>CM060363.1:132504238-138012903 GCA_030545235.1 Helianthus tuberosus
ATCCCAACAGGACGAGGAATCCCTATTCCTTAACCCATTCCCAACCCCTGGGAATCCCATGCTTTGTAGAGAAGTGTGAACTCACCTTGGGTTAGCTCGGCAGATAAGTAAGGGTCAATTGAGCTCCTAGTGGTCAACCACGTCCTAACATGGTTAACATACAAGTCGGTTCAAGTAGTGCACGTAAGTTTTTACACATAACTAACAGGTTACTAGCACATAACGATCATGGCATACCCAAAGAACACGTTAAACGTTAACTGTTTAGCATACACATGAAGCCCAACCATAACTCGGCCCAACATGTTGTGCGATCAGCACAACCTTGTGCGATCCAACATAAGCCCGGCCCAAACAATAAAGTCCCAACATATATACACGGCCCAAATAATAACAAGTATTGATCTTGTGCGGTCCGGATGGTCTTGTGCGATCGAAAGGTTCTTGTGCGCTCCGGATAACTTGTGCGATTGGGGTTTGGGCTGTACGGCCCAATAACATACAAAGTTTGAACACCTGAATGGCCCAACATCTTGTGCGATCTGCACAATCTTGTGCGATCCACCAGATGTTGTGCAACTAAGCTTTAAGGAGTTATACGTTGTGCATTTACTGTTGTACCTTAACATATTTTAGCTTGTGCGGCCAGCTTGTGCGACTGGCCTTGTACGATCGGTTTTAATCATTCCATGATTCATGCAATCAGTTACAATCAATTCGAATAGTTTCCGGTTTTCATTCGATCAATCAAAGGTAACAGTTTCCTACTTTGAATTTACTCAATCAAAGCAACACTTAACAGTTTCCAATCATACCAACAATCGATTAAATCAAGGTTTTATCTATTAATTCATATGAACCCTAATCACATTCAAGCATGAACAAAACACGAGCAATAATCCTAACACTTAGTTATATTAACATGATTTATGATCTCGATCCCTAGCATGCATACTAACATAACAATCCAACACATCATCCACATAAACTCGTCTAACAGCCGATTAACATGCAATCGATTCTAGGTCATCATCAACATCATATGATTAACAAACCCTATATTGATCTAAAATACTATACATGTGAGTCGATTTACATACACCAAAACTCAACAACTTTCATCATAATCAATCACAAGATATCACTAACTCATCATGTAATACAAATAGATCACAACATCATCTAACATACAACCAATAACTACAAACACTAACCGGTTGAGAGAAGGATAGGATCGATCCGAGCAAGAAAGCTTCGAGGGAGAGGGGATGTTGATGCCGTCGGCTTCGAGAGAGAGGAAGAGGGAGTAGGGTTTTGTGTGTTGTGAGATTTGCAACTAATGAGGAGTATACACTCTCCTCCTGGGTTACGCGTGTAAAAGGGAGTGGGCCGAACCCATACTTGGGTTGCCCCTTTGGTTTCGAGTACAAGGAATATGGTCTGAATGGGCCGATCCAACTTAGGTGGGGTGCATACACATTTACAATACACTCACATACACATAACACATAACATAACAAAATAAAATATACATTCCGTTGAAACCACCTATCACATGATCACATATTGTTCAAACAAGTTACATCAATGCACTACGAAAGGTTTGAAATACGAGTTGTCACAGTCTTGCTATTGAAGAGAGATGATGAACAAAATGGAAGAAC
This sequence comes from Helianthus tuberosus, assembly GCA_030545235.1. Classification (NCBI taxonomy): domain Eukaryota; kingdom Viridiplantae; phylum Streptophyta; class Magnoliopsida; order Asterales; family Asteraceae; genus Helianthus; species Helianthus tuberosus. The sequence continues at coordinate 132,505,903 of CM060363.1, forward strand.
TTAAAAAAAACTCTCATAACACCCAAACTTTAACCGGCCACAACCGCTTCCGCCTAGCTCGCCGCCGCCACCGACACCCCGTCGGCCCACACCCTGCTGCCGCCGCTCTCCGGTGGTCGCCGCTGCCTGCACCAACGGCCACCACAGCCTGACCCGGCTCACACTCGCGTTTTTCTCGTTCGTGTAACTAGCACTTGTTCGTTGAACCTCGGTGTCTCAACCGGTTAGTCACTAACCGAGGTATATCTTTCTCATCGGTAGTTAAGTAATTTTTACTGTGCTCGTATTTGCATGTAACCGGATCCTGTCGGGTTTCGTTTTGTTGATCATTAGTTTTTATTTCCGCTGCATTTTATTAATTAACTCGTTTAATTAATTAACTATTATTTATTGAACAGGGTTTTGATAAATAAAATTTTGACCGATCACCACGGAAACCCAACAGTTAAATGCTTGTATGAGTACATATACCGCATTGGGCGGAGAGGCCTGAGCGTGTTTGGCATGCGTTTGGGTAACCTTTATGGGAATGTGTCCATCAAGTGTCAATGGCGGGTTCCATATAGTAAGTATTTTGCATTTCATTTTGTGAGTGTGAGTCCATTGTTCTTCCGTGGGCTGGAGGTGGATATTACTGGTTAAATTAGAAAATTCTTAAAAACGTATGCTTAGGAGGCGTTTAGCAGGCTGCAATTGACCCACACAGAAAGTTTTAAAAAGAGATGTTCCGGTTGAACTAGGTGGTTGTCTCTTCGAGTTTTGGTGTTGCTAGTTAAGAACTGGTATATATTTGTTTGGCATTGATGGTTTACTTCAGAGCTTGGGTGTTGATTGTTGTTGTAAACTTATTGTGCTATGTTGTAAATACAGATACTCGATCTGAACTATAATTTGTACCTTTTTTTCTCTCTATTTAGTTCTTTACTTGTCTTTGTACTCTTAATTTAGTTATTTACTTGTTATGATTTGTACCTTTAATTCTATAAGAAAATTTTAGGGAAATTGGTATTTAATAAACCAACATTTGCCCAGTTGGTAAATAATAATCCAACGTACAGAATTGGTATATAATAATCTTACCTATCAACATGTTGGCACTCAATGGACCTCCGTTAGTTTTTTTTAACTGAAGTTAGTTTTTAAGTTTTATTTATTACACAAACAGTCCCTGTAGTTGTAATTTACTAGTTTTAAGTTTTGTTTATTACACAAACAGTCACTGTAGTTATAAAAAAATCATAAAAATCCTAAAAAATCAAAAAAAATCTAAAAAATCATAAAAATTCTAAAAAAATCAAAAAAATCTTAAAAAATCAAAAAAATTATAAAAAATCAAAAAAATTCTAAAAAATCAAAAAAATTCTAAAATATCATAAAAGTTCTAAAAAAATCAAAAAAATTATAAAAAATCAAAAAACATCACTGAACAAATCTAAGCACCACAAACATCACCGCCACCGCCGCGGCTCTGCCATCGTCGGCGAACCTCCGGCGGCTCGTCACCACCACCATCGTCGTCAACATCAACAGGTCACCGTCATCATCATCTTCCTGGAACAGAAACGAAGAATAAACCAATCTCTTACCAGCGACCTGTCGGTTAATGACACCGACCGCCGGATACTGTCGCCGACCGCTGGACCGTCGATTGTCCCTCTCTCCTCAGCCTCTTTCTCCCTCTACTCTCTCTCTCTCTCTCTCCGTTTCTCTGATCTCGCCGCCACACGCCACCACCATCTGGTGGTGGCATCCGTTAAATCGGAAAACATAGGGGGTGTCGGGTGGTAATTTAGGATGAATCAGGAGGTTTAGGGGGCTGGTTGATGTCGTCAGAGAGGAAGGAACCGCCGTTAATCGGCGCCGGAAACCGGAACTCCGGTGACCGGACACGGGGAGAAGACAGAGGTGCGTGTGTGTCTGGTTGCACATATAAGAGGAATAAGAGTTGGTCAAGCCTTATATAGTGTGTTTGTGTTTATTTTGATTTTTTATAATTTTTTTGATTTTTTTAAGATTTTTTTGATTTTTTTTTATTTTTTTGATTTTTTAAGATTTTTTTGATTTTTTTAGAATTTTAATGATTTTTTAGAATTTTTTTTATGATTTTTTAGAATTTTTTTGATTTTTTAGAATTTTTTTTGATTTTTTAGAATTTTTTTTTATTTTTTAAGATTTTTTTTGATTTTTTAGGATTTTTATGATTTTTTATAACTACAGGGACTGTTTGTGTAATAAATAAAACTTAAAACTAGTAAATTACAACTACAGGGACTGTTTGTGTAATAAATAAAACTTAAAAACTAACTTCAGTTAAAAAAAACTAACGGAGGTCCATTGAGTGTCAACATGTTGATAGGTAGGATTATTATATACCAATTCTGTACGTTGGATTATTATTTACCAACTGGGCAAAGGTTGGTTTATTAAATACCAATTTCCCAAAATTTTAATAGACTTTGTATGTAGACGTCGATATATAAATTTGTTAAAAAACATTTATGCAATTTATTTGCAACAGTTGAATTAACGTAATATTTAATTATGTTTTTATCAATTTTATTGTCATTCCAAAAATCTTTTACCGGTTATAATTAAGTATATACTACAACTATTATTTTTCTGAGTTTCAATTTTCAAATTTCCCCGACTAAATACTAGAGGACAATCCAATTTAGAAAAAAAAAAAAAAAAAAAAAGATCATATATTAAGCCGGGAATGGAGATTTAAGAAAAAAAATACTACAACTCTATAAATAGAGATCAATAACATTACCAATCTCTATGAACTTGAAAGGAAGATCAAATGGTTTGAGTTTTAAAAATTAAATATCCATGGCTATATAGCTTAGTGGCATTTTTTGGCTGGGATAAAGCTTTGGGACCAAAAGGTCCTGGGCAAGGGCGAAGGTTAGAAGGGGCTGGGAGGGGCGCCCGACCCCCCGAACTTTTCGCTCAGTAGTGTTATGTATGTAGTTTTCGTATAGAAATTTTTGGGTATACACGTTTTCGACCCCTTGGTTCTATAGAAACTTTTTGGTATATACGTTTTTGACCCCCCTGTCGGAAATCTCAAGCTTCGCCACTGGTCCTGGGTTCGATTCCTACAAAGGGGGTTTTTCCCATATTTATTGGGTTTCCCCCTGATTTGGTGTATAGGCATTATACCTAGTGGAGATGGATATGATCGGGTGGTTTCGCTGGTGACACGATTATACTCCAGTAATCCGTCGGTGATCCAAATTTGCCGTTAAAAAAAACGTCACATGCAGTCCAATTAGTCGACTTTTAACCGATAAATGACCAACACAAATAAAAAAAAACGTCACATGCAGTCCAATTAGTCGACTTTTAACCGATAAATGACCAACACAAATCTCACAGATGAATATATAAACAATAACTTTTATATAAACATCGACACTTTGCATTACCATGGATATATGCACATGCTATAAAAGCTCCGCACTATTGTAAACAATGTTTTCCCTCAAACACGGACATGAAGCTTACGCCGCAACGTGAACAAAATGATATCAATCGAACTATAAATTGTCGTCACCGCCGCATCGCGCGGGTTTCCTGCTAGTATATATACACGTATTTTTTTACCCATTATTATAATGAGAGTATCAGTAATTTCCTCTAACTTTCTTGGCCTAGCTTTTAACAACCGTATGAAAGTGCATTTTTAATGATAAAAAATATTGAGCAGTTTAAATTGGATCGCAAATCTAACTTTAACATGTAGTTTATCATCTGTCCACTAACTAGGTGGTTTAACGATTGATCTTAGGCTATAGGGTGTGGGCATGACCCTCATGATCACCATTATCCTCCACATAGACACCATGTCATCCATCTTTAATTCACCATTTAAAACCACTACCCTAAGGGTGTGATCATGACCCAAACCACTATCCCCTTTATTTTTTTTAATTTTTTTTTTGACTTAAAATTTTCAAATGGGAGGGTCGTGCCAATCGTGGTTTAATCCATGGGAACAACCTTCAATCAAGGAGGGGGTGGTATACCATTTAATTAATGGTCCTATGTGGAAATAATGTTCCAATCCATGACCCCCACACCCCATAGCCTTATAGAGGTGATTTCTTCAAAAGATCCCACCAAAACATCGTGTACGCACATGAGGCCTTTGAGAGATGATGTGTGCCATATTGTAATTAGTCTATCTCAAGAATTGATAAGGTTCTACTTTGCAGACATCGTGAGAATATGGCATGGAATGATCTTTTGATAACAATTGTAGTAGTCTACTCAAATGCATCGAATATAAATGAAAAACAGACTAAAGTGACCAATCAAAAAAAAGAGAGAGAGAGAGAAGGAAAGAAGAAAAGACTACAGGGATTTGATTACATAAATTATAACCTTTAAAAGATGTTTGATGTAATGAAGATGACCATTACATATGCTTGGATAACATCTTTGGATCTTTGCTTTCTAGCTAGTTGGACTTTTGATCCTAGCGTTGGTACCAAGGTGTGATGGAAATGTGCCTCCTCTCCATGATGTTGAGGATTCTAGTCTCATAGTAGACAAAGGGGGTCTAGACAGTCTGTTGACCCAATGACCACGGGAATCTTGTGTTGAACCCCTGATAAAAAAGTTCTGCTTCAGCCATAGGTTGAACAAAGGTGTATGTTTAGAAGTTGGATTAGAGGGTGCGGGAGTTGGTCGTTGTGAAACAAAAGGTTGAACTTTTGAGAACGGTTGTGATATATCAAGAGACTTCCACTGAGGTTGTTAGTTTTGTTATACTTCACCAACGTTAACAAGTCATTGTTGATGCGGATCTTGTTTAGACTATGGGGTGTGTAGGAGCCCATCCTTTGAGGATGGTCCTCCATGTCACCCGCCACATAACCACCCTAGGAGAATAGTCCTCCAAGGATAATATGGGCCTCCTTTTTTTATTTTTTTATAAAAATTCAATATTTTTTTAACATTACATAACTTATAAAATAAAAACATTACATAACTTAAAAAAAACATTGGATAACTTAAAAAATTACATAACTTAAAAAAACCTTAACTTAAAAAATTACTAGATTGCTAAAATTTAAAAATCCTAAGAGAAATCCATTTTTTTGGAGATCTTTTCTTTCATTACGCAAAACGTGACATTCTTCTTCCGGATACGTGTTGATATCGGTTTTCATTATCTTCCATTCCTCTATTTCTACCGCCTCTTGCTTCAACCTTACCCGTTCATCTACTTCATGTTGCTTCACTTTTACCTTTTCGGTTGTGACCTCGGTGTATGCTTTGAATTGCGCCATCAACTCGTCCATTTTTTAACTGCCCCCTGAGGAGGCTTTTTTTTTTTTCAGCCGCTGCCGTTTTTGCTTTATCCCTTCGAGTGGGACGTACCTCCTCTCGAATAGTATTCTCTTCCTCGTCAAATTCAGGCTCGTCGTTTACATTTATTTGACATCGTGCGTTCGAGCCCTCCGCACTATAACTTCCATTCTCCGAGGTTTTCGTCCATTTAGCACTTGCAACCTCGTTTGGAACCGGTGCCCACTTCTTATTGTTCTTCATAACTTCCCGTGCCCCGACGTGTGGGAAAACCTGCCTATGCACATCTTCGTATCTACGCATCGCCTTTTAAAAACTCTTTCGTCACTCCACTCACATGGACGATTAGTATATAAATTGTTATAATACCCACAGAAACGATTGACGACATGATGCATCTTTCGCCACTTGGAAGAGACGGAATCGAGATCTCGATACGAACTTTGTTCCATAATCGCTAGGAATTTTGCTAGTATTTCCTTCCAAAAACCATCGTTGGTTTGGTTGTTTTCTATATTTTAAAAATGTAATAAAATTTATATATTAAAAAGTTTAAAATATATATATTTTTACATACCAACAATTGGACATTTTGGTGTACTAATCCACGTCTTAGCTAATGCCACCTCCTTGATTTTTGAGCAAGGTTGCGCCTTCAGTTTCGAAGGTTGATCAACGGCTAGACGCTCCATTTGCTTCCCTTTTTTCGTTTGGAGGTTTGGGGTTGTGTTTCCGGCACATATTCTTCAACCTCACCTTCTACGGGTTGAGACGATCCTACCGGTGGCAGTGAAGATTGTGATTGCGATTGAAATTGCGAGTTAAATGGGTTTCGCATTAACCTTTGTTGCATCGATTGCATTTGGTTCATTTGAGTGAAAGCATTGGGGCTTTGTTGGAAACCCCAAAAAGAAAATTGCGATGCCGCTAACTCTGATCCATCGTTGGATGGTAAGTGGGTACCGAGAAAACGTATCGGTTCAGGTTCGGGTTCGGGTTGTTTTGATTGTATGGATCTATGGATGAAGAAACAGTGGTTCGAATGACCGGAATCAATCGGACCAAGGGTTTAGTTCTGCATAAAAAGGGTAGGTCCTCTCGCTCGATTCAGGGGTTTCGGCTAAGTTTCTTCTCTGACGATAACTGCAAAACAGACAGCCGTTAGACTCGCCACGGGGAGAATGGGGGTTCTCTCCGTGACCACCCTCCGGCGTGAGAATAAGTACAGACCTCAATGAAGAAGAAGAAGTAGTGAAAGTGAAGTGAATGTAACTTGAGAGATTATACCTGACTTGTCTTATTTATAGCTGGATTTGGGCGGGAAATTTTGTTGACGGAGATAGTGACGGAAAGCATTTTCCGTAAGCGGTTATGCCCTTTTCCGTTGATCACTAACGTCACGTCCATGCACACGGATCGTGAGCGTGATCGACGGCTGGGGAGGTGCCACGTGGAAGTGGGTTTATGTGGATCCTTCTCCAAGTTAGTGCCATCGTTGTGACTTAGATGAACGCTTAGGATTATGCCACGTTATCATTCGGTTGTAACCAAATGGTTGTGCACGATGAGGTCTTCTAGAAGGTTTACAGTTGTAACCCTTTATGCCTTTGCCACTTGTCAATTCTGTTATAACAGAAAAGTCACTTTTGTTTAAGTCTTGGCTCCAAGCGCGCGGAGATGTTTTAGGATCTTGTTTCAAGTCTAACTGTTCTCTTGCATGAGCTCGTACAAGGGTGCTAGATTAGTTTACCTTCTCTCCGGTGCGCGGATATCGAAGATTGTTTTCTTCTATGTTTTTGTTTAGAACCGGTGCGCAGCCGCACAGGGTTCCTTTAAAGATGTTTATTGTGATAAGGTTGTGGTATGATCCAATACGTCTGTGCAAGGTTTTTGGGACCATACCCCTTCAATGGATAAAACTTTAAAAAACTTGAAGAAATGTATAAAAAAAGTGAGAGAGATTGGATTGCTTCGGTTAGAAAATGGGGATAAATGGTTATCTATCTATACTTTCTATAAAAGGAGAAATCTGAGTGACATAAGAAAAGCTAAGGTGGCAGCCATAGAGGCTGTCCAACAAGGTTTTTCTCATGTCATTATCGCATCATAATCCGTAATATATAAAATCACTTTAATTTTCAAAAGTCTGGCCCACATCTATACTTTCAAAGGTCTGTCCGTAGGTTCTTAGGCAGTGTTTAAAAATCTGCCTGCTTACAAAAGGTTAGCTGTTTATAAAAACGCTTCAAACCTCTGCCCATATTCAAAATTTAAAATCCTGGCTCCAAATTCAAAATTCAAACTACATATGAATCTGGCTCCCTATAAATAACATATATGAATTTGGCTCCACATTCAAATTTCAATTTATCTCTCTCACTCATATTTGGGATCATATCTCTCTCACTCAAATGCATAGCTCTCATGATTGAGCCGGTTAATCTTCGATTACAGTTCTTTGTCCGAACATTTGTTGACTCTGTTTACACATTATCCTTTCAATATCATTGTTCCAACATCGTTGTTTCATTGAAGCTCTGTTTCACACATCAACGTTTCACCTCAACTTTTTTTATGTCACTTGGTTTTCTCTTTTTATAGAAAGTATAGATAGATTGTTACATAATGCAGAATTTGCATATTCAGTCTGTTCATCTGCGATTACAGATTTTTGTACTTCACATAATTTTTCCAACATCATTGTTGCAACATCGTTGAGGGTATGTGTTTTTTCTGTGATTTTGAATCTTAAATTTTGAACTGATCTATTCTAATTCTCGTTTTATATTTCAGCCTAATCAGAGTTGTTTAAAATTCAAATAATCAGTTGCGGGTTATTTTAGGTTTGTGGTTTCTTTTAAACTGTTGATATATGTTGATAATTTTTATTTTAAGGTGTTGATATATTTCAGCTTTGTTTTTTCTAAGCGAGCAGTGGGAAATTCTTCTGCATTGTTCTTGAAGTCTAAAGTGCAGAAAGTGGAGTACTTCATGAAGCCTGTTCTTGAAGTCTGAAGTGCAGAAAGTGGAGTACTTCATGAAGCGCCGATGCTGTTCCAGCTTTTCTTTCTTTATTATCACTGATGATGTCGATTTTATATATTAGTTCTTCAATCAGCCTAATCATCAGCCTTTTTATAGTGTTTAAAATGCATCTTTATGATAAATGAAGAAGTTAATGGTAATTATGATAGCCTGTTTTTTTTTATTTATTTTTGTTCTTTCGGTTTCTTGATATTTAACTTCTTAGTTTTCCTATGAAAACTTATTTTTGAAAGGCTTTGCATTAAATGGCTGCTGTTTTGCATTAAATGTACACGTTTTTTCCTCCTAGATTAGTTTAATAGTGCGGTAAAATTAAGTTTGACCTTTGGGCTGTTAGCTATTTCACTATATAATATGATTGTCAGTTCAGTTGTTTTTCATCACGTTTTACTACCATAATATCCTTCTTTTACATCAGACTTGAAGAAATATACAAGTTAAAAATGTCATCATACCCTTCTGTAGATTCTTATGATTTAAAGTATCGCTTTATCAAGCAAGTTGAGGATCAAGTATATGAGGATAGGGCTACTCTTCAAGAGCTAAAGAGGTGTTTTGATGGACTGCATCTTGGTCTGTTTACGAGAGACCAAGTGTCCAGAAACCTGATGGTGATGCCTTCAAGTGTCGTACATGACCTTTGTGTTGTCGGTAATATAGAGTGCAGAGATAGAGACTTGGAGTTCATGGCGAAGCTCATAGATATACATAGAGAAGTTCAGTACTCAATGGAGTTGAAGCTAAAATTTCTCAGTTTTTGTTGTTAGATTATTAAATTCCGTTGACAACTGCTTGAAATCAGTGTCTTTAGATTATTAAATTTCGTTGTTCAGTACTCGATGTAATTGTTGATCTATCGTCATATGTGATAGGCAAATTTTAATTCTATTAATCTTTGTAGAGCATTTTGTTTTTACTAATTTGAGCATCAACAATTGTTAGAATTGATAACTACTATTGTAAAGGTCTGTTAAAATTAAATTTTGCCAAAAGAGAAGAACTGTTTGGAATCATCGTCTGTTGATGATTAAAACATTATAATGTCTTCAAAACATCAAAAGTCCATTCTTAAAAAATAGGTATTTTTAAAAAAATTGACAAAAGTCTTTAAAAGTCTATTGAAAACAGCTGTTTTTAAAACATCTGTGTGGCTAAAGATTCATCCGTTGCTTAAAGGTATTGTATGTTCTCATAATTTCTGTTTTATGTAACGACTGTTGAGTTGCTACTGTTGCCAACATCTGTTATTCCCAACAGCAGTTTCCAAAGAATTGTCAACCATTAACACAACAGAAGTTCTGAACATCTGTTATTGCCCAATTGATCTTTGTAAAATGTCTTCAGAACATGAAAACTCCATTCATAAAAAATAGTTATTTTTTAAATATTGGAAAAAACTCTTAAAAGTTTGTGGAAAACAAGTGTTGCGCAAACTTCTGTTTTGCTCAAAAAATTGTGGTGACATAAGAAAAGCTAATGTGACAGGCAGAGAGGTTGTCTGACAATGTTTTTCTAAGGTTATTATTGCATCATAATCATAAGTCTTAATATATAAAATCAATTTAAAACTGATTATCAGTGTTTTCATAGTATTTGTTGATGTTTTGAATCAACTTCTGTTTGGATAAAAATTCATCCACTGCTGAAAGGTATTGTCTGTTTTAATAAGTGTTGTTTATCCTAGCGACTGTTGATTTGCCACTGTTTACAGCATTTGTGTCCGATGAAGTGGTAGAAGCCTCTGTTTGCCATGTAGATTATTGTTGGTGTTTAAATGAAGAGTTTTTTATTATTTTTTTATGGCAGAGGTTTAAAATTTGTCCTTTCGGTTTTTTGATATTTAATTTTATAGTTTTCCAATGAAATTTTTTTTTTAAATGTTTTGCATTAAATGGCTGCTGGTATTTAATATCAATTTATTTGTTTATATTAAAAGTCTGTTGAAAACAACTGTTTTCCAAACCTGTGTTTGACTAAGGACTGCTGACTTACTATTGTTGCATAAGATCTGTTGTTGCCCAACAGTGTAACAACCCGACTTTTTGAAGTCAAAGTCAAAGTCAAAGGAAGAAAATATTGCTAATATGATCCGTCATTCCTTGCTTAATTAGTACTTGTACTTTCGAATCTTGTTAATCGATACTTTAATTTTATGTTACTTTAGTTGTATTATGCGGAGTAAATGCAATAAATCGCTATTAACCGCTAATCTATTTAACGCTAAATCTCATCGCTATCGCATCACAACTTTAATCGTAAGTTCTGGATATTGTTTAACGTGTGTGTGCTATTATGTGTTACTTGTGCATGTTTATTATATGTTTTGTGGTGTTTAATCGCAATCGCAACTCTATCATACCGCAATCTCATCGCGAACTAGAAACGCAAGGTTACTTATGATGTTGTATGTTAGTTATGTTATTTGTGTAACTATTATTTAAAACTATCGCATCGCTTAATCGACACTAGCTTAAACGCGTCGCAACGCTCAACGCACGAAACGAACAGTCGGAAACTAACTCACTCGAGCCATCCGATCGAAGGGCCCTCCGACCCACTAAACCACACCACCTCCTCTCATCTTCACCTATAAATACCCACCTGTCACATCATTGTTCATGATGTGACAACTCTCCTCTGACCCTTCGCCTTCTCAGCCATATTTCTCTCGATTCCTCGTGATTCTTGTAAGTTTCCATCTCAAATCTTGTACTTCCTTGATCTACACATACTTTCTCATTGATTTCACCATCAAATCTTAACTTTCCACCATGAAATCGGTGGATTTGGGTTGTTTTAGGATGATGTCATAATGGCTTCTCAAGAACACCAAGGTGTGACCTCATTCCACCAAGAACAACCCAGATCCAAAGGATTTCTACAATGTTTAAACATTGATTTCACCTAAATCTAAGCTTAACCAAAGTGTTTCAAACTTTTCTTCAACATGCTCAACTTTTCACATAAAACCGATCGGATCTAAGCTCGTTCAGGCCTTCTACTCATTCTCTAGTGAAGTGTCGGTCTGAGAGAGGATTTCTATTGAAGAGATGACCGACTTAACGGGTTGAACATGAAGTACTGTCAAGAACAGTCAACGGATCGGACGGGGTGATTCCCATCCGGTAGGATGACTTGGATTTGATGGGGTTTCCGTTGTTCGACACGTAGTCAAACCGTCTCGGTTAAACGCAGACTTTCTAAACTTAGAAAATTTTACAAGTTTTCAAACGAGCAGATCGCTGAACGGATTGTCGGCCGATCGGATTGTCGTCCAATCGGATTGCCATCCGATCGAATGACAATCCGAACGGATGACATATGAACTTCAATACTTAGAACATTTTACAAAACTTTCAAAAATTATCAGTTCCGAACGAATAGTCATCTGATCGGATGACCATCCGATCGAATGACAATTCTATCAGGAGACTTAGATATTTGAACTATCCCACTCAGACGGATCGCCATCCGAACGAACGACCATCTGTCCGGATGATCGTTCAACCGGACGACCTGAAAGGTAGAGATACTTCTCTCTTTTTAAAATGCTACAACGAGAACTTCAAAGTCACATCATACACAAACACATCCATCCCAAATGGATAACCCTCCGACCGAATGGTCATCCGTCTGGATGACCATCCGTCCGGAAGGTCATCCGATCGGATCACCATCCGTCACTTGTTTCACTCGACGCTGTTTAACACACTGTTCATCGCTTATGCTATCGTTCTGTAATCAGGATAACTTTCCAGCGCTCCCTTCAATCCAAGACTGTGTTATTCATTTAACACGATCTGTGAGTATACTCGAACCTTTTTGCTTTACGCACTTTTGGGTGTTACATACGTTACTTATATCAAACCACATCTACCACACAAAGCAAACGCTTTTATACGCTAACCGCTCTGCATGTTATACGTGTTATTCGTTGAATGCTTGTATGTTATGTTTACACAGTGATTGTTGCCTAACACCTTAGCAACGATAGTACTATAGTTTGGACTTAGCACCTGTCGTGGACAGGGGTTGTTAAGGGTTTTACTTCACGTGTCACAGTGGTGATATGTGTTGCGCATTCTACAACTCGCAGTCATGTCTGTGCATATTTCATTTTCGATAACGTGCTAGCTTCGCATTTTCCTACGTGTTACATGCTGGTTATACGTAAACCGCTTTTCGCTACTAGTTATGCTATTAAACTTGTATGCTCACCTTTACACTCTGTGTATTGACTTATTTTAACGTATGTGACAAGTGTTTAGGATGTTGTACTTTGCTTGCTTTTGTGGAATCGAGCTAGGGGAGTCTAGAAACAAACTAAGTAATTTATGAGTTGTTGGAACAGTTTTATTTGTTTTTTAGAACAATTTGTCTGTAATAACTATGTTACTTTATATGTTACGGTATCGGACGTAATGATTAAATATTTGGTAAAGATAGCTGTTATTGAATCTCTTGAATAATCTGTTTCGCTCAGTGCCTCACCCCAATGTTTCCGCCATCAGTTGGGGTGTGACAGATTGGTATCAGAGCCATAACTATAGGGAATTAGGATAGACTCGACCTAGTCCAGATCGATGTCTTAGAAACGACCTAGTCTATAGTCTAAGTACCAACAGACCGCCTTGTGCAACCCGATAGGGGTTCTGCACGAGCTTATTTCTGTTACTTCTCTCGACTCGCGAATATACTACACGCTATCGTCCTTTCCTAAGGACGAACACTCTCACTTAGCCATTCCTAAGGCTATCGCATGCATGATTTTTTGAAAACAAACGAGTGATTGGGTCGAGATTAGGTGTGAAAACCGTAAACTCTCGATTAGATCGCTCGTTTGACGCACCTTTTTACTATAAACACGAGAATTTGCGTTGAATCAGGAGTGAAATCCATACTTCGATGCAAATCTCCCTATCTCTCTCGTGATTCCATCACACAAAGAGGAATAAAGTCGTTAAGTTAGGGGTGAAACCCGAACCTTGATAACTCGTTCCGTTCTTTATTTTGGTTTTACAAAACTCTCACCAAAGTCTCGATGGATTCCATTGACTCGAGTTTCGTGAATAACCGAAAGGATGCGTGTCATTCACCATATGCCGGTGATAGAGCACAGTCTATTAGGCCAAAACGTGTACTCGAAGTCCTTGAGAATAGTCGAACCACTTGTGTGTTTAGACATGTCTTGACAGACCCGAGACAATCTATCGTGGATTTTATGTGTTTCAATTCTGAGATCGCCGCCGCTGACTCTGTGATTTACCGCTTTTAGGTGGAATTTTATGTGTTTTATGTGGTTTTACATGTTTGTGTGTTTCGATTTTGGAGAATTGGTCGCTTTTCGCTCTTCACTTTGATCAACACACACAATTCGCACCACACAATTATCTCAAAATGCTGACAAATCGCATGCTATGTTACTCGCTTACGATATGTGACTCGCTGTGATACTCGCTATTCTCAAACGCGCTTCACGAACTTGAATGATAGGTGAATACGTGCAATATATGTTGGTGAATACGTGCAAAATATAGTTGATTATGTGCTTTTGTGCTCTACGTGCTTATGCGCCTATGTGTTTACGTGCCTATGTGGATTATGTGCCTACGTGATTATGTGACTATGTGTTATAAACCGATGTGTTCTTGAGCTTTATTTAGTCGCAATGTGTTGTGAGGTGAGATTCGATTATATAGTGTTTGAGTCCTATGGCGATGTCTGTTGCAGACAATGTCGTCATTTGGATCGCATACCTCTTGCGCTGCACCGACGCAATCACGCTGACAAACGTATCGCTTCTCTAGTCGCAAAGCAGATGGCTAAGGTCATTCCGTAAATTGTCAGCGAGCTTAATGAAAACGCTAGCAAGTCCTCTGAGGAATCAAGGACTAACTCTCCAAAGGGTACTTTCAGCTTCAAGCAGTTTAAGGCCTGTGGCCCAAAAGATTTCACAGGCGAAGACGGACCAAGCGCTATGTTTCAATGGTTCGACTCAATTGAAGTAACGCTACGCCAAAGCGGATGTCCCAATTAACTACGCACTGTCAACGCAACTGGCGTTTTCCAGTCCAGGGCTCTGGATTGGTGGACCGCCAAAAGGAACAGGAGAGAGAACGACGCAGCCTATGGGCTTACTTGGGATGAGTTGAAGGAACTAATGATAAAGGAAGTCTGCCCACCCCATGAGCTCCAGAAGCTGGAGAACGAATTTTAGAACATCAAGCAAGAGGGTGGCGATAACGTCGGTCTAACTACCCGCTTCAAGCAGCTGAGTATCATTTGTCCAAGCCAGGTGGCAACACCTGAGATGACGATCAAGAAATACATCTGTGCTTTACCGGATTGTGTTGCTGACTTCGTGCAAAGCCGCGAAGACAACGACAATCGAAGAGACGTATTTACTCGCTGGATAGATTATTGACAAGCGAGTGTTGGCTGGTTATTTCAAGAATACCACCAAGAGTCTCCATCAAGTTACCGCTGCTCCTACCACTGAAACCGCCGCACCGCAAGCTTCCAATTCTTCACACTGCAAACGCAAGAACAACAACAACAAGAACTGTGCTGTCACAGCCGCTCTGCTCCAAGCTGTCCCTGCTCAACTGCAACCCCAGAACCGCCAAGTAGTGGCACCAGTGACCAATGCACCGCCAGCTAAGCGTGCATATACTGGTCCACACCCGATATGGCCTACTTTTACTTATCATCATCCAGTTGGGATTGCATGCCGATTTTGTGTTCACTGCAACCTGTACGGCCACTTTACTGCCAAATGTCGTACTGGTCCCCGCCAAGCTCAAGCTCAAGTTCAAGCTCCTGCACTGCCAGCTCATCTTCCTGCTCCCCAGGGCCAACAAGCAGCTCATACTCCCGCTGCTCACGCAAGAGCCTGCTTTGCATGTGGTGACCCTAACCACTTTGCAAATGTTGCCTAAACCGAGTTGTGAAGCAAGAGCCACAGCAGCAACCTGCGTAACAACATCAATAGCAGTAGCCAGCAGTTCACGGATGTGCATTCAACATCAACGCCCGCCAGGCACAAGCAGATAACAATGTGGTTAATGGTATGTTCCTTGTCAACGGTATATATGTTTCATGTTTATTTGATACTGGAGCCGATAACTGTTTTGTATCATTAGAATTCAAAAAGCTCCTAAATCGTAAGCGCGCTAATCTCCCTAAGACGTTCGACGTTGAAGTTGCCACTGGAAGAACCGTCACTGTTCGTTCTATTCTTAGTGATTGTACTCTTGAACTCAACAATCACATCTTCCCTATCGACCTTATCCCGATGCAGCTTGGTAGTTTTGATATCATAGTAGGCATGGATTTTCTTCATGAGAATCGTGCTGAAGTTGTTTGTCTTGATAAAATGATTCGTTTCTCGCTCGCTAATGGTGATCTACTTTGTGTCTATGGTGAAGTTCCATCGAAGGATCTCAAACTTATGTCGTGTATCCAAGCGAGCAAGTATCTCTGAAAGGAATACAAAGCTTTCTTGGCAAACATCGTAGTAGCGGAGGAAAAGGAAAAGAAGGCAATGGATAAGGTGCATGTGGTTCGTGATTTTCCTTGTGTGTTTCCTGACGATTTACCTTGTTTACCCCCGAGTCGTGATATTGATTTCCGAATCGACCTCATTACTGGAGCTAATCCTATTGCTAAAGCTCCCTATCGCCTCGCTCCATCTAAATACGCGAACTCTCGAGTCAACTCCAGGAATTGCTTGATAAAGGCTTTATTCGCCTTAGCACCTCTCCTTGGGGCGCACCTGTCCTTTTCGTCAAAAAGAAGGATGGATCGTTCCTGATGTGCATCGATTATAGGGAATTGAATAAGCTGACTATCAAGAATCGCTATTCCCTGCCCCGAATCGACGATTTGTTTGATCAACTGCAAGGCGCAACGTGTTTCTCGAAGATTGATTTACGCTCAGTCTATCACCAGTTACGAATCCAGGAGGAAGATATAACTAAAACCGCTTTTCGTACCCGATACGACCACTACGAGTTTGTTGTTATGCCTTTTGGTTTAACCAACGCACCCGCGGTTTTTTTGGATCTGATGAATCACGTGTGTAAATCCTTTCTCGACCGTTTCGTCATCGTGTTCATCGACGATATCCTGATCTATTCAAAATCGAAGGTCGAACACGCATAACATCTATGTTTGGTTCTCGAATTACTCAAAGGGAATCGACTCTATGCTAAGTTCTCCAAGTGTGAATTTTGGCTAGAGGAGGTTCAATTCCTCGGTCACATCGTCAATAGTCAAGGTATACACGTCGACCCCGCGAAGATCGAAGCAGTTAAGAGTTGGGTTACACCCAAATCCCTATCCGAAGTTCGTTCATTCCTCGGATTGGCGGGTTACTACCGTCGATTCATCGTAGATTTCTCCAAAATCGCTGTGCCGCTTACCTCTCTCACGCATAAAGACAAGCCTTTTGTTTGGGGAACAGAATAAGAGACTGCCTTTCAGACTCTGAAGCATATGCTCTGCAATGCTCCTGTACTCGCACTACCCGACAGAAACGATGACTTCGTAGTCTATTGTGATACCTCGAACCTTGGTCTCGGTTGTGTCCTCATGCAACGGGACAAGGTTATCGTGTACGCCTCTCGTCAGCTCAAGATCCACGAGAAAAACTACACAACCCACGATCTCGAGCTTGGTGCAGTTGTTTTTGCGTTAATGATTTGGCGACACTACCTTTACGGTACCAAGTGTATGGTCTTCATCGACCATAAGAGCCTGCAACATATCTTGAACCAAAAGGAACTGAATATGAACCAGCGCCGATGGGTTGAACTTCTCAAAGATTACGACTGTGAGATTCGTTACCATCCTGGCAAAGCAAATGTCGTTGCCGATGCTCTAAGTCGACGAAGCTATTTGCATAGCGTTCGTAATACCCACACTCAGCACGACCTCGAATCCTTAATTCGTGACGCTCAGCACGCCTGCTTCATTGAGAATACCTTGCGAGAGGAAATGAAGAAGTGTGGTGCTGAATCTCAATTTGTCACCAAATCGAACGGTATCTACTACTATCTCGATCGCATCTGGATTCCAAGTCGCAATAACCTTCGGGAGATATTGTTGACTGAAGCGCACAAGTCTCGATATTCCATTCATCATGGTGCCGACAAGATGTACCATGACCTTCGTCTTCGGTATTGGTGGCCTGGAATGAAGAAAGATATCGCTATCAACGTTTTGAAGTGCCTGACTTGTTCGAAAGTCAAGGCTAAACAACAAAGACCCTCTGGCTTACTCGTGCAACCCGAGATCCCTATGTGGAAGTGGGAGAGTATAGCTATAGACTTCATAACGAAACTTCCGCGCACGCCATCAGGTCACGATAGCATCTGGGTTATCGTTGATCGTCTTACTAAATCTGCTCATTTTCTGCCGATACGAGAAGACTTCAAGGTAGAACGATTAGCACGGATCTACACCGACGAAATTATCAGTCAACACGGGACGCCTCGTGATATCATCTCTGACCGTGATGGTCGGTTTACCTCGCGTCTTTGGGAAACATTTCAATCTGCTCTCGGTACTACTCTTAATCTAAGTACCGCTTTCTAATGCGGGTGAAGTGTGTATATAAGTTTAAGTATATTTTAAGCCAAGTTTTAACACTTTCTTTAGCCAAGTTTTAAATTTATAAAACACGATATTTACTAACACTAAACACACATATGGGCAAGTCCACCCATCGTTAGCGTAGTATAGTGTTGGTAAGATACCGAGGTCGTCCAAGGACACAAGAGCTTTTAGTACCGGTTTATCCTCAACGTCTAATCAAATCAAAAGTTTAGAAAAAGGTTTTAAACTAAGAAAAATAAAAACTAACTAAAATGCTGAAAATAAAAATAAAGTAAAAACAGATAGACAAGATGAATCACTTGGCTCCGACTCTTGTTTAGTGTAACCTTTGATTATTTCCGCACTTTTGCACTATTTAAGAGATTATCTTAGTTATTGTAGTAGGCCCCTCTTTTGAAGGTGACGTTACCCTCAACCCAGTAGTTTGAGTCAGCAAGGATACAATCCTAAAGGGTCGGATTATTGAAAGATAATTAATTAAGTTATTAATGCATAATGTGGTAGGCCCCTCTTTTGAAGGTGACGTTACCCTCGGCTAAGTAGTCTGAGTCAGCAGGGATACAGTCCTAAGTAGCCGGGTTAAAGTATTAATAGTAGTTTAACTTATGAGGGGATCAAATAGTTTGGACCCCCGCCATCCAATATCGTTAAGTATTGAAGGAGGTCCTACTAAATTTGACCCAGGTCCTTTGCAGGATCTATACACTGAACAATGGCAAGACTCTTACCAAACCGTTCCCTTAACCCCCGACCAGGTAGCCAACATACCTCCATATAGACCGTGGAGATATGAATGGTGAAAATATTTTATTTTATATAGACAGTAAAATAATGCCAAGACACCACGGACAAACGATAAGGAAGAATCACCTTCAACATAAGAAACTAGTTATTAAAGTCATTAATACATAACCAATTAAAAAGTGCGAAAAGATTAAAAATAAAAGGTATTACACTAGACACTTTGTCTTCACCAAGTGATGTAAGAGACTTAGGCAAACATGGCCTTGATTGTCAAGAACTCTTACGATCAATCTTGGATCCCGAGACGACTCACACACTCTATGATGGATAATGGATGATGGAGGTGGATGATGGTGTTATGGTGGTGGTGGGTGGTGGGTGAAGTGTGAGAGAGGTGGTGTGCCAAGGGATGGTTTGAGCTTGAGCCAAGCACTCCTATTTATAGGCTGAACAGAAGCTCGGGCACGGCCCCGTGTCCAGTGGGCACGGTCCCGTGTCCACATCCTTCTCTGTCTTCATTAATTGCTCTTGTCTGTATTAGTTGACCACGGCCCTGTGTCCGCTGGGCACGACCCCGTGTGCAGAAGCATATCTGTACTATCAAGATTTGCCTGGATTCTGCGAATCTTATAGTTGACCACGGCCCCGTGTCCGCTGAGCACGGCCCCGTGGTGGGCGATGGAAGCTTCTACAACTTTGTCTTTTATGCTGACACTTGGGCACGCCCCCGTGCTCACCGAGCACGGGGCGTGTTCAGCCTTCTGTTCTCTTGTTTTGCTTGGGAAGATGCTTTCGGGGAGGTCGGGCATGCCACGTTTGTTCCTTTTCTTGTATTTATGTTAGATTTAGCTGCCTTTTTGCATCTTTTGTTAATTTGAGCTCAATTAATCCTGAAAATACAAAAGGAAGACAAAAGCACACTTTTTCCAACATTAGTACTAAAAAAGGGTTAGTTTTATGCCACAATTGATGTAATTTATATGTTGCATTTTGCACACATCAAATACCCCCACACTTGAATCTTTGCTTGTCCTCAAGCAAAACTCTTTATAATGTGGGTTTACCCTCCCAAATGGAATTGGTAGAAAAGAAGGTTTTTGGGTTTGTCATAGAGTGTTGGGATTTTCAAGATTCTTTATTACGTTTTATTTTTATTTATTTACAATCCTATTCGTCATGATTTATTTAAAACTTGTCATAAGATAAATTACTTATTAGAGCATAACATGCCTCTTTAAAATTTTATTTATATACAAGTTCACATACCTCACGGGGGATCACTCAACACTCGGCCGAAGATGTATTTTAGTGAATCACTCAAGAGCGGAAATGGAACTTACTCCTACCATAGGCTTGCCAAGCAATCAATCCTCCTCCTTTTTAACTATATACCTTTGTAAATATCAAGAGGACTTTTGGGTGAAGGGTTAGGCTTGGGTTAAAGGTAGGTGGTTGGGTTAGTGGTTAGTAAAAAAAAAGCGAAAAGCATAAAAAGCATCGGTTTTCGTAAGACTTTTTATTTTTTGCAGTTATTATTTTTGATGAAGCCATAATTCAAACAGAGTTATTTTTGATGAACTTGCTTGTTTTTATTTCTTTTGCTTCATCATCAATATTTTTTTTTTGAAAGTCATATGAAAAACCGAGCTTGTTACTAAAACAAAGGGTTAAAAATAAAAAGGTTTTGGTGGGTGAAAGGGTGTTTGGTTTGGGTTAAGAAATGATAAGGGTTAGGCTCAAAGGGGTTAACTAGGGGGATTTTGGGTAGATGGTAAAAAAAAAAAAAAAATAATGGTGTAGAAATAAAAAGGGTCAGTCCTAATGCCTCCATCATTTACTTACTCGGGTTTAAGTTGGTAAGGACCGGGAATGTATCGTCGTGGCAAGTTCTAGAGTTGTAAGAACCAAGCGGCTATTCACACAAGAAACGAAAAATGAGCATTTAATTTAAAGATATGTATTTGTATGCTCAATAAAGGCTCAAAACTCACTTTTGTGGGAATGGGTTTTTATGTGATCAAGTATATATAATTAAATTTTAACTAAGCTTATCATGCCTTTTCATAATTTTCTTATGTTGGTTCTTTTTATCACGACGCTATCGGTTGTAAATTTGTAAAAATATAATCTTTTTAGAATTTTGAAATTCCCAAATTAAACCTAGACAAGTAAAAAAAAGTGAAAATTTTTGAAAAAAAATTTGGGGTGATTAGCGGTTCCAATTGAGTTTTGTGTAAGGCTTGTTATTAGGACTTGCAAGATTCAAGGTTTTAGCATCCCCCCACACTTAAATTACACATTGTCCTCAATGTGTCCAAAAATAAGTTTTTAGGTTGATTGAATGTGTAAAAAGGTGTGAAAAAGCAAAAATTTGTGTTACTGGGCGCTGGACACGGCCCCGTGTCTGATGTACACGACCCCGTGTTCAGGTGCCAGTAACGAAAACTTACAGAAGGTGGACACGGGGGCGTGTCCAATGGGCACGACCCCGTGTCTGTCGTAAATTTGCAGATTTAGACAAACAGCAGGTCTGGGGTAATGGGCACGGGGGCGTGTCAGCTGGACACGGCCCCGTGTAGACAATCTGCAAGGTTGAAAACAGGTTTCTAGCTCGGGGTTTCCTGTCCCGGCTTTAGTAGCACTAAGGTTTAGTGCTCTAAGCATCGTATGTACCTGTTTTAGCAACAAACACTACACCAAAACATAGCAAACATCCTAAATTACCAATGTTTAACATTCCATCCATCACAAAGTTAGAAAGAAATAAATGCAGAAAATAAAAAGAGTTAAAAGAAAGTAAATTGTTCAACACACTGCACGCACGCCGGAAATTGTTCAAGATAAAAAGGGGGGTTAACCTGTGGGATCACCAACCAACCGCTTCCACCTCCGCTCCTCCCACCTAGTCCATGTCCTCGTCCTCATCATCATCATCTCCATCGTGCCCCACAATGTACTCCCGGATATTTCCAATATCATCTTGGATATCGGATATGTTTCTCTCGATTGCTCCCACTCGGTTGTACGTGTTGCTCGCCATATTATAGGTGTTCCTGGTGCACATGAGGTTTTCCTGCAATAAATCATGTAAACTTTGGAAGTTAGGAAAACCGCCTCCTGAGGAGGATTGGCCCGGATCACCGTGGGACTGGTATTGGTCCTGATGATGTTGTGGAGTGTGAAGGACAAGTGCCTCTTGCGGGTTCCATGCATGCCCCTGCATCATTTGGAAGCTAACCGCCCCGTCTTCAGCCTCATAAATTAGGTTCATTGAGCGGCAAATGTGTATATCTACCCTTCCCAACCATGGGCTCCTTCCGAATGACCTAGGTATGTTGGTGAAGTGCTTGAAGAGACGGTATACCCATCCTCCAAAGAATATAGGGGTTGGTGAAGTAGCAAGTCGGTTCAGATGCATGTTTCGGAGCAGGAGGAATGGAACATCAAGGTGTCTGCGGTTATGGATGCAGTGGAGGACAACCAAATCTCTTAACCCAACAACGCCACCGCTATCATGCCTTTGGCTAAGAGAGTAGCCGAGGAGCCTATGGATGTATCGGTATAGCGGATCCCTCAACTTAGTGCTCTTAGTGCTGCTCGTATTGTAGTGCCCTTCACCAATCTGAGCCCACGCGGCTTGGCACTCGTTCTCATCCAACTCTCGCATCCCTCCAGTATTTTCCTCGTTACCCGCATCTTCCTCCGCATACAGCCCGACGATCGACCCAAATTGTGCCATTGAAATCGAGTACCTAGTTCCACCACATCGGAATACTACCCCATCATTGTTGAATGGGTCGCACCTTGAATTGAACGTGAAGGTGCTATAGAATTCCAAAGTGCACTCGTGGATGGAACGAAGTCGAGTTGTTAAAGTGACTCTTAGTGGGCCGGTGACAAGGTTGTTGAAGCGGTCGAGTTGGTTCACCAATGCTAACAAATCCATACATGCTTGTCTTGGGTATTCCTCCCGTCTTGTTTGAAGTACTTCATATCTAGCCCTAGCATCGAGCTCATTTGCATTAAAACTCGTGAACTTCCTAGATATCTGAAAGAATACACCAAAAGTTAGCATGAAACAGTAAAATTTTCGGAAAAAACTGCAAACAGCGTGCTGGACACGACCCCGTGTTCAGCGGACACGGCCCCGTGTCCAGGCGTCTGTTACTCAAAAACATCATTTTTCGACCCGGTTTTGAAAACTTGAAAATTTTTGGTCCAATAGGTGCGGTTTCCTCCGAAAATGAAACCCCAAGTGCCGTTTTTCCCAAAACAACCCGTTTACCCATTCAATTTAATCTTTTTCGGTTCAAAAACAAGGGTTTGGGGTTTTTGTGAGAAATCGGGTGAATCTATGAACAATACAAGTGGATTTACTTCCTATAACACTAATCTAACTAAATGCTAACAGATTAAAGCAAAAATTTGAGGTTCGATCCGGGTGTAGTTCAAGAACCCTAGATTTTCCCCAAATTTTTGAAGTTTTAACTACATGCAAATGCTTAATCTAACTAATAATAGTGATAGAATCATACCTTGATGTTGTTAGAATGATAGGAGACGTCGAAAATCTGTGGAAAATCGCCTGGAACCAGAGCGTTTTCGGGGAATCGGGGCGTGTGGAATGAAGTGACTGTTATAAAAAAGGGGTTTTATCCCCACACTCGCGCGGACACGGCCTCGTGCCGAGCAAAGTTTTGAAATTTTTTTTAGTGCTCGTGTGAATGCCCTTGTTTCCCAAAAAAGTTTAGTTAGAAGACTTACCGATTTAGATGTCGTCCCAATTGTTCGTAACTTACCAGGTATGATGCTTTCATTCTTCGACCGTTTGAAGCGAGATCTCCTCCTCTTCATCCTCAATGAATCCTTGATAGAGTTTTAGCTGTTGGCCATTGACTTTGAATGGAATTCCATTCCGAGATTTAATTTCTACTGCACCGTGTGGGAAAATATGGGTGATGGAAAAAGGTCCTGACCACCTAGACTTTAATTTACCAGGAAACAATCGAAGTCGTGAATTAAACAAAAGAACTAGATCTCCCACTCGAAATTCATTAGGTTTAATATGTTTGTCATGCAAGTTTTTCATTCTTTCCTTGTAAATTTCTGAGTTTGAGTATGCATAATTCCTAAGCTCGTCTAATTCATTTAATTGACAAAATCGATTTTTACCAGCAAATTCTAAATCTAAGTTTACATTTTTAATTGCCCAGTAGGCTTTGTGTGCAATTTCTACTGGCAAGTGACAGCTTTTTCCATAGACTAGCTTATATGGGGTTGTACCTATTGTTGTTTTATAAGCAGTTCGAAAAGTCATAAAGCATCATCTAATTTATCTGCCCATTCCTTTTTATTTAACCCTACGGTTTTTTCGAGTATTCGTTTTAAACCTCTATTAGTCACTTCGGCTTGTCCGTTTGTTTGAGGGTGATATGCTGTTGAGACCCGGTGATAGACCCCATATCTTGTTAAATTTTTTTCAAGTTGATGGTTGCAAAAATGGGTACCTCTATCACTTATTAATGCTTTAGGTGTGCCAAAACGAGAGAATAATTTTTTCAGAAATCTTACCACTACTCTTCCATCATTTGTTGAAAGTGGCTCGGCCTCGGCCCATTTAGACAAGTAGTCTACTGCCACAAGTATATATTTGTTTCCTTTCGACGGTGGGAAAGGTCCCATAAAGTCGAGTCCCCACACATCAAAAATTTCACAAACAAGAATGCCATTTTGTGGCATTTCGTTTTTGGAAGAAATATTACCTGTTCTTTGGCAAGCATCGCAAGTCTTGACAAGACTTTGGGCGTCTTTGTAAATGGTTGGCCAATAAAATCCTGAATCCAATACCTTTCGTGCGGTACTCCTGGCACCATGATGTCCTCCATATGGACCTTCGTGACAATGGCGGAGAATTCTTCGTGCTTCACTACCATGTATGCATCGTCGGATGAGTTGGTCGGCACACATTTTGAAAAGATATGGATCTTCCCAAAAAATAATGTTTCACATTGGCAAAGAATTTTTTTTCTTTGATGATGTGGCCAACCTTTTGCGACTATACCGCTAGCTAGGTAGTTAGCATAGTCGGCGTACCATGGTTCTTCTTTGTATTCCACCATTTCTAGGGACTCCGTTGGAAATTTTTCGTTGATTTGCTCGTCCCTGGTTGCCTCCAAAGCTGGGTCTTCTAAGCGTGAAAGATGGTATGCTGCGGTGTTTTCTGCTCCTCTTTTATCTTTGATTTCAATATCAAATTCTTGGAGGAGTAGAATCCACCGAATCAAACGTGGTTTTGCGTCCTGCTTTTTGAAGAGATATCGAATGGCTGTATGATCTGTATAGACTATAGTTTTAGAAAGGACAAGATAAGAACGAAATTTATCAAAAGCAAACACCACAGCTAGTAATTCTTTTTCAGTTGTTGTGTAATTTTCTTGTCCATCGTTAAGTGTTTTACTAGCGTAATAAATTGGGTGAAAATGCTTTTCTTTTCTTTGTCCCAAGACAGCTCCAACTGCAAAGTCACTTGCATCACACATGATTTCGAAAGGAAATTTCCAATCAGGTGCTATCATGATAGGTGCATTGACTAGCATTTCCTTTAAGGTTAGAAATGCTTGATTGCAATCCTTGTCAAAGATGAAAGGGGCATCTTTTTAAAGTAATTTTGTTAGAGGCCTTGAAATTTTAGAAAAGTCTTTGATAAACCGCCTATAAAATCCGGCATGCCCTAGGAAACTCCTGATAGCTCTAACGGAGGATGGGGGTGGTAGTCGAGAAATGGTATCTATTTTGGCTCGATCCACCTCCATTCCTTCGCTTGAGATTTTGTGACCGAGTACTATTCCCTCTGTTACCATGAAATGGCATTTTTCCCAGTTAAGGGCGAGGTTAGTTTCCTCACATCGGGATAGAATTCGTTCAAGGTTATCGAGGCATTGGTTATATGAATCCCCAAAGATAGAAAAGTCGTCCATGAAGACTTCCATTGTCTTTTCTATCATGTCATGGAAGATGGCTACCATGCAACGTTGGAATGTTGCGGGGGCATTACATAGACCAAATGGCATGCGTCGATAAGCAAAAGTTCCATAGGGGCATGTGAAGGTTGTCTTTTCTTGGTCTTCGGGTGCTATCGGGATTTGAAAGTAACCTGAAAAACCATCCAAGAAACAATAAAATTTATGACCGGATAATCTTTCTAACATTTGATCAATGAAGGGTAAAGGAAAGTGATCATTTCTTGTCGCTTCATTTAATCGTCTATAATCTATACATACTCTCCATCCAGTGACGGTTCTCGTTGGTATTAGTTCATTCTTTTCATTAGTTATTACCGTCATACCTCCTTTCTTTGGAACAACTTGGACGGGACTTACCCAAGGACTATCGGAGATAGGATAAATAAGTCTGGCGTCAAGTAATTTGATGACTTCGTTTTTAACCACTTCTTGAACATTTGGATTTACTCGACGTTGTGGTTGTATTACCGATTTGTAATCATCATTCATTAAAATTTTGTGCGTGCACATGGAAGGACTTATTCCTCTTATGTCTACAAGTTTCCAAGCGATCGCATTTTTATGTTTTGTCAAAAGACTAATTAATTTTTCTTTTTCTAAACTATCTAATTTAGATGAAATAATTACAGGTAATTTACCATCTTTGTCTAGAAAAGCATATTCCAAACCTTTTGGAAGTTCTTTGAGCTCAAGAGGTGGGTCTTTAGGAGACTCCTTATTTGGTTGCTCATTTTGATCAAGAACCTTAAAAGTTTGTTCTATGGCGACCTCTTCTTCAACAAAGTGGTCAAACTTTTCACTTGTATCGGGTGGTCCATCCTCATCTTCAATTAGAGGGTCATTATTTCTAAATGGATATTTCATTGACCGCTCAAGATCGACACTCTTTTTAAATGCCCCTAATTGAAGAGGTAGATTGTTGTACTTCCGGTTTTTCAAAGTTTCGTGAGTTTTTACAAATGGTCGTCCCAACACTAGAGGAGCGTCATCGAGGATGACAAAGTCGGTGGGGACTACCATTTGATTTGTTTGAACCAAGACATCCTCAACTACACCGATTGATTTTATTACCTTCCGATTGGATAGGAAAATGGGTATTTGAAGTGGAGAAAAATCACTAATACTTAGTTTTTCGAAAATGTAGTTTGGCATTATGTTAACACAAAGATCTTTATCGATTGTGACATTACTAATAAATGAATTTTGAAAGAAACATGGAACCGGTGTAATGTTAATTTCAAATGGGTATTCTTTTATTAGTGAGGTTTGATCATTAGTTAACTTAACACTTACCGTTTCGTCAATTTTAGTGTTAGTGTTTAACTCTTTTAAAAACTTAGCATGAGTTGGTACTAAACAATGATTTTCAAAAGAAGGTGACAAGAGATTAATTTCTTCAAAATTAGACTCTTCTTGTATTTTAGCGTTGTCGGACTCACCTTTTTCGTTGTTTAACTCATGTGTCGGTTTTTCACTTATTTGTTCTTCCATTTCCACACTTTCAGTTATCTCTTCTTTATTTAATTGCTCTCTTGCGCGGGACTCCTCTTCCCTTGCGCGAGATTCTTTTATATAGCAATTTATAACTCTAAGGTGTTCTAATATCCTATCGGTCACTTCGGTTATAGAAAAAGGATCGGGATTTTCAAAGCTTGAATCCGGTTGTTCGATCCTTTGTTCCTCATAATACCCATATGATGTAGATGGTTCGCACCATTGTTCTTCATTGTAAGCATATGATGGACAAGGGTCGTAATTTTGTTCTTCATAATACTCATATAAGGTGGGTTGTTCACGCTATGGTTCCTCATAATAAGCATATGAAGGTGGTGGCTCATATCTTGGTTCCTCAAAGTATGAGTAAGAAGGCTCATACCTTGGTTCATCAAAATATGAGTATGAGGGAGGAGGTTCATACCTTTGGTCCTCATAGGATGTGTATGAAGTTGATGGCTCGTACCTGGGCTCCTCATAGTAGGTGTATGAATTGGATGGTTGATATAAGTGACAATATTGAACCGAGTGCGGGTCACCACAATTAGTGCAATAGTTATTCCTATAATCATCCTCCTCATAGGTGTAGTTGTAACCTCCTGAGTATTGATCCATAAGAATCACTCAGCACTCGAGATCAAAAAACAAAAATAAAAACGGAAACAGAGGCTGGACACGGCCCCGTGTTTAGTGGACACGGCCCCGTGTACAGAATTTGTATCTGGGTGTTTTAATTAAAGTTACTGATTTCGTTGAGCACGGGGCGTGTTCAGAGAGCACTACCCCGTGTTCAGTTTCTGTTACTGGGTGTTTTATGAAAAATGTGCAGCACGGCCCCGTGTTCAGTGAGCACGGCCCGTGTTCAGGTTACTGTAAATGCAAAACTAAACTAAAATGCTGAAAAATGTGGGCACGTTTTTTAAAAAGGTTTTGAAAAACTGATTAGGCCGTCGATTTTAAGCTTTCTTAAAATCCTTGTGTCCCCGGCAACGGCGCCAAAAACTTGATGCGTGTGAAGTGTGTATATAAGTTTAAGTATATTTTAAGCCCTTTTACACTTTCTTTAGCCAAGTTTTTAATTTATAAAACACGATATTTACTAACACTAAACACACATATGGGCAAGTGCACCCATCGTGAGCGTAGTATAGTGTTGGTAAGATACCGAGGTCGTCCAAGGACACAAGAGCTTTTAGTACCGGTTTATCCTCAACGTCTAATTGTCACACCCTGTTATTTCCACCTATTACCGGTGGGCCCGGTGGGGAGTATCGTGACGTAGTTGATATCATCAAAGTCAAACAACACAATATATAAATTCACAGCGGAAGCAAAAGATAAATATATTACAAACCGATATAAAGTAATATCCAAGTATTACAAACGGAATGTAAAAGATCCACAGGCGGATCATAAATAAAAGAAACATAGTTCATCAGATTTAAATGCATCCAAGCTTGCGAGACTCTTATTGATGCTAAGGAGAGGCCAGCCTATTACGAGTAGTACCTGCACTTAACCTTTTTTTTGGGAAAATACGTCAGTTTACACTGATAAATACAATTAACTGACTCATTTTGAAAAGGTTTAAAAATTGATTTGAATGCACGTGGCACAAACTTTTTATAACTCGGGATAATTATTTGAATATAATCTTGTAAGAGAATTACATGTTCCTTATGCGTTCAGTAGCCCGGTTCGTGCCGGGTTAAAGATCAATAGACACACCACATTATATAGTCCCGCATCAATTTTCCCCGAAACTGGCGGTTATACCTTAATATTTATTTATGCACCAACGGGTGTACACCTACACCCGCATGCTTAGGTCGTGGCCATTTCGTAAAATGATGCCAAGGATATCCGGGACATGGTCATTAACCTCCCAAAGGCTTTAAGCAAACAAAACAATTTAAACGGGCCAATTAATATCAATTAACCACCATACGATTAACGATTTAATGCCCGACCAATCGGTATTTTATATACCGTACCCCAAGCCCGTATAGGGAAAATAAGTTAAAAGTATTTACCTGAGCTAATTATAAATTCAATCCCAGCCGTATCAAATCAGCAAGTACAGATAGCTTTTACTGGGCTCCTATTCTGGAACGAAGTTTTATAATAACCTATTAGAATCCTAACGGGTCTTTAATTAAGCCTAAACTTTGACCGGTTAGTTTTAAAGAAAGATACGGTTCAAACGCACGATTAAGCGAAGACCGGAATAGAATGTGGTTTTGACCCGACAAGCTTGTATGCTTGTTTAATATGGGTAACTTAAACACATTCTGGATTTTGAGACAAAAATGATATGGTTTGACCCGTTTCGGCTAATATATGCAAACTAGTTACATGAGCCGATCTGAACGCGAAAAGTGCGTAACGAGTAACCAAATGAATCATATGCAGGTTTCCTAAGTTAATATGCCTTAAATATGTTGTGATATCAGTAGGATACCTTCCATTATGCCCAAAACGAGTTTAATCTTAGTTTAAGCCCCGTAGGGGTATTTTGGTCATTTTAAAGATTATAAAAGAGATAAATTTTAACTCTGAGACTCGGGTCTGAAATAATCAGTAAAACAACTTAATTTAATAGGTTATATCAGTTGGTGATAAGTCTTATGTGACAAAATGGTTTTAAACCTATACTAGGTGTTTAATACGCTTAAAAAGCCATTTTAAGCGATTTCCGGGTTATACAGGAAATCTGAGTTTTCTGATCTGGTTATAAAGTTCAAAATACTTCATTTATTATATAAAAATCAGTAGCAATTGGATTGGTGTCAAAATACTATGTAGAACTCATTTTATACACAAAAAGGTTATAATCGGTATTTACCGAATTAAGGCGATAACCTCAGGTTAAGATCAGTTTAAAAATAATTAAAAATCTTTAAAAATCTCAAAATATTATATTACATCAGTGGGTAAAAGTATTGGTGTCAAAAATTGGGTTTAGATAGGCTTTATGCTAATGGCGTCGTTTACTTACTAAAAAGCGTTCTAATTACGTGATGCGTAGTCGAGTGTTATATATATTAGGTGTATATTTTAAGCCCTTTTAACATTTATTTTAGCCAAGTTTTAAATTTATAAAACACGATATTTACTAACACTAGACACACATATGGGCAAGTGCACCCATCGTGAGCGTAGTATAGTGTTGGTAAGATACTGAGGTCGTCCAAGGACACAAGAGCTTTTAGTACCGGTTTATCCTCAACGTCTAATCAAAATAAAAAGTTTAGAAAAATATTTTTAAACTAAGAAAAATAAAAACTAACTAAAATGCTGAAAAATAAAATAAAAAGAAAAACAGATAGACAAGATTAATCACTTGGTTCCGACTCGTATCTAGTATAACCTTTGATTATTTCCGCACTTTTGCACATAATTAAGAGATTATCTTAGTTATTGTAGTAGGCCCCTCTTTTGAAGGTGACGTTACCCTCACCCCAGTAGTTTGAGTCAGCAAGGATACAATCCTAAAAGGGTGGATTATTGGAAGATAATTAATTAAGTTATTAATGCAATATTATGGTAGGCCCCGCTTTTGGCGGTGACGTTACCCTCGGCTAAGTAGTCTGAGTCAGCAGGGATACAGTCCTAAATAGCCGGGTTATAGTATTAATAGTAGTTAACTTATGAGGGGATCAAAGAGTTTGGACCCCCGCCATCCAATACCGTTAAGCATTGAAGGAGGTCCTACTAAATTTGACCCAGGTCCATTGCAGGACCTCTAAACGCTGAACAATGGCAAGACCTTTACCAAACCGTTCCCTTAACCCCCGACCAGGTAGCCAACATACCTCCATATAGACCGTGGAGATATGAATGGTGAAAATCTTTTATTTTATATAGACAGTAAAATAATGCCAAGACACCACGGACAAACGATAAGGAAAGATCACCTTCAACATAAGTAACTAGTTATTAAAGTCATTAATACAAAACCAAATAAAAAGTGCAAAAGATTAGAAATAAAAAGTATTATACTAGACACTTTGTCTTCACCAAGTGATGTAAGAGACTTAGGCAAACATGGCCTTGATTGTCAAGAACTCTTACGATCAATCTTGGATCCCGAGACGACTCACACACTCTATGATGGACAATGGATGATGGTGGTGGATGATGGTGTTATGGTGGTGGTGGGTGAAGTGTGAGAGAGGTGGTGTGCCAAGGGATGAGTTGAAATGAAACCAAGCACTCCTATTTATAGGCTGAACAGAAGGCTGGGCACGGCCCCGTGTCCGCTGGACACGCCCCCGTGCCTGTCTGACACTCTCTCTCTTCATTAATTGTAATTCTCAATTACAATTAATGCGCCTGCTGTACTTTCGCCACGCCCCCGTGTTCACTGGACACGGCCCGTGGTGGGCAATAGAAGCTTCTATAGGTTTGTCTTTTCTGCTGCTTCTTGGGCACGGCCCCGTGCTGGCTGAGCACGGGGCGTGTTCAGTCTTCTGCCTTCTCTATTTTGCTTGGGAAGATGCCGTTGAGGGGTCGGGCAGTCCACTTATGTTCCTTTTCTTGTATTTATGTTAGATTTAGCTGTCTTTTTGCTTCTTTTGTGAATTTGAGCTCATTTAATCCTGAAAATACAAAAGGAAGACAAAAACACTCTTTTTCCAACATTAGTACTTAAAAAGGGTTAGTTTTATGCCTCATTTGATGTAATTTATATGTTGCATTTTACACACATCAAATACCCCCGCACTTGAACTTTTGCTTGTCCTCAAGCAAAACTCTTTAATATGTGGCTTACACTCCCAAATGGAATGGGTAGAAGAGAAGGTTTTGGGCTTGTCATAGAGTGTTGGGAATCCAAGATCTTTTTGGGTTTTATTTTTATCTATTTACAATCCTATTCGTTATGATTTGTTTAGAACGTTTCATAGGAGAAATTGCTTATTTGGGCATAACATGCCTTTTTAAAATTCCATTTATATACAAGTTCACATACCTCACGGGAGAAATCACTCACACTCGGCCGAAGGTGTATTTTTAGTGAATCACTCGAGAGCGGCATGGAACTTATTCCTACCATAGGCTTGCCAAGCAATCAGTCATCCTCCTTTTTAACTTTTATACCTTTGTAAATATCAAGAGGGCTTTGCGGGTGAAGGGTTAGGCTTGGGTTAAAGGTAGGTGGTTGGGTTAGTGGTTAGTAGAAAAAAAAAAGTGAAAAAGCGTAACAAGTGTCGGTTTTCGTAGGATTTTCTATTTTTGTAACTTTTTATTTTGATGAAGCTATTATTCAAACAAAGTTATTTTTGATGAACTTGTTTGTTTATTTTCTTTTGCTTCATCATCAACACATTTTTTTTTTGAACGATCATACGAAAAAAAAAACCGAACTTGTTACTAAAACAAAGGGTTAAAAATGAAAAAGGTTTTTGGTGGGTAAAAGGGTGTTTAGTTTGGGTTATGAAATGAAAAGGTTTAGGCTCAAAGGGGCTAACTAGGGAGATTTTGGGTAGGTGGTAAAAAAAAAAGAAAAATAATGGTGTAGAAGAAAAAAGGGTTAGTCCTAATGCCTCTATCATTTACTTACTCGGGTTTAAGTTGATAAGGACCGGGAATGTATCGTCATGGCAAGTTCTAGAGTCGTAAGAACCAAGCGGCTATTCACACAAGAAACGAAAAATGAGCATTTAGTCTAAAGATGTAAATTTGTATGCTTAATAAAGGCTCAAAACTCACTTTTGTGGGAATGGGTTTTTATGTGATCAAGTATATATAATCAAATTTTAACTAAGCTTGTCATGCCGTTTCATAATTTTCTTATGTTGGTTCTTGTTATCACGACGCTCTCGGTTGTAAATTTGTAAAAATATAACCTTATTAATCTTATGATTCCAAACTTAAACTTTAGACAAGTAAAAAAATGAAAATTTTTGAAAAAATTTGGGGTGTTTAGCGGTTCCAATAGAGTTTTGTGTAAGGCTTGTTATTAGGACTTGCAAAATTTCAAGGTTTTAGCATCCCCCCCACACTTAAATTACACATTGTCCTCAATGTGTCCCAAAAATAAATTTTTAGGTTGATTAGATGTGTAAAATGGTGTTAAAAGCAAAGATTTATGTTACTGGTAGTCTGGACACGGCCCCGTGGGGACCGGACACGGCCCCGTGTTCAGGTGCCAGTAACAAAAATTAAAGAAAAGAAACAGAAGTCTGGACACGGGGGCGTGTCTGGTGAACACGGCCCGTGTCCAGTTACCTGAACTGGGCATTTTTCTGCAGGGGGTTCAGCACGGGGCCGTGTTGGTTGGACACGGCCCGTGTTGAACCTTCTGTAATGGAGAGATTGATGCCGGGTTGCCTTGTTCTTGTGCATGAGGTCATTTTTCTCGTTCCCCCTTTTCATCCCTTATCACCATGAGTGGGTTTTATTCATTATGAACCATCCAAACTTTAAAAATCATCATTTCATTGCATCATAGAGAGACCTTACATAGTCCTAAATTTATATTAAACTAGATATGAAAACAAAGAAATATTAAATTATGGAGTTCTAGCCTCTACTTTATTTTAATTAGCAAAATTTCCAAGAAGCTACTAATCTTGGTTAGACAAGGCCTTTTAGAACTCCTTCTTCCAGGTGCGGCTTTCCTCACATGTCGGCGAGCCACTCTTCCACCTCCCTTGGAAGGAGAAAAGAAGGCTCATTGGCATTGGTTTGAGGAGTTTTGATTTCCACCGGGATCTCTTGTTGGTGTTCCACGGGAGGTTCCGCTGGCAAATCTTCCCACCCGGTAGGGTTGTTAATTCCGAGTGCCAGGTTCCAATCCTGTTGAGGGAGGACTGGTTCCATCGGGGGTGCTACAAGAATATTTAACCTCTGGTGCAAGAGGTTAATTTCTTGGAAGCTGCTTTCGAGTCCCACCGTAAGATCGTCAATACGGTCGATTAGGACCTCCTCTACTGATGTCATTTCGTCGAGAGCCTCCCTTAATGCTATCACATAGTGCACAAGTGTAGCTTCAACGGAGGGCCTCCTTCCTCTTCGGCTGTTTGATGAATGCACGGAAGATGTTTCGCTGTTTTCACTCGACATCCTACGAAAAATAAACTGAAAAATAGTTTATTTGATGAAACAGTGACCGGACACGGCCCCGTGCTCATTGAGCACGGCCCCGTGTTCATCTTTCTGCAGAATTTTGGAGCAAGGAAACTTGAAATTTTAAGTTATTTTCTGAACTTGTGAGGTCTTTTTAGACATTAATAACTTAAAACAATGTTGCATAACATATTTTTACCAAGATTCCTTGAACAAAACTCATTATTCCCTACCACAAAGTTGGAAGAATTCAAACTTTTAATGGTAGTTCTTGGAGAAAGATGGAGAAGAAGGAAATGGCTAAAAGAGGAAAGGACAAGATGGGTTGTTGGAACCTTCTTTTAGACTTACCTAGGATAGTTGAGAGAAGATTCCTTCAAATCTCTGTCCCAAGTTGGTCCAAATGTGCAGAATTCTTGGCTGTATTTATAGAAAATGACAGCATCCTGGACACGGCCCCGTGTCCATTGGACACGGCCCCGTGTCCATTGGACACGGCCCCGTGTGCAGGTGGAGTTCTGACACAGTTTGTCCGTATTCTGACGTGCTGATCAGAAGGGAATCTTTTGGTGAACACGGGGGTGTGTTGGCTGGACACGGCCCCGTGTCGAGGGACTGTTTTATGAAGTTGTCTAGTTTTAAGGAACTCACTAGTATCGGGTGGCTCCTGATTGGTTGGAACAACCCCAAAGTGCCTAAGATACCTTAATTGTCCTAAACTAAGGCGAGAACACAAGAGGTTGTCGGTGAGGGTAATTCCTATTTTCATTCTAGGTGGACAAGTCCAACCCTTTCCCGGGCTCTCGTTAAAGAAGGTGTATGCCGAATCGCTCAGGTCTATGTATGCACCGAACGAAGTCGATGGAGAGTCCTTCACGGCATAATCGGCACAGGGACGACTATCGTCCAAGTCTTTGCTAGGTATGAAGGTATTTTTGGGAGCAACGAGGTTGCCGGAATGCGGTTCCAACATTTCTTTATGGTCATCGTCTTGGGGTGGATCAATAAAATCCTTCCTAAGCTCTTTTAACCAATTTAGAATTAGCTCTTCTAGTTGAAATAACTCGTCAAGGAGCATTTCCCTTAGAATATCTGGTTGGGCGCATTCGAGGGAGAGATAGTGCTTATTTTTACTTTCGCCCCTCTTAAGGTTATAGGGACTCGGTGGGTCTAGGTAGTGGGGCCTATAATTTAGAAAGTAACATTCTAATTCTTTATGTTCACCTCCACATAATTGACACCACGTACCATAAGAGTGCCGAAAGTAAAAACAATTACTATCACTCATGTTTATGTCAGAAATTACCAACCGCCGGGATCTAACGATTCTGTTTTCAGTAAGTGAATCTTGGGCACAGGGGCATGTTGAGTGAGCACGGCCCCGTGTTCAGCTTACTGTCTGACTTAAAACAGGATTGCCAGTTCCAATGATTTAGCATGGGGGCGTGTTCAGCGGGCACGGCCCGTGCTGAGCTCTGCAGAAGCTGAAAAACTAAG
This sequence comes from Helianthus tuberosus, assembly GCA_030545235.1. Taxonomy (NCBI): domain Eukaryota; kingdom Viridiplantae; phylum Streptophyta; class Magnoliopsida; order Asterales; family Asteraceae; genus Helianthus; species Helianthus tuberosus. Next base: position 132,541,713 of record CM060363.1, read on the forward strand.
AAAATCCTAAAAAATTAAAAAGAAAAATAAAAAAAAAATGATTAGGCCGTTGATTCCTAACTTTCTTAAAATCCTTGTGTCCCCGGCAACGGCGCCAAAAACTTGATGCGTAGTCGAGTGTTATATATATTAGGTGTATATTTTAAGCCCTTTTAACACTTATTTTAGCCAAGTTTTAAATTTATAAAACACGATATTTACTAACACTAGACACACATATGGGCAAGTGCACCCATCGTGAGCGTAGTATAGTGTTGGTAAGATACCGAGGTCGTCCAAGGACACAAGAGCTTTTAGTACCGGTTTATCCTCAACGTCTAATCAAAATAAAAAGTTTAGAAAAATATTTTTAAACTAAGAAAAATAAAAACTAACTAAAATGCTGAAAAATAAAATAAAAAGAAAAACAGATAGACAAGATTAATCACTTGGTTCCGACTCGTATCTAGTATAACCTTTGATTATTTCCGCACTTTTGCACATAATTAAGAGATTATCTTAGTTATTGTAGTAGGCCCCTCTTTTGAAGGTGACGTTACCCTCACCCCAGTAGTTTGAGTCAGCAAGGATACAATCCTAAAAGGGTGGATTATTGGAAGATAATTAATTAAGTTATTAATGCAATATTATGGTAGGCCCCGCTTTTGGCGGTGACGTTACCCTCGGCTAAGTAGTCTGAGTCAGCAGGGATACAGTCCTAAATAGCCGGGTTATAGTATTAATAGTAGTTAACTTATGAGGGGATCAAAGAGTTTGGACCCCCGCCATCCAATACCGTTAAGCATTGAAGGAGGTCCTACTAAATTTGACCCAGGTCCATTGCAGGACCTCTAAACGCTGAACAATGGCAAGACCTTTACCAAACCGTTCCCTTAACCCCCGACCAGGTAGCCAACATACCTCCATATAGACCGTGGAGATATGAATGGTGAAAATCTTTTATTTTATATAGACAGTAAAATAATGCCAAGACACCACGGACAAACGATAAGGAAAGATCACCTTCAACATAAGTAACTAGTTATTAAAGTCATTAATACAAAACCAAATAAAAAGTGCAAAAGATTAGAAATAAAAAGTATTATACTAGACACTTTGTCTTCACCAAGTGCTGTAAGAGACTTAGGCAAACATGGCCTTGATTGTCAAGAACTCTTACGATCAATCTTGGATCCCGAGACGACTCACACACTCTATGATGGACAATGCATGATGGTGGTGGATGATGGTGTTATGGTGGTGGTGGGTGGTGGGTGAAGTGTGAGAGAGGTGGTGTGCCAAGGGATGAGTTGGAATGAAACCAAGCACTCCTATTTATAGGCTGAACAGAAGGCTGGGCACGGCCCCGTGTCCGCTGGACACTCCCCCGTGCCTGTCTGACACTCTCTCTCTTCATTAATTGTAATTCGCAATTACAATTAATGCGCCTGCTGTACTTTCGCCACGCCCCCGTGTTCACTGGACATGACCCGTGGTGGGCAATAGAAGCTTCTATAGGTTTGTCTTTTCTGCTGCTTCTTGGGCACGGCCCCGTGCTGGCTGAGCACGGGGCGTGTTCAGTCTTCTGCCTTCTCTATTTTGCTTGGGAAGATGCCGTTGAGGGGTCGGGCAGTCCACTTATGTTCCTTTTCTTGTATTTATGTTAGATTTAGCTGTCTTTTTGCTTCTTTTGTGAATTTGAGCTCATTTAATCCTGAAAATACAAAAGGAAGACAAAAACACTCTTTTTCCAACATTAGTACTTAAAAAGGGTTTGTTTTATGCCTCATTTGATGTAATTTATATGTTGCATTTTACACACATCATTACGCCATTGAGCATAACTCCTAATCTAGACCTCAAACTGATGTGAAAATTTAGGGACATGTTTATAAATCAGTAACAAAGATTTTTGTCCTTTCACATTTCCAAAATTCTCGTTTTATGGTCAAAAGGGCATTATGGTCAACTTTAAGCATTTAACGGAAACGTGTAAACGAATCGGGTAATCAATGAACCAACCACAAAGGGTTATACTAACATGTAACCTGGTCCTAATGGAACTTTAAGGCATGTCTAAACCCATCTAAGTCGGGTCAGAACTGAAGTCAAAGTTTTGCGACTTTTGGTTCCGAACCGAGCCTAAACACAAAATAGTCGGATCAAACAAGCTTAGACCAGTTCTTATACTTATTACTAAGTTATATGAGTGATAAAATAGGTTTCACACCTTCTACATTGCTAATAATGAGTTAATTCGAAAATTATGGTTCTGTTGACTTTTTATAAACAACTTTGACCCGACATTTGATCTAGTTAGAGCGGGAATCAGAGGGTGCCCTTTTAAGGGTTTATTGCCCACATAAATACCAACTTATAACTACTTTCAATTCGACTAATCACTGGACCATTAATGATTAATTGCTAAGTCAAACGTTAATTATGACGGTTTGACTTTTAAGCTAATAACTAAGCAAAACTCGATTAAGAAAGGTCAAGGGTGCTTACCAAGGTCTAATGCACGACCAGGGATGCTTAGAGAAGGGCCTTGAGTTCCAGAAATCAGCAGATGTTGAGTTGAGAATGAATTATCAAAATGGCAAACAATGGGGCTTTATATAGTGTTCTTGATTCATCAAGATCATGACAAACAAGGCTATACATGATCCCTGATGATTAACAAGTGTCCCTAAGGCCTAAGAAATAGTTTAGGCGACCCCTGGTGGTGTTAAAGGGCAGTAGATGACGATTACATGGGCTGAACAGCCATCAGAATGATTTTCTGCATCTGGGAGTGGCTTACGGACCGTAAGGTCCAGAGTGTTACGGTCCGTAAGGACCTGGTCAGCATAACAAATTTTCCAAAGTTGCCATGTTTAGCCCCTGTACTTCCAAACTTGATTTTTAACAAGGTTTCTTGCACTTGTAACCCCCAAACTTGACTTTTAAGGACTCTAAGTCATAAACCAACTTTGTTAGGTCCCCGGTTATTCATACGATCACCGAAAGGTCTTAAATTTCAACGTTGACGCTTTTAACCCCTCGTATACGAATTTTATCATAACTTCCTCATACAATAACGAAACTTGGTGAAATTTTTATCATGCATTCTAGTGAGCATAATTAATCATTACAAGCTTCGGGTTTGCTAAAAGGTCACTCAGAGGTACACTTTAAACATGTTGACACATTTAACCCCTGTAGTTTGTAATCTCTCACTTTCTTTCACAATTAGTTTCGTATGATCCATGATTTATTCGTTTAACGGTATAAACATCATGTAGGGCTATTGTAAAGTATATTTATCCATTGTTGACATTTTGAACCCTTATATTCACATACTTTCCTTGTTTGTCAACTTTAGTCCCTCTATAGTATTCTTTGTCACGTTCAAAGCTTATGACACGTGTCAACACATTATAGAACGTGAATTTTCGAGGTGTTACGTCCTCACCCCCTTAAAAGAAATCTCGACCTCGAGATTTGTTAAAATGTTGGAAGTACTTTTTGTCGCATAATGGGCTTAACTTCTATAACATATCTGGAGTCTTTCCAAGCTCCCAAAGTGACCCCTATATTAGGTACATGTATCCTTTTGGAGCTTCTTAACCTGTCGATCCTCAATCGATACAGGATACTCCTCACATCATAATCTGCATATCATTATATGATAGTGCTTCTTGACTTATTGGCGAACACATCCTTCAGTCACTAGTGTGCAATGTATTGCGAGCTCCGCCAAACTCCTTAAATAGGTTTTAGCTTATAAGCTACTTGATTTTGATACATTCGATTTCCTTCGAATGATTCTATATATTCAGAGCTAGCCTGATAATTTAACAAATTTGGCACACCCTTCCTAGGTGATATCTTTTGTTGAACCTTATTCCTTAACAAGAATTTAGGAGGGTTGCTACTTTCATTAATTCTTGATTTTCTGCCGAATACTGGCAACTTACAGATAATTAGGGATTTGTATGATCTTATTCGTTGTCTCCAATGCAACCTTCAGATCCTGATAAGTGGACTTCCCAAAGTCTCGTCCATCCAACGGATGTTTTGATATTTCATCTATACAAGGTCCCCAAAGGAGCCACCTTGATACTTATATAACAACTATTATAGAAAAGCTTACCTTAAGGTGAGAAGGTTATCCCAACCATTTCTCAAAACTAATCTTAAGGAATAGCTAATCCTTGCCGTTAGTCGAACAAATCGACGATCCTGGGCAGCTGATGGCAAATTCTTAATTGTTGCCTAAATAGGGTTGCGGTAATCAATGCATAAGCAAGATGAACCGTCTTTCTTAATTAACTATACCAAATTCTCAGGATATTGAGTTAGGCTATATGAACCCTCTATTTTAAAACTTAGTTAATCAGGGTTTTGTTTCTTCCAATGATGGTACTAGCTGCCTTGGAGATTTCGTAATAATACAGCCCTAAATGGGATATCAATCTTAATTCTACCTGCCTCTCAGGGGTAAATAGAGAAATCTTTGGAGAAGATAACCAAGATATAAGGAGGGTATAGCGATTTTCCAATCTCAGGCTCCAGTTCATCCATCATTGCTTGTGTCAAATAAGTGACACATTTATGTTACAAGTCCACAGATTCCTTAATCGGGAACATTTACTTCGACAATTCCATTCTGGATATCTCATTTGAATACCATTAGTTGACTTTAGTACCATATGACCTATTGGAGTATCTTTGTGGTCCCATGCATTAAACCTCCATACTGATCAGGCATGGAAGCAATCTATGGAACTTATTAAGATACACCAATCCTCATATGACGCTTTTATCATACCATCGGGTATTCAGAATCGATAGAGATCAAAGAGATATCAACTACGTATGCTGATGCACTTCTTTTTAGAGAGAGGATACTTCTAAAATTTTACGACTGAAGGTTTTTGACAGGAACAGAAGAAACGGTTCTTATGATTTACCCGTGAGTTTTACCTTATACTTAATATCTGGGTTTCTTAGGGGAAAAATTTCTAGAAGTTTGCTAAGCTTATGGTCTTATGAGAGACTTAGCAGCACCTGGACCCAAACGTAACTCTTAGCAAATAAATCACAATAAGGGATTTATCTAGTGTCATTATTAATGTGAACTGCCTCTATTCATACATCAGGAGGGTTAAGCGCCTCCATTCTTAATCCTTTTAAACTTAGCTGCAAAATCTATGACAAATTCAGGGCAGTCTCAGCTTTGACTGGTCGTTTCTTAATTTATATAACGTGAGTAACTGAGGTAGATCCATAATGGATTTGTAACAGGCAGGCTTTGAAACCTTAATGTGCCTTCTTATTGCCGATGCTAACCACCAATAATTATTTGCATTAAGCTTAGATTTTTGGGTAGACTGATTTGGGGCACTATCTCAGCCAATGCGTTAAAATTTGTAACATACTGTCAACAGCCTAGAACTTTTATGGCGAGGGTCATAAATGTCACACCCCCAAAATCCACACGCGGAGTACCACCGCTTGGAGGCGTGACATGACCAGGATCAAGCCACCAATCATATTGAACATAAGTATATATATCAAAAGTCATTCATCAATACGATAGGTGTTTCCAAAACCAAATATAAACAAGTGTGTAGCGGAAGCATTAATGTAAAACCCAACATAAGTTTAAGTACAAAATGTCATAATGTTTAACAACACATTCACGATCCATGTCCACAACGACCGTGCCTCCCGTGCAAGCTCCAAAAGTACCTAAGGTCCTGCAAGGCATGTAACAGAGAGTCAACAACTAGTTGAGCGAGTTCACAGTAGGTTATTCGGTTATAGTGTTCGTATTGTAAATCGTAAGTTCGTTTAGTAGTCATGTATCGTATGTAATCTCATCGCGGCCCTCTAGGCATGTTTGCGAAGTTTAGTGGGGGATTCCCATGTTTTCTAGACTAGTTATATTTGTATCGCGGCCCTCCAGGCATGTTTGCGAAGATTAAAGTATAGTTCGCTGCCATTCCAGGCATGTTTGCGAAGATTGTTCTAGTATCGCGGCCAATCCCGGCATGTTTGCGAAGAGAAGTATATGTATCACTAGTCTAGTAGTATCTACCATTGACCTTCCTCTCCCGAGGCCAATGGTATGTAATTTCAATAACTCTTAAGCATAAATAATCAATCAACCCATTCCCAACCCTGGGAATCCCATGCCTTGGTAGAAGTGTGAACTCACCTTGTTTGCTCGGTATGCTAAGTTAAATGCTCACAATAAATCAGTCAAGTCCTATAGTGCACGTATATTCAATCAGTTCACATTGTTTGTAAAGTTTCACATTGAACTAGTGTCACAGTAATATCACAAAGTGTGTTTGACAGTTCATATCATGCAACATAAGCAGTTAATCGCATCCATACGTTTAGCAGAGTTGACATCTAACAAATTAACTAAGTAAATAAGTTAATCAGATTTCATGGAATAACAGCATTAATCCACTTCATTGGAATAATAAATAAACAGAGTGAGTAAGTCAGTTAACCCAGTTAACAACTTAACAGAATTTGTCAGCTAACAGAGTTCTCAAATAATGAAGTTATAAACTTACATATTTAACAAGGTTAAATAAACTAACTAAGTTATTCCAATGATTAGTTAAGCTAAAAAACATAATTAATAACATTAATTATTAACAGTAGCTTGTTGCTAAACAAACAAAAGTGCCGAAAACACATTAGAGCCGAAAACCAACTTATGTCCGAAATCCCCTTTATGCCGAAAACCAAACACATGGGCCGAAATCCAAGTTTGGGCCGAAAACACCCTTAAGCCGAAAACACTTATGTTTGCCGAAAACCAATTAGTGCCGAAAACCACATGTGGGCCGAAAACCCTTTGGGCCAGAACTGTTTGGGCCGAAATCACCCTTAAAGTGATTTCGTCCACCTTCCTTTGTGGGGGTTTTCGTTACTAGTCATCATCATCAACAATACTTACTGTAACTTAAAGCCCAGTAACTATAATCTCAATACAGATACATGATCTTATATACTTGAAATCATTTAATCAAATATGCAACAAATACATTACCAAATCATTGTGAAATCTAGAACATGATTCCATCAGTTTATCATTCATAACATACACCCACTGTTAATCAAAACTTCAAATATACATACAGTTCATGGATAATAATTATCTAACAAGCACACAATGATCAATCACATAATCACATATATAAAGGTATACATACATCATGATTTAAACATCCGAAATCATACGATATGCAACAAGAAATAACTTGAATCATGAAATTACTAACCAAGGGTTTAAACAGAGGTTTTTGCTTGAAATGAGGAACTCTTTGTGGGTTTTCAAGGATAGAGAGAGAAACAATGTGTTATGATCAGTTTTGATAAGTGTGAAACTTCCCAGAGAAGTTTGTTTATAAAATGATTATGTATATAAAATATCTCAAGATTGGACACTGGGCCAAGCCCATCTGTGTGATTTCGTCAGCCACATGGACGAAAACACTTAAAGTGTTTTCACCACTTGGGTGTTTTCATGGATAATTGTTTTCATTTTCAGTAAAGGTTCCATCTTTATTTAACATGTTAATTAGTACAAAGCCTTATAAACATACACTCACATATTAACAAATATTACGGATTTCCAAGTACACAATATTAATCGAAATACGATATAACGTATTACAAAGGTAAGCGTTGTGAAACAACGAGTCGTATTAACAACAACTAAATAAATAAAAAAAATTAGCGTGCACTAAATGCGAAGATAGAATCTTGGAAACTCGAGTTGTCACAATAAAATTCTTATTCCATCTTTTCCCATTTCGCGAAGCGGATACTAGGTTTTTCTAATAAGGTCCTTAAAACTTGGACCATCCCACAATGTATAAGAGGATCCTTCTTGAGGATTTCATTAATGTCCTCAGTAATTAAGGGCATTGCCATCGAATGACTGTGATGTATACCTTACCATGTTCTTTCCAGCATAACCGCTGATATACCTAATGGTTTCTACTTCATCCATCAATTTCCTGAAATCGATGGCCCCTTTTTACTATTGAAGTCTCTTGACTTCCAAGAGACGAAGTACTTTTAAGTACATCCTAAAAGGAATGGGCTCCTTGCCATAAATGATTTTGTTTGGGTTATACTTCGCATTTGAAGCCTAAATAAAGCTCTTCTTATGAGCAGCGACATGTGTTTTAGAGCGTGCAGCATCTGGCTTCTTGAACCTTTTCATGGCTTTTCTCATAGCCTTTCTAATAGCTGCGTTAATCACAGTTTTGGAGATTAACTCCATTAACATTGAGGTTCACATTGGATGCACCATTAACATTTGTCGCATCTCCAGCATCGCGTCTGTTGTTTGTATTTTCTGAGTTTTCCATACTCGAATCTTTGGTATTAAACACCAAATTTAACAAGTTCTTGGGCAATCCGTACCCAGTATCTCCTTGAATGGTCAAAGGCTCACCATAAGGAGTCTTGATAACTACTTGCTTCTCATCACACAAAGTATGGGCTTGGTTACAGGATGACCAACTCATCTTCTATTATTATATCGAGTCCCGCTATTTTAATGGAACAAGGACAGTGGAAAAGAATGATTCCTAATGGATATAAAACATCCAGCAAAAATTGCTGAAGCAGTCTCTGAGGTACTATCGGTCAAATTTTACTTTATACTTAATGCTTAGAGTTTTAACAGGCAGATTTAATGATTTTTAAAATCTATTGTCTACGAAAGACTTTATCTGAACCTGAATCAAATAATACTCTAGCATGAGCGTTATTGGTAAAGAGAGTACCTGTTGTGACATTTTCATCCTGAATAGCCTCTTGAGCATCCATTTGAGAGCTTCCAGTTTTGGTCTTCTTAGCCTCGTCAGGCTTTTTAGCGTATTTAGGGCAGTTGGTCTTGATATGCCCCTTCTCGTTGCAACCATAACAGGTCGCATCTTTCAATTTCTTGCAATCCAAGGTCTTATGCTCCTTGGACTTGCAGATTCCACAGGGTAGAGGCTGAGATTCAAATCTGCATTTCCCGAGGTGGTATTTCCTACAGGTTTTGCATCTGGTCTTTTCACCGGTCTGCTGTTTGTCCTTCAAATCCTTGCATTCATGGGTCTTGTGATCCGTCTCCTTACAGATGACACATTCCCCGGTCTGATCATAGAAACATTTTCTGAAGTGCTTCTTCCCGCAGGTTTTACATTCAGGTTTTGCCTCCTTTGGTTTGGACTGGTTATAGCTTGAACCGGTCTTACCCTTTTTGTAACCCTTATTTGGGGTATTATCTCATTTTCGCTTATGATCCTTTAATACACGGTCCACAGCGTTGTTTACGACTGTATTTATCATAGCCTGTAACTCGGTGCTTGTTTAGTTTAGTCTTGCATCATCATTCTGATCAATGGGATGATTGTGAGCTTCAGAGGAGTCAGCCATGGTGAGGCTTTGAAGGCTACAAACCAAGTAGTAATAATTGGTTTAATTATATGGTGAATTGTCGAATTTGATGATTAAATAGCCATGGTACAAATAAGCCATATAGGCGAATAGATAGTATTAAATTTATTTGATTATGTTTTGCCTAGGTTTTTAAATAAACCATCTTTGGCGTTTTAACGGAATATAATCTTTCATATCTATAGACAGGGGACATAAGTCACGACTGTCAATGTCGTACTAACATTTTATATAGCACAAGGGCTTGTTCCCAAGGACTTTTGATGGCACAGGGGCCTTGTCACTAGGGAAAAAAATAAAACATAATCGATGATTCCTTTGGACCGGAAAATTTCATAGTTCATTGTCTTGACAAGAAGTTATGAAAATAAAACTATCTTTTTCATGCATTCATCTTTGCCCGTAGGTATACATCCCAAAATGGATGTTTTGATGTGTACATCATGTTCGACGTTTATTAGCCAAGATTCCTATTGATCGCTTATGCTAAAAGGGGTTCGGAAGTTCCTAATATAAAGATAACAAGTGTGATTTTATTGCATCACCTTTGTCAGAAGTGTTAACATATTTTCAGATGTTAACAAAGATCTGAATCTCTTTTTAAACAGGTTTTACCATCTTAGCTAGGTCTTTAATGACATTCAAGGTAGGTTATACCTTTTAAGATTCTCTTTTAATATTTATACTGGCAGGCAAGGAATGATATTTATTTTATTCAGGATTTTCACTATTAATCCTAAATTATAAGTTAGTAATAGCACATAAGGCTTAGTCACGTGGACAAGCTTAATTTATAAGTCGTGATTCTCGTAGAATCAAGGTATTTAGGCTTGAACGTTGTTCATTGCCTTTTCTTGACAGGGAGTTGTAGGCTACGACTGTCTTTAGTCTCAGAGGATGTTAATTATAGCCCGTAGGCATTATATCCCTAATGGATGTTTAGATCACAAAATAAGAAAGGATTTCGGGAGAATCCAGTATGAGGATGATTTATGCGATTTTACCGAACCACGTCTGCCAGGAATGTTTAATATGTTACAGATGTCAACAAGGAATTGAATCTTTTGAATAGGTTCTACCATCTTGGCCTCGTCATACAGGCTAGGTTTTAAAATGAGATGTTAATAAGGATCTGAATCTAATTGAGGAACTACCATCTTGGCCCTGTCTTAAAATGGCACGTGGCCAGGTCTTGTCCTTTTTAGATTTTGCCATTTTATTATAATGGTAGAACTTGTAAAAGTAATGTTATTTTTTCATTTATTTCGTATTTCATGTTTAGAATGAAAATTTAAATTTAATCATCCCACTATAAAATTTAAAAAGTTCAGGTTTGCCCTAAACGGGACTTGAAAGGAATAATGTTGTCCTCGAAGTGACTGAAGGATAAATATGTCCTTATAAGGACTATTAAAGAAACGATCTTTAGCAAAAGGAGTTTTCTTTACTTTATTTCTGAATGTTTTCTCCCCAGTTGCACGTTTATCCTAATCGCAGTACAAGGTTCCGCATTCCTCGGCTTCGGATGGGGAGGATTTCCATTACGGCTCCTTTGCTTGGCGATATATTAAAAGTATATAAAATTGAAAGCGATAGTTCTCCAAATAGAGGCGAGAGCATTCCAATGTTAAGTCTAGACTCAGAAGGTCAAGGAATGTGCTACTGTGTCACTGAGATTAAACACCAAAGACTAGTGTTTAATTCACTCAATGTTGGCTCTAATACCAACCTGTCACACCCCGATATTTCCACGTATTACCGGTGGGCCCGGTGGGGAGTATCGTGACGTAGTTGATATCATCATAGTCAAACAACACAATATATAAATGCACAGCGGAAGCAAAAGATAAATATATTACAAACCGATATAAAGTAATATCCAAGTATTACAAACGGAATGTAAAAGATCCACAGGCGGATCATAAATAAAAGAAACATAGTTCATCAGATTTAAATGCATCCAAGCTTGCGAGACTCTTATTGATGCTAAGGAGAGGCCAGCCTATTACGAGTAGTACCTGCACTTAACCTTTTTTTTTTGGGAAAATACGTTAGTTTACACTGGTAAATACAATTAACTGACTCATTTTGAAAAGGTTTAAAAATTGATTTGAATGCACATGGTACAAACTTTTTATAACTCGGGATAATTATTTGAATATAATCTTGTAAGAGAATTACATGTTCCTTATGCGTTCAGTAGCCCGGTTCGTGCCGGGTTAAAGATCAATAGACACACCACATGATATAGTCCCGCAGCAATTTTCCCCGAAACTGGCGGTTATACCTTAATATTTATTTATGCACCAACGGGTGTACGCCTACACCCGCATGCTTAGGTCGTGGCCATTTCGTAAAATGATGCCAAGGATATCCGGGACATGGTCATTAACCCCCCAAAGGCTTTAAGCAAACAAAACAATTTAAACGGGCCAATTAATATCAATTAACAACCATACGATTAAAGATTTAATGCCCGACCAATCGGTATTTTATATACCGTACCCCAAGCCCATATAGGGAAAATAAGTTAAAAGTATTTACCTGAGCTAATTATAAATTCAATCCCAGCCATATCAAATCAGCAAGTACAGATAGCTTTTACTGGGCTCCTATTCTGGAACGAAGGTTTATAATAACCTATTAGAATCCTAACGGGTCTTTAATTAAGCCTAAACTTTGACCGGTTAGTTTTAAAGAAAGATACGGTTCAAACGCACGATTAAGCGAAGACCGGAATAGAATGTGGTTTTGACCCGATAAGCTTGTATGCTTGTTTAATATGGGTAACTTAAACACATTCTGGATTTTGAGACAAAAATGATATGGTTTGACCCGTTTCGGCTAATATATGCAAACTAGTTACATAAGCCGATCCGTACGCGAAAAGTGCGTAACGAGTAACCAAATGAATCATATGCAGGTTTCCTAAGTTAATATGCCTTAAATATGTTGTGATATCAGTAGCATACCTTCCATTATGCCCAAAACGAGTTTAATATTAGTTTAAGCCCCGTAGGGGTATTTTGGTCATTTTAAAGATTATAAAAGAGATAAATTTTAACTCTGAGACTCGGGTCTGAAATAATCAGTAAAACAACTTAATTTAATAGGTTATATCAGTTGGTGATAAGTCTTATGACAAAATGGTTTTAAACCTATACTAGGTGTTTAATACGCGTAAAAAGCCATTTTAAGCGATTTCCGGGTTATACAGGAAATCTGAGTTTTCTGATCAGGTTATAAAGTTCAAAATACTTCATTTATTATATAAAAATTAGTAGCAATTGGATTGGTGTCAAAATACTATGTAGAACTCATTTTATACACAAAAAGGTTATAATCGGTATTTACCGAATTAAGGCGATAACCTCAGGTTATGATCAGTTTAAAAATCTTTAAAAATCTCAAAATATTATATTACATCAGTGGGTAAAAGGTTTGGTGTCAAAAATTGGGTTTAGATAGGCTTTATGCTAATGGCGCCGTTTACTTACTAAAAAGCGTTCTAATTACGCCATTGAGCATAACTCCTAATCTAGACCTCAAACTGATGTGAAAATTTAGGGATATGTTTATAAATCAGTAACAAAGATTTTTGTCCTTTCACATTTCCAAAATTCTCGTTTTATGGTCAAAAGGGCATTATGGTCAACTTTAAGCATTTAACGGAAACGTGTAAACGAATCGGGTAATCAATGAACCAACCACAGAGGGTTATACTAACATGTAACCTGGTCCTAATGGAACTTTAAGGCATGTCTAAACCCATCTAAGTCGGGTTAGAACTAAATTCAAAGCAAAAGTGAAAGTTTTGCGACTTTCGGTTCCGAACCGAGCCTAAACAGAAAATTATCGGATCAAACAAGCTTAGACCAGTTCTTATACTTATTACTAAGTTATATGAGTGATAAAATAGGTTGCACACCTTCTACATTGCTAATTATGAGTTAATTCGAAAATTATGGTTTTGTTGACTTTTTATAAACAACTTTAACCCGACATTTGATCTAGTTAGAGCGGGAATCAGAGGGTGCCCTTTTAAGGGTTTATTGCCCACATAAATACCAAATTATAACTACTTTCAATTCGACTAATCACTGGACCATTAATGATTAATCCCTAAGTCAAACGTTAATTACGACGGTTTGACTTTTAATCTAAAAACTAAGCAAAACTCGATTAAGGAAGGTCAAGGGTGCTTACCAAGGTCTAATGCACGACCAGGGATGCTTAGAGAAGGACCTTGAGTTCCAGAAATCAGCAGATGTTGAGTTGAGAATGAATGATCAAAATGGCAAACAATGGGGCTTTATATAGTGTTCTTGATTCATCAAGATCATGACAAACAAGGCTATACATGATCCCTGATGATTAACAAGTGTCCCTAAGGCCTAAGAAATAGTTTAGGCGACCCCTGGTGGTGTTAAAGGGCAGTAGATGACGATTACATGGGCTGAACAACCATCAGAACGATTTTCTGCATCTGGGAGTGGCTTACAGACCGTAAGGTCCAGAGTGTTACGGTCCGTAAGGACCTGGTCAGCATAACAAATTTTCCAAAGTTGCCATGTTTAGCCCCTGTACTTCCAAACTTGATTTTTAACAAGGTTTCTTGCACTTGTAACCCCCAAACTTGACTTTTAAGGACTCTAAGTCATAAACCAACTTTGTTAGGTCCCCGGTTATTCATACAATCACCGAAAGGTCTTAAATTTCAACGTTGACGCTTTTAACCCCTCGTATACGAATTTTATCATAACTTCCTCATACGATAACGAAACTTGGTGAAATTTTTATCATGCATTCTAGTGAGCATAATTAATCATTACGAGCTTTGGGTTTGCTAAAAGGTCACTCAGAGGTACACTTTAAACATGTTGACACATTTAACCCCTGTAGTTTATAATCTCTCACTTTCTTTCACAATTAGTTTCGTATGATCCATGATTTATTCGTTTAAGGGTATAAACATCATGTAGGGCTATTGTAAAGTATATTTATCCATTGTTGACATTTTGAACCCTTATATTCACATACTTTCCTTGTTTGTCAACTTTAGTCCCTCTATAGTATTCTTTGTCACGTTCAAAGCTTATGACACGTGTCAACACATTATAGAACGTGAATTTTCGAGGTGTTACACTAATCAAATCAAAAGTTTAGAAAAATGTTTTAAACTAAGAAAAATAAAAACTAACTAAAATGCTGAAAATAAAAATAAAGTAAAAACAGATAGACAAGATGAATCACTTGGCTCCGACTCGTGTTTAGTGTAACCTTTGATTATTTCCGCACTTTTGCACTATTTAAGAGATTATCTTAGCTATTGTAGTAGGCCCCTCTTTTGAAGGTGAGGTTACCCTCAACCCAGTAGTTTAAGTTAGCAAGGATACAATCCTAAAGGGTCGGATTATTGAAAGATAATTAATTAAGTTATTAATGCATAATGTGGTAGGCCCCTCTTTTGAAGGTGACGTTACCCTCGGCTAAGTAGTCTGAGTCAGCAGGGATACAGTCCTAAGTAGCCGGGTTAAAGTATTAATAGTAGTTTAACTTATGAGGGGATCAAAGAGTTTGGACCCCCACCATCCAATACCGTTAAGTATTGAAGGAGGTCCTACTAAATTTGACCCAGGTCCTTTGCAGGATCTATACACTGAACAATGGCAAGACTCTTACCAAACCGTTCCCTTAACCCCCGACCAGGTAGCCAACATACCTCCATATAGACCGTGGAGATATGAATGGTGAAAATCTTTTATTTTATATAGACAGTAAAATAATGCCAAGACACCACGGACAAACGATAAGGAAGAATCACCTTCAACATAAGAAACTAGTTATTAAAGTCATTAATACATAACCAATTAAAAAGTGCGAAAAGATTAAAAATAAAAAGTATTACACTAGGCGCTTTGTCTTCACCAAGTGATGTAAGAGACTTAGGCAAACATTGCCTTGATTGTCAAGAACTCTTACGATCAATCTTGGATCCCGAGACGACTCACACACTCTATGATGGACAATGGATGATGGTGGTGGATGATGGTGTTATGGTGGTGGTGGGTGGTGGGTGAAGTGTGAGAGAGGTGGTGTGCCAAGGGATGGTTTGAGCTTGAGCCAAGCACTCCTATTTATAGGCTGAACAGAAGCTCGGGCACGGCCCCGTGTCCACATCCTTCTCTGTCTTCATTAATTGCTCTTGTCTGTATTAGTTGACCACGACCCTGTGTCCGCTGGGCACGACCCCGTGTGCAGAAGCATATCTGTACTATCAAGATTTGCCTGGATTCTGCGAATCTTATAGTTGACCACGGCCCCGTGTTTCCCCTGAGCACGGCCCCGTGGTGGGCGATGGAAGCTTCTACAACTTTGTCTTTTATGCTGAAACTTGGGCACGCCCCCGTGCTCACCGAGCACGGGGCGTGTTCAGCCTTCTGTTCTCTTGTTTTGCTTGGGAAGATGCTTTCGGGGAGGTCGGGCATGCCACGTTTGTTCCTTTTCTTGTATTTATGTTAGATTTAGCTGCCTTTTTGCTTCTTTTGTTAATTTGAGCTCAATTAATCCTGATAATACAAAAGGAAGACAAAAGCACACTTTTTCCAACATTAGTACTAAAAAAGGGTTAGTTTTATGCCACAATTGATGTAATTTATATGTTGCATTTTGCACACATCACTTTCTATCCCCAAACCGACGGTCAAACTGAACGCACAATACGTACTCTTGAAGACATGCTTCGCTCGTGTGTCATAGATTTCGGTGGTAATTGGGACGCGCACTTACTTTGGTCGAATTCTCGTACAATAACAATTATCATTCTAGCATTCAAATGGCACCATTTTAGGCATTCTATGGAAGAAAATGTCGATCACCTATTGTGTGGCACGAGACTGGAGACGCGCAAATTACCGGTCCTAAGCTGCTGCAAGAAACGACTGACAAAATCCTCCAAATTCGAGACAACCTGCTAAAAGCTCGGATTCGTCAGAAAAGTTACGCCGATAGACGTTGCAAGCCCCTTGAATTTGTCGTTAGCGATAACGTACTCCTAAAGGTTGCACCTTGGAAAGGTGTGATCAGATTCGGCAAGAAAGGGAAGCTCGCGCCTCGATATGTTGGACCCTTTAAAATCCTGGAAAGAATTGGCAAGGTGGCCTACAGACTCGAACTACCGGAGGAACTTAGCAACGTCCACCCGACTTTCCATGTTTCGAACCTCAAAAAAGTGTCTGACCGAGCAGAATTTACATGTACCACTTGAGGATCTACAAGTGGATGAAACATTACACTTTGTCGAAAAGCCTGTCGAGATCATGGATTGAGAAACCAAGAAGCTCCGAAGCTCACGCATTCCCATAGTGAAGGTTCGCTGTGAAGGCAAACGCGGCGCCGAGTTCACCTGGGAACTCAAAAGTGACATGAAGGCTAAGTATCCACAGCTATTCGTTATGCCTACGCCTTAATTTCGGGACGAAATTCCCTAAAGTAGGGGAGGCTGTAACAACCTGAATTTTTGAAGTCAAAGTACAAGTCAAAGTCAAAGTCAAAGGAAGAAAAGATTGCTAATATGATCTGTCATTCCTTGCTTAATTAGTACTTGTACTTTCGAATCTTGTTAATCGATACTTTAATTTTATGTTACTTTAGTTGTATTATGTGGAGTAAATGCAATTAGTCGCTATTAACCACTAATCTATTTAACGCTAAATCTCATTGCTATCGCATCGCAACTTTAATCGCAACTTCTGGATATTGTTTTACGTGTGTGTGCTATTATGTGTTACTTGTGCATGTTTATTATATGTTTTGTGGTGTTTAATCACAAACGCAATCGCAACTCTATCACATCGCAATCTCATCGCGAACTAGAAATGCAAGGTTACTTATGGCGTTGTATGTTAGTTATGTTATTTGTGTAACTATTATTTAAAACTTTCGTATCGCTTAATCGACACTCACTTAAACGCATCGCAACGCTCAACGCACGAAACGAACAGTCGAAAACTAACTCACTCGAGCCATCCAATCGAAGGACCATTCGATCGAATGGTCATCCGTCTGGATGGCCATCCGATCGAAGGGCCCTCCAACCCACTAAACCACACCACCTCCTCTCCTCTTCACCTATAAATACCCACATGTCACATTACTGTTCATGATGTGACAGCTCTCCTCAGACCCTTCGCCTTCTTAGCCATATTTCTCTCGATTCCTCGCGATTCTTGTAAGTTTCCATCTCAAATCTTGTACTTCCTTGATCTACACACACTTTCTCATTGATTTCACCATCAAATCTTAACTTTCCACCATGAAATCGGTGGATTTGGGCTGTTTTAGGATGATGTCATCATGGGTTCTCAAGAACACCAAGGTGTAACCTCATTCCACCAAGAACAACCCAGATCCAAAGGATTTCTACAATGTTTAAACATTGATTTCACCTAAATCTAAGCTTCACCGAAGTGTTTCAAACATTTCTTCAACATTCTCAACTTTTCACATAAAACCGATAGGATCTGAGCTCGTTCAGGCCTTCTACTCATTCTCTAGTGAAGTGCCGGCCTGAGAGCGGATTTCTATCGAAGAGTTGACCGACTTAACGGGTTGAACATGAAGTACCATCAAGAACAGTTAACTGATCGGACGTGGTGAGTCCCATCCGATCGGATGACTTGGATTTGATGGGGTTTCCGTTCTTCGACACGTAGTCATACCGTCTCGGTTAAACTGCAAACTTTCTAAACTTAGCAAATTTTACAAGTTTTCAAACGAGCAGATTGCTAAACGGATTGCCGTCCGATCGGATTGCCATCCGATCGAACGACAATCCGAACGGATGACATATGAACTTCAATACTTAGAACATTTTACAAAACTTTCAAAAATTATCAGTTCCCAATGAATAGTCATCCGATCAGATGACCATCCGATCGAATGACTATTCTATCAGTAGACTTAGATCTATGAACTATCCCACTCAGACAGATCACCATCCGAACAAACGACCATCCGTCCGGATGATCGTTCGACCGGACGACCTTAAAGATAGAGATACTTCTCTCTTTTTAAAATGCTACAACGAAAACTTCAAAGTCACATCATACACAAACACATCCATCCCAAACGGATAACCCTCTGACCGAATGGTCATCCGTCCGAATGACCATCCGTCCAGAAAGTCATCCTATTGGATCACCATCCATCACTTGTTTCACTCGACACCGTTTAACGCACTGTTCATCGCTTATGCTATCGTTTTGTAATCAGGCTAACTTTCCAGCGCTCCCTTCAATCCAAGACTGTGTTATTCATTTAACACGATCTGTGAGTATACTCGAACCCTTTTTGCTTTACGCACTTTTGGGTGTTACATACGTTACTTATATCAAACCACATCTATTACACAACGCGAACGCTTTTATACGCTAACCACTTTGCATGTTATACGTGTTATTCGATGAATGCTTGTATGTTATGTTTACACAGTGATTGTTGCCTGGCACCTTAGCAACGATAGTACTATAGTTTGGACTCAGCACCTGTCGTGGACAGGGGTTGTTAAGGGTTTTACTTCACGTGTTACAGTGGTGATATGTGTGGCGCATTCTACAACTTGTAGTCATGTCTGTGCATATTTCATTATCGATAACGTGCTAGCTTCGCATTTTCCTACGTGTTACATGCTGGTTATGCGTAAACCGCTTTTCGCTACTAGTTATGCTATTAAACTTTTATGCTCACCTTTACACTTTGTGTATTGACTTATTTTAACGTATGTGACAGGTGTTTAGGATGCTGTGCTTTGCTTGCTTTTGTGGAATCGAGCTAGGGGAGTCTAGAAACAAACTAAGTAATTTATGAGTTGTCGGAATAGTTTTCTTTGTCTTTGAGAACAATTTGTCTATGATAACTGTTACGGTATGGGACGTAATGATTAAATATTTGGTAAAGATAGCTGTTATGGAATCTCTTGGACAATCTGTTTCGCTCAGTGTCTCACCCTGATGTTTCCACCATCGGTTGGGGTGTGACAAATAGTGGTTTCCAAACACTGTTGAAGGGTATTGTCTGTTCTCATAGGTTCTGTTTAATCTAAGGACTACTGAGTTACTATTGTTGCCTAACATCTGTTGTTGGCCAACAGTGTTTTTCAAACAACTGTCATCCATTATCAGGGCAGAGGTTCTGACGTGGACAGATGTTAGCCATCAGATCTTTGTAACTTCTGACACGTCAGCATTCATTTTTTCACTTTATAAACCCCTGTTTCATCCCCAAACAGAGGTTTTACTTTCGTCTCGAATTTAAAATTCATCAGAGCGGTTTCCACCTTCTTCTTCAACACTTCTTCGTCAACTTCTTGCAACTTTCAATTCCGGTCATGGCTCTGATGATGAAAAATCCGCATAACTACCTGGCTATTTTTTAGAAAACCGAGAACAATATTCTCTATCATTCAGTGATTGATGTTCTTACATCATCAAAATATAAGGCCATTCTTACCGCCGACGCACCCATTTACCAAGAGACACTCCGTGATTTCTGGGCAAATGCGAATATTGAAGAACAAAACAATGTGGTGGTAAGTATAACTTCAAAAGTTGGAGGTGAATCGGTTGCTATTACCCCCACTACCATATCAGCGACATTTGGGGTAAACGACTTGGCAGGTAAGACTTCTTTCCCGAAAAATGAGATTCAAACAGACTTGATTGAGAGGGGATATGATGGACAGTTGAATAAGGAAACTATATTTAAAGGTAATTTTCCACCACCAATGAAATTCCTGTTCCATACTCTCTTAATCTGTCTCTAAATTAAAACTACTTCTTTTAATGAAATACCTTTGAAAATTCAGTCATTGGGTATGCAATTTTGACAAATACTGACTTTAACTACTCCCAGGTACTGTTTGTTGATTTGGTTGCAAATTTAAAAACATTAAAAAAGGGGAAAACTGTTGCTATTAAAAAGGGGAAAACTGCTGGTTTTCTTATGTTTCCTAGACTATTAAGCTACTATCTACAAAAACATGTTTCTCAAAAAGCTTTTGAAAAAGGTAAAGCTATTAAAATGAATAGTCTAACATCTGAAACTTTTACTCGCCTTAAGGCTAAAAAGTCAGATGTTTCCAAAACTGAAGCAAAGGGGAATGAGGAAATTTTAGATGAGTCCACAACTGCTCCTCAAACCTCTGTTGCTGAGCCCACTGCTCTTGGTGATCACAGCACTACAGAGCCACTGCTGTGAAACCCCCACCAACAAAACCCAAAAGGACCAAAACAAAATCCAAAAAGCCCACCGAAACCACCAAAACAGGTCCTCTGGAAGATGAGATCCCAGAGGTTAACCCTGTGACAACACAGATGTCACTACAAACCACTGTTGCTACTTCCTCACAACATGTGGAAATATCTCAACCCATAAACCAAACTCCTCATGATTCCTCACAAAAGGAACATGTTGTATTCACAGGGACACCACAATATGATGTCATACCCTCATATGAGAGTATGCTTAAAAGCCCTTCTCCCGGGGCAATGTCTCTTTCGACAGCAATCCCTTCAACTTCTATTCCACCGAAGTTTGTAACACTGCTTCAAGCTATTGACATTCAGACTGATAGCAGTTCCTCCCACGAACACTTTACTGAGAGTTTAACTTCAACAATAGCTATGTCTGAACCTGTTCAATTAGCTAACCCAGAAATAGTTGAGGAGGCTACACCTCTTGAACAACAAATTCTTGATGGTATTTCAAGTGGAGCAGCTACTACAAATGTCAAATCCACTGATTTACATTTGGACAGTAGTTTCATCAGTCAGACTCCCTTGAAGGCAACCACTGCTGTATCTATCAAGGTATCCACTGGTGAGTTCAAGTTAACCACGGGTGAGATCACTAAGGTAACCACTGACGTAAAGGGAAGTCCCCAGAACCAAGAACAAGGGGCGTCTGCTAATTAAAATTTCGAGATACCTCCTCTTTCAAAAGCAGATACAACCACCTCTGGTGGGAATCCAGAGGATCCTATTAAGTTAGGTGATGGATTAAAATACCAGGATTTGACGGAGAGGATATCTAACTTGGAAACAATTGTTGCTGATATGAAAGATCAATTGAAGCAGTTGGTGGATGCTTTCAAAAGTGGACCTTCTCATCAGCAGTTATGCCAAGAGCTTTGGAATTCGGTACAACCCATTCTTGCAGCTCAAAGGGAACTGGCTGAGATTCAACTTAATTCCCACATGAAGCTAATTAGAGTTATGGTTGAAGCAAGATACAAAGACACACAGGCTGACATCAAGGGCATAAAAGAATGCATTGCAAAGTTAACTAGTACTACCCCTGCACCTGTGTTTGAAAAAGACGATGAAGATGATGTTGAAAAGAGGGAAAAGGATTCCATGAAAAACTTTGGCAAACCAACACCAAGGAATCAGCCAAAACAAAATCCAAAGGCTGCCAAGCAAACTTCTACAAAATCTCCTGGAAAATCTGATACTGGTAAGAAAAAGGGAATTGATGATACCGTTAACAAACAGACAGATAAGGAGATTGAACGAAAGCAGAAGAGGAAGCATACAAAAGAGGAAGATGAAGTGCTCAACATTGGAACCTCAAATAGAAGAAAATCACACAAACACAACAAATCTCCTATTGTCATATTTCCTAAACCAATATCACCACCAGAAAAACCAACCACTGCTACGAAACTTAAAACCACTGCTGAACCTAAAAAGCCAGATTCTGATACACCTAAAACAAAACTCTCACCGGAACAACCGCCTGTCAAAAAGCATAATACAAAATCCTCATCACCACTGCCAACCTCCACTGAAACAATTGTTGATGCAACAAATGCTTCAACACATGTTAAGACAACAGCGGTTGAGACACCAGTTGTTTCAACAGTTGTCAGTCAATCCACTGATTCTACCCAATTTCAATTCCCATCACAATCAAACCTTACACTCATAGCACGTTTTTCTTCCCAAACTCCTCCTTATCCAAAATCTGTTTACACAATAAAGAGAAAATTCATGGTGCATAAAGAAGAGAAGGAAGAAAAAGATATACCCGCACCAATTTCGTTATCAGCTACTCCATTCATTCAAACTTCACCCAAACCATTCGTCCCACCTCCATCAACAAAAATCAACCCATTGGTAGTAAATTTCCCTCTGGAACTGCTTGCAGTTCAAGATGAAATGACTCAATTTTACACAGAGGATGATCCATCCAAAAGAACCTTCCCACCTCTTCATGGATTCGAAACTCCAAAGAATATTGATGAATATCTGAAGCTAAAGGGCAAGCAAGCAGAATATCAGGCAAAAGAAGAGAGTAAAGGGCTAGGAGACATTAAGTTATCAGGTCGCATGCAACATTGGCTTAGTCAAGTCAAGAAGTTGGAAGATTCTGCTAGAGACCTGAGTAAGAATATGTCAAATCTGTCACCAAATGCTGAGCTACAAAAGACATTAAGGAATGATTTCTTGAACATTATCATGGATACCAAGCCCTACGAAGCCTACAGGTCTGATTTCAAAGACTGGCCCCTTGAAGCTCTTAATGAGAAAGTTAATAGAATTGAAAAGATGAATAAAGATCCACAAATGCAAAAATCTGCTCCCAACTGGAAACAATACAAAACGGTTGAAGTGGATGAAGTGTTGATGTACAAGAGAATGAGGGCAAACCTTGTAGCAGCTAAGTTTGGGACTACAAGACAAATTGGAAAATGGTCTAGGCAGTATATTGATCGAGCTTACAATAAGCTAGAAGAGCGAAGAAAGACAGATCCATCCCTTTATAATAACTCTAAAGGAAACCGACACCCTCGAATTATTTTTGACAACCTAATATATTTTAAAATATCCCAATATGTCCCAAAATACACCCCATACGTGAAAACGGGCCCCGAATACCTTAAATATTATCAAAAATAACTAAAAAACTAATTTTTGGGTTGAGGTGGGCTGCGTAAGCCACACCTCAACTTTTACGTGGGCCGCGACAAGGTTAGGGCTGGCACGACACTGGGCCGCCACGTGGCCCAACACATGTCAAGGCTAGTCGATGACCCGGATCAGCTATATCGTTGACTTGAGTTGACGCGAGCCGCGTAGAACCCAAACTCAGCACCTATATATAGAAGGCCTCGGATCTTCAGTCGAACTCGCTCACTTTCTTTTCTATATCTCGAAAATCTGATAGTAGGCATTATACTCGGGTCTAATACCCCCCTAAATAGCGAAGTTCTGCTCCGTTGTAAGTATCATAACCCCTGGATACGTATTAGATACTCTGCCCGATTGATCTAGGGTACCGTAACGGCTGTCGTGGTTCTACCCGACGTAATCATTGGAATGCCGTCTCGGGGAGGGCATTTGTGTAAATTATAGATTGTCACCAGGAAACCCTAAAGGATAATCTAAGACAACAATGTGAGTTGATCCGCTTTTTGTAAACTTTTTGTTATCTGTTTTTACAGAACCTCATACGATTAGTTATATATTAAACAGTTATTGAGTATTTGTAAGGATACAATTATCGTGGGTATGTTGGGGTTTTGTATACAAAATTTGTTACTAGAGGGGTTAACATTTCCACAAGTCGGGTCTGACAGTACCACGGGTGATAATTGATATGACTTGGAAACAAATATAATTGTGAGACCGCCCTCAATACTGTACAATGATTTTTATTTAAACTTGATTAAACTGGGATTCACTCACCAGTATTTCCCACTGACAAAATGTTTTTAAACGCGTTTCAGGTAACAAACTGTGAAAGCCAAATAGAAGCCAGCTGGACAGCACTGAAGGCTTGGAAAAGTGGCAATAAAGTTACCTAAAATAAAAATAGATGTTTTGTTAAATAAAATGGGATTTATTCCTATGAAAATGCGTGTACTGCAAACTTGGGTTTTATCCCATATGTTTAATATTATGAAAATGTGGTATTTTACTCTGATCCAATAATTCCCAACTACGGTCCTGATAAAAATTCCGCTGCCAAATTAGACAATACGCGATACCACCGAAACTGGCTCGCGGCCGCCCGTTACCGGGGATTTGGGATCAGGGGTTGTGACAGAAGGTGGTATCAGAGCTAAGCCACTGATTCAGCCACAGAAGTGTTCTGCTGACATCAAAATTCAATCTGTTAGGAAATAAATTACGGGAATACGTGCATAATTGTATTTCTTGTTATGTGTTATTTGACTATTTGTTAGTTTACAGTATGAGCGACCAAGGACCATCTGACGCGTATCGTCAATTGTCTGGTTTGCCTAGAAGCGAAGGCACCTCCTCTTCTCAGCCTGCCCTCTCAGGGTACTATGCTGATACGAAAGAAGGAATATTCGTGTTTAAGGCTCAGTCAGAGGAGCCATTTCCTCAGAAAAAGAGGGGATGGTTCAGTCGAGGGACACACGAGCGTAGAAAGCGTATGAAAAAGTTACAAGACCAGAGAGCACTAGCAGCAGCCAAAAGAGAAACTGATGCCTATGCCCAGGATATGATTAATAGGGGTATAGCCAACATCCACATCCTAGCAACCACTGCAGCTGACCCTAACCTGGAACAAATGATAGCACCCCAACCACAACTGCCAATCCCTGACCAACCAATGGAAATAGAAAACCCTGAAAATCAAGTAGAAATGCATGACTTCAATCCGGAAGAAATACCTAGGGTACCAGCACCAAACCCATTAGACCCAAATTACGACCCATGGTGGGACGATAATAGGGACTATGTGCAACGATACCCGATACATGAAGACATGCCCATGCCAAACATAGGAGCCTACCCAGGTTTGGATCCTTTAGATCCTTATTACCACGATGAATACATTAGGGAGATTTTAGAAGATCCTTACCGATTCCAGGCACCTACACCCCCATATCAAGAACCCGCACCCCAGATTCCGAACCCACTCCTAGAACCTGCACCCCCAATGAGTGCAGACAATGTACAAGAACTTAGGAAATTTGGTGAGGAAATTTTAGAGAGTAGTGAACGAATGAGACAGGTGGGAGAGCGACTCGTCTGGAAGTATGACGAGCGCAATATGGATTTCTGGATGAATCCATATCCATGAATGTGATGGTGGGAACGGTAATAGTAATAATAATAATAATAAAATAATAATAAAATATGTGTGTACGGATGCCTACTACTATTAGTGTAATTTTATTTCAGTTTCTATTGTAATTTTAATTTCAGTACTGGTGTGTAATAGATGCATACTATATGAATAGAGTAAAGTCGCAATGATCGACGCTGTTGACCAAAATGCGTGTCATGTGATTAACTATATTAAATATTATTTTGTGATATTAATATGTGGTAAATGTTTAAAATTCAGATGGCCGACGAAGGAAATCAAGAAAATCTGAATAACGATAACCAGAGTAACATTAACTTGGTTAATGAGAATCCAAGCATCAATAACAATGGGAACCAAATGGACAATAGTGTCGTCCAACACATAGTGGCACAAGGAATCATAGATGCAATGCCATTTATTATTCAAACGATTCAGGAAGCAAATAATAAAAGTAAACATAGCAGTAAACGACCAATTGAACCAGAACACAGCGTAAACAATGGACCCGTACTTCAAGTGCCCATTCCCAAAAGAAGAAGAACCATGCCTTATGGTTGTTCTTACAAAGAATTATGGTCCTGCAAACCAATAGAATTCTCAGGCAATGAAGGACCCATTGCAGCTCTACGCTGGATAGAAAAGACTGAGGTTGTTTTAAAAATAAGCAAGTGTGCTGAAGAAGACAAAATAATGTTTGCTTCTAATTTATTTAAGAACTCAGCCTTAGAATGGTGGAACACTATCCTCGAGTCAAGAGGAAGTGATAGGGTATATAACATGGAATGGGAAGAATTTAAAAATATGGTAGAAAGGAAATTCTGCCCTCCCAATGAAAAGGAACAGATAGCGAATAAGTTTCTAAACCTAAGGATGACCGGGGTAGATAGTAAGGGTTATACTACTACATTCTTTGAATATGCTAGAATAGTACCAACCCTTGCATCACCTGAACCAGTATTAATCTCCCGTTACATCTGGGGGTTAATTAGAGAGATTAGACATGTAGTTAAGGCAGCTAGACCTCAAACTATAGAAGAAGCCGTAGAACTAGCAAACACCTTGACATATGAATTAATACGTACTAGAGAAGAAGACCAGAGGAGAAACCTAACCCAAAGGCTTACCCAAGAATTCCGTTCTGGGAATTACAACCGTAGGCATATGGGTTCTACCTCTGTACCATTCTGCAAGGTCTACAAGAAAAAGCATTCGGGAAAATGATGCACTCATTGCAATTTCTGCAAAGCACCCGAACACACGGAAGAAGATTGCAGGAGGAAATCCAATAATGGACTGTGCTTCAACTGTGGAGAAAAAGGTCACATCAAGCCAAACTGTCCGAAATTAGCTCCAGCTGTGAACAACAGGAACACTAAAAATGCTAGAGCATTCGTGCTGACTGCAGATGAAGCTAAGATGATTCCAGACGTGATAACTGGTACGTTTTTAGTTAATGATGTTTTTGCTAAAGTATTAATTGACTCTGGTGCAAACCAAAGTTTTATTAATACTTCGTTTTGCAAACTTCTAAATCAGTCATTAACTAAACTACCACAAGAATGTTTAGTAGAGACAGCTAATGGAGAAAATGTTAGGATTTCTGAAATCTTGCAGGGAGCAAGAGTAGAAGTTTTAAATCAAAAGTTTATAGCAAACCTTTATCCCATGAATCTAGCAGGATTTTATGTCGTTTTAGGAATGGATTGGTTAATAGCCAATAAAGCCAGTATTTTATGTGATCAAAAGTCAATTCAAGTAAATTCACCAAAAGGTGAAAAGATCACTATTAAAGGAGATAAGCCCTCCAGATCCACTAAATTCATCTCTGTGATGAAAACTGCAAGTTATATAAGAAAAGGGTATATAGTGTATTTGATTTCCATAATCACTAACACTAAAGGAAAAGAATTAAAAGACATTCCAGTAGTGTTTCAGTTTTCAGATATATTTCCAGAAGAATTACCAGGACTACCGCCAGACAGAGAAGTTGAATTCAGAATTCACCTGCTACCAGGAACAGCACCAATTGCTAAAGCACCTTACCGTTTGGCACCCGCCGAAATGCAGGAACTAATGAAACAGTTAGATGATTTATTAGAGAAGGGATTCATACAGCTAAGCTCATCGCCATGGGAAGCGCCAATTTTATTCGTTAAAAGGAAAGACGGATCAATGCATATGTGCATTGAATACCATGAATTGAACAAAGTCACGATTAAGAACCGGTACCCATTACCGAGAATCGATGATCTGTTCGATCAATTGCAAGGAGCTCGATTTTTCTCTAAAATTAATTTAAGGTCAGGATATCATCAATTAAATGTACAGGAAGAGGATATTCCTAAAATCGCGTTCAGAACAAGGTATTGCCATTATGAATTTACTGTCATGCCATTTGGTTTAACCAATACCCCAGCTGTATTTATGGACTTGATGAACCGAATATGTAAGCCATATTTGGATAAATTCATAATTGTCTTTATAGATGATATTCTCATATATTCTAAAAGTAAAGAGGATCATGCAAAGCATTTGCGCTCACTTTTAAGTCTATTAAGAAAGGAAAAGCGTTATGCTAAATTTTCAAAATGTGAGTTTTGGTTAGAACAAGTACAGTTTCTTGGACACTTAGTAAACCATGAAGGAATTCATGTGGATCCCACAAAGATCGAGGCGATTACTAAATGGAAGACCCCTGAATCACCAACAGAGGTTAGAAGTTTCTTAGGATTGGTCGGTTATTATAGAAGATTTATTCGAGACTTTTCTAGAATAGTCATTCCTTTAATTAAGTTAACCTGTAAATCCATTAAGTTTGAATGGGGGCCAAAGCAAGAAGAAGCATTTAGAATTCTTAAGCAAAGATTAACCCATGCACCCATACTAGCGTTACCAGAAGGAACTGAAGACATGGTAGTCTATTGTGACGCTTCTAAATTAGGTTATGGATGTGTATTAATGCAACTCCAAAAGGTTATAGCATATGCGTCTAGACAACTTAAGAATCATGAAGAGAATTATTTAACCCATGATCTAGAATTAGGAGCTATAATTTTTGCCTTTAAGATTTGGAGACATTACCTTTATGGTAGTAAGTTTACCATATTTACTGATCATAAAAGTTTAAGGTATGTTTTCGGGCAAAAAGAGTTGAATATGAGACAAAGACGCTGGATGGAGATGCTTAGTGATTAAGATTGTGATATCCAGTATCATGAAGGAAAGGCAAATGTAGTGGCAGATGCTTTAAGTCGAAAATATCATGAGAAGCCAAAAAGGGTACGTTCTCTTAAATTAAATCTATAAGTAGATTTAAATGATCAAATTAGAAAAGCACAAGAATCAGCAATCAAGGAAGATACTGAAAAATTAAAAGGTATGATTAAGGAATTAGAACAAGGAACAGATGGAATTTGGAGATTCCATAAGAAGAGAATATGGATACCTAAATTAGGAAATCTACGTCATCGTATATTAGAAGAAGCTCATAAGTCCAGATATACGATGCATCCTGGAAGTGATAAAATGTATCAGGATTTAAGAAATAATTTTTGGTGGATAGGAATGAAAAAGGACATAGCAGCTTATGTTTCAAAATGTTTAACTTGTTCACAAGTTAAAGCTGAACACCAGAAACCCTCAGGATTGTTACAACAGTTAGAAATGCCAGTGTGGAAATGGGAATTGATAACAATGGATTTTGTTACCAAATTACCCAAAACAAGGAAAGGTAATGATACAATCTGGGTAATTGTAGATCGGCTAACCAAATCAGCCCATTTCCTACCAATGAAGGAAACTTTCAGTATGGAACAGTTAGGTAAATTATATGTAAATGAAATAGTTTCACTACATGGAATTCCTTTATCAATTGTTTCTGATAGGGATAGCCGTTTTACCTCTCATTTTTGGTCAAGTTTTCAAAAAGCAATGGGAACCAAGTTAAATCTAAGCACAGCTTATCATCCTCAAACAGACGGACAAAGCGAAAGGACAATTCAGACAATGGAAGATATGCTTAGAGCTTGTGTAATTGATTTCGGAGGTAATTGGGATGATCACTTACCTTTAATAGAATTTTCTTATAATAATAGTTATCACACAAGTATCAATGCTGCACCATTCGAAGCACTGTATGGACGAAAATGCCGAACCCCAGTCTGTTGGGCAGAAATTGGGGAAAAGCAACTATCTGGACCTGAGATAGTGCAAGAGACAACCGACAAGATTATCCAAGTCAAGGAACGACTGAAAGCAGCACGTGATCGACAGAAGAGCTATGCTGATAACCGACGAAAACCATTGGAGTTTCAAGTAGGAGACAAAGTATTATTGAAAGTCTCTCCTTGGAAAGGAATAGTAAGATTCATCAAAAGAGGGAAGCTAAGTCCCAGGTATGTTGGACCTTTTGAGATTATTAGAAGAATAGGACCTGTAGCCTATCAGCTACAACTGCCAGAGGAAATGGCAGGAATACATGATGTATTTCATGTATCTAATCTCAAGAAATGCTTAGCTGATGAATCGCTAATGGTACCTCTTAAGGATATAGAGGTAAATGAACAACTCAAATTTGTAGAAAAGCCTCTACAGATTGAAGACAGGAAAGTCAAGAACCTCAAGCATAAGAGATTAGTTCTGGTCAAAGTGAAGTGGGACTCCAAAAAAGGACCTGAGTACACATGGGAGATCGAATCAGAAATGCAAAGGAAGTATCCACACTTGTTTCAGTAGATCTCGAGGACGAGCTCTAAAACAAGGTGGGGAGGATATAACAACTCTAAAGAAAACCGACACCCTCGAATTATTTTTGGCACCCTAATATATTTTAAAATATCCCAATATGTCCCATAATACACCCCATACGTGAAAACGGGCCCCGAATACCTTAAATATTATCAAAAATAATTAAAAAACTAATTTTTGGGTTGAGGCGGGCCGCGTAAGCCACACCTCAACTTTTACGTGGGCCGCGACAAGGTTAGGGCTGGCACGACACTAGGCCGCCACGTGGCCCAACACATGTCAAGGCTAGTCGATGACCCGGATCAGATATATCGTTGACTTGAGTTGAGGCGGGCCGCGTAGCCCCTTGGCTACTCTTTACGTGGGCCGCGTAGAACCCAAACTCAGCACCTATATATAGAAGGCCTCGGATCTTCAGTCGAACTCGCTCACTTTCTTTTCTATATCTCGAAAATCTGATAGTAGGCATTATACTCGGGTCTAATACCCCCCCCCTAAATAGCGAAGTTCTGCTCCGTTGTAAGTATCATAACCCCTGGATACGTATTAGATACTCTGCCCGATTGATCTAGGGTTCCGTAACGGCTGTCGTGGTTCTGCCCGACGTAGTCGTTGGAATGCCGTCTTGGGGAGGGTATTACTAATGTTACAATGGGTTATTATACTAACACGTGTGCATTTGTGTAAATTATAGATTGTCACCAGGAAACCCTAAAGGATAATCTAAGACAACAATGTGAGTTGATCCGCTTTTTGTAAACTTTTTGTTAACTGTTTTTACAAAACCTCATACGATTAATTATATATTAAACAGTTATTGAGTATTTGTAAGGATACAATTATCGTGGGTATGTTGGGGTTTTGTATACAAAATTTGTTACTGGAGGGGTAACATTTCCACAAGTCGGGTCTGACAGTACCACGGGTGATAATTGATATGACTTGGAAACAAATATAATTGCAAGACCGCCCTCAATACTGTACAATGATTTTTATTTAAACTTGATTAAACTGGGATTCACTCACCAGTATTTCCCACTGACAAAATGTTTTTAAACGCGTTTCAGGTAACAAACTGTGAAAGCCAAATAGAAGCCAGCTGGACAGCACTGAAGGCTTGGAAAAGTGGCAATAAAGTTACCTAAAATAAAAATAGATGTTTTGTTAAATAAAATGAGATTTATTCCTATGAAAATGTGTGTACTGCAAACTTGGGTTTTATCCCATATGTTTAATATTATGAAAATGTGGTATTTTACTCTGATCCAATAATTCCCAACTACGGTCCTGATAAAAATTCCGCTGCCAAATTAGACAATACGCGATACCACCGAAACTGGCTTGTGGCCGCCCGTTCCCGGGGATTTGGGATCGGGGGTTGCGACACCCTTCCTAAAAAGCCAGTATACAAAGATGAAACCACTGTTAGACATCGGCATACCATTACATCTAAAAAGTTGTTCTCATCAGCAGATGTATCCATCGCTGCCTTGAACCAAAGAAAAAGACAACAACTGAAGGATGAGGAAGATGAAAAGAGAGAAGCTGAAATCAGAAAAGAGTCTATCAGAAATCAGTTACGATATGGATTGGATGATGCTTCATTGCAATTACAAGCTCAAGTTGCTCAAACACTTCAGAAGTTGGCAAGCAGGCCTCAATCGCCAAACTCCTCTCAAATAAAACTTCTCCCAAGAAACCCATCAGACCCAAAAATACTAAAGTGGAAGTCTGACAAACAGACCCATGAATTGACATTGATCAAGTCTGATGGTAGTGTTGAAAAGATATCAATGGAGAATGCACTTGGTCTGAATCCAGTTGACCTCCAAGATCTTTTTAACCTTCAGCTTGATAGGGATGAAGATGATACTGATTCCTTGGATTTTGAGCTCCAATTCAAAGGGCAAATCCAGGAAAGGTTGATAAGAGAATAAAGATCTGCTGATTTCTAAAGTCTGCTGATTCCTTGATTTAGTTTTGCTGAAAGTTGTTGAGGCAGGTGATTGTGTGTTTGTAGTTAATGTTTGTTGAACGTTAAGTTGTATTCAAATTCTACTAAGTTTTGTTAGACATCTTTTATATGTACTTATGTCTATAAACAGTTTATATTGTCTTTTTGGGTAAACAGTTAAATTGTCAATGGGTGGATATGCGCTTTTTTGGATAAGAGAATGGAAATAATTGTATGTAACTGGTATATTAACCGATAATCTATGTTTATAGTTGTCTTTTAGCTATAATAGATAACACGTTTTGGTACAATATCTATATACCTATCTATACTTTGTATTAATATGCGTTATGCATGGTTTTCTAAGAAACCACCAATGTTTGCACACGGGTCTTACCGCTAGTAATATATAATAAAAGAAACCATGTTTTGTACACTTGTTATCATATTAGGCCATGTCTTATGGATAATTATTATTTTAGTTTAATCTCTTCTAATTAATTATAGATAATTCTCCTATTAAATATTATTTAGTTTAATTATTACTTTTATATTTATCTATTTACTTCAAATTCAAACTTAGTTATCTAATTTGATATTAGAGTAAATTACGATTTTGGCCATTGTGATTATATCAATTTTACCCTTTTAGCCCAAAAAAGAATTTTTTAACATCTGAGTCCTCAACCCTTTTTTTTCTAACCCTTTTGGACCCCAACGTCTTTTTTCCTAACCATTTTGGCCCCTAAAAGTAAATGGATGTGGTTAGTGTTAGGGGCCAAAAGGGTTAGAAAAAAAGACGTTGTGGGCTCAGATGCTAAAAGATTCATTTTTTGGCTAAAAGGGTACCAACATTTTATCACTTAAATAGATGGTAATTTGCTTCTTGAATAACATATATTTTTTTCAAGAACCGTCTTCACAATCACCATATCCATCGCGTATCGAGTATTATCCATTAGTATATTGAAAGATATGACTTTTTTGTTATTGGTATATAAAATTAGATTTATTAAACCTGTGTAATACACGTGGTTTTTTAAAGATATACATTTTTTATTATTTAATATACAAAATTACATTTATTTGACCCGTGTAACAGATGAGGTTTTTTAAGATATAACTTTTTATTATTTGATATATAAAATTATATTTATTCAATTCGTACAATACACGGGGTTTTTTTAAGGATATATATTTTTTTATTATTTAGTATAGAAAATTACATTTATTCAACCCGTGTAATACACATATTTTTTAAGATGTAACTTTTTTATTATTTAGTATATAAAATTACATTTATTCAACCCGTGTAATAAATGAGGTTTTTAAAAATGTATTATTTTATTATTTGGTAAACAATATTACATTTATTCAACCCGTGTAATACACGTGGTTTTAAAGTCGGGTTTGAACCGAGGGCTTACGCGTTACCATGGGATTACTCTACCACTGAGTTAAAAAAAGGGCTTGGTTCATTGAATTCCTGAACGGGTCGCTGTACTAGCTAAGTAAAATAGATCTTCTTATATAAGAAGCACAGTTACACATATACAAAAGCGCCTCGACAAAAGGTCCAATTATATATAATAATTGCATTGTAGCGGGTTATATCAGCAGAACAGAATAAGAGATTTTGATTCGTTTGTTGATGAGGCGGCACCCGGATTTGAACTGGGGAAAAAGGATTTGCAGTCCCCCGCCTTACCACTCGACCATGCCGCCAAAACGATAATAACGTTTTTATTTGGTATATAAAATTATATTTATTCAACCTGTATAATATGGTCTTACAGATATAACTTTTTATTATTTAATATATAAAATTATATTTATTCAACTCGTGCAATAAAGGAGGTTTTTAAAGATATATTATTTTATTATTTAGTATATAAAATTCATTTATTCAACCGTGTAGTACACGGGTTATAACCTAGTTAATTATAAAGAAATTAATTTTTTTATTAGATATAACCGTTGTAACGGCTATGAATTTTGAAAAGTAGCCCGGCGAGCGCATCATGGGGGAGACGGAGAAGACCCCGGGGGACCCGGGGACGTCCCCACACCGAGTAGCCTTAGTAACCCGCTTTAGTCGTTTTTCCGCCTTCACTTTATATAGTGTTGTCACTTTTAAATACATTAATTTGAAAGTAGCAACTTGTTTGCTTCTATGTGAATTCAACTTTTATTTTGTCGAAGCTCATATAATACGTTGAACATTTCAAAGACAATCAAAATCTTCTGTAAAACAAACGAAAATCAAGAATATTCATATTCCAGTTGCACTGAATTCAATTTTAATGAACCAAAAGTCCTATCACACGAAAAACATATACCTTCAAGGCTATGTTGCTCATTTTACGAAAACTGTTGAGTCATCCAAGAAAGACTCATATTACCAATTGCAAAGTAAATCGATAAAACTGTGATAATCTCATAGTCAAACGGTACCGAATATGGTGCAGTTTGCACAAGATCGCGTCTATATATAAATGTACTTTGTATATCCTTCTTCGTTTTCTTGTACAATGAACAACAATGAAATCAGGCATTCTTATTGCTGGCACACCGTGCATCAACCGAAGCCGCTTCCTTTCCTGGGAACTGAGTGCCTGATTCCAGTTCGTTCACATTGTCATTCCGGATAACAACGGAATCAGAATGCACGTCAATAGAATCGGAATCATTCGCTGTGAATTCTGTTAAAATGGCATCATGTGCAGCACCATCAGGGACTTGCGGTAGACTGGCATTCGTGATTCCGATGTCCATTCCATTGCCATTCTGCAAATCATTTGCTTCTACTTTGGAAGCGGAATCAGCACCACCAGTTCCTTTAGCAATCTCGGTCGTATCCGGTATTGCACCTTTTAAAATATTAGGATCGGATTGTTTGTCTGATTTCTTTCCAGATGATCGGATTTCACATTCAGGGTTTCCAGTACTGGAATCAACAGTCGGTTTGGCTGCATTATTCAATTCTGATTCCAACGCCTTATTGTAGTCATCTACCTCCACACCTTTCTCGCCTGCAGCACAGTCAAGAAACCGATTTTCAAGTACATTAAAAGGTGAACAGAGAAATAGATGGGCAATCATATTTCAACCCAAACCCATTTTTGTCCCGTTACCAAACCCGGATGACCCACCGAATTTAGCACCTCTATCAAGCTAATTGTGAGAAAACGTGTTTTTTTGGTCTGATACCTTTATCTGAAGTTATGCTGCCTCTCAAGGTGCCTTCATTCATCAGTGACTTATGTAACATATCGGTCCCAGGAAAGACCAACATATTAATGGACCTCATTTCTTGTTTCTGTGATTTTTCAAGCGGGCTGAAGCCGAAAGCATGTGTCCATGTATGCAAATGTTCTTCAATGGCCGGAATAACCAATTTCTCAACTTTCAAAGAGGAGAGAGCCTGAAAACAGATATTGTCAAATGCTTGGCCGAAAGTGCTACAATATTACAAGTATGATAGATGAACATATAAAATAATATACAACAATATGTTGAAACCGCCAATAAAAACGGGTCAAAACGGAGTTTTACTATAAATAATTAATGCATTAATTATGGTTACAAAAAAAAAAAAAACAAAATTATTACAAATTGGGACCATTTGACCTGTTTGAATGGAACATAAAACAAATTGGACCCATTTGTAAGTACATGGATCAGCGTTGCCATATTATTCACAACGGATGCAAATATGCAATATGCATAATCTCCTTACTGATTCAATGGCATTCAATAACCGACGGCACATCCCTTGGCGTCTATACGAATGGCGGGTCCCAATAAACGGCATCTCTGCTAATTGGGTTCCGTGTATCCTAGGAGTAATATCAAGTATAAGATCAAAAGTATCAATAACAGAGCAAACTTTTAGAACGATAATAGTAAAACACCCTACCTGATGGATGCAGCACAAATCATTTCATCACCCTTGTCCAAAATGGCTGTGAAGAAGCCACTATAGTTCAACCGACTAAAGTTTGATCTGGAGGGAAATTACAAAATATCAGGTAAGATCTAGAGAGTTTGTTATGTAACATAAATATACGAAAGACCCCTAGTTGTATTGTCTAGAATAAGGTATTTCAACTGTCAAGCAAGTCAGTATCATGAGTGGTGACAATTTTGACCCATTACTTATGAGCTTGTCAATTTAGGGTTGTGTTTAACTAAATAATATTTATTATGTTATATATAAAATTTACACGTATATAAAATAATTATAAATGTATATATAGAGTTAGGTTCATCAGGAAACCATTAAAAACTTAAAAACCAATAAAACTACTTCCAACCAACCAACCAATCAATTATTTTTTATTTTTACTTTTATTTCCTTTCATCATAGGGTTAGCATTGTAGAAATGAAAATAAAAATTAAAAACTACATGTAGATTGACGAGCTATATGTAGCTCGTCGATCTACATCGATCTACATATATATTTTTCTTTTAATTCTCACGGATAATAGTAGCATATAAAAGAATGAAAAAAAAAAATCTTGTTTAAAAGTGGTTTTCTTGAAGTTTTTTGGTATCTTTTAAGTTTTCTAATGATCCCTTTCCTATAGACAAAATAAGCAAATAAAATGATAATAAAGAATAAACGAGTCAAGCTCAAGCCGATCTTGAGTTTGAAAAATTATTCACAAGCCGAGCTTGAGTATTATAAATAGAGCTCGAAACGAGCCAAATTCAGGCTTCTTTAGCTAAAGAGCCGATCCTGAGCTCTCTTTACTTAAACAAGTCGGGCTCGAGCTTAGGCGAGCTAGGGCTCAAATCGGCATGTTTACACCGGTCCAGCCCAGCCCATCTTGACCCATACTAAAAATGGCGTACAGCTTACCCACAATTGTAGACAACATTATGAATTAGAGAAATCCCACTTCTGCTGTCAATGATAGGCAGAAAACACTCGTCCATAACAGACAGAGCAACAGCCAGTTTAGAATTGGATTCTACTCTTTGAGAAAAGTTGACCGATGACACATCCGGTAACGGATCTGATCGATGGATGAGATACCATGAGAATCCTGAATCTAATTCATGTTTCACCCAAAGAAGCTTCTGCAAGCGGTTGTATAGCTGCAAAAGTAGGCGATTATACTACTATATTAGCATGAAGAAGCATTATATTATATATACTATAAATATGCTAATTTGTCACATCAACCAACTTTGGCATTAACCAACTTTAGCTCCTCAATTTTAATAATCACATGTTCAGCCCCTCAACTTTGGTAATGACATGTTTAGCTTTAGCCCCTTCACTAAAACAACTTTAGCCCCTCAACTTTAATAATGACATGTTTAGCCCCTCAACTTTAGTAATGACATGTTTAGCCCCTCAACTTTAATAATGACATGTTTAGCCCCTCAACTTTAATAATAACAGTTAGTAACCTAATAGAAAAAACTTCCAATCAAATTAAACTCGTATTTTTGGGCTGGTCTAGTCTCTTGTTGATCGGTTAAGTTAACTCTTTAACATACCATTAACACAACTAGTGCTAGGGGAGAACATAAACGGATTTATCACACTCGATGATCTTATGATATTTTGTCACATGAAAGTGAAAATATAATACTTCTATTGTGTTACTTCAAATAAAATCCATAAAGGAGCTTATGTACCTCTCGGCACTTCTGTTCACAGAAAGGAATATTCAAATCATCGGAATCAATAGTAATGTCATCCGTCTCTGGGCTGCATGATTTATGATCTGCAAGAACAGTAGGTTGCATTTCAACACAATGTTAAATCAAATAAAAAAAAACTAAAAGGTCCTTCTGGAAGAGTAATATTACATTTTTTCTCACACAGGCGGCATGTAAGAAGTGAATTTCCCGTTCTACCACTGGCCTTAGTGCTATATCTACCAACTCTTTCACAATATTTGCATGCACAATTCAGACAGTGCCAATCACCTTGAGGAAGCATCTGCATATCTAAGCAACTTAGGTGGAAGGTTGAAGGACAGCCATCACAGCAGATCAAATCTCCACCGTCCCCACATTTCCCGCACGTATCATCATTAGGATCATCACCATCAACATCTACAGCATGAAACCCTTTCCTCTCCGACTCTTCTTGTTTATTCCAACCGTCAATCAGACACTGCATTAACGACTTATTACCAGATTTTATAAACATGTTTTGAAACGGTTTCCCAAGTTTGCTTCCTGCGTGAAGCTCAAACCTCGAAATTGTTATGATTTTGCTGCAGCAATCACAATGGATTCCGTCTTCAGTTATCCAGCCTTCTTGCATTACCCGTGTTTTTCTAAGGTTCATATATTCCACCTTGTCACCAACAGAAACCATACCGGAGTCGGTTAACCATGAAAGCAGGGTCCGTTTACCGACTTTACCCGAGTGAGAATCAAGCCCGTTATCCTCTGAATTTAGCGCGGTGTCATACCCACGAACCAGCAAAGCAAGTCTACCCATTGTTCTGTTTCTTTCTCCTTGTACCATATGAGAGCTAGTACGAATAGTTGACTTTTTCAAACCATGTTTACGGGGTGTTTCCTTATCAAAATTACAACTTTCTAACTCCGATCTCCTTTCTAATAACTTAATGGCTTTGTCCTGTGCCAACTTTTTCACCTTAGCCCTTTTAGACTTCTTAGTGTTGCCTTCATTTTTTCTATTCCCGTCAATCTCTTTTTCAATTTTCTTTCGTGTCTGCCTTGTTAGTTTACTAAGTATCTCATTGGGTAAAGGAGTAAAGTCTCCACCATCTTTTGAACCATTTTTCTCTTCCTTTTTGAGAGCATCGTAGGCTTTAGTTATAGACCAATAAGCATTTCCAGTTGGACTAATATATACAGAATCCAAATAGTCTCGACCTCTTCTTGGTCTATAATCAATCGTCCATCCAGCTCCAAAAAGCATATTCTTAATCTTCTCCCGCAACAATTGTTTTTCAGTGTAGCTAGCCCGCTGAATCTTGCTTTCCTTGTTATTCACCGAACTAACATTCTTCATTCGTGCCTTCACATTTGCATCTTTTTTCACCATTTTCATTGTGCCAGTTGCTTGTATACCTGTCCTAAATTCTTTCCGTTCTTTTCTTGCACCATTCTTTTCTTGCAACGCAACTGTTCTATGACTTCCATCAAGATCATCTTCTTCATTTCCATTCGATACAGATAACGATAAGTTCAGTCCATCATGCTCCTTTGCATGCACACTACGGTTTGCACTCTTTTTATTCGAATATAAATCGACTTTCTTATCAAAACTCGTCTTGCTACTACCACTTCCAGATTCCCTTCGATTCCCATTTTGCCTATGCAACATCAACTTACGTCTCTCGCCAACATCCTTCCTAATCCTCCTTTCATCCGAGTCATCATCAACCTTCTTCCTGGTCAAAAACTCCTCATTTTCGACTAAACCGGTACCTAACTTATAAACTTTCCGGCGAACCGGCTCTCCTAACTCATCACTCGACTCCGAATCACTAACAACAACTCGAGACCGCTTTTTCTCCTTATTCAAATTAAACAACTTCCTAGAAGATCCATCACTAAACCCTAGAACACCTCCCACACCATAACTCACTTTTTTTTCAACAATCAAACTTCCTGAACGCTCAGATCCTTCAATTTCTTTCATTCTCATACAAAAACAGCAAATGTCGATACAATTATCGATACTTACACGACATGAAACCTAAATTCGAAGATGCAAACCCTAGGTTTCGAAATTTGAGAAGAAAACAGGTAATCTATGAATCGAAAGTGCAATTATGTGTGAGATCAAGTTCGAATTCACCTGAAATTAGCCGAATTTTGCAGCGGAAATTGTCGATTTGAAGATTTTGATCAGGGATTTAGATGCGAGTGAAAACGGAAATAACAAGTTGGTATTTAATTGATGTCGTGCGAAACATACATATATACTTATTATTTTTCCCTCCAATCTAATCCTGAGACTTAATGTAAAAGTACCATAGATGAGAGTTGAGTTATCCTTCACATGGAACAAGTAATACTATTGATGTTACACATAGGAGTATCATGTTGTTTCAAGTTTTTTGTTGATTAAAAACATACTTTTGCTTGTTTTAATTTTTTTGTAATCTTGGTTATTTTGTTTGTTGGGGCTGGGACAGATTAAACTTATTGAAATAAAGTAAATTACAAAAATCGTCTTGTATCTCACTTATTGCAAACTGTGTTCTTTGTCTTCAATGATTACAGAAAACGTACTCGATGTTTGCAAACCCTTGCAAGTTATGTCCTTTAGCCCTAACTCAGTTAATTTTTGTGGTTAAATTTGACCAAATAGACCCCAAATGAGGGTATTTTTGTGGTTAAATCTGACAAAATAGACCCCACATGAGAGTAAAATGACCAAAATACCCTCATGTGGGGTCCACTTGGTCAGATGTAACCACAAAAAATTAACTGAGTTAGGGCTAAAGAACATAACTTGCAAGGGTTTGCAAACATCGAGTACGTTTTCTGTAATTATTAAAGACAAAGGACACAGTTTGCAATAAGTGACATACATAAAGGACGTTTTTTTGTAATTTACTCAAGTTAGTATTTAACTAGCTTGTTTGTAAGTATTTCCTTAAAAAACAGAAAAATAGTGATCGAAAAACAGATTAAAGACAATCAAATTAGAGCAATTTTAAGCGC
Organism: Helianthus tuberosus; assembly: GCA_030545235.1. NCBI lineage: Eukaryota > Viridiplantae > Streptophyta > Magnoliopsida > Asterales > Asteraceae > Helianthus > Helianthus tuberosus. The sequence goes on from CM060363.1 coordinate 132,582,660, forward strand.
TGAATAGTACAAATTTGTTGTTTAGCTCGAAAAGGGTAAAATCGTCTTTATATGCGTTACTTATGTATTGTTGTTGATTCATTTACGCTTGTTAGAAATAACAGCCGAGTTTTAAACGTTTAGCCACTTTTAAATATCCATTCCACACCCTTAACCATAGCCTATCATTACAACCCTCAAAGACCTCTTGATTTATGCTTTTTCGCATGTTAGTTGATGGAGATTATATCTTTTGACAAGCTTATGACATTGCATGATTCATTGACTTGGCATAGAGTGTTTTACACATACACATTACATGTATGATTCATAAATATAATCGAGTGTGCGTGAACATTGTGAGAAATGTAAAGATTTGCATGCTAAGTGGATCGGAAGTGCAATCATTGCTTTTTGGTTATCTTTGCCTATATTCGCATATGCTTGTTCGGTTTGAAATCTTTGATGTTGACTTTTTGGAAAACCGATTGACCGTCAAATAAATTGGTAACTTTGTAAATTATTAGCTTCATTTATTTGCTTTGTTTAAAGTTTGCTTGAGGACAAGCAAAGTTCAAGTGTGGGGAGGTTTGATATTCGTTAAATTAGACATATTTAAGTCCCCCATTTTACTTCCGTTTTATGCGTTTTTTACCAAAACTTCGTTGTTTAGGTACTTAATTAGGTACTTTTCCATTTTCAGGTCTTAAACAGTGTGCTAAAGACAAAGTTGGGGAAAAAGGGGCGATTTAAGGACCCGTTACGGATGAATTCTGCAGATTTTGATGAACTTCCAGGTGATGCACCGTCGTGCACCCCAACTGCACGACCGTGCATGACCTACGACGCCAGAAGCACTGGCAGTGCAAAAGCCAGTGCAACTGGTTTCCTCGAAACGCACGACCGTGCGACCAAGTGCACTCCCATGCACTACCATAACCTCAAATATACTGTGATTTCAAGACATTGCACTACCATGCGACCAAAGTGCACGACCGTGCACATCTGAAAGTCAGTCGCCCATTCATCCACTTGCCTACTTGTCTGACCCACCTAAGCAATGACATCACCCGACAATTGTTGGTGCACGGCCGTGCAGATATGAAAAATCACTATAAAACAGAGCATTCGGTACTGATCATTTCATTGGGTATTTCTCCAAGTTTCTGGGAGATTTCTGAGGTCCGAGAGCCTTCTGTTCGGATCGATTTCAAGCCTCAAGATTGCAAAGAAGCCTAACCATTATCCAATCCATCAAATCCTTGCTTGTTTATGGTTCGATTTCTTGTTCTTAACATGTATTTCTGATTATATCTTCAAAGCATTGAGCTGATGTCTATGTTTATGTTTATGTTTATGTATTGTTGTAATAGTATTAATAAACTTGTTTCATGAATAATATTTAGTTTGTAATCTCATTTGTATGAATCTTTAGCAACTTTTTCATGTTTGAATCTTCATGATCATATGGAAAATGTTTCATTGATGTTGGATTCTTGATTATGTTTGTTTATCTTGGATAATGAATAAGTGGTTAGTTAAGATTGTTAACAATTCCTTGATTAATCATTTGTTTGTAAACTAATGTGTTTACACCATGAAACTACACCTGGGTGTTGGTTTTATACAAGATAAATCTGATTTTGATCAAGAATGCTTTCTTACACATAAGGGCTCTAACGGGTTAGATGGTGTTGTTGCAAGTTCTTGACAGGGTTGATGATCTTTGTTTAGTAGTTTTGATTGAAATTGCTTTCTTGGTAGATTTATGTTCAAGACTTGTAAAATGGAATAGTTTGTGATATGATCTACTTTATGCTTGTCTCGGTGGTTGTATTGTGATCATCGGTATTGCTTTCCTTGATAAGTGAGGTTAGGGTTCCAGATCAGGATACTAACTTATCTTTAAAGATTCGCATGAAAGCATATCAATAGCTCGCTAATGAATGATTTTAGGTGGTTAACGTGTGTTTATCGCGCTAACTTTCCGAAGAATTATCATGTTAGGATTCCAGACCAGGATACTAATTGTTTTGCAATTGGAAAGTTGATCAAGTGCTTTTGTGACATATCCGATGTAGATAGCATGTTTAGGTTGTTTGCGAAACAAGATATTATATATTTTTCATATTTGGAGTCTATTATGTCTTAAATATAGATTTAGATAATTTTAGTTAAAAACTCATTCACGTATCTTTTTACCGGTAAATCAATGACAAAGATTTAGTACTCATACTCCGCCCACGTCCATGGATCGATATCTGGTTCTTACCCATACTTTGCTACATATACAATAGGGTACACTTGTCCTTTTGTGTGTGTTTTAATGTTAAGGTATAAATCATTTTATAAATATTAAAACCGAGTTCGTGTGTAAAATTCATTATAAAAACATGTATATATACGTTCACGTCAGACACGCGAATAAGTTTAGTTCTTAAAACACTAATCTCGTATCTTGAATCAATTGAAGTTTGTATGAAAATTTAAGTGGATCAGTATACTAACAATCTAAGTGAATTATTTAAAACTTAAAGTTTATATATATCAACGGTGCTTGTGATATGTCATAAACTGATATGATCCTCTGACGCAAACTCAACAAAAATATGTCTGTAAATATTTCATTGATGCATTTCATTTCAGGAAAAATCACAAAAAGATTTTAAGTGTGTTTTAGCATAAAGTTTGTAAAATTCAAAAAGATTTTGTTTCTAATTTATATTTCGACAACCGATGTTGAAAGCTGAGTTTCAAAATCTAAGTATGCTGAACATGTTTCAGAAAATAACAAGTTCATTAATTTGAAACGTGAGGTTTTTAATGAAAAATCAAAAACAGTTTGTAATTGTCTCCAAGGTCAATAATTTGGACTTGGTAGATAATCAGAGAAATCATGGTCGTTAATTTGAACTTGATTATCTGTGAGGGTTTATGAAGTTGGATGCTTTAATGTCAAATATAAAGTTATTTGATAGGGGGAGCTGAGTCAGGTTCTGATTCTGAATTCACAAGTAATTTTTTGGTTTTAATGTCAAAATATTTGTGTTTAGAGCCAAACAAGAATCCTGGAGATCTTAAATAGTTTTAATTGTCAAGAGAATTTGTAGATAACCAGGTTTCTGATGTCACACCCCAACCGATGGCGGAAACATCGGGGCGCGGCACTAAGTGAATCATATTGCTCCCGATAATCCACAACACTACTTGTTTTGATATAGATTAATTCAAAATTCATAAACAACTTAAATTGTCAAACAATCTTAAAACATGATCAAATAGTGTCAAAGTATCATCAACATTCAACAAGTTTCAAAATATTGTCTTTCTAAGATGAGTTTCTAAGGTCATCCTAGCTTGATTTCTTGTTTCCTTTGCCTATCAACCTATACAACATGTATTAAAAGAATATCAACAAAAATGGTGGCGAGTATACAAGTTTGAATACATAGCATATTAGTTTACGAATAAAACTCATATCCAACATGAACACATATCACAAGTTTCAACATGCTAGTTAACGTTGTTCATATGATAACCCAAGTCTCTGACGCGTTAACATGCCTTTCCTACTTCGATGCATTGAAGAGGAGGTAAAAGAATCAAAACTTAACAATACTCCCCAAGACTCAAGGAGAGGTGTGTTACCCCTATAGCGCTATAATTGATAAGGCGAGCTACACATAAGAATCAAACGTTCACATAGCATAAAAGTCTCAAGTATCACAAGTATCATGTTTTCATGTTTAATGCGGATATAGTATGTTTCAAATAAGTTTCAAGTGTCTAGTGTCAAGTGTCTTGATATAGAATACATGTTGCATCCCAAAAGTGTTTAAAACAAAAAGGGATCGAGTATACTCATAGTGGGTGCTTAGAACCAAACACTGGCTAATTGGATCGAAGGGGGCACTGGATCAGCCTGCGTGCGGGGAACAGAGCATAAGTCCTCTAAGTGCTGACCCGGTCGAGAACAGAGTATTGAATAGTGTAAAATCGAGTTAAAGTGTCTGACAGACTACCTAAGCGGATGGTCATCCAAACAGATGGTCATCCGAACGGATGGCCATTCGAACGGATGGGCTCCATCTGATTGGATGGTCATCCGAGCGGATGACCATTCGAACGGATAGCCATTCGAACAATGGGTGTTTGTGAACTATTAAAGTTTTCAATGTTTTGATCATAGTGTTCTATAAAACAAACAACAAGTGTTATCATAGTCAGATCATCTGGACGAATGGTCATCCGATCGGATGGCCATTCGAACCGATGGTCAGTGAGTGAAGTTTTGTAAAATCTTCTAAGTTTGAGTTAACGGAGAAGGTGTGACGACGTGTCAAACAACGAAAACATACCAAACCCAGCTCGTTCGATCGGATGGGTATCACCCCTTTTCGAACCGACGAGCTGTTCCTGGTGGTATTTCATGTTGGGACCCGTTAATCGGCCCGTTTTCCGGTGGAACCCAGTTTTCAAGCCGACTCTTGACTAAGGATTGAGTCGAGAGTCTGTTTGAGCCTGATTTCACCAAGGTTTTGCATAAATCAGAAGGAAAGTATGGAAAATCATTGTAAAATGCGAAGTTTATCAGATCCGAGTCGGAAACATGTGAACTTCCGTCAGACCTGGTATAAAAGTGTGATAATCCTTTAGATTTTGAATAAAAGTTGTGAAAATCCACTAGATCTAGCACCAATCTTGGTTACACGGTGCTCCACCTCAGTTTGCATAAGCAACCGAGTGGAAACCACCTTCAAGAGGTCCAAATCAGTTGGTTTTCAGGAAAAAGTTGAAGTGTTCGTGTGATTTTGATGAAGAATGTGGTGTAGAAGTGATTAAAGATGAAGGTTGTACAAGATTTGAGGTGAAATACTTACGAAAAGGCCTTGAATCGTGATTGAAAGGGTCTAGAAGCTTGAGAGCAAATGAGCCGAATGAAAGGTGAAAATGGAGGTCAAGTGCTCTATTTATAGATGATAGTGACAGGGCTAGTCGAATGGTTAAGTTGGTGCAAGTGTGGCAGATGATCGGATGGCGTCCGGTCGAATGGCCATCCGGTCGGATGGCCATCTGAGCGGATGGTCATCCGATCGGATGTCCATTTGGACAGCCGATCCTCGTTTGCTAGTTTCCCGGCTTTGGTTCGTTTTGCGAGCTAGGTTAAGCGTTGCGTTGCGTATTATTGTGAGTAGTCAATACATAGGGTATTATTACATCATAAGTTTGCACAAGGAGTTTTCGTGTTTCAGATTTGCGTTTGAGCTAGTTTCCCGTTCAATAAGTATCAAGCATAACAAGTGTCAAGTTTCTAGCATCACAAGAGTTGAGATTCAAAGTATCACAAGAGTCAAGATTCACATCGTTCACATATAAAGCATCACAAGAGTCAAGATTCATATCGTTCATATATGAAACATCACAAAAGTATCACACAGAGTAAAAGTTTCACGTAGTTTAACATGATTAAGATTCAAATAGTACCATTTCTTATTTTGATCGATCGTCTCGAGATTACAAGCATCACAAGGTAGGAAGTATGACGGGACTCGCCAAGATAATAAAGTATCAAAACGCTGGGTGTTACAGTCTCCCCTCCTTTAGGAGATTTCGTCCCCGAAATCTAAGAGGAAGATTGCTCGAAGAGCTATGGATACTTGGTTTTCATTTCACTCTCGAGTTCCTAAGTGAATTCGGCGCCAGACGTTCCCTCCCATCGCACCTTAACTATGGAAATTTTGTTGTGCCTCAACCGCTTGGTACCCCGGTCCATGATTTCGACCGGTTTCTCCACAAAATGAAGGGTCTCGTTTATTTGCAAGTCTTCAATGGGAACCTAAAGTTCCTCATCTGCTAAGCACTTCCTGAGATTAGAAATATGGAATCTCGGAAGTACGTTGCTAAGCTCTTGAGGCAAATCGAGTCGGTAAGCCACCTTGCCAATCCTTTCGTGTCACACCCCGGATTTCCACGTATTATCAGTGGGCCCGGTAGGGGAGTATCGTGACGTGGTTGGTAACATAATAGTCAAACAACACAATATTTAAATGCACAGCGGAAGCAAAGTATAGATTCATTTCAACCAAACAATATTGTAATATTAAGTATCACGAGTAGTCGAATATAAATCCACAGGTAGATCAAAAGAAAAGGAAACAATGTTCAACAGTCTATGACATCCAAGCTTGCGAGACTTATTGTGGATGCTAGGAGAAAAGCCAGCCTATTACGCGTAGTACCTGCACTTAACCTTTTTGAGAAAATACGTCAGTTTACACTGGTAAATACAATCAACCGACTCATTTTGAAAAGAGTTTAAGAAAATGCATTTAAGGCACAAGGCACAAATAATATTTTATAACTTGGGATAATTATTTGAATATAATACTTGTAAAGGATTTACATGTTTCTTATGCATTCAGTAGCCCGGGTCGAGCCGGGTTAAAGATCAATAGACACACCACATTATTTAAATGAGACACCGACGGGCGTACGCCTACGCCCCGTGCTTAGGTCGTGGCCATTTCGTAAAATGATGTCAGGGATATCCGGGACATGGTCATTAACCCCCAAAGGCTTTAAGCAAACAAAACAATTTAAACGAGACATCTCAATACTTTAACCATCATACAATTAAAGATTCAATGCCCGACCAAGCGGTATTTTATATACCGTACCCCAAGCCCGTATAGGGAAAATAAGTTAAAAGTATTTACCTGAGCAAGTATAAATCAAAATCAGCGAGTGCAAGTATCTTTTACTGGTCCTCCTAATCTGGAATGAAGGTTTATAATAACCTATTAGAATCCTAACGGATCTTTAGTTAAGCTTAAGCTTAGACGGGTTAGTTTTAAAGATACGGTTCGTACGCACGATTAAGCGAAGACCGGATAGAATGTGATTTAGACCCGACAAGTTTGAAGATTTGTTTAATATGGGTAAACTAAACACATTCTGGATTTTGAGACAAAACCGATAAGGTTTGACCCGTTTCGGCTAATTTATGTAAACTAGTTACATAAACCGAACCGAACGCGCACGACGCGTAACGGGTAATCATAAGAGTCCTAAATAGGTTTCCTAAGTTAACATGCCTTAAATATGTTGTGATATCAGTAGGATACCTTCCACTATGCCCAAAACGAGTTTAATCTCAAATTAAGCCCCGAAGGGGTATTTTGGTCATTTTTAAAAATTATAAAAGAGATTAATTTAGCTTCTGTGATTTGGGTCTTAGTAATTCAGTAAAATAGCTTATTTTAACAGGTTACCTCAGTTGGTAATAAGTCTTATGTGACAAAATGTTTTTAAACTCAAACTATGAGTATAATACGCGTATAAAGCCGTTTTAAGCGACGTACGGGTAAAAATAGGATTCTGAGTTTTCTGATCAGTTAAACAGGTTCAAAACACTACATTTATTATTTAAAATCGGTAGCAATTGGATTGGTATCAAAAGGATTTGTAAAACTCATTTTATGGCCTAAAAGGGTATATTCGGTATTTACCGAATCAAGGCACTAATCCTAGCTTATGATCAGTTTAAAAATAATTAAAAATCTTCAAAAATCCCAAAATATTATATTACATCAGTGGGTAAAAGGTTTGGTGTCAAAAATTGGGTTTAGATAGGCTTTACGCTAATGACGCCGTTTAATTACTAAGAAGCGTTCTAATTACGTCATTAAGCATAACTCCTAATCTAGACCTCCAACTGATGTGAAAATTTAGGGACATGTTTTATAATCAGTAACAAAGATTATTGTACTTTCACATTTCCAAAATTCTCGTTGTATGGTCATAAGGGCATTATGGTCCATATTTAAGCACTTAACGGAAACGTCGGACAATTAAGGATTCAAGTGGTATAAACGCAGAGGGTTATACAATCATGTAACTAGGTCCTAATGGAACTATGCGCCTTTTGGTTCCGAATCGGAAACGTCGGACAATTAAGGATTCAAAGCAGAAAGTCAAACTATGCGCCTTTCGGTTCCGAATCGATCTTAAACAGAAAGTTGTCGAATCAAACAAGCTTAGACAAGTTCTTATACTTATTACCAAGTTATATGAATGATAAAATAGGTTACACGCCTTTTACATCGTTAATTATGCATTAAATCAAAGATTACATTTCTGTTGACTTTTTCTAAACATCTTTGACTCGACAATTGACCTAGTTAGGATGGGAATCAGTGGGTGCCCTTTTAAGGGTTTAAAGCCCACATAATTACCAACTTATAACTACCTTAAGTTTGCCTAATCGCTGGACCATTAGCGATTAATTAATAAGCCAACAGTTAATTACGACGGTTTGACTTTAAGGCTATAAACTAATCAAAACTTAAACAAGGAAGGTTGAGGATACTTACACAAGTCCTATGAACGATTTGTGATGCTTGAGGATGGTCTTTGTGCTCCAGAAATGCTCAGATGATGATTTATGATTGCAAGAACAAAAGTTGCAAACCATGGCCCTTATATAGTGCTTAAATCTCATTTGATTGTTGACATGCAAGTCTACAATTGTTACAAGATGCATCCAAGTGCCCTCTAGTGCCTAAAAACCATTATAGGAAGCCCAAGGTATTGAAAACTAGTGTTTTAAGTCGGTTATAAAGCTTGCCAGACACCTGTGCATGTTTCTGATCAGATAAGGCAGTCGCGTAGCGCGACTGCAAAGGGGTTTAGTGCTCGCGCTACGCGAGCACATGGTGACCTGCCAAACAAGTTTTCATTAATTGCATTTCAGTCCCTGGTCCTCCAAAAGGTCGCTTTCTCATTGTTTCTTGCATTCTAAGCCTTTACATTTGACATTTAGGGGCTTTAAGACTTATACCCACTTTGTGAAGTCCTTGGCCACTTTGTGTTTACCCGAAAAGTCATAAATTTCCATGTTGACGCTTCTAACCCCTCGTACACGAATTTTATCATAACTTTCTCATACGATAACGAAACTTGGTGATATTTTTATCACACATTCTAGTGAGCATAATTAATCGTTACAAAGCTTCGGGTTTGCTAAAAGGTCACTCAGAGGTATATCTTAAACATGTTGACACATTTAACCCCTGTAGTTTGTAATCTCTCACTTTTTTTCACAATTCGCTTCTTATGATCCATGATTTATTCGTTTGAAGGTATGAGCATCATGTAGGGCTAATGTACAATATATTTATTCACTGTTGACATTTTGAACTCGTATATTCACATACTTTCCATGATTGTCAACTTTAATCCTTTTATATCATTCTTTCACACGTTTAAACATATGACACGTGTCAACACTTTATAGGACGTGAATTTTCGAGGTGTTACATCCTCACCCCCTTAAAAGAAATCTCGACCTCGAGATTTATTGAAACAAATGAGGGTATTTCTCTTTCATAGTGGACTCTACCTCCCACGTGTACTCGGGACCTCTACGGGCATCCCATTTGACCTTTAAAATCGGTACATGCTTCTTTCGAAGCTTCTTAACCTGTCGATCCTCGATTGACAATGGTTTTTCCACAAATTTCAAGCTCTCATCTATATGCACATCCGTATGTGGTATGACCAGTGATTCATCAGCGAAACACTTTTTCAGATTGCAGATGTGAAATACATTGTGAATTCCACTGAGCTCTTCTGGTAAGTTTAGCTTATAGGCAACTGAACCGATACATTCGATAACCTTGAAAGGTCCTATGTATCTCGGGCTTAGCTTGCCTTTCTTACCAAACCGCATCACTCCCTTCCAGGGTGATACTTTAAGTAAGACTTTATCACCTACTTCAAAGTGAAAAGATTTACGCTTGGGATCAGCGTAGCTCTTTTGCCTATCTCGGGCAGCTTTGAGATGGTCACGAATCTGGACAATCTTGTCCGTCGTTTCAAAGACTATCTCCGGTCCTGATAACTGGACATCTCCAACTTCCGCCCAACAAACGGGCGTTCTACACTTTCTACCGTATAAGGCCTCGAAAGGCGCAGTGATGTGTGTAAAATGCAACATATAAATTACATCAAATAAGGCATAAAACTAACCCTTTTTTAGTGCTAATATTGGAAAAAGAGTGTTTTTGTCTTCCTTTTGTATTTTCAGGATTAAATGAGCTCAAAAACGCAAAAGAAGCAAAAAGACAGCTAAATCCAACATAAATACAAGAAAAGGAACATTAGTGGACTGCCCGAACCCTCAACGGCACCTTCCAAAGCAAAATAGAGAAAACAGAAGACTGAACACGCCCCGTGCTCAGCCAGCACGGGGCCGTGCCCAAGAAGCAGCAGAAAAGACAAACCTATAGAAGCTTCTATTGCCCATCACGGGGCCGTGCTCAGCGGACACGGGGGCGTGTCGAAAGTACAGCAGGCGCATTTATTGTAATTGCGAATTACAATTAATGAGGAGAGAGAGTGTCAGACGGACACGGGGCCGTGCCCAGCGGACACGGGGCCGTGTCCAGCTCTCTGTTCAGCCTATAAATAGGAGTGCTTGGATTCATTTCATCTCATCCCTTGGCACACCACCTCTCTCACACTTCATCCACCACCCACCACCATCACAACACCATCATCCACCACCATCATCCATTGTCCATCGTAGAGTGTGTGAGTCGTCTCGGGATCCAAGATTGATCGTAAGAGTTCTTGACAATCAAGGCCATGTTTGCCTAAGTCTCTTACATCACTTGGTGAAGACAAAGTGTCTAGTATAATACTTTTTATTTCTAATCTTTTGCACTTTTTATTTGGTTTTGTATTAATGACTTTAATAACTAGTTACTTATGTTGAAGGTGATCTTTCCTTATCGTTTGTCCGTGGTGTCTTGGCATTATTTTACTGTCTATATAAAATAAAGGATTTTCACCATTCATATCTCCACGGTCTATATGGAGATATGTTGGCTACCTGGTAGGGGGTTAAGGGAACGGTTTGGTAAAGGTCTTGCCATTGTTCAGCGTTTAGAGGTCCTGCAATGGACCTGGGTCAAATTTAGTAGGACCTCCTTCAATACTTCACGGTATTGGATGGCGGGGGTCCAAACTCTTTGATCCCCTCATAAGTTAACTACTATTAATATTATAACCCGGCTATTTAGGACTGTATCCCTGCTGACTCAGACTACTTAGCCGAGGGTAACGTCACCGCCAAAAGCGGGGCCTACCACAATACTGCATTAATAACTTAATTCATTATCTTCCAATAATCCACCCTTTTAGGATTGTATCCCTGCTGACTCAAACTACTGGGGTGAGGGTAACGTCGCCTTCAAAAGAGGGGCCTACTACAATAACTAAGATAATCTCTTAATTATGTGCAAAAGTGCGGAAATAATCAAAGGTTATACTAGATACGAGTCGGAACCAAGTGATTCATCTTGTCTATCTGTTTTTATTTTATTTTTATTTTCAGCATTTTAGTTAGTTTTATTTTTCTTAGTTTAAAACATTTTTCTAAACTTTTATTTTGGTTAGACGTTGAGGATAAACCGGTACTAAAAGCTCTTGTGTCCTTGGACGACCTCGGTATCTTACCAACGCTATACTACACTCAACGATGGGTGCACTTGCCCATATGTGTGTTTAGTGTTAGTGAAATATCGTGTTTTATAAATTTAAAACTTGGCTAAAATAAGTGTTAAAAAGGGCTTAAAATATACACCTAATATATACGACACTTAAACGCGCATCAAGTTTTTGGCGCCGTTGCCGGGGACACAAGGATTTTAAGAAAGTTAGGAATCAACGGCCTAATCATCTTTTTTTTTTCTTTTTTTTTTTTAGGATTTTCTTAGTTTTTCAGCTTCTGCAGAGCTCAGCACGGGCCGTGCCCGCTGAACACGCCCCCGTGCTCAATCATTGGAACTGGCAATCCTGTTTTACATCAAACAGTAAGCTGAACACGGGGCCGTGTCCACTCAACACGCCCCCGTGCCCAAGTTTCAGTTACTGAAAACAGAACCGTTAGATCCCGACGGTTGGTAATTTCTGACATAAACATGAGTGATAGTAATTATTTTTACTTTCGGCACTCTTATGGTACGTGGTGTCAATTATGTGGTGGCGAACATGAAGAAGTAAAATGCTACTTCCTAAATTATAGGCCCCACTACATGGACCCACCATCTTCTCACAACCTTAAGAGGGGCGAAAGTAAAAATAAGCACTATTTCTCCCTCGAATGCGCCCAGCCAGATATTCTAGGGGAAATGCTCCTTAGCGAGTTATTTCAACTAGAAGAGCTAATTCTGAAATGGATAGAAGAGCTTGGGAAGGATTTTATTGATCCACCCCAAGACGATGCCCATGAAGAAATGTTGGAACCGCATTCCGACAACCTCGTTGCTCCCAAAAATACCTTCGTACCTAGCAAAGACTTGGACGATAGTCGTCCCTGTGTCGATTGTGCCGTGAAGGACTCTCCATCGACTTCGTTCGGTGCATACATAGACCTGAGCGATTCGGCATATACCTTCTTTAACAAGAGCCCGGGAAAGGGTTGGACTTGTCCACCTAGAATGAAAATAGGAATTACCCTCACCGACAACCTCTTGCGTTCTCGCCTTAGTCTAGGACAATTAAGGTATCTTAGGCACTTTGGGGTTGTTCCAACCAGTCAGGAACCACCCGATATCGATGAAATCCTTGAAGTAGCAAAACTCCATAAAGCAGCCTCCAAACACGGGGCCGTGTCCAGGTTAACACGCCCCCGTGCTCACTAAAAAGATTCTCTGCTGATTTGGTCAGAATACGGACAAAATGTGTCAGGATTTCCTCTGAACACGGGGCCGTGTCCAGTCAACACGGGGCCGTGCCCAGGGCGCTGTCATTTTCTTTAAATGCAGCCTGATTCCTGCTCATTTTGACCACTTCAATTGACAGAGATCCCTGGGATTTTCACTCATACCATCCTAGGTAAGTGTTAAAAGAAGGTTCCAAGGGACCCTCTTGTCCCTTCCACTTTTATTCATTTCCCCCTCTTTCAAAATTTTTTCAAAAGTTCCTCCATGAAAGCTTGGAAATCCCTTAATTCCAACCCTCTATGTGAAGTTTGTAAGATTATTTGCTAAAGATTCTGGCTTAAAGTTAGTTGTATAACTTTATTTTAAATTATCTGAGCTTAAAACCCAGATAGAAATCATAAAAATAATTTAAAACTCCAAGATTCTTTAGCCAAAAATCCTGCAGACAAATGGACACGGGGCCGTGCTCAACGAGCACGGGGCCGTGTCCAGGGGCTCTGTTTTGTAAAAATTTAGCTTTCTTCGGTTTTCTTCGCAGAAAATGGCAAGCAGAACAAGCGGATCATCTTCAAGGAATAACCGACAAGGGAGGAGATCTTCAACAGTAGAAGACTCTCTTGTAAACTATGTTTACGCTCTAAGGGAGGCTATTGATGAAATGACGGGAGTGGAAGAAGCATTGGTCGACCGTATCAACCATCTTACTGTGGGGCTGGAGGGCTGTCTCCATGAAGTAAACCTCTTGCACCAGAGGCTGAACCTTCTCACCTCCCCGCCTTTGGTACCCATAATAACCCAAAGGGCGTGGAACATGGTGCCCGAAGTTGTCATTCCAGCCGAATGGTACGCCATGCACCAAGAGCTTCCGCGAAGAGTGGTGCAAGGAGTCCCGGTGAATGTTCCCCCTTAACCGCCAGCAGCAGAGGAAAACGAAGCCGCATTCTTCCTCCCTAGGGAGATCGAAGAATGGCTTTAAACAACATTTAGGGAAGAACTCGTTCGGCTAAAAGTCCTACTATATCGGGAAATCGTTCTCGAAATTTTCTTAAAATAGTAGAACTCCTTATGATAACCTCGTGTACCTGCTGACCAATCTAGATAAGTTTTAGTTTTATTTTAATTTAGGATTATGTAAGTTCTCTCTATGATGAAATGAAATGATGGTTTTAAGGTTTGGATGGTTTGTAACGAGTACAACACACTCATGGTGGTAAATGTGCTGACTTAGTCAGTCTATCAACGATCACCCATATAGTGTCATTTCCTTTCCTTGTCTTTGGCAGCTTGGTGATGAAATCCATCGTCACCATCTCCCACTTCCACGTAGGAAGTTCAGGCTGTTGTAGCAAACCTGACGGTTTCTGATGCTCGGCTTTGACTTGCGCACATGTCAAGCATTTAGCTACATAGGTGGCTACAGACTTCTTCGAGCCTATCCACCAATAATTCGCCCTTAGATCCTGGTACATCTTATCAGCTCCAGGATGAACGGAGTATTTGGAACTATGGGCTTCCTGGAGGATAACATCTCGAAGTCCTCCATAAATTGGAACCCATATTCGTCCATTCAATCTCAGAATTCCGTCCTTGCTAAGAGATAACTGCTCCTCAGTTACCCCTAGCTTTTCATTAGGGTAGTTAGCTTCCAACACAGCTTCCTTCTGTGCAGCTAACAACCTTTCATTCAAACTGTTCTTTATTTCAATGCTCTTGGCATTGATTCGGATGGGTTTCACCCTTTCCTTCTGACTTAAGGCATCGGCGACTACATTTGCCTTACCGGGATGGTATCTTATTTCACAATCGTAATCATTAAGAGTTTCCATCCAACGGCGTTGCCTCATGTTCAAGTCCTTTTGATTGAACAGATGTTGAAGGCTCTTGTGATCAGAATAGATCACACATTTGATTCCATATAAGTAGTGCCTCCAAAGTTTTAGTGCGAATACAACGGCACCCAACTCCAAGTCATGGGTGGTGTAATTCTTTTCGTGCACCTTTAACTGGCGTGAAGCATAGGCAATGACTTTGCCTTTCTGCATAAGCACACATCCCATCCCGGTGTGTGATGCATCACAATAAACTACAAACTCCTCGATTCCATAAGGCAATGTCAGTACTGGAGCATTGCTCAACTTTTGTTTTAGAATATCGAAGGATTCCTGCTGCTTAGGACCCCAGTCAAACTTAATCTTCTTACGCGTCAGCGAAGTCAGGGGTGCAGCAATCCTTGAGAAGTTTTCAATGAATCGCCTATAGTATCCTGCCAAACCTAGGAAGCTACGTATTTCTGTAGGCGTCTTTGGCTCATGCCAATTCATGACAGCTTCAACTTTAGCGGGATCTACTTGGATACCACGCTCACTAACAACATATCCAAGAAATTGGACTTCTCGAAGCCAGAATTCACACTTCGAGAACTTGGCATAGAGCTTTTCTTTATGAAGTAGTTCTAGAATGCAATGAAGATGCTTCTTGTGGTCAGCTTGGTTCTTCGAGTAGATGAGGATATCATCGATGAAGACGATGACAAATTTATCCATGTAAGGCTTACAAACGCGATTCATGAGATCCATGAATGCGGCCGGTGCATTAGTGAGCCCAAAAGGCATCACTAGGAACTCGTAATGACCATAACGAGTCCTAAATGCAGTCTTGTGTACGTCTTCATCTCTAACCTTCAGTTGGTGATAGCCTGACCTTAAGTCAATCTTAGAGAAGAAACTTGCCCCTTGAAGTTGATCGAACAGATCGTCGATTCTGGGCAAAGGATACCTATTCTTGATGGTGACCTTATTAAGCTCACGGTAGTCGATGCACAGACGCATCGATCCATCCTTCTTCTTGACAAATAAAACTGGTGCTCCCCAAGGAGACGAACTAGGTTTGATGAAACCTTTGGCTAGCAAATCATCTAGCTGCGTTCTCAATTCCTTCATCTCTGTTGGTGCCAATCTATAAGGCGCCCTTGCTACCGATGCTGATCCAGGAATAATGTAAATTCTGAATTCTACTTGTCTATCTGGTGGCAAACCAGGTAGTTCTTCAGGAAAAACTTCAGGGTATTCAGAAACGACTGGAATATCCCCAATCTTGGGCTTCGGTTCATCAATAATCACTTGTGCCATGTAGATGACACAACCTTTCTTTAAACACTTTGAGTCCTTGAGCATAGACATTTGCTCAGGCAGCCCATACTGGGTATCTCCCTCGATAGTAAGTGATTCACCAGACGAAGTCTTGATCACCACTTGCTTCTTGTTACAGACAATTTGGGCCTGGTTATGAGACAACCAGTCCATACCCAATACTATGTCAAAACCAGCTAACTTAAAGGGAAGTAGGGACAAAGGAAAAGAGTGGTTCCTAATGGATATAAAACATCCATCTAAGATGGTTGAGGCGGTTTCTAAAGTGCCATCTGCTAGTTCCACCTCATACTTCACAATTAAGGTCTTAACAGGTAATTTCAACAATTCACAAAACTTATTATCTACGAACGACTTATCAGCGCCTGAATCAAATAACACTCTCGCATAAACATCATTTACGAGAAAGGTACCTGTTATCACATTGTCGTCCTTGACGGCTTCCTTAGCATCCATCCTGAAGACCCTAGCATTGGTCTTCTTAGCCTCTTCAGGCTTCTTAGCATATTTTGGGCAATTGGTCTTGATGTGCCCCTTTTCATTGCAACCGTAGCAGGTCGCATCCTTCATCTTTTTGCAATCCAAGGTCTTGTATTCCTTGGACTTGCACAACCCACATGCAAAAGTTTTCGATTGTGAATTCGAATTCGATTCATACCTGCACTTCCCAAAGTGCTGTCTCTTGCAGATTTTACATCTGGGTTTTTCACCTGTCTGCTGACCATCCTTCCTAAATCCTGACCCCTTCTTGTGGTCATTGTTTCCCTTATGCTTCTTGTCTGAACGTCATGAGTTGTCATCCTCACGCTTCCTCTTTTCGGTATCAGCGTTCCTCTGCGATTTCTGCCTGACCGCATCCAAGGTAAGAGACAATGATATGTCCGCTGCAGACCGAAAAGTAGCTGGTCTGGAGGCCTTCACACTTGCCTTGATCTCCAGGGCCAAACCCCCAATGAATCGAGCTATACGTTTGGGTTCCGGAGTTACCAAATATGGAACCAACCTTGACAAGGTGTTGAAACTGGTAAGGTAGGCCTGACAGTCTAGGTTTCTCATGACCAGCGACAAGAAGTCAGCTTCAATTTTCTCAACCTCATGCTGAGGGCAGTAGTTTTCCTTGATTAGTGACATGAACTGTTCCCAGGTCATATTGTACAACGGGATTTTCCCCGTAACTTGGATCAAAGATCTCCACCAAGCTAATGCTTCTCCCTTGAAAGACTGTGACACGAATTTCACAATATCCCTATTATTGCAACCACTGATATCCACAACCGTATCCACCTCGTCCAACCAAGTCATGCAATCTACTGCTCCTTTTTCCCCAGTGAAATCCCTGGGTTTGCATGAAACGAAGTACTTATAGGAGCAACCCTTATTACGGGGTTCTTGATTCTGTACGACTCTTTGGGATGGAGCACTCCTCTGGTTTGATGAGTGGTGAGAATTACTGTTGTGGGCAGTGTGGGTCCTGGAGGGTGTTCTAGAGTGTGGTGCAGATTGGGTCCTTGCACGGGTACCACTGGATTCATGGAGCTGTCTATCCATAGCTTGATTTACGGCATTATCTATCATTGCCTGTAATTCTGCACCCGCCACATTTACTCGGGCATTATCATGCTCTCTCCCTGGGTGACTATTGATCTCGTTTGAGTCGGCCATGTAGCTTGAACTGTTACATATTGACAATAATTTATTGGTGAGTTTATTAGAGAATTGTCTTTTATGGCAATTTTATTAACCGTGGTAAACATAGACCATATATGGTTAATTGATTACTCACATTTATTTAGGATTTCTAATATAATTTATCCTAACTATAAAACAATAACAGTTTTATTAGCACATAAGGCCTAGTCACAGGGACAATTTAAATCATAAGCTATGATTTCAGAGAATCAAAGCATGAAGGTTTGAACAAAGTTCATTACCTTTATCAGACAGGGTCACAGACTATTACTGTCTTTTGTCTCATATGAAAATGAGAAGGGCCCGTAGGCATTCTATTACCAATGGATGGTAAAAAGAACTGATCATATTTATTGATGATTTAACCCATGATTCAGAGATCATTTAGTTGGGTTAGGAATCCTTGAAAAGATCCTTATATAATAATAACACGTGTGATTTTAATGAATCATGTCTGCCAGGAGTGTTAACATGTTTTCAGATGTTAACAGGGATTTGAATCTTTTTAACGGGTTTTACCATCTTGGCCAGGTCTTAAAATGACATGCATGCTAGGTTATACCTTTAAGATCCTTAATTAATAATTAAAATAGGCATATGGATTTTTAAAAGGAATGATTCCGATTTATTTATTTCATATATAATTTAATTATGCATAACATAGCAAAGATGAAATTTATAAACTTACATTCCATTAAAATTTAAAAGTAGTACACTTTGCCCTAAACGGGACTTTTCACAGAAACACTTGCCCACGCAGGAGCTATACTAATAATACAAGTCCTCGCAGGGACTGTTTACAAAAACAAATGTCCGCGCAGGGACTAATAGAGATAAGTCCTCGTAGGGACTAAGTACAAAGATAGATGTCCACACAGGGACTACATACACACATAAAAAAATGTCCACGCAGGGACTTGATTTAAACTAGGAAATACAATAATACATATTGGGATTTAACGATCCCGTTTCTTCTTTCCTTTCAGCAAACTTGCCAAGCCACTCATGAATCCCTGATTCTTCCTACGCTCACTCTGGAGGTCTCACTCAACCTTATCCAGTCTTTGACGGAGATCCTCCTGCTCTGGTGGGGAAAACCGTAGTGGCTGGTACTGTAGCGGTGGCTGAGCAGGTACTTGATACCCACGAGCTGGGTGTCCCATTCCCCAAGGGGTTCCATATGGTCCCTCAGGATTATGGGCAAGGTAGTTTGATGCCACTTGGTAAGGATCCTCAGCATAGTTATAGTTATGGTATGCTAGCGGTCCGTATGGGTTGTAAGCTGCTGGAGCAGTATAAGCAGGGATAGGGTTGCCAAAACCCGATGGTGACGGCGCAATAGGTGCCGAATTCACCTCTGATACTGGAACTGAAGGTCCACCCATTTGTGGGTCTTCATATATTGGCGGGTAGTGGCTGCCACTAGAGTGTTGAGGGGAGCTGAAATGAAAATCCCCTCCTCGTGCTGACATTCGTGCGCCAGTCCTCCTACGTCTTGGTGGTTCTGGAGGTGCTAGATGAACTGGCGGCGGTGGAGGCGGTGGTGTGACTGCCACGAAACGTGGATCCCCAGAGGGATCTTGCTGCTGCTGCTGTTGCGGCTGCTGGTGAGGCGATGAATGGTGAGATGGTGTAAAGTACCACTCACACCGGTCGAACCGTGCCTGATGACTATCCGGACCTTGGTATGGTGTTCCGTGAAAAGACGAACCATCAGAGATCTCAACAGGATGGTTCGGGGTTCCGGTTGCAGGCTCGACGGGATCTGTGTCCTCGTCCATGTCCATCGCTTGATCACCGGAAAAGTGATCCTCTGGTCCTAGTGGGTTAAAGCCCCCTTGTTCTGGTAGGTAGTCCGCCGGGTTAAACTGGCCCCGAAAGACAGGAGTAGGGTCTTCGAAGGAACAGTGCGATAAGGATCGCTGTAGAGGTATGTATGAAGGTTGCGGGTTGTTGGGCTCATTCTCGGACTGAGGCCCCTAGGAGTGATGATATGGAGGCGTTGAGCTATACGACGTAGATCGTCTGGCAGGCTCCTCATAAATCCTCCAAGGTTATTGCGGATCTGTGCTCCTTGTAGAAGAAGGAGTTCGCCGGCGCGAAGGCCCGACCTCGTGGTCGTTAGGGGCGCTGATTGGCTCCTTTCCTCGTCCTCCTCGCCTGAATCTTGGCGGCATTGTTAAACCTGTCAATATAAACAAAGGTAACAACAAGGAAAAATAAAGGACAAAGTTAAAATAAAATAAAAACATTTTGGATTATTCCTAAGTTCTTTGTCTAGACTCGAAGATTTAGGAATGTGCAATTGTGTCATTGAGATTAAACACAAAAGGCTAGTGTTTAATTCACTCAATGTTGGCTCTTATACCAACCTGTCACACCCCGGACTTCCACGTATTACCGGTGGGCCCGGTAGGGGAGTATCATGACGTGGTTGGTAACATAATAGTCAAACAACACAATATTTAAATGCACAGCGGAAGCAAAGTATAGATTCATTTCAACCAAACAATATTGTAATATTAAGTATCACAAGTAGTCGAATATAAATCCACAGGTAGATCAAAATAAAAGGAAACAATGTTCAATAGTCTATGACATCCAAGCTTGCGAGACTTATTGTGGATGCTAGGAGAAAAGCCAGCCTATTACGCGTAGTACCTGCACTTAACCTTTTTGAGAAAATACGTCAGTTTACACTGGTAAATACAATCAACCGACTCATTTTGAAAAGAGTTTAAGAAAATGCATTTAAGGCACAAGGTACAAATAATATTTTATAACTTGGGATAATTATTTGAATATAATACTTGTAAAGGATTTACATGTTTCTTATGCGTTCAGTAGTCCGGGTCGAGCCGGGTTAAAGATCAATAGACACACCACATTATTTAAATGAGACACCGACGGGCGTACGCCTACGCCCCGTGCTTAGGTCGTGGCCATTTCGTAAAATGATGCCAGGGATATCCGGGACATGGTCATTAACCCCCCAAAGGATTTAAGCAAGCAAAACAATTTAAACGAGACATCTCAATACTTTAACCATCATACAATTAAAGATTCAATGCCCGACCAAGCGGTATTTTATATACCGTACCCCAAGCCCGTATAGGGAAAATAAGTTAAAAGTATTTACCTGAGCAAGTATAAATCAAAATCAGCGAGTGCAAGTATCTTTTACTGGTCCTCCTAATCTGGAACGAAGGTTTATAATAACCTATTAGAATCCTAACGGGTCTTTAGTTAAGCTTAAGCTTAGACCGGTTAGTTTTAAAGATACGGTTCGTACGCACGATTAAGCGAAGACCGGATAGAATGTGATTTAGACCCGACAAGTTTGAAGACTTGTTTAATATGGGTAAACTAAACACATTCTGGATTTTGAGACAAAACCGATAAGGTTTGACCCGTTTCGGCTAATTTATGTAAACTAGTTACATAAACCGAACCGAACGCGCACGACGCGTAACGGGTAACCATAAGAGTCCTAAACAGGTTTCCTAAGTTAACATGCCTTAAATATGTTGCGATATCAGTAGGATACCTTCCACTATGCCCAAAACGAGTTTAATCTCAAATTAAGCCCCGAAGGGGTATTTTGGTCATTTTTAAAAATTATAAAAGGGATTAATTTAGCTTCTGTGATTTGGGTCTGAGTAATTCAGTAAAATAGCTTATTTTAACAGGTTACCTCAGTTGGTAATAAGTCTTATGTGACAGAATGTTTTTAAACTCAAACTATGCGTATAATACGCGTATAAAGCCGTTTTAAGCGACGTACGGGTAAAAATAGGATTCTGAGTTTACTGATCAGTTAAACAGGTTCAAAACACTACATTTATTATTTAAAATCAGTAGCAATTGGATTGGTATCAAAAGGATTTGTAAAACTCATTTTATGGCCTAAAAAGGTATATTCGGTATTTACCGAATCAAGGCACTAATCCTAGCTTATGATCAGTTTAAAAATAATTAAAAATCTTCAAAAAATCCCAAAATATTATATTACATCAGTGGGTAAAAGGTTTGGTGTCAAAAATTGGGTTTAGATAGGCTTTACGCTAATGACGCCGTTTAATTACTAAGAAGCGTTCTAATTACGTCATTAAGCATAACTCCTAATCTAGACCTCCAACTGATGTGAAAATTTAGGGACATGTTTTATAATCAGTAACAAAGATTATTGTACTTTCACATTTCCAAAATTCTCGTTGTATGGTCATAAGGGCATTATGGTCCATATTTAAGCACTTAACGGAAACGTCGGACAATTAAGGATTCAAGAGGTATAAACGCAGAGGGTTATACAATCATGTAACTAGGTCCTAATGGAACTTTAAGGCATGTCTAAACCTATCTAAATCGGGTCAGAACCGAAGTCAAAGTAGAAAGTCAAACTATGCGCCTTTCGGTTCCGAATCGATCTTAAACAAAAAGTTGTCGAATTAAACAAGCTTAGACAAGTTCTTATACTTATTACCAAGTTATATGAATGATAAAATAGGTTACACGCCTTTTACATCGTTAATTATGCGTTAAATCAAAGATTACATTTCTGTTGACTTTTTCTAAACATCTTTGACTCGACGATTGACCTAGTTAGGATGGGAATCAGTGGGTGCCCTTTTAAGGGTTTAAGGCCCACATAATTACCAACTTATAACTACCTTAAGTTTGCCTAATCGCTGGACCATTAGCGATTAATTAATAAGTCAACCGTTAATTACGACGGTTTGACTTTAAGGCTATAAACTAATCAAAACTTAAACAAGGAAGGTTGAGGATACTTACACAAGTCCTATGAACGATTTGTGATGCTTGAGGATGGTCCTTGTGCTCCAGAAATGCTCAAATGATGATTTATGATTGCAAGAACAAAAGTTGCAAACCATGGCCCTTATATAGTGCTTAAATCTCATTTGATTGTTGACATGCAAGTCTACAATTGTTACAAGATGCATCCAAGTGCCCTCTAGTGCCTAAAAACCATTATAGGAAGCCCAAGGTATTGAAAACTAGTGTTTTAAGTCGGTTATAAAGCTTGCCAGACACCTGTGCATGTTTCTGATCAGATAAGGCAGTCGCGTAGCGCGACTGCAAAGGGGTTTAGTGCTCGCGCTACGCGAGCACATGGTGACCTGCCAAACAAGTTTTCATTAATTGCATTTCAGTCCCTGGTCCTCCAAAAGGTCGCTTTCTCATTGTTTCTTGCATTCTAAGCCTTTACATTTGACATTTAGGGGCTTTAAGACTTATACCCACTTTGTGAAGTCCTTGGCCACTTTGTGTTTACCCGAAAAGTCATAAATTTCCATGTTGACGCTTCTAACCCCTCGTACATGAATTTTATCATAACTTTCTCATACGATAACGAAACTTGGTGATATTTTTATCACACATTCTAGTGAGCATAATTAATCGTTACAAAGCCTCAGGTTTGCTAAAAGGTCACTCAGAGGTATATCTTAAACATGTTGACATATTTAACCCCCTGTAGTTTGTAATCTCTCACTTTCTTTCACAATTCGCTTCTTATGATCCATGATTTATTCGTTTGAAGGTATGAGCATCATGTAGGGCTAATGTACAATATATTTATTCACTGTTGACATTTTGAACTCGTATATTCACATACTTTCCATGATTGTCAACTTTAATCCTTTTATATCATTCTTTCACACGTTCAAACATATGACACGTGTCAACACTTTATAGGACGTGAATTTTCGAGGTGTTACATTTCGAGTATCTTGAAAGGACCCATGTAGCGAGGGGCAAGCTTTCCCTTTTTACCAAAACGTATCACTCCTTTCCAAGGAGATACTTTGAATAGAACATGATCTCCAACATTAAATTCCAGAGGCTTACGCCTTTTGTCAGCATAGCTCTTTTGTCTGCTCCTAGCCTTGATCAAGTTATCGCGGATTCGAAGAATCTTATCCGTCGTCTCTTGAATGATCTCAGGGCCAGTAAGTTGCTTGTCACCAATCTCATGCCAACTGAGAGGAGATCGGCACTTGCGACCGTATAAAGGTTCGAAAGGAGCCATCTGAATACTGGAATGGTAGCTATTGTTGTACGAGAATTCGATCAATGGTAAATGTACATCCCAATTACCACCAAAGTCTATGACACAAGAACGGAGCATGTCCTCTAGGGTTTGAATAGTGCGGTCAGTTTATCCGTCCGTTTGAGGATGAAAGGCTGTACTAAGATTCAAGTGAGAACCCATAGCGGACTGAAAAGTTTGCCAAAGACGTGAAGTGAAATGACCATCACGGTCAGAGATAAATCAGATAATGTTAATGGGTATACCATGACGACATATGATTTCATCTGTGTAGATTCGAGCAAGTTTCTCAACTTTGAAATCTTCACGAATAGGAAGAAAGTGGGCTGATTTGGTCAAACGGTCAATGATTACCCATATGCTATCATGACCGGCAGGTGTTCGAGGGAGTTTAGTTATGACATCCATAGCAATGCTCTCCCATTTCCAAATAGGGATTTCGGGTTGTTCAAGAAGACCTGAAGGACGTTGATGTTCGGCTTTGACCTTTGAGCAAGTGAGACATTTTGAGACGTGCGCGGCGATGTCCTTTTTCATACAAGGCCACCAATAAGAAATACGCAAGTCATGGTACATCTTATCAGCACCGGGTTGAATAGAGTATCGGGATTTGTGAGCCTCGTTCATAATGAGCTCACGAAGATTATCGCGATCTGGTACCCAGATGCGATTGAGATAGTATTGAAGTCCATCAGACTTCATTTTAAGCTGGTCAATAGAAGCACCTCGTATTTCAACGATTAGACTAGCTTTGTTGGCTGATGAGTATTGTGCTTCATGAATACAGGCATGAAGATCACTAGTGATCTGAAAACAGCGGATGCTACTAACATGAGTCTTACGACTAAGAGCATCGGCCACAACATTTGCTTTGCCAGGGTGGTAGTGAATCTCACAGTCGTAGTCATTAAGCAACTCTACCCGTCGTCGCTGATGCATATTCAGTTCCTTCTTGTTAAAGATATGCTACAGGCTCTTATGGTCAGTGAAAACCACACTCTTAGGGGCTGTTTGGAAACTTCTGAATGGTTAAGTGCTGAACCGGTAAGAGGTCTGAACCATTAAGTGCTAAATAGTAAGAGGTCTGAACCATTAAGAGGCAGTATAATGCTTAACCCTTCAGAGGAAAATGTCTGACCAATTCAGATTAGAGGTCTTAACCATTCAGACTCTGTATTAAACTTAACCATTCAGAGGCAAATGTCTGAACCACTCAGACATCTGCTCATGAAACAAATAGACTGAACCATTAAGTGTTGAACAAGTAAGAGGCCTGAACCACTAAGAGCCTCATTAAGAGGTAAACAAACAGCCCCTTAGTACCATATAGGTAGTGTCGCCAAATCTTTAACGCAAAAACAACTGCGCCAAGCTCTAAATCATGGGTAGTATAGTTTTTCTCATGTATTTTGAGCTGTCGGGAGGCATAAGCGATGACCTTGTCCCGTTGCATGAGCACACAGCCAAAACCACAGTTCGAGGCATCGCAATATACCACGAAATCATCATTCCCATCAGGGAGAGCAAGTACAGGAGCGTTATAGAGCAGGTTCTTAAGAGTTTGAAAAGATTCCTCTTGCTCGGAACCCCAAGCGAAAGGTTTCTCTTTCTGAGTTAACGAAGTGAGAGGAACGATGATCTTTGAAAAGTCCGAGATGAATCGACGGTAATAACCCGCCAATCCTAAGAAGGAATGAATCTAGGATGCAGATTTAGGCGTACTCCAATTCTTCACTGCTTCGATTTTGGAAGGGTCAACATGAATTTCTTGTTTACTAATGACATGCCCGAGAAATTGTACTTCATTAATCCAGAATTCGCACTTAGAAAACTTTGAGTATAAGCGTTCACCACGTAAAAGTTCTAACATAAGGCGTAAGTGTCATTCATGATCAGCTCGGGTTTTAGAATAAATAAGAATATCATCAATAAAGACTATCACAAAACGATCCAAATAAGGTTTGCAAACACGATTCATAAGGTCCATGAACACGGCGGGTGCGTTGGTCAAGCCAAAAGGCATAACCACAAACTCGTAGTGTCCATAACGAGTGCAAAATGCAGTTTTGGGGATATCTTCTTCGAGAACACGGAGCTGATGATAACCAGATCGAAGGTCGATTTTAGAGAAACAGCTTGCACCATGTAGTTGGTCAAATAGATCATCGATACGGGGAAGAGGATAACGATTCTTGATGGTGAGTTTATTAAGTTCACGGTAGTCGATGCACATGCGAAATGAACCATCTTTCTTCTTGATGAACAACACTGGAGCACCCCAAGGCGAGGTACTTGGTCGTATAAAACCTTTATCGAGTAGTTCTTGCAGTTGACTAGATAATTCTTGCATCTCAGAGGGTGCAAGTCGGTATGGAGCTTTGGCAACAGGAGTCGAACCTGGTATGAGATCAATACGAAAATCAACAGATCGATGAGGAGGAAGACCGGGAAGATCTTCAGGAAAGACATCAGGGAAATCACACACTACTGGAACATTACTTACGCTCTTTCCCTTGCCCTTTGGTTCCACTATGTGGGCCAAGAAGGCAAAGTACTGTTTACGTAAGCATTTATTCGCTTGAGTGCATGACATCAACTTCAGTCCTCTAGAAGGTCGGTCTCCATAGACGTGCAAAGTATCACCCGACGGAAGAGGTAGACGAACATACTTCTCATGGCAAGCGATTTCATCATGGTTCTTACGCAACCAATCCATGCCGACTATAATATCGAAGCTACCTAATTGCATGGGTATGAGGTCAATAGTGAAAACGTGATCGTTAAGAGTCAGGGAACAATCACGGAGGATAGAATCAACTAAGATAGACTTACCATCGGCAATCTCAACAGAGAACAATTAGGTAGTTTAGAGCGTGCATAGTTTAACAAAGATTCAAATTCTATGGATACAAAGCTTCTGTCGGCACCAGTATCAAATAGTATCGAAGCATAAAGATTATTAACGAGAAACGTACCATTAACGACATCATTGTCATTACACGCCTGATTTGCATTGATGTTGAACGCTCGCCCTCGAGCGGCTTGCTGTTGTTCCTGATTCAGCTGGGGACATTGGGGACGGAGATGAGTGGTGTCCCCACACTTGTAGCATGCTCACACATTGTTTGTTGGTTTGGGGTTCTGCTGAGTTGGCTGGGCTGGCGGTGCTTGCTGAACCTGATTGGCTTGACGGTAGTAAGGGGTCGTGTGACCATAATGATTGCAGGTGGGTACACAGGCAACAAGTCGCGTTGACAGGGTGATTGTAACACCTGTGCCACTCCAACCATCAAACAAATGCCAAACCAATGAAATATAGTATTTCATACTTGGGATTTGTAAAAATATGTGTATCGTTTACACATATCAATTCTTGTTCGATTTCAAGCTTTAAATCGCTTTCTGGAGGGTTATACGCGCTCTGATGAGTAGATATAACCAGTTTAATCCAACGAACACTCCGGAATAGTGAAATAGGCTTAACATACCTTAAATAACCTTTACATAACTTAGATATAAGTTTTGAAAGGTTTGGTGTGGTGAAATCAAAGTTTAATCGCTTACAGGGACTAAAGTTGACAAACTGCGAAAGTATGCCAATTTGAACTGTAACAGACCTTCCGGAACATGACCATAAGTTAAACATACCATAAATATCCTTTACATAGCTTAGAAATAGGCTTTGAGGTGTTCGGTATGCTAAAATAAACTTTTGTGTCATTCAGGGACTAAAAGCGTCAAAAAGTGCACAAGTTTGCATTTTCGCGCATAACTTACGTTCTGAATACATCCGGACATCCAAAAATTTATGTAAGCATGACTACATTATATTTTATGGTTCGCCTTAAGAAAAATCCATTCGTCGCGTCATTTGGATCGTTTTTCGCGCTTGTGCGCATTCCGTCGTAATTAAGCGAACATCGCGTTCGTACGGCCAAACGAACCGACATCCGAGATATTTTTGAACACATTTTAAGTTCCCTATACTTTAACTTCATTTTAGAGCTTTGAAATGGGGTTAACGGGCCTTAAACGTGTCGAAAATGGGCTGAATGCATGACAGGGACCAAAAGTGTAAATCTGCCAAACTTAAGCCTAGCGGTGCGCTACACTTTTAGCGTAGCGGTGCGCTAGGGGTCTGCAGACCAGATGCAATGTACTTAACAGCCTGTTTTCAGCTGGATTAACCACAACCACACATTCCTAATTATCTAGTCATCTGATAAGGATGGATTTCCAGCCACCATAAGGTTCCGACAAGTGTACGGGTTGGATTCATGGCACGTTTTCCATGGAACGATCCTAACGGTTCGGGTATTCCTATAAATACCCAACCCACACAACCTCATTTTGCACAAGAATTCTGATTTGAGAGCTCTAAGTTGAAACCATTGTTTCATACCTGAGTTCTTGGATCGGGATTAGCATTCGGGGACCCTTCGTAAGTATTCCTTCGTTCTTTTCCTTATTTTTACTGCTTTTCGAGTCAGAAAGTCAAACTTTGTTTGACTTTCAGCATTGACCAGTAATGGTCAATGCGAAGTTCGTTTGAACTTCGCAACGTGAGTGTAATCACGTTGGTTATAGTCCCTTGGGACTATGCCTACTGATTACCACGTTGTCTAGGGTCGTAGGGTAAGCGATCTAATAAATCGCTTATACCTTCGAACCCGACCCAGTTTGGTCGATCATTAGGATCCGACCAAATACATTAGGTGACCATAGTGTAGGGAATAACCTTCCGAGGTTATACCCTATGGTCACATCGTTTAAGTAGTTGTATGATAGGTAGTTTATATGCCTTAGGTAAATTACCAGAATACCCTTTTCATGTATAATTGGTAATTAAGCATATGTAACCTAAACTTTTGTCACATAACTGATTTTGTAACATGTTTAGGCATATAACACTTGTCATAGGACTAGTTAGGCGATCCGAACGCGTTCCACGCGAACGACGCGTTAAAGTAGCATAAGCTACCTAAACGGGTCGTAATGGGTCGTAGACACTTAGGTTAAGTTTCATTTAGTATGTAGGCTTTGATTAACCATATCACATGAGTTCCTACACTCATTTGGTTTACAAACCCTCATGCTACCCAGTCTTCCGATTTAGGTCCGGTTTATTAATGTAGTTACCTATATTAGGTGCCGTTTGATATTCTGCGATCTCTAGCATTGCTTGGTGGTTATCCTAGGACTTCTGAGCAATCTCAAGTGAGTACATAGACCCCTCTCTTACTGTTTTCCAAACTGTTTTGGGGTGGAACACATGTGCCTACTTGTTACTTTCCTGCTTTCCTGTTTTCACATCATATACTGCTATGTTCGTTAGTACATTATAGTACATGATTTCATTTCATTACATTTCATGCTATGTATTGCCATTGTGTGCATTACTTAGTACATCGTTTTACATGACATTTTGACATAGACATTTGACATAGACATTTCGACATAGACATTTTAACATGATTGACATTGATCATGTATTTCCCACAAAACATAACTTTGATTTAAACCAAGTTTTACTTCAATACTTTGTTTTTGTGCATATGGTTTAGTTGAGACATTTCACTTGCCATACATGG
Organism: Helianthus tuberosus; assembly: GCA_030545235.1. NCBI lineage: Eukaryota > Viridiplantae > Streptophyta > Magnoliopsida > Asterales > Asteraceae > Helianthus > Helianthus tuberosus. The sequence goes on from CM060363.1 coordinate 132,611,869, forward strand.
ATATTTTACATAGACATTTGACATGGATATTTGACATAGACATTTTGATATGATTTACATCTTGACATGAACACTTTGACATATTACCCAATACATTTGACAATTGATTTAAACATAGACTTCTTACATTGGTTGGTTTGGTTTGATTAAATGATTAAGTAACGATGCGTGTGTAATATGATACAAGCATGGTGGATACGCCGCTGGTACTTCCTATATATAAGTGTTTGTATGGTATTACATATCATAGCGTTATTTGAATCATTTCAGTTTGAGACATAGAACATTTTATACAAATAACATACTTTTCACAAGACATTGATTTATAAACATCTTATCTTATGCAAACATATTTTACTTGGTTATTCATTTAACCTTACATTTATTTATACTTATCATCTGATCTTATCGATTTTCAAATGATTTACAAAACAAAGCAAATAACAAGGTTCATGACTAAACATTTTCTCAAACATAAGTCATGAAACCTATTTTCACAAAACCTATGTATCTCACAGGCATTTTTATGCTGACGTACCTATTTTCACATGTGTTTTTCAGGAGCTGTTACATAAGATGATCAAGATACACATAGGCAGACTTGGGCTTTAGTGACAATAAAAGATACAAGACTAGTTAAATATGTTGTATTTCTTGTTTGTTAAGACATTGTAACACTTTTAATCAATAAAACGAAACTTCAATTACCATGGATTTGAAACAATTAATTCTGTTACAACACTCCCCGACATTTCCGCCACGTTTTGTATGTTCTACGTGGTCGGGGTGTGACAGAAAAGATGGTATCAGAGCCAATGGTTATAGGGAATTAGGTTATTAGTAATGCTTTGACCTAGTCTATAACTTTCTTAGGACCCTAACGCGAGTTTACTTGCGTTTAGTCATAAAACAATACCGTCACCTATCCTTAGGCGACGACCACAACAAGAACATATATTTCAAAACCGCTTTGAAAACTAATCATCTGTTCTAGGATGATTGATTACTAGGTTTTGAACCCCTTTGAATTTTCAAAATCTCGTCAAGGTTTTGGGTTTTAAATAATGTGAACACGTGCAAACTGGAAGGGTGAATGCCTGTATTCTGGGTTTTCTGTCTAGGCAAGCACTTCGTATACATCTCATCAGACGCGAGACCAGTTGTGCTTACCTGGGAATTCTTGGGATGAGTGTTCACTTATAGGCGAGCATGTCTTCGCGATACATTATATTGACCCATTTACTTTGATTAGTCACCATCTCATTTGTTTGCCTTTAGTAACAAACAAATGACCACTATCCTTGCTTTCATCAGATTTGTTTCATCTCATTCATTTCGTCTAATTCTCTCACTCGTTTCCTTTCATGTTCTTCTCTTTTAGAATGCCTCCACGACGCGAAAATCCAGTATCTGTTGACGAGCTGGCAGCTGTCATTACACAGCAAATGACTGCTGCAATCCCGAACGTCGTTGCTCAATGTTACCAAGCTATCAACAACAATAATGCCCTCTGCAGCTTCAAGACGTTCAACTCGGCTAAGCCATCAAAGTTTTCTGGGTCTCAAGGAGCGACTGCACTTCTGCAATGGTTCGAGAGTCTAGAGAGCACCTTTAGGCATGTTCAATGTCCAAACGAGCGAAAGGTAGATTTTGCATCTAGTGTCTTCGAGAAACGAGCTTTGACATGGTGGAACGGTGTGGTGAGAGATAGGGGTGCCGAAGTGGCACTGGCCCAAACTTGGGAAGAACTTCGAGCACTGATGATGAAGGAATTTTGTCCTCGTCACGAGATCAGGGCATTGGAAAGGGAATTCGATGATCTTAAGCAAGACAGCGGTGAACATCGAGCATACACTGATCGATATGAGGAGCTGAGCCTGTTGTGTCCTACCATGGTTACGCCTTTGGATAAGGCGATCGAAAAATACATTGATGGTCTCCCTGACTCAGTTCAAGACATTGTTACTGGTAGTAACCCCACTACGGTTAGGCAGGCCATTGAGCTATCTGCAACTCTGACTGAATCTCAGATCAGGAAACGTAAGCTTTTCCGGAAGGGTGACAAGAAACCGGTCGAGGAATCGAAACCAATCGAGGAATCAAAGACCATGGATGAACAGACTGGATCCCTTGAGCGGTCAAAGAAGCAAAAGGCTTCTCAGAACTTCGCCATGGTTGCTCACAATGATCAAGCCGCCCCCAACCAACCAGCTAAACCCCGTGCTAGGAAGCCATACAATGGAACTTCACCTTTGTGCAACAAATGTAACCTTTATCATCATGCTATGGTGAAGTGCCGCGAATGCCAAATTTGTGGACGTAAAGGTCATACAGCAAAAGTTTGCGTAGCAGCAGTTGCACCAAATCAAGCTAACAATAAACCTGCTCGAGCTCGCTTTCCACCAGGTTCTTGCTACAAGTGTGGCGAGATGGGACATTTCCGAAGAAATTGCCCAAAGCGTGCTAATGCTAATCCAGCACAGAGATGAGCATCTGACCGACTAGAAGACAACACTCTTTAGAAATAATCACATCTTATGTATTAATTTCTTTTGTTGTCAAGGTCCATGAAACAGTGGTTATCATTGTTAATAAATAAATCTTTTTATTTATATTGCAATGTATTTATGTGGTTGTATGCATAAACAACATATCCCCTACAATACCGACAATCAAGGAATCATATTCCTTGAAAAGCAAACTACCCCCAAAATTCTTCCATTTTACAATCCCTTGCGTTTTACACAAAGATCCTAAGTACCCGTCTCTTGCAAAGAGACGAAGTACAAGGTGCAAGTTATAACCCTGTACGAATACCCCAAGTACCACTATAAATTCTTAATAGGGTACCTAAGGGTATTTCCGTATGTCCTAAATTATTGTGTACCTTAATTCGAATATTGCGTTTTCCTGAAAACGAAAATCGAAATTTTGGTAGATCATCCTATCTTCATGAATGTATTCTTGAAATGATTAAGGTGCCAAATGAAATCCACGAATTGGATTCCTGGTGTGCTTTAAGTATCCGCGTCCAAAGATAACAAATTAATAACAAATTAAACAACTATGTGATTATGTGCTTATGTGTTCCCTTTATGTTTTTGGTGTGATCCAAATTCTTGTCATTCAAATCCTCGTAGAATCTTCCATATCTTTGGGTGCTATATTAAATCCTCAACGGGCTTGTACGTAATAGTAAAGACCCTTGGATTATATTGTACCATTCCATAATTAGACCCCTGAGTGGTCTAGGTAATCAGATTGATCCAAAAATCTGGTTAGGAATATCATGTGATGATATAGCTGAAAGGACTCCTTGGTGGCCTAATTAAAAGGATCATTTGTCGATCTAATTAAAAGGACCCTATGGTAGTCTAGTCACACTCATCACAGGTTTGATTTTTCCTCCCCTTCACATTACAAACAAATTGTGCGGACTATGCAAGGAATTGCGTAATTATGGATGCATACATAATTATGGAATTCAGTGCACGGAAACCACAGCTAGTTTGGTCATGTGTCTGAAAAATGACTCTTGTCGTCCATTTTTGGTTTCTGAAGAAATGGTGAAAAATGACTCTTGTCGTTCATTTTTGGTTTCTGAAGAAATGGTGAAAAATGACTCTTGTCGTTCATTTTTGGTTTCTGAAGAAATGGTGAAAAATGACTCTTTTCTTTCATTTTTGGTTTCTGAAGAAATGGTGAAAAATGACTCTTGTCGTTCATTTTTGGTTTCTGAAGAAATGGTGAAAAATGACTCTTGTCGTTCATTTTTGGTTTCTGAAGAAATGGTGAAAAATGACTCTTTTCGTTCATTTTGGTTACTGAAGAAATGGTGAAAAATGACTCTTGTCGTTCATTTTTGGTTTCTGAAGAAATGGTGAAAAAAATGACTCTTGTCGTTCATTTTTGGTTTCTGAAGAAATGGTGGAAAATGACTCTTCTCGTTCATTTTCGGTTCTGAAGAAATTGTGGAAAATGACTCATTTTGTTCATTTTCGGTTCTGAAGAGGTTGTGGAAAAAGACTCATTTCGTTCATTTTCGTTTCTGAATAATGCCTGTTGAAAATAACTCCGGTCATTTTTCATTTCTGGAAAATGTTCATTAAAGAGAAATTACAGGATTATGCCTTGCTTATCTTTGATGGTTACTTCACATAAAGTCACAGATAGACTCCTACGAATTAATTTCGGGACGAAATTTCCTAAAGTAGGGGAGACTGTAACACCTGTGCCACTCCAACCATCAAACAAATGCCAAACCAATGAAATATAGTATTTCATACTTGGGATTTGTAAAAATATGTGTATCGTTTACACATATCAATTCTTGTTCGATTTCAAGCTTTAAATCGCTTTCTGGAGGGTTATACGCGCTCTGATGAGTAGATATAACCAGTTTAATCCAACGAACACTCCGGAATAGTGAAATAGGCTTAACATACCTTAAATAACCTTTACATAACTTAGATATAAGTTTTGAAAGGTTTGGTGTGGTGAAATCAAAGTTTAATCGCTTACAGGGACTAAAGTTGACAAACTGCGAAAGTATGCCAATTTGAACTGTAACAGACCTTCCGGAACATGACCATAAGTTAAACATACCATAAATATCCTTTACATAGCTTAGAAATAGGCTTTGAGGTGTTCGGTATGCTAAAATAAACTTTTGTGTCATTCAGGGACTAAAAGCGTCAAAAAGTGCACAAGTTTGCATTTTCGCGCATAACTTACGTTCTGAATACATCCGGACATCCAAAAATTTATGTAAGCATGACTACATTATATTTTATGGTTCGCCTTAAGAAAAATCCATTCGTCGCGTCATTTGGATCGTTTTTCGCGCTTGTGCGCATTCCGTCGTAATTAAGCGAACATCGCGTTCGTACGGCCAAACGAACCGACATCCGAGATATTTTTGAACACATTTTAAGTTCCCTATACTTTAACTTCATTTTAGAGCTTTGAAATGGGGTTAACGGGCCTTAAACGTGTCGAAAATGGGCTGAATGCATGACAGGGACCAAAAGTGTAAATCTGCCAAACTTAAGCCTAGCGGTGCGCTACACTTTTAGCGTAGCGGTGCGCTAGGGGTCTGCAGACCAGATGCAATGTACTTAACAGCCTGTTTTCAGCTGGATTAACCACAACCACACATTCCTAATTATCTAGTCATCTGATAAGGATGGATTTCCAGCCACCATAAGGTTCCGACAAGTGTACGGGTTGGATTCATGGCACGTTTTCCATGGAACGATCCTAACGGTTCGGGTATTCCTATAAATACCCAACCCACACAACCTCATTTTGCACAAGAATTCTGATTTGAGAGCTCTAAGTTGAAACCATTGTTTCATACCTGAGTTCTTGGATCGGGATTAGCATTCGGGGACCCTTCGTAAGTATTCCTTCGTTCTTTTCCTTATTTTTACTGCTTTTCGAGTCAGAAAGTCAAACTTTGTTTGACTTTCAGCATTGACCAGTAATGGTCAATGCGAAGTTCGTTTGAACTTCGCAACGTGAGTGTAATCACGTTGGTTATAGTCCCTTGGGACTATGCCTACTGATTACCACGTTGTCTAGGGTCGTAGGGTAAGCGATCTAATAAATCGCTTATACCTTCGAACCCGACCCAGTTTGGTCGATCATTAGGATCCGACCAAATACATTAGGTGACCATAGTGTAGGGAATAACCTTCCGAGGTTATACCCTATGGTCACATCGTTTAAGTAGTTGTATGATAGGTAGTTTATATGCCTTAGGTAAATTACCAGAATACCCTTTTCATGTATAATTGGTAATTAAGCATATGTAACCTAAACTTTTGTCACATAACTGATTTTGTAACATGTTTAGGCATATAACACTTGTCATAGGACTAGTTAGGCGATCCGAACGCGTTCCACGCGAACGACGCGTTAAAGTAGCATAAGCTACCTAAACGGGTCGTAATGGGTCGTAGACACTTAGGTTAAGTTTCATTTAGTATGTAGGCTTTGATTAACCATATCACATGAGTTCCTACACTCATTTGGTTTACAAACCCTCATGCTACCCAGTCTTCCGATTTAGGTCCGGTTTATTAATGTAGTTACCTATATTAGGTGCCGTTTGATATTCCGCGATCTCTAGCATTGCTTGGTGGTTATCCTAGGACTTCTGAGCAATCTCAAGTGAGTACATAGACCCCTCTCTTACTGTTTTCCAAACTGTTTTGGGGTGGAACACATGTGCCTACTTGTTACTTTCCTGCTTTCCTGTTTTCACATCATATACTGCTATGTTCGTTAGTACATTATAGTACATGATTTCATTACATTTCATGCTATGTATTGCCATTGTGTGCATTACTTAGTACATCGTTTTACATGACATTTTGACATAGACATTTGACATAGACATTTCGACATAGACATTTTAACATGATTGACATTGATCATGTATTTCCCACAAAACATAACTTTGATTTAAACCAAGTTTTACTTCAATACTTTGTTTTTGTGCATATGGTTTAGTTGAGACATTTCACTTGCCATACATGGATATTTGACATAGACATTTGACATGGATATTTGACATAGACATTTGACATGGATATTTGACATAGACATTTGACATGGATATTTGACATAGACATTTTGATATGATTTACATCTTGACATGAACACTTTGACATATTACCCAATACATTTGACAATTGATTTAAACATAGACTTCTTACATTGGTTGGTTTGGTTTGATTAAATGATTAAGTAACGATGCGTGTGTAATATGATACAAGCATGGTGGATACGCCGCTGGTACTTCCTATATATAAGTGTTTGTTTGGTATTACATATCATAGCGTTATTTGAATCATTTCAGTTTGAGACATAGAACATTTTATACAAATAACATACTTTTCACAAGACATTGATTTATAAACATCTTATCTTATGCAAACATATTTTACTTGGTTATTCATTTAACCTTACATTTATTTATACTTATCATCTGATCTTATCGATTTTCAAATGATTTACAAAACAAAGCAAATAACAAGGTTCATGACTAAACATTTTCTCAAACATAAGTCATGAAACCTATTTTCACAAAACCTATGTATCTCACAGGCATTTTTATGCTGACGTACCTATTTTCACATGTGTTTTTCAGGAGCTGTTACATAAGATGATCAAGATACACATAGGCAGACTTGGGCTTTAGTGACAATAAAAGATACAAGACTAGTTAAATATGTTGTATTTCTTGTTTGTTAAGACATTGTAACACTTTTAATCAATAAAACGAAACTTCAATTACCATGGATTTGAAACAATTAATTCTGTTACAACACTCCCCGACATTTCCGCCACGTTTTGTATGTTCTACGTGGTCGGGGTGTGACAGAAAAGATGGTATCAGAGCCAATGGTTATAGGGAATTAGGTTATTAGTAATGCTTTGACCTAGTCTATAACTTTCTTAGGACCCTAACGCGAGTTTACTTGCGTTTAGTCATAAAACAATACCGTCACCTATCCTTAGGCGACGACCACAACAAGAACATATATTTCAAAACCGCTTTGAAAACTAATCATCTGTTCTAGGATGATTGATTACTAGGTTTTGAACCCCTTTGAATTTTCAAAATCTCGTCAAGGTTTTAGGTTTTAAATAATGTGAACACGTGCAAACTGGAAGGGTGAATGCCTGTATTCTGGGTTTTCTGTCTAGGCAAGCACTTCGTATACATCTCATCAGACGCGAGACCAGTTGTGCTTACCTGGGAATTCTTGGGATGAGTGTTCACTTATAGGCGAGCATGTCTTCGCGATACATTATATTGACCCATTTACTTTGATTAGTCACCATCTCATTTGTTTGCCTTTAGTAACAAACAAATGACCACTATCCTTGCTTTCATCAGATTTGTTTCATCTCATTCATTTCGTCTAATTCTCTCACTCGTTTCCTTTCATGTTCTTCTCTTTTAGAATGCCTCCATGACGCGAAAATCCAGTATCTGTTGACGAGCTGGCAGCTGTCATTACACAGCAAATGACTGCTGCAATCCCGAACGTCGTTGCTCAATGTTACCAAGCTATCAACAACAATAATGCCCTCTGCAGCTTCAAGACGTTCAACTCGGCTAAGCCATCAAAGTTTTCTGGGTCTCAAGGAGCGACTGCACTTCTGCAATGGTTCGAGAGTCTAGAGAGCACCTTCAGGCATGTTCAATGTCCAAACGAGCGAAAGGTAGATTTTGCATCTAGTGTCTTCGAGAAACGAGCTTTGACATGGTGGAACGGTGTGGTGAGAGATAGGGGTGCCGAAGTGGCACTGGCCCAAACTTGGGAAGAACTTCGAGCACTGATGATGAAGGAATTCTGTCCTCGTCACGAGATCAGGGCATTGGAAAGGGAATTCGATGATCTTAAGCAAGACAGCGGTGAACATCGAGCATACACTGATCGATATGAGGAGCTGAGCCTGTTGTGTCCTACCATGGTTACGCCTTTGGATAAGGCGATCGAAAAATACATTGATGGTCTCCCTGACTCAGTTCAAGACATTGTTACTGGTAGTAACCCCACTACGGTTAGGCAGGCCATTGAGCTATCTGCAACTCTGACTGAATCTCAGATCAGGAAACGTAAGCTTTTCCGGAAGGGTGACAAGAAACCGGTCGAGGAATCGAAACCAATCGAGGAATCAAAGACCATGGATGAACAGACTGGATCCCTTGAGCGGTCAAAGAAGCAAAAGGCTTCTCAGAACTTCGCCATGGTTGCTCACAATGATCAAGCCGCCCCCAACCAACCAGCTAAACCCCGTCCTTTCGGTCACTACACGTCCTTAATCGATTGGGAAATTTCGAGACTTTGGCAAGACTGAAAATCAAAGAGTGGGACTAGTTATCAAGATGCGAGTTTCACCTCTAACCTGGTAACATCGTACCCTAATGGTGTCAGTACTTATCAAAAGATAAGACCTACTAGATTATGAAATGGAAATTTCCCTTTAAGGTTTGGATTTCACTCCTAACTTGAGGGTAAATCCCGTGCAAAAATACAAACACTGCTGAGCGAAAATCGTCATCAAAGGCGGGAATCACCCCTGTTTTGATGAGTTGTTTCGATTTTGTTTCAAGAGTGTTTTCAAGTATCCAAGTGTGTATTGTGTTAGCCTTAGGAAAGGCATGTAAGTTTAACAAGGAAGTATTGCTAGGAAGCATGTAAGGTAGAATGCATAAGTTTTAAGCAACAAATAAGAGTCAAAGTTCCAAGAACTATAGACTAGGGCAAAGTATTCCTACTTTTCCTAATTCCCTATAGTTATGGCTCTGATACCAATCTGTCACACCCCAACCGATGGCGGAAACATTGGCACGGCACTAAGCAAATCAGATTGCTCACGAGAATCCACAACACTACTTGTTTCGATATAGATTAATTCAAATTTCATAAACAACTTACATTGTCATACAATCTTAAAACATGATCAAATAGTGTCAAAGTATCATCAACATTCAACAAGTTTCAAAATATTGTCTTTCTAAGATGAGTTTCTAAGGTCATCCTAGCTTGATTTCTTGTTTCCTTTGCCTATCAACCTACAACATGTATTAAAATAATATCAATAAAAATGTTGGCGAGTATACAAGTTTTAATACATAGCATAATAGTTTACGAATAAAACTCATATCCAACATGAACACATATCACAAGTTTCAACATGCTAGTTAATGTGGTTCATACGATAACCCAAGTCTCCAACGCGTTAACATGCCTTTCCTACTTCGACGCACCGAAGAGGAGGTAAAAGAATCAAAACTTAACAATACTCCCCAAGACTCAAGCAGAGGTGCGTTACCCCTATAGCGCTATAATTGTTAAGGCGAGCTACAGATAAGAATCAAATGTTCACATAGCATAAAAGTCTCAAGTATCACAAGTATCATGTTTTCATGTTTAATGCGGATAGAGTATATTTCAAATAAGTTTCAAGCGTCAAGTGTCAAGTGTCTTGATATAGAATACATGTTGCATCCCAAAAGTGTTTAAAACAAAAAGGGATCGAGTATACTCATAGTGGGTGCTTAGAACCAAACACTGCCTAATTAGATCGAAGGGAGCGCTGGATCAGCCTGCGTACGGGGAATAGAGCATAAGTCCTCTAAGTGCTGACCTGGTCGGGAACAGAGTGTCGAATAGTGTAAAATCAAGTTAAAGTGTCTGACAGACTACCTGAGCAGATGGTCATCCGAACGGATAGTCATCTGGACGGATGGCCAGTCGAACGGATGGGCTCCACCCGATCGGATGGTCATCCGAGCGGATGACCATTCGAACGGATGGCCACTCGAACAGTGGGTGTTTGTGAATTGTTAAAGTTTTCAATGTTTTGATCATAGTGTCCTGTAAAACAAACAACAAGTGTTATTGTCACACCCTGACTTTTGCGGAAGCGTGATTATGGTGTGACTTCTTAATACCATTGCATACAATCATAACATCACTATATGATTAAACCATTAGATGTTCATCCATAAATTAAGTTTGAAAACACCACAACATAATTGTTTGGAACGTAGACTTCAAATTTAAATTACAAACCACAACATGTTTGAAAGAGTTCACGAAGACTCAACAAAAGACTTAAATAAAACCGAGTTTAGAACCATGTATCTCGTCCAGGATTAAGATACATCTCCTAAACCCATAATAACTTCGGATGACATCTTTTTATTCATGACGCAGCTTGGAACATGCAAACACCCGCCAGATCCACTTAATTCCCTGAAATACATGTGATTTGAAAACATCAACAAAATTTGAGCGAGTTTCATGTGTTTATGTATATGTATGTATAAAACCTTTGTAAACAGTGTATGTATGTATGTTTGTAAATCCCGGTATGAAAGCAAACAAGGAAACAGATCGCCACTGGTTTGCAAGGCCACTGGTATGTGTGACGGCATAGGAAGGCTCAAACCTAGCAAATTTGTACCGGGCTTCCGGCTGTAAGACATAGTCACCCTATGGGCCACCTTGGTCCTCATGGGTGTGGGCTCGCTACACCCAAATAGATCTATCACTCATGCCCCTCGGTCCTTATACGAGGATTAATGGTCTCAAGTGTGCGCCTACCCATTCACATGATCTACTGTACTTTCCTAGGCTAACCATACCAATTGTAATTGTATGTAATCATTTTGTAACATGTATTTCACCCCCGAAGTTAATAAACAAAACAGTTTAAAGAAAAGGGGGACATGAACTCACTGTCTTGCGTCTTCAGTACTCGTAACTCACGTTCCTTCAGCAAACACGACTACCTGCAATGTACTAACGTCTATTAGACGAACGGGCCGTGCCTTGACTTAGAATTTACATTTCTGAGTTACGTTTCTAATATAATTCCAATTTATAATTGCTTGTTAAAATAATAAATATTTTAACTTAAATTATATTTGTCACTTTTTTGAATAATCGTTAAACAATATTTTGTAACAATACTTCCCAAGTATTTATACTTGTACTTCCTTCCCAATGATGGGTATATTTGTATTTGTATATTTTTGTCATGTATTGGTTTCGTATTCCGGTGTGGGTTTATACGTACGAGAATATGTATTTTCTTGTAATCGTTAAGTGTTCTTATACTTAATTTTTGTGTTAAACTTTCCGGAATATTATTTCTAATAAAAGTCCACTAATATATATATTTTCCAAAATATATATATTTATTTAAGAGTTATTACTTAGAAAAATTATTTATAATTTTTCCTTTTGGTAAAAATATTTGTAGTTCCAAAATAATATATTTTCATGTCTCACTTAGAAAATATATATAAACTAATTTTTATCCAAAAATAATGCATTTCAAGTTTATCCAAGAAAATATATATATTTCCCAAAAAAATTATATTTTCTAGTAATTCCAAGAAAACATATATATTTTTAATCGCCAAAAATTATATATTTCCTTCTTATCAAAATATGATATAACTTTTGTGATAACCATAAAAATCATATTTTCATTTCTTGTGTCCAAAATATTATTTATCAAAAATATACTTATAAAGGTGTTTTCCGGAATATTTTGTAAGTTACATTCTTTCGTTCGATTTCGTAATATTATGTGTGTAACTTGTTTATTTATTCCTTGAGATTTTTGGTAAATACTTTGGATTGTAATTTCTTGGTATTTTGTTAAGTTATAATATTTTAACCCTAAAATAATATAACTAATACACAAAGTATACAAATAATCACACACATGTGTCTTCTAAATATATATCTTTCAAATACGTATTTAGTTATTTTTATTTACAAAAACCAACCACCAATATTTGTATTTTTGTAACAAAAATTATGGCAAAGTTTATATGGAAATTCTTGGTTAAAATATACTTGTAAATTTTTGTTTGAAAATATTTTTCTAAGTGTTTATATTTTTAGAAAATTTTGCCATAGTTTCCCCTAAAAATGGAGGTATCCATGCTATTAAAGCATATCATTTTCTTTTTAAAATCATCTCAACAATCAACAATTCAATCAACACTTACCAAGTGCCAAAATCATGCAATTTACACAATAACATGAACTTGAACTTTTATGAAAACTTGTAGAAACTTACTAGTGTTTTTAGTAAGCCTAGTTACCCTTAAAAATATGGTTATTTATTTGTAAATCTTATTCTTGTATAATTTAGTCTTTTACAACTTGTATGATGATTTTTCAAAAATCAATCTTCTTGTATTTTTCTTGTTACATATACTTTACTAGCTTTTTTTTCACCCTCAAAACATGATTTGTTTCTTTAAAAATCATGATTAGGTAAATCTTGCAAATGAACTTGGTCACTTGAGAAAACTATTCTTGAAGTCATCCATTTACAAGACTTATGTTGTGTTTAAATCATCATCACATATGAAAACAATTTTTATTATTCAATTTTATGTATTCATAAAGTATGATCATCTTGGTCTTTCACAAGATCATCACCTTAACTTACTAGATCATGTGTTTAATCATAATCTAGTAAGTTTCATATGATGTCTAACATCATAAACACAAATAATCAATCATCAAGAAGCAAAACAACACTAAACAATATGTATTCTTATGTTACTAAGCTTTATGTGAAGGTTCATCTTCTTGTTCATTAGTGTTCTTCATGATTTGCATCATACACCATCTTTTAACCAACTAAATAAGAAGTAAATTCTAGTGACAAGAGGCTTACTACTAGCACAAGGGCTAGGGAAGAACTCAAGAAGATGATGGTGATGAATGTGATGGATAATAGCAAATGAAAGAGGTCCTTCAATCTCCAATGCCACCAAACCTCCTTATCTTGCTTCTAACACCTTGTGATGAGTATGGAATGGATGAACTAGTGAATGGAGATGATGGTATGGTGGTGGTGATATTCGTTCGTGAACAAGAGGGGAGGAAGGAGAGAGAGTAGTGTGTGTTTAGTGTGTGTGAGATAATGAGGGAATGATCTTCCATGTTATACTTACAACCAAGTTTAATCTTTAACCATTGGATAATATGTCACTTAAGTACTAAACAAATTTCTTAACAAATCACATAAGATCAAGTAAGATCAAGGGTGGGGGCCACCCTTGTGATGGATAGTTAAGATATCTAGTTAGATTCCAAGTATAAGATTAGGTGTTATGTATATCATATGTTATATAGTGTGTTAGGGTGTTCGGGGATCATAACTAGCTCAGTAATGTTAAAACAATGCTTCTAGTGCAATTTTGATGTTTCGGGTAGTGTCCGGTTGTTCGGTTAGATACCGGTTCGTTAAAATGCTAATTTTTGCTGATTTATGCTGAATTCAGCACTTTATGTGGGTTTTAGGCACTTTCCGGCACTTAAACTATCACTTAGGAATGCAGTTTTGTGGTCCTTACTTCCCTACACACCATACTAGTGTAGTACCTAGTCTCTGGCCCATACTGGGTCTCAAAACAATGTCTGTTTATGTACTGAACTTCGTCAGCATTTTTCTGAGTTATCCGCTAACTGCGCTAACTGTGCTTTGTGCATCATTTATGTCAATATGGTTTGCATGTAATAATGATGTGACATTGTGCAATATGTGATGCACATGTAAGTAGGATGCAGTAATCAGAAAGTAGTTAATTGTAATTCAGCATAGTCATTAGGCACTAATCAAGATTAATTAATTGTACGGATACATGGATTTTTGTCAGTTGTCACAGTTATCATAGTCAGATCATCTGGACGAATGGTCATCCGATCGGATGGCCATTCGAACAGATGGTCAGTGAGTGAAGTTTCGTAAAGTCTTCTAAGTTTGAGTTAACGGAGACGGTGTGACGACGTGTCAAACAACAGAAACATACCAAACCCAGCTCGTTCGATCGGATGGGTATCACCCCTTTTCGAACCGACGAGTTGTTCCTGGTGGGATTTCATGTTTGGACCCGTTAATCGTCTCGTTTTCAGGTGGAACCCAATTTTCAAGCCGACTCTTGACTAAGGATACCTGGATTTTTTATACGGATACCTGGATTTTTTATACGGTTACCGGTGGAACCCAGTAATCAGAAAGTAGTTAATTGTAATTCAGCACAGTCATTAGGCACTAATCAAGATTAATTAATTGTACGGATACCTGGATTTTTGTCAGTTGTCACATTCTCCCCCTGTTAAGAAAATTTTGTCCCGAAATTTAAGCTCTGCTACTAGCTGGAGGGGAGTTGGGGAGCAAATGCGGGTATTTTGCTTTTATGCGATCCTCACGCTCCCAAGTGTACTCTGGGCCATGTCGCGCGTTCCATCGAACCTTGACGAGTTTGACACTACTCCTACATGTCTTGTTAACCTTCCAATCAGTAACCTCAACAGGTTCTTCGGTAAAGTGGAGTGTGTCGTCAATGTGAACTTCATCTGCAGGAATGACAACTGTTTCTTGAGTTGGACTCTTTTTCAGATTAGATACATGAAATGTATTGTGAACTCCATTCAGTTCCGTAGGTAGATCCAACTTGTAAGCTACAAGACCAATCCTCTCCAGGATTTTGAACGGTCCAATATATCGCGGGTTCAACTTTCCACGCTTCCCAAAGCGTGCTACCCCTTTCCAAGGTGAGACTTTTAGTAAAACCATGTCTCCCACTTCAAACTCCAAAGGTTTTCTTCTTTGGTCCGCATAGCTCTTTTGTCGATCACGAGCCGCCTTAATGCGCTCTCGAATCTCTATAATCTTATATGTCGTCTCTTGAATCAATTCAGGACCAACAAGCTGTCTATCACCCGCGTCTGCCCATCATAACGGTGATCGACACTTGCGTCCGTAGAGAGCTTCAAACGGTGCAGCTTGAATGCTTGCATGGTAGCTGTTATTATATGAGAACTTAACCAAAGGTAAATGGGTGTCCCAACTGCCACCCAAGTCCATTACGCACGCTCGCAACATGTCTTCTAGCGTTTGAATCGTTCGTTCGCTCTGGCCATCTGTCTGTGGATGAAATGCAGTACTCAGATTCAGCTGAGAACCAAAGGCTTCTTGGAAGGATTGTCAAATCCTTGACACAAATCTTCCGCCTCTATCAGATATAATCGAGATAGGCACTCCATGTCGTGCAACTATCTCCCTGAGGTACAACTCAGCAAGCTTACTAGTGTTATCCTTTTCTTTGATCGCCAAAAAGTGCGCAGATTTTGTCAGGCAGTCTACGATTACCCAAATCGTGTCATGACCTCTGGGTGACTTTGGCAACTTCGTTATAAAATCCATTGAAATCTGCTCCCATTTCCACATAGGTATTTCAGGTTATTGTAGAAGACCTGAAGGCTTCTGATATTCGGCCTTTACCTTGGCACAAGTCAAACATTTGCCAACATACGTTGCAACATCACCTTTTAATCTCGGCCACCAGTAAAAATCCTTTAAATCCTGGTACATCTTATCCGATCCTGGATGGATCGAGTACCTTGACTTATGAGCTTCATCGAAAATCACGTCCCTAAGACCACCAAAGAGGGGAACCCAAATTCGTCCCATGAAACACAACGTTCCTTCCTTATTGGGTACTAACTGTTTCTCCATCCCACGGAGATATTCATCCTCAAGATTCTCCTTCTTAAGAGCTTCTCTCTGCGCAGCATGAATGCGCAACGAGAGGTCTGTCTAAATAATCATTTCCAAAGCCCTAACCCTTATGGGCTTGATTCTTTCATTCCGACTCAAGGCGTCTGCTACTACATTCGCCTTTCCTGGGTGGTACTTGATCTCGCAATCATAATCGTTTAACAACTCAACCCATCATCGTTGTCTCATGTTAAGCTCCTTCTGATCAAATATATGCTGTAAGCTCTTGTGACCAGTAAAGATCGTGCATCGGGTGCCATACAAATAATTTTGCCAGATCTTTAATGCAAACACCACTGCGCCTAATTCCAAATCATGCGTAGTGTAGTTCTTCTCATGAACCTTCAATTGGCGCGAAGCATAAGCTATAACCTTCTATCGCTGTATCAGCACGCAGCCTAAACCTTGACGCGAGGCGTCGCAATATACCACGTAGTCGTCGGTGCCTTCGGGTAGGGATAAAATTGATGCATCGCAAAGCTTGTTCTTTAGCAACTGAAAAGCTTCTACTAGTTTATCTCCCCATTCGTACTTCTTGTCCTTCTGAGTAAGGGAGGTCAAAGGTTGAGCGATTTTCGAAAAATCCTCAATGAATCTGCGATAATACCCAGCCAAACCTAGGAATTGCTGAATCTCAGTTGGCGTCTTCGGGGTCTCCCAATTCTTGATCGCCTCGATCTTGGTGGGATCCACATGAATTCCATCTTCGTTTACCACGTGACCAAGGAATTGAACCTCACGCAACCAGAACTCGCACTTTGAGAACTTCACGTACAATTTCTCTTTCTTAAGCAGTTCTAAAATAGCTCTTAAATGTTGCTCATGCTCTTCCTTCGTCCTTGAATAAATCAAAATATCGTCGATAAACACAATCACGAATTTATCGAGATATGACTTGCAAACTCTATTCATCAAATCCATAAACACTGATGGCGCGTTTGTCAAACCAAACGACATTACCAAAAACTTGTAGTGTCCATATCGAGTCCTAAAGGCAGTCTTCGGAATGCTCTCTTCTTGAATTCTCAACTGGTGATAACCTGATCGAAGATCGATCTTGGAGTAAAAACTCGAACCTTGTAGCTGATCGAAAAGATCATCAATCCTTGGCAAAGGATACCGATTCTTGATGGTTAACTTGTTTAGCTCTCGGTAGTCGATACACATGCGGAAACTACCGTCTTTCTTCTTGACAAACAGCACTGGAGCTCCCCAAGGCAAGAAGCTTGGTCTAATAAATCTCTTGTCCAAAAGTTCCTGAAGTTGTGTTGACAGCTCTTGCATTTCTGAGGGTGCAAGTTGATAAGGTGCCTTGGCCACAGGCGCAGCGCCTGGAACTAAGTCAATATGGAACTCGACTTGTCATTGCGGCGGCAATCCTGGCAAGTCTTCGGGAAAGACTTCAGGATATTCCTTCACAACTGGAATGTCTTCCAGCTTTGGCTCAGCGGCTTCCTTGTCCACAATGTGTGCCAAGAAGGCAACACATCCTTTCTGCAAACATCTTCGAGCTTTCAAACAACTTATGATCCTTAAGGGCGCATCATGCTTCTCTCCATGCACCACAATCGTTTCTCCATTCGCCATCGGAATGCGAATGATCTTCTCGTGACATACGATCTCCGCTCGATTACTTGATAACCAATCCATTCCAACTACCATGTCAAAGCTTCCCAACTCGACTGGCAGAAGATCAAGCGTAAACTCATGCTCCCCAAGTTCTATTACGCAACCTCTAATGACTTCATTCGCTTCTACTAGCTTTCTGTTAGCTAGTTCTATCGAGTACGGAATATCTAGCTTACTAGCTACCAACCCGAGTATTTTCTTAAATTCTAGGGATACAAAGCTATAATCGGCACCAGTATCAAACAGTACAGATGCAAAGTGTTGGTTGATAGGGAGCATACCCGTGACTACGTTCGGATCTTGGCGAGCTTCCCTAGCTCCGATGTTGAAAACCCTTCCCTGAGCTTGGTTGATCTTTGGGCATTCTCTCTTGAAATGCCCCACATCTCCGCAGTTAAAGCAACCTGGTCCCCGACCATTTCCATTTCCATTTCTGCCCTGGTTGTTGTTTTGGTTGCGGTTTCCACTCCCAGCTTGGTTCCCAAAATTACCACGATTACCATTACCGCCATTTCCTCCTTGATTGCGGTTTCCATACCCATTTCCACCACGGTTACCATTTCCATTTCCGCTGCCATAACCTCTCTGGCCACCATTACCACGATCGGCACCATACCAGCATGTCTCTTTGGCATGACCAACCTTTCCGCACGTCTCACACTTTCCGGCTTGGCATCATCCTGTGTGATGTAACTGACACGCATCACATTTGGGCAAGGTACCCATATACCCTTTTCATTTGTTTTCAACACCAGTCTTGACCTCGGCTGGTGGGGTCGCATCTTTCTTATTGTTAGCACTACTGGTACCCTTCTTAAAATTTGAGAACTTCCTTTTGTTCTCACCTGATGACTCAACGTGAGTCTCCTTCTTCTTTTGGTCAGAAATCGAGAACTTGTTCAACCTGATCGCTTCTTCAGTTAGTGCCACACTCAGATCAATAGCCTCAGTGATCATTGCAGGCTTTGATGTCGTCACCATGCTCATGATTTGGGGTGCCAATCCCCAAATAAAATGCTCAATGTGCTTGAATTCCGGATCAACCATGTAAGGAACGATGCGAGATAGGTCGTGAAATCTCTGCACGTATTTAGCAATCTTCGGACCATCCATCTTGAGATTCCAGACTCAGTTTCCAATTTCTGGATCTCGGCCCTTGAACAGTACTTCTTGCACATGAGTTCATTCATTTCATCTCATGTCATAGCATATGCAGCCTCTTTCCCCAGAGTCTGAACTTGGAGATTCCACCATGATAGCGCTCCGTCTAAGAACAATCCAGAGATGTAGGTGACCTGGTGCTCCGGCGCACACTTGCTCATTCTTAGCAAAAAATCAGTTTTCTCCGTCCATCTAACAAAAGCTACAGCACCCCCGGTGCCGTCGAAATTCAGAGGTTTGCAGTCAAGGAACTGCTTGTAGGTACAGCCTGTACAAGCAACATCATTCACAGAAAGCATTAGCAAACGCACATGGAATGTCCAAATGTAACGTAATGTGTCCTTTAGTGACTTAAACATTACCAAGAGGTGGGTTACTTCCCGAGGTACCTCCGCTGTGTTCAGAGCACAAGGCCTCGTGTTGTGCTATTGCTCGTGAAATCCGTTCTTGTAACTCAGCCTCTGTTGTGGGCAGTTGGTTGTCTCTTCGAGGAGGCATCTTCTAAAGAAGATTGTATAGGTCAGGTCTTATGCATATAAGTATGTAGTACGTGTATGTAATAACATTTATCAACGCAAGTAAACACATAACATCTCAGTCATAACATAAACAAGTAATTCAACAATGTATATAATGAGAATGTTGCGATTGAGCATTCATATATCATCGACCACAAATACAGTTACATGTTCTATAAATGTATCATATCACATCAAAAGGGACTACAGGGTCACACTACCCTTGTCCGAAATATCCATCAATCTACAACAGTCATAAAATCAAAAAGTGGTCTTCAAAAGGCTGTGCAAGCTGGGCTCAATAGCGACACTCTCATCAAAAGTAAACTACCTGCATAAAACCAAAAACCGGCTATGCTGATGGTGGAGGAGGAGGAGGAGGTGGAGGAACGAAAAGTAAATTGCGCACATGCGCTAACTCCTCCTCAAGAGCATGAACGCGACGCAACAGATAACTAATCTGCTGCTCCATGGTAAGAAATCGAACGTCAAAATCTGGATAAGGCAAAAGTGGAGCAGGTGGAGTCGCAAAAGGTGAGTGACATGAACAAGGTGGAGGACGTGGAATCCTCTCTAGCTCCATGACTCTACGACACAAGATCTCCTGTTGAAGCTGCAGCGACAGGAGTAAGTCATCCCTCGTGTAACCAGTAAAGTGTGAAGAACGGTATGGATCAGAAACTGGCATCGTGTTCGGCGGAAACCATATGAGTGGCTCGCCTGATGGTGTAGAAGTAGAATGAGTAGCAGGTGTAAACTGTGGCATGAAAGGAAATGCGGCTGACACGTGTGGAGCATGACCAGGCTACTGGCTGGATGGGCCTTCCCCTGGACGGGGTGGAAGGATATCCTTTAAGAATGTGATCGGCAGGTCATTGCGGTGAACATCAGACACAAACGGGTGAAACGGGGCAACATCGTGCAGGTGGGGGAGTAACAGGCTCAACAAAAGGGGGCATATCATCATCATCCTCTATCCACCCATTGCTGGTGAATGCGTATTCGGGGTTTATCTGATCAGCAAAAGCGGCATGGTCAGCGGGTGCAGGGATCGGGTCAGGTACAAGTGGTGCAACAACAGGTATGCCAACAGGTACAGGATCATGATCAGGCAGAGGATCAGGAGCAGGTATAGGCTCGGGTGCAGCCATCGGCTCAGGAGCAAGCGCCTGCTCAGGATCAGCAGGTATCGGCTCCAGATCAGCGGGTGCATCAAAAGGCTGATCGTCGGGAACAAAGTCAATCTCATGTCCAGGCTCAACGTCATGATCAAAGTCATGTGGAATAACAGGTGCAACAGACAGGGCCATGTTAGAATCAGAATCAGTGGGGTAACGCTGCAATCCCAATGCATGCAAAGTGGTGGATGACATAGACTCAAAAGAATCCGGACCAGAATGATCAGATGAAACCTCAACGATATGAATCTCAACGAGTGGAACAACTATAACATCATCAGCTGGAACTCCATCTCCCTGAGTAGCATCAGGGGGACCATCAATGAAAAGATCGACATCATCATTAGACATGTCATCAAAAGGCAAATCCTCAAGAGGAAAAGCCGCAAGAGGCAAAGGGGCGAGGATCAGAACCACGGCATGCTCATCATCGGGATGTCCGAGGATGAGATGGTCCTGGTCAGGAATAGGAACAAGAAAGGGATCCTCGTCGGGTAAACCATCAGCATGCGGTATATCGTCGCCAAAGTCAGGTAATGCAAAAGGCTGGAAATCATCGTCATCATCACTCTCAGTGTCGGAGGTAAAAATCTCAGGGTCTGGGACAATCTCATCGTCCGAAACAATGGCCATAGGGTCGACAATATCTGACAGTCCACTCTCAGATGAGGACATAGTGTCTGTAACAAAACAATCACAACATATGCATATACATCAACAATCATCAAATAAGCATGTAAGTAATAACAATGTAAGCACGTATTCATCCTAGTCTTCCCAGACTATCCCACCTAGCCTCTCAGACTGAACTACCTAGTCACTCAGACTAAACCTCCCAATTTCTCAAACTGAACTACCCAGCCTCTCAGACTGAACCTCCCAGTTTCTCAAACTGAACTTCCCAGTCTCTCAGACTGAACTACCCAGTCTCTCAGACTGAACTATAAATGAATTCCTTGAAATATGTCTTGTGTCTTTTATTTGTAAAATCAAGTTAAAGTGTCTGACAGACTACCTGAGCAGATGGTCATCCGAACGGATGGTCATCTGGACGGATGGCCATTCGAACGGATGGGCTCCATCCGATCGGATGGTCATCCGAGCGGATGACCATTCGAACAGATGGCCACTCGAACAGTGGGTGTTTGTGAACTGTTAAAGTTTTCAATGTTTTGATCATAGTGTCCTGTAAAACAAACAACAAGTGTTATTGTCACACCCTGACTTTTGCGGAAGCGTGATTATGGTGTGACTTCTTAATACCATTGCATACAATCATAACATCACTATATGATTAAACCATTAGATGTTCATCCATAAATTAAGTTTGAAAACACCACAACATAATTTTTTGGAACGTAGACTTCAAATTTAAATTACAAACCACAACATGTTTGAAAGAGTTCACGAAGACTCAACAAAAGACTTAAATAAAACCGAGTTTAGAACCATGTATCTCGTCCAGGATTAAGATACATCTCCTAAACCCTTAATATCTCCGGATTACATCTTTTTATTCATGACGCAGCTTGGAACATGCAAACACCCGCCAGATCCACTTAATTCCCTGAAATACATGTGATTTGAAAACATCAACAAAAGTTGAGCGAGTTCATGTGTTTGTGTATATGTATGTATAAAACCTTTGTAAACAGTGTATGTATGTATGTTTGTAAATCCCGGGATGAAAGCAAATGTCACACCCTCAAAATCCACATACGGAGTACCACCGCGAGGCGTATAACAAGACCAGGATCCAACCACTAATTATTTTGAATGGTTTAGTTATTATTACAAATAAAGGTATAATTAGCGACCAATTTAAATTTTCAAAACATAGTTCAAGTTTGCAATGGAAGGGAAAAGAGAACATATCGTAATTTAAAACCACAAGTTTATTAATTATGAACTTACAAGCCACGCACTCCAGCCGATTGCAATGTACGTCCTAAACTATATCGAGCAACCTGCAAAGCATGCAGTAGGGTATCAACACAAAGTTGGCGAGTTCACGAGTTGTCCAGTTTTAGTTTTTGAAAACGTAAGTTGTTTAGATAAAACATTTATAATCACGTCATGGGGAGCTACCCCATATGAAAGCTACTAAACTGGCGTTACCGAAACTATTGACGAGAAGATTTTGTGCCCCGAGTCAATGTCTATCGTCATTGACCAAGACGCAAGGTCTACTAGTTCATGCCCGATCTCCCCCGGTCACGGTGTGAGGCTGTCAAACCTAATAGCGCTATCAACTAATAACTCGTTCGCCCCCGACGATTAATCGGTTCTGTAAGCAGGGACTTTACATGATAGAGATTTGTTTAGTTTGGCTAGTTGTGATTTATAAATAATATCCAAACGTATCTCCCCCGGAGATAGTAATTTAAAAGTACCCATTCGTATTTTCCCCCGGAAATATTAGTTTGAAAGTATTCTTCCCAAAGATGGCATTTTGTTCGTGTCCCTCCCTGGGATGCATGCTTTTAGTGTGTGAACTCACCTTTTCTTTGTCCGGCAGTCAATTTAATTGTGTTACGTTGGTCACCCATACCCTATTATGGTTATTAATATTCATCAGGTTCGTATGCAAGTAACGTCACGTATAAAGTACACGTACCTAACATATACCACACATGTTACACTAGTACCCTATACGTTATGCGGCCCAATAACTAAGCAGAGTGGTCCAGTCGGAACCAGGTGGTCTCGACTCGAGACTACGAGGTCTCGAGTCGCAACCCTGCGTTTTCGAGTCGCAGCCGCAGATCTCGAATAGTGCATATTTGAGTCGCAACCGTAGGGGTCTCGAGTCCCGTCTCGAGTCGAGATCAGGAGATCTCGAGTTGCAACTGTGCTGGTCTCGACTCCTGGAGCGCCTTGCCCGGTTTCGAGTGGCCACTAAGTGGTCTCGAGTCGCAACCGTAAGGTCTCGACTCGTAGACTATGCAGATGCTTATAGAATTTTCAGAATAGTACGATCCTATCAAAATTCATAAACATGTACTATCCAATTAAATTTCATTAACATGTTTCCTATACCATACCCTCCTGAATTCAGATCAATGCTCCTTAATTCAAATATTCTTATCACATTCAAACAGTTCATCAGATTCATCAAAATAGGTCTAGCACTATAACTTTCCATCAAAAACATATCATCAAATTAATTATGACTTATAGCAACTAAAACCCAAAAAAATCGCTCAAACACACAACCGATTGTCATGCGACTTTTATTAAAATCCTATTATCATCATTAGACATCACTAAAAGAAACACATACTCCTATTTAACCAATTATCTAAAAGAGTTAACAACATTTTTGCATAAAAGCATGAACCAAAATGATGCAAACATAAATCTCAGATTAAGATACTCCTAGTCATCATTTCAATCCTCATTCAAAGCATTCAGATTGTACGCATTATCCCAAAAACATACTTCTAAATCCCATACATACTAAACAGTTAATATATCATCAATACAAAACACACTATCACTTCATAATTAAACAACAACTCTATCCGATGTGCAGATCTATGCAAAACAGCTAATTTACACATATATTTTTACAAAACAGAAGACATCAAGATGCGAGGCAATCACATACCGACCGGAGGGTTAAGACCATGCTGTTGTGTACGACCCGAGGCTGAACCCGACAAGACCCGAGCAAAACCCGAGACCGCTGCCACTGCTCCTTTCCCGAACAGAGACTCGAACTGAACATGACCCGAGCTATCATTATCATCAGCTCAGGCCGGTGAGATTCGTCGGATAATCAGAACCGCCGCCGCTGCCTTTGCTTCTAGCGACTGTGGCCGCCAGTATCCCCAAATCAACGACCACCATCTTCCTCTTCAATCAGCAGTACAGCTTGAGCCGGTTCGACATCAAAACAGAGCATCGTAGAAGAGAGAACGAGAGGGGTGTGTGTGACTGCGCGGCCGCCGGAGATGCGCTCCGGTCGTCGGTAGTTGCTTGACCGAAAGAGAAGGGGCAGGGGGTAGGGGTGAGCGGCAAGTGTGAGGTTTTTAGGGTTTTTGGAAGGTTTATAAGGTGTTTAAATAGGCTAAGGTTCTAGGTTTAGGGAGTTGGCTTGGGCCTAGCCCGAGTACGAGCCTGTTTAAACAACTACACATCTCGCCCAACTCGATTGGCCCGGTTATATTAACTTATTCACAAATAGTCGAAACTTCCGTCGCGGATTATTATTTTGAGAAATAATGACGATAATAATAAATAAATAATAGTGAATACGAGAATTAATAAAATGCTCGTTTCTCGACGATCAGGATCAAGGGTTCGAGTTCTCACATTCTCCCCACATTACTGGAATTTCGTCTTCGAAATTAGGCAAAAATCAAACGATGCGCCCTATATGTATACAAAGACTTCATCACCATACGTAGATACAAGCAGTTTCACGAAAGTCCACAGAACGAACATGCAAGCCACATAGCACATACAGTCACGTAGCACGCAAAAATCACATAGTATTAGATTCACAGAGTTGTACGTATCTCACACGGTACGGATTTTCACAAACTTAACTATATCATCCAAGAAACGTACAGGAAAACCCGAAGTGTCACATTATCCCCAAGTTTAAGAAATTTCGTCCCGAAATTTAGCACGCAGCTACTGACAAGCTAGGGTGTTTAAGCGTTTTCGTGGGGTGTCACATCATCCCCTTGTTGGCTTGAAATTTCTTCCTGAAATTCTGTTGTAGCTTCAGTGCTGGAAGTATTATCTGTAAACAACTGGGGATACATGCGCATCAGCTAGTTTTCCCATTCCCAGGTAAACTCTGGGCCACGGCGTGAGTTCCAACGAACTCGGTCTGTTGGTATAATATACCACGCTTGAGGGTTTTGATTTCTTGATCCCTGATCTCAACCGGTTCTTCAATGAAGCGTAGCTGGTTGTTGATCATAAGTTCCTAAGAGAACAACGAATGTTTCATCTGACTGATACTTCTTTGGATTAGGCCCGCGAAAGACGCCGTGTACTGCAATAAGCTCCTCAGGCAGGTTTAGCCTGTAAACAACCTTACCGATCCTTTTTGTAACCTCGAATGGTCCGACGTATCACGGATTAAGCTTGCCCTGTTTGCCAAAACGCACTATGCCCCTTTCAGAGTGAAACTTTAAGTAGGACCCGGTCCCCGACCTGGAACTCTAGAGGTTTCCTACGCTCATCAGCGTAGCTTTTCTGACGATCACGAGCTGTCGCCATGCGTTGTCTGGTCTGGGCGATCTTATCCGTTGTGTCAAGTATAAGTCTTGGGCCGGTAATTTGGCTTCCGCCAACTTACGCCCAACATAGAGGTGTCCTGCATTTGCGTCCGTGCAATGCCCTAAATGGTGCTGCCTGATGGCTAGTGCGGTAACTGTTGTTGGAAGGGATTCCTAGTAAAGTGAAGAGTCACTTGTTTTCCAAAGTCGATATCCCATGCTCCCAGCATACTCTTAAGGGTTTTCGGAAAATGCGTTCGGTCTAAGCACCAGTTTGCGGGTGATTAATGGGACTCATGCCTAACTGTGAGCTGAAGGAATTATGCATAGTCTGCCACAACTCGGAAGTAAAACGCGGGTCTCGATCAAAGATAATAGAGGTTGGCACCCCGGCCTGGTAACTGCTTCTTAACAAGTAGACGGCTGCAAGTTTCGAAAACCTGCCATTTTTCCTTGCTTACAAGGAAGTGCGCAAGCTTGGTTAAATGATTTATGACTCCCCAGATAGGCCTTGAGGTCGTGATGCATCTTGTCAGAGTCGGTATGTACTATGTAGACTTGTGTGCTTCACCCATCACAAGTTCTCAGAGATTCCCGCAAGATGGAACCCAGATACGTTCCATAAAGTAGTGAATGCAGTTGCCCTTGAGTTCGAGCGGCTTTTTCGTGTCACGCATGGACTCAGCCAAATAATTTTCCGCTTTCAGAGTTTCTACTAGAGCGTTTCGGGTTTGATCGGGAGGTTCGAAGGAATAGTAAATTGTAACACACCTACATGCTTAGGTTTAGTCTCTTGTCAACCTAGTCCGGATGATGCCTTATCGCGCAATCGAGATCGTTTAGGAGTTCGACCCCGTCGGTGCTGTCGCGTGTTAAAAGACTGTGCTGGAGACTCTCATGATCGGTATAAATCATGCAGTTGGTACCGTACGAGTAATGTCTCCACATTTTGAGCACGAGGACTACGGATCTCAATCCTGAACCATGCATAGAGTAGACCCCTTTTGGGAACTTTGAGTTATCAAGAGGCGCAAGCGATCGAGAAAAGCGGGCCTTGCTACATCAAAAGTCATAAGTTGAAAACTTAGCGCAAAGCGGTTTGTGTCGCAGAAGTACCAGGGTAAAGCGTAGGAGTCATCCGGATTCCCACAGGTTTTCAGAGTAGGTTCAGATGTCGTCAAAAGAAACAAGTGTCGAGTTTGACAGGATGGGATAAATTCAAATGTCGTGACTAGGTGTTGATCATATCGAGTTCGAAGAACAGTGCTTGCGATACCCGTTACCCCCGGGGTATCTTTGGCTCGTTGCTCCAACGAGTAACATTTGTAGGAAGTAATTCGTCCAAACAGAGATTTTGTGTAGGGTAGAGTAGGATAAGGATCGTGGAATCCGTGAAACATAACGCAAGTAACGAGAATTTGCAAGAAGGATAGTCGCGATCGATGCGTTCGAACTTGAGGCAAAACATGAGGGCTTTAGGATCGGCAATTAAGGATTCATCTGATGTCGGCGAGGTAGCTGGTCGTACACACGTTGTATGCAGTTAGAATTAAAGAACGTCGCTTATCGATAAGGAGTGTTTCGTCGATGTGGTTAGCACCATAAGAAGCAGCTAGAGAGGGACGGTCGTCGTGCGGGTTTGTAGGTTTTAGGATCTACTAAGATGTCTGGCAGGATGTGATTTCTCAAACGGGTGGGAAATCAAGCTCGAGTGGATGGTTCAAAGTCGTGCGAATGAGTTCGGAGTAGCGCTTGCGTCGTCGAGGGGGGGTTTCGGTGTGAAACTGCGAAAACAGGTTTTCGAGAAAACGCGATTGAAGTAACACGTTGAATTTCAAGGGCTAAAAAGTTTGTTGACTTTAGGTCGAGTTTGTTGAATTCACCAAACTGAAGAGAGATCAGGTCAAGGTTTCTATACGAAGAAACGTGGACGTCGTGATAAAGAAACACCGGAAGCGAGGATACTGCCCCTAAGCAATAATTGTTGGTTTGTACGAAAACTAGCGAAATTATTCACAGAATCTGAAAAGTCGTCAAAGAATAACGGCTCTGGCAAATGAAGGATAAGGTAAGTACCTAGATCACCATGCTCGTCGGTGGGTTGACTGGTTTGTGTCTTCGTCGCGTCACGCTTCCAATTACGCCGGTTTGTAAGAAAGATATCAATTTGCTGGGTTTTGGGGCGTGCTAAGGTATAAGGTTCAACTTGAATAAGGATTAACCATGTAACGAGGAATTAGGGGAAATAACTTCGTGGTCGATGGAAAAGTGATACGATTGCTGGCACTACAGTGAGGAACATACACCACGCATGCTTTTCGTGTTCGAGACAGCAAACAGAAACCCGAAAAGTGTAGATTTGTCACACCCTGGCTTTGCGGAAGCGTGGTTAATTTGGTGTGACTTCTTAATACCATAGCTTAATCATAACAAAGCTATATGAAATAAAAATCATGCAAGATCATCCATTGAATTAAGTTTTAAAACATCAGTAACACAACATTGTCTTAAGGCATTAACTCATGCGATAGACACTACAACCTGATAACATAAAAAAAGAAACGTTATTTGAAAGACACAACACCAACGTGAAATAAACGCAGTTTAAGGACTGTGACTCGTCCAGGAAAAAGCCACATCTCCTAAACTTGGATGACCTCATAACCCTTATGCAGCGGGAAAACGTAGCATACCATGCCAGATCCTTAATTACCTGAAATACATGTAAGTTGGGAAAAATCAACAAAAATTGTTGAGCAAGTTCATGTGTAGTGAGTAAGTAAAACCTTTGTAAGTATAAAATCCTGGTATGTAGCAAATAAGGAAAAAGATATCACCAATGGTTTGCAAAGCCATTGATATGTGTGAAGTGCAAGTAGGAAGACTCAAACCTAGCAGATTTATGCGTTGGGTACAAAGTCACCCCGAGGTCCGTACTGTTTGGGCCTGGGGCTGGGCTCGCTACACCCAGATAGATCTACCGCTCCTGCCCCTCGGTCCTACTATGAGGATTAATAGTCCCAAGTTTCCGCCTACCCACTCACATGATCTAAATAATAACCCTCCTTACGCT
The DNA here is from genome assembly GCA_030545235.1 of Helianthus tuberosus. Taxonomy (NCBI): domain Eukaryota; kingdom Viridiplantae; phylum Streptophyta; class Magnoliopsida; order Asterales; family Asteraceae; genus Helianthus; species Helianthus tuberosus. Next base: position 132,640,787 of record CM060363.1, read on the forward strand.
AACCATACCATGTAAGAATTATTCGTAATCATAGTAACATGTATTTCACCCCCGTAGTTTAGAAAACTGAAAACAGTTAAGAGAAAAGGGAGACATGAACTCACAGTGGTGCGTCTCTACCAAGTATATCTCCTGATCAAGCAGCTGTGCGACGACCTACACGTACTAAGTCTATTAGACGGACGGCCGTGCCTTCGCTTAAGGTTTAAGTTTTTGGGAAATAGTTAGACAACTATTTCGTGTTTATATTTTTGTAAATACTTGGTAATTATTCTCCTTCCCAAGGATGGGGGATTTATTACATGCGTGTTCGTAACATTCGAAATACATTATTAAGTCTCACTTAATATATTTTATTTCTTACTTCAAAATATAATCATTTTTCCCAAAAATATTATATTTTATTTCATACAATTTTCCAAAATAATATTCTTTGACAAATACGCGTTCGTTGGTATTTTCTAAATTGCGTAAGTTACGGATAAAGATCGGGTGGTAATAATTATACCGTTGTAACTTATTATTTATTGTGAAGGCGTTCGTATTATTTTGGAATCGTTAACATTCGGTAATATTATTTTTACCCTAAAAATAATATTTGTATAGTTCACAAAATAATCATAAAAATCTCACAAGTGTTGTTATGAAATATATATATATATATATATATATATCAAATATATATTTAACAAGTTTTATTTTGTGAAAATCCCACCTCCGATGTTTCGTAAATAAAGTCGTGGCGAAACTTACGTTTTGAAAACAAGTCAAAAATGGATTTACAACACTTGTAGTGAAAATATTCCCAAGTGTTAGGTTTTTAGAAAAATTTCGCCAGAGTTTCCCCTGTAACTGGAGGTGGCCACGCTTTCAAGCGTATCATTTTCTTTTAAAATTCAAATCAACAATTTTCTCAATCAACAATAAACAATATTCAAACCATCAAACTAGTCAAAATAGATGTAAATCGCAAAAAAATGCATGAACTTGTGGTTTATCTAAAATATGAAGTAAATCTCATTACTTTTAGTGGATCTTTTGTATAAATCAATCCGGTTTCGTAAAAGTCTTGTTTTTAATGAAATTCCATCTTTACAACTTCTAATAAAATTTGACAAAACTAGTTCCTTGTCGAAAATTAGTGTTACACAAGTGTTTACACACTTGTGTGTTTATAAAAATCATTCTTGCTCATGTAAGATCCGGTTTTAGAAAATAAGATTTCCTTGACACTTGGTCCTTTGAAAATACCGCTTGTAGATCCGTAGATCTACTAGTTTTAAACACTATTTCATAAGAAAAATCGATTTTACACAAGTTCAAGTTTCTTGTGTGGTAGAGTTTCATCACTTAACCTTTGTTACACTTAAACAAGCTCTATGTCATGATCCATGATCATGACCAATCCGGGTTAAACGATGATCCGAGCTACCACATCATAGATCGGCACTAAATAATCACACAAAACAAATCTTACAAGATTTACACAACCCTTGTGCTATTAACCAACATTTTTAACATTTTAGTAGACTTTTAACATATCATCTTGCATGTTCTTGAGTTTTAACCGTCATATTTCATTTTACCCACTTTAAAATAGATCGAGAGTGTGTTTCAAGCAACTTACTACTAGCTCGAGGCTAGGGAAGAATCTAGTCGAAGATCGGGTGGATAAAAGCAATAGGGTGAGGTCCTTCACGTTCCGAATGCACCAAGCTTCCTCATATGTGATCCTTAACACTTGTATGCCCTTGGAGTAGCTTGAACAAAATCGAAAAATGGATGGATGATATGGGGGTGTTCGGCCGAGAGCTTAAGGAGAGGGAGAGAGAGTTATGTGTTGGTTAGTTAAGTGGTGAAATGAATGGTGGGTTAAGATAGTTACTTATAGACAAAATCTTTCCATTTTTAACCAAAGGTTATTGTGTCACCTTGATATAAGACAACCAAGATTATTTTAATCTTTCAAGGACAATGGGTGTCACCATATGGTGACCGATTTCGTTGGGGGGGGGTCTCCTAGTTCATTTCCAACTAAACGGTTAAGATCTATTTAGTTAATTAGGAGGTTAACTTAGTTACTAGCATGTAGTAAGTTGTAACGGGCGTTAGGGTATTCGGGGACCCTAACTGGCTTAGAAAAAGAAAAACAGTGTAGATGGCAATATTTTTATGTTCCGGATAAAGTCCGGTTGTTAGGTTGGATAGTGATCCGTTAAAGTGCTTAACAAAGCTTTAAAGTGTCGTTATTATTATTTTCAGTGACACAACTTATTCCCGACACATTGGAAAGTGTCTAGTAATATTTTTCCCATGTTTTGGCACTTTATTAGGTAGCTTAATGCTGAATTTTAATTAAAGTGCTGAATTTTGTACTTAAAGTATGTTTTAGGCACATCCGGTCACTGTAATCTCATTCCTAGTGACGCAGTTCTACAACCCTTATATCCCTACACTTTCTATTAGTGTAGTAAACTATTTCTGTCTCTTACAGGCCTTAGAGGCAGTGCCTGCCTGGTGCTAGTTATGACAGCACGTTTAATAGGTTATCCGTTCATTGTGCTACTGTGCGTTTGGTGCATCAAGGTTGTCACAAAGGTGCTGTAAGCAAAACATGGAGTGTCAGCAAGTAAAGTATGATGCAAGTAAGTACATGTATCAGCATTCAAGTAGCAGTTTGTCCACAATTTCAAGTAAGCACAGTAATTAAGCAGTAATTAATTATTAATTAAGTCGTACGGATACCTGGTTTAGTGAGGGTTGTCACATTCTCCCCCCGTTAAAGAAATTTCGTCCCCGAAATTTGTACTACCTTATCTCCTTATGGTCACGTCACACATGGATACATAATTAATATCGAGGTAGATAGTCATCAAACCGAATCAACCCTTACTCACACTTGGGGGTCCAAGAATACTTAACAATCCGTACCCTAGGGTTAAGAAGGTGGGTGCTCATAGCAGTTGATGTTAGAAGTACAAAACGTGCTTTACGTATAGCCTAATGTATTCCAGCTAGCAGGGGGGTCCACAAGAGAGGAGTTTCAACTAATAAGATCCTAAAACGACCGATTGCAGTATCCAAGCGAGTTTTCACGAAACAGAGCGCCCGCTATATAAATTCAAAAATTATCAACTTAAATGAAATGGTAAGGTGATATGTCAACTCCCAAGTAGACGAGTGGCAAGGTTCAGTGCGTTGAACATTTTGAACTGCGAGAATACACCGAATGAATACAGACGAACCTTGGTGTATCCTTGCTTTGATTTGTAGTTGCATCAGGAATATGTAAATGACAAGTCAACAAAAGTTTATGTATTTTGCGTGGAACGGTTGACCATGATTAGCACAAGCTACGAGTTTGTAATGACACCACAAGGTATCGCAACGACATGATTCCATAGCAGCGGTGACTGAACAAACTCACCGAGTTTGAGACCAGATGAAAGTGTACCGGAACAAGCCGGAAGATGAAACTAAGTACTGCAAGGCATTTGATTGGTAACGAAAGAATCGTTAGGGGGTACACCATGATATGAAATGAATTTATGTACCTTTGACTCAGCACGCAAGTGTGTTTGAGAGTGATTTAATTATGATAAAGAAAACGGATTTAGGGCAAGTTGTCAAATAATCAATTAAATCCATGTACGAAGTGAGTAGTCAAATAAGCGCAAGCTTCTGTTCTATGAAAGTATCACGGTAAGGTATCGAAATCTATCAATGATTTAGTGGAGTCTTAGACCAAATAAGTCTAAAGAATTTGTGCCAAAGTATTAGAATATGATGCTCTCAATGCATCATATGGCGTCTCAAATTAAGCACGTGAACTGGATAAGTTCAGGCAGTTGAACCTAGTTCCAACGTAACCAAACAATAAACGTACATATCAACAAGGAAATCTTAACATGATAGCAAACATGTAACTTGAAAGAAGGTAGTTTCAATAAGTGTGTTGACTTGATAACAGAAGAGTCAATAATGACAAAATGTAGGTCATTCGAATCACAACTAGTAATTTGATTTGACAACGTAATATCTGAACATTCATGAAGCGTTTATTTGAAATGAACCCACATGCGTAGCAAATGGTGCATGGGTTATATATAGGTTTTCAAGTGATGAAGTGATGCGTTCTTACCAAACGAAGAAGTGACCAAATATACGAAGCAAACGTGCGTTCGCTCTCAGCGAAGGAAAACAACGTGATGCAACTACTTGAGGGGGGTAGAAATGCAAATTTCTACTTGTTAGAAGTGAAAGTGAAGGCTTCAATGGAAGAAAATTTAAGTACTTTCGGGTTCGTTAGCTGCAATGACAAGTTGGTCAAGTTAATGGTGTTTGATTGAGTTGACAGATATGGTTCCTAGATGTAAGGCTTCTAGTTTTTCTTGATTCCGCACCTCGTGTGGGTCTGGTTTATTCATTGTGTAGGAAGCAGCACTTTGTTTATATCTAAGCACAATCATTGTCCCACAATTTTACCTTGGTATACTCCCTGAGTTGCTCTGCTAACGATGTTCGATCGTCGATCAGTCGTGTAGTAGTAGTTGAATCATCATAGTCGCTCGTGTAAGAAGTCCGCTAATTTTTAGCAAGAGTTACTGACTCTGGTGGGTTAGTCCGTTCGGTTCCTGGTAGCTGACGCTTACTTGAAACTCATCATCCCCCTTTTTTACGAGCAGATCTGGGGTTTTCCCCAACAGGGGATTTTTGGTCTGTTATCTTCCTTCTCCATCCACTTCTGAAGCTTCACTGTCAATCCTTGCGTTCCTGAAGATGTAAGTCGTTGAGGGGTATTGACTGCAGGTGCGACGCCGGGAATTTATCTGATGTGAACAGGATTAGCCGTGGGAGAGAACATTATGGCAAATCCTCGGGGAAGACCTTAGGGCATTTCGTTGTAATAAGAAGATCTTCGTGCTTAGTTCTTCGGCTCCTCCTGTCCATTGCCTCATGGGTCATGATTGCTTCGTCGTTCGACTCCGGGATGCGGATAACGATTCTCCGCTTGGTTGCTCGACCACGGTTTCATCCTAGCTACTATGACGAGGTCGTTTATTAACCAGCCTCATTAAGAGTGGGTTGTCTAACTTACTCTCTACTAAACTAAGTAGATTCCTAATTCCATGAGATGCGGGGCTATGGTCGGCACTGGTATCAAATAACATGAAATGCAAAATTTTGGGTTGGTAAAGAACGTACCAGCAACCATATCTGGGTCCTGGCATGCTTCACTAGCTTCGGTGTTGGATGTTCCTTCATGGTCTTGGTTAATCTCCCTTGGGCAATCCTTCCTAAGCTGCCCCTTACCATCGCAGTTACGACCTTCCTTTCCCCTTTTCGTCTCCTGCCAACACGTTTCCCTGTCGTGTCCCCTTTTACCACAGTTGTCACACTTCCTATTGCCGCATTTCCCGTTATGATGGCGCTGGCATACTTCACACTTAGGTAGATTACCCAGGTACATCTTTCCCTTTTTGGCCTTATTCTTTTCATTTGCCTGATCACCTCCCTGAAATTCACCGAGCTTCCTTTTGTTCTTCCCAGATGTCTCCACTGGTGTTTCCTTTTTCTCGTTCGGGATCGAAAGTTTCACCAGCCTAAGTGCTTCCTTAGTGAGCTCCAGTCCTATCACATGGGCAATCACGGGTGATGGTGGCGTTGATACCATCATCAAGCTCAAGGCTTGAGGTGTCAGTTCCCAAATGGATTGCTCCATTTTCTTCAACTCGGGTTCCACTAGGTACGGAATGACCCGCGACAAATCGTAAAGCCTTCGCACGTGCTTCACCACATCTGGACCTTCCTTCTGTAGCTCCCAGAACTCTTGTTCCAACCCTTGGATATCCTTCTGAGAACAATACTCCTTCCGCATTATTTCTTTCAGCTCGCTCCATGACATCGCATATGCTACAGCCTCGCCCAATTCTCGAACCTTACGGTCCCACCATAATAGAGCTCCATCTTGTAGCAATCCGGAAACGTATGGGACTTGCTGCTCTGGCGTGCAACCACTCATTCGCACAACGGCATCCACATTCTCAGCCCATTTTACAAAAGCTATGGCACCTCCCGTGCCACCGAAATTCAGAGGGTTGCATTCTAGGAAATGCTGGTAGGTACAACCTGTATCCAAGAATTCATCATCATAAAAGGTATTAGCAAGGCACTTTGGGGACTTTCCAAATGTATCGTAATGTGTCTTAGGTGACTTAAACATTACCGTTAGGTAGGTTTCTCCCCGAGGCACCTTCGCCATGTTGGTAGCGAAGAACCTCGTGCCGAGCTCTGACTCGAGAGGCGTGCGCTAACCATTCTGCCTCAGTCAGTCGGGTGATCTCTTGATGTGACATCTTCTAGGAAGAAATTCATGTTAGTTAGGTTGCTTCTATTCGGGGAACATAAATAGTCGTTCGAAACACATGTATCACACATGTTTAAGTCATCATATTACACATCACACAATTTATCAAGCAAGTAATTGGAATCATGTTTACCGAAAGTATATCAAACAAACACGTGTCTCTCAGTCATAGCACATTCCCATTATATTGGTATCACGTCTTATGATTAGGTTTTCATTATACGGGTAAGCACATTGCATCAAACTCATAACATTCGTACGTAATTTGAGGGTTTCGTTTAATGAAAGTATAGCAAGTGAACATGTAGTATTAAAATTTTAGTACGCACATAAGCGTTACTGATCGCATTTAGTAATGACATGGCGACTGTGCTTTCGTTGGTTATTGGCCACAGTGCTTTGGGTGCATGCTTAATGACAATTGATTCCCATCGTTTTCCGGCTATAATTTCGTCGTCTTACAAAAGGTATCGCATTATCAGGGTCACTGGGTCTCCCTACCCTTGCCCAACAAGTATATCTGCATATCTAAATTACATAGTCAGACGTGGTCTTCACAAATTTCCACAATCTTGGGGTCTCTACCCAATCATAACGCAGTCTGTGTTATTCCAGACACCAACATTTCTGGTGACTAAGGCGGGGGAGGAAAGAAAAATTAAACTGTCGACATTTTTGAATTCCTCTGCGAGTTCGTATATTCCTCGAAGTAGTCAACTGATTTGCCGCTTAATGGTAAAAGGAACGAGTATCGAGATCCTGAGGACGGTGAAATTTCAGAGGTCAAGAGCATAAAAGGGATCCTGATGTACGTGGCGGATCAAGGCATGCTGGTGGAGGGTGTGGTGTTTACTTAAAGTTTTCAGACAATATGTTGTCTTGTGATGTAGACACTTAACTCATGTTTTTGGTTATGTAACATTTTGCATTTGACGTTGCTCTTTGTGGTGTTAGCTCAAGCTTCCACGTTTCGCGACTCATATCCTCAACTGCAGTTGATGTTACAGGAGCAACTTGTGTGGTTTTCATAACGCGAGAAATGGTGAGGGTTTGTAGTTAGCATAGTGCGTTTATAGGGACCATCAAATCGGCTTATCGAGCGTTGTAGAGGTGAATATAGCAAGCGGTGCGGCCTGGAGCATCTCTACTAGGCGCGGGTATGTCCAGACAGAAAGTGTTAGGCACGATGGTGCACGGGCGTCGATCTTCACAAGGGAAAACGAACCTCTCCACAGATGAGGGGGTTGTCTGATGCAGGTAGATGTAAGGGGTGCAACGTCCGGCAGACAAAAAGAAACAGGATCGTGACCACGTAAAGGTGTAGGTTCAGCAGGCGCAACATCAAGCTGACCCAAATGGTGTAGTAGCTGGTTCAAGTGCAGGCTCCGGGTCATGTAACGGTGTGGAGGACATCAGCGGTGAGTGTGGGTAGCAAAGGTGCATCCATAGGGGCTGGAACAGGGGCTGAAACAGGAGCCACAAGAGAGCGTCACAGGAAACTCGAAAGGTGGGTAACCATTGTCATCGTCTATCCACCCATTTCGGGTGTGCGCGTATCGAGGATCAACTTGGGTTGCAAAAGGCGCACGATCGAACTGTACAGGCACAGGTCAGGGTGGGGTGCAACAAGAGAGTCAGCAGGTATAACAGTGATAAGTGGGGGATCAACATGACCAGCAGCAATAACATGGTCACCCTCCAGTAGTGGTGCATCAGCAGGGTGATCATTAATGGGTAGGTCAGCAATCACAGGATCAATGGGCATGCCAACATGAACAGGGTCATGCTCAAACACTGGGTCAGGAGCAGCTACTGGCTCAAGGGCCATGGCCGGCTCGGGATCAACGAACTCCATATCAAAATCTGCATGATCAGCGAATGCAGGGTCAACTGGGTCTACTGGGTCAATCATAGGCTGATCCAAGTGGATGAACTCTATCTCCTGGTCCGGGTCGTATCCAAGGGGAAAAACAGGGTCTGAATCCTCATCGAGGTCGTGATCGAAAGCAAATCTAGAAGCAGAGGCAGCAGATGATGCCTTGTCAGGATCTGAACCGTGTGAATAGTGTTGTGCGCTCCGAGTGTGTGACGGTGCGGAGGCCACAGACTCGAAGGAGTCTGGAGCGGGTGAGTGTGCAGGTGACTCCTCAGCTGGAGCATCTGCGAGTAACAAAAGACCACCGTCAGCTAGAAGGGCCTCGCCCTCAACATCGTCCTCCAGGGGCTCATCATCAAACAGATCGACGTCGTCGTCAACGTCGGCGTCGAGGAGCATATCGTAGGCAGGATAAACGGCCAAAGGTATGGGAGCAGGGATCTCTACGAGTGGTAGGTACCAAGCAAAAGGACCATTAGCGGGCTCATCGACAGCGTCGGGTAGCGCAAAGGGCTGAAAGTCATCCTCATCTGTGCTGGTAACATCTGATGTGTGGACCTCGTGCTCTGAAGACCCTAAGTCGTCTGATACTATGGGTCTAGGGTCCGTGGTGTCAGTAACACAAACACAAATATGTACAAATAATCAATCATATAATCAGACAAGCACATTAGTCACCAAGTAAGCAATCAAACAATTCTCCTAGTCCCACTAGCCTCCCAGCCTCTCAGACTGCTCTTCCTAGTCCCACTAGCCAAATTCTCCCAGCCTCTCAGACTGCTCTTCCTAGTCCCACTAGCCAAATTCTCCCAGCCTCTCAGACTGCTCTTCCTAGTCCCACTAGCCTATTCTCCCAGCCTCTCAGACTGCTCTTCCTAGTCCCACTAGCCAACTACCTCGGTCTCCTAGACCGAGCCTCGGTCCTCCAGACCGAGCCTCAACCTCCCAGACTGAGCCTATAAATAATAAATAAATGTGCTCAACATTTGTTTGTAAAAAGTTTTGGATCTGGACTTGAGTGGTATGCAGTAAAAATGTTTTCGTGAGAGCCCTAGTGATCATAGTCTAGACTCGAGAAGGAATCCTAGTTCGCTATGATCAGAGCTCTGATACCAAGCTGTCACACCCTGGCTTTGCGGAAGCGTGGTTAATTTGGTGTGACTTCTTAATACCATAGCTTAATCATAACAAAGCTATATGAAATAAAAATCATGCAAGATCATCCATTGAATTAAGTTTTAAAACATCAGTAACACAACATTGTCTTAAGGCATTAACTCATGCGATAGACACTACAACCTTATAACATAAAAAAAGAAACGTTGTTTGAAAGACACAACACCAACGTGAAATAAACGCAGTTTAAGGACTGTGACTCGTCCAGGAAAAAGCCACATCTCCTAAACTTGGATGACCTCATAACCCTTATGCAGCGGGAAAACGTAGCATACCATGCCAGATCCTTAATTACCTGAAATACATGTAAGTTGGGAAAAATCAACAAAAATTGTTGAGCAAGTTCATGTGTAGTGAGTAAGTAAAACCTTTGTAAGTATAAAATCCTGGTATGTAGCAAATAAGGAAAAAGAGATCACCAATGGTTTGCAAAGCCATTGATATGTGTGAAGTGCAAGTAGGAAGACTCAAACCTAGCAGATTTATGCGTTGGGTACAAAGTCACCCCGAGGTCCGTACTGTTTGGGCCTGGGGCTGGGCCCGCTACACCCAGATAGATCTACCGCTCCTGCCCCTCGGTCCTACTATGAGGATTAATAGTCCCAAGTTTCCGCCTACCCACTCACATGATCTAAATAATAACCCTCCTTACACTAACCATACCATGTAAGAATTATTCGTAATCATAGTAACATGTATTTCACCCCCGTAGTTTAGAAAACTGAAAACAGTTAAGAGAAAAGGGGGACATGAACTCACAGTGGTGCGTCTCTACCAAGTATATCTCCTGATCAAGCAGCTGTGCGACGACCTACACGTACTAAGTCTATTAGACGGACGGCCGTGCCTTCGCTTAAGGTTTAAGTTTTTGGGAAATAGTTAGACAACTATTTCGTGTTTAAATTTTTGTAAATACTTGGTAATTATTCTCCTTCCCAAGGATGGGGGATTTAATACATGCGTGTTCGTAACATTCGAAATACATTATTAAGTCTCACTTAATATATTTTATTTCATACAATTTTCCAAAATAATATTCTTTGACAAATACGCGTTCGTTGGTATTTTCTAAATTGCGTAAGTTACGGATAAAGATCGGGTGGTAATAATTATACCGTTGTAACTTATTATTTATTGTGAAGGCGTTCGTATTATTTTGGAATCGTTAACATTCGGTAATATTATTTTTACCCTAAAAATAATATTTGTATAGTTCACAAAATAATCATAAAAATCTCACAAGTGTTGTTATGAAAAATATATATATATATATATATATATATATATATATATATCAAATATATATTTAACAAGTTTTATTTTGTGAAAATCCCACCTCCGATGTTTCGTAAATAAAGTCGTGGCGAAACTTACGTTTTGAAAACAAGTCAAAAATGGATTTACAACACTTATAGTGAAAATATTCCCAAGTGTTAGGTTTTTAGAAAAATTTCGCCAGAGTTTCCCCTGTAACTGGAGGTGGCCACGCTTTCAAGCGTATCATTTTCTTTTAAAATTCAAATCAACAATTTTCTCAATCAACAATATTCAAACCATCAAACTAGTCAAAATAGATGTAAATCGCAAAAATGCATGAACTTGTGGTTTATCTAAAATATGAAGTAAATCTCATTACTTTTAGTGGATCTTTTGTATAAATCAATCCGGTTTCGTAAAAGTCTTGTTTTTAATGAAATTCCATCTTTACAACTTCTAGTAAAATTTGACAAAACTAGTTCCTTGTCGAAAATTAGTGTTACACAAGTGTTTACACACTTGTGTGTTTATAAAAATCATTCTTGCTCATGTAAGATCCGGTTTTAGAAAATAAGATTTCCTTGACACTTGGTCCTTTGAAAATACCGCTTGTAGATCCGTAGATCTACTAGTTTTAAACACTATTTCATAAGAAAAATCGATTTTACACAAGTTCAAGTTTCTTGTGTGGTAGAGTTTCATCACTTAACCTTTGTTACACTTAAACAAGCTCTATGTCATGATCCATGATCATGACCAATCCGGGTTAAACGATGATCCGAGCTACCACATCATAGATCGGCACTAAATAATCACACAAAACAAATCTTACAAGATTTACACAACCCTTGTGCTATTAACCAACATTTTTAACATTTTAGTAGACTTTTAACATATCATCTTGCATGTTCTTGAGTTTTAACCGTCATATTTCATTTTACCCACTTTAAAATAGATCGAGAGTGTGTTTCAAGCAACTTACTACTAGCTCGAGGCTAGGGAAGAATCTAGTCGAAGATCGGGTGGATAAAAGCAATAGGGTGAGGTCCTTCACGTTCCGAATGCACCAAGCTTCCTCGTATGTGATCCTTAACACTTGTATGCCCTTGGAGTAGCTTGAACAAAATCGAAAAATGGATGGATGATATGGGGGTGTTCAGCCGAGAGCTTAAGGAGAGGGAGAGAGAGTTATGTGTTGGTTAGTTAAGTGGTGAAATGAATGGTGGGTTAAGATAGTTACTTATAGACAAAATCTTTCCATTTTTAACCAAAGGTTATTGTGTCACCTTGATATTAGACAACCAAGATTATTTTAATCTTGCAAGGACAATGGGTGTCACCATATGGTGACCGATTTCGTTGGGGGGGGGGGTCTCCTAGTTCATTTCCAACTAAACGGTTAAGATCTATTTAGTTAATTAGGAGGTTAACTTAGTTACTAGCATGTAGTAAGTTGTAACGGGTGTTAGGGTATTCGGGGACCCTAACTGGCTTAGAAAAAGAAAAACAGTGTAGATGGCAATATTTTTATGTTCCGGATAAAGTCCGGTTGTTAGGTTGGATAGTGATCCGTTAAAGTGCTTAACAAAGCTTTAAAGTGTCGTTATTATTATTTTCAGTGACACAACTTATTCCCGACACATTGGAAAGTGTCTAGTAATATTTTTCCCATGTTTTGGCACTTTATTAGGTAGCTTAATGCTGAATTTTAATTAAAGTGCTGAATTTTGTACTTAAAGTATGTTTTAGGCACATCCGGTCACTGTAATCTCATTCCTAGTGACGCAGTTCTACAACCCTTATATCCCTACACTTTCTATTAGTGTAGTAAACTATTTCTGGCTCTTACAGGCCTTAGAGGCAGTGCCTGCCTGGTGCTAGTTATGACAGCACGTTTAATAGGTTATCCGTTCATTGTGCTACTGTGCGTTTGGTGCCTCAAGGTTGTCACAAAGGTGCTGTAAGCAAAACATGGAGTGTCAGCAAGTAAAGTATGATGCAAGTAAGTACATGTATCAGCATTCAAGTAGCAGTTTATCCACAATTTCAAGTAAGCACAGTAATTAAGCAGTAATTAATTATTAATTAAGTCGTACGGATACCTGGTTTAGTGAGGGTTGTCACAAGATTTACTAGAACGCTTCAAGAATCCAGGTGATCGATCGGATGAGGGAATGAGTCTCACCACTTAAGTCGGGAAAAGAAATACGTGAGTAAAAAGGATGCGAATGACGTCGTCGTTCCTTCTAATATCCCATGATGTAGGGGTGGCTCCCCTTCGTCGATTCGTTCTCGTAACTTCTCTACGTGCTTCGTAGCAGGCCTTTCCTGTAAGCATGTACATCGTGTGAACGTTTCCCGCGTCGATTCGTCATAGCCCAGGGATGACGTCAAGAAATATGTGGGCGAGGACTTGGAATAACTGGTTCCTTGCCCTAAGAGTGTCATGGTTTTGAATCAAGGTTAGGAGAATCCACTCCTGCTTAGCGCATATCAGGTTTGCGTAGTTTTCGTATGATTCACAGTATTGAATACAGCTACATATTTACACACATATGCTGAATATACACATACACATTTACACATATATGTGTGCACAAGTAAATGCCGATGACTATAATTACTATGTGAGTACCTGAATCTGACGAACCTTGCAATCCGGAGTGTGGTGTCGTTGTGGTTTTCATTAAAGAACGGTTATAGTCTGGTTTTTCATATAAAACATTTTTCATCTTAAAAATATTTTATATCTTAAACCAAGTTCACTATAACCAATGGCTCTGATACCAATCTGTCACACCCTCAAAATCCACATGCGGAGTACCACTGCGAGGCGTATGACATGACCAGGATCCAGCCACTAATTATTTTGAACGATTTAGTTATTATTACAAATAAAGGTATAATTAGCGACCAATTTAAATTTTCAAAACATAGTTTAAGTTTGCAGCGGAAGGGAAAAGAGAACATATCGTAATTTAAAACCACAAGTTTATTAATTATGAATTTACAAGCCACGCACTCCAGTCGATTGCAATGTACGTCCTAAACTGTATCGAGCAACCTGCAAAGCATGCAGTAGGGTATCAACATAAAGTTGGCGAGTTCACGAGTTGTCCAGTTTTAGTTTTTGAAAACGTAAGTTGTTTAGATAAAACATTTATAATCACGTCATGGGGAGCTACCCCATATGAAAGCTACTAAACTGGAGTTACCGAAACTATTGACGAGAAGATTTTGTGCCCCGAGTCAATGTCTATCGTCATTGACCAAGATGCAAGGTCTACTAGTTCACGCCCGATCTCCCCCGGTCACGGTGTGAGGCTGTCAAACCTAATAGCGCTATCGACTAATAACCCGTTCGCCCCCGGCGATTAATCGGTACTGTAAGCAGGGACTTTACATGATAGAGATTCGTTTAGTTTGGCTAGTTGTGATTTAAAAATAATATCCAAACGTATCTCCCCCGGAGATAGTAATTTAAAAGTACCCATTCGTATTTTCCCCCGGAAATATTAGTTTGAAAGTATTCTTCCCAAAGATGGCAGTTTGTTCGTGTCCCTCCCTGGGACGCATGCTTTTAGTGTGTGAACTCACCTTTGTTTTGCTCGGCAGTCAATTTACTTGTGTTACGTTGGTCACCCATACCCTATTATGGTTATTAATATTCATCAGGTTCGTATGCAAGTAACGTCACGTATAAAGTACATGTACCTAACTTATAGCACACATGTTACACTAGTACCCTATACATTATGCGGCCCAATAACTAAGCAGAGTGGTCCAGTCGGAACCAGGTGGTCTCGACTCGAGACTACGAGGTCTCGAGTCGCAACCCTGCGTTTTCGAGTCGCAACCGCAGATCTCGAATAGTGCATATTTGAGTCGCAACCGTAGGGGTCTCGAGTCCCGTCTCGAGTCGAGATCAGGAGATCTCGAGTCGCAACTGTGCTGGTCTCGACTCCTGGAGCGTCTTGCCTGGTTTCGAGTGGTCACTAAGTGGTCTCGAGTCGCAACCGTAAGGTCTCGACTCGTAGACTATGCAGATGCTTCTAGAATTTTCAGAATAGTACGATCCAATCAAAATTCATAAACATGTACTATCCAGTTAAATTTCATTAACATATTTCCTATACCGTACCCTCCTGAATTCAGATCAATGCTCCTTAATTCAAATATTCTTATCACATTCAAACAGTTCATCAGATTCATCAAAATAGGTCTAGCACTATAACTTTCCATCAAAAACATATCATCAAATTAATTATGACTTATAGCAACTAAAACCCAAAAAAATCGCTCAAACACACAACCGATTGTCATGAGACTTTTATTAAAATCCTATTATCATCATCAGACATCACTAAAAGAAACACATACTCCTATTTAACCAATTATCTAAAAGAGTTAACAACATTTTTGCATAAAAGCATGAACCAAAATGATGCAAACATAAATCTCAGATTAACATACTCCTAGTCATCATTTCAATCCTCATTCAAAGCATTCAGATTGTACTCATTATCCCAAAAACATACTTCTAAATCCCATACATACTAAACAGTTAATATATCATCAATACAAAACACACTATCACTTCATAATTAAACAACAACTCTATCTGATGTGCAGATCTATGCAAAACAGCTAATTTACACATATATTTTAACAAAACAGAAGACATCAAGATGCGAGGCAATCACATACCGACCGGAGGGTTAAGACCATGCTGTTGTGTGCGACCCGAGGCTGAACCCGACAAGACCCGAGCAAAACCCGAGACCGTTGCCACTGCTCCTTTCCCGAACAGAGACTTGAACTGAACATGACCCGAGCTATCATTATCATCAGCTCAGGCCGGTGAGATTCGTCGGATAATCAGAACCGCCGCCGCTGCCTTTGCTTCTAGCGATTGTGGCCGCCAGTATCCCCAAATCAACGACCACCATCTTCCTCTTCAATCAGCAGTACGGCTTGAGCCGGTTCGACATCAAAACAGAGCATCGGAGAAGAGAGAACGAGAGGGGTATGTGTGACTGTGCGGCCGCCGAGATGCGCTCCGGTCGTCGGTAGTTGCTTGACCGAAAGAGAAGGGGCAGGGGGTAGGGGTGAGCGGCAAGTGTGAGAGGTTTTTAGGGTTTTTGGAAGGTTTATAAGGTGTTTAAATAGGCTAAGGTTCTAGGTTTAGGGAGTTGGCTTGGGCCTAGCCCGCGTACGAGCCTATTTAAACAACTACACGCCTCGCCCAACTCGATTGGCCCGGTTATATTAACTTATTCACAAATAGTCGAAACTTCCGTCGCGGATTATTATTTTGAGAAATAATGACGATAATAATAAATAAATAATAGTGAATACGAGCATTAATAAAATGCTCGTTTCTCGACGATCAGGATCAAGGGTTCGAGTTGTCAGAGCAAACAAGGAAACAGATCACCACTGGTTTGCAAGGCCACTGGTATGTGTGACGGCGTAGGAAGGCTCAAACCTAGCAAATTTGTACCGGGCTTCCGGCTGTAAGACATAGTCACCCTATGGGCCACCTGTAACACCTGTGCCTCCACGGCCATCAAACAAATACCGAACCAATGAAATATTATATTTCATACTTGGGATTTGTAAAAATATGTGTATCATTTGCACATATCAATTCTTGTTCAATTTCAAACTCTAAATCGCTTTTTGGAAGGTTATACGCGCACCGATGCGTAAATATAACCAGTTTAATGCAACGAACACTCCGGAATAGTGAAATAGGCTTAACATACCTTAAATAACCTTTACATAACTTAGATATAAGTTTTGGAAGGTTTGGTGTGGTGAAATCAAAGTTTAATCGCTTACAGGGACTAAAGTTGACAAACTGCGAAAGTATGCCAATTTGAACTGTAACAGACCTTCCGAAACATGACCATAAGTTAAACATACCATAAATATCCTTTACATAGCTTAGAAATAGGCTTTGAGGTGTTCGGTATGCTAAAATAAACTTTTGTGTCATTCAGGGACTAAAAGTGTCAAAAAGTGCACAAGTTTGCATTTTTACGCATAACTTACGTTCTGAATACATCCGGACATCCAAAAATTTATGTAAGCACTATAATATTTTATTTTAGTGTTCGGCATAAGAAAAATCCATTCGTCGCGTCATTTGGATCGTTTTTCGCGCTTGTGCGCATTCCGTCGTAATTAAGCGAACATCGCGTTCGTACGACCAAACGAACCATCATCCGGCATATTTTTGAGCATGTTTTGAGTTCCCTATACTTTAACTTCATTTTAGAGCCTTGAAATGAGGTTAACGGGGTTCAAACGCATCGAAAATCGCTTAAACGGGCTGCAGGGACCATTTCTGCCAATTTTGAAAGTTTGCTGAAACAAGGGGGCAGTGGCGTAGCGCCACTGCATGTAGCCTTACCAGTCGCGCTACGCGACTGCCTATTCTGGGCAGAAAACATGCAGAAACTCAGTTTTTCGCATTCGGGACCAGATTCGATGTATTAGCCGTTGTTTAATTCACAACCACACATTCTAACTTGCTTAGTCAGCGGATAAGGATGGAATTTAGCTACCATGAGTTTCCGACAAGTGTACGGGTTGGATCATGGCACGTTTTCCATGAAACGATCCTAACGGTTCGGGTATTCCTATAAATACCCAACCCACACAACCTCATTTTGCACAAGAATTCTGATTTGAGAGCTCTAAGTTGAAACCATTGTTTCAAACCTGAGTTCTTGGATCGGGATTAGCATTCGGGGACCCTTCGTAAGTATTCTTTCGTTCTTTTCCTTATTTTATTGCTTTTAGAGTCAGAAAGTCAAACTTTGTTTGACTTTCAGTGTTGACCAGTAATGGTCAATGCGAAGTTCGTTTGAACTTCGCAACGTGAGTGTAATCACGTTGGTCATAGTCCCTTGGGACTATGCCCACTGATTACCACGTTGTCTAGGGTCGTAGGGTAAGCGATCTAATGAATCGCTTATACCTCGAACCCGACCCATTTGGTCGATCATTAGGATCCGACCAAATACATTAGGTGACCATAGTAGGTAGGGAATAACCTTCCGAGGTTATACCTTATGGTCGCTTCGTTTAAGTAGTTGTATGATAAGTAGTTTATATGCCTTAGGTAAATTACCAGAATACCCTTTTCATGTATAATTGGTAATTAAGCATATGTAACCTAAACTTTTGTCACATAACTGATTATGTAACATGTTTAGGCATATAACACTTGTCATAGGACTAGTTAGATGGTCCAAACGCATTTCACGCGCACGACGCGTTAAAGTAGCATAAGCTACCTTAATGGGTCGCGATGGGTCGAAAGCACTTAGGTTTGGTTTCATTGTAGTATGTAGGCCTTGTTAAACCATATCATATGAGTTCCAATACTCATTTGGTTTACCAAGCCTCATCCTATCCGATCTCCCGATTTAAGTCCGGTTTATTTTTATAGTTTTAGATTGCCGACTGATTCCGTGCTCCCTCTAACTTTGTTTGGTTGTTGTTCAAGACCTCCAAGCATTATCAGGCGAGTACATTATTCCCCTCTTTTACTGTTTTCAAACTGTTTTGGGGTGAAGCATGTGTACCTATCTGTTATTTTCATGATTCCAAAAGTATAATTGATTATACATGTTATTATTTATCATTTGACAAATTACATAACTATCTATGATTTAAACATTTATTTATCAAAGAACATAAAATAAATTGTTGAATTGTACTTATTTTATGTTCACCAGACCGATTGTTAGTATGATATAGCGCTATAGGATTTGACACCCCATTCCTGTTGGCATGGAATGTCTGAAACCAATTTGTTGATCCATCCAAATAGGGATTGCCTTTGTGGTATTTCTATAGTCTCAAAGGTGTATCTTGATGCACCAGGTCTGAATGAATTCTTAAATCACACTATCAAAGTATAGTTGAATATACTCTCATGTGTGGTATTGTACAAAACCAACATATATATATGAAACCAAAACATAGTTTAATATGTTATTTATCACATCTAAAGCATATTTTGATATGTTATATATGAAATCAAAAACATAGTTTAATATGTTACTTACAAATCCAAAGTATACTTTTAATATGCTACTATAAGGTTATTTGTTTAATCTTACATTTATTTATACAAATCACATTGAATACATATTACATGATTTACATTAGACATGAACATTTTACATCTTGATGGTTTGGTTTGAATAAGTGATTAAGTAACGATGCGTGTGTAATATGATACAAGCATGGTGGATACGCCGCTGGTACTTCCTATATATAAGTGTTTGTATGGTATTACATATATCGCAGCGTTATTTGAATCATTTTAGTTTGATACATATAAACATTTTATACAAATAACATACTTTTCACAAGACATTGTTTTACAAACAACATATCTTATACAAACTCATTTTTACATGGTTATTCATATAATCATGCATTATTCTCTTATTTATACATATCATCTGAACTTATCATTGTTTTTCAAATAATTTACTAAAACAAATGTTTTTGGGTTAAGAGTCATGGCTATGAGGTTTTACAAATTATAACCCGCTTGATTTGAGTTGGTTAATTAAGTTGCAATATTATACTCTTTTCAAAACAAGGTTTTTAAATAAAGTATTGCAACGTCTAAACTAGCCATGATTTCGACACTCCTACAAAACCAATGTATTCGCCAGCATTTCTTTGCTGACCTCGTTTTTACACATGTTTCAGGTACTGCTTTGCAATGATTGTTGATACATGCTACATTTAGGATGGACTCGTGCCTTAGCGACTTAAAACGAGACAATAACTAGTTAACTTATGTTATGTACCCTTTGTTTCTTGTTTAAACAATGTAAACTCTCATAATTGATTAATAAAACGAAACTTTAATTGCCATGGATTTGAAACGATTAATTCTGTTACAACACTCCCCGACATTTCCGCCACGTTTTGTATGTTCTACGTGGTCGGGGTGTGACACCACCCTTGTCCTCATGGGTGTGGGCTCGCTACACCTAAATAGATCTATCACTCATGCCCCTCGGTCCTTATATGAGGATTAATGGTCTCAAGTGTGCGCCTACCCATTCACATGATCTACTGTACTTTCCTAGGCTAACCATACCAATTGTAATTATATATGTAATCATTTTGTAACATGTATTTCACCCCCGAAGTTAATAAACAAAACAGTTTAAAGAAAAGGGGGACATGAACTCACTGTCTTGCGTCTTCAGTACTCGTAACTCATGTTCCTTCAGTAAACACGACTACCTACAATGTACTAACGTCTATTAGACGAACGGGTCGTGCCTTGACTTAGAATTTACATTTCTGAGTTACGTTTCTGATATCATTCCAATTTATAATTACTTGTTAAAATAATACATATTTTAACTTAAATTATATTTGTCACTTTTTGGAATAATCGTTAAACAATATTTTGTAACAATACTTCCCAAGTATTTATACTTGTACGTCCTTCCCAAGGATGGGTATATTTGTATTTGTATTTTGTATATTTTTGCCATGTATCGGTGTCGTATTCCGGTGTGGGTTTATACGTACGAGAATACGTATTTTCTTGTAATCGTTAAGTATTCTTATACTTAATTTTTGTGTTAAACTTTCCGGAATATTATTCTAATAAAAGTCCACTAATATATATATTTCCCAAAATATATATATTTATTTAAGAGTTATTACTTAGAAAAATTATTTATAATTTTTCCTTTTGGCAAAAATATTCGTAGTTCCAAAATAATATATTTTCAAGTCTCACTTAGAAAATATATATAAACTTATTTTTATCCAAAAATAAGGCATTTCAAGTTTATCCAAGAAAATATATATATATTTCCCAAAAATATTATATTTTCTAGTAATTCCAAGAAAACATATATATTTTTAATCGCCAAAAATTATATATTTCCTTCTTGTCAAAATATGATATAACTTTTGTGATAACCATAAAAATCATATTTTCATTTCTTGTGTCCAAAATATTATTTATCAAAAATATACTTATAAAGGTATTTTCCGGAATATTTTGTAAGTTACATTCTTTCGTTCGGTTTCGCAATATTATGTGTGTAACTTGTTTATTTATTCCTTGAGATTTTTGGTAAATACTTTGGATTGTAATTTCTTGGTATTTTGTTAAGTTATAATATTTTAACCCTAAAATAATATAACTAATACACAAAGTATACAAATAATCACACATATGTGTCTTCTAAATATATATCTTTCAAATACATATTTAGTTATTTTTATTTACAAAAACCAACCTCCAATATTTGTATTTTGTAACAAAAATTATGGCAAAGTTTATATGGAAATTCTTGGTTAAAATATACATGTAAATGTTTTGTTTAAAAATATTTTTTAAGTGTTTATATTTTTAGAAAATTTTGCCATAGTTTCCCCTAAAAATGGAGGTGTCCATGCAATCAAAGCATATCATTTTCTTTTTAAAATCATCTCAACAATCAACAATTCAATCAACACTTACCAAGTGCCAAAATCATGCAATTTACACAATAACATGAACTTGAACTTTTATGAAAACTTGTAGTAACTTACTACTGTTTTTAGTAAGCCTAGTTACCCTTAAAAATATGGTTATTTGTTTGTAAATCTTATTCTTGTATAATTTAGTCTTTTACAACTTGTATGATGATTTTTCAAAAATCAATCTTCTTGTATTTTTCTTGTTACATACTTTACTAGCTTTGTTTTCACCCTCAAAACATGATTTGTTTCTTTAAAAATCATGATTAGGTAAATCTTGCAAATGAACTTGGTCACTTGAGAAAACTATTCTTGAAGTCATCCATTTACAAGACTTATGTTGTGTTTAAATCATCATCACATATGAAAACAATTTTTATTATTCAATTTCATGTATTCATAAAGTATGATCATCTTGGTCTTTCACAAGATCATCACCTTAACTTACTAGATCATGTGTTTAATCATAATCTAGTAAGTTTCATATGATGTCTAACATCATAAACACAAATAATCAATCATCAAGAAGCAAAACAACACTAAACAATATGTATTCTTATGTTATTAAGCTTTATGTGAAGGTTCATCTTCTTGTTCATTAGTGTTCTTCATGATTTGCATCATACACCATCTTTTAACCAACTAAATAAGAAGTAAATTCGAGTGACAAGAGGCTTACTACTAGCACAAGGGCTAGGGAAGAACTCAAGAAGATGATGGTGATGAATGTGATGGATAATAGCAAATGGAAGAGGTTCTACAATCTCCAATGCCACCAAACCTCCTTATCTTGCTTCTAACACCTTGTGATTAGTATGGAATGGATGAACTAGTGAATGAAGATGATGGTATGGTGGTGGTGATCTTCGGCCGTGAACAAGAGGGGAGGAAGGAGATAGAGTAGTGTGTGTTTAGTGTGTGTGAGATAATGAGAGAATGATCTTCCATGTTATACTTATAACCAAGTTTAATCTTTAACCATTGGATAATATGTCACTTAAGTACTAAACAAATCTCTTAACAAATCACATAAGATCAAGGGTGGGGGCCACCCTTGTGATCGTCCACACAAGGGGGGGGGGGGGGGTTATTGGTTGTGTTGTGATGGATAGTTAAGATATCTAGTTAGATTCCAAGTATAAGATTAGGTGTTATGTATATTATATGTTATATAGTGTGTTAGGGTGTTCGGGGATCATAACTAGCTCAGTAATGTTAAAACAATGCTTCTAGTGTAATTTTGATGTTTCGGGTAGTGTCCGGTTGTTCGGTTAGATACTGGTTCTTTAAAGTGCTAAACTATACCGTTTAGTGTTCTTTATGTACCTTTTTGTAACACTTTTAATTCCCGACACTTAGGAAAGCATTCAGGACCATTTAGTCATATTTTTGCATGATACTAGCTTGTTAAAATGCTGATTTTTGCTGATTTATGCTGAATTCAACACTTTATGTGGGTTTTAGGCATTTTCCGGCACTTAAACTATCACTTAGGAATGCAGTTTTGTGGTCCTTACTTCCCTACACACCATACTAGTGTAGTACCTAGTCTCTGGCCCATACTGGGTCTCAAAACACTGTCTGTCTATGTACTGAACTTCGTCAGCATTTTTCTGAGTTATCCGCTAACTGCGCTAACTGTGCTTTGTGCATCATTTATGTCAATATGGTTTGCATGTAATAATGATGTGACATTATGCAATATGTGATGCACATGTAAGTAGGATGCAGTAAACAGAAAGTAGTTAATTGTAATTCAGCATAGTCATTAGGCACTAATCAAGATTAATTAATTGTACGGATACCTGGATTTTTGTCAGTTGTCACAGTTATCATAGTCAGATCATCTGGACGAATGGTCATCCAATCGGATGGCCATTCGAACAGATGGTCAGTGAGTGAAGTTTCGTAAAATCTTCTAAGTTTGAGTTAACGGAGACGGTGTGACGACGTGTCAAACAACAGAAACATACCAAACCCAGCTCGTTCGATCGGATGGGTATCACCCCTTTTCGAACCGACGAGCTGTTCCTGGTGGGATTTCATGTTTGGACCCGTTAATCGGCCCGTTTTCCGGTGGAACCCAGTTTTCAAGCTGACTTTTGACTAAGGATTGTGTCGAGAGTCTGTTTGAGCCCGATTTCACTAAGGTTTTGCATAAATCAGAAGGAAAGTATGGAAAATCATTGTAAAACGTGAAGTTTATCAGATCCGAGCCAGAAACATGTGAACTTCCGTCAGATCTGGTATAAAAGTGTGATAATCCTTTAGATTTTGTATAAAAGTTGTGAAAATCCACTAGATCTAGCACCAATCTTGGTTACACGGTGCTCCACCTCAGTTTGCATAAGCAACCGAGCAGAAACCACCTTCAAGAGGTCCAAATCAGTTGGTTTTCAGGAAAAAGTTGAAGTGTTCGTGTGATTTTGATGAAGAATGTGGTGTAGAAGTGAATAAAGATGAAAATTGTACAAGATTTGAGGTGAAATACTTATGAAAAGGCCTTGAATCGTGATTGAAAGGGTCTAGAAGCTTGAGAGCAAATGAGCCGAATGAAAGGTGAAAATGGAGGTCAAGTGCTCTATTTATAGGTGATAGTGACAGGGCTAGTCGAATGGTTAAGTCGGTGCAAGTGTGGCAGATGATCGGATGGCGTGCGGTCGAATGGCCATCCGGTCGGATGGTCATCCGAGCGGATGGTCATCCGATCGGATGTCCATTCGGACAGCCGATCCTCGTTTGCTAGTTTCCCGGCTTTGGTTCGTTTTGCGAGCTAGGTTAAGCGTTGCGTTGCGTATTATTGTGAGTAGTCAATACATAGGGTATTATTACATCATAAGTTTGCACAAGGAGTTTCCGTGTTTCAGGTTTGCGTTTAAGCTAGTTTCCCGTTCAATAAGTATCAAGCATAACAAGTGTCAAGTTTCTAGCATCACAAGAGTCGAGATTCAAAGTATCACAAGAGTCAAGATTCACATCGTTCACATATAAAGCATCACAAGAGTCAAGATTCATATCGTTCATATATGAAACATCACAAAAGTATCACATAGAGTAAAAGTTTCACGTGTTTAACATGATTAAGATTCAAATAGTATCATTTCTTATTTTGATCGATCGTCTCGAGATTACAAGCATCATAAGGTAAGAAGTATGACGGGACTCACCAAGATAATAAAGTATCGAAATGCTGGGCGTTACATCTGATCCTGAAATTGCAAGATATTCTTATAAGTGTTTTGAAATGTCAAATGTACAGATATTTAGAGAGCCAGGTACAGATCCTGAAAGATCAAAGCAAGGAGGAATTTGCTGAAGAGAGAGTCTGATGAAAGGGGGAGCTGATGAATCAAGATTTAAAGGGGAGTCTGTGATTATGAACTGTCAAAGACTTTTGAACACTCAGAGATGATGAAGATTAGCTACGAGATTGATTGCAGCAATATCCAAGGGGGAGTCTGTGAATGCACTATGTCTATTGCTTACGTCAATCACGTGTTTAAACGTCAAATATATCAAGTCATAGCTAATAGAGTGAACAAGACTAGGTTATGTAGTGTATGTATACATTAGGAAGGAAGTTAGGTCCGCAAGAATCCATATAATGTAGGTCCGCACGAAACAGGGGCACAATTACGGTTTGCCAGATCCGCACGAATGGGCACTAGGTGCATCCGCACGAATCTGCGCATCCGTGATTACTTACATGCGCGAATCAAGGAAGCTTATAAATAGATGTCTTGTGTCTTGTTCATTTAGAATCTTGGTGGACTTGAGTGGGGAAACTTTGTCCAAGTGATTTCACGGTATTTTAATATCAAATCATCAATCGAAATCATTTTAATTACTTATTCTTGTTCAAGTCAACCTCGTACTTGGATTCCGCACAAGATACGAGGTCATAACAATCAATTGAATATTCAAGAAGATCGTGATCGGTCCTAACACGTTCCAACATAATCGTTTGGTGGTAAGTAAATAGCAAAGCTTCGTATTGATTAACCAATGAGAAAAAGATTGATGAGAATTAAAATGAGTAAGGGTTTAGTGAGAATGAGATGGTTTAGAGTGAAAATTTTTTGAGAAAGATATGGCTATTTATAAGGTTAAAAAAAATAAATAAACCAATATTTTTAAGTGTAAACGGTCATATGATTGTTGGAAGACCACAACTAACATTCGAAATCAATAAATGTTGTGACACCTGTGTCACTTCAACCATCAAACAAATTCCAAACCAATGAAATATTGTATTTCATACTTTGGACTTGTATAAATATGTGTATCTTTTTCACATATCAACTCTTGTTCTATTTCAAGCTCTAAATCGCTTTCTGGAAGGTTATACGCGCACTAATGCGTAAATATAACCAGTTTAATGCAACGAACACTATGGAATAGTGAAATAGGCTTAACATACCTTAAATAACCTTTATATAACTTAGAAATAAGCTTAAAAGGCTTTGGTATGGCAAAAACAAGTTAATTCGCTTACAGGGACTAAATTTGACAAACTGCGAAAGTATGCCAATTTGAACTACAACGAACATTCCGGAACATGACTGTGAGTTAAACATACCATAAATATCCTTTACATAGCTTAGAAATAGGCTTTGAGGGGTTCGGTGTGCTAAAATAAACTTTTGGGTCATTCAGGGACTAAAAGTGTCAGAAAGTGCACAAGTTTGCATTTTCGCGCATGACTTACGTTCTGAATACCTCCGGACATCCAAAAATTTATGTAAGCACTAAAATATTTTATTTTAGTATTTGGCATAAGAAAAATCCATTCGTCGCGCAATTTAGATCGTTTTTCGCACTTATGCGCATTCCGTCGTAATTAACCGAACAACGCAATCGTACGGCCAAACGAACCAACATCCGACATATTTTTGAGCATGTTTCATGCCCACAATGTTTAGGCATCCTTGTGGAGCCTTGAAAATGATTTAACGAGCCTTAAACACGTCGGAAATGGCCTGAATACGCAACGGGGACTGAAAGAAGAACATTTGAAAGTGTTTGCTGATCAGGGGGACCCTAGCGCGACGCCTAGCCCCCTTGGCGTCACGCTAGGCCTCTTCTGATCAGCAAAGGTCATTTTAAACATAAGTTAACAGCCCCTAACACTTCCCAAAGGTCAAGTGCCACATGTTAACCTCTTATGGTGGCCAAAATCAGTTACCACAACATTGCAACAAGTGTAGGGATGTGATCATTCCCTCTTCTCCAAGAAATGATCCTAACAGTGAACCGAAAACTATAAATACCCACCTCCACCCTTCACTTTTCCTCACAAGAATCTGATCTTATGTGCTCTAAGTTGAAACCTTTGTTTCATACCTGAGCTATTTTGATCTAGATTAGCATTCGGGGACCCTTTGTAAGTGTTCCTTCGTTCTTTTATTGCTTTTCGAGTCCGAAAGTCAAACTTTGTTTGACTTTCTGCATTGACCAGTTTATGGTCAATGAGAAGTTCGTTTGAACTTCGCAACGTGATTGTAATCACGATGGTTATAGTCCCTTGTGACTATGCCTACTGATTACCACGTTGTCTAGGGTCGTAAGGGTAAGCGATCTGATAAATCGCTTATACCTTCGAACCCGACCCATTTGGTCGATCATTAGGATCCGACCAAATACATTAGGTGACCATAGCATACAGGGAATAACCTTCCGAGGTTATACCTTATGGTCGCTTCGTTTAAGTAGTTGTATGATAGGTAGTTTATATGCCTTAGGTAAATTACCAAAATACCCCTTTGATGCCAAAATTCGTTTTAAACATATGTAACATAACTTTTGACATCTAAACTGATTTGACAACCATATTAGACATGTTAAGGCATATTTTACTTGTCATAGGACTAGTTAGGCGTTCCGAACGCGTTTTACGCGAACGACGCGTTAAAGTAGCATAAGCTACCTAAACGGGTCGTAATGGGTCACAAACACTTAGGTTAAGTTTCGTTTTAGTATGTGGGCTTTGTTAAACCATATTACACGAGTCTCCATACTCGTTTGGTTTACGAACCCTCATTCTATCCGATCCTCCGATATTAGGTCCGGTTTATTGACATAGTTACCTATATTAGGTGCCGTTTGATTCCGTGATCTCTAGCATTGCTTGGTGGTTATCTTAGGACTTCTGAGCAATCTCAAGTGAGTACATAGACCCCTCCTTTACTGTTTTCCAAACTGTTTTGGGGTGAAACACATGTGCCTACTTGTTACTTTCATGCTTTCCATGTTTTCACATCATATACCTGCTACGTTCGTTAGTACATTATAGTACATGTTTTACATTACATTTCATGCTATGTATGCCCATTGTGTGCGTACTTAGTACATGTTTTACATTACATTTCATGCTATGTATGCCCATTGTGTGCGTACTTAGTACATTGTTTTACATTACATTTCATGCTATGTATGCCCATTGTGTGCGTACTTAGTACATTGTTTTACATTACATCTCATGCTATGTATGCCCATTGTGTGCGTACTTAGTACATTGCTTTACATTACATTTCATGCTATGTATGCCCATTGTGTGCGTACTTAGTACATTGTTTTACATTACATTTCATGCTATGTATGCCCATTGTGTGCATACTTAGTACAGTTGTTTTCATCACATGTTTACATTTTGGTATGACATTTGGTTTGTTTAACATGGAACAATACATTCATTAACATTGATCACGCCGTTCGTTAGTAGGTAGTGGTACCATAGGAATTGACAACTCCCGTTCCTGAAATCCTGGGTTTGTTTGGATTGGAAGGAATGACCGAATTCGATATACATAACTTAGATAAACCTTTAATTTGTTTAAGGGTTTATCGCCACAGTCTCAAGGCTTGGATGTATGCATTTTCACAATACCGCATAGATGTTTATATCAGTATAGCATGCATTTGTTACACAAAACATAACTTTGATTTAAACCATGTTTTACTTCAATACCTTGTTTTTGTGCATTTTACATATGGTTTAGTTGATTTATTTCACTTACCATACATGATATTTTTGGGTACACATTACATGATCTACATTAAACATAAACATTTTGACATTGATATACACATTTGGTGGTTTACATTGAACATAGACATTTCGATATGGTTTACACATTAACACATGACAATTCATTTATACATAAACAATTTACATTGGTGGTTGATTTGAGTAAGTGATTTGAGTAACAAGGCGTATGTAATATGATACAAGCATGGTGGATACGCCGCTGGTACTTCCTATAAACAAGTGTTTGTATGATATTACATGTCGTAGCGTTACTTAAATCATTTCAATATTTGACATATTACATTTTACATAAACAACTTATTTTCACAAGACGTTGATTTACAAAACAACTTATCTTATACAAACTTATTTTTACTTGGTTATTCATTTAACCTTACATTATTCTCTTACTTATACATATCATTGCTTTTTAATGATTTACAAAACAAAACAACTTACAAGGTTCATGACTGACTGTTATTAAACAATTTTTCCTAAACTTATAAGTCGTGAATCCTATTTTCACAAAACCTATGTATCTCACAGGCATTTTTATGCTGACGTACCTATTTTCACATGTGTTTTCAGGAGCTTTTCCGTAGGATGATGATCGTGACACTAGGGCGGACCTGTGCCTTAGAGACATAAAATGAAGATAGACTTAGTTTAATTATGTTCTGAACTCTTTATTTCCTGTTTAAGACAATGTAACTCTTATGTTTATAAATAAAATACAACTTTGAATGCCATGGTTATGAAACAATTAATTCTGTTACATCACTCCCCGACGTTTTCCGCCACGTTTTGTATGTTATACGTGGTCGGGGTGTGACAAATGTCGGTAGGGGTGTGTAAAAAACCGAATTAACCGAACCATAACCGAGTTAACCGACAAAACCGAACCGAAAAAACCGAACCAAATCAAAAACTGGTGGGTCGGTTAATGGTTTTTTTGAAAACCGAAGGTAGCGGGTCGGTTATGGTTATCAATGTTTCCATACCCACCATAACCGAACCGAACCGACATGTAATAAATCTTTGCAGGATTTAGGACTTTTCACCATATTTGTAATATTTGATGTTTTTGATTGAAGATTATTAATATTTATGGGTTTTTCATATCGTTTTATGGTTTTGGTTGAATGTTTATTTGAATTTATGGAATATATCATATCACTTCATTTGAATATTCGATAATAATATTATAGATTATGTGTATTTTTTGTACTATGTAATACTAATGAGTAAACTGCTAAAATGGTCCTTGAGGTTTGGTCACTTTTGACACTTTAGTACAAAACTCAAACTTTTTGAATCTGCGTCCCTGTGGTTTCACTTTTGTTGTCATTTTCATCCAAAAACAAAATCTGATAAGATATTTCAGTTAATATCCAGCTTTTTTGTCTTTTTTCTCCCTTTTAATGAAGTGCAAAATGGTCAGATTTTTTTAATTTTTCATAATAAAACGTTAAAAGACCATTTTGCCCTTCATTAAAAGGGAGGAAAATAACAAAAAAAAAACTGGATGTTAACTGAAAAACTGACCATATTTTGATGTTGGATGAAAATGGCAACAAAATTGAAACCACGTGGACAAAAGTGACCAAACCTCATGGACCATTTTGGCAATTTACTCTATACTAATATATACAAATATGCAATAACAATTTATTCAATGTTAAAACAATTAAGCTAATTTTAGCTAGACTAAATACACAGTTAACCACCCACAACCGACCCGTTATAGTCATCAAAACCGATTAACCATAATCGCCATAACCGATCGGTTATGGTTATGGTTATAGTTTTAGGCCAAAACCGACCAAAACCGACCCATGCACAGCCCTAAATGTCGGTAATCAAGCTGGCTTAAAATACCCGCATGCCTAACCCGTATGGGTGACGATGGTGTGCTAGCCCAGGTTTGAAGCCGTGGTGGGTTTACCCGCTAGTGCCCGTCCTAAACTCCACCACCACCACCACCATCATAAGTTGGCCAGGATTTCGGACAAAACACTTTTTGTTATGGCATAACTACTCAACTTTTAACTTCTAATATCATGAAACTTATTATAAATGTACAAAAATGTAAAATTTCAAGTGACCACCTTGTTGGTTCATGTGTCATAATAGAGAAAATAATAATGTTTTTAACAATAATTCATGTATTTTATAGAATAAATACAACATACACCCCGCATTATTTAAACTACCAACTTTTTAATTATAGAGTACACCACTAATTATTCGGTACACGGTAAATCATGTTCTCAAAGAACAAGAGAATAATTATCGCCATAAATACACCACTTATTATTCGGTACACGGTAAATCGTGTTCTCAAAGAACAAGAGAATAATGACCAAAAAGTTGTCGTATTTGCTCACTGCAAGAAAATTGACTATCAATGGCGGGAATTCGAAAACATAAAGCAAAAAAGAAATTATATGGAACTTTCTGTTTCCACCAGTTTCTTGTTGGGCTCTATAACTATATATAGAAGTTTTGTCGTTCAAAAAAAATTATATAAGTATTGGTGACCATTCCCTATTTTTTGTCTTGTACATGATCAAAGATTAATAATTGATTCATTTAAACCCAAGCCAAAAATACATTCAAAATTTCCATGTCCTGTTTTTCTGATATAAATCCCTCCACACTAGCAAGAACACATTCATTTTTCAACATAAACATAATATAGCATGTCCTACAATCAAACCAAGCCCTAACCACGAGCAACCTCTTACCTAAGTCGAAACACGGACCACGTGCAAACGATTTAAGCAATGGCATACGGGATTGTTTCTAACTCAGTCGGCCGCCACATGCTCTTTTGGACACATAACAATCCTTCCTTGTCTTTAGAGTAAGTTAACCTCACTTCCCAATTCATGGATCTCACCATGTTTTCAACCTCATTTGTAATATCTACCGTGTCCCGAATAATAAGTTTCCCTTCCGGTCTCAATATTCGATCTACCTCCGCAACCAATGCCGTCATATTACATCTGTAACAGGTCAAACACAAACACGTAAAATTTAACTCATATGTATATAAACAAATTATATAAGACTAAAATGAGTTAAGCAGGTCAAAAGTCATTTTGCGTGCATTCAAATACTTGCAAAAAGGGTGGCAATTTATGATACGAACAAGACCTGAAAATAATAAGATATGTGAGAGCATCATGCAGGGCCGGCTCATAGGCTTGGCAACCTAGGCACGGGCCGCCAAAAAATAAAGGCCTCCAAGTTTTTAGAAAGATTTTATATATAGTATACATACTGGGCCTAAATAAATACGTTTATTTCAAAACTAAACTATTTTTTTATTGACGGAAACCAAAGTAAATATTGTTTAGCAAAAAGAAGGCCTAGTTTCAAAGCCCGTTTCGAATTAATTTCCAACTATTACAACAACCATCGACCTAATCATCATTATTCAGCGGCCTAAAGCCCCTAAAATACAACCGCAATCATCGTTCCCACTTCCCGTCGCAACCTGCTTTCAACTTCTAAGCTGTCGAATATCACTAGATGAAAAAAGCAACCGTAATCACCCATGGCGACGGGTCCATCGGGATTGGAGGAGAGTTTATGGGTGAAATTAGGGCCCCCCGACTTCGTAGTTCGCTTAGGGTCTCCAAAAAGGTTGGAACGGCCCTGGCATCATGTATGTGACACGTCTCATACAATATTTTTGTAAATTAGTATCAGAATCCAGATTATATTGTTAATCCTTGAACGCCCAAAATTTAGATAACAAAAATATACATACGATTAATATATATACAGAGAACCTCTATGTACAGCTAATGTAGCACAAGAAAACAAACCCAACCCGCTCGCTTTGCAGCCTCTAGGTTGAGCAAACACTTTTTGAATGGTTTTGTTTTTTATTATTCAGAAATATTTAACGCATTGATAATGATTACAAAACTATATTATCACAGTAACAATCTGTAACGTTTTTTAACAGAGCAATTTAGGGTAAGCATTAGAAATACATGTTGGTCAGCTTTTAACCCGTGAGATCCATTTGTCATGTTTCCTTATTAGCATTCTTCTTGTGATTCCACCCATTTGACCCGTTTGTGATATATAAATAACAGATTTTGATCCATTTAAAATTATACAGCTAATGCGGGAAAATAAATAATAGGGATGCTCACTTGTTTTTTATCTTGAAGAATAAATGGTCCGCATGAAGAAGATCATAAGATCTTGGGTATGTGCTGAACGATTCACACCAGTCATGATATATTCCAAATAAGCCACGTTCGTATATTATTGGTAGCGTATCTGGAGAATCAACCGATACAATGTTCATCACCCAAATATTCATGTCTTTTAAAGCAGCTGCAAATCTGCAATATAACATTTATTGTTGGTCAAATTTCAAAGACATAATGACCAAAACATGATATTTATTTTGGTTTAAAGGAGTACAAAAGTAAATTTATCGCTTACCCTCCATAGATAGCTCTCATGTCCATGACATTCCTCACAGTTGACCAGTCAATCCCGAGACCAGTCTTATAAGACTTGTTGACCACGCGTTTCCAGTGTTCAAAGTCTGCAGAGAAATCATCGGGTGCAGGTTTTCCATACACACCAACTTGTGAAGATAACAACCAGTAAGGTACTTTTTCTACCCTTGATGGCCATTGTTCAGGCCACTGGGACCCACGCACCTGTGCAGCAACTGGTACCTTGTGCATGCATGTCTGCAAAGGTACTTTCCTGTAAAATATAACAGACACGTAACTCACCAACATCTGATTGAAGCCAGAATTGCAAATATACACATGCATGTATCATATTTGTTATTTCAATGGGTAACAATGTAAATCAAAAAATAAGGTAATAAGTAAAACCGGTCAAGCGAGTCAATGGGTTCAAAGTTGACCTAAGTGAATTTTAATGATAAAAACCTGCTAATTGGGTTTATTCAAAAAAAAAATTAGCTTATCATTGTAATAATATGTTATTGTAATCATAACTAGTAGAGTAAAGTACACATGGTCCATGTGGTTTACCAAAATTTGGATTTAGTCCCTAGCTTTCTAAAAGTACACAGATGGTCCCTGTGGTTTGCACATTGTAACGAATTTAGTCCCTAACTTTTTCCAAAGGTACATGGATGGTCCCTGTGGTTTTTGCACTTCGTAACGCATTTAGTCCCTAAGTTGGACATGCTAAAACCTTTAGATTTATTGGCTAGGGACTAAATGCGTTATAAAGTGCAAACCACAGGGACCATCCATGTACGTTTGAAAAGCTAGGGACCAAATCCAAAATTCTGGTAAACCACAGGGACCATTCGTGTACTTTACTCTTAACTAATACATTTAAAATTCATTAAAAAATTAATAAATTGTTGAAATGAGTGTTTCAAGTCAACCCAACCCAACATGTACTCTAAATTACACATTTTGACCGAACCCGATATGTTTTGAATAACGAGAAGTACCAAGCAGCATTTGGATCATCAGATTCGTTACACATCGGAGGCTCGTTTTGTTGTCGTCCTTCATAGCATTCATTAGACATTGGTTTACGATAAACAGCCACGCCTACTTTATTAACCTTATCCTTCCCGACTGCCTGAACTTCCCAGCACATTGACTTGGTCAACTTTTTCATTGCTGCCAGAATTTTGAAAATAGGTAAGCAGCCATTATTTGGGTCCCGCAAGCAACTGCTTTTACAATAAAACATTGTTATAAATAGCTAAAAATACATACCATCCCAAATTCCAACATCTTCGGGATTTTTCTGATAGATAGGAGTAGCAGACCACACAAAGTAGCCACCAGGTCGCAATAGACGATTCAGCTCTAGAAGAAGCTTACCACCTAGAGATGAATATATAAAAAAATTACTGAATATTTTATGGAAAAAAAAGTACTTTCGCTTTAGGTTGTGTTTTAACTCAAACTAGTTTTCTTACCTGCCGCTCGTTTCAGCGGCCCCGTATGCGACGTGATACTGTATTGACAAAAGCCCGACTCGTTTACAAACTAAATTTACGTTGAAACGTATTCCGAATTCATACCGTTGAATGAAAATGTATTATTGACTACATCGAAACGTAGACCAACTCAAAACGTACATAAAATAAACACATGTGGTGGCGTCGTACGTGGCGTGATAAAGTATAGATTACAATTGACCCAACTCGTTTCCGAACTAAATTTATGTCGAAACGTATAGTAACTCAAATTTATACCATTGAATGAAAACGTGTTAAATTTGACCCGATTTGTTTCCAACCAAAATTACGTCAAAACGTAGTCCAGCTCAAAACATACATAAAAATAAAACATGTTATAACTGCCCCGACTCGTTTCCAGTCAAAAAATACGTTAAAGCATAGACGAACTCGAATTTATACCGACACATGCATTAAAATAAAAACGTAAGAAATTAGTTTTAGAGTAAACTCGAAACTTTAGAAACTTGAGGGGGTCAAAATGACATTTACAAAGTTGAGGGTTTAATTTTGACACTATACTAAAAGTTAGGGGTAGACTTTTGATTTTAAGGTTATATAAATGAATGGGTGAAAGAAAAAATATATACTTTCTATTGTAATAATAATATAACTGCCAAAAGAAAAAACAAATCTCATTATTGTAATAATATTGACTTTTCTCATAATTAGCGCATTAAAATGAATATAAAATGGATAAAGAAGAGTTTGTGGGTAAACGCGACCCGATTGATAACTACTTAACCTGCTCATTTGTCTCCTATTATATCTTGTGATAGTAATTGCTTGTTAATTCCAATATA
Organism: Helianthus tuberosus; assembly: GCA_030545235.1. NCBI lineage: Eukaryota > Viridiplantae > Streptophyta > Magnoliopsida > Asterales > Asteraceae > Helianthus > Helianthus tuberosus. The sequence continues at coordinate 132,675,815 of CM060363.1, forward strand.
TAATAAAATACCTTCAATATGCCAAGGAACTCTGCAACGTGCACAATGAACAACATCGAATACTCTAGCCGGAAAAGGAAGTCTTTGTGTGCCCATGACAGCAGAAATGGCGGGAATTCCTCTTTCGAGTGCAAACTGAACCTGAGCTTCATGTTCGTCTTTAGGAGCAAGAGACATTGCCAACACATCTCTATCAAACAGAAATCCTCCGAAGCTGGCCACCCCACATCCAACGTCTAATACTACACGTGACCGCTTTCCCCATGCAATATCGGGCACATTCTGTTGTAACAATATTTATTTTAAGAATAGATATAATCTTAGTAATATTGATAAGAAACTTCTATGGTTAAACCTCTCTGTTTTTATCTACAAGAACAATAGAGTAAAATGCCACTTTCATCCCTGAGGTTTGGCCAGTTTTGCGACTTTCGTCCAAAGGTTTGTTTTTCCGCATCTGGATCCAAAAGGTTTGAAATCATGTCATTTTCATCCAGCTCGTTAACTCCATTTTCCACCTTTAACTCAGGGGTATTTCCATCTTTTTTGTTAACTTAAAGGGCAATTTGGTCTTTGTCACTTTATGTACAAGAATTCAAAAGACCGAATTTCCCTTTAAGTTGACAAAAAAGACAAAAATACCCCTGACTTAACGGAGAAACATGGATGGAGTTAACGAGCAGGATGAAAATGGCAAGATTTTAAACCTTATGGATCCAGATGCGGAAAAACAAACATTTGGACGAAAGCCGCAAAACTGGCCAAACCTTGGGGACGAAAATGGCATTTTACTCAAAATAATATGTGACTAAATGAATCCTTTGCAACGTACGTTAAAAGCAAGATTATTATAAGTAGATAAATGCATCTTCTATACGGGTCAAATTTCTATGTGATTGCCTAATCAAGAAGCACGTAATATAACATTATGAAGGTGGTTAGGAGCGTTACTTCTTGTATGAAATCGATGTAATGGAGGGCACCGTGCTTAAACTGAGTTCCACCACCAGGGAATGTTAGATATTCGCCATCAACTTTAACCCAGTTTTGGTGCCCCTTAAGCACTGCCAGCTTTGTGTGAGGAACGTTATGGTACCATATCTGCAGAAAAAAGTAGATATTTTACATTGTGTATATATGAAGCTCATAAATGTTTCCAACTAAATTCCAAATTGGAGATAATGATATACATTCAGATTTTCAGATAGCAATATCACATATATATACACACACACACACTTGATTTTGGTATAAAAACATCCGATGACTACCAACTCTATCTGAAAAGCAATGTTTATAAACATTTATGTAAAGTTAAACACGGCTATATCATTTTAATAAAGTAATGTTCGTTTGCGTCTCAAGTGTGGCATAATGTTAAAACAATGGTGAATATGGAAAGTGTGGATGGTTCGTGGCTCTCTATTATGGGTTGGCTGGATCAAAATGCTAGTTCGAAGAAGACGGAGGATATTGTGTGCAAACTGGTCATTGCGGCTTCTACGTATTTTGTATGGCAAGAGCGAAACAATTGCTTATTCTCCAATACAAAAGCCAATGTGGAGTCGGTCAGTGAGAGGATTACGAAAACAGTCCGATTACGGTTGATGGGATTCAAGTTCAGAGGTGAAGCCAGTTATCAGAGGCTGCTGAAGACGTGGAAGATTCTTCCTAGTGATGAAGAATTTGACGCGGGCTAGATATAGGGTCTATTTTTTTTAGTGTTTGATGTGGTAGGGTTGTGTTTCTGGCTATTTGTTTGTTTGGTTTTGCGTCTGGTTGTTCTTTTGGTTTCCTAGGCTTGGTATGCCAAGTCTAGTTGGTATGTCCGCTCTGGCATACCTTTGTACTTTCATTGGTTATTTATAAAATTCACCTGGGGTAACCCTTTACCCAAAAAAAAAAAAAAAAAGTAATGCTCAAACGTCAACCTAAACTCTATTTATAATAGAGTAATTAAATATACAAACAAATATGTTGTCAAACACAATGTATAGCTATTAGATATGGCAGTTTCAACCCATATACTTATTGAATGGGTCCATTTGATTAGTGTATTATCTTAAAACAGTTTCAAACAAAATAAAAGCTAACAGGTGAATGAGTAGAAAGTGTTGAAAGTCATCCACAGACTAATTTAGTTATTTTAATATGTACAAACTCCTAATCAGTTTATTCAACGATTGAGATTATCATTGTAAAAGCATTGCTTTAGTAATCATAACTAGCGCATAATGGTTTATAAATGCATGAAGAAAGGAGGTATTACATCCATTAGCATAAATAAAAGTAATTTTAAAAAACTTGTATACCTTTTCTCTGCTTGTAGGCCACTTAATCGGTCGTTGGTATCCTTCAGGCAAAGGAACAAGACAAGTAGGAGGGTTCTCAGGACAGTGTCGTTCCCTATGTTCATAATGCTTAGTGGTCCTAAGGCTCCGAATAGCTTGCAAATTATCAAGGCATGGAATATAATCTGCCCCAGCCGTAACATTGCAAAGTTTCCAGTTATACCCTTTGTTATTCTCAGGTTTTACCGACTTCTGCCCTTCCTTTTCTTTACTTGACTCTGATGCTTGAGTTGAAAATGACCCGTTTTTAACCGATGTTTCACTCAAAAGCTCTGACTCGGCCCCAGAAGGCAATACCTCAGTTTTCGGAGCATCGGTTTTGTCGTTTTTACCCTCACTTTCCACCTTTTCTAACTGTGAATCGACTCCGTATTTCGATTCTTTACCATATTCATTGTTTTCTTGTTCATCTTGCTTTGTCTCTTTTTCACTTTCGTTTGTCGTTTCATCGTCCTCTTTCAGATTATTATTATTATTATTATTATTATTGTCCTGTTGAGAATTTACATTGCTATCTCCTTTTGTGGCATCATCGGGTAAATCACCAGGGTTATCCTCAAACTGTTTGGGTTTGCTGTCATCGAGTGTTGCGGTGTTCTCGCCAGAGCTATCTTCGATATTGTAACTCTTGGTGATTATATCGTTCTTCTGTGTAGTGTCTAGATTTTGAAGAGGGACAACAGAGGATGATGTCATCATCCATACGCCTACCAAACACAGGGCTACGAAAGCAACCAGCGTAACCGTAGAACAGCAAGTGTTCGTTGATTTTCTTCCATCGGACTTGGGGTGTTTTGGCACTGCCATTTACGTTGATTTGAAGTATGTATTATTATATGTCTGAAACCTGCTATTCAAACACAATGTTGTCAAACTTTTGAAGTGAAAATCAATTTAGAACTTAATTAAAAGTCTACATCATCTTATAGTTGAAATTCCAAAGAGATATGCTATTTGTCAAAGTGTACAAGCATCATATTTGTATTTGAATTTAGACCAACTCTTCTCTTCTGATCACAAATGTTTTGCAATTCCAGGTGATTAAAAGAAAAGATAATCCCAAAGGCACAAGACTATTATTATTAAATATGATAAAGAAATATAATTAATAAGCAGCATAGTTCCAAAATTCTTGTGCTGAACCAACCTTCAACACCACCAATAAACTAAACCCCACCGACATAAATGAATTGGTGCATCATGACGCTACCAAACTTTGAACAGATACTAGTTATAAAAAGAGCGAACTGATCGACATCATAAAGTTGTTTGCGCGTAGAGATCTGAAGATGAAGAAAAGGCGTACCGTGATCGGAAGCTAACGGCGGATCTGGAGGCTGCTCATTGCTAAGATAGATAGTGTAGTACAATACAATCGGCTTCAGTAGATGAGATGAGATTGGAACGTGTGTGTGAGAAGTGAGATTCAGGGTATTTATGTATTTTTTAATAATTAACATATGAAAATGAGAGCGTATGTCGTATAGTAGGTGTGATTTGTATTCATTGATAATGATAATGATAATAATTAATATATTATATGATCCCTGATGTTGTGTTCCATCTTGAACCCCACAATCACCTTTAACATTGTTTTATTTTGGGACGTTTTTTTATTTGGTCTATGTGGTATACTCTTGGTATGCGCGTTGTGAGACATTAAATCGAATATTTTTTAGTTTAATAACGCGTATGTATTTCGGTTATTTGTATATGACATTTATAAGACAACCTCAAAAAAAAAATACATCGAGTCAACCAACTAAAGTAAAACACTACCATAGCTTTGCTATAAAAAAAACTAAAACAATGGCAAACATGTAATTTAGAGCTGGGGACAAAACAGTAAATTTCTCAAGACCAATGAGCGAGTACTAGGAAGCTGTTTGACACGAATAAAAACTATATTGAGTCAATAGTTTTGCCAAAAAAACGATGGAAATATTGCAATTTTTAACTGGGGCAAAATCATATTTTGAAGTAAGAGAAAATTTGTAACTTTTAGTTGTGGGCAAAACCATAATTTTAATTTGAGCTGGGGGCAAAAATGTAACTTTTAACTGAGGACAAAATCATAATTTTGAGCTGAGGGCAAAACCAATTTTTTTTTTTTTTAAATGGGTTGAAATCATAATTTTAAACTAAGGATAAATCATAATTTGGCTGGACCAATGGGGAAGTGTCAGGCAAAATCATAACTTTTAGTTGAGGGCAAAACTATAATTTTAACTGGGGGCAAAAACGTAATTTTTAAGTGAGAACAAAATCGTAATTTTTAGCTGGGGGAAAACAAAAATTTTATTATGAACTGTGGTGAAATCGTAATTTTAAACTAAGGATAAAATCATAATTTGGCTGAACCTTTGAGAAAGGCAGCTGACTGGCACTATTTCCCAACTTTCCTTATATAGTTATAGTTAACTAGTATTACGGATTTATATAGAGTTAATTACATAGTTAGTCCCTGTGATTTTCACAAATTAACATACTTAGGTACTAATAGTTTAAAATCACATTATAGGGTATTAACTTTTCATTTTGTAACGTTTGGAGGTATTAACGTTATTTGTAGGTTTAAAATCACATTCTATTAGTACCTGAGTATGTTATTTTGTACAAAACACAGGGATTAACTATGTTAATACCCTAGAAGTTAATACCTCCAAACGTTACAAAATGAAAATTAATACCCTAGAAGATGATTTTAAACTATTAGTACCTAAGTATGTTATTTTGTGCAAACCACAGGAACTAACAATGAAATTAACTCGATTTATATATATTTATATCTTTTTAATGGCTAAATTTACATATCATAAGAATTGAACTCATAACCTCTTAGTATCTTACACCTTATTTAACTCATCAACGTTATTCGTCTATTTACAATGGATGTATTACGGATTTATGTAGTTTTTTCTTTCTGAAAGTTACATGTTAATCCAATTTTTTTCTAGTGGTAACAAATGACCATCGTCTTGTTTGGACATTCTCTTTCTTTTTCTAATAAACAAAAGAATTGAATTAAATTAAATATCCTTAACAATAAATAAAAAGAATAAAAAACCTAATTTCATTAGGACCACCTATTTTTTTTAAACAAAATTTAATATAAAATAAAGCATCCAGATCTCAAAAATGAATTTTTCAATAATTAATATATAAGAGTACGTATAGCATGTGTGATTTGCATTCATTAATAATGTTGTTCCCCATCATCAACCCCATATCTACCTTCATCTCATATCTCTTTTCCAAAAACCTTATTAAAAATAGCCTAACATTGTTTTATTTTGGTGATTTTTTTTATATAAAGGTGTTAAAGTTAGTTATACAATTGTAACTTGTTCGCGATTGATATGTGCAAAATACAACATATAAATTACATCAAATAATGTATAAAATCAACCCTTTTATGTACTAACTAGTTTTTACTCGGGATTGCTTCCCGGACTCGGGAAACTTAGTTATATTAATTACTATTTGTTATTAATACGACCACATTACATCAACCATCTCATTCGATTCAACAACAATGTCTTCAAATCACCGGATTAGATCATGAACCCATATTAGAGGTCAAACAAAAGCACAACAGGACCACATGAATAATATCATTTCCACTTTTAATTCAATGCACTTACATGATAGGGTGTTTTAACATTGCTCAAACAGTCTTTTTAACTTTGGTAAAACAGACTTTCGAACCACTAAGAATCATATTTTTTGCAAACAGTAGTTTGACTTTGGTGAAACAGTTTTTTGGCTGGTGTAGGTTTGAAATTGATCAGTTCATAGCCTCTTATGCAGTCCAAATCCGGTATAATTTTCTTCCATATTGATAGTGAACACGGGGATCTTCAGAATTGTCTGCGTTGTAAATTACTTATGAATAAATTTATCACACATTGTTCTGAGATGCAAAACACAATAGAGTTTATAAAGTTTAAAACAAATAAAATTTAAACAAAATAGTAATTAAGAAAATATATATACAACTATACTTAGAACAGTGGAAGTTAAAACTCAGAAAAAACAATGATTACAAGCTAGTAAAAACTTCTTTGTAAACAACATTAGAAGTCTTATTTGTTGGTGTTCCATAATGCAACGAATATTAGTATTTTAACGCCTTCTCTGGTCTTGACCATGAGTGAAGACAGGATCTTTCAAATAAAGACCAACCTTTGATAACGATTGTCCTTGACTCTTGTTAATTGTCATGGCAAAACAAACTGATAAAGGAAATTGTCTTCGTTGAAATTGAAAAGGTATTTTTTTGTCAGACGGGATCATATTAATCCTTGGAATAAAAACTCTCGTGCCAATGTTACCACCAGATATTACTTCAGCGTCTATAACTCGTTTACCAAGAAAAGTAATTTGAAGCCTCGTACCGTTACATAACCCTTTCTGTTGATCAATGTTTCGAAGAAGCATCACAGCAACACCAACTTTAAGAACTAATATGTGATTAGGCAAGCCAGAAATCTTAAGAGCATTCAAATTTTCTGTTGAGTATAAGCTTTCTTGAAAAGAATCAAGAATTTGTTCAGTTTGACATATACTATCAGAACTCAGATACTCTTTCGCATCACCAGGAAATAACAAAAGCAATTGATCATTAATTTCATGAACTACCTCATTTTTGGGTGCTAGAATTGCTCGCTCCGAAAAAAGTCCAGGAATCCTAAATTGTTCAATAATTGAAGGATATACAAAGTCAATTAAACTTTATATCGAGTCACAAATATCGGTGATTAGTAGATCATCTGGTATCTCTATAATGGCGTCACCATCATTATCATCTCCAACGTTTCCTTCACCAAAACAAAACACACTATGGGAACGTTGATGAAGTTCTTATTCAAACACACCAAACAGTTGTACCAACCGACTTTATCATCCTAGATGATGCCTCACTCGTGTTGGGACAACCATTCATAAAAACCCATCAAACTTTGCTCAAACAACCACCATAATCTTCCCAATAAACTTAGGGCCGAAAACGGAACTTTCTTGTAAATAAATCAATGAAATACCCGATTGACAATGACGACCCCTTGTTGGAAGATGAGGTAGAACCACCCGATATGGAGGAGAAAGATGACTAAATCGACGAAGAGGAAGCTGCTACTAAACAAACCTTTGCAGCCATCGACCGCGGTGATGAACCAAGTACTAAGTGATGTGCTAAAAGTGGTCTAATTAAACTAACTAATTTTAACCTAAATCTAGACACTCTAAGCTTTAAATTTATAAACTTAGACTCGATCTAAAACTAAACCACACAACCGGCAAGTGTACCGATCAATGTAGTATAGCTACAGTAAGTCCGAGTATCGAACCCACGAGACTCTAATGATTACGCTAAGACTCTATTTAGACTAAAACTGACACGACTTAACTAATTGTTTATTTGATGAAGGGGGGGTTTCTAAAAAATCCTAAATAAAATATTAAAATAATGCTAAATAACTAGACACGAACTTGGACGAAGACTAGAACCAGTGGCGATGAAGACTACCTAGGCTAGACGCAAGTTTAACTCGGAATGGATTTCTATTTGATAGTTTTATGGTATGGAACCGGGATCTTTAAATGCTAAACCTATTAAGATACTAACTAAGTCCCTCAATCCCTCTCAAGGTGATTCTTGTGGCACTACCTAGGCTGTTATGATTACCGGTTTTTAGATTTCCTCACAGTCCTCTAACTTCTTGAAAGTGCCTAATTAAGACGATCTACCTCACAGCGCGAAAGTCTAAGGCAACTATGGGTTTTAATATTGGTTTAATAGACAAGAGAATGTTTAAGGACTAGACCAATTTCTTAGACCTAGCTATAAACCAAACCGAGACCTATTAATAACCTCGAGCCTCACAGCGACAAAATTAGCAGAACACTTGATTTTATTAAATTACCGAATATTACTTCTAAGGTTAGTTACGTAATTTCACCTTAAAGAGTTAAAGATTTATTATGTAATATAGACACTCACCTAAATCAATAACCCTAGCACAACCATATTATGTGATATAGACTGTCACCAAGGATTATACGAAGCAATAAACAGCAATAAAACAATATCAAGCGTGCATATACACCAAGTTAAAATCCCATAGCCGTTACAATACAAGAAAATCCATAAACCACGCCAAAAACCGAATAAAAATGCAAACTTTATTTAAACCATTGTCATGCCTAGGTAGTATAAGAGTTTTAGCCAAGAATCATAGTCTTAAAAACAATCAAACAAGGTCTAGAACAAGAATTCATTGATATCAAACAAGAAAAATAGAAAACTAAAGAAATCGAGTAGAAAAACCCGTTAATCCCTTGCTCTCCAAGCTTCCCGCTCGATCCCGATGATTCCCGCCCGTGCGTTGCTACTGATGTCTTCGTCCATATGTCTGACTTCCCCTGATGTTGACTAGATGTGATTTTCTTTTATTCGTCTGATGATGACTATGTTCGCCTCTGATATTCTGTTTGCGTCCATACTCCCCCCATGTAATTCGTCCAAGTTGATTGTATATATCTTTCTACGATTAGGGTTAGACATTTGTATAAAATAATTGTTTCAAAACCCACTATCATGATTCACGTAATTGATGGGCTTTAATCTTCTCAAAGATTCTCTTTCTTCCAGCCTTGCATGCGTCCAAGTATATGTATCACAAAATTCATTTAATTTGCTGAGCTTTACATCATTCACGGCCCAATACTCTTTTATTTGTAATTCGCTGGAAGAAAATAGGCGGTAATTTTACTTCGGTCTCTGGCACCCTACTCTGCCCAACTGGCTGGTTATTTTCATATTACTCGTTTTTGCTCCATTTGCACCAGAACCTAGCAAAACACAATATAATATAATACTAAAACTAAATAAAAACAAATAAAACCTATACAAAAATTATACAATTTACACGGGACAAGTATGTATATTTTATCGCATATCACTAAGCCATCTATTGAAGACCCACCTTCCCTTGAACTCAAAGAACTTCCGAAAGGCTTAGAATACACATTCCTAGATAATAAAGGTAAGCTTCCAGTTATCATTTCCCCGTACCTCACTTCTCTTGAAAAAGAAAAATTACCTAATCTACTAAAAAGACATAAAACGGAAATCGCATGGAAACTAATGGACATTAAAGGCATTAGTCCTTCTATGTGCACACACAAAATCTTAATGGAAGACGACTACAAAGCGACAATCCAACCACAAAGATGGGTTAATCCTAACGTGCAAGAAGTAGTAAAAAAGGAAGTCATGAAACTCTTAGATGTCGGACTTATATACCCCATTTTTGATAGCCCATGTAAGTCCCGTCCAAGTAGTACCAAAGAAAGGAGGAATGACAGTCGTGACCAACGAGAAGAATGAGCTCATACCGACTAGAATCGACACCGGATGGAGGGTTTGCATCGACTATAGAAGACTCAATGAAGCCACAAGAAAAGACCACTTTCCTTTACCCTTCATTGATCAAATGTTAGAGCGATTATTCAGTCACAAATTCTATTGTTTTCTGCATTGATTCTCTGGGTACTTCCAAATCCCCATCGCACCAGAAGACCAATAGAAAACCACTTTCACTTGTTCCTACGAAACTTTCGCATATTGACACATGCCATTTGGTCTATGCAACGCCCTTGCAACATTCCAACGATGCATGGTGGCCATTTTCCACGACATGATAGAAAAGACCATGGAAGTTTTCATGGATGACTTCTCTATCTTCGGTGATTCATTTGACCAATGCCTCAATAACCTTGAACGAATACTATCTAGATGTGAGGATACTAACCTCGCCCTTAATTGGGAAAAGTGTCATTTCATGGTCACAGAGGGGATAGTACCCGGTCACAAAATTTCCAGCACAGGCATGGAAGTTGATCGCGTAAAAGTCAAATATTACCCATACAACACAATAGAACTAAACATATAACACATCTTAATTAAAAGTGCCATTCCATACATAGTCGATGAAACACAATACAACGAAGAAAAGTCATTACAAACACTCTATTTCGAGTGACAATCATAAACACATGACCAATCCGAATTTGAATCATGCTCCCCTTCATATGGATTGAAATATCAGTAATCCTCTTCGGGTGGAAAGCTGTAATCCCATGCATCTTTCAACACTTCAGGGTTATAGTCTTTTTCCGGATCTTCGTAAAGTTCTTCAGGTGCCTTTTCTTCCTGTAAATAAGGCAACATTTCCTCAATGGCTCAATCCTCAAAGACAACATAAGCCTCCTCACGTTCCACATCCTGTTTACCAAATGCCTCAACGTCATCAGGATGTTTTCTAGATTCCACAACATCTTCAGGATGTTTCCCAAATTCCTCTTCCTACTCCACAACCATTTTTTCACCAACGATAACTTCTTGTTGATCATTATCCTTCACTTCAAGACCCTTACAAAGTGGCTACCAAAACAAGTTTAACACAAACAATAAGAGGATGCAAATTTAGATCAATCATTACAATAACCCAAAAGATCCATTACAAACTTACAAATTAACCCTCACCAAACATTACCCTACTTAGTCATATAAAACAACACAAACAAGAACCAACTAATCCCCTAATACATTTTCCATTTCATCACATCATGAGCTTTGTACTTAGCCAATTGGTCTTCGCACATTGCCAATTCTTCCTTATATTTGAAACTCTGTAACAAAGTAGGAATTACCTCTAGACAAACTTGACACTAATTTCCCACAGGTTTGTCAACCCATCGAAGAAATCCATATCCACCTAACTACAATCACACAATATGAAATGTGCAGGACTGTTTATCCACATTATTAATCAATAAAAATTCAGAATTTAAACAAACTTACACAACACAAGAACCGATGTTCAAGTTAGCCTTCGTACCGGAATACTTGAACTCTGTTGACGGTTCAGACCTCCTCACCTTCGATTTTGATATGCCCTGATTTGAAGAAGCCGACATTGTTGAATGCTCCGGAGTTTCCAATCGAACAAGAAACTGAACAAAATGGCAGAATGGGGAACAAATTAGGGTTTTCATAGTCCAAGGAGAGTAATTATGTAATTTCACAACTTATTAACGGTGATTTCGACAACCATTTGACAGAAGGGCCAACATTGATTAAACAAGGCAAACACAGGGTGTAAGATGACAGAATTTTTAAATTAGGGGTTAAAGTTGATCCCACCTAAAAACATCATAGTATAAAATTATAGTTTACTCTAAAAAAAGAGTAAAGTCCTATTTGAGTCCTTGTGGTTTGTACAGTTTAACCATTTGAATCCAAAAATCAAAACTGTCTTAATTTGAGTCCATGTGGTTTCTAATTTTAACCATTTGAATCAAAAAGTAAACAACATTCAAATCAGAAACATTTGGTTTTTGGATTCAAATGGTTAAAATTAGAGACCACATGGACTCAAATCAAGACAATTTTGATTTTTGGATTCAAATGGTTAAACTGCACAAACCATAGAGACTCAAATAGGACTTTACTCCTAAAACAATAATATTACTAATCCCAAACCAGTCCAATAGCCATCCTCGAAAACCCATAGCCCGAGTCATGATCCCTCAATACCATCTCAAACCCGTCCGACCCATCCTCCAGAACCCGTCTCAAACCCGACCCGTTTTCACTTTTCGGGTCGGGTTGAGTCCTCTTTCCCTAACAAACGTGTTCTTCTTCGGTATTAGCAAATACAGTCCCCCTTCAATTCCTCACATTTCAAGAACAAATTGATCCACCATACGCAGTTTAACAATCCGGCACCACTCGCAAATGTTCATAACCTCATTCCATGATCATAAAATCCCCAAATTCGCTACTTTCCTCAACAATTCGCTTAATTTCACATGTTGCCTCACTCTCCTGCACCAATTACATCCAATCAACCGACCAAAACCCACTCAATTCCGCACAATACGAAGCCAAAATCCAATCCTTAAAAAACAAACTTCACCCAGAAACCCTACTTAACATCCTATCTTCAACAAGCGATTTAAACTCATCGTTACGGTTGTTCAAATGGGCATCTTTACAACACCATTTTCAACACACTACAGATACATATTATCACATGATCATGAAATTGGGTATGGCTTCTAGGGTTGATGAAGTTGAAGGGTTTTGTAATGAGATGGTTAAAGCTGGATTTTCTGCTTCAGAACAAGCTCTGTTAAGATTAATTGATGGGTTTGTTATAAATCATAAGTTAGATGAAGCTTTGAGGGTGTTTTCTGTACTTAGTTTGAATGGTTATAAGCCCTCGGTTTCGTTAGTTAATCGCGTGTTAGGTGTGCTTGTGGAGGAAAAGAAGGGGATTAAGGATGTTTTGTTTGTGTATAAGGAGATGGTGAAAGCGGGTATCTGTCTGAATACGGAGACGTTGAATTGGGTAATTCAGGCTTTGTTTGATGATGATTGGGTTGATTCCGCATTGGATCAGTATAAACGGATGGAGAAAAAGGGGTGCTGTGCGAATAGCCGGACGTATGAGATTGTGGTGAATGGGCTTATTGGTAAGAATCGGTTGGATCAAGCTCTTGTTGTTTTGAGTGATGTTTTTGAAAGTGGGTGTATTCTTGAATTGGAATTCTTTTCATGTGTGTTGCCTTTGTTGTTTGAGATGGGTGAGTATGATATGGGGTTGAGATTGTTTGGAAAGATGAAGAGTTTGAATGTTGTTCCGGATTTGTCGGTGTATGAGGTTTTGATACGGTATTTTGCTAAAAACCAATGTACGGATGATGCGATGGATCTTGTTAATGATATGGTAAGTCGTGATTTGAAGCCATCGGATTGTGTGTTTGTTGATTTGGTGAACGGGTTTTGTATGTTAAACAAGTTACGCGAGGCAAAACAGTTGCTTCAAGATCATCAAGTAACCAAAGCTGGTTCGTATAATGCTCTTCTTAAAGGCTATTGCTATTGCCAGGCTGGCAGTTATGCTGATGTCATGTGGCTATTTCAGGAAATGGTAGAAAAGAACATAACAAACAGTCTTTCATGGAACATTTTAGTCAGTTATCTTAGTGAGAATCAAAGAAATGATATGGTTTATAAAGCGCTTACTCGAATGATTGTTTCTGGTAATCCGCTTGATTCCACCACTTACACTGCACTTATTATCGGAAGATGTAAATCCAATAAAGTTCACGACGCCCTCGACTTGTTTCATCATATTCGTGAGGTGCAATGGATCGTAGATTCTTCTTGTTACGATACGTTAATCGAAAGTCTTTGCCAAACGAACAAGATCCAAGATGCAGTTGATGTGTTTCACCACGGTTTGTTTAACAAATGTATCGTACGCACTTCCACTTTCAGTATGTTAATCAAGGGATTATGTCTAAACGCGAAAGTAAACAAAGTAGTTGACTTGCTGCATCTTGCTTCGCATCATGGTCTATCTTGTTCTAGTGAAGATTACAGTATTATTATGAAGAGTATGTATACTTTATCGAAAAGCAACGATGTTTTAACTATTGTCGGAAGAATGGTTGTAGAAGGTTGCCCTTTAAGTTCCGAAACTTATAACCATATAATAAAAAGGATGAGTGATCATCAAAGGTCAACAGAATGCGCGTTGTATCTTAATCAAATGGTCAATAAAGGGTTGTTGCCCGATACTGAAATATTATCTGGTTCACTTTCTTTTTTGGCACAAAAGTTGCAGTTGCATATGGTTCTGCCTGCAATACACAAGTTGTTATCTGTTTCTGATCATTGTGTGCTGAATCATGCGATTTGTAACGTAATTATAAACGGGCTTTGGAAAGAAGGGTATAAACAGGAAGCCCGTTTGGTATTGGATGTGATATTGGAAAACGGTTGGGTGCCTGATTCTACAACGCATAGATTATTGATTAGTTCTGGTTCTAGTGAAGCTGATGAAAAAGGCGACACGCAAGATGAGATAACTAACATACTCTCTGAGGGCTTCGGCGAACCTTAATCGACATGTGTTAGAAGGTTCGATCACACTGTTATACTGTTGTTTTATAAATAGCTAAATACATGTTTGCGTATTTATGCTTATGATAAATTCATTGAAAAAGTTAGATATTTATAATGTAGCAGGCTAATTCTTATGACTCGGTGGTTGTAAGTCGCATATAGGTGTGGAAAATTCCGACACGGTGCGAACATAATCAGGTTTTTGGTTGTCGAACCTTGTTTGATAAATGGGTCGTGTTCGGGTTGACCTATTATTATAAATGGGTCTTGTTCGGGTTGACCAGTTTAACTCGTTTAATTAAACAGGTCGACACACTATAATCCATTTAACCATTTTTACAATCCACCAGCCCGATAACACGTTTACAACTTGATTAGAACCGTTTTTGACACATTTAGATAATTGGGTTAAACAAGTCGTGTTCGGTTACATGATTTTAAGTGTTTGGCTTAGGATTGATGTTTTGACACGAATAAAAATATGAGTTATGCTCAGGTTCAACAATTCAATCTGCCAACCTGAAACCCGACACTAGTCACAAACACACGCATATATTCTAGGTGTGTAAGTGGAAAACCGTTGACCCTCCAGCCGACTAAATTTTCACAAATAGAGATGATTGTAGTTTGACCCCTCAAACTTTTCGGGCAGTAGTAGAATAGCCGACATTAAACTTTTATATTTGTTACAACCCTGAGCTGAAAAGTTTTGTTTCTGCCACTGGCAGATTGTGTGACAAAGGGTATCAAACGGACTCCGATTGACTTCATTCATGCGGCATTGGAACCGTCTTATTGAACTCTACGATGTGAGATTTTAGGTTTTCACTTTTGGATTTATAGGTTATAGATTTTAGAATTTTTGTTATTATCATTGTGTCTTTCTATATTTGCGTCATTGTGCATTGTGTCTTTTTTTTCTCGACATTGTGTTATATTTTTCGGCATTGTGTTATATTTTGATCGACATTGTGTCATCTTGTACGATCCATTGTTTCTTTGTACACTTCTTATTTTTATGAGTCTTTTTAGAATAATTTAACCCACATTATTTTATCATTTATAACGAACAAATACAAAACTGTCTATGACCAGAAACGTTACGTGTCCAACTGTCCATTCAAATTACAACTACATATTCCAAGAAGGAAAGGCCCAATGTTCTTATGTTTGTGAATTGTGGTTAGAGTCTAGTTTTTTTTTGTAAGGTTATATTAATCTTTCTTACCTTATCATCAAAGGAGCGATTTGTATGCAGTATACTTTTGAGGTGTAAGGTTATTTGTTAACACAATTTTGGTTTAAAGATTTGGGTAATATGTATGACCGCTTGCTTCTAATTTATTTGTTAACACAATTTTGGTTTAAAGATATTGGTAATATGGGTTGATGGGTCAAACCTAATATAAACCAAACACTACACGCACTCGAAAACTTGAACATGACATGAGTTTTCACGGGTTTACATCCTTAAACTACGAAAGATTTATTAGATGCGTTATATGATCTAGGAACAATATAAACATACATATGAACTTAATACTATAATCTCTTATTTTGTGAATGCACAATGTGATGATTAATTTATTAAGTTTATGGTTCTTAACATATGAAACTCATATAGAAATATGAGTTACGCAATCTCTACATATCTTTCTCAGAGCTTGAACCTATATGTTGAAGGCTCATCAATAGTATACGAGCAAAGCATAGCCCAAACTTGCGTAAGCTCATTTCTGACCCGTTTACGACTATACTTTTATAGCACGAGCTCGTGAGTACTTTTGCTAGGCTGGTATATTATTTAGTTACCAGCATATTTACATTTACATTTACATATATATATAGTATTAATTTATAACCTTTCTATGCATAATGGTATGTACTTTATGCTTAGAGTTTTTTTTAAATAATTATAGTTATTTATCAACCCTTATTATAATTACTCTTATACACAAGATAGTATACTTTTTGAGTCCTCTGTTTTGTTGGTTTTAACCACTTGAGTACAAAATCAAAAAAGTTTAACGACATAAGTACCTGACTGTTCAATTTGTAACCATGTAAGTCCAATTTATTAACAATTGCAACAATTGAAGTATAACTAACTCTGTTAGTTGATTTTTTATGAAATGACTAAAATACCCTTATCATCATCTTCAACCCCCACTTCACCACCACCACCACCTCATCACCATAGTCCTTGACCTAAACCACCATACCGTCGATTTCATTATTAGTTTCAGTATATTTAGCATTGATGTGGGAAATCTATTACCAATTTAACCAAATCATAAACACCTGTCGAAACGCTGGAACATCATCTCTTGTTCTTCTCTATCTATATAAAGATAACCATCACTGAACACCACCAACACTTCACCCACTAAAATCATAACTTAGGTGTTGGGGTGTGGGAGCAGGGAAGTGAACGGGGTGGTGATGTGGCAAGGTATCCCGCTGGGGAGCATCGCCTCCCCCAGCTATATTCGGTGCAAACGGGGAATTCTCCCCGAATCACTTTTTCGACCGTTGAATGGTCAACAAAATTTAAAAAAAAAATGTTTTTTAAGAACCAATTTAAACACCTTTTCTCTATTTAAATATCACACCCACTGCCAATCCTTTACACCATTCTACTAAACCATCTTTAACCTAGACAAAAAATATCATGGGGCCGAGCCGGCCAAACCTGCCTCTATTCTTTCCAAACACACCCGCTACTCCCTCGACCCAACCCCCACTCGTATACCCCACGACACCGATGGATCCATATTCGTTTAGCGGTTTTAGTCAATCACAAAACTTATGGCAAATGCAATACCAATAACACCATCTTGCTATACAAATGCATTCACAACCAAGCCAAATGCCACCGCTCCAATCATTGAATCAAACCAAACCCAAGCACGATTTCATTTCTTTAGGCGTAGACGATGATGTTATATACCCGAAGCCCAACCACAAACCACGAAGGCCAAGAAAGGAAAAAAAAAACGAGCACAAGGAGGAAAGCAAGAACAAACACAAGAAGAGGGAAGCGGAAATGCGCAAAGCATTCCTTGGAGAGTGGACGAGTTGGAAGCGCTTGCACAGGCATGGGTTAACGTTTCTACCGATCCGATTAAACGTCAATTTTTTATAACTATATTTTTTAAATTTTAATTTTAATTTTATTTTTAAAGAAAGTATTAAAAATAAATTTTGTATTTTATTTTTAAACAAAGTATTAAAATATTAAAGGTTATACGTAAAAATTTTAATGTGTAGGCACTAATCGAAAAAGAGATGGTTTTTGACTTTTTGGACACAAGTGTGTAAAGAATTTTTCCAGTTGTTGCAACGGCCCCCATGTCGATTAGTCCATTCTGTTAGTTCTAAATATAGATAGATGAATGGAAAAAATGGTTTGTTTACGGGTATCTATCAACATGCATGGAACCATCGTCCGAGTGGTGCAAATGATGTAAGTATTTTGGCCACGGCTATTGAAAGATACACCAAAAAACATAGGCCGTGGAGTTACATGAGGCCGTATGAAATATTGAGAAATGTCAAAAGTGGCAAGTGGTGCCGAATGAGGCATCACAAGCTAAAAGATCTAAATCGAGCGCGTCGGGGAGTTATAGTGCGGGTGGTTCTGATGCACATTGTGCTATCAATATAAACAATGACCCCGATTTCGAAGATGAAGCTCTAACTCCTAAATCAGAGCGACCAATTGAAAGGGATCACGCTAAAAAGGCAGCCGCTGCAAAGGCTTTGGTTTCAAAGGGAACGAGCTCGAGTGATGTATCAAAACTTGATGCACTTCTAAAAAACTTCAATGAATTTAGGGAAGTGCAAGCCAAGAGGTACGGAAAGAGAGAGAGAAAGAAAAGGAAGAAACATCGGCGAGGGAAATAGAGAGGTTTGCGTCGGATAAGAGGCAACTCGAATTTGATCTACAAGATTAAGAAACTGAAGAGTTCCGAATCATGAGAACTGATATTGAAACCCTACCAGAATGAGACCATGCGATGATCTCAAGAATGAAGGAAAAGATTACGAAGAAATGGCGAGAAGGAAGTGGACCGTAGTTTTTATATAAATTATGTCTTCTTTTTTTTTTTTTTGAATTCTGTCTTTTTTATTCTAGCTTATGTACTTTTTATTTTTAATTTTAATGAAAACTTTTTATAAATTTTAGCATTTAAGTATTTAAAAAAAATTAAAAAATGGAAGGGTGAAGAGGGACCACACTCCATGTTAGGGGAAGGATGGTGAGGTGTAGTGGGAGAATGATGTGAAGCTAAGATAGATTTGGGGGCAGTGTTTTGAAGGTCGGACCGGACCAGTCGGACCGGCGACGGAGGCCTGGGCGGTCAGGTTCATGGTGTTGAACCCGTTTAGCAGCTAGCCGGTCAGCCGGACCGGTGGTCGGCGACCAAACCGGAAAGCTGGTGAAAAACAAGGTCGGGCCGGCGGACAACAAGATTTGTCGACCGGACGTTCACCCTCTGACGAGGCATTTTCTCTACTAATCGGGGTTTACAACGGTGATTTATTTAGTTTGAACCCTTTAAGTATCTCTTGAGAGAGGTAAAATAGAAAAAAAAGAGAAAAAAAAAAACGACGAGCAACATTACCTGGTTTTATTTCTCTTTCCAGAGAGTAACTTACGAGAATGAAACTAAGAAAGACGATGTTCAAATAAATTTAGGTGGTCAAAAGTCAAAACCTATAAAAAGTTAAAAAGCTGAAAACTTGTTCTACCTTCATTCATCATATACTATTTTTATTGATTAAATATTTTTGATTTATTTCATGAATTTATTTGCCTAGGGATAAAAAAAATTTATTTCAAAAAGTTATTTGTTATTATTTTCATACATTACTTACATATTTACATGTCTTATAATCAAAGTTATTACTTTATTCAACATTTTTTACATATTAAATATATCATCATTTTCAGGTTGTTGTAGTAATTTATATTCTATATTTTAAATATATTAAACTAATTATAAAATCACCCGGTTCTTAAATCCTGTTCGATCGGTCTGACCAGTGAACCTGTAGGCTATCCGATTCGATGTCTGGTCCGGTTCTAAAAACATTGCTTAGGGAATGAAGAGGGAAGGAAGAAACACACCTCATATCCTTAAACAACTACCATAAACCACCATCACATTTGTCTCTTTAAAACACAAATTCAAACGCATACATGTCTCCCTCTCTAAAACCCACTAGATCCACCATCCAATTTCCCTTTTTTTTCTTTTCATATGTGTTTTCTGACCGAAGATCTGAATTCCATTATCAGGCAAGAAGTGCACCGACAGATTTTGGTTTGTAAAGGATTCGGAGATTATCACTTCCTACTCCATGGCATTGACTTTCCTTGATTTTTGAATGACTAAATCCATTGACAGGATTTCAGAAGAGATTTCAAGTATGTAGAGTTGGCTCAGAATGACCAAAGATTTTCTGGTACTTGTACTCACTAGCATCTCATTTTTGTAACATTATGCCAAGTCTTTTGAATATTTGAAAGATAAGAAGTTATCGAACTTAATGAGTCAACTGTCTTATAAGGACGTGATATGAGTGTTTTTGTTAGTTGGATTTTTAATTAGTTTAACTATAGGGTTATGATATACGTTAAATTATTTTTTGGGTAAAGGGTTACCCCGGTGAATTTTATATATCAACAATAAAAACAGGGTGTGACAAGAATCTGGCACACACTACTAGACTTGGCATACCAAGCCTAGGGAATCCGACACAAACAACCAAAGGCAACAGCCCAGAACTACAACTGAAAGCAGAAAACAGCCACTACTAAATTAGACACCCAAGAAACAAATTAACAACTATTAGCCGAGATCATTAACTTGATTCTCTGTGGAGATCTTCCATTTCTCTAATAATCTTCTGTTCACCAGATTGTTATCATCTTTAAATCCCATTAATTTTAGCCGAACCGTTTGAATAATCACTTGAGCCACCTGTTCAGGAGTTCGGCAATTTTGGGAGAATAAACGATTGTTCCTTTCTTGCCAAACAAAGTACGAAGACGCCGCAATAAGAAGCATGCAAATAACATGAACCGACTTCTTTGAATTAGAATATTGCTCCATCCATGTCATAATCGAACTCCAAGCATCATTAACACTATCAAGATCCGCCATTGTCTTCACAGTGTTCCAAATTTTAGACGCAAACGAACATTGAAAGAAAAGGTGATCGCACGAGTCCCGATTGTACCTACAAAGTGGACAACACATTATCCTTAAATTAGTTTCGCTTCCTGCTTCCCAAGCCGCCAATCTATCTTGAGTCTTTAGCTTATTCTTGAACACAAGCCACATGTGAAACGAATGCCTCGGAATACATTGAGCAAACCACACCATGTTCGCCCACAAAACCACACTATCCCGGTTACGGATAGTGTCCCACACTACTCCGGATCCGAAGCTACATGTGTTACCTTCCAAGTCCTTCCAAATCAGCCTATCATCCACATTATGATCTAGAATCGGAACAGATAGGTTAATTAAAACCGGATATAAGTCATTCCATGCTTGTGGCCATTTCCATTGAGAATTCTCATCAATCAGATCCGAAACACAAGTTTAGAGGTTAAAACCCGCATTAGCAATATGTCTCGAAGTAATAAAAGATCTGAACGGGCTCAAGTCACACCAATTATCACTCCATGCATTTGTTTGAGACCCACTCCGAATAGAATACCAAATATGAGGACGCACCAGATCACGAATAGAGAGTATTTTCCTCCATCCCCAGCTCATGCTGCCACGACTCGGGATATCCCAAAAAGACTTTCCTTTCAGCTTATATGAGTGAATCCAATCAACCCATAAAGATTTCCGTTTGGTAATAATACTCCATATATGGTTAGTGATCAGAGCTTTGTTCGCATCAGCAATACTCCGAATGCCTAACCCACCTTCATTTTTTGGTAAACAAACATCTTTCCAGGCCACTTTCGCTCACACTCTACCTTCAGTTCCTTCATTCCACAAGAATCTGCGGATTCTTTTCTCAAGATCATTAATAACACGGACTGGAATTATAAAGACAGATGCCCAGTAGACGTGCATAGAAGAAAGAACCGAATTTATAAGTTGAAGCCGACCCGCAAAAGACAAAGATTTATTCATCCAGCTTGCTATTTTATGCTCCATACGGTCAACAAGGATCTTGCAATCCTTAAAATTCAGCTTAGTGGTAATAATAGGAACCCCAAGATACCGAACGGGAAGAGCACCTTGTTGAAAAGGCATCACACTAAGGATCTCTTGACGAACCGATTGAGAGATGTTACAAAAGAAAACCGTGCTTTTCGAAGGGCTCGGAACAAAACCGGAAATACGAGTGAACAATTCAAGGGCATCCTTAACCTTCTTAACCGACCTGATGTCACCATTAACAAAAATAGATAAATCATCAGCTAATGAAACGTTAATGATTTTCTGTTTAGCACAATGTGCATGATATTTAAATGACGTGATGGCCGCCCGTTGAAGCAATAAAGAGAGCACCTCAATGATTAGCGTGAATAAGTAAGGCGACATAGGATCCCCTTGACGCAAGCCACGCTTTCCTCGAAAATAGCCATGGATATCACCATTAATACTTATCGAGTAAGAAGCAGTAGTTACACATGTCATGATCCACCTAACCATCTTATGATGAAACCCAAAACAATGAAGAACATCCTCAAAAAAACCCCAATTCACCGTATCATAGGCTTTCTGGATATCAATCTTAAATGCACATCTCGGGGGACCTCTATTGAGGTGATAGTTGTGCATGAGCTCCTGAGTAAGAAGAATATTATCAGATATTTTCCTACCTAGCACAAAGGCAGACTGATTTATACCCACAAGCGTACCCAGGCTACCCTTTATTCTATCCGTGATAATCTTACTTATGCACTTGTACAAAACATTGCAACAGGAAATAGGACGATAGTCCAATACTGAGTCCGCAGTTTCTTTCTTTGGAATCAAAGCCAGAATCGTGTGATTTATTTGTTTCAAGATTTGACCGTTATTAAAGAAATCCAACACCGCATTAGTAACTTCCTCACCCACTATATCCCAAGCATGTTTAAAAAAGCTGACGTGTAACCATCAGGGCCCGGGGCTTTATTCTCACCGATACTAAACATGGCCTGCTTAATCTCCTCACGAGTAACCTGACGAACCATGTAATCCGCAACATTAGAAGTAAGAGCATTGACAAAGACATCCTCCAAGTTAACCGTATCTACCGGGTATTCTACCCCCAAGAAATTTGAGTAATGAGACACTAACGCGTCCACAACACCATCTCCTTCATGACGGGTACCCGTAGCATCCAAAATACTATGAATTTTGCTCCTCGCATTCCTGCTTTTCACCGTTTTATGAAAGAAACTGGTATTCGAATCCCCGGCACATAACCATTCCACCTTAGACTTCTGTTTTAAAAAAACACTCCTCATCGTAAGCAGCTGATTGAAAATCATGAAGACATTGAACCTCCGTTTGCCGTAAACTAGCGTCCAGCGGGTTCTTATCAAGCAGATTCTGGATTTCATCCAGCTTTTTCCTCATCTCAACCGCCTTAGCGGGTTCTTACATGTTTTTATACCCCAAAACACTTCCGTTTTAAGCGTTTTTGACCGAAACTGCGATGTTTAGATACCAAATTTGGCACTTTTATATTTTCAGGTCTTAAACGGAGCACAAAATAAAAATTTGATGAAAACGGACAAATTCTGATGCACTTCTGATGAAACGGGCAAAATTCTGATGACTGGAAGGTGTGGCACGACCGTGCCATCTATCGGCACTACCGTGTCGATTGCTTGATCTCGGAAGCACTGCCAGTGCAACTGACAGTGCCGATCTGTTCCCGGGCCGCATGACCGTGCCACCCGCCGCATGACCGTGCCACTATCAAATCAAGCTTTCTGATCAACATTCTGATGACGCCGCTCTACCGTGCGACCAGCGGCACTACCGTGCCGATCTGATGACCCAGGCAACTTGTCCACTAGTCCACTTGGCTGACCTCGAATCGGGCAAACTGACGTCACCCGACAACACCAGTCGCACGACCGTGCCGATCACAAAATCCTCTATAAATACAGCCATTCGCTACTGGTTCAAATGTTGGGTTTTTCTCCATGTTTCTGGGTGATTTATGGGTTCTGAAGCAGTCCTGATCAGACCCATTTGAAGCTTAAAGATCGAGTGGAAGCATAACCGATCCAACCCATCAATTCCTTGCTTGTTTATGGTTCGATTCCTTGTTCTTGAGCATGTATTCTGATCATTTTGCAAGTTATGAGCTGATGTTAGTTTATGTTTAATGTAGTTTATGTAATAGTAGTTATAAACTTGTTTCTTGAATAATCTTTATGTTGTAATCTTGTTTGTATGAAACTTAGTACTTTTTCATGTTTGAATCTTCATGATTATATAATGAACGTTTCATTGATGTTGAGTTCTTGATTGTGTTTGATTATCTTGGATAATGAATCTGTGGTTAGTGGGATGGTAACTATTTCTTGATTAATCACTTGTTTGTAGACTTTGTTTTCACCATGAAACCGGACCAGGGTATTGGTTTTATACAAGATATATCTTATTGTGATTAGGAATACTTTCTTGCACGTAAGGGTTCTAATGAATTATATGGTGTTGATTACATGTTCTTGAATGCGGTTTATGATCCTTGTTCAGTAGTTTTGGTCTGAAATTGCTGACATGGTAGATTTGTGTTCAAGACTTGTAAAGGTGAAACTGTTTGTTATATGATATACTTAATTGCATATCTTCGTGGCTGTATTGTGACCATCGGTATTGCTTTCTTTGATAAGTGAGGTCAGGAATCCAGACCCGGTAAATAACCTATCTTTAAAGGTTCGCATGAATAAATATGAATAGCTCGCTAATGAATGATTTTAGGTGGTTAACGTGTGACCATTGCGTTAACTTTCCAAAGAATCATAATGCTAGAAATCCAGACCCGGTAACTAGCTGTCTCGAAATTGGAAAATTGATTAAGTATTTTTGTGACATATGCGACATAGATAACATGTTTAGGATGTTTGTGAAACAAGATAATAGTATATTTATGTTTTAGTTGTAATTTAGATAACTTAGTTAAACAACCATTCACCTATCCTTTTATCTGGTAAAATAATAACAAAGATTTATTACTTAATAACGCCCGTGTTCCATGGATCGATATCTGGCTCTTACCAATACTTTGTTGCATATATGACGGGATACACTTGTCCTTTGTTGTGTGTGTTTTAATGTTAAGGTATAAACCATTTTTATAAATATAAAACACATTTCGTTGCGTGTGAAAATACTGTAAATAAATGTACATAAACACGAACGTCAAGTTTTTGGCGCCGTTGCCGGGGAACACGGCGAATTTTCGAAATAATCCAAGTCATTATTTTACCGGTGTACAAACTGTGAATACTTGTACATTTTTGTATTTATTTGTTTTCTTTCATTTACTAACTTGTGAATATTTAGCCTGGCACGCCCAGTAGGACTAACTTTTCTTTTTCTGTTTTACTAACTACTAACCATCTAACTGACTAACTTTACTAACTCACTAACATACTAACTTTTTATTTATTGTTCGACTAACATTTTTCATTTATTTATTTAATTTAGTTAAGTGTTCGGGATCGAACCATTTATTCATTTATTTCATTTATTCAGCATTTCATTTATTTATTCATTTAAGTTATTTTAATTCAGTTATTTCATTTCTGTTTATATTTACATTTATTTATTTATTTATTCATTCAATTCAGTTATTTCATTTATTTCAATTCAGTCATTTTATTCCTGTTTATATTTATATTTACGCTCGTGTTCGGAATAGAACCATTTATATATTTATTTCATTTTTGCATTTATTTCAGTTACATTTATTCATTTATTCATTCTTGTTCATTTATTTATTTAGTTAACTGCTTATTTATTCATTCATTTGCACTCATTTATTTATTTATTTATTTATTTTATTTACTTGTTCGAAATCGAGCAGCTTGTTTAAATTGTTTATTTATTTACTCCACGAAAATAAAACTTTCTGATAAAATCATCATATTTTCTGGTAAATTTTGATGAATTTATCAGATTTTCTGTGAATTTTTTTTCACTTCTCATCAATTTACCAGATTTTCTGGTAAATTCTAATGGATTTATCAAAAATTCTAATGGAAAGAAAATTTTCATCAGATTTTTATCAGATCTTATCAGATTTTCTGATATATATAAAAAAAGACTTTCTAATTAAATCATCAGATTTCTGATGAATTTATCAGATTTCTGATGAAGTTATCAGAATTTCTAGTAAAATATAAAAATTTCAGATTTTCAATGAGATAATCAGATTTCATCAGATTTTTATCAGATCTCATCAGATTTTTTGAAAAAAAAATCGTATGTAAATAAGTAACTAAATAGATATATAGTTATGTATAATAAATTGTATATATATGTATATAATATAATAGTATTATTATTTATATTTATATTTCTTATATTATTATTATATTATTTTTTCGTATAATGCATTCCTTATTACTTGCAGGTTAATGTCCACAACCCCTGTACCCGTTATTGCTGAGGTAGCCAACGAACCAGAAAATAACCTAAGAAGAAGCAGTCGGCTTCGCGAAAGATCACTTGTCGTGGCACAAAGGATTGCGGCGGCAATCGACGAACCAGTGATACTTTCTGACAGCGAGAGTTCAGAGGACGACAGATGAAGCATAATGGCGGAGGACGACCAACCTTTGAATGAGACCGGTCGTCCAGGAGGAGAGGGCTTACTACCGAGCATCGCCCGACCTACGATAGCAGCACCGAGTTTTGAAATTAAATCTAGTATAATTAACATATTACAAAATTCTGTGCAGTTCGATGGAAAGGATCACGAAGATCCGGGTCGACACATCGTTTCATTTATCGAAGTATGTTCGACTTTTAAAATACAAGATGTTTATGAAGACGCAATCCGTTTGTGGCTCTTTCCATTCTCTTTGCGAGACAAAGCCCGATCTTGGCTTTTGTCACTTCCAGCAGGGTCCATCACGACTTGGAACGAGATGGCAGATCTTTTTATGCAAAAATACTTCCCTCCGGAAAAGACAGCTAAGCTAAAGAACCGTATAATGACATTCAAACAGGACGAAGGAGAATCTCTACACGTAGCTTGGGAGAGGTTCAAAGATCTTCTGATCGATGTACCACATCATGGGTTGTCCAAAAGATAACTTGTGTTGAACTTCTACCAAGGACTCAACTACGACTCACAAGAACACATAGACGTATATGCAGGAGGTGATCTTGGAACTAAGACACCAACCGAAGCCCATGAAATTATAGAAAAAGCTACCCAGAAGTCGAGTTCGCGTCACAGTGGAGTGCGAAATAAAGCATCATCTATTCCTGGAGTTCATCAAGTGGATACGTATACGGCTCTTGCAGCGTAAATTGGAGCTTTGACAGCAAGGTTTGATCAAGCTCAGAACGTTTCACGGGTACAATCATCATGTGAGCAGGGTGTTATGTTTACTGGCCACGAAGAAGTGGACTATCTGGGCAATCAAATAAGGCCCCAAAATAACCCCTATAGCAACACGTACAATCCGGGGTGGAAGAATCATCCAAACTTTGGGTGGAAATCCGGTTCTGGGAACCAAAACCCACTCGGATACGCTCAGCATGCTCCTGCGCCACAGCAGTCCCAGGGACCGCCTTACCAATCTCAGGGTCAGTCCTTCCAGCCACATTACCATCATCAAGGCTCCGGGAGCAGTTCCCATCCTCACGCCTCTCAGAGTAACTCCAAGCTAGAGGAGATGATGGCACAGCTGTTAGGAAATGTCAATTGTGCTAATCAGATAGCCGAGAACCGCTACCAGCAACATGAGGAGCGTTTCTTGGTCCAAGAAGGGGAGATGAGGAGTCAGAAAGCTTCCATCCAGACCATTGAGAATCAGGTTGGACAGTTGGCTAAGATGTGGTCTGAGAGACCTCCGGGCGGTCTTCCAGGTAACACAGAGCCAAATCCGAAAGGGCGTGTCAATGCCCCACACGTTTAACAAGTGAAGGGGAGAAGGAATCTAGCTATCGACTCGCTGACAAATTTAGCGAGCGTGTTTTCACACGCTAAGGGTATTTTTTGTAAATATTACATTTATCGCATTTATTTCCTTGTTCGTTAACTTATTCTGTTTTTAGTAGGTTTGAACAAGATTGATTCATGTCTTAGGAAGTTTTGAAGTTAATTCAAAGTTAAAACATGTAAAACCTTGCAAAAATGGTGAAATCTATTGAGAAAACGGAGTTGAGAGCATTCTGTTATTTCTGTCTGCAGAATGTACAGATGTCGCACGGTCGTGCACCTGATCCGCATGACCGTGCACTTCATAAATCACATCTGACCAAGAACAACGTGCATAAGGTGGTCGTCGGACACACACTACCGTGTGGACCGATTGCACTACCGTGCACAGCGGCACCACGTTGCGAACTACAGTGCACAGGTTGATGCGCACGACCGTGCACATCGTCGCACAACCGTGCATGACTTTTTAGCAACAGTAATTTTGCAGGATATAAAAAAACTAGTTTTCTGAAAATAATAATAATAATAATAATAATAATAATAATAATAATAATAAAAACCTTCAAAATTACTAACCCTGGCCGCATACCCGTTCTTGGCTTTCCCACTCCTAAAACCAACCAATTTTTGCAAGGATTTAACTCAAATGTTCAATCAAGGTATGATTCCTTACTTGTTTTTACTGTTTTTTTTGTTTTTGTTTAATAATGGATTTGGTTTTACTCATCTAACGGCTTGATCAATAGTATTGTTTTGATGTTTTAGTAGTGACGAACTTGGCAGGTTTGTAAGGAATGCACACAGAGTTGAGAAGGCTTCAATTCAAAAGTCTAGTCATACGAATCTACTTCAACTCTGAGGGAGTAAATCTATCCTCTTCACATTATTAGTTTAGCTCTTCATAATCGCTTAACTAATACGTGTTTCACATTGGGGACAATGTGAAGTTCAAGTGTGGGGAGGGGTTTAAGGGTTTAACTTTGTTTGTCCTTGAGTGTCCTCATTTTTGTATATATATATATATATATATATATATATATATATAAATCTTTAAAAATACAAAAATGGTCACTTGTGTTCTTTAGAAAGCATCAAATTTGATCAAAACCGACAAGCCGAATCGATTTTTGAAAAAGATAACAAAAAGCGTGACAAACAAAAAGAAAGACTTGCATATTTATGTTTACATTTAAACCCATTCCTTCCGTTTTTGTGAGTATATTTTTGAGCCTTCTATTTCTTTCTTGGCATGCTTATTGTTTTTTTTCGGAATATGAGTGAGCCGGATGTTTTATGCAATTTAGAACTTGTCAATAGTATACTTTTCAAAATCATAAATATGAGAAATTGCATGAATATGATAGAGGCAAATATGATACCTTTTTGTGTTAGCCTTTTTCTTTGTGTTTATATCCCACATCCAACATTATCCATTAGTTCGCCATGTTGAGCCTATTTTCCATGTTTTTCTAATTAAACCCAACTACTTAGCCTACTTAACCAAATTTACCCTTTTTATTTTTAAACCATTGTGTTAAAACTCGGTCAAAGTTATTTTCCAACTAGCTTGTTTGTAATTATTTTCTTGTAAAAAAAAACCAGAAAATAGAGATCGAAAAAAAAAAGAATAAAGACGATCAAATTAGAGAAATTTTAAGCGCTAAATAGTACAAGATATGTTGTATAGCTCGAAAAGGGTAAAATCGTCTTTAAGCGTTATTTATGTATAGTTGTTGATTCATTTACGCTAGTTACAAATAACTGCTGAGTTTTAACCATTTAGCCACTTTCAAATATCCATTCCATACCCTAAACCTTAGCCTGTCATTACAACCCATCAAAGACCTCTTGATTTACGTTTTTCACATGTTAATTTGTGGAGATTAGATCTTTTGACAAGCTTATGATATTGCATGATTCATTGACTAGGCATCGAGTGTTTAAACATACACATTATATGTATGATTCAGAAATTTAACCGCGTGTGTGTGAACATTGTGAGAAATGTAAAGATTTTCATGCTAAGTCAATCGAACGTAGAATCATTGCTTTATGGTTATCCTTTCATACATCTAACAAAGCTAGTTTGTTTTAAAATCTTTGATGATGACTTTTTGAAAACCAATTTGACCACCAAACAAATTAGTAGCTTTGTAAAGATTCAGATTTGATTCCTTGTTTTATTTTAAGTTTGCTTAAGGACAAGCAAAGTTCAAGTGTAGGGATGTTTGATATACGTTAAATTATACATGTTTTTATACCCCAAAACACTTCCGTTTTGAGCGTTTTTGACCGAAACTACGACGTTTAGGTACCAAATTTGGTACTTTTATATTTTCAGGTCTTAAACGGAGCACAAAATAAAAATTTGATGAAAACAGACAAATTCTGATGCATCTCTGATGAAACAGGCAAAATTTTGATGACTGCCAGTTGTGGCACGACTGTGCCATCTATCGGCACTACCGTGCCGATTGCTTGATCTCGAAAGCACTGCCAGTGCAACTGACAGTGCCGATCTGTTCCCGAACCGCATGACCGTGCCACTGTCAAATCAAGCTTTCTGATCCACATTCTGATGACGCCGCACTACCGTGCGACCAGCGGCACTACCGTGCTGATCTGAAGACCCATGCAACTTGTCCACTAGTCCATTTAGCTGACCTTGATCGGGCAAACTGACGTCACCCGACAACACCAGTCGCACCACCGTGCGACCTGGTGGCATGACCGTGCCGATCACAAAATCCTCTATAAATACAGCCATTCGCTACTGGTTCAAATGTTGGGTTTTTCTCCATGTTTCTGGGTGATTTATGGGTTCCGAAGCAGTCCTGATCAGACCCATTTGAAGCTTAAAGATCGAGTGGAAGCATATCCGATCCAACCCATCAATTCCTTGCTTGTTTATGGTTCGATTCCTTGTTCTTGAGCATGTATTCTGATCATTTTGCAAGTTATGAGCTGATGTTAGTTTATGTTTAATGTAGTTTATGTAATAGTAGTTATAAACTTGTTTCTTGAATAATCTTTATGTTGTAATCTTGTTTGTATGAAACTTAGTACCTTTTCATGTTTGAATCTTCATGATTATATAATGAACGTTTCATTGATGTTGAGTTCCTGATTATGTTTGATTATCTTGGATAATGAATCTGTGGTTAGTGGGATGGTAACTATTTCTTGATTAATCACTTGTTTGTAGACTTTGTTTACATCATGAAACCGGACCAGGGTATTGGTTTTATACAAGATATATCTTATTGTGATTAGGAATACTTTCTTGCACGTAAGGGTTCTAATGAATTATATGGTGTTAATTACATGTTCTTGAATGCGGTTTATGATCCTTGTTCATTAGTTTTGGTCTGAAATTGCTGACATGGTAGATTTGTGTTCAAGACTTGTAAAGGTGAAACTGTTTGTTATATGATCTACTTATTTGCTTATCTTCGTGGCTGTATTGTGACCATCGGTATTGCTTTCTTTGATAAGTGAGGTTAGGAATCCAGACCCGGTAAATAACCTATCTTTAAAGGTTCGCATGAATAAATATCAATAGCTCGCTAATGAATGATTTTAGGTGGTTAACGTGTGACCATCGCATTAACTTTCCAAAGAATCATAATGCTAGAAATCAGACCCGGTAACTGGCTGTCTCGAAATTGGAAAATCGATTAAGTATTTTTGTGACATATGCGACATAGATAACATGTTTAGGATGTTTGTGAAACAAGATATTTATGTTTTAGTTGTAATTTAGATAACTTAGTTAAACAACCATTCACCTATCCTTTTATCTTGTAAAATAATAACAAATATTTATTACTTAATAACGCCCGTGTTCCATGGATTGATATCTGGCTCTTACCAATACTTTGCTGCATATATGACGAGATACACTTGTCCTTTGTTGTATGTGTTTTAATGTTATGGTATAAACCATTTTTATAAATATAAAACACATTTCACTGCGTGTGAAAATACTGTAAATAAATGTACATAAACACGAACGTCAGGTCAATTGTAAGATTAAATATGTATTTATATATATTTAATTAAGTAGCCATCATTATCATTTATATAATATAGATCAAAATATATAAAACCTTATAATATATTAGTTGCAAATTGTTGATGGACCGATTTACCCTTTTAACTAATAACGTTTCCCCTTAGGTGTATAGAAAGAGATTACTAGAGAGGAATTAAGGTTAGACTTGTGACACCTGTGCCTCCACGACCATTGAACAAATACTAAATCAATGAAATATTGTATTTCATACTTGGGATTTGTATAAATATGTGTATCGTTTGCACATATCAATTCCTGTTCGATTTCAGGCTCTAAATCGCTTTCTGGAAGGTTATACGCACCCTGATGCGTAAATATAACCAGTTTAATGCAACAAACACTCCGGAACAGTGACATAGGCTTAACATACCTTAAATAACCTTTACATAACTTATAAATAAGTTTTGGAAGGTTTGGTATGCCGAAATCAAGTTTATTCGCTTACATGGACTAAATTTGATAAATTGCGAAAGTATGTCGATTCATACTGTAACGGACATTCCGGAACTTGATCATAAGTTAAACACACCCTAAATATCCTTTACATAACTTAGAAATAGGCTTTGAGGGGTTCGGTGTGCTAAAGTAAACTTTATGCTCATTCAGGGACTAAAAGCGTCAAAAAGTGCATAAGTTTGCATTTTCGCGCATAACTTACGTTCTGAATACATCCGGACATCCAAAAATTTATGTAAGCACTAAAATATTTTATTTTAGTGTTTGGCATAAGAAAATCCATTCGTCGTGTAATTTGGATCGTTTTCGCGTCCGTTACGACTTCCGTCGTAATTAACCTAACAACGCAATCGTACGGCCAAACGAACCGAAATCCGACATATTTTTGAGCATATTTCAAGTTCCCTATACTTTAACTTCATTTTAGAGCCTTGAAATGGGGTTAACGGGGCTTAAACGTGCCAGAAAGGCATTAAAATGCAAGATTCTCAAGTGCAGGGGCTAAACTGTCAACTTTTGAAAGTTGCTGGTCTGCAGACCACATACGGTCCGTAAGGGATGGACCATACGGTCCGTAAGGCAACCCCATACCAGCAGAAGGTTGATTTTAGCTTGATCCAGCTGTTCCACACTTGTGCAAATGGTTTTGGGCAATTCTAGGGGCTCCCATGGTTTTGTAAATCAGTGGGCTTGATGTGTACGGCTTAGATCAAAGCTCGGTTTACGAGGAACGATCTTAATGGCTCTATAAAATCTATAAATACCCTTCACCCCTCATTTTCAAAACCCACAATTTGAATCTGATTTTGGCTCTCTAAGTTGAAGTTTATGCTTCATACCTGAGAGTAAATCGGATCAAGAGCTTGCGGGGACCTTCTGTAAGTATTCTTTCGTTCTTTTCATTCGTTTTAGCGTTAAAGTAAAAATTTGTTTGACTTTCTGCATTGACCAGTTTATGGTCAATGTGAAGTTCGTTTGAACTTCATAACGTGAGCGTAATCACGATGGTTATAGTCCCTAGTGACTATACCTACTGATTACCACGTTATCTAGGCTCAGTGGCGAGTCGTAGTTTCGGACAAAATGCGTATTTTTGCATATTTTGTAACCAAACTACTATTGGGTATCAAGACCCTTTTTCTTGATACCAAACCTGTTTTTTAAACCTCGTTAAACATGTTTTGACATGTTTAGCTCATCACTTTTAAATTTGTGCTTGTCTAGGGTCGTAAAGGTAAGCGATCTAATCAATCGCTTATACTTTCGAACCCGACCCAATTGGTCGATCATTAGGATCCGACCAAACACATTAGGTGACCATAGTTATATAGGGAATAACCTTCCGAGGTTATACCTGATGGTCACGTCGTTTAAGTGGTTGTATGATAGGTAGTTTATATGCCTTAGGTAAATTACCAAAATACCCTTTTTACGCATAAATTCATTTTAAACATATGTAACCAAAATTTCGACATCTAAACTGATTAGGTAACTACATTAGATGTGTTAAGGCATATTTTACTCGTCATAGGACAAGTTAAGCGGTCCGAACGCGTTTTACGCGAACGACGCGTTAAAGTAGCATAAACTACCTAAACGGGTCATAATGGGTCGTAAGCACTTAGGTTAGGTTTCATTTTAGTATGTGGGCTTTGTTAAACCATATCATATGAGTTCCAATACTCATTTGGTTTACGAAACCTCATACTATCCAATCTCCCGATTTAGGTCCGGTTATTTATGTAGTTATCGATATAGGGTGCCGTTAATTTCCGTGATCCCTCTAGCTTTGCTTGGTTGTTGTTCAAGACTCTAAGCACCCTCAAGTGAGTACATAGTCCCCTCTTTTACTGTTTTCAACTATTTTGGGGTGAAACACATGTGCCTACTTGTTATTTTCATGCTTTCCATGTTTTCATATCATATACTTGCTATGTTCATTAGTACACTATTAGTACATGATTTCATTATGTTTTGCTATGTATGTTTACTTAACATGCTATCACATTGTTTTACATTACATCTTCTTTTGCTATGTATGTTTACTTGGCATGATAGCACATTGATTTACATGACTTTTCTGCTTTGTATGTTAACTTAGCATACTTAGTACATTGTTTTATATTGCATCTCTGTTGCATATGTTCTCGTAACATATGGACACATTGTTTTATATCTCTACCTTGTATGTTCACTTAGCATACTAGGTACATTATTTTCATAAAACATGCTTACATTGGGTATATCATTTGGTTTGTTTAACGGGACTAAATTACATTCATTAACACCGATCATGCCGCTCGGTAGTAGGTAGTGGTACCATAGGACTTGACAAATCCCGTTCCTAAAATCCTAGGTTTGTTTGGATGGATGGAATGACCGAATCCGAAAACATTTCTTTTTGATAACTTTTACTCTAAGGTTATCCTACTGTCTCAAGGCTTGAATGTAGGCGTTTAACATTACCGCATAAATGTTGTATCAGTAAAGCATGCATTATTCTACAAAGCATAACTTTTGATTTATTCAAATACTTTGATTTGTACATTTTTACTTGTGGTTTAAGTAGTCTCATTTTACTTACCATACATAACTTTTGATTACACATTACATGATTTACATTTGATGGTTTTCACACAAACATTTGACATTTGACTATACATAAACATTTTTACATTGGTGGTTGGTTTTGTTTAAGTGATTTAAATAACGAGGCGTGTGTAATAAGATAAAAGCATGGTGGATACGCCGCTGGTACTTCCTATATATAAGTGCTTTTATAGTATTACATATCGTAGCATTATTTAAACCATTTCAATATTTGACATATTACATTTTACACAAATGACATATTTTCACTAAACAATTGTTTTACAAAACAACTCATTTTATACAAACTCATTTTACTTGGTCATTCATTTAACCTTACATTACTCTTTTACATATCATCTACTTTATCATCGATTTTCAAATGATTTATAAAACAAAACATTTTACAAGGATCATGACTGACTTTTGTTAAACAACTTTTTCTAAACTTATAAGTCATGAATCCTATTTTCACAAAACCTATGTATCTCACAGGCATTTTTATGCTGACGTACCTATTTTCACATGTGTTTCAGGAAATGATGTATAGGATTGATCAAGATACACTTAGGCGGACTTGGGCCTTAGTGACAATAAAAGATGCAAGACTAGTTAATTATGTTATACTTCTTTGTTTGTTAAGACATTGTAACTCTTTTAATCAATAAAACAAAATTTCAATTGTCCATGTGTTATGAAACAATGATTCTGTTACAACACTCCCCGACGATTCCGCCACGTTTTGTTGTTTTACGTGGTCGGGGTGTGACAAGACTCTCATAACATCAAACGCATAATTTGACCTCCTCTCTCTCCATTACTACGAGTTCTACAACCATAAAGAACTCGGTACTACCATCATTGACACACATCCTAAAGGGGAACCAGATCAAGCTGACTATCATGTCAAACTCCATGGTTGCATCTGTCTCTGGATTCCCTGCTGGCCTGTCTGCTGTAACAGGTGTTATTTACACGTTTTCCATTATGTTTAAACATAACTGGTCAACATGTGGTATCAGAGCATATGTTGCTCAATCAGTTCTATTTATTTCTATGAATCTAGAAATAAAATCCAGAAAACAAATTTTATGAAAACCTGATAAAACTCAAGAACAAGAAATTCGACTAAACTCAATATTCACGGATCTTTATGTTCTAAACGAATGTTTAATCACATCGTAACCAATAACAATTTTCGAAATCTGTATTAGTATCTTAAATTTCAGATTTCAATTCCAGAATTTAATTTTATTAAATCAAGGTTCTTCATGTTCTTAGTGAAATTTGAATATATTCCCTTATTTTGAAATGAATTAAGGATTAAAAGGTATTTTCCTGTGTTTTGATTAAATTTTATCCCTTAAGATTTCGAAAAATCTGTTAATGTTATTAGATATAATATTTCGAAATCAATGGATAAATATAAAATATTGTTCAAGTATAAAGAAAGCTATGTTAGTTACGCCTTAAAAACATAAATGTCTCACTTCTGCGCAAAGGTGATTTGGTTCATTCATGTCTTGCATATTTAATAGTGCATAACTAAGGTAATTGTCACACTTCTGCCCAAAGGTGATCTGTCACTATAACAACGCCCTAATTATATCCCGTATGCACGTAACCGAACCCGTATAACCCTAATTTTAATAAAAATCAAATAAAATAATGTTTTACTGTCACACCCCGACCGCGTAAAACAACAAACCGCGGTGGAAACATCGGGGAGTCGAGCAACAGAATTATTGTTTCACAACCATGATATTTAAAGTTAAGTTTTATTTATAAACATTGGTTACATTGTCTTAAGACAAACAAGGAAACGAGAGTACACAACATTATTTAACTAGTTTAGCTTCATTTTATGTCACTAAGGCACAGGTCATCCTAAGTGTATCTTGATCATTCCTACGCATCAGCTCCTGAAAACACATGTGAAAATAGGTACGTCAGCATAAAAATGCCTGTGAGATACATAGGTTTTGTTAAAATAGGATTCATGACTTAAGTTTAAAGAAATGTTTAATAAAAGTTAATCATGAATCTTGTTAAGTGTTTTCTTTTATAAATCATACGGAAATTTGATAAGAAATTAGATGATATAAAAGAAAGGTGTATGGTTAAATAAGTAACCAAGTAAAATGAGTTGTATAAAATAAACTGTTTGTAAAACAATGTCTTGTGAAAATATGTTATTTGTGTAAAATGTAATATGTCTAAACTTAAATGGTTTAAATAACGCCACGATATGTAATATCATAAAAGCACTTATATATAGAAAGTACCAGCGGCGTATCCACCGTGCTTTTATCATATTACACACGCCTCATTATTTAAATCACTTACCCAAACAAACCACCAAAATGTATTGTTTAAACCAATGTCAAAATTGTTTATGTGTAAATAATGTCTATTGTCAAATGTAAATCACGTAATGTGTAACCAAATGTCAAGATGTTTATGTGTAAACAATGTCTATTGTCCAATGTAAATCATGTAATGTGTAATCAAATGTCATGTATGGCAAGTGAAATATATCAACTAAACCATAGGTAAAATGCACAAAACAAGGTATTAAAATAAAGCATAGTTTAAATCAAAGTTATGTCTTGTAAAATAACTGCATGCTATACTGATACAAACATCTATGCGGTATTATCAAAATGCATACATTCAAGCCTTGAGACTGTGGCGACAAACCCTTAAACAAATTAAAGGTTTATCTAAATTATGTATATTGGATTCAGTCATTCCTTCCACCCAAACAAACCTAGGATTTCAGGAACGAGAGTTGTCAATTCCTATGGTACCATTACTTACTACCAAGCAGTGTGATCAATGTTAATGAATGTATTTTTGTCCCATTTAAAAGAACCAAATGTCATACCAAAATGTAAGCATGTTATGTGAAAACAATGTACTAAGTATGCACTAAATGAACATATATAGCATGAATGTGATGTAAAACAGTGTACTAAGTATGCACTAAATGAACATACATAGCATGAAATGTGATGTAAAACAATGTACTAAGTATGCACTAAATGAACATACATAGCATGACACGGATAAAATCATGTACTATACGTGTACTAATGAACATAGCAAATATATGTTAAGAAAGCATGAGAAGCACGAAAGTAACAAGTAGGCACATGTGTTTCACCCCAAAATATTTGAAAACAGTAAAAGAGGGGTCTATGTACTCACTTGAGATTGCTCAATAGTCTTTGGATAACAACTAAGCAATGCTAGAAAGATCACGAAATCAATTGGCACCTAATATAGGTAACTACGTTAATAAACCGGACCTAAATCGGAGGATCGGATAAAATGAGGTTTCGTAAACCAATGAGTATTGGAACTCATGTGATATGGTTTAACAAAGTCTACATTCTAAAACGAAACCTATCCTAAGTGCTTACGACCCATTACGACTCGTTTAGGTAGCTTACGTTACTTTAACGCGTCGTTCGCGTAAAACGCGTTCGGACCGCCTAACTAGTCCTATGACAAGTATTATATGCTTTAACATGTCTAATAATATTTCCTAATCAGTTTAGATGTCAAAATTTTTGTTACATATGCTTAAAATGAATTCATGCGTAAAAAGGGTATTTTGGTCATTTTCCTAAGGCATATAAACTACCTATAATACAACTAACTAAACGTAGTGACCATAAGGTATAACCTCGGAAGGTTATTCCCTATACAACTATGGTCACCTAATGTGTTTGGTCGGATCCTAATGATCGACCAAATGGGTCGGGTTCGAAAGTCTAAGCGGTTGTTTAGACCGCTTATCTTACGACCCTACAAGCACTAAACTAAAAGTGATGAGCTAAACATGTTAAAACATGTTTAACGAAGTTAGAAAACAAGTTTGATATCAAAACAAAGGGTTTTGATACCCAAGAATAGTTTGGTTGCAAAATACGCAAGAATACGCATTTTGACCGAAACTATGACTCGTCACTATGCCTAAATAA
Source organism: Helianthus tuberosus (assembly GCA_030545235.1). Lineage (NCBI taxonomy): Eukaryota > Viridiplantae > Streptophyta > Magnoliopsida > Asterales > Asteraceae > Helianthus > Helianthus tuberosus. The sequence goes on from CM060363.1 coordinate 132,714,419, forward strand.
CGTGGTAATCAGTAGGTATAGTCACAAAGGACTATAACCATCGTGATTATGCTCACGTTGCGAAGTTCAAACGAACTTCGTGTTGACCATAGACTGGTCAAAGCTGAAAGTCAAACTCTGTTTGACTTTCGTGCTTAAAACGCGTAAAAGAACGAAAGAAACTTACAAGAGGTCCAAGAAATGGAGATATGATCTGAAAATTCTCAGGTATGAAGTGTATACACTTCAACTTAGAGAAAATGAGCAGATCAAGTGTGATCTTAGAATGAAAAACTTGGGGTTTATATAGTTTTCGAGTAACCGTTAGGATCGTTCATCAAAAACCGAGCTTCGATCTGAGCCGTACAAGTGTGCCCATGGTTTTAGAATACCATGGGTGCCTGAAAATAGGCCATAGGATGTTTAAAAACGTTTGCAAACATGGGGAACAACTGGATCAAGCTGGAACACATTTTCTGCTGAACTGGGGGGCTCTCGTGCCCCACGTAAGAGCCAAGGCAGGCTTACGCGGCCCGCCAGAGCTGCAGATCATCAAACAAGTTTTAAAATGTGCAGTTTTGGTCCCTGCAAGTGTTTACAGCCTATTTTGACACGTTTAAAGCCCGTTAAGCCATTTTCAAGGCTCTACAATGATGCCTAAGCATAGGGGACATGAAACATGCTAAAAAATATGTCGGATGTCGGTTCGTTTGGCCGTACGATCACGTTATTCGGTTAATTACGACGAAACACGAACGGAAGCGAAAAACGATCCAAATTACGCGACGAATGGAATTTTATCATGCCAATAACTAAAATAAAATATTTTAATGATTACATAAATTTTTGGATGTCCGGATGTATTCAGAACGTAAGTTATCCGCGAAAATGCAAACTTATGCACTTTTTGACGCTTTTAGTCCCTGAATGACCAAAAAGTTTATTTTTGCACACCGAACCCCTCAAAGCCTATTTCTAAGCTATATAAAGGATATTTAGGGTATGTTTAACTTATGATCAAGTTCCAGAATGTCCGTTACAGTACGAATCGGCATACTTTCGTAGTTTGTCGAAATTAGTCCGTGTAAGCGAATAAACTTGATTTTGCCATACCAATCCTTCAAAAGTTATTTCTAAGTTATACAAAGGTTATTTAAGGTATGTTAAGTATAAATTGATGTTCCAAAGTGTTTGTCACATTAAACTGATTACGCTTACGCATCGGTTTGCATATAACTCTCTAGAAAGCGATATAGAGTTTGAAATTGAATAAAAATCAAAACGTGCAAAATGTCAAACATAAATAAACAAATATTGGGATCAAATAACATTGTTTTATTGATAACTAAACTAATTAAGGTTTATACAATGATTACAAGCACAGATGTCACAATCTCCCCCATTTGTGGAAATTTCGTCCCGAAATTTATTTAGAGGAAACTTGTGAGAATAGATGCGGATATTTCGCCTTCATTTGATCTTCACGTTCCCAAGTAAATTCTGGTCCACATTTAGATTCCCAGAAAACTTTGACAAGTGGAATGCGCTTGCGTTTGAGCCATTTGACTTCACGTTCCATGATTTCCACAGGTTTCTCAACAAAATGCATCGTGTTATCCACATGAATTTCATCAAGCGGTATGTGGAGGTTCTCATCAGCTAAACACTTCTTGATATTGGACACGTGAAAGGTTGGATGAACATTTCCAAGTTCAGGAGGTAACTCAAGTCTGTAGGCTACCTTACCGATTCTTTCGACGATCTTAAATGGTCCAACATATCTAGGTGCAAGTTTTCGTGTCTTTCCAAATCTGATCACACCTTTCCTAGGTGAAACCTTAAGTAAGACGTGATCACTGACTTGAAATTCCAAGGGCTTGCGTCGACGATCCGCGTAACTCTTTTGACGGCTTCGAGCCGTCTGAAGGTTATCGCGAATTTCTTAACCTTATCTATAGTCTCTAGAATGAGGTCAGGTCCAGTAAGCCGAGCCTCACCGATCTCATTCCAGCAGACTGGTGAACGACATTTTTGACCATAGAGAGCTTCGAAAGGAGCCATGTTGATGCTGGAGTGATAACTATTGTTGTAGGAGAATTCAATCAATGGAAGATACGAATCCCAACTACTACCAAAATCGATCACACAAGCTCTAAGCATATCCTCCAAAGTCTGGATTGTTCTTTCAAATTTACCATCAGATTGTGGATGATAAGCTGTGCTCAAATTAAGTTGGGTTCCCATAGCAGATTGCATCGTTCTCCAAAAACGAGATGAGAATCGAGCATCTCTGTCAGAATTAATGTTCAAAGGAACTCCATGTCTAGATACAATTTCATCCACATAAATTTTAGCAAGCTTTTCAGCAGATAAATCCTCACGGATCGGCAAGAAATGTGCTGACTTTGTAAGACGATCAACAACTACCCAAATAGCGTCATGACCTCTCTTTGTGCGTGGAAGTATGGTAATAAGATCCATTGCAATGTTTTCCCATTTCCAAACTGAATCTCTGGTTGCTCCAATAAACCAGAAGGATGTTGATGTTCAGCCTTAACCTTAAGACAAGTAAGGCATTTTGATACGTATAAGGCAATGTCTTTCTTTATACCAGGCCACCAATACTGAGTACGAAGATCCTTATACATTTTGTCTGCACCAGGATGAATAGAATAACGAGACTTATGAGCTTCATCCATAAGTAAGGTGCTAAGATTTTCCTTACTTGGGACCCACAAACGGTCCATAAAATAATACAATCCATTGTCTTTCAGTTCCAGATCAGGCTTAATGTGATAGGGTAATTCCTTACCCATCAAGTCTTGCGAGACACAAGTGTGTTGAGCCTGAGAGATGCGGGTTTGAATATCAGATCGAACTTTGACACAGTGAAGCTTGACACGTTCTTAATGCATCAGCCACGGCATTCGCCTTACTAGGATGGTAGCGAATTTCGCAGTCATAGTAATTTAGAAGTTCAACCCAACGTCGTTGCCTCATGTTGAGTTCTTTCTAATTGAAGATGTGTTGAAGACTTTTGTGGTCAATGAAAACCACACATTTTGTACCATACAAATAGTGTCTCTAGATTTTGAGAGCGAATACCACTGCACCTAACTCAAGATCATGAGTGGTGTAGTTATTCTCGTGTATCTTCAACTGTCTGGATGCATATGCTATGACTTTGTTCCTTTGCATGAGAACATAGCCAAGACCCAAATTGGATGCATCACAATACACGACGAAATCATCGTTGCCCTCAGGCAAAGATAGAATAGGAGCATCACAAAGTTTCTGCTTCAAGGTCTGAAACGCTTCTTCTTGTTTGGATCCCCAATCAAAGGGTTTGTTCTTCTGAGTTAGAGCAGTTAGAGGAACTGCAATCTTCGAGAAATTTTCAATGAGGTGGCGGTAATAACCCGCAAGACCAAGGAAAGAGCGAACTTCAGTGGGTGTAGTAGGCGTATCCCAATCCTTAATCGCACTGATATTGGAGGGATATACATGAATACCTTGTTCGTTGACGATATGTCCTAAAAATTGAACTTTCTTAAGCCAAAATTCGCACTTGGAGAATTTAGCGAAAAGTTGTTCTTTCTTTAGGAGTTCCAGAGTAAGACGAAGATGTTGCTCATGATCAGCTTGCTTCTTAGAATAAATCAAGATGTCATCAATGAAAACGATGATGAACTTGTCCAAATAAGGCTTACAAACCCTATTCATCAAGTCCATGAAAACAACAGGAGCATTAGTCAAACCGAATGGCATAACAGTGAACTCATAATGCCCATATCGAGTGCGAAACGCTGTCTTGGGAATATCTTCTTCATGCACACGAAGTTGATGATACGCAGAACGTAGATCAATCTTTGAAAAATAAGAAGCACCCTATAACTGATCAAGGAGATCATCAATGCGAGGTAGGGGATATCGATTCTTGATGGTACGCTTGTTAAGCTCACGATAATCGATACACATCCTAAAAGAGCCATCATTCTTCTTGAAAAAAAGAACGGGAGCACCCCAAGGTGAAAAGCTAGGATGAATAAAACCTTTTTCAGAGAGCTCCTGAAGCTGCTTGGACAACTCTTGCATCTCAGACGGTGCAAGACGATATGGAGATCTGGCAATAGGATTTGCACTAGGTACAAGATCAATACGGAACTCGAATTGGCGTGTTGGGGGTAAACTAGGTAAAACTTCAGGAAACAATTCAGGATAATCCCGAACAACAGGGATATCTTGAATGGTCTTACCTTTGCCTTTATCCGCCACAACATGTGCCAAAAAGGCCACATAGTTCTTTCGAAGACACTTCCGAGCTTGAGTACAAGACATGAGCTTGAGACTACTAGCAGGTTTATCACCACGAACCTTTAAGATCTTACCAGTTGAAAGAGGCACACGAACAATCTTCTCAAAACAAACTACCTCTGCATGATTCTTGGCTAACCAATCCATTCCCTCTATAATGTCGAAGCTTCCAAGTTGCATTGGTGTGAGGTCAATAGGAAAAAGATGGTTGTTAAGGTTTAACTGACAATTTCGGAGAACAGAATCGAGAACAATGGGTTCACCACTAGCAACTTCTACTGTCAAAGGCTTTAGTTTCATTCTAGACATGCGAAGCAAAGGCTCGAAAGATAATGACACAAAACTATTATCGGCACCTGAATAAAAAAGAACGAATGCAAGCTAGTTATTAACAAGGAACGTACCGTTCACCACCTCGTTGTCTGCACACGCTTCATTTGCGTTCATGTTGAAGACTCGACCACGAGCCTGAGCCTGATTTGCGTTGGCTAGCCTTGGACACTGGTTCTTGTAGTGGGTCAGATGCCCACAGTTGTAGCACGAACCAGGAGGATAATGAGGTCGTGCAGCTTGAGCCTGTTGTGGAGCAGGTGGTTGAGCAGCTTGTAAAGCTGGGTTCTGAGCTGCTTGATTTGGAGCAAAATGACACACATCGGTAAGATGACCCGATTTTCCACAGTTAGCACAAAAACGACATTGAACTTGCGGTTGGTGGTGGCTATTGCATCTGTTGCACAACGGTGCATTCCCCACATACCGTTTCTTTGCTGGTGGTTGTGCAGGATGATTGGGAACTGCCTGGTTGACTTGGGCAGTGACAGCGAAGTTCTAGGAAGCCTTGCGCTTCCTAGATCCTTTCGAAGAACCATATTTCTTCCCCTTCTTCTTTTCACTCTTACCAGACGATTGCTTCTTACCCTTGTCACCCTTCCTATGAAGCTTCCGCTTTCTGATCTGCGACTCAGTCAAAGTCGCAGCTAACTCGATGGTCTGACGGACTGTGGTAGGGTTACTACCAGTGACGATGTCTTGCACGGAGTCAGGTAAGCCATCAACATACCTCTCGATAGCTTTCTCGAGTGGGGTAACCATTGTAGGGCATAATAAACTCAGCTCTTCATATCTGTCGGTATAAGCCCGGTGTTCACCACTATCCTGCTTCAAATCATCAAACTCCCTTTCTAAAGCCCTTAGTTCATGACGAAGATAGAATTCCCTCATCATAAGAGCCCTAAGCTCTGCCCAGGTCTGTGCTAAACCAACCTCAGCACCATGGTCTCTCATGACTCCATTCCACCATGTAAGAGCCCTCTTTTGAAATACGCTAGAGGCAAACTCGACTTTGCGATTATCAAGACACTGAACATGACGAAACGTACTCTCGATGCTCTCGAACCACTGGAGGATCCCAGTTGCTCCCTCAGAACCACTAAACTTGAGTGGTTTAGCTGAGTTGAAACTTTTGAAGTTGCATGGAGCATTATTGTTGTTGTTGGCTTGGTTAAGTTGAGCAACAATGTCTGGGAGTACAGCAGCCATTTGCTGCGCAATGATTGCTGCCATTTCGGCATTAGGTATCAGATTTTCGCGTCGAGGAGGCATTCTAAAAGAGGAAACATGAGAGAAAACGAGTGAGATGATTAGATGAAAAAGCGAGATGATACAAAAATCGACAAAAGCAAAGATGGTGGTCATTCGTTCATACCACAAAGCAAACAAACGACACACAGTGACTAATCAAAGTAAATGTTCAAAAATAATGCATCGCGAAGACATGATTTAGCCTATAAGTGGACACTCACCCCAAGAGTTTCCAGGCAAGAGTGACTGGTCCGATTATGTGGATTTGTACGAACACTCTAGCCTAGACAGAAAACTCAAGATACAGGCATCCACCCTTCCAGATTGCACGTGTTCACATTATTTAGACCCAAAACTTTGACGAGATTTTGAAAACTTAGAAGGCACAAGGCCAAATAAATCATTCAAAAACGGATGATTAAATTTTCAAAATAATTTTGAAAAATTGGAGGGTTCAAAACCTTATAAAAAATCATTTAAAAACGAATGATTGATTTTCAAAAATCGTTTTGGAAGAATTGAGTTCTTGTTTTGGTAATCACCGAAGGATAGGTGATGTCACACCCCCAAAATCCACCATGCAGAGTACCACCGCTTGGAGGCGTGACATGACCAGGATCGAGCCACCAATCATATTGAACAACTCAAATACGTAAATAAGACCAAGCACAATACGATTGGTGACCTAAAGAAGGTAACCAATTTTAAGATAACAGCGGAAGCATAAAACGTGAGTTCGAAACATAAGTTCACAGTTCATAAGTTTTAAGTTTCAAAACACAAGTTTAATAAGTTCATAAGGATTTAAACAATGAGCACGGAACATAACAGTCCGTACACCACAACGACTTCTTCCTCGTGCAAGCTCCAAGCATTTAGCGACCTGTAAGGCATGTAACAACTAGTCAACAACAAAGTTGAGTGAGTTCACGTTTGGTTGTTTGGTTTTAAGTTGTTTCTGAAAAACGTGGTTTGACTTTCGTTGGCTTATTTGCCGTGGGGGTTACCCCGAAGTTGAAAGTATGTTTAACCATTTCCTTTTTCTTTACCCAAACCGTATCCATAATTAGTGGGGGCTTTCCCCGTGTGAACTACTAGACGGTATGATATCGACTACTACGAACAATAGTTGTGCCCTACATCAGTGCCTATCATCACTGACAGTTTGCCATAGTCCATTAGTACACGCCCGTCCGAACGGCACGGTGTGAGGTTTGTTAAACCTAATAGCGCTATTATCTAATGACCCGCTAGCCATTGGCCTCGGCGATTAAGTCGATATGAAGAGGGACTTATTGATAGAGTTTTGTCTAGCTAGTTTTAAGGTTGTTGTCCTGCACTAGGAGGACGAACGTACGTATTCTGCACCAGGAGAATTCGTAGGTTTAATAATGGCATCCACTCTATGGAGGATGGCCGTACATATCCTACCCAAGGAGGATATGTAGATTTAGTTTTACTTCTTTAACCCATTCCCAAACCACCGGGAATCCCATGCCTTAGAAAGTGTGTGAACTCACCTCGGTTTGCTCGGTTAGATTCTCAATATAGCTAACAGTCAAGTTCGGTCAATCACGTCCTAGTATGATTTACCAGTTAGTCATTTAGTGGCTTTCAAATAGAACACAAAGTTCCTACACGTATCTATCACACAACATGCATCACTTTAACGGTTTATGCCCATCTAAGTTTCCCATCCATTCCCCACTCAAAATCAAACATACGATAATGCACATAACATATATAACATGTTAGATCATTCACAGATAGCATACTCGACATTTAGACACGCGAGTCACAACTTATGTCATTTCAGCATTTATATTCAAAACCGGCTGATTTCGGACATTTTAATAAAATGGTTAAATTATTCTAAAAATTCCCAAATTTTTACAAGATGTCTTAAATGTTCCATATTTTATTGTGTAAAAATATCGGGGTCCGGTACATTACCAATATTTATAAAAATTCATATTCCGGACTGAACTCAGATTTATGTATTTCTGACCACAGTCCACGGAACAATTTATTAAAAATTCATCGAGTGTCCAATTTATGAAATTCCAGTGGGGTAATTACAAATGCATCGGTTTTCATATACTGTACAAATTTCATGGTCCGATTCAACACAAAACTCAGGTTATGACTGAAAGTATGACACCCATTTATTGCTGTCAAAATTCAGCTTAAGCTGTTGTTACAAATCGACACATTAAAAATAGTAAACGAAGTCCAAAAATTACGATTCCGGTGCCATTAGATCCGTATTTCATAATAACATATTTTAGATTCAAAATATCGGTTTTCGTTAAGTTTATGACCTGTTTACAGCCAACTGAAGTTGGCTGTAAAACCGGGACAGATTCTGATTTTCAGTGTTTATCCTTCTAAAGCGTGTTCGATTGATTCCGTTAACAAGTTTAGTGACCACAACAATCATCAATCACCTATTAACCACTTAAATAACATGAAGAATGAACGGATCTAAGTTCTTACCACTAGCACAAGGCTAGGAGAGTTCGAGTGTAGGAAAGTGGTGGTTAAAAGCGAATAGAGAAGGTCCTTCCACTTCCGAGAGCACCAAGCTTCGTTATACGAACTCTAGCACCCTTGTATGTGTGTGATTTAGCAAGAACCAAACTTGAAGGTGTGGTGGCTATGGTGCTGGCTCTTGGCCGGTTATGAGCAAGAGAGAAGAGGGCAAATTTTCTTGTGTTTAAGTGATGAAAGTGAGAGTTCTTATCCCATGATCTTTCTTATAGTCCATGTCTTCTAGTAACCAACATGTATTGTGTCTTAAAGATATTAGGCACAATCAATAAAATAATGAAGTGTGTAAGGATGTGTCCCCTAAGGGGGGGGGGGGGGGGGATCGGTTACAAGGGGGTTAGGGTTGGGTTTGTTTTCAAGTGCATAGTTAAGTATTAGTTAAGTTAGTTAGGTGTTTAAATTAGTTATTAGTGAGTAGTGTCTTGTAACGGGTGTTAGGGTGTTCGGGGACCCTAACTAGCTCAGAAAAAGATAAAACAATGTCATTGACAATATTTTTGGGTTCCGGGTAAAGTCCGGTTGTTCGGTTGAATACTGATTCGTTAAAGTGCTAAATAAGCATTTAAAGTGTCTTTTATGTATATTTTCGTAACATTTTTAATTTCTGACACCTAGGAAATTATAACGGACTATTTAGTGACCTTTCTGCATACTACTAGTATGTTGACAAGCACATGTAAGCATATCACAGATTATCAGAAAGCAGTTAAGTAATTCCACACAGTCGACAAACACTTTTATTTATTATTAATGAATTGTACGGAATACATGGGATTTTGAGGGTTGTCACATTCTCCCCCTGTTAGGAGAATTTCGTCCTGAAATTTAGCTCGTGGTTACTGAGGAGCTAGTTAAGTTGCGTTGTTATCCTGATTTTCCTGGGGTGTCACATCATCCCCCCGTTGATTTGGAATTTCGTCCCGAAAATCTGCAGTAGCTTCAGCCTCAGTAGTGTTTGCGTTTTTCTTAAATAGCTGGGGATACTTGAGTTTTATTTGGTCTTCTCATTCCCAGGTATACTCTGGGCCACGACGAGCATTCCAACGAACTCGGACCAGAGGTATCCTGGTATGCTTGAGGATCTTAACATCTCGATCTGAAATCTCTACTGGTTCCTCGACGAATCGCAGCTGGTCGTCGATTGTGAGTTCCTTAAGAGGAACTATGAGGGTCTCATCTGACAGACACTTCTTCAGATTTGACACGTGGAATACGTTGTGAACTCCGCTGAGTTTTTTCGGGTAGATTCAACCTGTAGGCTACCTTGCCAATTTTCTCAATGACTTCGAATGGTCCGACATAACGTGGATTGAGTTTGCCTCGTTTGCCAAAGCGGACTACACCTTTCCAAGGTGAGACTTTGAGTAGCACTCGATCCCCAACCTGGAGCTCGAGTGGTTTTCTTCCTTTATCAGCATAGCTTTTCTGACGGTCATGAGCTGCCGCCATTCGCTGCCCTATCTGAGCAATTCTCTCGGTGGTATCTATCACAAGTTCTGGGCCAGTGATTTGGCTGTCACCAACTTCTGCCCAACAGAGAGGTGATCGGCATTTGCGTCCGTACAATGCCTCAAATGGAGCGGCCTGAATGCTGGTGTGGTAGCTGTTGTTATACGAAAACTCCACTAGCGGGAGGTGCTTTTCCCAGCCATTACCAAAATCGATTACACATGCCCTACGCATGTCTTCAAGGGTTTGGATGGTGCGTTCAGATTGCCCATCCGTCTGTGGGTGATAAGCGGTGCTCATATCTAAACGTGAGCCAAAAGACTTGTGCATTGCTTGCCACAGTTCTGAAGTAAAACGCGCGTCACGATCAGATATAATAGAGGTTGGCACTCCGTGCCTTGATACCACTTCCTTTAGATAAATGTCTGCAAGAGTAGAAAACTTATCCGTTTCTTTGGTGGCCAGAAAATGTGTAGACTTGGTCAGTCGATCTACGATCACCCAAATGGTATCGTTTCCGCGTTGCGATCTAGGCAGACCAGTAACGAAATCCATGGAAATTTGCTCCCATTTCCATTTCGGGATCTCCGGTTGTTGAAGTAGGCCTGATGGCTTCTGATATTCAGTCTTGACTCTCGCACAAGTCAAGCACTTCCTGACGTAGGTTGCTAAGTGGGCTTTCATGCCAGGCCACCAATACGTAGTCTTAAGATCGTGGTACATTTTATCCGAACCAGGATGTACCGAATAACGAGACTTATGTGCTTCATCCATCACAAGCTCGCGTAAGTTGCCATAAAGTGGAACCCAGATGCGCCTTGTTACATAGTAGGCACCGTCTTCCTTTTGTTCTAGCCGCTGCCTCGATCCTCGTAGGGATTCAGCCCTGATATTCTCTGCTTTCAATGCTTCAACCTGAGCATCACGAATCTGAGCGGGAAGGTTAGATTGGATGGTAAGCTGTAATGCACGTACACGCTTAGGTATAGCATCTTTTTGACTGAGGGCGTCGGCCACAACTTTGGCCTTGCCCGGATGATACTTGATAGCGCATTCATAATCGTTCAAAAGCTCAACCCATCGGCGTTGACGCATGTTTAACTCCTTTTGCTTGAAGATATGCTCGAGACTCCTGTGATCGGTGTAAATGGTGCACTTGGTACCGTACAGGTAATGTCTCCATATCTTAAGCGCGAAAACAATTGCTCCCAGCTCCAGATCATGAGTAGTGTAATTTCTTTCATGAACCTTAAGTTGGCGTGATGCGTAGGCAATGACCCTGTCTTGTTGCATCAACACGCAACCAAGTCCTTGGATGGAAGCGTTGCAATAAACCAAAAAATCTTCTGTGCCTTCAGGCAATGAGAGGATAGGCGCGCTACAAAGTCTATCCTTCAAGTGCTGAAATGCGGACTCCTGTGCATCACCCCAACGATAGATGACACCCTTCTGAGTCAGTGAAGTGAGAGGTTGCGCAATCTTGGAGAAATCTTTGATAAACCTTCTGTAATATCCTGCCAAACTCAAGAATTGGCGGATTTCTGTTGGTGTGCGGGGTGCAGGCCAGTTCTTGATCGATTCAACCTTAGATGGATCCACATGAATTCCATCCTTGTTTACCACATGGCCTAGAAAGTGGACTTCGCGAAGCCAGAAGTCACATTTTGAAAACTTGGCATACAACTGTTCTTTTCGAAGAAGTTCCAGCATAAGTCGTAGATGCTGCTCGTGTTCCTCCTGACTCTTGGAATAGATCAGGATAACGTCGTTGAACACAATAACGAACTTATCCAGGTAAGGCTTGCACACTCGGTTCATGAGATCCATGAAGACCGCTGGTGCATTCGTCAGCCCGAATGGCATAACCAGAAACTCGTAATGGCCGTAACGAGTTCTGAATGCTGTTTTGGAGACGTCCTCATCTCGGACCCTCAGCTAATGGTATCCCGATCTCAAATTAATCTTGGAGTAATAGCTCGACCCTTGCAACTGGTCGAACAAGTCGTCAATACGTGGAAGAGGATAACGATTCTTCACAGTCACCTTGTTAAGTTCGCGATAGTCAATACACATCCTGAAGGTACCGTCTTTCTTCTTCACGAACAAGACTGGAGCTCCCCAGGGCGAAGAGCTAGGACGTATAAAACCCTTTTCCAAGAGCTCTTGTAGTTGTGTGGACAGTTCTTCGAGTTCTGATGGAGCTAGACGATATGGTGCTCGAGCTACTGGCGCTGCTCCAGGAGCTAGCTCGATTTGAAATTCAACTTGGCGGTGAGGCGGAAGACCAGGTAATTCCTGAGGAAATACCTCGGGAAAATCGCGCACAATAGGGATGTCTTCAATTCTCTTCTCTTCCGTTGATGTGTCAGTAACGAGTGCCAGAATAGCAGTGTGGCCCTTTCGCAAACATTTCTGGGCCTTAAGGAAAGAGATGATGCCTTCGACAACACCACTCTTGTCGCCACGAATCATGAGAGGTTCTTCACCAGAACGGGGAATGCGGACGATTTTCTCCTTGCAAACAATCTCCGCTTGATGATGAGATAGCCAATCCATCCCAATAACGACGTCGAAACTACCTAGTGTGATAGGAATAAGATCGATAGAGAAAGTCTGACCAGCTAAGACGAGGTTACAACCTTTAACTACGTGTGTGGCTTCAAGACTTTTACCATTTGCTAGCTCTACCGTGTGTTTGGTGTTCAAAAGTGTTGGGGTGCGCTTAAGCATTTGGCTAACTTTTAAGGACACATAACTAGTATCGGCACCCGAATCGAATAAAACAGTAACAAAGAAGTCGTCCAGAAGAAACTTACCCATCACAACGTTGGGATCGTTCCTTGCGTCACCCTGACCAATCACGAAAGCACGACCTCTTGCCCCATTGCCATTGTTGTTTCCCCCATTTCCACCTCCATTGTTTCCTCCATTATTATTCCCATTGTGGTTCCCATTTCCTTGGTTATTGTTCTGGTTTTGGTTCAGCTGGGGGCAGTTCCTCTTAAAGTGGCCTTCAGCGCCACACTGAAAGCATCCTTTATTTCCCTACTGATGCTGCTGCTGGTGGTTCTGTGGGGCTTGTTGTTGTTGTTGGCGATTCTGATTTGCTGGTCGGGCGCTCCTGCAATCCTTTGCTTCATGACCAAACTTGTTACACCTCAGGCAACGACCTTTGTTGCACTGCCCGCTGTGATGTTTGTTGCACCGGTTGCACTTGGGGTGGTTCCCTCGGTATCCACCCTGTCCTTGGTTACCGGAAGATTGCTGACCGGGACTCTGGTAGTCATCAGTCTTTCGCTGTTGAGACTGAACTGAAGTAGAACCCTTTCCGGAGTTCCCATCCCATTTTCGCTTGTTGTCGGTAGGTGCATCAGAAGTAGCTGTGGCACTGATACGTTTGGGTAGCCTGTTTTGCTCCACCGCCTGGTCGGTGAGACGATGAGCCAACTTGATAATTTGCTAGATGGTACCTAGGTTGGCTGAAGTTACGTGGCTTTGAATCTCTGGTACAAGGCCCTTGAGGTATAGCTCAATACGTTTGATGGGAGGGTCCACCATAGTTGGACACAGGATAGCCAGCTCGTTTGACCTCTTAGTATACGCCTCAATCTCAGACCCCGTCATCTTCAAATTGTAAAATTCCACTTCTAGCTTGTGGATGTCATCCCGACTACAGTACTCCTCCTTGATCAGCTCCTTGAAACCATTCCAGGGTGTGGCATTAGCAACTGCCAGTCCTAGTAGTTGAACCTGTGCCTTCCACCAGGTTAACGCAGCTCCTTCAAGTGTTCCGGTAGCATATTTCACCCTACGGTCTTCGGGGCATTCGCACATCTCGAAAACTGACTCAAGCTTTTCAAACCAGTGAAGAAGGCCCACTGCTCCTTCAGTGCCACTGAAAGTGGTAGGTCGGCAGTCCATGAACGTCTTGAACGTGCACACAGGAGGTTGAGCATGTTGACCTGTTGCGCGAGAATAAACGACAAGGTTAAGCACGAGGGTTGGTTTGCGAAGGTAGGATCTAAACGTCCTAAGGTGAGTTGGAATAGCAGGTTATACCTCCTGCTGGGTTAGCTGCGAGTGCCTCAGCGACTCGTTCGTTGATCAAATCTTTCAACTAGGCTTGAGTGAGGTTGATACGTCCTCTGCGTCCGCTCATGATCTTCATAATGATGCAACGTAAGTGGGAAAAGTGTCGCGAAAGTGCGTAAGTGTGGGACGACATTAGAGAGTAAGCACACAAGGTTCAATTAGCAATTATCACATTATCTAATGCACAGTGAGAACTACCTAACCGGCAATATAACATAAATCATACCACTTATGGTGTCGAGTCTTGCACGTGGAGCGAAGCGTCGTTGTGGATCGTTGAGCACTGTACTGGTTATAGTCTGGTTTTATCAAAAACTTTTCCCTTTTTTAAAACCAAGTTCACTATAACCAATGGCTCTGATACCAATCTGTCACACCCCCAAAATCCACCATGCGGAGTACCACCGCTTGGAGGCGTGACATGACCAGGATCGAGCCACCAATCATATTGAACAACTCAAATACGTAAATAAGACCAAGCACAATACGATTGGTGACCTAAAGAAGGTAACCAATTTTAAGATAACAGCGGAAGCATAAAACGTGAGTTCGAAACATAAGTTCACAGTTCATAAGTTTTAAGTTTCAAAACACAAGTTTAATAAGTTCATAAGGATTTAAACAATGAGCACGGAACATAACAGTTCGTACACCACAACGACTTCTTCCTCGTGCAAGCTCCAAGCATTTAGCGACCTGTAAGGCATGTAACAACTAGTCAACAACAAAGTTGAGTGAGTTCACGTTTGGGTGTTTGGTTTTAAGTTGTTTCTGAAAAACGTGGTTTGACTTTCGTTTGCTTATTTGCCGTGGGGGTTACCCCGAAGTTGAAAGTATGTTTAACCATTTCCTTTTTCTTTACCCAAACCGTATCCATAATTAGTGGGGGCTTTCCCCGTGTGAACTACTAGACGGTATGATATCGACTACTACGAACAATAGTTGTGCCCTACATCAGTGTCTATCATCACTGACAGTTTGCCATAGTCCATTAGTACACGCCCGTCCGAACGGCACGGTGTGAGGTTTGTTAAACCTAATAGCGCTATTAACTAATGACCCGCTCGCCAATGGCCTCGGCGATTAAGTCGATATGAAGAGGGACTTATTGATAGAGTTTTGTCTAGCTAGTTTTAAGGTTGTTGTCCTGCACCAGGAGGACGAACGTACGTATACTGCACCAGGAGAATTCATAGGTTTAATAATGGCATCCACTCTATGGAGGATGGCCGTACATATCCTACCCAAGGAGGATATGTAGATTTAGTTTTACTTCTTTAACCCATTCCCAAACCACCGGGAATCCCATGCCTTAGAAAGTGTGTGAAATCACCTCGGTTTGCTCGGTTAGATTCTCAATATAGCTAACAGTCAAGGTCGGGCAATCACGTCCTAGTATGATTTACCAGTTAGTCATTTAGTGGCTTTCAAATAGAACACAAAGTTCCTACACGTATCTGTCACACAACATGCATCACTTTAACGGTTTATGCCCATCTAAGTTTCCCATCCATTCCCCACTCAAAATCAAACATACGATAATGCACATAACATATATAACATGTTAGATCATTCACAGATAGCATACTCGACATTTAGACACGCGAGTCACAACTTATGTCATTTCAACATTTATATTCAAAAGCGGCTGTTTTCGGACATTTTAATAAAATGGTTAAATTATTCCAAAAAATCCCAAATTTTTACAGGATGTCTTAAACGCTCCATATTTTATTGTATAAAAATATCGGGGTCCGGTTCATTACCAATATTTTTTAAAAATTCATATTCCGGACTGAACTCAGATTTATGTATTTCTGACCACAGTCCACGGAACAATTTATTAAAAATTCATCGAGTGTCTGATTTACGAAATTCCAGTGGGCTAATTACAAATGCATCGGTTGTCATCTACTGTACAAATTTCATGGTCCGATTCATCACAAAACTCAGGTTATGACTGAAAGTATGACACCCATTTATTGCTGTCAAAATTCAGCTTAAGCTGTTGTTACAAATCGACACATTAAAAATAGTAAACGAAGTCCAAAAATTACGATTCCGGTGCCATTAGAACCGTATTTCATAATAACATATTTTAGATTTAAAATATCGGTTTTTCCTTAAGTTTATGACCTGTTTACAGCCAACTGAAGTTGGCTGTAAAACCGGGACAGATTCTGATTTTCAGTGTTTATCCTTCTAAATCGTGTTCGATTGATTCCGTTAACAAGTTTAGTGACCACAACAATCATCAATCACCTATTAACCACTTAAATAACATGAAGAATGAACGGATCTAAGTTCTTACCACTAGCACAAGGCTAGGAGAGTTCGAGTGTAGGAAAGTGGTGGTTAAAAGCGAATAGAGAAGGTCCTTCCACTTCCGAGAGCACCAAGCTTCGTTATACGAACTCTAGCACCCTTGTATGTGTGTGATTTAGCAAGAACCAAACTTGAAGGTGTGGTGGCTATGGTGGTGGCTCTTGGCCGGTTATGAGCAAGAGAGAAGAGGGCAAATTTTCTTGTGTTTAAGTGATGAAAGTGAGAGTTCTTATCCCATGATCTTTCTTATAGTCCATGTCTTCTAGTAACCAACATGTATTGTGTCTTAAAGATATTAGGCACAATCAATAAAATAATGAAGTGTGTAAGGATGTGTCCCCTAAGGGGGGGGGGGGATCGGTTACAAGGGGGTTAGGGTTGGGTTTGTTTTCAAGTGCATAGTTAAGTATTAGTTAAGTTAGTTAGGTGTTTAAATTAGTTATTAGTGAGTAGTGTCTTGTAACGGGTGTTCGGGGACCCTAACTAGCTCAGAAAAAGATAAAACAATGTCATTGACAATATTTTTGGGTTCCGGGTAAAGTCCGGTTGTTCGGTTGAATACTGATTCGTTAAAGTGCTAAATAAGCATTTAAAGTGTCTTTTATGTATATTTTCGTAACACTTTTAATTTCTGACACCTAGGAAATTATAACGGACTATTTAGTGACCTTTCTGCATACTACTAGTATGTTGACAAGCACATGTAAGCATATCACAGATTATCAGAAAGCAGTTAAGTAATTCCACACAGTCGTCAAACACTTTTATTTATTATTAATGAATTGTACGGAATACATGGGATTTTGAGGGTTGTCACAGGTGAAGTGCATGTTTTAAGATCTAAACACAAGATAACTTGTGTTAGGGTCCTAGAAAAGTTATAGTCTAGGTCAAAGCATCACTAATAACCTAATTCCCTATAACCATTGGCTCTGATACCAACTCTTCTGTCACACCCCGACCCCGTAAAACAATAAACCGCGATGGAAACGTCGGGGAGTCGAGCAACAGAATTATTGTTTCACAACGATGGTATTTAAAGTTAAGTTTTATTTATAAACATTGGTTACATTGTCTTAAGACAAACAAGGAAACAAGAGTACATAACATTATTTAACTAGTTTAGCTTCATTTTATGTCACTAAGGCACAGGTCCACCTAATTGTATCTTGATCATTCCTACGCATCAGCTCCTGAAAATACATGTGAAAATAGGTACGTCAGCATAAAAATTCCTGTGAGATACATAGGTTTTGTTAAAATAGGATTCATGACTTAAGTTTAAAGAAATGTTTAATAAAAGTTAATCATGAATCTCGTTAAGTGTTTTCTTTTATAAATCAAACGAAAATTTGATAAGAAATTAGATGATATAAAAGAAAGGTGTATGGTTAAATAAGTAACCAAGTAAAATGAGTTGTATAAAATAAACTGTTTGTAAAACAATGTCTTGTGAAAATATGTTATTTGTGTAAAATGTAATATGTCTAAACTTAAATGGTTTAAATAACGCCACGATATGTAATATCATAAAAGCACTTATATATAGGAAGTACCAGCGGCGTATCCACCGTGCTTTTATCATATTACACACGCCTCGTTATTTAAATCACTTACCCAAACAAACCACCAAAATGTATTGTTTAAACCAATGTCAAAAATGTTTATGTGTAAATAATGTCTATTGTCAAATGTAAATCATGTAATGTGTAACCAAATGTCAAGATGTTTATGTGTAAACAATGTCTATTGTCCAATGTAAATCATGTAATGTGTAATCAAATGTCATGTATGGCAAGTGAAATATATCAACTAAACCATAGGTAAAATGCACAAAACAAGGTATTGAAATAAAGCATAGTTTAAATCAAAGTTATGTTTTGTAAAATAACTGCATGCTATACTGATACAAACATCTATGCGGTATTGTTAAAATGCATACATTTAAGCCTTGCGACTGTGGCGACAGACCCTTAAACAAATTAAAGGTTTATCTAAATTATGTATATTGGATTCAGTCATACCTTCCACCCAAACAAACCTACGATTTCAGGAATGGGAGTTGTCAATTCCTATGGTACCATTACTTACTACCAAGTGGCGTGATGAATGTATTTTTGTCCCATTTAAACGAACCAAATGTCATACCAAAATATAAGCATGTTATGTGAAAACAATGTACTAAGTATGCACTAAATGAACATATATAGCATGAATGTGATGTAAAACAATGTACTAAGTATGCACTAAATGAACATACATAGCATGAAATGTGATGTAAAACAATGTACTAAATATGCACTAAATGAACATACATAGCATGAAATGTAATATAAAACAATTTACTAAGTATGCACTAAATGAACATACATAGCATGACACGGATAAAATCATGTACTATACGTCTACTAATGAACATAGCAAGTATATGTTAAGAAAGCATGAGAAGCACGAAAGTAACAAGTAGGCACATGTGTTTCACCCTAAAATATTTGAAAACAGTAAAAAAGGGGTCTATGTACTCACTTGAGATTGCTCAATAGTCTTTGGATAACAACCAAGCAATGCTAGAAATATCACGGAATCAATCGGCACCTAATATAGGTAACTACGTTAATAAACCGGACCTAAATCGGAGGATCGGATAAAATTAGGTTTCGTAAACCAATGAGTATTGGAACTCATGTGATATGGTTTAACAAAGCCTACATTCTAAAACGAAACCTATCCTAAGTGCTTACGACCCATTACGACTCGTTTAGGTAGCTTACGCTACTTTAACGCGTCGTTCGCGTAAAACACATTCGGACCGCCTAACTAGTCCTATGACAAGTATTATATGCCTTAACATGTCTAATAATGTTGCCTAATCAGTTTAGATGTCAAAATTTTTGTTACATATGCTTAAAATGAATTCATGCGTAAAAAGGGTATTTTGGTCATTTTCCTAAGGCATATAAACTACCTATAATACAACTAACTAAACGTAGTGACCATAAGGTATAACCTCAGAAGGTTATTCCCTATACAACTATGGTCACCTAATGTGTTTGGTTGGATCCTAATGATCGAACAAACAGGTCGGGTTCGAAAGTCTAAGCGGTTGTTTAAACCGCTTATCTTACGACCCTACAAACACTAAACTAAAAGTGACGAGCTAAACATGTTAAAACATGTTTAACGAAGTTAGAAAACAAGTTTGATATCAAAACAAAGGGTTTTGATACCCAAGAATAGTTTGGTTGCAAAATACGCAAGAATACGCATTTTGACCGAAACTATGACTCGTCACTATGCCTAGATAACGTGGTAATCAGTAGGTATAGTCACAAAGGACTATAACCATCGTGATTACGCTCACGTTGCGAAGTTTAAACAAACTTCGTGTTGACCATAGACTGGTCAAAGCTGAAAGTCAAACTTTGTTTGACTTTCGGGCTTAAAACGCGTAAAAGAACGAAAGAAACTTACAAGAGGTCCAAGAAATGGAGATTTGATCTGAAAATTCTCAGGTATGAAGTGTATACACTTCAACTTAGAGAATATGAGCAGATCAAGTGTGAGCTTAGAATGAAAAACTTGGGGTCTATATAGTTTTTGGGTAACCGTTACGATCGTTCATATAAAACCGAGCTTCGATCTGAGCCGTACAAGTGTGCCCATGGTTTTAGAATACCATGGGTGCCCCAAAATAGCCCATAGGATGTTTAAAAACCGTTTGCAAACATGGGGAACACCTGGATCAAGCTGGAACACATTTTATACTGAACTGGGGGGCTCTCGTGCTCCGTGTAAGAGCCAAGGCTGGCTTACGTGGCCCGCCAGAGCTGCAGATCAGCAAACAAGTTTTAAAACGTGCAGTTTTGGTCCCTGCAAGTGTTTAAGGCCTATTTTGACACGTTTAAGGCCCGTTAAGCCATTTTCAAGGATCTAAAATTATTCCTAAGCATAGGGGACATGAAGCATGCTCAAAAATATGTCGGATGTCGGTTCGTTTGGCCGTACGATCACGTTATTCGGTTAATTACGACGAAACACGATTGAAGCGAAAAACGATCCAAATTACACGACGAATGGAATTTTATCATGCCACTCACTAAAATAAAATATTTTAATGATTACATAAATTTTTGGATGTCCGGATGTATTCACAACGTAAGTTATGCGCGAAAATGCAAACTTATGAACTTTTTGACGCTTTTAGTCCCTAAATGACCAAAAAGTTTATTTTTGGCACACCGAACCCCTCAAAGCCTATTTCTGAGCTATATAAAGGATATTTAGCCTATGTTTCACTTATGATCAAGTTCCGGAATGTCCATTACAGTATGAATCGGCATACTTTCGCAGTTTGTCAAAATTAGTCCCTGTAAGCGAATAAACTTGATTTTGCCATACCCAAGCCTTCAAAACTTATTTCTAAGTTATACAAAGGTTATTTAAGGTATGTTAAGCATAAATTAATGTTCCGGAGTGTTTGTCGCGTTAAACTGATTACGCTTACGCATCGGTTTGCGTATAACTCTCTAGAAAGCGATATAGAGTTTAAAATTGAACAAAAATCAAAACGTGCAAAATGTCAAACATAAATAAACAAATATTGGGATCAAATAACATTTTTTTATTGATAACTGAACTGATTAAGGTTTATAAAATGATTACAAGCGCAGATGTCACAGTCTCCCCCATTTGTGGAAATTTCGTCCCGAAATTTATTTAGAGGAAACTTGTGAGAATAGATGCGGATATTTCGCCTTCATTTGATCTTCACGTTCCCAAGTAAATTCTGGTCCACGTTTAGATTCCCTGCGAAATTTGACAAGTGGAATGCGTTTGCGTTTGAGCCATTGGACTTGACGTTCCATGATTTCCACAGGTTTCTTAACAAAATGCATCATGTTATCCACACGAATTTCATCAAGCGGTATGTGGAGGTTCTCATCAGCTAAACACTTCTTGAGATTGGACACGTGAAAGGTTGGATGAACATTTCCAAGTTCAGGAGGTGACTCAAGTCTGTAGGCTACCTTACCGATTCTTTCGACGATCTTGAATGGTCCAACATATCTAGGTGCAAGTTTTCCTGTCTTTCCAAATCTGATCACACCTTTCCAAGGTGAAACCTTAAGTAAGACGCGATCACCAACTTGAAATTACAAGGGCTTGTGTCGACGATCCGCGTAACTCTTTTGACGGCTTCGAGCTGTCTGAAGGTTATCGCGAACTTTCTTAACCTTATCTGTAGTCTCTAGAATGAGGTCAGGTCCAGTAAGCTGAGCCTCACCGATCTCATTCCAGCAGACTGGTGAATGACATTTCGACCATAGAGAGCTTCGAAAGGAGCCATGTTGATGCTGGAGTGATAACTATTGTTGTAGGAGAGTTCAATCAATGGAAGATACGAATCCCAACTACAACCAAAATCGACCACACAAGCTCTAAGCATATCCTCCAAAGTCTGGATTGTTCTTTCATCCACATAAATTTTAGCAAGCTTATCAGCAGATAAGTTGTGCTCAAATTAAGTTGGGTTCCCATAGCAGATTGCATGGTTCTCCAAAAACGAGATGAGAATCGAGCATCTGTGTCAGAAATAATGTTCAAAGGAACACCATGTCTAGATATAATTTCATCCACATAAATTTTAGCAAGCTTATCAGCAGATAGATCCTCACGGATCGGCAAGAAATGTGCCGACTTTGTAAGACGATCAACAACTACCCAAATAGTGTCATGACCTCTCTTTATGCGCAGAAGTTTGGTAATAAGATCCATTGCAATGTTTTCCCATTTCAAAACTGGAATCTCTGGTTGCTCCAATAAACCAGAAGGATGTTGATGTTCAGCCTTAACCTTAAGACAAGTAAGGCATTTTGATACGTATAAGGAAATGTCTTTCTTCATACCAGGCCACCAATACTGAGTACGAAGATCCTTATACATTTTTTCTGCACCAGGATGAATAGAATAACGAGACTTATGAGCTTCATCCATAAGCCAGGTGTGAAGATTGTCCTGACTTGGGACCCACAAACGGTCTATAAAATAATACAATCCATTATCTTTCAGTTCCAGATCAGGCTTAATGTGATAGGGTAATTCCTTACCCATCAAGTCTTGCGAGACGCAAGTGTGTTGAGCCTGAGAGATGCGGGTTTGAATATCAGATCGAACTTTGACACAGTGAAGCTTGACATGTTCCCTACGACTTAATGTGTCAGCCACGACATTCTCCTTACCAGGATGGTAGCGAATTTCGCAGTCATAGTCGTTTAGAAGTTCAACCCAACGTCGTTGCCTCATGTTGAGTTCTTTCTAATTGAAGATGTGCTGAAGACTTTTGTGGTCAGTGAAAACCACACA
Organism: Helianthus tuberosus; assembly: GCA_030545235.1. Classification (NCBI taxonomy): domain Eukaryota; kingdom Viridiplantae; phylum Streptophyta; class Magnoliopsida; order Asterales; family Asteraceae; genus Helianthus; species Helianthus tuberosus. Next base: position 132,737,072 of record CM060363.1, read on the forward strand.
TTTTGTACCATACAAATAGTGTCTCAAGATTTTGAGAGCGAATACCACTGCACCTAACTCAAGATCATGAGTGGTGTAGTTCTTCTCGTGTATCTTCAACTGTCTGGATGCATATGCTCTGACTTTGTTCCTTTGCATGAGAACACAGCCAAGACCCAAATTGGATGCATCACAATACACGACGAAGTCATCGTTGCCCTCAGGCAAAGATAGAATAGGCGCATCACAAAGTTTTTGCTTCAAGGTCTGAAATACTTCTTCTTTTTTGGATCCCCAATCAAAGGGTTTGTTCTTCTGAGTTAGATAAGGTCAAGAAGATTAGTGATAACCTACAGACAGCTAGAAGCCGTCAAAAGAGTTACGCAGATCGACGACGCAAGCCCCTAGAATTTTAAATTGGTGATCACGTCCTACTCAAGGTATCCCATTGGAAAGGTGTGATCCAATTTGGAAAGAAAGGAAAACTTGCACCACGCTATGTTGGACCATTTAAGATCATTGAAAGAATCGGAAAAGTAGCCTACAGACTTGAGCTACCTCCTAAACTTGGAAATGTTCATCCAACCTTCCACGTGCCCAATATCAAAAAGTGTTTAGCTGGTGAGAACCTCCACATACCACTAGATGAAATTCGTGTTGATAACACGATGCACTTCGTTGAGTAACCTGTGGAAATCATGGACCGTGAAGTTAAAAAGCTTAAACACAAGCGCATACCAATTGTCAAAGTTCGCTGGGAATCTAAACGTGGCCTAGAATTTACTTGGGAATGTGAAGATCAAATGAAAGCGAAATATCCACATCTATTCTCACAAGTTTCCTCTAAATAAATTTCGGGACGAAATTTCCTAAAGTAGGGGAGACTGTGACATCTGTGCTTGTGTAATCACTGTACAAATTCTGAATAATTCAATATTAATAAAACAGTGTGTTTTGATCCCAATGTTTGTTATTTATGTTTGATATTTTGCACATTTTGATTTTTGATCGATTTTAAACTTTATAGCGCTTTCTAGGAAGTTATACGCAAACTGATGCGTAAACGTAATCAGTTTAAAGCGACAAACACTCCGGAACAGAAACATAAGCTTAACATACCTTAAATAACCTTTACATAACTTAGAAATAAGTTTTAAAAGGTTTGGTAATGCAAAAACAAGTTTATTTGTTCACAGGGACTATTTGCGTCAAACTACAAAAGTCTGCCATTTTGTATGGCAACATACATTCCGGAATATGATCATAAGCTAAACATACCATAAATAAGCTAAACATAGCTTAGAAATAAGCTTTGAGTGGTTCGGTGTGCGAAGATATGCTTATTTGATCATACAGGGACTAAAAGTGTCAAAAACGGCGTAAGTTTGCATTTACGCGCATATCTTACGTTCTGACCACGTCTGGACATCCAAAATTTTTCTAGTCACTAAAATATTTTTATTTTAGTGATCAGCATGCAAAAATACCACTCGTCGCTTAATTTGGTTCGTTTTCGCGTCCGTTCGAGTTTCGTTGTAAATAACCGAACAACGTGACTGTACGACCAAACGAACCGACATCCGTGATATTTCCGAGCATATTTCAGGTCCCCTACACTTTGAAGACTTTTTAGAGCCTTGAAAATGGATTTACGGAGGTTAAAAACGTCAAAAACAAGTTTAAATACGTTCATGGACCATTTCTGCCATTTTCTGAAACTTCTGGCATCACCCTCGCGTCGCGCCACAACCTAGAGGCTGTGCTGTGGCGCCACGCCACCACCACATTTGGACAGAAACATTAGTTTTAGCAACAGTTTGTTAATTCAGGGGCCATTCTTGCAATTTCTTTGTGTGGTAGCCAAGTTAACACCTCTCCAAGGCTTTAAACATGCACCAAACACTTGTATGGACCAGATTATTGCTTGGGCAATACATAATACACATGTAATGCTCTTGTTCTTCATCCAAAACTATAAATACCCCCAACCTTTCACTAGTTCATTGCTCATTTCAATCTTTGGAACTCTATGTGGAGGAATCCCTGCAAAGGAACCACCTACCTGAGTTCTAAGATCATCCTTCTAGCCTTTGAACACCAAGTATGTGTTCTTTCATGGCTTATGTAGTGATTTTCAGCTTATTAGAGCTGAAAGTCAAACTGTTTGACCAATAGTTTGACTTTCGGTTTTGACCATCAATTGGTCAAGTCATAGTTCAATTGAACTTTGCAACGTGATTGTAATCACGATGGTTATAATCTCTAGCGATTATGCCTACTGATTACCACGTTGACTAGGTGTAGTGACGAGTCAAAGTTTCGGTCAAAATGCGTTTTAGCACCCATTTTGCAACGGAACTACTTTTAGGTATCAAAAATCTTTGTTTTGATACCAAATCAGTTTTCTAAGTTAGTTAAACATGTTTTGACATGTTTAACTCATCACTACTAGTTTAGTGCTTGTTTAGGGTCGTAAGTTAAGCGGTCTAAACAACCGCTTAGACTTTCGAACCCGACCCGTTTGGTCGATCATTAGGATCCGACCAAGCATGTTTAGTGATCATAGTTTCATAGAGAATAACCTCTGAGGTTATACCTTATGATCACGTAGGATTGGTTAGTCATTTGTTAAGTAGGTTATGTGCCCATAGAAAATGACCAAAACGCCATTTTTGAACATAAATTCATATTATGCATATGTGAACATGTTTTTGACATCTAAACTGATATGGTAACATATTTAGGCATAATTGGGCATGTAAGACTTGACATAGGACATTGATAACCATCCGACCTTAGGTTTACGCAAACGACACGTTCTAGTAGCTTAAACTACCGTAACGGGTCGAAACGGGTCAAAAGCACATAGGTAGACTTCCAAATCAGAATGTTAACTCTATTAAATCATGCCATATGAGTTCAAATACTCATTTGATTTATAGAACACCATTCTATCCTATCTCCCGATTTAGGATCCGTTTATTAACATAGTTACTTATACTAGGTGCCTTGTTGATTCCGTGATACTTGGAGCTTAATTTGGTCTTATTCTCAAGACTAATAAGCAATCCCAAGTGAGTATATAGTCCCCTCTTTTACTGTTTTCAAATACTTTGGGGTGTTACACATGTGCATACTTGTTACATTCATGCTTTTCATGCTTTTATGACATAATATGATAGTTTCACCTATGTTGGATCATCGTGTGACCCTAACAAGTCAATCAGAAGAGTTTATCATCAATATCAAAGGCGGAATCAATGATATCGACGTGAATACAATTTGAATTTCCCTAATTATCTTCTTATTATCGATTGCAAAGCATTTACAAGTCGTTTGACAAATTGGCAGCACCTCGGCTCTGAATCGGGAATGTGACAAATGAACTAGCAACACACCTATATATAGTGTTGGTGATTCCGCTTGAAAGTGTCACTGACCACTTCAAGCAGAATTACATGTGTTAATTTCGTTTGAAAATGGCTCAGCCATTTCAAGCGGAATTACATTGTCTAATTTCGTTTGAAACTGCCAGAGGCACTTTCAAGCGAAATTACACACACAAACACATATAAACCCTAATTTTGGTCCTGCTGTGTGCTAGCTTATCCTATCTAGACATAAGACTCGATAAAGACGAAGTTAACAGACATTAGTGCACCAACAGACTCCCCCTTGGATGTCGACGAAGTCTTCGACGTCGAGTCTTCAGTCATTAGTCTTTGTCTATCTTCTCGCTCTGTCCAAATTATCTAACACAAACTTTGCCATGGGGAATTTTCTTTTCTCACAGACTCCCCCTTAAGCTGTGCTGTCGGGATCGTAGTCTGGCTTTCACAGTTTCACAAGTTCAGGATCAAATCCTGGCTTTATTCTGCATCTGCTCAAGATTTGAAACCTGGTTAACCTGCACATCCTCTACCCATAACATAAGTTTTCAATTTATAACAATTTGGAAAACTCATAGGTAGAAATCTTACATCATCAACAATAATAGTTACATCAAGTTCAAATGAATGACCTTGATTAACTAAACATAATTTTTTCTCAAAAATATATTTTTACACAATTATTTCTCAATCAAACTCTCCCAACCCAATGTGGTTCATCATGTTTAGCACTTGGAATTTTGAAAATCAGCTTTCCAACATCAGTTGTCGAAAATCTTTTTGTATTTTTCAAAATTTTATGCTAAAACACACTAAAATCTTTTTGGATTTTGAGTTTAAAGAAATGCAGTAAAGAAATATATACAGACAGTATTTTTGTGAGTTTGTGTAAGAGGATCATATCAGCACGAGACAAATCACTAGCACCATTAAGCTTTAAACATTTTAAGTTCTAAACGATTCACATAGATTGACGATATAGTTGTCCTCTTAAACTCAATCTAAAAACTTTCAAAAAGCTTACCGATACGTTAAGGTATATTAATTTTGCACTAAATTCTTATGGACCCCACGATCGCAACATATCCCCTCATCATGCAATACACTGACTCAAGTAATGCTTTTAAACTTTCATCAACTGTGATTTGTGCAGAATGTTTAAACATTAACAATCAGGTCGATCTTTCGATACGCAGAGAAAGTCCAATGTTTAAACAAAATAAGAAATAAAAACAAGTTGAAGTTGTTTAGGCTTTAACCACCAGGTCGCTACTTCCGTATACGCAGAGGTGATCCAAAGCTTAAACGAAACACCAAAGAAAATAAAACAGAGCGTTTAGGCACTAACATCCAGGTCGATACTCACGTATACACAGAGGATGTCCAATGCTTAAACAAAATAAAGAAATAAAACAAGTTTAAATCTTTGCAAAATGAAAACACAGAATCACAGTGACTTTTCAGCAAAGTTGTGAAAGCTCACGAACTTAACCGGTTTTATGTCTTTCGACAATCAGCGATTACCGAGCAGGCACACAGTCAAGAAGGAAAAAACTAAGTACTATGCTTTCGACCGCGTTTCCCACTAGAACTAGGCTTTTTCTTTTAAGTTTGTATCGATATCGCAAATCTACTAGTTTAGCTGAGCCTATCGTCACATCTTTAGTGAGATTGTTTATCGCTTTTTAACTTTCCATTTCTTTAGCGTACTGTGACAGTCCACTGATGTACTATCATTTCCTCTTATTCACAACAAAACTCATTTTTGCTTTTTCAATGTTTTTGGCATTTTCAAATTTTCTAATTTTTAAAAAAATTTTCTCCCACTAAAATCAAAATATATTTCAATTTTGATTTTCTGGGAAAATTTGAAACACTGTACAAAGAAAATGACAAACTGATATCAAATCGCTTCAATTCGCCATTCACTTAGCATAAACAATCAGAACTCCCCCCGACAACAAACTATATTCCCATTATGATTTCAAAACACTTAAGTTTGTTCTAATCAAAATGGTTTTTCCGGAAAATAAGCTTTGTGTGTCATTTCACAAATTCGGGGTTTCATCACCTTGTTTTCTTCAACCATTTGAAACATTTAACAATTTTAGAATCTATCAACAAAACCACTTGTAGAAAAGATAAATCAAGTACAACTTAATGTCCTTGATTAACCTTCTGTAATTCGAAATATCACTTAAGTGAATTTCTCAAGAAAGATGCCTATACCTGCTCCACTCTTACCAACCTGGGAGCTCCGGCAAGTCAGGTTTTTATTTGAAGAGATCCACCCAAGCCTGACGGTCCTTGGGTGCTTTTGAGTTTTCGTTTAACAATGGTGAACAATTTGCATCATCCATTGTTAGAACAGAGTTCTCACTTTTTACCTCAACAGATGGCTCATCTGATTTTAAGGAATCAGATTCATTGCCCGAACATGGCTCTTCTGACTTTAACGGGTCAGATTCATCGCCAGAACGTGGCTCTTTTGCTTCTGAAGAAACAAATTCATCACCATCTTTTATTGGAATCCAATGTTTAACAGATTTAGGCTTACCAAATTTATCAACCTGTGACGTGAAAAACCTTTCACAGTCCTCTTTATATTTAAAAACTTTTATAAGGACTTCATCTGAAAAATTAACTTTCTTTGATTGTTCATCAGTTTGATTAGTTAATTTTTCTTTCTTTATCTTCTCTTTTGTCCTCAGATTTGTATCTGATGAGTTCGTTTTACTTGACTTATCATGTTTTGTTGAGTAAGACGATCCATCAGAACCTTTATCTATTTTACTAGTTGTACCCGAGGACAAAATCTTTTCAAGATACTCTCTTACTTTCTTCCTTTTCTTTCTCAGTTTGTCTTTCTGCCCTTTTGATAACTTCACTTTTTGTTTTTTCACTTTCTGTCTTATGGGCTTTTCTTCAATTTTGACTGAGTTCTTCACCATTTCTGAGATTAAGCCCTCAATCCTCTCCTTGATCTCATTGGGCAATCTCTGGCAATATGACCTTTGATTTGACAGTCATAGCAACTTCTTGTCTCAAAACTTTAACTCTGGCAGTTAACAGTAATGTGTCCTTGAAAACCACATTTGTAACACACTCTGTTATCATACCATTCTCCTCTTTCGAACCACACACTCAGATCGTAACATTGATTTGCTTTGTGGTAGTCATGTCTCCTCTTGTATCCTTGATTTGACTTTTGAACACTGTGGTCAAACCTGCACCACTTATTACCAACTTTTTGTAAGTTTTGATTTTTAAATTTTTGTGTTTTTTCAACATGATTGGATGATTGAACTGATGATCTTTTATTGTTGTTTTGAAAATTTTTTGAAATTTTTAACATTTTGTTTTTGTTCTACATTCTTCTTAACAGGTTTTTGCTTTGAACATTCACCTATTTCAGTAGAATGTAAAACAGTATCTTTAAATTTTTCTTTTAATTCCAAAAATATTTTCTTTTTCTCTTTTTCATCATCAGTTTTATCATCACAATCTTCAATTATGACTTTGTCATAATTTGTGACATTGTCACTTATTGGAACTGAATTGATCGGATTTGGACATAATTGATCAAACATCGCTGATGAGGTCACAAAACCTTTCAATTTCTTCTCTAAATCATCAATTTTATTTCTAGCAATCTCAACTTCTTTCTCAAGTTGAGTGATTCTCTCAAGATGAGAACTTATTGCCTTTTCATTTGCAATTTTATTTTCTTCAAAAACAGATTTTTCTTTTTCTAAAACTTTTATTTGATTTTGAAAATCTGTTTCTTTTTCTTTTAAAACTTCATTTTCTAATTTTATCCAAGAAACATCTTTATTTTCAATTTTAATCTTTTCAAAATCTTTTTCAATTTTCAATTTTTCATTTTCAAAAACTGTTATTTTATTTTGAAAATCTTTTTCATTTTCTTTTAAATTTTTGTTTTCCAATGTCAAACTCTCTACATCCTTCAAGAGTTTAACATTGTCTGCTTCAGATTTATCACATTTTGAGCACACAACTTCACATTTTGAACTTTCATTTATCTCAGATTCTTCTTTCTTTGACATTCCCCCTGTCTTCATCTTGTATGTTCCTGCAAGAAAGATTTTAACAATATCAAAAGGATTCAAGTTTTCATCTAAAAAACAACCTCTCTTAAAATCATATTTCATGACAGATCTTGCACTAAAACCTATTCTAATTCTTCTGATTATTTCAAGAATCACATCCAAACTTATATTTTCTAAGTTCTTTCCGATTTCGTTTATCAACTCTTTCTTTTTCTTCTCATTCTCAAAATTGTGTGTTCTAAGCTCTCTGATGAAATCATTTGGACTAAACTTTGAGAACCTAGAATCCTTTTTCAGTTTAATCAAAAATTCATCACACTCTGAAGGTAATGCATCTGCAAATTTAGATATCTTTTCAGCATCTGACATCTTTATCCCATATCTTTTCAAATTGTCAAGTAATTCATCATACCTCTTTTCCAACTCATTAAACTTTTCATATTTCCTACACAGAAAATATTCAAATCTTTTAATCCAAGCATCCTTTTTCTCATCTTCTTTCCTGTAATCCCAATACATATCAAACCACTCATTTATTCTTCAAGTTTAACGTTTTCCTTTTCATCAAACATCTTGACCAGATTTTAAAACAATATGATTTGACGTGAATTGACACTTTCACACGAAATACCAACTTTCAAACGGAATCAGTTTCAAATGAAATAGCTCTCCTCAAGCGAAATAGCTTTTCAAACGAAATCCCACCTCAAACGAAATCAAGGTTTGGTGCGGAATAGCTAATTTCGTTTGAAACTTTCAAACGGAATCTGATTTCGTGTGAAATCAGTGACAGTTTCAAACGGAGTTAGTCACTTTGGAGTGAAATCACTAATTTCGTGTGAACTCTCAAACGGAATTAGCGATTCCGTGTGAAATAAAGGCAATTTCAAACGGAATAAGTGATTCCGTGTGAAATCAACAACAGTTTCAAACGGAATTAACCACAAAGTCTAATTCCGTGTGAAATGAAAGGCAGTTTCAAACGGAATTAACCACAAAAGCTAATTTCGTTTGAAATCACACGTGCTATTTTGAGCGGAATTAGGATGACATCATCCTGTCGGCCACCAAATTGTCAAATTAACCCTGATTTTGTTCGAATTTTGGTCCAATTCTTTCAAGGATTAGTTAAAACTGTGTTTCGCGTATAATATGTGAAAATTAAGCCATTTTGTCCGTAAAATCTCGTTTAATTTTGAAAAGAAGGAGTAGAAGTCAGAATTTCAAGCTAAATTGGTATAAACTCTTCGTCCTGAGCTCTGATACCACTTGTTGGATCGTCGTGCGACCCTAACGAGTCAATCAGAAGAGTTTATCATCAATATCAAAGGCGGAATCAATGGTATCGACGTGAATACAGCTTGAATTTCCCTAATTATCTTCTTATTATCGATAGCAAAGCATTTACAAGTCGTTTGAAAAATTGGCAGCACCTCGGCTCTGAATCGGGAACGTTACAAATGAACTAGCAACACACCTATATATAGTGTTGGTGATTCCGCTTGAAAGTGTCACTGACCACTTCAAGCAGAATTACATGTGTTAATTTTGTTTGAAAATGGCTCAGCCATTGCAAGCGGAATTACATTGTCTAATTTCGTTTGAAACTGCCAGAGGCACTTTCAAGCGAAATTACACACACAAACACATATAAACCCTAATTTTGGTCCTGCTGTGTGCTAGCTTATCCTATCTAGACATAAGACTCGATAAAGACGAAGTTAACAGACATTAGTGCACCAACAACCTAGTACACATATAGTACATGTTTTCAGTTATGTTTTGCTATGTATGTTGACTTAGCATGCTAGCACATTGATTTCATAGACACTTTTGTTGCATATCTTTACTCAACATATGGACACATTGTTTTGCATGACATTTAGGCTATGTATGTTTACTGAGCATGCTAGCACAATTGATTTCATGAAGATTTCCACTAGGTATGTTTACTTAGCATACTTAGTACATGGTTTTCATAGCATGCTTACATTGGTATGACATTTGGTATGTTTAAACGGGACAATAATACATTCATTAACATTGATCACGCCGCCCGGTAGTATGTAATGGTACCATAGGACTTGACAAATCCCGTTTCCGACTTCCTAGGTTTGTTTGGAAGTTGGGAATGACAGAATCCTATATACATAACTTAGATAAACCTTTAATTTGTTTAAGGGTTTGTCGCTACAGTCGCAAGGCTTGAATGTATGCGTTTTAACATTACTTCATAAATGTTCGTGTGACACCTGTGCTTGTAATCATTGTAAACATTTCAGTTATCAATAAAACAATGTTATTTAATCCCAATGTTTGTTTGTTTATGTTTAACATCTTTCATGTTTTGACTTTTATTCAATTTCAAACTTTATATCGCTTTCTGGAGAGTTATACGCAAACTGGTGCGTAAACGTAGTCAGTTTAACGCGACAAATACTCTGGAACATTTACATATGCTTAACATACTTTAAATAACCTTTACATAACTTAGAAATAAGTTTTGAAGGCTTTGGTATGGCAAAAATCAAGTTTAATCGCTTACAGGGACTAAATTCGACAAACTGTGAAAGTATGACGATTCGTACTGGAACAGACATTCCGGAACATGACCATAGTTAAACATACCATAAATATCCTTTACATAGCTTAGAAATAGGCTTTAAGGGGTTCGGTGTGCTAAAATAAACTTTTGGGTCATTCAGGGACTAAAAGCGTCAAAAAGTGCATAAGTTTGCATTTTCGCGCATAACTTACATTCTGAATACATCCGGGCATCCAAAAATTTATGTAAGCACTAAAATATTTTATTTTAGTGTTTGGCATAAGAAAAATCCATTCGTCGCGCAATTTGGATCGTTTTTCGCGCTTATGCGCATTCCGTCGTAATCAAGCAAACATCGCGATCATACGACCAAACGAACCAACATCCGGCATATTTTTGTGACAACTCTCACCAAACCAGGTATCCGTATGAATTAATATTTAATTACTGTTTAATTACTGTGCTTGCTTACAACTGTGATTAAACTGCTTACTGATTTCTGATACATACATGTTCATGCATCATACTTTATTACTGTCACTCCATTATTTACACACAAACCTTAGTGACAACCTTGATGCACAAAAGCACAGTGAGCACACTATACGAGATACCCAGTAAACATGCTGACATAGCCAGCATCAGACAGTTACGGTCTCTGAGGCCAGTATGAGCTGGGAATAGTTTACTACACTAGTAGAGAGTGTAGGGAAGTGAGGATTATAGAACTGCGTCACTAGGTGATATTTATAGTGACCGGATGTGCCTAAAACGTACTTTAAGTACAAAATTCTGCACTATAAATAAAAAAATTCAGCATTTATCTAAACTAGTAAAGTGCAAAAAGTTGGAAAAATATTACTAGACACTTTCCATAGTGTCGGGAATTTATTGTGTCACTAAAAATAATAATAACGACAATTTAAATACTTATTTGGCACTTTAACGGAGTAATATCCAACCGAACAACCGGACTTAACCTGGAACCTAAAAATATTGTCAATGACACTATTTTTCCTTTTTCTGAGCCAGTTAGGGTCCCCGAATACCCTAACACCCATCATAATACATAACACACAAATAACATATATTAATTCCTAATTTACATATCTAATGAGAACCATTTAGTTGAAAATGAACTAAACCCCTCCACCCCTTGCAAACGAAGTACGGTTCCCATGTGGGGACACCCCACTAAATTTTTGATTATTTTATTTTGTCATGTTTAATATCTTAATAACATAGGAACCAATGGTTAATCATAATGAATGGTCTATAAGTAGACCCAAAGAACACTTCACATCACATAAACCACACAACAAAAAAAAAAATTGCTCATCTCCTCTCCCTCTCATTGAGTTTGGCCGAAGACACAAGCACCATCAACACTCACTTTCAATTTTGATCAAGGCATTCTACTCACATACAAAGGTGAAGGAGTTCTTATGAGGAAGCTTGGTGCTTACGGTTTGCCAAGGACCTCACCACAACGATATTAACCGCCCGTTTTTCGACTAGTTTCTTCCCTAGCCTCGAGCTAGTAGTAAGTGACACTAAACGCCTTCTTGATCTATTCTAAAGTGGTTAATAAGAGTTTTGTCGGTCAAAAATTATGAAACATATAAGATCAAGACTAAAAGTCTACTAAAAATAATAAACATGGTGGTTAATGGATGAATATTAGTGTAAAACTTTTGAAACTAGTTTTGTTATGATTATTTATTATTGTTGAATGCTAGTAGGGGAACGGATCGCCATCTAACCACGCTAGGTCATGTTCATGGAACATGAACTAGCACTATGTCTAGTGTACAAATAACTAGATGACGAACCCTTTCACTCACAAACATGAACTTGTGTAAAAACGATTTTTCTTATGAAATGGAACTCAAAACTAGTAGATCTATAGATCTACAAGTGGTATTTTCGAAGGACCAAGTGTAAAATGAAATCATATTTTTAAAGCCGGATCTTTCATAAACAAAGGAGATTTTGGTGAACACACAAATGTGTAGACACTTGTGTAACAAAAAGTTTCAACAAGGAATTTTTTCTGTAAATTTTGACTAGAAGATGTACAAGTGCATTTTCTGTAAAAATAAGATTTTCGAGAAACCAATCTCATTTATAAAAATAGAAAGATCTATTAAAATTAATGGAAAGTTACTACGCACTTTTACATAAACCACAAGTTCATGTGTTTTGCGATTTATATCTATTTTGATCTAGTTAATGTTGAAATATTGTTTGCTAATGTTGGGAACATTGTTGATTTGAATTCTTAAAAGAAAATGATACGCTTGAAAGTGTGGCCACCTCCAGTTACAGGGGAAACTCTGGCGAAATTTTTCCAAAAATCTAACACTTGGAAATATTTTTTTTATCAAGTGTTATGAATATAATTTTTAACTTATTTTTCCCAAATAAATTTCGCCATGATTTTATTACAAAATTTCTAAGTGTCGGAGGTGGGATTTTCACAAATAAAACTAGCTAAAATATATATTTAGAATATATATTTTCATAACAACACTTGTGTAAATTTTTATGATTATTTTGTGAACTACGTAAATATTATTTTTGGGGTAAAAATAATATTACTGAATATTAACGGCTCCAAAATAACGCGAACGCCTTCACAATAAATATTTAAGTTACACCGGTATTATTTATACCACCCGAACCTTACAACGTAACTTACGTATTTTCAGAAAATACTCATAAGTGTGTATTTTGACAAGGATATTATTTTGGAAAATTATATGGAATAAAATATAATATTTTTGGGAAAAATATTTATATTTGGAAGTAAAGTATTTTGGACAAATGAAATAAAATATAGTTTATTGAGTGAGACTTAATAATATATTTCGAAGTTATACGAACGCACATGTATTAAAACCCCCATCCTTGGGAAGGTATATATTTACAAAATAATTACGAAGTGTAATTACGAAATAGTTGCCTAACTATTTCCCAAAGACATTAAACCTTAAGCTAAGGCACGGCCGTCCGTCTAATAGAAGTTAGTATGTGTAGGTCGTCGCACAGCAGGTTGACTGGGAGATTTCTAGTTAGAGACACACTACTGTGAGTTCATGTCCCCCTTTTCTCTTAACTGTTTTTAGTTTTTAAACTGCGGGGGTGAAATACATGTTACTATGATTACGAATACTTTTTACATGGTATGGTTAGCTTAAGGAGGGTTAGGACGTACAGATCATGTGAGTGAGTAGGCGCAACTTGAGGCCATTAATCCTCGTGTAGGACCGAGGGACATTAGTGATAGATCTATTTGGGTGTAGCGAGCCCCACTCCTGAGCCCGCTTAATGGACCAGGTGGTGACTAAGTACCCAACGCACAAATCCGTTAGGGTTGAGTCTTCCTGCATCACTTCACACATATCATTGGCTTTGCAACCCAATGGTGATCTCTTTTTCCTTATTGCTACATACCAGGGACATTTTTACATCGGGACGTACTTAAACCTTTTTACATTGGGACGTACTTTAAAGGTTTTACATACTCACTTTCACATGAACTCGCTCAACTTTATGTTGATTTTTCAACTTACATGTATTTCAGGGAACTAAGGATCTGGCACGGTATGCTACGTTTTCACGTTGCGTTAGAGTTATGGGATCATCCAAGTTTAGGGGTTGTGGCTTTTACTTGGACGAGTCACAGTTCTTAAACTACGTCTATCTTAAGTTTGTGGTTGTGTCTTTCAAACAATGTTTTTATGTTATTAGGTTGTAATTTCCGTTGCATGCGTCAACGCCTTAAGACAATGTTGTGGTATTATACTTTTCAAACTTAAATCAATGGATGATCTGTATGGTTTTATTTTCATATAGCTTTGTTATGATTAAGCTATGATATTAAGAAGTCACACCAAATAAACCCACGCTTCCGCAAAGCCAGGGTGTGACAGCTTGGTATCAGAGCTTTGATCATAGCGAACTAGGATTCTTTCTCGAGTCTAGACTATGATCACTAGGGCTCTCACGAAAACAATTTTACATTGCATACCACCTAAGTCCAGATCCAAAACGTTTTTACAAACAAATGTTGAGCACATTTTATTTGTTAGTTATGGCTCAGTCTGGGAGTCTGGGAGGCTGAGAGAATTATCTAGTGGGACTAGGGAGTCAGTTTGGGAGGCTGAGAGAATTATCTAGTGGGACTAGGGAGTCAGTCTAGGAGGCTGAGAGAATTGTCTAGTGGGACTAGGAGATTCAATCTGAGAGGCTGGGAGGCTAGTGGGACTAGGAGAACTATTTGATTGCTTATTGGTGACTAATATGTTTATCTGACTATATGATTGATTGTTGTACGTATGTGTGTTTGTGTTACAAAAAGTCATGCCTTCATCAGATACTGGAGAGTCGGACACTACAGATCCCATGGCCATAGTATCAGGCGACATAGTTTCATCGAAGCACGAGGTGTACATTTCCGATACTACTAGCACAGACGATGACGACTTTCAGCCTTTTGCGCTACCTGATGTCGTAGCAGAGCCTGCTGATGGCCATCTTGTTGGGGATTTGCCACTCGCGGTGATCCCTGCTCCTGTGCCCCTTGCCGCTTATCCCGTTGTTGATATGCCCCCCGACGTTGTCTCTGACGACGATGTCGAACTATTAGAGGAGGACCTACTTGAGGGCGAGGCCCTATTGCCGCTGGTGATAGCCTACTGCTTGCTGACGCTCCTGCAGAGGAGGCTCATGCCCACTCACCTGTCCCAAACTCATTTGAGTCTGTGGCGTCCGCATCTTCGCATATACAGGGAGTGCAGCACCACTCACACGACGCCGGCCCTGATATGGCGTCATCAGCTGCACCAGTTCCCGCACACAGCTTTGAGTTTGATCACGATATTGAGGATGATCCTGTTTTTCCACCTGGTTTTGATCCAGACCATGACATTGAGTTCATACACTTAGACCAGCCCTTGGAGGATCTTGTAACCCCTGTGTTTGTTGATCCAGCTAATTTTGAGATGGAGTTTTTTGATCCGGAGCCAGCCATGGCCCCTGAGCCAGGCGTTGCTCCTGACCCCGCATTGGAGCATGACCCTGTTCATGCTGATGCACATGCTGTTGCTCCTTGATTGGTCATCTGCTTGGATGAGAGAAAATTGGGGTAACTGTGCAAGACAATTTATTATTAAGGGGGCCCACGTAATAACGGCTTGTAGTGCACAGAAATCCTGGTGGACTCTGCGGGTCAAGCTAATGAAAACCAATGTAGCAGAAAATAACTAAAGCACGAATGACCAAGGCGATGTAGCCTCGAGTTCATTCTATTACAAGCAACAAGCCAAATTGGCAAGCCTATGTGAAGGCTCAGAAACTATTACCTCACTCATACATTGAGTATAATTACGTGTGAAATTGGGTGGTTACATGATGGCTTATGGTGCTATGTACCTCATAGACAATTGAAATGTTGTCTAACCCGCTTCATGCCACTTCGACAGAAGAGAATGCCACCCAGGCGTGACACAAACACCAGTACGTTCCCAAGGACAGAAGCCGAGCTGCAAGAACGCATCTCACAGGCAAATGCACGACATGAACCCCTCCGCTCTAAGCACAGCGATGGCATTACTGGAAGTAACCCTCCAACTGGCTGCACCTATAAGCAGTTCCTCAACTACAAGCCTCCGAAGTTCGACGGCACTGGAGGTGCCATAGCTTTTGTGAAATGGATTGAAAGTATGGATTCCATCTTTCGAATGAGTGGTTGTACGCCAGAACAACAAGTCCCATACGTTTCTGAGTTGTTTCAAGATGGAGCTCGACTATGGTGGAACCTTCAGGTTCAAATAAAGGGCGAAACCGCAGCGTATGCATTATCATGGGATGAACTGAAGGGAATGATGCATAAGAAGTATTGCTCCCAAGCGGAAACCCAGAAGTTGGAAGGGGAATTCCAGAGCCTGATGATGGAAGGTCCAAAAATGTTGGGATACATGCAAAGACTTCATGACTTGGCACGAGTTGTTCCATACTTAGCGGAACCAGAAATGAGGAAATTGGGACAGTTCATTTGGGAACTGGCACCACAAGTCTTGAGCTTGATGACAGCATCTACGCCACCAACAACTATTGCTGCAAGCAAGATGGGTTTGGCACTCGTTACAGAAGCAATTAGACTAGAAAAACTTGCAAACCCCGACAAGAAGAAGGAAACTCCAGGGGAGACATCCGAGAAGAACAAAAGAAAGCTCAGTGAATTTCAAGGAGGTAATCGGGTAAATAACAAGAACAAGGCCAAAAAGGAAAGGGGGTACAGGGGTAAACTACCTAAGTGCGAAGAATGCCCGTGCCATCATATCGGGGCATGCAAAAATGGAAAGTGTGATAACTGTGGCAGGGTGGGACACTACAAGGAGGAGTGTTACCGCCGAAAGAAACGTGGAAATCAAGGTCAAGATGGTAGTGGAAAACACGAAGTAAACAACGACCACAGTAACTATCAGGACGGAAGTGCTGATATGGGGCACCTTGGGAAGGATTGCCCAAGGGAGGTTAACCAAGACCATGAAGGAGTTTCCAACATCGGAGCTTGTGAAGCATGCCAGGATCCAGGCGTGATTACTGGTACGTTCTTTATTAACCAAAACTTTTGCATCTATTTTGTTTGACACTGGTGCCGACTATAGCTTCGTGTCATTAGAATTTAAGAATATTCTTGGTTTGACGCCTAGTAAGTTAGACGTTCCATATTCGATCGAATTAGCAAATGGGAAACTAGTTGAGACCAGTGGAGTTGTCCGAGGATGTGTGATTGAATTAGGAGGGCACGAGTTTACGCTAGACTTACTACCTGTCCAGTTGGGAAGCTTTGATGTGGTAGTGGGAATGGATTGGCTATAGAGTAACAAGGCTGAGATAGTTTGCCATGAGAAGACCATCCGCATTCCACTGACGGATGAAGAAACGATTGTAGTTCATGGAGAAAAGCGTGATACGCCTTTAAAAATCATCAGCTGCCTGAAAGCGGGAAAGTGTTTACAGAAGGGGTGTGCGGCCTTCCTGGTACACATCGTGGATAAGAAAGCTGTTGAGCCAAAAATCGAAGACATCCCTGTCGTAAGGGAGTATCCTGAAGTCTTCCCTGAGGACTTGCCAGGATTGCCACCCCAAAGGCAAGTGGAGTTCCGTATAGATTTAGTGCCAGGCGCCGCGCCTGTGGCTAAGGCACCTTATCGACTTGCCCCGTCTGAGATGCAAGAACTGTCGACACAACTTCAGGAGTTGTTAGACAAAGGATTCATCAGACCAAGTTTCTCACCCTGGGGAGCTCCGGTCCTGTTTGTCAAGAAGAAGGACGGTAGCTTTCGTATGTGCATTGACTACCGGGAGTTGAATAAGCTGACGATCAAGAATAGGTATCCTCTGCCAAGGATTGACGATCTTTTTGACCAGCTTCAAGGTTCAAGCTTTTACTCGAAGATCGATTTGCGATCGGGTTACCATCAGCTAAGAATACAAGAGGAGAGTATCCCGAAGACAGCCTTCAGAACTCGTTATGGACACTACGAGTTCCTGGTTATGCCGTTTGGGTTGACAAACGCGCCTGCTGTTTTTATGGACCTAATGAACCGAGTCTGCAAGCCGTATCTCGATAAGTTCGTGATTGTATTCATCGACGATATTTTGATTTATTCGAAGATAAAGGCTGAACACGAACAGCACTTAAGAGCTATTTTGGAGTTGCTGAAAAAGGAACAGTTGTATACCAAATTCTCTAAGTGCGAGTTTTGGCTACGTGAAGTCCAATTCCTTGGACACGTGGTTAATGGAAATGGAATCCATGTTGATCCCACAAAGATCGAGGCGATAAAGAGCTGGGAGACTCCAAAGACGCCGACCGAGATTCGCCAGTTCTTAGGTTTGGCTGGCTATTATCGAAGATTCATTGAGGATTTTTTGTAAAATCGCTCAACCCCTTACCGCGCTCACACAGAAGGATAAGAAGTTTGATTGGGGAATCAAACAGGAAGAAGCGTTTCAGTTATTGAAGAACAAACTTTGTGATGCGCCGATCTTATCGCTACCAGAGGGAACTGATGATTTCGTGGTATACTATGACGCCTCACGTCAAGGATTGGGTTGCGTGTTAATGCAACGCCAGAAAGTTATAGCTTACGCGTCACGCCAGTTGAAAGTTCATGAAAAGAATTATACCACGCCTGATTTGGAGCTAGGCGCAGTGGTATTTGCGCTGAAAATATGGAGACATTATTTGTATGGTACAAAGTGTACAATCTTCACAGATCACAAGAGTTTACAGCACATATTCAACCAGAAAGAGCTGAATATGAGACAAAGACGTTGGGTCGAATTGTTGAACGATTACGACTGCGAGATAAAGTACCATCCAGGGAAGGCGAATGTGGTCGCCGATGCCCTAAGTCAAAAAGATCGGATCAAGCCCATAAGGGTTAGGGCTTTAGAAATGATTATCCAAACAGATCTTTCCCTGCGTATTCATGCCACGCAAAAAGAAGCTCTTAAGGAAAGAAACCCTGAAGAAGAATATCTCCGTGGGAATGGAGAAGCAATTAGTGCCAAACGAGGAAGGAACATTATGTTTTACGAAAAGAATTTGGGTTCCTCTGATTGGTGGTTTGAGAAAAGTTATTTTTGATGAGGCACACAAATCACGGTACTCTATCCATCCAGGAGCGGATAAGATGTACCAGGACCTTAAAGATTACTATTGGTGGCCTAGAATGAATGGCGACGTTGCTGTTTACGTGAGCAAGTGTTTAACGTGCACCAAGGTTAAAGCTGAATACCAGAAGCCTTCAGGACTTCTGCAACAACCTGAAATTCCCAAGTGGAAATGGGAACAGATTTCAATGGACTTCATAACTAAGTTGCCAAAGACGCCCAGAGGTCATGACACTATTTGGGTGATAGTTGACCGCCTAACAAAGTCCGCACATTTCTTGCCAATCAAAGAGAAAGACAATACGAGTAAACTTGCGGAAATTTACATGAGAGAAATCGTTGCACGTCATGGAGTGCCTCTCTCGATCATCTCTGATAGAGATGGACGTTTCACATTAAGGATTTGGCAATCCTTCCAAGAAGCTTTTGGCTCACAATTAAATCTGAGCACTGCGTTTCATTCGCAAACTGATGGCCAAAGTGAAAGAACTATTCAAACATTGGAGGATATGCTGAGAGCATGTGTAATGGATCTTGGTGGTAGCTGGGATAAGCATTTACCATTGGTCGAATTTTCATACAACAACAGCTACCACACCAGCATTGGGGCCGCGCCATTTGAAGCTCTTTACGGACGCAAGTGTCGATCACCACTATGCTGGGCTGCTGCAGGTGATAGGCAGCTTGTTCGAAAGCGCATCGAAGCAGCTCGCGAAAGACAGAAAGCCTATGCAGATCCAAATAGGAAACCTTTGGAATTTCAAGTTGGAGATATGGTTTTATTGAAAGTTTCACCATGGAAGGGTGTGGCACGCTTCGGAAAGCGTGGAAAGTTGAATCCGCGGTATATTGGCCCTTTCAGAATCCTGCAAAGGATTGGGCTTGTAGCCTACAAGTTGGACCTACCTCCCGAACTCAAGGGTGTTCACGATACATTTCATGTATCAAATTTGAGAAGGAGTCCAACACAAGAAACAGTGATCATTCCTGCTGACGAAGTTCATATCGACGACACGCTCCACTTCACTGAAGAACCTATTGAGGTCACGGATTGGAAAGTTAACAAAATGCGCAGGTGCAGTGTCAAACTCGTCAAAGTTTGTTGGAATGCTAGACATGGGCGGCTTGAATTCACGTGGGAACGTGAGGATCGTATGAAGGAGAAGTACCCTCATTTATTTCCCAAGACCCCTGCATCTAGTAGCAGAGCTTAAATTTCGGGACGAAATTTCTTTAACGGGGGGAGAATGTGACAACCCTCACCAAACCAGGTATCCGTACGAATTAATATTTAATTACTGTTTAATTACTGTGCTTGCTTACAACTGTGATTAAACTGCTTACTGATTTCTGATACATACATGTTCATGCATCATACTTTATTACCGTCACTCTATTATTTACACACAAACCTTAGTGACAACCTTGATGCATAAAAGCACAGTGAGCACACTATACGGGATACCCAGTAAACATGCTGACATAGCCAGCATCAGACAGTTACTGTCTGTGAGGCCAGTATGAGCCGGGAATAGTTTACTACACTAGTAGAGAGTGTAGGGAAGTGAGGATTATAGAACTGCGTCACTAGGTGATATTTATAGTGACCGGATGTGCCTAAAACGTACTTTAAGTACAAAATTCTGCACTATAAATAAAAAAATTCAGCATTTATCTAAACTAGTAAAGTGCAAAGAGTTGGAAAAATATTACTAGACACTTTCCATAGTGTCGGGAATTTATTGGGTCACTAAAAATAATAATAACGACACTTTAAATACTTATTTAGCACTTTAACGGAGTAATATCCAACCGAACAACCGGACTTAACCTGGAACCTAAAAATATTGTCAATGACACTATTTTTCCTTTTTCTGAGCCAGTTAGGGTCCCCGAATACCCTAACACCCATCATAATACATAACACACAAATAACATATATTAATTCCTAATTTACATATCTAATGAGAACCATTTAGTTGAAAATGAACTAAACCCCTCCACCCCTTGCAAACGAAGTACGGTTCCCAAGTGGGGACACCCCACTAAATTTTTGATTATTTTATTTTGTCATGTTTAATATCTTAATAACATAGAAACCAATGGTTAATCATAATGAATGGTCTATAAGTAGACCCAAAGAACACTTCACATCTCATAAACCACACAACAAAAAGAAAATTGCTCATATCCTCTCCCTCTCATTGAGTTCGGCCGAAGACACAAGCACCATCAACACTCACTTTCAATTTTGATCAAGGCATTCTACTCACATACAAAGGTGAAGGAGTTCTTACGAGGAAGTTTGGTGCTTACGGTTTGCCAAGGACCTCACCACAACGATATTAACCGCCCGTTTTTCGACTAGTTTCTTCCCTAGCCTCGAGCTAGTAGTAAGTGACACTAAACGCCTTCTTGATCTATTCTAAAGTGGTTAATAAGAGTTTTGTCGGTCAAAAATTATGAAACATATAAGATCAAGACTAAAAGTCTACTAAAAATAATAAACATGGTGGTTAATGGATGAATATTAGTGTAAAACTTTTGAAACTAGTTTTGTTATGATTATTTATTATTGTTGAATGCTAGTAGGGGAACGGATCGCCATCTAACCACGCTAGGTCATGTTCATGGAACATGAACTAGCACTATGTCTAGTGTAAAAATAACTAGATGACAAACCCTTTCACTCACAAACATGAACTTGTGTAAAAATGATTTTTCTTATGAAATGGAACTCAAAACTAGTAGATCTATAGATCTACAAGTGGTATTTTCGAAGGACCAAGTGTAAAATGAAATCATATTTTTAAAGCCGGATCTTTCATAAATAAAGGAGATTTTGGTGAACACACAAATGTGTAGACACTTGTGTAACAAAAAGTTTCAACAAGGAATTTTTTCTGTAAATTTTGACTAGAAGATGTACAAGTGCATTTTCTGTAAAAATAAGATTTTCGAGAAACCAATCTCATTTATAAAAATAGAAAGATCTATTAAAAATAATGGAAAGTTACTACGCACTTTTACATAAACCACAAGTTCATGTGTTTTGCGATTTATATCTATTTTGATCTAGTTAATGTTGAAATATTGTTTGCTAATGTTGGGAACATTGTTGATTTGAATTCTTAAAAGAAAATGATACGCTTGAAAGTGTGGCCACCTCCAGTTACAGGGGAAACTCTGGCGAAATTTTTCCAAAAATCTAACACTTGGAAATATTTTTTTTATCAAGTGTTATGAATATAATTTTTAACTTATTTTTCCCAAATAAATTTCGCCATGATTTTATTACAAAATTTCTAAGTGTCGGAGGTGGGATTTTCACAAATAAAACTTCCTAAAATATATATTTAGAATATATATTTTCATAACAACACTTGTGTAAATTTTTATGATTATTTTGTGAACTACGTAAATATTATTTTTAGGGTAAAAATAATATTACTGAATATTAACGGCTCCAAAATAACGCGAACGCCTTCACAATAAATATTTAAGTTACACCGGTATTATTTATACCACCCGAACCTTACAACGTAACTTACGAATTTTCAGAAAATACTCATAAGTGTGCATTTTGACAAGGATATTATTTTGGAAAATTATATGGAATAAAATATAATATTTTTGGGAAAAATATTTATATTTGGAAGTAAAGTATTTTGGACAAATGAAATAAAATATATTTTATTGAGTGAGACTTAATAATATATTTCGAAGTTATACGAACGCACATGTATTAAAACCCCCATCCTTGGGAAGGTATATATTTACAAAATAATTACGAAGTGTAATTACGAAATAGTTTCCTAACTATTTCCCAAAGACATTAAACCTTAAGCTAAGGCACGGCCGTCCGTCTAATAGAAGTTAGTATGTGTAGGTCGTCGCATAGCAGGTTGACTGGGAGATTTCTAGTTAGAGACGCACTACTGTGAGTTCATGTCCCCCTTTTCTCTTAACTGTTTTCAGTTTTTAAACTGCGGGGGTGAAATACATGTTACTATGATTACGAATACTTTTTACATGGTATGGTTAGCTTAAGGAGGGTTAGGACGTACAGATCATGTGAGTGAGTAGGCGCAACTTGAGGCCATTAATCCTCGTGTAGGACCGAGGGACATTAGTGATAGATCTATTTGGGTGTAGCGAGCCCCACTCTTGAGCCCGCTTAATGGACCAGGTGGTGACTAAGTACCCAACGCACAAATCCGCTAGGGTTGAGTCTTCCTGCATCACTTCACACATATCATTGGCTTTGCAACCCAATGGTGATCTCTTTTTCCTTATTGCTACATACCAGGGACATTTTTACATCGGGACGTACTTAAACCTTTTTACATTGGGACGTACTTTAAAGGTTTTCACGCTGCGTTAGAGTTATGGGATCATCCGAGTTTAGGGGTTGTGGCTTTTACCTGGACGAGTCACAGTTCTTAAACTACGTCTATCTTAAGTTTGTGGTTGTGTCTTTCAAACAATGTTTTTATGTTATTAGGTTGTAATTTCCGTTGCATGCGTCAACGCCTTAAGACAATGTTGTGGTATTATACTTTTCAAACTTAAATCAATGGATGATCTGTATGGTTTTATTTTCATATAGCTTTGTTATGATTAAGCTATGATATTAAGAAGTCACACCAAATAAACCCACGCTTCCGCAAAGCCAGGGTGTGACAATTTTTGAGCATGTTTCATGTCCACAATGCTTAGGCATCATTTTAGGGCCTTAAAGATGGCTTAACGGGCCTTAAACATGTCGGAAATAGCTCTAAACACCAACAGGGACTGAAACTGTCATTTTTGAAAGTTGGTTGCTGATCAGACTGCCCAGACGGGGCGCGTAAGGTTTGTCCATGACTTACGCGGGCCGCGAGGCCCTCCCAGATATGCAAAACCAGTTTAACATCCTGTTAACAGCTGTTAAACACTCAAAACCCACTTGCAAATGGTATTTCTGAAACTATGGGCCATTACTAGGGGCTCCAATGGTTTTGTAAAACCATGGGCATGAGGTGTACGGCTGTGATTGAATCTCAGTTTACGAGGAACGATCTTAACGGTCCTTAGAAATCTATAAGTACCCCTCACCCATCATTTGCAAAACCCACACCTTTGAATCTGAATTTGCTCTCTAAGTTGATGTGTTTATCACTTCATACCTGAGAATATTCGGATCAAAACTTCCATTCTTGGACCCGTTGTAAGTCTTCTTTCGTTCTTTTAGCGTTTTATGCGTTGACCAGTTTATGGTCAACACTAAGTTCGGTTGAACTTCGCAACGTGAGCGTAATCACGATGGTTATAGTCCCTTGTGACTATACCTACTTATTACCACGTTATCTAGGCTCAGTGACGAGTCGTAGTTTCGGCCAAAATGCGTATTCTTGCGTATTTTGTAACCAAACTACTTTTAAGTATCAAAACCGTTTGTTTTGATACCAAAACTGTTTTCTAACCCCGTTAAACATGTTCTAACATGTTTAGCTCGTCACTTTTAGTTTAGTGCTTATATAGGGTCGTAAGGTAAGCGATCTAAACAATCGCTTATACTTTCGAACCCGACCCATTTGGTCGATCATTAGGATCCGACCAAACACATTAGGTGACCGTAGTTATATAGGGAATAACCTTCCGAGGTTATACCTTATGGTCACGACGTTTAGTTAGTTGTATGATAGGTAGTTTATATGCCTTAGGTAAATTACCAAAATGCCCTTTTTACGCCAAAATTCATTTTAAGCCTATGTAACATAATTTTTGATATCTAAACTGATTTAGCAACAATATTAGACATGTTAAGGCATATTTACTCATCATAGGGCTAGTTAGGCATTCCAAACGCGTTTTACGTGAACGACGCGTTAAAGTAGCATAAGCTACCTAAACGGGTCGTATGCACTTAGGATTAGGTTTCATTTTAGTATGTAGGCTTTGTTAAACCATATTACATGAGTCCCCATTCTCGTTTGGTTTACGAACCCTCATGCTACCCGATCCTCCAAATAGGTCCGTTTATTAACATAGTTACCTATATTAGGTGCCGTTTGAATCCGTGATCTTCTAGCTTTGCTTGGTGGATATCTAAAGTCTATTGAGCAATCTCAAGTGAGTACATAGACCCCTCTTTTTACTGTTTTCCAAACATTTTGGGGTGAAACACATGTGCCTACTTGTTACTTTCGTGCTTTCCTGTTTTCACATCATATACTTGCTATGTTCATTAGTACACTTATAGTACATGATTTACATTACATTGTTTTGCTATGTATGTTTACTTAGCATACTTAGTACATTGTTTTACTTTACATTTCTGCTATGTGTGTTGACTGAGCATGCTAGCACATTGATTTACATGACTTTTCTGCTTTGTATGTTAACTTAACATACTTAGTATATTGTTTTCATATAACATGTTTACATTTGGTATAACATTTGGTTTGTACAAACGGGACTTATATACGTTCATTAACATTAGCTACGCCGCTCGGTAGTAAGTAATGGTACCATAGGACTTGACAAATCCCGTTCCTGACATCCTAGGTTTGTTTGGGTGTAAGGAATGACTGAATCCGAAAACATTTCTTTTGATAACCTTGACTTAGGGTTATCCGTCTGTCTCAAGGCTTGAATGTATGCGTTAACTTACCACATAAGTGTTTGTATCAATAAAACATGCATTTACTTTGCAAAATGTAACTTTTTGATATATTCAAAATACTTTGTTTTGTACTTTTTTTACATTTGGTTTATGTAACAACACATTACTAACCATACATAACATTTGTTACACATTTCTTGACCACATTTGGACTTTTAACATTTGATATGGTTTATACAAGGACTTTTTGACAATTAGTTTAAAACATAGACTTTATACATTGGTGGTTTGTTTAAGTGACTTAAGTAACGAGATGTGAGTAGTATGATACAAACATGGTGGATACGCCGTTGGTACTTCCTATATATAAGTGCTTGTATTATATTACATATCATAGCGTTATTTAAATCATTCAATTTGGACTTATACATTTTACACAAGTAACATGTTCTTCACAAGACTTTGGTTTACAAAACAGTTTATTTTATACAACTCAGTTTATTTGGTTATTCATTTAACCATATGTTATTCTTTTATTTATACATATCATCTGATCTTATCGCTTTTTAAATGATTTACAAAACAAAACAATTTACAAGGTTCATGACTAAATTTTATTAAACATTTTCTAAACTTAAGTCATGAATCCTATTTTCACAAAACATATGTATCTCATAGGCATTTTTATGCTGACGTACCTATTTTAACATGTGTTTTCAGGAGCTGTTGCATAGGATGTTCGAGACACACATAGGCGGACCAGTGCCTTAGCAACTTAAAATTGAAGCTAGAACTAGTTTAATTATGTTCTGTACTCTTTGTTTCTTGTTTAAAACAATGTAACTCTCTTGTTCGATAAATAAAACGTAACTTTAATTTCCATGGTTGTGAAACAATTAATTCTGTTACAACACTCCCCGACGTTTCCGCCACGTTTGTTGTCTTACGTGGTCAGGGTGTGACAGAAAAGTTGGTATCAGAGCCAATGGTTATAGGGAATTAGGTTATTAGTAATGCTTTGACCTAGACTATAACTTTCTAGGACCCCAACACAAGTTATCTTTTGTTTAGATCTTAAAACATGCACTTCACCTATCCTTAGGTGATAACCACAACGAGAACATCAATTCCGAATCCGCTTTGAAAATTAGTCACCTATTCTTGGATGATTGATTACTAGGTTTTGAACCCTCTGTTATAAGGTTTTGAACCCCTTTGAATTTTC
This sequence comes from Helianthus tuberosus, assembly GCA_030545235.1. NCBI lineage: Eukaryota > Viridiplantae > Streptophyta > Magnoliopsida > Asterales > Asteraceae > Helianthus > Helianthus tuberosus. The sequence continues at coordinate 132,763,578 of CM060363.1, forward strand.
AAAATCTCGTCAAAGTTTTGGGTCCTAAATAGTGTGAACACGTGCAAACTGGAAGGGTGAATGCCTGTACCCTGGGTTTTCTGTCTAAGGCTAGAGTGTTCGTACAAATCCACATAATCGGACCAGTCACTCTTACCTGGGAAATCTTGGGGTGAGTGTTCACTTATAGGCGAGCATGTCTTCACGATACATTATTTTTGACCCATTTACTTTGATTAGTCACAATGTGTTGTTTGTTTGCCTTGTGATAATGAACAAATGACCACCATCTTTGCTGTTGTCAATTTTTGTATCATCTCATTATTTTCATCCAATCATCTCACTCGTTTCCTTTCATGTTTCCTCTTTTAGAATGCCTCCTCGACGCGACAATCAGATAACAAATGCCGAACTGGCAGAAATCATCGCGCAGCAAATGGCTGCTGCTTTCCCAAATCTTATTGCTCAACTGAACCAAGCCAACAACAACAATCATGCTCCATGCAATTTCAAGAGTTTCAATTCGGCTAAGGCACTCAAGTTTAGTGGTACTGAAGGAGCAACTGGGCTCCTACAATGGTTCGAGAGCACTGAGAGTACGTTTCGCCACGTTCAGTGTCCTGATAATCGCAAGGTCGAGTTTGCTTCCAGTGTGTTTCATAAGAGGGCTCTTACATGGTGGAACGGGGTTATGAGAGACCGCGGTGCTGAGGTTGCTTTAGTATAGACTTGGGCCGAACTTAGGGCCCTTATGATGAAGGAGTTTTGCCCTCGTCATGAACTACGAGCTTTGGAAAGGGAATTTGATGATTTGAAGCAAGATAGTGGTGAGCATCGGGCTTACACTGATAGGTATGAAGAATTGAGTCTGCTTTGCCCGACCATGGTTACCCCACTCGACATCGATGGTCTACCTAACTCAGTGCAAGACATCATTACTGGTGGTAACCCTACCACAGTCCGTCAGGCGATCGAGTTAGCAGCGACATTGACTGAGTCGCAGGTTCAAAAGGGAAAGCTGCATAAAAAGGGTGACAAAGGTAAGAAGCAGGCGTCTGACAAAGAGGATGGAAAGAAAGGTAGAAACAAGAAGGGAAAGGATTCTGGTTCCTCAAAGGGGTCTAGGAAGCGAAAGGCTTCCCAAAACTATGCCGTTACTGCACAGGCTCAAGCTGCACCAAATCAGCCTGCGCAACCACCCGCCAAGAGGCCTTATCTTGGCAATGCACCTTTGTGAAACAGGTGTAACGGCCATCACCTACCACATTTCCAATGTCGTCATTGCACTAACTGTGGAAGAAATGGTCATCTTGCCGCTACATGCCGCATTCCTGTCAACCAGAATCGGCAGTTCAGAACCAAGCCCAACAAGTTGCTCAGCCTCTTGCTCAGCAACAAGGTCAAGCTGCACGACCTCATTTTCCTCTTGTTCGTGCTACAATTGTGGGGATCTGACCCACTACAGAAACCGGTGTCCAAGACTAGCTAACGCAAATCCAAATCAGAATCAGGCTCAGGCTCGAGGTCGAGTCTTCAACATGAATGCACAAGAGGCACAAGCAGACAATAATGTGGTCAACGGTACGTTCTTTATTAATAATCAGCCTGCATCTGTTCTTTTTGATTCGAGTGCCGATAAGAGTTTTGTGTCATTATCTTTTGAGCCATTGCTTCGCATGTCTAGAACGAAACTAGGAAAACCCTTGACTGTAGAAGTTGCTAGTGGTGAACCCATTGTTCTTAATTCTGTTCTTCGCAACTGCCGGTTAAACCTTAATAACCATCTTTTTCCAATAGACCTCAAGCCAATGCAACTTGGAAGCTTCGACGTTATAGTGGGTATGGATTGGTTAGCTAAGCATCACGCAGAGGTAGTTTGTTTCGAGAAGATTGTTCGTGTGCCGCTTTCGACAGTGGAGATCCTACAAGTTCGTGGTGAGAAACCTGCTGGTAGTCTCAAACTCATGTCTTGTTTTAAAGCTTGGAAGTATCTGCGAAAGAACTATGTGGCCTTTTTGGCACACGTTGTAGCAGATGAGGGCAAAGGTAAGTCTATTCAAGATATCCCTGTTGTTCGAGATTATCCTGAAGTATTTCCTGAAGAGCTACCTGGTCTACCCCCAGCACGCCAAGTCGAGTTCCGTATTGATCTCATACCTGGTGCAAATCCCATTGCCAGATCTCCATATCGTCTTGCACCGTCTGAGATGCAAGAGTTGTCTAAGCAGCTTCAGGAGCTCTCTAACAAAGGTTTTATCCGTCCTAGATTTTCACCTTGGGGTGCTCCCGTTCTTTTTGTCAAGAAGACGGATGGATCTTTTAGGATGTGTATCGATTATCGTGAGCTTAACAAGCTTACCATCAAGAATCGATATCCCCTACCTCGCATTGATGATCTCTTTGATCAGTTACATGGCGCTTCTTATTTTTCGAAGATTGATCTGCGTTCTGGGTATCATCAACTTCGTGTGCATGAAGAAGATATTCCCAAGACAGCGTTCCGCACTCGTTATGGGCATTATGAGTTCACAGTTATGCCTTTCGGGTTGACTAATGCTCCTACTGTTTTCATGGACTTAATGAATAGGGTCTGCAAGCCTTATTTAGATAAGTTCATCATCATTTTTATTGATGACATCTTGATTTATTCTAAGGCGCGAGCTGATCATGAGCAACATCTTCGTCTTACTCTGGAACTCCTAAAGAAAGAGCAACTTTTCGCCAAATTCTCCAAGTGTGAATTCTGGCTTAAGGAAGTTCAATTTTTAGGACATATTGTCAATGAGCAAGGTATTCATGTAGATCCCTCCAAGATCAGTGCGATTAAGGATTGGGATACGCCTACTACTCCTACTGAAGTTCGTTCTTTTCTTGGTCTGGCGGGTTATTATCGCCGCTTCATTGAAAATTTCTCAAAGATTGCAGTTCCTCTAACTGCTCTAACTCAGAAGAACAAACCCTTTGATTGGGGATTCAAACAAGAGGAAGCTTTTCAAAACTTGAAGCAGAAGCTTTGTGATGCGCCTATTCTATAAATGCCTGAGGGTAATGATGATTTTTTCGTGTATTGTGATGCATCAAACTTGGGTCTTGGCTGTGTTCTCATGCAAAGGAACAAAGTCATAGCATATGCATCGAGGTAGTTGAAGATACATGAGAAAAACTACACCACTCATGATCTTGAGTTAGGTGCAGTTGTCTTCGCTCTTAAGATCTGGAGACACTATTTGTACGGTACAAAATGTGTGGTTTTCACGGACCACAAAAGTCTTCATCATATCTTCAATCAGAAAGAACTCAACATGAGGCAATGATGTTGGGTTGAGCTTCTAAACGACTATGACTGAGAAATTCGCTACCATCCTGGTAAGGCGAATGTCGTAGTCGATGCTTTGAGTCGTAAGGAACGTACTAAGCTTCATTGTGTTTGTGTTCAATCTGATATTCAAGCTCGATCTGATATCCAAACCCGCATCTCTCAGGCTCAACACACTTGTGTTTCACAAGGTTTGATGGGTAAGGAGTTACCCTATCACATAACACCTGATCTTGAACTGAAGGACAATGGATCGTATTACTTCATGGACCGTTTGTGGGTCCCAAGCCAAGGTGATCTTCGCACCTTGCTTATGGATGAAGCCCATAAGTCTCGTTATTCTATTCACCCTGGCTCAGATAAGATATATAAGGATCTTCGTATTCAGTATTGGTGGCCTGGTATGAAAAAAGACATTGCCTTATATGTATCAAAATGCCTTACTTGTCTTAAGGTTAAGGCTGAACACCAACGTCCTTCTGGTTTATTGGAGCAACCAGAGATCCCAGTTTGGAAATGGGAAAACATTGCTATGGATCTGGTTACCAAACTCCCACGCACAAAGAAAGGTCATGATGCCATCTAGGTAGTTGTTGATCGTCTTACTAAGTCAGCACATTTCTTGCCAATCCGTGAGGATTTTTCTGCTGACAAACTTGCTAAAATCTATGTGGATGAAATTGTATCTCGACATGGTGTTCCTTTGAACATCATTTCTGACAGAGATGCTCGCTTCACTTCTCATTTTTGGAGAACCATGCAATCTGCTATGGGGACCCAACTTAATCTGAGCACAGCTTATCATCCGTAAATGGATGGTCAATCTGAAAGAACAATCCAGACTCTGGAGGATATGCTTAGAGCTTGTGTGATCGATTTTGGTGGTAGTTGGGATTCACATCTTCCATTAATTGAATTCTCCTACAACAACAGTTATCACTCCAGCATCAACATGGCTCCTTTCGAAGCTCTCTATGGTCGAAAATGTCATTCACCAGTCTACTGGAATGAGATCGGTGAGGCTCAGCTTACTGGACCTGCCCTCATTTTAGAAACTACTGATAAGGTTAAGAAAGTTCGTGATAACCTTCAGACAGCTAGAAGCCGTCAAAAGAGTTACGCGGACCAACGACGCAAGCCCTTGGAATTTCAAGTCGGTGATCGCGTATTACTTAAGGTCTCACCTTGGAAAGGTGTGATCAGATTTGGAAAGAAAGTAAAACTTGCACCTAGATACGTTGGACCATTCAGGATCATCGAAAGAATCGGTAAGGTAGCCTACAGACTTGAGTTACCTCCTGAACTTGGAAATGTTCATCCAACCTTTCACGTGTCCAATCTCAAGAAGTGTCTTGCTGATAAGAACCTCCACATACCGCTTGATGAAATTCGTGTGGACAACACGATGCATTTTTTGAGAAACCTGTGGAAATCATGGAACGTGAAGTCAAATGGCTCAAACGCAAGCGCATTCCATTGGTCAAATTTCGCTGGGAATCTAAGCGTGGACCTGAGTTTACTTGGGAACCCGAAGATCAAATGAAGGCGAAGTATCCACATCTATTCCCACGAGTTTCCTCTAAATAAAATTCGGGACGAAATTTCCACAAGTAGGGGAGACTGTGACACCTGTGCTTGTAATCATTGTAAACAGTTCAGTTATCAATAAAACAATGTTATTTAATCCCAATGTTTGTTTGTTTATGTTTAACATGTTTCATGTTTTGACTTTTATTCAATTTCAAACTCTATATCGCTTTCTGGAGAGTTATACGCAAACTGGTGCGTAAACATAGTCAGTTTAACGCGAAAAATACTCCGGAACATTTACATATGCTTAACATACTTTAAATAACCTTTACATAACTTAGAAATAAGTTTTCAAGGCTTTGGTATGGCAAAAATCAAGTTTAATCGCTTACAGGGACTAAATTCGACAAACTGCAAAAGTATGACGATTCGTACTGGAACAGACATTCCGGAACATGACCATAAGTTAAACATACCATAAATATCCTTTACATAGCTTAGAAATAAGCTTTAAGGGGTTCGGTGTGCTAAAATAAACTTTTGGGTCATTCAGGGACTAAGAGCGTCAAAAAGTGCATAAGTTTGCATTTTCGCGTATAACTTACATTCTGAATACATCCGGACATCCAAAAATTTATGTAAGCACTTAAATATTTTATTTTAGTGTTTGGCATAAGAAAAATCCATTCGTCGCGCAATTTGGATCGTTTTTCGCACTTATGCGCATTCCGTCGTAATTAAGCAAACATCGCGATCATAAGACCAAACGAACCAACATCCGGCATATTTTTGAGCATGTTTCATGTCCACAATGTTTAGGCTTCATTTTAGGGCCTTAAAGATGGCTTAACGGGCCTTAAACATGTCGGAAATAGCTCTAAACACCAACAGGGACTGAAACTGTCATTTTTGAATGTTGGTTGCTGATCAGACTGCCCAGGCGGGGCGCGTAAGGTTTATCCATGACTTACGCGGGCCGCGAGGCCCTCCCAGATATGCAAAACCAGTTTAACAGCTGTTAAACACTCAAAACCCACTTGCAAATGGTATTTCTGAAACTATAGGCCATTACTAGGGGCTCCAATGGTTTTGTAAAACCATGGGCACGAGGTGTACGGCTGTGCTTGAATCTCGGTTTACGAGGAACGATCTTAAGGGTCCTAAGAAATCTATAAATACCGCTCACCCCTAATTTGCAAAACCCACACCTTTGAATCTGAATTTGTTCTCTAAGTTGATGTGTTTATCACTTCATACCTGAGAATATTCGGATCAAAACTTCCATTCTTGGACCTGTTGTAAGTCCTCTTTCGTTCTTTTAGCGTTTTCTGCGTTGACCAGTTTATGGTCAACACGAAGTTTGGTTGAACTTCGCAACATGAGCGTAATCACGATGGTTATAGTCCCTTGTGACTATACCTACTGATTACCACGTTATCTAGGCTCAATGACGAGTCGTAGTTTCGGCCAAAATGCGTATTCTTGCGTATTTTGTAACCAAACTACTTTTAAGTATCAAAACCGTTTGTTTTGATACCAAACCTGTTTTCTAACCTCGTTAAACATGTTCTAACATGTTTAGCTCGTCACTTTTAGTTTAGTGCTTATATAGGGTCGTAAGGTAAGCGATCTAAACAATCGCTTATACTTTCGAACCCGACCCATTTGGTCGATCATTAGGATCCGACCAAACACGTTAGGTGACCGTAGTTGTATAGGGAATAACCTTCCGAGGTTATACCTTATGGTCATGATGTTTAGTTAGTTGTATGATAGGTAGTTTATATGCCTTAGGTAAATTACCAAAATGCCCTTTTTACGCCAAAATTCATTTTAAGCCTATGTAACATAATTTTTGATATCTAAACTGATTTAGCAACAATATTAGACATGTTAAGGCATATTTTACTCATCATAGGGCTAGTTAGGCATTCCAAACGCGTTTTACGCGAACGACGCGTTAAAGTAGCATAAGCTACCTAAACGGGTCGTAATGGGTCGTAAGCACTTAGGATTAGGTTTCATTTTAGTATGTAGGCTTTGTTAAACCATATTACATAAGTCCCCATACTCGTTTGGTTTACGAACCCTCATGCTACCCGATCCTCCAAATAGGTCCGTTTATTAACAGAGTTACCTATATTAGGTGCCGTTTGAATCCGTGATCTTCTAGCTTTGCTTGGTGGATATCTAAAGTCTATTGAGCAATCTCAAGTGAGTACATAGTGTTGGAACCTGAAGGTTTATTCATGTAGGTTGAAAATACTTAGGGATTGATTATGTAATTAGTTATATATGTTTTGGGTTAAACATTGTGGGTCGGGCTAGATAGTGCCGCATGGGCCTAGGGTTGTATTCGGCCTACATGTCTAGTATATAAACACCCTTAATCTATTGATTAAGGGTTGTTGGTTACGAGTGCAAGGCAGGCGACACAAGCAAGGAACTAGGTTCCATCCGAGACATTGTATCAGTCATCGTTCATCGTGAATGCAAGTTTCGGTTTGATTTTGTTTATTGCTTATTATTTGATCTTACATATTAGTTCTTGAATCACCTTGTGTTTGATTTCCGCGCTCTCACAAGGTTAGATTGATATCATTGAGATCCTCACGGGTTTTACAATTGGTATCAGAGCCATTGAAGCCATTCAAGGGCTCGGTTTTGATATCAATCGGATTCAAGAAATTGCATATATTACTGATCCGGTTTTTTTGAGTGTGTGTGCAGATTTTTATCGACTGTTCTTGATAAATTCTTTGGAAAATTCACTGATTTTGGTCTGTTGATTTCAGCATTGGTGTTTGCTGATTTTTCGGGATTTCGGTGCAACAGATTCAAAGATTACTATATCTTTGAATTTTGGAAATTGCTGAAAAGTCGGGATTGCGAGTAAACAGTTCTTATCACTTTCTGTTTTGCAGGTTACGACTCGCAATCTCCCAGTTGCGGCTCATCACGTTTCAATTACGACTCGCAATCAGTCTTGGTTTCGGTTCATCTTGCCCAGTTACGACTCGCAACCGGCTGTTTGATCTTCACTCGCAATCGTGGTTTCGACTCATCCTGTCTTGTTACGACTCGCAACCATTTCGGTTACGACTCGCATCCAAGGTTGACTTGACTCGCAACCATCTTCAATTACGACTCGCAAATTCGACTCGCAACCCCGTTTCGACTCGCAACGACAAATTGTGACGGACATTTGGACTGTTGACTTTGGACTAAATAAAATTAATTAATTAATTAACTGATTGATTAACAATGTCAACCACCAACAGTGAATTGTCTACCCTAACTCAGCAACAAGAACTGGATTCAAAGCTTGGAACCACATCACGCATTCCTAGGCTAACTGATGCCAATGACTTTCCCGAGTGGAAGTGGCGCTTTGAACAGCATCTTAAGGTTAAAGATTACAAGCTATGGCGCAGCATCTTGAGGGGACCTAGGGAAATTATGATGGAAAGTCCTACAGAACCTGATGTTAAAATAAAGAAGCCTCGAGAACTATACACTGAAGATGATGTGCTTATTGTTGAAGAAGATGATCGAGCCTTCTCTTACTTGACCATGGGTTTGGGTCCTAATATTGCCATGGGTTTTCGCACCTGCAAATCTGCCAAGGAATTGTGGGATTCTCTGGTCGAAGTGTATGAAGGGAATGAAGACATGAAAGAAAGTCGAAGGAACTTGCTGCAACAAAACTTCAACAACTTCAACCATATCTATGGTGAGACGGTGGATAATCAGATTCAAAGGTTTGTTAAACTGGTGACTCAAATGCAAATGGAAGAAATTCACACCTCAAACGCATCCACCAACAGACAACTCCTAAATGCACTGCCCAAGAGTTGGGATCATCATGTGGCCATGATTAAGAAAACCAAAGATCTTGCAAGATGTACATTGTCAGAAATGATTTCACACATCAAAGCTTGTGAATTGGATGATAAGCAGAGAGAGACTAACTACAAGAATAGCATGCTGGCTGCTGGTTTCTCAATTGCTCCCACCACATCTAGCGACAGCAACACAGCTCTTCTATCACAAGGAGGCTTTCAGATGTTTCGCAATACTTCCTCTGTCTCTCAATCTGGATCCTCAAATCAAATCGTCTCTCCAGCTTCTCCAGCTTCAGTTCAAAATGCTGGAAAGGCATCTGCTGCTGCCCCTGCTTCCGCTCACTCTACGAACAATGAGATGATGGCATTCTTCGCAAGTCAGTCAAAGGAAAAGCTAGACATAGCAGCTTCTGTAATCAACTGTTTGAATGCTTTTATTGCAGGGAAGCTTGATCCACCAAAGTGGAGTCCTGATGATTTGTCGCAGATTCATCCAGATGATGTTGAAGAAATGGATATCACCTGGCAAATGGCAATGGCGGCATTCAGAGCTCAAAAGTTTGTGAAGAGAACAGGTAAAAACAGGTGGGGTAACGCTTGGAATGGAGCTTCTAAAGTGCCCTTCAATCTTCGCTGTTTCAATTGTCATGAGGAAGGACACTATGCTCGGAACTGCCCGAAGCCACCCATGAACAGAGATCAAAATCCTACAACTCCTGCTCAACCAGCTACTCCTAATCGAGAAAGGGCTCTTGTGTCCACTACAAGTGTAGCAGATGCAGCTGCTTCTGGAAGTCCACAGCCGCAGGGATTAGCACAAGCGCTGGTGGTGCAGCCAAATGTCAACTTTGACTGGTCTTCTGAGATTGAGCGTCTGAACATATCAGCTCCAGATAATCAAGCTGCAACTTCTAACATTGCTTTCATGACCTCAAGCGAGCATGACCCTGAGCCACAGGAAGAGACTGCTGCTGACGATTTCGCTTTCATGACTCAAATCCTGTCAGCACCTGTCAAAGGTCTCACCAAAGAAGAGGTAATTTCAGTTTTCTGCACTCCTGAATGTAGGGAACGTGTTGAGGCTTATAGAATACACAACGCTGAGCTAATTGAAGATTACAATGAAATTAAAAGGAAAAATTTCACTTTAACGAAAAATGAAAAACTTTTCAAAGAGAAAATCGAAGCTCAGCGTAAGGACATCGTTCAACTAAAGGACGATGTCAGTGTAGCTAAAGCCCAACTCATGATAGTCAAAGAAAAATTATGTGAAGTAACTAAGGAACTGGAGAATGTAAGAGATAAATACCAAATCAATCAATTAAACATCAAGAAATTCGATTCCTCCAGTAAATTGGTAAAAAATCTGTGTGATCAACAATTGGCTTACTCTAAAAAGAAAGGGTCGGGATTGGGTTACAATCAGACTCCTCCTCCATACAATAACAATTACACTTATTTGCCAATGTCTGAGGAGGAGATCTTAAACGAAAGCAAAATGACTTATGGCTCATCTAGTAAATCGTCTGTTCACAACAAACCTGTTGAGCCACAAAAGTCCTCGCCTTTAAAGTTTGTTCCTAAAGGCACAATTGATCCTAACATCTCGTTGTCATGTGCAGATGATAGCTCTGAAGTAAGATGTGATGATGTTCATGGGAGTGAACCAGTTATTATTTCAAACGTTTCTGAACCTTATTTTGAACATTATTCTGAACCAACTGAGTCTGACATTGCTTTTACTAGTTCTTTGTTTGCGTCGTTTTCTGCGTTTGTTTCGTCTTGTGAGCCTGTTGTTTTGGGCAAAACTGATAATGTTTGTGTGGATGATTTGAACAATACGTGTGGTGATGATTGTTTTTCAGCTAATGCTTGTAATGCTAACATATCAAATGTTTCAGCTTGTGATAATGTTACAGGTGCGGTCCCTAAGGATGCATTCAGTGAAACCACTGAAACTACTTCTCAAGAAAATCAAGTGTATCCTGATTCTTCTTCTGAATCTGTCTCAGTGGGTGTCCCTAATGTTGAATCTAGTGGGACCCCATTGGAAACTGTGTTAATCAATGAATCAGAGTCTGTGTCACAAGATAAATGCTCTGAGGAAATGCATGTTGATGAAACTTCCTCAGGATCAGAAAGTGAACCTGAATCAGTTTCACCCGATAAATGCATTGAGGAAGAGCATATTGTTGAAACTTCTTCTTGCTCGGAAAGTGAACCTGAATTAGTTTCAGATGATAAATGTGTTGATAAAACACATTTGGATGAAGCTAATACATGTTCAAATTCGGAATCAAGATTAAGTGAAAAGGAAAAGGGGGTTGGTAAAAAGGTGAAATCATCAGAAGAAAATTTGATTAAAGAAAAACCACAAGTCAAACATGGTCAGAAAACTAAAATGTTGAATCACACGAAATCGAACAAGCAGAGTCCTAATGTCAAAAATGTTCAAATTGTGAAACGTCAAACATGTTTTAACTGTGGCATTGCCGTTCACATTGCCAGAAATTGTGGTAAACTCCCAAGGACACCAGACAAGAAACCATCAGGGAGAAATCAGAAAGTTACGTCTAATCGATCTCAATGTTCGGAGTCTATGAAGTCTGCTTGGACTAAGACGATGAAGAACAACGATCATCATAGGACTAGACCTTCTGATCAGGATTGGAATGCAGCCAAACGCCATAATCAGAACCGACAAACAAATTTTCAGCGTAATCGGAGAAATTCTTTTGGTAACGCGTTTGAAAGCTTAAATTCTAACTGGTCAAAACAGTTTTGGAAACCTAAGGTCAATGGCATGCAATCCAATCCAATGAAGTCATATCATCAAAAGGCCGCAAACAGAAATGTTTCAAAATTTCTAAACAAAGAAAATTTAGTTTGGCAGAGAGTAACGTATTTCGATGCTCAAGGAAAACCCAGATCCACTATGGGCTGGGTTCCTAAATCTAACTAATCCCGCTACTCGTGCAGGAACAGCTGTGGAGGACTACCGTGCGCCTCTGGTACATGGATAGTGGCTGTTCCAGGCACATGACAGGAGACTTATCCCAACTTGTGAATGTTAAAGAATTTAATGGTGGATATGTCTCATTTGCGGGAGGTGAATCTGGCAGAATCACTTTGAAAGGAACTGTTCAAAACGGTGTTCTCAGCTTTGAAAATGTCAATTATGTTCCAGAACTGAAGCACAATCTGTTAAGTATTTCGCAGATCTGTGATAGAGGGAATTCAGTTCATTTTACGAAGAAAGGATGTCATGTTCTTAAGCCTGGGATTGTTATTCCAGAAGACTGGTTCTTGATGACTGCTGAAAGAAAATGAAATGCATACGTCATTGATATGAACAAGAAACCGTGTGAAGAGATCACTTGTTTATTTTCGAAGATTTCAGAGCATGATGGTCTTTTGTGGCATCGTCGACTTGGGCACGTGAATATGAAAAATCTGAATCGTCTAGCTAAAGGTCAATTGGTACGAGATCTTCCAATTAAGGATTTCATGTTGGTGGAAAAATGTGTTGCTTGCGCGAAAGGAAAGGCTCATCGAAAACCTCACAAGACTAAACCCGTACCGTCAACAAAAGCTACACTCGAACTACTTCACATGGATCTTTTTGGTCCAGTGAATGTGCTGAGTATCGGGAAGAAAGCCTACTGTCTAGTAGTAGTCGATGATTACTCTCGCTACACTTGGGTGTATTTTCTCAGTCACAAAAACGAAACTGCTGCACTGGTGAAACAGTTCATTACATTGGCTGAAAATCAAGCGAGTACTAAGGTGAAGGTTATTCGATCAGACAATGGGACAGAATTCAAGAATGTTACTTTGGATACGTTCTGCAGTGAAAAGGGAATTGATCGACAGTTCAGTGCGCCTCGCACTCCACAACAGAATGGAGTGGCTGAAAGAAGGAATCGTACTCTAATTGAGGCAGCACGTACCATGCTGGCTGATTCAAAGCTTCCTAGCTTCTTTTGGGCCGAAGCTGTTAGCACGGCTTGTTATATCCAGAATCATGCTTTAGTTAATAAACGTCACATGAAAACCCCTTATGAGATTCTGGAAGGACGTAAACCTTCGGTTTCACACTTTCGTATTTTTGGTTGTCCATGTGTATTATTACTAATGGACTCAAATGGAAAGTTTGAAGTCAAAGGTGACGAATGCTACTTTGTTGGATATGCTAAAGGCTCTGCTTATAGGGTATACAACAAAGTAACTAGGAAAGTCGTTGAGTCGTGCAACATCGAATGGCTTGAAGAGAATGCTACGGACGCTAGAGTCGGTCCAGATTGGTTATATGATTATTCTGCTCTGTTTAAATCATTTAACATTTTGTCAAGTGATGTTTCAGTTGCAGGTGAATCAGTTCTTAAACAACCATTGTCATTTGAAGATACAGAGGACGAAGCACAGATGGAAGAAAATGTGAAGCATCATACTGTTGATCCACCGGGAATGGTGTTCACGCAACATCCTACACCGACACCGATGGTCAATCAATCCCCTGAAGGTGCATCAACCAGTGACACTGCAATGTTTCCTGATCCAATTCCTGAGGATTGTACTGTCATTTCACCTGTAGTTCACACTACAAGTGTACCTGATGAGGGGGAGAGTAGTAACACCACCACTGAAGAGGAGATTGTACCTGATTTGGCTATACCAACAGGCGTTCAACGCAATCACCCAATCGAGAATGTGATTGGTCCTGTAAATGCAGGAGTTTTGACCAGGAGTCAATCGGGAGTCATTAATACTTGCTTATATTCCTGTTATCTGTCTCAAATCGAACCTAAAACAATTGATATAGCTTTGCAGGAACCTGGCTGGGTAGATGCTATGCACGAAGAGCTGAACCAGTTTGAAAAACTTGGAGTATGGAAGCTTGTCAAGTTGCCAGCAGGAAAGCGTAAGCTTGGAACTAGATGGGTCTTTCGAAACAAGCAGGATTCTGCGGGTGTCATTGTTCGAAATAAAGCAAGGCTGGTGGTTCAGGGATTTAGACAAATCGAAGGTCTAGATTATGATGAAGTATATGCTCCGGTTGCGCGACTTGAAGCCATCCGGATCTTTTTGGCTTACGCATCGTACATGGGATTCACTGTTTATCAGATGGATGTCAAGACCGCGTTTCTCTATGGAGATGTGAAGGAGGAAATTTTTGTCGAGCAACCGCCAGGGTTTGTGCATCCAGATCATCCTGAGTACGCCTACAAGTTAGACAAGGCGTTGTATGGGTTACATCAGGCTCCTCGAGCTTGGTATGCCACCCTAACAGAGCATCTGTTGGCTCATGGGTATACGCGTGGCACTATCGACCAGACTCTGTTTATCAAGAGGGTAGGAAGTGATCAAATCTTAGTTCAAATCTACGTTGATGATATTATTTTCGGATCAACAAGCGAGGATCTGTGCAAGGAATTCGAGAGAGTTATGAAGAAAAAGTTTGAAATGAGTGCTCTGGGGGAGATGACTCTATTTTTGGGCCTTCAAGTCAAGCAGAGTTCGCAAGGAATTCTGATTCATCAAGGGAAGTATGTGGATGATGTGCTGGCAAAGTTCAAGTTCACGGACGCAAAACCTGCTGAGACACCTATGGCTGAGAGACCATTGTTGACTGAAGATGAAGAAGGAGAGTCTGTAAATCAACGTCAATATCGGTCCATGATCGGGTCATTGATGTATCTCACAGCTAGCCGTCCGGACATCATGTTCGCTGTTTGCAACTGTGCACGCTATCAGGCTAATCCTAAAACTTCTCATCTTATTGCTGTTAAACGGATCTTTCGGTATCTAAAAGGCCGACCTCGGTTTGGTCTGTGGTATCCGAGAGATTCCAATTTTGACTTGTTTGCTTTCTCTGACAGCAATTTTGGAGGTACTGACAGTGACAGGAAATCCACTTCTGCGGGATGTCAATTTTTGGGTGATCGGCTCATTTCTTGGCAGTGCAAGAAACAACAAACAGTGGCGATATCCACAGCTGAAGCTGAGTATGTTGCTGCTTCTGCTTCTTGCTCTCAGGTGGTGTGGATGCAACATCAATTGCAGGATTATGGTTTGACTTATCTTAACACTACTATTTACTGCGATAATGATGCTGCAATACAAATTGTTAGAAATCCTGTTTTTCACTCCAAAACCAAGCACATTGATATTAAAGTTCATTTCATTCGAGACTGTTTTGACAGAGGTCTGATTACGCTTGAACAAATCGACACAGATGCTAATGCTGCCGATTTGTTCACTAAACCTGTCAGCAGCTCGAAATTCAGAGTGCTTGTGGATTTTCTTAAAATGATCCGTTTTACTGATTGAGCATATTTTGTTTTGTTTTGTTTTTCGTAGGTAAATTTGTTCATAAAGTTTTCTATTCTTAGGTAGTTTTTATTTATGCACAAATTTAGGGGGAGAAAAATCGAAAAATACAAAAACATTGAAAAATCGAAAATACAAAAACATTGAAAAATTGAAAAATACAAAAAGAGTTTCAAAAGGAAGTATGGCTGGACTGGGAAATGAAATGAATTTTCACTTTATGGTCAAGGGCTGACTCATGTAAGACCAGTATCGAAATTGTTTGACTCTAGTATGATGTGTTGGTAGGCTCTATCCTTAAGATTGGAAACAATAGCTGTTTCTGTTCAGAACTAAACCAGTACATGACCTCAGAAAAGAAAATCACTTGGAATTAGCTCATGTCTATTTGAATGTTTGTATGCTTTTCCCGATACACACAATTTTGGTCTGATTCTGAAATCTTATCTGAAAAAGTCGTGTACCTCCTCTGCTGCATCCAGATATATGCTGACCTGGAGGTGCTAGGCAACGACAGCTTCTACTGCATCCAGATACATGCTGACCTAGCTGTACGTTGTCGCGCTATAGATCAATTAAACACCCGAAAGAGGCCCTCTAGTGCCCAAAAGAAACCCTATAAACCTATGTCAAATTGAGGAAAACTCATTTGATCCTGTATATTATATCATCTCTACTTAAGATCTATTCTGTTCTCTTCTCAACCTAGTCCCAGTTAAGATTTCAGAGAATTTGGATTGGACTTGTGAAACATGTGGTAGGGAAGCTACTTGCATGATAGAGTGTGCTAGTATAATTCCGGGATTTGATTAGTATTTGTTTTGGGTGTTCATTGTTAAGATATCAAAACATGATAAATTGAGTTACAGGCAGTTATATGGAAAAGATCTAGGGAGATGAGTTTAAGAGGACAAATATACTGGCAATCGTCTAGATCATCCTCTAGTAGATCAGTGTTGATAAGTGAAGTCATGCCCGAAACCTTGTGATTTGATCCCTGAATATCTTTGCAAATTTCCTGATTTTATTTTTGTAAATAATATTTTATTATTTATTTTTGTTTTAGGTTTTGTTTTGCAAAATAATGCTCAATGGGTTTAATGGGTTATTATTGGAAAATCAGATTTTTTTAAGTGGGTTTGTTAAAATCATTTCTGAAATCCATTTTATTGAGCCCAAGTCTATAAGGCCCAAGCCCAACAGACTTGAGCCCATGAGAAATAGTGATCACATAAAAGGGTGATTACGAGTCATAAGTTCATTATTCACTCGCAATCTTCTTTGAATTCTCTCTCAACATTCCGGTCGAAATCAAGATTCCGACTCAATTCCGGTTGCGACTCGCAATCCGATCAGGTCATCAACAGGTAATATGACGTCATTATTCAAGATTTTGCAGGAATTTTGAATTTTTGTTTGAAGATTCCGGCGAATTTATGAAGATTCCGATGAAGATATGAAGATTCCGATGAATTCTCCGATGAGTTTTGAAGTTTCCGATGAAGTTTCCAGTCGCAATCAAGAACAACAGGACTCGAAACCAATGATTACGACTCGCAACCTCTAGATTGCGACTCATGGTTGCGACTCATTTTGGCCTGTTGCGACTCATGGTTTCGAGTGAACAGTAACAGTGTTTGTTTTATTTTTAAATTTTTATCACTGTTGTAAATGGAAACTTATATGTTGTGTGTGACGTGCAGAAAAATGGACTTAAAGTTTATCGTGTCTCACAATCAAGTAGCATATTTGGCACCTCCACCTGTAAAGCACAAGCAGCTGTTCACGTCTTTGATCAAAGGCCTAAATACATGCCGTATTGTTCACGCTCTTCGAGACAATCCGGTTGTGTATGAAATTCTTATACGAGATTTTTGGAAGACTGCAAAGGTGGAAATTATTGAAGGAAAAGGAGCTATAGCTGCTGAAATCGAAGGGACAAAGATTATTGTGACGGAGCAGGTTATCAGGGATGTGTTGCAGTTCAATGATCAGGAAACGGATCCAATCGAGCTTGCTGCTGGAACGATTGAAGCTATTTTGCCACGACTAAGCTATGAAGGAAGATTTCCTCCCCTGGTTAAGAAGTTTGTTCATCCATACTGGCGTTTATTATTGCACATGTTCCTGTTGTGCATGACAGAGAACCGAGGGGGAATTGATCAACTAAACACAACACAGACGGCTGCATTAATTTGCGTGATTACAAATGAGCCGTTCAACTATTCACGATATGTTCTAGAAGCAATGAAAAGAAACGCTATTGGGCTACGAAAGGATAAGTTTTTGATGTATCCTAGATTTGTGCAGATGATTCTAAATGCTCGTTATCCTGAATTGAAGAGATCGGGTAACACGCTGGAGTTAAAGCCCATGGGTCCATCATGTTTTGGTGCTCTTACGGCAAAGAAGGGTACTGAGAAGAAGTATGAAGGTTTGATTAAATTGGAAAAGTTTGGTCAGTTTGCAGAGACGGAAGATGTTAGTGAAAATCCGGAAATAGCACAATCTGTTTCAGTGGATAGTGTACCTGCAAGTGCTATTGTTGCTGAAGAACATGATATTCATATGGATGCTGAAGATCAGCCTGAGACAGAGATTTTAACAATAGACTCTGACGATGAAGGTGTTGAAATTATGTGTGATTCTGATGAAGATAAAGAGCTTCCTCCTGAAGCTGAAGTTGATACTGCCGTTTCTGCTGTTCCACCCGTGATTACTGCTGAAAGTTTGGCTTTGTTATTGAAATCTGTAACTGATAAGATGGGAAATCCTCCTTCTGATCTTTCAGTGTTAAGTGAAAAGCCTAGTGAAGACCCAAAGGATTCTGATTCTATGCCTTTGAAGCGGAAAAGGAGAGATCCTCGGCCCGGAATGTATGTTGAGCATAGCAAAGATCAACCCGTAGTTGCTGATGAAGATGATGAAGGTCTTTATGACTTCGAGTTTGAGAAGGATGTCACCGATACCACCACCGTTACTGCAGATATCTTTGATTTTGATGCTGATGCTCAGAGAACTGATATGGATATTACTACTGATGATGTTCAGGTTACTAGTATTGATGTTGATGCCAGTGTTGAGACAACATTACCTAGTGCTACTGAAGCTGCAGGTTCTTCTAGAGTTGATCTTGATATGCCTAGCAGCTTAAGTGGTAAAAGACCTGAAGAGCCATTTAGAATGCCGTTTGATGATGATTCTAGTGATGAAGATGAGTATATCAGTATGAGAGATATGAAGAAACGAATGGTTGTACTTGAGCAAGATTCAATCCATAAAAATGCAAAGATTATTCAACTTGAAGATACTATTGTGAAGAAAGATCAACAGATTGAGCAGTTTCAAGGAGATGTTAGTTTGCTGTTTAATATGGTTTATGATTTGCGTGGGAAGTTGGAGAAGAAGTTTGGACAGGAGTTTTCTGATCCAACTGATGTTGAAAACAGAAGAAAAGCTTTTGAAAAAGATGATGCTGAAAGAAGTGCCGCTATGGAACACTACTTTAGAAGAATCATTGATCCTGTTGCAGACAAAGAGAAGGCTGAAAGAATCAAGAAGAAAAGAGAGTTGGTAATTATGAAGAATCGGAATCTAAATCCAGACGATGATGATGCTCATGCAACTCATCATTTAATGGATGTTGGTGAAACTCTCTATGATAAGGTTGGAAATCGTTCTGGTGTAGTTAGCTGGGGTTATGATCATGATCGTAAAAGATGGTGGATTAAAAGAAAAGTTGGACCTGTTGAGTGGTACAAACATCCAGGCCAGTTTCAGTCATTTACTAAAGTGGACTTGACAGACTTGTCTAGAGCACCTTATGTAGATGATAAGCCTGGAGGAGTTGGTTATAGGTTTTTCGAGAGGTTGAAGAGGGAGGTTCTTAAGGGTTTTCCTTCAATGCGTACTGCAGAGTCCATTGTTAAACCAGCTAAAGGGATTAGAGATCCATATACGAACAAGCGCTTGAAGATTGTACGCTGGCCTGTTACTGATAAAGAGAAGACGATTCCGTTGGTGAAAAAGGTTCCAAAGGGTGCTTTAAAGACCTTACATTTTTGGTCTTATGATGAGCGCTTAGGGCAGGCAGTGATTGTTTGTGATGATGATGTGTGTTTTTACTTGGTGGATCAGATTGATTTACTGAACGTTGCTCATGAAGATTTGGAAGTGCTGGCTCGTCATCAAATTAGAGCTACTGAGAAATACGAAGAAATTGCCAAAGCTTGGACTAAAGCTGTTGCAGCATCTATTCATATTCATACAAAGGGTTTCGGTGGTATTAAGGATCGGGTGCAAGATGATGGTGAAGGATAAAGTGTCAAGAACCTGCATGCATAAACCTAGGGGGAGATTGTTGGAACCTGAAGGTTTATTCATGTAGGTTGAAAATACTTAGGGATTGATTATGTAATTAGTTATATATGTTTTGGGTTAAACATTGTGGGTCGGGCTAGATAGTGCCGCATGGGCCTAGGGTTGTATTCGGCCTACATGTCTAGTATATAAACACCCTTAATCTATTGATTAAGGGTTGTTGGTTACGAGTGCAAGGCAGGCGACACAAGCAAGGAACTAGGTTCCATCCGAGACATTGTATCAGTCATCGTTCATCGTGAATGCAAGTTTCGGTTTGATTTTGTTTATTGCTTGTTATTTGATCTTACATATTAGTTCTTGAATCACCTTGTGTTTGATTTCCGCGCTCTCACAAGGTTAGATTGATATCATTGAGATCCTCACGGGTTTTACACATAGACCCCTCTTTTTACTGTTTTCCAAACATTTTGGGGTGAAACACATGTGCCTACTTGTTACTTTCGTGCTTTCCTGTTTTCACATCATATACTTGCTATGTTCATTAGTACACTTATAGTACATGATTTACATTACATTGTTTTGCTATGTATGTTTACTTAGCATACTTAGTGTAACACCTGTGCCTCCACGGCCATCAAACAAATACCAAACCAATGAAATATTATATTTCATACTTGGGATTGGTAAAAATATGTGTATCATTTGCACATATCAAATTTTGTTCAATTCCAAACTCTAAATCGCTTTCTGGAAGGTTATACGCGCACCGATGCGTAAATATAACCAGTTTAATGCAACAAACACTCCGGAATAGTGACATAGGCTTAACATACCTTAAATAACCTTTACATAACTTAGAAATAAGTTTTGAAGGCTTTGGTATGGCAAAAACAAGATAATTCGCTTACAGGGACTAAACTTGACAAACTACGAAAGTATGCCAATTTGAACTGTAACAGACATTCCGGAACATGGCCATATGTTAAACATACCATAAATATCCTTCACATAGCTTAGAAATAGGCTTTGAGGGGTTCGGTGTGCTAAAATAAACTTTTGGGTCATTCAGGGACTAAAAGTGTCAAAAAGTGCACAAGTTTGCATTTTCGCGCATAACTTACGTTCTGAATACATTCGGACATCCAAAAATTTATGTAAGCACTATAATATTTTATTTTAGTGTTTGGCATAAGAAAAATCCATTCGTCACGCATTTTGGATCGTTTTTCGCACTTATGCGCATTCCGTCGTAATTAAGCGAACATCGCGTTCGTACGACCAAACGAACCGACATCCGAGATATTTTGAGCATGTTTTCAGTCCCCTATACTTTAACTTCATTTTAGATCCTTGAAATGAGGTTAACGGGGTTCAAACGCATCGAAAAAGGCCTTAAAACACCACAGGGACCAAAACTGTCAATTTTGAAACTTTTCTGAAGCTGGTGCATGGTGGCGTAGCGCGACTGCATAGGGCCTTTACCGTCGCGCTACGCGAGCGCCTTATCTGGACAGAAATATCAGTTTTGCACTTTCGGGACCAGATTCGATGTATAAACAGCTGTTTAATTCACAACCACACATTCTAACATGCTTAGTCAGCTGATAAGGATGGAATTTAGGCACCATAACTTTCCGACACTTGTACGGATACGATTAAGGCACGATATTCGACAAGCGATCTTAACGGTTCGGGTATTCCTATAAATACCCATCCACCCCCATTGCTAAAATCACTAGAATCTTGATCTTAGGAACTCTAAGTTGAAACCATTGTTTCATACCTGAGATTCTTGGATCGAGATTAGCATTCGGGGACCCTTCGTAAGTATTCTTTCGTTCTTTTCCTTATTTTATTGCTTTTCGAGTCAGAAAGTCAAACTTTGTTTGACTTTCAGCGTTGACCAGTAATGGTCAATGCGAAGTTCGTTTGAACTTCGCAACGTGAGTGTAATCACGTTGGTCATAGTCCCTTGGGACTATGCCCACTGATTACCACGTTGTCTAGGGTCGTAGGGTAGGCGATCTAATAAATCGCCTATACCTTCGAACCCGACCTAGTTTGGTCGATCATTAGGATCCGACCAAATACATTAGGTGACCCTAGTATAGGGCATAACCTTCCGAGGTTATACCCTATGGTCACATCGTTTAAGTAGTTGTATGATAGGTAGTTTATATGCCTTAGGTAAATTACCAGAATACCCTTTTCATGTATAATTGGTAATTAAGCATATGTAACCTAAACTTTTGTCACATAACTGATTATGTAACATGTTTAGGCATATAACACTTGTCATAGGACTAGTTAGGCGGTCCGAACGCGTTTCACGCGAACGACGCGTTAAAGTAGCATAAGCTACCTAAACGGGTCGTAATGGGTCGTAAACACTTAGGTTAAGTTTCATTTAGTATGTAGGCTTTGTTAAACCAAATGACACGAGTCTCTACACTCGTTTGGTTTACAAACCCTAATGCTACCCGATCTTCCGATTTAGGTCCGATTTATTAATGTAGTTACCTATAGTAGGTGCCGTTTGATTCCGTGATCTCTAGCTTTGCTTGGTGGTTATCCTAGGACTTCTAAGCAATCTCAAGTGAGTACATAGACCCCTCTTTTACTGTTTTCCAAACTGTTTTGGGGTGGAACACATGTGCCTACTTGTTACTTTCATGCTTTCCATGTTTTCACATCATATACTTGCTATGTTTATTAGTACATTTATAGTACATGATTTCATCGTTTTACATTACATTTTATGCTATGTATGTCCATTTAGTTCATACTTAGTACATCATTTCACATCACATCACATGCTATGTATGTTCATTTATTGCATACTTAGTACATCGTTTTCATCACATGCTTACATTTTGTTATGACATTTGGGTTGTTTACAATGGAACAATACATTCATTAACATTAGCTACGCCGTTCGTTAGTAGGAAGTGGTACCATAGGAATTGACAACTCCCGTTCCGGACATCCCAGGGAAAGGGGATGAAAGGAATGACCGAATTCGATATACATAAGCACAGATAGACCTTTAAGTGGTTTAAGGGTTTATCGCCTCAGTCTCAAGGCTTGGATGTATGCATTATAACAATACCGTATAGATGTTCGTATCAGTATAGCATGCATTTACACAAAACATAGCTTTGATTTAAACCAAGTTTTACTTCAATACTATGTTCTTGTGCATATGGTTTAGTGATATTTATCACTAGCCATACAGATCAGTTTGGTTACACATTACATGATTTACATTGATCATGCATTTACACATTACATGATTTACATTGATCATGCATTTACACAAAACATAACGTTGATTTAAACCAAGTTTTACTTCAATACTATGTTCTTGTGCATATGGTTTAGTGATATTTATCACTAGCCATACAGATCAGTTTGGTTACACATTACATGATTTACATTGATCATGCATTTACACATTACATGATTTACATTGATCATGCATTTACACAAAACATAACGTTGATTTAAACCAAGTTTTACTTCAATACTTTGTTTTTGTGCATTTCACCTATGGTTTAGTTGATGCGTTTTCACTAGCCATACATATCATTTAGGTTACACATTACATGATTTACATTGATCATGCATTTTGACATATTATTCAATACATTTGACAAATTCATTTATACATGGACAATTTACATTGGTAGTTTGTTTGGGTAAGTGATTTAAGTAACGAGGCGTGTGTAATACGATACAAGCATGGTGGATACGCCGTTGGTACTTCCTATATATAAGTGTTTGTATGATATTACATATTGTAGCGTTATTTGAATTATTTCAATTTGAGACATAGAACATTTTATGCAAATAACATATTTTTCACAAGACATTGATTTACAAACAACTTAACTTATACAAACTCATTTTTACATGGTTATTCATTTAACCATGCATTATTTCTCTTATTTATACATATCATCTGATCTTATCGTTTTTTTCAAATGATTTACAAAACAAAGCAAATTACAAGGTTCATGACTAAACATTTTCTCAAACAGAAGTCATGAAACCTATTTTCACAAAACCTATGTATCTCACAGGCATTTTTATGCTGACGTACCTATTTTCACATGTGTTTTTCAGGAGCTGTTGCATAAGATGATCAAGATACACATAGGCAGACTTGGGCTTTAGTGACCATAAAAGATGCAAGACTAGTTAATTATGTTGTATTTCTTTGTTTGTTAAGACATTGTAACACTTTTATTCAATAAAACGAAACTTAAATTTCCATGGTTGTGAAACATTAATTCTGTTACAACACTCCCCGATGTTTCCGCCACGTTTTGTATGTTCTACGTGGTCGGGGTGTGACACTTAGTACATTGTTTTACTTTACATTTCTGCTATGTGTGTTGACTGAGCATGCTAGCACATTGATTTACATGACTTTTCTGCTTTGTATGTTAACTTAGCATACTTAGTATATTGTTTTCATATAACATGTTTACATTTGGTTTAACATTTGGTTTGTACAAACGGGACTTATATACGTTCATTAACATTAGCTACGCCGCTTGGTAGTAAGTAATGGTACCGTAGGACTTGACAAATCCCGTTCCTGACATCCTAGGTTTGTTTGGGTGTAAGGAATGACTGAATCCGAAAACATTTCTTTTGATAACCTTGACTTAGGGTTATCCGTCTGTCTCAAGGCTTGAATGTATGCGTTAACTTACCACATAAGTGTTTGTATCAATAAAACATGCATTTACTTTGCAAAACATAACTTTTTGATATATTCAAAATACTTTGTTTTGTACTTTTTTTACATTTGGTTTATGTAACAACACATTACTTACCATACATAACATTTGTTACACATTTCTTGACCACATTTGGACTTTTAACATTTGATATGGTTTATACAAGGACTTTTTGACAATTAGTTTAAAACATAGACTTTATACATTGGTGGGTTGTTTAAGTGACTTAAGTAACGAGATGTGAGTAGTATGATACAAACATGGTGGATACGCCGTTGGTACTTCCTATATATAAGTGCTTATATTATATTACATATCATAGCGTTATTTAAATCATTCAATTTGGACTTATACATTTTACACAAGTAACATGTTCTTCACAAGACTTTGGTTTACAAAACAGTTTATTTTATACAACTCATTTTATTTGGTTATTCATTTAACCACATGTTATTCTTTTATTTATACATATCATCTGATCTTATCGCTTTTTAAATGATTTACAAAACAAAACAATTTACATGGTTCATGACTAAATTTTATTAAACATTTTCTAAACTTAAGTCATGAATCCTATTTTCACAAAACCTATGTATCTCACATGCATTTTTATGCTGACGTACCTATTTTCACATGTGTTTTCAGGAGCTGTTGCATAGGATGTTCAAGACACACATAGGCGGACCAGTGCCTTAGCAACTTAAAAATGAAGCTAGAACTAGTTTAATTATGCTATGTACTCTTTGTTTCTTGTTTAAAACAATGTAACTCTCTTGTTCGATAAATAAAACGTAACTTTCATTTCCATGGTTGTGAAACAATTAATTCTGTTACAACACTCCCCGATGTTTCCGCCACGTTTGTTGTCTTACGTGGTCGGGGTGTGACAGTTCGTATCCATAAAACATTGTTTTCTGCAAAACATAACATTTGATTTAAACTTAGGTTATTCAAAAACTTTGTTTTGTACATTTTCCTATGGGGTTAAGTAATTACTAGTTATTCACCATACATGACACTTGTTTTCACATTGACATATTCGTATAGTTCGAGTAGATACTTTCTACTTGCTATACATTACATTACATTTTGGTATACGTGATACAGTTTATACATGACATTGAACATGGTTTACACATAAACATTTGACATTGGTTTTAAACAAGACATTTTGATTAATTATTGATAAGTGACTTACATAACGAGGCTATGTGCTATATGATAAAAGCATGGTGGATACGCCGCTGGTACTTCCTATATATAAGTGCTTTTATTATATTGCACATTGTAGCGTTATCTAAACCACTTTGACAGATACATGAAACATTTTATACAAAGACACGACATTATTTTACAAATTACATATCTTACACAAATTCAATTCTACTTGGTTATTTATTTAACCATGCATATTTCTTTTATTATCATCTGATTTTCAATTCGATTTTCATATGATTTCATAAAAGAAAACAATTTTACAAGGATCATGACTACTTTTGTTAAACCTTTCTTTTAACTACAATCATGAAACCTGCATAAACAAAACCTATGTATCTCACAGGCATTTTTATGCTAACGTACCTATTTTCACATGTGTTTCAGGTGCTAATGCATGATGATGTTTGTGCTTCACTTAGGCGGACTTGGGCCTTAGTGACTTAAAAGACAGTTATTTATGTTATGTTTCGTTTGAATTCTAAGACAATGTAAACTTTAATCTTAATAATACAAAACTTTAATTACCATGGTTGTGGAACAATAATTTTGTCGCATCACTCCCCGACGTTTCTGTCACAGTTTGTTGTTTCAACCAAGTAGCAGACCCATAACTTCTACCATTATTTCCTGACCAACCCATGGAACTAGAACAGAACCAGGAAAACTAGCTCCCAATTCCAGCCTTTGATCCATATGAGATACCTAGAATTCCTGCACCAAACCCTTTAGATTATGATCCGTGATGGGACGACAACCGGTCAATTATGGAAATATTGAATAACCCATATCCTTACGGAGAACCAATACCACGTTACGCTGAACCAGTGCCAGCCCCACTACCACCAATGAATCAAGAGAATGTGGAAGAACTTCGCCAGTATGGTGAAGAGTTAGTTGAGGAGGGAAATCAGATTCGCCAAATAGGAAAAAAAAACTCGTCTGGAAATATGACGAGCGTGAAATGCAGTTCTTGAAAAGCCAACACCTAATATATGTACATATATGTGTATTTTGATACTTTGAAAAAAAATATATATAATCAATTAAAATAAAATATAAATTAATATATATCACATACACATGTATGTGATATATATTAATTTATGAAAACTCGAAAACTAATTAAAAAAGCAAAAAAAAACATACCAAAATTTTTTTTTTTGCATAATAATTTCGCCACTTTTAGTATATAAAAAAATTTCAAAAATAAAAAAAAAATTTGTAGTGCACATGTGTAGTACACATGTGTAGTGCACATACACATGTGTAGTATTACACATGTGTAATGCAAAAAATTTTTTTGAATTTTTTTTATATACAAAAACCTGCGATTTTTTATAAAAAAATTGAAAAAAAAAATTGGTGTGTTTTTTAGGCTTTTTTTAGTTAGTTTTCGAGTTTTCACAATAAAAGTGGTTTTCATTTGAACCATCCCCTATATATATATATATATATCGATGCATAATTACTAGTGTTTAAATTTCCAATTGTAGTTTGTAATAGATGCATATATAGATAGATAGATAAAAAAGAGTAAGTCGCAATGATCGACGTTTTTGGTTCAATCTGCTTGAGTGTTTGTTTGTATTAAATTTTATTCTATGACATTAATACCTGATAAATGTTTACAATTCAGATGTCAAACGAAGTAAATCAGGATATCCAGAATAACAATAATAACGGAAACCAAGTGGATAAAAGTGCTATCGAACACATAGTAGCCCAAGGAATCATAGATGCTACGCCATATATTATCAACACTATTAAAAAGGCAGAAAATAATTCTGTAATTGGAAGTAAACGTGCACCCACTGAACCAAGTCACAACGTGAATGAAAATCACGGACCACTTATCCAAGTTCCAATTCCAAAAAGAAGAAGGACCATCTCATATGGTTGTTCTTATAAAGAATTCTTGGCTTGTAAACCAATAGAATTCTCAGGCAATGAAGGAGCCATTTCAGCCTTGAGCTGGATAGAAAAGATAGAAGCAGTCTTAAACATAAGTAAATATACAGATGAAGATAAGATCATGTTTGCTTCTAATCTTTTTAAGAATGCAGCATTAGAGTGGTGGAATACCATTCTCCAGTCTAGAGGAAGTGACAGAGTTTATAACATGGAATGTACCAACTTTAAGGAAATAATTGAAAGGAAGTTCTGTCCTCCTCATGAAAAGGAACAGATTGCTAATAAGTTCCTAAATCATAAAATGGTTGGAGTAGATTGCAGGGAATACACTACCATATTCTTTGAATATGCTATGATAGTACCAACATTAGCCTCACCGGAACCAGTATTAATCTCCCGTTACATATGGGGATTAATCAGTGAAATCAGACATGTAGTCAAGGCAGCTAGACCACAAACCATAGAAGAGGCAGTAGAACTTGCCAACACTCTGACCGATGAATTGGTGCGTACGCAAGAGGAAAACCAGAAAAAGAACCTAGCACAAAAGACTACCTAAGAATTACGTTGTGGTAATTCCTACCGTGGAAAAGGACCAAGTTCTTCCTCTTCACCCAACTGCAAGTATTGCAAAAGAAAGCACTCAGGGAGATGCTCGATATACTGCAATTTCTGCAAAATATCTGGACATAAGGAAGAAGACTGTAGGAAGAAAGCTAGCAATAGAATATGCTACAATTGTGGAGAAACTGGTCATATTAAACCAAACTGTCTGAAACTAGCTCTAGCGACAAACAACAAAATTAAGACAACATAAGGACCCAAGAAGAATGCCAGAGCATTTGTTCTGACAGCTGAAGAAGCCAAGATGATTCCGGATGTGATTGCCGGTACGTTTTTAGTTAATGATGTTTATGCTAAAGTATTATTTGACTCTGGTGCAAACCAAAGTTTTATCAATACTTCTTTCTGCAAACTTCTCAATCAACCATTAAGTAAACTTCAACGAGACTGTTTGATGGAGACGACAAATGGAGATTCCATCAGGATAAGTGAAATCCTATAGGAAGCAAGGATAGAAATTTTAAACCATAACTTTACTGCTAATCCTTTTCCAATGGATTTAGCTGGATTCGATGTCATGTTAGGAATGGATTGGTTGGTAACCAATCATGCTAGTATTTTATGTGATCAAAAGTCGGTACAAGTAGTGCACCAAATGGTGAAAATATCACAATTAAAGGAGACAAGCCAACCAGGTCAGCAAAATTCATCTCTGTGATGAAAACTACAAGTTATGCAAGGAAATGAGGAATGGTGTATATGATTTCAGTAATCATTAACATTAAAGGAAAAGAATTAAAAGATATTCGCATAGTATCTAAATTCTCGGATGTCTTTCCAGAAGAATTACCTGGATTACTGCCAGATCGAGAGGTTGAATTTAAAATTCACCTAATACCAGGAATGGCATCGATTGCCAAAGTACCTTATCGACGAGCACCAATGGAGATGCATGAATTGAAGAAACAACTTGATGAATTACTAGAGAAAGGTTTCATACAGCCTAGCTCATTGCCATGGGGAGCACCGGTGTTATTTGTCAAGAAGAAGAATGGATCGATACGTATGTGCATTGATTACCGAGAACTGAATAAGGTTGCGATTAAAAATCGGTACCCACTACCGTGAATCGATGACCTGTTCGATCAACTTCAAGGATCTCGATTCTTTTCTAAGATCGATTTACACTCAGGATATCATCAATTGAAAGTACAGGAAGAGGACATTCCCAAAACTGCTTTCAGAACAAGGTACGGTCATTATGAATTTACAGTCATGCTATTTGGTTTAACCAATGCCCCAGCCGCATTTATGGACATGATGAACAAGATATGTAAACCATACCTAGATAAATTCATAATTGTCTTTATAGATGATATTCTAATTTACTCTAAGAGTAAGGAGGATCATGCAGAGCATTTGCATATACTTCTGACATTATTAAGAAAAGAAAAGCTTTATGCTAAATTCTCAAAATACGAATTCTGGTTGCAAGAAGTGCAATTTCTTGGACATCTGGTTAATCATGAAGGAATTCATGTGGATCCCATAAAAATCGAGCAATTGCCAAATGGAAAGTCCCTGAGTCACCTACAGAAGTAAGAAGTTTTTTTAGACAAGTAGGATATTATAGACATTTTATTCAAGATTTTTCTAGAATAGCCATTCCATTAACCAAACTAACTTGCAAATCGGTTAAGTTTGAATGGGGACCAAAACAAGAGGAAGCATTTAGGATTTTGAAACAAAGGTTAACCAACGCACCCATACTCGCGTTGGCTAAAGGAACTGAAGACTTTGTAGTCTATTATGATGCATCTAAATTAGGATTTGGATGCGTGCTAATGCAACGTCAAAAGGTAATAGCTTATGCCTCTAGACAGCTTAAGAAACCGGAATAGAATTATAAAACCCATGATTTAGAGTTAGGAGCAATAATTTTTGCCCTTAAGATTTGGAGACACTATCTTTATGGTAGTAAGTTCGTTGTATTTACAGATCATAAGAGCTTAAGATATGCTTTTGGATAAAAGGAATTAAATATGAGGCAAAGATGATGGATGTAAATTCTTAGTGATTATGATTGTGATATCCAGTATCATGCAGGAAAAGCTAATGTAGTGGCTGATGCTTTAAGTCAGAGCATCATGAAATGCCAAAACGAGTACGCTCTCTCAGACTAAATCTGCAGATAGATTTAAATGAGCAAATTAGAAAGATACATGAAACAACACTCAAGGACGATGCTGAAAGTTTAAAAGGAATGATTAAGGAATTAGAAAAAGGAGCAGATGGAATTTGGAGATTCCATAAGAAAAGAATCTGGATACATATACAAGGAAACCTACGAAACCAAATATTAGAAGAAGCCCATAAGTCTAAGTATACGATCCATCCCGGTAGTGATAAAATGTATGAAGACTTAAGAAAGAATTTCTGGTGGATAGGAATGAAAAAGGATATAGCAAATTATGTTGCTAAATGTTTAACATGTTCCTAGGTTAAAGCTGAACATCAGAAACCTTCAGGGTTATTGCAGCAATTAGATATGTGAATATGGAAATGGGAATTAATAACAATGGACTTTGTTACCAAATTACCCAAGACACGAAAAGGTAATGATACAATCTAGGTGATTGTAGACAGATTAACCAAATCTGCTCATTTCTTACCAATGAAGGAAACTTTTAGTATGGAACAGTTAGCCAAGTTATATGTAAATGAAATAGTTTCATTGCATGGGATTCCTTTATCTATTGTGTCTGATAGAGACAACCGTTTTACTTCTCATTTTTGGACAAGTTTCCAAAAAGCAATGGGAACTAGATAAAATCTAAGCACAACTTATCATCCTCAAACGGACGGACAAAGCGAAAGGACAATTTAGACAATGGAAGACATGCTTAGAGCTTGTGTAATTGATTTTGGAGGAAATTAGGATGATCATTTACCTCTTATAGAATTTTCTTACAACAGTAGCTATCATACCAGCATCAATGCTGCACCGTTTGAAGCACTTTATGGACAAAAATGTCGAACTCCAGTCTATTGGGCAGAGATTAGAGAAAAGCAACTATCTGGACCAAAGATAGTACAAGAAACAACTGATAAAATTATTCAAGTCAATAAAAGACTAAAAGCAGCACGAGATCATCAAAAAGAGTTATGAAGACAACAGACGAAAACCATTGGAATTTCAAGTTGGAGACAAGGTACTATTAAAAGTTTCTCTATGGAAAGGAGTGGTCAGATTTGTTAAAAAAGGAAAGCTAAGCCCAAGGTATGTTGGACCTTTTGAAATTATCAAACGAATAGGACCAGTAGCTTATCAGCTACAATTGCCAGAAGAAATGACTGGAATACATGATGTACTTCATGTATGTAATCTCAAGAAATTCTTAGCAGATGAATTACTGGTAATACCTCTTCAAGACATAGAGGTAAATGAGAAGCTTAAGTTTGTAGAAAAACCACTTCAGATTGAAGATAGAAAAATCAAGAATCTCAAACACAAGAGATTAGTTCTGGTCAAAGTAAAATGGGATTCAAAGAGAGGACTATAAAACACATGGGAGCTAGAGTTAGAAATGCAAAAGAATTATCCACACCTATTCAGTGAATCTCGAGGACCAGATTTAAATCAAGGTGGGGAGTGTGACAACTGTGCCTCCATGACCATCAAAAAAATACCAAATCAATGAGATATTGTGTTTCATACTTGGGATTTGTAAAAATATGTGTAACATTTGCACATATCAATTCATGTTCGATTTCGGGCTCTAAATCGATTTCTGGAAGGTTATACGCGCACTGATGCGTAAATATAACTAGTTTAATGCAACGAACTCTCTGGAATAGTGAAATAGGCTTAACATACCTTAAATAACCTTTACATAACTTAGAAATAAGTTTTGAATGTTTTGGTATGACAAAATCAAGTTTAATCGCTTATAGGTACTAAATTCGACAAACTACGAAAGTATGCCAATTTGAACTGTATCAGACATTCCGGAACATGACCATAAGTTAAACATACCATAAATATCCTTTACATAGCTAAGAAATAGGATTTGAGGGGTTCGGTGTGCTAAAATAAACTTTTGGCTCATTCAGGGACTAAAAGTGTCAAAAAGTGCACAAGTTTGCACTTTCGCGCATAACTTACGTTCTGAATACATCCGGACATCCAAAAATTTATGTAAGCACTAAAATATTTTATTTTAGTGTTTGGAATAAGAAAAATCCATTCGTCACGCAATTTGGATCGTTTTTCGCGCTTATGCGCATTCCGTCGTAATTAAGCGAACATCGCAACCGTACGGCCAAACGAACCGACATCCGAGATGTTTTCAAGCATATTTCATGTTCCCTATGTCTTAACATCATTTTGGAGCTTGAAATTGGGTTTGACGGGTGTTAGAAGTGCCGTTACGCAACGAAACAAGGTGCAGGGACTGAAACTGTCATTTCTGCATAGTTATTGGCTTACGGACCGTAAGCCATGACCCTTACGGTCCGTAAGGGATCTCCAGAACCTCAGAAACTTCCAGCCAGCTGTTTACAGCTGTTACCCACTCCCAATCTCAATTCCACATGTTGATCTCTGATGGTGGGGGGGGGGGGGCAATTTGGGTTCCATAACATTCCAACAAGTGTACGGGTGAGATCAAAGCACGGTATTCGAGAAACGATCCTAACGGTGGTCCAAATCCTATAAATACCCAACCCATCACAACTCAAAACCCACTTAATTTCTGAAAACTTCTCTAAGTTGAGGTGTAAGAACGCTTGATACCTGAGAAATATTTGGAAATCAAACCTTTCGGGGACCCTTTGTAAGTGTTCCTTCGTTCTTTTATTCTTTTAGCGTTAAAAGTCAAACTTTGTTTGACTTTCTGCATTGACCAGTTTATGGTCAATGCGAAGTTCGTTTGAACTTCATAACGTGAGCGTAATCACGATGGTTATAGTCCCTAGTGACTATACCTACTGATTACCACGTTATCAAGACTCAGTGACGAGTCGTAGTTTCGGCCAGAATGCGTATTCTTGCGTATTTTGTAACCAAACTACCCTTGGGTATCAAAACCGTTTGTTTTGATACTAAACCGGTTTTCTAAACTTAGTTAAGCATGTTTCAACATGCTTAGCTCGACACATTTAGTTTAGTGCTTATATAGGGTCGTAAGGTAAGCGATCTAAACAAATCGCTTATACTTTCGAACCCGACCCGTTTGGTCGATCATTAGGATCCGACCAAACACATTAGGTGACCATAGTATATAGGGAATAACCTTCTGAGGTTATACCTAATGGTCACGACGTTTAGTTAGTTGTATGATAGGTAGTTTATATGCCTTAGGTAAATTACCAAAATACCCCTTTGACGCCAAAATTCATTTTGAACATATGTAACATAACTTTTGACATCTAAACTGATTTGGTAACAATATTAGACATATTAAGGCATATTTTACTTATCATAGGACTAGTTAGGCATTCCGAACGTGTTTTACGCGAACGACGCGTTAAAGTAGCATAAGCTACCTAAACGGGCCGTAATGAGTCGTAAGCACTTAGGTTAGATTTCATTTTAGTATGTGGGCTTTGTTAAACCATATTACATGAGTTCCCATACTCATTTGGTTTACGAACCCTCATTCTATCCAATCTTCCGATTTAGGACCGGTATATTAACATAATTACCTATATTAGGTGCCGTTTGATATCCGTGATCTCTAGCATTGTTTGGTTGTTACTCAAGGACTACTAAGCAATCTCAAGTGAGTACATAGACCCCTCTTTTACTGTTTTCAAACTGTTTTGGGGTGAAACACATGTGCCTACTTGTTACTTTCATGCTTTTCCATGTTTTCATATCATATGCTTGCTATGTTCATTAGTACACTATTAGTACATCGTTTTACATTACATTTCATGCTATGTATGTCCATTGTGTGCATACTTAGTACATTGTTTTACATTACATTTCATGCTATGTATGTCCATTGTGTGCATACTTAGTACATTGTTCTACATTACATTTCATGCTATGTATGTCCATTGTGTGCATACTTAGTACATTGTTCTACATTACATTTCATGCTATGTATGTCCATTGTGTGCATACTTAGTACATTGTTCTACATTACATTTCATGCTATGTACGTCCATTGTGTGCATACTTAGTACATCGTTTTACATTACATTTCATGCTATGTATGTCCATTGTGTGCATACTTAGTACATTGTTGTACATTACAATTTGTTGCATATGCTCATCGAGCATATGAACACATTATATTACATTATGTGAACCATTTGTATCTATTGAACCATGTGAACCATTTGACAATAGACATTTGACTATACCTAAACATTTCTACAATTGTTAAACGTTACATCTTGATGGTTTGGTTTGAGTAAGTGATTTAAGTAACGAGGCGTGTGTAATATGGTACAAGCATGGTGGATACGCCGCTGGTACTTCCTATATATAAGTGCTTGTCTGGTATTACATATCGTAGCGTTATTTGAATCATTTCAATTTAAGACATATAACATTTTATACAAATAACATACTTTTCACAAGACATTGTTTTACAAACAACTTATCTTATACAAACTCACTTTACATGGTTATTCATTTAACCATACATTATTCTCTTATTTATACATATCATCTGAACTTATTATTTTTCAAATGATTTACAAAACAAATCAATTTACAAGGTTCATGACTAAACTTTATTAAACAACTCTTTCTAAACTTACAAGTCATGAAAACTATTTTCACAAAACCTATGTATCTCACAGGCATTTTTATGCTGACGTACCTATTTTCACATGTGTTTTCAGGAGTTGATGCATAGGACTTATCGAGACATACTTAGGCGGACCTGTGCCTTAGTGACTTAAAACGAGACAAGAACTAGTTAATTTATGTTATGTACTCTTTATTTCTTGTTTAAAGACAATGTAACTCGCTTATTTGATGAATAAAACGAAACTTTAATTTCCATGGTTGTGAAACAATTAATTCTGTTACAACACTCCCCGAAGTTTCCGCCACGTTTCGTTGTTTTACGTGGTCGGGGTGTGACATAAAAGTTGGTATCAGAGCCAATGGTTATAGGGAATTAGGTTATTAGTAATGCTTTAACCTAGACTATAATTTTCTAGGACCCCAACACAAGTTGTGACACCTGTGCCTCCACGGCCATCAAACAAATACTGTATCAATTAAATATTGTATTTCATACTTGGGATTTGTATAAATATGTGTATCCTTTGCACATATCAATTCTTGTTCGATTTCGGGCTCTAAATCGCTTTCTAGAAGGTTATACGCGCACCGATGCGTAAATATAACCAGTTTAATGCAACAAATACTCCGGAACAGTGACATAGGCTTAACATACCTTAAATAACCTTTACATAACTTAGAAATAAGTTTTGGATGGTTTGGTATGCCGAAATCAAGTTAATTCGCTTACAGGTAGTAAATTTGACAAACTGCGAAAGTATGCCAATTTGAACTTTAACAGACATTCCAGAACATGACCATAAGTTAAACATACCCTAAATATCCTTTACATAGCTTAGAAATAGGCTTTGAGGGGTTCGGTGTGCTAAAATAAACTTTTGGGTCATTCAGGGACTAAAAGCGTCAAAAAGTGCATAAGTTTGCATTTGCGCGCATAACTCACGTTCTGAGTACATCCGAACATCCAAAAATTTATGTAAGCATTATAATATTATGCTTTAGTGTTTGGCTTGTCAAAATTCCATTCGTCGCGCATTTTGGACCGTTTTTGCGTTCGTTACGACTTTCGTCGTAATTAACGGAACAACGCAATCGTACGGACAAACGAACCGACATCCGTGATGTTATCAAGCATATTTCATGTTCCCTATGTCTTAACATCATTGTGGAGCTTGAAATTGGGTTTGACGGGTGTTAGAAGTGCCGTTATGCAACGAAACAAGGTGCAGGGACTGAAACTGACATTCTGCCAAACTTGATGGCTTACGGACCGTAAGCCATCACCCTTACGGTCCGTAAGCAGGGGTCAGATGCAGAAACTCGTTTTGATTGCTGATTAACAGCTTTTAAACACTCCAAAGGCCAATGCCACATGTTAATCCCTGATGGTGGGGGCAAATGATGCACCATAACATTTCAACACATGTACGGATGATATTCGATCACGGTTTTCAAGAAACGATCCTAACGGTGGTCCAAATACTATAAATACCCAACCCCATTCAACTCAAAACCCACACAATCTGATCTAAAAGCTCTAAGTTGAAGCCATTACTTCATACCTGAGCTATTCGATCAAGATTTACTAGCGGGGACCCTTTGTAAGTGTTTATTCGTTCTTTTATCGCTTTTCGAGTCCGAAAGTCAAACTACGTTTGACTTTCTGCGTTGACCAGTTTATGGTTAACACGAAGTTCGGTTGAACTTCATAACGTGAGCGTAATCACGATGGTTGTAGTCTCTTGTGACTATACCTACTGATTTCCACGTTATCTAGGCTCAGTGACGAGTCGTAGTTTCGGCCAAAATGCGTGTTATTGCGTATTTTGTAACCAAACTACTCTTAGGTGTCAAAACCGTTTGTCTTGATACCAAACCTGTTTTCTAAACTTAGTTAAGCATGTTTTAACATGCTTAGCTCGTCACTTTTAGTTTACTGCTTATATAGGGTCGTAAGGTAAGCGATCTAAACAATCGCTTATACTTTCGAACCCGACCCGTTTGGTCGATCATTAGGATCCGACCAAACACATTAGGTGACCATAGTTGTATAGGGAATAACCTTCCGAGGTTATACCTTATGGTCACATCGTTTGAGTAGTTGTATGATAAGTAGTATATATGCCTTAGGTAAATTACCAAAATGCCCTTTGAACGCAAAAATTCATTTTAAGCATATGTAACATAACTTTTGGTATCTAAACTGATTTGATAACAAAATTAGACATGTTAAGGCATATTTTACTTATCATAGGACTAGTTAGGCATTCCGAACGCGTTTCACGCGAACGACGCGTTAAAGTAGCATAAGCTACCTAAACGGGTCGTAATGGGTCGTAAGCACTTAGGTTAGGTTTCATTGTAGTATGTAGGCTTTGTTAAAGCCATATTACATGAGTCCCCATACTCATTTGGTTTACGAGCCCTCATTCTATCCGATCCTCCGGTATAGGTCCGGTATATTAACATAGTTACCTATATTAGGTACCGTTTGATTTCCGTGATCTCTAGAATTGTTTGGTTGTTACTCAAGGACTACTAAGCAATCTCAAGTGAGTACATAGACCCCTCTTTTACTGTTTTCCAAACATTTTGGTGTGAAACACATGTGCCTACTTGTTACTTTCGTGCTTTTCATGTTTTCATATCATATGCTTGTTATGTTCAATAGTACACTTATAGTACATGATTTCATTGTGTTTTAGCTATGTATGTCCTTTGTTGCATACTTAGTACATCGTTTTACATTACATTTTATGCTATGTATGTCCATTGTGTGCATACTTAGTACATCGTTTTACATTACATTTTATGCTATGTATGTCCATTGTGTGCATACTTAGTACATTGTTTTACATTACATTTTATGCTATGTATGTCCATTGTGTGCATACTTAGTACATTTGTTATTCATCACATGCATACATTTTGGTATGACATTTGGTTTGTTTAAATGGGACAATATACATTCATTAACACCGATCATGCCGCTCGGTAGTAGGTAGTGGTACCATAGGACTTGACAACTCCCATTCCTGAAATCCCGGGTTTGTTTGGACGTAAGGAATGACCGAATCCGAATACATTTCTAGGTGGACCTTAGACTTTGTGCTAGGGTTTATTCTACAGTCGCAAGGCTTGGATGTATGAATTTTTACAATACCGCATAGATGTTTATATCAGTATAGCATGCATTTGTTCCA
This sequence comes from Helianthus tuberosus, assembly GCA_030545235.1. NCBI lineage: Eukaryota > Viridiplantae > Streptophyta > Magnoliopsida > Asterales > Asteraceae > Helianthus > Helianthus tuberosus. The sequence goes on from CM060363.1 coordinate 132,801,311, forward strand.
CAAAACATAACTTTGATTTAAACCATGTTTTACTTCAATACCTTGTTTTTGTGCATTTTTACATATGGATGAGTTGATATATTTCACTTACCATACATGATATTTTGGATACACATTTCATGATTTACATTAGACATAAACATTTTGACATTGATATACAAAATTCATGATTTACATTAGACATAGACATTAGACATGGTTTTCACACAAACATTTTGACATTTGATTATACATAAACATTTTACATTGGTGGTTTGGTTTGAGTAAGTGATTTAAGTAACGAGGCGTGTGTAATATGATACAAACATATGGTGGATACGCCGCTGGTACTTCCTATATATAAGTGCTTGTATGGTATTACATATCGTAGCATTATTTAAATCATTTCGATTTAGACATATAACATTTTATACAAATAACATACTTTTCGCAATACATTGTTTTACAAACAACTTATCTAATACAAACTCATTTTACTTGGTTATTTACTTAACCATGTATTATTCTTTTATACATATATATCATTTGGTTTATTTATCACTTTTCAAATGATTTACAAGACAAAGCAAATTACAAGGTTCATGAATAAACATTTTCTCAAACATAAGTCATGAATTCTATTTTCACAAAACCTATGTATCTCACAGGCATTTTTATGCTGACATACCTATTTTCACATGTGTTTCAGGATATGATGCATAGGATTTATCAAGATACACTTAGGCGGACTTGGGCCTTAGTGACAATAAAAGATGCAAGACTAGTTATTTATTTGATTGTCAAGACATTGTAACTCTTTTAATCAATAAAACAATATTTTAATTTCCATGTGTTATGAAACAATGATTCTGTTACAACACTCCCCGACATTTCCGCCACATTTTGTTGTTTTACGTGGTCGGGGTGTGACACAAGTTATCTTGTGTTTAGATCTTAAAACATGCACGTCACCTATCCTTAGGTGATAACTACGATGAGAACATCAATTCCGAATCCGCTTTGAAAAATTAATCATCTGTTCTAGGATGATTGATTACAAGGTTTTGAACCCTCTATTGTAAGGTTTTGAACCCTCTGTTATAAGGTTTTGAACCCCTTTGAGTTTTCAAAATCTCGTCAAAGTTTTGGGTCCTAAATAGTGTGAACACGTGCAAACTGGAAGAGTGAATGCCTGTACCCTGAGTTTTCTGTCTAAGGCTAGAGTGTTCGTACAAATCCACATAATCGGACCAGTCACTCTTACCTGGGAACTCTTGGGGTGAGTGTCCACTTATAGGCGAGCATGTCTTCGCGATACATTATGAGGATCTAATTGCTTTGATTCAGCCTTTGTGGGTCGTTTGTTTGCTTCGTGGTTCAAACAAATGACCAGCACCCATGATTTTGGTCGGTAATTGTAACATCCTATTCTTACCCAATGCCATTTCATTTGTTTTCTCTCTTGTTTCCCCTTTTAGAATGCCTCCACGACGCGAAAATCAGGTATCTATTGAGGAGCTGGCAGCTGTCATTACACAGCAAATGACTGCTGCAATCCCGAACATCGTTGCTCAATGTAACCAAGCCCTCAACAACAATAATGCCCCCTGCAACTTCAAGACGTTCAACTCGGCTAAGCCATCAAAGTTTTCTGGGTCTCAAGGAGCGACTGCACTTCTGCAATGGTTCGAGATTTTAGAGAGCACCTTTAGACATGTTCAATGTCCAAACGAGCGAAAGGTAGATTTCGCATCTAGTGTCTTTGAGAAACGAGCTTTGACGTGGTGGAACGGTGTGATGAGAGATAGGGGTGCCGAAGTGGCACTGGCTCAAACGTGGGAAGAACTTCGAGCACTGATGATGAAGGAATTCTGTCCTCGTCACGAGATCAGAGCCTTGGAAAGGAAATTCGATGATCTTAAGCAAGACAGCGGTGAACATCGAGCATACACTGATCGATATGAGGAGCTGAGCCTGTTGTGTCCTACCATGGTTACGCCTTTGGATAAGGCGATCGAAAAATACATTGATGGTCTCCCTGACTCAGTTCAGGACATTGTTACTAGTAGTAACCCCACTACGGTTAGGCAGGTCATTGAGCTATCTGCAACCTTGACTGAATCTCAAATCAGGAAAGGTAAACTTTTTCGAAAAAGTGACAAGAAACCAATTGAGGAATCAAAGACCATGGATGAATAGACTAGATCCCCTAAGAAGTCAAAGAAGCGAAAGGCTTCTCAGAACTTCGCCATGGTTACTCACAATGGTCAAGCCGTCCCCAACCAACCAGCTCAACCCCCTGCTAGGAAGCCATACAATGGAACTTCACCCTTGTGCAACCAATGTAACCTTCATCATCATGCTAGTGTGAAGTGCCGCGAATGCCAAATTTGTGGACTTAAAGGTCATACATCAAAAGTTTGCCGAGCTGCAGTTGCACCAAATCAAGCTGACAACAATCCTGCTCAAGCTCGCTTTCCACCAGGTTCTTGCTACAATTGTGGCGAGATGGGTCATTTCCGAAGAAATTGCCCAAAGCTTGCTAATGCAAATCCAGCACAGGGATGAGCATCTGACCGACTAAAAGACAACACCCTTTAGAAATAATCACGTTTTATGTATTATTTTCTTTTGTTGTCAAGGTCCATGATACAGTTGTTATCATTGTTTATAAATAAATCTTTTATTTACATTGCAATGTATTTATGAGGTTGTATGTATAAACAACATATCACTTACAATACCGACAATTAAGGAATCGTAGTCCTTGAAAAGCAAACTACCCCCAAATAATTTTTCAATTTTATGATCTCTTGCGTTTTCCACGAAATTCCTAAGTACCCGTTTCTTCCAAGGAAACGAAGTACAAGGCGCAAGTTACAACACTGGACGAATACCCAAAGTACCACTATAAATCCTTAATAGGGTACCTAAGGGTATTTCCGTAAATCCTAAAAATGTTGTGTTCCTTAATTCGAATATTACGTTTCTTTGAAAACAAAATCGAATTTTTGGGAGATCTTCCTATCTTTTCATTTTTCGTTCATTTTCGTTCCTGAAGAAATTGTGGAAAATGACTCATTCCGTTCATTTTCGTTTCTGAAGAAATTGTGGAAAACGACTCATTCCGTTCATTTTCGTTTCTGAAGAAATTGTGGAAAACGACTCATTCCGTTCATTTTCGTTTCTGAAGAAATTGTGGAAAATGACTCATTCCGTTCATTTTCGTTTCTGAAGAAATTGTGGAAAATGACTCATTCCGTTCATTTTCGTCTCTGAAGATATTGTGGAAAATGACTCATTCCGTTCATTTTCGTCTCTGAAGAAATTGTGGAAAATGACTCATTCCGTTCATTTTCGTTTCTGAAGGAATTGTGGAAAATGACTCATTCCAATCATTGTCCTTTCTGAAAATTGTCCATCGAAGGGAAATGAATATCCCTGATTCTTCCTTCATTTCCATTTCTGAAAATGTCCATTAAAGAGGAATATCAGGATATGCCTTATCCTTGATGGTTATCTAACACAAAGTCACAGACATGCTCCTACAAATAAATTTCGGGATGAAATTTCCTAAAGTAGGGGAGACTGTGACAACTGTGCCTCCGTGACCATCAAACAAATACCAAATCAATGAGATATTGTGTTTCATACTTGGGATTTGTAAAAATATGTGTAACATTTGCACATATCAATTCATGTTCGATTTCGGGCTCTAAATCGCTTTCTGGAAGGTTATACGCGCACTGATGCGTAAATATAACCAGTTTAATGCAATGAACACTACGGAATAGTGAAATAGGCTTCACATACCTTAAATAACCTTTACATAACTTAGAAATAAGTTTTGAAGGTTTTGGTATGACAAAATCAAGTTTAATCGCTTACAGGGACTAAATTCGACAAACTACGAAAGTATGCCAATTTGAACTGTATCAGACATTCCGGAACATGAACATAAGTTAAACATACCATAAATATCCTTTTCATAGCTTATAAATAGGCTTTGAGGGGTTCGGTGTGCTAAAATAAACTTTTGGCTCATTCAGGGACTAAAAGTGTCAAAAAGTGCACAAGTTTGCACTTTCGCGCATAACTTACGTTCTGAATACATCTGGACATCCAAAAATTTATGTAAGCACTAAAATATTTTATTTTAGTGTTTGGCATAAGAAAAATCCATTCGTCACGCAATTTGGATCGTTTTTCGCGCTTATGCGCATTCCGTCGTAATTAAGCGAACATCGCAACCGTACGGCCAAACGAACCGACATCGGAGATGTTTTCAAGCATATTTCATGTTCCCTATGTCTTCACATCATTGTGGAGCTTGAAATTGGGTTTGACGGGTGTTAGAAGTGCCGTTACGCAACGAAACAAGGTGCAGGGACTGAAACTGTCATTTCTGCATAGTTGTTGGCTTACGGACCGTAAGCCATGACCCTTACGGTCCGTAAGGGATCTCCAGAACCTCAAAAACTTCCAGCCAGCTGTTTACAGCTGTTACCCACTCCCAATCTCAATTCCACATGTTGATCTCTGATGGGGGGGGGGCAATTTGGGTTCCATAACATTCCAACAAGTGTACGGGTGAGATCAAAGCACGGTATTCGAGAAACGATCCTAACGGTGGTCCAAATCCTATAAATACCCAACCCATCACAACTCAAAACCCACTTAATTTCTGAAAACTTCTCTAAGTTGAGGTGTAAGAACGCTTCATACCTGAGAAATATTTGGAAATCAAACCTTTCGGGGACCCTTTCTAAGTGTTCCTTCGTTCTTTTATTCTTTTAGCGTTAAAAGTCAAACTTTGTTTGACTTTCTGCATTGACCAGTTTATGTCCAATGCAAAGTTCGTTTGAACTTCATAACGTGAGCGTAATCACGATGGTTATAGTCCCTAGTGACTATACCTACCGATTACCACGTTATCAAGGCTCAGTGACGAATCGTAGTTTCGGCCAGAATGCGTATTCTTGCGTATTTTGTAACCAAACTACCCTTGGGTATCAAAACCGTTTGTTTTGATACCAAACCTGTTTTCTAAACTTAGTTAAGCATGTTAACATGCTTAGCTCGTCACTTTTAGTTTAGTGCTTATATAGGGTCGTAAGGTAAGCGATCAAAACAAATCGCTTATACTTTCGAACCCGACCCGTTTGGTCGATCATTAGGATCCGACCAAACACATTAGGTGACCATAGTATATAGGGAATAACCTTCTGAGGTTATACCTAATGGTCACGACGTTTAGTTAGTTGTATGATAGTTAGTTTATATGCCTTAGGTAAATTACCAAAATACCCCTTTGACGCCAAAATTCATTTTGAACATATGTAACATAACTTTTGACATCTAAACTGATTTGGTAACAATATTAGACATATTAAGGCATATTTTACTTATCATAGGACTAGTTAGGCATTCCGAACGTGTTTTACGCGAACGACGCGTTAAAGTAGCATAAGCTACCTAAACGGGTCGTAATGGGTCGTAAGCACTTAGGTTAGGTTTCATTTTACTATGTGGGCTTTGTTAAACCATATTACATGAGTTCCCATACTCATTTGGTTTACGAACCCTCATTCTATCCAATCTTCCGATTTAGGACCGCTATATTAACATAGTTACCTATATTAGGTGCCGTTTGATATCCGTGATCTCTAGCATTGTTTGGTTGTTACTTAAGGACTACTAAGAAATCTCAAGTGAGTACATAGACCCCTCTTTTACTGTTTTCAAACTGTTTTGGAGTGAAACACATGTGCCTACTTGTTACTTTCATGCTTTTCCATATTTTCATATCATATGCTTGCTATGTTCATTAGTACACTATTAGTACATCGTTTTACATTACATTTCATGCTATGTATGTCCATTATGTGCATACTTAGTACATTGTTTTACATTACATTTCATGCTATGTATGTCCATTGTGTGCATACTTAGTACATTGTTTTACATTACATTTGATGCTATGTATGTCCATTGTGTGCATACTTGGTACATTGTTCTACATTACATTTCATGCTATGTATGTCCATTGTGTGCATACTTAGTACATTATTCTACATTACATTTCATGCTATGTATGTCCATTGTGTGCATACTTAGTACATTGTTTTACATTACATTACATTTCATGCTATGTACGTCCATTGTGTGCATACTTAGTACATCGTTTTACATTACATTTCATGCTATGTATGTCCATTGTGTGCATACTTAGTACATTGTTGTACATTACAATTTGTTGCATATGCTCATCCAGCATATGAACACATTATATTACATTATGTGAACCATTTGTATCTATTGAACCATGTGAACCATTTGACAATAGACATTTGACTATACCTAAACATTTCTACAATTGTTAAACATTACATCTTGATGGTTTGGTTTGAGTAAGTGATTTAAGTAACGAGGCATGTGTAATATAGTACAAGCATGGTGGATACGCCGCTGGTACTTCCTATATATAAGTGCTTGTATGGTATTACATATCGTAGCGTTATTTGAATCATTTCAATTTAAGACATATAACATTTTATACAAATAACATACTTTTCACAAGACATTGTTTTACAAACAACTTATCTTATACAAACTCATTTTACATGGTTATTCATTTAACCATACATTATTCTCTTATTTATACATATCATCTGAACTTATTGTTTTTCAAATGATTTACAAAACAAATCAATTTACAAGGTTTATGACTAAACTTTATTAAACAACTCTTTCTAAACTTACAAGTCATGAAACCTATTTTCCCAAAACCTATGTATCTCACAGGCATTTTTATGCTGACGTACCTATTTTCACATGTGTTTTCAGGAGTTGATGCATAGGACTTATCGAGACATACTTAGGCGGACCTGTGCCTTAGTGACTTAAAACGAGACAAGAACTAATTAATTTATGTTATGTACTCTTTATTTCTTGTTTAAAGACAATGTAACTAGCTTGTTTGATGAATAAAACGAAACTTTAATTTCCATGGTTGTGAAACAATTAATTCTGTTACAACACTCCCTGACATTTCCGCCACGTTTCGTTGTTTTACGTGGTCGGGGTGTGACAGGGAGGATATAACAACCCTAGAAAAAACGCCCTAATTATATCCCATATGCACGTAACCGAACCCGTATAACCCTAATTTTAATAAAAATCAAATAAAATAATGTTTTACTTCCGCTCGCAGGCCGCGACAGGGAGACGTGGGTGTCTCACGGGGTGCAAGAAGCCCTTCCTTGATGAACACCCAGGGTGACACGTGTCCCCCTTCGTGTCAAATCTGCGGTGATGATCGGTCAAACCTAGCCGTAGCTAGGTATGTCTCGCGGGGCACGAGAGGGCCCCTTGAGCGGGTCGCGGGGTGCGAGAGACCCCTGAATTCACCTATAAATAGCTCGATATTATACCCCTAAAACACAAAGCTCTGCCCCTGTCACACCCCGATATTTCCACATATTACCGGTGGGCCCGGCGGGGAGTATCGTGACGTAGTTGATATCATCATAGTCAATATACACAATATAATAGCACAGCGGAAGTCTGGGTGAATAAACTATTACAAATCATACTGTCTGAGTGTTCGAGTATATGAATGTACAGACTGGAATGTAATAAGATCCACAGGCGGATCATAAATAAATACAAAGAAAACAAAAATGACAGACTGCAGGCATCTTATGGATTTGCAAGATCCTCTAAAGACACCCTATAGCTCCAGCCTATTTCGAGAGGTACCTGTCAAATCAGTCTTTAAGAAAATACGTCAATTTACACAGGTAAATACAATTAACTGACTCTTTGGAAAAGGTTTAAAAATTTATTTGAATGCACGTGGCACAAAATCTTTTATAACTTGGGACAATTATTTAAATATAATCTTGTATACAGATTTATATGTTTGTCATACAATTGGGGCCGGTTGGAAGCCGGTCATGATTAACCGACTCACCACTTGTAGAACCCACAAAGGAGTTATCCCCAACATGTGGGTTATATTTGGCATTTGCATCTGTCAGGTGTATGCCTACACCCCGTGCATAGGTCGTGGCCATTTTTAAATAAATGAGCCGAGGATATCCAGGACACGGTCGTTAACCCCCAATGCTTATGTTATCAAACAAGACAGATTAAAATGGGTTATGTAATTTATTAATCACAATCCGATTAAATGATTTCATACCCGACCAAGGGGTATTATTATAATTCTATATCCCAAGCCCGTATAGGGAAAATAAGTTAAAAGTATTTACCTGATGCTAGCAGTAAAAATCTTAAAGCTTTTCGAAGGCACCTTATACCGGAAGCTATTTAATCTGTATAGAAGGTTTATTAACCTATTAGGATGCTAACGGGTCTTTACTTTAGTCAAGGACTTAGACCGGCTAGCTAGAAAGAAACCTTAAGGTTCTAAACGCTAGATTAAGCGGAGACCGGAATAGAATGAGATTTAGACCCGACAAGCTTGGATACTTGTATAATATGGGTAAACTAAATACATTCTGAAAAATGAGGATTAAATGAAAAGGTGTGACCCGTTTCGACTATTTTATGTAAACTAGTCACATAAGCCGATCCGAACGCGTAAATGCGTAACGGGTAACCAAATAAATTATATGCAGGTCTTAATCATTATTATGCTTAAAATATGTTAATACTTCAGTAAAATATTAACATATATGCCCAAAATTTTATTTAAACCAAAATAAGTCCCATAAGGGTATTTTGGTAATTTTAATGCCCATAAAGAGTTTAATTATGCAACTGAGTTTCAGACCTGGTTATATCAGCAAAAACATGTATTTATATATGTTATAACAGTAGGATAGTTTATATATGTGAAAATTATCTTATATATCCAAACTATGTCCCGTAGGGGCATTTTGGTAATTTTACATATGCTTTAAAGGTCAAAAATAGACTTCTGAGTTTAGAAACTTTAACTTACTGTATATTTATATAAATTAACTTAAAACATCAGTGGGTAATGAGTTTTATATGTCCAATATAGTTTTGACCCATACTATGTACTAAAAACGCTTAAAAATCGGTTTAAAGGGGTATTCGGGTTAAAATAGTAAATCTGAGTTTTTGATCAGTTTACAAAGTTCAAAATACTTTATTTATTATATAAAATCAGTAGCAAAAGGTTTGGCACTAAAAAAAAGTTATGTAAAACTCATTTTATGCATGAAAAGGGTAAAACCGGCATTTACCGAAATTAAGCTATAATCCTATGTTATGCTCAGTTTAAAAATAATTAAAAATCTTTAAAATTCCCAAAATATTATTTTACATCAGTAGGTATGAAGTTTGGTGTCAAAAATCGGGTTTAGATAGGCTTCATACTAATTATGCCATTTAATTACTAAAAAGTCCCTTAATTACGTTATTGAGCATAACTCCCATTTTAGACCTCCAATTGGTGTCAAATTTTTAGGACATGTCTAAATATCAGTAAAGGTTTTAATCCAATCACATTGTTAAAAATCTCAGTTGTAAGTAAAAAGGGCGTTTATGGCATTATTAAGCATAATTACGATCAAGTGCATATAATTCCAACCATTAGGTACTATGTAATATAACTCCAGGGGATTATACTACTAAGTAATGTGGTCATAATGGAAGCTTAAAACATGGGTGAATTAAGCTTAAACGGGTCAGAACAGAAAGTCAAAGCAAAAGTCAAGCTTTTGCGACTTTCGGTTAATAATTGACCTTAGACTATTAATTGTCGGGTTAGGACTGATAAAACATGTTTTAATATTAATTACCAAGTTATGAAAATGTTAAAATATAATTTAGAACCTCTGGTTTATTAATTTTAATGATATTCAAACATTCTGCCCAGTTTGACTTTTTGTCAAACTACTTTGACCCGACAATTGACCAGTCAAACGAGATAATTAGGAGGTGCCCTTTTAAGGGTTAATCACCTACACTAATGTGGTCTTATAACCACTTTCAATTTGATCAGTGGTTAAGCCACATCTAATTAAAACGAAAGTCAAACTAATTTTACGCTAAGTTTGACTTAAGAGTAATTAAGCTAAATTAGACAACTAAACAAGTAATTAGAAGCTTACTTAAGGTCCTAGCAACTTTTCTACACTTGGTGATCCTCTTCTACTGATGGAAGCTCCAGAGCAAGTCCCACAAGTGAATTGTTGCAAATGTGTTTCAAAACACAAGAACTAAGGTTCTTTATATAGCCAAATTCTTGAAGCTAGATCACTTCCAGGTGTAATAGGAGGCTCCAAGATCGACCCAAGTGTCCTAGCTACTCATTTAAACCGACTTACAGCTCCCTAGGTCGATATCTTTGAGGTTAAGGCGGTGGAACTGGCCAAACCCGCACCTGGCATCATTATTCTGATCTGGGCACGCTGACGCGGGCCGCGTAAGATTTAAGGATATCTTACGCGGGCCGCATGGACAGTTAAAACCGGGAAAAAGTGTTTGAAAGCTGGCAGTTTTAGTCCCTGCTCGTTTTAACCCCTCTTTAACATAATTTTTGGCAATAGAGACCCTTGTAATTATTTTCTTGGGGCCCAAGGATGTATAAACAAACTCCGTTAGGCTCGGGTTCGTTAAATATCACTATGAAAGCAAGTTTCGTCATGTTTACACTTTTGGCCCAAAGTCTTGAAATCACGCTTAACGATATCGAAACCACATGAAATTTATACCACTTATTCTTAAGAGTATATTTGAATATTTCAAAGCCTCGGTTTCATTAAAAGGTCACTCAGAAATCAGAATTGACATGTTGACACGTTTAACCCTTGTATTTTAAAAATCTCCCGATTATTTTCATAAACGGCTTCTTATATCGTGTAAGGTCATTCAGAGGCACAAGTTTGGCATGTTGACACTTTTAGTCCCGGTGGTTTCATAGTTTCGTTATTTGACAACTTTGGCCTTTCAAACGAAATCTTTCGCACCTTTGGAGTTTATGACACGTGTCTATATATAATTGGACACGTTTTTCCGTGGTGTTACATCCTCACCCCCTTAAAAGAAATCTCGACCCCGAGATTTACTGAAATAAGTAAGGGTATTTCTGCTTCATAGTGGACTCAACTTCCCACGTATACTCGGGACCTCTACGGGCTTCCCATTTGACCTTTACTATAGGTACTTGCTTTCTTCGGAGCCTTTTAACCTGTCGATCCTCGATCGATATAGGTTTTTCAACAAATCTCAAACTTTTATCAATTTGCACATCCTGATGAGACATTGTTAGAGATTCATCGGCTAGACATTTCTTGAGATTGCAAATGTGAAACACATTATGAATCCCACTTAGCTCCTCAGGCAAGTTCAGCTTATAAGCTACACTACCGATACGTTCGATAATCTCGAATGGTCCAATATATCTAGGGCTCAACTTACCCTTCTTACCAAAACGCATCACACCTTTCCAGGGTGATACTTTCAATAGAACTTTATCGCCTATTTCAAATTTTAGAGATCTTCGTTTCCCATTAGCATAGCTTTTCTGCCTATCCCTGGCAGCTTTTAAACGGTCTCGAATCTGGATAATCTTGTCCGTTGTTTCAAGGACTATCTCAGGTCCTGACAACTGAGCTTCTCCTACTTCTGCCCAACAGACAGGCGTTCTGCATTTCCTACCATATAATGCCTCAAAAGGTGCAGCCTGGATGCTGGTATGGTAGCTATTATTATAGGAGAACTCGATTAAAGGAAGATGATCATCCCAACTACCTCCTAAATCAATGACACATGCTCGCAGCATGTCTTCCAATGTTTGAATTGTACGCTCACTTTGTCCATCCGTCTGAGGATGGTAGGCGGTACTAAAGTTCAAACGTGTGCCCAAAGATTGTTGAAAACTTTTCCAAAAATGAGAGGTGTACCTAGTATCTCTATCCGAGATAATAGCCACCGGTACTCCATGTAGAGCCACAATCTTGTCTACATACAACTGGGCTAATTTATCGGAGCTATGAGTCTCTTTAATAGGTAAGAAGTGTGCTGACTTAGTCAGTCTATCCACAATAACCCATATTGTGTCATTTCCGTGCTTCGTCTTAGGTAATTTGGTTATGAAGTCCATAGTTACCATTTCCCATTTCCATGTGGGAAGTTCTGGTTGTTGAAGCAGACCAGATGGCTTTTGATGTTCAGCTTTAATCTGAGCACAAGTCAGGCACTTAGCTACATAGGTAGCAATAGATTTCTTTAAACCTATCCACCAATAATTAGCCCTTAAATCATGATACATCTTGTCACCACCCGGGTGAACTGAATATTTGGAATTGTGGGCTTCCTGGAGGATTACCTCTCGAAGTCCTCCATGAATAGGAACCCAAATCCTTCCATTCATTCTGAGAATTCCATCCTTCCCAGGTGTTAATTGATCGAAAATTATACCTAAATTTTCATTTGGAAGGTTATCTTCTAATGCAGCATCCTTCTGTGCAGCTAATATTCTTTCATTCAAACTATTCCTCAACTCAATGATCTTGGCATTGATCCTAATTGGTTTAACTCTTTCCTTTCGGCTTAAAGCATCTGCGACCACATTCGCTTTACCAGGATGGTAGCGAATCTCGTAATCATAGTCGTTTAAGGTTTCCATCCAACGCCGTTGTCTCATATTGAGCTCTTTTTGATTGAACAAATGTTGGAGACTTTTGTGATCAGAAAATATCACACATTTGGTTCCATATAAGTAATGTCTCCATAACTTTAGTGCGAATACCACTGCACCCAACTCCAAATAGTGGGTGGTGTAATTTTTCTCGTGTACTTTTAATTGTCGTGATGCATATGCGATCACCTTGCCTCTTTGCATAAGCACACAACCCATACCGGTGTGTGAAGCATCACAGTAAACAACAAACTCTTCAATTCCATCAGGTAAGGTTAATACTGGAGCATTGCTCAACCTTTTCTTAAGAATCTCGAAGGATTCTTGTTGTTTTGGACCCCAATCAAACTTAACTTTCTTACGGGTCAAGGAAGTTAATGGTGCGACTATCCTTGAGAAGTTTTCAATGAATCTCCTATAATAACCCGCTAAACCTAGAAAGCTACGGATTTCGGTTGGAGTCTTGGGTGTATCCCAATTCATAACAGCTTCTAGTTTGGCAGGATCTACCTGAATGCCTTGCTCACTAACAACATGTCCAAGGAATTGGACTTGGCGAAGCCAAAACTCACACTTGGAGAATTTAGCATACAACTTCTCCTGTCGCAGTAACCCTAAAATGCACCGAAGATGCTTCTCATGATCATCCTGATTACGAGAATAGATAAGTATATCATCTATGAAGACGATGACAAACTTGTCTAAGTATGGTTTGCAGACTCTATTCATGAGGTCCATGAATGCTGCCGGAGCGTTAGTGAGTCCAAAGGGCATTACTAAGAATTCGAAATGTCCATACCTCGTCCTGAATGCTGTCTTAGATACATCTTCAGTTCTAACCTTAAGTTGATGATACCCGGATCTCAAATCAATTTTCGAAAAGAAGCTCGCCCCTTGGAGTTGATCAAATAAATCATCGATCCTGGGTAAAGGATAACGATTCTTAATCGTTACCTTGTTTAGCTCACGGTAATCAATGCATAGGCGCATTGATCCGTCCTTCTTTTTCACAAATAATATTGGAGCTCCCCAAGGGGAAGAACTAGGTTGTATGAAACCTTTCTCCAATAGTTCATCTAATTGAGTTCTGAGCTCTTTCATTTCTGTAGGCGCTAGGCGATAAGGAGCTCGTGCTATAGGTGCTGATCCTGGTATAATGTCTATCCTGAACTCTACTTGCCTCTCAGGAGGTAATCCAGGTAATTCGTCAGGAAAGACATCAGGATATTCGGAGATAATCGGAATGTCTTCAATTTTAGGCTTAGGGTCATTCATAGTCACTTGTGCCATGTAAATGACACGTCCACTTTTCATACACTGCGCTAACTTGAGAATAGACATATTGCTAGGCAATCCATATTGCGTATCTCCCTGAATGGCGACCGATTCACCAGAAGGGGTTTTGATAATGACTAGCTTTTTATCACAGGAAATTTAGGCTTGGTTATGTGACAACCAATCCATGCCTAAAACTATATCAAACCCAGCCAATTTCATTGGCAAAAGAGATAGCGGGATAGAATGATTCTTAATGGATATAGAACATCCATTAAGAAGAGTGGAAACTGTTTCTAAGGTACCATCAGCAAGTTCTACCTCGTATTTTATGTCTAGAGTCTTAATAGGCAGATTCAATGACTTACAGAACTTACGGTCTACAAAAGACTTATCAGCACCGGAATCAAATAAGACTCTAGCATAATTATTATTTACGAGGAAGGTACCTGTTATGACATTCTCGTCATTCACTGCTTCCTTTGCTTGCAATTGGAAAACTCTTGCATTGTTTTTCTTTGCCTCTTCGGACTTCTTCGCATTCTTGGGGCAATTGGTTTTGATGTGCCCCTTTTCATTGCAACCGTAACAAGTTGCATCCTTTATATTTCGGCACTCAACAGACTTGTGCCCTTTCTTTTTGCAGATCCCACAAGGTTTAGCTTGTGGATCTTGATTGCATTTCCCGAAATGCCTTTTATTACAAGTCTTACATCTGGGCTTGTCACTCGACTGCCCCTTTTGGAACTAGAGTTCCCTGTAACACCTGTGCCTCCACGGCCATCAAACAAATACCAAACCAATGAAATATTATATTTCATACTTGGGATTTGTAAAAATATGTGTATCATTTGCACATATCAATTCTTGGTCAATTTCAAACTCTAAATCGCTTTCTGGAAGGTTATACGCGCACCGATGCGTAAATATAACCAGTTTAATGCAAAAAACACTCTGGAATAGTGACATAGGCTTAACATACCTTAAATAACCTTTACATAACTTAGAAATAAGTTTTGAAGGCTTTGGTATGGCAAAATCAAGTTAATTCGCTTACAGGGACTAAACTTGACAAACTGCGAAAGTATGTCAATTTGAACTGTAACGAACATTCCGGAACATAACCATAAGTTAAACACACCTTAAATATCCTTTACATAGCTTAGAAATAGGCTTTGAGGGGTTTGGTGTGCTAAAATAAACTTTTGGGTCATTCAGAGACTAAAAGTGTCAAAAAGTGCACAAGTTTGCACTTTCGCGCATAACTTACGTTCTGAATACATCCGGACATCCAAAAATTTATGTAAGCATGACTATATTATTATTTAGTGTTTGGCTTGCCAAAAATCCATTCGTTGCGTCATTTGGATCGTTTTTCGCGCTTATGCGCATTCCGTCGTAATTAAGCGAACATCGCGTTCGTACGACCAAATGAACCATCATCCGTCATATTTTTGAGCATGTTTCATGTACACAATGTTTAGGTATCATTATAGGGCCTTAAAGTTGGCTTTACGGGCCTTAGAAGTGTCCGAAATGGCCTTAAACACGTGCAGGGACTGAAACTGACATTTCTGAAACTTTGTTCTGATCTGTGACTCCTAGGCGGCCCGCCTCAGGATCTTAACATCCTTAGGCGGCCCGCGTCAGTCCTTCTGACCAGGTTAACTGCATTTAACAGCAGATTGTAGCTGTTTTAACCACACCCACACATTCTAACTTGTCTAGTCAGCAGATAAGAACTCATATTTAGCCACCATAACTTTCCCACAAGTGTACGCACATGATTCAATCACGTTATTCAAGAAACGATCTTAACGGTTACCCGAAAACTATATATACCCATCCACCCCCATTGCTAAAATCACTAGAATCTTGATCTTAGGAACTCTAAGTTGAAACCATTGTTTCATACCTGAGATTCTTGGATCGAGATTAGCATTCGGGGACCCTTCGTAAGTATTCTTTCGTTCTTTTATTGCTTTTCGAGTCTTTCGAGTCTGAAAGTCAAACTTTGTTTGACTTTCTGCGTTGACCAGTTATGGTCAATGCGAAGTTCGTTTGAACTTCGCAACGTGAGTGTAATCACGTTGGTTATAGTCCCTTGGGACTATGCCTACTGATTACCACGTTGTCTAGGGTCGTAGGGTAAGCGATCTAATAAATCGCTTATACCTCGAACCCGACCCATTTGGTCGATCATTAGGATCCGACCAAATACATTAGGTGACCATAGTAGGTAGGGAATAACCTTCCGAGGTTATACCCTATGGTCGCTTCGTTTAAGTAGTTGTATGATAGGTAGTTTATATGCCTTAGGTAAATTACCAGAATACCCTTTTCATATATAATTGGTAATTAAGCATATGTAACCTAAACTTTTGTCACATAACTGATTTTGTAACATGTTTAGGCATATAACACTTGTCATAGGACTAGTTAGACGGTCCGAACGCGTTTCACGCGCACGACGCGTTAAAGTAGCATAAGCTACCTTAATGGGTCGCGATGGGTCGAAAGCACTTAGGTTTGGTTTCATTGTAGTATGTAGGCCTTGTTAAACCATATCATATGAGTTCCAACACTCATTTGGTTTACCAAGCCTCATCCTATCCGATCTCCCGATTTAAGTCCGGTTTAATTATATAGTTTTAGATTGCCGACTGATTCCGTGCTCTCTCTAGCTTTGTTTGGTTGTTGTTCAAGACCTCCAAGCATTCTCAGGCGAGTACATTATTCCCCTCTTTTACTGTTTTCAAACTGTTTTGGGGTGAAGCATGTGTACCTATCTGTTATTTTCATGATTTCAAAGTATAATTGATTATACATGTTATTACTTATCTTTTGACAAACTAAATGACTATCTATGGTTTAAACACTGATTTCTCAAAGAACATAAAATAAAATGTTGAATTGTACTTATTTTATGTTCACCAGACCGATTGTTAGTATGATATAGCGCTATAGGATTTGACACCCCATTCCTGTTGTCATGGAATGTCTGAAACCAATTTGTTGCTCCATCCAAATAGGGATTGCCTTTGTGGTATTTCTATAGTCTCAAAGGTGTATCTTGATGCACCAGGTCTGAATGAATTCTCAAATCACACTATTAAAGTATAGTTTAATATACTCTCATGTGTGGTATTGTACAAAACCAACATATATTTACAAAACCAAAAACATAGTTTAATATGTTATTTATCACATCTAAAGCATATTTTGATATGTTATTTATGAAACCAAAACATAGTTTAATATGTTACTTACAAATCCAAAGTATACTTTTAATATGCTACTATAAGGATAATTGTTTAATCTTACATTTATTTATACAAATCACATTGGTTACACATTACATGATTTACATTGGACACTTAAACATTATTGACATTGGTTATACATTTCATGATTTACATCTTAACATAAACATTTTGGTATATTATTCAATACATCTGAAAATTTGTTTAAACATGGACATCTTACATTGGTGGTTTGTTTGGGTAAGTGATTTGAGTAACGATGCGTGTGTAATATGCTACAAGCATGGTGGATACGCCGCTGGTACTTCCTATATATAAGTGTTTGTATGGTATTACATATTGTAGCGTTATTTGAATCATTTCAGTTTGAGACATAGAACATTTTATACAAGTAACATACTTTTCACAAGACATTTATTTACAAACAACTTATCTTATACAAACTCATTTTACATGGTTATTCATTTAATCATGCATTATTCTCTTATTATACATATCACCTGAACTTATTATTTTTCAAATGATTTACAAAGGCAAAGCAAATTACAGGGTTCATGACTAAACATTTTCTTAAACAGAAGTCATGAATCTTATTTTCACAAAACCTATGTACTCGCCAGCATTTCTTTGCTGACCTCGTTTTCACATATGTTTCAGGTATTGTTGGATGATATCGATTGATAAGATGCATGCTCATATAGGACTGGACAAGGCCTTAGTGACTCAATAACAATGATAGACTATGTTTAAATAGTGTATTTAGATTTCAAGACGATGTAATTATTCAATGTTTAATAAAACGAAACACTCTTTGGTATCCATGGTTATGAAACATTAATTCTGTTACAACACGCCTCGATGTTTCCGCCACGTTTTGTTGTTTTACGTGGTCGGGGTGTGACATTCCCTTTGCCATTTTTGTTCGACTAAGGAGACTTGTCTTCCTCTCGTTTCCTCTTCCCTTCATCGTTTGCCCTCTTCGCCCTACTCCTCACAACATCTAAAGTGAGGGATAAGGATAGATCCACAGCGGACCTATAAGTGGCTGGCTTTGAGGCCTTAACATTTCCCTTTACTTCAGGGGCCAAGCCACCAATGAAACGCGCAATGCGTTTGGGTTCAGGAGTAACTAAGTATGGTACCAATCTTGACATAGAGTTGAAACTAGTCACATAGGATCTACAATCCAGATCCTTCATTACTAAGGTGAGGAAATCTGATTCAATCCTCTCAACCTCATGTTGAGGGCAGTAGGTATCCTTTACAAGATCTACAAACTTCTCCCATGAAAGATTATACAAGTGAACCTTCCCAGTAGATTGCACTAAGGCTTTCCACCATGTGAGGGCATCACCTTTGAAAGATTGTGATACAAACATAACTACATCCTCCTTAGCACATCCGCTAATGTCTATTACGGTTTCCATCTCATCTAACCATTTCATACAATCAATCGCTCCTTTTTCTCCGGTAAAGTCCCTAGGCTTACAGGAGACAAAATACTTGTAGGTACAACCCTTGGCGTACCTAGAAGTTGGCTTGAGGACTAACTGCTTCTTGGGTTCATTACCCTGGTTAGATGAGTGCTGAGACTCACTTTTCTTATTAGTGTGGGGTTGAGATTGGGATTTCGAATGAGTTTGAGACCTAACAATACTAGGCTCTTTAAACTTAGCATCTACCGCTTGAGAAACTGCTGCGTTGATCATTGCCTGCAGATCGGCACTAGTGATATTAATTCTGGTGTTGTTGCCTTCTGTAGGATGACTACTTGCTTCGTCCGAACCAGCTATTTCTGAATACTATATCAAACATAGATGATATATTTAATTTACATATTAGATCATCATATTGATGAGTAGATGGTCATGGTATTATTAAACCATATAAACCATTAAAATAATAATCACAGAGATATTTATATTATACAAAGTTCGTCTTAACGGACGTTTAAATAGCTTAGAAAAGCTTGTCACAAGGATGATTTACTATAACCAACGATCCTCTGGATCAATGATCATTTAAGGGTCGAACAAAGTTCATCGCCTTTTTGACAAGTAGTTCATAAATAGAACTTTCATTGTCTTCATTACACCTTTGTTTATGTGCATACATCTCTAATGGATGTGTGGTGTATACATCATATTGATGCTTATTAGCCATGATTCATGATGATCATATAGGCTAAAAATAATGATTTGGAAAAATCCAATATTTAGGAAGATTGTGTGATTTCTCGTATCGCACAATACAGGATTGTTAACATGTTTTCAGATGTTAACAGGGAGTCATTATCTTAAAAAGGTTATACCATCATAGCCATTTAATATTTTGGCTAGGTTATACCTCTAAGAGTTTCTTAGACGGATTAAATAAAATTTTAAATAAAGTAGTATGGCATAATAAATTACATATTAAAACCAAAATAACTGCATTAAAATCACGATACGGTTACAACGTTGCCCAAAAAGGGACTTTGAGAAAACAACACAAATTACCCACGCAGTGGTTATTAAAAACATTGCCCACACAGGGGCATACTTGAAAAACATTGCCCACGCAGGGGCATACGGAAACAGAAATAAGTCCGCGCAGGGACTTGATACATGAAAAAGAAATAAACGTCCTCGCAGGGACTTTATTACAAAACAAGCAAAACAACCCAACATCACCCTATTTCTTCTTACCCTTGAGAAGGTTCATAAGGCCCTTAACAAAACCATTGTGCTTTTTCTTATTTTCGTGAGCCTTATGTTCAACTCTCTCTAACCTCTCTAGAATTTCTTGAGTCTGCTGCTGCTGATATGGAGGAGGTTGATGGTAAGGTGGGTATTGAGAATCCTGCGCCGGGTATCCAGTGGGATAGTGTGGTGGGTATGAAGAAGGGTAATGATGGTATTGGGCAGCTGAAAGATACGGATCCTGAGTCCCATAGTCAGATGGGTATCCAGACGGGTTATACCCAGATGATCCTGGGTATGTAGGGATAGGGTTATCGAAACCCAACGGTGGTTGAAATGGTGCGTGTGAAACCGGCGAAAGGTTAGCTTCCGTCACCGTGAGTGACGACTCTCCCAACTGAGGGTTTTCTGGGATAGGAGGATACGAACTCGAGCCACGAGGAGATGCAAACTGTGGTCCCCCACGAACGGACATTCTAGCATTCCTTTTTCGCCTTGGAGGCGCAGGAGGCTGTTGAGGTGGATCCTCAACTGGCAAGGGTGGTGGGGTAACCGCTCGAAGCTGTGGCTCATCCAAGGGAGGTTGGCCAGGTGAGCTATGGTATGAAGGTGTGAAGAACCAGTCATACTGGCCCATCTTCTCCTGGAATGAGTCGGGCCCATTGTACGGTGATCCCAGAAACGGGGAACCGCTAGAGATACTGATCGAGTGCCCTGGTGTACCAGTTTGCAAATCCGGGTCTGGGTCGTCATCCATCTCCATCTCTTGTGAAAAATGTTCCTCAGGTCCTAAAGGGTTATAGCCCAAAAAGTCATTAACATAAGCGTTAGGATTGAATTGTGAAGGTGAGTAAGTGGAATCCGATTGGTGAAAAGGATGAGATTGGTAAGAATGGTATGATTGGTTAGATTTATGAGTTCCTAACGATAGAGGAGAATGATGGGGTTCAATTTGAATGGGCATCCCAAAATACGGAGGGTCAGACGGTGAGGATCCCAACGAGACAGAATGTCTTGCTGGTTCAGGGTTATGGCTCCAATTATCTTTGGAGTCGGAACCGGTAAGTGAATCGGATGGAGTGCGCCTGTGAGAAGGTCCGGAGCTACTAGAGGGTCCTCCACGCATAGGTCCCTTGCCTCGTCCCCTTAGTCTTGGAGGCATTTTCCTGTTAAAACAAGTAAATATAATAAAACAATAAAAGGAAGGTTAAGAGTAAAATCCTAGGTCATTTGCCTAGACTCGAGAGTCTAAGGAATGTGCTTATTGTGTCATTGAGATTAAACACAAAAGGTTAGTGTTGATATCATCATAGTCAATATACACAATATAATAGCACAGCGGAAGTCTGGGTGAATAAACTATTACAAACCATACTGTCTGAGTGTTCGAGTATATGAATGTACAGACTGGAATGTAATAAGATCCACAGGCGGATCATAAATAAATACAAAGAAAACAATAATGACAGACTGCAGGCATCTTATGGATTTGCAAGATCCTCTAAAGACACCCTATAGCTCCAGCCTATTTCGAGAGGTACCTGTCAAATCAGTCTTTAAGAAAATACGTTAGTTTACACTGGTAAATACAATTAACTGACTCTTTTGAAAAGGTTTAAAAATTTATTTGAATGCACGTGGCACAAAATCTTTTATAACTTGGGACAATTATTTAAATATAATCTTGTATACAGATTTATATGTTTGTCATACAATTGGGGCCGGTTGGAAGCCGGTCATGATTAACCGACTCACCACTTGTAGAACCCACAAAGGAGTTATCCCCAACATGTGGGTTATATTTAGCATTTGCATCTGTCAGGTGTATGCCTAGACCCCGTGCATAGGTCGTGGCCATTTTTAAATAAATGAGCCGAGGATATCCAGGACACGGTCGTTAACCCCCAATGCTTATGTTATCAAACAAGACAGATTAAAACGGGTTATGTAATTTATTAATCACAATCCGATTAAATGATTTCATACCCGACCAAGTGGTATTATTATAATACCATATCCCAAGCCCGTATAGGGAAAATAAGTTAAAAGTATTTACCTGATGCTAGCAGTAAAAATCTTAAAGCTTTTCGAAGGCACCTTCTACCGGAAGCTATTTAATCTGTTTAGAAGTTTTATTAACCTATTAGGATGCTAATGGGTCTTTACTTTAGTCAAGGACTTAGACCGGCTAGCTAGAAAGAAACCTTAAGGTTCTAAACGCTAGATTAAGCGGAGACCGGAATAGAATGAGATTTAGACCCGACAAGCTTGGATACTTGTATAATATGGGTAAACTAAATACATTCTGAAAAATGAGGATTAAATGAAAAGGTTTGACCCGTTTCGACTATTTTATGTAAACTAGTCACATAAGCCGATCCGAACGCGTAAATGCGTAACGGGTAACCAAATAAATTATATACAGGTCTTAATCATTATTATGCTTAAAATATGTTAATACTTCAGTAAAATATTAACATATATGCCCAAAATTTTATTTAAACCAAAATAAGTCCCATAAGGGTATTTTGGTAATTTTAATGCCCATAAAGAGTTTAATTATGCAACTGAGTTTCAGACCTGGTTATATCAGCAAAAACATGTATTTATATATGTTATAACAGTAGGATAGTTTATATATGTGAAAATTATCTTATATATCCAAACTATGTCCCGTAGAGGCATTTTGGTAATTTTACATACGCTTTAAAAGGTCAAAAATAGACTTCTGAGTTTAGAAACTTTAACTTACTGTATATTTATATAAATTAACTTAAAACATCAGTGGGTAATGAGTTTTATATGTCCAATATAGTTTTGACCCATACTATGTACTAAAAACGCTTAAAAATCGGTTTAAAGGGGTATTCGGGTTAAAATAGTAAATCTGAGTTTTTGATCAGTTTACAAAGTTTAAAATACTTTATTTATTATATAAAATCAGTAGCAAAAGGTTTGGCACTAAAAAAAAGTTATGTAAAACTCATTTTATGCATGAAAAGGGTAAAACCGACATTTACCAAAATTAAGCTATAATCCTATGTTATGCTCAGTTTAAAAATAATTAAAAATCTTTAAAATTCCCAAAATATTATTTTACATCAGTAGGTATGAAGTTTGGTGTCAAAAATCGGGTTTAGATAGGCTTCATACTAATTATGCCATTTAATTACAAAAAAGTCCCTTAATTACGTTATTGAGCATAACTCCCATTTTAGACCTCCAATTGGTGTCAAATTTTTAGGACATGTCTAAATATCAGTAGCAAAGGTTTTAATCCAATCACATTGTTAAAAATCTCAGTTGTAAGTAAAAAGGGCGTTTATGGCATTATTAAGCATAATTACGATCAAGTGCATATAATTCCAACCATTAGGTACTATGTAATATAACTCCAGGGGATTATACTACTAAGTAATGTGGTCCTAATGGAAGCTTAAAACATGGGTGAATTAAGCTTAAACGGGTCAGAACTGAAAGTCAAAGCAAAAGTCAAGCTTTTGCGATTTTCGGTTAATAATTGACCTTAGACTATTAATTGTCGGGTTAGGACTGATAAAACATATTTTAATATTAATTACCAAGTTACTAACATGTTAAAATATAATTTAGAACCTCTGGTTTATTAATTTTAATCATATTCAAACATTCTGTCAAGTTTGACTTTTTGTCAAACTACTTTGACCCGACAATTGACCAGTCAAACGAGATAATTAGGAGGTGCCCTTTTAAGGGTTAATCACCTACATTAATGTGGTCTTATAACCACTTTCAATTTGATCAGTGGTTAAGCCACATCTAATTAAAACGAAAGTCAAACTAATTTTACCTAAACAAGTAATTAGAAGCTTACTTAAGGTCCTAGCAACTTTTCTACACTTGGTGATCCTCTTCTACTGATGGAAGCTCCAGAGCAAGTCCCACAAGTGAAATGTTGCAAATGTGTTTCAAAACACAAGAACTAAGGTTCTTTATATAGCCAAATTCTTGAAGCTAGATCACTTCCAGGTGTAATAGGAGGCTCCAAGATCGACCCAAGTGTCCTAGCTACTCATTTAAACCGACTTACAGCTCCCTAGGTCGATATCTTTGAGGTTAAGGCGGTGGAACTGGCCAAACCCGCACCTGGCATCATTATTCTGATCTGGGCACGCTGACGCGGGCCGCGTAAGATTTAAGGATATCTTACGCGGGCCGCATGGGCAGGTAAAACCGGGAAAAAGTGTTTGAAAGCTGGCAGTTTTAGTCCCTGCTCGTTTTAACCCCTCTTTAACATAATTTTTGGCAATAGAGACCCTTGTAATTATTTTCTTGGGGCCCAAGGATGTATAAACAAACTCCGTTAGGCTCGGGTTCGTTAAATATCACTATGAAAGCAAGTTTCGTCATGTTTACACTTTTGGCCCAAAGTCTTGAAATCACGCTTAACGATATCGAAACCACATGAAATTTATACCACTTATTCTTAAGAGTATATTTGAATATTTCGAAGCCTCGGTTTCGTTAAAAGGTCACTCAGAGATCAGAATTGACATGTTGACACGTTTAACCCTTGTATTTTAAAAATCTCCCGATTATTTTCATAAACGGCTTCTCATATCCAATCAATCACTCATTCAAGAATATATTCATCGTGTAAGGTCATTCAGAGGCACAAGTTTGGCATGTTGACACTTTTAGTCCCTGTGGTTTCATAGTTTCGTTATTTGACAACTTTGGCCTTTCAAATGAAATCTTTCGCACCTTTGGAGTTTATGACACGTGTCTATATATAATTGGACACGTTTTTCCGTGGTGTTACAGCCCCGTTGTAAGTATTTTAACCCCGATCACTAATTCGTTACCCTACCCGATTGATCCAGGGCCCTATAACGCATGTCGAGGCTCTGTTTGACTAAGTTCGTTGGGGTTCTGTCTCGTGTTGTATGGCTAATGTGATTTGGGTTATCTTACTAACACATGTGCATTGTATTTTTTTAATAGAAAGTAATCAGGAAAATCAACAGGAAGCTGTAGAAATACATAAGTCTACAAAGCGAGTCATTCTCTTTTTCTACCAAACTATGTTACAAAATCTCAAATATTTTCATTTATACTTACAGTGATTGAGTCTTTGTATTCCACAATTGCTGCCGGTATGTGGGGTTTTGTATACACTACTAGTCAAGCGTTACTATTGTACAAAGAGTTAGCCAATAGTAATATGACCACAGTCATGGAACTGCCAACATGACAAATACTAAATGAGTAATTGGGTAGATATAAACATTGTAATCGCTCTCAATACTGTAAAGTTATAAAAACTTGTTTTGATTAAACTGGGATGCACTCGCCAGTATTTCTTGCTGATAAAATCTTTTTAAAACGCATTTCAGGTAACTTAATGTGAAGCTATTAGAAGCCAGCTATAGAGCACTGAAGGCTTAAAGAAAGTGGCTATAAAAGTTACCTAAATAAAAGTTTATGTTTTCAGCAACTAGGGTTTATCCCTATAAATGTATTATGAATAAAACATGGGTTTTATCCCATTTGCTTATTATAAAAATTTGGTGTTTTGAAACTCTGAAATTTATTTCCTAACTACGATCCTGATGTCTCATTTCCGCTGCCAAATTAATAAACACCGATACCACTTGACTGGTTCACGACTCCCGCTCCCGGGGTAGGGGTCGGGGGCTGCGACAGTCACAATCACTTTACACACGTACTTAAATGATTTCACTTCTGTCGAAAGGTGATTTGTCTTTGCTTAAGTAGAATTTTCACACTAGTCTTTCATTTTGATTTTATTTATAGACATGTCGCAACCTCTTCATATAATGATCCTCAGATTAATGATCTTTTATTAATATTATAATCAGTTTTGTCTGCCTTACTTTAATACCCCATAACACTACTCACTATAACTTTCTTCTATAAATTAGTATCTCATTCACTCTAATTTCTAAGACTAATATGTTTTGTCTTACTTAAAGTTTCTATAGGATTAACTTTTAAATCATATATTTGATTATCTCTTAAGACACGATAATCATACTGCTCTCTTCTGATAAAAATACTGCAGAAGAAAAATAGAGTATGATGAATAGGATGAGTCGAACATGATATCTCTTATGATAATCAAGAACTCATTTAACATAAATGCTAGCACTAAAGTTATTCCAGGTTAGGTTTTTCCTAAGACTAATATAATCTTTATGGAATAATCAAAAGAACTCCTAAGATGCATACAGTCATTTCAAATTCTACACTATAAGGTTAAATAGCATCTGTGAATACATCATAATATACAATACCATGACCCATAAAATAAAGGGCTTACGCATGGAAATGAGTACATTTTTCCAGTGCATTACTACTAACTTTTCCACTAGTACAATTTGATTCCTTGTAAATCAACTATAACACTCAATGTACCAAAGGAAAAAAATTGTGCTGATAAGCAACATATATACAAAGAAAGAAATATTTGAAATTGGAAAATAAGATGTTATTCTCCTTATAACCATTAAAACCTTAAAAGAGGATAGCTCTAAAGTCCAGAGTCAAAATACAAGTACAAAATTCCAACTCTAAGGTTCTTAAAGGGAGAATCTCATTGCATAGTTAGAATATCCATAATTCAAAAAGAATAGTTAGCTAAAATAGGTAGTCGCCTATTAATGATCAATACTTAAGATATGTTATGAAGGTTGTGAGGTTTGCATAGTCAACATAAAGTCACACTTACCTTAAACTAGATGCTGAAAGTCTGAAAGTCGTCATCGTCTGTGCTGGTAGTTTCGGAAATGTACACCTCGTGCTTCGATGAAACTAAGTCGCCTGATACTATGGCCATGGGATCTGTAGTGTCCGACTCTCCAGTATCTGATGAAGGCATGACATTTTGTAATACAAACACACATATACATAAATAATCAATCATATAGTCAAATAAACATATTAGTCACCAATAAGCAATCATATAGTTCTCCTAGTCCCACTAGCCTCCCAGCCTCCCAGACTGAATCTCCTAGTCTCTCAAACTACCTTCCCAGCCTTTCGGATTGTTCTTCCTAGTCCCACTAGCCTACTTCCTCAGCCTCCCAGACCGAGCCTCAGCCTCCCAGACTGAGCCTCAGCCTCCCAGACTGAGCCTATAACAAATAAAATGTGCTCAACTTTGTTTGTAAAAACGTTTTGGATCTGGACTTAGGTGGTATGCAATGTAAAATGTTTTCATGAGAGCCCTAGTGATCATAGTCTAGACTCGAGAAGGAATCCTAGTTCGCTATGATCAGGGCTCTGATACCAAGTTGTCACACCCTGGCTTTTGCGGAAGCGTGGGTTAATTTGGTGTGACTTCTTAATACCATAGCTTAATCACAACAAAGCTATATGAAAATAAAACCATGCAGATCATCCATTGTTTTAAGTTTGAAAAGTAAAATACCACAACATTGTCTTAAGGCGTTGACACATGCAACGGAAATTACAACCTAATAACATAAAAACATTGTTTGAAAGACACAACCACAAACTTAAGATAGACGCCATTTAAGACTTGCGACTCGTCCAGGTAAAAGTCGCAATCCCTAAACGTGGATCATCCCATACTCTAACGCAGCGCAAAAACGTAGTATACCGTGCCAGATCCTTAGTTCCCTGAAATACATGTAAGTTGGAAAAATCAACAATAATGTTGAGGGAGTTCATGTGTAGTGAGTATGTAAAACCTTTGTAAGTATAAAAATCCCTGGTATGTAGCAAATAAGGAAAAAGAGATCACCAATGGTTTGCAAGGCCATTGATATGTGTGAAGTGCAAGTAGGAAGACTCAAACCTAGCGGATTTCGCGTTGGGCACAAAGTCACCCCGAGGTCCGTTCCGTTGGGCCTGGGGCTGGGCTCGCTACACCCAGATAGATCTACCGCTTACGTCCCTCGGTCCTACAATGAGGATTAATGGCCTCCAGTTCCCGCCTACCCACTCACATGATCTAAGTAGTAACCCTCCTTACGCTAACCATACCATGTAAAAAGTACTCGTAATCATAGTAACATGTATTTCACCCCCGCAGTTAAAAACTGAAAACAGTTAAGAGAAAAAGGGGGACATGAACTCACTGTAGTGCGTCCTCGATAACAGCAACTCAGAACTCGGTCTGCAACACGACACCTACACGTACTAATATCTATTAGACGAACGGGCCGTGCCTTGGCTTAGTATTTAGGGTTTTGAGTTACGTTTCTAAATGTTATGCTTTGTCAAAATAATAATAATTATTTTGACTTAAACGAAGAATAGTTAGGTAACTATTCCGTATCCACACTGTTCAAGTATCATGTATTCGGGGACTTAGAGTATTGACGATATATATATATATATATATATATATTTAAGTCTCATTTCCGACACTTTGAAGTTTGGTGTCAAAACTCATGGCGAGGTTTACTTCCGAGAAATAAAGTTAAACATACTCGTTAGAAAAATAATTTTTATAAGTCTTGGGATTTTTAGAAAAATTCGCCAGAGTTTCCCCTAAAACGGGGGTGCCCGTGCTAATACGCACATCGTTTTCTTTTTGAAATCAAACCATGATCATCAACAATTCACCCTTACATTCTGTCACGCAAAATACTACCTTTGTCGTTTCAGTTTTAATATATGAAAACTGGACTGTTTTCGGATATTTAAATAAAATACTTAACTTATTTCAAAAATTCCCAAATTATTACAGATCATCTTAAACGAACCAAAAATTATTGTGTAAAAATATTGGGGTCCAGTTCATTACCAGTATTTTATAGAAAATCGCTTACCGGACTGCAATCAGATTTGTTACATTCTGATTGCAGTCTACGGAATAATTTGTTTAAAATTCCTCGCAAGTCCGTTTGACGAATTTCCAGTTGGAGGGTCACAAATACATCAGTGACCATCTATGGTATGAATTTTAGGGGTTGGTTCTATTCAGGTTTCAAGTTGTGACTGAAAACGTATAGCCCAGTTTACTGCAGTAAAACTCAGCCTAAGCTGCTGTCATGAAAACAGACTTTTAAAATAGTGAACGACCTCAAAAAAATATGATTCCAGCGCCATTTTCTTCGTTTTTCGAAAATACACAATTTAGGCTTCAGAAATTCCGTTTTTCGATTTATTAAAGTCTGTTTACAGCCTGTTAAAGACGGCTGAAAAAGTACATCAGCATGTTATTTTAAAGTTTAAATGTTATTAAGTCGTATTAACAAGCGTCCGAACAACGGGTTTATCAAAAGCTTGACTATCAAAAATCATATATGTATTAACCAACCTTAAACCAACAAGTTTTCATCTTTATGTATCAATCATGAGTAAACTTTTTATATGTAAACTTCATATGAACTTTTATGTACATTCTTGTTCTTGTCATTTTAGTGATGTAAACATACTACACCCTTTGATCATAAAAACGAGATGAAACAAGATTAACAAGAGTGTAACAAGAGACTTACTACTAGCTTATAGCTAGGGATGAAATCTAGTGTGAAAATGATGAGAAAATGTGATGAAAAAGCTAGAACAAAGCCCTTCTTGAAGCTCCACAAGTAGTAACCTTCTTGAATCACCTTCTAAACTTAATGGAACTTGCAAAATGAAAGAGATGGTGTGAAAGTGAGGGTGATGGTGGCGGTTTTGTGGGAACCGAAAGTGAGAGGGAGAGAGTGAAGTGGAGTGTGTAATCTTGAGGATATGATGACAATCTAAAGAGCCATACTACTTATAATCATCTTGCATTTCTTTTAGATACTTACACAAGCAATCAATCTATTATTTTAATTAACAAATCACCAAGGTATGGAATGTAGATGTGGTGGATTCGGTTGTGGTAAACCGAAATGAGAGAGAGAGTTGAGTGAAATGAGTGAAATCTTGTGAAGTGAGGTTAAGATCCATACACCATGCTTTAATAGATGTTCTCATATATTATGTCTAGATCAACAAGTAAAGTCTAATAAACAATTGAGATTTAATCAAGTGAGAAGATGTGAAGTATGGAAATGGTGATATGGTGGGTCCACTTGGGAACTAAAATCGTTGGGGGGGGGGGGGGGTCTTAATGAAAAATTGTGACTAAAATGTAAACATGAGTTACATTTCTAATAATATATTCATGTATGTTAGATTGATGATTTATAACGGGTGTTATGATAGACGGGGACCATGACTAGCCAAAAATAATCAAACAATGTCCATGACAAAAATTTAGTGTTCCGGGTAATGTCCGGTTATTCGGTTAGGTAACGTCCCGTTAGAGTGTTTAATTAGTCCAACAAGGGTCTTTTATATATATTTTTGCAACACAAATTATTCCCGGCACTTAGGAAAATATACGGGACCGTTCTGCCATGTTTTTGCACTTTAATAGTAATTTAAAATGCTGAGTTTTGTATTAAAGTGCAGAATGTTGTACTTAAAGTACGTTTTAGGCACATCCGGTCACTATAAACTTCACCTAGTGACGCAGTTCTACAATCCTCACCTCCCTACACTCACTACTAGTGTAGTAATCTATTCCCGGCTCATAATGGCCTCAGAGACAGTAACTGTCTGATGCTGGCTATGTCAGCATGTTTGCTGGGTTATCCGTATAGTGTGCTCACTGTGCTTTTGTGCATCAAGGTTGTCACTGACGTTTGTGTATAAATAATAGAGTGACAGTATAAAATGTGATGCATGAGCATGTATGTATCAGAAATCAGTAAGCACTTTAATCACAGTTGTAAGCAAGCACAGTAATTAAGCATTAATTAAATATTAATTAGTTCGTACAGATACCTGGTTTGGTGAGGGTTGTCACATTCTCCCCCCGTTAAAGAAATTTCGTCCCAAAATTTAAGTTCTGCTTCTATTTGCAGGGGTCTTAGGAAATAAATGGGGGTATTTCTCTTTCATATGATCCTCACGTTCCCACGTGAATTCAGGTCCACACCTTGCATTCCAACGAACTTTGACGAGTTTGACACTGCTCCTGCGAGTTTTATTAACTTTCCAATCCGTGACCTCAACAGGTTCTTCAGTGAAATGGAGCGTGTCATCGATATGTACTTCGTCAGCAGGAATGATCACTGTATCTTATGTTGGACTCTTTCTTAAATTTGATACATGGAATGTATCGTGAACACCATGGAGTTCAGCAGGTAGGTCCAATTTGTAGGCTACAAGCCCAATCCTTTGCAGAATTCTGGAAGGGCCAATGTAACGCGGATTCAACTTCCCACGCTTTCCGAAGCGTGCCACCCCCTTCCTGGGTGAAACTTTCAATAAAGCCATATCTCCAACTTGGAATTCCAATTGTTTCCGGTTTGGATCTGCATAGGCTTTCTGTCTTTCGCGAGCCGCTTCGATGCTTTTTTGAATCTGCGCAATCTTGTCAGTCGTCTCTTGGACGATTTCGGGACCAACAAGCTGCCTATCACCTGCGTCAGCCCAGCATAGGGGTGATCGACACTTGCGTCCGTAAAGAGCTTCAAATGGCGCGGCTCCAATACTGGTGTGGTAGCTGTTGTTGTATGAAAATTCGGCCAATGGTAAATGTTTATCCCAGCTACCACCAAGATCCATTACACATGCTCTCAGCATATCCTCCAATGTCTGAATAGTTCTTTCACTTTGGCTATCAGTTTGCGGATGAAATGCAGTACTTAGGTTCAATTGCGAGCCAAAAGCTTCTTGGAAGGATTGCCAAATCCTTGATACAAATCTCCCATCCCTATCAGAGATGATCGAGAGAGGCACTCCATGACGTGCAACGATTTCTCGCATGTATATTTCCGCAAGTTTACTCGTATTGTCCTTCTCTTTGATTGGCAAGAAGTGCGCGGACTTTGTAAGGCGGTCAACTATCACCCAAATAGTATCATGACCTCTGGGCGTCTTGGGCAGTTTCGTTATGAAGTCCATTGAAATCTGTTCCCATTTCCACTTGGGAATTTCGGGTTGTTGCAGAAGTCCCGAAGGCTTCTGGTATTCAGCTTTAACCTTGGCACAAGTCAAACATTTTCTAACATAAACAGCAACGTCGCCTTTCATTCTAGGCCACCAATAATAATCTTTAAGGTCCTGGTACATCTTATCCGCACCCGGATGAATAGAGTATTGTGATTTGTGTGCCTCATCAAAAATAACTTTTCTCAACCCACCAAACAGAGGAACCCAAATCCTTTTCATAAAACATAACGTTCCTTCCCCGTTTGGTACTAATTGCTTCTCCATCCCACGGAGATATTCTTCTTCAAGGTTTCTTTCCTTAAGAGCTTCTTTCTACACGGCATGAATGCGCAGGGAAAGATCTGTCTGGATAATCACCTCTAAAGCCCTAACCCTTATGGGCTTGATCCTTTCTTTACGACTTAGGGCATCGGCGACCACATTCGCCTTCCCTGGATGGTACTTTATCTCGCAGTCGTAATCGTTCAACAATTTGACCCAACGTCTTTGTCTCATATTCAGCTCTTTCTGGTTGAATATGTGCTGTAAACTCTTGTGGTCCGTGAAAATTGTACATTTCGTACCATATAGGTAGTGTCTCCAGATCTTTAATGCAAATATCACTGCGCCTAGTTCCAAATCATGCGTGGTATAGTTCTTTTCATGTACTTTCAACTGACGTGACACGTAAGCTATAACTTTCTGGCGTTGCATCAACACGCAACCCAATCCTTGACGCGAGGCGTCACAGTATACCACGAAATCGTCTGTACCTTCCGGTAGTGCTAAGATCGGCGCATTGCAAAGCTTATCCTTTAATAGCTGAAATGCTTCTTCCTGTTTGATTCCCCAATCAAACTTCTTATCCTTCTGTGTGAGCGCGGTAAGGGGTTGAGCGATTTTAGAAAAATCCTCAATGAATCTTCGATAATAGCCAGCCAAACCTAAGAACTGGCGAATCTCGGTTGGCGTCTTTGGAGTCTCCCAGCTCTTTATCGCCTCGATCTTTGTGGGATCGACATGGATTCCATTTCCATTAACCACGTGTCCAAGAAACTGGACTTCACGTAGCCAAAACTCGCACTTAGAGAATTTGGCATACAACTGTTCCTTTTTCAGCAACTCCAAAATAGCTCTTAAGTGTTGTTCGTGTTCAGCCTTTGTCTTTGAATAAATCAAAATATCGTTGATGAATACAATCACGAACTTATCAAGATACGGCTTGCAGACTCGGTTCATTAGGTCCATAAAAATAGCAGGAGCGTTTGTCAACCCAAATGGCATAACTAGGAACTTGTAGTGCCCATAACGAGTTCTGAAGGCTGTCTTCAGGATACTCTCCTCTTGTATCCTTAGCTGATGGTACCCAGATCGAAGATCAATCTTAGAGTAAAAGCTTGAACCTTGGAGCTGATCGAATAAGTCATCGATTCTTGGCAGAGGGTATCTATTCTTGATCGTCAGCTTGTTCAACTTTCGGTAGTCAATACAAATATGAAAACTACCGTCTTCCTTTTTGACAAATAAAAATGGAGCTCCCCAAGGTGAGAAGCTTGGTCAGATGAATCCTTTGTCAAGTAACTCCTGGAGTTGTGTCGACAACTCATGCATCTCTGACGGTGCAAGTCTATAAGGTGCCCTAGCTACAGGCGCGATGCCTGGGACTAAGTCAATGTGAAATTCCACTTGCCTTTGGGGTGGCAATCCTGGCAAGTCCTCTGGAAAAACTTCAGGATATTCCCTCACGATAGGGATGTCTTCGATTTTCGGCTCAGCAGCTTTCTTATCCACGATGTGTGCCAGGAAGGCAGCACATCCCTTTTGTAAACACTTACGAGCTTTCAGGCAACTGATAATTCTTAAAGGCGTATCACGCTTTTCACCATGAACCACAATCGTTTCACAATCTTCGGTTGGGATGCGAATGGTCTTCTCATGGCAAACTATCTCAACCTTGTTACTCGATAGCTAATCCATTCCCACTACCACATCAAAGCTTCCCAACTCGACAGGTAGTAAGTCTAGCGTAAACTCGTGCCCTCCTACTTCAATCACACATCCTCGGACAACTCCACTGGTCTCAACTAGTTTCCCATTTGCTAATTCGATCGAATATGGAACGTCTAACTTACTAGGCATCAAACCAAGAATATTCTTAAATTCTAATGACACGAAGCTATAGTCGGCACCAGTGTCAAACAAAATAGATGCAAAAGTTTTGGTTAATAGAGAACGTACCAGTAATCACGCCTGGATCCTGGCATGCTTCACAAGCTCCGATGTTGGAAGCTCCTTCATGGTCTTGGTTAACCTCCCTAGGGCAATCCTTCCCAAGGTGCCCCATATCATCACTTCCATCCTGATAGTTACTGTGGTCGTTGTTTACTTCGTGTTTTCCACTACCATCTTGACCTTGATTTCCACGTTTCTTTCGGCGATAACACTCCTCCTTGTAGTGTCCCACCCTGCCACAGTTATCACACTTTCCATTTTTGCATGCCCCGATATGATGGCGCGGGCATTCTTCGCACTTAGGTAGTTTACCCCTGTACCCCCTTTCCATTTTGGCCTTGTTCTTGTTATTTGCCCGATTACCTCCTTGAAATTCACTGAGCTTTCTTTTGTTCTTCTCGGATGTCTCCCCTGGAGTTTCCTTCTTCTTGTCGGGGTTTGCAAGTTTTTCTAGTCTAATTGCTTCGGTAACGAGTGCCAAACCCATCTTGCTTGCAACAATAGTTG
Source organism: Helianthus tuberosus (assembly GCA_030545235.1). NCBI lineage: Eukaryota > Viridiplantae > Streptophyta > Magnoliopsida > Asterales > Asteraceae > Helianthus > Helianthus tuberosus. The sequence goes on from CM060363.1 coordinate 132,835,837, forward strand.
TTGGTGGCGTAGATGCTGTCATCAAGCTCAAGACTTGTGGTGCCATTTCCCAAATGAACTGTCCTAATTTCTTCAATTCTGGTTCCACCAAGTACGGAACGACTCGTGCCAAATCATGAAGTCTTTGCATGTATTCCAACATTTTTGGACCTTCCATCATCAGGCTCTGGAATTCCCCTTCCAACTTCTGGGTTTCCGCTTGGGAGCAATACTTCTTATGCATCATTCCCTTCAGTTCATCCCATGATAATGCATATGCTGCGGTTTCGCCCTTTATTTGAACCTGAAGGTTCCACCATAGTCGAGCTCCATCTTGAAACAACTCAGAAACGTATGGGACTTGTTGTTCTGGCGTACAACCACTCATTCGAAAGATGGAATCCATACTTTCAATCCATTTCACAAAAGCTGTGGCACCTCCAGTGCCGTCGAACTTCGGAGGCTTGTAGTTGAGGAAGTGCCAGTAGGGACAACCGTTATTTTCTGAGGTACCTCTGCTAGGTTCGGAGCGTAGGGCCTCGTGCTGTGCTATAGCTGTAGCAATTATCTCTTGAAGTTCTGCCTCTGAGGTGGGCATGCGCATTTCGCATCTTGGTGGCATCTTCTAAAAGATGTTTCACGTAGGTTAGGTCATAGCAAGTAAAGTGTATGTCTGTATTCAACAATATCAACACATAACATCTCATGCTATAAATAAATCAACCACATAACATCTCATGTCATAGAACATAAACAACAGATCAAACATCACAAGTGATGAGAATACTGCGATTGTATTGCCATAAATCGAGACCACAATGTAAAGTTTACAAGTACACAACTGTATCATACAACATCAATTACTTAGTAGGGGACGACCCTAGACAAGTTGTGAGATCACTGGACGTATTCAGGAATCTTTGGTTCGTCCATTTTCAAGTGCCAGAACTCCACCTCAAGCTTCTGGATTCCAGCCCTAGAACATTATTTCTTCTTCATCATTTCTTTGAGCTCGTCCCAGCTCAGTGCATAAGCAGCATCTGTATCAAAGGTCTGAACCTAAGGGTTCCACCATGAGAGTGTGTCATCTAGAATTTACCCCGAGATATAGGTAACACTCTCTTTGGGGCGAACAGTTACTCATTCTTAGAATGGAGTCAGTCTTTTCGGACCAACGAACAAATGCATCGGCACCTCCTGTTCCGTCAAAGTTCAAAGGCTTGCAGTTCAGGAACTGCTTATAGGTGCAGCCAGTTGGAGGGTTACTTCCAGTAATGCCATCGCTGTGCTTAGAGCGGAGGGCTTCATGTCGTGCATTTACCTGTGAGATGCGTTCTTGCAGCTCGGCTTCTGTCCTTGGCAACGTACTGGTGTTTGTGTCACGCCTGGGTGGCATTCTCTTCTGTCAAAGTGGCATGAAACGGGTTAGACAACATTTCAATTGTCTATGAGATACATAGCACCATAAGCCATCATGTAACCACCCAATTTCACACGTAAATATACTCAATGTATGAGTGAGGTAATAGTTTCTAAGCCTTCACATAGGCTTGCCAATTTGGCTTGTTGCTTGTAATAGAATGGACTCGAGGCTACATCGCCTTGGTCATTCGTGTTTTAGTTATTTCCTGCTACATTGGTTTTCATTAGCTTGACCCGCAGAGTCCACCAGGATTTCTGTGCACTACAAGCCGTTATTACGTGGGCCCCCATAATAGTAAATTGTCTTGCACAGTTACCCCAATTTTCTCTTGTCCAAGCAGATGATCAATCAAGGAGCAACAGCAGGTGCATCGGCATGAACAGGGTCATGCTCCAATGCGGGGTCAGGAGCAATGCCTGGCTCAGGGGCCACGGCTGGCTCCGGATCAAAAAACTCCATCTCAAAATTAGCTGGCTCAACAAACACAGGGGTTACAGGATCCTCCAAGGGCTGGTCTAAGTGTACGAACTCAATGTCATGGTCTGGATCAAAACCAGGTGGAAAAACAGGATCATCCTCAATATCGTGATCAAACTCAAAGCTGTATGCGGGAACTGGTGCAGCTGATGACGCCATATCAGGGCCGGCGTCATGTGAGTGGTGCTACACTCCCTGTATATGCGAAGATGCGGACGCCACAGACTCAAATGAGTTTGGGACAGGTGAATGGGCTTGAGCCTCCTCTGCAGGAGCGTCAGCAAGCAGTAGGCTATCACCAGCAGCAATAGGGCCTCGCCCTCAAGTGGGTCCTCCTCTAATAGTTCGACATCGTCGTTAGAGACAACGTCGGGGGGCATATCAACAACGGGATAAGCGGCAAGGGGCACAGGAGCAGGGATCACCGCGAGTGGCAAATCCCCAACAAGATGGCCATCAGCAGGCTCTGCTACGACATCAGGCAGCGCAAAAGGCTGAAAGTCGTCATCGTCTGTGCTGGTAGTATCGGAAATGTACACCTCGTGCTTCGATGAAACTAAGTCGCCTGGTACTATGGCCATGGGATCTGTAGTGTCCGACTCTCCAGTATCTGATGAAGGCATGACATTTTGTAATACAAACACACATATACACAAATAATCAATCATATAGTCAAATAAACATATTAGTCACCAATAAGCAATCATATAGTTCTCCTAGTCCCACTAGCCTCCCAGCCTCCCAGACTGAATCTCCTAGTCTCTCAAACTACCTTCCCAGCCTTTCAGACTGTTCTTCCTAGTCCCACTAGCCTACTTCCTCAGCCTCCCAGACCGAGCCTCAGCCTCCTAGACTGAGCCTCAGCCTCCCAGACTGAGCCTATAACAAATAAAATGTGCTCAACTTTGTTTGTAAAAACGTTTTGGATCTGGACTTAGGTGGTATGCAATGTAAAATGTTTTCGTGAGAGCCCTAGTGATCATAGTCTAGACTCGAGAAGGAATCCTAGTTCGCTATGATCAGGGCTCTGATACCAAGCTGTCACACCCTGGCTTTTGCGGAAGCGTGGGTTAATTTAGTGTGACTTCTTAATACCATAGCTTAATCACAACAAAGCTATATGAAAATAAAACCATGCAGATCATCCATTGTTTTAAGTTTGAAAAGTAAAATACCACAATATTGTCTTAAGGCGTTGACACATGCAACGGAAATTACAACCTAATAACATAAAAAACATTGTTTGAAAGACACAACCACAAACTTAAGATAGACGCCGTTTAAGACTTGCGACTCGTCCAGGTAAAAGTCGCAATCCCTAAACGTGGATGATCCCATACTCTAACGCAGTGCGAAAACGTAGTATACCGTGCCAGATCCTTAGTTCCCTGAAATACATGTAAGTTGGAAAAATCAACAATAATGTTGAGCGAGTTCATGTGTAGTGAGTATGTAAAACCTTTGTAAGTATAAAAATCCCTGGTATGTAGCAAATAAGGAAAAAGAGATCACGAATGGTTTGCAAGGCCATTGATAAAAATCGCTTACCGGACTGCAATCAGATTTGTTACATTCTGATTGCAGTCTACGGAATAATTTGTTTAAAATTCCTCGCAAGTCCGTTTGACGAATTTCCAGTTGGAGGGTCACAAATACATCAGTGACCATCTATGGTATGAATTTTAGGGGTTGGTTCTATTCAGGTTTCAAGTTGTGACTGAAAACGTATAGCCCAGTTTACTGCAGTAAAACTCAGCCTAAGATGCTGTCATGAAAACAGACTTTTAAAATAGTAAACCACCTCAAAAAAATATGATTCCAGCGCCATTTTCTTCGTTTTTCGAAAATACACAATTTAGGCTTCAGAAATTCCGTTTTTCGATTTATTAAAGTCTGTTTACAGCCTGTTAAAGACGGCTGAAAAAGTACATCAGCATGTTATTTTAAAGTTTAAATGTTATTAAGTCGTATTAACAAGCGTCCGAACAACGGGTTTATCAAAAGCTTGACTATCAAACATCATATATGTATTAACCAACCTTAAACCAACAAGTTTTCATCTTTATGTATCAATCATGAGTAAACTTTTTATATGTAAACTTCATATGAACTTTTATGTACATTCTTGTTCTTGTCATTTTAGTGATGTAAACATACTACACCCTTTGATCATAAAAACGAGATGAAACAAGATTAACAAGAGTGTAACAAGAGACTTACTACTAGCTTATAGCTAGGGATGAAATCTAGTGTGAAAATGATGAGAAAATGTGATGAAAAAGCTAGAACAAAGCCCTTCTTGAAGCTCCACAAGTAGTAACCTTCTTGAATCACCTTCTAAACTTAATGGAACTTGCAAAATGAAAGAGATGGTGTGAAAGTGAGGGTGATGGTGGCGGTTTTGTGGGAACCGAAAGTGAGAGGGAGAGAGTGAAGTGGAGTGTGTAATCTTGAGGATATGATGACAACTAAAGAGCCATACTACTTATAATCATCTTGCATTTCTTTTAGATACTTACACAAGCAATCAATCTATTATTTTAATTAACAAATCACCAAGGTATGGAATGTAGATGTGGTGGATTCGGTTGTGGTAAACCGAAATGAGAGAGAGAGTTGAGTGAAATGAGTGAAATCTTGTGAAGTGAGGTTAAGATCCATACACCATGCTTTAATAGATGTTCTCATATATTATGTCTAGATCAACAAGTAAAGTCTAATAAACAATTGAGATTTAATCAAGTGAGAAGATGTGAAGTATGGAAATGGTGATATGGTGGGTCCACTTGGGAACTAAAATCGTTGGGGGGGGGGGGGGTCTTAATGAAAAATTGTGACTAAAATGTAAACATGAGTTACATTTCTAATAATATATTCATGTATGTTAGATTGATGATTTATAACGGGTGTTATGATAGACGGGGACCATGACTAGCAAAAAATAATCAAACAATGTCCATGACAAAAATTTAGTGTTCCGGGTAATGTCCGGTTATTCGGTTAGGTAACGTCCCGTTAGAGTGTTTAATTAGTCCAACAAGGGTCTTTTATATATATTTTTGCAACACAAATTATTCCCGGCACTTAGGAAAATATACGGGACCGTTCTGCCATGTTTTTGCACTTTATTAGTAATTTAAAATGCTGAGTTTTGTATTAAAGAGCAGAATGTTGTACTTAAAGTACGTTTTAGGCACATCCGGTCACTATAAACTTCACCTAGTGACGCAGTTCTACAATCCTCACCTCCCTACACTCACTACTAGTGTAGTAATCTATTCCTGGCTCATAATGGCCTCAGAGACAGTAACTGTCTGATGCTGGCTATGTCAGCATGTTTGCTGGGTTATCCGTATAGTGTGCTCACTTGCTTTTGTGCATCAAAGTTGTCACTGACGTTTGTGTATAAATAATAGAGTGACAGTATAAAAAGTGATGCATGAGCATGTATGTATCAGAAACCAGTAAGCAGTTTAATCACAGTTGTAAGCAAGCACAGTAATTAAGCATTAATTAAATATTAATTAGTTCGTACGGATACCTAGTTTGGTGAGGGTTGTCACACGTACCTATAGTGTTACAAGGGGTAACCTCTGTTACCCCTTGACGCTCTGGTAACGCTCCAACGGTAGTGTAAATTTTGAAAAAATTTGACGTTTTTTCGATTTCGTTACCCCTTTTTTTGAAACGTTACCCCCATGCAATTTTCTAGATCCGCCACTGCAATAAACCAAACCGAGACCTACCGGTTTGACACAGGAACCAATTTGGGACCGGTTTGATGGCCGGGATTAGGAACCGGTCTGATATCACCAGTATATTTCTGTTCGGGACTGGTTTTTGGTATTACCGGTTCGGTTTGCCAACGCCGATTCACAAACTGGTTTTTTTGGGCACCTCTAATTGCACCCTCTTTTTTACACACATTAGAGAGTTTAAAGAAGGCTGGCTGATAGATACCAGAAATTGAAAGTTCTAAAATTGATAGGATTGACAATTAAGTGAGCCCAATTCGGGAAGGACAATTCTCTGATTACAAAATAAATTTAGATAAACAAATAACCAGACAAGAGTTAAAATGTAGGAACGCAAACCGGTTTTTTTGGGCACCTCTAATTGCACCCAATTTTTTACACACATTAGAGAGTTTAAAGAAGGTTGGCTGATAGATACCAGAAATAGAAAGTTCTAAAATTGATAGGATTGACAATTAAGTCGGCCCGATTCGAGAAGGGCAATTCTCTGCAATGTAGTTAATATCCCGATATATCAATGATATATCGGTTATCGGTCCCTTGCCGAGATAGCGATACAAAATATTGGTTAGAATATCGGTACAAATAATATCAGCGATATTGTATGATATTTACCGATATAGGACCGATATTTGATCGATAAATCACCAATTTTCCCGATATCAGTACCATTCTTCTTATTTCTACCGTTCATTTTCTTCTACTGCTATTAGCGTTTTAAGTCCTAATTGTTAGTTGTTACTGTTAAATGTTAGTGTTTGAAGTCTTAGTCAGTTCTTACTTGTTACAATTGTTAGTGTTAAATTGCTATATATATAAATTTAGCATGATATTAAAATTACCGATATCCTACCGATATCCCACTACGATAACCGATATCTCAAATATCGGTCCTTGACCGATATCCAATATTTTACCGCATTAACTACTTAGATTCTCTGATTACAAAATAAATTCAGATAAACAAATAACCAGACAAGAATTAAAATGTGGGAAACTAATTATCTAAGCTACACTTTAGGTAGGAACAGTTGGAATGGTTGAACCAATTCGCGCTTCCAAAGCATTCATTGGGTTCGTATCACTGGCGCAGACTAGTATATAATTAACCCAACACAACAATGAATTCAGTCCAAGCCCAACATGTCACACCCCAACCAATGGCGGAATCATCAGAGTGGGACGAAGAAAGATTGCTCATTACACATAACGCTAATTTTGACAATAGATTTAAAAAAAAAATTGATTTCATTCATAACATAACGTTACAATACATGGAACTTGAAATACAACATGTTTAATACAAGAAAAACAATACAACAAACAAGTACGAAAGTTATACAGTGTATTGAAAACCTAAGACGTCTAAGTGTATATCTATGCATCATCACTACTTCAATTTCAAAGCATCGTCATCCACAACCTGTAACATGTTTAAAGTAAAGTTCAATGCAAAAGCAAAGGCGAGTATACAAATTTTCATACATACATAGCATAAAAATGAGTTTAAACAATTCCACATGGCAAGCTATTGATTTTCATACAATGTTCGGTGTCATGTTATGTTCCATGTCTTAACATACAAAGTAGTACACTCTATGATTTTCATGCGCCTATCACTATAATCTCGTGTGCACCCGCTATTATATTGATCGTCGCATAGCCCGCATAGCTTATACTAGTTGTGTATGAATCAGGGTATACAAAATTTGAAAACAAGAATCTGTGTGAATAATGATGTAGTATATAAGCATGTTTATGTTTAAGTATGTAGGTGACCAACGTAAGCGAATCCCTCAGGTTACGCTCACGTATAGGCACGAATGTACGAATATGAGTATGAATAAAAGTATGTGTATGAATATAAGTAATAGTATGAGAATGAATATGTATATGAGTATAAGTAGGAACATAAAACGTATAAGTATGAATACGAATATAAGTATGAACATAAGTATAAGCATAAATGACAACGATTGCATGCATGGTGTGAATGGAATGCAACGAATCTATACATATAAAATGATCGAAAAGTTCGAGTATGTAAAAACGAATGATATAAATGAAATTGTCGTGAGATATTGACTAAAACATGTGCGATGATATGCATGTAAAGTTGTTTGAGCAAAACGTGGAGTTTATCGAATCAAAATAGATTGAGTTTGAATTAGAATGTAGAACCTAGTTTGTGAATGGAAAAAAGAATGTAAAGTACTTATTGATTAAGTGTGACATATTTTGTAAAGAACGGAAATGCTACTCTTGTTTAAGAAGAGTTTATGTAAGTAAAAAATGGTTGGTCCTATGAAGTTTCCTTGTCCACATATTTTGAAATTGAAATGACGTATTGAGCGGTGTATGAAAGCTTTTGAAAAGAGTGAATTTGTATTATTTTAAAGGATCTTGTATTAAAACAATAAGTTTGAAATATGAAGGTTTTCATGAAAATGTGCTCCTAAAAGAATTTTAGCATAAGGAACTTAGTAATTTTTCAAAAGAGTTTTAGTAAACGATCGAATAGTATTCGTAATATTTTGTACGAGTGAGCCAAAAGTTGGTTTGATTTCTGACTGAAAATAAAAGTATTTAGCATAATGATATAACGTGGGCGTGCTTTAGTGATTACGTTGAGTATGAAAGTTGTGGGCAAGAGATTCATTGGACCAATTAAGTTGATGGGTAGCATTTCGTGAAATTTTGAAAATCAGGAAACAAAACATTTATGGTATGATTAAGAATTTCGTGTATGTGTTTTATGTGGAATAGGTTGTAGGGTAAGAAATGCGTTTGATAAAACCATGCATTTTTTAAATTGATAAAGGTAGTGACTTTGACGAATGATAAACAATTTAGGTATAAAATATGATTGTGTTTGCATAATAAAGTCCTTTTGAAAGAAAAATTTTGGTAACGATCACCTAGGTAAGGGTATCACCCCTAATCGTTGGTGAGGTCGTTTTAAGAAAAGAAGGAGCGGAGTTAATCGTCAAGGTAAGGAAATCACTCCTATCTCGATGATATGTCTTCATTTTGGGGTTACAAAATGTAAATCTAGTTGGTGACGTTTTTAAAATCATGCATGTGAAATACGTATAAGTGTATGAAAAGATTTAGTATGATAGGTGTGTAAGAAAATAATCCCGAAAATAATTAGAATTTGAAAAGAGAGGTTTGCATCGTATAAGATTGATAATAGTAAAATGTAGGTTTGGTTAAAACATGGATTGTTCCAAAACGGAACTTTGACCAAACCGAAGTGGTCGAAAATTCTTTTGAATTTGAGAAACATGCTTTGGCCTAATAGATGGAATACTCTCTCCGAAATTTTGGTTAACAGTATTTACCCTTCCAGTTACTACATGTTTCAAATCAATTGAAAATTCGAGACTTGGCGGGATTTTTTTGAAAATTAAGGAGTGGGACTAGTCGACAAGATGCGGGTTTCACCCCTAACTTGACGATTTTGTACCCTAAGTGTGGTTGGTACTCGTCGGGTCAAAATTTAATTTCGACACTTTGACAAGGGTCCACAAGAATTTGAAAAAGAAATTCTCCATCAAGGTGAGGATTTCACTCCTAACTTGATAGCAAATTTCGTAAAAAAAAAAAAGAATAGGTGGATTGAGAGTCGTTCAACAAATTGTGGGTTTCACGCCTATTTTGGTGAAGTTGTCTCGTTTGTATAATACTAGTGTTTTCGATTTTTAACATAGTCGTGTAGAATAGCCTTAGGAAAGGCGTATGTTATGGAATAATAAAACAAGAATGAGCACATAAAAAAACATTTCAAGTATAGCAGATGAAGATATTTCAAGAAATTAGCATGTGAATCAAGTATGGTGCTTAACTATAGACTAGGTCAAAAGCATGACAATTTTCCTAATTCCCTTTAATTATGGCTCTGATACCAATCTGTCACACCCCAACCAATGGCGGAATCATCGGAGTGGGACGAAGAAAGATTGCTCATTACACATAACGCTAATTGTGGCAATAGATTTAAAAAAATAAATTGATTTCATTCATAACATAACGTTACAATACATGGAACTTTAAATACAACATGTTTAATACAAGAAAAACAATACAACAAACAAGTACGAAAGTTATACAATGTATTAAAAACCTAAGACGTCTAAGTGTGTATCTATGCATCATCACTACTTCAATTTCAAAGCATCGTCATCCTCAACCTGTAACATGTTTAAAGTAAAGTTCAATAAAAAAGCAAAGGCGAGTATACAAGTTTTCATATATACATAGCATAAAAATGAGTTTAAACAATTCCACATGGCAAGCTATTGATACAAGATAAACAATAAAATCGGCATGTGTTTAACTAATCAAAACAATGATGAAACGCAATAAGCTCATGACATAACCCAAAGTTTACAGGCGGTGAGTTACTCCTATAGCGCTATATATGTCAAGGATAGGCTCATACGAAGTTAATGATAAGTCTAACACAAAACGTTTAACCCCAAGTTTAAAGTATCAAGTAATCAAGTATGGATGCATTTATAAGGAATGTTTGTGCAGGAATAAAGTTTAAGTGTAAGTTTATAGTCTAACATGTTATACCCCAAAATGTGGTAAACGAAAAAGGGGATTCAAGTATACTCACAAAATTGCTAATTCTTCCGATTATCCAATGGTTGACGAGGGAATGAGTTTAGGAGTTTGAATGTATATGGATTGGAGTTCAAGGTATGCTAAGAGTCGGAATTCGGAATTTAAAGTATATCAAAAGTAAATCGATGAGAAAATAACCATCTAGCACCTAATACTCATTTTTGACACTATGAAACCCATAGGGGTTTGAATGTTTTCATGGGTTAAAGTACCCATTAGAATCGTAACGAGAACTAAGTTCTTAGATGGTGTAACTTAGTATTTTTTGACAAATAATCATTAGATTATCATCAAAGGTTCGGTTACTATAGGTATTATATATTCTATATAGCATATATCATAAGCTTTAGTCCAACAATATAACAAGGATTATCATAGAAGTCATGCATAGAGGTAGGAGGATGTTCTTTTTTTTAAGACATCCTTTATATTCACCAATGCACAAGTTGTCATAAGACAACAAGGATGGTCATGAATGGACAATAAAGGAATGAAATATACATACTAACTAAGAAGAAAACATCAAGTGAAGTGTGGATTGTAAGTAGGATAGCCCAAGCTTTCCAAGTAATCACGCATACACAAGCTCACGTCTTGTTCAACACTTGTGGGTCAAAACCCTTTTAAAAACCAAAAGTTTAGAGGGATTAAACACCTCCGATTTGTATGTTACAGCCTTGTTTTTAAGCATACTCAATCATAGACTTGATTGGTAGCATAAGGACATAGGTTTGTATAAAGAAAACATGAGTTTTCTTCCAAAACATAAAGAATTAAAAAGATAAAAATGAGCAGAATTATAGGTGCACTTTGGACCTAAAAAATGGTAAGGTTTCACCTTAGTTTGCCCAAGCAAACTTGTGAGAACCTTCCTAGAGATTATCCAAGTGTTGTAGAAGAAAGAACAAGAAGAAAATTGAAGTGAAAGTGACTTAAAACTCACTTTTGTTGCTGGAACTTTCTGATGTAGACTGCTGAACTCAGCTGTGTTTTGGGAGAGTTTTTGGAGTGTTTAAGTGTTGCAAAAGTGGTAAAAAAAACTGTGATTAAGTGGTATTTATAGAGGGAAGGATTAGGGTTAAGTTGGTTGGCATTTAATATAAGTAGTTAGGGGTTAGAACAATTAAAAAAACAATTGCTGTTGTCTTTGTAATTCACGGCAGGAAGGCTGTTTTGGACAGCTTCTTCATTTTTTTTGTAATACAAGACATAGTAGGCTAGATATTGTTATGTCAAATTAATTTATCACTTGCCTAATCATTTAATCAAAGTATCTAGTGGGTTAACAAAAAAAAAGACCATTATATCAGCCTAAGGTTGTTTCTGATCGATAGGGGCTGTCCTCCACTTTATATATATATATATATAGGGTAAGGTTCATGCGAGAACCACCCTTATTGCGAGAACCGCGAGAACCAATGTGAACACAAAATAAAATCTAAAAAAAAATAAAAAAAACACTCAAAATTTTTTTTTTATTATTTTTTTTAAATCGCTATATTTCGTTATCATAAAAAAACTTTTTTTTCGAGTAACAGTTATCCATGCACATGTGCATATGTATCATTACTTCGACAAATTCGGTAATACGTTATTAGGAATAGACAATTGCACTTTAATTTACAATACCATTTGTAATACACTACTTTTTACATTATCAATATTCAAAATGCACATGTGCATCATTAGGTATAACCATGATATAACGTGTTTTGGTACAAAAAGTTTGTGATTTTGAATGGAGAAGTAGGCCCATATATATGTTTTTTGCTTAGTTATATCTAGTGGTTGATGGTTTGGTTATAGTTGTCAATTTATGATGTAATATGTTGATTGGATGGTATAAATGGTGTTTACATCCATGTAATAAAGTGAAAATATTGTTAATGGTATTGTTTTATGGATGGTAGGAGGTAATGGTATTGTATTATGGATGGTATGAGGTAATGATAGTGTATTATGGATGGTATGATAGATGAAAGGGAAAGTGTATTCAAAGTAGTGTACCAAAACACCTTATTTCATGTTGATACATATAAATGCACATGTGCATTTCTAATATTGGTAATGTAAAAAGTAGTGTATTACATATGGTAGTGTAAATGAAAGTGCAATTGTCTAATATGTGTAATGAATTACGGAATTTGTCAAAGAAATGACAAAAATACACATGTGCATGCTTGTGTATTATGGATGGAATGATAGATGAAAGAGAAAGTAGTGTACCAAAACACCTTATTTCATGTTGATACATATAGATGCACATGTGCATTTCTAATATTGTTAACGTAAAAAATAGTGTATTACACGTGGTAGTGTAAATGAAAGTGCAATTGACTATTATTTGTAATGAATTACGGAATTTGACAAAGAAATGATACATATGCACATGTGCATAGATAACTGTTACTCGAATTTTTTTTTTTTTTTGAAAATTTTTTTAATTTTTTTTATTAACAAAATATAGCGATTTTTCCAAAAAAAGTAGTAAAAAAATAAAAAATTTTTTTTTGTGTTTTTTAGATTTTTTAGGAATTACTGTTTATGTTCACACTGGTTCTCGCAATAAAGGGTGGTTCCTAACGGATCTTTGTCATATATATATATATATATATTTGTTTTGCCATGCACTTTTACGTTTCATATGAAATTTACTATTATTATTATTATTATCTTAATTTAACCACGTATTTAATAGTTAACAAGCACGTATAAGTTATGAATACTAGTACGTCGGGTATCGCTTGCGCGTATGCATTCGAGATTGGTAACGTATAACCCAAGTATTGTGACACGTTTAAGCATGTATAAAATTGAATTTCATTACGATCGAAGTCTCGGATTTACAATGGTTTGAAATGAAATAAGAAATACAAAAGGAACAAACTTCCAAAAATAGAAATACAAGACACAATTTCTAATTAAAGAAAGTTACGAAAAAGTGGAGCGTTAAACAACATGCCCGGCCCAGGCGTCGAGACTGACCCACGCTATATTATTGGTCCAGTCTTGGGGTTTGATTAAAACAGACATGGTTACAAGCACAATATAAACTTAGATCCTTAAATACAAACTTTTTTGGAGCTTGGATGCATTAAAAAGGACTTTTAGCACTTTCAACCTCTGACCATGGTTTAAAAAACGGTTGAGACATGCGCCTCGAGACGCGCCTCAAGGCGAAACGGCCAAAAAACGATTCTGAGGCGCGCCTCAGGGGGTTTATACTGTATGTGCGCCTCAGAGGGGCTGAGGCGCTAAAAAGGCTGCACCACAGGGGTTTTTGAGTTTTTGTGTCAATTTCAAGCAATTTATGTCTTTTTTATGTGTGTTTTTTATTATTTTGATGAATTTGATGATGAATTTAGTTAGTATTTCTATTTTTATAAGATATATATTATTTATATTTATTTTTAAACTCCGTCTTGGGCTTACGCCTCGGTTCGCCTCGAGGCTTACGCCTCATGAGGCGAAGGGAAAACGCCTCGAAACTCATTTCCGTTTATTAAACCTTGCCTTTGACTCGTTACACGTTTACTTACAGTTTTGTATACCTATTTGACCCATTTAATATATACCTATTTGACCCGTTTAGAAGTAGCTAGCGTATCAGATAAGATAAAGGAGAGAAGATTGAGATGGTTTGGACATGTGAAGAGGAGGCAGACGATAGAGCTAGTTAGAGTGGTTGAAACCCTCAAGGTAGAGTGGAGGAGGAGTAGAGGCAGACCCAGAATTACTTGGGATGAGCGGATTAGGAAGGATTTGCAAAGATTGCACCTCTCTGAGAACATGGTCCATTATAGGAGCTCATGGAGACGTATGATTAAGGTTAAGGATTTCTAGGAGAAGGTACAATTGTGTTTTTTGGTGTAGTGTATGGTCGTAGATATGTAACTATGTGTATAGGCTGTTTGTGTTGTCATATTTGTCTTGTTTTACCATGCACTCTTTCGCAACTCATGTTACATTGGTAGCTTCATACACACACACACACACCTCATGTTCTATTTATTTCTTTCCTGGGTGTTTTGAAGCCGATGGTCTCTCTGGAAGCAGCCTCTCTATCCCTAGGGGTAGAGGTAAGGTGTGCCTACATCCCACCCTCCCCAGACCCTACAAATAGCTTTGTTATTTGTGGGATTTTTCTGGGTATGACTGATTGAATATATAAAATATAACCAAACTAGTTGACCCATTTGGTATAGTAAATAGCAGAAGTGCTTCTCTAATTTGCATTGGCCAAAAGCCCAAAAAAATGAAACCAAATTGTAGCCTTCCCTTAAACCCACAAAAATGTCAACAAAACATTAAAAAGTAGTTTGTTAATCATTATCTTTGTATGATGATAGTACAGCTTGCTAGAGACTAGACTCTTTATCAGTTTTAAAAAGAGCAATGAACTCCAAGGCGTTTAGGTCCCAAGTGTGAGAAAAGAGGCGAAAGCTTAACGTACAGGAGAAGTTGCTAAATGGACACACATTTCATTCCCATAAACTAACTTCCTGTTATTAACTTATGAAGTTATAGGCTTCATGTTTGACTTGCAAAACCATTTACAACATCATTTCTTGAAAGCATCTAAATAAGTAACAGGGGAAAACAACATACACCAGTAATTCACTACATGCAGGTACTAGAGCATAAAACCAATTTAAAAATAGAACAATCTGAACTCACCGATACAAATTATAATCAGCCAGGAAGAATGCTCTTTTACCAAAATGAAGCAACAGCTCGTTCTTGCCATAGATCATAACCACCTACAATCATCAAGATCAAATACAATTAGTGGTGTTAAATGATTCATATTCGTAGATTGGAAGGTGGAAGACGACACAAACCCAAAAATTGTATCAGACGACACAACTCGAGCTTTCACAAGTTGACACGACAATACCCTAAAAGTTACAAATTCACAACCAGAATACTAATGTATGTTAAAATTTTGAAACTTGATGCTCATTTTTATTCTGTATTTTACTTTTTAGTAAAAAATATTAGTTTAGGTTATGAACCAAACCAAATTTAAAAGAACAATTATAAAACTAAGCAGGTTATACAGTTCAACCCGTGAACCACCAGATCAAACCAAACACTACCTGTTTGGCTAAACTTATTCGTGATTCAACCCCAAACTGACCCTGACCCAAAGCCTGTTTAGACTAAACCTAATCTCGAATATTTCATGTTAGATAGACGTAGTTTCAATAACTCACACCCTGAATACAAGTGAACCACTATAAACATAAATATAATAACCCTTTTGCCAAAAGCTACATACCAGGTTCAATGTCTTCTTACCTTCAATTCACAGGATTACTAACATTATTCTCCATAACAACTTTTCTGTCACACCCCGACCACGTAAAACAACAAAACGTGGCGGAAACGTCGGGGAGTGTTGTAACATAATCATTGTTTCATAACACATGGAAATTGAAATATTGTTTTATTGATTAAAAGAGTTACAATGTCTTGACAATCAAAGAAACATAACATAAATAACTAGTCTTGCATCTTTTATTGTCGCTAAGGCCCAAGTCCGCCTAAGTGTATCTTGATAAATCCTAAGCATCATATCCTGAAACACATGTGAAAATAGGTACATCAGCATAAAAATGCCTGTGAGATACATAGGTTTTGTGAAAATAGAATTCATGACTTATGTTTAAGAAAATGTTTAGTCATGAACCTTGTAATTTGCTTTGTCTTGTAAATCATTTGAAAAGTGATAAATAAACCAAATGATATATATGTATAAAAGAATAATACATGGTTAAGTAAATAACTAAGTAAAATGAGTTTATATCAGATAAATTGTTTGTAAAACAATGTATTGTGAAAACTATGTTATTTGTATAAAATGTTATATGTCTAAATTAAAATAATTCAAATAACGCTACGATATGTAATACCATACAAGCACTTATATATAGGGATGAGATTTTTTACCGAAATACCGGTACCGTACCGGTACCATACCGGTACCGTACCGGTACCATACCGGTACCGTACCAATGCCGTACCGTACCGATCATAAACGGTACCGGCTTCGGTAATAGATTTTTCGAAATTCGGTATCGGTAAAAAGCGGTATCGGTACCGGTATTTTTCGGTAAATACCGGTATTAATACCGAATTTTGCTATTATCTTAGATCCCATTATGAAGTTATATTTTCTTGAACATTGTTTAACAAAAAACCAATATCAAATTTCTTTTGTTTGTTTACTTTTAATCAATTATGATGATTTTTTACACATATTGAAATTTGGATGTTAAAAGTCGAACCCATGGATGTTTACCTTTTGATTTTTTGACTACTTAGTATGTTTACCTTTTGTTTACATTTCTCTATATATTACTCTAGTTCAGTTAATAATGGATGGATAGGTTGCACATAAAATTTTTTTAGGTAAAACAATGGATGACACCAAAGCGGTACCAATGTGGTAAAATACCGAAATACCGGTACCGAAACCGATACCGTACCGGTAGCGAATCTATAAATACGGTACGGTAATCGGTATCCACATTTCCTCAATTTTGGTAACGGTATTTACGGTATTGGTACCGGTACGGTACCGGTATCATACCGATCTCATCCCTACTTATATATAGGAAGTACCAGCGGCATATCCACCATACTTGTATCATATTACACACGCCTCGTTACTTAAATCACTTACTCAAACCAAACCACTAAAGTAAAATGTTTATGTATAATCAAATGTCAAAATGTTTGTGTGAAAACCATGTCTAATGTCTATGTCTAATGTAAATCATGAATTGTGTATATCAATGTCAAAATGTTTATGTCTAATGTAAATCATGAATTGTGTATATCAATGTCAAAATGTTTATGTCTAATGCAAATCATGAATTGTGTATATCAATGTCAAAATGTTTATGTCTAATGTAAATCATGAATTGTGTATATCAATGTCACAATGTTTATGTCTAATGCAAATCATGTAATGTGTAGCCAAAATATCGTGTATGGTAAGTGAAATATATCAACTAAACCATATGTAAAATGCACAAAAACAAGGTATTGAAGTAAAACATGGTTTAAATCAAAGTTATGTTTTGTGGAACAAATGCATGCTATACTGATATAAACATCTATACGGTATTGTTATAATGCATACATTCAAGCCTTGTGACTGTGGTGATAGACCTTTAAACAAATTAAAGGTTTATCTGTTTTTTGTTTATCGAATTCGGTAATTCCTTCCATCCAAACATACCTAGGATGTTAGGAACGGGAGTTGTCAATTCCTATGGTACCACTACCTACTAACGAATGGCGTAGCTTATGTTAATGAATGTATTTATGTCCCAATTAAACAAACCAAATGTCATACCAAAATGTAAGCATGTGAAAACAATGCACTACGTGTGTAATCAAATGAACATACATAGCGTGAAATGTAATGTAAAACAATGTACTAAGTATGCACACAATGGACATACATAACATGAAATATAATGTAAAACAATGTACTAAATATGCACACAATGGACATACATATCATGAAATGTAATGTAAAACAATGTACTAAGTATGCACACAATGGACATACATAGCATGAAATGTAGTGTAAAACGATGTACTATAAATGTACTAATGAACATAGCAAGTATATGATGTGAAAACATGGAAAGCAAGAAAGTAACAAGTAGGCACATGTGTTTCACCCTAAAACAGTTTGAAAAACAGTAAAGAGGGGTCTATGTACTCACTTGAGATTGCTCATTAGTCCTAGGATAACCACCAAGCAATGCTAGAATATCACTGAATCAAACGGTACCTAATATAGGTAACTACATTAATAACCGGACCTATATCGGAGGATTGGATAGAACGAGGGCTCGTAAACCAAATGAGTATGGGAACTCAGGTAATATGGTTTAACAAAGCCTACATTCTAAAATGAAACCTAACCTAAGTGCTTACGACCCATTACGACCCGTTTAGGTAGCTTATGCTACTTTAACGCGTCGTTCGCGTAAAACGCGTTCGGAACGCCTAACTAGCCCTATGATACGTAAAATATGCCTTAACATGTCTAATATTGTTGCCAAAATAGTTTAGATATCAAAAGTTATGTTACATATGTTTAATATGAATTTTGGCGTAAAAAGGGCATTTTGGTCAATTACCTAAGGCATATAAACTACCTATCATACAACTAACTAAACGTCGTGACCATAAGGTATAACCTAGGAAGGTTATTCCCTATACAACTATGGTCACCTAATGTGTTTGGTCGGATCCTAATGATCGACCAAACGGGTCGGGTTCGAAAGTATAAGCGATTGTTTAGATCGCTTACCTTACGACCCTATATAAGCACTAAACTAAAAGTGACGAGCTAAGCATGTTAAAACATGCTTAACTAAGTTTAGAAAATAGGTTTGGTATAAAAAAAAACGGTTTTGATACCTAAGAGTATTTTGGTTACAAAATAAGCAAGAATACGCATTTTGGCCGAAACTACGACTCGTCACTGAGCCTGGATAACGTGGTAATCAGTAGGTATAGCCACTAGGGACTATAACCATCGTGATTACGCTCACGTTAGGAAGTTCAAGCGAACTTCACGTTAACCATAAACTGGTCAATGCAGAAAGTCAAACATAGTTTGACTTTAACGCTAAAACGAATGAAAAGAACGAAAGAACACTTACAAAGGGTCCCCGCAAGCTAATCTTGATCCAAGTAGCTCAGGTATGAAGCAAAGGCTTCAACTTAGAGCACTTTAGATTTGATTTTGTGAGGAAGAAGTGAAACATAAAGTGGGTATTTATAGGAAATGGACCACCGTTAGGATCGTTTCTCGAAAACCGGGCTTTAATCTCATCCCTACACTTGTTGAAATGCTAAGGTATGTTAATTGGACCCCCAACATCAGAGAACAACATGTGGAAATGAGATTGGGAGTGGCTAACAGCTGTTAACAGCTGTTTAGAAGCTTCTGATGAGCTGGGAGGTCCTTACGGACCGTATGGGTGTGGGCTTACGGTCCGTAAGCCATCAACTTTGCTGAATTGACAGTTTTGGTCCCTGCAGCTCCAAACTTGGTTTTTGGTGCATTTTTGACACGTTTAAGCCTCGTTAACCCCATTTCAAAGCTCTAAAATGAAGTTAAAGTATAGGGAACTTAAAATGTGCTCAAAAATATCTTGGATGTCGGTTCGTTTGGCCGTACGATTGCGTTGTTCGGTTAATTACGACGGAAGTCGTAACAGACGCAAAAACGGTCCAAATTGCGCGACGAATGAATTTTTTTTATGCCAAACACTAAAAAAAATATTTTAGTGCTTACATAAATTTTTGGATGTCCGGATGTATTCAGAACGTAAGTTATGCGCGAAAATGCAAACTTGTGCACTTTTTGACGCTTTTAGTCCCTGAATGACCCAAAAGTTTATTTTAGCACACCGAACCCCTCAAAGCCTATTTCTAAGCTATGTAAAGGATATTTATGGTATGTTTAACTCATGGTCATGTTCCGGAATGTCTGTTACAGTTCAAATCGGCATACTTTCGCAGTTTGTCGAATTTAGTCCCTGTATGCGATTAAACTTGATTTTGTCATACCAAAGCCTTCAAAACTTATTTCTAAGTTATGTAAAGGTTATTTAAGGTATGTGAAGCATATTTCACTATTCCAGAGTGTTCGTTGCATTAAACTGGTTATATTTACGCATCAGTGCGCGTATAATCTTCCAAAAAGCGATTTAGAGCCCGAAATCGAACAAGAATTGATATGTGCAAATGATACACATATTTGTACAAATCCCAAGTATGAAATACAATATTTCATTGGTTTGGTATTTGTTTGATGGTTGCAGTGACCCAGGTGTCACAGTCTCCCCTACTTTCGGAAATTTCGTCCCGAAATTTATTCAGAGGAAACTTGTGAGAGCTTGAAACATGAAGTTGAAAAGATCAAACAACACTGGTTAGAGTCCTGAACTTCTAGTAACTTTATGTAACAACCCTCGGTAAAACCAACACCCTTATAATAATTCGGACACCCTGTTATATGTTCTATATTACACCCCGTATGTGAAAACCGAACCTTAAATAGATTATAACATATAGAATAAATCTAAAACAAGAAATATAGGGCTGAGGCGGGCCGCGTAATACCTCACCCCAAGTTCACGCGGGCCGTATTAAGACTGAAGTTGACTCCGCTGAAACCTTTAGTTAAAGCGGGCCGCGTAATACCTCGTCTAAGTTGACGCGGGCCGCGAGAAACCTATACACGCGAAGACACCAGATGCCGACACGTGTCGACATCGTGTCAAGTCTACTTGATGACCGGACTAAGCTACTGCGTTGACTGATGTTGACGCGAGCCGCGTAAAGCAGCCCTTGTCTTTTACGCGGGCCGCGACAGGACGAGATTACACAACTATAAATAGCAGGCTTCGGATTTCACTTTCAATCGTTCATTCCTTTCTTTCTAAACGAATTTCTGAAGTAGTAGAGATTATAGTCTGGTATTATACCCCTAATTAGCGAGGTTCTGCTCCGTTGTAAGTATTATAACCCCAGTTTCATAATAGTTACGCTGCCCGATTGATTTAGGGTTCCGTAACAACTGTCGTGGTTCTGCCCGACGTAGTTGTTGGAATGCCTTCTCGGGGAGGGTGTTATTAATATTTTCAAAGGGTTATGATACTAATCAATGTACATTTGTATAAATTATAGATTATATCCAGGAAACCCTCATGAGAAATCTAAGATAGCAATGTGAGTAATCCTTCTTTTTGTGTAAACCTTTTTGTGAGTTGATCCACTTTTTGTAAATCTTTTTGTGAACTGTTTTACAAAACCTTATATATCTTTCCCTGCGAATAACCGTATTGAGTATTTGTAAGAATACAATTATAGTGGGTATGTTGGGGTTTTGTATACAAAATTTGTTACCACCTGGTCAAGGAGTAACATTTCCACAAGTTGAGTATGACAGTACCACTGATGTTAATTGGTATATCTTGGAAACAAATGTAATTGCGGATATGCTCTCAATACTGGTCACTGTGACTTTTTATGTAAACTTGATTAAACTGGGATTCACTCACCAGTATTTCTTGCTGATAAAATGTTTTAAACACGTGTTTCAGGTAACTTAGTGTGAAGCCAATAAAAGCCAGCTGGACAGCACTGAAGGCTTGGAAAAGTGGCAATAAAGTTACCTAAAATAAAATAGATGTTTTTATTAAATAAAATAGGATTTATTCCTATGAAAAAGTGTGTACTATGAACTTGGGTTTCATCCCATTTGTTTAATATTATAAAATATGGTGGTTTTACTCTGATAAACACTTCCTAACTACGGTCCTGATGTAAATTCCGCTGCAAGACTAAATAAAACTGATACCACCAAAACTCTGAGATCACGTCCGCCCGTTCCCGGGGATCAGGGATCGGGGGTTGTGACAGAAGGTGGTATCAGAGCCTAGCCACTGGCTCAAGCCAAAGAAGTGTTCTGCTGACACTTAAATTTTTAATTCTGTGTTAGGAAATAACATATGTGATTATGTGTTTTATATTAATTAACTATTTGTTAGTTTACAGTATGAGTAAGAGAAGAATTTCGAACATCTATCATAAACTAGATAGTTCACCAAAAGGAAAAGGAAGTTCATCTCAAACAAATTCCTCAAGATATTTAGTAGATACTGAGGAGGGAATATTTGTCCGTAAAGCACATTATGAAAATCCACTTACCCCTAGTAAAAGAAGTCGGATTCTTAGAAAAAGTCAAGAGAATATGAAAAAGTCTCAGGAAAACCAGAAAATAGGCAGTAACCCACCTTGGGAAGATAAATTAGATGAAAAATGGGCAAATCTCTACATGTTAGCCACTACAGCAGTAAATGTTAACTTATAGTTGAATCGTCAAACCAGTGCCAGCACTCATGCCACCTACGAGCTAGAAACTTTAAAAGAACTTCGTTCAATTGATAACAACCTAGTAAGAAGAAAGAGATAGAATAAACCTTACATAAAAATGCATGTTGAGCATAATACTCCTATAACCTAGTTAGACTAAAATAAGTTACAGATGTATAACTAATAATATATTTCGAATTTCAGTTCTAGTTTATAATAAATATATAAATCTCAATATTTCATTTTAATCAATCTGTTCGTATAATTGTATTAGATATTCGTTTATGATAAATAAACATTCGGATGAACAACAAAAGTGAACCAAGAAAACTAGAATAAGACCTAGAAGTACAAGAGAATTTTTAATGCTATGACTTAATATGAAGCTTTGAGATAAACCAATTGCTTGCATAAATAAAGTGTGATGGTTATTGATATCCTGTGAGGATAATGACTAGAACAGTGCCTGTATGATAAATAAGCAATAACACTTGGCCACTGTTATTTCTTGTTTATTGATACTACTCGGTTCTAGAATATGATTCCTCATGAGAATAGTAATTTCGTTGTTTCTTGATGTAAACTATAATAAATGATGTTTTTTTTAAGATCATGATTTGAAATAAGTTTATGGGTGGAAAATACTATGATGGTTATCTCTCCGGCAAGACCGGGTGAGATGAGATTACCTCTCCGGCAAGACCGGGTGAGATGGGGTATATGTTATGATTATCTAAATAGTACCATGACCTGATATCTGACTCAGGAAATTGTTAAATACTTTGACCTTATGAATGGTCTGTATATTACAATATGTGAATTACATATAAGAGGAAATCTAAAAGATCCTAATAATTGATCATGATAAATAAATTACGAACAGAGGTGTCAATTATGAATTTAGACTTGTCAGAAATCTCTAGTATGTATATATATAAATTCTGATGATAAACATTAATTGATTATCAATCTATGCGATAAAATGAACGGTAGTAATAATAATAGTATAATAAAAATAATAATAAAAATACAATAAAATATGTGTGTACGGATGCATATTAGTGTGTTTTTATTTCTGTTGGTATTGTAATTTTTATTTCAGTACTAGTGTGTAATAGACGCATAGTATATGAAAAGAGTATAGTAGCAATGATCGACGCTTTTAGCAAAAATGCGTGTCATGTGATTAACTATAGTAAGATATTAATTGTGATATTAATATGGGATAAATGTTTAAAATTCAGATGGCCGATGAAGGAAATCAAGGAAATCTGAATAACAATAACCAGAGTAACATTAACGTAGTTAATGATAATCCGAGTATCAATAACAATGGAAACCAAGTGGATAATAGTGCTATTCAACACATAGTGGCACAAGGAATTATAGATGCTATGCCCTTTATTCTTCAAACTGTTAAGGATGCTGATAATAAAAGTAAACATAGCAGTAAGCGACCCGTTGAACCAGAAAACAGTGTAAACAATGGACCAGTATTTCAATTGCCTATTCCTAAAAGAAGAAGAACCATGCCTTATGGTTGTTCTTATAAAGAATTCTGGTCTTGTAAACCAATGGAATTCTAGGGCAATGAAGGGGCCATTGCAACCTTACGCTGGATAGAGAAGACTGAGGTAGTCTTAAGAATAAGTAAGTGTGCTGAAGAAGACAAGATATTGTTTGCTTCTAATCTATTTAAGAATGCAGCATTAGAATGGTGGAACACTATCCTCCAGACAAGAGGAAGTGATAAAACCTATAATATGGAATGGGAAGAATTTAAAGACAAGGTAGAAAGGAAGTTCTGCCCACCCAATGAAAAGGAACAGATAGCAAACAAGTTCCTCAACCTTAGGATGACTGGTGTAGATAGTAAAGGGTACACTACTACTTTCTTTGAATATGCTAGGATAGTGCCAACCCTTGCATCACCAGAACCGGTATTAATCTCCCGTTACATCTGGGGATTAATTGGAGAAATTAGACATGTAGTCAAGGCAACCAGACCCCAAACCATTGAAGAAGCCGTAGAACTAGCCAATACCTTGACTGATGAACTAGTTCGTACTAGAGAAGAAGATCAAAGGAGAAACCTAACCCAGAAGCTTACTCAAGAATTTCGTTCTGGGAATTTCAATCGTAGGAACGTAGATTCTACATTTGCACCGTATTGCGGGATCTGCAAAAAGAAGCATTCTGAAAAATGCTCCACCCACTGCAATTTCTGCAAAGCACCAGGACACAATGAAGAGAACTGCAGGAGGAAATCCAGTAATGGATTGTGTTTTAACTGTGGAGAAAAAGGTCATATCAAGCCAAACTGTCCAAAACTGGCTCTAGCTACAAACAACAAGAATACTAAAAATGCTAGAGCATTTGTTCTGACTACAGATGAAGCCAAGATGATTCCAGATGTCATCGCTGGTACGTTTCTAGTTAATGATGTCTTTGCTAAAAGTATTATTTGACTCTGGTGCAAACCAAAGTTTTATTAATACATCGTTTTGCAAATTTCTAAATCAGTCATTAACTAAACTACCACACGAATGCTTAGTAGAGACAGCGAATGGAGAAACCATTAGGATTTCTGAAATCTTGCAGGGAGCAAGAATAGAAATTTTAAACCAAACGTTTAGGGCAAACCTTTATCCAATGAATCTAGCCGGATTTGATATTGTTTTAGGAATGAATTGGTTAATAGCCAATAAAGCCAGTATTTTATGTGATCAAAAGTCAATTCAAGTAAATTCATCTAAAGGTAAAACGATCACAATTAAAGGAAATAAACCATCTAGATCCACAAAATTCATCTCTGTGATGAAAACTGCAAGTTCTATAAGAAAAGGTTCTATAATATATTCGATTTCTACAATCACTAACACTAAAGGAAAAGAACTAAAAAGACATTCCAGTAGTATCTCAGTTTTCAGATGTCTTTCTAGAAGAATTACCAGGACTACCTCCAGATAGAGAAGTTAAAATTCAGAATTCACCTGCTACCAGGAACATCGCCAATTGCCAAAGCACTCTACCGTTTGGCAACTGCCGAAATGCAGGAATTAAAGAAACAATTAGATGAATTGTTAGAGAAAAGATTCATACAACCAAGTTCGTCACCATGGGGAGCGCCGATACTATTCATTAAAAAGAAGGACGGATCAATGCGTATATGCATTGATTACCATGAATTAAACAAAGTCACGAGTAAAAA
The DNA here is from genome assembly GCA_030545235.1 of Helianthus tuberosus. Classification (NCBI taxonomy): domain Eukaryota; kingdom Viridiplantae; phylum Streptophyta; class Magnoliopsida; order Asterales; family Asteraceae; genus Helianthus; species Helianthus tuberosus. The sequence continues at coordinate 132,861,230 of CM060363.1, forward strand.
TCGGTAACCATTACCAAGAATCGATGATTTGTTTAATCAACTACAAGGAGCTCGATTTTTCTCTAAGATCGATTTAAGGTCAGGATATCATCAATAAAAGGTACAGGAAGAGGACATTCCTAAGACCGCATTTAGAACAAGGTATGGTCATTATGAATTTACTGTCATGCCATTTGGTTTAACCAATGCCCCAGCTGCATTTATGGACATGATTAACCGAATATGTAAGCCATATTTGGATAAATTCATAATTGTATTCATAGATGATATTCTAATTTACTCTAAGAGTAAAGAAGATCATGCAAAGACATTTGCACGCACTTTTAAGTTTATTAAGAAAGAAAATAATACAATCTAGGTGATTGTAGATAGGCTAACCAAGTCAGCTCATTTTCTACAAATGAAAAGAAAATATCCTCACTTATTTCAGTAGATCTCGAGGACGAGCTCTAAATTAAGGTGGGGAGGATGTAACAACCCTCGGTAAAACCAACACCCTTATAATAATTCCGACACCCTGTTATATGTTCTATATTACACCCCGTATGTGAAAACCGAACCTTAAATAGATTATAACATATAGAATAAATCAAAAACAAGAAATATAGGGCTGAGGCGGGCCGCGTAATACCTCACCCCAAGTTCACGTGGGCCGTATTAAGACTGAAGTTGACTCCGCTGAAACCTTTAGTTAAAGCGGGCCGCGTAATACCTCGTCTAAGTTGACGCGGGCCGCGAGAAACCTATACACGCGAAGACACCAGATGCCGACACGTGTCGACATCGTGTCAAGTCTACTTGATGGCCGGACTAAGCTACTGCGTTGACTGGTGTTGACGCGGGCCGCGTAAAGCAGCCCTTATCTTTTACGCGGGCCGCGACAGGACGAGATTACACAACTATAAATAGCAGGCTTCGGATTTCACTTTCAATCGTTCATTCCTTTCTTTCTAAACGAATTTCTGAAGTAGTAGAGATTATAGTCGGGTATTATACCCCTAATTAGCGAGGTTCTGCTCCGTTGTAAGTATTATAACCCCAGTTTCATAATAGTTACGCTGCCCGATTGATTTAGGGTTCCGTAACAACTGTCGTGGTTCTGCCCGACGTAGTTGTTGGAATGTCGTGTCGGGGAGGGTATTATTAATATTTTCAAAGGGTTATGATACTAATCAATGTACATTTGTATAAATTATAGATTATATCCAGGAAACCCTCACGTGAAATCTAAGATAGCAATGTGAGTAATCCTTCTTTTTGTGTAAACCTTTTTGTGAGTTGATCCACTTTTTGTAAATCTTTTTGTGAACTGTTTTACAAAACCTTATATATCTTTCCCTGCGAATAACCGTATTGAGTATTTGTAAGAATACAATTATAGTGGGTATGTTGGGGTTTTGTATACAAAATTTGTTACCACCTGGTCAAGGAGTAACATTTCCACAAGTTGAGTATGACAGTACCACTGATGTTAATTGGTATATCTTGGAAACAAATGTAATTGCGGATGTGCTCTCAATACTGGTCATTGTGACTTTTTATGTAAACTTGATTAAACTGGGATTCACTCACCAGTATTTCTTGCTGATAAAATGTTTTAAACACGTGTTTCAGGTAACTTAGTGTGAAGCCAATAAAAGCCAGCTGGACAACACTGAAGGCTTGGAAAAGTGGCAATAAAGTTACCTAAAATAAAATAGATGTTTTTATTAAATAAAATAGGATTTATTCCTATGAAAAAGTGTGTACTATGAACTTGGGTTTCATCCCATTTGTTTAATATTATAAAATATGGTGGTTTTACTCTGATAAACATTTCCTAACTACGGTCCTGATGTAAATTTCGCTGCAAGACTAAATAAAACTGATACCACCAAAACTCTGAGATCACGTCCGCCCGTTCCCGGGGATCAGGGATCGGGGGTTGTGACACTTTACAATAACATCATGCTTGCAATGTGAGAGGGACACTTATATACAAGTATAAAAAGCGTCATTGGTGCGTCCACCGTACCTCTATTACATTGTTTACATTTCGTTATGGTTGTCACTATCGGTTCTTACACATAATAAGTCTTACCGAGGTTTCCGTGCACTGAAATTCGCAATTATGTATGCATCCATAATTACGAAATTCCTTGCATAGTCACGTAGTGCATCTTATAATGTGTAGGGGAAGAAAGCAATGAACGAGCTTGTTATGATTGCGACTAGACCACCATAGGGTCCTTTTAATTAAATCAATAAATGATTTAAATAGACTACCAAGGAGTCTGTTTAGCTACATCAGCGCATGTCATTTTTAACCAGATTCTGATTCAATCTTTTTGACTAGACCACTAGGAGGGTCTTTTATGAATCATGGAGTGGTACTATATAATCCAAGGGTCTTAACTAACACGTAGAAGCCCAATAAGGATTTAGGGTAGTACCTTTTTGAATATCCTTCTACGAATCCCTCATATGAAGATACGAAAGGTTCTACGAGGATTTGGATAACGAATATCCAGAGTATACAAAAACACAAAAATGCATAAAAGAAAACACAAAATGCATAAACACATAATCACATAATTGTTTAACTTGATTTTAGATTTGTTATCATTTTGTTAATTTGTTCTGCTAACTGTGCACATGTATTCAAAGCACACCAGGTATCCAATCAGTGTATTTTGATTGGTGCTTTAAATATTTATAAGAATCTAACTATAAAGATAGATCTTTTAAAGGGAAAATTCGATTTCGATTATAAGGAACCGAAATGTTCGAATTAAGGTACACAAGGAACCCAATTAAGGACTCTGATTTGAATGATAATCATCCACAAAGGGTCTAATTGTGAAGATAAAAAGATCCCATATTGATTTTAGAAGTTGAAGATGTTTTGAAACCTTGCACTAGATGTGCTTAAGTCAAAACATGAAGTAAAAATGCTTATGAAGTTGAGATGCTAGATATGTCAAGGCGACATATGAAGCAGAATTTGGAGGTTAAGTTAATGTATGAGAAAAAAAAAATATTTTTGAAAATTATGCATGGAGTTCAAAAAATGTGTTCAATGTTTTTGAAACCTTATATATAATACCTTTGAAATCATAAAGTAGGTGTATTAGGTAGGTATATATTTATAAAAAAAAATTGTTTTAAAATCATGCGAGATGAATTTTGAAATTATGTATAAGGTTTTTGAAAACATGAATGATGTTTTTCGAAATCATGCACTTGATAAGAAAATGTACTGTGTTAATATTGTTTTCAGACTATATGAAACATTTTTGAAATTATGAAGGTTGTTTTTTTTTTTGAAAACATAGCCAATGTTTTTGAAATAACATAGACAATGCATTTGAAAAAAATTGTTTTCAAACTATATGAAATGTTTTGAGATCATGAAGATTGTTTTTGAAATACTTGTACTGTGTATGTTGAAAAATCAAAACGTAATAGGTATGAGATTTGAAAATACCCTTAGTTATCTAACCAAGGATTCAAAGGCACAGATGTGCAGAAGCATGATTACTCATAATGTCACTTTATTTTCTGTACTTCGTATCTTAGAATGAAACGAGTACTTAGAATTTTCTATGGGAATCATGAGTAAACACAAGAATGGGAAATATTCACAAGAGTAGTTTGTAAGGAACATAGTTCCTTAATGTAGGTATTATAGGGAAATGCCATACACACATGTAACTACACTTGTATATCAGAATTTGTGATCAACGATTTATTTATAAACAAAACTGATTGTTTCACATTACAAGAAAAACAAAGAAATAAAAGCAAAAGATTTAAAACAGTAACATCTTATACTCAGCCAAATGCTCATCCGTGGGTCAGATTTGCATTGACAATCTTTGTTCACTTGTTCCTGAAATAGCTTGTCTCGCCGTAGTTGTACCAAGTACCAGATGGTAAACGAGCTGGAGCAGGGTTGACTTGGGGTTGGTTTGGACCACCTTGGATTGGGTTGAATTGACAAGCATTTGCCAGGTGACCGAGTCGTCCACATGATGCACACAGACGACACTGCAGGTAAGCTCGGTGAGGTGCATTACACTTGTTGCACATCAGTGCAGTACCGGCATAAGGTTTCCTAGCAGGAGGTTGAGCAGCAGCAAGGTTTATAACATCTTTGTTTTGGATAGCAAAGCGGCATATGTTAACCAAATGTCCCCGCCGTCCACAGTAGGTACATTTGAAGCAGGGTATGAGGTTTGAATGATGACGGTTGCATCGTTTGCACCATGGGGCAGTTCCAAAGTACGGCTTCCTAGCTGGTGGCGCTGCCATTTGGCTAGGTCCCGCTTGATTAGGTGTAACTGCTGCGGGTTTCATTGAAGCCTTACGCTTCCTTGATTTTGGTGCAGGCTTGACTTCTGCTTCCTTTGGTGACTCTTGAGTGGCTTCATTGTTGAGACGAGACATGGCAATGCCTAAATCCACCGTCTTCAGAATCACTTCGCCTATTTGCTGAGCAAATTTGGCTGTTTGCTCGGACATTTGACCGTTGCTGAGAGGAAGAGACATTCTAGAAGGAAATGAAAGACATAGGAAGAAACAAATGAAGTGTTATCGGCAAATAAAACAAAATGACAACGCATAGAAATTTCGATCATTTGTTTGTTACCTAAGGCAAACAAATGAGACGGTGACTAATCAAAGTAAACGGGTCATATTAATGTATCGCGAAGACATGCTTTAGCCTATAAGTGGACACTCACCCCAAGAGTTCCTAGGTAAGAGTGACTGGTCCGGTTATGTGGATTTGTACGAACACTCTAGCCTTAGACAGAAAACTCAGAGTACAGGCATCCACTCTTCTAGATTGCACGTGTTCACACTATAAGACCCAAACTTTGACGAGGTTTTGAAAATTCAAAGGGGTTCAAAACCTTATAACAGAGGGTTCAAAACCTAGTAATCAATCATCCTAGAACAGATGATTAGTTTTCAAAGTGGTTTTGAAATTTATATTCTTGTTGCGGTTGTCACTTAAGGATAGGTGACGGTATTGTTTTATGTATAAACGCAAGTAAACTCGCGTTAGGGTCCTAGGAAGGTTATAGACTAGGTCAAAGCATTACTAATAACCTAATTCCCTATAACCATGGGCTCTGATAACAACTTTTCTGTCACACCCCGACCACGTAAAACAACAAAACGTGGCGGAAACGTCGGGGAGTGTTGTAACAGAATCATTATTTCATAACACATGGAAATTGAAATATTGTTTTATTGATTAAAAGAGTTACAATGTCCTGACAATCAAAGAAACATAACATAAATAACTAGTCTTGCATCTTTTATTGCCGCTAAGGCCCAAGTCCGCCTAAGTGTATCTTGATAAATCCTAAGCATCATATCCTGAAACACATGTGAGAATAGGTACGTCAGCATAAAAATGCCTGTGAGATACATAGGTTTTGTGAAAATAGAATTCATGACTTATGTTTAAGAAAATGTTTAGTCATGAACCTTGTAATTTGCTTTGTCTTGTAAATCATTTGAAAAGTGATAAATAAACCAAATGATATATATGTATAAAAGAATAATACATGGTTAAGTAAATAACCAAGTAAAATGAGTTTATATCTGATAAGTTGTTTGTAAAACAATGTATTGTGAAAAGTATGTTATTTGTATAAAATGTTATATGTCTAAATTGAAATAATTCAAATAACGCTACGATATGTAATACCATACAAGCACTTATATATAGGAAGTACCAGCGGCGTATCCACCATACTTGTATCATATTACACACGCCTCGTTACTTAAATCACTTACTCAAACCAAACCACTAAAGTAAAATGTTTATGTATAATAAAATGTCAAAATGTTTGTGTGAAAACCATGTCTAATGTCTATGTCTAATGTAAATCATGAATTGTGTATATCAATGTCAAAATGTTTATGTCTAATGCAAATCATGAATTGTGTATATCAATGTCAAAATGTTTATGTCTAATGTAAATCATGAATTGTGTATATCAATGTCATAATGTTTATGTCTAATGCAAATCATGTAATGTGTAGCCAAAATATCGTGTATGGTAAGTGAAATATATCAACTAAACCATATGTAAAATGCACAAAAACAAGGTATTGAAGTAAAACATGGTTTAAATCAAAGTTATGTTTTGTGGAACAAATGCATGCTATACTGATATAAACATCTATGCGGTATTGTTATAATGCATACATTCAAGCCTTGTGACTGTGGTGATAGACCTTTAAACAAATTAAAGGTTTATCTGTGTTATGTTTATCGAATTCGGCCATTCCTTCCATCCAAACATACCTAGGATGTTAGGAACGGGAGTTGTCAATTCCTATGGTACCACTACCTACAAACGAATGGCGTAGCTAATGTTAATGAATGTATTTATGTCCCATTTAAACAAACCAAATGTCATACCAAAATGTAAGCATGTGAAAACAATGCACTACGTATGTAATCAAATGAACATACATAGCGTGAAATGTAATGTAAAACAATGTACTAAGTATGCACACAATGGACATACATAGCATGAAATATAATGTAAAACAATGTACTAAGTATGCACACAATGGACATACATAGCATGAAATGTAATGTAAAACAATGTACTAAGTATGCACACAATGGACATACATAGCATGAAATGTACTGTAAAACGATGTACTATAAATGTACTAATGAACATAGCAAGTATATGATGTGAAAACATGGAAAGCAAGAAAGTAACAAGTAGGCACATGTGTTTCACCCCAAAACAGTTTGAAAAACAGTAAAGAGGGGTCTATGTACTCACTTGAGATTGCTCATTAGTCCTAGGATAACCACCAAGCAATGCTAGAAGATCACGGAATCAAACGGTACCTAATATAGGTAACTACATTAATAACCGGACCTATATCGGAGGATTTGATAGAACGAGGGCTCGTAAACCAACTGAGTATGGGAACTCAGGTAATATGGTTTAACAAAGCCTACATTCTAAAATGAAACCTAACCTAAGTGCTTACGACCCATTACGACCCGTTTAGGTAGCTTATGCTACTTTAACGCGTCGTTCGCGTAAAACGCATTCGGAACGCCTAACTAGCCCTATGATACGTAAAATATGCCTTAACATGTCTAATATTGTTGCCAAAACAGTTTAGATATCAAAAGTTATGTTACATATGTTTAATATGAATTTTGGCGTAAAAAAAGCATTTTGGTCATTTACCTAAGGCATATAAACTACCTATCATACAACTAACTAAACGTCGTGAACATAAGGTATAACCTCGGAAGGTTATTCCCTATACAACTATGGTCACCTAATGTGTTTGGTCGGATCCTAATGATCGACCAAACGGGTCGGGTTTGAAAGTATAAGCGATTGTTTAGATCGCTTACCTTACGACCCTATATAAGCACTAAACTAAAAGTGACGAGCTAAGCATGTTAAAACATGCTTAACTAAGTTTAGAAAACAGGTTTGGTATCAAAACAAACGGTTTTGATACCTAAGAGTAGTTTGGTTACAAAATATGCAAGAATACGCATTTTGGCCGAAACTACGACTCGTCACTGAGCCTGGATAACGTGGTAATCAGTAGGCATAGCCACTAGGGACTATAACCATCGTGATTACGCTCACGTTAGGAAGTTCAAACGAACTTCGCGTTGACCATAAACTGGTCAATGCAGAAAGTCAAACATAGTTTGACTTTAACGCTAAAACGAATGAAAAGAACGAAAGAACACTTACAAAGGGTCCCCGCAAGCTAATCTTGATCCAAGTAGCTCAGGTATGAAGCAAAGGCTTCAACTTAGAGCACTTTAGATCTGATTTTGTGAGGAAGAAGTGAAACATAAGGTGGGTATTTATAGGAAATGGACCACCGTTAGGATCGTTTCTCGAAAACCGGGCTTTAATCTCATCCCTACACTTGTTGAAATGCTAAGGTATGTTAATTGGCCCCCCAACATCAGAGAACAACATGTGGAAATGAGATTGGGAGTGGGTAACAGCTGTTAACAGCTGTTTAGAAGCTTTTGATGAGCTGGGAGGTCCTTACGGACCGTAAGGGTGAGGGCTTACTGTTGATGCATGAAATGTCTGTTGACTGCGTCTACAAAAAGTCTGAAGTCAAGATTGGTCAACAGAGGGTCAAAAATGTCAAAATATGTATTTTATGAGTTGGTCCGCTTATGTGTCAATAGTCTGGTTCGCTTATAGGGTAATAGTCTGGTTCGCTTATAGGGTAATAGTCTGGTCCGCTCATGTGTCTTAGTTCTGGTCCGCTTATTTGTCAAATGTCTGGATCGCTTTTGTGTCATGTCATATAAGCGAACCAGCCAAGTCTATATATAGGGGGTTCATTTGAGCGGATCTCATAGTTGTATGTGTGTGAACTGGAGCGAAACTCTGTCAAATTTTAAGCAGAAAAGCAATAAAAGCAAAGGAAATTAATAGGACAAGCTGGTGTAATCTTGCATATTCTGATTCCGCCTTTATATGTAATGATGAACTACTCAGACTGACTTTTCGGGTCAAGGAACGGTCCAACAAGTGGTATCAGAGCTTCAGGACGAGAAGTTCATACTACATCAGCTGATTCGACACTTTTCTCATCTTTCTACTCATATTTCTCTTTTATTCTTCGGATTCAACAAGTTTCGTCGGACAAAATGGTACGATCAAAATGGATGATATTTTCATGAATCCCTTCAGTGATATGTATGCGTTCACGGGTAGTTCAGGAAACAATGATACTTCTTCAAGCAATGCAAACAAAAGTCCACCGAAAGAAAGAAAGAAGGAAGCATGGGAGTCCGAAAGCGCATTTGGAACATTTAGCAGGTGGGCAACAAAGTTCGAAGATTGGTTGATGGCATTTGCTTTTTCTAGCTGGAAGAGTATGAAGAATGGTTTTGCCCAAGGAAAGAAGAATGGTGAAGCATTAAGATCAGCTGAAGAGATTGAAAATTTTGTGGCTGAGCAAAAATGTGTGGCATTATTGTTTCAATCGGTGCGTGAAGACATCATTTCACTGATAGATTACTCCAATTCTAAAGACTTATGGGAAAAACTCGAAAAGAAGTGTCTTGGAAGCAAAGAGATTGTAAAAAATAAAAAGAAACTTCTTAGGAAAGAGTTTGATATGTTTGGTTGTCTTAAAAATGAGTCAGTATGTAAAATGATTGAAAGGTTCGGTCATCTGAAGCTGGAATTAGCAAGACATGATATCAGATATTCTGATGATGAGCAAGTAGACAAGTTGTTCGATTCGTTGCCAGACGAGATGGAGTGGAGATATTATGCTCTCATGCTTAAGAACACTATTCCTTCTGAATCATTGAAACCAGATTTGGTGATTGAGAAACTTGAAAGTCATGAACTGGAATTGAAGAAGACGTACAAAGTTAATAATTCATCTTATCAACAGAATCTGGATCTATACTATCCAAAAAGCATGATGCCAAAAGCAACTTCACCAAAAACTGCTTTTTCTGCTGAAAATGTGTCGACAACTGGCAAAGAAAGTCAAAGTGGTCAAAGCAGTGGAAGTCACAGTGGTTTTCACAGTGGATCTTCATCTTCTGGAAATGTTGATGCAAAGAATCGTTTTCAATGCAACATCGCAATAGACTTGAAGAATGCTCAGAACTTTGATGAGGAATCGGCCAAGCAGCAGATGATTTTTCTAGCATCAGTGTTGGAATCGTATGAAGGATTGGTAACTGGGAAGATTGGCAATACAAATCTGACGAAAGAAGATTACAATCAGATTGATCCGGAGGAAATGGAACTGATCGATATTCGTTGGGCTATGGCAAGTGCTGTTCGTCGTGCACAAAGATTCATGGAAATTACTGGCAGAAAAACAATTGGTGGTGCTTCTACTAAGCTGGGGTTCGATAAATCCAAAGTGACATGCTTCAAATGTAAACAGAAGGGTCACTTCAAGAGAGAATGACGAAACGCTTATGTTGATGAATCGGAGAATCCGTTTCGAGATGATTATTACAAAAAGGCAATCTACCATCAGAATAAATCTGAGCCGCCTAGATTGAAGCAGTCTGAAGATAACAGAGACAAATCAAGGGCTCTTGCTGTGATTTATGATGATGAGGGGTATGATTGGAGTAAGGAAGTTCTACCGGAAGAAGATGCGGTGGGTTACGCATTCATGGCAAGCAATGATGAACCCATTAAGTGGAAAGATGATCGTACTGAGGAACAGAAGTATCAATACCGGAAGATGATTGCTGAAACCAAGATTATCAGACTTTCTGGTATCTTTCTGGAAGCTAGAAGAGCAAACAGATGGGATCCAGATAGAGAGTGCTATCTTGATAGGTATGGCAACATTGCGATTGATGACAAAACGCTAGATATCGAAGCCATTATCAAGAAGTACAAAGAAGAAGATGAATATTGGCAGCACAAATGGTGGGGAACTCCAACTTCGAAAATGATTGAAGAAGAGAAAGAGAAAGAGAGAAAAGAGAAAGAGGAGAAAGAGAAGAAAGATAAGCAGGTTGATACAGGCTTAATTGATACTATGCAAGAGTTGACAGCTGAGAACTTGGGAATGATGGCTGACAAAGTGCTAGCTGCAAAAGCACTTGAGGTAGATCCTAATTCTGTTACTGAGTCAAAGGGATCGGTCAGTCAAAGTGTGTCAACAAATGCGTCAGGTAACAAGATTGATGGGAATGCTGACTGCAAAAATTGTACCAAACAATGCAATTTTTGTAGCACTGTCACGTATCTTAACAATGAGAAAATTCAGAATCTGACAACAAAGGTTAGAAATGTTGAAGATCAGATTCTCGATCGTGACAAAAGTGTAAGAGCTTCAACTGAACGGATCAAAGAATTAACGACTCAAATTGAAAATGATAAAACTGAACGTGAGAAAATAAAATTTGAAAATGAAAAGTTAATTCTTGAAAACCGTCAAATTTATGAAAAGTTTGAGAAATTGAAAAACATTGTCAAAGATAGTGATGATCGAAATGGCAAAACATTTAAAGAAAATGAACATCTAAGAGCTGTTTTGAGATTAAAAGAAGAATCGATTAATGAACAACTGGATCAAATTGCTAAACTGAAACTTAAAGTTCAAGAAGCTGAAATTGAGAATGAACGAATCCAGTTGAAGCTTAACAGCTATAAATCGGCAAGCTTTGTTTTATAGCATATTGTTCCTAAACCTATAGGGAAAAACAAAGATGGCGAGGATGTTTTTTTCTGATGGATCGGGTGTAGGTTTTCACAAAGTTCCACCGCCAATTTTAGACAACTACACGAAAAAGCAGTCTAGTTTGGTGGAAATTGAGGAAGAAAGCGAAGTTAAACTTCCTGAAAACATTGATGTCACGTTCACATCTTCCAATGACGAGGGTGTCCAAAGTGATGTGGTGAAAAGTGCGGTAGACAAAGTGCTTAAACCGGATTGTGACACTTCTAAGGAGGATGGGTGTTTCTTAGAAAAATACATTCAGAAATCAAAGTCCAAAAACAACTTAAGTGATGAACCGGGTCTTGTGATGTACAAGATGGCTGGATCTGATAAGTTGTATTCGGATTCTGAGTTTCCCATTGAGAATGTTAATGTGAAAAAGTTGACAAATGTTTTCAAGTTAGTTGAAGTTGAGTTATCAGAAGTGAACAGTTTGTGTCAAACAAAAAGGCAAATGAATTTTGAGAAAGATAAAGCTTATTACAAAAAGCCTGTTGTTCCACCACGTTTTTATAATAACAATCGAAACAATTGGTCGGGTGGTTATCGAGGTGGTAAGAGTTATCAGAAAAGGAGTTTTCAAAACAGAAGGTTTGCTGAAAAGAAGGTGTTTGTGAATGGTTCAAGTTCACTTTCTGATGAGGAAAATGAAATTTTTTCAAAATCAAATAAAGAGTTCTTTGAGAAGAGAGCTTCGCAGGCTCAGTCTGAAGGCACGAGTCGAGTAGTTGATACTCGTACTTGTTTTAGATGTGAACAAGTTGGTCATATTGCACGAAAGTGTACATATGTGAAGCCTAGGACTGAAACTGTGAAGGTTCAACAAAAGAAGGTTGATGTGAAGGGTAAAGCACCAATGTATGTTGAGAAGAAAGTGATAGAGAAGCAAAACGTTAAAAATGACAACATCAAAGTGAAAAATGAATCCGTAAAGAAAGTGGTAACTAAAAATGACAAGTTTTATAAACGGGTTGCTTTAACTGAACAAATTTGGAAACCTAAAACTGAAATGAAAATTTCAACTTCTGAAGTGAAAAAGGCTGAAGAATCAATTTCGGTTGATTATGATGCAAATTTTCCACCTTTGAAGGCTGAAAATTTCAAAATTCAAATTGCAAGAGTCAAGGTTACACCTAAGGCTGATGAGGCCTGGGTGGACACCATGTTTGAATAAGCAGTTTGAATTGCCGGAGCTTCCTGGTTCGCGAAGCATGAATCGGCATCTTTCTTGAAGTTGTTTAAATCGTAGTTTGTTTTGTGCAGGATCTTCCAAAACTGGTATCCAGATGGATTATGGATAGTGGTGCATCTCGACATATGACAGGAAAAACCGCGTTGCTGTATGATGTGAGAAACATTAATGGTGGTTATGTGGGATTTGCTGGTCATGAAGGTGGTAGAATTGTTGGTGAAGGAACGTTATCCAATGGGATTGTAACGTTTGAGAGAGTTAACTACATCACTGAGCTGGAGAACAATCTGCTTAGTATCTCGCAGATTTGTGACAATCAGTATACTACTCACTTCACTGATAAAGAGTGTTTGATTTTGAAACCTGGTTTTGTTATTCCTGAAGATTGGATTATCATGATGGCACCTAGAGTGAATGATTTATATGTGTTAGATATGTCTGTAGCAACTACAACTACTGGTCAAGCACATTGTTTTGTGTCTAGAGCAACTGAGAAAGAATCAAGATTGTGGCACCGAAAGATGGGGCATATACATCTTCGGAAGATGAATCACTTGGTGCACAATGATTTGGTATTGGGAGTTAATATCAAAGGTTTTCATCTGGAAGGGGAGTGCATTAGCTGTGTCAAAGGCAAGCAGAAGAAAAAGTCACACCCTACAAAGCAAGTCAATTCAGTTTCGAGACCTCTGGAAAGACTTCACATGGATTTGTTTGGTCCGGTGAATGTTAAAAGTGTTACAGGAGATTATTATTGTTTGGTTGTTACTGATGATTATTCCAGATTTTCGTGGGTTTCTTTCTTGAAGACGAAAGATGAAACATTTGACAGTTTGATGGGTCTGTTCAGGAAGATTGAGAATTTGTACCAAAGGCGTATCAAGAGAATTAGAAGTGATAATGGTACCGAATTCAAGAACAGTAAGATGGAAGAATTTTGTGATGAAAGAGGTATTTTGCATGAGTTTAGTGCTCCGTACACTCCGCAACAGAATGGAGTCGCAGAACGCAAAAACCGGACGCTAATCGAGACGGCTAGAACTATGCTCGCAGATTCAAAGTTACCGATTAATTTTTGGGCTGAAGCTGTTTCCGCCGCATGCTATACGCTCAACAGGGTTCTAACTGTAAAGAAGTTCAACAAAACATGCTTTGAGCTAATCAATAATCACAAACCGAATTTGAAGTATCTAGAACCGTTCGGGTCACCTTGTACGGTTATAGAGCCTTTTGGAAAGTTTGGTCCGAAGTGCATTGAGGGAATATTTGTTGGTTATTCAAATCCATTGCGACGTGTCTTCGTTCCAAGTGAGAAGCGGATTATTGAAGCTGCAAATGTTGAATGTCAAGGTTATACTATGCCGCCGCAGAATCCTGGTGATTCATGGCGTTATCATTATGACAAACTTTGGGATTCGTTTGACATGAGAGAAGAATCAAAGGATGATGAAGATTTCTTTGATGAGTTGGATATTTTGCGTGAATATGAGTCGCAGTTAAGGTTCCCAGCTGAGTATTCGAGAAGACCACGGGAAACTTCAAATGATGATGAAGCAGGTCCAAGTAATGCTGGTGAACATGATGATGTCCAACAGAATGAAGTTGCTCAGGATAATCAGTCGGCTCAGAATGATAATCTAGAACCTGATAACATGCCAGTATTTGATCATGGTGATTCAGATTCAGATTCAGATTCTGAGGGGGAGCAAATTCAGATTTCAAGTCAAACAAACCAAGTTGGTGAACAAGATGCAGAGCAGAATGTTACTAATCTGGAAGGAAATGTAGATGTTCCAAGCGAAGTGATGCCGCGAACTTTTTCATATCATCCAGAGGAGTTGATCATAGGAGAATTGCAGAAAGGCGTTCGCACTCGAAATCAGATTGATAAAGGGCTTACATGTTTTTATACAAAAGTTGCTCCTTTGCAAACTGAATTCTCATTAAGTTGTTTTATCTCGCAGGTTGAACCAAGAACTTACAAAGAGGCGCTTACTGAAGACTCTTGGGTCAATGCAATGCAGGAGGAACTTAGTCAATTCGAGAAATTGGGAGTGTGGAAGTTAGTTGATTTGCCGGATGGTCATAGGAAAATTAACACTAAGTGGGTGTTTAAGTGTAAGAGAGACGATAGAGGAGTTGTCGTAAGGAACAAAGCTCGACTCGTTGTTCAGGGATTTAGTCAACAGGAGGGAATTGATTTTACCGAAGTCTATGCTCCTGTAGCACGACTAGAGGCAATCAGAATTTTCCTAGCATTTGCGTCTTGGAAGAACTTCAAAGTTTATCAGTTGGATGTTAAATCGGCGTTTCTTTATGGGAAGGTTAAAGAGGAGGTTTATGTCGGTCAGCCGCCGGGCTTTACCGATCCAATCCACAAAAACAAGGTCTACTTATTGGACATAGCGCTGTATGGTTTACACCAGGCCCCGAGAGCCTGGTACGAGACTTTGTCTCAACACCTACTCGCTAACCAGTTCATACGTGGAAAAGTGGATGCCACTCTCTTCACTAAAGTCGTTGATGGTCATCTTCTGATAGTTCAGATTTATGTGGACGATATAATCTTTGGGTCGACAAATGAAAATCTATGTAAAGATTTTGAATCAGTGATGAAGCAAAAGTTTGAAATGTCATCAATGGGGAAGATGAAATTCTTTCTGGGTTTACAAGTTGAACAACTTCCTGAGGGAATTTTCATTCATCAGTCAAAGTATGTTCATGATATTCTAGAGAAATTTGGGATGTCAAGTTCTACTCCAGCTGCTACCCCACTTGCAACAAATCATGGGATTCACCCAGATCTCACCGGAGACAGGGCTGATGAAACTTTTTATCGATCCATGATAGGTTCTTTAATGTACCTAACTACTTCACGTCCTGATATAATGTACCCAACGTGCCTCGCAGCAAGATTTCAGTCTAACCCGAGAGCATCACATATGATCATTGTGAAGAGGATATTGCGCTACCTGAAAGGAACTCCTTCTTTGGGGTTGTGGTATCCTAGGAAAGGTGATTTTACGCTCGAAGGGTATTCCGATTCGGATTTCGGATGCTGCAAAGTCAATTCAAAATCAACAACTGCAGGATGCCAGTTCTTTGGTCCTAGATTGGTTACCTGACAGTGTAAGAAACAAACGTCTGTGGCGTTATCTACATGTGAAACGGAGTATGTTTCTGCTAGCAGTTGCTGCTCTCAGATCTTGTGGATACAGCAACAGATGCGCGACTACGGTTTGCAGTTTCTTAACACACCTCTTTTTGTTGATAATGAGGCCGCTATAAATATAACAAAGAATCCAGTACATCACGCTAAAACTAAACACATAGAAATTCGTCATCACTTTATTCGTGATTGCTTTGAGAAAAAGTTGATATGAATTGAGAAAATCCACACAGACGAACAGAAAGCTGATTTACATACCAAAGCTTTTGATAAAAATCGGTTTAAATATTTGTTAAAACTGAATGGTATGAAGCTTCTGTCGGTGTCGGATGGCATAATTGGCGTTGATGAGAGTACTGTTGCGGATGAAGACGAGAAACAATCTGCAATGGTTTGTCGACTTTTTACTTGTTTTGGTATTTAGGGGGAGTAGATGTTTGTACATAGTTATTTTCAGAAAATACAAAAACAGTAAAAAATGCAAAAATACAAAAACATGATAAAATCTGAAAAAGAGCTTGTGTATATGGGAAAATGATAGTACATCAGCTAGACGATTACAGTATGCTAAAGATTTGAAAAGTATAAAAGAGTTAAACAATCTTACTGATGATGTGTTGATAGGTTTTCGCACATTTAGTAGATTTATTCGGGATATAAATCTAAAATTCAAACTTGTGAATTCGTGGGGAACACTACTTGGATATATAGGTAACCCCTGAAATCTCGTTTGAAAGGTCTCGTAATCTGATATACCTGGGCTTTATACTCTATGATGTCTAGGGTATTATTCCGGGACTTCTGCTGAACGGTGGTTCTGACCTAGTCCCTGGCTAATACTTGCTGCAATGCTTGAAACACAGCATTAAACCCTCAGCATGCTGAAACAATAAAATTGATAAATGCTGCTGTTGTAAGCAAAAAGATCCTCTAAAGGGGACACACCGAAAAGTCGAAGCTGATATCTCTCTGTGTATACGGAAGTATCGATCTGAGATCCCTCGGCCCTCGCATACCTAAATTATATACAGATATCATTGTAGTATTCTCACCTGTAAGACTGATTATTGAGATTCTGGATACGGGAGTATATTCAAGAGGTGGGACACATGAATGAGCTAAGTTCTTAATTCATCTAAATCGTATCCTGAGTAAGTTGAAATTTGTGTGAGAATTTAAGATGGATCAGTATATCGACAATCGAGGTAAATTGTTTAAATCTATGTATGTAATGTAGCTTAACGGTACTTGTGATTTGTCTGAAAAGCTGATATGATTCCCTGACACGCTCACCAAAAATATGTTTGTAAATAGTTTACTTTGTTTAATTTCTGCAATTTAAGTTTTCTGTATTTCATTTCTTAGTTTAGAACACTTTGATAAAATCCAAAAAGATTTTATTTCTGCTTTATTTTAGACAAACCAAAGTGGAGAGTTGATTGTTGGATTCTTAGATGTTTGAAGCAGATGCAGGAGATTCTGGACTGAAGAATGAGGAGAGCTTACTTTGAAGAAGTTTGAATTGTTTGAATAGTCAAAAACAAGTTCATTAACTTGATACTTGTTATTTTCAGAAAATGTTTGAAATTGTTGTTTCTAAATCAGTTTGATTCGTCAAATGATCAACCAAGGTCATTAAATTGGACTTGGTAGATTAATCAAGTAATCAGGGTCATTAACTTGGATCTGAATACTTGAGTGGATTGTTATAACTGATTGATTTTGTGATTTAATGTTGAAAAGATAGTTTGTAATGTTTGTTGGTTGAGTAACAGGTTTGAACTTCATTATTCCCAAAGGAAGCTATTTGTCAAAGCTTGAATCAGATACCTCAGATTCTAGCATATCGAGAGGGGGAGTCTGTGAAAGGGGGAGTCTGGATCAACAGTCAATGGGAATGTGAAGATAGAGTGCTTATGATGAAAAGACAGAGTTGAAGAAAAGACTAAGACTGAAGACTACGGATCTGAAGATGCTAAAAGACTACGTCAACATCCAAGGGGGAGTCTGTTGATGCATGAAATGTCTGTTGACTGCGTCTACAAAAAGTCTGAAGTCAAGATTGGTCAACAGAGGGTCAAAAATGTCAAAATATGTATTTTATGAGTTGGTCCGCTTATGTGTCAATATTCTGGTTCGCTTATAGGGTAATAGTCTGGTTCGCTTATAGGGTAATAGTCTGGTCCGCTCATGTGTCTTAGTTCTGGTCCGCTTATTTGTCAAATGTCTGGATCGCTTTTGTGTCATGTCATATAAGCGAACCAGCCAAGTCTATATATAGGGGGTTCATTTGAGCGGATCTCATAGTTGTATGTGTGTGAACTGGAGCGAAACTCTGTCAAATTTTGAGCAGAAAAGCAATAAAAGCAAAGGAAATTAATAGGACAAGCTGGTGTAATCTTCCATATTCTGATTCCGCCTTTATATGTAATGATGAACTACTCAGACTGAATTTTCGGGTCAAGGAACGGTCCAACACTTACGGTCCGTAAGCCATCAACTTTGCTGAATTGACAGTTTTGGTCCCTGCAGCTCCAAACTTGGTTTTCGATGCATTTTTGACACGTTTAAGCCCCGTTAACCCCATTTTAAAGCTCTAAAATGAAGTTAAAGTATAGGGAACTTAAAATGTGCTCAAAAATATCTTGGATGTCGGTTCGTTTGGCCGTACGATTGCGTTGTTCGGTTAATTACGACGGAAGTCGTAACAGACGCAAAAACGGTCCAAATTGCGCGACGAATGAATTTTTCTTATGCCAAACACTAAAAAAAATTATTTTAGTGCTTACATAAATTTTTGGATGTCCGGATGTATTCAGAACGTAAGTTATGCGCGAAAATGCAAACTTGTGCACTTTTTGACGCTTTTAGTCCCTGAATGACCCAAAGTTTATTTTAGTACACCGAACCCCTCAAAGCCTATTTCTAAGCTATGTAAAGGATATTTATGGTATGTTTAACTCATGGTCATGTTTCGGAATGTCTGTTACAGTTCAAATCGGCATACTTTCGTAGTTTGTCGAATTTAGTCCCTGTAAGCGATTAAACTTGATTTTGTCATACCAAAGCCTTCAAAACTTATTTCTAAGTTATGTAAAGGTTATTTAAGGTATGTGAAGCCTATTTCACTATTCCGGAGTGTTCGTTGCATTAAACTAGTTATATTTACGCATCAGTGCGCGTATAATCTTCCAGAAAGCGATTTAGAGCCCGAAATCGAACAAGAATTGATATGTGCAAATGATACACATATTTGTACAAATCCCAAGTATGAAATACAATATTTCATTGGTTTGGTATTTGTTTGATGGTCGCAGTGACCCAGGTGTCACATGAACCTTTTTCGGACCCTGTTCTTGACCATTTTCCCCAATCTTCACCAAATCATCCTTCTTTACAGACCCATTTTCAAGAACTGAACCGATCCTCGAATCCTTACTATCAACATCCACCCTCATCACCTGCACCCCATGCCGTGACACAACATTTTCAGCCACAACCACCCCATTATACTTCAACTCCACGGTATTCAACGCTTTCAAAACCTCATTCGAATCATAAACCTTGTTAACCACATTCCCCTCCACCACCACCACCGGCCCAACCGCAACACCATTATTAACAGTACCATTAATATTATTATTAACACTAACACTGACATTTCTCTTCTCCCTCCCCATTAACCTCACAACATGATCCAACGCCACCCTGGCCCGCTTCTTCGTATACGCCGCCTCCTTCGCTCGCCTCTCCGCCTCCAAGGAAGCGGCAGCCTCCGCTTTACTCATCGACGACAACGACGCAATCTTCCCAGCAACAAGCAACAGTCTGGCCGCATTACAATCAATCACCCTACTCCCATTTTCCACTCTACTAACATTCAAAAGAAGCAAATTCGGGTTTAAACAAGACGGGCAAGGGCGAGAAGAGGCAATTGAGCCAGCAGGGGGAGAGGGCATGCAGTGAGGGTGAGAAGATGAGTAACATTTGTAGCATACGACATCGTCGTTGGGTGGAGAACCGTCGTAGACACCGAGACAGGCGGGGCAGAAGCACTGGGGGTGGAGACGGAGAACGCAGGTGGTGCAGAGTCGCCGGAAGTTGCCGCGGAGATGGACGTTATGGAGGAGTTTTGGTTCGTCGATGCCACACTGGCCGCAGACGATGGTGGGGTTTGGGTCTTGTTTCATGATCAGATGGAGATTGTTGGATTGATCATGAAAATGAACGTTTTTACACTGTGTGTTCCAGAGATTCACTTAATTTGAGAAGAGAAAAGAATTGGAAGGAGAGAAGAGGGTGATGGTGTTTCAGAGATTTTTTTTACGGGAAAAAAGGCAGAGAAGAGAAGAGATAGGGGAGGCCTTTTAAGACTGGAAGGTATGGTCCGGGGAGGATGGGCACCACGTCACCCGCCACGTAAGCGGGTGTGAGGATGGGCATAAAGGGGATGGACCAAGGGGGTGCCGGGTGGGGGATGGGGCTAAATATATATATATATATATATATATATGTGTATGTATGTATGTATGTATGTATGTATAGGTATGTGTGTGATGGAGGGGGACGTAGAGAACGGTTGTAGGTTAATGCGGAAGATGGGGACGGGCCAAGGGGGCGGTGTTCCGGGGCGGCGCCGTGCCTCGCCGGCCCTTGGCCGTCCCCCATACCGACTGGCCTAAGTGTTCAGTTGTTTCTTTCCAAATCAGGAAGATTGTGAGAGAAAAGAATAATGAAAGCCACGTTCTTATTTAGGGTTCCAGTTTTACCCTCATCAAAAAAAAAAATGGTGGGTATATCTCCCACATCCCGCCATACCCTTCAACCCACATTCCATCATCTATCCCATAATCACATATCTTTAGTTATCATCATGATCGTTCTCGTATCTTCAGATTCAACTTGATAAGGGTTGTTGTTTATCTTCATTGCTGCAACCTACCCTCTGTGAGCTCGTTGAAGGACCGTAAACGACTCCTGTATGATTGCGAACGACACGTGCGACGTGCGGAATCCGTGCGCGTGCGTGGACCGAACACCAGAACGTAATATAATATGATTCTATAGAATATGTGACACAATACAAGCACCACGAATCACCTTTTGCAACTTTCTCTCTCTAGTTTCTCTCTCTAAGCTCCAAGCTCTCTAAATCACCAATTGAGCAAAAAGTTCTAAATGATTAGCCTTAGCCTTCTATTTATAGGCAAGGCTCTAAGAGAAAGTTCTAAGTAATTACAATAATGCTAGCTTATCTCCTATATATTCCACTATAAAATCTAGTTTTCTTTTAATTTCTGCTACGATCTGAATTGACAGAGGCGATAAACATTCATACACTCACAGACTCTTCCTTGGATATTGCCGCAGTCAATCTCGTGGCGTCTTGTCTTTTCTCTCTCTCTGAATCTTCTTGAAGCAATCCCAGACTCCCTCTTGCTTGAACAGACTCCCCATGGATCTGTCTTTGGCTTCCATTGCTCCCCCTCTCGTTTAGACTCTTCCTTCAGGCTCCCCCTTTCGCTAAGCTTCCGTGCTTTTGGGATCGACACCTGGATTTCTGGTTACAAGCTCCCCCTTGCGATGAGCTCGTGTTCAGACTCCCCTTTAGACTCGGCTATCGGGATCGTAATCTGGTATAATATCTGCAAATCTCAAGAATTTAATAGTGAAAGCATTTTGAACATCCAGGATTGAAAACCTGGCTCTAAAAATCTTCTAATCAAGAACCTGGCTTTATTACACAAATATAAAAAATATGAGTATATCCAGTATTACTTGATTCTCTCCCCCTATCAAATTGCTTTATAGATTTGACTATTTTAAGAATCCAAAACTATAACCTGGCTCTTTACAACAGTTTTTAACAATTTAAACATCCAAAATCCTCTCATATAATCTTCCAAGTCCAAATTAATGACCTTGGAGACTTCACAAACTATTTTTGATTTTTTGATTTTTAAAACTACAAGTTTCAAATTAATGAGCTTGTTTATTTTCAGAAACACGTTCAGCATACTTAGCTTTTGAAACTCAGCTCTCGGACATCGGTTGTTGAAAATAAAGTAGAAACAAAATCTTTTTATATTTTTCTGAAACATAAAGCAGTAAGGAAATATTTACAAACATATTTACAGACAATATTTTTTTTTGAGTTCGCATTAGAGGATCATATCAGTTTATGACAAATCACTAGCACCGTTGAGCTGATAGACACTTTAAGTTTTAAACGATTCACTTAGATTGTCAGTATACCGATCCACTTAAATTTTCACACAAATTTCAATCGATTTGAGATACGAGATTAGTGTTTTAAGGACTTAAACTTATTCGCGTGTCCCACCTCAGAATATACTCCCGTATCAAAATTCCCTAGATTCAGTCTTACAGGTGAATACACTAGATTGATATCTGTTCTCTAGGTCAGTGCGAGACCTTGAGAGCTCAGGTATGAACTACCGTTCAGTCAAAGAGATGAAGGCTCGACTTTAGGTGTGTTCCCCTTGGGAATGTTCTTTACAACTGCATTTGATTCTTATCTTTCGATATTTTTTTCAATTTTTATGCAGAGGGTAAGCTTTTAAAGCGCGTAAAGTATTATACGAGGTCTAGGCCATTGCTTCCGCAATATTAGAAGACCAGGTATAATACCCCAGATATCAAACAGTATAAAGACCTAGTATCTCAGAATCAGACAATCTCTCAAACAAGATTTCGGGGGTTACCCATATATCCGAAAGATGTTCCACACGAGATAAGTAAGTATTTGATATTTAGGTTTATATCTCGAATTCAATCTACTAAGCGTGTAAAAACCTACTGACATATCATCAGTGAGACCGTTTATCACATTTAACATTCCATTTCTTTAGCGTACTGTGATTGTCTACTGATGTACTATCATTTCCTCTTTTTATGTTTTTTTTCATTTTTCAATATTTTTCAATTCAAAATGAGTTTTGTGCTTTTTCAAAATTTTCTATTGTTTTTGGATTTTCTGACAACGCTTACTCCCCCTAAAATTCAAAACAAGAAAATTTGATAACCGGTGTAGATAGCTTTGTCTCGCCATCCATTTTCTGCTTCTCATGCTCTGTTTTGCAGAAAATATACCCCCATGATTTACAACACATTGATATTTTACAGTTTGAAAACCGTTTTTCAATCTTGTGAAATTAATCATGTTTGTTCCGCCGTGAGGGTTTCGGCATATTCAATCAACAATTTTTGAAATTTTTGATTTTTGACAAAATTTAAAAACAAACATATTTTTGATTTTTCAATTTTTGACAAAATGAAAACATATTTTTGGTTTTTAAATTTTTAAATTTTTGGGTTTTTGAAATATGGTTTATTTATGTACAGAAATGAACAAACTCCCTGTTTAACAATCGCAGGGACCAGCAGCCTCCTCCTTTCGTTCCAAGCTGCTTCCTTCGTTGATTTGACATTCATCCTCTTTCTGGAGCACCTGCACATTCAAATTACTCAATTACTTGAACAATTTAGCCCAGGTCTGTTTGACCTTAGGCATTTCGACACAATAAGCTTCATTAAATCTTGGAAAATTATCGTCGTTTGGTACAAACAACTTTTCATCTTTTGCTTCATCCTTTTTGAATGAATCAGCTTTCTGTTCAGAAGTAGGTTGTGTCTTAACCACCCAGTTTTGTCCTTTTGAGGCACTTCATTAGACTGCCGTCTAAATTGGAGTTCTTTCTCTTTTTCGGAACTTGTTCCGTGAACAAATTTCATGTTTTTCTGATAGTTTGGCATTTCATTTCTTTTCCAATTTTGTTTCTTTTTATAACCCAACCCAGCCTTTATGTTTTTCTTCTTGAAACCAGGTTTGTTATAAAATATTTTCTTGCCTTTTCCAACAAACTTTGAAATCTCAGATTTTTCAATTTCAATCCACTTAAAAACTTTGTCAATCTTTTCAGAAATCACATTCTGAATCGGGACTTCATTATCTGAGAATAATTTATCCGATCCAATCATGGTATAAACCAATCCTTTTAAATCATCATTCGCATTTTTCTCAGATTTTGAGTTTTTCAGATAACCTTCATGAAAACTATCTTCATTTTCATCATGTGATTCAGATTTACCTGCTTCAACCGACTTTTCTTTCAAAACACTTTCAACGACCTTACCTACCACCTCTGAATCACTAGAATCATTAGATTTGGAATAGGTTACGTCAATGTTATCTGGCAATTGATCAACCATTTTGAAAGCTTTTTCCACCATCTCGTCATCATAGAATATGAATTTTTCCTCAAACGGTGGTGGAACTTGATGATACTTTGAGCCAATTCCTTTCTTGTTTTGCTCAGAATCTTTACCATCCGGTTTTAGATTGAAAATGCATTCAAGAATATATGATGAAACGTGATAACTGTGTAACTAAATCAGCTATTTTACCCTTTAGCTTAGCAACATCTTCAATGTAAGAATTTACAACTTGTTGTTTAATTTCATACTGTCGCTTTAGCGTATCAGATGTTTCAGAACAATGTTTCAATCTCGATTGAACAAGTTTCACTTGACTCTTCACGTCTTCATATGATTCTTTTGTGATATGATATGCAAGTTTTATTGAATCATACTCTTTTTTCATTTATTGAAAAACATTTTCTTTTTGTAAACACTCTTCTGTCATTTTTGAAACCTTTTCTTTCAAACTCTCATTTTCTTTTTCTAAACTGTTGCATTTTTGTGTTAGCTTTTCGTCATTATCTTTCAAAACTTTTTCGTTTTCTAACATT
Source organism: Helianthus tuberosus (assembly GCA_030545235.1). Taxonomy (NCBI): domain Eukaryota; kingdom Viridiplantae; phylum Streptophyta; class Magnoliopsida; order Asterales; family Asteraceae; genus Helianthus; species Helianthus tuberosus. The sequence goes on from CM060363.1 coordinate 132,885,594, forward strand.
TCTTTGAAAACTTTTTCAATTTTAGTGACTTCTAGATCTCTTATTCTGAATATTCCATCTTTTCCAGTACAAGCACTGCACATTTCCATGCATTTCTTGCACTGTTAAACAATTTTATTTAAAATTTCAGATTCAGTTGAAGTGTTTACCTCAGTGATTGGCACCTCGGCTTTTTCCTCAGTATGTTGTCCATTATGTTTAATTTGATATCGATTGTGTTTTAATATGTTGTCCATTGTGTTTTAATCTATCATTCATTGTGTTTTAGTTTGTCATGTATTGTGTTTTTAGTTTGTTGTTCATTGTGTTTTAATTTGCTCTCCATTTTGTCTTTTATCTGTTGTCATCAATTGTGTCTTTTATCTATTGTCATCAATTGTGTTTTTATTTAGTTTGATACTTATTGTGTTATACGTTATGGCTACTGTGTTATATGTTTGTCATTGTGTTTTAATTTGTTGTCTATTGTATCTTTATCTATTGTCATTGATTGTGTTTTTTGATCTACTTTCCATTGTGTTTTACGTCAGGTTAATTGTGTAATACGAAACTAGGTTTTCAATTTTTTTTGAAATAAATAACAATATAGTACTCATATTAAAGATAAAAAGATGCTCGATTTTATGGTATGATTTTTTTTAAAACAAAAGATGTATAAAAAAGTTACGGACGTTTAAAAAATGAGAGGGGGGGATAGCATGTGACTTGCATGTGCATATTATTTTCCTCTTGTAGACTAAATTATCCTTCTCACTTGATTCTTTCTAGGACACTTGTCACTCTCTAATGACTTTTTACACTTCTTATTTTTAAATCCTTTGTACTATAACTCAACCCATAAACTTGTATACTCGTCAACCTTTTGTTGATCATTATCTTAATACTTGTTGCAGGAAACTAGTTGATGCCGATGAAGAATATTATTTAGGGTGGATTGGAAACACACCTAGATTTAAATTTATGTACTTTGTTTCCTGTCATTTCATTATTTGCTACTTTTTGTATTTTATTTTCAAGACAGTGCAATATCATTTTAGTATCAATGAAATTAGTGTTATCTAAATATTGTCACAATTAGTTGAAATGAAGTCTCTTGCAATCTCGTTTTCATCTCACTCTAATGTTTACGCCATCAGTTGGGGTGTGACATTTGTGGATCAGAATTGATTATTCTCCGTGCATTGGAGATGAGAGCTATGTGTCCTCCTCTTTGGGTTGAGTTTTCAAAGATTTCTTCTTCTCTTGGAACAAGAATACTGTAGAGATCATGTAAGCTCATATTTCCCAGCTCCAGGGTGGATGCTAAAGTCATGGTTATACTTCTCCATTCCCTTGGTAGAGCATCTAGAAATTTTACATTTCTTTCATCATTGGATTTGTCAACACCAAACTTCTTGAGATAATTTAATAGTTTGGAAAATCTATTATATGTTTCAGAAAGATTCTCCTTAGGAAGGCTTTTGAATCTCTTATAGGAAGAGATACAATTTGTACGTTTGTTTCTTTTCGTTCTCTCTCCTCCTTCACAAACATTTTTCAACTGATCCCATATCTTTTTAGCAGATGCAAATGCATCTACCTGAGAGAATATGTCGTTTGGAAGTGCCATAATCAAAAGTGATTTGGCCCTTTTATCGGCTTCCACCTTATCCTTGTCTTCCTTGCTCCAATGTATTTCTTGCTTTGGAGCAAAGGCGATAGGTATTTCTGGTGTATGCTCACTTGCTGGAACAGCTGGGATTTCAACAGTTGGTATATGTGGGCCTTTCTTAATGGATTGAAACAGAGCTCGATCATGTCCATTTAGAAAGTTGATCATTCTGATTCTCCATTGGGGGTACACCTCTCTGACTAAAGTCGGAGGCTTTGACATAGACCCATTATTGAAAGCATTGTTTCATGTTTGAAAGTTTGCCATATTTAGTTTAGAGAAAATTAACAAAAAATGAGCAATTGATTGTTTGAAAATAGTTTATTCAATCTGCTCTGATATCAATTGTTGATCCCAGATAACAATGCTCTTTTAACTAAATTTGGCAAGTGATTTCAACAAGTATGAAAATAATGTGCGGAAATAGAAGTCAAACTTTCAAGAAACACAACTACAAAATTTTGAAGTTTATATCACTTTGAAACAAAGTTTACAAGGTGACTGTGAGGTTATTGGCTAATACAAACGAATACTTTAAGAATTCTGTAATGAAGGGCAATGGAGTTTTGTTGTATGCAATGAATGCTAGGTTTTAACTCATTTTCCCTTCAGTGTTGGGTTCTCTATTTATAGAGAATATTTGACATGAATAAACATTTGTTTATTCATACACTTGTCTGCATAAAGTGGCTTTTTGGCATATTCATTGAATCCATCCAAGGTCAACTTGCTACGTTACTATGATGGCAGAGCCTTATCTTTTAGACTAGTCAGTTCATCATATTTTCTAATGAATAACTTACTAGAAATCTGTTGAACTGATCACCAGAATTCTGATAACCAGAGTTTACCAGATTCTGATGATAAACATCAGATTTATCATCAGACTCATAAGATTGGTCCTTTCTGATCGTTATTCTTTGTTTGTGATCATATTCTGATACTTGCTGAAGATTGATTTTTGGCTTTCTGTTTTGTCTTGTTATCCTGTATCTTCGTCTAGCTTGATCTCTTGACTTTATCATCTTCAGGATTTGATCAGATTGATCATATTTTTCTTCAATACTTACAAAAAGTTTCCTAACAATAACCATATCAACCAAATAAAGAATATGTGGATATGGATCCAAATGATCTAGAGTACTTAGCAATTATTGATGATACTGAAGATGAAGCCAACGTACAATATGTTGATCATGAAAGCATAATCTTAGAAACAATCTTCACTCAGCAAGATTTGGAAGAAGTACAGGTTAACACGATAGAAACTAAATCTGCCAAATCTGGAAACATTAATTTAATCGTATAAGATTCCTCAAAGGGTTGCTCACAAGAGGATATATGTAACACCAGATGAAATTCCTACTAGTAAAGATGACATGAGATTTCCAATTCATACTTGAAAGTGGGATGAAGAGAGAAAGATGTTTCTTGTGAAGAGATGAGATACTGTGAAACATATGGTTGCTAAGGATGACTTCTCACAACTATCCATCAAGGATTGAAGTCAGTTGGCTTCTCTAAGTATTATTAATCTAAGCATGAATGAGAATGCTTCCTGGGATGTAAATGGTGGTATGATGCAGCTGTAGTTGAGGCTGAGATCATTTGTGAGAATGGTTAATTCCAGAATACTGGATCCTATGGAATTGTTGAGCTTTACAAAGAATGGTCTTTCAAGAGTGTATATCAAATGGATTGATTGTTCTCTAGGTCGTGAATCAGATGGGAAAGAATATAAGAATATTGTCATGATGAGAATAAACGATAAAACCTCAAGATTTGTTAGATGTCGAAGATGAGAAGACTTATGATGATTAGCAGGTAGGTCTGATAAAGTTGATGATGACGGTGTTGAAGACTTTTGATAAAGTTGATGAATACATTGACGACATAAACTTTAGGCGGAGATTGTAAGGACCGCTGGACCGGGAAGTTCATATGTCGATTTGTCACCTTTTGTATAGGTTTTGACTTAGGCTTTTGCATGGAACAGAAAGTATACACATGGTGTGTCACTCGTACACTTATGTATGCTAGTAAAGCAATCACACATACGTTGTATGTGGTGGGTGGCTGGGTGCACTTTACTTAGGTGATGGTGCTTACACTTCTAGGGGCCACTAAATAGGCAAATGCTAGTTGTGGAACAATAATTATAAGCGACCACTATTGTATTCTCACCACCATGTACACACAGTTTGTCAATTGAATCCAAACCGAGTTTATTTACCTTGTGATTGTTTGCTACCATTCATGGATCATTTTTTGATCATAAATTCATAGTTTCCGTATGTGAATTCCTGTCTGACAGCATTGGATAAGAAATTTTGTTTTCCCTAAGGGTGCGTTTGGTTCGCGGAATGTGTAGGAATTGGAATTGGAATCCCTATGGGAATTGGAATTGGAATTTGAATTGGAATTTGATGGATTCCTTTGAAATCCATAGATGTGTTTGGTTGATAAATGTATTAATGGAATAAGAATTTAAAAATACCTAAAAAGACAAAATTACCCCTAGTTATAAACAATTGGCAAAAGTTTTAAAAACAACTATCTTTTATAAAAATTCAAAAAAAATCTAAAAAAACCAAAAAATTATAAAAATTCTAAAAAATCCAAAAAATACAAAAGTATCAAAAAAATTAAAAAATTAAAAAACTAAAAAATAATAAAAAGTTCAAAAAGTTCAAAAAAATCAAAAAAAATCTAAAAAATAATAAAAAATCTAAAAAATCATAAAAATTCAAAAAAAAATCTAAAAAATCAAAAAAATTTCTAAAAAATAATAAAAAATCCTAAAAATTCAAAAAAAAAAATCTAAGAAATAATAAAAAATCCAAAAAATTCTAAAAAAAAAATTCTAAAAAATAATAAAAAGTTCAAAAAATTCTAAAAAATCAAAAAAATTCTACAAAATGATAAAAAGTTCAAAAAATTCTAAAAATAAAAAAATTCTAAAAATTCTAAAAAATAATAAAAAATCCAAAAAATTCAAAAAAATCCAAAAAGTAATAAAAAACCCAAAAAATTCTAAAAATCAAAAAAATTAAAAAAAATAATAAAAAAATCCAAAAAATAAAAAAAACTAAAAACAATTCAAATAATTATTTTTTTGATTTTTTTTATATTTTTTTGATTTTTTATAATTTTTTGGATTTTTTATTATTTTTTTATTTTTTAGTTTTTTTTTGGTTTTTTAGAATTTTTTTTGGTTTTTTAGATTTTTTATTAATTTTTTGATTTTTTATAACTTTTTGATTTTTTAAAATTTTTTGGATTTTTTTATTTTTTGGATTTTTTTACTTTTGAATTTTTTAGAATTTTTTTGATTTTTTGAATTTTTTGGATTTTTTTGATTTTTTTAGATTTTTTATTATTTTTATTATTTTTAGAGTTTTTTTTTATTTTTTAGATTTTTTTTATTAATTTTTTCATTTTTTTTTCATTTTTTTTTCATTTTTATTATTTTTTATTATTTTTAGGGTTTTTTTTATTTTTTAGATTTTTTTTATTATTTTTTTCATTTTTTTTCATTTTTTAGATTTTATATTATTTTTTTTATTTTTAGAGTTTTTTTTGTTTTTTTGAAGTTTTTGGATTTTTTAGATTTTTTTATTTTTTATAACTCTTTGGGTTTTTTTTATTTTTTGGATTTTTTATTATTTTTTTTTTCATTTTTTAGAATTTTTTTGATTTTTAGGATTTTTTGGATTTTTTTAGAATTTTTTTGATTTTTTAGAATTTTTTGGATTTTTTAGGTTTTTTTAGATTTTTTATTATTTTTTTTGAATTTTTAGAGTTTTTTTTGTTTTTTAGATTTTTTTAATTATTTTTTCAGTTTTTTAGGATTTTTTTAGATTTTTTATTAGTTTTTTTGTTTTTTAGAATTTTTTGGATTTTTTAGAATTTTTTTTTTATTTTTTATAACTTTTTGGGTTTTTTTTATTTTTTGGATTTTTCTGAATTTTTTTGTTTTTTTATAATTTTTTGATAATTTTATTATTTTTTTTCATTTTTAGAATTTTTTGGATTTTTTAAAATTTTTTGGATTTTTTTAGAATTTTTTTGATTTTTTAGAATTTTTTGGATTTTTTAGATTTTTTATTATTTTTTAGATTTTTAGATTTTTAGATTTTTAGAGGTTTTTTTTTATTTTTTTTATTTTTTAGGTTTTTTTGGATTTTTTTATTATTTTTTTCATTTTTTACAATTTTTTTTATTTTTAAGATTTTTTTTGATTTTTTGGTTTTTAGACAAAAATGAAAGAGGCAAGGGGTTATTTCCATAACTTTGGAAACATTCCCATGGTTTTTTAAACTTTCCTTTGAAATTTAGAAAGAATCTGAATTCTATTAAGTAAGGGATTTTGTTGGAATTGAAATCCAATTCCCTTCAACTAATTTGTCCAACCAAACACACAAAGGAATGAAATTCAAATTCCAATTCCCTTGAAATCCTATGGATTCCTGTTAACCAAACAGGCCCTTAACTTTCTTCTGCAAAAGATTTACCCTAACAAATATATAACAAACAAGCAAAAACAAAAGTACTGATCGAGTAATAAATATTTCACTTATAAAGAATACACTACTACAAAATTAGGCAATTGTCACCAAAATTTGCTACCGAAAATTGCGGTAGCAAATTTAGCAACATTGCTCACACGTTCAGGATATATAAATAGAAGTGGTTGAATGTTTTGCTACCGTTTTATTTTAGGTAGCAAATTAGTAGGAAAGATAATATAAAAAAATAATTCAAATACTATTCCGCCTCAACATAAAAACCTGATCTTCAGTTTCACCGATCCAAAACTACAGCGTAAAATCGTAGATCTAAAATTGCAACCTCAAATCGTCCCGTCGATCAAACTTCAGCCTCAAATCGTTAGCTGATCGAAGAACTTTCTAATCCTCAGTCTCAATTGCACGTTAAACGAGTTTAGTCTCGAGTCTAAATCCACCATCGGCGTTGAATTCGCTACTCGTAGCATCCGGTTTGATGCTGTTGGCCAGGAAAGGTACATATTAACCCTAATTTTTCATTGATTTCGCAATTAGGTTTAGTACTAAGGGTTTACGTAGGATTTAGGGTTTAAATTGAAGTTGTTTAGACCCGATGGTTGCGTGTGCAGTGTTTATGTGTGAATATTATTATACTATCAGATCTGTAGGTCTCTTCATTGTTTCTGATGGGTGCTAGTTATAGTTTCTATTCAGATTAACGTTTATGCAGGTGATTATGATAATTTGTTCGATTTCAGTATGATTAACTATATGTTCACAACTTGAAATGCATCTGAAATTCAACTCTGACATCAAAATCATCACAATCGATCATATAATTAGTTATCACTATTTGTTTACTCTTGAATTCGTTATCCTTTGATTTGTGTATCTGGCACATCTTGATTATTGAAGAGTTTAATGTGCCATTTTGGCTTAAGGTTATGCTTCTCAATTCGAATTGAACTTGGAACCCTAGATACTTGTGTGATTTAAGCGTTAAAATGAGAAATCTGCATATTGATTTTGAAGTTTGAACAACGACATGAATTTATACTGGACTTTTAGATGATATAGTGTCACACCCCGACCACGTAGGACAACCAAACGTGGCGGAAACGTCGGGGAGTGTTGCAACAGAATTAATGTTTCATAACCATGGATACCAAAAAGTGTTTCGTTTTATTAAACATTGAATAATTACATTGTCTGGAAATCTAAATACACAATTTAAACATAGTCTATCATTATTATTGAGTCACTAAGGCCTTGTCCAGTCCTATGTGAGCATGCATCCTATCAATCGATATCTTTCAACAATACCTGAAACATATGTGAAAACGAGGTCAGCAAAGAAATGCTGGCGAGTACATAGGTTTTGTGAAAATAAGATTCATGACTTCTGTTTTAAGAAAATGTTTAGTCATGAACCTTGTAATTTGCTTTGTCTTTGTAAATCATTTGAAAAATAATAAGTTCAGGTAATATGTATAAATAAGAGAATAATGCATGATTAAATGAATAACCATGTAAAAATGAGTTTGTATAAGATAAGTTGTTTGTAAATAAATGTCTTGTGAAAAGTATGTTACTTGTATAAAATGTTCTATGTCTCAAACTGAAATGATTCAAATAACGCTACAATATGTAATACCATACAAACACTTATATATAGGAAGTACCAGCGGCGTATCCACCATGCTTGTATCATATTCCACACGCATTGTTACTTAATCACTTAATCAAACCAAACCACCAAAATAATGTTCATGCCCAATGTAAATCATGTAATATGTAACCAAAACCCAATCGTATATCGCTTTGAATCCAATCGTTTACCCAATCGTTAAAACATCGTGTGAAAACCAATCGTTTACCCAATCGTCTAATTCGTTTTAGACCGTGAAACTACTTAAATGGTCGTCTCGCTAATAACATTCAAACCTTCTTGACTCGCATTAATAAACCCTTACCAAAGGATAGATTAATAATTCGCATTAATAAACCCTTACCAAAGGATAGATTAACATCTCGCATTAATAAACCCTTACCAAAGAGTAAATTAAAAATTACAGATTCAGTCGCTACCCACAACACCCACACATAACTACGGGTGTAGTAAATAACGGGACTTGTCAGATCCTATGGTACCATAACCTAATAATGGTCGGCTTGATCATTGCTAATGAATGTCATTTGTTATGTAACTACAACCAACAAGTTTGTTCACTTTATGAAATCGTTATTAGTTTTGTATAAATCGTCTTAATCGTTTGTGAAACCATCGTTATAACATCGAAAACATTTAGCACATATGAGTCACCCCAAAACAATTGAAAGCAGTAAAATAGGGGAATAATGTACTCGCCTGAGAATGCTTAGAGGTCTTGAACAACAACCAAACAAAGCTAGAGAGAGCACGGAATCAGTCGGCAATCTAAAACTATATAAATAAACCGGACTTAAATCGGGAGATCGGATAGGATGAGGCTTGGTAAACCAAATGAGTGTTGGAACTCATATGATATGGTTTAACAAGGCCTACATACTACAATGAAACCAAACCTAAGTGCTTTCGACCCATCGCGACCCATTAAGGTAGCTTATGCTACTTTAACGCGTCGTGTGCGTGAAACGCGTTCGGACCGCCTAACTAGTCCTATGACAAGTAGAATATGCCTAAACATGTTACATAATCAGTTATGTGACAAAGGTTTAGGTTACATATGCTTAATTACCAATTATACATGAAAAGGGTATTCTGGTAATTTACCTAAGGCATATAAACTACCTATCATACAACTACTCAAACGATGTGACCATAGGGTATAACCTCGGAAGGTTATTCCCTACCTACTATGGTCACCTAATGTATTTGGTCGGATCCTAATGATCGACCAAATGGGTCGGGTTCGAGGTATAAGCGATTTATTAGATCGCTTACCCTACGACCCTAGACAACGTGGTAATCAGTAGGCATAGTCCCAAGGGACTATAACCAACGTGATTACACTCACGTTGCGAAGTTCAAATGAACTTCGCATTGACCATAACTGGTCAATGTAGAAAGTCAAACAAAGTTTGACTTTCAGACTCGAAAGACTCGAAAAGCAATAAAAGAACGAAAGAATACTTACGAAGGGTCCCCGAATGCTAATTTCGATCCGAGAATCTCAGGTATGAAACAATGGTTTCAACTTAGAGTTTCTAAGATCAAAATTCTAGTGATTATGAAGCATGGGGGGTGGGGTATTTATAGTAAAAGGTCCACCGTTAAGATCGTTTCTTGGAAACCGTGCTTTGATCTTGGCCTTACACCTCAAGATAATGGTTTTACAAAACCATGTGAGCCCATGGTATTTCCCAAAACCATGTGCACATCAAAACAACCCCTAGTATTGCCCAAAACCATGTGCAAAGGTGGTATAGACCAGATTCAATGTTTCTTCACAGAAAGTTTCAAAAATGGCAGATTTGGTCCCTGTAGTGTAATAAGGCCTTTTCCGACGCGTTTAAGGCCCGTTAACCCCATTTCAAAGCTCTAAAATGAAGTTAAAGTAAAGGGAACTTAAAATTTTCTCAAAAATATCTCGGATGTCGGTTCGTTTAGCCGTACAGTTGCGTTGTTCGGCTAATTACGACGGAATGCGCATAAGCGCGAAAAACGATCCAAATGACGCGACGAATGGATTTTTCTTAAGACAAACTCTAAAGCATAATATAGTCATGCTTACATAAATTTTTGGATGTCCGGATGTATTCAGAACGTAAGTTATGCGCGAAAGTGCAAACTTGTGCACTTTTTGACACTTTTAGTCCCTGAATGACCCAAAAGTTTATTTTAGCACACCGAACACCTCAAAGCTTATTTATAAGCTATGTAAAGGATATTTATGGTATGTTTAACTTATGGTCATGTTCCGGAATGTCTGTTACAGTTCAAATTGGCATACTTTCGCAGTTTGTCAACTTTAGTCCCTGTAAGCGATTTAACTTGATTTTTGCCATACCAAATCCTTCAAAACTTATTTCTAAGTTATGTAAAGGTTATTTAAGGTATGTTAAGCCTATGTCACTATTCCGGAGTGTTTGTTGCATTAAACTGGTTATATTTACGCATCGGTGCGCGTATAACCTTCCAGAAAGCGATTTAGAGTTTGAAATTGAACAAGAATTGATATGTGCAAATGATACACATATTTTTACAAATCCCAAGTATGAAATATAATATTTCATTGGTTTGGTATTTGTTTGATGGCCGTGGAGGCACAGGTGTTACAGTCTCCCCTACTTTAGGAAATTTCGTCCCGAAATTTATTTAGAGGAAACTTGTGAGAGCTTGAAAATATGAAGTTGAAAAGATCAAACAACATTGGTTAGGGTTCTGAACTTCTAGTAACTTTAATAACATCATGTTTGCAATGTAAGAGGGATACTTATATACAAGTATATGAAGCGTCATTGGTGCGTCCACCGTACCTCTATTACATCGTTCTCATTTCGTTATTGTCGTCACTATCGGTTCTTACACATAATAAATCTTACTGTGGTTACCGTGCACTGTATCTCATAACTATGTACGCGTCCATAATTAGACAATTCCTTGCACAGTTCGCACAGTCTATTTTATAATATGTAGGGTAAAACCAAATGAACAATCCTGTGATGAGTGTGACTAGACCGCCATAGAGTCCTTTTAATTAAATCAATAAATGATCTAAATAGACTATCAAGGAGTCTGTTCAGCTACATCACTAGATGTCGTTCTCTAACCAAATTGTGAATCAATCTTTTCGACTAGACTACTAAGAGGGTCTCTTATGAATCAGGGAATGGTACTATATAACCCAAGGGTCTTAACTATTACATAGAAGCCCATTAAGGATTGAAGGTAGTACCTTTTGAATATCCTGCTACGAATCCCTCATATGAAGATATGAAAGATTCTGCGAGGATTTGGATAACGAATATCCAGAGTATTAAAAACACCAAAAATGCATAAAAGAAAACATAAGATGAATAAACACATAGTCACATAACCACAAAATTGTTTAACTAGAAGTTTGTTCTGCTAACAGAGTACATGTATTTAAAGCACACTAGGAATCCATCTCGTGGATTTCATTTGGCACTTTAAACATTATCAAGAATCTAACTATAAAGATAGAAAGATTCAAAAAGAAAATTCGATTTCGATTATAAAGAATCGAAATGTTCGAATTAAGGTACATAAGGAATCCAATTAAGGACTCTGATTTGAATGATAATCATCCACAAGGATCTAATTGTAAAGATAAAAAGATCCCATATGAATTTTAGAAGTTGAAGATGTTTTGAAACCTTGCACTGGATGTGCTTAGGTCAAAACATGATGTAAAATGCTTATGAAGTTGAGATGCTTGATATGTCAAGGCGACATATGAAGCAGAATTTTGAAGGTTAAGTCAATGTATGAGGAAAATATTTTTGAAAACTATGCATGGGGTTCTTTTAAGAAAAAATGTATTTAACGTTTTTGAAACCTTATATATAATACTTTTTGAAATCATAAAGTAGGTGTATTAGGTAGATATATTTAAAAAATGTTTTTAAAATCATGCGAGATGAATTTTGAAATTATGTATAAGGTTTTTTTGAAAGACATGAATGATGCTTTTCGAAATCATGCACTTGATCAGAAAATGTATTGTGTTAATATTGTCTTCAGACTATATGAAATATTTTGAAATTAGAAAGGTTGGTTTTGATAACATGGCCAATGTTTTTGAAATAACATAGACAATGCATCTAGAAAAATTGTTTTCAAACTATATGAAATGTTTTGAGATCATGAAGATTGTTTTGAAATACTGGTACTGTGTATGTTGAAAAATCAAAACGTAATGGGTATGAGATTTGAAAACACCCTTAGTTATCTAACCAAGGATTTAAAGGCACAGATGTGCGAAAAGCACGATTACTCATAATGTCACTTAATTTTCTGTACTTTGTTTCTTAGAGTGAAACGAGTACTTAAAATTTTTGAGGGAATCATGAGCAATCATTTGAAAGAGAGAAATCACAAGAGTAGTTTGTAAGGTACATAGTTCCTTGATGTAGGTATCATAGGAAAAGCCATACACACCTAGCAGGGGGTTGAGCTGGTTGGTTGGGGACTGCTTTACCATTGTGAGCGACCATGGCGAAGTTCTGAGAAGCCTTTCGCTTCATTGACTTCTTAGGGGATCGTTCATCCATGGTCTTTGATTCCTCGATTGGTTTATTGGCTGATGGTGTTGTCGCCTGACTAGGTCCTGCCTGTCTTGGTGACTCTTGAGTGGCTTCATCCTGGAGATGATATGTGACACCCCAGGAAAATTTCGCAAACTTGCTCGGGGAGCCGCGATACGATACAGGTAAACGTCACACCACTAGCTTCCTCAGTAACTGCATGCTAAATTTCGGGACGAAATTTCTTTCAAGTTGGGGATAATGTGACAACTCGAATTTCCGACATTCTTTATTCGCATTAAATGCACGTTGACTTTGACTATATGGTTGTGTTATGATATATGCATTGTGTTTGCTCGATTATGTGTTGATTGTATAACGTGTCGTGAAACATAAACTGCTTAACATAAGATAGAACCCGACGAAACACAAGTGTGTTTCGCCATAACCAGTTCCGACGAAACAGAACTTGTTTCGCCATCTACCTCTCGACGAAACAGACTGTTTCGCCGAGCCCAGATTCGCCGAAGCCCATTACGGGCCCAGAACGTTAAATCGTGTTTATTAGCGTGTAGCGACCTTAGTTTCACATCTTTGGCAAAAGTTGAAACCCTAGAACCTCCTCTGTGCGTGTCGGCAGCTCTGAATATTCCCGAACGATCAAAACCATCTTTAACATCATCTCGGTTAGTAGATTTATATGTTTTGATTGATCATTCATCCGTGTACGTGTGTATATGTCATGTGATTCCGCCTTGATGATGTATATCTGAAACTGATACATGTTTAATATTAGGGTTCTTGTTATGATGATAATGATATGGATTTCGATATGTATGTTGTAGTTGGATACAAACCATTCTATACGAAACTTAATACAATCGAATGCTCGGTTCTGGATATTATTATTATGATCTGATTCTGATTAAGTTAGCATCTTGATAGGGTTAAATGATAGGATTGTTGTATGTTAGACTAATATGATATACAAAAGCTAGGGTTTATGCTAGACAATGATTCTTGGATGATTGATTTTATGATGAATCGATATGCACGTTAACCTTCGTATGATTTGTGTTGTTGATGACGGCTGCTAGAATGATTAGGGTTTATGTGTTATTCGCATCTGCTGTAACTGGTGTCTGCGAAACAGACATCCGACGAAACAGGACTCTCGGCGAAACAGAATGTGTTTCGCCAAGAGTCATCGACGAATTAGAATCCTGTTTCGCCAAGGGACACCTCGACGAAATAATATGTGTTTCGCCAAGAGTCATCGACGAATTAGAATCCTGTTTCGCCAAACAAGGCCACGACGAAACAGAATGTGTTTCGTCAATTTGTGTTTCGCCGAAAGTGTGTTTCGCCAACTTATGTGTTTCGCCATTATGTGTGTTTCGCCGAATAGCTGATCTGTGCAGGAACTTGGGTTAATTCTGTTAAGCATTAACTGGAATATTTAACTGCTGTTAAGTGTAACCATCTTGTATATGATTGTGATTACGTGCTACATGTTATACGTGAACAAATTGAACACCAACTGATTTCACATACGTGCCTACTTTAGGACGCGATTGATTACTTGTGAGCATACACTTAGCATACCGAGCAAACCAAGGTGAGTTCACACTCTTACCAAGGCATGGGATTCCCCGGTGGGTTGGGAATGGGATTGAATGATTACTTGTACTTACATCATTACTAGACTACGTACCACGGTCCTCGGATTGGGAAGGATGCCTGTGCCAAACTCTACGTAAAGCCTACGTACTGTCCTCGGTTTGGGAAGGACACTAGTGTTTAAACCTACGTAAAGCCTACGTACTGTCCTCGGATTGGGAAGGACACCAGCACTAAACCTACGTAAAACCTACGTACTACCGTCCTCGGATTGGGAAGGACGCCAGCGCTAAACCTACGTACTCGCTACGTACTGTCCTCGGTTGGGAAGGGCACTTACGTAAAACCTACGTAAACTTATACTTACTACTATCCTCGGATTGGGAAGGATACTTATGGATAAAACTAGTCTAGTAACTTACAACATGGGAAGCCCCCACTAATTGAACTTACAACATGGGAAGCCCCCACTAATTGAACTTACAACATGGGAAGCCCCCACTAATTGAACTTACAACATGGGAAGCCCCCACCAATAGAACGTACTATCGGCCCAGTAGAGCCACATGTTACATACGAACTTACTATTACGCATTTACTTTCTGTGAACTCGCTCAACTAGTTGTTGATCCTCTGTTACATGCCTTGCAGGACCTTAGGTACATATGGAGCTTGCACAGGAAGGAGCAGGTCGTTGTGGGATATGGATCGTAGACGATATTTGAACTTATAACTTATTTTGGGTTTTCATTATTATGCTTCCGCTACTTAAACAATGTTTGGTTATGAACATCAGTCATGTCAAGAGGAATTACCTTTTCCTACTTTTACACTTAAATACTATGTTTGATATGATTGGTGGCTTGATCCTGGTCATGTCACGCCTCCAAGCGGTGGTACTCCGCGGGTGGATTTTGGGGGTGTGACAGATTGGTATCAGAGCCATTGGTTATAGAGAACTCGGTTTTAATAAGGGGAAAACGTTTTTATTAAAACCAGACTATAACCAGAACAGTGCTCAACGATCCACAACGACGCTTCGCTCCACGTGCAAGGCTCAACATCATAGGTACTACTATTCATGTTACCTTACCTACTTGCTAGAATTACATAGAACTTTGCTCGCGGTATGCCTAGATTACAGAACTTACTATACGTTATTGCTTGAGAATACTTGTGTGCTCACTCTCTTCGCACTATTCGCGAACCTCTCACCCACATGTTCTCCTTGATGTCAAGATCATGAGTGGACGCGTTAACCTAACTCAAGCCCGGTTGGCGGCTTCGATCACTGAACAAGTTACTGCAGCACTCGCAGCTGCCCAAGCAGGAGGTGTAACCTGCCATCACCACTTACTCTAGGATCCTTAGATCCTACTCTCGTAACTCAACACTTGTGCTTAATTTTGATTACTCTTACGCACACGACAAGTCAACACGCTCAGCCACCTGTATGCACATACAAGACTTTTATGGACTGTCGTCCTACTACTTTCAGCGACACCGAAGGAGCTGTTGTACTCCTCCATTAGTTCGAGGAATTCGAATCGGTCTTCGAGTGTGTGAATGACCCGAGGCTCGTAAGGTGAAATATGCCACTGATATTCTCGAAGGCACTGCGCAAACTTGGTGGAACGCGCAAGTTACGACACTGGGGCTGGCGGCTGCTATGCCACCCCATGGAATGATTTTAAGGAACCTATCAAATGTGAATACAATAGTTATGATGCCATCCACAAGTTGGAAGTGGAGTCCTTTAACATGAAGATGACGGGGTCAGAGATAGAAGCGTGCACGATAACGATCCAACAAACTGACAATTTTGTGTCCAACTATGGTGGATCCTCCCATAAAGAGCTTTGAGCTGTACCTCAAAGGCTTAGTACCAGGAATTCAAAACCATGTGAAGACGGCTAAACTTGCTACTATTCAAGATGTTACTCATCTTGCTCATCGTCTCACAAACCAGGCAGTGGGACAGAACAAGCTGCCTCAACGTATCAGCGATACTACTACCACTACTACTTCAACTACTTCTGCTACCCTCAGTAACAATGGATGAAAGTGGGATGGAACCTCTAGCAAGGGTTCGACTACGATTCCGTCCCAGGCACAGCAGTGAAAGGTCGATGACAACTAAAGTCCTGATCAGCAACATTTGGTATTCAAGGGCAGGGAGGATACAAGGGAAACCACCCTAAGCACAAACGATGTAACCTGCACCACAGCGGGCAGGGCAAACGCAATCATTGTCAATAATGCAACAAGCTTGGTCATGGAACCAAAGAGGGTAGAAACTCACGTCCTGCAACCAGAACCAACAACAACAGCCACAAGATCTATAGAATCGGCGACAACAGCATGGTAACAAGGGATGTTATCAGATGGTGCTAAAGGTCACTTCAAAAGACACTACCCACGGTTGAACCAGAACCAGAATTAGAACCACAACCAAGGAAACGGGAACTAGGGAAGACAACAACGGGGGGTAATAACGACGGCAATGGTGCCAGGGGTCGAGTGTTTGTGATTGGTCAGGGTGATACTAGGAATGACCCCAGCGTTGCGATAGTTTCGACATCGACATTGGTATGGATTAGTTATCCCAACAACAAGCAGAGATCCTATACATAGAGGATCATTCGTATCCCACGTTCTGGTAAAGAACCTCTCGAAGTTCAAGGCGACAAGAGTGGTGTCGTGAGTGGCATCATTTCTTTCTTGAAGGCTTAGAAGTGTTTACGTAAGGATCACACAACTGTTTTAGCTCTCGTTACCGATACATCGAAGAAAGAGAAAAAGATTGAGGATATTCCTGTAGTACGCGACTTTCCTCAAGTGTTTCCAGAAGAGTTACCTGGGTTACTGCCTCACCGCCAGGTCGAATTCCAGATCGAGCTCGCTCCAGGAGCAGCGCCCATAGCTCGAGCACCTTATCGTCTAGCTCCAACTGAATTGGAAGAACTGTCAAAGCAGCTACAAGAACTCTTGGAAAAGGGTTTTATACGTCCTAGCTCTTCGCCTTGGGGAGCTCCAGTGTTATTCGTAAAGAAGAAAGACGGTACGTTCAGGATGTGTATAGACTACCGTGAACTCAACAAGGTGACGATCAAGAATCGTTATCCTCTTCCGCGCATAGATGATTTATTCGACCAGCTGCAAGGGTCGAGCTACTACTCCAAGATAGACTTAAGGTCAGGTTATCACCAGCTGAGAGTCCGGGATGAGGACGTCTCCAAAACAGCGTTCAGAACACGCTACGGCCACTATGAGTTTATGGTCATGCCATTCGGGCTAACGAACGCGCCTGCCGTATTTATGGATCTTATGAACAGGGTGTGCAAACCTTATCTCGACAAGTTCGTCATTGTTTTCATCGACGACATCCTGATTTATTCGAAAAGTCAGGAGGAACACGAGCAGCACCTGCGACTCATACTGGAACTTCTACGAACGGAACAGCTATACGCTAAGTTTTCTAAATGTGACTTCTGGCTTCGTGAAGTCCACTTCTTAGGCCACGTGGTGAACAAGGATGGGATTCATGTAGATCCATCCAAGGTAGATTCGATTAAGAACTGGCCTGCGCCTCGTACACCAACAGAAATACGCCAATTCTTGGGTTTGGCGGGTTATTACAGACGTTTCATCAAAGACTTCTCAAAGATTGCTCAGCCGCTTACACTACTGACGCAGAAAGGTGTTGTTTACCGTTGGGGTAATGCACAGGAAATAGCATTCCAACACTTAAAGGATAGACTCTGTAGCGCACCTATCCTCTCACTGCCTGAAGGCACGGACGATTTCGTAGTCTACTGCGACGCATCCATCCAAGGTCTTGGATGTGTATTGATGCAAAGGGATAAAGTTATTGCTTATGCTTCGCGCCAGCTTAAGGTTCACGAACGGAATTACACTACGCATGATTTAGAGCTGGGAGCGGTTGTTTTTGCACTTAAGATATGGCGACACTACTTGTACGGTACCAAATGTGCAATCTACACTGATCACAGAAGCCTCGAACATATATTCAAACAGAAAGAGCTGAATATGCGACAGCGACGATGGGTTGAACTGTTAAACGACTACGAATGCTCAATCAGGTACCACCCAGGCAAAGCCAATGTTGTGGCTGACGCCCTCAGTCGAAAAGACACTGCGCCTAAGCGTGTGCGAGCTTTACAACTCACCATACAGTCTAGCCTTCCTTCCCAGATACGAAATGCTCAGGTAGAAGCATTGAAACCAGACAACGTCAGGGCTGAAGCCCTATGCGGCTCAAGGCAACGCTTAGAACAGAAGGAAGATGGTGCTTCCTACGTCACAGGACGCATTTGGGTCCCACACTATGGTAACTTACGCGAGCTTGTAAGGGATGAAGCTCATAAGTCTCGCTACTCGGTACATCCAGGTTCGGATAAGATGTACCATGACCTCAGGACTACATATTGGTGGCCTAGCATGAAGGCCCACATAGCAACTTACGTTAGCAAGTGTTTGACTTGTGCGAGAGTCAAAGCAGAATATCAGAAACCATCAGGTCCACTCCAGCAACTTGAGATACCACAATGGAAATGGGAGCAAATTTCCATGGATTTAGTTACAGGTTTACCTAGATCCCAGCGCGGAAACGATACTAATTGGGTGATCGTGGATCGACTCACAAGGTCTGCTCACTTCTTGGCTATCAAAGAAACAGACAAGTTCTCTACCTTAGCAGACATTTACTTGAAAGAAGTGGTCTCGAGGCACGGAGTGCCCACCTCCATCATCTCTGATCGTGACGCGCGTTTTACTTCAGAACTGTGGCAAGCAATGCATAAATCGTTTGGCTCTCGTTTAGACATGAGCACGGCGTATCATCCCCATACCGATGGGCAGTCTGAGTGCACTATTCAAACTCTAGAAGACATGCTTCGTGCATGTGTAATCGACTTTGGCAACGACTGGGAAAAGCATCTGCCACTTGTGGAATTCTAGTACAACAACAGTTATCACACCGGCATTAAAGCTGCTCCATTCGAGGCATTGTACGGACGTAAATGCCGGTCACCTCTCTGTTGGGCAGAGGAGGGAGATAGTCAAATCACAGGTCCAGAAATGGTAGTTGATACTACTGAAAAGATTGCTCAAATACGACAACGCATGGCGGCAGCTCGTGACCGTCAGAAAGTATACGCCGATAAAGATAGAAAACTACTCGAATTCCAAGTTGGGGATCGAGCGCTACTCAAAGTTTCACCCTGGAAGGGTGTTGTTCGTTTTGACAAACGCGGCAAACTTAATCCACGATACGTCGGACCTTTCGAAGTTATTGAGAAGATAGGCAGGGTAGCCTACCGATTGAACTTACCAGCTAAACTCAGTGCAGTTCACAACGTCTTTCACGTGTCGAATCTGAAGAAGTGTCTGTCAGATGAGACCCACATAGTTCCTTTTAAGGAACTCACTATCGACGAGCGGTTGCAGTTCGTCGAGGAACCAGTTGAGATCACGGACCAGGATGTTAAGGTCCTCAAGAACACGAAAATCCCTCTTGTTCGAGTTCGTTGGAACTCCCGTCGCGGCCCAGAGTTCACCTGGGAGCGTGAAGATCAAATGGAACTCAAATATCCCCAGTTACTCGGAACCAATGCAACTACTACTGAGGCTGAAGCTACCACTACAGAATTTCGGGACGAAATTCCAAATCAACGGGGGGATAATGTGACACCCCAGGAAAATTTCGCAAACTTGCTCGGGGAGCCGCGATACGATACAGGTAAACGTCACACCACTAGCTTCCTCAGTAACTGCATGCTAAATTTCGGGACGAAATTTCTTTCAAGTTGGGGATAATGTGACAACTCGAATTTCCGACATTCTTTATTCGCATTAAATGCACGTTGACTTTGACTATATGGTTGTGTTATGATATATGCATTGTGTTTGCTCGATTATGTGTTGATTGTATAACGTGTCGTGAAACATAAACTGCTTAACATAAGATAGAACCCGACGAAACACAAGTGTGTTTCGCCATAACCAGTTCCGACGAAACAGAACTTGTTTCGCCATCTACCTCTCGACGAAACAGACTGTTTCGCCGAGCCCAGATTCGCCGAAGCCCATTACGGGCCCAGAACGTTAAATCGTGTTTATTAGCGTGTAGCGACCTTAGTTTCACATCTTTGGCAAAAGTTGAAACCCTAGAACCTCCTCTGTGCGTGTCGGCAGCTCTGAATATTCCCGAACGATCAAAACCATCTTTAACATCATCTCGGTTAGTAGATTTATATGCTTTGATTGATCATTCATCCGTGTACGTGTGTATATGTCATGTGATTCCGCCTTGATGATGTATATCTGAAACTGATACATGTTTAATATTAGGGTTCTTGTTATGATGATAATGATATGGATTTCGATATGTATGTTGTAGTTGGATACAAACCATTCTATACGAAACTTAATACAATCGAATGCTCGGTTCTGGATATTATTATTATGATCTGATTCTGATTAAGTTAGCATCTTGATAGGGTTAAATGATAGGATTGTTGTATGTTAGACTAATATGATATACAAAAGCTAGGGTTTATGCTAGACAATGATTCTTGGATGATTGATTTTATGATGAATCGATATGCACGTTAACCTTCGTATGATTTGTGTTGTTGATGACGGCTGCTAGAATGATTAGGGTTTATGTGTTATTCGCATCTGCTGTAACTGGTGTCTGCGAAACAGACATCCGACGAAACAGGACTCTCGGCGAAACAGAATGTGTTTCGCCAAGAGTCATCGACGAATTAGAATCCTGTTTCGCCAAGGGACACCTCGACGAAATAATATGTGTTTCGCCAAGAGTCATCGACGAATTAGAATCCTGTTTCACCAAACAAGACCACGACGAAACAGAATGTGTTTCGTCAATTTGTGTTTCGCCGAAAGTGTGTTTCGCCATTATGTGTGTTTCGCCGAATAGCTGATCTGTGCAGGAACTTGGGTTAATTCTGTTAAGCATTAACTGGAATATTTAACTGCTGTTAAGTGTAACCATCTTGTATATGATTGTGATTACGTGCTACATGTTATACGTGAACAAATTGAACACCAACTGATTTCACATACGTGCCTACTTTAGGACGCGATTGATTACTTGTGAGCATACACTTAGCATACCGAGCAAACCAAGGTGAGTTCACACTCTTACCAAGGCATGGGATTCCCCGGTGGGTTGGGAATGGGATTGAATGATTACTTGTACTTACATCATTACTAGACTACTTACCACGGTCCTCGGATTGGGAAGGATGCCTGTGCCAAACTCTACGTAAAGCCTACGTACTGTCCTCGGTTTGGGAAGGACACTAGTGTTTAAACCTACGTAAAGCCTACGTATTGTCCTCGGATTGGGAAGGACACCAGCACTAAACCTACGTAAAACCTACGTACTACCGTCCTCGGATTGGGAAGGACGCCAGCGCTAAACCTACGTACTCGCTACGTACTGTCCTCGGTTGGGAAGGGCACTTACGTAAAACCTACGTAAACTTATACTTACTACTATCCTCGGATTGGGAAGGATACTTATGGATAAAACTAGTCTAGTAACTTACAACATGGGAAGCCCCCACTAATTGAACTTACAACATGGGAAGCCCCCACTAATTGAACTTACAACATGGGAAGCCCCCACTAATTGAACTTACAACATGGGAAGCCCCCACCAATAGAACGTACTATCGGCCCAGTAGAGCCACATGTTACATACGAACTTACTATTACGCATTTACTTTCTGTGAACTCGCTCAACTAGTTGTTGATCCTCTGTTACATGCCTTGCAGGACCTTAGGTACATATGGAGCTTGCACAGGAAGGAGCAGGTCGTTGTGGGATACGGATCGTAGACGATATTTGAACTTATAACTTATTTTGGGTTTTCATTATTATGCTTCCGCTACTTAAACAATGTTTGGTTATGAACATCAGTCATGTCAAGAGGAATTACCTTTTCCTACTTTTACACTTAAATACTATGTTTGATATGATTGGTGGCTTGATCCTGGTCATGTCACGCCTCCAAGCGGTGGTACTCCGCGGGTGGATTTTGGGGGTGTGACATGATACATGGCAGTAGCTAATTCAACAGTCTTCAGGACTACTTCGCCTATTCGCTGAGCGAATTTGGCTGCTTGCTCAGATATCTGGGCGTCATCGTGATGAAGAGACATTTTTGAAGAAAAAGAAAGGCATAGGGAGAAACAGGTGAAAGATTATTGGACATTCAAAACAGGATGATAACGCATGAAAATTGCGATCATTTGTTTGTTACCTAAGGCAAATAAATGAGACGGTGACTAATCAAAGTAAATGGGTCAAAAATAATGTATCGCGAAGACATGCTCGCCTATAAGTGAACACTCATCCCAAGAATTCCCAGGTAAGCACAACTGGTCTCGCGTGTGATGAGATGTATACGAAGTGCTTGCCTAGACAGAAAACCCAGAATACAGGCATTCACCCTTCCAGTTTGCACGTGTTCACATTATTTAAAACCCAAAACCTTGGCGAAGTTTTGAAAACTCAAAGGGGTTCAAAACCATAAAATAGAGAGTTCAAAACCTTACAATAGAGGGTTCAAAACCTAGTAATCAATCATCCTAGAACAGATGATTAGTTTTCAAAGCGGTTTTGAAATTTATGTTCTTGTTGTGGTCGTCGCCTAAGGATAGGTGACGGTATTGTTTTATGACTAAACGCAAGTAATCTCGCGTTAGGGTCCTAAGAAGGTTATAGACTAGGTCAAAGCATTACTAATAACCTAATTCCCTATAACCATTGGCTCTGATACCACTTTTCTGTCACACCCCGACCACGTAGGACAACCAAACGTGGCGGAAACGTCGGGGAGTGTTGCAACAGAATTAATGTTTCATAACCATGGATACCAAAAAGTGTTTCGTTTTATTAAACATTGAATAATTACATTGTCTGGAAATCTAAATACACAATTTAAACATAGTCTATCATTATTATTGAGTCACTAAGGCCTTGTCCAGTCCTATGTGAGCATGCATCCTATCAATCGATATCTTTCAACAATACCTGAAACATATGTGAAAACGAGGTCAGCAAAGAAATGCTGGCGAGTACATAGGTTTTGTGAAAATAAGATTCATGACTTCTGTTTTAAGAAAATGTTTAGTCATGAACCTTGTAATTTGCTTTGTCTTTGTAAATCATTTGAAAAATAATAAGTTCAGGTAATATGTATAAATAAGAGAATAATGCATGATTAAATGAATAACCATGTAAAAATGAGTTTGTATAAGATAAGTTGTTTGTAAATAAATGTCTTGTGAAAAGTATGTTACTTGTATAAAATGTTCTATGTCTCAAACTGAAATGATTCAAATAACGCTACAATATGTAATACCATACAAACACTTATATATAGGAAGTACCAGCGGCGTATCCACCATGCTTGTATCATATTCCACACGCATTGTTACTTAATCACTTAATCAAACCAAACCACCAAAATAATGTTCATGCCCAATGTAAATCATGTAATATGTAACCAAAACCCAATCGTATATCGCTTTGAATCCAATCGTTTACCCAATCGTTAAAACATCGTGTGAAAACCAATCGTTTACCCAATCGTCTAATTCGTTTTAGACCGTGAAACTACTTAAATGGTCGTCTCGCTAATAACATTCAAACCTTCTTGACTCGCATTAATAAACCCTTACCAAAGGATAGATTAATAATTCGCATTAATAAACCCTTACCAAAGGATAGATTAACATCTCGCATTAATAAACCCTTACCAAAGAGTAAATTAAAAATTACAGATTCAGTCGCTACCCACAACACCCACACATAACTACGGGTGTAGTAAATAACGGGACTTGTCAGATCCTATGGTACCATAACCTAATACTGGTCGGCTTGATCATTGCTAATGAATGTCATTTGTTATGTAACTACAACCAACAAGTTTGTTCACTTTATGAAATCGTTATTAGTTTTGTATAAATCGTCTTAATCGTTTGTGAAACCATCGTTATAACATCGAAAACATTTAGCACATATGAGTCACCCCAAAACAATTGAAAGCAGTAAAATAGGGGAATAATGTACTCGCCTGAGAATGCTTAGAGGTCTTGAACAACAACCAAACAAAGCTAGAGAGAGCACGGAATCAGTCGGCAATCTAAAACTATATAAATAAACCGGACTTAAATCGGGAGATCGGATAGGATGAGGCTTGGTAAACCAAATGAGTGTTGGAACTCATATGATATGGTTTAACAAGGCCTACATACTACAATGAAACCAAACCTAAGTGCTTTCGACCCATCGCGACCCATTAAGGTAGCTTATGCTACTTTAACGCGTCGTGTGCGTGAAACGCGTTCGGACCGCCTAACTAGTCCTATGACAAGTAGAATATGCCTAAACATGTTACATAATCAGTTATGTGACAAAGGTTTAGGTTACATATGCTTAATTACCAATTATACATGAAAAGGGTATTCTGGTAATTTACCTAAGGCATATAAACTACCTATCATACAACTACTCAAACGATGTGACCATAGGGTATAACCTCGGAAGGTTATTCCCTACCTACTATGGTCACCTAATGTATTTGGTCGGATCCTAATGATCGACCAAATGGGTCGGGTTCGAGGTATAAGCGATTTATTAGATCGCTTACCCTACGACCCTAGACAACGTGGTAATCAGTAGGCATAGTCCCAAGGGACTATAACCAACGTGATTACACTCACGTTGCGAAGTTCAAATGAACTTCGCATTGACCATAACTGGTCAATGTAGAAAGTCAAACAAAGTTTGACTTTCAGACTCGAAAGACTCGAAAAGCAATAAAAGAACGAAAGAATACTTACGAAGGGTCCCCGAATGCTAATTTCGATCCGAGAATCTCAGGTATGAAACAATGGTTTCAACTTAGAGTTTCTAAGATCAAAATTCTAGTGATTATGAAGCATGGGGGGTGGGGTATTTATAGTAAAAGGTCCACCGTTAAGATCGTTTCTTGGAAACCGTGCTTTGATCTTGGCCTTACACCTCAAGATAATGGTTTTACAAAACCATGTGAGCCCATGGTATTTCCCAAAACCATGTGCACATCAAAACAACCCCTAGTATTGCCCAAAACCATGTGCAAAGGTGGTATAGACCAGATTCAATGTTTCTTCACAGAAAGTTTCAAAAATGGCAGATTTGGTCCCTGTAGTGTAATAAGGCCTTTTCCGACGCGTTTAAGGCCCGTTAACCCCATTTCAAAGCTCTAAAATGAAGTTAAAGTAAAGGGAACTTAAAATTTTCTCAAAAATATCTCGGATGTCGGTTCGTTTAGCCGTACAGTTGCGTTGTTCGGCTAATTACGACGGAATGCGCATAAGCGCGAAAAACGATCCAAATGACGCGACGAATGGATTTTTCTTAAGACAAACTCTAAAGAATAATATAGTCATGCTTACATAAATTTTTGGATGTCCGGATGTATTCAGAACGTAAGTTATGCGCGAAAGTGCAAACTTGTGCACTTTTTGACACTTTTAGTCCCTGAATGACCCAAAAGTTTATTTTAGCACACCGAACACCTCAAAGCTTATTTCTAAGCTATGTAAAGGATATTTATGGTATGTTTAACTTATGGTCATGTTCCGGAATGTCTGTTACAGTTCAAATTGGCATACTTTCGCAGTTTGTCAACTTTAGTCCCTGTAAGCGATTTAACTTGATTTTTGCCATACCAAAGCCTTCAAAACTTATTTCTAAGTTATGTAAAGGTTATTTAAGGTATGTTAAGCCTATGTCACTATTCCGGAGTGTTTGTTGCATTAAACTGGTTATATTTACGCATCGGTGCGCGTATAACCTTCCAGAAAGCGATTTAGAGTTTGAAATTGAACAAGAATTGATATGTGCAAATGATACACATATTTTTACAAATCCCAAGTATGAAATATAATATTTCATTGGTTTAGTATTTGTTTGATGGCCGTGGAGGCACAGGTGTTACATATAGTATTTACAAATTACTTGAGATAAAACACAAATGTTGATACACAAACTATTGTCAAAATTCCTAAGATAAATCAATGAGTCACAAACTTTTGAAGACGACAAAATTTAGTTAATTTTATATTTTAATCATGCAGAAGGTGAACCAAGTGTGCTTTGGCATTAAATGTTTAACATGATTAATGATTGTTTACCAATTGATTTTCCAGTATATTTCAGATAATGATGATGTCAGATATTGCTGCTTTCGAGCAGAAGTTTGGCTGGATTGCGGGCCTCTGATAACCATTGCAATCAAAGTGAATGATATTGCTCTTAGAGGTATATGCACCAGGTTTAGTTAAAAGTATTCGTGTTACTGTAATATATCAGCTTACACTAGTTCCATGTCTGATTGGTTAAGCTATTTTGGATTCAGTCATATTCTCTGGGTATACAGTGGTGCCGTGGGGTCCATTGTTGGGTTTGTGATGCAAAAACAAGAAGGTGATGCTTCAAAACATGTAAAACAATACTTTATTTTTTTCTACACTTGCATCATTACGTGCTGTAAAACCTTGACTTTACCATCTTGAATCTTAGGCTAGATAAAGAATAAAGGTCAGCTATTGCAGAGTATTTCCGTGTGTACAAGGTTTTTTGTTGTTCGTACACCATTCAGTTGTGGAAAATCTTTGTGCATAAGTACCCAAAGTTTTATATGCATTTATTTTCACATATCTTTCTTTGTTCATTTGTTCATTATGTGACACATTGACATGTTTTTCAGTTAGTGTTTTAGAATTTTAGGCTTACTGCAGTGACACTCTTTCTGTTAGCATTTTCATATATCTTTCTTTGTTCAGTTTTTTGGTCCTATGATGATAGAGGTGAAAAACGGTGAAAAAGAATGCATGCCAATCGCGATCTTATTACTGGATACCTCAAGGACAGGCTTAATTTCAAGGTATATATCTTTACATCCAATAATTTTTTTCTTTTCTTTTAAAGTGAACTTTATTTTTGTTTTCTTGTGAGGGTTTTGTTATCTCAGATTGGGAGGGAATTGACCGAATTACTTCGCAATGGATCGTTTTGATGATGCTGTGAGCAGAATTTTACGAGTTAAATTTACAATGGGGCTGTTTGAGAACCCTATTGCTGATTTCAGTAAGGTTAGCGAGGTTGGAAGCCAGGTCAGTTATCAGTGAATTATTCACTTCTAACTGATTCCTTAACTTTATTTAATTTATATTTTCGTTGAATATTGTAGCCACACAGAGATATAGCGAGGGAGGCAGTGAGGAATCGTTGGTGCTGTTGAAAAATGGGAAACAAGGAAGTGAACCGGTGTGCCCCTGCCCAAGAGGGCATCAAAGGTTTTGGTTGCTGGAAGTGATGCCGATAATCTTGTTATTTATATACTTTTAATTTGATATATATCCATATTATATATTATTATATATAAATTATTATGATAAATATAACTAAATATATTATGTTATATATAAAAGTTATGTATTAAAAATGAGGTTTATAGACCAAATGAGCTCCCTGAACCACCAGACTAGTATTTTGGAATGATTTCTCATGTATTAAAATGAAATTTGTTGCAGGCTCCCGTTCTCACGAAGCTTCCCGGCTAAACTTTCACTCACTTGTTTCACATGCTTCTTTGGGTTGATCCAGTTCATAGTCATAGCAGCAGTTTTTGAGAGGGACCCTGTCTAATGGAAAATCATGTCCGGGGAAGAAAGTTTCACCATCTTATACGACGTAAGTAAATGCTTGCTCCATATTATGCCACATATAGATAACTAGATCTACACATGGTGCATTCAGAAAAATATATGTGTTACAGGGTGTCATTTCATCTGGCGTTTTCCTATGGCTTCAAAGTTCAAACATGGTGCATTCAGAAAGGTCGGCCTGTTTTTGTTGCTATGTTCCAGCCTGTGCAGACTGTTCGTGTTGTGATTATGGCGTTTGCGATTCTTCATGATCAGTTGTACCTTGGAGGGTAAGTGAATCTTGAACATATGTGTAGATTAGTCAAAGTCTATGGTGCTAATTAAATATCTTAGATCAAAGTTGATGCTGGGCCTGTATTGTAAGGATGAGTTGATGATATCCACCTTACAGTTTATTAATGTTTCATAACCATATTAAAATCAAATATTTTTAACCATGCAAAAATATTAAGAAATAAAAAATAAAACCTAGTTTTTTAGGACCTTTTTGTGAGTCAGAATATGAACCAATGTGGTCTCTTAGATAACCTGTAATTCATATGTATGTTAATTTTGAAAGTTATAATCCCTACACATCCTTAAGTTCAGGGTTGTTCGGTAAATAGTTAATAGATAGTTTATGTTGTAAATAGAATAGTGTAACGAGCGCGGGGACTAAAGATGACAAGTTGGAAAGTTAATAACCTACAACTAGATGGAGCGACACATCCAGGGGACGCATCTCTTCCCAATCGACTCCTACACCACAAGATCATCAGACGCAATGTTTCAAGAGGAGACACGTCCTTTCACTCGCATCTATTCGATTAGTATAAATAGGCTTGTAGTTTTCAATTGTAATACATCCCTGTACACAATCAGAATCACATGTAAAGATATTCGGTTTTATATTCAAGTTCAATTCATGTCTAGAGATCAAAGATCCATTGGGGCCAACAATTGGTATCAGAGCTCTGATACCAATTGTTGGCCCCAATGGATCTTTGATCTCTAGACATGAATTGAACTTGAATATAAAACCGAATATCTTTACATGTGATTCTGATTGTGTACAGGGATGTATTACAATTGAAAACTACAAGCCTATTTATACTAATCGAATAGATGCGAGTGAAAGGACGTGTCTCCTCTTGAAACATTGCGTCTGATGATCTTGTGGTGTAGGAGTCGATTGGGAAGAGATGCGTCCCCTGGATGTGTCGCTCCATCTAGTTGTAGGTTATTAACTTTCCAACTTGTCATCTTTAGTCCCCGCGCTCGTTACACTATTCTATTTACAACATAAACTATCTATTAACTATTTACCGAACAACCCTCGAACTTAAGGATGTGTAGGGATTATAACTTTCATTCACCCCCCTAATCACGAACATCCTTGAGTTGTTGCAGATCTTGAACTCCAAGTAGCTTTATCTTCACGAATCTCCTCGGTATCCAACACTTCACATGTATCTTCTTATTCACGAACCTTGCTCCTCACAAACCTTGTTTCACTTGAACTCGCTTCACACGAACTTGCTTCACACTTGTCTTGACCGCACTTGATTTGCATCACACGAACCTTTTCTTGTGTAGGTGTCTCAACACGAACTCCACCCGGTCTTGAATAACTTGCCCACCATCATATCACATGAATTAAATCCATCTCGCATAGATTTTGATAAACTGACTCACTCAGACTTCTCTTGCGGTTGTATCACACAACATTTCCTTCTTGTCACCCAGTCACAGGATACGCGTGTCTTCTTCTTGATCTATCACAGATTAAATATCGTCATCACGGTTGTTTCATACAACGGGTTCTTTATCATTGATTGCTTCCCTCACGGATTCTTCACTTTTTCCTGATCTATTCACTAGATTGTTTTGTTGTGCCTTTCACAGGTTATCTTCCTCCGCATCACACGGTTTTTTTCCTTTTGATCGTTTCTTCGACTCCTCACAAATCGACTACCTTATTTTTCTCGCGGGTCCATAATTTTCCTTGCACCCATGCTTCATTTTTTCTCTGCTTTCACTGCACTTTTTTTTACACTCACTGTAACAATTTTTCTTCTTGTTTCCTGTATTCACTACATCACCTTTCCCTTTTCTGCATTCGCTGCACCACTGTGTTTCTTTGCATAGTACTTTGTTTCTTCATGAGCCTTCTATCGCTTCACTCGACATTCATTTGGTTCATCACGAAAAAGCACCAGTTTCTTTCCAAATAACGATCACCGCTTTTCGTCGAATACCTCGAATGCTTTTCTTAACATATCATAATCACAATTCCCTTGCGATTTGCTAGTCTTCAATTTCGATGATAACACTCCAAACGAAAAACACAACAACCCTTGTTTTGCGCTCCTGTACTCGGTTCAATACACTCACAAACCCTAGTCTGATTGCTAACTTAGAATTCTCACAACCCTTAGTTTCTTGTTTCTAAAATTTCCTTGCCACCAATACGAACCACCGTACCGGTAAATTCAATTCCATTGAATTTCAACAAACTCTCAAATCTTTAACCCGCGTATAACCCGAAACGCCTAATAATCAAACAATCTAATTCGCACTAAACCCTGGAATCAAAACCCTAGATTCCTAACCCTTGGTTCGACAACCTTGAACCGAAAAAACTAAAACTTGCGAATTGAAAAATTAGAATGATGAAACCTGATCGCGAATGACTTCCCGCCGATTCGTTGCCTAGAGCCTGACGCTCTGATACCAATTGTTGGCCCCAATGGATCTTTGATCTCTAGACATGAATTGAACTTGAATATAAAACCGAATATCTTTACATGTGATTCTGATTGTGTACAGGGATGTATTACAATTGAAAACTACAAGCCTATTTATACTAATCGAATAGATGCGAGTGAAAGGACGTGTCTCCTCTTGAAACATTGCGTCTGATGATCTTGTGGTGTAGGAGTCGATTGGGAAGAGATGCGTCCCCTGGATGTGTCGCTCCATCTAGTTGTAGGTTATTAACTTTCCAACTTGTCATCTTTAGTCCCCGCACTCGTTACACTATTCTATTTACAACATAAACTATCTATTAACTATTTACCGAACAACCCTCGAACTTAAGGATGTGTAGGGATTATAACTTTCAAATTTTTCAACTTGTCTTTTTTCTTTCCTGATATATTTGTTACAGGGATCCTTAGAAGAAAATATGTGAAGGTGTTGAGGAATTGCATGATGAGGGAAGAGAATATAGGCTACAACTGAATTTTACTTTTTTTGTTTTGTTTCGAAATCGTCATTACAAGGTATTATATCATTGCTTCTTGCATTCTTGCTTAAATGTTGGTGTGCATGCTTTGTTTTGCTTCAAGTTATATTTTAACTTTTGTTATTTTAGATTAACTACCTACTCTATCCTTAGTCTTGGTGGTGTCGAATGTGTTTTGAGTCACGAACTATTTGAATACCGTAATCTCGTATAATCTTCGGCTTGTTATTTGAATACTGTAATCTCATATAATCTTCGGTTTGTGTAATATTTCAGATCTGTATGAGATTCGATCCACTATTTCAGATCTTCAGCTTGTTATTCAGATCTTCGATTTGATGCTACAACTTGCTATGCTCAGGGTTTGTTCAAACAAACAACAAGAATGCTATACGTGAAGCAATATCTCGAAAATCATCTTACAAGGGCAAACAGTTTGATATGGGCTATGAAACAACTTCAGTTCGAAAATAACTTTTAAACACTTTTAGTTTGAAGTTGTTAGGTTTGGATGTTTTAAGTTTTAACTTGGGTTATGTGATATTTTGATTTGGCTGTTTTTGTTATGAGAATCATTCTTGGATGCTTGTTATGATTTTAAAATTTCTTAAATGGTTACATTTTTAGTTTTGCAAAGAATATAAACCGCATAGAAATGGTAGCATGCAAATAGGTATTAAAGGGCAAAAAGAGTAGCATAAGGGCAACGCGGTAGCAATATGGTGACAAAAGCGGTAGCAAAACCGTAGCAAGAAAAAGCGGTAGCAAAACCGTAGCAAGAAAAACGGCGGTAGCAAAACGCTAGCAACAAAAAGCGGTAGCAAAACGGTAGTAAAAAGCAGTAGCAAAACGGTTGCAAACTAGCGGTAGCAAAACTGTAGCAAAAAAATAAACGGTAGCAAATAGGTGGCAATAGGGCAATCGCTACGTGTGTATTTCTTACCGAGTTTTTGGTGGCAAAACGGTGCAAAAGGGCAATTGCCACCGTTTTGCGACCGAAAATGCGGTAGCAAAAGCCCTTTCTCTAGTAGTGATAGGGGTGTGGAAAGAATGAGTTGGGGGCAAACCATATCTTACAATACACACACACATATAATATATATGTGTATGTTTAAAAGTCACGACAATCTCCTATAGAGCTAGCTACATTTTCTAAGACAGAGTTACAGTAGGAGACGATAAATTGAACAAGGTGTACAGTGAAGTACGCGTGTAGGCGCTGCGACAGTGGGCGGGGAATGTGGCTTCTACAGATGGGACATGTGGAATGATCTTTCAACCAAACACCAATACACTGGGCATGAAACTGGACGCCATGGTCGCAATTTGGAAGCTCTCTACATTCGTCTCCTGGAGACACTTCACAAAGGCACACTACACAATCGTACATGCATCCACTGTATGCTTCTTTCTCGGCTGTAATCACCATGCTTTTGTTAGTGTCATCCACCAACCTCAATATCGCTGATCGTCTTGCTTGTCGTCTCCAAAGCAACCAAACACCCACCACAAAAGTTGACGTAAACCCCACTGTCAACTCCGTCTTAGAGACTTGATCCATAGAGATAAAGATAACTAATACTGTAATTGTTTTGGATTGCTTAGTTGGAATACATGTTTCAAGTATTTATATAAATAAAAAGAGTTTGTGTAGAGTACGTGGTAAAAACACATAGAAGGAGTCGTACTCAAATGGTTTAGTACAAAAAAAGATTAAGGTAAGGGTCAGAAGAAAACTACAAAATATGGGTTTGAAACCCAGTTGCATGGTAGACTCAATATTTCAAAGTTTGACTTGAGATATATAACATCATGACCCTTCCACAAGCAACTATTATATGTATATATGTAATAAAATTAACTTTAAACATAAAATTTAGAAACATCGTTGCAACAAACCTTTTATTTTTCTACTTTCTTTCTGATAAAAAAAATGGTTATTCTAAACCGAGCTGAGACGCCGAGTAAAAATTACTAAAATTTTAAGTTTATTCTTATTTTTAAATACAATACATGTATATATATAAACTAAACTAGGTTATAACCCCGTGTATTACACGGGTCGAATAAATGAATTTTATATACTAAATAATAAAACAATATATCTTTAAAAACCTCTTTTATTGCACGGGTTGAATAAATATAATTTTATATATTACATAATAAAAAGTTATATCTATAAGAACCATATTGTACGGGTTGAATATATATAATTTTATATACCAAATAAAAAAGTTATATCTTTAAAACCGCTTGTTTTACACGAGTTGAATAAATGTAATATTGTTTACCAAATAATAAAATAATACATCTTTAAGAAACCTCATTTATTACACGGGTTGAATAAATATAATTTTATATACCAAATAATAAAAAAGTTACATATTTAAAAATAGGTGTATTACACAGGTTGAATAAATGTAATTTCCGTTACTAAATAATAAAAAATATATATCCTTAAAAAAAACCCCGTTTATTGTACGAATTTAATAAATCTAATTTTATATATCAAATAATAAAAAGTTATATCTTAAAAAAACCTCATCTATTACACGGGTCGAATAAATGTAATTTTGTATAGTAAATAATAAAAAAAGGTATATTTATAAAAAACCACGTGTATTACACGAGTTTAATAAATCTAATTTTATATACCAATAATAAAAAAATCATATCTTTCAATATACTAATGGATAATACTCGATACGTGATGGATATGGTGATTGTGAAGATGGTTTTTGAAAAGAAGATATGTTATTCAAGAAGCAAATGAACATCTATTTAAGTGATAAAATGTTGGTACCAATTCTGACAAATTGATTTATAAATTGTGTAATAAAATTGATATAATAATTTTTTTAGTAATGAAAATAAAAATATTTCATATATTAATACAAAGTTTGGTTTTCATGATAAATAATTTGTTTTATTAAAAACATCTTAAATTAACAATTTAAATTTTAGATTCATATTTTATTAGAAAAATAGAAGAATGGTATTCAAAATTTAAAGTAGGATGAAATTTAATATTAGTTAATTTTATTTTAAGTTTCGTAAAATCTATTTGATACCAAACTAAACAAAATGTTCAAATATATAGTTAATATCAAGAGTAAATTACAATTTTGGCCCCTATGGTGATATCACTTTTACTCTTTTAGCTAAAAAACGATTTTTTTTACATCTGAGCCCACAACGTCTTTTTTTCTAACCCTTTTGGTGGCCAAAAGGGTTAGAAAAAAGACGTTGGGGTCCAAAAGGGTTAGAAAAAAAGACGTTGAGGGCTCAGATGTTAAAAGATTCCCTTTTGGGCCAAAAGGGTAAAAGTGATATAACCACATGGGCCAAAATCGTAATTTACTCTAATATCAAATTAGATAACTAAGTTTGAATTTGAAGTAAATAGATAAATATAAAAGTAATAATTAAACTAAATAATATTTAGTAGGGGGATTATCTATAATTAATTAGAAGAGATTAAATTAAAATTATAATTATCCATAAGACATGACCTAATATGATGACAAGTGTCCTCAAAGTGGTTTCTTTTATTATATAGATAGATTACTATAAAATCTTCAAATATATAAAATCTTCGAATATAAATATATAAAATCTTCAAATATATTTTTCACTTTAAAATTTGCCAAAACACAACCTTGAACTTCATATTTTATTACATGAGTGAACTTTTTAGACTAACATATTTGAGTTTTTTATTAAGTCACCTCACATGTTTTTTGGTCATTTTAAAAGAAGTAAAGTACACGGATGGTCCTTGTAGTTTGTCAAAATATTGGATTTAATCCATTGCTTTTCAAAAGTACACAGATAGTCCCTAAGATTTGCTCTTTGTAACACAATTAATCCCTAGCTTTTTTCAAAGTACACGGATGGTCCCTGTGGTTTGCATTTTGTAAACCATGGAGTCCCTAACTTGGATATGCTAAAACTTTTAGATTTGTTTGTTGGGGGCTAAATGCATTACAAAATGCAAGCCACATAAACCATCTATGTACTTTTGGAAAACTAGAGAACAAATACAAACTTTTGGTAAACCATAGGAATTATTCGTATAGTTTATTGTTTTAAAAGCTTATGTATTTTTTTATTTTTTGTTTTATCAATCAAAATCCTCAATAACCCTTCACCCTCCTTTCTCCACCTTCTACAAACATGCGCGTGCACACACAACACAAAACTTCAATTGAATCATCACCATTATATCATAATAATCATCATCATCATTATCATCACCATCCATACGATTCTCTTTTAAATGTTCGATCTTCGTAACTCCGATGAACAACATTTCTCGGGCAAAGAACTGTTTACAGGCTTCAAAACAGATGTGTATTTAGGTTCGTTTAGATGCAGCTTGTATTAGAATATTATTAAGAGATTGCGTTGAAAAATGTGTTTAGTTGGATCACGATGATTGAAGGGTTTATGGGTTTTGGATGCAGAGAAGGTGTTTGATGAAATGCTTCACAGGGATGTTATGTCGTGGACCTCTATGATGTCGGGTTATTTTCGTAACGGGTTGCTGGAGAATAATGTTGAGGTTTCTATTTCAATGGTTATGTGTTTAAATGTGTTCTTGAAGCATATTCTTTTAGTTGTTTGATGAAGGCATGTGTTAGTCTTAGAAGTGTTAACTTGGCTAAGCAAGTTCATGGTTTAGCTCAAAAGTTTGTGTTTTTTTGGTGATGATTCGGTTAAATCTTCGATGGTTTATATGTATATAAAGTGTGACACGTCGGATGTTGCCGAATCTATTTTCTTGAAGATGGAGACCCGAATATGTTTTCATTGAATTCTATGATCTATGGTTACTCGAAGTTATATGGTGCTCAGAGCGCGTTGAAGTTATTTGATCAAACGAATAAAAGAGATGTTGTTTCATGGAACATGATCATTTCGATACTGTCTAAGCATGGAAACATCATGAAAACACTAGGTATGTTCATTAGGATGTGTTATCAAGGTTTCAAGCCAAATTCCATGACGTACGCTAGTGTCCTCAGTTCTTCGACTAGAGTTGACTTTTGAAGATCCCGGAATATTTTCTGAAGATTTATGAAGATTCGCCCCGAGACACGCCCCATGTCTCGGCGACCGACAGTTTCAAGTCATTGCTGACGTGCATCTAGACATGCCCCATGTCTCGGCCAGACACGCCCCATGCCTCGAAAAACCAACAGTTGCTGATCATTCCTGACGTATCATCCAGGCACAAGGCGTGCCTTACCTGCAGCTACCTATAAATAGAGGCCATTTCCAACATTTTTACCTGCTCATTCTCTCCCCTCTTCTCTACTGCACACTTCTATTCTACCCACACTCTCTAATCATTGTAAGCATTATGAGAAACTCAAGAGTCATTAGTGGTCAAGCTTTATAATGATTCATATAATCTTTTCAAGTTTGATGTTATCTTCTTCCATGACCATTATTGGCTAGATTCTTGAGGTGTTTGAGAGAAACTTACCCCATTGATGTCAAGCTAGCTAAGGAAGATCATGGGTAAGAAAGGTATGTGTGTTAATGACTTTAATTATTTTAACATAGTTCATTAAAAGTGAGTGAAATAATAGTGTCGCTATTACCTTCGGTCATTAAAGTTTTCGCCTAATCCTTAAAATCTGCTAACAATCTTGCGACTCCATTGGCATGGATTGTTCATGTTTTCTATGTCTATGAAGAGTCAAAACATGTTGATGCTCTTATCGGAGGTTGAAGGTTTTGGATGGGACTTCGGGTTTAGTAAGCTCTTGCCTTTGCGTGGAGATAACACCAAAGCGTAAAGGACTATATATATATATATATATATATATATATATATATATAGGGCCAGGATCATTTCAGAACTATAAATATTTACAGAACTCGTCTCCTAATAAACAATCTTTTTATTTATATATTTTTATGTTTAGGATAATTTTATCATTTATTATGTGTATTTTTACGACTACATATATGTTAAGAGTAATTTTATCATTTTTATATGTAATTTTATAATTACACATATGTAAACTAGTTTTTTACATATATGTAATTAGTTATGACACATATATATATATATATATAATTTTGACAATTAAACATATGTAAACTACTTTTAACATGTATGTAATCAAAGAAATACATATAATAGATGATAAAAAGATCCTAAATACAAAAACTTATATATAAAATGATTGTTTATTAGGAGTTACGAAAGTTCTGTAGTTATTTAGAGTTCTGAAATGAACTCAACCCTATATATATATATATATATAAGTAGCTACCTTAAGGGAATTGACGACTCACCGACAGACTAATAGACACTAATACATATTCCTTGGACTAATTAATTAATTAATATTATATCCCGGCCTCAGGTGACGTTTCCCTGCTGATTCAAAGCGTAAGGTTCGAGTGTGTTAGGATTCCGACCCAAATACTGCATAAAAATACGCGTCAACACGCATAGCTCCTCGTTTGACAATCGAGTCCTTGCGACCCCATGACCTAATATAGTTAGAAAGATATCAAGAGGTAAGTTGATCTTAAACACCACTTCTCTTATCATTGATTCCTACCCTTTTATTTTATTCTTGAGCCATCCATTTTTTTTATTTCTTATTTATCCTTTTTAAAAAATCCCACTTTTGGACTTAGTTAGATGTTATCGATGACTCGGTACTAAAACTCATGTATCCTTGAATGACCTCGGTATCTTACCATCACTAGATTAAGCCAGCGATGGGTGCACTTGCCCAACGTGAGTTATAGTGTGATAGTATTTTACGGTATTTTTATAAATATTAAAACTTGAACTAGTGCATACACCAACCTAAAACTAACTGTCTTTTATAAGCACATCGACACATGTCAAGGAGCAGTACCTTGTGGCAAGGAAGCCGAGGCGTTTTCATTGTTCAAACAAATGAAAGAAGTACATGTAGCCTCTGAACGGTTCTTGGAGCTTGTTGCAGATTAAAACATTTAAATCTTGGAACCCAAGCCTACGTATATTTAATCAGAATCAGTATGGATCTTTCCATCCCTGTAGCTAATGCTTTAATTACAAAGTATGCTAGATGTGGTAATATTCAGAGTTCAAATAAAACGTTTAAATTGATGTCACATAAAGATGTCATATCATGGACAACGATGATCACATCTTTTTATCAAAACGAAAACATTGAGAAAGCTAGAGAATATTTTGATAAAATGCATGAACGGAATGTTGTATCGTGGAATTCAATGTTAGCAAGATATGTAAATCATGGATTTTGAGATGATGGTCTGAAGTTCTATATTTTAATGAAACAACAAGGAATCAAACCTGATTGTATTACTTTTGTAAGTTCAATCGGCGCGTGCCCAAATGCAGCCATACAAAAATTTGATATTTGGTTTCTCGAAGCCGTTGATTTGGTTGACGGAGTTGGTTTTATGGTGGGTTATAGTATTAATTTGATTTATTAATTAAAAACGTGAAATGACAATAATACCCTCACGGTGTTAACGAGAAAAACAAACGTCGTTTGTGTTAAAGGTTGACCCCTATATCAAAATATGAAGTTAAATGTTTTTTTTACTAATTATAAAGTAAAATGTATAACGTGCAGTTTTGATGATACATTATCAGTTGTTTTATACAATTTTGTTGTTTTTTTTTTAAATTAGTAATTTAAAACAGTTCATTCGTGTGTGATTTATTAGTTAAATGGGATAAATGGTTAAACATGAACATTAAAATATATGTATTTATATTAAACTCTTTTTTTATTATTTTACTAGGTTATAGACCCGTGTACGGGGTTGTATAATCTAAAAAATATAATTCTATAATCTGTTAAAAACTTTATGGAACTGAATTATTTTTCTGGACACACACACACACACACATATATATATAAGAAATTCCATTATAATTACAACTTACAAATCTCTAAATACTTCTTTCTACATAAATCCTTTTTAATTCACTCTAAAACCATCTGGTACTTGGCTTGCCCAAATATGATTTGACCCGTTAGCTAGGCATGCCACCTTTAGTTTCGATAAATGAAAGAACTGAATTACATGAATAAAAGCATCATGCTACTGCCCTCTTGTGAAGATATTTGAGCTTATCTAGCATTTCTATCAAGCTTTTTAACACTCTAAAGAACAATAATAAAAAACTAAAATTGTAAAAGATATTATTCTTTCTCTATTTTCTACTCACTTTATTGCTAGAAGGAAGAACATGTGGCCTCCCTGCCTTAGATAAGTGGTTGCAATAGTCAGTGCCCCTGATCATTAATCAATAGTCAAAAAGCTTAATAATTGATAAAATAGAAGAAAATGTAAAGATAATAAGGTATAAATGAAGAAATGTGAACACAAATAGTAGGTATGGAATGAAAAATTAACTAATTATACATGTTTCCTTGTGTTCATGTGTGAATGGGTTAAAATTTGCAGAAGTCAAAGAATAGTTTTATGGAATTGAGTGGTGATTTCGGCCAATCAACCTAGATTTGGTTGATTTGGGTTGTGTTTTATCTCCAACAGTTAGAGAATGGACAACATTTCTAAAACATAGCTAAAGTGAAACACGTCGACCCATCAATCAGATTGAACCACCTGAAGTAATTTAGAATGCTTAAATCTTGTAGATCATTTTACTAAAATTAGATAATATTTTACTAATATTGCTTTTATAATCCTTTTAACTTGTTAATTATAGGTAAATATACAAACAAAAATGCGATGAAGGTTCGGTCCAACCAGATTTGTTTGGACTTTCAAATTAGAAAATTATCCGTTTTTGATTCCATCTTGAGTAATATTAAGGAAAATAAGGATGCATTATGCATAAACTTAAAACAATGTCATTAGCATGATACATTTTCAAATTAAAAATGTCCATGTATTCTTAATTATAAAGCACCGTTAGCTATTACTTCCACTTTTCAATATATTAGGTTTTAAAAGGTAAAAGAATCATATATATAGTTTTTTGTTAATTCGACACAAATATAAACATATTCTATTTTTTATTAAAGAAGGTTGTATATGCTTACTTGGTTAAACACCGAAAATGCGCTTCGAACAGGATAGTGGTCATCTATAAAGGCTAAAGCAACTTGTATGTAAGCATAAAATTGAATAAGCAAGGAAAATCAAATATTTCGTAAGCATCACTTGTGTTAAAAGCATATGTATAACAATAAAATCATAAGACATAACCAAATAAACTTTACTTGAGAGTCATATAGAGATTCCTATGATTCAGAAACATTGATTAAACTCACATAGTAGCTAAAACAAATTATGAAGTTATTGCATCTAGAGTACCATAGAAAGAAATTGACTATAATTACTTAAAACTTACAAGAAAGCTACACTTCAGTAAATTGCTTTTCTAGTCAATTTTAAAAAGAACTATTTCCCAATTAGTTAAAGTTTTAACCCCCACCTTTGTTTGGTAAAATAGCAAACAACATATTCTATAGTATTCTTTTATATAATTAGTCTCTAGTAATACCTTAGACAGTTCTCCTCAGCACTTAATAGACATAAGAAACTAAATTTGCAATAAAGAGAATTGAAGGGTAAAATGTTACCTTGTAAAAATAGGTTAATTTTATTTATCAAAGCTTGCTTCTCACATAAGATTGGAGGCTCTATACACACAATCAACACTTTAAACAGGAACTTAAATGGATATATGAAAACATACAATATAATTTAAAACTTTTTGACAACATGTACCCATAACACCAAAACAATCGAATCTAAATTGCTTAAATCGCCTTCTTATTAACCATGAGGATCAAATGTTTATCACTGAGCCACACAAGAGTAAATAATGAACAAAATCATATGAGAATGGAGAGGTTACTACCTTGAGGAACATCTTTTGATATGATAAATGAGACTTATCGATATCCTCGGCTTAAAGTTTAAAAGCTGAATCCTAGCTTTAAGAAATTGATCGATCGTTTAGCTAGAGTTGGCAATTCTAACAGCGGAAACACCAAATGCTTGTTAAGATTCTGAGCAATTAGAGATGTGAGAATGATTTCGCCATCACCATGGATGGAATTTGAAGCTATTTGTTTGTGGCACCACAAATTATTCGTAATTGTGAAAGAGGTCATGATTAGGGTA
Organism: Helianthus tuberosus; assembly: GCA_030545235.1. Taxonomy (NCBI): domain Eukaryota; kingdom Viridiplantae; phylum Streptophyta; class Magnoliopsida; order Asterales; family Asteraceae; genus Helianthus; species Helianthus tuberosus. The sequence goes on from CM060363.1 coordinate 132,926,740, forward strand.
CGATTAATTAAACATCAATAACATAACAAAAGGAATCAAAGATGAAAAATCGATGAAGAACAAAGATCGCGAGGGCAGAGATGAAAAATAAGGTTTGGGGTTAGTCGGGTTATAAGATTAATGTAGGCCCATTGAAATTTTAAGGTGAGTTTGAGGATAGAATGACACTTCGATTACATTGGAATCCTGTTTGAGGAGAGAATGACACATGGATTAAATTGAAATCCTTTATTTTGATTAGATTATTAAGAGTAGCAGTAATAAATTTATGTTTTATATAAAAACTTATTTTTAATTATTTCACCCAATTACTTATTACTTATGGTATAAGCAAAAGTGTATATGATTTTATATCAATTTATATCCGTTGTTTATTAAGTTTTGTTAAAGATATATTTATTTTGGTTTATTTTATATTTTCAGGACAAAACGACCCCAAGTCTCGGATCCGAAGTTGCCAGCGCCTCAAGAAGGTCACAAAGTGAAGCCCATACATACCTCATGCCCTGAATCCACACCTCGTTTCTAGGCACAAAACGACACACGTTGACTTCTTGAAGATTTGGAAGATCTGGTGGACCCACAAGAGTTGCTCATGGTTGTGTCTGGCAGACACATTCATGCCTTGCTTTCGGGCTATAGCAGGTTATTTGGCCAGACACGCCCTGTAACGCCTCGCTTTTTCCAAACCTTTCTTATTTAGAAAGTATATTCGAAACTCTATTTTTAGAAACTATTATCTGTACTTCTTTTCCCAAAATTTTAATCCAAGGCTTCGATCATAATAAAACCCCATTACTTATACATACATTATACTTATACATCATACTTGTATGCTTAAAACACTTAAAACCGGCTAAAATACACGAAAACCGGTCAAACCTAACCCTCTTCGTGCAACTGACACCCTTCTCGCAAATGGGCAAACCCCCTCGTGCGAAGAGGCCTTCTCCCTCGTGCGACTGACCCCTTCGTCCCAATCTCACTCGCACAAACAGCCCTTCGCCCTATAAATACAAACTCACTTCCTCACTACACCCGTTCCAGCCACTCTAAACTCTCTCAAACTTATTGAACGCTTATAATTCGGACAAGGAACATTAGAAACTTCTAAGTGAGTTCTAAATCACTTACTTATCATTTCTACTTGATTACTTCCACTTCTTCTACATTTTCTCCAAATATCCATAACTTGGATAACCTCTTGGATGTTTTCCCGGACTTGCCTTGGCAGTCTAGGACATAAAACTCACCACTTTGAGGCCAAGAATGAAGACTTTACATTTCTGTTTTATTCAAACTTTTAAAAATACTTTTCTGTTCTGAAACTTGGCATAATCTGGAACCCACCGAGCTCACAGTTAGATCCATAGTTGTGGGTTAGTGTTGAAGTTGATTCAGCTAAGAAACGAGTATGTTTAAACAAAACAGAACCCACTCGTACAACAAAATCTATTCGTAAGACTGAGCAGTCCATTCGCGCGACTGAGCTCTCTCGCGCGAAGGGACTTTATGTTACGTTTCCATTGATGCAAACTTTCAAGTGTTGACACCATCCAAGATTCCCCATTCTCAATATGGACGAACCTGTGTTCTGGTAAAGTATGAACCGTGGGAGCATGGGCTTTCCAAACTAGTTCCACTACCTCACTCGTACCCTGCAAACGAACACCCATGCAGTCTCCTAGACTGAGAATAAGTTAAGCGTACCTCGCCTCCAACATTTGCCATGTTGGGAATGACACGCCCGGGTTGTCCTTATTCGGCTGTTTCGATATGTGTATTTATTTATTTATGTATAATCATTATTCGTGACCAACCGGGTTTGTTAACTATGTTAATAAACTCTGAGCTTTGGTGAATCATACACTGAGGCGTTAGTGCCTCCATGCTTGACATCTATGAACTATCTAACATTACTTGACTGTTAATGACCTACTATAAGATATAATATAATATATGAATCCTAACCGAAATCAGAACGTTAACCAATTAATTGTTAAGTGTCACGAACAGGTTCCACTTGCATGAACAGACATTATGTTCGCATGAACTGGTCCCACTCGCACGAACAGACACCTGCTCGCACAAATGGAACTTCCATTCGCACGGACAGTGTTATGAGCTTCGGTTATCATCTATCTCAATTCTAAGTTCCTCATCTGCTGATTCTAATGGGCAAATCAGGACCTATGAAATCATAGAAACTCAGCGTCACAACGAGTGCTTAGATGAGATATACTTTCGTGCTTTTATATATATACTTTTGTACTTTAATTCAAATCTGAATCCTCCATTCAACTCTGACTAACTCACACCTTCGATTCCCCATTCTCAACCACTCGTCAAATCATGGATAATCAGAAAGCTTTGCAAAGACTATGACTACACTTGGTCCCGTTTTACTTTTTACACATTCTGGGTTCAACATATTCATGCTATTAAACTCACACATACACACGTAGTTGATGATTATTATAACACCCTTACTGCGTAAAACAACAAACTGCGGTGGAAACGTTGGGGAGTCACGTTACAGAACTACTGATTCACAACATATGGTACATAAAGTTTTGTATTATTGAATTCTTAAATTACATTGTCTTGGAAATCAACACAACAAAGTACAATACTTGTCTTTCAAGTTTTAAGGTAACTAAGCCCATGTTCGTCCTATGTGTAGCATGCTCAACATCAAACATTAGCTCCTAAAATATATGTGAAAATAAAACATCAGCATTAAAATGTCTGTGAGTAACATAGGTTTTGTGATGAAGACTCATGCCTTTGAATGTTAAAAGAAAATATTTAACTATTTCAAAAGTAGCCATGATTCTATGACCAAAAGTATTTCTTTATGAAATCATATGAAAATCATTTGATTTAAAAGAAATGAAGTATGGTTAGCTTAATAATCAAGTACGTTTTAGAATAATCAAATAAAATGTCATATCTTGTCTTTGTTTGAAGTGATTTGGATAACGCTACGATATGTAATACGATAAAAGCACTTATATATAGGAAGTACCAGCGGTGTATCCACCATACTTTTACCATATTACACATGTCCCGTTATCTAAGTCACTTACTATAAATCAATAATTTGCCATGACTTGTATAAACCAATGTCTTGTATAAACCAATGCCTTGTATAAACCAATCTCTTGTATGGTATAAACCACAAATGTCTTGTATGGTAAACAAAAGTCTTGTTTAAAACATAATATAATGTCTTTGCATAAACAACCAAAATGTCTTGTATAATCAAAATGTCTTGTATAAAACATGTGTTTTGAATAAACAAAGGTCTTGTTTATTAAAAAAAGTCTTGTCTTATAAAACCATTGCTTTTATTGTGTAAACATATATATGGATTGTTGGTGAATACATTCAAGCCTTGTCGACTATCGGATAAACCCTTATAAAGACAAAGGTTTATTAAAATGTTCATCGGATTCTGTCATCCCCTAAGGTGACTTCCAAACAAACCTAGGAAGCGGGAATGGGGTTATCAATCCTATGGTACCATAACATACTACCGGTCGGCGTGATCAATGTTAATGAATATATCATTGTATATTCAACGCACCAAATGTCTAGTATAAGGTAAGAATGTCGTGTAAATGTTGGAAACCATGTAAAATGTCTTTGAAATCAAGTGCTAGGTATACTAAGTCAATATACCATGTAAAAAATGTCTTTGAACCAAGTGTTAGGTATACTAACTCAATATACCATGTAAAATGTCTTTAAGACCAAGTGTTAGGTATATTAAGTCAATATACCATGTAAAATGTCTTTGACATCATGTACTATGTGTACGGCACATGTGGCACTGCCAGTGTGCGACCTGTTGCACGAGTTTGTACCTTACGCCGATTAAGTGGTGCACCTCATGAGTGTACGGTATCAATTTATCTAAACAGTAAACATTCAGGTTTATGCAATCAAATCAATCCAAAAACATATATTCAAACATCAACCCTTATGAACATTACTCAGAAAATCATTCATACCATTAACGTTTACTCACACTATGTCACAAACAAAGCATCAGATCTATACCATCATTCCTAGTTCATCACATACGCAGATATCAATAATCACAGTAGATTTCTTCACACGAAAAACATCAAACACTTATCCAAATAGACTGAGTATTTCTACATCATCAATATTCATTATAAAATCATCAAGCCGTAAACATCATACAACATACAATCTTACCACTTCATTTATATTGATTATGTTCCATACACGGATTTAGAGCCATAGGGTTTACCAACATTCTTATTTTATCAACAATTTATGAACATCAAAATCAATCCATGCTAAATCCTCCTATAACATCCAAATTAGTTCATGTACACCAGGTCTAGTATCTTACTAAAATGAGTAGCCATCATAAAATCACTTATTGTCAATTAGAGGAAGAACATAAACCCAAAAATGGTAAAATTTTCACTCACCTGGAGTAGGATCTATAAGAAGGAAAGGAAGAGTGGAGTTCCAAGAAAAGATGAATGTAGGTCGTCATTCAGAAGGTTGTTGAAAGATGGTACTGCCGTTAATCTTCCAGGAATAATGTAGTACTATTGTTGCTAAAAAGGTAGGGTGGAATGTTTCACAAATAAAAGCGGAGGGATGTTTCTATAATGTCGCCGTCAAAATGATTGAGAGAATACCCTAGGGTTTTGCACCACATGGGTATTTATACACACTGAAAGATTCTACACACCCACATATGTACGTCTAGGGTGTGCGCCCTTATTTCATAATGTGCGGTCCACTATGGCCCAAGTTTTTGAAGTGTACGACCACCCATGGACCATTGCCAAAAGAAAGATGTGAAGGGAGTGGTGTGCAAGTTGTTTTGGTGTGGGGCCAATTATATGAGGGTTATAATTTGCATCCACCAATCACACCAAACATTCAAATGGACATACAAGTAGTGTGTGGCCAAACTTATTAATATGTTTAAGTGTAGTGTGCGGCCAAAATGACAATACTTCTTGTATTTGGGGTGTGTTACAATAATTAAAATTTCTAACAATTCTCATAACAAATACATATAAGTGAGCGGCCATAAAATAAATTAGGTATTCATTTAAGAAGCACGCATGAGTGTGCGGCCACAATTCTTATATCACAAAGGGATTTGATTATTGTATTCATCTAACACAATCATTCATATATATTCACAATTAATCATACACAACTGTAATAGATATACATGCTCATATACAAACAATCCATCATATATATATATATATATACATATATATTAAGCCATGTTAGCAAGATTCATATAGTGACAACTTGAGATGGAACAGGAAGGGAAGGTTCGGGTTGTCACATTATCCCCAAGTTGAAAGAAGTTCCGTCCCGAAATTTAGTGCGCGGTCACTAAATAAGCTAGTGTAGTTAAGCGTTTTCGCGGGGTGTCACGTCATCCCCCTGTTGGTTTGAATTTCATCCCAAAATTCAGTAGTAGCTTCAATGCTGGATGTATTGATCTTAAACAACTGGGGATACTTGCGCATCATTTGATCTTCCCGTTTCCAAGTAAACTCTGGGCCACGACGTGAGTTCCAACATACTCGAACTATGGGTATCTTGCTACACTTGAGGTTTTTGATTTCCATCCATGATCTCAACTGGTTCCTCAATGAAACGAAGCGAAGCTGATCATAGGTTGTGAGTTCCTCAAAAGGAACAATGAGAGTCTCATCCGTTTAACACTTCTTTAGATTCGATACGTGGAGAACGTTGTGTATCGCACTAAGTTCCTCGGGCAAGTTTAGTCTATATGCCACTGCACCGATCTTCTCAATGATTTCGAAAGGTCCGAAATAACGCGGATTAAGCTTGCCCTTTTGCCAAAACAGATAACACCTTTCTATGGAGAGACTTTTAGCAAAACTTGGTCTCCAACTTGGAATTCCAGGGGTTTCCTACTCTTATCAACGTAGCTTTTTTGACGGTCGCGTGATACCGCCATCCGTTTTCTAATCTGGGCAATCTTTTCCATTGTGTCGAGTATGAGTTCGTGCCCAGTGATTTAGCTATCGCCAACTTCAGCCCAACACAAAGGTAATCGACATTTCCGTCCGTATAATGCTTTGAATGGTGCTGCCTGAATGCTAGCGTGGTAACTGATGTTATAAGAAAATTCTACCAGAGGTAAGTGTCGCTCTCAGCCGTTACCAAAGTCGATGACACATGCTTGCAACATATCTTCAAGAGTTTGGATGGTACGTTCGGTTTGACCATCCGTTTGCGGGTGATAAGCGGTGCTCATGTTTAGTGAGCCAAAGGATTTATGCATAGCCTGCCACAAATCGGATGCGAAACGTGGGTCACGGTCAGAGATAATGGAAGTTGGCACCCCGTGCCAAGCAACTACTTTCTTCAAGTAGATGCTTGCAAGTTTTGAAAACTTGTCAGTTTCTTTGATCGCAAGGAAGTGCGCAGACTTGGTTAGGCGATCTATGATCACCCAAATGGTTTCATTCCCGCCCTAAGATTTAGGTAAACTGGTGACGAAATCCATGGAGATCTGCTCCCATTTCTACTTTGTTAACTCTAGTTGTTGTAGTAGCCCTGACGGCTTTTGGTATTCGATCTTGACTCTAGCACAGATCAAGCAGTTGCTAACATAATTTGCTATTATCGCTTTCATGTTAGGCTACCAGTACAAGGCCTTGAGGTCGTGATACATCTTGTCGGAAGCGGGATGTATCGAGTAGCGAGACATGTGTGCTTCGTCCATCACAAGCTCTCGAAGGTTTCCGTAGGATGGAACCCATATACGTTCCATGAAGTAGTAGATACTGTCATCCTTGAGTTCGAGTTACTTTTGCATGGCCCGCATGGACCCAGCTTGCAGATTCTCCTCCTTTAGTGCTCCAACCTGAGTGTTTCGGATTTGGTTAGGGAGGTCGAATGAATGGTAAGTTGAAGCACACGGACATGCTTAGGTTTGGTTTGGTTTCCTTTCGACTGGGGGCATCAGCTACAACGTTTTCCTTTCCCAGATGGTATTTGATTACACACTCGTAATCGCTTAGGAGTTCGACCCATCGGCGCTGTCGCATGTTCAGCTCATTCTGATCAAGTATATGCTGGAGACTCTTATGATCGGTGTAAATTGTGCACATGGTACCGTACAAGTAATGTATCCATATCTTGAGCGCGAAGATTACGGCTCCCAGCTCCAAATCGTGCGTAGTGTAGTTCTTTTCGTGAGTTTTGTGTTGGCGCGATGCATAAGTAATGACTTTCTCGTGTAGCATCAACACGCAAGCGAGTCCTTGGATACACACATCACAGTGGACAATGAAATCACCAATACCTTCAGGTAGCGAAAGTGTAGGTGCACTGCAAAGTGTCACACCCAGAAATATCAGAGCTGGCGTGACTGGACTGGTATCTTCATTGCACAGCAGAAGCAATTAAGCTAAGACTTCTAGTAGGTGAATGCCGCTAAGTACTCGAATTCCCATGGGTTTTCCTATTCCAACCGTTCCATAGTTTCGAAAGATGCAACCTGAAAAAGAACATGCAAAAAAGTCAACATAAAGTTGAGCGAATTCATAGTTTGTTTTGAAGAAGATTTAAAACAAATCTTTTTGATAACCGATTTTAAAGTTGTTGATAAAATATAGTAAAATCATTTTCTCGGCATGATATATGAAAACTGTGAGTCTAGCCCACGAGAGACTTTTTGCATTGCACGAGATAGAATGGGCTGAGCCCAAAAGAATCTTTGTAGGCAGGATCAGCTCATCCTCTTACTTAGGAATAATTTGAAAAGCGTTACCAAAGTTCGCAACTCCATGTATTTGTGAGTTATCATCAATTGAATCTTAAAAACATTTGAGAATCCGAGTATTAAAACTGGTATGTTAGCGTCTATGAACATATCATTAATGTTTTGCAATGACATTGATATGTGTGGCAACATAGGAAGCACTCAACCCTAGCAGATTTCCCCCGGTCCACCCGATTAGAACAACTCGAAATGTCGTATGTGATGCGGTAATATACCGTTGTAGTTTTCGTAGGATGGAAGTAAATAATTGTATATGCATAATTACATGAGCTCGTTGTTATCGAATTAAAAATATCGTTTTTAAAATCTTACGGAAAGGTGTCGTACTTCGATTAGAAGTTTGAAATAAATATAAATTATTTTATTTATTTTTATAAAAGTATACGAATCAACGGTATCTCAAATAAGTATAACAATTATATTCATTTTATCAAAGTTATACGTATAACGACGTTTGAAATAAATATACACAATTATATTTATTTTATAAAAACTTCCGAGTTTTAGGCGTTCGAAATAAATATAAATAATTATATCTATTTTTATAAAAGTTTTCGAGTCTTCGTTAACTTGTAAATCAAGTTTGTCGGAACGTTACACTTTGTTTTGAAATTTGTAAAATGTCGCCAAAAATAAACAACTTTCATATTTATTTTATAAAATCGCGTGTCGTTTTTATGAAAATCAGACAGAGTTTCCTCTGTTTTTGGAATAACCCGACGACTCCAGTCATTTTGTCAAAATTCAACAATTCAATAAACCATATATTTAATTTTCGTCAAATGCGTTGAAAATGTAATAAGTCACTAAACGTAATTACTATGATATGATGGTTCGAGCTCGGTTCGCGTAATCTAAAAATCTAAGCCACGTAATAAATATTTTTCTACGTTTAACTTTACCAGGTCCTAAGTTGACCGGCCGTTGCCCAAAACTAGGGGTGCAAACGAGCCGAGCTACTCGTGAGCTACTTAAGCTCGGCTCAAAAAAAAGCTCGAATGAGCCGAGCTTAAACGAGCTCGAGCCTAAAATCAAGCTCGTTTACTAAACAAGACCGAGCCCGAGCTTCGCTTATCGAGCTCGAGCCGGCTCGCGAGCCTAATCGAGCTTTCTGTTTATATACTTTTTTATTAATATATTAAACATATATTTATATAATAATAATTACCATTTATATAAATATAAAAAATAACTAAATTATATGTATAATAATAATTATAATTAATATAAATTAATAACGAGTCGAGCCCGAGCCGAGCTCGAGCTTGAAAAATTACCTTCGAGCCAGCTTGAGCTTCAGAGATAAAGCTCGAATCGAGCCGAGCTCGAGCTTGAGCTTTCATATGTTAAACGAGCTCGAGCTCGAGCGCTCGGCTCGTTTGCACCCCTAACCAAAACGAACTGAGTTGACCACAATTGACTGATGTTGACCCCGGTTTGACCGAACCCAAATCTGCTGTCGATTACCATTGACCGAACCCGAGACCCCAGTTGACCAGCGTTGACTAGTCAACCTGACTTGTTGAATGGTTTGACTTGTTGACCGGGTTTGACCCGTGTTGACCAGTTGACCACTGTGTTGACTGAACTTGACCAAACACGAGCTGAGTTGACTCGGTCATGACCCAAGCTGAACCGATACATGAGTGAAAACCTGACCCGAAACCAAAACCCGAACATTGACCAATAACTGACTTGCACCAGATCTTCACCACTACTGCTATTGTCGCCGACGTGGCTCCGGCGGCTTCAGCCGTCGTCAGACAACCACCACGTCTCCAACGACACCATAACATCGTCATCAGTACCATCATGTCTTAAACACTAGGCATTCCTCGAAATTTAGTCTAATTAAACTAATTCATGTCTTAAACACTACTTACTATCGCCTTAAACTTTTGTTAATCGCATAATTAGAAGCCGTTAATTACCGGTTGTCACATTCTCCCCCTGTTGCAAAAATTTCATCCTCGAAATTTAGTCTATGTTATCTCCTCAGAGTTGTGTCGTTCCTAGGTAAGTCCGGGTAATACGAAAGAGAATGACCGCGTAATCGAATCATGATTTATTCAGATTACGTGAGTGTAAAGACATTTTGCATCAATAAAAACCCGACGGTTCAACTGAGTTTGTTCCAGAAATCGATGTCATGTGAATGAAGCGTAGTGATACAATCACCAATGTGACCAAGTTTACGGGGGTCCAACAAAAGAGGAATTTCGACCAGTAGAATTCCAAATGAATGTTCACAATATGCAAATCAATTTTTGAAACAATAGAATTCACTTCCAACGGAAACTTGCGTTGGTTGTTTTACAAATGAAACACAGAATCAACAAATTCATTTGAAATAGAAACATGAAAATAATTTGTCAACTATCGAACCAATAAATGAATAAACTCAGTGAGTTGACGTTACAAAATTGCAAAGATACACCGAAATGAAATACAACCGAACCTGGTGTATCTTTGTCTTAATACATAGTTGCATTAAGATTATTTGAATGATTAGTCAACAAAAAGCATACGTAGTTCCGCAAGAAATGATTTATCATACTTATCACAAGCTACAAGTTTATACCGACACCCCAAGGTGTCGTAGTGATTGAAACAATTCAATAATAGCGGTGATCAAACAAGTTCACCGTTTTTGAAATCAGATGAACGGTTCAACGAAGTAAATCTGAATGTTTATTTCGAACAAATCTCATAGGATTTTCGATTGAAAATGAAACAATTAAATAATGTTTTTCGATCCAAAATGAAAGCAATAGATATCACAAAATGTTCGATCGATGCCGAAAGAACCGTTAAGAGGTACACCAGAATATGACATGAATTTGTGTACCATTATCTTAACACACGGTTGTGTTAAGATTGCTTTAATATGATAAACCAACAAAGCGGATTTAATATAAATAAATAATTAAATCTATACATAATGTGTGTAAACGAGATTAGTGCAAGCTTCGAATTTGTGAAAACGCCACCACAAGGTGATCGTGATCAAAGAACGATTCAATGAAGTCGAGGACCAAACAAGCCTGTTATGGTTCAAAACAAATGAAGCGCTTGTTGGGACTATTTCGAATATGATGGCCTCAATCCATCACATGGGTCCTTGAATCGAATGTGTATTACGAGCAAGTTCAAACAATTGAACTTGGGCTTTGATAAAACAACAATTTGGAGTGAAGCCCTCCAATGGTCTTTACGAATCAAGCTAACCACAAGCGCAACAAACCATGCATGCGTAACGTGTGAATTTACCAAGAAATGAAAAAAATAAGTATTCGCTATTATGAAAGAAATCCTCATGATCCGATGACCATTAGGGGGAGTAGAAATGTGAAAGTCTACTCACTATATGCAAAAAGTAGAAATTTCAACAAAAGAAATTTAAGGACTTTACCTGGAATTTCGAACATAGCATAATCGCCATTAATGAGGGAAGGGGAGTGCGAAGACATGTGACTTCTTATGCAGCACCAATAGTTGCGAGTCTCATTAGACTAAACACCGACTGTTATGAAATCTTGTTTAAGCATACGTTAGCGTGATTCGTGTCGCTTGCAGGATCATGTGGCAAATTGCCGCATTTCAGTTGGTAGTTCTCCCGCTAACGGGGTTAGTATCGTTGTTGTCGTGTCCATTTGTGTTTTCCCCAAGGCCTCGCCTTGAAGGTCGTGTGTGATGTACTTCAACGTCCGCTGACATATAGTTTAAGTTTCATGTGTACTCGCGCACTAGTGTTTTGTTCCACGTAGATTACCTGCTCGGGTAATTAAAATAGCATAGACAGTATAGATGATGGCGTTTGCCCGAGTTGTTAGTCCCTTTAATGAATTTTCGACATAAGTTTCTCATCAAGAGTTTTCCAAAGGTCCTATATGCATGTTATCAAAACCCTCCAGGTTTTGCTTACTGTGTGTAATCGTTTTGTGTATCGTGTATCAACTAAACACTTGTATATTTTTTTTAAAACCAAAATGTTTACTCAGTGTTTCGGCAATGGTTGGAACCCATATTCGAGTGCTAGGCGTTCTATATGTATTCACAGTCTTAATAATCTAAGTCCCCAGAAGCAAAGTGAGGTTAGAGCCTAGGTATCTCTATAGAAACCTAATTCGCTGAAACCTATAGCTCCGATACCAATCTATCACATCCCGAAATATCAGAGCTGGCGTGACTGGACTGGTATCTTCATTGCACAGCGGAAACAATTAAGCTAAGACTTCTAAAAGGTGAATGCCGCTAAGTACTCGAATTCCCATGGGTTTTCCTATTCCAACCGTTCCATAGTTTCGAAAGATGCAACCTGAGAAAGAACATGTGAAAAAGTCAACATAAAGTTGAGCGAGTTCATAGTTTGTTTTGAAGAAGATTTAAAACAAATCTTTTTGATAACCGGTTTTAAAGTTGTTGAGAAAATATAGTAAAATCATTTTCTTGGCATGATATATGAAAACTGTGAGTCTAGCCCATGAGAGTCTTTTTGCATTGCACGAGAGAGAATGGGCTGAGCCCAAAAGAATCTTTGTAAGAAGGATCAGCGCGTCCTCTTAATTAGGTATAATTTGAAAAGCGTTACCAAAGTTCACAACTCCATGTATTTGTGAGTTATCATCAATTGAATCTTAAAAACATTTAAGACATAGGAAGCACTCAACCCTAGCGGATTTCCCCTGGTCCACCCGGTTAGAACAACAAAAGCACTACATGGGCCAGACAAGGGCCCAAGAGTGGGGCTCGCTACACCCGATAGATCTACCACTTTTTCCCTTGGTCTTATACAAGATTAATGGCACTTAAGAGAGATTACTAATCGCTCACATGATCTAACAGTTCATTCCCTAGCTTAACCATACCCTAGTTAACGTATAATGTGTGAGTTATTCATGTCCTTGGGCCTCTACCCATGTCCTTGAGCCTTTGCCAATGTCATTCGTGTTATTACAACTCATGCATGTTTCGAAAAACATTTATGTTTTTTATAAAACCGTTATGTTTAGCATAATCTTTTCGTAAACCATTTGAGTTCTTTGTAATCCATTCGTAACATGGTTTAGAAATATGAGTTTTCGTTTATCGATAAATTGTTTATTTTTGCAAAACTTTCATGTCTTTCCACCCCCGTAAACATTTTATAAAAATGTAAAACAGTAATAAGTGGGGGTTATGAACTCACCTGGATATTCCTGGGTAAATCTAGCTTAGTGTGATTCCGAAGTGCCGTTCCAAGAACGTGAATTAACTAGCGTGCAACTATGGCATTCCTACGAATGAATACTTATAAGTTTCTACATAAGACAACGTAGATAAACTACGTGTCCGAGCTCTACCGAGTCATAAATAAAATGACTCTACGAAGGTGTTGTTAGTTGACTTAGAATAACCGATCTATGGTTATTTGATCCCGTTTATAATCGGGATAAAACCAAGTCATGAAATCGACTTAGTTTTCGAGTGTTATAAGATATATATTTATTTATTTAAATATAAATATACTCACGGCATCGTGTTAGTTGTCACGAATAAAAAAAAGCGTAAATGAAATGGTGCTTATTCGAAATGTCGTATGTGATGAGGTAATATACCGTTGTAGTTTTCGTAGGATGGAAGTAAATAATTGTATATGCATAATTACATGAGCTCGTTGTTATCGAATTAAAAATATCGTTTTTAAAATCTTACGGAAAGGTGTCGTACTTCGATTAGAAGTTTGAAATAAATATAAATTATTATATTTATTTTTATAAAAGTATACGAATAAACGGTATCCCAAATAAGTATAACAATTATACTCATTTTATAAAAGTTATACGTATAACGATGTTTGAAATAAATATACACAATGATATTTATTTTAGAGTAAATTACGTTTTTGGCCCATGTGGTTATATCATTTTTACTATATTAGCCCAAAATAGGATTTTTTAACAACTGTGCCCCCGTGGTCTCTATAACTAACTATTTTGGCCCCCGAGTCTAACTCAACCCCTTAACCTAGTTAATTATTTGTCACATGACAGGCACATGATGGGCATATTTGTAATTTCCCCTCCCCCTTTACTTTTACTGACTTTATAAAAAATAAAACAATAATTAAATCAACAGATCTTCAAAACACATCATCATCTTCAAGAACACTTCAAACCCAGATCTTCAAAACACATTTGAAACGCAGGTTACTTCCTAATCGCACAAAGATTAAAGAAAAAAGATGTATTCATCGCCTACAAATGTTTCAAGATCTATCTAAATGGAAGCCGAAAACCATCTCCGTCCGCCATGAACTGTCGCAGCCTCCTCAATCCACTCTAGATCTGAATGGCACCAGATAACATGATCAACGGATTCTACAGTCTCCCACGCCGGATTCTACAAATCTGAATGGCACCAGATAACATGATAGCAGCCTCCTCAATCCACAACACTGTCGGATTCTACCGGTGCTAAGAAGGCGTCTAACGAAGGTGAACGACTCCGGCGTAGAGATGAGAATATCACTGCTGATGCCATTTGGTGAGGTTTGATTTGAATTATTTTGGGTGAAGAAATCTTGAAGAAGTCTTGAAAATGTAACAAAAAATTAGCAACCGCCCTCACTACCATAGTGCCGCCACCAACCCACTGCACCCCGACCACAACCACCCCCACGCCATGAACATCGACTTCTAGATTTAGGGCTTTTGCTGGTGTTGGGTTGCGAGTCAAAGGTAGTTCCAACAAACTGATCATGATGGAAGCGTGATGAAGGTGGAGGTGGTGGCGACTTAGTGGTGGCATTGGGTTGTAATGGTTGTTCGAATCAATCATGAAGGTTTAAATAAGGGTTTAGGGGATATTCTCAAATGTTGAGGATGAAGATGGATAGAAGAAAATGTTTTTTTTTTTTATTATTAAAGGGTTTATTTATAACTGGGTATGTGAATTGACATAAATGCCCCTCATGTGAGGGGCACATGATCAATATTTAACCAAGTAAAGGGATGGGGTTAGTGATAGGGGCCAAAATAGTTAGTTATAGAGACCATGGGGGTACATATGTTAAAAAAATCCTATTTTGGGCTAATATAGTAAAAGTGATATAACCACAGGGGCCAAAAACGTAATTTACTCTTTATTTTATAAAAACATTCGAGTTTTGGGCGTTCAAAATAAATATAAATAATTATATCTATTCTTATAAAAGTTTTCGAGTCTTCGTTAACTTGTAAATCAAGTTTGTCGGACCGTTACACTTTGTTTTGCAATTTGTAAAACGTCGCCAAAAATAAACAACTTTCATATTTATTTTATAAAATCGCGTGTCGTTTTTATGAAAAGCGGACAGAGTTTCCTCAGTTTTTGGAATAACCCGACGACTCCAGTTGTCGTCATTTTGTCAAAATTCAACAATTCAATAAACAATATATTTAATTTTCGTCAAATGCGTCGAAAATGTAATAAGTCACTAAACGTAATAACTATGATACGATGGTTCGAGCTCGGTTCGCGTAATCTAAAAATCTAATCCACGTAATAAGTATTTTTCTACGTTTAACTTAACAGGGTCCTAAGTTGACCGACCGTTGACCAAAACGAACTGAGTTGACCACAATTGACTGATGTTTACCCTGGTTTGACCGAACCCAAATCTGCTGTCGATTACCATTGACCGAACCCGAGACCCTAGTTGACCAGCATTGACCAGTCAACCTGACTTGTTGACTGGTTTGACTTGTTGACCAGGTTTGACCTGGGTTGACCAGTTGACCACTGTGTTGATTGAACTTGACCAAACACGAGCTGAGTTGACTCGGTCATGACCCAAGCTGAACCGATACATGAGTGAAAACCTGACCCGAAACCGAAACCCGAACATTGACCGATAACTGACTTGCACCGGATCTTCACCACTATTGCTATTGTCGCTGGCGTGGCTCCGGCGGCTTCAACCGTCGTCGGACCACCACCACGTCTCCAACGACACCATAACATCATCATCAGTACCATCATTGTCGCACAACTAGAGAAGGAAAAGAAAAAAAAATCAGAAGATAGAACCTTTAACGGAACAGTTTACCAATCAGAATTAAAAACCAAGGAAGATAAGTGTTCGAGTTTACCGGGAGTATTACAACGCCACTCGTCGCCATCGAGAAACCACCGCACCGGCTCCGTCACCGTCGCCGCAGACGGCCGACGCAACCGTCGTCATGCACCGCCGGCTCTTCTTTCTTTCATCGGCTCCCGTGTCTTCATCTCCCTGTCGTCACTTCTCTCTCGAGCTGTCTCCCTCATCAGCTTATCCCTCTCTCTAGCTTGAAACATCACACGACACCACCCACCACAGTGCCGCCGTTGGTGGTGGTGGTGTTGTTGCTGCTGCTGTAGTCCACCACCACCAAAAGATGGTGGTGGCCGGTCGATAATAAAAGGGGGGGGGGGTTGTGTGAGCTTGCCTGAGAGACAACCAAACCGGCTGGCGTAGTCACCGGATTCCCAATCTCCGACGACCGGAGTTTGTCGGTTGCGGTAAACGCGTAATTTGTTCCGTTTGCCGTTTTTGAATCCATTTTTGGTCAGTTTTCAACGATGAACATTAAAATTCAAAACGAAGCTAAATATATCATAATATATTAATATCGAGACAAAATTCAAGTCAGGTGCTTCGTTTCGTCGTTGATTGTCGGTGCGTTACTGCTTCTGTGTTTTTCATTCACGTTTGTGTTTTATGTCGTTCGAAAGCATGAATATTTCGCAAAATGAAATCCTTATATATAAATTATATGTACCAACTTTGTATTTGTCGGTGTTGTCCGTATTTTGTATGGTGTGAGTTTGTTTTCGTTTATTGTTCCGCAGATTTCTCTAGAAATCACCATATGCCCTGTAACGTCTGATAAGCGTTCCTAGGCATTCCAGTAGTCTAATTAAGTTAATTTGTGTCTTAAACACTACTTATTATCGCCTAAAACTTTTGTTAATTGCCTAATTAGAAGCTGTTAATTACCGGTTGTCACACAAAGTTTCTCCTTCAGCTACTGAAACGCGGATTCCTGAACGTCACCCCACTTGTAGGTGATACCCTTTTGGGTTAGAGTTGTGAGGGGTTGAGCGATCTTTGAGAAACCCTCGATGAATCTATGATAGTAACCCGCCAGACCCACGAATTAGCGGATTTTAGTTGGGTTTTACGTGTAGGCCAGTTCTTGATAGAGTCGATCTTAGCTGGATCAACGTGAATCCTAGCTTCATTGACCACGTGTCCTAGGAAATGAACTTCATGAAGCCAAAATTCGCATTTCGAGAACTTGGCATAGAGTTTTTGTTTTGTAGGAGTTCCAGAATATGGCGTAGATGTTGCTTATGTTCCTCCTGACTCTTCGTGTAGATCAGAATGTCGTCGATGAATACGATTACGAATTTATCAAGGTAAGGTTTGCACACTCGGTTCATGAGATCCATGAAAACCGTAGGTGCATTCATTAATCCAAATGGCATAACAAGAAACTCGTAATGGCCATAATGAGTTCTAAATGCAGTTTTAGAGATGTCTTCGTCTCAAACTCTCAGCTGATGATAGCCCGATCTCAGATCAATCTTGGAGTAGAAACTCGACCCCTAGAGCTGGCCGAATAGGTCTTCGATCCGTGGAAGAGGGTAACGGTTTTTGACGGTCACTTTGTTCAACTTGTGATAGTCGATGCACATACGAAAAGTGTCATCCTTCTTTTTGACAAAAAGTACTGGGGCTCCCCAGGGTGACAAACTATGACGTATAAAACCCTTATCTATTAGCTCCTATAATTACGTAGATAATTTTTCTAATTCATCTGGGACTAATCTGTATGGTGCACGAGCTATTGGTGCCACTCCAGGAGTTAGCTCGATTTGAAATTCATCTTGGCAGTGAGGTGGGAATCCAGGTAATTCCTCAGGAAATACCTTAGGAAAGTCACGAACGATGGGAATATCTTCAATATTCTTTTCTTTCGCTTGGGTGTCAGTGACGAGACCTAGAATAGCGGTATAGCCCTTTCGCAAACACTTTTGGGATTTTAGGAATGAGATGATGCCTACAACAGCACCATCTTTGTCACCTTGAAAGATAAGAGGTTCACCGACGGAACGAGGAATGCGGACAATTTTCTCGTGGCAAAGTATTTTCGCTCGATGTTGGGATAACCAATCCATCCTGATGACAATGTCGAAGCTTCCAAGAACGATAAGAAAGAGATTGATAATAAAAGTCTTACCAGATAACACAAGTTTACAACCGTTGATAACATGAGTAGCCTCATTGTTTCTGCCATTGGCTAGTTCAAAAACGTGTTTAGAGTTCAAAGGGGTTGGTGTAGCCTTAAGCATCTAACTAACACATATGGATACATAACTAGCATCTACTCCATAATCAAAAAGTACGGAAACAAAATAGGCATCAAGTAGGAACTTACCCGTCACAACATTGGGATCGTTCCTTGCTTCGCCTGCGCCGATCAAAAATGCTCTTCCTCTTGCACCATTGTCACCATTGTTATTGTTCCTGTTGTTGTTCCCAGCACCTTGATTGTTGTTGTTATGGTTTTGATTTAGCTGGGGGCAGTCCCTCTTAAAATGCCCTTCCTCTCCACATTGAAAACAACCCTTTATGTTGCCCTGATGTTGCTGCTGTTGTTGTGGTTGGTATTGTCTTGCTAGATGCAGGCTCTTACAATCCTTAGCTGCATGCCCTAGCTTGTTGCACCGCTGACAGCGGTTCTTCTCACACTGCCCGTTGTGATGCCGATTGCATTTGTTGCACTTGGGTCGGTTTCGTTGATAACCACGCTGGTTTTGTTTGGTTAGAGCTTGCTGGTGGGGACCCTTATTGCCTTTGAACTTCCTCTGCTGAGCTGGAGTCAGTGTGGGGTTAGAATCTTTGCCCTGATTACCATCCCATTTTTGCTTGTTATGACCAGGGATATCAGTAGCAGCACTGATTCGCTTGGGCAGCTTGCCCTGTTCAACGGCTTGGTCAGTGAGACGGTGTGCCAAATGGACAACTTGTTGTATTGTGGGTAGGTTAGTTGAGGTCACCAAGCTTTGGATTTCGGGGACTAAGACTTTGAGATAAAGCTCAATTCTTTTGTAAGCACGCTGTGACAAGTTGAGACAGAGCAGCCAAGTTGTTGGACCTTTTCGTGTTTGTCTGAATTTCTGATCCAACCATCTTCAAATCATAGTGGCATTGGCATCCGCCAATCCAAGCATTTGAACTTGCGTGTTCCGCCAGAAAAGCGCGTTTCCTTCAAAGGTGCCAGTAGCAAATTTCACCCGATTGTTAGTAGGGCATTTTCACATCGCAAACGCAGACTCGACCTTCTCGATCCAGTGCATAAGGCCTACTACTCCTTCAGTGCCATTGAAGGAGTGAAGTTTGCAATCCATAAACATTTTGAATGTGCAGACGCAGGGTTGAGTAGGTGCAGGTTGACGTGTCACGTAAAGTGAAGCGAACAAGGTTAAGAGTGATAAGATACAAGGTTAAGAGTGATAAGATGACACGAGAATGGAATTTAAACATCATAGGATGGTTCAAAAGGTAGATTTACCTCCGAGATGGGCTGCCAAGGCCTCCGCAACTCGGGCGTTTATCAGGTCCATCAGCTGGTCCTGAGTCATGTTAACATTGCCTCTTCCGCATCCATTCACTATCTTCACATCCATAAAACACAGAATGAGAAAGACGCCGTAGTGGCGTGAGAAAAAAATTGAAGAATGTTTGACCGTGGCACACAAGTACGTATCTCATAGCTAAAGTCTTACATACTGAGCATACCGTTACATATATCATAAAATATGTACCAAGTAAGTAACAAGTAAACACATGCACGAGCTCTGTAGTCTAGAATGTTGAGCCTTGCACTTGTAGTGTAGCGTCGTTGTGCTTCGCTTAGCACAAAACGGGTTATAGTCTGCTTTTTCTCAAAAAGACTTTTCCTTTTAAAACCGAGTTCACTGTAACCAATGGCTATAATACCAATCTGTCACACCCACAATTTCCACATGTGGAGAGTTACCGCACGGCGTGTGACTGACCAGGACCATGCCACCGATCATTTTAAACAATAATTTAAAATATACTAAAACCATCACCACAATACGATTAGTGACTAAAGTTCAAAATCCAAAAGCAAGTTTTAAGTAAACAGCAGAAGCATAGGGTTTAACAATCCAAACATAAGTTTTAAAGTTCATAATTATTTATTCAGGACCAACAATGGTTCAATGTGACAACTACACTCCTGCGCTGCAAGCTCCAGAGCTGTGTACCTAATGATCTGCAAAGCATGTAGTAGGGTGTCAACATAAAGTTGGCGAGTTCACAGTTTACAGGTTTTATTTTCCAAAAACGTAAGTTGTTTGATTACTTATTTATAATCATGTTATGGGGAGCTACCCCATCTGTAAGCTACTCAATTGCGTAATACCGAGTACTAGTTACTGTCAAGTTGTTTGTGCCCCAAGTTAATGTCTATCATCATTGACCAAGTTACAAGGCATAATAGTTCACGCCCGTCCTCCCAGGCACGGTGTGAGGTTTGTCAAACCTAATAGCGCTATCAACTAATATCCCGTTCGCCTCGGTGATTGATCGGTATCGTAAGTGGGGACTTCATGATAGAGTTTCGTTTAGTTTGCTAGTGACATGAAATATAAATAGTATGCAACCGTATTCCTCTCATGAATAGTAATTTGAAGAGTATTCCTCCCAGGAATAGTAGTTCGTCCGTCTGTCCCTCCGGGACGCATGCTTTTAGTGTGTGAACTCACCTTTGTTTTGCTTGGCAGGTAATTACTTGTTTTAAAGTTGGTCAACCACGTCCTTTTATGGTCACCAATATTAATTAGATTCGTATGCAAGTAATCCATGTATTTTCTACACGTAGCTAACATAAATAGACATGAGGGCCATATGTATAATTATAACAATAGTCTATCAAGTGAACAGTAAATAAGTAGCCCAATCATGTATGCATTTCATTGTGCGGCCCAAAATAATGTGCAGCCTAATGTGACTGTGCAACCCTCAAGAGGGTGTGCGGCTCCCTCATGGTGTGCGGACCTGCATAGTGAGGTTGTACCCTTATGCAACAGGCACTTGTCCAACACGAATGTGCGGCCTCGAAAGGGTGCGGTCATGCACGATTGAATTGTACAAGGTGCAGTCCAAGTGTTTACCTTAAATGTGTGTGCGGCACACGTGCCACTACTAGTGTGCGGCCTGTTGCACGAGTTTGTACCTTATGCCGTTTAAGTGGTACACCTCATAAGTGTACGATATAAATTTATCTAAACAGTAAACATTCAGGTTTATGCAGTCAAATCAATCCAAAAACATAGACTCAAACATCAACCCTTATGTACATTACTCAGAAAATCATTCATACCATTAACGTTTACTCATACTATGTCACAAACAAAGCATCAGATCTATGCCATTATTCCTAGTTCATCACACACGCATATATAATAATCACACTAGATTTCTTCACACGAAAAACATCAAACACTTATCCAAATAGACATAGTATTTCGACATCATCAAAATTCATCATAAAATCATCAAGCCGTATACATCATACAACACAAAATCTTACCATTTCATTTATATCGATTATGTTCCATACACAGATTTAGAGCCATAGGGTTTACCAACATTATTATTTTATAAAAAAATTATGAACATCAAAATCAATCCATGCTAAATCCTCCTATAATATCCAAATTAGTTCATGTACACCGGGTCTAGTATCTTACTAAAATGAGTAGCCATCATAAAATCACTTAGTGTCAATTAGAGGAAGAACATAAACCCTAAAATGGTAGAATTTTCACTAACCTAGAGTAGGATCTGCAAGAAGGAAAGGAAGAGTGGAGTTCCAAGAAAAAATGAATCTAGGTTGTCGTTCAGAAGGTTGCTGCTAAAAGATGGTGTTGCCGTTATTCTTCCGGAATAAAGGAGATGGACTATTGTGGCTGAAAAGCTAGGGTGGAATGTTTCACAAAAAGGGGAAGAATACCCTAGGCTTTTGCGCCACATTGGTATTTATACATACTTAAAGATTCCGCACACCCACATATGTAAGGCTAGGGTGTGCGCCCTTATTTCATTGTGTGCGGTCCACTAAGGCCCAAGTTGTTGAAGTGTGCGGCCACCCGTGGGCGATTGCCAGAAGAAAGATGTGTAGGGAGTGGTGTGCAAGTTGTTTTGGTGTGCTTTCAATTATATGAGGGTTATAATTTGCATCCACCAATCACACCAAACATTCATATGGACATACAAGTAGTGTGCGGCCAAAATGACAATAATTCTTGTATTTGGGGGTGTGCGACTATAATTAAAATTTCTAACAATTCTCATAACAAATACATATAAGTGTGCGGCCACATAATAAACTAGGTATTCGTTTAATAAGCACACATGAGTGTGCGCCACAATTGTTATATCAAAAAGTTATTTGATTATTGTATTCAACTAACACAATCATTCGTATATATTCACAATTAATCATTCACAACTTTAATAGATATACACACTCATATACAAACAATCCATCATATATATATATATATATATATATATATATATATATATATACTAGTCATTTACCCGCGAGATGGGGCGGGAGTGGCGATTTTGTGACAACCCATGCTTTAGAGCCTATCACCGCACCCTGTTGTAATGAACTTTATATGACAAGTTAGCGTATAAATTTATATTTAATATTTATGAGGTGTGTGTACGTGACATGTGAAATGTTAAACGTGAATGTGGTTGGTAGTGTAATGTAGTCGCATAAAGGTTCGGGTCACACACTCTATTCCTAGTCGCACAATTCTCTTCTTGTTAATTAAATAACCCTCGGCCCAGTCTCCTTGAGCCAACACGAAGGCCAGATGGGTCCAACTTACCTGATCCGAGCTTATACACGCACGTTATATTGAGAATGGTCAGTATACTTTCCCTGCATTGATCGAACTCCTTTGATTAGGAATCAGGATTGTTAGAAATTTAGTTGTGATTATATATTACATTGGGCCGGTTACCACATTTATCATGCACACCCAATCCGAGCCCCCTTGATCGTTAGAATTGGCAGTCATTTACTTGGGCTTAAGCCCATTACCTTGACCAAAGATAAACCGTCCAAGCTAGGAATAGATATGTATACGTAACATGTTACTGTTTGCCACAAAGACTCAAAATACAAAACCCTACTTCTCAAACATACGCACGGCAGTAGCTACCCCCTCCCCCTCTCGAGAAAACATCTTGTGCGATTACATCTAGCATCTTGTGCGATTAAATCCTTTGGTTAGTATATTCTCCTTATCATTCGATTTACTTTAGTTGGTGTATTGATGTGTATTGATGTGGATATATATACTGATGTGCTATTGTTATATGATTCATGAATATGGGGTGTGTGTGTAGATTAGAAATATGATCATAGCGATGGTTGTAAATTGTATTGAATCTTGTTCATTTAATCTTGTTTATATGTGCGCTGATTGACATGAGGAGTCTACATGGGATATATGATAACCATGTTATAGTTAGATGGTAGATTATTAGAAGGTTAAGTGAGTAACATAATCTGATAATTGTGATGGACTATATAAGTGGAATGTCACATAAATTTGGATGATGATAATCACGATGACTAGGTGTGGGCCGATCAATATGGTTAAGGGTGTGATCAGTATGCTTTGATTTAGGTGTAGGTTGTATTGGGAATATATGAATGTGGATTATGATTCCTGACACTTCTTGAATGTGCTCAATGTTTCACGTGAACAACCTTGGGTCTCTATAATTTTGTCAAAATTCATGCACATGGGCTGACAACCCTTTTCCAATTCACTAGACACAAATTATCACAAAACAATATAGTGGGCCGCCACTTTAGTTAATTGGACCAGCAACACTTTATCAACTTGAATGTTATCGAAACTACCAAACCGAATGATGTCCTATTGAGCCTAACAATTGCATGTGATACCTATGACAAGAATTGATTATACTTGAACTAAGTGATTGTTGTGACAACACACCATTTTATTCTATTGGACCACTAAAACATATGAGAATTAATAAATTCACATAGTAGTTGCCATACAATTAAACACATATATGATGACCCTTATATATTAAATAAGTTTGGTGTGTGACATATAAACTGTTAAGGGAGTTGTAAAAGTTGTACGTATAAGGTGAATTATATGAGATGTGAACATCTATTATGTGTTATACAATAACTTTCATGGTATATGCAACCTGCTAACTATGTGATTTGAGTGTGTGCATATTAATGCATATATATAGATACGAGTCTGATTATCATTGGTAACTATGTTAGGAAGGGGGGGGTGACCAACTTTGAATAACGAACGTAGCATACCGAGCAATCTAAGGTGAGTTCACTACATTCGAGCATGCGTCCCAGTGGTTGGGGACAGTCAGTGGGTATTCCGTGGAGGGATAAGTCTTTTGGGTAAAAACGGGTATATTGGTTAATATTCTCACCTATCATTTTTGTAAGTCCCTTATTATGTTACCTGGAGGGTAACGGGTATTAGTTGGTAGCGCTACTTAGGTTTGGCACCGTCACACCGCTCCTAGATAGGACGGATGTGAACTAATGACCCAGTCGGGGCCCAGTACTAGATAGGAGTACGTGGGAAGGGCAGTCATGTACATCAGGAGCCGTCTTGTTCGGAATTGAGATATTAACAATATTACTTGCATTGGTTATTGAACTGTTTTACATACAACTGGTAACAAACGTTTTCTAAAACTGTGAACTCGCCAGCTTTGTCTGATACACTTGTTACATGCTCGCAGGTCGTTAGGTGATTGAGATAGGAGCTTGTTGGCTGGAGAGCAAGAGTGGTCATGGTCACGCTGATGAACTTATTTATCAAACACTTATTTATTATGATCGTTTAGTATTTACTTGATGGTATCTTTACGCTTCCGCTGAACTTATGGTTTTGAATGACTTACGTTTGGGATTTCATTATTATTAAACGATGGAACTTTATTTTAAACTTATGATTCAACGTAATTGGTGGCTCATTGCTAGTAGTCACACGCCTAACAGGGACACTCCCTAGGTGGTAATTTGAGGGTGTGACAGTTTGGTATCAGAGCCACTGGTTATAGTGAACTTGGTTTACAAATGTTTTTTATAAAACCAGACTATAACCGAACAAGTTCCGAATACGACCATGACACTCAGCTCCAGACTGCAAGGTTCGTCTCTCGTATACTCATTGTACTGCATAACTAGTGAACACTTACATATGATATTGCATGAGATTGCACGTCTAGCACAATAGTATGAATTCATGTATCACCTGCCTCTGTTATGTGTCTGATAGGGTGGTATTTTCCTAAACATTCATGACCTACGTTACGTGATGCTCTTTGATTGCCACTCTAGTTGGAGGAACCATTTGACATGAGTTAAGAGGAACTGAGATGAGCATGCAAATCACAGTGTTATTGTGGGTGGACACATAATAATAATGTGGGGTGCATGTGAGTCCCAGTGAGGCTTAACGAGTGTGAGAGGGGTTCCGCTCTGTTAATTGATGTTATGTTAGAACTCAGCAGTCTATAGGAGTCATAGCAGTGATTGTCTCCTACTCGAACATGATCTTTTCACCCCTTTCTGAATCCTTACGAATCTTGATGCTATCGAATATCACCTGACCACACATCTGAACGCCTAGCGAACTGTGTAGAATGTTAGGTGCTAGTACGAACGTCACTGAGTTGGGTGGCTCAGTGTCAAATGATTGGATTATACTTTCCTCACTTATCCTTGTTTGCTGGAACTTAGCGTGTTGACGCCTTAGATCCCGAAGTGCGATCACTTCTGCAACACTCTCGCGACATACCGTTTATTACTCAGTCAACTTGCAAGAACGATGGACAAGAGGGTAAACGTGGTACCTTACCGATTTCAGCATTTGAACGACCCTAGTTAACGGCAACGAACAACAGCGATTTGACTCCAATCGAATCCTTAACCCCTGCCAGCGACTCATGGGAGTCGACTCTTACGAACCAATCGGGACAAAATCGATGACGATTGACTGTAGAGCGGACTGTGTAACCGCCCGCACCATGAGTAGTGCCTTAGGACGTGGCACGGAATGTGAAAAGATGGACCTTGTTGGTGAAAGGACACAGGACACCGTTACAGGCAACAATATTAGAGGCAGCAGTCACGGCAACATCAAGGTACTCGTGATCGTAGCTTACAGTATGGGAAACGAAGGTGACGACAACCAAGGGAACGACGGCAGTACTGGAAATTCTCGTGATGAAAACAACACTGGAAATGAAGCTCATGGAAGGACATTTAGTATTGGCATAGGCTATACCAGGCGTAATAGCAACACAATAGCTTGGATGGGTAGCTATTCTCTTCGTCTCTGTTCTGTTTAACCCTAATGCTCCTTGAAACTGAACCTGTTGTGGTGTCGGCTGATGCAAGTCAATTGAAGCCTTATATGTTCGCTGGGATGCAAACTCGACCTTGGGGGACTGATGTTTGACATCGACCTTCCTTCTACTACCACTGATGGTTACAATGCAGTAGTTAGTGTGGATTGGTTATTCAGAAATCGCGCAGACATACCTTGTGAGGAGAAAATTTTGTGTGGAGAATCGTTATTTGTTCTAAAGCAACAGAGTGGTGCAAAGGTTAGCGCCATATCAATTATAAAGGCCCAAAAGTGTCTACTGAGGGATCACCCCGCTACGTTAGCAAACGTTACTGATGTTGAGGCTAAGGAAAAGAGGATCGAGGATCCACCAGTTGTTCGTGATTCCTCTCAGTGTGCTACTCGAGGAGCTTTCAGATTTACTTCCACCCCTGTTAGGCAGAATCTCAGGTTGATTTCATGACAGGGGCAGCCCTGATTACTCGTGCTACATACCGTCTTGCACTAGGAGGGCTGCAAGGACTATCTACAGGGACTGCTGGACAGGAGTTTTATTGGACATAGTTTTTGTTCGATTTGGGGAGCCCCAGCTATGTTCGGGAAGATAAAGCCTTTTTGTATGTGTACTGATTATCCAAAACTCAGCAAGGTGACAATCAAGAACTATTTGCCTCGACCATGTATTGACGGAAGACTAAGAGGAGAATGCTCCTGAAATGACATATCGAACGCAATACGGCCATTGCGACTTTGTACACCATGACCATTGAGTTAATCAACACACCAGCAGCTTTATGGACCACATGAATCGACCGTATTTATGGATGACGTTCTGGATCATTTCCAAGAGGAAGGAACATCATGGGCGGAATTTGTATCTTATTTTAGAGCTCCTGAGGGAGGAGCCACTCCGCGCGAAGTCTTGTTAAAGGTAACTTCTGGATTCGAGAGATACATTTTGGTCGTGTAAGCAACGAAGTGGGAATACACGTGGATCTCGCTAAGGTCCATTTTGTTAGAAACCGATCAACACCAAAGATCCCTTCGAGGATACGGCAATTTCTTGGTCTCACTAGACACTATCGCAGATTCATCGTAGGATTTTTCGAAGAACGCGCAGCTCTAACCACTTTAGCACAGCAGGGTGCTGTGTATTCGTGTGAGACAAAATAGGAGAACGTCTTTTCAGTTTTCGAATTCCAACTCTGCAATGCACAGAGCATCGACTTACCCGAGGGTGCGAGTGATTTAATGGTGTACCATGATGGTCCAAATCAGAGTCCCAGTTACACACCGACGCAACCCGAGAGAGAGATGACTTATGTAATGGAGTTACGAGGAGGTACTACACGACACACAACCTGCAGTAGCAGCCGTGATCCTTGGATTTAAGCTGGAGGCATTACTTGGACGGTACCAAATGCACCACTTAGACAGATCACAAGGGCCTCCCGTGCACCCTGGTTTCGAAGGAGTTAGAACAATTGGCGGCATTGATGGATGAAGCTTACAAATGATCACGACCGTGAAACATGGACGTGCATGAGCTTTGCAGCACACTATCGACTCTAGCCTACCTGATCAGATTCGTCTTGTTTCAACCGAAGCATTAGAGGAGGAGGAAACTCAAGTTGGGCCCATGCGGGGCATGGAAGAACAACTTTGGGCAAGTTGGGCAATTTTCGCTATTTTTGGAGCGCATATGTTTTTTCCCCATTGTGAAGCAACCGTAGAGAACTTGAGTGGAGCAAAACACACTGCCTTGATATTTTTTTGGTCATCTGGGTTTGATGAAATACATTAGGATCGAGGGATCTTGTACCAACAACTAGGATTGAAGGCCTACATAGCAAAGCATGTGAACGACATGTGACTTGTGTGAAAGTTAGGGTGGAACACCAGAAACTCTCTGGTTCATGTCAGTAATCAGAAACACCTATTCGGAGGTTTGAAACAGACAACCATGGATTTGGTCACTGGCTTACCTAAAACTCAGAACGGAAACATTATCACATGGGAAATCGTTGATTGTCTCACGTTACCAGTACACTTTATTGCAATCAAGGAAACTGACGAGTCTTCGCTGCTTGTGAATATCCCTCTGAGAGAGACGTCTTTTTGGGCACGAGGTGCCAACTTCTGTTATCTTTGATTTTGAGCTATACCTGATTTATGGCAGGCAATACACAACACCTTTGACTCGCGTCTAGACAAGAGCATTACTTATCACCGTTGGACAAACGGTCAGAGTAAACGAACCATCCAGACACTCGAAGACATGCTGAGAGCATGGGTATGATTGGCTCTAGTAGCACTGGAAGGACACCTACCTTGGGTTGAGTTCTACTGCAGCAGTTACCATTTTGGTATTCAGGCAACTCTGTTTGAAACAGTGTTTGGACGACAATGCCGACCTTCTTGTTGACTAAGGTGAGTGACAACCTAATCACAGGTCTAGGATTTGTACTTAAAACTCTTGGGAAGATTGTTTGGATCGGGAGTCGATTGACGGCAATGCGTGACCGTCAGGAATGCTGATAAACTTGGGAAATGCTGGAAGATCGCTGTAGGCGATCGTATCGTGCTGAAAGTCTCACCCTGAGAGGGTGTAGGATGCTTGGGAAGCGTAGCGAGCTTAACTGACGCCTGATGAAACACGTGCGATACCTTCACTGGAGAAATTATCGAACACATGGACCAGGAAGTCAAGGTTCGATTAACATAGCCGTATCCCGACTGTGAGAGTTCGTTGGAACTCAAGACGTAGACCGGAGTTCACGTAGGAACGCAATGGTCGGAGTAAACTCTAGGATCCGCAGTTATCTAAACGATTGTGTCAACTTCTGTTATCATTGGCGAATTTCAGGACGAAATTCTCTTTCAAGTTGGGGATGATGTGGCACCTGAGCCAAATCCGCGGCAATCTTGATTTCTCACTTCACTCCTTGGTGCTTACTTATCAAATTTCGGGACGAAATTTCTTTCAAGTTGGGGATGATGTGACAACCCATGCTTTAGAGCCTTTCACCACACCCTGTTGTAATGAACTTTATATGACAAGTTAGCATATAAATTTATATTTAATATTTATGAGGTGTGTGTACGTGACATGTGACATGTGAAATGTTAAATGTGAATGTGGTTGGTAGTGTAATGTAGTCGCATAAAGGTTCGGGTCACACACTCTATTCCTAGTCACACAATTCTCTTCTTGTTAATTAAATAACCCTCGGCCCAGTCTCCTTGAGCCAACACGAAGGCCAGATGGGTCCAACTTACCTGATCCGAGCTTATACACGCACGTTATATTGAGAATGGTCAGTATACTTTCCCCGCATTGATCGAACTCCTTTGATTAGGAATCAGGATTGTTAGAAATTTAGTTGTGATTATATATTACATTGGGCCGGTTACCACATTTATCATGCACACCCAATCCGAGCCCCCTTGAACGTTAGAATTGGCAGTCATTTACTTGGGCTTAAGCCCATTACCTTGACCAAAGATAAACCGTCCAAGCTAGGAATAGATATGTATACGTAACATGTTACTGTTTGCCACAAAGACTCAAAATACAAAACCCTACTTCTCAAACATACGCACGGCAGTAGCTACCCCCTCCCCCTCTCGAGAAAACATCTTGTGCGATTACATCTAGCATCTTGTGCGATTAAATCCTTTGGTTAGTATATTCTCCTTATCATTCGATTTACTTTAGTTGGTGTATTGATGTGTATTGATGTGGATATATATACTGATGTGCTATTGTTATATGATTCATGAATATGGGGTGTGTGTGTAGATTAGAAATATGATCATAGCGATGGTTGTAAATTGTATTGAATCTTGTTCATTTAATCTTGTTTATATGTGCGCTGATTGACATGAGGAGTCTACATGGGATATATGATAACCATGTTATAGTTAGATGGTAGATTATTAGAAGGTTAAGTGAGTAACATAATCTGATAATTGTGATGGACTATATAAGTGGAATGTCACATAAATTTGGATGATGATAATCACGATGACTAGGTGTGGGCCGATCAATATGGTTAAGGGTGTGATCAGTATGCTTTGATTTAGGTGTAGGTTGTATTGGGAATATATGAATGTGGATTATGATTCCTGACACTTCTTGAATGTGCTCAATGTTTCACGTGAACAACCTTGGGTCTCTATAATTTTGTCAAAATTCATGCACATGGGCTGACAACCCTTTTCCAATTCACTAGACACAAATTATCACAAAACAATATAGTGGGCCGCCACTTTAGTTAATTGGACCAGCAACACTTTATCAACTTGAATGTTATCGAAACTACCAAACCGAATGATGTCCTATTGAGCCTAACAATTGCATGTGATACCTATGACAAGAATTGATTATACTTGAACTAAGTGATTGTTGTGACAACACACCATTTTATTCTATTGGACCACTAAAACATATGACAATTAATAAATTCACATAGTAGTTGCCATACAATTAAACACATATATGATGACCCTTATATATTAAATAAGTTTGGTGTGTGACATATAAACTGTTAAGGGAGTTGTAAAAGTTGTACGTATAAGGTGAAGTATATGAGATGTGAACATCTATTATGTGTTATACAATAACTTTCATGGTATATGCAACCTGCTAACTATGTGATTTGAGTGTGTGCATATTAATGCATATATATAGATACGAGTCTGATTATCATTGGTAACTATGTTAGGAAGGGGGGATGACCAACTTTGAATAACGAACGTAGCATACCGAGCAATCTAAGGTGAGTTCACTACATTCGAGCATGCGTCCCAGTGGTTGGGGACAGTCAGTGGGTATTCTGTGGAGGGATAAGTCTTTTGGGTAAAAACGGGTATATTGGTTAATATTCTCACCTATCATTTTTGTAAGTCCCTTATTATGTTACCTGGAGGGTAACGGGTATTAGTTGGTAGCGCTAGTTAGGTTTGGCACCCTCACACCGCTCCTAGATAGGACGGATGTGAACTAATGACCCAGTCGGGGCCCAGTACTAGATAGGAGTACGTGGGAAGGGCAGTCATGTACATCAGGAGCCGTCTTGTTCGGAATTGAGATATTAACAATATTACTTGCATTGGTTATTGAACTGTTTTACATACAACTGGTAACAAACGTTTTCTAAAACTGTGAACTCGCCAGCTTTGTCTGATACACTTGTTACATGCTCGCAGGTCGTTAGGTGATTGAGACAGGAGCTTGTTGGCTGGAGAGCAAGAGTGGTCATGGTCACGCTGATGAACTTATTTATCAAACACTTATTTATTATGATCGTTTAGTATTTACTTGATGGTATCTTTACGCTTCCGCTGAACTTATGGTTTTGAATGACTTACGTTTGGGATTTCATTATTATTAAACGATGGAACTTTGTTTTAAACTTGTGATTCAACGTAATTGGTGGCTCATTGCTAGTAGTCACACGCCTAACAGGGACACTCCCTAGGTGGTAATTTGAGGGTGTGACAGATTTACAATAGGATACTCGTTTATCGTTAGTTTATCCGTCATCTCGTGATATATTGTATAGTACTTAAGTTAGTTTTCTTATTCGTGATATGTTGGCACTGGTTTTTATGTTAGTTTATCGATTCTTTGGTGATATACTCGTGTAAATTTTTTTAGTTGTAGCTTCGGCGTGATCTATCTACAAGAAGAGTACAAAACAAGGAAGTAGATGTAAATAAAAACAAGAAGAGTACAAAACAGGCAAGTAGCTGGACAAAACACTAAAAACAAAATACGAGGAGTCTCTTGTATCTCTTCCTGTTTTAACAATACATCCGTTCGCTCATGACTTTCTTATATCTTCTCCTCTACTGTACCAGATTTCGACACATAAAAAAACAATGTTAGACGCTTACAGGTGTTTTAAAAAAGTAATTAAAATGTAATTTCTGGAAGCAAGTAAAGCACAAAATCTACTAAATTGTAGTTGAGCAAAGGTATAGTCATATGCCCAATTCAACTCATCATCCGTCAAACCAAATGGATCATCATGTTCAGGGTTTGCCACCGGAGGAGGGTTTGAAATTGGAAAATGAAAGATGACCGGACGAAAAGGGTTTGTCACTTCAGGGTTTGAAGTTAGAGGGTTGGAATTAGGAAGGTTTAAATCGCGACGGGATGATCGTCCATGGTTTCAAGGTCCTTGTTGCTCAACTGGAATTGGATAACCACAACCCATACCACTCAATTGATATGTGTTTGGAGTGATTTGTAAACTTAAAAATACAATTTTGGTTGGATATAAAGATCAATTTTAAATCAAATAAAAATAGTTTGGTTAAATATAAAAAAAAGGATTATGTAAACTGAAACATACAATTTTTATTGGATATAAAGATCAATTTTCTTACCCTGTTAAAAATTAATGTTAAATAAAAGGTATTTTGGTCAATTACATACAGTTAATAGTTAATTAACATGATTTGAACAGTGTATTATATTTCGTGGACATGATTTACAGATATCATATTTTAATTGTTCTAAGTAATCCGTTTTATGATTTGTTTTATTCTTTTTGCTGATGTTTGGGTTTGCAGAATCGGTGATACCTTGTTCATATTTAATCAACAGTCACCAACTTATTGAGCATTAGGAGGAAAGAAAAAAGAAATTAGTCGGAGTTATCATAGGAATGGCCATCATATATTTCCACTTAAAGATTATATCTTATGGTAACCACATGGAATCAAGTACTTATTCTTATTTGCATAGTGCCATATCACCAATATTATAAAGGTTCTAGTCATTTGATTTCTAAACTGCCCGAAGCTCAAATCAACACACACAAACAGATTAATAAACTAACAAAACCCATTATTGTATTGAATTATTAGTGTGGTGGTTCATCTTCTTTATTCAGGTTAAATACGAATTGCAAATTATAAAAGCTTTAGTCGCCTGAACAATCGAAACGAAACCAAAATTCATATATCTCTATTCGAATCCGAAGAGGGTTCGATTCAGGTACCTTGGTCGCAGAATCAAAACTGCTCGAAAACATAGAAATCCCGTGTATCAGGGTCACACGGGGGTGAAAGGAGGTAAAGGAAACACCCATTCTGTCAATGGCAATGATGGTTAGATGGAGAGGATGAAGTAAAAAAATATATTAACAGATGTAACAATTTTAACATCAAAGTGAACTCAAATGTTAGTTGGATTTACATTTTTAACATCAAGTTTCGACTGGAAAATCGCCGGAATTGCGCCTAAGCTGCCAAGAGGCACTTTTATAATAAAAGAAACTTTTAAGCTTTGGGCCAAAGTTAAAAAACAAACAAAAGCCTCAAACAAATAACTTTTTTATCCTTCAACATAGAAATCCAGTCTACTGAACATTTATTTTACAATACATGTAAACTAAAACAATACATGTTACAAAACTAACAGATATAAAAAGCCACAATTAAACAACACAGATGCAAAAAGCCACAGTTAAAAGTTACAAAAGTAACCAAGAAATGTGAGAAAACTTACGACAATGCAAGAGCCAGTTGTAAAACGACGACAAAAATTGTAAGACCTAGATGTGAAGAGCCGAGAAACAACGCAAGATCCAGATGGAAAGAATATTGATATTCTGAAATCAAAGTAAAATAGAAGTTATTCGGTTGATGTTTTGAAGGTTTAATTGATGAAAGATTTAAAAGTAGGATTTAGTTTAACTTAGATAAAACTTACAATATGAAGGTTTAATTCATCTCAGTTGAGTGCTTGTAGAATGTTGAGCTTGATGTCGAATTTATAGACTTCCAAGCATGCTCCCTTTTAAACAACTGTGAACAGTGTTTGCTTTACAGCTGTATGTAAAAGCAAGTAAGGTTAGTAGTAAAAAAATAAAAAAGGATAGCTGTAAATCAAAAGATTCTGACATGAGTTGGTTTTGAAAAGGTTGACATCTGTTAAAGCATATTATTCTTATTCTGACTAAAGACTTATTAAGAATAGGTAAAATGAAGTTGGATTATAATTTGGAGTTGGATTCTAACTAAGACTTATTTAACCGTCAAGTATTATCCCTTTCAGATTGACCAGTTAAATAGAGAAGCAATTTACAACTGTGAACAGTGTTTGCTTTACAGCTGTATGTAAAAGCAAGTATGGTTAGTAGTAAAAAAATCAAAAAGGACAGCAGTAAAAGAAAAGATTATTACATGAGTTGGTTTCTAAAAAGGTTGACATCTGTTAAAGCATATTATTCTGACTAAAGACTTATTAAGAATAGGTAAAATGAAGTTGGATTATAACTTGAAATTGGATTCTAACTAAACCTTTTGGTATTTGAAAGGGGTAATCTGCCAAGAGGCAATTTTATAATAAAAAAAAACTTTTAAGCTTTGGGCCAAAGTTAAAAAAAAAAAAAAACCAAAAGCCTCAAACAAATAACTTTTTTATCCTTCAACATAGAAATCCAGTCTACTGAACATTTATTTTACAATACATGTAAACTAAAACAATACATGTTACAAAACTAACAGATATAAAAAGCCACAGTTAAACAATACAGATGCAAAAAGCCATAGTTAAAAGTTACAAAAGTAACCAAGAAATGTAAGAAAACTTACAACAATGAAAGAGCCAGATGTAAAAAACCGATAAAAATTGTAAGAACTTGATGTGAAGGGCCGAGAAACAACGTAAGATCCAGATGCAAAGAATATTGATATTCTGAAATCGAAGTAAAATAAACTTACAATTTGAAGGTTTAATTCATCTCAGTTGAGTTCTTGCAGAGTGTTGAACATGATGTCGAATTTATAGACTTCCAAGCATGCTCCCTTTTAGACAACGGTGAACAGTGTTTGCTTTACAGCTGTATGTAAAAGCAAGTATGGTTAGTAGTAAAAAAAATAAAAAAGGATGGCAGTAAAACAAAAGATTCTGACATGAGTTGGTTTATGATAAGGTTGACATCTGTTAAAGCATATTATTCTGACTAAAGACTTATTAAGAATAGGTAAAATGAAGTTAGATTATAACTTTGAGTTGAATTCTAACTAAGACTTATTAAACTGTCAAGTATTACCCCTTTCAGATTGACCAGTTAAATAAAGAAGCAATTTACAACTGCAAACAGTGTTTGCTTTACAGCTGTATGTAAAAGCAAGTATGGTTAGTAGTAAAAAAAAATAAAAAAGGACAACAGTAAAACAAAAGATTCTGACATGAGTTGGTTTCTAAAAAGGTTGACATCTGTTAAAGCATATTATTCTGACTAAATACTTATTAAGAATAGGTAAAATGAAGTTGGATTATAGCTTGAAGTTGCATTCTAACTAAACCTTTTGGTATTTGAAAGGGGTAATCTGCCAAGAGGCACTTTTATAATAAAAAAAACTTTTAAGCATTGGGCCAAAGTTAAAAAAAAAAAAACAAAAGCCTCAAATAAATAACTTTTTTTTATCCTTCAACATAGAAATCCAGTCTACTGAACATTTAGTTTACCATACATGTAAACTAAAACAATACATGTTACAAAACTAACAGATATAAAAAGCCACAATTAAACAATACAGATGCAAATGGCCACAGTTAAAAGTTACAAAAGTAACCAAGAAATGTGACAAAACTTACAACAATGCAAGAGCCAGAAATAAAAAGCCGACAAAAATTGTAAGACCTAGATGTGAAGAGCCGAGAAACAACACAAAATCCAGATGCAAAGAATATTGATATTCTGAAATTGAAGTAAAATAAGTTGTTAGGTTGATGTTTTGAAGGTTCAATTGATGTAAGATTTAAAAGTAGGATTTAGTTTAACTTATATAAAACTTACAATTTGAAGGTTTTATTCGTCTCGGTTGAGTGGTTGTAGAGTGTTGAGCTTGATGTCGAATTTATAGACTTCCAAGCATGCTCCCTTTTAGACAACTGTGAACAGTGTTTGCTTTACAGCTGTATGTAAAAGCAAGTATGGTTAGTAGTAAAAAAATCAAAAAGGTTAGCAGTAAAACAAAAGATTCTGACATGAGTTGGTTTGTGAAAAGGTTGACATCTGTTAAAGCATATTATTCTGACTAAAGACTTATTAAGGATAGGCAAAATGAAGTTGGATTATAACTTGGAGTTGGATTCTAACTAAGACTTATTTAACTGTCAAGTATTACCCCTTTCAGATTGACCAGTTAAATAGAGAAGCAATTTACAACTGTGAACAGTGTTTGCTTTACAGCTGTATGTAAAAGCAAGTATGGTTAGTAGTATAAAAATAAAAAAAGGACAGCAGTAAAACAAAAGATTCTGACATGAGTTGGTTTCTAAAAAGGTTGACATCTGTTAAAGCATATTATTCTGACTAAAGACTTACTAAGAATAGGTAAAATGAAGTTGGATTATATCTTAAAGTTGGATTCTAACTAAACTTTTTGGTATTTGAAAGGGGTAATCTGCCAAGAGCCACTTTTATAATAAAAAAAAATTTAAGCTTTGGGCCAAAGTTAAAAAAAAAAAAACAAAAGCCACAAACAAATAACTTTTTTATCCATCAACATAGAAATCCAGTCTACTCAACATTTAGTTTACAATACATGTTAACTAAAACAATACATGTTACAAAACTAACAGATATAAAAAGACACAATTAAACAATACAGATGCAAAAAGCCACAGTTAAAAGTTACAAAAGTAACCAAGAAATGTGAGAAAACTTACAACAATGCAAGAGCCAGATGTAAAAAGCCGACAAAAGTTGAAAGACCTTAATGTGAAGAGCCGAGAAACAACGGAAGATCCAGATGCAAAGAATATTGATATTCTGAAATCGAAATAAAATAGAAGTTGTTAGGTTGATGTTTTGAAGGTTAAAGTGATGTAATATTTAAAAGTAGGATTTAGTTTAACTTAGATGAAACTTACAATTTGAAGGTTTAATTCATCTCAGTTGAGTGCTTGTAGAGTGTTGAGCTTGATGTCGAATTTATAGACTTCCAAGCATGCTCCCTTTTAGACAATTGTGAACAGTGTTTGCTTTACAGCTGTCTGTAAAAGCAAGTATGGTTAGTAGTAAAAAAATCAAAAAGGACAGCAGTAAAACAAAAGATTCTGCCATGAGTTGGTTTGTGAAAAGGTTGACATCTTTTAAAGCATATTATTTTGACTAAAGACTTATTAAGAATAGGTAAAAAGAAGTTGGATTATAATTTGGAGTTGGATTCTAACTAAGACTTATGTAACCGTCAAGTATTATCCCTTTCAGATTGACCAGTTAAAAAGAGAAGCAATTTACAACTGTGAACAGTGTTTGCTTTACAGCTGTATGTAAAAGCAAGTATGGTTAGTAGTAAAAAAATCAAAAAGGACAGCAGTAAAACAAAAGATTCTGACATGAGCTGGTTTGTGAAAGGGTTGACATCTGTTAAAGCATATTTTTCTGACTAAAGACTTATTAAGAAGAGGTAAAATGAAGTTGGATTATAACTTGGAGTTGGATTCTAACTAAGACTTGTTTAATTGTCAAGTATTACCCCTTTCATATTGACCAGTTAAATAGAGAAGCAATTTACAACTATGAACAGTGTTTGCTTTACAGTTGTATGTAAAAGCAAGTATGGTTAGTAGTAAAAAAAATAAAAAAGGACAGTAGTAAAATAAAATATTCTGATAAGAGTTGGTTTCTAAAAAGGTTGACATCTGTTAAAGCGTATTATTCTGACTAAAGACTTATTAAGAATAGGTAAAATGAAGTTGGATTATAACTTGAAGTAGGATTCTAACTAAACTTTTTGGTATTTGAAAGGGGTAATCTGCTAAGAGCCACTTTTATAATAAAAAAAAAACTTTTAAGCTTTGGGCCAAAGTTAAAAAAAAAATCAAAAGCCTCAAACAAATAATTTTTTTATCTTTCAACATAGAAATCCTGTCTACTGAACATTTAGTTTACAATCATGTAAACTAAAACAATACACGTTACAAAACTAACAGATATAAAAAGCCACAGTTAAACAATACAGATGCAAAAAGCCATAGTTAAAAGTAACCAAGAAATGTGAGAAAACTTACAACAATGCAAGAGCCAGATGTAAAAAGCCGACAAAATTTGAAAGACCTTGATGTGAAGAGCCGAGAAACAACGCAAGATCCAGATGCAAAGAATATTGATATTCTGAAATCGAAGTAAAATAGAAGTTGTTAGGTTGATGTTTTGAAGGTTTAAGTGATGTAAGATTTAAAAGTAGGATTTAGTTTAACTTAGATAAAACTTACGATTTGAAGGCTTAATTCATCTCAGTTGAGTGCTTGTAGAGTGTTGAGCTTGATGTCGAATTTATAGACTTCCAAGCATGCCCCCTTTTAGACAACTGTGAATAGTATTTGCTTTACAGCTGTATGTAAAAGCAAGTATGGTTAGTAGTAAAAAAATAAAAAAAGGACAGCAGTAAATCAAAAGATTCTGACATGGGTTGGTTTTGAAAAGGTTGACATCTGTTAAAGCATATTATTCTGACTAAATACTTATTAAGAATAGGTAAAATGAAGGTGGATTATAATTTGGAGTTGGATTCTAACTAAGACTTATTTAACCGTCAAGTATTATCCCTTTCAGATTGACCAGTTAAATAGAGAAGCAATTTACAACTGTGAACAGTGTTTGCTTTACAGCTGTATGTAAAAGCAAGTATGGTTAGTAGTAAAAAAATAAAAAAGGACAGCAGTAAAAGAAAGATTCTTACATGAGTTGGTTTCTAAAAAGGTTGACATCTGTTAAAG
Source organism: Helianthus tuberosus (assembly GCA_030545235.1). Taxonomy (NCBI): domain Eukaryota; kingdom Viridiplantae; phylum Streptophyta; class Magnoliopsida; order Asterales; family Asteraceae; genus Helianthus; species Helianthus tuberosus. Next base: position 132,965,814 of record CM060363.1, read on the forward strand.
CATATTATTTTGACTAAAGACTTATTAAGAATAGGTAAAATGAAGTTGGATTATAAATTGAAATTGGATTCTAACTAAACCTTTTGGTATTTGAAAGGGGTAATCTGCCAAGAGGCAATTTTATCATAAAAAAAAAACTTTTAAGCTTTGGGCCAAAGTTAAAAAAAAATCAAAAGCCTCAAACAAATAATTTTTTTATCCTTCAACATAGAAATCCAGTCTACTGAACATTTAGTTTACAATACATGTAAACTAAAACAATACATGTTACAAAACTAACATATATAAAAAGCCACAGTCAAACAATACAGATGCAAAAAACCAATGTTAAAAGTTACAAAAGTAACCAAGAAATGTGAGAAAACTTACAACAATGCAAGAGCCAGATGTAAAAAGCCGAGAAAAATTGAAAGACCTTGATGTGAAGAGCCGAGAAACAACGCAAGATCCAGATGCAAAGAATATTGATATTATGAAATCGAAGTAAAATAGAAGTTGTTAGGTTGATGTTTTAAAGGTTTAAGTGATGTAAGATTTAAAAGTAGGATTTAGTTTAACTTAGATAATACTTACAATTTGAAGGTTTAATTCATCTCAGTTGAGTGCTGGTAGAGTGTTGAGCTTGATGTCGAATTTATAGACTTCCAAGCATGCTCCCTTTTAGACAACTGTGAACAGTGTTTGCTTACAGCTGTATGTAAAAGCAAGTTGTTGGTGCAATTACTTGTTGGATCGTTTTTGGTGACCCTAAAGTCAGTTAAGGCAGTTCATCTTCAAATACGTGGGCGGAATCAACGTAAACGAAGTCACAACAGCTAGTTTCCTTTTAATCTATCTTTTCTGATTGATTGTGAGCTTTTACAACGTATTCTGACAAAAATCCGGCAGCACCTTCGCTCACACACACATACATTATCGCTTCAAATGAACAACACACACTCCTATTTATAGGCCTACAGGGTTTCGCTTGGAAATGTCAGCCCATGGGGTTTCGCTTGAACAGTGTTTCAAGCGAAACTGTATAATGTTTATGATGAGGTTTCGCTTGAACCTGCCATGACACACTTTCAAGCGAAAACCCTTCCTAAAACATGATCTAAACCTAATTTCGACCATGTTGTGTGTTCATTCAATCCTATCTATACAAAAGACTTGTAAAAGACAAAGTTAACAGACACTAATTGCACCAACAGACTCCCCCTTGGATGTTGACGAAGTCTTTGGCTTCAAGTCTTTGTCTTTATCATTCTCCAATCATTGTAAAGCTCTCTTCAATCTTTATCTTCAAACTTTAATCTTCAATCTCCCCTTTAACTGTTGATCCAGAATTCCGACTCCCCCTTTCACAGACTCCCCCTCTCAATAAGCTAGGGCTCAAATTCTGGTTCAAACTTTGAAATTTATCAACATGGAGATTCATGTATAAACTCTACCCAAATATAATATATATGATAATAACGGTTACAATCCAAATTTACTAATCAACTTTCAGTATTAGAAATCCACTTAAGTACTCAGGTTTAAATTAATAACCATGATTACTCAATTAATCTACCAAGTCCAACTTAATGACCTTGGTTGATCAAAGATAAAACACACTGACTTCTTGTTCAATTATTCTCTGAAAATTTACAAGTTTCAAGTTAATGAACTTGTTTTAACGTTCCAATTTTCACAAACTTATCATGTTTTAGCTCACAACTCATCCTCCAGTCCAGAAACCTTCATGCATCTGCTTTCATCTTTCAGAATCCGAAGATCAACTCTCCACTTTGGTTTGTCAAAAATAAACAGAAAAGTAAAATCTTTTTGGATTTTAACAAAGCTTCTAAACTAGGAATGAAATACAGAACTAAAATGCAGTAAATGAAAGTAAACTATTTACAAACAAATTTTTGGTGAGCGTGTTAGGGAATCATATCAGTTATTTGACAAGTCACAAGTACCGTTAAGCTTCAATTACATACTCAGAATTAAACAATTCACGTAGATTGTCGATATACTGATCCACTTAAATTCTCACACAAATTTCAATCTGTTCAGGATACGTATTTAGTGTTTTAAAGACTTAAACTTATACGTGTGTCCCACCTCTTGAATATACTCCCGCATCCAGATCCCAATATTCAGTCTTACAGGCAATTATAACACAAATGATATCTGTAAGGGTTAATAAATTATGAAGAATCATGAGAGCTCAGGTCAGAACTACCGTTCAGCAGAGAGATCATGACTCAACTTTAGGGTGTATCCCCTTTAGAGGATCTTTTTACAACAGCATTGCTAAGCAATTTTATTGTCTTATCATATATGCTGAGGATGATGCTATGTTTCAAGCATTGCGGAAAGTATTATTCGAGGACTAGGTCAGAACTTCCATTTAGCAGAAATCCCGGAATAATACCCCAGATATCACTGAGTATAAAAACCTAGTATATCAGAAAAAGGAATCTTTCAAACAAGATTTCAGGGGTTACCTATATATCCAAGTAGTGTTCCCCACGAAATAAGCAAGTAAGATTTAGGTTTATATCCCGAACAAACCTACTAAATGTGTAAAAACCTATCGGCACATCATCAGCGAGACTGTTTAACCTTTTAAACATTCCATTTCTTTAGCATACCGTGACTGTCAAGCCGATGTACTATCATTTTCCCTTTTTACACAAGCTCTTTTCTGGTTTTCTATTGTTTTTGGATTTTTTAAAATATCTCATGTTTTTGTATTTTTGACCATTTTTATTGTTTTTGTATTTTCTGAAAATATTTACCCTATACCTCCCCCTAAATACCAAAACATGTAAAAATCGACAAACCATTGCAGATTGCTTCTCAACATCATCTACAATGTCTCCTTCATCAACGCCAATAATCTCCTCCAACACCGATAAAAGCTTCATACCATTCAGTTTTAGCAAATACTGAAAACGTGTTTTGTCAAATGCTTTGGTATGTAAATCAGCTTTTTGATCGTCAGTGTGGATTTTCTCAATACGTATCAACTTCTTCTCGAAACAATCGTGAATGAAGTGATGACGAATCTCAATATGTTTGGTTTTAGCGTGATGAACTGGATTTTTAGTAATGTTAATCGCTGCCTCATTATCAACAAAGATAGGGGTGTTTAGAAATTGCAAACCGTAGTCGCGCATCTGTTGCTGGATCCACAAGATCTGTGAACAACAGCTGCTAGCAGATACATACTCCGCTTCAGATGTGGATAAAGCCACAGAGGTTTGCTTTTTGCATTGCCAAGTGATCAATCGTGATCCAAAGAACTGACACCCTGCTGTTGTTGATTTAGCATTAACTTTGCAGCATCCGAAATCGGAATCGGAATACCCTTCGAGCGTGAAATCGCCTTCTCTTGGATACCACAACCCCAATGATGGAGTTCCTTTCAGGTAGCGCAATATCCTTTTCACAATAATCATGTGCGATGCTCTCGGGTTAGATTGAAATCTTGCTACGAGGCAGGTTGGGTACATGATATCGGGTCTTGAAGCTGTCAAATACATCAGCGAACCGATCATGGAACGATACATCGTTTCGTCTACCTTCTCTCCGGTGAGATCAGGGTTTATCCCATGATTTGTTGCTAATGGGGTGGCTGCTGGAGTAGAACCTGACATCCCGAATTTCTCCAAGATATCATGAACGTACTTCGTTTGATGTATGAAAATTCCTTTGGGTAGTTGATCAACCTGAAGTCCCAAAAAGAATTTAATCTCACCCATCGATGACATTTCGAATTTCTGCTTCATAACACGTTCAAAATCTTTGCATAGATCCTCATTTGTTGACCCAAATATGATGTCGTCCACGTAAATTTGAACTATCAGAAGATGTCCGTCGACCTCTTTTTTGAAGAGAGTGGCATCCACTTTTCCACGGATGAAGCTGTTGGCTAGCAGGTGTTGAGACAATGTCTCGTACCAAGCTCTCGGGGCCTGGTGTAAACCATACAGCGCTTTGTCTAGCAAGTAGACCTTGTCTTTGTGATGTGGATCGGTAAAGCCCGGTGGCTGACCGACATAAACCTCCTCTTTTACCTTCCCGTAGAGAAAAGCCGATTTTACATCTAACTGATATACTTTCAAGTTTTTCCAAGATGCAAATGCTAGGAAAATTCTGATCGCTTCTAGACGAGCAAATGGAGCATACACTTCAGTGAAATCTATACCCTCCTGCTGACAGAAACCCTGGACAACGAGTCGAGCTTTGTTATGAACCACAACTCCTCTATCGTCTCTCTTACACTTGAACACCCACTTGGTGTTTATCTTCCTCTGACCATCAGGTAAATCCACTAACTTCCACACTCCCAGCTTTTCAAATTGGCTTAGTTCCTCCTGCATTGCATTGATCCAAGAATCTTCAGTAAGCGCCTCTTTGTAAGTTCTTGGTTCAACCTGCGAGATAAAACAACTCAATGAGAATTCAGCTTGCAAAGGAGCAACTTTTGTATAAAAACATGTAAGCCCTTTATCAATCTGTCTTCGAGTGCGAACGCCTGTCTGCAGTTCTCCAATGATCAACTCCTCTGGATGATATGAAAGAGTTCGTGGCATTACTTCGCCTGAAACATCTACATCACCTTCCAGATTAGTAACATTCTGATTTGCACCTTGTTCACTGACTGGGTTTGTTTGACTTGAGATCTGAATTTGCTCCCCCTCAGAATCTGAATCACCATGATCAAATACTGGCATGTTCTCAGATTCTTGATTATCATTCTGTGCCGACTGATTATCTTGAGCAACTTCATCCTGTTGGACATCATCATGTTCACCAGCATTGCTTAGACCTACTTCATCATCATTTGAAGTTTGTCGTGGTTGACTTGAATAATCAGCTGGAAACCTTTCCAGCGATGACTCATACTCTCTCAAAATATCCAACTCATCAAAGAAATCTTCTTCTTCTTCTTCTGGTTCTTCCATCATTTCAAACGAATCCCACAACTTGTCGTGATGGTAACGCCATGAATCTCCAGGATTCTGCGGCGGCATTGTATACCCTTGACATTCAACATTTGGAGCTTCAATAATCCGCTTCAGACTTGGAACGAAGACTCGTCGTAACGGACTTGCATAACCAATGAATATTCCTTCAATACTCTTCAGACCAAACTTTCCAAAAGGCTCTAGAACAGTACAGGGTGACCCAAACGGTTCAAGATACTTTAGATTTGGTTTGCGATTATTGATCAACTCAAAGCATGTTTTGTTGAATTTCTTTACAGTGAGAACTCTGTTGAGCGTATAGCATGCGGCGGAAACTGCTTCTGCCCAAAAATTTATCGGTAGCTTTGAATCAGCAAGCATTGTTCTAGCCGTTTCGATTAGTGTCCTGTTTTTGTGTTCTGCGACTCCATTCTGCTGCGGAGTGTACGGAGCACTAAACTCATGCAATATACCTCTTCCATCACAAAATTCTTCCATCTTGTTGTTCTTGAACTCAGTACCATTATCACTTCTGATTCTTCGGATACGCCTTTGGTACGCATTTTCAATCTTTCTGAACAACGCCATCAAACTGTCAAACGTTTCATCTTTCGACTTCAAGAATGATACCCACAAAAATCTGGAATAATCATCAGTAACCACAAGACAGTAAAGATCCCTTGTAATACTTTTGACGTTTACTGGACCAAACAAATCCATATGTAGTCTCTCTAACGGTCTGGAAACTGAATTGACTTGCTTTTTAGGGTGTGACTTTTTCTTCTGCTTGCCCTTGACGCAACTAATGCACTCCCCTTCCAGATGAAACCCTTTGATATTAACTCCAAGAACCAAATCATTGTGTACCAAGTGATTCATTTTTCTAAGATGTATATGCCCCATCTTCCGGTGCCACAACTTCGATTCTTTCTCTGTTGCTCTGGAAACAAAACAATGTGCCTGACCTGTTGTTGTAGTCGCTACACTCATGTCCAACACATATAAATCATTTACTCTTGGTGCCCGCATGATAATCCATTCTTCAGGGATAACAAATCCTGGTTTCAAGATCAAACATTCTTTGTCTGTGAAGTGAGTGGTATACAGATTGTCACAAATCTGCGAGATACTCAGCAGATTATTTTCCAGCTCAGTAATGTAGTTAACTCTTTCAAACGTAACAATCCCATTGGATAACGTTCCTTCACCAATAATTCGACCACCTTCGTGACCAGCAAATCCCACATAACCACCATTGATATTTCTAACGTCATACAATAATGCAGTCTTTCCTGTCATATGTCGAGACGCTCCACTATCCATAATCCATCTTGAAATAGCTCTTGGAAGGTCCTGCATATATCACAAACAATTCATTAAAGATGCCGATTCATGCTTCACGATTACCAACTAGGAAGCTCCGGCAAGTCCAAAATCTTTAGTGAGATTTTAATGTTACCCAAACCTCTTTTGACTCGGGTAACTTGAATTTAATGTGAGTTTTAGCAGTGTAAAGTGGTGGAAAATTTTTATCATTCATTTTCAAACTTTCATCTGATCCAACCTCAACCTTTTTGTATAAGAAAAACTCATCTATCTTAAGTTGACCTGTTGGTTGATTTTACTTTTGAACATTCTTCTTCTCTGGTGAAGAAGAAGATTGTTTTTCCAACTTTTCATAATAATCCAAAGGAACATTCATCTTTACCGGTGTGGTAGAAGACGATTGTTTTTCCGACACTGAAACCTTTGGTTTATCAACAACTTTTGGCTTCCATGTTTGTTGAGATGATGCAACCCGTTTATAAAATTTGTCATTTTTTATTACCAAATTCTTAACAGGTTCAATTTTGACTTTTGTTTTCTCATTTTTCAAAATTTTCTCAACAACCATTGGAGCTTTGCCTTTAGTATCAACCTTCTTCTTTCGATTCTCAACAACTCCAGTCTTAGGCTTGGAGTTGGTGCAATTTCTTGCAATATGACCAACTTTGTTGCATCTAAAACACATACGAGTATCAACTACCCTACTTGTGCCTTCAGATTGAGGTTGTAAGGTCCTCTTCTCAAAAAATTCTTCATTTGATTTCAAAAAGATTTCATTTTCCTCATCAGAAAGTGAACTTGAATTGTTTACAAACACCTTCTTTTCAGCAAACCTTTTGTTTTGAAAACTCCTTTTCTGATAACTCTTACCACCCTGATATCCACCCGACCAATTATTTCGATTGTTATTATAAAAACGTGGTGGCACAACAGGCTTTTTGTAGTAAGCTTTATCTTTCTCAAAATTCATTTGCCTTTTTGTTTGTTTCAAATTCTTTAATTCAGATAACTCAACTTCAACCAATTTGAACACATTTGTCAATTTTGAAACGTTTACATTCTCCAAAGGAAACTCAGAATCCGAATACAACTTATCAGATCCAGTTATCTTGTACATCACAAGACCCGGTTCATCACCTAAGTTGTTTTTGGATTTTGGTTTCTGAATGTACTTGTCCAAGAAACATTCATCATCTTCAGTTGAATCAGACAACAAAACACTTTCAGCTGTGCTTTTAACTATCTCTGTTTGAACACTATCATCAGATGATGAAGAAGAAAATGTCACATCAATTGAATCAGGAAGTTTCACATCAGTTTCTTCCTCAAGATTAACCAACCCAGATTTTTTTTTCAAATAATTTTCAAGAATTGGTGGTGGAACTTGATGAAAACCCATCCCAGTTCCATCACAGTATACATCTTCGCCTGCTTTGTCTTTCCCAATGGGTTTGGGAATGATGTGTTGCAAAACAAAGCTTGCAGAGCTGTAACTGTTCAATTTCAAATTGATCCGCTCATTCTCAATCTTGGCTTCTTCAAACTGAAGTTTCAATTTAGCAATCTCATCCAATTGTGTGTTTATTAATTCTTCTTTGATTCTCAAAACACATTGCAATTGGCAATTTTCTTTGTAAGTTTTACCATTTCGATCATCATTATCTTTAATAGTGCTTTTAAGTTTCTCAAATTTTTCAGTGATCTGACGATTTTCAAGAACTAACCTTTCATTTTCTTTCCTAACCTTTTCCTGATCAATTTTACCAGTTTCAATTTTGTTAGTTAAATCCTTTAATCGTTCAGTTGAAGCTTTCACCATTTTGTCACGATCAAGAATTTGATCCTCAATACTTCTGACTTTAGCAGTCAGATCCTCAATCTTCTTACCTTTGAGATAAGTGTTTGTACTACAAACCTTGCATTCTTTGATGCAATTTTTGCAGTCAACATTACCACTGACCTTCTTACCTGACTCAGTCATTGACGCGTTTGAACTGACTTGGCTTTTAGACTCAGAAACGGATTTAGAATCTACCTCAAGTACATTAACAGCCAGCACCTTGTCAGCCATCTTTTCCAAGTTTTCAGCATTCAACTCCTTTGTCGTGTCAATGATTCCATTATCAATCTTCTTAGACTTTTCTTCCTCTTTTTTCTCCTTCTTCTCTTTCTCTTCTTCTTCTCCGCTTCCCCACCATTTCTTCTGCCAATAATCATCTTCAATTTTATACTCTTGGATTATGGTTTCTACATCAAGAGTGTTATGATCAACAGCAATGTTTCCATAGGGGTCTAGATAACACTCCCTGTCTGGATCCCATCTATTTGCTCTTTTTGCCTCAGAAAAAATACCAGATATTATGATCAATTTGTTTGTGGCCAACAACTTTCTGTGTTTATACTTCTGTTCTTCAGTTCTGTTGTCTTTCCAAGGTTTAGGTTCAGAATTTTCCATGAATGCATAACCAACCGCATCCTCCTCAGGTAACAACTCACTCCAGTCGAAACCTTCATCGTCGTGAATTACCGCAAGAGCTCTAGATTTTTCTTTATTATCTTCAATCTGCTTCATTCTCGGTGGCTCCGATTTGTTCTGATGATAAATCGCTTTCTTGTAGTAATCTTCTCTGAACGGGTTTTCAGATTCATCAGCATACGAATTTCGGCATTCACGCTTAAAGTGACCTTTCTGTTTGCATTTGAAACACGTCACCTTAGACTTATCAAAGCCCAACTTGGTAGATGGTCCACCAATTGACTTCCTCCCTGTTATCTCCATGAAACGCTGTGCTCGACTAACTGCACTGGCCATACACCACCTTATGTCGATCAGTTCCATTTCCTCAGGATCTATTTGGTCATAATCTTCCTTCGTCAGGTTGGTGTTCCCAATCTTCCCTGCTACAAGACTTTCATAAGATTCTAGCACAGATGCCAAGAAAACCATCTGCTGTTTTGCCGACTCTTCGCTGAAGTTCTGACCATTCTTTAAGTCTACAGCAATGTTGCATTGAAATAAGTTCTTTGCATCAGACTGGTTTGAATTTGATGAAGACCCACTGTGATAACCACTGATTTAACTTTCTTTGCTTGTAGAAGAGACATTCTCAGCAGAAAATGCAGTCTTGGGAGATGTACTCTTTGGCATCATGCTCTTTGGATAATACAAATCCAAATTCTGCTGATAAGATGTGTGACTGACTTTGTGCGTCTTCTTTAACTCTAACTCGTGACTCTCTAATCTTTCAATCAGCAAGTCAACTGTAAGATCTTTAGACTTGATTGTATTCTTTAACATCAAGGCGTAATATTGCCAATCCATCTCATCTGGTAACGAATCGAACAATTTGTCGACAAGATCTTCTTGAGAGTATTTAATTCCATGTCTCGCCAACTCTAACTTCAAGTGACCAAACCTTTCAATCATTTTACAAACCGATTCATTTTTCAAACAACCAAATAAATCAAATTCTTTTCTAATCAGTTTCCTTTTGTTTTTCACAATTTCTTCACTTCCCAAACATTTATCTTTCAATTTTTTCCAAAGATCTGTAGCACTAGAATATTCGATCAAAGATATGATATCTTCTCTGACGGATTGAAACAGCAATGCAATACATTTTTGCTCAGCAACAAACGATTCTATTTCTTCAGTTATTGTTAAGGTTTTGCCACTTTTGCCTCCATCATCATAACCATTTATTAGACTCTTCCAGCTGAGAAAAGCAAAAGCTCTCAGCAAATCTTCAAACTTCTTTGCCCACCGACTGTATTCTTCTATAGCCATCAACTTCGGAGGTTTGTTGTAAGTTCCGAAAGCACTTTCAGCCTCCAAAGCATCTGATAACTTTTTCTTTGGATTTGGCGTGTTCTCGTTTGTGTTACTTGAAGAAGTATCATTTCCACCGTCTCCAGCAAATGCAAAAACATCATAGAATGGATTGAAATCATCCATCTTGAATGTACCTGAAAAACAATCAGCAAAACACTTAGAACTTTTAAGTTTTGAAAAATAACAAGTTCAAACAAAATCACTTGAAGCGAAATAGTAACAATTTAAGCGAAACAAGCAAGAATCAACACTATTCAAGCGAAATGGTAAACAAGTTTATGATGTTCAAGCGAAATAGATCAATCTGAAGCGAAACCCCCTAGTTCGCTTGAACTTCCAAGCGAAATGGCTTAATCAGATTGGACAGTTCAAGAGAAATGCTATAATCCTTGTTCGCTTGAACTTGTCAAGCGAAAGAGTCTGATTTTTCAAGCGAAAACCTTAGCTTTTAAGCGAAATGGGTCCCTATCAAGCGAAACAGCGAAGACCAATGTCAAGCGAAAGGTAGTTCTAGGCCATTTTTTATCAGTTTTAGTCCAAGTTTTAATCTGATTCTTTGTAGGATTTGTTAAAACTATGTTTTACACAATATATGTGAAATTCAGGCCTTTTCAACCGTTAGAACTCGTTCAAATCAGAAAAGTATGAAAAGAAGTGAGTAGAAAGTAGAAAATCCGGTAGAATGAAGCTGCTATGGTATGAACTCCTCGTCCTGAGCTCAGATACCACTTGTTGGATCGTTTTTGGTGACCCTAAAGTCAGTTAAGGCAGTTCATCTTCAAATACGAGGGCGGAATCAACGTAAACGAAGTCACAACAGCTAGTTTCCTTTTAATCTATCTTTTCTAATTGATTGTGAGCTTTTACAACGTATTCTGACAAAAATCCGGCAGCACCTTCGCTCGCTCACACACACATACATCATCGCTTCAAATGAACAACACACACTCCTATTTATAGGCCTACAGTGTTTCGCTTTGAAATGTCAGCCCATGGGGTTTTGCTTGAAGAGTGTTTCAAGCGAAACTGTATAATGTTGATGATGAGGTTTCGCTTGAACCTGCCATGACACACTTTCAAGCGAAAACCCTTCCTAAAAGATGATCTAAACCTAATTTCGACCCTGTTGTGTGTTCATTCAATCCTATCTATACAAAAGACTTGTAAAAGACAAAGTTAACGGACACTAATTGCACCAACACAAGTATGGTTAGCTGTAAAAAAATAAAAAAGGACAGCAGTAAATCAAAAGATTCTGACATGAGTTGGTTTGTGAAAAGCTTGACATCTGTTAAAGCATATTATTCTGACTAAAGACTTATTAAGAATAGGGAAAATGAAGTTGGATTATAATTTGGAGTTGGATTCTAATTAAGACTTATTTAACCATCAAGTATTATCCCTTTCAGATTGACCAGTTAAATAGAGAAGCAATTTACAACTGTGAACAGTGTTTGCCTTACAGCTGTATGTAAAAGCAAGTATGGTTAGTAGTAAAAATAAAAAAAGGACATCAGTAAAACAAAAGATTCTAACATGAGTTGGTTTCTAAAAAGGTTGACATCTGTTAAAGCATATTATTCTGACTAAAGATTTATTAAGAATAGGTAAAATGAAGTTGGATTATAACTTGAAATTGGATTCTAACTGAACCTTTTGGTATTTGAAAGGGGTAATTTGCCAAGAGGCACTTTGATAATAAAAAAAAAACTTTTAAGCTTTGGGCCAAAGTTATAAAAAAAAAATCAAAAGCCTCAGACAAATAACTTTTTTATCCTTCAACATAGAAATCCAGTCTACTGAACATTTATTTTACAATACATGTAAACTAAAACAATACATGTTACAAAACTAACAGATATAAAAAGCCAATGTTAAACAATACAGATGCAAAAAGCCACAGTTAAAAGTTACAAAAGTAACCAAGAAATGTTTGAAAACATACAACAATGAAAGAGCCAGATGTAAAAAACCGATAAAAATTGTAAGACCTTGATGGGAAGAGCCGAGAAACAACGCAAGATCCAGATGCAAAGAATATTGATATTCTGAAATCGAAGTAAAATAGAACTTACAATTTGAAGGTTTAATTCATCTCAGTTGAGTGCTTGTAGAGTGTTGAACATGTTTGCTTTACAGCTGTATGTAAAAGCAAGTATGGTTAGTAGTAAAAAAATAAAAAAGGATGGCAGTAAAACAAAAGATTCTGACATGAGTTGGTTTGTGAAAAGGTTGACATCTGTTAAAGCATATTATTCTGACTAAAGACTTATTAAGAATAGGTAAAATGAAGTTAGATTATAACTTTGAGTTGGATTCTAACTAAGACTTATTAAACTATCAAGTATTACCCCTTCAGATTGACCAGTTAAATAAAGAAGCAATTTACAACTGCAAACAGTGTTTGCTTTACAGCGGTATGTAAAAGCAAGTATGGTTAGTAGTAAAAAAAATAAAAAAGGACAACAGTAAAACAAAAGATTCTGACATGAGTTGGTTTCTAAAAAGGTTGACATCTGTTAAAGCATATTATTCTGACTAAATACTTATTAAGAATAGGTAAAATGAAGTTGGATTATAGCTTGAAGTTGCATTCTAACTAAACCTTTTGGTATTTGAAAGGGGTAATCTGCCAAAAGTCACTTTTATAATAAAAAAAAACTTTTAAGCATTGTGCCAAAGTTAAAAAAAAAAAAAAAAACAAAAGCCTCAAATAAATAACTTTTTTTATCTTTCAACATAGAAATCCAGTCTACTGAACATTTAGTTTACAATATATGTAAACTAAAACAATACATGTTACAAAACAAACAGATATAAAAAGCCATAGTTAAACAATACAGATGCAAAAGGCCACAGTTAAAAGTTACAAAAGTAACCAAGAAATGTGACAAAACTTACAACAATGCAAGAGCCAGATATAAAAAGACGACAAAAATAGTAAGACCTAGATGTGAAGAGCCGAGAATATTGATATTCTGAAATTGATGTAAAATAAGTTGTTAGGTTGATGTTTTGAAGGTTCAATTGATGTATGATTTAAAAGTAGGATTTAGTTTAACTTATATAAAACTTACAATTTGAAGGTTTAATTCGTCTCAGTTGAGTGGTTGTAGAGTGTTGAGCTTGATGTCGAATTTATAGACTTCCAAGCATGCTCCCTTTTAGACAACTGTGAACAGTGTTTGCTTTACAGCTGCATATAAAAGCAAGTATGGTTAGTAGTAAAAAAAATCAAAAAGGTTAGCAGTAAAATAAAAGATTCTGACATGAGTTGGTTTGTGAAAAGGTTGACATCTGTTAAAGCATATTATTCTGACTAAAGACTTATTAAGGATAGGTAAAATGAAGTTGGATTATAACTTGGAGTTGGATTCTAACTAAGACTTATTTAACTGTCAAGTATTACCCCTTTCAGATTGACCAGTTAAATAGAGAAGCAATTTACAACTGTGAACGGTGTTTGCTTTACAGCTGTATGTAAAAGCAAGTATGGTTAGTAGTATAAAAATAAAAAAGGACAGTAGAAAAATAAAAGATTCTGACATGAGTTGGTTTCTAAAAAGGTTGACAACTGTTAAAGCATATTATTCTGACTAAAGACTTATTAAGAATAGGTAAAATGAAGTTGGATTATAACTTAAAGTTGGATTCTAACTGAACTTTTTGGTATTTGAAAGGGGTAATCTGCCAAGAGCCACTTTTATAATAAAAAAAAACTTTTAAGCTTTGGGCCAAAGTTAAAAAAAAACAAAAGCCTCAAACAAATAACTTTTTTATCCATCAACATAGAAATCCAGTCTACTGAACATTTAGTTTACAATACATGTAAACTAAAACAATACATGTTAAAAAACTAACAGATATAAAAAGCCACAGTTAAACAATACAGATGCAAAAAGCCACAGTTAAAAGTTACAAAAGTAACCAAGAAATGTGAGAAAACTTACAACAATGCAAGAGCCGGATGTAAAAAGCCGTCAAAAGTTGAAAGACCTTGATGTGAAGAGCCGAGAAACAACGGAAGATCCAGTTGCAAAGAATATTGATATTCTGAAATCGAAGTAAATTAGAAGTTGTTAGGTTGATGTTTTGAAGGTTTAAGTGATGTAAGATTTAAAAGTAGGATTTAGTTTAACTTAGATAAAACTTACAATTTGAAGGTTTAATTCATCTCAGTTGAGTGCTTGTAGAGTGTTGAGCTTGTTGTCGAATTTATAGACTTCCAATCATGCTCCCTTTTAGACAACTGTGAACAGTGTTTGCTTTACAGCTGTATGTAAAAGCAAGTATGGTTAGTAGTAAAAAAATCAAAAAGGACAACAGTAAAACAAAAGATTCTGACATGAGTTGGTTTGTGAAAAGGTTGACATCTGTTAAAGCATATTATTCTGACTAAAGACTTATTAAGAATAGGTAAAATGAAGTTGGATTATAATTTGGAGTTGGATTCTAACTAAGACTTATGTAACCGTCAAGTATTATCCCTTTCAGATTGACCAGTTAAATAGAGAAGCAATTTACAACTGTGAACAGTGTTTGCGTTACAGCTGTATGGAAAAGCAAGTATGGTTAGTAGTAAAAAAATAAAAAAGGACAGCAGTAAAACAAAATATTCTGACATGAGTTGGTTTGTGAAAAGGTTGACATCTGTAAAAGCATATTATTCCGACGAAAGACTTATTAAGAATAGGTAAAATGAAGTTGGATTATAACTTGGAGTTGGATTCTAACTAAGACTTATTTAACTGTCAAGTATTACCCCTTTCAGATTGACCAGTTAAATAGAGAAGCAATTTACAACTGTGAGCAGTGTTTGCTTTACAGCTGCATATAAAAGCAAGTATGGTTAGTAGTATAAAAATAAAAAAAGGACAGCAATAAAACAAAAGATTCTGACATGAGTTGGTTTCTAAAAAGGCTGACATATGTTAAAGCATATTATTCTGACTAAAGACTTATTAAGAATAGGTAAAATGAAGTTGGATTATAACTTAAAGTTGGATTCTAACTAAACTTTTTGGTATTTGAAAGAGGTAATCTGCCAAGAGCCACTTTTATAATAAAAAAAAAACTTTAAAGCTTTGGGCCAAAGTTAAAAAAAAAAAAAAAAGCCTCAAACAAATAACTTTTTTATCCATCAACATAGAAATCCAGTCTACTGAACATTTAGTTTACAATACATGTAAACTAAAACAATACATGTTACAAAACTAACAGATATAAAAAGCCACAGTTAAACAATACAGATGCAAAAAGCCACAGTTAAAAGTTACAAAAGTAACCAAGAAATGTGAGAAAACTTACAACAATGCAAGAGCTAGATGTAAAAAGCCGAAAAAAATTGGAAGACCTTGATGTGAAGAGCCGAGAAACAACGCAAGATCCATATGCAAAGAATATTGATATTCTGAAATCGAAATAAAATAGAAGTTGTTAGGTTGATGTTTTGAAGGTTTAAGTGATGTAAGATTTAAAAGTAGGATTTAGTTTAACTTCGATAAAACTTACAATTTGAAGGTTTAATTCATCTCAGTAGAGTGCTTGTAGAGTGTTGAGCTTGATGTCGAATTTATAGACTTCCAAGCATGCTCCCTTTTAGACAACTGTGAACAGTGTTTGCTTTACAGCTGTATGTAAAAGCAAGTATGGTTCGTAGTAAAAAAAATCAAAAAGGACAGCAGTAAAACAAAAGATTCTGACATGAGTTGGTTTTGTGAAAAGGTTGACATCTGTTAAAGCATATAATTCTGACTAAAGACTTATTAAGAATAAGTAAAATGAAGTTGGATTATAATTTGGAGTTGGATTCTAACTAAGACTTATGTAACCGTCAAGTATTATCCCTTTCAGATTGACCAGTTAAATAGAGAAGCAATTTACAATTGTGAACAGTGTTTGCTTTACAGCTGTATGTAAAAGCAAGTATGGTTAGTAGTAAAAAAAATCAAAAAGGATAGAAGTAAAACAAAATATTCTGTCATGAGTTGGTTTGTGAAAAGGTTGACATCTGTTAAAGCATATTATTCTGACTAAAGACTTATTAAGAATAGGTAAAATGAAGTTGGATTATAACTTGGAATTGGATTCTAACTAAGACTTATTTAACTGTCAAGTATTACCCCTTTCAGATTGACCAGTTAAATAGAGAAGCCATTTACAACTGTGAATAGGGTTTGCTTTACATCTGTAGGCGAAAGCAAGTATGGTTAGTAGTAAAAAAAAAATAAAAAAGGACAGCAGTAAAACAAAAGATTCTGACATGAGTTGGTTTCTAAAAAGGTTGACATCTGTTAAAGCATATTATTCTGACTAAAGACTTATTAAGAATAGGTAAAATGAAGTTAGATTAAAACTTGGAGTTGGATTCTAACTAAGACTTATTTAACTGCCAAGCATTATCCCTTTCAGATTGACCAGTCTACTGAACTTTTTGGTATTTGAAAGGGGTAATCTGCCAAGAGCCACTTTTATAATAAAAAAAACTTTTAAGCTTTGGGCCAAAGTTAAAAAAAAAAACCAAAAGCCTCAAACAAATAACTTTTTTATCCTTCAACATTGAAATCCAGTCTACTGAACATTTAGTTTACAATACATGTAAACTAAAACAGTACATGTTACAAAACTAGCAGATATAAAAAGCCACAGTTAAACAATACAGATGCAAAAAGCCACAGTTAAAAGTTACAAAAGTAACCAAGAAATGTGAGAAAACTTACAACAATGCAAGAGCCAGATGTAAAAAGCCGACAAAAATTGAAAGACCTTGATGTGAAAAGCCGAGAAACAACGCAAGATCTAGATGCAAAGAATATTGATATTCTGAAATCGAAGTAAAATAGAAGTTGTTAGGTTGATGTTTTGAAGGTTTAAGTGATGTATGATTTAAAAGTAGGATTTAGTTTAACTTAGATAAAACTTACAATTTGAAGGTTTAATTCATCTCATTTGAGTGTTTGTAGAGTGTTGAGCTTGATGTCGAATTTACAGACTTCCAAGCATGCTCCCTTTTAGACAACTGTGAACAGTGTTTGCTTTACAGCTGTATGTAAAAGCAAGTATGGTTAGTAGTAAAAAAATAAAAAAGGAGAGCAACAAAACAAAAGATTCTGACATGAGTTGGTTTGTGAAAAGGTTGACATCTGTTAAAGCATATTATTCTGACTAAAGACTTATTAAGACTAGGTAAAATGAAGTTGGATTATAATTTCTAGTTGGATTCTAACTAAGACTTATTTAACCGTCAAGTATTATCCCTTTCAGATTGACAAGTTAAATAGAGAAGCAATTTACAACTGTGAACAGTGTTTGCTTTACAGCAGTATGTAAAGGCAAGTATGGTTAGTAGTAAAAAAATAAAAAGGACAGCAATAAAACAAAAGATTATGACATGAGTTGGTTTGTGAAAAGGTTGTCTTCTGTTAAAGCATATTATTCTGACTAAAGACTTATTATGAATAGGTAAAATGAAGTTGGATTATAATTTTGAGTTGGATTCTAACTAAGACTTATTTAACCGTCAAGTAATATCCCTTTCAGATTGACCAGTTAAATAGAGAAGCAATATACAACTGTGAACAGTGTTTGCTTTACAGCTGTATGTAAAAGCAAATATGGTTAGTAGTAAAAAAATCAAAAAGGACAGCAGTAAAACAAAAGATTCTGACATGAGTTGGTTTGTCAAAAGGTTGACATCTGTTAAAGCATATTATTCTGACTAAAGACTTATTAAGAATAGGTAAAATGAAGTTGGATTATAATTTCGAGTTGGATTCTAACTAAAACTTATTTAACCGTCAAGTATTATCCCTTTCAGATTGACCAGTTAAATAGAGAAGCAATTTACAACTGTGAACAGTGTTTGCTTTACAGCTGTATGTAAAAGCAAGTATGGTTAGTAGTAAAAATATCAAAAAGGACAGTAGTAAAACAAAATATTCTGACATGAGTTGGTTTCTAAAAAGGTTGACATCCGTTAAAGCATATTATTCTGACTAAATACTTATTAAGAATATGTAAAATGAAGTTGGATTATAACTTGAAATTGGATTCTAACTAAACCATTTGGTATTTGAAAGGAGTAATCTGCCAAGAGGCACTTTTATAATAAAAAAAAACTTTTAAGCTTTGGGACAAAAGTTAAAAAAAAAAAAGCCTCAAACAAATAACTTTTTTGTCCATCAACATAGAAATCCAGTCTACTGAACATTTAGTTTACATTACATGTAAACTAAAACAATACATGTTACAAAACTAACAGATATAAAAAGCCACAGTTAAACAATACAGATGCAAAAAGCCACAGTTAAAAGTTACAAAAGTAACCAAGAAATGTGAGAAAACTTAGAACAATGCAAGAGCCGGATGTAAAAAGCCGACAAAAGTTGAAAGACCTTGATGTGAAGAGCCGAGAAACAACGGAAGATCCAGATGCAAAGAATATTGATATTCTGAAATCGAAGTAAAATAGAAGTTGTTAGGTTGATGTTTTGAAGGTTTAAGTGATGTAAGATTTAAAAGTAGGATTTAGTTTAACTTAGATAAAACTTACAATTTGAAGGTTTAATTCATCTCAGTTGAGTGCTTGTAGAGTGTTGAGCTTGTTGTCAAATTTATAGACTTCCAATCATGCTCCCTTTTAGACAACTGTGAACAGTGTTTGCTTTACAGCTGTATGTAAAATCAAGTATGGTTAGTAGTAAAAAAATCAAAAAGGACAGCAGTAAAACAAAAGATTCTGACATGAGTTGGTTTGTCAAAAGGTTGACATTTGTTAAAGCATATTATTCTGACTAAAGACTTATTAAGAATAGGTAAAATGAAGTTGGATTATAATTTGGAGTTGGATTCTAACTAAGACTTATGTAACCGTCAAGTATTATCCCTTTCAGATTGACCAGTTAAATAGAGAAGCAATTTACAACTGTGAACAGTGTTTGCGTTACAGCTGTATGTAAAAGCAAGTATGGTTAGTAGTAAAAAAATCAAAAAGGACAGCAGTAAAACAAAAGATTCTGACATGAGTTGGTTTGTCAAAAGGTTGACATATGTTAAAGCATATTATTCTGACGAAAGACTTAATAAGAATAGGTAAAATGAAGTTGGATTATAATTTCGAGTTAGATTCTAACTAAAACTTATTTAACCGTCAAGTATTATCCCTTTCAGATTGACCAGTTAAATAGAGAAGCAATTTACAACTGTGAACAGTGTTTGCTTTACAGCTGTATGTAAAAGCAAGTATGGTTAGTAGTAAAAATATCAAAAAGGACAGTAGTAAAACAAAAGATTCTGACATGAGTTGGTTTCTAAAAAGGTTGACATCCGTTAAAGCATATTATTCTGACTAAATACTTATTAAGAATAGGTAAAATGAAGTTGGATTATAACTTGAAATTGGATTCTAACTAAACCATTTGGTATTTGAAAGGAGTAATCTGCCAAGAGGCACTTTTATAATAAAAAAAAACTTTTAAGCTTTGGGCCAAAAGTAAAAAAAAAAAAAAAAGCCTCAAACAAATAACTTTTTTATCCATCAACATAGAAATCCAGTGTACTGAACAATTAGTTTACAATACATGTAAACTAAAACAATACATGTTACAAAACTAACAGATATAAAAAGCCACAGTTAAACAATACAGATGCAAAAAGCCACAGTTAAAAGTTACAAAAGTAACCAAGAAATGTGAGAAAACTTAGAACAATGCAAGAGCCAGATGTAAAAAGCCAACAAAAGTTGAAAGACCTTGATGTGAAGAGCCGAGAAACAACGGAAGATCCAGATGCAAAGAATATTGATATTCTGAAATCGAAGTAAAATAGAAGTTGTTTGGTTGATGTTTTGAAGGTTTAAGTGA
This sequence comes from Helianthus tuberosus, assembly GCA_030545235.1. Taxonomy (NCBI): domain Eukaryota; kingdom Viridiplantae; phylum Streptophyta; class Magnoliopsida; order Asterales; family Asteraceae; genus Helianthus; species Helianthus tuberosus. The sequence goes on from CM060363.1 coordinate 132,985,778, forward strand.
TGTAAGATTTAAAAGTAGGATTTAGTTTAACTTAGATAAAACTTACAATTTGAAGGTTTAATTCATCTCAGTTGAGTGCTTGTAGAGTGTTGAGCTTGTTGTCAAATTTATAGACTTCCAATCATGCTCCCTTTTAGACAACTGTGAACAGTGTTTGCTTTACAGCTGTATGTAAAAGCAAGTATGGTTAGTAGTAAAAAAATCAAAAAGGACAGCAGTAAAACAAAAGATTCTGACATGAGTTGGTTTGTCAAAAGGTTGACATCTGTTAAAGCATATTATTCTGACTAAAGACTTATTAAGAATAGGTAAAATGAAGTTAGATTATAATTTGGAGTTGGATTCTAACTAAGACTTATGTAACCGTCAAGTATTATCCCTTTCAGATTGACCAGTTAAATAGAGAAGCAATTTACAACAGTGAACAGTGTTTGCGTTACAGCTGTATGTAAAAGCAAGTATGGTTAGTAGTAAAAAAATCAAAAAGGACAGCAGTAAAACAAAAGATTCTGACATGAGTTGGTTTGTCAAAAGGTTGACATCTGTTAAAGCATATTATTCTGACTAAAGACTTATTAAGAATAGGTAAAATGAAGTTGGATTATAATTTCGAGTTGGATTCTAACTAAAACTTATTTAACCGTCAAGTATTATCCCTTTCAGATTGACCAGTTAAATAGAGAAGCAATTTACAACTGTGAACAGTGTTTGCTTTACAGCTGTATGTAAAAGCAAGTATGGTTAGTAGTAAAAATATCAAAAAGGACAGTAGTAAAACAAAAGATTCTGACATGAGTTGGTTTCTAAAATGGTTGACATCCGTTAAAGCATATTATTCTGACTAAATACTTATTAAGAATAGGTAAAATGAAGTTGGATTATAACTTGAAATTGGATTCTAACTAAACCATTTGGTATTTGAAAGGAGTAATCTGCGACGAGGCACTTTTATAATAAAAAAAAAACTTTTAAGATTTGGGCCAAAAGTTAAAAAAAAAAAAAAAAGCCTCAAACAAATAACTTTTTTATCCATCAACATAGAAATCCAGTCTACTGACCATTTAGTTTACAATACATGTAAACTAAAACAATACATGTTACAAAACTAACAGATATAAAAAGCCACAGTTAAACAATACAGATGCAAAAAGCCACAGTTAAAAGTTACAAAAGTAACCAAGAAATGTGAGAAAACTTAGAACAATGCAAGAGCCAGATATAAAAAGCCGACAAAAATTGAAAGACCTTGATGTGAAGAGCGGAGAAACAACGCAAGATCTAGATGCAAAGAATATTGATATTCTGAAATCGAAGTAAAATAGAAGTTGTTAGGTTGATGTTTTGAAGGTTTAAGTGATGTAAGATTTAAAAGTAGGATTTAGTTTAACTTAGATAAAACTTACAATTTGAAGGTTTAATTCATCTCAGTTGAGTGCTTGTAGAGTGTTGAGCTTGTTGTCGAATTTATAGACTTCCAATCATGCTCCCTTTTAGACAACTGTGAACAGTGTTTGCTTTACAGCTGTATGTAAAAGCAAGTATGGTTAATAGTAAAAAAATCAAAAAGGACAGCAGTAAAACAAAAGATTATGACATGAGTTGGTTTGTGAAAAGGTTGACATCTGTTAAAGCATATTATTCTGACTAAAGACTTATTAAGAATAGGTAAAATGAAGTTAGATTATAATTTGGAGTTGGATTCTAACTAAGACTTATGTAACCATCAAGTATTATCCCTTTCAGATTGACCAGTTAAATAGAAAAGCAATTTACAACTGTGAACAGTGTTTGCGTTACATCTGTATATAAAAGCAAGTATGGTTAGTAGTAAAAAAATAAAAAAGGACAGCAGTAAAACAAAACATTCTGACATGAGTTGGTTTGTGAAAAGTTGACATCTGTTAAAGCATATTATTCTGACGAAAGACTTATTAACAATAGGTAAAATGAAGTTGGATTATAACTTGGAGTTGGATTCTAACTAAGACTTATTTAACTGTCAAGTATTACCCCTTTCAGATTGACCAGTTAAATAGAGAAGCAATTTACAACTGCGAAAAGTGTTTGCTTTACAGCTGTATGTGAAAGCAAGTATGGTTAGTAGTAAAAAAAATAAAAAAGGACAGCAGTAAAACAAAAGATTCTGACATGAGTTGGTTTCTAAAAAGGTTGACATCTGTTATAGCATATTATTCTGACTAAAGACTTATTAAGAATAGGTAAAATGAAGTTGGATTATAACTTGAAGTTGGATTCTAACTAAACTTTTTGGTATTTGAAAGGGGTAATCTGCCAAGAGCCACTTTTATAATAAAAAAAAACTCTAAAGCTTTGGGCCAAAGTTAAAAAAAAAAAAACCAAAAGCCTCAAACAAATAACTTTTTTATCCTTCAACATAGAAATCCAGTCTACTGAAAATTTAGTTTACAATACATGTAAACTAAAACAATACATGTTACAAAACTAACAGATATAAAAAGCCACAGTTAAAAAAAAACAGATGCAAAAAGCCACAGTTAAAAGTTACAAAAGTAACCAAGAAATGTGAGAAAACTTACAACAATGAAAGAGCCAGACGTAAAAAGCCGACAAAAATTGAAAGACCTTGATGTGGAGAGCCGAGAAACAAAGCAAGATCCGGATGCAAAGAATATTGATATTCTGAAATCGAAGTAAAATAGAAGTTGTTAAGTTGATGTTTTGAAGGTTTAAAAGATGTAAGATTTAAAATTAGGATTTAGTTTAACTTAGATAAAACTTACAATTTGAAGGTTTAATTCATCTCAGTTGAGTGCTTGTAGAGTGTTGAGCTTGATGTCGAATTTATAGACTTCCAAGCATGCTCCCTTTTAGATAACTATGAACAGTGTTTGCTTTTTCGCTGTATATATAAGCAAGTATGGTTAGTAGTAAAAAAATCAAAAAGGACAGCAGTAAAACAAAAGATTCTGACATGAGTTGGTTTGTGAAAAGGTTGACATCTGTTAAAGCATATTATTCTGACTAAAGACTTATTAAGAATAGGTAAAATTAAGTTGGATTATAATTTGGAGTTGGATTCTAACTAAGACTTATTTAACCGTCAAGTATTATCCCTTTCAGATTGACTAGTTAAATAGTTAAATAGTGAAGCAATTTACAACTGTGAACAGTGTTTGCTTTACAGCTGTATGTAAAAGCTAGTATGGTTAGTAGTAAAAAAAATCAAAAAGGACAGCAGTAAAACAAAAGATTCTGACATGAGTTGGTTTCTAAAAAGGTTAACATCTGTTAAAGCATATTATTCTAACTAAAGACTTATTAAGAATAGGTAAAATGAAGTTGGATTATAATTTGGAGTTGGATTATAATTTGGAGTTGGATTCTAACAAAGACTTATTTAACCGTCAAGTATTACCCCTTTCAGATTGACCAGTTAAATAGAGAAGCAATTTACAACTGTGAACAGTGTTTGCTTTACAGCTGTATGTAAAAGCAAGTATGGTTAGTAGTATAAAAATAAAAAAAGGACAACAGTAAAACAAAAGATTCTGACATGAGTTGGTTTCTAAAAAGGTTGACATCTATTAAAGCATATTATTCTGACTAAAGACTTATTAAGAATAGGTAAAATGAAGTTGGATTATAACTTGAAGTTGGATTCTAACTAAACTTTTTGGTATTTGAAAGGGGTAATCTGCCAAGAGCCACTTTTATAATAAAAAAAACTTTTATGCTTTGGGCCAAAGTTAAAAAAAAAAAAAAAACCAAAAGCCTCAAACAAATAACTTTTTTATCCTTCAACATAGAAATCCAGTCTACTGAACATTTAGTTTACAATACATGTAAACTAAAACAATACATGTTACAAAACTTACAGATATAAAAAGCCACAGTTAAAAAATACAGATGCAAAAAGCCACAGTTAAAAGTTACAAAAGTAACCAAGAAATGTGAGAAAACTTACAACAATGAAAGAGCCAGATGTAAAAAGCCGACAAAAATTGAAAGACCTTGATGTGAAGAGCCGAGAAACAACGCAAGATCCGGATGCAAAGAATATTGATATTCTGAAATCGAAGTTGTTAAGTTGATGTTTTGAAGGTTTAAAAGATGTAAGATTTAAAATTAGGATTTAGTTTAAATTAGATAAAACTTACAATTTGAAGGTTTAATTCATCTCAGTTGAGTGCTTGTAGAGTGTTGAGCTTGATGTCGAATTTATAGACTTCCAATCATGCTCCCTTTTAGATAACTGTGAATAGTGTTTGCTTTTTAGCTGTATATAAAAGCAAGTATGGTTAGTGGTAAAAAAATCAAAAAGTACAGCAGTAAAACAAAAGATTCTGACATGAGTTGGTTTGTGTAAAGGTTGACATCTGTTAAAGCATATTATTCTGACTAAAGACTTATTAAGAATAGGTAAAATGAAGTTGGATTATAATTTGGAGTTGGATTCTAACTAAGACTTATTTAACCGTCAAGTATTACCCCTTTCAGATTGATCAGTTAAATAGTTAAATAGTGAAGCAATTTACAACTGTGAACAGTGTTTGCTTTACAGCTGTATGTATAAGCTAGTATGGTTAGTAGTAAAAAAAATCAAAAAGGACAGCAGTAAAACAAAAGATTCTGACATGAGTTGGTTTCTAAAAAGGTTAACATCTGTTAAAGCATATTATTCTAACTAAAGACTTATTAAGAATAGGTAAAATGAAGTTGGATTATAATTTGGAGTTGGATTCTAACTAAGACTTATTTAACCGTCAAGTATTACCCCTTTCAGATTGACCAGTTAAATAGAGAAGCAATTTACAACTGTGAACAGTGTTTGCTTTACAGCTGTATGTAAAAGCAAGTATGGTTAGTAGTATAAAAATAAAAAAAGGACAACAGTAAAACAAAAGATTCTGACATGAGTTGGTTTCTAAAAAGGTTGACATCTATTAAAGCATATTATTCTGACTAAAGACTTATTAAGAATAGGTAAAATGAAGTTGGATTATAACTTGAAGTTGGATTCTAACTAAACTTTTTGGTATTTGAAAGGGGTAATCTACCAAGAGCCACTTTTATAACAAAAAAAACTTTTAAGCTTTGGGCCAAAGTTAAAAAAAAAAAACCAAAAGCCTCAAACAAATAACTTTTTTATCCTTCAACATAGAAATCAAGTCAACTGAACATTTAGTTTACCATACATGTAAACTAAAACAATACATGTTACAAAACTAACAGATATAAAAAGCCACAGTTAAACAATACAGATGCAAAAAGCCACAGTTAAAAGTTACAAAAATAACCAAGAAATGTGAGAAAACTTACAACAATGAAAGTGCCAGATGTAAAAAGCCGACAAAAATTGAAAGACCTTGATGTGAAGAGCCGAGAAACAACGCAAGATCCGGATGCAAAGAATATTGATATTCTGAAATCGAAGTAAAATAGAAGTTGTTAAGTTGATGTTTTGAAGGTTTAAAAGTTGTAAGATTTAAAAGTAGGATTTAGTTTAACTTAGATAAAACTTACAATTTGAAGGTTTAATTCATCTCAGTTGAGTGCTTGTAGAGTGTTGAGCTTGATGTCGAATTTATAGACTTCCAAGCATGCTCCCTTTTAGACAACTGTGAATAGTGTTTGCTTTACAGCTGTATGTAAAAGCAAGTATGGTTAGCAGTAAAAAAATCAAAAAGGACAGCAGTAAAACAAAAGATTCTGACATGAGTTGGTTTGTGAAAAGGTTGACATCTGTTACAGCATATTATTCTGACTAAAGACTTATTAAGAATAGGTAAAATGAAGTTGGACTATAATTTGGAGTTGGATTCTAACTAAGACTTATTTAACCGTCAAGTATTACCTCTTCTAGATTGACCAGTTAAATAGAAAAGCAATTTACAACTGTGAACAGTGTTTGCTTTACAGCTGTATGCAAAAGCAAGTATGGTTAGTAGTATAAAAATAAAAAAAAAGGACAACAGTAAAACAAATGATTCTGACATGAGTTGGTTTCTAAAAAGATTGACATCTATTAAATCATATTATTCTGACATGAGTTGGTTTGTGAAAAGGTTGACATCTGTTACTGCATATTATTCTGACTAAAGACTTATTAAGAATAGGTAAAATGAAGTTGGACTATAATTTGGAGTTGGATTCTAACTAAGACTTATTTAACCGTCAAGTATTACCTCTTCTAGATTGACCAGTTAAATAGAAAAGCAATTTACAACTGTGAACAGTGTTTGCTTTACAGCTGTATGCAAAAGCAAGTATGGTTAGTAGTATAAAAATAAAAAAAAAAGGACAACAGTAAAACAAATGATTCTGACATGAGTTGGTTTCTAAAAAGATTGACATCTATTAAATCATATTATTCTGACAAAAGACTTATTAATAATAGGTAAAATGAAGTTGGATTATAACTTGAAGTTGGATTCTAACTAAAATTTTTGGTATTTGAAAGGGGTAATCTGCCAAGAGCCACTTTTATAATAAAAAATACTTTTAAGCTTTGGGCCAAAGTTAAAAAAAAAACCAAAAGCCTCAAACAAATAACCTTTTTATCCTTCAACATAGAAATCCAGTCTACTGAACATTTGGTTTACAATACATGTAAACTAAAACAATACATGTTACAAACCTAACAGATATAAAAGGCCACAGTTAAACAATACAGATGCAAAAAGCCACAGTTAAAAGTTACAAAAGTAACCAAGAATTGTGAGAAAACTTACAACAATGCAAGAGCCAGATGTAAAAAGCCGACAAAAATTGAAAGACCTTGATGTGAAGAGCCGAGAAACAACGCAAGATCTAGATGCAAAGAATATTGATATTCTGAAATCGAAGTAAAATAGAAGTTGTTAGGTTGATGTTTTGAAGGTTTAAGTTATGTAAGATTTAAAAGTAGGATTTAGTTTAACTTAGATAAAACTTACAATTTGAAGGTTTAATTCATCTCATTTGAGTGCTTGGAGAGTGTTGAGCTTGATGTCGAATTTACAGACTTCCAAGCATGCTCCCTTTTAGACAACTGTGAACAGTGTTTGCTTTACAGCTGTATGTAAAAGCAAGTATGGTTAGTAGTAAAAAAATCAAAAAGGAGAGCAACAAAACAAAAGATTCTGACATGAGTTGGTTTGTGAAAAGGTTGACATCTGTTAAAGCATATTATTCTGACTAAAGACTTATTAAGACTTGGTAAAATGAAGTTGGATTATAATTTCTAGTTGGATTCTAACTAAGACTTATTTAACCGTCAAGTATTATCCCTTTCAGATTGACAAGTTAAATAGAGAAGCAATTTACAACTGTGAACAGTGTTTGCTTTACAGCGGTATGTAAAAGCAAGTATGGTTAGTAGTAAAAAAATAAAAAGGACAGCAATAAAACAAAAGATTCTGACATGAGTTGGTTTGTGAAAAGGTTGTCATCTGTTAAAGCATATTATTCTGACTAAAGACTTATTATGAATAGGTAAAATTAAGTTGGATTATAATTTTGAGTTGGATTCTAACTAAGACTTATTTAACCGTCAAGTAATATCCCTTTCAGATTGACCAGTTAAATAGAGAAGCAATATACAACTGTGAACAGTGTTTGCTTTACAGCTGTATGTAAAAGCAAGTATGGTTAGTAGTAAAAAAATCAAAAAGGACAGCAGTAAAACAAAAGATTCTGACATGAGTTAGTTTGTCAAAAGGTTGACATCTGTTAAAGCATATTTTTCTGACTAAGGACTTATTAAGAATACGTAAAATTAAGTTGGATTATAATTTGGAGTTGGATTCTAACTAAAACTTATTTAACCGTCAAGTATTATCCCTTTCAGATTGACCAGTTAAATAGAGAAGCAATTTACAACTGTGAACAGTGTTTACTTTACAGCTGTATATAAAAGCAAGTATGGTTAGTAGTAAAAATATCAAAAAGGACAGTAGTAAAACAAAAGATTCTGACATGAGTTGGTTTCTAAAAAGGTTGACATCCGTTAAAGCATATTATTCTGACTAAAGACTTATTAAGAATAGGTAAAATGAAGTTGGATTATAACTTGAAATTGGATTCTAACTAAACCATTTGGTATTTGAAAGGAGTAATCTGCCAAGAGGCACTTTTATAATAAAAAAAAAAAACTTTTAAGCTTTGGGCCAAACTTAAAAAAAAAAAACCAAAAGCCTCAAATAAATAACTTTTTTATCCTTCAACATAGAAATCCAGTCTACTGCACATTTATTTTACAATACATGTATACTAAAACAATACATGTTACAAAACTAACAGATATAAAAAGACATAGCAAAACAATACAGATGCAAAAAGCCACAGTTAAAAGTTACAAAAGTAACCAAGAAATGTGAGAAAACTTATAACAATGCAAGAGCCAGATGTAAAAAGCCGTTAAAAATTGTAAGACCTCGATGTGAAGAGCCGAGAAACAACGTAAGATCCAGATGCATAGAATATTGATATTCTGAAATCGAAGTAAAATAGAAGTTGTTAGGTTGATGTTTTGAAGGTTTAATTGATGTAAGATTTAAAAGTAGGATTTAGTTTAACTTATATAAAACTTACAATTTGAAGGTTTAATTCGTCTCAGTTGAGTGCTTGTAGAGTGTTGAGCTTGATGTCGAATTTATAGACTTCCAAGCATGCTCCCTTTTAGACAACTGTGAACAGTGTTTGCTTTACAACTGTATGTAAAAGCAAGTATGGTTAGAAGTAAAAAAATCAAAAAGGATAGCAGTAAAACAAAAGATTCTGACATGAGTTGGTTTGTGAAAAGGTTGACATCTGTTAAAGCATATTATTCTGACTAAAGACTTATTAAGAATAGGTAAAATGAAGTTGGATTATAACTTGGAGTTGGATTCTAACTAAACTTTTTGGTATTTGAAAGGGGTAATCTGCCAAGAGCCACTTTTATAATAAAAAAAACCTTTTAAGCTTTGGGCCAAAGTTAAAAAAAACCAAAAGCCTCAAACAAATAACTTTTTTATCCTTCAACATAGAAATCCAGTCTAGTGAACATTTAGTTTACAATACATGTAAACTAAAACAATACATGTTACAAAACTAACAGATATAAAAAACCACAGTAAACAATACAGATGCAAAAAGCCATAGTTAAAAGTTACAAAAGTAACCAAGAAATGTGAGAAAACTTACAACATGAGCCAGATGTAAAAAGCCGACAAAAGTTGAAAGACCTTGATGTGAAGAGCCGAGAAAATAACGCAAGATCCAGATGCAAAGAATATTGATATTCTGAAATCGAAGTAAAATAGAAGTTGTTAGGTTAATGTTTTGAAGGTTTAATTGATGTAAGATTTAAAAGTAGGATATAGTTTAACTGATATAAAACTTACAATTTGAAGGTTTAATTCGTCTCAGTTGAGTGCTTGTAGAATGTTGAGCTTGATATCGAATTTATAGACTGTCACACCCCCAAAATACCACATGCGGTAACCCTGCTATGTCACACCCCCAAATTCCACCTGCGGAGTACCGTCCGCTTGAGGGCGTGACCGACCAGGATCCAGCCACCAATTATACTGAGTATGTGGATAATCACCAACCTTAATAGTTCGTAAGCATCATAGTTTAAAATTCGAAAGTCAGGTTCAAATAACAGTTTAAGTAAATAGCGGAAGCATAGGCAAAATAGTTTAAACAAAGTTCATAGTTCAAGTTATTTGAAACCCAACACGCGGGTTTAGACGACCACTACACTTCCCAAGCTGCAAGCTCCTGAGTCACTGGTTACCTGCAAAGCATGCAGTAAGGGGTCAACAATAATGCTGAGTGAGTTCACTAGTTGTCCAGTTTTAATTACCAAAAACTTGTTTCACCAGTTAATTTATCCGTTTATACATGCCATGGGGAGCTACCCCAAAAGTTAGCGACTAAACTGTTTTTCCAATACCGAACACTAGGTGACCGTTGCGTATCCGCAGAGTGCCCCGATGTCAATGTTCTATCATCATTGACGGATGCCTGAGTACATTAGTTCATGACCGATCCCATACCTTGGCACGGTGTGAGGTTGGTAAGACCTAAATAGCGCTATCAACTAATAACCCGTTCGCCTGGCCCCGGCGACTAATCGGTATTATGTAGTAGGGACTTTTAAGTGATAGAGTTTCGTTTAGTGCCGTTTGTTGCAATCCGTATAAACAGTAATTAACTAAAAGGTTCCCAATAACAAGGGAAGAAAAGTAAGTTGTGTCCCTCAAAAGGGGATAGTGTTGTTTTTAGTTCCGTTTCCCAAACCACCGGGAATACATGCTTTAGGTTGTGAACTCACCTTGGGTTGCTCGGTAGGTTAATTACCCGGTCGATCACGTTGGTCACCACGTCCTAGCATGGTTACCGAATATGGGTCAAGTTGGGGTACAAGTAAACATGTATAGCAAACACGTACAGTCACACATAGCATGCATTCATACAAACACTTGGGTTATTGGGCCTGCCCTAACATTCCACAAACAAACAGTACAGATACATATGCAGTCCAGTCAACAGATAGTCCAACAAGCTTTTGGCCCAATAACACTTAGGCAGCCCAGTCGAGACAAGGGCGGTTTCGACTCGAGAACACACGGTTGCGAGTCGCAACCGGATGTTTCGACTTGTCATGCTCTGGTTGCGAGTCGTAACCGGATGTTTCGACTTGTCATGCTCTGGTTGCGAGTCGTAACCGGATGTTTCGACTTGTCATGTTTCGGTTGCGAGTCGTAACTGGATGTTTCGACTTGTCATGTTTCGGTTGCGAGTCGTAACTGGATGTTTCGACTTGTCATGTTTCGGTTGCGAGTCGCAACCTTGGATACGTGCACAAGAATCCTTCTAGAACCTCTGATGTACTAACCAATGAGATTGCCATTTCATGTAATTATGTACTATCCAATGGAATTTCTTAAACATGTTTCTTTGTCTAACAATCAACCAAAACGGATCAAACAGTAGGTTTTTCAAATATTCAAAGCACATTCAACTCATGTTCATGTTGTTCATCATATATACAAACTACCCATCACGTATAATCCTTCAAAACCGACCCGAAAACATGTCATTCTAGACCTTATACTTGCAATTCTAAAAGCATTTTCAGCCAAACAATTACCATCATTCAAGCCAAATCATCCATCTAAACATATTTACAACATAAATATCTTAGCACTTCTTTATCATGCAAGAGTTCACGTATTTTAATCATCTATATAATCAATTCCAAGCACATAACCCTATTATACACATGAACACATAGTGAATGTCTAGGTACTAACCGGTTCAAGAGTGACACAAAGGTGTTCAAGTAGGTGACGGATTGAAGCCTTCGAGTGATGATTCCGAGCCAATCCAAGGGTGATCTTGTTGCCGGTTGGATCCGAGAAGGAGAGGAGGAGAAGGTGATGTTAGAACCTTAGGGTTTTAGGGTTTTTAGAGAGAGAGAGGGAGAGTGTGTGAGATGAGAGAGTGTGAGAGTGATGTTGCAAAATGGTGAAAGTTGTGAGGGTTGGCCGGTTATATATCTCGAGTGGGTTAGGGGTTTCCGGGTGGGCTTCTAGGTTGCATGGCCCAACCGACCCGAGTGTTTACGGTTCACTCGAGACCGAGGGTGGTCTCGAGTCGTGTCCTTTGGGGTCTCGGCCCACTCATATAACACACATACATATATATAATATACACACATTCATCACACTTAGCACAAGGATCACATAAAATCATCGAGATAACACGCACTAACATTTAATAACGTATATACACATAATGTTAATACAAGATATTTGCTCGGGAAAACCTAGAGTTGTCACATGCTAGGTGTATGACGTTCCAGGATCCAGCCACCAATCACATTGAACTATCCATAAGATGTTTAACAAAATTCCCATTCATTAAATAAAACATTCATAGAACATACTCCAAGTTAAGTAGTGACAGAGGAAGCAAATAGTAAAACACTGTTTCAAAAACCAAAGTATGCAAATTCGGTAAACAAGACTGGTAAATCCAAGCGACACAACCCATGACCACTCCAGCCATCCAAATAGCAAGTTCCTCATCCAAAGTACCTAACGACCTGCGAGCATGCAACAAGTGTGTCAGACAACGCTGGTGAGTTCACAGTTTTACGAAAACGTTAATTACCAAGTGTTTAATCCAGTTTGTTAACAAATCCAAAAGTAATGTTGAGAATATCTCGATACTGAACAAGACGGCTCCTGTTGTATGTTTTGCCCGTTCCCCAGTGCTCCTATCAAAACACTGGGCATGACTGGGTCATTAGTTCACACCCGTCCTCTCCGGTACGGGGTGAGGGTGCCAAACCTAAGTAGCGCTACCAACTAATACCCCGTTACCTCTCCGGTAACAAAAAGATGGGACTTAAGAGTGATAGGGTGAGAGTATTATCCAACATCCCAGTTTTACCCGCAAGACTTATCCCTCCCCGGGATACCCACTGACTGTCCTAACCACCGGGACACATGCTCAAGAGTACTGAAGTCACCTTGGATTGCTCGGTATGCTAAGTTACCACCCAGTTAATCAATCGACCCTACCGAGGTTACCAATAACAATTAGTTTCACGATTTATCAATTATGCCACGTATATCAGAGATCACATTCATTACAAGCACTACTATGCATCACATAACATGTACTCAGTTCATACATGTGTCCATATCCCATATATAATACACAATAGTCACACAACCGTTAATAGATTATTCCTCGGCGAATAACCGTCCGATGAAGAACCCTAGGTTTCGTCGTGCTAAGGTGTGGCAAAACACATCATGTTTCATCGAGATGAACTATGGCGAAACACCTCATGTTTCATCGAGATGGACTATGGCGAAACACCTCATGTTTCGTCGAGATACAGTATGACGAAAGTCTATCCTGTTTCGACTAGCAAACAGTTACAGATTCAATCAGTTACGATTTCACATTTTCCTAGCACCCTAATCATCATCAGCGATTTCAACATGATCAACGACCAAACATCAAGCTTCCAATTATCATTAACACGCAACAAGGCATAAACAATCCTCATGTTCATATCATCATTACTATCATAACAATTAACATCATTCGAATCGGTTCAATCATAACAGTTTCATCATTCAAGCATATAAATGATTGACCATGCTATCAATTCCTTGCACAGAATCTATCACACCCTCATATGAACAATACCACATACAAATCATCGAACTCTTAGCATAACAGTTCTAGATTCACAATGTTTATGAAAACCCTAATCATGCACACAAATCAGCACATCAAGATTACATCAAACAGTAAGGTTATACACTAACCGTGATACCTAAAGGCTTATATGAATCGAGATGAAAAGGATGCTTCGAGGTTCCTTCTGCCGTCGCACAGAGAATAGGGAGAAGAGACTCGAGGGGTTTGTTTACGTATCTCGGTTGCAAGGGTTATAAAATTACATAGAGCTTAATAGTTGGGCCATAAGTGGATTGGGCCGAAGCCCCTTCACGACAAAAGATATGCCTCGATGAAAAACCACATCTTTCGTCAAAGCTATGGACGGCGAGAAACCCTATATTTCATCGAGGTGAACATGTACCGAAGAACCTTGTATAATTAAATCTTAATTAAACTATAACTAATTATATTTTACACATATAACCACCAAACAAACACATGAATCAACCATAACACATAACACATAATCTGTTAGTCATTCACATAACTACACTCGACACCACATGAATCAAATTGTGAAACAGGATTAACAAATCAGTGATGTGCCAAGGGAAAGACCTTGAGATCTCGGGTTGTCACATCATCCCCAACTTGAAAGAAATTTTGTCCCAAAATTTGACAAGTAATCCAAAACGGCAAGATGTTAACTCAGGATGACTGTGGATTTTCCACGGGTGCCACATCATCCCCAACTTGAATGGAAATTTCGTCCCGAAATTCACTAGTTGTGCCAGACTTAGATTTGCTAGACTTGGACTTGTCATCTGGGAATAGATATGGGTACTTGAGCTTCATCTGATCCTCGCGTTCCCATGTGAACTCCGGTCCCCGTCTTGAGTTCCAACGAACCCTCACGATCGGAATTCGACTATGCTTACGGACCTTGACTTCCCGGTCCATAATTTATATCAGTTCTTCTACAAACTGCAACTTATCATCGATTTTCAGCTCTTGAAATGGTACTACAAGTGTTTCATCAGACAAACACTTCTTTAACTGCGAAACGTGGAAAACATCATGAACGTTACCCAACTCAGCAGGTAACTCGAGCTTGTATGCCACTTTACCAATCTGCTCCAAGACTTTGAATGGCCCAACATAGCGTGGGTTAAGCTTGCCGCGCTTTCCAAAGCGTACCACACCCTTCCAGGGTGAAACTTTTAGCATAACGCGATCGCCTACAGCGTACTCCAAGGGTTTCCTACGCTTGTCAGCGTAACTTTTCTGACAGTCACGTGCTGCCGCCATATGGTTTCTGATCTGGACAATCTTTTCAGAAGTTTCAAGAACAAGTTCTAGACCTCTGACTTGGCTGTCACCCACCTCAGCCCAACAAAGGGGAGAATGACATTTCCGGCCGTACAATGCTTCAAACGGAGCTTCCTGGATGCTAGTGTGGTAACTGTTGTTGTAGGAGAACTCGATCAGCGGAAAATGTTTCTCCCAGCCCTTACCAAAATCAATCACACATGCTCGCAGCATGTCTTCAAGTGTCTGGATGGTTCGCTTACTTTGACCATCCGTCTGTGGGTGATAAGCAGTACTCATGTCGAGGCGTGAGCCGAACGATTTATGCATCGACTGCCATAAATCAGATATAAAATGCGGATCACAATCAGAAATAATAGAGGTTGGCACCCCGTGCCTAGACACCACTTCCTTCAGATAAACAGCAGCAAGTTGAGAAAACTTATCAGTTTCCTTGATCGCTAAAAAATGTGCTGACTTCGTGAGATGATCAACAATTACCCAGATGGTATCGTTTCCGCTCTGAGTTCTTGGTAAACCAGTAACGAAATCCATAGCAATCTGCTCCCATTTCCACATGGGTATTTCTGGTTGTTGAAGCAGGCCTGAGGGTTTCTGATACTCCACTTTGACTTTCACGGAAGTCAGACATTTACTAACATACGTCGCGATACTTGCTTTCATATTCGGCCACCAGTACAAGACTTTGAGATCCTGATACATCTTATCCGAACCCGGGTGAATAGAGTGTCGAGACTTGTGCGCTTCGTCCATCACAAGCTCCCTGAGATTTCCAAACAAAGGAACCCATATCCATTCCATGAAGTAGAGAATACCATCAGATCTCTCTATAAGTCGTTTATCCATGTCACACCCCGACCGCGTAGAACAACAAATCGCGGCGGAAACATCGGGGCGTGTTGTAACAGAATTAATGTTTCAAATCCATGGCAATTGAAGTTTCGTTTTATTGATTAAAAGTGTTACAATGTCTTAACAAACAAAGAAATACAACATAATTAACTAGTCTTGCATCTTTTATTGTCACTAAAGCCCAAGTCTGTCTATGTATATCTTGATCATCTTATGCAACAGCTCCTGAAAAACACATGTGAAAATATGGTACGTCAGCATAAAAATGCCGGTGAGATACATAGGTTTTGTGAAAATAGGTGTCATGACTTATGTTTGAGAAAATGTTTAGTCATGAACCTTGTTATTTGCTTTGTTTTGTAAATTACTTGAAAAACAACGAGTTCAGATGATATGTATAAATAAGTGAATAATGTATGGTTAAATGAATAACCAAGTTAAATGAGTTTGTAAAAGATAAGTTGTTTTGTAAAACAATGTCTTGTGAAAAGTATGTTATTTGTATAAAATGTTATATGTATCAAACTGAAATGATTCAAATAACGCTACGATATGTAATACCATACAAACATTTATATATAGGAAGTACCAGCGGCGTATCCACCATGCTTGTATCATATTACACACGCATCGTTACTTAATCACTTAATCAAACCAAACCAAACAATGTAAAATGTTCATGTCAAGATGTAAATCATGTCAAAATGTCTATGTCAAATATCCAAGTCAAATGTGTATGTCAAATATCCATGTCAAATGTCTATGTCAAATATCCATGTCAAATGTCTATGTTTAAACCAATAGTCAAAAGTCCTTGTATAAACCATGTCAAATGTTGATAGTCCAAAAGTAGTCAAGTAATGTATAACCAAAATGATATGTATGGTAAGTAAAATTTAGACTACTTAAACCATAAGTAAAAAATGAACAAAACAAAGTATTGAAGTAAAACTGGTTTAAATCAAAGTTATGTTTTGTAAGATATATGCATGCTATACTGAATATGAACATTTATGCGGTATGTTAGACGCAAACATTCAAGCCTTGAGACAGTCGGATAACCCTTTCAGTCAAGGTTATCAAAAGAATTGTATTCGGATTCAGTCATTCCTTACATCCAAACAAACCCGGGATGTCAGGAATGGGATTTGTCAAGTCCTATGGTACCACTACTTACTCCCGAGCGGCGTAGCAAATGTTAATGAATGTTATATATAGACCCGTTAAACAAACCAAATGTCATACCAAAATGTAAGCATGTGATGAAGATAATGTACCTAGTATGCTAGAGTAAACATACAAGGTAGAGCTGTAAAACAATGTGTCCATATGTTACTGGAACATATGCAACAGAGATGCAATGTAAAACAATGTGTCCATATGCTGAGTAAACATATGCAACAGAAATGCAATGTAAAACAATGTGTCCATATGCTGAGTAAACATATGCAACAGAGATGCAATGTCAAACAATGTGTCCATATGCTGAGTAAACATATGCAACAGAAATGCAATGTAAAACAATGTGTCCATATGCTGAGTAAACATATGCAACAGAGATGCAATGTAAAACAATGTGTCCATATGCTGAGTAAACATATGCAACAGAGATGCAATGTAAAACAATGTGTCCATATGCTGAGTAAACATATGCAACAGAAATGCAATGTAAAATGATGTACTAAGTATGCTAAGTTAACATATAAAGCAGAAAAGTCATGTAAATCAATGTACTAATAGTGTACTAATGAACATAACCAGTATATGATGTGAAAACAGGAAAGCACGAAAGTAACAAGTAGGCACATGTGTTCCACCCCAAAACAGTTTGGAAAACAGTAAAAGAGGGGTCTATGTACTCACATAAACACCTTGAAAACATTTAAAAGAGGGGGTTCTATGTACTCACTTGAGATTGCTCAGATGTCTAAAGATAATCACCAAGCAATGAAAGAGATCTCGGAATCAAACGGCACCTAATATAGGTAACTATGTTAATAAACCGGACCTATCTCGGAAGACTGGGTAGCATTAGGGTTTGTAAACCAAATGAGTGTCGGAACTCACGTGATATGGTTTAACAAAGCCTACATGCTAAATGAAACTTAACATAATTGTTTACGACCCATTACGACCCGTTTAGGAAGCTTATGCTACTTTAACGCGTCGTGCGCGTGAAACGCGTTCGGACCGCCTAACTAGTCCTATGACAAGTATTATATGCCTAAACATGTTACAAAATCAGTTACGTGACAAAAGTTTAGGTTACATATGCTTAATTACCAATTATGTATGAAAAGGGTATTCTGGTAATTTACCTAAGGCATATAAACTACCTATCATACAACTACTTAAACGTCGTGACCATAAGGTATAACCTCGGAAGGTTATTCCCTACACTATGGTCACCTAACGTATTTGGTCAGATCCTAATGATCGACCAAACTGGGTCGGGTTCGAAGGTATAGGCGATTTATTAGATCGCCTACCCTACGACCCTAAACAACGTGGTAATCAGTAGGCATAGTCCCAAGGGACTATGACCATCGTGATTACAATCACGTTGCGAAGTTCTAACGAACTTCGCATTGACCATTACTGGTCAACGCTGAAAGTCAAACAAAGTTTGACTTTCTGACTCGAAAAGCAGTAAATAATAAGGAAAAGAACGAAAGAATACTTACGAAGGGTCCCCGAATGCTAACCCAGATTAAAATAGCTCAGGTATGAAACGAAGGTTCCAACTTAGAGCTTCCTTAATCAGATTTGTGGGTTTTTGTGTTGAGTATGGATGGGTATTTATAGTAAATGCACCACCGTTAGGATCGTTTATCGGGAAACGTGCCTTGATCTCACCCGTACAAGTGTCGGAAGCTTATGGTGGCTCATTTGGTCACTCACCATAAGAGCTCAACACTTGGCATTGGGATTAGGAGTGGTTTGCAGCTGTTAACAGCTGTTTAAACATTGCACCTGGTCTGGAGACCCCATACGCATCGTATGGTATATATACCATACGCATCGTATGGGTGAACTTTGGCAGAATTACAGTTTTGGTCCCTGAACTGTATTTAGGCCATTTTTGACACGTTTAAGGCCCGTTAACCCCATTTCAAAGCTCTTAAATGAAGTTAAAGTATAGGGAACTTAAAACATGTTCAAAAATATCTCGGATGTCGGTTCGTTTGGCCGTACGAACGCGATGTTCGCTTAATTACGACGGAATGCGCATAAGCGCGAAAAACGATCCAAATGACGAAACGAATGGATTTTTCTTAAGGCGAACACTTAAATATAATGTAGTCATGCTTACATAAATTTTTGGGTGTCCGGATATATCCAGAACGTAAGTTATGCGCGAAAATGCAAACTTGTGCACTTTTTGACACTTTTAGTCCCTGAATGACCCAAAAGTTTATTTTAGCACACCGAACCCCTCAAAGCCTATTTCTAAGCTATATAAAGGATATTTAAGGTGTGTTTAACTTATGGTCATGTTCCGGAATGTCTGTTACAGTTCAAATTGGCATACTTTCGCAGTTTGTCAACTTTAGTCCCTGTAAGCGATTTAACTTGATTTTGCCATACCAAAGCCTTCAAAACTTATTTCTAAGTTATGTAAAGGTTATTTAAGGTATGTTAAGCCAATGTCACTATTCCGGAGTGTTTGTTGCATTAAACTGGTTATATTTACGCATCGGTGCGCGTATAACCTTCCAGAAAGTGATTTAGAGTTTGAAATTGAACAAGAATTGATATGTGCAAATGATACACATATTTTTACAAATACCAAGTATGAAATACAATATTTCATTGCTTTGGTATTTGTTTGATGGCCGTGAAGGCACAGGTGTTACAATCCATGCCCCGTAAATATTTAGCTTTATAGTTTTCTTCCTTCAACGCTTAGGTCTGGGCTGAACGGGTCTGGTCTGGTAGGTTAGAATGAATGGCGAGCTGCAAGGCGTGAACACGTTTGGGTTTTGATTCCTTTTGACTCAGGGCGTCAGCTACAACATTAGCCTTTCTTGGATGATACTTGATTGAACAATCATAATCGTTTAAAAGTTCTACCCAGCGACGTTGTCGCATATTCAAATCATTCTGGTCGAAGATGTGCTGAAGGCTCCTGTGGTCGGTATAAATAGTGCATTTAGTACCGTACAGGTAATGACTCCAGATTTTGAGCGCAAATACTATGGCTCCCAACTCTAAGTCGTGTGTCGTATAATTCCTCTCGTGGACCTTCAAATGTCGAGAGGCGTAAGCTATCACCTTCTCGCGTTGCATCAACATGCAACCGAGAACCTGAATAGAAGCATCACAATATACCACAAAATCTTCTGTGCCTTCAGGTAAAGATAGGATCGGTGCACTGCAGAGTTTTTGTTTCAAAAGTTGGAAAGCATCCTCCTGCTTCGTTCCCCACGAGTATACAATGCCCTTTTGTGTTAACGAGGTAAGAGGTTGAGCAATCTTCGAGAAGTCTTTAATAAATCTGCGATAGTACCCAGCGAGACCAAGAAATTGTCGCACCTCTGAAGGAGTCTTCGATGCCGCCCAATTCCTGATAGCATCAATCTTAGCAGGATCCACGTGCATTCCCGATTCATTCACGATGTGGCCAAGGAAGTGTACCTCTCGAATCCAGAAGTCACACTTAGAAAATTTTTCATAGAGCCGCTCCTTCCTCAGAAGTTCCAAAATAAGACGCAAATGTCACTTGTGGTCCTCCATGCGCTTTGAGTAGATCAAAATGTCATCGATGAACACTATAACGAAATCGTCAAGATACGGCTTACACACACGGTTCATGAGATCCATGAAGACCGCTGGTGCGTTTGTCAACCCAAACGACATAACCAAAAACTCATAATTCCCATATGGCGTTCGAAAAGCCGTTTTAGGAACAT
Organism: Helianthus tuberosus; assembly: GCA_030545235.1. NCBI lineage: Eukaryota > Viridiplantae > Streptophyta > Magnoliopsida > Asterales > Asteraceae > Helianthus > Helianthus tuberosus. Next base: position 133,006,030 of record CM060363.1, read on the forward strand.
CCTCCTCTCGAACTCTCATCTGATGATAGCTCGACCTTAAATCGATCTTCGAGTAAAAACTTCACCCTTGCAACTGGTCAAACAAGCCGTCAATGCGTGGTAAAGGGTAGCGGTTCTTGACTGTCACCTTGTTGAGTTTTCTGTAATTAATACACATACGGAGAGATGTTGGATCGACGTGTGACCCTAACGAGTCAATCCGAGTAGTTCATCATCAAAAACAAATGCGGAATCAATGTAAATGATGTCAACACAGCTTGTTCCTTTCTAATCTTTATCTATTACTGATTTCCTGAGCTTTTACAGATCTGATTACAATTTGGCAGCACCTCGGCTCTCAAACACACACACGTAATTTTGTTCCAAATGAATCAGGCACACAAGTATTTATAGGGGCTCTAATTCCGCATGAACTGACTGAAGCGGAATTACCTGTTCACACGAAATCAGTAATTCCGTGCGGAATTAAGTAATTCCGTATGAAACATCTAATTTGGCTTTAAATGACATTTAGATCATTTCATGCGAAATTACCCTACAACATTGTTTTCTTGATTTCCGTGCCCTGATCAATACAATACAATACAATACAATACAAGACTCAATAAAGACGAAGTTAACAGACCATAGTGCACCAACAGACTCCCCCTTGGATGTTGACGAAGTCTTTAGCATCATGTCTTCAGTCTTTAGTCTTGATTTATCGTTCTCTGCTCTAAATAGTCTTAACATGTAAAAGCCTCCTTCAATCTTTATCATCAAACTTTAATCTTCAATCTCCCCTTTGAATGTTGATCCAGAATCTTGACTCTCCCTTTCACAGACTCCCCCTCTTAATAAGCTGGGACTTGAATTCTGGTTCAAACTTTGACATTTTCTTTGCCATAGGGATCTTGACTCCTGTTTCCTGCATAATCTCTTCCTAAATATAAGATATATGACAATAACAGTTTCAATCCAAACTTACCATTCACCTTCATTTGATGGTCTTATCAATGTTTAAAAATCCACTTAAGCATTCAAGTCCAAGTTAATGACCCTGATTACTCAATTAGACTACCAAGTCCAACTTAATGACCTTGGTTGATCTGAGACAATTCACACTGACATTTTGTTCAACTTTTTTAAACAATTTTCTGAAATTTACAAGTCTCAAATTAATGAACTTGCTTTAACTTTTCAGCAAACACAAACTTATCATGTTAAGCTCACAACTCATCCTCCAGTTCAGAAACTTCCTGCATCTCCTTCAATTCGAATCTGAAGATCAGCTTTCCACTTTGGTTTGTCGGAAAATAAAGCAGAAGTGTAAAATCTTTTTGGATTTTTAATAAAGTTTCTATACTAGAAATGAAATGCAGAAATAAAATGCAGTAAAAGTAAACTATATACAAACATATTTTTGGTGAGCGTGTTAGGGAATCATATCAGCTGTTCGACAAGTCACAAGTACCGTTAAGCTTTAATTCATACTCAGAATTAAACAATTCGCTTAGATTGTCGATATACTGATCCACTTAAATTCTCCCGTATCCAAATCCCAATATTCAGTCTTACAGGTGAGTATACCACAGATGATATCTGTAAGGGGTTAAATGCGAAACCGTGAGAGCTCAGGTCAGAACTTCCGTTCAGCAGAGAGATGACGGTTCGACTTTAGGTGTGTCCCCTTTAGATGATCTTTTTTACAACAGCACATCATTAGCATTTTTCAATGTTTCATCATTTTTTATGCTGAGGGCGATGCTATGTTTCAAGCAAGCAGTAAAGTATTATACGGGGACTAGGCCATTGCTTCCGCATTATCAGAAGTCCCGGAATAATACCCCAGATATCACTGAGTATAAAGACCTAGTATTTCAGAAAGAGAGATCTTTCAAACAAGATTTCAGGGGTTACCTATATATCCAAGTAGTTTTCCCCATGAAATAAGTAAGCAAAGATTTAGGTTTATATCCCGAACAAACCTACTAATTGTGCAAAAACCTATCGGCAAATCATAAGCGAGACTGTTTAAAACTTTTTAAACTTTACATATCTTTAGCATACCGTAACTGTCAAGCCAATGGACTATCATTTTCCCTTTTTACACAAGCTCTTTTCTGGTTTTCTATTGTTTTTGTATTTTGAAAATATCTCATGTTTTTTTATTTTTGAAATTTTTTATTGTTTTTGTATTTTCTGAAAATATTACCCTATACTCCCCCTAAATACCAAAACAAGTAAAAAATCGACAAACCATTGCAGATTGCTTCTCAACATCATCATCTACAATGTCTCCTTCATCAACGCCAAGAAGCTCCTCCAACACCGATAAAAGCTTCATACCGTTCAATTTTAACAAGTATTGAAAACGAGTTTTGTCAAAAGCTTTGGTATGTAAATCAGCTTTTTGTTCGTCAGTGTGAATTTTCTCAATTCGTATCAACTTCTTCTCGAAACAATCTCGGATGAAGTGATCACGAATTTCTATATGTTTCGTTTTAGCGTTATGAACATGATTTTTCGTAATGTTAATCGCTGCCTCATTATCAACAAAAATAGGGGTGTTAAGAAATTGCAAACCATAGTCGCACATCTGTTGCTGGATCCACAAGATCTGAGAGCAGCAGCTGCTAGCAGATACATACTCCGCTTCACATGTGGATAAAGCCACAGAGGTCTGCTTTTTTGCATTGCCAGGTAACCAATCTTGATCCAAAGAACTGGCACCCCGCTGTTGTTGATTTAGCGTTAATTTTGTAGCATCCGAAATCAGAATCGGAATAACCTTCAAGGATGAATTCGCCATCTTTTGGATACCACAACCCCAATGATGGAGTTCCTTTCAGGTAGCGTAATATCCTTTTAACAATTACCATATGCGACGCTCTCGGGTTAGATTGAAATCTTGCTACGAGGCAGGTTGGGTACATAATATCGGGTCTTGAAGCTGTCAAGTACATCAGTGATCCGATCATGGAACGATACAATGTTTCATCTACCTTCTCTCCGGTGAGATCAGGGTTTATCCCATGGTTTGTTGGTAATGGGGTGGAAGCTGGAGTAGAACCTGACATCCCGAATTTCTCCAAGATATCATGAACGTACTTAGTCTGATGTATGAAAATTCCCTTAGGCAGTTGATCAACCTGAAGTCCCAAGAAAAATTTCATCTCACCCATCGATGACATTTCAAATTTTTGCTTCATTACTCTTTCGAAATCTTTGCACAGATTCTCATTTGTTGACCCAAATATGATGTCGTCCACGTATATCTGAACAATCAGAAGATGTTCGTCGACCTCCTTGGTGAAGAGAGTGGCATCCACTTTTCCATGAATGAAACTGTTGGCTAGCAGGTGTTGAGACAATGTCTCGTACCAAGCTCTCGGGGCCTGGTGTAAACCATACAGTGCTTTATCGAGCAACTAGACCTTGTCTTTGTGGATTGGACCGGTGAAACCCGGTGGCTGACCGACATATACCTCCTCTTTTACCTTCCCATAGAGAAACGCCGATTTCACATCTAGCTGATATACTTTGAAATTTTTCCAAGATGCAAATGCTAGGAAGATTCTGATCGCTTCAAGTCTAGCGACCGGAGCATATACTTCAGTGAAATCTATACCCTCCTGTTGACTGAAACCCTGGACTTCGAGTCGAGCTTTGTTACGAATAATCACCCCTCGATCGTCTCTCTTGCACTTGAACACCCACTTGGTGTTTATCTTCCTTTAACCATCAGGCAAGTCTACTAACTTCCACACTCCTAACTTCTCAAACTGACTCAACTATTCTTGCATAGCATTGACCCAAGAATCTTCAGTTAGCGCCTCTTTGTATGTTCGTGGTTCGATCTGTGAAATAAAACAACTTAGTGAAAACTCAGTTTGTAAAGGTGCTACTGTAGAGTAAAAACAAGTAAGGCCTTGGTCAATTTGACGTCTAGTGCGAACGCCTGATTGCAATTCTCCAATGATCAGCTCTTCTAGATGGTATGAAAGAGTTCTTGGCATCACCTCGCCTGGAACATCTACCTCGCCCTCCAGATTTGTAATATTTTGATTTGCACCTTGTTCACTGACTGGGTTTGTTTGACTTGAAATCTGAATTTGCTCCCCCTCAGAATCTGAATCACCACGATCAAATACTGGTCTGTTCTTCGATTCTTGATTATCATTCTGTGCCGTCTGATTATCATGAGCAACTTCATTTTGTTGGATATCATCATGTTCTCCAGCATTGCTTGGACCTGCTTCATTTTCATTTGAAGTTTGTCGTGGTCGACTTGAATATTCAGCTGGAAACCATTCCTGCGATGAATCATACTCTCTTAGAATATCCAATTCATCAAAGAAATCTTGTTCTTCTTCTTCGTCTTCCATGTCAAATGAATCCCATAATTTGTCATAGTGAAAACGCCATGAATCGCCTGGATTCTGCGGTGGCATTGTGTAACCTTGACACTCAACATTTTGTGCTTCGATGATCCGCTTTAAGCTTGGAACAAAAACTCGTTTCAATGGACTTGAGTAACCCACAAATATTCCTTCAATACTCTTTGGATCAAATTTACCAAAAGGCTCTAGAACTGTGCAGGGAGACCCAAACGATTCTAAATACTTCAGGTTCGGCTTGCGATTATTGATCAGCTCGAAACACGTCTTATTGAATTTCTTCATTGTGAGAACCCGATTGAGTGTATAACATGCGGCTGATACTACTTCTGCCCAAAAATTAACAGGTAGTTTGGAATCAGCAAGCATCGTCCTGGCCGTTTCAATTAGCGTCTTGTTCTTTCTTTCAGCTACTCCATTCTGCTGCGGAGTGTAAGGCGCGCTAAATTCATGCAATATACCTCTTTCATCACAAAACACTTCCATTTTGCTACTTTTGAACTCAGTACCGTTGTCACTTCTTATTCTTCGAACACGAGTTTGGTACAAGTTTTCAAGCTTTTTGATCAACGTGATTAAACTCCCAAATGTTTGATCTTTTGAATGCAAAAATGAAACCCATGAAAAACTCGAGTAATCATCTGTAACTACTAGACAATAGAGATCCCCAGTAATGCTTTTGACGTTTACTGGACCAAACAGATCCATGTGGAGTCTCTCTAAAGGTCTCGAGATTGAATTTTCTTTCTTCCTGGGGTGAGAATATTTCTTTTGCTTCCCTTTAATGCAGCTAATGCACTCCCCCTCAAGATAAAAACCTTTCAAATGAACACCCGTTACTAAATCATTATGCACCAAGGGATTCATATTTCTCAGGTGAATATGACCCATTTTTCTGTGCCACAACTGTGATTCTTTCTCTGTTGCTCTAGACATAAAACAATGAGCCTGACACGTGGTTGTAGTTGATACGCTCATATCCAACACGTACAGATCATCAACTCTTGGTGCTCTCATGATAATCCATTCTTCAGGGATAACAAATCCTGGTTTCAATATCAAACATTCTTTGTCTGTGAAGTGCGTTGTATACATCCTATCACAGATTTGAGAAATACTCAGAAGATTATTCTCAAGCTCAGCAATGTAGTTAACTCTTTCAAACGTGACAATGCCATTGGATAACGTTCCTTCTCCAACTATTCGACCTCCTTGATTGCCTGCGAAACCTACATAACCTCCATTGAAATCTCTAACATCGTATAGCAGGATTTTCTTTCCTGTCATGTGCCGAGAAGCTCCACTATCCATAATCCACCGTGAAACGGATCTTGGAAGCTCCTGCACATTTCAAAAACATTTAGTGAGATTTTGATGCCACCCAAGCCTCTTTTGACTCGGGTAACTTGACATTGATGTGAGATTTTCCAATGTAAAGTGGCGGAAAGTTTTTGTCATTCATCTTCAAGCTTTCCTCAGATCCAACCTCAACCTTTTTGTATAAGAAAAACTCATCTTTCTTAGGTTGATCGGTTGGTTGATCTTTCTTTTGAACATTCTTCTTCTCTGGTGGAGTAGAAGATTGTTTCTCCAATTGTTCATAATAATCCAAAGGAACATCCATCTTTACCGGAGTGGTAGAAGATAATTGTTTTTCAGTCTCAGAAACCTTTGGTTTTGGAACACTTGATTTCTTTTCAACCACTTTTGGCTTCCATGTTTGTTGAGACGATGCAACCCGTTTGTAAAACTTGTCATTTTTAGTTATCATATTCTTAACAGGTTCAGTTTTGATCTTGGTGTTGTCATTTTTCAAAACCTTTTTCTCAACAACCAATGGAGCTTTTCCCTTCACATCAACTTTCCTTTTCTGAATCTCAACAACTTCAGTCTTAGGCTTCAAGTTGGTACACTTTCGTGCAATATGTCCAACTTGATTGCATTTGAAGCATGTTCGAGTGTCAACTACTCGACTTGTGCCTTCAGACTGAGGCTGTGAAGCCTTCTTCTCAAAGAACTCTTTGTTTGATTTTGAAAAAATCTTCTTCATCAGAAAGTGAACTCGAACTTGAACTTTTTACAAACACCTTTTTCTCAGCAAACCTTCTGTTTTGAACATTCTTTTTCTGATAATTCTTACCACCCTGATATCCACCCGACCATCTGTTTTGATTTTTGTTATAAAAACGTGGTGGAACAACTGGTTTCGTGTAGTAAGCTTTATCTTTTTCAAAATTCATTTGCCTCTTTGTCTGATTTAAACTTTTTACTTCAGACAGATCAATTTCAATCAATTTGAACACATTTGTCAATTTAGCAACATTAACATTCTCCAGTGGAAAATCAGAATCCGAATACAACTTATCCGATCCCGACATCTTGTACATGACAAGAGTAGATTCTTCATTTAAGTTGTTTTTGGATTTTGGTATCGGAATGTATTTGTCCAGAAAACACTCATCATCATCAGCTGAATCACTATCAGACTTCAAAACACTTTCAGCCATACTTTTAACAATATCAGTTTGAACACTATCATCAGATGATGATGAAGAAAATGTCACATCAATTGACTCTGGAAGTTTCATTTCATTTGTTTCATCTTCATTATTAACCAACCCGGACTTTTTCTTTGAATAATTGTTTAAAACTGGTGGTGGAACCTGATGAAATCCAACCCCGGCTCCATCCGAGTAAACATCTTCGCCTGCTTTGTTTTTCCCGATGGGTTTGGGAACAATGTGTTGTAAAACAAAGCTTGCGGAGTTGTAACTGGTTAATTTTAGATTGATGCGTTCATTTTCAATTTTAGCTTCTTGGAATTGAAGTTTCAACTTAGCAATTTCGTCCAACTGTTTGTTGATTAACTCCTCTTTCACTCTAAGAACACCAATCAGCTGAAGATTTTCTTTGTCCGTCTTACCATTTCTTTCATCAGAATCTTTAACCGTTCATTTAAGCTTCTCAAAATTTTCTGAGATTTGATGATTTTCAAGAATCATTTTTTCATTTTCTTTCCTAATTCTTTCTACGTCAATTTTATCGTTTTCAATTTTCTCAGTTAATTCTTTTAATTTGTCGTTTGAAGCTTTTAACAACTTATCACGGTTTAAGATCTGATCTTCAACACTTCTGACTCTACTAGTCAGATCTTCAACTTTCTTACCACTGAGGTAAGCATTTGTACTACAAACTTTGCACTCTTTCATGCAATTTTTGCAGTTGTTCTCAGATTTACCATTCTTACCTGACTCATGTGTATTGTTTGAACTGACCTTGATTTTGGACTCAGTTCCAGAACCAGAAACTACCTCTAGTTCTTTTGCAGCTAGAACTTTGTCAGCCATCTTTGTCATATTTTCAGCGGTGAAATCCTGTGATGTATCAATAATTCCATCATCCACTTTCTTTGGCTGCGGTTCTTTTGCTGTCTCTTTCTCTTTCTCATCAGATTCTCCTCCTCCCCACCATTCTCTCTGTCTGGCTTCTTCTTCATTAGCAAGTTGTTTGGTGAGAACTTCAATATCAACGGTATCTGGATCCACAGCTATATTCCCATTAGGATCAAGATAACATTCTCTATCAGGATCCCATCGCCTTGCTTTCTTTGCTTCCATCCAGGTACGATAAATTTTGCTTTTCATGACTCGAGTTGTTTCCTTTCTGTTCACATACTTCACTTCTTCATATCTTTTATCTTTAAACGAAACAATCTTTGCTGCTGTGAAAGCATAACCAACTGCGTCTTCCTCAGGTAAAACATCACTCCAATAATAACCTTCATCGTCATGGAAAACTGCAAGTGCCCTGGATTTCTCTTTGGGTGCATCCTCTATCTGCTTCATCCTGGGAGGTTCTGCTTTATTCTGATGATAAATTGCCCTTTTGTAATAATCCTCTCAAAAAGGATTTGCAGTATCATCAGTGTAAGCATTTCTGCACTCACGTTTAAAGTGACCTTTCTGTTTACATTTGAAGCACGTCACTTTTGACTTCTCAAAGCCTAACTTGGTAGAAGGTCCACCAATAGACTGTCTTCCAGTAATCTCCATGAAACGCTGCGCTCTTCTCACTGCACTAGCCATACACCACCTTATATCGGTCAATTCCATCTCCTCAGGATCGATTTGATCGTAGTCTTCCTTTGTTAGGTTGGTGTTGCCTATCTTTCCTGCAACGAGGCTTTCGTACGATTCTAACACAGACGCTAGAAACACCATCTGTTGTTTAGCAGACTCTTCACTGAAATTCTGACCATTCTTCAAATCCACAGCAATGTTGCATTGGAATAGATTCTTTGATGCCGATTGATTTGAAGTATTTGACGAAGAACCACCATGGTAGCCACTGCTTGGAGTGTCTTGATTCATTGTGTTTGAACTTTCGGCTGAAAAAGCTGTCTTTGGAGATGCAGTCTTTGGAATCATACTTCCTCTGTAATACAGCTCCACATTCTGCTGATAAGATGAGTTATTGACTTTGCTGGATTTCTTGATCGCTAATTCATGGCTTTCCAGTCTTTCAATATGCAGATCAACCTTCAAATCAGTTGGCTTTATCGTATTCTTCAGCATCAATGCAAAATACTGCCAGTCTTGATCATTCGGTAGAGCGTCAAACAATTTGTCTACCAACTCTTCTTGAGTGTAAATGATATCATGTCTAGCAAGCTCCATCTTCAGATGCCCAAATCTCTCAATCATCTTTGAAACAGAATCATTCTTTAAACAACCAAACAAATCAAACTCTTTTCGTAACAGTTTCTTTTTGTTCTTAACTATTTCAGCACTACCAATACATTTTATTTTTAAGAGAAAATTTATGTTTTCGTCCCTGAGGTTTGTCCATTTTAACTACTTTAGTCCAAAAATCTAATTTATAACAAAACAATCCCTAAGGTTTGCATTTCTTAACGCTTTTCATCCCTATGGTTTGCATTTCTTAACGCTTTTCATCCCTAAGGTTTGCATTTCTTAACACTTTTCATCCCTAAGAATTAATTGAAAAGCAACCCTCAGGGATGAAAAGCGTTAAGAAATGCAAAGTTCAGGGTTGGATTTGTTATAAATTAGATTTTTGGACTAAACTAGTTAAAATTGACAAACCTCAGGGACGAAAACAGAAATTTACTCTATTTTTAATTTTTCCCAAAGGTCTCTCGAATCTTTGTACTCGATCAGTGCGATAATGTCATCTCGAACAGATTGGTGAAGCAGAGCAATACATTTTTGTTCAGCAACATATCTTTCAATTTGATTTTCTTCTAAGTTCTCATAATCATCTCTCCCCAAATCAAAACCATTTTTTAAACTTCTCCAACTCTGATAAGCAAACACCTTAAGCCATTCCTCAAATATTGTAGCCCACCTGTTGTAATCTTCAATCGCCATCAACTTGGGCGGCTTGTTATATGTTCCATACGCACTGTCTACACTCATAGCATCAGAAAGAAATTTCTTTGCACTCGGTGTTGGTGTAGTTCCATTTGTATTATTTGATGTGCCATCTCCTGAACCACCAGTAAAAGCAAACATATCACTGAAAGGATTCATGAAATCATCCATTTGAAGTACCTGAAACAGTCAACAAACACTTAGAAAAATTTTTGCATTTTTGAACAACAGTAGTTTCAAACGGAATTAGTTCACACGAAATTGTGAACTTCAAACGAAATTACAGCTTTCAATCAGAATAACTTTCGAACGAAATTAGCTTGTTCACTTTTTAAACGAAATTTCCAAGAAATATCTAATTCCGTGCGGAATTAGATCAATTTCAAACGAGATTATAGTCCTTGAAACAAAATTACCAATCAGAATCTAATTCCGTGCGGAATTAGATTGACTTCAAACGAAATTAGGACCTTTGAAACGAAATTAGTAATTTCGTTTGTGAACTTCAAACAGAATTAGCCTGTTTTAAACGAAACAAGTAATTCCGTGCGGAATTACTTCAGATTTTACGAGCGAAATTAGATACTCGTTCAAACGGAATTAACTCTGAGGCCCATTTTTATCACTTTTAGTTCGAATTTTGATCTGAAACTTTCAAGGGTTTGTTAAAATTGTATTTCGCTTATGGTATGTGAAAATCAAGCCATTTTGTCCGTTAAATCTTGTTCAATTCAAAAAAGGAGTAGAAGTGAGAAAATCCAGTGAAATCAAGCTGAATTGGTATGAACTCCTCGTCCTGAGCTCTGATACCACTTGTTGGATCGACGTGTGACCCTAACGAGTCAATCTGAGTAGTTCATCATCAAAAACAAAGGAGGAATCAATGTAAATGATGTCAACACAGCTTGTTCCTTTCTAATCTTTATCTATTACTGATTTCCCGAGCTTTTACAGATCTGATTACAATTCGACAGCACCTCGGCTCTCAAACACACACACGTAATTTCGTTCCAAATGAACCAGGCACACAAGTATTTATAGGGGCTCTAATTCCGCATGAACTGACTGAAGCGGAATTACCTGTTCACACGAAATCAGTAATTCCGTGCGGAATTAAGTAATTCCATATGAAACATCTAATTTCGCTTGAAATGACATTTAGATCATTTCATGCGAAATTACCCTACAACACTGTTTTCTCGATTTCCGTGCCCTGATCAATACAATACAATACAAGACTCAATAAAGACGAAGTTAACAGACATCAGTGCACCAACAAAATATCCGTCCTTCTTCTTTACAAACAAAACTGTGGCTCCCCAAGGCGAAGAACTGGGTCAGATAAAACCTCTATCCAACAGTTCTTGGAGTTGATTCGATAGCTCTTGCAACTCTCCTGGTGCAAGATGATAAGGAGCAAGAGCAATCGGAGCTGCTCCTGGCATAAGGTCAATCTGAAATTCCACCTGGCGATGTGGAGGTAAACCGGGTAACTCTTCAGGAAACACGTCAGAAAACTCACGTACAACTAGAAGGTCCTCAATCTTCCTTTCTTCAGCTTGTGAATTGGTAACAAGAGCTAGAATAGCAGGGTAGCCCTTTCGTAGACACTTCTGGGCTTTCATGGTTGAGATAATGCCAACCATGGCACCACTACGATGACCTTGAACCGGTAAAGATTCTCCACTGGGGAGAGGGATACGCACGATTTTCTCTTTACAGAGAATTTTCGCTTGGTACTTCGACAACCAGTCCATACCAATAACCACATCAAAACTTCCAAGAGTAATGGGGAGTAGGTCAATATCGAACACTTGACCCATAAGATCAAGTTTACAACCAAATAGGACATGAGAAGCTTCAATCGATTTACCATCAGCTAATTCTACTACATGCTTATTTACAAGTGGTATGGGAGTCAACCCCAACTGACGACTGAACCCCAAAGACACATAACTCCAATCGGCACCAGAGTTGAATAAATCAGAAGCAAATATGTTGTTTATGGAGAACGTACCAGTCACCACGTTGCTGTCATTACGGGCTTCCCCAGCTCCAATAGTGAACACCCTCCCATGCGCACCATTTCCACCATTGCCCCCATTGTTGTTGTTTCCGTTGTTATTGTTCCCATTGTTGTTGCCACCAGCATTTTGATTTAGTTGAGGGCAGTCTCGCCTGATGTGACCCTCCGCTCCACATTGAAAACATCCCGTATGATTTCCACAGTTTTGCTGGGTTGTTGCCTTTCCTGATGTTGTGGCTGTTGCTGTTGCGGGGTGTTCTGCTGTTGCTGGTTCGGAAGTGAAACCCTACAATCCCTGGCCATATGCCCCACTTTGTTGCACCTGTGACATACTTGGGTACACGGCCCTCGATGGTGATAGTTACACTTAATAGACTTTGGTTGTTTCCCCGCATAAGAACCCTGACCCGAACTGCTGCCCTGGCTTTGATTAACGGAGGACGACTGACTGAAACTGTGGTTGCTGCTATTTTCTGGCCGCTTCTATGACTGATTCGAGTTTGTCACCTTATCTACATCATTCCATTTTCGCTTGCCATCACTAACGGGTGTATTATCTGTGGTTGTAGCAGCAGTAGTGGGAGAAACACGCGGTGGTAGCGAGCCACGCTTCACCTCCTGATCAGTAATCTTGTGAGCTATGCGGATGATCTGAGCTAAGTTGTTTAGGTTCGCTGCAGTAACCAAGCCCTTCACTGGTGGGGCTAATCCTTTGATATACAGTTCAATTCTCCGGTGTGGAGGTCGTGACAAGTTCGGGCACATGTTACCCAACTCATGAGACTGTTTTGTGTATGCCTCAATCTCAGACCCCGCCATTTTCAGATCATAATATTTATTCTCGAGCTTCTAAATCTCATCACGAGGGCAGTATTCTTCACGCATCAACTCCTTAAAATCGTCCCAAGTAGTGGCATTCGCCATCTCAATGCCCAGCATCTGGACTTGGGCATTCCACCAGGTCAAGGTACTATCCTCGAGTGTGCCTGTAGCATACTTCACTCTGTCCCCAGCAGGACAGTTACACATCGTAAACACCGATTCTGCCTTCTCAAACCAACGCAAAAGTACCACAGCCCCTTCAGTCCCACTGAAAGTCTGTGGCTTACAATCCATGGACATCTTAAATGTGCAAGCAGGCGGATTGTTTTGATTCTGATTTGCTTGCTGACCTAAGGACGAAAGAAAATACAACACACGGGTAAGAGTTGTGTACGCGAGTCAAGAATAAAGGGTAATTGGCACATATCATACCAGCTTCATAGGCTGCCAAAGCCTCAGCCACACGAGTGTTGATCAGGTCAGTCAATTCTGCCTGAGTTATAGCAATGTGTCCACGTCCGTGACCTCGTCCGCTCATGATTCTGTATAAGAAGAGGAGAAGGGTTAAGAGTCGAGATAAGGTAGGAGTCAAACTCACAACGATTTCTACTGATTACAAAGTACATCAAACATCAAGGCAGAACCCCTTTAACACTCGTTAGATCTCGTTGGGACTCACATGCACCCCACATTATTATTATGTGTGCACCCATAATAACAATGCGATTTGCATCTTTATCTCAGCTCCTCCCAACTCATGCTAAAAGGTTCCCCAAGTTCTCGCAACAAAACAAAGCACCACAAACATAAACCATGAAAATATAACAGGATATCACACTGTGACTCCATCAATCACATAACTCAGGTAAATAACATGAATTCAGTCTGAAATGCTAAGTGTGTGCCATCGCATGCAACATCATACATAAGTGTATACTAAATATACTATGCAATAAGTGAACGAGAGACGAACCTTGCAATCTGGAGCTGAGTGTCATGGTCGCTTTCTGAACTGTTCTGTTATAGTCTGGTTTTATGAAAATGTTTTAAAACCTAGTTCACTATAACCAGTGGCTCTGATACCAAACTGTCACACCCCCAAAATACCACATGCGGTAACCCTGCTAGGCGTGTGACGTTCCAGGATCCAGCCACCAATCACATTGAACTATCCATAAGATGTTTAACAAAATTCCCATTCATTAAATAAAACATTCATAGAACATACTCCAAGTTAAATAGTGACAGCGGAAGCAAATAGTAAAACACTGTTTCAAAAACCAAAGTATGCAAATTCGGTAAACAAGACTGGTAAATCCAAGCGACACAACCCATGACCACTCCAGCCATCCAGATAGCAAGTTCCTCATCCAAAGTACCTAACGATCTGCGAGCATGCAACAAGTGTGTCAGACAACGCTGGTGAGTTCACAGTTTTACGAAAACGTTAATTACCAAGTGTTTAATCCAGTTTGTTAACAAATCCAAAAGTAATGTTGATAATATCTCGATAATGAACAAGACGGCTTCTGATGTATGTTTTGCCCTTTCCCCAGTGCTCCTATCAAAACACTAGGCATGACTGGGTCATTAGTTCACACCCGTCCTCTCCGGTACGGGGTGAGGGTGCCAAACCTAAGTAGCGCTACCAACTAACACCCCGTTACCTCTCCAGTAACAATAAGATGGGACTTAAGAGTGATAGGGTGAGAGTATTATCCGACATCCCAGTTTTACCCGCAAGACTTATCCCACCCCCGGATACCCACTGACTGTCCCAACCACCCGGAAACATGCTCAAGAGTACTGAACTCACCTTGGATTGCTCGGTATGCTAAGTTACCACCCAGTTAATCAATCAACCCTACCGAGGTTACCAATAACAATTAGTTTCATGATTTATCAATTATGCCATGTATATCAGAGATCACATTCATTACAAGCACTACCATGCATCACATAACGTGTACTCAGTTCATACATGTGTCCATATCCCATATATAATACACAATAGTCACACAACAGTTGACAGATTAATCCTCGGCGAATAACCGTCCGTCGAAGAACCCTAGGTTTTGTCGTGCTAAGGTGTGGCGAAACACATCATGTTTCGTCGAGATGAACTATGGAGAAACACCTCATGTTTCGTCAAGATGGACTATGGCGAAACACCTCATGTTTCGTCGAGATACAGTATGACGAAAGTCTATCCTGTTTCGTTGAGCAAACAGTTACAGATTCAATCAGTTATGATTTCACGTTTTCCTAGCACCCTAATCATCATCAGCGATTTCAACATGATCAACGACCAAACATCAAGCTTCCAATTATCATTAACACGTAACAAGGCATAAACAATCCACATGTTCATATCATCATTACTATCCTAACAATTAACATCATTCGAATCGGTTCAATCATAACAGATTCATCATTCTAGTATATAAATGATTGACCATGCTAACAATTCCTTGCACAGAATCTATCACACCCTCATATGAGCAATACCACATACAAATCATCGAATTCTTAGTGTAACAGTTATAGATTCACAATGTTTATGAAAACCCTAATCATGCACACAAATCACCACATCAAGATTACATCGAACAGTAACGTTATACACTAACCGTGATACCGAAAGGCTTATATGAATCGAGATGAAAAGGATGCTTCGAGGTTCCTTCTGCCGTCGCATAGAGAATAGGGAGAAGAGACTCTAGGGGTTTGTTTACGTATCTCGGTTACAAGGGTTATAAAATTACATAGAGCTTAATAGTTGGGCCACAAGTGGATTGGGCCGAAGCCCCTTCACGACGAAAGATATGCCTCGACGAAAAACCACATCTTTCGTCGACGCTATGGACGGCGAGAAACCCTATATTTCGTCGGGGTGAACACGTACCGAAGAACCTTGTATTATTAAATCGTAATTAAACTGTAACTAATTATATTTTACACATATAACCACTAAACAAACACATGAATCAACCATAACACATAACACATAATCTGTTAGTCAATCACATAACTACACTCGACACCACATGAATCAAATTGTGAAACAGGATTAACAAATCAGTGATGTGCGAACGGAAAGACCTTGAGATCTCGGGTTGTCACATAGACTTCCAAGCATGCTCCCCTTTAGACAACTGTGAACAGCATTTGCTTTACAGCTGTATGTAAAAGTAAGTATGGTTAGTAGTAAAAAAATCAAAAAGGATAGTAGTAAAACAAAAGATTCTGACATGAGTTGGTTTGTGAAAAGGTTGACATCTGTTAAAGCATATTATTCTGACAAAAGACTTATTAAGAATAGGTAAAATGAATTTGGATTAAAACTTGGAGTTGGATTCTAACTAAGACTTATTTAACTGCCAAGCATTACCCCTTTCAGATTGACCAGTTAAATAGAGAAGCAATTTACAACTGTGAACAGTGTTTTCTTTACAGCTGTATGTAAAAGCAAGTATGGTTAGTAGTAAAAAAATAAAAAAGGACAGCAGTAAAACAAAAAATTCTGACATGAGTTGGTTTCTAAAAAGGTTGACATCTGTTAAAGCATATTGTTCTAACTAAAGACTTATTAAGAATAGGTAAAATGAAGTTGGATTCTAACTAAACTTTTAGTATTTGAAAGGGGTAATCTGCCAAGAGGCACTTTTATAATAAAAAAAACTTTTAAGCTTTGGGCCAAAGTTAAAAAAAAAACAAAAGCCTCAAGCAAATAACCTTTTTATCCTTCAACATAGAAATCCAGTCTACTGAACATTTATTTTACAATACATGTAAACTAAAACAATACATGTTATAAAACTAACAGGTATAAAAAGCCACAGTTAAACAATACAGATGCAAAAAGCCACAATTAAAAGTTACAAAAGTAACCAAGAAATGTGAGAAAACTTACAACAATACAAGAGCCAGATGTAAAAAACAGACAAAAATTGAAACACCTTGATGTGAAGAGCCGAGAAACAACGCAAGATCAAGATGCATAGAATATTGATATTCTAAAATTGAAGTAAAATAGAAGTTGTTAGGTTGATGTTTTGAAGGTTTAATTGATGTAAATTTAAAAGTAGGAATTAGTTTAACTAAGATAAAACTTACAATTTGAAGGTTTAATTCATCTCAGTTGAGTGCTTGTAGAATGTTGAGCTTGATGTCGAATTTATAGACTTCCAAGCATGCTCCCTTTTAGACAACTGTGAACAGTGTTTGCTTTACAGCTGTATGTAAAAGCAAGTATGGTTAGTAGTAAAAAAATCAAAAAAGACAGCAGTAAAACAAAAGATTCTAACATGAGTTGGTTTGTGAAAATGTTGACATCTGTTAAAGCATATTATTCTGACTAAAGACTTATTAAGAATAGGTAAAATGAAGTTGGATTATAACTTGGAGTTGGATTCTAACTAAGACTTATTTAACCGTCAAGTATTACCCCTTTCAGATTGACCACTTAAATAGAGAAGCAATTTACAACTGTGAACGGTGTTTGCTTTACAGCTGTATGTAAAAGCAAGTATGGTTAGTAGTAAAAAAATAAAAAAGGACGGCAGTAAAACAAAAGATTCTGACATGAGTGGGTTTCTAAATAGGTTGACATATGTTAAAGCATATTATTCTGACTAAAGACTTATTAAGAATAGGTAAAATGAAGTTGGATTATAACTTGAAGTTGGATTCTAACTAAACCTTTTGGTATTTGAAAGGGGTAATCTGCCAAGAGGCACTTTTATAATAAAAAAAACTATTAAGCTTTGGGCCAAAGTTAAAAAAAAAAAAAAAAAACCAAAACCCTCAAACAGATAACTTTTTTATCCTTCAACATAGAAATCCAGTTTACTGAACATTTATTTTACAATAAATGTAAACTAAAAGAATACATTTTACAAAACTAACAGATATAAAAAGCCACACTTAAACAATACAGATGCAAAAAGCCATAGTTAAAAGTTACAAAAGTAGCCAAGAAATGTGAGAAAACTTACAACAATGCAAGAGCCAGATGTAAAAAGCCGACAAAAATTGAAAGACCTTGATGTGAAGAGCCGAGAAACAACGCAAGAT
Source organism: Helianthus tuberosus (assembly GCA_030545235.1). Taxonomy (NCBI): domain Eukaryota; kingdom Viridiplantae; phylum Streptophyta; class Magnoliopsida; order Asterales; family Asteraceae; genus Helianthus; species Helianthus tuberosus. The sequence goes on from CM060363.1 coordinate 133,023,726, forward strand.
CCAGATGCAAAGAATAGTGATATTGTGAAATTGAAGTAAAATAGAAGTTGTTAGGTTGATGTTTTTATGGTTTAATTGATGTAAATTTAAAAATAGGAATTAGTTTAACTTAGATAAAACTTACAATTTGAAGGTTTAATTCATCTCAGTTGAGTGCTTGTAGAATGTTGAGCTTGATGTCGAATTTATAGACTTCCAAGCATGCTCCCTTTTAGACAACTGTGAACAGGGTTTGCTTTACAGCTGTATGTAAAAGCAAGTATGGTTAGTAGTAAAAAAATAAAAAAATGACAGCAGTAAAACAAAAGATTCTAACATGAGTTGGTTTGTGAAAAGGTTGACATCTGTTAAAGCATATTATTCTGACTAAAGACTTATTAAGAATAGGTAAAATGAAGTTGGATTATAACTTGGAGTTGGATTCTAACTAAGACTTATTTAACCGTCAAGTATTACCCCTTTCAGATTGACCACTTAAATGGAGAAGCAATTTACAACTGTGAACAGTGTTTGCTTTACAGTTGTATGTAAAAGCAAGTATGGTTAGTAGTAAAAAAATCAAAAAGGACTGCAGTAAAACAAATGATTCTGACATGAGTTTGTTTCTAAAAAGGTTGACATCTGTTAAAGCATATTATTCTGACTAAAGAATTATTAAGAATAGGTAAAATGAAGTTGGATTATAACTTGAAGTTGGATTCTAACTAAACCTTTTGGTATTTGAAAGGGGTAATCTGCCAAGAGGCACTTTTATAATAAAAAAAAAAAACTATTAAGCTTTGGGCCAAGTTTAAAAAAAAAACCAAAAGCCTCAAACAGATAACTTTTTTATCCTTCAACATAGAAATCCAGTCTACTGAACATTTATTTTACAATAAATGTAAACTAAAACAATACATTTTACAAAGCTAACAGATATAAAAAGCCACAGTTAAACAATACAGATGCAAAAAGCCATAGTTAAAAGTTACAAAAGTAACCAAGAAATGTTAGAAAACTTACAACAATGCAAGAGCCAGATGTAAAAAGCCGACAAAAATTGAAAGACCTTGATGTGAAGAGCCGAGAAACAACGCAAGATCCAGATGCAAAGAATATTGAAATTCTGAAATTGAAGTAAAATAGAAGTTGTTAGGTTGATGTTTTTATGGTTTAATTGATGTAAATTTAAAAGTAGGAATTAGTTTAACTTAGATAAAACTTACAATTTGAAGGTTTAATTCATCTCAGTTGAGTGCTTGTAGAATGTGGAGTTTGATGTCGAATTTATAGACTTCCAAGCATTCTCCCTTTTAGACAACTGTGAACAGTGTTTGCTTTACAGCTGTATGTAAAAGCAAGTATGGTTAGTAGTAAAAAAAATCAAAAAGGACAGCAGTAAAACAAAAGATTCTAACGTGAGTTGGTTTGTGAAAAGGTTGACATCTGTTAAAGCATATTATTCTGACTAAAGACTTATTAAGAATAGGTAAAATGAAGTTGAATTATAACTTGGAGTTGGATTCTAACTAAGACTTATTTAACCGTCAAGTATTACCCCTTTCAGATTGACCAGTTAAATAGAGAAGCAATTTACAACTGTGAACAGTGATTGCTTTACAGCTGTATGTAAAAGCAAGTATGGTTAGTAGTAAAAAAAAATCAAAAAGGACAGCAGTAAAACAAAAGATTCTGACATGAGTTGGTTTCCAAAAAGGTTGACATCTGTTAAAGCATGTTATTCTGACTAAAGACATATTAAGAATAGGTAAAATGAAGTTGGATTATAACTTGAAGTTGGATTCTAACTAAACCTTTTGGTATTTGAAAGGGGTAATATGCCAAGAGGCACTTTTATAATAAAAAAAAACTATTAAGCTTTGGGCCAAAGTTAAAAAAAAAACCAAAAGCCTCAAACAAATAACTTTTTTATCCTTCAACATAGAAATCCAGTCTACTGAACATTTATTTTACAATAAATGTAAACTAAAACAATACATTTTACAAAACTAACAGATATAAAAAGCCACAGTTAAACAATACAGATGCAAAAAGCCATAGTTAAAAGTTAGAAAAGTAGCCAAGAAATGTGAGAAAACTTACAACAATGCAAGAGCCAGATGTAAAAAGCCGACAAAAATTGAAAGACCTTGATGTGAAGAGCCAAGAAACAACGCAAGATCCAGATGCAAAGAATATTGATATTCTGAAATCGAAGTAAAATAGAAGTTGTTAGGTTGATGTTTTGAAGGTTTAATTGATGTAAGATTTAAAAGTAGGATTTAGTTTAACTTAGATAAAACTTACAATTTGAAGGTTTAATTCGTCTCAGTTGAGTGCTTGTAGAGTTTTGAGCTTGATGTCGAATTTATAGACTTCCAAGCATGCTTCCTTTTAGCCAACTGTGACAGTGTTTGCTTTACAGCTGTATGTAAAAGCAAGTATGGTTAGTAGTAAAAAAATCAAAAAGGACAGCAGTAAAACAAAAGATTCTAACGTGAGTTGGTTTGTTAAAAGGTTGACATCTGTTAAAGCATATTATTCTGACTAAAGACTTATTAAGAATAGGTAAAATGAAGTTGGATTATAACTTGAAGTTGGATTCTAACTAAACCTTTTGGTATTTGAAAGGGGTAATATGCCAAGAGGCACTTTTATAATAAAAAAAAACTTTTAAGCTTTGGGCCAAAGTTAAAAAAAAAACAAAAGCCTTAAACAAATAACTTTTTTATCCTTCAACATAGAAATCCAGTCTACTGAACATTTATTTTACAATACATGTAAACTAAAACAATACATATTACAAAACTAACATATATAAAAAGCCACAGTTAAACAATACAGATGCAAAAAGCCACAGTTAAAAGTTATAAAAGTAACCAAGAAATGTGAGAAAACTTACAAAAATGCAAGAGCCAGTTGTAAAAAGATGACAAAAATTCTAAGACCTTGATGTGTAGAGCCGAGAAACAACGCAAGATCCAGATGCAAAGAATATTGATATTATGAAAACGAAGTAAAATAGAAGTTGTTAGGTTGATGTTTTGAATGTTTAATTGATGTAAGATTTCAAAGTAGGATTTAGTTTAACTTGGATAAAACTTACAATTTGAAGGTTTAATTCGTCTCAGTTGAGTGCTTGTGGAGGGTTGAGCTTGATGTCGAAATTATATACTTCCAAGCATGCTCCGTTTTAGACAACCGTAAACAGTGTTTGCTTTACAGCCGTATGTAAAAGCAAGTATGGTTAGTAGTAAAAAAAATCAAAAAGGACAGCAGTAAAACAAAAGATTCTAACGTGAGTTGGTTTGTGAAAAGGTTGACATCTGTTAAAGCATATTATTCTGACTAAAGACTTATTAAGAATAGGTAAAATGAAGTTGAATTATAACTTGGAGTTGGATTCTAACTAAGACTTATTTAACCGTCAAGTATTACCCCTTTCAGATTGACCAGTTAAATAGAGAAGCAATTTACAACTGTGAACAGTGATTGCTTTACAGCTGTATGTAAAAGCAAGTATGGTTAGTAGTAAAAAAAAATCAAAAAGGACAGCAGTAAAACAAAAGATTCTGACATGAGTTGGTTTCCAAAAAGGTTGACATCTGTTAAAGCATGTTATTCTGACTAAAGACATATTAAGAATAGGTAAAATGAAGTTGGATTATAACTTGAAGTTGGATTCTAACTAAACCTTTTGGTATTTGAAAGGGGTAATCTGCCAAGAGGCACTTTTATAATAAATAAAGAAACTTTTAAGCTTTGGGCCTAAGTTAAAAAAAACCAAAAGCCTCAAACAAATAACTTTTTTATCCTTCAACATAGAAATCCAGTCTACTGGACATTTATTTTATAATACATGTAAACTAAAACAATACATGTTACAAAACTAACAGATATAAAAAGTCACAGTTAAACAATACAGATGCAAAAAGCCACAGTTAAAAGTTACAAAAGTAACCAAGAAATGTGAGAAAACTTATAAAAATGCAAGAGCCAGATGTAAAAAGCCGACAAAAATTGTAAGACCTTGATGTGAAGAGCCGAGAAACAACGCAAGATCCAGATGCAAAGAATATTGATATTCTGAAATCGAAGTAAAATAGAAGTTGTTAGGTTGATGTTTTGAAGGTTTAATTGATGTAAGATTTAAAAGTAGGATTTAGTTTAACTTAGATAAAACTTACAATTTGAAGGTTTAATTCGTCTCAGTTGAGTGCTTGTAGAGTTTTGAGCTTGATGTCGAATTTATAGACTTCCAAGCATGCTTCCTTTTAGCCAACTGTGACAGTGTTTGCTTTACAGCTGTATGTAAAAGCAAGTATGGTTAGTAGTAAAAAAATCAAAAAGGACAGCAGTAAAACAAAAGATTCTAACGTGAGTTGGTTTGTTAAAAGGTTGACATCTGTTAAAGCATATTATTCTGACTAAAGACTTATTAAGAATAGGTAAAATGAAGTTGGATTATAACTTGAAGTTGGATTCTAACTAAACCTTTTGGTATTTGAAAGGGGTAATATGCCAAGAGGCACTTTTATAATAAAAAAAAACTTTTAAGCTTTGGGCCAAAGTTAAAAAAAAAACAAAAGCCTTAAACAAATAACTTTTTTATCCTTCAACATAGAAATCCAGTCTACTGAACATTTATTTTACAATACATGTAAACTAAAACAATACATATTACAAAACTAACATATATAAAAAGCCACAGTTAAACAATACAGATGCAAAAAGCCACAGTTAAAAGTTATAAAAGTAACCAAGAAATGTGAGAAAACTTACAAAAATGCAAGAGCCAGTTGTAAAAAGATGACAAAAATTCTAAGACCTTGATGTGTAGAGCCGAGAAACAACGCAAGATCCAGATGCAAAGAATATTGATATTATGAAAACGAAGTAAAATAGAAGTTGTTAGGTTGATGTTTTGAATGTTTAATTGATGTAAGATTTCAAAGTAGGATTTAGTTTAACTTGGATAAAACTTACAATTTGAAGGTTTAATTCGTCTCAGTTGAGTGCTTGTGGAGGGTTGAGCTTGATGTCGAAATTATATACTTCCAAGCATGCTCCGTTTTAGACAACCGTAAACAGTGTTTGCTTTACAGCCGTATGTAAAAGCAAGTATGGTTAGTAGTAAAAAAAATCAAAAAGGACAGCAGTAAAACAAAAGATTCTAACGTGAGTTGGTTTGTGAAAAGGTTGACATCTGTTAAAGCATATTATTCTGACTAAAGACTTATTAAGAATAGGTAAAATGAAGTTGAATTATAACTTGGAGTTGGATTCTAACTAAGACTTATTTAACCGTCAAGTATTACCCCTTTCAGATTGACCAGTTAAATAGAGAAGCAATTTACAACTGTGAACAGTGATTGCTTTACAGCTGTATGTAAAAGCAAGTATGGTTAGTAGTAAAAAAAAATCAAAAAGGACAGCAGTAAAACAAAAGATTCTGACATGAGTTGGTTTCCAAAAAGGTTGACATCTGTTAAAGCATGTTATTCTGACTAAAGACATATTAAGAATAGGTAAAATGAAGTTGGATTATAACTTGAAGTTGGATTCTAACTAAACCTTTTGGTATTTGAAAGGGGTAATCTGCCAAGAGGCACTTTTATAATAAATAAAGAAACTTTTAAGCTTTGGGCCTAAGTTAAAAAAAACCAAAAGCCTCAAACAAATAACTTTTTTATCCTTCAACATAGAAATCCAGTCTACTGGACATTTATTTTATAATACATGTAAACTAAAACAATACATGTTACAAAACTAACAGATATAAAAAGTCACAGTTAAACAATACAGATGCAAAAAGCCACAGTTAAAAGTTACAAAAGTAACCAAGAAATGTGAGAAAACTTATAAAAATGCAAGAGCCAGATGTAAAAAGCCGACAAAAATTGTAAGACCTTGATGTGAAGAGCCGAGAAACAACGCAAGATCCAGATGCAAAGAATATTGATATTCTGAAATCGAAGTAAAATAGAAGTTGTTAGGTTGATTTTTTGAAGGTTTAATTGATGTAAGATTTAAAAGTAGGATTTAGTTTAACTTAGATAAAACTTACAATTTGAAGGTTTAATTCGTCTCAGTTGAGTGCTTGTGGAGTGTTGAGCTTGATGTCGAATTTATAGACTTCCAAGCATGCTCCCTTTTAGACAACTGTGAAACAGTGTTTGCTTTACAACTGTATGTAAAAGCAAGTATGGTTAGTAGTAAAAAAATCAAAAAGGACAACAGTAAAACAAAAGATTCTAACATGAGTTGTTTTGTGAAAAGGTTGACATCTGTTAAAGCATATTATTCTGACTAAAGACTTATTAAGAATAGGTAAAATGAAGTTGGATTATAACTTGGAGTTGGATTATAACTAAGATTTATTTATCCATCAAGTATTACACCTTTCAGATTGACTAGTTAAATAGAGAAGCAATTTACAACTGTTAACAGTGTTTGCTTTACAGTTGTATGTAAAAGCAAGTATGGTTAGTAGTAAAAAAATCAAAAAGGACAGCAGTAAAACAAAAGATTCTGACATGAGTTGGTTTCTAAAAAGGTTGACATCTGTTAAAGCATATTATTCTGTCTAAAAACTTATTAAGAATAGGTAAAATGAAGTTGGATTATAACTTGAAGTTGGATTCTAACTAAACCTTTTGGTATTTGAAAGGGGTAATACTTGCAGCTGTAAATTTCTTCTGTATTTAACTGGTCAATCTGAAATGGGTAATACTTGACTGATTCGGTTAATTATAATTTTATTATTATGACCCAACTTTTATGATTCGGTTATGGTTATATGTGTGTAAATTGTGAACCGGTGATTTACGGCTCTTAATTATGTGATTAACAGGTGATTAACGCGATAATAAATAGTGTTTACAGCACAAATAAACTTGATTAGGCCTTTGGAGTGCCTAGGAACGCCTGATCGACTTTACAGTACGCGCATGACGGTCCACAGAGAACCTGCTAAACGATAAACGATAACGATCTGATACCGTTCAAAATACTGACAATGCCGACGAATATTAAATTTTTACGCTATATTTAGCTCCGTAAAAAATTTTTAGTAATTACAGTCAAAACCGGATCGAAAAACGGATTAAAGAAGGCAACGATACAATTTTTTTCGTGAGTATTACCGTAATCGACGAACGGGCGCGCAAACAACGACTACCGACCGTATTTTTGTGTATTTTAATTTTTGACGTTAAACGGAGTTCAGGATTTGACAACGGGTCTCATAGGAATTACGAGCCACTTACACATGAGATGGGCTTATGGGCCCTGGGCCCAAGCCTAAACCCACACATAATATATTAGATCTACAAAATTCTATCAAGATCTACAAAATCTTACAAGATTTACTAGATCTCTATATAATCTTTCCAAAATATTTTGTGTAAGATCTCAAAATCCCTAAGATCTTCAAGATCTCAAACACCCTCTATTAAACACCCCACCCTCACTTGTCTGCATTTCATCCAAACCAACACACACCTCTCAACCTTACCCTCTCTCTCTCGATATCACACAAGTAAAAACATAGAGAAATCAAATACCCTAGACACACATATCACTTTTACCCTCTCGATCTATATACTGAACCAAACAACTTCTCTGAATCTCCTTCCTCGAGTTCGGTGACCGGAATGAAGCTCCGGCCGACGTTCCACCTACAACAACCCCCCCTCTTCCGAGCAACAGGACCAACCACCACAGTCCGGTGGTGGTGCGACGGCGGAGACAAACAGGAGAGAGAGAGAAATGAGACGGAGAGAGAGAGATATGGCGGAAAGGCAGCGGCGCCGCCGCTCACGGTGGCGGCGGTGGTGGAGGAGCCGGCGGTAGATCGAGCAGCAGCAGCGGCGGTCTTCGGTTTCTGTCCGACAAAATTCCAGTAAACCCTCTCCCCATTTTCTGATATTCTGTGAAGATCGATGATGATGATGATGATGTTGCTGTTGTTGTTAATGATGATGATTTGGTTCAAGTGTTTCAGTCAAAGAGGGTGTTTGTTTCGGGTTATGTTTCAACAGTTTCGGGTTCGGGTTGAGTGCGGTTCGGGTCACAGCCGCGGTTCGGGTCTTTTGGGAGGCTCGGGTCAGATGTTAGCTCGGGTACGGGTCAAACCCGGTTGACTCGGCCAACACCCGAGTCAACTCGGGTCAACAATGAGGATCAGTGAAGTCTCAGTCAAAGGCAGTCAACGGGTCCACGGACGGTTCGGGTCAGCTTATAAAACGAGTCGGGTCGACTCGGTTAAGCTGAGTCAACTCAGTCCACGTTTAGAAGACTCGACTAGAGTTTTTGGTAATAGTTAAAGTTGTGATTTCATTAAGTTATAGTTTTAATACTTTCGTGATAACGAGCTCGACCCGAATAACTAACATTTACACGTTAGTGGTTTTATTTTATCTTTCACGTTTAAATACACTTGACATGAAGTTTATATAATATGTTTGTTGAATTATTGAATTTTATAAAATAACAATAACTCGTGTTGTCAGGGACGTCCAAAAACAGAGGAAACTCTGCCCATTTTTCGAGAAAAATCCGTAAACACGACACGTATTATAGTTTCAAAAACGACACTTAATGGAATTCGAGTTTATAATATTTCAAACCTTGATATTTCCAAACGCTTTTATAAATAAATATAATGTTTATAATTATTTCGACCATTGATATTTCCGAACGCTTTTATACAATAAATATAATGTTATATTTATTTCGAACGTCGTTAACTCGTATCCTTTTATAAAATATGTATAATTTCTATATTTATTTTAAACATCACGACTCGAAAACGTTATAAACTAAACATAACGATATTATCTATTTTCAAACATTAAAAGATCGACGATTCTTTTACTAAAATAAATATAGTTCATATATTTATTCGAAATATTCAACGACACGAATTCGTTTTTATAAAAATAAATATAGTTTGTATATTTATTCCAAGTATCATACAATACGAATTCTCTTATTAAAATAAATATGGTTTTATATTTATTTTAAACGCCTAAACGGCATATACACATCTTTTGATACTTTTCACGGGAGACGCAATACATAATACGGGAGTGTTATGTGATGTTTTCATATAAATAATCTTTTATACACGTACGACTACTCGAGACGTCTAACGCGATGATAACGATATATTTATATATTTATATATAAATATTTATCTATTTTTAAATTTCTCGAGGAATAAGTCTTCCCAAGACTTATTAGTTTTACCGACAATAAGCGAGACTTAACAAGTATAACTTAATCGTTACTATTAAGTTATTAACTTACCGTCGAATCGTTCGGTCAACGATTCGGTAGAGCTCGGTGACACGTAGTTTAATTACTGCGTTTATTTAGAAACTTATAAGATATTCCGTGTTAGGAATACTGTAGAATGCACGCTAGCAAGACTCATCTTGGAAACGACATCACGAAGTCGTAATTAGCTAGCTTCGCACAAGGCAATTCAGGTGAGTTCATAACCCCACCTTTTTACGGTTTTACATTTTTGTAAATGTTTTTGGAGTGGAAAGACATGCACGTTTTGCAGAAAACACACAAAGTTCTCGATGAACAAAGACTGCATAATTTTAGACAAAAGCACGTTTTGCAAGAACATACAAAGCTTTTGAACGAACGAAAACTCATATTTCTAAATCATATTACGAATGGATTTCGAGGAACTCAAATGGTTTACGAATGGATCATACAAAATATACCGGTTTTTACAAAACAAAAGCGTATTATCGAAATGTGAATGATTTTCATGCCAAGGGATCGTCTAGTTATAATAATGGGACCGGGTTGGTATATGTTTGAGAAACGGGATTCCCAGTGGGTACAAGTTACAAAAAATGATTACATTCAATTACAATTGGTATGGTTAGCTAAGGAAGGGTACACTTAGATCATATGAGTGATAGGTCTATTTGAGCATAACGAACCCCACCCATGCGCCCGCAGGTTGGACCATGTGGTGATTATATCTTAGCCTCACCCTTGCGCTCGCAGGTTGGACCATGCGGTGATTACATCTTACTCCATCCATGCGCCCGCAGGTTGGACCATGTGGTGACCTTGTCTTAACCCCACCCATGCGCCCGCAGGTTGGACCATGTGGTGACTAGGTCTTATCCCCACCCATGCGCCCGCAGGTTGGACCATGTGGTGACTATGTCTTATAGCCGGAAGCCCGGTACAAGTCTGCTAGGTTTGAGTTTTCCTGCACCATTTCACACATACCATTGGCTTTGCAACCCATTGGTGATCTCTTTTCCTTATTGCTACATACCAGGGACATACATATTTACAAAAATACTTGATTTACACAAATTAAATACCATGTTTTTATACAAATTCAAAGCATAGGATTATGCGGGCACAGAGTCAAAGTCAGGGTGGGCATTGACGGTTATACGAACATTACAAATACGATAGTTTACAAATACATGGTTTTACGAACATATTGCGTTACAAATACAAAGTTTCCATACAACTTGACCAGAAAAGGATTTCTAAATTCGTTTTCTCAATAATATTTCACAAACCGGTTATTCAAAAGATTATTTCGAATCTTTTACAAACAAACTATGAACTCGCTCAACTTTATGTTGATTTTTCTCGCATGTTCTTTCTCAGGTTGCATTTTTAAGACAAGGCACGGTTGGAATAGGAGAACCATGTGGAGTCGAGTACTTAGTCGGCGTTCGTTTTCTAAAAGACTTAACTTATTTGCTTCCGCTGTGCAATGAAGATACCAGTCCAGTCACGCCAGCTCTGATAATTTCGGGGTGTGACATAAATAACCGAAATAACTGAACTGACATTAATAAACCTTTATATTTTTTTTTTGTAAATAATAAGTAATATGTCAGAAAATATTCGCTATAATACATTAAATATATTAGTTGTCACTTATCCTTCTTTACAAATTAAAAAAGATTGCTGATATGTATTTAACATGAGATATAATTGATATCATTAATTGGAATTAACTTGAATTTACTCACGTCTATAGCTGACGTTTACCGAATTAACAGAACTGACCACACAGTATAGAACCATAACCCAACGATTTAAAATTTCTAAAAACCAAAAGGCAGTAAATAAAATTACCTGCAAGGCAGGCAAGAAGGGGGCATAAGAGCAATGGGGCCATGCAAGCAGCAACTGCTGAACACGACCCTTACGTAAATTCAGGCCATCCTCATTCATAATGCTTTTTCCTAATGTTTTCTTTGCTTTTTAGGGGGAAGATGGGTGCATCTCTCCATAGGGCATACAAAACACAGGTTATTGGCGGAAGCCCGCCACATTTAACATATAAGTTTTTTTTATATGTTAAATATGGCAGCCTGCCGCCAATAACCTGTGTTTTGTATGCTAGGGAGAAGCACCTATGTTCCCCCTAAAATGCAAAGAAAACATTAGGATAACTCAAACGCGACACCATAGATGACATCCACAACCCCCTATAAGATGCATAAATAGATTATGTTTTTTTTGAGTTATCATTAATCATATGAAATCTAGTTAAAATTTTCTTGTTAGATGGCTAGATTCTTCATGGCATCTAGTTTTTCTACTTTACTGTTCGATGGAAAAAATTCAATACCTCCGTTTTCAGCAGTCTCATGTGCTTGTTTGGAAGTTTTGTTCGATGTTATAGTAGAGCAGAGGCTGCCTTCAAAGTAGGTTGAGTACGGAAACTCTTTTGCACATCGGTTTTTTCATCCTGCAAAATAAAATAAGATAACAAAATAAAAGTCAGATACGGAATTCACATCGGCTTTATAAAGAACAAAAAAGGGGTGAGACTGACTTTGAGCAACATCTCGATCATCGAAAGTAGCAACCAGAATTTTGTGAACGGCAACACAATCTTTCAACTTCGATTCTTTCACGGATACAAGTGGGCCACTACTAATTTGAATCGTTTTATTAGGATTCTCATAAGAAGTCTCATTTTTACTAAGTGTCAATTGTGTTAGGCTGGCGGTTCAAATCCTTGTATTACGGGTCAATTTATTTAATTAAACACGTTAAACAAGTCAGCCCAAACATGACCCATTGATCGTTTATACGGGTCGGATATGAACCATCGATAGGGTGGCAAACGAACCAAACATTCGGCGGGAAGTTCGTTTGTGTTTGTTCGTTCATTAAACAAACGAACACAAACAAAAAATTTCATTCGTTTAGGTAATTGAACGAACATGAACAGAAGTCGTGTTCCTTCATTTATGTTCATGAACATTCAGTAACGTGTTCGTTTGTGCTTGATTATGTTTGATAGTTCATTAGTTATAGTTTTATATTTTATTTAAATACTTCAAAGTTCCGAAAAAATAAATATTTAACTCATGAACGCTAATTTCTGTTTGTAATTTGTTCTGTAAGTGTTCATGAATAATTCATGAACACATATATTTCTTAACAAACGAACACGAACAAGGTCTTGTTCGTGTTCGTTCGGTTCGTTTGCAGCCCTACAGGGAGGATATGAACCGTCAACCCGCTCGTGTCAGGAATAGCAATTAGCGACCCCTAAATTTTACCGTGAAACAGAGTTCTTAGGTGATTCTTCAATCAACTTAATTGCTTCTGCCTTCTTGTTCGGTTCTAAACAATAGATCATATTGGCTGTTGTTGCTCTGTGCAACAACGAATCTGCAAAATCACCAGCATGACGTCTTAAAAGTGTTCATCGTACACACATGTAATCATTATATAGAAAAAAAGATTACCTTTATGTTGCTCGAGGAAAACCTTATTTGCCACCATCAGGGATTTATTATCATGCAACTGACTACAAAAAACAAGTGAAAACTCAATTAGAAATGATGTAAAGAAATAGAAGATTTTGCATTAGAAACGCAATGGAATGATAGATAACCTGAAAGTTGGTCGTTCTGCTTTGTAGGAGCTGACCTTGATGCCACTTTATGGAAGAATCTTATCTGCAATACGAAGTATATAATATAAATATGTGGGTACGCGTGTGGGTACCACATGGTTATGATGAAAGTAAATAAAACTATGACATACCAAGCAACGATGAGTGTCAAGATTTTTAGCATTTAATTGTACCAGGTGTCCCACCCCGACCACGTAAAACAACAAATCATGGCGGAAACGTCGGGGAGTGTTGTAACAGAATCATTGTTTCATAACACATGCAAATTTAAAATTTTGTTTTATTGAAAAAGAGTTACAATGTCTTAACAACAAGGAAGCATAACATAATTAACTAGACTTGCATCTTTTATTGTCACTAAGGCCCAAGTCCGCCTAGGTGTAACTTGATCAATCCTATGCATCATTTCCTGAAACACATGTGAAAATAGGTACGTCAGCATAAAAATGTCTGTGAGATACATAGGTTTTATTGATTTTAGGATTCATGACTTATAAGTTTAGAAAAAAAAGTTGTTTAACAAAAGTGAGTCATGATCCTTGTAAAATGTTTTTGTTTTATAAATCATATAAAAATTGATAAGGAAACAGATGATATAAAAAAATATGTATGGTTAAATAAATAACCAAGTAAAATGAATTTGTATAAAATGTGTTGTTTGTAAAACAATGTTTTGTAAAGATATGTTAATTTGTGTAAAATGTAACATGTCAAAATTGAAATGATTTAAATAACGCTACGATATGTAATATCATACAAGCACTTATATATAGGAAGTACCAGCGGCGTATCCACCATGCTTGTATCATATTACACATGCCTCGTTACTTAAATCACTTACCAAACAAACCACCAATGTAAAAATGTTTATGTATAACTAAATGTAATGTTTTAAACAAATGTTGAAATGTTATTATGTAAACAAATGTAATTTAGAGTGAATAAAAAGCCTTTATTGATTAAAAGCATTTACTCGACCCTATAAAAAAGAAATGTACAAAACAATGCAATTGATAAATTATAATCAAAATTTATGTTTTGTAAAATAATGCATGCTTTACAGATACAAACATCTATGCGGTGTTGTGAAAATGCATACATTCAAGCCTTGAGACTGTTGCGATATACCCTTAAATGAATTAAAGATTTATCTAAGTTATGTTTATCGAATTCGGTCATTCCTTCCATCCAAACATACCTAGGATGTCAGGAATGGGAGTTGTCAATTCCTATGGTACCACTACCTACTAACGAACGACGTAGCTAATGTTAATGAATGTATTTTTGAGCCATTTAAACAAACCAAATGTCATACCAAAATGTAAGCATGTTTTATGAAATAATGTACTAAGTATGCAACAAATGAACATAGATAGTGTGACATCTGTGCCTCCACGGCCATCAAACAAATACCAAATCAATGAAATGTTGTGTTTCATACTTGGGATTTGTATAAATATGTGTATCATTTGCACATATCAACTCTTGTTCGATTTCGGGCTCTAAATCACTTTCTGGAAGGTTATACGCGCACTAATGCGTAAATATAACCAGTTTAATGCAACAAACACTCCGGGATAGCGACATAGGCTTAACATACCTTAAATAACCTTTACATAACTTAGAAATAATTTTTGAAGGGTTTGGTGTAGCGAATCAAGTTTATTCGCTTACAGGGACTAATTTTGACAAACTGCAAAAGTATACCGATTTGTACTGTAACGAATATTTCGGAACATGAGCATAAGTTAAACATACCCTAATATCCTTTAGATAGCTTAGAAATAGGCTTTGATGGGTTCGGTGTGCTAAAATAAACTTTTTGGTCATTTAGGGACTAAAAGCGTCAAAAATGCATACGTTTGCATTTTCGCGCATATCTTACGTTCTGAATACATCCGGACATCCAAAACTTTATTTAATCGTTAAAATATTTTATTTTAGTGATTGGCATGATAAAATTCCATTCGTCGCGTAATTTGGATCGTTTTTGCGTTCGTTACGACTTCCGTCGTAATTAACCGAACAACACAACCGTACGACCAAACGAACCGACATCCGAGATATTTTTGAGCATGTTTTGAGTTCCCTATACTTTAACTTCGTTTTAGAGCCTTGAAATGAGGTTAACGGGGCTTAAACGTGTCAAAAATGAGCCGAAATGCAAGATTCTGAAGTTCAGGGACCAAAATTGTCATTCTGCCATAGTTATCTTAGGAAGGGACCAAAATGAAAAATCTAAATTCCAGCTTGTTCCAGCTGTTCCCCTCATTTGCACATGGTTTTAATGAAACTATGGGCTCCCATGGTTTCACAAAACCATGGGCACATGTGTACGGATGAGATCGAAGCTCGTTTTACGATGAACGATCCTAACGGTTCTAGATTTCCTATATATACCCACCTCCTTTCACTTGCAAAACCCAAAATGATCTGATTTTGGCTCTCTAAGTTGAAGTTTATGCTTCATACCTGAGAGCAAATCGGATCAAAGCTTGCTAGGACCTTTTGTAAGTATTCTTTCGTTCTTTTATCGCTTTTCGAGTCCGTTTGAACTTCATAACGTGAGCGTAATCACGATGGTTATAGTCCCAAGTGACTATACCTACTGATTACCACGTTATCTAGGTGTAGTGACGAGTCGTAGTTTCGGCCAAAATGCGCATTCTTGCGTATTTTGTAACCAAACTACTTATAGGTATCAAAACCGTTTGTTTTGATACCAAATCTATTTCCTAAATTCGTTAAACATGTTTTAACATGTTTAACTCGTCACTTTTTAGATTAGTGCTTGTGTAGAGTCGTAAGTCAAGCGGACTAAACACCAGCTTAGACTTTCGAACACGACCCGTTTGGTCGATCATTAGGATCCGACCAAACATGTTTAGTGACCATAGTTGCATAGGGAATAACCTGCTGAGGTTATACCTTATGGTCACTTAGGTTTAATTAGTTGTATGATAGGTAGTTTATATGCCTTAGGTAAATAACCAAAATGCCCTTTTCATGCATAATTGGTAATTAAGCATATGTAACACAAACTTTTGTCACTTAATTGATTATGCAACATATTTAATCATGTTTAGGCATATAATACTTGTCATCGGACTAGTTAGACGTTTCGACTTTGTTAAACCATGTCATATGAGTTCCAATACTCATTTGGTTTACAAAACCTCATCCTATCCGATCTTCTGACTTAGGTCCAGTTTATTTATATAGTTATTAGGTTGCCGATTGATTCCGTGCTCCCTCTAGCTTTGCTTGGTTGTTGTTCAAGAGCTCTAAGCATTCTCAGGTGAGTACATAGTTCCCCTATTTTACTGTTTTCAATTGTTTTTGGGTGATTCATATGTGCTAAATGTTTTCAAGGTTTTAACGATGGTTTTCAAAACGATTTTCGATATTATAACAATGGTTTCAAAAACGATTAAAATGGTTTATATTAAATTAATAACGATTTCGATATAGTAAACAAACTTGTTGGTTGTATTTACATAACGAATAATATCCATTAGTTTTGGCCGAACCGACCAGTATTAGGTTATGGTACCATAGGATCTGACAAATCCCGTTATCAGACTGCACCCATGGTTATGTGTGGGTTAGGTGGGTAATGATTGAATCTGTGATTGTTAACGTACCCTTTGGTGGTTTATTAATGCGAGAAGCGATAGGCGAGATAGTCGAGTCACGAAGGTTTGGATGTTATTAGCGAGACAATCAAAAATAGTTTTCACGATTTAAGACGAGAATGATTTAAACGACTAAAGATATTTTTAACGAATTAAACGATTTGGGTAAACGATTGGTTTTCGGTTAGTGTTTAGATAACGGGACAGGTGTAATGTGATGAAAGCATGGTGGATACGCCGCTGGTACTTCCTATATATAAGTGTTTTCATCGTATTACATACCGTGGCGTTATTTAGTTCACTTGGGTAAACGATTTTGAAACGATGTCACACAAACGAGGTTTTCGAAATGATATAAACCATACGAGTTTTATTAACGAGATTTATTAACGAGATTTATTAACGAGTTTTATTAATGAGATTTATTAACAAGTTTTATTAACGAGATTTATTAACGAGTTTTATTAACGAGATTTATTAACGAGTTTTATTAACGAAATTTATTACCAAGTTTTATTAACGAGATTTATTAACGAGTTTTATTAACGAGATTTATTAACGAGTTTTATTAACGATTTAATACGAGATGTTTTACAAATTGGTTTTCTAAAACAAAATGTTTTCGAGTTAAGAATCTTGGCTACGAGATTTTATAAATTATAACCAACTTGATTTGAGTTGGTTAATTATGTCGCAATACAATACTTTTCAAAACAAGGTTTTTAATTAAGTATTGCAACATGTAAACTAGCCATGAATCCGACACTCTTATAAAACCTATGTACTCGCCAGCATTTCTTTGCTGACTTTGTTTTCACATATGTTTCAGGTGTTGTTGAATGATGTTGATTGCTAGGATGCATGCTCACATAGAACTGGACGAGGCCTTAGTGACTTAATAACAACGATAGACTATGTTTAAATTGTTTATTTAGATTTCCAGACGATGTAAATATTTAATGTTTAATAAAACGAAACTTCAAGTTTCCGTGTGTTTTGAAACAATGATTCTGTTACAACACTCCCCGACGATTCCGCCGTGATTTGTTGTTTTACGCGGTCGGGGTGTGACAGATAGCATGAAATGTAATGTAAAAACAATGTACTAAGTATGCACTAAATGGACACACATATCATAAAATGAAATGTAAAAAATGTACTAAGTATGCACTAAATGGACATACATAGCATAAAATGAAATGTAAAACAATGTACTAAGTATGCAATAATTGGACATACATAGCAAAAACACAATGAAATCATGTACTATAAGTGTACTAATGAACATAACAAGCATATGATATGAAAACGTGGAAAGCATGAAAGTAACAAGTAGGCACATGTGTTTCACCCCAAAAGATTTGAAAAACAGTAAAAGAGGGGACTATGTACTCACTTGAGGGTGCTTAGAAGTCTTGAATAACAACCAAGCAAAGCTAGAGGGATCACGGAAATCAAACGACACCTAATATAGATAACTATGTAAATAAACGGACCTAAATTGAAGGATCCGATAAAATGAGGTTTCCTAAACCAAATGAGTGTAAGAACTCATGTAATATGGCTTAACAAAGCCTACATTCTAAAACGGAACCTATCCTAAGTGCTTACGACCCATTACGACTCGTTTAGGTAGCTTACACAACTTTAACGCGTCGTTCGCGTAAAACGTGTTCGGACCGCCTAACTAGTCCTATGATAAGTAAAATATGCCTTAACATGTCTAATATTGTTGCCAAATCAGTTTAGATGTCAAAAATTATGTTACATATGCATAAAATGAATTTTGGCGTAAAAAGGGCATTTTGGTCATTTACCTAAGGCATATAAACTACATATCATACAACTAATTAAACGACGTGACCATAAGGTATAACCTCGAAAGGTTATTCCCTATGCAACTATAGTCACCTAATGTGTTTGGTCGGATCCTAAAGATCGATCAAACGGGCCGGGTTCGAAAGTATAAGTGGTTGTTTAGACCGCTTACCTTACGACCCTACATAAGCACTAAACATAAAGTGACGAGCTAAACATGTTAAAACCTGCTTAATGAGGTTTGAAAACACGTTTGGTATCAAAACAAATGGTTTTGATACCTAAAAGTAGTTTGGTTACAAAATACGCAAGAATACGCATTTGGCCGAAACTACGACTCGCCACTATGCCTAGATAACGTGGTAATCAGTAGGTATAGTCACAAGAGACTAAAACCATCATGATTACGCTCATGTTATGAAGTTCAAACGAACTTCATGTTGACCATAAACTGGTCAAAGCAGAAATTCAAACACAGTTTGACTTTCATGCGAAAAAGAACGAAAGAGGACTTACAACGGGTCCAAGAATGGAAGTTTTGATCTGATTACTCTCAGGTATGAAGTGTGGGGGACTTCAACTTAGAGAGCCAAATCAGATCAAATGTGAGTTTTGAAGCAAGAGGGTGGGGGTATTTATAGGAAAACCAAGACCGTTAGGATCGTTCATCGAAAACCGAGCTTCGATCTGGACCTTACATGTGTGCCCGTGGTTTTAGAATACCATGGGTACCCCAAAACAAGCCCCTAGTTTCATTAAAACCATGTGAAAATGAGGGGAACAGCTGGAACAAGCTGAAAATCAGATTTTCAACTTTGGTCCCTTCCTAAGATAACTATGGCAGATTGTCAATTTTGGTCCCTGAATGTGAAAAACATGGTTTTTGATGCATTTTTGACATGTTTAAGCCCCGTTAATCCCATTTCAAGATTCTAAAATGAAGTTAAAGTATAGGGAACATGAAACATGCTCAAAAATATCTCGCATGTCGGTTCGTTTGGTCGTACGGTTGCGTTGTTCAGTTAATTACGACGAAACACGAACGAATGCGAAAAACGATCCAAATTACGCGACAAATGGAATTTTATCATGCCAATCACTAAAATAAAATATTTTAATGATTACATAAAGTTTTGGATGTCCGGATGTATTCAGAACGTAAGATATGCGCGAAAATGCAAACTTATGCACTTTTTGACGCTTTTAGTCCATGAATGACCAAAAAGTTTATTTTAGCACACCGAACCCCTCAAAGCCTATTTCAAAGCTATGTAAAGGATATTTAGGGTATGTTTAACTTATGGTCATGTTCCGGATTGTCCGTTACAGTACGAATTGGCATACTTTCGTAGTTTGTTGAATTTAGTCCCTGTAAGCGAATAAACTTGATTTTGCCATACCAAAGCCTTCAAAACTTATTTCTAAGTTATGTAAAGGAGATTTAAGGTATGTTATGCCCATGTCACTGCTCTGGAGTGTTTTTCGTGTTCAACTGATTACGTTTACGCATTAGTGCGCGTATAACTTTCCAGAAAGCGATTTAGAGCTCGAAATCGAACAAGAATTGATATGTGCAAATGATACACATATTTATACCAATCCCATGTATGAAATACAATATTTCATTAATTTGGTATCTGTTTGATGGCCGTGGAGGCATAGGTGTCACAGTCTCCCCTACTTTAGGAAATTTCGTCCCGAAATTTATTTAGAGGAAATTTGTGTGATCTTGAAACATGGAGTTGAGAAGATAAAACAACACTGGTTAAGGTTCTGAACATTTAGTAACTTTAATAACATCATGCTTGCAATGTAAGATGGACACTTATATACAAGTATATAAAGCATTATTGGTGCGTCCACCGTACCTTCATTACATTGTTCACGTTTTGTTATTGTTGCCACCATAGGTTCTTACACATGATAAATCTTACTGGGCTCATGTGCATTGAATTTCATAATTATGTATGCGTCCATAATTACATAATTCCTTGCATAGTCCGCACAACGCATTTTATAATGTGTTGGGGAAAACCAAATGAACAAACTTGTGATGAGCGTGACTAGACCACCATAGGGTCCTTTTACTTAAATCAATAAATGATTTAAATAGACTACCAAGAAGTTTTTTCAGCCATATCATCACATGTCATTCTTAACCAGATTTTGAATCAATCTTCTGACTTAGACCACTCAAAGGGTCTCTTTTTGAATCATGGAATGGCACTATAAAATCCATGGGTCTTAACTTATCACGTAGAAGCCCAATTAAGGATTTAAGGTAGTACCTTTTGAATATCCTACTAGGAATCCCTCATATGAAGATATGAAAGATTCTACGAGGATTTGGATAATGAATATACAGAGCATACAAAAACACAAAATGCATAAAAGAAAACACAAAATGCATAAACACATAATCTCATAACCACAAAATTGTTTATCTTGATCTTTAATTTGTTATCGTTTTGTTAATTGTGCACATGTATTTAAAGCACACCAGGTATCCAATCCGTGGATTTTGATTGGCACTTTAAATATTTTCCAAGAATCTAACTATAAAGATAGGGATATCTTAAAAAGAAAATTCGATTTTGATTATAAGGAATCAAAATGTTCGAATTAAGGCATACAAGGAATCCAATGAAGGACTCTGATTTGAACAATAATCATCCACAAGGATCTAATTGTGAAGGTAAGAAGATCCCATATGGATTTTGGGATTTGAAAAGCGGGAGGCGTTTCAAAACCTTGCACTAGACGTGCTTAAGTCGAAACATGAGGTAAAATGCTCATGAAGTTGAGGCGCTAGATATGCCAAGGCGACATATGAAGCAGAATTTGAAGATTAAGTCAATGTATGGGAAATTTTTTTTTTTTTTGAAAACTATGCATGGGGTTCTTTTTGAAACACGTTTAATGTTTTTGAAACCTTACATAATACTTTTGAAATCATAAAGTAGGTGTATTAGATAAGTATATTTATAAAATGTTTTAAAATCATGCGAGATGAAATTTTGAAATTATGTATAAGGTTTTTGAAAATATGAATGATACTTTTGAAATCATGCACTTAATATGTTAGGTAAATATACTATATTAAAAATGTTTTCAAACTATATATAAAATGTTTTTGAAATCATGAAGGTTAAAAATGTTTTCAAACTATATATAAAATGTTTTTGAAATCATGAAGGTTGTTTTGAAAACCTATGCTGTGCATGTTGTTATGAAAATCAGAATGCAATGGGCATGAGATCGAAAAATTACCCTTAGTTATCTAACCAAGGATTTAAGGGCACAGATGTGCAAAATGCACGGTTACCCATAATGTCACTTTATTTCCTGTACTTTGTTTCTTAGAATGAAACGAGTACTTTAAAATTTCGGAGGAAATTATGAGCGATCACTTGAATGGGAGAACCACAAGAGTAGTTTGTAAAAACACAGTTCCTTGTTGTAGGTATCATAGGGGAATGCCATACACACATGTAACTACACTTGTACAACAGAATTATGAACAACAATTTATTTATAAACAAAACAGATTGTTTCAGGGTTCAACAAAAGATACAAAAGCATAAGTTTCAAATTATTCAAAGTAGCAGCATCTTGTAATCAACCAAATGCTTATCCGTGGGTCAGATTTGCATTAGCAAGCTTTGGGCATTTATTCACGAAATAACCCATCTTGCCACAGTTGTAGAACGATCCAGGTGGAAAGCGAGCTTGAGCAGGGTTGGCTCGGAGTTGAG
This sequence comes from Helianthus tuberosus, assembly GCA_030545235.1. NCBI lineage: Eukaryota > Viridiplantae > Streptophyta > Magnoliopsida > Asterales > Asteraceae > Helianthus > Helianthus tuberosus. The sequence goes on from CM060363.1 coordinate 133,045,853, forward strand.
TAGCAGTAAGATTTGCAACAACTTTGTTTTGGATAGCAAAGCGGCATATGTCAACCAAATGTCCCCATCGTCCACAATGGGTACATTTGAAACATGGCGTTTGATCTGGATGATGACAGTTGCATTGATTGCATAAGGGAGCAGTTCCCTTGTACTGCTTCTTGGCTGGTGGTGCTGCCACCTGGCTAGGTCTCGCTTGATTTGGTGCAACTGCTGCAGGTTTCTTTGAAGCTTTACGCTTCCTTGACCTTTTCGAAGGCTTGGCTTCTGCTTCTTTCGATGCTTCTTGGGTGGCTTCATTATTGAGATGAGTCATGGCGATACCTAAATCCACAGACTTCAGGATTACTTCGCCTATTCGTTGGGCAAATTTGGCAGTTTGCTCGGACATTTGAGTGTCGCTGCGATGAAGAGACATGCTGGAGGAAGTGAAAGACATAGGAGGAAACAAGTGAAATGTTATCGGATAATCAAAACAGAATGGCAATGCATAAAATTGCGATCATTTGTTTGTTACCTAGGGAAAACAAATGAGACAGTGACAAATCAAAGTAAACGGGTCATATTAATGTATCACTGAAGACATGCTTGCCTATAAGTGAACACTCACCCCAAGAGTTCCCAGGTAAGAGTGACTGGTCCGATACTGCGGATTTGTACGAACACTCTAGCCTTAGACAGAAAACTCAGAGTACAGACATTCACCCTTCTAGTTTGCGCGTGTTCACATTATAAGACCCAAACTTTGACGAGATTTTGAAAACTTAAAGGGTTCAAAACCTTAAAATAAATCATCCTAGAACAGATGATTGGTTTTCAAAGCAGATTCGAAATTTTTGTTCTTGTTGTGGTTGTCGCCTAAGGATAGGTGACGGTATTGTTTTAAGATCTAAACGCAAGTAAACTCGCGTTAGGGTCCTAGGAAGGTTATAGACTCGGTCAAAGCATTAATAATAACCTAATTCCCTATAACCATGAGCTCTGATACCAACTTTTCTGTCACACCCCAACCACGTAAAACAACAAATCGTGGCGGAAATGTCGGGGAGTGTTGTAACAGAATCATTGTTTCATAACACATGGAAATTTAAAATTTTGTTTTATTGAAAAAGAGTTACAATGTCTTAACAACAAGGAAGCATAACATAATTAACTAGTCTTGCATCTTTTATTGTCACTAAGGCCCAAGTCCGCCTAGGTGTAACTTGATCAATCCTATGCATCATTCCCTAAAACACATGTGAAAATAGGTACGTCAGTATAAAAATGCCCGTGAGATACATAGGTTTTATTGATTTTAGGATTCATGACTTATAAGTTTAGAAAAAAAGTTGTTTAACAAAAGTGAGTCATGATCCTTGTAAAATGTTTTTGTTTTATAAATCATATAAAAATTGATAAGGAAACAAATGATATAAAAAAAATATGTATGGTTAAATAAATAACCAAGTAAAATGAATTTGTATAAAATGTGTTGTTTGTAAAACAATGTTTTGTAAAGATATGTTAATTTGTGTAAAATGTAATATGTCAAAATTGAAATGATTTAAATAACACTACGATATGTAATATCATACAAGCACTTATATATAGGAAGTACCAGCGGCGTATCCACCATGCTTGTATCATATTACACATGCCTCGTTACTTAAATCACTTACCAAACAAACCACCAATGTAAAAATGTTTATGTATAACTAAATGTAATGTTTTAAACAAATGTTGAAATGTTATTGTGTAAACAAATGTAATGTAGAGTGAATAAAAAGCCTTTATTGATTAAAAGCATTTACTCTACCCTATAAGAAAGAAATGTACAAAACAATGCAATTGATAAATTATAATCAAAATTTATGTTTTGTAAAATAATGCATGCTTTACAGATACAAACATCTATGCGGTGTTGTGAAAATGCATACATTCAAGCCTTGAGACTGTGGTGATATACCCTTAAATGAATTAAAGATTTATCTGAGTTATGTTTATCGAATTCGGTCATTCCTTCCATCCAAACATACCTAGGATGTCAGGAACGGGAGTTGTCAATTCCTATGGTACCACTACCTACTAACAAACGGCGTAGCTAATGTTAATGAATGTATTTTTGAGCCATTTAAACAAACCAAATGTCATACCAAAATGTAAGCATGTTTTATGAAATAATGTACTAAGTATGCAACAAATGAACATACATAGGATGAAATGTAATGTAAAAAAATGTACTAAGTATGCACTAAATGGACATACATAGCATAAAATGAAATGTAAAAAATATACTAAGTATGCACTAAATGGACATACATAGCATAAAATGAAATGTAAAACAATGTACTAAGTATGCAACAATTGGACATACATAGCAAAAACACAATGAAATCATGTACTATAAGTGTACTAATGAACATAACAAGCATATGATATGAAAACGTGGAAAACATGAAAGTAACAAGTAGGCACATGTGTTTCACCCCAAAAGATTTGAAAAACAGTAAAAGAGGGGACTATGTACCCACTTGAGGGTGCTTCGAAGTCTTGAATAACAACCAAGCAAAGCTAGAGGGATCACGGAAATCAAACGGCACCTAATATAGATAACTATGTAAATAAACGGACCTAAATCGGAGGATCGGATAAAATGAGGTTTTGTAAACCAAATGAGTGTAAGAACTCATGTAATATGGCTTAACAAAGCCTACATTCTAAAATGGAACCTATCCTAAGTGCTTACGACCCATTACGACTCGTTTAGGTAGCTTACGCAACTTTAACGGCGTCGTTCGCGTAAAACGCGTTCGGACCGCCTAACTAGTCCTATGATAAGTAAAATATGCCTTAACATGTCTAATATTATTGCCAAATCAGTTTAGATGTCAAAAATTATGTTACATATGCTTAAAATGAATTTTGGCGTAAAAAGGGCATTTTGCTCATTTACCTAAGGCATATAAACTACCTATCATACAACTACTTAAACGACGTGACCATAAGGTATAACCTCGGAAGGTTATTCCCTATGCAACTATGGTCACCTAATGTGTTTGGTCAGATCCTAAAGATCGACCAAACGGGTCGGGTTCGAAAGTATAAGCGGTTGTTTAGACCGTTTACCTTACGACCCTACATAAGCACTAAACCTAAGGTGACGAGCTTAACATGTTAAAACATGCTTAACAAGGTTTGAAAACAGTTTTGGTATCAAAACAAACGGTTTTGATACCTAAAAGTAGTTTGGTTACAAAATACGCAAGAATACGCATTTTGGCCGAAACTACGACTCGCCTCTATGCCTAGATAACGTGGTAATCAGTAGGTATAGTCACAAGAGGCTAAAACCATCGTGATTATGCTCATGTTATGAAGTTCAAATGAACTTCATGTTGACCATAAACTGGTCAAAGCAGAAAGTCAAACACAGTTTGACTTTCACGCGAAAAAGAACGAAAGAGGACTTACAACGGGTCCAAGAATGGAAGTTTTGATCCGATTACTCTTAGGTATGAAGTGTATACTTCAACTTAGAGATCCAAATCAGATAAAATGTGAGTTTTGAAGCAAGAGGGTGGCGGCATTTATAGGAAAACCAAGACCGTTAGGATCGTTCATCGAAAACCGAGCTTCGATCTGGACCTTACATGTGTGCCCATGGTTTTAGAATACCATGGGTACCCCAAAACAAGACCCTAGTTTCATTCAAACCATGTGCAAATGAGGGGAACAGCTGGAACAAGCTGGAAATCAGATTTTCAACTTTGGTCCCTTCCTAAGATAACTATGGCAGATTGTCAATTTTGGTCTCTGAATGTGCAAAACATGGTTTTTGATGCATTTTTGACATGTTTAAGCCCCATTAATCCCATTTCAAGGCTCTAAAATGAAGTTAAAGTATAGGGAACACGAAACATGCTCAAAAATATCTCGGATGTCGGTTCGTTTGGTCGTACGGTTGCGTTGTTCGGTTAATTTCGACGAAACACGAACGAATGCGAAAAACGATCCAAATTACGCGACGAATGGAATTTTATCATGCCAATCACTAAAATAACATATTTTAATGATTACATAAATTTTGGGATGTCCGGATATATTCAGAACGTAAGATATGCGCGAAAATGCAAACTTATGCACTTTTTGACGCTTTTAGTCCCTGAATGACCAAAAAGTTTATTTTAGCACACCGAACCCCTCAAAGCCTATTTCTAAGCTATGTAAAGGATATTTAGGGTATGTTTAACTTATGGTCATGTTCCGGATTGTCTGTTACAGCACAAATCGGCATACTTTCACAGTTTGTCGAATTTAGTCCCTGTAAGCGAATAAACTTGATTTTGCCATACCAAAGCCTTCAAAACTTATTTCTAAGTTATGTAAAGGTTACTTAAGGTATGTTAAGCCCATGTCACTGCTCTGGAGTGTTTGTCACGTTAAACTGATTACGTTTACGCATTAGTGCGCGTATAACTTTCCACAAAGCGATTTAGAGCTCGAAATCGAACAAGAATTGATATGTGCAAATGATACACATATTTATACCAATCCCAAGTATGAAATACAATATTTCATTGATTTGGTATCTGTTTGATGGCCATGGAGGCACAGGTGTCACACCAGGTGCTTCAAAGCCTTGATGAACCAACTTTTATGATTCAGTTATGGTTATATGTGTGTAAATAACCGAAATAACTGAACTGACATTAATAAACCTTTATATTTTTTTTTTGTAAATAATAAGTAATATGTCAGAAAATATTCGCTATAATACATTAAATATATTAGTTGTCACTTATCCTTCTTTACAAATTAAAAAGATTCTTGATATGTATTTTACATGAGATATAATTGATATCATTAACTGGAATTAACTTGAATTTACCCACGTCCATAGCTGACATTTACCGAATTAACAAAACTAACCACAAAGGAGTTCCTCTGGAAACAACCATCAAATTAACGTCTTCAGCCTTCAAAATCTGTTAAAAACAGTTTTAGCAATTACGTATGGTCATATGCCGCTTGTATGATTTAATATTAGAATCAGACAACCTGTTTTATATCACACATCTAAAAGACCAAAATACCCTTTAAAGTGAAGTTTAATTACCAAACAAAAGTACCTTTGACATGTGAGACTCCATTATCTGCGTCCTGCCTTCGACATCGGGATTAAGAACCACCACACGACGGTCAAACCGCCGTGGTCTAATGAGGGCCTTATCCAGTGATTGAGGGAAGTTGGTTGCTGCAATTACGATAATGCCCTCATTTTTTTAAACCCGTCTAATTCAACAAGCAACTGATTCAAAGTCATCTTCATGTACTATTGGTCTTTAGGGTTTCGGCTTCCTCCAATTGCATCAATTTCATCTATGAAAATTATGCACGGTGACCTTTTCTTTACTGCGGCAAAAAGATCTCGAACCCTCTCGAGAAACAAAGACGCAACCCAATCAAGATATTAATAATTTAACAGATATCAGATGAAGTGACAAAAAGGAATATTTTTAAAGAGAGTAGAGACGGTTAATACATGCCACTCGTAGTTGCAAAAAATGTGATTAGTTAAGGTTAACCAATTTACCTTCAACAGCTCGTCAGGACCGCCACCTTGCAACACGCGTATTTTTAACTTTGTTCGCTCCTACAACAGTGGTTTCACAACCTGCACGCGCGAATAGATCTTTATAATCTGCTTAACTAATATTTTATTTTATTTTAATTCAAATGGAGATGCTGAAGCTGACCTTCCAACAAGAAGAAAATATGTATGGAACGTTAACTGTATAGTATGTGATGGTCTTTTCCCGGTAGTTGAGATCATCAACAGTCGAGATTGTTTGTAGCAGCTTAAATGCCAAAACATCAAAGTTTGATAAACGCTCCCGCAAGCTTATATTTATATTTTTGAAATTAGTCATGAATATTTGTGTGACTTAAATATAAATACATATTTAGGATCAGGATATTTTGAGAACCACCCAAACTCGTAAGAAATCCATGTAATGCTTTTTTTCTTGATTTTTTTTGCTAACATGTTGTATATGTCAAATAACATCTATGGAAAATTTTAAATATATAAAAAAATATTTATGCAAAACTTTACATATGTGTAAAAAAGTCACGTAATTAAATACCCATCATTGTACATACGTGTAAGATACTTTAAGGGATTAATAAGATACTTTAAGGGATCAATGGTTTTAAACTTACTTATTTTCTTTTAACAAACACATGCTGCTCTTGCTCTGCCCTAATAAGTTACCCTACACCATTTAAACCATTTTGATGCATTAAAGACCTCTTGAGGTTACTTTTGACTCATTCGACCCACTCAGTTATTCTAATAAATCAATTAAAAAGTTGACCACGTCAACAAAACCAAACAGTAACAAATATGTAGGATCGGTTTTGACTCCCGAACGATTGCGTATGACACGTGCGACGTGGGGAATCTGTGCGCATGCATGGACCGAACACAAGAACGTATACAATCTGTGATTCTATAGAAAGATATGAAATCGTACAATCACGTGAATCACCTTTTGCCTTTTCTCTCTCTACTTTCTCTCTCTAGGCTCCAAGCTCCTCTAATGGTAGAAAATGGCAAAAGTCCTAAACTAAAGTCCTAACTCCTCTATTTATAGGCAAAGGCTATAAGGAAAATTTCCTTATTTACAATAATGCCACCTTGCCCTTTTTCCTAAATATTACACTATAAAACCTTGTTTTGTTTAGTTTCTTGCTACGGACTGGATTGACGGAGGCGATAGACATAACTGCACTCACAAACTCCCTCTTGAATATTGTCGCAGTCAATCTCGTAGCGTCTTGTCTTTTCTCTCTCTCTCTGAGTCTTCTTGAAGGTTTATCATCTTTAGCAACATAGACTCCCTCTTGCTCGAACAGAATCCTCGTGGATCTGTCTTCAGCTTCAGTTGCTCCCCCTTTCGGTTAGACTCTTATCTTCAGGCTCCCCCTTTCGTTAAGCTTCCGTGGTTTTGGGATCGACACCTGGCTTTCCGATTACAAGCTCCCCCTTACGTCGAGCTCGTCTTCAGACTCCCCCTTTGACTCGGCTATCGGGATCGTAATCTTGTACAACATCTTCAATTTCTTAAACATTTATAAGTGAAAGCATTTTGAACATCCAGGATTAAAAACCTGGTTCTCAGCATAAGTTGAAATATTTCAAATATGCGACAGTAAAAGCATTTTTGGTTGTCCAGAAATGATGACCTGGATCTTAAAAACCTTTTGAATCAAGAACCTAGCTCTATTACACAAATGTAAAAATATGAATATTTCCAGGATTACTTGACTTCACTCCCCCTGTCAAATTTCTTTATAGATTTGGCAGTTTAAGCAACCAAGACTGTAACTTGACTCTTTTCAACTGATTTAAACATTTTGAACATCCAAAACCTTCACTATTTATCATCCAAGTCCAAATTAATGACCTTGGAGATATCACAAACTGTTTTTTATTTTTGATTTTAAAACTTCAAATTTCAAATTAATGAACTTGTTTTATTTTCAGAAACACGATTAGCATACTCTGATTTTCAAACTCAGCATTCAGAGATCGGTTGTCGAAAATAAAGCAGAATCAAAATCTTTTTATATTTTTTCTAAAACATAAAGCAGTAAACAAATATTTACAAACATATTTACAGACAATATTTTTGTTTGAGTTCGTGTCAGAGGATCATATCGGTTTATTACAAATCACTAGCACCATTGAGCTTTAAACACTTTAAGTTCTAAACGATTCACTTAGATTGTTAGTCTACTGATCCATTTAAATTTTCATACAAAGTTCAATCGATTCGAGATACGATATTAGTGTTTTAAGGACTTAAACTTATTCATGTGTTATACCTCAGAATATACTCCCGTATCAAAATTCCCTAGATTCAGTCTTACAGGTGAATATACCAATTTGATATCTGTACTCTGGGTTAGTGCAAGATCTTGAGAGCTCAGGTACGAACTTCCGTTCAGTCAAGGAGATGAAGGCTCGACTTTAGGTGTGTTCCCTTTAGAGAATCTTTTCTTCAACTGCAATTGATTCATATCTTTCGATATTTTTCAATTTTTATGCAGAGGGTAAGCTTTAAAAGCACGTAAAGTATTATACGAGGTCTAGCCCATTGCTTCTGCAATATCAGAAGACCAGGTATAATACCCCAGATATCAAACAGTATAAAGACCTAGTATCTCAGAATCAGGCAATCTCTCAAACAAGATTTCGGGGGTTACCCATATATCCGAGAGATGTTTCCCACGAGATAAGTAAGTATTTGATATTTAGGTTTATATCTCGAAAACAGTCTACTAAGCGTGTAAAAACCTACTGGCATATCATCAGTGTAACCGTTTATCACATTTAACATTTTGTTTCTTTAGCGTACTGTGATTGTCTACTGATGTACTATCATTTCCTCTTTTTACACAAAAACTCATTTTTGAATTTTATCATGTTTTTGGTTTTTTCAAATTTTCTAATGTTTTTGGATTTTCTGACAATGCTTTTACTCCCCCTAAAATTCAAAACATTAAAAAAATTTGATAACCGATGCTGACAGCTTTGTCTCGCCATCCATTTTTGGCTTCACATGCTCTGTTTTGCAGAAAATATACCCCCATGATTTACAACACATTGATATTTTACATTTTGAAAACCGTTTTTCAATCTTGTGAATTTAATCATGTTTGTTCTGCCGTGAGGGTTTCGGCATATTCAATCAACATATTTTTTATTTTTTATTTTTTAATTTTTGACGAAATTTAAAAACAAACATACTTTTGATTTTTCAATTTTTTGACAAAATAAAAATATATTTTTGGTTTTTAAATTGTTAAATTTTTAAATTTTTAGGGTTTATAATATGGTTTATTTATGTACAGTAATGAACAAGTCCTTGTTTTAGTTGCAGGGTTCAGCAGCCTTCTCCTCTCGTGCCAGGCTGCTCCCTTCGTTGATTTGACTTTCATCCTCTTTTTGGAGCACCTGCACATTCAAATTACTCAATTACTTGAACAATTTAGCCCAAGTCTGTTTGACCTTAGGCATTTCAACACAATATGCTTCATTCAATCTTGGAAAATTTTCTTCGTTTGGTACAAACAACTTTTCATCTTTTGCTTCATCCTTTTTTTTTATTGAATCAGTTTTCTATTCAGAAGTAGGTTGTGTCTTAACCACCCAGCTTTGTCCTTTGGAAGCACTTCTTTTATAAAAATGTGAATCTTTTTGAACATTTTGATTTTGAACAACAACATTTGGTTTCCAAAACTGACTTGGTTTCGTTGCATCAATAGTTTTTTTCCAACTTTGTGTTGTTCTAAATCTGGGTATCACTAGTTTCCATGTTTGTTGTGAGTCAGCCTTCGACATTTTCGGCTTCCAAGTTTGCTTTGAATCAAACTTTGTTGACTTCTAATTCATTAGACTTCTTTTTCTCAACATCAACATATTTCGGATTTGGACACTTGCGTACAAGATGTCCAGTTTGATCACATTTAAAGCATGGTCCCTTGGACACATCTTTAACCTGTTGTTGTTGCCTTTTCTGAGCATAGAACTCTTCATTAGACTGTCATCTAAATTGGAGTTCTTTCTCTTCCTCAGAACTTGTTCCGTGAACAAAGTTCATCTTTTTCTGATAATTTGGCGTTTCATTTCTTTTCCAATTCGGTTTCCTTTTATAACCCAACCCAGCCTTCATGTTTTTCTTTTTGTAACCAGGTTTGTTATAAAAAGTTTTGTAACTCTTTCCAGCAAACTTTGCAATTTCAGATTTTTCAATTTAATCATTTTGAACACTTTATCAATCTTTTCTGAAATCACATTCTGAATCGGGAATTCAATATCTGAGAATAATTTGTCCGATCCAATCATGGTATAAACCAATCCTTTTGAATCAACACTCGCATTTTTCTCAGATTTTGAGTTTTTCAGATAACCATCATGAAAACTACCTTCGTTTTCATTCTGTGATTCAGATTTACCTGTTTCAACCTACTCTTCTTTTAAGACACTTTCAACGACCTTACCTACCACCTCTGAATCACTAGAATCATCAGATTTGGAATAGGTTACGTCAATGTTATATGGCAATTGATCGACAATGTTGAAAGCTTTTTTCACCTTCTCGTCATCATAGAATGTGAATTTTACCTCAAACGGTGGTGGAACCAGATGATACTCTGAACCAAATCCTTTCTTATTTTGCTCAGATTTATTACCATCCGGTTTTAGATTGAAAATGCCTTCAAGAACATATGACGAAGCATGATAACTGTGTAACTTGTTGTTATCTTGTTCTAAATCAGCTATTTTACGTTTTAGCTTAGCAACATCTTCAATGTAAGAATTTACAACTTGTTGCTTTATTTGATACTGTCGCTTAAGCTTATCAGATGTTTCAGAACAATATTTCAATCTCGATTGAACAAGTTTCATTTGACTCTTCACGTCTTCATATGATTCTTTTGTGATATGATATGCAAGTTTTATTGAATCATACTCTTTTTTGATTTCCTGGAAAGCATTTTTCTTTTTACAAACATTCTTCATTCATTTTTGAAACCTTTTCTTTCAAACTCTCATTTTCTTTTTCTAAACTCTTACATTTTTTTGTTAGTTTTTCATGTGACAACTCGATATTTAGAACCCTTCGTTGTATCTTGATGTAACATGCACGAACGTTATGTGACTAATTGACTTGTTGGTTTAATGAATGATATAAGTGAATTTATGTGATTATGTGTTGTGCTTGTATGTATGCGTGTGTTTATATCACCCGAGACACAAGGACCCGACTCGAGACCATGCGGTCTCGAGTGAACTGTGCAACAGTTGGGCCGGTTGGGCCATGCACCCCCTTAGTCTACCCGAAAGCCCACTAGGGTGCACCAATTTAGAACAAGTATATAACCTTGGTGGATAGCCAACCTTGCCATTCTTTGGGCAATCTACACACTCTCCTACACACACACTCCTACATCCTCTCACTAAAACCCTAGAAGCACAAACCTTCTTCCCTCATTCTCGGATTCAAACCGGCAACACTAGGACTCTCGGATCGAGCTTGGGATCATCATACGGAAGTTCACTCACCGACTCTTCATACCCTCACACTTAGAGAACCTAACCGGTTAGTGATTCATGCCATGTATTGTATTTCGGTTGATGGTGATGTATGATGAAGTTGTTTGATAATATGGTTGCTTATTAAGTTTTATACATGATGAATATATATCCTCCTTGAATAACCGGTGTTAAGATTGTTGTTATATGATGATGAAATATCGGCTTAGTATAGATAATATGTGATGGATCATGAATGATTGCAATCGGCTCTATATGGTTGAATCCGAATGGCTTGATTATGTTTAGGAGGTTTATTACTCATGAAATCGGATGTTGCATATGTGGGTTAGATGATGTGCATGATTAGAATATATGATAGGATAAGATGGTTTGATTTATCGTATTTCAAAATATGGAAAACCTTAACATGATGAACAAGTTTGAATGTTATTATGAATATTTGAATATGATATGAACATTTGAAAATGCTTGTTTGATCCATTTTATTTAAGTTCTAGACAAGAAAACATGTTTGTATGGATAGTACACACTGTTGCATGAAATCGAATTTCCATTGGCTAGTACAAATGCCGGTTATTAGCAGGTATGCCAGTCGAAACCCTTGGTCTCGACTCGAGATCACCACATGACAACTCGAGACCGCAGATTGCGACATAGGTTACGAATCGAGAACTCTCTAGTCTCGACTCGAGACCACCTAGTCTCGACTAGTTCATGCACGACTCGAGAACTCGTAGGCTTTAACCCGAGATCGCACAGTCTCGACTCGAGATCTCTAGTCTCGACTCGAGACCACGTACACACTCCTTCTGATTTGGACTTGCACACTGCTACGGGCTTAGGTGTTTGGGCCGCACACTTAGACTTTGGTTGTTACGTGAATGTTACTGTGAACTTGTTACGAACTGTTGATGAACTGCCATGCTAGACATGTATGCCATGATCGTTACTTGTGTACAATACGTGTAGAACATACGTGCACTACTTGGAAATGAACCTGACTTGAATGGTATCTATGTTAGGACGTAGTTGACCACTTACAACTTGATTGACCTTTCTGTGTATCTGCCGAGCAAACCAAGGTGAGTTCACACCCTCTACAAAGCATGAGATTCCCAGGGGTTTGGGAATGGGGTTAAGGAACATGGATTCCTCGTCCTTTCTTGGGTAGGACAGTATTGGTTCAGGAATATAATTCCTCATCCTCATGGACAGATAACTCGTACTAGACCAAAACTCTATCACGAAGTCCCTCCTTTTTATATCGACATAATCGCCGGGCCAATGGCGAGCGGGTCATTAGTTAGATAGCGCTATTTAGGTCTGACAAGCCTCACACCGTGCCGCAGAGGACGGGCGTGAACTAATGGATCTGGGCACGTCAATGATGATAGACATTGACAGTTCAGGGCACATAAACATGACTACAGTCAGCAGTCGATATGGTAACGAGTCTAGTGTATACATGGGGTAGCCCCCACGGCCGAAATGCCAGATAACTAACACGGGGTAGCCCCCACGGCTGTATCGCCAGAGTAAATGGGTAAACAAATCACGTTTTCAACTATCGGGTAACCCCCACGGCAGGATGCCAGTTAAAGGAAACTGTTTTGGAACAACCTAAAAATGAACACCCAACCGTGAACTCACTCAACTTGTTGTTGACTCGTTACTACATGCTTTGCAGGTCAATAGGTACTTAGCTGGAGCTTGCATGGAAGAGAGTCGTTGTGGGACATGGACAGCTGTGTGCCATGTTAAACTTTGAAATAATTAAACTTATGTTTTGGTTTTAAACGTTATGCTTCCGCTTGCAACTTAAACTATGTTTTGTTTGGACACCAATTGTATTGGTTGGATTTTATAACTACTTATAGGCTTGTTCAAATATGATGGGTGGCTGGATCCTGGTCAGTAACGCCTCCAAGCGGTAGTTTTCCGCAGGTGGATTTTGGGGGTGTGACAGATCAGTATCAGAGCCATTGGTTATAGTGAACTTGGTTTTAATAAGGGGAAAAAGTTTTATTAAAATCAGACTATAACCTGTACAGTGCTCTACGGTCCACAACGACGCTTCACTCTACATGCAAGGCTCGACATTCTAGGTGATATGATCTATGTATATATTGCCTACTTGTTAGTTACATAGTACATTGCTCATGGTATGCTTGGTTAGTATAACTACTGTTGCTTAAACACGTGTGTGTATACTCTCTTCTGTCATCGCATTTTCGCGAACCCCTCTCACTCATGTTCCTCTTGATATGAAGATCATGTCTGGACGCGTTAACATGACACAAGCCCAGTTGACGACTCTGATTAACGAACGAGTTGCTGCGGCGCTTGCAGCTGCACACGCAGGAGGTATATCCTGCAGTCCAAACTCATTCTAGGATCTTTAGATCCTACTCTCGTGAACCAACCTTTGTGTTAAACTCTGTCTTTCTTTCACCCACAATAGGTCAACATGCTCAGCCACCCGTGTGCACTTTTAAAACTTTCATGGACTGCCGACCAACTACTTTTAGCGGCACTGAAGGAGCAGTAGGTCTCCTCCACTGGTTTGAGAAGCTCGAGTCAGTTTTCGAAATGTGTGAGTGCCCTGAGGCGCGCCGGGTGAAGTATGCTACCGGTACTCTCGAGGGTTTAGCCCTCACATGGTGGAACGCTCAGGTCCAAATGCTGGGGTTGGTTGCTGCCAACGCCACCCCATGGGAAACTTTTAAGGAGATGATCAAGGAAGAATACTGCAGTCGGGATGACATTCATAAGCTGGAAGTCGAGTTCTTCAACCTCAAGATGACGGGGTCAGAAATTGAGGCGTATACCAAGAGGTCGAACGAGCTTGCATTATTGTGTCCTACTATGGTGGACCCTCCAATTAAGCGAATTGAACTCTTCCTCAAGGGCTTGGTGCCAGAGATCCAAAGTCATGTGACTTCAGCAAACCTCGCCACCATCCAGCAAGTTGTTCAGTTGGCTCACCGTCTCACTGATCAGGCGGTGGAGCAGAACAGGTTACCAAAGCGTATAAGTGCTACAACTACTTCTGGTGCTCTTAATGACAACAAACGGAAATGGGATGGAGCTTCAAGTAAGGGGTCGACTTCTGTTCAGTCCCAGTCTCAGCAGAGAAAGACTGATGACTACAAGAGCCCTAGTCAGCAATCATCTGGTGGTCAAAGTCATGGTGGGTACAAAGGGAATCACTCCAAGTGCAATCGCTGCAGCCTGCACCACAGCGGGCCATGCACCAGGGGTAACTGTCATCGGTGCAACAAGCCAGGTCACACTGCAAAGGATTGCAGGAGCTTATATCCCGCCAATCAGAATCGTCAACAAGCTCAACAGAACCAACGCCAGCAGCAGCAGCAAGGTGATAACAAAGGGTGCTTCCAGTGTGGGGCTGAAGGCCATTTCAAGAGGGATTGCCCCCAACTGAACAGGAACCAGAACAACAACAACAATAACAACAATCAGGGGAATGGTAACAATGGGAACAACAACAACAACGGAGCCAGGGGCGGGCGTTCGTGATTGGCCAAGGTGAAGCAAGGAATGACCCCAATGTGGCGGGTAAGTTCCTTCTCGATGACTTTTATGTTACAGTTTTATTTGATTCGGGTGCCGATACCTGCTACATGTCACTAGAGGTTAGTCGAATGCTTAAGCGTATTCCAACACCCTTGAACAACAAGCACACTGTAGAGCTAGCAAACGGTAAGAGTTTAGAGGCCACACACGTAGTCAAGGGTTGTAAACTTGTTCTTGCTAACCAGACCTTCTCTATCGACCTTATTCCTATCATCTTGGGTAGTTTCGACGTTGTAATTGGGATGGATTGGTTATCCCAACACCGAGCAGAGATTCTTTGCAACGAGAAGATTGTTCGTATTCCTGGTTCAGGCGGTGAACCTCTCATGATTCGTGGCGACAAGAGGAATGCTGTTGAGAACATCATCTCTCTCCTTAAGGACCATAAGTGCTTGAGAAAGGGCCACACTGCCATTTTGGCTCTCGTTACTAACACCTCGGAGAAAGAGAAGAAGATAGAAGACTTTCAAATTGTACGCGACTATCCTGAGGTATTTCCTGAGGAATTACCCGGTCTTCCACCTCATCGCCAGGTCGAGTTTTAGATTGAACTAGCTCCTGGAGCTGCACCTATAGCTCGTGCACCTTATCGTTTAGCCCCATCAGAGTTGGAAGAACTCTCTACGAAACTGCAAGAACTCTTGGATAAGGGTTTTATTCGTCCTAGCTCATCGCCCTGGGGAGCTCCAGTGCTATTTGTGAAGAAGAAAGACGGTACCTTTAGAATGTGTATCGACTATCGCGAACTCAACAAAGTGACGGTGAAGAATCGTTATCCTCTACCACGTATTGACGACTTGTTCGACCAGCTGCAAGGGTCGAGCTATTATTCAAAGATTGATTTGAGATCAGGATATCACCAGCTGAGAGTCCGAGAAGAGGACGTCTCCAAAACAGCTTTTAGAACTCGATATGGCCACTATGAGTTTTTGGTCATGCCTTTTGGGCTGACAAACGCACCAGCGGTTTTCATGGACTTGATGAATCGAGTGTGCAAGCCTTCTCTGGAAAAGTTCGTTGTAGTCTTCATCGACGACATCCTGATCTATTCTAAGAGTCAGGAGGAACACGAGCAGCATCTACGACTCATTTTGGAACTCCTTCGAACGGAACAACTTTACGCGAAGTTCTCAAAATGTGACTTCTGGCTTCGTGAGGTCCATTTCCTAGGCCATGTGGTAAACAAGGATGGGATTCATGTTGATCCATCCAAGGTGGATTCGATTAAGAACTGGCCTGCACCTCGTACACCAAAGGAAATTCGCCAATTCTTAGGTTTGGCAGGTTACTACAGGAGGTTCATTAAGGATTTTTCCAAGATTGCACAGCCTCTCACCTCACTAACGCAGAAAGGCGTTGTTTATCGATGGGGAAATGCGCAGGAGTTAGCATTTCAGCATTTAAAGGATAGACTTTGCAGCGCACCTATCCTTTCCTTGCCAGAGAGCACAGACGACTTCGTGGTCTACTGCGACGCGTCAATTCAGGGTCTTGGTTGTGTATTGATGCAACGAGATAAAGTTATAGCTTACGCCTCACGCCAACTCAAAGTTAATCAGAAGAATTACACTACACACGATTTAGAGCTGGGAGCTGTTGTTTTTGCACTAAAGATATGGAGACATTACCTGTACGGTACCAAGTGTGCCATCTACACCGACCACAGGAGCCTCGAGCACATCTTCGAACAGAAAGAACTGAATATGCGACAACGACGATGGGTCGAGCTACTGAATGACTACGAGTGCTCGATCAGGTATCACCCGGGCAAGGCCAATGTTGTGGCCGACGCCCTCAGTCGAAAGGACACCGCGCCTAAGCGCGTGCGAGCTTTACAACTCACCATACATTCTAGTCTTCCTTCCCAAATACGAGCTGCTCAGATAGAAGCATTGAAACCAGAAAACGTCAGCGCGGAAGCCCTACGTGGCTCAAGGCAACGCTTAGAACAGAAGGAAGACGGTGCTTACTACGTAACGGGACGCATTTGGATCCCACTCTATGGCAACCTACGAGAGCTTGTGATGGATGAAGCACACAAGTCTCGCTACTCGGTACATCCTAGTTCAGATAAGATGTACCACGATATCAAAACTACGTATTGGTGGCCTAGCATGAAGGCCCACATAGCAACTTACGTCAGCAAGTGTTTGACTTGTGCGAGAGTCAAGACGGAATACCAGAAACCCTCAGGCCTACTCCAACAACCAGAGATACCACAATGGAAATGGGAGCAAATTTCCATGGATTTCGTTACTGGCCTGCCGAGATCTCAGCGCGGGAATGATACTATTTGGGTGATCGTTGATCGACTCACAAAGTCTGCGCACTTCCTGGCCATTAAGGAGATGGATAAATTCTCCACTTTAGCAGAAGTATACCTCAAGGAAGTTGTTTCAAGGCACGGGGTGCCCACCTCTATTATCTCAGATCGAGATGCACGTTTCACCTTAGAACTGTGGCAAGCAATGCACAAATCCTTTGGTTCACGATTAGACATGAGCGCAGTGTATCACCCTCAGACGGACGGGCAGTCTGAGCGCACTATCCAAACCTTAGAAGACATGCTTCGTGCATGTGTAATCGACTTTGGCAACAGCTGGGAAAAGCATCTGCCACTTGTGGAATTCTCGTACAATAACAGCTACCACACCAGCATTAAAGCGGCACCGTTTGAGGCATTGTACGGGCGTAAATGCCGGTCACCTCTTTGTTGAGCAGAGGTGGGGGATAGTCAGATCACTGGTCCAGAACATGTGGTGGACACAACTGAACGAATTGCTCAAATTCGACAACGCATGGCGGCAGCTCGTGACCGTCAGAAAGTCTACGCCGATAAGGGCAGGAAACCACTTGAGCTCCAGGTTGGGGAGCGGGTACTACTCAAAGTTTCACCCTGGAAGGGTGTGGTTCGTTTTGGTAAACGAGGCAAACTTAACCCACGATACGTCAGACCTTTTGAAATCATCGAGAAAATAGGCAGGGTGGCCTACAGACTGAACTTACCAGCAGAACTCAGTGCAGTTTACAACGTTTTCCACGTGTCGAATCTGAAGAAGTGTCTGTCAGATGAGACCCACATAGTTCCTCTGAAGGAACTCACTATCGACGAGCAGTTACGATTCGTCGAGGAACCAGTTGAGATCACGGACCGGGATGTTAAGGTCCTCAAGAACACTAGAATACCTCTCGTTCGAGTTCGTTGGAACTCATGTCGCGGCCCAGAGTTCACCTGGGAACGCGAAGATCAGATGAAACAAAAGTATCCCCAACTGTTCGCAAACAGTACAACCACTACTGAGGCTGAAGCTACGGAATTTCAGGACGAAATTCCAGATCAACGGGGGGAGGATGTGACACCCCAGGAAAACCAGTGAAAACCACACAACTTAACTAGCTTCCTCAGTGAGTACTTACCAAATTTCGGGACGAAATTTCTTTCAACTTGGGGATAATGTGACAACTCGATATTTAGAACCCTTCGTTGTATCTTGATGTAACATGCTCGAACGTTATGTGACTAATTGACTTGTTGGTTTAATGAATGATATAAGTGAATTTATGTGATTATGTGTTGTGCTTGTATGTATGCGTGTGTTTATATCACCCGAGACACAAGGACCCGACTCGAGACCATGCGGTCTCGAGTGAACAGTGCAACAGTTGGGCCGGTTGGGCCATGCACTCCCTTAGTCTACCCGAAAGCCCACTAGGGTGCACCAATTTAGAACAAGTATATAACCTTGGTGGATAGCCAACCTTGCCAATCTTTGGGCAATCTACACACTCTCCTACACACACACTCCTACATCCTCTCACTAAAACCCTAGAAGCACAAACCTTCTTCCCTCATTCTCGGATTCAAACCGGCAACACTAGGACTCTCGGATCGAGCTTGGGATCATCATACGGAAGTTCACTCACCGACTCTTCATACCCTCACACTTAGAGAACCTAACCGGTTAGTGATTCATGCCATGTATTGTATTTCGGTTGATGGTGATGTATGATGAAGTTGTTTGATAATATGGTTGCTTATTAAGTTTTATACATGATGAATATATATCCTCCTTGAATAACCGGTGTTAAGATTGCTGTTATATGATGATGAAATATCGGCTTAGTATAGATAATATGTGATGGATCATGAATGATTGCAATCGGCTCTATATGGTTGAATCCGAATGGCTTGATTATGTTTAGGAGGTTTATTACTCATGAAATCGGATGTTGCATATGTGGGTTAGATGATGTGCATGATTAGAATATATGATAGGATAAGATGGTTTGATTTATCATATTTCAAAATATGGAAAAACCCTAACATGATGAACAAGTTTGAATGTTATTATGAATATTTGAATATGATATGAACATTTGAAAATGCTTGTTTGATCCATTTTATTTAAGTTCTAGACAAGAAAACATGTTTGTATGGATAGTACACACTGTTGCATGAAATCGGATTTCCATTGGCTAGTACAAATGCCGGTTATTAGCAGGTGTGCCAGTCGAAACCCTTGGTCTCGACTCGAGATCACCACATGACAACTCGAGACCGCAGATTGCGACACAGGTTACGAATCGAGAACTCTCTAGTCTCGACTCGAGACCACCTAGTCTCGACTAGTTCATGCATGACTCGAGAACTCGTAGGCTTTAACCCGAGATCGCATAGTCTCGACTCGAGATCTCTAGTCTCGACTCGAGACCACGTACACACTCCTTCTGATTTGGACTTGCACACTGCTACGGGCTTAGGTGTTTGGGCCGCACACTTTGACTTTGGTTGTTACGTGAATGTTACTGTGGAACATGTTACGAACTGTTGATGAACTGCCATGCTAGACATGTATGCCATGATCGTTACTTGTGTACAATAAGTGTAGAACATACGTGCACTACTTGGATATGAACCTGACTTGAATGGTATCTATGTTAGGACGTAGTTGACCACTTACAACTTGATTGACCTTTCTGTGTATCTGCCGAGCAAACCAAGGTGAGTTCACACCCTCTACAAAGCATGGGATTCCCAGGGGTTTGGGAATGGGGTTAAGGAACATGGATTCCTCGTCCTTTCTTGGGTAGGACAATATTGGTTCAGGAATATAATTCCTCGTCCTCATGGACAGATAACTCGTACTAGACCAAAACTCTATCACGAAGTCCCTCCTTTTAATATCGACATAATCGCCGGGCCAATGGCGAGCGGGTCATTAGTTAGATAGCGCTATTTAGGTCTGACAAGCCTCACACCGTGCCGCAGAGGACGGGCGTGAACTAATGGATCTGGGCACGTCAATGATGATAGACATTGACAGTTCAGGGCACATAAACATGACTACAGTCAGCAGTCGATATGGTAACGAGTCTAGTGTATACATGGGGTAGCCCCCACGGCCGAAATGCCAGATAACTAACACGGAGTAGCCCCCACGGCTGTATCGCCAGAGTAAATGGGTAAACAAATCACGTTTTCAACTATGGGGTAACCCCCACGGCAGGATGCCAGTTAAAAGAAACTGTTTTGGAACAACCTAAAAATGAACACCCAACCGTGAACTCACTCAACTTGTTGTTGACTCGTTACTACATGCTTTGCAGGTCAATAGGTACTTAGCTGGAGCTTGCATGGAAGAGAGTCGTTGTGGGACATGGACAGCTGTGTGCCATGTTAAACTTTGAAATAATTAAACTTATGTTTTGGTTTTAAACGTTATGCTTCCGCTTGCAACTTAAACTATGTTTTGTTTGGACACCAATTGTATTGGTTGGATTTTATAACTACTTATAGGCTTGTTCAAATATGATGGGTGGCTGGATCCTGGTCAGTCACACCTCCAAGCGGTAGTTTTCCGCAGGTGGATTTTGGGGGTGTGACATTTCATCATTATCTTTCAAAACCTTTTCGGTTTCTAATATCTCTTTGCATTTACTTTTGAAAACTTCTTCAATTTTAGTGAATTCTAAATCCCTTGTTCTGAGTTTTTCATCTCTTTCAGTACAAGCACTGCACATTTCCATGCATTTCTTGCACTGTTCAACAATTTTAATTAAGACTTCAGATTTAGTTTTTACCTCAGTGATTGGCACTTTGACTTTCTCTTCCGTCTGTGTCTGATCAGCTTCACTCTTTTGTTGTTCCTCACCAACTCCAGCAACATCAATCACTTCAGCCGAACTTTCCATCTTCACACCATCTTCTTCTTTGTTCTTAAGATCCTCTTCATTCTGCTGTTTTTCAGTAACAGCTTCTTCTTACTTCACATCTTCAACTTTGTCTTCCTCAGCATCCTTCTTCAAGTCATTCACCAACTCATCAACATTCTTTTTCATTCTCTCTTCATCCCTCTTCTTCAGACTTGCTGTCATCACATCTCGAATTATCTTGTCCAGCCTTTTTAGATAAGTTTTATCTTTCGCGACATTTGAGTAGTATTCGCCAGATAGAGGAATAACAGCGAGTACATCATTGTACACCACATCTTATCTATGAACAACTGGATCTCCATTTTTATTGATGTAACATTCTTGCTTCTTGTCATACCTTCCATAATACTTTGCTTCTTCAAACTCTTCATGCATCTTTTCAATTCTGCAACCTGCAAAGAATTTTTCTCTTTCTGTTTTTTCTTTCAAAATTTCTTCTCTCGTTTTCTCCTTTATCTCAGCAACAAAAGCATTATGTTTGTTCGTTGATTCTACTTTAACTTGTGCTGTGAACGTGTATCCGACAGCATCCTCTTCTAGAAGGAATTCACTCCAGTCGAATCCTTCATCATCTTGGATCACAACACATGCTCTTGACTTTTCTTTCTCAGAATTATTTTCAATTTGCTTCAATCTTGGTGATTCCTCTATGCTCCTGTGATAGATTGCTTTTTGATAATAATCGTCTTTAAACGGATTAGCAGTTTCTTCAACAGCAGAATTTTTGCATTCTCTTTTGAAATGACCCTTTTGCTTGCATTTGAAGCAGGTCACTTTTGATTTATCGAAGCCCAGTTTTATTGACGGTCCACCCATTGATTGTCTGCCAGTAATTTCCATGAACCGCTGAGCTCTTTGAATGCACCTAGCTAAACACCATCTTATATCAATAAGTTCCATCTCTTCTGGATCGATCTGGTCGTTATCTTCCTTTGTCAGTTCGGAATTTCCAATTTTCCCAGCTACCAGACCTTCATATGATTCTAGAATTGATCCCAGAAAACTCATTTGTTGTTTAGCAGCATTAATGCTCATTGCCGGAGAATTCTTCAACTTTAGAGCGATGTTGCAGAGAACATCTTTAGATTCTTCAGAGTTTGAAATTGTTAAAGATGAGTGATATCCTGGATTGTAGCTTGATGAGCTTTTCTGTGAGTCATTCGACTTTTCAACGCTGAATGTAGTCTTTGGCGATTCACTAACTGTCACCGAAGGTACACTGCCCTTGTAGTAAAGACCAACATTCTGTTGATGCGAAGAACTGCTCATCTTGCTTTGCTTTTGCAGCTCAAGCTCATGACTTTCTATCTTTTCTATCAAAACATCAAGAGTAATTATAACATACAACACATCATTTTTCAAAATGAACACAAACGTTTGCTACTGATCAGCTCGTGGTAACGCTTCGATGATTTTATCAATCACTTCCTCTCGTGTTTTAGTTATCCCAAATCTGTTAAGCTCAATTTGTAAGTGACAAAACCTCTCAATCATTTGCCTCACAGATTCACCTTTTAAGCTATCAAACAAATCAAATTCTTTTTTAAGTAAAGCAATTTTGTTCTTTTTAATATGTTTTCCTCCCTCGGCTTTTACTCTCAACGCTTCCCAAACCGATTTTGATGATCCATCATGATTTAATAATGCAAAAATATCGTCTCTGATGGACTGTTGGATCAACGCAATCATTTTCTGTTCATAAAAAATTTTCTTTTATCTTCATCGGATAAATCATTGAGATTGATTTCTTCATGTTTATCATTAGTAGGCCGACTGTATCCAAACTCTAGACAAAACCAACTCTCATGTACATATGCTTTTGTCCAATTTAAAAACCTTTCTTTCCACCAAGTATAATCTTCAATGTTTTCGAGTTTCGATGGTTTATAATATGTTCCGTAAAAATTATCATGTTTTATGTTATCATTTATCTCTTTTGTAATGGTTTTTGGTGTGACTGTTGATGTTTCGGAAGACTCGGACGTGAATGCCTTGTAAAACGTGTTGTAGAACTCTTCAGCCATCTTTTTCGTGTGTCACCCTTTGAATTTGCACCTCGTTTTTTTACCTGTAAACAAACCAAATAAACGATCAATTTAAACCAACAGTTGAATCGGATGAGTAACCGATCAGACAGAGTCAACGAAAATTTGATCGGATGACTTTGACCAAAAGACTTTGAATGGATCGGATGGCAATCCGTACGAATCACCCTTCGATCGGATGACTTTGAGACGAATAACTTGTGGATCGGATGACTTTGGGACGAATGGTCCTTCGGTCAAATGACCTTCCATCAGATTGTTAAAGTAATTATGAGAGTTCCGATCGGATCACCCTTCGGTCGGATGACCCTCCGGGTGGTGAACAAAAACCTTTATGTCCTTCGATCGGATCACTATATGCCCTTCGATCGGAGGACCCTCCGATTGCTGCAACTGTGAATAAACTAACAAGAATGATTAGGTCCGGATGGTCATCCGATCGGATGGCCATCCGAGTGGTGAACAACGATAAGAACAATGACGAACGACATGTTTTTTTCGAATAGAAAATCTTCGATTTCTCTCAAAATACTTGGAATTTTTATCTGAAAATTTGTAGGCTTGCAAGACTCTGATTCTCGCGCAAAATGTGAAAATTTCATCCAATTTTAAATGTGAAAACCTCGTTAATTTTGTGTTTTTCTGTCAAAAAGTGAAAGAAATGAAAAGATGAAGAAATTAGACAAATCTGATGCGATTTTGGATCTGAATCTGTTGAATTCATGTCGATTCTTGTGAGTTTGATCCGTGTAATCTAGCTCCTGCTCTGATACCACTTGTAGGATCGGTTTTGACTCCCGAAAGATTGCGTATGACACGTGCGACGTGCAGAATCCGTGCGCGTGCGTGGACCGAACACAAGAACGTATACAATCTATGATTCTATAGAAAGAAATGAAATCGTACAATCACGTGAATCACCTTTTGCCTTTTCTCTCTCTACTTTCTCTCTCTAGGCTCCAAGCTCCTCTAATGTGGGCACCCTCCATAGCCGCCACCTACCATCTCTCTCACACATACATGCATATACATACACATATATTATATTTACCTAGTTAAATACAGGTATTTAACTGACTTCCGGATATTTTATCTAGCGTTTTAATCACGTTTTATGGCGTTTTAAATTATGTTTATCATATTATAAAAATTAACTCGCCATAATATTGCTGAATAATATTTTATTTGTTTTGACTGGCTGCGTTGTCTGTATTTTGTAGTATACACGCGGTATTGTGTAGTATGCGCTTAAATTCACAAAGCAGTGCTTTTAAGCGTTTTACTTAATTTTTTCCTCACGGATATGATTAAAATAGCATTTTAATCAAAAAGGAATATCTTTAGGATTTTAACATTAATCGGGCGGTCACCGATGTTCGTTTCGCATTTTGTTCGTTACGCGATAAGCGTTTATTTTATTATTGCCAACATAATTTTTAACAAAATTTGGATTTACCAATACCTCAAATACTAAATATTAACACCATATTTAATAAAATATTTTCTTTATTTATTCATAACACGTGTCACACTAGTACGGTACACGCTTAAAATAGCCGGGTGTTACAGTATTAGTACCGAAAATACCAGTTACGATACCGGTATATGAAGGTAAAAACTCACGGTACCAGGAATGCCAAAAGTCGGTACCGAAGTGGTACTTAAGATCTTTCGGTTCAAGGAAGTCGATAACGGTACGGACAACATCATTACCATACAACTTTTTTTGTTGATTTTGTTTCGGTTATCTTTTAGTGTTTTTTATACATTTTCTTTTTATTCTTGTCAGTGGTTCCATGTGCAATGTACTTGTAGTAATTTCAAACCACATGTAAACACATACTAAATAACAAAAGAAGTTCGCTGCAACGCGACGACGGTGATAAACCTAGTTATAATTAAATAAAAAAAACTTTTTACAAGTTATAGTAGTATACTTTGTTACACCCAACAAGGCTTTTATTGAAGTTCATTGCATTAAACAGGAATTATTTTCACACAATCACAATCGATATGAAGTTACATACATATAACTTATAATGATTTCAATCTAAAAAGAAGTAATCTTATTATACTGAGATTGTTATTTAATCAACGCATTAGATAATGTTTTCAATCTAAAAAGAAGTAATCTTTTTATATTGAGATCGTTATTTAATCCTCCCATCTAATAAAGTTCACACTAGGTTTCACTTTAACAATACCGTGATAAATCCATTAAGTTAATATATTCACACTCCTAAGGTTTTCTTCCTAGTAACACTTAGGATTATTCTTCTTTATCTTTCCACAAGAATAAACAAAATGAGTGATGTTGAAGCTAGTGATTTATGTTTTAGAACTTTTGTATCCAAGTTAAATCCTATCCAGTGAAGAAGTGTAAGAATCTGAATCTTTGATCAAAAAGCTGCTTTCATATTTTTTTTGTTTGAAATTCACCTTAAAAGAGGAAGGCCACTTTATGCCATTTAGATACATGGAAACCCTTTCTAATTATTTGATTCTCCATCCTTCTATCATAACTGTTACATTATGAATTATCCTATGGGTTATGTATATATCACTAAGGGATATAGAGAGTATAACGAATATGGGCCATAAGTTCTAAACATTGTATACGTACACACACAAAGGAAGTTCCAGGTCGAACACAATTTTTTACAAGAAAATGAAGACTATAATAACTCACTTATTTTTTTATCCTTGCATACTTTTAAATATATGAAAATACTTTAAATTCAATGTTTATTTATCTCAATAGAAATTAAAAAAAATCTTTTATTTATTGCTAGGATCTATATTTCAGGCTGAATTTAATAGAAAAGAAGGTTTGAGATTTAAGCTCTGTGATACATAACTATTAAGAAATTAACACAAATTCAATAAAAACCAAGTTTACATCGACATTCAACGTCGGGAGATCATATTTTTGATCTCCGTTCAAACCTATACACACTCTCAATCACTAAAATCTCATTTCACCAAACATTTTGTTATGCGACTGGGATTTTGTCTATTTATAGACAACAAGACTTAATCGGTAAATCCATTCAAACGATTGAGTCATCCGTTTGACTCGCCATGTTCAATCGCTAAACATGCTTAGCGATTAAGCATAATCGCTAACAAACTTTAACACATGTGTATACACTCATACAATTTCGTCCTATTCAGCACACAACTTGATCTAGCCTATTTGAAGAGCGACAGACACACCAAAATGCACTACCATTTATAAAACCTAAACACGTGTGAGTCATATGTAGGTTATATTAGTTACACATAACATACACATGTGTAGGTAAATGTTTAATAATTGATACAAAACACTGACGAATAAAATAGTTTAATTGTTCTAGATGTGTATAACTTATGCATTTGTGTGTAATAGGTAAAAATTTAAGGAAAAATTACACGTTTTGTTCTTTGACCAGCAGTGTCCTTTTCAACGAATGTTGACAGGTTTTTCCATTTATAGAGAATTTTGTTGCACGTTTTGTCCTTTGACCCTAACCTAGTTAGATTTTTTTGTTAAGTCTAGTCATGTGCCTTGCACATGAGGGTAGTTTTGTCAAGAACAAAAAAAATTTATGTACCCAGATTTGTCATGGGAATGAGATTGGTGACATGTGATCTGCACTTTGATTTTTATTAGAAAAAACAAGAACAAAAATTGAGTATACTGACAAAACTATCCTCATGTGCAAGGCACATGATTAGACTTAACAAAAAAATCTAACTGAGTTAGGGTTAAAGGACAAAACATGCAACAAAATTACCTATAACAGGGCAAAAACTGTCAACATTGGTTGAAAAGGACACCACTTGCAAAAGGATATCAAGATAAACGACAAAACGTGCAATTTTTCCAAAATTTAAAAATAAATATATGAACAACTTATTAAAAAAAAAAAGATTCAGTAGTTTTTTTTTTTCTTTTGCAATACATTGTTGTTCTATAATGAACCTTACCATATATACACACTAAAAACAACTACGAAACAACAGTACAATATAAAATATACACTATGCATGATTACTTAAATCACACATCATGGTTAAAGTCGAGGGTTCTTGTATGCTTAGATAGTTAGATTGGACTTAAACTGGAAAACAATTGCATGGGCATACCTATGGTAAATATGTCGGCAAAATAAGGGACATGCAACACACATACATGTATAAGAGAAACATGTTTCCTAACAAAGTTTACATCCATTTTCAAATGTTTGGCTATTTAGTTTTGAAGCTGGTTTGATTCTTGGGTATGAAGCAACATATGGTGCCTAGTTAGTAAAGGGGCTTGAAGTGAAAAAATGATGTAGTGGGGCTTGAACAGCTCTTGCAACAATTAGATATTATAACTGAATTAATAAAAAATAAAAAAAAAACCATCACAAAAATTCTATTGGTCATCCAAATTGAATCCGACGTTTTAATCAACACGCCCTACAAAAAAAATGCAAAAAAAAACGCCCTAGGGGTGGTACGCAGGTGTGAAAGGGTGTGGATGGAGGAAAAAACGCCCAAATTCGTTGCCACTACCGAGGGTCTAAAGCGTCACAAACAAACAATGGCAACCAATAAATGTCATTAAAAAGTTTAATACATTTACACGAAACAAAGACTGAGTGTGAAAAATATAGATAGATAATTAAAAAGTGGCCTTAACGGTATTCGTATCAACCTTTTAGCGTATTTGGTAGGCAAAGAATTAGATGGAGTTCTCCCGAAACTTTATTCCAACTCATAAAACAGTCAAAGATCTGAAAATGAACAAGTATGTTTGGTAAAAAAGTAGATCTAAATTAAGTATGTTAGAGTGGGAATGTGGGATAGATGTATAATTTTAATATAAAAGATCTAATTTTATTGTTGTGCATGGGGGGGGGGGGGGGGGGGGGGGGGGGGTGTTTTCAGCTCAATATTGAACATGGTGTATATATGACATGTAGCCGTACAAAAAAAGACAATTATTGACAATCCTATAAATATTAAATTTTTAATATTTAGAGGTAGCCGTACAAAAAAAAGACAATTATTGACAATCCTATAAATATTAAATTTTTAATATTTAGAGAAGAGTAAACTGCAATTTTACCTCATGTGGTTATATGTGATTGACACTCTTACCCCCTCCTAGGAAAATTTTGTTGTCTTACCCCTCAAGTATTGATAAACGCTGCAATATTACCCCCGGTGTTAAAAAACTTAACAGTTCTGTTAAATGAGATGTTAAATGACTATATTACCCTTTCTTATTACCCCCTATGCTTTGTTGTAAGAAAACGTATTACCCCCCAGTGTTAAATGACTATAGTATCCTTTCTTATCACCCCCTATGTTTTGTTGTAAGAAAACGTATTACCCCCGGTGTTAGATATTTCTTTGCTTCCTTACCCCATGCAGAAAACGAAACCATTCCCGCCTAAATTGTTTGACCAGGCAAAGTCAAAGCCTGCAGAAACAAATCCACTGTGATCATCTATTCGCTTGAAAGAATTAAAGATTCATTGTGATTTAGCACAAGCTCAAAGATCATCTAAACTATTCCTATTCCACTGTGAATGAAGCAAATAATCATCTAAACTAATCCTAATTCCACTGTGAATGAAGAAAATGATCATCTAAACTATTCCTAATTCCACTGTAAATGAAGCAAATGATCATCTAAATTTAACACAGTTTAACACAATTGCATGCCTTTGCATGTGATCCACTGTGATCATCTAAATTTAACACAAACAACATGATTAGCAGGAACAACATAACTAGTTAGAGTAAATGTAGACACACATTCTAAATAACTCACAGGAACCTCTGGTTCTCTAGTTAACAATTTCAAACATAATCAGAAATCACAATCAACTATAAATAACATAATATCATTATAGATTAGAGTCTACATCCTACCGTTAGCCTACATAAATATGTTATAGATTAGAGTCCATACAATTATAATACACATAATATCAAAACACAAGGAACAGCATAACTAGGCAACCATTTCATGCTGAGGGGGAAACTGGAAGTGCAGGAAAGGGATGCCATGCATTTTGACCACGATGTGGAACACAATTGTTCTTGCCGTGACTTGTATCCTCATGTCAACTGCAAACCCAGATTACAAAAATACAACTGTAATAAAACCCCAGTGATACATTAAACCCTGTGACACATTAAACCTGTTGGAACCTTGGGGGTTATGCATAGACAAATACAAAAGTTTAGGGTTGGTCTTGTAATGTTTAACTAGTTATTTTGGGTCGCATGTATGTAATGGGTCTTAGGGGATCTCGAGTGGGCTTAGGGATAGTCTCGATCCATCTTAGTTAGTATTTAAGCAAACCCTCATTGTGTTTAGAGGGTTGATCGGTTTGTTGAAGATTATAGGCCATTCGAGATCTTTGTGCTTGTCTTGTATCAGTCATCGTGACAAAGGCGAATGCAAGATTAGTGTTTTGATTTGATAATTCTTGTTTCTATTACTTTATAGTTTTCTTGAATCCGCTTGTGTTTGATTTCTGCACTTACACAAGTTATTGTTGATATCATTGAAAGATCCTCTCGGGTTTTACAATTGGTATCAGAGCCAAGAAACCAATTCTTGGTTCGGTTTTGATATCACTTGGATTCAAGAAGGCATTACTTGTTACTGATCCTCTTTGGTAGTGTGTTTTACATAATTTCAGTATTATTAGTGTGTTCGGATTCAAACTGTTCTTCGCAAATCTTGATTAAAGTTGCTGATTTTGGTTTGTGATTCGTTGACAAAGGTGTTTGCTGAATTTTCGGAAGTTTGTTGAGGATAAAAATTCAAAGATTTCATATCTTTGAATTTTTGGAAGCTGCTGAAAATCAGGGATCACAGTTACTTTTATCTCACAAATCTGTTTTGCAGGGTCTCGATTCGCAATCAACTCAGTCTCGACTCAAGATCATGAGTCTCAAGTGCTAAGTTCTTCCGTCTCGAGTGGAAATCTCGTTCTTGTCTCGACCCGCAACTGCAGTGGTCTCGAGTTGTCATCTTTAACTCGAAACCATTTGTCTCGACCGGCTTCAAGTTTTGATTGTTCCTGATCTCGACTCGCAACATCGGTCGCGACTCAAGATTCAGTTTACTCGCAACACCTGTCTCGACTCAGGATTAAATACACTTGCAAACTCAGTCTCGATTCATAGTCTCGACTCGCAACGACATTTACACCGTCTTTCAGCTTTTGAACTTTGGACTCTTGGACTTAAATAATTAATTAATCAGCAAATTAATTAAGTAATCGAGTAACCATGACTTCAAGTAACCAAAGTGTTGACCTGGCAGCTATGACTAAGCATCAAGAACTGGATTCCATCATTGGAACCACCACTCGTGTTCCCAGGTTGTTAAATGGAAATGACTTCCCTGAGTGGAAGTGGCGTTTTGAAAAACATGTTAAGGTCAAAGATGCAAAAATTTGGCGAAGTATTTTGAGAGGCCCAAGAGAAATCATGGTGGAGAGTGCTACTGAAGCTGGTGTGAAAGTGAAAAAACCTCATGATCAGTATACTGAAGAAGACTTTAAAATTGTTGAGGAAGATGATACGGCATTTTCTTACCTGACCATGGCTTTGGGACCAGACATTGCTATTGGTTTTCGCACTTGCAAATCTGCAAAGGAATTGTGGGAATCATTATTTGATGTCTATGAAGGTAATGAAGATATGAAAGAGAGTCGTAGAAATCTGCTGAGCCAAAATTTCAACAATTTTAACCATATATATGGAGAGACTGTTGATAATCAAATTCATAGATTCGTCAAGTTGGTTACTCAAATGCAGATGGAGGAAATGCACACGACTAATGCTTCAACTAATAGACAACTTCTAAATGCTCTACCTAAAAGTTGGGATCATCACGTTGCAATGATCAAGAAAACCAAGGATCTAGCAAGGTGTAGTTTATCTGAAATGATTTCTCACATTAAAGCATGCGAGCTAGACGATAAACAGAGAGAAACAAATTACAAGAATAGCATGTTGGCCGCTGGATTCACTGCTACACGCTCTGCATCAAGCAATAACACTGCTCTTGTGTCTCACACTGGTTTTCAAATGTTCAGCAACTCTGCTTCTGCTAAAGCTGCTCCTACCTCATCAAATGCTTACTACTTTGGAACTCTAGCACCTACTGCTAATGCTACTGCTGCTGCATCGCCAACTCCCACTGCGAAAAACGAGATGATTGCTTTCTTCTCGCAACAGTCCAAAGAAAATCTTGATATAGTTGTTTCTGTCATAAATTGCCTGAATGCTTTTGCTGCAGGTAAATTTGATCCTCTAAAGTTCTCTATGGATCACTTAGATCAAATTCATCCCGAAGATGTAGAAGAAATGGATATAACCTGGCAGATGGCTATGGCAGCATTTAGAGCCAAAAATTTTGTGAGAAAAATCGGGAGAAATAAATGGCAAGGTCTTACCTTTTCTGGACCCACAAAAATTCCATTTGAGTTACGTTGCTACAATTGTCATGAACCAGAACATTTGGCAAGAAAATGTACCAAGCCTAAGGTCAATAGAGAACAAACTCCAGCCCAACCTGTTTCACCTAATCGAGAGAGAGCCCTTGTGACCACATCGAGTATATCTGCTGATGCTGCTGCTGGTGGAAGTCCTCAACCCCTGGGATTAGCTCAAGCCTTGGTGGTTCAGCCTAATATCAACTTTGATTGGAATTCGGAAATTTAGCGACTGAACATCTCAGCTCCAGAAAATCAAGCTGATTCAAACAACATTGCTTTCATGACCTCAAATGATCAAGTTTCTGCACCTGAGGAGGAGACTTCAGCTGAAAACCTTGCTTTCATGACCCAGATTCTTTCAGCTCCAGTCAAAGGTCTCACCAAAGAAGAGGTACTTTCTGTCTTCTGTACTCCTGAATGTAGAGAACGAGTTGAAGCCTATATAATACACAACGCTGAGCTAATCAAAGATTATAATGACATTAAAAGGAAAAATTTCACTTTAGCTAATAATGAAAAACTTTTTAAAGAAAAAATTGAAGCTCAGCGAAAAGACATCATCAAACTTAAGGATGATGTAAGTGTAAAAATAGTTCATTTTTTGGAAGTTCAAGAGAAGGTATGCATTTTGACTAAAGAACTGGAAGATATCAGAGATAGATATCAAATAAATGAACTCAATATTAAAAAATTTGATTCTTCCAGCAAACTAGTCAAAAACTTGTGTGATCAACAGCTCGCATACAAGAAAAAGAAAGGGCTGGTATTGGGTTTTAATCAGGCTCCTCCTCCTTATAATGACAATTATACTTACTTACCTATGACTGAGGAGGAGATGATGAATGAAAGTAAAATGACTTATGGTCCCAAAAACAATAAGTCATCATTTAATGGCAGACCTGTTGAAAAACAGGTGGTTCAACCAGTTTGTTTTGTGTCCAAAGGTACATTTGATCCTAACGTTTCTACATCATGTGTAGATGAAGTACCTGAAGTGAGGTGTGGAGATATGTTTGGGAATGAACAACTTTTCAATTCTGATTTTTCTATATCTACTTTTGATAAAACTGATTCTGGTTGTGTGTTTGGTCAATCGTTTTGGAACTCGTTTCATAGTTATGTTTCGTCTTCTTTTGGGCCTGATGTTTTGGGCAAAACTGTGAATGCTTGTGATGAATCTTTGAATAATGTGTGTGATGATGGATGTTTTTCAGTAGCTGAAAATTGTGATTCTAATGTTTCTAACTCTTCAGCTGATGATAGTGTGACAGGTGAGGTCCCTCAGGACACATTCAGTGAAACCACTGAAACTTCTTCTCAAGAAAATCAACAGTGTGCTGATTCTTCTTCTGAATCGGTCTCAGTGGACGTCCCTAATGTTGAACCTAGTGGGACCCCATTGGAAACCGAGGTTGAAAAGGGACCATTATCAAACTCAGATAATACATGTGTTGATGAAATATGTGTTGATAAAGTGTCAACTTCTTCTGATATTATAACTGAATCTGATTTTCTAAAAGAAGAGGTGGTTATTATAAATGAAAAATTACAAGAAGAAGTTTTTGAAGAGAAAATTAAAACGGAATCTGAAACATCCTTTCAAAATGAATCTGATAGAATTATAAACAAGGATAAATCTACTCCATCTGAATCTCATACTTGTGCTAGTGCTAGTTCTGATCAGCAGGTACCTAAATGCTCAGAAAAGGCACAAGTTAAACAAGCAAGCAAAATCAAGCAAGCTCAATCTTCTAAACCCAATAGATCCACATCTGCTATGAAGCATCAAAACTTCCACACATTGAAACGACAAACATGTTTCAATTGTGGAGTTGCTGGACACATTGCCAGAAACTGTGTTCACCGCCCAAGTGTGCAGTCTAAAAACAAGTATGCACAAAATCAGAAAGTTATGCCAAACCGATATCGTTGTTCAGAGTCAGTGACGACTGAAAAGTCTAAGACAATGATGAATAACTATCGTAAGGCTAAGCCTTCTGATCAAGATTGGAATGCAGCCAAACGTAGAAATCAAAATCGACAAAATGATTTTCGAAGAAATCATTATAAAGCTTTTGGTAACTACAATTCTCAATGGTCAAATAAACATTGGAAACCTAAAGCTAAGGCTACGCAATCCAATTTGTCTCATACATCTCATCAAAATTCTGCCATTAAAAATCCTTCGAAATTTTTAAATAAAGAAAAATTAGTTTGGCAGAGAGTGGCTTACATTGATGCACAAGGAAAACCCAGATCCGCTATGGGCTGGGTTCCTAAATCTAACTGATCCTGCTAATCCTGCAGGAACAGCTGTGGAGGACTACCGTGCACCTCTGGTACATGGATAGTGGTTGTTCCAGGCATATGACAGGAGACTTGTCTCAACTGGTCAATGTAAAAGAATTTGACGGTGGATATGTCTCTTTTGCGGGAGGAGAATCAGGAAGAATCATGTTGAAAGGAACAGTGAAAAACGGCGTTTTAAGCTTAAAAAATGTGAATTATGTCCCAGAACTGAAACACAATCTGTTGAGCATTTCACAAATTTGTGATCGAGGAAATTCAGTTCATTTTACAAAGAAAGGATGCTACGTATTGAAGCTAAGGATTGTCATTCCTGAAGAATGGTTTTTGATGACAGCCGAGAGACGGGGAAATGCTTATGTCATTGATATGAACAAGAAGCCGTGTGAAGAAGCTACTTGTCTATTTTTGAAGATTTCAGAACATGATGGTTTATTGTGGCATCGTCGCCTTGGGCATGTGAATATGAAGAACTTGAATCGACTTGCCAAAGGTCAACTGGTCCGTGATCTACCAATCAAAGACTTTATGTTGGTAGAAAAGTGTGTTGCTTGTGCAAAGGGAAAAGCACATCGAAAGCCTCATAAATCCAAGCCTACACCCTCAACCAAAGTTGTGCTTGAATTACTCCACATGGATCTCTTTGGTCCGGTGAATGTGTTAAGTATTGGCAAGAAGGCTTATTGTCTCGTGATAGTCGATGACTACTCACGCTACACCTGGGTGTACTTTCTAAGTCACAAGAATGAGGCTGCGGGTTTGATCAAACAATTCATTACTCTGGTGGAAAATCAAGCCAGTACGAAAGTGAAGGCTATTCGATCAGATAATGGGACGGAATTCAAAAATGTCACCATGGATACATTCTGCGCTGAAAAGGGAATTGATCAACAATACAGTGCACCACGAACTCCACAACAAAATGGAGTGGCTGAAAGACGAAATCGTACTCTTATAGAGGTTGCGCGTACCATGCTGGCTGATTCGAAGCTTCCAAGTTTCTTCTGGGCTGAAGCTGTTAGCACGGCTTGTTACATCCAGAATCATGCTTTAGTAAACAAACGACATATGAAAACTCCTTATGAGATGCTGGAAGGACGTAAACCTTCGGTTTCACACTTTTACATCTTTGGTTGTCCATGTGTATTATTACTTATGGACGCTAATGGAAAGTTTGAAGTCAAAGGGGACGAGTGTTTCTTTGTTGGATACGCTAAAGGTTCAGCCTATAGAGTATACAACAAAGTAACTAAAAAGGTCATCGAGTCGTGCAACATTGAATGGCTCGAGGAAAATGCTACGGACGCTAGAGTTGGACCAGATTGGTTGTATGATTATGCTGAATTATTTAAATCATTTAACATTTTGTCAACTGTCCCTACAGATGCAGGTGTGTCTACTCCCAAACAACCAGCGTTTTTATATGGAGATGTGAAGGAAGAAATCTTTGTTGAGCAGCCACCAGGTTTTATTCATCCAGATCATCCAGAATATGCCTACAAGCTCGACAAGGCATTGTATGGATTGCACCAAGCACCACGAGCTTGGTATGCTACTCTAACTGAGCATCTTCTGGCTCATGGGTACACACGTGGCACGGTAGACCAGACTCTGTTTATCAAGAAAGTGGGCAAGGATCAGATCTTGGTTCAAATTTATGTCGATGATATTATCTTCGGATCTACAAGTGAGGAGCTTTGCAAGGAGTTTGAGAGAGTTATGAAAAAGAAGTTTGAGATGAGTGCTCTCGGAGAAATGACACTGTTTTTTGGGTTTACAAGTCAAACAAAATTCTCAAGGCATTCTCATTCATCAAGGGAAGTATGTGGATGATGTGCTAGCGAAATTTAAGCTTGCTAATGCAATATCGGCTGAAACACCAATGGCAGAGAGACCATTATTGACTGAAGATGAAGAAGGATCCCCTGTTGATCAACGTCTTTATAGGTCTATGATCGGGTCGTTGATGTATCTGACAGCGAGCCGTCCAGACATCATGTTTACTGTCTGCAACTGCGCGAGATATCAGGCTAATCCTAAAACTTCTCATCTTACTGCTGTTAAACGAATCTTTCGGTACCTTAAAGGTCGACCTCAGTTTGGTCTGTGGTATCCGAGGGATTCCAATTTTGATCTGTTTGCGTTTTCTGATAGCAACTTTGGAGGCACTGATAGTGACAAGAAATCTACATCAGCTGGATGCCAATTTCTGGGTGACAGGCTCATTTCTTGGCAGTGCAAGAAACAACAAACGGTGGTGATTTCCACAGCTGAAGCTGAGTACATTGCCGCCTCTGCATCTTGCTCTCAAGTGGTGTGGATGCAACATCAATTGCAGGACTACGGTTTGACTTATCTCAACACTACTATTTACTGCGATAATGATGCTGCAATACAAATTGTTAAAAATCCTGTCTTTCACTCCAAAACCAAGCACATTGACATAAAAGTTCATTTTATTAGAGACTGCTTCGACAGAGGTCTTATTAAACTGGAGCAAATCGACACAGATGAAAATGCTGCCGATTTGTTTACAAAACCTGTCAGCAGCTCAAAATTCAAAGTGCTTGTGGATTTTCTGAAAATGATCCGGTATACTGACTGAGCATGTTTTTTTTTGTAAATTTGTTCATAAAGTTTTCTATTCATAGGTAGTTTTTATTTACGCACAGATTTAGGGGGAGAAATTTTGAAAAATAAAAAAAAACATTGAAAATTTAAAAAAATCCAAAAAGAAACATTGCATGACTGGGAAATGAAATGAATTTTCACATTATGGTCCAGGGCTGACTCATGTAAGACCAGTTTCGAAATAGTTTGACTCTAGTATGATGTGTTGGTAGGCTCTATCCTTAAAGACTGGAAACGTTGGTTGTTTCTGTTTAGAACTAAATTAGTACATGACCCCAGGAAAGAAAATCACTTGGAATTAGCTCATGTCTATTTGAATGTCTGTATGTTGTCTCGATACACACAATTTTGGTCTGACTCTGAAATCTTTTCTGAAAAAGTCGTGTATCTCCTCTGCTTCATCCAGATATATGCTGACCTGGAGGTGCTAGGCAACGTCAGCTTCTGCTGCATCCAGATACATGCTGACCTAGCTGTACATTGTCGCGCTGTAGATCAATTAAACACCCGAAAGAGGCCCTCAAGTGCCCAAAAGAAACCCAAGAAATCTATATCAAACTGATAAAAACTCATTTGATCTGTATATTATACCATCTCTGCTTAAGATCTATTCTGTTCTCTTCTCAATCTATTCCCAGTTAAGATTTCAGAGATCTGGATTGGACTTGTGAAATATGTGGTAGGGAAGCTACTTGCATGATAGAGTGTGCTGTATATAACTCCGGGATTTGATTAGTATTTGTTTGCGTGTTCATTGTTAAGAAATCATAACATGATAAAATTTGTTACAGGAAGTTATATGGAAAAGGTCTAGGGAGATGAGTTTAGGAGGACAAATATACTGGCAATCGTCTAGATCATTCAGTAGTAGATCAGTGTTGATAAGTGTGGTCAAGCCCGAAACCTGTGGTTTGATCCCTGAGCAATTATGATATTTCCTTATTTTATTTTTTTATAAATAATATTTCGATATTATTTATTTTTATGTTTGTAGGTTTTTGTTTCATAAAAAAACGTGCTCAGGAAGTTGAAGGGTTGTATAAGAAAAGGTTGATTTTTAATTGGATTATTAAAATAATTGGAAATATGTTTATAAATCCAATATTCAAACTGAATTGTGGTCTCGAATCGAGACTGTGGTCTCGGCCCAAACTGTTCAAGGCCCGACCCACAGATTTGAGATATTTAAAGGGATCTCGACTCGAGACCTCATTGTGCACTCACAATCAATCGCTGTACTCAAAAACTCTCTCTCACTCTCCGGCGATTTCCTCCGCTTTCCGACATTACTCCGGTCTCGACATTGCTGTTTTGAATCTGTTGAAGGTAGTTTGATGGATTTAATGATGATTAAGTTGAAGTTTTGCAGGTTCTCTTGAAGATTTGATGAAGAATGTTTGAACATCATATGAATATTTGAAGATGCTCATGAACCCTAAAATTGGATGTGTTTTGGTCTTCAAAAATTTTGAAAGTGTTTTTGGATTTTGATCCAAATCGTAACAGATCAAAATGTGTTTGGGAGGTCTCGACTCAGATTGAAGAATATACTTTAGGGACTCGAGATCTGTGTTTGCGAGTCGCAACCTCATCAGTCTCGACTGAGGTCTCGAGTCAATGTTATATTGGTCTCGAGTCAAAAACAAAATGGTTTCGAGTGATATTTCTTGTCTCGACTAAGGTCTCGACTCGAAACCTCACGGTCTCGACTCAAAACCTCACGGTCTCGACTCGAAATCTCATGGTCTATATGCTGACTTTTGCAATCTGAGTTGTTGACCAATGACTGACCTTGTTGACTGTAGATCAGTTGTGTTAACTATGAACATGTTTTGTCTTATCAATAAATTTCATCAAGTTAACAAATTTTTATGTGCTTAATGTTTCTGTTGTGTGTAGGATATGGATTTAAAGTTTATTTCTACGCATAATCAAGCTGGATACTTAGCTGCTCCTCCAGAGAAGCATAAGAAATTATATACATCGCTGATTAAAGGGTTGAATAGCTGCCGACTTATTCATGCACTGAGAGATAATCCAGTTGTCTATGAAAGTCTTGTTCAAGACTTTTGGAAGACATCAAGATTTGAAGCACAAGGAGCTGATGGAAAGGGGATGATAGAAGCTGAGATTCAGAAGAAGAAGATTGTTATTACTGAGCAAATGATAAGAGAAGTTCTACAGTTTGGTGATAATGAATCTGATCCGATTGATCTTCCAAGTGGTATTGTAAAGGCTATTTTGCCTCGTTTGAGATACGAAGGAAAATATCCCTACTCGTAAAGAAGTTTTTGCACCCGTATTGGCGTTTGCTGGCACACATGTTTATCTTGTGTATG
The DNA here is from genome assembly GCA_030545235.1 of Helianthus tuberosus. Lineage (NCBI taxonomy): Eukaryota > Viridiplantae > Streptophyta > Magnoliopsida > Asterales > Asteraceae > Helianthus > Helianthus tuberosus. The sequence goes on from CM060363.1 coordinate 133,084,593, forward strand.
ACAGAAAATCGAGGGGGAACAGATCAACTGAACATTACACAAACGGCTGCTTTTGTTGCACTTATTACGAATGAGCCGTTCAATTACTCGAAGTATATCTTTGAAGGGTTGAAGAGAAATGTTACTGGGATTCGAAAAGATAAATTTATTATGTATCCAAGATTTTTGCAGATGATCTTAAATGCTCGTTATTCTAATTTGGAGCGATCCGGTGATACTTTGGAGCTGAAACCCATGGGACCAGCCTGTTTTGGTTCCCTTACGTCCAAGAAAGGCACTGAGAAGAAGTTTGAAGGGCGTATTCCATTAGAGAAATTTGGTCAGTTTGCAGAGACTGAAGATGTAGCTGCTGATCCAGTAATAGTACAACCTGTTCCAGTAAATACAATGGTTGCTGAAGAGCATGATGTTCAGGGAGTTGTTGATAATGAGCCTGAGACAGAGATTTTAACAATTGTCACACCCCAACCACGTAGAACATACAAAACGTGGCGGAAATGTCGGGGAGTGTTGTAACAGAATTAATTGTTTCACAACCATGGCATACAAAGTTATATTTTATTTATTAAACAAGAGTGTTATATTGTCTTAAACAGGAAACAAAGAGTTCATAACATAATTAAACTAGTCTATCTTCATTTTATGTCTCTAAGGCACATGTCCGCCCTAGTGTCCTGATCAACATCCTATGCAAAAGCTCCTGAAAACACATGTGAAAATAGGTACGTCAGCATAAAAATGCCTGTGAGATACATAGGTTTTGTAAAAATAGGATTCATGACTTGTGTTTAAGAAAATGTATAGTCATGAACCTTGTAATTTGCTTTGTCTTGTAAATCATTTGAAAAACAATAAGATCAGTTGATATGTATAATTAAATGTAAGGTTAAATGAATAACCATGTAAAATGAGTTGTATAAAATAAACTGTTTTGTAAAACAATATCTTGTGAAAAGTATGTTATTTGTATAAAATGTAATATGTCTATACTGAAATGATTTAAATAACGTTACGATATGTAATATTATACAAACACTTATATATAGGAAGTACCAGCGGCGTATCCACCATGTTTGTATCATATTACACACGCCTCGTTACTCAAATCACTTACCCAAACAACCACCAATGTAACTTGTTCATGTACAAATCAATTGTCAAGTGTTATTGTGTAAACCATATCAAAATGTCCATGTCTAATGTAAATCACCAAATTTGTAATCAATGTCAACTTGTTTATGTTTGATGTAAATCATATAATGTGTATCCCAAAAATGTCATGTATGGCATGTGAAATATATCAACCAAACCATAGGTAATATGCACAAAAACAGGGTATTGAATTAAACATAGTTTAAGTCAAAGTTATGTTTTGTGGAACAAATGCATGCTTTACTGATACAAACATCTATGCGGTATTGTGAAAATGCATACATCCAAGCCTTGAGACTGTGGCGATAAACCCTTAAACAAATTAAAGGTTTATCTAAGTTATGTATATCGAATTCGGTCATTCCTTCCAATCCAAACAAACCCAGGATTTCAGGAACGGGAGTTGTCAATTCCTATGGTACCACTACCTACTAACGAACGGCGTAGCTAATGTTAATGAATGTATTGTTCCATTGTAAACAACCCAAATGTCATAACAAAATGTAAGCATGTGATGATTAACAACTGTACTAAGTATGCACACAATGGGCATACATAGCATGAAATGTAATGTAAAACAATGTACTAAGTATGCACACAATGGACATACATAGCATGAACACAATGAAATCATGTACTATAAATGTACTAATGAACATAGCAAGTATATGATATGAAAGCAGGAAAGCACGAAAGTAACAAGTAGGCACATGTGTTTCACCCCAAAACAGTTTGGAAAACAGTAAAAGAGGGGTCTATGTACTCACTTGAGATTGCTCAGATGTCCTAAGATAACCACCAAGCAATGCTAGAGATCACAGAATCAAACGGCACCTAATATAGGTAACTATGTTAATAAACCGGACCTAAATCGGAGGATTTAGATAGAATGAGGGTTCGTAAACCAAACGAGTATGGAGACTCATGTCATATGGTTTAACAAAGCCTACATGCTAAATGAAACCTAACCTAAGTGTTTACGACCCAATACGACCCGTTTAGGTAGCTTATGCTACTTTAACGCGTCGTTCGTGTGAAACGCGTTCGGCCCGCCTAACTAGTCCTATGAAAAGTAACATATGCCTTAACATGTCTAATATTGTTGTCAAATCTGTTTAGATGTCAAAAGTTATGTTACATATGTTTAAAGTGAATTTTGGCATCAAAGGGGTATTTTGGTAATTTACCTAAGGCATATAAACTATCTATCATACAACTACTTAAACGAAGCGACCATAAGGTATAACCTCGGAAGGTTATTCCCTATATACCATGGTCACCTAATGTATTTGGTCGGATCCTAATGACCGACCAAATGGGTCGGGTTCGAAGGTATAAGCGATTTATTAGATCGCTTACCCTTACGACCCTTGTCAACGTTGTAATCAGTAGGCATAGTCCCAAGGGACTATAACCATCGTGATTACAATCACGTTGCGAAGTTCAAACGAACTTCGCATTGACCATACACTGGTCAACGCAGAAAGTCAAACAAAGTTTGACTTTCGGACTCAAAAAGCAACAAAAGAACGAAGGAATACTTACGAAGGGTCCCCGAATGCTAATCTAGATCAAAATAACTCAGGTATGAAACAATGGTTCCAACTTAGAGTCTTTTAGATCAGATTCTAGTGAGTTTAAAGCAAATGGGGGTGGGGTATTTATTGTATTTACCAAAATGTTAAGATCTTTTCTTGGAAAATGTGATAGAATCTCGTGCGTACACTTGTTGGAAAGTTGTGGTGCCTAAAAATGACCCCTAATGAGCTGAAAGGGCAAGTGTGGGTTTGTGGTTGTGGGTTAAACAGCTGTAATCTGCTGACAAATCGATCTTATCTGATCTGGGACCCTGACACGGGCCGCGTAACGATGCACACAAACCTTACGCGGGCCGCATGGCCTTGTCTGATTAGAAATAAGTTTGATAAATGACAGTTTCAGTCCCTGTTGGTGTTTAAGGCTTATTTCGACACGTTTAAGGCCCGTTAATCCAACTTTAAGGCCCTAAAATTATGCCTAAACATTGTGGACCTGAAACATGCTCAAAAATATGTCGAATGTTGGTTCGTTTGGTCGTACGATCGCGATGATCGCTTAATTACGACGGAATGCGCACAAGCGCGAAAAACGATCCAAATGACGCGACGAATGGATTTTTCTTATGCCAAACACTAAAATAAAATATTTTAGTGCTTAAATAAATTTTTGGATGTCCGGTTGTATTCAGAACGTGAGTTATGCGCAAAAGTGCAAACTTGTGCACTTTTTGACACTTTTAGTCCCTGAATGACCCAAAAGTTTATTTTAGCACACCGAACCCCTCAAAGCCTATTTCTAAGCTATGTAAAGGATATTTATGGTATGTTTAACTTATGGTCATGTTCCGGAATGTCTGTTTCAGTGCGAATCGTCATACTTTCGCAGTTTGTCAAATTTAGTCCCTGTAGCCGAATTAACTTGTTTTTGCCATACCAAAGCCTTTAAAACTTATTTCTAAGTTATGTAAAGGTTATTTAAGGTATGTTAAGTATATGTTGATGTTTCGGAGTATTTTTCACATTAAACTGATTACGTTTACGCACCAGTTTGCGTATAACTCTCCAGAAAGTGATATAGAGTTTGAAATTGGACAAAAGTCAAAACACGAAAAATGTAAAATATAACCAAACAAACATTGGGATCAAATAACACTGTTTTATTGATAATTGAACTGTTCACAATGATAACAAGCACAGATGTTACAGTCTCCCCTACTTGTGGAAATTTCGTCCCGAAATTTATTTAGAGGAAACTCGTGCGAAAAGATGCGGATATTTCGCCATCATTTGATCTTCGCGTTCCCAAGTAAACTCGGGTCCACGTTTAGCTTCCCAGCGAACTTTGACCAAAGGAATGCGCTTGAGTTTAAGCCACTTGACTTCACGTTCCATGATTTCCACTGGCTTCTCAACAAATTTCAGTGTTTTGTCAACACGAATTTCGTCAAGTGGTATGTGGAGGTTCTCATCAGCTAAACACCTCTTGAGATTGGACACGTGAAAAGTTGGATGAACATTTCCAAGTTCAGGAGGTAACTCAAGTCTGTAGGCTACTTTACCGATTCTTTCGACGATCTTGAATGGTCCAACGTATCTAGGTGCAGGTTTTCCTTTCTTTCCAAATCTGATCACACCTTTCCAAGGTGAGACCTTAAGTAATACTCGATCACCGACTTGAAATTCCAAGGGTTTGCGCTTTGGATCCGCGTAACTCTTTTGACGGCTTCTAGCTGTCTGAAGGTTATCGCGAACTTTCTTGACCTTATCAGTTGTCTCTAAAATGAGGGCAGGTCCAGTAAGCTGAGCCTCGCTGATCTCATTCCAGCAGACTGGTGAACAACATTTTCGACCATAGAGAGCCTCAAAAGGAGCCATTTTGATGCTGGTGTGATAACTGTTGGTGTAGGAGAATTCAATCAATGGAAGATGTGAATCCCAACTACCACCAAAGTCGATCACACAAGCTCTAAGCATATCCTCCAGGGTCTGGATTGTTCTTTCAGATTGACCATCCGTTTGCGGATGATAAGCTGTGCTCAGATTAAGTTGGGTCCCCATAGCAGATTGCATGGTTCTCCAAAAATGAGAAGTGAAACGAGCATCTCTGTCAGAAATGATGTTCAAAGGAACACCATGTCGAGCTACAATTTCATCCACATAGATTTTAGCAAGTTTGTCAGCGGGAAAATCCTCACGGATTGGCAAGAAATGTGCTGACTTAGTAAGACGATCAACAACTACCCAGATGGCATCATGACCTTTCTTTGTGCGCGGAAGTTTAGTAATGAGATCCATAGTAATGCTTTCCCATTTCCAAACTGGGATCTCTGGTTGCACCAATAAACCAGAAGGACTCTGATGTTCAGCCTTAACCTTAAGACAAGTAAGGCATTTTGATACGTATAAGGTAATGTCTTTCTTCATACCAGGCCACCAATAATGAATACGAAGATCCTTATACATCTTATCTGAGCCCGGATGAATAGAATAACGAGACTTATGGGCTTCATCCATAAGCAAGGTACGAAGATCATCCTGGCTTGGGACCCACAAACGGCCCATGAAGTAATACGATCCATTGTCCTTCAGTTCCAGAGCAGGTGTTATGTGATAGGGAAATTCCTTATCCATCAATCCTTGTGAAACACAAGATTGTTGAGCCTGAGAAATGCGTGCTTGGATATCGGATCGAGCTTGAATAACAGATTGAACACGTACACAATGAAGCTTAGTACGTTCCTTACGACTCAATGCATCAGCTACGACATTCGCCTTACCAGGATGGTAGCGAATTTCGCAGTCATAGTCGTTTAAAAGCTCAACCCAACGTCGTTGACTCATGTTGAGTTCTTTCTGATTGAAGATGTGCTGAAGACTTTTGTGGTCCGTGAAAACCACACATTTTGTACAGTACAAATAGTGTCTCCAGATCTTTAGAGCGAAAACAACTGCACCCAACTCAAGATCATGAGTGGTGTAGTTCTTCTCATGTATCTTCAACTGCCTTGATGCATATGCTATGACTTTGTTCCTTTGCATCAGGACACAGCCAAGACCCAATTTAGATGCATCACAATAAACGACGAAATCATCATTGCCCTCAGGCAAAGTCAGAATAGGCGCGTCGCAAAGCTTCTGCTTCAAGTTTTGAAAAGCTTCCTCTTGTTTGAATCCCCAATCAAAGGGTTTGTTCTTCTGAGTTAGAGCAGTTAGAGGAACTGCAATCTTCGAGAAGTTTTCTATGAAGTGGCGATAATAACCCGCTAGACCAAGAAAAGAACGAACCTTAGTAGGAGTAGTAGGCGTATCCCAATCCTTAATCGCACTGATCTTAGAGGGATCTACATGAATACCTTGTTCGTTGATAATATGTCCTAAAAATTGAACTTCTTTAAGCCAGAATTCACACTTGGAGAATTTGGCGAAAAGTTGCTCTTTCTTTAGGAGTTCCAGAGTAAGACGAAGATGTTGCTCATGATCAGCTCGCGTCTTAGAGTATATCAAGATGTCGTCAATAAAAACAATGACGAACTGATCCAAATAAGGCTTGCAGACCCTATTCATTAAGTCCATGAAAACAGCAGGAGCATTAGTCAAACCAAATGGCATGACTGTGAACTCATAATGCCCATATCGAGTGCGGAATGCTGTCTTGGGAATATCTTCTTCATGCACCCGAAGTTGATGATACCCGGAACGTAGATCAATCTTCGAAAAATAAGAAGCGCCCTGTAACTGATCAAAGAGATCATCAATGCGAGGTAGGGGATATCGATTCTTGATGGTAAGCTTGTTAAGCTCACGATAATCGATACACATCCTAAAAGATCCATCCTTCTTCTTGACAAAAAGAACGGGAGCACCCCAAGGTGAAAAGCTAGGACGTATAAAACCTTTGTCAGAGAGCTCCTGCAGCTGCTTAGACAACTCTTGCATCTCAGATGGTGCAAGACGATATGGAGCTCTGGCAATGGGATTTGCACCAGGTACGAGATCAATGCGGAACTCGACTTGGCGTGCTGGAGGTAGACCAGGTAACTCTTCAGGGAAAACTTCAGAATAATCCCGAACGACAGGAATATCTGAAATAGACTTACCCTTGCCTTTATCTGCTGTAACATGTGCTAAGAAAGCCACGTAGTTCTTCCGCAGATATTTCCGAGCTTTAAAACAAGACATGAGCTTGAGACCACCAGACGATTTCTCACCTTGAACCTGTAGGATCTCGCCTGTCAAAAGTGGCACACGAACGAGCTTCTCGAAATAAACTACTTCTGCATGATGCTTGGATAGCCAATCCATACCCACAATGACGTCGAAGCTTCCAAGTTGCATAGGCGTGAGGTTAATAGGGAAAAGATGGTCGTTGAGGTTCAACTGGCAGTTGCGTAGAATAGAATCAAGAACAATGGGTTCACCACTAGCAACTTCTACTGTCAAAGGTTTACCTAGTTTTGTTCTAGACACGCGAAGCATTGGCTCAAAAGACAATGACACAAAACTCTTGTCGGCACCCGAATCAAAAAGAACAGATGCAGGCTGATTATTAATAAAGAACGTACCGTTCACCACATTATCGTCCGCCTGCGCCTCTTGGGCATTCATGTTGAAGACTCGCCCTCGAGCCTGAGCCTGAGCCTGATTCTGGTTTGCATTCACCAATCTTGGACATTGATTACGGTAGTGTGTCAGATCCCCACAGTTATAACAAGCACCTGGTGGGTAGTGTGGTCGTGCAACTTGACCCTGTTGCTGAGCAGGAGGCTGAGCAACTTGTTGAGCCGGGTTCTGAACTGCCCAATTCTGAGCAAATCGACAAACATTGGCAAGATGACTTGGCTTCCCACAGTTATTACAGAAGCGACACTGATGTTGCGGCTGATGGTGGCTGTTGCATCTATTGCACAAAGGTGCATTCCCTGAATAGGGTTTCTTTGCTGGAGGCTGTGCGGGTTGGTTGGGAGCTGCCTGGTTGGCTTGGGCAGTGACAGCATAGTTTTGGGAAGCCTTACGCTTCCTTGCCCTTTTCGATGAACCAGAATCCTTTCCATTCTTGTTTTGACCTTTCTTGTTATCTTCCTTGTCAGACGACTGTTTCTTGCCCTTGTCACCCTTCCTGTGTAACTTATTCTTTAGAATCTGCGACTCAGTCAATGTCGCTGCTAACTCGATAGCCTGACGGAGTGTGGCAGGGTTACTACCAGTAATGATGTCTTGTACTGAGTCAGGTAGACCGTCGATGTATCTTTCGATAGCCTTGTCGAGTGGGGTGACCATCATTGGGCATAGCAAACTCAGCTCCTCAAACCTGTCAGTATACGCCCTGTGCTCACCACTATCTTGCTTCAAAACATCAAACTCTTTCTCCAACGCTCGCTGTTCATGACGAGGACAGAACTCCCTCATCATAAGGGCCCTAAGTTCAGCCCAAGTTTGTGCTAGAGCAACTTCTGCACCCCGGTCTCTCATAACCCCGTTCCACCATGGGAGAGCCCTCTTCTGAAACACACTCGAAGAAAACTCAACCTTACGATTGTCAGCACACTGCACGTGGCAGAAAGTATTCTCAATGCTCTCGAACCACTGAAGAAGCCCAGTCGCTCCTTCAGAACCACTAAACTTGAGTGGTTTAGCCGAGTTAAAATCCTTGTATTTGCATGGAGCATTGTTGTTGTTGTTGGCTTGGTGCCATTGAGCAAAGAGATTTGGGAATTGAGCAGCCATCTGCTGCGCAATAATTTCTGCCAGTTCGGCAGTTGCTATCTGGTTTTCGCGTCGAGGAGGCATTCTAAAAGAGGAAAACATGAAAGGAAATGAGTGAGATGATTGGATGAACAGAATGAGATGAAACAAAATCAACAAAAGCAAAGATGGTGGTCATTCGTCTGCATTACCAAGCAAACAAACGACACACAGTGACTAATCAAAGTAAATGGGTGAAAAATAATGTATCGCGAAGACATGCTCGCCTATAAGTGAACACTCATCCCAAGAATTCCCAGGTAAGCACAACTGGTCTCGCGTCTGATGAGATATATACGAAGTGCTTGCCTAGACAGAAAACCCAGAATACAGGCATTCACTCTTCCAGTTTGCACGTGTTCACATTATTTAAAACCCAAAACTTTGACGAGATTTTGAAAATTTGAAGGCACAAGGCCAAAAACCAAACTGGAAGGGTTCAAAACCATATAACAGAGGGTTCAAAACCTTACAATAGAGGGTTCAAAACCTTGTAATAAATCATCCAAAAACAGATGATTGTTTTTCAAAAATCGTTTCGGAAAAATTTTGGTTTTTGTTTTGATAATCACCTAAGGATAGGTGATGTGCATGTTTTAAGATCTAAACACAAGATAACTTGTGTTAGGGTCCTAGAAAGGTTATAGTCTAGGTCAAAGCATTACTAATAACCTAATTCCCTATAACCATTGGCTCTGATACCAACTCTTCTATCACACCCGGACCACGTAGAACATACAAAACGTGGCGGAAACGTCGGGGAGTGTTGTAACAGAATTAATTGTTTCACAACCGTGGCATACAAAGTTATATTTTATTTATTAAACAAGAGTGTTATATTGTCTTAAACAGGAAACAAAGAGTTCATAACATAATTAAACTAGTCTATCTTCATTTTATGTCTCTAAGGCACAGGTCCGCCCTAGTGTCCTGATCAACATCCTATGCAAAAGCTCCTGAAAACACATGTGAAAATAGGTACGTCAGCATAAAAATGCCTGTGAGATACATAGGTTTTGTAAAAATAGGATTCATGACTTGTGTTTAAGAAAATGTTTAGTCATGAACCTTGTAATTTGCTTTGTCTTGTAAATCATTTGAAAAACAATAAGATCAGTTGATATGTATAATTAAATGTAAGGTTAAATGAATAACCATGTAAAATGAGTTGTATAAAATAAACTGTTTTGTAAAACAATATCTTGTGAAAAGTATGTTATTTGTATAAAATGTAATATGTCTATACTGAAATGATTTAAATAACGTTACGATATGTAATATTATACAAACACTTATATATAGGAAGTACCAGCGGCGTATCCACCATGTTTGTATCATATTACACACGCCTCGTTACTCAAATCACTTACCCAAACAACCACCATTGTAACTTGTTCATGTACAAATCAATTGTCAAGTGTTATTGTGTAAACCATATAAAAATGTCCATGTCTAATGTAAATCACCAAATTTGTAATCAATGTCAACATGTTTATGTTTGATGTAAATCATATAATGTGTATCCCAAAAATGTCATGTATGGCATGTGAAATATATCAACCAAACCATAGGTAATATGCACAAAAACAGGGTATTGAATTAAACATAGTTTAAGTCAAAGTTATGTTTTGTGGAACAAATGCATGCTTTACTGATACAAACATCTATGCGGTATTGTGAAAATGTATACATCCAAGCCTTGAGACTGTGGCGATAAACCCTTAAACAAATTAAAGGTTTATCTAAGTTATGTATATCGAATTCGGTCATTCCTTCCAATCCAAACAAACCCAGGATTTCAGGAACGGGAGTTGTCAATTCCTATGGTACCACTACCTACTAACGAACGGCGTAGCTAATGTTAATGAATATATTGTTCCATTGTAAACAACCCAAATGTCATAACAAAATGTAAGCATGTGATGATTAACAACTGTACTAAGTATGCACACAATGGGCATACATAGCATGAAATGTAATGTAAAACAATGTACTAAGTATGCACACAATGGACATACATAGCATGAAATGTAATGTAAAACAATGTACTAAGTATGCACACAATGGACATACATAGCATGAAATGTAATGTAAAACAATGTACTAAGTATGCACACAATGGACATACATAGCATGAACACAATGAAATCATGTACTATAAATGTATTAATGAACATAGCAAGTATATGATGTGAAAGCAGGAAAGCACGAAAGTAACAAGTAGGCACATGTGTTTCACCCCAAAAGAGTTTGGAAAACAGTAAAAGAGGGGTCTATGTACTCACTTGAGATTTCTCAGATGTCCTAAGATAACCACCAAGCAATGCTTGAGATCACGGAATCAAACGGCACCTAATATAGGTAACTATGTTAATAAACCGGACCTAAATCGAAGGATTTAGATAGAATGAGGGTTTGTAAACCAAACGAGTATGGAGACTCGTGTCATATGGTTTAACAAAGCCTACATGCTAAATGAAACCTAACCTAAGTGTTTACGACCCAATACGACTCGTTTAGGTAGCTTATGCTACTTTAACGCGTCGTTCGCGTGAAACGCGTTCGGACCGCCTAACTAGTCCTATGACAAGTAACATATGCCTTAACATGTCTAATATTGTTGTCAAATCTGTTTAGAAGTCAAAAGTTATGTTACATATGTTTAAAATGAATTTTGGCATCAAAGGGGTATTTTGGTAATTTACCTAAGGCATATAAACTACCTATCATACAACTACTTAAACGAAGCGACCATAAGGTATAACCTCGGAAGGTTATTCCCTATATACTATGGTCACCTAATGTATTTGGTCGGATCCTAATGATCGACCAAATGGGTCGGGTTCGAAGGTATAAGCGATTTATTAGATCGCTTACCCTTACGACCCTTGACAACGTGGTAATCAGTAGGCATAGTCCCAAGGGACTATAACCATCGTGATTACAATCACGTTGCGAAGTTCAAACAAACTTCGCATTGACCATACACTGGTCAACGCAGAAAGTCAAACAAAGTTTGACTTTCGGACTCGAAAAGCAATAAAAGAACGAAGGAATACATACGAAGGGTCCCCGAATGCTAATCTAGATCAAAATAACTCAGGTATGAAACAATGGTTCCAACTTAGAGTCTTTTAGATCAGATTCTAGTGAGTTTAAAGCAAATGGGGGTGGGGTATTTATTGTATTTCCCAAAATGTTAAGATCGTTTCTTGGAAAATGTGATAGAATCTCGTGCGTACACATGTTGGAAAGTTGTGGTGCCTAAAAATGACCCCTAATGAGCTGAAAGGGCAAGTGTGGGTTTGTGGTTGTGGGTTAAACAGCTGTAATCTGCTGATAAATCGATCTTATCTGATCTGGGACCCTGACACGGGCCACGTAAAGATGCACACAAACCTTACGCAGGCCGCATGGCCTTGTCTGATCAGAAATAAGTTTGATAAATGACAGTTTCAGTCCCTGTTGGTGTTTAAGGCTCATTCCGACACGTTTAAGGCCCGTTAAGCCAACTTTAAGGCCCTAAAATGATGCCTAAACATTGTGGACCTGAAACATGCTCAAAAATATGTCGGATGTTGGTTCGTTTGGTCGTACGATCGCGATGATCGCTTAATTACGACGGAATGCGCACAAGCGCGAAAAACGATCCAAATGACGCGACGAATGGATTTTTCTTATGCCAAACACTAAAATAAAATATTTTAGTGCTTAAATAGATTTTGGGATGTCCGGATGTATTCAGAACGTGAGTTATGCGCAAAAGTGCAAACTTGTGCACTTTTTGACACTTTTAGTCCCTGAATGACCCAAAAGTTTATTTTAGCACACCGAACCCATCAAAGCCTATTTCTAAGCTATGTAAAGGATATTTATGGTATGTTTAACTTATGGTCATGTTCTGGAATGTCTGTTTCAGTACGAATCGTCATACTTTCGCAGTTTGTCAAATTTAGTCCCTGTAGCCGAATTAACTTGTTTTTGCCATACCAAAGCCTTTAAAACTTATTTCTAAGTTATGTAAAGGTTATTTAAGGTATGTTAAGTATATGTTGATGTTCCGGAGTATTTGTCGCATTAAACTGATTACGTTTACGCACCAGTTTGCGTATAACTCTCCCGAAAGTGATATAGAGTTTGAAATTGAACAAAAGTCAAAACACGAAAAATGTAAAACATAACCAAACAAACATTGGGATCAAATCACATTGTTTTATTGATAATTGAACTGTTCACAATGATAACAAGCACAGATGTTACAGTTTCCCCTACTTGTGGAAATTTCGTCCCGAAATTTATTTAGAGGAAACTCGTGGGAAAAGATGCGGATATTTCGCCATCATTTGATCTTCGCGTTCCCAAGTAAACTCGGGTCCACGTTTAGCTTCCCAGCGAACTTTGACCAAAGGAATGCGCTTGCGTTTAAGCCACTTGACTTCACGTTCCATGATTTCCACTGGCTTCTCAACAAATTTCAGTGTTTTGTAAACACGAATTTCATCAAGTGGTATGTGGAGGTTCTCATCAGCTAAACACCTCTTGAGATTGGACACGTGAAAAGTTGGATGAACATTTCCAAGTTCAGGAGGTAACTCAAGTCTGTAGGCTACTTTACCGATTCTTTCGACGATCTTGAATGGTCCAACGTATCTAGGTGCAGGTTTTCCTTTCTTTCCAAATATGATCACACCTTTCCAAGGTGAGACCTTAAGTAATACTCGATCACCGACTTGAAATTCTAAGGGTTTGCGTTTTGGATCCGCGTAACTCTTTTGACGGCTTCTAGCTGTCTGAAGGTTATCGCGAACTTTCTTGACCTTATCAGTTGTCTCTAAAATGAGGGCAGGTCCAGTAAGCTGAGCCTCGCCGATCTCATTCCAGCAGACTGGTGAACGACATTTTCGACCATAGAGAGCCTCGAAAGGAGCCATTTTGATGCTGGTGTGATAACTGTTGGTGTAGGAGAATTCAATCAATGGAAGATGTGAATCCCAACTACCACCAAAGTCGATCACACAAGCTCTAAGCATATCCTCCAGGGTCTGGATTGTTCTTTCAGATTCACCATCCGTTTGCGGATGATAAGCTGTGCTCAGATTAAGTTGGGTCCCCATAGCAGATTGCATGGTTCTCCAAAAATGAGAAGTGAAACGAGCATCTCTGTCAGAAATGATGTTCAAAGGAACACCATGTCGAGCTACAATTTCATCCACATAGATTTTAGCAAGTTTGTCATCGGGAAAATCTTCACGGATTGGCAAGAAATGTGCTGACTTAGTAAGACGATCAACAACTACCCAGATGGCATCATGACCTTTCTTTGTGCGCGGAAGTTTAGTAATGAGATCCATAGTAATGTTTTCCCATTTCCAAACTGGGATCTCTGGTTGCACCAATAAACCAGAAGGACGCTGATGTTCAGCCTTAACCTTAAGACAAGTAAGGCATTTTGATACGTATAAGGCAATGTCTTTCTTCATACCAGGCCACCAATAATGAATACGAAGATCCTTATACATCTTATCTGAGCCCGGATGAATAGAATAATGAGACTTATGGGCTTCATCCATAAGAAAGGTACGAAGATCATCCTGGCTTGGGACCCACAAACGGCCCATGAAGTAATACGATCAATTGTCCTTCAGTCCAGAGCAGGTGTTATGTGATAGGGAAATTCCTTATCCATCAATCCTTGTGAAACACAAGATTGTTGAGCCTGAGAAATGCGTGCTTGGATATCGGATCGAGCTTGAATAACAGATTGAACACGTACACAATGAAGCTTAGTACGTTCCTTACGACTCAATGCATCAGCTACGACATTCGCCTTACCAGGATGGTAGCGAATTTCCCAGTCATAGTCGTTTAAAAGCTCAACCCAACGTCGTTGCCTCATGTTGAGTTCTTTCTGATTGAAGATGTGCTGAAGACTTTTGTGGTCCGTGAAAACCACACATTTTGTACCGTACAAATAGTGTCTCCAGATCTTTAGAGCGAAAACAACTGCACCCAACTCAAGATCATGAGTGGTGTAGTTCTTCTCATGTATCTTCAACTGCCTTGATGCATATGCTATGACTTTGTTCCTTTGCATCAGGACACAGCCAAGACCCAATTTAGATGCATCACAATAAACGACGAAATCATCATTGCCCTCAGGCAAAGTCAGAATAGGCGCGTCGCAAAGCTTCTGCTTCAAGTTTTGAAAAGCTTCCTCTTGTTTGAATCCCCAATCAAAGGGTTTGTTCTTCTGAGTTAGAGCAGTTAGAGGAACTGCAATCTTCGAGAAGTTTTCTATGAAGTGGCGATAATAACCCGCTAGACCAAGAAAAGAACGAACCTTAGTAGGAGTAGTAGGCGTATCCCAATCCTTAATCGCACTGATCTTAGAGGGATCTACATGAATACCTTGTTCGTTGATAATATGTCCTAAAAATTGAACTTCTTTAAGCCAGAATTCACACTTGGAGAATTTGGCGAAAAGTTGCTCTTTCTTTAGGAGTTCCAGAGTAAGACGAAGATGTTGCTCGTGATCAGCTCGCGTCTTAGAGTATATCAAGATGTCGTCAATAAAAACAATGACGAACTGATCCAAATAAGGCTTGCAGACCCTATTCATTAAGTCCATGAAAACAGCAGGAGCATTAGTCAAACCAAATGGCATGACTGTGAACTCATAATGCCCATATCGAGTGCGGAATGCTGTCTTGGGAATATCTTCTTCATGCACCCGAAGTTGATGATACCCGGAACGTAGATCAATCTTCAAAAAATAAGAAGCGCCCTGTAACTGATCAAAGAGATCATCAATGCGAGGTAGGGGATATCGATTCTTGATGGTAAGCTTGTTAAGCTCACGATAATCGATACACATCCTAAAAGATCCATCCTTCTTCTTGACAAAAAGAACGGGAGCACCCCAAGGTGAAAAGCTAGGACGTATAAAACCTTTGTCAGAGAGCTCCTGCAGCTGCTTAGACAACTCTTGCATCTCAGACGGTGCAAGACGATATGGAGCTCTGGCAATGGGATTTGCACCAGGTACGAGATCAATGAGGAACTCGACTTGGCGTGCTGGAGGTAGACCAGGTAACTCTTCAGGGAAAACTTCAGAATAATCCCGAACGACAGGAATATCTGAAATAGACTTACCCTTGCCTTTATCTGCTGTAACATGTGCTAAGAAAGCCACATAGTTCTTCCGCAGATATTTCCGAGCTTTAAAACAAGACATGAGCTTGAGACCACCAGACGGTTTCTCACCTTGAACCTGTAGGATCTCGCCTGTCAAAAGTGGCACACGAACGAGCTTCTCGAAATAAACTACTTCTGCGTGATGCTTGGATAGCCAATCCATACCCACAATGACGTCGAAGCTTCCAAGTTGCATAGGCGTGAGGTTAATAGGGAAAAGATGGTCGTTGAGGTTCAACTGGCAGTTGCGTAGAATAGAATCAAGAACAATGGGTTCACCACTAGCAACTTCTACTGTCAAAGGTTTACCTAGTTTTGTTCTAGACACGCGAAGCATTGGCTCAAAAGACAATGACACAAAACTCTTGTCGGCACCCGAATAAAAAAGAACAGATGCAGGCTGATTATTAATAAAGAACGTACCGTTCACCACATTATCGTCCGCCTGCGCCTCTTGGGCATTCATGTTGAAGACTCGCCCTCGAGCCTGAGCCTGATTCTGGTTTGCATTCACCAATCTTGGACATTGATTACGGTAGTGTGTCAGATCCCCACAGTTATAACAAGCACCTGGTGGGTAGTGTGGTCGTGCAGCTTGACCCTGTTGCTGAGCAGGAGGCTGAGCAACTTGTTGAGCCGGGTTCTAAACTGCCCGATTCTGAGCAAATCGACAAACATTGGCAAGATAACCTGGCTTCCCACAATTATTACAGAAGCGGCACTGATGTTACGGCTGATGGTGGCTGTTGCATCTATTGCACAAAGGTGCATTCCCTGAATAGGGTTTCTTTGCTGGAGGCTGTGCGGGTTGGTTGGGAGCTGCCTGGTTGGCTTGGGCAGTGACAACATAGTTTTGGGAAGCCTTACGCTTCCTTGCCCTTTTCGATGAACCAGAATCCTTTCCATTCTTGTTTTGACCTTTCTTGTTATCTTCCTTGTCAGACGACTGTTTCTTGCCCTTGTCACCCTTCCTGTGTAACTTATTATTCCGAATCTGTGACTCAGTCAATGTCGCTGCTAAGTCGATAGCCTGACGGAGTGTGGCAGGGTTACTACCAGTAATGATGTCTTGTACTGAGTCAGGTAGACCGTCGATGTATCTTTCGATCGCCTTGTCGAGTGGGGTGACCATCGTTGGGCATAGCAAACTCAGCTCCTCAAACCTGTCAGTATACGTCCTGTGCTCACCACTATCTTGCTTCAAAACATCAAACTCTTTCTCCAACGCTCGCTGTTCATGACGAGGACAGAACTCCCTCATCATAAGGGCCCTAAGTTCAGCCCAAGTTTGTGCTAGAGCAACTTCTGCACCCCGGTCTCTCATAACCCCGTTCCACCATGTGAGAGCCCTCTTCTGAAACACACTCGAAGAAAACTCGACCTTGCGATTGTCAGCACACTGCACGTGGCGGAAAGTATTCTCAATGCTCTCGAACCACTGAAGAAGCCCAGTCGCTCCTTCAGAACCACTAAACTTGAGTGGTTTAGCCGAGTTAAAATCCTTGTATTTGCATGGAGCATTGTTGTTGTTGTTGGCTTGGTGCCATTGAGCAAAGAGATTTGGGAATTGAGCAGCCATCTGCTGCGCAATAATTTCTGCCAGTTCGGCAGTTGCTATCTGGTTTTCGCGTCGAGGAGGCATTCTAAAAGAGGAAAACATGAAAGGAAATGAGTGAGATGATTGGATGAACAGAATGAGATGAAACAAAATCAACAAAAGCAAAGATGGTGGTCATTCGTCCGCATTACCAAGCAAACAAACGACACACAGTGACTAATCAAAGTAAATGGGTGAAAAATAATGTATCGCGAAGACATGCTCGCCTATAAGTGAACACTCATCCCAAGAATTCCCAGGTAAGCACAACTGGTCTCGCGTCTGATGAGATATATACGAAGTGCTTGCCTAGACAGAAAACCCAGAATACAGGCATTCACTCTTCCAGTTTGCACGTGTTCACATTATTTAAAACCCAAAACTTTGACGAGCTTTTGAAAATTTGAAGGCACAAGGCCAAAAACCAAACTGGAAGGGTTCAAAACCATATAACAGAGGGTTCAAAACCTTACAATAGAGGGTTCAAAACCTTGTAATAAATCATCCAAAAACAGATGATTGTTTTTCAAAAATCGTTTCGGAAAAATTTTGGTTTTTGTTTTGATAATCACCTAAGGATAGGTGATGTGCATGTTTTAAGATCTAAACACAAGATAACTTGTGTTAGGGTCCTAGAAAGGTTATAGTCTAGGTCAAAGCATTACTAATAACCTAATTCCCTATAACCATTGGCTCTGATACCAACTCTTCTGTCACACCCCGACCACGTAGAACATACAAAACGTGGCGGAAACGTCGGGGAGTGTTGTAACAGAATTAATTGTTTCACAACCGTGCATACAAAGTTATATTTTATTTATTAAACAAGAGTGTTATATTGTCTTAAACAGGAAACAAAGAGTTCATAACATAATTAAACTAGTCTATCTTCATTTTATGTCTCTAAGGCACAGGTCCGCCCTAGTGTCCTGATAAACATCCTATGCAAAAGCTCCTGAAAACACATATGAAAATAGGTACGTCAGCATAAAAATGCCTGTGAGATACATAGGTTTTGTAAAAATAGGATTCATGACTTGTGTTTAAGAAAATGTTTAGTCATGAACCTTGTAATTTGCTTTGTCTTGTAAATCATTTGAAAAACAATAAGATCAGTTGATATGTATAATTAAATGTAAGGTTAAATGAATAACCATGTAAAATGAGTTGTATAAAATAAACTGTTTTGTAAAATAATATCTTGTGAAAAGTATGTTATTTCTATAAAATGCAATATGTCTATACTGAAATGATTTAAATAACGTTACGATATGTAATATTATACAAACACTTATATATAGGAAGTACCAGTGGCGTATCCACCATGTTTGTATCATATTACACACGCCTCGTTACTCAAATCACTTACCCAAACAACCACCAATGTAACTTGTTCATGTACAAATCAATTGTCAAGTGTTATTGTGTAAACCATATCAAAATGTCCATGTCTAATGTAAATCACCAAATTTGTAATCAATGTCAACATGTTTATGTTTGATGTAAATCATATAATGTGTATCCCAAAAATGTCATGTATGGCATGTGAAATATATCAACCAAACCATAGGTAATATGCACAAAAACAGGGTATTGAATTAAACATAGTTTAAGTCAAAGTTATGTTTTGTGGAACAAATGCATGCTTTACTGATACAAACATCTATGCGGTATTGTGAAAATGCATACATCCAAGCCTTGAGACTGTGGCGATAAACCCTTAAACAAATTAAAGGTTTATCTAAGTTATGTATATCGAATTCGGTCATTCCTTCCAATCCAAACAAACCTAGGATTTTAGGAACGGGAGTTGTCAATTCCTATGGTACCACTACCTACTAACGAACGGCGTAGCTAATGTTATTGAATGTATTGTTCCATTGTAAACAACCCAAATGTCATAACAAAATGTAAGCATGTGATGATTAACAACTGTACTAAGTATGCACACAATGGGCATACATAGCATGAAATGTAATGTAAAACAATGTACTAAGTATGCACACAATGGACATACATAGCATGAAATGTAATGTAAAACAATGTACTAAGTATGCACACAATGGACATACATAGCATGAAATGTAATGTAAAACAATGTACTAAGTATGCACACAATGGACATACATAGCATGAACACAATGAAATCATGTACTATAAATGTACTAATGAACATAGCAAGTATATGATGTGAAAGCAGGAAAGCACGAAAGTAACAAGTAGGCACATGTGTTTCACCCCAAAACAGTTTGGAAAACAGTAAAAGAGGGGTCTATGTACTCACTTGAGATTGCTCAGATGTCCTAAGATAACCACCAAGCA
The DNA here is from genome assembly GCA_030545235.1 of Helianthus tuberosus. NCBI lineage: Eukaryota > Viridiplantae > Streptophyta > Magnoliopsida > Asterales > Asteraceae > Helianthus > Helianthus tuberosus. The sequence goes on from CM060363.1 coordinate 133,104,138, forward strand.
ATGCTAGAGATCACGGAATCAAACGGCACCTAATATAGGTAACTATGTTAATAAACCGGACCTAAATCGAAGGATTTAGATAGAATGAGGGTTCGTAAACCAAACGAGTATGGAGACTCGTGTCATATGGTTTAACAAAGCCTACATGCTAAATGAAACCTAACCTAAGTGTTTACGACCCAATACGACCCGTTTAGGTAGCTTATGCTACTTTAACGCGTCGTTCGCGTGAAACGCGTTCGGACCACCTAACTAGTCCTATGACAAGTAACATATGCCTTAACATGTCTAATATTGTTGTCAAATCTGTTTAGATGTCAAAAGTTATGTTACATATGTTTAAAATGAATTTTGGCATCAAAGGGGTATTTTGGTAATTTACCTAAGGCATATAAACTACCTATCATACAACTACTTAAACGAAGCGACCATAAGGTATAACCTCGGAAGGTTATTCCCTATATACTATGGTCACCTAATGTATTTGGTCGGATCCTAATGATCGACCAAATGGGTCGGGTTCGAAGGTATAAGCGATTTATTAGATCGCTTACCCTTACGACCCTTGTCAACGTGGTAATCAGTAGGCATAGTCCCAAGGGACTATTGTTAGTGCACTATGTCTATTGACTTCGTCTTGTATCATGTAATAGGATTATCAGTGCATAAGATAATTTAGCTTGAACGTGGTGATTTACCTTGAAAGTGTCACATGTCATTTCAAGGGAAATCATGATTTAGCTTGAAAGTGTCACATGTCATTTCAAGGGAAATCATGATTTAGCTTGAAAGTAACACGTGTCATTTCAAGCTAAATCAACACCACTATATATACCATTCAAGCTAAATCATGATTAAACTTGAAGAAGACTTTTGCACATTTGTGATTTGGAGAGCTTAGTTCTAGAGAGAGAGTCTAGAGAGAGAAAGTACTCCAAGTGATTCAAGGTTCTTTGTACGTTTCAGATTTATCAATAGAATCACGTATATATTACATCTTGTGTGTTTCGGTCTCGATAGTTCACGGATTCCGCACGTCGAACTTTCGTTTAGCAATCGTATTGGAGTCAAACCGGTCCTAACAAGTGGTATCAGAGCAGGAGCTCGATTGCTTTGATCAAACAACAAGATTCGTACCAGATTACAACATTTTCAGATCTGAATCGCATCATTTCTTCTTCATCTACTCTTTCTTTCACGTTTTCTATGGATTTTCGTCAAATTGATTGAGATTCTACGGTCCGAATTGGATGATATTTTAGTATGATGTGCGAAAATAGTTGATAATCAATCCTGCCAAGTTTCAGATACAAATTCCTAGCCGTTTAGGAGAAATCTGAATTTTTAGGTCCGATTTCGTGATTAGCAGCAGGATTTCGCTTGAATCAGTCATAATTCAGCAAGGTTTCGCTTGAAATTCAAGCGAAATCCTTAATCAGTTAGATTTCGCTTGAGTAAAGCTGATGATTTCGCTTCAAAACTGAACATCTTTGGATTTCGCTTGAATGAACATCTTTGGATTTCGCTTGAAACAGTAATATCGGATTTCGCTTGAACAGTATAAGTGCTGATCTCGCTTCAGAACTGATCATTGGGGATTTCGCTTCAAGTGATAAATAGTTGATTTCGCTTCAAGAGACCAATAGTTGATTTCGCTTCAAGAGGCAAACAGTTGATTTCGCTTCAACTGTTCAACAAGTGATTTCGATTGAATTTCTTATTTCGCTTGAAAAGTGAAATTTCGTGTCGAGATTAGTTCACGTCAACTGTGTATCAGTCTGTTTCAGGATATTATTGTGTATACTGATTGTTTGTTTGTTTGCAGGTGATTCGAGGTGATTTACACGGCACAAATACCAAGAATTCAAAATGTTTGATGAACTGGAAAACACTAAATTTGAAAGAATAAACAATTGGACTTGTTGTTCTTCTTCTGAGAAAAAGGAGGTTTTAATTGAAAGATTTGAATATTTCATGTGTCGAAAGGATGAAACGTTGGATGAGTTGGAAATACGGTTTAAAATTTTAATGGACAGTTTGAGAAACAAGGATATTAGAATATCAAATGATGAACAGATATCGAAATTGGCAAATGCATTACCTGCTAAATGGGATAAATTTTTGGTTGAGCTAAAAAGGGAAGATTTTTTCCAAGAACTTTATCCAAAACAGTTTTTTAATGAGGTTAATGGAGAGTCTCGTAAGGAATATAAGAAAAAGAAGGAAATTTTGACCGAAATGGAAAAGAATTTACAAAAATTGGAATTGGATGTAATTACTGAAATTGATAATAGAATTCGTGTGTGTCTTGAAACAAAGAGTATCCTGAAATATGATATTAAAAGGAAATGTTATATTGATGAAAGTATGAATCCTTTTGATTTCGTTAAACTCTTTTGTGCAGGAACATTTAGGATGGAAACAAAGAAAGAAGCTGATGTTGAAAAGATGAATGAAAAGTGCTCAAAATGTGATAAACTTGGAGCAGACAATGCCAAATTTTTGAGTGATGCGGAGAATTTGACATTGGAAAACAAAACTTTGAAAGATGGGAAGAAAGCTGATGATGAACAGATTCTAGAGTTGCGCTTGAACTGTGAAAAACTAAAATCTGAAAATATCAAACTGTTGAGTGATGTGGACAGTTTGACATTGGATAAAAAGATTTTGAAAGAAAAAGAAAAAGAGTTTGAAAATGAAAAATTAAAATTTGAAAATGATTTCAAAAGTCAGTTATAGATTTTAGAAGATGAGAGAGATGTTTTTGGTAAAAATAATCTTGAAAAACAATGTGCGATAAATTCTCATCTTGATAAAATCATTCGACTTGAGCATGAAGCCGAAGGTAATAGAAAGAAAATTGTTGATTTAGAAAACAAGTTGAAAAGTTTTGTGACTTCTGCATCATATGTTTGTCCAAAACCGATCAATTCTGTTCCAATAAGTGACAATGTCACAAATTTTGACAAAGTCAAAGTCAAAATTGAAGATTGTGATGAAATATCTGATGATGAAAAAGAAAAGAAAAGAAAAATATTTTTAGATTTACAAGAAAATTTTCAAAATACTGTTTTGCAATCTACTGAAACAGGTGAATGTTCTAAACAAAAACCTGTTAAGAAGAATGCAGAACAGAAACAAAAAGATAAAAATTTGAAAAATCCTAAAAATGAAAATAAAAGCTCATCAGATAAGTCATCCAATCATTATAAAAAATCACAAAAACTTGTAAATGAAAATTCACAAAATGTTGGTAATAAGTGGTGCAGATTTGACCACAGTGCTCAAAAGACAAATCCAGCATTGAAGAGGAGAAATGATTATAACCAAGCCAAACAATGTTATGATCTGAAGGTTTGGACTGACAGAAGTGGATGGTACGATAACAGAGTGTGCTACACTTGTGGTGTGAGAGGACACATTGCTGTTAACTGCCAGAATTGGAATTTTGAAACACGAAGATGCTATAATTGCCATATCAGAGGACATATTGCCAGAGATTGCCCAAGGAGATCGATGGGAAGATCAAGGGTTGAATCTCAGAGAACGATAAAGAAACCAGTCAATGTCAAGCCCAAAGAACAGAAGGTTCTAGAACAGAAAGTGAAGCTTTCACAGGGGCAGAGAGACAGACTGAGGAAGAAGAGGAAGAAGGCGAGAGAATATTTGGAGAAGATTTTGTCTTCGGGTTCACTGGTTGGTTCGAATAAGAGTTCTGATGAATCGATTCACTCGACAGCAAAGTCAAGCAAATCGAATTCTTCAGATACAAATCTGAGGACAAAAGAGAAAAAGGAAAAGAATAAAATGGTCGGCGATGAATCTGACTCATCTAAGTCAGATAAGCCAAGTTCGGGCAATGAATCTGATTCCACAAAATCAGAGGAGCCACAAGTTGAGGTAAAGAAGGAAGAAACTGTTCTTTTGATGAATGATGAAAAATTTCCTCCATTACAAGCCACAAACACAAAATCAAAAGGTGTTGATGCTGGAAAAATGTTTAATAGCAATGTTAAACATATTTTTAGTAAGATGGTTGATGGTAAGGAAAAAGGAGTGAAAGAGTTTTATGAAGAAAAGAGAAAAGCTCAAAATACACCCAAGGACAGTCAGGCTTGGGTGAAACTTTTCAAATAGAAAAATCTGACTTGCCGGAGCTTCCAGGTTGGTAAGTGTGAAGCAGGTATCGGCATCATTCTTGAGAAATTCACAGGATGGTAACTGTGATATTTCGTCTTATAAGTGGTTAATCAAGGACATTAAGTTGTACTTGATTTTCTACAAGTGATTGTGGTGTTTGATCTTATATTGTTAAAATCTGTACAAAAAGGTTAAAAGAGAACAAGGTGATATGATGACCCCGAACTCATAGGAGATGGGTAAACAAACTAATTTTTCTGGAAAAACCATTCTGATTAAAACAAACTTAAGTGTTTTGAAATCATTATGGGAAAATAGTTTGTTGTAAGGGAGTTTTGATTGAATATGCCGAAACCCTCACGGCTGAACAAACATGATTATTTTCATCAGATTGAAAAACGGTTTTCAAACTGTTAAGATCAATGGGTTGTAAATCTTGAGGGTATGTTATATTTTCTGTAAATCAGTGCATGAGAAGCAGAAAATGGATGGCGAGACAAAGCTATCAGTGTTGGTTGTCAAATTTTCTTTATATGATTTTGCATTTTAGAGGGAGTAATGTTGTTTAGAAAATACAAAAACATTTGAAAATTTGAAAAAGTCAAAAACATGATAAAATTCAAAAATTGAGTTTTTGCGTAAAAAGAGGAAATGATAGTACATCAGTAGACGGTTACAGTACGCTAAAGAAATGGAAAGTTTAAATGTGTTAAACGATCTCACCGTGGATGTGTCGGTAGGTTTTTATACACTTAGTAAACTTTTTCGGGATATAAACCTAAATTCAAACTTGCTTATTTTGTGGGGAACACTACTTGGATATATAGGTAACCCCTGAAATCTCGTTTGAAAGGTCTCATAATCTGATATACTAGGTCTTTATACTCAATGATGTCTGGGGTATTATTCCGGGACTTCTGCTGAACGGTAGTTCTGACCTAGTCCTCGAATAATACTTTCCGCAAATGCTTGAAACATAGCATTAAACCCTCAGCATGCCGATGAAACAATAAAATTGATAGTCGCTGCTGTTGTAGCTAAAAGATCCTCTAAAAGGGGACATTCCGTAAAGTCGAAGCTGATATCTCTCTGCGTATACGGAAGTATCGACCTGAGATCCCTCGGCCCTCGCATACCTAATTTATGTACAGATATCATTGTAGTATTCTCACCTGTAAGACTGATTATTGGGATTCTGGATACGGGAGTATATTCAAGAGGTGGGACACATGAATAGGTTTAAGTTCTTAATTCACCTAATTCGTATCCTGAATCAGTTGAAATTTGTGTGAAAATTTAAGTGGATCAGTATATCGACAATCTAAGTGAATTGTTTAATACTTAATGTGAAAACTAAGCTCAACGGTACTTGTGACTTGTCAAAAACTGATATGATTCTCTGACGCATACTCAAACAAAAATATTGTCTGTAAATATGTTTGTACATATTTTTTTACTGCTTTATATTTTCAGAAAATACAAAAAGATTTTTGATTCTGTTTTATTTTCGACAATCGATATCTGAAATGCTGAGTTTTAAAATCTAAGTAAGCTGATTGTGTTTCTGAAAATAAAACAAGTTCATTAAATTGAAACTTGATTTAAAATCAAAAATTTCAAAAACAGTTTGTGATATCTCCAAGGTCATTAATTTGGACTTGGATGATTAACTGTGAGGGAGTTGGATTCTTTAATACTGCTAAATCTATGAAGTTTGTTGATAGGGGGAGTGGATTAGAGAATTTGATTGAGAATTCAAAATGTTGTTACTCATAAATGTTTGAGAAATTGCAGATGATAGTCCAGACTACGACCCCGGAAGCAAAGTCTAAGGGGGAGTCTGAAGACAAGTTTGAAACAAAGAAAAGCTTGTAGATGGAAAGCTAGGTGTCGATCCCAAAGCACGGAAGCTTGATGAAAGGGGGAGCCTGAAGCTGCTAGAAGAAGAGAGTGATGGATGCGTACAATGTTACAATTTGAAAGAGAAGGCAGAATGATCAAGACTGAAGATGTGTCATATTGCAAGAATAGTCACTGAAGACTTCGTCAATATCCAAGGGGGAGTCTGTTAGTGCACTATGTCTATTGACTTCGTCTTGTATCATGTAATAGGATTATCAGTGCATAAGATAATTTAGCTTGAACGTGGTGATTTACCTTGAAAGTGTCACATGTCATTTCAAGGGAAATCATGATTTAGCTTGAAAGTGTCACATGTCATTTCAAGGGAAATCATGATTTAGCTTGAAAGTAACACGTGTCATTTCAAGCTAAATCAACACCACTATATATACCATTCAAGCTAAATCATGATTAAGCTTGAAGAAGACTTTTGCACATTTGTGATTTGGAGAGCTTAGTTCTAGAGAGAGAGTCTAGAGAGAGAAAGTACTCCAAGTGATTCAAGGTTCTTTGTACGTTTCAGATTTATCAATAGAATCACGTTTATATTACATCTTGTGTGTTTCGGTCTCGATAGTTCACGGATTCCGCACGTCGAACTTTCGTTTAGCAATCGTATCGGAGTCAAACCGGTCCTAACAACTATAACCATCGTGATTACAATCACGTTGCGAAGTTCAAACGAACTTCGCATTGACCATACACTGGTCAACACAGAAAGTCAAACAAAGTTTGACTTTCGGACTCGAAAAGCAATAAAAGAACGAAGGAATACTTACGGAAGGGTCCCCGAATGCTAATCTAGATCAAAATAACTCAGGTATGAAACAATGGTTCCAACTTAGAGTCCTTTAGATCAGATTCTAGTGAGTTTAAAGCAAATGGGGGTGGGGTATTTATAGTATTTCCCGAACCGTTAACATCGTTTCTTGGAAAATGTGATCGAATCTCGTACGTATACTTGTTGGAAAGTTGTGGTGCCTAAAAATGACCCCTAATGAGCTGAAAGGGCAAGTGTGGGTTTGTGGTTGTGGGTTAAACAGCTGTAATCTGCTGACAAATCGATCTTATCTGATCTGGGACCCTGACGCGGGCCGCGTAAAGATGCACACAAACCTTACGCGGGCCGCATGGCCTTGTCTGATCAGAAATAAGTTTGATAAATGACAGTTTCAGTCCCTGTTGGTGTTTAAGGCTCATTTCGACACGTTTAAGGCCCGTTAAGCCAACTTTAAGGCCCTAAAATGATGCCTAAACATTGTGGACCTGAAACATGCTCAAAAATATGTCGGATGTTGGTTCGTTTGGTCGTACGATCGCGATGATCGCTTAATTACGACGGAATGCGCACAAGCGCGAAAAACGATCCAAATGACGCGACGAATGGATTTTTCTTATGCCAAACACTAAAATAAAATATTTTAGTGCTTACATAAATTTTTGGATGTCCGGATGTTTTCAGAACATGAGTTATGCGCAAAAGTGCAAACTTGTGCACTTTTTGACACTTTTAGTCCCTTAATGACCCAAAAGTTTATTTTAGCACACCGAACCCCTCAAAGCCTATTTCTAAGCTATGTAAAGGATATTTATGGTATGTTTAACTTATGGTCATGTTCCGGAATGTCTGTTTCAGTATGAATCGTCATACTTTCACTGTTTGTCAAATTTAGTCCCTGTAGCCGAATTAACTTGTTTTTGCCATATCAAAGCCTTTAAAACTTATTTCTAAGTTATGTAAAGGTTATTTAAGGTATGTTAAGTATATGTTGATGTTCCAGAGTATTTTTCGCATTAAACTGATTACGTTTACGCACCAGTTTACGTATAACTCTCCAGAAAGTGATATAGAGTTTGAAATTGGACAAAAGTCAAAACACGAAAAATGTAAAACATAACCAAACAAACATTGGGATCAAATAACATTGTTTTATTGATAATTGAACTGTTCACAATGATAACAAGCACAGATGTTACAACAATCAACTCAGACGATGAGGGCATAGAGATTATGTGTGATTCAGGAGATGATGAAGAGCTTCCTCCTGAAAAAGAAGCTGATGTTGCTGTTTCTACTGTTCCGTCTGTGATTACTGCTGAGAGTTTGGCTTTGTTATTAAAGTCTGTGACTGATAAGATGGGAAATCCTCCTTCCAATCTTACAGTATCCAATGAAGAGTCTAGTGAGAACCCAAAGGATCCTGATTCATTGCCCTTGAAGTGGAAAAAGAGGGATCCTCGACTCGGAATGTATGTTGAACAAAACAAAGATCAATCTATGAATATTGCTGAAGATGATGATGGGTTGTATGACTTCGATTTTGAGAAAAGTGTCACTGATACCATCACCACTACTGAAGATATTTTTGAGTTTAACACTGACACTCAAAGAAATGATTTAGAGACCACCACTGCTGATGTTCAAGCTATGAATGTTGTTTCTGACTCTGCAGGTCCTTCTAGAGCTATTCATGACGTGCCTAGCAGTTCTAGTGGTAAGAGACCTGAAGAGCCGTTGAGAATGCCATTTGATGATGATTCAAGCGATGATGATGAGTTCATTAGTATAAGAGAAATGAAGAAATGGCTAATTGTGGTTGAGAAAGATTCGATTCATAAAGACGCCAAGATTATCCAACTTGAAGATACTATAGTGCAAAAGAATCAACACATTGAACAGCTTCAAGGAGACGTCAGTTTGCTGTTTAATATGGTTTATGATTTACGTGGAAAGCTAGAGAAGAAGTTTGGACAAGAGTTTTCTGATCTGACTGACGTAGAAAACAGAAGAAAAGCCTTTGAAAAGGATGATGCTGACAGAAGTGCTGCTATGGAACAATACTTCAAAAGAGTTACTGATCCAGTTGCAGACAAAGAAAAGGCTGAAAGAATGAAAAAGAAAAGGGAGTTTGTAATTCTGAAGAACAAGAATCTTAATCCTGATGATGATGATGCTCAAGCAACTCATCATTTAATGGATGTTGGTGAAACTCTCTATGATAAAGTTGGAAATAGATCTGGTGTGGTTAGCCAGGGTTTTGATCAGGATCGTCGAAGATGGTGGATAAAGAGGAAGGTTGGACCTGTTGAGTGGTACAAAAATCCAGCTCAGTTTCAAACTTTCACAAAAGTTGATTTGATAAATCTGTCCAAGTCACCGTATGTGGATGATCGACCTGGAGGTCGTGGATATTTTTTCTTTGAACGACTTCAGAGGGAAGTTCTTTGTAATTTTCCTTCGATGCACACTGCAGAATCTCTTGTTAAACCAGCCAAAGGCATTCGAGATTGATGCGCGTTTAAGTGTCGTATATATTAGGTGTATATTTTAAGCCCTTTTTAACACTTATTTTAGCCAAGTTTTAAATTTATAAAACACGATATTTTACTAACACTAAACACACATATGGGCAAGTGCACCCATCGTTGAGTGTAGTATAGCGTTGGTAAGATACCGAGGTCGTCCAAGGACACAAGAGCTTTTAGTACCGGTTTATCCTCAACGTCTAACCAAAATGAAAGTTTAGAAAAATGTTTTAAACTAAGAAAAATAAAAACTAACTAAAATGCTGAAAATAAAAATAAAATAAAAAAAAAACAGATAGACAAGATGAATCACTTGGTTCCGACTCGTATCTAGTATAACCTTTGATTATTTCCGCACTTTTGCACATAATTAAGAGATTATCTTAGTTATTGTAGTAGGCCCCTCTTTTGAAGGTGACGTTACCCTCACCCCAGTAGTTTGAGTCAGCAGGGATACAATCCTAAAAGGGTGGATTATTGGAAGATAATGAATTAAGTTATTAATGCAGTATTGTGGTAGGCCCCGCTTTTGGCGGTGACGTTACCCTCGGCTAAGTAGTCTGAGTCAGCAGGGATACAGTCCTAAATAGCCGGGTTATAGTATTAATAGTAGTTAACTTATGAGGGGATCAAAGAGTTTGGACCCCCGCCATCCAATACCATGAAGTATTGAAGGAGGTCCTACTAAATTTGACCCAGGTCCATTGCAGGACCTCTAAACGCTGAACAATGGCAAGACCTTTACCAAACCGTTCCCTTAACCCCCTACCAGGTAGCCAACATATCTCCATATAGACCGTGGAGATATGAATGGTGAAAATCCTTTATTTTATATAGACAGTAAAATAATGCCAAGACACCACGGACAAACGATAAGGAAAGATCACCTTCAACATAAGTAACTAGTTATTAAAGTCATTAATACAAAACCAAATAAAAAGTGCAAAAGATTAGAAATAAAAAGTATTATACTAGACACTTTGTCTTCACCAAGTGATGTAAGAGACTTAGGCAAACATGGCCTTGATTGTCAAGAACTCTTACGATCAATCTTGGATCCCGAGACGACTCACACACTCTACGATGGACAATGGATGATGGTGGTGGATGATGGTGTTGTGATGGTGGTGGTGGTGGGTGGTGGATGAAGTGTGAGAGAGGTGGTGTGCCAAGGGATGAGATGAAATGAATCCAAGCACTCCTATTTATAGGCTGAACAGAGAGCTGGACACGGCTCCGTGTCCGCTGGGCACGGCCCCGTGTCCGTCTGACAATCTCTCTCCTCATTAATTGTAATTCGCAATTACAATAAATGCGCCTGCTGTACTTTCGACACGCCCCCGTGTCCGCTGAGCACGGCCCCGTGATGGGCAATAGAAGCTTCTATAGATTTGTCTTTTCTGCTGCTTCTTGGGCACGGCCCCGTGCTGGCTGAGCACGGGGCGTGTTCAGTCTTCTGATTTCTCTACTTTGCTTTGGAAGGTGCCGTTGAGGGGTCGGGCAGTCCACTAATATTCCTTTTCTTGTATTTATGTTGGATTTAGCTATCTTTTTGCTTCTTTTGCGTTTTTGAGCTCATTTAATCCTGAAAATACAAAAGGAAGACAAAAACACTCTTTTTCCAATATTAGTACTTAAAAAGGGTTAGTTTAATGCCTTAATTGATGTAATTTATATGTTGCATTTTACATACATCAAATACCCCCACACTTGAACTTTTGCTTGTCCTCAAGCAAAACTCTTTAATATGTGGCTTACACTCCCAAATGGAATAGGTAGAAGAGAAGGTTTTGGGCTTGTCGTAGAGTGTCGGGATTTCCAAGATCTTTTTGGATTTTATTTTTATTTATTTACATTCCTATTCGTAATGATTTATTTAGAACTCTTCATAAAAGAGATTACTTATATGGGCATAACATGCCTTTAAAATTCTATTTATATACAAGTTCACATACCTCACGGGGAAATCACTCACACTCGGCCGAAGGTGTATTTTTAGTGAATCACTCGAGAGCGGCATGGAACTTATTCCTACCATAGGCTTGCCAAGAAATCAATCCTCCTCCTTTTTAACTTTTATACCTTTGTAGATATCAAGAGGACTTTGTGGGTTAAGGGTTAGGCTAGGGTTAAAGGTAGGTGGTTGGGTTAGTGGTTAGTAGAAAAAGGGCAAAAAGCGTAACAAGTGTCGGTTTTCGTATTTTTGCAACTTTTTATTTTGATGAAGCTTTTATTCAAACTAAGTTATTTTTGATTAACTTGTTTGTTTATTTTCTTTTTGCTTCATCCTTATCACACATATTTTTTTTTTTCACGAAGAACCGAACTTGTTACTAAAATAAAGGGTTAAAAATGAAAAGGGTTTTGGTGGGTAAAAGGGTTTTTGTTTGGGTGATGAAACGAAAAGGTTTAGGCTCAAAGGGGCTAACTAGGGGGATTTTTGGGTAGGTGGTAAAAGAAAAAGAAAAATAATGGTGTAGAAATAAAAAGGGTTAGTCCTAATGCCTCCATCATTTACTTACTCGGGTTTAAGTTGATAAGGACCGGGAATGTATTGTCATGGCAAGTTCTAGAGTCGTAAGAACCAAGCGGCTATTCACACAAGAAACGAAAAATGAGCATTTATTCAAATGATATGTAATTGTGTGCTCAATAAAGGCTCAAAACTCACTTTTGTGGGAATGGGTTTTTATGTGATCAAGTATATATAATCAAATTTTAAATAAGTTTGCTATGCCTTTTCATAATTTTCTTATGTTGGTTCTTTTTATCACTACGCTATCGGTTGTAAATTTGTAAAAATATAACCTTTTTGAGAACTTGAATTTCCCGAGTTAGACCTAGACAAGTAAAAAAAAATGAAATTTTTTTGAAAAAATTTGGGGTGATTAGCGGTTCCAATAGAGTTTTGTGTAAGGCTTGTATTTAGGACTTGCAAAATTCAAGGTTTTAGCATCCCCCCCACACTTAAATTACACATTGTCCACAATGTGTCCCAAAAATAAAATTTTTAGGTTGATTAGATGTGTAAAATAGTGTTTAAAAAGCAAAAATTTTGTGTTACTGGGCACTGAACACGGCCCCATGTTATCCGGGCACGGCCCCGTGTTCAAGTGCCAGTAACAAAATTAAAATAAGAGAAACAGAAGTCTGGACACGGGGGCGTGTTGGGTGAACACGGCCCGTGTCCAGGTACCTGTACTGGGCGTTTTTCTGCAGGTGGTTCGGCACGGGGCCGTGTTGGTTGGGCACGGCCCGTGTTGAACCTTCTGGAATGGAGAGAATTGTCGGGTTGCCTTGTTCTTGTGCATGGGATCATTTTTCTCGTTCCCTTTTTCATCCTTTACCACCATGAGTGTGTTTTATTCATTACAAACCATCCAAACCTTAAAACCATCATTTCATTTCATCATAGAGAGAACTTACATAGTCCTAAATTAAAATAAAACTAAAACTTAACTAAATAGGTCAGCAGGTACACGAGGTTATCATACGGAGTTCTACTATTTTAAGAAAATTTCGAGAATGGTTTCCCGATATAGTAGGACTTTTAGCCGAACGAATTCTTCCCTAAACGTTGTTTAAAGCCATTCTTCGATTTCCCTAGGAAGGAAGAATGCGGCTTCATTTTCCTCCGCTGCTGGTGGCTGAGGGGGAACATTCACCGGGACTCCTTGCACCACTCTTCGCGGAAGCTCTTGGTGCATGGCGTACCATTCGGCTGGGATGACAACTTCGGGCACCATGTTCCACGCCCTTTGGGTTATTATAGGTACCAAAGGCGGGGAAGCGAGAAGGTTCAACCTCTGGTGCAAGAGGTTTACTTCATGGAGACAGCCCTCCAGCCCTACTGTAAGATGGTTGATACGGTCGACCAATGCTTCTTCCACTCCCGTCATTTCATCAATAGCCTCCCTTAGAGCGTAAACATAGTTTACAAGAGAGTCTTCTGCTGTTGAAGATCTCCTCCCTTGTCGGTTATTTCTTGAAGATGATCCGCTTGTTCTGCTTGCCATTTTCTGTGAAGGAAACCGAAGAAAGCTAAATTTTTACAAAACAGAGCCCCTGGACACGGCCCCGTGCTCGTTGAGCACGGCCCCGTGTCCATCTGTCTGCAGGATTTTTGGCTAAAGAATCTTGGAGTTTTAAATTATTTTTATGATTTCTATCTGGGTTTTAAGTTCAGATAATTTAAAACAAAGTTATACAACTAACTTTAAGCAAGAATCTTTAGCAAATAATCTTACAAACTTCACATAGAGGGCTGGAATCAAGGGATTTCCAAGCTTCCATGGAGGAATTTTTTTGAAAAATTTTGAAAGAGGAGGAAATGAATAAAAGTGGAAGGGACAAGAGGGTCCTTTGGAACCTTCTTTTAACACTTACCTAGGATGGTATGAGTGAAAATCCCAGGGATCTCTGTCAATTGAGGTGGTCAAAATGAGCAGGAATCAGGCTGCATTTAAAGAAAATGACAGCGCACTGGGCATGTCCCCGTGTTGACTGGACACGGCCCCATGTTCAGAGGAAATCCTGACACATTTTGTCCGTATTCTGACCAAATCAGCAGAGAATCCTTTTTAGTGAGCACGGGGGCGTGTTGACCTGGACACGGCCCCGTGTCTGGAGGCTGCTTTATGGAGTTTTGCTACTTCAAGGATCTTATCGACATCGGGTGGTTCCTTACTGGTTGGAACAACCCCAAAGTGCCTAATATACCTTAATTGTCCTAGACTAAGGCGAGAACGCAAGAGGTTGTCGGTGAGGGTAATTCCTATTTTCATTCTAGGTGGACAAGTCCAACCCTTTCCCGGGCTCTTGTTAAAGAAGGTGTATGTCGAATCGCTCAGGTCTATGTATGCACCGAACGAAGTCGATGGAGAGTCCTTCACGGCACAATCGACACAGGGACGACTATCGTCCAAGTCTTTGCTAGGTACGAAGGTATTTTCGGGAGCAACGAGGTTGTCGGAATGCGGTTCCAACATTTCTTCATGGTTATCGTCTTGGGGTGGATCAATAAAATCCTTCCTAAGCTCTTCTAACCAATTCTGAACTAGCTTTTCTAGTTGAAATAACTCATCAAGGAGCATTTCCCCTAGAATATCTGGCTGGGCGCATTCGAGGGAGAAATAGTGTTTATTTTTACTTTCGCCCCTCTTAAGGTTGTAAGATGTTGGTGGGTCCATGTAGTGGGGCCTATAATTTAGGAAGTAGCATTTTACTTCTTCATGTTTGCCACCACATAATTGACACCACGTACCATAAGAGTGCCGAAAGTAAAAATAATTACTATCACTCATGTTTATGTCAGAAATTACCAACCGCCGGGATCTAACGGTTCTGTTTTCAGTAACTGAAACTTGGGCACGGGGGCGTGTTGGGTGGGCACGGCCCCGTGTTTAGCTTACTGTCTGATGTAAAACAGGATTGCCAGTTCCAATGATTGAGCACGGGGGCGTGTTCAGCGGGCACGGCCCGTGCTGAGCTCTGCAGAAGCTGAAAAACTAAGAAAATATAAAAAGAAAAAAATAAAAGATGATTAGGCCGTTGATTCCTAACTTTCTTAAAATCCTTGTGTCCCCGGCAACGGCGCCAAAAACTTGATGCGCGTTTAAGTGTCGTATATATTAGGTGTATATTTTAAGCCCTTTTTAACACTTATTTTAGCCAAGTTTTAAATTTATAAAACACGATATTTTACTAACACTAAACACACATATGGGCAAGTGCACCCATCGTTGAGTGTAGTATAGCGTTGGTAAGATACCGAGGTCGTCCAAGGACACAAGAGCTTTTAGTACCGGTTTATCCTCAACGTCTAACCAAAATGAAAGTTTAGAAAAATGTTTTAAACTAAGAAAAATAAAAACTAACTAAAATGCTGAAAATAAAAATAAAATAAAAAAAACCAGATAGACAAGATGAATCACTTGGTTCCGACTCGTATCTAGTATAACCTTTGATTATTTCCGCACTTTTGCACATAATTAAGAGATTATCTTAGTTATTGTAGTAGGCCCCTCTTTTGAAGGTGACGTTACCCTCACCCCAGTAGTTTGAGTCAGCAGGGATACAATCCTAAAAGGGTGGATTATTGGAAGATAATGAATTAAGTTATTAATGCAGTATTGTGGTAGGCCCCGCTTTTGGCGGTGACGTTACCCTCGGCTAAGTAGTCTGAGTCAGCAGGGATACAGTCCTAAATAGCCGGGTTATAGTATTAATAGTAGTTAACTTATGAGGGGATCAAAGAGTTTGGACCCCCGCCATCCAATACCATGAAGTATTGAAGGAGGTCCTACTAAATTTGACCCAGGTCCATTGCAGGACCTCTAAACGCTGAACAATGGCAAGACCTTTACCAAACCGTTCCCTTAACCCCCTACCAGGTAGCCAACATATCTCCATATAGACCGTGGAGATATGAATGGTGAAAATCCTTTATTTTATATAGACAGTAAAATAATGCCAAGACACCATGGACAAACGATAAGGAAAGATCACCTTCAACATAAGTAACTAGTTATTAAAGTCATTAATACAAAACCAAATAAAAAGTGCAAAAGATTAGAAATAAAAAGTATTATACTAGACACTTTGTCTTCACCAAGTGATGTAAGAGACTTAGGCAAACATGGCCTTAATTGTCAAGAACTCTTACGATCAATCTTGGATCCCGAGACGACTCACACACTCTACGATGGACAATGGATGATGGTGGTGGATGATGGTGTTGTGATGGTGGTGGTGGATGAAGTGTGAGAGAGGTGGTGTGCCAAGGGATGAGATGAAATGAATCCAAGCACTCCTATTTATAGGCTGAACAGAGAGCTGGACACGGCCCCGTGTCCGCTGGGCACGGCCCCGTGTCCGTCTGACAATCTCTCTCCTCATTAATTGTAATTCGCAATTACAATAAATGCGCCTGCTGTACTTTCGACACGCCCCCGTGTCCGCTGAGCACGGCCCCGTGATGGGCAATAGAAGCTTCTATAGATTTGTCTTTTCTGCTGCTTCTTGGGCACGGCCCCGTGCTGGCTGAGCACGGGGCGTGTTCAGTCTTCTGATTTCTCTACTTTGCTTTGGAAGGTACCGTTGAGGGGTCGGGCAGTCCACTAATATTCCTTTTCTTGTATTTATGTTGGATTTAGCTATCTTTTTGCTTCTTTTGCGTTTTTAAGCTCATTTAATCCTGAAAATACAAAAGGAAGACAAAAACACTCTTTTTCCAATATTAGTACTTAAAAAGGGTTAGTTTAATGCCTTAATTGATGTAATTTATATGTTGCATTTTACATACATCAGAGATCCATACACAAACAAGCGAATGAAGATCGTGCACTGGCCAGCGACTGTTAAGGAAAAGGCGATTCCTTTAGTGAGAAAGATTCCAAAAGGTGCTTTGAAGTCCCTGCATTTTTGGGCTTATGATGAGCGTCTGGGGCAGGCAGTAATTGTTTGTGATGATGATGTGAATTTTCGCTTGGTGGATCAAGTTGATTTGCTAAATCTTGCTTATGAAGATCTGTAAGTGTTAGCTCGCAATCAAATTAGAGCTACTGAAAAATATGAAGAAATTGCAAAAGAATGGACAGGTGCTGTTGCTTCAGCCATTCCTATTCGCACAAAAGGCTTTGGTGGGCTCAAAGATCGTTTGGGTGGTGATCGTGTAAGTTGAAGTCTCAAGAATTTCCATGCATAAACCTAGGGGGAGATTGTTGGAACCTTGAAGGTTATGCATAGAGAAATACAAAAGTTTAGGGTTGGTCTTGTAATGTTTAACTAGTTATTTTGGGTCGCATGTATGTAATGGGTCTTAGAGGATCTCGAGTGGGCTTAGGGATGGTCTCGATCCATCTTAGTTAGTATTTAAGAAAACCCTCATTGTGTTTAGAGGGTTGATCGGTTTGTTGAAGATTATTGGCCATTCGAGATCTTTGTGCTTGTCTTGTATCAGTCATCGTGACAAAGGTGAATGCAAGATTAGTATTTTGATTTGATAATTCTTGTTTCTATTACTTTATAGTTTTCTTGAATCCTCTTGTGTTTGATTTCCACACTTACACAAGTTATTGTTGATATCATTGAAAGATCCTCTCGGGTTTTACAAAACCCCTGTGATACATTAAACCCCTTAATCCACTGTGATACATTAATTCCTTGTTCGATTATACCTGTCAAACCCATGTTTCAATCATTCATATCAAACCCCTGTTTCATATCAAACACTGTGATTCCCCTGTTTCAATCATTCATATCAAAATCAAAATGAACTAAACCCTTGTTCGATTATACCTTTGAAACCCCTGTCTCAATCATTTATATCAAACCCCTGTTTCATATCAAACACTTTGATTCCCTTGTTTCAATCATTCATATCAAAATCAAAATGAACGATAACCCCTTGTTCGATTATACCTGATATGTGGCTCAACATTTCTATGATCGTCGTCCCAATCGACATTTCTATGAGATGTGGTGTGATCGCCTGAGATGTCGCCAATGCTGTATTCGTCTGAGATGTCGCCGGAGAGAAGATATAGGATTGGGGGAATACTTGGGGGGTAAGGTGGAAATGAAAGTTATTATATATGGTGTTGGGTTGAGGAAGCTATCAAAAACAAGTGGAAAAGACAATAATACCCTTTGACCGTTAATAAGTGAACTTGACTTTAAACAAATTTTAACACCGGGGGGTGATATTGCAGCGTTTTTCAATAGCTGAGGGGTAAGACAACAAAATTTTCCTGGTAGGGGGTAAGAGTGCCAATCACATATAACCCCAAGGGGTAAAATTGCAGTTTACTCTTTAGAGAAATATCAATTAATAATATTGATAAAGGTTGACTGAATATGTTTAGAATAAATTATTTATATATAGAGCAATTATATTATATATATATATATGTATATATATATAGGATTAGATTCAAGAGTGAACACTAGTGTAGTTTGCGAACTGAGCAAACTAATCCTGGCCATACATGTATGTAGATCAATGGACAGGATTTGATGATGAACTACACTAGTGTATTTTATGATTTGATGATGAAATCCTAGCCATCCACGTGTGTAAATCAATGGCCAAGATTTGTTCACTCAGTTCGCAAATACATGGGTGTGCACTCTAGAACCCCACCCTATATATATATATATATATATATATATATATATATATATATATATATATATATATATATATATACAGGATGAGGTTCTAGAGTGAACACTAGTTTATTTGTGAACCAAGTGAACAAATCCTAGCCATTCATTTAGAAGATCTAGAGTTTTTTATCAATGGCAAGATTGTAATTATAATGTTATAACTTTCCTTTAAAATAAATGACATGAGGGTATTTTAATCATCTGTAAAATGCATTGTTTAAACATATAATAAAAAATCCCTAAAATCTCGCTAATCTTCGTTGAGAGTCCAGGATCTGACGGAATTAGACGGAAGTTTGGACGGGATATAACTAATTCGGTAGAATATTATTTCTAAGAATGGAGTAGAAGCAGAATAGTCGAAAGCTTCATTCATACCGAAAGAGTTTACATCATTTACAAGATGGAGAAAAATTTTCTCTAGCATTTCCCCTTTGGGAACCAAAACTTCTCTCAACTCTCACTCACAACTCCTATATATAGGCAGACATCTTCGTGCGAGTAAGGCTTCGTGCCAATGGAACAAGCTCCCTTCGTGCGACTAAACGGGTGTCCCTTCGTGCGAAGGGTTCCTTTATACGAAGGGAACTTTTCGTTACAATCCCGTATTTCTAACTCTCATCTATACAATATTCAACACACGCTCTAACTAGCCTATTCGCACAGTGATGGATACACGGAATATGCACTAACAACCTCCCCCGTATATGTAACTGTCAAAGCTTGATCTTTGAAAACGAGAGCCGTGTTTGAATATTCCGCAACTTCAATCAGGCATCTTGATATCTTCAATTGATTCCCCTAGATTGATGATCGGGCTTGCATTATCTTTATTATGCCCAAATTCCCCTTGAATTGAATCTTTATGTCTTTGTTTGCACGATTCCCAACCTTCTCTGATTTGATATACCACAATCTTCACGAATAATCACAATCTTTAAATAACACAATGTAACTTCTCCGTTTCGATTTTAACCACATCCGTGTTCGGTTTTAGCGCATTCCCATGCTTGATCCTCTGATCTTCAAAAACCCAACCGGAAATTGATAGAAACCTTGAATCATCACACCGGTAAACTTCAAAGCTATGAATACCCACAAAAATCTGAAATCCCATTTTCCGTAATCACTTTTAAGCACACTCCTAAATGATTGATCAGTGTAAACGGTAATCTCCACAATCAGCAAATCTTCATCGGATAACAAATCATCTGGTAACACATTCAGATCTTAGAAATATTCTTCCACAATAAGAATCACATTCTTCCTCTTCAGTCACAATAACAGATGTATAGTCTTCTCCTTTAGTTCCGACAACAACTTAATCAATAAATATCATCATATCCTGACGGTTAGTCCGAAAAACAATTCCCTGCTCGAATATTAACCATTCTGACACTTTAGACTATCACAAAGCTGTGATATCTTTTGAGTATCGACAATACTAATGCATCGCCTGACGCTAATCCTGCTGACCGGCTTGACAAAGACCCAGGACTCAAACCCTAAGACGTCAATTTGACCCTGATCTGAAAAATCTGAACTTCCTATAATCAGGAACTATCGAATCAAGATCCTATGCATCCCCGGATATCGAAAGTCAGAACCACCTGAATACTATCGCGTGTCACGAATTTCAAAAATGTTGGAATTTCAATATATTCTGATGAAATTTTTATTCCCCTTCATTTTTACAAAGTCTGACTTCTCTAAAACTTATCACTGAATTTCCCCCCTCAAACTTGGAAAATTCAGTCCTCTCTGTTGTAACGCTTCGCATTTTGTACTTTCTTTATTTAGAAAGTTTGATCGTATTTCTATCTATGGAAACTTGTATTCGTATCATGTTCGTATTCATTGCCAGTTACATAATTCGAGACTTTAATCATAATGAAACTCATATTTTATAAATACGTGTTTATCCACAAACAAACACTTATTATACGTACAATTATTCACACATACATTCTCAACACTTAATTAATACATACATACGCGTTTCGTGCTTAAAAACGTGCCAAAAAACAAA
Organism: Helianthus tuberosus; assembly: GCA_030545235.1. NCBI lineage: Eukaryota > Viridiplantae > Streptophyta > Magnoliopsida > Asterales > Asteraceae > Helianthus > Helianthus tuberosus. Next base: position 133,124,683 of record CM060363.1, read on the forward strand.
GTTCAGGGGACAAAATGCAATATATCAAACTTGAGGCAGATGAAATGGGACGCCACAGAGTGTAATACCCTAAGCCATATCTATTACGGCCCATCAAACCCCTTGATCCGCAGATTATTGTTTGTTGGTCATGGATTGGCTACCTTTTTACTCACCAATCATTTTTAATCTTCATTAAACACTAAACCATAACCAACCACTATATAAGCATGCTCCCTATCACACAATTTTACTTTTTCAACTCATCTATACTCTCAAAAGTAATAAGGTGGAAAAGATAGACAGATTATTCTAAGTGCAAAAGTAATAACTTTCATCACTTTTCTTCATCTTTTCTTCCGTTTCAAGGCTTGGAACACCTCTAGGAGTGTATCCACATGTTTACCATGGTAAACTAAGGTGGAACATCACCATTTTGAGGTCGAAACTTTCTTTTTTGGAAGATTATCTTGTTAACTTTTATAAAACTTATGATTTCTTATGCAATCTTATACCTACCTTTCTTCTAATCAAGTCTATTGTAACACCTCGCAAATTCATGTCCAATATAGTAGTGACACGTGTCGTGAATCCTAATTATCTAAAAAATAACTTTGAGGGACTAAAGTTGACAAACAGTGTAAAGATGTATGTGGAAGGACTAAAAGCGTCCACATGCCAAACTTGTGCCTCTGATTGACCTCACACGATGTTTGTATTCTTTAATGGATAAATTGTCGGACACAAGAAGCCGTTTGTGCTTAAAATCAAAAGGTTACAAAATACAGGGGTTAAAAGTGTCAACATTTTAATTCTTACCTCTGAGTGACCTTTTAACGATCCCGAGACTTTGTAATATATTTTTACTCTCATAAATGTCGGATAATGATTTCATGAAGCTTCGGTACAATTATATGATTTAATTGCAATTTCCAAGAAAGAAGGGTTAAAAGTGTCAATATGACAATTCTACTCCCGGGAGGCCATTTCAATAAATCCAAAACCTTATAATGTATGGTTTTACTCCCAAGAACATTTAAAACCTGAATTGGTGGGTCCCTAAAGCTGAAAATGTCAGATATTCGAGTTACATAAGTGCAGGGACCAAACTTGCAAATTACAAAACAGTTTTGAAACCGCACTTCCCCGCGTGTCGCGCAGGGTTTCACTGCACCTGGCGCGTGTTGCGGGCGGGACCATTTTTTAGCAGGTTACTGGCAGCTGCTAGCATGCAAACTTGCAATCTTTTGAGAATCTCTGCAACCTGTTTTGAATTCAGCTGCATGTTGACGGTTTTCTAAAACCATTTGGACACTTGTAAGCATCATAATTCACCTGGGGACACTTGGATTCATCTCAATTCATCCAATTCCTCTATATAAAGGCCCTCCTTCTCATTGTTGAACTTGCTCATTTCAAATCAGAATTTCCTCTATCTAAAGCTTTGATTCTGGAGCATCCTGATCATTAAGGAAGCTCTCTCAAGTTTAAACTTTGTGCTAAGGACCCTTGTAAGTGTTCTTGGCTCCTATAGTTAAGTTTTTATTAGTATAAGGACCGAAAGTCAAAGATATCGTAATTATACTTTGACTTTTTGGTTAATCATAAACGGTCCAGCCATGATTCTAAACGAATGTGGCTATGTGTTGGTAATTATGTAGGAGTTAATCCATCAAAAGGGCACCTCCTAATTATCACGTTTACTTAGTTAATTATCGGGTCAAAGTAATTAACAGAAAAGTCAAACGAGTCAGTTTTTATTAAAAAATAACTGATAATGTAGAAGCTATAAAATACATTTTATCACTTTAACAACTTGGTAAATATTATAAGAACATGTTTAGGCATGTTCAACCCGACAATTCTAAGTCTAGGCTCGGTTCGCAACCGAAAGTCGCAAAAGTTAACTTTTGCTTTGTCTTTCAGTTCTGACCCGAATTAGCTTAGTATCTTTATGCCTTAGGGTTCCTTTGTGACCATATTATATGTTAGTATAACCCTCTGAGGTTATACTACATGCTCCCTTAGAAATCAGAGTTCATTTGCATGTTTCCGTTAATTGCTTAAATTTGACTATTATGCCCTTATATTGTAAAAACGAGATTTTTGGATGTATGAGTATACAAATATCTTTGTTACTGATATATAAGCATGTCAAATAAATTTGACATCAGTTTCTGGTCTCAAACTAAAGTTATACAAGATATCGTAAAATGAAACTTTTTATTAATTAAATTACGCTTTCTAGCATAAATCAGGTTTAAACCCAAATTTTGGCACCAAACTTATTGCCTACTGTTTATATATTATTTTTAGGGATTTTTGGAATATTGGGTCAGATTATAAACTGACCATATCTTTGAGTTCTCGTATAATCCGATAAATGACGATAATACTTTTTTTGTTTATAAAATGAGATCAACATATGATTAACATGCCAAACCTTTTCCTACTGATGTTATATGTTAAATAAAATATTTTTAAACAATAAAGGCTGATCAAAAACTCAGAATTTCATAAACTTTGCATATATCGTCATTTGTCGACTTTTACGCTAATTAGGTGCATAGTATGGTTTAAAACCATATCTAGCACCTAAGGCTTGTTACCTACTGATTATATAACTAAATTTTTATACTTTTACAGTAGGTATAAGTCATGAACTCAGGCTTCCAATTTTGTCTTTGAAAGCATATGTGAAATGACCAAAATGCCCCTACGGTGCATTGTTTGGCCATGAATGGTAAACCACACATATGTATGATATCTTACTGAATCAACATTGTAAAATAAATATTTTTACATAATTTTTTAGACCAGAACCTCAGTTTACTATTAAACCCCTTTTATAAACTTTAAAATGACCAAAATACCCTTATGGGACTTAATTTGGTTTAAAAAATTTTCGGCATAATTGTTGATATCCTACTGATATCATAGCGTAATTGAAGCATAATAACTTATGGAACTTGTACATGACTCATCCGGCTACCCGTTATGCATATACGCGTTCGGTACGGTTTATGTAACTAGTTTACATAAATTAACCGAAACGGGTCAAACCTTATCATTTAGCTAGAATGTATTTAGTTTACCCATTTTATACAAGTCTTCATACTTGTTGGGTCTAAATCGCATTCCAATCCGGTCACGGCTTAATCTAGCGTTTCGTGATGTAAACCTTTCTTTAAACTAACCGGTCTAAGTTACAACTTAAATAAGACCCGTTAGGAATCTTATAGGTTAATAAAACCTTCGTTCCAGATTAAGAGCCCCGGTAGAAGTTATTTGCACTTGTTTGAGTAGACCATATGACCGAGTATACAAAATTTACATTTTTAAGCTCTGTAAATACTTTTAACTTATTTTCACTTATACGGGCTTGGGATACGGTAAAATATTACCGCTTAGTCGGGTGTAAAAACATTTAATCGAAGATGGTTAAATTGCATAATCCCGCTTTTAATCAGGGGTGCTTGATAACAAATAACATTGGGGGTTAACGACCGTGTCCTGGATATCCTTGGCTCATTTAAAGAATTGCAAATGGCCACGACTTAAGCACGGGGTGTAGGCATGCACCTGATAGTTGCGTATGTAAAGATATACCCATTTGTTGAGGTTTACTCACCATGGGATTATGTTAGTGGTGTGTCGATTAATCTTGTTCGGTTTATTTATACCGGCCCTAAATGTTGGACAAACATGTAAATCTGATACAAGATTATTATTAATATAATTTTCCCAAGTTATAAAAGAACAGTTGTGCCTTGTGCATTTAAATCAGTTTATAAACACTTTTCAAAGGAGTCGGTTAATTGTATTTACCAGTGTAAACTGACGTATTTTCAAAAAGATTAAGTGGCTGGTACTTATCATAATTAGCTGGGAGCTCTGGGCGTTAGTTAAAGAATCTTGCAAGTTCTTAACGTTTAAAGTCGGTTGAACAACATTGAGTGAATTAAACACTAGCCTTTTTGTGTTTAATCTCAGTGACACAGTAGCACATTCCTCGACTTCCGAGTCTAGGCAAACGACCTAGGATTAATCCTAACCTTAATTTTTTTTGGTTTATATGTTTTGTTTATTCCTTGTTTTGACAGGACTACCTTCAAATCATGCCGCCAAGAGTTAGAGGCAGAAGTGGACGAGGTAAGGCACCCATGTGAGGAAGTCACGATCATGAAGCGGGGCCCTCGCATAGGAGAACCCCATCAGCAACATTCAGCTCCAGCCCGCACGAAGACTGGAGAACCTACCTTGAACCCGCGAGACACTCTGTCTCGCTTAGCACCTCGCCGTCATACGATAACTCATTTGGGCCGCACCAGGAAGACGAGCCCCATGACTCACACCACTCATTTTTACCTTTGCAGCGTTCCGACTCTCACCACTCCTTCCAGAACCCCACACCCTACTTCCAGAGTAGGTTCAACCCAATGAACCAAGATGATGAACCAATGGCCCATAACCCACTGGGGCCAGAAGACCATTTTCCAAGTACCAAGACATGGAGATGGACGATGATCTAGATCCCGAGATGCCACCTTCTGGGACGCCAATGCATCCCATCGAGATTTCAAGCGGATCTTCTTTTCATGGTTCGCCATACAGAGGCCCTGATATATGGGCCGAAAGATGGAGCACATACAAGTGGGAGTTTACTCCCCCTCACCACTACTCACCTCCACATCAGCGGGCCCCTTCTGAGGACCCACACTTTCAGGAGGTCACGCCACCGCCACCACCAGCACCAGAGCAGCCACCGCCGCCAGAACCATCAAGGTGGAGAAGAAGTGAACGGATGTCCGTGCGTGGGGGTTATCATTTCAGCACCCCCTAACATTCCAGCAACTACCCTCTTATCCATGAAGACCCACAAATGGACGGGCCTTCAAGTGCTATTTCTGAAGTCGACTCTGTACCAGTCACACCTGCACCACCACCCATGGGTTATGAAAACCCAATTCCATCATACCCAAATACAGCTGGGTACAACCCGTTTGAGCAACAAGCTCACTCGGGTTATCACTAGAATGCACCTGCCGTCGACCCGTACGTCAAGGCAGCAAACTTTAATGCTCTCTACCCTTTGCCCTTTCCACCCGCGTACCCAACTGGGTACCCTGCATATGGGTATCAATACCCACCACCTCCACAACCTCAGCAGCAGCAGTCACTGCAACCTCCACTCCAGCAACCGCAGCAACAAGAAATCCTCCAAAGGTTGCATGAGGTGGAGCAAAGGGTAGAAGAAGAGCATATAAGTCGTCGCGGTCTTCTAAAGGGTTTGGCAAACCTCATCAAGGGGAAAAAGAAGAGAGACCATTGAAAAAAAAAACCCTTATTTATTGTTTTGTAATTTCATTTATGTATTTAGTTCCTGCGTGGACTTGTTTTTCTTATTTAGTCCCTACACGGACAAGTTTATTTCTTTAAGACCCGTTTAGGGCAATTATTGTAATTCTTAGGGCTTATTTGAGAAGTTTCCTTTTTGCAATTACATTTGGCATTAAACATATACATATACATCATATCACAAAACAAGATATCATTTCAATTTATAATTGATCTGCCATTAAATCTCAAAAGAAAATCTTAGAGGTATAACCTAGCCTATATGTCATTTTAGACCTGGCCATGATGGTAAATCCTTTTTTTTAAGAAAATAAATCCCTGTTAACACCTAAGAACGTGTTAGCACTCTTGACAAAGGTGGTTCGAGAAAATCACACAAGTCATCCTTATATTGGATCCTTCTACTTCCTTATCTAGCCTAATGATCTAGAAATCATGGCTTATATTATCAAATGCGATGATCACATTTAAAACATCCATTAGTGATGAAATGCCTACGGGCTATACTTATTGTCCAATAAGATAAACGATAGTTGTAGTCTATGACTCCCTCTCAGGAAAAAGGTAATGAACTATGTTCAAACCTTAATGCCTCGATCCTATAAGATCAAGGGTTATAAAATTAAAACTGTCCTTGTGACAAGGCCTTTTGTGCCACCCCAAATACTCTAAATGTTTTTATAACTGAGAATAAATAGAACTAAAATTTAAATAAATCTGATTATCAAATTAACCAATATGGTCTATCTATGCCATGGTTAATGAATCACCGAAAATGGTGACTCCATAATAAAATCACTAAATGAGTTGTTGTCAATTGTTTAATAGCAATCAAGCTTCATCATGGCAGACTCAGATGAAGTTAATAGTCATCCAAATGAAAGGAATGATAATACCAGAATGAATGTAACGGGTGCTGATCTACAAGCAATGATAGACAATGCTGTAACAAAAGCTATGGACAGAATGTACAAAGAATCAGGTGCCACACGCACCAAGACTCAATCAACAGCTCACACTAAGCCCCCTTCCAAAACACATGTGTCAAAGAAAGACGATTCTCAGCACTCGTCAAATCAGAAAAGTCAGCCATCAAAGAAAATAGTATTTGATCAGGAACCACGTTTCAAAACTTGTTCTTATAAGTATTTTGTCTCTTGTAACTGTAAGCCAAGAGACTTCACCGGTGAAAAAGGTGCTATCGGTTGTATGGAATGGTTAGAAGAAATGGAGACTGTGGTTGACATCAGTGGGTGTGCTGAACGGGATATTGTAAAATTCATTTCTCAATCTTTCAAAGGTGAAGCGTTAGTTTGGTGGAAGGCACTGCTACAGGCCTCAGGAAAAATCCCACTCTACAATCTGTCTTGGGATAGATTTGTTGATCTGATAAGAGATACATTCTTTCCACAACATGAAATAGAGAAAGTTGAAGCTGACTTTCTAACTCTGGTTATGAAAAATTTAGATTGTCCATCTTATGTTACTAGCTTTAACTCCATGTCTCGAATGGTACCTTATTTGGTTACACCAGAGCCAAAGCGTATTGCACACTTTATTGGTGGATTGGCTCCAGAGGTAAAAGGTCATGTGAAAGCTTCAAGACCTGCAACATACAGGTCAGCGGTAGATTTGTCCTTATCTATAACCTTGGATATCATCAGGAGTAGGGCCACAAGGAAAACAGATGATGGGAAGAGAAAAAGAGATGACGATAACTCGAGGCGTTTTGATAAGAAAAAGAAGGGTGATTTTGGGTTTAAGAAAGGTTCTGAGTTTAAGAAAAGCTCACACCAGTCGGGTGATAGACCCATGTGCAAGAACTACAGGAAACGCCATCCAGGAAAGTGCACAATAGATCCATAGGCTAAACTCTTTGGAATTTGCAAAACGAAGGGGTATAAGACGTTAGAGTGCAAGGATCTGAAAAATGCAACTTGTTACAATTGTAATGATAAAGGGCACATCAAGACCAACTGCCCGAAATTCGCAAAGAAGCCGGAAGAGGCTAAGAAGACCAATGCTCGAGTGTTCCAAATGAATGGAAGAGAGGCAGTCCAGAATGATAACGTTATAATAGGTACTTTCCTCATAAATGATATTTATGCAAGAGTTTTATTAGATTCTGGTGCAGATAAGTCCTTTGTAGACAATAAATTTTGTAAATTATTAAATCTGCCTATAAAAACTCTAGACATAAAATATGAGGTAGAATTGGCCGATGGTACCTTAGAAACTACCTCAACGATTCTAGATGGATGTTTCATATCCATTAGGAACCACTCCTTTCCATTGTCCTTGTTACCGATGAAATTGGTAGGATTCGATATAGTTATAGGCATGGATTGGTTATCTGTTAACCAAGCCCAAATTTCCTGTGATAAAAAGCAAGTTGTTATCAAAACCCCTTATGGTGAATCGATTATTATTCAAGGAGATACGCAGTTTGGGTTCCCTGATCAAGTAACTATGCTTAAGGCATCTAAGTGTTTGAAGAAAGGTTGTGTCATTTACATGGCACAGGTAACAGTGGATGTGCCAAGGCCCAAGATTGAAGATATTCCTGTTATCTCAGAGTACTCAGACATTTTTCCTGAAGAATTGCCTGGGCTACCTCCCAACAGACAAGTGGAATTCAGGATTGATATTATACCAGGAGCAACACCAGTCGCACGAGCTCCTTATCGTTTAGCGCCGACCGAGATGATGGAATTAAGGACCCAGTTGGATAATTTGTTAGAAAAAGGTTTTATTCAACCAAGCTTGTCTCCTTGGGGAGCGCCCATTCTATTTGTGAAGAAGAAAGATGGCTCAATGCATCTATGCATTGATTATCGTGAGCTGAACAAAGTTACAATAAAGAACCGATATCCATTGCCCAGGATCGATGATCTGTTCGATCAGCTGCAAGGGGCAAGTTACTTCTCAAAAATCGATTTGAGGTTGGGGTATCATCAGTTGAAGGTCAGAACCGAAGATGTACACAAGACTGCATTCAGAACAAGATATGGCCACTACGAGTTCTTAGTGATGCCTTTCGGGCTCACTAATGCACATGCAGCATTCATGAATCTCATGAATCGTTTCTGCAAGCCGTATCTAGACAAGTTTGTCATTGTCTTTATTGATGACATTCTTATTTATTCAAAGAGTCAAGCCGATCATGAAAAACATCTCCGATGCATCCTTAAACTTCTACAACAAGAGAAGCTCTAAGCAAAATTCTCTAAATGTGAATTCTGGCTTCGAGAAGTCCAATTCCTTGGACATGTGGTAAGTGAGCGTGGTATCCAGGTGGATCCCGCTAAGATTGAAGCGATTATGAATTGGCAAACACCTAAGACGCCCACTGAAATTCGCAGCTTCTTAGGTTTGGCAGGTTACTACAGGCATTTCATTGAAAACTTTTCAAGGATTGTTACACCTTTGACTTCCTTAACTCGCAAGAATGTCAAGTTTGATTGGGGTCCCAAACAACAAGAATCCTTTGAAATTCTCAAGCAGAAACTAAGCAATGCTCCTGTGTTGACATTGACGGAAGGGACATAAGAGTTCGTTGTTTATTGTGATGCATCGCACACCGGTATGGGTTGTGTGCTTATGCAAATGGGCAAGGTGATTGCCTATGCATCACGTCAACTAAAGGTGCACGAAAAGAATTACACCACCTATGATTTAGAACTGGGTGCCGTTGTATTTGCACTTAAGTTATGGAGGCATTACCTGTATGGAACCAAGTGTGTAATCTACTCAGATCACAAGAGCCTCCAACACTTGTTTAACTAGAAAGATCTTAATATGAGGTAGCGTCGTTGGATGGAAACATTAAACGATTATGATTGTGAAATTCGCTACCATCTTGGAAAAGCGAATGTGGTCGCTAACGCGCTAAGTAGGAAAGAAAGGATTAAACCAATTAGAATCAAAGCCAACAGTATTGAACTAAAGAACAGCTTGAGTGAAAGGCTGTTAGCTACACAGAATGAGGCTATAATGGAAGCTAACTTTCCGAATGAGAAGTTAGGTGTAACTGCTGATCAATTGTCTTTTGGAAAAGATGGAATCCTTAGATTGAAAGGTCGAATCTGGGTTCCAATTCATGGAGGACTTAGGGACGTCATCCTCCAAGAAGCTCATAGTTCTAAATATTCAGTTCATCCGGGCAGTGATAAGATGAACCAGGATCTGAAGGCAAATTATTGGTGGATAGGTTTGAAGAAATCTATAGCCACATTTGTAGCTAAATGTCTGACGTGCGCACAGGTTAAAGCCGAGCATCAAAAGCCGTCAGGTTTACTACAGCAGCCTGAACTTCCCATTTGGAAGTGGGAAATGGTAACTATGGATTTTATTACTATTTTACCAAAGACGAAACATGGGAATGATACAATATGGGTTATAGTCGACAGACTGACGAAGTCAGCTCATTTCATACCCATCAAAGAGACGCATAGCTCCGATAAATTAGCCCAGCTATACGTGGATAAGATTGTATCTCTCCATGAAGTGCTAGTATCTATTATCTCTGATAGGGATACTAGATACACATCTCATTTTTGGAAAATCTTTCAGCAATCTCTAGGCACTCATTTGAATTTCAGTACTGCTTATCATCCTTAGACGGATGGGCAAAGCGAGCGTACGATTCAAACACTGGAAGACATGCTCCGGGCTTGTGTTATTGACTTGGGTGGAAGTTGGGATAACCATATTCCTGTGATTGAATTTTCATATAACAACAGTTATCATTCGAGCATCCAAGACACGCCTTTTAAGGCCTTGTATAGAAGGAAATGTAGAACGCCAGTTTGTTGGGCGGAAGTTGGAGAAACCCAACTATCAGGACCTGAGATAGTCCTTGAGATGACAGATAAGATTGTCTAGATCCGTGATCGTCTCAAAGCTGCCAGGGATAGGCAGAAAAGCTACGCTGATAAGAGGCGCAAGCCTCTAAAATTTGAGGTAGGTGATAAAGTATTACTAAAAGTGTCGCCTTGGATAGGGGGGATGCGATTTGGCAAAAAGGGCAAGCTGAGCCCAAGATATATCGGACCATTTGAAATCATCGAATGTGTCGGGAGCGTGGCATATAAGCTGAATTTACCAGAAGAGCTTAGTGGAATTCACAATGTGTTCCACATCTGCAATTTAAAGAAATGTTTAGCTGATGAAATGCTAGCAATGTCTCATAAGGATGTGCAGATTGATGAAAGCTTAAAGTTTGTTGAAAAGCGTTTATCGATCGAGGATCGACAGGTTAAAAAGCTTCGTCGGAAACATGTGCCAATTGTAAAGGTGAAATGGGATGCCCGTAGAGGCCCAGAATATACGTGGGAAGTTGAATCCATGATGTGACAGAAATACCCTCATTTATTTCTGTAAATCTCGAGGTCAAGATTTCTTTTAAGGTGGTGAGGATGTAAAACCTCGCAAATTCATTTCCAATAAAGTAGTGAAACGTGTCGTGAACCCTAATTGTGTAAAAGATAACTTTGAGGGACTAAAGTTGAAAAACAGTGTAAAGATGTATGTGGAAGGACTAAAAGCATCCACATGCTAAACTTGTGCCTCTGATTGACCTCACACGATGTTTGTATTCTTTAATGGATAAATTGTCGGACACAAGAAGCCGTTTGTGCTTAAAATCAAAAGGTTTCAAAATACAGGGGTTAAAAGTGTCAACATGTTAATTCTTACCTCTGAGTGACCTTTTAACGATCCCGAGGCTTTGTAATATATTATTATACTCTCATAAATGTCGGATAATGATTCCATGAAGCTTCGGTACAATTATATGATTTAATTGCAATTTCTAAGAAAGAAGGGTTAAAAGTGTCAATATGACAATTCTACTCCTAGGAGGCCATTTTAATAAATCCAAAACCTTATAATGCATGGTTTTACTCCCAAGAACATTTCAAACCTGAATTGGTGGGTCCCTAAAGCTAAAAATATCAGATATTCGAGATACATAAGTGCAGGGACCAAACTTGCAAATTACAAAACAATTCTTGAAACCGCACTCCCCCGCGTGTCGCGCAGGGTTTCACTTGCCACACCCCAAAAACGTTGCAGCGGAATATAAAACGTAGTGGTGACGGAAGTTGGTGCCCATTTATACCTTGTCGGACGATGCACTCATTTGTTGGACATTTTGACATATTTTAAAACATAAGTACTAAACATTACATTTTAAAGTCAAGACACAACCACATAAGTTAAGTTGTTTTGATCCTCGCGGATCTTATTACAAACATCCCAGAAAGTTTAAAGTATGTCCAACATATTTAAACGAAACGACGTGCATCATCAAAAACAAGATACGCCATGATTTCCCGAAGCCGAACTCACGTACCTGTAAAACACGTTAAAATCAAGTGTCAACACAAAGGAAGGTGAGTTCACATATTCACATACAGACAATATTATTCCAAAGGAAAACTTTCTGATTTGGTGTTTATTTGAAAACATCCATATAATTTTAGAAAGTCCATTTTACTTCCTTGATAAAATCCATGGGCCATCCGTCGGTTCATCAATCCGACAACAGTAATATTGCCTAAGTTTTGTATATTAAATTATTGCATCAACTTTCAGACTCATATGTTAGCTAGACAATACGAACTATATATTAACCATGCAGGGATAATCAAAACTAGACAATAAACAAAATATCAATTCGTCGTTTGATTTGACACGGGGCGACCGGTCACGACGGGGGTTGTCAACCCGATAGATCTACCAACAATTCCTCGCGTGCAATACTTAAATGATTAAAGGACATCATGGGCGCAGGGTCCTCTTGAAGGACAATATGATGTCTGCCTCACGTACAATATATATATCCTACTAATATGACAATTTAATACACGATGTGGTACGAATTCCCTGGATCTACATCATTCGAGACCCAGGCCTGCATCCGTCCCAACTATACGGTCATGTTTCGCCTAGGAAATATTGTATCATCCCAATGTCCAACATTTATTCATCAAAAACGTTTTTACTTCGAAACGTATGACTTATCAAATTTCATATATTTTCATCGAAAATATATATTTTATATTAAAAGGTATGTTTTATTTCAAAAACATTATTAAACCCTTTTATTGACGTGTAATACCCCCAAAATATATACAAAGCAGTACGAAGAGGGGTTTAGTGACACTCACCTTTGGGTGCGTATTTTTAAATAGCGCAATCCCAGAGATTGATTTTCTACACGTCCTAATATATGAACGATTCTAAATCAATATGCATAACAAAAAAATCCTAAGTTTCTCCGTTTCTTAGAATTATCACATAACTTTGAGATCATCTAGAAAAGTTGTTATTTTTGGATTATGTTGGCACATTAATATATATATGAGTCCACACACACACACACACACACACACACACACATATATATATATATATATGATTTTGCGACTTGAACGATTTTATTGGTGACCATTATTGTGTAAATCCGTTAACTTTCCCGTTTATACGCAATATATCTACGATTTGCGCGTCGTAATATATATACAAAAACGTTCATATTATTTAACACCGAAACACGTGAAATATTGCTAACTTATCTATTTTGTAATTTTTAAAGAAAATATACATAAAATATCATATATGTATCAAATTTCATGCTCGACAAACAAGTTTCATGTCTAACACAATTTTCACTGTTTCTACCGCACAAAACGTACATGCATACATGCATAAGCTAGATTTCTAACATCATGTTAAAAACTTAACATATTTTCATATTCTTATGTTAAATCATATGAAACATTTTGCCACATAAAGTTTACCCAAAATTTTACCCACACTAGTGTACATTGAAAAATGCGTGTTTTAGCTATTCGGTAACGTTTTCGGGCGTCGGAAGTCACGTTTGACCAACCAAACACCAAGTAAACTTAAAATTAGTTATAATACTTATTTTTAAACTAAAAATATAGGTTTACTTACTGATCTGAATCAGTTTTATAAAAATCATTCGAAAAGCCGATTTTTGACCGTTTTAACGCATAGTTTTGCGTTAAACGTTACTATAATCATCCCAACTCGAAAAGACTTGATATTTTAACACAATACATGTTATTTACTGATTAAAATAATAGTTATAATCAGATTAGTGCAGTTTTTGTATAAGTCACATAAATCATGCGATTTCACGTATTTTACAACTTTTAATGCACCATCTACAACATGCAAAGCTAACAAACATTATGACAAAGTTATAAGTCACTAAACACTTTAAAATAACTTCATTTTGGTGTTCATAATCTGCTCATAACTGATTTTTACTCAATCATACTCAAATCGTCTTTTTAAGATCATATATCATCATGCATGTCTAAGTATATGCATCTAGTATGCTCATATCATAACTTTATCATCTAATATGATCTCAATACATCGAAACCTCACTAACATATTATTCTTTCATATATCATACATAACACTTTAATCCTTCAATCATTCATGTTCATTCATACTTAGATTCTTTACTTTTATGATTACAAAAACAACTTTAACTTACATGCATACACATATATATACATATATATACGAAATTTATACACACATATACTTCTAAAATTTCACTTTTCAATATTCCACTTTCAAATATTTAATAACTTTAGAACATTCTTATTTGACAACTAGTAATTCCTTTAATCATCTTATTTTTCAAGAAATCAAACAATTCAAGATCTTTTCATCAAAAATCAAAATACAACTTATACACATACATACACACATAATCGGCCATAAACACATACATACCCACACCCATTTTTATTTTGTTCAAAACTTATTTGTTTGATAGTTTCAAGTTAATGTTTAGATTCAAGAATCAAGAGAAACCTTTACTATCTTCTTTATCATTATGAATCAAGAACAATGTTTAATGAAATATATTATACCTTCAAGATTTTAGATGGGTTTTTGGTAAAAGATGGTGATATGAAACTTGTTCTTGCTTGAATCCACTTGAAATCACCTCCAAACTTCCTTATGAGCTTCAAATCACCATGTAAAGACCTTGATTCTTCATGTTTTGATTTTGAAAATGAAATGATAGTGTGGTTAGGGGGTGTTCGGCCACGAGTTTGCAAGAAGGAGAGAGAGAGTGAATTTTGAATCTTGTCTTGGAATATGGATGTTTATGGTGCATGTATTCAAGATTAATCATCATTTCAATTCTCTAAGCATGACAAGTGTAGAAATTGCAAGAAACGAGAATGTTTTGGCAGCCCTTAATGCCGCCACGTTCACCCCTCTCGCACATGACAATTATACATATAGATATTATATGTAAATTAGCTCGAAAACAGGTATTTTACTGATTACCGGGTATTTTATCTAGCGTTTTAATCCCGTTCTAGTGCGTTTTAAATTATTTTTATTATTCTATAAAAATAATCACTTAAAATTATTACTGAAATAATTACCAGTGGCCTTGACTGGCTGTGTTGATAGTATTTTGTTTAATTCGCGTAGTATAGCACGGTACACGCTCAAACTCGAAAAATAGAGTTTCTTAGCGTTTTAAATTATTTTTCCACACGTATATGATCAAAATTATTATTCTAATCATAACAGACTATTTTTATAATTTTAACACTGATCGGGTGGTCACCGACGTTCGTTTCGCATTTTAAATGTTACGCAATAAGCGCTAGTTTTATCGTTGCCAACATAATTTTTATACACATCTAAATTTTCCAACACATCAAATATCATATATTAACATCACCGTCAATCACAAATAGTCATGTTACATGTTCACTACACAGATTACTATTGTCCGGTACGGCCTGAGAGGCCGGGTGTCACAGTCTCCCCCTGTTTAGGTAATTTCATCCCCGAAATTCTACTTTACAGGTTTTGTTTTCACACTCAGTGGGAAGAGGTGAGGATATTTTGTTGCATTTCGTCTTGTCCCTCCCAGGTGAACTCAGGTCCACGCCTAGAATTCCAATGGACTTTGACCAACTCAATCTTACTCCTCTTGAGTTTCTGGGTTTTCTGATCCGGAACCTCCACTGGTTCTTCGATAAACCTTAGTTTTTCGTCTACTCGAACCTCTCCGGGGGGTATAATTAGTGTCTCATCGGACAGACACTTTTTCAGGTTGGAGACATGGAATACGTCATGAACTCCACTCAGCTCCTGTGGCAACTTGAGCCTATACGCGACTGGTCCAACTCGAGAGACGACTTCGAAGGGACCTATATAGCGCGAGCTCAACTTTCCCCCGTTTCCAAACCTTACAACGCCCTTCCATGGCGATACCTTCAGTATAACCCTATCACTAACTTGAAACTCCAGCGGTTTCCTTCAGTTATCTGCATAACTCTTCTGTCGATCCGCGGCGACCTTCAACCTATTTTTGATCTGGACAACCTTGTCCGTGGTCTCCTGAATAATCTCGGGTCTGGTCAAATGCTTCTCGCCGAATTCAGCCCAACAGAGCGGTGATCGACAATTCCTTCCATACAGGGCTTCAAACAGAGCGGCTTTTATGCTGGCGTGGTAACTATTGTTGTAAGAAAACTCTGCCAAGGGCAAATGAGTATCCCAACTTCCACCGAAATCAATCGCACACACTCTCAGCATATCCTCTAACGTCTGAATGGTCCTTTCGCTCTGACCATCCATTTGGAATATGGATGTTTATGGTGCATGTATTCAAGATTAATCATCATTTCAATTCTCTAAGCATGACAAGTGTAGAAATTGCAAGAAACGAGAATGTTTTGGCAGCCCTTAATGCCGCCACGTTCACCCCTCTCGCACATGACAATTATACATATAGATATTATATGTAAATTAGCTCGAAAACAGGTATTTTACTGATTACCGGGTATTTTATCTAGCGTTTTAATCCCGTTTTAGTGCGTTTTAAATTATTTTTATTATTCTATAAAAATAATCACTTAAAATTATTACTGAAATAATTACCAGTTGCCTTGACTGGCTGTGTTGATAGTATTTTGTTTAATTCGCTTAGTATAGCGCGGTACGCGCTCAAACTCGAAAAATATAGTTTCTTAGCGTTTTAAATTATTTTTCCACATGTATATGATCAAAATTATTATTCTAATCATAACAGACTATTTTTATAATTTGAACACTGATCGGGTGGTCACCGACGTTCGTTTCGCATTTTAAATGTTACGCGATAAACGCTAGTTTTATCGTTGCCAACATAATTTTTCTACACATCTAAATTTTCCAACACATCAAATATCATATATTAACATCACCGTCAGTCACAAATAGTCATGTTACATGTTCACTACACAGATTACTATTGTCCGGTACGGCCTGAGAGGCCGGGTGTCACAATCTCCCCCTATTTAGGTAATTTCATCCCCGAAATTCTACTTTATAGGTTTCGTTTTCACACTCGGTGGGAAGAGGTGAGGATATTTTTGTTGCATTTGGTCTTGTCGCTCCCAGGTGAACTTAGGTCCACGCCTAGAATTCCAATGGAGTTTGACCAACTCAATCTTACTCCTCCTGAGTTTCTGGGTTTTCTGATCCGAAACCTCCACTGGTTCTTCGATAAACCTTAGTTTTTCGTCTACTCGAACCTCTCCGGGGGGTATAATTAGTGTCTCATCGGACAAACACTTTTTCAGGTTGGAGACATGGAATACGTCATGAACTCCACTCAGCTCCTGTGGCAACTTGAGCCTATACGCGACTGGTCCAACTCGAGAGACGACTTCGAAGGGACCTATATAGCGCGAGCTCAACTTTCCCTCGTTTCCAAACCTTACAACGCCCTTCCATGGCGATACCTTCAGTATAACCCTATCACTAACTTGAAACTCCAGCGATTTCCTTCGGTTATCTGCATAACTCTTCTGTCGATCCACGGCAACCTTCAACCTATTCTTGATCTGGACAACCTTTTCCGTGGTCTCCTGAATAATCTCGGGTCCGGTCAAATGCTTCTCGCCGAATTCAGCCCAACAGAGCGGTGATCGACACTTCCTTCCATACATGGCTTCAAACAGAGCGGCTTTTATGCTGGCGTGGTAACTATTGTTGTAAGAAAACTCTGCCAAGGGAAAATGAGTATCCCAACTTCCACCGAAATCAATTGCACACGCTCTCAGCATATCCTCTAACGTCTGAATGGTCCTTTCGCTCTGACCATCCATTTGAGGATGATATGCAGTACTCATATCCAAACGAGAACCCAGCGATTTCTGGAGAGATCGCCAAAATCTGGAGTCAAATCGTCAGTCTCTATCCGAAATGATTAACACTGGTACTCGATGACGGGCTACAATCTTGTTAAGGTACAGCTGCGATATCTTCTCCGTGTTGTCTGTTTCCTTATGTGCTAGGAAATGAGCAGACTTTGTCAATCGATCCACAATTAACCAGATCATATTGTGTCCACGCGATGTACGGGGTAACTTGGTGATAAAGTCCATCGTAAGATGTTCCCATTTCCACTTAGGAATCTCTGGTTGCTGTAGAAGCCCAGACGGCTTCTGGTGCTCAGTCTTAACCTTAGAGCATGTCAGACATTTACTCATGTAGGCCGCAATGTCTCTTTTCATCTTCGGCCACCAGTAAAACTCCTTAATGTCCTGATACATCTTGGTAGAACCTGGGTGAATGGAATACTTGGATTTATGAGCTTCGTTCATATCCAATTCACGGAGGTTACCTTTAAGTGAAACCCAGACTCGGTTCATGAAGTACATTACTTCATCCGCTTTTGATATCAGTTTACATTCTAAGCCCTTTAAACATTTCCTCTCAAATCGTCATCCTTCAAAGTTTCCCGCTGTGCATCACGAATTCGATCGGTCAAACTCGTTTGTATGGTTAAACCCAAAGCACGCACACGTAGAGGCTTTTCCCGTTCCTTCCTACTGAGCACATCTGCAACAACGTTTGCTTTTCCCAGGTGATATCGGATATCACATTCATAATCGTTGAGTAACTCCACCTAAAGTCGTTGTCGCATATTAAGCTACTTCTGATCGAGGATGTGCTGGAGGCTCTTATGGTCCGTGTAAATCGTACACTTCTTGCCATACAAGTAGTGTCTCCAGATCTTTAAAGCAAACACAACAGCTCCAAGCTCCAAATCATGTGTTGTGTAATATTTCTCATGCACTTTCAATTGCATGGACGCATAGGTTATCACTTTGTCTCTTTGCATTAAAACGCACCCAAGACCCAAACGTGAGGCGTCACAGTAAACAATGAAATCATCACTTCCGTCAGGAAGGGAAAGAATAGGTGCACTGCAGAGCTTTTCCTTCAACGACTGAAAAGCTTTCTCCTGCTTCTCCGTCCAGTCAAACTTCCTTTCCTTCTGGGTTAATAGCGTCAATGGTTGCGCTATTCTAGAGAAGTTCTCAATGAACCTCCGGTAATACCCAACAAGCCCTAAGAATTGTCGCACCTCTGACGGAGTCTTTGGTGCTTCCCAATTCTTTATTGCTTCGATCTTAGACGGATCTACATGTATACCTTTCTCATTTATGACATGTCCGAGAAAATGAACTTCTCGAATCCAAAACTCACATTTAGAGAACTTGGCATACAGCTTCTCTTCCTTCAGCAACTCCAAAATTAAAATCAAATGATGCTCATGATCTTCTTTGGTTCGTGAATAAATAAGTATATCGTCGATGAATAATATCACGAATTTGTCCAAGTAGGGTTTGCATACCCTGTTCATGAGATCCATGAACGCAGCTGGCGCATTAGTTAGACCAAAGGGCATGACTAGGAACTCATAATGGCCATATTGTGTTCGAAAGGCTGTCTTTGGAATGTCTTTGTCAGCAACCTTCAACTGATGATAGCCTGAAAGCAGATCTATCTTCGAGTAGTAGCTGGATCCCTGAAGCTGGTCAAACAGGTCATCAATCCTCGGCAAAGGATACCGATTCTTGATAGTTAACTTGTTCAGCTCCCTGTAATATATACACATCCTGAAGGATCCATCCTTCTTATTTATGAACAGAACAGGCGCACCCCACGGTGAATAACTCGGTCGAATGAAACCTTTGTCTAGTAGCTCTTGAAGCTGGTTCGACATTTCTTTCATTTCAGACGGTGCCAGTCTATAGAGAGATTTTGCAATTAATGCAGCATCAGGTACCAAGTCGATTCGGAATTCGATCTGTCTCGCAGGGGGTAATCCAGGTAAGTCTTCAGGAAAAACTTCTGGATAATCACGAACAATAGGAATCTCCTTGATCTTCCTATATTCGGCCTTTGTATCCATCACGTTAACTAAGAACGCAGGATACCCTTTCCGTAACAACTTGAGCATCTTCATAATACTGACAACACCCGACACACGACTCGAACGATCTCCATGGACCACTATCACTTCGCCACCGCCAGGAAGAGGTATCCGCACTTGCTTCTCAGAGCAAACAATCTCTGCTTTGTTCTTGGATAGCCAATCCATCGCCACAACTACAACGAAACTTTCCAACTCCACTGGTAGTAAATCAATACAAAATTTATGATCGTCTAACTGAATTCTACAGTCGCGAATGACTTCTCTAGTTTCTATCAGATTACCATTCGCAAGTTCTATCGAGTACTTCTTATTTAGCTTACTTGTAGGCGAACACAGGAATGGTTCAAAGTTTTTCGAGACAAAACTCAAGTCAGCTCCAGTATCAAAAAGTACGAACGCGGAATGGTTATTGATAAAAAAACATACCAGTGACAACAGCAGGATCATCACGTGCCTTCCCTGCGTTTAGCTCGAACGCTCTACCCCTGGCATTCTGACCTCCCATCTTAGGATAATCCCTCTTGAAATGCCCTTGTTCTCCGCACTGGAAGCATCCTTCAAGCCTCGTTCCTTCCAAAGTACTTTTGGCATAGCATTCACGGGTAGCATGCCCAGTTCCTCCGCATCGGTTACATTTCTTCTATCCTTCCTCACGAGTCTTTCTCTCATATCTGCCTCGGCTATCTCTGGTGCCATCCTTTCTAGTACCACTAGAACTTGCTGCATATGCCTTCTTCGGACTGCGTTTCCTGTCGCGCTTCTCTTCAGTCTCCTTCCTCGAGTTCTCGGACTTGAGTTTCTTCGTAACTTCTGTCTTAGACTCAGAATGCCCCGACCGTTCAGATTTCGCGTCTGCTTTGGCCTTGCCCGATGACTTCCCGGTTTCCTCCTTTTTATCAAGACTACCTTTGCTAGCAGCGTCATCGGCTAATGATTTTGCCAATGTAGTAGCCTCTAGGTAGGTGGTAGGTTTCGTGGATGTAACCATACTGCGAATTCGTGGTGACAATCCCCAGATATACCTTTCTACCTTTACATATTCAGGAGTAACCATTCGTGGAACTAACCTCGCGAAGTCGTTAAAACGTGAAGTATAAGCTCTGACATTCAGACCTTCCATGGTTAGGTTCCAGAAGTCTGTCACGATTTTCTGAATTTCACTGCGTGGGCAGTACTCTTTCAGGAGCATCTCTTTAAGTTCGTTCCAGGTCAGACCGTAGGCAGCGTCTTCACCCAAAATTTGAACTTGCGAGTTCCACCAGGACAGCGCTTCATCAAGAAAAGAGCAAGAAGTATATCTCACCCATTGATCAGCAGCACAACCACTGATTACCATGACAGATTCCATCTTCTCAATCCATCGGGTGATATCTAAGGGTCCTTCAGCACCGGTAAATGATCGTGGGTTAAAGCCCTGGAATGTTTTATATGTACACCCGTGCACTGTTCAATAATGTTAATAGAAATTAGGAATTCATTCCAATGATATCATAACAAATGAACTACTAAAACTTTCCGATCACATTTTACCTGGAGGATTTCCATTATGTGCCCCACCAAAACCTTGCCCGTGTGGACCACGTCCACGTCCCTGACCATCATTTTGGTTAGCATTGAGCTGTTCCATGGCAGTATTAACGTGTTAGGCTATGAGTTGAGCCAACTCTTCCGCTGTGGTAGGTAATCTGGTACATTGTCTTGCTTTTGGAGACATTTCATCGTTTCTATTATCATAACAATAATATCCACATAAAACGATAACAAAAAATAATTCAATCATTAAATGTTAGTGGACCAAACATTGCGCATGTATAATATCCACATATTAATGAGAAAAATTTTAAACCAAAAGTACATCATTGGTATTTATTATAGAAATTATTTAAACTCGTTTTCAGTACAAAAGACTATTCTTGGCATGTCTACATCGACACCCATAAACAAGTTCATACGAAATTCCCAAATAATATCCAAAATGAAACTGGCACCCAGGCCACAAACACAAAGAACATCAAAAATGTCTAACAAAACAATCCATCAAACAACGAAAAAAACAAACAGACAAACAACTATCATCAACGCCTCAAACCTAGAGACTCTAACATCTCCTGAACAAGCTTCTCCAAATCCACAACCCTCCAATGCATCTCATCTCTCGTGATGTCGTCTATAACCTCAACTCTTCGTGGTCGTCCATCTGTTCCTCGAGGTACTTCACCTTTCATTTGGCTATGTCTAGATCTTTGCGCAAAGCGGCGAGCTGTCGATCACAATGGCAATATCGATCTACCCTATCTCCAGCTGGCCTAATCCTCTTCCTACGACGATAATAAACTAACAGCGGCATCGAAGAAGTGCGTGACTCTAAAACAGGCAAAGAAGACTCAGACAAAACAAGCAGAGGGATCTCAGTAGCAGACTCGATCACAGCAGCAGGTGGAACGACTGATGGCTCTAAGGGTCAAGCCGTGAAGATAGTGGCTCCACCATTGGTGCGATACTAGAAGATCCTCCGATAGTATGGACACCCCAGATCACGTCATCGATAATTGGTACAGTGCCAGATGATCGTCTCGTCTCATCGATTGAGAGAGGTACATCATCATCATCTATCCACCTGTTGCTAGTGAAAGCGCATCAGGGGTCTACCTGGCTGGAAAAAGCAGCAGGATTGACGTGGAAAGATGATGTAAGCTCAGTAGTACCAATCATATGTGGAGCCGTGATAGGTGTCTCTGGCAGCGTAGGTCTGGGTGAAGTCTCGAAATCTGGTCGTAACCTGAGTCGTGGATCTCGATGACCTCGTGTTCGTGCGACATCTGTGACACACATATAACCGTACAAGTAAGTGTGTATTCAACATAAACAGTAACAATAAGGTCAAATAAACAGAAAATCACGTATGCACGTAAAACACATAATGGTTTTCATACATGATAAAATATTTTCTATGTTTATTTAAAAATCTTGGCTTCGCGAATTTTGGACTTTACATTTCAAAATTTTCCGGTTGAAGTCTAGTGTTTTCCCTGAAAACATCTAGTTCGCTAACAACCAATGGCTCTGATACCAACTTCTGTCACACCCCAAAAACGTCGCAGCGGAATATAAAACATAGTGGTGACGGAAGTTGGTGCTCATTTATACCTTGTCTGACGATGCACTCATTTGTTGGACATCTTGACATATTTTAAAACATAAGTACTAAACATTAAATTTTAAATTCACGACACAACCACATAAGTTAAGTTGTTTTGATCCTCGCGGATCTTAATACAAACGTCCCAGAAAGTTTAAAAGATGTCCAACATATTTAAACAAAACGACGTGCATCATCAAACACAAGATACGCCATGATTTCCCGAAGCCGAACTCACGTACCTATAGAACACGTTAAAATCAAGTGTCAACACAAAGGAAGGTGAGTTCACATATTCACATACAGGCAATATTATTCCAAAGGAAAACTTTCTGATTTGGTGTTTATTTGAAAACATCCATATAATTTTAGAAAGTCCATTTTACTTCCTTGATAAAATCCATGGGCCATCCGTCGGTTCATCAATCCGACAACAGTAATATTGCCCAAGTTTTGTATTAAATTATTGCGTCAACTTTCAGACTTGTATGTTAGCTAGACAATACGAACTATATATTAACCATGTAGGGATAATCAAAGCTATACAATAAACAGAATATCAATTCGTCGTTTGACTTGACATGGGGCGACCGGTAATGACGGGATTGTCAACCCGATAGATCTACCAACAATTCCTCGCGTGCAATACTTAAATGATTAAACGACATCATGGGCGTAGGGTCCTCTTGAAGGACAATATGATGTCTGCCTCACGTACAATATATATATCCTACTAATATCACAATTTAATACATGATGTGGTACGAATCCCCTGGATCTACATCATTCGAGACCCAGGCCGGCATCCGTCCCAACTATACGGTCATGTTTCGCCTTGGGAATACCGTATCATCCCAATGTCCAACATTTATTCATCAAAAACGTTTTTACTTCGAAACGTATGACTTATCAAATTTCATATATTTTCATCGAAAATATATATTTTATATTAAAAGGTATGTTTTATTTCAAAAACATTATTAAACCCTTTTATTGATCTGTTCTACCCCCAAAATATATACAAAGCAGTAAAAAGAGGGGTTTAGTGACACTCACCTTTGGGTGCGTATTTTTAAATAGCACAATCTCAGAGATTGATTTTCTACACGTCCTAATATAGGAACGGTTCTAAATCAATATGCATAACACAAAAATCCTAAGTTTTTCCGTTTCTTAGAATTATCACATAACTTCGAGATCATCTCGAAAAGTTATTATTTTTGGATTATGTTGGCACGTTAATATATACATGAGTCCATATATATATATATATATATTTATGATTTTGCGACTTGAACGATTTTATTGGTGACCATTATTGTGTAAATCCCTTAACTTTCCCGTTTATACGCAATATATCTACGATTTGCGCGGCGTAATATATATACATAAACGTTCATATAATTTAACATCGAAACACGCGAAATATTGCTAACTTATCAATTTTGTCATTTTTAAAGCAAATATACATAAAATATCATATATGTATCAAATTTCATGCTCGACAAACAAGTTTCACGTCTAACACAATTTTCACTGTTTCTACTGCACAAAACGTACATGCATACATGCGTAAGCTAGATTTCTAACATCATGTTAAAAACTTAACATACTTTCATATTCTTATGTTTAAATCATATGACACATTTTTCCACATAAAGTTTACCCAAAATTTTACCCACACTAGTGTTCATTGAAAAATGCGTGTTTTAGCGATTCAGTAACGTTTTCGGGAGTCGGAATTCACGTATGACCAACCAAACACCAAGTAAACCTAAAATTAGTTAAAATACTTATTTTTAAACTAAAAATATGAGTTTACTTACTGATCTAAATCAGTTTTATAAAAATCATTCGAAAAGCCGATTTTTGACCGTTTTAACGCATAGTTTTGTGTTAAACGTTACTATAATCATCCCAACTCGAAACGACTTGATATTTTAACACAATACATGTTATTTACTGATGAAAATAATAGTTATAATCAGATTAGTGCAGTTTTTGTATAAGTCACATAAATCATGCGATTTCACGTATTTTACAACTTTTAATGCACCATATACAACATGCAAAAGCTAACAAACATTATGACAAAGTTATAAGTCACTAAACACTTTAAAATAACTTCATTTTGGTGTTCATAGTCTGCTCATAACTGATTTTTACTCAATCATACTCAAATCATCTTTTTAAGATCATATATCATCATGCATGTCTATGTATATGCATCTAGTATGCTCATATCATAACTTTATCATCTAATATGATCTCAATACATCGAAACCTCACTAACATATTATTCTTTCATATATCATACATAACATTTTAATCCTTCAATCATTCATGTTCATTCATACTTAGATTCTTTACTTTTATGATTACACAACAACTTTAACTTACATGCATACACATATACATACATATATATACGAAATTTATACACACATATACTTCCAAAATTTCACTTTTCAATATTCCACTTTCAAATCTTTAATCACTTTAGAACATTCTTATTTGACAACTAGCAATTCCTTTAATCATCTTATTTTTCAAGAAATCAAACAATTCAAGATCTTTTCATCAAAAATCAAAATACAACTTATACACATACATACACACATAATCGGCCATAAACACACACATACCCACACCCATTTTTATTTTGTTCAAAACTTATTTGTTTGATAGTTTCAAGTTAATGTTTAGATTCAAGAATCAAGAGAAACTTTAACTATCTTCTTTATCATTATGAATCAAGAACAATGTTTAATGAAATATATTATACCTTCAAGATTTTAGATGGGTTTTTGGTAAAAGATGGTGATATGAAACTTGTTCTTGCTTGAATCCACTTGAAATCACCTCCAAACTTCCTTATGAGCTTCAAATCACCATGTAAAGACCTTGATTCTTCATGTTTTGATTTTGAAAATGAAATGATAGTGTGGTTAGGGGGTGTTCGGCCATGAGTTTGCAAGAAGGAGAGAGAGAGTGAATTTTGAATCTTGTCTTGGAATATGGATGTTTATGGTGCATGTATTCAAGATTAATCATCATTTCAATTCTCTAAGCATGACAAGTGTAGCAATTGCAAGAAACAAGAATGCTTTGGCAGCCCTTAATGCCGCCACGTTCACCCCTCTCACACATGACAATTATACATATAGATATTATATGTAAATTAGCTCGAAAACAGGTATTTTACTGATTACCGGGTATTTCATCTAGCGTTTTAATCCCCTTTTAGTGCGTTTTAAATTATTTTTATTATTCTATAAAAATAATCACTTAAAATTATTACTGAAATAATTACCAGTTGCCTTGACTGGCTGTGTTGACAGTATTTTGTTTAATTCGCGCAGTATCGAGCGGTACGCGCTCAAACTCGAAAAATAGAGTTTCTTAGCATTTTAAATTATTTTTCCACATGGATATGATTAAAATTATTATTCTAATCATAACAGACTATTTTTAGAATTTTAACACTGATCGGGTGGTCACCGACGTTCGTTTCACATTTTAAACGTTACGCGATAAGCGCTAGTTTTATTGTTGCCAACATAATTTTTATACACATCTAAATTTACCAACACATCAAATATCATATATTAACATCACAACCAGTCACAAATAGTGATGTCACATGTTCACTACACAGATTACTATTGTCCGGTACGGCCAGAGAGGCCGGGTGTCACATCACTGCACCTGGCACGTGTCGCGGGCGGGACCAATTTTCATCAGGTTACTTGCAGCTGCCAGCATGCAAAGCTGCAATCTTTTGAGAATCTCTGCAACCTGTTTTGAATTCAGCTGCATGTTGACAGTTTTGTAAAACCATTTGGACACTTGTGAGCATCATAATTCACCTAGGGACACTTGGATTCATCTCAATTCATCCAATTCCTCTATATAAAGGCCCTCCTTCTCATTGTTGAACTTGCTCATTTCAAATCAGAATTTCCTCTCTCTAAAGCTTTGATTCTGGAGCATCCTGATCATTAAGGAAGCTCTCTCAAGTTTAAACTTTGTGCTAAGGACCCTTGTAAGTGTTCGTGGCTCCTATAGTTAAGTTTTTATTAGTATAAGGACCGAGAGTCAAAAATATCGTAATTATACTTTGACTTTTTGATTAACCATAAACGTTCCAGCCATGATTCTAAAAGAATGTGGCTATGCGTTGGTAATTATGTATGTGTTAATCCCTCAAAAGGGCACCTCCTAATTATCACGTTTACTTAGTTAATTATCGGGTCAAAGTAATTAACAGAAAAGTCAAACGAGCCAGTTTTTATTAAAAATTCACAATTGATAATGTAGAAGCTATAAAACACATTTTATCACTTTAACAACTTGGTAAATATTATAAGAACATGTTTAGGCATGTTCAACCTGATAATTCTAAGTCTAGGCCCGGTTCGCAACCGAAAGTCGCAAAAGTTGACTTTTGCTTTGACTTTAAGTTCTGACCCGAATTAGCATAGTATCTTTATGCCTTTGGGTTCCTTTGTGACCATATTATATGTTAGTATCACCCTCTGAGGTTATACTACATGGTCCAGATGCGTGCGAAGTGTTATATATATTAGGTGTATATTTTAAGCCCCTTTAACACTTACTTTTAGCCAAGTTTTAAATTTATAAAACACGATATTTCACTAACACTAAACACACATATGTGCAAGTGCACCCATCGTGAGCGTAGTATAGTGTTGGTAAGATACCGAGGTCGTCCAAGGACACAAGAGCTTTGAATACCGGTTTATCCTCAACGTATAATCAAAATAAAAAGTTTAGAAAAATGTTTTAAACTAAGAAAAATAAAAACTAACTAAAATGCTGAAAATAAAAATAAAAGAAAAAACAGATAGACAAGATGAATCACTTGGTTCCGACTCGTATCTAGTATAACCTTTGATTATTTCCGCACTTTTGCACATAATTAAGAGATTATCTTAGTTATTGTAGTAGGCCCCTCTTTTGAAGGTGACGTTACCCTCACTCTAGTAGTTTGAGTCAGCAAGGATACAATCCTAAAAGGGTGGATTATTGGAAGATAATGAATTAAGTTATTAATGCAATATTATGGTAGGCCCCGCTTTTGGCGGTGACGTTACCCTCGGCTAAGTAGTCTGAGTCAGCAGGGATACAGTCCTAAATAGCCGGGTTATAGTATTAATAGTAGTTAACATATGAGGGGATCAAAGAGTTTGGACCCCCGCCATCCAATACCGTGAAGTATTGAAGGAGGTCCTACTAAATTTGACCTAGGTCCATTGCAGGACCTCTAAACGCTGAACAATGGCAAGACCTTTACCAAACTGTTCCCTTAACCCCCGACCAGGTAGCCAACATACCTCCATATAGACCGTCGAGATATGAATGGTGAAAATCTTTTATTTTATATAGACAGTAAAATAATGCCAAGACACCAGGGACAAACGATAAGGAAAGATCACCTTCAACATAAGTAACTAGTTATTAAAGTCATTAATACAAAACCAAATAAAAAGTGCAAAAGATTAGAAATAAAAAGTATTATACTAGACACTTTGTCTTCACCAAGTGATGTAAGGGACTTAGGCAAACATGGTCTTGATTGTCAAGAACTCTTACGATCAATCTTGGATCCCGAGACGACTCACACACTCTATGATGGACAATGGATGATGGTGGTGGATGATGGTGTTGTGATGGTGGTGGGTGGTGGATGAAGTGTGAGAGAGGTGGTGTGCCAAGGGATGAGTTGAAATGAAACTAAGCACTCCTATTTATAGGCTGAACAGAAGGCTGGGCACGGCCCCGTGTCCGCTGGACACGCCCCCGTGCCTGTCTGACACTCTCTCTCTTCATTAATTGTAATTCGCAATTACAATTAATGCGCCTGCTGTACTTTCGCCACGCCCCCGTGTTCACTGGACACGGCCCCGTGGTGGGCAATAGAAGCTTCTATAGGTTTGTCTTTTCTGCTGCTTCTTGGGCACGGCCCCGTGCTGGCTGAGCACGGGGCGTGTTCAGTCTTCTGCCTTCTCTATTTTTCTTGGGAAGATGCCGTTGAGGGGTCGGGCAGTCCACTTCTGTTCCTTTTCTTGTATTTATGTTGGATTTAGCTGTCTTTTTGCTTCTTTTGTGTTTTTGAGCTCATTTAATCCTGAAAATACAAAAGGAAGACAAAAACACTCTTTTTCCAATATTAGTACTTAAAAAGGGTTAGTTTTATGCCTCATTTGATGTAATTTATATGTTGCATTTTACACACATCAAATACCCCCACACTTGAACTTTTGCTTGTCCTCAAGCAAAACTCTTTAATATGTGGCTTACACTCCCAAATGGAATGGGTAGAAGAGAAGGTTTTGGGCTTGTCATAGAGTGTTGGGAATCCAAGATCTTTTTGGGTTTTATTTTTATCTATTTACAATCCTATTCGCTATGATTTGTTTAGAACGTTTCATAGGAGAAATTACTTATTTGGGCATAACATGCCCTTTTAAAATTCCATTTATATAGAAGTTCACATACCTCACGGGAGAAATCACTCACACTCGGCCGAAGGTGTATTTTTAGTGAATCACTCGAGAGCGGCATGGAACTTATTCCTACCATAAGCTTGCCAAGCAATCAATCCTCCTTTTTAACTTTTATACCTTTGTAAATATCAAGAGGACTTTATGGGTGAAGGGTTAGGCTTGGGTTAAAGGTAGGTGGTTGGGTTAGTGGTTAGTGGTTAGTAGAAAAAGGGTGAAAAAGCGTAACAAGTGTCGGTTTTCGTAGGACTTTCTATTTTTGTAACTTTTTATTTTGATGAAGCTATTATTCAAACAAAGTTATTTTTGATGAACTTGTTTGTTTATTTTCTTTTGCTTCATCATCAACACATTTTTTTTTTTATCATACGAAAAACCGAACTTGTTACTAAAACAAAGGGTTAAAAATGAAAAAGGTTTTGGTGGGTAAAAGGGTGTTTGGTTTGGGTTATGAAATGAAAAGGTTTAGGCTCAAAGGGGCTAACTAGGGGGATTTTTGGGTAGGTGGTAAAAGAAAAATAATGGTGTAGAAATAAAAAGGGTTAGTCCTAATGCCTCTATCATGTACTTACTCGGGTTTAAGTTGGTAAGGACCGGGAATGAATCGTCATGGCAAGTTCTAGAGTCGTAAGAACCAAGCGGCTATTCACACAAGAAATGAAAAATGAGCATTTAGTTTAATGATATGTAATTGTATGCTCAATAAAGGCTCAAAACTCACTTTTGTGGGAATGGGTTTTTATGTGATCAAGTATATATAATCAAATTTTAACTAAGTTTGCCATGCCTTTTCATAATTTTCTTATGTTGGTTCTTTTTATCACTACGCTATCGGTTGTAAATTCGTAAAAATATAACCTTTTTGAGAACTTGAATTTCCCGAGTTAAACCTAGACAAGTAAAAAAAATGAAATTTTTGAAAAAATTTGGGGTGATTAGCGGTTCCAATAGAGTTTTGTGTAAGGCTTGTATTTAGGACTTGCAAGATTCAAGGTTTTAGCATCCCCCCCACACTTAAACTACACATTGTCCTCAATGTGTCCCAAAAATAAATTTTTAGGTTGATTAGATGTGTAAAATGGTGTTAAAAGCAAAGATTTATGTTACTGGCGGTCTGGACACGGCCCCGTGTCCACTGGACATAACCCCGTGGCGAATTGCCAGTAACGAAAACTTACAGAAGGCGAACACGGGGGCGTGTTGATTAGGCACGGTCCCGTGTCTGACAAAAATCTGCAGGACAGTAACCAAACAGCAGGTCTGGGAGGTGAGCACGGGGGCGTGTTGGCTGGACACGTCCCCGTGTGGACAGTCTGTAAGCCTGAAAAACAGGTTTCTTCCCCCGGTTTTTCCATCCTGGCCCTATAAGTGCTGAGGCTTAGCACTCCAAGCCTTGGTTTGTACCTGTTTCATCACTTAATACCACACCAAGTAACACAAACATCCTACATTACCATAGTTAATTGTTCCAAGCATAAAGTAAAAGAAAAGAAAATAAAACGGAAAATAAAAGCGGTCAAGGAAAGTAATTGTTCAACATTTGGCACGCAGGCCATCAACTGTTCGATAGATAAAGGGACTTAAACCTGTGGGCTCGCCATCAACTCGGTCCTGCTCCTCCAAACCCCCTACTCCATATCCTCATCGCTATCATCACCTCCATCCCCATGCCCCGCCATATACTCCCGGATGCTTCCGATATCATCTTGTATATCGTTGATGTTGCGTTCAATAGCTCCGACCCGGTGGTATGTGTTGTTGGCGAGGTTGTAGGCGTTCCTGGTACACATGAGGTTTTCCTGCATAAGATCATGTAAGCTTTGAAAGTTAGGAAAACCGCCTCCTTGTGAGGAGGATTGACCCGGATCACCATGGGGTTGATACTGGTAGTGGGGAGGTGGTGCGTGAAGAACTAGGGCCTCCTGCGGGTTCCATGCATAGCCTTGCGTCCTTTGGAAACTCACCGTTCCGTCTTCCGCCTCATAAAGTAAGTTCATGGCTCGGCAAATGTGGTAGTCAACTCGTCCCGACCATGGGCTTCTTTTAAAGGACCTTGGAATTCGCGTGTAATGCTTGAAGAGACGGTACACCCATCCTCTGAAGAAGATAGGCGTTGGAGCGCGAGCAAGGCGGTTGAGATGCATGTTTCGTAACAGGAGATATGGAACATCGAGGGGCTTCCGGTTGTGGATACAGTGAAGGACAATCAAATCTTTCAACCCTACAACGCCGCTACTGTCGTGACGTGGGTTAAGAGAGTAGGTGAGAAGCCTGTGAATGTAGCGATAGAGCGGATCCCTTAGCTTCGTACTCTTGGTGCTACTAGGGTTGTAGATTCCTTCACCGATTGGAGCCCATGCGGCTTGTCGTTCATTTTCATCCAAGTCTCGTAATCCCCCGGTATTTTCTTCGTTTCCCGATTCCTCTTCTTGATACAGTCCTATTATGGCTCCAAACTGTGCCATAGAGATCGAGTACATTGTCCCGCCACACCGAAATGCAACCCCTTCATTGTCGAATGGGTCACACCTTGAAGTGAAGGTAAAGGTACTGTAGAACTCCATGGTGCATTGATGCACCGACCGAAGCCGAGTGTTCAATGCAACAGCTAGTGGTCCCGTAACGATGTTGTTGAATAGGTCCAGCTGGTTTACCAAGGTTAACAGGTCCGTGCAAGCTCTCCTGGGGTACTCCTCGGGTCTTGTTTGAAGTATCTCGTACCTTGCCCTTGCATCGAGCTCACTTGCATTGAACCTAGTGACCTTTGCCATCTGAAAGAATACACCAAAAAAAATTTCACGAAACAATGAGATTTTTAAAGAAACTGCAAACAGTGGGCTGGACACGGCCCCGTGTTCAGCGGGCACGGCCCCGTGTCCAGACGTCTGTAACCCAAAAACTTCATTTTTCGTCCCGGTCCCGAAAACTTGAAAATTTTTGGTCCAATAGATGCGGTTTCCCCCGAAAATGAAACCCTAAGTGCCGTTTTTCCCAAAATATCCCGTTTACCCTATCAATTTTATCTTTTTCGGTTCAAGAACAAGGGTTTGGGGTTTTTGTAAGAAATCGGGTGAATCTATGAACAATACAAGTGTATTTACTTCCTTTAACACTAATCTAACTAAATGCAAACAGATCTAAACAAAAATTTGAGGTTTGATCCGGATGAACTTCAAGAACCCTAGATTTTTCCCAAATTTTTGGTGTTTTAACTACATGCAAGTAACTAATCTAACTACTAAGAGTGATAGAATCATACCTTGATGTTGTTAGATCGATAGGAGACGTTGAAATCTTGCGAAAAATCGCCTGAAACCAGAGCTTTTGCGGGGAAACGGGGCGTGTGGAATGAAGAAATTGTTTTGAAATAGGGGATTTATCCCGACTGCAGCGCGAACACGGCCCCGTGTCCAGCGGACACGGCCTCGTGCCGAGCAAGTTTTTTTTTTTTTTAGTGCTCGTGTGAGTGCCCTTTTTCCCATAAGCTATGGTTAGAAAACTTACCGCTTTATTTTGTTGTCTCAATCGTTCGTAACTTACCAGGCATGGTGTTTTTATTCTTCCACCGTTTGAAGCGAGATCTCTTCTTCTTCATCCTCAATGAATCCTTGATAGAGTTTCAGCCGTTGGCCATTGACTTTAAATGGGGGCCCATTTCGAGATTTAATTTCTACTGCACCGTGTGGAAAAATATGGGTGATGGAAAAAGGTCCTGACCACCTAGACTTTAATTTACCAAGAAACAATCGAAGTCGTGAATTAAACAAAAGAACTAGATCTCCTACCCGAAATTCATTAGGTTTAATATGTTTGTCATGAAAATTTTTCATTCTTTCCTTATAAATTTCAGAGTTTGAGTATGCATAATTCCTAAGCTCGTCTAATTCATTTAATTGACAAAATCGATTTTTACCAGCAAATTCTAAATCCAAGTTTACATTTTTGATTGCCCAGTAGGCTTTGTGTGCAATTTCTACTGGTAAGTGACAACTTTTTCCATAAACTAGCTTATACGGGGTTGTACCTATTGTTGTTTTATAGGCAGTTCGAAAAGCCCATAAAGCATCGTCTAACTTATCAGCCCATTCCTTTTTATTCAACCCTACAGTTTTTTCGAGTATTCGTTTTAAACCTCTATTAGTCACTTCGGCCTGTCCATTTGTTTGAGGGTGATATGCTGTTGAGACCCGGTGATAGACCCCATATATTGTTAAAAATTTTTCGAGTTGATGATTGCAAAAATGGGTACCTCTATCACTTATTAAAGCTTTAGGTGTGCCAAAACGAGAGAATAATTTTTTCAGAAATCTTACCACAACTCTTCTATCATTTGTTGGAAGTGCCTCGGCCTTGGCCCATTTAGACAAGTAATCTACTGCCAAAAGTATATATTTGTTTCCTTTTGATGGTGGGAAAGGTCCCATAAAGTCGAGTCCCCACACATCAAAAATTTCACAAACAAGAATGCCATTTTGTGGCATTTCGTTTTTGGAAGAAATATTACCTGTTCTTTGGCAAGCATCACATGTCTTGACAAGACTTTGGGCGTCTTTGTAAATGGTTGGCCAATAAAATCCTGAGTCAAATACCTTTCGTGCGGTACTAGCAGCACCATGATGTCCTCCGTATGGACCTTCATGACAATGGCGGAGAATTCTTCGTGCTTCACTACCATGTACGCATCGGCGGACGAGTTGGTTGGCACACATTTTGAAAAGATATGGATCTTCCCAAAAGTAGTGTTTCACATTGGCAAAGAATTTTTTTCTTTGATGATGTGGCCACCCTTTTGCGACTATACCGC
The DNA here is from genome assembly GCA_030545235.1 of Helianthus tuberosus. Lineage (NCBI taxonomy): Eukaryota > Viridiplantae > Streptophyta > Magnoliopsida > Asterales > Asteraceae > Helianthus > Helianthus tuberosus. The sequence continues at coordinate 133,158,786 of CM060363.1, forward strand.
TAGCTAGGTAGTTAGCATAGTCGGCGTACCATGGTTCTTCCTTGTATTCCACCATTTCCAGGGACTCAGTTGGGAATTTTTCGTTGATTTGCTCGTCCCTGGTTGCTTCCAAAGCTGGGTCTTCTAAGCGCGAGAGATGATCTGCAGCGGTGTTTTCTGCTCCTCTTTTGTCCTTGATTTCATTGTCAAATTCTTGGAGGAGTAGAATCCACCGAATCAAACGTGGTTTTGCATCTTGCTTTTTGAAGAGATATCGGATGGCTGCATGATCTGTATAAACTATAGTTTTAGAAAGAACAAGATAAGAACGAAATTTATCGAAAGCAAATACCACAGCTAGTAACTCTTTTTCAGTTGTTGTGTAATTTTCTTGTGCATCATTAAGTGTTTTACTAGCATAATAGATTGGGTGGAAATGCTTTTCTTTTCTTTGTCCCAAGACAGCTCCAACTGCAAAGTCACTAGCATCACACATGATTTCGAAAGGAAATTTCCAATCAGGCGCTATCATGATAGGTGCATTGACTAACATTTCTTTTAGGGTTAGAAATGCTTGATTGCAATCTTTGTCAAAGATGAATGGAGCATCTTTTTCAAGTAATTTCGTTAGAGGCCTTGAGATTTTTGAAAAGTCTTTGATAAACCGTCTATAAAATCCGGCATGCCCTAGGAAACTTCTGATAGCTCGTACGGAGGATGGAGGTGGTAATCTAGAAATGGTATCTATTTTGGCTCGATCCACCTCCATTCCTTCGCTTGAGATCTTGTGACCGAGTACTATTCCCTCCGTTACCATGAAATGGCATTTTTCCCAATTAAGGGCGAGGTTAGTTTCCTCACATCGGGATAGCATTCGTTCAAGGTTATCGAGGCATTGGTCATATGAATCCCCAAAGATAGAAAAGTCGTCCATAAAGACTTCCATTGTCTTTTCTATCATGTCATGGAAAATAGCTACCATGCAACGTTGGAATGTTCCTGGGGCATTACATAGACCAAACGGGATGCGTCGATAAGCAAAAGTTCCATAGGGACATGTGAAAGTTGTCTTTTCTTGGTCTTCGGGCGCTATCGGGATTTGAAAGTAACCTGAAAAACCATCCAAGAAACAGTAAAATTTATGACCGGATAATCTTTCTAACATTTGATCAATGAAGGGTAAAGGAAAGTGATCCTTTCTTATTGCTTCATTTAATCGTCTATAATCTATACATACTCTCCATCCTGTGACGGTTCTCGTTGGTATTAGTTCATTCTTTTCGTTAGTTATTACCGTCATACCTCCTTTCTTTGGAACTACTTGGACGGGACTTACCCAAGGACTATCGGAGATAGGATAGATAAGTCCGGCGTCAAGTAGCTTGATGACTTCGTTTTTAACCACTTCTTGAACATTTGGATTTACTCGACGTTGTGGTTGTATTACCGATTTGTAGTCATCATTCATCAAAATTTTGTGTGTGCACATAGAAGGACTAATTCCTTTTATGTCTACAAGTTTCCAAGCTATTGCATTTTTATGTTTTTTCAAAAGATTAATTAATTTTTCCTTTTCTAAGTTATCTAATTTAGACGAAATAATTACAGGTAAATTACCATCTTTGTCTAGAAAAGCATATTCCAAACCTTTTGGAAGTTCTTTGAGCTCAAGTGGTGGGTCTTTGGGAGACTCCTTATTTGGTTGCTCATTTTGATCAAGAACTTTAAAAGTTTGCTCTATGGCGACCTCTTCTTCAACAAAGTGGTCAATCTCTTCACTTGTATCGGGTGGTTCATCTTCATCTTCAATTAGGGGGTCATTATTGCCGAAAGGATATTTCATTGACCGTTCGAGATCGACACTTCTTTTAAATGCCCCTAATTGAAGAGGTAGATTTTTGAACTTCCGGTTTTTCAAAGCTTCGTGAGTTTTTACAAATGGTCGCCCCAACACTAGAGGAGCGTCATCGAGGATGACAAAGTCGGTCGGGATTACCATTTGATTTGTTTGGACCAAGACATCTTCAACTATACCGATTGATTTTATTACTTTCCGATTAGATAGAAAAATGGGTATTTGAAGTGGAGAAAAATCGCTAATACTTAATTTTTCGAAAATGTAATTAGGCATTATGTTAACACAAAGATCTTTATCTATTGTGACATTATTAATAAATGAATTTTGAAAGAAACATGGAACCGGTGTAATGTTAATTTCAAATGGGTCTTCTTTTATTAGCGACGTTTGATCATTAGTTAACTTAACACTTACCGTTTCGTCAATTTTAGCGTTAGTGTTTAACTCTTTTAAAAACTTAGCATGAGTGGGTACTAAACAATGGTTTTCGAAAGAAGGTGACAAGAGATTAATTTCTTCAAAATTAGACTCTTCTTGAATGTTAACGTTGTCGGACTCACCTTTTTCGTTGTTTAACTCATGTGTCGGTTTTTCACTTATTTGTTCTTCCATTTTTACACTTTTGGTTATCTCTTCCTTTTTTAATTCTTCTCTTGTGCGGGACTCCTCTTCCCTTGCGCGAGCTTCTTTTATACATCGATCGATAACTCTAATGTGTTCTAATATCCTATCGGTCACTTCGGTTATAGAAAAAGACTCGGTATTTTCTAAGCTTGAATCCGGTTGTTCGACCCTTTGTTCCTCATAATACCCATATGAAGTCGATGGTTCGCACCATTGTTCTTCATTGTAAGCATATGATGGATATGGTTCGTAATTTTGTTCTCCATAATACTCATATGAGGTGGGTTGGTCATGCCATGGTTCCTCATAGTAAGCATACGAAGGTGGTGGCTCATATCTTGGTTCCTCAAAGTATGAGTAAGAAGGCTCATACCTTGGTTCATCAAAATATGAGTATGAGGGAGGAGGTTCATACCTTTGGTCTTCATAGGATGTGTATGAAGTTGATGGCTCGTACCTGGGCTCCTCATAGTAGGTGTATGAATTGGATGGTTGATATGAGTGATTGTATTGAACCGAGCGTGCATTACGACAATTAGTGCAATAATTACCCCTATAATCATCCTCCTCATAGGTGTAGTTGTAACCTCCTGAGTATTGATCCATAAGAATCACTCAGCAGACTACAACCGAGTCTCGAGATCAGAAAACAAAAATAAAAACGGAAACAGAGGCTGGACACCGCCCCGTGTTCAGTGGACACGGCCCCATGTTCAGGAACTGTATCTGGGCGTTTTAATTAAATTTACTGATCTAGCTGAGCACGGGGCGTGTTCAGTGAGCACGGCCCGTCTTCAAGCTACTGTTACTGGGTGTTTTTTGAAAAATCTACAGCACGGCCCCGTGTTCAGCGAGCACGGCCCCATGTACAGGTTACTGTAAATGCAAATCTAAACTAAAATGCAGAAAAATGTGCGTGCTTTTAAAAAGGTTTTGAAAAACAGATTAGGCCGTCGATTTTAAGCTTTCTTAAATCCTTGTGTCCCCGGCAGCGGCGCCAAAAACTTGATGCGTGCGAAGTGTTATATATATTAGGTGTATATTTTAAATTTATAAAACACGATATTTCACTAACACTAAACACACATATGGGCAAGTGCACCCATCGTGAGCGTAGTATAGTGTTGGTAAGATACCGAGGTCGTCCAAGGACACAAGAGCATTTAATACCGGTTTATCCTCAACGTCTAATCAAAATAAAAAGTTTAGAAAAATGTTTTAAACTAAGAAAAATAAAAACTAACTAAAATGCTGAAAATAAAAATAAAAGAAAAAACAGATAGACAAGATGAATCACTTGGTTCCGACTCGTCTCTAGTATAACCTTTGATTATTTCCGCACTTTTGCACATAATTAAGAGATTATCTTAGTTATTGTAGTAGGCCCCTCTTTTGAAGGTGACGTTACCCTCACCCTAGTAGTTTGAGTTAGCAAGGATACAATCCTAAAAGGGTGGATTATTGGAAGATAATGAATTAAGTTATTAATGCAATATTATGGTAGGCCCCGCTTTTGGCGGTGACGTTACCCTCGGCTAAGTAGTCTGAGTCAGCAGGGATACAGTCCTAAATAGCCGGGTTATAGTATTAATAGTAGTTAACTTATGAGGGGATCAAAGAGTTTGGACCCCCGCCATCCAATACCGTGAAGTATTGAAGGAGGTCCTACTAAATTTGACCCAGGTCCATTGCAGGACCTCTAAACGCTGAACAATGGCAAGACCTTTACCAAACCGTTCCCTTAACCCCCGACCAGGTAGCCAACATACCTCCATATAGACCGTGGAGATATGAATGGTGAAAATCTTTTATTTTATATAGACAGTAAAATAATGCCAAGACACCACGGACAAACGATAAGGAAAGATCACCTTCAACATAAGTAACTAGTTATTAAAGTCATTAATACAAAACCAAATAAAAAGTGCAAAAGATTAGAAATAAAAAGTATTATACTAGACACTTTGTCTTCACCAAGTGATGTAAGAGACTTAGGCAAACATGGCCTTGATTGTCAAGAACTCTTACGATCAATCTTGGATCCCGAGACGACTCACACACTCTTTGATGGACAATGGATGATGGTGGTGGATGATGGTGTTGTGATGGTGGTGGGTGGTGGATGAAGTGTGAGAGAGGTGGTGTGCCAAGGGATGAGTTGAAATGAAACCAAGCACTCCTATTTATAGGCTGAATAGAAGGCTGGGCACGGCCCCGTGGCCGCTGGACACGCCCCCGTGCCTGTCTGACACTCTCTCTCTTCATTAATTGTAATTCGCAATTACAATTAATGCGCCTGCTGTACTTTCGCCACGCCCCCGTGTTCACTGGACACGGCCCCGTGGTGGGCAATAGAAGCTTCTATAGGTTTGTCTTTTCTGCTGCTTCTTGGGCACGGCCCCGTGCTGGCTGAGCACGGGGCGTGTTCAGTCTTCTGTCTTCTCTATTTTGCTTGGGAAGATGCCGTTGAGGGGTCGGGCAGTCCACTTATGTTCCTTTTCTTGTATTTATGTTGGATTTAGCTGTCTTTTTGCTTATTTTGTGTTTTTGAGCCCATTTAATCTTGAAAATACAAAAGGAAGACAAAAACACTCTTTTTCCAATATTAGTACTTAAAAAGGGTTAGTTTTATGCCTCATTTGATGTAATTTATATGTTGCATTTTACACACATCAGTCCCTTAGAAATCAGAGTTCATTTGCATGTTTCCGTTAATTGCTTAAATTTGACTATTATGCCCTTATATTGTAAAAATGAGATTTTTGGATGTATGAGTATACATATATCTTTGTTACTGATATATAAGCATGTCGAATAAATTTGACATCAGTTTCTGGTCTCAAACTAAAGTTATACAAGATATCATAAAATGAAACTTTTTATTAATTAAATTACGCTTTCTAGCATAAATCATGTTTAAACCCAAATTTTGGCACCAAACTTATTGCCTACTGTTTATATATTATTTTTAGGGATTTTTGGAATATTGGGTCAGATTATAAACTGACCATATCATTGAGTTCTCGTATAATCCGATAAATGACGATAATACTTTTTTTGTTTATAAAATGAGATCAACATATGATTAACATGCCAAACCTTTTCCTACTGATGTTATATGTTAAATAAAATATTTTTAAACAATAAAGGCTGATCAAAAACTCAGAATTTCATAAACTTTGCATATATCGTCATTTGTCGACTTTTACGCTAATTAGGTGCATAGTATGGTTTAAAACCATATCTAGCACCTAAGGCTTGTTACCTACTGATTATATAACTAAATTTTTATACTTTTACAGTAGGTATAAGTCATGAACTCAGGCTTCCAATTTTGTCCTTGAAAGCATATGTGAAATGACCAAAATGCCCCTACGGTGCATTATTTGGCCATGAATGGTAAACCACACATATGTATGATATCTTACTGAATCAACATTGTAAAATAAATATTTTTACATTATTTTTTAGACCAGAACCTCAGTTTACTATTAAACCCCTTTTATAAACTTTAAAATGACCAAAATACCCTTACGGGACTTAATTTGGTTTAAAAATCTTTTTGGGCATAATTGTTGATATCCTACTGATATCATAGCGTAATTGAAGCATAATAACTTATGGAACTTGTACATGACTCCTCCGGCTACCCGTTATGCATATACGCGTTCGGTACGGTTTATGTAACTAGTTTACATAAATTAACTGAAACGGGTCAAACCTTATCATTTTAACTTCCAAATCCAGAATGTATTTAGTTTACCCATTTTATACAAGTCTTCATACTTGTTGGGTCTAAATCACATTCCAATCCGGTCACCGCTTAATCTAGCGTTTCGTGCCGTAAACCTTTCTTTAAACTAACCGGTCTAAGTTACAACTTAAATAAGACTCGTTAGTAATCTAATAGGTTAATAAAACCTTCGTTCCAGATTAAGAGCCCCTGTAGAAGTTATTTGCACTTGTTTGAGTAGACCATACGGCTGAGTATACAAAATTTACATTTTTAAGCTCAGGTAAATACTTTTAACTTATTTTCCCTTATACGGGCTTGGGATACGGTAAAATATTACCGCTTGGTCGGGTGTAAAAATATTTAATCGAAGATGGTTAAATTGCATAATCCCTCTTTTAATCAGTGTTGATTGATAACAAATAACATTGGGGGTTAACGACTGATGTGTGCTAAACAGACTACTAAAATTAACTACTTTAGACTCTCTAAGCTAGAAACTAAAAAGCTTTAAATCTAGACTCGACCTAAGCCACACAATCGGCAAGTGTACCAATCACTATAGTATGACCTAAGGAAGTCTGGATATCGAACCACGAGACTCTACTAATCACGCTAACTAAACTCTAACAGACTCTGACAGACACGACTCAAACTGTTTAATTGTTTGGGCGTGGGGGTTACTGAAAACCTAAGGAAATCTATTAAACTAATTATTAACTAGAACTATGCTAATACGAACTAATATGAAGACTTTTCTTAGATGATGATGAAGACCACCTTGACTAGAATGCTGGATTGATTTTAAGAATTAACCAATTAAGTTAACCGCATGTGTTATGGAACCAGGATCTTGTGATACTAAACCTATTAAGATACAAACTAACCCCTCAACCCTTCTCGAGGTGAAACTTATGGCACTACCTAGGCCGTTAATCCTACCGGTTATTAGACTTCCTTCCAGTTATTTAATTATTGTGTAAGTACCCTAATATTGACCTACCCTTTTCCAATTATAGATCTAGGGTAGTTTGAGTTTCTTAACTTGACTTGATAGACTAATAAACCGATGGGGCAACTAGGGCACGACTTTTTCCAAAGACTGTCTAAAGCAATTCGTCGGGTAAGACCTACCAATAGCCCCGCACCTTCCAGCTATCAAGACTAGTAGAATACTGAAATCTAGAAAATTATTAACCATTACTTCTAAGGTTTATTGGCCAATTCACCCTAAAGGTCAAAGACACAAGGTCAAAGATCTAGCATGAACCTATTCCGTAGCAGACAACCACCTAGATTCACACGAAGAAATTGATAATAATTAACCAAATTAAAATACGCATACACACCAAATTAGTAAACCAAACCTCTTACAAAACACAATTAATCCATAAACACATGCAATTAACTAAAAAGGTTCAAACTTTATTCAAATCCATTCATCGTAGTCTAGGCAGTTTAAGCATTTAGCCAAGCAAGTTTATCATTGAAAGCAAAACAAAGTTATTCAAACAAGAATTCATGGTTACAAGTTTTGAAAGAGAGAAATCAAACAAACAAGGAACTAAAGAACCCGTGCAAGTCTTCAATCTTCAAACCGAACTCGAACCAATGATTCTCGTGATCCAAACTCTTCAAATGCAACACTTCAATCTCCAATATAAGCTTTCGGACTTCACAAATTCATCACCCTATTGACGGCAATTTCCTTTCATATATATACCCAAGAACATCTCATCAAAACCTAACCACAAAACAACTTTTCTGCGTATTTGGGGGCTAGACACTACACGTAGGGTACCCCCTTAGGGCTAGGCATACGGCGGCGCCCCTATATCTGCTGTTTTATTTTTTCTTGTTTATTCTGCTCTCTGACTCGCATACGCATCCCGTTTTCCTCCAAACTGCTCGTTTTGACTCGTTTTTCATCACTTTAAGCAACGAGACCTGAAATCATAGCTTAACGTCAGCAGTATCGAAATTTTAACCTAAACTAGACTCAAAATAACCAAAAAAGGATCAAAATATACACTATAAACATAAGTACTTTGCAGTACATCAAACATCCCCACACTTAGCATTTTTTCGTCCTCGAAAAAGATATATGCAAACGGAATTAGAGATAAGCAAATAATCGGCTTAAAAACTATTTATATTTATTAAAGTCGAAAAACTATTATTAGCCACAATTGCAAATATATTTGTCTCTTTAAACCCGAACCCGGTTCCAAGCCCTTATCATCCAAGTTTAGTTCAAATGTGGTTAGTCTACCTAGGGTCTCACACTAGAAGCCACAGTTCATCTAATCCCGCCTCAAGCTTATGGAACAAAAGGAACGATCACTGGACCAATTGCTAACTGTTTTATATCAAAATCAAGAGAATTTAAAATCAAATATATATATTTTTTATTTTTTCTCTTTTTCTTTTTTTTTCTTTTTCTTTTCGAGCCTAGACGTTGCTTTACCTAACCTAGAGGTATTCCGGCTGTAAAGTTGATGTGCGTGAGTGTTATTAGTTTTTTAATGTATATTTTAAGCCCTTTAACACTTTTTAGCCAAGTTTTAAATTTATAAAACACGATATTTACTAACACTAAACACACATATGGGCAAGTGCACCCATCGTGAGCGTAGTATAGTGTTGGTAAGATACCGAGGTCGTCCAAGGACACAAGAGCTTTTAATACCGGTTTATCCTCAACGTCTAATCAAATCAAAAGTTTAGAAAAAGGTTTTTAAATAAGAAAAATAAAACTAACTAAAATGCTGAGAAATAAAATAAAAACAGATAGACAAGATGAATCACTTGGATCCGACTCGTGTTTAGTGTAATCTTTGATTATTTCCGCACTTTTGCACTTTTTAAGAGATTATCTTAGTTATTGTAGTAGACCCCTCTTCTGAAGGTGACGTTACCCTCAACCCAGTAGTTTGAGTCAGCAAGGATACAACCCTAAAGGGTTGGATTATTGAAAGATAATTAATTAAGTTATTAATGCATATTGTGTTAGGCCCCTCTTCTGGAGGTGACGTTACCCTCGGCTAAGTAGTCTAAGTCAGCAGGGATACAGTCCTAAGTAGCCGGGTTAAAGTATTAATAGTAGTTTACATATGATGGGATTAAGGAGTTCGGACCCCCGCCATCCAATATCAGTGGGTATTGAAGGAGGTCCTACTAAAGTTGACCCAGACCCTTGCAGGATCTATACACTGAACAAGGCAAGACTCTTACCAAACCATTCCCTTAACCCCCGACCAGGTAGCCAACATATCTCCATATAGACCGTGGAGATATGAATGGTGAAAATCTTTTATTTTATATAGACAGTAAAATAATGCCAAGACACCACGAACAAACGATAAGGAAGACTCACCTTCAACATAAGAAACTAGTTATTAAAGTCATTAATACAGAACCAAATAAAAAGTGCGAAAAGATTAAAAATAAAAAGTATTACACTAAACACTTGTCTTCACCAAGTGATGTAAGAGACTTAGGCAAACATGGCCTTTGATTGTCAAGAACTCTTACAATCAATCTTGGATCCCGAGACTACTACACACACTCTATGATGGATGATGGATGATGGTGGTGGATGATGGTGTGTGGTGGTGGTGGAGTGTGGGTGAAGTGTGAGAGAGGTGGTTTGCCAAGGGATGGTTTGCAAATGAGCCAAGCACCTCTATTTATAGCCTGGACAGAAGCCCGGACACGGCCCCGTGTCCACCCATCTTCTCTTTCTTCATTAATTGTAGTTTGTCTGCATTAGTTGCCAGGCCCCCGTGTCCGCTGGGCACGACCCCGTGTGCAGAAGCGTATCTGTACTATCAAGATTTTCCTAGATTCTGCAAATCTTAGAGTTGACCACGGCCACGTGTCCGCTGGGCACACCCCCGTGGTGGGTGATAGAAGCTTCTATAACTTTGTCTTTTCTGCAGACACTTGGGCACGCCCCCGTGCTCACTGAGCACGGGGCGTGTTCAGCCTTCTGTTCTCTAGTTTTTGCTTTAGAGGATGCTGTCGAGGGGTCGGGCATGCCATGTTTATTCCTTTTCTTGTATTTATGCTGGATTTGGCTGCATTTATGCTTCTTTTGTTCATTTAAGCTCTTTTAACCCTGAAAATACAAAAGGAAGACAAAATCACACTTTTTCCAACATTAGTACTAAAAATGGTTAGTTTTATGGCTCATTTGATGTAATTTATATGTTGCATTTTGCACACATCAAAAGTCGCTATCCCCAACTCGGATTACATAGGCGTCAGTAATTTTTTTCTTTGCAATTTCGATTTCACACATCCTAGAGGCATTCTAGTTGTAGAGTCGCTATCCCCAACCAAGACTACATAGGCCTGTGCTACTTTCATTCAGTTTCTAGCTCAAAATTTTTTTCTATTTTTTTTCATGATTAAAAATTCTAACGATTTTAACTTATAACGGTATTCCTTATACTATTATCGGCAGTTTCAATTTCCCATTTTTCCTAGGTGAGCACCTACTAGCAAACCAACAATTAAGGTATATTAGACCAAAGGAACCTAGAACCAGACCGAGCCTATTCACATATCCCAAACTAGACATAAGCACGACTATTTTTTTTCTTATTATTATTATAACCCGAATAAAAACCCATCTTTTTTATCATTTTCCATCTTTATTTGCGAACTTCTTTATTCGAAAGACATTTTCTGATTTTTCCATTTTTTTAACTAAAAAGGTTCTACATTACGACTCTAACTACGACTCTAATGTCCCATCCCCACACTCGAGATATGTATTGTCCCTAATGCAAGAGTAGAACAAGACAAAAATGAACAAAACTAGAAACTACCTACGAAATTAAAAAAAAAGAAAATAAAAAGAAGTACAAAACTCTACAATGAAAAAGACTTAGCTCGAAAAATATGAGACTGTTAACGTGCCAGTCTATTCCATAAGTGCCCTCCAATACCGAACGTGCTCAGCAAACAATACCGAAACTCTCTCTCACACGAACGGAAAGCAGCTCCAATCATCAACCTAAATCAAACATACCATACCAAACCAACTACTACCAAACATCCATAGTACCAACATCCGAAGTTCAAAAGAAAAATAAAACATATTGTCTTACTAATACAACCCAATCGAACTACTAAAGCAGTATAAAATAAAATAATCATAAAAGGATATATGCCGCTTCAGTCCATCTCCATCACTCGTCGTCTTCCTCCTCACCCATCAGCTGCACACCTGAACCTCCTGCCTGCTGCCATCCATACTGGCCACTATAACCATAACCATAACCACTCTGTCCACCCCACTGATCATACCCCGGATACTGTCCATAGACATACGGAGCCTGCTGCTCACCACCATAAATTGGTGGTGGAAGTAATCCGGAAAAAGGTGGAGGCACATCTAGATGCATACCTGACATCATATACCTAAGCATGTCATCCTGGTGGTGGTGGCTCTGCATCATCCACTGATGATCAACTCTCATTCTTTCCTTTAGCTGATCGAAACACTACTGGTTAAGGTCATAAGCAACTTCATGAGTGAATGGGTCGGGTCGTGCCTATCGGGGCTAGCGAAGTGGGTGCTGCTGAGCTGGAATCTCATGTCTCTGCCGAGGTCTCTGCTGACGTGGCGGAAAGGCACTCTATAAGATATTAGCCGTCTCATTACCTGCTGGCGGCTGAACATGTGCACCCTGTCTGACCTCCCATTCTGGCGGATCTGAATATGACAAAATACCCGCTAACTGTAGATCCCCAACACTCCAGTAAGTCGTTGGAACATTCTATCTCATCTGCTCCAACTAATATTTCGTGAAAGCACCCAAATTAGTCGCTAACCTAGTAATATATGGCCCAAGATCCATCGCTGCTCGGTTCCCCCCCCCCCCCTGCGAGGCCGATTACAAGACCATGCGAAGAAACTCGCCAAATTCTAATTCCGCTTCTCAACCATACACATCAAGGCAAAAAGATCTAACCAGTTAGCCTTGTTCTCACCCGACCTTCTTGCCACAATCCTAGTTGCCAACACCTTCAGAAATACCTATAGACCGGATCACGAACCGTAGAGATAAGGTTCGTGTCGGAGAACGGTGCAGTATAAATCGTCTCCTAGAATCTAGCCAACTCCTCCGGACCCAAGCAATTATCTCGCACATGATTGTATACACCTTTCAACCCATTAACAAAGTCATATGTCCGCACTTCCCGCTCAGTATAGAAACCCAAAGCTACTCCAAACTCATCAATACTCATCTCATACAGATTCCTGCCCAATGAAAACGAAACCGCATTCTTCTCAACAAATGTACCCTCTTTGTGATGAAAAGTACAATGAAACTCAAGTGTCAGCTCTGTATGCTGTGGCCAACGGCAATCCATTCCCGCTCTCAGTCTCGGTCCAAGCAAGTTCGCTACACGGTCACTGACCCCCATGCCTTGCAACCATTCCCAATCAATTGTGGGATGTTCTAGGAGATTGGTTTTCACAAATTTCACTAGCTTTTCCCTTTCTTCACTGTCTTCTTCAAAATCCAAGATTAGGTGATCAACTAGCCTTTCAACTCGAGCATAAACTCTCCAATCTCGTCCTCGATATTTGATCTTCCTTTTCTTTGGGTTACTTGACGAGCCCTCACCTGGCATGTTCCTGCAAAACACGAAAGATTTAAGCGATACGAAACAACAAAAACTATTTTTTTTAGAATTTGGAAACAGCCGTATAGCATACGTTCGCGACTGAAACCGAAAATAAATTTGAAGAAAAACATGGGTTACCGTTTACAAAAGCGTAAGTTAAACACAAACTTTGCCCGAATGGAGGTTGAGTACGGGAAAAATGTTGTGAACTTGTACATGCATATTAGTAAACCCGACACTTAACTCTAAGTACGAACTAACTCTAAGTAAACTAACTAGACTCGATGACTCGAATGACTCAAGACTCAATGTACACTATTTCCTCCCGGCACGTTAATTGTCCTCAATGAAGCATAAGTGGCACAATATCCCGACATTTAGGCCAAACATGTGAAAGTTTGAAACTTTGAAACCACAAGGTGACGTTTTGTGCATCAAAACTCATTTAGACAACCAATTAGATTTGCAAAAATCAATTTAAAACCCTATTTTTTTTTAACAAAAACCTCTTAGTGTTAGCCAAACAAAACCCAGAAAGCTCAAACACGTGGCCTAGATGTCCAAACATACCCCACAATTCTCAAACAACCACAAATAAACCAACCCTAACCATCCGCAAGCCCCATTCTCTATAATCATCCCAAACAAACCCAACCGCATACTACTAACATTATCAAAACATCAAAAATCACTACTTTAACGAACTACCCAAACCCTAGACCTAAAATCACTACTTGTCGAAAACGCGAAGTGTTATCGTGATTTGTAGTGAAATTGATGGTGGGAATTGTAGGGAAAGTGATTGTGGTAATGTAGGAAAAAAATGGGGTGATTTGGTGGAAAAATGAGTGAGTTATGGTGGATTTTGTGTTGTTAGCGGCTAGGGTTACGTATGAGGAGAAGATGAAGTAATGTGTAGCACTAAATGCCAAAATTCGATTTTGAACCGTCTGGGGGGCCTCGCGCTACGCGTAGGTATCAGAGGAGGGGCGTCGCGTACGGCGGCGCCTCCAAATTAATTAAAAATTGGCCTGAGGCCTAGGTGTAGCGTGACGGGCCTAGACGCTACGTCTAGGTCCGTTTTTCACAGAATGTTTCGAAAATTTGGAGCTTTCATGCCTTAGAAATTTTTTCAAACACTTTCCCAGCCATCCAAAACTCCCAAATTTTTTTCTAAGTATCAAATAAACATACCTGGAACCTCTTTTCTCATGCTTTCTCCGTTCTGTAGCGGTGACGAAACCTGCGAAATTCTCAACGACACAAAACAAAGACCGAAAATCTACCAAAATACTGTTAGAAAGAAAAAATAACTAAAATGACGACTCTTATACAAACGATACAAAATGTACACTTGGATTTTCACCCAAAACACTAAGTGGCGGCTTTTGATGGAATTTCGAGAGGAGTTTCCTCCATCTCATTCTTATCTATCGCTCCTCCAATATAGTGCTTCAAACGGTGGACATTTACCTTCCAACTCTGGCCATCGGACTCATCCATAATCTCAACTGCTCGTAAGGAAACACATAATGAACCATATACGGTCCCGACCATTTCGACTTCAACTTCCTCGCAAACAACTTCAATCTCGAATTGTAGAGAAGTACTCTATCACCCTTGCTAAATTCTTTGATCTTCCTTAACTTACGATCATGTAGAGTTTTCGTTTTCTCCTTAATGCCCAAAGATCGAGCATAAGCCGCATCCCTAAGCTCCTCAAGCTCATGGATTTGAAATAGACGTTTCCTAGTGGCTTCGGTCATATCAAGGTTAACGGTTTTTAACGCCAAAGTGCTCGGTATTCTAGCTCTACGGGAAGATGACAAGATTTTTCATAACGATCATAAATGGTGTGGTTCCTAAGGGTGTTTTGTAAGCGGTTCGAAACGCCCACAATGCATCGTCCAGCTTGTCAGACCAATCCTTTCTATTCTTTCCGACGGTTTTCTCTAAAATACGTTTAATACCACGATTCGCGTTATCCACTTGACCACTCGTCTGTGGATGGTACGCGGTAGACACACGATGAGTGACTCTGTAGCGTGCAAGCAACTTTTCCATCAATGCGTTGCAAAAGTGAGTACCACGATCACTGATTAAAGCCTTAGGTGTACCGAAGCGGGAAAAAAGTTTCTTGTGGAAACTCAATACTACTCGGGCATCATTCGTAGGAAGAGCTTGAGCCTCAACCCACTTAGACACGTAGTCTATTGCCACAAGTATATAACGATTCCTTTTTGAGATGGAAAAGGGTTCATTGAAATCTATGCCCAAAACATCAAAAACCTCCAACACTTGGATTGGTTTGAGGCATCTCATCTTTGGCTGAAATGTTACCAGTTCGTTGACAAGCATCACATGTTTTCACGAACTTAACAGCATCACGAAGTACGTTAGGCCAATAAAATCCACAATCGAACACCTTTTGTGCGGTGGCATACGCACCATGGTGGCCTCCCGTTAGACCTTCGTGCACATGTTTAAGGATATTCAAACCCTCCTCTCGTGACACACGTCGCCTAAGTATCCTATCTCCCCCTATTCTAAAGAGAAACGGATCATCCCACACATACTTCCTCGACTCACTAAGGAACTTCCTTCTCTGTTGTGTAGTCATTCCCTTTACAATATTCCCACTCGAAAGATAATTCGCTAAATCACAAAACCATGGTATCCCTCCTTCTCGGCCTCTACAAACTCAATCGACTAGTGAGGAAATGTATCTCCTATCTCCTCCTCACGAATCTCCTCTCTCCTCCTCACGAATCTCCTCTCTCCTAGGGTTTTCTAACCGTGAAAGATGATCAACTGCTACGTTTCCGGCCCCTCTCTTATCTCTAATTTCGATGTCGAACTCGGAGAGCAACATAATCCACCAAATAAGTCGGGGTTTGGCGTCTTTCTTTTGGAAAATAAAACGCAACACGGAGTGCTCGGTGAAAACTATGGTCTTGGAGAGCACGAGGTACGAGCGGAATTTGTCAAACGCGAAAACTACGGCTAAGAGTTCTTTCTCCGTGGTGGTGTAGTTCTCTTGAGCATCATTTAACGTTTTGCTCACGTAGTAAATGGGGTGGAAGTGCTTGTCCTTTCTTTGTCCTAATATCGCTCCAACGGCATAGTCACTCGCATCACACATGAACTCAAACGACAAGCTCCAATCGGACGAGATAAGAATAGGTGCACTCACAAGTTGTTCCTTCAAAAAGTTGAAATCCTTAAGATACTTCTCGTCAAAGACGAATTGAACATCTTTCTCTAGAATACGAGTCATGGGGCAAGTGATTTTAGAGAAATCCCTAATGAAGCGTCTATAGAAGCCCGCATGACCGAGAAAACTTCTAATCGACTTTACGCTAGTGGGTGGAGGCAACCTGCTAATGGTATCTATCTTCGCACGATCCACCTCTATTCCATCCCTCGAGATATTATGACCTAAAACAATACCTTCAATCACCATGAAGTGACACTTCTCCCAATTTAAGATCAGCTTCGTCTCAACAAACCACTTTAACATCCTCAAGATTCCTCAAACACTCATCGAACGAGTTACCATAGACCGAAAAATCATCCAAGAAAACCTCCATGGAACTCTCAATCATATCCTGGAATATGGCAACCATGGACCGCTGGAAGGTAGCTGGAGCGTTACACCGCCCAAATGGCATGCGTCGGTACGCGTAGGTGCCATAGGGGCATGTGAAGGTGATCTTATCCTGATCCTCCGGTGCGATGGGGATCTGGATGTAACCAGAAAAACCGTAGAGAAAAAAAATAAATTTGTTGACCCGCGAGATGCTCCAACATCTGATCGATAAAGGGCAATGGGAAGGGGTCCTTTCGGGTGGCATCATTCAACTTTCGATAGTCGATGCACACTCGCCAACCCGTGACCGTACGAGAAGGGATAAGCTCATTCTTGGAATTCATGACAATGGTCATCCCTCCATTCTTAGGGACAACCTGAGTAGGACTAACCCATGGCGAATCTGATATGGGATATATCATCCTGGCATCTAGGAGTTTTAGAACCTCCTTCTTCACTACCTCTTGCATGTTGGGGTTGAGGCGCCTTTAGGGTTGCACCACCGGTTTGAAATCGTCCTCCATGAGAATCCAGTGAGTGCAATAAGAAGGGCTTATGCCCTTAATGTCGGACAACCTCCATGCAATGCCCTCTTTGTTGGCCTTCAACACTTCTAACAACCTCAACTTCTCCCCATCCTCCAACTTCGATGAGATAATAACGGGTAGCTCGGAACCCTCCCCTAAAAAGGCATATTCTAAATGAGATGGAAGGACCTTAAGCTCTAAGGGTGGGGGTTGGGTGGTGTCATCACTAACGGCTAGCGCTTCAGGAATCAAAGGAATCCCTTCATCTTCTACTTCATCCAACCTTAACGACTCCTCTCTACTCTCTCTCCTCCTAGTAAGTCGGCTCCACTAATGTACTCTAGAAAATGGTCAACACATGAGATGAATGAGTTCAAGAAATATACGGAATGGCAAAGACGACTCTATCCATCGGAACCACTCGGGTGGTTCATGGAACGATCTATCTCAAAGGTGACTCTCTCCTGACCGACTCTAAGTGTGATCTTACCATCGAATACATCTATGATGTGACACCTGTGCCTCCACGGCCATCAAACAAATACCAAACTAAGGGGACTCGGGGCGGGTACGTGATAGTCGACTATCACGCGTTGAAGTCCCACGCTACACCGCCGCCACTTGAAGTTCCACGCGTTATAAACAAAACGCGTTACACCCACAACGCGTTAAACTTTTGAAAAATCCGACCGTTTGATATTTGACCGTTTTAAAACGGTTCAATCAATAAAAAAAAATTATCCATTTTATATATATATATATCTACATTTTAACCATTTTTCACACACCAAACTATATCTTTTAAACCATTTTAAACCCATTTCACAAATTTTATATCTTTCTCAAATGGAATTCCCTACCGATTCGACGTTTCCGATGTCTAGCGACAGCGATACCGAGTCGTCTTCCGACAACGAGACGCTAAAGTATTTTGTGTCGGTGTATAACGAGCTTGATGCCGAGTCGTCCCGCCCAAAGAAGAAGATGGTCGACCGTGATCGTATACGTGCCAAAGAAGTTTTAATGAACGATTATTTTGTGGAAAACCCGCTATACAATGCCGAAACGTTTAGAGATCGGTTTCGTTTACCCAAAGAATTATTTTTAAAGATTGTTGGAGACATCGAAGCAAGCGAGGAATGGTTTCAAGAAGGTTACAATTGCGAGGGGCAAACCAAGTTTCACGACGATACAAAAATGCACGTCCGCCATTCGCCAACTAGCGACAGGTAACCCACCCGATCAATATGATGAATACCTAGCTATGTCTGAAAGAACTTCACGTGAATGCTTGCAATTTTTTTGCAACGCGGTCATTAAGTTGTATAGTAACGAGTTTTTACGTAAACCGACGAGCCACGACATCTCTCGTATTTACGCCGCACACGAGGCTAGATGGCATTTTCCCGGGATGCTCGGTAGCATCGATTGTACACATATCGAGTGGAAAAATTGTCCAAGAGAGTTGCGAGGGGCGTATGTGAGGGGAGACATCAAAAAACCAACCATCATACTAGAAGCGGTGGCGTCAAATGATTTATGGATTTGGCATTCGTATTTCGGTGTTCCAGGTTCAAACAACGACATCAATGTGTTGCACACGTCGCCGCTGTTCCAAAGCGTAACGGATGGTACCGCACCTTCCTCTCCTTTCTATGTTAACGGTCGACATTACAGACGAGGCTTTTATCTTGTGGATGGTATCTACCCGTCTTGGTCTGTTTTTGTGAAAGCTCCCTCATTTCCTGTCGAGGCTAAAGAAAAGGCGTTCAAAAAATTGCAAGAATCGGCAAGAAAAGATGTTGAGAGGGCATTTGGTGTTTTAAAGGGTAGATGGGGTATACTACACCGACCGGTTCGTTCGATGACCAAGAAATCAATTCATAGCATAGTGTATGCATGTATCATATTGCACAATATGCTGATCAAACACGACGGGCGTGCAATATCCCCGGATTGGGTGCCGGATCCTCCTACGCAAGTTCAAGTTCCACAAGATATCCATTTACAATTGCGTAACGAAGAAACTCACTTTCGTTTGAGATTCGATTTAATCGAACTAGTAGGTTCTCTAGGCTTGGAGTTTCCGGATTCGGACGAGGAGTAGGTTTTTTTTTTTTTTTTTTTTTTAAATTGTATGTTTCTAGTATGTTAAATTGAAGTAGTATGTTTTAAATTTAATGAAATTTTTAATTTTAGTGTTTTATTGTTAATTTCTAATTTTAAAATGAAAATTAAAAATAAATGGGAGTGATAGAATTCCATCACTAGTGATTCCACCCCTCCTACATTTCTATCACTAGTGATGGAAATTTGGTTGATGACATGGCAGGATCTTATTGGACAGTGTGAGTGATACTTTCTATCACTAGTGAACCACCCCTAGTCCCCTAATGAAATATTATATTTCATAATTGGGATTTGTATAAATATGTGTATCATTTGCACATATCAATTCTTGTTCGATTTCGGGCTCTAAATCGTTTTCTAGAAGGTTATACGCGCACTGATGCGTAAATATAACCAGTTTAATGCAACAAACACTCCGGAATAGTGAAATAGGCTTAAGATACCTTAAATAACCTTTACATAACTTAGAAATAAGTTTTGGAGGGTTTAGTGTGCCGAAATCAAGTTTATTCGCTTATAGGGACTAAAATCGACAAACAGCGAAAGTATGCCGATTCGTACTGTAACGGACATTCCGAAACATGACCATAAGTTAAACATGCCCTAAATATCCTTTACATAGCTTATAAATAGGCTTTGAGAGGTTCGGTGTGCTAAAATAAACTTTTTGGTCATTCAGGGACTAAAAGCGTCAAAAAGTGCATAAGTTTGCATTTTCGCGCATATCTTACGTTCTGAATACATCCGGAAATCCAAAAATTTATGTAAGCATTACAATATTTTATTTTAGTGTTTGGCATGATAAAAATCCATTCGTTGCGTAATTTGGATAGTTTTTGCGTCCGTTACGACTTCCGTCGTAATTAACCGAACAACGCAACCGTACGACCAAACGAACCGACATCGGAGATATTTTTGAGCATGTTTTGAGTTCCCTACACTTTAACATCATTTTAGAGCCTTAAAATGTGGTTAACGAGGCTTAAACGTGTCAAAAAGCATCAAAAATCAAGTTTGGAGTCTCAGGGGCCTGTTCTGCCAAAATTTCAAACTTGCTGGTCTGCAAGGTCCTTACGGACCGTAACCAGCCCCCAGATACCAGAAACTGATTTCTAGCTATTTCCAGCTGTTCCCCATGGTTGCAAATGGTTTTTGAAGTTCCTATGGGCTGGTTTTGAGTGCCCAAGATATTACAAATCAGGGGGCACAAGTGTAAGGTTTAGATCAAAGCTCGGTTTTCGATGAACGATCTTAACGGTCCTAAGAAATCTATAAATACCCCCCACCCCTTTTGTTGCAACCCATATTTGAATATGATTTCTGCTCTCTAAGTTGAAGTTTATGCTTCATACCTGAGAGTAAATCAGATCAAATCTTGCGGGGACCCTTTGTAAGTATTCCTTCGTTCTGCTTATTCGTTTTTAGCGTTAAAGTCAAACTGCGTTTGACTTTCTGCATTGACCAGTTTATGGTCAACACGAAGTTCGTTTGAACTTCATAACGTGAGCGTAATCACGATGGTTATAGTCCCTAGTGACTATACCTACTGATTACCACGTTATCTAGGCTCAGTGACGAGTCATAGTTTCGGCCAAAATGCGTATCCTTGCGTATTTTGTAACTAAACTACTTGTGGGTATCAAGACCCTTGGTCTTGATACCAAACCTGTTTTCAAACCTCGTTAAACATGTGTTAACATGTTTAGCTCATCACTTTTAGATTTGTGCTTGTGTAGGGTCGTAAAGGTAAGCGATCTAATCAATCGCTTATACTTTCGAACCCGACCCATTTTGTCGATCATTAGGATCCGACCAAACACATTAGGTAACCATAGTTGTATAGGGAATAACCTACCGAGGTTATACCATATGGTCACATCGTTTAGTTAGTTGTATGATATGTAATATATATGCCTTAGGAAAATTACCAAAATGCCCTTTTTATGCCAAATTTCATTTTAAGCATATGTAACATAATTTTTGATATCTAAACTGATTAGACAACAATATTAGACATGTTAAGGCATATAATACTTGTCATAGGACTAGTTAGGTGTTTCGAACGCGTTTTACGCGAACGACGCGTTAAAGTAGCATAGGCTACCTAAACAGGTCGTAATGGGTCGTAAGCACTTAGGTTAGGTTTCCTTTTAGTATGTAGACTTTGTAAAACCATATCATATGAGTTCCAATACTCATTTGGTTTACGAAACCTCAAACTATCCGATCCTCCGATTTAGGTCCGGTTATTTATGTAGTTATCTATATAGGGTGCCGTTTGATTCCGTGATCCCTCTAACTTGCTTGGTTGTTGTTCAAAGACTTCTAAGCACCCTCAGGTGAGTACATAGTCCCCTCTTTTACTGTTTTTCAAACGTTTTGGGGTGAAACACATGTGCCTACTTGTTCTTTTCATGCTTTCCATGTTTTCATATCATATACTTGCTATGTTCATTAGTACACTATTAGTACATGATTTCATTATGTTTTGCTATGTATGTTTACTTAACATGCTAGCACATTGTTTTACATTACATTTCTTTTGCTATGTATGTTTACTTAACATGCTAGTACATTGTTTTACATGACTTTTCTGCTTTGTATGTTAACTTAGCATACTTAGTACATTGTTTTATATTGCATCTCTGTTGCATATGTTCTCATAACATATGTACACATTGTTTTATATCTCTACCTTGTATGTTCACTTAGCGTACTAGGTACATTATTTACATAAAACATGCTTACATTTGGTATATCATTTGGTTTGTTTAACGGGACTAAATTACATTCATTAACACCGATCATGCCGCTCGGTAGTAGGTAGTGGTACCATAGGACTTTACAAATCCCGTTCCTAAAATCCTAGGTTTGTTTGGATGGATGGAATGACCGAATCTGAAAACATTTCTTTTTGATAACTTTTACTCTAAGGTTATCCTGCTGTCTCAAGGCTTGAATGTAAGCGTTTAACATTACCGCATAAATGTTGTATCAGTAAAGCATGCATTATTCTACAAAGCATAACTTTTGATTTATTCAAATACTTTGTTTTGTACATTTTTACTTGTGGTTTAAGTAGTCTCATTTTACTTACCATACATAACTTTTGATTACACATTACATGATTTACATTTGATGGTTTTCACACAAACATTTGACATTTGACTATACATAAACATTTTTACATTGGTGATTGGTTTTGTTTAAGTGATTTAAATAACGAGGCGGGTGTAATAAGATAAAAGCATGGTGGATACGCCGCTGGTACTTCCTATATATAAGTTCTTTTATAGTATTACATATCGTAGCGTTATTTAAACCATTTTAATATTTGACAAATTACATTTTACACAAATGACATGTTTTCACTAAACAATTGTTTTACAAAACAACTCATTTTATACAAACTCATTTTTACTTGGTTATTCATTTAACCTTACATTACTCTTTTACATATCATCTACTTTATCATTGCTTTTCAAATGATTTATAAAAACAAAACATTTTACAAGGATCATGACTGACTTTTGTTAAACAACTTTTTCTAAACTTATAAGTCATGAATCCTATTTTTACAAAACCTATGTATCTAACAGGCATTTTTATGCTGACGTACCTATTTTCACATGTGTTTCAGGAAATGATGCATAGGATTGATCAAGATACACCTAGGCAGACTTGGGCCATAGTGACATTAAAAGATGCAAGACTAGTTAATTATGTTGTGTTTCTTTGTTGTTAAGACATTGTAACTCTTTTAATCAATAAAACAAAATTTCAAATTTCCATGATTTATGAAACAATGATTCTGTTACAACACTCCCCGACGATTCCGCCACGTTTTGTTGTTTTACGTGGTCGGGGTGTGACAGAAAAGTTGGTATCAGAGCTCATGGTTATAGGGAATTAGGTTATTAGTAATGCTTTGACCTAGTCTATAACCTTCCTAGGACCCTAACACAAGATTCTTATGTTTAGATCTTAAAACAATACCGTCACCTATCCTTAGGCGACGACCACAACAAGAACATAAATTTCAAAACCGCTTTGAAAACCAATCATCTGTTCTAGGATGATTTATTATATGGTTTTGAACCCTTCCAGTTTGATTTTTGGCCTTGTGCCTTCTAAGTTTTCAAAATCTCGTTAAGGTTTTGGGTTCTAAATAATGTGAACACGTGCAAACTGGGAGAGTGAATGCCTGTACTCTGTGTTTTCTGTCTAAGGCTAGAGTGTTCGTACAAATCCGCAGTATCGGACCAGTCACTCTTACCTGGGAACTCTTGGGGTGAGTGTACACTTATAGGCAAGCATGTCTTCAGCGATACATTATTATGACCCGCTTACTTTGATTTGTCACCGTCTCATTTGTTTGCCTTAGGTAACAAACAAATGATCGCAATTTTTATGCATTGCCATTCTGTTTTGTTTATCCGGTAACATTTCACTTGTTTCTTCCTATGCTTTTCATTCCTTCTAGAATGTCTCTTCTTCACAATGACGCTCAAATGTCCGAGCAGACCGCCAAATTTGCCCAGCGAATAAGCGAAGTAGTCCTGAAGACTATTGAATTAGCTACTGCCATGTATCATCTCAAGGATGAAGCCACTCAAGAGTCACTGAAGGAAGCAGAAGTCAAGCCTGCACCAAAATCAATGAAGCGTAAGGCTTCAAGGAAACCCGCAGCAGTTACACCTAATCAAGCGGGACCTAGCCAAGTGGCAGCGCCACCATCTAGGAAGCCGTACTTAGGAGCTGTCCCATGGTGCAAACGATGCAACCGTTATCATTCAAACCTCATACCCTGCTTCAAATGTAACTACTGTGGACGGTGGGGACATTTGGTTAACATATGTCGCTTTGCTATCCAAAACAAAGCTGGTATAAACCTTGCTGCTACCCAACTCCAAGTCAACCCTACTCAAGCTCGTTTTCCGTCTGGTACTTGCTACAACTATGGCGAGACGAGCCATTTTAGGAACAAATGCCCGAAGATTGTCAATGCAAATCCAACCCTTGGATGAGCATTTGGCTGCTTGGAAGAAGCTGTTGCTTTAAATAATTTGTATCTGTTGCTTTTGTTTCTTTTGTTGAACTCGGAAACAATGTGTTCAGTTTATAAATAAATTGTTGTTTACAATTCTGATGTACGAGCGTAGTTACATATTATGTATGGCATTTCCCTATGATGCCTACATCAAGGAACTATGTTCTTTACAAATTACTCTTGTGATTCTCCCTTTCAAGTGATCGCTCATGATTTCCTCGAAAAATTTTAAGTACTCGTTTCATTCTAGGAGACGAAGTACAAGAAATAAAGGGAAATTATGAGTAATCGTGCTTTTTGCACGTCTGTGCCTTTGAATCCTTGGTTAGATGGCTGAGGGTATATTCAATCTCGTACCCATATCATTTCATTCTGGTTTCGTAACAATATACATAGTATAAGTATTTCAAAAACAACCTTCATGATTTCAAAATATTTTATATAGTTTGAAAACAATTTTTGTTAATGCATTGTCTATATTTTCAAAAACAACCTCTATGTTTTCAAAAGCATTGCCTATGTTTTCAAAAACACCCTCCATAATTTCAAAAGCATTGTCTATGTTTTCAAAAACAACCTTCATGATTTCAGAACATTTCATATAGTTTGAAAACAATCTTAAGTAATATATCAAGTGCATGATTTCAAAAGCATCATTCATATTTTCAAAAACCTTATACATAATTTCAAAAATTTCATCTAGCATGATTTTAAAATATTTTTTTATCTAATACACCTACTTATGATTTCAAAAGTATTATGTAAGATTTCAAAAACATTAAACACATCTTTAAAAGAAACCCCATGCATAGTTTTCAAAAACATTTTTCTTCATACATTAACTTAACCTTCAAATTCTGCTTCATATGTCGCCTTGACATATCTAGCATCTCAACGTCATAAGCATTTTACTTCATGTTTGACTTAAGCACATCCAGTGCAAGGTTTCCAAACATCTTCAACTTCTAAAATCCATATGGGATCTTTTTATCTCTACAATTAGATCCTTGTGGATAATTATCATTCAAATCATAGTCCTTGATTGGATTCCTTGTGTACCTTAATTCGAACATTTCTCTTCCTTATAATCGAAATCGAATTTTCTCTTTAAAAGATCTTATATCTTCATAGTCAGATTCTTGCTAATGTTTAAAGTACCAAATGAAATCCACGGAATGGATTCCTAGTGTGCTTTAAATACATGTACGCAATTAACAAAACAAATTAACAAATTAAAGATCTTGATAAACAATTATGTTATTAGGTGTTTATGCATTATGTGTTTTTTTTATGCATTTTTGTGTTTTTGTATACTCTGGATATTCGTTATCCAAATCCTCGTAGAATCTTTCATATCTTCATATGAGGGATTCGTAGAAGGATATTCAAAAAGGTACTACCTTAAATCCTTATTGGGCTTCTACGTGATAGTCAAGACCCTTGGATTATATAGTACCACTCCAAGATTCATAAGAGACTCTTTTAGTGGTCTAGTAAAAAAGATTGATTCAGAATCTGGTTAAGAATGACATGTGGTGATATAGCTGAACAGACTCCTTGGTAGTCTATTTAAATCATTTATTGATTTAATTAAAAAAGGACCCTATGTTGGTCTAGTCACAATCATCACAGGCTCGTTCATTGTTTTCTTCCCCTACACATTATAAGATGCACTACGTGACTATGCAAGGAATTACGTAATTATGGATGCATACATAATTACGAAGTTCAGTGCACGGAAACCACGGTAAGACTTATTATGTGTAAGAACCGATAGTGACAACCATAACGAAATGTGAACAATGTAATAGAGGTACGGTGGACGCACCAATAACGCTTTATATACTTGTATATAAGTGTCCCTTCAAACTCTCACAAGTTTCCTCTAAATAAATTTCGGGATGAAATTTCCTGAAGTAGGGGAGATTGTGACACCTGTGCCTCCACGACCATCAAACAAATACCAAACTAATGAAATAATATATTTCATACTTGGGATTTCTATAAATATGTGTATCATTTTCACATATCAATTCTTGTTCGATTTCGGGCTCTAAATCGCTTTCTAGAAGGTTATACGCGCACTGATGCGTAAATATAACCAGTTTAATGCAACAAACACTCCGGAATAGTGACATAGGCTTAACATACCTTAAATAACGCTTTATATACTTGTATATAAGTGTACCTCTCACATTGCAAGAATGATGTTATTGTAAAGTTACTAGAAGTTCGGGACTCTAACTAGTATTGTTTGATCTTTTCAACTTCATGTTTCAAACTCTCACAAGTTTCCTCTAAATAAATTTCGGGATGAAATTTCCTGAAGTAGGGGAGATTGTGACACCTGTGCCTCCACGGCCATCAAACAAATACCAAACTAATGAAATATTATATTTCATACTTGGGATTTGTATAAATATGTGTATCATTTGCACATATCAATTCTTGTTCGATTTCGGGCTCTAAATCGCTTTCTGGAAGGTTATACGCGCACTGATGCGTAAATATAACCAGTTTAATGCAACAAACACTCCGGAATAGTGACATAGGCTTAACATACCTTAAATAACCTTTACATAACTTAGAAATAAGTTTTGGAGGGTTTGGTGTGCCGAAATCAAGTTTATTCGCTTATAGGGTCTAAAATCGACAAACTGCGAAAGTATGTCGATTCGTACTGTAACGGACATTCCGGAACATGACCATAAGTTAAACATGCCCTAAATATCCTTTAAATAGCTTAGAAATAGGCTTTGAGGGGTTCGGTGTGCTAAAATAAACTTTTTGGTCATTCAGGGACTAAAAGCGTCAAAAAGCGCATAAGTTTGCATTTTCGCGCATATCTTACGTCCTGAATACATCCGGACATCCAAAAATTTATGTAAGCATTAAAATATTTTATTTTAGTGTTTGGCATGATAAAAATCCATTCGTTGCGTAATTTGGATCGTTTTTGCGTCCATTACGACTTCCGTCGTAATTAACCGAACAACGCAACCGTACGACCAAACGAACCGACATCCGAGATATTTTTGAGCATGTTTTGATTTCCCTACACTTTAACATCATTTTAGAGCCTTAAAATGTGGTTAAAGGGGCTTAAACGTGTCAAAACGCATCAAAAATCATGTTTGGAGTCTCAGGGGCCTGTTCTGCCAAATTTCAAACTTGCTGGTCTGCAAGGTCCTTACGGACCGTAAGGATAGTTGCATACGGTCCGTAAGCAGCCCCCAGATACTAGAAACTGATTTCCAGCTATTTCCAGCTGTTCCCATGGTTGCAAATGGTTTTTGAAGTTCCTCTGGGCTGGTTTTGAGTGCCCAAGGTATTACAAATCAGGGGGCACAAGTGTAAGGTTGAGATCAAAGCTCGGATTTCGATGAACGATCTTAACGGACCTAAGAAATCTATAAATACCCCCACCCTTTTTGTTGCAACCCATATTTGAATATGATTTCTGCTCTCTAAGTTGAAGTTTATGCTTCATACCTGAGAGTAAATCGGATCAAATCTTGCGGGGACCCTTTGTAAGTATTCCTTCGTTCTGTTTATCTGTTTTTAGCGTTAAAGTCAAACTGCATTTGACTTTCTGCATTGACCAGTTTATGGTCAATGCGAAGTTCGTTTGAACTTCATAACGTGAGCGTAATCACGATGGTTATAGTCCCTAGTGACTATACCTACTGATTACCACGTTATCTAGGCTCAGTGACGAGTCGTAGTTTCGGCCAAAATGCGTATCCTTGCGTATTTTGTAACCAAACTACTTGTGGGTATCAAGACCCTTGGTCTTGATACCAAACCTATTTTCAAACCTCGTTAAACATGTGTTAACATGTTTAGCTCGTCACTTTTAGATTTGTGCTTGTGTAGGGTCGTAAAGGTAAGCGATCTAATCAATCGCTTATACTTTCGAACCCGACCCATTTGGTCGATCATTAGGATCCGACCAAACAAATTAGGTGACCATAGTTGTATAGGGAATAACCTTCCAAGGTTATACCTTATGGTCACGTCGTTTAGTTAGTTACATGATAGGTAATATATATGCCTTAGGAAAATTACCAAATTGCCCTTTTTATGCCAAATTTCATTTTAAGCATATGTAACATAATTTTTTATATCTAAACTGATTAGACAACAATATTAGACATGTTAAGGCATATAATACTTGTCATAGGACTAGTTAGGCATTCCGAACGCGTTTTACGCGAACGACGCGTTAAAGTAGCATAGGCTACCTAAACGGGTCGTAATGGGTCGTAAGCACTTAGGTTAGGTTTCCTTTTAGTATGTAGAGTTTGTTAAACCATATCATATGAGTTCCAATACTCATTTGGTTTACAAAACCTCATACTATCTGATCCTCTAATTTAGGTCCGGTTATTTATGTAGTTATCAATATAGGGTGCCGTTTGATTCCGTGATCCCTCTAGCTTGCTTGGTTGTTGTTCAAAGACTTCTAAGCACCCTCAGGTGAGTACATAGTCCCCTCTTTTACTGGTTTTCAAACGTTTTGGGGTGAAACACATGTGCCTACTTGTTATTTTCATGCTTTCCATGTTTTCATATCATATACTTGCTATGTTCATTAGTACACTATTAGTACATGATTTCATTATCTTTTGCTATGTATGTTTACTTAACATGCTAGCACATTGTTTTACATTACATTTCTTTTGCTATGTATGATTACTTAACATGCTAGTACATTGTTTTACATGACTTTTCTGCTTTGTATGTTAACTTAGCATACTTAGTACATTGTTTTATATTGCATCTCTGTTGCATATGTTCTCGTAACATATGGACACATTGTTTTATATCTCTACCTTGTATGTTCACTTAGCATACTAGGTACATTATTTACATAAAAAATGCTTACATTTGGTATATCATTTGGTTTGTTTAACGGGACTAAATTACATTCATTAACACCGATCATGCCGCTCGGTAGTAGGTAGTGGTACCATAGGACTTGACAAATCTCGTTCCTAAAATCCTAGGTTTGTTTGGATGGATGGAATGACCGAATCCGAAAACATTTCTTTTTGATAACTTTTACTCTAAGGTTATCCTGCTGTCTCAAGGCTTGAATGTAGGCGTTTAACATTACCGCATAAATGTTGTATCAGTAAAGCATGCATTATTCTACAACGCATAACTTTTGATTTATTCAAATACTTTGTTTGGTACATTTTTACTTGTGGTTTAAGTAGTCTTATTTTACTTACCATACATAACTTTTGATTACACAATACATGATTTACATTTGATGGTTTTCACACAAACATTTGACATTTGACTATACATAAACATTTTTACATTGGTGATTGGTTTTGTTTAAGTGATTTAAATAAGGAGGCGGGTGTAATAAGATAAAAGCATGGTGGATACGCCGCTGGTACTTCCTATATATAAGTGCTTTTATAGTATTCCATATTGTAGCGTTATTTAAACCATTTTAATATTTGACATATTACATTTTACACAAATGACATGTTTTCACTAAACAATTGTTTTACAAAACAACTCATTTTATACATACTCATTTTTACTTGGTTATTCATTTAACCTTACATTACTCTTTTACATATCATCTACTTTATCATCGCTTTTCAAATGATTTATAAAAACAAAACATTTTACAAGGATCATGACTGACTTTTGTTAAACAACTTTTTCTAAACTTATAAGTCATGAATCCTATTTTTACAAAACCTATGTATCTCACAGGCATTATGCTGACGTACCTATTTTCACATGTGTTTCAGGAAATGATGCATAGGATTGATCAAGATACACGTAGGAAGACTTGGGCCTTAGTGACATTAAAAGATGCAAGACTAGTTAAGTATGTTGTGTTTCTTTGTTGTTAAGACATTGTAACTCTTTTAATCAATAAAACAAAATTTCAAATTTCCATGATTTATGAAACAATGATTCTGTTACAACACTCCCCGACGATTCCGCCACGTTTTGTTGTTTTACGTGGTCGGGGTGTGACATATGAGGGCTTTAGCGGTATGCAAAAATGGACGACCAAGTATGATAGGGACTCTCTCATCATCTTCCATATCGAGAATGACGAAATCTTTGGGAAAAACAAACTTGTCGACCTTAACAAGCAAATTCTCGACAATACCCCTCGGGTATTTCATGGATCGATCGGCTAAAGATAATGTCATATGAGTAGGTGAAAGTTCTCCTAAGTCTAGCTTCTCGTAGAGAGAAAAGGGCATCAAGTTGATGCTAGCACCTAGATCGGCTAAGGCTCGAGTATTGGTGTTACTACCAAATAGACATGGAATAGTAAAAATGTCAGGATCGGTGAGCTTCTCCGAAAGCTTATTCAGAATGACTGCGGAGCACCCTCCATTCAATGGAACATTTGATAACTCCCCTAATTTCTCCTTGTTTCTAAGAAGGTCCTTTAAGAACTTCGCGTACTTGGGCATAGATTGGAGTGCCTCAATGAAAGGTAAATTAATCTTCAATTGCTTGAAGATATCAAAGAACTACCCATATTCCTTGGGGTACTTTTGGTTCCTAAGACGTGTAGGAAATGGGACACACGAATGATCTACGAGTGGAGAAGGTCTAATGTCTATGTGTGGTTTCTCTACTTTCTTCTCTCCTTGAGGCTCACCGGGCTGTGCGGTAATTGCTGGGCTTAGCCTCGGTTGCACTTTTCCGGGAGCCTCCATCTTGATTTCTTCATCTACAATCTCCTCATCTTCCTCTGCTACTCTCTCCTCAACTCTCGGGTTCCCTACGATTTTGCCACTATGAGTGGTAATGGCTTTGGCATGGGCGTTAGGGTTCGGTTGGGTGTTACCCGCAAACTGACCGGGTAACCTCTCTTCAAGTTTCCTAGACATGTCACCTACGACCCTTTGATGGTCTTGGAAAGAGGCTTGGTGGTTCTTAAGCATAAGGTCGTGTTCGGTAACGATCTTTTGGGTGGTTTGGTCCTTAACGACTAACTGGCTCATCATGGCCACTATCCTCTCAAGACTATCCCCTAGATCACTATTTGAACCCTGAACTGGTTGAACCTGAATACTTGACCCCCCATCCCTGACCTGCCCATTGAACCCCTTATTGAACTGCCCATTTGAACCCTGTCCCCTATTTTGATTTTGAGCTAATTGGAAACCAGGGGGGTTACCAGTGGACTGAAAATTATTATTATTACGCCAACCCGAATTGAAATTACTACCAAACCCACTAGGTTGACCTCTACCTTGACCCCCTCCCACGAAATCAACCTGCTCCTCACCAACTAACAATGGACACGCATTCATATCGTGACCCCCTCAACAAAACTCACACTTATCAACCTTTGCCTTAATCTCCTTGAGCTCTCTAGTGACGTTTTCTAATACGACGGCTATACTAGGGTCCATAGTGATATGGTTCACCCCACGAGTGGGTGCACTAGTAGTGGTATTTGAATTGCCACTTTGATACCGTTGATCAGATCTCGACTGAGATTGAGATTGGGCAAATGCCTCAAAACGCTCTAAACACTCGGCAACAGTAAGAATGCCCATCATATGACCTCCCGCATTATTGTCAAAATGATCATGAGTCTCTTAGGTGAGACCGTTATAAAACTTATCGCAAATGGCCCAATCAGAATGACCATGCTGGGAGCATCGAGCGACAAGGTTTTGAAATCGCTCCCAAGCAAGGTAATAGGGCTCGTCGGCTCCATGCGGAATGAGTGAATTTGATTGCGAAGACGTGAGGCTTTAGCGGGCGGAAAATATTTGTTCAGAAAGGCTTGACGGTGGCCCGCCCAAGTGGTAAAAGTACCGGTTGACTGAGAGTCCAACCAAGTAGCCGCACGGCCGGCTAGTGAAAAGGGAAAGAGTTGTAAATAGGTAGCATCGTTTGGGGCTCCATGAAGGCTAAAAGTAGCAAGCATACGAGAGAAACGGTTTACGTGGGCGAGGGCGTCCTCGTCCTCGCGGCCGTGGAACTGGATGTTATTGGTGATGGCTTGCATGGCATACGATGGAATCTGCCCTGAGTTTTTGTTTATTATAGGTGGAACGGTGATGGGTGAAGCAAGACTGGTGAAACCTTGGGTGGCTTGTTAATGGACGGTCTGTCTTGGATTGGCCATTGTTCTAAGTTTATGTTATCTGGGGCGCTAGAGGTGCTAGAAGTGGGACTATCGGGTGGGGAAACTTTAGGTGAATGGTGTGGTGAGGGAAATGGAGAGGTATCAAAGTGTGGTAAATGAGAAGAGGATGAAGTACTAACCTGCGGGCCTTGGCCCAATCGAGATGATGACTCTGTGACTGGTGGCTTCGGCGGCGGTCCGTACGAACGAAGATGTGGCATCCACTACAAGCAAAAACCTAAATATGAGAAAAACAGACACTAGTCACTAAGACTCAAAATAAAAGTAAAAATAAAAGACTCAAAACAAAACAAATTAATTACTTTAGACTCTCTAAGCTAGACACTAAAAAGCTTCAAATCTAGACTCGACCTAAACCACACAATCGGCAAGTGTACCGATCACTGTAGTATGACCTAAGGAAGTCTGAATATCGAACCATAAGACTCTACTAATCACGCTAACTAAACTCTAACAGACTCTGACAGACATGACTCAAACTTTTTAATTGTTTGGGGGGCGGGTTATTGAAAACCTAAGGAAATCTATTAAACTAATTATTAACTAGAACTATGCTAATACGAACTAATATGAAGACTTTTCTTAGATGATGATGAAGACCACCTAGACTAGAATCCTGGATTGATTTTAAGAATTAACCAATTAAGTTAACCACATGTGTTATGGAACCGGGATCTTATGATACTATACCTATTAAGATACCAACTAAGCCCCTCAACCCTTCTTGAGATGAAACTTATGGCACTACCTAGGCCGTTAATCCTACCGGTTATTAGACTTCCTTCCAGTTATCTAATTATTGTGTAAGTACCCAAATATTGACCTACTCTTTTCCAATTCTAGATCTAGGGTAGTTTGAGTTTCTTAACTTGAGTTGATAGACTAATAAACCGACGGGGCAACTAGGGCATGACTTTTTCCAAAGACTGTCTAAAAAAATTCACCGGGTAGGACCTACCAATAGCCCCGAACCTTCCAGCTATAAAGACTAGTAGAATACTGAAATCTAGCAAATTATTAACTATTACTTCTAAGGTTTATTGGACAATTCACCCTAAAGGTCAAAGACACAAGGTCAAAGATCTAGCATGAACCTATTCCGTAGCAGACAACCAACTAGATTCACACGAAGCAATTGATAATAATTAACCAAATTAAAATACACATACACACCAAATTAGTAAACCAAACCTCTTACAAAACACAATTAATCCATAAACACATGCAATTAACTAAAAAGGTTCAAACTTTATTCAAATCTCTTCATCGTAGTCTAGGCAGTTTAAGCGTTTAGCCAAGCATGTTTATCAATGAAAGCAAAACAAAGTTATTCAAACAAGAATTCATGGTTACAAGTTTTGAAAGAGAGAAATCAAACAAACAAGGAACTAAAAAACCCGTGCAAGTCTTCAATCTTCAAACCGAACTCGAACCAATGATTCCAGTGATCCAAACTCTTCAAACGCAGTACTTCAATCTCCAAAATAAGTTTTCAGACTTCACAAATTCGTCACCCTATTGACGGCAATTTCCTTTCATATATATACCCAAGAACATCTCATCAAAACCTAACCGCAAAACAACTTTTCTGCGTATTTGGGGGCTAGACGCTACGAGTAGGGTACCCTGTCACACCCCCAAAATCCATAAGCGGAGTATCACCACAGGGAGCGTGACTGACCAGGATCCAGCCACTAATCATATTGAACAACATAAATAAATAGATTAAATCCAAACCAAACAATATAATTGGCGACAAATCAATTTAGCAAAGTCTAAGTTATCAGCGGAAGCATTAACTTCAAAACCAAAAGATAGGTTCATAGTTCATAAGGTTAAAGTTCATAAGTTTAACATGGCACACAACAGTCCATGTCCCACAACGACTCCTCCCATGCAAGCTCCTACTAAGTACCTAACGACCTGTAAGGCATGTAACAGCGAGTCAACAACAAAGTTGAGCGATTTCACACTTGGTTGTCCATTTTAATGGTGTTCCAAAAATCATAAGTTATTTTGAAAACCATGAGTTAACCAGTTCCTTGATTCCCAAACCATAACCAGTGGGGCCTACCCCATGTTGTAAACCACTAGACCCGATACCATATCGACTACTAACTTTAGTCTTGTTTATGTGCCCTGCGTCAATTGCTATCATCATTGACGAAGTGCCCAAGTACATTAGTCCACTCCCGTCCTCTGCGGCACGGTGTGAGGCTTGTCAAACCTAATTGAGCTATTTAACTAATGAACCGTTCGCCATTGGCCTGGCGATTATGTCGATATAAAAATGAGGGACTTCATGATAGACTTTTGTCTAGTAAGTTCTATGTTGTCATCCTTCCCAAGGAGGATGGAGGTACCTACCCTACCCAAGGAGAATACGCAGTATTTTAATACTGTTCCTTAACCCATTCCCAAACCACCGGGAATCCCATGCCTTGTAGAAAGTGTGAACTCACCTTAGATTAGCTCGGCAGATTAGGTTAAGTGTATGAAATCTAGAGCTACCGACCACACCCTATTATAGTCAATATGGTATATTAGACTTTGTTTAGACATTGCACGAAAGTCCTACACATGTCTAGCAACTAGCACACATACAAGCTATCACATAGCACGTCTATCATATGATTCCATAACCATGTTCACAACCTTTCTACGATATTATATACGCTATTTATACAACTATCAAACAAGCATGGATAGTAAAAGTAGCAAGTTTGGTCGTTATGCATTCATGCTTTATTGCATAGAAAAATCACTGAAAATAGGCTGTTTTGGTGACCTGTTAATAAGTCTTGAAAAATTATGATTTTTTATGTGACGTACCTCTCGGAGGCCTTGTGTTAAAATTTCAAGGTCTAACTCTTTACCAAAAATTCATAAAAATTCATTTACTAAGCTGCAATCAGATTCGTCACTTCTGATTGCAGCTTACGGAAAAATTCATTTAAAATTCCTCGTTTATACGATTGACGAAATTCCAGTTGGAGATTTTTGGAATCACCCGGAAGTACTTACAGTAAAAATTTCAGTTCATAAATCAGTTCCTATATTGAGTTATGACATTCATAATGGGATGCAAATTGTGACAGAAAACGCAGCCTGAACCTTCAATACGGAAAAATTCATAAAACATTCAATTTTCGTCGAAAAATGCAATTCCAGGGTTTGAAAGATATTTCCTGGAAGCACATCATAGGTTCAGAAATTGCACGTTTTTGTCAAGTTTGGACCCGGTTACAGCCGATACAAGTCGGCTGTAAATTCTGATCAGATTCTGTTTGAATTCAGCTTTCAATTAAAACATGTTTATGACACTATAAACCCTATTTTCAGCAATCAAAACCCCTAAAAACATCACATACACGAATTTAGCATCAATTTTCATTATCAAGATCCTATATAACCAAAACCCTAACATGCATACATGATCATAGAGTTACTAAATTAACAAGTATCATCATCTAGGCATTAAAATACATGTTTCTAGCAAACCCTAACACATAGCATCCATGTTATCATGCATCAATATTCACAACAAGATCAAGAATTCATGTAGAATCAAGAAACGCAGCCATGAATAACAAGTTATGAGTGTATGTTAGAGGGTTTACCTAGAACGATAGAGATGAAGATCAAGAACCCAAAAAGATAAGTTTTCCTAGCTTCTTTCTTGAGTTTTCTAAAGAGAAAGTAGAGAGAGAGGGAGAGAGGTCGACGTCTGGGGAATCGGAATCTAGGGTTGGGTTTGGTTTTTTTATTATTATTATTATTATTATTTAAAACTACTTACAATAAATGCATAATTGGTCCCTCAAGTTTCTCAATTCAAAGCTTGGGCAAAAAGTTATCACAATAACTTTGTAGAATGACATTCAGGTCCTTCGTTTTAGAAAGATAATCAAATTAACTCCGTATTTTTGTTTGTGTGCTACTAACTTGTGCGTTTATAAATTGTAATTAACAGAAAAAGGGTTAACGGCGTTAACCTAAAAGTACGGGATGTCACATTATCCCCATGTCGAAAGAATTTTCGTCCCGAAAATTGAGTATGCAGTCACTAAAGTAGTTAGTGCGCTTGAGCGTTTTCTTGGGGTGTCACATCATCCCCCCGTTGAAAGAAATTCCGTCTCGAAATTTAGCACATCGTTGCCGGAGAAGCTAGTTGTGTTGTGCGTTTTTCCTGGGTTATCACATCATCCCCCTGTTGGTTTGGAATTTCGTCCTGAAATTTCAAAGTAGGTTCAGTACCGGACTCACCTCTCTTGAACAACTGGGGGTACTTACGTTTCATCTGGTCCTCTCGTTCCCAAGTGAACTCTGGGCCCTGACGGGAGTTCCACCGAACTCGAACGATATGTATTTTGGTACGTTTGAGAGTCTTGATTTCCCGGTCCATAGTTTCCACCGGTTCCTCGACGAAGCGCAACTGGTCGTCGATAGTGAGTTCCTTGAAAGGAACTATGAGGGTCTCATCTGACAGACACTTCTTCAGATTTGAGACATGGAATACATTGTGAACACCACTGAGCTCTTCGGGCAGATTTAGTCTGTACGCCACCTTGCCGATTTTCTCAGTGATTTCAAAAGGTCCGACATAACGCGGATTAAGCTTGCCCCGTTTACCAAAGCGAACCACACCTTTCCAAGGTGAGACTTTAAGTAGCACTCGATCCCCTGCCTGGAACCCAAGCGGTTTCCTGCGTCTATCAGCGTAACTTTTCTGACGGTCACGAGCTGTCGCCATTCGTTGTTGTATTTGGGCAATCTTTTCCGTTGTGTCGACGATGAGTTCTGGGCCTGTGATTTGGCTGTCGCCAACTTCGGCTCAGCATAAGGGTGATCGGCATTTCCGTCCATACAAAGCCTCGAACGGAGCAGCCTGGATGCTTGTGTGGTAACTGTTATTATACGAAAACTCCACCAAAGTTAGGTGCCTTTCCCAGCCGTTACCAAAGTCGATTACACATGCTCGAAGCATGTCTTCAAGAGTCTGGATGGTGCATTCAGTCTGCCCATCCATCTGTGGATGATAAGCTGTGCTCATGTCTAGACGTGAGCCAAAGGATTTGTGCATCACCTGCCACAAATCAGATGCAAAACGTGGGTCACGATAAGAAATGATGGAAGTTGGTACTTCGTGCCTAGCAACTACTTCCTTCAAATAGATGTCTGCGAGGGTAGAAAACTTTTCGGTTTCCTTGATTGCCAGAAAGTGTGCAGACTTGGTCAGTCGATCCATGATCAACCAGATGGTATTGTTTCCTCGATGAGATCTAGGTAAGCCAGTAACAAAATCCATGGAAATTTGCTCCCATTTCCATGTTGGGATCTCTGGTTGTTGGAGTAGTCCTGATGGCTTCTTGTATTCAACCTTAACCCTTGCACAGGTCAAGCATTTACTAATATAAGTTGCTAATTTAGCTTTCATGTGGGGCCACCAGTACAAAGTCTTGTGATCTTGGTACATCTTGTCAGAACCAGGATGCACCGAGTAACGAGACTTGTGCGCTTTGCCCATCACAAGGTCTCGTAGGTTTCCATAGGATGGAAACCAGATACGTTCCAAGAAATAGTAAGTGTCATCTTCCTAGCGTACAAGTTTGCTTCCCATGCCCCGCAGGGACTCAGATTTAAGATTCTCTTCTTTCGATGCTTCAACCTGAGCATTACGAATTTGGGTAGGAAGACTAGAGTGGATAGTAAGCTGTAACGCATGTACACGCTTAGGTTTGGTTTTCTTACGACTGAGGGCATCGGCCAAAACGTTGGCCTTGCGGGGATGATACTTGATCACGCACTCATAATCATTAAGAAGTTCGACCCACCGACGCTGCCGCATGTTCAACTCCTTCTAGTCAAAAATATGCTGGAGACTCCTGTGATCGGTGTAAATGGTGCACTTGGTACCGTACAGGTAATGTTTCCATATCTTGAGTGCAAACACTACTGCTCCCAGCTCCAAATCGTGGGCAGTGTGTTTTTTTTTCGTGAACCTTGAGTTGGCATGATGTGTAAGCAATGTCTTTCTCACATTGCCTCAACACACAACTAACTCCTTGGATGGACACGTCACAATAACAACGAAGTCGTCTGTTCCTTTAGGTAACGAACGAATGGGGGTACTACAGAGTTTCACCTTCAACCGTTGAAACACGGATCCCTGAGCAATCTTTCTAGTTAGAGTTGTGAGGGTTTGTGCATACGATCAAGAGAAGCGGGCTTTGTAACGTCAACAGTCGCACGTTAGAAACTTAATAGAAGGTTGTTTGTGTTGTAGGAGTTCCATGGTAAGGCGTAGGTATCGTTCTACTAGTTCTTAGAGTAGATTCGAATGTCGCCGAAAAAAATCAAGTGACATATCCATCAAGGTAAGCTAAATTCCAATGTCGTGACTGGGAACATATCTCGGTCGTATCGAGTTCTAAGCACGATTCTCGTGATACCTCCATATCTGTGATATT
The DNA here is from genome assembly GCA_030545235.1 of Helianthus tuberosus. NCBI lineage: Eukaryota > Viridiplantae > Streptophyta > Magnoliopsida > Asterales > Asteraceae > Helianthus > Helianthus tuberosus. The sequence goes on from CM060363.1 coordinate 133,197,549, forward strand.
CATAACCCATTGCTCCTCGAGTAACATTCATAGAGAGTAACTCTTCCAGGCGAGAGTTCGCGGAGAATGTTGTTAGGATGAGGATCATAGGATTCGAGAAGTTTATCGCGACTGGATGTGAAAACATGCAAAAAGGGTAGTCACAATCGATGCGTAAGCGTGTAAGGATCTGTAACAGGGGTTTACTTGATGTCAGGGGTATAGCAGGTCGTACACAAGTTGCATAAGGTTAAAATGAAGAACGCCAATTGTCAAAAAGGGGTGTCACGTGGATATATCAATCATAACAAGAATTTACCATAGAAGAATGGTTGTCGCACGAGTTCGTAGTGTTAGGATTCACTGAAACTTTCGTCTAAGTTGTCAGGCTCGCCCACATGCGAAGGAGGATTAATTCACCTTGGTCCATGAACTTAGATGAGTTTGCGGTTTATCGAGTCGGTAAGCAACCAAATTTGGAGGAGTTTACTTAGGTCGTGCGAATGAAACTGAAATATGCCTGTGTAGTCAAGAGGTTTCAAAGAAAGGACGTGAAAACAAGTTCAAGAGGGTATGATCGTATCAACAACAAATCACCATTCTCAGGGTTTCCAGAAGTGATCACCAATGATCGAACGTCGAGCCTTCCAAATTCTCTAAACTATAGTGAGTTCGTATTAGTGTCTTGACGTGTGCGTATATATACATAATATTGCAATGAAATTACACACGATTCGGTTTTAAATTTACAAAAGTGATTATTACTTTAACATCAAAACACACACGAAAGAGGCAAGTGTACCCCGTCATATATGTAGTAAAGTATCGGTAAGAACCAAGTATCGATCCAACGAAATGGGCGGAGAAATAATACTAGACCTTTGTCACTAAACTACCGGTAAAAACATAAGTTTTGTTTGATTTTAATTAAACTAAAGTAAGCGTAAACAAATACATATAAAAACATAATAGATAATAGATAAAAAGCCTTGCTTAATACACAACCAAAGCATGTCAACTAAGTCGGTTTTGGCACTAGAAGCATTCGGTCAATTTTCCAATTTAGAGACAATTAGTATCCCTTTCGGGAATCCTAACATGACAATCATTCGGAAAGCTAAAACGATAAACACACTTTAACCACCTAAAATTGTTCTTTAACGTGCAATTGATAAATGTCTATGAAAATCTCTTAAAAATAAGTTAGTCATCCGTTAGGAGTTTTCTAACCTCACTTAAACAAGGAAAGCGACACCGATAAACACAATGCAACCACCGAGAAAAGCATAAACTAGATTAAATCACAACCGAGTTCATTTTACAAATCTTGCACAATAATTCACCAAGATAGCAATTTTCGCCTAAACTACTAACTAAGCTAACAAATCATGGCAAGAATTTATAACGACACCATCTAACCCGTTAAGGTCCTTATGTGACGGCAAGCTCTCTTGATTAACAATAATTACATTTTATTAAATCACTAACCATTTCTAGTATCATGATGCACACATTTAAACCAAGCTAAACTAGTTAACCAAGTTCAAAGTTTACTAATACAAGATTAATTAAGCTTCATTTTTCAACTATCTTAACTAACCAAGCATCAATCATCCAACATAATTACTTATAAACAAGAAATCAATATCAATAACAAGGTTGCAAACTAATCATCAAAGATAATCATAGAAAATACTTCAAAGTGTCATTACAAACAAAGATTAACACACTAATGGTTATAATCAAGCAAGGGATTGTTGTGTTTTTGCCCAAAGGCTACAATAATACATAAACATTAATCTAAGTACTTGAAAGATTAACAAAATCATGGAAAGATTAGAAAACCAAACCATAAACAAGCACTAGACTAAGAATCCGGATAGTAATGGAGCTAAACGACACAATGTGGCTTGAATCCGGGTCAAAAGCATAGCCTCCGGAGCCTGTAAAATCGCCTGTGAAGCTCCCAAAATTCCAGAATGTCGAACAAAATGTTTCTGTTCTGTTTTTATATTTTTCCACTGTGGCACGGTCGTTCTTCCTGTGGCACGACCGTGCACTTTAAGCAATTATTGGGTATGGTGCACCATACTGCATGATGTCATCAGATCTTTGACCAGATTCGATATCGCACGACCGTTCTTCATATGGCACGGTCGTTCTTCGCCGAGTTCTTGTTGCACGAGCTGCTGCACTGGTCGTTCATCCCCGAGGTTCTGCTGGTTCATCGGATCCGCACGGTCGTTCTTCATATGGCACGTCCGTTCGTCACCGGGCTGGCCCTTGTGTGCATTGCACTCCTAGTCGCACCCTCGTTCTTTTCCGGGCTGATCATCGTTTGTCGGAGATGCACGGTCGTGCATTGAGTCGCACGACCGTTCCACACGCCCAGGTCAGTTTCCTTAACATAATGTTCGCAGCTTCGTCGTTTTGTTCGGAAAGTCTTTGTTTTCGCTATCATCTTGTCTGGTATGCAGTTTTTGGCCTGTAAACAAAAGTGTAGATAATTAAGTATCCGAATGACGGTTTTACGGCCAAAAATGCATAAAATAGGGGTAAAACGGGGGACTAAAATATGTGTAAATTAGCGAATATCATGTCTCTACATGAAGAAGTGGGGACGTAGTGTCACTGTGGTAAGGGATTGATGGTTATGTTTAAGTGAATAGTAAAAATTGGGCATTGCATTAAGCAACAAACACAGGTCAGTAGAAAGGTGTCACACCCCGACCACGTAAAACAACAAAACATGGCGGAAACATCAGGGAGTGTTGAAACAGAATCATTGTTTCACAACCATGGATTAAATTGTTTCGTTTTATTGAATTATTAAACTCATTGTTTTTTGACAAATTAGATAAATAAAAATATTATTTTTCAAGTTTTAAAGTCACTAAGGCACGAGTCCATCCTATGTATAGCATGCATCAACAATCATCACATAGCAGCACCTGAAACATATGTGAAAATAGGTACGTCAGCATAAAAATGCTTATGAGTAACATAGGTTTTGTGAATTAGATTCATGGCTTTGGTTAACACAAGAAAAATGTTTTATGTTTACAAAATAATAGCCATGAATCCTTGTAAAAAGTTTTGTTTCTAAAAATGTATTGTTTTGATAAAAAGGTATATAGTATATACAAAAATATACTTTGGTTTGAAATAGTTTAATAGACAGTATATCAAATATACTTTGGTTAATGAAATAGTAGGTTTGGTAGTATATCTCAAGTATACTTTGGTTTTGTAAATAGCATCTTAAACTATGCTTTGGTTTGGAAATAACATATCAACTATGCTTTGGTTTGAAAATAGCATATCAACTATGCTTTGGTTTGAAAATAGCATATCAACTATGCTTTGGTTTGAAAATAGCATATCAACTATGCTTTGGTAAATAACAAGGTCAGTAGTATATTAAAACATATGTTGGATTTTGTACATAGTTATCAAAATATACTTTGGTAAATAATATCACAATGGAGAGCACATCAAACTGTACTTTGGTAGTTTATCAAAATATACAAAAGAAACTGTGATTTAGCATTCATTCAAACCTTAGTGCATCAAACTACACTTTGGAGACTATAGAAATACCACAAAGGCAATTTCTATTTGGTTAAAATTTGGTTTCTGGCATTCCATACAATAGGAATGGGGTGTCTAGACCTATAGCGCTATATCGTAATACCAATCGGCTTGGTGAATGTATAAAGAAAGTACAATCCAACAATTAGTTTTAAAATCTTTGAAAATTTGTGTTTAAACCATAACTAATTGTTCAATTCGTCAAAACATAAGTACTAACATGTATAATCATATAGTTGAAATCATGAAAATAACAAATAGGCACATATGTTTCACCCAAAACATTTGAAACCAGTAAAAAGAGGGGGGTCTATGTACTCACCTGAAATTGCAAGTATCCATGATTAAGTGTCCCAACGAAGCTCAGGAAATCAAGGAATCAAGTGGCACCTAGTATGGAATCACTAATTAAACAATCGGTTCCTAAGTCAGAAGATTGGGTAGAATGAGGTCTCGGAAACCAAATGAGCATTGGAACTCATGTGATATGGTTTAACAAATTCTACATTCTAAAACGGAACCTATCCTAAGTGCTTGTGACCCGTTACGACCCATTAAGATAGCTTATGCTATTTTAACGCGTCGTTCGCGCAAAGCGCACGTTCGAGATGTCTAACTAGTCCTATGACAAGTATTATATGCCTAAACATGTTTAAATATGTTGTATAATCAGTTTAGTGACAAAAGTTTACGTTACATATGCTTAAAATCCAATTATGCATGCAAAGGGCATTTTGGTCATTTACCTAAGGCATATAAACTACCTATCATACACCTACTTAAACTAGGTGACCATAAGGTATAACCTCGAAAGGTTATTCCCTATATAACTATGGTCACTAAACATGCTTGGTCGAATCCTAATGATCGACCAAACGGGTCGAGTTTGAAAGTTTAAGCCGTGGTTTAGACCGCTTGACTTACGACTCTACACAAGCATTAAACTAAAAGTGACGAGCTAAACATGTTAAAACATGCTTACCTAAGTTAGAAAACAAGTTTTGATACCAATAAAAAGGGTTTTGATACCCAAGAGTAGTTTGGTTGCAAAATACGCATAAATACGCATTTTGACCGAAACTACGACTCGTCACTACGCCTAGTCAACGTGGTAATCAGTAGGTATAGTCACAAGGGACTATAACCATCGTGATTACGCTCATGTTGCAAAGTTTAAACTAACTTTGTGTTGACCAAAGACTGGTCAAAGCAGAATGTCAAACACTGTTTGACTTTCACGCTTGAAAAGCGATAAAAGAACGAAAGAAGCTTACAAAGGGTCCAAGCTAGGGAGAACTTGATCTATAACACTCAAGTATGAAGCAAAGGCTTCAACTTAGAGCATTAAAATGATCAAGGGTGCAGAAAATGGAATGAGGGCATGGGTATTTATAGTTTTCGACAAACCGTTAAGATTGTTTCTTGCTAAAGAGGGATCAATCTTGGCCATGCATGTGGGCAAATGGTTTTAGAAACCATGGGGACATGTTAAACAAGCTAAAACAAGCAGATGGTATCCAAAACAATGGTTGAAAACCATCAAAACAGCTGAAATGGACCAAGTTCAATGTTTCTGTCTGTGCATAGGTCGCGCCCCGCGTAAGATATGGGCTCATCTTACGCGGCCCGCGAGAGCTTAGTTTGGCAGAATGTCAAAACTAGTCCCTACAATTGAAAAACTTGTATTTCGAAACATTTTTGACACGTTTAAGCCCCGTTAACCTCATTTCAAAGCTCTAAATTGATGTTTAAGTATAGGGAACTCAAAACATGCTCAAAAACATCTCGGATGTCGGTTCGTTTGATAACATGTTACTACTCTAACTGGGCACACCATGTGCAACACACAATGTAAATGTAAATGTAAATTACCAAGTGGGCAATACAAACATAAATCATACCACCTAGGTTTTGAGTCTTGCACGTGGAGCGAAGCGTCGTTGTGGATCGTTGAGCACTGAACATGTTATAGTCTGGTTTTTGTCAAAAAGATTTTTCACTTTTTAAAACCAAGTTCACTATAACCAATGGCTCTGATACCAATATGTCACACCCCCAAAATCCACAAGCAGAGTGTCACCGCAGGGAGCGTGACTGACCAAGATCCAGCCACCAATCATATTGAACAATATAAATAAATAGATAAAATCCAAACCAAACAATATAATTGGCGACAAATCAATTTAGCAAAGTCTAAGTTATTAGCGGAAGCATTAAGTTCAAAACCAAAAGATAGGTTCATAGTTCATAAGGTTAAAGTTCATAAGTTTAACATGGCACACAACAGTCCATGTCCCACAACGACTCCTCCCATGCAAGCTCCTGCTAAGTACCTAACGACCTGCAAGGAATTTAACAACGAGTCAACAACAAAGTTGAGCGAGTTCATAGTTGGTTCTCCATTTTAATGTTGTTCCAAAAATCATAAGTTATTTCGAAAACCATGAGTTAACCAGTTCCTCATTTCCCAAACCATAACCAGTGGGGGCTACCCCATGTTGTAAACCACTAGACCCGTTACCATATCGACTACTAACTTTAGTCATGTTTATGTGCCCTGCGTCAATGTCTATCATCATTGACTAAGTGCCCAAGTACATTAGTCCACTCCCATCCTCTGTGGCACGGTGTGAGGCTTGTCAAACCTAATAGCGCTATTTAAATAATGACCCGTTCGCCATTGGCCCGACGATTAAGTCGATATAAAAATGAGGGACTTCATGATATAGTTTTGTCTAGTAAGTTCTATGTTGTCATCCTTCCTATGGAGGATGGAGGTATGTATTCTACCCAAGGAGAATATGCAGGATTTAATGTTGACATCCTTCCCAAGGAGGATGGAGGTACCTACCCTACCCAAGGAGAATATGCAGGATTTTAATACTGTTCCTTATCCCATTCCCAAACCACCGGGAATCCCATGCCTTGTAGAAAGTGTGAACTCACCTTAGATTAGCTCGGCAGATTAGGTTAAGTGTATGATATCTAGAGCTACCGACGACGCCCTATTATAGTCACTATGGTATGCTAGACTTTGTTTAGACACTGCACGAAAGTCCTACACATGTCTAGCAACTAGCACACAAACAAGCAATTACATAGCACGTCTATCATAAGATTCCATAACCATGTTCACAACCTTTCTACGATATTATATACGCTATTTATACAACTATCAAACAAGCATGGATACTAAAAGTAGCAAGTTCGGTCGTTATGCATTCATGCTTTATTGCATAGAAAAATCACTGAAAATAGACTGTTTTTGGTGACCTGTTTAATCTGATTACAAGTATACAAAAATTATGATTTTTTATGTGACGTACCTCTCGGAGGGTTAGGCCTTGTGTTAAAATTTCAAGGTCTAACTCTTTACCAAAAAATCGTAAAAATTCATTTACTAAGCTGCAATCAGATTCGTCACTTCTGACTGCAGCTTACGGAAAAATTCATTTAAAATTCATCGTTTATCCGATTGACGAAATTCCAGTTGGAGATTTTTGGAATCAACTGGAAGTACCTACAGTAAAAATTTCAAATCATAAATCAATTCCTCTATTGAGTTATGATATTCATAATGGGCTACAAATTCTGACAGAAAACGCCTGAACCTTCAATACGGTAAAATTCATAAAACATTCAATTTTCGTCGAAAAAATGCAATTCCAGTGGGGTTTGAAAGATATTTCCTGGAAGCACATCATAGGTTTAGAAATTGAACGTTTTTGTTAAGTTTGGACCCTATTACAACCGATATAAGTTGGCTGTAAATTCTGTTCAGATTCTATTTGAATTCAGCTTTCAATTAAAACATGTTTATGACACTATAAACCCTATTTTCAGCAATCAAAAACCCTAAAAACATCACATACATGAATTTAGCATCGATTTTCATTATCAAGATCATATATAACCAAACCCCTATCATGCATACATGATCATAGAGTTACTAAATTAACAAGTATCATCATCTAGGCATTAAAATACATGTTTCTAGAAAACCCTAACACATAGCATCCATGTTATCATGCATCAATAGTCTCAACAAGATCAAGAATTCATGTAGAATCAAGAAACGCAGCCATGAATAATAAGTTATGAGTGTATGTTAGAGGGATTACCTAGAACGATAGAGATGAAGATCAAGAACCCGAAAAGATAAGTTTTCCTAGCTTCTTTCTTGAGTTTTCTAGAGAGAGAGTAGAGAGAGGGAGAGAGGTTGACGTCTGGGGAATGGGGATCCAGGGTTGGGTTTGGTTTTATTATTATTTTTTTTTTGAAACAATTTACAATAAATGCATAATTGGTCCCTCAAGTTTCTCAATTCAAAGCTTGGGTAGAAAGTTATCACAATAACTTTGTAGAATGACATTCAGGTCCTTCGTTTTGGAAAGTTAACCAAATTAACTCCGTTTTTTGTTTGTGTGCTACTAACTTGTTTGTTTATAAATTGTAATTAGCAGAAAAGGGTTAACGGCGTTAACCTGAAAGTACGGGATGTCACATACCCCCTTAGGGCTAGGCGTACATCGGCGCCCCTATATCTACTGTGTTATTTTTTCTTGTTTATTCAGCTCTCCGACTCGCATACGCATCCCGTTTTCCCTCCAAACTGCTTGTTTTGCCTCGTTTTTCATCACTTTAAGCAACGGGACCTGAAAACATAGCTTAACGTCAGCAGTATCAAAATTCTAACCTAAACTAGACTCAAAATAACCAAAAACTGACCAAAATATACACTATAAACATAAGTACTTTGCAGTACATCAACTACCGTGTCCTGGATATCCTTGGCTCATTTAAAGAATTGCAAATGGCCACGACTTAAGCACGGGGTGTAGGCATGCACCTGACAGTTGCGTATGTAAAGATATACTCATTTGTTGAGGTTTACTGTCACACCCCGATATTTCCACGTATTACCGGTGGGCCCGGTGGGGAGTATCGCGACGTAGTTGATATCATCATAGTCAAACAACACAATTTTTAATGCATAGCGGAAGCAAAAGATAAATATATTACAAACCGATTCAAAAGTAATATCAAGTGTTACAACGGAATGTAAGATGGATCCACAGGCGGATCAAATAAAAGATAACTGTTCAACAGACTTTAGGCATCTAGAACTTGTGAGATTCTCTATTAACGCCCTGAGCTTCCAGCCAATTACGTACAGTACATGTCACTTAATCTTTTTGGAAAATACGTCAGTTTACACTGGTAAATACAATTAACTGACTCATTTTGAAAAGAGTTTAAAAAAGTTGATTTGAATGCGCAAGGCACAAAATATCTTTTATAACTTGGGGCAATAAGTTAAAATAATCTTGTATACAGATTTACATGTTCGTTATACATTCAGGGCCCGATGTAGAAACCGAGTCAAGATTAGTAGACACGCCACAAGTATAGGCCCACAAGAGAGTGAGATACCGTTTCCCTTAAGCAATTGTCAGGTGTACGCCTACACCCCGTGCTTAAGACGTGGCCATTCTATTATAATGATGCCGAGGATATCCGGGACATGGTCATTAACCCCTAAAGGCTTTTATTTCAAACAATACAGATTTAAATGGGTTACCTCAATAATTTAACCACAATATGATTAAACATTCAATACCCGACCAAGCGGTATTATTATAATACCGTATCCCAAGCCCGTATAGGGAAAATAAGTTAAGAGTATTTACCTATTCTAATCAGCAAGCACAAGTACTTCTACTGGGGCTCTTAATCTGGAACGAAGGTTTTATTAACCTATTAGATTCCTAACGGGTCTTATTTAAGTCGTAACTTAGACCGGTTAGTTTTAAGGAAAGGTTTACGGTTCAAAACGCATGATTAAGCGAAGACCAGAATAGAATGTGATTTAGACCCGACAAGTTTGGAGACTTGTATAATATGGGTAGACTAAATGCATTCTGGATTTTGAGGCAAAAATGATAAGGTTTGACCCGTTTTGGTCAATTTATGTAAACTAGTTACATAAACCGATCCGAACGCGAAATATGCGTAACGGGTAACCATAAGAGTCATATACATGTTTCCTAAGTTAATATGACTTAAACATGTTGTAATATCAGTAAGATACCTTCCGTTATGTCCAAAATGAATTTAAGACCAACTTATGCCCCGAAGGGGTATTTCGGTCTTTTTAATGTTTATAAAAGAGGTTAAGTAATAAATCTGAGGTTCTGGTCTAAAATGATCAGCAATTTACTTATTTTAATAAGATATATTAGTAAGTTATCTTACATATGTGAAATTTATCATTTATGGCCAAACTATGCACCGTAGGGGCATTTTGGTCATTTCACATACGCTTTAAGGGTCAATTTTGGAAATCTGAGTTCAACACTTTTATTTACTATTAAGGTATAAAAATTTATTCATAACATCAGTAGGTAACAAGCCTTAGGTGCCTAATATGGTTTTAAACCATACTATGCGCCTAAATCGTATAAAAGTCGGTATTTGAAGATATTCGAGTTGATTAATGAAATCTGAGATTTTGATCAGCCCTTACTGTTTAAAATGACTTATTTAATATATAAAATCAGTAGAAAAAGGTTTGACATGCAAGGGATGTGTAAAACTCATTTTATTAGCGTAAAGGGCATTATCGTCAATTACCGAGTATATGCGATAACTCTATGTTATGATCAGTTTAAAATTTTATAAAAATTTCCAAAATCCTAAAATATTATATTACATCAGTAGGTAAAAGGTTTGATGTCAACATTTGAGTTTAAATAGGCTTTATGCCAAAAATGCCATTTTATTAATAAAAAGCTCTCAATTTACGCTATTGCGCATAACTCCGATTTTATACCACGGACTGATGTGAAATTTTATGGACATGTTTATAATTCAGTAATAAAGGTTTTAGTCCTCTCACATTTTCAAAAATCTTGTTTTGATATCAAAAGGGCGTAACGGTCAACTTTTAAGCATATAACGGAAACATGCAATGAATAGGATAACTAAGGATCCAAGTTGTATAACCTCGGAAGGTTACACTAACCTATAAAATGGTCCTAAAAGGAATCCTAAGGCATATCTAAACCAAGCTAAATCGGGTCAGAACTGAAACTCTAAGAAAAAGTCAACTTTTGCGACTTTCGGTTCCGAACCGAGCCTATACTTAGAATTTGTCGGGTTGAATCATGCTTAGGCATGTTCAACTAATATTTACCAAGTTATTAAGGTGAGAAAACTGATTTTATGGTTTTTATATGAATTTTATTTAAAACTAACCCAATTGACTTTTATTTGACCCGACAATTTAACTAAGTAAACGTGGTAATCAGGAGGTGCCCTTTTGAGGGTTAAACACCTACCTAATTACGGTCACGTAGCCATGTTCATTACGAGCAATGGCTCACCCGTTTAAAAGTCAAAACGTTTATCAAAACGCTTGACTTCTTGGCTATAATGCTAGAAATTTAAACTAAGCACGAAAGGACACTTACAAAGGGTCCAAGCAAGGATGGAATTGATCTAGGATGTTCAGGTATGAAGCACAAAGGATCCAACTTAGAACAATTCAGATCAAGGTGTGAGTTTGAAGGAAATGAGGTGGGGTATTTATAGATTTTGGGTGACCGTTAAGATCGTTTCTTGATAAACGTGCTTTGATCTTGTCCGTACATGTGCACCCATGGTTTTATAAAACCATTGGGGCCCCTAGTAATTGCCCATAGTTTCAGAAATACCATTTGCATGTGGGTTATGAGTGTATAACAGCTGTTAACAGGCTGTTAAACTGGTTTTGCTGATCTGGGAGGGCCTCGCGGCCCGCGTAAGACATGTGCAAGTCTTACGCGCCCCGCCTGGGTGGTCTGATCAGCAGACAACTTTAAAACATTGGCAGTTTCAGTCCCTGTTGGTGTTTAAAGCCATTTTCGACATGTTTAAGGCCCGTTAAGCCAACTTTATGGCTCTAAAATGATGCCTAAACATTTTGGACATGAAACATGCTCAAAAATATGCCGGATGCTAGTTCGTTTGGTCGTATGATCGCGATGTTCGCTTAATTACGACGGAATGCGCATAAGCGCGTAAAACGATCCAAATTGCGCGACGAATGGATTTTTATTTTTCCAAACACTAAAATAAAATATTTTAATGCTTACATAAATTTTTTGGTGTCCGGAGATATACAGAACGGAAGATATGCACGAAAATGCAAACTTGTGCACTTTTTGACACTTTTAGTCCCTAGTGGACTTGAAAGTTTATTTTTGCGCACCAAACACCTATAAGCCTATATCTAAGCTATATAAAGAATAAATAGGGTATGTTTAACTCGTGTTCATATTCCGGAAGGTTCGATACCCTACGGATCGACATACTTTTGCCGTTTGACGCAATTAGTCCTTTAATTGCGCAAAGTAGCGCGAAATGCTGTTTAATGATATCCAAGCCTTCTATGGCCCATATTGATCATTCTCAAGCATATACTTAAATATTACTACGCTCTCGATCGCTTAAATGGTCACCGAAGGGCGTAGATTCAAAAGTTGACGCTTTAGGTCCCTCTATTGCGCAAACTTACGCATCTCATCAATTAATAGCATTGAAGCCTTATCTAATCCATATTAGGTAGTCTTGAAAGTATTATTAAACATCATGATGCCTTGGGTTTGCTAAAAGGTCATTCAGAGGTGTAATTAAACATATTGACACTTTTAGTCCCTCTATCTTGCAAAGTTGCGCGTAACTTTACTTATAGGCATAAAAACCTTAGACGGCCAATATTTGGCATTCCCGAGAGTATAATAAAATATCATGAGGCTCTCGGATTGTTAAAAGGTCATTCATAGGTAAGAATTAACATGTTGACACTTTTAACCCTTTATTGCGCACACTTTCAATTATTTACACAAACGGCTACACTTGATCGACAAGTGGCTCATTTGTGAATATAAAACCGTAGAAGGTTATTTAGAAACTTATTTTAGGTATGTTAATACTTCCAGTTCTTTTATAATTAATGTTTTTCGATTTTTCGAAAAATTAGTCCCTTAAATTCAAGGTTTGACTTTATTAAGGTTTATTACACGTGTCAATACATCATTTGACGTGATTTTACGAGGTGTTACATTTACTCACCGTGTGATTATATTAGTGGTGTGTCGATTAATCTTGTTCGGTTTATTTATACCGGCCCTAAATGTTGGACAAATATGTAAATCTGATACAAGATTATTATTAATATAATTTTCCCAAGTTGTAAAAGAACATTTGTACCTTGTGCATTTAAATCAGTTTATAAACACTTTTCAAAAGAGTCGGTTAATTGTATTTACCAGTGTAAACTGACGTATTTTCAAAAAGATTAAGTGGCAGGTACTTATCCTAATTAGCTGGGAGCTCTGGGCGTTAGTTAAAGAATCTTGCAAGTTCTTAACGTTTAAAGTCTGTTGAACAGTATTTTTGTATTTCTGTTTTAGATCCGCCTGTGGATCCTCTTACAACCGTTTGTATAATATTTATTCGTACTTTACATTTCAGTTTGTAATAGTATATTTTCTACCTAGACTTCCGCTGTGCAATTAAACTGTGTATATTGACTATGATGATATCAACTACGTCACGATACTCCCCACCGGTAATATGTGGAAATATCGGGGTGTGACATCTATGATTAGTGAACTTGTGTACGGTTGATTCTTATGAGTTTAGAGGTGCAAACACCCTCTAAACTTTTTGTTTTGATTGGGTTTAACAATCCACAAGTGTTTAAATCATCCATGTCTACAATAATTCATATAGCAAGACTTGTGGTTGATGAAAGTGTGAACCTTGGAAGCCATGGCTATCCTAACTTGTTCCTTACCTCACATGATGTTTTATCTTGCTATTCCAAGTAGCTCACTAGTCCTAAAGTAACACAACCTCGTCCAGCCTCCAACACTTGGTTCATAAAATATATATATATACATATAGCCGAACTCATCATACTAATCGGTTTATGATTATGTGTCATGAACTTAGGTTACTTTATCTAATGTTCTAAGTTTCTCGTTTTCGATTCTAATGGACAAACTAGGACCCATGAAATCACATAAAAATTTAGTGTCAAAACGAGTACTTAGAGGAGATATATTTTCATGTATACATACTTTTGTATTTGAATTCTAAATCCCGAATCTAACCACTCCATAAACTTCGAATGACGATACACCTTCGTTTCCCCATTCTCAACAACTCGTCAATTTGCGGATAATCGAAAAGCTTTGCAAAACAGTGAGTATACGTGACCCTTTTTAGTTTTACACTTTTAGGTGTAATACGTTTATTACTATTAAACACACGCAATCACATACTTTATGCTTAAATCACAAAAAAACAATCCAACATACATGCTTAATATGTTATGCTTAAGTTTGTATACATTGGAACATTCTTATGCTTTATACTTTTCATTAACTTCGATCAAGCCTCCCTTTACGTGTATAGCGCTATAAGAGTAACGCATCGTCTGTATTCTTGAGGTCAGGTTAAGTTAAACACAGAACGGTCTTATCGTTGCTACGATAAGATTACGCTAGCGGTAAACTTTGGGTTAACATTTATAGTTGTATGCAATTATACGTTAATTCTTGATAACAATTTTGTCATGTGGATTTGTTCAAACTTTTATACAAATACTAGAATTCAAACTTGTATGCTCGCCAATACTTTTGTATTGAACTATACTTTAATACGTGTTGCAGGATTTTAACGATAAAGATGATGCACAGAATCTAGTAGGATGCCTAGAAATACACCTTAAACTTTAATACTTGTTGTATTTTATTTTGTTTCAAACTTGTAAAACTATTTTGAACAATGTACTTGATATTAGCTATGAAATGAAATTTGTTAATTAAATACTTATCACATTTAGTGTTATGAAGTCTCTTGCAATCTCGTTTTCATCTAACTCTGTTGTTTCTGCCATCGGTTGGGGTGTGTGATGTGCGTGAGTGTTATTAGTTTTTAATGTATATGTTAAGCCCTTTTTAACACTTTTAGCCAAGTTTTAAATTTATAAAACACGATATTTTACTAACACTAAACACACATATGGGCAAGTGCACCCATCGTGAGCGTAGTATAGTGTTGGCAAGATACCGAGGTCGTCCAAGGACACAAGAGCTTTTAGTAACGGTTTATCCTCAACGTCTAATCAAATCAAAAGTTAGAAAAAAGGTTTTTAAATAAGAAAAATAAAACTAACTAAAATGCTGAAAAATAAAAGTAAAAACAGATAGACAAGATGAATCACTTGGCTCCGACTCGTGTTTAGTGTAACCTTTGATTATTTCCGCACTTTTGCACTTTTTAAGAGATTATCTTAGTTATTGTAGCAGGCCCCTCTTTTGAAGGTGACGTTACCCTCAACCCACTAGTTTGAGTCAGCAAGGATACAATCCTAAAGGGTCGGATTATTGAAAGATAATTAATTAAGTTATTAATGCATATTATGGTAGGCCCCTCTTTTGGAGGTGACGTTACCCTCGGCTAAGTAGTCTGAGTCAGCAGGGATACAGTCCTAAATAGCCAGATTAAAGTATTAATAGTAGCTTACATATGAGGGGATCAAAGAGTTTGGACCCCCGCCATCCAATACCGGTGGGTATTGAAGGACGTCCTACTAAATTTGACCCAGGTCCTTGCAGGATCTATACACTGAACAAGGCAAGACTCTTACCAAACCGTTCCCTTAACCCCCGACCAGGTAGCCAACATATCTCCATATAGACCGTGGAGATATGAATTGTGAAAATATTTTATTTTATATAGACAGTAAAATAATGCCAAGACACCACGGACAAACGATAAGGAAGAATCACCATCAACATAAGAAACTAGTTATTAAAGTCATTAATGCATAACCAAGTAAAAAGTGCGAAAAGATTAAAAATAAAAAGTATTACATTAGACACATGTCTTCACCAAGTGATGTAAGAGACTTAGGCAAACATGGCCTTTGGTTGTCAAGAACTCTTACGATCAATCTTGGATCCCGAGATGACTCACACACTCTATGAGGGACAATGGATGATGGTGGTGGATGATGGTGTTGTGATGGTGGTGGGTGGTGGGTGAAGTGTGAGAGCGGTGGTGTGCCAAGGGATGGTTTGCAAATGAGCCAAGCACCCCTATTTATAGCCTTCACAGCAGCTCGGGCACGGCCCCGTGTCCATCCTCTTCTCTGTCTTCATGAATTGCAGTTTCTCTGCATTAGTTGACCACGCCCCTGTGTCCGCTGGGCACGACCCCGTGTGCAGAAGCGTATCTGTACTATCAAGATTTGCTTGGATTCTGCGAATCTTATAGTTGACCACGGCCCCGTGTCCGCTGAGCGCAGCCCCGTGGTGGGCAATAGAAGCTTCTACAGCTTTGTCTTTTCTGCTGACACTTGGGCACGCCCCCGTGCTCATTGAGCACGGGGCGTGTTCAGCCTTCTGTTCTCTTGTTTTGCTTGGGAAGATGCTGTCGGGGAGGTCGGGCATTCCACGTTTGTTCCTTTTCTTGTATTTATGTTAGATTTAGCTGCCTTTTTGCTTCTTTTGTTCATTTGAGCTCATTTAATCCTGAAAATACAAAAGGAAGACAAAAACACACTTTTTCCAACATTAGTACTAAAAAGGGTTAGTTTTATGCTACAATTGATGTAATTTATATGTTGCATTTTGTGCACATCAAATACCCCCACACTTGAATCTTTGCTTGTCCTCAAGCAAAACTCTTTATAATGTGGCTTTACACTCCCAAATGGAATGGGTAGAAGAGAAGGTTTTTGGGCTTGTCGTAGAGTGTCGGGATTTCCAAGATTCTTTATTAAGTTTTATTTTTATTTATTTACAATTCTATTCGTGATGATTTATTTAAAACATTACATAAGATAAATTACTTATTAGGGCATAACATGCCTTTTTAAAATTTCACTTATATACAAGTTCACATACCTCACGGGGGATCACTCAACACTCGGCCGAAGATGTATTTTAGTGGATCACTCGAAAGCGGCATGGAACTTACTCCTACCATAAGCTTGCCAAGCAATCAATCATCCTCCTTTTTAACTATACACCTTTGTAAATATCAAGAGGACTTTTGGGGTGAAGGGTTAGGCTTGGGTAAAGGTAGGTGGTTGGGTTAGTGGTTAGTAAAAAGGGCGAAAGGCGTAAAAAGCGTCGGTTTTCGTAAGACTTTTTATTTTTATTTTTTTTTTGAAATTTTTATTTTGATGAAGCCATTATTCAAACAAAGTTATTTTTGATAAACTTGTTTGTTTATTTCTCTTTTGCTTCATCATCATCAGATTTTTTTTTAAAGTTATAAGAAAAACCGAGCTTGTTACTAAAACAAAGGGTTAAAAATTAAAAAAAAAGGTTTTGGTGGGTAAAAGGGTGTTTGTTTTGGGTTATGAAATGAAAAGGTTTAGGCTCAAAGGGGTTAACTAGGGGGATTTTGGGTAGGTGGTAAAAAAGAAAAGAAAAATAATGGTGTAGAAATAAAGAGGGTTAGTCCTAATGCCTCCGTCATTTACTTACTCGGGTTTAAGTTGGTAAGGACCGGGAATGTATCGTCGTGGCAAGTTCTAGAGTCGTAAGAACCAAGCGGCTATTCACACAAGAAACGAAAAATGAGCATTTAGTTTAAAGATATGTATTTGTATGCTCAATAAAGGCTCAAAACTCACTTTTTTGTGGGAATGGGTTTTTTTGTGATCAAGTATATATAATCAAATTTTAATTAAGCTTGTCATGCCGTTTCATAATTTTCTTAAGTTGGTTCTTTTTATCACGACGCTATCGGTTGTAAATTTGTAAAAATATAACCTTTTTTTTTAGAACTTGAAATTCCCAAGTTAAACCTAGACAAGTAAAAAAAGTGAAATTTTTTTTGAAAATTTTTTTGGGGTGATTAGCGGTTCCAATAGAGTTTTGTGTAAGGCTTGTATTTAGGACTTGCAAGACTCAAGGTTTTAACACCCCCCACACTTAAATTACACATTGTCCTCAATGTGTCCCAAAAATAAGTTTTTAGGTTGATTAAATGTGTAAAAAGGTGTGAAAAAACAAAAATTAATGTTACTGGGCGTCTGGACAGGACCCCGTGGTGTCCAGGCACGGCCCCGTGTTCAGATCGCCAGTAACAGAAATTGTTAGAAAGAAACAGAAGGCTGGGCACGGGGGCATGTTCAGTGAGCATGCCCCGTGTCCAGTTACCTGAACTGGGCATTTCCTGCAGATTGTGCAGCACGGGCCCATGTTGGGCGGGCACGGCCCATGCTGAACTTGTTGTAATGAAGAAAAATTTGTCCGACGGCCCTGTTTTTGTGCATGGGGTGCTGGTTCAAGTTCCCTTGGTATCCTTCACCATCCCGAGTGTGTTTTATCCATTACAACCTCATCCAAACACCAAATTAAAACCATCATTCATTAAAACTAGCACATTACATAAGATCCTAGAAAATTTAAAAATGAGGCAGAAAATAAAAAGCTAAATGTCCTAAGATAGATGGGTCAAATGGCACATAAAGTCATCCTAAGGAGTTCTACTTTTATCAAAATTTTCGGAAATAATTTTCCTGTTTATAAGATTTGTAGAACTTTGGACCGAGGGGTATTCTATAGATGTTTATTAAAGCCACTCTTCTATTTCCCTTGGGGGAAAGAAGGCGGGGTCGTTTTCTTCAACATCTTGTGGTGGAGGAGTGATACCAACAGGAACCCCTTGTAGTACGTCCCGAGGGGGCTCCGGATGTATGGCGTACCATTCGGCGGGTATGATGACTTCGGGAACCACATTCCATTCCCTTTGGGTAATGTTTGGAACCAAAGGAGGAGAAGCGAGAATGTTCAACCTTTGGTGCAAAAGGTTGACCTCTCGAAGACATCCCTCTAGTCCCACCGTCAAATGATTGATACGGTCGACCAGTGCTTCTTCCACTCCTGTTATTTCATCAATGGCCTCTCTTAAAGCGTAAAAATAGTTTACAAGAGAATCTTCAACCGTTGATAACCTTCTTCCTTGTCGATTGTTCCTAGAGCGCGATGAAGATGTTCCGCTAGTTCTGCTCGCCATTCTGAGAAGACATACCGAAAAGAGCTCAATTTTATGTAAACAGTACCACGGACCCGGCCCCGTGCTCAATGAGCACGGCCCGTGTTCAGATATCTGCAGATTTTTAGAACAAGGAATCTTGGTGTTTTAATTTGTTTTCGTGATTTTTAAAACATTTTTATGCAGAAACAACTTAAAACATTGTTGTAGAACTTATTTTTAACAAGATTCCTTGAATAAAAATCTAACAAACATCTCACTAAGGCTTGGAATTATGGAGATTTCAAGCTCTAATGGAGGTGTTAAGAGAAATTGAAGAAGAAGGTAATGGATAAAAGTGGAAAAGACAAGATGGTTGTTGGGAACCTTCTTTAGAATATACCTAGGATGGTATGTGGGAAGATCCACCAGATCTTTGTCTTTGGAGTGGCCCATATGTGCAGGAATCTTGCTGCATTTATAGAAAATAACAGCACGCTGCACACGGCCCCGTGTTGGCTGGACACGGCCCCGTGTGCAGATGAAATCCTGACACACTTTGTCCGTATTCTGACACGACATCTGACAAGAATCTTTAGGTGAACACGGGGGTGTGCTGACCTGGACACGGCCCCGTGTCTGGAGGCTGTTTTATGGAGTTTGTCTATTTCTAAGGAACTTATCCAGATTGGGCGGTTCCTTACTGGATGGAACAACCCCAAAGTGCCTAAGATACCTTAATTGCTCTAGACTAAGACGAGAACGCAAGAGGTTGTCGGTGAGGGTGATTTGTTGGAACTTTTGAGATCGTTCATACTTGTATTGGATTAGTTTTATAGTTGTTTGTAGCTAATTTAATAGTATAGGGGCTTATTTTGTAATTTCATGAAACTAGAAATCCTGACTTGGTGTAGTTAAGATTCCAGCATAATTATAATTATGCTGGCAAGTCAGGCACTATATATAGCCCAAGCATTGTAACACTAGCCAAGCTTTTGGCTCTTTGGTGAATGAAGTGTTGTTTACATTAAATCTCTTGATATTGTGCTCAAATCTGTAGTCCAAGGTGCTTTATTGATCTATATACTTGTTTGGATTCAATACAACACTTGTTGTATTCATCAATCCATTAGCTTCATCTTCACTCTTGATTGTTCTTAACTTTTTCATAGTTCAAACACTTAATCAATAGGTGTTTTGGACTAAAACAACCAACCACTGTGATCCGGATTGACATTGGGACTTACAATTTGGTATCAGAGCCTTAGTGCTCTTGGTTGTTGTGTTTTTGTTAAGATTTTTCGAAGTTTTGAAGGTTTTTCAAAGTTTCAAGGTTTTTCAAATTTTTGGACTTAAAATGGATTGATTTGGTGTGTTTAATCGATAGGTTGTTGTTAATCTGTGATTAGGGAGTCATTTTGGACATTTTGATGCATCAAAACATGGTTTTTGAGTCGTTTTTGAGAGATTAGAGGATTTTAGTTCGTGTTAAACCCTCTGTCCAGCGAAATTAACTTGAATACAACGAAGAATTTTTGAATCTAGCGAATTTATTTTTGAATATAGCGAAGACATCTTTGAATATAGCGAACAATTTTTGAAGAACGTCGCATAGTCATTAATTTCACCGACTAAAACTCGAGCGAAATTATTGATTGTTGGCGAAATAGTGCCAATTGACCCTCTAGCAAAATTATCGAAGGCGACTTCGAGAACTGTGATATAGAACCACATCGTTCTTATCACGGTATACGGCGAAATTAGTCAAACTAATGTGTGTGCTTGTTGTATCAGCGGAATTAGCTTCTTCGCTCGTGCAAGATATCTCCGTGTACCGGCGAAGACAGGAGACCAGTCAGATCATCGGCGGATTTACCACACTTTCCGGCGAAATTGTGCTTCAGCAGTTTTACCAGCGAAATTATTCTCAATCAGTTTACCTTTGTCAAAAACAAGCCAAGATGTCGTTAAATCAGCTAAGTCCAATCGCTCAAGCTGAACTTGAGACTGGAACCACTACTAGGCCACCAAAGTTGAAAGGAGCTGAAGATTTCAGTACTTGGAAGACTCGCATCCAGTCGTTCTTCGAATACACGGACTACAATATGTGGCTCTCAGTCACCGCTGGACCTCACATTCCAACGGTGGTTCAAAATGATGCGGTAGTTGCTAACAATGACCCCACAACCTTCACTGACGAAGACAAGGCCCTAATCCAACGCGATCGCCTTGCACATGCCGCCTTAACCATGGCTCTGTCAACTGATGACTGCAACATGTTTGAAGAACACCGAACTGCAAATGCACTCTGGAATGCATTAATTGAGTATTATGAGGGAAATGAAGAGCTAATTGAAAGTAAGAGAGACATGGTGCAGAAGCAATACGACATGTTTTGTGGAGTTCGTGGAGAAAGTCTTTTCGATCATATCAGTCGCTTTCTGAATATGATGACCAAAATGAAGAAGGCAGGAAATCCTGTAACAAACCGTGCTGCTATAAAGAAGCTACTGGACTCACTCCCTAAGGAATGGAGTTTGCAATGCATGATGATCAAGAAGGATTTCCTCAATAATCCTAATCTAGTCACTCTATCAGACTTAATTAACACTCTAAGAGCTTTTGAAATGGATGTCAACAAACGAGAAATGAACACTGTTGGCTACACTCCAAAGACCAATCAAACTTCTGCTGGAATGAAGAATGTGGCATTCCTTGGTTCAGGTGGCATCAGTCAACAAGCCTCCGACATGATCTATGCTAACGCTTCCGCAAGCGCATCAAAAGCTCCACAACCTAGTGAGAAGACTATCACGGTTGCTGATACACAAGCGTTGAAAGTGTCTACTGAAAACGTGGCAGTTTTCAACATGTTTCTGAGTAGTTATGAAGCTTTAATGTCAGGATAGCTCAAGAAGGAAATGTTCACTGCTGAAGACATGTATCAGGTCGATCCAGATGACATAGAAGAAATGGATCTGAAATGGCAGATGGCTATGATCACCTTAAGGTTGAAGAAATTTCAGGACAAGACCGGGAAACGTTTGGGTCTTGGAAAGGCTGGCTTTGACAAATCCAAACTGAGATGTTACAATTGCAAGAATCTGGGCCACTTCAAGCGTGACTGCCCCTTGTTGAAAGAAGGAAACATTGAGGCTACTCCTGCTATAAAACAAATCACTATCGAAGAAAACAAAAACAATGCGTTTCCTAGCACACCAAAAGCCTTAGTCGTTGAAGATTATGATTGGAGTGAAGAAATTGCTGATGCCAAGGAACAAGTCAACAAAGCTCTTATGGCAAAGATCTCAAGCGGATCCTCATCAAAGCAGTTTGAGAAATCGACAGCTGGAATTCCAAAAGGTAACAACATTGCTGACAAGGGTCTGAAAAGCATTCTCACCTCTCCGGAGCCTGAGAAAGACAAGAAGTCTGAAGAAGCTAAGGAGCAGGTTTCTAAGGATGCATCTGACCAAAAGAAAGACAAAGAAAAAGTCTCAGCAGCATCAATGAAAACAGAATCTTCGAAAGAAAAAGCTGACAAAGACTTGGTAAATAGTATTCCACATAGCTTTAAAGTAAAGTTATGCACACCAGCATGCGTTGATGTCGTGGTACATTACAAGTCTCTAAATCCAGAATTTGAGAGACAAAAAGACAAAGCTTTAAAATTTAACAAAGAGCTTAAACAGAACGAGGCCGCATATCAGAGAAAGTTGAATTCAACTTTAGCTGAAATGCAAACTCTAAAAGAATTTGTGTTTAGAAAAGATTTCATCATTAACGATCTCACAGACAGACTAGAAAAAGCTTTGAACGAAAAGAATAAATTGCAAATTATCAGTGACAAATGGAATGTCAGTCAAAAGGCCTTTACTGACATAAAAAACTGCCAACGACCAACGTATGTGAAAGACGGGATCGGGTATAAGGACAGGCAAGGAAATGAAAGAAAACTATTCTTTCCACCATATAGCAAAAACTATGTGCCTATGCCAACTCCTCATCCCAAAACGATCTCATTGATGAAAAGGCCTCTGTAGAACAAAACGAATCTTGTGAAAACGAAACAACCGCTAACTTTTCTAAAAGTAATGCAGATCCAATTGTGTGTAAAGAAGATATGTGCGATGAGGATGGAGACTGCGGCAGTTCAAAAATAGGAATAGGATATTCAGGCGACAATTATTCTACTGTTAACTAGTTCGCCTGGAGCTGTTCTATGAAAAACAATATTCAGGATGAATGTAATAATTTAATTAGGATCGATGACTGTAATGGCCGTGTGCCTACATTTGAGACCCATGATTGTAAACATGCTATGTTTGAATGTCATGATTTGAATTCTGCTTTATGTGATGATAAAAATGTTTGTGAATCTCCTGTATCCGTGCTAGAATTGAAAAAGAATAGCTTTGGAAAATTCCTCACAGAGGAAATTCCAGAATTTATTCCTTCTCGAACAGGTATGACAGATTCAGAAAAGATAGTCACTGAAGATCACTGCAATGAAGACTCAACCATTACTGCCTCAGAAGATGAAAAGGAGACTTCAAATCCTGAGGATGAGCTAAAATCAGAAACCTCAAGTGAAGATCAAACAGCAGATGGTGAAAGCACTGAATTTTCAAGTGAAGAAACCTCAAAGACCTCAAGTGGAGATCAATCAACAAATGATGAAAGCTCCGAAGGTTCTAGTGTTGAGACAATTGAAGACCAAGATTCAGAAAGTTCAGGCGACGATCAAAGCTGCAATGATTCAAGTTACGAAGCAAGTGAAGAACTAAATTCCAGTGAATAACAAACATCAGAAAGCTCATCAGATTCCGACAGCGATGAAGAATGCTTAGTAGATGAAAGTCGAGTTGACAAGAAGATGAAGAAAGCAGAAAGCTCAAGACACTCATCACATACATCATCTTCTAACACCAAAAGTCCCAGACGTAAAAGATGTTTTCGCTGTGGTCATTTAGGACATACAGCGAAACATTGTAAAAACAAGAATTTTTCTAAACCAGAATATGATTTTGTTAAGAACTTCATAGATCAACTTGATTATCTTAAGAAATCTGTTAAAAATCTGGTCAAGTCAACAGCTTATTTTTGGAAGCAAAAAGAAGATATCGTAGGACAAAACCACGATAGATCCAAAGTAAAGCAAATCTAGGTTCCCAAATCAAACTAATTTGTGTATATTCTTGTATTTCAGAATAAACTCCAGAAATGGCTTCGTATGCTCATGGAATATATCTGGCATGTCGACAGCGGATGTTCAAGACACATGACAGGCTTGAAGGAGCTTCTGAAGAATTTTCATTTTATTGATGGTGATTTCATGTCATTTGCTGGAGACGAGAAGGGATGGAAGATCGTTGGAATAGGAGATGTGGTGTCTGAAGCCCTCACGTTGGAAAATATCAATTATGTTCCAGAATTGTGCTACAATCTCATGAGTGTATCACAAGTCTGTGATAAAGGAAATCGGTGCTTTTCAATGACATGGAATTCTTGTTTCTCAAGCCTGAATATGTCGTTCCTGCAGAAATGATCATGCTCACTGCTCCTAGACAAAACAACACATACGTGCTCAACATGAAAAATGCCAAGACAAATGACAACTTGACCTGTTTGATCTCAAAGGCTTCAGAATCGGAGTCACTGCTTTGGCACAGGCGATTGGGGCATGTAAATTTCAAAAATATGAACAAACTCTCTAAGTTAAACTTAGTAAGAGGACTTCTGATAAAAGAATTTCCTTTTTCTGAAAAATGTATAGCATGCGCCCAAGGAAAGCAACACAAGAAATCGCACGAGTCTAAAGCAGTGAACACGATTACTGCGCCTCTTCAGTTGTTGCATATGGATCTTTTTGGTCCAATAAGTGTTAAAAGTCTTGCTAAAAGTTCTTACTGTTTGGTGATTACAGATGATTTCTCTCGTTTTTCGTGGGTTTATTTTCTTGAAGCAAAGAGTGAGGCAGCTGAGATTCTCAAGTCATTTATTCCCTTGATTGAAAATGTGACCAGATTGAAAGTGAAGTCGATCAGAAGTGATAATGGTTCCAAATTCAAGAATCAAACCTTCATATCCTTCTGTGCAGAAAAGGGAATTCATCTCCAATACAGTGCAGCCAGAACTCCTCAACAAAATGGAGTTACTGAACGCAAGAACAGAACATTGATCGAGGCCACAAGGACCATGCTGGTGGATTCAAAGCTTCCAATCATCTTTTGGGCAGAAGCAGTAAATACAACATGTTACGTTCTGAACAGGGTTCTCATTGTAAAACCACACGGAAAGACGGCATATGAACTTCTCTTCCAAAGAAAGCCGCTTATTGACTTCTTCAGACCATTTGGATGTTCGTGCACTCTTCTAAACACTCAAGAAAATCTCATCAAGTTCGAAGCAGTGGGTGATATCTGCTACTTCATGGGATATTCATCCACACAGAAGACCTATAGAGTCTACAACAAAAGAACGAAGATGGTGATTGAATCATATTATGTTGATTTTCAAGAAGGAAACTACACAAACACTAGAAGTACCCCCGATTGATTTTATGACGTGGGTGTGATTTTCAACACCTTCGAAATTCCAGAAGATACTCCAGAAGCAGAACCTGTCGAAGATGCTCAAGTTGAACCTCTGTTTGACTCTTAAGATATTGGTATTACTCCATTCACTACCCGTTTCTCTCCATCCTCTACTGATCCACTTCACTCTGTGGATGAAGCAACTGGTGACACTTTGCCTGAGAACACCCCAGAAAACGGTGCTTCTTCTTCACAGGCGAATGTGGATGAACCAACTCAAGAAGATGACCCTCTAGTCACTTACATGGACGAACACTTCACCAACCTTCCGCAGCAGATTGAGTCTTAGACAAATGCAGGATACAAGACAAATCGCAATCATCCTCTTGAAAATGTCATAGGTGCAGTTGAAGAAGGAGTACGTACACGTGGCCAGTCATCAAGCATCAATAAAGGTCTCTATGCAGCTTTTCTCTCACAGTCCGTGCCACGTGACATTGAAGATGCCATTCTAGACTCCAGTTGGGTTCAGGCTATGCAGGAAGAATTATCTCAATTTCGCAAACTGAAAGTCTGGGAGTTAGTAGATATACCAGAGGGAAAGTTTCCGATTGGTACTAAATGGGTCTTTCGTAACAAGATGGATGATTGTGGAGTAGTAATCAAGAACAAGGCCAGATTGGTGGTGCAAGGTTTTTGTCAGGAGGAAGGAATTGATTACGAAGAGGTTTTCGCTCCAGTTGCAAGATTGGAGGCAATCAGAATATTCCTGGCTTACGCGTCATACAGGAATTTCAAAGTTTTTCAGATGGACGTAAAGAGCACTTTTTTGTACGGGTAGGTAAAGGAAGAAGTCTATGTGTGTCAGCCTCCGGGTTTCGAAGATCCTCATTTTCCAGGTCGCTACTACAAGTTGGACAAAGCCCTTTATGGTCTGCACCAAGCTCCATGTGCTTGGTACGAGACCTTGTCAACTTATCTTTTGAAGTATGGATACACAAGAGGAACGATCGACATGAATCTCTTCACCAAAAGAGTCGGGGAAGACGTAATGTTGGTTCAAATTTATGTGGACGATATCATCTTCGGGTCAACTAACGAGGAACTGTGTAGAGAATTCGAGTCTGTCATGAAGGCAAAGTTTGAAATGAGCATGATGGGAGAGCTGATGTTCTTCTTAGGACTAGAAGTAAAACAAAAGGAGGATGGGATTCTCATTCATCAGGCTAAGTACATTCAGGATATTCTCACGAAGTACAACATGAACGACTGTAAAATTGCCAGCACACCGTTCGCCTCTCAGACGGAGCTTACTCTAGATCCTCAAGGAAAACCAGTAAACAAGTCCTTTTATCGCTCCATGATCGGTTCTCTGATGTACTTAACGGCTAGCAGGCCTGACATTATGTGGGATGTCTGTCTCTGTGCTCGCTTTTAGACAAATCCCAAAGAATCACATGAAACTGCTGTGAAACGCATCTTCCGCTATCTCAAAGTAACTCCGAAACTAGGTCTTTGGTATCCTAAAGATAGTAATTTTGATCTTATTGCTTATTCTGACAGTGATCATGCAGGCTGTAAAGTAGATCGCAGGTCTGTATCGGGAGGATGTCAATTCTTGGGAAATCGTCTGATCTCATGGCAAAGCAAGAAACAGACAACTGTGTCCACCTCCACCGCTCAAGCAGAATACACCGCGGCCTACAGTTGCTGTTCACAAGTTCTCTGGATACAAAATCAGTTGTTGGATTATGGAATCAACATCATGAAGACTCCTATATTCATTGACAATGAGGCATGTCTGGGAATTGTGAAGAATCCCATCCACCACTCCAGAACAAAGCATATCGAAATTCGTATTCACACAATTCGAGATGCCTACGGGAAGGGGTACATTCAAGTGGTGCCAGTGGATACAACACAGCAGCGGGCCGACATTTTCACGAAGGCCTTTGATAAAACCCGATTCAACCAGCTGGTAACCTGGTTGGAAATGGTTAACTTCCTTGAATGGAAATGAATCTTGTTGTCCAAAAAGCTTTCATAAATACTCTATCTTTTGTCAAATTTAAAAAAAAACAACGTTTGTTGAAAGTAAAACAAGTATCATAAAGCGTCGCCCACCAAAAAGATTTTCTGATTCTTAAAATTTCATTTTCGGGCAAATGGACTTTCGAAAATAAAGATTTTAGGGGGGATATTCCAGAAAATACAAAATTAGTTGCTTGTTTCTGACTCCTGTTAGAGGAAATGATAGTAAATTGCTAACACTTTGTCATTTCTTGAAAAACAGAAAACAAAAGAAATCAGGGTACCAAGCAACGACGTGTCGGTAGATTCAGCAACACCGACGAGTAAACTGCTGTTAGGGAGCAAAACATAACATCTACATAAGGATTCTGGCTTTTCTCAGGCATTACGCATCTTGTGGGTAACACGTTGCGGCATATGGCTTAATGGTCTTAAATCTTGCGTTGACAGATTGCCAAAGTTTGAGATTTCGGGTCTTTATATTGGTTTTTCATTCGGGGATATCATAAGTTGTTCTTCTGCTGCATCCAGATACACGCTGACCTAGACGCTATGATATCCTTTCATAATTAGCGCCTTATAAAAAAAAGGCCAAACCCTTTCATAATAAGTGCCAATTTTGGCCAAAACCTTTAGATGGATTAGTTTCAGTCTCTCTGTTGTACGAAAGTACTGACCTGTTCACCGAACTATCTGTCTCAGCCCTCGATAGTTTTTGGGATCACTGCTGTACGAAAGTACTGACCTGATCTCCACTCTATCGTTGAAAAGAATGAATCCAATATACTCACTTGTTATGAGGAACCTTTGTGCATACCTTGATCGCAGGGGTATGTCCTGATGTGGGACTCACGGGCGTAATGTTTCTATTCTCAATAGCTTGTGTGGGGGGCATAGAAGTCTTGTCAATATTACCGAAAACATGATAAAAGCGCTCTCCGAAGGCATGTTGAAAGAAGGATGCATGGATTTAAGCGGACAAACATACTGGCTGTTTTTCTTGTGCCTTGATTCACTAATAATAATAATATATATAAGAAATTGACAAGTGTCGGCAATATGATCCTGCAGGTAAATCGACGAGCGTCAAAAGAATCAGGAATATCTGCAAAAATGAAACCTCCCAAAGTTGATAATTCGAAGTTCGGAGTCTAAATGGCCCAAATTTTCTTAAAAATGTAAATATTTCATAAATTATAGTGTTTTAAACCAAAATGGGCACGTTTTTCGAGAAAGTTTGAAATTCACGAGCGAATTTAAAATTTATTTTTTTGAAAAGGTTTTTGGTTAATTGTCGGCGGAAAAAGATACCGGCGGAATTGTTAATTCCGCCATGTACGGAAAATCGTATATAAATATCCTTTAACCGACCTTATTTCAAAACTTTTCAAATTTCATCTATCTCTCTCTCTAATTTCGGACAACTTTTCAAATATCTTCACAAGATTCATTTTCGCTCAAGTTCATCAGGTATTCTTTGATGTTTATCGACATTTGCATCCCCTACATTCATCGATTCACGAACAGTGAAGCATTTGTGTTTGGTTTAATGTTTGTGTTCGGTTCTTCATTTAGGATTCGTAACTGATTTCTTGAATCGAATAGGTCTCATGTCATTTTGAGAAAGAATTAACAGACATCACCTTTTTCTTTGTGAATATTGAACTTTGTTTAGATCGGTGATGATCATAGTGTGAAAGCAGTTAGGGTATAAGAAGGTTTTTTCAAGAAATTTATGGTGCCAGCGAATTAGCAATGAATGTGGCGAAGTCAGCAATTTTGTTATGAATCAGGGAATTCCAAAAGTCTCGAACGCGAGTTCGAGCAACCGGCGGAATAATCTATTTCGTCGGTAAGTTGGCCTAGACTTTTGTCTTCGCTGACGAACGAGTTTCATGACCAAACTTTGTCTTCGCCGAAGTTCGCTAGCGAAATTAACCTAAATCATCTTGTTCATTATCGGCGAAATACCCTGATCCCGGTCATGAATATCAGCGAAGACGACACTCCGGGTTGATAGTGAACTTATCATTGATTTTCTTTAATTTTTGTAATATCTTATTTAATCTTTAAATATAACCAAAATGTTTTTAAAATATTCCCTAAATATAGTTTTTCTTTTCATAATTTGTAGAAATCATGTAAATATTTTTTTATATCTTTTTGTACATATTATATCTCTGTGTCGTGAATATCCTAACTTGGCTAGTTTGGTGTTTCAGAAGCAAGATGGTGAAAGTCATCGAATGGGATAAGACGTTGAAACACAATCAAAGCATCAATCTCGATCAAGTTCCACAGGATTTTCAGGATGCAGCAAGATGGGTTAGATCAAGCACAATTGGCTACGCCGTCGAAACAAATGTTAAAGTTGTGACACCTGTGTCACTGCGACCATCAAACAAATGCCAAACCAATGAAATATTGTATTTCATACTTGGGATTTGTAAAAATATGTGTATCGTTTGCACATATTAATTCTTGTTCGATTTCAAGCTCTAAATCGCTTTCTGGAAGGTTATACGCGCACTGATGCGTAAATATAACCAGTTTAATGCAACGAACACTCCGGAATAGTGAAATAGCCTTAACATACCTTAAATAACCTTTACATAACTTAGATATAAGTTTTGGAAGGTTTGGTGTGGTGAAATCAAAGTTAATTCGCTTACAGGGACTAAAGTTGACAAACTGCGAAAGTATGCCAATTTGAACTGTAACAGACATTCCGGAACATGACCATAAGTTAAAAATACCATAAATATCCTTTACATAGCTTAGAAATAGGCTTAGAGGTGTTCGGTATGCTAAAATAAACTTTTGTGTCATTCAGGGACTAAAAGCGTCAAAAAATGCACAAGTTTGCATTTTCGCGCATAACTTACGTTCTGAATACATCTGGACATCCAAAAATTTATGTAAGCATGACTATATTATGCTTTAGTGTTTGGCTTGCCAAAAATCCATTCGTCGCGCATTTTGGATCGTTTTTCGCGCTTATGCGCATTCCGTCGTAATTAAGCGAACATCGCGTTCGTACGACCAAACGAACTGACATCCGACATATTTTTGAGCATGTTTCATGTCCACAATGTTTAGGCATTATTTTAGGGCCTTAAAGTTGGCTTTACGGGCCTTAGAAGTGTCGGGAATGGCCTTAAACACGTGCAGGGGCTGAAACTGTCATTTCTGAAACTTGTTTTCTGATCTGAAGAGCTAGGCGGCCCGCGTGAGACCAAGCCTAAATCTTAGGCGGCCCGCGTCAGCCTCCCAGAATAGATAATATCGAACAGTCAGCAGATTCCAGCTGTTTGATCCTCACCCACACATTCTCAACTGCACATTCAGCTCATTTAGTCCCATTTTTAGTCACCATGAGTTTCCGACAAGTGTACGCATGGGATTCGAGCACGGTTTCCATGAAACGATCCTAACGGTTCGGGTATTCCTATAAATACCCAACCCACTTAACCTCATTTCTCACAAGAATCTGGATTTGAGAGCTCTAAGTTGAAACCATTGTTTCATACCTGAGTTCTTGGATCGAGATTAGCATTCGGGGACCCTTCGTAAGTATTCTTTCGTTCTTTTATTGCTTTTCGAGTCTTTCGAGTCTGAAAGTCAAACTTTGTTTGACTTTCTACATTGACCAGTTATGGTCAATGCGAAGTTCGTTTGAACTTCGCAACGTGAGTGTAATCACGTTGGTTATAGTCCCTTGGGACTATGCCTACTGATTACCACGTTGTCTAGGGTCGTAGGGTAAGCGATCTAATAAATCGCTTATACCTCGAACCCGACCCATTTGGTCGATCATTAGGATCCGACCAAATACATTAGGTGACCATAGTAGGTAGGGAATAACCTTGCGAGGTTATACCCTATGGTCACATCGTTTGACTAGTTGTATGATAGGTAGTTTATATGCCTTAGGTAAATTACCAGAATACCCTTTTCATGTATAATTGGTAATTAAGCATATGTAACCTAAACTTTTGTCACATAACTGATTATGTAACATGTTTAAGCATATAACACTTGTCATAGGACTAGTTAGACGGTCCGAACGCGTTCCACGCGAACGACGCGTTAAAGTAGCATAAGCTACCTAAACGGGTCGTAATGGGTCGAAAGCACTTAGGTTAGGTTTCATTTAGTATGTAGGCTTTGTTAAACCATATGACACGAGTCTCTATACTCGTTTGGTTTACAAACCCTCATTCTATTAGATCTTCCGATTTAGGTCCCGTTTATTAACATAGTTACCTATATTAGGTGTCGTTTGATATCCGTGATCTCTAGCATTGTTTGGTTGTTACTCAAGGACTACTAAGCAATCTCAAGTGAGTACATAGACCCCTCTTTTACTGTTTTCCAAACTGTTTTGGGGTGAAACACATGTGCCTACTTGTTACTTTCATGCTTTCCTGTTTTCACATCATATACCTGCTATGTTCGTTAGTACATTATAGTACATGATTTTATTACATCTTATGCTAGGAATGCCCATTGTTGCATACTTAGTACATGTTATATGCTACGTATGTCTATTGTTGTATACGTAGTACAAGTCACATGCTACGTATGTCTATTGTTGTATACGTAGTACAGGTCACATGCTACGTATGTCTATTGTTGCATACTTAGTACAGGTCACATGCTACGTATGTCTATTGTCGCGTACTTAGTACATTTGTTATTCATCACATGCTTACGTTTTGGATACATATTACATGATTTATATTAGACATGAACATTTTACATCTTGATGGTTTGGTTTGATTAAGTGATTAAGTAACGATGCGTGTGTAATATGATACAAGCATGGTGGATACGCCGCTGGTAATTCCTATATATAAGTGTTTGTATGGTATTACATATATCGTAGCGTTATTTGAATCATTTCAGTTTGATACATATAACATTTTATACAAATAACATACTTTTCACAATACATTGTTTTACAAATAACTTATCTTATACAAACTCAGTTTACATGGTTATTCATTTAACCATACATTATTCACTTATTTATACATATCATCTGAACTCATTGTTTTTCAAATGATTTACAAGACAAAGCAAATTACAAGGTTCATGACTAAACATTTTCTCAAACATAAGTCATGAAACCTATTTTCACAAAACCTATGTATCTCACAGGCATTTTTATGCTGACGTACCTATTTTCACATGTGTTTTTCAGGAGCTGTTGCATAAGATGATCAAGATACACATAGGCAGACTTGGGCTTTAGTGACAATAAAAGATGCAAGACTAGTTAATTATGTTGTATTTATTTGTTTGTTAAGACATTGTAACACTTTTAATCAATAAAACGAAACTTCAATTGCCATGGATTTGAAACAATTAATTCTGTTACAACACTCCCCCGACATTTCCGCCACGTTTTGTATGTTCTACGTGGTCTGGGTGTGACAGAAAAGATGGTATCAGAGCCAATGGTTATAGGGAATTAGGTTATTAGCAATGCTTTGACCTAGTCTATAACCTTCTTAGGACCCTAACGCGAGTTTACTTGCGTTTAGTCATAAAACAATACTGTCACCTATCCTTAGGTGACGACCACAACAAGAACATAAATTTCAAAACCGCTTTGAAAACTAATCATCTGATCTAGGATGATTTATTACAAGGTTTTGAACCCTCTGTTATAAGGTTTTGAACCCCTTTGAGTTTTCAAAATCTCTTCAAAGTTTTGGGTCCTAAATAGTGTGAACACGTGCAAACTGGAAGGGTGAATGCCTGTATTCTGGGTTTTCTGTCTAGGCAAGCACTTCGTATACATTTCATCAGACGCGAGACCAGTTGTGCTTACCTGGGAATTCTTGGGATGAGTGTTCACTTATAGGCGAGCATGTCTTCGCGATACATTATATTGACCCGCTTACTTTGATTAGTCACTGTCTCATTTGTTTGCCTTTGGTAACAAACAAATGGTCACAATCTACATGCCTTGTCATTTTCTTTTGACTATCTTTCGCTTGTTTCCTCCTATGCCTTTCGTTATCTTCAAGATGCTTCTTCATCGCAACAACAATGTCCGAACCAGGTGCTGCAACTACCCAGCAAATAGGCGTCATACTCCAGAGGACCGATGATTTAGCTCTCCCCATGACTTGTCTCAGGGATGAAGCTGTATAAAGGGAACTGTTCCTTGGTGCAATTAATACCACTGCCATTATCCGAACCAAATACCCTGTTTCAAATGTACCCACGGTGGACGATGGAGACATTTGGTTAACATGTGCCGCTTTGCAATCCAAAGCAAAGCTGTTACAAATCCTGCTGCTGCTCAACCTTCAAACTCTGCTTCATATGTCGCTTGACATATCTGGCGCCTCAACCTCATGAACTTTCTACCTTGTGTATCGACGTAAGCACGCCTAGTGCAAGGTGTCGGAACACCTCCCGTTACACAAACTCCAAAAAAATCCATGTAGGATCTTTCTATCCTCATAATTAGATCCTTGTGGATGGGTATCATTCATCGGAGTCCTTAATTGAATTCTTTGTATGATTCAATACGTACATCACAATTCAATAAGGATAAAGCCGAATTCCTTTTAAGATTATCCTATCTTCATAGATAGATTCTTGAAATGATTAAAGTGCCAAATGAAATCCACGAATTGGATTCCTGGTGTGCTTTAAGTATCCGCGTCCAAAGATAACAAATTAATAAACAAGTTAATCAACTATGTGATTTTGTGCTTATGTGTTCTCTTTAATGTTTTCGTGTGATCCAAATTCTTGTTATCCAAACCCTCGTAGAATCTTCCATATCTTCGTATAAGGAATTCATAGTACGATATCCAAAGGTACTATATTAAATCCTCAATGGGCTTGTACGTAATAGTAAAGACCCTTGGATTATATTGTACCATTCCATAATTAGACCCCTGAGTGGTCTAGGTAAACAGATTGATCCAAAAATCTGGTTAGGAATATCATGTGATGATATAGCTGAAAGGACTCCTTGGTGGCCTAATTGAAAGGATCATTTGTCGATCTAATTAAAAGGACCCTATGGTAGTCTAGTCACACTCATCACAGGTTTGATTTTTCCTCCCCTTCACATTACAAACAAATTGTGCAGACTATGCAAGGAATTGCGTAATTATGGATGCATACATAATTATGAAATTCAGTGCACGAAAACCACAGCGAGTTTTGTCATGTGTCTAGAGTTCGTTCTGTTCATTTTTGTTTCTATCTGAAGAAATGGTGGAAAATGACTCATTTCGTTCATTTTCGGTTCTGAAGAAATGGTGGAAAATGACTCCTTTCGTTCATTTTCGGTTCTGAAGAAATGGTGGAAAATGACTCCTTTCGTTCATTTTCGGTTCTGAAGAAATGGTGGAAAATGACTCCTTTCGTTCATTTTCGGTTCTGAAGAAATGGTGGAAAATGACTCCTTTCGTTCATTTTCGGTTCTGAAGAAATGGTGGAAAATGACTCCTTTCGTTCATTTTCGGTTCTGAAGAAATGGTGGAAAATGACTCCTTTCTTTCATTTTCGGTTCTGAAGAAGTGGTGGAAAATGGCTCATTTCGTTCATTTTCGGTTCTGAAGAAGTGGTGGAAAATGACTCATTTTGTTCATTTTCGGTTCTGAAGAAGTGGTGGGAAATGACAAATTTCGTTCATTTTCATTTCTAAAGAAGGCCTGTTGAAAATAACTCCGTTCATTTTTTAATTCTGAAAAAATGTCCGTTAAAGAGAAATAACAGGATTATGCCTTTCTTATCTTTGATGGTTACTTCACACAAAGCCACAGATAGACTCCTACGAATTAATTTCGGGACGAAATTTCCTAAAGTAAGGGAGACTGTGACACCTGTGTCACTGTGACCATCAAACAAATGCCAAACCAATGAAATATTGTATTTCATACTTGGGATTTGTAAAAATATGTGTATCGTTTGCACATATTAATTCTTGTTCGATTTCAAGCTCTAAATCGCTTTCTGGAAGGTTATACGCGCACTGATGCGTAAATATAACCAGTTTAATGCAACGAACACTCCGGAATAGTGAAATAGGCTTAACATACCTTAAATAACCTTTACATAACTTAGATATAAGTTTTGGAAGGTTTGGTGTGGTGAAATCAAAGTTAATTCGCTTACAGGGACTAAAGTTGACAAACTGCGAAAGTATGCCAATTTGAACTGTAACAGACATTCTGGAACATGACCATAAGTTAAACATACCATAAATATCCTTTACATAGCTTAGAAATAGGCCTAAAGGTGTTCGGTATGCTAAAATAAACTTTTGTGTCATTCAGGGACTAAAGGCGTCAAAAAATGCACAAGTTTGCATTTTCGCGCATAACTTACGTTCTGAATACATCTGGACATCCAAAAATTTATGTAAGCATGACTATATTATGCTTTAGTGTTTGGCTTGCCAAAAATCCATTCGTCGCGCATTTTGGATCGTTTTTCGCGCTTATGCGCATTCCGTCGTAATTAAGCGAACATCGCGTTCGTACGACCAAACGAACTGACATCCGACATATTTTTGAGCATGTTTCATGTCCACAATGTTTAGGAATTATTTTAGGGCCTTAAAGTTGGCTTTACGGGCCTTAGAAGTGTCGGGAATGGCCTTAAACACGTGCAGGGGCTGAAACTGTCATTTCTAAAACTTGTTTTCTGATCTGAAGAGCTAGGCGGCCCGCGTGAGACCAAGCCTAAATCTTAGGCGGCCCGCGTCAGCCTCCCAGAACAGATAATATCGAACAGTCAGCAGATTCCAGCTGTTTGATCCTCACCCACACATTCTCAACTGCACATTCAGCTCATTTAGTCCCATTTTTAGTCACCATGAGTTTCCGACAAGTGTACGCATGGGATTCGAGCACGGTTTCCATGAAACGATCCTAACGGTTCGGGTATTCCTATAAATACCCAACCCACTTAACCTCATTTCTCACAAGAATATGGATTTGAGAGCTCTAAGTTGAAACCATTGTTTCATACCTGAGTTCTTGGATCGATATTAGCATTCGGGGACCCTTCGTAAGTATTCTTTCGTTCTTTTATTGCTTTTCGAGTCTTTCGAGTCTGAAAGTCAAACTTTGTTTGACTTTCTACATTGACCAGTTATGGTCAATGCGAAGTTCGTTTGAACTTCGCAACGTGAGTGTAATCACGTTGGTTATAGTCCCTTGGGACTATGCCTACTGATTACCACGTTGTCTAGGGTCGTAGGGTAAGCGATCTAATAAATCGCTTATACCTCGAACTCGACCCATTTGGTCGATCATTAGGATCCGACCAAATACATTAGGTGACCATAGTAGGTAGGGAATAACCTTGCGAGGTTATACCCTATGGTCACATCGTTTGACTAGTTGTATGATAGGTAGTTTATATGCCTTAGGTAAATTACCAGAATACCCTTTTCATGTATAATTGGTAATTAAGCATATGTAACCTAAACTTTTGTCACATAACTGATTATGTAACATGTTTAAGCATATAACACTTGTCATAGGACTAGTTAGACGGTCCGAACGCGTTCCACGCGAACGACGCGTTAAAGTAGCATAAGCTACCTAAACGGGTCGTAATGGGTCGAAAGCACTAAGGTTAGGTTTCATTTAGTATGTAGGCTTTGTTAAACCATATGACACGAGTCTCTATACTCGTTTGGTTTACAAACCCTCATTCTATCAGATCTTCCGATTTAGGTCCCGTTTATTAACATAGTTACCTATATTAGGTGCCGTTTGATATCCGTGATCTTTAGCATTGTTTGGTTGTTACTCAAGGACTACTAAGCAATCTCAAGTGAGTACATAGACCCCTCTTTTACTGTTTTCCAAACTGTTTTGGGGTGAAACACATGTGCCTACTTGTTACTTTCATGCTTTCCTGTTTTCACATCATATACCTGCTATGTTCGTTAGTACATTATAGTACATGATTTTATTACATCTTATGCTAGGAATGCCCATTGTTGCATACTTAGTACAGGTTATATGCTACGTATGTCTATTGTTGTATACGTAGTACAAGTCACATGCTACGTATGTCTATTGTTGTATACGTAGTACAGGTCACATGCTACGTATGTCTATTGTTGCATACTTAGTACAGGTCACATGCTACGTATGTCTATTGTCGCGTACTTAGTACATTTGTTATTCATCACAGGCTTACGTTTTGGATACATATTACATGATTTATATTAGACATGAACATTTTACATCTTGATGGTTTGGTTTGATTAAGTGATTAAGTAACGATGCGTGTGTAATATGATACAAGCATGGTGGATACGCCGCTGGTACTTCCTATATATAAGTGTTTGTATGGTATTACATATATCGTAGCGTTATTTGAATCATTTCAGTTTGATACATATAACATTTTATACAAATAACATACTTTTCACAATACATTGTTTTACAAACAACTTATCTTATACAAACTCAGTTTACATGGTTATTCATTTAACCATACATTATTCACTTATTTATACATATCATCTGAACTCATTGTTTTTCAAATGATTTACAAGACAAAGCAAATTACAAGGTTCATGACTAAACATTTTCTCAAACATAAGTCATGAAACCTATTTTCACAAAACCTATGTATCTCACAGGCATTTTTATGCTGACGTACCTATTTTCACATGTGTTTTTCAGGAGCTGTTGCATAAGATGATCAAGATACACATAGGCAGACTTGTAAAAGATGCAAGACTAGTTAATTATGTTGTATTTATTTGTTTGTTAAGACATTGTAACACTTTTAATCAATAAAACGAAACTTCAATTGCCATGGATTTGAAACAATTAATTCTGTTACAACACTCCCCGACATTTCCGCCACGTTTTGTATGTTCTACGTGGTCGGGGTGTGACAAAAGTTTACAGAATCTACATTCAAGACTTCTGGCAAACTGCAAAACCAGAAACTGTCAACAATGCCAGAGGGATTTCTGCAACCCTCCATAACAACAAGATAGTCGTAACAGAAGAAAGGATTCGCAAGGTTTTAAAGCTGAAAGACAATGCTCAAGATCCGATCAGCTTGAGCAAGGACGACATTCTAGATGGTTTTCGAGGCATGGGATATGCAGGAGATTTCAGACAAAAGAAAGAGATAAAGAGAAGTGGACTCACAAGGGATTGGAGGTTCATTGTTCACGCAATTGCTATGTGCTTAGTCCATCGTAAAGGTGGATTTGATGGCCTGAATATGGAGTGGTCGGCAGCAATGCTAAACTTGTGTCTGAATCAAAAATTCAACATCTCCGGTCTAATTTTCAATTACATGTTAGAGAATGTTAGTGGACTGACTTGGGCAATGTATCCCAGATTCATCCAAATGCTAATAAACGATCAATATGAAAATCCGTCGAATGATGGGAACCTTTACACTTTTCATGTGCCCACAAGTCGTCAGTTCACAGAGATTAAAACAAATGAATGGGTCTTGTTACATGACTGGATGTATGCAGCTGAGAGACTGCCATTGGTTAAAGAATCTTATAGAAAATACAGAGAAGCCCTTTGAGAAAAACAACAATGAATTGCACAAGCTGAAGCAGAGGCAGCAGAAAAGGAAGAAAGATCGAAAGGTAAAAGAAAAGGAAAGCAAGTTGCTGAAGATGAGCCTCCAAAGAAGAAAAAGGCATCTGAAAACCCAGAAAGACTCATGGGTGCAAGTTTCAGAGCGGCTGAATCTGAAGAACATTGTCGACATATCCAAGATATGAAAGAAATTCACTTGATGCAGGAAAAAGAAAAGAGAGAGAAGAGGCTCAAAAGACAAGAGATGACAGAATCTGAAAGACCGGTTGTGGTGTCGGAGGAAGATCAAACTTTGGATGACTTTGTTGATACGTTATTGGTAGATCCAAATGAAATCTCTGCAAGTAAATCGACTCCTCCGAAGAAGAAGACAACAGAAGAAGGATCGTCCAGAGTTCCTCTAATAAAGCCAACAAGGATCTCTAAGCCACCGGTTCCTCCACAAAGGGTTCGTCCTTTTCAAGAACTTTATGATAAACTCATCAAAGAAACCGGTCCATCTGCAGCCAAAGAAATTTATCTTCTCAAGAACCAAGTAAACGACACAAACACATTGAGAAAGAAGGTAAAGGATTAGCGTAAGAAGAACAAAGAAATGAACGCTTATATGGCCAGGCAATAAAAATTCATAAGATTCCAGCAAATGGGTATTGAAAAACTGTACAGAATGATGAGGAGTATGTGTGCAAAAATGGAAATAGAGCCTATGTTCTCCTTTGAGGAAGTGTTTGACTTTGATGCCTTCGTAGAAGAAGAAACAAACAGAAAAGCGAAAGAAGCCGAAGCAAAGAAAAAGGCGCATGGAATCAACCAAAAAGGTAACTGAAGGCAATGAAAGTGATGAAGAAGAGGTTGATAGGGATGAAATGCCTGCCAAATTCCTTGAATAGGGGCTGGAAGAGGAAGTCGTGTACGAGCAGGAAGATGGAAAAACTTTCTCCCCACAGCATCCTGAGTGGTTCAAGAAGGAAAGAGAAAAACTCACTGACTTCCATCAGGTGATTACTATCGAAAAGACTGAGGCCACTGACAAAATCATAAGCTGGATGTACAGCAATCAGAGGGGAATGTTTGTGGTTAAAAGACGAGGCGGCGTAATTCAGTATTTCCAGACTGGATTTGACCTCTTTACTCTTCCTAGGTGGGATTTGCGTGAGCTTGGCCATCTGGATATTCTAAATCCTCAAGAAAGAAGCATTGGCGGGGATTTTGAGCGCCTAATTGCTAAAGAATGTAACAAGGGTTTCCCGAATCATAGGCCACAGCGTCCAAGACGGAGAGTGTCCAAAACAACCATAGATCCAGTGACGTGAAAAGGAAAGGTGACGTGGGTGATTAACCCTGCTAAAGTTGTCACGAGAATCAAGCTTCCTGAAGAAGTTCTAGTATCCCTCAACAATTTCAAGAAATGGTTCTATGATAGCAAAACTGGTGAAGCAGTAATTAGATCCAATGAAAACATAGATATCCGAATCTTGGATCCAATGGACGTATTCATGTTTGGACTCTCCGATCTAACGGTACTAAATGCAAGCCGCATAAACGTTGGAGCTGGAAATGCTAATCTTGAGGAGGCCATGCTATTTCAGCGAGCGGTAGATCGAGCCTGGAAGATAAAGAGAGAAATGCTGGATCTTGTAGACAAAATCGAGAAAAGAAAAGAAACTGAAGAAAAAAAGAAGGAAGCGAGGAAGAAAAAGAAGTATGAAAGGAAGAAAGAAAAGACCTCCGCTTCAACGATAGAGCCCACCACAACCTCCAAGACAACATCATCACCTCCGGCCTCATCCACATATGAGGCCACTATGGAGGATCCACCAACAAGTGAAGCTGCTACTACTCAAGAAACTCTGGTTGCACCAGTCGAGACTCAAGAACCACCAGAAATGACAGGGCATGAAGACAACCCTATCGAGCCTGAGAAAATAGCTACAGAGAATCTAGTGGAAACAACAGAAGAATGAGAAGACAAGTATGCAACGATCTAAGGGGGATATTGTTGGAACTTTTGAGATCGTTCATACTTGTACTGGATTAGTTTTATAGTTGTTTGTAGCTAATTTAATAGTATTGGTTTTGTAATTTCATGAAACTAGAAATCCTGACTTGGTGTAGTTAAGATTCCAGCATAATTATAATTATACTGGCAAGTCAGGCACTATATATAGCCCAAGCATTGTAACACTAGCCAAGCTTTTGGCTCTTTGGTGAATGAAGTGTTGTTTACATTAAATCTCTTGATATTGTGCTCAAATCTGTAGTCCAAGGTGCTTTATTGATCTATATACTTGTTTGGATTCAATACAACACTTGTTGTATTCATCAATCCATTAGCTTCATCTTCACTCTTGATTGTTCTTAACTTTTTCATAGTTCAAACACTTAATCAATAGGTGTTTTGAACTAAAACAACCAACCACTGTGATCTGGATTGACATTGGGACTTACATGATTCCTATGCTAAATGTAGGTGGACAAGTCCAACCCTTTCCCGCGCTCTCGTTAAAGAAGGTGTATGCCGAATCGCTCAGGTCTATGTATGCACCGAACAAAGTCGATGGAGAGTCCTTCACGACACAATTGGCACAGGGACAACTATCGCTCAAGTCATCACTAGAGTTAGAGGTAACATCGGGAAAAACGAAGTTGTTTTTATTTGAATGCGATCCCAACAATTCTTCTTGGTTATCGTCTTGAGATAAATTATTGGAATCTATCGTAAGTTCTTGTAACCAATTAAGAATTAGATCTTCCATTTGAAATAGTTCATCAAGAAGCATTTCTCCTAGAAGATCCGGTTAAGAGCATTCGAGGGAGAGATATGGATTATTTTTACTTTCGCCCCTCTTAAGGCTACAGGAAAATAATGGGTCTATATAGTGGGGATTATAATTTAGAAAATAACATTCTAATTCTTTATGAGGGCCACCACATATTTGACACCACGTACCCTAAGAGTGCCGAAAGTAAAAAATATCAGTATCTCTGATGTGTCTAAAATGCAACATATAAATTACATCAAATGAGGCATAAAACTAACCCTTTTTTAGTACTAATGTTGGAAAAAGTGTTCTTTTTTCTTCCTTTTGTATTTTTAGGATCAAATGAGCTTAATTGAACAAAAGGAACAAATATACAAACAAATCTAACATAAATACAAAGAAAGGGAATAAACGTAGCATGCCTGACCCCTCGACAACATCTTCCCAAAGCAAAAACAAGAAGAAAGCTGAGCATGGGGCTGTGCCCAGCTGAGCACGGGGCTGTGCCCAGCTCAACACGGGGCGTGTCCAGCTCAACACGGGGCGTGTCCAGCTCAACACGGGGCCGTGCTCAGCGAGCACGGGGCCGTGTCCAGGATGGTCAGCCCTGGCACAAAAGACAAACATGTAGAAGCTTCTATTGCCCACCACGGGGCCGTTCCCAGCGGACACAGGGCCGTGGTAAACGCAAAGATACACAGAATCTTGCCAAATTTGATAGTACAGATATGCTTCTGCACACGGGGTCATGCCCAGCGGACACGGGGGCGTGGTCAACTAATGCGGACAAGAGCAATTAATGAAGAAAGAGAAAAGGGTGGACACGGGGCCGTGTCCAGTGGACACGGGGCCGTGTCTAGGCTTCTGTTCAGCCTATAAATAGGAGTGCTTGCCTCAAGTTCAAACCATCCCTTGGCACACCACCTCTCTCACACTTCACCCACCACCCACCACCACTGATGCGTGTGAAGTGTTATATATATTAGGTGTATATTTTAAGCCCCTTTAACACTTATTTTAGCCAAGTTTTAAATTTATAAAACACGATATTTTACTAACACTAAACACACATATGGGCAAGTGCACCCATCGTGAGCGTAGTATAGTGTTGGCAAGATACCGAGGTCGTCCAAGGACACAAGAGCTTTTAATACCGGTTTATCCTCAACGTCTAATCAAAATAAAAAGTTTAGAAAAAGGTTTTTAAACTAAGAAAAATAAAAACTAACTAAAATGCTGAAAATAAAAATAAAAATAAAAACAGATAGACAAGATGAATCACTTGGTTCCGACTCGTATCTAGTGTAACCTTTGATTATTTCCGCACTTTTGCACATAATTAAGAGATTATCTTAGTTATTGTAGTAGGCCCCTCTTTTGAAGGTGACGTTACCCTCACCCCAGTAGTTTGAGTCAGCAAGGATACAATCCTAAAAGGGTGGATTATTGGAAGATAATGAATTAAGTTATTAATGCAATATTATGGTAGGCCCCTCTTTTGGAGGTGACGTTACCCTCGACTAAGTAGTCTGAGTCAGCAGGGATACAATCCTAAATAGCCGGGTTATAGTATTAATAGTAGTTAACTTATGAGGGGGTCAAAGAGTTTGGACCCCCGCCATCCAATACCGTGAAGCATTGAAGGAGGTCCTACTAAATTTGACCCAGGTCCATTGCAGGACCTCTAAACGCTGAACAATGGCAAGACCTTTACCAAACCGTTCCCTTAACCCCCGACCAGGTAGCCAACATACCTCCATATAGACCGTGGAGATATGAATGGTGAAAATCTTTTATTTTATATAGACAGTAAAATAATGCCAAGACACCACGGACAAACGATAAGGAAAGATCACCTTCAACATAAGTAACTAGTTATTAAAGTCATTAATACAAAACCAAATTAAAAGTGCAAAAGATTAGAAATAAAAAGTATTACACTAGACACTTTGTCTTCACCAAGTGATGTAAGAGACTTAGGCAAACATGGCCTTGATTGTCAAGAACTCTTACGATCAATCTTGGATCCCGAGACGACTCACACACTCTACGATGGACAATGGATGATGGTGGTGGATGATGGTGTTATGGTGGTGGTGGGTGGTGGGTGAAGTGTGAGAGAGGTGGTCTGCCAAGGGATGGTTTGAGCTTGAGCCAAGCACTCCTATTTATAGGCTAAACAGAAGCTCGAGCACGGCCCCGTGTCCAGTGGGCACGGCCCCGTGTCCACATCCTCTCTTTCTTCATTAAATGCAGCTTTGTCTTATTAGTTGACCACGCCCCCGTGTCCGCTGAGCACGACCCCGTGTGCAGAAGAATCTTTGTACTATGAAGATTTGCCTGGATTGTGCGAATCTTATAGTTGACCACGGCCCCGTGTCCGCTGAGCACGGCCCCGTGGTGGGCAATAGAAGCTTCTACCACTTTGTCTTTTCTGCTGACACTTAGGCACG
Source organism: Helianthus tuberosus (assembly GCA_030545235.1). NCBI lineage: Eukaryota > Viridiplantae > Streptophyta > Magnoliopsida > Asterales > Asteraceae > Helianthus > Helianthus tuberosus. The sequence continues at coordinate 133,241,522 of CM060363.1, forward strand.
CCCCCGTGCTGGCTGAGCACGGGGCGTGTTCAGGCCTCTGATCTCTTGTTTTGCTTGGGAAGATGCTGTTGTGGGGTCGGGCACGCCATGGCTTGCTCCTTTTCTTGTATTTATGTTAGATTTTGGTGTCTTTTTGCTTCTTTTGTTAATTTGAGCTCATTTAATCCTGAAAATACAAAAGGAAGACAAAAGCACACTTTTTCCAACATTAGTACTAAAAAAGGGTTAGTTTTATGCCTCATTTGATGAAATTTATATGTTAATATTTGAACACATCAAATACCCCCACACTTGAGTCTTTGCTTGTCCTCAAGCAAAACTCTTTAATATGTGGCTATTTACACTCCCAAATGGAATGGGTAGAAAAGAAGGTTTTGGGCTTGTCGTAGAGTGTCGGGATTTCCAAGATTCTTTATTTAATTTAATTTTTATTTATTTACAATCATATTCGTCATGATTTATTAAAAACTTTTCATAAGATAAATTACTTATTAGGGCATAACATGCCTTTGTAAAATTCTATTTATATACAAGTTCACATACCTCACGGGGATCACTCAACACTCGGCCGAAAATGTATTTTTGTGGATCACTCGAGAGCGGCATGGAACTTACTCCTACCATAGGCTTGCCAAGCAATCAATCCTCCTCCTTTTTAACATATATACCTTTGTAAATATCAAGAGGACTTTGTGGGTTAAGGGTTAGGCTTGGGTTAAAGGTAGGTGGTTGGGTTGGTAGTTAGTGGTTAGTAGAAAAAGGGCGAAAAGCGTAACAAGTGTCGGTTTTCGTAAGACTTTTTATTTTCATAACTTTTATTTTGATGAAGCTATTTATTCAAACAAAGTTATTTTTTTCTTGATGAACTTGTTTGTTTATTTTCTTTTGCTTCATCATCAACAAATTTTTTTTTTTTTGAAAAGTCATATGAAGAACCGAACTTGTTACTAAAATAAAGGGTTAAAAATGAAAAAGGTTTTAGTGGGTAAAAAGGGTTTTTGGTTTGGGTTATGAAATGAAAAGGTTTAGGCTCAAAGGGGCTAACTAGGGGGATTTTGGGTAGGTGGTAAAAAAAAGAAAAATAATGGTGTAGAAATAAAAAGGTTTGTCCTAATGCCTCCATCATTTACTTACTCGGGTTTAAGTTGGTAAGGATTGGGAATGTATCGTCATGGCAAGTTCTAGAGTCGTAAGAACCAAGCGGCTATTCACACAAGAAACGAAAAATGAGCATTTAGTCAAATGATATGTAAGTGTATGCTCAATAAAGGCGCAAAACTCACTTTTGTGGGAATGGGTTTTTATGTGATCAAGTATATATAATCAAATTTTAACTAAGCTTGTCATGCCTTTTCATAATTTTCTTATGTTGGTTCTTTTTATCACGACGCTATCTGTTGTAAATTCGTAAAAATATAACCTTTTTAAGAACTTGAATTTCCCGAGTTAAACCTAGACAAGTAAAAAAAATGAAAAATTTTTGAAAAAAATTTGGGGTGATTAGCGGTTCCAATAGAGTTTTGTGTAAGGCTTGTATTTAGGACTTGCGAGATTCAAGGTTTTAGCATCCCCCCCCCCACACTTAAATTACACATTGTCCTCAATGTGTCCCAAAAATAAGTTTTTAGGTTGATTGAATGTGTAAAAAGCAAAACAAAATTGTGTTACTGGGCGCTGAACACGGCCCCGTGTTGTCCGGGCACGGCCCCGTGTTCAAGTGCCAGTGACAAAATTGAAATAAGAGAAACAGAAGTCTGGACACGGGGGCGTGTTGGGTGAACACGGCCCGTGTCCAGTTACCTGAACTGGGTCTTTTTCTCCAGACTGTGCAGCACGGGGACGTGTTGGGTGGACACGGCCCGTGCCGAGCTTATTGTAAATGAAGAAATTTGTCGGACGGTTCTGTTTTCTTGTATGGAGTGCTGGTTCAAGTTTCCCTTGCATCCTTTGCCATCTCAAGTGTGTTTTATTCCTTTCAACACCATTCATAACACCAATTTAACTAAAACCATCATTCATTAATCATAGAGAGAATTACATAATAGTCCAAAAAATGAAAAATAAAGTAGAAAATAAAAGTTAAGGGTCCTAATATTAAATAGGTCAAGTGATCCGTAAAATCTTCCTAAGGAGTTCTACTTCTTCAATAAGAACCAAAATTCTGGAAATAGATTTCCGGTTTAAAAGCCTTGTAGAGCTCCAAGCCGAACGGTGTTCCTAAGATGTTGCTAGAGCCATTCTTCTATCTCCCTCGGGAGAAAGGAGGCGGCTTCATGTTCCTCGACATCTTGAGGAGGAGGAGCGACACCCACCGGAACCCCTTGTAGTATGTCTCGAGGAGGTTCCGGATGTAGGGCGTACCATTCGGCCGGAATGATGACTTCTGGCACCACATTCCATGCCCTTTGGGTGATAATCGGTACCAAAGGAGGAGAGGCGAGAATGTTCAACCTCTGGTGCAAAAGGTTGACCTCCCGGAGACATCCTTCTAGTCCCACCGTCAAATGATTAATGCGGTCAACCAAAGCCTCTTCCACACTTGTTACTTCATCATGGGCTTCTCTTAAGGCGTAAACATAGTTTACAAGAGAATCCTCAACCGTAGATGACCTTCTCCCCTGCCTGTTGTTCCTGGAATGTGACGAAGAGTTTCTGCTTGTTCTACTCGCCATTCTGAGAAAACATGCCGAAAAGAGTTCAATCCTATGGGTCCAGTACTTCGGACACGGCCCCGTGTTCACTGAACACGGCCCCGTGTTCAGATATCTGCAGGATTTATGGACAAGGAATCTTGGGGTTTCAAATTGTTTTTATGATTTTTGAAACATTTTTGAACTTAAACAACTTAAAACATTGTTATAAAACTTATTTTTATCAAGATTCCATGAACAAAAATCTAACAAACATCTCAATAAGGCTTGAAACTATAGAAGGTTCAAGCTTTAATGGAAGTATGAAGAAAATTGAAGAAGATGAAAGTGGATAAAAGAGGAAAGGACAAGAAGATAGTTGAGAAACTTCTTTTAGAAAATACCTAGGATGGTATGTGAGAATATTCCTCAAATCTCTGTCCCTGGAATGGTTCAAATGTGTAGGATTCTTGGCTGCATTTATAGAAAACGATAGTACGTTGCGCACGGCCCCGTGTCGGCTGGACACGGCCCCGTGTGCAGATGGAATCCTGACACATTTTTGTCCGCATTCTGACAAAATCAGAAGAGAATCTTTTGGGTGGACACGGGGGCGTGTTGACCTGGACACGGCCCCGTGTCTAGAAGCTGTCTTAATGATTTCTCCAAATTTCAAGGAATTTTCCTGGATCGGGTGGTTCCTTACTGGATGGAACAACCCCAAAGTGCCTAAGATACCTTAATTGATCTAGATTAAGATGAGAACGCAAGAGGTTGTCGGTGAGGGTGATTCCTATGCTACATGTAGGTGGACAAGTCCAACCCTTTTCCGGGCTCTCGTTAAAGAAGGTGTATGTCGAATCGCTCAGGTCTATGTATGCATCGAACGAAGTCGATGGGGAGTCCTTCATGGCACAATCGACACAGGGACGACTATCGCTCAAGTCCTCACTAGAGTTAGAAGTATCATTGGAAACAATGAAGTTGTTTGAATGCATTTCCAACCTTTCTTCTTGGTTATCGTCTTGGAGAAGATTTTTGAGGTCTCCCCTAAGTTCTTCTAACCAATTAAAAATTAGATCTTCTAGTTGAAATAGTTCGTCGAGAAGCATTTCTCCTAGAATATCCGGTTGGGCGCATTCGAGGGAGCGATAGGGATTATTTTTACTTTCGCCCCTCTTAAGGATACTAGGGAATGATGGGTCTATATAGTGGGGTTTATAATTTAGAAAAAAACATTCTAATTCTTTATGGTTACCACCACATAATTGACACCACATAGTACCATAAGAGTGCCGAAAGTAAAAAGTATCAGTATCACTCATGTTTGTGTCAGAAATTACCAACCATCGGGATCTTACGGTTCTGTTTTCAGTAACTGAAACTTGGGCACGGGGGCGTGTTGAGTGGACACGGCCCCATGTTCAGCTTACTGTCTGACTTAAAACAGGATTGCCAGTTCCAATGATTGGGCACGGGGCGTGTTCAGCGGGCACGGCCTGTGCTGAGTTCTACAGAAGCTGAAAAATAAAAAAAATCCTAAAAAAAATAAAAAATAAGAAAAACGATTAGGCCGCTGATTCCTAACTTTCTTAAAATCCTTGTGTCCCCGGCAGCGGCGCCAAAAACTTGATGCGTGTGAAGTGTTATATATATTAGGTGTATATTTTAAGCCCCTTTAACACTTATTTTAGCCAAGTTTTAAATTTATAAAACACAATATTTTACTAACACTAAACACACATATGGGCAAGTGCACCCATCGTGAGCGTAGTATAGTGTTGGCAAGATACCGAGGTCGTCCAAGGACACAAGAGCTTTTAATACCGGTTTATCCTCAACGTCTAATCAAAATAAAAAGTTTAGAAAAAGGTTTTTAAACTAAGAAAAATAAAAACTAACTAAAATGCTGAAAATAAAAATAAAAATAAAAACAGATAGACAAGATGAATCACTTGGTTCCGACTCGTATCTAGTGTAACCTTTGATTATTTCCGCACTTTTGCACATAATTAAGAGATTATCTTAGTTATTGTAGTAGGCCCCTCTTTTGAAGGTGACGTTACCCTCACCCCAGTAGTTTGAGTCAGCAAGGATACAATCCTAAAAGGGTGGATTATTGGAAGATAATGAATTAAGTTATTAATGCAATATTATGGTAGGCCCCTCTTTTGGAGGTGACGTTACCCTCGACTAAGTAGTCTGAGTCAGCAGGGATACAATCCTAAATAGCCGGGTTATAGTATTAATAGTAGTTAACTTATGAGGGGGTCAAAGAGTTTGGACCCCCGCCATCCAATACCGTGAAGCATTGAAGGAGGTCCTACTAAATTTGACCCAGGTCCATTGCAGGACCTCTAAACGCTGAACAATGGCAAGACCTTTACCAAACCGTTCCCTTAACCCCCGACCAGGTAGCCAACATACCTCCATATAGACCGTGGAGATATGAATGGTGAAAATCTTTTATTTTATATAGACAGTAAAATAATGCCAAGACACCACGGACAAACGATAAGGAAAGATCACCTTCAACATAAGTAACTAGTTATTAAAGTCATTAATACAAAACCAAATTAAAAGTGCAAAAGATTAGAAATAAAAAGTATTACACTAGACACTTTGTCTTCACCAAGTGATGTAAGAGACTTAGGCAAACATGGCCTTGATTGTCAAGAACTCTTACGATCAATCTTGGATCCCGAGATGACTCACACACTCTACGATGGACAATGGATGATGGTGGTGGATGATGGTGTTATGGTGGTGGTGGGTGGTGGGTGAAGTGTGAGAGAGGTGGTCTGCCAAGGGATGGTTTGAGCTTGAGCCAAGCACTCCTATTTATAGGCTAAACAGAAGCTCGGGCACGGCCCCGTGTCCAGTGGGCACGGCCCCGTGTCCACATCCTCTCTTTCTTCATTAAATGCAGCTTTGTCTTATTAGTTGACCACGCCCCCGTGTCCGCTGAGCACGACCCCGTGTGCAGAAGAATCTTTGTACTATGAAGATTTTCCTGGATTGTGCGAATCTTATAGTTGACCACGGCCCCGTGTCCGCTGAGCACGGCCCCGTGGTGGGCAATAGAAGCTTCTACCACTTTGTCTTTTCTGCTGACACTTGGGCACGCCCCCGTGCTGGCTGAGCACGGGGCGTGTTCAGGCCTCTGATCTCTTGTTTTGCTTAGGAAGATGCTGTTGTGGGGTCGGGCACGCCATGTCTTGCTCCTTTTCTTGTATTTATGTTAGATTTTGGTGTCTTTTTGCTTCTTTTGTTAATTTGAGCTCATTTAATCCTGAAAATACAAAAGGAAGACAAAAGCACACTTTTTCCAACATTAGTACTAAAAAAGGGTTAGCTTTATGCCTCATTTGATGAAATTTATATGTTAATATTTGAACACATCCACCACCATATCACCATCATCCACCACCATCATCCATTGTCCATCATAGAGTGTGTGAGTCGTCTCGGGATCCAAGATTGATCGTAAGAGTTCTTGACAATCAAGGCCATGTTTGCCTAAGTCTCTTACATCACTTGGTGAAGACAAGTGTCTAGTGTAATACTTTTTATTTCTAATCTTTTCGCACTTTTTATTTGGTTTTGTATTAATGACTTTAATAACTAGTTTCTTATGTTGAAGGTGATTCTTCCTTATCGTTTGTCCGTGGTGTCTTGACATTATTTTACTGTCTATATAAAATAAAAGATTTTCACCATTCATATCTCCACGGTCTATATGGAGGTATGTTGGCTACCTGGTCGGGGGTTAAGGGAACGTTTTGGTAAGAGTCTTGCCATTGTTCAGCGTTTAGAGGTCCTGCAATGGACCTGGGTCAAATTTAGTAGGACCTCCTTCAATACTTAACGGTATTGGATGGCGAGGGTCCAAACTCTTTGATCCCCTCATAAGTTAACTACTATTAATACTATAACCCGGCTATTTAGGACTGTATCCCTGCTGACTCAGACTACTTAGTCGAGGGTAACGTCACCTCCAAAAGAGGGGCCTACCATAATTTGCATTAATAACTTAATTAATTATCTTTCAATAATCCGACCCTTTAGGATTGTATCCGGGCTGACTCAAACTACTGGGTTGAGGGTAACGTCACATTCAAAAGAGGGGCCTACTACAATAACTAAGATAATCTCTTAAATAAGTGCAAAAGTGCGGAAATAATCAAAGGTTACACTATACACGAGTCGAAACCAAGTGATTCATCTTGTCTATCTGTTTTTTCTTTTATTTTTATTTTTCAGCATTTTAATTAGTTTTTATTTTTCTTAGCAGAAAACCTTTTTTTCTAAACTTTTTGATTTGATTAGACGTTGAGGATAAACCGGTACTAAAAGCTTTTATGTCCTTGGACGACCTCGGAATCTTACCAACACTATACTACGCCCACGATGGGTGCACTTGCCCATATGTGTGTTTAGTGTTAGTAAATATCGTGTTTTATAAATTTAAAACTTGGCTAAAAAAAGTGTTAAAGGGCTTAAAATATACACCTAATATATATAACACTTAACACGCATTAAGTTTTTGGCGCTGCTGCCGGGGACATAAGGATTTTAAGAAAGCTTAAAATCGACGGCCTAATCAGTTTTACAAAACCTTTTTAAAACGCGTGCACATTTTTCTGCATTTTAGTTTAGTTTTGCATTTATAGTAACCTGTACACGGGGCCGTGTTCATTGAACACGGGGCCGTGCTGCACATTTTCATAAAAAATAAAAACCAGTAACAGTAGCTTGAACACGGGCCGTGCTCACTGAACACGCCCCGTGCTTAACGAAATTAGTAAATTTAATTAAAACGCCTAGATACAGATTCTGTACACGGGACCGTGTCCACTGAACACGGGGCCGTGTCCACTGAACACGAGGACGTGTCCAGCCTCTGTTTCCGTTTTATTTCTGTTTTTTGATCTCGAGACTTGGTTGTGGTCTGCTGAGTGATTCTTATGGATCAATACTCAGGAGGTTACAACTACACCTATGAGGAGGATGATTATAGGGGTAACTATTGCACTAATTGTAGAAATCTGCACTCGGTTCAATATAATCACTCATATCAACCATCCAATTCATACACCCACTATGAGGAGCCCAGGTACGAGCCATCAACTTCATACACATCCTATGAAGACCAAAGGTATGAACCTCCTCCCTCATACTCATATTTTGATGAACCAAGGTATGAGCCTTCTTACTCATACTTTGAGGAACCAAGATATGAGCCACCACCTTCGTATGCTTATTATGAGGAACCATGGAGTGAACAACCCACCTCATATAAGTATTATGAAGAACAAAATTACGACCCTTATCCATCATATGCTTACAATGAAGAACAATGGTGTGAACCATCTACTTCATATGGGTATTATGAGGAACAAAGGATCGAACAACCAGATTCAAGCTTTGAAAATCCTGATCCTTTTCTATAACCGAAGTGACCGATAGGATATTAGAACACCTTAGAGTTATCGATCGCTATATAAAAGAAACTCGCGCAAGGGAAGAGGAGTCCCGCGCAAGAGAACAATTAAATAAAGAAGAGATAACTGAAACTGTAAAAATGGAAGAACAAATAAGTGAAAAACCGACACATGAGTTAAACAACGAAAAAGGTGAGTCCGACAATGTTGAAATTCAAGAAGAGTCTAATTTTGATGAAATTAATCTCTTGTCACCTTCTTTTGAAAATCATTGTTTAGTTCCAACTCATGCCAAGTTTATAAAAGAGTTAAACACTAACACTAAAACTGACGAAACGGTAAGTGTTAAGTTAACTACTGATCAAACCTCACTAATAAAAGAAGACCCATTTGAAATTAACATTACACCGGTTCAATGTTTCTTTCAAAATTCATTTATTAGTAATGTCACCATCGATAAAGATCTTTGTGTTAACATAATGCCTAACTACATTTTCGAAAAATTAAGTATTAGTGACTTTTCTCCACTTCAAATACCCATTTTTCTATCCAATCGGAAGGTAATAAAATCAATCGGTGTAGTTGAGGATGTCTTGGTTCGAACAAATCAAATGGTAGTCCCCACCGACTTTGTCATCCTCGATGACGCTCCTCTAGTGTTGGGACGACCATTTGTAAAAACCCACGAAGCTTTGAAAAACCGGAAGTACACTAATCTATCTATTCAATTAGGGGCATTTAAAAAAAGTGTCGACCTTGAGCGATCAAGGAAATATCCATTCGGCAATGACGACCCCCTAATTGAAGATGAGCCAGAACCACCTGATAAGGTGGGTCTAGCCAAGGACCCTTATAAACGTGGCGCACCACGGAGGCATTCCCCGGAACTATCCTTAGTTTAATTTAGATTAACTTTTATATTTTCTAGTTTAGTTTTAATTTTCAGGAATAAAACACACTCGGGATGGTGAAGGATACTAAGGGAAGCTTTAACCAATAACCCATGCACAAAAACAGAGCCTCCCGACAATTTTTCTTCATTACAGCAAGTTCAGCACGGGGCCGTGCTCACCACAACACACCCCGTGCCCGAGGTTCTGTAAAAAAATGCCCAGTTCAGGTACCTGGACACGGGGCCGTGCTCATTGGACACGCCCCCGTGCCCAGCCTTCTGTTTACTTTTGGTCTTGGCAGTCTGGACACTGGGCCGTGCTCAGCCAACACCACCCCGTGTTCAGCTACCCAGTAACATAAAATCTTGTTTTTAACCCACTTTTACACATTTTAATCAACCGAAAAACTTATTTTTGGGACACATTGAGGACAATGTGTAATTTAAGTGTGGGGGGATGCTAAAACCTTGAATCTTGTAAGTCCTAATTACAAGGCTTACACAAAACTCTATTGGAATCGCTATTCACCCCAAATTTTTTCAAAAATTTTCATTTTTTTTACTTGTCTAGGTTTAACTCGGGAAATTCAAGTTCTAAAAAAGGTTATATTTTTACGAATTTACAACCGATAGCGTCGTGATAAAAAGAACCAACATAAGAAAATTATGAAACGGCATGACAAATCTAGTTAAAATTTGATTATATATACTTGATCACATTAAAAAACCCATTCCCACAAAAAAGTGAGTTTTGAGCCTTTATTGAGCATACAAATACACATCTTTAGATTAAATGCTCATCTTTCGTTTCTTGTGTGAATAGCCGCTTGGTTTCTTACGACTCTAGAACTTGCCATGACGATACATTCCCGGTCCTTACCAACTTAAACCCGAGTAAGTAAATCACGGAGGCATTAGGACTAACCCTTTTTATTTCTACACCATTATTTTCTTTTTTTTTTACCACCTACCCAAAATCCCCCTAGTTAACCCCTTTGAGCCTAAACCTTTTCATTTCATAACCCAAAACAAACACCCTTTCACCCACCAAAACCTTTTTATTTTTAACCCTTTGTTTTAGTAACAAGCTCGGTTTTCTTATGACTTTCCAAAAAAAAAATATATATGATGATGATGAAGCAAAAGAGAAATAAACAAACAAGTTTATCAAAAATAACTTTGTTTGAATAGTGGCTTCATCAAAATAAAAAAAAATTCAAAAAAAAAGTCTTACGAAAACCGACGCTTTTTACGCCTTTCGCCCTTTTTCTAACCACTAACCCAACCACCTACCTTTAACCCAAGCCAAACCCTTCACCTAAAAGTCCTCTTGATATTTACAAAGGTATATAGTTAAAAAGGAGGAGGATTGATTGCTTGGCAAGCATATGGTAGGAGTAAGTTCCATGCCGCTCTCGAGTGTTTCACGAAAATACATCTTCGGCCGAGTGTTGAGTGATTCCCCGTGAGGTATGTGAACTTGTATATAAATAAAATTTTAAAGAGGCATGTTATGCCCAAATAAGTAATTTCTCTTATGAAAAGTTCAAAATAAATCATTACGAATAGGATTGTAAATAACATAAAAATAAAGCCTAATAAAGAATCTTGGATTCCCGACACGCTAGACAAGCCCAAAACTTCTCTTCTACCCATTCCATTTGGGCGTGAAAGCCATATCATAAAGAGTTTTGCTTGAGGACAAGCAAAGATTCAAGTGTGGGGGTATTTGATGCGTCTAAAATGCAACATATAAATTACATCAAATGAGGCATAAAACTAACCCTTTTTAGTACTAATGTTGGAAAAAGTGTTCTTTTGTCTTCCTTTTGTATTTTCAGGATCAAATGAGCTTAATTGAACAAAAGGAACAAATATACAACCAAATCTAACATAAATACAAAGAAAGGGAATAAACGTGGCATGCCTGACCCCTCGACAGCATCTTCCCAAAGCAAAAACAAGAAGAAAGCTGAGCATGGGGCTGTGCCCAGCTGAGCACGGGGCTGTGCCCAGCTCAACACGGGGCGTGTCCAGCTCAACACGGGGCGTGTCCAGCTCAACACGGGGCCGTGCTCAGCGAGCACGGGGCCGTGTCCAGGATGGTCAGCCCTGGCACAAAAGACAAACATGTAGAAGCTTCTATTGCCCACCACGGGGCCGTACCCAGCGGACACGGGACCGTGGTCAACGCAAAGATACGCAGAATCTTGCCAAATCTGATAGTACAGATATGCTTCTGCACATGGGGTCGTGCCCAGCGGACACGGGGGCGTGGTCAACTAATGCGGACAAGAGCAATTAATGAAGAAAGAGAAAAGGGTGGACACGGGGCCGTGTCCAGGCTTCTGTTCAGCCTATAAATAGGAGTGTTTGGCTCAAGTTCAAACCATCCCATGGCACACCACCTCTCTCACACTTCACCCACCACCCACCACCACCATAACACCATCATCCACCACCATCATCCATTGTCCATCATAGAGTGTGTGAGTCGTCTCGGGATCCAAGATTGATCGTAAAAGTTCTTGACAATCAAGGCCATGTTTGCCTAAGTCTCTTACATCACTTGGTGAAGACAAGTGTCTAGTGTAATACTTTTTATTTCTAATCTTTTCGCACTTTTTATTTGGTTTTGTATTAATGACTTTAATAACTAGTTTCTTATGTTGAAGGTGATTCTTCCTTATCGTTTGTCCGTGGTGTCTTGACATTATTTTACTGTCTATATAAAATAAAAGATTTTCACAATTTCATATCTCCACGGTCTATATGGAGGTATGTTGGCTACCTGGTCGGGGGTTAAGGGAACTGTTTGGTAAGAGTCTTGCCATTGTTCAGCGTTTAGAGGTCCTGCAATGGACCTGGGTCAAATTTAGTAGGACCTCCTTCAATACTTAACGGTATTGGATGGCGGGGGTCCAAACTCTTTGATCCCCTCATAAGTTAACTACTATTAATACTATAACCCGGCTATTTAGGACTGTATCCCTGCTGACTCAGACTACTTAGTCGAGGGTAACGTCACCTCCAAAAGAGGGGCCTACCATAATTTGCATTAATAACTTAATTAATTATCTTTCAATAATCCGACCCTTTAGGATTGTATCCTTGCTGACTCAAACTACTGGGTTGAGGGTAACGTCACCTTCAAAAGAGGGGCCTACTACAATAACTAAGATAATCTCTTAAATAAGTGTAAAAGTGCGGAAATAATCAAAGGTTACACTATACACGAGTCGGAACCAAGTGATTCATCTTGTCTATCTGTTTTTTTCTTTTATTTTTATTTTTCAGCATTTTAATTAGTTTTTATTTTTCTTAGCTTAAAACCTTTTTTCTAAACTTTTTTGATTTGATTAGACGTTGAGGATAAACCGGTACTAAAAGCTCTTGTGTCCTTGGACGACCTCGGTATCTTACCAACACTATACTACGCCCACGATGGGTGCACTTGCCCATATGTGTGTTTAGTGTTAGTAAATATCGTGTTTTATAAATTTAAAACTTGGCTAAAAAAAGTGTTAAAGGGCTTAAAATATACACCTAATATATATATAACACTTCACACGCATCAATCTCTCATGTTTGTGTCAGAAATTACCAACGGTCGGGATCTTACGGTTCTGTTTTCAGTAACTGAATCTTGGGCACGGAGCGTGTTGAGTGGGCACGGCCCCGTGTTCAGCTTACTGTCTGACTTAAAACAGGATTGCCAGTTCCAATGATTGGGCACGGGGCGTGTTCATCGGGCACGGCCCGTGCTGAGTTCTGCAGAAGCTTAAAAACTACGAAAATCCTAAAAAAACAGAAAAATTAGAAAAAAACGACTAGGCCGCTGATTCCTAACTTTTTTAAAATCCTTGTGTCCCCGGCAACGGCGCCAAAAACTTGATGTGCGTGAGTGTTATTAGTTTTTAATGTATATGTTAAGCCCTTTTTAACACTTTTTAGCCAAGTTTTAAATTTATAAAACACGATATTTTACTAACACTAAACACACATATGGGCAAGTGCACCCATCGTGAGCGTAGTATAGTGTTGGCAAGATACCGAGGTCGTCCAAGGACACAAGAGCTTTTAGTACCGGTTTATCCTCAACGTCTAATCAAATCAAAAGTTAGAAAAAAGGTTTTTAAATAAGAAAAATAAAACTAACTAAAATGCTGAAAAATAAAATAAAAGTAAAAACAGATAGACAAGATGAATCACTTGGCTCCGACTCGTGTTTAGTGTAACCTTTGATTATCTCCACACTTTTGCACTTTTTAAGAGATTATCTTAGTTATTGTAGTAGGCCCCTCTTTTGAAGGTGACGTTACCCTCATCCCAGTAGTTTGAGTCAGCAAGGATACAATCCTAAAGGGTCGGATTATTGAAAGATAATTAATTAAGTTATTAATGCATATTATGGTAGGCCCCTCTTTTGGAGGTGACGTTACCCTCGGCTAAGTAGTCTGAGTCAGCAGGGATACACTCCTAAATAGCCGGATTAAAGTATTAATAGTAGCTTACGTATGGGGGGATCAAAGAGTTTGGACCCCCGCCATCCAATACCGGTGGGTATTGAAGGAGGTCCTACTAAATTTGACCCAGGTCCTTGCAGGATCTATACAATGAACAAGGCAAGACTCTTACCAAACCGTTCCCTTAACCCCCAACCAGGTAGCCAACATATCTCCATATAGACCGTGGAGATATGAATGGTGAAAATCTTTTATTTTATATAGACAGTAAAATAATGCCAAGACACCACGAACAAACGATAAGGAAGAATCACCTTCAACATAAGAAACTAGTTATTAAAGTCATTAATACATAACCAAGTAAAAAGTACAAAAAGATTAAAAATAAAAAGAATTACACTAGACACTTGTCTTCACCAAGTGATGTAAGAGACTTAGGCAAACATGGCCTTTGGTTGTCAGGAACTCTTACGATCAATCTTGGATCCCGAGATGACTCACACACTCTATGATGGACAATGGATGATGGTGGTGGATGATGGTGTTATGATGGTGGTGGGTGGTGGGTGAAGTGTGAGAGAGGTGGTGTGCCAAGGGATGGTTTGCAAATGAGCCAAGCACCCCTATTTATAGCCTGAACAGCAGCTCGGGCACGGCCCCGTGTCCATCCTCTTCTCTGTCTTCATTAATTGCAGTTTGTCTGCATTAGTTGACCACGCCCCCGTGTCCGCTGGGCACGACCCCGTATGTAGAAGCGTATATGTACTATCAAGATTTGCCTGGATTCTGCGAATCTTAAAGTTGACCACGGCCCCGTGTCCGCTGAGCACGGCCCCGTGGTGGGCAATAGAAGCTTCTACAGCTTTGTCTTTTCTGCTGACACTTGGGCACGCCCCCATGCTCATTGAGCACGGGGCGTGTTCAGCCTTCTGTTCTCTGGTTTTTCTTGGGAAGATGCTGTTGGGGAGGTCGGGCATGCCATGTTTGTTCTTTTTCTTGTATTTATGTTAGATTTAGCTGCCTTTTGCTTCTTTTGTTCATTTGAGCTCATTTAATCCTGAAAATACAAAAGGAAGACAAAAACACACTTTTTCCAACATTAGTACTAAAAAAGGGTTAGTTTTATGCTACAATTGATGTAATTTATATGTTGCATTTTGTGCACATCAGTGTGACATCTGTTCTCTGAAAAACTCAACTATGCCGAAAATGTGTCATTTTGGCCCACAAAAGTCAGTTTTTCATCAATGCGGACTTTTTTAAGGTTCATTAATAGTTAGATAACCCAAATGATAGACATTCTACATAGGTATCATGACTACCACACTATCTTCAACATTCTATGATCGCATCATCATATCTGTTCTCTGAAGTCCTTAATGGTGTCCCCAAACAACTCGTATTTGGCGGTAAAATCTCAAAAAAAAAATTCAATCACCAAATTTTTTCTGGACACTCGTCTCATCACCGTGATAAAAAATGCCTTTTTAGGCATTTGGCTCATTCGTGCGAATGGAGTAGGTCCATTCGTGCGAATGAGATGATTTTTAGAACTAATAAGTGTCTTCGTGCGAATGACTTAGTCCCTTCGTGCGACTTGACTAATCCTCTTCGGGCGATGGGTCTCTTTGTGTGAAGGGCTCATTAGCACGAATACTGCTGATCACATTTTTCGATCCAAAATCTTTATTTTTGCGAATTTCAAGACGATACTTCATAGATACGAACGAATGAAAACCAATTCCGAATGTAATGATGTCTTCAATTTCAAATTCCATCCGTGAATTGACCTTTAATTTAATGTTTCACGTCTAAAACCCTTTAAAACCCATAATTCATGAGTGTAGGTGATTCAATCAACTGTTAGATCAATTAAATCGGTACCGTAGCTCTGATACCAATTGAGAGTCCAGGATCAGGATCAAGCTGGATTAGATGGAAGTTTGGAAAGATAGAACTAATTCGGTAGAATATTATTACTAATAATGGGGTAGAAGCAGAATAGTCGAAAGCTTCATTCATACCAAAAGATTTTACATCATTTACAAGCTGGAGAAAAAAATTCTTCAGCATTTCCCTTCTGGGAACCAAAACTTCTCTCACTCACAACTCCTATATATAGGCAGACATCTTCGTGCGACTGGACTGGTGTCCCTTCGTGCGAAGGGTTCCTTTGTACAAAGGGAACTTCTTGTTACAATCCCATATTTCTAACTCTCATCTATACAATATTCAACACACGCTCTAACTAGCCTATTTGTATAGTGACAAACACACGGAATATGCACTAACATCCGTTTATACAAGTTACACAGCTGTTAGTTTATTCACTTGTGTACAATATCGCTAGTATAAGTTTTTACAAGATATACAGAAGTTAGTTTATACACATGTGTACAGTCTCGCAAACTATCAGTTTATAAAAAATACACAATTGTTAGTTTATACACACGCGTACAGGCTTTTATACATCTGTGTATTATATTCAGAAATGATTACATATGTGTATATTAACAACATATAGTATACTATGCATGCACACGAATAGATTCATATAAAATTATGAACTTTTTTAAAACCAAACAAGTGTACACATGTGTATCAACGATTAACACAAAAGCTACGTGTCTACCCAAAATATACATGCACTATACATATGTGTAAAACAGGTAGAGCACATAAAAAAACAATATGTGAAACAAAGCAATTTATGCACTTGTGTACGATTACGGAATTGTTTTGGAATGAAGGAAATATAAAAAAATTGTCGATCACGTTATGTTGCTAGGAATTGATTTTTAACTTATTTTCGAAAATATTGTTTCAGACTTTCAGTAAGGAGGACTAGAATCTTGGAATAAATTAAAAGATAATCTAAATTAGCTTAACTATAGCAACATGTAACTGATCATGGATTAATAAAGAATAATGAATTAATGTATAATTAAATGTTAAATTACAATCTTATCCTTTCATCTAAAAAATAGTATATCTTTTCGACAGATGTTCAATATTTCGCTTTCGTTGTCTTCGCTTTCTGATTCTTCTAATTCTGAGTCTATTTCTTCCTCGTGTTCTTCTTCCACATCCTCTTCCTTGGTAGATGAATCATCGATAGTTGCCTCACCTTTTTAACGTGCAATTCCTTTTATCGTGTTTTCTAACCCTTTTTCCATAGTAATTACGTTTCCTTCGTGGCTTCTTGACATTCCATTTTAGAGATTCAAGTCAAAAATATAAAAGAAACATATTAATTGAAAATTTAGTTCAATAGAAATGATTCAACTAATAATTAAAGAAACTAAATATTAAAAAAGAGAATTATAAAATCGAAAAGGATAAATGAAGGCTTAATGTTCCATTTTAAATTCTCGAAAGTAAATATGACATATGCAAATATATATTAATAAATTGATGGTTATGCCAATCGTTTTGTTTGTACATCGTTAAACAAACAAATGGAACAATCTATGTTCTATTTGATCGATATACTCGCTAAAACACCAAATCACGCGGACGCCGTTGTCAAACGACGGTGTCGCTGCCGGGGAGGGTGGCTGGGCTGCCAGTCATCATCATCCACCACTCATCTTTGTCATCCTCCATACCTAGGTCTCCATATATAATCTTCTCTCTCATTTGTTTTTATTGATTCATGGCTTGGCTTATCAGAAATAGAGGGGTCGATTCATGTTTTTTTGTTTATAAGAGAGATTGAGATGAACGAATGAAAGATTTGGATGAATGAGGGAGTGAGAAAATTAAGGAATTTTAATTAAATTGATAACTACCGTATTAAATTTATATGTATAATTACAATCCTACCTGTAGGATCGGATTTAACACTAACAAGGACTATTTATAGGGAAGGGTTTAATGAAGCACTCCTCACATAAAGCCCTCCATCCGTCCAGATGGGCAATGTTCCATCCGTCTGGATGGACTTCTCCCAATAATAAATCTTCATTAAACTTCGTCTTGTTATGTTTCTGCTACAATGTACGATTGACGGAGGTGATAGACATTAATGCACTCACAGTACCCTTTACATCTAAAAAGTAAATCAATGGCTAGGATTAGTTCACTATCATACCCTGACTTTTGCGGAAGCGTATGATGTGTGACTGATTTAATATCAATGCATTCAATCATAATAAACAGAGTAAAATGCACGGATAGTCCCTGTGGTTTTGTAAAATAACACCTATAGTCCCCAACTTTTAGAAATTACACCTGTGGTCCCTGTGGTTTGACAGTTTGTTACTTGGATAGCCCCTAGAGAGGATGACGGTTAGTTTTCTCCGTTAAGTTCATTTGAAATTACAAAATTACCCTTGCTTTTATTAAAATATAAGAAAAAATATTCACACATATATATATATAGATACGTAAACACACACACTCTCTCTTAAACACGCACTAACTATCTTTACTCTCTCTCAGGCAAGCCCCCACCACCACCTACCGCCACCAGCACCACCACCTGCCACCATGGCGCCATCCACCCCCACACCTGCACCACTACTGTCACACCACCGCAACCACAGTCCACCAAGCAAACTCCACCATAACTGTTCATTTTGGAAGATGCAAACTAAGATCAAGATTTGGAAGATGCAAACGAGGAGCCACCGGCACCAGAATTGAAGCCCTGATCAGTTTTTTTTTATATTTGAATCTCCGCCATATTGCTTTCTGCAAAGCAGTAAAGCAACACAAACAAGTTATATCTCTTTATCATCGATTTTTGTTTCAGAATCACAAATTATAGATTCAAGAAATCAAGAATTAGGTTTTTTTTCTCGATTTTAAGAAGGCGATAACAAGATTTGTTTGTCCAATTTTTGATTTTGTTCCAGACAACAAGTGTGTAAGTGTAGCAACTTTCAGATCTGGCTAATGTGAAAGATGTTCACGAGTTTTTCTGCTTCTTTGGTCAAATTAAGCCCAGCCAGATCTGTGAATTAGTTGTTAAGATGATGTTTGTTTTGATTTAGTGGTTCTAGAAGAAGGAAGACTGCAATTATGATGTAAGAGAATTGAAATTGATGTAACCACAGTGAGGTATGATCCAGGAGAAATTGAAAGCATTGTTTCTTAGGTTTGGAACTGAGCAACGATACACTTTGCATTTGGGTGGCAAACAAACCTCTACACCGTTTCTTGCACTTTAATAATGAGCTTACTATTTGAAACAACCATCATTATTTTAATTGAGTGTTTTTTTCAAATACAGGGCCCATAGGCATGTTTCAGAAAAGACGTATCTGATGCGCATTAGTCGGCGATGAAGGGGCGTGGTGGGTGTTTGTCCGGCGGTCAAGGGGTAGGGTGGCTATGGTGACGGTGGGTGTGGTGGTGGTGGTGGCGGTGGCGGTGGAGGTGGAGGTGGGTGGCTGGTCGTTTATATGGGAGGGGTAAATAAGGTGGGTCAAACACTTTTAATAATCTATATTTGTTTTTTTAAATGGAGGGGTAAATAAGTAATTTCAGATGGACTTAACTGAGAAATCTAACGAACATCTACTCCAGGGACTATCTAAGTAACAACTCATCAAACCACATGGAGCAATGGTGTAATTTTCAAAAGTTGGGGACTGTAGATGTTATTTTTCAAAACCACAGGGACTATCCAAGCATTTTACTCTAATAAAAAACTATATGATCAAAACGATGTTCATCCATTCATTAAGTAAAAGTATTACAAATACCAGTTATTTAAGTTTCGAACACACAACCTTCGACTAAGATACAATTCAACATAAGTGGATGACTTCTTAAACTTGGAATTTACTTCTAAGAACAACACCCGCGCTAAAGATCCAACTTGTTACCTGAAATACATGTAATTTTGTAAAACATCAACAAAAGTTGAGCGAGTTCATGCGTTTTGTGTGTGTACTGGCAAACTTGTAAACCTTTGAGAGACTCCTTTGAAAACAGGTATGAAAAGCGTGTATGAACATAC
Organism: Helianthus tuberosus; assembly: GCA_030545235.1. NCBI lineage: Eukaryota > Viridiplantae > Streptophyta > Magnoliopsida > Asterales > Asteraceae > Helianthus > Helianthus tuberosus. Next base: position 133,260,922 of record CM060363.1, read on the forward strand.
CAAATAAATGTTGTACAAGGACATTAAAGCATGTGAGGACATAGGGAGTACTCAAGATGAGTAGGCTTATACCCTTTTCGATTTCCCTCGACTATGTCGATTTCCCTCGACAATGTCGAATTTCCCTTCGACTATGTCAATTCACCTTGACTATTGTCGATTTACCTCGACTGGGACACCGAAGCACTCAAGTGGTCACAAGTACCATGAATGGGGTTCGGCCGTACCCGTTAGATCTAACCTTCATCCCTAATTAAGAGTTAATGGCATTTCAAATTTAGTCTACGCTCACATGATCTAACAGTTCATTTTATAGTCATTTCATACCGTTCAAACATTCGTAACATGTATTCCACCCCCGAGAGTTATAAAACCGAAAACAGTTAAGAAAAAGGGGGACATGAACTCACTGTTTTGCGTCTTCGGTACTCGTAACTCAAATATCTTCAGCAACAAGACTCCCTACAATATACTAGGGTCTATTAGACGAACGGGCCGTGCCTTGCCTTAGTATTTACGTTTTTGAGTTACGTTTCTCTTAATATTATCCCAAGTTATAATTTCTTGTTAAAATAATGATTTTTTTTAACTTTAAATTATATTTAATTTTGGAAGAATAGTTTAACCAATATTTTTGTAATAATACTTCTCAAGTATTTATTTTCGTACTTCCTTCCCAAGGATTGGGGTATCTCATACATGTATATTTGCATTCTTGTATTTGTAGTCTCAAAATAATATATTTCCAAGTCTAACTTAGAAAATATATATATAAACTTATTTTGTCCCAAAAATAATGTATTTCTAGAAAATATATATTTTTCTCAAAAATCATATATCTTCTAAGTATTCAAGGAAAATATATTTTCACTTCTCAAAAATAATATATTTTCTCCCTGTCGAAAATATGATATACTTTGTAATAATAATAAAAATCATATTTTCATTTCCTGTATCCAAAATATCATTTACCAAAAATATATTTATAATGGTATATTCCGGAATATTTTGTAAGTTACGTTCTTGCGTTCGGTTTCACAATATTAAGTGTGTAACTTATATATTTATTCCTTGTGATTTTTGGTAACATTTTGGATTGTAAATTTCTTGGTATTTTGTTGAGTTAAATATTATTTTAAACCCTAAAATAATGTAACTATTACACAAAGCATACAAATATTCACACACGTGTCTTCTAAATATATACCTTTCAAATATATTTAGTTATTTTTGTTTACAAAAACTAACCTCCAATATTTGTATTTTTTTGCAACAAAATCTATGGTAATGTTTATATTGAAAACTTATGATCAAAATACACTTGTAAATATTGATTTGAAAATATTTTTCTAAGTGTTTATAATTTTAGAAAATTTTGCCATAGTTTTCCCTAAAAATGGAGGTGTTTATGCTATCAAAGCATATCATTTTCTTTTTAAAAGCATCACAAACAATCAACAATCAACTTACACTTACCAAGTGCCAAAACAATGCTATCTACATAATAATCATGAACTTGAACTTTCATAAAAACTTGTAGTAACTTGGTAGTGGGTTTAGTAGATTTAGTTACTCTTTAAAGTGTATTTACTTCTTTAAAAATCTCATTCTTGGAAGATCTAGGTGTTTACAACTTACTAGATGATTTTTCCAAAAATCATTCTTTTGAATTTTTCTTGTAAACAATGTATTCTTATACTTGTTTCACCACTAGAAACATGGTTAGTCTCTTTAAAAACACTGTTTATGTAAATCTTGTGATTGAACTTGGTTTCTTTGGAAAACTATTTTTGAAATCATCCAAGTGTATGTCTAGTAACATATTACATACTTCATCATTCACAAAATCATTTTCATTTTTCACGTTCATGAAAACATAAAGCATGATGATCTTGGTCTTTCACAAGATCACCACCTTAACTTACTAGATCATGTGTTTAATCACAATCTATTAGGTTTCTTATGTTGTCTAACATCACTAACACAAATTATCGTTCATCAAGAAGCAAATCAACATGTATTCATATGTTACTAAGCTTATGTTAGAGATTCATGATTATGTTCTTTAGTGTTCATCAAGATTAACAATGTTCATCATCTTTTAACCATCAAAATATGAAGTAACAAGAGATCATAAGGGCCTTACTACTAGCTCTATGGCTAGGGATGAACAAGATGTTGAAGAGGATAAACTAGGTGGATAAAAGCACTAGAGAGAGGTCCTTCAGGTTTCGTTGCTTGCAACCTTCTTAGATAGGCCCGAGACACCTTAGATCACCCTTGGATAGTCTTGGAATGGATTAGAAAAAATGATGGTGGTGAGGGGGTGTTGGGCCGTAGCCTTGAGGGAGAAAAGGGAGGAGTTTGTGAACTTGATGGATGTTAGAATGTTAAGGGTTATGGTTTAATGGTTTTTATAAAAGTTTCCAAGCATATGGTATCTTGTGTTGGCATATTCCTAGACAAAAATCTTTATAAAATCTAAGAAAGATATCATAGGAAATCAAATAAAATCTACAAATATCAAGTTGTGGGGCCCTTGTCTAACCGGCCTTGGATGGGGGGGGGTAAAGTGTAATATTTCAAGTATTAGTTAGTTAAATCTAGTTAGATCCCAAGTATTAAATTTAGGGATTTAAGTGTGTTATAGTGTTTTAGGATAAAATATGGTGGTTGGTGACCATAACTAGCTTTGTTATACTAAAACAATGCTTCTGGTGAAAATGTGGTGTTTTGGGTAGTGTCCGGTTGTTTGGTTGGTTACCGGTTCGTTAAAGTGCTAAATATCGCCGTTTAGTGTGCTTTATGTTGTCTTTTATGACAGTTTCGATTCCCGACACTTAGGAAAGTATTCTAGACCATTAAACCATAATTCTGCTTTATATTTTGGAGTTTAAATGCTGAAAATAGCTGAATTTTGGTTATTTTCTATAGAATACTGCACTTTTAGTGTGTTCCTGGCACTTTCCGGCACCTATGTTATCACTAGGAAGGCAGTTTTGTGGTCCTTACTTCCCTACACGCTATCCCAGTGTATCACTTGGTTCTGGGGCTCATTCTGTGTCTTAACATCATGTATGTCTAAGTACTGAACTCCCGTCAGTGCTTTTAGTTTGTCTAATAATGGTGCCAATTCTGTTCTATGCATTATTAGAACTATATCGTGTTGCATGTAGTAATGATAAAAGTCTTGCAGCATGAAATGCCATTGTATGTATATATTAGTAATCAGAAATTCATTTGTCTTGTAAACTATACCATGCACTGTTCTTAAACACAGATTACTGTCTAATTATTATACGGAATGTACGGAAAAGTGACAGTTGTCACATTCTCCCCCCCGTTAAAAGAATTTCGTCCCGAAATTCAAGCGATGCCATCGGTCGCAGGGGAGTTGTGAATCAAATGTGGTTACTTAGGTTTAAAATTGGTCTTCATGTTCCCAAGTAACTCTGGGCCATGATATGAATTCCAACGTACTCAAATAAATCAATTACGCCTTCTCCGTGTTTGTGGACTCTCAGTCCGCAACCTTAACAGGTTCTATAGTAGATTGGAGTTTATCATTGACGTGAATCTTGTTTGTGGGAATAACGACTGTTCCTTGAGTCAGACTCCTCTAAAGACTAAACACGTGGAATGTGTCGCGATCACTACTGATCCTTTCTGGAAGTTTCAGCTTGTGAGCAATGGTCCCGATCCCTACCAGGATCTCGAAAGGTCTAATATACCGGGGGTCCAACCTTCCATGTTTTCCAAATCGTACCACGCCTTCCCAAGGCGAGGCTCTCATTAAAGTCGTCCTTCTTATCTCAAATTCCTACTATTTCCGCCGCCCGTCGGCGCAATCTTTCTGTATTCCGCGGGCTGTCTTGATATGATCACATATCTAAACAATCTTGCCTCTAATTTTTCCTGAACCAACTCGGGCTAGTAGATTGTTTTTCTCCGGTCTCCGTTCAACACAACGGGGATCGACTTATTATGTTCCGTCTAAAGCTTCACACGAAGCGGTTTAAACAATGGTGTGATAGATATTGTTGTAGGAAAACTCCACTAAGGGAAAGTGAGTGTTCCAACTTTCCATCAAAGTTTATCACCCAAGCACGTAACATGTCCATACAGTCTGCATCGTTCAGTAGCTCAGTTCATCTTCGTTAATAATTAAGTTCTTACGATCAACGGTGTGCTGCAACCCTTGTGATCAGTAAAGGTCGTGCAGCGTTTTCTTACAGGTAATGACGTCAAATTTGTGGATCGCAATTACTGTATCTAGATCAAGGTTTCTTCTCATGATCCCTTAATCAACGTGACACGTATGCAATGTCGTGGTCTTGTTGCATCGACGCGCAATCGAGACTTTGTCGAGAAGCGTCACATAATTGCAACTCTAACTCCTTAGCTCTTGATTGCAGGGTTGGCATGAATCTCATTCTTATCCCCCATGTATCCTAAAGTTCTAACCTCGCGAATTCGAAATCCGCGCTTCGATATCCTAGCACATAACTGTTCTTTCTCTAAGAGTCGCAAGGTAAATTGCAGATGTTGCTCACGACCTTCCTTGGTCGTTGGGCATATAAGAATGTAGTCAATAAATATAATCATGATCTAGCCAGGTATGGCTTACATGTTCGACTCATGAGGTCCATGAATACTGTCGATGCATGTGTTAAGCCAAATGGTACGACAAGGAACTCGTAATGCTCGAAGCGAGTCCTAAAGGTCGTTTTAGGGATATTTCCTTCTTGTATTCGTAGTTGAGGACATCATGTCCTCAAGTCGATCTTTAATTGGTAACTAGAACCTTATGATTTGTCTGTTCATGTCATCAATCCTTGGCAAGGATACCAATCCTTGATATCCAATTCTCTGAAATTGATGCAAAGTGGAAACTGTCAACTTTCTTCTTGTGTCCTTAACTAAGGACACCATGTCCTTAATTCCACCTTGGAGTAGTAGTTGGGATCTTGTAGTTGGTTGACAAGTCATCGGTTCTCGGTAAGGGGTACCGATTCTTGTTGGTTAGTTGTCTATCTCCCTGTAACTCATGCGTAATACTTTTCTCCCTCATTATTCCCTCCGAGTTCCTCTCAGATTAGGCTATGTACGCGTGTAAAAATTGTTGTCTTGTTCCCTAACGAATAACGCTGGGGCTTCCCAAGGTGAGAAACTCGGCCTGGTAGATTTCCTCTGTCTAGCAGCGCTCACAGTTGCATCAGAGGCTCTTGTATCTCGGACGAAACTAGTTGGTAAGGCGTCATCTTGTCACTGGTGCCTCTCCTGGCACGAGGTTCATCCTAAACTTCTCTTGTCGTTGAGGGGGGGGGGGGTATTCCTGGCAAATCTTCAGGAAAGGCTTCTTGGTCTCTTAAGTTTCCAAAATATAGTCCTTAATCATCTCTTTTGCTTAACTAACCTTCCATTCGCCAGTTATGGGACGTTTATTCTACTCGAAAGTAGGCCAAGTAGTTCTTAAGTTCTAAGGATACGAGATTTAAGTTGATGCCGGTATTAATCAGAAATGGATGCATAGAATTTGGTTAATAGGGAACGTATCCGTTACCGCATCTGGATCCTGGCGTTCTTCACGAGCTCCGATCGTGTAGACCCTTCCTTGCTTGGTTCTTCCTAGGGAAACCTTTCATAAAATGCCCTACTTCACCACACCTGTAGCAGCCTGGAATTTTCTCATTATCTCTTTCGTCTGGATCCTTCGCCTAACAGGCATCCTTGTTGTGCCCTTCCTTTCCACACTTTCCGCACTTAGGCCTCAGACATCGACCTTCATGGTAAAAATTGCATTCCTCGCACCTCGGCTTAGTCCCCAAGTAAACCTTACCACCAGCCTTATTAGTGGCTCCATAAGATTTCCTGCCATGCGGCGGGTTCGCTTCCTTTCTTTTGTTTGCTTTAGAGCTTCCATAGCTGACTTGGGTGCCTATCTTTAGGTTTGAAGACTTCCTCTTTTTGTTGCCTGATGACTCCACATGAGTCTCTTTCTTGTTATCCTCAGATTCTGAAAATTTTCCCATGCGTAGAGCTTCTTCAGTAAGAGTGACACTCAAATCGATAGCCTCTGTGATGGTTGGGGGCCTTGAGGTAGTAACCATGCTCCAGATTTGAGGTGCAAGTCCCCAAATGAATCGCTCAATCCTCTTGAATTCCGGCTTGACTAAGTAGGGAACGACCCTAGGCAAGCCGTGAAATCGCTGGACGTACTCAGAAATCTTCGGCCCGTCCATTTTCAAATTCCAGAACTCCACCTCAAGCTTCTGGATTTCAGCCCTAGAACAGTATTTCTTCTCCATCATATCCTTGAGCTCGTCCCAGCTCAGTGCATAAGCAGCATCTTCACCAAGGGTCTGAACCTGAAGGTTCTACCAGGAGAGTGCGTCGTCTAAAAATAACCCTGAGATAAAGGTAACACTCCGCTGGGGTGAACAGTTACTCATTCTTAGAACGGAGTCAGTCTTTTCTGCCCAACGAACAAACGCAACGGCACCTCCTGTGCCATCAAAATTCAATGGCTTGCAGTCCAGGAACTGTTTATGGGTCCAGCCAGTTGGAGGGTTATTTCCGGAAGTGCCACCGCTGTGTTTAGAGCGGAGGGCTTCATGTCATGCAATTGCCTGTGAGATGCGTTCTTGAAGCTCGGCTTCTGTCCTTGGTAACATACTGCTGTCTGTGTCTCGTTTGGGCGGCATTCTCTTCTGTCAAAGGGTATGAGGTAGGTTAGACAACATTCCATAATTGTCTATGAGGTACATAGCACCATAAGCCAACATGTAATCACCCAATATCACATGCATATATAATCAACAATGTATGAGCGAGGAAACAATTACTGAGCCTTCATATAGGCTTGGCAACTTGGCTTATTGTTTGTAATGGGAAAAATAAAATGAACTCGAGGCTACATCGCCTTGGTCATACAAGTTTCACGAAGTGGTAGTTGTTTTCCTTCTAGATAGCTTTACAAGACGGGTATACTTTCCTTAAGATGGAGGTTTGTTCATGTAGGGGTGATAGAGAGTGTAACGTCACCGAATCTTTCCGAATGTTATCCATCTTCACTTGCTTAAATATCGGTTCTCAAACGTCTCGTACACGGGTAGAAGTGTCAAACACGAAGTAGGCAAAGGCAGGTTTCCTACTTTATAAAGTGCTAAAGCAATGGTCTATGTATTGTTCTACCAGATGAAGGCGTGAACACCTATAGATTATTTTTTGAGGGATGGTGATCATTAACCTGTCCCGCAGAGTCCACAAGGATTTCCATGCACTACAAGTTGTTATTACATGGGCCCCCGTAATAATAAATTGTCTTGCACAGTTACCCCAATTTTCCCTCGTCCAAGCAGATGATCAACCAAGGAGGGGACACTACTGTCCTTATACCTCTGACATGGAAAGGACCATTGCAGTGGTCCACGCGCTGACATTGACTATTATTACGCGCGAACAGGCACGATGATTAAACGAAATAGGAATAAGGAGAATTCCTAGTAGTTGGAGGGGCACCTTCAAGATGAATACTTCATCTTCCTTTTCTGGTCAAGTGTGTCGTCAATCTCGCTTCACAAAAGCCGCAGGGACCTCGTCCCGCTGATTAAGAAGTTGTTTAAGGCTGCCGCCTCTGCCTTGCCGTCACTACCGTAGTCAGGCACCTTCACGATCGAGAGGGAAGAGCAGCCATCTCCTACGGAAGCAAGCTCAGAATCTCGTTTGGTAATCACTCCAGCCATGAGCTTTGCAATGAACGCGAGGCCGATAGCTTCATCGTGTGAGTAAGAACAATAATAGGGTTCAGAGTCGAAGGTATCTTATTCACGTCAATAATTATTCCGTACACTTATTTGTATGTATATATCGATAAACAAATATGTTACTTAGCATAAACAAGCAATTCGATGCATCATATCACATATAACTCTTGTTTATCCCTTGGGGGGGGGGGTTATTTTGTCTTTGGCAAGTCTATCCCACATAGACTATGCCTTAATTGGCACCTTAGTTTGGGGTATTCTCCTCCCTACTAATGTCCTTGCCTTGTCTTTTCTCTGAAAAATGTTTGACTCATGGATCTTGACGCTTACGTGAATGCAATGAAAAACGTTTTGGTAAAATGTTTTTCGTGAGAGAGTTCTAGTGATTGTAGTCTAGACTCGAGAAGGAATCCTAGTTCACTACAATCTAAGCTCTGATACCAAACTGTCACACCCTGACTTTTGCGGAAGCGTATGATGTGTGACTGGTTTAATATCATTGCATTCAATCATAATAAACAACTATATGATCAAAACGATGTTCATCCATTCATTAAGTAAAAGTATTACAAATACTAGTTATTTAAGTTTCGAACACACAACCTTTGACTAAGATACAATTCAACATAAGTGGATGACATCTTAAACTTGGAATTTACTTCTAAGAACAACACCCGCGCTCAGGATCCAACTTGTTACCTGAAATACATGTAATTTTGGAAAACATCAACAAAAGTTGAGCGAGTTCATGCGTTTTGTGTGTGTACTGGAAAACTTGTAAACCTTTGAGAGACTCCTTTGAAAACAGGTATGAAAAGCGTGTATGAACATACTAAATAAATGTTGTACAAGGACATTAAAGCATGTGAGGACATAGGGAGTACTCAAGATGAGTAGGCTTATACCCTTGTTTATTTCCCTCGACTATGTCGCTTTCCCTCGACAATGTTGAATTTCCCTTCAACTATGTCAATTCACCTTGACTATGTCAATTCACCTTGACTATTGTCGATTTACCTCGACTGGGACACCGAAGCACTCAAGTGGTCACAAGTACCATGAATGGGGTTTGGCCATACCCGTTAGATCTAACCTTCGTCCCTAATTAAGAGTTAATGGCATTTCAAATTTAGTTTATGCTCACATGAGCTAACAGTTCATTTCATAGTCATTTCATACCATTCAAACATTCGTAACATGTATTCCACCCCGAGAGTTATAAAACCGAAAACAGTTAAGAAAAAGGGGGACATGAACTCACTGTTTTGCGTCTTCGGTACTGGTAACTCAAATCTCTTCATCAACACGACTCCCTACAATGTACTAGGGTCTATTAGACGAACGGAACGTGCCTTGCCTTGCCTTAGTATTTACGTTTTTGAGTTACGTTTTCTCTTAATATTATCCCAAGTTATAATTTCTTGTTAAAATAATGATTATTTTAACTTTAAATTATATTTAATTTTGGAATAATAGTTTAAACAGTATTTTTGTAATAATACTTCTCAAATATTTATTTTCGTACTTCCTTCCCAAGGATGGGGGTATCTCATACATGTATATTTGCATTCTTGTATTTGTAGTCCCAAAATAATATATTTCCAAGTCTAACTTAGAAAATATATATATAAACTTATTTTGTCCCAAAAATAATGTATTTCAAGAAAATATATATTTTTCTCAAAAATCATATATCTTCTAAGTATTCAAGGAAAATATATTTTCACTTCTCAAAAATAATATATTTTCTCCTTTTAAAAAATATGATATACTTTGTAATAATAATAAAAATCATATTTTCATTTCTTGTATCCAAAATATCATTTACCAAAAATATATTTATAATGGTATTTTCCGGAATATTTTTAAGTTACGTTCTTGAGTTCGGTTTCACAATATAAAGTGTGTAACTTATATATTTATTCATTGTGATTTTTGGTAACATTTTGGATTGTAAATTTCTTGGTATTTTGTTGAGTTATATTATTTTAAACCCTAAAATAATGTAACTATTACACAAAGCATACAAATATTCACACACATGTCTTCTAAATATATACCTTTCAAATATATTTAGTTATTTTTGTTTACAAAAACTAACCTCCAATATTTGTATTTTTTTGTAACAAAATCTATGGCAAGGTTTATATTGAAAACTCATGATCAAAATACACTTGTAAATGTTAATTTGAAAAGTGTTTCCCCTGAAAATGGAGGCGTCCATGCTATCAAAGCATATCATTTTCTTTTTAAAATCATCACAAACAATCAACAATCAACCTACACTTACCAAGTGCCAAAACAATGATATCTACATAATAATCATGAACTTGAACTTTCATAAAAACTTGTAGTAACTTGGTAGTGGGTTTAGTAGATTTAGTTACTCTTTAAAGTGTGTTTACTTCTTTAAAAATCGCATTCTTGGAAGATCTAGGTGTTTACAACTTACTAGATGATTTTTCCAAAAATCATTCTTTTGAATTTTTCTTGTGAACAATGTATTCTTATACTTGTTTCACCACTAGAAACATGGTTAGTCTCTTTAAAAACACTGTTTATGTAAATCTTGTGATTGAACTTGGTTTCTTTGGAAAATTATTGTTGAAATCATCCAAGTGTATGTCTAGTAACATATTACATACTTCGTCATTCACAAAATCATTTTCATTTTTCAAGTTCATGAAAACATAAAGCATGATGATCTTGGTCTTTCACAAGATCACCACCTTAACTTACTAGATCATGTGTTTAATCACAATCTAGTAGGGTTCTTATGTTGTCTAACATCACTAACACAAATTATCAATCATCAAGAAGCAAATCAACACAAATCAACATGTATTCATATGTTACTAAGCTTATGTTAGAGATTCATGATTATGTTCTTTAGTGTTCATCATCTTTTAACCATCAAAATATGAAGTAACAAGAGATCATAAGGGCCTTACTACTAGCTCTATGGCTAGGGATGAACACAAGATGTTGGAGAGGATAAACTAGGTGGATAAAAGCACTAGAGAGAGGTCCTTCAAGTTTCGTTGCTTGCAACCTTCTTAGATAGGCCCGATACACCTTAGATCACCCTTGGATAGTCTTGGAATGGATTAGAAAAATTGATGGTGGTGAGGGGGTGTTGGGTCGTAGCCTTTAGGGAGAAGAGGGAGGAGTTTATGAACTTGATTGATGTTAGAATGTTAAGGGTTATGGTTTAATGGTTTTTATAAAAGTTTCCAAGCATATGGTATCTTGTGTTGGCATATTCCTAGACAAGAATCTTTATAAAATCTAAGAAAGATATCATAGGAAATCAAATAAATTCTAGAAATATCAAGTTGTGGGGCCCTTGTCTAACCGGCCTTGGATTGGGGGGGGGGTGGGGGGGGGGGGGTAAAGTGTAATATTTCAAGTATTAGTTAGTTAAGTCTAGTTAGATCCCAAGTATTAAATTTAGGGATTTAAGTGTGTTATAATATTTTATGATATAATATGGTAGTTGGTGACCATAACTAGCTTTGTTATACTAAAACAATGCTTCTAGTGAAAATGTGGTGTTTTGGGTAGTGTCCGGTTGTTCGGTTGGTTACCGGTTCGTTAAAGTGCTGAATATCGCCGTTTAGTGTGCTTTATGTTGTCTTTTATGACAGTTTCGATTCCCGACACTTAGGAAAGTATTCTGGACCATTAAACCATAATTTTGCTTTATATTTTGGAGTTTAAATGCTGAAAATAGCTGAATTTTGGTTATTTTCTGCAGAATTCTGCACTTTTAGTGTGTTCCTGTCACTTTCCGGCACCTATGTCATCACTAGGAAGGCAGTTTTGTGGTCCTTACTTCCCTACACCCTATCCCAGTGTATCACTTGGTTTTGGGGCTCATTCTGTGTCTTAACATCATGTCTGTCTAAGTACTGAACTCCCGTCAGTGCTTTTAGTTTGTCTGATAATGGTGCCAATTCTGTTATGTGCATTATTAGAACTATATCATGTTGCATGTAGTAATGATAAAAGTCTTGCAACATGAAATGCCATTGTATGTATATATCAGTAATCAGAAATTCATTTGTCTTGTAAACTATACCATGCACAGTTCTTAAACACAGATTACTGTCTAATTATTGTACGGAATGTACGGAAAAGTGACAGTTGTCACATTCACTAGGTTCACAAACAAGGGTGGTGTTCACAAATGAACCTAACCCTACATACATACGTACATACATACATACATACATACATACATACATACATACATACATACATACATACATACATACATACATACATACATACATACATACATACATACATACATACATACATATATAGGATGAGGATCATTATAGAACACCAATTATTGCGAGAACAAAAAGAACAACTCTAAATCACTAAATTTTGGGATTTAAGGTTCATATTTTTTTTTATATTTCTTACATTCATATGTGTAATATATATACATAAAAAACCATATATTTTTACCTACACTTAGGTTTACATACATGTTGGAAATTTAACATACACATAACCTACATATATGTAGGTTATATAAAAATTGAACTTTTTTCATATTTTGTTTTGAATTCTAGTGTGAGAAACAATAAATCTTACATTTGTAACATTTTCATATACTTTTTAGGTTTTTAGAATTGTAAAAATGGGTGATTCATTTTGTTCTGCGTGTGCTCGCAATATTTAGTGTTCTACGTAGAACCTTTCCCTATATATATATATATATATATATATATATATATATATATATATATATATATATATATATATATATAGGATTAGGTTCATTTGTGAACAACATATTCATAGTGAACCGTGTGAACTAATCAGGACCATTTATTTCCTTTTTAGTTGTTAAGGGTAGGATGGTAATTATACAATAAATTAGTTTTAAATCTTTATTTTAATTATTGAGTTTTAGTTACACTTTTAATTTTGGTTGTTTTCTTAAACTGCATAATTATCTTCTCAATCTCTTTTAATTCAAAATAATTTTATTTTCCATTTCTCTGTACGTTCATGTCATTCAGCAGGCCCTTGATAAGGGAAAATTATATTACACAAGACTAAGAAGTATTATTTTTTAATAAATGAATTCATATGTTTGTGTTATTTATTCTTTATTTAATTGCATATTCATGCAAGAATGGATTATTTACTGAACGTTTGATTACATATTTTTTTTATTTTTGGATTAAATATTCAATTTTTTTTATAATTGCATATCCATGATTATTCTTCATGTACTCATCATGAATCTTGTGTGATAATGTACACTTGTTCTGAACATAGGTGTGATAATGTACATATGTGTACATACGTGTTAAGAATTTGACTTGTTAATGTACATATATGTATATACGTGTTGAGTTTGTTATGTACACATATGTAAAATGCCGAACAATTATCTCAGATATTTACGATACACATGTGTACCATGTTGAATGATTTGATTAAAATACAACATACAAATTATATCAAATACGGCGTAAAAGCAACCCTTTTAGTACTAATGTTGGAAAAAGCTTGTGTTTTCATTCCTTTTTAATTTCCAGGGTTAAAAGAGCTTAAATGTGCAAAAGGAGCAAAAACCAACATAAATGTAAAGAATGAGGGATTGACGCAACTCGCCATGCCCCGATTCACATCCAAACCACAAAATAGCAAGAACAGAAGACTTGACATGAGGCCGTGTCAACCAGACATGGGCAGTGTCCGAAGGTGGAAGCTGTGCAGAAGAAAAGACAACTGCAAAAGACAAACCTGGCAGCCAACACGGGGCCGTGCTAAGCCAACACCGGCCGTGGTCAACTCAATAATTTTCAGAATCTGCGATAGTACAGCAAGTACTTTGGCCACGGGCGGTGCCGTTGACACACAGGGCCATGTTAGTACAAGAACTAACAAACAGTTAATGAGGAAGAGGGAGAGAGAAATGACCACGGGGTCGTGCCAGGCGGGCACGGGCCATGGTGGAGCTTCTGATTTCTGCTATAAATAGAAGTGCTTGGTTCCTCTTCAAACCATCCCTTGGCAAAGCACTTCTCTCTCACTTCCCACCACTCCACCGCCACTACAACACCATCATCCACCACCATCATCGATTTTCCATCTTTTAGAGTGTGTATGTAGTCTCGAGATCCAAGATTGATAGTAAGAATCTTTGTCAAACAAAGGCCATGCTGGGCTAAATTCTTACATCACTTGGTGAAGACATATCTTTTATGTATTTCTTTTATGATTTCCAATCTTTGGCAACTTTTTAATTGGGTATGTATTAATGACTTTAATAATTTGTTTTTTTATATTGAAGGCGAATCTATTCAACCATTCTTCGTATGTCGTTTATTCACATATCCATGTCTTTACGATCCATATAACGCATGTTAACTACTTTGAAGGGGGTTAGAAGGGTGGTTGGGTAATTCTATGTCTCGTTCAGTGTATAGATCCTGCGAGAACCTGGTTCAAGCGTAGTACTACTCTATGGATTGGCCGGGTATGACTGGCCTGATTGAAAGTAAGAAACCGCTTGAACCCCTTATTCATAAACTACTATTAAAACGTTAAACCAACCCCGCGAGGACTATATCCCTGCTGACTCAGACCAACGGGTTGAGGGTGATCGCTGCCTGGATGGGGTCCCACCACATTTTGCTTTAATAACTTACTTAATTATCTTTCAATATTCCAACCTAGTTGGATTGTATCCTTGCTGACTCAAACCACTTGGTTGAGGCTAACGCCGCCTTCACAAGAGGGGCCTACTACTATAACTAAGATAATATCTTAAAATGCCCAAAGTGCGAAAATCACCTCAAAAGGGTACATGAAAAATAAGTCGGATCCAAGTGATTCTTTCTTGTCTATCTGTTTTTTTAATTTTTATTTTATTTTATTTTCTACTTTTATCTTTATATTAGTTTAAAAATATTTTCTAAGAATTTGGATCAATCAGAAGTTGACGATAAGCCGGTATCAAAACCTCTTGTGTCCTTGGAGGACCTCGGTATCTTGCCATCACTATACTACGTCCGCGATGAGTACACTTGCCCTAGTGTGTGTAGAGTGATAGTAGAATTTCGTGTTTTATAAATTTAAAACTTGAAATCAGCGGGTAAAAAGAGCTAAAAATATACTAAAAAATATAGACACCCGCACGCACGTCATTGAACAACCATATCAAGTATATTATGAATGTACATATGTTCACATTACAAATTGGACATGTACACTTAAAGAAGATGATTGGATGGAACAATATTTGTTAATATACATATATGTAAATACGTTTTTAAATGGTGGTTACGTATAATACATATATGTACATTCACTTCTACAGTGGTTTTAATCATGTTCTAGATGGAACAATATATTATATAATGGTTATGTATTTTAGAATTAAAAAATTAGTTAATTGGCGAGAGAAAAAAATGAGAGAGAATGTAATTAATTATTTAATTGGAGAGGGAAGTAGTTAATAATTTACCCTTATACCATTTTCATTTATTTTTTACATATAAATAATTACAAAACTGCTATTATTAAAATTTCCAAGATTTAAACAATTAATGGCTCAGATTAGTTCACACAGTTCACTCTCAACCTAATGTTCACTCTAGAACCCTAACATATATATATATATATAGGGAAAAAGAGTTTAAAATACAATAGTTCTTAACGTGTGTAAGTCCCAATAAACCGGATCAAACAATAATATCAAGCAAAGACCAAGGATGAGCGGAATCCAAACTTGGTGAGATTCAAGAAAACGAATATGAAGAACACACCGAAAAATAACTTTCAAACTTGCACACGATTCTATTATTCAAAAGCAAAACCGCCCTGGTACAAGTTCCTAAACCCAATGTGACACCTGTGCCTCTGCGACCATCAAACAAATACCAAATTTATGAAATATTTTGTTTCATACTTGGGATTTGTAAGAATACGTGTATTGTTTGCACATATCAATTCATGTTCGATTTCAAGCTTTAAATCGCTTTCTGGAAGGTTATACGCGCACTGATGCGTAAATATAACCAGTTTAATGCAACGAACACTACGGAATAGTTAAATAGGCTTAACATACCTTAAATAACCTTTACATAACTTAGAAATAAGTTTTGGATGGTTTTGTGTGGCGAAATCAAGTTTATTCGCTTACAGGGACTAATTTCGACAAACTGCGAAAGTATGCGGATTTGTACTGTAACGAACATTCCGGAACAAGACCATAAGTTAAAAATACCCTAAATATCCTTTACATAGCTTAGAAATGGGCTTTGAGGGGTTCGGTGTGCTAAAATAAACTTTTTGGTCATTCAGGGACTAAAAGCGTTAAAAAGTGCATAAGTTTGCATTTTCGCGCATATCTTACGTTCTGAATACATCCGGACATCCAAAACTTTATGTAATCATTAAAATATTTTATTTTAGTGATTGGCATGATAAAATTCCATTCGTCGCGTAATTTGGATCGTTTTTCGCATTCGTTCGTGTTTCGTCGTAATTAACCGAACAACGCAACCGTACCACCAAACGAACCGACATCCGAAATATTTTTGAGCATGTTTCACGTTTCCTATACTTTAACTTCATTTTAGAGCCTTGAAATGGGATTAACGGGGCTTAAACGTGTCAAAAATGCATCAAAAACCATGTTTTGCACATTCAGGGACCAAAATTGACAATCTGCCATAGTTTTCTTAGGAAGGGACCAAAATTGAAAATCTAAATTCCAGCTTGTTCCAGCTGTTCCCCTCATTTTCACATGGTTTTAATGAAACTAATGGTTTATTTTGGGGTACTCGTGGTATTCTAAAACCATGGGCATATATGTAAGGTCCAGAACGAAGCTCGGTTTTCGATGAACGATCCTAACGGTCTTGGTTTTTCTATAAATACCCACCTTCCTCATTTTCATTCTTCACACCTTGATCTGATTGCTCTCTAAGTTGAAGTGCTTTCACTTCATACTTGAGAATAATCGGGTCAAACTTCCATCCTTGGACCTTTTGTAAGTCCTCTTTCGTTCTTTTTCGCGTAAAAGTCAAACTGTGTTTGACTTTCTGCTTTGACCAGTTTATGGTCAACATGAAGTTTGTTTGAACTTCATAACGTGAGCGTAATCACGATGGTTTTAGTCTCTTGTGACTATACCTAGTGATTACCACGTTATCTAGGCATAGTGGCGAGTCGTAGTTTCGGCCAAAATGCGTATTCTTGCGTATTTTGTAACCAAACTACTTTCAGGTATCAAAACCGTTTGTTTTGATACCAAACCTGTTTTCAAACCTCGTTAAGCATGTTTTAACATGTTTAGCTCGTCACTTTAGGTTTAGTGCTTATGTAGGGTCGTAAGGTAAGCGGTCTAAACAACCGCTTATACTTTCGAACCCGACCCGTTTGGTCAATCTTTAGGATCCGAACAAAGACATTAGGTGACCATAGTTGCATAGGGAATAACCTTCCGAGGTTATACCTTATGGTCGCGTTGTTTAAGTAGTTGTATGATAGGTAGTTTATATGCCTTAGGTAAATGACCAAAATGCCCTTTTTACGCCAAAATTCATTTTAAGCATATGTAACATAATTTTTGATATCTAAACTGATTTGGAAACAATATTAGACATGTTAAGGCATATTTTACTTATCATAGGACTAGTTAGGCGGTCCAAACACGTTTTACGCGAACGACGCTTTAAAGTGGCGTAAGCTACCTAAACGGGTCATAAAGGGTCGTAACACTTAGGTTAGGTTTCATTTTAGTATGTAGGATTTGTTAAACCATATTACATGAATTCCTATACTCATTTGGTTTACGAAACCTCATTGTATCCGATCTTCCGATTTAGGTCCGTTTATTTACTTAATTACCTATATTAGGTGCCGTTTGATTGCGTGATCCCTCTAGCTTTGCTTGGTTGTTATTCAAGACTTCTAAGTATCCTCAAGTGAGTACATAGTCCCCTCTTTTATTGTTTTTCAAACATTTTGGGGTGAAACACATGTGCCTACTTGTTACTTTCGTGCTTTTCATATTTTCATATCTTATATTTGCTAGGTTCATTAGTACACTATTAGTACATGTTTCATTATGTTTTTGCTATGTATGTCCTTTTAGTGCATACTTAGTACATCGTTTTACACGTCATTTAATGCTATGTATGTCCCTTCAGTGCATACTTAGTACATTGTTTTACATCACATCACATGTTATGTATGTCCATTTAGTGCATACTTAGTACATTGTTTTACATTGTATTTCACGCTATGTATGTTCATTTGTTGCATATTCTTATCCAGTATACGGACACAATATTTTATATCTTTTTGAACCGTTTGAAGCTGATTGATTTATATGAACCATTTGAATTATGTGAACCATTTGTAACCTTTTGATTTATGTGAACCGTTCGTAACCTTTTGATTTATGTGAACCATTTGTAACCTTTTGATTTATGTGAACCATTTGTAACTGTTTGAACCATTGGGTTTTGGGAAGTGATTAGGTAACGGTGCGGGTGTAATGTATTAAAAGCATGGTGGATACGCCGCTGGTACTTCCTATATACAAGTGCTTTTAACACATTATATATCGTTGCGTTATCTAGATAACTTGGGCAAGGTTATCAAAACAAAGTTATATTACAAGGTTTTTCTAACAATATAAACCATACGAGTTTTATTAACGAGTTTTTACGAGATGTTTTACAAATTTTTCGTTTTTCCTAAACAAATGTTTTGGGTTAAGAATCATGGCTTTGAGATTTTATAAAGTATATCCAACTTGATTTGAGTTGGTTAGTTATGATGCAATGCTATACTTTTCAAAACAAGGTTTTTAATAAGGTTTTGCAACATGTAAACTAGCCATGGATCCGACACTCATACAAAACCTATGAACTCGCCGGCATTTTTATGCTGACGTATATCCACATGTGTTTCAGGTACCATAGTTGATGACGTTGATGATGATATTTGTGTACACTCATATAGGAATGGACGAGGCCTTAGTGACTTAATAACAATGAAAGTCTATTTGTTCATGTTTTGTTTCAAATTCCAATGTAATGTAATACTTTTAATCCAATAAAACGAAATTGTTTAATCCATGGTTGTGAAACAATGATTCTATTACAACACTCCCCGACGTTTCCGCCACGTTTTGTTGTTTTACGTGGTCGGGGTGTGACAGAAAATTTGGTATCAGAGCCAATGGTTATAGGGAATTAGGTTATTAGTAATGCTTTGACCTAGACTATAACCTTCCTAGGACCCTAACGCGAGTTTACTTGCGTTTAGTCATAAAATAATATCGTTGCCTATCTTTAGGCAGCAACCACAATAAGAACACAAAATTCGAATCTGCTTTGAAAACTAATCATCTGTTCTAGGATGATTTATTATAAGGTTATGAACCTTCAAAGTTTTCAAATTCTCGTCAAAGTTTGGGGTTACATAATGTGAACACGTGCAAACTGGAAGGGTGGGTGCATGTACCCTGAGCTTTCTGTCTAAGGCTAGAATGTTCGTACAAATCCGCAATATCGGATCAGTCTCTCTTACCTGGGAACTCTTGGGGTGAGTGTCCACTTATAGGCGAGCATGTCTTCGCGATACATTGTGAGGACCTAATTACTTTGATTCAGCCTTTGTGTGTCATTTGTTTGCTTCGTGGTTTAAACAAATGACCATCACCCATGCTTTTGGTCGGTAATTGTAACATCCTATTCTTACCCAATGCCATTTCACTTGTTTCCTCTAGTGTTTCCCCTTTTAGAATGCCTCCACGACGTGACAATCAAGTACCTAATGAAGATCTGGCAGCTATTATTACGCAGCAGATGACTGCTGCAATCCCGAACATCGTTGCTCAATGTAACCAAGCTCTCAACAACAATAATCCCCCTGCAACTTCAAGACATTCAACTCGGCTAAGCCATCAAAGTTTTCTGGGTCTCAAGGAGCGACTGCACTTCTGCAATGGTTTGAGAGTCTAGAGAGCACCTTCAGGCATGTTCAATGCCCAAATGAGCGAAAGGTAGAATTCGCATCTAGTGTCTTTGAGAAACGAGCTTTGACATGGTGGAATGGTGTGATGAGAGATAGGGGTGCCGATGTGGCACTAGCTCAAACGTGGGAAGAGCTTCGAGCTCTGATGATGAAGGAATTCTGTCATCGTCACGAGATCAGGGCCTTGGAAAGGGAATTCGACGATCTTAAGCAAGATAGCGGTGAGCATCGAGCCTACACGGATCGTTATGAGGAGTTAAGTCTGTTGTGTCCGAATATGGTTACGCCTTTGGATAAAGCAATCAGAAAGTACATTGATGGCCTCCCTGACCCAGTACAAGACATTGTGACTGGTAGTAACCCCACTACGGTTAGGCAGGCCATTGAGCTATCTGCTACCATGACTGAATCTCAAATCAGGAAAGGTAAACTTTTTCAAAAGGGTGATAAGAAACCAATCGAGGAATCAAAACCCAAGGATGAACAGATTGGATCCTCCAAGAAGTCAAAGAAGCGAAAGGCTTCCCAGAACTTCGTCGTGGTTGCTGACAATGATCAAGCTGCCCCCAACCAACCAGCTCAACCCCCTGCTAGGAAGCCATACAACGGAACTGCACCCTTGTGCAACCAATGTAACCGTCATCATCATGCTAGTGTGAAGTGCCGCAAATGCCAAATTTGTGGACTTATAGGTCATACAGCAAGAGTTTGCCGAGCTGCAGTTGCACCAAATCAAGCTGACAACAATCTAGCTCAAGCTCGTTTTCCACCAGGTTCTTGCTACAACTGTGGCGAGATGGGTCATTTCTGAAAAAATTGCCCAAAGCTTGTTAATGCAAATCCAGCACAGGGATGAGCATCTGACCGACTAGAAGACAGCACCGTTTAGAAATAATCACGTCTTATGTATTATTTTCGTTTTGTTGTCAAGGTCCATGAAACAGTTGTTATCGTTGTTTATAAATAAATCTTTTATTCACATTGCAATGTATTTATGTGGTTGCATGTATAAACAACATATCCCCTACGATACCGAAAATCAGGGAATCGTATTCCTTGAAGAACAGACTACCCCCAAAATTCTTCCATTTTATGATCTCTTGCGTTTTCCACGAAAATCCTAAGTACCCGTTTCTTTCAAAGAAACGAAGTACAAGGCGCAAGTTACAACTCTGGACGAATACCCAAAGTACCACTATAAATCCTTAATAGGGTACCTAAGGGTATTTCCGTAAATCCTAAAATTGTTGTGTGCCTTAATTCGAGTATTACGTTTCTTTGAAAACAAAATCAAATTTTCGGAAGATCATCCTATCTTCATAGATAGATTCTTGAAAATGATTAAAGTGCCAAATGAAATCCACGGATTGGATTCCTAGTGTGCTTTAAATATCCGTGTCCAAAGATAACAAATTAAAGGTCAAATTAAACAAATATGTGATTATGTGCTTATGTGTTCCCTTTTATGTTTTTGTGTGATCCAAGTTTTTGTTATCCAAATCCTCGTAGAATCTTTCATATCTTCGTATAAGGGATTCATAGTAGGATATCCAAAGGTACTACCTTAAATCCTTAATGGGCTTCTACATAATAGTAAAGACCCTTGGATTATAATGTACTATTCCATAGTTAGACCCCTTGAGTGGTCTAGTTAAACAGATTGATCCAAAATTCTGGTTAGGAATATCATGTGATGATATAGCTGAAAAGACTCCTTGGTGGTCTAATTAAAGAGA
This sequence comes from Helianthus tuberosus, assembly GCA_030545235.1. Classification (NCBI taxonomy): domain Eukaryota; kingdom Viridiplantae; phylum Streptophyta; class Magnoliopsida; order Asterales; family Asteraceae; genus Helianthus; species Helianthus tuberosus. Next base: position 133,282,451 of record CM060363.1, read on the forward strand.
TCATTTGTCGATCTAATTAAAAGGACCCTATGATAGTCTAGTCACACTCATCACAGGTTTGATTTTCTTCCCCTTCACATAAAAAAAGTAACTGTGCGGACTGTGCAAGGAATTATGGATGCATACATAATTATGGAATTCAGTGCACAGAAACCACAGCAAGTTTTGTCATGTGTCTAGAGTTGACTCAGTTCATTTCCGTTTCTGAAGAATACCCATTGAGGAAAATGACTCATTCTGTTCATTTTCGTTTATGAAGAATATCCATCGAGGGAAATGAATATCCCTGATTTTTCTTTTTCCTTCATTTCCGTTTCTGAAGAATACCCATTGAGGAAAATGACTCATTCCGTTCATTTTCGTTTCTGAAGAACATCCATCGAGGGAAATGAATATTCTTGATTTTTCCTTCATTTCCATTTCTGAAGAATACCCATTGAGGAAAATGACTCATTCAGTTCATTTTTGTTTCTGAAGAATATCCATCGAGGGAAATGAATATTCTTGATTTTTCCTTCATTTCCGTTTCTGAAGAATACCCATTGAGGAAAATGACTCATTCCGTTCATTTTCGTTTCTGAAGAATATCCATCGAGGGAAATGAATATTCTTGATTTTTCCTTCATATCCGTTTCTGAAGAATACCCATTGAGGAAAATGACTCATTTCGTTTATTTTCGTTTCAGAAGAATATCCATCGAGGGAAATGAATATTCTTGATTTTTCCGTTCATTTTCGTTTCTGAAGAATATCCATCAAGGTAAATGAATATTCTTGATTATTCGTTCATTTTCGTTTCTGAAGAATACCCATTGAGGAAAATGACTCATTCCGTTCATTTTCGTTTCTGAAGAATACCCATTGAGGAAAATGACTCATTCCGTTCATTTTCGTTTCTAAAGAATATCCATCGAGGGAAATGAATATCCTTGATTTTTCCTTCTTTTTCATTTTTAAAGATTGCCCGTTGAGAGAAATGACAGGATTATGCCTTGCATAATCTTTGATGGGTTATTCTACGCAAATATATAAACACCCTAGATTCCATGCAAGGCAATTATTTAACACAGCGTCACAGACAGACTCCTACGAATAAATTTCGGGACGAAATTTCCTAAAGTAGGGGAGACTGTGACAACTGTGCCTCTGCGACCATCAAACAAATACCAAATTTATGAAATATTGTGTTTCAAACTTGGGATTTGTAAAAATACGTGTATTGCTTGCACATATCAATTCATGTTTGATTTCAAGCTTTAAATCGCTTTCTAGAAGGTTATACGCGCACTGATGCGTAAATATAACCATTTTAATGAAACGAACACTACGGAATAGTGAAATAGGCTTAACATACCTTAAATAACATTTACATAACTTAGAAATAAATTTTGGAGGGTTTGGTGTGGCGAAATCAAGTTTATTCGCTTACAGGGACTAATTTCGACAAATTGCGAAAGTATGCCGATTTGTTCTGTAACGAACATTCTGGAACTTGACGATAAGTTAAACATACCCTAAATATCCTTTACATAGCTTAGAAATAGGCTTTGAGGGGTTCGGTGTGCTAAAATAAACTTTTTGGTCATTCAGGGACTAAAAGCGTCAAAAAGTGCATAAGTTTGCATTTTCGCTCATATCTTACGTTCTGAATAGACCCGGACATCCAAAACTTTATGTAATCATTAAAATATTTTATTTTAGTGATTGGCTTGATAAAATTCCATTCGTCGCGTAATTTGGATCGTTTTTCGTCGTAATTAACCGAACAACGCAACCGTACGACCAAACGAACCGAAATCCGAGATATTTTTTAGCATGTTTCATGTTCCCTATACTTTAACTTCATTTTAGAGCCTTGAAATGGGATTAACGGGGCTTAAACGTGTCAAAAATGCATCAAAAACCATGTTTTGCACATTCAGGGACCAAAATTGATAATCTGCCATAGTTATCTTAGGAAGGGACAAAACTTGAAAATCTAAATTCCAGCTTGCTTTGGGGTACCCATGGTATTCTAAAACCATGGGCACACATGTAAGGTCCAGATCGAAGCTCGGTTTTCGATGAACGATCCTAACGGTCTTGGTTTTTCTATAAATACCCACCTTCCTCATTTGCATTTTTCACACCTTGATCTGATTGCTCTCTAAGTTGAAGTGCTTTCACTTCATAACTGAGAATAATCGGGTCAAACTTCCATTCTTGGACCTTTTGTAAGTCCTCTTTTGTTCTTTTTCACGTGAAGTCAAACTGTGTTTGACTTTCTGCTTTGACCAGTTTATGGTCAACATGAAGTTCGTTTGAACTTCATAACGTGAGCGTAATCACGATGGTTTTAGTCTCTTGTGACTATACCTACTGATTACCACGTTATCTAGGCATAGTGGCGAGTCGTAGTTTCGGCCAAAATGCGTATTCTTGCGTATTTTGTAACCAAACTACTTTCAGGTATCAAAACCGTTTCTTTTGATACCAAACCTGTTTTCAAACCTCGTTAAGCATGTTTTAACATGTTTAGCTCGTCACTTTAGGTTTAGTGCTTATGTAGGGTCGTAAGGTAAGCGGTCTAAACAACCGCTTATACTTTCGAACCCGACCCGTTTGGTCGATCTTTAGGATCCGACTAAACACATTAGGTGACCATAGTTGCATAGGGAATAACCTTCCGAGGTTATACCTTATGGTCACGTCGTTTAAGTAGTTGTATGATAGGTAGTTTATATGCCTTAGGTAAATGACCAAAATGCCCTTTTTACCCCAAAATTCATTTTAAGCATATGTAACATAATTTTTTATATCTAAACTGATTTAGCAACAATATTAGACATGTTAAGGCATATTTTACTTATCAAAGGACTAGTTAGGCGGTCCGAACGCGTTTTACGCGAACGACGCATTAAAGTGGCGTAAGCTACCTAAACGGGCCATAATGGGTCGTAAGTACTTAGGTTAGGTTTCATTTTAGTATGTAGGCTTTGTTAAACCATATTACATGAGTTCCTATACTCATTTGGTTTACGAAACCTCATTCTATCCGATCTTCCTATTTAGGTTCGTTTATTTACATAATTACCTATATTAGGTGCCGTTTGATTCCGTGATCCCTCTAGCTTTTATTGGTTGTTATTCAAGACTTCTAAGTATCCTCAAGTAAGTACATAATCCCCCTTTTACTGTTTTTCAAACATTTTGGGGTGAAACACATGTGCCTACTTGTTACTTTCGTGCTTTTCATATTTTCATATCATATACTTGCTATGTTCATTAGTACACTATTAGTACATGTTTCATTATGTTTTTGCTATGTATTTCCTTTAAGTGCATACTTAGTACATCGTTTTACACGTCATTTTATGCTATGTATGTCCCTTCAGTGCATACTTAGTACATTGTTTTACATCACATCACATGTTATGTATATCCATTTAGTGCATACTTAGTACATTTTTTTACATCACTTCACATGTTATGTATGTCCATTTAGCGCATACTTAGTACATTGTTTTACATTGTATTTCACGTTATGTATGTTCATTTGTTATATATGCTTATTGTTGGTGCATTTGTTTGTTGACTTCGTCTTATATCGAGTCTCGGTTACGTTGCGGTTCTGATCAAGATTGATGTCATCATCATTAATGATGACATCATAACAATGATATCATCTATTGCATCATATGGATTTGTCACACGAAATCAGAATTCAAATGACACAAAATAGAATTTTATATTTGTTTTTATTGTGATTCCGCTCGTAGAGATATTGTGTAATTCCGCTCGAGAGGTCATGTTTATGTTTCGAGCGGAATCACTAGCTTATAAATAGGTAGTTGTTGCTTCTCATTTGGAACGGAATCTGAAAGTTGTAGCCGAACTCTTGCCAGTTTTCCACGTGAATTTTAATGAGAAACAAGTCTTAAAAGTGACACTATTCTGTTTTCTACTCCATTCTTGCTAATTCAACTTTGTTTGATTGATTCCGCCTTTCAAACAGTGCCTATTGACTCTGAATTGACTCATTTGGTCGATTATTCGATCCTACAATTGGTATCAGAGCCAGTGATGAGCCAATACGCGTGAATTAGTGCATTTTTCTCACATTTTTTGAATTTCTGGACATTTGGACGGACAAAATGGACTGAGTTTTTGACATATTGTGTAAAACTGACATTTAACAAACCCTTGAAAGTATTAGCTTAAAATTCGGCTTAAAAGTGGTAAAAAAATGGCCTAAAACCTGATTCCGCTCGAACGAAGATTCTTGTGATTCAGCTTGAATTTTGAGCGAAATCAAGTTTTCTGTGTATAAAGTTCTAATTCCGCTCAAGCATTTGGAGCGAAATCAAAGTTTTAGCTTAAATCTGTGATTGCGCTCGAGGGAACCTTCTGATTCCGCTCCAAAGTTCACTAACCTTCTGATTCCGCTTGAATTGTGAAACGGTGAAGTTTGAAAATTGTGAAACATTTTACGAGGTTGTCAGTAGTTAGGAATAGAAATCACGAGTTCTGTGTCACGCTATACTTAATCAGACTATAAAGAAATCGTTGGGAAGTTGTCTATCACGTGAACTCTAAATCCATTTATTGCATTTGTCTTGATAACATCAAAATACATGTGATAATGTGGGTTTACTGAAGAAGACATTTATTTGAGATTTAAGAGTGCATGTGATTATGTGACAGTAGATTCGATCCATTTAGAAATTGTTGTGAATAATTGTTGTCGGCCATTAAGTTTGCATTTGAATCAAATAAATAATTTGACTGTTTGCATGAAATCATTAGCCCATGTTGATCAGTTTGCTTTGTCAGCCAATGTGAACTCAAATTAAGCGGCCCAATCAGAGTATAAGGTTGTTAGATAACATCATTTAATGATTTGATAAAGTCAAGTGCATGTAGAGTATTAATTGTTGTCGGCTAGTATACAAAGATTCTTTGTGAAGTTTTGTATGATTCATTAATTGTTGTTGTCAGATTGCATGTGAAGTGTTCTAGGTTGACATCCATTTTGAATAGATGATATAATATTCACAAGAATAAGTGATGATGTTGTTGTGTATGTGAGTTTATTTTGATAAATCAAAATTCATTTGGTAAAATCAAATTGAAAACTTTACCCAATCGGGTCACAAATTGAGTTAAAGAATTTTGTTTGTTCAAATTTAAAGTGCAACAAATCGAGTGGCAATCCAAACGAGTTGCCACCCGATCCTAATCAGTTCTATTTTTCAGTGTTTCAGGTGATTTGTCAAGCATCGAATACTCGCCCAAGCGAATCCCCAATCGATCCGATGTCGTCTGATTTTTGTCACTCAATCGGATATTCATCTGATTTAGTGGTTTGATAAAGTGATTGAACTGATCTTAGGTTGAGTGAATTTTTGTATCGTTTGAAAATCCATCTTTGAAAATCTTTCAATAACGAAACATGGATTGTGAGTCATATAACTCATCTTTCGGATATGGTATGCGTGTTCAGAATCCAGCAGATATTGCACTGAACAAGTTTGATAGTTTTACAGGTATCAAGCGAGAGTCTACAAAAGAATTGATTGAACGATATTGCCATCTAGTTGTGGAGATAGGAGAAAGAAAAAAATCTAATGAAGAGTGGATCGATAAGTTGGCAAATGCTTTACCAAAGGATGTGTGGGGTGCTTATTTGATGGAGTTGAAAAACAATTCAAATTATGTTAATCTCAACCTTAGTGCATTCGTCGAGAAGATTGAAGCTCAAGAACTTGACTTCGAAAAGATTAGAAAATTGAAGTCTGATTCAGGAGAGAAGTGTTTAAACTGTAAAAAATCTGAATCAGACAATGCCAAATTCTTGAAGGATTTGGAGAGTTTGATATTGGAAATCAAAAATTTGAAGGATGAGAAGAAATCTGATGATAAAATTATTCTTGAACTGCAGGAAAATTATGAGAAATTGAAATCTGAAAATGTCAAACTCTTGGAAAATGTGGAGAGTTTGACATTGGAAAACAAAATTTTGAAAGAAAAGGAAAAAGATTTGAAAATGAAAAATTGAAAATTGAAAAAGATTTTCAAAGTCAAATGAAGATGTTAGAAGATGAAAAATCTGTTATTTTTAAAAATACTCTTGAAAAACAGATTGAAATAAATTCTCATCTTCAGAAAATCATTCGGCTTGAAAATGAAGCTGAAATTGCTCGGAATAAAATTAATGATCTTGAAAAGAAATTGAAAGGTTTTGTGAATTCGTCAATACCAGATTATATCTGTCCAAAACCGATCAATTCTGTTCCAATAAGTGACAATGTCACAAATTATGACAAAGTCATAATTGAAGATTGCGATGATAAAACTGATGATGAAAAAGAGAAAAAGAAAAATATTTTTGGAATTAAAAGAAAAATTTAAAGAAACTGTTTTATATTCGACTGAAATAGGTGAATGCTCAAAGCAAAAACCTGTTAAGAAGAATGTAGAACAAAAACAAAATGTTAAAAATTCAGAAAATGTTCAAAACAAGAATAAAAGCTCATCAGTTCAATCATCCAATCAAGATAAAAAACCACAAAAATTGAAAAATCAAAACTCACAAAAGGTTGGTAATATGTGGTGCAGGTTTGACCACAGTGCTTCAAAGATAAATCTAGCTTTCAGGAGGAGTGATGATTACCACAAAGCCAGACAATGTTTTGATCTGAGCGTTTGGTGTGAAAGTGGTGAATGGTACGATAACAGAGTGTACTACACTTGTGGTGTTCAAGGACACATTATTGTTAACTGCCAGAATCAGTGGTTTGAGATGAGGAGATGCAATAACTGCCAAATCAAAGGACATATTGCAAGAGATTGCCCAATGAGATCAATGGAAAGATCGAGGGCTGAATCTCAGAAAAAGATGAAGAAATCAGTCAAGGTCGAAGAAAAGCCCAAAGAACAGAAGGTAAAAGAATAGAAAGTGAAGCATTCACAAGGGCAGAAAGACCGACTGAGAAAGAAAAGAAAGAAAGCAAGGGAGTATCTTGAAAGGATTTTGTCCTCGGATACAACAAGAAAATCAGATAAAAGTTCTGATAAATCGTCTTGCTCTACAAAGAATGACAAATCAAGCTAAACGAATTCATCAGATACAAATCTGAGGACAGAATGGTGTGTGAAGAAACCTGGCGATGAATTTGTTTCTTCGGAAACAAATGAGCCACGTTCTGGCAGTGAATCCGATTCGTCAAAATCAGAGGAGCCACCAGTTGAACTAAAAGCAGAAAATTCAGTTTCGCCAATGGATGATATCAACTTTCCACCATTGCGGACTGAAAATTTTAAACAAAAAATTGGTAAGGTGAAAATTTCGAATCAATTCTATTCTGAAAAGAAAGGATTTGATGTCGAAAAGGCGTTCAATGAAAAAGTAAAAAATATGTTTGGAAAAATGGTTGAGGGAAAGGTTAAAGGGGTTAAAGAATTTTATGAAACAAAAAGGAATGTTCAAACCCCGAGTGAAAATAACTCAAATACACCCAAGGACTGTCAGGCTTGGGTGAAACTGTTTAACTGAAAAACCTGACTTGCCGGAACTTCCAGGTTGGTAATTGGGGAGTAGGAATCGGCATCTTTCTTGAGAAATTCACAGGTTGGTAACTGTGATATTTCGACTTACAAGTGGTTAATCAAGGACATTAAGTTGTACTTTATTTAACTATCTTACAAGTGGTTTGATTATTGGAAATTGTTTTTGTGATAAACTTACAAGTGATTGAAAACAGTGTGATGAAACCCCATGTTTGTGAAACGACACACAAAACTAATTTTTCAGAAAAACCATTTTGATTAAAACAAACTTAAGTGTTTTGAAATCTTAATGGGAAAATAGTTTGTTGTCAGGGGGAGTTCTGATTGTTTAAGCCAAGTGGATGGCGAATTGAGGCAATTCTCATCAGTTTGTCACTTTGTTTGTATAGTTTACTGATTTTTTTTCAAATTTTTCCAGAAAATCAAAATTTGAAATATAATTTTGATTTTAGGGGGAGAAAATTTTAAAAAATTAGAAAATTTGAAAATGCCAAAAACATTGAAAAATTCAAAATGAGTTTTGTTGTGAAAAAGAGGAAATGATAGTAAATCAGTTGGACTATCACAGCATGCTAAAGAAATGAAATGTCAAATGTGATAAACGGTCTTACTAAAGATGTGACGATAGGCTCAGCTAGACTAGTAGATTTGCGATAACGATACAAACTTAAATGAAAAAGCCTAGTTCTAGTGGGAAACACGGTTGAAAGCATAGTACTTAGTTTTGTCCTTCTTGATTGTGTGCCTACTCAGTAATCGCTGAATGCTAAAGAGCATAAAAACTAGTCAGTTTGTGAACTTTCACAACTTGCTGAAAAAGTCGCTGTGATTGTGGATTTCTTTTTGCAAAGATTTAAACTTGTTTTATTTCTTTATTTTGTTTAAGCATTGGACATCCTCTGCGTATACGTGAGTATCGACCTGGATGTTATTGCCTAAATGTTCTGTTTTATTTTCTTTGGTGTTTCGTTTAAGCTTTGAACCTCCTCTGCGTATACGGAAGTATCGACCTGGTGGTTAAAGCCTAAACAACTTCAACTTATTTTATTTTTCTTATTTTGTTTAAACATTGGACTTTCTCTGCGTATACGGAAGTATCGACCTGATTGTTAATGTTTAAACATTCTGCTTTGTTTTTGCACAAATCACAGTTGATAAAAGTTTAAAGGCATTACTTGAGTTAGTGTGTTGCATGATGGGGGGATATGCTGAGATCGTGGGGTCCATAAGAATTTAGTGCAAAATTAATATACCCTAACGTATCGGTAAGCATTTCGAAAGTTTTTAGATTGAGTTTAAGAGGACAACTAGATCGTCAATCAATGTGAATCTTTTAGAACTTAAAATGTTTAAAGCTTAACGGTGCTAGTGATGTGTCTCAAAAACTGATATGATCCTCTTACACAAACTCACAAAAAGATGTTTGTATATAGTTTATTTCCTTAAAATTTTAGTATGTTTTAGCATAAAATTTTGAAAAATACAAAAAGATTTTCGACAACTGATATTGGAGAGCTGATTTTCAAAATTCTAAGTGCTAAACAGGAAGAACAGAAGTTTGGGAAAGGTTGTTTGAAACGAGAAATGTTTTTGAAATGACTAAATGGATCATTAATTTGAAACCAATTTAATCATTTTAAATTCAAGTGGTAAGCATAAAGTTTATCTTAATGTTGGCTAGAGTATATGCAGGTATGCAGCTAGTGAATTCCAGACTGCTATCCCAGCTTGTCGAAAGGGGGAGTCTGTAGACGTAAAAGCCAGGTTCCTGATCTTGTTGCTACGGAAAGCCAGGAGATGGTCCTGAATCTGTGAAAGCTGCTAATGCTAAGAAGATAGAGAGTGCTATATTAGATTACGATCCCGGAACAATGTAAGGGGGAGTCTGTTAGCAATAAGGTGATTGAAGTGAGAGTTTGAAGACTGATTAAGACTGAAGTTTTGATGTACTAAAGTCTCGTACTGAAGACTCCGTCAACATCCAAGGGGGAGACTGTTGGTGCATTTGTTTGTTGACTTCGTTTTATATCGAGTCTCGGTTACGTTGCGGATCTGATCAAGATTGATGTCATCATCATTAATGATGACATCATAACAATGATATCATCTATTGCATCATATGGATTAGTCACACGAAATCAGAATTCAAAGGACACAAAATAGAATTTTATATTTGTTTTTATTGTGATTCCGCTCGTAGAGATATTGTGCAATTCCGCTCGAGAGGTCATGTTTATGTTTCGAGCGGAATCACTAGCTTATAAATAGGTAGTTGTTGCTTCTCATTTGGAACGGAATCTGAAAGTTGTAGCCGAACTCTTGCCAGTTTTCCACGTGAATTTTAATGAGAAACAAGTCTTAAAAGTGATACTATTCTGTTTTCTACTCCGTTCTTGCTAATTCAACTCTGTTTGATTGATTCCGCCTTTCAAACAGTGCGTATTGACTCTGAATTGACTCATTTGGTCGATTATTCGATCCTACACTTATCCAGTATATGGACACATTGTTTTATATCTTTTTGAACCGTTTGAAGATGATTGATTTATGTGAACCATTTATAACCTTTTGATTTATGTGAACCATTTGTAACCTTTTGATTTATGTGAACCATTTGTAACTGTTTGAACCATTGGGTTTTGGGAAGTGATTAGGTAACGGGGCGGGTGTAATGTATTAAAAGCATGGTGGATACGCCGCTGGTACTTCCTATATATAAGTGTTTTTAACACATTATATATCGTTGCGTTATCTAGATCACCTAGGCAAGGTTATCAAAACAAAGTTATATTACAAGGTTTTTCTAACAATATAAACCATACGAGTTTTATTAACGAGTTTTTACGAGATGTTTTAAAAATTTTCGTTTTTCTTAAACAAATGTTTTGGGTTAAGAATCATGGCTATGAGATTTTATAAAGTATAACCAACTTGATTTGAGTTGGTTAGTTATGATGCAATGCTATACTTTTCAAAACAAGGTTTTTAATAAGGTGTTGCAACATGTAAACTAGCCATGGATCCGACACTCATACAAAACCTATGTACTCGCCGGCATTTTTATCCTGATGTATTTTCACATGTGTTTCAGGTACCATAGTTGATGACGTTGATGATGATATTTGTGTACACTCACATAGGAATGGACGAGGCCTTAGTGACTTAACAACAATGAAAGTCTATTTGTTCATGTTTTGTTTCAAATTCCAATGTAATGTAATACTTTTAATCCAGTAAAACGAAATTGTTTAATCCATGGTTGTGAAACAATGATTCTGTTACAACACTCCCCGACGTTTCCGCCACGTTTTGTTGTTTTACGTGGTCGGGGTGTGACACCCAAAACATCTCTCTAGCTCTCTCTAGATTTTTTTTGTAACAATGAAGCTCAAACAAACTACTTTATATACCTAGGTAAGTCCACTTCTCTACATGGGCTCCCCAAGGGCCTGCCTAGCCGACATGGCCTTAGGAATGCCCCAAATGACCTACAAAGGTCTAATTCCTAATATAAACTAACTCAGTAAAGTCCAGTTCGCTACCGTAGTCCGTTGCTTATATTTGATGCATCAGTGTCACACTTTTAGGGCCTAACAATTTCACCCTAGATTGATCCATCAAATTGTCTTCATATCATGAATTCAGCAACGATTTCAACAAAGTCTATGGTTTCTGAACTCTCAACAATGGATCTCTTTCTTCTTCTCTTGTGGTTAGCTTCATATCAGGATTCCGATCAGCATCTACTTGAACATCTTGTTAAAAGAATGCAAGAGGAGGATTCTTAGCGGCTTTTTTCTTTGTCAATCTTTCTCTTTCAAGCAAGTTCACTGGTACTTCTTCACATGCACTTTCACTGTCAGACAAAAACTCATATCAGGTTCTTTTGACTCTTGTCCACTTTGTCATGATGCTTTATGCTTGTCAGCAACTAACAGCATCACATTCTTCATCAACCCTGTTTCTTGATTTAAATCAAGTTCTGCACATGCTAAGAAATTCATAAGCAAATATGTATACGCAACAGAGGAAAGTACCACATGAACACTCAGTACATCCAAGTACTTGTGCTTGAATTTCACAACTCAAATTGCTTTCAACTTTTGATGATCAGTCAAATATTCAAGAATGGTAAATAATCTTTTTTAATAAAACAAATAACCCACTCTATTTTTTTAATTTTGATTTTATGAAAAACAAGACACTATATTTTGGATTTTTTTTTAATTTCTATATTTTTTAATTATTTTAAATTAATGAGAACATAAACAAGAATGAAGAAACTAACTTAAACAGTTACAATATACAATAACAATTGCAATGGGATCAAAATCGTTTTTAGGCAAACCAAGGAACACTTTTCAGCGTGAACTTATTTAGACTGGTCTAACTGATTGCCAATATGTTTGTCCACTTAAACTTTAACGCTCAACTTTCAATTTTTCAACTCGTGATATGCTTAAGGTTTATTATACTATAATCCCTGTGTGACCCATTCCATGACATACCCCCACGATCAAGGTAAGCACAACGATTCATTGTAGCAGGTGGGTATACCGAGTTCATCTTTTCGAATTACAACATCAGACTATTGGTGAACAAGTCAGTACTTTCGTACATCAGAGTAACCAATATATGTGTCTAACGAGGGTTAGGCAAATACCTTTTGGTACGATTATTTCTTTTATAAGCACATGGAATTCCCTCATATAAGTTTATCTTCCACTAAGGTGGGTTTTTTTTTTGGCATTTTTGGCTCTTTTAAGATATCCTGACTGTGCCTAGGTCTGCATATAATCTGGATGCAACAGAACAACAACCATGATATTCCGGGATAACTCAACAGTATAAATACCGAAAACCTTAGACATTGGCTATCTATCAACGCAAGATTTAAGACCATAAAATCATACACCGATGGTATGTTAACCACATGGTACATAGTTCATTGTATTTTTCTCATTTTCTCCCCCTAAAACAATTCATATGTACATATAATACCCTCTTCCTCGCTAAATTTGGACATCAAACTTTATGCGCAAATTTACCTAATAATAAAGACATATATACAAAGTTATAACCGAAAGAAAAAGAAAAATATTTTTGTTGTTTTTGCTTAGCCATTCCATCATCAGATTGAAGACTAATCAATGTTAAAATCAAACAACGAAATTTAAATTGGACCTTTCTAGCTGATCTTATGTTAGCTTCCTTTTCTTTTCCAAAGGAAATAAATCATCTGTAAAAAAATAGAACTTTTTGCAACAGTGATATGTTACCCGTCATATCACTGGAACAACCGCTATCAACATTTCAGAGATTGTCAAGAATTCCTCCTTAGTTGTTCCTGAATTATAAGGAGATTAGTAAGACATTGGTAACCAGGCCATCGTGGTCCTGGGCTTTCTAGAAGCATCAAAATAAGACACTTCCTTTAAGCACATGCCCCCTTTCATTTCTGGGATTGGTGATGTTGTTGCTTTGCATTTGGGTTTCCAAATTTGTTACAGTTTAACAAACATGTTTGTTGCTTTAGGGTGAGCAACTTTAACTGTTTCAGGTTTATTAGTTTTAGAAACTAATTTTTGTTCCTTAACAGCCTTGCATTTGTTTTTAGCAGAATTCCAATCCCCGTCACATGGTTTAACCTTGGGATTCACATTCTTCATTGCCTTAGGTGAAGATACCTTCATTGGCTTAGAATGATAGTTATCCTTTGGTGTAACTCTCTGATTTTGAGCAAGATATGGTACATAGGGACGATGTGTGCAGTTCCGAGCAATGTGACCAGGAATGCCACAATTGAAGCATGTTTGTCTCTTCATGTAGAAGGCATTCCGATCATCTTGGGTAGCTCTTGCAAGCCCTGAAGGACGAACCAGTCATTTCTGTGCTTGTTTTTCTTGCACATTTCTTGCAAACGAAGTTTAATTTGGATTCCTATACTTGTCATTTGCAAAGGCCTTTTGTTGTGGAGCTTTCTTTTGATTTGGATCCTTGTTTAGAAAAGCTCCCTTTTGAGTTAGTGTGGCTTGAGAAGATTTCAGGTCCTGTTCAGAAATCTCACCTATCTTGCCAAAAGCTTTGTTAGCACAATCCAATGTATATCTTTCACATTTTTCAAATCACTAGCCTTTTTAGGACTATTGCTCCCTGTTGATGACCTTGGAGAGTGTGATTGTCCTGGATGTTTAGACTTCTCATTCCATTGTCTTCGATCTGCTTGTTTCAGTTCTTGTTGCGTGTTATGAACCCTATCTGTTTTTCGAACCAATTTGGGTTAAGACTTGTGGTCACTAATCTTATCCTTATAAACAGAAGATTCAGAAAGTTTTGGTTTATCAGCTGATGTACCAGAAACCTCAGGCGAGTCTTCAACTTTAATAGGAACAAATGGTGATGCACTAGAAACCTCAGAAATGTTATCTTTCATGAAAGGTTTAATAGAATCAGAGGGTTCCGGTTTATTAGATGATGCACCAGAAACCTCAGAAATGTTATCTTTCACGTCTGAATTATCAGTTTTATTCTTAGGTTTAGTACAGAAATTAGATAATCCCTCTTTATCAACTATCCTACTGTCATTCACACAATCAGACAAGACAACATTTTTAGCCATGTTAGTTTCAGAGGATTCTGAGGCATAAGATGATGTAACAGTCTCCTTTGGTAAAACATTTTGATCATGATGAGAATTAGAAACAAAAGACTTAAAATCGCCAGAAAAACCATCAGTTTCAGAAAGCATAGACTTTATATAGTTAAACAGATAAAGATCATGTTCAACATATAAAGATTCATTCAAATCAATAGTAGCATTCGAATGCGGTTCATCATCCACTTCAGACTGATCCTCAACTATCACAGTCTCTACACATGAACTCAAACAGTTAATATCATTCATAGAATCACAATTTGATAAATTATCTTGACTTTCCCCATATGACATCATCACCGGTTCACTTTCAGATTCTGATCGGTCAACTGATTCACTTGAAATATTTTGAGCTGAATCCATGGTTTAAAAAAAGTCCCTGGGTTTTTTAAAATAAGTTGTTCTGGCATGTTTTGGTTTGAATGGTTCCCAAGAAACATAGTCACTTGGTTTACCATACATCATATTTTTCTCATTTTCTAGATCTTGTTCAGTGGTGGGCATTCTAGAATAATTAGGATTATATGGCGGAGGAACCTAATTGTAAGCCAAACCCTTCCCTTTGTTCTCTTTATATGCCAGTCGCACGTTACACAAATTTCGAAAAATATCACTGGATGTATCAAATTGCTTTATATTTAGTTCATTTTGTTGATACTTACTAGTCAGAAGCTCTAGCACAACTCTCATTGAATCAAGTTCCATGATTTTTATATTAAGTTTCTAATTATAGTCATGAACCTAACACTATTGTTGGTTAAGATCCTTGTGAAGCTGACTATGTCCTTCTTTTGTGCTTCAACCTTTTCAGTAAGCAACTTTTTTATTTCCTCTAAGGCTGATGCACTTAGTCATTGCACTATTGTAATCATTGATCATATTAAAGTTATGAGCCCTTAGTTGTGAAAGCTTACTTCTACAATGATTAGAACACAAGAGAGTGTTAACTGTGTCAACCGAGAAACATAAGACAAGAAAGAAACAGTGGACTCGCTAACTCGAACACTTTGTACACGTTGGAACGAACTCTCTGTACTACACCTCAAAACCTCCCAAAAACGTTATCACAAACAATCGAACACTTTATATTTTTTTTAGTTTATTTTATTTTTTAAATTTTGTTATATATATATATATATATATATATATATATATATATATATATAAAGAATCCTAAAAGTCACATCAGTTAAAACCTATTTTTTTTCATTACTCGACAACATAGCAAATGTAACCAATGTTTCTCCTTCTTTTGTTTTCTAACACTTCAAGCGCACAAAATTTTTTGAATCTTCTTCTTTGTTTATCCTTTATGAACCCACCCTAGTATTCAAGGTTCAACCACCAATCTTTATGTCAGCTGCCTTTTAACAATAATGAAGATAATGTATAATGTAAGGGTGATGGAGATGGTGGTTGACGGTGTGCATTCTTGGACGAACATGGTAAGCTCCCCGTCATCATTTCTTCAAAACTAACACTTTTTGAAAAAGAAAAATTAATAAAACTTTTGAAAAAACATAAAAACGCAATCGCATGGAAACTTATGGATATCAAAGGCATCAATCCTTCCATGTGCACACACAAAATTTTAATGGAAGATGGCTATAAAACGGTAATACAACCACAAAGAAGAGTGAATCCAGACATACAAGAAGTGGTTAAAAATGAAGTCATCAAGCTACTAGACGCAGGACTTATCTACCCTATATCTGATAGCCCATGGGTAAGTCCCGTCCAAGTAGTACCAAAAAAAGGAACTATATCGGTAGTAACTAATGATAAAAATGAACTTATACCAACAAGAACCGTCACCGGATGGAGAGTTTGTATCAACTATCGCAAATTAAACGAGGCAACAAGGAAAGACCACTTTCCTTTGCCATTAATCGACCAAATGTTAGAAAGACTATCCGGTCATAAATATTATTTTTTTCTCGATGGTTTCTACGGGTATTTTCAAATTCCTATAGCACCGGAAGTCCAAGAAAAAACAACTTTTAAATGTCCCTATGGAACTTTTGCTTATCGACGCATGCCTTTTGGTCTATGCAATGCCCCTGCAATGTTTCAACGTTGCATGGTGGTTATCTTCCACGACTTGATAGAAAAAAACCATGGAAGTTTTCATGGATGATTTTTCTATCTTTGGAGATACATTTGACCAATGCCTCGATAACCTTGAACGAATGCTATCCCGATGTGAGGAAACTAACCTCGCCCTTAACCGGGAAAAATGCCATTTCATGGTAACTGAAGGAATACTACTCGGTCATAAAATCTCAAGTGAAGCAATAGAAGTTGATAGGGAAAAAATAGATACTATTTCCCAATTACCTCCCCCATCCTCCATTCGAGCCATTTGAAGTTTCTTAGGACATTCCAGATTTTATAGGAGATTTATCAAAGACTTTTCAAACATTTCTAGACCTCTAACAAAAGTACTTGGAGAAAATGCCCCATTCATCTTCGACAAGGAGTGCAACATAGCTTTTCTTGCACTAAAAGAAATGCTAGTCAACGCACTAATCATGATAGCACCCGATTGGAAACTACCTTTTGAAATCATGTGCTATGCAAGCGACTTTGCAGTTGGAGCCGTCTTAGGACAATGAAAAGAAAAACACTTTTACCCAATATATTATGCAAGTAAAACTCTTAAGATGCTCAAGAAAATTATACAACCATCGAAAAAGAGTTACTAGCCGTAGTATTTGCTTTTGATAAATTTCGTTCCTATCTTGTTCTTTCTAAAACAATAGTCTATACGGACCACGCCACCATTCGATACCCTTTTAAAAAACAGGATGCCAAACCACGTTTCATCCGGTGGATTCTTCTCCTCCAAGAATTCGACATTGAAATAAAAGATAAACAAGGAGACGAAAACACCGCCGCCGATCACTTATCTCGCTTAGAAGATCCCGCTTTGGAGCTAACTTGGGAAGAGCTCATCAATGAAAAGTTTCCCACCGAATCCTTGGAAATGGTCGAATATCAAGAAGAACCATGGTATTCCAACTATGCTAACTACCTCGTTAGTGGCATTTTAGTCAAAGGTTGGTCACATCAACAAAGAAAAAAATTCTTTGCTGATGTAAAGCACTATTTTTTGGAAGAACCGTATCTTTTTAGAATATGTGCCGACCAACTTATCTGAAGATGCGTCCATGGTCAAGAAGCAAGAACGATTCTTTACCATTGTCATGAAGGACCATACGGAGGACATCATGGATCCACGAGCACAGCACGTAAGGTATTCGATTCAGGATTTTGTTGGACAATCATCCATAAGGATGTATACAATTAACTAAAACATGTGACGCATACCAAAGAACAGGTAATATCTCATCAAGAAATGGAACACTTCAAAATGGCATTCTCATTTGTGAAATTTTTGATGTTTGGGGTATGGATTTTATGGGACCTTTCCCACTGTCGAAAGGAAACAAATACATTCTTGTAGCAGTCGATTATATGTCCAAATGGGCCAAAGCCAAAGCTCTTCCAACTAACGATGGGATCCTAAAACAATTATTCTCTCGTTTCGGCACTCCAAAAGCACTTATCAATGATAGAGGTACCCATTTTTGCAATTATCAACTAAATAGAATTTTAACAAAATATGGGATCTATCACCGTCTTTCAACCACCTATCATTCTCAGACCAATGGTCAAGCCGAAGTAACAAATCGAGGGCTAAAAATAATCTTAGAAAAAACCGTAGGTCAAAATAAAAAAGATTGGGCAGATAAAGACGATGCTTTATGGGCCTTCTAAACCGCCTATAAAACACCAATAGGCACTACCCCATATAAGCTCTTCTATGGAAAAAATTGTCACCTCCTAGTATAAATTGCGCTCAAAGCATACTGCGCATTAAAAAATGTAAACCTAGACCAAGAAACTTCTGGTAAAAATTGATTTTATCAGTTAAAAGAATTGGATTAAATGAGAAATCAAACATACTCCAACTCCGAAATTTATAAGGAACGCATGAAAACATACATGATAAAATAAGCAAGCCTAAAGAATTTCAGAAGGGAGATCAAGTGCTCTTGTTTAACTCGAGACTTCGGTTATTTCCGGGGAAACATAAGTCAAGGTGGTCGGGACCTTTTTCCATTACCCAAATCTTTCCACATGAGCTCGTAGAAATTAAGCCTACAAATATTGAACCTTTCAAGTTGAACGGACAAAGGCTTAAGCTTTACAGAGGCTTCATTAAGGATGATGAAGTTGAAGTAACTCTTCAAGAGGTAGATAAGTGATCAGAAAACGATCAAACATTAATTGTAAATATGCATGTTTTTCTTTTTAATCATCTTGTAGGCACACTTGGAAAGCATCATCCTTGAAGATTGGACGATAAACAGGTAAGTGCAAAAAGGGAACCCTCGGAAAATGGTCACACACACGTGCACAATAAAATTTTGTTACTGGTACTCTGACCTTGGGGTCGTGCCCACTTGGCACGCCCCGTGTCCAAATGCCCGGTACCATAAAAGTTTTAATAAATCGACATGAGGCCATGCTAAACAAGCACAGGGCCATGGTCGAACTACAAACAGGTATATAAGCCATGTTCTTCACATTTTCAACACAAACCACGACCCATTTCTCCAGAGCGGCTGGTTCCTGACCTTTTTCCATCAATTTTTAACAATCTTCTGACCAAATCCGACTACGAGTTATGATTCTAACATCATAGTTAGTTAGATTAGCACTTTGCATGTAGTATAACATCAAAAATTCGGGATAAATCTAGGGTTCTTGAACTAGACCCATGCCGATCCCAATTTTTTTGTTTAGATCTTGTTAGTAGTAGTTAGTTTTAGTGTTTTGAGAAGCAAATCATCAAACGTTGTTGGAAAAATCAGATTGTTCAAGCAGTTATTCATAAACCCTTGTTCTTGACCGAAACAATCTAAAATCCAAAGGGTAAACAACGTTTTATGCAAAATTGACACTTAGGGTTTGATTTTTGGGGGTAAACCGCACCTAATGGACCAAAAGTTTTGAATTTTTCAAAGCCGGCTTGAAAACTTTAATTTTTGGGTTAACAGACGATTTGATACAGGGTTGTGCCCATTGAACACAGGGCCGTATCCAGAGGACACAGGGCCGTGTCCAGACCATCTGATTTCCATCTTTCGCATAATTTTCAACATGCCAACTGTCTTACTGGTTCTTTCTTGCAGGAATGGCGCAACACAAGTTTATGAGGTTCAAATCTTCTGAACTCAATTAACAAAATTGGTTTGAAGTGTCACAAGCTAGGCATGAAGAACCACCAAGACAAGTATGCTATAATACGCTTGAAACTGTTGAACAAAGGGAAAGATATGATGCTCTAGTCACTGGTCCTCTCCATATCTTCCTAGGGACCTGGCTCTGGTATATCCATGAATATAACATGCAGTTTCTAAACACGTTAACCTTTAACAAAAATGAGCCGGATCTCTTTGACTCAGATGCAGTGTAATTTAGGTGTGGGCGTGAAAGGTACAGTATGTCAGTGGCCCAGTTCGGTGTTAACATTGGGCTTTACACTGAGGAAGATACTGCTGAACACAACTTAACGTAAGTTGTCCTTGAACTCCAGGACAATCTAATGTAGTCTGCTTGGGCACCGATCGGAGAAGGCCATTATAACTCAAGCTCCACGAAGAGCACCAAGATTAAGGACCCGTTTATCCGCTACATCCATCAGATCCTTAGCGGCTCTTTGTGCCAGCGGAAAGATAGTGGTGGGGTGGTGAACCTTCGTGAGCTCACTTGCCTTTATTGCCTCGTGAATCACCAACCCATCAATGTTGCCCACATGCTACTACGGAACATGGCCACAAATGCTACAGCAGACTCTCACACATCCATCTTTTTTCGGAGGATGGGTCGCCAAACTTTTCAAGAACTAGCTTAGGCGAACTCCGACTTCATTTCACAAGGGTATAAGCGTGACGCGGGCTGATATTGCTTTATGCCAATGTCTGAAACTCATCATCGATTGCAACGATGGACTGATGCACTTCAAGGATACACGTGGCCGGGTTTAGAACCCGAATGAACCAGATGAAATCCTTGCAATCGAAGATGTCCCTAACTGTCCTCATCACTCCGGGTCATTTTCGGGTTCCTCTTCCGAAGGCGAGGGAGATTTTCCTAACCTCCACAATTTATATAGCATTATGATGGAAACCCTCCAGGTATCGAAGAACACCTACAGCTTGGGCCAAAGCTCAAGTAGCCGGATCGGAAGCATGGAACGCAACATTGTCACCATGCAAAATGACATCACCTACATCTGGGACCACATGGCGTTTCACGGCGAGGATGAAGAGGTGGAGGAAGGTGAGGACATGGACTCTGACTAGGCAGTGTTGGTGGTAGGCGGCATGGGTATCTTTCAAGTAATCTTTCCTTGACCTTTGAACAATTTCGTATCTCTCGGGCTACGTCCCGCTGAACAATTTACTTCTCTGAACTATTTACTTTTCTACATTTTTTATTTTCTTGTGATGTGGTGGTGGTTGAACTACTTAACTCTCGTAATCTAGGATTTTATTATGTTTATGTTGGATTGTTATATTGCGGTAGCACTACGTAGTGGGAGACTTTAACACACCAAGCGTAGTGGTCCCCAAGCCTGGAAAACGGAAGCCAAACGACACAACCCGAGTTTTTAACTGAAATAGAAGTTTTCCACGGGGTCGTGTCCACCAGGCACGCCCCCGTGCCCAAATAACTGATGCCAAAATTTTCTCCTTAGAAAGTGACATAGGCCGTGTCCACCAGGCAAGAACACGTGTTTACAACACTGTAAGTTTTCTGAAAAATATGTTTTTTTTTTGAACGGCAAACCAACTTTATATATGAATATAAAGAGCCAGCAAGAAACTGGAAAACAACAAACAAAGGATTCTGAAAAATTTGTTACTAGCACTTTGGCCACGGGGCAGTGTCCACCAGGCATGCCCTCATGCCCATTGCCTAGTAACTAATTTTTTTGTTATTTTTACCCATTTTTTGCACATTTAACCAAAACAAATCCTATTTGGGAAACATTGAGAACAATGTATAATTCAAGTGTGGGGGGATGTTAAAACCTTGAATCATTTGTCCTAAAAACAAGCCATACACAAAACTCGCTTTCGAAAACCGCTAATCACCCCAAACATTTTTGTCAATTTTTTTTCATTTTTTTACTTATCTTTGTTTAGTTGGGTAAAATAAATTCTAAAAATTATGTTTTTACTAATTTACACCTGATAGCGTTGTGAGATAAAGAACCAATTAAGAAAATTATAAACACTGGCATAACAAATCTTTGTAAAATTTGATTATATATACATTTTTACACAATACCCCTTTTCCCACAAAAGTGAGTTTTAGCCTTTACCGAGCATACAAATACACATCTATACTAATTGCTCAAATTTTTCGTTTCTTGTGTGAAAAGCCCAATTAGTTCTTACAAATCTAGAACGTGCCAAAGCGATACATTCCAAATCCTTACCGACACAAAACCAAGTAAGTGAATGATAGAGGCATTAGGACTAAACTCATTTTTCGTTTTAAACCTTTATTTTTTCTTTCTTTACCAAAAACATCCTCTTAGATAAACCCCTTTGAGCCTTCACCCTTTCGTTTCTAAACCCGTAAAAATATATTTTTTGCAAAAATAACCACCCATCACCCCAAAAACCAATTTTTATTTTCACACCCCTTGTTTTTAGTAAATGCGGTCCTTTTGAAAATCATATAAAAGGAGGTGACTTAGTTAAAAAAAATCATCTCTAGCTACTTGAAATAAATAAGCAGAAATTAATGCTTATAAATATGTAGTTTATAACTAAGTCACAAACAAATAAATTTTCAAAAGAAAACCGACATGTTACAGTTTAACCACTTTCAATAAAACACACCTACCCGAGCCACAACCTACCCTTTTTAAAGCCCTCTTGATATTTACATGGATTAAAACGTCAAAAAGGAGGAGGTTTGATTGTTTGTCAAGCCTATAGTAGAAGTAAGTTCCAAACCAGGTACGAGTGTTTTCAGTTAAACAACTTCGGCTGAGTGTTGAGTGACCACTTGTAAGGTGTGTAAATTTGTATATAACTAAATAGAATTTTATATAGGCATGTTATGCCCAAAACAAACAAGTTTTCTTAATTTGTGTTTTAAACAAATCATGAAGAATAGGATTGTAAATAAAATAAAAACAAAATAAACTTAGAACTTGGATTCCCAACACTCTAAAGATAAGCCCAAAAAGCTTCTCTTCTACCAATTCTGTTTGGGTGTGTAAGCCACATTATGCAGTTTTGCTTGTGGACAAGCAAAGATTCAAGTCTGGGGTTATTTGATGTGCGTAAATACAATATATAAATTATATCAAATAAGGCGTAAAATCAACCTTTTTTGGTACTAATGTTAGAAAAAGCATGTTTCTTTGTTTCCTTTTAATTTATAGGATCAAAAGAGCTTAAATGCACAAAAGGAACAAATTAATAGAAGAAACCAACATAAATGCAAATAAGAAGGATTGACACGACTCGCCAAGCCCTCATCCACATCCAAACCAACAAAAATAACAAAAACAAAAGCTTAGGCACGGGGTCGTACCCATCAGGCACGGGGCCTTGCCCAGTCAAGATTCCCTGCAGAAAAAGACAAAAAGAAAAGACAAACCAACACGGGGCCGTGCTAACTCAACACAGGGCGTGGTCAACTCTAAGATTCGTAGAATCTAAGATAATATAGCAAGTATAATTGCCACGGGCCGTGCCGTTGACACACGGGGCTGTGTTAGTACAAGACCTGACACTGCAGTTAATGAAGAGGAGGGATAATGAAGGCCACGGGGCCATGCCAGGTGGGCACGGGCTGTGTTGATGCTCTATTTCCAGCAATAAATTGGAGTGCTTGGTTTCATTCCAATCCATCCTTGGCAAACCACTTCTCTCACACTTGCCACCAGTCCACCACCACTACAACACCAACACCAACACCAACACCCACCACCATCTTCCATCTTTTAGAGTGTGTCGTAGTCTCGTGATCCAAGATCGATCGTAAGAGTTCTTGTCAAACAAAGGCCATGATTGGCTAATCTCTTACATCGCTTGGTGAAGACAAATCTTTTATGTATTACTTTTGATTTCTAATCTTTGGCAACTTTTTATTTGGGTATGTATTAATGACTTTAATAACTAGTTTTCTATATTGAAGATGAATTTTACTTAATCATTTCTTCATGTTTTGTTGATTAACTTAATTGTGTCTTTAAGGTCTATATAAAGCACGTTAACTGCCTGGAAGGGGGTTAGAAGGGTGTTTGGGTAAAATTCTCACCTCATTTAGTGTATAGATCCTGCAAGGACCTGATTCAAGCTTAGTACGACTTCCCTTAAGGCAGATCTTAATCACCTCAGGGGAAGTAAGAACCGCTTGTAATCCCTTATCTATAAACTACTATTAAAACATTAAACCGACCTTGTGGGACTGTATCCTTGCCGACTCGGACCAATAGGTTGAGGGTAACGTTGCCTGGAAGGAGGCCTACCACTTTTCGCATTAATAACTTACTTGATTATCTTTCAATAATCTGACCTTGCGGGACTGTATCCCTACTGACTCAGACCAATAGGTTGAGGGTAACATTGCCTGGAAGGGGGCCTACTACTATAACTTAAAGATAATCTCTTAAAAAGCCCAAAGTGCGGAAATCATCAAAGAATACATAAAAGAGGAGTTGGAACCAAGTGATTCCTTCTTGTCTATTTGTTTTCCTTTTATTTTTATTTTCTAGTTTATCTTTTATAACTTTCAAAACTTTTTATCAAAATTTGGTTCGATTAGACGTTAACGATAAGCCGGTACTAAAAGTTCTTGTGTCCTTGGACGACCTCGGTATCTTGCCATCACTATACTACGTCCGCGATGGGTGCACTTGCCCTAACGTGTGTAGAGTGATAGTATTATATCGTGTTTTATAAATTTAAAGCTTCATTCACGAGGAAAAAGTGCTTAAAATATATCTAAAATTTATACCTAGACCCGCACACGTCAAGGTGGTTGACGGCTGTGGTAACCAAGAACTCGAAAACTGGATAAGCAAATATTCAATTCAAAAACATTGTTTCGAGATGTGTTTCAAGAACTTGTGTTTCGAAAAAAATGTGTTTCGGAAAAGTGGTATTTCAAAAAATACTGTGATAGGAGGTGGTTGAAGATGAAAGGTGGTTCGATGATGCAATGAGTAGGTACTTGACGAATGACGATGGAGTTGCAATGTAGGTGCGACGAAGATGATGTACCTATGTAGTAGTTGGTTCGGTTTAATGGTAACGGGGTTTAATGATAGTCGAAGACTCAAAGGTGAACGATGATGAAGGTGATTGGTGGTCGGTGATGAAGATGACGACAACCGGTGGATGATGGATGACCAGAGGTTTTAGGATGATGAGTGGTCGAAGAAGGCAGATGTTTGTTCGATGTTGTAGAGTGGTGAAGACAGATTACACTTAAACTGGTCTAAGTGTTTCGGAAAAAACATCCTTGCGATCTCTAAACTCGAAATGATATGTGAAGGTGAAGATCTCAGTAGCAAACCAATGGAGGTGATCAGTGCTTTTATCGAAAACTTTGAGTATTTCTAAAATTTATATACTTGTTCGAAAATTTGTTTCGAAAAGTTTCTTTGTAACTCTAAAATATATCTTGTGTGTTTCGAAAACAACTTTGTTAATTAGTTAGTTTGGAAACTCCTTGAAAAACATGATCAATATTTGCTAACACTTATACAATCAGAAAAGATAGGAATTTTTTTATATCCTTTTTAAAACAAACCAAATCCCTTGTTAAAATTCAAAAGATATACCCAAATCTAATAAGTTTTTTTTAATTGATTTAATTTTAACACCTTTCAACCAGATCAAAACAGCAAATTATAGCGATTTTTTGTAAACAATCGATGAACTCTATGAATATCGCGATGAGCTCGATGAGTTTCCAAAAAAATAATAAGAACCAAACACTCGAACAAGATATAACTAAATCAAAACAACCAAAAACACCACATTTTTTCGAAATCTTGAATATCTGATATCAAAACGAGCCTAGAAACAGATTCTAAAGGCTCTAAGACCACTTGTAAGTCCCAACAAACCGGATCAAACAATGATATCAAGCAAACACCAAGGATGGGCGGAATCCTAACTTCGTGTGATTCAAGAAAACCGAATATGAAGAATACACTGAAAATAACTTTCAAACTTGCACACAATTCTATTACTCAAAAGCAAAACCGCCTGGTACAAGTTCCTAAACCCAAATCGCCTCCCTAGCTCTCTCTAGAAAATCTTTGTAACAATGTGGCTCAAACCCTAGTTTGTGAAACAAACAAGTTGTAACGCCTCGGAATTTTATAATGAATTGTATCACGTGTCCAATCAACTCTCAAATATCCCACAATGTTGGATGCGAGGGACTACCTGTGTAAAATAATGGAAGGTTTGATGTGGATGGACTAAATATGTCAACATACCAATTTTTAGCCTTTGAGTGACCCTTATGGACCGCAAGGGCATATGCCTTACAGACCGTAAGGTAGATAAAATAACATTTCATGGCAACCCCATACAAACCGTAAGCCATTGGAGCATACGGACTATAAGCTGTATTGAAACCATGTACGCTAAGGTCCTTTCGGATCATAAGTGGTTAACCCTTACAGTCCGTAAGGGACCATGCTGGCAGTTTTATGCTTGCTGTGCAAGACAACCTGCACATGTGACACATAGCTCTCATTCTTGCCACTTCTCTCTACTTCCTACACATCCTAGGACACTTATCAACACCAGGGAACTCCTGGTAACACATGGCATCACCCCAAGATCCAATTGCAACTATAAATAGCCATGCCTTTGTTCATTTCAAAATGCTCGTTTCATACTTTCTTTCTCTCTACTCTATACTAGAGTTTGCTTCTTCTTTAGAGGCCTCCTCTGAGTTCAAGCTTCATCCTAGAACAATAGTAAGTGTTCCTTCTCAGCTCATTTATTTTCTAGGCTATGTTATTAGCCAAAAGTCAAGCAAATTCACTTTTGCTTTGACTTTTAGTTATGACCATTGTTGGTGCATCTACTGTCTGTTAACTTCGTCATAATCGAGTCTTATGTCTAGATAGGATAAACGAGCACACAACAGGATATAATTTAAGGTTTGTTCATGTTTAAGTGGGTGATTTCGTTTGAAGGTGACAAGGTACAGTTCAAACGAAATTAACAAAGGTAATTTCGTTTGAAATGGGCCTTGCCACTTTCAAACGAAATTAGTTCAACTATATATAGGGGTTGTGTGGTCTCATTTCATACGGAATTAGGTCATGTTCTCTGAGCCGAGGTGCTGTCCGTTTGTCATTTGAACTTGTAAAAGCTCAGGAAATCAGTAATAGATAAAGATTAGAAAGGAACAAGATGTGTTACGTCATTTACATTGATTCCGCCTTTATATTTGATGATGAACTACTCAGATTGACTCGTTAGGGTCACACGACGATCCAACAACCATTATGGTCTAGCCATTATTCGAATTGAACATGGCTACGTGATCATAATAAGGTAAGTGATAATCCCCTAAGAGGGGGGCTCCTGGAGATCACGTTAAGTTGGTGAAATGACGTGTCAAAGTTATAATAAAATAAAAGTCAAAACGCAGTTGTTCAGAAAACATGTAAAATGAACTTATAAATGTTTAAACACATATTTTTGACATTATATCAATTAGTATAGCATATTAGAACATGTTTAAGCATGTTCAACCCATCATTTCCAGTTTATAGTCTGGTTCGCAACCGAAAGTCTAGCAGTTTAACTTCTCCTTTGACTTTCGATTCTGACCCGATTTAGCTAAGTTAGCTACTGATTTGAAGTTGCATTATGATCATATTTATGTATGTAATAAACCTATGAGGTTATACCATTTGATCAAAATCAGTTTTCGGGTTTGATGCAAGTTGATGCGTGCGAAGTGTTACTTATTTTAGGTGTATATTTTAAGCCTTTTTTAACACTTATTTTAGCCAAGTTTTAAATTTATAAAACACGATATTTCACTAACACTAAACACACATATGGGCAAGTGCACCCATCGTTGAGTGTAGTATAGCGTTGGTAAGATACCGAGGTCGTCCAAGGACACAAGAGCTTTTAGTACCGGTTTATCCTCAACGTCTAATCAAAATAAAAGTTTAGAAAAATGTTTTAAACTAAGAAAATTAAAAACTAACTAAAATGCTGAAAATAAAAATAAAAGAAAAAAAACAGATAGACAAGATGAATCACTTGGTTCCGACTCGTATCTAGTATAACCTTTGATTATTTCCGCACTTTTGCACATAATTAAGAGATTATCTTAGTTATTGTAGTAGGCCCCTCTTTTGAAGGTGACGTTACCCTCACCCCAGTAGTTTGAGTCAGCAGGGATACAATCCTAAAAGGGTGGATTATTGGAAGATAATGAATTAAGTTATTAATGCAGTATTGTGGTAGGCCCCGCTTTTGGCGGTGACGTTACCCTCGGCTAAGTAGTCTGAGTCAGCAGGGATACAGTCCTAAATAGCCGGGTTATAGTATTAATAGTAGTTAACTTATGAGGGGATCAAAGAGTTTGGACCCCCGCCATCCAATACCGTGAAGTATTGAAGGAGGTCCTACTAAATTTGACCCAGGTCCAATGAAGGACCTCTAAACGCTGAACAATGGCAAGACCTTTACCAAACCGTTCCCTTAACCCCCGACCAGGTAGCCAACATATCTCCATATAGACCGTGGAGATATGAATGGTGAAAATCCTTTATTTTATATAGACAGTAAAATAATGCCAAGACACCACGGACAAACGATAAGGAAAGATCACCTTCAACATAAGTAACTAGTTATTAAAGTCATTAATACAAAACCAAATAAAAAGTGCAAAAGATTAGAAATAAAAAGTATTATACTAGACACTTTGTCTTCACCAAGTGATGTAAGAGACTTAGGCAAACATGGCCTTGATTGTCAAGAACTCTTACGATCAATCTTGGATCCCGAGACGACTCACACACTCTACGATGGACAATGGATGATGGTGGTGGATGATGGTGTTGTGATGGTGGTGGGTGGTGGATGAAGTGTGAGAGAGGTGGTGTGCCAAGGGATAAGATGAAATGAATCCAAGCACTCCTATTTATAGGCTGAACAGAGAGCTGGACACGGCCCCGTGTCCGTCTGACAATCTCTATCCTCATTAATTGTAATTCGCAATTACAATAAATGCGCCTGCTGTACTTTCGACACGCCCCCGTGTCCGCTGAGCACGGCCCTGTGATGGGCAATAGAAGCTTCTATAGATTTGTCTTTTCTGCTGCTTCTTGGGCACGGCCCCGTGCTGGCTGAGCACGGGGCGTGTTCAGTCTTCTGATTTCTCTACTTTGCTTTGGAAGGTGCCGTTGAGGGGTCGGGCAGTCCACTAATATTCCTTTTCTTGTATTTATGTTGGATTTAGCTGTCTTTTTGCTTCTTTTGCGTTTTTGAGCTCATTTAATCCTGAAAATACAAAAGGAAGACAAAAACACTCTTTTTCCAATATTAGTACTTAAAAAGGGTTAGTTTTATGCCTCATTTGATGTAATTTATATGTTGCATTTTACATACATCAAATACCCCCACACTTGAACTTTTGCTTGTCCTCAAGCAAAACTCTTTAATATGTGGCTTACACTCCCAAATGGAATAGGTAGAAGAGAAGGTTTTGGGCTTGTCGTAGAGTGTCGGGATTTCCAAGATCTTTTTGGGTTTTATTTTTATTTATTTACACTCCTATTCTTAATGATTTATTTAGAACTTTTCATAAAAGAAATTACTTATTTGGGCATAACATGCCTTTTTAAAATTCTATTTATATACAAGTTCACATACCTCACGGGGAAATCACTCACACTCGGCCGAAGGTGTATTTTTAGTGAATCACTCGAGAGCGGCATGGAACTTATTCCTACCATAGGCTTGCCAAGAAATCAATCCTCCTCCTTTTTAACTTTTATACCTTTGTAGATATCAAGAGGACTTTGTGGGTTAAGGGTTAGGCTAGGGTTAAAGGTAGGTGGTTGGGTTAGTGGTTAGTAGAAAAAGGGCTAAAAGCGTAACAAGTGTCGGTTTTCGTATTTTTGCAACTTTTTATTTTGATGAAGCTTTTATTCAAACTAAGTTATTTTTGATTAACTTGTTTGTTTATTTTCTTTTTGCTTCATCACACACATTTTTTTTTTTTTTTTTTACGAAGAACCGAACTTGTTACTAAAATAAAGGGTTAAAAATGAAAAAAGGTTTTGGTGGGTAAAAGGGTTTTGGGTGATGAAATGAAAAGGTTTAGGCTCAAAGGGGCTAACTAGGGGGATTTTTTGGTAGGTGGTAAAAGAAAAAGAAAAATAACGGTGTAGAAATGAAAAGGGTTAGTCCTAATGCCTCCATCATTTACTTACTCGGGTTTAAGTTGATAAGGACCTGGAATGTATTGTCATGGCAAGTTCTAGAGTCGTAAGAACCAAGCGGCTATTCACACAAGAAACGAAAAATGAGCATTTAGTCAAATGATATGTAATTGTGTGCTCAATAAAGGCTCAAAACTCACTTTTGTGGGAATGGGTTTTTATGTGATCAAGTATATATAATCAAATTTTAAATAAGTTTGCTATGCCTTTTCATAATTTTCTTATGTTGGTTCTTTTTATCACTACGCTATCGGTTGTAAATTTGTAAAAATATAACCTTTTTGAGAACTTGAATTTTCCGAATTAAACCTAGACAAGTAAAAAACATGAAAATTTTTGAAAAAAATTTGGGGTGATTAGCGGTTCCAATAGAGTTTTGTGTAAGGCTTGTATTTAGGACTTGCAAAATTCAAGGTTTTAGCATCCCCCCCACACTTAAATTACACATTGTCCTCAATGTGTCCCAAAAATAAATTTTTAGGTTGATTAGATGTGTTAAATAGTGTTTAAAAAGCAAAAATTTGTGTTACTGGGCACTGAACACGGCCCCGTGTTCAAGTGCCAGTAACAGAATTAAAACAAGAGAAACAGAAGCCTGGACACGGGGGCGTGTTGGGGAACACAGCCCGTGTCCAGTTACCTGAACTGGGCGTTTTCTGCAGGGTGCTCAGCACGGGGCCGTGTTGGTTGGGCACGGCCCGTGTTGAACCTTCTGAAATGGTGAGAATTGTCGGGTTGCCTTGTTCTTGTGCATGGGTTCATTTTTCTCGTTCCCCTTTTCATCCTTTACCACCATGAGTGTGTTTTATTCATGAAAGTTAAACTAACTAAAAAAAACATAAAAATTAATCTAATTAAAACTAAGGATAGTTCCGTGGAATGCCTCCATGGTGCGCCACGTTTATAAGGGTCCTTGGCTAGACCCAAAGCCTGGTCATATGTTACCCAAGTGGGATGTGTTGCATCCCATGTTACACCGTCGGAGAGCGTCATCCAAGCTTGAGTCTATGACCTTCATGTAGTTGACCGGATCTTCTTCCTCTACTCGCTTTCCACATTCAAATTTCACTTCCTCATCCCCAAACTTCAATGTAAGAGTTCCGTCATTCATATCTACCAACGCTTGGGCGGTGGCTAGAAATGGCCTCCCGAGGATGAGAGGGACATCGGTGTCTTCCTCCATGTCTAGGATGACAAAGTCGGTTGGAAAGACGAATTTGTCAACCTTAACGAGCAGATTTTCGGCGACACCTTGTGGGAATTTGACGGACCTGTCGGCGAGTTGTATGCTCATCTTTGTAGGGCTTGTTGTTCCTAGGCCGAGTCGCTTGAACATTGATGTGGGCATGAGGTTGATGCTAGCCCCAAGATCGGCTAAAGCATTTCTGACGGGGGACTTTCCAATCGAACAAGGGATTGTGAAGCTCCCGGGGTCGATTTTCTTTTGTGGAAGTTTGTTAAGTACTAGAGCTGAGCATTCTTCGCCTAAGTTAACTAATTGCAATGATTCAATTTTCCTTTTGTGAGTGAGGAAATCCCTCATGAATTTTGCATATTTAGGCATTTGGGTTAAGACCTCAATAAAAGGAATATTAACATGCAATTGTTTTAGTAAACTTTCGAACTTCGCGAATTGCTCATCAGTCTTTTGACGATTTAACCTACCGGGGTATGGAATTTGAGGAGTCTTGGTGGCCTCTTGATTTGTTGTAGAAGCTTTTTCTGGCGCAGGAGGAGTCATAGGCTGGCCAGAATGGCTTCTTTCAGTTGGCGGTAATGGAGCATCCTCGGGTCCCACGGTTCGATTTCTTAACGTGATGAGATGTACTTGTGCCTTCGGGTTCGTTTCGGTATTACTAGGTAACGCGCCTTGTGGTCTCTCGGAGAAATTTTGAGCTAGTTGATTTAATTGTTTTTCAACGTTTTGAATGCTAGCTTGTTGATTTCTGAAATTCGATTCCAATTGTTGAAATCGATCCGAGTTTTTCTTTTCAGTGTCAGAGATGAGGCGAGATACAGTATCTTCAAGCCTTTCTCTTCCACCTTGTTGTTGAGAAAAATTTTGCGGTTGTTGAAAATTAGTTCGTTGGTTTTGTTGGTTACTACTATTGCCGGGATCTCTCCAACCAAGATTTGGGTGGTTACGCCATCCTTGGTTGTAGGTACCCGTTGGAGGACCCGACGGCCTTGGTCTATTATCCATGTAGTTTACCGTTTCAGTTTGTTCATCTAATTCTTTCATACAACTCCAATTTTCATGTGACCCACCACACCCTTCACAAGCCATAACCGAGGCCGTTTTTGTCATTTCTAGCTTTTTTATTTTTGAAGAGAGGGCCTCGATTTGGGCTTGTAAAGAGGTGCTTTCATCAACCTTATGGGCGCCCGGGGCAATGGATTTATTACCTCGGGGAGTGTGCCATTGAAAATTGGTTTGAGCAATTTCCTCAATTTGGTTATATATTTCATTTGGACGACGATTACCTAAAAGTCCCCCGGAGCTTGAATCAAGTGTTTGTCTTGTGTGTGGCAACAATCCATTGTAGAAAGTGGATACTTGTTGCCATACCGCTAGACCGTGGTGAGGACACTTTCTTAGAAGCTCCTTGAACCTTTCCCAAGTTTCATATAAGGATTCCCCATCCTCTTGTGAGTATGTATTAATTTCAGTCATTAATTTAGCCGTTTTAGCAGGAGGGAAATACTTATACAAAAACTTTTGGGCGAGTTCATCCCAGGTGTTTACCGATCCAACTGGGAGGGTGTTAAGCCAAGCCTTAGCTCGGTCTTTTAGTGAAAAAGGAAACATTCGAAGGCGGATGGCGTCATTTGATGCTCCAATGATCCGAAAGGTATCACATATTTCTAAGAAGTTAGTAATATGTAGATGGGGATCCTCGTCCGCAAGCCCGTGGAAGGTTGCGGAGTTTTGGAGCATTTGTATCAAATGCGGCCGAAGTTCGAAGTTGTTGGCCTCGAGATTTGGTGCATTGATAGCGGCGCCGAGATTGCCTACGGTAGGCCGTAGGTAATCCATGAGGGTACGTTGGTCCGCCATTGGAATTGGGTCCCCCGAAGCTTTCTCTTGATTTTTAGCTTTAAGTCTTTTTCTGAGAAAGCGTTCGGGTTCTTCTAAGGGTTCTTTTATGTCTCTACTAGAACTGGAGCTCATGCACTACGTAGGAGGGTCAAATGTGGCACCTGGGTTCCAAGTCCTGCAATAAAAACAGAAAAGAACGTTGGTCAGAAAGTTCACCACGGCCCCGTGCTCAGTGAACACGGCCCGTGGTTAGAGATACAGTAATTGTTTTCTGGATTCCCAGTTACTGGGAGTTGGACACGACCCCGTGTTGCACCGACACGGCCCCGTGTTCAGCTCTCTGTAACTCAGAAAATAAAAACTGCAAGTGATGATGCTGGGCACGGCCCGTGTCTGACCGGGCACGGCCTGTGCTGAGCTCTGCAGAAGCTGAAAAACTAAGAAAAATCCTATAAAAAATAAAAAAAATAAAAAATGATTAGGCCGTTGATTCCTAACTTTCTTAAAATCCTTGTGTCCCCGGCAACGGCGCCAAAAACTTGATGCGTGTGAAGTGTTACTTATTTTAGGTGTATATTTTAAGCCTTTTTAACATTTATTTTAGCCAAGTTTTAAATTTATAAAACACGATATTTCACTAACACTAAACACACATATGGGCAAGTGCACCCATCGTTGAGTGTAGTATAGCGTTGGTAAGATACCGAGGTCGTCCAAGGACACAAGAGCTTTTAGTACCGGTTTATCCTCAACGTCTAATCAAAATAAAAGTTTAGAAAAATGTTTTAAACTAAGAAAATTAAAAACTAACTAAAATGCTGAAAATAAAAATAAAAGAAAAAAAACAGATAGACAAGATGAATCACTTGGTTCCGACTCGTATCTAGTATAACCTTTGATTATTTCCGCACTTTTGCACATAATTAAGAGATTATCTTAGTTATTGTAGTAGGCCCCTCTTTTGAAGGTGACGTTACCCTCACCCCAGTAGTTTGAGTCAGCAGGGATACAATCCTAAAAGGGTGGATTATTGGAAGATAATTAATTAAGTTATTAATGCAGTATTGTGGTAGGCCCCGCTTTTGGCGGTGACGTTACCCTCGGCTAAGTAGTCTGAGTCAGCAGGGATACAGTCCTAAATAGCCGGGTTATAGTATTAATAGTAGTTAACTTATGAGGGGATCAAAGAGTTTGGACCCCCGCCATCCAATACCGTGAAGTATTGAAGGAGGTCCTACTAAATTTGACCCAGGTCCAATGCAGGACCTCTAAACGCTGAACAATGGCAAGACCTTTACCAAACCGTTCCCTTAACCCCCGACCAGGTAGCCAACATATCTCCATATAGACCGTGGATATATGAATGGTGAAAATCCTTTATTTTATATAGACAGTAAAATAATGCCAAGACACCACGGACAAACGATAAGGAAAGATCACCTTCAACATAAGTAACTAGTTATTAAAGTCATTAATACAAAACCAAATAAAAAGTGCAAAAGATTAGAAATAAAAAGTATTATACTAGACACTTTGTCTTCACCAAGTGATGTAAGAGACTTAGGCAAACATGGCCTTGATTGTCAAGAACTCTTACGATCAATCTTGGATCCCGAGACGACTCACACACTCTACGATGGACAATGGATGATGGTGGTGGATGATGGTGTTGTGATGGTGGTGGGTGGTGGATGAAGTGTGAGAGAGGTGGTGTGCCAAGGGATAAGATGAAATGAATCCAGGAACTCCTATTTATAGGCTGAACAGAGAGCTGGACACGGCCCCGTGTCCGCTGGGCACGGCCCCGTGTCCGTCTGACAATCTCTCTCCTCATAAATTGTAATTCGCAATTACAATAAATGCGCCTGTTGTACTTTCGACACGCCCTCGTGTCCGCTGAGCACGGCCCCGTGATGGGCAATAGAAGCTTCTATAGATTTGTCTTTTCTGCTGCTTCTTGGGCACGGCCCCG
Organism: Helianthus tuberosus; assembly: GCA_030545235.1. Classification (NCBI taxonomy): domain Eukaryota; kingdom Viridiplantae; phylum Streptophyta; class Magnoliopsida; order Asterales; family Asteraceae; genus Helianthus; species Helianthus tuberosus. The sequence goes on from CM060363.1 coordinate 133,317,204, forward strand.
TGCTGGCTGAGCACGGGGCGTGTTCAGTCTTCTGATTTCTCTACTTTGCTTTGGAAGGTGCCGTTGAGGGGTCGGGCAGTCCACTAATATTCCTTTTCTTGTATTTATGTTGGATTTAGCTGTCTTTTTGCTTCTTTTGCGTTTTTGAGCTCATTTAATCCTGAAAACACAAAAGGAAGACAAAAACACTCTTTTTCCAATATTAGTACTTAAAAAGGGTTAGTTTTATGCCTCATTTGATGTAATTTATATGTTGCATTTTACATACATCACAAGTTCATACATTATGCAAGAAAAATACTAATTTTGCCCTTTTGTGCATGAATTGGTTTTTAAATCATTTTGAACATATAAAGTGTAATACCTACTGATGTGGTAACATAATAAAGATGTTTTGGCATAATGAACTTGACATTTGCTCATCTGATCACCCGATACTGCCTATGCGTGTATGGTTGACTTATATAACTTAGTTTATATAAGTTAGCCGAATTGGGTCAAACTCTTTCAAATTTTTCTATAATCCAGAATGTATTATGTTTACCCTATGTTATACAAGTCATAGTACTTATAAGGGTTTAAACTAGATTTATCTGCTCATCGCTTAATCTAGCGTACCGTACCGTTTTATTTATTTATTAGTTAACCGGTCCAAGTCTATGACTTGAATATGACCCATAAACATTCTAATTGGTTATTATACCATTCATTCCAGACTAAGGGCGTCCAGTAAATTGAAACCTTGCTAGTTGTTTTGTTATATCGGTTGTGCTTATATATTTATCTTTAGATTGTAAAGACTTAAACCAGGTAAATACTCTTAACCTATTTTCCCTATACGGGCTTGGAATACGGTAAATTATTACCACTTGGTCGGGTATGGGATCGCTGACATATGTGTCTAGAATTCAAATAACCCGTTTTAATTCGTATTGCTTGATAAAGTTAACTTTGGGGGTTAATACAATCGTGTCCTTTGTAAGTTACAAATGGCCACAACCTGAGCACGGGGTGTAGGCATACACCTAACAGATGCTAATACTATGTAAAATATTTTTATAACCCAATACGGGTTTGCCCAATAAGGGTATTAAAGTGGTGTGTCGGTTAATCATGATCTCGGCGTAGTTTCCGGGCCTCATATGTATTAACAGGCATGTAAAACTAATAACATGAGAAATAGTTTATCCCAAGTTATTTATGAAAATATATGTGCCATTGTGTACATAAAATGATTTTGAAATATTTTCAAAATGTGTTGGTTATTTGTATTTACCAGTGTAAACTGATGTATCTTCAAGAGACTAAGCGCAGGTTGCAAAGTACGTAATAGGCTTGAAGCTGCTCGGTAATTGCTTAAGTGGAATTTGCAACCCTTTGCAAGAAGCCTAGTAGTCTATTTATGTAATCATTTGAATATCCGATCCTCCTGTGGATCTTTTATAAACTTTTGGTTTGTATATTATTTAAACACTTGGACACTTGTAATTTGTAATAATTATTTTTATACTCCCAGACTTCTGCCTTGTTAATTGTGAATATCTATATCAATTTGTCACAAATAAACCCCAAGTTCGGGCCCACCGGAAAATCAGGTTGTGACGGGTTGGTATCAGACACAACATTTCAGTGAATTAAAGACTAGCCTTTTGTGTTTAATCTCAGATATCACATTAACATAATCCTTAGACTTTTCCGAGTCTAGGCATTGACCTAGGATCACTCCTAACTATATTAAAGTTATATTATTGTTTTTTTATATTTAACATGTAATATGCCGCCAAGAATTAGAGGACAAGGAAAGGGTCCCATGAGGGGAGGACTATCAAAGCAAATTCCATCATAGTCCCAAAGTTCAGACCACCCACAGTATTCGAGCGAGTCTCACTCGTCACAGCCAGCGAGACATTCTGTCTCACACCATTCCTCCCGTTCACATCACTCACACCATTCTCACCATTCCCATTCCCGTTCACATTCTCATCATGACTCATTTGACCCTAACCAATTTATAAACACACCACCTGTTAGCCAAAACAAGCAGGACGATCATTCAGATATGGAGATGCCGCCATCAGGATCCCACATGCATCCTATAGAACTATCAAGTGACACGACATCCTATGTAGTATCTCCATACCAGGGTCCCGATGAATAAGACCAATACTTCAACCAATTTACTTTTGTTTACACACGCCCTTTTCCACCTCCACAAACGTCGCCGCCTCCACAAGAGGACGAGCCAATGGAGCCCGTGGAGCAACCGCAACCCCCACCACAACCAAGGAAATCTCGTGGTGCACGTATGTCCGTACGTGCGGGGAAATGGTTGGGTTCGCTTCCACCTTTGCCGCCATCTTATCCAACTATTCCAGAGGACCCGCAAATGGGTGGACCCTCTAACGCTACACCAGTTGTTGAGCCACTTCAACAACCACCCTTGGGTTTTGATAACCCTATTCCTACATATCTAGATATGACTAGATATGATACTCTTTTTCATCAGCACCTATGGATTATAGTTATCCAGCTCCGCCATACGACCCATATCTTCAGGCGGTTGTTCATAACGCACTTTATCCATCACCATTTCCTCCCGCTTACCCAAATGCTGGGTATCCCAATTATGGGTACCAGTATCCTGTTGTGCCAAAACCACAACCACTGCAACAAATTAAGGCAAATTGGTTACACATATGAATCACCCCAAAACATTTGAAAAACGTAAAAGATGGGAACTATGTACTTACTTGGGGTTGCGTATAGGTCTTGTTCAAATTATAAAACAAAGATCAAAGGATCAAGAGTTCAAGTGTTGAAGTGGCTCCTAGTGTATCGGATAACTACATGTTAGTGTGTCGAAACTTGAAAATGAGAGATCAGATAGAATGAAGTCTCATAAACCAATCGAGTGTTGGAACTCATGTGACATGGCTTAATAAACTTAACATTCTGATTTGGAATGGATCATAAGTGCTTTTGACCCGTTATGACTCGTTAAAGTAGTTTACGCTACTTTAACGGGTCATTTGCGTAAATATATGATCGAATGGTCAAATATGTCATATGATAAGTCTTGTGTTTCAAATCATATTTGAAAATGTTGTAACATCAGTTTATATGTCAAAACTTAGGTTACATATGCTTAAAATGGATTTATGCGCAAAAAGGGCATTTTGATCATTTTTAAGAACATAGAAGCAACTTATCATATAACTAACCAACGACGTGACCATAAGGTATAACCTCAGTAGGTTATTCCCTATACAACTATGGTCACAAATAGGTGTTTGGTCAGATCCTAAGATCGACCAAATAGGTCGGATTCGAAAGTCAAAGCGGTGGTCAAGACCACTTGACTTACGACCCTAAATAAGCACTAAACTAAAAGTGACGAGTTAGACATGTTAACACATGTCTAACTAAGTTTATAAAACCGATTTGGTATCAAAACTTGGTGTTTTGATACCCGAAAATAGTTCCGTCGTAAAATGCACATTATGTGCATTTTTGAACGAAACTTTGACTCGTCACTTCGACTAAGAAACGTGGTAATCAGAAGGTGCAATCGCAAGGGATTATAACCTTCGTGATTACCATCACGTTGCAAAGTTCAATTGAACTTTGACCTGACCAATTATGGTCAGAACCGAAAGTCAAACAGAAAGTCAACTGTTTGACTTTTTGCTCAAAATAAGCTAAAATAATGAACAACACTAGGAAAGAACACTTACTTGTGTTCTAGGATGGCAAGAATACTCAGTAGGAGGCCTCCAATGGGAAGCAAACTCCAATTAGAGCATATTAGATGAAGAAGAAGAAGGAAATGAGCAAATTGAAATGAACGAAAAGCTTGCTATTGATAGCAATTGGAGGTGAATATGATGATGCCACATGTCCCAAACATGAAAGGGGATTAAAACAAGTGTCCAAAGCAGATTAAACCTTGGGGAATACTCAAACTTGGGCTCCAAGAACATCAAAACCAGCTGCTGATCGAAAAACAGGTGCTGGGCATGGTTTACGGACCATAAGGGGTCCTGCCAAATGGTCCGTATGGGTTTGGCAAGGGCAACACTTTCCATTTTTTGGCAGTTTTGGCCCTTGGACTTGTTTCGTCGCGTTTTGACACTTCTAACACCCATTAACCTAATTTTTGAGCTCTATAAGGATTTTAAAGCATATGTGACTTGAATTATGCCAAAAAAATGTCGTGGATGTCGGTTCGTTCAGTTATACGATTGCGTTTTTCGCTTAATTACGACAAACACTTTAACGAACACGAAAACGATTACAAAAATTTGTGAATGTGTGTACATGCTTCGTATTCAAAAATACGAGAATCGGCAAACTTTCGCAGTTTGTTGTAAATAGTCCCTGAGCTCAAGCAAGAATGTTTTTGACATACCAAACCCCTCGACACTTATTTATAATTTATGTAAAGGGTATGTTTAGCTTATGTCCTTGTTTCAGGGTGTACGTCGCGCTAAACGGATTATGTTTACGTAACAGTTTATGATTTCACTTCCAGAAAAGGTTTGAGTAAACAAAATTATACAAGGACTAAAATGTGCAAATGTCACATATAAATATACAATCCCGGAAATGAAACAAAAGATTTCATTGAATTTGAGATTATTCAGGATTGTACAATGGTTGAAAAGTCACATCAAGCCGTTGTTACTTCCCCTGATTTGATGTTATCTGCCTCAAGGGAAGTCCTAATAAGTTTGAACCAAGTCCTCGTAGGATCTATACACTGAACGAGGCAAGAACTTTACCTAAACACCCTTCTAACCCCCTTCAAGGCAGTTAACGTGCTTTATATAGACCGAAAAGACATGAATGAGTGAATCAACGAAACATAAAGAAATGTTTAAACAAAGTTCACTTTCAATATAAAAAACTAGTTATTAAAGTCATTAATAAATACCCAATTAAAAAGTTGCCAAAGATTGGAAATCAAAAGTAATACATAAAAGATATGTATTCACCAAGTGATGTAAGAGATTAGTCGAGCATGGCCTTTGATTAACAAAAACTCTTACTATCTATCTTAGATCCCGAGACTACTACACACTCTAAAAGCTGAAAGATGGATGATGGTGTTGGGTGTTGGTGTCGTAGTGGTGGTGGACTGATGGCAAGTGTGAGAGAAGTGGTTTGCTAAGGGATGCATTTCTCTTGAACCAAACACCTCTATTTATAGCTGAAAACAGAGGTCTGGCATGGCCCCGTGCCCACCTGGAAAGGCCCCATGGTCTTCTCTTTCTCTCTGTTCATTAACTGCAAATGTCAGGTCTTGTACCAACACGCACTGTGGTGACAGAGCACGGCCTCGTGGTCAGTCTACTTGCTGTACTATCACAGATTCTGTGAATCCCAGAGTTGACCACGGCCCATGTTGAGTTGGCACGGCCTCATGTTGGTTTGTCTTTTGTTGTAGTCTTTTTCTGCAGGGAATCTTGACTGGGCACGACCCCGTGCCTAAGCTTCTGTTTTTGTATTTTTTTGTTGTTTTGGATGTGTATGTGGGTTCGGCAGGTCGACTCAATCCTTCTTCTTTGTTTTTTTGTTTGTTTCTCCTATTAATTTGTTCCTTTTATTCATTTAAGCTCTTTTGATCCTGTAAATTAAAAGTAAACAAAGAAACATGCTTTTTCCAACATTATTGTGACAACCGGTACTTAACGGCTTCTAATTACATGATTAACAAATGTTTAAGGCAATAACAAGTAGTGTTTAAGGCACGAATTAACTTAATTAGGCTCCTGGTATGCCTAGAAACGCTTATCGGACGTTACAATGCGCGTATGATGATTTTCGGGAAATCTGCTGGATATTAAGCGATAACGAACTGACACCGTACAAACTACTTACAACACCAAAAAAATAGGAAGTTTATACGTGTAACTTATACTTATGAATGTGGTTTTGTGAAAACATCATGCTTTCGAACGACACAAAGCGTAAATGTGAACGAAAACGCGACTGCAGGAATGCACCGGCAAGGAAACGGAAGCATCAGACCGGCGCATTAACTCAAAAAATGAAATATTTTGATATATTTAGCTTTGCTTTCAAATTCTAATGCTCACAGTTAAAACTGGTTCGAAAAACGAATAAGAAACGACAAACGAGACTTTTACGCGATTTTAACGCAACCGACGAAGGAATGCGTTAAACATCAATTTCCGACGAAATTTTTAGTGTTTCGACTCTTAAAATTGATTATACGACATTTTACGTTGAGCGAGATTCGAAAACGGGCTTCGGAGACTTGATGGGCCGCTTAAAAACACAAGGGATGGGCTTGTGGGCCTTGGGCCCAAGCCCAATTTCAAACCCTAGTATAAAAACCTTTTTAAAACCTAAAAACTCTCATTTCACCTATAAGTTTTAGCCCACACCCTCAGTTCTCACTCTCACCCGCACCTGCCAGCGACAGCCGGTATTCTGGCGACTGTAACACCTGTGCCTTCACGGCCATCAAACAAATACCAAACCAATGAAATATTATATTTCATACTTGGGATTTGTAAAAATATGTGTATCATTTGCACATATCAATTTTTGTTCAATTCCAAACTCTAAATCGCTTTCTGGAAGGTTATACGCGCACCGATGCGTAAATATAACCAGTTTAATGCAACAAACACTCTGGAATAGTGACATAGTCTTAACATACCTTAATTAACCTTTAAATAACTTAGAAATAAGTTTTGAAGGCTTTGGTATGGCAAAAACAAGCTAATTCGCTTACAGGGACTAAATATGACAAACTGCGAAAGTATGTCAATTTGAACTGTAACGAACATTCCGGAACATGACCATAAGTTAAACATACCATAAATATCCTTTATATAGCTTAGAAATAGGCTTTGAGGGGTTCGGTATGCTAAAATAAACTTTTGGGTCATTCAGGGACTAAAAGTGTCAAAAAGTGCACAAGTTTGCATTTTCGCGCATAACTTACGTTCTGAATACATCCGGACATCCAAAAATTTATGTAAGCATGACTACATTATATTTTATGGTTCGCCTTAAGAAAAATCCATTCGTCGCGTCATTTGGATCGTTTTTCGCGCTTGTGCGCATTCCGTCGTAATTAAGCGAACATCGCGTTCGTACGGCCAAACGAACCGACATCCGAGATATTTTTGAACACATTTTAAGTTCCCTATACTTTAACTTCATTTTAGAGCTTTGAAATGGGGTTAACGGGCCTTAAACGTGTCGAAAATGGGCTGAATGCATGACAGGGACCAAAAGTGTAAATCTGCCAAACTTAAGCCTAGCGGTGCGCTACACTTTTAGCGTAGCGGTGCGCTAGGGGTCTGAAGACCAGATGCAATGTACTTAACAGCCTGTTTTCAGCTGGATTAACCACAACCACACATTCCTAATTATCTAGTCATCTGATAAGGATGGATTTCCAGCCACCATAAGGTTCCGACAAGTGTACGGGTTGGATTCATGGCACGTTTTCCATGGAACGATCCTAACGGTTCGGGTATTCCTATAAATACCCAACCCACACAACCTCATTTTGCACAAGAATTCTGATTTGAGAGCTCTAAGTTGAAACCATTGTTTTATACCTGAGTTCTTGGATCGGGATTAGCATTCGGGGACCCTTCGTAAGTATTCCTTCGTTCTTTTCCTTATTTTTACTGATTTTCGAGTCAGAAAGTCAAACTTTGTTTGACTTTCAGCATTGACCAGTAATGGTCAATGCGAAGTTCGTTTGAACTTCGCAACGTGAGTGTAATCACGTTGGTTATAGTCCCTTGGGACTATGCCTACTGATTACCACGTTGTCTAGGGTCGTAGGGTAAGCGATCTAATAAATCGCTTATACCTTCGAACCCGACCCAGTTTGGTCGATCATTAGGATCCGACCAAATACATTAGGTGACCATAGTGTAGGGAATAACCTTCCGAGGTTATACCCTATGGTCACATCGTTTAAGTAGTTGTATGATAGGTAGTTTATATGCCTTAGGTAAATTACCAGAATACCCTTTTCATGTATAATTGGTAATTAAGCATATGTAACCTAAACTTTTGTCACATAACTGATTTTGTAACATGTTTAGGCATATAACACTTGTCATAGGACTAGTTAGGCGATCCGAACGCGTTTCACGCGAACGACGCGTTAAAGTAGCATAAGCTACCTAAACGGGTCGTAATGGGTCGTAGGCAGTTATGTTAGGTTTCATTTAGTATGTAGGCTTTGTTAAACCATATCACACGAGTCTCCACACTCATTTGGTTTACAAACCCTAATGCTTCCCAGTCTTCCGATTTAGGTCCGGTTATTTAACATAGTTACCTATATTAGGTGCCGTTTGATTCCGAGATCTCTAGCACTGCTTGGTGGTTATCTTTAGACAACTGAGCAATCTCAAGTGAGTACATAGACCCCTCTTTTACTGTTTTCCAAACTGTTTTGGGGTGAAACACATGTGCCGACTTGTTACTTTCATGCTTTCCTGTTTTCACATCATATACTGCTATGTTCGTTAGTACATTATAGTACATGATTTTACATGACATTTCATGCTAGGTGTGCCCATTTTGTGCATTACTTAGTACATCGTTTTACATGACATTTCACGCTATGTTTGTTCATTTGATTACATACTTAGTGCATTGTTTTCACATGCTTACAATTCTGGTATGACATTTGGTTTGTTTACATGGGACAATACATTCATTAACATTAGCTACGCCGTTCGTTAGTAGGTAGTGGTACCATAGGAATTGACAACTCCCGTTCCGGACATCCCAGGGAAAGGGGACAGAAAGGAATGACCGAATTCGATGATATTTAGACAGATAAACCTTTAATTTGTTTAAAGGGTTTATCACCACAGTCGCAAGGCTTGGATGTATGCATTTTCACAATACCGCATAAATGTTCATATTAAATATTTGCATGCATTTACACAACACATAGCTTTGATTTAAACCAAGTTTTACTTCAATACTTTGTTTTTGTGCATATGGTTTAGTTGAGACCTTTCACTTGCCATACATGACATTTTGACATAGACATTTGACATGGATATTTGACATAGACATTTTGACATGATTTACATCTTGACATGAACATTTTACATTGTTTGGTTTGGTTTGATTAAGTGATTAAGTAACGATGCGTGTGTAATATGATACAAGCATGGTGGATACACCGCTGGTACTTCCTATATATAAGTGTTTGTATGGTATTACATGTCGTAACGTTATTTGAATCATTTCAGTTTGAGACATAGAACATTTCATACAAATAACATACTTTTCACAAGACATTGATTTATAAACAACTTATCTTATGCAAACACATTTTACTTGGTTATTCATTTAACCTTACATTTATTTATACTTATCATCTGATCTTATCGTTTTTCAAATGATTTAAAAGACAAAGCAAATAACAAGGTTCATGACTAAACATTTTCTCAAACATAAGTCATGAATCTTATTTTCACAAAACCTATGTATCTCACAGGCATTTTTATGCTGACGTACCTATTTTCACATGTGTTTTTCAGGAACTGTTGCATAAGATGATCAAGATACACATAGACAGACTTGGGCTTTAGTGACAATAAAAGATGCAAGACTAGTTAATTATGTTGTATTTATTTGTTTATTAAGGCATAGTAACACTTTTAAATCAATAAAACGAAACTTTAATTTCCATGGTTGTGAAACATTAATTCTGTTACAACACTCCCCGATGTTTCCGCCACGTTTTGTATGTTCTATGTGGTCGGGGTGTGACAGAAAAGATGGTATCAGAGCTCATGGTTATAGGGAATTAGGTTATTAGTAATGCTTTGACCTAGTCTATAACCTTTCTAGGACCCTAACGCGAGTTTACTTGCGTTTAGTCATAAAACAATACCGTCACCTATCCTTAGGCGACGACCACAACAAGAACATAAATTTCAAAACCGCTTTGAAAACTAATCATCTGTTCTAGGATGATTGATTACTAGGTTTTGAACCCTCAATTGTAAAGTTTTGAACTCTCTATTATATGGTTTTGAACCCCTTTGAGTTTTCAAAACTTTGTCAAGGTTTTGGGTTTTAAATAATGTGAACATGTGCAAACTGGAAGGGTGAATGCCTGTATTCTGGGTTTTCTGTCTAGGCAAGCACTTCGTATACATCTCATCAGACGCGAGACCAGTTGTGCTTACCTGGGAATTCTTGGGATGAGTGTTCACTTATAGGCGAGCATGTCTTCGCGATACATTATTTTTGACCTATTTACTTTGATTTGTCACCATCTCAATTGTTTGCCTTAGGTAACAAACAAATGATCACAATTTTCATTCGTTACCATTCTGTATTGATTATCCAATAACCTTTCACTCGTTTCTTCCTCTGTCTTTCATTTTCTTCTAGAATGTCTATTCCTCTTGGCACTGGTCAAATGCCCGAGCGAACAGCCAAATTTGTCCAGCAAATTGGTGAAGTGATTCAGAGGACTGTGGATTTAGGTATTGCCATGGCTCATCTTAACAATGAAGCCTCTCGTCTCGACAATGAAGCCACTCAAGAGCCACCAAAGGAAACAGAAGTCAAGCCAGCACCAAAATCAAGGAAACGTAAGGCTTCAAGGAAACCCGCAGCGGTTACACCTAATCAAGCGGGACCTAGCCATGTGGCAAGGCCACCAGCTAGGAAGCCATACAACGGAACTGCACCCTTGTGCAACCAATGTAGCCTTCATCATTAGGCTAGTGTGAAGTGCCGCAAATGCCAAACTTGTGGACTTATAGGTCATACGGCAAGGGTTTGTCCAACTGCAGCAGTAGCAAATCAAGCAGGACCCATCCGGGTGGCAACACCACCTGCAAAGAAAGCATATGCCGGTACCGCACCTCATTGTGCACGCTGCAACGGTCATCACGCGGTACAACAAGCTTGCTGGCAATGCACGACGTGTGGTAAACTTGGGCATTTGGCCAATGTTTGTCGTTTGGGACAAAATCAGGCTTCTCAGGTCCAAGCTCCGGTTCAAGGGAATGCTGCAAGATTCCCACTGGGTTCCTGTTTCAACTGCGGAGAGATTGGTCACTTCCGCCACAACTGTCCGAGACTGGTGAATGCAAATGCTAATGCAAATCCAACTCTTGGATGAGCATTCGGCTGAACAAAGGATGTTGCTGTCTTATGCCTTTGTTTCTTTTGTTTTAGTGTATTGTGAAACAATATGTCTTGTTCATAAATAAAAAAATCGTTGTTCACAAATTCTGATATACAAGTATAGTTACATGTGTGTATGATTTTCCTATGATACCTGCATTAAGGAACTATGTTCCTTACAAACTACTCTTGTGATTCTCACTTTCAAGTGATCGCTCATAATTTCCTCGAAAGTTCTAAGTACTCGTTTCACTCTAAGAAACAAAGTACAGAAAATTAAGTGACATTATGAGTAATCGTGCTTTTCGCACATCTGTGCCCTTAAATCCTTGGTTAGATAACTAAGGGTATTTTCAAATCTCATTCCCATTACGTTTTGATTTTTCAACATACACAGTACCAGTATTTCAAAACAATCTTCATGATCTCAAAACATTTCATATAGTTTGAAAACAAATTTTCTAGATGCATTGTCTATGTTATTTCAAAAACATTGGCCATGTTATCAAAACCAACCTTTCTAATTTCAAAATATTTCATATAGTCTGAAGACAATATTAACACAATACATTTTCTGATCAAGTGCATGATTTCGAAAAGCATCATTCATGTCTTTCAAAAACCTTATACATAATTTCAAATTTCATCTCGCATGATTTTAAAACATTTTTATAAATATACCTATATAATACACCTACTTTATGATTTCCAAAAAGTATTATATATAAGGTTTCAAAAACGTTAAACACATTTTTCTTAAAGGAACCCCATGCATAGTATTCAAAAATATTTTCCTCATACATTGACTTAACCTTCAAATTCCGCTTCATATGTCGCCTTGACATATCAGGCATCTCAACTTCATAAGCATTTTACTTCATGTTTTGACTTAATCACATCCCGTGCAAGATTTCAAAACATCTTCAACTTCTAAAATCCATATGGGATCTTTTTATCTCCACAATTAGACCCTTGTGGATAATCATCATTCAAATCAGAGTCCTTAATTGGATTCCTTATGTACCTTAATTCGAACACTTCGGTTCCTAATAATCGAAATCGAATTTTCTTTTTGAATCTTTCTATCTTTATAGTTGGATTCTTGATAAACGTTTAAAGTACCAAATGAAATCCACGGAATGGATTCCTAGTGTGCTTTAAATGCATGTACGCAATTTACAAGACAAATTAACAAACAATTTTGTGGTTATGTGACTATGTGTTTACTCATCTTATGTTTTCTTTTATGCATTTTTGGTGTTTTTACTACTCTGGATATTCTTTATCCAAATCCTTGCAGGATCTTTCATATCTTCATATGAGGGATTCGTAGCAGGATATTCAAAAGGTACTACCTTTAATCCTTAAATGGGCTTCTATGTAATAGTTAAGACCCTTGGATTATATAGTACCACTCCATGATTCATAAGAGACCCTTTAGTGGTCTAGTAAAAAAGATTGATTCACAATTTGGTTAAAAAAAATGACATCTAGTGATGTAGCTGAACAGACTCCTTGATAGTCTGTTTAAATCATTTATTGATTTAGTCTAAAGGACTCTATGGCGGTCTAAGTCACGCTCATCACAGGATTGTTCATTTGGTTTTACCCTACACATTATAAAATAGACTGTGTGAACTGTGCAAAGAATTCTCTAATTATGGATGCGCACATAATTATGAAATTTAGTGCACAGAAATCCAGTAAGATTTATTATGTGAAGGAACCGATAGTGACAACAATAACAAAATGAGAACGATGTAATGGAGGCATGGTGGACGCACCAATGACGCTTCATATACTTGTATATAAGTGTCCCTCTTACATTGCAAACATAATGTTATTAAGGTTACTAGAAGTTCAAGAACCCTAACCAATGTTGTTCGATCTTTTCAACTTCATGTTTTAAACTCTCACAAGTTTCCTCTAAATAAATTTCGGGACGAAATTTCCTAAAGTAGGGGAGACTGTAACACATGTGCCTTCACGGCCATCAAACAAATACCAAACCAATGAAATATTATATTTCATACTTGGGATTTGTAAAAATATGTGTATCATTTGCACATATCAATTTTTGTTCAATTCCAAACTCTAAATCGCTTTCTGGAAGGTTATACGCGCACCGATGCGTAAATATAACCAGTTTAATGCAACAAACACTCTGGAATAGTGACATAGTCTTAACATACCTTAATTAACCTTTACATAACTTAGAAATAAGTTTTGAAGGCTTTGGTATGGCAAAAACAAGCTAATTCGCTTACAGGGACTAAATATGACAAACTGCGAAAGTATGTCAATTTGAACTGTAACGAACATTCCGGAACATGACCATAAGTTAAACATACCATAAATATCCTTTATATAGCTTAGAAATAGGCTTTGAGGGGTTCGGTATGCTAAAATAAACTTTTGGGTCATTCAGGGACTAAAAGTGTCAAAAAGTGCACAAGTTTGCATTTTCGCGCATAACTTACGTTCTGAATACATCCGGACATCCAAAAATTTATGTAAGCATGACTACATTATATTTTATGGTTCGCCTTAAGAAAAATCCATTCGTCGCGTCATTTGGATCGTTTTTCGCGCTTGTGCGCATTCCGTCGTAATTAAGCGAACATCGCGTTCGTACGGCCAAACGAACCGACATCCGAGATATTTTTGAACACATTTTAAGTTCCCTATACTTTAACTTCATTTTAGAGCTTTGAAATGGGGTTAACGGGCCTTAAACGTGTCGAAAATGGGCTGAATGCATGACAGGGACCAAAAGTGTAAATCTGCCAAACTTAAGCCTAGCGGTGCGCTACACTTTTAGCGTAGCGGTGCGCTAGGGGTCTGAAGACCAGATGCAATGTACTTAACAGCCTGTTTTCAGCTGGATTAACCACAACCACACATTCCTAATTATCTAGTCATCTGATAAGGATGGATTTCCAGCCACCATAAGGTTCCGACAAGTGTACGGGTTGGATTCATGGCACGTTTTCCATGGAACGATCCTAACGGTTCGGGTATTCCTATAAATACCCAACCCACACAACCTCATTTTGCACAAGAATTCTGATTTGAGAGCTCTAAGTTGAAACCATTGTTTTATACCTGAGTTCTTGGATCGGGATTAGCATTCGGGGACCCTTCGTAAGTATTCCTTCGTTCTTTTCCTTATTTTTACTGCTTTTCGAGTCAGAAAGTCAAACTTTGTTTGACTTTCAGCATTGACCAGTAATGGTCAATGCGAAGTTCGTTTGAACTTCGCAACGTGAGTGTAATCACGTTGGTTATAGTCCCTTGGGACTATGCCTACTGATTACCACGTTGTCTAGGGTCGTAGGGTAAGCGATCTAATAAATCGCTTATACCTTCGAACCCGACCCAGTTTGGTCGATCATTAGGATCCGACCAAATACATTAGGTGACCATAGTGTAGGGAATAACCTTCCGAGGTTATACCCTATGGTCACATCGTTTAAGTAGTTGTATGATAGGTAGTTTATATGCCTTAGGTAAATTACCAGAATACCCTTTTCATGTATAATTGGTAATTAAGCATATGTAACCTAAACTTTTGTCACATAAATGATTTTGTAACATGTTTAGGCATATAACACTTGTCATAGGACTAGTTAGGCGATCCGAACGCGTTTCACGCGAACGACGCGTTAAAGTAGCATAAGCTACCTAAACGGGTCGTAATGGGTCGTAGGCAGTTATGTTAGGTTTCATTTAGTATGTAGGCTTTGTTAAACCATATCACACGAGTCTCCACACTCGTTTGGTTTACAAACCCTAATGCTTCCCAGTCTTCCGATTTAGGTCCGGTTATTTAACATAGTTACCTATATTAGGTGCCGTTTGATTCCGAGATCTCTAGCACTGCTTGGTGGTTATCTTTAGACAACTGAGCAATCTCAAGTGAGTACATAGACCCCTCTTTTACTGTTTTCCAAACTGTTTTGGGGTGAAACACATGTGCCGACTTGTTACTTTCATGCTTTCCTGTTTTCACATCATATACTGCTATGTTCGTTAGTACATTATAGTACATGATTTTACATGACATTTCATGCTAGGTGTGCCCATTTTGTGCATTACTTAGTACATCGTTTTACATGACATTTCACGCTATGTATGTTCATTTGATTAAATACTTAGTGCATTGTTTTCACATGCTTACAATTCTGGTATGACATTTGGTTTGTTTACATGGGACAATACATTCATTAACATTAGCTACGCCGTTCGTTAGTAGGTAGTGGTACCATAGGAATTGACAACTCCCGTTCCGGACATCCCAGGGAAAGGGGACAGAAAGGAATGACCGAATTCGATGATATTTAGACATATAAACCTTTAATTTGTTTAAAGGGTTTATCACCACAGTCGCAAGGCTTGGATGTATGCATTTTCACAATACCGCATAAATGTTCATATTAAATATTTGCATGCATTTACACAAAACATAGCTTTGATTTAAACCAAGTTTTACTTCAATACTTTGTTTTTGTGCATATGGTTTAGTTGAGACCTTTCACTTGCCATACATGACATTTTGACATAGACATTTGACATGGATATTTGACATAGACATTTTGACATGATTTACATCTTGACATGAACATTTTACATTGTTTGGTTTGGTTTGATTAAGTGATTAAGTAACGATGCGTGTGTAATATGATACAAGCATGGTGGATACACCGCTGGTACTTCCTATATATAAGTGTTTGTATGGTATTACATGTCGTAACGTTATTTGAATCATTTCAGTTTGAGACATAGAACATTTCATACAAATAACATACTTTTCACAAGACATTGATTTATAAACAACTTATCTTATGCAAACACATTTTACTTGGTTGTTCATTTAACCTTACATTTATTTATACTTATCATCTGATCTTATCGTTTTTCAAATGATTTAAAAGACAAAGCAAATAACAAGGTTCATGACTAAACATTTTCTCAAACATAAGTCATGAATCTTATTTTCACAAAACCTATGTATCTCACAGGCATTTTTATGCTGACGTACCTATTTTCACATGTGTTTTTCAGGAACTGTTGCATAAGATGATCAAGATACACATAGACAGACTTGGGCTTTAGTGACAATAAAAGATGCAAGACTAGTTAATTATGTTGTATTTATTTGTTTATTAAGGCATAGTAACACTTTTAAATCAATAAAACGAAACTTTAATTTCCATGGTTGTGAAACATTAATTCTGTTACAACACTCCCCGATGTTTCCGCCTCGTTTTGTATGTTCTACGTGGTCGGGGTGTGACAGCGACCCCTCCGGTCACCGATGTCTTCCTCATTTGTTCCAGCGACGAGCACAAACCTCATCCCTCTCGTTCCTTTCCCCGATAACCACACCCCACATCCTCCGTTTCTCCTCGAGTTAATGACATTAGCGGCAGCAACAAGATCAGGAAGACGAAGAAAGACAGAGAGAGAGAAAGAAACCATGGGGGAGACGCCGTTTCTCCGGCGGCCGGAATCGAGCGATGGCGGTGGTGTCACGGCGGCGTGGCGGTGAGACAAATGAGAGAGAGAGACTGAGGGAGTAAAGACATAGAGATGGTGACGGATGACCGGCGTCAGGACCGCCGCACACGGCGGCGTGGCGGTGGTCCTCTCAGTCTGACGAGTTCACGGGAACCCCCCCCCCCTATTAATTTCTTTTCTTTTTAAACATTGATGGATGATGATGATGATGATCGGCGGACCGACGGTGCGGTGGCTCGGTACTGTTTAAACAGGTGGTTTAGGTTCGAGTTCAAGAGACTTGGATCAGGTTTGGTTCAAGATGGTCCAACTCTGGTTCGGGTTTTCTGTTCGGGTATCGGGTGAAGACAAGTCTACGGGTTCAGTTCAAGGTTCAAGTCTCGGGCTTGGTCAACAAAGTCAAACCAGTCAACACGTTAGGTTGACTGGTCAACGCTGGTCAACTGGGGTCTCGGGTTCGGTCAACGGTAATCGACAGCAGATTGGGTTCGGTCAAATATGGTCAACACCCGGTCAACGTGAGGTCAAACGCAGTTGACTCGAAGACCCGGTAACAAATTTAATCGAAGCGAGTTAGTATACGTTAGTTAGATTTTATTAGTTTACGCGAACCTCGACCTGACTAACTAACGGTTTTACATTTAGTGATTTGGTTTCATATTTGACGTAAACTTTATATATAATGTTTGATTGAATTGTTAACTTTTGACAAAATAACGATAACTTAAGTTGTCGGGGCATCCTAAAAACAGGGGAAACTCTGCCCGATTTTCAAAAAAATCCGAAACACGAAACGTATTTTATTCCAAAACCGACACTTATCAAAAATTCGAGTCTTTCTTATAAGATAAAATATAAAGTATATTACTTATTTTGGCGACGTTTGCTAGTTAACGAAAACTCATACGAAATAAATGTTACTTACGTTTATTTTAAACCACTAACCCTCGAACCTTATTTTATTTATTTCGAACGCCCAAACTCGGAAGTATCTTATAGAACAAATATAAACGTTTATATTATTCTAAACGTCGCTAGCTCGTGTAAGTTTATAAAATAAATATAATTTTTTTATACTTATTTCAACGTCGTTACTTCGCGTTATTTGGTAAAATAAATACCATCGTCTATATTTGTTTCGAACGTCTAAATTCGGAATTTGTATTTCAAAGGTCTAAGCACTCGAAAACTTTATGAAATAAATATAATTGTTATACTTATTTCACTCGTCTAGAATCCGATTATACTTATAACATGAATATAGTCATATATGTTCATTTCAGATGTCAAGATTTCGTATATATATATATATATAGGGTAAGGTTCATGCGAGAACCACCTTTATTGCGAGAACCAATGTGAACAAAACCTAAAATAGCTAAAAAAACCTAACCCCCACCCCCCCCCCCCCCCACAAAAAAAAAACCTAACCCTCCCCCCAAGCTAAAGGCTAAAAACTAAAACCCCCAAAAAAACCTAAAAAAAAACTTAAACCCCCATCCCCCACCCCCCAAAAACCTAACCCCCCCCCCCCCCCCAAGCTAAAATTCTAAAAACTAAACCCCCAAAAAACCTAAAAAATCTAAAAAAAAAAAAAAAAAAAACTAACAAATTTTTTTTTAATATTTTTTATGTTAAAATCGCTACTTTTAGTAGCAAAAAAAAAATTTTAATTTAAAAACAAAAATTTTGGCTACTAAAACTAGGTCGATCCCGAGACTTAGTTTTATCCCGATTATAAACGGGATCAAATAACCATAGATTGGTTATTCTAAATCAAGAAGATAACACTACCTTGGAGTCGTTTAGTTAACGATTCGGTAGAGCTCGGACACGTAGTTTTAGCTACGTTTAATTAAGGACTTATAATTATTCCTTGATTAGAAATGCTTTAGTTGCAAGCTAGCGAGTTCACATTCATGGAACGACACTTCGGAATCACGCTAAGCTAGCTTTGCACAGGATTATCAAGGTGAGTTCATAACCCCCACTTTTTACGGTTTTACAGGATTATAAATATTTCGATGAACGAAAACACATATTTATAAACCATGTTGCAAATGAATTTCAACGAACTTGAATGGTTTACGAAAGGTTTATACTAAACATACCGGTTTTACAAAACAAACGCGTATTTTCGCAAACGTGCATGATTTTCATAACTACTAACGGGAAGGTCCTAGCGACAACAACGGGACTGGGTTGGTATGTGTACGAACAACAAGACAACCCAATAAGTTTATGTCCCCCTTTTCTTTTGAAATACATATTAACTAGGGTATGATTAAGCTACGGAATGAATTCTTGGATCACGTGCGAATAGACGTTAACTTAGGCACCATTAATCCTTTTAAGGACCACGGAACAGGGGGTAGATCTATTGGGTACGGGCGAGCCCCACTCACGGTCCTTGTGCGGCCACTTAGAGTGCTTTTGTGTCCCTGTCGAAGTGAATCGACACTTAAATCGTCTACCGGGTTGAGTGCCTCCTATGTCGGCACGCATATTAATGTCTTAGCTACACATTAATGATCATTAGGTTCATAGACGCTTACATACCAACTTTCGATACTCAAAACTTTCAAAGGTTTTTAAGATTCATTTGACGAAAACTCATAACAAATGAATTTACGAACTTTGGTAACGTTTTCAACTTATGTATAAGTAAGAGGACGGGTTGGTCCTGCTTACAAAGACTGTTTTGGGCTCGGCCCATTCTCTCTCGCGTAATCCACAAAGATTCACAGTTTTCGTATAACATGCCGAGAAAATGATTTTACTATATTTTCTCAACAACTTTAAACCGGTAAACTAAAAGATTTGTTTAAAATCTTTTTCAAAACAAACTATGAACTCGCTCAACTTTATGTTGACTTTTTCTCGCATGTTCCTTCTCAGGTTGCATTTTCAAAACTATGGAATGGTTGGAATAGGAGAACCCATGGGAAATTGAGTAATTAGCAGGCATTAAATTTTTAGAAGTCTTAGCTTATTTGCTTCCGCTGTGCAATGAAGGTACCAGTCCAGTCACGCCGACTCTGATATTTTGGGGTGTGACAATTAGTATAAAAAAAGGATCAATTTTATGCCTTTTTTGATGTAATTTATATGTTGCATTTTGCGCACATCAAATACCCCCACAATTGAATCTTTGTTTGTCCTCAAGCAAA
The DNA here is from genome assembly GCA_030545235.1 of Helianthus tuberosus. Taxonomy (NCBI): domain Eukaryota; kingdom Viridiplantae; phylum Streptophyta; class Magnoliopsida; order Asterales; family Asteraceae; genus Helianthus; species Helianthus tuberosus. The sequence goes on from CM060363.1 coordinate 133,337,060, forward strand.
ACTCTATAATGTGGCTTACACACCCAAACGGAATTGGTAGAAGAGAAGTTTCGGGTTTATCTTTAGAGTATCAGGAATCCAAGTTCTAAATTTATTTTGTTTTTTTATTTACAATGTTATTTTTCATGATTTATTTAAAACACATTTTAAGAAAAATTATTTGTTTTGTGCATAACATGCCTTTATAAAATTCTATTTAGTTATATACAAATTTACACACCTTACAAGTACTCGACGAAGATGTTTAAGTGAAAGCACTCAGAACCGGTGTGGAAATTACTCCTACTATAGGCTTGACAAACAATCAAACCTCCTCCTTTTTGACGTTTAATCCTCGTAAATATCAAGAGGGCTTTTAGAGGGGTAGGTTTTGGCTAATGTAGGTGTTTTTAGGTAAAATGGTGAAAAGTGTAAAAAGTATGGGTTTTTCGAGGAATCTTGCTTTGTGGCTTAGAAAAAAAAACTTTAGCCAATGTTTTTTTTAACCAAAGTTGAAACTAAGTCATACTTGCATTTTTTATAACCGAACTTTTTACACAAATTAAGGATGTGAACAAAAAAATTGTAGATGTGGGTGGTTGTTTTTCAAAAGTCTATTTTTTGCGGGTTTAGAAACGAAGGGGTTAAGGCTCAAAGGGGTTTAACTAAGGGGGTATTTTTGGTAAGGGATGAAAAGAAAAACAAAGGTTTAGAAAAAAAATTGGTAATAGTCCTAATGGCTCCATCATTTAGTTACTTGGATTTATGTCGGTAAGGATTTGGAACGTATTGTTTTGGCAAGTTCTAGATTTGTAAGAACCAAATGGGCTATTCAGACAAGAAATGAAAAATTGAGCAACTAGTATAGATATGTATTTGTATGCTCGATAAAGGCTCAAAACTCACTTTTTGTGGGAAAAAGGGTATAGTCTAAAAGTGTATATATAATCAAATTTTACAAAGATTTGTTATGATCGTTTTTTTAATTTTCTTAATTGGTTCTTCTTTATCACGACGTTGTCAGGTGTAAATTACTAAAAATATAATCTTTAGAGCTTATTTTTCCCAACTAAACCAAGATAAGTAAAGAAAAAATTTTAACAAAAAAGAGTTTGGGGTGATTAGCGGTTTTCCAAGGCGAGTTTTGTGTAAGGCTTGTTTTTAGGAAAAATGATACAAGGTTTTAACATCCCCCCACACTTAAATTACATGTTGTCCTCAATGTGTCCCAAATAGGATTTGTTTGTATTAAACGTGCAAAAAGTGGGGTAAAAATAACAATTTTTTTTGTTACCGGTCACTGGGCACGGGGGCGTACCTGGTGGACACAGCCCATGGCCAAAGTTCCAGTAACAAAATGTAACAGAAAACTTACAGTATGGTGGACACGGGGGTGTGTTTGGTGGGCACGACCCGTGCCACCATCTCTGCGGAAATGTTTTTCATCAGACATGTGGGCATAGTCCCGTGCTGTAGACTTTGCTTTGTATTTTTTGAACCGGGAGGCTCTGGTTTACGTGCATGGGGTCCCTTTTTCTTAGTTTTTCATAACATTCCACCATGTTACAAACACCACCTTTTTATTTAGAACATCCATCCATTACAAACTAAAAGAAAAGAGAAAAGTACATAATTTTAAAGTCCTAAGATAGATTAGCCTCCTAATGATAAGAAATAAAAACCCCTAAAAAGCTCTCCCTAGATTAGTCAAAATAACGAAAACCCAGATGTGGTTTCCGGATGTTGATGGGCTTTCGAGCTTTTCCTGAAGGGTGTACCCTCATATGTCATTAAGCATCTCCCCAATCTCCCTTGGGAGAAAGAGGAAATGTTCATTATCCACAACTTCTTATGGGAGAGGGGTGGTGGTCACCGGAACCTCATGAAGTGTGTCTAGAGGTGGTTCTGGTGGAACTTCATCCCATCCTGTGGGGATGATGATTTCTTGTGCAAGGTTTCAATCTTCTTGTGGGAAGATTGGCTCTGTGGGAGGCATAGCAAGAATTTTCAACCTTTGGTGCAAAAGGTTGATTTTTTGGAAGCTTCTATCAAGTCCCGTTGTTAAGTAGTTGACCCGGTCAATTAGGATCTCTTCCACCGATGTCATCTCCTCCATAAGCCTCCCTTAGTGCACTCACGTAACGGACAAGAGTAACTGTAGGTCCCCTAATCCGTATGGATCGTCACAGAATCATCGATCTAACCTAGAGTGCGGAATCCTCTAGATCAGATTTAACAGAAAACGAGTAGAAACAGAAATCTCTATAAACCCGATCTTTATTGATTATCTTCAAACGATTACAATCAATCAAGATCTCTAATTCGTCCAAGCCTTTGCTATTACAAATTCTCTCCAAGTGATTAGCTGATTAACTGATCAACCTAAACCATAATGCTAAGATTTGTTTATATAGGACAAGCTTTGCATATGGGATAGGTCATGGGCTAGGCCCATTTCACAAACCATTCCCCTTATGCGGGTTTGGTTTCGCCCAATCACTCTTAATAAACTAATACAAAGATAAACCCGCTAACCGTTTATCGTTTCACTAATTACAAGATATCCAAAGACCAAATCTAAGCTGTTGTCACAAATATGCACCAACAAACTCCCCCTTGACAATAGCTCGCAAAGGTAACTTTAGTCTTCAGAATCTCACAGTCTTTTGGTCGTTGGATAGCTTCAGCTTTAATAGCCTCTGTCAGCAACAGACTCCCCCTAAGTTGATGCATCCAATCACCAAATCTTCAAAATCCTTAGCATTTGAGTAAACTCCAGTTCAGCATTTGCATAGTAACCTTCAAACTCTTCAACTTTGTGTGCAATGTAGAAAGGAGGTTCTACCATGCATCCAATCAAACTCTTATCTTCACAGAAACTTCTCAACAACATACTGCTTCAATCTGTATACTATAAAACAAACATATCGAGAAACCATAAGAATTTTTCAACAAAGTTAAACAAATTATTATTATTCAAGAGATAGTTAAACTGTATCATAGATTAAGCATTTTCAATTCAGCACCAACTCTCAACAAATTTTTAATCAAACACCTTATAACCTGCATGATTTAAAAATGTTGAACCCACTTTCTAACACTGTCTCCCCTTATCGGTAACAACTCCTCCAAGAATAACAGTTTTCCGTACATTAAGAATTTTTAACAGAAAAAGACACTATTTTTGGTTTTTTTGTATTTCTGAAAGCAAATAAATACTAAAAGTAATAAACACTCTATTTTTGTGAGAATCACCGGTAAGAAGATCATATCAGCACAATCAAACTGTTTTCACACTATTAGATAATTCTTTATTTATTTTTTCGTGAAAAGCAGTCCACAACGATTACCAGCATGTTTATCCACTTAAACAAAATGCATGAACATTTCAAGTACCATTACCGTATGATATGTTAAGGTAATATTATTACTGATATACTAGTGTGTCCCACTTCAGGATATACCCCCGCGATCAAGGTATGCACAAAGATTCATCGTAGTAGGTGAGTATACTTAATTTATCCGTTTTGTTTAACAACAATAGATAATTGGTGATCAGGTCAGTACTTCCGTACAGCAAAGAGACCAAAATATGTAACGAGTGCTAAGACAAATACCATTTTTGGTACGATTTATGCATTTTGCACTTTGAATGACTCTCTATGAGAGCTTCTTCATATTCAGGGCTTTGGCATTTTTAGCTCTTTTAAGATATCCTGGTTGTGCCTAGGTCAGTATGTATCTGGATGCAGCAGAAGGACAACCCTGATATCCCCAGATGAATTAACAGTATAAAGACCCAAAACCTCAGATTTTGGCAATCTATCAACGCAAGATTTAAGGTCATTAAACCATACACCACTGATGTGTTCCCCACTCATACTCAGTGCATTTAGGTTTTTATCACATTGGTAAGTTGATTATTTCATGCTTTTGCCTACTGGTACATCATATAATGAAACTGCTATCACAGTTAAGCTATTTAATTCAGTTTGAGTGTGACAGTCTAACTTGCTGATGTACTATCATTTCTTCTTTTTCACACAGTGATAACTCATTTTTTGATTTTCAATTTACAAAATTCTTATGAAAAACCAGTTATTCAGGATTCCTCTTCCCGTTGAGTTCGACTAAATGTGTAACAATCCTCAAATAAAACCAACACTCTCGAATATTTCTGACACCCTAATATATTTTAAAATATCCCAATATGTATTTGAATACACCTCGTATGTGAAAACCGAGCCCGAAATACAGTATAGCATTAAAATAAATGAAAAACAAGAAATTTTAAGTTGAGGCGGGCCATGTAGGACCCACCCCAACCTTAAGCGGGCAATATCAAGGTTGGAAACTAATTTCGTTGGTTTCTTTAGTTTAGGCGGGCCGCGTAAGATTTCCCCTAAGCTTACGCGGGCCGTGTGAGATCGAGATAGTGGCGCAGCCTGGTGATGACACGTGTCATCATCGTGGCAAGTCTAGGCGATGTCCCAGATCACCTAAACCCTACCCGGGCTACGACGCGGGCTGCGTAAGCCCCGCTTATGTGTTACGCGGGCCGCGTGAGACCCATAATTCAGCACTATATAAAGGAGCCATCGGGTTCAACCAGAATTCTTTCAGTTTTCATTTCTCAATCACAATTTCTGAATATAGGCTTTATAAAGCTGGTATTATACCCCCTAATTAGCGAGGTTCTGCTCCGTTGTAAGTATTATAACCCTAGTTTCGTAATAGATACGCTACCCGATTGATTTAGGGTTCTGTAACAACTGTCGTGGTTCTGCCCGACGTAGTTGTTAGAATACCGTCTCGGGGAGGGTATCATTAATATTTTAAAAGGGTTATTATACTAACCTAAGTACATTTGTGTAAATTATAGATTATTCCCAGGAAACCCTTACGCGAAGTCTAAGATAGCAATGTGAGTTTATCCTCTTTTTGTTAACCTTTTTGTAATGTTTTACAAAACTTTAAATGTTTTACAATGGGATTAAGCGGTGATTGAGTCTTTGTAGTTCTTCAATTACTGCCGGTATGTTGGGGTTTTGTATACAAAATTTACTACACTGTGAGTAGTAAGTCGGGACGACAACACGTTACCATTGGACGGCGAGTTAGCCAATGTGTAATAAGACCCACAAGTCAGGATTGACAGTACTGAATGAGTAATTGTGTAGAAATAAACAACGTGATCACTCTCAATACTATTTTAATTGATAAAATGTTTCTTGATTAGACTGGGATTCACTCACCAGTATTTCCCACTGACAAATGTTTTTAAAACGCGTTTCAGGTAACACAATGTGACAACCAATTAGTAAAAAGCCAGCTGGAGAGCACTGAAGGCTTGGGAAAAATGTGGCTATAAAAGTTACCTAAAAGACGATGTTTTAAATTCAATAAAATAGGGTTTATCCCTATAAATGTATTGTAATAAGAAACTTGGGTTTTACCCATGTGATTATTAATATAAAAAATGGTGGTTTTACTCTGATAAACATTTTCTAACTACGGTCCTGATGTAATTTCCGCTGCCAAATTAACCAACTGATACCACCGAAAATCTGAGTTCGCGTCCGCCCGTTCCCGGGACAGATAAGGGATCGGGGGTTGCGACAGAAGGTAGTATCAGAGCCTAGCCACTGGTCTAAGCCAAAGAAGTGTTCTGCTGACACTTAAATTCTAAATTTTGTGTTAGGAAATAATTTATGTGATTATGTGTTTTGTGTTATTTGACTATTTGTTAGTTTACAGTATGAGTGATCAAGGACCCTCAGACATGTGTCGTCAGTTGTCTGATTCACCTAGGAGTGAAGGTACCTCTTCACAGCCTGCCCTTTCTGGGTATTCTGCTGATCAGGAAGAAGGGATGTTTGTCTTTAAAGCTCAGTCAGAAGAGATATTCCCTCATAAAAAAAGAGGATGGTTCAGTAAGGAAGCATTTGCACATAGGAAAAGAATGCGAAAGTTGCAACAGCAAAGAGCCTTAGCAGTCATTAAGCGAAAGACAGATGCCCATACACAGGATATGCTTAATAGAAGCCTAGCTAATTTCCATATCCTAGCTACAACTGCTGCTGACCCAAGTTTGGAACAACTAGTAGCCCCACAACCCTTACCTTTATTTCCCACTCAACCAATGGTGGTAGAAATGCATGATCTTAACCCTGAGGAGATACCTAGGATACCAGCCCCTAATCCTCTTGATCCAAATTATGATCCATGGTTTGATGATCTTATCACTTAAACGAAGAACCTTTGCTGAACTTAGCAGCATATCCAGGTTTGGACCCTCTAGATCTCTATTTTGACAATGATGAATACATTAGGGAGATTTTGGAGCATCCATACCCTCAGGAGAATCCAGTACCTCAGTACCCAGAGCCAATACCAGTACCTGCACCCCCAATGAGTGCAGAGAATTTGCAAGAACTCCGAATTTTTGTAGAGGAAATCATAGAAAGTAGCGAGAGGATGAGGTATGTAGGAGAGCAACTCGTATGGAAATACGATGATCGGCAGATGGATTTCAGAGGAAATCCATATCCATGAAGGAAATGGTGAAGTTGGTAACAATAATATAATAAATAAAATATGTGTAATAAATCTGTCATAGTATAGACCACTCTGTGGTTAACGAGGCATAATAGTATTGTAATTTTTAATTTCTGTTCTAGTGTGTATTTGACGCCTACTATAGCAAAAAAAGTAAAGTCGCAACGCACGACATTTTTTACCAATATGTGTATTATGTGGTTGCTACTTAAACTATTTAATTATTCTATTAATGATTGGTAAATGTTTAAAATTCAGATGGCCGATGAAGGAAATCAAGGAAATCTGAATAATGATAACCAGAGTAACATTAACGTGGTTAATGAGAATCCAAGCATCAATAACAATGGAAACCAAATGGATAATAGTGCCATTCAACATATAGTGGCACAAGGAATCATAGATGCCATGCCATTTATTATTCAAACAATTCAAGAAGCGAATAATAAAAGTAAGCACAACAGTAAGCGACCAATCGAACCAGAAAACAACGTGAACAATGGACCGGTACTTCAATTGCCCATTCCCACAAAGAGAAGAACCGTGTCTTACGGTTGTTCTTATAAAGAATTCTGGTCTTGTAAACCAATGGAATTCTCGGGCAACGAAGGGGCCATTGCAACTCTACGTTGGATAGAGAAGACTGAGGCAGTCTTAAGAATAAGCAAGTGTGCTGAAGAAGATAAGATATTGTTTGCTTCTAATCTGTTTAAGAATTCAGCGCTAGAATGGTGGAACACCATCCTCCAATCAAGGGGAAGTGATCGAACTTACAACATGGAATGGGAAGAATTGAAGGACAAGGTAGAAAGGAAATTATGCCCACCCAATGAGAAGGAACAGATAACAAACAAATTCCTAAATCTTAGGATGACTGGTGTGGATAGTAAGGGATACACTAAAATATTCTTCGAATATGCTAGAATAGTGCCAACTCTTGCTTCGCCAGAACCAGTGTTAATCTCCCGTTATATCTGGGGATTAATTGGGGAAATAAGACACGTAGTCAAGGCAGCTAGACCTCAAACTATAGAAGAAGCTGTAGAACTAGCAATTACCTTGACATATGAATTAGTCCTTACCCGAGAAGAGGATCAAAGGAGGAACCTAACCCAGAAGCTCACACAAGAATTTCATTCTAGAAATTTTAATCGTGGGAAAAATATAGGTTCTACCTCTACACCTTACTGTAAGAATTGCAAAAGAAAGCATTCAGGAAGATGCTCCACATACTGTAACTTTTGCAAATAATCAGGACACAAGGAAGAAGACTGCAGGAAGAAAGCTAACAACAGGATATGTTACAACTGCGGAGAACAAGGTCATATCAAGCCTAATTGTCCGAAATTAACTTCAGCTACAGACAACAAGAATACTAAAAATGCTAGAGCATTTGTTCTAACTGCAGATGAAGCTAAGATGATTCCAGATGTCATAGCTGGTACGTTTTTAGTTAATGATGCCTTTGCTAAAGTATTATTTGACTCTGGTGCAAACCAAAGTTTTATTAATACATCATTTTGCAAATTTCTAAATCAGTCATTAACTAAACTACCACAAGAATGCTTAGTAGAGACAGCTAATGGAGAAACTGTTAGGATTTCTGAAATCTTGCAGGGAGCAAGAATAGAAATTTTAAATCAGAAATTTATTGCAAACCTTTATCCCATGAATCTGGCAGGATTCGATGTTGTTTTAGGAATGGATTGGTTGATAGTCAATAAAGCCAGTATTTTATGTGATCAAAAGTCAATTCAAGTAAATTCACCAAAAGGTAAAATGATCACAATTAAAGGAGATAAATCATCTAGATCCACAAAATTCATCTCTGTGATGAAAACTGCAAGTTATATAAGAAAAGGTTCTATAGTGTATTTGATTTCCATAATCACTAACACTAAAGGAAAGGATTTAAAAGATATTCCAGTAGTATCTCAGTTTTCAGATGTATTTCCAGAAGAATTGCCAGGGCAACCTCCAGATAGAGAAGTTGAATTCAGAATCTATTTAATACCTGGAACAGCACCGATTGCCAAAGCACCTTACCGTTTGGCACCCGCAGAAATGCAAGAATTAAAGAAACAATTAGATGAATTGCTAGAAAAACGATTCATACAGCCAAGCTCATCGCCATGGGGAGCGCCGATACTGTTTGTTAAAAAGAAGGACGGATCAATGCGTATGTGCATTGACTACCGTGAATTGAACAAGGTTACGATTAAGAATCGGTATCCATTACCGAGAATCGATGATCTGTTCGATCAACTACAAGGAGCTCGATTTTTCTCTAAAATCGATTTAAGATCAGGATATCATCAATTAAAGGTACAGGAAGAGGACATTCCTAAGACCGCATTTAGAACAAGGTATGGCCATTAGGAATTTACTGTCATGCCATTTGGTTTAACCAATGCCCCAGCCGCATTTATGGACATGATGAACCAAGTATGTAAGCCATATTTGGATAAATTCATAATTGTCTTCATAGATGATATTCTCATTTACTCTAAGAATAAAGAGGATCATGCAAAGCATTTGCACGCTGATGTGTTCAAAATGTAACATATAAATTTCATCAAATGAGGCATAAAACTAACCCTTTTTTAGTACTAATGTTGGAAAAAGTGTGCTTTTGTCTTCCTTTTGTATTTTCAGGATTAAATGAGCTCAAATTAACAAAAGAAGCAAAAAGACATCAAAATCTAACATAAATACAAGAAAAGGAACAAGACGTGGCATGCCCGACCCCACTACAACATCTTCCCAAGCAAAACAAGAGATCAGAAGACTGAACACGCCCCGTGCTCAGCCAGCACGGGGGCGTGCCCAAGTCTCAGCAGAAAAGACAAAGTGGTAGAAGCTTCTATTGCCCACCACGGGGCCGTGCTCAGCGGACACGGGGCCGTGGTCAACTATAAGATTCGCACAATCCAGCAAATCTGCATAGTACAAAGATTCTTCTGCACCACGGGGTCGTGCTCAGCGGACACGGGGGCGTGGTCAACTAATAAGACAAAGCTGCATTAAATGAAGAAAGAGAAGGATGTGGACACGGGGCCGTGCCCACTGGACACGGGGCTGTGCCCGAGCTTCTGTTCAGCCTATAAATTGATGTGCTTGGCTCAAGCTCAAACCATCCCTTGGCACACCACCTCTCTCACACTTCACCCACCACCCACCACCACCATAACACCATCATCCACCACCATCATCCATTGTCCATCGTAGAGTGTGTGAGTCGTCTCGGGATCCAAGATTGATCGTAAGAGTTCTTGACAATCAAGGCCATGTTTGCCTAAGTCTCTTACATCACTTGGTGAAGACAAAGTGTCTAGTGTAATACTTTTTATTTCTAATCTTTTGCACTTTTTATTTGGTTTCGTATTAATGACTTTAATAACTAGTTGCTTATGTTGAAGGTGATCGTTCTTTATCGTTTGTCCGTGGTGTCTTGAAATTATTTTACTGTCTATATAAAATAAAAGATTTTCACCATTCATATCTCCACGGTCTATATGGAGGTATGTTGGCTACCTGGTCGGGGGTTAAGGGAACGGTTTGGTAAAGGTCTTGCCATTGTTCAGCGTTTAGAGGTCCTGCAATGGACCTGGGTCAAATTTAGTAGGACCTCCTTCAATACTTAACGGTATTAGATGGCGGGGGTCCAAACTCTTTGATCCCCTCATAAGTTAACTACTATTAATACTATAACCCGGCTATTTAGGACTGTATCCCTGCTGACTCAGACTACTTAGCCGAGGGTAACGTCACCTCCAAAAGAGGGGCCTACCATAATATTGCATTAATAACTTAATTAATTATCTTCCAATAATCCACCCTTTTAGGATTGTATCCTTGCTGACTCAAACTACTGGGGTGAGGGTAACGTCACCTTCAAAAGAGGGGCCTACTACAATAACTAAGATAATCTCTTAATTATGTGCAAAAGTGCGGAAATAATCAAGGTTACACTAACGAGTCGGAACCAAGTGATTCATCTTGTCTATCTGTTTTTTTTCTTTTTATTTTATTTTCAGCATTTTAGTTAGTTTTTATTTTTCTTAGTTTAAAACATTTTTCTAAACTTTTTATTTTGATTAGACGTTGAGGATAAACCGGTACTAAAAGCTCCTGTGTCCTTGGACGACCTCGGTATCTTACCAACGCTATACTACGCTCACGATGGGTGCACTTGCCCATATGTGTGTTTAGTGTTAGTAAAATATCGTGTTTTATAAATTTAAAACTTGGCTAAAATAAGTGTTTAAGGGGCTTAAAATATACACCTAATATATATAACACTTCACACGCATCAAGTTTTTGGTGCCGCTGCCGGGGACACAAGGATTTTAAGAAAGCTTAAAATCGACGGCCTAATCTGTTTTTCAAAATCTTTTTAAAACGCGCGCACATTTTTCTGCATTTTAGTTTAGTTTTGCATTTACAGTAACCTGTACACGGGGCCGTGTTCGCTGAACACGGGGCCGTGCTGCACATTTTCATAAAAACGCCCAATAACAGAAGGTTGAACACGGGCCGTGCTCACTGAACACGCCCCGTGCTCAACGAAATCAGTAAATTTAATTAAAACGCCCAGATACAGATCCTGAACACGGGGCCGTGTCCACTAAACACGGGGCCGTGTCCAACCTCTGTTTCCGTTTTTATTTTTGTTTTCTGATCTCGAGACTCAGTTGTGGTCTGCTCAGTGATTCTTATGGATCAATACTCAGGAGGTTACAACTACACCTATGAGGAGGATGATTATAGGGGTAATTATTGCACTAATTGTCGTAACGCACGCTCGGTTCAATATAATCACTCATATCAACCATCCAATTCATACACTTACTATGAGGAGCCCAGGTACGAGCCATCGACTTCATACACATCCTATGAAGACCATAGGTATGAACCTCCTCCCTCATACTCATATTTTGATGAACCAAGGTATGAGCCTTCTTACTCATACTTTGAGGAACCAAGATATGAGCCACCACCTTCGTATGCTTATTATGAGGAACCTTGGCGTGAACAACCCACCTCATATGAGTATTATGAAGAACAAAATTACGAACCTTATCCATCATATGCTTACAATGAAGAACAATGGTGCGAACCATCTACTTCATATGGGTATTATGAGGAACAAAGGGTCGAACAACCGGATTCAAGCTTAGAAAATCCCGATTCTTTTTCTATAACCGAAGTGACCGATAGGATATTAAAACACATTAGAGTTATCAATCGTTGTATAAGAGAATCTCGCGCAAGGGAAGAGGAGTCCCGCGCAAGAGAGGAATTAAAAAAAGAAGAGATAACTGAAAGTTTAAAAATGGAAGAACAAGTAAGTGAAAAACCGACACATGAGTTAAACAACGAAAAAGGTGAGTCCGACAACGTTAAAATTCAAGAAGAGTCTAATTTTGAAGAAATTAATCTCTTGTCACCTTCTTTTGAAAATCATTGTTTAGTACCCACTCATGCTAAGTTTTTAAAAGAGTTAAACACTAACACTAAAATTGACGAAACGGTAAGTGTTAAGTTAACTAACGATCAAACTTCGCTAATAAAAGAAGACCCATTCGAAATTAACATTACACTGGTTCCTTGTTTTTTTCAAAATTCATTTATTAGTAATGTCACAATCGATAAAGATCTTTGTGTTAACATAATGCCTAACTACATTTTCGAGAAATTAAGTATTAGTGATTTTTCTCCACTTCAAATACCCATTTTTCTATCCAATCGGAAAGTAATAAAATCAATCGGTATAGTTGAAGATGTCTTGGTTCAAACAAATCAAATGGTAATCCCGACCGACTTTGTCATCCTCGATGACGCTCCTCTAGTGTTGGGACGACCATTTGTAAAAACTCATGAAGCTTTGAAAAACCGGAAGTTCAACAATCTACCTCTTCAATTAGGGGCATTTAAAAGAAGTGTCGATCTCGAACGGTCAATGAAATATCCATTCGGCAATAATGACCCCCTAATTGAAGATGAAGATGAACCACCCGATACAAGTGAAGAGATTGACCACTTTGTTGAAGAAGGGGGGGGTATTGCACGGACCTCCCGACCGCTGGAGTGATCCCACTCCGCAAGCTAGCTTAGCCCCATAGCTGCCTGGTGTTTAATACCTCATCCCCACTTTGTTGAAGAAGAGGTCACCATAGAACAAACTTTTAAAGTTCTTGATCGAAATGAGCAACCAAATAAGGAGTCTCCTAAAGACCCACCACTTGAGCTCAAAGAACTTCCAAAAGGTTTGGAATATGCTTTTCTAGACAAAGAGGGTAATTTACCTGTAATTATTTCGTCTAAATTAGATAGTTTAGAAAAAGAAAAATTAATTAGTCTCTTGAAAAAACATAAAAATGCAATAGCTTGGAAACTGGTAGACATAAAAGGAATTAGTCCTTCTATGTGCACACACAAAATTTTGATGAATGATGACTACAAATCGGTCATACAACCACAACGTCGAGTAAATCCAAATGTTCAAGAAGTGGTTAAAAACGAAGTCATCAAACTACTTGACGCCGGACTTATCTATCCTATCTCCGATAGTCCTTGGGTGAGTCCCGTCCAAGTAGTTCCAAAGAAAGGAGGTATGACGGTAATAACTAACGAAAAAAATGAATTAATACCAACAAGAACCGTCACAGGATGGAGAGTATGTATAGATTACAGACGATTAAATGAAGCAACAAGAAAATATCACTTTCCTTTGCCCTTCATTGATCAAATGTTAGAAAGATTATCCGGTCATAAATTTTATTGTTTCTTGGATGGTTTTTCAGGTTACTTTCAAATCCCGATAGTACCCGAAGACCAAGAAAAGACAACTTTCACATGTCCCTATGGAACTTTTGCTTATCGACGCATGCCGTTTGGTCTATGTAATGCCCCAGCAACATTCCAACATTGCATGGTAGCCATCTTCCATGACATGATAGAAAAGACAATGGAAGTCTTCATGGACGACTTTTCTATCTTTGGGGATTCATACGACCAATGCCTCGATAACCTTGAACGAATGCTATCCCGATGTGAGGAAACTAACATCGCCCTTAATTGGGAAAAATGCCATTTCATGGTAACGGAGGGAATAGTACTCGGTCACAAGATCTTAAGCGAAGGAATGGAGGTGGATCGAGCCAAAATAGATACCATTTCTAGATTACCACCTCCATCCTCCGTAAGAGCTATCAGAAGTTTCCTAGGGCATGCCGGATTTTATAGACGGTTTATCAAAGACTTTTCAAAAATCTCAAGGCCTCTAACGAAATTACTTGAAAAAGATGCCCCTTTCGTCTTTGACAAGGATTGCAATCAAGCATTTCTAACCCTAAAGGAAATGTTAGTCAATGCACCTATCATGATAGCGCCTGATTGGAAATTTCCTTTCGAAATCATGTGTGATGCTAGTGACTTTGCAGTTGGAGCTGTCTTGGGACAAAGAAAAGAAAAGCATTTCCACCCAATTTATTATGCTAGTAAAACACTTAATGATGCACAAGAAAATTACACAACAACTGAAAAAGAATTACTAGCTGTGGTATTTGCTTTTGATAAATTTCATTCTTATCTTGTTCTTTCTAAAACTATAGTCTATACAGATCATGCAGCCATTCGATATCTCTTTAAAAAGCAGGACGCAAAACCACGTTTGATTCGGTGGATTCTACTCCTCCAAGAATTTGACATTGAAATCAGAGACAAAAGAGGAGCAGAAAATACCGCAGCAGATCATCTTTCGCGTTTAGAAGACCCAGCTTTAGAGGCAACCAGGGACGAGCAAATCAATGAAAAATTTCCAACTGAGTCCCTGGAAATGGTGGAATATAAGGAAGAACCATGGTACGCCGACTATGCTAACTACCTAGCTAGCGGTATAGTCACAAAAGGATGGTCACATTATCAAAGAAAAAAATTCTTTGCCAATGTGAAACACTATTTTTGGGAAGATCCATATCTTTTCAAAATGTGTGCCGACCAACTCGTCCGACGATGCGTACATGGTAGCGAAGCACGAAGAATTCTCCGCCATTGTCATGAAGGTCCATACGGAGGGCATCATGGTGCCACTAGTACCGCACGAAAGGTATTTGATTCAGGATTTTATTGGCCAACTATTTACAAAGACGCCCAAAGTCTTGTCAAAACATGTGATGCTTGCCAAAGAACAGGTAATATTTCTTCCAAAAATGAAATGCCACAAAATGGCATTCTTGTTTGTGAAATTTTTGATGTGTGGGGACTCGACTTTATGGGACCTTTCCCACCATTGAAAGGAAACAAATATATACTTGTGGCAATAGACTATTTGTCTAAATGGGCTGAGGCCGAGGCACTTCCAACAAATGATGGAAGAGTTGTGGTAAGATTTCTGAAAAAATTATTCTCTCGTTTTGGCACACCTAAAGCATTAATAAGTGATAGAGGTACCCATTTTTGCAATCATCAACTCGAAATTTTTTTAACAAGATATGGGGTCTATCACCGGGTCTCAATAGCATATCACCCTCAAACAAACGGACAAGCCGAAGTGACTAATAGAGGTTTAAAACGAATACTCGAAAAAACCGTAGGGTTAAATAAAAAGGAATGGGCGGATAAATTAGATGATGCTTTATGGGCTTTTTGAACTGCTTATAAAACAACAATAGGTACAACCCCGTATAAGCTAGTCTATGGAAAAAGTTGTCACTTGCCAGTAGAAATTGCACACAAAGCCTACTGGGCAATCAAAAATGTAAACTTAGATTTAGAATTTGCTGGTAAAAATCGATTTTGTTAATTAAATGAATTAGACGAGCTTAGGAATTATGCATACTCAAATTCTGAAATTTATAAGGAAAGAATGAAAAATTTGCATGACAAACACATTAAACCTAATGCATTTCAGGTAGGGGATCTAGTTCTTTTGTTTAATTCACGACTTCGATTATTTCCTGGTAAATTAAAGTCTAGGTGGTCAGGACCTTTTTCCATCACCCATATTTTCCCACACGGTGTAGTAGAAATTAAATCTCGAAATGGGCCTCCATTTAAAGTCAATGGCCAACGGCTGAAACTCTATCAAGGATTCATTGAGGATGAAGAAGAAGAGATTTTGCTTCAAACGGTGGAAGAATGAAACATCATACCTGGTAAGTTACGAACGATTGAGACAACAAATAAAGCGGTAAGTTATCTAACCAAAGCTTATGGGAAACAAGGGCACTCACACGAGCACTAAAAAAATATATATTTTTTCAAACTTTGCTCGGCACGAGGCCGTGTCCGCTGGACACGGGGCCGTGTCCATGCTGCAGTCGGGATAAATCCCCTTTTTCAAAACAGTTACTTCATTCCACACGCCCCATTTCCCCGAAAAAGCTCTGGTTCCAGGCGATTTTTAGCAGAATTTCAACGTCTCCTATCGCTCTAACAACATCAAGGTATGATTCTATCACTTTTAGTAGTTAGATTAGTTACTTGCATGTAGTTAAAACACCAAAAATTTGGGAAAAAATCTAGGGTTCTTGAAGTTCATCCGGATCGAACCTCAAATTTTTGTTTAGATCTGTTTGCATTTAGTTAGGTTACTGTTATGGGAAGTAAATACACTTGTATTGTTCATAGATTCACCCGATTTCTCACAAAAACCCCAAACCCTTGTTCTTGAACCGAAAAAGATAAAATTGATAGGATAAACGGGACATTTTGGGTGTCACACCCCGACCGCGTAAAACAACCAATCGCGACGGAAACATCAGGGCGTGTTGCAACAGAATTAATGTTTCATAACCATGGATATCAAAAGTGTTTCGTTTTATTAAACATTGAGTAATTACATCGTCTGGAAATCTAAATACACTATTTAAACATAGTCTATCATTGTTATTGAGTCACTAAGGCCTTGTCCAGTCCTATGTGAGTATGCATCTTATCAATCGATATCATCCAACAATACCTGAAACATATGTGAAAACGAGGTCAGCAAAGAAATGCTGGCGAGTACATAGGTTTTGTGAAAATAAGATTCATGACTTCTGTTTAAGAAAATGTTTAGTCATGAACCTTGTAATTTGCTTTGTCTTTGTAAATCATTTGAAAAATAATAAGTTCGGATGATAAGTATAAATAAGAAAATAATGCATGATTAAATGAATAACCATGTAAATGAGTTTGCATAAGATAAGTTGTTTATAAATCAATGTCTTGTGAAAAGTATGTTATTTGTATAAAATGTTCTATGTCTCAAACTGAAATGATTCAAATAACGCTATGATATGTAATACCATACAAACACTTATATATAGGAAGTACCAACGGCGTATCCACCATGTTTGTATCATATTACACACGCATCGTTACTTAATCACTTAACCAAACCATACCAAACAATGTAAAATGTCTATGTTTAAATCAATTGTCAAATGTATTGAATAATATGTCAAAGTATTCATGTCAAGATGTAAATCATGTCAAAATGTCTATGTCAAATATCCATGTCAAATGTCTATGTCAAATATCCATGTATGGCAAGTGAAATGTCTCAACTAAACCATATGCACAAAAACAAAGTATTGAAGTAAAACTTGGTTTAAATCAAAGTTATGTTTTGTGAGAAAATGCATGATCAAATGTCAATCATGTTAAAATGTTTACCCAATCGTTAACCCATTTTGTAAAATCGTTCTAGTCGTTCTTGTTTTAATTGTGAAACTACTTTATGGTCGATTCTCTAATAACATTCAAACCTTCTTGACGCGTTCCTCGCTCCATCTCGCTCTCGCTCTCGTTCTTAACAAACCCTTACCAAAGGATAAGTTAATAATTACAGATTCAGTCGCTACCCACAACCCCCACACATAACAATGGGTGCAGTAAATAACGGGATTTGTCAGATCCTATGGTACCATAACCTAATACTGGTCGGCTTGATCATTGCTAATGAATGTCATCGGTCATGTAAACTACAACCAACAAGTTTGTTCACTTTTTGAAATTGTTATTAGTTTTTGAAATCATTGTATTCGTTCTTGAAATCATTGTTAGCGTTCTTGAAATAATTGTTATTGTTCTTGAAACTACTTTGTAATTGTTATTGAAATCATTGATAAAGCATTTAGCACATATGAGTCACCCCAAAACAGTTGAAAACAGTAAAAGAGGGGAATAATGTACTCGCCTGGGAGTGCTTAGGAGTCTTGAACAACTACCAAGTAAGCTAGAGGAGTCCCGGAAATCAAACGGTACCTAATATAGGTAACTACATAATTAACCCGGACCTAAATCGGAAGACTGGGTAGCAGGAGGGTTTGTAAACCAAATGAGTGTAGGAACTCATATGATATGGTTTAACAAAGCCTACATACTAAATGAAACTTAACCTAAGTATTATCGACCCATCGCGACCCATTTAAGGTAACTTATGCTACTTTAACGCGTCGTGCGCGTGAAACGTGTTCGGACCGTCTAACTAGTCCTATGACAAGTGTTATATGCCTAAACATGTTACATAATCAGTTATGTGACAAAAGTTTAGGTTACATATGCTTAATTACCAATTATACATGAAAAGGGTATTCTGGTAATTTACCTAAGGCATATAAACTACCTATCATACAACTACTTAAACGAAGCGACCATAGGGTATAACCTCGGAAGGTTATTCCCTACCTACTATGGTCACCTAATGTATTTGGTCGGATCCTAATGATCGACCAAACTGGGTCGGGCTCGAAGGTATAGGCGATTTATTAGATCGCCTACCCTACGACCCTAGACAACGTGGTAATCAGTGGGCATAGTCCCAAGGGACTATGACCAACGTGA
The DNA here is from genome assembly GCA_030545235.1 of Helianthus tuberosus. NCBI lineage: Eukaryota > Viridiplantae > Streptophyta > Magnoliopsida > Asterales > Asteraceae > Helianthus > Helianthus tuberosus. The sequence goes on from CM060363.1 coordinate 133,355,429, forward strand.
TTACACTCACGTTGCGAAGTTCAAACGAACTTCGCATTGACCATTACTGGTCAACGCTGAAAGTCAAACAAAGTTTGACTTTCTGACTCGAAAAGCAGTAAAATAAGGAAAAGAACGAAAGAATACTTACGAAGGGTCCCCGAATGCTAACCTCGATTCAAAAATCTCAGGTATGAAACAATAGTTTCAACTTAGAGTTTCTCAAATCAAAGTTCTAGTGATTTTAGCAATGGGGGTGGATGGGTATTTATAGGAATACCCGAACCGTTAAGATCGTTTCATGGAAAACGTGCCTTAATCCCATCCGTACATGTGTTGAAATGTCATGGTGTTTAGGTGTTTAAATTCCATCCATACATGTGTTGAAATGTCATGGTGTTTAGGTGTTTAAATTCCATCCATACATGTGTTGAAATGTCATGGTGTTTAGGTGTTTAAATTCCATCCATACATGTGTTGAAATGTCATGGTGTTTAGGTGTTTAAATTCCATCCATACATGTGTTGAAATGTCATGGTGCTTAGGTGTTTAAATTCCATCCATACATGTGTTGAAATGTCATGGTGCCTAAATTCCATCCTTATCCGCTGACTAAGCAAGTTAGAATGTGTGGTTGTGAATTAAACAACGGCTAATACATCGAATCTGGTCCTGAATGCGAAAAACGATCCAAATGACGTGACGAATGGATTTTTCTTATGGCGAACACTAAAATAAAATATTTTAGTGCTAACATAATTTTTTGGATGTCCGGATGTATTCAGAACGTAAGTTATGCGCGAAAATGCAAACTTGTGCACTTTTTGACACTTTTAGTCCCTGAATGACCCAAAAGTTTATTTTAGCACACCGAACCCCTCAAAGCCTATTTCTAAGCTATGTAAAGGATATTTATGGTATGTTTAACTTATGGTCATGTTCCAGAAGGTCTGTTACAGTTCAAATTGGCATACTTTCGCAGTTTGTCAAATTTAGTCCCTGTAAGCGATTAAACTTTGATTTCACCACACCAAACCTTCCAAAACTTATATCTAAGTTATGTAAAGGTTATTTAAGGTATGTTAAGCCTATGTCACTATTCCGGAGTGTTTGTTGCATTAAACTGGTTATATTTACGCATCAGTGCGCGTATAACCTTCCAGAAAGCGATTTAGAGTTTGAAATCGAACAAAAATTGATATGTGCAAATGATACACATATTTTTACAAATCCCAAGTATGAAATACAATATTTCATTGGTTTGGTATTTGTTTGATGGCCGTGGAGGCACAGGTGTTACAGTCTCCCCTACTTTAGGAAATTTCGTCCCGAAATTTATTTAGAGGAAACTTGTGAGAGCTTGAAAACATGAAATTGAAAAGATCGAACAATATTGGTTAGGGTTCTGAACTCCTAGTAACTTTAATAACATCATGATTGCAATGTAAGAGGGATACTTATATACAAGTATATGAAGCGTCATTGGTGCGTCCACCGTACCTCCATTACATCGTTCTCATTTCGTTATTGTTGTCACTATCGGTTCTTACATATAATAAACCTTACTGGGTTTCTGTGCACTAAATTTCATAATTATGTACGCGTCCATAATCAGACAATTCCTTGCACAGTTTACGCAGTCTATTTTATAATGTGTAGGGGAAAACCAAATGAACAATCCTGTGATGAGTGTAACTAGACCGCCATAGAGTCCTTTTAATTAAATCAATAAATGATCTAAATAGACTATCAAGGAGTCTGTTCAGCTACATCACTAGATGTCGTTCTTTAACCAAATTGTGAATCAATCTTTTTGACTAGACCACTAAAGGGTCTCTTATGAATCATGGAGTAGTACTATATAATCCAAGGGTCTTAACTATTACATAGAAGCCCATTTAAGGATTAAAGGTAGTACCTTTTGAATATCCTGCTACGAATCCCTCATATGAAGATATGAAAGATCCTGCGAGGATTTGGATAACGAATATCCAGAGTATTAAAAACACAAAAATGCATAAAAGAAAACATAAAATGAATAAACACATAGTCACATAACCACAAAATCGTTCGTTAATTTGTCTTGTAAATTGCGTACATGCATTTAAAGCACACTAGGAATCCATTCTGTGGATTTCATTTGGTACTTTAAACGTTATCAAGAATCTAACTATAAAGATAGAAAGATTTAAAAAGAAAATTCGATTTCGATTTTAAGGAACCGAAATGTTCGAATTAAGGTACATAAGGAATCCAATTAAGGACTCTGATTTGAACGATAATCATCCACAAGGATCTAATTGTAAAGATAAAAAGATCCCATATGAATTTTAGAAGTTGAAGATGTTTTGAAACCTTGCACTGGATGTGCTTAGGTCAAAACATGATGTAAAATGCTTATGAAGTTGAGATGCTTGATATGTCAAGGCGACATATGAAGCAGAATTGTGAAGGTTACGTCAATGTATGAGGAAAATATTTTTGAAAACTATGCATGGGGTTCTTTTAAGAAAAAATGTGTTTAACGTTTTTGAAACCTTATATATAATACTTTTGAAATCATAAAGTAGGTGTATTAGGTAAATATATTCACAAAAATGTTTTAAAATCATGCGAGATGAATTTTGAAATTATGTATAAGGTTTTTGAAAGATATGAATGATGCTTTTTGAAATCATGCACTTGATCAGAAAATGTATTGTGTTAATATTGTCTTCAGACTATATGAAAGATTTTGAAATTAGAAAGGTTGGTTTTGATAACATGGCCAATGTTTTTTTTTTTTTTTTTGAAATAACATAGACAATGCATCTAGAAAAATTGTTTTCAAACTATATGAAATGTTTTGAGATCATGAAGATTGTTTTGAAATTCTGGTACTGTGTATGTTGAAAAATCAAAACGTAATGGGTATGAGATTTGAAAATACCCTTAGTTATCTAACCAAGGATTTAAAGGCACAGATGTGCGAAAAGCACGATTACTCATAATGTCACTTAATTTTTCTGTACTTTGTTTCTTAGAATGAAACGAGTACTTAAAATTTTTGAGGGAATCATGAGCAATCATTTGAAAGAGAGGAATCACAAGAGTAGTTTGTAAGGTACACAGTTCCTTGATGTAGGTATCATAGGAAAAGCCATACACACCTAGCAGGGGTTAAGCTGGTTGGTTGGGGACTGCTTTACCATTGTGAGCGACCATGGCGAAGTTCTGAGAAGCCTTTCGCTTCTTTGACTTCTTAAGGGATCGTTCATCCATGGTCTTTGATTCCTCGATTGGTTTATTGGCTGATGGTGTTGTCGCCTGACTAGGTCCTGCCTGTCTTGGTGACTCTTGAGTGGCTTCATCCTGGAGATGATACATGGCAGTAGCTAATTCAACAGTCTTCAGGACTACTTCGCCTATTCGTTGAGCGAATTTGGCTGCTTGCTCAGATATCTGGGCGTCATCGTGATGAAGAGACATTCTTGAAGAAAAAGAAAGGCATAGGGAGAAACAGGTGAAAGATTATTGGACAATCAAAACAGAATGATAACGCATGAAGATTGCGATCATTTGTTTGTTACCTAAGGCAAACAAATGAGATGGTGACTATCAAAGTAAATGGGTCAAAAATAATGTATCGCGAAGACATGCTCTCCTATAAGTGAACACTCATCCCAAGAATTCCCAGGTAAGCACAACTGGTCTCGCGTCTGATGAGATGTATACGAAGTGCTTGCCTAGACAGAAAACCCAGAATACAGGCATTCACCCTTCCAGTTTGCACGTGTTCACATCATTTAAAACCCAAAACCTTGACGAAGTTTTGAAAACTCAAAGGGGTTCAAAACCATATAATAGAGAGTTCAAAACCTTACAATAGAGGGTTCAAAACCTAGTAATCAATCATCCTAGAACAGATGATTAGTTTTCAAAGCGGTTTTGAAATTTATGTTCTTGTTGTGGTCGTCACCTAAGGATAGGTGACGGTATTGTTTTATGACTAAACGCAAGTAAACTCGCGTTAGGGTCCTAAGAAGGTTATAGACTAGGTCAAAGCATTACTAATAACCTAATTCCCTATAACCATTGGCTCTGATACCATCTTTTCTGTCACACCCCGACCGCGTAAAACAACCAATCGCGACGGAAACATCAGGGCGTGTTGCAACAGAATTAATGTTTCATAACCATGGATATCAAAAGTGTTTCGTTTTATTAAACATTGAGTAATTACATCGTCTGGAAATCTAAATACGCTATTTAAACATAGTCTATCATTGTTATTGAGTCACTAAGGCCTTGTCCAGTCCTATGTGAGTATGCATCTTATCAATCGATATCATCCAACAATACCTGAAACATATGTGAAAACGAGGTCAGCAAAGAAATGCTGGCGAGTACATAGGTTTTGTGAAAATAAGATTCATGACTTCTGTTTAAGAAAATGTTTAGTCATGAACCTTGTAATTTGCTTTGTCTTTGTAAATCATTTGAAAAATAATAAGTTCGGATGATAAGTATAAATAAGAAAATAATGCATGATTAAATGAATAACCATGTAAATGAGTTTGCATAAGATAAGTTGTTTATAAATCAATGTCTTGTGAAAAGTATGTTATTTGTATAAAATGTTCTATGTCTCAAACTGAAATGATTCAAATAACGCTATGATATGTAATACCATACAAACACTTATATATAGGAAGTACCAACGGCGTATCCACCATGTTTGTATCATATTACACACGCATCGTTACTTAATCACTTAACCAAACCATACCAAACAATGTAAAATGTCTATGTTTAAATCAATTGTCAAATGTATTGAATAATATGTCAAAGTATTCATGTCAAGATGTAAATCATGTCAAAATGTCTATGTCAAATATCCATGTCAAATGTCTATGTCAAATATCCATGTATGGCAAGTGAAATGTCTCAACTAAACCATATGCACAAAAACAAAGTATTGAAGTAAAACTTGGTTTAAATCAAAGTTATGTTTTGTGAGAAAATGCATGATCAAATGTCAATCATGTTAAAATGTTTACCCAATCGTTAACCCATTTTGTAAAATCGTTCTAGTCGTTCTTGTTTTAATTGTGAAACTACTTTATGGTCGATTCTCTAATAACATTCAAACCTTCTTGACGCGTTCCTCGCTCCATCTCGCTCTCGCTCTCGTTCTTAACAAACCCTTACCAAAGGATAAGTTAATAATTACAGATTCAGTCGCTACCCACAACCCCCACACATAACAATGGGTGCAGTAAATAACGGGATTTGTCAGATCCTATGGTACCATAACCTAATATTGGTCGGCTTGATCATTGCTAATGAATGTCATCGGTCATGTAAACTACAACCAACAAGTTTGTTCACTTTTTGAAATTGTTATTAGTTTTTGAAATCATTGTATTCGTTCTTGAAATCATTGTTAGCGTTCTTGAAATAATTGTTATTGTTCTTGAAACTACTTTGTAATTGTTATTGAAATCATTGATAAAGCATTTAGCACATATGAGTCACCCCAAAACAGTTGAAAACAGTAAAAGAGGGGAATAATGTACTCGCCTGGGAGTGCTTAGGAGTCTTGAACAACTACCAAGTAAGCTAGAGGAGTCCCGGAAATCAAACGGTACCTAATATAGGTAACTACATAATTAACCCGGACCTAAATCGGAAGACTGGGTAGCAGGAGGGTTTGTAAACCAAATGAGTGTAGGAACTCATATGATATGGTTTAACAAAGCCTACATACTAAATGAAACTTAACCTAAGTATTATCGACCCATCGCGACCCATTTAAGGTAACTTATGCTACTTTAACGCGTCGTGCGCGTGAAACGTGTTCGGACCGTCTAACTAGTCCTATGACAAGTGTTATATGCCTAAACATGTTACATAATCAGTTATGTGACAAAAGTTTAGGTTACATATGCTTAATTACCAATTATACATGAAAAGGGTATTCTGGTAATTTACCTAAGGCATATAAACTACCTATCATACAACTACTTAAACGAAGCGACCATAGGGTATAACCTCGGAAGGTTATTCCCTACCTACTATGGTCACCTAATGTATTTGGTCGGATCCTAATGATCGACCAAACTGGGTCGGGCTCGAAGGTATAGGCGATTTATTAGATCGCCTACCCTACGACCCTAGACAACGTGGTAATCAGTGGGCATAGTCCCAAGGGACTATGACCAACGTGATTACACTCACGTTGCGAAGTTCAAACGAACTTTGCATTGACCATTACTGGTCAACGCTGAAAGTCAAACAAAGTTTGACTTTCTGACTCGAAAAGCAGTAAAATAAGGAAAAGAACGAAAGAATACTTACGAAGGGTCCCCGAATGCTAACCTCGATTCAAAAATCTCAGGTATGAAACAATAGTTTCAACTTAGAGTTTCTCAAATCAAAGTTCTAGTGATTTTAGCAATGGGGGTGGATGGGTATTTATAGGAATACCCGAACCGTTAAGATCGTTTCATGGAAAACGTGCCTTAATCCCATCCGTACATGTGTTGAAATGTCATGGTGTTTAGGTGTTTAAATTCCATCCATACATGTGTTGAAATGTCATGGTGTTTAGGTGTTTAAATTCCATCCATACATGTGTTGAAATGTCATGGTGTTTAGGTGTTTAAATTCCATCCATACATGTGTTGAAATGTCATGGTGTTTAGGTGTTTAAATTCCATCCATACATGTGTTGAAATGTCATGGTGCTTAGGTGTTTAAATTCCATCCATACATGTGTTGAAATGTCATGGTGCCTAAATTCCATCCTTATCCGCTGACTAAGCAAGTTAGAATGTGTGGTTGTGAATTAAACAACGGCTAATACATCGAATCTGGTCCTGAATGCGAAAAACGATCCAAATGACGTGACGAATGGATTTTTCTTATGGCGAACACTAAAATAAAATATTTTAGTGCTAACATAATTTTTTGGATGTCCGGATGTATTCAGAACGTAAGTTATGCGCGAAAATGCAAACTTGTGCACTTTTTGACACTTTTAGTCCCTGAATGACCCAAAAGTTTATTTTAGCACACCGAACCCCTCAAAGCCTATTTCTAAGCTATGTAAAGGATATTTATGGTATGTTTAACTTATGGTCATGTTCCAGAAGGTCTGTTACAGTTCAAATTGGCATACTTTCGCAGTTTGTCAAATTTAGTCCCTGTAAGCGATTAAACTTTGATTTCACCACACCAAACCTTCCAAAACTTATATCTAAGTTATGTAAAGGTTATTTAAGGTATGTTAAGCCTATGTCACTATTCCGGAGTGTTTGTTGCATTAAACTGGTTATATTTACGCATCAGTGCGCGTATAACCTTCCAGAAAGCGATTTAGAGTTTGAAATCGAACAAAAATTGATATGTGCAAATGATACACATATTTTTACAAATCCCAAGTATGAAATACAATATTTCATTGGTTTGGTATTTGTTTGATGGCCGTGGAGGCACAGGTGTTACATTGGGAAAAACGGCACTTAGGGTTTCATTTTCGGGGGAAACCGCACCTATTGGACCAAAAATTTTCAAGTTTTCGAAACCGGGTCGAAAAATGAAATTTTTGAGTAACAGACGCCTGGACACGGGGCCGTGTCCGCTGAACACGGGGTCATGTCCAGCCCACTGTTTGTAGTTTTGTCCGAAAAGATTTCTGTTTCGTGCTAACTTTTGGTGTATTCTTTCAGATGGCTAGGAAGTTCACAAGATTCAACGCCAATGAGCTCGATGCAAGAGCTCGATACGAGATTCTTCAAACAAGGCCGGAGGAATACCCGAGGCAAGCGTGCACGGACTTGCTAACCTTGGTGAATCAAATCGACCGTTTCAACAACATTGTCACGGGACCACTCAGAGTCGCCCTAACAAGTCGACTCCGTACCGTCCACGAATGCACGATGGAATTCTATAGCACTTTCACATTCAACTCAAGGTGCGACCCGTTCGACAATGACGGGGTAGTATTCCGATGTGGCGGAACGAGGTACTCGATCTCTATGGCACAATTTGGGTCGATTGTCGGGTTGTATGCGGAAGAGGATGCGGGAAACGAAGAAAATACTGGGGGAATGAGAGAGATAGGTGACAACGAACGCCAAGCCATGTGGGCTCAGATTGGAGAAGGGTACTACAATCCGAGCAGCACTAAGAGTACGAAGTTGAGGGATCATAGGCTCCTCAGCTACTCTCTTAGCCAAAGGCATGACAGTAGTGGCGTCGTTGGGTTAAGAGATTTGATTGTCCTCCACTGCATCCATAACCGCAGGCCGCTCGATGTTCCGTTCCTCATGCTCCGAAACATGCATCACAACCGCCTTGCTAGTGCACCGACTCCTATTTTCTTTGGGGGATGGGTGTACCGTCTCTTCAAGCACTTCGCCCACATACCTAGGTCATTTGAGAGGAGCCCATGGTCGGGTACGGTGGATATTCACATATGCCGCTCCATGAACCTGATTTATGAGGCAGAAGACGGGACGGTAACCTTTCAAAGGATGCAAGGTCATGCATGGAACCCGCAAGAAGCGCTTGTCCTCCAAGCTCCGCAACATCATCAATACCAATACCAACCCCACGGTGATCCGGGCCAATCATCCTCCTCGGGAGGCGGTTTTCCTAACTTTCAAAGTTTGCATGATTTGTTGTAGGAAAACCTTATGTGCACTAGGAACACCTATAACATGGCGAGCAACACCTACCACCGGGTCGGAGCTATCGAAAGAAACCTATCCGAGATCCACGACGATGTTGGATATATACGAGACCACATTGCACGCCATGGAGGGGATGATGATGATGATGACGATGCTATGGAGTAGGCGATGGGAGCGGAGGAGGAAGCGGTTGGTTGATGATTTCATAGGTTAACCCTTTTCCACTTTTGAACAATTGATGGCCTGCGTGCCAAGTGTTGAACAATTTACTTTTCCTAACTTCTTTTATTTTCTGCATTTATTTTCCTTTTAACTTTGACATGGATGTTAACTTTGGTAAAAGTAGGATGTTTGCTATGGTATGGTATGGTGTTTATTGATTAAGCAGGTACATACGAGGCTTAGAGTGCTAAACTTTAGTACTACTAAAGCCGGGACAGGAAAACCGACGACAGAAACCTGTTTTTCAACTTTGCAGACTGTCCACACGGGGCCGTGTCCATCCGACACGCCCCCGTGTCCATTCCCCTGAACCTGCTGTTTGTTCAAATTCTGCAGACCTTGATAGACACGGGGTCGTGTCCACTCAACACGCCCCCGTGTTCACCTTCTGTAAGTTTTCGTTACTGGCACCTGAACACGGGGTCGTGTTCATTCAACACGGGGCCGTGTCCAGGTAACCAGTAAGACAAAATTTTTGCTTTTCACACCTTTTTACACATTCAATCAACCTAAAAACTTACTTTTGGGACACATTGAGGACAATGTGTAATTTAAGTGTGGAGGGGATGCTAAAACCTTGAATCTTGCAAGTCCTAAATACAAGCCTTGCACAAAACTCTATTGGAACCGCTAATCACCCCAAATTTTTTCAAAAATTTTCATTTTTTTTACTTGTCTAGGTTTAACTCGGGAAATTCAAGTTCTTAAAAAGGTTATATTTTTACGAATTTACAACCAATAGCGTCGTGATAAAAAGAACCAACATAAGAAAGTTATGAAAAGGCATGACAAGCTTAGTTAAAATTTAATTATATATACTTGATCACATAAAAACCCATTCCCACAAAAGTGAGTTTTGAGCCTTTATTGAGCAAACACTTACATATCATTTGACTAAATGCTCATTTTTGTTTCTTATGTGAATAGCCGCTTGGTTCTTACGACTCTAGAACTTGCCACGACGATACATTCCCGGTCCTTACCAACTTAAACCCGAGTAAGTAAATGATGGAGGCATTAGGACTAACCCTTTTTATTTCTACACCATTATTTTTCTTTTTTTTACCACCTACCCAAAATCCCCCTAGTTAGCCCCTTTGAGCCTAAACCTTTTCATTTCATAACCCAAACTAAACACCCTTTTTACCCACCAAAACCTTTTTCATTTTTAACCCTTTGTTTTAGTAACAAGTTCGGTTCTTCATATGACTTTTCAAAAAAAAAAAAAAAAAAAAAACATTTGTGTTGATGATGAAGCAAAAGAAAATAAACAAACAAGTTCATCAAAAATAACTTTGTTTGAATAATAGCTTCAAAATAAAAGTTCCGAAAATAGAAAGTCTTACGAAAACCGACACTTGTTACGCTTTTCGCCCTTTTTCTACTAACCACTAACCACCAACCCAACCACCTACCTTTAACCCAAGCCTAACCCTTAACCCACAAAGTCCTCTTGATATTTACAAAGGTATATAAGTTAAAAAGGAGGAGGATTGATTGCTTGGCAAGCCTATGGTAGGAGTAAGTTCCATGCCGCTCTCGAGTGATCCACAAAAATACATTTTCGGCCGAGTGTTGAGTGATCCCCGTAAGGTATGTGAACTTGTATATAAATAGAATTTTAAAGAGGCATGTTATGCCCTAATAAGTAATTTATCTTATGAAAAGTTTTTAATAAATCATGACGAATAGGATTGTAAATAAATAAAAATAAAACTAAATAAAGAATCTTGGAAATCCCGACACTCTACGACAAGCCCAAAACCTTCTTTTCTACCCATTCCATTTGGGAGTGTAAATAGCCACATATTAAAGAGTTTTGCTTGAGGACACGCAAAGATTCAAGTGTGGGGGTATTTGATGTGTTCAAAATGTAACATATAAATTTCATCAAATGAGGCATAAAACTAACCCGTTTTTAGTACTAATGTTGGAAAAAGTGTGCTTTTGTCTTCCTTTTGTATTTTCAGGATTAAATGAGCTCAAATTAACAAAAGAAGCAATAAGACATCAAAATCTAACATAAATACAAGAAAAGGAACAAGACGTGGCATGCCCGACCCCACTACAGCATCTTCCCAAGCAAAACAAGAGATCAGAAGACTGAACACGCCCCGTGCTCAGCTAGCACGGGGGCGTGCCCAAGTGTCAGCAGAAAAGACAAAGTGGTAGAAGCTTCTATTGCCCACCACGGGGCCGTGGTTAACTATAAGATTCGCACAATCCAGCAAATCTGCATAGTACAAAGATTCTTCTGCACCACGGGGTCGTGCTCAGCGGACACGGGGGCGTGGTCAACTAATAAGACAAAGCTGCATTAAATGAAGAAAGAGAAGGATGTGGACACGGGGCCGTGCCCACTGGACACGGGGCCGTGCCCGAGCTTCTGTTCAGCCTATAAATAGATGTGCTTGGCTCAAGCTCAAACCATCCCTTGGCACACCACCTCTCTCACACTTCACCCACCACCCACCACCACCATAACACCATCATCCACCACCATCATCCATTGTCCATCGTAGAGTGTGTGAGTCGTCTCGGGATCCAAGATTGATCGTAAGAGTTCTTGACAATCAAGGCCATGTTTGCCTAAGTCTCTTACATCACTTGGTGAAGACAAAGTGTCTAGTGTAATACTTTTTATTTCTAATCTTTTGCACTTTTTATTTGGTTTCGTATTAATGACTTTAATAACTAGTTGCTTATGTTGAAGGTGATCTTTCTTTATCGTTTGTCCGTGGTGTCTTGAAATTATTTTACTGTCTATATAAAATAAAAGATTTTCACCATTCATATCTCCACGGTCTATATGGAGGTATGTTGGCTACCTGGTCGGGGGTTAAGGGAACGGTTTGGTAAAGGTCTTGCCATTGTTCAGCGTTTAGAGGTCCTGCAATGGACCTGGGTCAAATTTAGTAGGACCTCCTTCAATACTTAACGGTATTAGATGGCGGGGGTCCAAACTCTTTGATCCCCTCATAAGTTAACTACTATTAATACTATAACCCGGCTATTTAGGACTGTATCCCTGCTGACTCAGACTACTTAGCCGAGGGTAACGTCACCTCCAAAAGAGGGGCCTACCATAATATTGCATTAATTACTTAATTAATTATCTTCCAATAATCCACCCTTTTAGGATTGTATCCTTGCTGACTCAAACTACTGGGGTGAGGGTAACGTCACCTTCAAAAGAGGGGCCTACTACAATAACTAAGATAATCTCTTAATTATGTGCAAAAGTGCGGAAATAATCAAAGGTTACACTAGATACGAGTCGGAACCAAGTGATTCATCTTGTTTATCTGTTTTTTTTCTTTTTATTTTATTTTCAGCATTTTAGTTAGTTTTTATTTTTCTTAGTTTAAAACATTTTTCTAAACTTTTTATTTTGATTAGACGTTGAGGATAAACCGGTACTAAAAGCTCTTGTGTCCTTGGAAGACCTCGGTATCTTACCAACGCTATACTACGCTCACGATGGGTGCACTTGCCCATATGTGTGTTTAGTGTTAGTAAAATATCGTGTTTTATAAATTTAAAACTTGGCTAAAATAAGTGTTAAAGGGGCTTAAAATATACACCTAATATATATAACACTTCACACGCATCACACGCACTTTAAAGCTTATTAAGAAAGGAAAAGCTTTACGCTAAATTTTCCAAATGCGAGTTTTGGTTAGAACAGGTACAATTTCTTGGACACCTAGTCAATCATGAAGGAATTCATGTGGATCCAACAAAAATCGAGGCAATTACCAAATGGAAAACCCCTGAGTCACCAACCGAGGTTAGAAGTTTCTTAGGATTGGCCGGTTATTATAGAAGATTTATTCAAGATTTTTCTAGAATAGCCATCCCTTTAACTAAATTAACCTGTAAATATGTTAAGTTTGAATGGGGATTAAAACAAGAAGAAGCCTTTAGAATCCTTAAGCAAAGATTAACCCATACACCCATACTAGCATTACCAGAAGGAGCTGAAGACTTTGTAGTCTATTGTGACGCTTCTAAATTAGGTTATGGATGTGTATTAATGCAACAACAAAAGGTTATAGCTTACGCATCTAGACAACTTAAGAATCATGAAGAGAATTATTCAACACATGATTTAGAATTAGGAGCTATAATTTTTGCTCTTAAGATTTGGAGACATTACCTTTATGGTAGTAAGTTTACCATATTCACTGATCATAAGAGTTTAAGGTATATTTTCAAGCAAAAGGAGTTGAATATGAGACAAAGACGCTGGATGGAGATGCTTAGTGATTATGATTGTGGTATCCAGTATCATGAAGGAAAAGCAAATGTAGTGGCAGATGCTTTAAGCCAAAAGTATCATGAAAAGCCAAAAAGGGTACGTTCTCTTAAATTAAATCTACAATTAGATTTAAATGATCATATAAGATAAGCACAAGAATCAGTAATCAAGGATGATACTGAAAAATTGAATGGTATGCTGAAAGAATTAGAACAAGGAACAGATGGAAGTTGGAGATTCCATAAGAAGAGAATGTGGATACCTAAATTAGGAAACCTACGTCACCGTATATTAGAAGAAGCCCATAAATCTAAGTATACGATACATCCAGGAAATGATAAGATGTATCAAGATTTAAGAAAGAATTTCTGGTGGATAGCAATGAAAAAGGACATAGCAGCCTATGTTTCTAAATGTTTAACCTATTCTCAAGTCAAAGCTGAACACCAGAAACCCTCTGGATTTCTACAACAGTTAGAAATGCCGGTGTGGAAATGGGAATTGATAACAATAGATTTTGTTACTAAATTACCCAAAACAAAGAAAGGAAATGATACAATCTGGGTGATTGTAGATAGGCTAACCAAGTCTGCTCATTTCCTACCAATGAAGGAAACTTTCAGTATGGAACAGTTAGCTAAATTATATGTAAATGAAATTGTTTCTTTACATGGAATTCCTTTATTAATTGTTTCTGATAGAGATAGCCGATTTACCTCTCATTTTTGGTCAAGTTTCCAAAAAGCTATGGGAACCAAGTTAAATCTAAGCACGGCTTATCATCCTCAAACGAATGGACAAAGTGAAAGGACAATTCAGACAATGGAAGACATGCTTAGAGCTTGTGTAATTGATTTCGGAGGTAATTGGGATGATCACTTACCTTTAATAGAATTTTCATATAATAATAGTTATCACACAAGTATCAATGCTGCACCATTCAAAGCACTTTATGGACGAAAGTGTCGAACCCCAGTCTGTTGGGCAGAAATTGGGGAAAAGCAACTATCTGGACCTGAGATAGTACAAGAAACAACCGACAAGATTATTCAAGTCAAGGAAGGACTAAAAGTAGCACGTGATCGACAAAAGAGCTATGCTGATAACCAACGCAAACCCTTGGAATTTCAAGTAGGAGATAAAGTATTATTAAAAGTCTCTCCGTGGAAAGGAGTGGTAAGATTCATCAAAAGGGGAAAGCTAAGTCCCAGATATATTGGACCTTTTGAGATTATTAGAAGAATAGGACATGTAGCCTATCAGCTACAACTGCCAGAGGAAATGGCAGGAATACATGATGTATTTCATGTATCAAATCTCAAAAAGTGTTTAGCTGATGAATCACTGATAGTACCTCTTAAGGATATAGAGGTAAACGAACAACTCAAGTTTGTAGAAAGGCCTCTACAAATTGAAGACAGGAAAGACAAGAATCTCAAGAACAAGAGATTAGTTCTGGTCAAAGTTAAGTGGGACTCCAAAAGAGGACCTGAGTATACATGGGAGCTTGAATCAGAGATGCAAAAGAAATATCCGCACTTGTTCCAGTAGATCTTGAGGACGAGCTCTAAAACAAGGTGGGGAGGATGTAACAATCCTCAAATAAAACCAACACTCTCGAATATTTCTGACACCCTAATATATTTTAAAATATCCCAATATGTCTTTAAATACACCCCGTATGTGAAAACCAAGCCCGAAATACAGTATAGCATTAAAATAAATGAAAAACAAGAAATTTTAAGTTGAGGCGGGCCGCGTAGGACCCACCCCAACCTTACGCGGGCAGTATCAAGGTTGGAAACTAATTTTGTTGGTTTCTTTAGTTTAGGCGGGCCGAGTAAGATTCCCCCTAAGCTTACGCGGGCCGTGTGAGATCGAGATAGTGGCGCAGCCTGGTGATGACACGTGTCATCATCGTGGCAAGTCTAGGCGATGACCTGGATCACCTAAACCCTACCCGGGCTACGACGCGGGCCGTGTAAGCCCCGCTTATGTGTTACGCTGGCCGCGTGAGACCTAGAATTCAGCACTATATAAAGGAGCCATCGGGTTCAACCAGAATTCGTTCAGTTTTCATTTCTCAATCACAATTTCTGAATATAGGCTTTATAAAGCTGGTATTATACCCCCTAATTAGCGAGGTTCTGCTCTGTTGTAAGTATTATAACAGCAGTTTCGTAATAGATACGCTGCCCGATTGATTTAGGGTTCCGTAACAACTGTCGTGGTTCTGCCCGACGTAGTTGTTGGAATACCGTCTCGGGGAGGGTATCATTAATATTTTCAAAGGGTTATTATACTAACCTAAGTACATTTGTGTAAATTATAAATTATTCCCAGGAAACCCTTATGCGAAGTCTAAGATAGCAATGTGAGTTTATCCTCTTTTTGTTAACCTTTTTGTAATGTTTTACAAAACCTTAAATGTTTTACAATGTGATTAAGCGGTGATTGAGTCTTTGTAGTTCTTCAATTACTGCCAATATGATGGGGTTTTGTATACAAAATTTACTACACTGTGAGTAGTAAGTCGGGACGACAACACGTTACCATTGGACAACGAGTTAGCCAATGTGTAATATGACCCACAAGTAGGATTGATAGTACTGAATGAGTAATTGTGTAGAAATAAACAATGTGATCGCTCTCAATACTCTTTTAATTGATAAAATGTTTCTTGATTAAACTGGGATTCACTCACCAGTATTTCCCACTGACAAATGTTTTTAAAACGCGTTTCAGGTAACACAATGTGACAGCCAATTAGTAAAAAGCCAGCTGGAGAGCACTGAAGGCTTGGGAAAAATGTGGCTATAAAAGTTACCTAAAAGACGATGTTTTAAATTCAATAAAATAGGGTTTATCCCTATAAATGTATTGTAATAAGAAACTTGGGTTTTACCCATGTGATTATTAATATAAAAAATGGTGGTTTTACTCTTATAAACATTTCCTAACTACGGTCCTGATGTAATTTCCGTTGCCAAATTAACCAACTGATACCACCGAAAATCTGAGTTCGCGTCCGCCCGTTCCCGGGACAGATAAGGGATCGGGGGTTGCGACAAAATGTTCAAAGCGAGCTCTATCAAAAGCTTTTGTGTAAAGATCAGCAAGGTTATCTAGTGTGTCGACTCTATGCAGTTCAAATAGTTTCTTTTCAGCACAATCCCATATGAAATGATGACGTATGTCAATATGTTTAGTTCTACTGTGCTTTACGGGATTGTTTGTGATTGATATAGTGGCATTATTGTCTATCATAATAGGAGTACGAGTGAAATCCAAACCGTAATCGCGCATTTGTTGTTGAATCCAGAGAACCTGAGAGCAGCAGCTACCACCAGCAATATATCCAGCTTCACACATAGAGGTAGATACACAAGATTGCTTCTTGCATTGCCAAGACATAATCCTGCCTCCTAAGAACTGACAACCACCAGTTATAGACTTTCTGTTTGACTTGCATCCTCCAAAGTCTGAGTCAGTATAAGCTACAAACTTCAAATCACTATCTGCTGGATACCATAACCCAAGTTTAGGTTTCCCCTTCAAGTAACGAAGAATACGCTTCACTGCTTTCCTGTGTGATTCCTTTGGATTCGCCTGATATCTGGCACACAAACATACGACAAACATGATGTCAGGTCTTGAAGCAGTCAAGTACATTAGAGAACCAATCATCACCCTGTATTGAGTTGGATCAACATCTTCAGTACTTTCATGATCTGGGCCAAGATTGTGATTTTTGCAAATGGGTGTGTTGAAAGTAACGTAATCATTCATTTTTAACCGATTCAAAATGTCATACACATACTTCGTTTGATGAATAAACATCCCATCCTCCTTCTGTTCAACTTGTAATCCCAGAAAGTAAGACAGCTCACCCATAGCGCTCATTTCGAACTTGCTCTTCATCAGCTGCTCAAACTCTTTACACATGTTTTCATCTGATGACCCAAAAATGATGTTATCCACGTATACCTGTACCAGCAGAAAATCTTCCTTCTTCCTTTTGATGAACAGTGTACTATCAATCTGACCTCTTTCAAAACCATTCTGGATCAGATGTGTTGATAGTGTCTCGTACCACGCCCTGGGAGCTAATCCATACAAAGCCTTATCAAGTTTGTAAACTCGATTTGGATAGTCTGGATCAACAAACCCATCTGGTTGTGAGACATACACCACTTCATGGACTTTCCCGTAAAGAAATGCAATCTTCACGTCTAGTTGATAAACTTTGAAGCCCTTGAATGAAGCGAAATCCAGAAACAAATGAATTGCCTCCAACCTTGCCACTGGTGCAAACACTTCATTGTAATCGATCCCTTCTTGCTGATTGAAACCTTTGACAACCAATCGAGCCTTGTTACGTGTTACTATTCCTCTATCATCCTTTTTGCACCTAAACACCCATTTAGTGCCTATTTCCTTTTCACCTTTAGGAAGATCAACTAACTCCCAAACCTTCAATTTTGAAAACTGGGCCAATTCCTCTTGCATAGCTTCAACCCATGAATTGTCTTTTAGAGCCATATGAATGTTCTTCGGCTCCTCTTGGGAAATAAAGCAACTATACAAGCACTCGTTTACAATCCCAGTCTTCTCAATAGAAACAAATAACCCAGAGTTTGCTGCTATGCTTCTTCTCGTCTGAACACCTGCAGTAGGATCTCCAAGTATCATGTCAACTGTATGATCTCTATTTGCTCGTGTAGTAGCAATAGCATCAACTTCTAGATTGTCACTCAGGTTTGATCCAACCTCCCCCTGAATATTCCGATTCGCAAATGGATTAATGAAATCCTCCCCCTGAATGGGTTCAGAGTCACTATCGCTTGAATCAGGATTAGCAGCACCTTGGGAAGTTTTTGGAGCATCTGTCATATCTACATTCGATCTAGGCATGAACTTGCCTTCATCGTCTTCACTGATCACTGTCTGAATCAACTGAGAATTATCTGCATTAGAAAACTCAGGAATATTAAATGATTTAAAAACACTTTCATAATCATATAATATAGCTGGACCATTCGTTGATTGTTGAGGTTTGTAGGTAGTAATTTCTACATTGTAAACAACCTCAATTTTACCAGTTTTTAGATTAAAAACCCTTTTATTCGGTGTGCCAGGCACATAACCTAGAAAGTAGCCTTCGTCAGCCACCTCACCGAATTTTTGTTTATCTTTGTTTCGCACAATGGTGAAGGGTAATCCAAATGGTTCAAAGCCTGTTAAGTTTGGTTTCTCGTTAAACATAAGTTCATGACAAGTTTTGTTAAAATGTTTAACGGTCAAAACTTTGTTTAGGACGTAGCAAGCTTTATTCACAGCTTCTCCCCAGAAAAGAACTGGTAGCTTTGAATCTGAAAGCATAGTCCTAGCGGCTTCAATCAACGTCCTGTTTTTCCTCTCAGCGACTCCATTCTGTTGAGGCGTATAAGGAGCAGAATATTGATGTTCAATTCCCTTTCGAAGACAGTAGAGATCCAGAATCTGATTCTTGAACTCCGTGCCATTATCACTCCTTATCCTCTTAATCCTTGCATCATGGACATTTTCTAATTTTGTAAAAAGATCTATCAGCATCTCCGTTGTCTCATCTTTTATACCTAAAAAGAAAACCCATAAATAACGTGAGTAATCATCAGTGACAACAAGACAGTAGTACTTTCCACCTAAGCTCCTCACATTCACTGGACAGAATAAATCCATGTGAAGTAATTCATAAGGGGCATCTATGGAATTTACTGTTTTAGACTTATGAGGTTTCTTGTTTTGTTTTCCCTTTTGACATGGAAGACATTTATCTTCCACGTGAAACCTCTGCATTGGAACCCCTTTCACTACCTCATTTTTAATAATGTAATTCATTTTGCGGTAGTGAATATGGGCCATGCGTTTGTGCCACAACATAGATTCGGCTTCAGATGCTTTCGACAATAAACACGCCACCACAGCAGATGGATCCTTGGCACCCATGTCCATGACATAAGTATCATTTTTCCTTGGTGCATGCATCACTGTCCAATCGTCCCGAATAACCAAACCAGGTTTCAACACCAATGCCTCAGAGTTAGTAAAATGGACCGAGTGACCCTTGTCGCAGACTTGTGACACGCTCATCAGATTGTGTTTAAGCTGCTGAACATAGTTCACTTTATCCAACGTGATCTTCCCATTCGTCACTTTTCCTCGTCCTGAAATCCTATCACCTTTAGCACCAGCAAAATTTACATGTCCACCATCATATTCTTCAAATTCAGAAAACCATCTCGCATCCCCGGTCATGTGCCTAGAGTAGCCACTATCAACATACCATAAGTTGATAATCCTCCTTAACAGCTCCTGCACACACCAACCAAAAGATTAGTTAGATTGGGGGACCCAAGCCTTAATGGTATTGGGTCTTCCAAATTCACCAACTACATGAACATCCATCCAATATCCATCACTCCTAACTGGAGTCTTGGATCTTGGACCTGTTGATGGAAATGGGGTTTGATTTCCATGAGGTCTCTGGTCCTGAGGGTTCCTATATGTGTTTGGATTATGTGACCTTTGGAAATTTTGATTTTGAAATCTTGAGTTTCGATTCCAAGAAGATTGATTGTTGTAATTTCTAAAGCCATTGTCATAAAAAGTTCGACCACCATTTTGGTATCAATTTTGATATTGATCTTGACTTTTGAAATTATTTGAATTATTATTGTTCATTCTTGGTGAACTACTTCTAGGTCTCTCATATCTACCTGATGTAGATTCAGGTCGAAATCTTGGTTGACTTCTTTGAAAACGTGGAACTTGAGGAGTTCCTTTTTCATCCTTATCTGCACCAACATCAACACCCCCTTGTTGCTTAGGAGCAGATTTCTTTGGAGAGTTAGACTCTCTCTCCTTTTTATCACCACTCTTCTCTGGTGACTTCCCTCTTTGTTTCTCATTGACTTGTGCTTCAGTCTTTTTGTTAGGATAGCAGCTAGCTACATGTCCCTTGGTGTGACACTTGAAGCACGATCTCTTTTTCGAAGACTTCTTATCTGAAGCCTTTGAACTAGATCCTTGATTTGATGATAATGCCTTAGAAGGATTTTGTTCAGTTTGCTTAGATTCAGATTTTTCTAAGTTTTTGTTTAGCAAACTCTACATTTGATTCATATTCAATAACAGTTGTCTCATTTTTCATATCACAACCTTTAACAAAATTAACCTTTTTAACAAAAGTTTGATTTTTCTGTTTAGGATATGAGTTTTTCTTTTTCGAAACTGGTTCCCTGTTATTTTCCTCCTTAGCATCATCACTCTCAGACACATCACCTTGACTTGATGTGGAACTACTTGGTGATGTTGACACAAAGTCTGTTAGCTCATTTTCATCGGGCAAGAAAGAATAGTCATCACTAACAGGCGGTGGAACTTCATTGAAACCATGGAATCCCACACTAGTTTTGTCATTACTTTTCTTCAAGCCACCCATCATATGTTTCATTACAAAAGTAGAGTCCATGAATTGACCTAATTTCTTTTCAAGTTCAACAACTTTGAGTTGTGGGTCTGACAACTCTTTGCATTTTTTATAAATCTCTTTTGTTTTCTCACCCATCATGTCATGAGCTAAGTCTATGACTTGAAGTTTTCCGTTTAATTTGCAGGTCAAATCTTCAATTTCAGCTTCATAGCCTTTTATCTTCTTTAAGTATAACGAATCGTTTCTTTTAGCAAAAAAGTTTGATTATTTTATGTTGGACATGTCGTTTACCAGACTTTGATTTTGAGTTGATAATTTATCAACTTCACCCTGTAATTCATGACATCTTAAGCAAACAGAATTAGTAGAATTACGTACCTCTCCAGTTGGCTTGTCTAGATTGGCCATGAGAGCAGCAAGTTGAGCTTCCATTCTTTTATATTTAACATCTTTCTCTTCGGCTTCCCTTTCATGATCAGACTTCAGCTTGTCCTCTTCAGCTTCAGTTGTCTGACCAGCCTTATCTCCTTCAGCTTTACACTCTCTTTCCACATCAGCATCCACTTGTGCTTCAGCATCATCAACTGGCTCTATCTCTGCTATGAATGCCTGAGTAACATTCTCATCATCTTCCAAATGAACACTCCATCATATAATCCCTCTCGTGCAGTAGAGATCAAGGCCCTTGAGTTAGAGTTGTTTGTTGCATTCCTATTGTTTGAACTCTGACTCGAAGTCTCAAGCTTTTTTTTTGACATTCCCTAGCGAAATGCCCATAACTTTGACAGTTAAAGCACCTGACTTTGGTCTTGTCAAAACCAACGCTCTTCCCTACAAACTTTCTTCATGTCCTATTCATGAACCTTTTGACTCTTCTGGAGATCATAGCCATTTGCCATTGTAGATCCATCTCCTCTAAGTCATCAGGGTCAATCTGATCATAATCTTCATCTAAAGTAGCAGGATCAGATATCTTTCCATGAATGTAGTTCTCATAGGAGGTAACAAATGAAGCAAGTAGAGCAAGATGTTCTTCTACAGACTTCACACTCATAGGCATCGATTTTGTACTACTACTCTGCTTAGAATGTCACACCCCGACCACGTAGAACATACAAAACGTGGCAGAAATGTCGGGGAGTGTTGTAACATAATTAATTGTTTCAAATCCATGGCAATTGAAGTTTCGTTTTATTGATTAAAAGTGTTACAATGTCTTAACAAACAAAGAAATACAACATAATTAACTAGTCTTGCATCTTTTATTGTCACTAAAGCCCAAGTCTGCCTATATGTATCTTGATCATCTTATGCAACAGCTCCTGAAAAACACATGTGAAAATAGGTACGTCAGCATAAAAATGCCTGTGAGATACATAGGTTTTGTGAAAATAGGTTTCATGACTTATGTTTGAGAAAATGTTTAGCCATGAACCTTGTAATTTGCTTTGTTTTGTAAATCATTTGAAAAATGATAAGATCAGATGATATGTATAAATAAGAGAATAATGTATGGTTAAATGAATAACCATTGTAAAATGAGTTTGTATAAGATAAGTTGCTTGTAAAACAATGTATTGTGAAAAGTATGTTATTTGTATAAAATGTTATATGTATCAAACTGAAATGATTCAAATAACGCTACGATATGTAATACCATACAAACACTTATATATAGGAAGTACCAGCGGCGTATCCACCATGCTTGTATCATATTACACACGCATCGTTACTTAATCACTTAATCAAACCAAACCATCAAGATGTAAAATGTTCATGTAAATCATGTAATATGTATCCAAAATGTAAGTCTGTGATGAATAACAAATGTACTAAGTACGCGACAATAGACATACGTAGCATGTGACCTGTACTAAGTATGC
This sequence comes from Helianthus tuberosus, assembly GCA_030545235.1. Taxonomy (NCBI): domain Eukaryota; kingdom Viridiplantae; phylum Streptophyta; class Magnoliopsida; order Asterales; family Asteraceae; genus Helianthus; species Helianthus tuberosus. Next base: position 133,377,926 of record CM060363.1, read on the forward strand.
AACAATAGACATACGTAGCATGTGACCTGTACTACGTATACAACAATAGACATACGTAGCATGTGACCTGTACTACGTATACAACAATAGACATACGTAGCATATAACCTGTACTAAGTATGCAACAATAGACATACGTAGCATGTAATGTAATGTAAAACGATGTACTAAGTAATGCACACAATGGGCACACCTAGCATAAGATGTAATAAAATCATGTACTATAATGTACTAACGAACATAGCAGGTATATGATGTGAAAACAGGAAAGCACGAAAGTAACAAGTATGCACATGTGTTTCACCCCAAAACAGTTTGGAAAACAGTAAAAGATGGGTCTATGTACTCACTTGAGATTGCTTAGTAGTCCTTGAGTAACAACCAAACAATGCTAGGGATCGCGGATATCAAACGGCACCTACTATAGGTAACTATGTTAATAAACCGGACCTAAATCGGAAGATCTGATAGAATGAGGGTTCGTAAACCAAACGAGTATAGAGACTCGTGTCATATGGTTTAACAAAGCCTACATAATAAATGAAACCTTAATCTAAGTGCTTACGACCCATTACGACCCGTTTAGGTAGCTTATGCTACTTTAACGCGTCGTTCGCGTGAAACGCGTTCGGACCGCCTAACTAGTCCTATGACAAGTGTTATATGCCTAAACATGTTACATAATCAGTTATGTGACAAAATTTTAGGTTACATATGCTTAATTACCAATTATACATGAAAAGGGTATTCTGGTAATTTACCTAAGGCATATAAACTACCTATCATACAACTACTTAAACGATGTGACCATATGGTATAACCTCGGAAGGTTATTCCCTACCTACTATGGTCACCTAAAGTGTTTGGTCGGATCCTAATGATCGACCAAATGGGTCGGGTTCGAGGTATAAGCGATTTATTAGATCGCTTACCCTACGACCCTAGACAACGTGGTAACCAGTAGGCATAGTCCCAAGGGACTATAACCATCGTGATTACAATCACGTTGCGAAGTTCAAACGAACTTCGCATTGACCATTACTGGTCAACGCTGAAAGTCAAACAAAGTTTGACTTTCGGACTCGAAAAGCAATAAAATAAGGAAAAGAACGAAAGAATACTTACGAAGGGTCCCCGAATGCTAATTTCGATCCGAGAATCTCAGGTATGAAACAATGGTTTCAACTTAGAGTTTCTAAGATCAAAATTCTAGTGATTATGAAGCATGGGGTGATGGGGTATTTATAGTTTTCGGTCCACCGTTGAGATCGTTTCATGGAAACCGTGATTCGATCACATCCGTACACTTGTTGAAAGGTTATGGAAGCTAAATATGATCCTTATCTGATGACTAAGCAATTTAGAACATGTGGTGGTGGATCAAACAGCTGCAAACAGGCTGTTAAATACTCAGCATCTGGTCTGGAGACCCCCTACGCATCGTAGGGCAAAAACCCATACGCATCGTAGGGCACAAGTTTGGCAGAATTACACTTTTGGTCCCTGTTATGCAATAGGGTCATTTTTGACACGTTTAACGCCCGTTAACCCCATTTCAAAGCTCTAAAATGAAGTTAAAGTATAGGGAACTTAAAATGTGTTCAAAAATATCTCGGATGTCGGTTCGTTTAGCCGTACGGTTGCGATGTTCGGTTAATTACGACGGAATGCGCATAAGCGCGAAAAACGATCCAAATGACGCGACGAATGGATTTTTCTTATGCCGAACACTAAAATAAATTATTTTAGTGCTTAAATAAATTTTTGGATGTCCGGATGTATTCAGAATGTAAGTTATGCGCGAAAATGCAAACTTGTGCACTTTTTGACGCTTTTAGTCCCTGAATGACACAAAAGTTTATTTTAGCATACCGAACACCTCAAAGCCTATTTCTAAGCTATGTAAAGGATATTTTTGGTATGTTTAACTTATGGTCATGTTCCGGAATGTCTGTTACAGTTTAAATTGGCATACTTTCGCAGTTTGTCAACTTTAGTCCCTGTAAGCGATTTAACTTTGATTTCACCACACCAAACCTTCCAAAACTTATATCTAAGTTATGTAAAGGTTATTTAAGGTATGTTAAGCCTATTTCACTATTCCGGAGTGTTCGTTGCATTAAACTGGTTATATCTACACATCAGAGCGCGTATAACCCTCCAGAAAGCGATTTAAAGCTTGAAATCGAACAAGAAATGATATGTGCAAACGATACACATATTTTTACAAATCCCAAGTATGAAATACAATATTTCATTGGTTTGGCATTTGTTTGATGGTCGCAGTGACACAGGTGTCACATAGAAGCAGATGTTCTCTTGGCTCCAGTTGATCCTCCTGAAGCAGCTACAGAACACACATCACCATCCTCATTTACTGTGACCTGCTCATTTTCACATGAAAGAAACACAGTAGTAGAGTCGCTAGAAGCGTTGTGAGATGAAGAAGATGTAAGCCCATTGTAAATCCCTAGATCTTGAACCTGATCATATCCAGTGTCTTTCTTCTTCATATTGAGCTCATATGCTCTCAGCTTGCCAACTACTTCTTCCAGTTCCTTTGTTTCATAATCTGCTTCTCCTTTGATCATGAGAGTGTAGATATCCCATTTAGTAGGTAAAGCATCGAGCAACTTGTCATTATTCTCTATGTCAGAATAGCAATCTATATCATAATTGTCCATTTCTAATATCAGATGGTAGTATCGAGTGATGATGTCCTCAAGTGACTCATTTTTCATATATTTGAATACAGCAAACTGCTCCTTCAGTAGATCAACTTTGTTCTTCTTGACATCCGGATTTCCCTCATATCTCTTCTCTAATGCAACCCACATTTCCTTTGAAGTACTGTACTTCTTAAAGGTATGTTTGATGCCATCAGGTAAGGACATCTTGATAGCAGCTAAGGCCCTCTTTTCAGCTTCATACATTTTCTTATCAGCCTCTTGCATGTTCACGTAGGCTGTGACACGTGGTCTGCCCTCAAAATCGTGTGTTGGGTTTGTGTACCCATCTACAATACAGATCCACATGCGTGTGTCGTGATATTCAATGAATGATTGGAACCTGTCCTTCCATGTCAGATAATTTTCCACCTTCATCATCTTAGGCGATTTGTTGGTAGTACCAACCTCGTGCTCCATTCTCAAAAGCTCATTCAAATTAGACATGTTCGACATTTTAACGTTGCAAACTGATAAAACCGTACAAATTTTTTCTGAACCTGTTTTTACTAAATTATACCGTTAGATTCGCCTCGAGATTACGATTCCAATGATATATAATGTCGAAGACCTTTTTCGGGATTTTCCAGAGTCTTTTTGTCCTAAAAATCCAAGGAGTCCAACGGTGCAAACGGTTTCCTGAGATGAGCTACGGATAATTTTCTAAACACGAAACAGTGAAATTTTTTGTACGCAAGCCAAGAAAAATTCCACCCCTTAACTGTATCTCGGAATAGTTGTCCAAGATGGTCCGAAATGGTCCAATATTCGAGATGTTTATCCGATATGGCCAGAAGTGATCCGAAATGAACACCTTCTGGTCCGAAATGAACTAATCTGATTCGAAATGAGACCTTCTGATCCGAAATGAACACCCTATAATCCGAAATGATCTGGGATCCTTCTGTATGTTACGAGATGCAACTTAATGTGGTCCGAAATACAAGTTACTTGATCCGAGAAGCAAGATTTCTATCCGAGATGGTCCGAAAAGCAAGATTTCTATCCGAAATGGATTCGAAATGCTTGCTGTTTATTCGAAATTGTTGCTGTTTTATCTGAAATCAGTAGCAGAACCCTAGAATAGCCGTCGAAAACGTTCAAAACTTTGATTTTTCTGCAGAAAACGATTCTGAACCAAGCCAATCAAGAGCCTAACGCTCTGATACCAATTGTAGGTCCCCGAATCCATATGGATCGTCACAGAATCGTCGATCTAACCTAGAGTGCAGAATCCTCTAGATCAGATTTAACAGAAAACGAGTAGAAACATAAATCTCTATAAACCCGATCTTTATTTATTATCTTCAAACGATTACAATCATTCAAGATCTCTAATTCGTCCAAGCCTTTGCTATTGCGAATTCTCTCCAAGTGATTAGCTGATTAACTGATCAACCTAAACCATAATGCTAAGCTTTGTTTATATAGGACAAGCTTTGCATATGGGCTAGGTCATGGGCTAGGCCCATTTTGCAAACCATTCCCCTTATGTGGGTTTGGATTGGCCCAATCACTCTTAATAAACTAATACAAAGCTAAACCCGCTAACCGTTTATCGTTTCACTAATTACAAGATATCCAAAGACCAAATCTAAGTTGTTGTCACAAATATGCACCAATAGTAGCCTCAATGGAGGGCCTTCTTCCCCTCCTGTTGTTCCCCGTAGTAGTTTACGAAGTTCCACTATTTCTGCTTGACATTCTAAGAAAATAAGGAGGTTGTCATTTACACAGAACATCACCACGGCCCCGTGCCGCCTAGACATGGCCACGTGCCTCCACTTTTGTTATGATTTCGAACCCAAAACTCTCTATTTTAAGTCATTTTTTCTTTGGTTTTTGAAAGTTTTGAACGTAAATAACTTGAAACATTGTTGTAAAACATTTATTTTAAGGGAGTTTGGGTTTAAAATCACTTATTTATGTTGAAAAAGCTTGAAGCTTTAAAGATTCAAGCTCTCATGGAGGTTGAATGTTTTGGAGAAGAAGGAAAGAGATATATGTGGCAAAGACAAGAAGGTTTGATGAAACCTTTTTTAAGAATATACCTTTTCAGGTATATGTGTAGAATCAGGTCAGATCTTTGTCTTTAGAATGAGTCCAAGACATGTTTCCAAAGGGCTGACTTTATAGAAAGTGACAGCACAGTGGCCATGGCCCCGTGCCTGGGTGGCTTGACCCTATGGTTTGCAACCGGTCAGAATGGCTTTTGGTAGCTAGTGACCACAGGGCGTGTTGGCAAGGCACGACCCCATGGTGTCTTAACAGATGGGCATGGGGGCGTGCTTATGTGGCATGACCACGTGTTGTTTTTTAGACTTATGAAGTTTCGTCTTATTTAAGGTGTTTTATTTTATTAGGTGGCTCTTTACTGGTATGGACAACACCAACGTGCCGGATGTACCTAAGGTGCTTGTGATTTATACGAAAACACAAGAGATTGTCGGAAAGGAAGAATCCTAAACTATACAGTGGGGGAAACCAACGTTTATTTACCTTATCCAGGCTCTTGTTAAAGAAGGTATGAGTCGAATCGCTCTGGTCTATGTATGCACCAGATGTAGCCGGTGGTGAGTCTGTCATGGCATAATCGAAACAGGTACGACTATCACATCCGGCCTCACAAGCTGTTAAGGTAGACGTAGCCGCCTCGATGTCGTTTATTTCTGAATGGGCCCCCATCAAATCTTCTCCATTGTTAGTGTTTTGTGATAAACACCTCATATTCATCATAGACTCTATTTCTATTCATTTTTGGAGAATCCTCTTTTCTATTTGGCATATGTCATATGAGGTTATGTCTTCTTGAAAAGAGGTTATGTCTTCTTGAAAAGATGTTTGATGGCATTCAGACGGACGATAGTTATCGTTTTTACTTTCGCCCCTCTTCAGATGAGTTTCACAGGAGGACGATGGGTTCATTAGGTAATGGGGGTTGAAATTTAGAAGTAGCATTCTAAATCTCGATGAAACCCACCACATAATTAACACCATTCACCGTAAGAATTGCGAAAGTAAAAATAATCAATAGCGTCCATGTTTTTGTCAGATGTTATTAACCATTGGGATTGGATGGTCCTGTTTTGCAGTTGCTGGCAGAGAGGCACGACCTCATGTTGGGATAACATGGCCCCGTGTCACGGCTACTATCTAACTAAAACAGTTTCACCAGCTACTGTTAAGGGCACAACCCCGTGTTTAGCAAGCACGGCCCCGTGCTGCAGAAAAAATGCAGAAAATGCAAAACAAAGAGAAATCCTAAAAATTAAAAATAAAAAGGTAAAAATTGATTAGGCCATTAATTTTAAGCTTCCTTAAAATCCTTGTGTCCCCGGCAACGGCGCTAAAAACTTGACGTGGTCGAGCGTGGGTTTAAATTTTAGATTACTTTAAGCACTTTTTACTCGTGGATCAAGCTTTAAATTTATAAAACATGATACAATACTACCACTTTACACACGTTAGGGCAAGTGCACCTATCATAGACATAGTATAGTCATGGTAAGATACCGAGGTCGTCCAATGACACAAGAGCTTTTAATACCGGCTTATTGTTAACGTCTAATCTAACCACATTTTGATAAAGGTTTTGAAAGTTTGAAAATGATAAACTAGAAATAAAAATTTAAATGAAAGGAAAAACAAATAGACAAGAAGGAATCACTTGGTTCCAACTCCACTTTTATGTATCCTTTGATGATTTACGCACTTTAGGCTTTCTAAGAGATTATGTTAGTTATAGTGGCATGCGCCTCTTGTGAAAGCGAAGCTACCCTCAACCATATTGGTCTGAGTCAGCAGGGATACAGTCCCGCAAGGTCGGATTATTAAAAGATAATTAAATAAGTTACTAATGCGGAAAGTAGTAGGCCCTCTTGTGAAGGCGACGTTACCCTTGACCATATTGGTCTGAGTTAGCAGGGATAAAGTCCTGCAAGGCCGGATAAAGTTTTAATAGTAGTTTATGTATAAGGGGTTCAAGCCATTCTGACTTCCCCTGATTTGATGTTATCTGCCTCAAGGGAAGTCCTAATAAGCTTGAACCAAGTCCTCACAGGATCTATACACTGAACGAGGCAAGAACTTTACACAAACACCCTTCTAACCCCCTTCCAGGCAGTTAACATAATTTATATAGACTGTAAAGACACGAATGAGTGAATCAATGAAACATGAAGAAATGTTTAAACAAAGTTCACTTTCAATATTAAAAACTAGTTATTAAAGTCACTAATATATACCCAATTAAATAGTTACCAAATATTGGAAATCAAAAGTAATATATAAAAGATTTGTCTTCACCAAGTGATGTAAGAGATTAGCCAAGCATGGCCTTTGATTGACAAAAACTCTTACAATCAATCTTGGATCCTGAGACTACTACACACTCTAAAAGATGAAAGATGGATGATGGTGGTGGATGTTGGTGTTGTAGTGGTGGTGGACTAATGACAAGTGTGAGAGAAGTGGTTTGCCAAGGGATGCCTTTCTCTTGAAACAAGAACCTCTAGTTATAGCTGAAAACTGAGGTCTGGCATGGCTCCATGGTCTTCTCTTTATCTCCCTTCATTAACTGTAGATGTCAGGTCTTGTACCAACATGCCCCGTGGTGACAGAGCACGGCCCCATTGTGAGTGTACTTGCTGTACTTTCACAGATTCTGCGAATCCCAGAGTTAACCACGGCCCATGTTGAGTTGGCATGGCCCCGTGTTAGTTTATCTTTTGTTGTTGACTTTTTCTGTAAGGAATCTTGACTAGGCACGACCCCATGCCTAAGCTTCTTTTTTTTTTTTTTTGTTATTTTTGTTGTTTTAGATTTGGATGGGGGTTCGGCAGGTCGTCTCAATCCTTCTTCTTTGTATTTGTGTTAGGTTCTGCTGTTAATTTGTTCCTTTAATTCGTTTAAGCTCTTTTGATCCTATAAATTAAAAGTAAACAAAGAAACGTGCTTTTTCCAACATTAGTACCGAAATAGGGTTGATTTTATGCCTTGTTTTATGTAATTTATATGTTCCATTTTATGCACATCAATATGGAAAAACATGTCCAATCAACTCTCAAATATACCACAATGTTGGACGAGAGAGACTAATTGTGTAAAATAAAGGAAGTTGTGATGTGGAGGGACTAAATATGTCAATATGCCAATTTTTGGCCTCTGAGTGACTCTTACGAACCGCACGGGCATATGTCTTACGGATCATAATGTAGATAAAATAGCATTTCCTGGCAACCCCATACGGACCGTAAGCCATTGGATCTTACGGACCGTAAGCTGTATTGAAACCATGTGCGCTAAGGTCCTTACGGACCGTAAGCGGTTAACCTTTACGGTCCGTAAGAGACCATGCTGGCAGTTTTATGCTTGTTGTCCAAGACAGCCTGTACAGTTTTATGCTTGTTGTCCAAGATAGCCTACACGTCCTAGGACACTTATCAACACTAGGGAACTCCTGGTAACACATGGCATCACCCCAAGATCCAATTGCAACTATAAATAGCCATGCCTTTGTTCATTTCAAATTGCTCATTTCATACTTTCTTTCTCTCTACTGGAGTTTGTTTCTTCTTTAGAGGCCTCCTCTGAGTTCAAGATTTATCCTAGAACACTAGTTAGTGTTCCTTCTTAACTCATTTCTTTTCTAGACTAAGTTATTAGCCAAAAGTCAAGCAAATTAACTTTTGCTTTGACTTTGACTTTTGGTTATGACCATTATGGTCCAGAAATTTTTCAAATTGAACATTGCTACGTGATCATAATAAGGTAGGTGATAATCCTCTAAGAGGGCGCCTCCTAAAGATCACGTTAAGTTGGTCAAATGACGGGTCAAAGTTATAGTAATAGAAAAGTCAAAACACAGTTTTTCAAAAAACATGTAAAATGAACTTATAAATGTTTAAACACATATTTTTGACATTATATCAGTTAGTATAATGTATTAGCACATGTTTAAGCATGTTCAACCCGTCATTTCCAGTTTATAATCGGGTTCGCATCCGAAAGTCTAACAGTTTAACTTCTCCTTTGACTTTCGATTCTAACCCAATTTAGCTAAGTTAGCTACTCATTTGAAGTTGCATCATGATCATATTTATGTATGGAATAACCCTTTGAGGTTATACCATTTGATCATAATAAGTTGTCAGGTTTTATGCAAGTTCATACATTATGATATAAAAATACCAATTTTGCCCTTTTATACATGAATTGGTTTTTAAATCATATTGAACATATAAAGTGTAATAACTACTGATGTGGTAACATAATAAAGATATTTTGGCATAATGAACTTGACATTTTCTCATCCGATAACCCGATACCTCGTATGTTATAACTTAGTTTATATAAGTTAGCCGAATTGGGTCAAACTCTTTCAAATTCTTCTATAATCTAGAATGTATTATGTTTACCCTATATTATACAAGCCATAATACTTGTAAGGGTTTAAACTACATTTATCCGGTCATCGCTTAATCTAGCGTACTGTACCGTTTTCTTTATATATTAGTTAACCGGTCCAAGTCTATGACTTGAATAGGACCCGTTAACATTCTAATTGGTTATTATACCATTCATTCCGGACTAAGGGCGTCTAGAAAATTTCAACCTTGCTAGTTTTTTTGTTATATCGGTTGTGCTTATATATTTGTCTTTGGATTGTAAAGACTTAAGCCAGTTAAATACTCTTAACTTATTTTCCCTATACGTGCTTGGGATACGGTAAATTATTTCCGTTTGGTTGGGTATGTCACACCAAAACCGATGGCGGAAACATCGGAGTGAGACAAACGTGATTGCTCGAGACTTCATAACACTATTGTGACAATATTTAATTCAAACCAATTTCATTCATAGATAATAATTGTCAAGTACATCAAAGGAAATCAAAGTACAACATTGGTAATTCAAAGTACAACAATGTTCAACAATAATATGATAACAAAATCTAGTATTTCGATATGTGTTTCTAAAGTCGTCCTTACTGGATTTCATCAAGATCATCATCATCATCAACCTGTAACATGTTTAAAAGTATACTTCAACACACAAGGTATTGGTGAGTACACAAGTTTAGTATAGCATAAGTATGTAAAATGGTTTAAACGAATCAACATGGAAAAAATAGCTAACTAGATTAATGTATCATGGCATGCAATTTAACAAGTCAATCCTCTGATTACAGCATAAAATAACTTAACATGACCACAAGACTACGGGCGGTGCATTACTCCTATAGTGCTATACAAACTATGCGGATCATGCAATGACCAATATAATCGCGGGTGCACACGGGATTATAGTAGTAGGCGCATGAAAACCATAGGGTGTTCTACTGTGTATCGTGAGACACGGAACATAACATGACACCGAATAGCGAAACAGAATATGGTTAGAAAATGGTGGATACATCATTGGTACCTCCTATATATAAGTGTTCCTACCATATTACCAAATTTTCATAAAACGTGTCATGCGAAATTCAGTGTTTTCTCAGACCTTATAAAACGCGATTAAACAAACTTTAGTAATTCACAAATGCACTATGAAACGCGCGATACCTGATTATTCATGACGAAACCTCATCCTCGAAAATCGTTAGCCGCAACGGCTACAATTATCACTAGCATTTCCCAATGCTTCATATTCGCATTATATCCGATGATCATACCATTCCTACCCTTGCATTCATCTACCGAATCATTCGTTCACTCTTATACCATGATTATTCCCAATTATTCCCTTGACTTTTATCCAAACCTTATTTACAATAAATTGGCCTAAACATTCAATCCCTTAAACAAATATCTTCACCGGTTCAGTTCTGTCAAAATACTTCTTTACTTTTTAAAACTATCTTCTATTTTTATTACGCCCAAAATTTTCTTAGTCGGCCCATTACCACCAAAACCTTTTGAAACCATAAATATTAACCATCCCAATTTCTCATCAATAAGCCTTTTTCTAATAAAATGTAATTTTACTCATGGTTGCAAAAGTCACTAGGCGCTTCCTAGTCGGTCGACCGGGGAGTTGAGAGTACTCGGCATAGGCGGAGAGTACTCAGGGAATACTCAGACATGTTAAATTATAAAGAAACTAGTTTTCGGAAATTAAATATATGTCTAATAACATAAATTTACTAATATTTATAACAAAATACGTGAAAATGATATTCATTATTTAATATGATAGTCATATAAATTATGTTTTATTATTTTTTAAGCCAAACTTGGCCCGAATTGACTTTCTAGATCCGATTTTGGCCGAGTTTGACCTCGTTTGATCGATTTCGAGTAATTAGGCAGAGTTAGAGAAAGTCCCCTCGGCAGCCTACCTTGTAGCGACTACTCGGGGAATACTCGGCCTTGGAAACCTTGTTTTACAACCATAATTTTACTAATACGCCTTAGAACCGATAAAATTTTTCGTACAACCTATAGTGAGGGCCACACTTTTCATCATAATACATTATATTTTATACAAAAGCTTTCTTCATAGGTAGCGTCCTTTTAAAATACTTCTCCCATCGATTTATTCGAACTTGCTCAAACTCACTTTGCTTACACACACATGCACATTTTACTCATACTTACAATTAATGCCTCAAATCACCTTAGTCAAAGGAACTACTTTTACAAACCTACCCTTTTCGTCCCTCAAAATTTCCATGCATTTTAACACGCCTACACATGAACTCCACATACATTCACTTCAAAATTGCAATTTTAGCCAACTGTTTTAACCAAAATGCCTTTTTCCAAAAGTCTTCCTGTTGAATAAATTTCGGGATGAAATTTCCTAAAGTAGGGGAGACTGTAACGCTACGCATTTTGTAATTTCCTTATTTAGAAAGTGTAATCATATTTCTATTTTTTGGAAACTTGTATTAATACCATTTTCACATTTTAATTCAATTTTTGTAATTCAAGACTTTAATCATAATGAAATTCGTATTTTATACATACTTGTTATACATATAATCAATCAATCATTTGAATACACAATACTTGCAAACCGACACTTTTTATATGGACTAATACTCATACATACATTCACGACACTCAAATTATACTTGCATACACTCATACTATACTTTATTACACTTTGAATACCGAAAAACGTGTTAAAATGCAAGTTTACGGCATAAAATAACCTAATTACAAAGTTCAGGGGCCAAAAAAGGAAATTTGCTGACAAGACTCCCAGGCGACACGCGGGAGAATCCTGGTCTTCCCTCATGATGCTCCAGAGGAGTCGATCAGCAATTTGATTCCAGCTCGCGAGTTGGCCAACTTTCACCCACTTTTTCACACCCAATCACCTCTAACCTTCATAAAACAACAAACCCTAATCACAAACTATATAAACAAGCTTTCTAACACTCTTTTTCACTTTCCAAACTCATCTAAACTCTCAAATTTGCTAGAAAATTAAGAACAAGGGAGATTCTTTCAAGTGCTAAAAGTGAGTCAAACTCACTTTTCTTCATCTTTTCTCCATCATTTCTTCCTCTACAAAGCTTGGAACACCTCTAAGAGTGTTTCCACAGGTTTACCATGGTAAACCAAGGTGGAACATCACCATTTTGAGGTCCAAACTTTCTGTTTCGGAAGAATATATGGAAAACTTTTAAGAAACTTAACTTTTCTTCATGAATCTCATGCCTAACATCTTCCTAAACCCATCTATGGTTATGGGGCTTGTTAGAGATTGATTCTTACCTCTAAACTTTCTGTTTTGATAGGGTTTAATTCAACCCACAAGTTTTGAAGTCACCCAAGTCTACCATAGTTCATATGGCAAGACTTATGTTTGATGCAAGTGTGAATCTTGGAAGCTTTGGCAATCCTAACTTGTTCCACACCTCACTTGATGTTTTATTTCTATTCCAAGTATCTTACTAGTCCTAAAGTAACATAACCTCATCTAGTCTCCAACACTTAGTTCATCCTTTCCATGTTGAGACGGCACACCCGAGTTAATCTTACTTGGCTACTTGAAGTAACATTAGTTAGTCATATATTTCCTTTTCATTCATGACCGTTCGAATCATCCTTGTTATGATTTGTGCATTGGTGAATCATACAATGAGGTGCCCATACCTCCCTGCTTGACTTATATGATATCTATCACATTCATGATGGACTTAGCATTAGGCATACTATATAATATATAAAATATATATACATACATAGTCGAACTCAAGATGATAACCAGTTTATGATTATGTGTCATGAACTTAGGCTATTTTATCTAATGTTCTAAGCTCCTCATTTATGATTCTAATGGGCAAGTTAGGACCCATGAAATCACATAAAAACTTAGTGTCAGAACGAGTACTTAGATGAGATATATTTTATTTTATACATACTTTTGTACTTGAATTCTAAACTCCGAATCCAACCACTCCATAAACTCCGAATGACCTTACACCTTTGATTCCCTTTCTCAACAACTCGTTATTCACGGATAATCGAAAAGCTTTGCAAAATTGTGAGTATAAATAACCCTTTTTTTTCTTTTACACTTTTGGGTGCAATACATTATACTATTAAACACACGCAATCACTTATACTTTATGCAAACACAAACAATCCAATTATAAATGCTTAAATACGTGATACTTGATTTGTATTCTTTGAACATTCTTATGTGATTTACTTGTCATTAACTTCGTACGAGCCCCCCTTAACATGTATAGCGCTATAGGAGTAACGCACCGCCCGTATTCTTGAGTTCATGTTAAGTTAAGTCATACAAAAAACGGTCTTATTGTTGCTACGATAAGATTACGCTAGCGGTAATCAGAGGATTGACTTGTATAATTGCATGCCATGTTTACATTAATCTAGTTAACTATTTTTGTCATGTGGATTGTTCAAAATTTTATATGTATGGTAGCACTGAAACTTGTATGCTCGCCAATACTTTTGTATTGAACTATACTTTAAAACGTATCGTAGGATTTTGATGATGGTGATGACACACGGAATCTAGTAGGATGCCTAGAACCGCACTTTAAACTTTAAGTACTAGTTGTATTTTATTTTGTTTCAAACTTGTTGTAATTCTATTTCAAACAATGTACTTGATGTTAGCAATGAAATGAAATTTGTTTATTAAATACTTGTCACATTTTGTGTTATAAAGCAATCTCGTTCGTCTCACTCTGATGTTTCCGCCGTCGGTTGGGGGTATGACAGGGTATGGGATCGCTAACCTATGTGTTTGGAATTCAAATAACCCGTTTTAATTTGTATTGCTTGATAACTTAAACATTGGGGGTAAATGCAACCGTGTCTTGGATATCCTTGGCTCATTTAATTGTAAATGGCCACGACTTGAGCACGGGGTGTAGGCATACACCTAACAAATGCTAAAATATTTTTATAACCCAATACGGGTTTTCCCAATAAGGGTATTAAAGTGGTGTGTCGGTTAATCATGATCTCAGCATAGTTTCTAGGCCCCATATGTATTGACAAGCATGTAAAACTGATAACATGAGAAACAGTTTATCCAAAGTTATTTATAAAAATATATGTGCCATTGTGTATATAAAATGATTTTGAAATATTTTCAAAATGTGTCGGTTATTTTTATTTACCAGTGTAAACTGGCGTATCTTCAAAAAACTAAGCGCAGGTTACAAAGTACGTAAATAGGCTGGAAGCTGCCCGATAATTGCTTAAGTGGAATTTGCAACTCCATGCAAGAAGCCTAGTAATTTGTTTATGTAATCATTTGACTATCCGATTCACCTGTGGATCTTTTATAGACTTACGGTCTGTATATTATTTGAACATCTGGGCCCATCGGGAAATCAGGGAGTGACACTAGTTTATATACCTAGGTAAGCCCAGTTCCCTACATGGGTTCCCCATGGGCCTGCCTGGCCCACATGGCCTTAGGCATGGCCTTAGGCATGGCCCAAATGACCTATAAAGGTCGAATTCCTAATATAAATTAACTCAGTAAAGTCCAGTTCGCTACCATAGTCTGTTGCGTATATTTGATACGTCAGTCTCACACTTTTAGGGCCTAACAAAGTGCGATGTGTATGCATAACGTGTGTAATTATGAATATAACTTGTGTTATTGGGGTTTACCCATGGTTGATTTTGTTGTGTTTTGGTAACCACATGCGTGATTATAGTCACCATGCGTGATTATGGTTTTGTGGTTGGTTCTTTAGTATATTTTTGTTATTTATATTTTTTGGGTAACCTTTGTTGTTGGAGTTTTTCCCTCAAACTCGTGCGGTTTACTTAAGGATCAAACAAATTCAAAACTGTGAGTATATCTATTCCTTTCTCTTTCTTATCTCTAAATATTTTTGGGGTGTTTTATGTGTCACTAATTCATACGTTCCTCATTTAAATCCTCAACATGCAAAATCAATGTGTTCATATGTGTTACATATCTTGTATCTAATTGTTACTCGCTTTGTTTCGTTGTTTCACGTGGATCCACTGGCTGACCAGTTCCCCATGACCATGGATTGAACTAGGTATCACTACTATTATTTAAATTTGCTCTTCAGGGTTTGAATCTCGCATTGTTTCATTATCGTTTTGTCACATTATCTTATTTGGTTGTATCGATTCTTATTATTGTTGAACTGTTATAGTTATATCTCTTACACTTGAAGTTGCACGTTAAGTTATTTTAAATAAAATAAAAATAATAAATCAAAATATTTTATTTAAAATTTATATATATTTACCAACTTTACGTTGACCTAAAAACTAGTTCTACCCATGATGCAAGTAACCAGGTGTGATTGAATTGAAGACGAAGACATGTAGAACATGCCTTAGATTAATAAATTTGAACTTTTCTTATGTTTGTTGATTTTGGATATTATATGAATTATTTGGAAATTTTATGATATGTGTGAAATTTTAATTTGGATATGCTTTAAGTGTTTAAACTTATAATAGTTGTCATGAGTTATGGATTATCTTCTCGCTCCAACCGACAATCCGCTGCGAGTTGGGGTGTGACATCTAATATGTTCTTAAACTTATCTGATGTAGTTATGTTGTCTTCTAAACTCATCTGATGTGTTCGAAACTCATCTATTTTTTACTAAATTTAGTCTGATGTCTTCTAAACTTAATCTAATGTCTTCTGAACTACATATGGTGTTTTCCAAACAAAATCCGATTTCCTCTTAAGTACTTCTTATGTCTATCTAAACTAAACTAGATGCCATTATAGTAGTTCATATGTCCTTTAAAATTAAAATCTGATGTCTTTAAATTGAGTTTGAAGTCTTTTGAACTAAATTTGAAGTTCATGAAGTAATTCTGAAGTCATCTAAACTAATATGTAAACAGTTTAGAAATATGATAAACACTTAAAAACTTTTGAATCAAATGGGCTACTATATTAATTTAAACTATATAATTATTTTTACATAAAGTAACGATGGAAAAATAAACATCATAGATGAATAACTAATTTAATCCTCCAAATACTATAAAGTATATACGATAAATAAATATGGTATGAAGATAGAGTTATATAAAAGCTTCATATGATCATATTTTTTCATTAAACCTATGATACAAATATTGGACTCAACGCACACGTGATCAAAAAGACAAACTTTACTTTGATCATCTCATAAGGTACGTAGACTTACCTCCACTTCCACTTGTTTATTATATCTAATTGATATAACTCGTTGATTTCTTATACCTTGGAACTCTGAACATCTTTGAACATCAATTTGCTTGACCGTTTATCCGTTTAATGTTCTAATTGTGATTGTTATAGAATTTGACTTTGACATCATGTGATAGGATTATATTGTGCTCGTTATCACATATGTATGCTATGTGTGTCATTAGTTGCAATGACTTTTGTATCATATTATGTGACTCAGTTTTCAGTACTCCATCCTAAGCGCTCGTTTCCCGTGGACTATTCCACGAGCATGTTGTTGGGGCATCAACAACATATGTATCTCCCATGATAGAGAGATAAGTCCATGGATTCTCTTAAGTAGATGTGTAGTACATAGTTATTAGGTGGTCTATGCATCAGTTTCAGTTTCAATATATAGTTGTGGGTATGACAACCTATGCCATTTCGTGTGATTGATATAGAAGTTTAGCTATTTATTTGTTTTCACGTATTATCATACTCAGTTATGCTTATGGGTACATTTGTATGATATGATTCAGCTGAGTTATATGTTTTGCTTTTTTCGAATAAGTTTATATTATGTGATATTGTGATATCATTTTAGTTAATTATTATTTGTTATTTGATCCTATTATTCTGTATTGGGCATTCAGCTCATTCTATAAACATTTTGTACACCTCAGGTTCACACGACACCTTGGGCGGATTAAGAGAGAAAACTAATGCTTTAGGATTAATCTAAGGAGGCCCGTTAAATTTTATGTTTTCTGAATAATCTCTATTTAACCTTTAGGCTTTGTTCTATCTTTTGTTACGTATTTCCGACCTCGGTTTAATTAATGGAATAATGTCTTTTGTTACGTAACTTTTGTTACGTAACTTTTGTTACGTAACTTTTGTTACGTATTTCTAACTTTGTTCTAACTATTTAAATCCGGTAATGTTCTATTCGTTTAGTATACAATAATATACTATTGATCCAAAATCATTATAGTTATAGGTTTACTATTTTGCCAACATTAGTTACATGACACACTTAATAAAAAAATTATCATTCCTCTAGTGTGTATAATTCTCAATATGTATATACATGTTAGATGCATATGTTTATTCATCATCTACTTCCTTCCTATCACCAGCTCCGAAAATAATAATGACCAACCTAAATCATGCTTTTGCCTCTCCTAATAAATAAAAGATAGCTAAAAAAGTATTAAGTTCATGAAGGTGGTGTTTGTTTTTCTAAAATAGATGTGTGTAGGCTTTTCTGTCTACGCCGCGCAGACCACGCGGAGACATTGTCATACTGTTTGTTTTTCCGAAGACATTTCATTAAAAAAACGTTTGTGCGGGCTCTTCTTGGTGTAGACTTAGTCTAACCACTTCTAAGATCTTTTAAGGTCTGTAGCGATGAAAACACCACTACCCACCATCACTACCACCATTGTCTACCACCCACCACCGTCTACCGCCCACTGTCCACATCCTCCACCTACCACCACTGCCCACCACCCACCACCGTCCATCACCACCACTATCCACCAACACCACCACCCACAGCTTACAATAAAAAAAATCCTTTAACTTGACTACTACTTCGTTTTATACTAAGGAAATGAATAAAAACAGTCGCGTATGAAACTTTTCTATATAGTTTACAAACACAAGTTATTAAAAAATCAAATCAAATGAGAATTCATGGGTTAAAGACGAATATTATTTTTAGTATAAAAGGTGAAAATAAAACCTTATAAAAATAAATACTACCGTAGATGCCGACCTTCCATTTTAATCTTTATTTTTACTATATAACTAAAATGATGCGCGTGTGATGTAGCGGGGAACTCAAACATTGCCAAGGTTGTGCACGGTTCAGTTCAGTTATTAACCTCAACCAAAATCAAAACTAAAGTCATCGGTTAATCTATTTTATTAACCAATTGGATTTCAATTTATTGGTTTTCAATTAATTGGTTAAATTTAATTGGTTAGATTGCTGATTTGCGGTTCGGTTTAGTTAATTTCGATTAATAAGCAAACCGAACTTAGGTAAAAAAAATTTCCTTACAAATACATGAAATGGGGGTATGAATACATGAAATGGATGTATAACTACATAAAATGAAACTATATATAATGAAATACATGTACTAGATGTATAAATCTATAAATATATGAAAATATGAATGGTTCGATTCAGTAAATTTCGTTTTTTGAGGGTACAAAACAAGGATAAACGACTTTTTGTTAATTCGGTTATTACTTGATTCCTGTTCAATTTTGTTTACTTTCGGTTCAGTTTTGGTTAACGGTTCAGTTATTTCTAACTCTTAGACACCGTTAATCATTTAATATATTATGTTTTTGATTAAAGAAAAACTATAGCATTATTATACTCAAACTAAAGAAAATAAAATGCTTATTTTTATGTGGTAGTTTTTTTTTAAATATTAACGTATGAAAAAGTTACGACCCTTTATAAATCGTGGGGTA
This sequence comes from Helianthus tuberosus, assembly GCA_030545235.1. Taxonomy (NCBI): domain Eukaryota; kingdom Viridiplantae; phylum Streptophyta; class Magnoliopsida; order Asterales; family Asteraceae; genus Helianthus; species Helianthus tuberosus. The sequence continues at coordinate 133,396,807 of CM060363.1, forward strand.
GTTGGTTTAAAATAGAAGGCAAAAATGTAACTACTAATCAATTACCTAGAATTTGTTTAAAGTTGAGAGTACTAAAATGTTATTAAGATGAGTAATTAAAGTGTAATTAGTGTTTGAAAGACTCGTTTAAAAAAGTGTTTAAAAGGCAAACTTATCCTCATTTTTATGGTTAGGGTGGGCAGTATGATGTGCGGGGTGTTTGAGTAGGAGAGAGGGTGAGAAATCGGTGAATAGTCACCGAAGGTGGAGTAGAGTGATGGAGGAGAGAGAGAGAGAGGAGAGAGGAGAGAAGAACCAATCAAAAAATATATAACTCAAACACCCTAGAGTGATTAATCATACCTAGTGATTGAGTGCAAAATGGGGAGTGGAATGAGAAGTTGACATGACATAATATTATTGGGTAGAGAATCACTCAATCACCTTAGAGTAATTAACCATACCCCTCACCTTTATACCTTATGCCTTAACTTTTAGGTATCTAAAATGCTTTAAAATGCATTATAATATACTATAGATAAATAAGAATCTTTGAGGACGCATATCATTTTCTGCATGGTTGTAAACATCTCGCCTAGACTCCATATAGCCGTGAGTAATGGTCGATTAATAGCTAGGATGTCAATGGTGATCCTACACCGGCCAGATTCCGACCAAATTTCGACCAAATCTTATAAATTTTCTTCAATGACTTAAAATAAGGGTCAACGAGGGGTTAAGTGTGTCTACTTAAAACAATTACATATAAAAAAGTGTGTATATATAAAACTAAAAATTACATATAAAAATCTCAATCTGATTTATCGCTAGTCGGTTTCTCACCAACCGACTAGCGCATACCGATTCTTACAACACTGTTTTCTGGTGTCTCCTTATCCTTATTTTTCTGCTACTCTCTCATATTAAATAATAATATTAAAACATATTCTCGTGCTTCTTTCTCCTATTAAATCATAGATTTCCAACTTCGATCTTATTTATTCAATATCTTCTTTCTTAACTATTTCCTTAATTTTTTCCGCTTATTAATAACTATTTAGCATTACATTAATCAAATCCTTTGTGGTATACTGGTTTCCAACCTAATAATGTATAGAGTACAATCTATTATTCAGCGTGGCAGATTAAGAATGTTATTGTTCGTGAACACAAATCTTAAATTCAAATTTAGTTAATTGATTTCTGATGAAGGTATGTTTATCGGCAGATTCGGATCCCGTCGTCACCGAAGTCGATCGTATTTGTATGTTTGTAATTAGGGGCAGAAATTCTTGACATGACACGTAAAAAACTGGCTTTTGGTCAACTAACACGAATTGATTTATAAACTGAAACCCAACACAACATGTCTGATAAATGCGATAGAACAAACACAACCCTTTTATAAAAAAAAAAAAATCATATTCAGATTTTAGAAGAGGTTAATTTAATGAGTGTTAGAACTTACAGTTTGATTATTATTATTTTTTTTAAAATTACTTTGTACAATGAATTTTCAAAAGGGTAACTAAAATTTTGTCTTTAAATCCTTTCCATCCGCTTTTCCTAATTTCAAGCTAAATATATATAAAATATGTCATTCCATCAGAGTAATTAATTGTTTAATATATTTCTAGGTCAGTAGTTATTATTCATATATTCACTAATAAACATTAAAGGGGTAACTAGAAACACCACCCGTAGACGAGATTTTTAGTGAATCCGACACGATACAACACAGATAAGTATAGGGGTCGGATTCGAGTTGAAGATATCAACCTGCCAACCCGAATCTCATCAACCCAGTGGCGGACCCAGGATTTTTGGACAATGGGGTCCCATTTTTCCGGTTTTCAAATTTTTTGGATCGGTCGTTGTTCGGGTCGGGTCAGGTCGAGAAACATAATAGAAAACAATATCATAACTAAATTACAAGTTTCATTTACTACACATTCAGTTAAATATAGGTGAGAAAAAAAAATAGAGTGATTAATTTAAATCATGTTTAAAAAAAAAACACAAAAAAACAGGTATTGAACCCAAGACCTTTTGTGTGTAAACAAGGGGTTTTACCACTATACCAGGCTCAATCTCATTGTTATGGGGTCCAACTTAATTATTTTATGGGGTCCATAGAAAATTTTATATACCGCTTCTACTACTTTTTAAAAAAAGATTGGGGTCCGGGGACCCCGTTCCGTTTAACGTGGGTCCGCCCCTGCATCAACCCCACACGACAAACTTTGTAAGTCTTTGTTGGAACGATATTTTTGTAATTTATCGAATTAAACTTCCCTTTGATCGCTTTATTGAGCTTCCTGGCTTATTGAAGTTCCCATTGTTCTCTGTGTTCATCTACAACTATTCGGCATCGAATAAAAAAGCCTCAAGAGGTTAAAGATGACACCTTTACAAGGATAAACTGTAGATGCGGCACTAAAAGAAAACCTAGGGAAAGTGGAAGGTGAAGGCAGTTGGTTGGCTAAAAACCATCAATTGCTCAAGACAGCTCACAAGGAGTCTAATAAACATCTTTTCCAATGTCTCTAGGCCCAAAAGGCTGGGAATCTACAGCCTTTCCTACTAAATGTCTCATAATTCTCTTGATGAGAAGACATGGTGGGCCTTCATGGCTTTGAGTTATTCACTTTCGTTATTAGTCGATCATTGGGCATCACTTGTTTAATTCATTTAATTTTGGTCAATAAAGATTATCTTTACTCAAGCACTACCAAAAGCCGAATAGTTTGTTAACCAAGATGTCAAAAGATCGTGGTTAAAATTGGTAGAAAATTAATTACGGGGGTTAACGGGGGTCGTGTTTTTATAAAAGTTATCTACCGAACCACCAACTACAGTTTAAAAACAAAAACACGGGGGTTAACAGGGGTCGTGTTTTATAAAAGTTATCTACCAAACCACCAGCTACAGTTTAAATACAAAAAAAAAATGAAGTGATCGGATTGATTTGATCGGCCGAACTTGTTTACTTGTGCGTTGGACTTAATTCACTATTTGTTCTTATCTTTCCGTTAGTTTTGTTCCACAAGGGTCATTAATCTACCTAACTTCTGTTCAATCAGTGAACCTTCATTTTTGCCTTTACAAACAAATGGAACAAAGAAACATTTTTGTAGAGACATTCTCATACATCAGATGCGACAAATTTTCCCTCTTGACAGGATCTTGTTAACTATATATATATATATATAGAAGGTGGGTAATGAGAAAACTAGTTTAAATGATAAAATCAAAAAATAACTAAAAAAAGCCAAAAAAACATACCAATTTTTTTTACATTTTCTTATAAAAAAATTGCTATTTTTTATTTATGAAAAAAAAAATTTAAAAAAAAAATTGTACTGCACATGTGCACTAATACGGAAAGCCTAAACCACTTAACCCCCACCCACCGACACCCCCCAAAAACACGAAAAATTTGTTAGTTTTTTAGTTCTCATTTATATGTTGTTTTCTCATTTATACGTAGTTTTCTAATGATTATCTCCATATATACATAGGGGGTTCATGCGAGAACCACTTTTATTGCGAGAACCGCGTGAAACAATGTGAACACAAGAAAATAAAGCCACTACGCCACCAGAAAACCTAAAAAAACCACTTTTAATAACGAAATCAAGCGATTTTTCGTTAAAAATATTAAAAAAAAATTGTGTGTGTTTTTTTTTATCTATCTTTACGTATTTTTTGTTGTGTTCACATTGGTTCTTGAGGTTCTCGCAATAAAAGGTAGTTCCTAAATGATCATTCTCCTATATATATATATATATATATATATATATATATAGGACAAAGATCCGTTAGGAACCACCCTTTATTGCGAGAACCGTGAAAACCAGTGTGAACACAAACAGTAATTCCTAAAAAAAATTAAAAAACACCCAAAATTTTTTTTTATTTTTTTTAAATCGCTATATTTTGTTAATAAAAATAAATAAATTTTTTTTTTTCAAAAAATATAAAAATTTTCGAGTAACAGTTATCCATGCACATGTGCATATGTATCATTTCTTTGTCAAATTCCGTAATTTATTACAAATAATAGTCAATTGCACTTTCATATACACTACCACGTGTAATACACTACTTTTTATGTTAACAATATTAGAAATGCACATGTGCATCTATATGTATCAACATGAAATAAAGTATTTTGGTACACTACTTTATCTTTCATCTATCATTCCATCCATAATACACAAGCATGCACATGTGTATTTTTGTCATTTCTTTGACAAATTCCGTAATTTATTACAAATATTAGACAATTGCACTTTTATTTACATTACCATATGTAATACACTACTTTTTACATTACCAATATTAGAAATGCACATGTGCATTTATATGTATCAACATGAAATAAAGTGTTTTGGTACACTACTTTGAATACACTTTCTCTTTCATCTATCATACTATCCATAATACACTACCATTACCTCATACCATCCATAATACAATACCATTAACAGTATTTTCACTTTATTACATTTGTGTAAACATCATTTATACCATCCAATCAACATATTACATCATAAATTGAAAACTATAACCAAACCATCAACCACTTGATATAACTAACCAAAAAACATGTATATGGGCCTACTTCTCCATTCAAAATCACAAACTTTTTGTACCAAAACACGTTATATCATGGTTATACCTAATGATGCACATGTGCAATTTGAATATTGGTAATGTAAAAAGTAGTGTATTACGAATGGTATTGTAAATTAAAGTGCAATTGTCTATTCCTGATAACGTATTACCGAATTTGTCGAAGTAATGATACATATGCACATGTGCATGGATTACTGTTACTCGAAAAAAAGTTTTTTTTTATGGTATCGAAATATAGCGATTTTTTTTAAATATAAAAAAAATTTTGAGTGTTTTTTTGATTTTTTTTAGATTTTATTTTGTGTTCACATTGGTTCTCGCAATAAGGGTGATTCTCGCATGAACCTTACCCTATATATATATATATATATAGTTTGTCAACTGGAAAATCTGTTCTAGAAAACCACAGTTTCATACTCTACTTCACTTGCAAAATATTATAGTTTGTCAACTCAGATATCGGTATCATAGTTCACTAATCGTAGTGTATCTATACTTGTATGGTTTTAGGTCTGATTCGGTATATATGTAGTAAAGATGTAGCCTCAAGTGTTAGAGCTCCTATGTACGTGCGAAGTAAGCATGCTTCTTATTCCTCTCAAAAGCATGAAGCATTGAGTGTGGCTCAAGCGAATGAAAAGTTTTCAAACAAAGCAGCCTTACTAAATCTTATCCAATGAAATGAGAAGGTGGGAGAATCTAAATCTTTTCACAATACAATAATTAATCACTAATCAGTAAAATATATCTGGTAAGAAAAATGCCACTACAGTTCATGTTAAAATTTCCGGAAGATAAAGAAAAAAGAAACGGTTCCTCCTGAATTGGTGTATAGGCATTATGCCTGGTAGAGATGGATATGATCGGGTGGTTCTGCTGAACATAATTTTCAAAAAACAGAAGCATGGTCCAGTGGTTTCCTTGTTTCGCTGTTAAGTCAGTCAACCCGGAGAGCCCCCGAGTTTCATCCATGTCTAGCCATTTTTTTCCCGCAGTTTCCTTGTTTTATTTAAAAACACTGTTTTATAAAATTCATTTATTTAATTGTTATGATTATTTACTTATTAAACAGTTTTATTTAATATTAAATTAAAAATGTTATTTATATAAAAGCAGAAAATTTAATGGTTTAATTAGTATGGTTTAATAAGAATCAAGTTTGTTTCATAAAACTAGATTTAAATTTATTTATTTTTAAATAAATTTTACTACTCCACTATTTTTTAAGGATCAGAGAAAATTTAAGTTAAACAGTTTAATCAACATAAAATAGTCGTTTAGCAAGTAAATGTTATCTGATAATAAAAATTCTTGCATTAATTTTACCAATATTTATAAGCTTTCACACCTGTAATTTTTTTTAAGGTAATTTATTCATAAAGGTATCCAGTCGAGAAAGTTCATAACCTTACAGGACGTTATGTATCTTTGATCTCGCCGGGATCTCTCGAGATCTAGGAAACCATGGTGACACGACGTACCTTGTGAATAATTAAACCTAAAATACTTAATCAATATAATTATTTGTTGATTTGTATAATATTGTATTTGGTGCTTTGTATTTAATTGCGTTTAGGATAGTTTTCACCGTTTGAAGTGTTCCTCGTTTATTTGTGGCTTATTTCAAGGAATCATAAAGAGGCAACCCGTGAGTAAATCTTTCCTAATTCCCTTTTTTTTACAATTAAATATTTTGGGCTTTATTACGTATCATAACGCATTTATTGATATCTTCAAATTTTTTTGTGACAACACGAGATTACAAGGTCCTTTTCTACCAACCACTTGTTTTATAACCCTGTCTTGATTACAATTTTTGTCTATGTGGTGTCATGTGTAATTAATTGACTAAGTATAGTATAGTATCGTTTAATGTTTATGTGTAATGAAAACATTATATGGCATATGGGCTCGACGAAGAATGGCCCACTAACCCGACGAAGAATGGAACTTCGTCACCCACTAGTTCTTCGTCGTCACCCTACCCGACGAACAATGGTACTTCGTCAAGGGGCTTGGTTTCCGTATGGGCTTTCGGCCCAAGTGAAGCCACTCGGTTATATGCGCATATATGTACCAAAGATAATGATTTTAAAACCCTAGCTCTCTCTCTCTCTCTCTCTCTCAACAAACCGTGGGCAGCACTCTTCATCTTGCTCGAATTCTTTTACACTGTTGGGAACATCTCATCATTCGGTTAGCATTCTGCCACACTTCACAGATTGTTTGATGATTGTTTGTGGTGCATGTGATCTATTGTGAATATAGGATCTTGTTAGAAACCGGACTGTCATATTGTGTTGGTTAGGGTTTCGAATGTTTCATCGTCTAAACATAGAAATAAGAACATGTATGATAGGGATACACAGTTTGGTAATTCTGATTTTTAAACTTTATATTGTTATCGGTTGTTTATGATTAACGGATGCTTTCATAGGATCTGACCTGAATGTTTGGATCATAGTTAGTTGATGATTCTTGATAGTAATAAACCAATAGATCTATGTGATCATGAGTTACAGTTATGTTGTGATGTGTTAAGTTAGGGTTGTGTGGATTATACGAAAGCTTGGTATACTGTTGATAATAACAATGATGGGGTTTGCATAATGAAACTAAAAACCTATTGGATCATGATCGGCGATAGGGTAACGACCAGAAACATTAGGGTTTAGGAAAGGTTGAAACTGCTTTGGTTTGGAGACGAACAACCCCGACGAACAACTCAAGTCGACGGAGAATGTCAATCTTCGTCGACATACCTGATAGCGACGAAGAATGATCTTCGTCGAGGGGAAACCTTCGTCGAGGAGGATCTCCGCCATGAAAGTGAACGATGAAGCATGGATCTTCGTCGGGATGCCATTTGAGAACAAATTAACAGACCAATTCATGTAGTGTATAATGTGTTTGATGTAAATGTTTGGCTACACGATTTCGTTGGTGCATGATGACAACACTAGTTGGAAATAAGGAAACTTGTATGTATTAATTTGAATAATCACTTTAACTGTTGAATGCTATTGCATGATATGCATGTGGAATGTGGACTAGCATGAAAACTGAGTATTTGCTACATATCATACGGTGTTCTTGTGATGTATACAAATTGTGATAATGCGTGACCTACTTGTTTATGAAACTGATCTGGATTGGTAACCACGGTAGGGTTGGTTGATTAACTGGAATGGGTAACTTGTTAAATACCGAGCAAATCTAAGGTGAGTTCACTGCCTTTTTCAAGCATGCGTCCCGGGGAGGGACATCGGGTAACGTTCCGGGGAGGAATGTCGGGTAAAGGGGTTTGACTGGAATGTTAAAACTGGGATGTTGGTTAATACACTCATTTCTATCATTAAGTCCCATCAGATACCGATTGGTTGCCGGGGAGGCAACGAGGTTATTAGTTGATAGCGCTATTAGGTTTGGGACCCTCAAACCGTACCGGGGAGGACGGTCATGAACTAATTACCTTAACCACTTGACCAATGTTTGATAGAGCATTGGGGAAGGGCAAATAATCTGGAGCCATCTACGGTAATCGAGTTATTAACAACATCAAATCTCTGAAATGTTTTATATTTATATCTGGTAACTAAAAGGTGTTAACAAACTTTGAACTCACCAACGTCGTCTGACACGCTTGTCTGCATGCTTGCAGGTCGTTAGATTCACGGATGGAACTTGCTATCTGGGAGTGCTGGAGTGGTCATGGGTCGTAGCTCTTGGATACTTGTTTATTGATCTTGCACATTTGTTTTGAAATACTTGAATAACTATTTACATTATGCTTCTGCTGAACGAATTTGGTTTAAGTTATGTTTTGGAATTACTTATGAAATAAATGGAAACTTTTATTTAATACAATGATGTGGTTCAATGTGATTGGTGGCTGGGTCCTGGTACGTCACACATTCCGCGGTGTTCCCGCATGTGGTATTTTGGGGGTGTGACAGTTTGGTATCAGAGCCACTAGTTATAGTGAACTAGGTTTTAAAATGTTTTAATAAAACCATACTATAACCGAACAATTTCAAAAATCGACCATGACACTCAGCTCCAGATTGCAAGGTTCGTATCTCATTTACTTATTGCATAGCATATCTAGTGTACACTTATGTATGATGTTGCATGTGATTACACACCTAGCACTACAGACTGAATTCATGTGTTGTACTTGTCTATGTTATGTGGCTGATAGAATCACAATTCGACCTTCCTTTAGAGTTTCATGATTTACGTATTGTGATACCTTTTGTTTTGCTACTCAAACTTGAGGAACCTTTTAGCACGAGTTGGGAGGAGCTGAGATAAACATGCAAATTGCATTGTTATTATGGGTGCACACATAATAATAATGTGGGGTGCATCTGAGTCCCAGTGAGGCTTAATAAGTGTGAAGGGGGTTCCGCTCTATAGTCTGATGTTAACCTAGTAGTCTGTAGAAGTTATTGTGAGGTTTGACTTCTAACTTATCTCGACCCTTAACCTTCTCTCTTTTCTCATATAGAATCATGAGCGAACGAGGCCATGGGCGTGGTCATATTGCGATGACTCAGGCTGAGTTGACAAACTTGATTAACACACGTGTGGCTGAGGCTTTGGCAGCCTATCAAGCTGGTATGAAATGTGCCAAATACCCTTTCATTCTTGTGTCGTGTACAAACCCTTACTCGTGTGCTGTATTTTCTTTCATTCTTAGGTCAGCAAGCGAATCAGAATCAAAACAATCCGCCTGCTTGCATGTTCAAGAAATTCATGGATTGTAAGCCACAGACATTCAGTGGGACTGAAGGGGCTGTGGGGTTACTGCGTTGGTTTGAGAAGGCTCAGTCAGTGTTCGCTATGTGTAACTGTCCCGTAGGGGACCGAGTGAAGTATGCTACATGCACCTTGGAGGATGTTGCCTTAACTTGGTGGAATGCCCAGGTGCAAATGTTGGGCATCGAGATGGCTAATGCAACTACTTGGGATGATTTCAAGGAGTTGATGCGGGAGGAGTACTGTGACAACTCGATTTTCCAAGGTTCCTACTCTATACGTTACTTGCCTTATGTTGTGTTTTGTGGTTGATACGTTGAAACTGTGCACCAGGATTTGTGTTAAGCTGTTGGTGTTGCTATGTGTTTAGTTTTATGTTGTTTATTACTTGCTTGGATACACTCCCTACACGATGAACACACTACCTCACGAAAACACTAAAGTGTTTTCGTATCCCTGTTCCAACGAAAACGCCATCCAACGAAAACACAAAAGGTGTTTTCGTCCCGAATAGGTCTTGGCCCAACAAGTGGGATCGGCCCAAATGATGATCTTGGTTGACAAACACAACCGGCCCAAATGCCATGGTGTGTTTTGTAATAAACATCGGCCCACTTGATAAATGCTAACTTAATAAAAAACAATGTTACGTAACCACTTCTCAAACATTGCAATTTCAACATAATAACCCTAACTTCTCTGCGTGCGACGGCTGTGAGATACCCCCTTCGAAGCAGCCTCTTTTTGAATCAATCTTGTGGTTAGTAATTATCTTTATTTGTTAACCTTATTAATACATAATTGTGATAGTGTATATGCTTAACATGTGAGGATTAAGTGTGTATGTGTATGATCGAGTGTTGTAATCTGTTTAGATGTAATCGGCTATGCGGTCATATGATACATGAATAAAGGGTGATTAATATATTAGGGTTTATGAATGGATAATCAATGATTTACTGTTATAACGTACTGATGAGATGTGAATATTTGGTGATGGTCCAATAGGAGTAAAGTAGTAAATGGTTGATTTCGATTCCATGTGAAGATGTCAGACTCTTGTATGAATACATTAGTATGTCGGCCATCAATATAGAAGTCATGAATGTTGTTGTTTAGATAAGATCTTATATGCATGTGTATATATTTGTTGCTATTTATCGATTATAATAATTTAGTCATAAATTATGTGCATAGGCATATTTGTTGCTGATGTAGCCGACGAAAACCAACCCCCACCCCACTTGAAATCATCTCGACGAAATCCCAAACTGATTTCGGCCCAAAGTGTTTTCGGCCCAAGGTGATTTCGTCACCCAAGGGTTTTCGGCTATTGAACTGTAACTCGTATGTAAACATGTTATTTTATTAACTCGGTTAGTCTACAAATCTGTTAAGTATTAACTCCGCTATGTCAGCAAACTCAGTTAGTTATTGGTTCAGTTAGTTGTCAACTTTGTTAAATATACAAACTTTGTTAAGCATGTAAACCCCTGTTAAGTTGTTAAGTGGTTAACTTTATTTGTTTGTTAACTCTGTTAGTTAACTAACACAGATAGGTTATTATTCCGGTAGGCATGTTAATCCTGTTAAGTTGAGAACTTTGTTAAGCTTGTTAACCCTGTCAGTTATGTTAAAGAATAACCATGTTAGAATAAACTGTGAATGACCGCGATACGAATACTAATCTTCGCACACATGCCTGGAATGGCCGCGATACGAATACTAATCTTCGCACACATGCCTGGAATGGCCGCGATACGAATACTAATCTTCGCAAACATGCCTGGAGGGCTACGATACAAATACAACTAGTCTAGAATACATGGGAAACCCCCACAAATCTTCACAAACATGCCTGGAAGGCCGCGATACAAATAAATACGATACATAGTTTACTAAATAAACATACGGTTTACGAAACGAATACTATAACTAAACAACAAACTGTGAACTTGCTCAACTTTGTTGTTGACTCGTTGTTACATGCCTTGCAGGTCGTTAGGTACTCATCGAGCTTGCACGGGGAGGCACAGTCGTTATGGGACATGGATCGAGGATGCCATGTTAAACATTTATGACATTTCAAACTTATTGCTTATGTTGGGTTTTACATTTATGCTTCCGCTAAACACTTAACTATGCTTTGGTTTTGAACACCTTTCATATTGTTTGGTTGAATTATTTTTACTACATACATGGTTCAATATGATTGGTGGCTTGATCCTGGTCATGTCACGCCTCCAAGCGGTGATACTCCGCGTGTGGATTTTGGGGGTGTGACAGATTGGTATCAGAGCCATTGGTTATAGTGAACTTGGTTTTAATAAGGGAAAAAGTTTTTGTTAAAACCAGACTATAACCTGAACAGTGCTCAACGATCCACAACGACGCTTCGCTCCACGTGCAAGACTCAACATTCTAGGTGATACGATTTATGTTTACATTGCCTACTTGCTAGATTACATTAAACTTTGCTCATGGTATGCTTAGATAAATGTAACAACTGTTGATTGAAACACATGTGTGCTTACTCTCTTCTGTCATCGCACTTTCGCGAACTTCTCGCCCTCATGTTTTCCTTCGATATGAAGATCATGAGTGGACGAGTTAACCTAACTCAAGCCCATTTGGCGGCTTTGATCACTGAACAAGTTACTGCAGCACTCGCAGCAGCCCAGGCAGGAGGTATAACCTGCCATCACCACTTACTCTAGGATCTTTAGATCCTACTCTCGTAAACCAACACTCGTGCTTAAGTATGTTTACTCTTACGCACACGACAGGTCAACATGCTCAGTCACCTGTGTGCACGTTCAAAACTTTCATGGACTGTCGTCCTAGTACTTTTAGTGGCACTGAAGGAGCCGTAGGACTCCTCCACTGGTTCAAGAAGCTCGAATCGGTCTTTGAGATGTGTGAATGCCCTGAGGCTCGTAGGGTGAAGTACGCTACTGGTACTCTCGAAGGCACTACGCTAACTTGGTGGAACGCGCAAGTTCAGATGTTGGGGCTGGCGGCTGCTAATGCCACCCTATGGAATGATTTTAAGGAACTGATCAAACGTGAATACTGTAGTCGTGATGACATCCACAAACTGGAAGTGAAGTTCTTTAACCTGAAGATGACGGGGTCAGAGATAGAAGCGTACACGAAATGATCCAACGAACTGGCAGTGTTATGTCCAAATATGGTGGATCCTCCCATCAAACGCATTGAGCTGTACCTGAAAGGCTTAGTACCAGAGATTCAAAGTCATGTGACTTCTGCCAACCATGCTACCATCCAAGATGTTACTCGTCTTGCTCATCGTCTCACAGATCAGGAAGTGGAACAGAACAAGCTGCCTAAACGTATCGGTGCTACTGCTACTACTACTTATGTTATTCCTAGTGACAATAAACGAAAGTGGGATGGAACCTCCAGCAAGGGTTCGACTTCAGTTCAGTCCCAGGCACAGCAGCGAAAGATCGATGACTATCAGAGCCCTGGTCAGCAATCTTCAGGTAGTCAAGGGCAGGGTGGATATCGGGGAAATCACCCAAAGTGCAATAGATGCAACAGGCACCACAGTGGTCAGTGCAACAGGGGTCGTTGCCAGAGGTGTCTCAAGATGGGTCATGAAGCTAAGGATTGCAGGAGCTCACGACCTGCGAATCAGAACCAACAGCAACAACCACCAGCTCCACAGAACCAGCAGTGACAGAGAGGTAACAGAGGATGCTTTCAGTGTGGTGCTGAAGACCACTTCAAGCAGGACTACCCTCAATTAAACCAGAATCAGAACAACAACAACAACAATAATCAGGGCAACGGGAATAACAACGGGGGTAATAACGACGGCAATGGTGCCAGGGGTCGAGTGTTCGTGATTGGTCCGGGTGATGCTAGGAATGACCCCAACGTTGTGATGGTTTCGACATTGTTATTGGTATGGATTGGCTACCTCAACATCGAGTAGAGATTCTTTGCAAAGAAAAGACCGTCCGCATTCCTCGTGCTGGTGAAGAACCTCTCGAAATTCAAGGCGACAAGAGTGGTGTTGTAGTGGGCATCATCTCCTTCCTTAAGGCCCAGAAGTGTTTGCGAAAGGGTCACACCGCTATTTTAGCACTCGTTACTGACGCATCAACGAAAGAGAAGAAGATCGAAGATATCCCAGTAGTGCGCGATTTTCCTCAAGTGTTTCCTGAAGATTTACCTGGGCTACCGCCTCATCGCCAGGTCGAATTTCAAATCGAGCTAGCTCCTGGAGCAACACCCATAGCTCGAGCACCTTATCGCTTAGCTCCAACCGAACTGGAAGAACTGTCCAAGCAATTGCAAGAACTCTTGGAAAAGGGTTTCATTCGTCTTAGCTCTTCGCCCTGGGGAGCTCCAGTATTATTTGTGAAGAAGAAAGACGGTACCTTCCGCATGTGCATAGATTACCGTAAACTGAACAAGGGGACCGTGAAGAATCGCTATCCTCTCCCACGCATCGACGACTTGTTCGACCAGCTGCAAGGGTCGAGCTACTATTCAAAGATGGATCTGAGGTCAGGCTACCATCAACTGAGAGTCCGGGATGAGGACGTCTCCAAAACAGCATTCAGAACACGCTACGGCCACTACGAGTTTCTGGTCATGCCATTCGGGTTAACAAACGCGCCTGCAGTCTTTATGGATCTTATGAACAGAGTGTGCAAGCCTTACCTGGACAAGTTCGTTATTGTTTTCATCGACGACATCCTGATCTATTCGAAGAGTCAGGGGGAACACGAGCACAATCTACGACTTATTTTGGAACTACTTCGAGCAGAGCAGTTGTACGCTAAGTTTTCAAAATGCGACTTTTGGCTTCGCGAAGTCCACTTTCTAGGCCACGTGGTAAACAAGGATGGGATTCATGTTGATCCATCCAAGGTAGACACGATCAAGAACTGGCTTGCTCCTCGTACACCAACAAAAATCCGCCAATTCTTGGGTTTGGCAGGTTACTATAGAAGGTTCATCAAAGACTTCTCGAAGATTGCACAGCCACTTACACTACTAACTCAGAAAGGCGTTATCTATCATTGGGGTAATACGCAGGAATCAGCATTTCAGCACCTAAAGAATAGACTTTGTAGCGCACCTATTCTTTCATTGCCAGAGGGCACATACGATTTCGTGGTTTATTGCGACGCATCCATTCAGGGTCTTGGATGTGTGTTGATGCAACGTGACAAGGTTATAGCCTACGCATCACGCCAACTTAAAGTTCATGAAAGGAACTACACTACACATGATCTAGAGCTGGGAGCTGTTATTTTTGCGCTCAAGATATGGAGACATTACCTGTACGGTACCAAGTGCACCATCTACACCGATCACAGGAGTCTCGAACATATCTTCAAGCAAAAGGAATTGAACATGCGACAACGTCGATGGGTCGAGCTACTGAATGTTTACGAATGTGCCATCAAGTACCATTCGGGCAAAGCAAATGTTGTGGCTGACGCCCTCAGTCGAAAAGATACCACACCTAGGCATGTGCGAGCACTACAACTCACCATTCAGTCTAGTCTTCCTTCACAGATACGAGATGCTCAGGTAGAAGCATTGAAACCAGAAAACGTCAGGGCTGAAGCCCTACGCGGCTCAAGGCAATGATTAGAACAAAAGGAAGACGGTGCCTACTATGTAATAGGACACATTTGGGTCCCACACTATGGAAACTTACGCGAGCTGGTAATGGATGAAGCACATAAGTCTCGCTACTCAGTACATCCTGGATCGGATAAGATGTACCACGGTCTCAGAACTACCTATTGGTGGCCTAGCATGAAAGCTCATATAGCAACTTACGTTAGCAAGTGTTTGACTTGTGCGAGAGTCAAGACTGAATATCAGAAACCATCGGGCCTACTCCAACAACCAGAGATACCACAATGGAAATGGGAGCAAATTTCCATGGATTTTGTTACTGGCCTGCCTAGATCTCAACGTGGGAATGATACTATTTGGGTGATCGTGGATCGACTCACTAAGTCTGCACACTTCTTGGTGATGTGTGCAAAATGCAACATATAAATTACATCAATTGTGGCATAAAACTAACCCTTTTTAAGTACTAATGTTGGAAAAAGTGTGCTTTTGTCTTCCTTTTGTATTTTCAGGATTAAATGAGCTCAAATTAACAAAAGAAGCAAAAAGACATCAAAATCTAACATAAATACAAGAAAAGGAACAAGACGTGACATGCCCGACCCCACGACAGCATCTTCCCAAGCAAAACAAGATAACAGAAGACTGAACACGCCCCGTGCTCAGCCAGCACGGGGGCGTGCCCAAGTGTCAGCAGAAAAGACAAAGTGGTAGAAGCTTCTATTGCCCACCACAGGGCCGTGCTCAGTGGACACGGGGCCATGGTCAACTATAAGATTCGCACAATCCAGGCAAATCTTCATAGTACAAAGATTCTTCTGCACACGGGGTCGTGCTCAGCGGACACGGGGGCGTGGTCAACTAATAAGACAAAGCTGCATTAAATGAAGAAAGAGAGGATGTGGACACGGGGCCGTGCCCACTGGACACGGGGCCGTGCCCGAGCTTCTGTTCAGCCTATAAATAGGAGTGCTTAGCTCAAGCTCAAACCATCCCTTGGCACACCACCTCTCTCACACTTCACCCACCACCCACCACCACCATAACACCATCATCCACCACCATCATCCATTGTCCATCGTAGAGTGTGTGAGTCGTCTCGGGATCCAAGATTGATCGTAAGAGTTCTTGACAATCAAGGCCATGTTTGCCTAAGTCTCTTACATCACTTGGTGAAGACAAAGTGTCTAGTGTAATACTTTTTATTTTTAATCTTTTCGCACTTTTTACTTGGTTTTGTATTAATGACTTTAATAACTAGTTTCTTATGTTGAAGGTGATCTTTCCTTATCGTTTGTTCGTGGTGTCATGAAATTATTTTACTGTCTATATAAAATAAAAGATTTTCACCATTCATATCTCCACGGTCTATATGGAGGTATGTTGGCTACCTGGTCGGGGGTTAAGGGAACGGTTTGGTAAAGGTCTTGCCATTGTTCAGCGTTTAAAGGTCCTGCAATGGACCTGGGTCAAATTTAGTAGGACCTCCTTCAATACTTAACGGTATTGGATGGCGGGGGTCCAAACTCTTTGATCCCCTCATAAGTTAACTACTATTACTACTATAACCCGGCTATTTAGGACTGTATCCCTGCTGACTCAGACTACTTAGTCGAGGGTAACGTCACCTCCAAAAGAGGGGCCTACCATAATTTGCATTAATAACTTAATTAATTATCTTTCAATAATCCACCCTTTTAGGATTGTATCCTTGCTGACTCAAACTACTGGGGTGAGGGTAACGTCACCTTCAAAAGAGGGGCCTACTACAATAACTAAGATAATCTCTTAAAAAGTGCAAAAGTGCGGAAATAATCAAAGGTTACACTAGATACGAGTCGGAACCAAGTGATTCATCTTGTCTATCTGTTTTTATTTTTATTTTTATTTTTATTATCAGCATTTTTAGTTAGCTTTTATTTTTCTTAGTTTAAAACATTTTTCTAAACTTTTTGATTTGATTAGACGTTGAGGATAAACCGGTACTAAAAGCTCTTGTGTCCTTGGACGACCTCGGTATCTTACCAACACTATACTACGCTCACGATGGGTGCACTTGCCCATATGAGTGTCTAGTGTTAGTGAATATCGTGTTTTATAAATTTAAAACTTGACTAAAAAGTGTTAAAGTGGATTAAAATATACACCTAATATATATAACACTCGACACCCATCAAGTTTTTGGCGCCGTTGCCGGGGACACAAGGATTTTAAGAAAGTTAGGAATCAACGGCCTAATCGTTTTTCTTATTTTTCATTTTTTTAGGATTTTTATTTTAATTTTTCAGCTTCTGCAAAACTCAGCGCGGGCCGTGCCCGCTGAACATGCCCCGTGCCCAATCATTGGAACTGGCAATCCTGTTTTAAGTCAGACAGTAAGCTGAACATGGGGCCGTGCCCACTCAACACGCCCCCGTGCCCAAGTTTCAGTTACTGAAAACAGAACCGTAAGATCCCGACGGTTGGTAATTTCTGACACAAACATGAGTGATACTGATACTTTTTACTTTCGGCACTCTTATGGTACAATGTGGTGTCAATTATGTGGTGGTAACCATAAGGAATTAGAATGTTATTTTCTAAATTATAAACCCCACTATATAGACCCATCATTTCCCAGTATCCTTAAGAGGGGCGAAAGTAAAAATAATCCCTATCTCTCCCTCGAATGCTCCCAACCGGATTTTCTAGGAGAAATGCTTCTCGATGAATTATTTCAACTAGAAGATCTAATTATTGATTGGTTAAAAGAACTTAGGAAAGATTTCAGTAATCTTTTCCAAGACGATAGCCAAGAAGAAGGGTTGGAACCGCATTCAAACAACTTCATTGTTTCCAACAATACCCCTAACTCTAGTGAGGACTTGAGCGATAGTCGTCCCTGTGTCGATTGTGCCGTGAAGGACTCCCCATCAACTTTGTTTGATGCATACATAGACCTGAGCGATTCGACATACACCTTCTTTAACGAGAGCCCGGAAAAGGGTTGGACTTGTCCACCTACATATAGCATAGGAATCACCCTCACCGACAACCTCTTGTGTTCTCGTCTCAATCTAGAACAATTAAGGTATCTTAGGCACTTTGGGGTTGTTCCATCCAGTAAGGAACCGCCCGATCCGGAAAAGTTCCTTGAAAATAGACAAACTTCATAAAACAGCCTTCCGACATGGGGCCGTGCCCAGGTCAACACGCCCCCGTGTCCACCAAAAGATTCCTTTCTGACTTTTGTCAAAATACGGACAAAATGTGTCAGGATCTTGCCTGCACACGTGGCCGTGTCCAGCCGACACGGGGCCGTGTCCAGCACGATGTCGTTTTCTATAAATGCAGCCAAGAATCCTGCACATTTGGACCATCCAGGGACAGAGATTTGAAGGGATTTTCTGACCTACCATCCTAGGTAAGTTCTAAAAGAAGGTTCCAACAAACATCTTGTCCTTTCCTCTTTTATCCATTGCCTTCTTCTTCTTCACCTTTCTTGCAACAACACCTCCATTGAAGCTTGATTTCAAGCTTCATTGTGATGATTGTTGATGTTTTTGTTCAAGGAATCTTGTTAAAAATAAGTTACAAAACATGGTTTTAAGTTATTTCTGTTCAAAAATGCTTCATAAACTGGGAAAATAATTTGAAACCCCAAGATTCCTTGTTCTAAAAATCTGCAGAAAGTTGAACACGGGGCCGTGCTCATTGAGCACGGGACCGTGTCCGTGATACTGTTTCATTAAAACAAACTATTTTTGGTATGTTTTCGTAGAATGTCTAGCCAAAACAGTGGAACCTCTTCTGCGCACTCAAGGAACAGTCAACGGGAAAGGAGGCCATCGATTGAAGCAACTCTCGTAAGATACGTAATGGCGCTACGTGAAGCCCTTGACGAGATGACTTCGGTGGAGGAGGTCCTCATAGACCGTATAAATTATCTCTCGGTGGGGTTGGAAAACAGTTTTCAAGAAATCAACCTCTTGCACCAGAGGTTGAACATTCTTGTAACGCCTCCCATGGAACCAATCCTCCCTCAAGAGGATTGGAACCTAGCACTTGGAATCCAAAATCCTACCGGTTGGGACGACATTCCGGTGAAGAACTCCAAGAAATCCCGGTGGAAGTTGCACCCCCTCAAACCAATGCTCATGAGCCCGCTTTTCTTCTCCCTAGGGAGATCGAAGAGTGGCTCGCCGACGTATGAGGGACCCATACCCGGAAAAAGAAGTTGTCAAAGCCACATTTAACCAGAAAATTTACCTTTTCGGAAATTTTGCTATTAGAATAAGGCTAGGACTTCTTGGTTTGGATTTCTTGTGTTTCTTTGACCTGACTATCTAATATTTTAATTTTTAGGACTAATATGTAATTCTCTATGATTAATGAATGATGGTTTTAGTTAATTTGGTGTTTGAGTGGTGTTGAAATGAATAAAACATACTTGAGATGGCAAAGGAGACAAGGGAAACTTGAACCAGCACCCCATGCAGGAAAACAGAACCGTCCGACAAATTTCTTCATTTACAGTAAGTTCGGCACGGGCTGTGTCCACCCAACACGGCCCCGTGCTGCACAGTCTGCAGAAAAAGACCCAGTTCAGGTAACTTGACACGGGCCGTGTTCACCCAACACGCCCCCGTGTCCAGGATTCTGTTTCTCTTGATTTAATTTTGTTACTGGCACATAAACACGGGGCCATGCCCGGACAACACGGGGCCGTGTTCAGCGCCCAGTAACACAAAATTTTTGCTTTTTACACCTCTTTACACATTCAATCAACCTAAAAACTTATTTTTGGGACACATTGAGGACAATGTGTAATTTATGTGTGGGGGGGGGGGGGGATGCTAAAACCTTGAATCTTGCAAGTCCTAAATACAAGCCTTACACAAAACTCTATTGGAACCGCTAATCACCCCAAATTTTTTCAAAAAATTTTCATTTTTTTACTTGTCTAAATTTAACTCGGGAAATTCAAGTTCTCAAAAAGGTTATATTTTTACGAATTTACAACTGATAGCGTCGTGATAAAAAGAACCAACATAAGAAAATTATGAAAAGGCATGGCAAACTTAGTTAAAAATTTGATTATATATACTTGATCACATAAAAACCCATTCCCACAAAAGTGAGTTTTGAGCCTTTATCGAGCATACAATTACATATCTTTAAATTAAATGCTCATTTTTCGTTTCTTGTGTGAATAGCCGCTTGGTTCTTACGACTCTAGAACTTGCCACGACGATACATTCCCGGTCCTTACCAACTTAAACCCAAGTAAGTAAATGATGGAGGCATTAGGACTAACCCTTTTTATTTCTACACCATTATTTTTATTTTTTTTACTACCTACCCAAAATCCCCCTAGTTAGCCCCTTTGAGCCTAAACCTTTTCATTTCATAACCCAAACCAAACACCCTTTTACCCACCAAAACCTTTTTCATTTTTAACCCTTTGTTTTAGTAACAAGTTCGGTTTTTCATATGACTTTTCAAAAAAAAAAATTGTGTGTTGATGATGAAGCAAAAGAAAATAAACAAACAAGTTCATCAAAAATAACTTTGTTTGAATAATAGCTTCATCAAAATAAAAGTTACAGAAATAAAAAGTCTTACGAAAACCGACGCTTGTTACGCTTTTCGCCCTTTTTCTACTAACCACTAACCACTAACCCAACTACCTTCCTTTAACCCAAGCCTAACCCTTCACCCACAAAGTCGTCTTGATGTTTACAAAGGTATATAAGTTAAAAAGGAGGAGGATTGATTGCTTGGCAAGCCTATCGTAGGAGTAAGTTCCATGTCGCTCTCGAGTGATCCACAAATACATTTTTGGCCGAGTGTTGGGTGATCCCCGTGAGGTATGTGAACTTGTACATAAATAGAATTTTACAAAGGCATGTTATGCCCTAATAAGTAATTTATCTTATGAAAATTTTTAAATAAATCATGACGAATAGGATTGTAAATAAATAAAAATAAAACTAAATAAAGAATCTTGGAAATCCCGACACCCTATGATAAGCCCAAAAACCTTCTTCTCTAACCATTCCATTTGGGTGTGTAATAGCCACATATTAAAGAGTTTTGCTTGAGGACAAGCAAAGATTCAAGTGTGGGAGTATTTGATGTGTGTAAAATGAAACATATAAATTACATCAATTGTGGCATAAAACTAACCCTTTTTTAGTACTAATGTTGGAAAAAGTGTGCTTTTGTCTTCCTTTTGTATTTTCAGGATTAAATAAGCTCAAATTAACAAAAGAAGCAAAAAGACATCAAAATCTAACATAAATACAAGAAAAGGAACAAGACGTGACATGCCCGACCCCACGACAGCATCTTCCCAAGCAAAACAAGATAACAGAAGACTGAACACGCCCCGTGCTCAGCCAGCACGGGGGCGTGCCCAAGTGTCAGCAGAAAAGACAAAGTGGTGGAAGCTTCTATTGCCCACCACGGGGCCGTGCTCAGCGGACACGGGGCCGTGGCCAACTATAAGATTCGCACAATCCAGGCAAATCTTCATAGTACAAAGATTCTTCTGCACACGGGGTCGTGCTCAGCGGACACGGGGGCGTGGTCAACTAATAAGACAAAGCTGCATTAAATGAAGAAAGAGAGGATGTGGACACGGGGCCGTGCCCACTGGACACGGGGCCGTGCCCGAGCTTCTGTTCAGCCTATAAATAGGAGTGTTTGGCTCAAGCTCAAACCATCCCTTGGCACACCACCTCTCTCACACTTCACCCACCACCCACCACCACCATAACACCATCATCCACCACCATCATCCATTGTCCATCGTAGAGTGTGTGAGTCGTCTCGGGATCCAAGATTGATCGTAAGAGTTCTTGACAATCAAGGCCATGTTTGCCTAAGTCTCTTACATCACTTGGTGAAGACAAAGTGTCTAGTGTAATACTTTTTATTTTTAATCTTTTCGCATTTTTTACTTGGTTTTGTATTAATGACTTTAATAACTAGTTTCTTATGTTGAAGGTGATCTTTCCTTATCGTTTGTCCGTGGTGTCTTGAATTTATTTTACTGTCTATATAAAATATAAGATTTTCACCATTCATATCTCCACGGTCTATATGGAGGTATGTTGGCTACCTGGTCGGGGGTTAAGGGAACGGTTTGGTAAAGGTCTTGCCATTGTTCAGTGTTTAGAGGTCCTGCAATGGACCTGGGTCAAATTTAGTAGGACCTCCTTCAATACTTAACGGTATTGGATGGCGGGGGTCCAAACTCTTTGATCCCCTCATAAGTTAACTACTATTAATACTATAACCCGGCTATTTAGGACTGTATCCCTGCTGACTCAGACTACTTAGTCGAGGGTAACGTCACCTCCAAAAGAGGGGCCTACCATAATTTGCATTAATAACTTAATTAATTATCTTTCAATAATCCACCCTTTTAGGATTGTATCCTTGCTGACTCAAACTACTGGGGTCAGGGTAACGTCACCTTCAAAAGAGGGGCCTACTACAATAACTAAGATAATCTCTTAAAAAGTGCAAAAGTGCGGAAATAATCAAAGGTTACACTAGATACGAGTCGGAACCAAGTGATTCATCTTGTATATCTGTTTTTATTTTTATTTTTATTTTTATTTTCAGCATTTTTAGTTAGTTTTTATTTTTCTTAGTTTAAAACATTTTTCTAAACTTTTTGGTTTGATTAGACGTTGAGGATAAACCGGTACTAAAAGCTCTTGTGTCCTTGGACTACCTCGGTATCTTACCAACACTATACTACGCTCACGATGGGTGCACTTGCCCATATGAGTGTCTAGTGTTAGTGAATATCGTGTTTTATAAATTTAAAACTTCACTAAAAAGTGTTAAAGTGGCTTAAAATATACACCTAATATATATAACACTCGACACCCATCACTTGGCTATCAAGGAAACAGACAAGTTCTCTACTCTAGCAGACGTATATCTCAAGGAAGTTGTATCGAGGCACGGGGTGCCAACCTCGATTATATCCGATCGTGACGCACGTTTTACTTCAGAACTGTGGCAAGCAATGCACAAATCTTTTGGCTCTCGTTTAGACATGAGCACAGCTTATCACCCTCAGACGGATGGGCAGTCTGAGCGCACTATTCAAACTTTAGAAGACATGCTTCGTGCATGTGTAATCGATTTCGGCAATGGCTGGGAAAAACACCTCCCATTGGTGGAGTTTTCGTATAACAACAGTTACCACACCAGCATTCAAGCCGCTCCATTTGAGGCATTGTACGGGCGTAAATGCCGATCACCTCTTTGTTGGGCAGAGGTGGGTGATAGTCAGATCACAGGTCCAGAACTTGTAATAGACGCAACCGAAAGGATTGCACAGATAAGACAACGCATGGCGGCAGCTCGCGACCGTCAGAAAGCCTATGCAAACAAGCGCCGGAAACCCCTAGAATTCCAGGTCGGGGACCGGGTTCTACTCAAAGTCTCACTCTGGAAGGGTGTGGTTCATTTTGGCAAACGGGGCAAACTCAATCCGCGATATATCGGACCATTCGAAATCATTGAGAAAATAGGCAGGGTGGCCTACAAACTGAACTTACCAGCGGAACTCAGCGCAGTTCACAATGTTTTTCACATGTCAAATCTGAAGAAGTGTCTGCCAGATGAGACCCTCATAGTTCCTTTGAAGGAGCTCACTATCGACGATCGGTTGCGATTCATCGAGGAACCTGTAGAAATCACGGACCAAGACGTTAAGGTCCTCAATCACACCGGAATCCCTCTTATTCGAGGTCGTTGGAACTCCCTTCGTGGCCCAGAGTTTACCTGGGAACGAGAAGATCAAATGAAACTCAAGTATCCCTAGTTATTCGGAAACAGTGCAACCACTACTGAGGCTGAAGCTACTACAGAATTTCGGGACGAAATTCCAAATCAACGGGGGGATGATGTGACACCCTAGGAAAACCAGTAAATCACGCAACTTAACTAGCTTCCTCAGTAACCGCATGCTAAATTTCGGGACAAAATTTCTTTCAAGATTGGGATAATGTGACAACTCGAGTTTCCAAGGTTCCTACTCTATACGTTACTTGCCTTATGTTGTGTTTTGTGGTTGATACATTGAAACTATGCACCAGGATTTGTGTTAAGCTGTTGGTGTTGTTATGTGTTTAGTTTTATGTTGTTTATTACTTGCTTGGATACACTCCCTACACGATGAACACACTACCTCACGAAAACACTAAAGTGTTTTCGTATCCCTGTTCCAACGAAAACGCCATCCAACGAAAACACAAAAGGTGTTTTCATCCCGAATAGGTCTTGGCCCAACAAGTGGGATCGGCCCAAATGATGATCTTGGTTGACAAACACAACCGACCCAAATGCCATGGTGTGTTTTGTAATAAACATTGGCCCACTTGATAAATGCTAACCTAATAAAAAACAATGTTACGTAACCACTTCTCAAACATTGCAATTTCAACATAATAACCCTAACTTCTCTGCGTGCGACGGCTGTGAGATACCCCCTTCGAAGTAGCCTCTTTTTGAATCAATCTTGTGGTTAGTAATTATCTTTATTTGTTAACCTTATTAATACATAATTGTGATAGTGTATATGCTTAACATGTGAGGATTAAGTGTGTATGTGTATGATCGAGTGTTGTAATCTGTTAAGATGTAATCGGCTATGCGGTCATATGATACATGAATAAAGCGTGATTAATATATTAGGGTTTATGATTGGATAATCAATGATTTACTGTTATAACGTGCTGATGAGATGTGAATATTTGGTGATGGTCCAATAGGAGTAAAGTAGTAAATCGTTGATTTCGATTCCATGTGAAGATGTCAGACTCTTGTATGAATACATTAGTATGTCGGCCATCAATATAGAAGTCATGAATGTTGTTGTTTAGATAAGATCTTATGTGCATGTGTATATATTTGTTGCTAGTTATCGATTATAATAATTTAGTCATAAATTATGTGCATAGGCATATTTGTTGCTGATGTAGCCGACGAAAACCAACCCCCACCCCACTTGAAATCATCTCAACGAAATCCCAAACTGATTTCGGCCCAAAGTGTTTTCGGCCCAAGGTGATTTCGTCACCCAAGGGTTTTCGGCTATTGAACTGTAACTCGTATGTAAACCTGTTATTTTATTAACTCGGTTAGTCTACAAATCTGTTAAGTATTAACTCTGCTATGTCAGCAAACTCAGTTACTTATTGGTTCTGTTAGTTGTCAACTTTGTTAAATATACAAACTTTGTTAAGCATGTAAACCCCTGTTAAGTTGTTAAGTGGTTAACTTTATTTGTTTGTTAACTCTGTTAGTTAACTAACACATATAGGTTATTATTCCGGTATGCATGTTAATCCTGTTAAGTTGAGAACTTTGTTAAGCCTGTTAACCCTGTCAGTTATGTTAAAGAATAACCATGTTAGAATAAACTGTGAATGACCGTTATGTGAAACATGAATTGGATACATGTGATTAGCTGTTGTGTAATGCATGATGTTAATTGCCAGACGCACCTTGTGGTATTAATTGCATGTGAATCTTTACGTACATGAACTGATTGAGTATTACGTGCATACTATCGGACGTGATTGATTACTTGCGAGCACGTAATTTATCATACCGAGCAAACCAAGGTGAGTTCACACTCTTACCAAGGCATGGGATTCCCGGGGTTGGGAATGGGGTTAAATGATTACTTGTACTTTCATCGTTACTGGAATACGTACCACTGACCTCGTTAGGGGAAGGTCACTTATAGATACAGCTAGACTAGTAACACATGGGAAGCCCCCACTAATCTTCGCACACATGCCTGGAATGGCCGCGATACGAATACTAATCTTCGCACACATGCCTGGAATGGCCGCGATACGAATAATAATCTTCGCAAACATGCCTGGAGGGCTGCGATACAAATACAACTAGTCTAGAATACATGGGAAACCCCCACAAATCTTCACAAACATGCCTGGAAGGCCGCGATACAAATAAATACGATACATAGTTTACTAAACAAACATACGGTTTACGAAACGAATACTATAACTAAACAACAAACTGTGAACTCGCTCAACTTTGTTGTTGACTCGTTGTTACATGCCTTGCAGGTCGTTAGGTACTCATGGAGCTTGCACGGGGAGGCACAGTCGTTGTGGGACATGGATCGAGGATGCCATGTTAAACATTTATGACATTTCAAACTTATTGCTTATGTTGGGTTTTACATTTATGCTTCCGCTAAACACTTAACTATGCTTTGGTTTTGAACACCTTTCATATTGTTTGGTTGAATTATTTTTACTACATACATGGTTCAATATGATTGGTGGCTTGATCCTGGTCATGTCACGCCTCCAAGCAGTGATACTCCGCGTGTGGATTTTGGGGGTGTGACAAGTACTGTCCTCGTGACGAGATTCAGAAGCTCGAGAACTAGTACTACAATCTGAAGATGGAGGGGTCCGAGATCGAGGCTTATACGAAACGATCTCATGAGCTAGCAAACATGTGCCTTAATTTGTCTCGACCTCCACCTCGAAGAATTGAGTTGTACATCAAGGGCCTGGCACCATCAGTAAAGAGTTTGGTCACTGCTGCAAACCTTAATAATCTGCCTCAGATCATCCGTTTAGCACACAAGATTACCGATCAAGAGGTCGAGCGTGGATCGCTACCGCCCCGTGTTTTTGCTACTACCCCTGCTGCTACAGCTACCACACCTGCTAGTGATAACAAGCGTAAATGGAACGACGCTGACAAAGCAACCAGTGCAAACCAATCGCAGAAAAGGCCTGACAACAGTAATAATCGTAGTTTCAGTCAGTCGTCCTCAGTTAACCAAGGACAGGGCAGTAATCAGAGCCAAGGCTCCTACGTTGGTAGAAAGCCAAAGTGCAACAAGTGTGGGTATCATCATCATGGATCGTGTGTCCGGGCTTGCCATAGGTGTGATAAGGTGGGCCATATGGCAAAAGCCTGTAGAGCTCCGTACCCAAAGCAACAGCAACAACAAAATTAGCAGCAGAATCAACAGCATTAGCAGCAGCAAAGGCAGCAGCCCCATCAGAACCAAGGCTTTAGGAAGGGGTGTTTCCAGTGTGGGGATGAGGGTCACATTAAACGGGATTGCCCTTAGCTGAATCTGAATGCCAATGATAACAACAACCGTCAGAATAACAATAACAATGCTGGGAACAACACTAACGGTAACAATGGGGGCCGTGGAGCTCGTGGAAGGGTATTTACGATTGGTGCGGGTGATGCTTGGAACGACGATAATGTCGTGACTGGTACGTTTTCTGTGAACAACCACTTTACTTCTGTATTATTTGATTCTGGTGCCGATTGGAGTTATGTGTCCCTAGAGTTGAGTCAACGATTAGGGTTAGCTCCAACACCTCTAGAAGCTAAGCATGTAGTAGAATTACCAGATGGTAAGACAATTGAAGCTTCTCATGTCCTTTTTAGGTGTAAACTAGACCTTGTGGGTAAAGTGTTTGACATTGACCTCCTTCCTGTTACCCTTAGTAGTTTTGACGTAGTGGTTGGTATGGACTGGTTGTCCAAGCACAGTGCTGACATCCTTTGTAAGGAGAAAATCGTACGTATTCCCCTCCCCAGTGGAGAATCTTTATCGGTTCAAGGGCATCGCAGTGGGGCGATGGTTGGTATCATCTCAGCTATGCAAGCGCAGAAGTGTCTACGAAAGGGGTATCCTGCTATTCTAGCACTTGTTACTGATACTCCGTCTGAAGAAAGAAAGATCGAAGACCTGCCAATTGTTCGTGAATTTCCAGATGTATTTCCTAACGAACTACATGGTTTACCTCCTCACCGTCAAGTGGAATTTCAGATTGATCTTGCACCAGGAGCGGCCCCAATTGCTCGAGCTCCTTATCGTCTTGCACCTGGGGAGTTGCAAGAGCTATCTAATCAAATTCAGGAACTATTGGATAGGGGTTTTATCCGACCCAGTTCTTCGCCTTGGGGAGCCCCAGTTCTATTTATAAAGAAGAAAGACGGGTCCTTTCATATATGTATTGATTATCGGGAACTCAACAAGGTGACTGTCAAGAACCGTTATCCTCTGCCACGCATCGATGATCTGTTTGACCAGTTGCAAGGGTCAAGTTTTTACTCGAAAATCGACTTGAGATCGGGATATCATTAGATGAGAGTTCGGGAGGAGGATGTTCCTAAAACAGCTTTTCGAACGCGGTATGGGTATTATGAGTTTCTGGTTATGCCGTTTGGGTTGACGAATGCGCCAGTGGTCTTCATGGACCTTATGGACCTCATGAACCGTGCGTGCAAGTCGTATCTTGACGATTTCGTTATAGTGTTCATCGACAATATTTTGATCTACTCTAAGAGCAAGGAGGATCACGAGCGACACTTGCGTCTTACCTTGGAGCTTCTGAGGAAGGAGCAGCTCTACGCGAAATTCTCTAAGTGTGACTTCTGGATTCGAGAGGTACACTTCCTTGGCCACATTGTGAATGAATCGGGAATACACGTGGATCCTGCAAAGATCGATGCTATTATAAATTGGGCGGCAGAAAAGAATCCCTCGGAGGTGCGACAATTTCTCGGTCTCGCTGGGTACTATCAGAGATTTATTAAAGACTTCTTGAAGATTGCTCAATCTCTTACTTCGTTGACACAAAAAGGCGTTACATAATCATGGGGAACGAAACAAGAAGATGCTTTCCAGTTGTTGAAACAAAAAATTTGTAGTGCACCAATTTTGTCTATACCTGAGGGTACCGAAGATTTTGTGGTGTACTGTGATGCTTCTATTCAGGGTCTTGGTTGCGTGCTGATGCAACGCGAGAAGGTGATAGCCTACGCCTTTTGACAGTTGAAGGTTCACAAGAGAAATTACATGACTCGCGACTTAGAGTTGGGAGCCATGGTGTTTGCGCTCAAATCTGGAGGCATTACCTGTACGATACTAAATGCACTATTTATACCGACCACGGGAGCCTTCAGCATATCTTTGACCAGAAGGAATTAAACATGTGGCAGCGTCGCTGGGTAGAACTTTTAAACGACTATGATTGTGCCATCAAGTATCATCCGGGTAAGGCTAACGTGGTAGCTGATGCCCTCAGTAAAAAAGAATCGAAACCCAAACGTGTTCGCGCCTTGCAGCTCACTATTCACTCAAATCTTCCTGATCAGATTTGTTCGGCTCAGGCTGAAGCATTGAAGGAAGAAAACATTAAGGCGGAGTATTTACGGGGCATAGAAAAGCGGCTGGTAGAGAGACCTGATGGTATTCTCTATTTCATGGAACGAATATGGATCCCTTTGTTTGGAAATCTTAGAGAACTTGTGATGGACGAAGCGCACAAGTCTCGATACTCTGTTCATCCGGGTTCGGATAAAATGTATCAGGATCTCAAGGTTTTGTACTGGTGGCCGAAGATGAAGGCTCACATCGCGGCTTACGTGAGTAAGTGTCTGACTTGTGCTAAAGTTAAAGTGGAACATCAGAAACTCTCGGGTCTACTTCAGCAACCAGAGATACCCATGTGGAAATGGGAGCAAATTGCAATGGATTTCGTCACAGGCTTGCCGAGAACTCAAAGCGGAAACGATACCATCTGGATGATCGTTGATCATCTCATGAAGTCAGCACATTTTCTAGCAATCAAGGAAACGAATAAGTTCTCACAACTTGCAGCTGTCTATCTGAAGGAAGTTGTTTCTAGGTACGGGGTGCCGACCTCTATTATCTCTGACCGTGACCCGCGTTTCATTTCGGATTTGTGGCAGTCGATGCACAAATCGTTCGGCTCGCGTCTCGACATGAGCACTGCTTATCACCTACAGACGGATGGTCAAAGTGAGCGAACCATACAGACACTTGAGGATATGTTACGAGCGTGCGTGATTGATTTTGGCAAGCGTTGGGAGAAACATATGCCTTTGATAAAGTTCTCTTATAACAATAATTACCATACCAGTATCCAGGCAGCCCCATTCGAAGCATTATACGGACGAAAGTGTCGTTCACCTCTCTGTTGGGCTGAAGTGGGTGACAGCTAGATCACAGGTCGAGAACTTGTGCTTGAAACTTCAGAGAAAATCGTTCAGATCCGAAATCGTATGGCGGCAGCGCGTGACCGTCAGAAAAGCTACGCTGACAAGCGTAGGAAACCCTTGGAATTCGCTTAGGCGATCATGTTATGTTGAAGGTCTCACCCTGGAAGGGTGTGGTACGGTTTGGGAAACGCGGCAAGCTTAATCCGCGTTATGTAGGGCCATTCAAAATATTGGAGCAAATCAGCAAGGTGGCCTACAAGCTCGAGTTACCTGCTGAGTTGGGTAACGTTCGTGATGTTTTCCATGTCTCTCAGCTAAAGAAGTGTTTGCCCGATGAAACACTTGTGGTACCGTTTCAAGAGCTGAAAATCGACGACAAGTTGCAGTTCATCGAAGAACCAATAGAGATTATGGATCGGGAAGTCAAGGTCCGTAAACATAGTCGAATTCCGATCATGAGGGTTCGTTGGAACTCAAGACGTGGACCGGAGTTCACGTGGGAGCGCGAAGATCAGATGAAGCTCAAGTATCCTCACCTTTTCCCAACTGAACAATCTAATCCTAATGTAACCAAGGAATTTTGGGACGAAATTCCCTTTCAAGTTGGGGATGATGTGGCACCCGCGGAAAATATACAGTCATCCTGATCTAAAGCTGTGTTATTTTGGATTGCTTATCAAATTTCGGGACGAAATTTCTTTCAAGTTGGGGATGATGTGACAACACGAGATTTCAAGGTCCTTTTCTACGAACCACTTGTTTTATAACCCTGTCTTGATTACAATTTTTGTCTATGTGGTGTCATGTGTAACTAGTTTACTAAGTATAGTATAGTATCGTTTAATGTTTATGTGTAATGAAAACATAATATGGCATATGGGCTCGACGAAGAGTGTCCCACTAACTTGACGAAGAATGGAACTTCGTCACCCACTAGTTCTTCGTCGTCACCCTACCCGACGAAGAATGGAACTTTGTCTGGGGGACTGGTTGCCGTATGGGCTTTCAGCCCAAGTGAAGCCTAAATGGGTGTCACACCCCGACCACGTATATCATACAAAGCGTGGCGGAAACATCGGGGAGTGTTGCAACAGAATTAATTGTTTCATAACCATGGCATACAAAGTTGTATTTTATTTATTTAACAAGGGTGTTACATTGTCTTAAACAGGAATTTAAAGAGTTCAGAACACCATGTCAAGATGTAAATCATGTCAAATATCTATGTCAAATATCCATGTCAAATGTCTATGTCAAAATGTCAAATGTCTATGTCAAATATCCATGTCAAATGTCTATGTCAAATATCCATGTCAAATGTCTATGTTAAAATGTCATGTATGGCAAGTGAAATGTCTCAACTAAACCATATGCACAAAAACAAAGTATTGAAGTAAAACTTGGTTTAAATCAAAGCTATGTTTTGTGTAAATGCATGCAACTATTTAATATGAACATTTATGCGGTATTGTGAAAATGCATACATCCAAGCCTTGCGACTGTGGTGATAAACCCTTTAAACAAATTAAAGGTCTATCTGTCTTATATCACCGAATTCGGTCATTCCTTTCTGTCCCCTTTCCCTGGGATGTCCGGAACGGGAGTTGTCAATTCCTATGGTACCACTACCTACTAACGAACGGCATGATCGGTGTTAATGAATGTATTGTCCCATGTAAACAAACCAAATGTCATACCAAAATGTAAGCATGTGAAAATAATGCACTAAGTATGTAATCAAATGAACATACATAGCGTGAAATGTCATGTAAAACGATGTACCAAGTAATGCACACAATGGGCACACCTAGCATAAGATGTAATGAAATCATGTACTATAATGTACTAACGAACATAGCATGTATATGATGTGAAAACAGGAAAGCATGGAAGTAACAAGTAGGCACATGTGTTCCACCCCAAAACAGTTTGGAAAACAGTAAAAGAGGGGTCTATGTACTCACTTGAGATTGCTCAGTTGTATAAAGATAATCACCAAGCAACGCTATAGATCTCGGAATCAAACGGCACCTAATATAGGTAACTATGTTAATAAACCGGACCTAAATCGGAAGATTGGGTAGCATTAGGGTTTGTAAACCAAATGAGTGTAGGAACTCACGTGATATGGTTTAACAAAGCCTACATGCTAAATGAAACTTAACCTAAGTCTTATTGACCCATTACGACCCGTTTAGGAAGCTTATGCTACTTTAACGCGTCGTGCGCGTGAAACGCGTTTGGACCGCCTAACTAACCCTATGACAAGTGTTATATGCCTAAACATGTTACATAATCAGTTATGTGATAAAGGTTTAGGTTACATATGCTTAATTACCAATTATACATGAAAAGGGTATTCTGGTAATTTACCTAAGGCATATAAACTACCTATCATACAACTACTTAAACGATGTGACCATAGGGTATAACCTCGGAAGGTTATTCCCTACCTACTATGGTCACCTACTGTGTTTGGTCGGATCCTAATGATCGACCAAACTGGGTCGAGTTCGAAGGTATAGGCGATTTATTAGATCGCCTACCCTACGACTCTAGACAACGTGGTAATCAGTGGGCATAGTCCCAAGGGACTATGACCAACGTGATTACACTCACGTTGCGAAGTTCAAACGAACTTCCCATTGACCATTACTGGTCAACGCTGAAAGTCAAACAAAGTTTGACTTTCTGACTCGAAAAGCAGTAAAATAAGGAAAAGAACGAAAGAATACTTACGAAGGGTCCCCGAATGCTAAACTCGATTCGAAAATCTCAGGTATGAAACTAATGTTTCAACTTAGAGTTTCTCAAATCAAATTTCTAGTGATTATGAACAAAGGGGGGTGGGGTATTTATAGTTTTCGGGTAACCGTTAGGATCGTTTCTTGGAAAAGGGGAAAAGATCTAGTCCGTACACTTGTCACAATGTTGTGGAAGCTAAATATGATCCTTATCTTAATGACTAAGCAACTTAAAACATGTGGTTAAGGATCAATTAGTTGCAACTAGTATTTAGAAATATTGAATCTGCCCAGATAGTCAGTCGCGTAGCGCGACGGATAAGGCCACAGGCCTCGCGCTACGCTAGCACTCCACCTGAATCAGAAAGTTTCAAACTTGGCAGCAATGGTCCCTGCACGTGTTTAAGGCCTTTTTCGATGCGTTTGAACCCCGTTAACCTCATTTCAAGGCTCTAAAATGAAGTTAAAGTATAGGGAACTCAAAACATACTCAAAAATATGCCGGGTGATGGTTCATTTGGTCGTACGAACGCGATGTTCGCTTAATTACGACGGAATGCGCACAAGCGCGAAAAACGATCCAAATGACGCGACGAATGGATTTTTCTTATGGCGAACACTAAAATATAATGTAGTCATGCTTACATAAATTTTTGGATGTCCGGATGTATTCAGAACGTAAGTTATGCGCGAAAATGCAAACTTGTGCACTTTTTGACACTTTTAGTCCCTGAATGACCCAAAAGTTTATTTTAGCACACCGAACCCCTCAAAGCCTATTTCTAAGCTATGTAAAGGATATTTAAGGTGTGTTTAACTTATGGTTATGTTCCGGAATGTTCGTTACAGTTCAAATTGACATACTTTCGCAGTTTGTCATATTTAGTCCCTGTAGTCGAATTAACTTGTTTTTGCCATACCAAAGCCTTCAAAACTTATTTCTAAGTTATGTAAAGGTTATTTAAGGTATGTTGAGTATATGTTGATGTTCCAGAGTATTTCTCGCATTAAACTGAGTACGGTTACGCACTAGTTTGCGTATAACTCTCCAGAAAGTGATGTAGAGTTTGGAATTGAACAAAAGTCAAAACATGAAAAATGTAAAACACAATCAAACAAACATTGGGATCAAATAACATTGTTTTATTGATAATAGAACTGTTCATAGTGATTACAAGCACAGTTGTTACAGTCTCCCCTACTTGTGGAAATTTCGTCCCGAAATTTATTTAGAGGAAACTCGTGGAAAAAGATGTGGATATTTCGCCTTCATTTGGTCTTCGCGTTCCCAAGTAAACTCAGGTCCACGTTTTGCTTCCCAGCGAACTTTGACCAAAGGAATGCGCTTGCGTTTAAGCCACTTGACTTCACGTTCCATGATTTCCACTGGTTTCTCAACAAATTTTAGTGTTTTGCCAACACGAATTTCGTCAAGCAGTATGGAGAAGTTCTCATCAGCTGTACACTTCTTGAGATTGGATATGTGAAAAGTTGGATGAACATTCCCCAGTTCAGGAGGTAACTCAAGTCTGTAGGCTACCTTTCCGATTTTTTCGACGATCTTGAATGGTCCAACGTATCTAGGTGCAAGTTTTCCTTTCTTTCCAAATCTGATCACACCTTTCCAAGGTGAGACCTTAAGTAATACTCGATCACCGACTTGAAATTACAAGGCTTTGCGTTTTGGGTCCGCGTAAATCTTCTGACGGCTTCTAGCTGCCTGAAGGTTATCACGAACTTTCTTGACCTTGTCAGTTGTCTCTAAAATGAGGGCAGGTCCAGTAAGTTGAGCCTCGCCAATCTCATTCCAGCAGACTGGTGAACGACATTTTCGACCATAGAGAGCTTCGAAAGGAGCCATTTTGATGCTAGTGTGATAACTGTTGTTGTAGGAGAATTCAATCAATTTAAGATGTGAATCCCAGCTACCACCAAAATCGATCACACAAGCTCTAAGCATATCCTCCAGAGTCTGGATTGTTCTCTCAGATTGACCATCCGTTTGCGGATGATAAGCTGTGCTCAGATTAAGTTGGGTCCCCATAGCAGATTGCATGGTTCTCCAAAAATGAGAAGTGAAACGAGCATCTCTGTCAGAAATGATGTTCAAAGGAACACCATGTCGAGCCACAATTTCATCTACATAGATTTGAGCAAGTCTGTCAGTAGGAAAATCCTCACGGATTGGCAAGAAATGTGCTGACTTTGTAAGACGATCAACGACTACCCAGATGGCATCATGACCTTTCTTTGTGCGCGGGAGTTTGGTAACAAGATCCATAGTAATGTTTTCCCATTTCCAAACTGGGATCTCTGGTTGCTCCAATAAACCAGAAGGACGCTGATGTTCAGCCTTAACCTTTAGACAAGTAAGGCATTTGGATACGTATAAGGCAATGTCTTTCTTCATACCAGGCCACCAATAATGAATACGAAGATCCTTATACATTTTATCTGAGCCCGGATGAATAGAATAACGAGACTTATGGGCTTCATCCATAAGCAAGGTACGAAGATCATCCTGGCTTGGGACCCACAAACGGTCCATGAAGTAATATGATCCATTGTCCTTTAGTTCCAGAGCAGGTGTTATGTGATAGGGAAATTCCTTATCCATCAAACCTTGTGAAACACAAGATTGTTGAGACTGAGAAATGCGTGCTTGAATGTCGGATCGAGCTTGAATAACAGATTGAACACGTACACAATGAAGTTTAGTACGTTCCTTACGACTCAATGCATCAGCTACGGCATTCGCCTTACCAGGATGGTAGCGAATTTCGCAATCATAATCGTTTAGAAGCTCAACCCAACGTCGTTGCCTTATGTTGAGTTCTTTCTGATTGAAGATATGCTGAAGAATTTTGTGGTCCGTGAAAACCACACATTTTGTACCGTACAAATAGTGTCTCCAGATCTTGAGAGCGAAAACAACTGCACCCAACTCAAGATCATGAGTGGTGTAGTTCTTCTCATGTATCTTCAATTGTCTTGATGCATAGGCTATGACTTTGTTCCTTTGCATCAGAACACAACCAAGACCTAATTTAGATGCATCACAATACACGATAAAATCATCATCACCCTCAGGCAATGATAGAACAGGCGCATCGCAAAGCTTCTGTTTCAGGTGTTGTAAAGCTTCCTCTTGTTTGAATCCCCAGTAAAAGGGCATTTTCTTCTGAGTTAGAGCAGTTAGAGGAACTGCAATCTTAGAGAAGTTTTCAATGAAGCGGCGATAATAACCCGCTAGACCAAGAAAAGAACGAACTTCAGTAGGAGTAGTAGGTGTATCCCAATCCTTGATCGCACTGATCTTTGAGGGATCTACATGAATACCTCGTTCGTTGATAACATGCCCCAAAAATTGAACTTCTTTAAGCCAGAATTCACACTTGGAGAATTTGGCGAAAAGTTGTTCTTTCTTTAGGAGTTCTAGGGTAAGACGAAGATGTTGCTCGTGGTCAGCTTGCGTCTTAGAGTATATCAAGATGTCATCAATAAAAACAATGACGAATTGATCCAAATAAGGTTTGCAGACCCTATTCATTAAGTCCATGAAAACAGCCGGAGCATTAGTCAAACCGAATGGCATGACTGTGAATTCATAATGCCCATAACGAGTACGGAACGCTGTCTTCGGAATGTCTTCTTCTTGCACCCGAAGTTGATGATATCCAGATCGCAGATTAATCTTTGAAAAATAAGAAGCGCCTTGTAACTGATCAAAGAGGTCGTCTATGCGAGGTAGGGGATATCGATTTTTGATGGTAAGCTTGTTAAGCTCACGATAATCGATACACATCCTAAAGGATCCATCCTTCTTCTTTACAAAAAGAACGGGAGCACCCCAAGGTGAAAAACTAGGACGTATAAAACCTTTGTCAGAGAGCTCCTGAAGCTGTTTAGACAACTCTTGCATCTCGGATGGTGCAAGACGATATGGAGCTCTAGCAATTGGATTTGCACCAGGTACGAGATCAATGCGGAACTCGACTTGGCGTGCTGGAGGTAGACCAGGTAAATCTTCAGGGAACACTTCAGAATAATCCCGAACGACAGGAATATCTGAAATAGACTTACCCTTGCCTTTATCTTCTGTAACATGTGCTAAGAAAGCCACATAGTTCTTCCGTAAATACTTCCGAGCTTTAAAACAAGACATGAGTTTGAGACCACCGGTAGGCTTCTCACCTTGAACCTGCAGGATCTCGCCTGTCGAAAGCGGCACACGAACTATCTTCTTAGAACAAACTATCTCTGCGTGATGCTTGGATAACCAATCCATTCCCACAATGACGTCGAAGCTTCCAAGTTGCATAGGCGCGAGGTCAATAGGAAAAAGATGGTTGTTAAGGTTCAACTGGCAGTTGCGAAGAACAGAATCAAGAATAATGGGTTCACCACTAGCAACTTCTACTGTCAAAGATTTGCCTAGTTTCGTTCTAGACACGCGAAGCATTTGCTCAAAGGACAAAGACACGAAACTCTTATCGGCACCAGAATCGAAAAGAACATATGCAGGCTGATTATTAATAAAGAACGTACCGTTCACCACATTATCATCCGCCTGCGCCTCTTGGGCATTCATGTTAAAGACTCGGCCTCGAGCCGGAGCCTGAGCCTGATTCTGGTTCTGGTTCTGGTTGGCTAGTCTTGGGCACCGGTTTCTGTAGTGGGTCAGATCCCCACAATTATAACAAGCACCCGGTGGGTAATATGGTCTTGCAGCTTGACCCTGTTGCTGAGCAGGAGGCTGTGCAACTTGTTGAGCCGGGTTCTAAACCGCGGGATTTTGAGCAGACCGACAAACATTGGCAAGATGGCCTGACTTCCCACAGTTAGTACAGAAACGGCATGGAAGTTGCGGCTGGTGGTGACTGTTGCATCTATTGCACAAAGGTGCATTCCCTGTATAGGGTTTCTTTGCTGGCGGCTGTGCGGGTTGGTTGGGAGCTGCCTGATTAGCTTGGGCAGTGATAGCAAAATTTTGGGAAGCCTTACGCTTCCTTGACCTCTTCGAAGAACCAGAGTTCTTTCCATTCAAGTTTTGACCTTTCTTGCTATCTTCCTTGTCAGCCGACTGCTTCTTGCCCTTGTCACCCTTCCGGTGTAACTTGTTCTTCCGGATCTGCGACTCAGTCAATGTCACTGATAACTCGATCGCCTGACGGAGTGTGGCAGGTTCACTACCAGTAAGAATGTCTTGTACCGAGTCAGGTAGGCCGTCGATGTATCTTTCGATAGCCTTGTCAAGTGGGGTAACCATAGTCGGGCAAAGCAAACTCAACTCTTCAAAACGATCCGTGTAAGCCCTGTGCTCACCACTATCTTGCTTCAAAACATCAAACTCTTTCTCCAACGCTCGTTGCTCATGACGAGGACAAAATTCCCTCATCATAAGGGCTCTAAGTTCAGCCCATGTCTGTGCGAGAGCAACTTCTGCACCTTGGTCCCTCATAACCCCGTTCAACCATGTCAAAGCCCTCTTCTGAAATACGCTCGAAGCAAACTCGACTTTGCGATTTTCGAGACACTGCACGTGGCGAAAAGTATTCTCTATGCTCTCAAACCACTGAAGAAGCCCAGTCGCTCCTTCAGAACCACTAAACTTGAGTGGTTTAGCCTGATTAAAATCCTTGTATTTGCACAGACCATTGTTGTTGTTGTTGGCTTGTTGCCATTGAGCAAAGAGATTTGGGAATTGAGCAGCCATCTGCTGCGCAATAATTTCTGCCAGCTCGGCAGTAGCTATCTGGTTCTCGCGTCGAGGAGGCATTCTAAAAGAGGAAGACATGAAAAGAAACGAATGAGATGATTGGATGAAAAGAATGAGATGATAAAAACAAGAATTGCAAACAGCATGGATGGTGGTCATTCGTTCGTATCACAAAGCAAACAAATGACACACAGTGACTAATCAAAGTAAATGGGTCAAAAATAATGTATTAGCGAAGACATGCTCGCCTATAAGTGAACACTCACTCCAAGAATTCCCAGGTAAGCACAACTGGTCTCGCGTCTGGTTGAGATGTATACGAAGTGCTTGCCTAGACAGAAAACCCAGAATACAGGCATTCACCCTTCCAGTTTGCACATGTTCACATTATTTAAAACCCAAAACGTTTGACGGGATTTTTGAAAATTAGAAGGCACAAGGCCAAAAACCAATACTGAAAAGGGTTCAAAACCATATAACAGAGGGTTCAAAACCTTACAATTGAGGGTTCAAAACCTTGTAATAAATCATTCAAAAACAGATGATTGTTTTTCAAAAATCGATTCGGAAAATTTGGTTCCTTGTTTTGTTAATCACCTAAGGATAGGTGATGTACATGTTTTAAGATCTAAACACAAGATAACTTGTGTTAGGTTCCTAGAAAAGTTATAGTCTAGGTCAAAGCATTACTAATAACCTAATTCCCTATAACCATTGGCTCTGATACCAACTCTTCTGTCACACCCCGACCACGTATATCATACAAAGCGTGGCGGAAACATCGGGGAGTGTTGCAACAGAATTAATTGTTTCATAACCATGGCATACAAAGTTGTATTTTATTTATTTAACAAGGCAACATTGTCTTAAACAGGAATTTAAAGAGTTCAGAACATAATTAAACATAGTCTATCTTCTTTTAAAGTCTCTAAGGCACAGGACCGCCCTAGTATCATGATCAACATCCTATGGAAAAGCACCTGAAAACACATGTGAAAATAGGTACGTCAGCATAAAAATGCCTGTGAGATACATAGGTTTTGTGAAAATAGGATTCATGACTTATGTTTAAGAAAAATGTTTAGTCATGAACCTTGAAATTTACTTTGTCATGTAAATCATTTGAAAATACTAAGATCAGATGATATGTATAAGTAAATGTCAGGTTAAATAAATAACCATGTAAAAATGTGTTTGTATAAGATAAGTTGTTTGTAAATCAATGTCTTGTGAAAAGTATGTTATTTGTATAAAATGTTCTATGTCTCAAACTGAAATGATTCAAATAACGTTACGACATGTAATACCATACAAACACTTATATATAGGAAGTACCAGCGGCGTATCCACCATGCTTGTATCATATTACACACGCATCGTTACTTAATCAAACCAAACCAACCAATGTAAGAAGTCTATGTTTAACCCAATTGGCAAATGTATTGAATAATATGTCAAAGTGTTTATGTCAAGATGTAAATCATGTCAAATATCTATGTCAAATATCCATGTCAAATGTCTATGTCAAAATGTCAAATGTCTATGTCAAATATCCATGTCAAATGTCTATGTCAAAATGTCAAATGTCTATGTCAAATATCCATGTCAAATGTCTATGTCAAATATCCATGTCAAATGTCTATGTCAAAATGTCATGTATGGCAAGTGAAATGTCTCAACTAAACCATATGCACAAAAACAAAGTATTGAAGTAAAACTTGGTTTAAATCAAAGCTATGTTTTGTGTAAATGCATGCAACTATTTAATATGAACATTTATGCGGTATTGTGAAAATGCATACATCCAAGCCTTGCGACTGTGGTGATAAACCCTTTAAACAAATTAAAGGTCTATCTGTCTTATATCAACGAATTCGGTCATTCCTTTCTGTCCCCTTTCCCTGGGATGTCCGGAACGGGAGTTGTCAATTCCTATGGTACCACTACCTACTAACGAACGGCATGATCGGTGTTAATGAATGTATTGTCCCATGTAAACAAACCAAATGTCATACCAAAATGTAAGCATGTGAAAATAATGCACTAAGTATGTAATCAAATGAACATACATAGCGTGAAATGTCATGTAAAACGATGTACCAAGTAATGCACACAATGGGCACACCTAGCATAAGATGTAATGAAATCATGTACTATAATGTACTAACGAACATAGCATGTATATGATGTGAAAACAGGAAAGCATGAAAGTAACAAGTAGGCACATGTGTTCCACCCCAAAACAGATTGGAAAACAGTAAAAGAGGGGTCTATGTACTCACTTGAGATTGCTCAGTTGTATAAAGATAATCACCAAGCAACGCTATAGATCTCGGAATCAAACGGCACCTAATATAGGTAACTATGTTAATAAACCGGACCTAAATCGGAAGATTGGGTAGCATTAGGGTTTGTAAACCAAATGAGTGTAGGAACTCACGTGATATGGTTTAACAAAGCCTACATGCTAAATGAAACTTAACCTAAGTCTTATTGACCCATTACGACCCGTTTAGGAAGCTTATGCTACTTTAACGCGTCGTGCGCGTGAAACGCGTTTGGACCGCCTAACTAACCCTATGACAAGTGTTATATGCCTAAACATGTTACATAATCAGTTATGTGATAAAGGTTTAGGTTACATATGCTTAATTACCAATTATACATGAAAAGGGTATTCTGGTAATTTACCTAAGGCATATAAACTACCTATCATACAACTACTTAAACGATGTGACCATAGGGTATAACCTCGGAAGGTTATTCCCTACCTACTATGGTCACCTACTGTGTTTGGTCGGATCCTAATGATCGACCAAACTGGGTCGAGTTCGAAGGTATAGGCGATTTATTAGATCGCCTACCCTACGACTCTAGACAACGTGGTAATCAGTGGGCATAGTCCCAAGGGACTATGACCAACGTGATTACACTCACGTTGCGAAGTTCAAACGAACTTCGCATTGACCATTACTGGTCAACGCTGAAAGTCAAACAAAGTTTGACTTTCTGACTCGAAAAGCAGTAAAATAAGGAAAAGAACGAAAGAATACTTACGAAGGGTCCCCGAATGCTAAACTCGATTCGAAAATCTCAGGTATGAAACTAATGTTTCAACTTAGAGTTTCTCAAATCAAATTTCTAGTGATTATGAACAAAGGGGGGTGGGGTATTTATAGTTTTCGGGTAACCGTTAGGATCGTTTCTTGGAAAAGGGGAAAAGATCTAGTCCGTACACTTGTCACAATGTTGTGGAAGCTAAATATGATCCTTATCTTAATGACTAAGCAACTTAAAACATGTGGTTAAGGATCAATTAGTTGCAACTAGTATTTAGAAACATTGAATCTGCCCAGATAGTCAGTCGCGTAGCGCGACGGATAAGGCCACAGGCCTCGCGCTACGCTAGCACTCCACCTGAATCAAAAAGTTTCAAACTTGGCAGCAATGGTCCCTGCACGTGTTTAAGGCCTTTTTCGATGCGTTTGAACCCCGTTAACCTCATTTCAAGGCTCTAAAATGAAGTTAAAGTATAGGGAACTCAAAACATACTCAAAAATATGCCGGATGATGGTTCATTTGGTCGTACGAACGCGATGTTCGCTTAATTACGACGGAATGCGCACAAGCGCGAAAAACGTTCCAAATGACGCGATGAATGGATTTTTCTTATGGCGAACACTAAAATATAATGTAGTCATGCTTACATAAATTTTTGGATGTCCGGATGTATTCAGAACGTAAGTTATGCGCGAAAATGCAAACTTGTGCACTTTTTGACACTTTTAGTCCCTGAATGACCCAAAAGTTTATTTTAGCACACCGAACCCCTCAAAGCCTATTTCTAAGCTATGTAAAGGATATTTAAGGTGTGTTTAACTTATGGTTATGTTCCGGAATGTTCGTTACAGTTCAAATTGACATACTTTCGCAGTTTGTCATATTTAGTCCCTGTAGTCGAATTAACTTGTTTTTGCCATACCAAAGCCTTCAAAACTTATTTCTAAGTTATGTAAAGGTTATTTAAGGTATGTTGAGTATATGTTGATGTTCCAGAGTATTTATCGCATTAAACTGAGTACGGTTACGCACTAGTTTGCGTATAACTCTCCAGAAAGTGATGTAGAGTTTGGAATTGAACAAAAGTCAAAACATGAAAAATGTAAAACACAATCAAACAAACATTGGGATCAAATAACATTGTTTTATTGATAATAGAACTGTTCATAGTGATTACAAGCACAGTTGTTACAATGGGACTCGGTTATATGCGCATATATGTACCAAAGATAATGATTTTAAAACCCTAGCTCTCTCTCTCAACAAACCGTCGGCAGTACTCTTCATCTTGCTCGAATTCTTTTACACTGTTGGGAACATCTCATCATTCGGTTAGCATTCTGTCACACTTCACAGATTGTTTGATGATTGTTTGTGGTGCATGTGATCTTTTGTGAATATAGGATCTTGTTAGAAACCGGACTGTCATATTGTGTTGGTTAGGGTTTCGAATGTTTCATCGTCTAAACATAGAAATAAGAACATGTATGATAGGGATACACGGTTCGGTAATTCTGATTTCTAAACTTTATATTGTTATCGGTTGTTTATGATTAACGGATGCTTTCATAGGATCTGACCTGAATGTTTAGATCATAGTTAGTTGATGATTCTTGATAGTAATAAACCAATAGATCTATGTGATCATCAGTTACAGTTATTTTGTGATGTGTTAAGTTAGGGTTGTGTGGATTATACGAAAGCTTGGTATACTGTTGATAATAATAATGATGGTGTTTGCATAATGAACCTAAAAACCGATTGGATTATGATCGGCGATAGGGTAACGACCAGAAACATTAGGGTTTAGGAAAGGTTGAAACTGCTTTGGTTTGGCGACGAACAACCCCCGACGAACAACTCAAGTCGACGAAGAATGTCAATCTTCGTCGACATACCTATTAGCAACGAAGAATGATCTTCATCGAGGGGAAACCTTCGTCGAGGAGGATCTTCGCCATGAAAGTGAACGACGAAGCATGGATCTTCGTCGGGATGCCATTTGAGAACAAATTAATAGACCAATTCATGTAGTGTATAATGTGTTTGATGTAAATGTTTGGCTACACGATTTCGTTGGTGCATGATGACAACACTAGTTGGAAATGAGGAAACTTGTATGTATTAATGTGAATAATCACTTTAACTGTTGAATGCTATTGCATGATATGCGCGTGGAATGTGGACTAGCATGAAAACTGAGTATTTGCTACATATCATACGGTGTTCTTGTGATGTATACAAACTATGATAATGCGTGACCTAATTGTTTATGAAACTAATCTGGATTGGTAACCACGGTAGGGTTGGTTGATTAACTGGAACGGGTAACTTGTTAAATACCGAGCAAATGTAAGGTGAGTTCACTGCCTTTTTCAAGCATGTGTCCCGGGGAGGGACATCGGGTAACGTTTCGGGGAGGAATGTCGGGTAAAGGGGTTTGACTGGAATGTTAAACTTGGGATGTTGGTTAATACACTCATTTCTATCATTAAGTCCCATCATATACCGATTGGTTGCCGGGGAGGCAACGGGGTTATTAGTTGATAGCGCTATTAGTATTGGCACCCTTACACCGTACCGGGGAGGACGTTCGTGAACTAATTACCTTAACCACTTGACCAATGTTTGATAGAGTATTGGGGAAGGGAAAATAATCTGGAGCCATCTGCGGTAATCGAGTTATTAACAACAGCAAATCTCTGAAATGTTTTATACTTATATCTGGTAACTAAAACGTGTTAACAAACTTTGAACTCACCAGCGTCGTCTGACACGCTTGTCTGCATGTTTGCAGGTCGTTAGATTCACGGATGGAACTTGCTATTTGGGAGTGCTGGAGTGGTCATGGGTCGTAGCTCTTGGATACTTGTTTATTGATCTTGCACATTTGTTTTGAAATACTTGAATAACTATTTACATTATGCTTCCACTTAACGAATTTGGTTTAAGTTGTGTTTTGG
Organism: Helianthus tuberosus; assembly: GCA_030545235.1. Taxonomy (NCBI): domain Eukaryota; kingdom Viridiplantae; phylum Streptophyta; class Magnoliopsida; order Asterales; family Asteraceae; genus Helianthus; species Helianthus tuberosus. The sequence continues at coordinate 133,441,353 of CM060363.1, forward strand.
AATTACTTATGAAATAAATGGAAACTTTTATTTAATACAAGGATGTGGTTCAATGTGATTGGTGGCTGGGTCCTGGTACGTCACACGTTCTGCGGTGTTCCCGCATGTGGTATTTTGGGGGTGTGACATTTTTCATTATTCAAATGCATGCAAAGTCCAATGTATGATTATGTGGCACTTGTAAATTGTTCATTGTTTGTGTCACTAACCATTTTCGTAAATAGGTGGTGCTAATGATTATTCAATGGATTCATCGAGTTGACTAGGTTTCCCACAACCATGGGTTGTAGCCTAGTATCGCTACATTATTTAGATTCGCTCGATGGTCGGCTTGAGTCTCATATTTACAGTGTCGTCGTGTTCAGTTCGGTTGTTACAGTTATAGTGTCATGTTGGTTCATTGGTTATGAGTTATTTATTTATTAGTAACATTTAATACCTGTTGGATTTACATGTTAACATTTTTCGTAAATCAAATAAACAGAAACAATTTTATTTAAAATAACATACAAGATTTACTTACCAACTTATGTTGACTAAAAATCAACTTTTACACATAATACAGGTAAAGGTTTGAAGATGTTGATAATGACACGTAGGGATGAGACCTTAGAGATTAAAATGGATATTGTTATGTTATGTTACATTTGTATTAAAATAATTATTTGTATTGTGATATGGATTAAATTTGATTATTAATAATATCCCAACTATCAAATATCTTGTCATAAGCTATGAATAATTAATCATGTCCAGTCACTTATTTCGCTGTGAGTTGAGGTGTGACGAAATAGGTGCCGGTGATACTCATTTGTTTAGTAGTGTAAAAGGATTTATTATTATCTCATTTTAACAACTTTTAACAAGAAGTGTAAGCGGCAAATCACCTGATGCCTCACTTTAAATTTTGAGGAATGTGATATGGAGCGGTGAGGGACTGTGTTTGTCCAGGCACCATTGGATGTTCAAGATAGAATATTGAAGAGGAAAAAGTAAGAGGAATGTTCGATATTCATAGAAACATCAATTTCGATGGTCATGGTTCAACAAGGGATTTGATGAAAAAGAAGGATAAAGTAACACCCTACATTAGATCTTCTTCCCTTCTAGCTTTGGATTAGCTAGCTAGATATTATGCCATTCAGATAACCACTATCCAACATTTCTTAATTAGTTGGAACTTGCTCAAAATAACATATTTATGTGCGGATTACCTAGTGATCGAAATTACTAAGACTGCTAAATAGGTTTGTAACACAACTTGTTATTATTATCTTTGAAATTAAGACATTTCAGTTCAAAAAATATATAGCCTTTGTCAGTATTACCTTGGTTTGGTTTTTTTGGCTACTCATTGAATTTAAAAAAAGGCGGACTGGAAGGCAAGGTGTGAGCAACTTTCTAGAGCATAAAGCGTATTCTAGTTTTAAATGTTATAAGTAAACTCTTTGAAGTATACTAATATGCGTTCTTCTTTTCAAAACCTAAAAATTAAAATTTTGGGTGATGAATGAAGTTTTTGCCGTTAAAAAAAAAACCTAAAAATTAAACGAAGAAAAACACAAAAAGTTGAGCCCGCCCCAAACTTCAGTATATATATTTTTTACAGTCAGGCAACCCCAAAATAGAAGGATTCATGAAGCTTAAAAATGTTGTATCTTCTTCTACGCTTCATTTGGTGTTTTCCCTTTTGGTTATAGATCAATCAATCATACAGGTTTTGTCCATGAAGAAATCTTATTTGAAATGACAAGACATTAATTTTCAAATATCGACCCTACAATTTTCAACAAAATGTTGTTTGAAAAACCTAGCCAGTTTAGAACGTGTATGGACCTGAAAAATTGTTCTTTGGAAGTTAAAAATACAGGAAAAGTGAGTTTGACGTAGCCTGTACATGATAAAGTATTAGGCCACCTGGGGTGGTCAGTGATGGAGGTGCCATCACTCGTGAAAGTATAACGCACACCGCCGCCACCATACTCCATCACGCGTGAAATTTATAACGCGTCAACCATATCACGTGTGAACAAATTGTTTTGAATTCAGTTTTGTATTGTTTTTTTAATGATTTTGATAGTGTGTGGTGAGTGATGGACATTTCCACTAAAAATCATCACTAGGGATGGAATAAAGCTCTATGACATGGCGTAAATTGATTGGATGTTGTGAGTGATTAGTGAGTGGTGAGTGATGACCACCCCTTAGACGTTAAAAAAAACATGATAAAATATTAATCAGTGCACATGCTCTTACTTGAAATGTATTGATGTTATGCAAGTGGTTTTGATGCTACCATCCTGACAAACAATGCATGTTATATGATATCTTGTGGTAAACCCCAATTATAGACCAACACTACCAGTTGGCAGGCAGATTGCAAACTACCGTACACATATCTGGTTGAAAGTAAAAATTACTTGTCAGCAGAGACTGCTTTCATTCGTCAAAGTGAAATACATTAACGTTAAAAAAGTTACATTGTTTTGTTAGGCCATGCGTAGTGGTAAGGCTGAATAATGCCCCCAACCTTGTAAGTCAGCAAGGGCATTATTGGGCGTTTTTCTAAAATGGGTGTAGTGGGGATGTGGAGATTGTGGGGCATTAATAAAATTAAATAAAAAAACATTAAAAATCCTATTGGACAAAACAAATGAAGCTGAAGGTGATTGGTCAGTTATTCCCCCATCCGACGTTGTTTCAAACACCCCAAAACAAAAAAATTTGGCCAAAAACGCCCTAAAACGCCATGGGGGTGGCGCTTGGGCGTGTTTGGGGGAGAATCACGCCAAGATCTTGCCCACTACGGATGGTCTTAGAAATCAAGCCTCAATTCTATATAATTTGAATTTGTAAACAAATCAACAAAGTTAAAAAGTGTTAAATCCAAAACAAGTTGAAAGATACAAATAGTTTTATTAGTACGTTTATCGGTTTGGTGTGTTTGATTATTTAAATTGAGTTTGAGTTCGAGTTGGGTTATGATTGGTATATAGGTTTGTTATAAATACATAATTATATATTATATTCTTAGTGTCAAGTTTAATAATATAAAGAAAATGAGATTGGGTAGTCTCAAAATGGTTTGTTTAGTTTTGTGTGTCTATGAAGTCTTAGCTAACATGTTTGTCATGATGATTTTAAGATTTTATAATATCTTGTTTCTATCTATGGTTTTTTTTTTTTATTAATTTGCAGTAAATTATCTATTTCAAGTTAATTAATTATTTATTAATCATTTACAGGAAATCAGCAAATTATTTATTTTAAGCTTCTAAAGAAAAACATATATCAAACAGACAAGGCCGATGTTATAACATCATTAAAAGAAAATTGGATCCTTTCCAATGGCAGTTGAAACTCTTCAAACAAATTTCTGACAAATTTCTAACAGATAAGAGGCATTAGACAACACGGAGTGAAGCGTGGTTTCCGGCGTAAAGGCCTCAACCACGCCCGCACACCGGCCCGTGCTTGGCATGGTTGATGACGTGGTGGTTTGGGCGCTCGATTCTTCACCGGCATGGTGAAGAAGATGGTGATAAGGTGTGTTGTTTTGATTGGGTGGTGTGTTTTTATTTGATTTTTCTTTTTTTAATATAAAATAAATATAAAAAGTGTATGTCACGTGTCACACAACGCCACCCTTTCACGCCCTGTCCCACTCCGCCTTTTTTAGCACCATGCCACTTTTCTGACGGGTGCTGACGTGGCTGCCACATGACGCTCCTTTTCATGCCCTCCCACTACGTATAGTCTTAGATACTGTTTGTTTTTCCTGAAAAGCTCTGTGTAAGCTCTTATGTCTGCGCCGCGCAGACCATACACAGGCATTGTCATGCACAAACTGTTTTTCCGAAGACGTTTAATTAAAAAACGTCTGCGCGAGCTCTTCGTGAGGCAGACTTGGCCCAGCCACTTCTAAGATTTTCTAAGGTTTGCAGAGGGTTAAACACCACCACTCACCACCACCGCCCATCACCACCACCACCAAAGTTCACCACCACCGTCCAGCACCCACTACCGTCCAGCACCACCACCACTGTCCACCACCCACCACCGTCCTTCACCACGGTCCACCACTCACTACCGTCCATCACCACCACCACCGTCCACCACCCACCACCACTGTCTACCACCATCACCGTCCAGCACCACCACCGCCCGTAAACCACCACCAATTTATTTTAGAAGTCTTCATGCATACATTTTATATAATAACAATTGCTGAAACCCCTTAGGAACAGTCAATTTATCGGACAAAATGAAGATGCAAATTACGGTTTTGCCATGTAAACTTTACGGAAGAGAGAGTGAATAAAAGGGAAAAACGGGAGTAAGAGAGAGAAAGAGAGTAATGTAAAGAGAGAGAGAGAGATACTTACGGGCCGGCCACCAATCCTTACGGCGGAGACCCGTCGGTACGCCGGCGGTTACATCCATACCTCGCTGTCCGGAGGACGAGCGTTCCATCACTGATGTCGGTTCGGTAGTACAGTATCCTACAACCGATTTGGCTTCTAGTCGAGGTCCCCGACGACCTGCAACGGCTGCATAGTTAGGGTCACGTCGCAAACAAGAACTACGATTCCGATCGGTTATTGTATCCCCATCGCCACCACATCATCCTATTGGAACGCGAAACCCTACTCACCATCTCCATCGATTATGGTATCTCCATCTTCATTCAGTTTGTTAACAACAATGATTCGTTGATTCATTGATGCGCTCTTATGTTTCGCTAACGATTAACATATTCTGTCGATTAATTGCATCGTATTACACTAAAGAATGCTATTGTGTGGATTGATTAACAATTGAACTTTTATAGATCTTTGTTTTGCGTGACTATAGGAGTACTAGAGTTGTAACATATGTGTAGTTCGTTGATGTCCGATTCACGTTTTAGGGGCGAAACAATTTCATTCCAACTTGACAATTAGAAATAGGATGCAATTGTGTATTTAATTATTTATTAATAACCAGTCTATTGTTTGAACTCTATAAAACATTTTAAGGTATTCCGATTCATCTTTAATGTCATGTTGTATGTTTTAGCTTCAAACGTAGAATCAGTGGCAAAAAGGAACTGGAGATGTTTATAGATCAAATGTGTGCCATGATATCAAACGTGCAGAGTGGGATGTAAAGAGAGAATGAAGTAACACAATAATGGGAAGACCATGATTTGAATGATGATTTCTCTATGTAGCTGAGGAGGGTGAAAGTCAAGGTATAAATCTTGATCATGCACCTTTCATTTTTGCATGAGTGCTACAAAACATTTGTGATGAATCAATGTGGAATTTAAGTTTTGATACTTTATTTAAATCAAGTTTAAACCAGAAATTGCAAAATTACTTATTAGTAACTTTTATAGTGTTTTGCTCGCCTAATTTTGGATATATGTCATTAAGAAACACAACGACGTTCGAAGCGCCGCCGCAACGCGCGGCTTCATTTACTAGTTAAAAAACAAACAACATTTTTCTTGTAGACTGAAAAGGTTTGGTCCACCTTTTCTTCTACAGATTTCTGCAGATGTGATCCGCAGACTGCAGACATTTACCCCTTAAAAAACAAACAACACCTTAAAAGTACTGACACATTTCGAACACTTCTCGATGAATTTCTGACATAAATTCTTTAGACGCATTTCCACCAAATTTATTTGTGACTGTTTATTAGTGCGACGTTGACAACCCTTTGATGGTAAAATTTCCAGCGCTGCCCAATCCGTGAAATAACCACGGATGTTACGCGTTAGTTAGCCGGTTGGTAATATTTCCCTGATCAACCCGTCGGTAAATTTTGTGGATGATCGGTCGGTGAGCTTTTTACCCACACCTATTTCTCAGTGACCTTCACTAACGGATTACTAATGGACTATACCCTTAACAAAATTCAAAGCCCTTTGCTTTCTATTATATTTATAGCACTAAACATTTACAGAAACAAGCATTATTCTAAGTACGCACATCCAATCCCAATTCAAAGACAAATTCCAATGTGACCTTTATTCTTAATTAATTGTTTAATCATGTAAATGTAACTAAACAACAAATAGAAACTAAGTTCGGTATTAGGCAGACCATTAATGTGCTTTTATAAATACTATATTTTTTTCCTATATTTGCACGTGATCATCGAAAATTAATATATTCTTCGGCAAACAAAGTCCAGTTGAACAATGTTTGTCTTATTGTCTACACTTTACGCACTCACTTGAACATCAGTTGATCGATAAATTTTGTGTTTAGAGACTGATCTATTAAAGAGAGTATTATTTTTGACCATCAAAATGACAAACGAATGGCGAACCTAAGCCTTGCACTACTACACGCGATTGGTTTGGGAGTTCGATTAGAAAAGTAATAAAACTAACCCGGTTGCAAACTGTGTTCCCCAAGTATTATAGCCATATTTTTTAGATGGAACTGAGGTGTGAGTTCGAGGAATGTACAGATTCATGTAGCAGAGATTTAGATGTATACATGTAAATAGATACATATATATATCTTGGTATCCAATGACAAAAAGCTCTTTAAAATAATAACAAATATAATAGCATGATGAAACAATTTATTATATATTAACATGATAAAACAATCTATTAGATATTAACAAGACTTATTAAATATTTTCAATTGAAACACTGGCTAGTCACGTAGGTATAAGTAATGAATGATCACATTGGTTCCTTCATTGGGTTCTTTAAAACCATGTAATTAATCATCAGCCTGATACCTCCACGTGGTTCCATTTGTTTGTGATTGTTTCAATGTAAGCAGTAGCTTTGCTGTCAATACGAGGATCGGCCCAGCGTCCTGCTTGGTCTTGGTCACTTGGATACACTTTGTAAGCCTTCACGGAGTCATCCCAAATGTCATCTTCTCTTAGGCTCTTCTTATGCTTGAAGATGCCGAAGAACGAAAAAGAAGATGACTTCCTCTGAGATTTGTTTCCCCCCATTTCTTTCAAGTATGAGAAAGTTGAAGCAAAGGAAGAGTCACTTACTTTGTAAGTGTTTGTGCTAGCACAACTCAGGCTCTTGGTTTCTAAGAGTCAGGCTCCCTATATATTTATAGAGGGATGCAACCTTAATATGGAGGGATCGTGTGGATCCAAGCAAAGGAGAATCTTGATATACTTGATCTTGACCGTTGAGTCAATTGCATGGTGTTCCAAAAAGATTTTAAAGTTATTGATCTATGAGTAGGTAACAACTTAGGCACAGAACATATTATGACCACCTCTCTTTTCATTGTTGACTAGTGAAACCACTTGGGCTTATTTTGTAGACCATTGAATGAATTTTCTCTTTCCATGTAATTTTCTTGGCTTGTTCATCAATCAAGTTAACAAAACATATTTTATTATTGATGATATTAGATGTGGTTTGGTATACGTGATTCCTTAGCATTTGTAATATCTAATTCTGTTATGCTTTGTTGTAGACATTTTGTTCTTTGATCAACACCTATTGGGAATAATGTTGCTTAGGATTAAAGATCGACCAGGAAATGCTATAGCTTAAAAAATATTGCAATGATGCTCTTTGTGGGACTCAGGTACCCCCTACGACTATTAATTATCATCTATGTCACTAGTTGTCTGCGAATTAAGTTTGTACAATCAAACCGGTGTTAATAATCTCTTTGTTTATGTGTAAAAACTATCATATTAAGTATTTGTACTTTCCACTTACAAAGAACAGATAATTGTCTTGGCAAGTGGGGCTAGCTCACTTAGTAAATAGTAAAGGCTCTTGCCTCTTAGTGGAGGACTTGGCTTCAATACCAATCAAAGATGATTTATTTGTAAATATAGGAGTTTGAGAGAGTATATTAGCCATTTTAAATAAAAAAAGAAAAGAAAAAGAAAACTATTAGAGTATAGAGAGTGGTTTAACATTCCACCCTTCCTGGTTCTGCATCGCATTAGATTTCGCTTTGTTTCACTTTCTTCTATTTTAGGGGGGGGGGGGGGGGGTGGGGGTTTCCTCCTTCCACAGCAACTTCAATTGCCATGTCATTTTATTTGCTGAATACAATATATTAAAGAAACATTACATATAAAAGGTTAAATGTATAAACGGTGTTATACGATTCTCAATTTATCATTTAATGGAACCTAACAATGACCCTCTCTCAAACCATTCACTTTTTCTTGTGCATTTTGTCAGTGAATAGTTTTCTTCTCCGTTAGTCCACCTTTTACGACTATTGGTTGCAACGACTTTCCGTTGTGTGCATCTATGACACACGTTAGCCGTGTCAGGTTGTCTATCAAGTACTGTGTTTCGGGTCGGGAATTTGGTGGTTTTGATTCACGATGGATATTGTTTGATGATTTTAAACACAAAACAAGCCTTAAATTTATAAAAATGATATTAAACGTTCATTCATGATAATACACAAAAGGCAATCGCACTTATGTTATAACTAATATAGCTTCAGTAAAATAACGAATTTCGTCCAAGGCAGTCCATAGTGGAATTTGGTCATTGTCTAGTCAAATCCAAATAGGTGAGTTTGAAGTGGCTTTTAGAAAAAGACAAGATAACAAAATAAAGGAATGTTAGTGCATATTATGTATGTACGCCCCTGTGCGAATAGGCTAGATAGAGCGTGTGTTAAATATTGTATAGTTGAATTACGAACACATGACGTTGGAGAGAACGAGAGACGTTCGTACGGATGTAACACCTTCGTGCGCAGGTAAATACATCCGCATGTAACTACACAAACTTACGTCTAAATCCGCCGGATCCTGAACTCTCAAGGAATTTAAATGATAATCAACTATAAGAAAGAATCAGTTAGGTTAGATTCTCCCTCAATGATAAAATTGATTTCAAATTATGGATTTGTAAAAGATCACTAACCAGATGTAGAAATGCCTCCTGCTAAGGTTACCAAACCATACTACTTTTTGAAAAGTTGCCTTGATCATATCACATTACAATTACTTAAAGTTGTTCTATGAAGCAACTGATGATACATGTGTTAGTGCAATAAGATGAGATGACCCTTGTTACGGGTATCAATCCCCATAACAATATTTGAAAGTTTCCACGATCATGTCAGATAACCATCACAATGTTGGAATCAAAATATCAAGTGATGTACAAATTAGGATTCAACCCACTAATCACCAATCACTATGAACACTTTAGTTAATGCCATTTTCTCAAATGTAGTGAAAATGTGATTAAAAAAGTCCACAACAACTTCAATTGCCATGCCATTTTATTTGTTGAATACAATATATTAAAGAAACATTACATATAAAAGGTTAAATGTATAAACGGTGTTATACGATTCTCAATTTATCATTTAATGGAACCTAACAATGACCCTCTCTCAAACCATTCACTTTTTCTTGTGCATTTTGTCAGTGAATAGTTTTCTTCTCCGTTAGTCCACCTTTTACGACTATTGGTTGCAACGACTTTCCGTTGTGTGCATCTATGCCACACGTTAGCCGTGTCAGGTTGTCTATCAAGTACTGTGTTTCGGGTCGGGAATTTGGTGGTTTTGATTCACGATGGATATTGTTTGATGATTTTAAACACAAAACAAGCCTTAAATTTATAAAAATGATATTAAACGTTCATTCATGATAATACACAAAAGGCAATCGCACTTATGTTATAACTAATATAGCTTCAGTAAAATAACGAATTTCGTCCAAGGCAGTCCATAGTGGAATTTGGTCATTGTCTAGTCAAATCCAAATAGGTGAGTTTGAAGTGGCTTTTAGAAAAAAGACAAGATAACAAAATAAAGGAATGTTAGTGCATATTATGTATGTACGCCCCTGTGCGAATAGGCTAGATAGAGCGTGTGTTGAATATTGTATAGTTGAATTACGAACACATGACGTTGGAGAGAACGAGAGACGTTCGTACGGATGTAACACCTTCGTGCGCAGGTAAATACATCCGCATGTAACTACACAAACTTACGTCTAAATCCGACGGATCCTGAACTCTCAAGGAATTTAAATGACAATCAACTATAAGAAAGAATCAGTTAGGTTAGATTCTTCCTCAATGATAAAATTGATTTCAAATTATGGATTTGTAAAAGATCACTAACCAGATGTAGAAATGCCTCCTGCTAAGGTTACCAAACCATACTACTTTTTGAAAAGTTGCCTTGATCATATCACATTACAATTACTTAAAGTTGTTCTATGAAGCAACTGATGATACATGTGTTAGTGCAATAAGATGAGATGACCCTTGTTACGGGTATCAATCCCCATAACAATATTTGAAAGTTTCCACGATCATGTCAGATAACCATCACAATGTTGGAATCAAAATATCAAGTGATGTACAGATTAGGATTCAACCCACTAATCACCAATCACTATGAACACTTTGGTTAATGCCATTTTCTCAGATGTAGTGAAAATGTGATTAAAAAAGTCCACAACAACTTCAATTGCCATGCCATTTTATTTGTTGAATACAATATATTAAAGAAACATTACATATAAAAGGTTAAATATATAAACGGTGTTATACGATTCTCAATTTATCATTTAATGGAACCTAACAATGACCCTCTCTCAAACCATTCACTTTTTTTTGTGCATTTTGTCAGTGAACATTCTTCTTCTCCGGTAGTCCACCTTTTACGACCATTGTTTGCAACGACATTCCGTTGTGTGCATCTATGCCACACGTTAGCCGTGTCAGGTTGTCTATCAAGTACTTTGTTTCGGGTCGGGAATTTGGAGGTTTTGATTCACGATGGATGTTGTTTGATGATTTTAAACACAAAACAAGCCTTAAATTTATAAAAAAGATATTAAACGTTCATTCATGATAATACACCAAAGGCAATCGCACTTATTTTATAACTAATATAGCTTCTGTAAAATAACGAATTTCATCCAAGGCAGTCCATAGTGGAATTTGGTCATTGTCTAGTCAAATCCAAATAGGTGAGTTTGAAGTGGCTTTTAGAAAAAAGACAAGATAACAAAATAAAGGAATGTTAGTGCATATTATGTATGTACGCCCCTGTGCGAATAGGCTAGATAGAGCGTGTGTTAAATATTGTATAGTTGAATTACGAACACATGACGTTGGAGAGAACGAGAGACGTTCGTACGGATGTAACACCTTCGTGCGCAGGTAACTACATCCGCATGTAACTACCAAAACTTACGTCTAAATCTGCCGGATCCTGAACTCTCAAGGAATTTAAATGATAATCAACTATAAGAAAGAATCAGTTTGGTTAGATTCTCCCTCAATGATAAAATTGATTTCCTATTATGGATTTGTAAAAGATCACTAACCAGATGTAGAAATGGCTCCTGCTATGGTTACCAAACCATACTACTTTTTGAAAAGTTGCCTTGATCATATCACATTACAACTACTTAAAGTTGTTCTATGAAGCAACTGATGATACATGTGTTAGTGCAATAACATGAGATGACCCTTGTTACGGGTATCAATCCCCATAACAATATTTGAAAGTTTCCACGATCATGTCAGATAACCATCACAATGTTGGAATCAAAATATCAAGTGATGTACAAATTAGGATTCAACCCACTAATCACCAATCACTATGAACACTTTGGTTAATGCCATTTTCTCAAATGTAGAGAAAATCTGATTGAAAAAGTCCACAGCAACTTCAATTGCCATGTCATTTTATTTGTTGAATACAATATATTAAAGAAACATTACATATAAAAGGTTAAATGTATAAACGGTGTTATACGATTCTCAATTTATCATTTAATGGAACCTAATAATGACCCTCTCTCAAACCATTCACTTTTTTTGTGCATTTTGCTAGTGAACAGTCTTCTTCTCCGGTAGTCCACCTTTTACGACCATTGGTTGCAACGACTTTCCGTTGTGTGCATCTATGCGACACGTTAGCCGTGTCAGGTTGTCTATCAGGTACTGTGTTTCGGGTCAGGAATTTGGTGGTTTTGATTAGTGGTATTGTGTTGTGCTCACGATGGATATTGTTTGATGATTTTAAACACAAAACAAGCCTTAAATTTATAAAAATGATATTAAACGTTCATTCATGATAATACACAAAAGGCAATCGCACTTATGTTTTAACTAATATAGCTTCAGTAAAATAACGAATTTCGTCCAAGGCAGTCCATAGTGGAATTTGGTCATTGTCTAGTCAAATCCAAATAGGTGAGTTTGAAGTGGCTTTTAGAAAAAGTCAAGATAACAAAATAAAGGAATGTTAATGCATATTATGTATGTACGCCCCTGTGCGAATAGGCTAGATAGAGCGTGTGTTGAATATTGTATAGTTGAGATACGAACACATGACGTTGGAGAGAACGGGAGACGTTCGTACGGATGTAACACCTTCGTGCGCATGTAACTACATCCGCATGTAACTACCCAAACTTACTTCTAAATCCGCCGGATCCTGAACTCTCAAGGAATTCAAATGATAATTAACTAAAAGAAAGAATCAGTTAGGTTAGATTCTCCCTCAATGATAAAATTGATTTCAAATTATGGATTTGTAAAAGATAACTAACTAGATGTAGAAATGGCTCCTGCTAAGGTTACCAAACCATACTACTTTTTGAAAAGTTGCCTTGATCATATCACATTACAACTACTCAAAGTTGTTCTATGAAGCAACTGATGATACATGTGTTAGTGCAATAACATGAGATAACCCTTGTTACGGGTATCAATCCCCATAACAATATTTGAATGTTTCCATGATCATGTCAGATAACCATCACAATGTTGGAATCAAAATATCAAGTGATGTACAAATTAGGATTCAACCCACTAATCACCAATCACTATGAACACTTTGGTTAATGCCATTTTCTCAAATGTAGTGAAAATGTGATTAAAAAGTCCACAACAACTTCAATTGCCATGCCATTTTATTTGTTGAATACAATATATTAAAGAAACATTACATATAAAAGGTTAAATATATAAACGGTGTTATACGATTCTCAATTTATCATTTAATGGAACCTAACAATGACCCTCTCTCAAACCATTTACTTTTTTTTGTGCATTTTGTCAGTGAACATTCTTCTTCTCCGGTAGTCCACCTTTTACGACCATTGTTTGCAACGACATTCCGTTGTGTGCATCTATGCCACACGTTAGCCGTGTCAGGTTGTCTATCAAGTACTTTGTTTCGGGTCGGGAATTTGGAGGTTTTGATTCACGATGGATATTGTTTGATGATTTTAAACACAAAACAAGCCTTAAATTTATAAAAAAGATATTAAACGTTCATTCATGATAATACACAAAAGGCAATCGCACTTATTTTATAACTAATATAGCTTCTGTAAAATAACGAATTTCATCCAAGGCAGTCCATAGTGGAATTTGGTCATTGTTTAGTCAAATCCAAATAGGTGAGTTTGAAGTGGCTTTTAGAAAAAAGACAAGATAACAAAATAAAGGAATGTTAGTGCATATTATGTATGTACGCCCCTGTGCGAATATGCTAGATAGAGCGTGTGTTGAATATTGTATAGTTGAATTACGAACACATGACGTTGGAGAGAACGAGAGACGTTCGTACGGATGTAACACCTTCGTGCGCAGGTAACTACATCCGCAAGTAACTACCAAAACTTACGTCTAAATCTGCCGGATCCTGAACTCTCAAGGAATTTAAATGATAATCAACTATAAGAAAGAATCAGTTTGGTTAGATTCTCCCTCAATGATAAAATTGATTTCCTATTATGGATTTGTAAAAGATCACTAACCAGATGTAGAAATGGCTCCTGCTATGGTTACCAAACCATACTACTTTTTGAAAAGTTGCCTTGATCATATCACATTACAACTACTTAAAGTTGTTCTATGAAGCAACTGATGATACATGTGTTAGTGCAATAACATGAGATGACCCTTGTTACGGGTATCAATCCCCATAACAATATTTGAAAGTTTCCACGATCATGTGAGATAACCATCACAATGTTGGAATCAAAATATCAAGTGATGTACAAATTAGGATTCAACCCACTAATCACCAATCTTTATGAACACTTTGGTTAATGCCATTTTCTCAAATGTAGAGAAAATGTGATTAAAAAAGTCCACAGCAACTTCAATTGCCATGTCATTTTATTTGTTGAATACAATATATTAAAGAAACATTACATATAATAGGTTAAATGTATAAACGGTGTTATACGATTCTCAATTTATCATTTAATGGAACCTAATAATGACCCTCTCTCAAACCATTCACTTTTTTTGTGCATTTTGTTAGTGAACAGTCTTCTTCTCCGGTAGTCCACCTTTTACGACCATTGGTTGCAACGACTTTCCGTTGTGTGCATCTATGCGACACGTTAGCCGTGTCAGGTTGTCTATCAGGTACTGTGTTTCGGGTCAGGAATTTGGTGGTTTTGATTAGTGGTATTGTGTTGTGCTCACGATGGATATTGTTTGATGATTTTAAACACAAAACAAGCCTTAAATTTATAAAAATGATATTAAACGTTCATTCATGATAATACACAAAAGGCAATCGCACTTATGTTTTAACAAATATAGCTTCAGTAAAATAACGAATTTCGTCCAAGGCAGTCCATAGTGGAATTTGGTCATTGTCTAGTCAAATCCAAATAGGTGAGTTTGAAGTGGCTTTTAGAAAAAGTCAAGATAACAAAATAAAGGAATGTTAATGCATATTATGTATGTACGCCCCTGTGCGAATAGGCTAGATAGAGCGTGTGTTGAATATTGTATAGTTGAGATACGAACACATGACGTTGGAGAGAACGGGAGACGTTCGTACGGATGTAACACCTTCGTGCGCATGTAACTACCCAAACTTACTTCTAAATCCGCCGGATCCTGAACTCTCAAGGAATTCAAATGATAATCAACTATAAGAAAGAATCAGTTAGGTTAGATTCTCCCTCAATGATAAAATTGATTTCAAATTATGGATTTGTAAAAGATAACTAACCAGATGTAGAAATGGCTCCTGCTAAGGTTACCAAACCATACTACTTTTTGAAAAGTTGCCTTGATCATATCACATTACAACTACTCAAAGTTGTTCTATGAAGCAACTGATGATACATGTGTTAGTGCAATAACATGAGATAACCCTTGTTACGGGTATCAATCCCCATAACAATATTTGAATGTTTCCACAATCATGTCAGATAACCATCACAATGTTGGAATCAAAATATCAAGTGATGTACAAATTAGGATTCAACCCACTAATCACCAATCACTATGAACACTCTGGTTAATGCCATTTTCTCAAATGTAGTGAAAATGTGATTAACAAAGTCCACATCAACTTCAATTGCCATGTCATTTTATTTGTTGAATACAATATATTAAAGAAACATTACATATAAAAGGTTAAATGTATAAACGGTGTTATACGATTCTCAATTTATCATTTAATGGAACCTAAAAATGACCCTCTCTCAAACCATTCACTTTTTTTGTGCATTTTGTCAGTGAACAGTCTTCTTCTCCAGTAGTCCACCTTTTACGACCATTGGTTGCAACGACTTTCCATTGTGTGCATCTATGCGACATGTTAGCCGTGTCAGGTTGTCTATCAGGTACTGTGTTTCGGGTCGGGAATTTGGTGGTTTTGATTAGTGGTATTGTGTTGTGCTCACGATGGATATTGTTTGATGATTTTAAACACAAAACAACCCTTAAATTTATAAAAATTATATTAAACGTTCATTCATGATAACACACAAAAGGCAATCGCACTTATGTTATAACTAATATAGCTTCAGTAAAATAACGAATTTCGTCCAAGGCAGTCCATAGTGGAATTTGGTCATTGTCTAGTCAAATCCAAATAGATGAGTTTGAAGTGGCTTTTAGAAAAAGACAAGATAACAAAATAAAGGAATGTTAGTGCATATTATGTATGTACGCCCTTGTGCGAATAGGCTAGATAGAGCGTGTATTGAATATTGTATTGTTGAGTTACGAACACATGACGTTGGAGAGAACGGCAGACGTTCGTACGGATGTAACACCTTCGTGCGCATGTAACTACATCCGCATGTAACTACATCCGCATGTAACTACCTAAACTTACGTCTAAATCCGTCGGATCCTGAACTCTCAAGGAATTTAAATGATAATCAACTATAAGAAAGAATCAGTTAGGTTAGATTCTCCCTCAATGATAAAATTAATTTCAAATTATGGATTTGTAAAAGATCACTAACCAGATGTAGAAATGGCTCCTGCTAAGGTTACCAAACCATACTACTTTTTGAAAAGCTTCCTTGATCATATCACATTACAACTACTTAAAGTTGTCCTATGAAGCAACTGATGATACATGTGTTAGTGCAATAACATGAGATGACCCTTGTTACGGGTATCAATCCCCATAACAATATCTGAAAGTTTCCACGATCATGTCAGATAACCATCACAATGTTGGAATAAAAATATCATGTGATGTACAAATTAGGATTCAACCCACTAATCACCAGTCACTATGAACACTTTGGTTAATGCCATTTTCTCAAATGTAGTGAAAATGTGATTAATAAAGTCCTTATAATTCATGTATATAACCTGTCATTGTAAAGAAAAAACCTTTAGAATCAAATTCACAAATCACAAGTTCTAACACTCTTTCAAGTTAACATGTTGTATAATTTTTTTATAAATTTTGGGTGTAGATTTAGATTCTAAAAATTTAGCAGAAGACCAACCCTCCGAGAGGCACGTCACATAAAAAGATCGTAATTTTTTCAATATCGTAAGTACGGTAAACAGACATCCCAAAACAGCCTATTTTCAGTGAACTTTTATGCGTTGGCAACTGGTCAATGATGAATGTAAACAGACAAATCTCACACCGTACCTGGGAGGACGAATGTGAACTTTTATGCGTTGGCAACTGATCAATGATGATAGACATTGACCTGGGGCACAAACAACTTAAACAGTCAAAGTTTCCGTACCATACAGTTTAGTAGCTTAAAGATGGGGTAGCTCCCCATGACATGTTTTATAAACTGAGTAATTTAACAACCTATGTTTTTGAAAACAATACTGAAAAACCATGAACTCGCCAACTTTATGTTGACACACTATTGCATTCTTTGCAGGTCGTTAGGTATAGCGCTGGAGCTTGCATTGGAGGAGTGTACTTGTTGCAAAGAACTATTTGATGGGTTCTTATTAAACAATTATGTTTTTTTTTTAACGATTGTTTGGAATTTAAACTTTACACTTCAACTGATACTTAGACTTTGTTTTGGACTTTTGATTCCTTAGTCAATGATCGTATTGATGGTGATGGGTTTTATTTACTTTAATTAATTGTTCAATATGATTGGTGGCATGATCCTGGTCAGTCACATGCTTCACAGTAATACTCCGCATGTGAAAATTGAGGGTGTGACAATTTATGCTAATTTGTCCAAAGGGGGTCTGAATCAGGAGCCTACAGTGGGTTTTCACCTCAGTGGCCACCTCCTATCATGAACAATAGTGCTAACTCCTATGTTGTGAATCAAATCTTGGTGGATTCAGTAAGGAATCCCTCTAATATGGATATCCCTAAGTTGATTGAAATGGTGGAGATTTGGTTTGTTTTGATAAGAAGAAATAATGAAATGAAACATGGGTGATTATGGTTTATAATTTTGTCTAGGTGGAAGAAGATATCCCAGGCTTTTAAAGGGATCAAATAATCAACCTCATCATGCCACGCTGGAAATTGAGGGCCACGTAGGACATAAACCTAACTGAGTTAGTGATCAATTAATGATATAGTGACACAACACACCAAGTGTTAGGTTAGGGGTGGTGAACGTCAAAGTAATAGTTGAGGGTGACATCGGCCAATAGTTGAGAGATAAAATCCAATAACCCTTAATCAAATGACTTTTAATAGTTGAACGTTATTTAGTTCTTTTCATTTTAATATCTATACGCATTGTTAAGAAATTTTCTTGAAGAAATTTCCATTTTGGTTTATTTCTTTGTTAAGAAATTTTCTTGAAGAAATATTCATTTTGGTTTATTTCTTTAAGTTAGGCTTTCTACATTAGTGTATTTTACGATTTGATGAAATAAATCAATGGTAAGGATTTATTTACTCAGTTCACAAATGTATTCAAAAGTGTAAATCAATGATTTTTTGATGAAAATACATTAGTGTATTTTACGATTTGATAATATAAATCAATGGTAAGGATTTATTTACTCAATTCACAAATACACTAGTGTTCTCTAGAACTCTACCATATATATATATATGGGGCCGCTAAAATGAAAACCACATCTAGTTGTAAGAACCATGAGAACCACTTTTTAGCCCTTAGATCAACTAGATGGATGGATGAGATTAATCAAATATAAAATTAATTTCTAACTTTTTGTCTTTTGTGCTTTTGATTTTTTTAATAAGAAAAATGGTATTTTGGTAAAACGTTTTGGTGAGCCTAATGCTATACCCCCTGCACAATTCAGCATGCATGTCCAATCACAATTAAAATTTTTCAAATCTCTATGTTTACTTCAATCTTTCTTCCCTCATAACACACACAACACCCAAACCTAAAATCTCTCTGCTCTCTATTAGGCGACGAAGAAACCTAAAAATTTGCATTCGGCGATTCCGAAATCGGCGTCCCCAGTTGAAAGCGGCGAAGACTCCCATCTTTCCCGGAGAAGATTTAGGACCCCGGCGATAATCCCAGCTTCAAACCCAGAAAAAATCGAAAAGGTTGGTGTCTATCCCCTTCCTCCCAAATTGTGAATTTGTAATGGGTTTTTACATGGTTGCTTTTTGATATTCTTGGGAACGACTGTGGGGGTGGCAAGATACGTAGGGGCTTTTTTTTATTGGGGATTATAGTGTTGGAAAACTAGGTTCAATGTATGGGTGTCGAACATTGCTGGATGCTCTCTTAGGTCGGGGTACGGTTGGGGGTTTAAGGGTAGTATAGAGTTTTTTAGATTCGTGGTGTTTTTTTTTTCTTTTATTTGGGCGATTAGTGGGCTTTTTTGTGAGGGGGGATTCAAACTTATCTTCCAGGGGGTTTGTATATTGACGATGTTTCTATATTTTTTATTATTATGATAGGCGTCACACGAAAAAAATGGTTGCACGGACAAGAAGCTCGAGCCGGAGAAAGGGGAAGGAAAATGTAGAACGAGATGTTATATGCCATAGTTCCGGTAACATTATATTTTTTTCTTTCTTAACGTACTTAGCAGCTGGTTTTTTGTTACACCACGTGTAAAACGACTTCTCAATGTTAATAAATTTTTTGCCCGCGTACGTGTAGGGATGAGGTCCAGGCCTCGGCGCAGTAGTACGCTCGCTTGTGTGCTCTTTGACTCGAACGACGAAGCCGAAACGCCCCCACGGGCGAGGGTCAAACAGCAGACAAAGAAAAGGAAGCAATCGGACTATTGTGGTTCCCCAACGAAAAGGAGCAAAAAACCCAGACCCACGGCACAGCAATCCATTCCAGCATTGAATACACGATCTTCCCCGAAGCAATTATTCAATGCGATGATGGGGTTAACTGATCGTCAGAAAGAGGCTATTAAGAAAATGGGTTTTGGGGGTTTGATAGTTTTGAGTGTCAACGGCATTCCTGAAAAGTTAGCCTTCCATGTCGTGGACAATTTTGATGCCAACTCGATGACGTTCAACGTAGGTAATACCAGCTTAGTGGTTGACGGGGGCCTGATTAGCAGATTGTTAGGGATACAAAACACAAGTTTGAGTTTCGCTGATGTTGAGGTAGCCAAGACGCTTCATCCGTCGTTGAAGGCGTGGCGGGCCTGCTTCCCGCAAACAAGTTACATAGCCCCTTCATTGATTTCGGCCGAAATTCAGAACGACAACTATTCGAACATGGCGTTTTTCCGTACCGATTTTGCCTTGCTTTTCCTCACAACGATGGCCAGTTCACAGCAGAACGGTTATGTGAAAGACAAGGTTTTGAAGCGTTTGTTTGCGGAAACGAGGTACGAAGATTACAATTGGTGTGGATTCATTATCGAGTGTTTGAGGAAGTGTAAGAGAAAGTGGAGGCCATGGGACCCAAAGTGTTGCTGGGCGGGGCCTTTGACGATCCTGACGGTGAGCATGTGTTTGGTCGTTATGTTTTAATTTAATTTCTATTATTAAAAGTTTTTTCTGTTATATTTTATTGTGTTTATTTTTCCTACAGTTGTTGTATGTAGACTACACGCGGCAGCCAGCGTGCAACACTAGCGTTGGGGTCCGAGCAATTCATTACTGGACAAAAGATCTTTTGACGCGTCGTCAAGACTACGAGATAGCGAATGGAGGGTTCGGGCGTGGTCAGGATAAACCTCTAAGTGACTCCACAGCTGAGAAAGGTGGCGGAGAACAGGTATGACCATATATAAAATTTTTAATCTCTTTTTCCCGTGTTTTGTTTTTATTTGTTTAATGTTGGTGTACCCGTAAACAAATTTACGTAGCCCGTAAAAAGTAAAACATTTCAACGATAAATGTAGAAACGTTACACTTTTTTACGTAAAAATGAATAGTTTACGTAAATTGTTAAAACGCTAAACATTTTCTGGTAAAACGTAAAAAAACGTAAGAAATTGTTACTTTGTTGTTTACGTGTACTGATATAGATTAAATAGTCTTTTTTGTGTTGACTAGATAGGGAACTCGTCTGCCGCTGGAAAAAACGATGAGGGTACGGGTGGAGAGGCGAGCAGTGTGGATGAATGGTTACAAGAGTTAGCTGCTTTAAGGTCCAAAATAGAGAAGACTTTAAGCGATCGGTTGAACCTGGAGCCGGATAACGAGGATCATAGGAGGTTGAAGCGGAAATACCTCGAAGTGTTAGATGTCTTGCCATGTTTGCCGGATGAGGGATTAGAGACCTTCGAGGAAGGCGACATGTTGAAAAGAACAACAGGGGGTTCTTCCAGCCCTCCGTCCGACCTAGCAGGTAATCGAATGGTTTTTTTGCTATGCAAAGCGCATGTTTTTTTTTACCTTGTTGCTTTTCTGCAGGGGGGCTTGAGCAACCGGCGCAAGACGATTCGGATGCCGCTTCTGATTCTGGAGGCAAACACGAAGAGGTTGATTTAAATGTGTTGGTATCCAGTATCGCCGAAACGGAAGTAGAGGGGGGCGGCGTCAGCCTGGGAGATGTAAGCGTGGTCTTTGACACCCTTCCAGGTAAAAAAAGAAAGAAAAAAAACATTCAACCCCCCCCCCTCGAATTTTTTCCCTATGCAATTGTGTCTCACCGAAAAAAGTGTGTTTTTTTCTTTTCATTTTAGGGACACGCGACGCTGCGGGGGGAGGTGATGTTGACGATGTGGGCAATGTTGGGGTGGTTCCAGGAGGTAGCGGCGATGCTGGGCACAAGGAGGCTGAAAGTTTACAAGGGGTGATTTATGGGGAAGAACAGTTGTCGGTTGAAACCCAGGGTACGGTCAGTTTGGGGGGTAACAGCCAAGTCGGTGCTAGCGGGCCGGTCGAAATGAGAGTGGGGGGCTCGGACGTTGAGAGGCCAGCGAATGTTGGCAAGTCAGGTAACGAAAAAGGCCCCATGAATGCAAGATACGTGAGTGATGGGTAACTAATTTCTTTTTGTACTTTCTTTTCAGACACGGTTGACGTTACGGGCGGTGCTGAAGGGTGCAACGCAAGCGAGCATCTTGGGGCTGTGCGCAATGACAACGCAACGGAAGGGGATGATTATACATTTCGTGGAGTTTGATTTTGGGTTGGTTTTTTCCAGTGAAGGAGATGATTGATGCAGGAGGTTTATAGGAGGTGAGAGGAGAGAAAAAAAGCCAGAAGGGGAGAGGTGGGTGTTTCAACAAGGAGAGTTTGTTTATAAAGAATGAGTCTTGATTCTAAAATATTGGGATTATGAAAAAGCTACAGTGGAAAGCATATAATTTCTCTGACAAATCGAAAAGGGGGAAAACGGCTTTGACAAAGGGGGTGATGGCTGATTGAAAAGGAGAGAGGGGGTAAAATTACCATACTAACCTTCACAAAAGACGTGAAGAAATGACATGGCAAGTTGTTAGTGGTCAATATTAGTTCTCATGGTTCTTACAACTCGAGGTGGTTCTCATTTTAGCGGTCCCCTATATATATATGGGACCGCAAAATGAGAACCACCTCGAGTTGTAAGAACCATGAGAACTACACCGTACGGCGCGAGGTGGACCAAATTTTTTTTTCATAAACGTAGATGCGTGTATTATAATCACATTTGTAAAAAAAAAATGTCGTGTGTGTAGTTTTGAGCACCACAAGTTTGTGTTTACGGGTACTGTAAATTTTCTGGTTAAATTTACGGTACCCGTAAACACAAACTTGTGGTGCTCAAAACTACACACACGACATTTTTTTTTGAATTTTTTTTACAAATGTGTTTATAATACACGCATCTACGTTTATGAAAAAAAAATTTGGTCCACCTCGCCCCAGATCAAAAAGTTCTCACGGTTCTTATAACTCGAGGTGGTTTTCATTTTAGCGGTCACTTATATATATATATATATATATATATAGGGTAAGGATATATAGAAAACCACTTTTATTGAGAAAACCCAGGAATTCAAAGCTCCCGACATTTTTTTTTTTTTTTGAAAAAAATAACACATGTAATATACATGTTTTTAAGACTTTTGGGCCAGAAAAACCAAAAAGCGCCGAAAGGATTTTTTTAAAAAAAAAATAAACAAATTTCAGCATTTTTTGTGTAACACGTGTTACACAGCAAAGTTGCTGAAATTTGTTTATTTAAAAAAAAAAAAAAAAACCCTTCGGCGCTTTTTTGTTTTTTTGCCCAAATGTCTTAAAAACATGTATATTACATGTGTTATTTTTTTTTCAAAAAAAAAAAATGTCGGGAGCTTAGCGTTTCCCGGGTTTTCTCAATAAAAGTGGTTTTCTCCATATACTTACACTATATATATATATATACACATAGGCTAAAGATAAATAGAAAACCCACTTTAATTTAGAAAACCCGGGAAACTCTAACCTCCCGATGTTTTTTTTTTTAAAAAAAAATATACACATGTTATATACATGTTTTTAAGGTATTTGGGCCAAAAAAATCAAAAAAGCGCCGAGTAGATATTTTTAAAAAAAATAAACAAGTTTTGGTGTAACACGTGTTACAAATATGTCAGATATATGTAACACGTGTTACACCAAAACTTGTTTATTTTTTTTTAAAATATCTACTCGGCGCTTTTTTGATTTTTTTGGCCCAAATACCTTAAAAACATGTATATAACATGTGTATATTTTTTTTTTTAAAAAAACATCGGGAGGTTAGAGTTTCCCGGGTTTTCTAAATTAAAGTGGGTTTTCTATAGATACTAACCCCACATATATATTCTTTTTCAATCTTACACGAAATTAGGGATTGCAATCATGGGTTGATTTTGGTGAAAAGAAAAGAAAAATGAATTTAGTTTCATTCAAATTATATAACGGATCGATTATACAACTTAAGAAAAGTTATTTTTTTAAATCTTGCTGATCTATTAGGTGTTCAAATTGATTAACACCATCCACTATCGTTTGTGTTCGTCACCATGTACTCGATGCCACTGTCGCCGCCATCTCCACTACCTCCTTTGTCGTTGCAACGCCCCTCCGTGTTCCCTTCACAGCATAATTCCACCCCCACCCCACCACCTTGCACTGCCATCGGTTATCATCATCGGCGTCACCTCCTCATCCCCAACAACACCATCAGATAGATTGATATACTATTAAAACGACACCTATTCATATATATATGTATTAATTTCAAACATTGGGATGAGTAGTGCTACAGTACCCTTTTTTTTCTTTTTTTTTCTTTTTTAATATTCAAGTTGAGTTTTATACTATAAATAATAGAGTAAATTACGATTTCTGCCCCTGTGTTTATATGACTTTTACCCTTTTAGCCCAAAAAGGAATCTTTTAACATCTGAGCCCCAACGTCTTTTTTCCTAACCCTTTTGACCCCTAACACTAACACCGTCCATTTACTTTTAAGGGCCAGAAGGGTTAGAAAAAAATACGTTGGAGGCCAAAAGGGTTAGGAAAAAAAATTTCCTCTAATAACGTTCGTTCATTAGTTCTTTTTACTGCTACAGTGACTTTTTTTTTTACTTTTTCAATATTTAAGTTGACTTTTATACTATAAATAATAAAGTAAATTACGATTCTCGCCCCTGTGGTTATATGACTTTTACCCTTTTAGCCCAAAAATAATCTTTTAACATCTGATCCCCCAACGTCTTTTTTCCTAACCCTTTTGGCCCCTAACACTAACCCCGTCCATCTACGTTTAGGGGCCAAAAAGGTTAGAAAAAAAGACGTTGGGGACCAAAAGGGTTAGGAAAAAAAAATTCTCTTATAACGTTCGTTCATTAGTTCTTTTTACAAAAACTAAATACGTGTATAAAAAATATATCAGTATCGGTCCTATTAGAACCATTACTGGTATTTTTACTATTGTTTTTTATCGATGTAAAACACGTGTCGACATACTTTTGTATTTCCGACGACATTATTTTGTAAGTTTTCTCTTTCGATTGCTATATCGAATCAAAAATCGGGTTGCCCCGACGCGAAGCGCGGGTGTAACCCCCTAGTTTTAATAAAAATCATTTTGCACATATGTGTTTTTTACCCGAACTGTCTTAACCATTACCTGATTCGACCGTTTTGCCTGGCTTACTTAAAAACCGTAGTTATGAGTAACCCTTCAGTCATTTATCATATTATTTACCATAATCTCTCTTAGTTTGACATCCAATCCCAATTTAAAGTGATATTGTTCTATGGTCATGTAACAAACAAGAATGAGAGTTTTGGTTTGGTATTAGGCAGACAAGGCAAACCATTCAAAGTGCTTTGTTAAAAAAAAAAAAAAAAAATCATTTTCCAACATAAGCATGTGGTCAGTGGAATATAATCTCCACGATGCAAAGTCCTTTTATGTTTCTCCATGACATGATGCACTACATCAAGTATCCGCTTGAATTTCCCGATCGAGATGACATAAATTATTTTTAAGAAAGAATAACATATATTATCTTTACTAATATAAAAAAAACCTTATTTTTTACCCTGAATATTTAACAACACCTCTTTTTATAAAGGTAGAATTTAATTTAGACTCAGCTGTAAACTCAGCATGAACACTTGAAAGAAAGAAATAAAACATGAAGATAGAGTGAACGATATATATTTAACATTAACGATATGAACACGATAAAAGAATTTATTTCAACAGGCAAATTAAACACTGGCTTAGCTAGGTAGTAACTAGTAACAAACATATGTGCTACATAATGAATGTGCAACCTGATCAAACCATTAATCTGTTGCGCCAACGTGGTTCCAATGGTTTGTAGCGTTTCTGATGAAAACAGTAGCTTTGTTATCAATACGCGGATCAGCCCAGAGTCCAGCTCTGTCTTGATCACTTGGATAAACTTTGTAAGCCTTCATCGTATCGTCCCAAGTGTCGTCGCTTACTCCTCGTTGGCTCTTCTTAGTCTTGAATATGCCGAAGAACGAAAACGACGATTTCCTCTGAGATTTGTGTCCTCCCATTTCCTTAATTGTTTGAGAAAAAATCAGTAGTTTTGGATGGCAAAACAGTTATTTCTACCTGTTTTGTTTAGAACAAAGGACTCACTTGGTTTTTTGGAGTGAGGCTCTATACAGATTTTATAGTGGGATGATACCTTTGCATGGAGGGAGGGGATCCAAGGACAAAGAGAATCATAATTGATATTTGATCTGAACCGTTGAATGATATTATAGGTGCAAGGAAATGATTATTAAATTAATTACTATGAGTAGCTAACAAATTAGGCATAGAACATATTATGACAACCTCTCTTTTCATTGTTGCTTTGTTAGCTAGTAGAACCATTATTGGTAGAGAATTGTCTTCAAGACCATTGTATTCAGACTTTCTATGTACCTTCATGGATCATCACTTTTATGAGTTGGAACTTTTTAAAGCTTACAAAGGATATGATTAATCTTACCGCTAAAAGATAATTAAAGTTATATTTACTAATACCCCTTGTATTCAAAATATATAAAATAAGTCTCATTTGCAAAATATGCTTTTTGTTTCAAATGTAAAAATGCCTCGCTTGTTCCACCCACTCCCATTTGCTATATCGTTGGATCTTCTATTATTATTAAGGGTTGTTTAACAACTTCTGAATGGGTAACTGTTGAACGAGTAAGAGGTCTGAAACAGTAAGTGCTGAACAAGTAAGAGAGCTGAATCATTAAGAGCCAGTATAATGCTTAACCATTCTGAGTCAAATGTCTAGCCAATTTAGATAAGAGGCCTGAACCATTCAGACTTAGTATAACGTTTAACCATTAAGCGGCAAATGTCTGAATCATTCAGACTTCTGCTCGCAAAACAAACAGTCTGAACCATTAAGTGTTGAACCAGTAAGAGGTCTGAACCATAAGAGCCGAGATAAACAAAAAAAACCCCTAATTCAATTAAATCAAATATATAGTGATATAGTTCACCCTTGATATTGGGTGTTAAAGAGATAATAAGAAAAACCAGTATATATTTAACAACTAGATGTAAATACTGGATATTAATAATAACTAGTTTTTATTGGCGTCGCGTGTTGTGGCAAAACAGAGCAAATAATAATGTTAAAAAACGATATTTGAAAATAAAGAATGTTGTTTCGAAAGCCAAACAGTAGAATCGCTTTAATTTATTATCGTACCGTAAAACGATACCAAATAAATACTCTAGTTTGAATACAACTTCATTATTAACAACACTTGTATCGGAATCTCAGGGGGGGGGATAGGCACAACTGCGTACTTAAGTTTTTTTTAATTAACAAACGACAGTGCGGAATATTTATTTAAAACATGTTACTTTCTTGATATAAAACTCATTTTATACGTAAAACCCAATCCCGGATCCATATACGAACATGCATGCTATCAAAATTAAAACACAACCATAGAGTGTTTCAAGAATACTACCTTCCAAGGAGTAAAGAATATGAAGACGAAGATGCTTATTGAATGGTAGTCTTCAAGTGTAGAATACATCATGCTTGTATACCCCAAGCCTTCCAACAAACACTTAAGTTTAGCTAGGATTTTACACTCATGAACTCACTTGAAAAATCTCCTCTTGGAACCAACCCTTGGCCGATGAAAGGAGAAAAATAGAGTTCTTAGAGCATTCACATCCAATTAACTAAAAATATACATACATTCCACTAAAAAACAACTCTTATATCAATATATTTCCAATAAAAACAAATACTTTTTCTCTCTCTCCTTTTCAATATATATTACATTTTTCTCTCTCCTTCACTCACAACCACTTTCAATATATATTAAAAAATTATAGTGGGTGAACAGTGTCTCCCCAAATATACAGATGAACAGTAATATTTTCTCTCTCCTCCACTCACAACCACTTTTTATACTCTTTACATTTTAAAAACCCCACACTCACAATATGATGCCTTGGATGTGAATGCTCTTACACTTGATAAATCAAACTTGAAAACTTTCTTGGAACACACATGTTAGCCGATTTTTAGAGAGCATCTCTAGTGTTCTCAGGTTCATCTTTTTTTATTTTGTCATCCAGAAGTTATTAAAGTATGAGAGAGAACTAGCCACCTTCAACAACCAATCATGGACCAACTAACCATGCAAATGTATGTAATGTTATTGGACCAAAAATTCCTTGGGAAGACCGGGGGGGGGGGGGGGGGGAGCGGCCCACATGGATTTTATAAAAAAAATTCAAAAATTTTCTTTTAATAATTTAAGTCTTATATATAATTTTATAACTTTTAAAAAATTATAATATCACATGTTATAAGACTTATACAACTTTTAAAAAATTAAAATATTCTCTCAAAATAAATTATCCATATAATTTATTAGTTTGTCAAGTGCAATTATTTAGAAAACCAATTTCTAAATATTGTAGGTGTTAGCGGCCCACATGGATTTTATAAAAAAAAATTCAAAAAT
This sequence comes from Helianthus tuberosus, assembly GCA_030545235.1. NCBI lineage: Eukaryota > Viridiplantae > Streptophyta > Magnoliopsida > Asterales > Asteraceae > Helianthus > Helianthus tuberosus. Next base: position 133,469,423 of record CM060363.1, read on the forward strand.
TTTCTTTTAATAATTTAAGTCTTATATATAATTTTATAACTTTTAAAAAATTATAATATCACATGTTATAAGACTTATACAACTTTTAAAAAATTAAAATATTCTCTCAAAATAAATTATCCATATAATTTATTGGTTTGTCAAGTGCAATTATTTAGAAAACCAATTTCTAAATATTGTAGGTGTTAATATTTATTTGTTTGATCATATCACAAATAAATATTGTAAGTGTTTGTCTACCTTGTATTTGGGTATGACTCGACTTGGATCGTAACATACTAGCCACATCAATTTAATATGTGTCTTGGGCATACAAAATCCAACAAGATGCACTCTCCAAACTGGTCGAAACAGTGGAAAAGGAAGCAGAGCGACGAGCTTTAACAAATGATGAAAAAAAAGAAACAAAGTAATGTGGCGGGGAAATGTAAAAAACATATAAAAATCATTGACCTTCAACAAAAAGCACGGATGAACTGGGGAAGGTTAGGAGATGAAAATACATCATTTTTTCACAAATGGGCGTGTATTCATAAGCCAAAAAACATAATGGAACCTTTAGTAATTGATGGAGAATGGTGGAACACCCTAAAGAAATTAAAGAAATTGTGAAGGTGAGGAACCAATAAAAAAAGAGACCAAAGTTAGATGGCATGGGGTTTCCTAGACTTTTAGAGATCCAAACAACATATTTGATTAGGCCATTCACTGGCGAAGAATTCAAGAAAGCAATTTGTGCATGTGGTAGTGAAGGGGTAAGGTCCCAAAAACCTCGTAATAGGTACTCGGGACTGTACCACAACCTTATCTTTTAGCCCTTTTTTGACCTTGCGCGGCCGTGCACTGGTCCCACAAAGAGAGCTCAAGAGAAAGATAGCAGACAACACTTACCCGCTGAAAGAAAAATCATAAATCCTTGCGCCTTCCTCCATAAACAAAGGATGAAAATCCTAAGTTAAACACTTCCGCTTAATAATACCCAGACTTGGGTATTATGTACTCAACTAGTGCCACACGATAAGGAGTCACACCGGATCATGGCAATAACCTTCTAAAAGGCTCAATCGTGCACCACCAGACGGTTATAACCGTCTGGGACACGTGTCATCATCTCAGCCTTCCCTGAAATCACAATGAGGGCTTGGAATTGGAGGAAAACCTCCACTTGCCTACTTTCCACGTGGCGATCCCCCAGTCGTGGATCTGAATAGCGATCCGTGTGCACTCACGTCAGATTAAGAAGATTAACGGAAGGAAAAGTAACCGCTTACGGGGTTAGCATCTTCCGTTAATATTTCAACGAGTTTTCCCGCCCAAATTCCCGGTTATAAATATGAGAATAACTCAGGTATGAACTTCAAGTTACACACACTTCGTCAATACTTCTTTTTCTTCATAAACACATACTTATTCTCACGCCGAAGTCGGGTCACGGAGAAAACTTCCATTTTCCCCGTGACGAGGCTAACAGTGTTCTGTTTTGCAGTGTTCACCGGAGAAGAAGATCTGTCCCTTCGAATCAAACGAGAGAGAACCACCCTTTTTATGCAGAACCTAACCCCCTAGATAATTTGATTCCGGTCATTTATCTAGTGTTTCTTCATTGGCGGCCACCGATTTTTCTGTTTCATCCGTTTTTCTCTTGATTTTTTATTTACTTCGTTGATTCCATTTAAACATGGAAGAAACTTCGTCTCATCGACAAACTGGTCCTCGGCCAAATTTCGTTAACAATGTTCAGGTTGAAGGCGTTGCAGAAGAAGCCTCGGACGACAACGAGGTACAATGTATTCGTCTAAACGAACCTATCTCCCCAGGGGTACAGCCAGAGATCCCTGTACACTCAATTCTGCCCCCAGGAGAAACCCCAATCTCCTGGTACGTCAGATCTCAAGGGACACTAAATGCAGTATACACACAGCTGTGTGCACAAACTGTTCCCCAAACTCAATCACGAAGGCCAGGATCCCGTGCTCATGCTTCCCAACGTGAGGGCCCATCTCACAAAAACACAGACGTTTACTCTAGATCTACATCGGATACGAGTATACCCAGTCATAAAGTCATCAAAGAGAGCATCGAGATGAGTCACACCCTCACCGGAGACAATCAGTTCACACCAGGTTAGGTTCTCAGCGAAACACCCACACTAGTGAATATGATCCAACTTACCGTGTAGGTGAAAGTGCCAGCGTGTTTAGTCGGTTACAACGAAATTACAACAAGTGTAGACCCCGTGCGGTTTACAATCCCGAAGCTGAGCACAATCATGATCTGATTTACCGTCCCGCGGAGGCGGCGGGGAATTCAAAATTCATTACTGAAATAGCTCTGGCTCCGCTAGAGAAAGCAAAGCTGCCGTCTAACGTAGGCAAGTTCAACAGATTGACAGAACCTGACGATCATCTGAGAGTTTTCACGAGCGCAGGGCTAGTAGGAGGCTGGACCCTACCATTATGGTGCCACTTTTTTGTACAAACCCTTACTGGCGCTGCAAGAATCTGGTTCGATAACTTGCCCATTGGAAAAATCACGTCATGAAAAGATCTACGTGAAAAATTTCTGACCCATTTCAGCCAACAAAGGCGATCTATCCGCGACACGGCGGATGTGATGAACATTTGGTGTTACGATGATGAAAGTCTGGAAGACTTTATCACCCGATATAACAAAGATGTACTTGAGATTGGGGGCGTCCATGAGCAGCTGATTCGCGCCCAATTCAAATATGCAGTCAGATGCGACGATATGATAAAAGTCCTATCTGGGACGGAAGGACTCCCGAAGAGCTGGGAAAAAGTGATGGCAGCGGCTAATGTTTACGCTCAAATAGAAAAGAATCTCACTACCAACATGCCTCCACCACCGCACAACCGACCCTCAGATTTAGGCTCAGGTGGCGGAAAGAGATTTAAGAAAGGTTGGCGTGATTCCAGCTCAGGGAACTATTCATCCGAGGATGCTCGAGCCATAATCAATAAACTTTCCGCGCAAAGAGAAGCCAGACAAGAGAACATGGAGAGACAATGTCTCCCTTAACCAAAACACCTGCGGAAGTTTTAAGCACCGAGGATTATCAGTTTAAGCCTCCAATACCCATGAAGAACAAATGTGGACAAGACCCAGCTCAGTATTGTGATTACCACAAGGACAGTGGTCATACCACCAACAATTGCATTTCCTTGCGCATTGAAATAGAAAAGGCCCTTAAAAGTGATGAGCTCACTCACCTACTACAAAACGTGCGCAAGGAAATAAAACAGATAACTTGAGGCGAAGAAGGCCCAAGCAAGAAAGCAAAAAATTAAGAGGTAACTCTATGATCTCCTCGCGGAATGACACAGTTTATCTGTCACACCCTGGCTTTGCGGAAGCGTGGTTATTTTGGTGTGACTTCTTAATACCATAGCTTAACCATAACAAGCTATATGAAATAAAAACCATGCAAGATCATCCATTAAAATAAGTTTGAAGAGTAAAGAACCACAACATTGTCTTAACGGATATCACATCCTAGCAAACATAAACAGTGTTCAAAAGACACAACACCAACAAGAAATAAACACAGTTTAAGAACTGTGACTCGTCCAGGAAAAAGTCACATCCCTTAAACTCGGATGACCTCGAGACTAATGCAGCGGGAAAACGTGTCATACCGCGCCAGATCCTTTAATTCCATGAAATACATGTAAGTTGAAAAATCAACAATAATGTTGAGCGAGTTCATGTGTAAGTGAGTAAATACACCTTTGTATGTATAAAAACCCTGGTATGTAGCAAATAAGGAAAAAGAGATCACCAATGGTTTGCAAGGCCATTGATATGTGTGAAGTGCAAGTAGGAAGACTCAAACCTAGCAGATTTATGTGTTGGGTACAAAGTCACCCCGAGGTCCGTTCTGTTTGGGCCTGGGGCTGGGCTCGCTACACCCAGATAGATCTACCGCTCCTGCCCCTCGGTCCTACCATGAGGATTAATGGCCTCAAGTTTCCGCCTACCCACTCACATGATCTGAATAATAACCCTCCTTACGCTAACCATACCATGTAAGAATTATTCGTAATCATAGTAACATGTATTTTACCCCCGCAGTTTAGAAAACTGAAAACAGTTAGAGAAAAGGGGGACATGAACTCACAGTGGTGCGTCTCTACCAAGTATATCTCCTGATCAAGCAGCTGTGCGACGACCTACACGTACTAAATCTATTAGACGGACGGCTGTGCCTTAGCTTAAGGTTTAAGTTTTTGGGAAATAGTTAGACAACTATTTCGTGTTTATATTTTTGTAAATACTTGGTAATTACTCTCCTTCCCAAGGATGGAGGATTTAATACATGCGTGTTCGTAAAATTCGAAATACATTATTAAGTCTCACTTAATATATTTTATTTCTTACTTCAAAATATAAATATTCTTCCCAAAATAATACTTTGACAAAAATACGCGCTCATAAATATTTTCTTAAAATGCGTAAGTTACGTTTTAAAGATCAGGTGGTAATAATTATACCATTGTAACTTATTATTTATTATGAAGGTGTTTGTATTATTTTTGGAATCGTTAACATTCGGTAATATTATTTTTACCCTAAAAATAATATTTGTATAGTTCACAAAATAATCATAGAAATTCACAAGTGTTGTTATGAAAAACATATATTCTAAATATATATATTTCAGGTTTTATTTTGTGGAAATCCCACCTCCGACACTTAGAAATTTTGTAAACAGAATCATGGCGAAATTTGCGTCCTTGAAAACAAGTTAAAAATGTATTTCTAACACTTGTGATGAAAATATTTTCAAGTGTTAGGGTTTTAGAAAAATTTCGCCAGAGTTTCCCCTGTAACTGGAGGTGGCCATGCTTTCAAGCGTATCATTTTCTTTTATAATTCAAATCAACAGTTTTCTTATTCAACCAAGACAATATCCAAAGCATCAAACTAGTCAAAATATATATAAATCGCATAAATTACATGAACTTGTGGTTTATCCAAAAATGCGTGATAAATCCCACTATTTTTAGTTGATCTTTATATAAATCAACTTCGTTTCTTGAAAGTTTCGTTTTTAAAGGAATTTCATCTTTACAACTTCTTGTAGAATTTGACAATACTAGTTCTTTGTCGAAACTTAGTGTTACACAAGTATTTACACACTTGTGTGTTTGCTAAAATCATTCTTGTTTATGAAAGATCCGTCTTTAAAAGTATGTTTTCTCTTGACACGTGGTCCTTTGAAAATACCGTTTGTAGATCCGTAGATCTACTAGTTTTGAACACTATTTCATAAGTAAAATCGATTTTACACAAGTTCATGTTTAATGTGTGGTAGAGTTTCATCATTTAACCCTTTGTACACTTAAACAAACTCTATGTCATGATCCATGATCACGACTAATCCGGGTTAGATGATGATCCGAGCTACCACAACATAGATCGGCCCTAAATAGTTACACAAAACAAGTCTTACAAGATTTACACCACATCATAGCTTTTAACCAACATCTTTAACATTTTAGTAGACTTTTACATATCATCTTGCATGTTCTTGAGTTTTAACCGTTACATTTCATTTTAACCACTTTAAAATAGATCAAGAGGGCGTTTATAGCAACTTACTACTAGCTCGAGGCTAGGGAAGATTCTAGTCGAAGAATGAGTGGATAAAAGCAATAGGGTGAGGTTCTTCACGTTCCGAATGCACCGAGCTCCTTTTTGTGAGGTCCCTAACACTTGTATGCACTTGAAATAGCTTGATCAAAATTGAAAGATGGATGGATGATGAAGGGGGTGTTCGGCCGAGAGCTTTTGGGAAGAGAGGGAGAGAGTGTGTGTTGGTGAGTGTTGAGTGAAAGTGTTAGTGTGTCAAGACTTGATCTTATAGGCAAATGTTATAATCATTATCCAATGGTTTATGTGTCTAATAGATATTAGGCAACTTTGAATAAATTAATCACAAAAGTACAAGGGGTGTCCCCCTTGGGGACGGTTCGGTTAGAGAGGGGGGGGGGGGTAACTTAGTTCAAATCCAACCAATAGTTAAGCATTAGTTAGGTTAGTTAAGTTAAGTAGGAACTTAATCCGGTTACTAATGTGTTATGCATTACAGTGGGTGTTAGGGTATTCGGGGACCCTAACTGGCTCAGAAAAAGATAAACAATGTTAATGGCAATATTTTTATGTTTCGAGTAAAGTCCGGTTGTTCGGTTGGATAGTGATCCGTTAAAGTGCTTAACAAAGCTTTAAAGTGTCGTTATTATTATTTTTAGTGACACAACTTATTCCCGACACTTTGGAAAGTGTCTAGTAACATTTTTCTCATGTTTTGGCACTTTATTAGGTAGCTTAATGCTGAATTTTGTACTTAGAGTACGTTTTAGGCACATCCGGTCACTGTAATTATCTCCTAGTGACGCAGTTCTACAACCCTTATATCCCTACACTCTCTACTAGTGTAGCAAACTATCTCTGGCTCTTACAGGCCTTAGAGGCAGTACCTGCCTGGTGCTGGTTATGACAGCACGTTTAGTAGGTTATCCGTTATTGTGCTACTGTGCTTTTGTGCATCACGGTTGTCACTACAGTTCTGTATGTAAATAGTAGAGTGACAGCAAATACGGTATGATGCAAGTAAGTACATATATCAGTATTCAAGTAGCAGTTTATCCACAATTTCAAGTAAGCATAGTAATTAAGCAGTAATTATATATTAATTAAGTCGTACGGATACCTGGTTTAGTGAGGGTCGTCACATTCTCCCCCCGTTAGAAAAATTTCGTCCCGAAATTTTAAGTTCTGCTTCTAGAAGGAGGGTTCTTGGGAAATAGGTGGGGGTATTTCTCTTTCATCCGGTCCTCACGCTCCCAGGTGTATTCAGGACCATGTCTGGCATTCCAACGAACCTTGACGAGCTTGACACTACTCCGGCGGGTCTTGTTTACTTTCCAATCCGTAACCTCAACAGGTTCTTCAACGAAATGGAGCGTGTCGTCAACATGAATCTCGTCGGTGGGAATGACAACGGTATCTTGAGTTGGACTTTTCTTCAGGTTGGATACATGAAATGTATCGTGAACTCCATTCAGTTCAGCAGGTAAGTCCAGCTTGTATGCTACTAGCCCTATTCTTTCCAAAATTCTGAAAGGGCAAATGTAACGCGGATTCAACTTTCCACGCTTTCCGAAGCGTGCCACACCCTTCCAGGGTGAAACTTTCAATAAAACCATATCTCCAACTTGGAATTCCAAATGTTTCCGGTTTGGATCTGCATAGGCTTTCTGTCTGTCGCGAGCCGCTTCGATGCGTTTTCGAATCTGCGCAATCTTGTCTGTCGTCTCTTGGACGATTTCGGGACCAACAAGCTGCCTATCACCTGCGTCAGCCCATCATAGGGGTGATCGACACTTGCGTCCGTAAAGAGCTTCAAATGGCGCGGCTCCAATACTGGTGTGGTAGCTGTTGTTGTATGAAAATTCGACCAGTGGCAAATGCTTATCCCAGCTACCGCCCAAATCCATAACACATGCTCTCAGCATATCTTCCAAGGTCTGAATAGTCCGCTCGCTTTGACCGTCGGTCTGAGGGTGAAATGCAGTGCTCAGATTTAATTGTGAGCCAAAAGCTTCTTGGAAGGATTGCCAAATCCTTGATATGAAACGTCCATCTCTATCAGAGATGATCGAGAGAGGCACTCCATGACGTGCGACGATCTCTCGCATGTATATTTCTGCCAGTTTGCTGGTGTTATCCTTCTCTTTGATTGGCAGAAAGTGTGCGGACTTTGTTAGGCGGTCAACTATCACCCAAATAGTGTCATGACCTCTTGGCGTTCTTGGAAACTTTGTAATAAAATCCATGGAGATTTGTTCCCATTTCCACTTGGGAATCTCAGGTTATTGCAGAAGTCCTGAAGGCTTCTGGTATTCCGCTTTCACCTTAGCACACGTTAGACACTTGCTCACATAAACAGCAACATCGCCCTTCATCCTAGGCCACCAATAGTAATCCTTGAGATCTTGGTACATCTTATCCGCTCCTGGATGGATAGAGTACCGCGATTTGTGAGCTTTATCAAAAACAACTTTCCTTAAACCACCAAACAGAGGAACCCAAATCCTTTTCTCAAAACATAACGTTCCTTCCTTGTTTGGCACCAATAGCTTCTCCATCCCACGGAGATATTCTTCTTCAAGATTTCTTTCCTTAAGAGCTTCTTTCTGCGCGGCACGAATGCGCAAGGAAAGATCGGTTTGGATAATCATTTCTAAAGCCCTAACCCTTATGGGCTTGATCCTCTCTTTTCAACTTAGGGCGTCGGCAACCACATTCGCCTTCCCTGGATGATACTTTATCTCGCAATCGTAATCATTTAACAACTCAACCCATCGTCTTTGTCTCATATTCAACTCCTTCTGGTTGAATATGTGTTGTAGGCTCTTATGATCTGTAAAAATTGTACATTTCGTACCATATAGGTAGTGTCTCCAGATCTTTAAAGCAAATATCACTGCTCCTAGCTCCAAATCGTGCGTGGTATAGTTCTTCTTATGTACCTCAAATGACGTGATGCGTAAGCAATAACCTTCTGGCGTTGCATCAACACGCAACCCAATCCTTGACGCGAGGCGTCACAGTATACCACGAAATCGTCAGTACCTTCCGGTAGTGCTAGGATTGGCGCATTGCAGAGCTTATCCTTCAACAGCTGAAACGCTTCTTCCTGTTTGATTCCCCAATCAAACTTCTTATCTTTCTGGGTGAGGAGCGTCAATGGTTGAGCGATCTTCGAAAAATCCTCAATGAACCTTCGATAGTAGCCAGCCAAACCCAAGAATTGTCGAATCTCGGTTGGCGTCTTTGGCGTTTCCCAAGTCTTGATCGCTTCGATCTTGGTTGGATCCACATGGATTCCATCTCCATTTACCACATGTCCAAGAAATTGGACTTCACGTAGCCAAAATTTGCACTTAGAAAATTTGGCATACAGCTGTTCTTTCTTCAGCAGCTCCAAAATAGCTCTTAGATGCTGTTCGTGCTCAGCCTTTGTCCTTGAATAAATCAAGATGCTGTCGATAAACACAATCACGAACTTGTCCAAGTACGGCTTGCAAACTCTATTCATCAAATCCATAAAGACTGCAGGTGCGTTTGTCAACCCAAACGGCATAACAAGGAACTCGTAGTGTCCATAACGAGTTCTGAAGGCTGTCTTCGGGATACTCTCCTCTTGTATCCTTAACTGATGGTATCCAGATCGCAAATCGATCTTTGAGTAAAAGCTTGAACCTTGCAGTTGATCAAACAGATCATCAATTCTAGGCAGGGGATATCTATTCTTGATCGTCAGCTTGTTCAGCTCCCGGTAATCTATGCACATTCGAAAACTACCGTCCTTCTTTTTGACAAACAGGACCGGAGCTCCCCAAGGCGAGAAGCTTGGTCGGATAAATCCCTTGTCTAACAACTCTTGAAGTTGTGTCGACAATTCTTGCATCTCAGACGGGGCAAGTCTATAAGGTGCCTTAGCCACAGGCGCGGCGCCTGGGACTAAATCGATGTGAAACTCTACTTGCCTCTGAGGCGGCAGTCTAGGCAAGTCCTCCGGGAAGACTTCCGGATACTCCCTCACGACAGGGATGTCTTCGATCTTCGGTTCTGCAGCTTTCTTGTCTACAATGTGTGCCAGGAAGGCAGCATACCCCTTTTGCAAACACTTTCGCGCTTTGAGGCAGCTGATAATTCTTAACGGCGTATCGCGCTTTTCGCCATGTACCACAATTGTTTCGCCATCTTCGGTCGGGATACGAACGACCTTTTCGTGACAAACAATTTCTGCCTTGTTGCTTGATAACCAATCCATTCCTACTACCACGTCAAAGCTCCCCAGCTGGACTGGTAGTAGATCCAAAGTAAACTCACGTTCTCCCAACTCGATTGCACAACCTCTGATCACTTCATTGGCTTCTACTAACTTCCCATTAGCCAATTCGATTGAGTAGGGAATATCTAACTTACTAGCGGCTAACCCAAGCATATTCTTAAATTCTAACGATACGAAGCTATAGTCGGCACCAGTATCAAATAAAACGGATGCATAGCGTTGGTTTACAGGGAACGTACCAGTAACGACATTGGGATCCTGGCGCGCTTCCCTCGCTTCGATATTGAACACTCTTCCACGGGCTTGGTTCAACTCTGGGCAGTTCCTCTTAAAGTGCCCGATATCACCACAGTTAAAGCATCCAGGTCTTTGCCCGTTTCCACCTCCATTTCCAGCTTGGTTATTCCTTTGGTTATGATTCACAGCGCCCGCTTGATTCACATTGTTGCCTCGATTCCCATTACCTCCATTGTTTCCTTGTGGGCGATTTCCAATTCCACCCCGGTTATTGTTTCTTTTTCCAAATCCTCCTTGGCCTCCCTGGCCAACAGTGGCCCAACAAGAATCCTTCAAGTGGCCAGGTTTCCCACACGCTTCATATACCTTCAAACCACATCGGCCAGAATGGTGACGCTGGCAGGTGTTGCACTTGGGCTGGGTGCCCATATATCCCTTTCCTTTCTTTCCACCACCAGCCGTAACCTGAGCTGGCGCGTTTGGCTCTCCTTTCTTAACAACACCACTAGTGCCTTGTTTGAAGTTCGAGAACTTTCGTTTGTTACCTCCGGATGACTCGACGTGAGTCTCTTTCTTCTTTGTCTCGATCTCATCGAACTTGTTCAGGCGGATAGCCTCCTCAGTGAGAGCCACGCTCAAATGGATTGCCTCAGTAATTGTTGCAGGCTTGGAGGATGTCACCATGCTTATGATTTGAGGAGCTAATCCCCAAATGAAGCGTTCAATCCGCTTGAATTCTGGAGTGACCATATAGGGTACCACATGCGACAGGTCGTGAAACCTCTGAACATATTCCACGATCTTCGGACCTTCCATCTTCAAATGCCAGAACTCAGTTTCCAATCTTTGGATTTCAGCGCGAGAACAATACTTTTTGCGCATTAGTTCCTTCAGTTCGGTCCATGTTAGTGCGTAGGCAGCAGCTTCACCAAGTGTCTGCACTTGCAAATTCCACCAAGATAGGGCTCCATCCAAAAATAGCCCAGAAATGTAGGTGACTTGCTGGTCTGGTGCACATTTGCTCATGCGGAGAACAGATTCAGTCTTCTCGGCCCAACGAACAAAAGCGACAGCACCTCCGGTGCCATCAAAGTTGACAGGCTTGCAGTCTAGAAACTGCTTGTAGGTGCACCCATGAAGTGGATTGTTGTTGCCATTGTTGTTTGAGCTGCTTCCGCTGGGTCCTCCTTGCGAGGCGGCGTATTACGCGATGGCAGCAGGGATGACTTGTTGGAGTTCTGCCTCATTGGTAGGCATCGGCGTTTGACGTCTCGGCGGCATCTTCTAAAAGATGGGTTCACGTCGGTTAGACCATAATAAAGCATACGTATATAATGATAGTAATAGTACATAACATCTCATGTTATAATCATATTAATCACACAACATCCCATGTTATAAGACATAAATAATCAATCAAAACATCACATATGATGAGAATACTGCGATTGCATTGCCAAAATCGGGACCACATGGTAGAGTGTACAAGTACATAATAGTGTCATACATCATCATCGACTAAGGGCTACATCACCCCAGTCCAAAAGAATATCAAATCAGTGTCAATACATCCCATATACATGATCAACAAAAGTCAGAATCAGAATGCAGTCTCCAAAAATGCTGTGTGGTCAGAGCAATCGCCGTCTTCTCACCAACGTCTACCCATGCTGTACTAAGGATGCCCTAAACTGATGGTGGTGGAGGAGGGGGAAAATGGGTGTAGAACAAACGTCGCAAATGGAGCCAGTCCTCCTCCATGGCTCTCTGGGTACGCAACCAAGAAGCAACCTGCTGCTCAAGTGCCAAAAGGCGTGCAGCATAGTCAGGTAACAATGGTCGAGGGTGCTGCGAAGAAGCAGGGTGGGTCTGACCCTGACACTGGCACGGCGGTGGCTGAGCTCTCTCAAGCTCCTGAATACGCTGTGTGAATGCCTCATGCTGGACAACAAACGACATCAGAACGTCCTCAATAGAATACCCCATATGGAAAGGATGGTAGGGGTCGGTCGGTGGCATAACAGACGGTGACGTCCAGAGAAACGGCTCGCTGGCTGGATCAAAAGGTGGCACAAAGAATGGTGGTGCAGGGGGAATAGCAGATGAAGACTGTGGCATAACTGGAATAGATGTCGGCACATGTCCAAATGGATGAGCCGAGGAACCCTCTCCAGGTCGAGCTGGAGGTGTGTACTGTGCAAATGAAAAAGAGAAATCAACGTAACGTGCATCGGTGGAATGAGGAGGAATAGGTGGAAGCTCATCATCCGCAGGAATCCACCCATGCTGGGCGTGCTCATCTCGTGGGTCAATATGTGCCTCAAAAAGTGCTCGATCAAATTGTACAGGCATAGGGTCAAGGTGGGGTGCAACAAGAGGGTCAGCAGGTATATCAGCGATAAGTGGGGGATCAACATGATCAGCAGCAATAACATGGTCACCCTCCAGTAGTGGTGCATCAGCAGGGTGATCATCAATGGGTAGGTCAGCAATCACAGGATCAATGGGCATGCCAGCATGAACAGGGTCACGCTCAAACACTGGGTCAGGAGCAGCTACTGGCTCAAGGGCCATGGCAGGCTCGGGATTAACGAACTCCATATCAAAATCTGCATGATCAGCGAATGCAGGGTCAACTGGGTCTACTGGGTCAACCATAGGCGGATCCAAGTGGATGAACTCTATCTCCTGGTCCGGGTCAAATCTAGGGGGAAAAACAGGGTCTGAATCCTCATCGAGGTCGTGATCGAAAGCAAATCTAGGAGCAGAGGCAGCAGATGATGCCCTGTCAGGATCTGAACCGTGTGAATAGTGCTGTGCGCTCCGAGTGTGTGATGGTGCGGAGGCCACAGACTCGAAGGAGTCTGGAGCGGGTGAGTGTGCAGGTGACTCCTCAGCTGGAGCATCTGCGAGTAACAAAAGACCACCGTCAGCTAGAAGGGCCTCGCCCTCAACATCGTCCTCCAGGGGCTCATCATCAAACAGATCGACGTCGTCGTCAACGTCGGCGTCGAGGAGCATATCGTAAGCAGGATAAACGGCCAAAGGTATGGGAGCAGGGATCTCTACGAGTGGTAGGTACCCAGCAAAAGGGCCATCAGCGGGCTCATCGACAGCGTCGGGCAGCGCAAAGGGCTGAAAGTCGTCCTCGTCTGTGCTGGTAACATCTGATGTGTGGACCTCGTGCTCTGAAGACTCTAAGTCGTATGCTACTATGGGTCTAGGGCCCGTGGTGTCCGAATCACCTGTGCCAGACGAGTCCATGGTGTCTGTAACACAAACACAAATATGTACAAATAATCAATCATACAATCAGATAAGCACATTAGTCACCAAGTAAGCAATCAAATAATTCTCCTAGTCCCACTAGCCTCCCAGCCTCTCAGACTGCTCTTCCTAGTCCCACTAGCCAAATTCTCCTCTCAGACTGCTCTTCCTAGTCCCACTAGCCTATTCTCCCAGCCTCTCAGACTGACTCCCTAGTACCACTAGACAACTACCTCGGTCTCCTAGACCGAGCCTCGGTCTTCCAGACCGAGCCTCAGCCTCCCAGACTGAGCCTACAAATAATAAATAAATGTGCTCAACATTTGTTTGTAAAAAGTTTTGGATCTGGACTTGAGTGGTATGCAGTGTAAAAATGTTTTCGTGAGAGCCCTAGTGATCATAGTCTAGACTCGAGAAGGAATCCTAGTTCGCTATGATCAGAGCTCTGATACCAAGCTGTCACACCCTGGCTTTGCGGAAGCGTGGTTATTTTGGTGTGACTTCTTAATACCATAGCTTAACCATAACAAGCTATATGAAATAAAAACCATGCAAGATCATCCATTAAAATAAGTTTGAAGAGTAAAGAACCACAACATTGTCTTAACGGATATCACATCCTAGCAAACATAAACAGTGTTCAAAAGACACAACACCAACAAGAAATAAACACAGTTTAAGAACTGTGACTCGTCCAGGAAAAAGTCACATCCCTTAAACTCGGATGACCTCGAGACTAATGCAGCGGGAAAACGTGTCATACCGCGCCAGATCCTTTAATTCCCTGAAGTACATGTAAGTTGAAAAATCAACAATAATGTTGAGCGAGTTCAAGTGTAAGTGAGTAAATAAACCTTTGTATGTATAAAAACCCTGGTATGTAGCAAATAAGGAAAAAGAGATCACCAATGGTTTGCAAGGCCATTGATATGTGTGAAGTGCAAGTAGGAAGACTCAAACCTAACAGATTTATGCGTTGGGTACAAAGTCACCCCGAGGTCCGTTCTGTTTGGGCCTGGGGCTGGGCTCGCTACACCTAGATAGATCTACCGCTCCTGCCCCTCGGTCCTACCCTGAGGATTAATGGCCTCAAGTTTCCGCCTACCCACTCACATGATCTGAATAATAACCCTTCTTACGCTAACCATACCATGTAAGAATTATTCGTAATCATAGTAACATGTATTTCACCCCCGCAGTTTAGAAAACTGAAAACAGTTAGAGAAAAGGGGGACATGAACTCACAGTGGTGCGTCTCTACCAAGTATATCTCCTGATCAAGCAGCTGTGCGACGACCTACACGTACTAAATCTATTAGACGGACGGCCGTGCCTTAGCTTAAGGTTTAAGTTTTTGGGAAATTGTTAGACAACTATTTCGTGTTTATATTTTTGTAAATACTTGGTAATTACTCTCCTTCCCAAGGATGAGGGATTTAATACATGCGTGTTCGTAAAATTCGAAATACATTATTAAGTCTCACTTAATATATTTTATTTCTTACTTCAAAATATAAATATTCTTCCCAAAATAATACTTTGACAAAAATACGCGCTCATAAATATTTTCTTAAAATGCGTAAGTTACGTTTTAAAGATCAGGTGGTAATAATTATACCGTTGTAACTTATTATTTATTATGAAGGTGTTTGTATTATTTTTGGAATCGTTAACATTCGGTAATATTATTTTTACCCTAAAAATAATATTTGTATAGTTCACAAAATAATCATAGAAATTCACAAGTGTTGTTATGAAAAACATATATTCTAAATATATATATTTCAGGTTTTATTTTGTGGAAATCCCACCTCCGACACTTAGAAATTTTGTAAACAGAATCATGGCGAAATTTGCGTCCTTAAAACAAGTAAAAAATGTATTTCTAACACTTGTGATGAAAATATTTTCAAGTGTTTGGTTTTTAGAAAAATTTCGCCAGAGTTTCCCCTGTAACTGGAGGTGGCCACGCTTTCAAGCGTATCATTTTCTTTTATAATTCAAATCAACAGTTTTCTTATTCAACCAAGACAATACCCAAAGCATCAAACTAGTCAAAATATATATAAATCGCATAAATTACATGAACTTGTGGTTTATCCAAAAATGGGTGATAAATCCCACTATTTTTAGTGGATCTTTATATAAATCAACTTCGTTTCTTGAAAGTCTCGTTTTTAAAGGAATTTCATCTTTACAACTTCTTGTAGAATTTGACAATACTAGTTCTTTGTCGAAACTTAGTGTTACACAAGTATTTACACACTTGTGTGTTTACTAAAATCATTCTTGTTTATGAAAGATCCGTCTTTAAAAGTATGTTTTCTCTTGACACGTGGTCCTTTGAAAATACCGTTTGTAGATCCGTAGATCTACTAGTTTTGAACACTATTTCATAAGTAAAATCGATTTTACACAAGTTCATGTTTAATGTGTGGTAGAGTTTCATTATTTAACCCTTTGTACACTTAAACAAACTCTATGTCATGATCCATGATCACGACTAATCCGGGTTAGATGATGATCCGAGCTACCACAACATAGATCGGCCCTAAATAGTTACACAAAACAAGTCTTACAAGATTTACACCACATCATAGCTTTTAACCAACATCTTTAACATTTTAGTAGACTTTTACATATCATCTTGCATGTTCTTGAGTTTTAACCGTTACATTTCATTTTAACCACTTTAAAATAGATCAAGAGGGCGTTTATAGCAACTTACTACTAGCTCGAGGCTAGGGAAGATTCTAGTCGAAGAATGAGTGGATAAAAGCAATAGGGTGAGGTTCTTCACGTTCCGAATGCACCGAGCTCCTTTGTGTGAAGTCCCTAACACTTGTATACACTTGAAATAGCTTGATCAAAATTGAAAGATGGATGGATGATGAAGGGGGTGTTCGGCCGAGAGCTTTTGGGAAGAGAGGGAGAGAGTGTGTGTTGGTGAGTGTTGAGTGAAAGTGTTAGTGTGTCAAGACTTGATCTTATAGGCAAATGTTATAATCATTATCCAATGGTTTATGTGTCTAATAGATATTAGGCAACTTTGATTAAATTAATCACAAAAGTACAAGGGGTGTCCCCCTTGGGGACGGTTCGGTTAGAGAGGGGGGGGGGGGTAACTTAGTTCAAATCCAACCAATAGTTAAGCATTAGTTAGGTTAGTTAAGTTAAGTAGGAACTTAATCCGGTTACTAATGTGTTATGCATTACAGTGGGTGTTAGGGTATTCGGGGACCCTAACTGGCTCAGAAAAAGATAAACAATGTTAATGGCAATATTTTTATGTTCCGAGTAAAGTCCGGTTGTTCGGTTGGATAGTGATCCGTTAAAGTGCTTAATAAAGCTTTAAAGTGTCGTTATTATTATTTTTAGTGACACAACTTATTCCCGACACTTTGGAAAGTGTCTAGTAACATTTTTCTCATGTTTTGGCACTTTATTAGGTAGCTTAATGCTGGATTTTGTACTTAGAGTACGTTTTAGGCACATCCGGTCACTGTAATTATCTCCTAGTGACGCAGTTCTACAACCCTTATATCCCTACACTCTCTACTAGTGTAGCAAACTATCTCTGGCTCTTACAGGCCTTAGAGGCAGTACCTGCCTGGTGCTGGTTATGACAGCACGTTTAGTAGGTTATCCGTTATTGTGCTACTGTGCTTTTGTGCATCACGATTGTCACTACAGTTCTGTATGTAAATAGTAGAGTGACAGCAAATAAGGTATGATGCAAGTAAGTACATGTATCAGTATTCAAGTAGCAGTTTATCCACAATTTCAAGTAAGCACAGTAATTAAGCAGTAATTATATATTAATTAAGTCGTACGGATACCTGGTTTAGTGAGGGTTGTCACATTATCAAGTTAAGGTGGGAAATAGAGTGTAAGTTAAGTCTCATATATTTATATTAATAGACTTTGTAACGGCCTCTACGCCTTATCCTGAAATAAACAACAAAGTTTCTATTATTCTTGTGTTTTTACAAAGTGCATGCAATTTCTTTTGGTAAGCGCAAAAACATTATGGTAAATATAGTACAAGTCTCATGAGCGGTCAAGTGATTACATCACGCAAGACCACACGTTCACACATGAGCTTTACACCAACTTCATTCGCCTTACCTCGACAAAGTAATTGTACCCATGCAATATATTGTAAACTAAACACATACATCATACTACTATTAGCGTACAAATACGCCTTAAAAATTATCAAACATGGCAGTGTTTCAGCATAAGTTACTCGCGCAGCAGCGCATTAACAAAAGAAGGGACACGCATCTCGAAAGACTACAAAAAAATTTGTTGTTGTTCAATACAATTACAAAACAAAAACCTACGTTAGATCTTCGCCTTCATCAGGAAAGATTTCCTTTGGTTGCGCTACGTGATCTTCGGATTGCAAAGCAACATTTATAAGGTCCACTACGGGAAGCTGCAAATTGTCGAATGCTGTTTTTAAAGATGCAAGCGCAGCACCAGTATTAACGCCACATGTAGCAGATCTGCTAATATCCCAATCAACCTTCAAGGCGTTAGTCACATGGTGTGAGCATTCCGCATATCCCTAAGCATAACCGTCACTTCACGCGGCAACAACTAAACGCGCAACAGTTTTATCCAGCTCTTCAGAATTCAACACTGATTCAGCAACCTACAAAGAACAAGAAAGATAAATAACAGAAAAGCGCAAAGCGTTCCCGCAAAGAAGACAAACAAGAAGCAACTTACACAGGCAATCCCACGCTCTTTCAACCATAACATATCGCTTTTCAAAGGTTCCAGCTCACTCTCTGCTGTGGCCCGCGCCGTTTCAGAATTATCCAGTTTTTCCTTAGTTTCAGTTAAGATGCAGGAGGTTTCAGCTTTCTCAGAAAGAGCAAGCTCCAGGTCTTTCTTGAGTTGTTCCTGGTCAGAAAGCAAAGCGGTAAGTTCCTCAAACTCTTTATCTCTAAGAGCAAGGGTAGCGCAAGCTTGTACCTCTCGTTGTTCACTCCGCTCCTTGTGTAAACGCGCCTCATCACGCGCAGCCTCAGCATCAGCTTTCTCTTTTTTCAGCTTTTCAATCTCCGCATCCTGTTTTTTCAATTTCTCAACCTCAGCCTTGAGATTATTGATAATATGATAATAATGCGGAGATTCATTTTTTCGGAGTTATCTTCCTCACATATTTTCTTCCAGTTCTTGCGCTCCTCGGAAAGAAGAGCAGCTTCGGCTTCCGCTTTTCTCTTCCAGCCCGCAACAGACCACTCTTCAGTTTTCTGATCAGCTTCAAACTTGGCCTGATCAGCTTCCAGCTTAGCCTTCAACTGGGCAATTCGATTTTCATCATCAGCAATTTTCTTCTTGGACACCTTGAAAGCATCACACTCCTTGTGCATACTATGCCACTCACGCACTATGCGATGAGTGGTCGATGCATGAGAGGCAGCTTCCTCAAGGTAAGCATGATAAGTTTGCTCATGCAGACGACCTTCTTGAAACTTAATCTCCCCTGGCGGAAATATCCCCTACAACCAGTCCCGGCACACGCGCCAATCTGAGAAAGTATCACCCTTCTTCAGATTCCAAACAGGGACATGGATGTCAGAAGCATCCTTTTCCGAATAAGTTCTATAATAATAATCCCCCAGAGTCTCATCTGGGTGGATTGGGGAATTCTTGCCAGCATCAGAGAATGAGTTTGATGTTCAGCAGAAACCTTCTCGATATTTTCAGGCATGGAACCAAAAAACTTAGAAGGAGACGCTGTAACGGGGATCTCTTTAGCAGTTTTCTCTTTCTATAACCCATGAGCAGCAAATTCAGGGGCTTGTGGGTTACCAGCACCATCCACAACCCCTGGGCTAACAACTTTTTCGGCTTCTGCAGCAACATCAACGGGCTTGTCAGCCTCAACAACCTTCTCCACACCACCCTCATGAACCTCAGTAGTCTTTAACTGATCAGCAACAGCAGCACGCGGAGGAGAGGATGGGAGTTCTTCGTTAACCACAGGTAGCGGCTTTGTGGGAACAGGAGAAGTGGGGATTTCTGAAAAAACAAAGTCTATAAATACTCAATGCGCATAAGAAGAAGAAAGTAAGGATGACACTTACTAGGAGCAGACTCCGAAATAAAGGCGTCCAAATTGCCTTTCCTGGTAATCTTCTTCCTCTGAATCTTCTTTGCAGGCTGACCTTCAGCCTCTGCACCAGTCTGCTTTCTTTTCCCCGCTTTAGTCCGCACCAAGTGCTCAGGGCTTGATTCCAAATCAATGGGGTCATCTGGGTTGGACGGGGGGATATCAGCAGTATCTTTCGGTTCCGGTTTCGGCCTTCTAATAATAACTGCAGGCGCAAGACCCTCCAAAGAGTCAGAAACCACCACATAATCACACCAGGAGTCAGAGGAACGGCGCATACCTTTCTTCTCTCCTCCAATATTTTTAACCTTAGAAGATTGAGCTTTCTCAGCATCATTCTTCTTCGGCGCAGAAGTAGTAGTTGCCGCGCGTCTTTTCTTCTCAGGGCCTATGCCCAAGTTTGACAACTCACCTACTAAAGCGCAGAATAAAACTTTTTCAGACGCGCAAAAAGAAGCAAACAATAAACAATATGAGAATAGCTTATCAGCACCAGCAGCAGGTTGCGCAAACAAATCAGCATCTCGTGGAAGAACAAAATTCTTCACAATACGGTGATACCACAGTTCCTCATCTGGTCTTTTTGCAATCGTAGACATCTTTCCACCTTCTCTCTTAAACGCAACAACGTACAACGAGACAACTGCAAAGAAGGAGAAATAAAGATAAATTTAAAAAAAAAAAGAGGAGAAAGAAAGAAACAAGACAAAATTCTTACTCTTGCCATCCTCCATGTACACCGGTTTCTCTTCTCGTTCCATTCTCCAGTTCAGACTCATACCGGCTCCAACAAGGGCTTTCTCCGGTAAAGCAATGTTTGGAACGTCTTTCAGATCCTGATACCAATTTTCGTCAACAGGGGTCTGAATAGTTTCGGTGGGGACATCCTTTTTTCCCCTAAAAATCATCTTCATCGGGAAAACCCCTGCTTTAATAAAAAAGAATTTCTGTTTCTAGTCGTGGAATGATTTAGGGGGATGAAGCAAAATCTTCTTCGCCGATGCCCTTTGAACAAATGGATAGAACCCTTGGGTACGGTGCATTTGATGAAAAACTCGAAAACGAGTAACTGTCGGCTCAATATGCATCGTACGACACACGAATTCAAAATGCCGAACCCTAACCATGCCAATTGGATGCATCTGGGAGACATGGAATTTGTAGTACTCAAGAATTTCAAGGAAGAATTTTGTTACAGGCAAACGAAAGTTTCCTGCACTAAAAAATCCCAACACAAGGTCACATACCCGGCCGGAGCACCGCCGCCGTTTGACCTTCTTCAGGATAAATGACACCCCAATTCTCTGGAAACCTGAGATTCTGAATCAAACCATCAAAGGTTGCCCGAGACCACTTTAATGGTGGAAGTTCGACAGACATGTCTTCTGAGTCTTCGTGATGATCGCCGGTTGACATAGGAAGACGAAATTGCAACTCTTTCTAAAGAACAGAGAAAGAAGACGAAAAGAGGAGGATTTTTCAACAAAAGTAATGATTACTAGAAATGGGAAACCCAAAACACTTATATACCCACCGCCATAAATAGCCTCGGTAACTGCACAACACCTTTTTAGGGATAGCACAGTTACCCAAGCGACAAGGGCGAGTGGGAAACGACACAAACGCGAGTCCACGCGCGAGTGTAAAGCACGATCAGTAATGTGCACCTGACAGTGACAGCCTGTCATACAGTCCTCACTGTACCTTTCTCACCCAAAGTCAAAGATTTTCAAATCATCATAATAAGCAAAGTAAATCTTCTCATAGAAGATTCCCTACTTTCGCGCCAAAAGCATTTCTCTCACATAGTCCAGTGCTCCACTTATTTGCATAAGAGCACCACTGGACTGGGGGGACTTGAAGGGGTAAGGTCCCAAAAACCTCGTAATAGGTACTCGGGACCGTACCACAACCTTATCTTTTAGCCCTTTTTGACCTTGCGCAGCCGCGCACTGGTCCCACAAAGAGAGCTCAAGAGAAAGATAGCAGACAACACTTACGCGCTGAAAGGAAAATCATAAATCCTTGCACCTTCCTCCATAAACAAAGGATGAAAATCCTAAGTTAAACACTTCCGCTTAATAATACCCAGACTTGGGTATTATTTACTCAACTAGTGCCACACGATAAGGAGTCACACCGGATCATGGCAATAACCTTCTAGAAGGCTCAATCGTGCACCACCAGACGGTTATAACCATCTGGGACACGTGTCATCATCTCAGGCTTCCCTGAAATCACAATGATGGCATGGAGTTGGAGGAAGACCTCCACTTGCCCACTTTCCACGTGGCGATCCCCCAGCCGTGGATCTGAATAGCGATTCGTGTGCACTCACGTCAGATTAAGAAGATTAACGGAAGGAAAAGTAACCACTTATGGGGTTAGCATCTTCCGTTAATATTTCATCAACGAGTTTTCCCGCCCAAATTCCCGGTTATAAATATGAGAATATTCAGGTATGAACTTCAAGTTACACACACTTCGTCAATACTTCTTCTTCTTCTTCTTCTTCTTCTTCTTCATAAACACATACTTATTCTCACGCCGGAGTCGGGTCACGGAGAAAACCTCCATTTTCCCCGTGACGAGGCTAACGGTGTTCTGTTTTGCAGTGTTCACCGGAGAAGAAGATCCGTCCCTTCGAATCAAACGAGAGAGAACCACCCTTTTTATGCAGAACCTAATCCCCTAGATAATTTGATTCCGGTCATTTATCTAGTGTTTCTTCAGGTAGTAATAAAGCATTAGGACCGGACGGCTTTATGTTCAAGTTTTTCAAGCGTTTTTGGGATGAATTGGAACCATTTTTCATGGATATGCTACATCAATTCCACTACAAACCGAACATCACATCCGGGTTTAACTCCTCTTTCATCGCCTGATAACCAAATGTAAGAGACCCCACATGTATAAATGGTTTCTGACCCATATCGCTAATAAATGTACTATACAAGGTAACTGCAAAAACACTTGCTTTTAGAATCAAACTGGTGATAAATGCGGTAATATCAATGGTACAGTCCAGCTTCGTAGAGGGGAGGTCGATCTTAGATGGGTCGTTAATCGTAAATGAAGTTATTTCTTGGGTGAAGGCTTACAGAAAGAAACTTTTTCTATTCAAAATCGATTTTGAAAAGGCATATGATTCCATAAATTGGAAGTTTCTACTATCTAATCTCAAACATGTGGGCTTTCCAATTTTATGGAGAAAGTGGATGGCATGCTTAAAATCAAATCGGGCTTCGGTGTTAGTCAATGGAACTTCAGCAACAGAGTTCCAATTGTCTAGGGGCTTACATCAAGGAGACCCACTATCACATTTTTTATTTGTTCTTGCATTAGAGGCTTTCGTTCTTGCATTAGAGGCTTTAGATATTTTTTTTCTATGCGACGGGCTTAAAGTTAGAGGCATTAGAGGCTTTCGTTTTAAAGTTAACCTAACTAAAAGTAACCTTTCTAGGATCAGGGTGAAAGAGGATGTGGTGGAAAACATGGCAAACACCTTTCATGTTTTTGGGAAAGCCTATCGGAGCAAATATGAAACGGGTCAAGCATTGGAATCCAATAATCGATGAGTTTAATAAAAAGTTATTGGGGTAGAAGGTGAGACATTTATCTTTTTCGGGTAGGAATACACTTGTAAAATCGGTTTTGGAAGCACTCCCAAACCACTACCTATCGAATTTTAAAGCCCTAAAGAAAGTGATTAATATGTTTGAATCAATTCGATGGAACCTTGATTGGGGAAGTAAAGGGGGAGGAAACAAGATAAAATGGATAGCGTGGACACGAATATGTGGGTCAAAGAAAGAAGGAGGTTGGGGGTTGTAGACATCTAGAGCATGAACTTAGCACTACTTGCAAAATGGTGGTGGAAACTAAAAGTCAATCCCGAAGCATTGCGGGCAAAGTTAGTTGTTGCAATACATGAAAGTAAAAGATCGATGCAAGCGTACCCGGTAAAAAATAAATGCATAGGTATATGGAAGGACATCATGGGTGTTGACAAAGAACTGTATATACGTATTTGTCCCCAAAAAGATTACATAGTCGTCAAAGTTGGGATGAGAGATAAGGTAAAATTTTGGAGTGACTTATGGTTGGGCAGCTCTACTCTATAAGATAAATAACCAGGTTTGTATAAGTTTGCAAAAAAAAAGAGTTTTTGTGTCACAATTCATGAAAAAGAGAGGCATTCGGTACGGTGGATGTGGCAATGGAATTGGGCTTGCTCCAGCTCTTTAGAGATAGAAAAGTGCTGCGAATGAATGGAGGAAGTTGAAAGTTCCGGATCTGTTGGGTTTAGACTGAAGTTTGGATACGATAGAACTAATTCGGTAGAAATCTTATTACATCGTTTACAAGCTGGAGAAATCCAACATTTCCCCTCTAAAGTCCAAAACTTATCAAAGTATGAACCCACGACACTTTTATACATGAGGATTTGGGACGGACGAGCACATTCGTGCGGATGAGCTTGTCTATGTGAACGAGTTACATCCGTATGAATGAGTTACATCCATACGAACCTCTCTCGTCATCTCCAAAGTCATGTGTTTGTATCTCGTCTATACAATACTTAATACATGCTCTATCTAGCCTATTCGCACGTATCTCATCTATACAATACTCAATACATGCTCTATCCAGCCTATTCGCACAGTTGCAGACATACATAATATGCATTAACAGAAGTGATGGGTTATTTACTCTCTAACATATCTGATTCGTTAATGTGGTCGCTAGATAAATACGACGTATTTTCCACCGCGGGCTTAAGAGCATGTCAATGTAGGTACCGGTGAATGGAAATTCTGGAGTAAAACGGGTTCCACCAAAAGTCGCTTAATTCGTATGTCGTGCGTGTCAAAATAGAATTCCGTCTAAGATGGCTTTATGGGTTAGAGGTATAACTAACATTCAAATGACTTATGATAGATGCGGTTTACAAGAAAAGTCGACAAAGCACGTGTTAGCCTCATGCGTATGGGTTCGAGCAATTTGGTGGCAGATTTTTGTTTGGCTAAAACTGCCAATCCCTACGATTGACTTGTCATGCACGTAAATTCTTCAAAGGATGGAATTAATGGCGGGTTCACACACATGGAAGAAGGTGATAAACATGGTATTCCTTACTGCACTTTGAAAATATGGTAGGCGTATAATAATAAAACGTTCAACAATACGTTCATATCAACAAATAAGACGGCAGAAGACATAAAAATGAATTCATTTCTTTGGTTAACGAATGGATCAAAATTGAATAAGGTGGATTGGGATAGATGGTGCGATTTTAACATTCAAGATGTAATTATATAATTGTACTATTGTTTGGGTTTTACTTGCTGGCCCGTTGCTATATATATATATATAGTTTTCGCACTTAAAAAAAGTAGTTTTGGTGATATCAATGAGATTTTAACTTTATATTCATCTATCACTACAAATCAAAGAACTGTTATTAACGAGACATAGCAACGCATCACACAGGATTTCTGCATTATTAGTTTTCCAATCGATAAAGTCACTAAAGTTTATGCATAAATTAAAAAAATATTGTTTTTGTTTATTTTGCATTTACTTATTGATAATTGTATCCTAAATCATATTATAGAGCAAAATAAGACAACAAATAAAGTAATAAAAATTTCCACAAACCAAAGTCTCAAGTCCAATAATTATTGAATACAGAAGTAGATCTCAATATATACACTAGAACACCACAACTTTGTGATGAACATTCATCCAGCCTTTGATAATTTGTTCTCGGCATCGCTATACCCTTTGTTTAGAAGTTAAGCTCTACAGCAATTATGATAAATTTTATTCCAACGTCTGCAAAGTAAGTTCTAAACATGTCAAGTAGCTCATGCATCGCATTAATTTTTGGTATATATGGATCAACAATAACATGTTAGCAACATTTAATCTTGATTCAGTTGGTAAAGGAATAAGATGGTAATTCTCATTTCTTATCTCTTTTAAAATCTGCCTCGCTTCCAATTTATTGAACAAAAATGCCTTAAGTTTTTTTTCCTTCACTTCCTTCCTAGCATAGTCCAAAATGTTGGTTCAGGCCCCTAAAACACACACTCAGAAAAGCTCACGTAACAAGATGAACAAAAACTTTCTACTTGCAAACTTTCTTTATAAAATTGAGTGTGTACAAAATACTATTGGTGCTATCCTATTTATAAGAAAACAAATAAAGCACATGCAAAAGAAACATTCAACCCATTCTCTATTATTCAGCAACTACTTCCAACGTCCCCAACGTCCATTTTTCTAATTTGTTTCCAACAAATTCGGTCAACCTATGACCAGTTCTAAAACCGTAACCCGTTGCCGACTTGACCCGTATCTGACCCGATCAAGATTATTCCAACATTCACCCCCTTAATCTTGATGTCGATCTTGCTAGCTATCTTTCCCGCGTCTCGCTCTAACCGGTTTTTTTTGTCCAATGCGAACCATTCTTGTTTGCTTGCTTCAAATCTTCTTGCTAACTTGCTATTCGAACCACAAAGATTCCGTCTTGCTACTTGCTATGAGCCACGCATGACTCGGTTCTTGCAACACGAACACACGGGTCCGATCACTTGCTCTTCGAATACCTGAAACGGTCTTTCTATCTTATCAGACTTCCTTTTTCAGCTAATTTGGATCAACTTTTCTTTCTCTCGGTCTTTCATTCTTCTTTCTTTAACCTGCTTTGCTTTAACACTTTCTTTTCAGGCAAAAACCAGAATCTGTTTTCTTGCTAAATGAACCACATGGGTTCGATTACATGCTTCAACGTCTTCCTGTTGATAAAAAATGCTCAACTCTTGCTTTCACTTTCTTTCTACAACTTTCTTGATCGACTCTTTCTTTCTTTCTAGTCGATTTCTTCTTTTCTTTCTTTGAGTCTTTCTTGTGGCACCTCTTCATTCTTTCTTTTGGTCTAATGTGAACCCTTCGGTCTCTGGCTCACACCTACGATCTTCTCTATTTCCCACCGGAACTCAATTTCCGGCAGCGGTCTTTGGTCTTTGTCTCCCATCAGAACAGCTTTCCGACGGCGGTCTTCTAATCACCAGTTCTTTTTATCCGGTGACGACGGTCTATATCGGTCTTCACGGTCTTGTCACCCGCGAGTTCTTCGGTCTTTCTTTCAAGCCGTTCTGTCTACTACGGCTTCGATCTCTTCTCGCCGGTCTTTCTTTCTTACGCCGGTACGGTCATTTTCCGGCGACGGTCTCTTTCTTCGGTCTTTGCTGCAGTAGCAGCCGGTCTTCACACTCCTTTACACAAAGCTAACAGCCACGGAACACAATGTTTATCACCAGTCACCCCCGTCGTCTCAAACGGTACGTCTACCACAACAACGGTCGACCGAAACATGCTAACGCCTCTGTCTTCTGCTGTTAAACAGACACGAAACAACACCTGCTGTTCCGAACACTTCTTTCACCTTCGGACCTTCGGTTTGCTCCGTTTCTTGCTGCTGCGTTTGCCCCGCAGCCAAGGGCTACACCCTTTCTCGAACCGACTCTCAAACCCACTTATTTAACCCGAGCGCTCTGATACCAAATGTTGGTTCAGGCCCCTAAAACACACACTTAGAAAAGCTCACGAAACAAGATGAACAAAAACTTTCTACTTGCAAACTTTCTTTATAAAATTGAGTGTGTACAAAATACTATTGTTGCTATCCTATTTATAAGAAAACAAATAAAGCACATGCAAAAGAAACATTCAACCCATTCTCTATTATTCAGCAACTACTTCCAACGTCCCCAACGTCCATTTTTCTAATTTGTTTCCAACAAATTCGGTCAACCTATGATCAGTTCTAAAACCGTAACCCGTTGCTGACTTGACCCGTATCTGACCCGATCAAGATTATTCCAACACAAAACCAGACTTATTTCTTTCATTTCAAATTCCAAATTTTCCCTCTATCCAAATCATCAAACATTGATAATCGGTTCTTTTAAGTATTAAATCTTCAACGTTAATGAGCATATGGACAGTGTTAGCTAGGTCTCAGTTTATATAAATTTAGATTTGATTATAATATAGAGTGAACATTTAGAATAAAATAAAAAAATAAAAACACTTTGTATGTTAACGATGATGTGATAAGTCGACCTTAAAAGACTTATAAAATAAAACTTAGAATATATATATGTATCCAGCTTTAGAATTGCTAGTAGAATCAGGACCAATCACCAAAGAAGCTAAAGGCTCACGCAGATACAGAAGAAAGCTAAAGACTCTAGTTGCAATAGGTTCTTTAGAGACTTCATCTGGAAAAGAATTGTTGATATCTTTATGATCCCTCGTTCAACATTTTAGAGATGGTTAAACAATAAAATATGATATCAAAAATTAACTCAGTTAACTTTCAATTAGTAAGGTGTTTCTGAAGAAAAATATGTTAAAAGTTAGGAGTGTTAGTAAACATTTTCTGAGTTGTGATTAATTCTGATCAAGAGATTAAGGTTGAGATTATTAAAATCTAAATTCTTAAATCCAGGGCCGGGTCTTGGGCCGGCTAACCCGTGCCGTCGCTTGAGACCCAAATTTTCAAAAGGTCCGAAAGGTCTGAAGTTCAAGGCTTGTCTCCACCACCAAAATCTTACTTTTTTTTTAAAAATAAAAATTCATTTCCCCTTGATCACAATTTTGAGACCAGTTTTTTATGTTGCCCGGGCTTAAATTTTTTTTAGAGTTCTCGAGGAGGACGGCCTTAGACCAATCTTGCTGTACCTTCGTGTAAATTATAAATCTACCAATAAATGATTTATTTGTGATTTTCTTGATACATATATCTCAAGTTTCTACTTAAGAAATATAATGGATAGTTTTCCTTCTCCAAGGTGCAAGAATAAAGTGAAATTCAAGAACATGACTTTAAACTTGTAAGGTGAATCTTTTCACATAACTCAAAAGATATTATAAAAAAAGTGTCAAAAAGGTGTTTTGACACCCGTTTTTTCACTTCATAACTCATTTTATATATGTTTCAACCTTTCTCTTCGGTCTTAAGAAAAACATAGAAACTTAAAGTGGTCAAAAAAAGAACAAAGTGAAATTAGAAAGCCATAGATGCTGCAGAAAAAAATATAGGAGTGCAGGACGGGGAGGACTAATTATAAAACATTTTTTTTTCAAGGGGTGTGGCCGTCCACCCACACCATAAGATGGGTCCACCTCTGATTAAGGGGGTGTTTGGCCTAGCTTTTTTTAACAAAGCTTATAGCTTTTTTAGCTTTTTTTACAAAATAAGCTTCACTTGGTGTTTGTTTTTGCTTTTTAAGCTTATGCTTATTAGCTTATATAAGCTAATTTGAATAAGCTTATTTGAAGAAGGGTTTTAACCTTATTTGAAGAATGATAGAAAATAAGTTATAAGCTAATCCAAACACTTAAAAAGAGCTTATCAAATGACAAAAAATAAGCTATAAGCTACTTTAAAATATAAGCATAAGCAAAAAAATAAAAGCTAAGCCAAACACCCCCTAAATGTTCAGGACAGCTCATATGTGAGAATATTTGAATGAGAATTAAAGGTGATACAATTTAAGGGTAAAGGAAATGAACCACTTATAGAACTATGAAATTGGATGGTCACATTTTAAAGCAGCCATGCTAAAGAGTCAAAACAGTAGTACATGTTATAGTTAACTTCCTTTGCGAGACCAATTTGGCTGAGTGGACGAACATATGCTATAATTTCACCACCTCTAAGGTAAAATGAGTATGGCACAAGAAGTGAGAAATGTTAGGTACGTTCTAGCAAACGTATAGATAAAACCTAAGTAGAAGTATAGTGCTTACAATGATATGATAAGTTGTTCAAGCACTACATAGGAACATTTATTTATATGCTAAACTCATAACCAAAAATATAAATAAGTTTGACCAAAGTAATTAAGCTACATATTAAAGTTGTCTAAATAAGCGAAAAGTTTGAACAGGCCTCAAACTCCACCAGGTCCACTAAGAAAGTTCTTCAAGGAGATCTTTTTAGTGGTTTGTTGGTGCACTCGGAAGGCTAGAAATGATAATATTTTTTTTTCTAACAAGCCGGCGGTTGTTTTCAAGATCTTGTAACACACCAAATCTCTCACATTTTAAAGGATTTTGAAGTCTTAAGTTTGGAATGATTGGTGTAATTTTTGTTTTTATTGTCCCTTGTCTTGCCTCTAGTCTCTTGATAGTTGGCTTATTAACGAAATTGTGAATAAAAAAAAGGCTAGACTTAAAGAAATATAAAAATGTGTAACAAAAATATTAATTTTGGTCAACATAACCAACATTCTCTACACTTGCAATTACTTCCCTCATCATGGTAAAGCAAAAACTCTAGCAAGTATTAAAATAGCATGACTTATGAACTTTAAGAGGCATTACGGTTATATTGTAACATTAGGGTTTTCATATTAATCGATTGTAAAAAACTGTCCTTTGTATTATCAAGCACTAGGAACCAATTGATATATGGGACCGATTACGTAGCTTAATTGCCTAACATATAACAAATTAACAACATAAGATTTTACGGCGATAGCCAAATACATTTTGCTCTCTTCGTTTTTCAACGTGCGGTTGTCCTTACACGCGAAATCAGTCCCCAAGTTCTGTGAAAAGGGTGGTTGTTATTCTTTTCCATCTTGTCTTGCTCTCTTTGATTATCAATCAGTGACTGTGCTTTGTTATTTAGCTTTCTAAGATGCAAATATTAGTGGAAATGAAAAATAAGTTATTTTAACAAGCGAATCTTTCCTTTATTGCCAATATTTTGGTAGTACAAAGCTAGTCTACGGACTATTGAAAAAGGGATGTAATGTTCGTTTGAATATATGCAACATAAAGCTAGGTAAAGCGTGTTTGGTGTAACATAAGTAATGAGCCATTCATAAGACCTTTCTTGAACTTTGTTGGGTGCCACCATCTTCCCAGTTTTATTACTATTACTATTACTATTACTATTATTACTAGTAGTACTAGTAGTCGTAGTCTTTTTCCGGCTTGGTATGGTACATGAAGTTTCTTATCGTTTTTGTTAATTCAGTGGACTAACCAAGAATTTTTTTTTAGTATTAATACCAATGACATCTATACATTAGGCCGGAGGCTGTGGAGGCGCCACCTCAGCCTCCATAGCGTCGCATGGCGCCACCACCCCACACCGCGTCAATTACGGAGGGGCACTATGGGTCCGGCTTCAGCATGGTAATGAGCTCCATTGGCATGATCGAGGTTGATTAATTTAAAATGTTCCCATTGAACGGTAACAATCTAAAAAAAAATATAATTTCCAGTTTTATAAATTAAGCCTATAAATACCCCACATTCTCTACACTTTTTTATACAATTCTACCTCAATCTTTATACACATTCTCTATACTGTTTTTTATACACTTCTACCACAATTTTTCCCAACAACCAAAACCCGTGGGATCCGACCAAACCGTTTTGGCAAAGTGTGCAAAACAACGAGCAAGAGGACCGTTATCGAAGAGACCCGCGTACGGGTGAGGTTGGATATTATCCGATGCCACCTAGCACCCCAACTTCTCCTCATCCGACCACTCCACCGATGCCCGGTTTTTACGGGTATTATTCTCAACCTCCATTTTTTTCCCAAATCATACCCAAAACATACCCCAAACCCAAAACACAACCTAAACCGAACCCGTACCCGAAACCCAAGCCGCACCCACTTCCTCAAAAAAGCGAAGTTATCGAAAGAAGGATGAGACCGACAAACGTAATACTAAGAAGATCGAATTTTGGTCGCCTAAGGAAGAACTTGAGTTGGCAAAAGCATGGCTCGACGTATCGGAAGACGAGATTGTTGGTAATTTTATCTCCATATATATATATTTTTTTACATACTTTTATAAACATATAGTTTTGTAAATATATTATTTAAATTAAACATATACTTTTGTAAATATATTTTTTTATAGGAAACGACCAAGACATAAAGGTGTTTTGGGCTCATATACGTGAGAAATTTTTCGCCGCAATGGGTCGTGGCGAATATCGAACGCCCGACTCTTTTGCAGGAAAGTGGAGCGCCATGAGGACGAAGGTTAGCAATTTCAACAATATATATACTAATCTCGTCAACAATAATCGAAGAAAAAGTGGTTCGAGCGACGTGGACGTTATGACTCAAGCCCACACCGACTATAGATTGTACCATGGGCATTACTTTACGATGGTAACTATGTGGGAGCTTCTTCGCATATCTCACAAGTGGCATCTTGTACCACCGTTCGACCCAACCCGCCCTAGGTCTAAACGGTCCAAATCAACATCCACTACCGAACCATCCAGGTCCGATGCTCGTACAATAATTAATCTAAACGACGATGTTGACGAGTTTGAAGAACCAGGGGAGCTGCCTCGACCAAAGGCTAGGGATAAAAGTAAGGTTGCGGCACGAGGAAAGTCTTCTTCAACGCTATGGCCTGTCAAAGTTGTGTGAAATCGTTGTAGGATCGATTCCTTGACCGTTGAATGCGTACGACCATGTATAATGTGCGGAATCCAAATACGTGAGTGGAATGAACACGCAAACGTAATTATATGATGATTTCTATTACTGATATAACAATGTTTACACCGAGAAATCAGGCAGAGCTTCGCCTCAAGAATACCCCAAAAGTTACAAATGACCAAGTCCTACACTAGTATTTATAGGCACTGCCCATCCAGATGCATGTACTAGCGGATGGCCTCCATATGGACTAAACCATAAAACAAAATTCGTTCAGATGAACTTTATGTCCATCCGTCTGAATGGACTATGATATATATATATATATATATATATATGAATGGACTATGATATATATATATATATATATATATATCAATATGTTGTTCAGCTCTGTTTAGCATCTGTTTTGAATCATCTGAATAAGCTATGATACGTGATTGACACAAGTGATAGACATATGCATTCACAGACTCCCCCTTGGATATTGTTGCAGTCAATCTCGTAGCTTTCTATCTCCCTCTATTTGATTCTTCACGAAGTGTTGACATCTTCAGCACCAAAGACTCTCCCTTAAACTCTAACAGCTCTATCTGCTTCCCCTTTTTGTTTAACTTGATTTTCAGGCTCCCCTTTTCTTGAAGCTTCCATGCTTTCAACTACTAGGATCGACACCTGTCTCTATCTTTACAAGCTCCTTCAGGAAAGTTACCTGGCTCTTTGCAAGCTCCCCCTTTCTTTGAGCTCGTCTTCAGACTCCCCCTTAAGCTCAGCTATCGGGATCGTAGTCTGGCTCTTTCATCTATAAATCTCAAACCATTTGTAAGATATTTGACAATTTAAGTTCAATATTTGAAAATCTAGCTTTTAAACATTTGACATGGATAAGCTAGAGCATTTCAAATATATGACTGCACAGGACATCGTTTGTTCACAGAAATCTGGATTTATCATCTAACAGTTAAAGAATTTTAGATTTCCAGAATCGATAACCTGGATCAAAATGTAACATTATATGATTGTCCACAATTTCCCAATTCTTCTCCCCCTATCAAACAATTTCAAGTGTTTGACAATGTAAAATCAAAATCGAAACCTGACTCTAAACCTTAAAAAAATGACAATATGTAATCATCCAGGATTGCCCGATTCTACTCCCCCTATCAAAATGACTTTATAAATTTGACATTGAAAGCATCCAAAGTCCTTCTTTGATGATTAACGGTGAAGTTTTGAAAAGATTATCTTCCAAGTCCAACTTAATGACCTTGGAGAGTCACAAACTATTTTTGAATTTTTCAAATAAAAAACTTCAAGTTTCAAATCAATGAACTTGTTTATTTCTCAAAAACATGTTCAGCATACTCGGATTTTGAAACTCAGCATTCAGACATCGGTTGTCGAAAATAAAATAGAAGCAAAATCTTTTTGTAATTTTCTAAAACATAAAGCAGTAAACAAATATTTACAGACAATATTTTTGTTTGAGTTGTGTTAGAGGACTATATCAGTTTATGACAAATCACTAGCACCGTTGAGCTTTAAACACTTTAAGTTTTAAACAATTCACTTAGATTGTCAGTATACTGATCCACTTAAATTTTCACAAAAAGTTCAACTGATTCGATATACGAAATTTAGTGTTTTAGGAACTTAACTTATTCGCGTGTCCCACCTCAGAATATTCTCTCGTATCAAGATTACCTAGATTCAGTGTTACAGGTGAATATACTATATTGATATCTGTACTATGGGTTAATGCAATACCTTGGGAGCTCAGGTATGAACTACCGTTCAGTCAAAGAGACGAAGGCTCGGCTTTGAGGTGTGTCCCACTTAAGGATCTTCTTTACAACTGCATTTGATATATATCTTTCAATATTTTCTCAATTTTGATGAAGAGGGTAAGCTTTAAGCGCATAAAGTATTATACGAGGTCTAGGCCATTGCTGTCGCAAAATCAGAAGACCAGGTACAATACCCCAGGTATGAAACAGTATAAAAACCTAGTATCTCAGAATCAGGAAATATCTCAAACAAGATTTCGGGGGTTACCCATATATCCGAGAGATGTTCCTCGCGAGATAAGAAAGTTTATTGATTTAGGTTTGTATCTCGAAATCAATCTACTAAATGTGTAAAAATCTACTGGCATATCATCAGTGATACCGTTTATCACATTTGACTTTTCATTTCTTTAGCGTACTGTGATTGTCTACTGATGTACTATCATTTCCTCTTTTTAGACAAAAACTCAATTTGAATTTTCTCATATTTTTGACTTTTTCAAATTATTAAATGTTTTTGTATTTTCTGAAAATATTTACCCCCCCCCCCCTAAAATTCAAAACGTTTAAAGAAAATTTGACAACCCAATGTAGATAGCTTTATCTCGCCATCCATTTTCTGCTTTACATGCTCTGTTTTGCAGAAATTACCCTCATGATTTACAACACATTGATTTTTAACAATGTTAAAACCATTTAATCATTTGTAAAATAATCATGTTTGTTCAGCCGTGAGGGTATCGGCATATTCAATCGACATATTTTATTTCATTTTTTTCAATTTTTGACAAAATAAAAACATATTTTTGGATTATAAATTTTTTTATTTTTAGGGTATTTGATTTATGGTTTATTTATGTACAGAAACAAACAAACTCCCTGTTATCAGTTGCAGGGTTCAGCCTCCTCTCGTGCCAGGCTGCTCTCTCCTTCATTTTGACAATCAACCATCATCTGGAACACCTGCACATTCAAATAATTCGATTACTTGAACAATGCAACCCAAGCCTGTTTTGACTCAGGTAACTTGATATGTATCTTTCCAGGTAAAACTGGATAATTTCTCTCATTTTTCTCAAAAACATTCTCTTTAATTTTCTCATCAACAGAAACATTTTGTTGTTTGACCACCCAAATTTGCCCTTTTGAATCATTCCTTTTATAAAATCTTGAATCATTTTGAATGTGTTTCTGTAACAAATCAGTTTTAGAATTCCAAAATTGGTGTGGTTTTGCTGCATCAACCGTAGTTTTCCAACTTTGTGTAGTTCGAAATCTAGGTGTCACTGGTTTCCAAGTTTGTTGTGATTCAACATTTGAACTTTTCGGCTTCCAAGTTTGTATTGATTCAAACTTGGCTGACTTCTGATTCACAACATCGGATTTCTTTTTCTCAACACCAACAGGCTTCAGATTTTGTTGACATTTACGACGAACCTGTCCCACTTGTTGACATTTAAAACATGTTTTGTTAAATACATCTTTAGCCTGTTGTTACTTTTTCTGAGCATAAAACTCTTCATTAGACTGTCGTCTAAATTTGAGTTCTTTCTCTTCCTCAGAAGTTGTTCCATGAACAAAATTCATCTTTTTCTGATAATTTGGCCTTTCAAAATGTTTATCCTTGTTTTGATGACTTTTCTAACCCAACCTAGCCCTCATGTTCCTCTTTGTGAAACTAGGTTTGTTATCAAAAGTTTTCTTGCTCTTACCTACAAATTTTACAATTTCAGACTTTACGATTTCTACCAATTTGAAAACTTTGTTGATTTTATCTGAAATCACATTTTGAATTGGAAATTCAGTATCCAAGAATAATTTGTCCGATCCAGTCATGATATATATCAATCCTTTTGAATCATCATTCACAATTTTCTCAGATTTTGAATTTTTCAAATAACTTTTATGAAAATTTTCCTTATTTTCATCATGTGATTCAGTCTTATCTGTTTTGGTAGACTCCTCTGATAAAACACTTTCAATAACCTTACCTACCACCTCTGAATCACCAAGATCATCAGATTTGGTGTAAGTCACATCGATGTTGTTAGGTAATTGATCAACCATGTTTATTGTCACACCCCAATCGATGGCGGAATCATCGGAGCGCGGTACTAGGCGAACCAGATTGCTCAAGAGAATCCATAACAACTATTTAGTGACCATATTTAAAGCATTCGTTATCCCATACTAATAAACCATACATCAATAAACAGTCATACAGATCTTCATGTTCTCTCAAACAATAAAAATCCGACAACCTAGATTTATTGTGAGTTTCTAGACTTCCTAGCTTGATTTCAAGATAGTCTGCGATTTATCCTGCAACATACGTTAAAGTGACGTCAATACAAAAAGTATTGACGAGTATACAGGTTTGACATAGCAAATGAAGTAGATAAAAGTGTTGCGAATTTCCACATACATAAACGAGATACACAACATATATACTACAAAACAAATACTACCAGCTAAGTCACTGGATGCTAGCTAAGGTGGGACGTCGCGAGTAAAAGTCCTAGCATATATGTATCAAGCATCACGTGTAAATATATATGACAAAATTCGCATGTGATAATAGTTTGATAAGTGCATTTTTGGTTATGAACGTATGTTACACCCCAAAGTGTGTATAAGCGTAAAAAAGGGGGTCCAATATACTCACAGTAGGTGTTTAACAAGTAAACATAACTTGATTGGATTGATTGAGAGCGCGTCTGAGTTAGCCTGATCATAGAACGATAGTGTAAGCGTTGAACAACGTGTAACAGTGCGCAGAGTGTGATGTTGGATCGGATGGTGGTTCGATCGGATAATTCATCCGGACGGATAGTCATCCGGACGGATGACCGTTCGGTCGGATGGTCATTCGATTGGATAAGTGTGTTTGTGAAATGTTGAACTTTTGAAGTTTTCGTTGTAGTATAAGTACAGTCATTCGATTGGATGGTCATCCGGATGGATGGACATTCAATCGGATGGCAATTCGTTTTAGTGGAAAGTTACCAAGAATTAAGTCTCCTGTCCGGATACTCATTCGATCGGGTGGTCATCCGATCGGATGACTATTCGTTTGGAAGCTGATGTTCTTTGAAATTTTGTTAAATAGTTTAAGTGTTGAGATTACAAGTCACCTGGCCAAATAGTCGTTCGATCGGATGGTCGTCCGATTGGATGGCTATTCGATCGAGCAACTGTTCGTTTGAGAATTTGTAAAAACAGTTAAGTTGAAAAGTTTGCGGTTTGACAGAGACGGTATGACGACCTGTTAAACAAAAGAAATCACATCAAGTCCATCTCATCCGACCAGATGGGAATCACCCCGTTCGATCAGCCTTCAACTATTCTCGACGGAGTTCATGTTCAACCCGCGAACGAGCATCTCTTCGGTAGAATTCCATTCTCAGATCGCTTCTCTACTAGAGAATGTGTAGAGAACCTGAACGAGCTTAGATTCCATCGGTTTTGCATAGACGAGTGTAAAAGAGTTGCAAGAAAGTTTCAATCAGTTAAAAAGTGTTTAGATCTAGCTTGGTTTTGTGTAAAATCATGTAGAAATCTAGTAGATGAGGTCACACTTCAATGTTCATAAGAACCTGAGGTGATGTCACCCTAGAACAGCCCAAATTAGATGATTTCTTGGTGAAAAAGTATGATTTGATGGAGAAGATGATGAGGAAGTGTGTGCGGATGATAGAAGTACAAGATTTAGGATGAAATACTTACGGAATCGCGAGGAATCGAGAGAAAAGTGCTTGGGAGCGTGCTTTTCGGATGAGGCTGTCACATCAATGAACAGTTGATGTGACAAGTGGGGTATTTATAGGTGAGAGGGAGAAAGGCGGAGGGGGGTTACGTGGGTCGGACGGTCGTTCGATCGGATGGCCATCCGATTGGATGGTCATCCGGACGGATGGCCATTCGATCGAAGGGTCATTCGATCGGGCGGCTTGTGCGAGTTGGTTTTCAGACTTTCGTTTCATTCGATGTGTTTTTGTTACGTTAAGTATTGTGGACACATTTAGCGTTTTAGCGATATAAGTAGCGTCATGTTAAGTACGATAGATTGAGTTGCGAGTGCGCGTTTTGATAGTTTCAACACCTTTTATTATTATTATTATTATTATTATTATTATTATTATTATTATTATATGTATATCACATGTCATAGCCTAAGTAATTGCGTTTGGGTCTGCGTTAGCGTTACGACGATCGATGGGAACCGCTTAAGTACTCACGCGATGTCGTCGTTATTGTCATTGCGTTGCATCACGACGATCGATGGGAGCGACTTAACTATTCACGCGATGTCATCGTTAGCGTTAGTGTATGCATTGTGATGTGCGATATAGCGTGTGAAAGTATGCGAATATAAGCAAAATAGCGTTGTAAGCGATATAGTTACATTATGATCCGAATCTCTGGTGCTAGGCATAACGAGTGTAGCGAGAGTAACAAGCACAAAGGTGCGGGTTGTTACAGTCTCCCCTGCTTTAGGAAATTTCGTCCCGAAATTAATCCACAAGGAGGGTTACGAAAATTGATGCGAGTGAGAGCAGCGATAAAAGCGAGCGAGATGAGCGGAGAGTGAACAAGCGAGCGGCGATGAGCGAAAAGCAATGAGCGACGAAGGTGCTAGGGTAAGCGGGGAGCAAACGAGCGGTCGATTGGGAATTGACTAACGAGTACGCCTTGCCAACATAGAGAAAGTGGTGAGTAAAGCGGTTCGTCTCTCTAAGGGTATAGCGGTGAGTAGAACGTTTAATTTGACGAGAGGGTAATAATTAGCGATCCAATAGCGTTTTGAGTCCTCGAAAAAGTCTTATGGCAATGAAAATTTAAAGAGGAATTCATCTTAGGAAAATTTTCATGTGGCGTGGCGTTGAACTTGAGTCGATGTTCATGCCAGCGTTGTCGAAAAGGTTTTGTCGATTTATCAGAAGATTTTATGGAAAACTTGATTTTTTCGAAAAGTTTCTTATGACGTGGTATTAGCTTGAGTCGATCGTTAACCCACGTTACAAGAGAATTTTGTTTGTTAGAAAGGTTTTAACTAAAATTTTCAGAAAATTTCCACTTCATACTCAAAATTTTGTTTTCCAAAAGTTTTAAATGGTTTAAAAAGCATTAATTATCGTCGAGCCCCACATGGCACCTTTCCACGGAAGTTTGTCAATATGGCTAAAACACTTATATATAGGAAGTACCAGTGGTGTATCCACCATGTTTTAGCCATATTACCTCTGTCCCGTGAAGCAATGTCATGTGTATCGATATGGTACGGATAGATTTCGCGTTCTTGGTCCAAGCGAATAGTGGTTGGACTAAGTTTGGAAAGAAGAGCGAGTAAACTGGGCGACGAGATTGTTTTACGAGCTCAGTTTAGCGATGCGAGTATGCGCGAAGGAGTCAGCGATAGAGGTATCGAGGTAACGATAAGCGGTGAGCGTTGAGCAATATCCGGTACGCGATAGGCGGCGAGTGTTACATGGAAAGCGAAGAGCGAAGAGCGGTAGGCGATAAGTGAACAGCGACACACAATAAGCGATAAGCGAACAGTGGAATGCGATAAGCGATAAGCGAGGAGCGACAGGCGGTAAGCGAAAAGCGAACAGCGACACACAATAATCGATAAGCGAACAGCGGAATGGGATAAGCAATATGCGTGGAGCGACAGGCGGTAGGCGATAAGCGAACATTGACACACAATAAGCGATAAGCGAAAAGCGGAATGCGATAAGGGAAATGCGAGGAGCGCCAGGCGGTAGGCGATAAGCGTCAAAAGCGATAAGCGACGTGCGATAGGCGAGCGGGGAACAGTGAGGTGCGATAAGCGATAAGCAGTAAGCGATGCGAGTTGAGATTGACACATGCGATAAGCGTTTAAGCGTTCAAACGAATGCGATAGCGGTTGCGACTTAGATTGCAGCGAAGGTGTGATTGCGTGCGAGTAGACTTATGTAACACCCCGAAAACGGGTTTGGTAATCAAACTACGTTAATACTAAAAGACGGGTAAAGTACCGAAAGTGGTAAAAGTAACTCGGTAAATATTAGGATTTAAATAAATAAACCTATTATTAAATAAAAGTTAAACAAATCCTTTTTAGGAAAATAAAGTGGATAAAGGGCTCGAGTTAACGGGACTTAAAATAAACCTAGTCATAAACTTCCCCGAACCCACTAAGTTAACTAGGGATGTTTAACCCAGTTATTAAGAGGGAATAGGGATTAGAAATAAGTAGGTTGTAACCTACTTAATAATTAACCAAACATGAGGGACCAAAGTTAGATAATTGGAAAAGTATATTTATTAAAACAAAATAAAACACACACATACATAGTGTGTGCATGTGATCGATCAGGAGAAGAGCTCCCATGGAGCAAACCCTAGTTCAACAAATTCAACAAATTGAAGCTTGATTCAAGCCCAAAATTGATGCATGAATACGTAGAAACCATCACCTAGTCATGGGGATCATAAGGTATGTCAAAATTTTGATGTTGATGAAGTTGTGAAAATTTATTAACATCACAAGATGCGAATTCTGTATGAATCATAGAAGTTATGGCTGAATTTGAGATGTATGATTGCTTAGGAACAAACCCTAAGTGACGATTTAGAATAAATTGCTATGATTTAGGTGTTTGGTTGAATTACCACACCTAGCTAAGTGGGTTTTGATAATATGATGAAGTTAAGGTTAAGTTTGTGCTTAGAATCATCATATTGAATAATAAAAGCAAGATACTTGAAGAAATTATAAGTTTGAGTAATTGTTCATACATCACTTGAAATGGGTTTTAGTATGACTTGAAGAATTTGATAATAAAATCATGTTATAGATGCTAGAAATCATATTACCTACTAGTTGATGTGCAAAAACTTGAATTGTTAAGAGTTCGGATGAAAATGTCTAAGTGAGTTCAATGAACTAAATGTGTATTTGAATATGTTGATAGATCAATTGACTTTTAGGAAGTCAAACTAACCAATGATTTGATCGAGTGATAAATTCGATATAAGACCCGTAAGGTGGGGTAGTCATAATTGATAATGACTAATCTAACCATCTTACGAATTATGATGATAGTTTGACGCCTAATGAGCTAGGTGAAAGCTTGATGAGGGAGCGGGTCAAATGAATCAAGAAGGAAACGAAAAGCGTAGTTCGGATGCGAGGTAAGTAAAACTTACACCTTTTTGTAGAATAAGTGTTTATTCTATAAGTTATGAATACAATAAAGATAATATTCGAAATATGGTTTCCGATGCGAAAAGATATGGGTCAGAACTAATATAAATGATAGAAACCATGTTTAATGGTAAAAAGGGGTGAAACAGTAAACTAGTCATGAAAAGACTAAGATAAAATGGGTTTTCGAACGGCTACTTTATAAGTAAGTCTAAACGAGTAAAAAGGGGAAACGGTGATTTAGTCACGAACAAATAGGTAAAAGTTGAAATGTAAAAACGACACCAAGCGACATAAGTCACGTCAGGCTAAACACGTAAGAAAAAAAGGTTTAAGAGACATAGCTTAAGAGGTGAGAAATTTGAATTGAGTTATTTAATGAAATGGTAAATAGATACCATTCCAATATAAGCACAAAGTGTTTAATCGTTTAGACCAAACAGGTCAAATGGTAATGCAGATACCATTTGACAAATAATGACTAATAAGTGCTTGTCGAGTCTTATGAGCACAGGATAAAACGCTTATGATTTAGCGGTGCTATGAATTAGCATATTATGGACGCAAGGTATCAAACATGTCAATATGTTGATCCGAGCCAGGTACGCATAACTAAATTTTAGTTAAATATACGAATTCGGTCAAATGGGTAGCGAAAGTCCTTCGACGTTAAATGAGGGGCTAAAATTGACAAAAACGCCCTTGATGGGTAAATCGGGCAAACGACCCTTAGGGATGGTTTAAGAACATATGTCATGATCATGTAAGTTATAGAGAAGTATAAAAGTTATAGGCATAAGCCTTTTTGGGTCAAATGTATCAAAATGGCCTTTGCCTTAAATTGAAAATCCGAAAGGGGTAAATTTGGGAGAAACAATAGATACACATAAAATAAACCACAATAGTAGTTGTGGTGGAAGACCCCTCGAAAAGCAATGTGAAAATATGAAGTTAGAAGTGAATGAGTGTGGCTTATGCATTAAAGTGCTTAAATACCCTTAACGGTTCAAAAATAAGCGCATATGTATAAACGGGTCAACGATGTATAATAACCTGTGGATTGAACTTCGTGTGATAGAAAACATTTTTATATATGATGTCCGTAGTAATTTAGGTATACCAAACTAGTTGGTTTGATGAAAGTACGAAACGGGTCAAAAGCTTTGCTAAAGGTTCAATAGTTAAGATAAGTCCGAGGGCTTAAAATCTAGAAAATTTGTAATCCGGATGTCGGATTTTAACTACATGTGATGGAGAATTAAATTACGGACCCATAGGAAAAAGAATCGCGTAAAATGAATCAATAACGAATAAGTTATGGTCGTTTCTGTAAAAACTGGCATAGGTGGCAGAGTGTAGTTTCCAGAAACGAACTTGCTGAAAGAGGGTCTCCCTCGCACCACCCGAGGGAGCAAGTTGGTTCTGGCGCGTGGCATGATGGAGTCAGTTTCTGAAAATTTGTTTTTTTCAATTATTTCGCCTCGCGAACTCGTTTAAACACGTTCTAAACTAAGTATGACTAATTCAATTCATGTTTTATGAATTGTAGGTATAATATACAATACCGGAGGACGATCAAGCTCAACGAAGAACCGAACACGATTAAGTTACAAGCTTCCGCACATTGTTAATCGTTATTTTTAAACGACGAATTTAGTCACATTATGTGGTGTACTTGAAAATTGTAAAACTTTTAATTAATCTGTATTTTCCAATGTACTTGTAATTATAATTACATGATTATGTTCGTAATACTAAACGAAATCCGCTTAAAAATAGTAAGGGTGTTACAAATTGGTAATCAGAGCTCATGATTAAAAGAATAAAGTGTTCGGTTCGAGACTTGATCGCAAAATTCGGTAAGTTTATTTTATTAATGGTTTTGCATGTTAAAGTGTTGTAAACAACACATAAGGTTATCAGGTAATACACGTTACCCCAATGGAATTAATAAAGGATCAATACAGATAACTAAATTATGTGCGTTGACACGTATAGTAGAAGGTTTTGTATTATAATACATGCGTTTATTGATATTGACGCTACTAATCTTGTAAACGTTTTAGTTAAAGGACACTCGTATCTGAAGATGACGAGAGTTGAACGAACTGCGGATATGACGGTGGAACGGTCCGAGTTATGACAATCAGAGCATACTCATCAAGGACCTAAATCGCGTAGTGATCGCGAACAAGGTTAACAGTAAGAGAAGCCCGTTAGGGCAAGCATTACTAGGTACACATTTTAAATTTAATCGCACAAATAGCAATATGCAACAAACATGTAGAGAATAATTGTTGCATATGTAAATTAAAAGCTTGGAAAACCTGAATAGAACACTATCTAGGATATTATTTCCAAGAAAACTAAATAGAGGCGTTACTTACATGGAGTGTAATGTGAAAATTATTATATCAGGTGTTGATCGCTTACTCTGGCCAAGTAAGTAGTGAACACGTGGTACCATGAACTTTTATGATGGACATACTTACATCCGATGTAGTAAGGATGGGGTGAATGGGACGAATTTAAGCGGTATCCAAATGAATCAAATAAGTACGATGTTTAATAGTAAACGTAAACGCAAGTCAGATGATGGAAGCGTATTACGTAAGAATAACGAGCCCGAGAGAAGGGACAAGGATCAAAGTAAATGAAAATACAGACCGACTAATAGGAATGCTAAAGTATAGGGATAAAAGTTTGACTGTCACAAGTGATGAAATTCACACGGATAAGTCAAACGAATTAAATAAAGAATAAAAGACTTAACTGAATAAAAGCAATGGATTTCGCTAAGATAGCCAAATAAAATTAAAACGAAGTTTTAATAGATACCGGGACGGTTGCTTTGGAAGCGACTTCGGGAAAATACCCGATAGATGAGTATGATTTTGAAAGTATGCGTAAACCAAGAGACGAGAAAACAAAATAGAAAGTCAAAAGACTTGGATTATGTGTCATGACTAAAAGACGATGAGAATTTGCAAACATAAATTTTGATAACTACGTTCAACTATTTTAAAGTTGAACGGGTCGAATAAAGAATGAAGTTTGACGTTCACAAGTGATGCAATTTCACACGAATGAGTCGAACGAGTTAAATAAAAAATAACGCTTACTGATGTAAGTAAGCGTGAATCAAGTAAATGAAAGCGTGAAATATTAATAAACCTATGCAAGGGGTTATACGCACTAAAAACACTAAGATAAAAGAACCCGGTAATGGGTTGTAAAGAAATATAATTATGAACCGAGAAACGGAAAGTGTAGAATAAACTAACATGTAAATGACGTAAGGAGTTATAAAGTCGGAAGATTAGTCCGAAACTAAATGAATGAAGACTTGGACTACGGTCAAGATCAACTGAAATTTGAAAGTGAAAATAAATGATTTCAGAAATAACAAGGGGTGCCTTGACACCAAAATATGTACATATATGTACATCGAATAAAGACATGAATAAAATATGATCTACGGGATCATCATAACCTATGGATTAAAAGTAGTGTTGAGGTCTATGGGACCAAAAGGACCTTGGGTCAGAAATAAAAAGAAACGCACTGTTAGGGTCTCACCTTCAAACAGTGAAAGTCTAAAGAAATAACCTATGAGGCTAAGTGAAAGAACCTATGAGTCAATAAGCTAAAGCGAGGGAACCTGTTACAATTCCCCGTGTAAAACGAGAACGGAAAGGAATAAGTTATTGGTTGTCAATTTCCTTGATGTGAGTAATTGACATAAGCTAAAAAGAAAAACGTTAAACTAAAATTCAGTTTTGGTAAGAAACAACGTTTTAACAAA
Organism: Helianthus tuberosus; assembly: GCA_030545235.1. NCBI lineage: Eukaryota > Viridiplantae > Streptophyta > Magnoliopsida > Asterales > Asteraceae > Helianthus > Helianthus tuberosus. The sequence goes on from CM060363.1 coordinate 133,514,229, forward strand.
TATGAATATTATGAGACGAAATCGGAAATGGTTAATATTAAAGGATATAGGTTTTAACACCGATAGGTGAAAAACGATACATTCGAAAGAATGATTTTCGACAATGAAAAGTCGACATAAACTTAAACAAGATGTGATGTGATTACGGTCACTAAAAGTGACATAGAATGTAACCACGTTGTAACATGAGTTACGAGATATGAAATCAGAAACACGCAAAAGGCCGGGATGGCAGTATGATATACCCGAGTGACGGGGAATAAAGAGACAGCGATAAATCAGTCTAGCCGATAGAAACCATTCAAAGTCAAAATAGTGTTACGAGTTATACAAGGCACTTGTCAATATAAAAATTAGCTAGAAGTAAACCTGTTGAATACTAAATACGACCGAGTAATCAGATGACAACTCGGTCAAATAAGTGACCAGAATAAGAAATACAAGCTGAAAGTAATGGCCAATGAGGCCTTACATGTGAAAGGCGCATACGCCTTAAAACCAAAAACACATTACCATACTTTTTGGTAAGATTATTATATGCGAGTAACGCTCAAGTGATCACCGAAACTAAGGTTCAGATGATCTAAACTAATAAAGTACGAGAGAAAGGTTTCGGGGACGAAACCTCATTAAGGGGGGTAGACTTGTAACACCCCGAAAATGGGTTTGGTAATCAAACTATGTTAATACTAAAAGACGGGTAAAGTACCGTAAGTAGTAAAAGTAACCCGGTAAATATTAGGATTTAAATAAATAAACCTAGTATTAAATAAAAGTTGAACAAATCTTTTTTAGGAAAATAAAGTGGATAAAGGGCCCGAGTTAACGGGACTTAAAATAAACCTAGTCATAAATATAACAACCCTCCTAAATAATTTTCGACACCCCTAAAAATATTTAGAATGTTCCAATATGTCCCAAAATAGACCCCATATACACAAACGGGCCCCGAATACCTTTATTTCTATTAAAATTAAATGAAAACAAAAATAATGGGTCTCGCGGGCCGCGTAAGACCACCCCTTGGTCTACGCGGGGCGCGATAGCCCGTCTACGAGGCCTCACCCGGAGCCGACACGTGGCACAATCGTGTCGACGCTAAAGGTGATGACCAGTCATAGCTAGGCCCTACAAGCCTAGGTTTCGGGCCGCATAAGCCCCCGCTTAATCTTACGCGGAGCACGAGGGACTCGAAATCAGCTCCTATAAATTGGGAGCTCAGGCCTTCAGTCCCAGTCGCTTATTCTCTTTCTTTCTCACGAAATTCTGCATAGATAAAGTGATTTTCGGGCATAATACCCCCTAATTAACGAAGTTCTACCTCGTTGTAAGTATCATAACCCCGATTACGTATTTGATACGCTGCCCGATTGATCCAGGGTTCCGTAACGGTTGTCGTGGTTCTGCCCGACGTAGTCGTTGGAATGCCGTCTCTGGAGGGTATTGCTAATGTAAATATTGGGTTATTATACTAACACGTATGCATTTGTATAATTAATAGATAATCACCAGGAAATCCTTAAAGGAAACCCTAAGACAGGAATGTCAGTAATCTCCTTTTTGCAAATTGTTTTTACAAAACCTCACTTAATTAATGATATATTAAACAGTGATTTAGTATTTGTATTCTACAATTATCGTCGGTATGTTGGGGTTTTGTATACAAAATTTGTTACTACATTGTGAGTAGTAACATGACCACAAGTCGGGTTGACAGTACCGTGGGTAGTAATTAAAGTAGATGGAAACAAATGTAATTGCGCGACCGCCCTCAATACTGTACAATGGTTTTACTTAACTTGATTAAACTGGGATTCACTCACCAGTATTTCCCACTGACAAAATGTTTTTAAACGCGTTTCAGGTAACAAAATGTGAAAGCCAAATAGAAGCCAGCTGGACAGCATTGAAGGCTTGGAAAAGTGGCTATAAAGTAACCTAAAATAAAGAGATGTTTTTATTAAATAAAATAGGGTGTATCCCTATGAAAATGTGTGTACTTAAAACTTGGGATTTTCCCACGTAATTAATATTATGAAAGTGTGGTATTTTACTCTAATAAAATATTTCCTAACTACGATCCTAATGTAATTTCCGCTACCAAAATGATAAACCTAGATACCACCGAAACTGGCCGCGGCCGCCCGTTCCCGGATTTGTTAGGGGACGGGGGTTGCGACAGAAGGTGGGATCAGAGCTAAGCCACTGATTCAGCCACAGAAGTGTTCTGCTGACACCAAGATATTATTTGTAATGTTAGGAAATTATCTACAGAAATACGTGCATATTTGTCTTTTATTGTTGTGTGTTATTTGACTATTTGTTAGTTACAGTATGAGCAATCAAGGAACCTCTGACGCCTATCGCCAGTTGTCTAGCTCAACTAGGAGCGAAAGCACCTCTTCACAGCCTGCCCTCTCAGGGTATTCAGCTGACAATGAAGATGGGATACTCGTGTTTAAGGCTCAGTCTGAAGAGCCATTCCCTCCTAAAAAGAGAGGATGGTTCAGTAGGGGAGCACATGAGCGTAGGAAGAGAATGAAAAAGTTACAACAACAGTGATTTTTAGCAGCCGCTAAGAGAGAAACAGATGCTCACACCCAAGATATGCTTAATAGGAGTTTAGCAAATTTTCATATCTTAGCAACCACAGCTGCCGACCCAAACCTGGAGCAACTCATAGCACCCCAACCATTACCCTTGTTTCCCACGCAACCAATGGAGATTGAAGTTAACCCAAAAAACCAAATCCCAGCACCAGTCTTTGACCCCACTGAGATACCTAGAGTACCTGCATCCAATCCCTTAGACCCAGACTACGACCCGTGGTTTGACGATCATAGGGATTATCAGCAACGCTACCCAATATCAGAAGAACCCATAACCTAGCTGCTTACCCAGGTCTGGACCCTCTAGATCCCTATTATGATAATGATGAATACATTAGGGAAATCCTATAGAATCCATATCCCCAGGAAAAACCCATGCCACAGTACCCAGATCCAGTACCAGCACCTGCACCCCTAATGAGTGCAGAGAATGTGTAAGAACTCCGAACCTTTGGTGAGGAGATACTAGAAAGTAGCGAGAGGATGAGGCAGGTTGGAGAGCGACTCGTCTAGAAGTATGACGAGAGCAATATGGAGTTCTGGATGAACCCATATCAGTGATGGTGATGGTAGTAATAATAATAATAATATAATAATATATAATATGTATGTATGTTTGAAAAAAAAAATCTAGACAATAGCTATAGATACCTACTAGTATTGTAATTCCAGTTCTAGCTTGTATTAGATGCATAATATAAGAAAGAGTAAGTCGCAATGTTCGACGCTTTTGATCAATATGCGTATTGTTTGATTGATTAAATATTATCTTGTGATATTAATACGTGGCAAATGTTTAAAATTCAGATGGACAACGAAGTGAACCAAGAAAACTAGAATAATGAAAACCAGAATAACAACGATAACCCGAACAATGATAATAATGGAAACCAAGTGGATAACAGTGCCATTCAACACATAGTGGCATAAGGGATTATAGATGCAATCCCATACATTATCAAAACAGATAGGGAAGCAGATAATAAAAGTAACAATGGCAGTACGCGACCAACTGAACCTGAACACAACATAAACAATGGACCCATACTTCTAGTGCCCATTCCTAAAAGAAGAAGAACCATGTCTTATCGTTGTTCTTATAAAGAATTCTGGTCTTGTGAACCAATGGAATTCTTGGGCAATGAAGGGGCCGTTGCAGCTCTATGCTGGATAGAAAAGACTGAGGCAGTCTTAAAAATAAGCAAGTGGGCTGAAGAGGATAAGATAATGTTTGCTTCTAATCTGTTTAAGAATTCAGCACTAGAATGGTGGAACACTATCCTCCAATCTAGGGGAAGTGACAGGGTTTACAATATGGAATGGGAAGAATTTAAAAGTATGGTAGAAAGAAAATTTTGCCCTCCCAATGAAAAGGAACATATAGCAAATAAATTCCTAAACCTTAGGATGACTGGAGTGGATAGTAAGGGTTATACTACGTTATTCTTTGAATATGCTAGAATAGTACCAACCCTTGCATCACCAGAACCTGTATTAATATCCCGTTACATCTGGGGATTAATATGTGAGATTAGGCATGTAGTCAAGGCAGCTAGACCTCAAACTATAAAAGAAGTGGTAGAACTTGCAAATACCTTGACTGATGAATTAGTGCGTACACGAGAGGAAGACCAGAGAAGGAACCTAGCTCAAAGGCTTACCCAAGAATTTCGTTATGGAAATTCCAACCGTGGGAAAAATGTGGGTTCTACCTCTGCACCGCACTGCAAGGCTTGCAAGAAGAAGCATTCATGAAAATGCTCCACTTACTGCAATTTTTGCAAGATACCAGGACACAAGGAAGAAGATTACAGGAAGAAACCTAATAATGGAATGTGCTTCAACTGTGGAGAAAAAGGTCACATCAAGCCGAACTGTCCAAAACTAGCTCCAGCCACGAACAACAAGAATACTAAAAATGCTAGAGCATTTGTTCTGACCGCAGAAGAAGCAAAGATGATCCCGGATGTGATCGCCAGTACGTTGTTAGTTATTGATGTTTTTGCTAAAGTATTATTTGACTCTAGTCACATCAAGCCGAACCCTCCTAAATAATTTTCGACACCCTTAAAAATATTTAGAATGTTCCAATATGTCCCAAAATACACCCCATATACGCAAACGGGCCCCGAATACCTTTATTTCTAATAAAATTAAATAAAAACAAAAATAATGGGTCTCTGGCGGGCCGCGTAAGACCACCCCTTGATCTACGCGGGGCGCAACAGCCCATCTACGAGGCCTCACTCGGAGCCTACACGTGGCACAATCGTGCAAGGCTAAAGGTGATGACCAGCCATAGCTAGGCCCTACAAGCCTAGGTCGAGGGCCGCGTTAGCCCCCGCTTAATCTTATGAGGGGCGCGAGGGACTCGAAATCAGCTCCTATAAATTGGGAGCTCAGGCCTTCAGTCCCAGTCGCTCATTCTCTTTCTTTCTCTCAAAATTCTACATAGATAAAGTGATTTTCAGGCATAATACCCCCCCTAATTAACGAAGTTCTTCCTCGTTGTAAGTATCATAACCCCAGTTACATATTAGATACGCTGCCCGATTGATCCAGGGTTCCGTAACGGCTGTCGTGGTTCTGCCCGACGTAGTCGTTGGAATGCCGTCTCGGGAAGGGTATGACTAATGTAAATATTGGGTTATTATACTAACGCGTATGCATTTGTTTAATTAATAGATAATCACCAGGAAATCCTTAAAGGAAACCCTAAGACAGCAATGTGAGTAATCTCCTTTTGCAAATTGTTTTTACAAAACCTCACTTAATTAATGATATATTAAACAGTGATTGAGTATTTGTATTCTACAATTATCGTCGGTATGTTGGGGTTTTGTATACAAAATTTGTTACTACATTGTGTGTAGTAACATGACCACAAGTCGGGTTGACAGTACCGTGGGTGGTAATTAAAGTAGATGGAAACAAATGTAATTGCGCGACCGCCCTCAATACTGTACAATGGTTTTACTTAACTTGATTAAACTGAGATTCACTCTCCAGTATTTCCCATTGACAAAATGTTTTTAAATTCATTTCAGGTAACAAAATGTGAAAGCTAAATAGAAGCCCGCAGGACAGCACTGAAGGCTTGGAAAAGTGGCTATAAAGTTACCTAAAATAAAGATATGTTTTTATTAAATAAAATAGGGTGTATCCCTATGAAAATGTGTGTACTTAAAACTTGGGATTTTTCCACGTGATTAATATTATGAAAGTGTGGTATTTTACTCTGATAAAAAATTTCCTAACTACGATCCTGATGTAATTTCCGCTACCAAAATGATAAACCTACATACCACCGAAACTGGCCGCGGCCGCCCGTTCCCGGATTTGTTAGGGGACGGGGGGTCGTGACAATAAACTTCCCCGAACCCACTAAGTTAACTAGGGATGTTTAACCCGGTTAATAAGAGGGAATAGTGATCAGAAATAAGTAGGTTGTAACCTACTTAATAATTAACCAAACATGAGGGACCAAAGTTAGATAATTGGAAAAGTATATTTATTAAAATAAAACACACACACACACATAGTGTGTGCATATGATCGATCAGGAGAAGAGCTCCCATGGAGCAAACCCTAGTACAACCAATTCAACAAATTGAAGCTTGATTCAAGCCCAAAATCGATGCATGAATACATAGAAACGATCACCTAGTCATGGGGATCATAAGGTATGTCGAAATTTTGATGTTGATGAAGTTGTGAAAATTTATTAACAACACAAGATGCGAATTCTGTATGAATCATAGAAGTTATGGCTGAATTTGAGATGTATGATTTCTTAGGAATAAACCCTAAGTGAAGATTTAGAATAAATTTCTATGATTTAGGTGTTTGGTTGAATTACCACACCCAGCTAAGTGGGTTTTGATAATATGATGAAGTTAAGGTTAAGTTTGTGCTTAGAATCATCATATTGAATAATAAAAGCAAGATACTTGAACAAATTATAAGTTTGAGTAATTGTACATACATCACTTGAAATGGGTTTTAGTATGATTTGAAGAAATTGATCTTAAAATCATGTTATAGATGCTAGAAATCATATTACCTACTAGTTGGTGTGGATAAACTAGAATTGTTAAGAGTTCGGATGAAAATGTCTAAGTGAGTTCCATGAACCAAATGTGTATTTGAATATGTTGATAGATCAATTAACTTTTAGGAAGTCAAACTAACCAATGATTTGATCGAGTGATAAATTCGACATAAGACCCGTAAGGTGGTGTAGTCATAATTGATAATGACTAATCTAACCGTCTTACGAATTATGATGATAGTTTGATGCCTAACGAGCTAGGTGGAAGCTTGATGAGGGAGCGGGTCAAACGAATCAAGATGGAAACGAAAAGCGTAGTTCGGATGCGAAGTAAGTAAAACTTACACCTTTTTGTAGAATACATGTTTATTCTATAAGTTATGAATACAATAAAGATAATATTCGAAATATGGTTTCCGATGCGAAAAGATACGGGTCGGAACTAATATAAATGATAGAAACCATGTTTAATGGTAAAAAGGGGTGAAACAGTAAACTAGTCATGAAAACACTAAGATAAAATGGGTTTTCGAACGGCTACTTTATAAGTAAGTCTAAACGAGTAAAAAGGGGAAACGGTGATTTAGTCACGAACAAATAGGTAAAAGTTGAAATGTAAAAACGACACCAAGCGACATAAGTCACGTCAGGCTAAACGCGTAAGAAAAAAAGGTTTAAGAGACATAGCTAAAAAGGTGAGAAATCTGAATTGAGTTATTTAATGAAATGGTAAATACATACCATTCCAATATAAGTGCAAAGTGTTTAATCGTTTAGACCAAACGGGTCAAATGGTAATGTAGATACCATTTGACAAATAATGACTAATAAGTGCTTGTCGAGTCTTATGCGCACAGGATAAAACGCTTATGATTTAGCGGTGCTATGAATTAGCATATTATGGATGCAAGGTATCAAACTGGTCAATATGTTGATCCGAACCAGGTACGCGTAACTAAATTTTAGTTAAATATACGAATTCAGTCAAATGGGTAGCGAAAGTCCTTCGACGTAAAATGAGGGGCTAAAGTTGACAAAATCGCCCTTGATGGGTAAATCGGGCAAATGGCCCTTAGGGATGGTTTAAGAACATATGTCGTGATCGTGTAAGTTATAGAGAAGTATAAAAGTTATAGGTATAAGCCTTTTTGGGTCAAATGTATCAAAATGGACTTTGCCGTAAATTGAAAATCCGAAAGGGGTAAATTTGGGAGAAACAATAGATACACATAAAATACACCACAATAGTAGTTGTGGTGGAAGACCCCTCAAAAATCAATGTGAAAATATGAAGTTAGAAGTGAGTGAGTGTGGCTTATGCATTAAAGCGCTTAAATACCCTTAACGGGTCAAAAATAAGTGCATAGGTATAAACGGGTCAACGATGTATAATAACCCGTGGATTGAACTTCGTGTGATAGAAAACATTTTTATATATGATGTCCGTAGTAATTTAGGTATACCAAACTAGTTGGTTTGATGAAAGTATGAAACGGGTCAAAAGCTTTGCTAAAGGTTCAATAGTTAAGATAAGTCCGAGGGCTTAAAGTCTAGAAAAATTGTAATCCGGATGTCGGATTTTAACTCCATGTGATGGAGAATTAAATTACGGACGCGTAGGAAAAAGAATCGCGTAAAACGGATCAATAACGAATAAGTTATGGCCGTTTCCGTAAAAACTGGCATAGCTGGCAGAGTGCAGGTTCCAGAAACAAACCTGCTGAAAAAGGGTCTCCCTCGCGCCACGCGAGGGAGCAAGTTGGTTCTGGCGTGTTGCATGACGGAGTCATTTTCCGAAAATTTGTTTTTTTTTCAATTATTTCGCCTCGCGAACTCATTTAAACACGTTCTAAACTACGTATGACTAATTCAATTCATGTTTTATGAATTGTAGGTATAGTATACAATACCGGAGGACGATCAAGCTCAACGAAGAACCGAACATGATCAAGTTACAAGCTTCCGCATATTGTTAATCGTTATTTTTAAACGACGAATTTAGTCACATTATGTGGTGTACTTGAAAATTGTAAAAGTTTTAATTAATCCGTATTTTCCAATGTACTTGTAATTATAATTACATGATTATGTTCGTAATTCTAAATGAAATCCGCTTAAAAATAGTAAGGGTGTTACAACTTATGAAAAGTCTATCGATGACGCGTTCGAGATGCGATGAGATGTTACGCCATGCGATTGAGTTTAGCTTGTTGAAAATAGTCTCAATAGTATAAGAGGTCTAGTAACGTTCAACTCTGCATGGCACTTTCTTCACAAGACTTTGGTTAGCTTGGCGAAGCACTTATATATAGGAAGTACCAGCGGCGTATCCGCCATGCTTCAACCACACGCCTCTGTCCCGTGAATATGTATCACACTTTGTCGACATGGCTAAGACGCTTATATATAGGAAGTACCAGCGGCGTATCCACCACGCTTAACCATGCTTTGAACATTACGACATCATTGGAACCTACTACGATCTCCGTGCACAGACCAAAATAATCCCGTGTGCACCTATGATTAAGTTGTTACTTGGACGTTTATCGTAACTTATTTCAAGGAAGCGTAGTGAGGGTAAAACACATTATATCGTGATATAGTATATAGCATTAGTGTCGTTGTGTTGTGAGAACTTAGTCTAGGTGCAAGAACGAGGGAGAGAGAGAGACTCAATGTTGCATGGAGTAATAGAATAAGTACACGAAAGTTTCTATCGAATATAACATCATTACAACATTACTCTACGCCTGGTTGGTGTTGATGTTGGAAACTCTCGTTGGAGCTATGGTTGTTGCTGGAGTTGTAGATGGCATTGGCAGTACGGAGAGTACTAGCATTTCTTAAGTTCGTGGCCCTGTGCGACAGTGATGGGTATGGTGACCAAAACAGTTGCAATTTGCGTAATAGAGACAATCGGCTTCTGCCTGGTGGTGATAGGTACATTACAAACATAGGGGAAGAGTTCCAGTGTAGGCGTGCCTCGATTGGACTAGAACTGCTTGGAGGGACTCTGGTTGCGACAGTTTAGTGTTTGAAGAGTTTGGGCTTGAGGTCTTTCATTTGCGGCTGAGCTGAGCGTCTCGTGATGGTGCGTTGTCCTCGGAGGATTCGTCTGAGGACTTGTTGGAAGAGTCTTCGGAGGAATAGTCAGAGGAATCGTCGGAGGAGTCGATGATGAATACCTGATTAGCCTTTTTGATAGGATTCTTGGAAAAGAATCCATCCAAGACTCGTTTGCCGTTGATTTCTGCGGCTTAGCGATAGGTTTCTTCGATGGTAGCAGGTGTGGCGGCTTCAACAAAATCACCCACACACTCAGGCAAAGCACGGATGTACTTCTTGATAACCTTTTCGGGAGTGTCGACTTGGCTTGGGCAAATAATGCTATGCTGTTTAAACCTTGCTGTGAGGCATGCGTTGTCACTGTCGATTTGCTTGATTTCCCAAAATTCGTTTTCTAGCTTTTGGACTTCGTGGGGAGGGCAGCACTCTTCCTTTATGAGCTCTTTCAGCTCATTCCAGGAGAGAGCATAAGCTGCATCGTTCCCACGTTTGTTACGCTCGGCTGTCCACCAGTCGAGGGCTCTTGATTGAAATACTCTGGTAGCGCATGTGGTACGGAAGTGCTCGGGGCACCCACTATGACAAAGGGTCACCTCGATGGCATCAAACCACTAGAGTAGCTGATAATTGTAAAAGTCCCGAGTAGGCTCCGAGTACTCCCCGAGTACTCGCTACAAGGTACGTTGCCGAGGCATGAGTACTGTCCTCCCAGGCCAATTACTCCCCGAGTAATCTCCGCCTAAGCCGAGTACTTCCCGAGTACTCCCGAATCCGACTAGGAAGCGCCTAGAGACTTTTGCAACCATGGCTGAGATACACCTCCTTCACCTGTGAAGGCCATTGGGTCACAGGCTTTGAAGCGCTTGAAAAAGAAGGTAGTCTGCGGCGTGTTAGTCTTAGAGTCTTCTGAGGTTCGAGAGTTGCTGAGAGATTGGACCTGTGCAACGATTTGAGGAATGACCCTGGCCACTTCCCTGGCCACTAGTGAAGCGATCCTCTTATCAGAGCCTTGTCTGGCTCTTCTCTTGGCTATACGTCTCGAGGTGAAGTCGTTCGAAGACATCTAAACGAGAGAGATTTGGAGTGAGATTCGATCATAATTATTTTGAGTATGCGATGCGATTGAGCGCTTTTAAAATTTGTTGCAGGTAGTATAGTAATGTGTATTCACATAGGAGCCACATAGGAGACACGAGATTCCTAAGTTCTCACATATAGTCGTATAATATATATGTATACTTACGTACATATATGTTTGTATAGATTGCGCGAGGACACGATGAAGGGAGAGAGTGAGTTATTAGACTTTAGTTTTGTTACAAACATTCGGCTTTTTTTAGATTGCGATGGCTGTGCGAGTTGTGCGTATAAAACGGGGAGCGAAAAGCGATAAATCGATAAAGCGGTAAAGTCGAGGAAAATCGATAAAGCGTAAAAATTTTCAATTGTAAGCATATAAGCGAAATAAATCAGATAAAGCGTAAAATCGTAATCTCGTAAAATTCGTTGACACGTAAAAATCAGCGACTGCGGGTTTAAAAGTAGATGGAGTGTCTGGGGTGTTAGACATTGACTACCCAAGGTGATTCAACTATCTCGAATAAGTTCGAACACACGCGTTGGCCTGATTAACTAGGCTCTCACCGGGCTGCGGCTACAGCTTCGTCCTCACAGTTCCAACGCGGCTCGAGTTGTTGGTACAGTCGAGACCTTGGTGAGAGCTTTTGAAAACCATTTTAGGGAGTGGAACGGGTCATTAAGATGCGGGTTTCACCCCTAACTTAACGGCTTCGCTCCTAGCTGTGGTTGTGCTCATCGGGTATCTCCGGGAGTTCCACTTGATAGAAATGGAGAGCTTCATTGAGATGTGGATATCACTCCTGACTCAACGAATGGTTCTCGTGCTAGAAGTAACGCGCTGAGTGAGCGATTTTTAGTTCTTAGTTTCCACACCTAATCTCGACACAATCACTCGGTTGTGTTATGCGAGCGTTTTCGAAAACGTGTGTATTTTCTTAGCGTTAGGAAAGGAAAAAGTAAGTTTTCAGCCATAGGAAAGGCTCCTTCGTACAAAGTTGTATGTGTGGGAGTTCGTACGAGGATGTAGTTTTGCGAGTCCGAATAAGAGTATCAAAGTAGGCCTGTACAAACCCCAATGGGTTCGCGTGAGACAACCTGTTGGTACTTAGACTATAGACTAGGTCAATTCTAAGACTTCAACCCGGACTAGGTCTGATGTCTTACCTAATTCCCTATAGTTATGGCTCTGATACCAATCTGTCACACTCCAACCGATGGTGGAATCATCGGGGCGCGGCACTAGGCGAACCAGATTGCTCAAGAGAATCCATAACAACTATTTAGTGACCATATTTAAAGCATTCGTTATCCCATACTAACAAACCATACATCAATAAACAGTCATACAGATCTTCATGTTCTCTCAAACAATACAAATCCGACAACCTAGATTTATTGTGAGCTTCTAGACTTCCTAGCTTGATTTCGAGATAGTCTGCGATTTATCCTACAACATACATTAAAGCGATGTCAATACAAAAAGTATTGGCGAGTATATAGGTTTGACGTAGAAAATGAAGTAGATAAAAGTGTTGCGAATTTCCACATACATAAACGAGGTACACAACATATATACTACAAAACAAATACTACCAGCTAAGTCACTCGATGCTAGCTAAGGTGGGACGTCGCGAGTAAAAGTCCTAGCACATATGTATCAAGCATCACGTGTAAACATGTATGACAGTAATTCACATGTGATAATAGTTTGATAAGTGTGTTTTTGGTTATGAACGTATGTTACACCCCAAAGTGTGTATAAGCGTAAAAAAAGAGGGGGTCAAGCATAGTCACAGTAGGTGTTTAACAAGTAAAAACAACTTGATTGGATTGATTGAGAGCGCGTCTGAGTTAGCCTGATCATAGAACGATAGCGTAAGCGTTGAACATCGTGTAACAGTGCGCAGAGTGTGATATTGGATCGGATGGTGGTTCGATAGGATAACTCATCCGGATGGATGGTCATCCAGGCGGATGACCGTTCGGTCGGATGGTCATTCGATTGGAGAAGTGTGTTTGTGAAATGTTGAACTTTTGAAGTTTTCGTTGTAGTATAAGTACAGTCATTCGATTAGATGGTCATCCGGACGGATGGCCGTTCAATCGGATGGCAATTCGTTTAATTGGAAAGTTACCAAGAATTAAGTCTCCTGTCCAGATAGTCATTCGATCGGATGGTCATCCGATCGGATGACTATTCATTTGGAAGCTGATGTTCTTTGAAGTTTTGTAAAATAGTTTAAGTGTTGAGATTATAAGTCTCCTGGCCGAATAGTCGTTCGATCGGATGGTCGTCTGATCGGATGGCTATTCGATTCAGCAACTGTTGGTTTGAGAATTTGTAAAAACAGTTAAGTTGAAAAGTTTGTGGTTTGACGGAGACGGTATGACGACGTGTTAAACAACGAAAATCACATCAAGTCCATCTCATCCGATCGGATGGGAATCACACCGTTCGATCAGCCTTCAACTGTTCTCGACGGAGTTCATGTTCAACCCGTGAATCGGGCGTCTCTTCGGTAGAATTCCATTCTTAGATCGGTTCTCCACTAGAGAATGTGTAGAGAACCTGAATGAGCTTAGATTCCGTCGGTTTTGCATAGAAGAGTGTAAAAGAGTTGAAAGAAAGTTTGAATCAGTTGAAAAGTGTTTAGATCTAGCTTGGTTTTGTGTAAAATCCTGTAGAAATCCAGTAGATGAGCTCACACTTCAATGTTCATAAGAACCTGAGGTGATGTCAACCTAGAACAGCCAAAATCAGATGATTTCATGGTGAAAAAAGTATGATTTGATGGAGAAGATGATGAGGAAGTGTGTGAGGATGATAGAAGTACAAGATTTAGGATGAAATACTTTCGGAATCGCGAGGAATCGAGAGAAAGGTGCTTGGGAGCGTGCTGGTCGGATGTGGCTGTCACATCAACGAATAGTTGATGTGACAAGTGGGGTATTTATAGGTGGGAGGGAGAAAGGCGGTGGAGAGTTACGTGGGTCGGACGGCCGCTCGATCGGATGGGCTTGTGCGAGTTGGTTTTCCGACTTTCATTTCGTTCGATGTGTTTTTGTTACGTTAAGTATTGTGGACACATTTAGCTTTTTAGCGATATAAGTAGTGTCGTGTTAAGTGCGATAGATTGAGTTACGCGTGCCTGCGAGTGCGCGTTTTGATAGTTTCAACACCTTTTATTATTATTATTATTATTATTATTATATCACAGGTCATAGCATAAGTAATTGTGTTTGGGTCTGCGTTAGCGTTGCGACGCTTTACAACGACCGATGGGAACCACTTAAGTACTCACGCGATGTCGTCGTTAGTGTCATTGTGTTGCATCACGACGATCGATGGGAGCGACTTAACTATTCACGTGATGTCATCATTAGCGTTAGTGTATGCGTTGTGATGTGCGATATAGCATTTGAAAGTATGTGAATATAAGTGAAATAGCGTTGTAAGCGATATAGTTACATTATGATCCGAATCTCTGGTGCTAGGCGTAATGAGTGTAGCGAGAGTAACAAGTACGAAGGTGCGGATTGTTACATTTATTGCTTTTTCCACCTTTTCGCCATCATAGAATGTATAGTTATTCTCCAACGGTGGTGGAACTTGATGGTATTCTGATCCAATTCCCTTTTTGTTCTTTTCAGACTCTTTTCCATCAGGTGTGATGTTAAAAATACGTTCTAGAATGTATGATGAAGCATGATAACTTTGAAGTTTATTAACCAATTTTTCTTTTTCAGCCAGTTCTTGTTTGAGTTTAGCAACATAATAAATATAACTATTTTAAACCATTTGTTTTCCTTCATATCTAGCTTCAAGAAATTTGGTTGTTTTCTAGCATGCAGACAATATATCATCCAGACTTTAAACTCTACTCTTCAAAGTTTCATAAGCTTCTTTTATAGTATAATATGACAATTTTATTCCATCATACCCTTTTTGCAACTCTGTAATATTTTTATCTTTTTGAACACATTCGTTGCACTCAGCTGAACATTGTTGTTTCAAAATTGTGTTTTCTTTTTCAAGATTTTCACAATTATGTGTTAACTTTTTCTTTCGAAAATTTATCATTTTCAAGCATTTCATTACATTTTTCTTTAAAAATCTTTTCTATTTTACTAAATTCAATATCTCTGGATCTCAGATTGTTATACTTTTCAATACAAGCTCTACACATTTCCTTGCATTTCTTGCACTATTCAGCAGTTCTATGATCAGTTTTATTTAGCATTTCAGAAGATTCAGTTTGTGTTTTTACCTTAGTGTTTGACACCTCGGCTTCTTTCACCATCTGCTTCTGACCTTCTTCAACCTCCTGCTGTTTCTCAGCAACTTCTTTTTCATCAACCAGCTTCTTCAGCTTTTCATCAGCTTTCTTCACTTCATCCACCAGCTTCTAACTTTCATCAACAATTTCCTCTACCAACTTCTTCTTCTTTTCTAGACTCGCATATAACAACTTCCTTATGCCTTCCTTTACCTTTTCTCTGTATCTAGGGATTTCTTCAAGCCCTTTACACCAAACCCCTACAGTTGGTATAGCAGCAACAAGTGCTTTAAAATCTACCTTGTCAGGATCAACTGGCGGGTTTCCTTCAGGATCAACATAACATTCTTTTTCTTTACTCCATCTATTTACCCATCTTGCTTCCCTGTACCTCTTATACTCTTTACTCAAATATGCTCATGCATGATTTTCTTCTCGACTCTCTTTGAACTCAGGGACTAAAGTCTTTTTCCCTGCTTTCTCATCTTTGATATATTTTCCCCAGTGAAAACTGTTGGATCATTTTCAGACCCGAAACGAGTCGATCATAGGCGTTCTACTCAATATGATAGGCGGAAACAGACTTATCGAGTTCGATTCAGCTAGATATACACTTTAACTGTCTTTCTGATTGATTTGATAAAGTTTTACAGCAAGATGACACTTCGGCAGCACTTCGGCTCCGGAATCACACACATACACAACTCCCTCAAACGAAATCAGAACACAGGTATATATAGACCACGTAATTCTGTTTGAACATGACTCAAACGAAATCACTTTCATGCAGAATTGCTATTTCAAACGGAATTAACCATGTAATTTCGTTTGAAATGGCAAATGTCAATTTCAAACGAAATTAACCTTATACCCTATTTTCTCGTTTTCCATGCCATGAACTATCTAATACAAGACAAGACTCGATACAAGACGAAGTCGACAGACTCATGCACCAACAGACTCCCCCTCGAATGTTGACGAGTCTTAAGTGTCGAGTCTTCAATCTTCAATCTTTATCAGTCCTCTCGAACTTCTCTGAAATATCTAACACTGTAAAGCATCCTCAATTTTCTTTCTCTTTCTTCCAAAATCGCAACCTGGCTCTATGCTCTTCTTGATCAGGTCTCTTGATTCCTTAAGTTCATCAGTATTAACAGCTAGCATGAATTTATATTTCAGGATCAGAACTTGGCTCTTCATAAACTGCACAATCTCTACCTCACAATAAGTTTCACAAATTTAAAATTTGACAAATTTATTCTCTGCTAGCAAAACTTAATAAAAAATGATTTTACAATGTTAATCACTGAAGAATTACTTGTAATAAAAACATTTTTCTTTCAAAATCTTTTCATCTCAAACAGACTCCCCCTCACTGATTGTCATCATGTTTAGCACTTGGAATTTTGAAAATCAGCTCTCCAACATCAGTCGTCAAAAAAAATTTTAAATTTTTTTAAAAATTATGCTAAAACACACTTAAAATCTTTTTGGATTTTTGAGAAACGAAATGCAATAAAGAAATATTTACAGACACTATTTTTGTGAGTTTGTGTAAGAGGATCATATCAGTTTATGAGACAAATCACCAACACCATTAAGGTTTAAACATTTTAAGTTCTAAACGATTCACTTAGATTATCAGTATACTGATCCACTTAAATTTTCACACAAAGCTTAACTGTTTCGAGATACGAGATTAATGTTTTAAGCACTTAAACTTATTCACGTGTTCCACCTCAGAATATACTCCCGTATCCAGATCCCAATATTCAGTCTTACAGGTGAGTATACCACAGATGATATCTGTAAAGGGTTAAATGCGAGGGCCGTGAGAGCTCAGGTCAGAACTTCCGTTCAGCAGAGAGATGATGGCTTCGACTTTTGGTGTGTTCCCTTTAGAGAATCTTTTCTTCAACAGCACTTGATTAGCATTTTTCAATGTTTCATCATTTTTATGCTGAGGGTGGTGCTGTATTTCAAGCAAGCGGAAAGTATTATACGGGGACTAGGCCATTGCTTCCGCAAAATCAGAAGTCCCGGGATAATACCCCAGATATCACTGAGTATAAAGACCTAGTATCTCAGAAAGAGGGACCTTTCAAACAAGATTTCGGGGGTTACCCATATATCCGAGAGATGTTCCCCACGATATAAGTAAGTTTGAAATTTAGGTTTATATCTCGTCACAATCTACTAAATGTGTAAAAACCTACTGGCACATCATCAGTGAGACCGTTTATCACATTTTAACTTTCCAATTCTTTAGCATGCTGTAATCGTCCACTGATGTACTATCATTTCCTCTTTTTCACAACAAAACTCTTTTTAGATTTTATCATGTTTTTGACTTTTTCAAATTTTCAAATGTTTTTGGATTTTCTGAAAAACTTCTTACTCCCCCTAAAATGCAAAATCATTTAAAGAAATTTGAAAACAAACTGTACAAGTAACGTGACAACTGTTATCGAATCACTTCAATTCGCCATCCACTTGGCATAAACAATCAGAACTCCTCCTTACAACAAACTATTTTCCCATTATGATTTCAAAACACTTAAGTTTGTTTTAATCAAATGGTTTTTCCGGAAAATTAGTTTTGTTGTTATCACTTGTAAAAAAATTGGGTTTTTGTTCATCACATTGTTTTCTTCATCCACATGTAAAAGTTTAACAATTTTAAGATCAATCAAAATCACCACTTGTAGAAAATCAGATACAAATTAATGTCCCTGATTTACCACTTGTAAGAACAAACCAAATTTCAATTGTAAGACGAAATATCACATAAGGTGAATTTCTCAAGAAAGATGCCGATATCTGCTTCACACTTACCAACCTGGAAGCTCCGGCATGTCATACTTCTCACTTATGAAAAACAGACATCCAAGCTTCACCAAACTTGGATGTTACCTCCTCATCTGCACTAGGGTAATAAGATGCTTTCTTTGATTCATAAAAATCTTTAACCCCTTTTGCTTTTCCCTCGACCATTTTCCCAAAAATCTTTTTAACATTTCCATTAAACACTTTCTCGACATCAAATTCTTTCTTCTCAGAATAGAATTGATTTGAGATCTCAACCTTCCCAACTTTTGATTTAAAATTCTCAGCACTCAATGGTGGAAAATTTTCATCATCCATTCGAGGCACTGAGTTTTCTTCTTTAACTTCAACTTGTGACTCCTCTGACTTTGTGGAATCAGATTCATTGCCGAATTTCTCATAAAACTTCTTAACAACCCACACTTGGTTGTCATGTTTAGCTCTCTTTTTATAAAAACTTGTCTTTGAACTCTCACCAACTTCATATGTTGAGTTTTCAAAAAGTTAAATTTGTCAGTTGGTGGTTCATTTTTCTCAACAATCTTTTCTTTGAGTTTTTCAGAAACTCCCTGTTTTATTTTTGTTGCTTGAGAACAGTTCCATGCAATATGCCCAGCTTCATTGCATCTATAACAGGTTCTTGTCTCCTTTCTTTGATAAGCTCCATTCTTCATTTTCTCTTGCTTCTTGGCAAGGTATTGGTGCACTGATGTCTGTTAACTTCGTCTTTAATGAGTCTTGTATTGTATCTAGTAGATCAGGGCACGTATATCGAGAAAACAATATTTTGGGTAATTCCGCATGAAATTACACAGGTGTAATTTCGCACGGAATTAGGTAATCTCGCTTGAACTGATAATTCCACTTGAGATGATTTCGTGCGGAATTCTATGCCTATAAATACTTGATCATGTCTGTCATTTGGAACGGAATTATATGTGTGTGTTTGAGAGCCAAGGTGCTGTCGAATTCTAATCAGATCTGTAAAAGCTCAGGAAATCAGTAATAGATAAAGATTAGAAAGTATCAAGCTGTGTTGACATCATTTACATTGATTCCGCCTTTGTTTTTGATGATGAACTACTCAGATTGACTCGTTAGGGTCACACGACGATCCAACAAGTGGTATCAGAGCTCAGGACGAGGAGTTCGTACCATTTCAGCTTGATTTCATCGGATTCTCTCACTTCTACTCCTTCTTTTCTGAATTGAACAAGATTTAACGGACAAAATGGCTTGATTTTCACATATCATAAGAGAAATACATTTTTAACAAACCCTTGAAAGTTTCAGATCAAAATTCAAAGTAAAAGTGATAAAAATGGGCCTCGAAGTTAATTCCGTTTGAACGAGTATCTAATTTCGCTCAAAAAATCTGAAGTAATTCCGCACGGAATTCCTTGTTTCATTTAAAACAGGCTAATTCCGTTTGAAGTTCACAAACGAAATTACTAATTTCGTTTCAAGATTCCTAATTTTATTTTGAAGTCAATCTCATTCCACACGGAATTAGATATTTCTTGGTAATTTCATTTGAAAAGTGAACAAGCTAATTTCGTTCGAAAGTTATTCCGTTTGAAAGCTGTTATTTCGTTTGAAGTTCATAATTTCGTGTGAACTAATTCCGTTTGAAACTACTGCTGTTCAAAAATCCAAAAAATTTTCTAAGTGTTTGTTGATCGTTTCAGATACTTGAAAGATGGATGATTTGTTCATGAATCCGTTCTGTGATGTGTTTGCTTATACCAGTGGTTCGGGAGATGGCACATCAAATAACACGAATGAAACTACACCAACACCGAATGCAAAGAAAAGTCTGACTGATGCTTTGAGTGTAGAGAGTGCCTATGTGACAACCCTCACTAAATCAGTTATCCGTATAACTTGATTAATAATTGATTATTGCTTAATTACTGTGCTTGCTTGAACTTGTGAATAAACTGCTACTTGAACACTGATACATGTACTTACTTGCATCATACTTTACTTGCTGTCACTACATTATTTACATGACTGAACCTTAGTGACAAACATGATGCACAAAAAGCACAGTAGCACTATAACGGATAACCTATTGAACATGCTGATAAAGCCAGCATCAGGCAAACACTGCCTCTAAAGGCCTGTATGAGCCAGAAATACTTTGCTACACTAGTGGTGAGTGTAGGGATACAAGGGTTGTAGAACTGCGTCTCTAGGAATAAGTCACAATGACTGGATGAGCCTAAATCGTACTCTAAGTACAAAACTCAGCACTTTACACAAAAATTCAGCTTTTAGCTAACTAATAAAGTGCCAAAACATGAGAAAAATATTACTAGACACTTTCCAAAGTGTCAGAAATGAGTTGTGTCACTAAAAAGGGTATTAACGACACTTTAAGCTTTGTTAAGCACTTTAACGGATTACTATCCAACCGAACAACCGGACTATACCCGGAACATGAAAATATTGTTATTCTCATTATTTATCTTTATCTGAGCCAGTTAGGGTCCCTGAATACCCTAACACCCTTTGTAACGTGTGACACACCACTAACCGGGTTAAGCACTTAATTAACTATACTTAACCTAACTATTTAACCTAACTACTAGTTGGTTTCGGACTAGGACCCCCCCCCCCCCTCTCTAACCGTCCCCAACTAAGAGGGGACACACTTGTACCATTTTGATTATTATAATCCTTGATTGTCTAATATCTAAATGACACACTAACCATTGGATAATACTCACTTGATTTGTCTATAAGTTTAACACTAAACACAACATAATCATCCATCACTCAACACTACACAACACTACTCTCTCCCTCTCTTGGAGCTTACGGCCGAGAACAACCAGCCCCCACCCATCCATTTTCGATTTTGTTCTAGCCATTCCAATCACCTACAAGTGTTAAGGGTCGTATACAAGGAGTCTTGGAGCAAACGGAACGCGAAGGACCTCTTTATCTTGCTTTTATCCACGCCATTTTCGTCAAGATTCTTCCCTAGCCTTGAGCTAGTGGTATGTTACTTAAATCACCTTCTTGAACTATTCTAAAGTGGTTAATACAATTTGTAACGGTTAAAACTCGAAATCTTACAAGATGATACTTTAAAGTCTACTAAAAATGCTATAAGTGTTGGATAAAAGCTCATATGTTGTGTAAATGTTGTAGTAATTGAAATTTGTGATTATTTAGACCCGATCTATGTTGTGGTAGCTCGGATCATCATTTAACCCGGTTTGGTCATGATCACGAATCATGACATAAGGTTGTTTTGAATAGAACAAGGGTTAGAGGATGAAACTCTACCACACAAGAATCATGAACTTGTGTAAAAGTGTTTTAGCTTGTACAATAGTGTTTAAAACTAGCAGATCTACGTATCTGCAAGTGGTATTTTCAAAGGACCAAGCGTTAAAGAAATCATGCTTTCTAAAAATGGATCTTACACTAACAAGAATGGTTTTTAGAACGCACAGGTGTGTAAACACTTGTGTAACACAAAGTTTCGACAAAATAACTATTTTTGTAAAAGTTGACGAGAAGTTGTAAAGACGGAACTTCCATAAAAACGAGGTTTTTACAAAATCGGATTGTTTTATATATGGATCCACGAAAAGTAATGAGATTTACTTCACAGTTTGGATAAACCACAAGTTCATGAAATTTATGCGATTTATATACATATTTTGACTAGTTTGTGATTTGAACATTGTTGGTTGATTTGTAAAAGAAAATGATACGCTTGAAAGCGTGGCCACCTCCAGTTACAGAGGAAACTCTGGCGAAATTTTTCCAAAAACCTAACACTTAGAAATATTTTCACTATAAGTGTTAGAAATACATTTTGACTAGTTTTCAAAATATAAGTTTCGCCACGACTATATTTACAAAACATCGGAGGTGGGATTTTCACAAAATAAAACGTGATACATAAATATATTTAGTGTATATTTTTCACAACATCACTTGTATAAGTGTTTATGATTATTTTGTGAACTACGTAAATATTATTTTTAGAGTAAAAATAATATTACTAAGTATTATTTTGGGAAAATCACATGTATTAAAATATAATATTTTTGGGAAGAATATTTATATTTTGGAGTTGGAAATAAAATATATTAAGTGAGACTTAATAGTGAAATCTGAATGTTACGAACACACATGTATTAAATCCCCCATCCTTGGGAAGGAAAATAACTACCAAGTATACAGAATGTAAACACGAAATAGTTGCCTAACTATTTCCCAAAAACTTAAACCATATAGCTAAGGCACGGCCGTCCGTCTAATAGAGTTAGCACGTGTAGGTCGTCATACAGCTGATTGATTTGGAGGCATACTTGGTAGAGACGCACCACTGTGAGTTCATGTCCCCCTTTTCTCTAACTGTTTTCAGTTTTCTTAACTGCGGGGGTGAAATACATGTTACTTTGATTACAAGTACTTTATACACGGTATGGTTAGCGTAAGGAGGCCCAACAGAACGGACCTTGGAGTGACTTTGTACCCAACGCTAAATCTGCTAGGTTTGAGTCTTCCTACTTGCACTTCACAAATATCAATGGCCTTGCAAACCATTGGTGATCTCTTTTTCCTTATTTGCTACATACCAAGACTGTTTTTATACTCACAAAGGTTTACTTACTCACTTACACATGAACTCGCTCAACATTATTGTTGATTTTTCAACTTACATGTATTTCAGGAAATTAAAGATCTGGCGCGGTATGTTATGTTTTCCCGCTGTATAAGGGTTCCAAGGTCATCCCAGTTTAGGAAATGTGACTCTTTCCTGGACAAGTCACAAATCTTAAACTGCGTTTATTTCATGTCGGTGTTTATGTTATTCAAGACAATGTTTTATGTTATGAGGTTGTAAGTCTCTAAGACAATGTTGTGTTACTCTGGTTTTAAAACTTAATCAAATGGATGATCTTGCATGATTTTATTTCATATAGCTTTGTTATGGTTAAGCTATGATATTAAGAAGCCACACCAAAATTAACCACGCTTCCTCAAAGCCAGGGTGTGACAGCTTGGTATCAGAGCTCTGATCATAGCGAACTAGTATTCTTCCTCGAGTCTAGACTATGATCACTAGGGCTCTCACGGAAACATTTTTCTGCATACCACTTAAGTCCAGATCCAAAACTTTTTACAAACAAATGTTGAGCACATTTTATTATTTATAGGCTCAGTCTAGAAGGGCTGAGGCTCGGTCTGAGAGGCCGAGGCTCGGTCTGAGAGATCGAGTTAGTTGGCTAGTTGGACTAGGAAGAGTAGGCTCAGTCTTGGAGGCTGAGGCTCGGTATTGGAGACCGAGGCTCGGTCTGAGAGATCGAGGTAGTTGGCTAGTTGGACTAGGAAAAGTAGGCTCAGTCTTGGAAGCTGAGGCTCGGTATTGGAGACCGAGGCTCGATCTGAGAGGTCGAGGTCGAGGTAGATGATAGAGCAGTCTTAGAGACTGGGAGAAATTGGCTAGTGGGACTAGGAGAATGATTTGAATGCTTACTTGGTGACTTATGTGATTATTTGATTGTATGATTGACTATTTGTGCATGTTGTGTTTATGTTACAGACATTATGGACACCTCTGGCACTGGTGATTCAGACACCACAGGACCTAGACCTATAGTATCGGACGACCTAGAATCTTCTGAGAGTGAGGTTCACACATCCGACGTTACGAGCATGGACGAGGATGATTTCCAGCCCTTTGCCTTACCTGATGGTGCTGATGAGCTCGCTGATGGCCCTTTGGCCGGGGACCTACCGTTAGTGGAGATCCCTGCTCCCATACCCTTAGCTGTTTATCCTGCTTATGATTTGCTTCTCGACGCCGACGATGATGACGACGTCGATCTTTTTGATGATGAGCCTTTGGAGGATGAGGTTCAGGGCGAGGCCCTTCTTGCTGCTGGAGATCTTTTGATGATCGCAGATGCTCCCGCCGAGGAGTCTCCTGCTCACTCTCCGGTCCCAGACTCTTTCGAGTCTGTGGCCTCCGCACCTTCACATACTCAGAGTGCGCAGCACTTTTCTCATGGATCAGATCCCGACCAGGCATCCTCTGTTGCCCCTATTCCTAGTTTTACTTTCGACCATGATGATATGGAGGATTCCGATCCTGTCTTTCCCCCAGGATTCGACCCAGATGAGGATATAGAGTATATACCCATGGATCAGCCTATGGAGGATCCAGTCGACCCTGAGTTTGATTTTGAGATGGCCTTTGATGAGCCCGAGCAGCCACTAGACCCTGCTCCTGACCCAGTACTTGAGCATGACCCAGTTCATGCCGACGCACCTATTATTGAGCCTGTCGTTGCTGACCCACCTATTGATGACCATCCTATAGATGCTCCATTATTAGAGGGCGATCATGTCCTTGTTGCTGATCACGTTGATCCCCCACTTATTGCTGATGCACCAGTTGACCCTCTTGTTGCACCTCACCATGATCCTATGCCAGCCCAGTTTGATCGTGCGCTTTTTGAGGCACGGATCGACCCCCGAGACGAGCACGCCCAGTGTGGGTGGATTCCGGCTGATGACGAGGTCCCACCTTTTCCCCCACAGATCCCTGATACACGTCACATTGATACTTCCTTTTCATTTCCTCAGTTTACACCTCCAGCACGAGCTGGAGAAGGTTCTTCGGCACACCCTTTCGGACATGTACCGGTATCTATCCCTGCTATACCACCATCTGCTACTGTTTCTCCATTTCATGTGGCACCTTTTGATCCCACCAGTGAGCCGTTCCTTTGGGCACCACACTCTGCTATGCCACCTACTGACCCCTACCATTCTTTCCACATGGGGTATACCATTGAGGACGTTTTGATGTCCTTTGTCTCCCAGCACGAGGCACACACACAGCGCATTCAGGAGCTTGAGAGAGCTCAGCCGCCGCCGTGTCCGTGCCAGGGTCAGACCCACTCTCCGTTGCAGCCCTCTCGACCTGTTCCACCAGACTATGCTGCACGCCTTTTTGCCCTGGAGCAGCAGGTTGCTTCATTCTTACGCACCCAGAGAGCCATGGAGGAGGACTGGCTCCATTTGCGCCGCTTGTTTTACACTCACTTTCCCCCTCCTCCACCGCCATCCGTGTAGAGCTCTTCAGTACCGTATAGGTAGACATTGGTGAGAAGACGGCGAATGCTTTTGACTGCACAGCATTTTTGGAGACTACATTTGATTCTGACTTTTGTTGACATGTATTTGATGTATTGACACTGATTTGATATAGTTTTTGGACTAGGGTGATGTAGCCCTTAGTCGACTGATGTTGTATGACACTGTGATGTACTTGTACACTTACTATGTGGTCTCGATATATGGCAATCGCGGTATTCTCATCATATTTGATGCTTGATTTGGTTATTTGTATTTTAGGACATGGGATGTTGTGTGATTGATGTTTGTGACATGGGATGTTGTATGATTGATATGATTATAACATGAGATGTTATGTACTATTACTATCGTTATATACATACGCTAAATTATGACCTGACTTATGTATTATAACTATGGCCTGACCGACGTAAACACATCTTTTAGAAGATGCCGCCGAGACGTGAGACACACATGCCTACTAATGAGGCAGAACTCCAGCAAATTATCGCTGCTGCCATTGCACAATACGCCGCCTCTCAAGGAGGGACTAGTGGAAGCAACTCTGGCAACACTGGCAACAACAATAATCCACCTCATGGTAATACTAAGTCATTTAGACATACCATGACCTAGTTGGATATCTTTAGCAATGATGCTAATGCCCATCGTATATTATAACGTATGTGCAGGATGCACCTACAAGCAGTTTCTAGACTGCAAGCCGGTCAACTTTGATGGCACAGGAGGTGCTGTCGCCTTTGTTCGTTGGGCCGAGAAAACTGAATCTGTTCTACGCATGAGCAAATGCGTACTGGATCAGCAAGTCACCTATATCTCAGGGCTATTCTTGGATGGAGCCCTCTCTTGGTGGAATTTGCAAGTACAGACACTTGGTGAAGCTGCTGCCTACGCGCTAACCTGGACCGAACTGAAGGAACTTATGCGCAAAAAGTACTACTCTCGCGCGGAAATCCAAAGATTGGAAACCGAGTTCTGGCACTTGAAAATGGACGGTCCAAAGATCGCAGAATACGTTCAAAGGTTCCATGACTTATCGCATGTGGTACCCTACATGGTCACTCCGGAGTTCAAGCGGATTGAACGTTTCATTTGGGGATTAGCTCCTCAAATCATAAGCATGGTGACCTCATCCAAGCCTGCGACCATTACTGAGGCGATCGATTTGAGCGTAGCTCTCACTGAGGAGGCTATTCACCTGAACAAGTTTGATGAGATCAAGACGAAGAAGGCTGAGACTCACGTCGAGTCATCAGGAGGTAACAAACGGAAGTTCTCGAACTTCAAGCAGGGCGCCAGTGTGGTGGTTAAGAAAGGAGGATCAGACACGCCAGCTCAGGTTACAGCTGGTAGAGGGAAGAAAGGAAAGGGATACATGGGCACCCAACCCAAGTGCAACGACTGCCAACGCCACCATTCTGGTCGTTGCGGGCCAAAAGTATGCGAAGCATGTGGGAAACGTGGCCACTCGAAGGACACTTGTTGGGCCACTGCTGGTCAAGGAGGCCAGGGAGGATTTGGAAACAGAAATTACAACCGGGGTGGGAATGGAAATCGCCTACAAGGAAACTATGGAGGTAACGAGAATCGAGGCAACAATGCTAACCAAGCGGGCGCCGTGAATCATAATCAGAGGAATGATCAAGCTGGCGGAAACGGGCAAAGACTTGGATGCTTTAACTGCGGTGATATCGGGCATTTTAAGAAGAACTGCCCAGAGTTAAACCAAGCACGTGGAAGAGTGTTCCAAATCGAAGCAAGGGAAGCGCGCCAGGACCCCAATGTCGTTACTGGTACGTTCCCTATAAATCAACGCTATGCATCCGTTTTATTTGATACTGGTGCCGATTATAGCTTCGTGTCGTTAGAATTTAAGAATATGCTTGGGTTAGCCGCTAATAAGTTAGATATTCCCTACTCGATCGAATTGGCCAATGGGAAGTTAGTAGAAGCCAACGAAGTCATCAGAGGTTGTGTGATCGAATTAGGAGAGCGTGAGTTTGCTTTGGATCTACTACCAGTCCAGTTGGGGAGCTTTGACGTAGTAGTAGGAATGGATTGGTTATCAGGCAACAAAGCAGAGATAGTTTGTCACGAAAAGATCGTTCGTATCCCAACCAAAGATGGCGAAACAATTGTGGTTCACGGGGAGAAGCGTGATACGCCATTGAGGATTATCAGCTGCCTGAAAGCGCGAAAGTGTTTGCAGAAGGGATATGTTGCCTTCCTGGCACACATTGTGGATAAGAAGGCTGTTGAGCCAAGAATCGAAGACATCCCTGTCGTGAGGGAATACCCAGAAGTCTTCCCAGAAGACTTACCTGGACTGCCACCTCAGAGGCAAGTAGAGTTTCACATTGACTTAGTTCCAGGCGCCGCGCCTGTGGCTAAGGCACTTTATAGACTTGCTCCGTCTGAGATGCAGGAACTGTCGACACAACTTCAAGAGTTGTTAGACAAGGGTTTTATCCGACCAAGCTTCTCGCCTTGGGGAGCTCCGGTTCTGTTTGTTAAGAAGAAGGACGTTAGTTTTCGTATGTGTATTGACTACCGGGAGTTGAACAAGCTGACGATCAAGAATAGATATCCTCTGCCAAGAATCGATGATCTGTTTGATCAACTGCAAGGCTCAAGCTTTTATTCAAAGATCGATCTTCGATCTGGATACCATCAGCTAAGGATACAAGAGGAGAGTATCCCGAAGACAGCCTTCAGAACTCGTTATGGACACTACGAGTTCCTTGTTATGCCGTTTGGTTTGACAAACGCACCTGCAGTCTTTATGGATTTGATGAATAGAGTTTGCAAGCCGTACTTGGACAAGTTCGTGATTGTGTTTATCGACGACATCTTGATCTATTCAAGAACAAAGGCCGAGCACGAACAGCATCTAAGAGCTATTTTGGAGCTGCTAAAGAAGGAACAGTTGTATGCCAAATTCTCTAAGTGCGAATTTTGGCTACGTGAAGTCCAATTCCTTGGGCACGTGGTAAATGGAGATGGAATCCACGTGGATCCAACAAAGATCGAAGCGATCAAGAATTGGGAAACGCCAAAGACGCCAACCGAGATTCGACAATTCTTGGGTTTGGCTGGCTACTATCGAAGGTTCATTGAGGATTTTTCGAAGATCGCTCAACCATTGACGCTCCTCACGCAGAAAGATAAGAAGTTTGATTGGGAAATCAAACAGGAGGAAGCATTCCAGATATTGAAGGATAAGCTCTGCAACGCGCCAATCTTAGCACTACCAGAAGGTACAGATGATTTCATGGTATACTGTGACGCTTCGCGTCAAGGATTAGGTTGTGTGTTGATGCAACGCCAAAAGGTTATTGCTTACGCATCGCGTCAACTGAAAGTGCACGAAAAGAACTATACCACACATGATTTGGAACTTGGCGCAGTGGTATTTGCATTAAAGATCTGGAGACACTACCTTTATGGTACAAAGTGTACAATTTTTACAGATCACAAGAGCCTACAACACATATTCAACCAGAAGGAGCTGAATATGAGGCAAAGACGTTGGGTTGAGTTGCTGAACGATTACGACTGCGAGATAAAGTATCATCCAGGGAAGGCGAATGTGGTCGCCGATGCCCTAAGTCGGAAGGAGAGGATCAAGCCCATAAGGGTTAGGGCTTTAGAAATGATTATCCAGACCGATCTTTCTTTGCGCATTCGTGCCGCGCAGAAAGAAGCTCTCAAGGAAGGAAACCTTGAAGAAGAATATCTCCGTGGGATGGAGAAGCTACTGGTACCAAACGAGGAAGGAACGTTATGCTTTGAGAAAAGGATTTGGGTTCCTTTGTTTGGAGGTTTAAGGAAGGTTATTTTCGATGAAGCTCACAAGTCGCGGTACTCTATCCACCCTGGAGCGGATAAGATGTACCAGGATCTCAAGAATTATTATTGGTGGCCTAGGTTGAAAGGCGATGTTGCTGTTTATGTGAGCAAATGTTTAACATGCGCTAAGGTTAAAGCGGAATACCAGAAGCCTTCAGGACTTCTGCAACAACCCGAGATTCCCAAGTGGAAATGGGAACAAATCTCCATGGATTTTATTACGAAATTGCCAAGAACGCCGAGAGGCCAT
The DNA here is from genome assembly GCA_030545235.1 of Helianthus tuberosus. Classification (NCBI taxonomy): domain Eukaryota; kingdom Viridiplantae; phylum Streptophyta; class Magnoliopsida; order Asterales; family Asteraceae; genus Helianthus; species Helianthus tuberosus. Next base: position 133,543,371 of record CM060363.1, read on the forward strand.
GACACTATTTGGGTAATAGTGGATCGATTAACGAAGTCAGCACACTTCTTACCTATCAGGGAGAAGGATAATACGAGCAAATTGGCTGAAATTTACATGAGAGAGATCGTCGCGCGCCATGGAGTACCTCTCTCAATCATCTCTGATAGAGACGGAAGGTTTGTGTCAAGGATATGGAAATCCTTCCAAGAAGCCTTTGGCTCACAATTGAATCTGAGCACTGCGTTTCATCCGTAAACTGACGGTCAGAGCGAGCGAACGATACAGACTTTGGAAGACATGCTGAGAGCGTGTGTTATGGATTTGGGCGGTAGCTGGGACAAGCATTTGCCTTTGGTCGAATTTTCATACAACAACAGCTACCACACCAGTATTGGTGTCGCGCCATTTGAAGCCCTTTACGGACGCAAGTGCCGATCACCCTTTTGCTGGGCTGACGCAGGTGACAGGCAGCTTGCTGGTCCCGAAATCGTCCAAGAGACGACATACAAGATTGCGCAGATTCTTAAACGCATCGAAGCAGCTCGCCACAGACAGAAGGCCTATGCGGATCCAAACCGGAAACATGTGGAATTCCAAGTTGGAGAAATGGTGTTATTGAAAGTTTCACCCTGGAAGGGTGTGGCACGCTTCGGAAAGCGTGGGAAGTTAAATCCGCGCTACATTGGTCCTTTCAGAATTTTGGAAAGAATAGGACTAGTAGCATACAAGTTGGACCTACCTGCTGAACTCCATTCAGTCCACGATACATTTCATGTATCCAACCTGAAGAAAAGTCCAACTCAAGATGACATTGCCATTCCCATCGACGAGATTCATGTTGACGACACGCTCCATTTCGTTGAAGAACCGGTGGAGGTTACGGATTGGAAAGTAAACAAGACCCGCCGGAGCAGTGTCAAGCTCGTCAAAGTTCGTTGGAATGCCAGACACGGTCCTGAGTACACCTGGGAGCGTGAGGACCGGATGAAAGAGAAATACCCCCACCTTTTTCCTAAGAACCCTGCATCTACAAGCAGAACTTAAATTTCGGGACGAAATTTATTTAACGGGGGGAGAATGTGACAACCCTCACTAAACCAGGTATCCGTACAACTTGATTAATAATTGATTATTGCTTAATTACTGTGCTTGCTTGAACTTGTGAATAAACTGCTACTTGAACACTGATACATGTACTTACTTGCATCATACTTTACTTGCTGTCACTACATTATTTACATGACTGAACCTTAGTGACAAACATGATGCACAAAAAGCACAGTAGCACTATAACGGATAACCTATTGAACATGCTGATAAAGCCAGCATCAGGCAAACACTGCCTCTAAAGGCCTGTATGAGCCAGAAATACTTTGCTACACTAGTGGTGAGTGTAGGGATACAAGGGTTGTAGAACTGCGTCTCTAGGAATAAGTCACAATGACTGGATGAGCCTAAATCGTACTCTAAGTACAAAACTCAGCACTTTACACAAAAATTCAGCTTTTAGCTAACTAATAAAGTGCCAAAACATGAGAAAAATATTACTAGACACTTTCCAAAGTGTCAGAAATGAGTTGTGTCACTAAAAAGGGTATTAACGACACTTTAAGCTTTGTTAAGCACTTTAACGGATTACTATCCAACCGAACAACCGGACTATACCCGGAACATGAAAATATTGTTATTCTCATTATTTATCTTTATCTGAGCCAGTTAGGGTCCCTGAATACCCTAACACCCTTTGTAACGCGTGACACACCACTAACCGGGTTAAGCACTTAATTAACTATACTTAACCTAACTATTTAACCTAACTACTAGTTGGTTTCGGACTAGGACCCCCCCCTCTAACCGTCCCCAACTAAGAGGGGACACACTTGTACCATTTTGATTATTATAATCCTTGATTGTCTAATATCTAAATGACACACTAACCATTGGATAATACTCACTTGATTTGTCTATAAGTTTAACACTAAACACAACATAATCATCCATCACTCAACACTACACAACACTACTCTCTCCCTCTCTTGGAGCTTACGGCCGAGAACAACCAGCCCCCACCCATCCATTTTCGATTTTGTTCTAGCCATTCCAATCACCTACAAGTGTTAAGGGTCGTATACAAGGAGTCTTGGAGCAAACGGAACGCGAAGGACCTCTTTATCTTTCTTTTATCCACGCCATTTTCGTCAAGATTCTTCCCTAGCCTTGAGCTAGTGGTATGTTACTTAAATCACCTTCTTGAACTATTCTAAAGTGGTTAATACAATTTGTAACGGTTAAAACTCGAAATCTTACAAGATGATACTTTAAAGTCTACTAAAAATGCTATAAGTGTTGGATAAAAGCTCATATGTTGTGTAAATGTTGTAGTAATTGAAATTTGTGATTATTTAGACCCGATCTATGTTGTGGTAGCTCGGATCATCATTTAACCCGGTTTGGTCATGATCACGAATCATGACATAAGGTTGTTTTGAATAGAACAAGGGTTAGAGGATGAAACTCTACCACACAAGAATCATGAACTTGTGTAAAAGTGTTTTAGCTTGTACAATAGTGTTTAAAACTAGCAGATCTACGTATCTGCAAGTGGTATTTTCAAAGGACCAAGCGTTAAAGAAATCATGCTTTCTAAAAATGGATCTTACACTAACAAGAATGGTTTTTAGAACGCACAGGTGTGTAAACACTTGTGTAACACAAAGTTTCGACAAAATAACTATTTTTGTAAAAGTTGACGAGAAGTTGTAAAGACGGAACTTCCATAAAAACGAGGTTTTTACAAAATCGGATTGTTTTATATATGGATCCACGAAAAGTAATGAGATTTACTTCACAGTTTGGATAAACCACAAGTTCATGAAATTTATGCGATTTATATACATATTTTGACTAGTTTGTGATTTGAACATTGTTGGTTGATTTGTAAAAGAAAATGATACGCTTGAAAGCGTGGCCACCTCCAGTTACAGAGGAAACTCTGGCGAAATTTTTCCAAAAACCTAACACTTAGAAATATTTTCACTATAAGTGTTAGAAATACATTTTGACTAGTTTTCAAAATATAAGTTTCGCCACGACTATATTTACAAAACATCGGAGGTGGGATTTTCACAAAATAAAACGTGATACATAAATATATTTAGTGTATATTTTTCACAACATCACTTGTATAAGTGTTTATGATTATTTTGTGAACTACGTAAATATTATTTTTAGAGTAAAAATAATATTACTAAGTATTATTTTGGGAAAATCACATGTATTAAAATATAATATTTTTGGGAAGAATATTTATATTTTGGAGTTGGAAATAAAATATATTAAGTGAGACTTAATAGTGAAATCTGAATGTTACGAACACACATGTATTAAATCCCCCATCCTTGGGAAGGAAAATAACTACCAAGTATACAGAATGTAAACACGAAATAGTTGCCTAACTATTTCCCAAAAACTTAAACCATATAGCTAAGGCACGGCCGTCCGTCTAATAGAGTTAGCACGTGTAGGTCGTCATACAGCTGATTGATTTGGAGGCATACTTGGTAGAGACGCACCACTGTGAGTTCATGTCCCCCTTTTCTCTAACTGTTTTCAGTTTTCTTAACTGCGGGGGTGAAATACATGTTACTTTGATTACAAGTACTTTATACACGGTATGGTTAGCGTAAGGAGGTATATTACTTAGATCATGTGAGTGGGTAGGCAGAAACTGGAGGCCATTAATCCTCATTGTAGGACCGAGGGACGTAAGCGGTAGATCTATCTGGGTGTAGCGAGCCCAACTCTAGGCCCAACAGAACGGACCTCTGAGAGGCCCAACAGAACGGACCTTGGAGTGACTTTGTACCCAACGCTAAATCTGCTAGGTTTGAGTCTTCCTACTTGCACTTCACAAATATCAATGGCCTTGCAAACCATTGGTGATCTCTTTTTCCTTATTTGCTACATACCAAGACTGTTTTTATACTCACAAAGGTTTACTTACTCACTTACACATGAACTCGCTCAACATTATTGTTGATTTTTCAACTTACATGTATTTCAGGAAATTAAAGATCTGGCGCGGTATGTTATGTTTTCCCGCTGCATAAGGGTTCCAAGGTCATCCCAGTTTAGGAAATGTGACTCTTTCCTGGACAAGTCACAAATCTTAAACTGCGTTTATTTCATGTCGGTGTTTATGTTATTCAAGACAATGTTTTATGTTATGAGGTTGTAAGTCTCTAAGACAATGTTGTGTTACTCTGGTTTTAAAACTTAATCAAATGGATGATCTTGCATGATTTTATTTCATATAGCTTTGTTATGGTTAAGCTATGGTATTAAGAAGTCACCCCAAAATTAACCACGCTTCCGCAAAGCCAGGGTGTGACAGCCTATGGAACATACAACAAACCTCCAAAATTGATGGCGATTGAAGATTACAATAGGTGGGCTACAAGATTTGACGAGTGGCTTCAAGCTTTTGCATATCCAAGCTGGAAGAGTTTAAAGAATGGTTACGTTAGAGGAGGACGTTTTGGTGAAAGTCAAACAGATAATGATGAGATTGAAAGATATGTTGCTGAACAAAAGTGCATCGCGTTGATTCATCAGTCTATGAGAGATGATATAATTTCGTTGATTGAATATGAAAATTCAAAAAGATCTTTGGGAGAAACTGAGGGTAAAATGTGTAGGTAGTGCTGAGATAGTCAAAAACAAAAAGAAACTGTTAAGAAAAGAGTTTGATTTATTTGGTTGTTTAAAGAACGAGTCTGTTTCCAAGATGATTGAGAGATTCGGGCATCTGAAATTGGAGCTGGCAAGACACAAAATTGTATATACTCAAGAAGATTTGGTTGACAAACTGTTCGACTCGCTGCCGAATGAACAAGATTGGCAGCACTTTGCATTAATGCTGAAGAATACAATCAAGTCTGAAGAGTTGACAGTGGATTTGCTTATCGAAAGACTGGAGAGTCACGAGTTGGAGATCAAGAAATCTAGCAAAGTAAACAACCCATCTTATCAGCAGAATGTGGAGTTGTACTACAGAGGAAATCTACCAAAGACTAGTTCTCCAAGAATAGCATTTTCTGCAGAGAGTTCAAATAATGTGAATCAAGAAACTCCTCACAGTGGTTTTCATAGTGGATCTTCTTCAACAACTCCAAGCCAATCTGCAACAAAGAATCTGTTCCAATGTAACATTGCTGTGGATCTGAAGAATGCTCAAAATTTCAGTGAAGAGTCAGCAAAACAACAGATGGTGTTCTTAGCGTCGGTGTTAGAATCGTACGAGAGCCTCTTGGCGGGCAAGATTGGAAACACCAACCTGACTAAAGAGGACTATGATCAAATAGATCCTGAAGAGATGGAACTGATCAATATCAGGTGGTGTATGGCCAGTGCAGTCCGGAGAGCGCAACGGTTCATGGGGATTACTGGGAGACATTCTATTGGTGGGCCGTCCACAAAACTTGGCTTTGACAAATCAAAAGTCACGTGCTTCAAGTGTAAACAAAAAGGACATTTCAAACGTGAATGTCGTAACGCTCCTGCTGATGATACTGCAAATCCATTCCGCGAGGATTACTACAAAAGAGCGATCTATAATCAGAATAAATCAGAACCGCCCAGAATGAAGCAGCTTGAGGATGTCCCCAAAGAAAAATCAAGAGATCTTGCTGTTATTCATGATGACGAAGGTTTTGATTGGAGTGAACTGCTACCAGAGGAAGATGCAGTAGGATACGCTTTGTCACACCCTGGCTTTGCGGAAGCGTGGTTAATTTGGTGTGACTTCTTAATACCATAGCTTAACCATAACAAAGCTATATGAAATAAAACCATGCAAGATCATCCATTTAATTAAGTTTTGAAAACCAAATACAACAACATTGTCTTAACAATCACAAACATCAACATGACATAAACACAGTTTAAGGATTGTGACTTGTCCAGGAAAGAGTCACATTCCCCAAACCCGGATGACCTCGTAACTAGTGCAGCGGGAAAACGTGTCATACCGCGCCAGATCCTTTAATTCCCTGAAATACATGTAAGTTGAAAAATCAACAATAATGTTGAGCGAGTTCATGTGTTTAATATGTGCGCGCGAATAAACCTTTGTAATCATTGCAAGTATGAATGTTTTGTAAACTCTGGTATGAAAGCAAATAAGGAAACATATCAGTTATTGTGTATCCACATGGTCCAACCTGCGGGCGCATGGGAGGGGATAGGACAAGGTCACCACATGGTCCAACCTGCGGGCGCATGGGTGGTGTTACGACAAGGTCACCACATGGTCCAACCTGCGGGCGCATGGGTGGTGTTAAGACGGGGTCACCACATGGTCCAACCTGCGGGCGCATGGGTGGTGTTAAGACAAGGTCACCACATGGTCCAACCTGCGGGCGCATGGGTGGTGTTTGTTATGCTCAAATAGGCCTATCACTCGTATCCCTCGATCGTACTACGAGGACTAATGTTCTTAAGGTTTCACCTACCCAATCACATAACCTAACAGTTCCTTCCTTAGCTGACCATACCATGTAAGAAACATTCGTAATCATAGTAACATGTATTTCACCCCCGCAGTTAAAAACTGAAAACAGTTAAGAGAAAAGGGGGACATGAACTCACAGTGGTGCGTCTCTACCAAGTATGCCTCCAAATCAATCAGCTGTATGACGACCTACACGTGCTAACTCTATTAGACGGACGGCCGTGCCTTAGCTTTATGGTTTAAGTTTTTGGGAAATAGTTAGGCAACTATTTCGTGTTTACCTTTTGTATACTTGGTAGTTATTTTCCTTCCCAAGGATGGGGGATCCAATACATGTGCGTTCAAATTATATCATTAAGTCTCACTTAATATATATATATATTTCCAATTCCAAAATATAAGTATTTTTCTCAAAAAAATATTATATTTTCATTTCACATAATTTTTTTCTCCAATAATACGTTGTTAAAATACGCGTTCATAAATATTTCCGTAAGTGCGTAAGTTACGTTTTAACAATCGAGTGGTAATATAATTACCGGTGTAACTTATATATTCATGGTGAAAGCGTTCGTATTATTTTGGATTCGTTAACGTTCGTAAATATTATTTTTACTCTAAAAATAATATTTATGTATTTTCACAAAATAATCATAAACAGTGTGTGAAAATATATATTTATCACGTTAAATTTTGTGAAAATCCCACCTCCGAATATTTAGTAAATAAAGTCATGGCGAAATTTATATTTCGAAAACATGTCAAAAATAATTCTAACACTTGTAGTGTAAATAGTTCTAAGTGTTAGGTTTTTAGAAAAATTTCGCCAGAGTTTCCTCTGTAACTGGAGGTGGCCACGCTTTCAAGCGTATCATTTTCTTTAACAAACCAACTCAACAATTTTCTTTATTTGATCAGAACAACTTTCATCACAACAACTAATCAACATATGTGTAAATTGCCAAAAATTACATGAACTTGCAGTTTTCCCAAAACTGTGGTGTAAATCCCCTTAATTTTAGTAGATCTTCATATAAGGTAATTTGATCTTGTAAAAACCTCGTTTTTAGAGAAAATCCATCTTTACAACTTCCCGTCATCTTTTACAAAAACTGTTATTTTGTCGGATCTTTTCATTTCACAAGTGTTTACACACTTGTGGTTTATAAAAATCATGCTTGTTAGTGTAAAATCCATCTTTTAAAATACATGATTTCTTTGATACGTGGTTCTTTGAAAATACCACTTGCAGATGCGTAGATCTGCTAGTTTTACAAGTCTATTTCATAAGAAAAAATGTCTTTACACAAGTTCATGGTTGATATGTAGTAGTGTTCATCATTTAACCTCTTTCATACTTTAACATACTCTAGGTCATGTTACATGAACATGACTTAGCCGGGTTAGATGACGATCCGAGCTACTACTAGCATAAATCAACACTAAATAATCACAATAAAACAAGTCTCACAAGTTTTACACAATTATCCATTTATTAACCATCATGTTCATTCTTTTGCAAGACTTTAAATTTTGTTCGCTAGTGTTTATGATTTTTATCCGACAAATTTCTTATTAACCACTTTAGATATGAATAATAGGGTGTTTAGAGTCACTTACTACTAGCTCGAGGCTAGGGAAGAAACTAGTCGAAAAACGAGTGGTTAATAGCGTTGAGGTGAGGTCCTTGACGATCCGTAAACACCGGGTCTCCTCGTATGTGATCCTTCACCCTTGGTTGTATATTAGATTGCAAGATGGAAATAAAAGAAATGGTGGGTGGGTCTTGGATTCTCGGCCGTAAGTTCAAGAGGGGAAAGAAAAGTGTAAAATTTTGTTGTTTGTGGATAGAAGGGTCTTGTGGTTATATTTAAAGACCATTATTCACAAGTAACCATTAGATAAAGTGTAAACTAGATACTAGGCAACCAACATTTAATTAATCACATTTGTAAGAGGTTGTCCCCTCTTGGGACTAAAATCGTTGGGTTCTATTTTTTTTTTTATTATTATTTTTTTTAGTTAGATCTTAACTAGTTAGTTAGATGTTAGTAACTAGTTAGTTTAATTAGGAGGGTTAAGACTAGTTACTAGTGTGTTGTAAATTGTAACGGGTGTTAGGGTACTCGGGGACCCTAACTGGCTCAGAAAAAGATAAATAATGAAAATGACAATATTTTCATGTTCCGGGTATAGTCTGGTTGTTTGGTTGGATAGTAATCCGTTAAAGCGCTTAACAAAGCTTTAAAGTGTCGTTATAATTATATTTAGTGACACAACTTATTTCTGACACTTTGGAAAGTGTCTAGCAATATTTTTTCTCATGTATTGGCACTTTATTAGTTAGCTAAACGCTGAATTATTGTGTAAAGTGCTGAGTTTTGTACCTAGAGTACGTTTTAGGCACATCCAGTCATTGAAACTTATTCCTAGAGACGCAGTTCTACAACCCTTGTATCCCTACACTCACCACTAGTGTAGCAAAATATCTCAGGCTCTTACAGGCCTTTAGAGGCAGTGTTTGCCTGATGCTGGCTTTATCAGCATGTTCAATAGGTTATCCGTTCATGTGCTACTGTGCTTTTGTGCATCATGTTTGTCACTAGGGTTCAACATGTAAATAATGTAGTGACGATAAGTAAAGTATGATGCAGGTAAGTACATGTATCAGTATTCAAGTAGCAGTTCATCAGCTAGTTCAAACAAGCACAGTAATTAAGCAGTAATTAATCATTAGTTAAGTCGTACGGATACCTGGTTTAGTGCGGGTTGTCACATTCTCCCCCCGTTAAATAAATTTCGTCCCGAAATTTAAGTTTTGCTTGTAGATGCAGGGTTCTTAGGAAAAAGGTGGGGGTATTTCTCTTTCATCCGGTCCTCACGCTCCCAGGTGTACTCAGGACCGTGTCTGGCATTCCAACGAACTTTGACGAGCTTGACACTGCTCCGGCGGGTCTTGTTTACCTTCCAATCCGTAACCTCCACCGGTTCTTCAACGAAATGGAGCATGTCGTCAACATGGATCTCGTCGATGGGAATGGCAATGTCATCTTGAGTTGGACTTTTCTTCAGGTTGGATACATGAAATGTATCGTGAACAGAATGGAGTTCAGCAGGTAGGACCAACTTGTATGCTACTAGTCCTATTCTTTCCAAAACTCTGAAAGGACCAATGTAGCGCGGATTTAACTTCCCACGCTTTCCGAAGCGTGCCACACCCTTCCAGGGGGAGACTTTCAATAACACCATTTCTCCAACTTGGAAATCCACATGTTTTCGGTTTGGATCCGCATAGGCCTTCTGTCTGTGGCGAGCTGCTTCGATGCGTTTAAGAATCTGCGCAATCTTGTATGTCGTCTCTTGGACGATTTCGGGACCAGCAAGCTGCCTATCACCTGCGTCAGCCCAACATAGGGGTGATCGGCACTTGCGTCCGTAAAGGGCTTCAAATGGCGCGACACCAATACTGGTGTGGTAGCTGTTGTTGTATGAAAATTCGACCAAAGGCAAATGCTTATCCCAGCTACCGCCCAAATCCATAACACACGCTCTCAGCATGTCTTCCAAAGTCTGTATCGTTCACTCGCTCTGGCCGTCAGTTTGCGGATGAAACGCAGTGCTCAGATTCAATTGTGAGCCAAAGGCTTCTTGGAAGGATTGCCATATCCTTGACACAAACCTTCCGTCTCTATCAGAGATGATTGAGAGAGGTACTCCATGGCGCGCGACGATCTCTCTCATGTAAATTTCAGCCAATTTGCTAGTGTTGTCCTTCTCCCTGATGGGTAAGAAGTGTGCTGACTTTGTTAAACGATCCACTATCACCCAGATAGTGTCATGGCCTCTTGGCGTTCTTGGCAACTTCGTAATAAAATCCACTGAGATTTGTTCCCATTTCCACTTGGGAATCTCAAGTTGTTGCAGAAGTCCTGAAGGCTTCTGGTATTCGGCTTTAACCTTAGCGCACGTTAAACATTTGCTCACGTACACAGCAACATCGCCTTTCATCCTAGGCCACCAATAATAATCTTTGAGATCCTGGTACATCTTATCCGCTCCAGGATGGATAGAGTACCGTGATTTGTGAGCTTCATCAAAAATAACTTTCCTTAAACCACCAAACAGAGGGACCCAAATCCTTTTCTCGAAACATAATGTTCCTTCCTCGTCTGGTACCAGTAGTTTCTCCATCCCACGGAGATATTCTTCTTCAAGGTTTCCTTCCTTGAGAGCTTCCTTTTGCGTGGCACGAATGCGCAAGGAAAGATCGGTTCGTATAATCATTTCTAAAGCCCTAACCCTTATGGGCTTGATTCTCTCTTTACGACTTAGGGCATCGGCGACTACATTTGCCTTCCCTGGATGATACTTTATCTCGCAGTCGTAGTCGTTCAACAATTCAACCCATCGTCTTTGCCTCATATTCAACTCCTTCTGGTTAAATATATGCTGTAGGCTCTTGTGATCTGTAAATATTGTACACTTCGTACCATATAGGTAGTGTCTCCAGATCTTTAAAGCAAAAACCACTGCTCCAAGTTCCAAATCATGTGTGGTATAGTTCTTTTCGTGCACTTTCAGTTGACGCGATGCGTAAGCAATAACCTTTTGGCGTTGCATCAACACACAACCTAATCCTTGACGCGAAGCGTCACAGTATACCACAAAATCATCTGTACCTTCCGGTAGTGCTAAGATTGGCGCATTGCAGAGCTTATCCTTCAGTATCTGGAATGCTTCTTCCTGTTTGATTCCCCAATCAAACTCTTATCTTTCTGGGTGAGGAGCGTCAATGGTTGAGCGATTTTTGAGAAATCCTCAATGAACCTTCGATAGTAGCCAGCCAAACCCAAGAATTGTCGAATCTCGGTTGGCGTCTTTGGCGTTTCCCAATCCTTGATCGCCTCGATCTTGGTTGGATCCACGTGGATTCCATCTCCATTTACCACGTGCCCAAGGAATTGGACTTTACGTAGCCAAAATTCGCACTTGGAGAATTTGGCATACAGCTGTTCCTTCTTCAGCAGCTCTAGAATGGCTCTAAGATGCTGTTCGTGCTCGGCCTTTGTTCTTGAATAGATCAAGATGTCTTCGATAAACACAATCACGAACTTGTCCAAGTACGGCTTGCAAACTCTATTCATCAAATCCATAAAGACTGCAGGTGCGTTTGTCAAACCATACGTCATAACAAGGAACTCGTAGTGTCCATAACGAGTTCTGAAGGCTGTCTTTGGGATACTCTCCCCTTGTATCCTTAACTGATGGTATCCAGATCGAAGGTCGATCTTTGAATAAAAGCTTGAACCTTGCAGTTGGTCGAATAGATCATCAATCCTTGGCAGAGGATATCTATTCTTGATCGTCAGCTTGTTCAGCTCCCGGTAGTTGATGTTTATTTGAAAATCATCATCCTTCTTTTTTACGAGTAGAAATGGGGTTACCCCAAAAGGGAATTTTGGTCTGTTATCTTCCTTCTCTACCCATTTCTAAAACTTCTCTGTCAATCCCTGCATCTCCGAAAATGTAAGTCGCTACGATGCAACGACTACGGGTGTAGTGCTTGGAATTAGATCGACGCGAGATTCGACTAATCGTTGAGGAGACGATTCTGGCAAGTCTTCGAAGAAGACTTAGGGGTATCTTCCCATCACAGGGATATCTTCGAGTTTCGGTTCTTCGGCTTCTTTTTCCACGACATGAGCCAAGAATGCAACACATCCTGTGTGCGAAAATTTTCGTGTCTTCCTTGTCTGATAATCCGTAGGAGCGTATCCTGCTCCATGAATCACAATCATTTCTCCGTTCGTCGTCGGGGCGCGGATGACAATCTCCGCCGGGTTGTTCGACAACCAGTCCCTCCCAATTATCACATCGAAGCTTTCGTTAGGCTTGTTCTATCGAGAACTGGGTATCTAGGTTACTTACTACTAAAACAACTATATTTTCTGAAGCTAAAATTTGACAATACTGTCAAATAGAGCATAACATTGACTATTATGAGACGTACCGATATCCACGCTAGGATTCTATCCCCGCTGTTGAGCTTTCATCCACGTGCCTGAGTGTTCTTAGGGCAATACTTCCTGAAATGCCCCACATCACCGCAATTAAAACATGCTTGGCCACAGTCTTGATCGTCAGCTTCCCTGCCTTGATAGTTGTTGTCGTCGTTATTTCCTCCGCGATTTCCGTTACCATCTTGACCTCTATTTCCATGTTTAGTACCTTGCCGACACGTTTCCTTAACATGTCCCACCTTGCCACAGTTACCACATTTTCCATATCTACACCGCCCGTTATGGGGTCGTCGACAGTTGTCGCACTTTGGTAGGATACCCGTGTACTCTTTTCTCTTTTTGGCCTTGTCGTTGCTACTCGACTGGGTACCCTGTTTGAAATTTGTCAACTTCCTCTTGTTGTCCCCAGATGACTCTACATGAGTCTCCTTCTTCTCCTCCGAGGTTGAAAATTTGTTCATCCTGACTGCCTCTTCCGTCAGGGCTACACTTAGATTGATGGCCTCAGTGATTGTTGCAGGCTTTGATGTCGTTACCATGCTCATGATTTGGGGTGCCAATCCCCAAATGAAACGCTCAATCCTCTTAAACTCCGGATCTACCATGTAAGGAACGATACGCGATAGAACTTGGAACTTCTCCACATACTCAGCTATTTTTGGACCTTCCATCTTCAAGTTCCAGAACTCAGTTTCTACCTTCTGGCTTTCTGTTCTCGAACAGTACTTTTTAGGCATTAGCTCTTTCAGCTCGTCCCATGATAGAGCATACGCAGCAGCCTCGCCCATTGTCTGAACCTGAAGTTTCCACCATGACAGAGCCCCATCTCGAAACAGCCCGGAAATGTACGTGACCTGATCTCTTGGGGCGCATTTGCTCGCATGCAAAACAGTGTCCGTCTTCTCAATCTAGCGTACGAAGGTTACGGCACCCCCAGTGCCGTCAAAATGTAGGGGCTGGCAGCCTAAGAACTGCTTGTAAGTGCAGCCGTTGGGTGGGTTATTTCCTGAGGTACCTCCGTTGCGCTCGGAGTGATGGGCCTCGTATTGTGCGATGACTGCAGCAATGATTCCCTGTAGTTCCGCCTCGTTGGTGGGTATACGTACATCCCGTCTTGGAGGCATCTTCTAAATGATGATTCACGTAGGTTACGTCATAATAAGTAGAGTGTACGTAAGTATACAACAATATCAACACATAACATCTCTTGTTATCAATCACATAACATCTCATGTTATAAATAGATCACCCATATTGATAGCTTCTGCAATGGTTGAGGGCTTTGAGGTAGTAACCATACCCCTGATCTGGGGTGCAAGTGTCCAAATGAATCGTTCAATCCTTTTGGACTCCGGTTTGACTAAGTAGGGGGCGACCCTAGATAAGTCGTGCGATCGCTGGACAAGTTCAGGAATTTCTGGTTCGTCCATTTTCAAATTCCTGAACTCCACCTCAAGCTTCTAAATTCCAGTCCTAAAACAACATTTCTTCTCAATCGTTTCCTTGAGCTCGTCCCAGCTCAGTGCATAAGCAGCGTCTGTGCCAAGGGTCTGAACCTGGAGGTTCCATTAAAAGAGTGTGCCATCTAGAAATGTCCCCGAGATATAGGTAACACTCTGTTGGGACGAACAGTCACTCATTCTTGGTATGGAGTTGGTCTTTTTGGACCAACGAACAAATGCAACGGCGCCTCTTGTTCCGTCAAAGTTCAAAGGCTTGCAGTTCAGGAACTGTTTATAGGTGCAGCCAGTTGGAGGGTTATCTCCAGTAATGCCATCGTTGTACTTAGAGCGGAGGGCTTTATGTCGTGCATTTATCTGTGAGATGCGTTCTTGCAGCTCGGCTTCTGTCCTTGGTAACGTACTGGTGTTTGTGTCACGTCTGGGCGACATTCCCTTTTGTCGAAGTGGTGTGAAGCGGGTTAGACAATGTTTCAATTGTCTAGGAGATACATAGCACCATAAGCCATCATGTAATCTCCCAATTTCACACGTAAATATACTAAATGTATGAGTGAGGAAATAAATTCTGAGCCTTCACGTAGGCTTGCCAATTTGGCTTGTTGCTTGTAATAGAATGAACTCGAGGCTACATCGCCTCGCCTTGGTCATTCGTGTTTTAGATATTTCCTGCTACATTGGTTTTCATTAGCTTGACCCGCAGAGTCCACCAGGATTTCTGTGCACTACAAGTCGTTATTACGTGGGCCCCCGTAATAATAAATTGTCTTGCACAGTTACCCCAAATTTTCTCTCGTCCAAGCAGATGATCAATCAAGGAGCAACAGTAGGTGCATTGGCATGAACAGGGTCATGCTCCAATGCGGGGTCAGGAGCAGCGCCTGGCTCAGGGGCCACGGCCGGCTCCGGATCAAAAACTCCATCTCAAGATCAGCTGGATCAACAAACACAGGGGGTTACAGGATCCTCCAAGGGCTGGTCTAAGTGTATGAACTCAAGGTCATGGTCTGGATCAAAACCAGATGGAAAAGCAGGATCAACCTCAATATCGTGATCAAACTCAAAGTTGTGGGCGGGATCCGGTGCAGCTGATGATGCCATATCAGGGTCGGCGTCGTGTGAGTGGTGCTGCATTCCCTGTATGTGCGAAGATGCGGATGTCAGAAACTCAAATGAGTCTGGGATAGGGGAATGGACATGAGTTTCCCCTACAGGAGTGTCCGCATGCAGTAGTCTAATACCAGCAGCAATAGGGCCCTGCCCTCGAATGGGTCCTCCTCCAGTAGATCGTTATCGTCGTCAGAGGCCACGTCGGGAGGGGGGGCATATCAACAACAGGATAAGCGGCAAGGGGGTAAATTCCCAACAAGATGGCCATCAGTAGGCTCTGCTACGACTTCAGGCAGCGCAAAAGGGCTGAAAGTCGTCATTGTCTGTGCCGGTAGTATCGGAAATGTACACCTCGTGCTTCGATGAAACTATGTCGTCTGATACTATAGCCATGGGATTCATAGTGTCCATCTTTCTAGTACTTGATGAAAGCATGACGTTTGTAACACAGACACATATACGTATAATAATCAATCATATAATCATATAAACATGTTAGTCAATCAAATAATTCTCCTAGTCCCACTGGCCAAATTCCTCCCAGTCTCTAAGACTGCTCTATCCTCCACCTCGACCTCTTAAATCGAGCCTCGGTCCCCTTGACCGAGCCTCAGCCTTCATGACTGAGCCTACTCTTCCTAGCCTCACTAGCCAACTACCTCGGTCACCTAGACCGAGCCTCGGTCCTCCAGACCGAGCCTCGGTCCTCCAGACCGAGCCTCGGTCCTCCAGACCGAGCCTCAGCCCTCCAGGCTGAGCCTATAATAAATCAACGTGCTCAACATTTGTTTGTAAAAAGTTTTGGATCTGGACTTAAGTGGTATGCAGTAAAATGTTTTCGTGAGAGCCCTAGTGATCATAGTCTAGACTCGAGAAAGAATCCTAGTTCGCTATGATCAGAGCTCTGATACCAAGCTGTCACACCCTGGCTTTGCGGAAGCGTGGTTAATTTGGTGTGACTTCTTAATACCATAGCTTAACCATAACAAAGCTATATGAAATAAAACCATGCAAGATCATCCATTTAATTAAGTTTTGAAAACCAAATACAACAACATTGTCTTAACAATCACAAACATCAACATGACATAAACACAGTTTAAGGATTGTGACTTGTCCAGGAAAGAGTCACATTCCCCAAACCCGGATGACCTCGTAACTAGTGCAGCGGGAAAACGTGTCATACCGCGCCAGATCCTTTAATTCCCTGAAATACATGTAAGTTGAAAAATCAACAATAATGTTGAGCGAGTTCATGTGTTTAATATGTGCGCGCGAATAAACCTTTGTAATCATTGCAAGTATGAATGTTTTGTAAACTCTGGTATGAAAGCAAATAAGGAAACATATCAGTTATTGTGTATCCACATGGTCCAACCTGCGGGCGCATGGGAGGGGATAGGACAAGGTCACCACATGGTCCAACCTGCGGGCGCATGGGTGGTGTTACGACAAGGTCACCACATGGTCCAACCTGCGGGCGCATGGGTGGTGTTAAGACGGGGTCACCACATGGTCCAACCTGCGGGCGCATGGGTGGTGTTAAGACAAGGTCACCACATGGTCCAACCTGCGGGCGCATGGGTGGTGTTTGTTATGCTCAAATAGGCCTATCACTCGTATCCCTCGATCGTACTACGAGGACTAATGTTCTTAAGGTTTCACCTACCCAATCACATAACCTAACAGTTCCTTCCTTAGCTGACCATACCATGTAAGAAACATTCGTAATCATAGTAACATGTATTTCACCCCCGCAGTTAAAAACTGAAAACAGTTAAGAGAAAAGGGGGACATGAACTCACAGTGGTGCGTCTCTACCAAGTATGCCTCCAAATCAATCAGCTGTATGACGACCTACACGTGCTAACTCTATTAGACGGACGGCCGTGCCTTAGCTTTATGGTTTAAGTTTTTGGGAAATAGTTAGGCAACTATTTCGTGTTTACCTTCTGTATACTTGGTAGTTATTTTCCTTCCCAAGGATGGGGGATCCAATACATGTGCGTTCAAATTATATCATTAAGTCTCACTTAATATATATATATATTTCCAATTCCAAAATATAAGTATTTTTCTCAAAAAAATATTATATTTTCATTTCACATAATTTTTTTCTCCAATAATACGTTGTTAAAATACGCGTTCATAAATATTTCCGTAAGTGCGTAAGTTACGTTTTAACAATCGAGTGGTAATATAATTACCGGTGTAACTTATATATTCATGGTGAAAGCGTTCGTATTATTTTGGATTCGTTAACGTTCGTAAATATTATTTTTACTCTAAAAATAATATTTATGTATTTTCACAAAATAATCATAAACAGTGTGTGAAAATATATATTTATCACGTTAAATTTTGTGAAAATCCCACCTCCGAATATTTAGTAAATAAAGTCATGGCGAAATTTATATTTCGAAAACATGTCAAAAATAATTCTAACACTTGTAGTGTAAATAGTTCTAAGTGTTAGGTTTTTAGAAAAATTTCGCCAGAGTTTCCTCTGTAACTGGAGGTGGCCACGCTTTCAAGCGTATCATTTTCTTTAACAAACCAACTCAACAATTTTCTTTATTTGATCAGAACAACTTTCATCACAACAACTAATCAACATATGTGTAAATTGCCAAAAATTACATGAACTTGCAGTTTTCCCAAAACTGTGGTGTAAATCCCCTTAATTTTAGTAGATCTTCATATAAGGTAATTTGATCTTGTAAAAACCTCGTTTTTAGAGAAAATCCATCTTTACAACTTCCCGTCATCTTTTACAAAAACTGTTATTTTGTCGGATCTTTTCATTTCACAAGTGTTTACACACTTGTGGTTTATAAAAATCATGCTTGTTAGTGTAAAATCCATCTTTTAAAATACATGATTTCTTTGATACGTGGTTCTTTGAAAATACCACTTGCAGATGCGTAGATCTGCTAGTTTTACAAGTCTATTTCATAAGAAAAAATGTCTTTACACAAGTTCATGTTTGATATGTAGTAGTGTTCATCATTTAACCTCTTTCATACTTTAACATACTCTAGGTCATGTTACATGAACATGACTTAGCCGGGTTAGATGACGATCCGAGCTACTACTAGCATAAATCAACACTAAATAATCACAATAAAACAAGTCTCACAAGTTTTACACAATTATCCATTTATTAACCATCATGTTCATTCTTTTGCAAGACTTTAAATTTTGTTCGCTAGTGTTTATGATTTTTATCCGACAAATTTCTTATTAACCACTTTAGATATGAATAATAGGGTGTTTAGAGTCACTTACTACTAGCTCGAGGCTAGGGAAGAAACTAGTCGAAAAACGAGTGGTTAATAGCGTTGAGGTGAGGTCCTTGACGATCCGTAAACACCGGGTCTCCTCGTATGTGATCCTTCACCCTTGGTTGTATATTAGATTGCAAGATGGAAATAAAAGAAATGGTGGGTGGGTCTTGGATTCTCGGCCGTAAGTTCAAGAGGGGAAAGAAAAGTGTAAAATTTTGTTGTTTGTGGATAGAAGGGTCTTGTGGTTATATTTAAAGACCATTATTCACAAGTAACCATTAGATAAAGTGTAAACTAGATACTAGGCAACCAACATTTAATTAATCACATTTGTAAGAGGTTGTCCCCTCTTGGGACTAAAATCGTTGGGTTCTATTTTTTTTTTTTTATTATTATTTTTTTTAGTTAGATCTTAACTAGTTAGTTAGATGTTAGTAACTAGTTAGTTTAATTAGGAGGGTTAAGACTAGTTACTAGTGTGTTGTAAATTGTAACGGGTGTTAGGGTACTCGGGGACCCTAACTGGCTCAGAAAAAGATAAATAATGAAAATGACAATATTTTCATGTTCCGGGTATAGTCCGGTTGTTTGGTTGGATAGTAATCCGTTAAAGCGCTTAACAAAGCTTTAAAGTGTCGTTATAATTATATTTAGTGACACAACTTATTTCTGACACTTTGGAAAGTGTCTAGCAATATTTTTTCTCATGTATTGGCACTTTATTAGTTAGCTAAACGCTGAATTATTGTGTAAAGTGCTGAGTTTTGTACCTAGAGTACGTTTTAGGCACATCCAGTCATTGAAACTTATTCCTAGAGACGCAGTTCTACAACCCTTGTATCCCTACACTCACCACTAGTGTAGCAAAATATCTCAGGCTCTTACAGGCCTTTAGAGGTAGTGTTTGCCTGATGCTGGCTTTATCAGCATGTTCAATAGGTTATCCGTTCATGTGCTACTGTGCTTTTGTGCATCATGTTTGTCACTAGGGTTCAACATGTAAATAATGTAGTGACGATAAGTAAAGTATGATGCAGGTAAGTACATGTATCAGTATTCAAGTAGCAGTTCATCAGCTAGTTCAAACAAGCACAGTAATTAAGCAGTAATTAATCATTAGTTAAGTCGTACGGATACCTGGTTTAGTGCGGGTTGTCACACGCTTTCATAGCAGAAAAGATTATTCCTTACAAAGACACCAGAAATGAAGAAGAAAAATACCTCAGTAGAAAGAGTAGAGCAGAATTCAAGATGATCAGATTATCTAAGGTGTTCAGTGAAGCCAAGAGAGCAAAAATATGGGATGCTGATAGAGAATGTTACCTTGATCCTCAAGGAAACATTGCTATTGATACGAAAACTCTTAGTCTAGAAGCTTTCATTGAGGAATTTGCTGAAGAAGAAGAAGCCTTACAAAGAGAATGGTGGGGAGGTGGAAAAGAGAAAGAGAATGAGTCGCAGTCTAAGAAGATTGATGATGGGATTATTGATACTTCACAAGAATTCACCGCTAAAAACTTGGGGAAGATGGCTGACAAAGTGCTTGCTGCAAAGGAACTTGAGGTAGACTCTAAGTCTGAAACTGAGTCTAAAAGCAAGGTCAGTCCAAACATTTCAACAAGAGAGTCAGGTAAGAAAGTCAAAGGTTTTAGTGACTGCAAAAGTTGCATGAAAAACTGCAAGTTTTGTAGTACACTCACTTACCTTAGTGATACAAAGGTTGAAGAACTGACAACAAGAGTCAGAAAGGTTGAAGATCAGATTCTAGACCGTGATAAAATGCTAAAAGCTTCAAATGATCGAGCTAAAAATTTAACTGGGAAAATTGAAAATTATAAAATTGAAGTAGAAAGAATTAGGAAAGAGAATGAAAAGCTAATTCACGAAAATCGTCAACTCTCAGAAAATTTTGACAAACTAAAACGAACGGTAAAAGATTCTGATAAAAGAAACGGTAAAACCAATAAAGAAAATGAGCATTTAACTGTAGTTCTTAGATACAAAGAAGAGCAAATCAACCAACAACTGGATGAGATTGCTAAATTGAAGCTTCAGTTTGAAGAAGCTAAGATTGAGAATGAGCGTATCAATCTGAAATTAACAAGTTACAACTCCGCAAGCTTTGTTTTACAACACATTGTTCCTAAACCCATCGGGAAAAACAAAGCAGGCGAAGATGTTTACTCGGATGGAACTGGGGTTGGGTATCAGCAGGTTCCACCGCCAGTGTTAAACAATTTTTCAAAGAAAACATCCGGGTTGGTTAATGATGAAGATGAAATAAATGAAATAAAATTTCCAGAGTCAATTGATGTTACATTTTATTCATCTGATGATAGTGTTCAAACTGAGATTGTGAAAGGCATGGCTGAAAGTGTTTTGAAGACAGTTGAGGATGAAGAGTGTTTTCTGAACAATTACATTCCGAAACCAAAATCCAAAAACAACTTAACTGACGAACCTACTCTTGTCATGTACAAGATGTCGGGATCGGATAAGGTGTATTCGAATTCCAAGTTTCCACTTGAGAATGTTAATGTTGCTAAATTGACAAATGTGTTCAAATTTGTTGAAATTGATCTGTCTGAGATTGAAGGTCTAAAACAGACGAAGAGGCAAATGAATTTTGAAAAAGATAAAGCTTACTACAAGAAACCTGTTGTTCCACCGCGTTTTTATAACAACAATCAAAACAGATGGTCTGGTGGTTATCAGGGTGGTAAGAATTATCAGAAAAAGAATGTTCAAAACAAGAAGTTTGCTGAGAAAAAGGTGTTTGTCAAAAGCTCGAGTTCTCATTCCGAGCAGGAATCTGAGATTTTTTCAAAGTCTAATGAAGAGTTCTTTGAGCAGAAGGCCTCACAGCCCCAGACTAAGGCACAAGTCGAGTAGTTGATACTCGTATATGCTTTAAATGCAACAAAGTTGGGCACATTGCACGAAAATACACCAACTTAAAGCCTAAGTCTGAAGTTGTGATGAATTCAAGAAAGAAAGATGATGTGAAGGGAAAAGCTCCATTGGTTGTTGAGAAAAAGGTTTTGAAAAATGACAACACCAAGATCAAAACTGAACCTGTTAAGAATATGGTAACTAAAAATGACAAGTTTTACAAACGGGTTGCATCGTCTCAACAAACATGGAAGCCAAAAGTGGTTGAAAAGAAATCAAGTGTTCCAAAACCAAAGGTTTCAGAGTCGGAAAAACAATCGTCTTCTACCACTACGGTAAAGATGAATGTTCCTTTGGATTATTATGAGAAACTTGAACCACAAGTGGCTACTACTTCTGAATAGAAGAATGTACCAAAGAAAGACCAACCATCTGGTCAACCTCAAAAAGTCAAATTTTTCTTATACAAAGAGGTTGAGGTTGGGTCTGCAGAGAGCTTAAAGATGAATGATAAAAACTTCCCGCCACTTTACACTACAAAATCTCACCTTAAAGTCCAGTTACCCGAGTCGAAAGAGGCTTGGGTGGCATCAAAATCTCACTAAGTGTTTTTGATATGTGAAGGAGCTTCCAAGATTCGTTTCGCGATGGATTATGGATAGTGGAGCTTCTCGGCACATGACGGGGAAAACAGCCCGGCTGTACGATGTTAGAAATTTCAATGGAGGTTATGTAGGTTTTACAGGCAATCAAGGTGGTAGAATAGTTGGTGAAGGAACGTTATCCAATGGGATTGTTACGTTTGAAAGAGTGAATTACATCGCCGAGCTTGAGAATAATCTTCTGAGTATTTCTCAGATCTGTGATAGGATGTATACTACGCACTTCACAGACAAAGAATGTTTGATATTGAAACCAGGATTTGTTATCCCTGAAGAGTGGATTATCATGAGAGCACCAAGAGTTAATGATCTGTATGTGTTGGACATGAGTGTAGCAACTACAACCACGGGTCAGGCTCATTGTTTTGTGCCAAGAGAAACTGAGAAGGAATCGCAATTGTGGCACCGGAAGATGGGTCATATACATCTTAGAAAAATGAATCACTTGGTGCACAATGACTTGGTTACTGGTGTTCATGTCAAAGGTTTTCATCTTGAGGGAGAATGTATTAGTTGTGTCAAAGGCAAGCAGAAAAAGAAATCACATCCTCAAAAGAAAGTCAACTTAGTCTTAAGACCGTTAGAGAGAATTCATACGGATCTTTTTGGTCCAGTGAATGTCAAAAGCATCACTGGTGATTACTATTGTTTGGTTGTCACATATGATTTTTCAAGGTTTTCATGGGTTTCATTTCTGAAGTCGAAAGATGAGACGTTGGATAGTTTGATGGCGTTGTTCAGAAAAATTGAAAATCTGTACAAAAGGCGTATCAAAAGAATCAGAAGTGATAATGGTACTGAGTTCAAGAACAACAAGATGGAAGAATATTGTAATGAAAGAGGTATATTGCATGAATTTAGTGCGCCTTACACTCCACAGCAAAATGAAGTAGCCGAAAGAAAGAACAGGACACTAATTGAAACGGCAAGGACGATGCTTGCTGATTCCAAACTACCTGTCAACTTTTGGGCAGAAGCAGTATCCGCCGCATGCTATACACTCAACCGGGTTCTCACTGTAAAGAAATTCAACAAGACATGCTTTGAGTTGATCAATAATCGCAAACCAAATCTGAAGTATCTTGAACCGTTTGGGTCACCCTGCACTGTTCTAGAGCCTTTTGGAAAATTTGGTGCAAAGAGCATTGAAGGAATTTTCATGGGTTACTCAAGTCCATTGAAACGAGTCTTTGTTCCAAGCTTGAAGGGATTATTGAAGCACACAATGTTGAATGCCAAGGTCACACAATGTCACCGCAGAACCCAGGCGATTCATGGCGTTTTCATTATGATACTTTGTGGGATTCGTTTGACATAGAAGAAGAAAAGGAAGAAGAAGAAGATTTCTTTGACGAGTTGGATATTCTGAGAGAGTATGAGTCTTCGCAGGAAAGGTTCCCAGCTGAGTATACAAGACGACCGCAACAAACTTCAAATGATAATGAAGCAGGTCCGAGCAATGCTGGAGAACATGATGATATTCAACAAAAAGAAGTTGCTCCTGATAATCAGACGGCAGACAATGATAATCAAGAATCTGATAACATGCCAGTATTTGATCATGGTGATTCAGATTCTGAGGGGGAGCAAATCCAGATTTCAAGTAAAACAAACCCAGTCAATGAAGAAGGTGCAAATCTGAATGTTACTAATTTGGAAGGCGAGGTAGATATTCCAGGCGAGGTGATGCCAAGAACTCTTTCATACCATCCAGATGAGTTGATAATTGGAGAGTTACAATCAGGCGTTCGCACTAGACGTCAAATTGACCAAGGCCTTACTTGTTTTTATTCTACAGTTGCTCCTTTACAAACTGAGTTTTCACTTAGTTGTTTTATTTCGCAGATCGAACTGCGAACTTACAAAGAGGCGCTAACTGAAGATTCTTGTGTCAATGCTATGCAAGAAGAGTAGAGTCAGTTTGAGCAGTTAGGAGTGTGGAAGTTAGTAGATTTGCCTGATGGTCAAAGGAAGATAAACACAAAGTGGGTGTTCAAGTGCAAGAGGGATGATTGTGGGGTTGTTGTTCGTAACAAAGCTCGACTCTTAGTCCAGGGTTTCAGTCAGCAGGAGGGTATATATTTCACCGAAGTGTATGCTCCAATGGCTCGACTAGAAGCAATCAGAATCTTCCTGGCATTTGCATCTTGGAAAAATTTCAAAGTTTATCAGCTAGATGTAAAATCGGCGTTTCTCTACGGGAAGGTAAAAGAGGAGGTATATGTCGGACAGCCACCGGGCTTCACCGATCCAATCCACAAAGACAAGGGCTACTTGCTAGACAAAGCGCTGTATGGTTTACAGCAGGCCCCGAGAGCTTGGTACGAGACTTTGTCTCAACACCTGCTAGCCAACAGCTTCATTCGTGGAAAAGTGGATGCCACTCTCTTCACCAAAGAGGTCGATGGACATCTTCTGATTCTTCAGATATACGTGGACGACATCATATTTGGGTCAACAAATGAGAATCTGTGCAAAGATTTCAAAAAAGTTATGAAGCAAAAATTTGAAATGTCATCGATGGGTGAGATGAAATTCTTTTTGGGACTTCAGGTTAAGCAACTGCCTAAGGGAATTTTCATACATCAGATGAAGTATGTTCATGATATCTTAGAGAAATTTGGGATGTCAGGTTCTACTCCAGCTTCCACCCTATTAGCGACGAACCATGGGATAAACCCTGATCTCACCGGAGAGAAGGTAGATGAAACGATGTATCGTTCCATGATCGGATCGCTGATGTACTTGACTGCTTCAAGACCCGATATCATGTACCCAACGTGCCTCGCAGCAAGATTTCAATCTAACCCGAGAGCTTCGCACATGGTCATTGTTAAAAGGATATTACGCTACCTTAAAGGAACTCCATCGTTGGGGTTGTGGTATCCAAAAGATGGCGAATTCATGCTCGAAGGGTATTCTGATTCCGATTTCGGATGTTGCAAAGTTAACGCTAAATCAACAACAGCGGGGTGTCAGTTCTTTGGACCAAGATTGGTTACCTGGCAATGCAAAAAGCAGACCTCTATAGCTTTGTCCACATGTGAAGCTGAGTATGTTTCTGCTAGCAGTTGCTGCTCTCAGATCTTGTGGATCCAGCAACAGATGCGTGACTACGGTTTGCAATTTCTTAATACCCCTATCTTTGTTGATAATGAGGCATCGATAAACATTACGAAAAATCCTGTTCATCACGCTAAAACGAAACACATTGAAATTCGTCATCACTTCATCCGAGATTGTTTCGAGAAGAAGTTGATACGAATTGAGAAAATCAACACTGACGAACAAAAAGCTGATTTACATACCAAAGCATTTGATAAAACTCGTTTTCAATATTTGCTAAAACTGAACGGTATGAAGCTTTTATCGGTGTTGGAGGAGATTCTTGGCGTTGATGAAGGTACCACTGTAGATGATGATGTTGAGAAGCAATCTGCAATGGTTTTTTCGATTTTTACTTGTTTTGGTATTTAGGGGGAGAGTATAGAGTAATATTTTCAGAAAATACAAAAACAGTAAAAAATTTCAAAAATCCAAAAACATGAAATATTTTCAAAATACAAAAACAATAGAAAACAGAAAAGAGCTTGTGTAAAAAGGGAAAATGATAGTACATTGGCTTGACAGTTACGATATGCTAAAGATATGTAAATTTTAAAAAAGTTTTAAACAGTCTCGCTGATGATATGCCGATAGGTTTTTACACATTTAGTAGGTTTGTTCGGGATATAAACCTAAATCTTTACTTGCTTATTTCGTGGGGAACACTTCTTGGATATATAGGTAACCCCTGAAATCTCGTTTGAAAGATCCCTCTTTCTGAGATACTAGGTCTTTATACTCAGTGTTATCTGGGGTATTATCCCGAGACTTCTGATTTTGCGGAAGCAATGGCCTAGTCCCCGTTTAATACTTTACTGCTTGCTTGAAATATATCGCCGCCCTCAGCTAAAAATGATAAAACATTGAAAAATGCTAATCATGGCTGTTGTAAAAAAGATCCTCTAAAGGGGACACACTAAAGTCGAACCGTCATCTCTCTGCTGAACGGAAGTTCTGACCTGAGCTCTCACGGTTTCGCATCTAACCCCTTACAGATATCATCTGTGGTATACTCACCCGTAAGACTGAATATTGGGATTTGGATACGGGAGTTTATTCAAGAGGTGGGACACATGAATGAGTTTAAGTCTTAATTCACCTAATTCATATCCTGGACAGATTGAAATGTGTGTGAGAATTTAAGTGGATCAGTATATCGACAATCTAAGCGACTTGCTTAATTCTGAGTATGAAATTAAAGCTTAACGGTACTTGTGACTTGTCGAATAGCTGATATGATTCCCTAACACGCTCACCAAAATTATGTTTGTAAATAGTTTACTTTTACTGCATTTTATTTCTCTATTTCATTTCTAGTTTAGAAATTTTATTAAAATCCAAAAAGATTTTACATTTCTGCTTTATTTTCCGACAAACCAAAGTGGAAAGCTTATCTTCAGATTCGAATTGAAGCAAATGCAGGAAGTTTCTGAACTGGAGGATGAGTTGTGAGCTTAACATGATAAGTTTGTGAAAGTTGAAAAGTTAAAGCAAGTTCATCAATTTGAAACTTGTAAATTTCAGAAAATTGTTTGAACTAGTTTGTACAAAATGTTAGTGCGATTTGTCTCAGATCAACCAAGGTCATTAAGTTGGACTTGGTAGACTAATTGAGTAATCAGGGTCATTAATTTGGACCTGAATACTTAAGTGGATTTCTAATTCTGAAAAAACAACAAATGAGATTGAATGGTAAGTTTGGATTGAAACTGTTATTGTCATATATCTTATATTTAGGTAGAGATTGTGCAGGTAACAGACATGAGTTTATGAAAGTAGCTGAGCAAAATTCCAGCCTACTGATAGGGGGAGTCTGAAGATTTTAAGTCAGATGCAGTTTCTGAATCTACATTCAAGAGGAAGTTTGAAAGTTGTTAAAGATTCAGATTCTGTGATTCATGCTAGCTGTTGATTGAAGAAGAAGATTGAAAGAAGCTTTTACAATGTCAGATAATTTAGGGCAGAGATTGATAGATTAAGACTAAAGACTGAAGACTGGATGCTAAAGACTTCGTCAACATCCAAGGGGGAGTCTGTTGGTGCACTGATGTCTGTTAACTTCGTCTTTAATGAGTCTTGTATTGTATCTAGTAGATCAGGGCACGTATATCGAGAAAACAGTATTTTGGGTAATTTTGCACGGAATTAGGTAATCTCGCTTGAACTGATAATTCCGCTTGAGATGATTTCGTGCGGAATTCTATGCCTATAAATACTTGATCATGTCTGTCATTTGGAACGGAATTATATGTGTGTGTTTGAGAGCCAAGGTGCTGCCGAATTGTAATCAGATCTATAAAAGCTCAGGAAATCAGTAATAGATAATGATTAGAAAGTATCAAGTTGTGTTGACATCATTTACATTGATTCCGCCTTTGTTTTTGATGATGAACTACTCAGATTGACTCGTTAGGGTCACACGACGATCCAACACAAGGAATTCTTTGTTTGATTGTTTCCAGAATGAGCTTTTTTATTCCTCTTCACAGCTTGTCCCTGAAACAAATTTTATGTTTGTTTTAGAAATTTTATTATTTTTATAATTTTCTGGTGGAATAAAACCTAAACCCTTTCTTTTGAAATTACCGTTATGGTTTGGTTTCTTTTGAAAACCAGAACTGTAACCCTTTTTCTTGTTTTCTCTTTGTTGAACTCTTGAGGTGTGCTTTTTAGGTTTTTCAGAAAGATTTACATCTTTTATTTCAGAAATATTAATTTCTATTAACTAGAAAACCTTTTTGATCATGTCATGTTTAACACCTCTTATTGGAAACTCTTTATCAGAGTATAATTTGTTAGAATCATTCAAAGTATATGCAACTTCGAATGTTTCATCCTCCAAATTAGACTTTGACAGCAAAAATTTTTTACTATAAATCCTTTTAACCGATGTCTTTGAACTTTTGACTGACGAACTCGAACTTCCAGACTCGGACTTTGACTCAGACTCCTCATCTTTATCCAACACC
Source organism: Helianthus tuberosus (assembly GCA_030545235.1). Lineage (NCBI taxonomy): Eukaryota > Viridiplantae > Streptophyta > Magnoliopsida > Asterales > Asteraceae > Helianthus > Helianthus tuberosus. The sequence goes on from CM060363.1 coordinate 133,571,369, forward strand.
TGATCAACCACCTTTTTGATTAACTCGGACTCATGATCAGTGTCAGACGATGTAAAAGTAACATCAATGTTTTCAGGTAATTCATCAGTTATATTGGACTTTAACTTTATATTGACTACTTTTTCGACTTGCTCCTCATTTGGTTTTCTGGGAGAATATCCTTCCCAGATCGGAGGCGGACACTTGTTATAACTAACACTCTGTTTCTTACCAGTATCCTTCTTCTTTGGCTTCTCATCTTGAAACACTTCAAAACCTGCAACAGTTGGATAAATTCGATCAATCAAATAATCAGAACTAGAATAACTTTGCAACAATCTTCTAATTCTTTCATTTTCAATCTTTTCTGTCTCCAACTCTTGCTTTAACTTTGCACATTCTTCAATGTAATGGTTGATAGCTTTTTGCTTCGACATCATCACCGCATTCATCATGGTCAACGCATCTTCTCTTTCAGAGTTTGTCTTCTATAGACCAGTCAACGTTCTATTTAGCACATCGTATGATTCTTTCACATAATTGAGATTGAACAGTAATTGTTCTTTCATCTTGTCAAGCTCACACAACTTCTCATCTTTCTCTTTACATTGCTTGCAAGCTTCTGAACACTTTAGACACGGTTTGATAACTTCAACAATCTTTTCTACTTCGATTATCTTTTCAGTTTCAACAATCTCTTCATCAATTTTTACTTCTTCATTTTGAACAATCTTCTCATTTTGAGCTATACTTTCACGTTTCATCTTCTTCTGTTCTTTTGCTGTCTCTCCTTCAGCTTCTCCAAACGATCTGCAAAATATAATTGAAAACTTTCAGGAGATAAATGAGTTTTTGCAACGTTAATATGTTTTTCTTCCTCATCATCACTACTGTCATCAGTTGGTGATTTATCAAACATTACTGTCTTTTCTGAACTGTCATCAGATAACCCAGAATCAGATGGTGTTTGATCAAAAACTGTTGTTCTTTCTGAACTTGCATCTGATGAATCAGACTCTCCTTCTTGACTTTTCTCATCACTGGCAAACGCTTTCATCCACTCCGTCATCAAATCTGGCTCTTGAACTATCTGTGCAATGAGACCTGCTATTTTTAAATCGGGTGGAATGTATTTGTCCCCACTGAAACCTGCAGCCACTTTCTTAGCATCTTGATCAATGATACCATAATAAGCTTTCTTATTTGCATCTTCAATCATTTTGGCATGAGCAGTTTGTGGTTCTTTTTGTTGATATGGTTGATAAGCAACTTGTTGATAAATGACTTTCCGATAGTAATCATCCTTTCCAAACGGATTCTGTGCTCCGCTTGCTTCTCGATTTTACATTCTCTCTTGAAATGTCCTTTCTCCCTGCATCGAAAACAAGTAACTTTAGATTTATCAAAACCCAAAGTAGATACATTAGCATCCAGAAAATCATTTCTCCCTGTAATCATCTTAAATTTTTCAGCTCTTCTTAAAACACTCGCTAAACACCATTTTATATCCATAAGTTCCATTTCCTCAGCATCGATCTGATCATAATCTTATTTCGTCAGCATAGGATTTCTGATCCTTCCTGCAACCAATCCTTCATATGATTCCAATGCTGTAACAAGTAATGCCATATGACTTTTGACAACTTCTTCAGAAAAATTTTGACCATTCTGAAGATGCAAGGCGATGTTGCAATTTAAGACATGACCATTGTTGCTGTTTGAGCTTTGAACTTGATGGCTTGAGCTTGAAACTTTTGGATTAACACTCGGGTATGAAGAGAATCCACTATTACTGCTTAGACTTTGATTGACTGATTCAGATGAGTTTTCTGCACTAAAAGCAGTTTGAATTTTAGGACTTGCTTCGACATTTTGAACACTCCCTTTGAAGTACATTTTAACATCTTGTTGTGCACTCGGATTGTTCATTCTTGAAATCTTCTGTTGCTCAAGATCTTGACCTTCAATCTTTTCAATGAACTGTGAAATTGTCAAACCATCATATTCACCAGTATTCTTTAATATCATAAAAAATGTACCCCATTCTTTCTGAGGTAAAGCATCAGCAAGTTTATCAACCCATTCCTCTCGATCTTTGTTGATGTTTAACAATGATATAGATCGTACTAAGTGACAATATCTTTCAATCAATTTCTTTGTATCTTCTCCTGGCAAACTTGAAAATAAATCAAATTCTTTCTTTAATAATGCCTTTTTGCTCTTGATCATTTTATCACTTCCCTCAAACTTGATTCAAAGAGCTTCCCAAATTGAACGTGAAGTCTTATCATGTTGAAGCAATACAAATATGTCTTCTTTAATAGCTTGCTGAAGTAAACTGATCATCATTTTTTCAGCTTTGTACATGTCTCGTTCTTTATCCATAAATTCAAAAATCTTTTTCTCAACTCCCAAATATGTACGTGGTAAAACATACTTTTTCTCAACACATTCCCATGATCTCAAATGATTAGCTTGAACCCAGTTTTCAAACCTATCTTTCCAGCCGTAATACTCCTCAATTCCCATTAGCTTCGGGGGTTTTTGCAAAGTTCCAGTTTCATTTTCCATGTTCATGTTCTTAGCAATGTCAGCTGGAGTAGTCGGGGATGTAGCAAACGCGTTGTAGAATTCTTCTTCCATGTTTCAGCAAAATTTTCAAAAACTGACACTTTCAAGCGAAATATCCCTTTCAAACGGTATTACAGTCCGAAACGGAATCACCTTCTGAAATGAAATCACCCTCAAACGAAATCACCTGTTGAAACGAAATACCCTCTATTTCAAACGAGATTACTGATTTCGTTTGAAACCCTTCAAGCGGAATACCAATCTGGAGCGGAATAGCTGATTTCAAACGAATTACTCAAGCGAAATTACAATTCCAAGCGGAATTATGTGCAATTTCAAACAGAATTATGCTGATGTCATCATTTTGGTTCAACTTTTCAAGCGAAATTACGATTTGATCAAGTTTTAAGCAGAATTTAGGTCTAAAACTCTCAAGGGTTTGTTAAAACACAAATGCGCGTATACTGTGAGAATTTCAAGTCATTTTAACCGTGAAAACAAGTTCAATTTAGAAAAGAAGGTGTAGAAGCTAGAAAACTGATGAAATAAGGCTGAAAATGATAGAACTCCTCCTCCTGAGCTCTGATACCACTTGTTGGATCATGTTCAGACCCGAAACAAGTTGATCAGAGGCGTTCTACTCAATATGAAAGGCGGAAACAGACATATCGAGTTCGATTCAGCTAGATATACACTTTAACTGTCTTTCTGATTGATTTGACAAAGTTTTACAGCAAGATGACACTTCGGCAGCACTTTGGCTCTGGAATCACACACATACACAAGTCCCTTAAACGAAATCAGAACACAGGTATATATAGACCACGTAATTCCGTTTGAACATGACTCAAACGAAATCACTTTCATGCGGAATTGCTATTTCAAAGGGAAATAACCATGTAATTTCGTTTGAAATGGAAAATGTCAATTTCAAACGAAATTAACCTTATACCCTATTTTCTCGTTTTCTGTGCCATGAACTATCTAATACAAGACAAGACTCGATACAAGACGAAGTCGACAGACGCATGCACCAACAAAAACCTCCGTCTTCCTGAATTGTTACATGATCAGCATGTTTTCTCTCTTTTGATGGTCCTTCTTTAATCTGCTTTTGGTTTGTTCTTAATGGTTGCTCGTTGTTGCGATGATAGGTGGCCTTTTTGTAGTAATATTCATGGAAAAGATTCACGCTATCATCAGCTTGATGGTTAGCGCACTCTCGTTTGAAGTGTCCCTTCTGTTTGCACTTGAAGCAAGTGAACTTTACTTTGTCGAATCCCAGCTTCATATCAGGACCTTCCAAATACTTCCTGCCAGTGATCTCCATGAACCGTTGGGCTCTCCTGATAACACTCACCATACACCAGGGAATGTCCATGAGCTCCATATCTTCCGGATCAGCTTGATCGTAATCCTCCTTTTTCATGTTTGGATTGCTGATCTTTCCTTCAATTAAACCTTCATACGATTCCAGAATAGATGCTAAGAAACTCATGTGCCGTTTAGAGAAATCAGTATTCAAATGCGGAGAATCTTTCCAATTCTGATTTTGATTGGCTTTTGCTAATGAATAAGAAGATGAATGATGTCCAGAATCATAGCTCAGAGATTTATTGTTTGATGATTCACCAGCATTGTCAGTACTAAAGGCTGTACCAACTTTTGGTGACTGATTGTTCAGCAGCATACTTCGTCGGTAGGTATAGATCAACATTTTGCTGGTAACTGGAACTAGACATTTTGTTTTGTTTTTGTAACTCTAGATCATGTCCTTCCAGTTTCTCAATCAGAACATCCAGCATGATCTCATCAAACTTAGCATCATTCTTTAAAACAATCACAAATGTTTTCCAATCTTCAACATGCGGCAATGCCTCAATCAGTTTATCAACAATCTCTTCTCTGTCTTTGTTGATTCCAAACCTCTCCAGCTCGATTTTCAAATGACAAAATCTTTCTATCATTTGTCTAACAGTTTCGCCTTTCATACACCCGAACAAATCGAATGCCTTTTTCAGCAGAGAGATTTTTGTTTTTCTTGATACCTTTACCACCTTCGGCTTTTAGCTTCAATGCTTACCACATTGACTAGGAAGTTTCACCATGTTGAAGTAAAAACAAGATATCCTCTCTAACCGATTGTTGCAATAATGTTACCATTTTTAGTTCATTAGAGTGGTTAGTTTTATCGATTTCTGAAAATTATGGAATTGTAAGTAATACATATTGATCATTTACAGTTTTTTTTATATCTGAATGTCATCATAATCCAACTCTCATAGGCATAAGCCTTCACCCAGTTCTCAAATCTAGTGCTCCACCAATGATAATCTTCTATGTTCATGAGTTTCGGTGGTCGTTGATGATTTCCATACACACTATCATATTTCAAACTTTCTAAAATAGCACTTGAAACTATTTTAGTTGTAACTGGGGTTGGTTCACTTGTTGTTTCGGATATAAATGCCCTGTAAAACATGTTGTAGAATTTTTCATCCATAATTCCTGCAAACAATCAAACACTTGATCAAACTTTTGACGAACAAACAATACAGTGAATTTGATCCGGATGAACTGGTCCAGATAAGGTTTGGTCCAGATGGGTACTGTGGTCCGGATGAGCAAGATTTCTGGATGGACTCTTGCGGATGGATAAATCTCCGGATGAGCACCAAATAAGCCTATACGACCGGATGGAAAAGTCTATCTGTCCGTATTGACAATGACGTCAGCAAACTCAGTTCCGAAGTTCATGAATTTTACTGATTTGAGTATGTTTTTGTTTAAATTTTGATTTGAAACTTTGTAGGATTGTTCAAAAATGTTTCTTAGATGGTGTGACTTGTACATAACCTTAACATGAACTAAAATAGTGTTTAGAAGTCTTACTGCTAACTCTATTGGCTAGGGAAGTGGCACGAGAAGGAAGAAGATGAAAAATGAAGAAGATAGGTGGTTAAAAGCTCCTCCAAGTGGTCTTTGAGCTTCCTTTGCTTCACACCTTCTTAGATCATCTTCTTACACCATAATATCACTTTGGATTGCTTGATTGAAGGTTGAAAATGGAGATGTATATGTGGGTATGTATGGCCGAGAGTTATGGAGGGAGAGAAGAGAAGAAAGTGTTTTGAAAGTTTGATGAAAGTGATAAGGAAGTTAGTCTTGTGGGTTATCTTATAATCTTTCAACAAAACATTAACCATGAGTCCATATGTCTAATATCTAGATCACACAACTTAATTGTTTAATGAACAAGTTGTGGGGCCACATAAGGGGCCGCTTTCGAGAAGGAGGGGGTATTATGTCAAAATTTGGAAGTTGGAGGTTAATAATGTAAACTAAAAGGTTTAAGTAACACTAAGTGTGTTTAGGTGTTTTTATGATTTTTAAGGTGTTATATCACCAATACTAGCTTTATATCATAAAAACAATGCTTCTAGTCTAGTTTTGATGTTTTGGGTAGTGTCCGGTTATTCGTTCGGTTAACGGTTCGTTAAAGTGCTAAATTACGCAGTTTTACTAGGTATGAGGTATCTTTTGTGACAGTTTTAATTCCCGACACTTTACAAGTTATTCTGGACACTAAAACATCAATTATGCATAATATTTCAGTGTTTAAATGCTGTTTTTCTACTGAATTCTGTAGAATTCAGCATTTAAAGTGAGTTTTGGGTGTCTTTTTGTGCTTATTTCAGCTTCCGGAAAGTGTACATGTTAACCCTTGTATCCACACTTAGGTTTTAATGTGTTTTTGATGTCGGACCTACTCCTAGGCCCTAAATCTACTGTCTGGCTACTTTTTGTGGAAGTGCTAACACAGCGTGTCCTACCGGTGGGTTTACTAGTCTTTCTGACGCAACGCTTAATGTAATGCATAATGCATTATTTGAAGTATAAAACATGCATGAATTCATATGTAAAGAAAATAATCACATAATGTTGACGTTTAATCACATAATTGTAGATAATAAATAATAAATAAAATAGTATGGAGATTACCAGTTTTGTGCCAGTTGTCACAGTCTCCCCTCATTAAAAGAATTTAGTCCCGAAATTCAAGCTGAGTTATCTCTCGCAGGAGCTTTCTTGAATAGGTGGGGGTACTTGGCTTTAAACTGGTCTTCGCGTTCCCATGTGTACTCAGGCTCGGGCTTAGAGTTCCAACGTACTTTAACAAGTTTAATTCAACTCCTCCTTCTTTTCTGGATCTTCCAATCCATTACCTCAACAGGCTCACCATCGGGATGTTCGATGATAAGCTGGTGTCACGACACCCGACCCGGTTTTACCCGTTTCAGGAGCTGCGAGACAGAAACCCATGGTATTCTTTATTTTGGCAGCAGAAATTTTAACAGGATCTTTTAAGATTGAAAATGCCCAATTATTTTATTTCACATTTTGGGACAACCCCATACTTTACAATAAAGGAAATTTCACAGGGAAATTCCTTGTTTATACAAAACGTGTTTATTTATTTTACTGAGCCACTTTATCCAAGCTGGTAGTGCTACGCGGCACTTTTCCTGATTCACAGTAAGTCACCTGAAACATGTTTAAAAAGATTTTATCAGCGGGGAAATACTGGTGAGTCATTCAATTTGCACAAAATGACACATTGTTACAATTTACAGCATTAAGGGTTTTTATATTTGCCCCTATCTTATAATTAGCTGGTTCAGCTATCACTCGACCGAATCTATGACTGTGGACATATCACTAATTAGGCTCACCCACCTAAAGTGATAAATCGTTAGTAGTAATGTGCACAAAATACCCACATACTGCCAGTAATTACAGATTAGCAAAGACTTAATCACTGCAAAGTATAACTGGAAAACATTTAGGGTTTTGTAAAGCAATTTAATAAAAAGAGAATGACTCACATTGCAAGTTTAATTTGACAGAACCTTGCCTACTGATTTAGCCTTGTAACCTAGTTAAATAATAATGCACACGAAACTAGGTCAGTAACTTAATACAACATTTAGGATAAACTCATGAAATCAAAACCCTCACGACGAATGACAAATTATAGCCCGAATTCGGGCAGCACTTAAACATCCATCGGATCGGTTTCAATCGATCAGACATTCTATCGTAGCAATGATCGAGTTAGTAACCTGTACTCGTAGCAGCGTTCCCTGAGCGAAATTATGATTTTAAGTAGTATACTTCGTCTTTTGAAATGATTTTTCGAACACAGATGAAAGTCCCATGCCCGTGCAATTTATAGCAAAAATTTAGGTTTTACGCGGCCCGCGTAAACCCTCACAACATCTTACGCGGCCCGCGAGGGCCACTTAGGCTACGATTAGGGCTAGCGTGTCACGCGTAGGCCCGCCACGTGTGTGACACGTGGCCTAAAGCTTATCCGGTCGAATCACCTAGCTGTCGAGGCCCGCGTAAGCTTCCCTTAAGTCTTACGCGGCCTGCGAGAGACCCTTAAATTTTGATTTTCTTGATTTTCAACAAGGATTAGGGTTTTAGGGGTCCGGGTTTCTACTTACGGGTCGTTTTGGGACATTTTTGGCAGGTCCTTACATCCTCCCCACCTTATCTAAAATCTCGTCCTTAAGATTTACTGAAATAGGTGGGGATACTTTCGTTTCATTTTCGATTCCAGTTCCCAAGTGTACTCAGGTCCTCTTTTCGAATCCCACTTGACTTTGACTAGTACTACTCTTTCGTGCTTGAGAAAGTTGATCTTTCTGTCTTCTATTTGAAGCGGTTTCTCTACAAATTTCAACTTTTCATTTACCTCTATATCTTGAAGAGGTACTACCAGGGACTCATCAGATAAACATTTCTTGAGGTTGGATACGTGAAACATGTCATGTACTCCAGCCAGCTCTTCTGGTAGTTGTAAGCGTTAGGCAACTGGTCCTATTCGCTGGATCACTGGGAATGGTCCTATGTACCTTGGACTTAGCTTTCCTTTCTTACCGAACCGAATTACTCCTTTCCAAGGAGAAACTTTCAAAAGTATCTTGTCTCCAACTTGAAATTCCAGCGGCTTGCGTCGATTGTCGGCATAACTTTTCTGGCGATCTCGAGCCGTCTTCAGTCTTTCCTTGATTTGAGTTATCTTGTCGGTGGTTTCCTGTACAATTTCAGGACCTGATAATTGACTTTCTCCTATTTCTGCCCAGCAAACTGGAGTTCTGCACTTTCGTCCATACAGTGCTTCGAATGGGGCAGCTTCGATGCTTGCATGGTAACTATTGTTATAGGAGAATTCAATTAAGGGTAGGTGGTCGTCCCAGTTTCCACCAAAATCTATTACACATGCCCTGAGCATGTCTTCCAGGGTTTGGATCGTCCTTTCACTTTGTCCGTCTGTTTGGGGATGGTATGCAGTACTTAAGTTCAGTCGGGTCCCCATTGCTTCTTGGTAACTTGTCCAGAAATGTGAAGTGAAACGACTATCCCTATCCGATACAATGGAGAGTGGGACTCCATGTAAGGATACTACTTTGTCTACGTACAACTTTGCTAATCTTTCCAGGCTAAAGGTCTCCTTCATGGGCAGAAAATGAGCTGATTTGGTTAATCGATCCATAATTACCCAAATCACGTCGTTCCCTTTTCTGGTTTTGGGCAACTTAGTAACAAAATCCATTGTTATGAGTTCCCATTTCCATACAAGCATTTCCAATTGTTGAAGTAACCCAGAAGGTTTCTGGTGTTCTGCCTTAACTTGTGAATAAGTTAGACATTTAGATGCATATTAGCAATGTCCTTTTTCATTCCTATCCACCAGAAATTGTTCCTTAAATCTTGGTACATCTTATTATTACCAGGGTGCATGGTATATCTAGATTTATGGGCTTCCTCTAAAATTTTATCTCTTAAATTCCCTTGCTTAGGTACCCAAATTCTTTTCTAGTGGAATCTCCAAATTCCATCCGTCCCTTGCTCTAATTATTTTATTCTTCCTTTCATTCCTTCAGCATCATCCTCGATTGCTGTTTCTTGAACGTTCTTCAATTGTTCCATTAAATATACTTGAAGATTTAATCTAAGAGCACAAATTCGTCTTTGTTTTTCATGATACTTACGACTTAAGGCATCTGCGACTACATTTGCCTTTCCCTCGTGATATTGAATATCACAGTCGTAGTCACTTAGAATTTCCATCCATCTTCTTTGTCTCATGTTTAATTCTTTTTGCCTAAATATGTACCTTAAACTCTTATGATCTGTATAGACTATAAATTTACTTCCGTACAGATAGTGTCTCCAAATTTTAAGGGCAAAAATTATTGCTCCTAATTCTAAATCATGGGTCGTATAACTTTCCTCGTGCTTTTTCAATTGCCTTGAGGCATACGCAATTACCTTTTTGCGTTGCATTAGCACACATCCCAACCCTAGCTTAGAAGCGTCACAGTAAACTTCAAAATCTTTTGTCCCTTCTGGTAAGGCAAGAATTGGGGCATTTGTCAACCTTTGCTTTAAAATCTTAAAGGCCTCTTCTTGCCTAGGCCCCCATTCAAACTTAACTGTTTTATAGGTTAGCTTAGTTAATGGTACAACTATCTTAGAAAAGTCTCTTATGAAGCGCCTATAATACCCAACTAATCCTAGAAAACTTCTAACTTCCGTAGCTGATTGCGGGAACTTCCATTTAGTGATCGCTTCTATTTTCTAGGGATCTACGTGAATTCCTTCCTGATTCACCATGTGTCCTATGAATTGCACTTCCTGTAGCCAAAATTCACACTTCGAGAATTTGGCGTAAAGCTTCTCTTTTCTTAACAAAGTTAAAAGTGCATGTAGGTGCTCACAATGCTCGTCCTGGCTTTTGGAATAAATAAGTATATCGTCGATGAAGACAATTACAAATTTATCCAAATACGGTTTACAGATTCTATTCATCATGTCCATAAATGCTGCAGGAGCATTTGTTAGTCCAAAAGGCATGACTGTAAACTCATAATGACCATATCTAGTTCTGAAAGCGGTTTTAGGTATGTCTTCTTCTTGTACCTTCAACTGATGATATCCGGAGCGTAAATCTATCTTAGAAAAATATCTAGCTCCCTGAAGTTGATCGAAAAGATCATCAATCCTAGGTAATGGGTATCGATTCTTAATTGTAACCTTATTCAATTCCCTATAATCGATACACATTCGCATTGAACCATCTTTCTTTTTCACAAACAACACAGGTGCTCCCCATGGGGATGAACTAGGTTGTATGAATCTTTTACTTAGCAATTCATCTAACTGATTCTTCAGTTCTAACATTTCTGTGGGTGCTAACCGATAGGGTGCCTTGGCTATTGGTGTAGTTCAAGGAATTAAATGAATTCTAAATTCTACTTCCTTATCTGGTGGTAATCCTGGTAGCTCTTCTGGGAATACCTTCGGGTACTCTGATACTACAGGAATTTCCTGAAGTTCCTTACCTTTAGTGTTAATGATTACCAAAATCATATACACTATTCCTTGTTTTCGCTCATAACTAGCAACTTTCATTAATGAAATGAACTTTAATGGTTTGCGTGGCTTATCTCCTGTAATCACAATTGTTTCTCCTGCGGGTGTATGAATTTCTATGGAATTCTTATCACAGAGGATTCGAGCATGGTTGGCTACTAACCAATCCATTCCTAACACGACATCGAATCCGGCTAAATTCATAGGTAGCAGGTTTGCAGAAAATTTGTGGCCTGAAAGTTCTATCTTTCCTTCTTGAAGAACCTTATCTATGTTAACAGAATTACCATCTGCTGTTTCTACCGTATAAATCTGCCTAAGTTTGGTTAAAGGTTGCTTAAGAGCTTGGCAGAATGAAGTATTTATAAAACTTTGGTTTGCACCAGAGTCAAATAATACTTTCGCGTAAATGTCGTGTACCAGAAACGTACCAGCTATTACATCGGGAATCAGATCTGCTTCCTGGGTAGTCAGCTGGAAGGCTCTTGCGTTCTTCTTATTAGTTCCTTCAGCAGGTTTGGCCTTGTTATCGGCTGGCTTGACCAGTTTAGGGCATTCTGGTCTGAAATGCCCGACTTCTCCGCAATTGTAGCAGATCTTTGATTTCTTCTTGCATTCCTCCTCCCGGTGGCCCGGAATTTTGTAGAAATTGCAATTTTCCTTACATCTTCCAAAATGTTTCTTTTTACAATTTCCGCAAAATGGCGGGGCGGAAGATGACCCAGTTCCCTTTCTCTTGAAATTGCTATTATTACCCACACGAAATCGTTGGGTAATCTTTTGAGCCAATTCCTTTTTCCTGTTTTCTTCCCACGTACGTACCAACCCGTCTGTCAGGGTGTTGGCTAATTCTACCGCATCATCAATTGTGCGGGGTCTCGCAGCTTTGACGATATCACGAATCTCGCTAATTAAACCCCAAATATAGCGAGAAATAAGTACCGGTTCTGGCGAGGCCAGAGTTGGTACAATTCTGGCATATTCGAAGAATTTCGAAGTATACCCTCGGCAGTCAACATCCACCATTCGATGGCTCAGGAACTTATTTGCCATTTGTTCCTTCTCATATTCGGGGCAGAATTTCATTTCCACTAATTGCTTAAATTCTTCCCAATTCATGGCATAAGCCATGTCACTTCCCTTGGCTTGCAATACCATATTCCACCATTCTAATGCCTCTTCCTTGAAAAGATGAGAAGCATACATAACCTTATCCTCATCGACACATTTACTTATTTTAATTACTGCTTTAGTTTTCTCTAACCAACGTAGTGCCGCAGTCGCCCCTTCATTGCCTGCAAATTCAACAGGTTTATAGGCAAGAAATTCTTTATAGGTGTAACCAGGTGTTGCAACTTTCATTTTCTTAAGTATTGGAGCTTGAACCACATTATTATCATTGTTGCCGCCTCTGTTAACACTATTACTGAAATTATCGTTGTGCGTTCGTTTACTATGGTTGGCTTGCGAAGGCTCAACAGGGCTTTTAACAGCAGCGACGATTGCCAGGATAGCATTGGCTATTCCCTGGGCAACGATATTTTCTATATCTTGCCTATTAAGGAAATGATCCTCATTGTTTTGTTCAGATTGATTAACTTCGTTGGCTGGTTGGTTTTCCACGTTTTCCATCTGAATAATTAACAATATATGCAAAATATTACCACAAAATAGATAACAACCAAACACAATAAAGCAATCACAAATAATCACGTCAACACGTATAGCCAAAATTGTCGACTTTGCGACTTTCATATTTTTATATATATTAATATGCATCGATACACACCCGTTATATTACAAAAGTTTTATTCGAGTTATTTTACATGATTATATTTTTATTATTTATGTTTATTATTTTATTGTTTTATTATTATTAAACACACAACCACAGATAACCAGCCCTTCAGAGACGACGCTCCCTCTCGTCGTATTTCCACGTGATTTTCTCCCCCACATCCTGAATTCTATTTCCTGCCTCCACCAGTTCCTCGCCATAGTGGCGCAGTTCATCCAAGTTTTCTGTGCTCATAGGTGGGTTTGGTGCAGGCTCAGGGTCAAATTGGGGAAAATAGACGTTGGGGTTATTCATGAAATTCTGAAACTGCTAGTCATTTGTCCACCATTCCTCCAATTCTCTGGGTAGAAGTCGGTGGTTGACAATAGGATCTGGGATAGCAGGTTCCAAATTAACTGGAAGTTGTGATTCAGCGGGGTAATTGAAGAGGTTTTCATCGGCAGGTCCGATGAGTTCACAATTCACCAGTTGGCGATCCAGCTCCTCCCATGGTGGCATTTCCTGGGCTTGCCCGGAACTTTCCCCGATCTCCTTTCCTTTCCCTTTATCTTTCGGGTCCTCAGTCTTTTTAACCTTCAGTGCAGCTGGCTTCTTCCTACGCCCACGTTTCCAGTCCAAGATTCTTCTCCTCTTTTTCGGCTTTGGTTTCTCCTGGGCCTGGGCCTGGAATGTTAGGGGTTCCTCCGTATCTGCCAGGTAGCCAGATGGGTTTCCTAGGGTATCCATATTGGTGGTATGGATAGTAAAGTTTTGGAGTGCCTCCGACAGTTCGTTCATGCAGTTAGCACATATGAAGAAACACACACAAATTTAAGTTAAAAAAATTATTTATGGTAAATTAATTTTTCACAGAATCACAGAATGGCAATCAGATAAATTAAGTATTTCTAAATACTTAATTGGATTAAATCAGTGCCTCTGATACCACATTTTTCTGTCACGGCCCCCGACCCGGTTTTACCCGTTTCAGGCGCCGCGAGACAGAAACCCGTGGTTTTGTTTATTTTGGCAGTGGAAATTTTAACAGGATCTTTTAAGACTGAAAATGGCCAATTATTTTATTTCACATTTTGGGACAACCCCATATTTTACAATAAAGGAAATTTCACAGGGAAATTCCTTGTTTATACAAAACATGTTTATTTATTTTATTGAGCCACTTTATCCAAGCTGGTAGTGCTACGCGGCACTTTTCCTGATTCACAGTAAGTCACCTGAAACATTTTTAAAAAGATTTTATCAGCGGGGAAATACTGGCGAGTCATTCAATTTGCATAAAATGACACATTGTTACAATTTACAGCATTAAGGGTTTTTATATTTGCCCCTATCTTATAATTAGCTGGTTCAGCTGTCACTCGACCGAATCTATGACTGTGGACATATCACTAATTAGGCTCGCCCACCTAAAGTGATAAATCGTTAGTAGTAATGTGCACAAAACCCCCACACACTGCTAGTAATTACAGATTAGCAAAGACTTAATCACTGCAAAGTATAATTGGAAAATACTTAGGGTTTTGTAAAGCAATTTAATAAAAAGAGAATGACTCACATTGCAAGTTTAATTGGACAGAACCTTGCCTACTGATTTAGCCTTGTAACCTAGTTAAATAATAATGCACACGAAACTAGGTCAGTAACTTAATACAACATTTACGATAAACTCACGAAATCAAAACCCTCATGACGAATGACAAAGTATAGCCCGAATTCGGGCAGCACTTAAACATCCATCGGATCGGTTTCAATCGATCGGACATTGTATCATAGCAGTGATCGAGTTAGTACCCTGTACTCCTGCAGCGTTTCCCTGAGCGAAATTATGATTTTAAGCAGTATACTTCGTCTTTTGAAATGATTTTTTGAACACAGATGAAAGTCCCATGCCCGAGAAATTTATAGCAAAAATTTGGGTTTTACGTGGCCCGCGTAAACCCTCACAACATCTTACGCGGCCCGCGAGGGCCACCTAGGCTACGATTAGGGCTAGCGAGTCACACGTAGGCCCGCCACGTGTGCGACACGTGGCCTAAAGCTTATCCGGTCGAATCACCTAGTTGTCGTGGCCCGCGTAAGCTTCCCTTAACTCTTACGCGGCCCGCGAGAGACCCTTAAATTTTGATTTTCTTGATTTTCAACAAGGATTAGGGTTTTAGGGGTCCGGGTTTCTACTTACGGGTCGTGTTGGGACATTTTTGGCAGGTCCTTACAGCTGGTCATGGAGGGGTAAAGGTAAAGCTAGGACATCATCAATGAAAGGGACATCGTCACCAAAATCTGGCAGGGCGAAGGGCTGAAAATCTTCGAGATCGTCGTCATCAGACATCATCTCTGGGTCGCTCTCGGAGTCGGACATGAAGATCTCAGGGGCGTGTGCTACCTCATCATCAGAGACAATAGCCATAGGATCGTGCTCATCAGACAGACCGTTGCTCTCAGAAGATGACATGAGTACCTGTAACATAATATCCATGGTATATGTACATATATTAATTATTACTACTTAATCAATATATATATATAGTTACACACAAATAACAAGTAGTCCCTTGTTGAAGATAAGTGCTACCCCTGTGCACCCTAAGTCTCGTAGTGTCCTTACTTGACTCTTTGAAAAACAAGTTCAGGTAGTGGATGTCGCGGAAAGATTTTATGCAATGAAAAGCTTTTGTAAAATTGTTTTCGTGAGAGGATCCTAAGGATTGTAGTCTAGACTCGAGAAGGAATCTGGTTCACTACAATGGCAGCTCTGATACCAATCTGTCACACCCCTTTCTAAGGCGGAAGCATGAGGTGTGATCCTGAAAGGTTCTCATTGCATATAATAGGTGAACATAGTACATGAATGCAAAAAAACTCCACAATGCCATTGATAGTTAATATCCAAAACAAAAGTTAAGTTTAAAATTTACATCACACTTAAGATAATTGTTTGAAAAGTCTACAACTTCATTTCAAGAACAAATATCAAGGTTTTGTTCATTACATCTCCATAAGGAAGCGGGATATGACGATCAAATCCTACAAAAGTGGCATTGGAGCCTCGACACATAACAACTAAAAACACAAACGACATCCTTGAGCAAAGAGAGACCGTGTGAACATCCATCTAGTTACCTGAAATACATGTAAGTTTTGGAAAATCGTCAGCATAAGTTGGTGTGAGTTCATGCAGTTTTCGTATAGAATGTTTGTATACTTGTATGAAAACATGGTATGTAATTTGTAAAACGTATCTGTAAACTGAGTTCTGTAAATGTAAGGAATACGAGATTGCTAATGGTTTAGAAGGCCACTAACATATGTCACGACATAGGAAGCATCCAAACCATAGGCATTTTTCTGTCGATTTACGACTCGAGACACAAAAGCACTCTAGGAAGAACGTGGCCCAGAGTGTGGCTGCCTGAAACTCATTAGATCTAACCTTTTGTTCCCTGGTCTAGGTATATAGTTGATTAATGGTGCTTATGTCACCCTATTCGGCATATAATCTATGTGTCATTCCTTAGTTTTGTGTTCTACATACCTATTAACCAAGTTTAGCAAACAAGTAAAAGTTTAAAAGTGGGGACATGAACTCGCTGTTTTGCGTAACTTGCGTCGTAAACGTCACCGGCTTTGTCATGTAGGCATCGCAACCTATATGTGTTCTATGTACGTTAATCACTAGACTTGTAACACACAAGTACAAGTCATCATCTTAAGTTTATGTATTCGTCGTGTGTATGTTCATCATGTGTGAAGGTCGTGCCCTTGGGTGTCAGGTCTCGCCTGTTCGGCGTGTTCTTGTAATTTGAATTTGTATTGTTCTCTCGTAAATATATATTTTACTTCCAAAATATATAATTGTTTATGTAGTGTTTGACCAACGATAGGCGTTAAAAATAATTATATTTTTAACATGTCCAAATATGTCACTTATATTTTTTTTTCCAAAAATAAATATAAGTATTTTGGTTAAATAATATTTTCAATATTATTTTTGTGCAAGTATACTGAGGAAAGTATACTTGTATTTTTATGTAAATACTTGTGTATTTTACATTATTTGCCAAAAATCAACACTTTGATTTTTATTACTTTCCGGAATTATATTTCTTAAAAATAATATTTTTAAGACTTGTGTGTAATATATATATATTGTTATGCTTATAAAATATATATTTATTTTGTCATTCACCTGATTTTGTATAATTTTACTACTTGGTAATAGTTGTATATATTTGTCCAAATATATATTTATGTCCATACTTGTCCATAAATTGTCCAAGTCCGAAATCCGTTAAGGAATCTATTTACACAAATATAGTCTCTTGTATTTGTCCATATACCCTTTCATGGGTTATTTTTGTATGAATATTCATAGGTATTTGTTATGTATTTTCATGTGTATTTTGTTGTTGATACTCCTTGGGAGTATTTAGCGTATTTTCATGATTCTAATGCACTACTACGTATAATACACATAGTATACACTTAGCACAAAATTTGGTGATCACTAAATATATATATTTTCCCTAAAAATATACATACTTAATATTGATTTTAACTTGAAGAAATCCTTATTTCTTGGCTTATAATCTTGTACAAAAATTAGGAAACCTTGGTAAATATTTTTAGGTGAATTTTTTGGGAATAAGTTTCACCAAAACTTATATTTTTCTAAGTGTCAAAATTTTATAAAAATTTTGACATAGTTTCCCCTAAAAATGAAGGTTTCCCATGTTTTCAAAACATGTGTTTATTTTCTTTTCATCACCAAAACAAGTTTCCAACAAGTTTCACAAGTAACATACACTAATTATATCATGTAAAAACCTTATGATGAACTTGATTTTTGTTAAAAATAAACAAAAGGGTACGTACCTCAAGTTGGTAATATAACTAACGTTATTTTAAAATGAAAAAGTGTGACCCCTTTATTCAAAGGGTTGTGTCCTTTCGATGTACATCAAGTTGCTTTTTGTAGATATTTAAGGAGTGTGTATATTGGGACATGTTAGTTTGGGTTATATGTTTATCAAGGCAAGAGTATTAGTAAAAGGTGTGATGTAAAGAGGCACAACTTTTGACTTACTCTAAGGCACCCCAAGTTACTTTTTGCAGGGTTATGTAATGTGTAGTCTTTTAGATCTACACTTTACATACAATGATCTTTCAAAAACAAGTGTTCTTGTAAACTTTAAACAAACTTTTTATGAAACTTTAAATTACTAACTAAACCATCCATGAGTTTTAGGGTTTCAAAGTCTTGAAAATCATGTTCTAAAACCATTCTTATGCTCATTTAAAAAGACTTTATGTTTAAAACCAGGTTTGATCATGGATCTTCCAAGATCCATAATTAGCATACTTGAATCTTTCATAAACAAGCATCTTGATGAATCTTTTACAAACTTTTCATGGAGTTTGGTTTCAAATGTAAGTTTTACATAAACTTAGTAACTTCAAGAACACAAGATCATGCTTCAAAAATCATTTTTCATGTTTACATAAAGGTTTCACAAGTTCATCTTCAAGTTTAACCATGGTTCTTTCAAGATCCATGCTTAAACTTGTTAGATCTAAGCTTCTAACAAGCTTTAACATGATAGATCTAAACATAAACACAAGATTCAACAACAACAACTTCATCACATACATCAAATAACACTAAAATCACTTGCTTTCCTTAAGATTATGTTTGATCTTTACATCTTCATCTTTTAAAGTATAGTTTCTTAGATGGTGTGACTTGTACATAACCTTAACATGAACTAAAATAGTGTTTAAAAGGCTTTACTACTAGCTCTATTGGCTAGGGAAGTGGCACAAGAAGGAAGATGGTGAAGAATGAAGAAGATAGGTTGTTAAAAGCTCCTCCAAGTGGTGAGCTTCCTTTGCTTCACACCTTCTTAGATCATCTTCTTACACCATAATATCACTTTGGATTGCTCGGTTGAAAGTTGAAAATGGAGATGTATATGTGGGTATGTATGGCCGAGAGCTATGGAGGGAGAGAAGAGAAGAAAGTGTTTTGAAAGTTTGATGAAAGTGATAAGGAAGTTAGTCTTGTGGGTTATCTTATAATCTTTCAACAAAACATTAACCATGAGTCCATATGTCCAATATCTAGATCACACAACTTAATTGTTTAATGAAAAAGTTGTGGGGCCACATAAGGGGCCGGTTTCGAGAGGGGGGGGTATTATGTCAAAATTTTCAAGTTGGAGGTTAATAATGTAAACTAGAAGGTTTAAGTAACATTAAGTGTGTTTAGGTTTTTTATGATTTTTAAGGTGTTTTATCACCAATACTAGCTTTATATCATAAAAACAATGCTTCTAGTCTAGTTTTGATGTTTTGGATAGTGTCCGGTTATTCGTTCGGTTAACGGTTCATTAAAGTGCTAAATTGTTCAGTTTTACTAGGTATGAGGTACCTTTTGTGACAATTTTAATTCCCGACACTTTACAAGTTATTCTGGACACTAAAACATCAATTCTGCATAATATTTCTGTGTTTAGATGTTGTTTTTTGCTGTTTTCTGCTGAATTCTGCAGAATTCAGCATTTAAAGTGAGTTTCGGGAGTCTTTTAGTGCTGATTTCAGCTTCCGGAAAGTGTATATGTTAACCCTTGTATCCACACTTGGGTTTTAATGTGTTTTTGATGTTGGACCTACTCCTAGGCCCTAAATCTACTGTCTGACTGCTTTCTGTGGAAGTGCTGACACAACGTGTCTTACCGGTGAGTTTACTAGTCTTTCTGACGCAACGCCTAATGTAATGCACAATGCATTATTTGAAGTATAAAATATGCTTGAGTTCATATGTAAAGCAAATAATCACATAATGTTGACGTTTAAACACATAATTGCAGATAATAAATAATAAATAAAATAGTACGGAAATTACTGGATTTGTGCCAGTTGTCACAATCTTGGTCCGTACAATGGTCAAACCATTTGTTATCATATACCAGAATTTTGACGTGGACACAATAGTGCCATGCGTGCTCCTCGCGGGCCAAAAAAAGACATTTAGCTATCCCTACTCGTCATTGTGGAATACCATTGAACGGACCTTTGGAGTGTTGAAAGCTAGGTGGGCATTATTGAGAGATATGCATGTTAATTACACATATGAGCACCAAGTGAGTATTGTGATAGCATCGATGGCGATCCATAACTTTGTTAGAAAATTCGGTAGATTTGATGAAGCAAACATGGCCCAACAAGAATCTTACAATTCCGTCGGTACTAGTGATAAACTTTATGAAGAAGTTCCGTCTACAAATCGTACAGATGATGATTGTATGTATATGGTAGCGATAAGATATATTATTGCGCAAGATATAATGGAATCAAGGAGAAGAACACAGTATGACATTAGTTTGTTATTCTTCTGCATTTTTTTGTTTTTAGCAATCTGAATGTAATATTATTATGATCTAATTAGGAAATTGTAAAATATTTAAACGAATTTTATGTTATATATTTCGTAAAATTGTTTTTCAATATGCAAGAGAGAAAAAAATTTTAAATAAGCTAAACCAAACACTTTTTAAAGTGATGTCTTTTTTGGTCATTTTAAATAAATAAGCTAAACCAAACACCTTTTAAAAAACTACTTATTGGCTTATAAGCTAACCAAACACTTTTGCAGAAACTCTTTTTTCAAAAAAAGTCATAAGTTAATAAGTTATTTTAATAAAAAGTTTTTTTCAACTTAAATAAGCTAACCGAACACACCCATTATTGTGAAGAAATAATCTACTAATTCTATATTCGAGTTGTTAACTTGCTTGTCCACAATGTTAAAAACATTTTTTTTATATAATAATGTAGAGACTTCATTTATTCACCTTGATAACTCAAATGAAGTCTCTAAATTACAATAAAATACGTTTTAAGATTAAACAAAGTTAACAACTAGACTTGTTGAAGTAGTGCAACACATTGTTGTACGTCGAACAGATTGTGGCACCGTTCGCGGTATTTCTGTAAGTCCTCGAAATGGAATGATGGCGGACAGGATTTTTATCCAAACATTAATTGGCCGTGTATTAGCAGATGATATATATATAGGTTCGCGATGCATTGCTACTAGAAATCAAGATATTGGGGTTGGACTTGTCAATAGATTCATAACTTTTAGAGCACAACCAATCTCTATTCGAACCCCCTTTACTTGTAGGAGTACATCTTGGATTTGTCAATTATGTTATGGCCGGAGTCCAGCTCATGACGACCTGGTCGAATTGGGAGAAGCTGTAGGTATTATTGCAGGTCAATTATTTGTTTATATTTTTATACTATGGGGCTGTTTTTTTATACTAACCCTCAAAAAACCAACGAGTCACACACTAAGCATAGCAATTTTATCAAAAGATGAATTAAATTTTTATTAAACCCTATAGATTCCATGAATCCAATTTGCATTTCATCCGGGAAAAGCCATCTTTTTCTCAACAATGCCTTTGTCATTTGATCCAATAGTACCTCGCCCTTCATTTTAAGGCTATGCCATCCTAAGGTGCTGCTAAATGGATGGATCTTATCAACGTCCATGAATGATAAACATAGATCGAACCGCCGAATCGGAAAAATTGGGTGCTATCATATAGCTTTGTATCGGCTAAGTTCACGAGTTGGAGATAAGCGGACTCGAACCGCTGACATCCGCCGCAGGGTAAACCACCGCCTCTCAGGTCCCCCGACTGATTCTACCATAGAGGCCAACGATAGACAATAACTCCCCCCCGAACACAGCTTACAACTTTCATCGTACTGTGCTCTCCAAAGAGCGTATTCTTCTTATTACCTATTGTAGAGAATGAAAGGAAAAACAAAACTGAAAGTAAATCGGTTTTCTTTTTTTATGATGCTCCAATCCAATATTTGAACTCATATATTTTCCAAACCAAGTCATGTTCGTGGGAAGTTATTATGAAAAAAAAAAACACTTTAACAATGTGGCCAAGCAAAGTTCTACACAATATTGGATATATTCATATATCCCTACAATAATATAACCAGGTTTTAAAAAGTAAATGAGTTCTAATATTGGATTGGTTCTGTTCTCTCCCATAAGAAAAATACGGGGAAACCAAATTAACAGCTAGAAACTTGAATTAGTTCTTATTAGTGAAACTGTGAAAGGATATAACTGTCCGTTTAAATATATATATATATATATATATATATATATGTTTCAAGGACAAATACATTGACACATGAGACACAATAACATAGTAAGGTAAATAAAGTATTTATATGGGTCATGCTAATCACACACGGAGAAAATTATTTTCACATCCCAAAGCGCCGCGCTATGACCAAAGCGCGGCGCTATGCTCGACAAAAGTGCTTCGATTGACGTTTGAGACATTCCCTACTGTTTGACAGACATAAAGCTGATTATGATGTTTTGTCGTTAACCCTAAGCGCCGCGCTTTGGCCATAGCGCGGCGCTTCGACCCAAATTTTCACTTTTAAAATCAAGCTACTGATTGAGGTTTCTTCTTCAGAAAAGAAAAGCATACGTTCTTCTTCTTCAGAAAAGCATCGTTCGAGACAAGGTCGCACTCAATACGTTGTTTACAAACATACGTGGGTATTCGAGTGTTTTGTTGTTTGTTGTTTACAAAAAACGATGTCGTGGTTAAACAACTATATTTTCGGTCAATATTCTGACGAGACAGTTGTTCCTGATTCTTACGAGGGGACCGCTATTTCTGACTCGTATGAGAAACCGGTCTCGTCCAACTTGAGGGAGGCAGAGGTTGTATCTGGCATTCGTTATCGTGATAACACGGTGACGCTGGATTTGAATACCCCTGTGGAGGACCCTTACGCACAACAAGGTTATTCGAATTTCGGTTACGGTGGCGAGTACAGCTTTGTACAGCAGGAGTGTGGTCCAAACGACAGTTACGGTTGTCAACAGAGCTTACAAGGTTATTCGAATTTCGGTTACGGTGGCGAGCACAACTTTGAACATCAAGTATATTCGGACCTCGGTGACGATGGTGAGCCGGGGGATGTGTCTGTTGACGAGGAAGGCTGTTACCCGGTTACGTTTTCGTTTGATACAACGCAGACCTTTTCGTCACGTAAAGAGTTGGTGCGTTGGGTACAAGACACGGCAAAAGACAACGGTTACCTCATTGTGACTAAGAGGTCGAATAAAAGAGGAGAGAATTACAAGATTTGGTTTCAATGTACTTTTGTTGGGGAGCATAAGAGTATAGCTACACAGAGGAAAACGGGTAGCAAGAAAATAGGCTGCCCGTTCGAGATGATCGGGTTTTCGGAATCATCCGGAAGTGTTTGGAGGATCGAGGTGACGAAGGCGAAGCATAACCACACTCCTATTGAAAACTTAGAGGGTCACGCGTATGCGAGAAGGCTTTCTTCGGAGGATACAAAACTGGTTAAGGAGCTGGCAGAGCAAGACATTCCCAACCAAAGTATCTGGCGAACGCTGACAAAAAACAATCCGGCTAGAAAGCTTATTCCGAAAGATATACACAATGCTGTTCAGAAGATCAACGCCGAAAAAAATGTCGGTAAGTCTCCGATGCAAAAACTTGAAAGCATTCTTCTCGAAAAAAATTACACTTATTACATGCGCACGAATGAGATATCGAACGAAGTTGAAGATGTCTTCTTTGTTCACGAAAGATCATTCAATATGTGGTGTGCCTTCCCGCATGTGCTAATGATTGACGCCACCTACAAACGAACATGTACAACCTGCCATTTGTTCAGGTCGTAGGCATGACGTCGACAAACAAATCGTTTACGGCTGCTTGTGTGGTAATTTCCGCTGAGAAGTCAGAGAACTACCTATGGGTGTTGCAGAGGATCAAGTCTATGCTGGTAGGATGTATGGAACCGCGCGTGATTTTAACAGACAGGGATTTTGCGCTAATGAACGCGTGTGAACAAGTTTTTCCAAAAGCGCATAAGTATCTTTGTCGGTTCCATATTCAACAAAATATTAATAAGAACAGCAAGAAGAAATTCTCTGACAAGGAATGGAAAGAATTCGTACGTAGATTTTGGTTATTGTGCGAGTCTACGACCGAGGAAATATACAGGTATAACTTGGAAAACCTTGAAGCACAGCTGAAAGAAGATGACCGTGAACGTAGGTATTTCTTACATAATTATGTTCAAATTTTATATAATAACAAAAACTGACTATTTACGTTTTTTTTTAATTTTAGAGGTTTTTGATTATTTGAAGAAATCCTGGTTGGATCCGTACCGTGAAAAGTTTGTATCATGCTGGATTAACAAAACTATCAACTTTCACCAAACTACGACCAACAGGGTTGAGGGCATGCATGCAACACTAAAAAGTCACTTTCCAAGTCATCGCAACACACTGGATAAACTTGTACTGTATGTTGATCATGTTGTTGATAGACAATACACCGAGATTAGTAGTAGCTTTGAAACAAGCCTCCGAAAAGTGATGACGCACCACAAGAAGCAGCCCATGCTTGCATATATTCTCAGAAAGGTTTCAATATATGCGATTGAGCTTTTGAGTAGGGAACTAAAACGTAAGGAAGACGGGTTGAGAGCCTACGGTGCAAGCTGTGGTTGCCAACTTTTTACCAGCTGTGGTTTGCCATGTGCCTGTCGTTTGGAAAAGTTGGAAAATAAAGGTAATTAATATCTTTGACCTTTCTCGTTATGATTCTGCCACCTAATTTGTTTTCATCCACAGGTCAGCAACTCCGGATCACACACATAGACGTGTTCTGGAAGAAGCTTAACTTCAAGCCTGCAAAGAAAAACATACAGGATATCGATGTAGACGCGGAATTTGAAAAATTGAAACAAAAGATCGATCCAACACCCCCTCAAGTGAAAAGGAGCTTCTTTGAAAAGTTTCAGCAAATCCTCAATCCAGGGAACAATAACAAAAAACCTCCTGCTGTTCTGAAGAAAACTCGTGGTCGCCCAACATTGAAAACGCAGGAAGAAAGAAAGGTTGAAGCCGCTAGAAAAAGCTCGTACATTCCGTCGGAAGAAACTTGGGTCGAGGCCTCAGATGATCTTCCCCGTCACAGCTCGTACATATCACCCGAAGATTCTAGAAGACAAAAGAATACCAAACCGATCAACCTGCACCCTGATTTCCCGATGATCAAGCTCGGTCCTAAGACGGATATAGCGATCCGCAACTACGCATCTCAGATTCCCGAAGTGATCCATCCATACATCGTTAGAATAAAGGACGTGAAACCAGATGGTCATTGTGGGTTTCGATCGGTGGCTGTTGGGTTAGGAGTGAAACAAAATTCATATTTGATGATGCGCGAGGGGTCACGGGCGAGGCCAAAGCGCCCCGCTATGGCCAAAGCGGGGCGCTTTGAGTGTGCAAAAAGACAAACACCGTGTGCGAATAGACCAGGCCATTTATATAATATTAAAGAAGAAGGTCGGTGATATTTTCATATCCAACCTCTCTAACTTTTAAAATGTACACTTTTTGTCCTTTGTTGATATTTGTCCTTTAGTATAAATTTTGTCTTTGTTCATGTGGTAGTCCGGTAGATCCTCGATTTGTAGTAACCACTGTAGATGTTCTCAGTTTCACAAGGGGTGTTTGGGAATGCCATTAAACCAACTCTGAACTTACTTTTACTTTGGATAATCAAATTCATAAATACTCTAAATAAATAGCCTCTAGATTTACTGACCATAACAACTGTTTTTCGTTGTGAATGTCTCAAATCTTCTTCAAGTAAGCAAGCCACAACGATCTTGAGATACCTGGTTCGATTCTACTTCTAGCGTCTGGCTTTTTTTTCCCAAAATTTTTTTTCCGGTAACGACCACCAACATCTAAACTTATTCGCCAAAAAAACGTCGCCGCATTAGCACTGTTCATTCAAGATAGCTTCCGCATGTTATTGGAAACTGTCGCCGGTGAAGAAGACGATGGACAAAAATGGTTCTGGCTGGGGATGAGATGGGCTCATCGGAACCATTGTCGTCGTCAATTCCGGCCTTTTTATGTCACGCGACTAACTCTCACACTATCTTTGTTGTCGATAATCAACCAAGTGACGTTGCAATAGACCTTTATTACCTCACACTTTATTGCCATCATCACTACACGTGTATCGAAGTCGCAACCTAATGTTGCCGCCGCAATGCGCGGCACTGGTCAAAATTCTAGTTTACATGAAATACTAAGGAAAAAGGAAATAATTATTAGCCGGAGAGAAAAGGGAAATGGCATAGAAAAATTGCAATGAATGTTACAAGTTGGCCACTTAAGGTCTATGAATGATGGATTACACTAATCTTCTCCACTTATATTCAATGTTCTCCGCTTAGACCGTGGGGTTTGGTGGGGCGGGGGTTTAGGGCATGGGTTGACACGTGGCTTGGGGGGCTTCGCTGGGCTGACCCACATTGAAGACGGTATGGTGGGGCGGGGGTTTGGGGCGTGGCCAGCCCAAACCGCTATTTGAATAGCTTTTAAAACAACAAATTTAATATTTTTAATATTTTTAAATAAAGAAAATTACAAAAAAAAAAATTCCTAACGCTTATATTTGTTCTTTATCTCTTCTCTCATCTCCAAGATTAGTTCCAACTCTTCACCCTCTAGGTGATTAATGGGCTGCGATAGAAATTTCAAATCACCTCGTTTTTGTTTCAGGGCATCTCTAGCTTCTTTGCTCTTTTGAATTTAGGCCCTTTGTTGTTGGAATTCGTTGAATGTATCTAACTTGCATGCAATGTCATCCAACTGATCGCTCTATATTCCCCTACGCGAGCCCGAACTCCCAACTGAAGGC
Source organism: Helianthus tuberosus (assembly GCA_030545235.1). Taxonomy (NCBI): domain Eukaryota; kingdom Viridiplantae; phylum Streptophyta; class Magnoliopsida; order Asterales; family Asteraceae; genus Helianthus; species Helianthus tuberosus. The sequence goes on from CM060363.1 coordinate 133,597,979, forward strand.
GATGCCGAACCCGATCTTGATTTTTGAGCGCGCCTTTTTGCGGCATCTCTTCCATATTCAGACCGGTTTGGCGAATCATCCAAAAGGTCCTCAAACTCTTGATCTCGTGCATCAGATTGGGCTTTGGACGAGGCCCTTGACCTTTTGGAAGACGTGTTCGTTTCGCTACCACTGGGGATATTCGCCCACTTTGGATGGAACTTACAAATCTCCGAACAATGCATGAAACGGAAGTCGCTCCCCACATTTGTTTTGAATGTAACCAATGCATTTGTCACACAGTCGGCTTCAGTTTCACCACTTTTTGGGTTTTGCTTTGCCTTATTTAAAAAGGCACTAAATTTTGTAAGTTGGCCGCTTATCTCGCTCCACTTCGAGGATAAGCTATCGTTTTCACGATAAGTCTCCCTTCCCAGATCTTCATGGAATGCTTTACCAATCGCTTCCTACAAATGGCTTCGATGTTGAGAATTTCCTATTTTAATAAAAACAAAATTTAATATATTACAAAGTTATATAAAAAATAACCATAAATATTAAAATAAGGGCTACAAAATATTTAAAAATACCTAAAGTTGGATGTTGAGATTGTTGAAGCCAAGCCCTCGCCAATGCAAGTTCTTCATTAACGACCCATTTTTGTTGTTTTCGTTTGGCTGTTTCAAGTGTTTTCTCCGCCTCGGTTTTTTTCTTATGACTTCTCTTTTTGATGGGTTTCGATGCGAAAGGACCATCGTTGGGTGGTTGAGTTTCGGGGACGGTTTCGATTTAGGAAAGGTTGATGGAGGTTGGTGAAAGGTTGATGGGCGTTTGTTGAAACGGGCTAGGTATCGAATCGTCGGTGTGTGGGAAGTTAGTAAACACACGATTCCCTAGATACGATGCATGACTCGCCATATCGGGCATAGAGGAGTGTATTAAAAATGGACGAGGCATGGGACGATTGGGTGGTGGGCTAGTATTTTCTTGGAATGTGAACGGGTTGTTCGGGTCATAACCACGATTATGCGGATGCATTTTTCGTTTTGTAGAATGAGAATAGAGATGATTATAGAAGATGTGTAGTGTATTGTGGTTGAATGTGGTAAAAAATGAATAGAAGTGTTAGTTTTATAGTGAAAAAATATATTTTTTTTTAACATAGTCGTTGGCCAACGGCTAGTTTGGTTTGGCCAACGAGAACCCGCCATGTCATACGTATAGACCCGCCCCACGCCCGGCTTCAAACTTCCGCCCCTTGGGCCACGCCCCAACCCAAGCCCACCCGGGGTGGTGATTTGGGCGTTTTCAACCAACCCACAGCGCAACCTAAACTCCATATCCCCAGTCTTAACATATTTATAGCTTGTCTACAATATGGTCGTTAAAGTAATGATTTTTTGATGTAAGCTAGCATTCATTATATTTGAAGTCTAGTTTAATATATATGCCTAACATCGATCAAACATGAATACACACAGGTTATTTTAACAACTATGTTTTTTTACTCTTAAATAACACTTAATCAACTTGCTCTTAGAAGGATTTAAACTCACGATCAGTAAAACCTAGTATATTAGTATATAACAAATATAATCTAAGAAAACAACATTACTTTCGTAAATCTGGGTACATGATCTGAGAGATGAATACAAACGGGATTCACAAATTCCTTCTACTAATTGTTATGAATTAATAAACTTAATTACAAGGACTCAATATTTATAGACTAAACATCCTAGACTAATACGAATTCTATTTCTTCTCTAACTCAAATAGTAAACAATAGTTATCTAAACAAATAATAATAAAACTCATACTAATAGATAATTCAAATAATAATTAAATAACTTTAATTATTATTTTACTCGTTTAGTCCTTCGACTTAAGATCTCCACCGAACCAGCCCTGGAGATCTGCCGAACCTCCCTAGTTGATGTTGTAATTTTATCACTCCCTCTCAACATCAACTTTCATAAGTCTCCCTCTTATCAATGTTCCACTCTAGTACTAGATCTTGAATGAACTTAAACAAGGTGTCACCATCATGTAGGTATTCTATATGCCTATATGCAAGAATCTTGTTGTGAGTTCCCAATTCTCATCTATGAAGTAAGCAGTCAAACATATGTAAGCTAAATTTTAGTGATCAGAAGTCCAAATATCAGTTGTGAGAGTTACCTTGCTGGAAACGCTCTCCAAGAAAGAATACATCTTCTCTTTCTCTTCTTTATAGATACTAATTATATCTGATCGAATTGAACTCCGGGAATGAATACCGAACTCGGGATTTAGCCCATTAGAATAAATCCGAAAACATTTAGGGTCAACCATAGACAAAGGATAGTTGTGCTTGATTAACATAATAGCAGTGTTGTAAAAGTCGGATTCCAAGGCCGAGTACTCGGCGACTACTCGGTACTCGGAACCATACCTTGGAGAGTTACTACAAGTCGGCCTTATAAGTCGGAGGCAGTCAGACTCGGCCTACTCGGCGACTACTCGGCCAACTACTCGGAATACTCGGTCAAATACTTGGTGGGAACCTTGGAATACTCACCGACTACTCGGATTACTCGGCCGACTACTCGGCCTACTCGGCAACTACTCGGGATTATGCTAATTTTGACATGAGTTATGCTAATTTTGACATGAATAATGATAGTTTTGACATGAATTACACTTATTTTGACACATATAAAATATCCAATAATTAATTTCTTTATATTTAACATGTCCGAGTACTCTCCGAGTACTCCCCGAGTACTCCGAGTACTCCCAACTCCCCACTCGGCCGACTAGAGAGCGCCTAGCGACTTCTGCAACACTGCATAATAGTATGATCTTTCCTGCTATTTTCTTAGCTAAACTCATGGGTACTTGCATTTAAACTTGAATCCGAAGCTCCAACAAGTTCTTTATGTCTTCTTTTCAAATGGATTTTCAAACTACTAGTCCCGCTATCTCCTACAAAACTTGAACCACAATGGTTACAAATAGAATCAACTTTTTCATTTGATTTCCTGATCTTTTCAAATGAATTCCACACAGTTGATGTTAGCTTTCTTCGGGCAGAAGTTCTAACTTCATTGGTTCCGCTTATTGACTTCTCAAACTCGGCTGTTGAAAGAGTATCCATCTACCCTCGTAAGTCATAACTAGCTACATCATTATTAGATCACAATGGTAAGTTCAAGTTTTGATAAATACGAATAAACGATGTGCTAATAACAAAATTTTCTTTTGAACAATTTATGTACTTATACTTGTAATAGGTACTGTTGTTTGGGCTTCAGCTTAACAAAGCGTACTTGTTAGATTATGATATTTTAAACAAACTTGCTTCTTTTTTATTTTGTTTTGTATCTTAGATCAGCTTGAAAGTGTTGTTGGTTTAGTAGGAGATCCAAAATGATATGTTTATTACATTATTGTCCCAAAAAAGGTACATGTGGACTGCCATATTGCAGCAAGTTAACTTTTATCTAGATATTTTGTTCCTACTTCAGGTTTCAATGTGAATTATTTAGGTTATTGTATATAAACAAGGAAACTTCATAGAACCAACAATTATGAACCATCAAGTATTTAACTTCCAACTTTCAAGTTTACAGCAACAAAGATTTAATACAAAATTAAGTAACATTATAGTGAAATATAGGAATTACTGCCGTTGCACGCTTTAATTATTCAATTGTTATATTTCTACAAAAGAGAGTTATGGTCCAGTTCTGTTCATGTGTGTGTGTGTGTTAAATACTTATATTCCTTTTAGCTGAATATATATGTAATCAGGTAACTTAAGGGCAAGGGTTAATCTTCTATAGGTGCACCTACTTTTCAGGCTGACATCTTCGAACCTGCCATAAATATTGTATTCCGCCACAAGAACAACTCTTGATGTTGAAACAATTTATCCGTTAATAAAGATAAGTGTCTAGATTACTAAACATTCAAATCAAATAAAGTAACACTAAAATGAAATAAAGTAGCATACTACATGACTATACCATTTAATTACCACCAATGAAGTAATGAACAATTTTGGTCTATTTGATTCAGTTTTGTGTCAAAATTATAAACCCCATTCACGGCATCTATTCTGTCGTTTACTTCAGCCCTCATGCCCCTCATTTGAGGGGCTTTTTTAGTCTTTTTCACCCTTAACCCCTTTTAACTCTTTTTATTTGAGGCATAAAACATCATATTTTTCAACTGAACATTGCATAACACTGCATAAAACTGAGGCATAATACTGCAGAATTATGACCAATAAAGAGCAAAATTATGACCATTAAAGAGCAGAATTTCGAGGCATAAAAACGCAAAATTTTGAGCATAAAACAGCAGCATTTTTAACCAAACGCTGCAGAATTTAAGGCATAAAACACAAGATGTTTCAATCTAACACTGCAGAATTATGATCACTTAAGAGCAGAATTTTGACCACTAAAGAGCATAATTACGAGACATAAAAGCTGTGAGTGCATTATGTCTATTGCCTCCGTCAATGTACCGAGTCATAGTTGGTTGTGTAGGATTTCGTGTTAAAATGTCGGATTTGTAATGTCAAGTCCCTTTCGCACAAAAGGAGTCCTGTTGCACGAAGGGTGTGCTTATAAATAGAGGTGTTTGGTCTTGTCATTTGTAACTTTTAGGTCTTTGGTAGCGAAGCTCTGCCCGTTTGGTTTCGTGGTTTTGTATCATCATATTATCAATAGAAACCAGTTTAATTAGAGAGTTCTTGTGTTTGTCATCATCATATACATGGATTCCGCACATGATATGGTGAATATCTGACCGGCCGGAGCATTCGAAGAACCGAAACGGTCCTCACAAAAGCGCAGAATTTTAAGGCATAAAACACCAGATTTTTCATCCAAACACTGCAGAATTATGACCATTAAAGAGCACATATTTGTCTCATGAAACTGATCATCAACCCATTTGGACTATTTAATTATTGTTTCAAATAATAACAAAGATCCAATTTGGATCTTGATGTAATACTTTTCAACAATTTCATTACATTTGTTACCCGACATATGAAGAAAAGCAGAAATGTTTTTCAGAAGTACCTTTAACAGCGACATCTCCATTTCACCTATGTAAACAAGCAACCAAAATAATATTCATATAACCAACATGCCACTAAACTATCAACCATATTGAAAATATACACAAACATCACTAACCAATCTCTGCAAACTCGTGATATGAATTTCTAATAACATCCACTGATGAATATCTCTTAAAGGCAAATGCACAAACACCTTGTGTGCAAGTGTAAAACAAAACAATAAGCAATCAATAGGTACACAGGTGAATCGATCAATTTGGACTTTGAATTGCAGGTTTTAATTGACTGAAACATTTATTAAACACGTTAATTGTAGCAATTGGATTGGTCTAACAGCGATTAAGAACAGTAAGAAAACGAAACCTTAGATGAGCTAAGTTACTTGAAGGATTGCGTACGGATATCGGTGGAGATTTGGTGGATTGTTGTGTGGAGGTCTGAATTTGAATATTATTCTTACTGTGATTGAATGAAGAAAGATGATGATTGTGAAGATGATCGCTGAATCGTGACAGAATCACAGCTAAGATTTGAGCTAAGTTTTGGTGATTTCAAACCGGACTTTGGACTTTTGGAGAGAAGAGGCTGGATTGCTTTCAAAATTTAAGGTTTGGACGTTTTAGAGGCCGTGTAGTCAGATATTATAGTAATGGATCGATCCGGATGGATCATCGATCGATCCATATAATTAATTGGATAAATAGATCGATCCATTGGATTAATTAATGGATTAGTGGATATTTTTTTTTATGATCCAATAAGTGATTTAAATGAATCGGATTGGATTGGATATGGATCAATATCCAATCCATTGCCAGGCCTAATTTGAGCTAAGTTTTGGTGATTTCAAACCGGACTTTGGACTTTTGGAGAGAAGAGGCTGGATTGATTTCAAAATTTAGGGTTTGGATTTTTGAGAGGTCGTGCAGTCAGATATTCCAGTAATGGATCGATCCATATAATTAATTAAATAAATGGATTGATCCATTAGATTAATTAATGGATTAGTGGATATTTCTTATGATCCAATAAGTTATTTCAATAGATCGGATTGGATTGGATATGTATGCAAACGACGAGAAGCAGTTCCTCCACTTCAGGTTGAGCTGTAGCGTTGGGTTGAGCATGACTCACTCCGTCCACCCTTAGAACGAGAGAACCATTCTCTTTTACATAATTCAACCTTTTCTTCTTCTTTTTCAATTTTCATCCGTAAACCATTATTCAACTATGAAAACACTCGTTTTTCTTATCCTCCCATCCCTCAACCCTTCTTTCAATTAATATATTTGAAATTCATAGAAATTAACAAAGTAACACGGCATTGTTAGAAAAATTACAACTACATAAAAAATAGCTAGTCATAAAGGTTGGGTACGTGGACTCTTGCAATATCCATTTGACTATTATAGAGCATAGATCCAAAGAGTACCATTTTATGGAGAAAAAAAAATATGATGTAAAAGAAATTTTGGAGATCATTAATTGATTGTATAAGAGAACAAAAAGACATTGCTCAATGCCCATGGCTTAATAGCCTAGTGGTATTTTTGGGGTGCGATAAAGATTTGTGACTAATAGGTTCAAGGTCGATTCCCATAAGAGGGTTTTTTCATATTTGTTGGGTTTTCTCCTAAATTGGTGTATAAACATTATGTCATACTCCAGTAATACGTCAGTGATCCAAATTTTACCGTTAAAAAAAGCATGGCTCAACGGTCACCTTTGGCATCACCATCCTGAAATTCCATCACGCATCGATCGTGCCACACGGGTGGAGTGGTTGGTGTTTCCACCATTACCAACACACCACTATCACGCGGCCATCTTTAATTCTTCCACTCCCCTAAAAGGATATTTATTTATTAGATTGTCATATATGTGCCTATAAAAGGTTAGTTATTTATTTTATTGTCATATATGTACTTAAAATAAGTGGTGTGGATCTTAAAAGTTTAAGTAGGGGGACGGAAGTTTAAAAGAAAATGATAAAGGGAGGCCAGGGGTACTCGATACATATATTTCGAACGTTTTCAGTAAAATTTGTACTTTGAAGCAAATAAACATGATCCTCTAGACCCCAACTAAGATCCTCCCATGCCTAAAATGATATACTTCGTATCTCAAATATGGACCACTTACCAGTAGATTATCATATATACTTAAAATGCTATACATCGTATCCCAAGGAGCCACTTAGCAGCCGAGTTGATCACAATGTTTGGAAATTATTGGTAATCTATATGCTTCACAATAATGTATATGTTGCTTAAAAAAAATGTTATACCTAGTTAGAGATGATACCTGAATTAAAATCGCTTATTTCATAAGTATAGATATCTTCTATAAATTGTTGTAACATGGAAAGACATGTACAATGAGAGATATACATAAGATACTAGATATAATACACAAGATTAATATTCATGATGTAGGGAAATACATAAACAAACAAAACAAGTTAATAAATTAATGTGTGTATTTTAAAGACTAGTATATTACATTACAAATGTAGAAAAGGGCTCTGTCTTTTGATTCTTGAAAGCCATGAGTTGACCATCATCAGGTTGACACCTCCACGCTGTTCCATTTGTTTGTCCTCTCGTCGATATAAGCCGAAGCTTTTCTGTCAATCCTAGGATCGGCCCATCTGCCGGCTCTATCTTGATCACTAGGATACACTTTGTAAGCATTCAATGAATCGTCCCACGACTCGTCATCGCCTCCTTTTCGAGTCTTCTTTATCCTGAAGATGTTGAAGAAAGAAAAGTAGGATTTAGTCATTTCTTCTTTATAAGCTCTAAGTTTTTTGGTTTCATAAAGCCAGGTTGTGTATGGTATTTATATGGCGAACTAAGAGGATATCAAGAGATAATCTTGACCGTTGAATCAATCGTAGGGTTCAGGTAAATTGAACTTGTAGTTATTCCTAGACGTTGATAGTTTGGGACGGATGCCATACTAAATACGTGGGAAAACACATATTTAAATCACACGTTTTAGCTTTAAAGTAGTTTAATATATTAAAACTATTTAAACTATTGTCCATGGCTTTATAGCCTAATGGCATCTTTGGGGTGGGATAAGACCTTGGGACCAATAGGTCCTGGGTTCGATTCCTACAAGGGAGTTTTCCTATATTTATTGGGTTTCCTCCTGAATTGGTGTATATGCATTATGCCTAGTGGAGATGGATATGATCGGGTGGTTCTGCTCGTGGCACGATGATATTCCAGTGGTCCGTCAATGATCTAAATTTGACGTTCAAAAAAAAAAACTATTTAAACTGTTCATGCTTAATAGACGACTTATGTATAAAATTATGTGTATCCATGCACGTAAAAAAACGTAACCGTATATAGATACTTATGCAACAATATATCTAACTTATAATAAAAGACTGCAAATAATGTTACATGTTATTCTTTCCTACAACCTCATAAATTTTATTTATATTTATTTAATATATTTGTTTAAATATTAATTAATAACCAATATATAGATATCACTTATCTTTATCCTTATCTTTATCTAAAATTAATAAATAATTTTAATTAATGTCACATGTCATTTTCTCTTTCAATCTTTTATAATATTATTAATATCTAAATCTAATATCTAATAAATTATTAATATCACTTGAACTATTATGAAAATAATTAATTCACAAATATTAAACAAATCAAAGAATAAAAAATAAATTGAAACCATATCGTGTATTATGCAGATAATAACTAATTATTTGACCATTAACTAGAGTTTACTCTATTAACATATTATATTATATATAATAGTTTATTCAAGTTTTAAAAAAATAAAACTTTTAACTTTTTTTAATTTATGGTGTCGTACCTCATGTATGGTTTTTTTTTTTTTTTTTTTTTTCTAACCCAAAACTTTTCTTCTTTTCCAATTTAGACCCTTTGTTTTTTTTTACTTTTAACACAAAGCTTTTCATTTTTTTCAACTTAACCCCAGCTCTTTTTTGTTTTCAATTTTGGTTCACCATACATTTCATCTTTCCCATTTTTTTTTGTTTCATTCAAAATTTTGTGAGTTAACGCACCGCAATGTGTGTGGGGTTCAACATTTTTTCGTATATTTTTTCCCGTCTGACTGGCTCGTCGCAACACATCTATTTTTCTTCATTTGACAAGTTTGTCGCAACGCACGGGTCCTGGATTGACTTAGTTATTTTTTTCAACGCTTTACTTTTTGGTTTAATTTCTCTGCAACGAGCGTGCGTGATTCAAAGATTTTACGTCTGCTTTTCGCAGGGCGTTATTTTTTTCCGTTTTTATTTATTTTTTTTACGAGCTTTTCCGGTGTTGGTGATCGTTGACAGTGGTACAACAATGGTACTACTTGACACAGTTTTACGACAACTGTTGCAACGCAGGGGCTTAATACTATATATATATATATATAGGCTTATTATAATGAAGAAACCCACTCAAGTTAAGAAAACTGTGAAAACTCTATAAGTGAACCAGAAGTAGCCACGTGTTTTTTGTAAGAAATTGACTGAGGGGCATATTGGGAAATTTGCACTAGACAAGACATTAAATGCACCAGTTGACATTTGAACTAGACATTGACACACACTTCTCTCTCTCTTTCTCTCTCTCTCTCTGGATAACCATTTCCAGATCTAAGATCATTCATAATCAACCACCAAAATTCTTCTTCTTATCAAAATCATTCATAAATCAACCACCAAAATTCTAGATCTACAAGTGTAACAACCCGGTGACGGTGTAGTTAAAAATTATTCTTCTTATCCATCGATCCACCACAAATCATCACCAAAACCACTGGTTTTCTTGGTGGATTTAGTGCTTTGAGTGGTTCAAGATCCGATGGTGGTTCCAAGATTCGGCGGTGGTCAACAAATTCGATGTTGAAGATGTTGTTTCAGATGTTGAAGATGATCCAAAAGATGTTTGATGTTGAACATGATGTTCCAGATCTAAAAGATCCTCCAGATCCATAAGTATGTTTGTGTTTTTGTAGATCTTTATTTTTTGTGTTTTGTAGATCTCCAACTTTTTTTGTAATTTTCAGATTTGCAATTTTTTTGTGTTCCAAATCTAAAAGGTCCTCCAGATTTGCACTTTTCAGATTTGCAATTTTTTGTGTTTTGTAGATCTTCATTTTTTTTGTATTTTGTAGATCTGCAACTTTTTTTTAAGAAGATGAATGTTATTACTAATTTTATGATTGAATCTAAAAAATCTATTGTTGTTGGATTCTTGTTAACGAAGTTATATTTTTTATATAAATTTTGCAACATTGCTAGTTACATTACTTATATTGGATTATCGTTAATGAAGTTTATTTTTTATGTAACAATTCTCATAACAATTCTTTTGCGTCTTAGTTACGAAATGTAACAATCAAAGAAAAAATGCATGTTACATTTTTTCGTGTTACATAAATAATGCATGTTACTAAAAATAAAGTGCATTATTACACTTTTTTAGATTGTTGTAAAAATAAATTGTGTTGTTACATTTTTTTCCAGATTATTGTAAAAATAAAGTGATTGTTACAGAAACAAAGTGTGTTATTACATTTTTTGTGTTAGGAATGTAACAATCAATCAAAGCAAAAATGCTTGTTACATTTTTTTTGTGTTACAGAAATAATGTCCGTTACAGAAAAAAAAAAGTGCATTGTTATACTTTTTTAGATTATTTGTAAAAATAAAGTGTGTTGTTAATTTTTTTCCAGATTATTGTAAAAAATAAAGTGTCTATTACAGAAACAAAGTGTTACATTTTTGTGTTACAAAAAAAGTGTTACATATGTGACGTAAAATTGATCATGTAAAAATTATGTTACGTTTCTATGTAACATTTGATCATGTAAAAATTATATTTTACGTTTCTATGTAATATTTTTATGTTACAGAAATAAAGCGTGTTATTACAAAGGTGACATAAATTGACAATTAAAAAATGTTTGTTACATTTTTATGTAATACAAATACAAATGTATATAAAAAACAAACAAAAGATTTGATGTATATAAAAAATGAAAAAAAGGAGAATTACATCAAAAATAAACAAAAATCTGACACATGCAGAGTTTTTGTTTGTTTGTGTCAAATAAATAAATAAATAACGAGTCTCTAATAAAAAAGTAAACGTGCAAACATTAAAACAATTAATCACCTAGATCGACAAAATCACTTTCACGACGATAAGGTTAGGTATATAATTCTAGACGCAACCCATGCATTGTCTCTCATCCAGCCGCAGACATACTAATATTGCTTCATATACGTTTTATAATTAATAAAGACATTTATCTTATTTTTTTTTTCAAAGCACCATAGCTTTATAAATGTTATTTAGAATTGTTTTTGCTTATACGAAGCACCATAGTTTTATATATTAACCATCTTAAATTAAAAAACTAAAACATTTATATGATAAACTGTTGTCTTTTAATATTTTTACACATTTCAGACCACTTTTTATTCAACTTGATTGGTTTAAAAGTTGAATAATTTATTAAAAAACATTTGTCAAGTCTGTGTGTTATAATAAAGATTAAGAAAACTCATTACATAAAAGTTTGATTGTATAAAAAATACTTATGTTTACTTAAAAAATAATATAAAAGCTAAAAATTAATGATTGTAATTAATAATTAAAAAATAAAATAGAAATATTAGGTAATTAATCCTTTTGGTAATTAATGCTAACTCTTTTCTCTCTCTTGCTCACCCATTCTCTCTCCTGAAAGGTTGACTTTTGGGTATATTTAACAACACCATTTTTTAAGGGGTGTGATAAATATAGGGGTGTGATAAATATACCCAAGTTAAAGATTAATATACCCAAAAGTCAAATTTAGTAATGATTTAGTAATGATTAACTACTTTATTATATTATTTTATTATAAAGTTAAAAGTAATAATTATGTTTAAAGTAAAAAGTAATAATTATGTTTTTTATGTTATTTCATTTTATAATACTTTTGTTACTTTTTTATATTTTGTTATACTATTATTAGTATTAATATCAATATTAATAAATAAATAATCAAGACACTTTATTATAAACACGAAAGTGAAAAAGTTAATCATAAATAAATAAATAACGAGTCTCTAATAAAAAAGTAAATGTAAAAACATTAACGATTTAAATAGAATGATGCAAATGGAACTAGTATGAAATTTCATTACTATTTCATACTTCTTTTTCTTCTTTTAAATAGTTTACCAATTCATGAAGTGGCTAACCATTACCAACACTTTTAAGCATAGTTTACCATTTTGACATGACACATTCTCATTGGTTGATTTTGAAGTTTATCATTTTCAAGTGTCTAACCACTTCCTATACCCTTAGGCTATAAGGTGTCAAGTCCACCTAAGCTCCACCTAGGATCCACCTCACATATGGAGCCCCCTTTAATTTACATGGTGTGGATGAAGCCACTATTAAACAAAATTAAAAAAAAAAAACATTTGATTGATTTAAAACTAGTGGGCCCCACCTGAATGCTTCAACTTTGGGTTACCACCATGGAGCCCAAGCCATGGCGCCCCCCTCTTCACTTGGAGGGTGTGGTGATGGAGCCCATATGGACGCTATACATGGTGAGGTGGTGGGAGTCACGCTCCCACACCCTCGAGCCTTACCCACTTGTCCCTGCCATTTGTTGCAGATATACATCAATCAACGAGATTATCTCTCTTCTAATTTCAAAGCCACTAAATCAGGGGCGGACCTAGTATAGTCGTAGGCGTAGCCCGGGCTAGGGCTCAACTTTTAAGCGGTAGTGTAAAATTTTTTTTTTCCGATTTTTATACTAAGGATACCCCTCAACTACTACTAGGACAGCCCTCAAAAAAAAATTTAGAAACTGATATTAATCCCAAATAATTCTAATTATATTGGCCCAAATAACCAAATGATAACCCAATATTAGTTAGCCCAAATAACCAAAAAATAACCCTAACAGTGTATTGGGCATTTGGGCGGCAGATTGAATTATGCAGGGATATCAAAGGTCGATTCTTGGATTGTCGAACACACTCACACAGGGATGAATTGAGGGATATCGCAGAATCGCAGATCAGAAATTGCTGTGAACTCGAACACACGCTGAACAGAAATCAAGATCAGAATTGCTCATCGCAGCAGGAGGTTTGTTATTTGTTTCAGACTTTTTTTATTAAGTATTAATCATTCACACAATCACACGAACAGGAACATGATGTTTTGTTTCAGTTTGATACTTTGATTAGTTTTTTTATTAATGTTAATCATTCACAGTTTCACACGAAACGAACAGGAGGTTTTGTTTCAGTTTCATTAGTTTTTTTTTTATTGTTTCAGACTTCAGTTTGCTATGTTTGGGTTGTTTTATATAATGTTGTTACTACTTACTTATTGAGTTATTGTTAATGTCCGTTGATTATCGAATATAACATTTTCTTCGGAAAGAATTGGCAGTGAGTAGCATATCGAGACATCGAGTCATCGAACAGAGTCGAACAGAAGATTACATGCTGCTGCTGTCGACCTGCTGTTGATGGATTGCTTGCTGTTCGCAGGACGCAGATTCAATAAATATCGGTTAGTTATTGTTAATTGGTTTAATTGTTGTTACTTATTGTTATTGGCCGCTGATTATTGATTGTTTGACTAGATGATCATATCGAACAACAGAATATCACATACGAATAGACTATCATCGAACATAGTCACAGACGATTAGTTTGATGAGTTGATTATTGGTAAGTTTGATTAGTTTTATTCTTGTTACTTGTTGTTATTGGTTGAATATTGGTTGTTAGTTTGATTGTTAATTGATTGCTTGATTGTTTGAATTTTTTGAAGTGATGATGAAACCAAAATCCAAAAAACAAGCTTTAATTGATCGCTGCTGATTGCTGAAACAGTTCAGAACAATAATCATCAAACTGGCAAATTGGTTGAAGTCGCCGCTGTTGTGCTGATTGTGAGTTGTGAGTATTCTTTATTTCTTTTCTTCTTGAGTTCTTGAATTGTTTAATTTCGATCTAAAAAATAAAAATAAACCTAGCCCAATCTAAAACCTGAAAACTTAATTGCCAATATTAATTCATAAAGCCTAGCACAAATGTGATATGCTCAATGTTGATTCTTTAATCTAAATACTAATAACTTAAAAAAAACTAGTTTATAAAATTTAATTCGGTAAGACCTAAGGGCCTTTTTTTGGCTCGCCCAGGGCACTTGAATTTTCAGGATCGGCCCTGCCCCGTAATGTAGGTAAAAAAATTTTCGTTCTATAAATGTATCGTAAAAAATTTAGGATACCCTTGGATATTTCTTCTAGTTCCGCCACTGCACTAAATTTTACATAATTAAACAATTTTTTTCCCTAAAAAACTCCAATATAAACGTAATTTTAAACATATTTTTATACAAAAAAATACACTAACATGTCAACTAGTGTTTGTCAAAATATTACACCATATCAAAAGCAGCTAAAAAAATCGCCTCCATGAGATGGATTTGATGATAATTCCATAGGGTTTAAAAAGAGGACTTCCTGAGAACAAGCCTAGCCATGTTAATGTGGACAAGTTGAAATGACTTTGAAATGTCGCTCTAACCTCCAAGTTATCTGCCATAACCCTAGAAATGCATAACAAGAACGAAATCTGATTTATTTGGAAAAAGATACCGTATCAAAAAAAACAAAAAAAATCAAGTAAAAAAATTGTATATTGGTTAAGAAATGCAAAAAAAGGAAGACATGAGTTTTTTCTTAATGTGCCAATTGTGAAAACAAACCAGCAGTGCCAAAAAAAAAAAGCCAGCCGTCTTTATCCGTCGAAACCCTCACGTAAAATTTACAAAACCCGCATGTAAACATAACAAAACATAGTGCTTTTTGGTGAACCAACCATTTTTTATAGAACTAACAAAACTCGCATGTAAACATAACAAAACAGCAACTTAAGCCTACAAAACCCCAACAAAACCCGCACAAAAAACCATTGCCGCCCCTCTTCCACACAAAAAAACTACTAGAATGCCGAAAGCCCACCACCATAAAACATCGTCTTCAGACCTACCAAAACCTACTCTACTGAACCGAAAACCCACCACCATAAAACTTCGTCTTAAAAGCCACCAAGACCTACTGAACCAAACAGTTGTGAGAACTTAGAGAACTCTGTCCTACGAAAGGTTTTTTCAAAAAAATCTTTTTACCTAAAATCTTTAAAAAAAATCAACTTTTCAAAAAAAAAAAAACCTCTTTTTTTTTTTTTTTTTTTTTTTTTTTCATTACGGCAACCGTAAATGCTGTAAAAAGTGATGTCATTATTATATTATCAGCTTTTTACAGCTGCTGTAAGAGCCCGAAAAACAGCATTTCGAAGGTTTTTTTTATGGCAGTCTTTTCTAACATTTTAAACTATAGGTGTAGAAAAAATGTAGGCAAAACTCACACTAGAATGCTGAGTTATCTAAGTTTTCACAACGCAGAAAGGTTTCCCCTTTATCTTGATCCTATATATATAATATATTATGCAACTTTTACAGACATTACAAAAAGGAAGTTGTTTAAAAAAAATTAGCAATATCATACTCAAAGAAAGACTAAAATAACTTATTAATTTTATAATATATGATTTTAAAATAAACTAATGAAATATATTAAAGTTATGTCAATTTTAAAAAATAAATAATAAAACTAGATTAAAATTCAAACAATAGTAGTTTTTTGGCTTCTTCAGCTCATTACACAATGTTGCTACCGTTTCTCCATCTTGTTTGCAATAATCAATTGTTGCACTTCACAAACTATTTGGAATTTCGGCTCCTACGATCGATTTGCAATAAATAATTTAATAAACACTTCTCATTAATGTTTGAATAAATATATTATATTATAAAAATAATAAATATATGAATGAAATTACATTTGTAAAAAAATATATATATATAAACAAATAAAAAAACAAAAAAAAAAAAATATATATGTAATAAACTAAATAATGTATAAGGTTAACCCAGACACTAAACAGTAATCACCTCCTTCCTTGGGTCCTTCTTTTCAGATTCATATATTCTATTCTATATTCAAGCGTGTGGCATCTCTTTCCCATTCTTTTCTAGGTAGCAGGAAGGCCCCCTTTTTCATAAATTCAACTGTTTCGAGTATCAAAGTTATCTTTTTCTATCTTAACAAGCAAGAAATTTAGGCTGCCAACAAAGCTACTAGTAAAAAAATAACGTTAGGTTTAAGCCAAAATTTGTTCAAACAAATAACATCGTTGGTCAAACAAATAACATTTCTTTTTATAAGATATAGACACAAATTTCCGTGGGATTCTTTAAGTATTGATCCTAATCCGGTTGTTTAAATATAAAAAAAGTAAATTACATAAATGCTCTCTATGGTTTGAGCCAAATTATTGATTTGGTCTCTGAAGAAACACCAAACTAATCTGGTGATTAATTTGTGGTTAGTGTCTCGTTCAATAGAGGTTAATCTACTTCTGTTCTCACCTAAACAACGATAATGATCCTGCAAAAGAATCAACACTACTTCTGTTCTCACCTAAACAATGATAATGATCTTGCAAAAGAATCAACACACTGTAAGCTCGTTACAAGGATGAGAATAGGGGGTTCTCCTTGTAACCACCCTCCGGCGTAAGAACTCAACCCAAAAGACTAGTCTGGTGGCTGAGAGAACTTATTTGATATATAAACCCAACATCAGTTGCCCATACAACCGATGTGGGACACGTTTCATACTTTGTGACGTGTGCGTGTGTATATATTTTTAGTATATTTTTAGCTCTTTTTACTCTCTAATTCAACTTTTAAATTTATAAAACACGATATTCTACTATCACTCTACACACACGCTAAGGCAAGTGCACCCATCGTGGACGTAGTATAGTGATGGCAAGATACCGAGGTCGTCCAAGGACACAAGAGCTTTTAATATCGGCTTATCGTCAACGTCTAATCGAACCAAACTTTGAAGAAAAGATTTTAAAGATATAAAAAGATAAACTAAAAAGCAAAAATAAAATATAAGGAAAAATTGATAGACAAGAATGAATCACTTGATTCCGACTCATCTTTCATGTATCATTTCAATGATTTCCACGCTTTGACATTTTAAGAGATTATCTTATTATAGTAGTAGACCCCTCTTATGAAGGCGACGTTACCCTCAACCTAGTGGTTTTAGTTAGCAAGGATACAGTCCCACTTGGTCGGATTATTGAAATATAATTAAGTAAGTTATTAATGCGAAAAGTGGTGGCCCCCCTTCCAGGCAGTGATTACCCT
Source organism: Helianthus tuberosus (assembly GCA_030545235.1). Classification (NCBI taxonomy): domain Eukaryota; kingdom Viridiplantae; phylum Streptophyta; class Magnoliopsida; order Asterales; family Asteraceae; genus Helianthus; species Helianthus tuberosus. The sequence continues at coordinate 133,615,361 of CM060363.1, forward strand.
CAACCCTTTGGTCTGAGTCAGCAGGGATACAGTCCTCGCAGAGTTGGTTTAAAGTTTTAATAGTAGTTTATAGATAAGGGATTCAAGCGTTTGGAACTACTCTCGTATGGTGGGTAGAGCCCATCCTACTCGTGAAGTATTACTAAGCTTGAACCAGGTTCTCACATGATCTATACACTAAACGAGATATAAAATTTACCCAACCACCTTTCTAACCCCCTTTCAGGAAATTAACGCGCTTTATATAGACCGTAAAGACACGAATATGTGAATCAACAACATATGAAGAATGATTAGATAAATTTGCCTTCAATATAAAAACTAGTTATTAAAGTCATTAATATATACCCAATTAAAAAGTTGCCAAAGATTGGAAATAAAAAAAGAAATACATAAAAGATTTGTCTTCACCAAGTGATGTAAGAGTTTAGCCAAGCATGGCCTTTATATGACAAAGACTCTTACTATCGATCTTGGATCCCGAAACTACTACACACTCTAAATGATGGAAGATGGATGATGATGGTGGTTGATGGTGTTGTAGTGGTGGCAAGTGAGAGAGAAGTGGTTTGTTAAGAGATGGTTTGGAATGGAACCAATCACATCTATTTATAGCTGAAATCAGGGGCTTCACCATGGCCCATGCCCGCCTTGCACGACCCCGTGGTCATCTCTCTCTCTCTCTCTCTCTCTTCCTCATTAATTGCTATGTCAGGTCTTGTACTAACACGACCCTGTGTGTCGACGACACGACCTGTGGCCAAAGTACTTGTTGTACTATAGCAGATTTTGAAAATCTTTGAGTTGACCACGCCCCGTGTTGGCTTAGCACCGCCCCGTGTTGGCTGTCAGTTTTGTCCTTTGTTGTTGTCTTTTCTTCTGCACAGCATTCAGTCTCGAACACGGCCCCGTGTCAGGTCTTCTTATCTTGCTATTCTTGTGGTTTGGATGTGGACTAGGGCCTGGCGAGTTGCGTCAATTCCTCCTTCTTTATATTTATGTTGGTTTTTTCTGTTATTTTGCTCCTTTTGCATATTTAAGCTCTTTTGACCCTTTAAATTAAAAAGAAACAGAAAAACAATATTTTCCAACATTAGTACTGAAAAGGGTTGATTTTACGTCGTATTTGATATAATTTATATCTTGTATTTTATGCACATCAAATACTGTCGCACCCCGATATTTCCACATATCACCAGTGGGCCCGGTGGAGAGTATCGTGACGTAGTTGATATCATCATGGTCAAACACACACAGAATAGCACAGCGGAAGTCTTGGAATATAAAATATTATTACAAACTCAAATGTCTGAAAATATCAAAGTATTTATTATAGACGAGCCTGTAATATCAAATCCACATGTGGATCTTTACAGGATGTATAAAATGAAGTTTAGCAGACTTTAAGGCATCTTTAAGGATTTGCAAGATCCTCTATTTCGACACCGAGCAATCCCCCAGCCTATTACGAGTAGTACCTGCCACTTAGTCTTTGGAAAATACGTCAGTTTTCACTGGTAAATACAATTAACCGACTCATTTAAAAAGAGTTTATGAAAATTTATTTAAGTGTACAAGGCACAAACCATTTACAACTTGGGACAATCTTTAATAAAATCTTGTATACAGTTTTACATGTTTGTCATACATATGGGGCCGGTTTGGAAGCCACCACTTATAAAACCCACATAGGAGTTATCCCCAACTTGTGGGTAATTTAATATTTAGCATTTGCATCTATCAGGTGTATGCCTACACCCCGTGCATAGGTCGTGGCCATTAATAACTTAAATGAGTTGAGGTTATCCAGGACACGGTCGTTAACCCCCAATGTTTATGTTATCAAACAAAACAGATTAAAACGGGTTATGCAGATTTAGTAAATCACAATTCGATTAAATGATCTCATACCCGACCAAGCGGTATTAATATACCGTATCCCAAACCCGTATAAGGGAAAATAAGTTAAAAGTATTTACCTGAGCTAATACTTGATTCACAGCAAAATAACTCAGTCGTATCCAATCTATCTAAATGCAGGTAGCTTTTACCGGGTGGCTCTAGTCTGGAGTGATGGTAATATATAACCAATTCAGAATGCTAATGGTCTTATTTAAGTCGTAGACTTAGACCGGCTAGCTTAAAGTATCTAAAACGGTACGATACACTAGATTAAGCGATGACCAGAATAGAATGTTAATTAGACCCAACAAGTATGGAGACTTGTATAATATGGGTAAACTAAACACATTCTGGATTTTGAGATAAAAACGATAATGTTAAACCCGTTTCGGCAAACTTACGTAAACTAGTTACATAAACCGATCCGAACGCGTAGATGCGTAACGGGCAACCAAATGAAACATATACAAGTCCCATATGTTATTATGCTTATAATATGTTAATACATCAGTAGGATGTTAACATATATGCCCAAAAAGTATTTAAAACCAAATTAAGTCCCGCAGGGGCATTTTGGTCATTTTACCCTTTATAAAAGAGGTTTTAAAGCAAACTGAGGTTCTGGTCTAAAACATTCAGTAAAAGTATTTATTTTATCACATTACATCAGTAAGATATCACACATATGTGAGGTTTACCATTTATGGCCAAACTATGCACCGAAAGGGTATTTTGGTCATTTCACATATGCTTTTACGGACATTTTTGGAAGTCTGAGTTCCCAACTTATACCTACTATAATAATATTAAAATTTAATAACAAAATCAGTAGGTGACGAGTCTTAGATGTTAAATATGGTTTAAGAACCATACTATGCACCTAATTAGCGTAAAATCGCTAATTGACGATAATTAAAGGGTTTTATGGAAATCTGAGATTTTGATCAGTTTCAAATGTTCAAAATAATTTATTTAATTTAATAAATCAGTAGGAAAAGGTTTGGAATTCAAATCATTTGTAAATCTCATTTTATGTATGAAAAAGGTATTATCGTCATTTACCGAATTACACAAGAACTCTATGATACGATCAGTTTATAATCTGATAAAAAATTCCAAAAATCCCTAAGAATAATATCTTAACAGTAGGTAATAGGGGTGAGAAAATTAACCACCATAACCGATAACCGAACCATAACCGACATAACCGAACCACTAATAACCGATAACCAATATAACCAATGGTTATGGTTATGAAACTTTGTATAACCGCTCAATCGGTTATGGTTATGGTTATGAGGCTTTGGTTAACCGAATATAACCGAAACCGAACCGACGTTGTGATGTTAACTTTATATAATAGATTTGTGTTTTACAAAACCATATAGAGAGTTTTTACTAAGATAAAAGTATGTTAGTAACAAAATGATTTTGATGTAGATGTCATTTATTTTGATAAAGAACTAAGGTGTTATGGTCATAATTGTTTTTGTTTGAGAATTACCTTATTAAAAAGAACTCTAGATCGGTAGTTTAACCAAAAGTTTAGTCTTCGTTATCTTATAAAATAGGCTCAAGCTAAGTTCAAATCGTGCACAACCCTATTTATTTCAAACCTTTCTTGGTTACGTAACCGAAATTAACCAAAACCGAACAATAACCGACTTCATAACCGATTAACCATAACCGAAGTTTGGTTATGGTTATGGTTACCAAAACTCCATAACCGAACTAGCGGTTATGGTTATGGTTAATAGTAAAAACCGACCCAAACCGACCCATGCACACCCCTAGTAGGTAATGAGTTTTGGGTCAAAATACAAGTTTAAAGATGCCTTATGCAAGATATCGCAATTTAATTAATAAAGAGCTTCTAATTACGATATCGAGCATAACTCCTATTTGGGACCAAGAAATGATGTCAAATTTTTGGGATAAGCTTATATATCAGTAATAAAGGTTTTTATCCTCTCACATTTTCAAAATTCTCATTTATATGTTAAAAGGGCGAAATGGGCATTTATAAGCATAATAACGGAGATTAGCGTATAATTCAAACTACTAAGGACAAGGTAATACAACCTTAGGGGGTTATAATACAACATAATATGGTCCTAATGGAAGCTTAAAACATCAAGGATTTAAGCTAGATTGGGTCAGAACTGAAAGTCAAAGCAAAAGTCAAGCTTTTGCGACTTTCGGTTGCGAACCGACCCTAAACTCAAAATTGTCGGGTTGAACAAGCTTAGACATGTTTTAATAATAATTACCAAGTTATTAGAGTGTTAAAATGTAATTTATAACCTCTGTATCATTAGTTTTAATTATTATTTAAAATTCTACTAAGTTTGACTTTTTAACTAAATGGTTTGACCCGACAATTAACTAGGCAAACGAAGGAATTAGGAGGTGCCCTTTTAAGGGTTAATCACCTACCTAACTATGGTCATATAACCACATTCATCTCGAATTGTGGCTGGACCATTCGAGTTAAAACCGAAAGTCAAAGTTAATTTACGATAACTTGACTTTTCGGTTTTTAAAACATAAAACTGAACTAACAAGAGGGCTAAGACACTTACAAAGGGTCCTAGCTATCTTTTGTACAAAAATTAAGTTCCACTTCAGCTTTGGAAGCTCCAGGTTTGAGTGATATAGAGAAGGAATGAAAGAGGTGCCATGAAATGAATGAATACTCTAACTATTTATAGATTTTGGATATGATTTGGATTAAGACAAGTGTTTGAAGGGTTAACCAGATCATTACACCTGTTATGACAGCTGTTAAAACTATCTTGATGACCAAGGATTCGAGTATTATTGGCTTAGAAGGGAATAGAGTGGACACCAAGCAAGAAGAAAAAAAAATAATAAAGCTGCAGATATGGGCTCTGGCGGCCCGCGTACGCCCCAGGCCCACTTCTACGCGGCCAGCGAGCGCTGCCAGCCCAGCGACCACCTTGACAATTTACTGAATTGGTCCCTGTGCTTTGTATGTCTTCAAAACAACATATAAATGTTGTTGTTTGTTTAATTTGGCCCACAAAAAATGCTGTCCATTGGGCTCTTGGCCCGTGGTTAGGCCCAATCAGCCTAAGCAGCTTTCAGATGTTTACAACATCAGTTCCTGTCTCTTTCTGAATCATTTTTACACTTCCAAATGTGACGTAAATGGCCCAAAGCTTCATGTATATTATGTTTTATGATAATGTGAGGTATAATTATCATAAGAGACAAATCTAAGGCATGCCCGGAAGTACGATTAATCATTGCGGAGTTCCCGGTTCCTTTAAAAGACCTTCAAACGCGTAGTTTCACCCGTTGACGCGTTTAGTCCCTTTAACGCGTAAAGTGACACATAATATCATTTATTGACATTAAAGCCCTCCATGGCTTATATGAGGCATCCCGAGCGTATGCTCAAATATTACGATGCTCCAGTTCGCTTAAAAGGTCACTCAAAGGTGTATTATCCAATGTTGACGCTTTTGGTCCCTTTAACGCGTAAACTTGCGCGTATCGACGTTTAATAGCATCAAAGCCCTATTTAGCACATATTAGGCATTCTCGAGAGTATGATTGCACATCGTAATGCTTCAGGTTCGTTAAAAGGTCATTCAGAGGTATAATTAAATATGTTGACGCTTTCAACCCCTCTAATTTACAAACTTGCGCGTAACTTCACTTATTGGCATAAAAGCCTTGAGTGGTCAATATATGGCATTCCTGAGAATATAATCAATCATTGTGAAGCTCTCGGTTTGTTAAAAGGTCACTCAATGGTAAGAATTAACATGTTGACACTTTTAACCCTTCGACACGCAAACTTTCACATAATTACGTAAACGGCTCCTTTCGTCCAACAAGTGGCACATTTGAGAATACGGACACCGTATAAGGTCACTCAGAGGCCTAGTTTAGGCATGTTGACAGTTTCAGTCCTTCTATATTCATAGTTTTCGTTTTTGGTGAAAATAGTCCCTCACAGTCAACGTTTGACTTTATTAGGGTTCATTACACGTGTCAACACACCATTGGACACGATTTTATGAGGTGTTACGTCCTCACCCCCTTAAAAGAAATCTCGACCCCAAGATTTGCTCAAAAAGATGAAAGTACTTTCTGTCGTATAATGGACTTAACTTCCGCAATTATATTGGGGACTTCTACGGGTATCCTAATTGACCCATTCAATAAGTGCATGGTTCTTTTCGGAGCTTCTTAACCTGTCGATCCTTGCTCGACATAGATCTTTCAATAAACCTCAGGCTTTCATCAATCTATACGTTTTTAAGAGACATTGCTAGCGATTTATCAGCTAGGCATCTCTTTAAGTTAAAGATGTGGAACACATTGTGGATTTCCACTAAGCTCTTTAGGCAAGTTTGGCTTATAAGCCATACTGCCGACACTTCGATGATCTTGAATGATTCTATGAATCCAAGACTTGGCTTGCCCTTTATACTGAAACGTATCATACTCTTTCACTTTGCTATTTTCAATAGAGTCTTGTTCCCTATTTGGAACTTTAAGAGATTTGCGCCTCTTGTTCGCATTGCCCTTCTGCCGATTACTAGCAGCTTTCAAACAATCACGGATTCATATTATCTCATCCATCGTCCTCAAGACAAATCTCAGATCCTGATAATTGGGCTTTCCCAATTTCCTGCCTAACAAATGGGCGTTAGCTATTTCTCCCAAACAAGGTCTCCAAGGGAGCAGCCTTGATGCTTATATAACGTTATTTGGTTATAGGAGAACTTAATTAGGGTGAGATAGTCGTTCCAAATACTATCCGAATCAATCTTAAAGAATTTACTATCCTTATGGTTAGTCGAACAAATCGACGATCCTGGGCAACTAATAACGATTTTTAATTGTCTCCTGGTTAGGTTGCAGTAATCAATGCACAAGCGCATTGCATCGTGCTTTCCTTTATTAACAATAATCAGAGCTCTTAAAACGATGAGCTAGGCTGTATAAGCCTTTCTCTATAAACTCATCTGGTTAACTCTCAGTTCTTCCATATCCAATGATGCTAACTAATATTGAGCTTCTGTAATAGACATAGCTCTTAATAGGATGACAATCCTAATTTCACTTTGCCTTTCAAGAGGTAAAACAGGGTAGTTCTATTGAGAAGAAACCAAGTTATCCAAATATGATGGAGGTAGCTTAAATCTTCGACCTTGGTCCACTTACCGTCGCTTGTGCCATACAAATGAGACATCTGCTTTACGAGTGCACGGATGCCTTAAGTAGAGACGCCTACTTAAGCATTTCTATAATGGATATCTTCTTTGAATACCTCTAGCTGACTTTAGTACAATATGACCATTGGTATATGTTAGTGGTTCCATGCATTAAACCTCCATACTGATCAGGCATGGAAGCAATCTATGGGACACACTAGGTTACGCCAATCCTCATATGGCTCTTTTATCAAACATAGTTGGCACTCGCAGTTGATAAAATCAATGAGGAAAAATAATTAAAATAATATATATTGTCGTACTCTATTCAAAGAAAGAGTACCTTTAGATTTTATAGAAGGATTCATCGCCGAAAACAGAAGAATCGGTTACTATGGTTTCCTTGGTAAATTATACCTTGTGGATAATATAAAAGTTTGCTAAGCTTATGGTCTATGAAGACTTATTATTGCCTGTAATAAAAAAAGGACACTTAGCAGAAATTATCATTGGAAAATAATAAGGAATGTACTTGATGACATCATGTACTGCCTCTTGGCATTCATCAGGTGAATTTAGGCATTTCCTTTCTTAGCCTTTCAAGTCTTAGCTGCACCTTCTTGACAGCTTTATGACATCTAGTTCTGATGTGGCCTTCCTTACCACAACCGTAATAGACTGCATCCTTTATGTCCCTACTTTCATGGGACTGTTGACCAGTTCCTTTGCAGATACCGCACTGCTTTGGTCTTTGTTCTATTCGACACTGTCCCCAATGTCTTTTATAACAGGTCTTACATACAGGCTTCTTACTGAACTTATGTTGGTTCTTATTAAGCCCGTATTTGCTCTTTTTCTTAGATTTCTGGGAGTCATCCTCCTCTTTTGGTGCATCCTTCACATTCAAAGTGTGAACAAAACTCTTTTCATGAGCAATTGAAAGTGGTTTTTAAATGACACTTAGAGCGAGAAGTATTTGGCTCTTTGATTTCATGACCTTTTCCATGGCCTTTCCAACTGCTGCGTCAGCCACAGCTTGGAGATTAACTCCATTAATATTAAGGTTTACGTTTGTAGCATTATTAGCTTTTGTCGCATTAACATTATCGCGACTGTTGTCTACCTCATTTGAGTTTGCCATACTCGAAACTTGGTACTAACCACCACAATAAACAATTGTTAGTCATCATCCTGATGACCTGACTTAGATCAGCCACGACATCCATAACCCGTATAGGCTATTATATTCCATACATTCCTGATGGATGTTATTTGAATATATATCCATTACATTTAGCCTAGGTCACAAAAGGACCATCAATGGCATTTAAGGTTTGGAGCGAGTCTAATACCTGCTTGACAGGGGATCATAATGTCACAACTGTCTTTGTCACAAGGACGGTTATGAATAGCTCAAAGGCTAGCCTTACATGACTTTTATTATATACATTTATACATATATGGTATAAAATCCCGTCGCGAGGGACATAGAAGGATATGGCATAAATCCTAGTCATGAAGGACATAAATGATTATACGGCATGAAGGCCTCGTCGTAAAGGACATTTAGATATGGCTTAAAGTCACCTTGTCACAAGGATATTATAAGATGTGGCACTAAGGTCTGACATGGAGGATATTTATCGATTCTGGCACAAAAGACCTGTCACTAGGAATGTTAACATTTAATATGTTAACTTGTCAAGAATGACAGATTATAGCACATTGGCTTGTCATGAATGACTTTAAAACATAACTCGTTGATTTGTCAACAAGGACATTAGTTTATAAGTCGCAATCTTATTGGATTAGGGGCTTCCAGGTTTGAACATAGTTCTTTACCTTTGGACAGGGAGTCATAGACTATAACTGTCATTGTCTCTAAAGACGACTTATTAAACACAAAGGTAAACCAATTGACATCGCTAATGGATGTTCATGTATCACATCGCACTTGATGATATTAGTCATGATCATATTGATCATATAGACTTATTAGGGTTGGGTATAACCCACCACTGTGAATTGGGGATCATAAAGACCACCACTAACTTTGTCTCATCGGCAATAGAATAAAGTATGGCCCTTAGGCATTTCATCATTAGGGATGTTAATATAATGATCATCATATTGATGAAATTAGTCAGGATCGCAATGATCATATAGACTACGGGATTTGAGAATAGCTCAGTACCTTAAACAGGGGATCGTAAAGATCACAATGTCTTTGTCACAAACGGACAGTAGAATATGGCCCGTAGGCAAAACATCACCAAAGGATGTTGAATCACATGATCATCGTATTAGATGATATTAGTCATGATCGCATTGATCATATAGACTATTATGTTTGGACATAGTCCAACATTTTTAGACAGGGAGTCGTAGACCATAACTGTCATTTTCTTTATTAGACAACAAGTATAGCCCGTAGGCACTTCACCACTAATGGATGTTTATGGTATGATCATCACATTGATGATACTTGTCATGATCTACTTTGATCCTATTGGCTTTAAGGCTTGGACATAATCCAATGCCTTGACGGCTGGTGCGGTTTCTCAAGCCACACTGCCAGGAGTGTTAACATGTTCTCAGATGTTAACAAGATTAATTATCTTAAGAGGGTTTTACCATCATAGCCATGTTCATAGACATATAGGCTAGGTTATACCATTAAGAAGATCTTTTGAAATTTTCGGCTGATCGATAAAGTTCGAGTAAAATTCAGAACTATCGTTGAATAAAGGAAGAAATGAATACCTACACAAAATTTTCAAAACTTTCCTAAATCATTAGGAATTTACAATAGTGCCTTAATCAGGACTTTAGTAATATATTTGTCCACAAAGGACTAAGAGGAAAATATAAGTCCGTATAAGGACTATGAAATATTATAAGTCCATATAGGGGTTATAATGAATTATCATGTCCTCAGAGGGACTATTTCAAAATAACGTATCCCCAAAGGGATTTTTAATAAAATAACATGTCCATAAAAGGACTATTTTGGTACAGCGTGCACACAAAAAGGGCTTTGCTGTAGAAATGTCCTCACAGGGACTTTATATCGAAAGGTACGCCCTCATTGGGATTTATTTATGAAACAATATGTCCTTAAAGGGACTTATGATAAAATATCATGTCCACAAGGGATCTTAACGGAATAATATGTCCAATAAGGGACTTCATAAATCAGCATGTCCACAAAGGGACTACGATGAAATAATATGTCTGTGAAAGGACTATAATGAATTATTGTGTCCGCCAGGGGACTTTGATAAAATAATATGTCTACGAAAAGACTTTTAATGAAATATTATGCCCATGAAAGGACTATGATGAAATATAATGTCCATGAGAGGACTATATTGAAATATCAAGTCCACGAGAGGACTATTTTAAAATAATGTATCCACAAAAGGGGTTTAAAAAAATCACACGTCCATGAAAGGATTATATTGAAATAGTATGTCCACCGAGGGAATTTATTGGAATATAATGTCCACAGAGGATTATATTGAAATATAATGTCCATGAAAGGACTAAATAGTAAATGCCCATATAGGGTGTTAAGTCGAAAGGTATGTCCACACAAGGACTAAATTAGAAGAGATAGGTCCTTATAAGGACTTAATAGACAAAGAATATTATGAAGGAAGGATCTTCTAACGTCTTCCTTGCTCCATTTCGATTGTTTCTCTTCTTTGTTTACCATATACGATAGGGACACTGAAGACCTCAGTGAATAAGGTAAGTATTCCAATCAGGATCCGTTATAGAAGTAGAATTTAAAGATTCAGTGGTTAAGGAATGATATGGATCACGGATTGGGTTTTGACTGTTATAATCCAAGTCTGGGATTCCAAAACTTGGAGGCATTATTTTCAAAACGGGAGCCTCAGGGACCACCGGGTATAGACTTCACTGGCACATACTTTAAAATTTGAGCCTCAGGGACCCCCGGTATGGACTCTGAAGTCTGATTGCAATTCAATAGATTTAGTTTTAGGAATGAGCCCTTAAAGGTCTTTCCGCCAAACCAGTCTCACGCTTAGTCTAGCAGTATTGTGAAGCTTGGCATTCCATGGCTTCAGATGAAGAGAATCTCTATCAACGGCTTCCTTGCTTGGCGACAGATTCAAAATACATAAAATCAAAAACAATGCTTACTTAATAGGGATGAGAGTATTCCTATGTTAAGTCTAGACTCAAAAGGTCTAAGGAATATGCTACTGTCTCATTGAGATTAAACACAAAAGACTAATATTTAATTCACTCAATGTTGGCTCTGATACTAACCTGTCACACCCCAATATTTCCACATATCACCGGTGGGCCCGGTGGGGAGTATCGTGACGTAGTGGATATCATCATGGTCAAACATACACAGAATAGCACAGCGGAAGTCTTGGGATATAAAATATTATTACAAACTCAAATGTCTGAAAATATCAAAGTATTTATTATAGACGAGCCTGTAATATCAAATCGACAGCTGGATCTTTACAGGATGTATAAAATGAAGTTTAGCAGACTTTAAGGCATCTTTAAGGATTTGCAAGATCCTCTATTTCGACACCGAGCAATCCCCCAGCCTATTATGAGTAGTACCTGCCACTTAGTCTTTGGAAAATATGTCAGTTTTCACTGGTAAATACAATTAACCGACTCATTTAAAAAGAGTTTATGAAAATTGATTTAAGTGTACAAGGCACAAACCATTTACAACTTGGGACAATGTATAATAAAATCTTGTATACAGTTTTACATGTTTGTCATACATATGGGGCCGGTTTGGAAGCCGGTCATGACTAACCGACTCACCACTTATAAAACCCACAGAGGAGCTATCCCCAACTTGTGGGTAATTTAATATTTAGAATTTGCATCTGTCAGGTGTATGCCTACACCCCGTGCATAGGTCGTGGCCATTAATAACTTGAATGAGCCGAGGATATCCAGGACACGGTCGTTAACCCCCAATGTTTAGGTTATCAAACAAAACATATTAAAACGGGTTATACAGATTTAGTAAATCACAATCCGATTAAATGATCTCATACCCGACCAAGCTGTGTTAATATACTGTATCCCAAGCCCGTATAAGGGAAAATAAGTTAAAAGTATTTACCTGAGCTAATACTTGATTCACAGCAAAATAACTCAGTCGTATCCAATCTATCTAAATGCAGGTAGCTTTTACCGGGTGGCTCTAGTCTGGAGTGATGGTAATATATAACCAATTCAGAATGCTAATGGTCTTATTTAAGTCGTAGACTTAGACCGGCTAACTTAAAGTATCTAAAATGGTACGATACGCTAGATTAAGCGATGACCGGAATAGAATGTTAATTAGACCCAACAAGTATGGAGACTTGTATAATATGGGTAAACTAAACACATTCTGGATTTTGAGATAAAAACGATAAGGTTAAACCCGTTTCGGCAAACTTACGTAAACTAGTTACATAAACCGATCCGAACGCGTAGATGCGTAATGGGTAACCAAATGAACCATATACAAGTCCCATATGTTATTATGCTTAGAATATGTTAATACATCAGTAGGATGTTAACATATATGCCCAAAAAGTATTTAAAACCAAATTAAGTCCCGCAGGGGCATTTTGGTCATTTTACCCTTTATAAAAGAGGTTTTAAAGCAAACTGAGGTTCTGGTCTAAAACATTCAGTAAAAGTATTTATTTTATCACATTACATCGGTAAGATATCACACATATGTGAGGTTTACCATTTATGGCCAAACTATGCCCCGAAAGGGTATTTTGGTCATTTCACATATGCTTTTACGGACATTTTTGGAAGTCTGAGTTCCTGACTTATACCTACTGTAATAATATTAAAATTTAATTATAAAATCAGTAGGTAACGAGTCTTAGATGTTAAAGATGGTTTAAGAACCATACTATGCACCGAATTAGCGTAAAATCGCTAATTGACGATAATTAAAGGGTTTTATGGAAATCTGAGATTTTGATCAGTTTCAAATGTTCAAAATAATTTATTTAATGTAATAAATCACTAGGAAAAGGTTTGGCATTCAAATCATTTGTAAATCTCATTTTATGCATGAAAAGGGTATTAGCGTCATTTACCGAATTACACAAGAACTCTATGATACAATCAGTTTATAATCTGATAAAAAATTCCAAAAATCCCTAAGAATAATATCTTAAGAGTTGGTAATGAGTTTTGGGTCAAAATCCAAGTTTAAACATGCCTTATGCAAGATATCGCAATTCAATTAATAAAGAGCTTCTAATTACGATATCGAGCATAACTCCTATTTGGGACCAAGAACTGATGTCAAATTTTTGGGACAAGCTTATAAATTAGTAATAAAGGTTTTTTCCGCTCACATTTTCAAAATTCTCATTTATATGTTAAAAGGGCGAAATGGGCATTTATAAGCATAATAACGGAGATTCGCGTATAATTCAAACTACTAAGGACCAGGTAATACAACCTTAGGGGGTTATACTACAATATAATATGGTCCTAATGGAATCTTAAAACATCAAGGATTTAAGCTAGATTGGGTCAGAACTGAAAGTCAAAGCAAAAGTCCAGCTTTTGCGACTTTCGGTTGCGAACCGACCCTAAACTCAAAATTGTCGGGTTGAACAAGCTTAGACATGTTTTAATAATAATTACCAAGTTATTAGAGTGTTAAAATATAATTTATAACCTCTGTATCATTAGTTTTAATTATTATTTAAAATTCTACTAAGTTTGACTTTTTAACTAAATGGTTTGACCCGACAATTAACTAGGCAAACGGAGAAATTAGGAGGTGCCTTTTTAATGGTTAATCACCTACCTAACTATGGTCATATAACCACATTCATCTCGAATTCTGACTGGACCATTCGAGTTAAAACCGAAAGTCAAAGTTAGTTTACGATAACTTGACTTTTCGGTTTTTAAAACATAAAAATGAACTAACGAGAGGGCTAAGACACTTACAAAGGGTCCTAGCTATCTTTTCAACAAAAAAAAGTTCCACTTCAGCTTTGGAAGCTCCAGGTTTGAGTGATATAGAGAAGGAATGAAAGAGGTGCCATGAAATGAATGAATACTCTAACTATTTATAGGTTTTGGATATGATTTGGATTAAGACAAGTGTTTGAAGGGTTAACCAGATCATTACACCTGTTATGACAACTGTTAAAACTATCTTGATGACCAAGGATTCGAGTATTATTGGCTTAGAAGGGAATAGAGTGGACACCAAGCAAGAAAAAGAAAAAAAATAATAATAAAGCTGCAGATATGGGCTCTGGCGGCCCGCGTACGCCCCAGGCCCACTTCTACGCGGCCCGCGAGCGCTGCCAGCCCTGCGACTACCTTGGCAATTTACTAAATTGGTCCCTGGGCTTTGTATGTCTTCAAAAAAGCATATAAATGTTGCTGTTTGTTTAAGTTGGCCCACGAAAAATGCAGTCCATTGGGCTCATGGCCCGTGGTTAGGCCCAATCAGCCTAAGCAGGTTTCAGATGTTTACAACATCAGTCCCTGTCTCTTTCTGAATCATTTTTACACTTCCAAATGTGACGTAAATGGCCCAAAGCTTCATGTATATTATGTTTTATGATAGTTTAAGGTATAATTATCATAAGCGACAAATATTAGGCATGCCCGGAAGTACGATTAATCATTGCGGAGTTCCCGGTTCCTTTAAAAGACCTTCAAACACGTAGTTTCACCCGTTGACGCGTTTTGTCCCTTTAACGCGTAAAGTGACGCATAATATCATTTATTGACATTAAAGCCCTCCATGGCATATTATCCAATGTTGACGCTTTTGGTCCCTTTAACGGTCACTCAAAGGTCACTCAAAGGTGTATTATCCAATGTTGACGCTTTTGGTCCCTTTAACGCGCAAACTTGCGCGTATCGACGTTTAATAGCATCAAAGCCCTATGTAGCACATATTAGGCATTCTCGAGAGTATGATTGCATATCGTAATGCTTCAGGTTCGTTAAAAGGTCTTTCAGAGGTATAATTAAATATGTCGACGCTTTCAACCCCTCTAATTTACAAACTTGCGCGTAACTTCACTTATTGGCATAAAAGCCTTGAGTGGTCAATATATGGAATTCCTGAGAATATAATCAATCATTGTGAAGCTCTCAGTTTGTTAAAAGGTCACTCAGAGGTAAGAATTAACATGTTGACACTTTTAACCCTTCGACACGCAAACTTTCACATAATTACGCAAACGGCTCCTCTGACCAACAGGTGGCTCATTTGAGAATACGGACACCGTATAAGGTCACTCAGAGGCCTAGTTTAGGCATGTTGACACTTTCAGTCCTTCTATATTCATAGTTTTTGTTTTTGGCGAAAATAGTCCCTCACAGTCAACGTTTGACTTTATTAGGGTTCATTACACGTGTCAACACACCACTGGACAAGATTTTAGAAGGTGTTACAAATACCCCCACACTTGAATCTTTTCTTGTCCTGAAGCAAAACTCTATTACGTGGCTTACACACCCAAACGGAATAGGTAGAAGAGAAGTTTTGGTCTCATCTTTAGAGTGTCGGGAATCCAAGTTCTAAATTTATTTTGTTTTTATTTTATTTACAATCTTATTCGTCATGATTTATTTAAACACAAGTTAAGAATTTTTTTTTACTTTCGGCATAACATGCCTTTATAAAATTCCATTTAGTTATATACAATTTTACACACCTCACAAGTGGTCACTCAACACTCGGCCGGAATTGTGTAAGTGAGAACGATCGTGCCCGGAGTTAGAACTTACTCCTACCATAGGCTTGACAATGAATCAATCCTCCTCCTTTTTGACGTTAAATCTTTGTAAATATCAAGAGGGCTTTAAAGGGTAAGTGGTGGTTCGGGTTTGGTATGTTTTATTGAAATGGCGAAAAGTGTAAAATATCGGTTTTTCTATTGCTTTGTGGCTTAGCAAAAAATACCTTGGGCAGATTTTTTGATTTCTTTTCTTTTTTTTTTACCAAAGTTGAAACTGAGCCATAATCGTAATTTCATAACCGATAGGTTTACAAAAATGAAAGATGAAAAATGAAAAGGTTTGTTTTTTTAGTTTGGAAATGAAAAGGTTTAAGGTTCAAAGGGTTTATCTAGGGGGGGATGTTTTTGGATAAAGCAAAGAAAAATAAAGGTTTTGATTTGAAAAATGGGTTGATCCTAATGTCTCCATCATTTACTTACTTGGATTTTTTGTCGGTAAGGACTTGGAACGTATCATATTGTCAAGTTCTAGATTTGTGAGAACCAAATGGGCTATTCACATATGAAACGAAAATTAAGCAATTAGTATAGATGTATATTTATGTGCTCGGTAATGGCTTAAAACTCACTTTTGTGGGAAAAAGGGTTGTAGTGTAAAAAATGTATATATAATCAAATTTTACTAAGATTTATCATGCCCGTTTTCATAATTTTCTAAATTGGTTCTTTTTATCACGACGTTATGTTGGATCTAAGTTTGGTTTTGATTGTATTTTCTGTTTGAATTAAAATGGAAATGGATGAGTTGTGCAGCGGAATTAATATGGAAACAAACTTTGCATACAATCAAACGAGAGTATTGCTTTGATCAAGACATTTTCAACAGAGAACCGAATGATTGAATTTAATTTAATTTCAACAAAGATTACAAAGTAATGCTTGAATACATACTCCCCCTCAGCCAGAGCTCAGTGTTTGTTCGTGCAAAGGAGACGGTGTTGCAAAGAGCTAATAGAACAGTACAGAGCACTGTTCTATTTATAGGCACTAGCAAACCACTGAGCATCTAAGCTGACGTCACCATGAAAGTGACATCTAACCTCCTAACAAACTCTAACCTCTGATCAATACAAACACTGCTGTGCTAACTACTGCTTAATACAATACATTACATAAAGATTGAATAAACAACTGCTGCATCCCTCCACTGCTGTGAACCCAGCAGTACTTGTCCGGATCAGCAGTACTTGACTCAAGGCAGTAGATTGAGCAGCAGAGCTTTAGTCTTCCATCAGCCTTTACTAGAGCAGCAGATTGACGGTCAGTGGCTTGTACGATCAGTAGATAGGAGGTCAGCAGATGTTGAAACTGTGACACCTGTGTCACTTCAACCATCAAACAAATGCTAAACCAATGAAATATAGTATTTCATACTTGGGATTTGTAAAAATATGTGTATCGTTTGCACATATCAACTCTTGTTCGATTTCAAGCTCTAAATCGCTTTCTGGAAGGTTATACGCGCACTAAGGCGTAAATATAACCAGTTTAATGCAACAAACACTCCGGAATAGTGAAATAGTCTTAACATACCTTAAATAACCTCTACAAAACTTAGAAATAAGTTTTGGAAGGTTTGGTATGCCGAAATCAAGTAATATCGCTTACAGGGACTAAAGTTGACAAACTGCGAAAGTATGCCAATTTGAACTGTAACAGAAATTCCGGAACATGACCATAAGTTAAACATACCATAAATATCCTTTACATAGCTTAGAAATAGGCTTTGAGGTGTTCGGTGTGCTAAAATAAACTTTTGGGTCATTCAGGGACTAAAAGTGTCAAAAAGTGCACAAGTTTGCACTTTTGCGCATAACTTACGTTCTGAATACATCCGGACATCCAAAAATTTATGTAAGCACTAAAACATTTTGTTTTAGTGTTTGGCATAAGAAAAATCCATTCGTCGCGTCATTTGGATCGTTTTTCGCGCTTATGCGCATTCCGTCGTAATTAACCGAACATCGCGATCGTACGACCAAACGAACCGACATCCGAGATATTTTTGAGCATGTTTTGAGTTCCCTATACTTTAACTTCATTTTAGAGCTTTGAAATGAGGTTAACGGGGTTCAAACGCATCGAAAATAGCTTAAACGGGCTGCAGGGACCAAATCTGACATTCTGCCAAATTAGGTCCTTGCGCACCGCAACAATTAATTGTTACGGTGCACAAGCAGTCTGCAGATCAGCAGAATTGCAGAAACATTGGATCTGGTCATTTCCACACTTGCACATGGTATTCCTTGAATCTATGGGCTGGTTTGATGTGCCCATGGTATTACAATACCATGGGTGCAAGTGTACGGCTTAGATCGTGCCCCCTTTTCCAAGAAACGATCCTAACGGTGAACCGAAAACTATAAATACCCATCCACCCCCATTGCAAAACCCACAAGAATTCTGATTTGAGGAGCTCTAAGTTGAAACCTTTGTTTCATACCTGAGCTACTTGGATCGGGATTAGCATTCGGGGACCCTTCGTAAGTATTCTTTCGTTCTTTTATTGCTTTTCGAGTCTTTTCGAGTCTGAAAGTCAAACTTTGTTTGACTTTCTGCGTTGACCAGTTTATGGTCAATGCGAAGTTCGTTTGAACTTCGCAACGTGAGTGTAATCACGTTGTCTAGGGTCGTAGGGTAAGCGATCTGATAAATCGCTTATACCTTCGAACCCGACCCATTTGGTCGATCATTAGGATCCGACCAACTACATTAGGTGACCATAGTAGGTAGGGAATAACCTTCCGAGGTTATACCCTATGGTCACATCGTTTGATTAGTTGTATGATAGGTAGTTTATATGCCTTAGGTAAATTACCAGAATACCCTTTTCATGTATAATTGGTAATTAAGCATATGTAACCTAAACTTTTGTCACATAACTGATTATGTAACATGTTTAGGCATATAACACTTGTCATAGGACTAGTTAGACGTTCCGAACGCGTTTCACGCGTTAAAGTAGCATAAGCTACCTAAACGGGTCGTAATGGGTCGAAAGCACATAGGTTAGGTTTCATTTAGTATGTAGGCTTTGTTAAACCATATGACACGAGTCTCCATACTCGTTTGGTTTACGAACCATCATTCTACCCGATCCTCCGATTTAGGTCCGGTTTATTAATGTAGTTACCTATATTAGGTGCCGTTTGATTCCGTGATCTCTAGCATTGCTTGGTGGTTATCTTAGGACTTCTGAGCAATCTCAAGTGAGTACATAGACCCCTCTTTTACTGTTTTCCAAACTGTTTTGGGGTGAAACACATGTGCCTACTTGTTACTTTCATGCTTTCCTGTTTTCACATCATATACTTCCTACGTTCATTAGTACATTATAGTACATGATTTCATTGTGTTCATGCTATGTATGCCCATTGTGTGCGTACTTAGTACATCGTTTTACATTACATTTTATGCTATGTATGTCCATTTAGTTCATACTTAGTACATTGTTTTACATTACACTTATGCTATGTATGTCCATTGTGTGCATGCTTAGTACATTGTTTTACATTACATTTCTGTTGCATATGCTCATCCAGCATGTGAACACATTATACTGCATTTTGAACCGTTGTAATCATTTGACTATGTGAACCGTTTGTATTTGTGAACCGTTTGTATCTGTGAATCGTTTGTATCTGTGAACCGTGTGAACCGTATTTGACCATACATAAACATTTCTACAATTGTTAAACATTACTTTGGTGGTTTGGTTTGATTAAGTGATTAAGTAACGATGCGTGTGTAATATGATACAAGCATGGTGGATACGCCGCTGGTACTTCCTATATATAAGTGTTTGTATGGTATTACATATCGTAGCGTTATTTGAATCATTTTAGTTTGAGACATATAACATTTTATACAAATAACATACTTTTCACAAGACATTGATTTACAAACAACTTATCTTATACAAACTCATTTTACAATGGTTATTCATTTAACCATACATTATTCTCTTATTTATACATATCATCTGATCTTATCGTTTTTCAAATGATTTACAAAACAAAGCAAATTACAAGGTTCATGACTAAACATTTTCTCAAACATAAGTCATGAAACCTATTTTCACAAAACCTATGTATCTCACAGGCATTTTTATGCTGACGTACCTATTTTCACATGTGTTTTTCAGGAGCTGTTGCATAAGATGATCAAGATATACATAGGCAGACTTGGGCTTTAGTGACAATAAAAGATGCAAGACTAGTTAATTATGTTGTATTTCTTTGTTTGTTAAGACGTTGTAACACTTTTAATCAATAAAACGAAACTTCAATTGCCATGGATTTGAAACAATTAATTCTGTTACAACACTCCCCGACGTTTCCGCCACATTTTGTATGTTCTACGTGGTCGGGGTGTGACAGAAACCACTTTCAAGGGGAGAGACTTGTATGTAACATCTGCTTATTCTGGATCCATTGCTCTGACCCAGTTTTGGCTTTAACTATCTGTTCCTCTGGTAGGGTTCAATCCCAACAATCTCCTCCTGGAACAGATAATGCCAAAACTCTTCATTATTGTGGAATTCTTTATTGCCTCATCAACAGTTCCCTTATCTGACCTTTAAATTGTAGTTCAAAGTCTAGGGCATCTGTGTCATCATCATCCCTGCTAAGTGGAAGATCAAGGAGATCCTGCAAATCTTCAAGACTCAGGCCAAGAGCTTTTTCCCTTGATATTTTCTTCATTTCTCCACCAGACCTGAGCAAAGTCAATACATACGTCTGTTTGTCAGTTTTCCACTTTTGTATTTTTGAGCCTGGTGGGTTTCTTGGGAGATGTTTATTTGCAGAGGTGTTTGGTGAGGCTGGCCTATTCATGACTGGCTGAGCAGTACTTGCAGAGTGTTCCAATTCAAGATCTTCTTTTATCATTAATTTAATACCCTCTTTTACAACAGCACTTCCAGCTTTTAGATCTTGAATTGTTTCAGCACCTAACTGGTTTTGACTCCTTCTTTTGTAGATGGCAGCACCAGCTGGAGCAGTGGTTCTTTTGACTTGCAACTTTGGTGGTCTTTTTGAGACCTCTGCTTTGGAGTAATCAGGCTTTTGTGGGACTTTTGGATCTTTCTTTCTAAGTTCCTCTAATCTTTTGTAGGTAGCCCTGACCCTATCTTCTCCCCACTTTGTCACTGAATTCTTTGACCCATAATCAGCAGCTATCAACTCTTCTTTCATTCTCTTCAACTCTAATGCCTTATCAGCTTCAAACTGTTTAAACTTTTCAGGAGTAGTCTGCTTGACCTTATTTTTAATCATTTCTTGAATCCTGGCTGCCTCTTTTTCAAGCTCAGGAATGGTCCAGTTTTTGTACATGTGTTTCTCCCCCTTGTATTTCTTGTAGGTCATGATGTTCTCAATGTAGTCTTTTCTCAAGGACTCATCTGCCCTTTCTGAAATTTGCTGACATACATTTTTAGCAAATCGCTCCATAGCACTGACCTGTGAGAGTAAAAACTGATAGTTTTGCTGAAATTCTCTATCAGATTTCCCTTGTCTGTTTCTGATTGCGATATCCTCTGCTTGCTTGGCCTTGAGTTTCAAATATTCTTCGATATTGTTAGGCCTGGGATATCCTTCAACTGATGGCAAACTCCTTTTAGCTAGGTCATCCTCATAGTAAAAGGATTTGATTTCTTCCCTAACTGCAATGAGTTCCAGAGGAAATGAGACACCAGCAGGAGGTAATGGCTTTAGAATTTGAGCTGAAGAGAGAGGTATGGGTTTTGGAATTGTGACAAGTGATAAGGATTTTGAAGATGTTGGTGGTGGTGAATTGTCATCATCTTTAAGAATTAGCCTTCTCCTTTTTGTTTGAGGAGGGACTGATGATGTTTTGGATGGAACAGTGGTGGTAGATTGGGTGGCAGTGGTTTGTGATTGACTAACAACAGTTGAAACAACTGGTGCTTCAACCACTGTTGTCATTACAACAGATGTTATAACATCTGTTTGTAACATCTGTGCTTATTATCATTGTGAACAGTTCTATTATCAATAAAACAATGTTATTTGATCCCAATGTTTGTTTGGTTGTGTTTTACATTTTTCATGTTTTGACTTTTATTCAATTTCAAACTCTATATCGCTTTCTGGAGAATTATACGCAAACTGGTGCGTAAACGTAACCAGTTTAATGCGAAAAATACTTTGGAACATCAACATATACTTAACATACCTTAAATATCCTTTACATAGCTTAGAAATAGGCTTTAAGGGGTTCGGTGTGCTAAAATAAACTTTTGGGTCATTCAGAGACTAAAAGCGTCAAAAAAGTGCACAAGTTTGCACTTTCGCGCATAACTTGTAAGATCTGTGCTTGTAATCATTGTGAACAGTACAATTATCAATAAAACACTGTTATTTGATCCCAATGTTTGTTTTGTTATGTTTTACATTTTTCATGTTTTGACTTTTGTTCGATTTCAAACTCTATATCGCTTTCTGGAGAGTTATACGCAAACTGGTGCGTAAACGTAACCAGTTTAATGCGAAAAATACTCCGGAAAATCAACATATACTTAACATACCTTAAATAACCTTTACATAACTTAGAAATAAGTTTTGAAGGCTTTGGTATGGCAAAAACAAGTTAATTCGCTTACAGGGACTAAACTTGACAAACTGCGAAAGTATGCCAATTTGAACAGTAACGAACATTCCAGAACATGACCATAAGTTAAACATACCATAAATATCCTTTACATAGCTTAGAAATAGGCTTTGAGGGGTTCGGTATACTAAAATAAACTTTTGGGTCTTTCAGGGACTAAAAGCGTCAAAAAGTGCACAAGTTTGCATTTTCGCGCATAACTTACGTTCTGAATACATCCGGACATCCAAAAAATTTATGTAAGCACTAAAATATTTTATTTTAGTGCTTGGCATAAGAAAAATCTATTCGTCACGCCATTTGGATCGTATTTCGCGCTTATGCGCATTCCGTCGTAATTAACCGAACATCGCAACCGTACGGCTAAACGAACCGACATCCGAGATATTTTTTAGCACATTTTAAGTTCCCTATACTTTAACTTCATTTTAGAGCTTTGAAATGGGGTTAACGGGCCTTAAACGTGTCGGAAATGAGCTTATTACACAGCAGGGACCAAATCTGCCATTCTGCCAAACTTGGTCCTTGCGCACCTCAACACTCTGAGTGTTGCGGTGCGCAAGCAGGGGTCAGCTGCAGCAAAATGTTTTTCAGCTGCTGTTAACAGCCCTTAACCCTTACCAAAGGTCAAGTGCCACATGTTAATCACTTGTGGTGGCCAAAATAAGTTACCACAACCTTCCGACAAGTGTACGGGCAAGATCATTCCCTCTTCTCCAAGAAACAATCCTAACGGTGAACCAAAAACTATAAATACCCATCACATTTTCACTCATTTCTCACAAGAATCTGATCAATTGTGCTCTAAGTTGAAACCTTTGTTTCATACCTGAGCTATTTTGATCTAGATTAGCATTCGGGGACCCTTTGTAAGTGTTCCTTCGTTCTTTTATTGCTTTTCGAGTCCAAAAGTCAAACTTTGTTTGACTTTCTGCATTGACCAGCTTATGGTCAATGCGAAGTTCGTTTGAACTTCGCAACGTGATTGTAATCACGATGGTTATAGTCCCTTGTGACTATGCCTACTGATTACCACGTTGTCTAGGGTCGTAAGGGTAAGCGATCTAATAAATCGCTTATACCTTCGAACCCGACCCATTTGGTCGATCATTAGGATCCGACCAAACACATTAGGTGACCATAGCATATAGGGAATAACCTTCCGAGGTTATACCTTATGGTCGCTTTGTTTAAGTAGTTGTATGATAGGTAGTATATATGCCTTAGGTAAATTACCAAAATATCCCTTTGATGCCAAAATTCATTTTAAACATATGTAACATAACTTTTGACATCTAAACTGATTTGACAACAATATTAGACATGTTAAGGCATATGTTACTTGTCATAGGACTAGTTAGGCGGTCCAAACGCGTTTTACGCGAACGACGCGTTAAAGTAGCATAAGCTTCCTAAACGGGTCGTAATGGGTCGTAAGCACTTAGGTTAGGTTTCATTTAGTATGCAGGCCTTGTTAAACCATACTACATGAGTTCCAATACTCATTTGGGTTACGAGCCCTCATTCTATCCGATCTTCTGATATAGGTCCGGTTTATTAACATAGTTACCTATATTAGGTGCCGTTTGATTCCGTGATCTCTAGCATTGCTTGGTGGTTATCTTAGGACATCTGAGCAATCTCAAGTGAGTACATAGACCCCTCTTTTACTGTTTTCCAAACTGTTTTGGGGTGAAACACATGTGCCTACTTGTTACTTTCACGCTTTCCATGCTTTCAAATCATATACCTGCTATGTTTGTTAGTACATTATAGTACATGATTTCATTACATTTCATGCTATGTATGCCCATTGTGTGCGTACTTAGTACATCGTTTTACATTACATTTCATGCTATGTATGTCCATTGTGTGCATACTTAGTAGATTGTTTTACTTTACATTTCTGCTATGTATGTTGACTGATAGCTAGCACATTGATTTACATGACTTTATGCTTTGTATGTTAACTTAGCATACTTAGTTCATTGTTTTCATATAACATGTTCACTTTTGATATGACATTTGGTTTGCACAAACGAGACTATTATACGTTCATTAACATTTGCTACGCCGCTCGGTAGTAACTACTGGTACCATAGGACTTGACAAATCCCATTCCTGACATCCCGAGTTTGTTTGGATGTAAGGAATGACTGAATCCGAAAACATTTCTTTTGATAACCTTGACTGAAAGGGTTATCCGAGTGTCTCAAGGCTTGAATGTATGCGTTAACTTACCACATAAATGTTTGTATCAATGTAACATGCATTACTTTGCAAGACATAACTTTTTGATATATTCAAAATACTTTGTTTTGTACATTTCTACATTTGAACTATGTGACAAGACTTTACTTACAATACATAACATTTGTTACACATTACTTGACTGCATTTGGACTTTTAAACGTTTGACATGGCTTATACAAGGAATTTTTGACAATTGGTTTAAACATGGACTTTATACATTGGTGGTTTGTTTAAGTGATCTAAGTAACGAGGCGTGTGTAATATGATACAAGCATGGTGGATACGCCGCTTGTACTTCCTATATATAAGTGTTTGTATGGTATTACATATCGTAGCGTTATTTGAATCATTTCAATTTGTGACATATAACATTTTATATAAATAACATATCTTTCACAAGGCTTTGGTTTACAAACAATTTACTTTATACAACTCATTTTACTTGGTTATACATTTAACCATACATTATAACTTTATTTATACACATCATTTGATCTTATCGCTTTTTAAATGATTTACAAAACAAAACAATTTACAAGGTTCATGACTGACTTTTACTAAACAACTTTTTCTTAAACTTAAGTCATGAATCCTATTTTCACAAAACCTATGTATCTCACAGGCATTTTTATGCTGGCGTACCTATTTTCACATGTGTTTTCAGGAGCTTTTGCGTAGGATGATGATCGTGACACTAGGGCGGACCTGTGCCTTAGAGACTTAAAACGAAGCTAGACTTTGTTTAATTATGTTATAAACTCTTCGATTCCTGTTTAAAACAATGAAACTCTTGTTTAATAAATAAAATACAACTTTGTATGCCATGGTTATGAAACAATTAATTCTGTTACAACACTCCCCGACGTTTTCCGCCACGTTTTGTATGTTATACGTTGTTGGGGTGTGACAGAAGAGTTGGTGACAGTAGAGGTTGCTAGTGGTGAACCCATTGTTCTTGATTCTGTTCTACGCAACTGCCAGTTGAACCTTAACAACCACCTTTTTCCTATTGACCTCACGCCTATGCAACTGGGAAGCTTCGACGTTATAGTAGGTATGGATTGGTTATCCAAGCATCACGCAGAGGTACTTTGTTTTGAGAAGATTGTTCGTGTGCCGCTTTCGACAGGCGAGATCCTACAGGTTCGTGGCGAGAAACCTGCCGGTGGTCTCAAACTCATGTCTTGTTTTAAAGCTCGGAAGTATCTGCGAAAGAATTATGTGGCCTTCTTGGCACATGTTACAGCAGATAAGGGCAAAGGTAAATCTATTCAAGATATTCCTATTGTTCGGGATTATCCCGAAGTTTTCCCTGAAGACTTACCTGGTCTACCTCCAGCACGCCAAGTCGAGTTCCGTATTGATCTCGTACCTGGTGCAAATCCCATTGCTAGAGCTCCATATCGTCTTGCACCGTCTGAGATGCAAGAGTTATCTAAGCAGCTTCAGGAGCTCTCTGACAAAGGTTTTATCCGTCCTAGCTTTTCACCCTGGGGTGCTCCCGTTCTTTTTGTCAAGAAGAAGGATGGATCTTTTAGGATGTGTGTCGATTATCGTGAGCTTAACAAACTTACCATCAAAAATCGATATCCCCTACCTCGCATAGATGATCTCTTTGATCAGTTACAGGGTGCTTCTTATTTTTCGAAGATTGATCTGCGTTCCGGATATCATCAACTTCGTGTGCATGAAGAAGATATTCCCAAAACAGCGTTCCGTACTCGTTATGGGCATTATGAGTTCACAGTCATGCCATTCGGCTTGACTAATGCTCCTGCTGTTTTCATGGACTTAATGAATAGGGTCTGCAAGCCTTATTTGGATCAGTTCGTCATTGTTTTTATTGACGACATCTTGATTTACTCTAAGACGCGAGCTGATCACGAGCAACATCTTCGTCTTACTCTGGAACTCCTAAAGAAAGAGCAACTTTTCGCCAAATTCTCCAAGTGTGAATTCTGGCATAAAGAAGTTCAATTCTTAGGACATATTGTCAACGAACGAGGTATTCATGTAGATCCCTCCAAGATCAGTGCGATTAAGGATTGGGATACGCCTACTACTCCTACCGAAGTTCGTTCTTTTCTTGGTCTAGCGGGTTATTACCGCCGCTTCATTGAGAATTTCTCAAAGATTGCAGTTCCTCTAACTGCTCTCACTCAGAAAAACAAACCCTTTGAGTGGGGATTCAAACAAGAGGAAGCTTTTCAAAACCTGAAGCAGAAGCTTTGCGACGCGCCTGTTCTGACTTTTCCTGAGGGCAATGATGGTTTTGTCATTTATTGTGATGCATCTAAATTGGGTCTTGGTTGTGTTCTGATGCAAAGGAACAAAGTCATAGCATACGCATCAAGGCAGTTGAAGATACATGAGAAGAACTACACCACTCATGATCTTGAGTTGGGTGCAGTTGTCTTCGCTCTCAAGATCTGGAGACACTATTTGTACGGAACCAAATGTGTGGTTTTCACGGACCACAAAAGTCTTCAGCATATCTTCAATCAGAAAGAACTCAACATGAGGCAACGACGTTGGGTTGAGCTTTTAAAAGACTATGACTGCGAAATTCGCTACCATCCTGGTAAGGCGAATGTCGTAGCTGATGCATTGAGTCATAAGGAACGTACTAAGCTTCATTGTGTACGTGTTCAATCTGTTATTCAACCTCGATCTGATATCCAAGCACGCATTTCTCAGGCTTAACAATCTTGTGTTTCACAAGGTTTGATGGATAAGGAATTTCCCTATCACATAACTCCTGATCTGGAACTGAAGGACAATGGATCGTATTACTTCATGGACCGTTTGTGGGTCCCAAGCCAAGATAACCTTCGCACCTTGCTTATGGATGAAGCCCATAAGTCACGTTACTCTGTTCATCCTGGCTCGGATAAAATGTATAAGGATCTTCGTATTCACTATTGGTGGCCTGGTATGAAGAAAGACATTGCCTTATAAGTATCGAAATTCCTTACTTGTCTTAAGGTTAAGGCTGAACATCAATGTCCTTCGGGTTTATTGGTGCAACCAGAGATTCCAGTTTGGAAATGGGAAAACATTACTATGGATCTTGTTACCAAACTTCCACGCACAAAGAAAGGTCATGATGCCATCTGGGTAGTCGTTGATCGTCTTACTAAGTCAGCACATTTCTTGCCAATCCGTGAGGACTTTCCTACTGACAGACTTGCAAAAATCTATGTGGATGAAATTGTAGCTCGACATGGTGTTCCTTTGAACATCATTTCTGACAGAGATGCTCGTTTCACTTCTCATTTTTGGAGAACCATGCAATCTGCTATGGGGACCCAACTTAATCTGAGCACGACTTATCATCCACAAATGGATGGTCAATCTGAAAGAACAATCCAGACTCTGGAGGATATGCTTAGAGCTTGTGTGATCGATTTTGGTGGTAGTTGGGATTCACATCTTCCGTTAATTGAATTCTCCTACAACAACAGTTATCACACCAGCATCAAAATGGCTCCTTTCGAGGCTTTCTATGGTCGAAAATGTCGTTCACCAGTCTGCTGGAATGAGATTGGCGAGGCTCAGCTTACTGGACCTGCTCTCATTTTAGAGACAACTGACAAGATTAAGAAAGTTCGTGATAACCTTCAGACAGCTAGAAGCCGTCAAAAGAGTTACGCGGATCCAAAACGCAAGCCCTTGGAATTTCAAGTCGGTGATCGAGTATTACTTAAGGTCTCACCTTGGAAAGGTGTGATCAGATTTGGAAAGAAAGGAAAACTTGCACCTAGATACGTTGGACCATTCAAGATCGTCGAAAGAATCGGTAAGGTAGCCTACAGACTTGAGTTACCTCCTGAACTTGGAAATGTTCATCCAACCTTTCACGTGTCCAATCTCAAGAGGTGTTTAGCTGATGAGAACCTCCACATACCACTTGACGAAATTCGTGTTGGTAAAACACTGAAATTTGTTGAGAAACCTGTGGAAATCATGGAACGTGAAGTTAAGTGGCTTAAACGCAAGCGCATTCCTTTGGTCAAAGTTTGCTGGGAAGCTAAACGTGGACCCGAGTTTACTTGGGAACGCGAAGATCAAATGAAGGCGAAATATCCGCATCTTTTTCCACGAGTTTCCTCTAAATAAATTTCGGGACGAAATTTCCACAAGTAGGGGAGACTGTAACATCTGTGCTTGTAATCGTTGTGAACAATACATTTATCAATAAAACAATGTTATTTGATCCCAATGTTTGTTTTGTTATGTTTTACATTTTTCATGTTTTGACTTTTGTTCGATTTCAAACTCTATATCGCTTTCTGGAGAGTTATACGCAAACTGGTGCGTAAACGTAACCAGTTTAATGCGAAAAATACTCCGGAATAGCAACATATACTTAACATACCTTAAATAACCTTTACATAACTTAAAAATAAGTTTTGAAGGCTTTGGTATGGCAAAAACAAGTTAATTCGCTTACAAGGACTAAACTTGACAAACTGTGAAAGTATGCCAATTTGAACAGTAACGAACATTCCAGAACATGACCATAAGTTAAACATACCATAAATATCCTTTACATAGCTTAGAAATAGGCTTTGAGGGGTTCGGTATGCTAAAATAAACTTTTGGGTCTTTCAGGGACTAAAAGCGTCAAAAAGTGCACAAGTTTGCATTTTCGCGCATAACTTACGTTCTGAATACATCCGGACATCCAAAAAATTTATGTAAGCACTAAAATATTTTATTTTAGTGCTTGGCATAAGAAAAATCCATTCGTCACGCCATTTGGATCGTATTTCGCGCTTATGCGCATTCCGTCGTAATTAACCGAACATCGCAACCGTACGGCTAAACGAACCGACATCCGAGATATTTTTGAGCACATTTTAAGTTCCCTATACTTTAACTTCATTTTAGAGCTTTGAAATGGGGTTAACGGGCCTTAAACGTGTCGGAAATGAGCTTATTACACAGCAGGGACCAAATCTGCCATTCTGCCAAACTTGGTCCTTGCGCACCTCAACACTCTGAGTGTTGCGGTGCGCAAGCAGGGGTCAGCTGCAGCAAAATGTTTTTCAGCTGCTGTTAACAGCCCTTAACCCTTACCAAAGGTCAAGTGCCACATGTTAATCACTTGTGGTGGCCAAAATAAGTTACCACAACCTTCCGACAAGTGTACGGGCAAGATCATTCCCTCTTCTCCAAGAAACAATCCTAACGGTGAACCAAAAACTATAAATACCCATCACATTTTCACTCATTTCTCACAAGAATCTGATCAATTGTGCTCTAAGTTGAAACCTTTGTTTCATACCTGAGCTATTTTGATCTAGATTAGCATTCGGGGACCCTTTGTAAGTGTTCCTTCGTTCTTTTATTGCTTTTCGAGTCTGACTTCTGCATTGACCAGCTTATGGTCAATGCGAAGTTCGTTTGAACTTCGCAACGTGATTGTAATCACGATGGTTATAGTCCCTTGTGACTATGCCTACTGATTACCACGTTGTCTAGGGTCGTAAGGGTAAGCGATCTAATAAATCGATTATACCTTCGAACCCGACCCATTTGGTCGATCATTAGGATCCGACCAAACCCATTAGGTGACCATAGCATATAGGGAATAACCTTCCGAGGTTATACCTTATGGTCGCTTCGTTTAAGTAGTTGTATGATAGGTAGTTTATATGCCTTAGGTAAATTACCAAAATATCCCTTTGATGCCAAAATTCATTTTAAACATATGTAACATAACTTTTGACATCTAAACTGATTTGACAACAATATTAGACATGTTAAGGCATATGTTACTTGTCATAGGACTAGTTAGGCGGTCCAAACGCGTTTTACTCGAACGACGCGTTAAAGTAGCATAAGCTTCCTAAACGGGTCGTAATGGGTCGTAAGCACTTAGGTTAGGTTTCATTTAGTATGCAGGCCTTGTTAAACCATACTACATGAGTTCCAATACTCATTTGGGTTACGAGCCCTCATTCTATCCGATCTTCCGATATAGGTCCGGTTTATTAACATAGTTACCTATATTAGGTGCCGTTTGATTCCGTGATCTCTAGCATTGCTTGGTGGTTATCTTAGGACATCTGAGCAATCTCAAGTGAGTACATAGACCCCTCTTTTACTGTTTTCCAAACTGTTTTGGGGTGAAACACATGTGCCTACTTGTCACTTTCACGCTTTCCATGCTTTCACATCATATACCTGCTATGTTTGTTAGTACATTATAGTACATGATTTCATTATATTTCATGCTATGTATGCCCATTGTGTGCGTACTTAGTACATCGTTTTACATTACATTTCATGCTATGTATGTCCATTGTGTGCATACCTAGTACATTG
The DNA here is from genome assembly GCA_030545235.1 of Helianthus tuberosus. Classification (NCBI taxonomy): domain Eukaryota; kingdom Viridiplantae; phylum Streptophyta; class Magnoliopsida; order Asterales; family Asteraceae; genus Helianthus; species Helianthus tuberosus. Next base: position 133,646,478 of record CM060363.1, read on the forward strand.
TTGTACTTTACATTTCTGCTATGTATGTTGACTGATAGCATGCTAGCACATTGATTTACATGACTTTCTGCTTTGTATGTTAACTTAGCATACTTAGTACATTGTTTTCATATAACATGTTCACTTTTGCTATGACATTTGGTTTGTACAAACGAGACTATTATACGTTCATTAACATTAGCTACGCCGCTCGGTAGTAAGTACTGGTACCATAGGACTTGACAAATCCCATTCCTGACATCACGGGTTTGTTTGGATGTAAGGAATGACTGAATCCGAAAACATTTCTTTTGATAACCTTGACTGAAAGGGTTATCCGACTGTCTCAAGGCTTGAATGTATGTGTTAACTTACCACATAAATGTTTGTATCAATGTAACATGCATTACTTTGCAAGACATAACTTTTTGATATATTCAAAATACTTTGTTTTGTACATTTCTACATTTGAACTATGTGACAAGACTTTACTTACAATACATAACATTTGTTACACATTACTTGACTGCATTTGGACTTTTAAACGTTTGACATGGCTTATACAAGGAATTTTTGACAATTGGTTTAAACATGGACTTTATACATTGGTGGTTTGTTTAAGTGATCTAAGTAATGAGGCGTGTGTAATATGATACAAGCATGGTGGATACGCCGCTAGTACTTCCTATATATAAGTGTTTGTATGGTATTACATATCGTAGCGTTATTTGAATCATTTCAATTTGAGACATATAACATTTTATATAAATAACATATCTTTCACAAGGCTTTGGTTTACAAACAATTTACTTTATACAACTCATTTTACTTGGTTATACATTTAACCATACATTATACCTTTATTTATACACATCATTTGATCTTATCGCTTTTTAAATGATTTACAAAACAAAACAATTTACAAGGTTCATGACTGACTTTTACTAAACAACTTTTTCTTAAACTTAAGTCATGAATCCTATTTTCACAAAACCTATGTATCTCACAGGCATTTTTATGCTGACGTACCTATTTTCACATGTGTTTTCAGGAGCTTTTGCGTAGGATGATGATCGTGACACTAGGGCGGACCTGTGCCTTAGAGACTTAAAACGAAGATAGACTTTGTTTAATTATGTTATAAACTCTTCAATTCCTGTTTAAAACAATGAAACTCTTGTTTAATAAATAAAATACAACTTTGTATGCCATGGTTATGAAACAATTAATTCTGTTACAACACTCCCCGACGTTTTCCGCCACGTTTTGTATGTTATACGTGGTCGGGGTGTGACATAACTCACGTTCTGAATACATCCGGACATCCAAAAATTTATGTAAGCACTAAAATATTTTATTTTAGTGTTTGGCATTAGAAAAATCCATTCGTCACTTAATTTGGATCGTTTTTCGCGCTTATGCGCATTCCGTCGTAATTAACCGAACAACGCGATTGTACGACCAAACGAACCGACATTCGAGATATTTTTGAGCACATTTTGAGTTCCCTATACTTTAACTTCATTTTAGTGCTTTGAAATGGGGTTAACGGGCCTTAAACGCATCAGAAATGGCCTTAAAACACAACAGGGACCAAAACTGCAATTCTGCCAAAGTTCATGGCTTACGGACCGTAAGCCATGACCCTTACGGTCCGTAAGGGGTCTCCAGATGCAGCAACTCGATTTTTTTCTACTGATTAGCGACCTTTCAGCCTCCAAAGGCCAATTACACGTGTTAAACACTTATGGTGGGGGCAAATGACATACCACAACATTACAACAAGTGTACGGCTTAGATCGTGCCCCCTTTTCCAAGAAACGATCCTAACGGTGAACCGAAAACTATAAATACCCCCCACCCACCTTCACTCATTCCTCACAAAATCTGATCTAAAGTGTTCTAAGTTGAAGCCTTTGCTTCATACCTGAACTATTTGGGTCTAGATTGCTTGCGGGGACCCTTTGTAAGTGTTCCTTCGTTCTTTTATTGCTTTTCGAGTCCGAAAGTCAAACTTTGTTTGACTTTCTGCATTGACCAGTTTATGGTCAATGCGAAGTTTGTTTGAACTTCATAACGTGAGCGTAATCACGATGGTTATAGTCCCTAGTGCCTATACCTACTGATTACCACGTTATCTAGGCTCAGTGACGAGCCGTAGTTTCGGCCAGAATACGTATTCTTGCGTATTTTGTAACCAAACTACTTATGGGTATCAAAACCGTTTGTTTTGATACCAAACCTGTTTCTAAACTTAGTTAAGCATGTTTTAACATGCTTTGCTCGTCACTTTTAGTTTAGTGCTTGTATAGGGTCTTAAGGTAAGCGATCTAAACAATCGCTTATACTTTCGAACCCGACCCATTTGGTCGATCAATAGGATCCGACCAAACACATTAGGTGACCATAGTATATACGAAATAACCTTTCGAGGTTATACCTTATGGTCGCTTCATTTAAGTTGTTGTATGATAGGTAGTTTATATGCCTTATGTAAATTACCAAAATGCCCTTTTGACGCCAAAATTCATTTTAAGCATAGGTAACATAAATTTTGGTATCTAAACTGATTTGGTAACAATATTAGATATGTTAAGGCATATTTTACTTGTCATAGGACTAGTTAGGCGTTCCGAACGCGTTTCACGCGAACGACGCGTTAAAGTAGCATAAGCTACCTAAACGGGTCGTAATGGGTCGTAAGCACTTAGGTTAGGTTTCATTTAGTATGAATGCTTTATTAAACCATACTACATGAGTTCCCATACTCATTTGGTTTACGAGCCCTCATTCTATCCGATCCTCCGATATAGGTCCGGATTATTAACATAGTTACCTATATTAGGTGCCGTTTGATTCCGTGATCTCTAGCATTGCTTGGTGGTTATCTTAGGACTTCTAAGCAATCTCAAGTGAGTACATAGAACCCCCTCTTTTAAATGTTTTCAAGGTGTCTATGTGAGTACATAGACCCCTCTTTTATTGTTTTCCAAACATTTTGGGGGTGAAACACATGTGCCTACTTGTTACTTTCATGCTTTTCCATGCTTTCACATCATATACTTGCTATGTTCATTAGTACATTTATAGTACGTGATTTCATTACATTTTATGCTATGTATGCCCATTGTGTGCGTACTTAGTACATTGTTTTACATTACATGCTATGTATGCCCATTGTGTGCGTACTTAGTACATTGCCTTACATTACATACTATGTATGCCCATTGTGTGCGTACTTAGTACATTGTTTTACATTACATTTCATGCTATGTATGTCCATTGTGTGCATACTTAGTACATTGTTTCACATTACATTTCATGCTATGAATGCCCATTGTGTGCATACTTAGTACAGTTGCTTTCATCACATGTTTACATTTTGGTATGACATTTGGGTTGTTTACAATGGAACAATACAATCATTAACATTAGCTACGCCGTTCGTTAGTAGGTAGTGGTACCATAGGAATTGACAACTCCCGTTCCTGAAATCCTGGGTTTGTTTGGATTGAAAGGAATGACCGAATTCGATATACATAACTTAGATAAACCTTTAATTTGTTTAAGGGTTTATCGCCACAGTCTCAAGGCTTGGATGTATGCATTTTCACAATACCGCATAAATGTTTGTATCAGTATAGCATGCATTTGTTCCACAAAACATAACTTTGATTTAAACCATGTTTTACTTCAACACCTTGTTTTTGTGCATTTTACATATGGTTTAGTTGATATATTTCACATACCATACATGACATTTTTGGATACACATTACATGATTTACATTAGACATAAACATTTTGACATTGATATACACAATTCATGATTTACATTAAACACAGACATTTGATATGGTTTACACAATAACATTTTGACATTTGATTATACATAAACAATTTACATTGGTGGTTTGGTTTGAGTAAGTGATTTAAGTAACGAGGCGTGTGTAATATGATACAAGCATGGTGGATACGCCGCTGGTACTTCCTATATATAAGTGTTTGTATGGTATTACATATCGTAGCGTTATTTAAATCATTTCAATTTATGACACATGACATTTTATACAAATAACATACTTTTTACAAGACATTGTTTATAAACAACTTATCTTACACAAACTCATTTTTACATGGTTATTCATTTAACCTTACATTTATTTATACATATCATCTGATCTTATCGTTTTTCAAATGATTTATAAGACAAAGCAAATTACAAGGTTCATGACTAAACATTTTCTTAAGCACAAGTCATGAATCATATTTTTACAAAACCTATGTATCTCACAGGCATTTTTATGCTGACGTACCTATTTTCACATGTGTTTGCAGGAGCTGTTGCTTAGGACTATGATCGTGACACTAGGGCGGACCTGTGCCTTAGAGACGAAAAATGAAGATAGACTAGTTTAATTATGTTATGAACTCTTTGTTTCCTGTTTAAGACAATATAACACTCTTGTTTAATAAATAAAATATAACTTTGTATGCCATGGTTGTGAAACAATTAATTCTGTTACAACACTCCCCGACGTTTTCCGCCACGTTTTGTATGTTATACGTGGTCGGGGTGTGACACTGTTGTCTTCTGCTTTTTGTCAGCAGGTGAAAGTGGTGGTGAGATTGTTTTTGGTGGTGATGGTGGTAAAGCAGTGGATGTGGTGTGTGTTGAAGTGAAAACAGATGTTGAAACCACTGAAGTACCAGCAGTAGTTGATACAGCAGGAGTTACAACAGCTGTTTGGGTGGAGGTTTGATGCTGATGGCTTTTGGATGGTGGTTTTGGAATATGCTTTGGAATTCTAGATGAGGTGGACTTAGGTTTCCTTTTTGTCTTAGGATTTTCAGTATCGTTTGAACCAGAACAACCCTGCTCATACAGCTCCATGAAAGCTCTTTTCTCCTCATTCCACCTTGAAATATCCTTTGCCATTCTATCTCTTTTTACACTTGCTACTCCTTCATCAAGTGCTTCTTGAGTAGCATCAACCTTTTTACTACCATCTGGCACAGGAATTTTTCTGGTCATAGCATCCCTTTCAGGTTCAATGTAAAGACCATCATCTATTCCCTTCTTCTTCCACTCCTGAATTTTCTCCCCCTTTTTGGCATTATCTTCTGGAAGTTGATCAATGAAAAGTACTGTTGGAGGAGCAGTGCCAGTGGTTTCCAATAAATGGGCCTTGATTGCCTTAATATCTGCTTGAGTGTTCTTGTACCTAGACTCCATAATGGTTCTCAGCTTTTGGACATGAAGTTCATGTTGCTGATCAGCCATTTCTTTTTGTTGTTGGAGAAAAGGTTGGAAAAGGTTCCAGAGCTCATCTATAGCAAAAGCTTGTGGTGGAGCAGGTGCTTGAGGTGGAACAACAGTGGATTGCATCTTTTGAATTTTCAACACCTGCTGTAGCATGTTTTTAATATCTGCAACAGATGTATCCAATTTGTCAACTCGATCCGTCAAATCCTGATATTTTAAATCATCACCCAATTTAATGGGATCATCTGATTTCCCACTAATAGTGGTTTTATCAGTGGTTGAGGTAGGGAGTGTACTCCAAACACTAACCACTGATGCCCCTTTGTCTTGGTACTGGGGTCTTCTTCCTTCAACACTTGACAACCTTTTGATGTTGCTAGTAGGATAAATAAATCCACTGGTGGTTGGCAGAGGTGCTATGTAAGGAATTGCCTCCAAGGAAGTCTTATTAATGTAACCACTGTCCAACTGTAAACCAGTGGGTTCAACAGTTGTAGTGGCTGCTTCACTTGGACTACCACCAAGAGTTACGTGTAACTCAAGGGGTGTAACCTCCTCAGGTTGTGTTGGTGGGTTAGCAAAGATTGATACATCAGACCCAGTCATTTTTTGAGGTATGTTCTCATTGATAGGTGATTGAGAAGGACTGGTTAGTGCCTGGTTCAAATCAATTGCATCCAACAGCAGTTTAGTTGGTGAGAGAATTGTGGATGTGAGGTTTGGTGTAGAAACAGGATTTGCTCCGGGCATTGAGCTGTGGATGATGAAACCAAGTGATTTCAGAGCATCATGATGTGGAGGCCCTAAGTGTACAACCTGTTCTTTTTGTGAAGAAGCAGGAGGAGTTTCGGTTATGGGTTGAGATATTTGTACCAACTGCTGTGAGGAAGTAGCAGCAGTGGTTTCTTGGGACATCTGTGCTGTCACAGGTAGTAGCTCTGGTATCTCATCCTCCAGAGTTGCCTTTTTGATGGGTTTGGGGGGTTTTTGAGTTTTTCTTTTTGGCTTTTTGGTGATTTTAGGTGTGGGTTTCAAAGCAGTTGTTCTGCTGCTTTGATCACCTTGAGCAGTGGGCTTAGCAGCAGATACCTGAGGAGCAGTGGTAGCTGCTAAATTCTGCTCAGGCACCTCTGCTTGTGTTTTGCAAGGTGTTAACATTCTTGAAAAAGTTTCAGTAGTTAAATTGTTTATTTGAATATAATCACCTTGGTTTATTACAGCAATATCATCCTTACTGAATTTCTTTTCAAAATAATAACTTAAAAACCTTGGAAATAGTAAGAATGATTTTGTTTCAACATTGTTAACCAAATCATTAAAGATTTCCCGAGAATAATTAAAATTTTCTTCTTGAAGAATAGCATATCCCAGATTTTGAATCTTTAATGGTATTTCATTGAAAGAAGTGGTTTTGTTTGAAACACACATTAGGAGGGTATGGAATAAAAACCTTGTTGCAGAAGGAAAGAAACCTTTTTGTAAGGTAGCTTTCTTCATCATTGTGTCAGCATACCCTCTTTCAATAAAGTCAATTTTTAACTCATTTTTAGGGAAAGAAGTTTTACCATCCTGATCCTTGAGTTGAAAGACCTCTGAAATTGATTGTGGTGTAATTTGGACATTTTTACCCTTTAGAGAAGAGTTGATGGAAGTTACAGTTTCCCCTTGTGTTTCAAGGGTTGCATTCTTCCAAAACTCTCTTTGGGTTGCCAAATAAATTGGTGCATCGGCTGTTAACAAAGTTTTGTACTTTGATTTAGCCATTGTGTCGATGATGGAGTCGAAAGCCTCTGTGGTGCCGGGTTTTGTGAGAAGACCCAGAAGATTGTGAGATGGTTTGTGTGGAATTTCAGTGGGAGTGGCCTTTTGAGAGACCGCTTTCGACAATGGTTTTGAAGTGGGTTTTACGGATGGCTTCGATTTTGTCATTTTGAAGATGATGATCGAAGAAATTTGTGGAGAAATGAGATGAAAAACTGCTTTGAGAAGAGAATTTTTGAGAATTCAATTCGACAGTAAAACCCTGTTTTTGATGTGAAGTGGGGGTTTTATAGAGGAAAAAGTGAAGCTTGACGTGGCAGCAGTTACAAAAGTACTGACCACTATGTACTGCCCACATGCCAAACTCTGATGAATTGAAGGACAATACTTTTATGAAAGTTACTGATGAAGACAGTGGTTACAACGGTAAAATGGAAGCAGTGGATGATTTTCACTATCAGTGGATAAGACACTGCTTTTGAACAACAGAGTTTATCAGGGGAATGAGATAACAGAGGATGGCTTTCAGCAGTGGACAGACTTTGAAGTAGAGCAGACTTTTGAACAAACAGTGGTTATGGCAGACTTTTAAGGATTTTAATGAAAACTTCATTTTTAGCTATTTTTAAGGATGGATTTTTTATTTTCTGAAAACATTTTAATGCTTTTATTCATAGAAAAACAAGATTTTGCTTGTTATTCCATGTTTAGCATGCCAATCCTAGAGACCAAGCTTTCAAAAGTGGCTGTATCTAGTGCTTTTGTGAGCACATCTGCCAGCTGGTCTTTAGTTGGAACATGATGCAGAGAAATCAAACCTTTTTCATAGCAATCCCTCACAAAGTGATGTCTGATGTAGATGTGTTTGGTGGTTGAATGGGAAACTGGATTTTTGATGATATTTTCTGCTGCCTGGCTATCCAACATGAGTGGTGTCTTTAAGGCAGTGATACCAAAATCCAGCAACTGATTTTGAAGCCACAGGAGTTGGGCTGTACAGCTTGCAGCAGCAATGTATTCAGCTTCAGCAGTGGATGTTGAAACAGCTGCTTGCTTTTTGCTTTGCCATGAAACTAAGCAATCACCTAGAAACTGGCACCCTCCTGATGTGGACTTCCTTGTGGTGTTACAACCAGCAAAGTCACTGTCTGAAAATCCTGAAAGCTTGATATTCCCATTAGCTGGATACCAGATACCAAGTGTGGGAGCACTTTTTATGTATCTGAATATCCTTTTTACAGCAATAAGATTGGATTTTCTAGGGGCTGATTGACTTCTTGCACAAACACATGTTGCAAACATGATGTCTGGCCTAGATGCAGTTAGGTACAACAAAGACCCAATCATGCTTCTATATAAAGTTTGGTCAATCAGCTCATCCTTTTCATCAGACATGACAAGCTTATTTGTTGCCATAGGTGTGCTGCATGGTTTACAATCATTCATATCAAATTTATTCAAGAGTTCTTTAGCATATTTGCTTTGATGAATGAAAGTTCCATTTTGCATTTGCTGAACTTGGAGACCAAGAAAGCATTGCAGCTCACCCATTGCACTCATTTCAAACTCAGCTGTCATGAGTACTCTAAACTCTTCACAAATTTTGTTACATGTGCTTCCAAAAATAATGTCATCCACATAAATTTGGACAATCATTAAATCCTTCCCTCTCTATTTTAGAAATAGTGTTTTATCAATGGTACCTCTTTTGAAACCATTTGAGAGTAGGAAGTTGGAAAGAGTTTCATACCAGGCTCTTGGTGCTTATTTCAAGCCATACAAGGCTTTGTTTAGCCTGTAGACATGATCTGGATAAAATGGATCCTCAAAACCTGGAGGATGACAAACATACACCTCTTCTTGAATTGTACCATAGAGGAAAGCACTTTTGATATCCATTTGAAACACCTTCATGTTGTGGTTGACAACAAAGGCCAGGAACAGTCTTATAGCTTCCAATCTTGCTACAGGGGCAAAAGTTTCATCATAGTCAATCCCATCTTCCTGTCTGTAACCTTGAACCACAAGCCTGGCTTTATTCTTAACAACAATGCCCCTTTCATCTGTTTTGTTCTTGAAGACCCACTTTGTGCCAATGGGACTAACCTCTTCTGGCAGTGGTACAAGCTCCCATACTTGTTGTCTTTTAAACTGTTGGAGCTCTTCTTGCATGGCTTCTACCCAGCTGTTGTCTTTCAGTGCCTCTTGGTACTTGACTGGCTGATGGAGTGATAGAAAACCAGCAAAAAGACAAATGTTTTGGGTTTGGCTTCTTGTGAGCACCCCTTCATTGATGTTGCCAATGATTTGATCAGGTGGATGAGATCTCAAGAAGATTAAATCTCCTTGGTATGGTATGATGGCATTTGTTGGTGAAGGCTGCAAATGTGTATCATCTGAGCTAACCACTGCTGGTGACTTTGATGACCCAGCAGTGGCTTCAAAAGGTGGTGGAATAGGAGGTAAAGGTGTAGACACCTGCTGACTTTTATCCACTGTTTGGGGACTTTTATCAGCAGTGATTGATGTGGAAGCAGTGGTGGATGGGCTACTTTGGTCAACAACTGTTGAGGTAGTACTGGTTGAGCTTTGACAGCTGTTTTGAACATCTGACGCTCTTCCCATTCTGGCAGGCCTTTGAGGGATGATGATTTCATACCCATAGTCTGGTGTTGAATCCTCTGATGGACCTGCACTGTTAGTCTTGACAGCAATATTATCAAAAGTGAATTTATCAAGATCAAACAGGTCTGCAGGATTTGCTGGAATTTTCATTGATGAAAGTTCACTGAACTTTACATTCAAAGTCTCCTCCACTGCCTTGGTCCGTGTATTGAACACTTTGTAGGCCTTGGAAGTGGTTGAGTATCCCAGATGATAACCACAATCAATTTTGGCTGCAAATTTTGAAATGGAATCTTTTAAGTTCAGAATAAAGCATGGGCAGCCAAAAACCTTGAAGTAAGAGATCAGTGGTTTGATTTTATACAGAATTGCATAAGCAGTATTTTTGTGCCTGGGGTTTATTAAAACTCTGTTCTGGACATAGCAAGCAGTGTTTACTGCCTCTGCCCAGAAAGTTAATGGCAAACCTGAATCAGCAAGCATGGTTCTGGCAGCCTCAATCAAAGTTCTGTTCTTCCTTTCCACTACCCCATTCTGCTCTGGTGTTCTAGGGATGCTGTACTGCCTTACAATCCCTTTCTTCACACAGAAGGCATCCAACTCCTTATTTTTGAATTCTGTGCCATTGTCACTCCTGAAGGCTTTTACTGGAAGGTCAAATTGCTTTTCAACCTGTATCACAAAGTCTTGCAAAATGCCTGCAGTCTCATCTTTTGAGTGTAAAAAGAAAGTCCATGTAAACCTAGAAAAGTCATAAAAAATAACCAAACAATATATTTTCTTCTTGAGGCTCATGACTTGAACTGGGCCAAACAAATCCATGTGCAGCATTTGCAAACACTGGGTTGTTTTGGACTCTTCAATGGACTTAAAAGAACTTTTATGCTGTTTTCCTTTTAAACAGGAAATGCAATGTTCAGGACATGAAAACAATTTTTGTGGTAGGCCTCTTACCAAACCACTTTTTGAAATTTCAGTGATTGTCTTAAGATTTGTGTGCCCCAGCCTTCTGTGCCAAAGTTCTGTCTCTTTGTTAGAGGCAGCTAAGAACAGACAAGCATCAGCTCTGGGACACTCTTTAGACATATCAACCACATAAACATTGCCACTTCTTTGAGCAACGAGTTTAGTTTGACCAGTTTTGATTATTACTTCAATCTTTTTGACCATTTCTGGTCCAACAATCCTACAACACTCCTTTGTGAAGAATGACCCATACCCCTTGTCACTCATTTGTGAAACACTCAGGAGGTTGAATTTCAGACTGTCTATCAGATTGACATTTTCAAATTTTACATTTCCAGATTGTACTGTACCAGACCCCAGAACTTTCCCTTTACTGTTATTCCCAAAGGATATATCACCCCCTCCATGAATTTTGAAATCTTTGAGTAGGGCTTTACATCCAGTCATGTGCCTGGAGCCTCCACTATCAACATACCAAAGGCTATCTAAACAGGTAGAAGCGCCCTGCACATGAAGTAAAAGGATTAGTTCATTAGGGTTTCCAAAGCCAATAAGGCTTTGGATGGGGTCTCAACAGGGTCTGGGATGGATGCACGTTGATGGAAAGTGGTTAGGTCAGGGGTTGGGACAGTTTTAGTACTGTTTCTTGCTAACCACTGTTGGGGGTCTTGACCAATCACCTGTTGGTAACCAAAAGGATGCCTATTCACTTTAGGTTTAGAGGGCCTTTTGTAGGTCTCATAGACGTGTGGAATCCTTTGGTAAGACTGTTTTCCTTGCCTTTTCTGAACTGGTTGGCAGGGGGTGCATCAGTAACCTGAACATCTCTTTTGACAGATGTTTGGTTCAGCTGTTTGAACTGGCACAAACAGTGGTTGGTTCTTGGTGAATTTGACAGATGATGTTGATGGACTCAAGGATGTTTTAGCAATGTGCTCATTCTTTTTCACATCAAAGTTTTTGAGATACACACATGCTTGAGTTTTGTGGTTTGTTTTACCACAAACAATGCAGCTTTCAGCTGAAACAATGACACTTGTTCTGTTCAAATCATAAGCTTTTAAGTGAAAACAGACTTTTGTTAGATGATTCCTTTTCTCACAGAATTCACAAAACAAGTTATCAATTTTTTCTTTCTTCTTTCTCTTTTCAGACTCCTTTGCAGCAGAGGTTTTAACCTCTGTTGGAATGTCCTTGAGAGGAATGACTTTAGCTTTTGGAGCTTTAACACCATCAGTTGATGTAAAGTCCATTGGCTTGAAATTTTCAAGAATATCATACTCATCAGACCACTTTGGTTTAAACTGATAATTTTCAAGCTCCTCAAAAGTAGAGGATTCCATTGGTCTGTCAAGTGTGATTTTGTTACCAAGTTTATCAGTGATTTTCACTTCTTGGCCATTCTTGTTTTTAGGGATGAACTCAGTGGTTACATCAGTGGTTTGAACAGATTTTCCAAAAGCAGTGTTTTCATCATCATGTTTTCTATAACCAACACCAAATTTCACATTGCTTTTTATCTGTTTTTCAAGCATAACCTCATACCCTTTGCATGATTCCACCCATCTTTCACAGGTGATCTGGGTGGACTCCAACTCCTTTTTGCAAACTTGGTATTTTTCTACCATAGTTTAGAGTTGGGTTTTGGTTATGCTCTGTTCTTCTTTCAGACTGCTGATCTCTTTTTCCTTTTCAGTCAATTTGTTTTTAAGTTCTTTTAAAGACCTTTCAAATTTGACTTCATCAGTTAAGATTTTATCCCGAAGGTTTTCATTCACCTCTTTGATGTTAGCAAAAGCAATAATGCAATTGTCAGAACACAGTTTTTCAAGAACTTGAGGAGATACCTTGGCACCAGCCATCATTGCACAATCACATTGATGATTTTCTTCATCATCAGCTCTTTCTTCTTTCTCACCTGCTTTCTCATCTTTCTCTTCTTCTTTGTCCTCTTCGGACCATGGATCTGTCAGTGGTTCAATCAGGGTTCCTGAACTTTCTCCCAGCAGTAGTTCACCAGCCACAGCAGTAACCACTGCTTCAGTCACCTCATCCACTGTTTCATCACTTAGCTGTTCACCTTCAATTTCAATCCCCTCTGGTATTGAATCTAACGCCATCAAACAAAATTCATCATTAGAAGATTCAATAGAAGCATAGAGTGCAAAATTTTCATCACCAAGCTCAACAGGCATACTGCTCCAGTCAACAAAGCCTTGAGTGAAAAAGCTTTGCTGATCTGGTTGTACTGCTGCTGGAGTAGTTGTTTGAGGTGCAACAGTTTGCACTTGTGCCTGAGGGACAGGGGTTTGAACATATTGAATTTGTGGAACAGTAGTTTGGATATAATGCATAGGCACAGGGGTTGCAGCATAGTGACCAGTGTTCACATGAGCCGCAGGGATATATTGGGTATATTGGATAATGCTTTGATTTTGTGGTCTAGGGTTTGAGCTGGGATGAGTGATTATGGGACCAGTGGTTTGACTCCTGCATTCCCTAGCAAAATGACCTAGCCTATTGCACTTGTAACACTTGATTTTCGATTTATCCAACCCAACCCTTAGATTCCCATGTAAACCTGGGAATTTTCTCCCTGTTCTTTTGTAGAATTTGCTAGTTCTAACACTGAGCAAAGCCAATTGGTGCAGGATGTCCATCTCTTCTAAGTCAGTGGGATCAAAATGTTGCAGATCATTGAGTTCAAAGCACAAATTATCTGACATCTGGTTTTCATTAGCTGTAAATGCATAGTTTTCAGAGTGAGGATCAGTGTTGTTAAAGTTTGCACCAGCAGTTATATCAATGAAGTGATCATAACCCTGATCCTTACTACTGCTACCAGATTCTTCCTGACCAAGAAGAGCTGTGCTACCGAATGAGTAATCATCAGTGGCTTTTCTAGACTCTTGCAACTTCTTTTTCTGGTTCAACTCCCTTTCATAAGTCAGGAGTCTACCATGAAGTTGGGTCAGGGTCAGATCTTTGAACTCAACTGAGTTTCTAGTCACAAATGCAATTGTGTCCCATTTATCAGATAGCGATCTAAGAAACTTGCTATTTTGAGTTGATTTTGGAAATTCAACCTTAACAAGTCTTAGCTCACTGATGAGACAACTAAACCGTTCAAACTATTGGGTCAATGTTTCACCCTTAATGTGACAGAAGGTTTCATACAGCTGGTTCAGAATTTCCCTATTGTTTTCAATAACCTCTTCGGTACCCCCAAACTGTTCCTTCAATGCATCCCATAGCTCTTTGGCACTGTTACAATGTAACAGTCCAACATAGATCTCATTTGGTAATGCAGATGCTATGGTGCTAAATGCTTTGGCATCCAGTTCGAACTTTTGAAAATCAGTTTCAGTATAGTTTTCATAAGATTTTTGGTACGTTCTTCTTTGGATCCTCAGCACTTGGCACCATAGGAACATGGGGACCAAAAACAAAAGACCTCTAACATCCAGTGTTTTGTTGAGCAAGGATGTGTCCTATCCTTCTCTCCCAGATGTTGTATTCATTTCGTTTAAGCATGGGTGGTTTAAAAAGCGAGCCAACATTATTCTTATCATCCTGTGATTGTGACGTCATCTTGGTTGTTTTACAGACACTGATTAATCAACTTTAATGGTGATTAAACCTTGCTCTGTTTTTCAACTAAAACGAACAAACTATCGATATCAACGATTTTGAGCTGAACTATTTATGTCAAAATGATTGTTAAATCAAATTTGACTGTCCTAGCTCTGATACCAATTGTTGGATCTGAGTTTGGTTTTGATTGTATTTTCTGTTTGAATTAAAATGGAAATGGATGAGTTGTGCAGCGGAATTAATATGGAAACAAACTTTGCATACAATCAAACGAGAGTATTGCTTTGATCAAGACATTTTCAACAGAGAACCGAATGATTGAATTTAATTTCAACAACGATTACAAAGTAATGCTTGAATACAAACTCCCCCTCAGCCAGAGCTCAGTGTTTGTTCGTGCAAAGAAGACGGTGTTGCAAAGAGCTAATAGAACAGTACAGAGCACTGTTCTATTTATAGGCACTAGCAAACCACTGAGCATCTAAGCTGACGTCACCATGAAAGTGACATCTAACCTCCTAACAAACTCTAACCTCTGATCAATACAAACACTGCTATGCTAACTACTGCTTAATACAATACATTACATTACATAAAGATAGAATAAACAACTGCTGCATCCCTCCACTGCTGTGAACCCAGCAGTACTTGTCCGGATCAGCAGTACTTGACTCAAGGCAGTAGATTGAGCAGCAGAGCTTTAGTCTTCCATCAGCCTTTACTAGAGCAGCAGATTGACGGTCAGTGGCTTGTACGATCAGTAGATAGGAGGTCAGCAGATGTTGAAACCACTTTTAAGGGGAGAGACTTGTATGTAACATCTGCGTATTCTGGATCCACTGCTCTGACCCAGTTTTGGCTTTAATTATCTGTTCCTCTGGTAGGGTTCAATCCCAACACGTTATCAGTTGTAAGTTCATAAAAAACATAATTTTTAGAACTTATTTTACCCAACTAAACCAAGATAAGTAAAATAAAGTTAAAAAAAATTTGAAAAAGTTTGGGGTGATTAGCGGTTCCAAGGCGAGTTTTGTGTAACTCTTGTTTTAGGACAAACGGTTCAAGGTTTTATCCTCCCCCCACACTTAAATTATACATTGCCCTCAATGTGTCCCAAATAGAATTTATTTTGGTAAAATGTGTAAAAAGTGTGAAAATAGCAATTTTTTTGTTACTGGCACTTGCAGCACGGGGGCGTGCTTTGGGGACACGACCCCGTGTCCAAAGTGCCAGTAACAGTTTAAATCAGAAGACTTACAGTGGGGTGGCCACAGGGGCATGCTGGGTGAGCACGACCTGTGCCACCTTCTGGGCAGAAGTTTTTGGACATCAGTAAGTTGGACACGGGGGCGTGGTTGGTGAGCACAGCCCCGTGCTGCAGACACTGTTTTGCAGTTTTTATGTCGGGTGGCCTCTGATTTACGTGCATGGGTTCCATTTTTCGCCACCTTTTCTGGCATTTCAAATTTCTTTAACACATTTATTGAAATCACCAACATCCAATCTTCCATTTTATTAAAATTAAGAAAACTAAAAGAAAATAAAAAATAATAAACCTAGTAACCTACATTAACATAAGATAGATAGATAGATAAAATCTTTAGGAATGCCTCCCGAGATCATTATTTAATAACCCTAGAGCTACGTTCCTAGATCTAAGAAGGTTAGATGTTGGAGGACTAGAGCTCTCCCGGGGAATACTCAATTAGAGGTCATTGAGCATCTTTTCGATCTCCCTTGGAAGGAAGATGTAGGGTTCCTTTTCGACTTCTTCCTGAGGGGGAATGGGATTTACCGGAACCTCGAAGGCAGCATTGAGAGGGGGAGGTTCCGGAATCTCATCTTCCTACCTGGTGGGTTGAATGACCTCACTCGCGAGGTTCCAATCTTCTTGCGGCCAGATTGGTTCCATCGGAGGCATGACCTAGATGTTCAACCTTTGGTGCAAAAGGTTGATTTCCCTGAAGTAATCCTCTAGGCCCATGGAGAGATAGTTCACACGATCTATAAGAAATTCTTCCACTAAGGTCATTTCGTCCAGAGACTCCCTTAAGGCTGATGTGTGCGGTGTGTTATTGAATTTTAAATATATTTTAAGCCCTTTTTAATACGTTAGTCAAGTTTTAAATTTATAAAACACGATATTTTACTTACACTAAACACACATATGGGCAAGTGCACCCATCATGAGCGTAGTATAGCGTTGGTAAGATACCGAGGTCGTCCAAGGACACAAGAGCTTTTAGTACCGGTTTATCCTCAACGTCTAATCAAATCAAAATTTTAGAAAAAGGTTTTAAACAAGAAAATAAAAACTAACTAAAAATGTTGAAAATAAAAAATAAAAATAAAAACAGACAGACAAGATATATCACTTGGATCCGACTCGCCATTAGTGTGACCTTTGATGTTTTCCGCACTTTTGCACTTTTTAAGAGATTATCTTAGTTATAGTAGTAGGCCCCTCTTTTGAAGGTGACGTTACCCTCAACCCAGTAGTTTGAGTCAGCAAGGATACAATCCTAAAGGGTTGGATTATTGGAAGATAATTAATTAAGTTATTAATGCGTAATGTGGTAGGCCCCTCTTTTGAAGGTGACGTTACCCTCGGCTAAGTGGTTTGAGTCAGCAGGGATACAATCCCAAGTAACAGGGTTAATGTATTAATAGTAGTTAACATATGAGGGGATCAAGCCATTCGCACCCCCGCCATCCAATACCAGTGGGTATTGAAGGAGGTCCTAGTAAGCTTGACCCAGGTCCTTGCAGAATCTATACACTGAACAAGGTAAGAACCTTACCAAACCATTCCCTTAACCCCCGACCAGGTAGCCAACATATCTCCAAATAGACTGTGGAGATATGAATGGTGTAAATCTTTTATTTTATATAGACAGTAAAACAACGCCAAGACACCACAGACAAATGATAAGGAAGTTTCACCTTCAACATAAGAAACTAGTTATTAAAGTCGTTAATACAACACTAAATAAAAAGTGTGAAAAGATTAAAAAAACAAAAGTATTACACTAAATGCTTGTCTTCACCAAGTGATGTAAGAGACTTAGGCAAACATGACCTTTAATTGACAAGAACTCTTACTATCAATCTTGGATCCTGAGACTACTACACACACTCTATGATGGATGATGGATGATGGTGGTGGATGTGGGTGTTGTGATGGTGGTGGAGTATGGGTAAGTGGGAGAGAGGTGGTTTGACAAGGGATGCCTTTGCAATGAACCAAGAACCCCTATTTATAGCCTGCACAGAAGCCCGGACACAGCCCCGTGCCCACTGGGCACGACCCCATGTCCACCCATCTTCTCTTTCTTCATTAAATGCAGTTTGTCTGCATTAGTTGACCACACCCCCTGTCCGCTGGGCACGGCCCCGTGTGCAGAAGCGTATCTGTACTATCAAGATTTGCTTGGATTCTACGAATCTTAGTGTTGACCACGGCCGGGCACGCCCCCGTGTTGGGAAATAGAAGCTTCTACAACTCTGTCTTTTCTGCACTCACTTGGGCACGCCCCCGTGTTCAATGAGCACGAGGCGTGTTCAGCCTTCTGATGTCTTGTTTTTGCTTGGGAAGATGTTGTCGAGGGGTCGGGCATGCCACGTTTATTCCTTTTCTTGTATTATTGTTAGATTTGGTTGTATTTTTGCTTCTTTTGTTCATTTAAGCTCATTTAACCCTAAAAATACAAAAGGAAGACAAAAGCACACTTTTTCCAACATTAGTACTAAAAAGGGTTAGTTTTATGCCTCATTTGATGTAATTTATATGTTACATTTTACACACATCAAATACCTCCACACTTGAATCTTTGCTTGTCCTCAAGCAAAACTCCTTATTTAGTTTTACACCATTGTGAACCTTACGCCCTTTTTACTCTCTGATTGAGGTTCTCAGCATTGAAAAATCTTTGTAAATTATTGTGGCTAACACACCCAAATGGAATGGGTAGAAGAGAAGATTTTGGGCTTGTCTTGAGTGTCGGGATTCCAAGATCTTTATTAGGTTTTATTTTTATGTTATTTACAATCCTATTCGTTGTGATTTATTTAGAACATTACATAAGAGAAATTACTTATTTGAGCATAACATGCCTCTTTAAAATTCCATTTATATACAAGTTCACATACCTCATGGGGGATCACTCAACACTCGGCCGAAGATGTATTTTTGTGAAACACTCGAGACCGGCATGGAACTTACTTCTACCATATGCTTGCCAAGCAATCAATCCTCCTCCTTTTTAACTATAAACCTTTGTAAATATCAAGAGGACTTTGGGGAAGGGTTAGGCTTGAGTTAAAGGTAGGTGGTTTTGGGTTAGTGGTTAGTGGAAAAGGGCGAAAAGGCGTAAAAAGCGTCGGTTTTCGTAAAACATTTTGTTTTTGTGACTTTTTATTCTAATGAAGCATTTTTCAAACAAAGTTTCTTTTGATGAACTTGTTTGTTTATTGCTAAACTTCATCTTTTTTTTTTGATAAGGATGTCGCAAGAAAACCAAGCTTTGTACTAAAATAAAAGTGTTTAAAATGAAAAAGGGTTTTGGTGGGTAAAGGGTGTTTGTTTTGGGTTTAGAAATGAAAAGGTTTAAGCTCAAAGGGGTTAACTAGGGGGATTTTGGGTAGGTGGTAAAAAAAAGAAAAATAATGGTGTTGAAATAAAAAGGGTTAGTCCTAATGCCTCCGTCATTTACTTTCTTGGGTTTTGTGACAACTCGAATTTCCAAGATTCCATCTTCACATTAATTGCACGTTAATTGTTAAAGTTGTTTGTTTACACGACTTGTTTGTTTTGCAACTGTACACGTTTGTAATATGTTAAATCGTATTGTGATTGATATGTTATATAGTTAATATGATTAAGGTGTTTGGTGATATAACATGTTACCTGTTTGAAAAAATTAAACTATTTAAACCTTGAATGGGTTTGACGAAACCCAAGGGTTTCGCCATTAACGACTACGACGAAACAGGAGTGTTTCGCCACCTTCATCTCGACGAAACGCAGTGTTTTGCCGGCCCGGGTTTCTCAGAAGCCCAGTTAGGGCCCAACAGTGTTTCGTATACATATATATATTTACGTAATTTGCACAGAGATTTCTTTTAGCAAACCCTAGAGTCTCTTTTCCTACCCTCTGTGCGATGGCTACCATCATCTCTCGCCATTATCCCTCTCGAATCCTTGCTAGTTTTCCTTGTAACTGGTTAGTGCATAGATATTAATTAACTGATTCAATTTCCTGTCATATTTGATTTGCATGATGCCAGGATAGAGTGATTTGATTTTTATTATCTAATGACCTTTGCCTAGGGTTGTATGAGTAGATGGTTATGATCGTCTGTATGTTGAGATTCAATTGTTTGATGAGTATGATACTTGTAAATTGCGGATTTGATGATCAGTATATGATAGTGTAATGATGAATTAGTTACTAGATAGGGTTCGAAGATTCTGTTGCCAATCATTTAGACTAGATCTGATACTTATGATTGGAATGGTTTATGTCCACTGTCTATGATCAATTTGATGTTGTATTGAAGCTATAGATAATACTGTTTGTATCAACAATATGATAACATGTAATCTGTGACTAGGCTAGATGTTGATGATCAACTGTTAAGGTAATTAGGGTTCCCGTAGATGCGACGTAACTGAATTGCATCCTGGACGAAACGCCAATCACGACGAAACAGGCACGACAAAACAGGGGAGTTTCGCCGAGGGTAATCACGACGAAACAGGGGAGTTTCGTCGAAGGGGTTCACGACGAAACAAGTGTGTTTAATCAAGTTATTAAACATGCACAGTAACTCAGTTAAGTCTCATAAGGATTAACTAGGTTAGTCATGTACTGTTAAATGTAAAGCATGGTTGCATGAGCCTGTATAACTGATAAATGCTATGTGTTAGTTGTTACTTGCATGTACGTGTTGATCTTGACTGTTAGTCGAAACTTGTAAATGTCTACTGATTGTGTGTATGTGCAAACCATAGGCTTTGACTAATTAATTGGAAAACGAGTAGTTAAGCATGCCGAGCAAACCAAGGTGAGTTCACACTTCTAAGGCATGGGATTCCCGGTGGGTTGGGAATGGGATTGAATAACTACGACAGAACTTGTACAAGTACCACTACTAGACTACTTACCACCGTCCTCGGATTGGAAAGGACGCCAGTGCTAAACCTACGTACTCGCTACGTACCACTGTCCTCGGATTGGGAAGGGCACTTACGTAAAACCTACGTAATCTCATACTTACCACTGTCCTCGGATTGGGAAGGGCACTTACATAAAACCTACGTAATATCATACTTACTGCTGTCCTCGGATTGGGAAGGGCACTTACGTAAAACCTACGTAATCTCATACTTACCACGGTCCTCGGATTGGGAAGGACACCTATAGATACAACTAGTCTAGTAATATACAACATGGGAAGCCCCCACTAACTATGGATATGTTTGGGAAACAAGGATACTGGATAACACATGGTTATGAAACAAACTTACGATTTTTGAAACGAACTCAATAACTGAACAATCAACTGTGAACTCGCTCAACTTTGATGTTGACTCGTTGTTACATGCCTTGCAGGTCGCTAGGTACTCGTGGAGCTTGCACAGGGAGGCGCGGTCGTTGTGGGGTATGGACAATGTGTGCCATGTTAAAAACCATTATATCATTTCGAACTTAATACTTATGTTGGGTTATTACATTTATGCTTCCGCTAAATACTTAACTATGTTTTGTTTTGAACACCTTTCGTATTGCTGGGTTGAATTTTATTTATTACTTACAATGTTCAATATGATTGGTGGCTTGATCCTGGTCAGTCACGCCTCCAAGCGGTGATACTCCGCGTGTGGATTTTGGGATTGTGACAGATTGGTATCAGAGCCATTGGTTATAGTGAATTTGGTTTTAAAAAGGGAAAAAGCTTTTCTATAAAACCAGACTATAACCTGTACAGTGCTCAACGATCCACAACGACGCTTCGCTCCACGTGCAAGACTCAACACTATAGGTGATGTGATTTGTTTTTATATTGCCTACTTGCTAGTTACATAGAACTTCGCTCATGGTATGCTTAGATAAATGTAGCAACTATTGATTGAAAACACATGTGTGCTTACTCTCTTCTGTCATCTCACTTTTGCGAACCCCTCTCACTCATGTTTCCTTTGATATGAAGATCATGAGTGGACGTATCAACATGACTCAAGCCCAGCTGACGGCTTTAATCAACGAACAAGTTACTGCAGCACTTGCAGCCGCTCAGGCAGGAGGTATAACCTGTCATGGCAACTTACTGTAGGATCTTTAGATCCTACTCACGTAAACCAACACTTGTGCTTAACATTGTTTCTTCTTACACACACGACAGGTCAACATGCTCAGCCTCCTGCATGTACCTTCAAAACTTTTATGGACTGTCGACCTACTACTTTCAGTGGCACTGAAGGAGCGGTAGGCTTCCTCCACTGGTTTGAGAAGCTCGAATCGGTCTTCGAGATGTGTGAATGCCCTGAAGATCGTAGGGTGAAGTATGCTACTGGAACACTTGAGGGCATTGTGTTAACTTGGTGGAAAGCGCAAGTTCAAATGTTAGGGTTGGCAGTTGCTAACGCCACCCCATGGAACGATTTCAAGGAACTGGTCAAGGAAGAATACTGCAATCGTGATGACATCCACAAGTTGGAGGTCGAGTTCTTCAACCTAAAGATGTCAGGGTCAGAAATCGAAGTGTATACGAAAAGGTCGAATGAGCTGACAATATTGTGTCCTACTATGGTAGATCCTCCTATCAAGCGCATCGAGCCGTACCTTAAAGTTTTGGTGCTAGAAATTCAAAGTCATGTGACCTCAGCTAATCTTGGCACCATTCAGCAAGTCATTAAGTTGGCTCATCGCCTCACTGATCAGGCGGTGGAGCAGAACAGGTTACCAAAGCGTATTAGTGCTACTACCACTACATCTGATGCCCCCAATGACAACAAGCGTAAATGGGATGGGATTTCAAGCAAGGGTTCAACCTCTGTTCAGTCACAGGCTCAACAACGAAAGACAGGCGACTTCAAGAGTCCCGGTCAGCAAACTTCGGGGGGTCAAGATCAGGGTCAGGGTGGATACAGGAGAAATCACCCAAATTGCAACAAATGCAACAGATACCACAGTGGTCAGTTGATGTGCGTGAAGTGTTATATATATTAGGTGTATATTTTAAGCCCTTTTTAACACTTATTTTAGCCAAGTTTTAAATTTATAAAACACGATATTTCACTAACACTAAACACACATATGGGCAAGTGCACCCATCGTTGAGTGTAGTATAGCGTTGGTAAGATACCGAGGTCGTCCAAGGACACAAGAGCTTTTAGTACCGGTTTATCCTCAACGTCTAATCAAAATAAAACTTTAGAAAAATGTTTTAAGCTAAAAATAAAAACTAACTAAAATGCTGAAAATAAAAATAAAATAAAAACAGATAGACAAGATGAATCACTTGGTTCCGACTCGTATCTAGTATAACCTTTGATTATTTCCGCACTTTTGCACATAATTAAGAGATTATCTTAGTTATTGTAGTAGGCCCCTCTTTTGAAGGTGACGTTACCCTCACCCTAGTATAGTTTGAGTCAGCAAGGATACAATCCTAAAAGGGTGGATTATTGGAAGATAATGAATTAAGTTATTAATGCAGTATTGTGGTAGGCCCCGCTTTTGGCGGTGACGTTACCCTCGGCTAAGTAGTCTGAGTCAGCAGGGATACAGTCCTAAATAGCCGGGTTATAGTATTAATAGTAGTTAACTTATGAGGGGGTCAAAGAGTTTGGACCCCCGCCATCCAATACCGTGAAGCATTGAAGGAGGTCCTACTAAATTTGACCCAGGTCCATTGCAGGACCTCTAAACGCTGAACAATGGCAAGACCTTTACCAAACCGTTCCCTTAACCCCCGACCAGGTAGCCAACATACCTCCATATAGACCGTGGAGATATGAATGGTGAAAATCTTTTATTTTATATAGACAGTAAAATAATGCCAAGACACCACGGACAAACGATAAGGAAAGATCACCTACAACATAAGTAACTAGTTATTAAAGTCATTAATACAAAACCAAATAAAAAGTGCAAAAGATTAGAAATAAAAAGTATTATACTAGACACTTTGTCTTCACCAAGTGATGTAAGAGACTTAGGCAAACATGGCCTTGATTGTCAAGAACTCTTACGATCAATCTTGGATCCCGAGATGACTCACACACTCTACGATGGACAATGGATGATGGTGGTGGATGATGGTGTTGTGATGGTGGTGGGTGGTGGATGAAGTGTGAGAGAGGTGGTGTGCCAAGGGATGGTTTGAGCTTGAGCCAAGCACTCCTATTTATAGCCTGTACAGAAGCCTGGACACGGCCCCGTGTCCGCTGGACACGGCCCCGTGTCCACCCTTTTCTCTTTCTTCATTAATACAGTTTGTCTTTATTAGCTCCACACGCCCCCGTGTCCGCTGGGCACGCCCCCGTGCTTGTCTGACATTCTCTCTCTTCATTAATTGTAATTCGCGATTACAATTAATGCGCCTGCTGTACTTTCGCCACGCCCCCGTGTTCACTGGACACGGCCCCGTGGTGGGCAATAGAAGCTTCTATAGGTTTGTCTTTTGTGCCAGGGCTGACCATTCTGGACACGGCCCCGTGTCGAGCTGGGCACGCCCCGTGTCGAGCTGGGCACGCCCCGTGTCGGGCTGGGCACAGCCCCATGCTCAGCTGGGCACAGCCCCATGCTCAGCTTTCTTCTTGTTTTTGCTTTGGGAGTTGTTGTCGAGGGTTCGGGCATGCCACGTTTCTTCCTTTTCTTTGTATTTATGTTGGTTTTGGCTGTATTTTTGTTCCTTTTGTTCGTTTAAGCTCATTTGACCCTGTAAATTCAAAAGGAAGACAAAAACACACGTTTTCCAACATTAGTACTAAAAAAGGGTTAGTTTTATGCCTTATTTGATGTAATTTATATGTTGCATTTTACACACATCAAATACCTCCACACTTGAATCTTTGCTTGTCCTCAAGCAAAACTCTTTATAATGTGGCTTTACACTCCCAAATGGAATTGGTAGAAGGGAAAGTTTTTGGGCTTGTCATAGAGTGCTGGGAATCCAAGATTCTTTATTAGGCTTTATTTTTATTTTATTTACAATCCTATTCGTTATGATTTATTTTGAACTTTTCATAAGAGAAATTATTTATTTGGGCATAACATGCCTCTTTAAAATTTTATTTATATACAAGTTCACATACCTCACGGGGAATCACTCAACACTCGGCCGAAGATGTATTTTTGTGAAACACTCGAGAGCGGCATGGAACTTACTCATACCATAAGCTTGCCAAGCAATCAATCCTCCTCCTTTTTAACTATACACCTTTGTAAATATCAAGAGGACTTTTGGGGTGAAGGGTTTGGCTTGGGCTAAAGGTAGGTGGGTGGGTTAGTGGTTAGTAAAAGGGCGAAAGGCGTAAAAAGCATCGGTTTTCGTAAGACCTCTTTTTTTTTATTTTTTTTATTTTGATGAAACCACTATTCAAACAAAGTTATTTTTGATAAACTTGTTTGTTTATTTCTCTTTTGCTTCATCATCATCATCTTTTTTTTTTTTTTTTTTTTTTTTTTTTTGAAAGTCATAAGAAAAACCGAGTTTGTTACTAAAACAAAGGGTTAAAAATAAAAAGGTTTTGGTGGGTAAAAGGGTGTTTGGTTTGGGTTATGAAATGAAAAGGTTTAGGCTCAAAGGGGCTAACTAGGGGGATTTTGGGTAGGTGGTAAAAAAAAGAAAATAATGGTGTAGAAATAAAAAGGGTTAGTCCTGGCAAGTTCTAGAGTCGTAAGAACCAAGCGGCTATTCACACAAGAAACGAAAAATGAGCTTTTAGTCTAATGATATGTAATTGTATGCTCAATAAAGGCTCAAAACTCACTTTTGTGGGAATGGGTTTTTATGTGATCAAGTATATATAATCAAATTTTAACTAAGCTTGTCATGCCTTTTCATAATTTTCTTATGTTGGTTCTTTTTATCACGACGCTATCGGTTGTAAATTTGTAAAAATATAACCTTTTTGAGAACTTGAATTTCCCGAGTTAAACCTAGACAAGTAAAAAAAAAAATTTGAAAAAAAAATTCGGGGTGATTAGCGGTTCCAATAGAGTTTTGTGTAAGGCTTGTTATTAGGACTTGCAGGATTCAAGGTTTTAGCATCCCCCCACACTTAAATTACACATTGTCCTCAATGTGTCCCAAAAATAAGTTTTTAGGCTGATTAAATGTGTAAAAATAGGTTAAAAACAAGATTTTATGGTACTGGGTAGCTGAACACGGGGTGGTGTTGGCTGAGCACGGCCCAGTGTCCAGACTGCCAGTACCAAAAGTAAATAGAAGGCTGGGCACGGGGGCGTGTCCAGTGAGCACGACCCCATGTCCAGGTACCTGAACTGGGCATTTTCTACAGAACCTTGGACACGGGGCGTGTTGGGGTGAGCACGGCCCCGTGCTGAACCTGCTGTAATGAAGAAAAATCGTCGGGAGGCTCTGTTTTTGTGTATGGGGTGTTGGTTCAAGCTTCCCTTATCATCCTTCACCATCCCGAGTGTGTTTTATTCCTGAAAATTAAAAACTAAACTAGAAAACATAAAAGTTAATCTAAACTAAAACTACGGATAGTTCCGCGGAATGCCTCCGTGGTGCGCCACGTTTATAAGGGTCCTTGGCTAGACCCACCTTATCGGGTGGTTCTGGCTCATCTTCAATTAGGGGGTCGTCATTGCCGAATGGATATTTCATTGATCGCTCAAGATCGACACTTCTTTTAAATGCCCCTAATTGAAGAGGTAGATTGTTGAACTTCCGGTTTTTCAAAGCTTCGTGAGTTTTTACAAATGGTCGTCCCAACACTAGAGGAGCGTCATCGAGGATGACAAAATCGGTCGGGATTACCATTTGATTTGTTTGAACCAATACATCCTCAACTATACCGATTGATTTTATCACTTTCCGATTGGATAGAAAAATGGGTATTTGAAGTGGAGAAAAATCACTAATACTTAATTTTTCGAAAATGTAGTTAGGCATTATGTTAACACAAAGATCTTTATCGATTGTGACATTACTAATAAACGAATTTTGAAAAAAACATGGAACCGGTGTAATGTTAATTTCAAATGGGTCTTCTTTTATTAGTGAAGTTTGATCATTAGTTAACTTAACACTTACCGTTTCGTCAATTTTAGTGTTAGTATTTAACTCTTTTAAAAACTTAGCATGAGTGGGTACTAAACAATGATTTTCAAAAGAAGGTGACAAGAGATTAATTTCTTCTAAATTAGACTCTTCTTGAATTTTAACGTTGTCGAACTCACCTTTTTCGTTGTTTAACCATTGTGTCGGTTTTTCACTTATTTGTTCTTCCATTTTTACATTTTCAGTTATCTCTTCCTTTTTTAGTTCTTCTCTTGCGCGGGACTCCTCTTCCCTTGCGCGAGCTTCTTTTATACATCGATCGATGACTCTAATGTGTTCTAATATCCTATCGGTCACTTCGGTTATAGAAAAAGAATCGGAATTTTCTAAGCTTGAATCCGGTTGTTCGACCCTTTGCTCCTCATAATACTCATATGAAGTTGATGGTTCGCACCATTGTTCTTCATTGTAAGCATATGATGGATAAGGTTCGTAATTTTGTTCTCCATAATACTTATATGAGGTGGGTTGTTCACGCCAAGGTTCCTCATAGTAAGCATATGAAGGTGGTGGCTCATATCTTGGTTCCTCAAAGTATGAGTATGAGGGCTCATACCTTGGTTCATCAAAATATGAGTATGAGGGAGGAGGTTCATACCTTTGGTCTTCATAGGATGTGTATGAAGTTGATGGCTCGTACCTGGGCTCCTCATAGTAGGTGTATGAATTGGATGGTTGATATGAGCGATTATTTTGAATCGAGCGTGCATTACGACAATTAGTGCAATAATTACCCCTATAATCATCCTCCTCATAGGTGTAGTTGTAACCTCCTGAGTATTGATCCATAAGAATCACTCAGCAGACCACAACCGAGTCTCGAGATCAGAAAACAAAAAGAAAAACAGAAACAGAGGCTGGACACGGCCCCGTGTTCAGTGAGCACGGCCCCGTGTTCAGGATCTGTATCTGGGCGTTTTAATTAAATTTACTGATTTCGTTGAGCACGGGGCGTGTTCAGTGAACACGGCCCCGTGTTCAAGCTTCTGTTACTGGGTGTTTTTATGAAAATGTGCAGCACGGCCCCGTGTTCAGCGAGTACGGCCCGTGTTCAACCTGCTGTAAATGCAAAACTAAACTAAAATGCAGAAAAATGTGGGCCCGTTTTGAAAAGGTTTTGAAAAACTGATTAGGCCGTCGATTTTAAGCTTTCCTAAAATCTTTGTGTCCCCGGCAGTGGCGCCAAAAACTTGATGTGCGTGAAGTGTTATATATATTAGGTGTATATTTTAAGCCCTTTTTAACACTTATTTTAGCCAAGTTTTAAATTTATAAAACACGATATTTCACTAACACTAAACACACATATGGGCAAGTGCACCCATCGTTGAGTGTAGTATAGCGTTGGTAAGATACCGAGGTCGTCCAAGGACACAAGAGCTTTTAGTACCGGTTTATCCTCAACGTCTAATCAAATTAAAAGTTTAGAAAAATGTTTTAAGCTAAAAATAAAAACTAACTAAAATGCTGAAAATAAAAATAAAATAAAAACAGATAGACAAGATGAATCACTTGGTTCCGACTCGTATCTAGTATAACCTTTGATTATTTCCGCACTTTTGCACATAATTAAGAGATTATCTTAGTTATTGTAGTAGGCCCCTCTTTTGAAGGTGACGTTACCCTCACCCCAGTAGTTTGAGTCAGCAAGGATACAATCCTAAAATGGTGGATTATTGGAAGATAATGAATTAAGTTATTAATGCAGTATTGTGGTAGGCCCCGCTTTTGGCGGTGACGTTACCCTCGTCTAAGTAGTCTGAGTCAGCAGGGATACAGTCCTAAATAGCCGGGTTATAGTATTAATAGTAGTTAACTTATGAGGGGGTCAAAGAGTTTGGACCCCCGCCATCCAATACCGTGAAGCATTGAAGGAGGTCCTACTAAATTTGACCCAGGTCCATTGCAGGACCTCTAAACGCTGAACAATGGCAAGACCTTTACCAAACCGTTCCCTTAACCCCCGACCAGGTAGCCAACATACCTCCATATAGACCGTGGAGATATGAATGGTGAAAATCTTTTATTTTATATAGACAGTAAAATAATGCCAAGACACCACGGATAAACGATAAGGAAAGATCACCTTCAACATAAGTAACTAGTTATTAAAGTCATTAATACAAAACCAAATAAAAAGTGCAAAAGATTAGAAATAAAAAGTATTATACTAGACACTTTGTCTTAACCAAGTGATGTAAGAGACTTAGGCAAACATGGCCTTGATTGTCAAGAACTCTTACGATCAATCTTGGATCCCGAGACGACTCACACACTCTACGATGGACAATGGATGATGGTGGTGGATGATGGTGTTGTGATGGTGGTGGGTGGTGGATGAAGTGTGAGAGAGGTGGTGTGCCAAGGGATGGTTTGAGCTTGAGCTAAGCACTCCTATTTATAGCCTGTACAAAAGCCTGGACACGGCCCCGTGTCCGCTGGACACGGCCCCGTGTCCACCCTTTTCTCTTTCTTCATTAATACAGTTTGTCTTTATTAGCTCCACACGCCCCCGTGTCCGCTGGGCACGCCCCCGTGCTTGTCTGACATTCTCTCTCTTCATTAATTGTAATTCGCAATTACAATTAATGCGCCTGCTGTACTTTCGCCACGCCCCCGTGTTCACTGGACACGGCCCCGTGGTGGGCAATAGAAACTTCTATAGGTTTGTCTTTTGTGCCAGGGCTGACCATTCTGGACACGGCTCCGTGTCGAGCTGGGCACGCCCCGTGTCGGGCTGGGCACAGCCCCATGCTCAGCGGGGCACAGCCCCATGCTCAGCTTTCTTCTTGTTTTTGCTTTGGGAGTTGTTGTCGAGGGTTCGGGCATGCCACGTTTCTTCCTTTTCTTTGTATTTATGTTGGTTTTGGCTGTATTTTTGTTCCTTTTGTTCGTTTAAGCTCATTTGACCCTGTAAATTCAAAAGGAAGACAAAAACCCACGTTTTCCAACATTAGTACTAAAAAAGGGTTAGTTTTATGCCTTATTTGATGTAATTTATATGTTGCATTTTACACACATCATCAGTGCAACAAGGGACGTTGTCAGAGGTGTCTCAAGATGGATCATGAAGCCAAGGATTGCAGGAGCTCACGGCCTGCAAATCAGAATCGCCAGCAGCAACAGCAAGCACAACAGAATCAGCAACAGCAACAGGGCAACAGGGGATGCTTTCAGTGTGGCGCTGAAGGTCACTTCAAGAGACACTGCCCACAGTTAAATCAGAATCAGAATCAGAACCACAACCAAGGAAACGGAAACAATAATGAGGGTAACAATGGGGGAAACAATTGAAACAATGGCGGCCGTGCGTTCGTGATTGGTCAGGGTGATGCAAGGAATGATCCTAATGTCGTGATGGGTAAGTTTCTACTGGATAACTTTTATGTTAATGTTTTATTTGATTCGGGTGCCGATTCCAGTTATGTGTCTCTAAAAGTTAGTCAAATGCTTAAACGTACCCCAACACTTTTGAACACCAAGCACATGGTAGAGCTAGCAAACGGTAAAAGTCTTGAAGCCACACACATAGTTAGGGGTTGTAATCTCATCTTAGTTGGTCAAACCTTTTCTATCGACCTCATTCCTATCGTTTTGGGTAGTTTCAACATTGTTATTGGTATGGATTGGTTATCGCAACATCAAGCAGAGATCCTGTGCAAGGAAAAGGTCGGTCGCATTCCTCGTTCAGATGGAGAACCTTTAGTGATTCATGGCGACAAGAGTGGTGCCGTGGTGGGCATCATTTCTTTTCTTAAGGCCCAAAAGTGTTTGCGAAAGGGCCACACTACTATCCTAGCCCTCGTTTCTGATGCATCCTCGAAAGAACAGAAGATTGAAGATATTCCAATTGTACGTAACTTTCTTGAGGTATTCCCTGAGGAATTACCTGGTCTTCCGCCTCACCGTCAGGTTGAATTTCAAATCGAGCTAGCTCCTGCAGCAGTGCCCATAGCTCGTGCGCCTTATCGTCTAGCTCCATCTGAACTGGAAGAACTATCTGCACAGTTACAAGAACTCTTAGAGAAGGGTTTCATACGTCCTAGCTCTTCGCCTTGGGGAGCTCAAGTATTATTTGTGAAGAAGAAAGGCGGTACCTTCCGAATGTGTATTGACTACCGCAAACTCAACAAGGTGACCGTAAAGAATCGCTATCCACTTCCACACATTGATGACTTGTTCGATTTGCTGCAAGGGTCGAGCTACTATTCGAAGATTGACCTGAGGTCAGGCTACCATCAACTGAGAGTCTGAGACGAGGATATTTCTAAAATAACATTCAGAACTCATTACGACCATTACGAGTTTCTGGTTATTCCTTTCGGATTAACGAATGCACCAGCGGGCTTCATGGATCTTATGAACAGAGTGTGCAAGCCCTACCTGGATAAGTTTGTTATTGTATTCATCGACGACATCCTGATCTATTCTAAGAGTCAGGAGGAACACGAGCATCATCTATGGCTTATTTTAGAACTCCTTCGAACAGAACACCTGTATGCCAAGTTTTCGAAATGCGACTTTTGGCTTCGTGAAGTCCACTTTCTAGGCCATGTGGTAAACAAGGATGGGATTCATGTTGATCCATCCAAGGTAGACTCAATTAAGAACTGGCCTGCACCCCGTACACCAACAGAAATCCGCCAATTCTTGGGTTTAGCGGGCTACTACCAAAGGTTCATCAAGGATTTCTCCAAGATTTTGCAACCTCTCACTTCACTAACTCAGAAAGGTGTCACCTATCGTTGGGGTAATACACACGAATCTGCATTTCAACACTTAAAAGACAGACTTTGTAGCGCACCGATTCTTTCATTGCCTGAAGGCACGGACGATTTTGTGGTTTATTGCGACGCGTCCATTCAGGGTCTTGGGTGCGTGTTGATGCAACGGGATAAAGTCATTGCTTATGCATCGTGCCAACTTAAAGTTCACGAAAGGAATTACACTACACACGATTTGGAGCTGGGAGCTGTTGTTTTCGCACTCAAGATATGGAGACATTACCTGTACGGTACCAAGTGCACCATTTACACCGATCACAGGAGTCTCAAACATATCTTCAAACAGAAAGAGTTGAACATGCGACAACGTCGATGGGTCAAACTCTTGAATGACTACGAATGCGCGATCAAGTACCATCCGGGCAAAGCTAATGTTGTGGCCGACGCCCTCAGTCGAAAGGATACTACACCTAAGCGTGTGCGTGCATTACAACTTACCATCCAATCTAGTCTTCCCACTCAGATACAAGATGCTCAGGTAGAAGCATTAAAACCAGAAAACGTCAGGGCTGAAGCTCTACCCGGCTCAAGGCAACGGTTAGAACAAAAGGGAGACGGCGCCTACTACGTAACCGGACGCATTTGGGTCCCACTCTATGGCAATTTACGAGAACTTGTAATGGAAGAAGCACAAAAGTCTCGTTACTCGGTACATCCTGGTTCGGATAAGATGTACCACGATCTCAAAACTACGTATTGGTGGCCTAGCATGAAAGCTCACATAGCAACTTACGTTAGAAAATGTTTGACTTGTGCGAGAGTCAAGACTGAATATCAGAAACCATCGGGCCTACTCCAACAACCATAAATACCACAATGGAAATGGGAGCAAATTTCCATGGATTTCGTTACTGGCCTGCCTAGATCTCAACGTGGGAATGATACTATTTGGGTGATCGTGGATCGACTCACAAAGTCTGCACACTTTTTGGCTATCAAAGAAACAAATAAATTCTGCACCTTAGCAGATGTTTACCTTAAGGAAGTTGTCTCGAGGCACGGGGTGCCAACCTCTATTATTTCCGATCGTGATGCACGTTTTACTTCAGAACTGTGGCAAGCGATGCACAAATCTTTTGGCTCCCGATTAGACATGAGCACAGCTTATCACCCGTAAATGGATGGGCAGTCTGAACGCACCATCCAAACTCTAGAAGACATGCTTCATGTATGTGTAATCGATTTCGGAAACGACTGGGAAAAACACCTCCCTTTGGTGGAATTTTCGTATAACAACAGTTACCACACCAGCATTCAAGCCGCTCCATTTGAGGCATTGTACGGACGTAAATGCCGATCACCTCTTTGCTGGGCAGAAGTTGGTGACAGCCAGATCACGGGTCCAGAACTTCTAGTAGACACAACGGAAAGGATTGCACAGATACGACAACGAATGGCGGCAGCTCGTGACCGTCAGAAAAGCTACGCTGATAAGCGCCGGAAACCACTCGAGTTCCAGGTTGGGGATCGAGTGCTACTTAAAGTCTCACCTTGGAAGGGTGTGGTTCACTTTGGAAAAAGGGGCAAACTCAATCCGCGTTACGTTGGACCGTTCGAAATCATCGAAAAAATAGGCAAGGTGGCCTACAAACTGAACCTACCAACAGAACTCAGTGGAGTTCACAACGTATTTCACGTGTCAAATCTGAAAAAGTGTCAGTCAGATGAGACCCTCATAGTTCCTTTTATGGAGCTCACTATAGACGACCAGTTGCGATTCGTCGAGGAACCAGTAGAGATTACTGATCGAGATGTGAAAGTTCTAAAGCACACTAGAATACCTCTTGTTCGAGTTCGTTGGAACTCCCGTCGTGGCCCAGAGTTCATGTCACACCCCGACCACGTAAAACAACAAAGCGTGGCGGAAACGTCGGGGGGTGTTGTAACAGAATTATCGTTTCCTAACCATGGATACAAAAGTGTTTCGCTTTATTGATAATATTAAACATTAACATTGTTTTAACATAGAACAACAAGTTTTATATCATCTATCATAGATATTATGTCACTAAGGCCTCATCCAGATCCTATGTGACACATGCATCCTAGAACATCAATCAAGCAACAACACCTGAAACATATGTAAAAACAAAGTCAGCAAAGAAATGCTGGCGAGTACATAGGTTTTATAAGAGTATCGAAATCATGGCTTGTATTCTTATATTGCAATACCTCGAAAACCTTGTTTTTAAAATGTGTATAATATTGCAACATGATTAACCAACTCAAATCGAGATGATTAAAATTTATAAAATTTCATAGCCATGATTCTTAACCCAAAAGCTTGTAAAACATCTCGTATAAACTCGTTAATAAAACTCGTACATTATTTCGAAAACATCATTGAGTGACATCGTTTCAGTATCGTTTACCCAAGTGAACTAAATAACTCCACGGTATGTAATATGTTGAAAACACTTATATATAAGAAGTACCAGCGGCGTATCTACCATGTTTTCACCACATTACACCCGTCCCGTTATCTAAACACTAGCCATAAACCAATCGTTTACCCAAATCGTTTAACATCGTTTCCAAATCGTTCCCAAATCGTTTACTCGTTTAAATCGGCCTCGTTTTAATTGTGAAAACTTATATATGGTCGTCTCGTTAATAACATTCAAACCTTTGTGACTCGTTCATCGTTCAACTCGTTCTTGCATTAACAAACCTCCAAAGGGTAAGTTAACAATCATCACATTCAGTCATTACCCACAACACCCACACATAACTATGGGTATAGTGCAATAACGGGATTTGTCATATCCTATGGTACCATAACCTAATACTGGTCGGCTTGATCAATTCTAATGAATGTCATTCGTTATGTAACTACAACCAACAAGTTCGTTCACATTATCAAAATCGTTAATAGTTTAGTATAAATCATTCTATTCGTTTTTGAAATCATCGTTTAAACCTTGAAAACATTTTGTACATATGAATCACCCCAAAACAATTGAAGACAGTAAAATAGGGGAACTATGTACTCACATAGTTACCACAAAACATGTAAAAAGAGGGGATCTATGTACTCACATGTAGTGCAAGGTATCCTCAATCAATAGTACTTCAACAAACTCGAGTAAACCAGAGAAATCAAGCAGCACCTAGTAATAGAATCACTAGTCAAACAATAGACGCCTAAATCGGAAGATCAGACAAAATGAGGTCTTGTAACCCAAATGAGTGTTGGAACTCATGTGATATGGTTTAACAAGGCCTACATCCTAAATGAAACCTAACCTAAGTGCTTTCGACCCATCATGACCCATTAAGGTAGTTTACGCTACTTTAACGTGTCGTGTGCGCAAAAGCGCGTTCAAGACGTCTAACTAGTCCTATGACAAGTATTATATGCCTATACATGTTTAATTATGCTACATAATCAGTTACGTGTCAAAAGTTTAGGTTACATATGCTTAATTACCAATTATGTATGAAAAGGGTATTCTGGTAATTTACCTATGGCATATAAACTACTTATCATACAACTACCTAAACTAGGTAACCATAAGGTATAACCTCGGAAGGTTATTCCCTATGCTACTATGGTCACTAAACATGTTTGGTCGGATCCTAAAGATCGACCAAACGGGTCGTGTTCGAAAGTCTAAGCGGGTGTTTAGTCCGCTTGACTTACGACTCTACACAAGCACTAAACTAAAAAGTGACGAGCTAAACATGCTAAAAATTTTTTAGTTAAGTTAGAAAACAGGTTTTGATATCAAAACAAATGGTTTTGATATCCTAAAGTAGTTTGGTTACAAAATACGCAAGAATACGCATTTTGGCCGAAACTACGACTCGTCACTGAGCCTAGATAACGTGGTAATCAGTAGGTATAGTCACTAGGGACTATAACCATCGTGATTATGCTCACGTTATGAAGTTCAAACAAACTTCACATTGACCATAAGCTGGTCAATGCAGAAAGTCAAACGCAGTTTGACTTTAACGCTAAAACGAATGAAAAGAATGAAAGAACACTTACAGAAGGTCCCCGCAAGCTCTTGATCCGATTTACCTTCAGGTATGAAGTAATAACTTCAACTTAGAAGGCCAAAAATCAGATCAAGTTGTGGGTTTTGCAAGTGAATGGGTTGGGTATTTATAGGAATTCAAGAACCGTTAGGATCGTTCCTCGAAAACTGAGCTTTGATCTGGACCTTACATGTGTGCCCATGGCTTTCTAAAACCATGGGAGGCCCTAATATGGACTATGTTCATTGAATACCAGCCCATGGTTTTGCAAAACCATGGGTTAAAACCACCAATACTTCAAAATGGACTGAGTTAATTGAATCTGCCAGAAATTTCAAAAAATGGTCCCTGCACTTGTAAAACTTGAGTTTTGGCACTTTTAAGCCCCGTTAACCCCATTTCAAGGCTCTAAAATAAATTTACAGTATAGGGAACTTAAAATATGCTCAAAAACATCTCGGATGTCGGTTCGTTTGGTCGTACGGTTGCGTTATTCGCTTAATTACGACGGAAGTCGTAACGAACGCAAAAACGATCCAAATTAAGCGACAAATGGAATTTTATCATGCCAAACACTAAAATAAAATATTTTAATGCTTACATAAATGTTTGGATGTCCGGATGTATTCAGAACGTAAGTTATGCGCGAAAATGCAAACTTATGCACTTTTCTACGCTTTTAGTCCCTGAATGAGCATAAAGTTTATTTTAGCACACCGAACCCCTTAAAGCCTATTTCTAAGCTATGTAAAGGATATTTAGGGTATGTTTAACTTATGGTCATGTTCCGGAATGTTCGTTACTATACAAATCGGCATAGTTTCGCAGTTTGACACAAATAGTCCCTGCGATCGAACAAAGTTGATTTCAACACACCAAACCATTAAAAACTTATTTCTAAGTTATGTGGAGGTTACTTAAGGTATGTTAAGCCTATGTCACTATTCCGGAGTGTTTTTCACATTATACTGACTGCGTTTACGCATCAGTTTGCGTATAACTTTCAAGAACGCGATTTAAAGCTTGCAATCGGAATCGAATCGAATTGAAAAATCACCAAACACAAATACACACATAGAAACACCAAAACACATATAATAACACCAAAGCACATTGTTTTATTAGTAATCATCATTTTTTACATCGTACATCGATTACAGAACACAGTTGTCACAGTTCACTTGGGAACGAGAAGATCAAATGAAACTCAAGTATCCCCAGTTATTCGGAAACAGTGCAACCACTACTGAGACTGAAGCTACTGTGGAATTTCGGGACGAAATTCCAAACCAACGGGGGGATGATGTGACACCCCAGGAAAACCAGGAAACAACACAACACAACACAACTAGCTTCCTCAGTAACCGCATGCTAAATTTTGGGACGAAATTTCTTTCAAGTTGGGGATAATGTGACAACTCGAGTTTCCAAGATTCCATCTTCGCATTAATTTCACGTTAATTGTATAAGTTGTTTGTTTACATGACTTGTTTGTTTTGCAACTGTACACGTTTGTAATATGTTAAATCGTATTATGATTGATATGTTATATAGTTAATGTGATTAAGGTGTTTGGTGATATAACATGTAACCTGTTTGAAAAACTTAAACTATTTAAACCTTGAATGGGTTCGACGAAACCCAAGGGTTTCGCCATTAACGACTACGACGAAACAGGAGTGTTTCGCCACCTTCATCTTTACGAAACACAGTGTTTCGCCAGCCCGGGTTTCTCAGAAGCCCAGTTAAGACCCAACTGTGTTTCGTATACATATATATTTACGTAATTTGCACGGAGATTTCTTTTAGGAAACCCTAGAGTCTCTTTTCCTACCCTCTGTGTGACGGCAACCATCATCTCTCGCCATCATCCCTCTCGAATCCTTGCTTGTTCGCATTGTAACCGGTTAGTGCATAAATATTAATTAACTGATTCAATTTCCTGTCATATTTGATTTGCATGATGCTAGGATAGAGTGATTTGATTGTTATTATCTAATGACCTTTGCCTAGGGTTGTATGAATAGATGGTTATGATCGACTGTATGTTGAGATTCAATTGTTTGATGAGTATGATACTTGTAAATTGCGGATTTGATGATCAGTATGTGATTCCCGGTGGGTTGGGAATGGGATTGAATAACTACGACAGAACTTGTACATTTACCACTACTAGACTACTTACCACCGTCCTCGGATTGGGAAGGACGCCAGCGCCAAACCTACGTACTCGCTACGTACCACTGTCCTCGGATTGGGAAGGGCACTTACGTAAAACCTACGTAATCTCATACTTACCACTGTCCTCGGATTAGGAAGGGCACTTACATAAAACCTACGTAATCTCATACTTACCACTGTCCTCGGATTCGGAAGGGAACTTACGTACAACCTACGTAATCTCATACTTACCACGGTCCTCGGATTGGGAAGGACACCTATAGATACAACTAGTCTAGTAATATACAACATGGGAAGCCCCCACTAACTATGGATATGTTTGGGAAACAAGGATACTGGATAACACATGGTTATGAAACAAACTTACGATTTCTGAAACGAACTCAATAACTGAACAATCAACTGTGAACTCGCTCAACTTTGTTGTTGACTCGTTGTTACATGCCTTGCAGGTCGTTAGGTACTCGTGAAGCTTGCACAGGGAGGCGCGGTCGTTGTAGGACATGGACAGTGTGTGCCATGTTAAAAACCATTATATCATTTCGAACTTAATACTTATGTTGGGTTATTACATTTATGCTTCCGTTAAACACTTAACTATGTTTTGTTTTGAACACCTTTCGTATTGTTGGATTGAATTTTATTTATTACTTACAATGTTCAATATGATTGGTGGCTTGATCCTGGCCAGTCACGCCTCCAAGCGGTGATACTCCGCGTGTGGATTTTGGGGGTGTGACAAAGTTGGTAAGGACCGGGAATGTATCGTCATGGCAAGTTCTAGAGTTGTAAGAAACCAAGTGGCTATTCACACAAGAAACGAAAAATGAGCATTTAATTTAAAGATGTGTATTTGTATGCTCAATAAAGGCTCAAAACTCACTTTTTGTGGGAATGGGTTTTTTAATGTGATCAAGTATATATAATCAAATTTTAACTAGATTTTTCATGCCGTTTCATAATTTTCTTATGTTGGTTCTTTTTATCACGACGCTATCGGTTGTAAATTTATAAAATATAACCTTTTTAGAACTTGTTATTCCCAATTTAAACGAAGACAAGTAAAAAAATAAAAGTTTTTTGAAAAAATTTGGGGTGTTTAGCGGTTCCAATAGAGTTTTGTGTAAGGCTTGTAATTAGGGCTTGCAAAATTCAAGGTTTTAGCATCCCCCCCCCCACACTTAAATTACACATTGTCCTCAATGTGTCCCAAAAATAAGTTTTTAGGTTGATTGAATGTGTAAAAAGGTGTGTTAAACAATTTTTTTCTGTTACTGGTCATCTGGACACGGGCCGTGGTGACCGGGCACGGCCCCGTGTTCAGATTGCCAGTAATAGAGATCAACAAAAAGTAACAGAAGGATGGGCACGGGGGACGTGTTCAGCGAACACGCCCCTTGTCCAGTTACCTGAACTGGGCATTTTTCTGCAGACTCTTGAGCACGGGGACGTGCTGGCGGGACACGGCCCATGCTGAACTTGCTGTAATGAAGAAAAATGTTCGGGAGGCTCTGTTTTTGTGCATGGGGCGTTGGTTTAAGTGTCCCTTAGTATCCTTCACCATCCAAGTGTGTTTTACCCATTACAACATCATCCAAACACCATATAATTTTAAAACCATCATTCATTAAATAGAGGGAATTACAACAAGGTCCTAGAAAAATAAAGAAAGATAAAAAGTTAAAAAGAAAGTTCCTAAGAAAGTTAGGTCAAGTGATACATGAAATCATCCTAACGAGTTTTACCCTTATTCTAGGAATATCAAAAGTCCGGAAATAGCTTCCCGGTATTTCGTAGGTATCGTTGAACTCGGAGCTGAGAGGTATCCCTTAGATGTCGTTTAGCCACTCCTCTATCTCTTTTGGGAGGAAGAAGGCGAGCTCATTTTCCTCAACATCCTGTGGAGGAGGAGTGGTGGTGACTGGGACCCCGGGGAGTATG
Source organism: Helianthus tuberosus (assembly GCA_030545235.1). NCBI lineage: Eukaryota > Viridiplantae > Streptophyta > Magnoliopsida > Asterales > Asteraceae > Helianthus > Helianthus tuberosus. The sequence continues at coordinate 133,685,876 of CM060363.1, forward strand.
TCTCGAGAGGGGTCTACATGCACGACGTACCACTCGGCTGGTATGATAACTTCTGGTACCACATTCCATGCCCTTTGTGTAACGATTGGTACCAAAGGAGGAGAAGCGAGGAAATTCAACCTTTGGTGCAAAAGGTTGACCTCCCTAAGACACCCTTCTAGACCCACCAATAAATGATAGATACGGTCAACCAGAGCTTCCTCAACCCCCGTCATTTCATCTATGGCCTCTCTCAAGGCATAGACATAGTTTACGAGAGAGTCTTCTACCGATAACCTTCTCCCTTGTCGGTTGTTTCTTGAGTGTGATGATGATGTTCCACTGTTTCTGCTCGACATTCTAAGAAAACAAACCAAAAAGAATTCATTTTAGTGAAACAATACCTCGAACACGGCCCCGTGTTCAACTGTCTGCAGATTTTTGGTACAAGGAATCTTAGAGTTTCAAATTATTTTTCTGATTTCTGAAGTATTTTTAAGCAGAAATAACTTAAAACAGTGCTGTAAAGCTTATTTTTAACAAGATTCATTGAATAAAAATCTAACAAACATCACAATATAGCTTGAAACCATGGTGATTTTAAGCTTTAATGGAGGTGTTTGAGGTAAAAATGAAGAAGGCAATAGACAAAAGTAGAAAAGACAGGATGGTTGTTGGGAACCTTCTTTAGAATATACCTAGGATGGTATGTGTGAAGATCCCACCAAATCTCTGTCTTTGGAGTGGTCCAAATGTGTAGGAATCTTGGCTGCATTTATAGGAAACGACAACATACTAGACACGGCCCCGTGTCGGCTGGACACGGCCCCGTGTGTAGACAAGATTCTGACACATTTTGTCTGTATTCTGACCGAAAGTCAGACGAGAATCTTTTGGTGGACACGGGGGCGTGCTGACCTGGACACGGCCCCGTGTCTAGAGGCTGTTTATGAAGATTTGTTTATTTTCAAGGAATTTATCCGGATCGGGTGGTTCTTTACTGGACGGAACAACACCGAAGTGCCTGAGATATCTAAGTTACCCTAGACTTAGACGAGAACGCAAGAGGTTATCAGTAAGGGTGATTCCTATGCTAAATGTAGGTGGACAAGTCCAACCCTTTCCCGAGCTCTCTTTAAAGAAGGTGTATGTCGAATCGCTCAGGTCTGTGTATGCATTGTCGGAAGTCGATGGGGAGTCCTTTACGGCACAATCGACACAGGGACGACTATTGTCACACCCCCAAAATCCACAAGCAGAGTATCAGCGCAGGAGGTGTGACTGACCAGGATCCAGCCACCAATCATATTGAACAATGTAATTTAAATAAATAAAAGTCCAACCACACAATATAATTGGTGTTCAAACAAGTTAATCCAATTCAAGTTATCAGTGGAAGCAATAAAGTTTAAGACCAAAAACCAAAGTATAAGTTTAAAAGTTCAATGTTTAACATGGAACTCAACAGTCCATGTCCCACAACGACTCCTGCTCCCCTGCAAGCTCCAGCTAACATCTAACGACCTGCAAGGCATGTAACAACGAGTCAACTACAAAGTTGAGAAAGTTCACAGTTGGTTGTCCATTTTAAAGTTGTTCCAAAAACCATAAGTTCATTTACAAACCAGTAGTTAATCAGTTCCTTGTTTCCCAAACCATAACCATTGGGGGCTACCCCACTAGACCGTTACCATATCGACAACTTACAGAGAAAGTTGTGCCCTACGTCAATGTCTATCATCATTGACTAAGTGCCCAGATCCATTAGTACACACCCGTCCTCCCGGCACAGTGTGAGGTTTGTCAACCCTAATAGCGCTATTAACTAATGACCCGCTTGCCATTGGGCCGACGATTAAGTCGATATAAAAATGAGGGACTTAATGATAGAGTTTTGTCTAGAAAGTTACATGTTGTCGTCCTTCCCAACTGAGGACGGAGGTACGTAATCTACCCAAGGAGAATACGTAAATTAAATGTTGTCATCCTTCTCAACGAGGATGGAGGTACATATTCTGTTAAAGGTGAATATGTAGGTTTTGTTTTAGTTTCTTAACCCATTCCCAAACCACCGGGAATCCCATGCCTTATAGAAAGTGTGAACTCACCTCGTTTGCTCAGTATGGTTAACTACTTGTTCACAAATATTCAGTCAAAGCCTATAGTAATCATACATTCATAATCAGTTGACATCCACATTGTTCGAATATAAGTCATGATCATAATGTGTATTCAGGCAACACTATCACATTGCACTTAACAGTTATTCTAGTTCATATCAGTCCATAGTTCACATTTGTGTTCCGCATGCAAACTCATATTTCCTCAATCATGAGCAACATCACAAACAGTCAATTAGTGAGCATTCAAGTTTCATACACAAGTTAAACATAGGCTGTTGAGATTCATACACTGGTTGGCAAAACTCCAGGCGACGAAACCTCAAGGTGACGAAACCTCCCATGTTTCGTCGGCTTTGAGGTGAGTCGAAACCTTGCATGTTTCGTCGGCGTCGTATGTGACGAAACTCTATAGAGTTTCGTCGTCAAGGGTGTTTCGTCGGGTGGGACTTTCATCGTTACTATAACAGTTTGGCATACTCACACGGCAAAAACCCTAATCATCATCAACTGTTTCACCATTATCATCATCATACAGTTATCATTCAAATGCAATAACATTAATGCTACTGATTATCAGTCCAAATGTATCACAGTACTTAACATCTAGCATGAACCCTAAATCATAAAATAACCATATATGATCTAGATTGCAACATGAATATATTCAATGATCAGATCCATTCAATCACAAGTACAATATCAAACAGAAACATGGCTCTAATTAGTGAACATGAACGAATACAATTCCATGAGTTATCATCATGCAGTTTCTAAGCAAATCGATTTGCACAAGAACATCAAATCCTAATTACATGATTTTCAATTCAAGCATAAATTGTAGCCAAATCATCTAGCAAACAATCTCACTTATAATGATAGTTATCTACACACACAGTAACACGTAATCGAATCGACCAACGAGACTAACCGGTTGAGTGGTGAAACACAAGATCTTCTAGAGAGATGATGGTTGCCGTCGGGTGCCCAAGAGAGAAAGAGAGTCTAGGGTTTCGTGTATTGTGGCGTGTGTAATATATAACGTAACTGCTGAATTGATTGGGCTAAACTTGGGCTGAAGCCCATGTTGGCGAAACTCCCTAGTTTTGTCGGGAGGTAAATGACGAAACCCCAAGGTTTCATCGAGTGACCCAAGGTTTCGTCGAGTGAGAGTGGTGGCGAAACTTCACATGTTATCGTGTAGCTTTCCAAGGTGAGACTTTAAGTAGTACTCGATCCCCAACCTGGAACTCGAGTGGTTTCCTTCGCTTATCAGTGTAGCTTTTCTGACGGTCACGAGCCGCCGCCATTCGTTATCGTATCTGAGCAATCTTCTCTGTTGTGTCTATGACGAGTTTTGGGCCAGTGATCTGGCTGTCACCAATCTCTGCCCAACAAAGAGGTGATCGGCAATTACATCCGTACAATGCCTCAAATGGAGCCGCTTCGATACTGGTGTTGTAACTGTTGTTATACGAAAACTCCACTAACGGGAGGTGTCTTTCCCAGCCATTACCAAAGTCGATTACATATGCTCGAAGCATGTCTTCAAGGGTTTGGATGGAGCGTTTAGACTACCCATCCATCTGTGGATGGTATGCCGTGCTCATGTCTAATCGAGAGCCAAAGGACTTGTGCATCGCATGCCACAATTCAGATGTAAAACGTGAGTCACGATCAGATGTAAAACGTGAGTCACGATCAAAAATGATGGAGGTTGCCTCAAAACTACTTCCTTTAGGTAGATGTTTTCTAGAGTAGAAAACTTATCCGTTTCCTTGATAGCCAGAAAATGTGCAGACTTGGTCCGTCGATCCACGATCACCCAGATGGTATCATTTCCGCGTTGAGATCTAGGAAGGCCAGTAACGAAATCCATGGAGATTTGCTTCCATTTCCATGTCGGTATTTCTGGTTGTTGAAGTAGGCCTGATGGTTTTTGGTACTCAATTTTGACTCTCGCACAAGTCAAGCATTTACTAACATAGGTTGCTATGTTGGCTTTCATACTAGGCTACCAATACGTAGTCTTGAGATTGTGGTACATCTTATCCGAACCAGGATGTACCGAGTAGCGAAACTTGTGTGCTTCATCCATCACAAGCTCACGTAGATTACCATAGAGTGGAACCCATATGCGCCCTGTCACGTAATAAGCACTGTCTTCCTTTTGTTCTAATCGTTTCTTCGAACCTCGCAGGGACTCAGCCCTGATGTTCTCTGCTTTCAATGCTTCAGTCTGAGCATTCCGTATCTGAGCCGGAAGACTAGAGTGGATGGTAAGCTGTAACGCACATACACGCTTAGGTTTAGTCTCCTTTCGACTGAGAGCATCGGCCACAACATTGGCTTTGCCTGGATGATACTTGATCGCGCATTCGTAATCATTCAGAAGTTTAACCCACCGACGTTGTCGCATGTTCAACTCCTTCTGTTCGAAGATATGCTGGAGACTCCTGTGATCGGTGTAAATGGTGCACTTGGTACCGTACAGGTAATGCCTCCATATCTTGAGTGCGAAAACAACAGCTCCCAGCTCCAGATCGTGGGTAGTGTAGTTCCTTTCGTGAACTTTAAGTTGGCGCGATGCATAAGCAATGACTTTATCTCGTTGCATCAACACACAACCAAGTACTTGGATTGACGCATCGCAATACACCACAAAGTCATCAGTGCCTTCAGGTAACGAGAGAATAGGTGAGCTACAAAGTCTCTTCTTTAAGTGCTGAAACGCGGATTCCTGTGCATTACCCCAATGATAGGTGACACCCTTCTGAGTTAGTCAAGTGAAAGGTTGCGCAATCTTTGAGAAATCCTTGATAAATCTTCTGTAGTAACCCGCCAAACCCAAGAATTGGTGGATTTCAGTTGGCGTACGAGGTGCAGGACAGTTCTTGATCGAGTCAACCTTGGATGGATCCATATGAATCCCATCCCCGTTTACCACGTGGCCTAGGAAATGGACTTCACGATGCCAAAAGTCACATTTCGAAAACTTAGCATAAAGCTGCTCTGCTCGAAGAAGTTCCAAATTGAGTCGTAGGTGATGCTCGTGTTCCTCCTGGCTCTTAGAATAGATCAGGATGTCGTCAATGAAAAAAATAACGAACTTATCCAGGTAAGGTTTGCACACTTGGTTCACGAGATCCATGAAGACCGCAGGTGCGTTTATCCATCCGAAAGGCATAACCAGGAACTCGTAGTGCCTGTAACGAGTTCTGAATGCTGTCTTGGAGATGTCCTCATCTCGAACTCTCAGCTGATGATATCCCGATCTCAGATCTATCTTTGAGTAGAAGCTCGACCCTTGCAACTGGTTGAATAGGTCATCAATACATGGAAGAGGATAACGATTCTTTACGGTTACCTTGTTAAGTTCACGATAGTCAATACACATTCAGAAGGTGTCGTTTTTCTTCTTCACAAACAAGACTGGAGCTCCCCAGGGCGAAGAGCTAGGTCGAATGAAACCCTTGTCTAATAGCTCTTGTAGTTGGGTGGACAATTCTTCTAGTTCTGATGGAGCTAAGCGATAAGGTGCACGAGCTATTGGTGCTGCTCCAGGAGCTAGCTCAATTTGAAATTCGACCTGACGATGAGGCGGAAGACCAGGTAATTCCTCGGGAAATACCTCAGGAAAATCGCGTACAATAGGAATGTCTTCTATCTTCTTTTCTTTTGTGGAGGTGTCAGAAACGAGGGCTAGAATAGCAGTGTGGCCCTTTCGCAAACACTTCTGGGCCTTTAGGAAAGAGATGGTGCCTACTACTGCACCACTCTTGTCTCCACGAATCACGAGGGGTTCTTCACCAGAACGAGGGATGCGGACAATTTTCTCCTGGCAAAGAATTTCCGCTTGATGTTGAGATAACCAATCCATCCCAATGACAAAGTCGAAGCTACCAAGAACGATATGAATGAGGTCGATAGGGAAGGTCTGATTACAACCCTTAACTATGTGTGTGGCCTCTAAACTTTTACCATTTGCTAGTTCTACAATGTGCTTGGTGTTCATAAGTGTTGGAGTACGCTTAAGCATATGACTAACTTTTAAGGACACGTAGCTAGTATCAGCACCCGAATCGAATAAAACAGTAACATAGAAGTCGTTCAGTAGGAACTTACCCGTCACAAGATTGGGATCGTTCCTTCCATCACCCTGACCAATCACGAAGAAAAGTCCCCTGGCACCATTGCCATCATTGTTACCCCCATTGTTGTTCCCATTTCCTTGGTTGTTGTTGTTGTTGTTGTTGTTCTGATTCTGATTTAACTGTGGACAATGTCTCTTGAAGTGACCCTCAGCACCACACTGAAAGCATCCCTTATTACCCTGCTGTTGCTGCTGCTGATTCTGTAGAGCTTGTGGCTGCTGTTGATGATTCTAATTCACAGGATGTGAGCTCCTGCAATCCTTGGCTGCGTTACCCAACTTATTACATCTCTGACAATGACTCTTGTTGCACGGCCCGTTGTGGTGCAAATTACATCGATTGCACTTAGGGTGATTTCCCCTGTATCCACCCTGACCCTGATTCCCAGAAGACTGCTGATTAGGGCTCTTGTAGGCATCAGTTCTCCACTGCTGAGACTAAGACTGAGCAGATGTAGAACCTTTGCTTGAATTTCCATCCCATTTACGCTTGTTGTCTCTAGGAGCATCTGAAGTAGCTTGTTTTGCTCAACTGCCTGATCTGTGAGATGGTGGGCTAGCCGTATGACCTGCTGGATAGTACCAAGGTTAGCCGCAGTCACATGGCTCTGAATCTCTGGCACTAGACCCTTGAGATACAGCTCGATACGCTTGATAGGAGGATCTATCAAAGTTGGACACAGTGTAGCCAGTTCGTTTGATCTCTTCGTATATGCCTCTATTTCAGACCCCGTCATCTTCAAGTTATAAAACTCTACTTCCAGCTTGTGAATGTCATCGCGATGGTAGTACTCCTCCTTGATCAGATCCTTGAAGTCGTTCCATGGAGTGGCATTAGCAGCTTCCAACCCTAGCATTTGTACTTGCGTATTCTACCATGTAAACGCAACACCTTCGAGTGTTCCAGTAGCAAACTTTACCCTACGAGCCTCAGGGCATTCACACATTTCAAAGACAGACTCGATCTTCTCGAACCAATGGAGAAGGCCTACAGCTCCTTCTGTACCACTAAAGGTAATAGGTCGACAATCCATAAAGGTATTGAACATACATACAGGAGGCTGAGCATGTTGACCTGTCGTGCGAGAATGAAAAGACAAGGTTAAGCATAAGAGTTGGTTCGCGAGAGTAGGATCTAACCATCCTAAGATAGGTCGGTATGGTAGGTTATGTGACACCTGTGTCACTTCAACCATCAAACAAATGCCAAACCAATGAAATATTGTATTTCATATTTGGGATTTGTAAAAATATGTGTATCGTTTGCACATATCAATTCTTGTTCGATTTCAAGCTCTATATCGCTTTCTGGAAGGTTATACGCGCACTGATGCGTAAATATAACCAGTTTAATGAAACGAACACTCCGGAATAGTGACATATACTTAACAAACTTTAAATAACCTTTACATAACTTAGAAATAAGTTTTGAAGGCTTTGGTATTGCAAAATCAAGTTAAATCGCTTACAGGGACTAAAGTTGACAAACTGCGAAAGAATGCCAATTTGAACTGTAACAGACATTCCGGAACATGACCATAAGCTAAACATACCATAAATATCCTTTAAATATCTTAGAAATAGGCTTTGAGGGGTTCGGTATGCTAAAATAAATTTTTGGGTCATTCAGGGACTAAAAGTGTCAAAAAGTGCACAAGTTTGCATTTTCACGCATAACTTACGTTCTGAATACATCCGGACATCCAAAAATTTATGTAAGCACTAAAACATTTTAATTTAGTGTTTGGCATAAGAAAAATCCATTCGTCGCGTCATTTGGATCGTTTTTTGCGCTTGTGCGCATTCCGTCGTAATTAAGCGAACATCGCGTTCGTACGACCAAACGAACCAACATCTGACATATTTTTGAGCATGTTTCATGTCCACAATGTTTAGGCATCATTTTAGGGCCTTAAAGTTGGCTTTATGGGCCTTAGAAGTGCCAGAAATGGGCTTAAACACATGCAGGGACTGAAACTGTCATTTCTAAAACATGTTGGCTGATCAGGCAGGCCAGGCGGCCCGCATTATACTTGTATGATCCTGAAGCGGGCCGCGTCCGACTATCAGAACAGTGTTTCTAACAGCAGGTTCCAGCTGTTTTAACCACACCCACACATTCTCAATTGCCTAGTCAGCTGATAAGGATCATTTTTTAGCTACCATAAGGTTCCGACACTTGTACGGATGCGATTAAGGCACGATATTCGACAAACGATCTTAACGGTTACCCGAAAACTATAAATACCCCACCCCCCATTACTTCAAAATCACTAGAATCTGATCTAAAAGACTCTAAGTTGGAACCATTGTTTCATACCTGAGTTATTTGGATCTAGATTAGCATTCGGGGACCCTTCGTAAGTATTCTTTCGTTCTTTTATTGCTTTTCGAGTCTTTTCGAGTCTAAAAGTCAAACTGTGTTTGACTTTCTGCGTTGACCAGTTTATGGTCAATGCGAAGTTCGTTTGAACTTCGCAACGTGAGTGTAATCACGTTGGTTATAGTCCCTTGGGACTATGCCTACTGATTACCACGTTGTCTAGGGTCGTAAGGTAAGCGATCTAATAAATCGCTTATACCTTCGAACCCGACCCATTTGGTCGATCATTAGGATCCGACCAAATACATTAGGTGACCATAGTAGGTAGGGAATAACCTTCCGAGGTTATACCCTATGGTCGCTTCGTTTGAATAGTTGTATGATAGGTAGTTTATATGCCTTAGGTAAATTACCAGAATACCCTTTTCATGTATAATTGGTAATTAAGCATATGTAACCTAAACTTTTGTCACATAACTGATTATGTAACATGATTAGGCATATAACACTTGTCATAGGACTAGTTAGACGGTCCGAACGCGTTTCACGCGCACGACGCGTTAAAGTAGCATAAGCTACCTTAATGGGTCGCGATGGGTCGAAAGCACCTAGGTTAGGTTTCATTTAGTATGTAGGCTTTGTTAAACCATATGACACGAGTCTCTATACTCGTTTGGTTTACGAACCCTCATTCTATCTAAATCCTCCGATTTAGGTCCGGTTTATTAACATAGTTACCTATATTAGGTGCCGTTTGATATCCGCGATCTCTAGCATTGTTTGGTTGTTACTCAAGGACTACTAAGCAATCTCAAGTGAGTACATAGACCCCTCTTTTACTGTTTTCCAAACTGTTTTGGGGTGAAACACATGTGCCTACTTGTTACTTTCATGCTTTCCTGTTTTCACATCATATACTTGCTATGTTCATTAGTACATTTATAGTACATGATTTCAATACATTTTATGCTATGTATGCCCATTGTGTGCATACTTAGTACATCACTTTACAATACGTTTTATGCTATGTATGCCCATTATGTGCATACTTAGTACATCACTTTACAATACATTATATGCTATATATGCCCATTGTGTGCATACTTAGTACATCACTTTACAATACATTTTATGCTATGTATGCCCATTGTGTGCATACTTAGTACATCACTTTACAATACATTATATGCTATATATGCCCATTGTGTGCATACTTAGTACATCACTTTACAATACATTTCATGCTATGTACGCCTATTGTGTGCATACTTAGTACATTGTTTTACATTACACTTATGCTATGTATGTCCATTACGTGCATACTTAGTACATTGTTTTACATTACACTTATGCAATGTATGTCCATTACGTGCATACTTAGTACCTTGTTTTACATTGCATTTCTGTTACATATGCTCATCCAGCATATGAACACATTATACTACATTTTGAACCGTTGTAACCATTTGACTATGTGAACCGTCGTAACCCTTTGATTATATGAACCGTTTGTAACTATTGAACCGTGTGAACCAGTTGTATCTGTTGACATGATTTACATTTGACAATAGACATTTGACTATACATAAACATTTCTACAATTGTTAAACATTTCATCTTGATGGTTTGGTTTGAGTAAGTGATTTAAGTAACGAGGCGTATGTAATATGATACAAGCACGGTGGATACGCCGCTGGTACTTCCTATATATAAGTGTTTGTATGGTATCACATATTTTAGCGTTATTTGAATCATTTCAATTTGAGACATATAACATTTTATACAAATAACATACTTTTCACAAGACATTGATTTACAAACAACTTATCTTATACAAACACATTTTACATGGTTATTCATTTAACCTTACATTTATTTATACATATCATCTGATATTATCGTTTTTCAAATGATTTACAAGACAAAGCAAATTACAAGGTTCATGACTGACTGTTATTAAACAAATTCTCAAACATAAGTCATGAATCCTATTTTCACAAAACCTATGTATCTCACAGGCATTTTTATGCTGACGTACCTATTTTCACATGTGTTTTCAGGAGATGATGCATAGGATTTATCAAGACATACTTAGGCGGACTCGTGCCTTAGCGACTTAAAACGAGAAAATAACTAGTTAACTTATGTTATGTACCCTTTGTTTCTTGTTTAAACAATGTAAACTCTCATGATTGATTAATAAAACGAAACTTTAATTACCATGGATTTGAAACAATTAATTCTGTTACAACACTCCCCGATGTTTCCGCCACGTTTTGTATGTTCTACGTGGTCGGGGTGTGACAGGTTATACCTCCTGCAGGGGCTGCTGCGAGTGCCTCAGCCACTCGTTCATTGATTAGAGCCGTCAGCTGGGCTTGAGTCAAATTCAAACGTCCACTCATGGTCTTCACATCAAAGAAAGCACAAGTGAGAAGGGTGTCGCAAAAGTGCATAAGTATGGGATAACAGAAGAGAGTAAGCACACAGGGTTTCAAACAATAGTCGTTATGTTGACTAAGCATACCATGAACAATGCATTATGTAAACTAATAGACAAGTAATATAAACATAAACCATATCACCTATAGTGTTGAGTCTTGCACGTGGAGCGAAGCCTTGTTGTGGAACGTTGAGCACTGTACAGGTTATAGTCTGGTTTTGTCAAAAAGATTTTCCCTTATAAAACCTAGTTCACTATAACCATTGGCTCTGATACCAATCTGTCACACCCCAAAAATCCACAAGCGGAATATCAGCGCAGGAGGCGTGACTGACCAGGATCCAGCCACCAATCATATTGAACAATGTAATTTAAATAAATAAAAGTCCAACCACACAATATAATTGGTGTTCAAACAAGTTAATCCAATTCAAATTATCAGTGGAAGCAATAAAGTTAAGACCAAAAACCAAAGTATAAGTTTAAAAGTTCAATGTTTAGCATGGAACTCAACAGTCCATGTCCCACAACGACTCCTGCTCCCCTGCAAGCTCCAGCTAACATCTAACGACCTGCAAGGCATGTAACAACGAGTCAACAACAAAGTTGAGCGAGTTCACAGTTGGTTGTCCATTTTAAAGTTGTTCCAAAAACCATAAGTTCATTCAAAAACCAGTAGTTAATCAGTTCCTTGTTTCCTAAACCATAACTAGTGGGGGCTACCCCATGTAACCACTAGACCGTTACCATATCGGCAACTGACTGAAAAAGTTGTGCCCTACGTCAGTGTCTATCATCATTGAGTAAGTGCCTAGATCCATTAGTACACGCCCGTCCTCCCGGCACGGTGTGAGGCTTGTCAACCCTAATAGCGCTATTAACTAATGACCCGCTCGCCATTGGCCCGGCGATTAAGTCGATATAAAATGAGGGACTTAATGATAGAGTTTTGTCTAGTAAGTTATATGTTGTCGTCCTTCCCAACTGAGGACGGAGGTACGTAATCTACCCAAGGAGAATACGTAGATTAAATGTTGCCATCCTTCTCAACGAGGATGGAGGTACATATTCTGTTAAAGGTGAATATGTAGGTTTTATTTTAGTTTCTTAACCCATTCCCAAACCACCGGGAATCCCATGCCTTATTGAAAGTGTGAACTCACCTTGGTTTGCTTGGTATGGTTAACTACTTGTTCACAAATATTCAGTCAAAGCCTATACTAATCATACATTCATAATCAGTTGACATCCACGTAGTTCGCGTATAAGTCATGATCATAATGTGTATTCAGGCAACACTATCACATAGCACTTAACAGTTATTCTATTTCATATCAGTCCACAGTTCACATTTGTGTTCCGCATGCAAACTCATGTTTCCTCAATCATGATCAACATCACAAACAGTCAATTAGTGAGCATTCAAGTTTCATACACAAGTTAAACACAAGCTGTTGAGATTCATACATTGGTCGGCGAAACTCCAGGCGATAAAACCTCAAGGTGACGAAACCTTCCATGTTTTGTAGGCTTTGAGGTGTGACGAAACCTTGCATGTTTCGTCGGCGTCGTATGTGATGAAACTCTACAGAGTTTCATCGTCAAGGGTGTTTCGTCGGGTGGGACTTTCATCGTTACTATAACAGTTTAGCATACTCACACGGTGAAAACCCTAATCATCATCAATTGTTTCACCATTATCATCAATCATACAGTTATCATTCAAAAGCAATAACATTAATGCTACTGATCATCAGTCCAAATGTATCACAGCACTTAACATCTAGCATGAACCCTAAATCATAAAATAACCATATATGATCTAGATTACAACTTGAATATATTAAATGATCAGATCCATTCAATCACAAGTACAATATCAAAGAGAAATATGGCTCTAATTAGTGAACATGAATGAATACAATTCCATGAGTTATCATCATGCAGTTTTTAAGCAAATCGATTTGCACAAGAACATCAAACCCTAATTACATGATTTTCAATTCAAGCATAAATCGTAGCCAAATCATCTAGCAAACAATCTCACTTATAATGATAGTTATCTACACACACAGTAACACGTAATCGAATCGACCAACGAGACTAACCGGTTGAGAGGTGAAACACAAGATCTTCTAAAGAGATGATGGTTGCCGTCGGGTGCCCAAGAGAGAAAGAGAGTCTAGGGTTTCGTGTATTGTGGCATGTGTAATATATAACGTAACTGCTAAATTGATTGGGCTAAACTTTGGCCGAAGCCCATGTTGGCAAAACTCCCTAGTTTCGTCGGGAGGTAAATGACGAAACCCCATGTGACACCTGGGTCACTGCGACCATCAAACAAATACCAAGCCAATGAAATATTGTATTTCATACTTGGGATCTGTATAAATATGTGTATCTTTTGCACATATCAATTCTTGTTCGATTTCAAGCTCTAAATCGCTTTCTGGAAGGTTATACGCGCACTGATGCGTAAATATAACCAGTTTAATACAACGAACACTCCGGATAGTGAAATAGGCTTAACATACCTTAAATAACCTTTACATAACTTAGAAATAAGTTTTGAAGGCTTTGGTATGGCAAAATCAAGTTTAATCGTCTACAGGGACTAAACTTGACAAACTGCGAAAGTATGATGATTCGTACAAGAACAGACATTCCGGAACATGACCATAAGTTAAACACACCTTAAATATCCTTTATATAGCTTAGAAATAGGCTTTGTGGGGTTCGGTGTGCTAAAATAAACTTTTGGGGCATTCAGGGACTAAAAGCGTCACAAAGTGCATAAGTTTGCATTTTCGCGCATAACTTAAGTTCTGAATACATCCGGACATCCAAAAATTTATGTAAGCACTAAAATATTTTATTTTAGTGTTTGGCATGAGAAAAATCCATTCGTCGCGCAATTTGGATCGTTTTTCACGCTTATGAGCATTCCGTCGTAATTAAGCGAACACCGCGATCGTACGACCAAACGAACCAACATCCGGCATATTTTTTAGCATGTTTCATGTCCACAATGTTTAGGCATCATCTTAGGGCCTTAAAGTTGACTTAACGAGCCTTAAACATGTCTAAAATGGCCTTAATAGACAACGGGGACTGAAATGGAAACTTTGGAAACTGTTTGCTGATCAGAAGGACCTAGGCGTGACACCTAGCCCCCTTGGCATCACGCGAGGCCCTTTCAGATCAGCAAAAGCTGTTTTAACAGCTGTTAATAGCTCTTATGTACTCCCAACTTAATTCCACTTGTCCCTTCCTGCTCATGAGGGGCCATTTTGATGTTCCATAACATTGCAACAAGTGTATGGTCAAGGTCAAAGCACGGTATTCAAGAAACGATCCTAACGGTGGTCTATTTCCTATAAATACCCACCACATTTTCACCTCATTCCTCACAAAATCTGATCTAAGTGCTCTAAGTTGAGGCCATTGCTTCATACCTGAGCTACTTGGATCAAGATTAGCTTTCGGGGATCCTTTGTAAGTGTTCCTTCGTTCTTTTATCGCTTTTCGAGTCCGAAAGTCAAACTATGTTTGACATTCTGCATTGACTAGTTTATGGTCAATGCGAAGTTCGTTTGAACTTCATAACGTGAGCGTAATCACGATGGTTATAGTCCCTAGTGACTATACCTACTGATTACCACGTTATCTAGGCTCAGTGGCGAGTCGTAGTTTCGGCCAAAATGCGTGTTATTGTGTATTTTGTAACCAAACTACTTATAGGTATCAAAACCATTTGTTTTGATACCAAACCTGTTTTCTAAACTTAGTTAAGCATGTTTTAACATGCTTAGCTCGTCACTTTTAGTTTAGTGCTTATATAGGGTCGTAAGGTAAGCGATCTAAACAATCGCTTATACTTTCGAACCCGACCCGTTTGGTCGATCATTAGGATCCGATCAAACACATTAGGTGACCATAGTATACAAGGAATAACCTCCCGAGGTTATACCTTATGGTCACGACGTTTAGTTAGTTGTATGATAGGTAGTTTATATGCCTTAGGTAAATTACCAAAATGCCCTTTTTACTCCAAAATTCATTTTAAGCATATGTGACATAACTTTTGGTATCTAAACTGATTTGGTAACAATATTAGACATGTTTAGGCATATTTTACTTATTATAGGACTAGTTAGGCATTCCGAACGCGTTTTACGCGAACGACACGTTAAAGTAGCATAAGCTACCTAAACGGGTCGTAATGGGTCGTAAGCACTTAGGTTAGGTTTCATTTTAGTATGTAGGCTTTGTTAAACCATATTACACGAGTCTCCATACTCGTTTGGTTTACGAACCCTCATTCTACCCAATCCTCCGATTTAGGTCCGGTATATTAACATAGTTACCTATATTAGGTGCCGTTTGATATCCGTGATCTCTAGCATTGTTTGGTTGTTACTCAAGGACTACTAAGCAATCTCAAGTGAGTACATAGACCCCTCTTTTACAGTTTTCCAAACTGGTTTGGGGTGAAACACATGTGCCTACTTGTTACTTTCATGTTTCCATGTTTTCATATCACATACTTGCTATGTTCATTAGTACACTATTAGTACATTGTTTTACATTACATTTCATGCTATGTATGTCCATTGCGTGCATACTTAGTACATTGTTTTACATTACATTTCATGCTATGTATGTCCATTGTGTGCATACTTAGTACATTGTTTTACATTACATTTCATGCTATGTATGTCCGTTGTGTGCATACTTAGTACATTGTTTTACATTACATTTTGTTGCATATGCTCATCCAACATATGAACATATTATATTACATTTTGAACCGTTGTAACCATTTGACTATGTGAACCATCGTAACCATTTGATTATATGAACCGTTTGTAACTGTTGAACTGTGTGAACCATTTGCATCTGTTGACATGATTTACATTTGACAATAGACTTTGGACTATACATAAACATTTCTACAATTGTTAAACATTACATCTTGATGGTTTCGTTTGAGTAAGTGATTTAAGTAACGAGGCGTGTGTAATATGATACAAGCATGGTGGATACGCCGCTGGTACTTCCTATATATAAGTGTTTGTATGGTATTACATATCGTAGCATTATTTGAATCATTTCAATTTGAGACATATAACATTTTATACAAATAACATACTTTTCACAAGACATTGTTCTACAAACAACTTATCTTATACAAACTCATTTTACATGGTTATTCATTTAACCATACATTATTCTCTTATTTATACATATCATCTGAACTTATTGTTTTTCAAACGATTTACAAAACAAATCAATTTACAAGGTTCATGACTAAATTTTATTAAACATTTTCTTAAACTTACAAGTCATGAATCCTATTTTCACAAAACCTATGTATCTCACAGACATTTTTATGCTGACGTACCTATTTTCACATGTGTTTTCAGGAGTTGATGCATAGGACTTATCGAGATACACTTAGGCGGACTTGGGCCTTAGTGACAATAAAAGATGCAAGACTAGTTATTTATGTTATATTTCTTTGATTGTCAAGACATTGTAACTCTTTTAATCAATAAAACAATATTTCAATTTCCATGTGTTATGAAACAATGATTCTGTTACAACACTCCCCGACGTTTCTGCCACGTTTCGTTGTCTCACGTGGTTGGGGTGTGACAGAAAAGTTGGTATCCGAGCCAATGGTTATAGGGAATTAGGTTATTAGTAATACTTTGACTTAGTCTATAACCTTCTTAGGACCCTAACGCGGGTTTACTTGCGTTTAGTCATAAAACAATACCGTCACCTATCCTTAGGCGACGACCACAACAAGAACATAAATTTCAAAACCGCTTTGAAAACTAATCATCTGTTCTAGGATGATTGATTACTAGGTTTTGAACCCTCTGTTATAAGGTTTTGAACCCCTTTGAATTTTCAAAACTCTCGTCAAAGTTTTGGGTCCTAAATAGTGTGAACATGTGCAAACTGGAAGAATGAATGCCTGTACCATGGGTTTTCTGTCTAAGGCTAGAGTGTTCGTACAAATCCACATAATCGGACCAGTCACTCTTACCTGGGAACTCATGGGGTGAGTGTCCACTTATAGGCGAGCATGTCTTTACGATACATTATGAGGATCTATTTGCTTTGACTCAGCCTTTGTGTTGTTTGTTTGCTTCGTGGTTCAAACAAATGACCATCACCCATGATTTTGGTCGGTAATTGTAACATCCTATTCTTGCCCAATGCCATTTCATTTGTTTCCTCTCTTGTTTCCCCTTTTAGAATGCCTCCACGACATGAAAATCCGGTATCTATTGAAGAGCTGGCAGCTGTCATTACACAGCAAATGACTGCTGCAATCCCGAACATCGTTGCCCAATGTAACCAAGCCCTCAACAACAATAATGCCCCCTGCAACTTCAAGACGTTCAACTCGGCTAAGCCATCAAAGTTTTCTGGATCTCAAGGAGCGACTGCACTTCTGCAATGGTTCGAGAGTCTAGAGAGCACCTTCAGGCATGTTCAATGCCCAAATGAGCGAAAGGTAGAATTCACATCTAGCGACTTTGAGAAACAAGCTCTGACATGGTGGAATGGTGTGATGAGAGATAGGAGTGCCGATGTGGCACTGGCTCAAACGTGGCAAGAGCTTCGAGCCCTGATGATGAAGGAATTATGTCCTCGTCACGAGATCAGGGCCTTGGAAAGGGAATTCGACGATCTTAAGTAAGATAGCGGTGAGCATCGAGCCTACACGGATCGTTATGAGGAGTTAAGTTTGTTATGCCCGAATATGGTTATGCCTTTGGATAAGGCAATCGAAAAGTACATTGATGGCATCCCTGACTCAGTACAAGACATTATAACTGGTAGTAAACCCACTACAGTTAGACAGGCCATTGAGCTATCTGCAACCTTGACTGAATCTCAAATCAGGAAAGGTAAACTTTTTCGAAAAAGTGACAAGAAACCAATCAAGGAATCAAAGACCATGGATGAACAGACAGGATCCCCTAAGAAGTCAAAGAAGCGAAAGGCTTCTCAGAACTTCGCCATGGTTACTCACAGTGATCAAGTCATCCCCAACCAACCAGCTCAACCCCCTGCTAGGAAGCCATACAATGGAACTGCACCCTTGTGCAACCAATGTAGCCTCCATCATCATGCCAATGTAAAGTGTCGCAAATGCCAAACTTGTGGACTTATAGGCCACACAGTAAGAGTCTGCCTAGCTGCAGCTGCACCAAACCAAGCTGGCAACAATCCCGCTCAAGGTCGTTTCCTACCAGGTTCTTGTTTCAACTGTGGCGAGATGGGTCATTTCCGAAGAAATTTCCCAAAGCTTGCTAATGCAAATCCAGCACAGGGATGAGCATCTGACCGACCAGAAGACAACATCGTTTAGAAATAATCACGTCTTATGTATTATGTTCTTTTGTTGTCAAGGTCCATGAAACAGTTGTTATCATTGTATATAAATAAATCTTTTATTTACATTGCAATGTATTTATGTGGTTGTATGTATAAAGAACATATCCCCTACAATACCGACAAGCAAGGAATCGTATTCCTTGAAAAGAAAACTACCCCCAAAATTTTTCCATCTTATGATCTCTTGCGTTTTCCACGAAATTCCTAAGTACCCGTTTATTCTAAGGAAACGAAGTACAAGGCGCAAGTTACAACACTGGACGAATACCCAAAGTACCACTATAAATCCTTAATAAGGGTACCCAAGGATATTTCCGTAAATCCTAAAATTTTTGTGTTCCTTAATTCGAATATTTTGTTTCTTTGAAAACAAAATCGAATTTTTGGGAGATCATGCTATCTTTTTAGATAGATCTCAGAGGACATTGAAGTCGAGCGACTGGTTTCCTGGTGTACCTTGAATATCCATATTCAATCACTAACAAGTTAATAACAAATTAATAACCGAGTTAAACAACTATGTGATTGTGTGCTTATGTGTTCATTTTCTTATATTTTTGTGTGATCCAAATTAGGTTATCCAAATCCTCGTAGAATCTTCCATATCTTCGTATAAGGGATTCATAATAGGATACCCAAAGGTACTACCTAAAATCCTTAATGGACTTCTACGTTGTAGTCAAGTCCCTTGGATTATGAAGTACCACTCCATAATTAGACCCCTTGAGTGGTCTAGTTAAATAGATTGATCCAAAAATCTGGTTAGGAAAATCATGTGATGATATAGTTGAAAGGACTCCTTGGTGCCCTAATTAAAAAGATCATATGTCGATCTAATTAAAAGGACCCTATGGTAGTCTAGTCACACTCATCACAGGTTTGATTTTCCTCCCCTAAACATTACAAGATAAACTGTGTGGACTGTGCAAGGAATTACGTAATTATGGATGCATACATAATTATGGAATTTAGTGCACAGAAACCACAACAAGTTTTGTCATGTGCCTAGAGTTAACTCTATTCATTTCTATTTCTGAGGAAGCACCCGTTGAAAATGACTCAGTTTGTTCATTTTCGTTTCTGAAGATTGTCTGTTGAGGAAATGAATATCCGTTTGATTATCCTTTTCATTTCCATTTCTAAGGAAGCACCCGTTGAAAATGACTCCGTTTGTTCATTTTCGTTTCTGAAGATTATCCGTTAAGGAAATGAATATCCGTTTGATTATCCTTTTCATTTCCATTTCTGAGGAAGCACCCGTTGAAAATGACTCCGTTTGTTCATTTTCGTTTCTGAAGATTGTCCGTTGAGGAAATGAATATCCGTTTGATTATCCTTTTCATTTCCATTTCTGAGGAAGCACCCGTTGAAAATGACTCCGTTTGTTCATTTTCGTTTCTGAAGATTGTCCGTTGAGGAAATGAATATCCGTTTGATTATCCTTTTCATTTCCATTTCTGAGGAAGCACCCGTTGAAAATGACTCCGTTTGTTCATTTTCGTTTCTGAAGATTGTCCGTTGAGGAAATGAATATCCTTTTGATTATCCTTTTCATTTTCGTTTCGGAGGAAGCAACTGTTGAAAATGACTCCGTCTGTTCATTTTCTTTTCTGCAGATTGGCCGTTGAGGAAATGAATCCCCGTTTGTTTATTCCTTCATTTCCGCTTCTGAAGAATACTTGTTGAGGAAAATGACTCCGTTTGTTCATTTTCATTTCTGAAGAATGTCCGTTAAGGAGATGACAGGATTATGCCTTGCTTATCTTTGATGGTTATAAACACAAAGTCACAGACAGAGCCCTACGAATAAATTTCGGGACGAAATTTCCAAAAGTAGGGGAGACTGTGACACCTGGGTCACTGCGACCATCAAACAAATACCAAGCCAATGAAATATTGTATTTCATACTTGGGATCTGTATAAATATATGTATCTTTTGCACATATCAATTCTTGTTCGATTTCAAGCTCTAAATCGCTTTCTGGAAGGTTATACGCGCACTGATGCGTAAATATAACCAGTTTAATACAACGAACACTCCGGAATAGTGAAATAGGCTTAACATACCTTAAATAACCTTTACATAACTTAGAAATAAGTTTTGAAGGTATGGCAAAATCAAGTTTAATCGTCTACAGGGACTAAACTTGACAAACTGCGAAAGTATGATGATTCGTACTAGAACAGACATTCCGGAAAATGACCATAAGTTAAACACACCTTAAATATCCTTTATATAGCTTAGAAATAGGCTTTGAGGGGTTCGGTGTGCTAAAATAAACTTTTGGGGCATTCAGGGACTAAAAGCGTCAAAAAGTGCATAAGTTTGCATTTTCGCGCATAACTTAAGTTCTTAATACATCCGGACATCCAAAAATTTATGTAAGTACGAAAATATTTTATTTTAGTGTTTGGCATGAGAAAAATCCATTCGTCGTGCAATTTGGATCGTTTTTCACGCTTATGCGCATTCCGTCGTAATTAAACGAACATCGCGATCGTACGACCAAACGAACCAACATCCGACATATTTTTGAGCATGTTTCATATCCACAATGTTTAGGCATCATCTTAGGGCCTTAAAGTAGACTTAACGAGCCTTAAACATGTCGGAAATGGCCTTAATACACAACGGGAACTGAAATGGAAACTTTGGAAACTGTTTGCTGATCAGAAGGACCTAGGCGTGACACCTAGCCCCCTTGGCATCACGCGAGGCCCTTTCAGATCAGCAAAAGCTATTTTAACAGCTGTTAACAGCTCTTATGCACTCCCAACTCAATTCCACTTGTCCCTTCCTGCTCATGAGGGGCCATTTTGATGTTCCATAACATTGCAACAAGTGTATGGTCAAGATCAAAGCACGGTATTCAAGAAACGATCCTAACGGTGGTCCGTTTCCAATAAATACCCACCACATTTTCACCTCATTCCTCACAAAATCTGATCTAAGTGCTCTAAGTTGAGGCCATTGCTTCATACCTGAGCTACTTGGATCAAGATTAGCTTTCGGGGACCCTTTGTAAGTGTTCCTTCGTTCTTTTATCGCTTTTCGAGTCCGAAAGTCAAACTATGTTTGACTTTCTGCATTGACTAGTTTATGGTCAATGCGAAGTTCGTTTGAACTTCATAACGTGAGCGTAATCACGATGGTTATAGTCCCTAGTGACTATACCTACTGATTACCACGTTATCTAGGCTCAGTGACGAGTCGTAGTTTCGGCCAAAATGCGTGTTATTGCGTATTTTGTAACCAAACTACTTATAGGTATCAAAACCATTTGTTTTGATACCAAACCTGTTTTCTAAACTTAGTTAAGCATGTTTTAACATGCTTAGCTCGTCACTTTTAGTTTAGTGCTTATATAGGGTCGTAAGGTAAGCGATCTAAACAATAGCTTATACTTTCGAACCCGACCCGTTTGGTCGATCATTAGGATCCGATCAAACACATTAGGTGACCATAGTATATAGGGAATAACCTCCCGAGGTTATACCTTATGGTCACGACGTTTAGTTAGTTGTATGATAGGTAGTTTATATGCCTTAGGTAAATTACCAAAATGCCCTTTTTACGCCAAAATTCATTTTAAGCATATGTGACATAACTTTTGGTATCTAAACTGATTTGGTAACAATATTAGACATGTTAAGGCATATTTTACTTATCATAGGACTAGTTAGGCATTCCGAACGCGTTTTACGCGAACGACGCGTTAAAGTAGCATAAGCTACCTAAACGGGTCGTAATGGGTCGTAAGCACTTAGGTTAGGTTTCATTTTAGTATGTAGGCTTTGTTAAACCATATTACACGAGTCTCCATACTCGTTTGGTTTACGAACCCTCATTCTACCCAATCCTCTGATTTAGGTCCGGTATATTAACATAGTTACCTATATTAGGTGCCGTTTGATATCCGTGATCTCTAGCATTGGTTGGTTGTTACTCAAGGACTACTAAGCAATCTCAGGTGAGTACATAGACCCTTCTTTTACTGTTTTCCAAACTGTTTTGGGGTGAAACACATGTGCCTACTTGTTACTTTCATGTTTCCATGTTTTCATATCACATACTTGCTATGTTCATTAGTACACTATTAGTACGTTGTTTTACATTACATTTCATGCTATGTATGTCCATTGTGTGCAAACTTAGTACATTATTTTACATTACATTTCATGCTATGTATGTCCATTGTGTGCATACTTAGTACATTGTTTTACATTACATTTCATGCTATGTATGTCCATTGTGTGCATACTTAGTACATTGTTTTACATTACATTTTGTTGCATATGCTCATCCAGCATATGAACACATTATATTACATTTTGAACCGTTGTAACCATTTGACTATGTGAACCATCGTAACCATTTGATTATATGAACCGTTTGTAACTGTTGAACCGTGTGAACCATTTGCATCTGTTGACATGATTTACATTTGACAATAGACGTTGGACTATACATAAACATTTCTACAATTGTTAAACACTACATCTTGATGGTTTGGTTTGAGTAAGTGATTTAAGTAACGAGGCGTGTGTAATATGATACAAGCATGGTGGATACGCCGCTGGTACTTCCTATATATAAGTGTTTGTATGGTATTACATATTGTAGCGTTATTTGAATCATTTCAATTTGAGACATATAACATTTTATACAAATAACATACTTTTCACAAGACATTGTTCTACAAACAACTTATCTTATACAAACTCATTTTACATGGTTATTCATTTAACCATACATTATTCTCTTATTTATACATATCATCTGAACTTATTGTTTTTCAAACGATTTACAAAACAAATCAATTTACAAGGTTCATGATTAAACTTTATTAAACATTTTCTTAAACTTACAAGTCATGAATCCTATTTTCACAAAACCTATGTATCTCACAGGCATTTTTATGCTGACGTACCTATTTTCACATGTGTTTTCAGGAGTTGATGCATAGGACTTATCGAGATACACTTAGGCGGACTTGGGCCTTAGTGACAATAAAAGATGCAAGACTAGTTATTTATGTTATATTTCTTTGATTGTCAAGATATTGTAACTCTTTTAATCAATAAAACAATATTTCAATTTCCATGTGTTATGAAACAATGATTCTGTTACAACACTCCTCGACGTTTCCGCCACGTTTCGTTGTGTCACGTGGTCGAGGTGTGACACACCAAGGTTTCGTCGAGTGACCCAAGGTTTCGTCGAGTGAGAGTGGTGGCGAAACTTCACATGTTTCTTCGTGGTGTGTGTGTGGTGTGTAACTCACCAAGTTTCGTCTATTGTGGGTTTATAATCTCCAATAGTTAATAATTTCTATCACTCATAAATCAAATAGTAACACAATATCTCAAGCATATAATCACACATGTACAACTACAAAGCAGCGAAGTTATGGAAACACAATTATGAACAAGTAACGTGTAGAGGAAAGACCTTGAAAACTCGGGTTGTCACATCATCCCCAACTTCAAAGAAATTTCGTCCTGAAATTTAGCACGTGGTTACTGTGGAAGCTAGTTAGGTTGCGTGGTTTCTTGGTTTTCCTAGGGCGTCACAACTATCGCTCAAGTCTTCGCAGGAGTTAGAGGTGATTTCGGGAGCGACGATGTTGTTTTTATTCGAATGCGATCTCAATAATTCTTCTTGGATGTCGTCTTGGGATGAATTAGTTATATCCATCTCAAGTTCTTTTATCCATCGAAGAATTAGTTCCTCTAGCTGAAAGAATTCTTCGAGAAGCATTTTATCTAGAAGGGACGATTGAGAGTATTCGATGGAGAGATACGGATTATTTTTACTCTCGCCCCTCTTAAGGCTACATGAAAACAATGGGTTTATATAGTGGGGAGTACAGTTTAAAAAATAACATTTTAATTCTTCATGATTTCCGCCACATAATTGACACCACGTACCATAAGAGGAGCAGTAAAAAAAACCAGAATCGCTCATGTTTGTGTCAGAAATTACCAACCGTCGGGATCTTATGGTTCTGTTTTCAGTATCTGATACTTGGGCACGGGGCATGTTGGTTGGGCACGGCCCCGTGTTCAGCTACTGTCTGACTAAAACATGTGACCACCTGGGTTTTCACACTCGTATTTGTTTGACTTTCATTGTAACAAATACCGTATTTGGAATAAAACTTATTTGAACATACTTGCTTTGTGCTTATACATGCTTATACCAATACAAACACGTGAAACAATTGCAAATTTGTTGAGTTTTATGCTATTAAACAAGGTTACATAAACTATAAGGGCCTATTGTGACATTTTGTGAAACTACAAAATAAGGGATCTAAATTGTCATTTCTGAAACTATATAAATATGAGGGTTAAAGTGCAATTATTTCAAAGTATAAGTTTTGGGTTCTTTTTGTAATTTTTGAAAAATTATTTTATAAAGAAATAAATATATAGTTTGAAATAAAAGTCCAAGGTTCATTTGGTCATTTTCTGAAACTTGAACTATAGGGACCAAACCAGCCACTTTTAAACTTTATTTAACTAATTTCCACTAACTAAGTTAGTTTATGTATTAAGATTCCTACTTTAAAACTTAACCCAGTTAGTTTAACTAACTGACTATTACAGGGACCATTTATGTCAATTCTCAAAACTTTAGGGACCAATTATGTACTTCTGATGAAAGTATAGGGACTGTTATTGTAACTTTTCGAAAGTTCAGGGACTATTTTTGTACAAAATGAAACTTGAGGGGCTAAATTGTAAATATCCAAAAACCCGGTCAAAAGGGGGTCCTTCTGTATCGGACCGGCCCTACCGGGTTTCGAGCTCGCGACCTCTCGGTTGTAACACGAACGACTTAACCAGTTTATCCTCTGTACAGAGCTGTTAGAATTAGGAACATTAATTCATATATACACACATTAGGAAACTAGTTATTTTATTAAAATTAATTCTGAATTAAATATGTTTAATTATCAACGAACCGGCCACACCCGGGATTCGAACCCGGGCATACTCGCACAAACAACACGCGCACAACCAGCTGGTCTACCAGCTTGGATGTGTTTTATTTGAAATCTAATAATATATATATATTAGCATTATTTTCGAGCTGAATTACACATTCAGATCCGCAAGGTCGCGGATCTCATCAAAAACCCACCATATTCGATTTTTAATCCATTATTTCGACCTGTAAAGCTACCCACATGATCCCCAACCCATCCCAACTCGTTCCAATCATTCAAATGACACAAATTCGTGCTATAACCACTATGAATCAGAACTCTTTATTAAAAAAAAAAGAATTTAAAGTAGATCAAATCCACTAAGTTTTGTTGAATCTGAGATCTAAACTTCGTGTATTTAAGTTCCTTGCATTCCTAGCAACATTCCACACCATTTACAAACACTTAAACACCCGAAATCGTCGGATTAAAACTTGCAACTCGCCGGAATGTCACACCCCCAAAATCCACACGCGGAGTACTACCGCTTGGAGGCGTGACATGACCAGGATCAAGCCACCAATCCTATTGAACATAAGAATATAGTAAAAGTCATTCATCAATACGATAGGTGTTTCCAAAACCAAATATAAACAAGTGTGTAGCGGAAGCATTAATGTAAAACCCAACATAAGTTTAAGTACAAAATGTTATAATGTTTAACAACACATTCACGATCCATGTCCACAACGACTGTGCCTCCCGTGCAAGCTCCAAAGGTACCTAAGGTCCTGCAAGGCATGTAACAGAGAGTCAACAAATAGTTGAGCGAGTTCACAGTAGATTATTCAGTTATAGTTTTCGTATTGTAAATCGTAAGTTCGTTTAGTAGTCATGTATCGTATGTAATAGCATCGCGGCCCTCTAGGCATGTTTGCGAAGTTTAGTGGGGGTTTCCCATATGTTCACTAGACTAGGTATATTTGTATCGCGGCCCTCCAGGCATGTTTGCGAAGATTTAAGTATAGTTCGCGGCCATTCCAGGCATGTTTGCGAAGATTGTTCTAGTATCGCGGCCGATCCCGGCATGTTTGCGAAGAGAAGTATATGTATCACTAGTCTAGTAGTATCTACCATTGACCTTCCTCTCCCGAAGCCAATGGTATGTAATTCCGATAACTCTTAAGCATAAATAATCAATTAATCAACCCATTCCCAACCCCGGGAATCCCATGCCTTGGTAGAAGTGTGAACTCACCTTGTTTTTGCTCGGTATGCTAAGTTAAGTGCTCTCAGTAAATCAGTCAAGTCCTATAGTGCACGTATATTCAATCAGTTCACTTTCGTAATATTTCACATGGAACTAGTGTCACAGTACTATCATAGAGTGTTTGACAGTTCATAACATGCAACACAAGCAGTTAATTGCATCTATACATGTAACAGAGTTGGCATCTAGCAAATCTAGCAAATTAACTGAGTGAATAAAGTTAATGGAGTTCAATGGAATAACAGAATTAATCCACTTAATTTGGAATAATAAACAAACAGAGTAAGTCAGTTAACCCAGTTAATCAACTTAACAGAATTGTCATCTAATCATAGTTACTCAACCAATAAAGTTCTCAAAATACATATTTAACAAAGTTAAATAAACTAACTGAGTTATTCAAGTGATTAGTTTAATTGAATAACATATTTAATAACAATAATTATTAACAGTACACATGTTGCCAAACACACCCTAGTGCCGAAATCCAATAAGTGCCGAAAACCAAACTGGGCCGAAAACACATATATGGGCCGAAAACACATAAGGGCCGAAATCCCTTTATAGCCGAAAACCCCCCATTTCCGAAAACACTTATAGCCGAAATCCCTTTTATCCGAAATCCCTTAATGGGCCGAAAACCAAACACATGGGCCGAAATCAACATGGGTGCCGAAAACACCCTTTGGGCCGGAACTTGTTTGGGCCGAAATCACTTTAAGTGATTTCGTCCACTTTCTTTTGTGGTGGGTGATTTCGTTACTAGTCATCTTCTTCAACAATACTCACTGTAACTTATGAAGAACCCAGAAACTCTAAAACTCATTACAGTAACATGATCTGATATACTTGAAATCATTTAATCAAATATGTAACAAATACATTACCAAATCATTGTGAAATCTAGAAGCATGATTCCATCAGTTTATCATCAATAACATATACCCACTGTTGATCCAAACATCCAATATTCAGAAAGTTCATAGATAATAATTATCTAACAATCACACAATGATCAATCACATAATCACTTATAAAAATGTATACATACATCATGATTAAACATCCAAATCATACGATATGCAACAAGAAACAACTTGAATCATGAAATCACTAACCAAGTATTAAACAGAGGTTTTGCTTCAAGATGAGGAACTCTTTGTGGTTTTCAAAGATAGAGAGAGAAACAATGTGATAGGATCAGATGATAAGTGTGAAACTTCTCTGAGAAGTTTCATGAGATAAATATCTATAATACCCCACTGGGCCAAGCCCATCTTGTGATTTCGTCAGCCACATGGACGAAAACACTTAAAGTGTTTTCACCACTTGGGTGTTTTCATGACTATTGTTTTCAGTAAGAGTTTATCTTTATTTAACATAGTTAAATAATAACACCTTAATAACACACACTCACATATAATAAATACATATGGATTTCCAAGTACAAAGTATTAATCGAAATACGATTTAACGTATTACAAAGGTAAGCGTTGTGAAACAACGAGTCGTATTAACAAACAACTAAAATAATAATAAAAAAAAATCATGCACTAAATGCGAAGATAGAATCTTGGAAACTTGAGTTGTCACATTATCCCCAACTTGAAAGAAAATTCGTCCCGAAATTTAGCATGCGGTTACTGAGGAAGCTAGGTAAGTTATCGTTTACTGGTTTTCCTGGGGTGTCACATCATCCCCCCGGTTGATTTGGAATTTCTTCCCGAAATTCTGTAGTAGCTTCAGCCTCAGTAGTAGTTGCATTGTTTTCGAACAACTGGGGATATTTGAGTTCCATTTGGTCTTCGCGTTCCCAGGTAAACTCTGGGCCACGACGGGAGTTCCAACGAACTCGAACAAGAGGTATTCTGGTGTTCTTGAGGACCTTAACATCCCGGTCCGTGATTTCAACTGGTTCCTCGACGAAATGCAATTGTTCGTCGATAGTGAGCTCCTTCAGAGGAACTACGTGGGTCTCATCTGACAGAAACTTCTTCAGATTTGACACGTGAAAGACGTTGTGAACTGCACTGAGTTCAGCTGGTAAGTTCAGTCTGTAGGCCACTTTGCCTATCTTCTCAATGACTTCAAATGGTCCAACGTATCGTGGATTTAGTTTGCCTCGTTTACCAAAACGAACAACACCCTTCCAGGGTGAAACTTTGAGTAGTGCTCGATCCCCAACTTGGAATTCGAGTAATTTCCTGTCTTTATCGGCGTATACTTTCTGACGGTCACGAGCTGCCGCCATGCGTTGTCGTATTTGAGCAATCTTTTCAGTGGTATCAACTACCATTTCTGGACCTGTGATCTGACTGTCACCCACCTCTGCCCAACAAAGAGGTGATCGGCATTTACGCCCGTACAATGCCTCAAATGGAGCAGCCTTAATGCTGGTGTGGTAACTGTTGTTGTACGAAAATTCCACGAGTGGCAAATGTTTTTCCCAGCCTTTGCCAAAGTCAATTACGCACGCCCGAAGCATGTCTTCTAGAGTTTGAATAGTGCGCTCAGACTGCCCGTCTGTCTGAGGATGATAAGCTGTGCTCATGTCTAATCGAGAGCCAAAAGATTTGTGCATTGCTTGCCATAGTTCTGAAGTAAAACGTGCATCACGATCAGAAATAATAGAGGTGGGCACCCCGTGCCTCGAGACAACTTCCTTAAGGTATACGTCTGCTAAAGTGGAGAACTTATCCGTTTCCTTGATAGCCAAGAAGTGAGCAGACTTTGTGAGTCGATCTACGATCACCCAAATAGTATCATTTCCGCGCTGAGATCTAGGCAGGCCAGTAACAAAATCCATGGAAATTTGCTCCCATTTCCATTGTGGTATCTCAGGTTGTTGGAGTGGGCCTGAGGGTTTCTGATATTCTGCTTTGACTCTCGCACAAGTCAAACACTTGCTAACGTAAGTTGCTATGTGGGCCTTCATGCTAGGCCACCAATATGTAGTTCTGAGGTCGTAGTACATCTTATCTGAACCAGGATGTACTGAGTAGCGAGACTTATGAGCTTCATCCATTACAAGCTCGCGTAAATTACCATAGAGTGGGACCCAGATGCGTCCTGTTACATAGTAGGCGCCGTCTGCCTTTTGTTCTAACCTTTGCCTTGAGCCGCGTAGGGCTTCAGCCCTGACGTTTCCTGGTTTCAATGCTTCTACCTGAGCAGCTCGTATCTGAGAAGGAAGACTAGACTGAATAGTGAGTTGCAACGCTCGTACACGTCTAGGTGTAGTATCCTTTCGACTGAGGGCGTCTGCCACCACATTGGCTTTGCCCGGATGGTACTTTATAGCACATTCGTAATCGTTCAGTAACTCGACCCATCGACGTTGTCGCATGTTCAATTCTTTCTGCTTGAAGATATGCTCAAGACTCCGGTGATCGGTGTAGATGGTGCACTTGGTGCCATACAGATAATGTCGCCATATCTTGAGCGCAAAGACAACTGCTCCAAGCTCTAAATCGTGCGTAGTGTAATTCCGTTCGTGAATCTTAAGTTGGCGCGAAGCATAAGCAATAACTTTATCCCGTTGCATCAACACACATCCAAGACCTTGGATAGATGCGTCGCAGTAAACTACAAAATCATCCGTGCCTTCAGGCAATGAGAGGATAGGTGCACTACAAAGTCTATCCTTTAAGTGCTGAAACGCTGTTTCCTGTGTATCACTCCAACAGTAAACAACACCTTTCTGTGTCAATAATGTAAGCGGCTGTGCAATCTTTGAGAAATCTTTGATAAACCGTCTGTAATAACCCGCCAAACCCAAGAATTGGCGTATTTCTGTTGGTGTACTAGGTGCAGGCCAGTTCTTGATCGAATCTACCTTAGATGAATCGACATGAATCCCATCCTTGGTTACCACGTGGCCTAGAAAGTGGACTTCACGAAGCCAGAAGTCGCATTTTGAAAACTTAGCATACAGTTGTTCCGTTCGAAGGAGTTCCAGAATAAGTCGTAAATGCTGCTCATGTTCCTCCCGATTCTTCGAATAAATTAGGATGTCATCGATGAAAACAATAACAAACTTGTCAAGATAAGGTTTGCACACCCTGTTCATAAGATCCATGAAAACCGCAGGCGCATTCGTTAGCCCGAATGGCATGACCAAAAACTCGTAATGACCGTAGCGAGTTCTGAATGCTGTTTTGGAGACGTCCTCTTCCCGGACTCTCAGTTGATGGTAACCTGACCTCAGGTCAATCTTTGAGTAATAGCTCGACCCTTGCAACTGGTCGAATAAGTCGTCGATGCGTGGAAGAGGATAACGATTCTTCACCGTCACCTTGTTCAGTTCGCGGTAATCTATGCACATACGAAAGGTACCGTCTTTCTTCTTTACAAATAATACTAGAGCTCCCCAGGGCGAAGAGCTAGGACGTATGAAACCCTTTTCCAAGAGTTCTTGCAATTGCTTAGACAGTTCTTCCAGTTCAGTTGGAGCTAAGCGGTATGGCGCTCGAGCTATAGGTGCTGCTCCTGGAGCTAGCTCGATCTGAAATTCGACCTGACGATGAGGCGGTAACCCAGGTAACTCTTCAGGAAACACTTGAGGAAAGTCGCGTACTACAGGAATATCCCCAATCTTTTTCTCTGTCGTCGATGTATCAGTAACGAGTGCTAAAATAGCTATGTGGCCTTTTCGCAGACACTTCTGAGCCTTCAAGAAGGAGATGATGCCACTCACGACACCACTCTTGTCGCCTTGAACTTCGAGGGGTTCTTTGCCAGAACGAGGAATACGAATGATCTTCTCCTTGCATAGGATCTCTGCTTGTTGTTGGGATAACCAATCCATACCAATGACAATATCAAAGCTACTCAGAGTTATAGGAATGAGATCGATAGAGAAAGTCTGACCAGCGAGGATAAGATTACAACCCTAAACTATGTGTGTGGCCTCTAGACTTTTACCGTTAGCTAACTCTACGACATGTTTGGTGTTCAAAAGTGTTGGTGCGCGTTTAAGCATTTGACTAACGTTCAGAGACATATAACTGGTATCCGCACCCGAATCAAATAATACGGTAAAATAAAAGTCGTCGAGAAGAAACTTACCCGTAACCACATTAGGATCGTTCCTTGCGTCACTCTGACCAATCACAAATAAACGACCCTTTGCACCATTGTTGTTGTTGTTTCCCCCATTGTTGTTCCCACTGCCCTGATTATTGTTGTTGTTCTGATTCTGGTTTAACTTGGGGCAGTTCCACTTGAAATGACCTTCAGCCCCACACTGAAAGCATGTCTTATTTCCTTGCTGTTGTTGCTGTGACTGGTTTCGTGAAACGGGTGGCTGTTGTTGCTGGTTCTGATTCGCAGGCCTTGAGCTCCTGCAATCTTTAGCTTCATGACCTACCCTTAGACATCTCTGACAGCGGCCTCTACGACACTGACCACTGTGGTGTTTGTTGCACCTGTTACACAGTGGATGAGTTCCCCGATATCCACTCTGCCCCTGACCACCAGACGATTGCTGACTCGGACTCTGGTAATCACTAGTCTTGCGCTGTTGCTGTGCTTGAGACTGTACAATAGCTGAACCCCTGCTGGAATCCCCTTCCCATTTCTGCTTGTTGTCACTGGGAATAGCAGGAGTAACTGGAGTGGTAACGGTAGTAGCGCTGATACGTTTAGGCAGCCTGTTCTGTTCAACCGCCTGATCGGTGAGGCGATGAGCTAGCTTGACGATCTGTTGAATAGTGCCAAGATTCGCTGAGGTTACGTGACTTTGAATCTCCGGCACCAGACCATTGAGATACAGTTCGATACGCTTAATGGGAGGGTCCACCATAGTAGGACACAGAATAGCCAACTCATTCGATCTTCTGGTGTACGCTTCAATTTCTGACCCCGTCATTTTCAAATGGTAAAACTCTACCTCCAGCTTATGAATATCATCACGGCTACAGTATTCCTCTTTAATCAATTCCTTGAAACCGTTCCAAGGTGTGGCGTTAGCAACAGCCAACCCTAACATCTGAACCTGCGCATTCCACCAAGTCAGCGCAATGCCTTCTAGAGTACCAGTGGCGTACTTCACCCTGCGAGCCTCAGGGCATTCGCACATTTCAAATACGGACTCGAGCTTTTCAAACCAATGGAGGAGTCCAACCGCTCCTTCCGTGCCACTAAAAGTAGTAGGACGACAGTCCATGAAAGTTTTGAAGGTACAAACAGGTGGTTGACCTCCTGCTTGTGCGGCTGCAACTGCCGCAGCAACCTGTTCGTTAATGAGAGCCGTCAACTGGGCTTGCGTCATGTTGATACGTCCAGACATGATCTTCATAGCAAATATGACATAAGTGAGAGAGGTTCGCGAGTAGTGCGATAACAGAAGAGAATAATCACACAAGTGCTCTCATGCAATAGTGTTAAGTTAACCTAAGCATACCCGGAGCAAAGTTCTATGCAATTCTAGCAAGTAGGCAATAAGACATGTACCATATTACCTAGAGTGATGAGTCTTGCACGTGGAGCGAGGCGTCGTTGTGGATCGTTGAGCACTGTTCTGGTTATAGTCTGGTTTTAATAAAAACGTTTTCCCCTTATTAAAACCGAGTTCTCTATAACCAATGGCTCTGATACCAATCTGTCACACCCCCAAAATCCACACGCGGAGTACTACCGCTTGGAGGCGTGACATGACCAGGATCAAGCCACCAATCATATTGAACATAAGAATATAGTAAAAGTCATTCATCAATACGATAGGTGTTTCCAAAACCAAATATAAACAAGTGTGTAGCGGAAGCATTAATGTAAAACCCAACATAAGTTTAAGTACAAAATGTTATAATGTTTAACAACACATTCACGATCCATGTCCACAACGACTGTGCCTCCCGTGCAAGCTCCAAAGGTACCTAAGGTCCTGCAAGGCATGTAACAGAGAGTCAACAAATAGTCGAGCGAGTTCACAGTAGATTATTCAGTTATAGTTTTCGTATTGTAAATCGTAAGTTCGTTTAGTAGTCATGTATCGTATGTAATAGCATCGCGGCCCTCTAGGCATGTTTGCGAAGTTTAGTGGGGGTTTCCCATATGTTCACTAGACTAGGTATATTTGTATCGCGGCCCTCCAGGCATGTTTGCGAAGATTTAAGTATAGTTCGCGGCCATTCCAGGCATGTTTGCGAAGATTGTTCTAGTATCGCGGCCGATCCCGGCATGTTTGCGAAGAGAAGTATATGTATCACTAGTCTAGTAGTATCTACCATTGACCTTCCTCTCCCGAAGCCAATGGTATGTAATTCCGATAACTCTTAAGCATAAATAATCAATTAATCAACCCATTCCCAACCCCGGGAATCCCATGCCTTGGTAGAAGTGTGAACTCACCTTGTTTTTGCTCGGTATGCTAAGTTAAGTGCTCTCAGTAAATCAGTCAAGTCCTATAGTGCACGTATATTCAATCAGTTCACTTTCGTAATATTTCACATGGAACTAGTGTCACAGTACTATCATAGAGTGTTTGACAGTTCATAACATGCAACACAAGCAGTTAATTGCATCTATACATGTAACAGAGTTGGCATCTAGCAAATCTAGCAAATTAACTGAGTGAATAAAGTTAACGGAGTTCAATGGAATAACAGAATTAATCCACTTAATTTGGAATAATAAACAAACAGAGTAAGTCAGTTAACCCAGTTAATCAACTTAACAGAATTGTCATCTAATCAGAGTTACTCAACCAATAAAGTTCTCAAAATACATATTTAACAAAGTTAAATAAACTAACTGAGTTATTCAAGTGATTAGTTTAATTGAATAACATATTTAATAACAATAATTATTAACAGTACACATGTTGCCAAACACACCCTAGTGCCGAAATCCAATAAGTGCCGAAAACCAAACTGGGCCGAAAACACATATATGGGCCGAAAACACATAAGGGCCGAAATCCCTTTATAGCCGAAAACCCCCCATTTCCGAAAACACTTATAGCCGAAATCCCTTTTATCCGAAATCCCTTAATGGGCCGAAAACCAAACACATGGGCCGAAATCAACATGGGTGCCGAAAACACCCTTTGGGCCGGAACTTGTTTGGGCCGAAATCACTTTAAGTGATTTCGTCCACTTTCTTTTGTGGTGGGTGATTTCGTTACTAGTCATCTTCTTCAACAATACTCACTGTAACTTATGAAGAACCCAGAAACTCTAAAACTCATTACAGTAACATGATCTGATATACTTGAAATCATTTAATCAAATATGTAACAAATACATTACCAAATCATTGTGAAATCTAGAAGCATGATTCCATCAGTTTATCATCAATAACATATACCCACTGTTGATCCAAACATCCAATATTCAGAAAGTTCATAGATAATAATTATCTAACAATCACACAATGATCAATCACATAATCACTTATAAAAATGTATACATACATCATGATTAAACATCCAAATCATACGATATGCAACAAGAAACAACTTGAATCATGAAATCACTAACCAAGTATTAAACAGAGGTTTTGCTTCAAGATGAGGAACTCTTTGTGGTTTTCAAAGATAGAGAGAGAAACAATGTGATAGGATCAGATGATAAGTGTGAAACTTCTCTGAGAAGTTTCATGAGATAAATATCTATAATACCCCACTGGGCCAAGCCCATCTTGTGATTTCGTCAGCCACATGGACGAAAACACTTAAAGTGTTTTCACCACTTGGGTGTTTTCATGACTATTGTTTTCAGTAAGAGTTTATCTTTATTTAACATAGTTAAATAATAACACCTTAATAACACACACTCACATATAATAAATACATATGGATTTCCAAGTACAAAGTATTAATCGAAATACGATTTAACGTATTACAAATGTAAGCGTTGTGAAACAACGAGTCGTATTAACAAACAACTAAAATAATAATAAAAAAAAATCGTGCACTAAATGCGAAGATAGAATCTTGGAAACTCGAGTTGTCACACGGAATACTCACTTTTTCGCCCGAATTTTTCAATCCGATTATCCTTTCAATACCGGTTCGTTTTTATTGTTTCAATTAATTCTTTTATGCTTATACAATGTTTCTCCAAAGTTAATTTGAATATAACACAGATTTCCCGTAGAATTGAAAGAGTTTGACTTTTAGTTTGACCGGGTCTTCTAACTTTGACTTCTCTTTGGAGAAGATGACCAGGCCCTGTTTGGTTATAAGTATAGCAGTCCTAAACCAAACACAAACAGAAGCTTAGCCCAGTGGTTAAGACTCTGTTTGGTTACAATACAGACCTAGGTTCGAACCCAGGGGTCTGCATTTCTTTTTAATCAATTAATTTTAATATTTTCAACATTCCAATAATTTTTATAAGATTATTAATCAATGTTGCTTTTATTAAAAAATGTGAAATTAGTCAATTTATTTATAAAACTAATTTTTACAATATTGAAACAGTTTATTATTAAATAATTAATAATAAATCTATTTTTAGGAATTAAATTCTGAAATTTTCAGATTAATTATTTTAAGTGTTAATCTTTACAAAAATAATGTTGCTACTGATATTTTATATAATTTCAATATTTATATAATTAAATCAGTAATATTCAAGTTCAATAATTAAAAATGTTATTTAATTATTATGATATAAATTAATTATATCACTTGTACAATATTTTGCCAATAATCATTATATTTAATTATGATACTAGTTAAATATATTTGATTTATTATTACAAAGGTTTAAATTAAATCGATTGTACTTTTTTTTTGCAATTTAATTATTTATGATAAATAAATATTTTTCATAAATAATTCCTCTATATCAGGATCATTTTTCCGAGCCCTCTAAACATATAATTCACAAGATCCTTCTGTTAATCTAAACACTATCAAATACAATAAATACTCAACAAATCCCGTCAACACTATACGACCTCAATATTGATACATTATTCTTGTATGATTCATTAGGACAACTTGAGATTCCTTATTATCAGACACTTTAATCTTGACTTGCGTATTCGGAATCGCCTGCAATATAATGTGAGTACATAGATCCCCTCTTTTTACTGTTTTCGATTGTTTTGGGGTGATTCATATGTATCAAACGATTCCAATATTTCAACGATGGTTTCAAAACGATTGAGATGGTTTATACAAAACTAATAACGATTTCGATAATGTGAACGAACTTGTTGGTGGTAATTACATAACGAATGACATTCATTAATTTCGGCCAAATCGACCAGTATTAGGTTATGGTACCATAGGATCCGACAAATCCCGTTATCAACTAGTCCCATGGTTATGTGTGGCTTAAGTGGGAAACGACTGAATCCGATGATTGTTAACTTACCCTTTGGTGGTTTGTTAATGCGAGAATGATTGGGAACGATGAACGAGTCACAAAGGTTTGAATGTTATTAGCGAGACGACCAAATGTAGTTTCCAAAATTAAAACAAGAACGATTTAAACGAATGAACGATGTTCTATAACGAGAACGAGTTAAACAATATTACACAACGATGTTTACGAAACTATATAAACCATTCAAGTTTAATTATAAGAACGATTTATGATTTGGTTTACATAAACAAATGTTTTGGGTTAAGATTCATGGCAAGGGTTATAAATTATGACCAATCTATTTTGACTTGATTATTCATTTACAATACAAACATTTTACAAAACGAGGTTTTCTAATATCAATTAACGAAGTTGTACAAGTTGTTTCAACATACAAATGAGCCATGAATCTGATACTCACACAAAAACTATGTACTCGCCAGCATTTCTTTGCTGACTTTGTTTTTACATATGTTTCAGGTGATGTTGCTTAATGTTGATTGCGAATAGGATGCATGCTCACTTAGGACCGGACGAGGCCTTAGTGATTTAATAACGATGATAAACTATGTTTGAATTGCTTGTTTAACTTTAAGACAATGTTTAATATTCAATAAAATGAAACCCTTGTATCCATGGTTTGAAACAATAATTCTATTACAACACTCCCCGACGTTTCCGCCACGATTTGTTGTTTTACGTGGTCGGGGTGTGACAGAAAAGTTGGTATCAGAGCGAATGGTTATAGAGAATTAGGTTATTAGTAAAATTTTGACCTAGACTATAACTTTCTAGGACCCCAACGCAAGTTGATTTGTGTTTAGAATTTAAAAAAAAAAATCGTATCTGCTTCGAAAATTAGTCATCCGTTCTAGGATGATTGATTACTAGGTTTTGAACTCTCTGTTATAAGGTTTTGAACCCTTCTAGTTTGACTCATTTTTGGCTTAGTGCCTTTTGAGTTTTCAAAATCTCGTCAGAGTTTGGGTCTAAATAATGTGAACACGTGCAAACTGGAAGAGTGAATGCCTGTACCCTGAGTTTTCTGTCTAAGGCTAGAGTGTTCGTACAAATCCACATAATCGGCCCCGTCACTCTTACCTGGGAACTCTTGGGGTGAGTGTTCACTTATAGGCGAGCATGTCTTCGCGATACATTATTTTGATTCATTATTTTGATTAGTCACTGCGTGTCGTTTGTTTGTTCGAGGTAACAAACAAATGATCGCATTCCTTGTGTTTTGTCGATACCTCTTTTGTTTTTCCTAATTTTCAATCTCACTCGATTCTCCTGTTTCCTTACTAGACAATGCCTCCTAGACGTGAAGCACAATCTTTTACTATTGAAGAACTCGCAGCCCTGGTCTCTCAGCAAGTGGCTGCTGTGCTTGCCGGTGTTGTGACCCAAGTCCACGAGATATACAACAACAACAATAATAACAACAACAATAATGCACCGTGTAATTTCAAGAATTTCAATTCTGCTAAGCCGCTAAAGTTTTCTGGGTCACAAGGAGCAACTGCACTCCTTCAATGGTTCAAGAGTATTGATGCGTGTGAAGTGTTATATATATTAGGTGTATATTTTAAGCCCCTTTAACACTTATTTTTAGCCAAGTTTTAAATTTATAAAACACGATATTTTACTAACACTAAACACACATATGGGCAAGTGCACCAATCGTGAGCGTAGTATAGTGTTGGCAAGATACCGAGGTCGTCCAAGGACACAAGAGCTTTTAATACCGGTTTATCCTCAACGTCTAATCAAAATAAAAAGTTAAGAAAAAAATGTTTTAAACTAAGAAAAATAAAAACTAACTAAAATGCTGAAAATAAAAATAAAAATAAAAACAGATAGACAAGATGAATCACTTGGTTCCGACTCGTATCTAGTGTAACCTTTGATTATTTTCGCACTTTTGCACATAATTAAGAGATTATCTTAGTTATTGTAGTAGGCCCCTCTTTTGAAGGTGACGTTACCCTCACCCCAGTAGTTTGAGTCAGCAAGGATACAATCCTAAAAGGGTGGATTATTGGAAGATAATGAATTAAGTTATTAATGCAATATTATGGTAGGCCCCTCTTTTGGAGGTGACGTTACCCTCGACTAAGTAGTCTGAGTCAGCAGGGATACAGTCCTAAATAGTCGGGTTATAGTATTAATAGTAGTTAACTTATGAGAGGATCAAAGAGTTTGGACCCCCGCCATCCTATACCGTGAAGTATTGAAGGAGGTCCTACTAAATTTGACCCAGGTCCATTGCAGGACCTCTAAACGCTGAACAATGGCAAGACCTTTACCAAACCGTTCCCTTAACCCCCGACCAGGTAGCCAACATACCTCCATATAGACCGTGGAGATATGAATGGTGAAAATCTTTTATTTTATATAGACAATAAAATAATTTCAAGACACCACGGACAAACGATAAAGAAAGATCACCTTCAACATAAGCAACTAGTTATTAAAGTCATTAATACGAAACCAAATAAAAAGTGCAAAAGATTAGAAATAAATATTATTACACTAGACACTTTGTCTTCACCAAGTGATGTAACAGACTTAGGCAAACATGGCCTTGATTGTCAAGAACTCTTACGATCAATCTTGGATCCCGAGACGACTCACACACTCTACGATGGACAATGGATGATGGTGGTGGATGATGGTGTTATGGTGGTGGTGGGTGAAGTGTGAGAGAGGTGGTGTGCCAAGGGATGGTTTGAGCTTGAGCCAAGCACATCTATTTATAGGCTGAACAGAAGCTCGGGCACGGCCCCGTGTCCACTGGGCACGACCCCGTGTCCACATCCTTCTCTTTCTTCATTAAATGCAGCTTTGTCTTATTAGTTGACCACGTCCCCGTGTCCGCTGAGCACGACCCCGTGGTGCAGAAGAATCTTTGTACTATGCAGATTTGCTGGATTGTGCGAATCTTATAGTTGACCACGGCCCCGTGTCCGCTGAGCACGACCCCGTGGTGGGTAATAGAAGCTTCTACCACTTTGTCTTTTCTGCTGACACTTGGGCACGCCCCCGTGCTGGCTAAGCACGGGGCGTGTTCAGTCTTTTGTCTTCTTGTTTTGCTTGGGAAGATGCTGTCGTGAGGTCGGGCATGTCACGTCTTGTTCCTTTTCTTGTATTTATGTTAGATTTTGATGTCTTTTTGCTTCTTTTGTTAATTTGAGCTTATTTAATCCTGAAAATACTAAAGGAAGACAAAAGCACACTTTTTCCAACATTAGTACTAAAAAGGGGTTAGTTTTATGCCTCATTTGATGAAATTTATATGTTAATATTTGAACACATCAAGTGTCGAGAACACATTCAGACATGTGCAATGTCCGAATGGGCGTAAGGTTGAATTTGCTTCGAGTGTGTTTGAGAAGCGTGCTCTTACGTGGTGGAACGGAGTGATGCGCGACAGGGGTGCCGAAGTGGCATTGGCACAAACATGGGAAGAGCTTCGAGCTCTCATGATGAGAGAGTTATGTCCCCGTCACGAAATTCGAGCTTTGGAACGAGAGTTTGACGATCTGAAACAAGATGGGGGAGAACACCGTGCGTATACGAATCGATTTGAGGAGCTCAGTCTTTTGTGTCCTACTATGGTTACCCCGTTGGAGAAAGCGATAGAGAGGTATATCGATGGTCTACCCGATTCTATTCTGGATATAGTGACCGGTATTAATCCTACCACCCTTCGCCAAGCAATTGAGTTGTCTGCTACCCTAACTGAGTCTCAAGTCAGGAAGGGTAAACTCACCCGCAAGGGTGATAAAAAGAAGGCGACTGATTCTGGGATGGACAAGAAAGAGGGTAAGGGTAAAGAAGGTGAGTCATCGAAGTGTGAGAGAGGTGGTGTGCCAAGGGATGGTTTGAGTTTGAGCCAAGCACATCTATTTATAGGATGAACAGAAGCTCGGGCACGGCCCCGTGTCCACATTCTTCTCTTTCTTCATTAAATGCAGCTTTGTCTTATTAGTTGACCACGCCCCCGTGTCCGCTGAGCACGACCCCGTGGTGCAGAAGAATCTTTGTACTATGCAGATTTGCTGGATTGTGCGAATCTTATAGTTGAGCACGGCCCCGTGTCCGCTGAGCACGGCCCCGTGGTGGGCAATAGAAGCTTCTACCACTTTGTCTTTTCTGCTGACACTTGGGCACGCCCCCGTGCTGGCTGAGCACGGGGCGTGTTCAGTCTTCTGTCTTCTTGTTTTGCTTGGGAAGATGCTGTCGTGAGGGCGGGCATGTCACGTCTTGTTCCTTTTCTTGTATTTATGTTAGATTTTGATGTCTTTTTGCTTCTTTTGTTAATTTGAGCTTATTTAATCCTGAAAATACAAAAGGAAGACAAAAGCACACTTTTTCCAACATTAGTACTAAAAAGGGGTTAGTTTTATGCCTCATTTGATGAAATTTATATGTTAATATTTGAACACATCAAATACCCCCACACTTGAATCTTTGCTTGTCCTCAAGCAAAACTCTTTAATTTGTGGCTATTTACACTCCCAAATGGAATGGGTAGAGAAGAAGGTTTTTTTTTTGGGCTTGTCGTAGAGTGTCGGGATTTTCAAGATTCTTTATTTAAATTTATTTTTAATTATTTACAATCCTATTCGTCATGATTTATTTAAAACTTTTCATAAGATAAATTACTTATTAGGGCATAACATGCCTTTGTAAAATTCTATTTATATACAAGTTCACATACCTCACGGGGATCACTCAACACTCGGCCGAAAATGTATTTTTGTGGATCACTCGAGAGCGGCATGGAACTTACTCCTACCATAGGCTGGCCAAGCAATCAATCCTCCTCCTTTTTAACTTATATACCTTTGTAAATATCAAGAGGACTTTGTGGGTTAAGGGTTAGGCTTGGGTTAAAGGTAGGTGGTTGGGTTGGTGGTTAGTGGTTAGTAAAAAGGGCGAAAAGCGTAACAAGTGTCGGTTTTTCGTATGACTTTCTATTTTTGTAACTTTTATTTTGATGAAGCTATTTATTCAAACAAAGTTATTTTTGGTGAACTTGTTTGTTTATTTTCTTTTGCTTCATCATCAATACAATTTTTTTTTTTTAAAGTCATATAAAGAACCGAACTTGTTACTAAAACAAAGGGGTAAAAATGAAAAAGGTTTTGGTGGGTAAAAAGGGTGTTAGGTTTGGGTTATGAAATGAAAAGGTTTAGGCTCAAAGGGGCTAACTAGGGGGATTTTGGGTAGGTGGTAAAAAAAAGAAAAATAATGGTGTAGAAATAAAAAGGGTTAGTCCTAATGCCTCCATCATTTACTTACTCGGGTTTAAGTTGGTAAGGACCGGGAATGTATCGTCATGGCAAGTTCTAGAGTCGTAAGAACCAAGCGGCTATTCACACAAGAAACGAAAATGAGCATTTAGTCAAATGATATGTAAGTGTTTGCTCAATAAAGGCTCAAAACTCACTTTTGTGGGAATGGGTTTTTATGTGATCAAGTATATATAATTAAATTTTAACTAAGCTTGTCATGCCTTTTCATAATTTTCTTATGTTGGTTCTTTTTATCACGACGCTATCGGTTGTAAATTCGTAAAAATATAACCTTTTTAAGAACTTGAATTTCCCGAATTAAACCTAGACAAGTAAAAAAAATGAAAATTTTTTGAAAAAATTTGGGGTGATTAGCGGTTCCAATAGAGTTTTGTTTAAGGCTTGTATTTAGGACTTGCAAGTTTCAAGGTTTTAGCATCCCCCCCACACTTAAATTACACATTGTCCTCAATGTGTCCCAAAAATAAGTTTTTAGGTTGATTGAATGTGTAAAAAGGTGTGAAAAGCAAAAAAAATTGTGTTACTGGCAACCTGGACACGACCCCGTATTCAGGTGCCAGTAACGAAAACTTACAGAAGGTGAACACGGGGGCGTGTTGAGTGGACACGACCCCGTGTCTGTCAAGGTCTGCAGAATTAAAACAAACAGCAGGTTCAGGGGTGTGGGCACGGGGGCGTGTCGGCTGGACACGACCCCGTGTGGACAGTCTGCAAAGTTGAAAAAACAGGTTTCTTTCTTCGTTTTTCCAGTCCCGGCTTTAAGAGTACTAATGCTTAGTACTTTAAGCCTCGTATGTACCTGCTTAATCAATAAACACTCCACCAAAACATAGCAAACATCCTACTTTTACCAAAGTTAACATCCATGTCAAAGTTAAAAGAAAAAATAAATGCAGAAAATAAAAGGAGTTAGGGAAAAGTAAATTGTTCAACACTTGGCACGCAGGCCATCAATTGTTCAAGATTAAAAAGGGTTAACCTGGGGAGTCATCAACCAACCGCTTCCTCCTCTGCTCCTCTCGCCTACTCCATAGCATCGTCATCATCCCCTCCATGGCGTGCAATGTGGTCTCGTATGTATCCAACATCGTCTTGGATCTCAGATAGGTTTCTCTAGATAGCTCCGACCCGGTGGTAGGTTTTGCTCGCCATGTTATAGGTGTTCCTAGTGCACATAAGGTTTTCCTACAACAAATCATGCAAACTTTGAAAGTTAGGAAAACCGCCTCCCGAGGAGGATGATTGGCCCGGATCACCGTGGGGTTGGTATTGGTACTGATGATGTTGCGGAGCTTGGAGGACAAGCGCTTCTTGTGGGTTCCATGCATGACCTTGCATCCTTTGAAAGGTTACCGTCCCGTCTTCTGCCTCATAAATCAGGTTCATTGAGCGGCATATGTGAATATCCACTGTACCCGACCATGGGCTCCTCTCAAATGACCTAGGTATGTGGGCGAAGTGCTTGAAGAGATGGTACACCCATCCCCCAAAGAAAATAGGAGTCGGTGCACTAGCAAGGCGGTTGTGATGCATGTTTCGGAGCATGAGGAACGGAACATCGAGCGGCCTGCGGTTGTGGATGCAGTGGAGGACAACCAAATCTCTTAACCCAACGACGCCACTACTGTCATGCCTTTGGCTAAGAGAGTAGCCGAGGAGCCTATGAATGTATCTGTATAGCGGATCCCTCAGCTTTGTACTCTTAGTGCTGCTCGGATTGTAGAACCCCTCTCCAATCTGAGCCCACATGGCTTGGCGTTCGTTGTCACCTACCTCTCTCATTCCCCCAGTATTTTCTTCGTTTCCCGCATCCTCTTCCGCATACAACCCGATAATCGACCCAAATTGTGCCATAGAGATCGAATACTTCGTTCCGCCACATCGGAAAGCTACCCCGTCATTGTCGAACGGGTCGCACCTCGAGTTGAATGTGAAAGTGCTATAGAATTCCAACGTGCATTCGTGGACGGAACGGAGCCGAGTTGTTAGGGCGACTCTGAGTGGTCCCGTGACAATGTTTTTGAAACGGTCAATTTGATTCACCATGGTTAGCAAGTCCGTGCAAGCTTGCCTCGGGTATTCCTCAAGCCTTGTTTGAAGAATTTCGTATCGAGCTCTTGCATCGAGCTCATTGGCGTTAAATCTTGTGAACTTCCTGGCCATCTGCAAGAATACACCAAAAGTTAGCACGAAACAGAAATATTTTCGGACAAAACTGCAAACAGCGGGCTGGACACGACCCCGTGTTCAGCGGACACGGCCCCGTGTCCAGGGGTCTGTTACTCAAAAATCCCATTTTTCGACCCGGTTTCAAAAACTTGAAAATTTTTGGTCCAATAGGTGCGGTTTCCCCGGAAAATGAAACCCTAAGCATCGTTTTCCCCAAAATATCCCGTTTACCCTATCAATCTTATCTCTTTCGGTTCAAGAACAAGGGTTTGGGGGTTTTGTGCGAAATTGGATGAATCTATGAACAA
This sequence comes from Helianthus tuberosus, assembly GCA_030545235.1. NCBI lineage: Eukaryota > Viridiplantae > Streptophyta > Magnoliopsida > Asterales > Asteraceae > Helianthus > Helianthus tuberosus. The sequence goes on from CM060363.1 coordinate 133,730,636, forward strand.
TACAAGTGTATCTACTTCCCTTAACACTAATCTAACTAAATGCAAACAGATCTAAACAAAAATTTGAGGTTCGATCCGGATGAACTTCAAGAACCCTAGATTTTTCCCCAAATTTTTGGTGTTTTAACTACATGCAAGTAACTAATCTAACTACTAAAAGTGATAGAATCATACCTTGATGTTGTTAGAGCGATAGGAGACGTTGAAATTCTGCGAAAAATCGCCTGAAACCAGAGCTTTTTCGGGGAAACGGGGCGTGTGGAATGAAGTAACTGTTTTGAAAAAGGGGATTTATCCCGACTGTAGCGCGGACACGGCCTCGTGCCGAGCGTGGTTTTAATTTTTTTTTTTTAAGTGCTCGTGTGAGTGCCCTCTTTTTCCCATAAGCTATGGTTAGAAAACTTACCGCTTTATTTTGTTGTCTCAATCGTTCGTAACTTACCAGGCATGATGTTTTTATTCTTCCACCGTTTGAAGCGAGATCTCTTCTTCTTCATCCTCAATGAATCCTTGATAGAGTTTCAGCCGTTGGCCATTGACTTTAAATGGGGGCCCATTTCAAGATTTAATTTCTACTACACCGTGTGGAAAAATATGGGTGATTTTTACCAGCAAATTCTAAATCTAAGTTTACATTTTTGATTGCCCAGTAGGCTTTGTGTGCAATTTCTACTGGCAAATGACAACTTTTTCCATAGACTAGCTTATACGGAGTTGTACCTATTGTTGTTTTATAAGCAGTTCGAAAAGCCCATAAAGCATCGTCTAATTTATCTGCCCATTCCTTTTTATTTAACCCTACGGTTTTTTCGAGTATTTGTTTTAAACCTCTATTAGTCACTTCGGCTTGTCCGTTTGTTTGAGGGTGATATGCTGTTGAGACCCGGTGATAGACCCCATATCTTGTTAAAAAAATTTCGAGTTGATGGTTGCAAAAATGGGTACCTCTATCACTTATTAATGCTTTAGGTGTGCCAAAACGAGAGAATAATTTTTTCAGAAATCTTACCACAACTCTTCCATCATTTGTTGGAAGTGCCTCGGCCTCGGCCCATTTAGACAAATAGTCTACTGCCACAAGTATATATTTGTTTCCTTTCGATGGTGGGAAAGGTCCCATAAAGTCGAGTCCCCACACATCAAAAATTTCACAAACAAGAATGCCATTTTGTGGCATTTCGTTTTTGGAAGAAATATTACCTGTTCTTTGGCAAGCATCACATGTCTTGACAAGACTTTGGGCGTCTTTGTAAATGGTTGGCCAATAAAATCCTGAATCAAATACCTTTCGTGCGGTACTAGCGGCACCATGATGCCCTCCGTAAGGACCTTCATGACAATGGCGGAGAATTCTTCGTGCTTCCCTACCATGTACGCATCGTCGGACGAGTTGGTCGGCACACATTTTGAAAAGATATGGATCTTCCCAAAAATAGTGTTTCACATTGGCAAAGAATTTTTTTCTTTGATAATGTGACCATCCTTTTGTGACTATACCGCTAGCTAGGTAGTTAGCATAGTCGGCGTACCATGGTTCTTCCTTATATTCCACCATTTCCAGGGACTCAGTTGGAAATTTTTCATTGATTTGCTCGTCCCTGGTTGCCTCTAAAGCTGGGTCTTCTAAGCGCGAAAGATGATCTGCTGCGGTATTTTCTGCTCCTCTTTTGTCTCTGATTTCAATGTCAAATTCATGGAGGAGTAGAATCCACCTAATCAAACGTGGTTTCGCATCCTGCTTCTTGAAGAGATATCGAATGGCTGCATGATCTGTATAGACTATAGTTTTAGAAAGAACAAGATAAGAACGAAATTTATCAAAGGCAAATACCACAGCTAGTAATTCTTTTTCAGTTGTTGTGTAATTTTCTTGTGCATCATTAAGTGTTTTACTAGCATAATAGATTGGGTGGAAATGCTCTTCTTTTCTTTGTCCCAAGACAGCTCCAACTGCAAAATCACTAGCATCACACATGATTTCGAAAGGAAACTTCCAATCAGGCGCTATCATGATAGGTGCATTGACTAACATTTCCTTTAGGGTTAGAAATGCTTGATTGCAATCCTTGTCAAAGATGAATGGGGCATCTTTTTCAAGTAATTTCGTTAGAGGCCTTGAGATTTTTGAAAAGTCTTTGATAAACCGTCTATAAAATCCGGCATGCCCTAGGAAACTTCTGATAGCTCTTTTGGAGGATGGAGGTGGTAATCTAGAAATGGTATCTATTTTGGCTCGATCCACCTCCATTCCTTCGCTCGAGATCTTGTGACCGAGCACTATTCCCTCTGTTACCATGAAATGGCATTTCTCCCAATTAAGGGCGAGGTTAGTTTCCTCACATCGGGATAGCATTCGTTCAAGGTTATCGAGGCATTGGTCGTATGAATCCCCAAATATAGAAAAGTCATCCATGAAGACTTCCATTGTCTTTTCTATCATGTCATGGAAGATGGCTACCATGCAACGTTGGAATGTTGCTGGGGCATTACATAGACCAAACGGCATACGTCGATAAGCAAAAGTTCCATAGGGACATGTGAAAGTTCTTTTTTCTTGGTCTTCGGGTGCTATCGGGATTTGAAAGTAACCTGAAAAACCATCCAAGAAACAATAAAACTTATGACCGGATAATCTTTCTAACATTTGATCAATGAATGGCAAAGGAAAGTGGTCTTTTCTTGTTGCTTCATTTAATCGTCTATAATCTATACATACTCTCCATCCTGTGACGGTTCTCGTTGGTATTAATTCATTTTTTTCGTTAGTTATTACCGTCATACCTCCTTTCTTTGGAACTACTTGGACGGGACTCACCCAAGGACTATCGGAGATAGGATAGATAAGTCCAGCGTCAAGTAGTTTGATGACTTCGTTTTTAACCACTTCTTGAACATTTGGATTTACTCGACGTTGTGGTTGTATGACCGATTTGTAGTCATCATTCATCAAAATTTTGTGTGTGCACATAGAAGGACTAATTCCTTTTATGTCTACAAGTTTCCAAGCTATTGCATTTTTATGTTTTTTCAAAAGACTAATTAATTTTTCTTTTTCTAAGCTATCTAATTTAGACGAAATAATTACAGGTAAATTTCCCTCTTTGTCCAGAAAAGCATATTCCAAACCTTTTGGAAGTTCTTTGAGCTCAAGTGGTGGGTCTTTAGGAGACTCCTTATTTGGTTGCTCATTTCGATCAAGAACTTTAAAAGTTTGTTCTATGGCGACCTCTTCTTCAACAAAGTGGTCAATCTCTTCACTTGTATCGGGTGGTTCATCTTCATCTTCAATTAGGGGGTCATTATTGCCGAATGGATATTTCATTGATCGTTCGAGATCGACACTTCTTTTAAATGCCCCTAATTGAAGAGGTAGATTGTTGAACTTCCGATTTTTCAAAGCTTCGTGAGTTTTTACAAATGGTCGCCCCAACACTAGAGGAGCATCATCGAGGATGACAAAGTCGATCGGGATTACCATTTGATTTGTTTGAACCAAGACATCTTCAACTATACCGATTGATTTTATTACTTTCCGATTGGATAAAAAAATGGGTATTTGAAGTGGAGAAAAATCACTAATACTTAATTTTTCGAAAATGTAATTAGGCATTATGTTAACACAAAGATCTTTATCGATTGTAACGTTACTAATAAATGAATTTTGAAAGAAACATGGAACCGGTGTAATGTTAATTTCAAATGGGTCTTCTTTTATTAGCGAAGTTTGATCATTAGTTAACTTAACACTTACCGTTTCGTCAATTTTAGTGTTAGTGTTTAACTCTTTTAAAAACCTAGCATGAGCGGGTACTAAACCATGATTTTCAAAAGAAGGTGACAAGAGATTAATTTTTTCAAAATTAGACTCTTCTTGAATTTTAACGTTGTCGGACTCACCTATCTCCATTGTTTAACTCATGTGTCGGTTTTTCACTTATTTGTTCTTCCATTTTTACATTTTCAGTTATCTCTTCCTTTTTTAATTCTTCTCTTGCGCGGGACTCCTCTTCCCTTGCGCGAGATTCTCTTATGCATCGATCGATAACTCTAATGTGTTCTAATATCCTATCGGTCACTTCGGTTATAGAAAAAGAATCGGGATTTTCTAAGCTTGAATCCGGTTGTTCGACCCTTTGTTCCTCATAATACCCATATGAAGTCGATGGTTCGCACCATTGTTCTTCATTGTAAGCATATGATGGATAAGGTTCGTAATTTTGTTCTTCATAATACTCATATGAGGTGGGTTGTTCACGCCAAGGTTCCTCATAATAAGCATACGAAGGTGGTGGCTCATATCTCGGTTCCTCAAAGTATGAGTACGAAGGCTCATACCTTGGTTCATCAAAATATGAGTATGAGGGAGGAGGTTCATACCTTTGGTCTTCATATGATGTGTATGAAGTTGATGGCTCGTACCTGGGCTCCTCATAGTAGGTGTATGAATTGGATGGTTGATATGAGCGATTATTTTAAACCGATCGTGCGTGACGACAATTAGTGCAATAATTACCCATATAATCATCCTCCTCATAGGTGTAGTTGTAACCTCCTGAGTATTGATCCATAAGAATCACTCAGCAGACCACAACCGAGTCTCGAGACCAGAAAACAAAAATAAAAACGGAAACAGAGGCTGGACACGGCCCCGTGTTCAGTGGACACGGTCCCGTGTTCAGGATCTGTATCTGGGCGTTTTAATTAAATTTACTGATTTCATTGAGCACGGGGCGTGTTCAATGAGCATGGCCCGTGTTCAAGCTTCTATTACTGGATGTTTTTTTTGAAAATGTGCAGCACGGCCCCGTGTTCAGTGAACACGGCCCCGTGTACAGCTTACTGTAAATGCAAATCTAAACTAAAATGCAGAAAATGCGCGCTTTTAAAAAAAGAGTTTTTAAAAACTGATTAGGCCGTCGATTTTAAGCTTTCTTAAAATCCTTGTGTCCCCGGCAGCAGCGCCAAAAACTTGATGCGTGTGAAGTGTTATATATATTAGGTGTATATTTTAAGCCCCTTTAACACTTATTTTTAGCCAAGTTTTAAATTTATAAAACACGATATTTTACTAACACTAAACACACATATGGGCAAGTGCACCCATCGTGAGCGTAGTATAGTGTTGGCAAGATACCGAGGTCGTCCAAGGACACAAGAGCTTTTAATACCGGTTTATCCTCAACGTCTAATCAAAATAAAAAGTTTAGAAAAAAATGTTTTAAACTAAGAAAAATAAAAACTAACTAAAATGCTGAAAATAAAAATAAAAATAAAAACAGATAGACAAGATGAATCACTTGGTTCCGACTCGTATCTAGTGTAACCTTTGATTATTTCCGCACTTTTGCACATAATTAAGAGATTATCTTAGTTATTGTAGTAGGACCTCTTTTGAAGGTGACGTTACCCTCACCCCAGTAGTTTGAGTCAGCAAGGATACTGTCACCCCCCGACCACGTAGAACATACAAAACGTGCCGGAAACATCGGGGACTGTTGTAACAGAGTTAATTGTTTCAAATCCATGGTAATTAAAGTTTCGTTTTATTAATCAATCATGAGAGTTTACATTGTTTAAACAAGAAACAAAGGGTACATAACATAAGTTAACTAGTTATTGTCTCGTTTTAAGTCGCTAAGGCACGAGTCCGCCTAAGTATGTCTTGATAAATTCTATGCATCATCTCCTGAAAACACATGTGAAAATAGGTACGTCAGCATAATAATGCCTGTGAGATACATAGGTTTTGTGAAAATAGGATTCATGACTTATGTTTGAGAATTTGTTTAATAACAGTCAGTCATGAACCTTGTAATTTGCTTTGTCTTGTAAATCATTTGAAAAACGATAATATCAGATGATATATATAAATAAATGTAAGGTTAAATGAATAACCATGTAAAATGTGTTTGTATAAGATAAGTTGTTTGTAAAACAATGTCTTGTGAAAAGTATGTTATTTGTATAAAATGTTCTATGTCTCAAACTGAAATGATTCAAATAACGCTACGATATGTAATACCATACAAACACTTATATATAGGAAGTACCAGCGGCGTATCCACCATGCTTGTATCATATTACACACGCCTCGTTACTTAATCACTAACTCAAACCAAACCAAACAATGTAAGATGTCTATGTTTAAACCAACTTCCAAATGTATTGAAATAATATGTTAAAATGTTTATGTCAAGATGTAAATCATGTAATGTATAACCAATGTCAAAAGTGTTTATGTGTCAAATGTAAACCATGTAATGTGTAACCAAAATGATATGTATGGCTAGTGAAATGCATCAACTAAACCATATGCACAAAAACATAGTATTGAAGTAAAACGTAGTTTAACTCAAAGTTATGTTTTGTGTAGTAAATGCATGATCAATGTAAATCATGTAATACGCATCCAAAATGTAAGCATGTGATGAATAACAAATGTACTAAGTATGCAACAATAGACATACGTAGCATGTGACCTGTACTAAGTATGCAACAATAGACATACGTAGCATGAAATGTAATGTAAAACATGTACTATAAATGTACTAATGAACATAGCAAGTATATGATGTGAAAACATGGAAAGCATGAAAGTAACAAGTAGGCACATGTGTTCCACCCCAAAATGTTTCGAAAACAGTAAAAGAGGGGTCTATGTACTCACTTGAGATTGCTTAGTAGTCCTTGAGTAACAACCAAACAATGCTAGAGATCGCGGATATCAAACGGCACCTAATATAGGTAACTATGTTAATAAACCGGACCTAAATCGGAGGATTTAGATAGAATGAGGGTTCGTAAACCAAACGAGTATAGAGACTCGTGTCATATGGTTTAACAAAGCCTACATACTAAATGAAACCTAACCTAAGTGCTTTCGACCCATCGCGACCCATTAAGGTAGCTTATGCTACTTTAACGCGTCGTGCGCGTGAAATGCGTTCGGACCGTCTAACTAGTCCTATGACAAGTGTTATATGCCTAATCATGTTACATAATCAGTTATGTGACAAAAGTTTAGGTTACATATGCTTAATTACCAATTATACATGAAAAGGGTATTCTGGTAATTTACCTAAGGCATATAAACTACCTATCATACAACTATTCAAACGAAGCGACCATAGGGTATAACCTCGGAAGGTTATTCCCTACCTACTATGGTCACCTAATGTATTTGGTCAGATCCTAATGATCGACCAAATGGGTCGGGTTCGAAGGTATAAGCGATTTATTAGATCGCTTACCCTACGACCCTAGACAACGTGGTAATCAGTAGGCATAGTCCCAAGGGACTATAACCAACGTGATTACACTCACGTTGCGAAGTTCAAACGAACTTCGCATTGACCATAAACTGGTCAACGCAGAAAGTCAAACAAAGTTTGACTTTCAGACTCGAAAAGACTTGAAAAGCAATAAAAGAACAAAAGAATACTTACGAAGGGTCCCCGAATGCTAATCTAGATCCAAATAACTCAGGTATGAAACAATGGTTCCAACTTAGAGTCTTTTAGATCAGATTCTAGTGATTTTGAAGTAATGGGGGGTGGGGTATTTATAGTTTTCGGGTAACCGTTAAGATCCTTTGTCGAATATCGTGCCTTAATCGCATCCATACAAGTGTCGGAACCTTATGGTAGCTAAAAAATGATCCTTATCAGCTGACTAGGCAATTGAGAATGTGTGGGTGTGGTTAAAACAGCTGGAACCTGCTGTTAGAAACACTGAATCTGTTCTGATAGTCGGACACGGCCCGCTTCAGGATCAGACAAGTATAATGCGGGCCGCCTGGCCTGCCTGATCAGCCAACATGTTTCAGAAATGACAGTTTTAGTCCCTGCATGTGTTTAAGCCCATTTCCGGCACTTCTAAGGCCCGTAAAGCCAACTTTAAGGCCCTAAAATGATGCCTAAACATTGTGGACATGAAACATGCTCAAAAATATGTCGGATGTTGGTTCGTTTGGTCGTACGAACGCGATGTTCGCTTAATTACGACGGAATGCGCACAAGCGCGAAAAACGATCCAAATGACGCGACGAATGGATTTTTCCTATGCCAAACACTAAATTAAAATGTTTTAGTGCTTACATAAATTTTTGGAAGTCCGGATGTATTCAGAACGTAAGTTATGCGCGAAAATGCAAACTTGTGCACTTTTTGACACTTTTAGTCCCTGAATGACCCAAAAGTTTATTTTAGCATACTGAACCCCTCAAAGCCTATTTCTAAGCTATGTAAAGGATATTTATGGTATGTTTAACTTATGGTCATGTTCCGGAATGTCTGTTACAGTTCAAATTGGCATTCTTTCGCAGTTTGTCAACTTTAGTCCCTGTAAGCGATTTAACTTGATTTTGCAATACCAAAGCCTTCAAAACTTATTTATAAGTTATGTAAAGGTTATTTAAAGTATGTTAAGTATATGTCACTATTCCGGAGTTTTCGTTGCATTAAACTGGTTATATTTACGCATCAGTGCGCGTATAACCTTCCAGAAAGCGATATAGAGGTTGAAATCGAACAAGAATTGATATGTGCAAACGATACACATATTTTTACAAATCCCAAATATGAAATACAATATTTCATTGGTTTGGCATTTGTTTTATGGTTGAAGTGACACAGGTGTCACAGATACAATCCTAAAAGGGTGGATTATTGGAAGATAATGAATTAAGTTATTAATGCAATATTATGGTAGGCCCCTCTTTTGGAGGTGACGTTACCCTCGACTAAGTAGTCTGAGTCAGCAGGGATACAGTCCTAAATAGCCGGGTTATAGTATTAATAGTAGTTAACTTATGAGGGGATCAAAGAGTTTGGACCCCCGCCATCCAATACCGTGAAGTATTGAAGGAGGTCCTACTAAATTTGACCCAGGTCCATTGCAGGACCTCTAAACGCTGAACAATGGCAAGACCTTTACCAAACCGTTCCCTTAACCCCCGACCAGGTAGCCAACATACCTCCATATAGACCGTGGAGATATGAATGGTGAAAATCTTTTATTTTATATAGACTGTAAAATAATTTCAAGACACCACGGACAAACGATAAAGAAAGATCACCTTCAACATAAGCAACTAGTTATTAAAGTCATTAATACGAAACCAAATAAAAAGTGCAAAAGATTAGAAATAAAAAGTATTACACTAGACACTTTGTCTTCACCAAGTGATGTAAGAGACTTAGGCAAACATGGCCTTGATTGTCAAGAACTCTTACGATCAATCTTGGATCCCGAGACGACTCACACACTCTACGATGGACAATGGATGATGGTGGTGGATGATGGTGTTATGGTGGTGGTGGGTGGTGGGTGAAGTGTGAGAGAGGTGGTGTGCCAAGGGATGGTTTGAGCTTGAGCCAAGCACATCTATTTATAGGCTGAACAGAAGCTCGGGCACGGCCCCGTGTCCACTGGGCACGGCCCCGTGTCCACATCCTTCTCTTTCTTCATTAAATGCAGCTTTGTCTTATTAGTTGACCACGCCCCTGTGTCCGCTGAGCACGACCCCGTGGTGCAGAAGAATCTTTGTACTATGCAGATTTGCTGGATTGTGCGAATCTTATAGTTGACCACGGCCCCGTGTCCGCTGAGAACGACCCCGTGGTGGGCAATAGAAGCTTCTACCACTTTGTCTTTTCTGCTGACACTTGGGCACGCCCCCGTGCTGGCTGAGCACGGGGCGTGTTCAGTCTTCTGTCTTCTTGTTTTGCTTGGGAAGATGCTGTCGTGAGGTCGGGCATGTCACGTCTTGTTCCTTTTCTTGTATTTATGTTAGATTTTGATGTCTTTTTGCTTCTTTTGTTAATTTGAGCTTATTTAATCCTGAAAATACAAAAGGAAGACAAAAGCACACTTTTTCCAACATTAGTACTAAAAAGGGGTTAGTTTTATGCCTCATTTGAAGAAATTTATATGTTAATATTTGAACACATCAAGTATCGAGAACACATTCAGACATGTGCAATGTCCGAATGGGCGTAAGGTTGAATTTGCTTCGAGTGTGTTTGAGAAGCGTGCTCTTACGTGGTGGAACGGAGTGATGCACGACAGGGGTGCCGAAGTGGCGTTGGTACAAACATGGGAAGAGCTTCGAGCTCTCATGATGAGAGAGTTATGTCCCCGTCATGAAATTCGAGCTTTGGAACGAGAGTTTGACGATCTGAAACAAGATGGGGGAGAACACCGTGCGTATACGAATCGATTTGAGGAGCTCAGTCTTTTGTGTCCTACTATGGTTACCCAGTTGGGGAAAGCGATAGAGAGGTATATCGATGGTCTACCCGATTCTATTCTGGATATAGTAACCGGTATTAATCCTACCACCCTTCGCCAAGCAATTGAGTTGTCTGCTACCCTGACTGAGTCTCAATTCAGTAAGGGTAAACTCACCCGCAAGGGTGATAAAAAGAAGGCGACTGATTCTGGGATGGACAAGAAAGAGGGTAAGGGTAAAGAAGGTGAGTCATCGAAGAAGTTGAGAAAGCGAAAGGGTTCCCAGAATTTTGCAGTAACTGCACAAACTGCTCAAAACCCTCAGAACCCGCCAGCTCAGTCTCCTGTGAAGAAAGCGTATGCTGGTACCACACCTCATTGTGCTCGCTGCAATGGTCATCATGTTGCACAACAAGCTTGTAGGCAATGCACAACGTGTGGTAAGCTTGGGCATCTGGCCAACGTCTGTCGTTCGGGTCAGAATCAGATTGTTCGGAATCAAGCTCCAGTTCAGGGGAATGCTGCTAGATTCACACCGGGTACATGTTTCAATTGTGGAGAGCTTGGTCACTACCGCAACAACTGTCCGAGGTTGGCAAATGCAAATGTAAATCCAAGCGTGAATGTCAATGCAAATGCAAATCTCGCTCGTGGGCGAGCGTACAATCTGAATGCTAACGAAGCAAGGGCTGACAACGAGGTGGTTAATGGTACGTTTCTTGTTAACAATCGACCTGCATATATTCTTTTTGATTCTGGCACCGACAGAAGTTTTGTTTCATTATCTTTTGAACCTTTGCTTGCGATACCTAGAACTAAACTGAGGAAACCCTTATCTGTCGAAGTTGCTACTGGTAAACCTCTTGTTCTCGATTCTGTTATTCAAGATTGTCAGTTAAACGTTGATAACCATCTTTTTCCCATTGACCTCACACCGATGCAACTTGGGAGTTTTGATATTATCGTGGGGATGGATTGGTTAACCAAATATCATGCTGAGGTGGTTTGTTTTGATAAGATTGTTCGTGTTCCTCTTCCGTCTGGCGATGTTCTGGAAGTTTGTGGCAAAAAACCATCTGGTGGATTGAAGCTTATGTCATGTACAAAGGCCGAAAGATATTTACGAAAAGGATATGTTGCTTTTCTGGAACATGTCGCCGAGGAGAAAGGCATGAGCAAGAGTGTTCAGGATATTCCGATGGTTCAGAATTATCCAGAGGTGTTTCCTGATGAACTGCCTGGTTTGCCTCCAATTCGTCAAGTCGAGTTTCATATTGACCTTGTACCCAATGCCAACCCACTTGCGAAAGCACCTTATCGTCTTGCACCGTCAGAGATGCAAGAGTTATCAAAACAGCTTCAAGAGTTGTCTGATAAAGGATTCATCCGTCCGAGCTAGACGCCTTGGGGAGCACCTGTTCTCTTTGTGAAAAAGAAAGATGGATCTTTTCGAATGTGTATCGATTATCGTGAGCTTAATAAGCTTACCATCAAGAATCGATATCCCCTGCCTAGAATTGATGATCTCTTCGACCAGCTGCAAGGTGCTTCATGCTTTTCCAAGATCGATCTGCGATCTGGGTATCATCAACTTCGTGTTCTCGAGGAAGATATTCCCAAAACTGCTTTTCGTATAAGATATGGGCATTATGAGTTCACTGTCATGCCTTTTGGTTTGACAAATGCCCCAGCTATCTTCATGGACTTAATGAATAGGGTTTGTAAACCTTATTTAGATAAATTCATCATTGTGTTCATCGACGATATTCTCATTTATTCAAATTCTCAAGCCGATCACGAGCAACACCTTCGTCTGACATTGGAACTCCTAAAGAAGGAACAACTTTTTGCTAAATTCTCCAAGTGTGAATTCTGGCTTAAAGAAGTTCAGTTCTTGGGTCATATTGTCAATGAGTAGGGTATTCACGTAGATCCATCCAAGATTGTTGCAATTAAGGATTGGAATACACCGACGACACCTACAGAAGTTTGTTCTTTTCTTGGTCTTGCTGGTTACTATCGATGGTTTATTTCTAACTTTTCAAAGATCGCGGTTCCACTCACTGCTTTGACTCAGAAGAATAAGCCTTTTGAGTGGGGACCTAAGCAAGAAGAAGTGTTCCAAATGCTGAAACGGAAGCTCTGTGACACTCCTGTTTTATCTCTACCTGAGGGAAACGATGATTTTGTTGTCTATTGTGACGCTTCGAATCTAGGACTTGGTTGCGTTCTTATGCAACGAGGTAAAGTCATAGCTTATGCGTCTAGACAGCTGAAAATTCACGAAAAGAACTATACGACTCATGATCTTGAGTTAGGAGCTGTGGTTTTTGCGCTTAAAATCTAGAGACACTACCTCTATGGAACGAAGTGTGTGGTTTTCACACACCATAAAAGTCTCCAGCATATTTTCAATCAGAAGGAGCTGAACATGAGGCAACGACGTTGGGTTGAACTCTTAAACGATTATAATTGCGATATCCGCTACCATCCTGGTAAGGCGAATGTCATAGCAGATGCGCTTAGTCGAAAGGAACGAGTCAAGCTTCATTATGTTCGAACTCTATCTGATATTCAATCTCGTGTTCTTCAAACTCAACGATCTTGTGTGATCAATGACTTATTGAAATATGAGCTACCACTTCAACTTGAGCTTAAACTCGAAAGGAAAGACGATGGTTTACTCTATTTTGAGAATCGTTTGTGGATTCTGAATCAGGACGATCTTCGCACATTAGTAATGGACGAATCTCACAAGTCTCGATATTCTATCCATCCTGGTGATGATAAAATGTACAAGGATCTTCATACTAAGTTCTGGTGGCCTGGTATGAAGAAGGATGTTGCCTTGTATGTGTCGAAATGCCTAACTTGTCTCAAAGTCAACGTCGAACATCAACGACCTTCTGGTTTGCTTGTACAGCCAGAGATACCGGTTTGGAAGTGGGAGAACATTGCAATGGATCTCATCACTAAGTTACCACGTACGTCTAAAGGTCATGATGCTATTTGGGTCGTAGTTGATCGTTTAACGAAATCTGCTCACTTCTTACCAATCCGTGAGGATTTCTCTGCTGAAAAGCTTGCCAAGATCTATGTAGACGAGATCGTATCACGACATGGTGTTCCTTTAGATATCATTTCAGATCGTGATGCTCGGTTTTCGTCTCATTTTTGGAAGACCATGCAATCTGCTTTGGGGACCCAACTAAATCTAAGCACTGTTTATCATCACCAAACAGATGGTCAATCTGAGAGAACGATTCAAACTTTAGAGGATATGCTTAGAGCATGCGTGATAGACTTTGGTGGTAATTGGTATTCTCATTTGCCACTGATCGAGTTCTCATACAATAATAGTTATCATGCTAGTATTAAGATGGACCATTCGAAGCTCTCTACGGTCGAAAATGTCATTCACCCGTCTGTTGGAATGAGATCGGTGAAGCTCAGCTTACTGGACCTGAGCTCATTCTGGAAACAACAGACAAAATCAAGACAATCCGCGATAATCTTGTGACCGCTAGAAGCCGTCAAAAGAGTTATGCAGATTTGGGACGCAAGCCCATGGAATTTCAAATCGGAGACCGTGTCCTACTCAAGGTGTCGCCTTGGAAGGGAGTGGTGAGATTTGGAAAGAAAGGAAAACTTGCACCACGATATGTTGGACCATTTAAGATTGTTGAAAGAATTGGAAAGGTTGCCTATCCACTAGAACTACCTCCAGAGCTTGGAAATGTTCATCCGACTTTTCATGTGTCCAATTTGCGAAAGTGTTTAGCTGATGCAGATCTTCACATTCCTCTCGACGAGATTCAAATCGACAAAACAATGCACTTTGTCGAGAAACCTGTGGAGATAGTGGAACGTACATACAAACAGTTGAAGAACAAACGGATTCATTTGGTCAAAGTTCGCTGGGAATTCAAACGTGGCCCCGAGTTTACTTGGAAACGTAAGGACCAGATGAAGGCAAAATATCCGCATTTGTTTTCACAAGATTCCTCCAAATAAAATTTCGGGACGAAATTTCCTAAAGTAGGGGAGACTGTGACCACCTTGGTTTTCACACTCGTATTTGTTTGACTTTCATTGTAACAAATACCGTATTTGGAATAAAACTTATTTGAACATACTTGCTTTGTGCTTATACATGCTTATACCAATACAAACACGTGAAACAATTGCAAATTTGTTGAGTTTTATGCTATTAAACAAGGTTACATAAACTATAAGGGCCTATTGTGACATTTTGTGAAACTACAAAATAAGGGATCTAAATTGTCATTTCTGAAACTATATAAATACGAGGGTTAAAGTGCAATTATTTCAAAGTATAAGTTTTGGGTTCTTTTTGTAATTTTTGAAAACTTATTTTATAAAGAAATAAATATATAGTTTGAAATAAAAGTCCAAGGTTCATTTGGTCATTTTCTGAAACTTGAACTATAGGGACCAAACCTGCCACTTTGAAACTTTATTTAACTAATTTCCACTAACTAAGTTAGTTTATGTATTAAGATTCCTGCTTTAAAACTTAACCCAGTTAGTTTAACTAACTGACTATTACAGGGACCATTTATGTCAATTCTCAAAACTTTAGGGACCAATTATGTACTTCTGATGAAAGTATAGGGACTGTTATTGTAACTTTTCGAAAGTTCAGGGACTATTTTTGTACAAAATGAAACTTGAGGGGCTAAATTGTAAATATCCAAAAACCCGGTCAAAAGGGGGTCCTTCTGTATCGGACCGGCCCTGCCGGGTTTCGAATTCACGACCTCTCGGTTGTAACACGAACGACTTAACCAGTTTATCCTCTGTACAGAGCTGTTAGAATTAGGAACATTAATTCATATATACACACATTAGGAAACTAGTTATTTTATTAAAATTAATTCTGAATTAAAAATGTTTAATTATCAACGAACCGGCCACAACCCGGGATTCGAACCCGGGCATACTCGCACAAACAACACGCGCACAACCAGCTGGTCTACCAGCTTGGATGTGTTTTATTTGAAATCTAATAATATATATATTAGCATTATTTTCGAGCTGAATTACACATAATCGATTTTTAATCCATTATTTCGACCTGTAAAGCTACCCACATGATCCCCAACCCATCCCAACTCGTTCCAATCATTCAAACGACACAAATTCGTGCTATAACCACTATGAATCGGAACTTTTTATTAAAAAAAGAATATAAAGTAGATCAAATCCACTAAGTTTTGTTGAATCTGAGATCTAAACTTCGTGTATTTAAGTTCCTTGCATTCCTAGCAACATTCCACAACATTTACAAACACTTAAACACCCGAAATCGTCGGATTAAAACCTGCAACTCGCCGGAATACTCACTTTTTCGCTGGAATTTTTCAATCCGATCATCCTTTCAATACCGGTTCGTTTTTATTGTTTCAATTAATTATTTTATTCTTATACAATGTTTCTCCAAAGTTAATTTGAATATAACACAGTTTTCCCGTAGAATTGAAAGAGTTTGACTTCTCTTTGGAGAAGATGACCAGGCCCTGTTTGGTTATAAGTATAGCAGTCCTAAACCAAACACAAACAGAAACTTAGCCCAGTGGTTAAGACTCTGTTTGGTTACAATACAGACCCAGGTTCGAACCCAGGGGTCTGCATTTCTTTTTAATCAATTAATTTTTAATATTTTCAACATTCCAATAACTTTTATAAGATTATTAATCAATGTTGCTTTTATTAAAAATGTGAAATTAGTCAATTTATTTATAAAACTAATTTTTACAATATTGAAACAGTTTATTATTAAATAATTAATAATAAATCTATTTTTAGGAATTAAATTCTGAAATTTTCAGATTAATTATTTTAAGTGTTAATCTTTACAAAAATAATGTTGCTACTGATATTTTATATAATTTCAATATTTATATAATTAAATCAGTAATATTCAAGTTCAATAATTAAAAATGTTATTTAATTTTTATGATATAAATTAATTATATCACTTGTACAATATTTTGCCAATAATCATTATATTTAATTATGATACTAGTTAAATATATTTGATTTATTATTACAAAGGTTTAAATTAAATCGATTGTACATTTTTTTTTTGCAATTTAATTATTTATGATAAATAAATATTTTTTCATAAATAATTCCTCTATATCAGGATCATTTTTCCGTGCCCTCTAAACATATAATTCACAAGATCCTTCTGTTAATCTAAACACTATCAAATACAATAAATACTCAACAAATCCCGTCAACACTATACGACCTCAATATTGATACATTATTCTTGTACGATTCATTAGGACAACTTGAGTTTCCTTATTATCAGACACTTTAATCTTGACTTGCGTATTCGGAATCGCCTGCAAAATAATGTGAGTACATAGATCCCCTCTTTTTACTGTTTTCGATTGTTTTGGGGTGATTCATATGTATCAAACGATTCCAATATTTCAACGATGGTTTTAAAACGATTGAGATGGTTAATACAAAACTAATAACGATTTCGATAATGTGAACGGACTTGTTGGTGGTAATTACATAACGAATGACATTCATTAATTTCAGCCAAACCGACCAGTATTAGGTTATGGTACCATAGGATCCGACAAATCCCGTTATCAACTAGACCCATGGTTATGTGTGGGTTAAGTGGGAAACGACTGAATCTGATGATTGTTAACTTACCCTTTGGAGGTTTGTTAATGCGAGAATGATTGGGAACGAAGAACGAGTCACAAAGGTTTGAATGTTATTAGCGAGACAACCAAAAGTAGTTTTCACAATTAAAACGAGAACGACTTAAACGAATGAACGATGTTCTATAACGAGAACGAGTTAAACAATATTACACAACGATGTTTACGAAACTATATAAACCATTCAAGTTTTATTATAAGAACGATTTATGATTTGGTTTACATAAACAAATGTTTTGGGTTAAGATTCATGGCAAGGGTTATAAATTATGACCAATCTATTTTGACTTGGTTATTCATTTACAATACAAACATTTTACAAAACAAGGTTTTCTAATATCAATTAACGAAGTTGTACAAGTTGTTTCAACATACAAACGAGCCATGAATCTGATACTCACACAAAAACTCTGTACTCGCCAGCATTTCTTTGCTGACTTTGTTTTTACATATGTTTCAGGTGATGTTGCTTAATGTTGATTGCGAATAGGATGCATGCTCACTTAGGACCGGACGAGGCCTTAGTGATTTAATAACGATGATAAACTATGTTTGAATTGCTTATTTAACTTTAAGACAATGTTTAATATTCAATAAAACGAAACCCTTCTATCCATGGTTTGAAACAATAATTCTGTTACAACACTCCCCGACATTTCCGCCACGATTTGTTGTTTTACGTGGTCGGGGTGTGACAAAACAGGATTGCCAGTACCAAAGATTGGGCACGGGGGCATGTTCAGCGGACACGACCCGTGCTGAGCTCTGCAGAAGCTGAAAATCTAAGAAAAAATCCTAAAAAAAACAGAAAAATAAGAAAAAATGATTAGGCCGTTGATTCCTAACTTTCTTAAAATCCTTGTGTCCCCGGCAACGGCGCCAAAAACTTGATGTGTGCGGTGTGTTATTTAATTTTAAATATATTTTAAGCCCTTTTTAACACTTTAGTCAAGTTTTAAATTTATAAAACACGATATTTTACTAACACTAAACACACATATGGGCAAGTGCACCCATCATGAGCGTAGTATAGCGTTGGTAAGATACCGAGGTCGTCCAAGGACACAAGAGCTTTTAGTACCGGTTTATCCTCAACGTCTAATCAAATCAAAATTTTAGAAAAAGGTTTTAAACAAGAAAATAAAAACTAACTAAAAATGTTGAA
Organism: Helianthus tuberosus; assembly: GCA_030545235.1. NCBI lineage: Eukaryota > Viridiplantae > Streptophyta > Magnoliopsida > Asterales > Asteraceae > Helianthus > Helianthus tuberosus. Next base: position 133,748,741 of record CM060363.1, read on the forward strand.
AATAAAAAATAAAAATAAAAACAGATAGATAAGATGAATCACTTGGATCCGACTCGCCTTTAGTGTAACCTTTGATGTTTTCCGCACTTTTGCACTTTTTAAGAGATTATCTTAGTTATAGTAGTAGGCCCCTCTTTTGAAGGTGACGTTACCCTCAACCCAGTAGTTTGAGTCAGCAAGGATACAATCCTAAAGGGTTGGATTATTGGAAGATAATTAATTAAGTTATTAATGCATAATGTGGTAGGCCCCTCTTTTAAATGTGACGTTACCCTCGGCTAAGTGGTTTAAGTCAGCCGGGATACAATCCCAAGTAGCCGGGTTAATGTATTAATAGTAGTTTACATATGAGGGGATCAAGCCATTCGCACCTCCGCCATCCAATACCAGTGGGTATTGAAGGAGGCCCTAGTAAGCTTGACCCAGGTCCTTGCAGGATCTATACACTGAACAAGGCAAGAACCTTACCAAACTATTCCCTTAACCCCCGACCAGGTGGCCAACATATCTCCATATAGACCGTGGAGATATGAATGGTGTAAATCTTTTATTTTATATAGACAGTAAAATAACGCCGAGACACCACGGACAAATGATAAGGAAGTTTCACCTTCAACATAAGAAACTAGTTATTAAAGTCATTAATACAAAACCAAATAAAAAGTGCGAAAAGATTAAAAAACAAAAAAGTATTACACTAAATGCTTGTCTTCACCAAGTGATGTAAGAGACTTAGGCAAACATGGCCTTTGATTGTCAAGAACTCTTACTATCAATCTTGGATCCCGAGACTACTACACACACTCTATGATGGATGATGGATGATGGTGGTGGATGTGGGTGTTCTGATGGTGGTGGAGTGTGGGTAAGTGGGAGAGAGGTGGTTTGTCAAGGGATGCCTTCGCAATGAACCAAGCACCCTTATTTATAGCCTGCACAGAAGCCTGGACACGGCCCCGTGCCCGCTGGGCATGGCCCCATGTCCACCCATCTTCTCTTTCTTCATTAAATGCAGTTTGTCTGCATTAGTTGACCACGACCCCGTGTCCGCTGGGCACGGCCCCGTGTGCAGAAGCGTATCTATACTATCAAGATTTGCTTGGATTCTGCGAATCTTAGCGTTGACCACGGCCCCGTGTCCGCTGGCCACGCCCCCGTGTTGGGAAATAGAAGCTTCTACAACTTTGTTTTTTCTGCAGACACTTATGCACGCCCCCGTGTTCAATGAGCACGAGGCGTATTCAGCCTTCTGATGTCTTGTTTTTGCTTAGGAAGATGTTGTCGAGGGGTCGGGCATGCCACGTTTATTCCTTTTCTTGTATTATTGTTAGATTTGGTTGTATTTTTGCTTCTTTTGTTCATTTAAGCTCATTTAACCCTGAAAATACAAAAGGAAGACAAAAGCACACTTTTTCCAACATTAGTACTAAAAAGGGTTAGTTTTATGCCTCATTTGATGTAATTTATATGTTGCATTTTACACACATCAAGGCACTCACGTACCTCACAAGAGTAGCCTCATGGGAGAGTCTCCTCCTTCTTCGGTGGTTCCTGGACCTTGTTAATGAAGTCCCACTTTGCTGGCTTGACATTCTAGGAAGAAGTGACCAACCTTCAACAAGATATAGGATATCCGAACATTCAGCACGGCCCCGTGCCAGAGTGACACGACCCCGTGCTGCTTCATCTGATCTGGATTCTTAGCTCAAGAAAATTTATTTTAAGTTAAATTTGATTGATTTTTAATTTTATGGACGTAAACAACTTAAAATAATGTTTTACTATAGTAGATTTGTAAAAATTTGAGCTAAGAATCAAGGGTTTGAACCTCCTATTGAAGCTTTTTAAGCTTGAAGCTTCAATGGAGTTCATGGAGGAAGGAAGAAATCTGGAGGATCTTGCCCTTTTAGAATGGTTCCAAACACTCTCCTCAAAGGCTAACTTTATAGACAGTGACAGTTCACTGGCACGGCCCCGTGCCTGGGTAGCACGGCCCTGTGCCGTCTGCATGTGTCAGAGAATGTTGTCCGTTAGTAGAACACGGCCACGTCATCACTGAAACGGCCCCGTGCCAAAAAATACGAGGGGCACGACCCCGTGTTCAGGGTTTTTATGAAGATTGTCTAGGTTTTCAAGGAATTATCCGATATCAGGTGGTTCATACTAGTCGGAATAACACCGTATCGTCGGATATACCTTAGCCTCCGACGAGAGGTACGAAAATGCAAGAGGTTGTCGGAAAGGTAGAAGCCTTCTTTAAAAATGGGAAAACGGAACCCTCCCTTATTTACCTTATCTGGGCTCTTGTTAAAGGGTATGAGTCGATGCGCTCTTGCCCAAACCTTCGGTGTAAAATTAACACTCCATAAAGTGGACCGTCATCGCGAAATTGAAACAGAGACGACTATGGCTCTCGTTTTTGTTTTCGCTAGCGTCTACGGTAGAGGGTTGTTGACCTAGGTGTTGTTCTATGTACCTGATTTTTCTTCTATCGATTCTCCTTCGGATGGGATCCTTGATGAACATCGCGCCTTCATCAAGGATTCGATTTCTTTGATTTTTAGGAGAATCTTCTCTTCTATTTGACTTATGTCTTCTAAGTCGTATAGGTGAGAGGGTTGATGGAGTTCAGGTGGATGGACTTCATTATCATTTTTACTCCCACCCATCTTAAGGTGTTCGTTACAGGAAAACGCTGGGGATAAATAGTGGGGAGTGAAGTTTAGAACGCCACATTCCGATTCTTCATGCTCCTCCCCACAATAGTCGCACCATGCACCGTAAGAGTGGTGGGGGTAAAAATAATCAAAGAAATCCATGTTTTTCCAGAAAGTTTTTAACCGCCGGGATCAGGCGGTCATTAATTTCCTACAAACCGTTAGTTTGACATGGCCCCGTGTTAAGATAACATGGCCCGTGCTGCAGTCTGTATCTGGCAGAAAATAGATTTAATGATACTGGAGAGTTAACACGGCCCCGTGTTTGAATAGTACGGCCCCGTGTCAATTCTGCAGAAAGTGAAAAATTAAAAAAAAGAAGAAAAACCTAAAAAGAAAAAAGAAGGATTAGGCCGTTGATTTTAAGCTTTCTTAAAATTCTGGTGTCCCAGGCAACGGCGCCAAAAACTTGACGTGTGCGGGTGTGTATATATTTTTTAGTATATTTTTAGCTCTTTTTACTCACCAATTCAAGTTTTAAATTTATAAAACACGATATTCTACTATCACTCTACGCATACGCTGGGTCAAGTGCACCCATCGTGGACGTAGTATAGTGATAGCAAGATACCGAGGTCGTCCAAGGACACAAGAGCTTTTAGTATCGGCTTATCGTCAATGTCTAATCGAACCAAACTTTGAAGAACAGATTTTAAAGCAACAAAAAAAATAAACTAAAAAGCAAAAATAAAATATAAGGAAAAATAGATAGACAAGAAGGAATCACTTGGTTCCGACTCATCTTTTATGTATCCTTTTGATGATTTCCGCACTTTGGGCATTTTAAGAGATTATCTTAGTTATAGTAGTAGGCCCCTCTTGTGAAGGCTACGTTACCCTCAACCTAGTGGTCCGAGTCAACAAAGATACAATCCCACTAGGTCAGATTATTGAAAGATAATTAAGTAAGTTATTAATGTGAAAAGTGAGACAACGATCACCCTCAACCCTTTGGTCTGAGTCAGCATGCATACAGTCCTTGCAAGGTTGGTTTAAAGTGTTAATAGTAGTTTATAAATAAGGGATTCAAGCGTTTGGCACTTCTCCCATATGGTGGGTAGAGCCCGTCCTACCCGTGAAGTGTTACTAAGCATGAACCAGGTTCTCGCAGGATCTATACACTTAACAAGACATAAAATTTACCCAACCACCCTTCTAACCCCCTTCCAGGTAATTAACGCACTTTATATAGACCGTAAAGACACCAATATGTGAATCAACAACATATGAAGAATGATTTGATAAATTTGCATTCAATATAAAAAACTAGTTATTAAAGTCATTAATACATACCCAATTAAAAGGTTGCCAAAGATTGGAAATCAAAAAAGAAATACATAAAAGATTTGTCTTCACCAATTGATGTAAGAGTTTAACCAAGCATGGCCTTTGTTTGAAAAAGACTTTTACTATCAATCTTGGATCCCAAGACTACTACACACACTCTAAATGATGGAAGATGGATGATGGTAGTGGATGATGGTGTTGTAGTGGTTGTGGAGTGGTGGTAAGTGAGAGAGAAGTGGTTTGCCAATGGATGGTTTGGAATAGAACCAATAACATCTATTTATAGCAAAAATCAGGGGCTTCACCATGGCCCATGCCCGCCTGGCACGGCCCCGTGGTCATCTCTCTCTCTTTCTCATTAACTTCTGTGTCAGGTCTTGTACTAACTCGGCCCCGTGTGTCAACAACACGGCCCGTGGCCAAAGTACTTGCTGTACTATCGCAGATTCTAAAAATCTTTGAGTTGACCACGCCTCGTGTTGGCTTAGCACGGCCCCGTGTTGGCTGTCAGTTTTGTCCTTTGCTGTTGTCTTTTCTTCTACACAGCATCCATTCTCGGACACGGTCCGTGTCTAGTGGACACGGCCCCGTGTCATGTCTTATGATCTTGCTATTCTTGTGGTTTGGATGTGGATTGGGGCTTGGCGAGTTGTGTCAATTCCTCCTTCTTTGTATTTATGTTGGTTTTTGTTGTTATTTTGCTCCTTTTGCACATTTAAGCTCTTTTGACCAGGTAAATTAAAAAGGAACATAAAAACAAGCTTTTTCCAACATTAGTACTGAAAAAGGGTTGATTTTACGCCGTATTTGATATAATTTATATGTTATATTTTATGCACATCACCTTTCAATGGTATTAGTCCATCACAATCCACCCTCCTTAAGAGCCAACGTCCATCTTGGACATGGCCATGTTGGTCACGGCTGGCTCTTTCCAGGCCACCACTCCGAGCCTCATTGGTCACGGCCACGTTGGTCATGGCTTGCTCTCTTCAGGCCACCACTCCGAGTTCTGGCTCTGATGCCAATGTTATATACCAAACGAGAGAACTCGACCCAAAAGACTAGTCTGGTCGGTGAGATAGCCCATTTGGTATATAAACCCCACATCATATGCCCATACAACCGATGTGGGACAAGTCCCATACCCTGCAATGGTATTAGTCAATAATAATAAGTAACTATTTTAAGGATAATAGTGTGTGTATTAAGTGAGAGATGTTAGTGCAGTAATGTCTATCGCCTCTGTCAATCCAGTTCGTAGAAGAATTAGTAGATTACAAGGCATTATTATATAATATATAGAGAAAAGGCAAGGTGGCAATATTGTAAATAAGGGGAAATCTCTTATAAGCCTTGGCCTATAAATAGGAGTCTCATGTTAGACTTTTAGAACTTTTGCCATTCTAGACTTTGGAGAGCTTTGGAGCTAGAGAGAGAGTCTAGAGAGAGAAAGTGTAAAAGGTGATTCACGGTGCTTGTAATATTTTCATACGATCAATTGAATCACAGATTATAGTATGTTTTTGTGTTCGGTCCACGCACGTGTACGGATTCCGCACGTCACACGTGTCATACGCAATCGTTCGGGAGTCGAAAACCGATCCTACAAGTGGTATCTGAGCGGGAGCTCGATTGCACTGATAAAATACACAAAATTGCACGAGATTTCATCAGATTCAGAGTTAAAATCACATCAGATTTGCCAAAATTCTTACTCTACTCTTTTTCTTCACGTTTTTTACTGAAAAACGCAAAATTAAACGAGATTTTACGGTTAAAAATCGCTGAAATTTTAATATGTTATGCGAAAACAGATGATTTACATGCCTACAAATTTCAGATCTTAATTCTAAGCGGTTTGTGAGAAATCAAGATTTTTCTGGTTCGAATACGTTAAAAATTGTTGCTGTTGTTCATGATGATCACCGATCGGATGACCATCTGATCCAAAAATCTAGTATGTTCAATATTACATTTGCATTTCATTCGATCGAACAAGCTTTATCACGTGAACATATTAGTTAATGTCAGAGGCCCAATAACTTTTGCAGTCCACTCTAATACCAAATGGTCCAATAAGCTTGTAAGACTCAATTGCTTGTCGGCTCATTTAAAATTTGCATGTGATCTGTTAGTAAGCATGTGTATATTGAAAAGATAAAGTGTAGCGGCCCTATTAGATTCTAGATATCAGCATACGTGTAATCGGCCCATGTGATTTCTGTTTTAGTTCATTCATCATCAAAGGCAATTAATAAGATTGCATGTTAACCAAGTTTTTTGTCAGATACTGTTGAAAGTCCAAGTCTCGAATGGCAATCCGTACGGATTGCCATCCGATCCTCTACATACATTGACATTTGACTTGGTGTTGCAAACTCTCACACGGCAATCCGAACGGATTGCCATCCGATCCATAGCACATTTGTTTGTTTGTCAAGTGTCGGAAGGCACTTCGAACGGATTGCAATCCAATCCATGGGATATTGGTCCAATCGTCGAACGGCAATCCGTACGGATTGCCATCAGATCCACTGCAGTTTGGTCTTTGTGTTTTGAGGTACAATCGTCGAACGGCAATCCGAATGGATTGCCATCCGATCCAAAATCTCACTCGATCGAAGTGGAATATTTGTTATTGAGCCAAGTCTCGGATTGCACTTCGTTCGGATTGCAATCCGATCCAAAGTTCATATCACATTTTAATCTCATCCGATCATTGCATAGTGTCAGATCCACTAATTTGTTGGCCCAATAAGATTTTAAATAGATTAAGTGTTGTCGGCTGCATGTATAACATCTTGATCCATGTGATTGATTAAAGTCTGTCTGACTAAAAGCATGTGAAGATTGCATGAAAAGTTGATTTCTTTATCGGCCATAATAAAAATTGAAGTCCACTAAAACAAAGGTCCAATTAGAATTGGTTAACAGCCAACGTGACATTGATTATCGGCCCAATCATCATCAATATGAGTATGAAAATTGTCGGCCACTGTTTAGTGCTTGAAACACTTGATATACTCAGTTCATTAATTCAAGTTGTCCAAGTATCGAAGTGCAATCCGTACGGATTGCAATCCGATCCACGTGCACTTAGCTGAAGGTATTACTTATTTGCGTCAACTCTCGGATCTCAATCCGATCCAAAACCATTTCATTCAATATTGTTTCTTAATCTCAATCCGATCCAAATACAACTTCAATTAAAGTGATTTGTTTGCAAACTCTCGAGTGGCACTTCGAACGGATTAACATCCGATCCAAGTGATCCGATTCAAAGTCACCCGATTGACTTTCGTTGACACTGTCTGATCAGATACACATCCGATCCAGTTAATTTAAAAAAATAACGGATCGTTTGTTTGTTCGATTGAAGGTGATTCGAGGTGAAAAACAAGGAGCAAATTCAAAGTTCGATACAAGAAAGCATCATGGCTGAAGAGTTCTACAACACGTTTTACAAGGCATTCACGTCCGAGTCTTTCAGAACATCGACTGTCACACCAAAAAGCATATCGAAAGCTATATCTGAAAATATTAACCATGATAATTTTTACGGAACCCATTCAAAACCACCAAAGCTCGAAAGTATTGAAGATTACACATGGTGGAAAGAACGATTCATCAACTGGGCCAAAGCTTATGCGCACGAAAGCTGGTTTTGCATGGAGTTTGGTTACGATAGACCTGTCAACGACAAAAACGAAGAATTTCCATTCAAAAGCTTATCCGTTGAAGACAAAAAGAACTTCTCATATGAACGAAGAATGATTGCTCTAATCCAACAGTCGATTAGAGATGATATTTTTGCATTACTTGATCATGACGGTTCATCTAAATTTGTTTGGGAAGCTTTACGGGTTAAAGCTGAGGGGGGTAAACAAATCAAAAAGAACAAAATAGCCTTACTTAAAAAGGAATTTGATTTGTTTGATGGTTTAAAAGGTGAATCTGTACGACAGATGATTGAAAGATTTTGTCACCTTAAAATTGAACTCGATAGGTTTGGAATTGTAAAAACACGTGAGGAAATCATTGATAAAATCATTGAAGCGTTACCACGAGCTGATCAGTGGCAAACATTCGTGTTTATTTTTGAAAAACGATGCGTTGTTTGATACAATTACTCTTGATGTTTTGATAGAAAAGATAGAAAGTCATGAGCTTGAGCTGTAGAAGCAAATCAAGATGAAGAATTATTTGCATCAATAGAATGTCGGTCTTTACTACAAGGGTAGTGTACCTTCGGTGACAGTTAGTGAACCGATAAAGACTGCATACAGTGTCGAAAAGACGAAAGACCCACAGAAAAGCTCATCAAGCTACGATCCAGGATAGCATTCATTATTAACAACACCAAACTCTGAAGAACCTAAAGAGATTCTCTGCAACATCGCTTTAAAGCTAAAGAATTCTTCAACAATGAACATCAACGCTGCTAAACAGCAAATGAGTCTTCTAGGATCAATTCTGGAATCATACAAAGATCTGGTAGCTGGAAAAATTGGAAATTCCGAACTGACAAAGGAAGATTACTACCAGATCGATCCAGAAGAGATGGAACTCATTGATCAGAGATGGTGTTTAGCAAGCTGCATTCGACGAGCTCAGGGGTTCATGGATATTACTGGCAGACAATCAATCTGTGGACCATCAACAAAGCTGGGATTCGACAAATCAAAAGTGACCTGCTTCAAATGCAAGCAAAAGGGTCATTTCAAAAGAGAATGCAGAAACTCTGCTGTTGAATAGACCACTAATCCCTTTAAAGAGGATTACTATCAAAAGGCGATCTATCACAAGAACAGAAAGGAATTAACAAGGTTAAAACAAATTGAAGATAATCCTGAAAAGGAAAAGTCAAGAGCATGTGTTGTGATTCAAGATGATGAAGGGTTTGACTGGAGTGAATTCCTTCCGGAAGATGATCTTGTTGATGATCGGTTCACAGCACATGGCAGAACTGTATCAAAGAATAAACATCGTGCATTTGTTGCTGAAATAAAAGAGAAAACGAGAGAAGAGATTCTAAAAGAGAAAACATACAGAGAGAGGTGTATTGTTGGGTATAGAATTGAAGAAATGGAGAAAGAATACGAAGAGGCTAGGAATTATAAAAGATGGGACAAGAAGCAAGAGTGTTATGTCAACAGCAAAGGTGAACCAGTTGTTCATCCAAAAGAAGTGGTTCATGAAGACGTTCTTACAGTAATCCCTCTATCCGGCGAGTACTAATCAAATGTTGAGAAAGATAAGCATTATAAGAAAAAGTTGGATAAAATCATCAGAGATGTCATGACCGCAAGTCTGAAGAAGAGGGATGAAGAAAGAATGAAGATGAATGTTGAAAGCTTGGTGGATGAACTGAAGAAGGTCGCTGAGGAAGTGAAAGTTGAAGTTATGAAAGAAAAAGGAGCTGTTACTGAAGAACAGTAGAATGAAGAAGAACAGAAGAAGAAAGAAGAAGCTGATGAGAAGCTGGAAAGTTCAGTTGAAGTGGATGATAGTGCTGGTATTGGTGAGAAACAGAAGAAGATTGAGGCTGATCAGACACAGATGGAGGAGAAAGCCGAGGTGCTGATCACTGAGGTAAAAATTGAATCTGAAGTCTTAAAAATTGCTGAAACATGCAAGAATTGCATGGAAACGTGTTGTGCTTGTACTAAAAAAGATGAGAAATTCAGAACAAGAGACATTGAATTCACTTAAATCGAATAAGTTTTCAAAAATAAATGCAAAGAGATGTTAGAAAACGAAAAATTTTGAAAGATAAGGACGAAAAGTTAACACAAAAATGCAAGAGTTTAGAAAAAGAAAATGAAATTTTGAAAGCAAAGATTTCAAAAATGACAGAAGAATGTTTGCAAAAAGAAAATTATTTTCAAGAAACGAAGAAAGAGTATGATTCGATAAAACTTGCATATCATATCACAAAAGAATCATATGAAGACGTGAAAAGCCAAATGAAACTTGTTCAATCGAGATTGAAGCATTGTTCTGAAACATCTAATACGCTTAAGCGACAGTATGAAATTAAGCAACAAGTTGTAAATTCTTACATTGAAGATGTTGCTAAGCTAAAGCGTAAAATAGCTGATTTAGAACAAGATAACAACAAGTTACACAGTTATCACGCTTCATCATATGTTCTTGAACGCATTTTCAATTTAAAACCGGATGGTAAAGATTCTGAGCAAAACAAGAAAGGAATTGGCTCAGAGTATTATCAAGTTCCACCACCGTTTGAGGAGAAATTCATGTTTTATGATGATGAGAAGGTGGAAAAAGCTTTCAACATGGTTGATCAGTTGTCAGATAACATTGACGTAACCTATTCCAATTCTGATGATTCTAGTGATTCAGAGGTGGTAAGTAAGGTCGTTGAAAGTGTTTTGAAAGAAGAGTCGGTTGAAACAGGTAAATCTGAATCACAAGATGAAAATGAAGTAGTTTTCATGAAGGATATCTGAAAAACTCAAAATCTGAGAAAAATACGAATGATGATTCAAAAGGATTGGTTTATACCATGATTGGATCAGACAAATTATTCTCAGATATTGAATTCCTGATTCAGAATGTGATTACAGAAAAGATTGAAAAAGTTTTCAAGTTAGTTGAAATTGAAAAATCCAAGATTTCAAAGTTTGCTGGAAAGAGTCACAAAACTTTTTATATCAAACATGGTTACGAAAAGAAAAACATGAAGGCTGTGTTGGGTTATAAAAAGAATCAGAATTGGAAAAGAACTAAAACATCAAATTATCCGAAAAAGATAAATTTTGTTCACGGAACAAGCTCCGAAGAAGAGAAAGAACTTCAATTTAGACGACAGTCTAATGAGGAGTTCTATGCTCAGAAAAAGCAACAACTGGTCAAAGATGTTTCAAATGTGATCAAACTGGACATCTTGCACGCAAGTGTTCAAATCTAAAACATGTTGATGTTGTGAAGAAAAAGAAGTCTGATGTTGTGAATCAGAATTCAACCAAGTTTGACTCAAAGCAAACTTGGAAGCCGAAAATGTTAAAGGCTGAATCACAACAAACATGGAAACCAGTGACACCCAGACTTGGAACAACACAAAGTTGGAAAACAACTATTGATGCAACAAAACCTAACCAGTTTTGGAAACCAAAAGTTGTTGTTCAAAATCAAAATGTTCAAAATAAATCTCATTTTTATAAAAGAAGTGCTTCAAAAGTTCAAAGCTGGGTGGTTAAGACACAAACTATTTCTGAACAGAAAACTGATTCAATAAAAAAGGATGAAGTAAAAAATGAAAAGTTGTTTGTTCCAAACGACAAAAATTTTCCAAGATTGAATGAAGCATATTGTGTCGAAATCCCTAAGGTCAAACAGACTTAGGCTAAATTGTTCAAGTAATTGAGTAATGTGAATGTGCAGGTGCTTCAGAAAGATGATGAAAGTCAAACCGACGAAGGAAGCAGCCTGGCACGAAAGGAAGAGGTTGCTGGTCCCTGTGACTGAGAAACAGGGAGTTTCTTTGATTTCTGTACATAAATAAACCATATTTCAAAACCCTAAAAATTGAAAAATTTAAAAACCAAAAATATGTTTTTATTTTGTCAAAAATTTGAAAAATCATAAATATGTTTGTTTTTAAATTTTGTCAAAAATTTAAAAATCCAAAAATATGTTGAATGAATACGCTGAAACCCTCACGGCTGAACAAACATGATTAATTTCACAAGATTGAAAAACGGTTTTCAAACTGTAAAGTATCAATGTGTTGTAAATCATGGCGGTATGTTTTTCTGCAAAACAAAGCATGTGAAGCAGAAAATGGATGGCGAGAAAAAGCTCTCTACATCGGTTATCAAATTTTCTTTAAATGTTTCGAATTTTAGGGGGGTAAGAAATTGTCAGAAAATCCAAAAACATTAGAAAATTTGAAAAAGCCCCATGATAAAATTCAAAAATGAGTTTTTGTGTAAAAAGAGGAAATGATAGTACATCAGTTAGACAGCCACTGTATGCTAAAGAATTGGAAAGTTAAAATGTGATAAACGGTCTCACTGATGATATGCCAGTAGCTTTTTACACGCTTAGTAGATTGAATTCGAGATATAAACCTAAATATCAAATACTTACTTATCTCGTGGGAAACATCTCTCAGATATATGAGTAACCCCCGGAATCTTGTTTGAGAGATTACCTGATTCTGAGATACTAGGTATTTATACTGTTTGATATCTGGGGTATTATACCTGGTCTTCTGATATTGCGGAAGCAATTGCCTAGACCTCGTAAAATACTTTACGCAATTTAAAAAGCTTACCCTCTGCATAAAAATTGAAAAATATCGAAAGATATTAATCAATTGCAGTTGAAGAAAAGATTCTCTAAAGGGAACACACTCAAAGTCGAGCCTTCATCTCTTTGACTGAACGGAAGTTCATACCTGAGCTCTCAAGGTCTTGCATTAACCCAGAGAACAGATATCAAATTGGTGTAACGCCCGGCTCTTTTGTACTTTCCATTTATAGAAAGTTTTGTTCGTATTTCTATTTTTGGAAACTTTGTATTCTTGTAATTGTTCCTTCTTTGTAATCGTTGTAAAACTGAGACTTGGATTATTAATGAAACTCGTATTTTGTTACAAATATGTTATACACACTTTATATATGCTCGTATGTTCGATCTTGTGAATCAATTGATGCTTAAACGATATTCTCGGAAACTATGTGCTAAACTTGTAATTAATCTAAACTTATGTTTAAAACGTGTCTTGAATGTGAACGACACTTGATTTTGATACTCATACGCTTAATCATGTTTGGTTTATGCTCCTCATACTTAGATTTATCTCAAACTATGCTTTTGTGGCAAATTTAGTCCTTAAATGACCTAAAAACACCAAAATAACAACTCTAGGGGCTGATTTGTAATAAATGAAACTTTAATTACGGAACCGTAAGTTGAGGCGGCCCGTGTAAAGTCCCCCTGAACCTTTACGCGGCCCGCGTGGACCTCAGGTTCGCAGAAAACACAATCAGCAGCATTTCCACGTGATTTTGCACGAAATCCTAAGTTCTAACACTCCCCAATCACCTTTAATCCACCTCTAATCACCTCCAATCATCCCTAACCTCTTCCACTATAAATACACACCTCTTCCAAGCATTTTTACACTTTCACAACTCTCTACAACTCACAAATTCACTCTCAAATCAGTTGCAAATCTGCATTTTCGGACAGATTCATACTCTTGCACTAAAGTGAGTATAACTTGCTCATTTCTCAACGAAATTACTTGATACTTCTTCCTACTTGCTTGGATAATCATGGGGTTCAATTCCTTGACTTCTCCTTGGAGAAATCAGACCTGGAATTGCCCTGAAATGGTCCATAAACTTTCTGTTTTGTTTTAAGTTCTTCAAAAGCTTGTTTAAACTTATCCAACTTGTGTCTAACACATCTCATACCTATGTCCCAATGCTTACAACCTATCTCATGGTTGGTTAAGCTTAAAAACAAGGTTGAGACACTTGAAATCAGAGGATTAAACCTCATAATTTTCTGTTTTGATTAGGGTATTTTACCCACAAGTCATGTTCGAGCTTAGATCTTGATGTAGAGTGATTGTGGAACAACTTGGGTTGCTCCAACATAAAATCCTCAAATGATTTGATGATTTCTTTTAGTTTAGATTATTTACATACTTGTATTAATCCTAGTTCTTGACCCTCCTTGGTTTTCTTTACATCAAGTGAAGTGGTGAACGTTCAAGGGGTTCATAAATGGAAGCTTGTCTTCCTACCCCATACATGACATCCATGATAACTCGAGGTGCCTAAATGAAGATCCTAATCTTCTACCTCCTACATGAATTATTGGACTAAATAATACGTAATACTTAACCTAAATATATATACACCCATTCGAACCTTTAATGTTAAACTTGTGTTTATATATTAAAGTAGTAGGATATCATCTAAGACCTAAAATCTCGATATGATTCTAATGGGTGTACTACCCATGAAATACAATATAACCCTAGTGGTTACATAGTGTCATATAAGAGTTATAAGTTGAAGATGATTATTTTTAATATCATACTTTATGTTATGTTAAACTCCAAATTTATAATCTTCCGTTGAACGCCAAACTCACACACCTATGTTTCCTCGTGTAGAAGGACTAGGTGCTCCAACTTAATCCACTCCAACACTCACTCGCGGGAATTCCAAGTAGGAAAGCTTGCAACCACCGTGAGTATACTCGATCCCTTTTTCCCCTTTACACTTTGGGATGCAACATGTATAACTATGCAAACAACTTTTAAACTAAGTTAAACATACTCAATCCTTGATCAAGCATGAAGCTAATGTGAATTACTTGTTATTCTTGTATGCTCTATGAACGATTTGGAACGTTATATGCTCATTAACTTTGCTCGCCCTCCTTAACAATTATAGCGCTATAGGATTAACGCCCCGCCCGCTATTCTATTGGGTATTGTTAAGTTAAACATTACCACCCCGCTAAACTATTGGGATTAGGCTATTTTATGCGTTGCATTCTAGGGTTTGATCATATTGTACGCCAAAATTGCATACTAGTAATCACATATTATGAATCATGTTGGATTTGAGTTTTATTCTGTTATGCTATGTAAACAAACTTGTATACTCGCCATTGCTTTTGCATTGAAACTCTATGTTAATACATGTTGCAGGTTGATTATTGAAGTATAGATGAATGTTGAAACGAATTTAGGGTGGACTAGATACACACCTTTAATCTATCTATCTTTTGATGTTATGTTGAAATTTGAACAATGTTGTTATTTCCATTTTATATGTTGTATGACAATTTAGCAATTGCAATGAAATTTGAATTTAATTAAATATTGTCACATAGTGTTATGAAGTCTCTAGCAATCTATACACACTTCGTCTCATCCCGATGTTTCCGCCATCGGTTGGGGTGTGACAGATTGGTATCAGAGCCATAACTATAGGGAATTAGGAAAATTGCCATTCTTTTGCCCTAATCTATAGTTTTAGGAATTTTGCCTCTTATGTGTTGTTTAAAACTTTTGTACTCTACCATGCATGCTTCCTAGCTATACTTCTTGTTGATTAAATTTATATGCCTTTCCTAAGGTTAACATGAACACACTTTGT
Source organism: Helianthus tuberosus (assembly GCA_030545235.1). Taxonomy (NCBI): domain Eukaryota; kingdom Viridiplantae; phylum Streptophyta; class Magnoliopsida; order Asterales; family Asteraceae; genus Helianthus; species Helianthus tuberosus. Next base: position 133,763,901 of record CM060363.1, read on the forward strand.
CTATTTGCATACTCCTATAACACAAACGAGACAACTTTACCAAAATAGGCGTGAAACCCACAATTTGGTAAACGACTCTCATTCTACCTTAAACTATTTTTGCACGAAATTTCACCATTAAGCTAGGAGTGAAATCCACAACTTAATGGTAATTTCCATTTCAACTCTAGTGGACCCTTGTCATAGTGTCGAAATTTTATTTTGACCCGACAAGTACCAACCACATTTAGGGTACGAAATCGTCAAGTTAGGGGTGAGACCCGCATCTCGTCGATTAAGTCCCATTCCTCAATTTTAAATCTTGCCAAAGTCCCAATTGTTTCAATCGATTAGAGATGTGTAGTAACCGGAAGGGTAAGATACCGTTAATCGCTTCTCGACGAGAGTATCTTACCTATAGGCCAAAGCACGTTTTCTCTAATTCGAAAGGACTTTCGACCCACTTTGGAATAGTCGACGTTTCTCTACCCGAAACAATCCTATGTTTTATTGAGCCTCTCTTTTATGTATCTCAATTTATATGTGATTTTATACTTGAGCGTTCGTTCATTTCAAAATTTTGTTTTACTCATTTCGCACATTGGAACTCATGACTATGCTATATGAGACGTCTAAGCTCTTTATGTTATGTGAACCAATTTGAACCTTTTATGCTATGTGACACTTTATGCTATGTGAATCAATTTATGCAAACAATTTTCTTAAACGAACATTATGATAAAGTCTCACCTATTCGTTCTTTTGAATCTTAGATGTCTTCTCGTCACTCCAACTCGTCTAAGAAGTCAAAGTCCCATGCTACGAAGAAGATGATGGCTTTCATGGCCGATCAATTTGCGCGCGTCGTTCCAAAGGTCATTTCCGAGATTCGAGCTTCTGAAACTCCGAACTCCTCCGTCGACTCTAAGGTCGAAATACGCAAGCCCGTTTCGTTCAACTTCAAGCACTTTTCAGCGTGCAATCCCAAGCCATTCACCGGCAATGATGGGGTGACCACCATGCTCGAGTGGTTTGATAGTATGGAGGTCACGTTCATCAACAGTGATTTCCCCAATGAGCTCAGAACGCGTAGTGCGACTGGGGTATTCCAAGCCCGAGCTCTCGAATGGTGGACGAACGAAAGAAACATCCGCTCGAACGAACTGGCCTATGCATTGACTTGGGAAGAAGTTAAGGCCCTAATGATGGACGAGTTTTGCCCTCCGCATGAGCAACAAAGGCTAGAGGAAGAATTTTGGCCGCTAAAGCAAGTGGGAGATGAGAACCTAGCTTATACCACCTGTTTCAAACAACTTAGCTTCATTGTTCCTCACCTTGTTATGACCACCGACCGTCAGATAAGGAAGTACATCAACGGATTACCCCCTGCTATGCATGATACCATCGAGGCAGCCAAACTCGATAATATTGAAGCTGTTTACCGCCTCGCTGCTTCCCTAAACAACAATCGCATTCGCGATAAACAGGTTGCAACCTCCACCAAGATAGCCAATCAGATTACCACTGACCATGAAGCCCAAGCGAGTGGTGGCGAAGGCAGGAAACGAAAGTTTCAACACACAGAGTCAGTCAACAAAGTACGCGCTTGCTACAAGTGTGGAGACACTACTCATCGTCGCCCACAATGTCCTCTATGGAATCAAGAACGACAGCAAGCCCAAGATGACGACGAAGACAGTGAGGATACGCTTTCTCATTAGCAACCTTATTACCTCTATTTGCGTAAAACCTTGTGTTGTTAAACTTGAATTTATGTCATTTCCGGTCAAAAATTTTGATGGCAAGTTCATCACCATAGAATTTTACTTTCCGTTATTGTCTTCTCGCACTCAACATCCATGTTTTCTCGAACGACGAAGTATCCCTATCTTTTCCCTACGTCTTCCTAAATTTCGGGACGAAATTTCATAAAGGAGGGGAGATTGTAACGCCCGGCTCTTTTGTACTTTCCATTTATAGAAAGTTTTGTTCGTATTTCTATTTCTGGAAACTTTGTATTCTTGTAATCGTTCCTTCTTTGTAATCGTTGTAAAACCGAGACTTGGATCATTAATGAAACTCGTATTTTGTTACAAATATGTTATACACACTTTATATATGCTCGTATGTTCGATCTTGTGAATCAATTGATGTTTAAACGATATTCTCGGAAACTATGTGCTAAACTTGTAATTAATCTAAACTTATGTTTAAAACGTGTCTTGAACGTGAACGACACTTGATTTTGATACTCATACGCTTAATTATATTTGGTTTATGCTCCTCATACTTAGATTTATCTCAAACTATGCTTTTGTGGCAAATTTAGTCCTTAAATGACCTAAAAACACCAAAATAACAACTCTAGGGGCTGATTTGTAATAAATGAAACTTTAATTCCGGAACCTTAAGTTGAGGCGGCCCGCGTAAAGTCCCCCTGAACCTTTACGCAGCCCGCGTGGACCTCAGGTTCGTAGAAAACACAATCAGCAGCATTTCCACGCGATTTTGCACGAAATCCTAAGTTCTAACACTCCCCAATCACCTTTAATCCACCTCTAATCACCTCCAATCATCCCTAACCTCTTCCACTATAAATACACACCTCTTCTAAGCATTTTTACACTTTCACAACTCTCTACAACTCACAAATTCTCTCTCAAATCAGTTGCAAATCTGCATTTTCGGACAGATTCATACTCTTGCACTAAAGTGAGTATAACTTGCTCATTTATCAATGAAATTACTTGATTCTTCTTCCTACTTGCTTGGATAATCATGGGGTTCGATTCCTTGGCTTCTCCTTGGAGAAATCAGACCTGGAATTGCCCTGAAATGGTCCATAAACTTTCTGTTTTGTTTTAAGTTCTTCAAAAGCTTGTTTAAACTTATCCAACTTGTGTCTAACACATCTCATACCTATGTCCCAATGCTTACAACCTATCTCATGGTTGGTTAAGCTTAAAAACAAGGTTGAGACACTTGAAATCAGAGGATTAAACCTCATAATTTTCTGTTTTGATTAGGGTATTTTACCCACAAGTCATGTTCGAGCTTAGATCTTGATGTAGAGTGATTGTGGAACAACTTGGGTTGCTCCAACATAAAATCCTCACATGATTTGATGATTTCTTTTAGTTTAGATTATTTACATACTTGTATTAATCCTAGTTCTTGACCCTCCTTGGTTGTCTTTACATCAAGTGAAGTGGTGAACGTTCAAGGGGTTCATAAATGGAAGCTTGTCTTCCTACCCCATACATGACATCCATGATAACTCGAGGTGCCTAAATGAAGATCCTAATCTTCTACCTCCTACATGAATTATTGGACTAAATAATACGTAATACTTAACCTAAATATATATACACCCATTCGAACCTTTAATGTTAAACTTGTGTTTATATGTTAAAGTAGTAGGATATCATCTAAGACCTAAAATCTCGATATGATTCTAATGGGTGTACTACCCATGAAATACAATATAACCCTAGTGGTTACATAGTGTCATATAAGAGTTATACGTTGAAGATGATTATTTTTAATATCATACTTTATGATATGTTAAACTCCAAATTTATAATCTTCCGTTGAACGCCAAACTCACACACCTATGTTTCCTCGTGTAGAAGGACTAGGTGCTCCAACTTAATCCACTCCAACACTCACTCGCGGGAAGTCCAAGTAGGAAAGCTTGCAACCACCGTGAGTATACTCGATCCCTTTTTCCCCTTTACACTTTGGGATGCAACATGTCTAACTATGCAAACAACTTTTAAACTAAATTAAACATACTAAATCCTTGATCAAGCATGAAAATAATGTGAATTACTTGTTATTCTTGTATGCTCTATGAACGATTTGGAACGTTATATGCTCATTAACTTTGCTCGCCCACCTTAACAATTCTAGCGCTGTAGGATTAACGCCCCGCCCGCTATTCTATTGGGTATTGTTAAGTTAAACATTACCACCCCGCTAAACTATTGGGATTAGGCTATTTTATGCGTTGTATTCTAGGGTTTGATCATATTGTACGCCAAAATTGCATACTAGTAATCACATATTATGAATCATGTTGGATTTGAGTTTTATTCTATTATGCTATGTAAACAAACTTGTATACTCGCCATTGCTTTTGCATTGAAACTCTATTTTAATACATGTTGCAGGTTGATTATTGAAGTATGGATGAATGATGAAACGAGTTTAGGGTGGACTAGATACACACCTTTAATCTATCTATCTTTTGATGTTATGTTGAAATTTGAACAATGTTGTTATTTCCATTTTATATGTTGTATGACAATTTAGCAATTGTAATGAAATTTGAATTTAATTAAATATTGTCACATAGTGTTATGAAGTCTCTAGCAATCTATACACACTTCGTCTCATCCCGATGTTTTCGCCATCGGTTGGGGTGTGACAATTGGTATACTCACCTGTAAGACTGAATCTAGGGAATTTTGATACAGGAGTATATTCTGAGGTGGGACACTCAAATACGTTAAGTCCATAAAACATTTAATCGTATCTCGAATCGATTGAACTTTGTGTGAAAATTTAAGTGGATCAATATACTGACAATCTAAGTGAATCGTTTAAAACTTAAAGTGTTTAAAGCTCAACGGTGCTGGTGATTTGTCATAAACTGATATGATCCTCTGACGCGAACTCAAACAAAAATATTGTCTGTAAATATGTTTGTAAATATTTATTTACTGCATTACATTTCAGAAAAATTCAAAAAGATTTTGATTTCATTTTAGTTTCGACAACGATGTCTGAGAGCTGAATTTCAAAATCTAAGTATGCTGATTGTGTTTCTGAAAATAAACAAGTCCATTAAGTTGAAACTTTTAGTTTTAAAATAAAAAATCCAAAACAGTTTGTAAAGTCTCCAAGGTCATTAATTTGGACTTGGATGATTAACTATGAGGAATTTGGATTCTTAAACTGTGAAAATCTGTCGCAAAGAGCTAGGTTTCGTTTTTGGATACTTAATACTGCCAAATCTATGAAGATTGTTGATAGGGGGAGAATCAAGTAATCCTGGATATATTCATATTATTATATTTTAGAGCCAGGTTCTTGATTAAAAGTTTTTAAAGAGCCAGGTCATCATTCCTGGAGAACTGAAACCGATTTCACTGTCGTATATTCGAAATATTTTAGCTTATGTTGAGAAGAGCCACTTTTTTTTTCAAAAACGTGTTTACTTATAAATGTTTGAGAAATTGCAGATGTTGTTCCAGATTACGATCCCAATAGCCGAGTCTAAGAGGGAGTCTGAAGACGAGCTTGACAAAAGGGGGGCTTGTATCCGGAAAGCCAGGTGTCGATCCCAAAAGCACGGAAGCTTGACGAAAGGGGGAGCCTGAAGGAAGAGTTTACCGAAAGGGGGAGCCGAAGCTGAAGATAGATCCACGGGGATTCTGTTCAAGCAATAGGGAGTATATGTTACTAAAGATGTAATAAAGCTTCAAGAAGACCCAAAGAGAGAGAAAGACAAGATGCTACGAGATTGACTGCGGCAATATCCAAGGGGGGTCTGTTAGTGCAGTAATGCCCCCGTCAATCCAGTTCGTAGCAGAATTAGTAGATTACAAGGCATTATTATGTAAAATATAGAGAAAAGGCAAGGTGGCAATATTGTAAATAAGGGGAAATCTCTTATAAGCCTTGGCCTATAAATAGGAGTCTCATGTTAGACTTTTAGAACTTTTTCCATTCTAGACTTTGGAGAGCTTTGGAGCTAGAGAGAGAGAGTCTAGAGAGAGAAAGTGCAAAAGGTGATTCACGGTGCTTGTAATCTTTTTCATACGATCAATTGAATCACAAATTATAGTACGTTTTTGTGTTCGGTCCACACATGTGTACGGATTCTGCACGTCAGACGTGTCATACGCAATCGTTCGGGAGTCGGAAACCGATCCTACAAGAGAGCAAGAAAGCAATCCTTAAAACCTGGAGGGAAGTTCCCTATTTATAGCCGAGGTAGTTTGTGAAAGAGATGGCTTGATGGGCCTTGGGCCTGAGGACGACAACAAGGAATACCCATTCTGCTCCCTCAGCCATGACCGTTAGTGATTCTAGGCGAGAGGGTAGCTGGCGCATACTGATGTGACAACTGTGAAAATTTCATGTATTCCTACAAAAATTAAACAGTAATTAGTGCTTTAATGACTGTGCTGAATTAAATCAATGACATGACTGCTTTCTGATTATTTTCATATATATATAAGGGAATCACATATTGCAGGATTTCATATCATTATTGCATGCAACACTTTTTTATTCAAATGATGCACGAAACAAAGTTAGCACAATTATCAGACAAATTGAAATACTGACGGGAGTTCAGTACTTAGACAGACATGGTATTGAGACACAGAATGTGTCACAACCCCCGCCCCCTGTCTGTCCCGGGAACGGGCAGCCGCGAGCCCAGTTTTGGTGGTATCATTTATTTATCATTTTGGCAGCAGAAATTTCATCAGGACCATAGTTAGGAAATATTTATCAGAGTAAATACCACATTTTTATAGTATTAAAAATATTAGGATGAAATCCAAGTTTTCAATACAAACACTTTCATAGGGAAAATTCCTATTTTATTTAATAAAACATCCTCTTTTATTTAGGTAACTTTTATAGCCACTTTTCCAAGCCTTCAGTGCTGTCTAGCTGGCTTCGAGTTGGCTTACACATTTTGTTACCTGAAACACGTTTAAAAACATTTTGTCAGTGAGAAATACTGGTGAGTGAATCCCAGTTTAATTAAGAAGAGTTTTATCCTTTAAAAGTATTGAGAGCTATCACATTTTTTATTTCTACACAATTACTCATTCAGTACTGTCAATCCTGACTGGTGGGTCATATTACACATTGGCTAACTCTTTGTCCAATGGTAACGTGTTCCACATTTTTATACAAAACCCCAACATACCGACAGTAATTGAAGAACTACAAAGACTCATTCACTGCTTAATCACATTGTAAAATAATTAAGGTTTTGTAAAACAATTTACAAAAAGGAGATTACTCACATTGATGTCTTAGGTTTTCTGTAAGGGTTTCCTGGTGATTATCTATAATTTACACAAATGCACATATGTTAGTAAAATAACCCATTATTTACATTAGTAATACCCTCCCCGAGACGGCATTCCAACGACTACGTCGGGCAGAACGTCGACAACCGTTACGGAACCTTGGTTCAATCGGGCAGTGTATCTAATACGTAACCGGGGTTATAATACTTACAACGGGGCAGAACTTTGTTAATTAGGGGGGTATTATACCCGAGTATAGTGCCTACTATATAATAATTCGAGAGAGAAAGTAAGAATTGAGCGAGTTTGAATGTTCAGCCGATGCCTCCTTTATATAGAGCGGTCACATTTCGAGTTCCTCGCGCCCCGTGTAAGCTTAGGTTAAGGCATACGCGGTCCGCGTAGTAGGGGTGTAGACCTTAGCCCTGATTGGTCATCACCACTAGAGTCGACACGATCATGACACGTGTCACGCTAGGGTTTCCTCTGAGTTTGGAGCTGTCGCGCCCCGCGTAAGATCCCTAAGGGGTCTACGCGGCCCGCGAGCGACACATAAAACTTGTTTTTAATTAATTTTTATAAAAATAAAGGTATCCGGGCTCGGTTTTCACACACGTGGTATATTTTAGGACATATTGGAATATTTAATATATATTAGGGTGTCAGAAAAATATTTTGGAGGGTTATTATATCCTCCCCACCTTGTTTTAGAACTCGTCCTCGAGATCTACTGGAACAGGTGCGGATATTTCCTTTGCATTTCTGATTCAAGCTCCCATGTGTATTCTGGTCCTCTTTTGGAGTCCCACTTTACTTTGACTAGAACTAGTCTCTTGTGCTTGAGGTTCTTAACCTTCCTGTCTTCAATTTGTAGAGGCCTTTCTACAAATTTTAACTGCTCATTTACCTCTATATCCTTAAGAGGTACTACGAGTAATTAATCACCTAGGCATTTATTGAGATTAGATACATGAAATACATCATGTATTCCTGCCATTTCCTCTGGCAGTTGTAGCTGATAGGCTACAGGTCCTATTCTTCTAATAATCTCAAAAGGTCCAACATACCTGGGGCTTAACTTTCCCCTTTTGATGAATCTTACCACTCCTTTCCAATGAGAGACTTTCAATAACACTTTATCTCGCACTTGAAATTCCAATGGCTTTCGTCTGTTATCAGCATAACTCTTTTGTCGATCACGTGCTGCTTTCAGTCTTTCCTTGACTTGAATGATCTTGTCTGTTGTTTCTTGTACTATCTCAGGTCCAGATAGTTGCTTCTCTCTAATTTCTGCCCAACAGACTGGTGTTCAGCACTTTCGTCCATAAAGTGCTTCGAATGGTGCAGCATTAATACTTGTATGATAACTGTTATTATAAGAAAATTATATCAATGGTAAATGATCGTCCCAATTACCTCCTAAATCAATTACACAAGCTCTAAGCATGTCTTCCATTGTCTGAATTGTCCTTTCGCTTTGTCCGTCCATTTGAGGATGATAAGCGGTGCTTAGATTCAACTTGGTTCCCATTGCTTTTTGGAAACTTGTCCAAAAATGTGAGGTAAAACGACTATCTTTGTCAGAAATAATTGATAGAGGAATTCCATGTAATGAAACTATTTCATTTACATATAATTTAGCTAACTGTTCCATACTGAAAGTTTCCTTCATTGGTAGGAAATGAGCGGACTTAGCCTGTCTAAAATCACCCAGATTGTATCATTACATTTTCTTGTTTTGGATAATTTAGTAACAAAATCCATTGTTATCAATTCCCATTTCCATACAAGAATTTCTAATTGTTGCAATAAACCTGAGGGTTTCTGATGTTCAGCTTTGACTTGTGAACAGGTTAAACACTTTGCAACATTTGCTGCTATATCCTTTTTCATTCCTATCCACCAAAAATTCTTCTTTAAGTCCTGATACATCTTATCACTTCCAGGATGCATCGTATACTTAGACTTATTGGCTTCTTCTAATGTACGGTGACGTAGGTTTCCTAATTTAGGTATCCACATCCTTTTCTTATGGAATCTTCAAATTCCATCTGTTCCTTGTTCTAATTCCTTTTGACTTTTCAGTATCATCCTTGATTACTGATTTTTGTGCTTTTTTAATCTGATCATTTAAATCTACTTGTAGATTTAACTTAAGAGAACGTACTCTTTTTGGCTTTTCATGATACTTTCAACTTAAAGCATCAGCTACTATATTTGCTTTTCCTGCATGATACTGGATATTACAATCATAATCACTAAGTATCTCCATCCAGCATCTTTGTCTCATATTCAACTCCTTTTGCCCAAAAACATACCTTAAACTTTTATGGTCGGTGAATATGGTAAACTTACTACCGTAAAGGTAATGTCTTCAAATTTTAAGGGCAAAAATTATAACTCCTAACTCTAGATCATGGGTTGAATAATTCTCTTCATGATTTTTAAGTTGTCTAGAGGCGTAAGCTATAACCTTTTGACGTTGCATTAATACACATCCATAACCTAACTTAGAAGCGTCACAATAGATTACAAAATCTTCGGTTCCTTCTGGTAATGCTAGTATGGGTGCATGAGTTAATCTTTGCTTAAGAATTTTAAAGGCTTCTTCTTGTTTTGGTCCCCATTCAAAGTTAACGGATTTACAGGTTAACTTAGTTAAGGGAATGGCTATTCTAGAAAAATCTCGAATAAAACTTCTATAATAACTGGCCAATCCTAAGAAACTTCTAACCTCGGTTGGTAACTCGGGGGTTTTCCACTTGGTTATCGCCTCGATCTTGGTGGGATCCACATGAATTCCTACATGATTGACTAAATGTCCAAGAAATTGTACATGTTTTAACCAAAACTCACACTTTGAAAACTTAGCATAAAGCTTTTCTTTTCTCAATAAACTTAGAAGTGCATGCAGATGGGATGCATGTTCCTCTTTGCTTTTAGAATAAATAAGAATATCATCTATAAAGACAATTATGAATTTATCCAAATATGGCTTACATATTCGATTCATCATGTCCATAAATGCAGCTGGGCCGTTGGTTAAACCAAATGGCATGACAGTAAATTCATAATGGCCATACCTTGTTCTGAAAGCGGTCTTAGGAATTTCCTCTTCCTGTACCTTTAATTGATGATATCCTAACCTCAAATCGATTTTAGAGAAAAATCGTGCTCCTTGCAACTGATCGAACAGATCGCCGATTCTTGGAAATGGATACCGATTCTTAATCGTAACTTTGTTCAATTAACGGTAGTCAATGCACATATGCATTGATCCGTCCTTCTTTTTAACGAATAAAATCGGTGCTCCCCATGGCGATGAGCTTGGCTGAATGAATCCTTTCTCCAACAATTCATCTAAATGTTTCTTTAGTTCCTGCATTTCTGCGGGTGCCAAACGGTAAGGTGCTTTGGCAATTGGTGCGGTTACTGGTATCAAATGGATTCTGAATTCAACTTCCCTGTCTAGAGGTTGCCCTGGTAGCTCTTCTGGAAATACATCTGAAAACTGGGATTGAAGGGGTAAGGTCCCAAAAACCTTATAATAAGTATTTGGGACCATACCATAACCTGGACTTTTAACCTTTTAACCTTGCGCGGCCGCGCACTGGTCTTACAAAAGGAAGAAACAGTCAGCAGTCTATAGTCGCGCGCCCAAAGGAAAACATAAATCCTTGCGCTTTCTCCCATTAGCAAAGAATGAAAATCCTGATTAAATATCCAGACCTGGATAATTACTCAGACTTAGGATTTATTTATTCAGTGGTCTCCACACAATAAGGTGCTACACCAGATTACAGCAGTAATCTTCTAGAAGAAATACAATCGTGCACCACCCAGACGGTTATAACCGTCTGGACACGTGTCATTACCACAGGCACCCCCGAAATCACAACGAAGGCATGCAATTGGAGAGTAATCTCCAGTTGATCACATTACACGTGGCAAATCCCCAGCCATTGATCTAGACCACGATCCATGTGCTCTCACGTCGGATCAAAGAACTAAAACGGAAGGAAATGTAACCGCTTACGGGGTTAGCATCTTCCGTTAACTTTTCATTAACAGGTTTTCCCGCCTAAACGACTCCCGGCTATAAATATGAGAAGCAACCCAGGTATGAATTCAAGTTACTCACACTTCTCAAATACATCTTCTTCTTCATTACCAATACTTATTCTCACACCGGAGTCGGGTCAAGGAGAGAACCCTTTTCTCCCCTTGGCGAGGCTAACGGTGCTCTTTTTTGCAGAACTTTCGGAGAAGAAGATCAGCTGCAACTGAATCAATCGAGAGAGAACTAACCTTTTTATGCGGATTCAAACCCCTAGATATCTCGGTTCCGACCATGTATCTAGTGTTTCTTCCGGGATACTACTGGAATATCCTTTAATTCTTTTCCTTTAGTGTTAGTGATTATGGAAATCAAATACACTAATGATCCTTTTCTTATATAACTTTCTGTTTTCATCACAGAGATGAATTTTGTGGATCTAGAGGTTTTATTTTCTTTAATTGTGATCTTTTCACCCCTTGGTGAATTTACTTGAATTGAATTTTGATCACATAAAATACTGGCTTTATTGGTAATTAACCAGTCCATTCCTAACACAACATCAAATCCTGCCAAATTCATGGGGTAAAGGTTTGCAATAAATTTCTGATTTAGAATTTCTATTCTTGCTCCCTGATGTGTGCAAAATGCAACATATAAATTACATCAATTGTGACATAAAACTAACCCTTTTTTAGTACTAATGTTGGAAAAAGTGTGCTTTTGTCTTCCTTTTGTATTTTCAGGATTAAATGAGCTCAAATTAACAAAAGAAGCAAAAAGACAGCTAAATCTAACATAAATACAAGAAAAGGAACAAACGTGACATGCCCGACCCCACGACAGCATCTTCCAAAGCAAAGCAAAGCAAAACAAGAAAACAAAAGGCTGAACACACCCCGTGCTCAGTGAACACAGGGGCGTGCCCAAGTCCCAGCAGAAAAGACAAAGCTGTAGAAGCTTCTATCGCCCACCACTGGGCCGTGCTCAGCGGACACGGGGCCGTGGTCAACTATAAGATTCGCAGAATCCAGGCAAATCTTGATAGTACAGATATGCTTCTGCACACGGGGGCATGCCCAGCGAACACGGGGGTGTGGTCAACTAATGCAGAAAAACTGCAATTAATGAAGACAGAGAAGAGGATGGACACGGGGCCGTGCCCAAGCTTCTGTTCAGCTTATAAATAGGAGTGCTTGGCTCAAGTGCAAATCATCCCTTGGCACACCACCTCTCTCACACTTCACCCACCACCCACCACCACCATAACACCATCATCCACCACCATCATCCATTGTCCATCATAGAGTGTGTGAGTCGTCTCGGGATCCAAGATTGATCGTAAGAGTTCTTGACAATCAAGGACATTTTTTCCTAAGTCTCTTACATCACTTGGTGAAGACAAAGTGTCTAGTGTAATACTTTTTATTTTTAATCTTTTCGCACTTTTTACTTGGTTTTGTATTAATTACTTTAATATAGTTTCTTATGTTGAAGGTGATTTTTCCTTATCGTTTGTCCGTGGTGTCTTGGCATTATTTTACTGTCTATATAAAATAAAAGATTTTCACCATTCATATCTCCACGGTCTATTTGGAGGTATGTTGGCTACCTGGTCGGGGGTTAAGGGAACTGTTTGGTAAGGGTCTTGCCTTGTTCAGTGTATAGATCCTGCAAGGACCTGGGTCAAATTTACTAGGACCTCCTTCAATACTTAACGGTATTGGATGGCGGGGGTCCAAACTCTTTGACCCCCTCATATGTAAGCTGCTATTAATACTTTAACCCGGCTACTTAGGACTGTATCCCTACTGACTCAGACTACTTAGCCGAGGGTAACGTCACCTTCAAAAGAGGGACCTACCATAATATGCATTAATAACTTAATTAATTATCTTTCAATAATCTGACCCTTTAGGATTGTATCCTTGCTGACTCAAACTACTGGGTTGAGGGTAACGTCACCTTAAAAAGAGGGGCCTACTACAATAACTAAGATAATCTCTTAAAAAGTGCAAAAGTGTGGAAATAATCAAAGGTTACACTATACACGAGTCGGAGCCAAGTGATTCATCTTGTCTATCTTTTTTTTATTTTTATTTTATTTTCAGCATTTTAGTTAGTTTTTATTTTTCTAGTTTAAAAACCTTTTTTTCTAATTTTTGATTTGATTAGACGTTGAGGATAAACCGGTACTAAAAGCTCTTGTGTCCTTGGACGACCTCGGTATCTTACCAACACTATACTACGCTCACGATGGGTGCACTTGCCCATATGTGTGTTTAGTGTTAGTAAATATCGTGTTTTTATAAATTTAAAACATGGCTAAAAAAGTGTAAAAAGGGCTTAAAATATACTTAAACTTATATACACACTTCACACGCGTCATGTTTTTGGCGTCGTTGCCGGGGACACAAGGATTTTAAGAAAGTTAGGAATCAACGGCCTAATCGTTTTTTTTTATTTTTCTATTTTTTTAAGATTTTTTCTTAGTTTTTTTTCAGTTTCTGCAGAGCTCAGCGCGGGCCGTGCCTGGTCGGACACGGGCCGTGCCCAGCGTTGTTGCTGGCAGTTTTTATTTTCTGGGTTACAGAGAGCTGAGCACAGGCCGTGTCGGTGTAACACGGGGCCGTGTCCAACTCCCCAGTAATAGGTATCCGGAAAACAATCACTATATCTCCGCCCACAGGCCGTGTTCACCTGAGCACGGGGCCGTGGTGAACCTTCTGACCAACGTTCTTTTCTGTTTTTATTGCAGGACTTGGAACCCAGGCGCCACATTTGAACTTCCTACGTAGTGTATGAGCTCTACTTCTAGTAGAGACATAAAAGAACCTCTAGAAGAACCCTAACGCTTTCTCAGAAAAAGACTTAAAGCTAAAAGTCAAGAGAAAGCTTCGGTGGACCCACTTCCAATGGCGGACCAACATACCCTTATGGATTACCTATGACCCACTGTGGGTAATCTCGGCGCCGCTATCAATGCACCGAATGTCGAAGCCAATAACTTCGAACTTCGGCCACATTTGATACAAATGCTTCAAAACTCCGCAACCTTCCATGGGCTTGCGGACAAGGATCCCCATCTACATATTACTAATTTCTTAGAAATATGTGATACCTTTCGGATCAATGGAGCATCAAACGACGCCATCCGCCTTCGGATGTTTCCATTTTCACTAAAAGACCGAGCAAAGGCTTGGCTTAACACCCTCCCCGTTGGCTCGGTTAACACCTGGGATGAACTAGCCCAAAAGTTTCTATATAAGTATTTCCCTCCTGCTAAAACGGCTAAACTAATGACTGAAATTAATACATATTCACAAGAGGATGGGGAATCCTTGTATGAAACTTGGGAAAGGTTCAAGGAGCTACTAAGAAAGTGTCCTCATCACGGTCTTGCGGTATGGCAACAAGTATCCACTTTCTACAACGGGTTGTTGCCACACACAAGACAAACACTTGATTCTAGATCCGGGGGACTTTTAGGTAATCGTCACCCAAATGAAATATATAATCAAATTGAGGAAATTGCTCAAACCAATTTTCAATGGCACAATCCCCAAGGCAATAAATCTATTGCCCCGGGCGCCCATAAGGTTGATGAAAGCACTTCTTTACAAGCCCAAATCGAGGCCCTTTCTTAAAAAAATCAAAAAGTTAGAAATGGCAAAAACGGCCTCGGTTATGGCTTGTGAAGGATGTGGTGGGCCACATGAAAATTAGAGCTGTATGAAAGAATTAGATGATCAAACGGAAACGGTAAACTACATTGATAATAGACCTAGGCCGTCGGGTCCTCCAACGGGTACCTACAACCAAGGATGGCGTAACCACCCTAACCTTGGTTGGAGAGATCCCGGCAATAGTAGTAACCAACAAAGCCAACGAACTAACTTTCAACAACCACAAAATTTTTCTCAACAACAAGGTGGACGGGAAAGGCTTGAAGATACTATATCTCGCCTCATCTCCGACACCGAAAAGAAAAACTCGGATCGATTTCAGCAATTGGAATCAAATTTTAGAAATCAACAAGCTAGCATTCAAAACATTGAAAAACAATTAAATCAAATAGTTCAAAATTTCTCCGAGAGACCACAAGGCGCGTTACCAAGTAATACCGAGACCAACCCAACGCGCAAGTACATCTCATAACATTGAGAAACCGTACCGTGGGTCCTGAAGAGGCTCCACTCCCACCAACTGAGAGAAGCCAATCTAGCCAATCCACAACTCCACCCGCGCCCCAACAATAAAAGGCTTCTCCACCAGTTCAAGAGCCTACTAAGACTCCTCCGGTTCCATACCCCGGTCGGTTAATTCGTCAAAAGACCGATGAGCAATTCGCAAAGTTAGAAAATTTACTAAAACAATTACATGTTAATATTCCATTTATCGAAGTCCTAACTCAAATGCCTAAATATTCAAAATTTATGAGAGACTTCCTCACTCATAAAAGGAAAATTGAATCATTGCAATTAGTTAACTTAGGCGAAGAATGCTCCGCCTTACTACTCAACAAACTCCCGTAAAAGAAGCTTGACCCTGGAAGCTTCACAATTCCTTGCTCGATTGGGGAATCCCCCATTCGTCATGCACTAGCCGATCTCGGGGCAAGCATCAACCTCATGCCCTCATCGATGTTCAATCGACTCGGCTTAGGAAAAACAAGTCCTACAAAAATAAGCATACAACTCGCCGATAGATCCGTCAAATATCCACAAGGTGTCGCTGAAAATCTATTGGTCAAGGTCGGCGAATTTGTCTTTCCGACCGACTTTGTCATACTAGATATAGAGGAAGATACCGAAGTACCACTCATCCTAGGGAGGCCATTCCTAGCTACGGCCCAAGCAGTGGTAGATATGAATGATGGGACACTAACATTGAGGGTTGGGGACGAGGAAGTAAAATTTGGAGTCGGAAAAAGAGTAGAAGACGAAGACCCGGTCAACTACATGAAGGTCATTGACTCAAGTTTGGATTATGCTCTCCGACGGTGTAGCATGGGATGCAAAACATCCCACTTAGGTAACATATGACCATGCTTTGGGTCTAGCCAAGGACCCTTATAAACGTGGCGCACCACGGAGGCATTCCGCGGAACTATCCTTAGTTTAGTTTAGATTAATTTTTATGTTTTCTAGTTTAGTTTTAATTTTCAGGAATAAAACACACTCGGGATGGCAAAGGAAACAAGGGAAACTTGAAGCAGCACCCCATGTAGGAAAATAGGGCCATCCGACAAAACTTTCTTCGTTACAGCAAGTTCAGCACGGGTTGTGTCCGCCTAACACGGCCCCGTGCTGCACAGTCTGCAGAAAATACCCAATTCAGGTAAACTGGACACGGGCCGAGTTCACCCAACACACCCCCGTGTCCAGGCTTCTGTTTCTCTTTTTCAATTTTGTTACTGGCGACTGAACACGGGGCCGTGCCCGGACACCACGGGGCCGTGTCCAAACGCCCAGTAACACAAAATTTTGCTTTTTCACACCCTTTTACACATTCAATTAACCTAAAAACTTATTTTTGGGACACATTGAGGACAATGTGTAATTTAAGTGTGGGGGGGATGCTAAAACCTTGAATCTTGCAAGTCCTAACTACAAGCCTTACACAAAACTCTATTGGAACCGCTAATCACCCCAATTTTTTTTTTTCAAAAATTTTCATTTTTTTTACTTGTCTAGGTTTAACTTGGGAATTTCAAGTTCTAAAAATGTTATATTTTTATAAATTTACAACCGATAGCGTCGTGATAAAAAGAACCAACATAAGAAAATTATGAAACGGCATGCCAAGCTTAGTTAAAATTTGATTATATATACTTGATCACATAAAAACCCATTCCCACAAAAGTGAGTTTTGAGCCTTTATTGAGCATACAAATATATATCTTTAAACTAAATGCTCATTTTTCGTTTCTTGTGTGAATAGCCGCTTGGTTCTTACGACTCTAGAACTTGCCACGACAATACATTCCCAGTCCTTACCAACTTAAACCCGAGTAAGTAAATGATGGAGGCATTAGGACTAACCCTTTTTATTTCTACACCATTATTTTTCTTTTTTCTTTTTTACCACCTACCCAAAATCCCCCTAGTTAGCCCCTTTGAGCCTAAACCTTTTCATTTCATAACCCAAACCAAACACCCTTTCACCCACCAAAACCCTTTTTATTTTTAACCTTTTGTTTTAGTAACAAGCTCGGTTTTTCGTATGACTTTTCAAAAAAAAATGTTGACGATGAAGCAAAAAAAAAGAGAGAGAAATAAACAAACAAGTTTATCAAAAATAACTTTGTTTGAATAAAAGCTTCATCAAAATAAAAGTTGCAAAAACCAAAAGTCTTATGAAAACCGACACTTGTTACGCTTTTCGCCCTTTCACTAACCACTAACCCAACCACCTACCTTTAACCCAAGCCTAACCCTTCACCCCAAAAGTCCTCTTGATAATTACAAAGGTATATAGTTAAAAAGGAGGAGGATTGATTGCTTGACAAGCCTATGGTAGGAGTAAGTTCCATGCCGCTCTCGAGTGATTCACTAAAATACATTTTCGGCCGAGTGTTGAGTGATCCCCATGAGGTATGTGAACTTGTATATAAATGGAATTTTAAAAGAGGCATGTTATGCCCTAATAAGTAATTTATCTTATGAAAAGTTTTTCATGACGAACAGGATTGTAAATAAATAAAAAAATAAAACTTAATAAAGAATCTTGGAAATCCCGACACTTTATGACAAACCCAAAAACCTTCTCTTCTACCCATTCCATTTGGGAGTGTAAAGCCACATTATAAAGAGTTTTGCTTGAGGACAAGCAAAGATTCAAGTGTGGGGGTATTTGATGTGTGCAAAATGCAACATATAAATTACATCAATTGTGGCATAAAACTAACCCTTTTTAGTACTAATGTTGGAAAAAGTGTGCTTTTGTCTTCCTTTTGTATTTTCAGGATTAAATGAGCTCAAATTAACAAAAGAAGCAAAAAGACAGCTAAATCTAACATAAATACAAGAAAAGGAACAAACATGACATGCCCGACCCCACGACAGCATCTTCCAAAGCAAAACAAGAAAACAGAAGGCTGAACACGCCCCGTGCTCAGTGAACACGGGGGCGTGCCCAAGTCCCAGCAGAAAAGACAAAGCTGTAGAAGCTTCTATCGCCCACCACGGGGCCGTGCTCAGCGGACACGGGGCCGTGGTCAACTATAAGATTCGCAGAATCCAGGCAAATCTTGATAGTACAGATATGCTTCTGCACACGGGGGCGTGCCCAGCGAACATGGGGGCGTGGTCAACTAATGCAGACAAACTGCAATTAATGAAGACAGAGAAGAGGATGGACACGGGGCCGTGCCCAATGGACACGGGGTCATGCCCGAGCTTCTGTTCAGCTTATAAATAGTAGTGCTTGGCTCAAGTGCAAATCATCCCTTGGCACACCACCTCTCTCACACTTCACCCACCACCCACCACCACCATAACACCATCATCCACCACCATCATCCATTGTCCATCATAGAGTGTGTGAGTAGTCTCGGGATCCAAGATTGATCGTAAGAGTTCTTGACAATCAAGGCCATGTTTGCCTAAGTCTCTTACATCACTTGGTGAAGACAAAGTGTCTAGTGTAATACTTTTTATTTTTAATCTTTTCGCACTTTTTACTTGGTTATGTATTAATGACTTTAATAACTAGTTTCTTATGTTGAAGGTGATTTTTCCTTATGGTTTGTCTGTGGTGTCTTGGCATTATTTTACTGTCTATATAAAATAAAAGATTTTCACCATTCATATCTCCATGGTCTATATGGAGGTATGTTGGCTACCTGGTCGGGGGTTAAGGGAACGGTTTGGTAAGAGTCTTGCCTTGTTCAGTGTATAGATCCTGCAAGGACCTGGGTCAAATTTAGTAGGACCTCCTTCAATACTTAACGGTATTGGATGGCGGGGGTCCAAACTCTTTGACCCCCTCATATGTAAGCTTCTATTAATACTTTAATCCGGCTACTTAGGACTGTATCCCTGCTGACTCAGACTACTTAGCCGAGGGTAACGTCACCTTCAAAAGAGGGGCCTACCATAATATGCATTAATAACTTAATTAATTATCTTTCAATAATCCGACCCTTTAGGATTGTTTCCTTGCTGACTCAAACTACTAGGTTGAGGGTAACGTCACCTTCAAAAGAGGGGCCTACTACAATAACTAAGATAATCTCTTAAAAAGTGCAAAAGTGCGGAAATAATCAAAGGTTACACTATACACGAGTCGGAGCCAAGTGATTCATCTTATCTATCTGTTTTTATTTTTATTTTATTTTCAGCATTTTAGTTAGTTTTTATTTTTCTAGTTTAAAACCTTTTTTTCTAATTTTTGATTTGATTAGACGTTGAGGATAAACCGGTACTAAAAGCTCTTGTGTCCTTGGACGACCTCGGTATCTTACCAACACTATACTACGCTCACGATGGGTGCACTTGCCCATATGTGTGTTTAGTGTTAGTAAATATCGTGTTTTTATAAATTTAAAACTTGGCTAAAAAAAGGGTAAAAAGGGCTTAAAATATACTTAAACTTATATACACACTTCACATGCATCACTCCCTACAAGATTTCAGAAATCTTAATAGTTTCCCCATTTGCTGTCTCTACTAGACATTCTTGTGGGAGTTTAGTTAATAATTGATTAAGAAGTTTGCAAAATGAAGTATTAATAAAACTTTGGTTCGCACCAGATTCAAATAATACTTTAGCAAAAAATATCATTAACTAAAAACGTACCGGTGATCACATCCGGGATCATCTATGCTTCTTCTGCCGTCAGAACAAATGCTCTAGCATTTTTAGTATTCTTGGTGTTCGTAGCTGGAGCTAGCTTTGGACAGTTAGGCTTGATATGACCTTGTTCTCCGCAGTTGAAGCATATCCTGTTGCTAATCTTTTTCCTGCAATCTTCCTCCTTGTGTCCAGATATTTTGCAAAAGTTACTGTCACACCCCGACCACGTAAAACAACGAAACGTGGCGGAAACGTCGGGGAGTGTTGTAACAGAATTAATTATTTCACAACCATGGTAATTAAAGTTACGTTTTATTTATCAATCAAGAGAGTTACATTGTCTTAAACAAGAAACAAAGAGTACATAACATAAATTAACTAGTTCTTGTCTCGTTTTAAGTCACTAAGGCACAGGTCCGCCTAAGTATGTCTTGATAAGTCCTATGCATCATCTCCTGAAAACACATGTGAAAATAGGTACGTCAGCATAAAAATGCATGTGAGATACATAGGTTTTGTGAAAACAGAATTCATGACTTATGTTTGAGAAAATGTTTAGTCATGAACCTTGTAATTTGCTTGTCTTGTAAATCATTTGAAAAACGATAAGATCAGATGATATGTATAAATAAGAGAATAATGTATGGTTAAATGAATAACCATGTAAAATGAGTTTGTATAAGATAAGTTGTTTGTAAATCAATGTCTTGTGAAAAGTATGTTATTTGTATAAAATGTTATATGTCTCAAATTGAAATGATTCAAATAACGCTACAATATGTGATACCATACAAACACTTATATATAGGAAGTACCAGCGGCGTATCCACCGTGCTTGTATCATATTACATATGCCTTGTTATTTAAATCATTTACTCAAACCAAACCATCAAGATGAAATGTTTAACAATTGTAGAAATGTTTATGTATAGTCAAATGTCTATTGTCAAATGTAAATCATGTCAACAGATACAACTGGTTAACACGGTTCAATAGTTACAAACGGTTCATAAAATCAAAGGGTTGTGACGGTTCACATAGTCAAATGGTTACAACGGTTCAAAATGTAGTATAATGTGTTCATATGCTGGATGAGCATATGCAACAAAAATGTAATGTAAAACAATGTACTAAGTATGCACGTAATGGACATACATAGCATAAGTGTAATGTTAAACAATGTACTAAGTATGCACACAATGGACATACATAGCATAAGTGTAATGTTAAACAATGTACTAAGTATGCACACAATGGACATACATAGCATAAGTGTAATGTAAAACAATGTACTAAGTATGCACACAATGGACATACATAGCATAAGTGTAATGTAAAACAATGTACTAAGTATGCACACAATGGGAATACATAGCATAAAATGTATTGTAAAGTGATGTACTAAGTATGCACACAATGGGCATACATAGCATTAAATGTATTGAAATCATGTACTATAAATGTACTAATAAACTTAGCAAGTATATGATGTGAAAACAGGAAAACACGAAAGTAACAAGTAGGCACATGTGTTTCACCCCAAAATGTTTGGAAAACAGTAAAAGAGGGGTCTATGTACTCACATAAACACCTTGAAAACATTTAAAAGAGGGGGTTCTATGTACCCACTAGAGATTGCTCAGAAGTCCTAAGATAACCACCGAGCAATGCTAGAGATCACGGAATCAAACGACACCTAATATAGGTAACTATGTTAATAAACCGGACCTATATCAGAGGATCGGATAGAATGAGGGCTCGTAAACCAAATTAGTATGGGAAATCAGGTAGTATGGTTTAACAAGGCCTACATACTAAATGAAACCTAGCCTAAGTGATTACGACCCATTACGACCCATTTAGGTAGCTTATGCTACTTTAACGCGTCGTTTGCGTGAAACGCGTTCGGACCGCCTAACTAGCCCTATGATAAGTAAAATATGCCTTAATATGTCTAATATTGTTGCCAAATCAGTTTAGATACCAAAAGTTATGTTACATATGCTTAAAATGAATTTTGGCGTCAAAAGGGGCATTTTGGTAATTTACCTAAGGCATATAAACTACCTATCATACAAATACTTAAACGAAGCGACCATAAGGTATAACCTCGGAAGGTTATTCCCTATATACTATGGTCACCTAATGTGCTTGGTCGGATCCTAATGATCGACCAAACGGGTCAGGTTCGAAAGTATAAGCGATTGTTTAGATCGCTTGCCTTACGACCCTATATAAGCACTAAACTAAAAGTGACGAGCTAAGCATGTTAAAACATGCTTACCTAAGTTTAGAAAACAGGTTTGGTATCAAAACAAACGGTTTTGATACCTATGAGTTGTTTGGTTACAAAATACGCAAGAATGCGCATTTTGGCCGAAACTACGACTCGTCACTGAGTCTAGATAACGTGGTAATCAGTAGGTATAGTCACTAAGGACTATAACCATCGTGATCACGCTCACGTTATGAAGTTCAAACGAACTTCGCATTGACCATAAACTAGTCAATGCAGAAAGTCAAACACAGTTTGACTTTCGGACTCGAAAAGCAATAAAAGAACGAAGGAACACTTACAAAGGGTCCCCGCAAGATTGATTTCCAAGTAATCTCAGGTAGGAAGTGTATAAACACAACCACTTAGAGAAAAACTCAGATTTCAAGTGGGTTTTGCAATGGGGATGGATGGGTATTTATAGTAAATGGACCACCGTTAGGATCGTTCCTCGAATAACGTGATCGAATCTCATCCGTACAAGTGTTGGAATGTTATGGTAGCTCATTTTGCCCCCACCACAAGAGCTTGACAAGTAGCATTGGCCTTTGGGGGTTTGAAAGGCTGTTAAGAGCTGTTAAAAACATTGAATCTGGTCTGGTAGACTGACACGGGCCGCGTAAGGTATCACCTTGGGTTTACGCGGGCCGCCTGGCCTGTCTGATCAGCAAACAACTTTCAGAAATGACAGTTTTGGTCCCTGTTGTGTTTTAAGGCCATTCCCGACACTTCTAAGGCCCGTAAAGCCAACTTTAAGGCCCTAAAATGATGCCTAAACATTGTGGACATGAAATATGCTCAAAAATATGTCGGATGTCAGTTCGTTTGGTCGTACGATCGCGATGTTCGCTTAATTACGACGGAATGCGCATAAGCGCGAAAAACGATCCAAATGATGCGACGAATGGATTTTTCTCATGCCAAACACTAAAATAAAATATTTTAATGCTTACATAAATTTTTGGATGTCCGGATGTATTCAGAACGTAAGTTATGCACGAAAATGCAAACTTGTGCACTTTTTGACGCTTTTAGTCCCTGAATGGCCCAAAAGTTTATTTTAGCACACCGAACCCCTCAAAGCCTATTTCTAAGCTATGTAAAGGATATTTATGGTATTTTTAACTTATGGACATGTTCTGGAATGTCTGTTACAGTTCAAATTGGCATACTTTCGCAGTTTGTCAACTTTAGTCCCTGTAAGCGATTTAACTTGATTTTGCCATACCAAAGCCTTCAAAACTTATTTCTAAGTTATGTAAAGGTTATTTAAGGTATGTTAAACCTATTTCACTATTCCGGAGTGTGTGTGGCATTAAACTGGTTATATTTACGCATCAGTGCGCATATAACCTTCCCGAAAGCGATTTAGAGCTTGAAATCGAACAAGAATTGATATGTGCAAAAGATACGCATATTTATATAGATCCCAAGTATGAAATACATTATTTCATTGGCTCGGCATTTGTTTGATGGTCGCAGTGACCCAGGTGTCACAGTCTCTCCTACTTTAGGAAATTTCGTCCCGAAATTTATTCGTAGGAGTCTATTTGTGACTTTGTGTCCAATAACCACCAGAGATATGTAAGGCATAATCCTGTTATTTCCTTAACGGACATTCTGCAGAACGAAAATGAACTTACAGATTCATTTTCCTCTACGAGTATTCTTCAGAAGCGGAAATGAAGGAATAAACAAACGGGGATTCATTTCCTCAACGGACAATCTTCAGAAACGTAAAATGAACTTACAGTGTCATTTTCAACAGGTGCTTCATCAAAAATGGAAATGAAAAGGAGAAACAAACGGATATTCATTTCCTCAACGGACAATCTTCAGAAACGAAAAATGAACTTACGGAGTCATTTTCAACGGGTGCTTCATCAGAAATGGAAATGAAAAGGAGAAACAAACGGATATTCATTTCCTCAACGGACAATCTTCAGAAACGAAAAATGAACTGACGGAGTCATTTTTAACGGGTGCTTCATTAGAAATGGAAATGAAATGGAGAAACAAACGGATATTCATTTCCTCAACGGACAATCTTCAGAAACGAAAAATGAACTGACGAAGTTATTTTCAACGGGTGCTTCCTCAGAAACGGAAATGAATAGAGTTAACTCTAGGCACATGACAAAACTTGTGGTTTCTGTGCACTAAATTCCATAATTATGTATGCATCCATAATTACGTAATTCCTTGCACAGTCCGCACAGTTTTTTTTGTAATGTTTAGGGGAGGAAAATCAAACCTGTGATGAGGGTGACTAGACTACCATAGGGTCCTTTTAATTAGATCGACAGATGATCTTATTAATTAGGCCACCAAGGAGTCCTTTCAGCTATATCATCACATGATGTTCCTAACCAGATTTTTGGATCAATCTGTTTAACTAGACCACTCAAGGGGTCTAATTATGGAGTAGTACTTTATAAACCAAGGGACTTAACTACAACGTAGAAGTCCATTAAGGATTTTAGATAGTACCTTTGGGTATCCTACTATGAATCCCTTATACGAATGATATGGAAGATTCTACGAGGATTTGGATAACATAATTTGGATCACACAAAAACATAAAAAGGAACACATAAACACATAATCACATAGTTGTTTAACTTGGTTATTAATTTTTTATAAATTTTTTATCGATTGAGAATGGATATGGAAACCAGTCGATGGGTTACAATGTCCTATGGGATCTATCTGAAAAGATAGGAAGATCTCCCAAAAATTCGATTTTGTTTTCAAAGAAACGTAATATTCGAATTAAGGAACACATCAATTTTAGGATTTACGGAAATACCCCTAGGTACCCTATTAAGGATTTACAGTGGTACTTTGGGTATTCGTCCAGTGTTGTAACTTGCGCCTTGTACTTCGTTTCCTAGAAGAAACGGGTACTTAGGAATTTCGTGGAAAACGCAAGAGATCATAAGATGGAAAAATTTGGGGGGTAGTTTGCTTTACAAGGAATAAGATTCCTTGCTTGTCGGTATTGTAGGGGATATGATCTTTATATATACAACCACATAAATACATTGCAATGTAAATAAAAGATTTATTTATAAACAATGATATCAACTGTTTCATGGACCTTGACAACAAAAGAAAATAATACATAAGACGTGATTATTTCTAAACGATGCTGTCTTCTGGTCGGTCAGATGCTCATCCCTGTGCTAGATTTGCATTAGCAATCTTTGGGCAATTTCTTCGAAAATGACCCATCTCGCCACAGTTGAAACAAGAACCTGGTAGAAAACGACCTTGAGCGTGATTGTTGCCAGCTTGGTTTGGTGCAGCTGCAGCTGGGCAAACTCTTGTTGTATGGCCTATAAGTCCACAAGTTTGGCATTTGCGGCACTTTACATTGGCATGATGATGGAGGCTACATTGGTTGCACAAGGGTGCAGTTCCATTGTATGGCTTCCTAGCAGGGGGTTGAGCTGGTTGGTTGGGGAAGACTTGATCATTGTGAGTAACCATGGCAAAGTTCTGAGAAGCCTTTCGCTTCTTTGACTTCTTAGGGGATCCAGTCTGTTCATCCATGGTCTTTGATTCCTCGATTGGGTTCGATTCCTCGACCGGTTTCTTGTCACCTTTTCGGAAAAGTTTACCTTTCCTGATCTTTGATTCAGTCAAGGTTGCAGATAGCTCAATGGCCTGTCTAACTCTAGTAGGGTTGCTACCAGTCACAATGTCTTGTATTGAGTCAGGGAGGCCATCAATGTACTTTTCGATTGCCTTATCCAAAGGCGTGACCATGTTTGGGCATAACAGACTTAACTCCTCATAACGGTCCGTGTAGGCTCGATGCTCACCGCTATCTTGCGTAAGATCGTCAAATTCCCTTTCCAAGGCCCTGATCTCATGACGAGGACAGAATTCCCTCATCATAAGGGCCCTAAGTTCAGCCCATGTCTGTGCTAGAGCAACTTCTGCACCACGATCTCTCATAACACCATTCCACCACGTAAGGGCCCTCTTCTGGAACACACTTGAAGAAAACTCGACCTTGCGATTGTCAGGACACTGCACGTGGCTGAAAGTATTCTCAATGCTCTCGAACCATTGAAGAAGCCCAGTCGCTCCCTCAGAACCACTAAACTTGAGTGGTTTAGCCGAGTTAAAACTCTTGAAATTGCATGGACCATTGTTGTTGTTGTTGGCTTGGTTCCATTGAGCAAAGAGGTTTGGGAATTGAGCAGCCATTTGCTGCGCAATGATTTCTGCGAGTTCGGCAGTCGCTATCTGGTTTTCGCGTCGAGGAGGCATTCTAAAAGAAAACAAGAAAGAAAACAAATGAAATGGCATTGGGTAAGAATAGGATGTTACAGTTACCGACCATAATCATGGTTGATGGTCATTTGTTTGAACCACGAAGCAAACAAACAACACAAAGGCTGAATCAAAGCAAATAGATCCTCATAGTGTATCGCGAAGACATGCTCACCTATAAGTGGACACTCACCCCAAGAGTTCCCAGGTAAGAGTGACTGGTCCGATTATGTGGATTTGTACGAACACTCTAGCCTTAGACAGAAAACCCAGGGTACAGGCATTCACTCTTCCAGTTTGCACGTGTTCACACTATTTAGGACCCAAAACTTTGACGAGATTTTGAAAACTCAAAGGGGTTCAAAACCTTATAACAGAGAGTTCAAAACCTTACAACAGAGGGTTCAAAACCTAGTAATCAATCATCCAAGAACAGATGATTAATTTTCAAGGCGGATTCGGAATTGATGTCCCCGTTGTGGTTATCACCTAAGGATAGGTGAAGTGCATGTTTTAAGATCTAAACACAAGATAACTTGTGTTAGGGTCCTAGAAAGGTTATAGTCTAGGTCAAAGCATTACTAATAACCTAATTCCCTATAACCATTGGCTCTGATACCAACTTTTCTGTCACACCCCGACCACGTAAAACAACGAAACGTGGCGGAAATGTCGGGGAGTGTTGTAACAGAATTAATTGTTTCACAACCATGGTAATTAAAGTTACGTTTTATTTATCAATCAAGAGAGTTACATTGTCTTAAACAAGAAACAAAGAGTACATAACATAAATTAACTAGTTCTTGTCTCGTTTTAAGTCACTAAGGCACAGGTCCGCCTAAGTATGTCTTGATAAGTCCTATGCATCATCTCCTGAAAACACATGTGAAAATAGGTACGTCAGCATAAAAATACCTGTGAGATACATAGGTTTTGTGAAAACAGAATTCATGACTTATGTTTGAGAAAATGTTTAGTCATGAACCTTGTAATTTGCTTGTCTTGTAAATCATTTGAAAAACGATAAGATCAGATGATATGTATAAATAATAGAATAATGTATGGTTAAATGAATAACCATGTAAAATGAGGTTGTATAAGATAAGTTGTTTGTAAATCAATGTCTTGTGAAAAGTATGTTATTTGTATAAAATGTTATATGTCTCAAATTGAAATGATTCAAATAACGCTACAATATGTGATACCATACAAACACTTATATATAGGAAGTACCAGCGGTGTATCCACCGTGCTTGTATCATATTACATACGCCTCGTTACTTAAATCACTTACTCAAACCAAACCATCAAGATGAAATGTTTAACAGTTGTAGAAATGTTTATGTATAGTCAAATGTCTATTGTCAAATGTAAATCATGTCAACAGATACAACTGGTTCACACGGTTCAATAGTTACAAACAGTTCCTAAAATCAAAGGGTTGCGACGGTTCACATAGTCAAATGGTTACAACAGTTCAAAATGTAGTATAATGTGTTCATATGCTGGATAAGCATATGCAACAGAAATGTAATGTAAAACAATGTACTAAGTATGCACGTAATGGACATACATAGCATAAGTGTAATGTAAAACAATGTACTAAGTATGCACGTAATGGACATACATAGCATAAGTGTAATGTTAAACAATGTCCTAAGTATGCACACAATGGACATACATAGCATAAGTGTAATGTAAAACAATGTACTAAGTATGCACGTAATGGACATACATAGCATAAGTGTAATGTTAAACAATGTACTAAGTATGCACACAATGGACATACATAGCATAAGTGTAATGTAAAACAATGTACTAAGTATGCACACAATGGACATACATAGCATAAGTGTAATGTAAAACAGTGTACTAAGTATGCACACAATGGGCATACAGAGCATAAAATGTATTGTAAAGTGATGTACTAAGTATGCACACAATGGGCATACATAGCATAAAATGTATTGAAATCATGTACTATAAATGTACTAATAAATTTAGCAAGTATATGATGTGAAAACAGGAAAACACGAAAGTAACAAGTAGGCACATGTGTTTCACCCCAAAATGTTTGAAAAACAGTAAAAGAGGGGTCTATGTACTCACATAAACACCTTGAAAACATTTAAAAGAGGGGGTTCTATGTACTCACTTGAGATTGCTCAGAAGTCCTAAGATAACCACCAAGCAATGCTAGAGATCACGGAATCAAACGGCACCTAATATAGGTAACTATGTTAATAATCCGGACCTATATCGGAGGATCGGATAGAATGAGGGCTCGTAAACCAAATGAGTATGGGAACTCAGGTAGTATGGTTTAACATGGCCTACATACTAAATGAAACCTAGCCTAAGTGCTTACGACCCATTACGACCCGTTTAGGTAGCTTATGCTCCTTTAACGCGTCGTTCGCGTGAAACCCGTTCGGACCGCCTAACTAGCCCTATGATAAGTAAAATATGCCTTAATATGTCTAATATTGTTGCCAAATCAGTTTAGATACCAAAAGTTATGTTACATATGCTTAAAATGAATTTTGGCGTCAAAAGGGCATTTTGGTAATTTACCTAAGGCATATAAACTACCTATCATACAACTACTTAAACGAAGCGACCATAAGGTATAACCTCGGAAGGTTATTCCCTATATACTATGGTCACCTAATGTGCTTGGTCGGATCCTAATGATCGACCAAACGGGTCGGGTTCGAAAGTATAATCGATTGTTTAGATCGCTTACCTTACGACCCTATATAAGCACTAAACTAAAAGTGACGAGCTAAGCATGTTCAAACATGCTTAACTAAGTTTAGAAAATAGGTTTGGTATCAAAACAAACGGTTTTGATACCTATGAGTAGTTTGGTTACAAAATACGCAAGAATGCGCATTTTGGCCGAAACTACGACTCGTCACTGAGTCTAGATAACGTGGTAATCAGTAGGTATAGTCACTAAGGACTATAACCATCGTGATCACGCTCACGTTATGAAGTTCAAATGAACTTCGCATTGACCATAAACTGGTCAATGCAGAAAGTCAAACAAAGTTTGACTTTCGGACTCGAAAAGCAATAAAAGAACGAAGGAACACTTACAAAGGGTCCCCGCAAGATTGATTTCCAAGTAATCTCAGGTAGGAAGTGTATAAACACAACCACTTAGAGAAAAACTCAGATTTCAAGTGGGTTTTGCAATGGGGATGGATGGGTATTTATAGTAAATGGACCACTGTTAGGATCGTTCCTCGAATAACGTGATCGAATCTCATCCGTACAAGTGTTGGAATGTTATGGTAGCTCATTTTGCCCCCACCACAAGAGTTTGACAAGTGGCATTGGCCTTTGGGGGTTTGAAAGGCTGTTAACAGCTATTAAAAACATTGAATCTGGTCTGGTAAAATGACGCGGGCCGCGTAAGGTATCACCTTTGGTTTACGCGGGCCGCCTGGCCTGTCTGATCAGCAAACAACTTTCAGAAATGACAGTTTTGGTCCCTGTTGTGTTTTAAGGCCATTCCCGACACTTCTAAGGCCCGTAAAGCCAACTTTAAGGCCCTAAAATGATTCCTAAACATTGTGGACATGAAAAATGCTCAAAAATATGTCGGATGTCAGTTCGTTTGGTCGTACGATCGCGTTGTTCGCTTAATTACGACGGAATGCGCATAAGCGCGAAAAACGATCCAAATGACGCGACGAATAGATTTTTCTCATGCCAAACACTAAAATAAAATATTTTAGCGCTTACATAAATTTTTGGATGTCCGGATGTATTCAGAACGTAAGTTATGCGCGAAAATGCAAACTTGTGCACTTTTTGACGCTTTTAGTCCCTGAATGGCCCAAAAGTTTATTTTAGCACACCGAACCCCTCAAAGCCTATTTCTAATCTATGTAAAGGATATTTATGGTATTTTTAACTTATGGCCATGTTCCGGAATGTCTGTTACAGTTCAAATTGGCATACTTTCACAGTTTGTCAACTTTAGTCCCTGTAA
Organism: Helianthus tuberosus; assembly: GCA_030545235.1. Classification (NCBI taxonomy): domain Eukaryota; kingdom Viridiplantae; phylum Streptophyta; class Magnoliopsida; order Asterales; family Asteraceae; genus Helianthus; species Helianthus tuberosus. Next base: position 133,794,356 of record CM060363.1, read on the forward strand.
GCGATTTAACTTGATTTTGCCATACCAAAGCCTTCAAAACTTATTTCTAAGTTATGTAAAGGTTATTTAAGGTATGTTAAGCCTATTTCACTATTCCGGAGTGTGTGTGGCATTAAACTGGTTATATTTACGCATCAGTGCGCGTATAACCTTCCAGAAAGCGATTTAGAGCTTGAAATCGAACAAGAATTGATATGTGCAAAAGATACGCATATTTATACTGATCCCAAGTATGAAATACAATATTTCATTGGCTCGGCATTTGTTTGATGGTCGTAGTGACCCAGGTGTCACAGTTACAGTATATGGAGTATCTTCCGGAGTGCTTCCTTTTGCAATGCTTATAGTAGGGTACAGAGGTAGAACCTACATTTCTCCCACGGTTAGAATTTCCAGAATGAAATTCTTGGGTAAGCTTCTGGGTTAGGTTCCTTCTTTGATCCTCTTCTCATGTACGGACTAATTCATCTGTCAAGGTGTTGGCTAGTTCTACAGTCTCTTCTATGGTTTGAGGTCTAGCTGCCTTGAATACATGTCTAATCTCCTCAATTAATCCCCAGATGTAACGGGAGATTAAAACTGGTTTAGGTGATGCAAAGTTTGGTACTATTCGTGCATATTCAAAGAATAATGTAGTATAACCCTTACTATCTACTCCAATCATCCTAAGAATTAGGAATTTATTTGCTATCTGTTCTTTTTTATTGGGAGGGCAGAATTTCCTTTCTACCATGTTTTTAAACTGCTCCCATTCCATATTGTAAGTTCTATCACTTCCCCTTGACTGGAGGATAGTGTTCCACCATTCTAGTGCTGAATTCTTAAACACATTGGAAGCAAACATTATCTTGTCCTCTTCCGCGTATTTGCTTATTCTTAAGACTACCTCAGTCTTTTCTATCCAGCGTAGTGATGCAACAGCCCCTTCATTGCCTGAGAATTCCATTGGTTTACAAGACCAGAATTCTTTATAAGAACAACCGTAAGACACGGTTCTTCTTCTTTTTGGGAATGGGCACTTGAAGTACGGGTCCATTGTTCACGCTGTTTTCAGGTTCTGAGGGCCGTTTACAATCATGTTTACTTTTATTTTCTGCTTCCCTAACCGTTTTGATAATATATCGCATCGCATCTACTATCCCTTGTGCCACTATGTATTGCATGGCACTGTTGTCCACTTGATTTCCATTATTGTTGTTGTTCTTGTTTTCATTATCCGGGTTAATGTTACTCTGGTTATCATGATTCTGGTTTTCCTGGTTTACTTCGTCGTCCATCTGAATTTTAAACATTTACCAATTATTAATATCACAAAATGATTAATAATTTAGGCAACAATCACACAACACACATATTGGCCAAAAGTGTCGAGCATTGCGACTTTACTCTTTCTTATATAGTATGCGTCTAATACACACTAAGACTGGAATTACAATACTACTATGCATCGCTAACCACGAAGTGGTCTATACTACAACATATATTATTATTATTACACACACATGCGCACACACATCCAGTAATCCATATTGCGCTCGTCGTACTTCTAGACGAGTCGCTCTCCTACCTGCCTCATCCTCTCACTACTCTCTAAAATCTCTTCTCCAAAAATTCAGAGCTCTTGCACAATATCTGCACTCATTGGGGGTGCAGGTGCTGGTACTGGGTCTAGGTACTGGGGCATGGGCTCCTCCTTAGGGTACGGATTCTCTAAGATCTCCCTAATGTATTCATCATTATCGTAGTAGGGATCTAGAGGGTCTAGACCTGAATAGGCTGCTAAGTTCGGCAGGGGTTCATCGTTTAGGTGGTAGCGTGGCATATAATCCCTATGATCATCGAACCATGGATCATAATCTGGGTCTAAGGGATTAGGGGTTGGTATCCTAGGTATCTCCTCAGGGTTGAAATCATGCATTTGGACTTGGTTTTCGGGGTTGTTTTCTATCTCCATCGGCTGAGTGGGGAACAAAGGTAAGGGTTGTGGGGCTACTAGTTGCTCCAGGTTTGGGTCGGCAGCAGTTGTTGCTAGGATATGAAAATTGGCTAGACTTCTATTAAGCATATCCTGTGTATAGGCATCTGACTCTCGCATAACGGCTGGTAGGACTCTCTGCTGTTGCAACTTTCGCATTCTTTTCCTATGCTCGAATGCTCCCTTACTGAACCATCCTCTCTTTTTCTGAGGGAATGGCTCTTCAGACTGAGCCTTAAAGACAAACATCCCTTCTTCCTGGTCAGCTCAAAACCCAGAGAGGGCAGGCTGTGAGGAAGTACCTTCACTCCTAGGTGAATCGGACAAATGACGATAAACGCCTGAGGGTCCTTGATCACTCATACTGTAAACTAACATATAGTCAAATAACACACAATAGTAAAATACAGATATGCACGTATTTCCATAAATAATTTCCTAACAATTTAAATAATATTTCGATGTCAGCAGAACATTTCTGTGGCTGAATCAGTGGCTTAGCTCGGATACCACCTTCTGTCGCAACCCCCGCCCCCTATCTGTCCCGGGAACAGGTGACCACGATACCAGTTTTGGTGGTATCATTTGTTTCTCATTTTGGCCGCGAAAATTTCATTAGGACCAAAGTTAGGAAATGTTTATCAGAGTAAATACCACACTTTTATAGTATTAAACATATTAGGATGAAATCCAAGGTTTCATTATAAACATTTTCATAGGGAAAATTCCTAATTTATTGAATAAAACATCCTCTTTTTTTAGGTAACTTTTATAACCATTTTCCAAGCCTTCAGTGCTGTCCAGCTGGCTTCGAGTTGGCTTTCACATTTTGTTACCTGAAACGCATTTAAAAACATTTTGTCAGTGGGAAATATTGGTGAGTGAATCCCAGTTTAATCAAGAAGAGTTTTATCCTTTAACAGTATTGAGAGCTATCACATTATTTATTTCTACACAATTACTCATTCAGTACTGTCAATCCTGACTGGTGGGTCATATTACACATTGGCTAACTCTTTGTCCAATGATAACGTGTTCCACATTTTGTATACAAAACCCCAACATACCAGCAGTAATTGAAGAACTACAAAGATTCAATCACTGCTTAATCACATTGTAAAATAATTAAGGTTTTGTAAAACAATTTTCAAAAAAGGAGATTACTCACATTGATGTCTTAGGTTTTCTGTAAGGGTTTCCTAGTGATTATCTATAATTTACACAAATGCACATATGTTAGTAAAATAACACATTATTTACATTAGTAATACCCTCCCCGAGATGGCATTCCAACGACTATGTCGGGCAGAACCTCGACAGCCGTTACGGAACCATGGATCAATCGGGCAACGTATTAATACGTAACCGGGGTTATAATACTTACAATGGGGCAGAACTTCGTTAATTAGGGAGGTATTATACCCGAGTCTAGCGCCTACTATATAATAATTCAAGAGAGAAAGTAAGAATTGAGCGAGTTCGAATGTTCAGCCGATGCCTCCTTTATATAGGGCCACATTTCGAGTTCCTCGCGCCCCGTATAAGCTTAGGTTAAGGCTTACGCAGCCCGCGTAGTAGGGGTATAGACCTTAGCCCTGATTGGTCATCACCACTAGAGTCGACACGATCATGACACGTGTCACGCTAGGGTTTCGTCTGGAGCTGTCGCGCCCCGCGTAAGATCCCTAAGGGGTCTACGCGACCCGCGAGCGACACATAAAACTTGTTTTTAATTAATTTTTATAAAAATAAAGGTATTCGGGCTCGGTTTTCACATACGGGGTATATTTTTGGACATATTGGAATATATAATATATATTAGGGTGTCAGAAAAATATTTTGGATGGTTGTTATAGAATGAGCCAGAAACCAAGAGTTACACTAGTATAGTGTGTAGGAAAGTAAGGATCATAAAACTTCCTTCCTAGTGATAGTTTAAGTGCCAGAAAGTGCCTAAAACTCTCATAAACTGCAGAATTCAGCAAAATTCAGCAAAAAAATCAGCATTTAAACAACTTAATATTATGCAGAATTATGGTTTAATAGTCCAGAATACTTTCCCAAGTGTCGGGAATCAAAACTGTCACAAAAGGTAACTTAAAGCACACTAAACTGCTAAGTTTAGCACCTTAACGAACCGGTAACCAACCGAACAACCAGACACTACCCGAAATACCAAATTTTCACTAGAAGCATTGTTTTATCATTTTCGAGCTATTTATAGTCCCGAACATCATAACACCTCTTATAACAACATAACAACTTATAACACTAACTAGACACTTGAAATCTAATTAAATATCACAACTTACCATTGAAACCCAACCCTATACCCCCCCCCCCCCATGGTGACGGTCACACAAGGGTGGCCCACCCTTGATTTGTTGTAATATTTTATTTGATCTTGTTGGTTCCTTTAGAAGCATTATACAAAATGGACATGTAAGTGTTGGAGGTTATTACTTAAGACCTCAAGTTCATCATTCACTTCATTTTCTCACCAACACAAGACCACTCAGCTCTCTCCTCTCCTCTCCTCTCCTCCACTCACGGCCGAGAACCACACCACCACCATCATCATTTTCACCTCTTGTTAATCCATTCTCAAGTTATACAAAGGTTTAAGGAGCTAGGATAAGAAGCTTGGTGCCATTGAAGATTGAAGGACCTTTCTTTAGTGCTATTAACCACCAAGTTCATCATCATCTTCATATTGAATCTTTTCCCTAGCCTTATGCTAGTTGTAAGACTCTCCTAATCTCACTTTACTTCTTATTATGTTGGTTAAAAGATGACCTAAGAAACTAAACATGAAGAACATCAAAGATCAAGAACATAATCTCTAACATAAAGCTCAAAATCAAAATGATCTATGTTGTTTAAGTGTATGTATGCTTCTTGATTGTTGATTATTTGTGTTTATGATGTTAAACATCATATGGAACTTGCTAGATTGTGATTAAACACATGATCTAGCAAGACGAGAGGATGATCTTGTGAAAAGTCAAGATGATCACCCTTTATGTTCATCATGAATTTGAAAACAAAGATGATTTTGTGGAAGATGATTATGAATACATGTTATTAGTCTAATACATGGATGATTTCAAAACTAGTTTTCTCAAGAAACCAAGTTCATAAACAAGATTTACATAACCATGACTTTTAAAGGAATTAATCACATTTTTAGTGTTACATCAAGTGTAGAAACATGTTATTAACAAGAAAAATTCAAGAAGAAATATTTTTAGAAAATTAATTTACAAGTTGTGAAAGTCTAAAATTTGCAAGAATGTGATTTATAAATAAATAACCACACTTTAAATGGTAACAAAGCTTACTTAACACCGTACTAAGTTACTACAATTTTTTATAAATTTTCAAGTTCATGAAGTGGTGTATAATAGATGATTTTGGCACTTGGTAAGTGTTGTTTTATTTTTTGATTGATTGGTGATGATTTTAAAAGAAAATGATATGCTTTGAAAGCATGGAAACCTCCACTTTTAAGGGAAAACCATGGCAAAATTTTTCTAGAATTTAAACACTTAGAAAAATATTTTTGTCAAGAAGAAAATATATTATTTTTGGGTAAAGAAAAATATATATGTTTTCTTGAAAAAATAGAAAATATAATATTTTTGGGAGAAAATATATATTTTCTTAAATAAATTTAGAACATATTATTTTGGGGTGAAAAATGGATTTAAAAATATTTTCTAAGTTAAGCTTGAAAATATATTATTTTTGAAGTTATATGGAAATACAATTATTTTTGCCAAGGGAAAAGTTATAGATAAATTTCTATAAAAGTTTTTCTTAAAATATATATATTAAGAATATATATATTGGTGATTTTTATTAAAATTAATATTCCAGAAAACTTAAACACAAGAATTAAGTATAAGAATACTTAATAAATACAATAGGAATACGTATTTTCGTACGTATAAATACACACCGGAATACGCCACCAAGACTTAGCAAAATACACAAGTTTAAGAATACATGTATAAGTATACCCATCATTGGGAAAAATATTCTTTGAAGAGTTACAAAACAAATAAGTTAAAATCTATTATTTTAACAAATATTCCAATAATTAATAAATATAATTTAAGTTAAAATATTATTATTTTAACAAATAATTATATACTTTGGAATAATATTTATGACACCAAGAAATGTAACTCAAAGATACTAATCAAGATTAAAAGTCAAGGCATGACCCATCCGTATAATAAACCGTAGCACATGTGTAGGTAGTCGTGCGACCGAGGAAAAGCTTTGAGTTACACCTGTTTGCTGAACGCAAGATTGTGAGTTCATGTCTCCCTTTTCTTTTAACTATTTTAAGTTTTATAACTTTGGGGTGAAATACATGTTACAATATTACAATGATTACAAATGGTATGGTTAGCTTAGGGATGGCAATCAAACCCGAACCCGATGTGTAAACCCGAAACCCAACACATTTGGGACGGGTTTGGTGTCGGTTAATCGGGTTTGGGAATAGTTATTATTTTTTTCGCGGGTTTGGGATTTAGTTATATGCCCGTTTACCCGACCCAATTACACGATAAAGTGTACCCGTTTACCCGATTGTATACCCGATATAATTTCTTTTATATTATTAATATGTATATATATGATACATCCATTTTTACACATATAGGTATTCTATTCCGTATACATTGTAGTTATTTGATATATAGTTTTATAATAACAATACAAAATGTAACCGGTTAGTAGTTACCCGATAGATACCCAATGGGTTTTGAGATGAGTATACCCAACGAGTGATCTTTTTAAATTAATGGTTTACCCGAAACCCGCGGGTATACCCGATACCCGCGGGTATACCCGATACCCGCGGGTATACCCGATACCCGCGGGTATACCCGATACCCGATGGGTATTTACCCGCTAGAAACCCGACGGGTTTTCGGACGGGTTTGGGACAAGCTTATCTAATCGGGTTTGGGTTTGGGATTACCTAAACCCGTCCCAAACCGACCCATTGCCATCCCTAGGTTAAATAAGAAATGAACTATTAGATCATGTGAATGGTTAGGCATTAACTTGAGACCATTAATCCTTGTTTAAGGACCGAGGGGCATGAGTGATAGATCTATTTGGGTGTTGCGAGCCCCACCTATGGGTCCGCGAGTTGGCCACATGTGGTGACTATGTCATCCCAGTCGGGAGGCCCGGTACGAAATACGCAAAAGATTGAGCCTTCCTACACCGTTACACACACATTAATGACCTTGCAACTCATTAATTGATCTGTTCATAGACGCTTTCATACCGGTTTACAAATGCATACTTACAAATTTTTACAAGGTTATTCGTGCACGCATACAAAACACATCAAATCGTTCAAATTTTGTTGATATTTTCAAACTACATGTATTTCATGGAATTGATTATGGATCTGGCGGGCGTACAAAGATTTCAAGTCATTTCTTCAATAAACAATGTCATCCAGTGTTGAAGGGTTTGAATCGTGTATTTTATCTTTGGTAGGATACATGGTTCAAAGCCTAGTTTTATTTGTGTCTTTTGGTCAAGTCCTTTGTGGAACTTTAAACAATTGAATGGTTTGTATTATGAACTTGAAGTTTGGGACTGTTGTTAAACAATGTTGGATGTACTATTTTGAAACTCTTTAGTGGATGATCATCATGGTTTCTATCATATAGTTGTTTGTTATGGTTAAATGCAATGATATTAAGCAAGTCACACGTAACACGCTTCCGCAAAAGTCAGGGTGTGACAATTTGGTATCAGAGCCAGGTTTGTAGCGAACTAGGATTCCTTCTCGAGTCTAGACTACAATCATTAGGGCTCTCTCAAGAAATTTTTTTACAAATATTTTTCATTGCATACACAAAGCGCCGAGATCCATGGAACAAACTGTTGGACCGTTTTGTGACCCTGAAAAGTCAGTCAAGGACGTTCATCTTCACATACGAAGGCGGAATCAACGTATATGAAGTTATACAGCTTTTCCTATTCAATTCCTTCTCTTTTATTGCTTTCTGAATCAATTTTGACAGAGTTCGGTTACACAAGCAATGAGATGGATTTGCTCCAGTGTACACAACCGAATGATCTGGTTCCGCTCATGAAGACTATATATAGCCTATGTGATTTCACTTATATGGACAGACACATAAGCGAAACCTCCAAGTTACCCTATGAGCGAAACCACCTATGACATAAAAGCGAAATACCTATATACCTATGTACACATAAGCGAAAATACATCATTAAACCTAATATTGACTTTTAAAATCTAGTCTTGACATATCTTGACCTAAGACTTCACTAAACGTAGTCAACAGACATCTCATGCACCAACAGACTCCCCCTTGGATGTTGACGAAGTCTTCAGCTCCGAGTCTTCAGTCTTGGTCTTTTCTACAACTCTGTCTTTTCATCATAAGCACTCTATCTTCACAGGTTCAGGTTCACTTCGTAGCTCCATCTTCAAACTCCCCTTTGACTGTTGATCTAGACTCCCCCTTTCACAGACTCCCCCTCTCAATATGCTAGAATCTGAGGTATCTGGTTCAAGCTTTGACATTTAGCTTCCGTGGGAATAATGAAGTCCAAAACCTGTGTCTCAACCATCAAACATTACAAACTATCTTTTCACCAATAAATCACAAACTCAATCAGCTTTAGCAATCCACTCAAGTATTCAGGTCCAAGTTAATGACCCTGATCACTCGATTAATCTACCAAGTTCAATTTAATGACCCTGGTTGATCATTTGAAGAATCAAACTGATTTTGAAAACATTTTCAAATATTTTCTGAAAATAACAAGTATCAAGTTAATGAACTTGTTTTTGACTTTTCAATAAATCAAATTCCATCAAGATAAGCTCTCCTCATTCTTCAGTCCAGAATCTCCTGCATCTGCTTCAACATCTGAGAATCCAACAATCAACTCTCCACTTTGGTTTGTCAAAAATAAAGCAGAAATAAAATCTTTTTGTATTTTATAAAATGTTCTAAACTAAGAAATGAAATACAGAAAACCTAAATTGCAGAAAATAAACAAAGTAAACTATTTACAAACATATTTTTGGCGAGCGTGTCAGGGAATCATATCAGCTATCAGACAAATTACAAGTACCGTTAAGCTTCATTTCATACTCAGACTTAAACAATTCACCTCGATTGTCGACATACTGATCCATCTTAAATTCTCACATAAATTTCAATTTACTCAGGATACGATTTAGATATCTTATGAACTTAGCTCATTCATGTGTCCCACCTCTTGAATATACTCCTGTATCCAGAATCCCAAACTTCAGTCTTACAGGTGAGTATACTACAATGATATCTGTACATAAGTTAGGTAATGCGAGGGCCGAGGGATCTCAGATCGATACTTCCGTATAAGCAGAGAGATATCAGCTTCGACTTTACGGTATGTCCCCTTTAGAGGATCTTTTAGCTACAACAGCAGCGACTATTAATTTTATTGTTTCATCTGCATGCTGAGGGTTTATGCTATGTTTCAAGCATTTGCAAAAAGTATTATCCAAGGACTAGGTCAGAACTACCGTTCAGCAGAAGTCCCGGAATAATACCCCAGACATCATTGAGTATAAAAACCTAGTATATCAGAATACGAGACCTTTCAAACGAGATTTCAGGGGTTACCTTTATATCCAAGTAGTGTTCCCCACGAATTTCACAAGTTTGAAATTTTAGGTTTATATCCCAAATAAATCTACTAAATGTGTGAAAACCTATCGACACATCATTAGTGAGACTGTTTAACTCATTTAAACTTTACAAATCTTTAGCATACTGTAATTGTCTAGCCGATGTACTATCATTTTCCCTATATACACAAGCTCTTTTTCATTTTTCAAATTTTATCATGTTTTTGTATTTTTGCATTTTTTACTGTTTTTGTATTTTCTGAAAAAATATCTATATACATCTATCTACTCCCCCTAAATACCAAAACAAGTAAAAAATCGATAAACCATTGTAGATTGTTTCTCGTCTTCATCCGCAACAGTACTCTCATCAACGCCAATAATTCCATCCGACACCGAATGAAGCTTCATACCATTCAGTTTTAACAAATATTTAAACCGATTTTTATCAAAAGCTTTGGTATGTAAATCAGCTTTCTGTTCGTCAGTGTGGATTTTCTCAATTCGTATCAACTTTTTCTCAAAGCAATCACAAATAAAGTGATGATGAATTTCTATGTGTTTAGTTTTAGGGTGATGTACTGGATTCTTTGTTATATTTATAGCAGCCTCATTATCAACAAAAAGAGGTGTGTTAAGAAACTGCAAACCGTAGTCGCGCATCTGTTGCTGTATCCACAGGATCTGAGAGCAGCAACTGCTAGCAGATACGTACTCCGCTTCACATGTAGATAACGCCACAGACGTTTGTTTCTTACACTGCCAGGTAACCAATCTAGGACCAAAGAACTAGCATCCTGCAGTTGTTGATTTTGAATTGACTTTGCAGCATCCGAAATCCGAATCAGAATACCCTTCGAGCGTAAAGTCGCCTTTCCTAGGATACCACAACCCTAATGAAGGAGTTCCTTTCGGGTAGCGCAGTATCCTCTTCACAATGATCATATGCGAAGCTCTTGGGTTAGATTGAAATCTTGCTGCGAGGCACGTTGGGTACATGATATCAGGACGTGAAGCAGTTAGGTACATTAAAGAACCTATCATGGAACGGTAAAACGTTTCATCGGCCCTGTCTCCGGTGAGATCTGGGTGAATCCCATGATTTGTTGCAAGTGGGGTAGCAGCTGGAGTAGAACTTGGCATCCCAAATTTCTCTAGAATATCATGAACGTACTTCGTTTGATGAATGAAAATTCCCTCAGGTAGTTGTTCAACTTGTAGACCCAGAAAGAATTTCATCTCCCCCATTGATGACATTTCGAATTTTTGCTTCATCACTGATTCAAAATCTTTGAATAGATTTTCATTTGTCGACCCAAAGATTATATCGTCCACATAAATCTGAACTATCAGAAGATGACCGTCGACCTCTTTAGTGAAGAGAGTGGCATCCACGTTTCCACGAATGAACTTGTTGGCTAGTAGGTGTTGAGACAAAGTCTCGTACCAAGCTCTCGGGGCCTGGTGTAAACCATACAGCGCTTTGTCCAATAAGTAGACCTTGTTTTTGTGGATTGGATCGGTGAAGCCCGGTGGCTGTCCGACATAAACCTCCTCTTTGACCTTCCCATAAAGAAACGCCGATTTTACATCTAACTAATATACTTTGAAGTTCTTCCAAGACGCAAATGCAAGGAAAATCCTGATCGCCTCTAGACGTGCTACAGGAGCATAGACTTCTGTAAAATCAATCCCCTCCTGTTGACTAAAGCCCTGAACAATGAGTCGAGCTTTGTTCCTTACAACAACTCCTCTGTCGTCTCTCTTACACTTAAATACCCATTTTGTATTGATTTTTCTGTGACCATCCGGCAAATCAACTAACTTCCATACTCCCAATTTCTCGAATTGGCTCAGTTCCTTCTGCATTGCATTGACCCAAGAATCTTCAGTAAGCGCCTCTTTGTAAGTTCTTGGTTCAACCTGCGAGATAAAACAACTCAATGAGAATTCAGATTGCAAAGGAGCAACTATTGTATAAAAACATGTAAGCCCTTTATCAATCTGTCTTCTAGTGCGAACGCCTGTCTGCAATTCTCCTATGATCAACTCCTCTGGATGATATGAAAAAGTTCGCGGCATCACTATGCTTGGAACATCTACATTGCCCTCCAGATTAGTAACATTCTGATCTGCATCTTGTTCACCAACTTGGTTTGTTTGACTTGAAATCTGAATTTCCTCCCCCTCAGAATCTGAATCACCATGATCAAAGACTGGCATGTTTTCAGCTTCTTGATTATCATTCTGAACCGACTGATTATCCTGAGTAACTTCATTCTGTTGGACATCATCATGTTCACCAGCATTACTCGGACCTGCTTCATCGTCATTTGAAGTTTCCCGTGGTCGCCTTGAATACTCAGCTGGAAACCTTAGCTGTGACTCGTATTCACGCAAAATATCCAACTCATCAAAGAAATCTTCATCATCCTTTGATTCTTATCTCATGTCAAACGAATCCCAAAGTTTGTCATAATGATAACGCCATGAATCTCCTGGATTCTGCGGCGGCATAGTATAACCTTGACATTCAACATTTGCAGCTTCAATAATCCGCTTCTCACTTGGAACGAAGACACGTCGCATCGGATTTGCATAACCAACAAATATTCCCTCAATGTTCTTTAGACCAAACTTTCCATGAGGCTCTATAACAGTACAGGGTGACCCGAACGGTTCTAGATACTTCAAATTCGGTTTACGGTTATTGATTAGCTCAAAGCATGTTTTGTTGAACTTCTTGACAGTGAGAACCCTGTTGAGCGTATAGCATGCGGAGGAAACAGCTTCAGGCCAAAAATTTATCGGTAACTTTGAATCTGCGAGCATAGTTCTAGCCGTCTCGATTAGTGTCCGGTTTTTGCGTTCTGCGACTCCATTCTGCTGCGGAGTGTACGGAGCACTAAACTCATGCAATATACCTCTTTCATCACAAAATTCTTCCATCTTACTGTTCTTGAATTCAGTACCATTGTCACTACGAATTCTTTTGATACGCCTTTGGTACAGATTCTCAATTTTTCTAAACAACGCCATTAAACTGTCAAATGTTTCGTCTCTCGTCTTCAAGAAAGAAACCCACGAAAATCTGGAATAATCATCAGTAACGACCAAACAGTAAAAATCTCCTGTAATACTTTTAACATTCACAGGACCAAACAAATCCATGTGAAGTCTTTCCAGAGGTCTCGAAACTGAATTGACTTGCTTTGTAGGGTGTGACTTTTTCTTCTGCTTGCCTTTAACACAGCTAATGCACTCCCTTTCCAGATGAAAACCTTTGACATGAACTCCAAGAACCAAATCATTGTGCACCAAGTGATTCATCTTCCTTAGGTGAATATGCCCCATCTTGCGGTGCCATAATCTCGATTCATTCTCAGTTGCTCTGGACACAAAACAATGTGCTTGACCAGTAGTTGTAGTTGCTACAGTCATATCCAATACATATAAATCATTCACTCTGGGTGCCCGCATGATGATCCATTCTTCAGGTATTACAAATCCCGGTTTCAAGATCAAACATTCTTTATCAGTGAAGTGAGTTGTATACATATTGTCACAAATCTGGGAGATACTCAGCAGATTATTCTCCAGCTCAGCAATGTAGTTAACTCTTTCAAACGTCACAATCCCGTTGGATAACGTTCCTTCACCTATAATCCTTCCTCCTTGATTACCCGCAAAACCTACGTAACCACCATTGATATTTCTCACATCATACAGCAACGCAGTCTTCCCTGTCATATGTCTAGATGCTCCACTATCCATAATCCATCTGGATACAAGTTTTGGAAGATCCTGCACATAACAAACTTTGACTTAACCAACTTCAAATAAAGATGCCGATTCATGCTTCGCGATCAAGGAAGCTCCAGCAATTCAAATTGCTTAGTCGAACATGGAATCCACCCAGGCCTCATCAGCCTTAGGTGTAACCTTGACTCTCGCAATTTGAATTTTGAAGTTTTCAGCCTTAAGAGGTGGAAAATTTGCATCATAATCAATTTGAATTGAATCCTCATAAGATTTCACCTTCTTCTCAGTTTTTGGTTTCCAAACTTGTTGAGATAATGCAACCCGTTTATAAAATTTGTCATTTTTAGTTACCACTTTCTTTACAGGTTCATTTTTCACTTTGGTGTTGTCATTTTTCACACTCTTTTTCTCAACAACGATTGGTGCTTTACCCTTCACGTCAACTTTCTTCTGTTGAATCTTCACAGTTTCAGTCTTAGGCTTCACATTGGTACACTTTCATGCAATGTGACCAACTTGATTACATCTGAAACATTTTCGAGTATCAACAACTCGACTTGTGCCTTCAGACTGAGACTGTGAAGCTCTTTTCACAAAGAACTCTTCATTTGATTTTGAAAAAATCTCTTTCTCTTCATCAGCAAGTGAACTCGAACTGTTCACAAACTTTTTCTTTTCAGCAAACCTCTTGTTTGGAACATTTCTTTTCTGATAATTCCTACCACCCTGATAACCACCCGACCAGTTATTTCGATTGTTATTATAAAAACGTGATGGATTAATAGATTTCTTGTAGTATGATTTATCTTTCTCAAAACTCATTTTTCTCTTTGTTTGACTCAGATTGTTCACTTCTGACAACTCAACTTCGATCAACTTGAAAACATTTGTCAATTTGTTCATATTAACATTCTCAATCGGAAACTCAGAATCCGAATACAATTTATCAGATCCAGCCATCTTGTACATTACAAGACCCGGTTCATCACTTAAGTTGTTTTTGGATCTTGGTTTCTGAATGTATTTATCCAAGAAACACCCATCTTCCTCAGTAGTGTCACCATCCGTTTTTAGTACATTTTCAACAACACCTTTTACAATATCATTTTGGACACTGTCGTCATTGGAAGATGTGAACACGACATGAATTGAATCCGGAAGTTTAACTTCACTTTCTTCCTCAATTTCAACCAACCCAGATTGCTTTTTCGTGTAATTATCAAGAACAGGTGGTGGAACTTGATGCAAACCCACCCCAGTTCCATCAAAATACACATCTTCGCCTGCTTTATCTTTCCCGATGGGTTTGGGAATAATGTGTTGCAACACAAAGCTTGCGGAGCTGTAACTGTTAAGCTTCAACTGGATTCGCTCGTTTTCGATTACAGCCTCTTGAACTTTAAGTTTCAGTTTAGCGATTTCATCCAGTTGTTGGTTGATTGATTCTTCTTTTACTCTAAGCACTGCTTTTAGGTGTTCATTTTCTTTATAAGTTTTACCATTTCGATCATCATTATCTTTCATTGTGCTTTTGAGTTTTTCAAACTTTTCAGAAATCTGACGGTTTTCAAGAATTAACTTTTCATTTTCCTTTTTAACTTTTTCATGATCAATTTTATCATTTTCAATTTGGCTAGTTAATTCTCTTATCCGTTCAGTTGAAGCTTTAACTGTTTTATCACGATCAAGAATCTGATTCTCAACGCTTCTGACCTTTGCGGTCAGATCATCAACTTTCTTCCCATTGAGATACGTGACTGTATTACAAAATTTGCACTCTTTGTTGCAATTTTTGCAATCAGCATTTCCATCAATTTTCTTACCTGACGCATTTGTTAACAAGTTTGAACTGACCTGGCTTTTTGACTCAGACACGGAGTTAGAGTCTACCTCAAGTGCCTTAGCAGCCAGCACGTTATCAGCCAGCACTTTATCAGCCATTTTTCCCAGGTTCTCTGCAGTCAACTCCTGCGTTGTGTCAATAACTCCAGTATCAATCTTCTTTGATTATTCAAGCTCTTCTTTGTCCTTTTTCTCTTTCTCTTCTTTGTCTTTCTCGTCTCCAGTTCCCCACCATTTATTCTGCCAATACTCATCCTCTTCTTTGTACTTCTTGATTATGGCTTCGATATCAAGCGTTTTGTCATTGATCGCAATATTTCCATATTCATCAAGATAACACTCTTCGTCCGGATCCCATCTTCTCGCTCTCTTCGCTTCCAAATAGATACGAGATATTCTAATTATTCTGTTTTCAGCCAGCATTTTTCTGTATCTATATTTCTGCTCTTCAGTTCTATCGTCTTTCCACGGAATAGGTTCGTCGTTTTTCGCCATGAATGCGTAACCAACTGCATCTTCCTCCGATAGAACCTCTTGACTCCAATCATACCCTTCGTCATCATAAATCATCGCAAGAGCTCTAGATTTCTCTTTGTTGTCTTTAACCTGCTTCAATCTAGGCGGCTCGGATTTATTCTGATGATATATTGCCTTCTTGTAGTAATCATCACTGAAAGGGTTCTCCGACTCATCAACATAAGCGTTTCTGCATTCTCGCTTGAAGTGACCTTTCTGCTTACACTTGAAGCATGTCACCTTGGACTTATCGAACCCCAATTTGGTAGATGGACCACCAATTGTCTTCCTACCAGTAATTTCCATGAAACACTGTGCTCGACGAACAGCACTGGCCATAGCCCAACGAATATCGATCAGCTCCATTTCTTCCAGATCAATCTGATCATAATCTTCTTTCGTCAGATTGGTGTTGCCTATCTTCCCAGCTACTAACCCTTCATACGATTCCAACACAGATGCTAGGAAGATCATCTGCTGTTTGGCCGACTCCTCATCAAAATTCTGAGCATTCTTTAAGTCTATTGCAATGTTACATTGAAAACGATTCTTTACATCAGAATGACTTGCAGATGATGAAGATCCACTGTGATAACCACTGTGATTTCCACTGCTTTGATTGCTTTGATTTTCTTTGCTTGATGTGGACACATTCTCAGCAGAAAATGCAGTTTTGGGAGAAGTTTCTTTTGGCATCATGCTTTTTGGATAATATAAATCCAAATTCTGCTGGTAGGATGAGTGATTGACTTTGTATGTCTTTTTCAGTTCCAACTCGTGACTCTCGAGTTTCTCAATCAGCAAATCTAGTGTCAACTTTTCTGGTGCTTTGATGGTATTCTTCAGCATCAGGGCATAATATCTCCAATCCATCTCGTCAGGCAACGAATCGAACAATTTGTCGATAAGATCATCTTCAGAATATCTGATATCATGTCTTACTAATTCCAGCTTCAGATGACCAAACCTTTCTATCATTTTACAAACTGACTCGTTCTTTAAACACCCAAACATATCAAACTCTTTCTTAAGTAGTTTCTTTTCTAACTTTTTCCAAAGATCTTTTGCATTTGAATAATCGATCAATGAGATTATGTCTTCCCGGACGGATTGAAATAACAATGCCACACATTTTTGTTCAGCAACAAATGAATCAATCTCATCAGCTGATCTTAAAGTTTCACCATTTTTGTTTCCATTTTCATAACCGTTTTTCAGACTCTTCCAGCTGGGAAATGCGAATGCCATCAACCAATCTTCAAACTTTCTTGACCATCGACTGTATTCCTCGATAGCCATTAGCTTTGGAGGTTTATTGAACATTCCGAAGGCACTTTCAGATTCCCAAGCTTCCTTTTTCCTCTCTTTTGGCATATTCTCATTCGCATTGCTAGACGAAGAATCATCGTTTCCGGAATCTCCAGCGAATGCGTACATGTCGCTAAACGGGTTCAAGAAAATATCATCCATATTGAATGTACCTGCAAAAATTAGCAAACACTTAGAAAAACTTTTGAGATTTTGTAAAATAGTGACTGTTAAGCGAAATCACTTTTGATGACAAATGAGCGAAATCAACAAAATGTGACAAATAAGCGAAATCACTTAGAAAAGCGAAACCAGACAATGACACAAAAGCGAAATCAATCAATGTGTCACATAACCGAAATCAGTCAATGTCCAAATAAGCGAAACTGGATTGTCCTTATGAGCGAAAACAGGTTTATGTCCTTATGAGCGAAATAGTAATGATGTCCGAATAAACGAAATCAGATGAATTATGTTCTTATCAGCGAAATTAGACAACTGGAATGTCTTAATCAGTGAAATCAGGCAACTAGTTGTCCCTATCAGCGAAATTAAGCCCTTAAAGTGTCCATATGAACGAAAACAGATGATTATGTACGTAAAAGCGAAACCCTACAATTACCGAATAAGCGAAATCAGGTTTATGTCAATTTTCACCATGTTTTAGTCTGAATTTTAACCTGAAACTTTCTAGGGTTTGTTAATTGTATGTTTTACACATTATATTCGAAATTTAGACCATTTCAACAGTAGGAACTATCTCAAATCGAAAAAGTATGAAAGAAAGTGAGTACAAGTAAGAGAATTTGGTCGATTCAGCTGTAGTAGTATGAACTCCTCGTCCTGAAGCTCTGATACCACTTGTTGGACCGTTTTGTGACCCTGAAAAGTCAGTCAAGGACGTTCATCTTCACATACGAAGGCGGAATCAACGTAAATGAAGTTATACAGCTTTTCCTATTCAATTCCTTCTCTTTTATTGCTTTCTGAATCAATTTTGACAGAGTTCAGTTACACAAGCAATGAGATGGATCTGCTCTAATGTACACAACCGAATGATCTGGTTCCGCTCATGAAGACTATATATAGCCTATGTGATTTCGCTTATATGGACAGACACATAAGCGAAACCTCCAAGTTACCCTATGAGCGAAACCA
The DNA here is from genome assembly GCA_030545235.1 of Helianthus tuberosus. Taxonomy (NCBI): domain Eukaryota; kingdom Viridiplantae; phylum Streptophyta; class Magnoliopsida; order Asterales; family Asteraceae; genus Helianthus; species Helianthus tuberosus. The sequence continues at coordinate 133,812,607 of CM060363.1, forward strand.
CCTATGACATAAAAGGGAAATACCTATATACCTATGTACACATAAGCGATAATACATCATTAAACCTAATATTGACTTTTAAGATCTAGTCTTGACATTTCTTGACCTAAGACTTCACTAAACGTAGTCAACAGACATCTCATGCACCAACACAAACGTTTTTTACAAAGGAAAGACAAGAAACATGATTGCAAGGTCACAGTGGTGGTTTAGTCTACATGGGGTAGACTAGGAAAGATAGAAAGAGTTTCATGAGGGATAATGTGAATACATGATTAAGTGATGATTATCTTTGTTTGCATATACTGAATGCTAGTGGTTAATATATGTGCACATGTTATGATTATATGTTACAGGCATCCATGTTTTCTTCCGAGAGTGGGTTATCTGATGCCCACGACCTGATGGCCGTCGTTTCGGACGACGAGGTCATACCTGAGCCAGATATATTCACATCGGACACCGAGAGTGATCCCGAGATGCTGTCTGAGGATGAGGACGACTTTCAGCCATTCGCACTACCGGATTTTGGTGATGATTTACCTATAGCTGATGGCGTTCCCGTTGAGGATCCTTTTGATATTCCTGTTCCTGTTCACGATCACCTCATCGTTGGTCACCCTGATGGTGAGCATATTGTAGCATCGATCCTCGACGATGTTCCCCTTGTGGTCATTCCTCTCGAGGATTGGCCCTTCGATGACTTGTTTGGCGATGATGTCGATTTGTTTGTGGATAGTCCCTCAGCTGACGCCCAGGGCGACGAGGAGATTGATGATGATGTTTTTGTTGTACCTCCTCCTGCTATTCCAGTTATCGAGTTATCTTCTGACTCCAGTCTGCATTCGGTTTCAGACTCCTTGGAGTCTGTGACTTCCTCAGCCCTGCAGGCGGCAGGACTACAGCTTTATGCTACCGATTCCGATGACAACACATCGATGTCAGCTGCACCATCTCTTGCTCATGTCCCCACACCTCCACACGACCCAGAGCATGTTCCCGAGCCGGACCCTGTCCCTTTTGGCCAGCCTGGTATTACACCTATTGACCCTGAGCCGATTCCTGATCCTGACCACGTCCCGTTTGGATTACCAGATATTGCACCTCTTATTCCAGATCCGATTCCTGCACCACCTGAGCTTCCACATGTTGAGCCATTCATTCCTCCACCTCCACCCGCTGATGTTGCTCCCTTACCTCCTGTTGAGTCTGATGTTCACTATACTGACCTACCTACTGTTTTCCTCCAGGACATCCCTGCACCCCGACCCGGGGAGGGTACTTCGGGACAGCCCCTGAGTTATGACCCTTTTGCTTCAGTAGCTTTCCCTCCGATTCCACAGACTACACCATTTTCTCCCTTCACATCTACACCGCTTGACGAGCCATTCCGATGGTTCCCGCCATATACTATGCCCATTTCCGAGCCCTACCACCCCTCCCATTTTGTTGAATACACTCGGGATGAGTTGCTTCTGTCACTTCAGTTACAGATTGAGATCTTGAGTCGCAGAGTTCTGGAGCTCGAGCTGACTCCTCCATGCCCTCCACCTTGTCCCTGTCAGTCTACTTTCGTTCCTCCACACTCATCACCGTCATCTTCATTCGTACCTCCATCAGCTGCTCCCACTCCTTTTCCGGGTTTTGATGCCCGTTTCCTTACTGTCAAGCAGCAGATTAGTTATTTGCTTTGCCGTGTGTATGAGCTCAAGGAGGAGCTCGCACATGTTCGCAGTTTTCTTTTCCTCCCTCCTCCTCCCCCGCCATCAGTACAGTAGGTTTTTAGTCTTATGCAGATGCATTACTTTTTGTGAGAGCATTACAACTGAGCAGAGACAGTGAAGATACGAATACCATATTTTGATCATTACTTTTGTACATTGACTGACTTATTTGACAAGGGTGGTGTGACCCTATGTCTCTTTTGATACGATACGATGTAGAAACAATGTAACTTGTGGTTGGTCTTTAATGAAAACTCAATAGTCATGTTCTCATTAAATACATTGTTAATTTACATGTTTGTGCTATGATTATGTTGTTACATGATTGCTTGCTATGCTGATTGCTTATATATATGTACATACGACCTCTAAACAACTATTTATTTATTTATTTAACGAATAAGACCTAACCTATCCGACCTTCTTCTTAGAAGAAGATGCCGCCACGAAGGAACACTGATACCAACAACCCTCTGCCAACGACAGAGGCGGAATTACAAGAGCGCATCTCACAGGCCATCGCACAGCATGAGGCCCTTCACTCCGAACACAGTGGAGGTACCTCAGGGAATAACCCACCCAACGGTAATGTTTAGTCATCTAAGACATATTACAATACGTTTGGACATTTCCAACCTTGCTTTGCTAATGCTTTCTATGAATGATGTTGCTTATGTACAGGATGTTGCTTGTGTACAGGCTGTACCTATAAGCAGTTCTTGGAATGCAAGCCCCTGAATTTCGAAGGCACTGGGGGTGCCGTAGCCTTTGTGCGCTGGGTCGAGGAGACGGATTCTTTTTTGAGAATGAGTAAATGTGCTCCAGAGCACTAAGTCACGTACATTTCTGGGCTGTTTCTAGATGGAGCATTGTCGTGGTGGAACCTTCAGGTTCAGACGTTGGGTGAGGCTGCTGTGTATGCTTTGACATGGAATGAACTGAAAGAGTTGATGCGCAAAAAGTATTGTTCTCGGGCCGAAATCCAGAAGTTGGAAACTGAATTCTGGAACTTGAAAATGGAAGGTCCAAAGGTGGCTGAGTATGTGCAGAGATTTCATGATTTGTCTAGAGTTGTCACTTATTTGGTGGAACCCGAGTTTAAGAGGATAGAACGTTTCATTTGGGGATTGGCCCCTCAGATTCTAAGCATGGTGACAGCTTCCAAGCCTCCAATCATTACCGAGGCTACTGACTTAAGTGTGGCGCTTTTTGAAGAAGCGATTAGGTTGGGAAAGTTTTCGATTTCTGAAACAAAGAAAGAGACTCACGTGGAGTCATCTGGGGATAACAAAAGAAAGTTCACTAACTTTAAGAAGGGCATCCAAGCGAGAAGCAACAACAAAAACGCCAACAAGCACAGGGATACCAGCTAGCCAGCCGAGGTCAGGACTGGCGCTACAAACACTGAACCCAAAGGAAAGGGGTACATGGGCACCCTGCCCAAGTGTGATATCTATCAACATCATGCTAGGGAGGCGTACTGGTATTGTGCTGGATGAAGAAATGGAGGACAAGGCGGTAATGGAAACCATGATGGAAATGGAAATCAGACTGGGAATCGAAACCAGGGAGGAAATGGTAATTTTGGTGGAAACGGGAATCGTGGTGGTTATGGAAACCAAGCTGTTAATGGAAATCGAGGGGCAAACAATAACAACAACAATCAGGGCAGAAATGGAAACGGCAATGGACGCGGTTAAGGTTGTTTCGGTTATGGTGAAGTGGGGCACTTTAAGCGGGATTGCCCAAAGAACAATCAGGCACGGGGAAGGGTGTTTAACATTGGAGCTAGGGAAGCACGCCAGGATCCGAACGTGGTTACTGGTACGTTCCCTATTAATCAACATTATGCATCTGTGAAGTTTGATACTGGTGCCGATTTTAGCTTCGTATCTCTAGAAATTAAGAATATACTTGGTTTAGTAGCAAGTAACTTAGACGTCCCGTACTCGATAGAACTGGCTAATGGAAATCTAGTAGAAGCTAATAAGGTGATTAGAGGTTGTGTTATAGAGCTTGGAGAGCGTGAGTTCTCGATAGACCTCCAGCCAGTTGATTTGGGAAGTTTTGATGTCGTAATTGGGATAGATTGGTTGTCCAACAATCGTGCAGAGATAGTGTGCCATGAGAAGATCATTCGCATTCCAATGGCAAATGATGAGATGATCGTGATTCACGGAGAGAAGCATGATACGCCTTTGTGGATTATTAGTTGTTTGAAAGCGCAGAAGTGTCTACGTAAAGGATGCGTTGCCTTCTTAGCTCATGTTGTTGATAAGGAAGTCGAAGAGCCGAAGCCTGAAGATATCCCTGTGGTAAGGGAATATCCTGAAGTCTTCCCCGAAGACTTGCCAGGATTACCTCCTCAACGACAAGTCGAATTCCATATTGACTTGGTTCCAGGCGCCGCACCTATAGCCAAGGCACCCTATCGACTTGCGCCTTCAGAGACGCAAGAGTTATCCACACAGCTTTAGGAGTTATTGGACAAGGGATTCATAAGGCCGAGCTTCTCGCCTTGGGGAGCTCCAGTGTTGTTCATCAAGAAGAAGGATGGTAGCTTTCGAATGTGTATCGACTACCGGGAGCTGAACAAGCTAACCATCAAGAATCGGTACCCCATGCCGAGGATTGATGATTTATTCGACCAACTACAAGTATAACAACCCTCCTGAATTTTTCTGACACCCTAATATATTTAATATACCCTAATATGTCCTAAAATACACCCCATATGCGAAAACGGGCCCCAAACACCATTATTTTTTCAAAAATTAAATAAAAACAAAAAAAATGGGCCGTCGCAGGGCGCGACCCCTTTGTCTTTAGTCGTCGCGGGCCGCGACCAGGTGGACAGCAGGCGCAACCCTAGGCTGCCACGTGTCATCACGCGTGTTGAACCTATATCGTGACCAGGCCAAGCTACGCCGTAGACCCCCTATGTGGCGGGCCGTGAAGGCCCCTGCCTTCCTTCGTCGCGGGGCGCGACGGACTCGCTGATCAGCCCTATAAATTGCTTTGCTCGGCCTTCAGTCCAATTCGCTCAGTCTTTTCATTTCTCTCTCAATTTCTACGTAGTGTACGCTATACTCGGGCATTATACCCCCCCCCCTAATTAACAAAGTTCTGCCCCGATGTAAGTATCATAAACCCGGTTACGTATTAGATACGCTGCCCGATTGATCCATGGGGGTCCGTAACGGCTGTCGAAGTTCTGCCCGACGTAGTCATTGGAATGCCGTGTCGGGGAGGGTATTACTAATGTTAAAATGGGTTATTATACTAACATATGTGCATTTGTGTAAATTATAGATAATCACCAGGAAACTCTTACAGAAAACCTAAGACAGCAATGTGAGTAATCTCCTTTTTGTAAATTGTTTTTACAAAACCTTAATTATTTTACAATGTCATTAAGCAGTGATTGAGTCTTTGTAGTTTTAAATTACTGCTGGTATGTTGGGGTTTTATATACAAAATGTGGAACACGTTACCATTGGACAAAGAGTTAGCCAATGTGTAATATGACCCACCAGTCAGGATTGACTATACTGAATGGGTAATTGTGTAGAAATAAAAAATGTGATAGCTCTCAATACTGTTAATGGATAAAAATCTTCTTGATTAAACTGGGATTCACTCACCAGTATTTCCCATTGACAAAATGTTTTTAAACGCATTTCAGGTAACAAAATGTGAAACGCAACTAGAAGCCAGCTGGACAGCACTGAAGGCTTGGAAAAGTGGCTATAAAAGTTACCTAAATAAAAGAAGATGTTTTATTCAATAAAATGGGAATTTTCCCTATGAAAATCTTTGTAATAAAAACTTGGGTTTTATCCCAATATGTTTAATATTATAAAAGTGTGGTAGTTACTCTTATAAACATTTCCTAACTATGGTCCTGATGAAATTTCCGCTGCCAAAATGATAAACAAAATGATACCACCAAAACTGGTCTCGCGGCCGCCTGTTCCCGGGACAGATAGGGGGCGGGGGTTGCGACAGAAGGTGGTATCAGAGCTAAGCCACTGATTCAGCCACAGAAGTGTTCTGCTGACACCAATATATTATTCAAATTGTTAGGAAATTTATTATGGAAATACGTGCATAATTGTATTTTATTGTTGTGTGTTATTTGACTATTTGTTAGTTTACAGTATGAGTGATCAAGGACCCTCAGACGCGTATCGTCAATTGTCCGATTCACCTAGGAGTGAAGGTACCTCTTCACAGCCTATCCTCTCTGGGTATGCCGCTGATAATGAAAAAGGGATGTTTGTCTTTAAGGCTTAGTCTGAAGAGCCATTCCCTTAGAAAAAGAGAGGATGGTTCAGTAAGGGAGCATTCGAGCGTAGGAAAAGAATGCGTAAGTTGCAACAGCAGAGAGTCCTAGCATCCGCTAAGCGAGAGTCAGATGCCCATACATAGGATATGCTTAATAAAAGCCTAGCCAATTTTCATATCCTAGCAACAACAGCTGCCGACCCAAACCTGGAACAACTAGTAGCCCCACAACCCTTACCTTTGTTTCCCACTCAACGGATGGAGATAGAATACAACCTCGAAAACCAAGTCCAAATGCATGATTTCAACCTTGAGGAGATACCTAGGATACCAGCCCCTAATCCCTTAGACCCGGATTATGATCCATGGTTCGATGATCATAGGGATTATGTGTCACGCTACCACCTAAATGACGAACCCATGCCGAATTTAGCAGCGTATCCAGGTCTGGACCCTCTAGATCCCTACTATGATAACGATGAATGCATTAGGGAGATCTTAGAGAATCCGTACCCTCAAGAGAATCCCATGCCCCAGTACCCGGACCCAATACCAGCACCTGCACCCCCAATGAGTGCAAATAAGGTGCACGAGCTACGAACTTTCGGAGAAGAGATTTTAGAAAGTAGTGAAAGGATGAGGCATGTAGGAGAGCAACCATTCTAGAAGTTCGACGAGCGCAATATGGATTACTGGATGATTCCAGATCAGTGAAGGTGATGCGGGAGTTGGTAATAATAATAATAATAATAATAATAATAATAATAATAATAATATAATAATATAATATATGTTGTAGTATAGACCACTTCGTGGTTAGCGACGCATAGTAGTATTGTATTGTAATTTTTAATTTCTAGTATCGGTTTGAATTAGAAGCACACTATATAAGAAAGAGTAAAGTCGCATTGCTCGACGCTTTTGGCCAATATGTGTATTGTGTAATTGTTACCTAAATTATTAATTATTTTGTGATATTAATAATTGGTAAATGTTTAAAATCCAGATGGACGACGAAGTAAACCAGGAAAACCAGAATAACGATAACCAGAGTAACAATAACTTGGATAATGTGAACCCGAACAACAACAATAACGGAAACCAAGTGGATAACAGTGCCATGCAACATATAGTGGCACAAGGGATAATAGATGCGATGCTATATATTATCAAAACGGTTAGGGAAGCCGAAAATAAAAGTAAACATGATAGTAAACGACCTTCTGAACCTGAAAACAGCGTAAACAATGGACCCGTACTTCAAGTGCCCATTCCCAAAAGAAGAAGAACCGTGTCTTACGGTTGTTCTTATAAAGAATTCTGGTCTTGTAAACCAATGGAATTCTCGGGCAATTAAGTGGCCGTTGCATCTCTACGCTGGATAGAAAAGACTGAGGCAGTCTTAAGAATAAGTAAATGTGCGAAAGAGGATAAGATAATATTTGCTTCCAATCTGTTTAAGAATTCAGCACTAGAATGGTGGAACACTATCCTCCAGTCTAGAGGAAGTGTAAAACATACAATATGGAATGAGAGGAATTTAAAAACATGGTAGAAAGGAAATTTTGTCCTCCTAATGAAAAGAAACAGAGAGAAAACAAATTCCTAAACCTTAGGATGATTGGGGTAGATAGTAAGGGTTATACTACATTATTCTTTGAATATGCCCGAATAGTACCAACCCTTGCTTCACCTGAAGCAGTTTTATTCTCCCGTTACATCTGGGGATTAATTGGAGAGATTAGACATGTAGTCAAGGCAGCTAGACCTCAAACCATAGAAGAAGCAGTAGAACTAGCCAACACCTTGACAGATGAATTAGTCCGTACACGAGAAGAGGATCAAAGGAGGAACCTAACCCAAAAGCTTACTCAAGAATTCCGTTCGGGAAATTCTAACCGTGGGAGAAATATAGGCTCTACCTCTGCACCCTACTGTAAGTATTGCAAAAGGAAGCATTCCGGAAGATGCTCCATATACTATAACTTTTGCAAAATATTTGGACACAAGGAGGAAGACTGCAGGAAAAAGCCTAACAACAGGATATGCTACAACTGCGGAGAACAAGGTCATTTCAAGCCTAACTGTCCAAAGTTAGCTCCAGCTGCGAATACCAAGAATATTAAAAATGCTAGAGCATTTGTTTTGACTGCAGAAGAAGCAAAGATAATCCCGGATGTGATCACTTGTACGTTTTTAGTTAATGATGTTTTTGCTAAAGTATTATTTGACTCTGGTGCGAACCAAAGTTTTATTAATACTTCATTTTGCAAACTTCTTAATCAATCATTAACTAAACTTCCACAAGAATGTCTAGTAGAGACAGCAAACGGGGAAACCATTAAGATTTCTGAAATCTTGCAGGGAACAAGAATATAAATTTTAAATCAGAAATTTATTGCAAATCTTTACCCAATGAATCTGGCAGGATTTGATGTTGTGTTAGGAATGAATTGGTTAATAGCCAATAAAGTTGGTATTTTATGTGATCAAAAGTCAATTCAAGTAAATTCACCAAGGGGTGAAAAGATCACAATTAATGGAAATAAAACCTCTAAATCCACAAAGTTCATCTTTGTGATGAAAACAGCAAGTTATATAAGGAAAGGATCATTAGTGTATTTGATTTCCATAATCACTAACACTAAAGGAAAAGAATTAAAGGATATTCCTGTAGTATCCCAATTTTCAGATAAATTTCCAGAAGAGCTACCAGGGCAACCTCCAGACAGAGAAGTTGAATTCAGAATCCACTTAATACTAGGAACTGCACCAATTGCCAAAGCACCTTACCGTTTGGAACCCGCAGAAGTGCAGGAACTGAAGAAACAGTTAGACGAATTGTTGGAGAAAGGATTCATACAGCCAAGCTCATCACCATGGGGAGCACCGAATTTATTCGTTAAAAAGAAGGACGGATCAATGCGTATGTGCATTGATTACCGTGAATTAAACAAGGTCACGATTAAGAATCGGCATCCATTACCAAGAATAGATGATATGTTTGATCAATTGCAAGGAGAACGATTTTTCTCAAACATCGATTTAAGGTCAGGATATCATAAATTAAAGGTACATGAAGAGGACATTCCTAAGACTGCTTTCAGAACAAGGTATGGCCATTATGAATTTACTGTCATGCCATTTGGTTTAACTAATGCCCCAGGTGCATTTATGGACATGATGAACCGAATATGTAAGCCATATTTGGATAAATTCATAATTGTCTTTATAGATGATATTCTTATTTATTCCAAAAGCAAAGAGGAACATGTAGCGCATCTACACGCACTTCTAAGTTTATTGAGAAAAGAAAAGCTTTATGCTAAATTTTCGAAGTGTGAGTTTTGGTTAAAACAGGTACAATTCCTCGGACATCTAGTTAATCATGAAGGAATTCATGTAGATCCCACCAAGATCGAGGCAATTACCAAATGGAAAACCCCTGAGTAACCAACTGAGGTTAGAAGTTTCTTAGGATTGGCCGGTTATTATAGAAGGTTTATTCGAGATTTTTCTAGTTTAGCCATTCCCTTAACCGAGTTAACCTGTAAATCCGTTAAATTTGAATGGGGACCAAAACAAGAAGAAGCCTTTAGAATTATTAAACAAAGATTAACCCATGCACCCATACTAGCGTTACCAGAAGGAACTGAAGATTTTGTAATCTATTGTGACGCTTCCAAGTTAGGTTATGGATGTGTATTAATACAACGTCAAAAGATTATGGCTTACGCCTCTAGACAACTTGAGAATCATGAAGAGAATTATTCAACCCAAGATCTAGAATTAGGAGCTATAATTTTTGCCCATAAAATTTGGAGACATTACCTATATGGTAGTAAGTTTACCATATTCACCTCCCATAAAAGTTTAAGGTATGTTTTTGGGCAAAAGGAGTTGAATATGAGACAAAGACGCTGGATGGAGATACTTAGTGATTTTGATTGTGATATACAGTATCATGCAGGAAAGGCAAACGTAGTAGCTGATGCTTTAAGTCGAAAGTATCACGAAAAGCCAAAAAGAGTACGTTCTCTTAAGTTAAATCTACAAGTAGATTTAAATGATCAGATTAGAAAAGCACAAGAATTAGTAATCAAGGATGATACTGAAAAAATTAAAAGGAATGATTAACGAATTTAGAACAAGGAACATATGGAATTTGGAGATTCCATAAGAAAAGAATGTGGATTCCTAAATTAGGAAAACCTACGTCACCGTATATTAGAAGAAGCCCATAAGTCTAAGTATACGATGCATCCTGGAAGTGATAAGATGTATCAGGATTTAAGAAAGAATTTTTGGTGGATAAGAATGAAAAAGGATATAGCAATAAATGTTACAAAATGTTTAACTTGTTCACAAGTTAAAACTGAACATCACAAACCCTCAGGTTTGTTGCAATAGTTAGAAATGCCTGTTTGGAAATGGGAATTAATAACAATGGGTTTTGTTACTAAATTACCCAAAACAAGAAAAGGTAATGATACAATCTGGGTGATTGTAGACAGGCTAACCAAGTCTGCTCATTTCCTACCAATGAAAGAAACTTTCAGTATGGAACAGATAGCTAAATTATATGTAAATGAAATAGTTTCATTACATGGAATTCCTCTATCAATTGTTTCTGACAGAGATAGTCGCTTTACCTCTCATTTTTGGACAAGTTTCCAAAAAGCAATGGCAACCAAGTTGAATCTAAGCACCGCTTATCATCCACAAACAGACGGACAAAGCGAAAGGATAATTCAGACAATGGAGGACATGCTTAGAGCTTGTGTAATTGATTTCAGAGGTAATTGGGACGATCACTTACCATTGATATAATTTTCTTATAATAACAGTTATCACACAAGTATCAATACTGCACCATTCGAAGCACTTTATGGACGAATGTGCCGAACGCCAGTCTGTTGGGCAGAAATTGGAGAAAAGCAACTATCTGGACCTGAGATAGTACAAGAAACAACAGACAAAATCATTCAAGTCAAGGAACGACTGAAAGCAGCACGTGATAGACAAAAGAGTTATGCCGATAACAGACGAAAGCCATTGGAATTTCAAGTAGGAGATAAAGTATTATTGAAAGTCTCTCCCTGGAAAGGAGTGGTAAGATTCATCAAAAGGGGAAAGCTAAGCCCCTGGTGTGTTGGACCTTTTAAGATTATTAGAAGAATAGGACCAGTAGCCTATCAGTTACAACTGCCAGAGGAAATGGCAGGAATACATAATGTATTTCATGTATCTAATCTCAAGAAATGCTTAGCTAATGAATCGCTAGTAGTGCCTCTTAAGGATATAGAGGTAAATGAACAGTTAAAGTTTGTAGAAAGACCTCTACAGATTGAAGACAGAAAAGTTAAGAAACTCAAGCATAAGAGATTAGTTCTGGTCAAAGTGAAATAGGACTCCAACAGAGGACCCGAATACACATGGGAGCTTGAATCAGAAAAGCAAAGTAAATACCCACACCTGATCTAGTAGACCTCGAGGACGAGCTCTAAAACAAGGTGGGGAGGATATAACAAACCTCCTGAATTTTTCTGACACCCTAATATATTTAATATACCCTAATATATCCTAAAATACACCCCATATGCGAAAACGGGCCCCAAACACCTTTATTTTAACAAAAATTAAATAAAAACAAAAATAATTGGGACGTCGCGGGGCGCGACCCCCTTGTCTTTAGTTGTCACGGGCCGCGACCAGGTGGATAGCAGGCGCAGCCCTAGGCCACCACGTGTCATCACGCGTGTTGAACCTATCTCTTGACCAGGCCAAGCTATGTCGTAGACCCCCTATGTGGCGGGCCGCGAAGGCCCCTGCCTTCCTTCGTCGCGGGGCGTGACAGACTCGCTGATCAGCCCTATAAATTGCTTTGCTCGGCCTTCAGTCCAATTTGCTCAGTCTTTTCATTTCTTTCTCAATTTCTACGTAGTGTACGCTATACTCGGGCATTTTACCCCTAATTAACGGATTTCTGCCCAGATGTAAGTATCATAACCCCGGTTACGTATTAGATACGCTGCCTGATTGATCAAGGGTTCCGTAACGACTGTCGAGGTTCTGCCCGACGTAGTCATTGGAATGCCATCTCGGGGAGGGTATTACTAATATTAAAATGGGTTATTATACTAACATATGTGCATTTGTGTAAATTATAGATAATCACCAGGAAACCCTTACAAAAAACCTAAGACAGCAATGTGAGTAATCTCCTTTTTGTAAATTGTTTTTACAAAACCTTAATTATTTTACAATGTCATTAAGCAGCGATTGAGTCTTTGTAGTTCTTCAATTACTGCCAGTATGTTGGGGTTTTGTATACAAAATGTGGAACATGTTACCATTGGACAAAGAGATAGCCAATGTGTAATATGACCCACCAGTCAGGATTGACAATACTGAATGAGTAATTGTGTAGAAATAAACAATGTGATAGCTCTCAATACTGTTAATGGATAAAAATCTTCTTGATTAAACTGGGATTCACTCACCAGTATTTCCCACTGACAAAATATTTTTAAACGCTTTTCAGGTAACAAAATGTGAAAGCCAACTAGAAACCAGCTAGATAGCACTGAAGGCTTGGAAAAGTGGGTATATAAGTTACCTATATAAAAGAAGATGTTTTATTCAATAAAATGGGGATTTTCCCTTTGAAAATGTTTGTAATAAAAACTTGGTTTTATCCCAATATGTTTAATATTATAACAATGTGGTATTTACTCTGATAAACATTTCCTAACTACGGTCCTAATGAAATTTCCGCTGCCAAAATGATAAACAAAATGATACCACCAAAACTGGTCTCGCGGCCGCCCGTTCCCGGGACAGATAGGGGCGGGGGTTGCGACAGCAAGGGTCAACCTACTACTCCAAGATTGATCTTCGATCAGGTTATCATCAGCTGTGGATTCAGGAGGAAAGTATACCAAAAACTGCCTTCAGAACTCGTTATGGACATTACAAGTTCCTAGTGATGCCGTTTGGGTTGACCAATGCACCGGCAGTATTTATGGATTTGATGAATCGGGTGTGTAAGCTATATCTCGATAAATTTGTGATCGTATTTATCGATGATATTTTGATTTATTCGCGGACAAAGGAAGATCACGCGCAACACCTCAGAGCCATCCTAGAGCTGCTAAAGAAGAAAAAGCTCTATGCTAAGTTTTCAAAGTGCGAGTTTTGGATTCATGAACTACAGTTCCTCGGTCATGTGGTAAACGAGAATGGTATTCATGTGGATCCCACAAAGATCGAGGCAATCAAGAAATGGGAAACTCCGAAGACACCGACCGAGATCTGACAGTTTTTAGGTTTAGTAGCATATTATCGCAGGTTCATTGAGAATTTCGCTAAGATAGCTCAACCGTTGACCTCCCTTACTTAGAAGGATAAGAAGTATGAATGGGGAGATAAGCAAGAAGAAGTCTTTCAGCTGCTCAAGAATAAGCTATGTGATGCACCGATATTATCCCTACCCGAAGGCACAGAACACTTCGTGGTATATTGCTAACCCCTCGCGTCAGGGATTGGGTTGCGTGCTCATGCAATGCCAAAAGGTTATCGCTTATGCTTCACGCCAATTGAAGGTCCATGAGAAGAACTATACCACTCACGATTTGGAACTAGGTGCAGTGGTATTTGCATTGAAGATCTTGTGACATTATCTGTATGGTACTCGATGTACTATTTTCACGGATCATAAGAGCCTTCAGCGCATATTTGATCAGAAAGAGCTTAATATGCGACAACGATGTTGGGTTGAGTTGCTAAATGATTATGACTGCGAGATCAAATATCATCCTGGAAAGGCGAATGTGGTAGCAGATGCCTTAAGTCGAAAGGAAAGGATTAAGCCCATAAGGGTTCGGGCTTTAGAAATGATTATTCAGACAGATCTCACTTTGCGTATACGTGCTGCACAACGAGAAGCTCTTAAGAAAGAGAACATTAAGGCTGAATATCTCCGAGGAATGGAGAAGAAGTTGGAGCCTAACGAGGAAGGAACCTTGTATTTCATGGGACGTATTTGGGTTCCGCTTTTTGGTGGTATTAGAGAGGTTATTTTCGATGAATCTCCTAAATCGAGGTACTCGATCCATCCAGGATCGGACAAGATGTACCAAGATTTAAAGGATTACTATTGGTGGCCTAAGCTCAAGAGTGATGTTGCCATTTATGTGGCGAAATGCCTAACCTGTGCTAAGGTTAAGGCCAAGTATCAGAAGCCTTCAGGTCTCTTACAACAGCCGGAAATACCCATGTGGAAGTAGGAACATATTTCAATGGACTTCATAACATAATTACCCAGGACCCCTAGAGGACATGATATGATTTGGGTAATAGTAGATCGGTTGACAAAGTCTACACACTTCTTACTGATTCGAGAAAAGGATAGCACTGGCAAGCTTGCTGAGCTTTACCTCAGGGAGATAGTAGCACGTCATGGAGTGCCTATCTCGATAATATCTGATAGAGATGGATGGTGTGTATCAAGGATTTGGCAATCCTTTCAAGAAGCTTTGGGTTCTCAGTTAAATCTGAGCACAACTTTTCACCCGCAGACTGACGGTCAAAGCAAAAGAACTATTCAGCCATTGGAAGATATGCTTCACGCTTGTGTAATGGATTTGGGTGGCAGTTGGGATACTCATCTACCTCTGGTTGAGTTTTCCTATAACAACAGCTACCATACAAGTATTCAGGTCGCACCGTTCGAAGCTCTCTATGGCCGAAAGTGCCGTTCACCGTTGTGTTGGGCAGATGCTGGTGACAGACAGATGGTTGGTCCCAAACTGGTCCAGGAAACGACTGATAAGATCATGCAGATCCGAGAACGCATCAAGGCGGCTCGTGATCGACAAAAGAGTTACGCAGATCAAAGACGAAAACCTTTGGAATTTGAAGTATGTGATATGGTTTTGTTAAAAAGTCTCACCTTGGAAAGGTGTAGCACGTTTGGGAAACGTGGCAAGTTAAACCCACTTTACATCAGGCCATTCAGGATATTGGAAAGGGTCGGTACCGTTACATACAAGTTGGAATTGCCAGAGGAACTAAATGGTGTTCATGATACATTTCATGTATCAAACCTGAAGAAAAGTCCAACTGAAGAGACAGTTATCATCCCTGCGGATGAAGTGCATATAGACGACACTCTCCACTTCATAGAAGAACCCGTTGAGGTTACAGATTGGAAAGTTAACAAGACTCGGAGGAGTAGTGTTAAGCTTATCAAGGTTCATTGGAACTCGCGTCACGGCCCAGAGTTTACTTGGGAGCGTGAAGACCGAATGAAAGCAAAGTATCCACATTTGTTCCTTAACTCCCCCCTACAGCCGATAGCGCAGCTTAAAATTTCGGGACAAAATTTTCTTAACGGGGGGAGAATGTGACAACTGTCAAAATTTCATGTATCCGTACAAAAATTGAACAATTATTAGTGCTTTAATGACTGTGCTGAATTAAATCAATGACATGAATGCTTTCTGATTATTTTCATGTATATATATATATATATATATACAAGTGCATCACATATTGCATGATTTCATATCATTATTGCATGCAACACTTTATGATTCAAATGATGCACGAATCAAAATTAGCACAGTTATCAGACAAATTAGAAATACTAACAGGAGTTCAGTACTTAGACATACATGGTATTGAGACACAGAATGAGCCAGAAACCAAGAGTTACACTAGTATAGTGTGTAGGAAAGTAAGGATCATAAAACTGCCTTCCTAGTGATAGTTTAAGTGCCAGAAAGTGCCTAAAACTCTCATAACTGCAGAATTCAGCAAAATTCAGCAAAAAATCAGAATTTAATCAACTTAATATTATACAGAATTATGGTTTAATGGTCCAGAATACTTTCCCAAGTGTCGGGAATCAAAACTGTCACAAAAGGAATTAATCACATATTTAGTGTTACATCAAATGTAGAAACATGTTATTAAAAAGAAAAAATCAAGAAGAAATATTTTTAGAAAATCAATTTATAAGTTGTGAAAGTCTAAAATTTGCAAGAATGTGATTTATCAATAAATAACCACACTTTAAAGGGTAACTAAGCTTACTTAACACCATACTAAGTTACTACAAATTTTTATAAATTTTCAAGTTCATAAAGTGGTGTATAATGCATGATTTTGGCACTTGGTAAGTGTTGTTCGATTTGTTGATTGATTGGTGATGATTTAAAAAAAAAATGATATGCTTTGAAAGCATGGAAACCTCCATTTTTAGGGGAAACCATGGCAAAAATTTTCTAGAATTTAAACACTTAGAAAAATATTTTTAAACAAGTGTTTACAAGTGTATTTTAACCATGATTTTTCATATAAAAATTGCCATAATTTTTGTTACAAGAATTACAAATATTGGAGGTTGGTTTTTGGATAATAAAAGTGACTAAATATGTATTTAGGAAAATATATATTTAGATGTCACCATTTGTGTGATTACTTGTATATTATGTGTATTAGTTATATTATTTTAGGACTTGAAATAATATAACTCACCAAAATACAAAAAAATATAACACAAAATATTACCAAAATTCCAAGATAATAAATATATAATTTACACCCAAAAATTGGAACAAACCGAACAAGGAATGTGAACCACAAAAATATTCCGGAATTAAATTCATATGTATATTTTGATAAATAAATTAAACGGTATTTTGGAAACCAAGAAAACGAAAAATATGATTTTATAATTATTACAAAAAATATATCATATTTTTGTTAAGAAGAAAATATATTATTTTTGGGTAAAGAAAAATATATATTTTTTCTTGAACAATTAGAAAATATAATATTTTTGGGAGAAAATATATATTTTCTTAAATAAATTTAGAACATATTATTTTGGGGTGAAAATGGATTTATAAATATTTTCTAAGTTAATCTTGAAAATATATTATTTTTGAAGTTATATGGAAATACAATTATTTTTGCCAAGGGAAAAGTTATAGATAAATTTCTATAATAGTTTTTCTTAAAATATTTATATATTAAGAATATATATATTGGTGATTTTTATTAAAAATAATATTCCGGAAAACTTAAACACAAGAATTAAGTATAAGAATAATTAATAAATACAATAAGAATTCGTATTTTCGTACGTATAAATACACACCGGAATACACCACCAATACTTGGCAAAATACACAAGTTTAAGAATACATGTATAAGTATACGCATCCTTGGGGAAAATATTCTTAGAAGAGTTACAAAACAAATAAGTTAAAATATATTATTTTAAAAAATATTCCAATAATTAATAAATATAATTTAAGTTAAAATATTATTATTTTAACAAATAATTATATACCTTGGAATAATATTTATGACACCAAGAAATGTAACTCAAAGATACTAATCAAGATTAAAAGTCAAGGCACGACCCATCCGTCTTATAAACCGTAGCACATGTATAAGTAGTTGTGCGACCGAGGAAAAGCTTTGAGTTACACATGTTTGCTGAACGCAAGATTGTGAGTTCATATCCCCATTTTCTTTTAACTGTTTTCAGTTTTATAACTTCGGGGTGAAATACATGTTACAATATTACAATGATTACAAATGGTATGGTTAGCTAAGGAATGAACTATTAGAACATGTGAATGGGTAGGCGTTAACTTGAGACCATTAATCCTTGTTTAAGAACTGAGGGGCATGAGTGATAGATCTATTTGGGTGTTGCGAGCCCCACCCATGGGTCCGCGAGTTAGCGCATGTGGTGACTATGTCGTCCCAGCCGGGAGGCCCGATACGAAATACGCAAAGGATTAAGCCTTCCTACAACGTTACATACATTAATGACCTTGCAAATCATTAGTTAATCTGTTCATAGACACTTTCATACCGATTTACAAATGCATATTTACAAATGTTTACAAGCTTATTCGTGCACGCATACAAAACACATGAACTCGCTCAACTTTTGTTGATGTTTTCAAACTACATGTATTTCAGGGAATTGATTATGTATCTGGCGAGCGTACAAAGATTTCAAGTCGTGTCTTCAATAAACGATGTCATCCAGTGTTGAAGGGTTTGAATCGTGTATTTTATCTTTGATAGGATACATGGTTCAAAGCCTAGTTTTATTTGCGTCTTTTGATCAAGTCCTTTGTGGAACTTTAAACAATTGAATGGTTTATATTATGAACTTGAAGTCTGGGTCTGTTGTTAAACAATGTTGGATGTACTATTTTAAAACTCTTTAATGGATGATCATCATGGTTTCTATCATATTGTTGTTTGTTATGGTTGAATGCAATGATATTAAGCAAGTCACACGTAACACACTTCCGCAAAAGTTAGGGTGGGACATTTGAATGGTTCCACGTGTCCTGACGATTGTCCTTGTTGTCTGGTTTGTCATCAGCAGCTAAGTGGATATCAAGGTGCAGTGGTCGGCGCACACTGATTGGTGCCACGTATACGTCCTTGTGTACCTTTTGTCTCCTGTATGATTGTCCATCGTGCAGCACGATTGGATACAATATGTTGAACTTTTATTGGCCCATTGCTCTGCCACTTGTACCTTTTGTACTTGTCTGTCGTTTACATGCGCTTCATGCCTCTGCACGACCCGGTATAGTCGGCGCAAGGTCAAGGAAGCCAAGTCTTTTATCTAAGGAGCTAAGTGTCAAAACTGATCTTGTTTTGGTCTTGGCCTCGCGCACGACCTAGGACACATCTTTGTAGTCGGTGCAAGGTTAGAAAAGTTATCAATTTGGTTTAACTTGGATATGGACTTGCGCGTTACCTGAGGCTGACTCATATGTTTAGCGCAGGATTTAGGACCATACCCCTTCAAGTCCCCCCAGTCCAGTGCTGCTTCCATGCATGAGGCAAGTGGTTGGAGCTCTGGACTAGAAAACAAAAACTAAGTTGTTGAACTCGCTCTAGTGTTCTGGAAGGCATCTTATGTGCTAGAAAAGCTGGCACGTGTGTTTTTTGGCATAACTTATGCAGCGCAGCTATTTAGCTTACATATGAAGTTATCTCGTTTATTTGCACGGGAAAATTCTTAAAATTTGAAAAAGAAGCATCTCTTGATAGGTTGGTGGCGAAAGCGATTGCTGAGGTGACTGCTGACACAGTGACGATCATGTTGTCACTATGTCAGGGGCGCCGTTTCATCTAGTGTCAGGAGAGTGAGGCCCACACGCACGTGGTAACTGTCACTCTGGTTTTCCGCCTGATGTGTCAAACTGTGGTTGGACACGCGCTGCAAGTGGCTCGGCACGGTTACCCATCGCATTAAATGCGATGGGTATAAATAGGTGAAGGCAGAAACTATTTTGCTTCGAATTCTCTCTCATTTCTCCTTTAAATATGTAAATCTTCAAGAACTTTTTGAATATCTTCAAGCTTTCTTCAAGTCTTCTGCAGATTATTTTCCGGTTCTTCCCAGATTCTGATACGTCTGAGAACGTCGACGATGTAGTAGTAGTTGAAGATAATAGGTGGTCCGGAGCCACCAGTTCGACCCCGAGTGGGATCCCAGGTATCCGCATAAGGACAGACCACCGTCGATGCACCGCCGTGGTACATCTCCTTGTTTGCCGATTTCTTTGGAGAGGGTAACTTCCGATTACCGGCCACCAATTTCTTCCACGAGATCCTGTCATTTTATCAATTCCATATTTCCTAATTGAGCTCTATGGGCATGGTGAGGATCTGACATTTTGAGTTTGTTTGCCGATCTCAGGGACAAGATCCTGCGGTTGAGAAGTTCAGGGCTTTCTACCAGTTGCAAAACTGTAGGATCGTGTACGGACCCGAAACAAGTCGATCAGAGGTGTTCTACACAATATGAAAGGCGGAAAAAGACATATTGTGGGTGATTCAGCTAGAATATTCACTTATAACTGTCTTTCTATTGATTCTGATACGATTACAAGTCTGTAGACACATCGACAGAGCTTCGCCATCGGAAACACACTTCTTAATTCCGTTCCAAATGACACGGACCTATCCCCTATTTATAGACTTATAATTCCGCTTGAACATGCTTCATGCGGAATTACTTTTACAAACGGAATTACACCTTACAAAAGAAATTAGAGATTCAAATGGAATTACTTGTTAATTCCGTGCGGAATTACAAGTTGGTCCTTTCAAGCGAAATTACCACTTTCAAGTGGAATTAACTTTCTGACTTGAAATCTCGAATTTCGTGCCTTGAACAATCCAAGACTCGATACAAGATGAAGTCGACAGACGTATGCACCAACAGACTCCCCCTCGCATGTTGACGAGTCTTAAGTGTCGAGTCTTCAACGCCTTCAATCTTTATCAGTCTGATCGTTCTTTGAAGTGTAAGCATCCTCGAACTTTATCTCTTTCTCCTCTTCAGCATCAACAAACTCCCCTCGAACAATCTTATCTACTCGGATGTCTTCAGACTCCCCCTTTCGATTTACTGGGATTTCAGTATGGCTTTCAAAGGATCAGATTTGTGATCTGGCTCTATTCTCAAACTCATAATCCAGTCTATCCTGCACATCCTCTACCTCACATTAAATTTCACAAATTTAACATTTTACAAATTTATATATCCAGACTCCCTCAAATTTATCCAGAATGATTTATCAATGATAATCTCTGATGAACCACGTGTAGGCAAATATTCAAAATATTTTTTTCATTTAGACACACACTCCCCCTCAACACATGCTCATCATGTTTAGCACTTGGAATTTTGAAAATTAGCTCTCCAACATCAGTTGTCGAAAATCTTTTTGAATTTTTCAAAATTTATGCTAAAACACACTAAAATCTTTTTGGATTTTTTAATGAAATGAAATGCAGTAAAGAAATATTTACAAACAATATTTTTTGTGAGTTTGTGTAAGAGGATCATATCAGTTTTTGACAAGTCACGAGTACCATTGAGCTTAGTTACACATTAAAAATTAAACAATTCACTTAGATTGCCGATATACTGATCCACTTAAATTCTCACACAAATTTCAACTGATTCAGGATATGAATTAGGTGTATTAAGAACTTAAACTCATTCATGTGTCCCACCTCTTGAATATACTCCCGTATCCAGATCCCAATATTCAGTCTTACAGGTGAGTATACCTCAGATGATATCTGTAAAAGGTTAAATGTGAAGACCGTGAGAGCTCAGGTCAGAACTTCCGTTCAGCAGAGAGATGACGGCTTCGACTTTTGGTGGGTCCCCTTTTGAGGATCTTTTTTACAACAGCACATGATTAATATTTTTCAATGTTTCATCAATTTTTATGCTGAGGGCAGGCTTTTATTTCAAGCAAGTGTAAAGTATTCTCCGGGGACTAGGCCATTGCTTCCGCAAAATCAGAAGTCCCGGGATAATACCCCAGATATCACTGAGTATAAAGACCTAGTATCTCAGAAAGAGGGATCTTTCAAATGAAATTTCAGGGGTTTCCTATATATCCAAGTAGTGTTCCCCACGAAATAAGCAAGTTTGAATTTAAGTTTATATCTCGAAAAAGCTTACTAAATGTGTAAAAACCTATCGGCATATCATCAGTGAGACCGTTTAATGCTATTTAATCAATACATTTCTTTATCTTACTGTAACTGTCTACTGATGTACTATCATTTCCTCTTTTCTACAACAAAACTCATTTTTAAATTTTATCAAGTTTTTTACTTTTTCAAATTTTCTAATGTTTTTGGATTTTCAAAAATTCTTGCTCCCCCTAAAATACAAACACATTTAAAGAAATTTGAAAACAAACTGAACAAGTAAATTGACAACTGATATCGAATCACTTCAATTCGCCATCCACTTGGCATAAACAATCAGAACTCCCCTTACAACAAACTATTTTCTCATTATGATTTCAAAACACTTAAGTATGTTTTAATCAAAATGATTTTTCCGGAAAATTAGTTTTGTTGAATTTAAACCATTTGTAGGTTAGGGAATTATTTCATCACATTGTTTTTCTCAACCATTCGACAAATATAACAAATTTAGATTCATCCAACTAATATCAGATGTAGAAAATCAAGTACAATTTAATGTCCCTGATTTACCACTTGTAAGACGAAATCACTTTTGTGAATTTCTCAAGAAAGATGCCGATACCTGCTCCTCACTTACCAACCTGGGAGCTCCGGCAAGTCATACTTTTCACATATGAAAAACAGACATCCAAGCTTCACCAAACTTGGATGTTTTCTCCTCATCTACACTAGGGTAATAAGTTGCTTTCTTTGTTTCATAAAAGTCCTTTACCCCTTTTGCCTTTCCCTCAACCATTTTCCCAAAAATCTTTTTAACATTTCCATTAAACACTTTCTCAACATCAAATTCTTTCTTCTCAGAATAGAATTGATTCGAGATCTCAACTTTCCCAACTTTTGATTTAAAATTTTTAGCCCTCAATGGTGGAAAATGAACTCCATTGGAGGCACTGAGTTTTCTTTTTTTACCTCAGCCTGTGGCTCGTCTGACTTTGTGGAATCAGATTCATCGCCGAGTTTTTCATAAAACTTTTTAACAACCCACATTTGATTGTCATGCTTAGCTCTCTTTTTATAGAACCTAGCCTTTGAACACTCACCAACTTCATATGTTGAATTTTCAAAAACTTTGAATTTTTCAGTTGGAGGTTCAGTTTTATCAACAACAATTTCTTTAAGTTTTTATGAGACTCCCTGTTTCGTCTTTATAGTCTGAGGATAGTTCCAAGCAACATGACCAGCTTCATTGCATCTGAAACAGGTTCTAGTCTCTTTCTTCTGATAAGCTCCAAACTTCTTCTTTTCAACAAGAAACTCCTGGTTTGACTGTCTCCAGAAAGGTTTCTTCTGTTCTTCTTCTGCACTTCCTCCTGAAACAAATTTTATGTTTGTTTTAGAAATTTTATCATTTTTATGATTTTCAGGTGGAATAAATCCAAGACCTTTCTTTTTGAAATTACCATTATGGTTAGGTTTCTTTTGAAAACCAGAACCAGAACTGTAACCTTTTTTCTTGTTTAAACATTGTTGAACTCTTGAAGTGTACTTTTTAGGCTTTTCAATAAGATTTAAATCTTTTATTTCAGAAATATTAATTTCTGTCATTTTGAAAACCTTTTTGATCTTTTCAATTTGAACACTTCTTATTGGGAATTCCTCATCAGAATATAATTTGTCTGAATCATTCAAAGTATATGCGACTTTGAATAATTCATCATTCAAATTAGATTTTGATAATAGAAATTCTTTATTGTAAACCCGTTTATCCGACGACTTTGAA
Organism: Helianthus tuberosus; assembly: GCA_030545235.1. Lineage (NCBI taxonomy): Eukaryota > Viridiplantae > Streptophyta > Magnoliopsida > Asterales > Asteraceae > Helianthus > Helianthus tuberosus. The sequence continues at coordinate 133,835,911 of CM060363.1, forward strand.
CTGTTGACCGACGAACTAGAACTTTTGACTGACGAACTTGAACACCCATACTCGGACTTTGACTCAGATTCCTCATCTTTATCCAACACCTGATCGACCATCTTTTTTACTAACTCGGACTCATGATCAGTGTCAGACAATGTAAAAACGACGTCAATGTTTTCTGGTAACTCATCGGTTATATCGGACTTTAACTTTATATTGACTGCCTTTTCGACTTGCTCCTCATTCGGTTTTCTAGGAGAATACCCTTCCCAAATTGGAGGTGGACACTTGTTATAACTAACACTCTGTTTCTTACCAGTATCCTTCTTCTTTGGCTTCTCATCTTTAAATGCTTCAAGACCTGCAACAGTTGGATAAATTCGATCAATGAGATAATCAGAACTAGAATAACTTTGTAATAACCGTCTAATTCTTTCATTTTCTATCTTTTCATTTTCCAACTCCAGCTGCAACTTTGCACATTCTTCAATGTAATGATTTATGGCTTTTTGCTTCGACATCATCACAGCATTCATCATGGTCAACACGTCTTCTCTTTCTGAATTAGTCTTTTATAGACCAGTTACTGTTCTGTTTAGCACATCATACGACTCTTTCACATAATTGAGATTGAACAATAATTGTTCTTTCATCTTTTCTTGCTCACTTAGTTTCTCATCTTTTTCTGCACATTGCTTGCAAGATTCTAAACACTTTAAGCAAGGCTTGATGACTTCCACAATCTTTTCAACTTTGATGACCTTCTCAACCTAAATCACTGTTTCAGCTTCAATCACCTTCTTCTCAGCTTCACCATTCCTCTCAGCAACATTAACTTCCTTCATCTTTTTCAACTCTTTTGCTGCTTGTTTCTTCTTCAATTTCTCCAAGCGATCTGCAAAATAAAATTGAAAACTTTCAGGAGATAAATGGGATTTTGCAACATTAATATGTCTTTCTTCCTCATCATCACCACTGTCATCAGTTGGTGATAGATCAAAATCTATTGTCTTCTCAGAACTATCATCTGAAGAACCAGAATCAGATGGTGATTGATCAAAATATAATGTTTTTTCAGAACTATCATCTGAAGAACCAGAATCAGATGGTGTTTGATCAAAATCTAATGTTTTTTTTCAGAACTATCATCTGAAGAACCAGAATCAGATGATGTTTGATCAAAAACAGTTGCGTCTTCTGAACTTCCATCGGATGAAACAGATTCTTCTTCTTGATTCTTCTCATGAACACCAATCACTTTCATCCATTCTGTAAACAAATCAGGTTCATGAACTATCTTTGCAATGAAAGCTTTAAACTCCCCATTCTCATCCACATACTTATCCCAGCTAAATCATGGAGCCATTTTCTCATCGTCTTGATCAATGATACCATAATAAGCTTTCTTGTTTGCATCTTCGATCATTTTCCCATGAGCAGTTTGAGAATCCTTTTGTTGATGCGATTGATGAGCAACTTGTTGATATATTGCTTTCCGAAAATAATCATCTTTTCCAAATGGATTCTTTGCTCCACCCGCTTCCTGATTTTTGCATTCTCTCTTGAAATGACCTTTCTCCCTGTATCAAAAACAAGTAACTTTAGATTTATCAAAACCCAAAGTAGAAACATGTGCATCCAAGAAATCATTTCTTCCTGTAATCATTTTAAATTTTTCAGCTCTTCTCAAGACACTAGCTAAGCACCATTTGATGTCCATGAGCTCCATCTCTTCAGCGTCTATTTGATCATAATCCTCTTTCGTCAGCATAGGATTTCCGATCCTCCCTGCAACCAAACCTTCATAGGATTGTAACACAGTTGCAAGTAAAGCCATGTGATCTTTTGCAATTTCTTCAGAAAAACTTTGACCATCTGGAAGATTCAATGCAATGTTGTACTGTATCACACAACCATTCCCACTTTTTGAACTTTGAGAATGAAAACTTGAAGTTGAACTCTTAGGATTAACACTTGGATATGAAGAAAATCCACTGCTACTGTTTGAATTTTGATCAACAATTTCAGATGAGTTTCCAGCACAAAAAGCAGATTGAATTTTTGGACTCATTTCAACTTCTTGAACATTGCCTTTGTAATACATTTTCACATCTTGTTGACCACTCGGATTACTCATCCTCGCAATCTTCGGTTGTTCAAGATCTTGACCTTCAATCTTTTCGATGAACTGAGAAATTGTCAAACCATCATATTCTCCGGTGTTCTTTAAGATCATCAAAAATATACCCCATTCTTTCTGAGGTAAAGCATCAGCTAATTTGTCGACCCATTCCTCTCGTTCTTTGGTTATGCTTAACAATGACATAGAACGCACTAAGTGGCAATATCTTTCAATCAATTTCTTTGTATCTTCCCCTGGCAGACTTGTGAATAGATCAAATTCTTTCTTAAGCAATGCCTTTTTACTTTTGATCATCTTCTCACTTCCCTCAAATTTGATTTTAAGAGCATCCCAAATTGATTTTGAAGTTTTGTCATGTTGAAGCAATAAAAAGATGTCTTCTTTAATTACTTGCTGAAGTAGACTAATCATCATCTTTTCAGCTTTGTACATGTCTCGTTCTTTATCAGTGAATTCAGAGATTGTTTTCTCAACTTGCAAATCAGTACGTGGTAGTACATATTTTTTTCAAAATACACTCCCAAGATCTCAAATGATTTGCTTGAACCCAGTTTTCAAACCGATCTTTCCAACCATAATACTCCTCAATGCTCATTAGCTTAGGGGGTTTTTGCGTAGTTCCAGTCTCATTTTCCAAGTTCATGTTTTGAGCAATGGTAGCCGGAGTAGTTGGAGATGTGGCAAATGCGTTGTAAAATTCTTCACCCGTGATTTGGTAACAAGTTTATCAATACAAACACTTTCAAACGAAATTAGTTCTTCAAACGAGATTAAACTTCAATCGAAATTACCTGGACACAAACTTCAAACGAAATTAAATGTTTCAAACTAAATCACCAAAAGAAATTAAGTAATTCTGTGCGGAATTACTCAGTTTCACATGGAATTAGATTTGAAACGAAATTACTCAAACAAGATTCAAATTTCATGTGAAAATAGAATTAATTTCAAACGAAAATATGCAGAACTTGTAATTCCGTTCGGAATTAAGGTGCACTTTCACAAGGAATTAGGATGATGTCATCATGTTCGAACAGAAATTCAAACGAAATTACAAATATTTTCAGTTTTAGATTGATTTATGGTCCAATTCTTTCAAGGATTCTTTAAAATACAGTTTTGCTTGTAATATGTGGAATTCAGATCAATTTAACCGTGAACACTTGTTCAAATGATAAAAGAAAGAGTAGAAGTAAGAAAACGAGATGGAATCAAGCTGAAATTGGCAGAACTCCTCCTCCTGAGCTCTGATACCACATGTAGGATCGTGTACGGACCCGAAACGAGTCGATCAGAGGTGTTCTACACAATATGAAAGGCGGAAACAGACATATTGTGTGTGATTCAGCTAGAATATTCACTTATAACTGTCTTTCTATTGATTCTGATACGATTACAAGTCTGTAGACACTTCGACAGAGCTTCGCCATCGGAAACACACTTCTTAATTCCGTTCCAAATGACACGGACCTATCCCCTATTTATAGACTTATAATTCCGCTTGAACATGCTTCAAGCGGAATTACTTTTACAAACGGAATTACACCTTACAAACGAAATTAGAGATTCAAACGGAATTACTTGTTAATTCCGTGCGGAATTACAAGTTGGTCCTTTCAAGCGAAATTACCACTTTCAAGTGGAATTAACTTTCTGACTTGAAATCTCGAATTTCGTGCCTTGAACAATGCAAGACTCGATACAAGACGAAGTCGACAAACGTATGCACCAACAAAAACAATCTGGGTTTCTTTTCCTTTTCCATCTGTTCTGCAAAGAAAATCCTCATCAACTCACCCAAAGGTTATCATGACTGGAAGGGTAACTTTTTCTACATACACGAGAAGGTAATTCCAATCGTTATGGAGTTTCGTGACCCTGTGCCGATTCCGAAAGTGGACTTGAAGATACCGCGCGGCACGGGCTGGTATGATAAATTGTTGGCGCTACCCAACAAGACGTTTGGAGAGCAAGTGTTGGTTGCCACGGGAATGAATGATCGGTGGCTGCGCTCAGCATGAATGTGCCCATGCTTCTTCTAGACGGCCCTGGTAAGTTCTACCATTTGATTAGTACTTTTCTTTTATCTCAAAACTTTATGTCGATGGGAGCTTATGTAGTTTCATATTTGTGTTTTGTAGAGATTACCCTCTATCGCCGGGCGTTCCATGCAAACGCTGGTGTTATGGGCGTGTGGCCCCTGCGCGGGGGTGAGGAGCTCTGGTACGAGCAAATCTGTTGTAAGTTCATGTATCCAGTGGAGGAATCCTTTGTTGCGCCACCAACCGCGACCGAAGGTGCACGTATACCGAACCCTAGGCCATGTAGGGCTATAACTCCTGCTAGAGAAGAAGTTGTACTTATTTCCAACAAGGAGTCTATAGCTTCTTTAGAACATGAGTTAAAATCTCCCCCTAATGTGTTTGCTGGTAGCTTGCGCGAGCTCGGTGTTGACCATGAGGATAAAAAACCAAAGAGGGTGAGCAAGAAGAAAGTTGTGACCATTGCTGAGGGGGCGCGCCCCAAGAAACCGGAGGTGACTGGTGCAGCATCTGATCCTGTGTCGCGCAAAGGTATGGCTCATCCTCAACAACGTAGCCTAGATGATTTCGTGTATGTTGCTGACTCCGGAGAAGAACTATATTCTTTTGGTGCAAAGGCTAAAACCGGAGGGGCAGCTGTCGCGCGCAGGGAGCGCGGGTGCCAAGGACTAGCCCTTTAGTGCAACTCCTACATCCACTCCTGCTGAAGAGGAGGTGGATATTGATCATGTTCCTGAGTGAGAGTTCAGGATCCTATAGGATTAGACGGGAGTTTGGGTAGAAACGGACTAATTTGGTAGAATATTATTACTAAGAACAGAGTAGAAGCATAATACTTGAAAGCTTCATTCATACTAAAAGAGTTTACATCTTTTACAAGCTGGCGAAATACTGGAGAAATTTCGCCAACATTTCCTCTCTTGGAAACCCAAAACTTCAAAATGAGAGAACCTAAGTCCCGTATATATAGGCATTGGCCTTTCGTACGAAAGCACCAGGGACGACAGGGCCTCTCGCACGGAAGGAAGTTTGGGGCTCCTTTCGCACGAAAGACTCTTTCGCCTGAAAGGGCTTCCAACATGAAATCCCGTTCCATTTTCATACTAATCTATACAATATTCAACATCCTCTCTATCTAGCTATTCGCCAGTGATGGACATACAAAATATGCACCAACAAATTCCCCATTGGCCATCACTGTTGAATCTTGATCTTTGGAAACGATAGCCATCTTTGAATATTCTGCAACTTCAATCAGGCATTTGATATATTCAGATCAATTCCCCCTTGATTAATGATTCAGGCTTGCATTCCCCCTGAAATGAATCTTCAGGTCTTGGATTGCACAGTTTCCAACCTCCTCTGATTTGCTATAATGCAATCTTCACGACTAATCAACAGCTTGAAATCAATTGTTGCAGCTTCTCTATTTCGAATTTAACCACCTCCGCATTCGGGTTTAGCGCATTCCCCTGCTTGATCGTCTGATCTTCAAAACCCCAACCGGCAATTGATAGAAACTTTGAATCACCACACCAGTAAACCTCAAGTCTGGTAAAACTCACGTAAATCTGAAATCCCGTTTTCCGTAATCATCTTCACACTCCTGAATGATTGATCAGTGTAAACGGTAATGTCTACAATCAGCAAATCTTCATCGGATAACAAATCATCTGGTAACACTTTCAGATCTTAGAAACATTCTTCCACGATCAGATTCACATTCTTCCTCTTCAGTTATGATAACAGAAGTATAGTCTTCTTCGTTAGTTCTAGCAGCAAATTAATCAAAAAACATCATCATTCCCCGGTGGTTAGTCCAAAAAACAATTCATGTGCTCGAAGATTAACCATTCTGACACTTTAGACTACACAAAGCTGTGATATCTTATAAGTATCGATAATGCAGTTGCATCTCCTGACGCTAATCCTACTAACCGGCTTGACGAAGACCCGGGACTCAAACCCTAAGACATCAACCTGGCCACAATCTAAAAAATCTAAACTTCCTAAGATCACGAACTAACAAATTCAGATCCTATGCATCCCCATACAATCTGAAGTCGAAAACACCATAATACTGTTGCATGTCACGAATTTCAAAAATTCCGGAACTTCCAGTTTTCTGATGAAAATTTTTATTCCCCCATATTTTTTGCAAATTCCGACCACTCTAAACTCATCACTGAATTTCCCCCCCTGAAAATAGGCAAATTCAGTCCTTTATGTTCACTGAAAAACTCAACTATGTGGTAAATCTGTCTTCTTAGTCCACAAAAATTCGTTTTTCATGAAATGCAGATTTTTTCGATTCGACCCATTAATAGTCAGATAACCCAGATGATAAACAATCTACATAGGTATCATGACTACCCCACTATCTTCACTACACTGTGATCGCATCATCAAATCTATTCTCTGAAGCTCCCGACGATGTCCCTGAACAACTCGTATTCTCTGACCAGGGAGCTTTCACCAATCCGGCCTGAGGATACCTTGGACGACTATTATTACAGGTCTTACACTGAAAGTCACACTAACGAGGTCTATGCCCCCATATGGGGTTTGTAGCAAGGTGACACCTTTGCCACTTTCCCACCATCTCGGGAATGGTTTCTGGGGCTTCCCGCCCCCCCCCCCCCCCATTGAGGTGCTTCATCAGAAGAAGCGCAAATACGAGAAATTGTATCAATCCCATATATTTACACAAGCCAACCAGGTATCGACCAGTAATCAAATTACTCGCGAGTGGCGCACCATGCACCGCGAGCGTGCTGAATGGGAAGATTACAGGGATCGATTGGCTACTTATGCTAGAAAATTTGAGAAGGCCAAGGCTGAGTTGGCTGAACTAAAGGCTCAGTTTGAGGCTGAGAAGAAGAAAGAGGAATGGGGCCTCTTGGGATTGAAGAAAAAATTGCAGGCAAGTGAGGGTACGCTTGTTGAAGAGCACCGAAAGTGGCGTGAGGCATGTGAGAGGAATAACCAGAAGATGTTTGATGCTCGGACTAAGATTACCAACCTCAAGGTGTGAGTTGAAGAGTTAACTAAGTTGAAGGCTAACTTCGAAGAAAGATATGAAGCTGCTAAGGTGGATCGCAAACGCGCGGAGATAAACTAGGTTCGTACTGCCTCTAGATGTGCTGAATAAATAAATGAAATTGAAAGATTAAACAACCTATTATCTGTGTAGGAAGAGTTGAAACAAGAACTCTTCTCTAATGATAGAGACATGGCTGGCAAGGACGTTGAGAACGCCGAACTCAAGCATCGCGTGCGTGAGTCATAGGAGAAGGTGGAGTCTCTCGAGATTGACCTAGAAGCTGAAAAGCATAAAACTAAGGCTGCCGACGAGGCACACAAGCTTACACAAGGGTCCTTAGACGTAGCTCAGGACAATTATGTTGAGGTCTAATCAACGATCAAGCTTTTAGTTAACAATTTGGAGTGGCTACAGCAATATGGGGTTGTGTATGTAAGTTACTCATTATTTCTTTTAGTTGTGTTTAGTATCATTTTGCAAACTAACTTTGTTTCCATAGACAGTTTGCAAATGTTGTTTTGAACTCCTTCGAGTTGGACCAATCGGTGGTGGTGCTTACTGTGGAAGTGCGTCATATGGGCCATCGTGATGGTTATATTGAACGCACATCCCATGTTGAGGTCGCACTTAAGGTGAAGTGTGATGGCCGTTACTATTCTGTTAATGCTAAGGTGGAGAAGGGTTTTACCTAAGCTGAAGGAAGGTACAACACCCTTTCTCTACCTATCATGGACCTAGTCTTCGATGCGCTTCAACACGAGGACTACATTGCGCGCTTAAAAGCTATCTTCAAGGTTCCTGAAGCATAAGAGCTTTCCAATGATGAAGACGAAGATGTTGGTGATAGGAGTGTGAAGTGAAGATGACACCTAGTTTGTAGGCTTTTGTAACTTAGGCGGTTCGTGCATTGTAAATTTTTACCTCCTTTTGTCAAACAGTTTTGATGTGTAATCGATGTGCGATGAGCTTATTAGTATGAATCAACTTATTTTCTCAATCAGTTATCATGTTACAATTATTGCATCGTGTTAGAAACTTTGTAAGTGTGGCTCATGTTTGAACATCTTAACCTGATTCCCCCCTATGTTCATGGGAATCGTAAAGGCTTTGTTCTTAAGCTAGTAATTTACTTTAATGTTTTTTCGCGTACTAAAAGTTGAACATACATTTGTAACTTGAAATAAATATAGATAAACAAGGGAAAAAAAATGTAAACAGCATTTTGTATTAATAAACTTGTCAGGCGCATGGCCATCGCTCATAAAAGGTTGTGTATTACGTGTAGCATTTTCACAGCTGTTGCGCGTTCCAAGTACGTGGAACAATGTGACCGTCCAAAGTACGTAGCTTGTACGCGCCTTTGCCCAGGACTTCGTGGATAAGGTAAGGACCCTCCCACTTAGGAGCGAGTTTTCCTGGGCGTTCGGCATTGGATGCCTCATTGTCATGAAACATGTAGTCATTTGGATTGAACGTATAGATGTACACCTGCGCATTGTAGTACCTCTCCAGTTGAGACTTATACTTGGCTTCCTTAATGGCTGCGTTCTCGCACCATTCTTCGAGCAAGTCCAGATCAAGTCGGCACTCCGACTCATTACCAATTGCGTTGATAGCCGTCAAGCGTGGTGAGGGGAAGCCAATTTCCGTCGGGATAACTGCTTCTGAGCCATAGATTAGGCTACAAGGGGTTTCGTTGTTACTGGTTTTAGGCATGGTACGATGAGCCCAGTGTATGCTCGGGAGCTCATCGACCCATCTTCTTCGTTTGGTACCCAGCCGAGCCTTGATTCCTTCAAAAATGCCCTTGTTGACACTTTCTACCAGACCGTTGCCTTGAGGATGCGGAACAGAGGAGAAAGTATGCTCGATGCATAGCTCCTTTATCCGGTTTTGGAGGGATTTTAAGGCAAAGTTTGTACCATTGTCTGTCACGATTCATAGTGGTAAGCCAAAATGTCAAATAATGTGCTCCCATATAAGTTTTCACACGATCATTGCGGAGGTTGAAGGCAACGCCTTCGCTTCCACCCATTTTGTGAAGTAACCGACTGCCACAATGATAAACTTGACTGCGCCGGGTGCTTCTTGGAAAGGACCTACCATATGAATGCCCCATTGTTAAAATGAACTTGCGGTAGAAACCGGAATTAGATCGTTCTTGGGTCGGAGTGTCTTTGGCGCATGTCGTTGGCAAGAATCGCACTTGCGCAGTTCTTTGACAACATCTAGATGCATGCCCGACCAATAGTGACCAGCGTTCATGATTTTTGCGACCACCATTCGTGGCCCTGCGTGGATTCCACAGATGCCTTTGTGGATTTCTTGAATGAGGTAATTGGCGTCTTGTAGGTCCACGTAGCGCTGTAGGGGGCCTAAATATGATCTCGGTATAAAATTCCCCCGTCCATTTGATAAAACAAAGCTTTATGTTGGATTTTTCGTGCTTCCGCTTTGTTGTTGATGAGAATCCCATCCTACAAGTATCGAATGATAGGCGTCATCCAGGACGGTGACCCTAATTCGATGACGTTCACTTGGCGTAGCAGGACCGAATGATTTTTAAGAACATCGATTCAAACATCCTTGGCCAAATGTTGAAAAGCAATTGAAGCTAGTTTACTCAACGCATCTGTTAGCTTTCTTTTTGTTGCAGTTGATGTGCACAACCTTGAAAGATTGAAACTTTTGGATCAGTTGTTTGGCCTGGTCAAGATAGAGTGCCATAATTTCTCCCTTTATGTCATATAAGCCATTGATTTGCCTTGCAACTAATACGGAGTCTACATGTTCTTGTAGATGTAAGGACATAGTTTAGTAGGTTTACGCTTGTCTTGTATAGCTTGGTAGTGGGTTGGTTAATTAAGGTGTTTTGGGCTTGTATGGGTGCTTATGAGAGTGTACGGTCTGGGCTTTGGCCCAGTTTGTAATTAGATCACCCTATGTATCTATAAATTGGGTGTAACTAGGTCATTTAGGGTTGTTGATTGTATTTGCTCTTAACTGAATTGTACCAGATAAGCAAACAGCTTGTGTGTAACTTTAATATATAATCGATTGTTCTTGTTTATCACTTCAATTATTTTTTGCACTCTTGAATGTGTCTGTGATATCTTACAAAGATCTCTAGACTTACAATTGGTATTAGAGCCTAAGAAGTCTATTCAAAGGCTCGGTTTCTGGATATCATTCAAAGAATAAGAAGAAAGAGTTTGCAGACTCATCAAGATCAAAAAGGTTGAGGTTTTGATTTGTTTCTGTTTTTTAATTCTCATTATTTGACTAATCATCTTTGTTTAAGTTGTACACAAGTTACTTTTGAGGTTTTTAGTCGAATTTTTTTTTATACAAACGTTTTGTCTCAAAGAACAGCTTCGAAAATTGAAAGAAATAGCTCAAAAGTTTCATATTTTGATCTGTTTTGGGAGGTGGAAATTGTGTTTAAAGGTTTCTTGGTATTTTTGGTAGAAAGGATCTCACAAATTTGAATTATCGATCTATTTCTTAATTATCGGGATTTGGTTGTTGATTTCTCTACAAGGCAGTCTGTGTACGGGATCAAAAGTGTGCAATCAGTTATGTGCGACGGGGTCTGTGTGCGACTTGGTTTCATTGACTTGTATATGGGATACAAGTGTATGGTTTGGCATGTGTGCGGTCTGGTTATTGGCTTGTGAACTGGACACAAGTGTGCGGCCCAAATAGTTAGTGTGCGGCCCAAGAAGTTTGTGTGCGGTTATGTGTGCAGTCCAAAAGGGTGTGTGCGGTCCAAAAGCATGTGGGCGGTCCACCATCAACTCAAGTTTACTTAGTGTGCAGCCCAACTAAGTGTGCGACCCAATTAAAGTGTGTGGGGTCCAAATTAAAAAGTGTACGGTCCAACATAAGTTGCGTACGACCTAAATCAGAGCGGTGTGCGGCCCAAATCAAAGTGTGCAGGATTGTGTGTGCGACCTCATTGAACTGTTAATCTGAACTATAAACTGGGACTTTATTTGGACAATGACTTGGACTTGAACAAATTTATAATAAAACTGAAAAAAATTAGCAACTTGTCAAAATAAAATATTATTCAGTTATTACTAATAGTTTTTTTTTTCAGAAATGGACCTTACTAATCAAACATCGTTGAGTGAAAAAAGTTTCCAAGATCCAAGACTTGGACAATGCTATTGGAACAAACAACGAGATTTCTAGGCTGTTGTTGGGGGGATCGTTCTCTGAATGGAAATTCAGGTTTGTTCAATACATGAAGATCAAAGACCCTAAGGCTTGGAGATCAATCTGTAGGGGACCAGCTATTATTATGTATGTAGTGGATGAGGAAAAGGGAACAACTGTTGTCAAGCCTTTTATCAGCTTATGATAATGAAGACTATAAAAAGACAGAGATTGATGATAAGGCTTTGGCTATGCTACACTCTGTGTTAGCTCCCGAGATTGATGTTGGGGTTCGCGAAGCAAAATCTGCCAAGGAACTGTGGGATGTTCTTTTGGCTATGTACGAAGGGAATGATGTATGATGGAAAGTGAAGAGGAAAATATTGAGAATGTGTTTGAAGAAAACCTAATGGCTGATGCAGAGAATGATGAGAATGATGGTGAAGGTTAAACAGAGATTGAAACATAGAGCCTAGTAGTAGAAAGACATAATGAAGACCAAGTGTTAAGTGTGAATCCTCCTCATACTACACCATTTGAACAAGTATCTGCTGAACCTGTGAGTGATGTGTTTATTGAATTTCTGACCAACCCAAAAGCTACCATGTATATGCCTGCTGCCAAAACTAGAGAAGGATCAAGTAATCTTCTGATGCTAAAGTGCTTAGGGCAGCGCCATTGTTGGAGCAAGCAGTGAAAGATTGTGCTACTGCACATAAACCTATCCAAGAGGATGTCACACCCGTTCATAGCAGAAGCATGAGATGTGATGGTGATTGATTCTCATTGCATACGAATAAGCAAACATACTATATGAAGAAAATAAACTCCAAATGTCATTACCATAAGTTTAAAAACATGACCATAAGTTAGAATATTGTTTACAACACTTCAAAAGAAATTAAGTTTTAAAAGTCATACAACATACTTCAAAGTTTTAAAAGATCAAGGTTTTGTTCCCTATATCACCACAAGGAGGCGGGATATAATGAGCAAACCCTTCAAAAGTTGGGATGGAATTTTTAGCACTTGACGTCTTGATATGAAATCCCCGCAAAGATCCACTAATTTCCTGAAATACATGTAAGTGAAAGACTTCAACAAAGTTGGTGAATTCATGTAGATAATTTTGTATAAAAAGAATGTTTGTAAATGTGAGATGTATTTGGTGCCGCCCAATTTCTGACAGCAACAACCTTAGCAGGGTCCACGTTGTAACACCCCGAAAACGGGTTTGGTAATCAAACCACGTTAATACTAAAGGATGGGTAAAATACAGTTAGTGGTAAAACTTACCCGGTAAATATTAGGATTTAAATAAATAAATCTACTATTTATTAAAAGGATGAGAAATACTTTGAGAAAGCAAAGTATATAAAAAGGCCCGAGGTTAACGGGGCTTAAAAAATAATAAATAAATAAAACGGATTATGAACAAGATAAAGTAACTGGGAATAAATGACCTAGTTAGTCATAAGTCTTATAGTAATAAGAAAATTTGTTAAAACACACTATATGCAACTTGGTAAAGTATAGGGACCAAAGGTGACAAACTTGAAACAAGTTTGTATTAAATAAAACATTCAACACCAAAACACACACTCTAAGTGTGTGTTCTGGTCGAAATTTGCAGAGGAGCCAGGGAACTCCATGCTCAAACCCTAACTAGCAAAAATCAAGCAATTGAGAAGCCAAATCGACTCCAAATCGAAATCTAAGTTTAGATTAGTGATCACCTCAGTGAAAGGATCATAAGGTATGTCAAATTTCATCTCCTAGTTACATCTCGAAATTTTGATAAACATATGAAATCGAAAATTTGGCTTGCATGAATGTTGTTTGGATGAAATTAGAATAAAATAGTGTCTAGGAATAAACCCTAGCCATTAGGTTGTTGAAATTATGCTCAATACTTGAGAATTCCATAATCACCATTGAAGGTGTTAAGTGGGTGATGTAGAAGTATGAAGACACTAGGATTATGATAGTTGTACTAGTGTAATTTGAATTCTATAAAGCAATTTCAGGTTTGTTGATGTTAAAATTGATGTGAAATTGCCAAATTGATGTTAACCATGGTAAAGATAACTAGTTATGAACTAGTTAGTAAATATGTAAAATTATGCACACCAGGTGTTTGTTAAAATGCCTAAATGAAAACTAAAGAGCTAAAATTGTAAATGAAATGCGAGATTTCCAAACTCGATTTATCCCGTATGATATGGGGTAATATGAATTCTAAGCATGATGTTGATTTAATTTAAATGGTATTTGTCATATGGATAACGGTAGTTAACTTTTAGAAAGTTAAACTAACCAATGATGAAGTCGAATGGTAGATTTGACATAAAATTTGTAAGATGGAATAGTCGTAGCTAATAATTACTAAACTAACCATTTTACGGATTATGATGATAGTTTGACTCATGACAAGCTAGATGGAGGCTTGGGAGGAAGCGGGTCAAACGAAACAAGAAAGAAGAAAAGACGTAACTTGGATACAAGGTAAGTTAAACTTACACCCCCTTTTTAATTACTATACACTTACTAGCGAAAATTGATAGTGAATAATGTTAAATAATTGAAATACGATGTTCCAGCATGATACAATGCAAGTCGGAATGAATAAAAGCTAAGAAATCATGAATTATGGTAAAAGGGGTAAAAAGGTAAATTAGTCATGTAATGACGAACAAATAAAAACGAGTTTAAGGGAAAACCAGGATAGGTTTAAAGGGATGAAATGGTAACTAAATACCATCTCATATGGATAAATGGTCAATTAGGCTAAATGGGTCAAATGGTGTTGTTAACACCATTTGACAATTGCTTGTTGAGTGTTGTAATCACAAGAAACAACATAAACGTGCGTTGCTTTAACTAGAAATATTTAAAGCAAAAAGTTATGTAAACGGGTCAATACCTTGACCTTAGCCAGGTACGCATAAATAAGCTTTTAGTTAAACATATAATTTATGGTCAAATATTTAACGAAAGTCCTTCGTCGTAAAGTGAGGGACTAAAATGGACCAAAACATCCTTGAAGGGTATATTGGGTAAACGACCCATAGGGGTTGTTTAGGAACTTGCATTAAGATTATGAAATCATTAGATATGAATAAAAGTTACAGGAATACACATTCATGGGTCAAATGCATAAAAATGGTCATTTGCGTAAAATAACCAACTGATGGGTAAATTCTGGATAATAGGTTAGTTATGCTAAATCCACCATAAAAATAGTTGTGGTGGAACATAAGCAGATGTGTAGATGTGGCCTTACGAAGTATAAAAAGAAAGGAGTTAGTTTTAGACTAAAATGCATAAAAGATCCCCTGAACGGGTCAAAATGAATTACGCGCGTAACTTGGGTGTTTGCCGTGTAATTCACAAAACTTATGAATCCAAGATAGTTATTTTGAGTTAAATACCTTGGTTTATGATATACGAATAACTAGAAACACGTTTGGAGGTCTTAAATACAAACGGGTCAACATGTGGATTTTGAATAATAAACCGAATGCTTAGAAATCCCGGATTTTATTAGTTTGAAGGTCGGATTTAAACTCCACGAGATGGAAAATCAAATTTCAATCATGTAGGAAGAAACGGGAGATCAAACGGATATGCGGATTAAGAGATACGAAAGTTTTCGTGTCAAAAACGGCAAAAATGGAAGGGTCTGATACAGGGGCCACCGTAACTTACGGTGCCCACCGTAAGTTACGGTGGGGCTGAAATCATTACGCCAGATACCTACTGCCTTACGGTGGGGGCATTTTAAATCAGGGGCCACCGTAACATACGGTGCCCACCGTAAGTTACGGTGGAGGCCAGATTCGAGTCCTTGTTTCTGGGATCAAGATATTAATGTTGGGATTTCCTGATTTTTCTTTAATTCGATTATTCGACCCATTTTCCTTGTGATACTAGTTATTTAATTATCAAAACTAACTTTTAAGTTGGTTTTGAACATAGGTGAATGTCGAGAGCCCCGGATGAAGATCAAGCGTCGACCAAGAACCGAACACGCGTTAAATGAGCTTCTGCAAGTTGTTTCGTCGTTATTCTAATACGACGAATTAGTTCACATTATGTTGTATCTTTTTAAATTATAAAAGTTTTTAATAAACCCGTATTTTCATTGTAATTGTGACCGTGATTACATGATTATGGACTTAAATTTTATGAAAAACGTGAAATATTACCAAGGGTGTTACAAGTTGGTATCAGAGCCCTGGTTTAAGAGATTCAAGTATGGTGGGGAAAACCATGCTAGGACTTAGACCTTACGCTCTTGATAAAGATTGGTGTTCGGTTCGAGGCTTGGTCGTAAATCCAGTTAGTACATGTATGTTAATGGTTTAGCGTGTTAAGGTGTTGTAAACAACACATAGGGTTATCGTGTAATACACGTTACCCCAATCAAACGATTGGTGCAGTTGATGAAATTTCGCGCGTTGATGCGTATAGTAAAAAAAAAAGCCTTGTATTATAATACGGACGATTATTGAAGGTGACACTACTGACTTTTGTTAATGTTTTAATTTAAGGACACTCGCGCCTGAAGATGACGAGAGTTGAACGAATTGCGGATATGACAGAGGAACGGTCCGAAGCATGACAAGAGGAACATGCTCACCAAGGACTAAATCACGTAACGACCGCGAATAAGGTTAATGGCAAGGAACGCCCGTCGGGGCAAACATTACCAGGTGCACGCTTTTAAATGTAAACGCGCAAATAGCAATATGCAACAAACATGTAGAGAATGATTGTTGCATATGTAAATTAGAAACTTGGAAAACCTTAATAGAATACCTATTCAGGATATTATTTTCAAGAAAACTAAATAGAGGCGTTACCTACATGGGGTGTAATGTGAAAATTATAAAAAGGTCATGGATACCAGGTATTGATCGCTTACTCTGGCCAAGTAAGTGGTGAGCACGTGGTACCATGAACTATTTATGATGGACATGCTTACATTCGATGTAGTAAGGACGGGGTGAGTGGGACAAATTAAAAAGTACCCAAATGAATCAGATAAGCAAATTATTTGATAATAATGTAAATGCACAGCCGAGCGACGGAAGCGTATTATAACAGGATAATGAGCCCGAGTGAAGGGACAAAGAAACATGTAAAATGATTAAGGTATGCATTGGGAGGGGGTGTACTTACACTCGAACCCGGAGAATGCAAACATATAAAATGATTAGGATATGCATTGGGAGGGAGTATACTTACACTCGAACCCGGAAAATGAAAATATGCCTCTTAATGGGTCGTTTTTGTAAAACGTCAAACTTGAGGACAAAGTCGGAACATAAAAAAAAGGTCTTAATTCATACCAGGAAAGTTGCAAAATAATAATAATAATAATAATAATACGACTTCGGTTAAACACCTGGTTGTTGGGTAAGAATTTAACACATGCGTAGACCGAGAAACGGGAACTCGGATGGAAAGATAAAAGACTCGGGTTTTGAGTCATAACTAAAAGACGACAAGATAATGTAAATTAAAATTTTGAATAAATTATGTTCAACTATTTTAAAGTTGAACGGGTCAAATATAATATCATGCCGGACGGCATGAGTAAACGCAGGCGGGATGATAGTAGCGTTAAAAGTTAAAGAATAATGAGCCCGGTAATGGGACATAATCAAATACGAATGTATGTAAACTGGATAATGGTGAGCATAAGATAAACCGACGCATAAATGACGTGAGATGCCATAAGGTCGGAAAATTTGTCCGAAAGGAAACGAATTTTTGGGATCTCATCTTAGTAAGGTAAAAATATGAAAATACAAAGAAATAGTTTACGAGGCCGAGCGAAAGAACCTACGGGTCAATAGTATAAAACAAGGAAACTGGTGGTAACTTCCCCGCGTAAAATAATAACGGGAGATAAAGTTTGTATAATAGCGAGGGGTTTTGCTAAGTTAATTAAATGGGTTAAAAGCGAAGAGATTGGGAAAGGTCTGGTTGACAAAAGTGAAGTATTTTCACTAAAACATTTAAACGGGCAAAAATGACAAGAATTCACAGTTTTTTTTTAAATTGTGATACGTCACTAAAGTGGATGAAGTCATTACCGAAATGACAACGGAAGGGAATAAATTCCTGAAATTCACATGAGCTCAAAAGGAAAGTGTGAAACTAAAATTCAGTATTAGTGAGAAACAACGCTTTAACAAACACGAATATTATGAAACGAAATCGGAAAATGATTGATATCAAGGAATATGGGTCTTGACACCGGTAGGTGCAAAACGAAACATTCGAAAGAAAGAATTTCGATAATGAAAAGTCGAAATAGACTTAAACATGACGTGATGTGATCACGGTCACAAAAAGTGATATAGAACATAACGTGAGTTACAAGATATGAAATCATAAACACGCAAAAGGCCGATGACGGCAATACAGTAGACCCGGGTGGAGAGGTATAAGGTAACCGGTGACTAACGAGTCTAACCGCCAAAATAAATAATCAATAAAGATAATGGATACAAGCTGAAAGTAACGGCCCACGAGGCCTTACACATGAAAGATGCATGCATCAATATAAAAATGAAAACTTCTGACAAAAGAAACGGGTGCCTTGAAAACGAAACTTAGTTTGTTTGATTTAACCAATGAATTTTGTAAATAAGGTTTCGAGGACGAAACCTCTTTAAGGGGGGTAGACTTGTAACACCCCGAAAACGGGTTTGGTAATCAAACCACGTTAATACTAAATGATGGGTAAAATACAGTTAGTGGTAAAACTTACCCGGTAAATATTAGGATTTAAATAAGTAAATCTAATATTTATTAAAAGGATGAGAAATACTTTGAGAAAGCAAAGTATATAAAAAGGCCCGAGGTTAATGGGACTTAAAAAAATAAATAAAACGGATTATGAACAAGATAAAGTAACTGGGAATAAATGACCTAGTTAGTCATAAGTCTTATAGTAATAAGAAATTTGTTAAAACACACTATATGCAACTTGGTAAAGTATAGGGATCAAAGGTGACAAACTTGAAACAAGTTTGTATTAAATAAAACATTCAACACCAAAACACACACTCTAAGTGTGTGTTCTGGTCGAAAATTGCGGAGAAGCCAGGGAACTCCATGCTCAAACCCTAACTAGCAAAAATCAAGCAATTGAGAAGCCAAATCGACTCCAAATCAAAATCTAAGTTTAGATTAGTGATCACCTCAGTGAATGGATCACAAGGTATGTCAAATTTCATCTCCTAGTTACATCTCGAAATTTTGATGAACATATGAAATCGAAAATTTGGCTTGCATGAATGTTGTTTGGATGAAATTAGAATAAAATAGTGTCTAGGAATAAACCCTAGCCATTAGATTGTTGAAATTATGCTCAATACTTGAGAATTCCATAATCACCATTGAAGGTGTTAAGTGGGTGATGTAGAAGTATGAAGACACTAAGATTATGATAGTTGTACTAGTGTAATTTGAATTCTATAAAGCAATTTCAGGTTTGTTGATGTTAAAATTGATGTGAAATTGCCAAATTGATGTTAACCATGGTAAAGATAACTAGTTATGAACTAGTTAGTAAATATGTAAAATTATGCACACTAGGTGTTTGTTAAAATACCTAAATGAAAACTAAAGTGCTGAAATTGTAAATGAAATGCGAGATTTCCAAACTCGATTTATCCCATATGATATGGGGTAATATGAATTCTAAGCATGATGTTGATTTAATTTAAATGGTATTTGTCATATGGATAACGGTAGTTAACTTTTAGAAAGTTAAACTAACCAATGATGAAGTCGAATGGTAGATTTGACATAAAATTTGTAAGACGGAATAGTCGTAGCTAATAATGACTAAACTAACCATCTTACGGATTATGATGATAGTTTGACTCATGACAAGCTAGATGGAGGCTTGGGAGGAAGCGGGTCAAACGAAACAAGAAAGAAGAAAAGACGTAACTTGGATACAAGGTAAGTTAAACTTACACCCCCTTTTTAATTACTATACACTTACTAGCGAAAATAGATCGTGAATAATGTTAAATAATTGAAATACGATGTTCCAGCATGATACAATGCAAGTCGGAATGAATAAAAGTTAGGAAATCATGAATTATGGTAAAAGGGGTAAAAAGGTAAATTAGTCATGTAATGACGAACAAATAAAAACGAGTTTAAGGGAAAACCAGGATAGGTTTAAAGGGATGAAATGGTAACTAAATACCATCTCATACGGATAAATGGTCAATTAGGCTAAATGGGTCAAATGGTGTTGTTAACACCATTTGACAATTGCTTGTTGAGTGTTGTAATCACAAGAAACAACATAAACGTGCGTTGCTTTAACTAGAAAGATTTAAAGCAAAAAGTCATGTAAACGGGTCAATACCTTGACCCGAGCCAGGTACGCATAAATAAGCTTTTAGTTAAACATATAATTTATGGTCAAATATTTAACGAAAGTCCTTCGTCGTAAAGTGAGGGACTAAAGTGGACCAAAACATCCTTGAAGGGTATATTGGGTAAACGACCCATAGGGGTTGTTTAGGAACTTGCATTAGGATTATGAAATCGTTAGATATGAATAAAAGTTACATGAATACACATTCATGGGTCAAATGCATAAAAATGGTCATTTGCGTAAAACGGCCAACCGATGGGTAAATTCTGGATAATAGGTTAGTTATGCTAAATCCACCACAAAAATAGTTGTGGTGGAACATAAGCAGATGTGTAGATGTGGCCTTACGAAGTATAAAAAGAAAAGAGTTAGTTTTAGACTAAAATGCATAAAAGATTCCTTGAACGAGTCAAAATGAATTACGCGCGTAACTTGGGTGTTTGCCATGTAATTCACAAAACTTATGAATCCAAGATAGTTATTTTGAGTTAAATACCTTGGTTTATGATATACGAATAACTAGAAACACGTTTGGAGGTCTTAAATACAAACGGGTCAACATGTGGATTTTGAATAATAAATCGAATGCTTAGAAATCCCGGATTTTATTAGTTTGAAGGTCGGATTTAAACTCCATGAGATGGAAAATCAAATTTCGATCATGTAGGAAGAAACGGGAGATCAAACGGGTATGCGGATTGAAAGATACGAAAGTTTTCGTGTCAAAAACGGCAAAAATGGAAGGGTGGGTCTGATACAGGGGCCACCGTAACTTACGATGCCCACCGTAAGTTACGGTGGGGCTGAAATCGTTACGCCAGATACCTACTGCCTTACGGTGGGGGCATTTTAAATCAGGGGCCACCGTAACTTACGGTGCCCACCGTAAGTTACTGTGGAGGCCAGATTCGAGTCCTTGTTTCTGGGATCAAGAGATTAATGTTGGGATTTCCTGAATTTTCTTTAATTCGATTATTCGACCCATTTTCCTTGTGAAACTAGTTATTCAATTATCAAAACTGACTTTTAAGTTGGTTTTGAACATAGGTGAATGTCGAGAGACCCGGATGAAGACCAAGCGTCGAGCAAGAACCGAACACGCGTTAAATGAAGCTTCTGCAATTTGTTTCGTCGTTATTCTAATACGACGAATTAATTCACATTATGTTGTATCTTTTTAAATTATAAAAGGTTTAATAAACCCGTATTTTCATTGTAATTGTGACCGTGATTACATGTTTATGGACTTAAATTTTATGAAAAACGTGAAATATTACCAAGGGTGTTACGTACATGTATCCCAAATTCATTAACAATATGGCCAAGGAAGTGTACCTCTCGAATCCAGAAGTCACACTTGGAAAACTTCACATAGAGTTGCTCCTTCCTCAGGAGCTCTAAAATAAGACGTAAGTGCCACTCGTGATCCTCCTTGCTCTTTGAGTAGATCAAGATGTCATCAATAAACACAATAACGAAGTCATCAAGATACGGCTTGCACACACGATTCATGAGGTCCATGAAGACTGCCGGCGCGTTTGTCAACCCAAATGGCATAACTAAAAACTCATAATGCCCATACCGCGTTCGAAAAGCCGTTTTAGGAACATCCTCCTCTCGAACTCTCATCTGATGATAG
The DNA here is from genome assembly GCA_030545235.1 of Helianthus tuberosus. Lineage (NCBI taxonomy): Eukaryota > Viridiplantae > Streptophyta > Magnoliopsida > Asterales > Asteraceae > Helianthus > Helianthus tuberosus. The sequence goes on from CM060363.1 coordinate 133,857,340, forward strand.
CCCGACCTTAAATCGATCTTCGAGTAAAAACTTGACCCTTGCAACTGGTCAAACAAGTCGTCAATACGCGGTAAAGGGTGGCAGTTCTTGACTGTCACCTTGTTGAGTTCTCTATAGTCTATACACATACGAAAAGTCCCGTCCTTCTTCTTCACAAACAAAACTAGGGCTCCCCAAGGAGATGAACTGGGTCGGATAAAACCTCTATCCAATAGTTCTTGAAGTTGGTTAGACAGCTCTTGCAACTCTCCTGGTGAAAGATGATAAGGAGCGCGAGCAATCGGAGCTGCTCCTTGCATAAGGTCAATCTGAAATTCCACCTGGCGATGAGGAGGTAAACCAGGAAGTTCCTCAGGAAACACATCTGCAAATTCAGGTACGACTGGTAGATCCTCGATCTTTCTCTCTTCAGACGAAGTATTAGTGACAAGTGCTAGAATAGCAGGATATCCCTAGCGTAGACACTTCTGCGCTTGCATAGCTGAAATGATACCAACCATCGCCCCACTACGACGCCCTTGAACTGTCAAGGATTCCCCACTGGGAAGAGGGATACGCATGACTTTCTCTTTACAGAGAATCTCCGCTTGATGCTTAGACAACCGGTCCATGCCAACGACCACATCAAAACTTCCAAAGGTAACGGGGAGTAGGTCAATGTCGAACACTTGACCCATGAGATAAAGTTTACAACCAAAAAGAACATGAGAAGCTTCTATCGATTTACCATCTGCTAATTCTACTACATGCTTATTTACAAGAGGTATGGGAGTCAACCCTAACTGGCGCCTGAACCCCAAAGAAACGTAACTCCAATCGGCACCAGAGTCGAACAAAACAGAAGCAAAAAGATCGTTCACAGAAAACATACCAGTCACAACGTTGCCATCATTACGAGCTTCTCCAGCGCTGTCGCAACCCCTGATCCCTTATCTGTCCCAGGAACGGGCGGACGCGAACTCAGAATTCTGGTGGTATCAGTTTGTTAATTTGGCAACGGAAATTACATCAGGATCGTAGTTAGGAAATGTTTATCAGAGTAAAACCACCATATTTGATATTAATAATCACATGGGTAAAACCCGAGTTTCTTATTACAACATATTTATAGGGATAAACCCTATTTTATTTAACTTAAAACATCGTCTTTTAGGTAACTTTTATAGCCACATTTTTCCCAAGCTGTCAGTGCTCTCCAGCTGGCTTTTTACTAATTGGCTGTCACATTGTGTTACCTGAAACGCGTTTTAAAAACATTTGTCAGTGGAAAATACTGGTGAGTGAATCCCAGTTTAATTAAGAATTACTAATTTAATCTAAACTTAACAGTACTGAGGGCGATTACAATGTTTATATCTACCCAATTACTCATTTAGTACTGTCAATCCTTACTGGTGGGTCATATTACACATTGGCTAACTCTTCGTCCAATGGTAACGTTACTCATATTTTGTATACAAAACCCCAACATACCGGCAGTAATCGTAGAACTACAAAGACTCAATCACTGCTAAATTGCATTGTAAAATAGTTAAGGTTTTGTAAAAACTGTTTACAAAAAGGAGATTACTCACATTGTTGTCTTAGATTTTCCGTAAGGATTTTCTGGTGATAATCTATAATTTACACAAATGTACAGGCATTAGTATTAATAACCCATTTTAACATTAGTAATACCCTCCCCGAGACGGCATTCCAATGACTACGTCGGGCAGAACCACGACAGCCATTACGGAACCCTAGATCAATCGGGCAGTGTTTCTAATACGTATCCAGGGGTTATAATACTTACAACGGAGTAGAACTTCGCTAATTAGGGGGTATAATACCCGTATAATAAAGCCTATATTCAGAATTTTGAGATTGAGAAACGTTTGTGAGCGATCGGAACTGAAAGCCGATGCCATTCTTATATAGTGCTGAAATATGCCTTTCTCGCGGCCCGCGTAAAACAAGGACAGGGCTTACGCGGCCTGCGTCAAACCTGGGTCAACGCGTAGCTCATCCGGATCATCACATAGACTCGCCACGATGATGACACGTGTCATCACCGGGCTGCGCCACAACTTTCAATCTCACGTGGCCCGCGTAAACTAATCAGGGGTCTTATGCGGGCCGCCTGAACTTAAAAATCAACGAAATCAGGTTCTAACCTTTATACCGCCCGCGTAAGGGTTGAGTTGTGTTCTACGCGGCCCGCCTCAACTTACTTTTTCTTGTTTTTAATTTATTTTTAATGCTATATGGTATTTCAGGATCGGTTTTCACATACGGGTATATTTTGGGACATATTGGTATATTTTTAAAATATATTACATATTGGGATATTTTTAAAATATATTAGGGTGTCGGAAAAATATTCAAGGGTGTCGGTTTATTTTAGATTGTTACATCTTCCCCACCTTGTTTTAGAGCTCGTCCTCGAGATCTACTGGAACAAGTGCGGATATTTCCTTTGCATTTCAGATTCAAGTTCCCATGTGTACTCAGGTCCTCTTTTGGAGTCCCACTTCACTTTGACCAGAACTAATCTCTTATGTTTGAGATTCTTGACCTTCCTGTCTTCAATCTGTAGAGGCATTTCTATAAACTTTAGTTGTTCATTTACCTCTATGTCCTTAAGAGGTACTATTAGCAATTCATCAGCTAAGCATTTCTTGAGACTAGATACATGAAACACATCTTGTATTCCTGCCATTTCCTCTGGCAGTTGTAGCTGATAGGCTACAGGTCCTATTCTTCTAATAATCTCAAAATGTCCAATATACCTGGGACTTAGCTTTCCACTTTTGATGAATCTTACTACTCCTTTCCAAGGAGAAACTTTCAACAATACTTTATCTCCTACTTGAAATACCAATGGTTTGCGTCGATTATCAGCATAACTCTTCTGTCGATCACGTGCTGCTTTCAGTCGTTCCTTGACTTTAATGATCTTGTCGGTTGTTTCTTGCACTATCTCAGGTCCAGATAGTTGCTTTTCCCCAATTTCTGCCCAACAGACTAGGGTTCGGCACTTTCGTCCATAAAGTGCTTCGAATGGTGCAGCATTGATACTTGTGTGATAACTATTATTAAAAGAAAATTCTATTAAAGGTAAGTGATCATCCCAATTACCTCTGAAATCAATTACACAAGCTCTAAGCATGTCCTCCATCGTCTGAATTGTTCTTTCGCTTTGTCCGTCTGTTTGAGGATGATAAGCTGTGCTCAGATTTAACTTGGTTCCCATTGCCTTTTGGAAACTTGACCAAAAATGAGAGGTAAATCAGCTATCTCTATCAGAAACAATTGATAAAGGAATTCCATGTAATGAAACAATTTCATTTACATGTAATTTAGCTAGTTGTTCCATACTGAAAGTTTCCTTCATTGGTAGGGAATGAGCTGACTTGGTTAGCCTATCTACAATCACCCAGATTGTATCATTACCTTTCTTTGTTTTGGGTAATTTAGTAACAAAATCCATTGTTATTAATTCTCATTTCCACACTGGCATTTCTAGCTGTTGTAACAAACCTGAGGGTTTTTGGTGTTCAGTTTTAACTTGTGAACAAGTTAAACATTTAGAAACATAGGCTGCTTTGTCTTTCTTCATTCCTATCCACCAGAAATTTTTCCTTAAATCCTGGTACATTTTATCATTTCCTGGATGCATTGTATACTTAGACTTATGGGTTTCTTCTAATATATGATGACGTAGGTTTCCTAATTTAGGTATCCACATTCTCATTTTATGGAATCTCCAAATTCCATCTATTCCTTGTTCTAGTTCCTTAATCATACCTTTTAGTTTTTCAGTATCTTCCTTGATTACTGATTCTTGTGCTTTTCCGATTTGATCATTTAAATCAACTTGTAGATTTAAGAGAACGTACCTTTTTTGGCTTTTCATGATACTTTCGACTTAAAGCTGTTGGTGCATTACGTTTTTCGACTTCGTCTTGTATCGAATCTTGTATTAGAATTGTTAGATCAGGGCACGTAGTATGAGAAATCTAGGGTTTGTATGTGAAATGTTAATTTCGCATGAAATGACATCTAGCTATTTCGCACGAAATAGCAGTTGGTAATTCCATGCGAAATTACCTTCCCTATAAATACCCTTCATGCTGATTTCATTTGTAACATTCTTGTTTCCGGTACCGAAGTGCTGCCGACGTGTCAACAGATCTGTAAACGTGTTATATCAATAAAACAAGACAATTAAGTGTGAATTGAGCTGTTACAAAGTCTAATCAATGAATTCCGCCTCTGATTAGACCTAGAACTCTTCTGATAGACTCGTTTGGGTCACAGAACGATCCTACAAGTGGTATCAGAGCTCAGGAGGAAGAGTTCTTGCCAAAATAGCCATAATTTCTGACTTCTACACCTTCTTTTACAAAATTCACAAGATTTCACGGTTAAATTGGATTGAATTTCAAACATATCATGTGAAACAGTGTTTTAATGAATCCTTGAAAGAGTTGGACTTAAATTCGATCTAAAATGATAAAATTGATAATTTCGCTTGAAAATGGTTTCGGATTAAGTGACGTCAGCAGTATTTCGCATGGAATAGCATCTTGATTTCGCATGAAATTACATTTTGTAATTAATTTTGTTTGAAATTGTTTTTTATTTTGCACGAAATCAGATTTCGTTTGAGATATTTCATACGAAATCACTATTTCATTCCAAAGAGGCTATTTTCATTTGAATCCAAGTTAATTTCGCACGAAATCATATTTCGTTTTGGTCTGTTCGAACGAAATCTCTATTTCATTTGAAAATTCTGATTTCGTTTGAGTTAGTATTTTGTTTGTAGGTCTTTTGCAGATTACTGAATCATGGAAGAGGAATTCTACAATGCGTTTGCTACACCAGTTGCTCCTGTTATAGCTGTTGAAACTCTTTACAGTGAGAATGAGACAGGAACTTATCAAAAACCGCCGAAGCTTATGTACATTGAAGATTTTAGAGGATGGCAAAATCGGTTTGAAAACTGGGTGCAAGCTTATAAGTTTGACACATGGTGTTCATTAGAGAAAAATTACGAGAAACCAAAAAATGAACGTGGGATTGAAAAAGCTTTCTGTGACTATTCAGATGTTGAAAAATTGAAATATACAACTGAAAAAATGATGATCAGTATTCTTCAACAAGCAGTTAAAGAAGATATCTTTGTTTTACTCCAACATGAGGGTACTGCTAGATCAATTTGGACAGCATTAATTCAAAAGTTTAAAGGAAGTGCAGATATGATCAAGAACAAAAAGGCTTTACTGAAGATATCATTTGATATGTTTGTAGCTTTTGAAAATGAAACAACAAAAATGACCATTGATAGATATTGTCATCTGGTTTTGGAAATGGGAAGATTAGACATAAAGAAAGACGACGATGAATGGGTTGATAAACTAGCCGATGCATTACCACAGCAGAAATGGGGAACCTATTTGTTGATTCTAAAACACATGAGAAAATCTGAAAATATGAATCTGGCACAATTTATTCAGAAGATTGAAGAGCATGAGTTGGATATCTAGAAAACGGCAATCATGACTAATCCAAATGCTCAACAAGATGTCAGTTTATACTACAGAGGAAACAAATTTGAAGTTACTCCAACCTCAAAGATACAAACTGGTTTCAGTGCTGATAGTTCTTCTAGAACAAAGGGAAGTACTGTGACTCAAAGTGGTGGACCTTCGTCTTCGTATTCAAGCTTTGATCCAAATTTTACAACACCAAGTTCTTAACGACAGAATTCTACAAATCTGTAGTGCAACGTTACCTTGAACATTCAAAATGGTTAAAATCTTTCTCCAGAAATAGCTAAGCAACACATGGCATCACTTGTTGCTATGTTGGAATCATATGAAAGCTTGATTGCTGGCAAAGTTGGAAATCCGATGCTTACCAAAGAGGATTATGACCAGATTGATGTTGAGGAACTTGAGTTGATGGATGTAAAGTGGTGTTTACCCAGTGCTGTTCGAAGGGCAGAAAAGTTTCAACAAATCACCGGAAGAGATGAGTTTAGTGAGATGTCTAAATCTCCGATAGGGTTTGACAAATCAAAGGTTACGTGTTTTCGTTGTCGAGAAAAAGGTCATTTTAAGCGTGAGTGCAAAAACAAAGAAGCAAATGGAAGACAAGATCAGTCTGGAAAAAACAATTATTATCAAAAATAATTTTTTCATCAGATTGCTCAACAACCACAAACTGCACATGCACGTGCCATTGAAGAAAAAGAGAAAAGAGCTTGTTATGGTATAATTGACCAAGATGATGAAAAGGTTGCAGAGGGATTTAGCTGGGATAAATACATTCCACCTGGTTCAGGTCTTGTTGCTAGAATTCCGGAAGAAGATGAAGTCAAAATTAGTCCGAAAATAATACCGATTTTTCCAGATTTTGGAAGTGATGTAGATACTGATGATGAAGAAGAATACATTAATAAAGCTAGAAAAGGTCTAGATCCTGATAGTTTTAATTTGTTTTTTGCAGATAAAGTTGAGATGCTGAATGAGAAGAAGATTGCCAGATTGAAGAGAGAACTGGAAGTAAGAAGAATAGCTGATGAAAAGGCAAAGATGGAAGCTGAAGAAGCAAATGTTGAACCAGTAATTGAGAAGGTGATAGAAAAATCGTTGAAGTGGAGAAAGTGGTAGAGAAAATTGTTGAAGTCGAAAAAATAGTCGAAGTTGAAAAACTCATCGAAGTTGAGAAAATCGTCGAGGTAGAAAAAATTGTTGAAGTTGAGAAGATTGTCAAGGTTGAAAAGATTGTTGAGGTCATTAAACCTTGTCAGAAATGTTTAGAATCTTGGAAAGATTGTGATGAGAAGGATAAGAAGATCTGTTGATGCACAGAATGTCTGTTGACTGCGTCTACAAAAAGCCTGAAGTCAATATTGGTCAACAGGGGGTCAAAATGTAAATATTGTGTGAAATAGGGTCTGGTTCGCTTATGTGTCATTGTCTTAAGTCTGGACCGCTCATATGTCAATGTCTGGTTCGCTTATGTGTCTTAGTCTGGATCGCTTATACGGCATGTCGTATGAGTGGACCAGAATCTCTATAAATAGGTGAGTGGTTCATTAGTGTAAGGTGATGTATGTGTGTGCTTGTGGAACTAAACTCTGTCAAAATTTCATCAAGAAGCAATAAAAAGATAGGAATTGAAAGGATATGCTGTTGTAGACTTCATATATGTTGATTCCGCCTTCATACATGAAGATGAGCTACTCTGACTGACTTTTCGGGTCAAGGAACGGTCCAACAAGTGGTATCAAAGCTTCAGGACGAGGAGTTCATACTACATCAGCTGATTCGACACTTTTATCTCATTTCTACTCATCTTTCTCTTTTATTTTTCGGTTTAAACAAGTTTCATCGGACAAAATGAGTTGAAAGTCAAGTATTTTGAGCGAAATTATCTGTTAAACAATCCGTATAAGTTTCAGCCTTTAAAACAAAGTAAAACTCATTCAATTTTATCAAAATACGATCGGTTCACGAACAGGATTTTCAAACTCAGATCTGGAACGATTTTGCGGTCAAAATTGAACAATAAACATATCATTGTGTTCGGAATTAAGAGTAGATCATTCCTTGAAAGTATCAGATTGTAATTCGGACTAAAAATCGGTTAAAAACTGTGGTTCGCTTTTACGGTCATCGCTGTTACGTACAGTATCTGGTCCGCTCGTACGAACAAGTCTGGTCCGCTCGAACGAACAAGTCTGGTCCGCTCGAACGAACAAGTCTGGTCCGCTCGAACAGACATTGTCTAGTTCGCTCATTAGTACACTTTCTGGTTCGCTTATTTGAACCTGTTTGGTTCGCTTATCTGTCACGTGCACAGATTGATTCGTTTTTGTGGTTCTGTTTTTCAAAAATCTCGAAAATTTTTCTAAGTGTTGATTGATTTTGCAGGTACGATCAAAATGGATGATATTTTCATGAATCCTTTCAGCGATATGTATGCATTCACGGGTAGTTCAGGAAACAACGATACTTCTTCAAGCAATGCAAACAAAAGTCCACCGAAAGAAAGAAAGAAGGAAGCTTGGGAGTCCGAAAGCGCATTTGGAACATTTAACAAACCTCCTAAGCTGATGGCTATAGAAGATTACAGCAGGTGGGCAACAAAGTTCGAAGATTGGTTGATGGCATTTGCTTTTTTCTAGCTGGAAGAGTATGAAGAATGGTTATGCCCAAGGAAAGAAGAATGGTGAAGCATTAAGATCAGCTGAAGAGATTGACTCATTTGTAGCTGAACAAAATGTGTGGCATTATTGTTTCAATCGGTGCGTGAAGACATTATTTCGCTGATAGATTACTCCAATGCTAAAGACTTATGGGAAAAACTCGAAAAGAAGTGTCTTGGAAGCAAAGAGATTGTAAAAAATAAAAAGAAACTTCTTAGGAAAGAGTTTGATATGTTTGGTTGTCTTAAGAATGAGTCAGTGTGTAAAATGATTGAAAGGTTCGGTCATCTGAAGCTGGAATTAGCAAGACATGATATCAGATATCCTGATGATGAGCAAGTAGACAAGTTGTTCGATTCGTTGCCAGACGAGATGGAGTGGAGATATTATGCTCTCATGCTTAAGAACACTATTCCTTCTGAATTGTTGAAACCAGATTTGGTGATTGAGAAACTTGAGAGTCACGAGTTGGAGTTGAAAAAGACGTACAAAGTTAATAATTCATCTCATCAACAGAATCTGGATCTATACTATCCAAAAAGCATGATGCCAAAAGCAACTTCTCCAAAAACTGCATTTTCTGCTGAGAATGTTTCGACAGCCGGAAAAGAAAGTCAAAGTGGTCAAAGCAGTGGAAGTCACAGTGGTTATCACAGTGGATCTTCATCTTCTGGAAATGCTGATGCAAAGAATCGTTTTCAATGCAACATCGCAATAGATTTGAAGAATGCTCAGAACTTTGATGAGGAATCAGCCAAGCAGCAGATGATCTTTCTAGCATCAGTGTTGGAATCGTATGAAGGATTGGTAGCTGGGAAGATTGGCAATACAAATCTGACGAAAGAAGATTACGATCAGATTGATCCGGAGGAAATGGAACTGATCGATATTCGTTGGGCTATGGCAAGTGCTGTTCGTCGTGGACAAAGATTCATGGAAATTACTGGCAGAAAAACAATTGGTGGTGCTTCTACTAAAGCTGGGGTTCGATAAATCCAAAGTGACATGCTTCAAGTGTAAGCAGAAGGGTCACTTCAAACGAGAATGCCGAAACGCTTATGCTGATGAGTCGGAGAACCCTTTCAGAGATGATTACTACAAGAAGGCGATTTATCACCAGAATAAATCTGAGCCGCCTAGATTGAAGCAGATTGAAGAAAACAGAGAGAAATCTAGAGCTCTGGCAGTGATTTACGATGATGAGGGTTATGATTGGAGTCAAGAGGTTCTACCAGAAGAAGATGCGATTGGTTACGCATTTATGGCGAGAAATGACGATCCTATTCCATGGAAAGACGATCGAACTGAAGAGCAAAAATATCAATACAGAAAAATGATAGCTGAAAACAAAATCATTAGAATATCTCGTATCTATCTGGATGCAAGAAGAGCCAATAGATGGGATCCAGATAGAGAGTTCTATCTTGATGAGTATGGAAATATTGCGATTGATGATAGTACACTTGATATTGAAGTCATAATTCAGCAATACAAAGAAGATGATGAGTACTGGCAACACAAATGGTGGGGAACTCCAACTTCTAAAATGATTGAAGAAGAGAAAGAGAAAGAGAGAAAGGAGAAAGAAGAGATCGAGAAAGCAAAGAAGGTTGATACAGGCTTAATTGATACTACGCAAGAGTTGACAGCTGAGAACCTGGGAATGATGGCTGACAAAGTGCTAGCTGCAAAAGCACTTGAGGTAGATCCTAATTCTGTTACTGAGTTAAAGGGGTCGGTCAGTCAAAGTATGTCAACAAATGCGTCAGGTAACAAGATTGACGGGAATGCTGACTGCAAAAATTGCACCAAACAATGCAATTTTTGTAGCACTGTCACGTATCTTAACAATGAGAAAATTCAGAATCTGACAACAAAGGTTAGAAATGTTGAAGATCAGATTCTCAATCGTGACAAAACTGTAAAAGCTTCAACTGAACGGATCAAAGAATTAACGACTCAAATTGAAAATGATAAAACTGAACGTGAGAAAATAAAATCTGAAAATGAAAAGTTAATTCTTGAAAACCGTCAGATTTCTGAAAAGTTTGAGAAATTGAAAAACATTGTCAAAGATAGTGATGATCGTAATGGCAAAACATTTAAAGAAAATGAACATCTAAGAGCTGTTTTGAGATTAAAAGAAGAATCGATTAATGAACAACTGGATCAAATTGCTAAACTGAAACTTAAAGTTCAAGAAGCTGAAATTGAGAATGAACGAATCCAGTTGAAGCTTAACAGCTATAAATCAGCAAGCTTTGTTTTGCAGCATATTGTTCCTAAACCTATAGGGAAAAACAAAGATGGCGAGGATGTATTTTCTGATGGAACGGGTGTAGGTTTTCACAAAGTTCCACCGCCAATTTTAGACAACTACACGAAAAAGCAGTCTAGTTTGGTTGAAATTGAGGAAGAAAAAGAAGTTAAACTTCCGGAGAACATTGATGTCACTTTTACATCATCTGATGATAGTGTTCAGACAGAGATTGTTAAGAGCACAGCTGAAAGTGTTTTAATGTCTGATTCAACTGAAGATGATGGGTGTTTCTTAGACAAATACATTCAGAAATCAAAGTCCAAAAACAACTTAAGTGATGAACCGGGTCTTGTGATGTACAAGATGGCTGGATCTGATAAGTTGTATTCGGATTCTGAGTTTCCCATTGAGAATGTTAATGTGAAAAAGTTGACAAATGTTTTCAAGTTAGTTGAAGTTGAGTTATCAGAAGTGAACAGTTTGTGTCAAACAAAAAGGCAAATGAATTTTGAGAAAGATAAAGCTTATTACAAAAAGCCTGTGGTTCCACCAAGTTTTTATAATAACAATCGAAACAATTGGTCGGGTGGTTATCGAGGTGGTAAAAGTTATCAGAAAAGGAGTTTTCAAAACAGAAGGTTTGCTGAAAAGAAGGTGTTTGTGAATGGTTCAAGTTCACTTTCTGATGAGGAAAATGAATTTTTTTCAAAATCAAATAAAGAGTTCTTTGAGAAGAGAGCTTCGCAGGCTCAGTCTGAAGGCACGAGTCGAGTAGCTGATACTCGTACTTGTTTTAGATGTGAACAAGTTGGTCATATTGCACGAAAGTGTACATATGTGAAGCCTAGGACTGAAGCTGTGAAGGTTCAACAAAAGAAGGTTGATGTGAAGGGTAAAGCACCAATGTATGTTGAGAAGAAAGTGATTGAGAAGCAAAACGTTAAAATCAACAACGTAAAAGCAAAAACTGAACCTGTAAAGAAGTTGGTAACTCAAAATGATAAATTTTATAGAAGGGCTGCAGAAACTCAACAGGTGTGGAAACAAAAAATTGAATCAAAAATTGAGAAGAAAGTTACAAATTCTGAAGAGAAAAAGGCTGAAGAGCCAATTATTGTTGATTATGATGCAAATTTTCCGCCACTTAAGGCTGAAAATTTCAAAATTCAAATTGCGAGAGTCAAGGTTGCACCTAAGGCTGATGAGGCCTGGGTGGACTCAATGTTTGACTAAACAGTTTGAATGGCCGGAGCTTCCTGGATCGCGAAGCATGAATCGGCATCTTTATTGAAATGTTTTAAAATCAACTTGTGGTATGTGCAGGATCTTCCAAGAGCCATTTCAAGATGGATCATGGATAGTGGCGCATCTCAACATATGACAGGAAAAACTGCATTACTGTATGATGTGAAGAATATCAATGGTGGTTATGTGGGATTTGCAGGTCATGAAGGTGGTAGAATTGTTGGTGAAGGAACGTTATCCAATGGGATTGTAACGTTTGAGAGAGTTAACTACATCACTGAGCTGGAGAACAATCTGCTTAGTATCTCGCAGATTTGTCACAATCAGTATACTACTCACTTCACTGATAAAGAATGTTTGATTTTGAAACCTGGTTTTGTTATTCCGGAAGATTGGATTATCATGAGGGCACCTAGAGTGAATGATTTATATGTGTTAGACATGTCTGTAGCAACTACAACTACTGGTCAAGCACATTGTTTTGTGTCTAGAGCAACTGAGAAAGAATCACGATTGTGGCACCGAAAGATGGGGCATATTCACCTAAGGAAGATGAATCACTTGGTGCACAATGATTTGGTATTGGGAGTTAATATCAAAGGTTTTCATCTGGAAGGGGAGTGCATTAGTTGTATCAAAGGCAAGCAGAAGAAGAAGCCACACCCTACAAAGCAAGTCAATTCAGTTTCGAGACCTCTGGAAAGACTTCACATGGATTTGTTTGGTCCGGTGAATGTCAAAAGTATTACAGGAGATTACTATTGTTTGGTCATTACTGATGATTATTCCAGATTTTCGTGGGTATCTTTCTTGAAGACGAAAGATGAAACATTTGACAGTTTGATGGGTCTGTTCAAGAAGATTGAGAATTTGTACCAAAGGCGTATCAAAAGAATTCGCAGTGATAATGGTACTGAATTCAAGAACAGCAAGATGGAAGAATTTTGTGATGAAAGAGGTATTTTGCATGAGTTTAGTGCTCCGTACACTCCGCAGCAGAATGGAGTCGCAGAACGCAAAAACCGGACGCTAATCGAGACGGCTAGAACTATGCTCGCAGATTCAAAGTTACCGATAAATTTTTGGGCTGAAGCTGTTTCCGCCGCATGCTATATGCTCAACAGGGTTCTTACTGTCAAGAAGTTCAACAAAACATGCTTTGAGCTAATCAATAATCGCAAACCGAATTTGAAGTATCTAGAACCGTTCGGGTCACCTTGTACGGTTATAGAGCCTTTTGGAAAGTTTGGTCCGAAGTGCTTTGAGGGTATATTTGTTGGTTATTCAAATCCATTGCGACGTGTCTTCGTTCCAAGTGAGAAGCGGATTATTGAAGCTGCAAATGTTGAATGTCAAGGTTATACTATGCCGCCGCAGAATCCTGGTGATTCATGGCGTTATCATTATGACAAACTTTGGGATTCGTTTGACATGAGAGAAGAATCAGAGGATGATGAAGATTTCTTTGATAAGTTGGATATTTTGCGTGAATATGAGTCGCAGTTAAGGTTCCCAGCTGAGTATTCGAGGAGACCACGGGAAACTTCAAATGATGATGAAGCAGGTCCGAGTAATGCTGGTGAACATGATGATGTCCAACAAAATGAAGTTGCTCAGGATAATCAGTCGGCTCAGAATGATAATCTAGAAGCTGAAAACATGCCAGTATTTGATCATGGTGATTCAGATTCAGATTCTGAGGGGGAGCAAATTCAGTTTTCAAGTCAAACAAACCAAGTTGGTGAACAAGATGCAGAGCAGAATGTTACTAATCTGGAGGGAAATGTAGATGTTCCAAGTGAAGTGATGCCGCGAACTTTTTCATATCATCCAGAGGAGTTGATCATAGGAGAATTGCAGACAGGAGTTCGCACTCGAAATCAGATTGATAAAGGGCTTACATGTTTTTATACAAAAGTTGCTCCTTTGCAAACTGAATTTTCATTAAGTTGTTTTATCTCGCAGGTTGAACCAAGAACTTACAAAGAGGCGCTTACTGAAGACTCTTGGGTCAATGCAATGCAGGAGGAACTTAGTCAATTCGAGAAATTGGGAGTGTGGAAGTTAGTTGATTTGCCGGATGGTCAGAGGAAGATTAACACCAAGTGGGTGTTCAAGTGCAAGAGGGACGATAGAGGAGTTGTTGTAAGGAACAAAGCTCGACTCGTTGTTCAGGGATTTAGTCAACAGGAGGGAATTGATTTTACCGAAGTATATGCTCCTGTAGCTCGATTAGAGGCAATCAGAATTTTCCTAGCATTTGCGTCTTGGAAGAACTTCAAAGTTTATCAGTTGGATGTTAAATCGGCGTTTCTTTACGGGAAGGTTAAAGAGGAGGTTTATGTCGGTCAGCCGCCGGGCTTTACCGATCCAATCCACAAAAACAAGGTCTACTTATTGGACAAAGCGCTGTATGGTTTACACCAGGCCCCGAGAGCCTGGTACGAGACTTTGTCTCAACACCTACTAGCCAACAAGTTCATTCGTGGAAAAGTGGATGCTACTCTCTTCACCAAAGAGGTCGATGGTCATCTTCTGATAGTTCAGATTTATGTGGACGATATAATCTTTGGGTCGACAAATGAAAATCTATGCAAAGATTTTGAATCAGTGATGAAGCAGAAGTTTGAAATGTCATCAATGGGGGAGATGAAATTCTTTCTGGGATTACAAGTTGAACAACTTCCTGAGTGAATTTTCATTCATCAGTCAAAGTACGTTCATGATATTCTAGAGAAATTTGGGATGTCAAGTTCTACTCCAGCTGCTACCCCACTTGCAACAAATCATGGGATTCACCCAGATCTCACCGGAGACAGGGCTGATGAAACTTTTTATCGATCCATGATAGGTTCTTTAATGTACCTAACTGCTTCACGTCCTGATATAATGTACCCAACGTGCCTCGCAGCAAGATTTCAGTCTAACCCGAGAGCATCGCATATGATCATTGTGAAGAGGATATTGCGCTACCTGAAAGGAACTCCTTCATTGGGGTTGTGGTATCCTAGGAAAGGTGATTTTAAGCTCGAAGGGTATTCCGATTCGGATTTCGGATGCTGCAAAGTCAATTCAAAATCAACAACTGCAGGATGCCAGTTCTTTGGTCCTAGATTGGTTACCTGGCAGTGTAAGAAACAAACGTCTGTGGCGTTATCTACATGTGAAGCGGAGTATGTTTCTGCTAGCAGTTGCTGCTCTCAGATCTTATGGATACAGCAACAGATGCGCGACTACGGTTTGCAGTTTCTTAACACACCTCTTTTTGTTGATAATGAGGCCGCTATAAATATAACAAAGAATCCAGTACATCACGCTAAAACTAAACACATAGAAATTCGTCATCACTTTATTCGTGATTGCTTTGAGAAAAAGTTGATACGAATTGAGAAAATCCACACAGACGAACAGAAAGCTGATTTACATACCAAAGCTTTTGATAAGACTCGGTTTAAATATTTGTTAAAACTGAATGGTATGAAGCTTCTGTCGGTGTCGGATGGCATAATTGGCGTTGATGAAAGTACTGTTGCGGATGAAGACGAGAAACAATCTGCAATGGTTTGTCGAATTTTTACTTGTTTTGGTATTTAGGGGGAGTAGATGTTTGTACATAGTTATTTTCAGAAAATACAAAAACAGTAAAAAAATGCAAAAATACAAAAACATGATAAAATCTGAAAAAGAGCTTGTGTATATAGGGAAAATGATAGTACATCAGCTAGACGATTATAGTATGCTAAAGATTTGAAAAGTATAAAAGAGTTAAACAATCTTACTGATGATGTATCGATAGGTTTTCACACATTTAGTAGATTTATTCGGGATATAAACCTAAATTCAAACTTGTGAGTTCGTGGGGAACACTACTTGGATATATAGGTAACCCCTGAAATCTCGTTTGAAAGGTCTCTTAATCTGATATACTAGGTCTTTATACTCTATGATGTATGGGGTATTATTCCGGGACTTCTGCTGAACGGTAGTTCTGACCTAGTCCTTGGCTAATACTTGCTGCAATGCTTGAAACACAGCATTAAACCCTCAGCATGCTGAAACAATAAAATTGATATATGCTGCTGTTGTAAGCAAAAAGATTCTCTAAAGGGGACACACCGAAAAGTCGAAGCTGATATCTCTCTGTGTATACGGAAGTATCGACCTGAGATCCCTCGGCCCTCGCATACCTAAATTATATACAGATATCATTGTAGTATTCTCACCTGTAAGACTGATTATTGGGATTCTGGATACGGGAGTATATTCAAGAGGTGGGACACATGAATGAGCTAAGTTCTTAATTCATCTAAATCGTATCCTGGGTAAGTTGAAATTTGTGTGAGAATTTAAGATGGATCAGTTTATCGACAATCGAGGTAAATTGTTTAAGTCTGAGTATGTAATGTAGCTTAACGGTACTTGTGATTTGTCTGATAAGCTGATATGATTCCCTGACACGCTCACCAAAAATATGTTTGTAAATAGTTACTTTGTTTAATTTCTGCAATTTAAGTTTTCTGTATTTCATTTCTTAGTTTAGAACACTTTGATAAAATCCAAAAAGATTTTATTTCTGCTTTATTTTCCGACAAACCAAAGTGGAGAGTTGATTGTTGGATTCTTAGATGTTTGAAGCAGATGCAGGAGATTCTGGACTGGAGAATGAGGAGAGCTTATATTGATAGAGTTTGATTTTTTAAAAAGTCAAAAACAAGTTCATTAACTTGATACTTGTTATTTTCAGAAAATGTTTGAAATTGTTGTTTTAAAATCAGTTTGTTTCGTCAAATGATCAACCAAGGTCATTAAATTGGACTTGGTAGATTAATTGAGTAATCAGGGTCATTAACTTGAACCTGAATACTTGAGTGGATTGCTAAAACTGATTGAATTAGTATTTAATGTTGAAAAGATAGTTTGTAATGTTTGTTGGTTGAGTAACAGGTTTGAACTTCATTATTCCCAAAAGAAGCTATTTGTCAAAGCTTGAACCAGATATCTCAAGATCCCAGCATACTGAGAGGGGGAGTCTGTGAAAGGGGGAGTCTGGATTGACAATCATTGGGAAGTTGAAGTTAGAGCAAGGTGATGCTGAAACCTGTGAAGAATGCTTGTGAAGATAGACAGAGTTGGTGAAAAGACTAAGACTGAAGACTACGGATCTAAAGATGCTAAAAGACTACGTCAACATCCAAGGGGGGGTCTGTTGATGCACAGAATGTCTGTTGACTGCGTCTACAAAAAGCCTGAAGTCAATATTGGTCAACAGGGGGTCAAAATGTAAATATTGTGTGAAATAGGGTCTGGTTCGCTTATGTGTCATTGTCTTAAGTCTGGACCGCTCATATGTCAATGTCTGGTTCGCTTATGTGTCTTAGTCTGGATCGCTTATACGGCATGTCGTATGAGTGGACCAGAATCTCTATAAATAGGTGAGTGGTTCATTAGTGTAAGGTGATGTATGTGTGTGCTTGTGGAACTAAACTCTGTCAAAATTTCATCAAGAAGCAATAAAAAGATAGGAATTGAAAGGATATGCTGTTGTAGACTTCATATATGTTGATTCCGCCTTCATACATGAAGATGAGCTACTCTGACTGACTTTTCGGGTCAAGGAACGGTCCAACAAGATCGTTGAATTAGAAAAGATGAAAGAAAATTTATTATCTGATGTGAAGTATGTGAAGGAATCTTATGATGTGCTGAACAGAATAGTTGATGGTTTGAAAAAGACAAATTCAGAAGTTGATGCTGCTATGACAATGATGAGTTCCACTCTAATGACAAAGCAGAAAGTTATCAATGAGTATATTGAAGACTGTTCAAAGCTAAAGAAGGATTTGGAACTTGAAAAGATTGAGAGTGAAAGAATCAAACGTTTGTTGTTGAGTTATACAACATATGATTATTTGATTGATCGAGTTTATCCTACTGTTGCAGGTCTTGAAGCTTTTCAAGATAAAAGGACAGAAGATACGGATACTGGTAAGAAACAAAGTGTCAAGTATAACAAGTGTCCGCCCCCGATTTGGAATAGTTATTCTCCCAGAAAACCAAATGAGGAACGTTTAAATAAGGCTCTCAACATCAAGTTAAAGTCTGAAATCATTGATGAGTTACCAGATAACATTGATGTTACATTCACAGCGTCTGACACTGATCATGAGTCTGAGTTGTTAAAGAAAGTGGTCGATCAGGTGTTGGATATGGATAAAGAGTCAAAGTCGGAGTCTAAATCTGAAAGTTCGAGTTCATCAGAAAAGAGTCCGAGTTCATCAGTCAAACGGGTTTACAATAAAGAATTCTTGTTATCAAAATCTAATTTAAATGATGGATCAATCAAAGTGGCATATACTTTGAATGATTCAGACAGATTATTTTCTGATGAGGAATTTCCAATAAGAAGTGTCAAATCTGAAATGATCAAACATGTTTTCAAATTAACAGAAATTAATATTTCTGAAATAAGAGATTTAAATCTTCATGAAAAACCTAAAAAGTACACTTCAAGAGTTAAACAAAGGTTAAACAAGAAAAAGGGTTACAGTTCTGGTTATGGTTTTCAAAAGAAAGCAAACCATAACAGTAATTTCAAAAAGAAAGGTCTTGGTTTTATTCCTCCAGAAAATTATAAAAATGAGAAAAATTATAAATCAAAAACTAAATTTGTTTCAGGTACAAGTTCAGAGGAAGAGAAGGAGAAACTGTTAAGGAAACAGTCAAATCAAGAATTTTTCGCTGAAAAGAAGAAGAATCTGGTGAAAGAATCTGAGAAGAGAGTTGAAAGAAGAACTTATTTTAAATGCCAAAAAGTTGGACACATTGCTTGGAACTGTCCAATGTCCAATAACAATACAAAACAGGGAGCTATTTCTAACTCAGAAAAATTCAAAATGTTCAAAAATTCAACTTTTGAAACTAGTGAAAGTTCGAAACGTTTTTACAAAAGAAAAGTTGATTTGAACAAACAAAGATGGGTTGTTAGATCAGAAAGTAGTTCTGACAATGAATCTGATTCTATAAAATCAGAGGAGTTATTTGTTGAGAAAAAGAATGAGAATTCCGTTCCTGAGTTGAACGATGAAAATTTTCCACCATTGCGGGCAGAAAATCTGAAATCAAAAGGTAGGTTTGAGATTTCAGATCAATTCTTCTCTGGTAAAGAAGAATTTGATGCTGAAAAGGCTTTCAATGGGAAAGTTAAACATATATTTGGAAAGATGGTAGATGGGAAAGTGAAAAGTGCAAAAGATTTTTACAGATCAAAAGGAGGTTGGGATAGAGTTGAATCAAAATCACCCAGGGCTGGTCAGGCTTGGGTGACTGCATTTTCAAACTAAAATTCTGACTTGCCGGAGCTCCCAAGTGGGTAATCGTGGAGCATGAATCGGCATCATTCTTGAAAAATTGTTTTTGTGAAACATTTAAAATTGTTAAAATTCTACAGGTTGTGGAATTGCCGGAGCTTCTAGGTTGGTAAGAGTGGAGCAGGAATCGGCATATTTCTTGAGAAATTCACATTTGTGATATTTCGACTTACAAGTGGTAAATCAGGGACATTAAGTTGTACTTGATTTTCTACAAGTGGTATTTGTTGAATGAACTTAAAATTGTTATATTTTTCAAATTGGCTGAAATAACAAGGTGATGAATTCATCCCCTAACTTACTAGTGGTTTTATGAAATCAACAAAACTAATTTTCCGGAAAAACCATTTGATTAAAACAAACTTAAGTGTTTTGAAATCATAATGGGAAAATAGTTTGTTGTCAGGGGGAGTTCTGATTGTTTAAGCCAAGTGGATGGCGAATTGAAGTAATTCGATAACAGTTGTCACTTTATTTGTACAGTTTGTTTTCAAATTTCTTTTAAATGATTTTGAATTTTAGGGGGAGTAAGTATTTCAGAAAATCCAAAAACATTAGAAAATTTGAAAAAGGCAAAAACATGATAAAATCAAAAATGAGTTTTGTTGTAAAAAGAGGAAATGATAGTACATCAGTGGACTATCACAGCATGCTAAAGAATTGGAAAGTTAAAATGTGATAAACGGTCTCACTGATGATGTGCCAGTAGGTTTTTTTACATTTAGTAGATTGTGTCGAGATAAAAACCTATATTTCAAACTTACTTATCTCGTGGGGAACATCTCTCGGATATATGGGTAACCCCCGAAATCGTGTTTAAAAGACCCCTCTTTCTGAGATACTAGGTTTTTATGCTTAGTGATATCTGGGGTATTATCCTGGGACTTCTGATTTTGCGGAAGCAATGGCCTAGTCCCCGTATAATACTTTTCGCTTGCTTGAAATATAGCACTCCCCTCAGCATAAAAAATGATGAAACATTGCAAAATGCTAATCATGTGCTGTTGAAGAAAAGATTCTCTAAAGGGAACACACCTAAAGTCGAACCCATCATCTCTCTGATTTTGCGGAAGCAATAGCCTGAGCTCTCATGGCCCTCGCATTTTAACCCTTTACAGATATCATCTAGGTATACTCACCTGTAACACTGAATATTGGGATCTGGATACGGGAGTATATTTTGAGGTGGGACACGCGAATAAGTTTAAGTGTCTAAAACATTAATATCGTATCTCGAAACAGTTGAATTTTGTGTGAAAATTTAAGTGGATCAGTATACTGACAATCTAAGTGAATCGTTTAGAACTTAAAATGTTTAAAGCTTAACGGTGTTGGTGATTTGTCTTTTAAACTGATATGATCCTCTTACACAAACTCACAAAAAATATTGTTTGTAAATATTTCTTTACTGCATTTCTTTATATAGCAAAAATCCAAAAAGATTTTCGGAGTGTTTTAGCATAAGTTTTTGAAAAAGCAAAAAGATTTTCGACAACTGATGTTGAAAAGCTGATTTTCAAAATTCCAAGTGCTGAACATGATGAATAGGTTTGGGAAAAGTTTGTTAGAAAATGATATTTTTCTTACATGAGGTCATCAGAGATTTTAAATGTTATGTCATTGTGAATGATTGTGTCTATAAGTGGTAAGCAAAGAATAAAATTTTTTAAATTTTTTAATTTGTAAATCTTATTGAGAGGTAGAGGATGTGCAGGTTAGCCAGGATTCTGATTCTGAGTAAAAAGCCAGGTTACTATCCTGAACCTGTGAACATGTGAAAGCAAGACTACGATCCTAGCACAACTCAAGGGGGAGTCTGCTAGTAGAGGAGAGTCTGTAGAGCTAGAGCCAGTTCTGGATTCTGAAAGATTTATCAAGAGATCTAATCAAGAGAACTAGAGTAAGATAAGAGCCAGGTGAAGATCCTAGAGACGAAAATAAGAGAGGATAGAGGATGCTTACACTGTCAGATATTTTGGAAGAGCCCAAAGACTGATCAAGGCTGAAGATTGTGAAGACTCGACACCGAAGACTTCGTCAACATCCGAAGGGGAGTCTGTTGGTGCATTACGTCTGTCGACTTCTTCTTGTATCGAGTCTTGTATTAGAATTGTTAGATTAGGGCACGTAGTACGAGAAATCTAGGGTTTGTATGTGAAAGGTTAATTTCGCATGAAATGACATCTAGCTATTTCGCACGAAATAGCAATCTTCTATTTCGCGAAATTACCTTCCCTATAAATACCCATCATGTTGATTTCATTTGTAACGTTCTTGTTTCCGGTACCGAAGTGCTGCCGACGTGTCAACTGATCTGTAAACGTGTTATATCAATAAAACAAGACAATTAAGTGTGAATTGAGCTGTTACAAAGTCTAATCAATGAATTCCGCCTCTAATTAGACCGAGAACTCTTATGATAGACTCGTTTGGGTCACAGAACGATCCTACAAAAGCATCTACCACTACATTTGCCTTTCCTTCATGATACTGGATATCACAATCATAGTCACTAAGCATCTCCATCCAGCGTCTTTGTCTCATATTCAACTCCTTTTGCCTGAAAACATACCTTAAACTCTTATGATCGGTGAATATGGTAAACTTACTTCCATAAAGGTAATGTCTCCACATCTTAAGAGCAAAAATATAGCTCCTAGTTCTAAATCATGGGTTGAATAATTCTCTTCATGATTCTTAAGTTGTCTAGATGCATAGGCTATAACCTTTTGGCGTTGCATCAACACACATCCATAACCTAATTTAGAAGCGTCACAATAGACTACAAAATTTTCAGTTCCTTCTGGTAACGCTAATATGGGTGTATTAGTTAATCTTTGTTTAAGAATTCTAAAAGCTTCTTCTTGTTTTGGTCCCCATTCAAACTTAATAGATTTACAGGTTAACTTAGTTAAAGGAATGGCTATTCTAGAAAAATCTCGAATAAATCTTCTATAATAACCGGCCAATCCTAAGAAACTTCTAACCTCGGTTGGTGATTCAGGGGTTTTCCATTTAATAATCGCCTCGATTTTTGTGGGATCCACATAAATGCCTTCATGGTTCACTAAGTGTCTAAGAACTTGTACTTGTTCTAGCCAAAATTCACACTTTGAAAATTTAGTATACAGCTTTTCCCTTTCTTAATAAGCTTAAAAGTGCGTTGCAAATGCTTTGCATTATCCTCCTTACTCTTGGAGTAAATTAGAATATCATCTATAAAAATAATTATGAATTTATCCAAATATGGCTTATATATTCGGTTCATCATGTCCATAAATGTAGCTGGGGCATTGGTTAAACCAAATGGCATGACAGTAAATTCATAATGGCCATACCTTGTTCTGAATGCGGTTTTAGGAATATCCTCTTCCTGTACCTTTAATTGATGATATCCTGACCTTAAATCGATTTTAGAGAAAATCAAGCTCCTTGAAATTGATAGAACAAATCATCGATTCTCGGTAATGGGTACCGATTTTTAATCGTAACTTTGTTCAATTCATGGTAGTCAATGCACATACGCATTGATCCGTCTTTCTTTTTAACAAATAAAATTGGTGCTCCCCAAGGCGACGAACTTCGTTGTATGAATCCTTTTTTTAGCAATTCATCTAATTGTTTCTTTAGTTCCTGCATTTCTGCGGGTGCCAAACGATAAGGTGCTTTGGCAATTGGTGCTGTTCCAGGCAGTAGGTGAATTCTGAATTCAACTTCTCTGTCTGGTGGTAGTCCTGGTAATTCTTCTGGAAAGACATCTAAAAACTGAGACACTACTGGAATGTCTTTTAGTTCTTTTCCTTTAGTGTTAGTGATTATGGAAATCAAATACACTATAGAATCTTTTCTTATATAACTTGTAGTTTTCATCACAGAGATGAATTTCTTGGATGTAACTGGTTTATTTCCTTTAATTGTGATCTTTTCACCCTTTGGTGAATTTACTTGAATTGACTTTTGATCACATAAAATACTGGCTTTATTGGCTATTAACCAATCCATTCCTAATACAACATCAAATCCTGCCAGATTCATGGGATAAAGGTTTGCCATAAACCTTTGGTTTAAAATTTCTATTCTTGCTCCTTGCAAGATTTCAGAAACCCTAACAGTTTCTCCATTAGGTGTCTCTACTAGACATTCTTGTGGTAGTTTAGTTAATGACTGATTTAGAAGTTTGCAAAACGAAGTATTAATAAAACTTTGGTTTGCACCAGAGTCAAATAATACTTTAGCAAAAACATCATTAACTAAAAACGTACCATCTATCACATCTGGAATCATCTTGGCTTCATCTGCTGTCAGAACAAATGCTCTAGCATTTTTAGTGTTCTTATTGTTCACAGCTGGAGCCAATTTTGGACAGTTTGGCTTGATATGACCTTGCTTTCCACAATTGTAGCATACTCTATTGTTGGCTTTCCTCCTGCAGTCTTCTTCCTTGTGACCTGATATTTTGCTGAAATTGCAATATATGGAGCATTTTCCAGAATGCTTCCTTTTGCAATGCTTGCAATAAGGTGCAGAGGTAGAACCCATATTTCTACGGTTGTAATTACCAGAATGGAATTCTTGAGTAAGTCTTTAGGCTAGGTTCCTCTTCTGGTCTTCTTCTCTAGTACGTACTAATTCATCAGTCAAGGTGTTTGTTAATTCTACAGCTTCTTCTATGGTTTGAGGTCTAGCTGCCTTGACTACATGTCTAATCTCTCCAATTAATCCCCAGATGTAACGGGAGATTAATATCGACTCTGGTGATGCAAGGGTTGGTACTATTCTAGCATATTCAAAGAATAACTTTGTGTACCCCTTACTATCTACTCCATTCGTCCTAAGGTTTAGGAATTTGTTTGCTATCTGTTCTTTTTCATTAGGAGGGCAGAATCTCCTTTCTACCTTATTCCTAAATTCTCCCCATTCCATGTTGTAAACCCTATCACTTCCTCTTGACTGGAGGATAGTGTTCCACCATTCTAAGGCTGCGTTCTTAAATAGATTAGAAGCAAACATTATCTTGTCCTCTTCCGCACATTTGCTTATTTTCATAACAGCCTCAGTCTTTTCTATCCAGCGTAGAGCTGCAATAGGTTCTTCATTGCCCGAGAATTCTATTGGTTTGCAGGACCAGAATTCTTTGTAAGAACAACCATAAGGCATGGTTCTTCTTCTTTTGGGAATGGGCGCTTGAAGTATAGGGCCATTGTCCATGCTGTGTTCTGGTTCAACTGGTCGCTTACTGCTATGCTTACTTTTATTATTCGCTTCTTGAATCGTTTGAATAATAAATGGCATTGCATCTATGATTCCTTGTGCCACTATGTGTTGAACGGCACTATTATCCATTTGGTTTCCATTGTTATTGACGCTTGGATTCTCATTAACCACGTTAATGTTACTCTGGTTATCGTTATTCAGATTTCCTTGATTTCCTTCGTCGGCCATCTGAATTTTAAACATTTAACCCATATTAATATCACAAAATAATATTTTAATATAGTCAATCACATGACACGCATTTTTGCCAAAAGCGTCGATCATTGCGACTTTACTCTATTCATCTACTATATATCTATTACACACCAGTACTGAAGTAAAATTACAATACCAACTGAAATAAATAATAGTAGGCATCCGTACACACATATTTAATTATTTTATTATTATTATTACTATTACCGTTTTACCATCCTCACATTCAAGGATATGGATTCATCCAAAATCCATATTGCGCTCGTCGTACGTCCAGACGAATCGCTCTCCCACCTGTCTCATTCTTTCACTGCTCTCTAAAATTTCCTCCCCAAAAGTCCTAAGTTCTTGTATGTTTTCTGCACTCATTGGGGGTGCAGGTTCTAGGACCGGGTTCGGAATCTATGGTGCGGGTTCTTGATGTGGGGGTGTAGGTTCCTGGAATCGATAAGGATCATCTAAGATCTCCCTAATGTATTCATCGTGGAAATAGGGATCTAAGGGGTCCAAACCTAGATAAGCTCCTACGTTCTGCATGGGCGTGTCTTCATATATCGGGTAACGTTGCACATAGTCCCTAACATCATCCCACCAGGGATCGTAATTTTACCCTAGGGATTTCTTCTGGATTGAAGTCATGCATCTCTACTTGGTTTTCAGGGTTTTCTATCTCCATCGGTTTGTCATGGATTGGTGGCTATGGTTGGGGTGCTATTATTTGCTCCAGATTAGGGTCGGCTGCAGTAGTTGCTAGGATGTGGATATTGGCTATACCCCTATTTATCATATCCTGGGCATAGGCATCTGTCTCTCTCTTGGCTGCGGCTAGTACCCTCTGATCTTGTAACTTTTTCATGCGTTTTCTACGCTCGTGTGCCCCTCTACTGAACCATCCCTTCTTTTTCTGAGGAAATGGCTCTTCTGACTGAGCCTTAAACACAAAGATTCCTTTTTCCGTATCAGCAGAGTACCCTGAGAGGGCAGGCTGGGAAGAGGAGGTGCCTTCGCTTCTAGGCGAACCAGACAATTGACGATACCGGCAGTAATCGTAGAATTACAAAGACTCAATCACTGCTAAATTGCATTGTAAAATAGTTAAGGTTTTGTAAAAACTATTTACAAAAAGGAGATTACTCACATTGCTGTCTTAGATTTTCCGTAAGGGTTTCCTGGTGATAATCTATAATTTACACAAATGTACACGCGTTAGTATTAATAACCCATTTTAACATTAGTAATACCCTCCCCGAGACGGCATTCCAATGACTACGTCGGGCAGAACCACGACAGCCATTACGGAACCCTAGATCAATCGGGCAGCATATCTAATACGTATCCAGGGGTTATAATACTTACAACGGAGCAGAACTTCGCTAATTAAGGGGTATAATACCCGTATAATAATGCCTATATTCAGAATTTTGAGATTGAGAAACGTTTGTGAGCGATCGGAACTGAAAGCCGATGCCATTCTTATATAGTGCTGAAATCTGCCTTTCTCGCGGCCCGCGTAAAACAAGGACAGGGCTTACGCAGCCCGCGTCAAACTTGGGTCAACGCGTAGCTCGTCCGAATCATCACATAGACTCGCCACAATGATGACACGTGTCATCACCGGGCTGCGCCACAAATTTCGATCTCACGCGGCCCGCGTAAACTAATCAGGGGTCTTATGCGGCCCGCCTGAACTTAAAAATCAACTAAATCAGGTTATAACCTTTATACCGCACGCGTAAGGGTTGAGGTGGGTTCTACGTGGCCCGCCTCAACTTACTTTTTCTTGTTTTTATTTTATTTTTAATTCTATATGGTATTTCAGGCTCGGTTTTCACATACGGGTATATTTTGGGACATATTGGGATATTTTTAAAGTATATTAGGGTGTCGGAAAAATATTCGAGGGTGTCGGTTTATTTAGGATTGTTACAAGCGCCGATAGTGAAAACTCTTCCACGTGCCCCATTCGAACCATTGTTCCCATTGTTTCTATTCCCAGTGTTGTTGTTGTTTCCAGCATTCTGATTAAGCTGAGGGCAATCCCGCTTAAAATGACCCTCATTACCACACTGAAAACAGCCCTTATGATTTCCCTGATTCTGTTGAGGTTGTTGCCTCTTCTGTTGCTGCGACTGCTGAGGCAGTTTTGGAACCCAGGCCCTACAATCTTTGGCCATATGACCCACTTTGTTGCACCGGTGACATACCCGGGTGCACGGCCCGTGATGGTGAAACATACACTTATTACACTTTGGTAGCTTTCTCGCGTAGGAACCCTGATTTGAGTTGTTGCCTTGATTCGATTCACAGAAGATGACTGGCTGAAACTGCGATTGGTACTGTTGTCGGGCCTTTTCCACGCTCGACCTCTTGGTCAGTAATCTTATGTGCCAAACAGATGATCTCGGGCAGATTGTTATGGTTTGCAGCAGTGACATACCCCTTTACAGCTGGTGCTAGGCCCTTGAGATACAACTCAATTCATCGGTGTGGAGGTCGAGACAGATTAGGGCACAAAATTGCTAGTTCATGAGATCGTTTCGTGTAAGCCTCGATCTCGGATCCTTCCATCTTCAAATCGTAGAACTCGTTCTCAAGATTCTGAATCTCGTCACGAGGACAGTACTCTTCCCGCATCAACTCCTTAAAATTATCCCAAGTAGTGGCATTTGCCATCTCAATGCCCAACATTTGAACCTGGGCATTCCACCATGTCAGGGCACCATCCTTGAGTGTGCCTGTAGCATACTTCACTCTGTCCCCAGCAGGACAGTTACACATCGCGAACACCGATTCTGCCTTCTCAAACCAACGCAGGAGTCCTACAGCCCCTTCAGTCCCACTGAAGGTCTGAGGCTTACAATCCATGAACGTCTTTAACGTACAAGCAGGTGGATTGTTTTGATTCTGATTCGCTGGCTGACCTAATGGACGAAAGGAAATACAACACAGGGGTAAGAGTTGTGTACACGACACAAGAATAGAGAAGATTTGGCACATATCGTACCAACTTGGTAGGCTGCCAAGGCCTCAGCCACACGTGTGTTAATCAGGTTTGTCAGCTCAGCCTGGGTCATCGCAATGTGACCACGTCCATGACCTCGTCCGCTCATGATTCTATATAAGGGAAGGGGAAAAGGTCAAGAGTCGAGATAAGGTAAGAGTCAAGTCTCACGTTGTCATCTACAAACTACCAAGTTTACACCAAACAATAGGGCAGAACCCTTCTCACACTTGTTAAGCCTCTGTGGGACTTACATGCACCTCACGTTATTATTATGTGTGCACCCATAATAACAAGGCAATTTTCATGCTTATCTCAGTGCCTCTTAACTTGCGCTAAAAGTTTCCCCCACATTCATATAGCACAACGAAAGATATTACAGGATTACGAATACCAAAAGTCGAAGAGTATGGTCACACCATCAAGTCACCATATTATCTAGTATATCGTTTCATGCAATCTGTATGTGTGTGACTACTAAACAAGTAATGCATAAAGTAAACAGAAGACGAACCTTGCAATCTGGAGCTGAGTGTCATGGTCGATTTTCGAAGTTGTTCGGTTATAGTCTGGTTTTATAAAAACGTTTTAAAACCTAGTTCACTATAACCAGTGGCTCTGATACCAAACTGTCACACCCCCAAAACACCACATGCGGTAACCCCCGCTAGGCGTGTGACGTACCAGGATCTAGCCACCAATCACATTGAACTAACCATAATATGTTTAACAAAGTTCCATTCATTAAATAAAACGTTCATAAAATATAATCCAAGTTAAACAGTGACAGCGGAAGCAAATAACAATTCATTGTTTAAATGTTTCAAAACCCAATGTATATGAATTCAGTAAATAAGACACGCGTAATCAAGCACTGCGACCCATGACCACTCCATCCAAAGTACCTAACACCTAGTGCCCCCTTGGCGAAATAACCCAACGACGAATCACTCCATCATTCGTCGTCTACATGGGTGACGAAACCCCATATGTTTCGTCGGCTACATGGGTGATGAAACCCCATATGTTTCGTCGGTGACATTTACAGAAACATCAGTTGCACATATTAGTCATGAACTACGGATCAAAAGAAGGTTATTACGTATAATCTAACAACCCTAATGCGAACCATCATAACAGTTTCCAATCATCACAATACACAGATTTAGCGAAATCCTTAATCAAGCCCATTTAACAGTTTATTCACAACATACAGAATTGCACAAACTAGTTAACCCTTAATCATCATCGTTAATCAACCAGCACATTAGTGGATTACGAAATCAAGATTACATGTATATATATATCATCATCATCATCAACGAACCATCATGAATGAACACCATAATCATATGCCTATAGATAAACCCTAGTTTCACAATCAACCACAACATCAAGATCCTAACAACGGTAAATACTAACCGTGAGAATGGGTAGATTGATTTGCTTGATGCACGACGATTCCAAGATTACAGGAACGGCCGACGAGAGAGAGAGGAGTAAAGTAGGGTTTCGCTAATTATCACGTAGAGTACAGTTATATGGTCACACGTTTCTTATAACCTAACCCCTCTTGGGCCTCACTTGGGCCGAAAGCCCAGTTCGGCGAATCACCCCACTGGACGAAAGTCCAGTGTTTCGTCGTGATGATAGTGGCGAAACACCAAGGTTTCGTCTGGTATTGATAATGGCGAAAGTTTAAGGTTTAATGTTTGAAGAGGGAGGTTTGTGGGATTAAGTTTATAACTGACACTTCAAGTACTAACACTAACCAAACAATAGCACAGTAAATCAATCCTCTAACAAGCGTACATAATTACAATGCAAACAAATTATAAAAACACTGGTGCGAAACAAGTAACGTGTTGAGTAAGGACCTTGAAAACTCGGGTTGTCGCATCATCCCCAACTTGAAAGAAATTTTGTCCCGAAATTTGACGAGTAATCCAAAACTTCAAGACGTTAACTCAGGATGACAGTGGATTTTCCGCGGGTACCACATCATCCCCAACTTGAAAGGGAATTTCATCCTGAAATTCACCAGTTGTGCCAGACATAGGTTTGCCAGACTTGGACTTATCGTCTGGGAATAAATGTGGGTACTTGAGCTTCATCTGATCCTCGCATTCCCACGTGAACTCCGGTCCACATCTTGAGTTCCAACGAACTCTCACGAACGTAATACGGCTATGTTTACGGACCTTGACCTCCTGGTCCATAATTTCGATTGGTTCCTCGATAAATTGCAACTTGTCGTCAATTCTCAGCTCCTGAAACAGTACTACTAGTGTTTCATCAGACAAACACTTCTTTAGCTGAAAGACATCATGGACGTTACCCAACTCAGCAGGTAACTCTAACTTGTAGGCCATTTTACCAATTCGCTCCAGAATTTTGAATGGCCCAACATATCGTGGGTTAAGCTTGTCGCATTTCCCAAAACGCACTACACCCTTCCAGGGTGAGACCTTCAACATGACACGATCATTAACTGCTAATTCCAATGGCTTCCTACGCTTATCGGCGTAGCTTTTCTGATGATCACACGCTGCTGCCATACGGTTCCTGATCTGCACAATCTTTTTAGAAGTTTCAAGAACAAGTTCTGGGCCGGTGACTTGGCTGTCACCCACCTCAGCCCAACAGAGAGGTGAGCGACACCTTCATCCATACAATGCTTCGAATGGAGCTGCCTGAATACTGGTATGGTTGCTATGGTTGTAAGAAAACTCTATCAAAGGCAAGTGTTTCTCCCAACCCTTGAAAAAATCAATCACACGCGCCCGCAGCATGTCTTCAAGTGTCTGGATGGTTCGTTCACTTTGACCATCCGTCTGCGGGTGATAAGCAGTACTCATGTCGAGACGTGAGCCGAATGATTTTTGCATCGATGCCACAAATCTGAAATGATACGCGGATGACGGTCAGAGATAATAGAAGTTGGCACCCCGTGCCTAGAAACCACCTCCTTGAGGTAAACAGCAGCTAATTGTGAGAACTTATCCGTTTCCTTGATTGCTAGAAAGTGCGTTGACTTCATGAGACGATCCACGATCACCCAAATGGTATCGTTCCCATTTTGACTTCTAGGCAAGCCTGTGACAAAATCCATTGCTATCTGCTCCTATTTCCACATGGGTATTTCTGGTTGCTGAAGTAATCCAGACGGTTTCTGGTATTCCACCTTGACTTTTGAACACGTCAAGCATTTACTAACATACGTCGTGATGTGAGCTTTCATCTTCGGCCACCAATACATGACTTTGAGGTCCTGATACATCTTATCCGAACCTGGATGAACAGAGTAACGAGACTTGTGCGCTTCATCCATCACAAGTTCTCTAAGGTTACCAAACAAAGGAATCCATACACGCTCCATGAAGTAGAGAATACCATCCGATCTCTCTACAAGTTGTTTTTCCATGCCCCTTAAGTACTCTGCTTCAATATTTTCCTCTTTTAACGCTTTGGTTTGTGCAGAACATATCTGATCAGGTAGGTTAGAATGGATAGTAAGCTGCAAGGCGCGAACACGTTTAGGTTTCGATTCCTTTCGACTGAGAGCGTCAGCTACCACGTTAGCCTTACCCGGATGATACTTGATTGCACAGTCGTAGTCATTTAAAAGTTCCACCCAGCGACGCTGTTGCATATTCAAATCCTTATGGTCGAAAATATGCTGAAGGCTCCTGTGGTCGGTATAAATAGTGCATTTAGTACATTACAGGTAATGCCTCCAGATTTTGAGCGCGAACACCACGGCTCCTAACTCTAAGTCGTGTATCGTATAATTCCACTCATGAAACTTCAGTTGTCGAGAAGAATAAGCGATCACTTTGTTGCGTTGCATCAGCATGCAACCAAGACCCTGAATGGAAGCATCACAATATACCACAAAATCTTATGTTCCTTCAGGTAGAGAAAAAATCGGTGCACTGCAGAGTTTCTGTTTCAAAAGTTGGAAAGCATCCTCCTGCTTTGTTCCCCAAGAATATACCAAGCCTTTCTATGTTAACGAGGTAAGAGGTTGAGCGATCTTCGAGAAATCCTTGCTAAATCTTCGATAATATCCAGCGAGACCAAGGAATTGTCGCACCTCCGAAGGATTCTTTGATGCCGCAAAATTTCTGACAGCATCAACCTTAGCAGGGTCCACGTGTATCCCTAATTCATTAACAATATGGCCAAGGAAGTGTACCTATCGAATCCAGAAGTCACACTTGGAAAACTTCGCATAGAGTTGCTCCTTCCTCAGGAGCTC
Organism: Helianthus tuberosus; assembly: GCA_030545235.1. Lineage (NCBI taxonomy): Eukaryota > Viridiplantae > Streptophyta > Magnoliopsida > Asterales > Asteraceae > Helianthus > Helianthus tuberosus. Next base: position 133,889,143 of record CM060363.1, read on the forward strand.
TAAAATAAGACGTAAGTGCCGCTCGTGATCCTCCTTCCTCATCAAGATGTCATCAATAAACACAATAACGAAGTCATCAAGATACGGCTTGCACACACGATTCATGAGGTCCATTAAGACTGCCGACGCGTTTGTCAACCCAAACGGCATAACTAAAAACTCATAATGCCCATACCGCGTTCGAAAAGCCGTTTTAGGAACATCCTCCTCTCGAACTCTCATCTGATGATAGCCCGACCTTAAATCGATCATCGAGTAAAAACTTGACCCTTGCAACTAGTCAAACAAGTCGTCAATACGCGGTAAAGGGTAGCGGTTCTTGACTGTCACCTTGTTGAGTTCTCTATAGTCTATACACATACGAAAAGTCCCATCCTTCTTCTTCACAAACAAAACTAGGGCTCCCCAAGGCGATGAACTGGGTCGGATAAAACCTCTATCCAACAGTTCTTGAAGTTGGTTAGACAGCTCTTGCAACTCTCCTGGTGCAAGACGATAAGGAGCGTGAGCAATCGGAGCTGCTCCTGGCATAAGGTCAATCTGAAATTCCACCTGGCGATGAGGAGGTAAACTAGGAAGTTCCTCAGGAAACACATCTGCAAATTCACGTACGACTGGCAGATCCTCGATCTTTCTCTCTTCAGACGAAGTATCAGTGACAAGTGCTAGAATAACAGGATATCCCTTGCGTAGACACTTTTGCGCTTGCATAGCTGAAATGATACCAACCATCGCCCCACTACGATGCCCTTGAACCTTTAAGGATTCCCCACTGGGAAGAGGGATACGCACGACTTTCTCTTTACAGAGAATCTCCGCTTGATGCTTGGACAACCAATCCATGCCAACGACCACATCAAAACTTCCAATGGTAACGGGGAGTAGGTCAATGTCGAACACTTGACCCATGAGATCAAGTTTACAACGAAAAAGAACATGAGAAGCTTCTATCGATTTACCATCTGCTAATTCTACTACATGCTTATTTACAAGAGGTGTGGGAGTCAACCCTAACTGGCGACTGAACCCCAAAGACGCGTAACTCCAATCGGCACCAAAGTCAAACAAAACAGAAGAAAAAAGATCGTTCACAGAAAACGTACCGGTCACAACGTTGCCATCATTACGAGCTTCCCCAGCGCCGATAGTGAAAATTCTTCCACGTGACCCGTTCCCACCATTGTTCCCATTGTTGCTATTCCCAATATTGTTGTTGTTTCCAGAATTCTGATTAAGCTGAGGGCAATCCTGCTTAAAATAACCCTCATCACCACACTGAAAACAACCCTTGCGATTTCCCTGATTCTGTTGAGGCTGATGCCTCTCCTGTTGCTGCGACTGCTGAGGCTGTTTTGGAAGCCAGACCCTACAATCTTTGGCCATATGACCAACTTTGTTGCACCGGTGACATACCCGGGTGACGGCCTGCGATGGTGAAACATACACTTATTACACTTTGGTAGCTTTCCCGCGTATGAACCCTGATTCGAGTTGTTACCTTGATTCTGATTCACAGAAGACGACTGGCTGAAACTGCGATTGATACTGTTGTCGGGCCTTTTCTTTGATTGACTGGCGCTGGTTTCCTTGTCGGCATCATTCCATTTACGCTTGTTATCACTAGCAGGTGTGGTAGCTGTAGCAGCAGTGGTAGTAGCAGATTTACTAGGCGGCAATGAGCCACGCTCGACCTCTTAGTCAGTAATCTTATGTGCCAAACGGATGATCTGGGGCAGATTGTTATGGTTTGCAGCAGTGACATACACCTTTACAGCTGGTGCTAGGCCCTTGAGATACAACTCAATTCGTCGGTGTGGAGGTCGAGACAGGTTAGGGCACAAAATTGCTAGTTCATGAGATCGTTTCGTGTAAGCCTCGATCTCGGATCCTTCCATCTTCAAATCGTAGAACTCGTTCTCAAGCTTCTGAATCTTGTCACGAGGACAGTACTCGTCCCGCATGAACACCTTAAAATCATCCTAAGTAGTGGCATTTGCCATCTCAATGCCCAACATCTGAACCTGGGTATTCCACCATGTCAAGGCACCATCCTCGAGTGTGCCTGTAGCATACTTCACTCTGTCCCCAGCAGAACAGTTACACATCGCGAACACCAATTCTGCCTTCTCAAACCAACGCAGGAGTCCTACAGCCCCTTCAGTCCCACTGAAGGTCTGTGGCTTACAATCCATGAACGTCTTGAACGTACAAGCAGGTGGATTGTTTTGATTCTGATTCGCTGGCTGACCTAATGGACGAAAGGAAATACAACACAGGGGTAAGAGTTGTGTACACGACACAAGAATAAAGAAGATTAGGCACATATCGTACCAGCTTGGTAGGCTGCCAAAGCCTCAGCCACGCGTGTGTTAATTAGGTTTGTCAGCTCAGCCTGGGTCATCGCAATGTGACCACGTCCGTGACCTCGTCCGCTCATGATTCTATATAAGAGAAGGGGAAAAGGTCAAGAGTCGAGATAAGGTAAGAGTCAAGTCTCACGTTGTCATCTACAAACTACCAAGTTTACACCAAACAATAGGGCAGAACCCTTCTCACACTCGTTAAGCCTCACTGGGACTTACATGCACCTCATGTTATTATTATGTGTGCACCCATACTAACAAGGCAATTTGCATGCTTATCTCAGTGCCTCTTAACTTGCGCTAAAAGTTTCCCCTACATTCATATAGCACAACGAAAGATATTACAGGATTACGAATCACAAACGTCGAAGAGTATGGTCACACCATCAAGTCACCATAGTATCTAGTATATCGTTTCATGCAATCTGTAAGTGTGTGACTACTAAACAAGTAATGCATAAAGTAAACAGAAGACGAACCTTGCAATCTAGAGCTGAGTGTCATGGTCAATTTTCGAAGTTGTTCGATTATAGTCTGGTTTTATAAAAACATTTTAAAACCTAGTTCACTATAACCAGTGGCTCTGATACCAAACTGTCACACCCCCAAAATACCACATGCGGTAACCCCCGCTAGGCGTGTAACGTACCAGGATCTAGCCACCAATCACATTGAACTAACCATAATATGTTTAACAAAGTTCCATTCATTAAATAAAATGTTCATAAAATATAATCCAAGTTAAAAACCCAATGTATATGAATTCTGTAAATAAGACACGCGTAATCAAGCACTGCGACCCATGACCACTCCAGCCATCCAGATAGCAAGTTCTCATCCAAAGTACCTAACACCTATTGCCCCCTTGGTGAAATACCCCGACGACGAATCACCCCATCTTTCGTCGTCTACATGGGTGACGAAACCCCATATGTTTCGTCGGCTACATGGGTGACGAAACCCCATATGTTTCGTCGGTGACATTTACAGAAACATCAGTTGCACATATTAGTCATGAACTACGGATCAAAAGAAGGTTATTGTGTATAATCTAACAACCCTAATGCGAACCATCATAACAGTTTCAAATCATCACAATACACAGATTTAGCGAAATCCTTAATCAAGCCCATTTAACAGTTTATTCACAACATACAGTTTATTCACAACATACAGAATTGCACAAACTAGTTAACCCTTAATCATCATCGTTAATCAACCAGCACATTAGTGGATTACGAAATCAAGATTTTATATATATATATATATAGGGGAAGGTTCAAATGAAAACCACTAGTTATTGTGAAAACTCGAAAACTAATTAAAAAAAGACAAAAAAACATACCAAAAAAATAATTTTTTTTTTTTTTGCAACTCAATTTTCGCAGCTTTTTCTATATAAAAAAAATTTCAAAAAAAAAAAAAAAATTGTGTAGTGCACATGTGTAATACTACATATGTGTATGTGTACTACACATGTGTATTATTACACATGTGTACTACAAAAAAAAAAAAAAAATTTTGAAATAAGTTTTTTTTTTTTTTTTGAAAAAAGTTTTTTTTTTTTTTGAAAAAAGTTTTTTTTATATATAAAAACCAGCGATTTTTATAAAAAAATTGAAAAAAAAAACTGTGTGTTTTTTAGGCTTTTTTTAGTTAGTTTTCGAGTTTTCACAATAAAAGTGGTTTTCATTTGAACTATCCCCTATATATATATATATATATATATATATATATATATATATATCATCAACGAACCATCATGAATGAACACCATAATCATATGCCTATGGATAAACCCTAGTTTCACAATCAACCACAACATCAAGATCCTAACAACGGTAAATACTAACCGTGAGAATGGGTAGATTGATTTGCTTGATGCACGACGATTCCAAGATTACAGGAACGGCCGACGAGAGAGAGAGGAGTAAAGTAGGGTTTCGCTAATTATCACGTAGAGTACAGTTATGGGGTCACACGTTTCTTATAACCTAACCCCTCTTGGGCCTCACTTGGGCCGAAAGCCCAGTTCGGTGAATCACCCCACTGGACGAAAGTCCAGTGTTTCGTCGTGATGATAGTGGCGAAACACCAAGGTTTTTCGGGTACTGATAATGGCGAAAGTTTAAGGTTTAATGTTTGACGAGGGAGGTTTGTGGGATTAAGTTTATAACTGACACTTCAAGTACTAACACTAACCAAACAATAGCACAGTAAATCAATCCTCTAACAAACGTACATAATTACAATGCAAACAAATTATAAAAACACCGGTGCGAAACAAGTAACGTGTCGAGTAAGGACCTTGAAAACTCGAGTTGTCGCATTACCAAGTGTATAACTCCTTCTAATTGAAGATATGTTGGAGACTTTTGTGGTCTGTGAAAACCACATATTTTGTATCATAGAGGTGGTGTCTCCAGATTTTGAGAGCGAAAACAACAGCATCTAACTCAAGATCATGAGTTGTATAGTTCTTTTTGTGTATTTTCAATTGTCTTAACGCATAGGCTATAACTTTGTCTTTTTGCATGAGAACACAAAGAATGCTTCTCAAGTTTCTCAATTAGCCTAGTGTTTCTCACACGATCCTAATCATATATATATATATATATATATATAGAGAGAGAGAGAGCCGCTAAAATAGAAACCACCTCCAGTTGTAAGAACCGCGAGAACTACTCTCAACCAATCAGATTATGACAACTAAAAGGGTATTTTGGTCTTTTACCCCAAATGTCAAATCCCCCATCTCTCTCTCCATTTAATGTTTGTCTCTCTCCTCCTTTTATATTTCCTTTCTTGTCTCTCTCCTCCTAATTTCTTCAAAAAGAGAAATTCTTCTTCCCTCCTCACATTTTTCTCTGCAGATCTGATGAAGAAACCCAAGAAATCGACCCCTCACCTCCTCCTCCACAACAACCGTCGAAATTCAAGCTTGATCTCTCTCTGTTGAAATTCAAGCCCCATCTCTCATCAATCTCTCTCTCTCTCTTGAACCTCTCCTCCCTGCTAGATGATGACCAGCTGGCCACCACTATGGGTGGCGGCGCTGGACGGTGACGACGTGGTGGAGCACCAGCCGCCGGCGACGAAGATAGCCGACAAAGCATGCCCCTCACCCCCTCGTCTCTCTTTGTTCCGACAAAAAAAAACAACCAGACACCAGCCTCTGGTGGTGGCACACGGCGGCTAAAATCAAGCAGAAGAGAGGTGAACGGTGGTGGTTGGGGCGACGTCGGAAGAGGAAGACGGTGGTGGTGGTAGGGGCGACGCCGGCGGTCGGAGTCTCGGTCTACCGGTTTTCATCGGACTTGTGAGTTTCAGTTGGGATTCTTGTTTTTATTTGATGGGGTTTCTTGATTTTTGATGGGGTTTCTTGATTTTGTTTGATGGGGTTTCATTTTTGTTTGATGGGTTCCTTGATTTTTGTCTGATGAACTCTGTGGGTTTGTTCTTGGTGATATTTGATCAATGATTTTTGATTTTCTCATGATTTTTATCAGTGGACTATGGGTTTGATATGTTGGATGGGGTGGCAATGATGCAAAAAAAAAAAAAAAACTAGAATTTGAAGACGATAGCGCGGCAAGGATGGTGGAAGGTAGGTTTTTGAACCCGCACCCCCACTTTGCAACCTTTTAATTATCAGAAAATCTGAGCCAAACCCCGTTTTTTTTCGAGATACACTTTTGTTTTGATTTTGTTGGTTTTTTATATTCTTTTCCCCAGTCGATGATGATAACAATCTATCTGAGACACCTACCGAGTGTGCGATTACTGGGTGCGTTCGTTTTGCGTAAAAAAGTTTTTGTGTAAAAAAGTTTTTGTGAAAAAAAAGTTAAACCGTAAACTTTTTAACGTAAAACGTAAAAAGTTTAATGTAAAACGTAAAAACGTAAAAAGTTTAACGTAAAACATAAAACGTAAAACGTAAAAACGTAAAATGTTTTACATAAAACGTAAAAAGTTTAACATATGTTGGTGCATACGTCTGTCGACTTCGTCTTGTATCAAGTCTTGTATTAAAATTGTTAGATCAGGGCGCGTTGCACTAGAAAATAGGAAGGTTTTAGTTATATTTGTGGTGATTTCGCTTGAAGAGGACATGTGACATGTTCAAGCGAAATCAACATGAGTGATTTCGCTTGAACTGACACCATGTCACTTTCAAGCGAAACCCCATCTCTATATATAGCCTTCAAGCGAATTCATATGTAACTGTTCATCATTCCGGTACCGAACTGTTGTCGACGCGTCGTTTGATCTGTAATCGTGTTTTTATCAATATACAAGACGTTAAAGAGTATATCAAGCTGTTTTTCACGTCTGTTTCTTAGTTTCCGCCTCTGAAACAGACTAGAGCTCTTCTGATTGACTCGTTTGGGTCACAACTCGATCCTACAAGTGGTATCAGAGCTCAGGAAGAAGAGTTCTTGCCAAAAACAGCTCATTTTCTGACTTCTACACTTTCTTTCACAAAAGTCATAAACTTTTCACAGTCAAATGGTCTAAATTTCACATATTAAGTGCATAACAGTGTTTTAATGAATCCTTGAGAGTTTTGGACCTAAAATCAACTTAAAACTTGATCAAATCTGTGATTCCACTTGAAAACCGATCGAAATTGATGATGTCAGCATTAGTTCAAGCGAGATCAGAGGGCTAATTCCGCTTGATTTTGTTGATTCCGCTTCAGTGAGTGATTCAGCTTGAAAAGTTTCAAGCTAAATCTGTTATTTCGCTTCAAGGGGTCATACTGCTTGAACGTGTGTTGTTTTAAGCGAAATCTGATATTTCGCTTCAAGGTGTGTTTGCTTCGAGGTTGATTCCGCTTGAGTGTGGTATTCCATTTGAAACTGTTTTTTTGGCGAAAAATTTTTCCGAAACATGGACGAGGAATTCTACAATGTGTTTGCTACACCAGTTGCACCGGTTACTGCTGCTGAAACTTTATACAGTGAGAATGAAACGGGAACGCATCAGAAACCGCCAAAACTGATGTACATTGAAGATTTCAAAGGTTGGCAGAATCATTTTGAAACTTGGGTGCAAGCATATAAGTTTGACACATGGTGTGCTTTACACAAAGATTATGAAAAACCAAAAAACGAGCGTGGGATTGAAAAAGCTATTTGTGACTACTCAGAGGGTGACAAATTGAAGTTCATGAGTGAGAAAATGATGATTAATTTTCTTCAACAAGCGATTAAAGAAGATATATTTGTTTTGCTCCAACATGAGGGTACTGCTAGATCGATTTGGAATGCATTGATTCAGAAGTTCAAAGGAAGTGTAGATATGATTAAAAATAAAAAGGCTTTATTGAAGAAATCATTTGATATGTTTACAGCTTTCGACCATGAAACAACAAAGGAGACTATTGATAGATACTGTCACTTGGTATTGGAAATGGGAAGAATGGACATTGAAAAGGATGATGAGGAAGGGGTTGATAAACTTGCTGATGCATTACCACAACAAAAATGGGGAACTTATTTGATGATTGTGAAACACATGAGAAAGTCTGAGAATATGAATTTGGCACAATTCATTCAGAAAATTGAGGAGCATGAATTGGATATTCAGAAAACTGCTATCATGACAAATCCAAATGCTAAACAAGATGTCAGTTTGTATTACAGAGGGAACAAGTTTGAGGCTAACCCAGACCTAGCCCAAAGATCCAAACTGGTTTTAGTGCTGACAGCTCATCTGGAACAAAGGGTAGTAGTGTGACACAAAGTGGTGGATCTTCATCCTCGTATTCAAGTTTTGATCCAAACTTTACAACATCAAGTCCTCAACAACCGATTTCAACAAATCTTCAATGCAACGTCACTTTGAACATTCAAAATGGTCAGAATTTGTCTCCAGAAATAGCCAAACAACACATGGCATCTCTCGTTGCTATGTTGGAATCTTATGAAAGTTTGATTGATGGCAAGATTGGAAATCCGATGCTTACAAAAGAAGATTATGATCACATTGATGCAGAGGAACTTGAGTTGATGGATGTGAAGTGGTGTTTAGATAGTACTTGGAGGAGGGCATAAAAGTTTCAACAAATTATTGGAAGAGACGAGTTTCAAGGAATGGCTACTTCTCCATTAGGTTTTGACAAATCGAAAGTCACTTGTTTTCGTTGCAAAGGAAAAGGTCATTTTAAACGAGAATGCAAAAACCAAGAAGCAACCGGGAATCAAGAAAAGAACAATTATTATCAGAAATCTATTTTTCATCAGATTATTCAACAAAAGGAACCACAAACTGTACATGCTCGGCCAATTGTGGATGACAAAAGGAAAATGATCGAAGATGCAAATAAAAAAGCTTATTTTGGTATCATTGATCAAGATGATGAATTTTTTGCTGAAGGATTTAGCTGGGATAAATACATTCCATCTGGTTCAGGTTTTGTTGCTAGAATTCAGGGTGAAGATGAGACTAGTGAGAAAAGAATCCCAATTTTTCCAGATCTTGGAAGTGATGTGGATACCGATGATGAGGAAGAACATCTCAACAAAGCTAGGAAAGGCATTGATCCTACTAGTTTTAATTTGTTTTTTGTAGATAAAATGGAGATGCTGAATCAAAAGAAGATTGCTAGATTGAAGAAAGAGCTGGAAGCAGCAAAAAGGCTAGCTGATGAAAAGGCAAAGGCAGAAGCTGGAGAAGTTAATGTTGAACCAGTAACTGAGAAAGTAGTAAAGAAAATCGTTGAAGTGGAGAAAGTGGTGAAGAAGATTGTTGAAGTTGAAAAAGTAGTCGAAGTTGAAAAACTGGTTGAAGTTGAGAAAGTTGTTGAAGTCGAAAAGATAGTTGAGGTCGTTAAATCGTGTTTGACATGTGAGGAATCTTGCAAACAGTGTGAAGTGAAAGATAAGAAGATTGCTGATTTGGAGAAGATTAAAGAAGATTTACTATCTGATGTGAAGTATGTGAAGGAGTCATATGATGTGCTGAACAAAACAGTTGATAGTCTGAAAAGAACGAATTCAGAAATTGAAAATGCTATGACAAAAATGAGTGCAACATTAATGACAAAGCAGAGCGTCATTAATGAGTATATCGAAGATTGTGCTAAGCTGAAACAGGAGTTGGAACTTGAAAAGATTGAGAGTGAAATGATTAAGCGATTACTGTTGAGTTATACTACTTGTGATTATTTGATTGATCGTGTTTATCCTACTGTTGTAGGTCTTGAGGCATTCATGGAGAAAAAGACTGAAGATACTGATACTGGTAAGAAACCGAGTGTCAAGTATAACAGATGTCTGCCCCCGATCCATGAAAGTAATTCTCCCAGGAATCCTAATGAGGAGCGTCTAAAAAAGGCAGTTAACATCAAGTTAAAGTCTGAAATCATTGATGAATTACCAGACAATATTGATGTTACATTCACAGCGTCTGACACTGATCATGAGTCTGAGTTATTAAAGAAAGTGGTCGATCAGGTGTTGGATATGGATGAAGAGTCAAAACCGGAGTCTAAGTCTGAAAGTTCGAGTTCGTCAGAAAAGAGTCCGAGTTCATCAGTCAAACGGGTTTACAACAAAGAATTTCTATTGTCAAAAAATAATTTGAATGATGAACCAATCAAAGTGGCTTATACTTTGAATGATTCAGACAAATTATATTCTAATGAGGAATTTCCAATAAGAAGTGTAAAAACTGAAATGATCAAACAGGTTTTCAAATTAACCTAAATTAACATTTCTGAAATATAATTTTTAAATCTTGCTGAAAAACCTAAAAAGTACACTTCAAGAGTTCAACAGAGATTGAACAAGAAAAAGGGTTACGGTTCTGGTTATGCTTTTCAAAAGAAACCAAACCACAATGGTAATTTCAAAAAGCAAGGTCTTGGTTTTAGTTCTTCAAAAATTTATAAAAATGAGAAAAATTATAAATCAAAAACAAAATTTGTTTCAGGAGGAAGTTCTGAAGATGAGCAGAAGAAACCGTTCTGGAAACAATCAAATCAAGAGTTTCTTGCTGAAGTTAAGAGGAATGTGAAGAAGTTTGCTCAAAAAGTTGATAGAAGAACCTGTTTCAAGTGTCAAAAGGCTGGACACGTTGCTTGGAACTGCGAAGAGTCCACTTATTCAAAACAGGGAGTTTCTTCTAACTCTGAACTGAGGAAGAAATGTGCTGATAAATCGACTTTGGAAGTTGGCGAAACTTCAAAACGGTTTTACAAAAGAAGTGTCGATTTAAACAAACAAAGATGGGTTATGAAATCTGTAAGTAGTTCTGACAATGAGAAAAAGGTTGAGAATTCTGTTCCAGAGGTGAACGATGAAAATTTTCCAAAATTGTCAAAGGAAAATTTGAAGTTGAAGGTTGGTAAAACTAAGATTTCAGGTCAATTCTTTGCTGGTAACAAAGAATTTAATGCTGAAAAGGTGTTTAATGGCAAAGTTAAACATATTTTCGGGAAGATGGTTGATGGGAAGGTTAAAAGTGCAAAAGAATTTTACAAATCAAAATGTTGGTGGGATAGATGTGTACCAGAATCTCCCAAGGCTGGTCAGGCTTGGGGGAAAGTATTTCCTAACAGAAAATCCTGACTTGCCGAAGCTCCCAAGTTGGTAATTGGGGAGCAGGAATCGGCATCTTTCTTGATAAATTCACGAAAGTGATTTCGACCTACAAGTGGTAAATCAGGGACATTAAGTTGTACTTGATTTTCTACAAGTGATTGTGTTGAAAATTGGGAGATGTTAAATTTTTACAAGTGGTTGAAGAGAACAAGATGATGAATGATTCCCATGGTTGAGAAATGTCTCACAAAACTTATTTTCAGGAAAAACCATTTGATTAAAACAAACTTAAGTGTTTTGAAATCAATGGGAAAATAGTTTGTTGAAAAGGGGAGTTCTGATTGTTTATGCCAAGTGGATGGCGAATTGAAGTGATTCGATATCAGTTGTCATTTTATTGTACAGTTTGTTTTCAAATTTCCTAAAATGTGTTTGCATTTTAGGGGGAGTAAAAATTTTCTGAAAATCCAAAAACATTAGAAAATTTGAAAAAGCCAAAAACATGATAAAATAAAAATGAGTTTTGTTGTATAAAAGAGGAAATGATAGTACATCAGTTGGACTGTCACAGCATGCTAAAGAAATGGAAAGTTAAAATGTGATAAACGCTCTCACTAAAGATGTGACGATAGGCTCAGCTAGACTAGTAAATTTGCGATAACGATACAAACCTAAATGAAAAAGCCTAGTTCTAGTGGGAAACGCGGTTGAAAGCACAGTACTTAGTTTTGTCCTTCTTGATTGCGTGCCTGCTCGGTAACTGCTGATTGTCGAAAGACATAAAACTGGTTAAGTCTGTGAACTTTCACAACTTTACTAAAAAGTCGCTGTGATTGTGCATTTCATTTTGCAAAGATTTAAACTTGTTTGATTTCTTTATTTTGTTTAAGCATTGGACATCCTCTGCGTATACGTGAGTATCGACCTGGATGTTATTGCCTAAACGTTCTGCTTTATTTTCTTTGGTGTTTCGTTTAAGCTTTGGACCTCCTCTGCGTATACGGAAGTATCGACCTAATGGTTAAAGCCTAAACAACTTCAACTTATTTTTATTTTCTTATTTTGTTTCAACATTGGACTTTCTCAACGTATACGGAAGTATCGACCTGATTGTTAATGTTTAAACATTCTGTTTTTTTTTCGCACAAATCACAGTTGATAAAAGTTTAAAGGCATTACTTGAGTTAGTGTATTGCATGATGAGGGGATATGCTGAGATCGTGGGGTCCATAAGAATTTAGTGCAAAATTAATATACCTTAACATATCGGTAAGCATTTCGAAAGTTTTTAGATTGAGTTTAAGTGGACAACAATATCGTCAATCTATGTGAATCGTTTAGAACTAAAAATGTTTAAAGCTTAACGGTGCTAGTAGTTGGTCACAAAAACTGATATGATCCTCTTACACAAACTCACAAAAATATTGTATCTAAATATTTTTTTTACTGCATTTCATTTCTGTTATATAAAAAATCCAAAACGATTTTCGGTGTGTTTTAGCATAAATTTTGAAAAAAAAAATTTCAAAAAGATTTTAGACATCTGATGTTGAAAAGCTGATTTTCAAAATTCCGAGTGCTGAACATGACGAACAGGTTTGGGAAAGTTTTGTTTGTAGATGTTTGAAATGAAAATTATATACATACATGTGGTTCATCAGAAATTGATATGATAAATCATTTGGTATAATGCTTGAAAATGATGTATTCAGGATGTTTCTACAAGTGGTTAGCAGAGTTTCTGATTTTGTTATATCTTATCTTTTATGAAACTTATGTTTTGGGTAGAGATTATGCAGGTAAGCCAGGTCACGATCTTGGAACTGCTGATGCTGATGAACTTAAGAAATCAAGAGATCTGATCAAGAGAGTTAAGAGATCCGAAAGCCAGACTACGATCCCTGCACAAGTTGAGGGGGAGTCTGTTAGAGAAAGAGATTCTGAAGAAGGTTTTGATTTGAAGCAAGAGCCAGGTCGAGATCCTGGAAGAAAGAATCAGAATGTGAAAGAGCCAGATAGAGATTCTGGAAGCCCGAAGACTGATAAAGATTGAAGACGTTGAAGACTCGACACTTAAGACTCATCAACATCCGAGGGGGAGTCTGTTGGTTCATACGTCTGTCGACTTCATCTTTATCAAGTCTTGTATTGGAATTGTTAGATCAGGGCGCGTTGTACTAGAAAATAGGAAGGCTTTAGTTATATTTGTGGTGATTTCGCTTGAAGAGGACATGTGACATGTTCAAGCGAAATCAACATGAGTGATTTCGCTTGAACTGACACCATGTCACTTTCAAGCGAAACCCCATCTCTATATATAGCCTTCAAGCGAATTCATATGTAACTGTTCATCATTCCGGTACCGAACTGCTACCGACACGTCGTTTGATCTGTAATCGTGTTTTTATCAATATACAAGACGTTAAAGAGTATATCAAGCTGTTTTTCACGTCTGTTTCTTAGTTTCCGCCTCTGAAATAGACTAGAGCTCTTCTGATTGACTCGTTTGGGTCACAACTCGATCCTACAACGTAAAACGTAAAAACGTAAATCGTAAAAAGCTTAACGTAAAATGTAAAAAGTATAAAAAATCTTTTAAAAAATTTTAATTTAAAAATGCTTTTAATAAAAAAATTGTGCTTAAAAAACTAATATAATAATACAAAAAAACTAATAAAAACAATAAAGACAAAAAGACCAAATAGAGTCATTTTACTAAATTACCCTTTTGAATTAAAATATTAAAGACATAATAAGACAAAAATTATTTAATATTATTTTTAGTTACTTTTATTCTCATCTATTGATCTTGAAGATCTAATGGCTAGAAAGTGGTTCTCTCGGTTCTTACAACTGGTTGGTTTTCATTTTAGCGGTCTCCTATATATATATATATGTGTGTGTTGGAACGATCTAGGACCTCGAAAAGTCAGTAATGAGTGTTCATCTTCAAGTACGAAGGCGGAATCAACGTAAAAGAAGTCATAACAGCTATTTTCCTTTTAATCTATCTTTTCTGATTGATTTACATGCTTTTACAATGTATTCTGATACAAATCCGGCAGCACCTTCCCTTACAAACACATACAAGTCTCTCCCAAATGAACAACACACTAACCTATATATAGACCCAAGGATTTCGCTTGAACAAGTAACAGAACACTTCAAGAGAAATCTTCTAACTTGATTTCGCTTGAACCAAACAAGACCACTTTCAAGCGAAATCTACTAGTTAAACATGTAAACCCCTAATTTAAACCCTATTGTGTGTTCATTCAACCTATCTAGACACAAGACTTGATTAAGATGTAATCAACAGACATTCAATGCACCAACATACTCCCCCTTGGATGTTGATGAAGTATTTGGCTTTAAGTCTTTGTCTTTATCATTCTTCAAACATTGTAAAAACTCTCTTCAATCTTTATCTTCAAACTTTAAACTTCAATCTTCCCTTTGACCGTTGATCCAGACTCCCCCTTTCACAGACTCCCCCTCTCACTGCTAGAATCTGAGATATCTGGTTCAAGCTTTGACAATTAGCTTCCGTTGGAAATAATGAAGTCCAAACTTGTTACTCAACCAACAAACATTACAAACTATCTTTCCAACAATAACTCACAAACTCAATCAGTTTTAACAATCCACTCAAGTATTCAGGTCCAAGTTAATGACCCTGATCACTTGATTAATCTACCAAGTCCAAATTAATGACCTTGGTTGATCTTTTGACGAATCAATACTGATTTTAAAAACAACAATTTCAAACATTTTCTGAAAATAACAAGTATCAAGTTAATGAACTTGTTTTTGTTTTGTTTTTTTTTTTTTTAACAATTCAAACTTCATCAAAGTAAGCTCTCCTCATTCTTCAGTCCAGAATCTCCTGCATCTGCTTCAAACATCTGAGAATCCAACAATCAACACTCCACTTTGGTTTGTCAGAAAATAAAGCAGAAATAAAATCTTTTTGGATTTTATCAAAGTGTTCTAAACTAAGAAATGAAATACAGAAAACTTAAATTGCAGAAAGTAAACAAAGTAAACTATTTACAAACATATTTTTGGCGAGCGTGTCAGGGAATCATATCAGCTTTTCAGACAAATTACAAGTATCGTTAAGCTTCATTTCATACTCAGACTTAAACAATTCACCTCGATTGTCGATATACTGATCCATCTTAAATCCCCACACAAATTTCAATTTACTCAGGATACGAATTAGATGTCTTATGAACTTAGCTCATTCATGTGTCCCACCTCTTGAATATACTCCCGTATCCAGAATCCCAATAATCAGTCTTACAGGTGAGTATACTACAATGATATCTGTATATAAATTAGGTATGCGAGGGCCGAGGGATCTCATGTCGATACTTCCGTATACGCAGAGAGATATCAGCTTTGACTTTACGGTATGTCCCCTTTAGAGGATCTTTTTGTTTACAACAGCAGCGACTATCAATTTTATTGTTTCATCGGCATGCTGAGGGTTTAATGCTATGTTTCAAGCATTGCAGAAAGCATTATCCAAGGACTAGGTCAGAACCACCGTTCAGCAGAAGTCCCGAAATAATACCCCAGACATCATTGAGTATAAAGACCTAGTATATCAGATTATGAGACCTTTCAAACGAGATTTCAGGGGTTACCTATATATCCAAGTAGTGTTCCCCACGAATTTCACAAGTTTGAATTTAGGTTTATATCCCGAATAAATCTACTAAATGTGCGAAAACCTATCGACACATCATCAGTGAGACTGTTTAACTCATTTATACTTTAAAAATCTTTAGCATACTATAATCATCTAGCCGATGTACTATCATTTTCCCTATATACACAAGCTCTTTTTCAGATTTTATCATGTTTTTGTATTTTTGCATTTTTTACTGTTTTTTGTATTTTCTGAAAATATAAACTATATACAAATATCTACTCCCCCTAAATACCAAAACAAGTAAAAAATCGACAAACCATTGCAGATTGTTTCTCGTCTTCATCCGCAACAGTACTTTCATCAACGCCCACAATTCCATCTGACACCGAAAGAAGCTTCATACCGTTCAGTTTTAACAAATATTTAAACCGATTTTTATCAAAAGCTTTGGTATGTAAATCAGCTTTCTGTTCGTCAGTGTGGATTTTCTCAATTTGTATCAACTTTTTCTCAAAACAATCACGAATAAAGTGATGACGAATTTCTATGTGTTTAGTTTTAGCGTGATGTACTGGATTCTTTGTTATATTTATAGCGGCCTCATTATCAACAAAAAGAGGTGTGTTAAGAAACTGCAAACCATAGTCGCGCATCTGTTGCTGTATCCACAAGATCTGAGAGCAGCAACTGCTAGCAGAAACATACTCCGCTTCACATGTAGATAACGCCACAGACGTTTGTTTCTTACACTGCCAGGTAACCAATCTAGGACCAAAGAACTGGCATCCTGCAGTTGTTGATTTTGAATTGACTTTGCAGCATCCGAAATCCGAATCGGAATACCCTTCGAGCATAAAGTCACCTTTCCTAGGATACCACAACCCCAATGAAGGAGTTCCTTTCAGGTAGCGCAATATCCTCTTCACAATGATCATATGCGAAGCTCTCGGGTTAGACTGAAATCTTGCTGCGAGGCACGTTGGGTACATGATATCAGGACGTGAAGCAGTTAGGTACATTAAAGAACCTATCATGGAACGATAAAACGTTTCATCAGCCCTATCTCCGGTGAGATCTGGGTGAATCCCATGATTTGTTGCAAGTGGGGTAGCAGCTGGAGTAGAACTTGACATCCCAAATTTCTCTAGAATATCATGAACATACTTCGTCTGGTGAATGAAAATTCCCTCAGGAAGTTGTTCAACTTGTAAACCCAGAAAGAATTTCATCTCCCCCATTGATGACATTTCAAACTTTTGCTTCATCACTGATTCAAAATCTTTGCATAGATTTTCATTTGTTGACCCAAAGATTATATCGTCCACATAAATCTGAACTATCAGAAGATGACCATCGACCTCTTTTGTGAAGAGAGTGGCATCCACTTTTCCACGAATGAACTTGTTGGCTAGTAGGTGTTGAGACAAAGTCTCGTACCAGGCTCTCGGGGCCTGGTGTAAACCATACAGCGCTTTGTCCAATAAGTAAACCTTGTTTTTGTGGATTGGATCGGTGAAGCCCGGTGGCTGACCGACATAAACCTCCTCTTTAACCTTCCCATAAAGAAACGCCGATTTAACATCCAACTGATAAACTTTAAAGTTCTTCCAAGACGCAAATGCTAGGAAAATTCTGATTGCCTCTAGTCGTGCTACAGGAGCATAGACTTCGGTAAAATCAATCCCCTCCTGTTGACTAAAGCCCTAAACAACGAGTCGAGCTTTATTTCTTATAACAACTCCTCTATCGTCCCTCTTACACTTAAACACCCACTTGGTGTTAATCTTCCTCTGACCATCCGGCAAATCAACTAACTTCCACACTCCCAATTTCTCGAATTGACTAAGTTCCTCCTGCATTGCATTGACCCAAGAATCTTCAGTAAGCGCCTCTTTGTAAGTTCTTGGCTCAACCTGCGAGATAAAACAACTCAATGAAAATTCAGTTTGCAAAGGAGCAACTTTTGTATAAAAACATGTAAGCCCTTTATCAATCTGTCTTCGAGTGCGAACGCTTGTCTGCAATTCTCCTATGATCAACTCCTCTGGATGATATGAAAAAGTTCACGGCATCACTTCGCTTGGAACATCTACATTTCCCTCCAGATTAGTAACATTCTGTTCTGCATCTTGTTCACCAACTTGGTTTGTTTGACTTGAAATCTGAATTTGCTCCCCCTCGGAATCTGAATCACCATGATCAAATACTGGCATGTTTTCAGCTTCTAGATTATCATTCTGAGCCGACTGATTATCCTGAGCAACTTCATTCTGTTGGACATCATCATTTTCACCAGCATTACTTGGACCTGCTTCATCGTCATTTGAAGTTTCTTGTGGTCTCCTCGAATACTCAGCTGGGAACCTTAGCTGCGACTCATATTCACGCAAAATATCCAACTCATCAAAGAAATCTTCATCATCCTCTGATTCTTCTCTCATGTCAAACAAATCCCACAGTTTGTCATAATGATAACGCCATGAATCACCAGGATTCTGTGGCGGCATAGTATAACCTTGACATTCCACATTTGCAGCTTCAATAATCCGTTTCTCAGTTGGAACGAAGACACGTCGCATCGGATTTGCATAACCAACAAAAATTCCCTCAATGCTCTTCGGACCAAACTTACCATGAGGCTCTATAACCGTAGAGGGTGACCCAAACGGTTCTAGATACTTCAAATTCGGTTTGCGATTATTGATTAGCTTAAAACATGTTTTGTTGAACTTTTTAACAGTGAGAACCCTGTTGAGCGTATAGCATGCGGCGGAAACAGCTTCAGCCCAAAAATTTATTGGTAACTTTGAATCTGCGAGCATAGTTCTAGCCGTCTCGATTAGTGTCCGGTTTTTGCGTTCTGCGACTCCATTCTGCTGCGGAGTGTACGGAGCACTAAACTCATGCAATATACCTCTTTCATCACAAAATTCTTCCATCTTGCTGTTCTTGAATTTAGTACCATTATCACTTCGAATTCTCTTGATACGCCTTTGGTAAAGATTCTCAATCTTCCTGAAAAGCCCCATCAAACTGTCAAATGTTTCATCTTTCGTCTTCAAGAAAGAAACCCACGAAAATCTGGAATAATCATCAGTAACGACCAAACAGTAGTAATCTCCTGTAATACTTTTGACATTCACCGGACCAAACAAATCCATGTGAAGTCTTTCCAGAGGTCTCGAAACTGAATTGACTTGCTTTGTAGGGTGTGACTTTTTCTTCTGCTTGCCTTTGATACAACTAATGCACTCCCCTTCCAGATGAAAACCTTTAATATTAACACCCAAAACCAAATCATTATGCACCAAATGATTCATTTTTCTAAGATGTATATGCCCCATCTTGCAGTGCCACAATCTTGATTCTTTCTCAGTTGCTCTAGACACAAAACAATGTGCTTGACCAGTAGTTGTAGTTGCTACACTCATATCTAACACATATAAATCATTCACTCTAGGTGCCCGCATGATAATCCATTCTTCAGGAACAACAAATCCAGGTTTCAAAATCAAACATTCTTTATCAGTGAAGTGAGTAGTATACATATTGTCACAAATCTGCGAGATACTAAGCAGATTGTTCTCCAGCTCAGTGATGTAGTTAACTCTCTCAAACGTCACAATCCCATTGGATAACGTTCCTTCACCAACAATTCTACCACCTTCATGACCAGCAAATCCCACATAACCACCATTGATATTCCTCACATCATACAGCAATGCAGTTTTTCCTGTCATATGTCGAGATGCACCACTATCCATGATCCATCTTGAAATGGCTCTTGGAAGATCCTGCACATACCACAAGTTGATTTCAAAACATTTCAATAAAGATGCCGATTCATGCTTCGCGAACAAGGAAGCTCCGGCAATTCAAACTGCTTAGTTGAACATGGTGTCCACCCAGGCCGCATCCGCCTTAGGTGTAACCTTGAGCCTCGCAATTTGAATTTTGAAATTTTCAGCCTTCAAAGGTGGAAAATTTGCATCATAATCAACTGAAATTGATTCTTCAGCCTTTTTCACTTCAGAAGTTGAAATTTTCATTTCATTTTTTGGTTTCCAAACTTGTTGAGATAAAGTAACTCTTTTATAAAACTTGTCGCTTTTAGTTACCACTTTCTTTACAGGTTCATTTTTCATTTTGATGTTGTCATTTTTCTCATTCTTTTTCTCAACAATGATTGGTGCTTTACCCTTCTCATCAACTTTCTTCTTTTGTCTGTCAACAACTTCAGTCTTAGGCTTGGAGTTGGTGCAATTTCTTGCAATGTGACCAACTTTGTTACATCTAAAACATGTACGAGTATCAACAATTCGACTTGTGCCTTCAGACTGAGATTGTGAGACCCTCTTCTCAAAGAACTCTTTATTTGATTTTGAAAAAATTTCATTTTCCTCATCAGAAAGTGAACTTGAACTGTTCACAAACACCTTCTTTTCTGCAAATCTTTTGTTTTGAAAACTCTTCTTCTGATAACTATTACCACCCCGATAACCACCCGACCAATTGTTTCGATTTTTATTATAAAAACTTGGTGGAACAACAGGCTTTTTGTAATAAGCTTTATCTTTCTCAAAATTCATTTGCCTTTTTGTTTGACTCAAACTATTCACTTCTGACAACTCAACTTCAATCAATTTGAACACATTTGTCAACCTTTTCACATTAACATTCTCAATGGGAAACTCAGAATCCGAATACAACTTATCAGATCCAGCCATCTTGTACATCACAAGACTTGGTTCATCACTTAAGTTGTTTTTGGATTTTGATTTCTGAATGTACTTGTCCAAGAAACATCCATCTTCCTCAGTAGTGTCACTATCCATTTTTAGCACATTTTCAATAACACCTTTTACAATATCATTTTGGACACTATCGTCATTGGAAGATGTGAACGTGACATCAATGTTCTCTGGAAGTTTAACTTCACTTTCTTCCTCAATTTCAACCAACCCAGACTGCTTTTTAGTGTAATTATCAAGAACAGGTGGTGGAACTTGATGAAACCCTACCCCAGTTCCATCACAATACACATTTTCGCCTGCTTTGTCTTTCCCGATTGGTTTGGGAATGATGTGTTGCAAAACAAAGCTTGCAGAGCTATAACTGTTAAGCTTCAACTGGATTCGCTCGTTTTCGATTACAGCCTCTTGAACTTTAAGTTTCAATTTAGCGATTTCATCCAGTTGTTGGTTGATTGATTCTTATTTGACTCTAAGCACTGCTTTTAGATGTTCATTTTCTTTAAAAGTTTTACCATTTCGATCATCACAATCTTTCATTGTGCTTTTGAGTTTTTCAAATTTTTCGGAAATCTAACGGTTTTCAAGAATTAACTTTTCATTTTCTTGTTTAATTTTGTCATGATCAATTTTATCATTTTCAATTTGTCTAGTTAACTCTTTTATCCGTTCAGTTGAAGCTTTAACCAATTTGTCACGATCAAGAATTTGATTCTCAACGCTTCTGACCTTTGCTGTCAGATCATCAACTTTCTTTCCGTTGAGATACGTGACTGTGCTACAAAATTTGCACTCTTTGTTGCAATTTTTGCAATCAGCATTACCATCAATTTTCTTACCTGACACATTTGTTGACACTTTTGAACTGACCTGGCTTTTTGACTCAGACACGGAGTTAGAGTCTACCTCAAGTGCCTTAGCAGCCAGCACTTTGTCAGCCATATTTCCCAAGTTCTCAGCATTCAACTCCTGAGTTGTGTCAATAATTCCAGTATCAATCTTCTTTGATTTTTCCTGCTCTTCTTTCCCTTTTCTCTCTTTCTCTTCTTCTTTCATTTTCTCGGTTGGAGTTCCCCACCATTTGTGTTGCCAATACTCATCCTCATCTTTGTACTGCTGGATTATGGCTTCGATATCAAGCGTACTATCATCGATCGCAATATTTCCATACTCATCAAGATAACACTCTCTGTCTGGATCCCATCTATTTGCTCTCCTCGCTTCCAGAAAGATACGAGATATTCTAATGATTTTGTTTTCAGCAATCATTTTTCTGTATTGATATTTTTGTTCTTCAGTTCGATCGTCTTTCCACGGAATAGGATCGTCATTTTTCGCCATGAATGCGTAACCAACCGCATCTTCTTCTGGTAGAACCTCTTGACTCCAATCATAACCCTCATCATCGTAAATCACTGCAAGAGCTCTAGATTTCTCTTTGTTGTCTTCAACCTGTTTCAATCTAGGCGGCTCGGATTTATTCTGATGATAAATTGCCTTCTTGTAGTAATCATCTCTGAAAGGGTTCTCCGACTCATCAGCATAAGCATTTCTGCATTCTCGTTTGAAGTGACCTTTCTGCTTACACTTGAAGCATGTCACCTTGGATTTATCGAACCCCAGCTTGGTAGATGCACCACCAATTGTTTTCCTTCCGGTAATTTCCATGAAACGCTGTGCTCGACGAACAGCACTTGCCATAGCCCAACGAATATCGATCAGCTCCATTTCCTCAGGATCAATCTGATCATAATCTTCTTTCGTCAGATTGGTGTTGCCTATCTTCCCAGCTACTAGCCCTTCATACGATTCCAACACCGATGCTAGGAAGATCATCTGTTGCTTGGCCGACTCCTCATCAAAATTCTGAGCATTCTTCAAGTCTATTGCGATGTTACATTGAAAACGATTCTTTGCATCTGGATGATTTCCAGAAGATGAAGATCCACTGTGATAACCACTGTGACTTCCACTGCTTTGACTTTCTTTGCCAGCTGTCGACACATTTTCAGCAGAAAACGCAGTCTTAGGAGAAGTTGCTTTTGGCATCATGCTCTTTGGATAATACAAATCCAAATTCTGCTGGTAAGATGAGTGATTGACTTTGTATGTCTTCTTCAATTCCAACTCGTGACTCTCGAGTTTCTCAATCAGCAAATCTAATGTCAACTTTTCTGGTTCTTTGATAGTATTCTTCAGCATCAGCGCATAATATCTCCAATCCATCTCATCAGGTAACGAATCGAACAATTTATCGATAAGATCTTCTTCAGGAATTTTGATATCATGTCTTACTAATTCCAGCTTCAAATGACCAAACCTTTCTATCATTTTATAAACTGACTCGTTCTTTAAACATCCAAACAGATCAAACTCTTTTCTAAGAAGTTTCTTTTTGTTTTTCACGATTTCAATACTTCCTAAACATTTCTTTTCTAACTTTGCCCAAAGATCTTTTGCATTTGAATAATCGATCAATGAAATTATGTCTTCTCGGACGGATTGAAATAACAATGCCACACACTTTTGTTCAGCTACAAACGAATCAATCTCCTCAGCTGTTCTTAAAGTTTCACCATTTTTGTTTCCATTGGCATAACCGTTTTTCAGACTTTTCCAGCTAGGAAATGCGAATGCCATCAACCAGTCCTCAAACTTTCTTGACCACCGACTGTATTCCTCAATAGCCATTTGCTTTGGAGGTTTATTGAATGTTCCGAAGGCACTTTCCGATTCCCAAGCTTCCTTTTTCTTTTCTTTTGGAGGATTTTCATTCACATTACTTGACGAAGTATCATTGTTTCCGGAATCTCCAGCAAACGCGTACATATCGCTGAATGGGTTCATGAAAATATCATCCATCGTGAATTTTCCTGTAAAATCAGCAAACACTTAGAAATTTTTTTAGGTTTTGAAAAATCAGCAAGTTCAAGCGAAATTCCTTGAAGTGAAATCACTTCAAGCGAAATCAACAAGTATATAATGTTCAAGCGAAACTGAACAATTTGAAGCGAAATCTCCTATTCGCTTGGGCTTTCAAGCGAAATTGTTATTCTGAAACAATTAGTTCAAGCGAAATTGTCTAATACAAGTCCAACGATTCAAGCGAAATCCAACAAATCAATTTCGCTTGAACTTGTCAAGCGAAATCCTTTGATTTTCAAGCGAAATTGATCTTTTACTTCGAACACTTTCAAGCGAAATCTGGTTTTTAGGTTGTTTTTATCATTTTTAGTCCGAAATTTAACCTGATTCTTTCTAGGGTTTGATAATACTATGTTTTACATAATATACTCGAAAATCAGACCATTTCGACCGTTGGAACAATTTCAGTTCAGAAAAGTATAAAAAGAAATGAGTAGAAAGTAGAGAATCCGGTAATATCAAGCTGCTATGGTATGAACTCCTCGTCCTGAGCTCTGATACCACTTGTTGGAACGATCTAGGACCTCGAAAAGTTAGTAATGAGTGTTCATCTTCAAGTACGAAGGCGGAATCAACGTAAAAGAAGTCATAACAGCTATTTTCCTTTTAATCTATCTTTTCTGATTGATTTACATGCTTTTACAATGTATTCTGATACAAATCCGGCAGCACCTTCCCTTACAAACACATACAAGTCTCTCCCAAATGAACAACACACTAACCTATATATAGACCCAAGGATTTCGCTTGAACAAGTAACAGAACACTTCAAGCGAAATCTTCTAACCTGATTTCGCTTGAACCAAACAAGACCACTTTCAAGCGAAATCTACTAGTTAAACATGTAAAACCCTAATTTAAACCCTATTGTGTGTTCATTCAACCTATCTAGACACAAGACTTGATTAAGATGTAATCAACAGACATTCAATGCACCAACAATATATATAGGGATGGGGTAAAATAGGAACCATCTTTAGATGCAAGAACCGTAGGAACCATTATCCACCCTAGATCTCTCATGTATGAGTGGTTGAGATTGAATTGTTTAAGTTTGGTTTGTCTTGTAGTTATTTTATTGATTAAAAAAGAATAAATAGTACAAGAATGGTATTTTGGTAAACTTGACTTGTGTACTATTAATGTCAACTTGTCAAACTGGCAATGCAACATCATAAACTACATCACTTGTCAACATTAATTACGTTTATCTATTTAAAAAAGGAATTATTTATAACACATGATTTTTTGTACAAAAAAATTACACTACATAAGAAAACGTCTTCAGTCGTTGAGCTTGATCTTCAACTTTTTAGTTATCCTAGTTATTTGAACGTAATAGCCCCAACACCTTCGAAAATCAAAGAAAAAAATAGAGCGTTTACATTCCACAAATGTTTAGAGGAGCTCAGGCCGACGATCAAGTGCGTAAGAAACATTTTTTTATCGTGTGTAATAAAAAAAACATTTTTTACTTGCGACATCATGCGTGAATTTTTTTTACATTTGACACCGTGCGCGAAATTATTTTTACATTCGACAACGTACGAGAAACAATTTTTCAAATGTATGTAAAAACTAAACATGTACGCGTGCCGTTTTTACATAAGTTTGAAAAATAGATTTACGCGTGAC
This sequence comes from Helianthus tuberosus, assembly GCA_030545235.1. Classification (NCBI taxonomy): domain Eukaryota; kingdom Viridiplantae; phylum Streptophyta; class Magnoliopsida; order Asterales; family Asteraceae; genus Helianthus; species Helianthus tuberosus. Next base: position 133,914,026 of record CM060363.1, read on the forward strand.
GTTTAGAAGAGCTCGGACCGATGATCAGGGGCATAAAAAACATTTTTTTCTTCGACACCGTGCGCAAAAAAAAATATTTTACATTTGACAACTAAAAATAGTTTACATTCAACAACTTACGTAAAAACATTTTTCAAACATACCTAAAAACTATTTTACGCCTTCCGTTTTTACATACGTTTGAAAATTAGAATTTACACGTGACGTATAGAGGAGCTCAGGTCGGCGATCAAGGGCGTAAAAAAAACTTTTTTACGCGTGTTGTCAAAACATTTTAATTTATTTTTTTACATAGTTGTGTTCTCATACTCAGTTCGTGTAAATGTTTACGCATGTTGTCGAAACTTTTTTACTCACGTTGTCAAAACATTTTTGACGCACGTTGTTGAAAGTTTTTTAAAAAAGTTGTTGTGCAAAGTCATCAAACGTTAACGAATGAAATAGAAATACTCAATAAACATATAAGACAGATATAGCTTGCATTTTATAAAGAGCATTATGTCAGAATTAAGGGAATATAGAGAAAAAAGAAATAGATATCATTTTTGATAATTTTGTATTTTCTAATAAACATATAAGAAAATATACCTTGCATTTTATAAAAAAAAACATTATATCATAATTAGAGAAAATAGAGTAAAAAGAAATAGATATCATTTTCGATATTTTTGTATTTTCTAAATTACATAAGACTTTTGGTGTTTGAATTTAAAATCTAAGATATTTTTCCCCAATTTTAAATATAAAAATTATAAAAGAAATAAAGGAGAGAGATAATTATGATGTTATGTGTTTTAGAGATAAGAGAGAGTGTATGTGACATTGAGAGAAAAATACTAAAATACCTCTTTGAATTAAATTGATTATAAGTGATGTGTTAAAATTCTATTGGATGGGAGTAGTTTTCATGGTTCTCGCAACTGGCAGTGGTTACTCCTTGAACCATGAAAGCGAATAAAAAAACCACGAGAACTCGGTCATGAACAATTCAAATTCAGATTTTTTTTACACTCATCATCATTATTATTCGAATACAATGTTAGAAATTAAATTTACACATTTAATTTACATGAATTCGTAAATAAATTAAATTTACACATATGTAAGTTTGCCACTTACACATATGTAAATTTGTTAATTTTAAACATGTATAAATTTGTTATTTTTACACATGTGTAAAAAAGTTAATAAGAAAATGGTTTTGATTGGATTTTTTTTCCTTCGTTCTCACGTTTCTCGCAATATTAACGTTTTCAAGACAATCATCCCCATATATATATATATATATATATCTGTGTATGTGCGCGCGCGCACGCGCGTGCATGTGTTTGTATGTATTTATATGTATACACTTGAGGTATCTAACTCTTAATGTTAATTTAATAATAATAATAATAATAATAATAATAATTCACAATAAGTGGAAAACTTTGACCTTAAAAATCTAGGTGTTACCAACAGCTAACAACACCCAATAATGACATGGTCGCTATATCCCTTCTCAATATCCTCACTTTATGGTGAACCCCTTGTAATCTATATCTATATATATATATATAATAAAATAAACTGCTTTGGGTACACATGGCAGATTCCCAAGCCATCTATATGGTGGGTCTCCCGTCCATTTTGGCGGATCCCTTTTTATTTCTTTGTTCGGGTTTTCTTGACCCGTTTTTATCCAACAAAGATTAAACCCATAATACAAAACCCATTCGCTTTCTACTTTACCCTTTTTTTTCCAAAACCCTAATGGTGATCAATTGAGATTTGCTGAGCTTTTTTTGTACGCCGATCTATAAGTCGGGTATTACCCATTCTTGTGTAAACCCTAGACGTCTCCTTCATTGCCTTTTGGACCAACCAATCAGGTACCAAAATCCTTTTCTGATAATTGTTATTCCTTTCGTTAATCTAATATATGTTATTGCGTTCTTTCAGATCTTTGTTTATGAAGTTTCAATTTTGTTTTTGCTTATCATCGTCGGATGGATCTGCTTCTCCCTTTCAAGATTTTTATTTTCTTTATTTGTTTAAGGATTTACAGTCTACTTCGAATCGGACTAGTATGTGTTTTTTATGATTCGTTTGATAGTTAGCTCTTATTTTTTTTTTATTGTTGTATAATATGATTAGGGTTTTTCAGCTTTCTTGTATAGTTTCATCTTTATTGTTGTGTACTTCGGTTATGGTTTGTAACGTTGATTATATTATTGTTCTTCGAATACATGTATTGTTTTTTAATTGTTTGAGTTGTGGATGGTTTTCATGTCCAGCTGGTTAAGACAGATGATGATTTTAAAGTATTTTGATTGCCTTATATCTTATAATAAACAAAGTATATTGCCCTAGACCTTAAAAGCTGTTGAATATAGATAAAAAAATAATAACAATCTAAATATGAATATACAACATGAATGCAAGTTGAAAGTTAATGTGGAGGCATTAGTTAGACTGTTCTTGATGGATATTAATCTATTATATTTTTTTTCCGAACAACATCTATTATATTTTGTTGGTCAAAAGTAGGTTCTTCCCCATCAATCTAGTTAATAGCGTCATTGGAATTCTCTTATATGGTATCTGTTGGTGCACGGAATGTCTGTTGACTACGTCTACATCATGTCTTAGGTCAAGAAAGGTCAACATAGGGTCTTAATAGTCAAAATTAGGGTTTTATGTTGAGGTTTCGCTTTTATGTACATAGGTTAGAAGTAGTTTCACTTATATGTACATATGGTTTCGCTTATGTGGTCATCAGGTAGTTTCGCTTATATGTCAGTCCATATGAGCGAAACCTGTCACCCTATAAATACCTGATGAGTTCATTCATGTCTGGACATTGGAGCGAAACCTTGTCATTGCTTGTGTAACGAAACTCTGTCAAATTTGAATCAGAAAGCAATAAAAGAGAAGGAATTGAAAAGGAAAAGCTGTGTAACTTCATTTACGTGGATTATGCCTTCGTATGTGAAGATGAACGTTCTCAACTGACTGTTTAGGGTCGGAACACGGTCCAACAAGTGGTATCAGAGCTTCAGGACGAGGAGTTCATACTACTACAGCTGATTCGACCAAATTCTCTCATTTCTACTCACTTTCTTTTATACTTTTTTTATTTGAACTGGTTCCTACGGTTGAAATGGCCTGAATTTTGAATATAACGTGTGAAATACAGTAATAACAAACCCTAGAAAGAATCAGGTTAAAATACGGCTTAAAAATGGTGAAAATTGGTTAAAAATAGGGTTTCGCTTTTTCGATAATCGAAGGTTTCGCTCGAAATACCTAGTTTCGCTCAAAGGTTTCGCTCGAAATTACCCTGGTTTCGCTTATACGGTAGTTTCGCTTTTACGGACAAGTGATAGTTTCACTCATAGTGACATCTTGTTGGTTTCGCTTATCTGAACAGCCTATTTCGCTTATAAGGACACTAGTAATTTCGCTCATACGAACAATCTTATTTCGCTTATTCAGACATTGTCTATTTAGCTTATTCGGATATATGTGATTTTGCTTATTTGTCAAATACTATTTCGCTTATTTCTCAAGACTGATTTCGTTCATGTGTCAAGTCTGATTTCGCTTATTTGTCACTTTCAAGCTGATTTCGCTCTTTTGTCACATTTTTCAAAAATTTCGAAAATTTGTCTAAGTGTTTGCTGATTTTGCAGGTACACTCAAGATGGATGACATATTCTTGAACCCGTTCAGCGACATGTATGCATTTGCTGGAAACTCGGGAGACGATTCATCTACAAGCAACAACAATGAGAATCTGCCAAAAGAGAGAAAGAAAGAAGCTTGGGAATCAGAAAGTGCCTTTGGAACCTTCAATAAACCTCCACAGCTAATGGCTATCGAGGAATACAGTCGGTGGTCAAGAAAGTTTGAAGATTGGTTAATGGCATTCGTATTTCCCAGCTGGAAGAGTTTGAAAAACGGTTATGAAAATGGAAACAAAAATGGTGAAACTTTAAGATCAGCTGAGGAGATTGATTCGTTTGTAGCTGAACAAAAGTGTGTGGCTTTGTTGTTCCAGTCCGTCCGAGAGGACATAATCTCTTTGATCAATTATTCAAATGCAAAAGATCTTTGGAAAAAGTTAGAAAAGAAATGTATAGGTAGTGAAGAAATCAAGAAAAACAAAATAAAACTACTTAGGAAAGAGTTTGATATGTTTGGGTGCTTAAAGAATGAATCAGTTTCAAAAATGATCGAGAGGTTTGGGCACTTGAAGCTGGAATTAGCTAGACATGGAATTAAGTATTCTGATGATGAGCAAGTAGACAAGTTGTTCGATTCGTTGCCAAACGAGATGGATTGGAGATATTATTCTCTCATGCTAAAAAACACTATCTTGCCGAAAGATCTTACTCCAGATTTGCTGATTGAGAGACTCGAGAGTCACGAGTTGGAACTGAAGAAGACATACAAAGTCAATCACTCATCCTACCAGCAGAATTTGGATTTGTATTATCCAAAAAGTATGATGCCAAAAGCAAGTTCTCCCAAGACTGCTTTTTCTGCTGAAAATGTGTCCACAGCAAGCAAAGAAAGTCAAAGTGGTCAAAGCAGTGGAAGTCACAGTGGTTATCACAGTGGATCTTCATCATCTGCAAGTTATTCTGATGCAAAGAATCGTGTTCAATGCAACATCGCAGTAGATTTAAAGAATGCTCAGAATTTTGACGAGGAGTCGGCCAAACAGCAGATGATCTTCCTAGCATCGGTGTTGGAATCGTATGAAGGGTTAGTAGCAGGGAAGATTGGCAACACCAACTTGACGAAAGAAGATTATGATCAGATAGATCCTGAAGAAATGGAGCTGATCGATATTCGTTGGGCTATGGCCAGTGCTGTTTGTCGAGCACATCGTTTCATGGAAATTACTGGAAGAAAGACAATTGGTGGTCCATCTACCAAGCTGGGGTTCGATAAGTCCAAGGTGACGTGCTTCAAGTGTAAGCAGAAAGGTCACTTCAAACGAGAATGCAGAAACGCATATGCTGATGAGTCGGAGAACCCTTTCAGAGAAGATTATTACAAGAAGGCAATTTATCACCAGAATAAATCTGAGCCGCCTAGATTGAAGCAGGTTGAAGACAACAAAGAGAAATCTAGAGCTCTTGCAGTAATTTACGATGACGAAGGGTATGATTGGAGTCAAGAGGTTCTACCGGAAGAAGATGCGGTTGGTTACACATTCATGGCGAAAAACGATGAACCTATTCCTTGGAAAGATAACCGAACTGAAGAGCAGAAGTATAGATACAGAAAAATGTTGGCTGAAAACAGAATAATTAGAATTTCTGGTATCTATCTGGAAGCGACAAGAGCGAGAAGATGGGATCCGGATAGGGAGTGTTATCTTGACCCATATGGAAATATTGCAATCGATGATAAAACGCTTGATATCGAAGCCATAATCAAGGAGTACAAAGAAGAGGATGAGTATTGGCAGAATAAATGGTGGGGAACTGGAGACGAGAAAGAGAAAGAAGAAAAAGAGAGGAAGGAGAAAGAAGAGAAAGAGAAAAAGGAGAAAGAAGAGCAAGAGAAATCAAAGAAAGTTGATAATGGAGTTATTGACACAACGCAGGAGTTGACTGCAGAGAACCTGGGAAAAATGGCTGACAAAGTGCTGGCTGCTAAGGCACTTGAGGTAGACTCTAACTCCGTGTCTGAGTCAAAAAGCCAGGTCAGTTCAAACTTATCAACAAATGTGTCAGGTAAACAAATTAATGGAAATGCTGATTGCAAAAATTGCAACAAAGAGTGCAAATTTTGTAATACAGTCACGTATCTCAACGGTAAGAAAGTTGAAGATCTGACAGCAAAGGTCAGAAACGTTGAGAATCAGATTCTTGATCGTGACAAAACAGTTAAAGCTTCAACTGAACGGATAAGAGAATTAACTAGCCAAATTGAAAATGATAAAATTGATCATGAAAAAGTTAAACAAGAAAATGAAATGTTAATTCTTGAAAACCATCAGATTTCTGAGAAGTTTGAAAAACTCAAAAGCACAATGAAAGATAATGATGATCGAAATGGTAAAACTTATAAAGAAAACGTTCAACTAAAAGCAGTGCTTAGAGTAAAAGAAGAATCAATCAACCAACAACTGGATGAAATCGCTAAACTGAAACTTAAATTTCAAGAGGCTGAAATTGAAAACGAGCGAATCCAATTGAAGCTTAACAGTTACAGCTCCGCAAGCTTTGTTTTGCAACACATTATTCCCAAACCCATCGGGAAAGACAAAGCAGACGAAGATGTGTATTCTGATGGAACGGGGGTGGGTTTTCATCAAGTTCCACCAACTGTTCTTGATAACTACACGAAAACGCAATCAGGGTTGGTTGAAATTGAAGAAGAAAGTGAAATGAATCTTCCGGATTCAATTGATGTCACGTTCACATCTTCCAATGACGATAGTGTCCAAAATGATATTGTAAAAGGTGTTGTTGAAAATGTGCTAAAAACGGATGGTGACACTACTGAGGAAGATGGATGTTTCTTGGACAAATACATTTCGAAACAAAAGTCCAAGAACAACTTAAATGAAGAATCAAATCTTGTCATGTACAAGATGTTGGGTTCAGATAAGTTGTTTTCGGATTCTGAGTTTCCAATTGAGAATGTTAATATGAACAAATTGACAAATGTTTTCAAATTGGTCGAAGTTGAGTTGTCAGAAGTGAACAATCTGAATCAAACAAAGAGAAAAATGAGTTTTGAGAAAGATAAATCATACTACAAGAAATCTGTTAATCCATCACGTTTTTATAATAACAATCGAAATAACTGGTTAGGTGGTTATCAGGGTGGTAGGAATTATCAGAAAAGAAATGTTCCAAACAAGAGGTTTGCTGAAAAGAAAAAGTTTGTGAACAGTTCGAGTTCACTTGCTGATGAAGAGAAAGAGATTTTTTCAAAATCGAATGAAGAGTTCTTTAAGAAAAGAACTTCATAGTCTCAGTCTGAAGGCACAAGTCGAGTTGTTGATACTCGAACATGTTTCAGATGTAATCAAGTTGGTCACATTGCACGAAAGTGTACCAACGTGAAGCCTAAGACTGAAACTGTGAAGATTCTAAAGAAGAAAGTTGACGAAAAGGGTAAACTACCGATGGTTGTTGAGAAAAAGAGTGTGAAAAATGACAACATCAAAGTGAAAAATGAACCTGTAAAGAAAGTGGTAACTAAAAATGACAAATTTTACAAACGGGTTGCATTATCTCAACAAGTTTGGAAACCAAAAACTGAGAAAAAGATTTCACCTTCTGAGGATTCAATTCAAATTGATTATGATGCAAATTTTCCACCTCTTAAGGCTGAAAACTTCAAAATTCAAATTGCGAGAGTCAAGGTTACACCTAAGGCTGATGAGGCCTGGGTGGACTCCATGTTCGACTAAACAGTTTGAATTGCCGGAGCTTCCTTGATCGCGAAGCATGAATCGGCATCTTTATTAAAGTTTAAAGTTTGTTATGTGCAGGAACTTCCAAAACTTGTATCCAGATGGATCATGGATAGTGGAGCTTCAAGACATATGACAGGGAAGACTGTGTTGTTGTATGATGTGAGAAATATCAATGGTGGTTACGTAGGTTTTGCGGGTAATCAAGGAGGAAGGATTATAGGTGAAGGAACGTTATCCAACGGGATTGTGACGTTTGAAAGAGTTAACTACATTGCTGAGCTGGAGAACAATCTGCTGAGTATCTCCCAGATCTGTGACAGGATGTATACTACTCACTTCACTGATAAAGAATGTTTGATCTTGAAACCAGGATTTGTAATACCTGAAGAATGGATTATCATGCGGGCACCTAGAGTAAATGATTTATATGTGTTAGATATGAGTGTAGCAACTACAACTACAGGTCAAGCACATTATTTCGTGTCCAGAGCAACTGAGAAAGAATCGAGATTGTGGCACCGCAAGATGGGGCATATTCACCTAAGGAAGATGAATCACTTGGTGCACAATGATTTGGTTCTTGGAGTTCATGTCAAAGGTTTTCATCTGGAAGGGGAGTGCATTAGCTGTGTCAAAGGCAAGCAGAAGAAAAAGTCACACCCTACAAAGCAAGTCAATTCAGTTTCGAGACCTCTGGAAAGACTTCACATGGATTTGTTTGGTCATGTGAATGTCAAAAGTATTACAGGAGATTACTACTGTTTAGTCGTTACTGATGATTATTCCAGATTTTTGTGGGTTTCTTTCTTAAAGACGAAAGAAACATTTGACAGTTTGATGGCGTTGTTCAAAAAGATTGAGAATTTGTACCAAAGGCGTATCAAAAGAATTCGTAGTGACAATGGTACTGAATTCAAGAACAGTAAGATGGAAGAATTTTGTGATGAAAGAGGTATATTGCATGAGTTTAGTGATCCGTACACTCCGCAGCAGAATGGAATCGCAGAACGCAAAAACCAGACACTAATCGAGACGGCTAGAACTATGCTCGCAGATTTAAAGTTACCGATAAATTTTTGGGCTGAAGCTGTTTCCGCCGCATGCTATACGCTCAACAGGGCTCTCACTGTCAAGAAGTTCAACAAAACATGCTTTGAGCTAATCAATAACTGTAAACCGATTTTGAAGTATCTAGAACCGTTCGGGTCACCCTGTACTGTTATAGAGCCTCATGGAAAGTTTGGTCCGAAGTGCATTGAGGGAATATTTATTGGTTATGCAAATCCGATGCGACGTGTCTTCGTTCCAAGTGAGAAGCGGATTAATGAAGCTGCAAATGTTGAATGTCAAGGTTATACTATGCCGCCGCAGAATCCAGGAGATTCATGGCGTTATCATTATGACAAACTGTGGGATTCGTTTGACATGAGAGAAGAATCAGAGGAAGATGAAGATTTCTTTGATGAGTTGGATATTTTGCGTGAATACGAGTCACATCTAAGGTTCCCAGCTGAGTATTCGAGGCGACCACGGGAAACTTCAAATGACGATGAAGCAGGTTCGAGTAATGCTGGTGAACATGATGATGTCCAACAGAATGAAGTTGCTCAGGATAATCAGTCGGTTCAGAATGATAATCAAGAAGCTGAAAACATGCCAGTCTTTGATCATGGTGATTCAGATTCTGAGGGGGAGCAAATTCAGATTTCAAGTCAAACAAACCAAGTTGGTGAACAAGATGTAGATCAGAATGTTACTAATCTGGAGGGCAATGTAGATGTTCCAAGCGAAGTAATGCCACAAACTCTTTCATATCATCCAGAGGAGTTGATCATAGGAGAATTGCAGACAGGCGTTCGCACTCGAAGACAGATTGATAAAGGGCTTACATGTTTTTATACAACAGTTGCTCCTTTGCAAACTGAATTCTCATTAAGTTGTTTTATCTCGCAGGTTGAACCAAGAACTTACAAAGAGGCGCTTACTGAAGATTCTTGGGTCATTGCAATGCAGGAGGAACTGAGCCAATTCGAAAAGTTGGGAGTGTGGAAGTTAGTTGATTTGCCGGATGGTCATAGGAAAATCAATACGAAATGGGTATTTAAGTGTAAGAGAGACGACAGAGGAGTTGTTGTAAGGAACAAAGCTCAACTCGTTGTTCAGGGCTTTAGTCAACAGGAGGGGATTGATTTTACAGAAGTCTATGCTCCTGTAGCACGACTAGAGGCAATCAGAATTTTCCTAGCATTTGCGTCTTGGAAGAACTTCAAAGTATATCAGCTAGATGTAAAATCGGCGTTTCTTTATGGGAAGGTCAAAGAGGAGGTTTATGTCGGACAGCCGCCGGGCTTCACCGATCCAATCCACAAAAACAAGGTCTACTTATTGGACAAAGCGCTGTATGGTTTACACCAGGCCCCGAGAGCTTGGTACGAGACTTTGTCTCAACACCTACTAGCCAACAAGTTCATACGTGGAAAAGTGGATGCCACTCTCTTCACTAAAGAAGTCGAAGGTCATCTTCTGATAGTTCAAATTTATGTGGACGATATAATTTTTGGGTCAACGAATGAAAGTCTGTGCAAAGATTTTGAATCAGTGATGAAGTAAAAATTTGAAATGTCATCAATGGGGGAGATGAAATTCTTTTTGGGTCTACAGGTTGAACAACTACCTGAGGGAATTTTCATTCATCAGACGAAGTACGTTCATGATATTCTAGAGAAATTTGGGATGTCAGGTTCTACTCCAGCTGCTACCCCACTTGCAACAAATCATGGGATTCACCCAGATCTCACCGGAGACAGGGCCGATGAAACGTTTTATAGATCCATGATAGGTTCTTTGATGTACTTAACTGCTTCACATCCTGATATCATGTACCCAACGTGCCTCGCAACAAGATTTCAATCTAACCCGAGAGCTTCGCATATGATCATTGTGAAGAGGATATTGCGCTACCTGAAAGGAACTCCTTCATTGGGGTTGTGGTATCCTAGGAAAGGCGACTTTACGCTCGAAGGGTATTCCGATTCGGATTTCGGATGCTGCAAAGTCAATGCAAAATCAACAACTGCAGGATGCCAGTTCTTTGGACCAAGATTGGTTACCTGGCAGTGTAAGAAACAAACGTTTGTGGCGCTATCTACATGTGAAGCGGAGTACGTTTCTGCTAGCAGTTGCTGCTCTCAAATCCTGTGGATACAGCAACAGATGCGCGACTACGGTTTGCAGTTTCTTAACACACCTCTTTTTGTTGATAATGAGGCCGCAATAAATATAACAAAGAATCCAGTACATCACGCTAAAACTAAACACATAGAAATTCGTCATCACTTTATTCGTGATTGTTTTGAGAAAAAGTTGATACGAATTGAGAAAATCCACACTGACGAACAGAAAGCTGATTTACATACCAAAGCTTTTGATAAAAACCGGTTTAAATATTTGTTAAAACTGAATGGTATGAAGCTTCTTTCGGTGTCAGATGGAATTATTGGCGTTGATGAGAGTACTGTTGTGGATGAAGACGAGAAACAATCTGCAATGGTTTGTCGATTTTTTACATGTTTTGGTATTTAGGGGGAGTAGATAGATGTATATAGATATATTTTCAGAAAATACAAAAACATGATAAAATTTCAAAATACAAAAACAATATAAAACGAGCTGCATAAAACTCATCCGCCATATGTCGTCTATACTTAGCACATGCCTCTTCAAGGTCTCCATTAACTTTCACTGGCTCGTCATTAACTAGGTTTGCGATTAACATACAAACTAAAACCCCTGAATTAGCTCATGGGTTTTCTTTAGCATGCTGGCAAACTTCAGTATGTGTGACCATTATTTTATCTACAAATGGCCGTCCCGAATGCTCCCAGTAAGAAATTTGGTCCAAAAACGATTTGAATAATGATTCAAATTTTACTAGGGTTGGGTAAACCCTAACTTGAATCAAATTTGATCCATCGGAAGTTGTTGAACCAGATGATCCAGTGAAGTACAAAGTAAGGTGAAGTGTCCGCATATCAACACGAACCATGAACCAGTCTCGTAGGTCAACACATATTGGAATATAAACCTAAGATAAAAAGTTATTAATTTAAATATACACGCACACCTTCCCCCAAAAAAATGAATGTTATGGTGTTACCGTATCAACGTCCCAAAACGGAGGGTAGTGTTGTAGAGTCACTGTGGGATAGCGATATTAAAGTATATGTATACATGGGATAGCGATATTCATATATATATATATATATATATATGTTTGAGTTGGCGATATTAAACTATATGTATACATGGGATAGCGATATTCATATATATATATATATGTGTTTGAGTTGGCGATATTGATGTATATATGTATATGATATAGCGATATTGATGTAAAGTCCCAGATTGTGTCAGAAACACCCTGAATATCGCCATATCAAATAACTATATACCTACTTTCACTCTTTTAATACAAGCCCACCTAGAGGTGATCTTTTGGTGGTCAAACCACCTATTCCTGCAAAAAAAACTCTGATAATTTCTTCTGTTCTCAAAACTCTCTCCGTCTCTTAAACCCTACCACAAGAAACGTACAGGTAACTATCTCTAATCTTACTGAACAAGTTAAGTAAATGGTTTACTCGATCCATGAAACTTAGACAACAGAAGAAGCCATATATGATTCTTATAATTATTTTATGATTATTCTCTTGTCCTCTAAATGGTAGAATAAGGGCTCTAATTCTCACTTGTTCTTCTTGTTGCAACAGAGAGAAGATATGGAAGTTTTTGTTGATGATTACATTGTTCTTGGATTGCCATCTGGAGAAGAAGGAATCAAGACTTCGGAGAAAGAGATAACGAAAGCATACCGACAGTGGCGGATCCAGGATTTTTCGTCAGGGGGTGCAAAAATTGACTAGGTTAGATAGTGTTAGGTCATAACGGGTCAATAGGTCGGGCCATAACGGGTCAACAAGTCGGGTTACCGACTAGGGCAGCCTAAAAAGTTGCATAACTAGAAGCTAATCTTTAATGTAAAACTTATAAAGATAATTCTCTTTTAATGGAGAATAAGCAAGAAGCTAGTCTATATATTTGGATGTCAATCTAAGCACTCCTCACATCGAATTCACAAAATCAGAATTCAGTGTGCTGTAACACCGAAATAGGTTTTCTTTTACAAACGAGCTGATAAATAAGAAAAATAGGTTTTCTTTTAAATGAGCTGATAAATAAGAAAAATAGGTTTTCTTTTACAAACGAACTCATAAATAAGAATTTAGTGAGTTGTAAACAAAAACCTAATCTTTGAGGCTGAGATGGAGATGTTGGATCACAAATTCAGAAAATAGTTCTATTTTACAAACTAACTCCTAATGAACATTTATTAAAGTACACTAAGTTGTAACACCTACATTGGATTATCTAAATTAGGACAACAGAACATTGCAAAATCAAGGGTAAAAGTAGGGTTGAAATAATGTACCTTATACAAATCTTGATATTTTCTCAAACAGTTACCCTTATTTCAAACCCTCACAAAAGAACAAAACAGGGATGATTTTCAGTTTTAAGAGTATACACGATACTTGGGATTTCAAAACTAAAGAAAAAAAATCTGGAGAGAAGGGGCCTTACAAAACTCGAACTCGAGACCTTAGGTTTAGGAAAAGCAAGCAGAACCAGTTTGCTAATCAATGCATTTAGTTATGAGGTTCCCCTACAAAATATTAAAGGGTTCCTTAAGAATTTTATATATAAATTAACACTGTAAATTACTAACCGAACGGGTTCCCGGGAACCCCCTAATTAACTCTAAATCCGCCCCTGCATACCGATCGAAGGCTTTGAAATTGCATCCAGACAAGAGCCGTGATAACCCTGATGCTGTCAATGATTTTCAAAGGCTGCAATCATCTTATGAAATCCTTAAGGATGAAAACAGTAGGAGAGATTTTGACGCTGATCTCTTGATTCGTATAAGACAACAAAAGGTTAAGCAACCTTCTAATTCTAAAGAAAACCGTAGGAGGAAGATGTCTGAGCGTGAAGAAAGAAGTTATCGTACAACAATGGCTAGAGTTGAAGAAATAAAGATTATGAATATGATGCATGAACGTGAAGAAATAGATCGTGTCAGAAATCAGAATGATGTCTGCTATGGAAGAAAGTAAGCGTATGAGAAGGTGGTATGTTCTTGATGACAAAACACGTGCTCGGTTGATGAATAATTTGATGAGGTAAGAGAATATGTGATTTATGAGTTCCAAAATAACACTATATGATGTTTTTGATATCGCTTACAGTTTTATGTATGTTCCTTGGATCTTGTGGCAGGAACTGGACCAGTCAGTTTTTTTGTGCACAGTTATCTATAATGTCTTAACTTTCGGTTTGGTTCCGGCCAGATCACCCAAATAAGGATAACGTTTCGTTTCACCTGATAGCGGTAACACTAAGAGTTACAATGAGTGTTTTAAGGTAATCATTATATTTTCAAATGACCACGAAAGCTAATACATTGTTTAATAACCATTTAAAAAGAATAACCAAATTACTAGTCGAATTCAACACTCATATTTTGTTATGAAGTGTAAAGACTACCGTGGGCCTAACCTAGTGGCCCATTCACGAATTCCCATTATGAGGCCTAACAAGTTCCGCATATACGAGCGGTGACTGAATTATCACCAAATATAGAGGCTGGTTAACGTGCAATACCTCTTATCATACAACACGTATGCGATACCCCCAGCCGTCAGATCGTCTGTCTATTAGACGCTGTGAAATTAAATTAACCAAATTAATACCAACAGCGAAGGATAAAATTGGCAATTCCTGTATCAAGATCCCGGTAATTTCATTCGGATATTTCATAATCAAAGTAGTTTTAAACCCTATATCAAAATCAAAACCTTACCTTCTTCTTCTCCAACCAACTCTTCTCCAATCGACGTCCGTCGTGTTCGGTGCGATTTCAGCCAATCGATTGTTCATCTGATGATTATGACAACTACAACAGCTTTGGGAGATAATATATCTCCAATCGACCGCAATGTTTACTATATTGATAAAAAAAAATTGATTCCATTGTTCTTGTCAGTTGTGCCGGAGCAACAGAGCAAGAAAAACAACGACCGACCACAATCGAAGAAGATGAATCCAGGTTCTTTATTATACATGCGATTGTTCTTTTTCACATACATGCTATTGTTCTTTATTATACATGCGACTTTGTGTAATTTGGGGATTTGATATTATTAGAGTTGTACATGTGATTTTTTGTAAATGTTTTTCGAATCTTTTCCATATAAAGATGTGTAGAAGTTATTCTAATAAAAAGTCATTTTTGTAAAATAAATTACCTTTTTTATTGTTTTTAAGATTTTTATATTTTTCTAGTTTTTGACTTTTTTTTATAAAAAATGCTTCTCCATATATTAATATGCAAAAGTACAAAAAAATTGATAATTTAACATGTTAAATTGAATTTTTAACACGTTAAATGCACGGTTCTCATTTCTCACTTTTTTAATGTTCCTCATTTAACCCTCCTTATATATTTTGTCAGGCCCATTGGAGAACACTAAAAAAGTGGTGAACACTCTTAAAAATTCAACTTAACATGTTAAAAAATATTTTTTTTTAATTTTCGGTGCTTTTTTTTATAAATACATGTAGAAGCGCTTTTAATAAAAAATCAAAAACTAAAAGTATAAAAAATGCCGAAAAAACAGTTAAAATAAAATATATTATAAAATTAACTTATATCAATTTTTTTTTAGAAAAATTTCAGTGCTTTTCCTTATAAAAATGGGTAGAAACTAATACAATAAAAAATCATTTTTATAAAGAAAAATTATTTTAGCATTTTTAAATTGTTTTTTAAACATTTTTTTATATTTTTAGTTTTTGTTTTTTTTATTGAAAATGCTTCTACATGTATATAGAAGGAAAAACGCTGGAAAAATTAAAAGATTGATTTTTAACATGTTAATTTGAATTTTTAAAAGTGTTTTCCGGTTCCCCACTTTTTTAGTGTTCCTCAATGAACCTATGGTGAGGTTCTGGAATGAAAACTAGTGTATTTTTTAGCTGAGTGAACAAATCTTAACCATTGATTTACACACGTGTTATCGTAAAATACACTAGTGTATTTCATCGTCAAATCCTGACCGTTGATTTACACACGTGTATGGCCAGGATTAGTTTGCTTAGTTAGCAAATACACTAGTATTCACCTCTTGAACCTAATCCTATATATATAAGTGAATTATATGGAGAAATCTCATGTGAGTTACAAAAACTTTGAAAACCTAATGGATAGACCTCATGCTGACATGTGTTACACTTTTTCGCTGCAATATTTTACTGTCACCTGTAACATTTTTTAACATGAACACACTTTTTATAACAGTGGAAAGAGAAGAGAGAATGTGTTATATTTTTTCAGCTGTTCATATTTTATTGTAATTCACCTGTAACATTTTTTATTGTTTTTTACAACAATTTTTAGATTATATGAAGTGTATAGATTTGAGAGCTTATAATTTATAAAGTTTTTATTTTATAATATGTGTAGAAAAACATGTTACATTTGATCTAACGTCTTGAAGCTACTCTATAACTTAATTTGATCTACCGTAAACCTCCATGTACCCTAGCAAACCCAACTAAAAAGTTAATGGACGCATTTTGTGTTTAAAACTCAAATATTCTAAGCATATAATATAAAAATCAAACAAATATCATATCGATATACTTTTATTTAATGGACGCACAGGCTGACCCGACGCGCTCCCTTCAATCCAATCCAGATTGTGTTTACTTGCTAAACACACACAGTGAGTATACTCGAACCCATTTTTGTTTAATGCACATTTGGGTGTTAAATACGTTCTATATCAAAACACAACACACAACGCAAAAGCTTTATAAATGCTAACCACTCTCGCATGCTATACGTGATTTGTTGAATGCTTGTTACTATGCTTATACAGTGTTACACTAGACCGCCTCTAGCAACGATAGTACTATAGTTTGGACTCAGCACCTGTGTGACAGGGGTTGCTAGGGATCACATTACTTTACTTCACGTGTTCGCTTCGGTGAACATGTGTCGCGCATACTCTACATCGCAGTCTCGTGGTTAGGTTGTATCTTGTTGATAGTTACATGCTTCGCCCGTTACGTGTTACATGTTGGTTATGTGTAAACGCTTTTTATACTATTATCTATGCAAACTTATGTACTCACCTTTACTTTATGTATTGACTGTTATTTTAACGTATGTGACAGGTTGATTGTATGTTATGATGCAACGAGTTAGGAAGTCTAGAAACCCACCAAAATAATCTGAGTTGTCAGAATGGAATTTGTTTTTGAGACTGAATATCTCTAATGACTTGCTTTATTTGTTTAATAGTATGGGATATTGAACCTTATAAATATTGTCATTTAATAGTTGCTATAAATTCTCTTGAACAATCTGTTTCGCTCAGTGCCACGCCCCGAGTGCCTGAGCTGCGGGTGCCTGAGCTGCTTGTTGGCCTTGAGGGGTAGGGAGTAGAGCTTGATGAGCAGTAGCTGGTGCTGGCGTTTGTCGAGGACTTGTACGGCAGTTGGCTTGAAATAGCAGTACATGTTGCAGTATACACAAAATCTGCAAGCAATTCCCACTGGATGATGATAGGTGCATGTCGGGCAAGCAGGATGAGGACCAGTATAAGCACGCTTTGCCGGCGGTGCTTGGGTTACCGGTGCCGCAACCTGGCAGTGTTGAGTCTGCTGCTGAGCTGGTACAGCTTGAAGCGGGGCAGCAGTGGTGACACCACAGTTGTTGTTGCTGGAGTTGTTGTCGTTCTTCCTCTTGCAACGTGAGCCTTTGGAAGACTGAGGAGCGGCGACGGTTTCAGTGGTTGGTGCGGTGGTAGCTTGATGGAGATTCTTGGCGGCTTTATCCCAGAAGCTAGACTTGACTCGCTTGTCATGTATTTCAGCGGCAAGCAGGTAAGTTTCTTCGATTGTCATTGGCTTTGACGCTTGTACAAAATCAGCGACACAGTCGGGTAGAACTCGAATATACTTCTTAATCGCCATATCAGAAGTCTTGACTTGATCAGGACAGATTATGCTAAGCTGCTTGAAGTGAGCAGTTAAAGCAGCATTGTCACCCCCCTTCTGCTTGATGTGCCAGAATTTGTCCTCCAACTTTTGGCGCTCGTGGGGAGGGCAGAACTCTTCCAACATGACGTTCTTCAACTCGTCCCCCGTCAAACCATAAGCTGCGTCGTTTCCGTGTTTGTTTCTCTCGGCCGTCCACCAGTCTAAACCGCGGGACTGGAAGACGCCGGTCGCGTTGAGAGTGCGGAGATCATCAGGACAGCCACTCTGGCGCAGGGTGACCTCAATCGAATCAAACCATTGAAATAAGGTCGTAGGACCATCTTCGTGAGTAAATTCTTTCGGTCCGCAAGCTTTAAACTACTTGAAGCTAAAGGCAGCCTTAGGAGTCTCAGTCCTGGATTCTTCAGACGATTTGCTCATATTCTCATACAGTTCGCTGACGATCTGAGGAACAACCTTCGCCATTTGTTTAGTGATCATGGAGGCGAGGCGTTTGTCTGCCTGCTTTCGGCGTGCATCACGCGAGTGATGGGATCCAGATGACGACATTGTCTGCAACAGACATCGCCAAAAGACTCAAACACAATATAATCGAATCTCATCTCACACGCCTAGTACTACTAAAGCTCAGGAACATAGTCATGTAACACGTATTCAGGACTATGCTCTTGCCTCGAATCTGGGCGAATGGCACGCATCCTTCCAGTTATAGTGCGACTTCAAGTCGTTGGAGTCCGTCGAGACCATGGTGAGAGTTTTGTAAAACCAAAATAGAGAGCGGAATAAGTCGTCAAGGTTAGGGTTTCATCCCTGACTTAGCGACTTTGTTCCGGTCTTGATTAAATAAAGAAGAATTAGGCGTCAAAGTATGGATTTCACTCCTGATTCAACGCAAATTCCCTTGTTTATAGATAAAATGCGGGTCGAATAGGAAATTCGGTCGAGAGTTTGCGGTTTTCACACCTAATCTCGACCTAATCGCTCTCTCATTTTCGAAAATTAAAGCGCAGTGATAGTCTAGTGCAAGCGAGAACAACGAGATATAGCAAGTAAGCTTGTACAAAACCCCTACAGGGTGTGCACAAGTTGGTCTGTTGGTACCTAACTATAGACTAGGTCGTTTCTAAGACATCAACCCGGACTAGGTCGAGTCTTACCTAATTCCCTATAGTTATGGCTCTGATACCAATCTGTCGCACCCCAACCGATGGCGGAAACATCAGGGCGCGGCACTGAGCGAAACAGATTGTTCGAAGAAATTCCATAACGACTAAATTACCAAATAGTTTAAATATTATGTCCCATACCATAACCCATAAGATAATCTAGTTATTACAGACAGGGATATTCTTCAAACAAATAAAACATGTTTCGACAACTCAGATTTTCAAATAAATAAATTGTCTTTGTTTCTAGACTCTTTCCTAGCCTCGATTTCACAGCAAGCCAAGCATTCTAACATCTTAAGCACCTGCCACCTACGTTAAAGTAAAAGTCAATAAACATAGTGTAAAGGTGAGCATACAAGTTTAATAGGTATAATAGAGTATGAAATCATTTACGCATAACCAGCACGTACACAGTGTGAAATGAAGCACGTAAGTTATCGACATGATTCTATCAATACCAATGACTGCGGATTGACTGCGCAAGGCAGTTCGTAATACACACTCACCACTGTGAGCCATGTAATTAATTGTCCTTAACAACCCCTGAGTGAACAGGTGCTGAGTCCAAACTATAGTACTATCATTGCTAAGGCAAGTAGACAGCAATCCATGTGTAAACATAACAAACAAGCATTCATTAAGTCACGTATAACATGTAGTAGCGGTTAGCATTAAAGTATTGCATAGTGTGTTCGATGTGATTTAGAATAAGTAACGTATGTAACACCAAAAAGTGCGTAAAGCAAAAAGGGTTCGAGTATACTCACAGCGATAAAGCTAATGGATTGAAGGGAGCGCTAGAGCGGAATTAGCCTGAACAGTTAACGATAGCATAAGCGAAAGTCGGCGCGCAAAACAGTGTAGGTGTACCAAGGATCAGACGGTAATCCGATCGGGTGGCAATCCGATCGGATGGCCAGTCGATCGGGTGGCAATCCGTTAGGATGGTGACCCGATCGGATGGCCATTCGATTGGATTGTCACCTCACTTGGTGAGGATGTGTTTGTGTATGATGGTTTATACTTTGAAGTTTTCGTTGTAGCATTTTGAAAATAGAGAAGTATCTCTACCCTTTAGGTCAGTCGATCGAACGGTCATTCAATCAGACAGTAATCCGATTGGCGAGGCTTCTCAGTTTGAGAACAAGTTCACAGCAGGACGATCACTCGATCGGATGGCTATCCGATCGGGTGGCAATCCATACGTACTGATCATGTTGAAAATTGTTTAAGTATCAAGGTCCCAACATCACACGATCGGACGGTCACTCGATCGGATGGCAATCCTATCGGGTGGTAATCCGTTTCAACGTTCAGATCCTTGAATAGTTTAAAAAATAGTTTAAGTGTGGGCCCCAGGTGCAAGCCGATCTGGTGGCTGTACGATCGGGTGGCAATCCGATCGGATGACTGTCTGATCGGATGACAATTCGTCCTAGACGACCTGATCGTTCTTACACTTGGTTGTTTTGTTAGTTGTGTTTTCTCGAGACTGTACAAAAACGTGTCAAACAACAGAAACTCGTCAAGACTTACTGACCCGATCGGATAGGAACCACCATAGTCCGACCAGTTAACTGTGGTGTTTCATGTTTAACCCGAAATCAGTAATCTCTTGGATAGAATTCAGATCTAGAACTAACACACCACTAAGAATGAGTAGGAGGTCAGAGCAAGGTCCGAATCTATCGGTTTTGAGTGCATTGAGTGTAAAAGAGTTGAAAGGAAGTTAGAAAACCATCTTTCAATCATTTTCACCATGAATATGTTCAGATCTTATGAA
Source organism: Helianthus tuberosus (assembly GCA_030545235.1). Classification (NCBI taxonomy): domain Eukaryota; kingdom Viridiplantae; phylum Streptophyta; class Magnoliopsida; order Asterales; family Asteraceae; genus Helianthus; species Helianthus tuberosus. The sequence continues at coordinate 133,934,535 of CM060363.1, forward strand.
AGATCTTTGTTTATTCATGTGGAAATCATTCAGATCTAAGTTGTTCTTGGTAGATTGAAGCCAAAACATGAAGTTCGTAAGAACTTCATGATGACATCATCCTAGAACACCTCAAATCTATTGATTTCACGGTTAAAAGTTAAGATTCAAAAGATAGAAAGGTGTAGGAGTGCGTGTAGATCAAGGAAGTACAAGATTTAGGTTGAAAACTTACAAGAATCGCGAGAGATCGGAAGAAAAGTGGGCTGGAGCGATTTGAGCAGAGAGAGAGCTGTCACATCAAGTGGTGTGACATATGAGGGGTATTTATAGGGTTTCCATAAAAGGAAAGTGGGCAGGGGGCTGGTCGATCGGGTGGTATTCCGATCGGGTGGCAACTCGATCGGATGGCAACCCGGTCGGATGGCCACCCTATCGGTTGGCCACTCGATTCGAGTGTTCGGCGCGATGAGTTTCGTCGTTTCGATTCAAGTGTTAAGCTTTGCGATGCGATTCGGGAGAGCGATGCGATAGTATTACTCATCAAATTACTTTTAATCCCAACTACTATATCTAACAAACAATCACCATAGTTACTGCATTTAGCGTTTTGATTCGATTGTGATGCGATAGATTGCGATTTCGATTGCGATTAACACCTCAACATAAACATAGCATGCACAAGTAACACATAAATGGCACACACACGTAAAACAATATCCAGAACACGTAATTCGAGCTGCGATTGCGATAAGCGATAATTCGACTAAATATGCGATTTATATGCGATTAAACCTCGAGTATTAACAAATACTCCACATAATACAACTAATGAGATAACACAAATAGACTATCTACAAGTCAAAGAAGTCTAAACAGGAGTGGAGCAAGGAGTGACAGATCGCAATTAGCAATCTTGTCTTCCTTTGACTTCAATGTTGACTTTGACATTGACTTTCAAAACACGGGGTGTTACACAGCACCTGTTTGACAGGGGTTGCTAAGGATCACATTACTTTACTTCATGTGTTTGCTTCGGTGAACATCTGTCGCGCATCCTCTACATCGCAGTCTCGTGGTTAGGCTGTATCATTGTTGATAGTTACACGCTTCGCCCGTTACGTGTTACATGCTGGTTATGCGTAAACGCTTTTTATACTATTATCTATGCAAACTTGTGTACTCACCTTTACTTTATGTATTGACTGTTATTTTAACGTATGTGACAGGTTGATTGGATGTTATGTAGCAACCAGTTAGGAAGTCTCGAAACCCACCAAATAAAATCTGAGTTGTCGGAATGGAATATTTTTTTTGAGACCGAATATCTGTAATGACTATTTTGCTTTATTTGTTTAATAGTATGGGATATTGAACCTTATAAATATTGTCATTTAATAGTGGCTATGGATTCTCTTGAACAATTTGTTTCGCTCAGTGCCACGCCCCGGTGATTCCGCCATCGGTTGGGGTGCGACATTGTAACTTTACCATTTTTATGATAGTTTAAATCATTTGATTTTAGAAATATATGTGGTTAATTTTAATGAGGTGTTATGTTAACAAATAAAGTTATTATAATAATGCATAAATAGTTAATAATAATAATAATAATAATAATAATAATAATAATAATAATAATAATAAGAGTGGTGGTGGTGGTGGTGAGTTATTATAATAATGCATAAATAGTTAAGTTGGAGATAATAATAATAATAATAATAATAATAATAATAATAATAATAATAATAATAATAATAATAATAATAATAATAATAAGAGTGGTGGTGGTGGTTGTGGTGGTGGTGGTGGTGGTGGTTTGGGATATAGAAAAGTGACCAAATAGGTAAATATTTTTTAAAATACCTAAATAGGTAAATACTTTTTGTATCTACACTAGTTTGGGAAAAAAACTCCCAATACTCCATATGTTATGTAAAAATGGGTCCATATGTAAACTAGTGTTGGGTTTATATGAGAACTAACATTGCATATTCAGGTAGTTTAAAATAGGGGAAAGTGAATATGGGGTTGTTATGCATCTAACTTAGATGCATAACCCATCAAAACTACGTAGTTTTGATTAAAATCTATTAAATTAATTTTATTTTCCCTTATCTCCTCTTCTCCCTCTACATCGTACCTGTAGATCAAGATCAATCGATCACTACATCATATCATCGCTCCCCAGTTCCATTAATTCTATATAACCATCGATCTCGAAGCTTGTTGTTTAACATTCTTAGGGCCGACTCAAGGCTTGTTGTGATGGCAGTTTCAAAGAATCGCTCGCGGCCCCTTCAACTTTCAATGTCGGCTATGGCGGGCACTCGACTTTTTCAGGGATCAGTGGTATCTTCGGTTTTATTCTTCTGTCCTAATTTCTATCTCCAGTTATTTTCATAAATTGCAAATAAAATGTTTGAATAGATTATGATTCTGACATATTTATGGTTTTGGTTATCTTTTCTCATGGAAAATTGATGATGATTATTTCTAAGTACATCACTGTAACAAACATTTTAAGACTAGATCATTAACATATTTTGGAGCATGCTCAGTTTCTACCAAAAAATAGGGTTTTGATTAATCAATTGTAGTCATGATTTATGACAAATTTGATTAATTAGGAAGCGACTAATTCAACAGTGGAATCATTGTTTTTAAACTTATATATTGCAAGTTTAGCTTCAAGATCAAAGTAGCTATTAAAAATCTACAAAATTCCCTAATGCTACTTTGCTCTGTGTTTTAGCTCTGTGTTTCACATGGGTGAGAACTAGGGATGAATGTATGGTACCGGGTATCGGTACCGATACTGAATTTCCCTAACCGAAAAGTAGCAATTCGGTACCGACTTTTAAAGTTTTATGTAGTGGTTTTTACCTTCAAATACCAATATTGTACGAACCGGGTATTTTCAGTACCGGTACCCGTTTTAGGATATTTTCAGTGAATGAGGACTGTCAATTAATCTATTTCATTTTACTATTAATCGATATCATCAAATGTTTATGAGTTATTACCATATTAATTGTGAACCGTTTGACCCGTTATTAAATTTAGTTTATCCGTTTCATTTTATGTTTCTATCGATCACGAACTTGTTAGATGTCAAGAGGCAAACGAGATCTAGAGACAAGTGTTTTGGTGGATGAAGTTACCAATGGATCAGCGGTGGGAATATGTAAAAGAACTGGTGCAGAGCGTAAACGGGATGGATATATTGACAAGTCGCAAGAAGATAGTTCACGCAATAGTCTCACTAACACTATGGACAATATGGAGTGCGAGAAATAGGAAACGGTTTGAAGGAAAAGAAGTTGGGTCGTACAAAATGGTAGTGGACATAAAAGAAATTTTTTTCCAAAGGATGGCGAACAGAAAAAGAGCTCTCAATATTGACCAGGGAAAATGGAGAAGTTTCATAGAAATTGATTAAGAAAGAAGCAATGTGTTAGTCTGATTATGTTTGTTTTTTACTTGCTATTTCTTTCTTTTTTGTACAATGTACCAGCAACAACAGCAGCCCGTTGTTGTGTTTTTTTTTTTTTTTTGTTGATTGAATAAAAGTATTTATGTTTCCATTCAAAAAAATATACATGCACATTATATACTACTTGTTTGACCCGTTTCATATTTATCCACTAAGTTTTAATTCCGTTTTACCTGTTTTCTTTAAATAAATTTATTTTGACCCGTTTCATTTAAGTTTTTTCTAACAGCAAAACGAAACCGTTTGTATTCATCCACCAGCCACAAATAAGCCACAAAACGAAACCGTTTGTATTCATCCACCGGCCACAAATAAGACAAGAAAGAAATGCCGCACTAATCGATATCACCAAATTCTTACGATCAATAGGAAACGAGACCACCTAGAGCATGTTCAGTTCGCACACAAAAGAAATACTAGGTACAGAACCACTAAAACTATAGATGAATCACCTTGCAATAAACACATATACCACAGAAAGTCACACCAAAACATACTCTAGTACCAGCCCCACTCTTAAATCAATACTGAGAGTCTCAGCAAACCAATTAACATTCAGATGAACTGTAACTCCACTTAGTGGATAATTCTTCTAGTTGATTCACATATCATCCTTCTTTCTCTAGTCTAGACTCGTCCGCCTGAAAAAAGTAAATACGGTAATTATATTAACAAAAAAATTTGTAGTTTAAGTATTAATAAATATCGATCATACCTTCTTTTTCGAGCAACTGCTGATATAATGACCCGCTTCGCTGCAATAAGAACAACTTCTCTTTTTTGGTGCTTCTAGGGAAGATTTGATTCTAGTTGCACTTTTAGGACGACCTTTAGTATTAGTATGAACTACTGGATCACGAATAGAAATTTGAGGCATCATGTTTACTTGAGAGCTTGCTGCATTAGAATCTCGTGTCGGGATCTCACTCTGTTTCGACCTTGTTCGAATACTTTGCTCTTCTAAAAACTTCAACAAGATAGTATTTAGTTTCTTTATCTCAGCTGGTGAGTCTCTTGCTTGTTCAGTCGCTTTCTTAAAATTTGATTGAACACACCATAGAGTTAACGCACTGACTTCATTCCCACTATGTATGTCTTCGAGCCCAATATTGCAATTATCCACCTTATGCCTAGCTTCCACTGCCACCGAGGTAAAATATAATGATCAGGCAGAGTTTCAACATGTCTCTTCTTTAAGACATATAAGATATGCTTGCATAATATACCATATGTTTCAAACTTTGCACATGAACATGTAACATCAGTCTTATCTAAGATACGGAAGTTAACATTTCTCCAGTATTTTTTATCTATATCCAATTGTCCGACCTTGTATTTGATTTCTTCTAAATTCTTGCTTATTGTCTCATGAGTTAAATTAAATGTAGCTTCGGTCCATTCCTTCTTGAATTCATCAAAGAGTTTTCTTGTATAACGTGAACCTGCTTTTGCCTCTATCAAATGAACTGAAGAAAGAATTGGTTTGGAGTTCATAGTTTTGAAGTCTTCATCTTCTTCGGCAGCCCTTCGAGCCTCAACAGCTTTATCATATTGCATTACAAACTCATTCAACATGGTCTTTGAATTTACATATCCATCAAAGAAAGAGTGAATACTCTCGCTTCTTCCGCTTGAAGTCATGCCAGCAAAAAAACAATCTTTCAAAAAGCCTTTAGCCCAATATTTACGTTGCTTATACATCTCCGTTATCCAACTGCCGCTTTCAAATTATATTTACCACATAAAAGTTCCCAACGAGTTTCGAATTCTTCAACTGTGTCACTCTTTACCCACTGCTTGTGTAATTCTTCAAAGTCACTATAACGAACTTTAAGAGGCCGAAGATGTTCAATCTCATGTTTCTTAATATGCCATGAACAATAACGATGTCGAGTGCTTGGAAAAACACTTTGAATTGCATTGCAAATAGCTTTATCTTAATCTGTAATTATTGCTGATGGATACTTGTCAAACATGCACTTTAAGAAATTTTGAAATAACCATTCAAAAGTTTCTTGCTTCTCATTCTCCAAAAGTGCACCACCAAAAAGTATTGACTGGCGATGATGATTCACCCCCACAAATGGAGCAAATGGCATCTTAAATTTGTTTGTCATGTATGTGACATCAAACACAACAACGTCCCCAAACTTTATATACGAGTCTCTAAATCTCCCGTCAGCCCAAAAAATATTTCTTGGAGATCCATCGTCAAATAAATCCACAACAAAATAAAGGTTACGGTCTTCTAGTAGTTTATCTTGGAAATGTTTAATAAGCCCATAAAATTCCTTACCTTTGTATTGTTTTCGCTGATCGGCTAAGATATCAGAACATTGTTTTGATGTCACATAATTTTCATTTGGACCTTTCATGGTATTTACAACCTTTTTTATTTGACAAGGTTTCAACCCGGATTGACCAAGTTCCGATAATAGAGCTTTGAAAGTAACTGAGCGGTGAAACTTCCCATGAGATCGGTGTTTCGTTACTTTGGTCGGAGTAACAGTTAGTGCATGATTATGTGAATCGTTAAACCGATCCACGAACCATTTCCCATCTTTACCTTTTGTAATCCGAAGAAACGCTTCACATCCGGTTCTTAATTCTCGACGACGTTTCTTAACAACTCCTGTAGAACTATTAGTCTTCATATCTTTAAAACCCTCTTTGTTGCATACATATTTTCTCCGATATGGCTCATTTGTCATCTTAATTTTAAAAGTAGTATGAATACGTATTCCAAATCCATGTAAAAACGCATAACGATTGTAAAAATCATATGCATCATTAAGAGTATCGAAAACCTTTCCTATTACGTCATCAACTTCTTTTTTCTCAGATCCATGATCCATGTCCACGTCATTTGTTTTCTCTATTTCAAAATCATTTGTTATCTCTATTTCAACATCTGAATCGTTATCATCCACGTCCACGTCATTTGTTTTCTCTATTTCAACATCATTTGTTATCTCTATTTCAACATCCGAATCGCTATCGACTACCAAATGTCCTTTCGCATCAATATCATCGATTAGATTTGTTATTGAAGCTTCCTTGTGTGTCTGAACTTGTAAATCCATTGTATCTTATTTGTCATGTATCAAACAAATGATGAACATTAGTATTCAGTTCATTACAAAGAAGTGATCGATGCGAATAGAATAAGAAAAACAATTGGTACATTATTTGATTACAATAAACAACGTATTATATCTTAAAAACAATTGATGATCAATAGGGATATCAATTCATTATGTGCTTCATTATGGACATCATGTGCTTCATTATGGTATACCAGAATTTATTAGAAGACTATTAGAACATTCTAGAATAGTTATTCAACATATTATATTTAAAATAATGATGAACAATATGGATATCAATTCATTAATATCATGTGGTTAATAATCGTAGGGGTGAAGAACAACTAACGATTCAAAAAAAAAACCTCATGAATAAAAATTACCTTTCGAGAAGGAAGATAAATAGCAGGTTTCAATGATTTCCTTTGCTTCAATGCGATGAATGATAGAAGATAATTGTTAGGTAGGATAATATTAAAAAGTCTAGAGATTCATAAGAAGATAAAATAGGAATAAAATTAATTTAATAGATTTTAATAAAAACTACGTAGTTTTGATTAGATGCATAACAGTCCCATATTCACTTTTTCCTTTAAAATATTTGCATTTGTTAGAAACTTAACACAAATTCACATGTAAACTATTATTTGCTTCTCATTTTAATAATCGTTTTCTTACATTTGTATATGTACAATTGATTTACATATTAATCTTGATGAGTTCCATGGTGATTCTTTATGCCTCTAGTTTTTATCCAGAAACATATTGTTCAAATATTAAGAAGATATTAATAATAATTAATAGAGTAAATTGTCAAAATCGTCTCTGAGGTTTAAGTCTGTTTGTTAGTTTCATCCAAAATGACTTTTTTGTGCCAAATTGTCATTCACTTTTGGCATTTTTTTGTCATTTTAATCCAAATCACTAACTTAGTTTACCTTTTCAGTTAAATTTAAGGATATTCGGATGAAACTGGCAAATATAAAACCTCAGGGATGATTTTGGCAATTACTCAAACTCTTTTTAATTTCTTTTATTAATTAATTGTCACGTATATATAAAACAAAATATACATGCAGTTTTTATAAAAAAAAAAATAATAGTATTGTTACATAATTTTTATAAAAACCACTAACGCAGTTTTTTTTTTTTTTTTTTGAGGTGAAAGATGTTTTAAATTTTATAAGTTAAAACATAAATTAATTTCCTATTTTTTATATAGTTGCTAATGACCTACTGAAGTTTTTAAAGGTTGAAAGCTTAAAAAAGGAACTTATGTTAGTATCATGATAGCCCAATTTGTATTTTTTTTAAATGACCAAAACACCCCTATAGAGGTTTATAACTTGAAAGCTTAAAAAAGAAACTTATGTTAGTATCCAGACAACCCCAATTTGTATTTTTATTCGTATTTTTTTGCTCTGTTAATCTCTCTAATGAGTTTACTCTGAATTCGTGTGCGTAATGCAGGCTACTATTGGTATTGGTTTTTTTTATCCAAAATCATGTATCTCGAATATCGAACTGTTCGCTTGCAGCTTTGGTAAAACTACATATTCCATAAATTTGTATTTATTAATCAACTGTAACAGAAAAATTGTTCCACTCAATAAATAAATAAATAAACTGGCATTAATCTCATGTTTCGGAAATGTTTATAGGGACATAGCTGGACAAGAAAGTTTCAGGAGTCTAATTCCTAGTTACAAAACTTCAGTAGGCCACTAGGAACTATATAACAAAATTGGAAATTAATTGTCTTAAATTATAAAATTTAAAAGATCATTCACCTTAACAAAAAAAAAAACAAAAAAACTGAGTTTGTAGTTTGGATGAAAATTTATAAAAAAATATATGACAAAACTATTATTTTTTTTATAAAAACTGCATGTATATTCTGTTGTATATATATGTGACAAAATTAATTAAGTAAAAGAAATTAAAAAGAGTTGGAGTAAATTGCCAAAATCGTCGCTGAGATTTTATATTTGTCAGTTTCATCCAAATATTCTTCAACTTAATTAAAAAAGTAAACTAAGTTAGTGGTTTGGATGAAAATAGAAAAAAATGCTAAAAGTGAAGAGCAATTTAGCACTAAAATGTCATTTTAGATAAAACTGACAAACATGCCTAAACCTTAGACCAGATGGTATGGGGCCTGGCTTAGGCCCGGCCTAGCCCGGTGCCGGTCCCCCACACCGTCCCCCTCGGCTCGGCTCGGCTCGACGCGTCGCATTCGGCCCCCACTCGACGAAGTTGACGGGCAGTGGCGGATCTAGAAAAAAAAATCAAGGGGAAACGCTTCAAAAGTTGCTTTTATATAGGGGCAGCGAAATCGAAAAAACCTCAAATTTTTTCCAAAATTTACACTACCACCTGAGCGTCAAGGGGTAGCGGGGGCTACCCCTAGTATAAAGCTACATCCGCCCCAGTTGACGGGCCTCCCTTCTCTCTGTGAGACCTATACATACATACATACATATATATATATATACATAAAGGGGCTCATCCCCTTAGGTCCATCCCCTTCAAGCCCTTCCTACGTGGCGGTGACGTGGCGGCCCATCCCCGTGGAAATGAGGCTCTCCATACCCACCAGTCTTATAGACGATTTTTGCAATTTACTCTAATTAATATCAACAAAGTAAGTCCGTTTGGTTGTGTTTCTTTCTCTCCATCCTACATTCTCGGACTGCTCTATTTTCTTTATTTGTTTATTTAATAATCTAAGGACATGCAGAAAATGTGGCAAGAAAAAGTAAAAAAATGATTTACGAGAGAATTGAAACCACTTGTTTTAGATCGTATAATTAGAGGTAAAGAGCTTAGAGGTGGTGGTCTTTACATCTCAAATAATTTCGCAAAATAAGTGGCCTTCTAATCTATTTTCCCAATAATTTCGCAAAATAAGTGGCTCCTATAACCCTCAACGTTTATCTTTAGTTTTACTCTTATCATTCGATGGATTAAATCATCATGTGACTCATCTCTTTTTTTCCTTGCATTAATTTAGGGTATAGTCAACCTTTATTTCCCTCTTCCATCTCCTATCATCTCTTTATCTCTCTCTTTTTTTTACATTTACATTTCTTAGATTTGAGTTCGGTATGCTTGCCAATTATCCTCTTTTATCTCGTACAATATATTGAGCAATCAATGTGGTGCGTATTTCCTCTTTTGCTATTGATCTTGTGACATTTTCCTCAAAAGAAACATGATTGATGTATATGTATATACTTAATTTTGGTATCTAGTTAGCCAGATGATGAAAATATATGTATCTACATACATTGCTTATGATGCATATGATATTAGTTTCAATCCAACATATACTACTTGTGAAATATGAATGCCAAATCTTTACATGAAACAAAATTTATTTGTGTTATGCATGTTCAAATAGCTTGTAATTGATGCACTCGAAACTTGCTCCAAAAAACTCGTTCGAAATTAGCATGTTTAAAACCGAGCCGGCTCGAATTGTTTTATCGTTAATTTATTATGTACACAATATATATATATGCGCGCGCGCGTGTTTTTAGAAGTGTGGGAGGCTTTTGGCTAGCCTACTTGTCATTTCGTAAAAGCAATTTATTTTTATTATTATTTTTATTGTTGTTGTTGTATCCTAATTTTAGCCCAACACCGAATATCAGATATTGCTCACGTCAATACTAAAAGTGTAGAGATGTTCAAATAACTCATGGCTCGAATAAAACTCGCTTTAAATCGGATTATTTTAAAACATCGTTTCTAAACTGAGCTCGGCTAAGTTGGCTCAGCTCAGCTCGTTTACAAACCAATTTAAGCATGATCTGACCTTTTTATGTATGTGATTGACTGATCATAATTTCTTTGTTCTTTCCAGATAATGGATTCCAAAACTGTGGAAACCGACGAAAAGCCAAAGTCTGAGGTTTCTGAATCAAACCTGAAAGGCATGGGAAGTATTAGAGAGAATCATATGTTGGGGGACAGCAACATGTCTGCAAGCACCAAAGACATGTTGTTTAGAGCTGATCAAATTGATCTCAAAAGCTTGGATGTGCATCTAGAGAAACATTTGAGTCGAGCTTGGTCAAGAAATGTAGATACCAATGGACCAAAAGAACCATGGGAAATTGATTTGGCTAAGTTGGAAATAAAGAATCTTATTGCTCGAGGAACATATGGTACCGTTTATCGTGGCACTTATGATGACCTAGATGTTGCTGGTAATTCCTTAAGTTGCTTTCATGCATTCATAGGTTATTAGATTGTGATAGGATATCTAACGCGACCAAAAGCAAATAAAAAAGAAAACAATATTAAACGAAATTTGATATGTGTTCAAACCGTTACATGAAGCCCCTTCTGCGTGGTGGCTATAAATATGGCACGTCAAGGGAAACTTGAAAAGCTTGAATTAAATGTCGAAAATCTAAAAACGAAGTTGACTTCATAGAATAGACGTGAAAATAAGGGTGTTCATTATCCGAATCAGACTCTTAAAACACAAGACTTGATTTGATCTGAGCTCGGATAAAGAATTTGAATCCAGGTGTCGAATATACAAATCAGATACTAATCTAACCCGAATTCAGAACTTGTATTTCAAGTTGTGAGGGCCATACCTAGGGAAGAAAGAATTTTCATAGGAGGTGACTTTAATGGCCATATTGGTAGACATAGTGATGGTTTTAGTGAAGTTCATGGGGGTTTTGGTTTTGGTGATAGGAACAACCCTGGTAGGGATTTGTTAGAGTTTGCGGTGGCTCACAACCTAGGTATTTTGAATTCTTTCTTTAAGAAGAAAGAGTCACAGTTGATTACTTTTAGTAGTGGTGGACATAACACTCAGATTGACTATATTTTGTGAGGGCCATACCTAGGGAAGAAAGAATTTTCATAGGAGGTGACTTTAATGGCCATATTGGTAGACATAGTGATGGTTTTAGTGAAGTTCATGGGGGTTTTGGTTTTGGTGATAGGAACAACCCTGGTAGGGATTTGTTAGAGTTTGCGGTGGCTCACAACCTAGGTATTTTGAATTCTTTCTTTAAGAAGAAAGAGTCACAGTTGATTACTTTTAGTAGTGGTGGATATAACACTCAGATTGACTATATTTTGATGAGGCTAAGAGATCGAAGGTGGTGGAGGGACTGCAAGGTTATACCAGGGGAGACAGCAGTGGCTCAACACCGTTTATTGGTGGCGGATATAAGCATGAGAGGAAAGCTGACCAAGGGAGAGAGGGTAATACGACCTAGGGTTAGATGGGGTATGTTAAAGGGCGACAAAATCGAAGTGTTTAGAGATAAGGTCCTCTCAAGGACATCTCCTAGAGTAGATGGGGACGCAAACCAAATGTGGGAGGACATGGCAAACATCATTACTAATGTGGCGAATGAAACGCTAGGGGTCATAACAGGAAAGAGGTGTGGCCATAAGGAGTCATGGTGGTGGAATGAGGAAGTGCATACTAAAATAAGGATTAAACAAGGGTGCTTTAGGGATCTTTTAGGGTGTACAGTCGAGGAGGAGCGAGTGGTTTTAAGGGTGAGGTATAAAGAGGCCAAGAGAGAAGCGAAGAAGGCAGTGTCAGAAGCGAAGAACGCAGCTTACAAGCAGATGTATGATCGACTGGAAACAAAGGAGGGGGAGCATGACATGTTCAAGATTGCAAAAGCTAGAGAACGTAGAAGGCAGGACCTAGGAGCAGTGAAGTTTTTAAAGGGAGAGGATGGATGCGTTTTGGTCAAAGAACACGACATAAAGAGGAGATGGCAAACGTACTTCTACAATCTTTTCAATGGCGGGAGGGACTACCAACAAGAAAATGACGATTCACCTAGTCAAAGGCAACTACGGAATAACGGCTACTGTAGACGTATCACACGGGAGGAGGTGAAAACAGCTCTTAGAAAGATGGGAAGGGCTAAGGCAGTAGGGCCAGATAACATACCGATTGAGGTTTGGAAATGCTTGGGAGAAGAAGGAGTACATTGGCTAACTATTTTATTCAATTTTATTTTCAAATCGGGGAAAATGCCAGATCAATTGAGGAATAGTGTAGTAGTACCTGTGTATAAGAACAGAGGGGACGCCCAATGTTGCGGGAATTACAGGGGGATTAAGCTGCTAGGACACACTATGAAATTATGGGAGAGAATAATTGAGACGAGAATCAGAAGAGAAACTCAAGTCACAGTAAACCAATTTGGTTTCATGCCAGGGCGATCGACTACGGAAGCAATACATATTCTAAGGAGATTGATGGAGAAGTATAGGGAGAAGAAACGGGACCTACACATGGTGTTCATTGATCTTGAAAAAGCCTATGACAGTGTGCCACGTAGACTGATTTGGGATAGTTTGGAGAGTAGAGGGGTTTCTGGGAAGTATATAGACTTAATTAGGGATATGTATGTTAGGACCGAGACTGCTGTCCGAGCGCCTGTAGGGGATACTGAGTCTTTCCCGGTGGAGGTAGGACTACACCAAGGGTCTACTTTGAGCCCTTTTCTATTTGCAGTTATCCTAGATGAGTTGACAAAGTCAATTCAGGAGGCTCTTCCGTGGTGCCTGCTTTTCGCAGATGATATTGTGTTAGTTCCTGATAGTAAACATAGCCTGAATGCGAGGTTAGAACAGTGGCGAGCAGCTTTAGAGGGCAGAGGTTTAAGGATTAGTCGTTCTAAGACTGAGTACCTATATTGTGACTTTAGTGGAGTAGACAGCGTTGAGGACATCCAGATCACCATTGACGGTCAAGTGGTTCCGCAGGTTAATAAGTTCAAGTATCTAGGATCGGTTGTTCAGAGGGATGGGGAGATAGATAGTGACGTTGCCCACCGCATCCAAGTTGGATGGTGTAGGTGGAGAGCAGCCATTGGGGTATTGTGCGATAGAAGGTTCCCAACAAAATTGAAAGGGAAATTTTATAGAGTTGCAATTAGACCTGCTATGTTATACGGAACCGACTGTTGGGCCATTAAGGAAGTACAAGCACGCAAGATGGAGGTGGCAGAGATGAGAATGCTAAGATGGATGTGTGGGCACACAAGGTTAGACCGGATAAGAAATGATGTTTTTAGGGAGAGGTTAGAAGTAGCCAGTATATCAGATAAGATAAAAGAGGGAAGATTGAGATGGTTTGGGCATGTGAAGAGGAGGCAGACAATAGAGCCAGTTAGAGTAGTTGAAACTCTCGTGGTGGGGGGGAGGAGGAGTAGAGGCAGACCCAAAATCACTTGGGATGAGCGGATTAGGCAGGATTTGCAAAAATTGCACCTCTCTGAGAACATTGTCCATGATAGGAGCTCGTGGAGACGGAGGATTAAGGTTAAAGATTTCTAGGAGTGGGTTCAATTGTGTTTTTATGGGTAGTGTATAGTCGTAGATATGTATCTATTTGTATAGGCTGTTTGTGTTGTTATATTTGTCTTGTTTACCATGCACTCTTTTACCACTCATGTTATATTGGTAGCTCCATACACACACACACACACACATACACCTCATGTTCTATATATTTTTTTCTCTTTCTTTCCTGGGTGTTTTGGAGCCGAGGGTCTCACTGGAAGCAACCTCTCTATCCCTAGGGATAGGGGTAAGGTGTGTCTACATCCCACCCTCCCCAGACCCTACAAATAGCTCTGCTATTTGTGGGATTTTACTGGGTATGATTGATTGATTGATTGATTGATTGATATTTCAACCCGATTATTAGAATTCAAATTACATAATTTATATTTAATTTGTTAAAAAGATAATATGTTTTTTGTTACTTTATATACATATTAGAGCACCCACATCGTTTGGTATAAAACACTCGTCCACTTTTTGGACCACCCCATTGTGAAGGATGACATGGGCTAGTCCGGTTTGGCCGTTTGGTGCATCGGACTAGTCCAAAAGCTATATATGTACTGTATCCCCTTTGATTTAATATATAATTAAATTAAAAAAAAGGCTTTTTGTGTTTGAATTAAAAAAGCTTTAAACATAATTAAAATAAACAAAAATATATAAACCTTAAATTATTACACAAACCGAATTAAAAAATTACACAAAACTAAATAAAATATTACACAAGGGTAGGGATATGGTAAAAAGTGTCTAAAATGTAAGAAGTGTAATAAGTGTTTTAAACCATTGGATATTTGATCTAATGGTTGAGATTAATAGGGTATAAAATGTAAATTGTGTTTTAATTAGAAGGACCTTATGTAAAAATTGAAGGGCAATAGTGACTTTTCCAACATTTCAAATATGGTAACCGTTTCAAAACCACCCATCAAACTCCTAAAGATCAGCGAATTATATGGTAACCGCCATCAATCTCCAAAAAAAATCAGCGAATTTCTTCATACTTTAAAACATTCCCAGATTTTTAAAACGTAATCGCAGATTCAAGTCATGGTGTTTTATCTGGAGACATTGTTGATGGCGTGGTGTTTTATCTGGAGACATTGTTCATGGCGTAGTGTTTTATCAATACAAAACATTCCCAGATTTTAAAACACCATGACTAGGATTCAAGTCATGGTGTTTTATCTGGAGACCTTGTTCATAGTGTGGTGTTTTAAACATCTATGATTCAAGTCATGGTGTTTTATCAGGAGACATTATTCATTGCGTGGTGTTTTATCAATACAAAAACATTCCCATATTTTAAAACACCATGACTATGATTCAAGTCATGGTGTTTTAACATCTGGGCAATCAGATACAAAACATTCCCAGATTTTAAAACACCATGACTAGGATTCAAGTCATGGTGTTTTATCTGGAGACCTCGTTCTTAGTGTGGTGTTTTAAACATCTATGATTCAAAGTCATGGTATTTTATCGGGAGACATTATTCATGGCGTGGTGTTTTATAAATACAAGACGAAAGAAATTGGTGACGGTGGTCGGAGAAGATGATCTGAGAATTAATGGCGATTTTATGATGAGAATTTACGATCACCATCCTAAAAAAACTCATCAGCGGTTATTATTTTTTTTTTTAGCAATTATCTAGGAAATCAATTAATTGATAAGAATGGACAATTACTAATATACCCTTTTGAATTAATTAAGATTAGGGACACTTGTCATTCTCACATTATTTCTCACACTTCTTACAAAAGTTGGACTTTGTACAGGATCCTTTACCTATTACACAAAACTAATTAAAATATTACACATAAACCTAATTCAAAACATAATTATACATAATAAGTCCCGATTAAACACACATAAACCATTTGAAAGTAGCCGTTAAAAAAGAGGTGTTGGAACAACAGCCATTTGTAAAGAAAAAAGAACCGTTGGAACACTAGTCGTTTGAAAAAAGAACCATTGGAAATATTAAATATTAGTTTATGATATATTTATTTTATTTTGTATATTATTCTCTTTTTGTTTATTATAATTTTTTATTTAAAAAAGAATAAATAAATAACAAAATATTAAAATAATTTATGAAAAAATATATTTTTAATATAAAAGAAATTCAACTATTATTTATATAACTTATAAATAGATTATATAAGGTGGATAATGGTTGTGGTTTAAAATGATGTGACATGCTGAGGAGTGAAACCAACCGGTCTTCATTTAAATTAACCTAAGTTCGAATTGGTTTATCAAATTTTGAGTTATAATCAATTCAATTTTAGTTTCAAAGTTTTCAAATCCATATAACCAAAAAAAACAAAACGGATAAACACCTCTACACATAACAATCAAATCAAAGATTTGTGTATTGTTACAAAATAAAAATCAAACATATGAAAATACGTCTTTGGCGGTTTGTACTTATGGACCTCATAACTAGTCCCCCTTTTAAGTTGCAACTTTGTATCAACATTTACTGTTTTACCAAGATAGAATATAATCATCAAAATTCTGGTTATTGCATGTTTTACAGTGAAACTATTGGATTGGGGTGAGGATGATATGGCAACTAGTGCGGAACTGGCTTCTTTAAGAGCATCATTCCGGCAAGAAGTTGCTGTTTGGCACCAGTTAGACCATCCAAATGTTACTAGTGTACGCAAAGATATATAACGAATACTTTCTTTTGGTGTTGTAACTGATCACAAAATGTAATGCAGTTTGTGGGTGCTTCGATGGGAACATCGAATCTTAGGATACCTGAGAAAACCTCAAGCGATGGTCCGACTGATAAACTTCCATCAAAGGCTTGTTGTGTGGTTGTGGAGTATATCTCAGGTGGGACATTAAAAGGGTTGTTGTACAAGAATAGAAGGAGGAAGCTCCCTTATAAAGTTGTTATTCAACTTGCTATGGATCTAGCTAGAGGGTGAGTTTCTCTTGTGTCATATGGTTTTTTTTTTTTACTCTAAGTGTGGCACTTGTTAATGATTTAGATCATGTTAATGATTCAAATACCACTATGACAAGTATTTGAGTTCTATTTATAAAAAAATGTTTAAACATTTTATGATATTGTCTGCTCTTGTAAATATGTGAAAATGTTCTCGTATATAATAAGCGCGATAACATCACTACTATTGAAAAAACACGTAGATAAGTTGTGACAACTAATTTGCTATAGTGTATGCTAAGCTTAATGGTTTAAAGTGTTTACAAAGCCATCAAATCACTATTAAAAAGGTGTGATTATATCATGAGAATATAGTTTGTAACTATATATTGATAGAAATAAAAAAAAGTTATTTGTTTCGACAAAGTACACAATTTTTAAACATGCACATTTTGTCACCTCGGAGTCTTTTGTTGTCAATAAACAACGAATAAAGAAATGTTGTTATGTTGCAGATTGAGCTACCTCCATTCAAAGAAGATTGTACACCGCGATGTGAAAGCTGAAAATATGTTGCTAGATACTCATCGAAACCTAAAAATTGCAGACTTTGGTGTTGCCCGTGTTGAAGCTCAAAATCCTAGAGACATGACGGGTGAAACCGGAACACTAGGTTATATGGCTCCTGAGGTGATCTCGTTCGTTATGTTATTGGCACTTTTATTTTTGTAATTTATTTATAAACTATAATTCATATCATACAGAATACATAACAAGTGTTTTGTCAGGTTCTTCAAGGAAAGCCTTATAACAGAAAGTGTGATGTATACAGCTTTGGTGTATGTTTATGGGAAACCTATTGTTGTGATCTGCCATACCCATTTCTCAGTTTTTCTGAAGTTTCCTCTGCAGTTGTACGACACGTGAGTACCTTCACAATCAAGAATTTTGATGTGTGCACTTCTTTTTGTGTTTAGAATTTGACTTCATAAAATTACATGTTTCTCTATGTTTACAAGTGCTACCCATACATATATCTAAATTGAGAAATCTCTTTAAGATTTTGTATTTTTCTCGCAGTTATAAACACATTCACTTTTTACATACTTATAACCAACAACGGAACCAGTAGGGTCAAGAAGGTCCACCAACCCTTTGGTGGCAGAAAAATTCTTCAAACTTACTATGTGAAAAGTTGGAATTTTCAGCATAACATGAGTTGGACCTTCTAAATTGTCGTCGGTCGGTGGAGAAAAAAACATAATTTCCTTTAGGAAAATGTGAATCTTAATAGAGAAAATATGTAAAATTTTCAGAAATACACGTAAGTATTTCCTTTTGGAGGAAATACCCGAGTTTCCTTCAATACTTGACAACCCTCCGAACGAGAGGTTCTGGTTCTGGTTTTGCTTATTGTAAATAAGCTAAAAAATCAAGAAGAAAAAAAGAATGAGCTAATTTTATATTTATTATATCAGTTTTACTCTATTTTTGAAGCATTGATTACTTAAATATTCACACAATTGACTTGAATAAGTTACTCATAAAAATGTTAGAATCTGAGGCCAGAGATACCAAGATGCTGCCCAAGTTCTTTAGCAAACATAATGAGAAAATGTTGGGATGCAAATCCGGACAAGCGGCCAGAAATGGATGAAGTTGTGAAGTTACTAGAAGCCATTGATACCAGCAAAGGCGGAGGTATGATACCCGAAGATCAAGCTACTGGTTGTTTCTGCTTTGGCCAAATTCGAGGCCCATGAATTAGCAAGTTCTAATCCCCTCCAACAATATTAGTATGCGATATCATTAATTAATGCATCGGTACGTGTTCTAATTGATTGTATAGAGTGGAATGTACTAAAACAAATCAAGAATTCATTTGATTCTATGACATGCAACTAAATGCTAGCATGCATATAGTTGTAATATCTAAATTGTTTTATCTAATGGATTGTTTTTTAGATTACTTGTTCTTGCTTGATGTGGTGACAAAGTTTATCAAGCTAATTTGGTCTTAGTTTTTAGACTATATAATTAGTATATTGTACAGTTTGTATGTTTGGCTTGGGTTTGATTCTTTGTGTTGCAATTGTAGCAAGTGTAGTTGGTATAGGTGTATGATATTATGATTATGGTGGATTGTGTTGTGTTTTCAACTGGGCCAATTATCAGCCCAATTTGAGTGATTGTATTGTTTGGTATGTCTAAGTAGGTCATATGTGCCTTAATTTGACCTTAGGCAAGCACGAATTACTTAATTTATATTATTACTTAACTTAGAGGGTGTTTGGGATTACGTTTTTGAAGTGATTATTTGATTATTGCGTTTGTAAAACATAAATAATCTAAAAAAGTGTTTGGATGAAAAAGTGATTATCTGCCTCCAAAACGCAGTTTTGGAGAAGCATGTACCTACATGCTTTTCAAAACGCAGTTTTGAAAACGCAAAATCTATTTTGAAAACACATAATCTATTTTGAAAACGTAACAACAAACACCTCCTTAAGAGATATTTTTGTTAGGGTTTTGGTGCTCACTTATTAGACCCAAACATAGATCTCCTTATATCTCCTTATAACTAGTGCACACTCTTCATGTCCCACAAATCCCAAATCCCAGTACATAGCCTAACAGGAATTTAGGATGCGGCAAAATGGCAGAGCAAGTTTGTGTGAACCAAATGAAAAGTCTGAAACCAATTGGACTTTTTTTGTCTATGGTTTTAGGGTTGTGTCCCAAACTTTATCAATAGCATTGCTATGAGCTGAATTTTAATTGGTTATTTATATTTTAACTTTTTTCTTTTATCAATTTACAGCTTCAGCTTCTATAAATTGTTCCAACATAAGGGCGGCCTATACAATTTCTTTCAATAGATATAATACTAGCATCCCCATCTTCCCATGGCTCATTTAAGTCCACCTAAACCTTACCAACTTCACTTTTGCAACACATCCTTAGTTCCCCATCTTGTGTTTTTTTTTTTTTTTTTCATCCCATGCCGGATGAGTTCGAAACCTTTGATTACATGTTTTCCCATACGAAAAGCGTCTCCAAATTTTGAGGGCAAAAACAACCCCCACTAACTCCAAGCTATTAACCTCATAATGCTTAAGTTGTAGTGAAACAAATATGAAAATGTATGTTGAACTTGTAAAGTACTAATATGCCAAAAGACCAACAACTGGTCTAAAATCAGTTCCGCTTCACAAGAAATAAAGATTTGAATCAAGAGTGTTACAAACTGTTAAATCCAATAAAACGACTGATGAAGACAATGAAAGTGATGGTCAAAACTACTGATCAAAGTACGATGCCAAGAGTAAACAACTGCTGGTTTACAAACACTAGTACTTCAAAGCAGTTATTGTATAGATATTGGCAGCTGTTTAATGTAACATTTTTCTTTGTAATATTCACAGTAGTTTTATAACAATTGGAAATCATTTAGTTAGTTATTTTGATTGTTAGAGGTCACTTTCTAGGTGAAGTTATCATAGGTCGTCAGTTATTTTCCATTCCAGTTCTTAAAATATTCAAGTTGATTGGTTTGGTCCAGTCTGTGGCTCGAAAGTTGAACCAAACAAGCCGCTTATGTTCTATTTGATTTAGATGTCGATAGTTTTGTTATGGTTTCGTGGAAACAAAACAATACCTCATCACTTGACTTCTAAATACCCATATACACTAGACACAAAATAACACCATAATTTATGAGTAGGATAATTAACTAGTTAGAGCATCTGCATTGCAAGTCCATCGACCCCCAAAAATCCAATTTGCAAATGCGGAAAAGAGAGTGAGTTGGGTTGGTGAGCGATGTGGCATGGGTCATGGAGCCATTTCAATGCCAGATGCTTTTATGATCAGACCTAAAAACGAGATCAAGACAAATGCTCTTATGATAGGGAGGCCTAAAATATGAACCTAAAAACAACATCAAGACAAGTGCAGGAATCAAATGAGAGAGAGAATTTACAAGTCATGTGTCAGATTTCAAATGCGGTAAGTCCATATATCAGGTCTCCCGGACTTTTTTTAAAACAATACTAACGTCGATAAGTTAGTAAAATGGAGACTAATAAACAGAACACACTGATGCACCATGAATAATTTGGTTAATAAAACAGAACACACTGATGCACCAAGAATAATTTGGCAGATTTAGCAAACAATATATATATATATATATATATATATATATATATATATGAGCTTACGAATAATCATCTTGGTGGTGGGCGTGATGCCTGCGCTGAGATCTTCTCTGTTTGCGGTTATTATGTTTTCTAGGTGATTTAGCAGTGACAGGGCGTCGAATTTCCTCTACACTTGGTGGAAGTCCAAAAACGCAATCAAAAGGGTTTTCCATTGCAACAAACCCGCTATTCATCTGTAGTGTAAACAGTTTAGCAAACAAGAAGTTGAACCCCGTTTCATAATTTGTTATGCGGCTAGTTGAACCGAAACACAATTTGTCCAACTTCTGTATATGTAACTTTGTTAATCAAACTGTTAACAAACAAAGGCAGGCAAAGATACTTACGGGAACTGGCTTGAGTTCTGGACCGGTTTTGGCATCATCATCAAGATGGGATTCATGATTATCTGTCATTTGGGGATGAGGTGGACTTTCAACAAAGGTATTACGAAAACGCCACCTTAATTTTGGTATGTCGGATGCTGAATCGTCGAAGACATTCTCACAGTAGAAACGTTTGGATATAAGCTTTGTTGTCACTGGATGATTTGGGTACCTTTTCAGTATTCTGCAACGCAAAAACATTTTCAGTGTATTTAGATTTTATCCAGAAAAAAAAAACCACTCAAATTTCAACTTCATTCTGATGGTACAACACCACAGCTTACACATCTAGTACTCTAGATTTTGTATAAAAATTTCCAACACAGCATGAACATAACATGAAATTCATGGATTAGTAGGCCTGTAAATGAACCGAACGTTCATGAACTGTTCGTGAACTTATTCGGCAGGAAGTTTGTTTATGTTCGTTTATTTAATAAACGAACGAACACGAACAAAAAATTTTGTTCGTTTAATTAAATGAACGAACATGAACACACATTGTGTTCGTTCATTTATGTTCGTGAACATTCGTTTATGTTCGTTCATTTATGTTCGTGAACGTTCATTTATGTTCGTTTATTTACGTTCGTTTATGTTCGTTTAAATTTTAGTAAATACATAAATAGTTATATTTATAAAAATATTAGGTTTTCTAACTACTTATATAAATATAACTAATTAGCATTTAGCAACTGAGTTTTCTACTAATAAAAATGAAATTTTAAAATTGTTCTTAGATCGTAACTGATCACTTAATATTTGTATAAAAAAATACTTAATTTTAGTATTTATGAACCCTAATTTCGATGTGTTTTTAAATGAACTGTAATATATTAGACTTGTTTGTTTGTGTTCACTAATGTTAAATTGTCTTTGTTTATATTTGTTCAGTTACGTTTATTTGTGTTCGTTTGTGTTTGTTCAATCATGTTAATTTATTTTTGTTTATGCTTATTCAAATATGTTCAGTTATTTTTTTGTTTATGTTCGTTTATGTTCGTGAACTGTTCGTTTAGGCTTTAAACGAACACGAACATACCCGATTTCTTAATGAACAAACACGAACAAAAAAATGTGTTCGATTATATGTTCGTGTTCGAGTTCGGTTAAAGTTAAATGAACGAACATGAACATGCCTGTGTTCGTGTTCGTTCGGTTCGTTACAGGCCTATGGATTAGGTTTAACCTAAACGAGCTTGTTGGGTCATTTCAGGGTGACGCGCAAACATGTTTAGCTAAACAGGTCAGGTCTGTGCCAATCCGGCAACCTCAAGGATTGATCCATTTATTTATCATTTTATATAAAAAGACATTTGCGTCATAACGTAAATTGGTTGGGTATTTATGTCAAAACTTAAAAGGAAATAGGCATGAAGTTTGTTATTTTAATTGCATTTGTTTCATAAACATTTGTGTTTTATGTAAACTTATAATTTAAGAGTGATAATGTACAAAAAAGTAGATAAAAAAAAGGGTTAAATTGGTTGTGTTCGTGACAGCCCGCAAAGGTGCAAGACATGTTTGGGTCCCTGTGTATGCCATGATTTCCGAGTTTCGGTCGTGTTTGGGTTCATCTAAAGTTTTCGGGCCCGGTACAACCCGCCAACACACAGCAGGAATTGTTCAACACCCCTGCCTTAGTACCTTATACTATATATCGTGTTCTTCATTCAAAATTTTAACTCAGAAAACAAAAGTCAAACTATTTGTGAGAGTGGACAATATATGATCAGTTAAAACAAATAGAGTAGGAAACTATAATGGAAGGCTAGACGATATAAGCCAAACATGCCCAAGTTGCCATATATGATCAAGTATATGCTTCAAAACAGCTATCTTAAGATATAATCGTTTAATTTCTTGATAGGTGGTGCCAAAATGGGTGGTTGGATGGGTTGGGTAGCACATAAAAATGGGTTAACTTTTCAGCCAGTCAGGTCGGTCTGACTTGAAACATTCCTTCCAATTCTTAATTTTTTTTTAAATAAATATTATGTTATCTATGATTACAAAAACTATATACTTACAATATTAATATAATTATTTGAATAAAGCGATTCTAAGGGTCATTAAAAATACATTACGGGTAACTTTTGACCCATCCAACCCGTCTGACCCATTTTCTTGTAAAATGTAAACTCTTTTTGCTTTTACCCATTTGCCTTGCTAAAAATAAGACACAATCCAAAACGACCCATTCATAAGTAAACAAGGCGATCAAGTGCATTTATCCTTGAAAGTAGAATGATTACATTTGCTTGTTCCATTTAATAGACATATCATATACATACATGATTATATGTGTCCCATACCTGGATTTTCACTTTGTTAAATTTCCAAATGCATGCACTTGCTTGCGAATTATCTCAAAACATACAGAAAATATGAGGGATTTGGGCTGTTGAAGAAATAATAGCCAACAGAAAAATGAATAAATGACTCACATATTTGCCAATTCTCGTTGCATCCGACTTCCATCCATGGAAAGAATTTGTTCAATGCATGAATTAACCGACCGCTTAAATCTCCATGCTGCGGTCAAAGCAGCAGCTCCTAGAATTGGTTAAAGATCCATATCATAAGAAGCAAGTATGCAATTACATTACGAAAGCAAAAAAGATTACAAACGAAGAAGGTGATCTTTGTTTTTATATGCCAAGCGCCATCTTCTTATAGATTAACAATGTTGGTTGACAGATCATACATGTAGCCAGCTTTGCTTTTTAATTTTATGATTTCATCTATGCTCTAAATTTGCCTTTTAAGATAGTCAAAATGGTTTTTCTTTTGTCTTTGATTGCGGATACAATTATAATTTGTTTTAAGTGTTTCTTCAATACTTTTCATAAAAACGACTTAAAGACCGGCACTTTCTCATCCATTTACGACAGTCTCATGTAGACACATTTCAAGAAACCTTTTCACCACACTTTCTTGACAAAAAACGGTGATATGACATCCTAGCCGGTTTCAGTCATGACCAACTTTTGACCAAAAAGAAAACTATTAACCTCTGAAACACCGTGAAACAACGTGTCAAAATAAAGGACATATTCTTCATCTATTTTTTTCCTTTTGACTAGTTAGATTCTATTATTTATATGATACACTTGCAACATTTTAAAACAGTCAGCTAAATTCATAGAACAATTAAAGAGTGTTGATTACCTCCTGCAAGATTGATACGAAGCATTCTATTAAGGTTTCCTGTGACTGCGAGAAGAAAAAAACTAAAACCGTTAACTTTTGGTGACCATTAACATATCACTACCAGAAAAAGACGTTAATTAATAGTAGTGGCAAGAGCCAAGAGGAACACAAAGTATAGATATCATTAAAATGTTAGTGGTTACATCAAACGTACAGCAGTTGAGTTATTCAAGAAAACCGGCCTACATCATGTGTTTATGAGCTTACAGACATGAGGTTATGGGCTTCAATAAGCCATAGCCTTAAGTTAATAAGCTCATAAGATGTTGAAAAGGGTTAAACTAATGTATTCAAATGAGAGAACATAAACATAACAAAGCATCTACGACAACATAAACATATAGTTTAAGCTTATTTTGAATTTAAACAATTACATGGTGCATGCTAGATAATAAGAAAAAAGAATTCTTAACAAGAATACATTAAAAATGCGTATACGCTTACCTGACCATGCAAGTGCTCCACCAGCGCATGCACCTACAGTGAGCTGCTGAAGTGTATTTCCCTTCCAAGCCATAAGAAAGTTTGCTTCTTGACTTGTCAACTTCTCCTGCTAATACATATTAATTAAGCTAAGCCTCTCTAATGACATAAATTTTAGTAGTGATTCTGCTTATGGGTATCATATTACATCACTGAGAATTATTTTTCAATCAATGGTGCACCGTAAAAATTGAAATAAAATAAATAAAATTCATATGTTTGTTATCAGATGAGACTTTCAGTAGTTAGTTTCAGCCCCACTCAAATGAACCCTTTCGTTTCTTACTTTATGTCCTGTATGTCGGGTCATGCAAAGGTTTGACTGAAAATCAACTTAGATTCCATATCTTTTTCTTAATGAACTTCTTCTCAAAATCATCAATATTCGCTTACCAGTGACTAACCACATAACAGTTTATATATTTTTCTAAACACTGTATACAAACACAACCTATTTTGGGCATGTAATATACTGTTGTGTTGTACAACTGTACAGCTAAATTTTCAAAATGTTCATCAAACTGGGGTTAAGTTATTCTACAAAGACTTCTAATTGTAAGAAGTGTAAGAAAGATTTATAGAGTGACAAGTGTCCAATAACCTAAAACCTAAACCCACTACACCACCACCCAAAACCTAAACACCCACCCCACCACCACCCAAAAACCTAACCCCCCCCCCCCACACACACACACACACCACACCTTCTCTCGACAAAAAAAAAAAAAAAAAAAAAATTGGGTGGGTGGGTGAGGGGGGGGGGGGGGGGGGGGGGGGGGGGGGGGGGGGGGGGTTTAGGTTTTTGGGTGGTGGTGGGTGTTTAGGTTTTTTTTTTTTTTGTAGTGGGTTTTTTTTAGAAGCCTTTGTACCCTTCTTACAATAAGGAGCCTTTGTATTTGATCCTAATCCATCAAACTGATATGAAACTTTGATTTCCACTACACAATAAAGCAAAATTTTGACAATTAATGCCATAGATGCACACTTGCTTTGTAAATTAAATTGATAGAGCCGGATTCGAGACTGGCAATCTCCAAATATATTAAGAACAAAATGCTAAATTTCACAAGAAGTAAATAAACTTTGCTGCAAATTTTCTGTGTATTTCTTTCCGATGCAAATTTACAATTTAAAGCAGGAAAAGTCATGCGAGCCTAATAATCGGAACTAATGCAAGGTACTAGAAAATGGAAGCGCGGGCAAGCATAATGCTTCTACATAAGTGGTCCTTATCATATATCGAGTGAAAATCAAGTGTAAATCCATGATGATCATGCAAGTGAGACTGCTCTTTGAAGCAGTCTAATTAAATTGCCGGTATG
Source organism: Helianthus tuberosus (assembly GCA_030545235.1). Classification (NCBI taxonomy): domain Eukaryota; kingdom Viridiplantae; phylum Streptophyta; class Magnoliopsida; order Asterales; family Asteraceae; genus Helianthus; species Helianthus tuberosus. The sequence goes on from CM060363.1 coordinate 133,960,960, forward strand.
GATTAATACCGACAAAATTAACAAATTTACAGTAGTTTGTCTTGAAATCGTACTATATTTTTCAGCAAAACTAAAATTCTTAATATTTTTCCTTCAAATTGTACTAATTTTGTCAACAAAATTAAAAATTTACAATATTTTGCCTTAAAATTGTACTGATTTTGCCAACAAAGTAAAAAATTTACGATATTTTGCCTTAAAATTGTACTAATTTTGCCAACAAAATGAAAAATTTACAATATTTTGCCTTAAAATTGTACTAACTTTGTGAACAAAATAAAAAATTTACAGGAATTAGAAGAATTGCACATAAAAATAAACTTGTTTGGAGATCTAATTTGCAAATCACTTCCATTCCAGTTGAAACAGTGAAGACCAATCAAAACAACAGGAAGTCTAACGAGTGACCTCAATTATCAATAAAAACTTTCGAAATGATTGTTTATGCATAAGATATGAATTTAGATAAAGTTAAGTGTGGGTGCAATCTGCAATTTCCAGTTATCTGTAGTGTATTATTAATCGGAGTGTAATTGAAAAGGATGGATACCTGCTTAGAGCGGATGCGGAGAACTTGTTCGAGATCAATTAGGGATTCCGCCATTGCACAAAACCCCCCTCTGGATGGATTCCCTTCGGTCTTGGGACTCGGACTATGAATGAGTTTTAGGGGGTCGATGTGGCGTCAATGCGGGTGGTGGGTAGGAAACCAAAATAATCGAAAACCGTAACTAAAATAATCGAAGAAACTGAACCGAAACAAAAACCGATGGTTCGAATTTCGGATTTTTAATAACCGAAAATTTTGGTTCGGTTTTCGGATAACCATTTTCAATAATCGAAAAAAACCAAACCGATAAGTTACAATCCATATATTGTTAGAGTAAATTACTTTTTGAGTATTTGTGTTTTAGTGATTTTAACCATTTGAGTGCAAAATCAAAATGTTTAACGTCATGAGTCCCTAGACGGCTTTTTTTATAACTTTTTGAGTCCATTTTTTAACAAAATAGGACTCAAAACGTTATAAAATGAACAAAATTGGACTCAAAACGGTATAAAATGAGCAGTTAGAAACTCAGAGCATTAAACTTTTTTTTTTATTTTGGACACAAGTGGTTAAAATAACTAAAACACAGGGACTCAAAAAGTAATTTACTCATAATTTTATGTTTAAGTATTTAACCCAATGCTAGTAGAATTTATTAATTTTATTCTTGGATGTTAAGTGTTTGTAATAAAAACAGTACATGTTTATTCATAATTGAAATAATTTATTTACTACCTATAACAAATAACAAAATTGAATAATACTACAAAAAGTAATCATGATGGTTTAGATCACACATTTTCAAAAAGTCATAACCCTTCACACTACTTTTATATACATCACACCTTTACAAAAAGTCACTACCCTTCGTGTATATATATATATATAGGGTTGGGCTCTATAGGAAACCCCATCTTTTTTAAGAAACCTTGGAAACCCAATGTGAGCCATTAATTGTCTCTCATCTAACTTGATCAATGGCTCTCCTAATTTTTTGTAAGAATTAGATTTAAAAGAAATGATATAATACATTAGTACAAGTGGAAGGGGCATTTTCGGTAGAACATTTCTTCTCTCTCCACTGTCCAATCCTATCATCTCTCTTTAATGCAATGATCTTTCTCTCTCTTCATATCCATTTCAAAATCACAATCTCATCTCAGCTCTCTCAATTCCCTCTCTCTAAAATCACAGATCTCATTTTCTCCTCCCCAAATCAAAACCCTAGCCCCCATGACTTTCCCTTCTATCTACACAACACTTACAACCTGCAAGCCTAGAGATAGAGTGAGAGCCGTGAGAGAGAGTACCAGAGAAAAAGAGGTCCAGAGAAATCGAAAGAGAGAGAGAAAACTGGTGGATTTCCAGCCACCCACGGCAGCAGCAGCGCTGTGGCATTGGTGTTGTTGACCGTTATGGTTGGGGCAGGGGAATGAGTGAGGCACGATGGTGGTTGCAGATCTGGTGGTTGGTGGAAGGTGGTGACTGGTTCATTCTGGGGTGTTGGTGGTTGATAGCGGCGACAGTGGGTGGTTGTAGAAGGTGGTGGAGGGTGGGTGGTTGGTGGTGCTGGATGGTGACGAGATTGTTCGAAATTGAGAAGGGGGTTTTCGTGTGTTGGATGGTGGCAGGTGGGGTTGTGGTTTGATTTGGTGTGTTCTGTTGGATGGTGGCAGTGGCAGTAGTGGGCAGTGATGGTTGATGGGGCGGTGTTCGGCGGTGATGATTTTGTTTTGACCTAACCCTTGCTACAACCGCCATCGTCTTCTGCAACTGAATCATGCTTTGGTGTTTTTTCACAATTAAATCGGTCTTAAGTTATAGCATATGTTTTTCCCCAATTAAATCTAAATCGAGAGTGTTAGGCTTTGGTGGATGAGGTGTCCCAGTTATGATTCTTGTTTCTTTAATTAAGATGAAGTTGTTCAAGATTCTATTAATTTGTTTTTGTTATGAACCTGTTTTGTTGAGATTTGTGGATGTTTAGGCAATATAACCTGTTTTGTTGATATTTATGGATGTTTTGTTGGTTTGGTTTCTTGTTTGGGGATTTTGATCTTAACAATAATTGTTTTTTTTTGTTGGTTTAGTTGTTGGTTTGGGCTTTTGATCTGAACAGTAAGTGTTTTTTTTTTTTGTTGGGTTGTTTGATTTACAGTAACAGACCCATAACATGTGTTAAGCACCTGTTAGAATGATATATAACGTGTGTTGATTTACAGAAACAAATCCTTAAAGATATTCAATTGACAAGCTGGATGGATGTAGGCGACATTAATGCAGGGACATTGAATAAGTCAAATCTTTTGGGAAAGAAGTTTTCGTTCGTTTATAACATGTGTTAGTGGTTCATGTTGTAACAGATCCATAAAGAAGTTTTCATGTTGTAACAAGTTTTCGTTCGTTTATAACATGTTTTGCACATTTTGGAATGTATAACATGTGTTAGGCCTCTGTTATAATCTTTTTGTAACCTGACATGTATTCATGTATAAGCTAGTGGTTTACAAAACACCATGATGTGTATATACTGATCTAACATGTGTTACAATTTGTCTGTTCGGAACATGTAATTGATTAACATGTGACAAGGGTGAAAACAGTCGACGGGGGCGATGAGTTTAATGGTGAGCTTAGTTAATATCGTAATCTTGTTGTAACCCCACTTGTATACATATGATAACATGTAAGCATCCATTATAACCCGACTTGTATTCATGTATATCAAAAGTGGTTTGCAAAACACCATGATGTGCATATACTGATCGTAACACGTGTACAAGTTAATATGGAACATACAAGTTAATATTGTAACACCGTATACCTGGGATAACATGTGTTAAGCCTCTGTTATAATCTTGGTTTAACCCAACATGGTGTCATGTATAAGCTAGTGGTTTCCAAAACACTATTAACCCGACTTGTTGTAACCCCACTTGTATACATATGATAACATGTAAGCATCCATTATAACCCGACTTGTATTCATGTATATGAAAGTGGTTTGCAAGTTAATATGTGTACAAGTTAATATGGAACATACAAGTTAATATTGTAACACCGTATATGGAACATACAAGTTAATATGGAACATACAAGTTAATATTGTATAACGTGTGTTAAGCCTCTATTATAACGTGTGTTAAGACTTCCAGAATGGATGCATAAACTCCAATAGTAACTTAATAACATAGTATACCTGATATAACGTGTGTTAAGCCTCTTTTATAACGTGTGTTAAGACTTCCAGAATGTGTTAAGTCCATACCGTTTTAACATCATGTACTAGACAAAACAAAATAAGAGTCTCACATTACATATTACTAGTAACCGAAAATACATAGCACTAAGAAAATGGTGGAGCTTCCTTTGAAAGTCACATGTAACACATGCATGTGTTACACGTGTTACGTTGTACATGGGTTTCATGTCACATGTAACACATGCATGTCCGAGAAGTTCAACCTATAACACGTGTTAGTTGTGTTGTGCTGTAACATAAACATAGTCATGATCCTTGAGCATCTAATCCACGTTTGACGAAACCAACGGTCCCGAGAATTGGATCTTATTTCCCTTGAATCCATCACCGTCCTAATAACAAAAAGATAAGATAACCGTTAAGTCGTTAACCAGACATAAATATTAACACATTCATAGCCAGAATTTTTTTTTCTCAGATAACATCACAAAAACAGTTACTATTCAGATCAAAAGCCCCAAACAAAGCAACCAAACCAACAAAAAACAGTTACTATTCAGATCAAAAGCCCAAACAAGCAACCAAACCAAGCACAGCTTTTTAACACAAAAATAAAAAACCTGCAAATTAATCTTACACAACTGAAACAACAACTAACAAAGTACACAGAACTAAAAACCTGCAATTAATTCGTCATACCCTAATACATCGTCATACCCTAATACATGTCTCTATAACATGTTACTATGGTTTATCTGTGAAACAGGAGTTCAGACTATAACACGTGTTACGTTGGTTGTGCTGTAAGACAAACTTGGCTTTTCGTTTCTAAAAACAGATGTGCCGATTATTAGACGTCTAAAATTCAGCAAATAACAAAGTACACATAACTAAAAACAACAAGATTACACGTTAAATACGAAACATTAACGGTCTATAATTTGTAATCTATACGAACATTAACGGTTGTTCGTGTTTCACAATAACGGTTGGAATTATACAAACTGTAATTTGTAATCTATAAGACACATTAACGGTCTAATTACGAACATTAACATCCACACAGTCCCCAAGCTCAAAATTTCAATCATCTAACAAATATTACCCTCGCACATAAAAAAAACCCCAAAATTAATCCAAACAAATTTTAAATCAAAAAACAAACAATTAAAATGTCTCTAATACATCGTCATACCCTAATACATGTCTCTATAACATGTTACTATGGTTTATCTGTGAAACAGGAGTTCAGACTATAACACGTGTTACGTTGGTTGTGCTGTAAGACAAACTTGGCTTAGCTGTGAAACAGGAGTTCAGACTATAATACGTGTTACGTTGGTTGTGCTGTAAGACAAACTTGGCTTTTCGTTTCTAAAAACAAATGTGCCGATTATTAGACGTCTAAAATTTAGCAAATAACAAAGTACACATAACTAAAAACAACAAGATTACACGTTAAATACGAAACATTAACGGTCTATAATTTGTAATCTATACGAACATTAACGGTTGTTCGTGTTTCACAATAACGGTTGGAATTATACAAACTGTAATTTGTAATCTATAAGACACATTAACGGTCTAATTACGAACATTAACATCCACACAGTCCCCAAGCTCAAAATTTCAATCATCTAACAAATATTACCCTCGCAAATAAAAAAAAACCCCCAAAATTAATCCAAACAAATTTTAAATCAGAAAACAAACAATTAAACCTTTGTAGTTGATATGAGTTCAACACTCGGATAGAGATCATTCCCCCAAATATAATCTTTGGATGGAGAACATTCGGCTTCAGATTGATACGATCTAAAGAGCTCGTCGACATCAGTGACCTTTGAGCAGTAGTTGATGATGGCAACATTCAGATCTGGTGCCATTTTGAGTTAAATATATTCAGTTCCACATCTGAATATAGGAACTGAATATATGGGTTGGGGTTGGGGGATGGCGGTGGTGGAGGGGCAGTGGTGGCAGTGGTGGGGGTTGTGCAGCGGGGGTCGGTCGGCGGTGGTAAAGGTGCAACGGTGGTGGGGGTTGTGCAACAGGGTTGGAGGTGTTTACGGTGGTGTCGGAGGTACAATACAGATGGTGGTGCGGTGGTGATGATGGTGGTGGTGCGGTGGTGATGGTGGTGTGGTGGAAGAGAGAGAGGTGTACGATGAGAGAGAGATTTGATGAAGAGAGAGAGAGAGAAACTAATCAGATTAAGGAAGAGAGAGAGAGAGGTTTGGGAAGATAAATGAGAAATAAATGTTGTCAAATCATAGTACACAAAAGTCAAGATATCTTTTTGAGTTGGGTAGTGTAAAAAGACAATCCTACCCTTCAAAGCTCTAAAATCATATGTTGATGTGGAGCAATCTAGGCCACATGTTGAGTTTGCAAAGTTTTTTAAAAATAAAGGGTTTCTTGTGTAGCATTACCATATATATATATATATATATACACACACACACACAAAAAGTCACAACCCTTCAAACTACTTCTAAATATCTAACACCCTTTACCAACTTGAGGTTTGTACCCCTTCGTTTAAAGTCGCGTTGGTTAGAAATTATGATTATAAATGACAATATTATGTTTATGTGTTAATTTCTAACCGACACAATTTTTAAATGAAGACATACAAACTTAATTATATAATTACTAACTGACACGACTTTTAAATGAAGGGGTACAAACTTATATATATTTATATAATTTCAAATCAATATGTAACACACATGAGCTTTCCATTAACACGCATGCCCATTTGTTTAACACATAAGTGTACCATTTGTTTAACGCACATACCCTTTCATTAACACATATACTGTCGCAACCCCCGATCCATGATCCCCAGGAACGGGCGGCCGCGAGCCAGTTTCGGTGGTATCTCGTATTGTCTAATTTGGCAGCGGAATTTTTCATCAGGACCGTAATTAGGAAACATTGATCAGAGTAAAATACCACATTTTCATAACTTTAAACAAATGGGTTAAAACCCAAGTTCATAGTACACACGTTTTCATATGAATAAATCATATTTTATTTAATAAAAACATCTATTTTATTTTAGGTTTATTGCCACTTTTCCAAGCCTTCAGTGCTGTCCAGCTGGCTTCTATTTGGCTTTCACAGTTTGTTACCTGAAACGCGTTTTAAAAACATTTGTCAGTGGGAAATACTGGTGAGTGAATCCCAGTTTAATCAAGTTTAAATAAAAAGTCACAGTGTACAGTATTGAGGGCGATCCCGCAATTATATTTGTTTCCAAGACATATCAATTAACATCCATGGTACTATCGAACCCGACTTGTGGACATGTTACTCCTTGACCAGGTGGTAACAACTTTTGTATACAAAACCCCAACATACTCATCATAATTGTATTCTTACAAATACTCAATAACTATTATTCACATGGAAAAGTAATTAAGGTTTTGTAAAACAGTTAACAAAAGGTTTACAAAAAGTGGATCAACTCACATTGCTGTCTTAGATTTTCCGTAAGGGTTTCCTGGTGATAATCTAAAATTTACAATAATGCACACGCGTTAGTATAATAACCCATTTTAACATTAGTAATACCCTCCCCGAGACGGCATTCCAACGACTACGTCGGGCAGAACCACGACAGCCGTTACGAAACCCTAGATCAATCGCGCAGCGTATCTAATACGTATCCAGGGCTTATAATACTTACAACGGAGCAGAACTTCGCTAATTAGGGGGTATAATACCCGCGTATTATGCCTTTTATTCAGAAATTTGCTTAAGAAAGAAAGAAATGAACGAATTCAACTGAGATCCGATGCGTTCTATTTATAGGTGCTGATTCTGGTTCTCTCGCGGCCCGCGTAAAACAAGCACTGGGCCTACGCGGCCCGCGTTGACCTCCAGTCAATGCGTAGCTTAGCTTGGTCATCAGGTAGGCTCGCCAGATGTTGGGCCACGTGGCGGCCCAGGTCCGTGCCAGGCCTTAAGTTGACGCGGCCCGCGTCACGCTTGGGGTGGGGTTACGCGGCCCGCCTCAGCCAAAAAATTCAATTTTTTTATTATTTTTAATACTATTTAATATATTTGAGGCCCGTTTTCGCGTATGGGGTGTATTTTGGGACATATTGGGATATTTTAAAATATTTTGGGGTGTCGAAAAATATTCGAGGGTGTCGGTTTTATTGAGGATTATTACATCCTCCCCACCTTGTTTTAGAGCTCGTCCTCGAGATCTACTGGAACAAGTGTGGATATTTCCTTTGCATTTCAGATTCCAGCTCCCATGTGTACTCAGGTCCTCTTTTGGAGTCCCATTTCACTTTGACCAGAACTAGTCTTTTATGCTTGAGGTTCTTGACTTTCCTGTCTTCGATCTGTAGATGCCTTTCTACAAACTTGAGTTGTTCATTTACCTCTATATCCTTAAGAGGTATCATTAGCGATTCATCAGCTAAACACTTTTTGAGATTAGATACATGAAATACATCATGTATTCCTGCCATTTCCTCTGGCAGTTGTAGCTGATAGGCTACAAGTCCTTTTCTTCTAATAATCTCAAAAGGTCCAATATACCTGGGACTTAACTTCCCTCGTTTGATGAATCTTACCACTCCTTTCCAAGGAGAGAATTTTAACAATATTTTATCTCCTACTTGAAATTCTAATGGCTTGCGTCGGTTATCGGCATAGCTCTTCTGTCGATCACGTGCTGCTTTTAGTCGTTCCTTGACTTGAATAATCTTGTCAGTTGTTTCTTGTACTATCTCAGGTCCAGATAGTTGCTTTTCCCCAATTTCTGCCCAACATACTGGGGTTCGGCACTTTCGTTCATAAAGTGCTTCAAATGGTGCAGCATTGATACTTGTGTGATAACTATTATTATAAGAAAATTCTATTAAAGGTAAGTGATCGTCCCAATTACCTCCGAAATCAATTACACAAGCTCTAAGCATATCTTCCATTGTCTGAATTGTCCTTTCGCTTTGTCCGTCCATTTGAGGATGATAAGCTGTGCTTAGATTTAACTTGGTTCACATTGCCTTTTGGAAACTTGACCAAAAATGAGAGGTAAAGCGACTATCTCTATCAGAAATAATTGATAAAGGAATTCCATGTAATGAAACAATTTCATTTACATACAATTTAGCTAGTTGTTCCATACTGAAAGTTTCTTTCATTGGTAGTAAATGAGCTGACTTAGTTAGCCTATCTACAATCACCTAGATTGTATCATTACCTTTCCTTGTTTTGGGTAATTTAGTAACAAAATCCATTGTTATCAATTCCCATTTCCACACTGGCATTTCTAACTGCTGTAACAAACCTGAGGGTTTCTGATGTTCAGCTTTAACTTGTAAACAAGTTAAACATTTAGAAACATAAGCTGCTATGTCTTTCTTCATTCCTATCCACCAGAAATTTTTCCTTAAATCCTGGTACATTTTATCATTTCCTGGGTGCATCGTATACTTAGATTTATGGGCTTCTTCTAATATACGATGACGTAGGTTTCCTAATTTAGGTATCCACATTCTCTTTTTATGGAAGCTCCAAATTCCATCTATTCCTTGTTCTAATTCCTTACTCATATCTTTTAGTTTTTCGGTATCATCCTTGATTACTGATTCTTGTGCTTCATTTATCTGATCATTTAAATCTACTTGTAGATTTAATTTAAAAGAATGTGCCATTTTTGGCTTTTCATGATACTTTTGGCTTAAAGCATCTGCCACTACATTTGCTTTTCCTTCATGATACTGGATATCACAATCATAATCACTAAGCATCTCCATCCAGCGTCTTTGTCTCATATTCAACTCTTTTTGCCCGAAAACATACCTTAAACTTTTATCATAAGTGACTATGGTAAACTTATTACCATAAAGATAATGTCTCCAAATCTTAAGGGCAAAAATTATAGCTCCTAATTCTAGATCATGGGTTGAATAATTTTCTTCATGATTCTTAAGTTGTCTAGATGCATATGCTATAACCTTTTGGCATTGCATTAATACACATCCATAACCTAACTTAGAAGCGTCACAATATACTACAAAATCTTCAGTTCCTTCTGGTAATGCTAGTATGGGTGTATTAGTTAATCTTTGCTTAAGAATTCTAAATGATTCTTCTTGTTTTGGTCCTCATTCAAACTTATTGGATTTACAGGTTAACTTAGTTAAAGGAATGGCTATTCTAGAAAAATCTTGAATAAATCTTCTATAATAACCGGCCAAACCTAAGAAACTTCTAACCTCGGTTGGTGATTCAGGGGTTTTCCATTTGGTAATCGCCTCGATTTTTGTTGGATCCACATGAATTCCTTCATGGTTCACTAAGTGTCCAAGAAATTGTACTTGTTCTAGCCAAAACTCGCACTTTGAGAATTTAGCATAAAGCTTTTCCTTTCTTAATAGACTTAAAAGTGCGTGCAAATGCTTTGCATGTTCCTCTTTACTCTTAGAGTAAATTAGAATATCATCTATAAAAACAATTATGAATTTATCCAAATATGGCTTACATATTCGGTTCATCATGTCCATAAATGCAGCTGCGGCATTGGTTAAACCAAATGGCATGACAGTAAATTCATAATGGCCATACCTTGTTCTGAACGCGGTCTTAGGAATGTCTTCTTCTTGTACCTTTAATTGATGATATCCTGACCTTAAATCGATTTTAGAGAAAAATCGAGCTCCTTGTAGTTGATCGAACAGATCATCGATTCTCGGTAATGGGTACCGATTCTTAATCGTAACTTTGTTCAATTCACGATAATCAATGCACATACGCATTGATCCGTCCTTCTTTTTAACGAATAAAATCGGCGCTCCCCATGGTGATGAACTTGGCTGTATGAATCCTTTTTCCAGCAATTCATCTAATTGTTTCTTCAGTTCCTGCATTTCGGCTGGTGCCAAACGGTAAGGTGCTTTGGCAATTGGTGCTGTTCCTGGTAGTAGGTGAATTTTGAATTCAACTTCTCTATCTGGTGGCAGTCCTGGTAATTCTTCTGGAAATACATCTGAAAACTGGGACACTACTGGGATGTCTTTTAGTTCTTTTCCTTTAGTGTTAGTGATTATGGAAATCAAATACACTATAGAACCTTTTCTTATATAACTTGCAGTTTTCATCACAGAGATGAATTTTGTGGATCTAGATGGTTTATATCCTTTAATTGTGATCGTTTTACCTTTTGGTGAATTTACTTGGATTGACTTTTGATCACATAAAATACTGGTTTTATTGGCTATTAACCAATCCATTCCTAATACAACATCAAATCCTGTCAGATTCATGGGATAAAGGTTTGCCATAAACTTTTGATTTAAAATTTCTATTCTTGCTCCCTGCAAGATTTCAGAAATCCTAACAGTTTCTCTATTAGCTGTCTCTACTAGACATTCTTGTGGTAGTTTAGTTAATGACTGATTTAGAAGTTTGCAAAACGAAGTATTAATAAAACTTTGGTTTACACCAGAGTCAAATAATACTTTGGCAAAAATATCATTAACTAAAAATGTACCAGCTATCACGTCTGGAATCATCTTGGCTTCATCTGCAGTCAGAACAAATGCTCTAGCATTTTTAGTGTTCTTATTATTCACAGCTGGAGCCAATTTTGGACAGTTTGGCTTGATGTGACCTTTTTTTTCCACAATTCTAGCATAACCCATTACTGGATTTTCTCCTGCAATCTTCTTCCTTGTGTCCTGGCATCTTGCAGAAATTGCAAAGAGTGGAGCATTTTCCCAAATGCTTTTTCTTGCAGACCTTGCCAAAAGGTGCAGAGGTAGAACCCATATTCCTATGATTGTAATTCCCAGAACGTAATTCTTGAGTAAGCCTTTGGGTTAGGTTTCTCCTCTGTTCTTCTTCTCTAGTACGGATTAATTCATCTGTCAAGGTATTTGCTAGTTCTACAGCTTCTTCTATAGTTTGAGGTCTAGCTGCCTTGACTACATGTCTAATCTCTCCGATTAATCCCCAGATGTAACGGGAGATTAACACTGGTTCAGGTGATGCAAGGGTTGGTACTATTCTAGCATATTCAAAGAATGTGGTAGTATAACCCTTACTATCTACCCCGGTCATTCTTAAGTTTAAGAACTTATTGGCTATCTGTTCTTTTTCATTGGGAGGGCAAAATTTCCTTTCTACCATATTCTTAAATTCCTCTCATTCCATGTTATATACCCTATCACTTCCTCTTGATTGGAGGATAGTGTTCCACCATTCTAAGGCTGAATTCTTAAACAGATTAGAAGCAAACATTATTTTGTCTTCTTCAGCACACTTGCTTATTTTTAAAACAGCCTCAGTCTTCTCTATCCAGCGTAGAGCTGCAATGGGTCCTTCATTGCCCGAGAATTCTATTGGTTTGCAGGACCAGAATTCCTTGTAAGAACAACCGTAAGACACAGTTCTTCTTCTTTTGGGAATGGGCACTTGAAGTACGGGTCCATTGTTCACGCTGTGTTCCGGTTCAATTGGTCGCTTACTGCTATGTTTACTTTTATTATTCGCTTCTTGAACCGTTTGAATAATAAATGGCATTTCATCTATAATTCCTTGTGCCACTATGTGTTGAACGGGCACTATTATCCATTTGGTTTCCATTGTTATTGATGCTCGGATTCTCATTAACCACGTTAATGTTAATCTGGTCATCGTTATTCAGATTTCCTTGATTTCCTTCGTCGGCCATCTAAATTTTAAACATTTACCCCGTATTAATATCACAAAATAATATTTAATATAGTCTATCACATGACACGCATTTTTGCCAAAAGCGTCGATCATTGCGACTTTACTCTATTCATCTATTATGCATCTATTACACACTAGTACTGAAATAAAATTACAATACCAACTGAAATAGAATTACACCAATAGTAATAGGCATCCGTACACACATATTTTATTTTATTTTATTATATTATTTTATTATATTATTATTACTATTACCGTCTTCCACTATCACATCTATGGATATGGATTCATTCAAAAAATCCATATTGCGCTCGTCGTATTTCCATACGAGTCGCTCTCCCACCTGTCGCATTCTCTCGCTGCTTTCTAAAATTTCCTCACCAAAAGTCCTAAGTTCTTGTACGTTTTCTGCACTCATTGGGGTGCAGGTTCTAGGACTGGGTTCGGAATCTGGGGTGCGGGTTCCTGGTGTGGGGTTGTAGGTGCCTGGAATTGGTAAGGATCTTCTAATATTTCCCTAATGTATTCATCGTGAAAATAGGGATCTAAAGGGTCCAAACCTAGATAAGCTCCTACGGTCTGCATGGGTGTGTCTTCATCTATCGGGTAACGTTGCACATAGTCCCTAACGTCATCCCACCAGGGATCGTAATTTGGGTCTAGGGGGTTTGGTGCTGGTACCCTAGGGATTTCTTCTGGATTGAAGTCATGCGTCTCTACTGGGTTTTCAGGGTTTTCTATCTCCATGGGTTGGTCAGGGATTGGCAGTTGTGGTTGGGGTGCTATTATTTGCTCCAGATTAGGGTCAGCTGTAGTGGTGGCTAAGATATGGATGTTGGCTATACCCCTATTTATCATATCCTGGGCATAGGCATCTGTCTCTCTCTTGCCTGCTGCTAGTGCTCTCTGGTCTTGTAACTTTTTCATACGCTTCCTACGCTCATGTGCCCCTCGACTGAACCATCCCCTCTTTTTATGAGGAAATGGCTCCTCTGACTGAGCCTTAAACACAAAGATTCCTTCTTCCGTATCAGCAGAGTACCCTGAGAGGGCAGGCTGAGAAGAGGAGGTGCATTCGCTTCTAGGCGAACCAGACAATTGACGGTACGCGTCAGATGGTCCTTGGTCGCTCATACTGTAAACTAACAGATAGTCAAATAACACATAACAATAAATACAATTATGCATGTATTTCGTAATTTATTTCCTAACACTTTACATTTTGATGTCAGCAGAACACCTCTGTGGCTGAATCAGTGGTTTAGCTCTGATACCACCTTCTGTCGCAAGCCCCGATCCCTGATCCCCGTGAACGGGCAGCCGCGAGCCAGTTTTGGTGGTATCTCGTATTGTCTAATTTGGCAGCGGAATTTTTCATCCGGACCGTAGTTAGGAAACATTGATCAGAGTAAAATACTACATTTTCATAACTTTAAACAAATGGGTTAAAACCCAAGTTCATAGTACACACGTTTTCATAGGAATAAATCCTATTTTATTTAATAAAGACATCTATTTTATTTTAGGTAACTTTATTGCCACTTTTCCAAGCCTTCAGTGCTGTCCAGCTGGCTTCTATTTGGCTTTCACAGTTTGTTACCTGAAACGCGTTTTAAAAACATATGTCAGTGAGAAATACTGGTGAGTGAATCCCAGTTTAATTAAGTTTAAATAAAAAGTCACAGTGTACAATATTGAGGGCGATCCCGCAATTATATTTGTTTCAAGACATATCAATTAACATCCATGGTACTGTCGAACCCGACTTGTGGACATGTTACTCCTTGACCAGGTGGTAACAAATTTTGTATACAAAACCCCAACATACTCATCATAATTGTATTCTTACAAATACTCAATAACTGTTATTCGCATGGAAAAGTAATTAAGGTTTTGTAAAACAGTTAACAAAAGATTTACAAAAAGTGGATCAACTCACATTGCTGTCTTAGATTTTCCGTAAGGGTTTCCTGGTGATAATCTAAAATTTACACAAATGCACACGCGTTAGCATAATAACCCATTTTAACATTAGTAATACCTTCCCCGAGACGACATTCCAACGACTACGTCGGGCAGAACCACGACAGCCGTTACGGAACCCTAGATCAATCGCGCAGCGTATCTAATACGTATCCATGGGTTATAATACTTACAACGGAGCAGAACTTCGCTAATTAGGGGGTATAATACCCGCGTATTATGCCTTCTATTCAGAAATTTGCTTAAGAAAGAAAGAAATGAACGAATTCAACTGAGATCCGATGCGTTCTATTTATAGGTGCTGATTCTGGTTCTCTCGCGGCCCGCGTAAAACAAGCACAGGGCCTACGCGGCCCGCGTTGACCTCCGGTCAATGCGTAGCTTAGCTGGGTCATCAGGTAGGCTCGCCAGATGTTGGGCCACGTCGCGGCCCAGGGCTGTGCCAGGCCTTAAGTTGACGCGGCCCGCGTGGTGGGGTTACGCGGCCCGCCTCAACCCAAAAATTCAATTTTTTTATTGTTTTTAATACTATTTAATATATTTGAGGCTTGTTTTCGCGTATGGTATGTATTTTGGGATATTTTAAAATATTTGGGGGTGTCGGAAAATATTCGAGGGTGTCGGTTTTATTGAGGATTATTACATATACCCTTTCCTTTTAATTGGTTACCCTTTTATTTAACACATAATTACAAAACTCGAACATTTCTTTTCACAATTTACGGCTCCCCACATTTTAATCCAACTTAATATTTTATAGTTCAAGTCCCACCTTCTCTAATTGTTCACCAAGGCCATTTCGTAACCGTTTTCTAACAACATTCTATAACCTTCATCCACCGGTTCTGCAATAGAACATTCACAAGGCCATTCAAGTAAAAGCACACATATTATTCATATTTTATGAATCTCCATTAACGTAGACTTGAATTTCAAGTAAGCATACACCAGAATATTCACTAGGTCGTATCCAAGTAAGCATGCAAACATACCATTGTAGACTTAAATTTCTTTGAGAATATTCATTAATTGGTTGTTTAATCTTAATTTTCCACTCTATTAATGTATCGATTTCAAATGCGTTGAAGATTTGACGGTTATCGTGATTGAACAACTTAACGTTGCAAGTTAACGGAGAAATGTGGCGCGAAATCATACCAGAATTACAAATAGCAACTTAGCTTTGCAAATTAACTGCGACCGAACACCAAACTTTTCCGTCATCTTCCTTCCCGTCTCGTCTCGAACAGCCTCATCATTCCTATTAACTGGCTGTCTAATCAACACCACAACCCCTGACAATTACATCGGCGACCAACCCACCGGAGTAAAACCTGCAACTACCGTCTCTATCGCCCCTGTTTGCAAACACATGGTGATCAACAACCCTACAATTGCGGCCATATCTAGATCTGATGGATTTTTGTGTGCAAAGCGAACCAACGACGACGGGTTTAGTGGTCATCTCACCGCCATGAACGACACGGCTTCAACCACCGTGGGTGCTAACCTGTGACCATTGTATTAACATATATAATTACAAATTTAAATAATCATACCGTGAAAGTTTACAGATAAATTATTTTTATACAATAATACAGTAAGGGGTAGGGGCGCTCATCATTCACCACTCACTCATCACTCACTACATCCAAGCAATTTCCGCCATGTCATCGAGTATTATTCCATCACTATTAATGGTTTTTAGTGGAAATGCCCACCACTAGTGATGGTTTTTTTATTTTTAAATTATAAATTAAATAAAACCTAAATAAAAAACTTAAAAAAAATAAACATTGCAAATTAAAAAACTAAACATTACTAGTTTGCTTTGAATTATGTGTTTTTATTTTTATTTGATGAAGTTTACTTTTTTATCAAACATTTTTATTAGCCCAGCCCAACCCAGCCCATTGATATTTGTTTTAAGTGGATTTTAGGGTTCCACACTATACAACGCGTGATGAATGTCGAACCACGGGGCGCCCCATCCCCCGTAATTATTTAAATAGTTTGACACATTTTTTTTTTTTTTGAAAGCCAACTTCATTAAAAACACAAAGGACGACTTATCTCCAAGACGGAGACAAGCACGCCCTAAACCAAAACAAACTTACATAATGTCAAAATTACACCAACCTTTCCAATCTATATAACTCGACTTTGATCTATTCCTATACCACAAAAAACCAAAACCTTTAATATCGGATACATTCTCAACCACACTCTTTCTCTTAGAAGAAAACAACAAGTCATTCCTTGCTTTCCATAGCCTCCAACATGTAATTATGCCAATATCATACATAATCTTTTTCTTCACATTATTTGTCGCCCAATGATTATGTAATTCCAATACATCGCTAACTGCAAAAAGGTATGGATTTGGAATCCCACACCAAGACGCAACACCATGCCAAACACCATAAGAAAATCCACAAGCCGAAAATATATGATCCGTTGTCTCTTCATAATCTCCACAAAAAAGACACAAAGTATTCCCCACATCAATATTCCTCCTACTTAGAGCCACTTTAGTAGGAATACGATCTAGCACTGCCCTCTACATAAAGATGTTACATTTATTTGGGACCCACTTAACCAAATAAATTTGTTACCTGTATTGAAAGATTCACCACTTTTCAACCATTTTTTGATCCAAGAAACCGAAAAAACATCATTCGAACCATCATTCCATTTCCACGTATCGACCTTTACCGATAAACGAACATCCGCGATCATTCTCTGACATTCAACTAGCTCTCTTAACTAGTCCTCGGACGTCGGGTATGAAGACCAATCCCACGAAACAACACCATCGTGGCTCCCAGTCCCCAACCGATTTGCCACTAAACACCACTTGTTCACCTCCAAACGAAACAGAGAAGGGAATAAACCTTTGAGAGGAACCGGCGATATCCAAGGATCAATCCACAACCTGATTTGCGAGCCATTACCAACTTCCCCCTAATCATACTATTAAAAACCACATCACCAATTTTTATTTTACTAGCAACATTAACCAACCTGCTCCAAGTACCCGTAATACCTTTATTACAAGCAACCGGATCCCACTTTCACCTAGAACCGTGAATCACCTCAATAACCTTCCTCCATAACGCCTTTTCTTCAATACGGTACCGCCATAACCATTTCAATAAAAGAGCATTATTACAAGCTTCTAGCTTGCTAAGACCCAACCCACCTTCACTTTGGAACGAGTGACCTTGTCCCATGACAACCAATGCATTTTTTTAACATTTATACCACTTCCCCATAGAAATTTCTTAACCAATGATTCCAGCTTCTTAATAACCCCAGCAGGCGCTTTATATAATGAAAAATAATATGTCAGAAGGCTTTCAAGAACCGACTTTATAAGAGTAACCCGCCCACCAATAGATAGAGTATCCGCTTTCCACTTAGACAAACGTTTCTGCAACACGTTCTCTACCACCTCCCAATTGGCAACCCTATTCATGTTCGCTCCTACCTTAATACCCAAATAAACAAAAGGCGCTTCACCTGAACCACATCCCAAATCATCAGCTTTCGATTTGACCTCTCCAGATATCTTACCAATACCGTATAGCATGGACTTATGTAAATTGATTTTCAACCCCGAACATAAACAGAAAATTCTCAACATCCTCTTCATATTATTAAAATTGAAATCTGACCACTCGCCCATAATCATAGAATCATCCGCATATAGAAATGCGACAACACTGGCCCTCCATTCGATAACACGACACCGTTAAAAGCCCCAATAGAAGTAGCGTTATTCAGAATTCCTGAAAACGCCTCCATAACAATAATGAATAAAAAATGAGATATTGGATCACCCTGGCGAATACCCTTGCCACAATCAAATTCAAAAGTAGGCGAGCCATTAACAAGAACCGACGACCTCGCAGAGACTAGAATACCTTGAATCCACCTGCACCATATATCTAGGAAACCCATTTGGCGTAAAACTGATAACAAGAACTCCCAATTAAAATTATCATACGCTTTTTCAAAATCAATCTTAAATAAAAACAACTCCTTTCCCTTTCTTTTCGCCCATGCTAAAATTTCACTAATCATCATCGGACCATCAAGAATGTATCTGCCAGACAGAAACGCAGATTGAGTCTTTGAAATAATACTCCCCATAACCCCCTTTAATCTGTTAACTAAAACTTTAGAAATAGTTTTGCTAACCACCCCTATCAAATTAATAGGCCGATACTCTCCAAGCGCAACCGGATCAGAGACTTTCGGAACTAATGTGATAAACGACGAATCGACACCTCGATTAATAATACCCGGTTGTAAAAAAAAATTCAAAAATCCTCCCAAAATCATCCGCAAAAAATCTCCAGAAATGCTTAATAAATAGAAAATTAAAACCGTCAAGCCCTCGCGCTTTATCGTTACCGCACTAAAAAATTGTCTCCTTTATTTCTTTTTCTGAAAATGGTGCGATTAAACCCGCCACCTCATCTTCTTTCACACCCTGACTTTTGCGGAACCGTATGATGTGTGACTTGTTCAATATCATTGCATTCAATCATAATAAACAACTATATGATCAAAACGATGTTCATCCATTCATTAAGTTTAAAATATTACAAACACCAGTCATTTAAGTTTCAAACAACACGACCTTTGACTAAGTTACAAACCAACAAAAGTGGATGACATCTAACTTGGAATTTACTTCTAGAAACAACACCCGCGCCCAAGATCCAACTTGTTACCTTAAATACATGTAATTTTGAAAAAAATCAACAAAAGTTGAGCGCGTTCATGCGTTTTGTATGAGTACTGATAAGCTTGTAAACATTTCGGAGACTCCTTTGAAAACAGGTATGAAAAGCATCTATGAACAGATCAAATTAATGTTTTGCAAGGACATTAATGTATGTGAAGACATAGGGAGCACACAATATGAGTAGGCTTATACCCTCATCGAATTCCCTCAACCGTGTCGAATTTCCCCTCGACTGTGTCAAATTCACACTGACTATGTCAATTTACCTTGACTGTGTCAAATTACCCTTGACCGTTCTCGAATTACCTCGACTGGGACACCAAAGCACTCAAGTGGTCACATAAGGACCATGAGTGGGGCTCGGCCGTACCCGTTAGATCTAACCTTCGTCCATATTTCTTATGAGAGTTAATGGCATTTCAAATTCACTATATGCTCACATGATCTAATAGTTCATTTCATAGCCAAATCATACCATTTAAACATATGCAACATGTATTCCACCCCCGAGAGTTATAAATTCGAAAACAGTTAAGAGAAAAGGGGGACATGAACTCACTGTTTTGCGTTCTTCAATCCGACGTAACTCAAGCTGCTACTAGTGTGCACGACTACCTACAACGTACTACGATCTATTAGACGAGAGGGTCGTGCCTTGACTTAGTATTAATTAGTGTCTTTGAGTTACGTTTCGTTGTGTCCTTAATATTATTCCAAGTTATATAATTATTTGTTAAAATAATAATTATTTTAACTTAAATTATATTTATGAATTTGGAATATTAGTTAAAATAATACATTTTAACTTGTCAAGTTTATGTATTTGTACTTGTATTACTCCCCAAGGATGGGTGTATTTGTATTCGGATTCTTATCCTTATATATTTTGCCAAGTATCGATGGCGTATTCGGTGTGTAATTATACGTACGAGAATACGTATTTTTATTGTGTTTATTAAGTATCTCATACTTAATTTTTGTATTAACCCTTCCGGAATAATATTTCTAATAAAAATACATCAATATATGTTTCCAAAATATATATTTTAAGAAATATTACATAGAAAAATTATTTAGAATTTTTCCTTGGCAAAAATATTTATATTTTTCATATAAGTCTCAAGAATAATATATTTTCAAGTCTAACTTAGAAAATATATATATATATAAATCTATTTTTCACCCAAAAATAATATTGTCAAAGTTTATTTAAGAAAATATATATTTTTTTCTCAAAAATAATATATCTTCTAATAATTCCAAGAAAATATATATATTTTTACTTACAAAAAATAATATATTTTCTCCTTGTCAAAAATATAATTTATTTTATAACACTCACGAAAATCATATTTTTTTCTCTTGGTTTCCAAAATACCGTTACCAAAATATACTTATGACTTTAATTCCGGAATATTTATGTAGGTTATATTCATTGTTCGGTTTCACCAATGTTTTGGGTATAAATTATGTATTTATTTATTGGAATTTTGGTAGTATTTTGTATTGTAATTTCTTGGTATTTTGGTGAGTTATATTATTTCAAGCCCTAAAATGATATAACTAATACACATAATATACAAATAATCACACACATGGTGACATCTAAATATATATTTCCTAAATACATATTTAGTCACTTTTATTTACAAAAACCAGCCTCCATTATTTATAATCTTGTGACAAAAATTATGGCAAACTTTATATAAAATTTCATGGTTTAAAATATACTTGTAATTATTTGTTTAAAAATAATTTTTCTAAGTGTTATATTTTTAGAAAAATTTTGCCATAGTTTCCCCTTAAAATGGAGGTTTCCATGCTTTCAAAGCATATCATTTTCTTTTATAAATCATCATCAATCATCAACAAATCATTCAAGACTTACCATATGCTTTAAATATGCAATTTACACTTTGGCATGATCTTGAAATTTTGTAAAAAGTTGTAGTAACTTAGTATGTTATTTAGTAGGTTAAGTTACCCTCTAAAACATGGTTATTTGTTTAATAATCACATTCTTGCAAAATCTAGTCCTTTACAACTTACAAGATGATTTTTTCAAAAACAATTCTTTTGTATTTTTCTTGTTAATAACATGTTTCTATACTTGATTTATCACTAAAAATATGATTAGTTTCTTTAAAAATCATGATCTTGTAAATCTTGTAAACAACTTTGTTCTCTTGAAAATATTATCTTTGAAATCCTTTATTTTCAAGACTTATACCATGTATCACAAATCATCATACACTAAAACAAGTTTATTTTCAAGTTCATGTTTAACATAAAGGATGATCATTATGATTTTCTCAAGAATCATCCTCATACTTGCTAGATCATGTGTTTAATCACAATCTAGCAAGCTTCTTATGATGATCAACATCATAAACACAAGAAATCAACAATCAAGTATATTACATACACTTAAACATCTTTGATTTTCATGATTTAGAGCTTTATGTTCATGTTTATGCTTATGCTTCTTCATGATCTTTATGTTTAACAACTTATATCATCTTTTAAGCAACATAATATGAAGTAAAATGAGATTAGGAAGGTCTTACTACTAGCACAAGGCTAGGGATGATGTTCAAGAAGATGAAGATGATAAATGAGGTGGATAAAAGCACTAGAGAGATGTCCTTCAAGTTCCCACGCTTCAAGCCTCCTTAGATAAGCTCCTTACACCTTTAGGTCACCTTAGAATATGTGTAATGGATTGAAAAATGGAGGTTATGTGGGTGTGGTTTGTGGCCGTGAGCAAGGAAGAGGAAGGGAAGGAGTATCTCGTTTTGCTGTTTGATCCTTGAGAAGACCCTCCAGAAGAACTTTTAGCATTGAATGCAGTTTCGACCTTTGGTGACATGTTGGTCTTATCATTGATACCTCCTTTGTAATAAAGCCCAATATCTTGTTCACCATCAAAATCCTTCATTCTAGAGATCTTCCTTTGTTCCATCTCTTGAGCTTCAAGCTTTTCAATGAACTTTCCCAGTGTTAGATTTCCAAAATCTTTCTTATTTCTCAACATCATAAGATACGTGCCCCAAGTTTCATGTGGCAATGCATCAGCCAACTTTTCAATCAACTCTTCATTATCTTTTGTTATGCTCACCCTCTTCATGTTAACTAACAGATTGCAATATATTTCGATGATCTGCTTAGTGCTTTCAGTTCTCAAACCACGAAATAAATCGAACTCTTTTTTCAAAAGTGATTTTTTATTGTTGATCATCTCTTTGCTTCCAACAAACTTTGATTTTAATGCTTTCCAGATTGAATATGCGGTTCCATTGTGTTGCAATAAAACCAAGATATCTTCTTTCACAGCTTGATGCAATAAACTTGTCATCATTTTTTTTATCTTTGTATTTCTTTTTCTCTTCAACACTTAAATCTTTAATTGCAATAACCTCTTCATCATCATTCACCGGTCTAACATATTTTGTTTCAACACATTCGCAAGCATCCAAGTAATTTCCTTGAACCCAATTTTCGAATCTCTCATCCCAACCTTTATACTCCTCGATATTCATGAGCTTTGGCGGTTTTTGCATGGTGCCCGTTTCGTTTTCTAACATTGTGTTATGTGCAATGGTAATCAGAGTAGCAAAGGCGTTGTAAAATTCTTCTTCCATGATTCGGTATCAAAATTTTACAAATTCAGACTTTCAAACGAAATGAAGATTCTCAAACGAAATACTTTCAAACAGAATGAACTTTTATGCGAAATAGCACTCTCAAACAAAATACTGATTTCGTGCGAAACAGTTCAAACGAAATGACAACTTGGTGCGAAATACACTGATTTCGTACGAAATGAAATTTCTGATGTGAAGTTTCAAGCGAAATGCCCTTTTCGTGCGAAATGGAAGTAACCCAAGCTATTTCGTGCGAAATGAGTGTGGTATTTCATGCGAAATGGATGAAACAGATTCTATTCCGTGCGAAATGCTGCTGATGTCATCAATTCGGCCATGTTTTTGTCAAATTGAACAAGTTTTAGTCCGATTTTAGATCTAATTCTTTCAAGGATTTGTTAAAACACAGTTTCGCATAAAATGTGTGAAAATCAAGCCATTTTAACCATGAAAACTTATTTAATTTTGAAAAGAAGGTGTAGAAAATAGAAATTGCAGCTGAAATGGTAAGAACTCTTCCTCCTGAGCTCTGATACCACTTGTAGGATCGTCGTGCGACCTTAATGAGTCGTTCAGAGGAGTTTTTGCTCAATACGATAGGCGGAAACAAACGTATTGAGGTAATTCAGCTTGCAATTCACTTTAAACTGTCTTATGATTGATAAAACAACGTTTTACAGCGAGTAGACACTTCGGCAGCAGTTCGACTCTGAAACCGGAAAGTTACCAATGATATCCAAGACACTAGTATTTATAGGCAAGCCTATTTCGTGCGAAACAACCCAAACGAAATAGCCAAATCATTTCGTACGAAATGACAAAGTCATATCGTGCGAAATAGCTCATATGCTATTTCGTGAGAAATAGCTATAAACACAAATATCTCGTATTTCGTGCCCTGATCTATCTAATCTAATACTAGACTCGATACAAGACGAAGTCGACAGACATATGTGTAACACCTGTGCCTTCATGGCCATCAAACAAATACCGAACCAATGAAATATTATATTTCATACTTGGGATTTGTAAAAATATGTGTATCATTTGCACATATCAATTTTTGTTCAATTCCAAACTCTAAATCGCTTTCTGGAAGGTTATACGCGCACCGATGCGTAGATATAACCAGTTTAATGCAACGAACACTCCGGAATAGTGACATGGGCTTAACATACCTTAAATAACCTTTACATAACTTAGAAATAAGTTTTGAAGGCTTTGGTATGACAAAAACAAGCTAATTCGCTTACAGGGACTAAACTTGACAAACTGCGAAAGTATGCCAATTTGAACTGTAACGAACATTCTGGAACATGACCATAAGTTAAACACACCTTAAATATCCTTTATATAGCTTAGAAATAGGATTTGAGGGGTTCGGTGTGCTAAAATAAACTTTTGGGTCATTCAAGGACTAAAAGTGTCAAAAAGTGCACAAGTTTGCATTTTCGCGCATAACTTACGTTCTGAATACATCCGGACATCCAAAAATTTATTAAGCACTAAAATATTTTATTTTAGTGTTCGGCATAAGAAAAATCCATTCGTCGTGTCATTTGGATCGTTTTTCGCGCTTGTGCGCATTCCGTCGTAATTAAGCGAACATCGCGTTCGTACGACCAAACGAACCAACACCCGGCATATTTTTGAGCATGTTTCATGTCCACAATGTTTAGGAATCATTTTAGGGCCTTAAAGTTGGCTTTACGGGCCTTAGAAGTGTCGGAAATGGCCTTAAACACGTGCAGGGACTGAAACTGTCATTCTGCAAACTTAATTCTGATCTGTGCAGGCCAGGCGGCCCGCCTCAGTTTCTGAACATCCTCACGCCGCCCGCGTCCACCTTCTGGACCAGATTAACTGCATTTAACATCAGTTTCCAGCTGTTTGATCCACAACCACACACTCACACATGCTTAGTCAGCTGATAATAACCATTTTTAGCCACCATAAGGTTCCGACACTTGTACGGATGCGATTAAGGCACGATATTCGACAAATGATCTTAACGGTTCTCCGAATACTATAAATACCCATCACCCCAACTTCAAAAATCACTAGAATCTGATCTAAATGACTCTAAGTTGGAACCATTGTTTCATACCTGAGTTATTGTGATCTAGATTAGCATTCGGGGACCCTTCGTAAGTATTCTTTCGTTCTTTTATTGTTTTTCGAGTCTTTCGAGTCTGAAAGTCAAACTTTGTTTGACTTTCTGCATTGACCAGTTTATGGTCAATGCGAAGTTCGTTTGAACTTCGCAACGTGAGTGTAATCACGTTGGTTATAGTCCCTTGGGACTATGCCTACTGATTACCACGTTGTCTAGGGTCGTAGGGTAAGCGATCTAATAAATCGCTTATACCTTCGAACCCGACCCAGTTTGGTCGATCATTAGGATCCGACCAAATACATTAGGTGACCATAGTAGGTAGGGAATAACCTTCCGAGGTTATACCTTATGGTCGCTTCGTTTAAGTAGTTGTATGATAGGTAGTTTATATGCCTTAGGTAAATTACCAGAATACCCTTTTCATGTATAATTGGTAATTAAGCATATGTAACCTAAACTTTTGTCACATAACTGATTATGTAACATTTTTAGGCATATAACACTTGTCATAGGACTAGATAGACGGTCCGAACGCGTTTCACGCGCACTACGCGTTAAAATAGCATAAGCTACCTTAATGGGTCGCGATGGGTCGAAAGCACTTAGGTTAGGTTTCATGTAGCATGTAGGCCTTGTTAAACCATATCATATGAGTTCCAATACTCATTTGGTTTACCAAGCCTCATCCTATCCGATCTCCCGATTTAAGTTCGGTTTATTTATATGGTTTTAGACTGCCGATTGATTCCGTGCTCCCTCTAGCTTTGTTTGGTTGTTGTTCAAGACCTCTAAGCATTCTCAGGCGAGTACATTATTCCCCTATTTTACTGCTTTCAATTGTTTTGGGGTGACTCATATGTGCTAAATGTTTTCGATGTTATAACGATGGTTTCAAAAACGATTAAGACGATTTATACAAAACTAATAACGATTTCTAAAAGTGAACAAACTTGTTGGTTGTATTTACATAACAAATGACATTCATTAGCAATGATCAAGCCGACCAGTATTAGGTTATGGTACCATAGGATCTGACAAATCCCGTTAATTACTACACCCGTAGTTATGTGTGGGTGTT
This sequence comes from Helianthus tuberosus, assembly GCA_030545235.1. Lineage (NCBI taxonomy): Eukaryota > Viridiplantae > Streptophyta > Magnoliopsida > Asterales > Asteraceae > Helianthus > Helianthus tuberosus. The sequence continues at coordinate 133,986,992 of CM060363.1, forward strand.
GTGGGTAGCGACTGAATCTGTAATTGTTAATTTACTCTTTGGTAAGGGTTTATTAATGCGAATTGTTAATTTACTCTTTGGTAAGGGTTTATTAATGTGAGTTGTTAATCTATCCTTTGGTAAGGGTTTATTAATGCGACTTGTTAATCTATCCTTTGGTAAGGGTTTATTAATGCGAGTCAAGAAGGTTTGAATGTTATTAGCGAGATGACCATTTAAGTAGTTTCACGACCTAAAACGAATTATACGATTTGGGTAAACGATTGGTTTTCACACGATATTTTAACGATTGGGTAAACGATTGGTTTTCATACGATATTTTAACGATTGGGTAAACGATTGGTTTTCACACGATGTTTTAACGATTGGGTAAACGATTGGCTTCAAAGCGATATACGATTGGTTTTTGGTTAAGTGTTTAGATAACGGGACGGGTGTAATGTGATGAAAGCAATGTGGATACGCCGCTGGTACTTCCTATATATAAGTGATTTCATCATATTACATACCGTGGCGTTATTTAGTTCACTTGGGTAAACGATTTTCAAACGATGTCACACAAACGAGGTTTTTGATATGATATAAACAATACGAGTTTTTAACGAGATTTATTAACGAGTTTTATTAACAATTTATTTCGAGATATTTCACAATTTGCTTTACTAAAACAAATGTTTTTGGGTTAAGAGTCATGGCTACGAGGTTTTATAAACTATAACCCGCTTGATTTGAGTTGGTTAATTAAGTTGCAATGTTATACTCTTTTCAAAACAAGGTTTTTATAAAGTATTGCAACATCTAAACTAGCCATGATTTCAACACTCCTACAAAACCTATGTATTCGCCAGCATTTCTTTGCTGACATCGTTTTCACATATGTTTCAGGTATTGTTGAATGATATCGATTGATAAAATGCATGCTCACATAGGACTGGACGAGGCTTTAGTGACTCAATAACAATGATAGACTATGTTTAAATTGTGTATTTAGATTTCCAGACGATGTAAATATTCAATGTTTAATAAAACGAAACACTTTTTGTATCCATGGTTATGAAACATTAATTCTGTTACAACACTCCCCGACGTTTCCGCCACGTTTTGTATGTTACACGTGGTCGGGGTGTGACAATATGCACCAAAAAATTCGATTACATGAACTTGGTTAATAAAGTGGTTAAAAACGGTAGCATAAGAATGATGCTTGCCGGATAATTGACCAATGATATGATCGAATGATAAATTCGACATAAGAATCGTAGGATGGAATAGTCGTAAATGATTATGACTAATCTAACCATCTTACAAATTTCAATGATAGTTTGACGCTTGACAAGCTAGGTGGGAGCTTGGGAATGAAGCGGGTCAAACGAATCAAAAAAGAAGGAAAAGTATAACCAGGATGCAAGGTAAGTAAAGCTTACGCTTTATTTATTTAATACCTATTAGTTTTATAGGTTATGAATAATATAAAGTCTTGTTTGAATTATGATGTTCCGACTCGACATGTGCGGTTCGGAACAAAAGACAATAATGATAAACCATGTTTAATGATTAAAAAGAACTAATATGATTATTTAGTCATGCAATGACTAATAGATAGCGAGTTTTGAATGATTACCATATAAGGTAAACTAATTCAAATAATAAGGGTAAAACGGTAATTCGGTCACTCGTTGACGATAACCGTTAGTTTTTTTAAAGTCACTTTATGGTGTAAGCCATAAAGGGGTCAAAAGAATTAAGAAATGGTTTATAAGTAAAATGACCGTACGGTGTAAACCGGAGCGAGTCATGTAGATGAGATGGTAATAAATACCATCTTGCAAAGAAAAACGGCAACTTAGACCAAACGGGTCAAAAGGTGAAAATATCACCTTTTGACAATATCGACTAATGATTATTGTCGAGTTTTATGATTTTAGGGGTAAATATCGAATGGATATTTGCATCGCTGTTACTTAGCGGTTGGTTATTAAAGCAATGTATTAAAATGGGTCAATATATTGATCTGGGCCAGGTATGCATAATAGGCTAACTACTCATTTAGGACTTAAAGTTCAATGAGAGTTAAATGAGGTTAAAATGGACATTGGGTTACCTTAATAGGCAAACCCAATAATTTAAATTATAATCATGGTGTTTTTAGAAACATAATGGTTTCTAAACAAGATTATAGTTAAAAGATCGGATTTTTGGTCAAACAAGTTATTAAAAGTCCTTCGTCGTAAAAGAAGGACTAAACTTGACCAAAACACCCTTGTAAGCTAAATTGAGCAAACGACCCTTAAAGGTTGTTTGGAAACGAGTCGTATGATCAAATAAATATTTAGAATAAGTATAAAAAGCGAAAGGTGGGAATTTTTGGGTCAAATGACTCTATATGAGTCTTTGCCGTAAAATGATAATCCGAGGGGTAAAACTTGGAATATATAGATCACCACGTTAAATCCACCACAAATATAGTTGTGGTGGAAGACTATCTGATAAGAAACGTGGTAATATAATGCTAGAAGCGATTGAAAGTGATTTGTGTTTTAAAAGTACTTAAATACCCTTAACGGGTCAAAATAAGTATTTAAGTAACACGGGTTAAGAATAAGTAAGAAACCCGAGGGTTGGACCTTGAATAATATAGAACTGTTATAAAATAAGGTTCATGATACTCGGTGTGCAACAAACTAGTTTTAGTTTGATAAATTCATGAACGGGTCAAAAGTGGTAATTTTATATTAAGCCGAAAGCTTAAAAGTCTTAAATTTTGTTAATCCAGATGTCGGATTTTAACTCTATATTATGGAGAACCAATTTACGATCACGTAGGAAGAAACGGATCATAAAACGGATCAATAACGACCATGTAATGGCCGTTTTCGTAAAACCGAGTTTGGCTGGGAAATATGCAGACCTGAACCAAACTTGTTGTCGAAATACACCCGTTGCGCTACGCGACGGAGATGCCTATATGGCGTTGCGGCATGCGACACCTGTCGCGACACGCGACAGGTTTGGGTGAACAGCGTCGCGGCACGCGACGGCTGTGATACTGGGCATTTTGTTGCTGTTGATCAGTTTAATCTTCGGAACTTGTATAAACAAGTTTTAAACGCTCATAACTGATAATTCTTGAGTGTTTGGACTCATGAACTTGTTCGGACATGTTTTAAACACCGAACGACTAACTCATTTCGTGTGTTATCTAATGTAGGTTTAAGGGAAAGTATCGGAGGACGATCAAGCTCGATAAAGAACCGAACACAATCAAGAATTCAAGCTTCCGCGAAATAATTCGTCGTCAAGTTTTAAACGGCGAATTTACATACAAAAGGTTAGAATGTTTTATTTATTAAAATGTTTTAATAAACTCATAATTTCAAGTGTATTTGTAATCATTAATACACAATTATAGTCGAAGTTTGTATGATAATCGTATAACAAGACTAAGGGTCTTATAAGTTGGTAATCAGAGCGGCAGATTAAAGAATAAAGTGTTCGGTTCGAGACTTGATCGCAAAATCCTGTAAGTTATTCTGTATATTAACGGTCTAGCAGGTAAAGTGTTGAAAACAACACATAGGGTTATCGTGTAGAACACGTTACCCCAAGGAAAGCGATAAAAGACCGATATAGTTAAACGAATTACGTGTGTTAACACGTGTCGTAGAGAGCCTTGTATTATAATACTGGCGCTTATAAAGATCAAAGTTACTAATATTTGTAAATGTTTTAAGTTGAAGGAACCTCGCATTGGAAGATGACGAGAGTTTAAAGAATTATCGATACGATAAAGAAATAGTCTGAAGTATGACAAGTAAGTTATACACGCCAAAGACATGAATCGAGAAACGATCTTGAATGAGAGATCGAACAACAAGGAACGTTATCAGGGTGAGTATCTACAAGGTACACGTCTTAAACTTATAGTATAACTAGAAATATGCAACAAACACATAGTGAATGACAGTTGCATATAGAAGATAAAACTTGGAAAACCTGGATATGATTCCTATTAAGGATGACGTTCCAAGAGAAATTCAGTAGAGATACGTATTATTCACAATCGTGAATAATAAGACAATAACTGAATTTAATTAAATATAAACTTGGACGAAAATAATCATCCAAGTAAGTATTCTCAGTAAAGATCTAGTTGAGAAAAGTAATGATCACATTAACGAATGTGATTGTATAAATGGTTATAAAAAGGAACATTGTATATGTTCAAGGATAAAACGGGTAAAACTAATAATTGTTATTTGACAATTAAATAAAGTTTTACCAAATGAAATCATAAAAATGAAATAAATCGAGAGATTACTTACATGGGACGTGATGCGGTAATTATAATAAGGTCATGCGTGCCATGTGTTGATCGCTTACTCTGGCCAAGTAAGTAGCGAACACATGATACCATGAGCTTTTTATAACGAGCACAATTATGTCCGATGTGGTAAGGTCGAGACGAATGAAACAGTTAAAAGAACCATGGGGTCAAGAAATCTTATGGGCATACTCGTATAAATGGTTTTCGTGTGACAACTGTAAAAAATCCAGGTATCCGTGCAATTTAATTAACCATGATTAGTGCTTAATGACTGTGCTGAATTATACTTGACTGCTTTCTGATTACTGTATCATACTTACATGTGCATCACATATTGCATGATGTCACTTCATTATTACATGCAAACCATATTAACATAAATGATGCACAAAGCAAAGGTAGCACAGTTAGCGGATAACTCAGAAAAATGCTGACGAGGTCCAGTACATAGACAGACAGTGTTCTGAGACCCAGTATGAGCCAGAAACCAAGTTCTACACTAGTATAGTGTGTAGGGAAGTAAGGACCACAAAACTGCTTTTCTAGGTGATAGATAAAGTGCCGGAAAGTGCCTAAAACCCACATAAAGTGCAGAATTCAGCTTATTTCAACAAAAATCAGCATTTTAACAGGTTTGTATCATGCAAAAATATGACTAAATGGTCCTGAATGCTTCCCTAAGTGTCAGGAATTAAAAGTGTCACAAAAGGGTACATAAAGATCACTAAACGGAATAGTTTGACACTTTAACGAGTTGGTATCTAACCGAACAACCGGACACTACCCGAAACACCAAAATTATACTAGAAACATTTTTTTAGTGTTTCTGAGCTAGTTATGATCCCCGAACACCCTAACGCACTATATAACACATGATATGCTTAAACACTAAACATTATACTTGAAAACTAACTAGATTATCTATCTTACCATTCAACACTAACCAAGACCCCCCTTATATTTACGGTCACAAGGGTGGCCCCACCCTTGATCTTCCTAGATCACTATTGATATGGTTAAAGATTTGTTTTTGTACTTAGGGAACATAATACACATTGGTTAAACCCTTATTATGGCTATAAGAGGATCTAGAGCTCATTTATCATCACCCACACTTCACATTCATCTCTCTCTCTCCTCCCTTGCTTCCCTCTCGGCCGAACCACATCCACCACACCACCATCATCATCCAATCTTGAGCATCCATTCCATATACTCACAAAGGTGCTAGAAGGTGTCTAATGAAGCTTGGTGGTCTTGGATCTTGAAGGACCTCTCCCATTTGCTATTATCCAACACATTTGTCATCTTCAACTTCTAGTGTTCTTCCCTAGCCCTTGTGCTAGTAGTAAGCCCCTTGTAACTTGTTTTTACTTCATATTTTGATGGTTAAAAGATGATGAACATTGTTAATCATGAAGAACACTAAAGAACTTAATCATGAAACTCTAACATAAGCTTATTAACATGTTGATTTGTGTTGATTTGCTTCTTGATGATTGATTATTTGTGTTAGTGATGTTAGACATCATAAGAAGCCTACTAGATTGTGATTAAACACATGATCTAGTAAGTTAAGGTGATGATCTTGTGAAAGACCAAGATCATCATACTTTATGTCTCTCATGGACTTGAAGAATGAAAATGATTTTGTGAATGATGTAGTATGTAACATGTTTACTAGACATAAACTTGGATGATTTCAAAAATAGTTTTCCAAAGAAACCAAGTTAAATAACAAGATTTACATAGATTTGGTTTTTACATAAACATACATTATTTTTGGTAGTAAAACAAGTGTATAAACACTTGTGAAACAAGAAGATGTCATAAAGAAATGATTTTGTAAAACATGTTTACAAGTTGTAAACACTTAAATCTTCCAAGAATGAGGTTCTTAAAGAAGTAAATACATTTTAAAGGTTAACTAACCCTACTAAACACACTACCAAGTTACTACAAGTTTTTATGAAAGTTCAAGTTCATGATTACTATGTAAGTAGCATTGTTTTGGCACTTGGTAAGTGTAGGTTGATTGTTGATTTTTTGTGATGATTTTAAAAAGAAAATGATATGCTTTGATAGCATGGACACCTCCATTTTTAGGGGAAACTATGGCAAAATTTACTAAAAATATAAACACTTAGAAAAATATTTTCAAATCAATATTTACAAGTGTATTTTGATCATGAGTTTTCAATATAAACCTTGCCATAGATTTTGTTACAAAAATACAAATATTGGAGGTTGGTTTTTGTAAATAAAAAAAATAACTAAATATATATATTTTGAAAGGTATATATTTAGAAGACATGTGTGTGAATATTTGTATACTTTGTGTAATAGTTATATTATTTTAGGGTTTGAAATAATATAACTTAACAAATACCAAGAAATTTACAATCCAAAATATTACAAAAAATCACAAAGAATAAATATATAAGTTACACAAATAATATTGTGAAACTGAACGCAAGAACGTGACTTATAAAATATTCCGGAGAATACCTTTATAAATATATTTTTGGTAAATAATATTTTGGACGTAAGAAAATTAAAATATGATTTTTGTAAATATTACCAAGTTATATCATATTTTCGACAAGGAGAAAATATATTATTTTTGGGAAGTTAAAATATATTTTCTTAGAATATTTAGAAGATATATGATTTTTGGAAAAAATATATATTTTCTTGAAATACATTATTCTTGGACAAAATAAGTTTATATACATTTTCTAAAGTGAGACTTGAAAATATATTATTGTGGAACTACAAATACAAGAATACGAATACACATGTATAAGATACCCCCATCCTTGGGAAGGAAATACGAATACAAATACTTGAGAAGTATTGTTACAAGATATTGTTTAATAATTATTCCAAAATTAAATATAATATAAAGTTAAAATAATTATTATTTTAACAAGTAATTATAACTTAGAATAATATTGAGGACATAGAAGAAACGTAACTCAAAGACGTAAATACTAAGGCAAGGCACGGCTCGTTCGTCTAATAGACCCTAGTACATTGTAGGTAGTCGTGTTTGCTGACGAGATTTGAGTTACGAGTACCGAAGACGCAAAACTGTGAGTTCATGTCCCCCATTTCCTTTTAACTGTTTTCAGTTTTATAACTTCGGGGGTGAAATACATGTTACAATTATTTACAAACGTTTTATACATGGTGTGGTTAGCTAAGGAGGGTTACTACTTGATCATGTGAAAGGTGGGTACAACACTTAAGGCCATTAATCCTCGTCGTAGGTCCGAGGGATATGAGTGATAGATTTATTTGGGTGTAGCGAGCCCACACCTATGGGGACCAGGGTGGCCCATAGGGTGACTATGTCTTCCAGCCGGTGGCCCGGTACAAATTTGCTAGGTTTGAGTTTTCCTGCACCATTTCACACATACCATTGGCCTTGCAAACCATTGGTGATCTGTTTTTCCTTATTGCTACATACCAGGGACATACAAACATACATACATACTTTAAAGGTTTATTCATACACAAACACATAAACTCGCTCAACTTTTGTTGATGTTTTCAAATTACATGTATTTCAGGGAACTAAGTGGATCTGACAGGTGTTGCATGTTTTCAAGCTGCGTTATAAATAAAAGATGTCATCCAAGTCTTCAGAGTTTAGGAGATGTATCTTAATCCTGGACGAGATACATGGTTCTAAACTCGGGTTTGTTTAAGGTCCTTTGTCGATTCTTAGAGAACTCCTTAAAACATGTTATGGTTTGTAATTTGAATTCGGTGTCAACGTTTCAGATAATTTATGTTGTGGTATTTTTAAACTTAATATATGGATGAACATCTACTGGTTTTATCATATAGCATTGTTATGATTGAATGCTACGGTATTAAGAAGTCACACCATAATCACGCTTCCGCAAAAGTCAGGGTGCGGCAGCTTGGTATCAGAGCTTCGATCGTAGCGAACTAGGATTCTTTCTCGAGTCTAGACTACGATCATTAGGGCTCTCACGAAAATGTTTTCATAACATATTTACATTGCACACACAAAACGTCCAGATCCAGGGAACAAACATTTTTACAAACAAAAGACACAAATCACATTTCAAAGAATTCGTTTATAGTTCAGTCTGAGAAACTGGGGAGTTAGTCTGAGAGACTAGCTGGGGCAGTCTGAGAGACTGGGGAGTTAGTCTGAGAGACTAGATGGGGGCAGTCTGAGAGACTGGGGAGGTCAGTCTGAGAGACTGGGTAGTTCAGTTTGAGAAACTAGGAGGTTTAGTCTGAGAGACTAGGTGGTTCAGTCTGAGAGACTGGGTGGGATAGTCTGGGAAGACTAGGATGAATACATGCTTACATTATTACTGCTTACATGCTTATTTGACGATTGTTGATATATGTGCATATGTTGTGATTGTTTTGTTACAGACACCATGTCCTCATCTGAGAGTGAGCTATCAGATACTGTATACCCTATGGCCATAGTTTCGGACGACGAGATTGTCCCAGACCCTGAGGTTTCCACTTCCGACACTGAGAGTAGCGATGATGATGACTTTCAGCCTTTTGCTTTGCCGGATTTTGGCGACGATGTACCGCTAGCTGATGGTTTCCCAGTCGAGGATCCATTTCTTGTTCCGATCCCCGATCCTTTGCCCCTTGCTGCATTTCCTCTCGAGGATTTGCCTTTTGATGCTTTGTCTGATGATGATATCGATCTTTTTATTAAGGGTCCCCCTGAGGATGCCCAGGGTGATGGAGCTCCAGTCGATGATGTCGTTGCTATTCCACTTGTTGAGATTCCTGTCATCGATATTTCATCTGATCATTCTGGTCCTGATTCATTCGAGTCTGTGTCATATACTACTTTGCATGCACTGGGATTGCAGCGTTACCCCACCGATTCTGATTCTGACACGGCTATGTCTGCCGCACCTGTTCCTCCACAGGACTTTGAGTTTGATGATGAGTTTGATCCTGACATCGATCCTGAGCATGAGATTGACTTCATTCCCGACGATCAGCTTTTTGATGTACCCGCTGATCTTGAGGTAGCACCAGCCGACCCTGAGCCTATGCTTGCACCCGAGCCTATACCTGCTCACGATCCTCTGCCTGAGCATGACCTTGTTGGCATACCAGTTATTGCACCACCTTTACCCGAACCGATCCCTACAGCCGTTGACCATGCTCCTTTTGCTGACCATATAGATCCCCGGTACGTATTCACCCACAATGGGTGGATAGAGGATGATGATGACTTACCTCATTTCGTTGAGCCTGTTACTCCCCCACCTACACCTACACATGCACCAGTTAACATTGCCCCGTTTCACCCACATGTGTCTGATATACACCGCACTGACTTGCCGATCACATTCTTACAGGATATCCCTCCACCCTGTCCAGGGGAAGGTCCATCGAGTCAGCAGCCCAGTCATGTTCCACCCGTGTCAGCCGCATTTCCTTTCATGCCACAGTTTACACCTGCTACTACTTCTGTACCGTCAGGCGAGCCACTGATATGGTTTCCGCCCAACACTATGTCAGTCTCTGATCCATACCATCCCTTCCACTACACTGGTTAAACGAGGGACGAGCTACTCCTGTCCTTACAGCTTCAGCAGGAGATGTTATGTCGTAGAGTCATGGATCTTGAGAGGATTCCACGTCCTCCACCTTGTACATGTCAGTCACCATTCGTGACTCCAGCCGCTCCTCTTCTGCCGTACCAAGATTTTGACGTTCGTTTTCTTACTATGGAGCAGCAGATTAGTTATCTGTTGCGCCGCGTCCATGCTCTTGAGGATGAGTTAGCGCATGTGCGCAGTTTGCTATTCGTTCCTCCACCTCCTCCTCCTCCACCATCAGCATAGCAGGTTTTTAGTCTTATGCAGGTAGACTACTTTTGATGAGAGTGTCGCTATTGAGCCGAGATTGAGAAGCCTTTTTGAAGACCACTTTTCTTTTGATTTTATGATTGTTGTAGTTGGATAGACGATTTGGACAAGGGTGATGTAACCCTGTAGTCCCTTTTGATGTATGGTACATTGTAGAACATGTAAAACTGTAATTGTGGTCAATGATTTATACAAGCTCAATCGTAATATTCTCATTATATACATTGTTGAATTACTTGTTTACGTTATGATTGGGATGTTATGTGCTTACTTGTGTTGATAAACGTTATTACATACACGTACTACATACTTATATGCATAAGACCTGACCTATACAATCTTCTTTAGAAGATGTCTCCTCGAAAAGATAACCAGCTGCCTACAACAGAGACTGAGTTACAAGAACGGATTTCACAAGCGATAGCACAACACGAGGCCTTACGCTCTGAGCATAGCGGGGGTACCTTGGGAAGCAACCCACCTCTAGGTAATGTTTAAGTCACTAAAGACACATTACGTTACATTTGGATATTCCATGTGTGATCGCTAATGCTTTATGTGAATGATGTTGCTTGTACAGGCTGTACCTATAAGCAGTTCTTAGACTGTAAGCCTCTGAATTTCGACGGCACTAGGGGTGCTGTAGCGTTTGTAAGATGGACGGAGAAAACTGATTCCGTGATAAGAATGAGCAAGTGTGCGCCGGAGCACCAGGTCACCTACATCTCTGGATTGTTCTTAGACGGAGCGTTGTCATGGTGGAATCTCCAAGTCCAGACCTTGGGAGAAGAGGCTGCTTATGCCATGACATGGGATGAAATGAAGGAACTTATGTGCAATAAATACTGTTCCAAGGCTGAAATCCAAAAGTTAGAAACTGAATTCTGGAACCTCAAGATGGATGGTCCGAAGATTGCTGAATATGTGCAGAGATTTCATGACTTATCTCGCGTCATTCCTTACATGGTTGATCCGGAATTCAAGCGTATTGAGCGTTTTATTTGGGGGTTGGCACCTCAAATCATGAGTATGGTAACGACATCAAAGCCTGCTACGATCACCGAGGCTATTGATCTGAGTGTAGCACTAACTAAAGAGGCAATCAGGTTGAACAAGTTCTCGATCTCTGACCAAAAGAAGAAGGAGACTCACGTTGAGTCATCCGGTGAGAACAAAAGGAAGTTCTCAAACTTTAAGAAGGGTACCAACAGTGCTAACAAGAAGAAGGATGTGAACCCACCAGCTGAAGTCAAGACTGGTGTTGAAAACAAAGGAAAAGGTTATATGGGCGCTCTGCCCAAATGTGATGTATGCCAGTACCATCATACCTGCCAGTGCAGAGTTAGGAAATGTGAGTCTTGTGGAAAGGTTGGCCATTCGAAGGAGACATGTTGGACTGGTACTGGTCGTGGTAGTGGTGGTCAGAGAGGTTATGGCTATGGAAACAATAACCGTGGTGGAAATGGGTATGGAAACCGCCCTCAAGGAGGAAATGACGGTAATGGTAATCGTGGTAATTTTGGGAATCAAGCTGGTAGTGGAAACCGTGGAGCGAATAACAATCAGGGTGGTAATGGGAATGGAAATGGTCGGTGACCAGGTTGCTTTAACTGTGGAGATGTTGGGCACTTCAAGCGTGAATGCCCGAAAATCAACCAAGCTCAGGGAAGGGTTTTCAACATCGGAGCGAGGGAAGCTCGCCAAGATCCAAACGTAGTCACGGGTACGTTCCCTATCAACCAACGCTTTGCATCTGTACTATTTGATACCGGTGATGATTATAGTTTTGTATCCCTAGAATTTAAGAATATACTTGGGTTAGTAGCTAGTAAGCTAGATATTCCGTACATGATAGAACTAGCCAATGGAAAGCTAGGGGAAGCAAATGAAGTCATTAGAGGTTGCGTAATAGAACTGGGAGAGCACGAGTTTACGCTTGATCTTCTGCCAGTCGAGTTAGGAAGCTTCGATGTAGTAGTTGGAATGGATTGGTTGTCAAGAAACCGAGCAGAGATCGTATGTCATGAGAAGGTCATTCGCATTCCGATGGCGAATGGAGAAACAATTGTGGTACATGGAGAGAAGCACGATACGCCTCTTAGGATCATCAATTGTTTGAAAGCCCGAAGATGTTTGCAGAAAGGATGTGTCGCCTTCTTGGCACACATTGTGGACAAAGAAGCCGCTGAGCCGAAGTTGGAAGACATCCCAGTTGTGAAAGAATATCCTGAAGTCTTCCCCGAAGACTTGCCAGGATTGCCACCTCAAAGACAAGTCGAGTTCCACATTGACTTGGTTCCAGGCGCCGCGCCTGTAGCTAAGGCACCTTATCGACTTGCACCTTCAGAAATGCAAGAGTTGTCGACACAACTTCAGGAACTTTTGGACAAGGGATTTATCAGACCAAGCTTCTCGCCTTGGGGAGCTCCAGTTTTGTTTGTTAAGAACGACAGAAGTTTCCGCATGTGTATCGACTACCGAGAGCTAAACAAGTTGACTATCAAGAATCGGTATCCTTTGCCGAGGATTGATGATCTTTTCGATCAACTGCAAGGTTCGAGTTTCTACTCCAAGATCGATCTTCAATCAGGTTATCACCAGTTGAGAATTCAAGAGGAGAGTATTCCAAAGACTGCCTTCAGAACTCGATATGGACATTACGAGTTCCTGGTTATGTCGTTTGGGTTGACAAACATGCCAGCAGTATTCATGGATTTGATGAATAGAGTTTGCAAGCCGTACCTCGATAAGTTTGTGATTGTGTTTATCGACAATATTTTGATTTATTCAAAGACAAAGGAAGAGCACGAACAACACCTAAGAGCTATCTTAGAGCTGCTTAAGAAAGAGAAATTGTATGCGAAGTTCTCAAAGTGTGAGTTCTGGCTGCGCGAGGTTCAATTCCTTGGTCACGTGGTTAAAAAAGATGGAATTCATGTGGATCCCACAAAGATCGAGGCGATCAAGAATTGGGAGACTCCGAAGACGCCAACCGAGATACGTCAGTTTCTAGGTTTGGCAGGTTATTACCGCAGATTTATTGAGGATTTTTCGAAAATCGCTCAACCGTTGACCTCCCTTACACAGAAAGACAAGAAGTATGAATGGGGAGACAAGTAAGAAGAAGCATTTCAGTTGTTGAAGAACAAGCTTTGCGATGCACCCATCTTATCCCTACCCGAAGGCACTGATGACTTCGTGGTATATTGCGACGCCTCGCGTCAAGGATTAGGCTGCGTGTTGATGCAGCGTCAGAAGGTTATAGCTTATGCTTCGTGCCAGTTGAAGGTTCACGAGAAAAACTACACTATGCATTATTTGGAATTAGGCGCAGTGGTGTTGGGATTAAAGATCTGGCGACATTATTTGTATGGCACCCGGTGCACGATCTTCACTGATCACAAGAGTTTACAGCATATATTCGATCAGAAAGAGCTTAACATGAGACAGAAACGATGGGTTGAGTTGTTAAACGATTATGATTGTGAAATCAAGTATCACCCAGGAAAGGCGAATGTAGTAGCACACGCCTTGAGTCGGAAAGAAAGGATTAAGCCCATAAGGGTTAGGGCTTTGGACATGATTGTACAAACGGACCTCTCATCGCGCGTTCGTGCCACGCAGATAGAAGCTCTTAAGGAAAAGAATATTGAGGATGAATATCTCCGTGGGATGGAGAAACAGTTAGTACCCAACAAGGAAGGAACATTGTGCTTCATGGGAAGAATTTGGGATCCCCTCTTTGGTGGTCTTAGAGAAGTAATTTTCGATGAAGCTCACAAGTCACGGTACTCGATCCATCCAGGATCGGATAAGATGTACCAAGATTTAAAGGATTTTTATTGGTGGCCGAGATTAAAAGGTGATGTTGCAACGTATGTTGGCAAATGTTTGACTTGTGCCAAGGTAAAGGCCGAATATCAGAAGCCCTCAGGCCTTCTGCAGCAACCTGAAATACCCATGTGGAAATGGGAGCAGATTTCAATGGATTTTATAATGAAGTTACCAAGGAGACCCAGAGGTCATGATACGATTTGGGTAATCGTAGACCGTCTGACGAAATCTGCACACTTTTTGTCGATCAAGGAAAAGGATAACACAGGTAAGCTTGCTGAGCTGTACCTCAGAGAGATAGTTGCGCGACATGGAGTGCCTATCTCGATTATATCCGACAGAGATGGAAGATTCGTGTCAAGGATTTGGCAATCCTTCCAAGAAGCCTTTGGTTCTCAGTTGAATCTGAGTACTGCATTCCATCCGCAGACTGATGGCCAGAGCGAACGAACGATTCAAACGTTGGAAGATATGTTGCGAGCTTGCGTAATGGATTTGGGTGGCAGTTGGGACACCCATCTACCTTTGGTAGAATTCTCGTATAACAACAGTTACCATGCGAGTATTCAAGCTGCACCATTTAAAGCTCTCTACGGACGCAAGTGTCGATCACCGTTATGATGGGCAGACGCGGGTGATAGACAGCTTGTTGGTCCTTAATTGGTTCAAGAAACGACAGACAAGATTATACAGATCTGAGAGCGCATCAAGGCGGCTCGTGATCGACAAAAGAGTTATGCGGACCAAAGGAGGAAACCTTTGGAGTTTGAAGTAGGAGATATGGTTTTACTAAAAGTCTCACCCTGGAAGGGTGTAGCACGCTTTGGGAAGCGTGGGAAGTTAAACCCACGATACATTGGACCGTTTAAAATCCTAGAAAGGATTGGTCTTGTAGCTTACAAGTTGGATCTACCCTCAGAACTGAATGGAGTTCATGATACATTTCATGTATCTAATCTGAAAAAGAGTCTAACTCAAGAAACAATTGTCATTCCTGCCGATGAAATCCACATTAATGACACGCTCCACTTTACTAAAGAACCTGTTGAGGTTACTGATCGGAAGGTTAACAACGCAGGGGTAGTGTTAAACTCGTCAAGGTTCGTTGGAACGCGCGACACGGCCCAGAGTTCACTTCGGAGCGTGAGGATCACATGAAACCAGAATACCCGCACTTGTTCCCAAACTCCCCTACAACTAGTAGCAGAACTTAAATTTCGGGACGAAATTTTCTTCACAGGGGGAGAATGTGACAACTGTCAAAAATCCAGGTATCCGTGCAATTTAATTAACCATGATTAGCGCTTAATGACTGTGCTGAATTATACTTGACTGCTTTCTGATTACTGTATCATACTTACATGTGCATCACATATTGCATGATGTCACTTCATTATTACATGCAAACCATATTAACATAAATGATGCACAAAGCACAGTTAGCACAGTTAGCGGATAACTCAGAAAAATGCTGACGAGGTCCAGTACATAGACAGACAGTGTTCTGAGACCTAGTATGAGCCAGAAACCAAGTTCTACACTAGTATAGTGTGTAGGGAAGTAAGGACCACAAAACTGCTTTTCTAGGTGATAGATAAAGTGCCGGAAAGTGCCTAAAACCCACATAAAGTGCAGAATTTAGCTTATTTCAACAAAAATCAGCATTTTAACAGGTATGTATCATGCAAAAATATGACTAAATGGTCCTGAATGCTTCCCTAAGTGTCGGGAATTAAAAGTGTCACAAAAGGGTACATAAAGATCACTAAACGGAATAGTTTGACACTTTAACGAACTGGTATCTAACCGAACAACCGGACACTACCCGAAATACCAAAATTATACTAGAAACATTGTTTTAGTGTTTCTGAGCTAGTTATGATCCCCGAACACCCTAACGCACTATATAACACATGATATGCTTAAACACTAAACATTATACTTGAAAACTAACTAGATTATCTATCTTACCATTCAACACTAACCAAGACCCCCCCCCCCTTATATTTACGGTCACAAGGGTGGCCCCACCCTTGATCTTCCTAGATCACAATTGATATGGTGAAAGATTTGTTTTTGTACTTAGGGAACATAATACCCATTGGTTAAACCCTTATTATGGCTATAAGAGGATCTAGAGCTCATTCATCATCACCCACACTTCACATTCATCTCTCTCTCTCCTCCCTTGCTTCCCTCTCGGCCGAACCACATCCACCACACCACCATCATCATCCAATCTTGAGCATCCATTCCATATACTCACAAAGGTGCTAGAAGGTGTCTAATGAAGCTTGGTGGTCTTGGATCTTGAAGGACCTCTCCCATTTGCTATTATCCAACACATTTGTCATCTTCAACTTCTAGTGTTCTTCCCTAGCCCTTGTGCTAGTAGTAAGCTCCTTGTAACTTGTTTTTACTTCATATTTTGATGGTTAAAAGATGATGAACATTGTTAATCATGAAGAACACTAAAGAACTTAATCATGAAACTCTAACATAAGCTTATTAACATGTTGATTTGTGTTGATTTGCTTCTTGATGATTGATTATTTGTGTTAGTGATGTTAGACATCATAAGAAGCCTACTAGATTGTGATTAAACACATGATCTAGTAAGTTAAGGTAATGATCTTGTGAAAGACCAAGATCATCATACTTTATGTCTCTCATGGACTTGAAGAATGAAAATGATTTTGTGAATGATGTAGTATGTAACATGTTTACTAGACATAAACTTGGATGATTTCAAAAATAGTTTTCCAAAGAAACCAAGTTAAATAACAAGATTTACATAGATTTGGTTTTTACATAAACATACATTATTTTTGGTAGTAAAACAAGTGTATAAACACTTGTGAAACAAGAAGATGTCATAAAGAAATGTTTTTGTAAAACATGTTTACAAGTTGTAAACACCTAAATCTTCCAAGAATGAGGTTCTTAAAGAAGTAAATACATTTTAAAGGTTAATTAACCCTACTAAACACACTACCAAGTTACTACAAGTTTTTATGAAAGTTCAAGTTCATGATTACTATGTAAGTAGCATTGTTTTGGCACTTGGTAAGTGTAGGTTGATTGTTGATTGTTTGTGATGATTTTAAAAAGAAAATGATTTGCTTTGATAGCATGGACACCTCCATTTTTAGGGGAAACTATGGCAAAATTTACTAAAAATATAAACACTTAGAAAAATATTTTCAAATCAATATTTACAAGTGTATTTTGATCATGAGTTTTCATTATAAACCTTGCCATAGATTTTGTTACAAAAATACAAATATTGGAGGTTGGTTTTTGTAAATAAAAAAAAAACTAAATATATATATTTTGAAAGGTATATATTTAGAAGACATGTGTGTGAATATTTGTATACTTTGTGTAATAGTTATATTATTTTAGGGTTTGAAATAATATAACTTAACAAATACCAAGAAATTTACAATCCAAAATATTACCAAAAATCACAAAGAATAAATATATAAGTTACACACATAATATTGTGAAACTGAACGCAAGAACGTGACTTATAAAATATTCCGGAGAATACCGTTATAAATATATTTTTGGTAAATAATATTTTGGACATAAGAAATGAAAATATGATTTTTGTAAATATTACCAAGTTATATCATATTTTCGACAAGGAGAAAATATATTATTTTTGGGAAGTTAAAATATATTTTCTTAGAATATTTAGAAGATATATGATTTTTGGGAAAAATATATATTTTCTTGAAATACATTATTCTTGGACAAAATAAGTTTATATACATTTTCTAAAGTGAGACTTGAAAATATATTATTGTGGAACTACAAATACAAGAATACGAATACACATGTATAAGATACCCCCATCCTTGGGAAGGAAATACAAATACAAATACTTGAGAAGTACTGTTACAAGATATTGTTTAACAATTATTCCAAAATTAAATATAATATAATATAAAGTTAAAATAATTATTATTTTAACAAGTAATTATAACTTAGAATAATATTAAGGACATAGAAGAAACGTAACTCAAAGACGTAAATACTAAGGCAAGGCACGGCCCGTTCGTCTAATAGACCCTAGTACATTGTAGGTAGTCGTGTTTGCTGACGAGATTTGAGTTACGAGTACCGAAGACGCAAAACTGTGAGTTCATGTCCCCCCTTTCCTTTTAACTGTTTTCAGTTTTATAACATCGGGGGTGAAATACATGTTACAATTATTTACAAACGTTTTATACATGGTATGGTTAGCTAAGGAGGGTTACTACTTGATCATGTGAAAGGTGGGTACAACACTTAAGACCATTAATCCTCGTCGTAGGACCGAGGGACATGAGTGATAGATCTATTTGGGTGTAGCGAGCTCACACCCATGGGGACCAGGGTGGCCCATAGGGTGACTATGTCTTCCAGCCGGAGGCCCGGTACAAATTTGCTAGGTTTGAGTTTTCCTGCACCATTTCACACATACCATTGGCCTTGAAAACTATTGGTGATCTGTTTTTCCTTATTGCTACATACCAGGAACATACATACAGACATACTTTAAAGGTTTATTCATACACAAACACATGAACTCGCTCAACTTTTGTTGATGTTTTCAAATTACATGTATTTCAGGGAACTAAGTGGATCTGGCAGGGGTTGCATGTTTTCAAGCTGCGTTATAAATAAAAGATGTCATACAAGTCTTCAGAGTTTAGGAGATGTATCTTAATCCTGGATGAGATCCATGGTTCTAAACTCGGGTTTGTTTAAGGTCCTTTGTCGAGTCTTAGAGAACTCCTTAAAACATGTTATGGTTTGTAATTTGAATTCGGTGTCAACGTTTTAGACAATTTATGTTGTGGTATTTTCAAACTTAATATATGGATGAACATCTACTTGTTTTATCATATAGCATTGTTATGATTGAATGCTACTGTATTAAGAAGTCACACCATAATCACGCTTCCGCAAAAGTCAGGGTGCGACATTTCGAGGGAATCATAAAAACGAAGTATGGCGCATATAGAAATGAATGACCCAAGGGAATTCGTGAAATAAGTCATTTTGGACGAAAGAGCCATGGTTGACAAAAAGGGCATGTAAAACCAAATTATAAACGACCCGAGAGGTCATAGAAATGAAGGAATTGCCCATACAAAAAGACGATCGAAGTCATTGGCTTTGGTCGTAGTAAAGAAAGGATGACGATGATAATCATCATTCAGAATTTATAAGACCATCAAGCTTGGTCATATAAAGAATAAAGGTTTGGTTAAATAAACCGATGGATTTCGCAAAGAAAACCAAACAAGTCAAAACGAAGTCTTAGTGCATACCTAAAGGGTTGCATTAATAATGACTTCAGCAAATTACCCGGTTGATGGGTAGGGAATTAAACATATGCGTAAGCCAAGAAACGGGAACGCAGATTGAAAGTCAAAAGACTCGGATTATGAGTTATGACTAAAAGATGATAAAATTTCTCAAAAAGAAATTTTGAATAAATATGTTCAACTATTTGAGGTTGAACGGGTTGAATAAATAATAAAGTTTAATTGTATATAAGTGATGGATTTCACATTAACAAGTCAAACAGGTTGAATACAATATAATGTCGGATGGCATAAATAAGCGCTAGCCAGATAATGGTAACCTTAAACGCAAAAGAATAATGAGCCCAGTAATGGGACATGATTAATTACGAATATATGCAATTCAGAGAACGGTGAGCACAAGACGAACCGACGCATAAAGGACGTGAGAAGTCATATAGTCGGGAGAATGATCCGAAATAAAACAATTGTAGTCACGAACTGCAGTCAAGGTTAACGGATCTTAAACTTGAAACCAAATGATTTTCAAACATAAACAGGGTGCTTTGACACCAAATATGTATTTTAAAAATGAAATGAATTAAGAAATGATCTACGGGAGCAACATAACCTTCGGGTTATAAATAATGAAAAGGTCTACAGGACCAAAATGACCCATGGGGTCATAAATAAAAAGAAATGAACTATAAGGGCCATGCCTTAATAAGGTGAAAGCCTAGAGTAATAGCCCACGAGGCTAAGCGATAGAACCTATGGGTTAATTAGACAAAGCGAGGGAACCAGTTGAGAATCCCCGGATAAAACAAAGACTGTAAAAAGAATAAATTCTTAACTGTCAATATAATGGTATGGATAATTGACAAAAGTTAAAGAAAAGATGTTAAACTAAAACTTCAGTTTTAGTAAGAAATAACGTTTTTACAAATATGAATTCTGATAGGAATTGAAACTGTAAATATTAAAGATATAGGTCTTGACACTGATAGGTGCAAGACGATATATTCGAAAAGAAATATTTTCAAAAATGAAAGGTTGAAATAAACCTAAATATGACGTGACGCGAACACGGTCAAGAAAAGTAATGTGAAGTATAATCACATTATATCCCGAGCAATGAGTATAAAGTAACTGGACTAATAAGCCTGGTTAGTAAAACCGGTTAAGGTCGAAATTCAAATTAAGAATTTTGATAATACGCTATTTATTATGAGAATAGCGTGGAATAAATAAAATCAATAGATTTAAATGATCAAGTGGCCAAATTGGTGACTCGATCAAGTAAACAACAAAGGTCCATGAGACCTCAATAACAGAAAATACTGGTCACCTATGTTGAGGGATCATAAGGCTAAAAGTTCAAACACAAAAGAGTTTGTTTGTTAAAAGTGAAAGATTTCACTAAAAACCTTTAAACGGATTAGATTAACGGATTCATGAAGAATTCGATAGTCTAACAGTGATGGATTTCGCTAAGTTAACCAAATTGGTTGAAATAACGAGATTACGTTATTTTGAAGTTGCATTATTTTGTATGAAATACGTATATGCTTAGTAACCAAAAAGATATTACCATACTTTTCTGATAATATTAACAATTGGTTAAGGTATGAGTAAGGCTTAAAAGATTACCCAGGTCAAATTTCATTGAGTTTAAAACTCAATGAACTATGTAAGAAAGGTTTCGAGGACGAAACCTCTTTAAGGGGGTAGACTTGTAACACCCCGAAAACGGGTTTGGTAATCAAACCACGTTAATACTAAAAGACGGGTAAAGTACCGTTAGTGGTAAAATTAACCCGGTGAATATTAGGATTTTAAATAAATTAACCTAATATTGAATAAAAGTTAAATGAAAGCTTTTGAAAGAAATAAAGTTTATAGAAGGCCCGAGTTAACGGGACTTAAAATAAACTGAGTCGTAAATTCCCCGAACCTAATAAGTTAACTATGAATGTTTAACCTAGTTAATAAGTGGGAATATTGTTAGAAATAAGTAGGTTGTAGCCTACTTAATAACTAACCAAACAAGAGGGGCCAAATTCGGATAACTTGAAAGTTGTATTGTAAAATGAAATTAACAAAAATAAAAAACACATAGTGTGTGTTCTGGACTCCTGGTTCGACCAGAAGAACTCCCCTAGGAGACAAAACCCTAACTTCTAATAAAATCATCAAATTGGAAGCTTAAACGAAGCTCAAATTCACAATTGAACGTGAATTAATGATCACCCAAGCTAGGGGATCATAAGGTATGCCAAACTTTGATGATTTGTGAAGTTGTGAAATTTGAGTAAACATCATAATCGCGAATTATGAATGAATTATTGAAGCTATGACTGAATTAATGATGTATACTTGCTTAGGAACAAAACCCTAAGTAAAAATTATACATATATGTTATGAATTGAATGCTTTATATGATTTACCACACTAGGATAAGTGGGTTTTAATCATATGATGAAATTGATGATATAATTATGATTAGAATCATCATATTTGAAATTAATAAGATGATACTTGAACAAATTAGGTGTTTAAGTATATAAATCATATTTGCTAAGTAGTGAGTTTAGTATGATAAGATAAAAAAAATCGATGATATATTCATGTTGAATGATGTATGATATCATTATGTGTTAAAAACGATCAAAGTTGTGTTAAATTGATGAAATTCGATTACATGAACTTGGTTAATAAAGTGGTTAAAAACGGTAGCATAAGAATGATGCTTACCGGATAATTGACCAATGATATGATCGAATGATAAATTCGACATAAGAATCGTAGGATGGAATAGTTGTAAATGATTATGACTAATCTAACCATCTTACAAATTTCAATGATAGTTTGACGCTTGACAAGCTAGGTGGGAGCTTGGGAATGAAGCGGGTCAAATGAATCAAGAAAGAAAAGCATAATCAGGATGCAAGGTAAGTAAAGCTTACACTCTATTTATTTAATACCTATTGGTTTTATAGGTTATAAATAATATAAAGTCTTGTTTGAATTATGATGTTCCGACACGACATGTGCGGTTCGTAACAAAAGACAATAATGATAAACCATGTTTAATGGTTAAAAAGAACTAATATGATTATTTAGTCATGCAATGACTAATAGATAGCGAGTTTTGAATGATTACCATATAAGGTAAACTAATACAAATAATAAGGGTAAAACGGTAATTCGGTCACTCGTTGACGATAACCGTTAGTTTTTTTAAAGTCACTTTATGGTGTAAGCCATAAAGGGGTTAAAAGAATTAAGAAATGGTTTATAAGTAAAATGACCGTACGGTGTAAACCGGAGCGAGTCATGTAGATGAGATGGTAATAAATACCATCTTGCAAAGAAAAACGGTCACTTAGACCAAACGGGTCAAAAGGTGAAAATATCACCTTTTGACAATATCGACTAATGATTATTGTCGAGTTTTATGATTTTAGGAGTAAATATCGAATGGATATTTGCATCGCTATTACCTAGGGGTTGGTTATTAAAGCAAGGTATTAAAATGGGTCAATATATTGATCCGGGCCAGGTATGCATAATAGGCTAACTACTCATTTAGGACTTAAAGTTCAATGAGAGTTAAATGAAGTTAAAATGGACATTGGGTTACCTTAATAGGTAAACCCAATAATTTAAATTATAATCATGGTGTTTTTAGAAACATAATGGTTTCTGAACAAGATTATAGTTAAAAGGTCGGATTTTTAGTCAAACAAGTTATTAAAAGTCCTTCATCGTAAAAAAAGGACTAAACTTGACCAAAACGCCCTTGTAAGCTAAATTGAGCAAACGACCCTTAAAGGTTGTTTGGAAACGAGTCTTATGATCAAATAAATACTTAGAATAAGTATAAAAAGCGAAAGGTGGGAATTTTTGGGTCAAATGACTCTATATGAGTCTTTGCCGTAAAATGATAATCCAAAGTTCGCACTTCGACATCCTGGCACATAACTGTTCTTTCTTCAAAACTCCAAGATATCTCGCAGATGTTACTCATGACCTTCCTTGGTCTTTGAGCTTATGAGAATGCAGTCAATAAATAAAATCACGACCTTATCCAGGTACGGCTTATACACCATATTCATGAGATCCACGAATACTGCCGGTGCATGTGTTAAGCCAAACGGCACGACAAGGACTCGTAATGCTCAAAGCGAGTCCTAAGGGTCGATTTAGGGATACTTTCTTCTCGTATTTGCACTTAAGGACATCCTGACCTCAAGTCAATCTTTGAGTAGTAACTAGAACCTTACAATTAGTTGAACAAGTCATCAATCCTTGGCAAAGGATACCAGTCCTCGATATCCAATTCTCTGAAGTTGATGCAAAACGGAAACTGCCAACTTTCTTCCCGTGCCATCAACTAGTGATACCCTGTCCTTAAGTCAACCTTGGTATGGTAGCTGGGACCTTGCAGTTGGTCGACAATTCATCGATCCTCGGTAAGGGGTACCGATTCTTGATGGTTAGTTGTCTATCTCCCTGTAACCTATGCGTGATACTTTCTCCACATTAGTTCTTCTGAGTTCCTCTCAGATTAGGTTGTGTACGCATGTAAAAACTGTCGTCCTACTTCCTAACGAATAACACCGGGGGCTTCCCACGGTGAGAGGCTCAGCCTGGTAGATTTCCTCTGCCTAGCAGATCCTGCAGTTGCATCGGAGGCTCCTGTATCTCGGACGGAGCTAGTCGGTAAGGCGTCATCCATCACTGGTGCCGCTCCTAGCACTAGGTTCATCCTAAACTCCTCTTGTCGCTGTGGAGGTAACCCAGGCAAGTCTTCGGAAAAGGCTTCTAGAAATTCCTTCACAACGGGGATGTCTTCTGGCTTTGGCTTCTTGGTCTCTTTATTGACAACATGAGCAGGGAAGGCTATGCAGCCTATTCGGAGGCGCTTTCGTGTCTCTATAAACAATGTGAGACGTCGCCAATTCACCGTCTTATGGGGCCTAGTGCCCTCGCATCTTATTGCTAGAAGGTTGCGTACTATAAATGTCTCATCATTCGCAAGAGGGATGCGAATGATTTTCCTTATGACGAACAACTTCAGCTCTATCCTTGGATATCCAATCCATGCTGACTACAATATCGTGACTTCCCAAGTCAACGGTAATAGGAGGTTCCTGCTCTCTAAGTCCCAAAATACAATCCTTAATTGCCTCGTCTGCTTAAACTAACCTTCTATTTGCCAATTCTATAGAATACGGGGCGCCTGTCCTACTTGAAACTAGGCCAAGTAGGTTCTTAATTCCTAAGGATACAAGGTTAAAGTCGGCACCAATATCAATAAAAAATGGATGCATAGAGTTGGTTAATAGCGAATGTACCCGTAATCGCATTTGGATCATGGCGTGCTTCACGAGCTCCGATCGTGAAGACCCTTCCTTGCTTGGTTCTTTCTAGGGAAATCTTTCCTAAAGTGCCCCACTTCACCACATTTGTAGCAACCTGGAACTCTACCATTATCTCTTCCGTCTTGGTTGTCGTCATCATTTCCTCCTTGTTTGGGATACTTTGCCCAACAGGCATCCTTGCAGTGTCCTTCTTTTCCACACCTATCACACTTAGGCCTCAGACAACGACCTTCATGGTGAAACTTGCATTCCTTGCATCTCGGCTTAGTCCCTAAATAAACTTTACCACCGGCCTTAATAGTGGCTCCATAAGCTTTCCTGCCATGAGGTGGGTCCACTTCCCGTCTTTTGTTTGCTTTAGAGCTTTCATAACTGGTTTGGGTGCCTATCTTTAGGTTCGAAGACTTCCTTTTCTTATTGCCCGAAGACTCCACATGAGTCTCTCTCTTGTTTGTCTCAGATCCCGAAAACTTCCCCATACGAAGAGCTTCTTCGGTAAGTGCAACACTCAAATCGATAGCCTCTGTGATGGTTGGAGGCTTTGAGACAGTAACCATGCTTAGGATTTGAGGTGCAAGTCCCCAAATGAATTGTTCAATCCTTTTGAATTCCGGCTCGAATAAGTAGGGAACAACCCTAGACAAGTCGTGAAAGCGTTGGACGTACTCAGAGATCTTCTGCCCGTCCATTTTCAAATTCCAGAAATCAGTCTCAAGCTTCTGGATTTCGGCCCTAGAACAGTATTTCTTCTGCATCAATTCCTTGAGCTCGTCCCAGCTCAGTGCATAAGCAGTAGCTTCACCAAGGGTCTGAACCTGAAGGTTCCACCAGGAGAGTGCGCCATCCAAAAACAACCCTAAGATATAGGTAACTCTCTGCTCAGGCGGACATTTACTCATTCTCATAACGGAGTCAGTCTTTTCTGTCCAATGAACAAAAGCAACGGCACCTCCTGTGCCATCAAAATTCAATGGCTTGCAGTCCAGGAACTGTTTATAGGTGCATCCAGTTGGAGGGTTACTTCCGGGAGTGCCACTGCTGTGTTCAGAGCGGAGGGCTTCATGTTGCGCTATAGCTTGGGAAATGCGCTCATTGAATTCGGCCTTAGTTAACGTAATGGTGTCTGTGTCACGTCTGGGCGGCATTTTCTTCTGTCAAAAGGTATGGGGTAGGTTAGACAACATTCCATAATTGGCTATGAGGTACATATATCACCACAAGCGAACATGCAATCACCTAACATCACATGCATATATAATCAACAATGTATAAGTAAGAAAACGACCACTGAGCTTTCATATATGCTTGACAACTTGACTTATTGTTTGTAACGTGGAAAACCAAATGAACTTGAGGTTACATCACCTCGGTCATACAAGTTTCATAATATGAAAGTAGTAGTTATTTTCCTTCTACATTGGTTTTCTTAGGTCTTTAGCTTCACAAAGACGGGTATACTTCCCAAGAGACGGGGGTTGTACATATAGGGGTGATAGAGAGTGTAACGTCACTGAATCTTTCCCGGGTGTTAACCATCTTCACTTGCTTAGATATCGGTTCCCAAATGACTCGTACGGGTAGAAGTGTCAGACATGAAGTAGGTAAAGACAGGTTTCCTACTTTGTAAAGTACTAAGGCCACCGTCTAGGTATTGTTCTACTAGATGAAGGCGTGAACACCTAGAGATTATTTTTGGATGGGTGGTGATCATTAGCTCGACCAGCAGAGTCCACCAGGATTTCCATGCACTACAAGTCATTATTACGTGGGCCCCCGTAATAATAAATTGTCTTGCATGGTCACCCCAATTTTCCCTCGTTCATAGCAGATGATCAACCAAAGAGGGGACACTACTGTCCTTATGCCTCCGGCATGGGAAGGACCATTGTGGTGGTCCACACGCTAACATTCGTTATCGTTACCCGTGAATAGGCACGATGCTTAGACGCAATAGGAATAAGGAGAATTCCTAGTAGTTGGAGAGGCATCTTCAAGATGAGTACTTCATCTTCCTTGTCTGGACAAGAGCGTCTTCAATCTTGTTTCGCAAAAGCCACAGGGACCTCGTCCTGCTGATAAGGGTGTTGTCCAAGGTTGCCACCTCCGCCTCGCCGTCACTACCGTAGTCAGGCACCTTCACATTCGAGAGGGAAGAACAGCCATCTTCTACGAAAACCAGCTCAGGATCTCGTTTGGTAATCACTCCAGCCATGAGCTTCGTAATAAACGCGAGGTCGATAGTCTCATCGTGCGAGTCAAGATCAATGATAGGATTCGGAGTCGAAGGTATTTCGTTCACGTCAATAATTATTCCGTACACTTATACGTATATATATTAATGAATAAGTATGTTACTTAGTATAACAGGAAAATAAATGCATCATATCACATATAACTCTCGTTTATCCTTTCGGAGGAGGGTCATTTTGTCTTTGGCAAGTCTATCCCATGTAGACTATGCCTTAATTGGCACTTTAATTTGGGGTATTCTCCTCCCTACTAATGTCCTTGCCTTGTCTTTTCTTTGAAAAAAAATGTTTGACTCATGGATCTTGGCGCTTTTGTGAATGCAATGAAAAACTTTTTTGTGAAAATGTTTTCGTGAGAGAGTCCTAGTGATTGTAGTCTAGACTCGAGAAGGAATCCTAGTTCACCACAATCGAAGCTCGGATACCAAACTGTCACACCCTGACTTTTGCGAAAGCGTATGATGTGTGGCTTGTTCAATATCATTGCATTCAATCATAATAAACAACTATATGATCAAAACGATGTTCATCCATTCATTAAGTTTAAAATATTACAAACACCAGTAATTTAAGTTTCAAACAACACGACCTTTGACTAAGTTAAAAGCCAACAAAAGTGGATGACATCTAACTTGGAATTTACTTCTAGAAACAACACCCGCGCCCAAGATCCAACTTGTTACCTGAAATACATGTAATTTTGAAAAACATCAACAAAAGTTGAGCAAGTTCATGCGTTTTGTATGAGTACTGATAAGCTTGTAAACATTTGAGAGACTCCTTTGAAAACATGTATGAAAAGCATCTATGAACAGATCAAATTAATGTTTTGCAAGGACAATAATGTATGTGAAGACATAGGGAGCACTCAATATGAGTAGGCTTATACCCTCGTCGAATTCCCTCAACTGTGTCGAATTTCCCCTCGACTGTGTCAAATTCACCCTGACTGTGTCAATTTACCTTGACTGTGTTAAATTACCCTTGACCATTGTCAAATTACCTCAACTGGGACACCAAAGCACTCAAGTGGTCACATAAGGACCATGAGTAGGGCTCGGCCGTACCCGTTAAATCTAACCTTCATCCATATTTCTTATGAGAGTTAATGGCATTTCAAATTCATTCTATGCTCACATGATCTAATAGTTTATTTCATAGCCAAATCATACCATTTAAACATATGCAACATGTATTCCACTCCCGAGAGTTATAAATCCGAAACAGTTAAGAGAAAAGGGGGACATGAACTCACTGTTTTGCGTTCTTCAATCCGACGTAACTCAAGCTGCTACTAGTGTGCACGACTACCTACAACGTACTATGGTCTATTAGACGAGCGGGTCGTGCCTTGACTTAATATTAATTAGTGTCTTTGAGTTACGTTTCTTTGTGTCCTTAATATTATTCCAAGTTATATAGTTATTTGTTAAAATAATAAATATTTTAACTTAAATTATATTTATGAATTTGGAATATTAGTTAAAATAATACCTTTTAACTTGTAAAGTTTATGTATTTGTACTTGTATAACTCCCCAAGGATGGGTGTATTTGTATTCGTATTCTTATCCTTATATATTTTGCCAAGTATCGATGGCGTATTCCGGTGTGTAGTTAAACGTACGAGAATACGTATTTTTATTGTGTTTATTAAGTATCTCATACTTAATTTTTGTATTAGCCCTTCCAGAATAATATTTCTAATAAAAATGTATCAATATATATTTCCAAAATATATATTTTAAGAAATATTACATAGAAAAATTATTTAGAATTTTTCCTTGGCAAAAATATTTATATTTTTCATATAACTCTCAAGAATAATATATTTTCAAGTCTAACTTAGAAAATATATATATAAATCTATTTTTCACCCAAAAATAATATGTCCAAATTTTATTTAAGAAAATATATATTTTTTTTGTCAAAAATAATATATCTTCTAATAATTCCAAGAAAATATATATATTTTTACTTACCAAAAATAATATATTTTCTCCTTGTCAAAAAATATAATTTATTTTATAATACTCACGAAAATCATATTTTTGTTCTCTTGGTTTCCAAAATACCGTTACCAAAATATACTTATGACTTTAATTCCGGAATATTTATGTAAGTTATATTCCTTGTTCGGTTTCACCAATGTTTTGGGTATAAATTATGTATTTATTTCTTGGAATTTTGGTAGTATTTTGTATT
This sequence comes from Helianthus tuberosus, assembly GCA_030545235.1. Lineage (NCBI taxonomy): Eukaryota > Viridiplantae > Streptophyta > Magnoliopsida > Asterales > Asteraceae > Helianthus > Helianthus tuberosus. The sequence continues at coordinate 134,016,184 of CM060363.1, forward strand.
GTAATTTCTTGGTATTTTGGTGAGTTATATTATTTCAAGCCCTAAAATGATATAACTAATACATATAATATACAAATAATCACACACATGGTGACATCTAAATATATATTTCCTAAATACATATTTAGTCACTTTTATTTACAAGAACCAACCTCCATTATTTATAATCTTGTGACAAAAATTATGGCAAACTTTATATAAAATTTCATGGTTTAAAATATACTTGTAATTATTTGTTTAAAAATAATTTTTCTAAGTGTTGTTTTTTTAGAAAATTTTTGCCATAGTTTCCCCTTAAAATGGAGGTTTCCATGCTTTCAAAGCATATCATTTTCTTTTATAAATCATCATCAATCATCAACAAATCATTCAAGACTTACCATATGCTTTAAATATGCAATTTACACTTTGGCATGAACTTGAAATTTTGTAAAAAGTTGTAGTAACCTAGTATGTTATTTAGTAGGTTAAGTTACCCACTAAAACATGGTTATTTGTTTAATAATCACATTCTTGCAAAATCTAGTCCTTTACAACTTACAAGATGATTTTCCAAAAACAATTCTTTTGTATTTCTCTTGTTAATAACATGTTTCTATACTTGATTTATCACTAAAAATATGATTAGTTTCTTTAAAAATCATGATCTTGTAAATCTTGTAAATAACTTTGTTCTTTTGAAAATATTATCTTTGAAATCCTTTATTTTCAAGACTTATACCATGTATCACAAATCATCATACACTAAAACAAGTTTATTTTAAAGTTCATGTTTAACATAAAGGATGATCATTATGATTTTCTCAAGAATCATCCTCATACTTGCTAGATCATGTGTTTAATCATAATCTATCAAGCTTCTTATGATGATCAACATCATAAACATAAGAAATCAACAATCAAGTATATTACATACACTTAAACATCTTTGATTTTCATGATTTAGAGCTTTATGTTCATGTTTATGCTTATGCTTCTTCATGATCTTTATGTTTAACAACTTATATCATCTTTTAAGCAACATAATATGAAGTAAAATGAGATTAGGAAGGTCTTACTACTAGCACAAGGCTAGGGATGATGTTCAAGAAGATGAAGATGACAAATGAGGTGGATAAAAGCACTAGAGAGATGTCCTTCAAGTTCCCACGCTTCAAGCCTCCTTAGATAAGCTCCTTACACCTTTAGGTCACCTTAGAATATGTGTAATGGATTGAAAAATGGATGTTATGTGGGTGTGGTTTGTGGCCGTGAGCAAGGAAGAGGAAGGGAAGGAGTATGTTGTGATGAAGGTGATGAAATGTTTAGGATTCTTTATCTTATGGTTTAATAAGAAAACTTTCCAACATAATCTTTAAATAAAGATTCTTGTCTCATATCTTCTCTACATATCAAATAAAATAATGCAAGAAAATCCCCAAGTGGGACCCACATCTAACCGTCCACTATTGGGGGGGGGGTAGCTAGGTACTTTTCAATGGTAAGTTACAAGTTTAGTTAGATTTCAAGTGTTTAAGTTAGGGTTTGATGTGTTATATGCTTATAAGGTGTTTCATGATGTTCGGTGACCATAACTAGCTTCGTAACATAAAAACAGTGCTTCTAGTAAAAATTTGATATTTCGGGTAGTGTCCGGTTGTTCGTTTCGTTACTGTTCGTTAAAGTGCTAAATTGCGCCGTTTAGTGTGCTTTATGTTGTGTTTTGTAGCAGTTTTGATTCTCGACACTTAGGAAAGTATTCTGGACCATTAAATCACATTTCTGCAATATATTTAGATGTTAAAAGCTGAATTTTTGCTGAATTTATTTATTTTCTGCAGAATTTTGCAGTTTTAGTGTGTTTTTGGCACTTTCTGGTACCTATGTCATCACTAGGAAGGCAATTTTGTAATCCCTACTTTCCTACACACCATACTAGTGTAGCACTTGGTCCTGGGGCTTATTTTGTGTCTTAACGTCATGTCTGTCTAAGTACTGAACTCCCGTCAGTACTTCTAGTTTGTCTGATAACTGTGCTAACTCTGCTCTGTGCATTAATAGAACTATATTGTGTTGCATGTAGTAATGATAAAAATATTGCAACATGAAATGCCATTATATATATATAACAGAAATCAGAAATTCATTCGTCTTGTAAACTAAATCATGCACAGTTATTAAAGCACAGATTGCTGTTTAATTATTGTAACGCCCCGCGTTTTCATACTTCCTAAATTTAGAAACCGTCGTTTGTAAAACTATTTTTGGAAACTTCGTAGTCTTGTAATCGTTCTGTCATTAAAAACGATGTAAAATCCGAGACTTGGATCATTAATGAAACTCGTATTTTGTTACAAACATGTTATACACACTTCATATATGCTCGTATGCTCGAATTGGTGAATCAATTGGTGTTTAATCATTATTCTTGGAAACTATGCACTAAACTTGTAATTAATCTAAACATATGCATAAACGTGTTTTGAATGAGAACGACACTTGATTTTGATACTCATACGCTTAATTATACTTGGGTTATACTCCTCATACTTGGATTTATCTTAAACTATGTTTTTGTGGCACTTATACTCCTTAAAAGACCTAAAAACACTAAAATAATAACTTCAGGGGCTAAATTGTAATTTTTGAAACTTATGTCCGGATAAGAAAGCCCGGGCGGCCTGCCTCAACTTACCTTGATACCTCAAGCGGGCCGCCTGAGGGTGCCCAGATCAGAAAACTTAATCAGCTGCTAATGTACGCGAATTTGGCACGAAATCCCATCTTCTAACCCTCCCCAATCACCATTTAGCCACCTCTAAACACCTCCAATCACCTCTAAACTCTTCCACTATAAATACAACCCTTCTCCAAGCATTTCTACACTTTCACAACCCTCAAATCTCTCTCAAACACTCTCAAGTTCTTGCTTATTTCAGAAATTCGGACAGATTCATACACCTTTACAAAAGTGAGCATAACTTGCTCATTTCTCAACGAAATCACTTGATTCTTCTTCCTACTTGCTTGGATAATCATGGGGTTTGATTCCTTGGTTTCTCCTTGGAGAAATCAGATCTAGAATTGCCCCAAATATGTCCACAAACTTTCTGTTTTGTTACATGTTCTTTCAAAACTTGTTTAAACTTATCAAACTTGTGTCTAACACTTCTCACACCTATGTCCTAATGCTTACAACCTCTCTTATGGTTGGTTAAGCTTAAAAACAAGGTTGAGACACTATAAATCAGAGGATAAAACCTCAAATACTTTCTGTTTTGTTAGGATATTTAACCCACAAATCATGTCAAGCTTAGATCTTGATGAATGAGTGATTATGGAACAACTTGGGTTCTTCCAACATAAAATCCTCACATGATTTGATGATTTCTCTTAGATTATATTGTTTACCTACTTGTACAAATCATTGTTCTTGACCCTCCTTGGTTGTTTTTACATCAAGTGAAGTGGTGAACATTCAAGGGGTTCCTAAATGGAAGCATGTTCTTCCTACCCCATACATGACATCTATGATAACTCGAGGTGCCTAAATGAAGATCCTAATCTTCTACCTCCTACTTGAATTATTGGACTAAATAAAATGTAATACTTAACCTAGATATATATATACACTCATTCGAACCTTTGATGTTGAACTTGTGTTTCTATGTTAAAGTAGTAGAACATCATATAAGACCTAAACCTTGTTGTGATTCTTATGGGTGTTCAACTCATGAAAACATTATCATAACCCTTGTGGTTACCAAGTGTCATACAAGTGTTAAGTGTTGAAGATGATTATTTTCACATGTTATTCTCATATCTTATTTTTATGTTGTTTTAAATACCGAATCTCGACTCTAAGCATACTTGAACTTCAACCATTACACATTCAATCTTTTAACCTCATCAACTCGTCAATAATTGGATAATTGGAAAGCATATGCAAACTTTGTGAGTATACTCGTATTTTCCCCCTTTTTACTTTACCACTTTTGGGGTGTAACATGTTTACTTATCAAAAACTTACACATGAACATTTTTCTTAAACACATGAACATTCCTATAACATGCTTGTATACGTGATTGCTTGATACTTTAAACTTGGGTGAAACTTTATGTGTTGAACTTATCATTAACTTCGTACGAGCCTAACCGTGACATATGTAGCGCTATAGGATTGACGACCCGCCGCCCGTAACTTGTGGTTATGTCATGAGCATCTTGCGTCTCTTTTGGGTTGATATGCTAGACACATGCCAAATTTATTGTTTATCTTGAATCACATGATTGCTATGAGGAATTGATTAAAACTTATCTTTTGTTATGTACGTACCAAACTTGTATACTCGCCTTTGCTTTTGCATTGAACTTTATTTTAAACATGTTACAGGTTGAGGATGATGATGCTATGAAATGAAGTAGCGTTGATGCCTAGATACACATATAGACGTTTAGGTCAAATACATTGTATAAATGTCATATTTGTTGCCGTATTGTTTTTCTTGTATTTAACATGTTGTATTTCAAATTTCATGTATTGTAACATTTATTTATGAAAGAAATCAATTTATCTTTAATTCTATTGTCACAATTAGCGTTATGTGTGATGAGCAATCTTTCTTCGTCTCACTCCGATGTTTCCGCCATCGGTTGGGGTGTGACAGATTGGTATCAGAGCCATAACTATAGGGAATTAGGAAAAGTAGGAATGCTTTTACCTAGTCTATAGTTTTAGAGCCTTATTCGTATGTTTACTTGAACTACTACATGATACCTTATTTGTTTCTTATTTATGCTATTTTAGACATATGTATCACTCGTGAGAAATATTCAACATGTTATTCTTATGCATTAATGCTTGTCTTATTATGTGTTAATACTTGCTTCATTGTTCGATTCTTTACGTGTTACTCTAAACATATTTCTCTATGTGTTAATACATGTTTTATCATTTCGTTATCCAAGCACCATTCTTGATATGCTCTCTTATGTGTTTATACTTGTTCGTGTATTTCCTTTGACATACACTTCTCTCATGCATTTTACTCGATTATTCTAAATCCGACAACACTCATATTACAAAAATGAGACGACTTCACCAAAATAGGCGTGAAACCCACAATTTGGTGAATGACTCTCGATCCTTCTACTTTTCTTTCTTACACGAAATTCACCACCAAGTTAGGAGTGAAATCCACACCTTGATGGAGAAATTCAAATTTCAAATTCTAGTGGACCCTCGCCAAAGTGTCGAAATTAACTTTTGACCCGACGAGTACCAACCACACTTAGGATACTAAATCGCCAAGTTAGGGGTGAAACCCGCACCTTGTCGACTAGTGCCACTCTTTGATTTTCATTAATCCCGCCAAGTCTCGAAATTTCAATTGAATTGAGGACGTGTAGTAACCGGAAGGGTAAATACCGTTAACCGACTTGTCGGCAAGAGTATTTCACCTATTAGGCCAAAGCATGCTCCTCAAGTTCGAAAGACTTTTCGACCACTTTGGTTAGTCAAAAGTTCCGTTTTGGAACCATCCGAATTTTAATCAAACGTGTGTTTCTATTATTTATTTTATATGATGCAATCTTTCAAATTCGAATTTACTTTCGATATTTCCTTCTCACACACACAACATATTGAATCTTTTCCATACATTTATACATATGCATGATTTCATGTAATTTAAATTCATATTCCTTGCAACGACAAGTGGAGACATATCCTCGAGATAGGAGTGATTTCCTTACCTTGACGATTAACTCCACTCCCTTTTTTCCTAAAACGACCTCACCAACGAGTTTGGGGTGATTCTCTTACCTAGGTGATCGTTATCAAAACGCCTCTTCAAAATATCTTATTATGCAAACTCGGTCATGTTTATACCTAAATTATTTATCATCATTCAAAATACATACGTATACGATTTCGAAATACATTGTTTTATCAAGCATACTTTCTATCCTACAACCTATTTTTACCTAACTCACATACACGGATTCTTAACTTATCTTAAACGTTCTACTACACAAATTTCCAAACCTTACGAAATGCTACCTATCACTTTAATCGGTCAAACAAATCTCTTACCCATGAACTTCATATTCGACTTAATCACTAAAACGCACTCATGATATATATCACCAAACTAAAGACTTTCATTCTCAATCGGAGGATCAAACCAACCTTTCTTTTACACCTATAAGATCTTATGGATGTTATATGATCGTTTTACCAAAGATTCTTTTCACATCAACAAATCATTTGTTAGAACTTTTAACAATCACAAAGTCCTTTTGCTAATATTCTTTTCTAAGGATCCTCGTTTTCACAAGAACCTCCTAAATTCATAACTTCTTGTTTAATGAAATGAAATTACTTTTGATTGAAAACCTTTTTTCACCAATTTACAAAACACGTGGGCGAGAAGACTTCTTGGAGACCGACCATCCTTGGACTTCGTAAACTCTTTTAAAACAAAAGTAGCGTTTCCATTTATTACAAAATGCATTAAGCTTAACCAATGAGTACCTTATGTCCTCTTACATATGCAACTATATTCTACCTTTCAAACCAAGCTCAATCTAATTTTGATACGATAAACTCAACGTTTCATTTAAACAACTATACCCACGTATCGTCCTACACGTTTTAGTCGTTTTTACGCAACAATTCACTTATAATCATTCGTATTTACATACTTAACCTTTTGGACGATCCTATACACCTAAATCCGTGATGTTATGCCTATACTTATAATCGTATTCATACTTATACTCATACGTTTCATGTTTTACTTATACTCATACGTTTCATGACTTTACCTATACTCATATATTTCATGTTTTCACTTATACTCATACGTTGCGTGCTTATACATATACACATACTACTCGTACGTGTTATGTCGATACACATACTTGCGTGCTTATTCATACCTAAACTTATACTTATGCTCACACTTTCATTCATACTCATGATCCATACATTCATACCCATACGCGAGCGTAATCCGAGTGATTCGCTTGCGTGGGTCCCATACATACTTAAGCATGGACTTGCTTACATACTACATTCTTACACGTGCACATTCTTAATTTTCAAATTATGGATACCCTAATTCATACACAACTAGTACAAGCTATACGGATCAGGCGACGATCAATATAATCACGGGTGCACACGGGATTATAGTGATAGGCGTGTGAGAACCATAGAGTGTACTACTGTGTATGGTGAGACACGGAACGTAACATGACACGAATAACGGAACGGACGTAACATGGTCGAAACATGGTGGATACGCCATCGGTACTTCCTATATATAAGTGTTTTCACCACGTTACCAAACTTTTGTAAAACGTGTCACGAGAAATTCAGTGTTTTACAGACCTATTTTGGACCTTATACAAACTTTATACAACTCACAAACGCATTATATCCGATTATCCATGACAAGACTTCATCTATCCAACACTTATGCTATTCTTATACTTGCACTCTTTAAGAGTCATTCGTTCACTTTATACTCGAATGATTCTCCTTATCCTTTTAGTTCATACAAACCTCGTTCGCAATCAAGCTTGTTTAAACATTCGAGTCCTAACTTACCTCGTTACCTATAAAATAGTCTTCCTATTCTGGATTCTTGTGTAACTATACTTAGTATGCCTTTGATGCTTTATTTAAAGTACCAAACCTTCTCGTTTCACTCAATAAACAATCTTCTACAAATGTGATTTCGTTACCACGTCCCATCAAAAACACAAACCGTTTGTCAACATCTTCTTTCTTAATGCGTCATTCTCTTTTTATATACGTCACCAATTTTTTTATACGTCGCCGATCTAAGTTATTCGAACTTGCTTAGACTCACTTCACCTATATACGCACCTACAGATTTTCAACTATGTCAGATACCTCAAATTATTTTAAGGCAACGAACACACCCACGAATTTACCTTGTCGCCCTCCAAAGTTTTGTGCCTTTCGAAATATTTCAAAATTTTCAAGTCTCAAATTTTTACTAAAACTCTTCAAGTCTACCTCTTGAATAAATTTCGGGACGAAATTTCCTAAAGGAGGGGAGACTGTAACGCCCCGCGTTTTCATACTTCCTAAATTTAGAAACCATCGTTTGTAAAACTATTTTTGGAAACTTCGTAGTCTTGTAATCGTTCTGTCATTAAAAACGATGTAAAATCCGAGATTTGGATCATTAATGAAACTCGTATTTTGTTACAAACATGTTATACACACTTCATATATGCTCGTATGCTCGAATTGGTGAATCAATTGGTGTTTAATCATTATTCTTGGAAACTATGCGCTAAACTTGTAATTAATCTAAACATATGCATAAACGTGTTTTGAATGAGAACGACACTTGATTTTGATACTCATACGCTTAATTATACTTGGGTTATACTCCTCATACTTGAATTTATCTTAAACTATGTTTTTGTGGCACTTATACTCCTTAAAAGACCTAAAAACACTAAAATAATAACTTCAGGGGCTAAATTGTAATTTTTGAAACTTATGTCCGGATAAGAAAGCCCGGGCGGCCCGCCTCAACTTACCTTGATACCTCAAGCGGGCCGCCTGAGGGTGCCCAGATCAGAAAACTCAATCAGCTGCTAATGTACGCGAATTTGGCACGAAATCCCATCTTCTAACCCTCCCCAATCACCATTTAGCCACCTCTAAACACCTCCAATCACCTCTAAACTCTTCCACTATAAATACAACCCTTCTCCAAGCATTTCTACACTTTCACAACCCTCAAATCTCTCTCAAACACTCTCAAGTTCTTGCTTATTTCAGAAATTCGGACAGATTCATACACCTTTACAAAAGTGAGCATAACTTGCTCATTTCTCAACGAAATCACTTGATTCTTCTTCCTACTTGCTTGGATAATCATGGGGTTTGATTCCTTGGTTTCTCCTTGGAGAAATCAGACCTGGAATTGCCCCAAATATGTCTACAAACTTTCTGTTTTGTTACATGTTCTTTCAAAACTTGTTTAAACTTATCAAACTTGTGTCTAACACATCTCACACCTATGTCCTAATGCTTACAACCTCTCTTATGGTTGGTTAAGCTTAAAAACAAGGTTGAGACACTATAAATCAGAGGATAAAACCTCAAATACTTTCTATTTTGTTAGGATATTTAACCCACAAATCATGTCAAGCTTAGATCTTGATGAATGAGTGATTATGGAACAACTTGGGTTCTTCCAACATAAAATCCTCACATGATTTGATGATTTCTCTTAGATTATATTGTTTACCTACTTGTACAAATCATTGTTCTTGACCCTCCTTGGTTGTTTTTACATCAAGTGAAGTGGTGAACATTCAAGGGGTTCCTAAATGGAAGCATGTTCTTCCTACCCCATACATGACATCTATGATAACTCGAGGTGCCTAAATGAAGATCCTAATCTTCTACCTCCTACTTGAATTATTGGACTAAATAAAATGTAATACTTAACCTAGATATATATATACACTCATTCGAACCTTTGATGTTGAACTTGTGTTTCTATGTTAAAGTAGTAGAACATCATATAAGACCTAAACCTTGTTGTGATTCTTATGGGTGTTCAACTCATGAAAACATTATCATAACCCTTGTGGTTACCAAGTGTCATACAAGTGTTAAGTGTTGAAGATGATTATTTTCACATGTTATTCTCATATCTTATTTTTATGTTGTTTTAAATACCGAATCTCGACTCTAAGCATACTTGAACTTCAACCCTTACACATTCAATCTTTTAACCTCATCAACTCGTCAATAATTGGATAATTGGAAAGCATATGCAAACTTTGTGAGTATACTCGTATTTTCCCCCTTTTTACTTTACCACTTTTGGGGTGTAACATGTTTACTTATCAAAAACTTACACATGAACATTTTGCTTAAACACATGAACATTCCTATAACATGCTTGTATACGTGATTGCTTGATACTTTAAACTTGGGTGAAACTTTATGTGTTGAACTTATCATTAACTTCGTACGAGCCTAACCGTGACATATGTAGCGCTATAGGATTGACGACCCGCCGCCCGTAACTTGTGGTTATGTCATGAGCATCTTGCGTCTCTTTTGGGTTGATATGCTAGACACATGCCAAATTTATTGTTTATCTTGAATCACATGCTTGCTATGAGGAATTGATTAAAACTTATCTTTTGTTATGTACGTACCAAACTTGTATACTCGCATTTGCTTTTGCATTGAACTTTATTTTAAACATGTTACAGGTTGAGGATGATGATGCTATGAAATGAAGTAGCGTTGATGCCTAGATACACATATAGACGTTTAGGTCAAATACATTGTATAAATGTCATATTTGTTGCCGTATTGTTTTTCTTGTATTTAACATGTTGTATTTCAAATTTCATGTATTGTAACATTTATTTATGAAAGAAATCAATTTATCTTTAATTCTATTGTCACAATTAGCGTTATGTGTGATGAGCAATCTTTCTTCGTCTAACTCCGATGTTTCCCCCATCGGTTGGGGTGTGACAATTATTGTACGGAATGCATGGATAAGTGCCAGTTGTCACGTCTTCGCCAATATTCTTCAAACCAAAGCATTTGAGGCCCGGTAGAACCTTCATATCTTCAATAAACTTGTTGCGAAAAAAACGAAGCACCTCTCGTTTAATTTCTACCGGTTTAGTTATCCACTTCCCATCCACCATAATCCCCGGAAGCGAATTAGAAATCCGTCTCTTGTTAATGACCCCATGAAAAAACTGCGGGTTATCATCCCCTTCCTGAGCCCATTTCACACGAGCCCTTTGTTTCAAATCTTTATATCTGTAATCTTCCAACTCCTTTAATTTTTTCTTCGACTCATCTAGAACCCATAACTCCTCTTCCGAAAGATCTCTATCCTCTAAAATAATTTCCATGTCTTGAATATCCTTTCGCAAACTACCCTCTTCCTCAATTTCTACCTCTAACTTTTTAACTTTCCACTCCGTAATCGCTCTCCGAAGACATCTGAATATCTGTAAAAGGACAATATTCGGCGCCCCTTCTCCTTGAAAATCTTAATCATGGAAAAACCGAAGGCTTTTATAAGTCAATATTATTTTGTTTGATTGAACCTTCCTTTTCTGAAACATTTTAAATCCCAAGTCGACAAATTAAGGATTTTTATAGATAAAACAAAATTGTTGAGTTCAATTTAAGAAGAACTAAACCAAGTTTATTAACTGAGAGATAAATCAACATAAAATAAATTCTATAAAAATGAAACACACACCGAAACACATATGTTGTATGTCTTTTCTCGAATGATTAAATATTGTAAATATTTTCCATCTTTATAAGTTTTAAGTAGAATATATTATGTTTAAGATGCCTTAGAAATAGATATAAGGATCATAACTATACGAAAGTGTCGACATCCTAATAAATTCAATTCTAACTAATTGGTTTTAGGTTAGCAAATGAGAATTACATTGCATAAACTAAACAATTTCACATCTCATATATTGATATTAAAGGCATTCTTATTCAACATCCCGCAACAACGCACGGGTTAGCACCAATTCGTTTAATATAAAAATTAAATGATCTTCAAATTATTATGAAAGAAAATGTCTTAATAAAAACTTTAGAGAAACATAAAAATAGATAAAAGGTTAAGTTTATGTAAATAATATTAAATAAAGAGGTTAACTATAATAACTTAAATGTAAATATATAAGAAAGATTCTTATATTTTAAATTATACCTTTTTTTGAATCTTACATAATTTTGTTTCAAAAAATAACTGAAAAACCGAACTGAACCGGTGTAAAAACCGAAAAAACCGAAACCGAACGATTTTAAAAAACCAAAAACCGACATTTCAGTTTCGGTTTTGGTTTTGCCCAAAAACCGAACCAAACTAAATCGTGCACACCCCTAGCTAAAAATGACAAGTTTGCGGGTTGATCGTCTAACAAGACATCAACCGAAAAGATTACGTGTCATACACATAAACATCAATATGACACGAATATTTGTGGTTTATACGAAGATGGCCTATCTAACCCGAAAAAAGTTTTTAATATTTTTTCATGTTATTACTTTAAAATTTGGGTATTCATGGTTCAGTTTAAAATTGTAAAACTGTCTACACTAGTCATCGACTGATTTCACGGTTGGTATTTTTTAATTTTTTTTGGTTGATCAGTTTAGAACCGTATTAAATGGTTTGGTTTACGGTTTAGACTTTAAATCGGTCGAAAAAGCCAGACCGGATCGTAAGATTAATACATATTTATATTTTGATATATTTTATATTAGGTATAATTAATTATAGAGTTAAGTGTCGTTTACGTCCCTGTGGTTTGTCCATTTTTTACATTTCAGACCAAATTTCAAAATTGTACTATTTTCCTCCCTAATATTCTCGAAACGTGTCATTTCAGTCCGAAACTAACCCAGTTAAAAAACTCATAACTCAGTTATTCCAGGGACGTAAATGGCACATAAAGTATAGGAACGAAAAATGGCACATAACTTCAAGATTTTTTTTTTATTTCTTATTATTATTATTATTATAGAAATAGGAATACTTGATTTCTACAAAATATCATTAAGTACCGGTACATTCAGTTCGATACCAGAATTTTACTAAATATTACCTTCAAATACCGGTACCGTACCGAATATTTTACGTAACAGTACATGTATTTGGCGATTTTCAATACCAGTATCGAGTTCATCCTTACACACAGTCTCTTTTACCCCCTCTCTACATCACCACCACCACAGGCCTTGTCGCCGCCACCAGACAACCACCACCTGTAAAAAAACTCAAACCCATGTTAGATCATAACAGCTATCTCTCTCTCTCGCTCTCTCTCTCTCTCTGGTTCAATGGTGGCTGTGGTGGTGGCGGCAGTGGTTGTGGTGGTTGTGATGTAGCGGGGTGAAAGAGACCGTGTGTTGGGTGTAGGGATGAGCTCGGTACTTGTATCGAAAATGTTTGGTACAGTAGGTACCGGTACAACACCAATATTTAAAGGTAAAATTCAGTAAAATACATGTATCGAACCGAAAATGCCAAAAAGTGGATACCAAATAGGTACCGAAAATAATTCGTACAACAAATTTGGTACCGGTACCCGATACTAAATGTTTCTCCCTAACTGTGTATATAATAATAATAATAATAATAATAATAATAAGAAATTTAATAAAATAAAAAATTCTTGAAGTTATGTGCCATTTTTGTCCCTATACTTTATATACCATTTACATCCCTGATATAATTGAGTTATGAGTTTTTTGAACTAGGTTAATTTTTTGGATTGAAATGGTACGTTTTGAAGAATGTTAGGGAGGAAAATAGTACAATTTTAAAATTTGGTCTGAAATGGCAAAAGTGGATAAACCACAAGAACATAAATGACACTTAACTCTTAATTATATGTTAGTTGAACTCTGTAGCATAATCCATAACAATAAGAAAAATACAACCCTGCACTTCAATTTCTTGTTTACAGTCATAGTCATTTATATGATATTTATATGATATGAGTATTACTTTACTTTGTAAGGCTGGAAGGTATGGGGGGTCATCACCCATCCAGCTCAGCAACTTTTTTTATCAATAATGCCTACCAAACCATACCATATGATATGACAACCTGATGAGCACTGCTAGAAGGGGTGGACTAAGGCTAGATACCAGCTTCCAATCCCCCCTTATTTAAACTAGGGTATTTCTCTGCGCGTTGCGGCGGCACGTTACCGCGAGCATCCGGTGAGTATTGGTTCGATTTGTTATAGTACATGTACAATACATGAACTCGGTATAGAAATCAAGACATGTTTTACATCACCCGAAAACAATAAAAGGGTTCAGTATAGAAATTAAGACATGTTTTACATCGATAAAAAACAATAAAAACAACACAATAAAACGTAAGTTAAAAAACAATAATATATGTGTTTTACTATTATAATTATAATTTTACTATAACCTAAATGTTATAAAAATCAAAATATGATTGAAATCAATCACAATAATAAAACTAATTAATTTTATTCTATTAATTAATAAAACGTAAGTTAAAAAATAATAATATATGTATTTTACTATTGTAAAATAAAAAAAGCTTGAAAATTTATAATAATAAATAATTGTAATCTTAATCTTAATATATTTGAAAAGAAAGTAAAAATAAAATACTATTAAAATACTGTTTATGAGAACTTTGTATATATATATATATATATATATATATATAGGGTAGGGATCCTAAGAGAAGTCCACCCTATTTGAGAAACTTGAGAAGCAATCTGGACCACACATTTTCCCTAAGCAAAAAATGCAAAAAAAAGGTGAAAAAAATGCAATTTTTTTTTTTTTGAAAAATCGCTGCTTTTTCTTTAAGAATTAAAAAAAAAATTGGATTTATACACATGTGTATATTGTTAATCTTTTAACTATACATATATGTATATTGTCAATTATACATATATGTATATACATGTTTAAAATTGAAAAAAATGTGTATATTGTTAATCTTAAACCATAAACCCTAAAGCTAAACCCTAATGCTAAACCCTAAAGCTAAACTCTAATTCTAAACCCTAAAGCTAAACCCTAATGCTAAACCCAAAAGCTAAAACTAAACACTAAAACTAAACCCTTAATGTTAAACCCTAATACAAACCCTAAAGATAAAGCTAAACCCAAAAGTTAAACCCTAATGCTAAACCCAAAATCTAAACCCTAATGCTAAACCCTAAATACTATTGCTAAACCCTAATACTAAACCCTAATGTTAAACCCTAAAACTAAACCCTAAACCATAAAGCTAAACCCTAAACCCTAATGCTAAACCCTAAATACTAATGCTAACCCTAAATAACACTTATTTTTCAATTTTAAACATGTATATACATATATGTATAATTGACAATATACATATATGTATAGTTAAAAGATTAACAATATACACATGTGTATAAATAAAAAAAAAAAATTTAAATTTTTTTTTTTAATTCTTAAAGAAAAAGCTGCGATTTTTCAAAAAAAAAAAAAAAATTGCATTTTTTGCACCTTTTTTTTGCATTTTTTTTCTTAGGGAAAATGTGTGGTCCAGAATGCTTCTCAAGTTTCTCATTTAGCCTACTACTTCTCACATGATCCTTATCCTATATATATATATAGGGGAAGGTTAATTTGGGAACACTAAAAAAGTGGGGAACAACGGGGAACCGACTCAAACGAACTCCGATTGGACTCATTCCAGCGGCGTTGGAACCGGCTCGTCGAACCCTAACTAGGATCTTTTAACCCTAAATCCTAAATCCTAGCTCCTAAACTCTAAACCCTAAAGCTAAAAAATAAGGCTAAAACCTAAGCTAAACCGTAAAATCTAAACTATAAACCCTAAAAGCTAAACCCTAAAGGCTAAACCCTAAAGCTAAACGCTAAACCCTAAAGCTAAACCCTAAACCCTAAAGCTAAACCCTAAGGCTAAACCCTAAAGCTAAACCCTAAAACCAAACCCTAATATATTTAGGGTTAGGGGTTATGATTTAGGGTTAAGAGATCCTAGTTAGGGTTCGACGAGCCGGTTCCAACGCCGCTGGAATGAGTCCAATCGGAGTTCGTTTGAGTCGGTTCCCCACTGTTCCCCACTTTTTTAGCGTTCCCCAATGAACCTCACACTATATATATATAGGGTTAGGTTCTTTGCAGTACTCATATTTTGTGCAGAACTATTAAGAACCAATTTTAACCATTGATCTCTTAATCAATGGTAGAAACTATATAATGGCATGATTGTAATTAAAAGGAAAAATAAGGAAAGTTTAAAATGGTTATGAGGGTATAATTGTAACACTGGTTTATCAAAATTTAAAAGAAAAATAAATATCCCTTAAAGTTCTCTAATTTCCTCATCCCTAAATCCTCGTTCTTTGGTTTTCAAATTGGCTCCATGGATTACAACGACTGCTTTTCAATTCGGGCTATATATTTTCTAATCTTTGATATCAAATCTAATAGAAGCAAGATCATTGGTGGTACGTGATTTTTTCTTTGAGTAGATTAATTAGGTTAAAATTACATATGTGTATCTTTACATTTGTTTGGTTACTGAAGCTTAAAATTACATCTGTGTAGTTTTAAATACATTTACATTGGTTTTTAATGTTCGATTGGTTAGATCATTGACGGTTCTTTTTTTTTCTTTGAGTCGCTTAAATTAGGTTAAAATTACATATGTGTAGCTTTACATTTTTGTTTAATTAATGAAGGTTAAAATTACATCTGTGTAATTTTAAATACAATTACATTTGTTTTTTATGTTCGATTTTGGTTCTCCTTTATGTAAAGTTGCTTTGATTTTTTTTTTCAGATTGGTGGATTTTTTTGAGGGAAAAATATTCATAATGTCATCTATTTAGTAAATAGTGTTATTGACTCGAAGATCAATATGATTGTCTTATGAAGGATAAACTGAAGTTTGAAATTTTACTTGTTGAGGCTAACAATAGATATTCTGGAAGTGTCGAACTAGCTGCTATGATGATAAAGTACAAGGGAATTTTTAAAGATTGCGAACATGTTAAGTCAAAAGAAGGAACAAAGACTGATAAGACTAATGGGTATGGGGGTCGGCTAGCCCCGGCTTGGTCCGGCGCCGAGCCCCCACACCGCCCCCCTTAGCCCCGGCCTGGCCCAAACGTCCCACATGCGCCGATTCAGTCGAGGCCCCACCTTTGAAACTATCCGTTGCCATTTACCCCCAAACGGCTATTTTAAAAAAAAAAAAAAATTCATTTTTCAATTTAAATACCCAATATCTCAACCATTTTTATACATTTCTATCCTTTCTACTCCCATTCTTCTCCAATTCTCTTCCTTTTTTATAAAAACACTCCATATTTTTTATACCTTTTTCTCTAAATCATGAATCCTTTCAACCCAAACAACCCCAACCCAAACAACCCCAACCCGAATAATCAAAACCCGAACCAACCTAACTTTTTTTCGACTCCCGCTTACAATCCGAGTATGGATAATTCGTGGGGTGCTCCGCAATTTCCTTTTTCGGGTTTACAACAAACACCCAACGCATTCTCACAAATGTCTCAAGTTCAACAACTCCAACAATACCAAGCGCTACAACAAATGATGCAACGCAACTCGTTTGAACAACTCCAAGCGCAACCGCCAACTTCCCAACCGGTTAACCTTGATGATGATGATGAAGAAGTCGTCCCCGAATCGCCACCGCAAGAACCAACAAAAATGGACGCCGATTCCAAATGAGGTAGCAACCGCCAAACGGACTAAAACTTCCGAGTCCGGAAGTTATAGTGCGGGAGGCTCCACCGGTCGTTGTCAAATCAACATAAACGACGACCCGGAAGATGACGAGGACGTGTTGCCCATTCACGAGGCGGAACGTCCCACCGGGAGGGACAAAGCAAAAAAAGAAGACAAAGCAGAATATGCAGCCGAACAGAGGATGATTGCTTTGATCCAAACGGCAATTAGAAATGATATTTTTGCATTGCTAAACCATGACGGGTCGTCAAAATCTGTTTGGGAAGCTTTACGTGTTAAAGCTGAGGGGAGTAAACAGATTAGAAAGAACAAAATTTCATTACTTAAAAAAGAATTCGATCTATTTGATAGTTTAAAAGGAGAGTCGGTAAGGCAAATGATAGAGAGATTCTGTCATTTAAAAGTTGAACTTGAACGTTTCAAAATTGAGAAAACAAGAGAGGAAATTATTGACAAAGTGATTGAGGCGTTACCACGAGCTGATCAGTGGCAAACGTTTGTTTTTATCTTAAAAAATGATTCTTTGTATGATGAAATTACTCTTGATGCGTTGTTTGAAAAGATTGAAAGTCATGATCTGGAGCTACAGAAGCAAAGCAAGATGACTGGTTTTTCACATCAACAGAATGTTGGCTTGTATTACAAAGGAAGTGTACCTTCGGAGAAAGGTGTTGGTTCACCAAAGACAGCATTTAGTGGAGAGAAGATGAAAGAACCTCAAACAACCTCATCAAGTTACCATTCTGGATATCATTCATCTTCAAAAGCAAGTACTGATGAAACTGAGGAGATTCTGTGCAACATTGCTCTCAAACTGAAGAATTCTCCGTCGATGAGTATAAATGCAGCTAAGCAGCAAATGAGTTTCCTTGCATCTGTTCTGGAATCATATGAAGGTCTTGTAGCTGGTAAAATTGGAAACTCTTAATTGACCAAAGAAGACTACGACCAGATTGATCCGGAAGAAATGGAGCTTATAGACATTCGCTGGTGTTTGGCAAGCTGCATCCGAAGAGCTCAAAGATATATGGAGATTACAGGAAAGCAATCTTTGGGTGGTCCGTCAACTAAACTTGGATTTGACAAATCCAAAGTGACCAGCTTCAGATGCAAGCAAAAGGGTCATTTCAAAAGAGAATGTAGAAATTCTGAAGTTGCTGAAGGAAATGAACGTCCTTTCAACGATGATTATTATCGAAAAGCGATCTACCACCGAAGCAAAGAAGAGCTGAAATTGATTGAAGATAAAACCAAATCAAGAGCTTGTTTTGTAATTCAAGATGATGAAGGTTTTGACTGGAGCTCAATTTGTCCAGAAGAAGATCGTTTGGAGAATGTTCGAAAAACAGCTCATGGAAAAGCTATAAAAGAGGAAAGAAAGTTTGTTTTTGTTGCTGAGATTCAAGATGAAAACAAAGACAAAGATACAGTTGAGATCAAAGTGAAAACCAGAGAAGAGATTCTGAAAGAAAAGACCTACAAAGAAAGAAACATTGTGTTGAACAGAATGGATGAAATGCAAGAAGAGTATGAGAGTGCAGTGAGCAACAGAAGATGGGATAAGAAGAGAGAGTGTTACTTCAACAGAGAAGGAGAACCAGTTGTTCCAAAGAAAGACATAATTTTTGATGATGTTCTTCTCATAATTCCTTTGAGAGCCGAATACTATAGAAATGTGATGAAAGATGACACATATGCTAAAAGGCATGAAAAGGAGATCAGATATGCCATGACATCGTGTCTAAGAAAAAGGGATGAAGAGAGAATGAGAAGAATGTTGAAGAAATGGTGAACAATCTGAAGAAGGTTGCTGAAGAGGTTAAAGCAGAAGCTGTTGAAGTTAAGGCTGTGAAGGAAATCAAAAGTGAAGAAGTTGAGGAGAATGAAGAGGTTGAGGAAAGAAGAAGAAGAAGAAGTAAAGAATGAGAATTTGGAAACAGATAATGTTGGTGATGAAGTTGGTATTGAAGAAAATCAAGATGATGCTGACCAGAAGCAAACTGAGGCAACTGCATCAAACACCGAAGTGCCAATCACTGAGGTACATTCTGATTCTGTAATCTTAAAAACGATTGATCAGTGCAAGAAATGCATGGAACCGTGCAGAGCTTGTACTGAAAAAGATGAGCAATTCAGAACAAGAGATCTTGAGTTCACTAAAATTGAAAACATCTTTAAAAAAAAATGCAAAGAAATGCTAGAAAAAGAAAAAGTTTTAAAAGAAAATGAAGAAAAACTTTTAGAAAAATATAAAAAGTTAGAAACAGAAAATGAAGTTTTGAAAGAAAATGTTTCTAAAATGACAGAAGAATGTTCACAAAAAGAAATTGCTTGTCAAGAAATGAAGAAAGAATATGACTCAATGAAATTAGCATATCATATTACGAAAGAGTCATACGAAAAAGTAAAAGATGAAATGAAATATGCTCAATCAAGAATGAATTATCTTTCTGAAACAACTAAAGAACTTAAACGAATGTATTCCATAAAACAAGATGTTGTTAATTCCTATATTGAGGATGTTGCTAAGCTAAAGCGACAGATTGCTGATCTAGAACAGGATAACAACAAGTTAAAAAGTTATCACGTGTCGTCATATGTGCTTGAACGAATTTTCAATATAAAACCGGGAGATGGTGAGTCTGAGCAAAACAAGAAAGGCATTGGCTCAGAGTTTCATCAAGTTCCACCACCGGGAAAATTTGCATTTTATGATGAGGAAAAGGTTGAAAAAGCTTTCAACATGGTAGACCAATTGCCAGACAACATTGACATAACCTATTCCAAATCTGATGATTCTCATGATTCAGAGGTGGTAGGTAAAGTCATTGAAAGTGTGTTGAAAGAAGAGTCGGTTGATACAGGTAAATCTGAATCACAGGATGAAGATGAAGGAAATCTTCATGATAGTTATCTGAAAAACACAAAATTCGAGAAAGGTTTGAATGATGATTCAAAAGGATTGGTTTATACCATGATTGGATCGGACAAATTGTTCTTAGATGTTGTATTCCCGATTCAGAATGTGATTTCAGAAAAGGTTGATAAAGTTTTCAAAATGGTTGAGATTGAAAAGTCTGAGATTTCAAAGTTTGCTGGTAAGAGTCATAGAGGTTCGTATAACAAATCTAGTTTCAAGAAGAAAAACATGAAGGCTGGGTTGGGTTATAAGAAGAAACAAAGTTGGAAAAGAAATGAAATTCCGAATTTTCAGACAAAAATGAGTTTTGTTCAAGGAAAGAGTTTAGTTGAAGAAAAAGAACTTAAAATTGGACAACAGTCTATTGAAGAGTTCTTAGCTCAAAAGAAAAAGCAACAACCACAGGTCAAAGATGTTTCCATGAGAACATGTTTTAAATGTGATTAAAAAGGACATCTTGCTCGCAAGTGTCCAAATCTGAAACCTGTGGATGTTGACAAAAAGAAGATTGATGCTGAGAAACAAAAATCTGAGAATGTGAGACAAAGGTCAACCAGATTTGATTCAAAACAAACTTGGAGGTACAACACAAACAAGTTTGCTTCGAACCAAAATTGGAAATCAAAACCGAATAGGTTCGATTCAGAACAGACTTGGAATTCTCACACACCCAGAGTCAGAACAACTCAAAGTTGGAAAACAACTGTTGATATGACAAAACCTCAAGAGTTTTGGAAACTAAAAGTTGTTGATCAAAAACAAAATGTTCAAAAGGAGTCACATTTTTACAAACGTGGTACTCCTAAAGGTAAAAAATGGAGTGTAAAGAAACAGGTGATTCTTGAAAAAGATGAAAAAGTTGAAGTAAAAGTTGAAAAGATTTTTGTGAAAGATGACAAAGAGTTTCCAGCATTGAATGAAAATTATTGTGTTGAAATGCCTAAGGTCAAGCAGGCCTGGGCTAAATTGTTCAAGTAATTGAGTAGTTTGTTTGTGCAGGTGCTCATGGAATTTGAAGATTGTGAGTTTCGAACTCAGAGCAGCCTGGCACAACAAGAGGAGGAGGTTGTTGCTGGACCCCCTGTGTTGGTTGAAACAGGGAGTTTATTTGTTTTTCTGTACATAAATAAACAATATTTCAAAAACCCTAAAAATTGAAAAATTTGAAAAACCAAAAATATGTTTTTGTTTTGTCAAAAAATTGAAAATTACAAAAATATGTGTTGATTGAATACGCCGAAACCCTCACGGCTGAACAAACATGATTAATTTCACAAGATTGAAAAACGGTTTTCAAACTGTAAATATCAGTGTGTTGTAAATCATGGGGGTATATTATTTTTCTGCAAATCAGTGCATGAGTAGCAGAAAATGGATGGCGAGACAAAGCTATCAGTATTGGTTGTCAAATTTTCTTTAAATGGTTTTGCATTTTAGGGGGAGTAATGTTGTTAGAAAAATACAAAAACATTTGAAAATTTGAAAAAGTCAAAAAACTTGATAAAATGAAAAATTGAGTTTTTGCGTAAAAAGAGGAAATGATAGTACATCAGTAGACAGTTACAGTATGCTAAAGAAATGTAATGATTAAATAGCGTTAAACAGTCTAACTGATGATATGCCGATAGGTTTTTATACATTTAGTAAACTTTTTCGGGATATAAACATAAATTCAAACTTGCTTATTTCGTGGGGAACACTACTTGGATATATAGGTAACCCCTGAAATCTCGTTTGAAGGACCCCTCTTTCTGAGATACTAGGTCTTTATGCTTAGTGATATCTGGGGTATTATCCCGGGACTTCTGATTTTGCGGAAGCTATGACCTAGTCCCCGGAGAATACTTTCTGCATTGCTTGAAATATAGCGCCGCCCTCAGCATATTGATGAAACAATAAAATTGATAGTCATTGTTGTTGTAATACAAAAGATCCTCTAAAGGGGACACACCAAAAGTCGAGCCGTCATCTCTCTGCTGAACGGAAGTTCTGACCTGAGCTCTCACGGTTTCGTACTGTAATTTATTCCCCTTACAGATATCCTCTAGGTATATTCACCTGTAAGACTGAATATTGGGATCTGGATACGGGAGTATATTCAAGAGGTGGGACACATGAATGAGTTTAAGTTTTTAAAACATCTAATTCGTATCCTGAATCAGTTGAAATTTGTGTGAAAATTTAAGTGGACAAGTATATCGACAATCTAAGTGAATCATTTAATTCTTAATGTGTAACTAAGCTCAACGGTACTTGTGATTTGTCAAAAGCTGATATGATCCTCTGACGCATACTCAAACAAAAATATTGTCTGTAAATATGTTTGTACATATTTCTTTACTGCTTTATATTTTCAGAAAATACAAAAAGTTTTTTGATTCTGCTTTATTTTCGACAACCGATGTCTGAAATGCTGAGTTTCAAAATCTAAGTAAGCTGATTGTGTTTCTGAAAATAAAACAAGTTCATTAATTTGAAACTTGAGTTTTTAAAATTAAAAAAAAAAACAAAAACAGTTTGTGATATCTCCAAGGTCATTAGTTTGGACTTGGATGATTTACTGTGAGGATTTTGGATACTGAACACTGCTAAATCTGTAAAGATAGTTGATAGAGGGAGTGTTTTAGAGAAGATTGAATTGCCGGGTTACGATTCCTGGTAGTTTAAAATGTTGTTACTTATAAATGTATGAGTGATTGCAGATAGTCCAGATTACGATCCCGAGAGCAGAGTCTAAGGGGGAGTCTGAAGACAAGCTTGAAGCAAGAGGGGCTTGTAGATGGAAAGCTAGGTGATGATCCCAAAGCACAGAAGCTTGACGAAAGGGGGAGCCTGAAGCTGATAGAAGAGAAAGATTGATTGATGCTTATAATGCTACAATTTGAATGAGAAGGCAAAATGATCAAGACTGAAGATGTGTCATACTGAAGACTAGACACTGAAGACTTCGTCAATATCCGAGGGGGAGTCTGTTAGTGCAATACGTTTATTGACTTCGTCTTGAATTATGTAATATGATAGGATAGGATTATCAGTGTCCGAGTTGCGAGAAACTGTTATTAGAAAGTTTAGAAGGCTGTTAGCTTGAACATGCATGTTAGCTTGAACATGCATGGTAGCTTGAACATGCATGATAGCTTGAACAGGCCTGGTCGCTTGAACATGCCATGTCCATTTCAAGCTAACTACACACACTATAAATAGGGCACTTGTTGATTCATTTGGAAAACGCTACAGGATTTGTAACGAAGTGCTGCCGAAATCTGTTCAGGTTGTAATTAGTGTTATAATCAATCAAAGTGACAGATTTATTAGTATCAAGCTGTTTCCACGCCCGTTTCACTGATTCCGCCTTTGAATCGGATATAAAGCTCTTCTGAACGACTCGTTTGGTCCTACAACGATCCTACATCCACCGACATCGAATGTTGTTCGGACAGAAGCCCTGCAAAACCCTTAAAATCAGGACCAAATCGACAACAACAACAAAACGATTAATACCTTAATGATTAATCACTCACTTTTGAGATTGTGAAAAAGATTGTCATTGACATAACGCGAAGTCTCGGGCCCACCATGACCATCATAAACACCAACAAACATTCCAAATGGACCCGAATCAAGAAAGCTCAAGGAACCTAAATCATACCTAAATAAGACAGAAAATCATACCTAAAAAGAGAGAAAAGATCAGTAATCTAAAATCAAAACGACGACATGAGAATCCAAAATGAAGAATCAACATTGGCGAGTGTAGAGGTGAAGAAAAGTTAGCCCTAATATCGAATATGCCACATACCTGTGTGTCACACCCCGACCACGTAAAACAACGAAACGTGGCAGAAATGTCGGGGAGTGTTGTAACAGAATTAATGTTTCACAACCATGGAAATTAAAGTTTCGTTTTATTCATCAAACAAGCGAGTTACATTGTCTTTAAACAAGAAATAAAGAGTACATAACATAAATTAACTAATTCTTGTCTCGTTTTAAGTCACTAAGGCACAGGTCCGCCTAAGTATGTCTCGATAAGTCCTATGCATCATCTCCTGAAATCACATGTGAAAATAGGTACGTCAGCATAAAAATGCCTATGAGATACACAGGTTTTGTGAAAATAGGTTTCATGACTTGTAAGTTTAGAAAGAGTTGTTTAATAAAGTTTAGTCATGAACCTTGTAAATTGATTTGTTTTGTAAATCATTTAAAAAACAATAAGTTCAGATGATATGTATAAATAAGAGAATAATGTATGGTTAAATGAATAACCAAGTAAAATAAGTTTGTATAAGATAAGTTGTTTTGTAAAACAATGTCTTATGAAAAGTATATTATTTGTATAAAATGTTATATGTCTTAAATCGAAATGATTCAAATAACGCTACGATATGTAATACCATACAAACACTTATATATAGGAATTACCAGCGGCGTATCCACCATGCTTGTATCATATTACACACGCCTCGTTACTTAAATCACTTACTCAAACCAAACCACCAACGTAAAATGTTTATGTATAATCAAATGTCAAAATGTTTGTGTGAAAATCATGTCTAATGTCTATGTCTAACGTAAATCATGAATTGTGTATATAAATGTAAAAATGTAAGCATGTGATGAATAACAAATGTACTAAGTATGCACACAATGGGCATACATAGCATAAAATGTAATGTAAGACAATGTACTAAGTACGCACACAATGGGCATACATAGCATAAAATGTAATGTAAAACAATGTACTAAGTACGCACACAATGGGCATACATAGCATAAAACACAATGAAATCATGTATTATAAATGTACTAATGAACATAGCAAGTATATGATGTGAAAACAGGAAAGCATGAAAGTAACAAGTAGGCACATGTGTTTCACCCCAAAACGTTTGGAAAACAGTAAAAGAGGGGTCTATGTACTCACTTGAGAATGCTTAGAAGTCCTAAGATAACCACCAAGCAATGCTAGAGATTACGGAATCAAACGACACCTAATATAGGTAACTATGTTAATATACCGGACCTAGAATCGGAAGATCGGATAGAATGAGGGTTTGTAAACCAAATGAGTATGAGAACTCATGTAATATGGTTTAACAAAGCCTACATACTAAATGAAACCTAACCTAAGTGCTTACGACCCATTACGACCCGTTTAGGTAGCTTATGCTACTTTAACGCGTCGTTCGCGTGAAACGCGTTCGGAACGCCTAACTAGTCCTATGATAAGTAAGACATGCCTTAACATGTGTAATATTGTTGATAAATCAGTTTAGAGGTCATTGGTTATGTTACATATGTTTAAAATGAATTTTGGCATCAAAGGGGTATTTTGGTAATTTACCTAAGGCATATAAACTACCTATCATACAACTACTTAAACGAAGAGACCACAAGGTATAACCTCGGAAGGTTATTCCCTATATACTATGGTCACCTAATGTGTTTGGTCGGATCCTAATGATCGACCAAATGGGTCGGGTTCGAAAGTATAAGCGATTGTTTAGATCGCTTACCTTACGACCCTATACAACGTGGTAATCAGTAGGCATAGTCACAAGGGACTATAACCATCGTGATTACGCTCACGTTGCGAAGTTCAAACGAACTTCGCATTGACCATAAACTGGTCAATGCAGAAAGTCAAACAAAGTTTGACTTTCGGACTCGAAAAGCAATAAAAGAACGAAGGAATACTTACAAAGGGTCCCCGAATGCTAATCTTGATTCAAGTAGCTCAGGTATGAAACAATGGTTTCAACTTAGAGCTTCTCAAATCAGATTCTTGTGGGTTTTGCAATGGGGATGGATGGGTATTTATAGTAAATGGACAACCGTTAGGATCGTTTATCGAATAACGTGCCTTGATCTCACCCGTACACTTGTCGGAATGTTATGGTAACTCGTTTTGCCCCCACCACAAGAGTTTGACACATGGCATTGGCCTTTGGGGTGTTTAAGGGTTGGAAACAGGCTGTTAAAAACAAGTTTCTGCATCTGACCCCTGCTTGCGCACCGTAACACTCAGAGTGTAGAGGTGCGCAAGGACCTACTTTCACATAATTACACTTTTGGTCCCTGTTAGTGTTTTGAGCTATTTCCGACATGTTTAAGGCCCGTTAACCCCATTTCAAAGCTCTAAAATGAAGTTAAAGTATAGGGAACTTAAAATGTGTTCAAAAATATCTCGGGTGTCGGTTCGTTTGGCCGTACGATCGCGATGTTCGCTTAATTACGACGGAATGCGCATAAGCACGAAAAACGATCCAAATGACGTGACGAATAGATTTTTCTTATGCCAAACACTAAAATAAAATATTTTAGTGCTTACATAAATTTTTGGATGTCCGGATGTATTCAGAACGTAAGTTATGCGCGAAAGAGCAAACTTATGCACTTTTTGACGCTTTTAGTCCCTGAATGAGCCAAAAGTTTATTTTAGCACACCGAACCCATCAAAGCCTATTTCTAAGCTACGTAAAGGGTATTTATGGTATTTTTAACTCATGGTCATGTTCCGGAATGTTCGTTACAGTTCAAATTGGCATACTTTCGCAGTTTGTCAAATTTAGTCCCTGTAGGCGATTTAACTTGATTTTGCCATGCCAAAGCCTTCAAAACTTATTTCTAAGTTATGTAAAGGTTATTTAAGGTATGTTAATCCTATTTCACTATTCCAGAGTGTTCGTTTCATTAAACTGGTTATATTTACGCATCAGTGCGCGTATAACCTTCCAGAAAGCGATTTAGAGCTTGAAATTGAACGAGAATTGATATGTGCAAAAGATACACATATTTATACAGATCACAAGTATGAAATACAATATTTCATTGGTTTGGTATTTGTTTGATGGTTGAAGTGACACATGTGTCACATTGTGTTCTATCTGTATCCGGTTTGTAGATATGAAGAATATAGATCAGTTATCTCATTTGGCATGAATCTTGAATGTTAAGAAAGAACAACTGGAGAAAAATATGGCAGTTGTAAACAATAAAGAAGAAAGGTGAAGAAGGATTAGGGTTTTTGATCGCCGTGTAAGAGGAGAAAAGAACAAAGATGCTTTATATATCTACCCATTTTGTACAACGGTGCGGGTATTAGGAAACGGGGCTTCGTTGTAGATAACATAAACAACAACCAATTACTAAATGATCTGCACAATCAAATCAAATCAAATCAAATAATGTTCACAATTCATATGCATAATAAAATATAAAAGGAGAAAGAGGAAGCAACCGTGTTTTCGCTGTGATAGTGGCGGCATGTGAATATCTAATTGCAACATGGAGCACGAATTTTGCAGCGTCTCCGATAGTGAATGCACCTGTTATTGTTCAAATTATTCATAAAAATTAAAAATAAGACATAGTGAGCCATATATCGTGTTCTTCTGATGAGGGAGACATGTCCGCTTGAGAATTTGAGTTGGTATATGAAGGTGGAGATGTAGCCCGATTGACAGGTGGCATGTAAAAAATTGGTTGCTGAGTATCTTGAAAATCGTTCTGTGATTGGCTATCAGGATATATAAAAGAAGATTTCTCTGTTGGCTCTCTACGTGTTGAACTTTTTGATTGGCCCATACTCGATGCTCCTTTGGAAAGACTTTGATCGTTCTTTCGGTTATTATTCTCACTTGAGAACGCAGGTGCAGGCTTACCAAATTCATGAAGAGGGTCTAAGTCATCAAACATACTGCTCTTTATTGGTGATCTTCCAGCATTTGTGCTTTGAGATTTACTAACCTTAGGAATTGATTTCAGTGGATCGATGAAAGCACCCTGGGATGAACCCGTACGGGTTGACGTCGACTCTAGAACCACAAATGGATCATTTGTTGCATTAGAAGTTGCCTTTGTGCTGTTAGTTGATTTTGGAACTGACTCTGAATCTGATCTGTGATAAAAAAGCATCTTATTTGTTACATTTGTCATAATAAATACTATGTGTTATACATATTAAAAGTGTGATTTCATAAAATTTTCACACGGCATTATCTACTTAAACAAAATACACAATTCTATAGGGATGAAGGAGCATGAACATAAAAGTTATAACTTTTCCATCATCTACCTATGAGCTCATTATCATTCCAAAATATGGGTAGAATTTGTAGATAGAGACTAACCCAGAAGTAAAATTTTCACATGGCATTATCTACTTAAACAAACTAACATGACCTATTGGATCAAAATTTGCCATGTTGACCAACTAATAGCCAAATATAATCTATTATGCAACAAAAAGTTGTAATTCCAATAATGCCCTTGCACAAACCAACCAGAAACAATGAACCGAAATAGTCCGAAATCAACCAAACCAAACCCATTTACAACTTGACCCGTAAAAAACAAAAAACAAATAACGCATAACTCATTGTTAGAAACAATTGAACCCGAAATGAACAAAACCTCAACCTACCTAAATGTGATGCTAGCTTAATTGATGATGCATTCAATATTCTTCCAATAGCTTTCATTGAATTCCATGTCTGACGGCCACTCGAGACTCACCATAAGAGCAGATCTGGAAGAGACAACTACAATCCTTTCGAATTTAGCCTTCACACAAGCATTTAACACGTTTTGTCACTAATTAACTAATTTCCACAGTTAATATTCTTTATTCAACTTACACATAGGACAATGAGTGAACCAGCTCTTGCAAATCATTAGCAGAGAAACCAATTTGATCCAGAAGAACATGATAATGAGCAGGTTGTGTAGTTTCCTAAATACCAACGTACTTTTCAACGACAAACACGAATATGTATAGAAATATATATATATATATATAATTGTTCAACTTACACTCACAATTGGTCCGTTTTGAGCACAAAGGTAAATATCATTGTTCTTAGGATGACAAACTTTAGTGTCACTAATTGTTCCTGAAACAATTAACAAAAAACGAAAAATAATGAGTTTTTGTTCTTCCTGCTCATAACGTTTTCAAGAACAGGTATGTAACCTGCGGGAACGTTAGCATCAGATATGGGTTGGAAAAAACCTGGTGTGATGAGTTTTATGTGCCACCATTACCAAAAACTTCAGATTCCATTGATCATCCAAAAACTTGCATGCCTGAATTACATATTTGAATTTTCCACTGATTTTAATTTAGTTGCAAAGTTAACTGATAAAATCTAGAAATTAAGTGTTCAAAGTTCAAACCTGCATTATTTGCTCAAGCTTTATGTTAAGCACCTGCTCAAACGATGACTCACTAACTCCATCCCTACAATAAGATCATAATTCATTAATCAATGGTATATAATTATAGTGGTATATAGGTCAAACTGTCATACCTGAAATTAATGATATGCTCCGGCTTCAGCTTCGGAGTGCTTATATAGTTGTAGCTCATTTACAAACTGAGCCAGCTCAACCCGGATAACTTAAAAACCAAGTCAAGCGTGGCTCGTCTCAACTTGTTTACAAAGCTCAACTCGGATAATTTAAAAACCAAGTCAACTGTAGATCATCTCGATTTCATTATATCAGGAACACACTCTACAGTTTTGGGAGCAATTCTTTTATGACCTTTAAAGCTTCTTCACTAAGAAATGACTGATAATGCAAATGAAAATCAAAATAACATCAATCATAAATCTCATAGAAGATAAACACCATCGATTGGAAATAACCAATCAATCCTTTCTATAAAATTTCTTACAATTAACTTAAATATAAATCGTCAGTTATAAAAAGCATTTACTGAAATAGCATATAGAAAAGTTATAGATGGTTTACCATCTTCATCATTTATTGTTGCGGTTACTCTTCCCTCAAAGCCATGGCTTGAAACCCTAGGCGTCTTCTTCGATGATTCAGCAGCCATCTCTCTTTCTCTTTCTTGCTTCTCCTTTCTTTCTTTATCTCACACACACACAAAAACACAACAATAACAAAATCAGTAGACAAATCATGAAACTGATACATAAAGTTACAAATTCAAACTTACAAAGTTACAAATTCAATTCAAAGATCAAACACATCTAATACATAATCAGTAGACAAATCACAATCTTCGAAGCGTTTCAATCAAATATATCTCATACAAATTCAGAAAAAGGAAATTTCTCAGATCAAACTTTAACCTAACTTAACCAAAACATAAAATTTGATACAGAAAGTTACAGATTCAAAATCAAACAGTTCTAGCACACAATCATCATTCAATAGTTGAGCGAATAAATTACTTACCTGTAACTGGAAACCTAAAACTGATAGTTGTCCATGTTAAAATCAGAAACCCTAAAATCAGAACCTTCCTTGAGAGACTACTTTAAAGGTGAAATTACTCGTTCAATATTCCACCATCTTGGAGGAGAGAATCGAAAGTACAATCGTGAATCTGAATCAATATTCCATCGTCTTGGAGGAGAGAATCGAAGTTGCTGAATCGATGAAATGGGGCTATAAAACAGAAAGTCTGCTACTCCATTGTCTTGGAGGAGAGAATCGAAGTTGCTGAATCAATATTCCATCTCTCGTCTTGGAGGAGAGAATCGACGTTGATGGAGGTGATGTTCAGAGGCGTGAGAGAGAGCAGAGATTTAGGTTGGAGAGAGAGCTGAGATTTAGGTTTGAATTTTGAAATAAATGATTCGGTGAGAGAGACTAGAGATTTAGGTTTTGAATTTTAAAAATTTTATTTATGTATTATTAATATTAAATAAAATGTTATTTATGACATCAGCAAAACCTATGTGGCATGGCTGAGAGGCTGGCACGTAAGCAAAGTGAGGTCAGCCTCTAAGCTCCTTTAATAGATAGTATAGATTATTATTCTCTATACATATAAAAATATATATGCGTATATAGATGAAGTAATTATATTTTCAATACATATTAAACGTTTAAAGTTCGAACTTAAAATATTATTAACAAGATCATCTCTAACTTTAACTTAACTTTAGACATGTAGTTCAAAACGAGTCGATCATGATCACCTAAATTAAATTGGTCACGTTAGAGGTTGAACGGACATGCTCGGATTTAGTTTGATTCGTTTACATCTTAGAAATAACTGCTAAAATAAAGTTTATTGCCGGAAAAAAAGAGTTATGGAGTGTGGGAGTTGAATTCTTTAAACCAACAAAGTATGTGATTTGATTCACAATCATCCTCCATGAAAAGGGATAACAATTATGAACCTTTTGAATCAAGATATGAACTTCCCGAACTTCCCGATATTAATAATTACATATAATTCAATTACTTTAATTTTAGAGTAAATTACGATTTTGGCCCCTGTGGTTATATCACTTTTACCCTTTTAGCTTAAAAAAATTTAACACCTGAACCCCCAACGTCTTTTTTTCTAACCCCTTTGGCCCCTAACGTCCTTTTGTTTCTAACCCTTTTGGCCCCTAACTTCTTTTTTTCTAACCCTTTTGGCCCCTAACGTCTTTTTTTTCTAACCCTTTTGGCCCCTAACGACTTTTTTTTAACCCTTTGGCCCCTAACGTTTAATGGATGGGGTTAGTGCTAGGGGCCAAAAGGGTTATAAAAAAGACGTTGGGGGTTCAGATGTTAAAAAAATCTTTTTTGGCTAAAAGATAAAAGTGATATAACCATAGTGGTCAAAATCGTAATTTACTCTTAAATTTAAATTAAATGCTCATAGGAAGTTTACCCAAGAATATAATGGTACGGGGTGTGGTTCCTCTTTTCCTCAAGTCCACCTCACCATATCACTCTCTCTTCTACCTCACCATCCTCCCCTAAACATGGGGTGTGATTCCCCTTCTTCCCCCTTCTATTTTTTATTTAATGTATTTTATTTATATATAACATTTTTTATTTGTTTAATATATTTTCGTTATAATAAATATGAATATTTTTTAAGAAAATTAAGAATTGCTTAAAAATTCTAGAAAATTACAAATAAAAAATAAGAGGTTATTTCAGATAAGTTTCCATGCACATACTCATTACGTAACGCCCACAAATTTATGTCTTGTTGCTCCTCATCAACCGACTGAACATTTCCATCAATGTCATTTGGATCGTATTCACATATCGCTCGACCTTCGTCTTCAATAATCATGGTATGTAGTATTATCCAAGCGTACATAATATATCTCAATTTTTTTTGGTTTTCATGCACGAGTCGGTTGTTGTATTATCCCCTAATTTGACTTTAACACGTAATGTATCTCAATTTTTTTGTGCTTGTATGTCACACCCCAACCGATGACGGAAACATCAGAGTGAAACAAAAATGAGATTGCATGAGACTTCATAACGACTAATTGTGACAATATTTAGATTATTCAAATTTCATTAATACTAAAATGGAAATACATTTTTTTGAAATTGAAAATATAACAAGTTTGATAACTAACGTAACAACATGAAGCAAAAGGCGTGTTTCTAATCCACCCTAACTACGTTTCTTCGATCATCATCAACTATTTTCCTGCAACATGTATTAAAATAAAGATCAACAAAAGTTGACGAGCATACAAGTTTGATCACATAGCATAATGGTGATTAAAAGTTGTCTCATATCCAACATGGTAATTTGCATACATTGTTCATTATCCTACTAGAATGTGTTAACTATAAGTCAAACCAAAGTGTCCCGCAATCGTGTATACCATTGTCTCCGAAACAACAATGTTGTAAAAGAGTTTACCTAACAATACCACAAGAATACGGGCGGTGCGTTAATCCTATAGCGCTATAATTGTTAAGGGAGGCTTGCAAAGTT
This sequence comes from Helianthus tuberosus, assembly GCA_030545235.1. Taxonomy (NCBI): domain Eukaryota; kingdom Viridiplantae; phylum Streptophyta; class Magnoliopsida; order Asterales; family Asteraceae; genus Helianthus; species Helianthus tuberosus. Next base: position 134,049,155 of record CM060363.1, read on the forward strand.
AATGAGCATATAGAACACAAGAATGAGTATAACATGTAATAACAAGAATATAACAAGTATCATGTTTGACGGATAGAGCGTGTATGTAAACAAGTTGAATCTTGAGCATGTGAATTTTTAATATAGTGTACATGTTGCACCCAAAGTGTGTAAAACGGTAAATGGGATCGAGTATACTCATGGTTTGCTAAGCTTTCCGTTTAATCGTGAGTTGACGAGTTGTTGAGAGTAGAGCACCCAAGTTACTCTACGTCGGGGAAACGAAGGTGTAAGAGTATTCGGTGTTTGTGGAGAGTTTGGATTCGGAGTTAAGTATATAATGTATATATACACAAAATATATCTTGTCTAAATACTCGTTTAGGCACTAAATTTTCATGTGTTCTCATGGGTCCTAACGTGCCCATTAGAATCACAAACGAGAAATCTAGAACTAAGACAATATAACCTAAGTTCATGACATCTAACCATAATCCGGTTAGAATCAAGAATTTTGTTAAAGTATATATATTATATAATTATATAATTGTTAGACATAACTATTTAGATTTATAAGCTAGATATTATAGTTTACATTATTTATGTTATTATTATTAGATATAGGGTATGACGGTTATCCGCCATATATGTATGCATATATATACTCGGAATCATCATCTGATTCTTTTTATCAATTCATTTATGAACACATAATTCTTATTCACTGAAATCCTAAGATAGATTTGCAACATAGTGGTATCAGAGCCACATCGATCAAATCCCTGCAATTACAATAATCGATCAGAACATGAATCAGACACAAGGAATTCAAACTCAAATCCCCAAACTCACTGGGCAAAATTATTATCACTGGCATATTCAAATCAAGGTCTTATTCGAATCACAAGATTTATGGAATGTTGTTGATGAAGGGATTCAAGAACTGGGTGCAAACCCCACCGAAGAAGCGACTGCAAATTACAAGGATTTAATCAAGAAAGACAAACGAGCGTTACATATTCTTTTTTAATCCGTGAATGAAACGATATTCGAACGAATCGCTCTTGCAACATCATCAAAAGAGGCATGGGGCATCTTGCACAAGGCTTACAGAGGAGAAAATCGGGTAAAATTAGTCAAACTTCAAACTTTACGTTGTGAATTCGATGCACTGAAAATGAATGAGGGTGAATCTATTGAAGATTATTTTAATAAAACAATTCTTATTGTGAATCAATTACGTATGAATGAAGAGAAAGTAAGCGAACAGCAAATTGTAGAAAAAATTCTACGAAGTCTGACTCGAAATTTTGAGTCAGTGGTGATTGCGGTGGAAGAAACGAAAGATTTAGAAGATATTTCAACCGAAGAGTTAATGGGAATCTTTAAATCTTTCGAATTGAGATTGAAACGTTATGATGATACACCGGTAGAACATGCATTCCAAATGCAAAACATCAATCAAGACAAATCTAAGACTTCTCGGAATGATGTTGGAGGAAGGGGACGCAACAAGTTCAAGGGACGAAACTTGAATTCAATACGGTGTTACAATTGTCAGCTACTTGGACACATAGCCAAGTTCTGTAGGCAAAAGGATGAAAGTGATAAGTCAGACACCATGTTAATTCATAAGGAAGACGAGAGTGATGAACATGATGAGACGATGTTCATGATTTTTAACATGGAGGAAACAGTCAAGGAAGACTGCTGGTATCTAGATAGCGGCTGCAGTAACCATATGACTGGAAACAGAAACTTGTTTATCCGATTGGATGAATCATCAAAGAAGGAAGTGAGGACAGGGGACGACAAGAAACCGGAGGTGCAGGGCAGCGGAGATGTATCGATCTCGATCAGGGGACAAGTCAGGAAGATACCGAACGTTTTTTTTGTACAAGGCTTGAAACACAATCTGTTGAGTATGGGGCAACTCAAACAAAAAGGGTACACAGTCATGTTTCAAGGGAATCAGTGCGTCATTAAAGATGCAGGCAATGAGACTGTAGGTGATATCAAGATGACAAGTAACAAAATGTTTCCGCTACATCTCGGAAGTGATTTGAATTTTGCAATGACCATGACAACTAAAGACTTGTCGATTATATGGCATAAGCGATATGTGTGACAACTGGCACAAAACCGGTAATTTCCGTACACTTTAATTATTACTTAATGACTGCTATTATGTGCTTAAACGCCAACATTGTCTGATTACATACTATACAAGTGAATTCATACACGTTTTATACTACAAAATAATGCTTGGTGCATTAACGAGAGCATTGCGTCAAAAATACTAGTAAACTCACCGGTAAGACACATTGTGTCAACAGAACTGCAGAAAGCAGTCAGACATTAGAACTGAGGCCTAGGTGTAGGTCCAACGTCAAGAATGCATTAAAACCCAAGAGTACATACAAGGGTTAACGTATAGCCACTCCGAAAGCTAAAATACGCACTAAAAAGCACCCGAAACGCACTTTAAGTGCAGAATTTTATTAAATTCAGCTATGACCAGCTTTTAAACAATAAATGTCATACAGACTTTACGTTTTATCGTCCAGAATATTTCCCTAAGTGTCGGGAATTGAAAGGGGTAAAAAGGGTACATAAAAGACACTAAACGGTGCAATTTAGCACTTTAACGGAAAGGTATTTAACCAAACAACCGGACATTACCCGGGACACTAAATTTTGCCAAACACATTATTTATTTATTTCTTGGCTAGTCGTGGTCCCCGTTTACCATAACACCCACTACATATCAAATAAATACCCTATGTAAGTAACACTTGATATGTAACACCCACTACTTGATATTTATTTCTTGGCTAGTCGTGGTCCCCGTTTATCATCCTTCCATGCTTTATATATTTTGATTAGATTATGTGGTGGATCTTGCTTGTGGAAGTAACTAATATATATGAATGAATCTTATAAAATCTTGGCACAATATCACCACCATCATTCTCATATCTTCACTCTCTCTCCTCACTCTCTCTCTCCCTCACGGCTGCCCCAAAAACCGAAATCACCACCATCACTTTCAACATTCATCTCTTCCATTTTCAAGTCCATTCCAAGCTTGCAAGGTGATCTATGGAGGTTGCAAGTTAAGGAGCTTTGTTCTAGTCTTGTTCATCATCTTTCCTCATCATCTTTGCACTAGAAATTATACCCTAGCCTTGTGCTAGTAGTAAGTCTCATTACACCCTTGTTCATCTTATTTTTGGTGATAAAAAATATGTAGTATGATGTTTATGGTTAAATCACAAGAATAAGAACACTAAGATGATGAATATGAAACTTTACATGAAACTTGAATATAAAAGATTATTTGAAGATGAAAACTTGTTGGTTTAGGGTTGGTTAATACATATATGATGTTTGATCGTCGAACTTTTGATAAACCCGTTGTTCGGACACATGTTAATATGATTTAGTAACATTTAAACCACAAAATAACATGCTGATGTACTTATTCAGCCGACTTCAATAGGCTGTAAACAGACTTTAATAAATCGAAAAACGGAATTTCTGAAGCCTAAATTGTGTATTTCCGAAAAACGAAGAAAATGGCGCTGGAATCGTATTTTTTTGAGGTCGTTTACTATTTTAAAAGTCTGTTTTCGTGACAGCAGCTAAGGCTGATTTTTACTGCAGTAAAATGGGCCATACGTTTCCAGTCACAACTTGAAACCTAAACAGAACCAGCCCCTGAAATTTTTACCAAAGATGGTCACTGATGTATTTGTGACCCTCCAACTGGATTTTCGTCAAACGGACTTACGAGGAATTTTAAACGAATTATTCCGTAGACTGTGATCAGAATGTAACAAATCTGATTACAGTTCGGTAAACGATTTTCTATAAATTACTGATAATGAACTGGGCCCCGATATTTTTACACAATAATTTGTGGGTCGATTAAGACGTTCCGCAAAAATTTGGGAATTTTTGGAATAAGTTAAGTATTTTATTTACTCGTCCGAAAACAGTCCAGTTTTTCACATATTGAAACGGAAACGACAAAGATAGTATTTTGCGTATTAAAACGTAAGGGTTGATTGTTGATGATCATGGTTTGATTTCAAAAAGAAAATAATATAAGTAAGATACTTAGTTAAAAATATAAATTATTTTTAACACAAGATTACATATACCAAAGACAGTGACTTGTACTTGTACGATACAAGTCTAGTGACTAACGATAATAAAACCCGTTTAGGTCACGACGCTAATTAAGCAAATCCGGTGAAGTTTACGACGCAAGGAACGCAAAGTTGTGAGTTCATGCTCCCCCTTTTCTCTTAACTGTTTTCAGTTTTATAACTTCGGGGGTGAAATACATGTTACTTGATATAATAAACGAGAATTGATACTTGGTATCATAAACGAGAAATAGTGTCACGAATAGGGTACCATAAGCACCATTAATCATGTACATACTAAGACCGCATAACAGAAGGTTAGATCTAACGGGTTCAGGGCAGCCCCACTCTTGGTAACCACTAGAGCCGAGTAGTGTTTTTGTGTCTCAATCATGAATCGACTACTAGAAAAATGACTATGGTTTGGTGACTTCCTATGTCGTGTCACATGTTAATGGCCTTGCAACCCATTAACTAAACAAGAATACGTTATTTGGTTTATACCACAAGAATACTTTATTTTCACAAGATACTTGTCATGTTTTCATACAAAGTATACAAACGTGTTCAACACAAAACTGCATGAATTCACACCAACATTATGTTGACGTTTTTCCAAAAACTCACATGTATTTTAGGTAACTAGGATGGATGTGCGCGCGGTTTTACTCATGCTCTTGGATGTCGCTTTTGTTTATCTTTGAATAAAGTTGTAAACTTATCAGACAAAATGGTGTCTTGTGATGTAAACACTTAAACCATGTTTTCGGTTATGTAATGTTTGGCATTTTGAAGTTATTTTATGAGCATGTAGTATGTTTACCTTTCGTATGCAATGAGAACCTTTCATGATCACACCTCGTGCTTCCGCCGCAGAAAGGGGTGTGACAGATTGGTATCAGAGCTGCGATTGTAGTGAACCAGGATTCCTTCTCGAGTCTAGTCTACAATCTCTAGGATCCTTTCACGAAAACAATTTTCAAAAAGTTTTCATTGCATAAAACGTCCCGCGACATCCACTACCTGAAACTAGTTACAAGAGTCTAGAAAAGACACCACGAGACTTAAGGTGCACAAGAGTAGCACTTGTCTCTAACTGAGAAATTACTTGCAATTATGTGTGATAATTAGCATATACTAGAAGTAGAATGTCACAAGTATATGTGACTTTACCTGAAAGCAATGGCCTATCTGAAGGAAGAAATACGAGGATGAAACGAACTGTGCGGACTGTGCAAAGAGTTACGTAATTATGGATGCATACATAATTATGAAATTTGGTGCACAGAAACCACAACAAGTTTTGTCACGTGTAGATTCCCTCAGTGCAAGCCTACTAAATACTCTGCTAGAGTAATAATTGTTTGATGTCACTTATGTGGTATATACCTGTGAATATATATACTACTACTGTCTAGTATGACGATATCAAACAAATATCTAACCCTGTTGGGTTGTGTTCTCAGAACATGGCACCCAGAAGAGCTGTGAACGCTCGTGACCAACCTCCTCCTCCCCCACTGCCAAGAATTGCCGAAGAGCTGGAAGCTCTACTGGAAGAAAGGATCTCCGCTGCTATCGCCCATTTCGAGGCGAACCGTACTCAAGACAGTGCAGGACCAAGCAATGCTAGACGTAACGGACATGGAGATTCGTCTGGAGGAAACACAGCTCAAGGCTGCACCTTCAAGCAGTTTCTCGACTGCAAACCACTGAACTACGATGGTACCGGAGGACCAGTGGCGTTTGTACGCTGGACGGAGAAGACTGAGTCCACTATCCGCATGAGCAAGTGTACTGCGGATCAACAAGTTACTTTTGCTACTAGGTTGTTTCTCGACGAAGCTCTGACTTGGTGGAACTTGCAAGTCCAAACTATGGGTGATGATGCCGCGTATGGCATGTCTTGGGATGAGTTGAAGGAGAAAATGAGAGAGAAGTATTACTCTCGTGCCGAACTCCAAAGATTGGAGACTGAGTTTTGGCACTTGACCATGGTAGGTGCTGACATCACTAATTACACTCGAAGGTTTCACGATCTGTCTAGAGTGCTTCCCTTCATGGTGACTCCTGAATTTAAGCGTGTGGAACGCTACATTTGGGGACTGGCCCCAGAGTTCCGCGGCATGGTAACTTCGGCCAAACCTCAAACAATCACCGAGGCTGTAACTCTGGCTGCCAACCTTACTAAAGATTGTGCTCTTAGGAAGAGGTCATCACTAAACTCAACTGAAAGGACCAAGTCCATGCTAGGTCGTCTGGTGACAAGAAGAGGAAGCATTCAAATCTGAATCAAGCAACTCGCAACAACAACAAGGGTTTCAACAACAAGAAGTGCGACCCTGAACCGCCTCAGGAGGCGAAAACTCCTGCAGACATGATTGACGCTCCTACCAAAAGGTACCTGGGCACTATGCCCTTCTGCAACCAGTGCAAGCGTCATCACGGAGGAGTTTGTCGCATTCCAAAATGCAACAAGTGTGGAAAACTGGGTCACCATACTGAGGACTGTTGGGGAAAAGGAAAGAACGGGAATGGAAACCGCCACGGTGCTGGAACTGGAAACAATGGTGGAAATGGGAATGGCAATGGTAACCGGAATGGCAATGGAGCCGGGCAAAACCAAGAATGCTTTGGTTGTGGAAGCACGGATCATTTCAAGAAAAATTGCCCAAGGAGAAATAACGTTCAGACTCAAGCGTTTGTGATTGGAGCAAAGAACGCACGCGAGGACCCTGATATGGTCACCGGTACGTTTCTCATTAACAATCACTTTGCATCCATATTATTTGACACTGGTGCCGATTATAGCTTCATGTCTGTGGAATTTAAACGTATGCTTGGAATAGGATCTAGTAGATTAGAAATTCCTTATTCCATAGAATTAGCCAATGGTAAACTTGTTAAGTCGGGCGAAGTTGTTAGAGGTTGCACATTGGAACTTGGTGAGCGAAGATTTAGCATCGACCTTTTACCTATTCAATTGGGTAGCTTCGATGTAGTGGTTGGAATGGACTGGTTATCCAAGAACAAAGCTGAAGTTATTTGTCATGAGAAAATCATTCGCATCCCTTTGGCGAATGATGAAACTCTCATCGTACATAGAGAAAAAAAAACGAGACGCGCCTCTGCGAATCATCAGCTGTATGAAGGCACATAAGTGCTTAAGGAAAGGATGTGTTGCTTTCCTAGCGCATGTTGTAGACAAGAAAGCTGAGGAGCCGAAACTCGAAGACATTCCTGTGGTGAAGAAATTCTCTGATGTTTTTCCCGAAGATTTGCCAGGACTACCTCCGCAACGACAAGTCGAATTCCGTATAGACTTGGTACCAGGAGCCGCTCCTGTATCCAAGGCACCCTATCGACTTGCACCATCCGAAATGCAAGAATTATCTACACAACTTCAGGAGTTGTTGGATAAAGGATTCATAAGGCCAAGCTTCTCACCCTGGGGAGCTCCAGTATTGTTCGTGAAGAAAAAGGATGGAACTCTGCGGATGTGTATCGACTATAGAGAACTGAACAAGCTCACAATCAAGAATCGGTATCCATTACCGAGGATTGATGACTTATTTGATCAGTTGCAAGGATCGAGCTACTATTCCAAGATCGATCTTCGATCTGGATACCATCAGTTAAAGATACAAGAAGAAAGCGTGCCAAAGACTGCATTCCGAACGCGTTATGGGCACTACGAGTTTCTTGTGATGCCATTCGGACTGACAAACGCACCAGCGGTCTTTATGGACCTAATGAACCACGTTTGCAAACCATATCTCGATAAATTCGTGATTGTATTTATCGATGATATCCTGATTTACTCGCGAATGAAAGAAGAACACGAGCAACACCTCAGAACTATTCTGGAACTACTGAAGAAAAAGAAGCTTTATGCGAAGTTCTCAAAATGCGAATTTTGGATTCATGAAGTACAATTTCTTGGTCACGTTGTGAATGAGAAGGGCATTCATGTAGACCCATCCAAGATAGAAGCCATAAATAATTGGGAAGCTCCCAAAACCCCAACTGAAGTTCGAAAATATTTGGGCTTAGCGGGCTATTACCGATGGTTTATAGAGAATTTCTCAAAGATAGCTCAACCGCTGACAACCCTTACGCAAAAAAGACAAGAAATACGACTGGGGTGTTAAACAAGAAGAAGCCTTCCAGTTACTTAAAAACAAGCTATGCGATGCACCGATACTATCCTTACCCGAAGGCACCGATGACTTCGTGGTATACTGTGACGCTTCACGACAAGGTTTGGGTTGCGTGCTCATGCAACGCCAGAAAGTCATCACTTACGCTTCAAGACAATTGAAGGTTCATGAAAGAAACTATACCACTCACGACCTGGAGCTGGGCGCAGTGGTATTCGCCTTGAAGATCTGGCGACATTATCTATATGGTACTCGATGTACAATCTTCACAGATCACAAAAGCTTACAACATATATTTGATCAGAAGGAATTGAATATACGCCAGCGACGTTGGGTCGAGCTGCTGAACGATTATGACTGTGAGATTAAGTACCATCCTGGAAAGGCAAACATTGTAGCAGACGCGCTAAGTCGAAAAGAAAGGGTTAAGACCCTAAGGGTTCGAGCATTGGAAATGACCATTCGAACGAACGTCACTGCACGCATCCGTGATGCACAACAAGAAGCTCTCAAAGGAGAGAACCGTAAAACTGAATACCTCCGGGGTATGCTGAAATACATGGTGCCAAATGAAGAGGGAGCCTTATACTTTAAGAAACGTATTTGGGTTCCACTCTATGGTGGCATACGAGAAGTCATCCTTGATGAAGCGCATAAATCGAGATACTCGATCCATCCAGGATCGGACAAGATGTATCAAGACTTAAAGGAATATTACTGGTGGCCGAGACTTAAAAGCGATGTTGTTGTTTATGTTGGAAAGTGCCTAACCTGTGCCAAGGTTAAGGCAGAATATCAGAAACCGTCCGGCCTACTACAACAACCAGAGATTCCCGTGTGGAAGTGGGAACAAATCTCGATGGACTTCATAAAGAAATTACCCAGGACCCCGAGAGGGCACGATATGATATGGGTAATAGTTGATCGGTTAACAAAGTCTGCGCACTTCCTACCGATCCGAGAAAAAGACAGCACTGGAAAGTTTGCGGAGATATACTTAAGAGAAATTGTGGCACGGCATGGAGTGCCAATCTCAATTATTTCAGATAGAGATGGACGCTTTGTCTCAAGAATCTGGCAATCATTTCAGGAAGCCTTTGGATCTCAGTTAGATCTGAGCACGGCATTCCATCCGCAAACAGACGGCCAGAGCGAACGGACTATACAAACGTTAGAAGATATGCTTCGCGCATGTGTCATGGATCTAGGCGGCAGCTGGGATACTCATCTACCTTTAGTTGAGTTCTCCTACAATAACAGTTATCACACGAGCATAAAAGCCGCGCCGTTCGAAGCTCTGTATGGCCGCAAGTGCCGATCGCCCTTATGTTGGGCAGACGCTTGAGATAAACGTATGGTTGGTCCTGAACTTGTACAAGAGACAACCGACAAGATTGCGCAGATCCGAGAGCGCATTAAGGCGGCTCAAGATCGACAAAAGAGCTACGCTGACCCGAAAAGAAAATCAGTAGAATTCGAGGTGGGAGACAAAGTGTTGTTAAAAGTCTCACCTTGGAAGGGCGTAGTCAGATTTGGCAAGCGTGGAAAGTTGAATCCACGATACATCGGACCATTCAAGATTTTGGAAAGAATTGGTATCGTGGCATAGAAATTGGAATTACTGGAAGAACTTAACGGAGTACATGATACGTTTCATGTATCCAACCTCAAGAAGAGTTCAACACAAGAAGACGTGATCATCCCTGCGGATGAAGTACATATTGATGACGCCCTCCGATTTACAGAACAACCCGTTGAGGTTACCGACTGGAAAGTTAACAAGACCAGGAGGAGCACTGTTAAACTTGTCAAAGTACGTTGGAACTCTAAGCACGGACCCGAGTACACATGGGAACGTGAAGACCAGTTCAAAGAAAAGTATCCCCACCTGTTCAAGAAGACTCCTGCGAGGGTTAGCTCAGCCTGAATTTCGGGACGAAATTCTTTTAACGGGGGGAGACTGTGACAACTGGCACAAAACCGGTAATTTCCGTACACTTTAATTATTACTTAATGACTGCTATTATGTGCTTAAACGCCAACATTGTCTGATTACATACTATACAAGTGAATTCATACACGTTTTATACTACAAAATAATGCTTGGTGCATTAACGAGAGCATTGCGTCAAAAATACTAGTAAACTCACCGGTAAGACACATTGTGTCAACAGAACTGCAGAAAGCAGTCAGACATTAGAACTGAGGCCTAGGTGTAGGTCCAACGTCAAGAATGCATTAAAACCCAAGAGTACATACAAGGGTTAACGTATAGCCACTCCGAAAGCTAAAATACGCACTAAAAAGCACCCGAAACGCACTTTAAGTGCAGAATTTTATTAAATTCAGCTATGACCAGCTTTTAAACAATAAATGTCATACAGACTTTACGTTTTATCGTCCAGAATATTTCCCTAAGTGTCGGGAATTGAAAGGGGTAAAAAGGGTACATAAAAGACACTAAACGGTGCAATTTAGCACTTTAACGGAAAGGTATTTAACCAAACAACCGGACATTACCCGGGACACTAAATTTTGCCAAACACATTATTTATTTATTTCTTGGCTAGTCGTGGTCCCCGTTTACCATAACACCCACTACATATCAAATAAATACCCTATGTAAGTAACACTTGATATGTAACACCCACTACTTGATATTTATTTCTTGGCTAGTCGTGGTCCCCGTTTATCATCCTTCCATGCTTTATATATTTTGATTAGATTATGTGGTGGATCTTGCTTGTGGAAGTAACTAATATATATGAATGAATCTTATAAAATCTTGGCACAATATCACCACCATCATTCTCATATCTTCACTCTCTCTCCTCACTCTCTCTCTCCCTCACGGCTGCCCCAAAAACCGAAATCACCACCATCACTTTCAACATTCATCTCTTCCATTTTCAAGTCCATTCCAAGCTTGCAAGGTGATCTATGGAGGTTGCAAGTTAAGGAGCTTTGTTCTAGTCTTGTTCATCATCTTTCCTCATCATCTTTGCACTAGAAATTATACCCTAGCCTTGTGCTAGTAGTAAGTCTCATTACACCCTTGTTCATCTTATTTTTGGTGATAAAAAATATGTAGTATGATGTTTATGGTTAAATCACAAGAATAAGAACACTAAGATGATGAATATGAAACTTTACATGAAACTTGAATATAAAAGATTATTTGAAGATGAAAACTTGTTGGTTTAGGGTTGGTTAATACATATATGATGTTTGATCGTCGAACTTTTGATAAACCCGTTGTTCGGACACATGTTAATATGATTTAGTAACATTTAAACCACAAAATAACATGCTGATGTACTTATTCAGCCGACTTCAACAGGCTGTAAACAGACTTTAATAAATCGAAAAACGGAATTTATGAAGCCTAAATTGTGTATTTCCGAAAAACGAAGAAAATGGCGCTGGAATCGTATTTTTTTGAGGTCGTTTACTATTTTAAAAGTCTGTTTTCGTGACAGCAGCTAAGGCTGATTTTTACTGCAGTAAAATGGGCCATACGTTTCCAGTCACAACTTGAAACCTAAACAGAACCAGCCCCTGAAATTTTTACCAAAGATGGTCACTGATGTATTTGTGACCCTCCAACTGGATTTTCGTCAAACGGACTTACGAGGAATTTTAAACGAATTATTCCGTAGACTGTGATCAGAATGTAACAAATCTGATTACAGTTCGGTAAACGATTTTCTATAAATTACTGATAATGAACTGGGCCCCGATATTTTTACACAATAATTTGTGGGTCGATTAAGACGTTCCGCAAAAATTTGGGAATTTTTGGAATAAGTTAAGTATTTTATTTACTCGTCCGAAAACAGTCCAGTTTTTCACATATTGAAACGGAAACGACAAAGATAGTATTTTGCGTATTAAAACGTAAGGGTTGATTGTTGATGATCATGGTTTGATTTCAAAAAGAAAATAATATAAGTAAGATACTTAGTTAAAAATATAAATTATTTTTAACACAAGATTACATATACCAAAGACAGTGACTTGTACTTGTACGATACAAGTCTAGTGACTAACGATAATAAAACCCGTTTAGGTCACGACGCTAATTAAGCAAATCCGGTGAAGTTTACGACTCAAGGAACGCAAAGTTGTGAGTTCATGCTCCCCCTTTTCTCTTAACTGTTTTCAGTTTTATAACTTCGGGGGTGAAATACATGTTACTTGATATAATAAACGAGAATTGATACTTGGTATCATAAACGAGAAATAGTGTCACGAATAGGGTACCATAAGCACCATTAATCATGTACATACTAAGACCGCAGAACAGAAGGTTAGATCTAACGGGTTCAGGGCAGCCCCACTCTTGGTAACCACTAGAGCCGAGTAGTGTTTTTGTGTCTCAATCGTGAATCGACTACTAGAAAAATGACTATGGTTTGGTGACTTCCTATGTCGTGTCACATGTTAATGGCCTTGCAACCCATTAACTAAACAAGAATACGTTATTTGGTTTATACCACAAGAATACTTTATTTTCACAAGATACTTATCATGTTTTCATACAAAGTATACAAACGTGTTCAACACAAAACTGCATGAATTCACACCAACATTATGTTGACGTTTTTCCAAAAACTCACATGTATTTTAGGTAACTAGGATGGATGTGCGCGCGGTTTTACTCATGCTCTTGGATGTCGCTTTTGTTTATCTTTGAATAAAGTTGTAAACTTATCAGACAAAATGGTGTCTTGTGATGTAAACACTTAAACCATGTTTTCGGTTATGTAATGTTTGGCATTTTGAAGTTATTTTATGAGCATGTAGTATGTTTACCTTTCGTATGCAATGAGAACCTTTCATGATCACACCTCGTGCTTCCGCCGCAGAAAGGGGTGTGACAGATTGGTATCAGAGCTGCGATTGTAGTGAACCAGGATTCCTTCTCGAGTCTAGTCTACAATCTCTAGGATCCTTTCACGAAAACAATTTTCAAAAAGTTTTCATTGCATAAAACGTCCCGCGACATCCACTACCTGAAACTAGTTACAAGAGTCTAGAAAAGACACCACGAGACTTAAGGTGCACAAGAGTAGCACTTGTCTCTAACTGAGAAATTACTTGCAATTATGTGTGATAATTAGCATATACTAGAAGTAGAATGTCACAAGTATATGTGACTTTACCTGAAAGCGATGGCCTATCTGAAGGAAGAAATACGAGGATGAAACGAACTGTGCGGACTGTGCAAAGAGTTACGTAATTATGGATGCATACATAATTATGAAATTTGGTGCACAGAAACCACAGCAAGTTTTGTCACGTGTAGATTCCCTCAGTGCAAGCCTACTAAATACTCTGCTAGAGTAATAATTGTTTGATGTCACTTATGTGGTATATACCTGTGAATATATATACTACTACTGTCTAGTATGACGATATCAAACAAATATCTAACCCTGTTGGGTTGTGTTCTCAGAACATGGCACCCAGAAGAGCTGTGAACGCTCGTGACCAACCTCCTCCTCCCCCACTGCCAAGAATTGCCGAAGAGCTGGAAGCTCTACTGGAAGAAAGGATCTCCGCTGCTATCGCCCATTTCGAGGCGAACCGTACTCAAGACAGTGCAGGACCAAGCAATGCTAGACGTAACGGACATGGAGATTCGTCTGGAGGAAACACAGCTCAAGGCTGCACCTTCAAGCAGTTTCTCGACTGCAAACCACTGAACTACGATGGTACCGGAGGACCAGTGGCGTTTGTACGCTGGACGGAGAAGACTGAGTCCACTATCCGCATGAGCAAGTGTACTGCGGATCAACAAGTTACTTTTGCTACTAGGTTGTTTCTCGACGAAGCTCTGACTTGGTGGAACTTGCAAGTCCAAACTATGGGTGATGATGCCGCGTATGGCATGTCTTGGGATGAGTTGAAGGAGAAAATGAGAGAGAAGTATTACTCTCGTGCCGAACTCCAAAGATTGGAGACTGAGTTTTGGCACTTGACCATGGTAGGTGCTGACATCACTAATTACACTCGAAGGTTTCACGATCTGTCTAGAGTGCTTCCCTTCATGGTGACTCCTGAATTTAAGCGTGTGGAACGCTACATTTGGGGACTGGCCCCAGAGTTCCGCGGCATGGTAACTTCGGCCAAACCTCAAACAATCACCGAGGCTGTAACTCTGGCTGCCAACCTTACTAAAGATTGTGCTCTTAGGAAGAGGTCATCACTAAACTCAACTGAAAGGACCAAGTCGCATGCTAGGTCGTCTGGTGACAAGAAGAGGAAGCATTCAAATCTGAATCAAGCAACTCGCAACAACAACAAGGGTTTCAACAACAAGAAGTGCGACCCTGAATCGCCTCAGGAGGCGAAAACTCCTGCAGACATGATTGACGCTCCTACCAAAAGGTACCTGGGCACTATGCCCTTCTGCAACCAGTGCAAGCGTCATCACGGAGGAGTTTGTCGCATTCCAAAATGCGACAAGTGTGGAAAACTGGGTCACCATACTGAGGACTGTTGGGGAAAAGGAAAGAACGGGAATGGAAACCGCCACGGTGCTGGAACTGGAAACAATGGTGGAAATGGGAATGGCAATGGTAACCGGAATGGCAATGGAGCCGGGCAAAACCAAGAATGCTTTGGTTGTGGAAGCACGGATCATTTCAAGAAAAATTGCCCAAGGAGAAACAACGTTCAGACTCAAGCATTTGTGATTGGAGCAAAGAACGCACGCGAGGACCCTGATATGGTCACCGGTACGTTTCTCATTAACAATCACTTTGCATCCATATTATTTGACACTGGTGCCGATTATAGCTTCATGTCTGTGGAATTTAAACGTATGCTTGGAATAGGATCTAGTAGATTAGAAATTCCTTATTCCATAGAATTAGCCAATGGTAAACTTGTTAAGTCGGGCGAAGTTGTTAGAGGTTGCACATTGGAACTTGGTGAGCGAAGATTTAGCATCGACCTTTTACCTATTCAATTGGGTAGCTTCGATGTAGTGGTTGGAATGGACTGGTTATCCAAGAACAAAGCTGAAGTTATTTGTCATGAGAAAATCATTCGCATCCCTTTGGCGAATGATGAAACTCTCATCGTACATAGAGAAAAAAAAACGAGACGCGCCTCTGCGAATCATCAGCTGTATGAAGGCACATAAGTGCTTAAGGAAAGGATGTGTTGCTTTCCTAGCGCATGTTGTAGACAAGAAAGCTGAGGAGCCGAAACTCGAAGACATTCCTGTGGTGAAGAAATTCTCTGATGTTTTTCCCGAAGATTTGCCAGGACTACCTCCGCAACGACAAGTCGAATTCCGTATAGACTTGGTACCAGGAGCCGCTCCTGTATCCAAGGCACCCTATCGACTTGCACCATCCGAAATGCAAGAATTATCTACACAACTTCAGGAGTTGTTGGATAAAGGATTCATAAGGCCAAGCTTCTCACCCTGGGGAGCTCCAGTATTGTTCGTGAAGAAAAAGGATGGAACTCTGCGGATGTGTATCGACTATAGAGAACTGAACAAGCTCACAATCAAGAATCGGTATCCATTACCGAGGATTGATGACTTATTTGATCAGTTGCAAGGATCGAGCTACTATTCCAAGATCGATCTTCGATCTGGATACCATCAGTTAAAGATACAAGAAGAAAGCGTGCCAAAGACTGCATTCCGAACGCGTTATGGGCACTACGAGTTTCTTGTGATGCCATTCGGACTGACAAACGCACCAGCGGTCTTTATGGACCTAATGAACCACGTTTGCAAACCATATCTCGATAAATTCGTGATTGTATTTATCGATGATATCCTGATTTACTCGCGAATGAAAGAAGAACACGAGCAACACCTCAGAACTATTCTGGAACTACTGAAGAAAAAGAAGCTTTATGCGAAGTTCTCAAAATGCGAATTTTGGATTCATGAAGTACAATTTCTTGGTCACGTTGTGAATGAGAAGGGCATTCATGTAGACCCATCCAAGATAGAAGCCATAAATAATTGGGAAGCTCCCAAAACCCCAACTGAAGTTCGAAAATATTTGGGCTTAGCGGGCTATTACCGATGGTTTATAGAGAATTTCTCAAAGATAGCTCAACCGCTGACAACCCTTACGCAAAAAAGACAAGAAATACGACTGGGGTGTTAAACAAGAAGAAGCCTTCCAGTTACTTAAAAACAAGCTATGCGATGCACCGATACTATCCTTACCCGAAGGCACCGATGACTTCGTGGTATACTGTGACGCTTCACGACAAGGTTTGGGTTGCGTGCTCATGCAACGCCAGAAAGTCATCACTTACGCTTCAAGACAATTGAAGGTTCATGAAAGAAACTATACCACTCACGACCTGGAGCTGGGCGCAGTGGTATTCGCCTTGAAGATCTGGCGACATTATCTATATGGTACTCGATGTACAATCTTCACAGATCACAAAAGCTTACAACATATATTTGATCAGAAGGAATTGAATATACGCCAGCGACGTTGGGTCGAGCTGCTGAACGATTATGACTGTGAGATTAAGTACCATCCTGGAAAGGCAAACATTGTAGCAGACGCGCTAAGTCGAAAAGAAAGGGTTAAGACCCTAAGGGTTCGAGCATTGGAAATGACCATTCGAACGAACGTCACTGCACGCATCCGTGATGCACAACAAGAAGCTCTCAAAGGAGAGAACCGTAAAACTGAATACCTCCGGGGTATGCTGAAATACATGGTGCCAAATGAAGAGGGAGCCTTATACTTTAAGAAACGTATTTGGGTTCCACTCTATGGTGGCATACGAGAAGTCATCCTTGATGAAGCGCATAAATCGAGATACTCGATCCATCCAGGATCGGACAAGATGTATCAAGACTTAAAGGAATATTACTGGTGGCCGAGACTTAAAAGCGATGTTGTTGTTTATGTTGGAAAGTGCCTAACCTGTGCCAAGGTTAAGGCAGAATATCAGAAACCGTCCGGCCTACTACAACAACCAGAGATTCCCGTGTGGAAGTGGGAACAAATCTCGATGGACTTCATAAAGAAATTACCCAGGACCCCGAGAGGGCACGATATGATATGGGTAATAGTTGATCGGTTAACAAAGTCTGCGCACTTCCTACCGATCCGAGAAAAAGACAGCACTGGAAAGTTTGCGGAGATATACTTAAGAGAAATTGTGGCACGGCATGGAGTGCCAATCTCAATTATTTCAGATAGAGATGGACGCTTTGTCTCAAGAATCTGGCAATCATTTCAGGAAGCCTTTGGATCTCAGTTAGATCTGAGCACGGCATTCCATCCGCAAACAGACGGCCAGAGCGAACGGACTATACAAACGTTAGAAGATATGCTTCGCGCATGTGTCATGGATCTAGGCGGCAGCTGGGATACTCATCTACCTTTAGTTGAGTTCTCCTACAATAACAGTTATCACACGAGCATAAAAGCCGCGCCGTTCGAAGCTCTGTATGGCCGCAAGTGCCGATCGCCCTTATGTTGGGCAGACGCTTGAGATAAACGTATGGTTGGTCCTGAACTTGTACAAGAGACAACCGACAAGATTGCGCAGATCCGAGAGCGCATTAAGGCGGCTCAAGATCGACAAAAGAGCTACGCTGACCCGAAAAGAAAATCAGTAGAATTCGAGGTGGGAGACAAAGTGTTGTTAAAAGTCTCACCTTGGAAGGGCGTAGTCAGATTTGGCAAGCGTGGAAAGTTGAATCCACGATACATCGGACCATTCAAGATTTTGGAAAGAATTGGTATCGTGGCATAGAAATTGGAATTACTGGAAGAACTTAACGGAGTACATGATACGTTTCATGTATCCAACCTCAAGAAGAGTTCAACACAAGAAGACGTGATCATCCATGCGGATGAAGTACATATTGATGACGCCCTCCGATTTACAGAACAACCCGTTGAGGTTACCGACTGGAAAGTTAACAAGACCAGGAGGAGCACTGTTAAACTTGTCAAAGTACGTTGGAACTCTAAGCACGGACCCGAGTACACATGGGAACGTGAAGACCAGTTCAAAGAAAAGTATCCCCACCTGTTCAAGAAGACTCCTGCGAGGGTTAGCTCAGCCTGAATTTCGGGACGAAATTCTTTTAACGGGGGGAGACTGTGACAACTGGCACAAAACCGGTAATTTCCGTACACTTTAATTATTACTTAATGACTGCTATTATGTGCTTAAACGCCAACATTGTCTGATTACATACTATACAAGTGAATTCATACACGTTTTATACTACAAAATAATGCTTGGTGCATTAACGAGAGCATTGCGTCAAAAATACTAGTAAACTCACCGGTAAGACACATTGTGTCAACAGAACTGCAGAAAGCAGTCAGACATTAGAACTGAGGCCTAGGTGTAGGTCCAACGTCAAGAATGCATTAAAACCCAAGAGTACATACAAGGGTTAACGTATAGCCACTCCGAAAGCTAAAATACGCACTAAAAAGCACCCGAAACGCACTTTAAGTGCAGAATTTTATTAAATTCAGCTATGACCAGCTTTTAAACAATAAATGTCATACAGACTTTACGTTTTATCGTCCAGAATATTTCCCTAAGTGTCGGGAATTGAAAGGGGTAAAAAGGGTACATAAAAGACACTAAACGGTGCAATTTAGCACTTTAACGGAAAGGTATTTAACCAAACAACCGGACATTACCCGGGACACTAAATTTTGCCAAACACATTATTTATTTATTTCTTGGCTAGTCGTGGTCCCCGTTTACCATAACACCCACTACATATCAAATAAATACCCTATGTAAGTAATACTTGATATGTAACTAACCATTACCACTCTAGTTGCAAAATATTACACATTACCCCCCCCCAACCGAAAATCAGCCCTCATGGGCCCCACCATATCATCCTTCCATGCTTTATATATTTTGATTAGATTATGTGGTGGATCTTGCTTGTGGAAGTAACTAATATATATGAATGAATCTTATAAAATCTTGGCACAATATCACCACCATCATTCTCATATCTTCACTCTCTCTCCTCACTCTCTCTCTCCCTCACGGCTGCCCCAAAAACCGAAATCACCACCATCACTTTCAACATTCATCTCTTCCATTTTCAAGTCCATTCCAAGCTTGCAAGGTGATCTATGGAGGTTGCAAGTTAAGGAGCTTTGTTCTAGTCTTGTTCATCATCTTTCCTCATCATCTTTGCACTAGAAATTATACCCTAGCCTTGTGCTAGTAGTAAGTCTCATTACACCCTTGTTCATCTTATTTTTGGTGATAAAAAATATGTAGTATGATGTTTATGGTTAAATCACAAGAATAAGAACACTAAGATGATGAATATGAAACTTTACATGAAACTTGAATATAAAAGATTATTTGAAGATGAAAACTTGTTGGTTTAGGGTTGGTTAATACATATATGATGTTTGATCGTCGAACTTTTGATAAACCCGTTGTTCGGACACATGTTAATATGATTTAGTAACATTTAAACCACAAAATAACATGCTGATGTACTTATTCAGCCGACTTCAACAGGCTGTAAACAGACTTTAATAAATCGAAAAACGGAATTTATGAAGCCTAAATTGTGTATTTCCGAAAAACGAAGAAAATGGCGCTGGAATCGTATTTTTTTGAGGTCGTTTACTATTTTAAAAGTCTGTTTTCGTGACAGCAGCTAAGGCTGATTTTTACTGCAGTAAAATGGGCCATACGTTTCCAGTCACAACTTGAAACCTAAACAGAACCAGCCCCTGAAATTTTTACCAAAGATGGTCACTGATGTATTTGTGACCCTCCAACTGGATTTTCGTCAAACGGACTTACGAGGAATTTTAAACGAATTATTCCGTAGACTGTGATCAGAATGTAACAAATCTGATTACAGTTCGGTAAACGATTTTCTATAAATTACTGATAATGAACTGGGCCCCGATATTTTTACACAATAATTTGTGGGTCGATTAAGACGTTCCGCAAAAATTTGGGAATTTTTGGAATAAGTTAAGTATTTTATTTACTCGTCCGAAAACAGTCCAGTTTTTCACATATTGAAACGGAAACGACAAAGATAGTATTTTGCGTATTAAAACGTAAGGGTTGATTGTTGATGATCATGGTTTGATTTCAAAAAGAAAATAATATAAGTAAGATACTTAGTTAAAAATATAAATTATTTTTAACACAAGATTACATATACCAAAGACAGTGACTTGTACTTGTACGATACAAGTCTAGTGACTAACGATAATAAAACCCGTTTAGGTCACGACGCTAATTAAGCAAATCCGGTGAAGTTTACGACTCAAGGAACGCAAAGTTGTGAGTTCATGCTCCCCCTTTTCTCTTAACTGTTTTCAGTTTTATAACTTCGGGGGTGAAATACATGTTACTTGATATAATAAACGAGAATTGATACTTGGTATCATAAACGAGAAATAGTGTCACGAATAGGGTACCATAAGCACCATTAATCATGTACATACTAAGACCGCAGAACAGAAGGTTAGATCTAACGGGTTCAGGGCAGCCCCACTCTTGGTAACCACTAGAGCCGAGTAGTGTTTTTGTGTCTCAATCGTGAATCGACTACTAGAAAAATGACTATGGTTTGGTGACTTCCTATGTCGTGTCACATGTTAATGGCCTTGCAACCCATTAACTAAACAAGAATACGTTATTTGGTTTATACCACAAGAATACTTTATTTTCACAAGATACTTGTCATGTTTTCATACAAAGTATACAAACGTGTTCAACACAAAACTGCATGAATTCACACCAACATTATGTTGACGTTTTTCCAAAAACTCACATGTATTTCAGGTAACTAGGATGGATGTGCGCGCGGTTTTACTCATGCTCTTGGATGTCGCTTTTGTTTATCTTTGAATAAAGTTGTAAACTTATCAGACAAAATGGTGTCTTGTGATGTAAACACTTAAACCATGTTTTCGGTTATGTAATGTTTGGCATTTTGAAGTTATTTTATGAGCATGTAGTATGTTTACCTTTCGTATGCAATGAGAACCTTTCATGATCACACCTCGTGCTTCCGCCGCAGAAAGGGGTGTGACAATATGGTCATGTAAACATGGATATGTTAATCAATATAGGGAACAAGGAACTGGTTCACGGATTACCAAAGTTAATGAGAAACGAGGACATATGTGAAGGTTGCATTTCAGGAAAACAAACAAGGAAGCCATTCTCAAAGAAAACAACGTGGCAAGCTGTTGAACCTTTGCAGCTGGTCCATTCTGACATATGTGGACCTATGAGAACAGAATCGATTGGAAAGTGTAGGTATTTTATCACCTTTATTGATGATTACTCGAGAAAAACCTGGGTATATTTCCTCAAATATAAATCGGAAGCACTGAATTATTTTAAGATATTCAAAGCTTTGAATGAAAAACAAACCAATTATTCGGTTAGAATACTAAGAACTGACCGAGGAGGAGAGTATTGTAGTAAAGCTTTTCAAGACTTCCTGAAACAAAATGGTATACGTCATCAACTGACCAATAGTTACTCTCCCCAACAGAATGGGGTTGCCAAAAGGAAAAATAGAACGTTAATGGAGCTAAGTAGAAACATGATGAATATTAAACAATTACCAAATTGTTATTGGTCTGAAGCAGTAGCATGTACAACATACATGTTGAATCGAACAGTTACGAAAACAAGACCAAATATAACCCCTTACGAAGTGTGGAATGGGAGGAAGCCTAATGTAGAACATCTCAAAGTGTTTGGATGTCTAGCCTATGCTCATGTTCCTAAACAACATAGAGATAAACTAAACAAGAAAACGGAAAAAACGGTCTTTATTGGTTATAGTGAAAACAGTAAAGGCTACAAACTGTATAATCCGCTAACCAATAAAACCATTATCAGTCGTGATGTTGTGTTTGATGAAAGCAAGAGATGGGTTATGGATTCAGAAGAGTCAGATGTAACATTTATAATTTCGGACGGTGACGATACAAGTCAAATTCAAAGAAGAACTTCTATAGAACCACAGGATGTAGAGCCGCAACCTGGACATGGAGAAGAAAATCAAGAAATAGAGACAGGAGTTGATCAATCACAGTCAAATGCGAACGATTCGTCCTCAACCGATTCGGAGAATGAAGTAATCAATACAAGAAGCATCAATAGTGTATACAGAGACACGAGAGCTCTTACCGAAGCCGAAGTTCAGCAAAAGTATAATGATAGTCAAGTAGTTAACTTTGTTCTCTATACCCATAGTGCAGACCCAACAACGTATGAGGAGGCCAGCAAAGATACAAAATGGATAGAAGCAGTGAACAGAGAAATAGAATCCATTCACAAAAACCAAACATGGGAACTTGTGGATCCTCCAAAACATCAAAAGCCAATAGGTGTGAAATGTATTTACAAGACAAATTATGATGAAAAGGGGAATGTAGATAAATACAAGGCCAGATTAGTAGTTAAAGGATACAAGCAAAAATATGGAATAGACTATCAAGAAGTATTTGCACCAGTGATCCAATTTGAAACAGTTCGGATAGTGTTGGCTCTTGCAGCACAGTATGATTGGCATCTACATCAAATGGATGTAAAAACAACGTTTTTGAATGGGAAATTAGAAGAACAAGTTTATATTGACCAACCTCAAGGTTATATTAAACAAGGAGAAGAGGAAAAGGTATGTCATCTCAAACGTGCTCTATATGGTCTGAAGCAAGCACCAAGAGCTTGGTATAGCAGAATAGATATGTACTTTTTGCAACACAAATTCAAAAAATGCAATTATGAGCACACTCCCTATGTTAAAGACACTAAAGAGGGAAAACTAGTGATATGTCTATATGTAGACGATCTAATTATTGCAAGCAACTCTATGAGGTTGATAACCAATTTCAAAAACATGATGAAAAAAGTAATTTGAAATGACAGATATGGGCAGATTGCATTATTTTCTCGGTATGGAAGTTCAGTATGAAAATGGCAACATAATCCTATCACAAAGGAAATATATGAGAAATCTACTAGAAAATATAGAATGAATCAATGCAATACAGTTTCTACACCAATGGAATATGGGCTTAAACTATCCAAGGATGATCCTGAAGAGTTTATAGATGAAGGTATCTATCGAAGTCTTGTAGGAAGTTTAATGTATCTGACAAATACGAGACCAGATATCATGTTTGCAGTAAGTAAAATTAGTAGATTCATGGAATGTCCAAAGAAGAGTCACTGGGAAGCCGCCAAACGTATACTAAAATACATTAAAGGCACTCTAAATCAAGGTGTTACCTATTCTAAAGGAGGAAAAAGGAAGCTCACAGGATACAGCGATAGTGATTATGCGGGAAACGTAGATGACAGCAAGAGCACGTCTGGATACATCTTTCATCTGGGATCCGGACCCATATCCTGGAAATCAAAGAAGCAAAAGGTAGTGGCACTATCCTCAACCGAAGCAGAGTATATGGCCTTAACCCTGGCCGGTTGCCAAGTTGTTTGGATAAAAGGCATACTAGATGAATTACAAGGAAAAGAAGAATATCCTGTACCTATTTTCTGCGATAACAAGTCCACTATATGCTTAGCAAGAGATCCAGTATACCATGGGAAGAGTACACATATAAGAGTTAAATATCACTATATCAGAGACTTAATTAAGAAGGAAGAAGTGACCGTAATCTTTTGTATAACAAAGGATCAAGTGGCTGATATTATGACAAAAGCCTTGCAGCCAAAAGACTTCATTCGTCTCAAACATATGCTGCACTTGATGCTGAAATAGTCTAGCTTAAGGGAGGGTGTTAGACATAACTATTTAGATTTATAAGCTAGATATTATAGTTTACATTATTTATGTTATTATTATTAGATATAGGGTATGACGGTTATCCACCATATATGTATGCACATATATACTTGGAATCATCATCTGATTCATTTTATCAATTCATTTATGAACACATAATTCTTATTCACTGAAATCCTAAGATAGATTTGCAACAATAATATAGGTTATAATTTGCCCATCATGTAGTATCATATAAATCATGTAAGTCAAGCATGGAGGTAAGATTAACCTCATTGTATGAATTCACCAATGCACAAATCATCACAAGGATGATTCGATGGTCATGAATAAAAATAAGAAATTTAACTAACTAGTTCATCAAGTATCCAAATTAGATTAACCCGGGTGTTCCATGCCCATCATGGCAAAGTTGGAGGTGCGGCGGGGTTATGTCACTTTGGTTCTTGGAAGCTACTTGTAACACCCCGAAAATATGAAACCTTATATTAGAATTATAAAATATTAAATAAACGAGAATAAACTGACTAGGACTAAATAACCCAGTTAGTTACAAGTCTTGTAATAACTCATAAGTGGGTTAAAAACACTCAATTATGAACCAAAAGAAATTAGAGTGACTAAAGGTGTTTAAATTGAAACTAATAATAATAAAAACATTTTAATTAAACACAAAACACACATTGTGAGTGTGCTGGGATCGATCAAACACAGCAGGGGGCGACCAGAGCTTCTCCAAACCCTAGTTCATGTTGTTTGATCAAATTGAAGACCAAATCCTGTCCCAAATCAAAATCCGAACATAGATTAGTGATCACTTCAGTGAAAGGGATCATAAGGTATGTAAATTTTGTAGAAAATTCTCATTTAAATTTCTGAATGAACATGGGGGAATTCAAATTAGTTGTTGCATGAATGTTGTATAGATGGAATTAGAGTAATATGATGTCTAGGGATAAACCCTAGATGATTTCTTGTTAAAATCTTGCTTAATACTAGTAGGGTTCATAATCACCATTGTAGGTGATTAATGAGTTTGTAGAAACTTGATAAACACTAGGGTTAGGATTCTTGTACTAGTGCAATCTGAGTTTTATGAGGTAATTTCTCAAATATGGAAGTCAAAACATGTGTAAATTTGCCTAATTGAAGTTGATTTAGATGAAAATTACAAGTCATGAACTTGGTTTTGATTATGTAGAAATCTGACCCGTTAGGTGTTTGCTAAAATGCCTAAGTGAGGATTAAAATGTTAAAAATCGGATGAAAACGCAGATTTGATTATTATAAAGAATTATGCGTTAATGATTTCGAAAAGAGTTCTAAATTGATTGTGAATTGAACTCTTTAGGCAAAGAATCCGGATCGTCAAGCGGACAAGCCGGAGGGGATACGCGTTTGAAGGGTGTGCTCTAGAGGTACGTGACTTTAGTCTCGTTAGATTATGCATACATGTTTGGGTTTAATGTATAAATGGCGTCGTAGTGTAATAGATGCGTTTGATGTGTCTTTGAAGTGGCGAAGTTCACTCGACAATCAAACGGGTCAACATAGAGGTTGGAAGTGGGTTTGGCTTGTCAATAAAGTGATGGTTTTCACTAGATAGCCAAACAGGTCGAAATGATGCTTTTAAAAGGATCATGTGAGTAAAGACTTGAAAGTCTCATATTTCGTTAAGTGTTGGATTGAACTACGCCAATGAATTGGCTATGTTAATTTAAGTTTACAAATTCGGGATATCGGGTCAAACAATAGAAGTCAATTGAAAGTGTCGCTTGAAGCGGAATGCTTGAATCCCAAGGAAACAAGCATTTAGTTCTAAGGGAACGCAAAGCCATGGAATGGCGCGAATACGCCAAGGTCATAAGCCCGGGGAATTGGGTAACTATGTCTAAAAAGTCCTAAGAACTGAAAAGTGGTATTATGCACTTATTGCTAATGGGTTGGATAATTGAAATAAGGAAATTGTGAACCAATCAATGGTAACTCGGTTTCCGTGATATGAAACTTACACGGTTGGATCCGAAATTTTATTACGGACTCATAGTAAAAATAATCGACTAAAACGGACAACCGAGTAAAAAGTTATGAAGGTTAAAAGTTAGAATTTTTGTGAATTTCGGAGCTGGGAAAAAATGCAGGTCCAGAAACTGGACCTACTGGAAAACGCACTCCCCCGCGCCACGCAACGGGAGCACAAGGATCTGGCGCGACACGCGGGGCCGCCCACGGCACGCGAAGGGTTTGACTTAGTCTAGCGCGTGGCGCAACAGACTAAAAACCAGAATTTTATTATTTTGTTTATATTTATGTCATTGGGACTTGTCTAGCCTCGGTTAACATTGTCAAAACTAATTATTTATGTAGTTTTGACCTCAGGTGATGCTCGTTAGCTTCGGATGCCGATCAAGCGTGAAATCAAGAACCGAAAACTATTTTTGAAGCTTCCGCACTAATCTAAACTTGTCTAGACAATGTTGTTTTGTAAACACTATTAGTTGTGAATACTTTGAACTAGAAGGTCCTTATGTTAACTCACTAAATAATGTACATCTTAACTTTCAACTAAGTTTTGCTAAATATGCGTTTTGTTCAAGAAGGCCTGTATTTTACGATTAAAATAATAGAAATTTAAGACGAGTGTTACACTACTTGATGTCACTAGTTGAAAAGATTGAACAAATGAGATTTTGTGGAACTAATTCGGATAGCCAAAGCTTTCAAGGTTCACACACAACTCGTGCACAAGGCTTTCAACAAAGAAGGTTGAAGCTTAGATGGTTTTCAACCACTTAGAATATATAGGCAGAATTTAAAGACGATTTAAGCTTATGTTCTTGGTGGAAATCTGTAACACCCGTTCTTATAAATTAAGGTTTAACGTATCATTTACGAAAAACAGTCATGTAATTGAGATTACATATGCATTGGAAATTACGGGTTTATTAAAACTTTTTACAATTTAAATAGTGTACAGCATATCATGTGTACATTCGTCGTTTAACATAATAACGATACATAGTGCGGAAGCTTATTTCGTGATCGTGTTCGGTTCTTGCTCGACGCTTGATCTTCATCCGTGCACTCTTGGCATTCACCTATGATCAAAACCAACTTAAAAGTTAGTTTTGATAGTCAAATATTAAGTTCAAACAAGTACAGGGGTTAAAAATGACAAAAATTAACAATTTTCGGAGTTAGGGGGCTAGGTGTGACGCCAAGGGCCTAGGCGTCATGGCTAGCCCTGTTTTTCACAGCCAATTTGTTCAGCTGATGCTGTACATACTCAGCACGATCTGATTTCACGGAAACGGCCATAACTTCTTCGTTATTGATTCGTTTTACCCGATTCTTTTTCCTACGCGTCCGTAATTTAATTCTCCATCTTATGGAGTTAAAATCCAACATCCAACAAAATAAATTTTGAGACTTCTAAGCCCTCGACTCATCACCTTTTTACCGAATTTTAACCCGTTTGTGCATTTTATCAAACAAACGTATTTATTTGATTCCTATATCTCATACATCTCTTTAAATTAATGTTACCTACTATATTAGGTTCTAATCATAGGTTTATTACACCATTTAAACACGTTTTCGCTCATATGCTTATTTTGACCCGTTAAGGGTATTTAAGCACTTTAAAGCTTGAAATCACCTTCATTCCATTCTAGCATTGTAACCCTATATTTCTTATCTAGTAATCTTCCACCACAACTAAATGTGTGTTGGATTTAATGCGGATATCTATGTGTTCCGAGTTTTACCCCTCGGATTATCATTTTACGGCAAAGACTCAAATAAAGTCTTTCGACCCAAGAATTTCATCTTTCACTACCTACACTCGCTCTAAGCATTTGTTTAATCATAAGACTCGTTTCCGAACCACCTTTAAGGGTCGTTCGTTCAAATTAGCTTACAAGGGCAATTTGGTCAATTTTCATCCTTCTTTTACTACAAGGACCTTCAAATACTTGTTTGACTCAAAATCTGACCTTTTAACTATAATTCTAGTTTGTAAACCATTATGTTTCTAAAACACCATGTTTATGACTCAAATTATTCGGTTTACCTAAAAGATAACCGAATATTCATTTTGACCTTGTCTAACACTTATAGAATCTCAAGTTCTAAACAATGAGCTGAATCATTATACGTACCTGACTCGGATCATTATATTGACCATTTTTTTATACCTTGCTTTAATACTCGCTACTTAATAGCGATACAAGATATCCTTCTGTATTTACTCCTGTGAACACACAACTCGACAATATTAATTAGTCGATATTTTCAAATGGTGATATTTTCACCATTCGACCCGTTTGGTCTAAGTGACCGTTTATTTTTGCGAGATGTTATTTAGTACCATCTCGTCTACAAGACTCGCTTCGGTTTATACCGAATGGTCTTTTTACTTATAAATCATTTCTTAACACTTCTTGGCCTACTATGGCTTACGTCATAATTGTCTTTTTCGTAATTAACACGACGAAAAGGATATTCTAAAATATATGTCTAGTGTAAGATATACTTACCTTGCATCCGAATTACGCTTTCCTTCATACTTGCTCCGTTTGACACGCTTCCTTTCCAAGCCTCCACCTAGCTTGTCAAGCGTCAAACTATCATCATAATTCGTAAGACGGTTAGATTAGTCATCATAATTTATGACTATTCCATCTTACGGGTTTTGCATCAAAATTCACCATTTGATTTCATTTTGGTCAGTTTGACTTTTAAAGGTCAAACTGCCTATTAACATAAGTGATTATATTATAAACCTCGACAATTCATTTAAGCACTTTGTCAAGTATCCGATAGGCATTATTCTTACGCCACCGTTTTAACTACTTTCCAAGTCTAAATTCATGCTATTATTAACACCAATTTGACTTAGCTTTTTATTATCGAAGCTAATTATTCATTTGTTATGCAATAACTAAAGGTTTCCATCTACATGTAAAACCCATTTCATCATAGCATTAGACATTCATCCTAACACTTATAAAAATCAAGTTATTCATATGAACTAATATACTACACGATTTCATACATCTACTTATATGAACGAAATTACCAATTTCATCATATCATACAAAAACCCACTTCAAGTCATGCATGAGTTCTTACTCAAACTTATAGTTTGTTCAAGTATCTAACTTCAACTATCAATTATGACAATTTTTAGAACAAATATATCATCATCTTTGCTATTTAGTCAAAACCCGTTTCCTAGTTTACTTGTTAATCACTTACAAGCAACATTATATCAAATTCTTCATAATTTTATCATAACTAACGAAATTAGGCATACATAAACATCTAATTTCATCTCTGGATCATAATCCATCAATTTATTCGCAAGTACCCTACTTGTCACAAATTTCAACTTTAACCAATCTAGGTTTTATGACATACCTTATGATCCCCATGACTAGGTGATCGTTTCTACACCTTCATGCATCGATTTAGGGCTCGAATCAAGCTCCAATTTGATGAATTTTGTTGAACTAGGGTTTTCCCCTTCCTTTTGTCTCCTGGTCGATGTCGCACACACACACACACTTGGTGTGTGTGTTGTGTTTTATTTCTAGTTTTAATTAAAACTAGTTTCCTTCTTGGCAACATCAGTCCCCCTTGTTTCATTATTATAAAAGAAACCATAACTTCATAGTTTAACATTTTAATTACCCATCACCAACTAGGTTAGTTGTTCCTAGTTAACTTAGTGGGTTCGGGGAGTTCATAACCCATTTTAAATTTTTAAGTCCCGTTAACTCGCCCCCCCCCCCCTTTTTTATAAACTTATTTCCTTAAAAGCATTTATTCACGTTTTATTAAATATTAGGTTTATTTATTTAAATCCTAATATTTACCGGGTTACTTTTACCACTAACGGTACTTTACCCGCCTCTTTGTATTAACGGGGTTTGATTACCAAACCCGTTTTCGGGGTGTTACAAAATCAACCACAACACAAACCCACAACTTTGAACTAAGTTGGGATTTTGGTGGGTACAAGTTTACACCAAGTTTTAATATAAACAAACAAGAAATAAGAATATTAATCACAACAGAAAGTTTGTAACTATCTTGAACCTCAATGTGGTGAGGTTCCACTTTAGTTTGCCAATCCAAACTAGTGGAAACCTTCCTAGAGGTTATCCAAGAAGTTTAGAGAAAACAAGAAGAAGAAAAGATGAAAATAGTGAGTTAGAAACTCACTGTGAACTCTTGAAGTTCACTGATGTGCTTTAATCACTTTGAGAGAAATGTGAGTTTGAGGTGAGTGGAAAGGATTTAGAATGAAAGAAGGCTTGTATTTATAGGCTAAAATTAGGGTTTAAGCATTAAATAAAGTGGGAGGTAGTTAGGAGTTGAATTAAAAGTGAACCAGAAAGTTTAGAAGGTTCTATGGTAATTGTGCGCAACAGTTCTGTGCAGACAAACCTCCAAGCGAAGAAGGTTTTAGTGGACACGAAGGCCACCTCTTGGTGCCTTCGTGTGGGTGGTTCGTGGCAAAAGAGAGAGGGGCGAAGGAGGAAGGGGGCGTAGGCGTGTAATGGCACGAAGGCCACTACCTTTGTTTTGAACTTAGATGGGGAGAAGGCCCTTTTTGGGCCTTTGTTTTCGTGTGGACATAGAAAACACTAAGCATGTGCTTCATTTTATTATATTATTATTATTATTATTATTATTATTATTATTATTATTATATGGCACGAAGGCCACGAAGGTGGCCTCTTGGGCTGCCTTCGTGTGTCTTTGGCCCGACGGTAATGAGTTGAGTTAGTTGTGCCAATTTTTCGTATTTGGCCCGTTTCAAGTATATTATAACTGAATGTAACCACATATTTAATAGTTATCAAGCATGTATAAGTTATGAGTACAAGTATTTCGAGTATTGGTTGCGTGTATGCAATCAAGATTGATAACGTATAACCCAAGTACTGCAACACGTATAAGTATGTATAAAAATATAATTTTATTATGACCAAAACCTCGGGTTACAAGATTGTGAATACAAAGCGAATACGATATGATTATAAGTTTTCAAAAATAGAAAAATACAAATACATTTTTCTAAATAAGGAAAGTATGAAAATGCGGAGCGTTGCATTGTATGACACCCCATTGAGCATGAAAGAAGAATCAAGGCCCGTACCTCTAATGATGTTGTCAAAAATCTCAGATCTTGCAAGAACGTTCAAATCATTGCATGGCAATTACGCCATGGCCAATGCGTACAATTAATACTTTCTGCCAGGAAATCCATGTCTCTCTTCATGGAATGCGTAAAGCTTTTCGATATTCTTCTTCGTTTGGGGGGGGGGGGGGTGCCGACGACTTTTTAAGTGTTTGAAATAAAAATTAATTGACTTTTTAAAGAGCTGTTGAATAACGACTAGATTTTCAAAAAACAATAGACAATTCCATCGGGGAAGACGGGGTGACGACAGGGAAAGCCCACATGTCAGCTCCCTGTGACTTTTCCGAGACCACACCCCATTGTCTAAGAAAAAAATAGGACACTTCTTTTAAGAAAAATTAGGTAAGGGGTAGCCTAAAAGGATTTATAATTCCTATTATTGTTAAGTTTTTAAGTTTAAATTTGATGTATCAGTTAATTAATTATATTCACTCTTGGTCATATGTATTCATCTGTAAACTGTAAATATATAACAATGTTTTAGATCATAAACTAGTTACATGCGTGAACCACATTTAAAATTTTCAATATATAATGATCATCTGTTACTAAAAAATACGTGCAAGGTTTTCTTGTTATTTTTTATGAACAGTTTTTAACGTTGAATAATGTCATAAAGTATACTTTAAATATATGTAAGTGGTGTGCATGGGTCGGTTTGGTTCTGTTTTTACTATTAACTATAACCATAACCACTAGTTCGGTTATGGAGTTTTGGTAACCATAACCAAACTTCGGTTACGGTTAATCGGTTATGAAGTCGGTTTTGGTTAATTTCGGTTAAGTAACCAAGCAAGGTTTGAAATAAATAGGGTTGTGCACGATTTGAACTTAGTTTGAGCCTATTTTATAAGATAACAGAGACTAAACTTTTTGGTTAAACTACCGATTTGAGGTTCTTTTTAACAAGGTAATTCTCAAACAAAAAAAATATGGCCATAACACCTTAGTTCTTTATCAAAATAACTGACATCTACATCAAGATCATTTTGTTGCTAACATTCTTTTATTTTAGTAAAAACCCTCTATATGGTTTTGTAAAACACAAATCCATTAGATAAAGAGTTAACATTACAAGTTCGGTTCGGTTTCGGTTATATCGGTTAACCAAAGCTTCATAACCATAACCATAACCGATTGAGCGGTTATACAAAGTTTCATAACCATAACCATTGGTTATATTGGTTATCGGTTATTAGTGGTTCGGTTATGTCGGTTATGGTTCTGTTATCGGTTATGGTGGTTAATTTGCTCACCTAATGTAACCAAGAAAATAAATACGTTTTTTTTGAACGGCAAATTTTGGATCACTGACGCACCATTGGAGTATCACCGTGCCACCAGCGGAACCACCCGATCATATCCATCTCCACTAGGCATAATGTCTATACACCAATTCAGGAGTAAACCCAATAAATATGAGAAAACCCTCTTGTGGGAATCGAACCCAAGACTTATTGGTCCCAAAGCCTTATCCCAACCCTAAGATGCCAGGCTATAAATCCATAGGCAAAAAAATAAATACGTGAAAAGCATATATTTGCTGTAGGGTGCATTTACACATTGTAGAACATGGGCTTTCACATTTATACACATATTAATGAAATATGTTTCTCTGTCTATAAGTATCTCCTATTCTTTTTGTCTTTCAGCTATAATAACTAAAAAAATAAATAAAAAAATAAACATATTTTATATGTACATTTCATAATTTAAATCTTATAATTTAAAAAGAATTCATATTATAGAAGTTTATGATTATTACTACCCGTTGTAGTTTAGGTGAGCATCTGGATTCATCCTATAATATTGTTTCTTCTGGTACTGATTGGACGTTGACTAGGCAATGGATAAAGCCATTGCAAAAGTCACCTAACCCTGTTGTGGTCCAGGTGAACAGTTGTTCATCAAATTTTCATTTTGAGTTAATTGCCAAAATCGTCCCTGAGGTTTGGGCACGTTTGCTATTTTTGTCCAAAATGACACTTTTGTACCAAATTGCCCCCAATGTTTGTAACTTTTTGCCATTTTCATCCAAACCACTAACTTAGTTTATTTTTTCTCTTAAGTTGAGGATATTTGGATGAAACTTGCAAATATAAAACCACAGGGACGATTTTGGCAATTTACTCAAACCCTTTTTAATTTCTTTTATTTAATTATTTTTGTTACATATATAATAAAAATGAATATACATGGAGTTTTTAGAAGAAAAAAAATTAACAGTTTTGTCACATAATTTTTACAAATTTTCATCCAAATCACTAACTCAGTTTATTTTTTCTGTTAAGGTGAAGGATGTTTTAAATTTTATAAATTAAGATAGAGATTAATTTACAGCTTCTTTATATAAATCAGTTTTATAAAGAGAAACCGTCATTGGTGTGCAACACATAACAATCAATTACAACTTTTAGTATTTATTAGTTGTAGAGATAGAAAAAATTGTAAAACATTACATATTTTTTAAATGTGTTGAGCACCTAGGAAATATGTTGGTAGAAATAAAATATTTATTTAATTAAGATTATAAGGGTAACTAACTAATACTTATTCTAAACGCATAAATATTGTCTACTCATTCGAAATGTCGCCTAAAATGTTTTTTTATCGTAAACGGGATCGAGGCTAAAATAGTGAGATCGTCTTCTTCGAAAGAATCAGATGAAGAAAATGCATTCCATTCCATTTTCTGTAAGAGTAAAAGTGGTTTTTTTAAAAGAAAATACGAGAGAAATGTGAGAGAGAGAGAGAGAGAGAGAGATTTTTTTAAAGATTATGAGAGAAATGTAGGTATCAACTATCAAGGGGGCTATTTATATTTTTTTTTTTAAATTCAAAACACATGGCTTGGAATCCCACACTCCTAGCGGTAAAAAAAGTTCCACTGCCACACTCACCCATTGGCCATTGTGGTGTTCACGACCCAGCTGTCCTTCGACGTGGCTAGCGCGCCCGCCAGCGGGTTCCACAATATACAGTCTAAAAATTAATTACAATTTTTTTAGACATACAACTGGTGTTAAAAAAACTGACAAAGACAACTTTCTATTGATGTAAATTGCTATCGGTGGATATTACTGTCAACAAAGTTGCTACCAAAGATCAAATTGCAAAGCAAACTCTCAAATTCCATTCTCCATTTTCATGATGAATACAACGACATGGATTAGAACACACTCTTAAACACACTCAAACGTATTTAAACATCACACACTCTCCTTAATTAAAACCTAAATTCCAATCAAAACCCTAGCACAAAATTGTGACGAAGACAAACACCTAAACAACCAAATCTTATGTCATACTTGAAATATCAATACCATAAACCTTTAACCATATCAAGTTCGCAAATGCAATACAAGTGGTGATAACAACTCTGAACGATGACACTTAGGCAACTAGAAAGTGAAGCATGCTAGGACAATGTGGAACGTGTCCAATGAAATACCACAAATTGAAACCCTCAAACACACGGACACACACCTTATGAAGAGATAAAAAGAACATGTATTTTTGTTTAGAGAGACGATGAGCAATGGTGATGATGGAAATATGATTCATAAAAGTAAATAATGTATGACAACATCAAACAAAGAAGAGATAAATTACAAGGGTGACAAAATGTTTCACAATAAAAGAACTAAAGTAACAAACAAATTTACATAAACCAAACCATAACAATAACCTTCACACATAAACTAAAGTAACAAACAAAACTTATATAAACCAAACCGCTTAAAGGGTGTTAGGGTCATGGTTGGAACATGATTTACCATGTAGGAACATAAATGAAAGACTACACCACCCCTCAATGATTTATGGTGGTTGGCATGAATTGAATCACGATTACCACATGCCACATTTTTCCTTTTCCTAGATTTTGACACTATAAAAAAAATAATAATAAAGAGAATAGTGGCTTGGGTCGTAACCACACTCTTAGGGTAGTGGTTTTGAATGGTGAATTAGTGGTGAGTGAGATGACTCCTATGCGAAGGATCATGGTGGTCATGAGGTCCATGACCACAACCAACGCACACAAGGGCGAAGCTTTTAAGGGACAAGGGGGTGCACCGCCCCCGTCAATGTTTCGTTTAGTAGTGTGATTTTTTCAATTTTAGTCTGAAATTTTTAAAATTATATAGGTATGTCCCCACTAATTATTTTGCCTAAAAATTCACTGCCCCTACCAAGTTTATTGTCCAATAAATATACATAATTTCATATTGAATTAAAAAACGTGAAGAACGACGCTATTAGTAATCTTTTTATAATTGTTTTTAAACTTAAAGTGAGTTTAAATAAAGTCTGAAACTAGTTTTTTATATAAATCAAACATATGGGTTCAAATTTAATTTTTATATGTAAGAACGAGTCTTTTGAATGAATGAAATAGCCGAAACATATAACCCGAAACATAACGATAGTAATTTTTTTTAGGTCCCGTAACTTTCCACCAGCAAATACACAAATCATAAAACATTATGTAATCTTTTTCATCTTAAAAATCAAACCTATACTCAAAAAAATTTCCTTTCAACATTTTTTACGACCTAAAAAGAATTCAATCCAAATCACCACCCAATTTCCATACCAAAAACAACAAGAATAATAATAATAAAAAAAAAAACTAATAAGAAAGAAAAAAGTAAAAGACATGAAGCATTTAATGGAAACCAATGCTTGTGCCTACACGCGTTTTTTTTTTTTTTTTTTTTTTTTTATACCGCCTACACGCGTGTATCAAACTCTTGATCACTAAAAAAAGCACCGTCGTACGTGTGAAGAGACAAAAGCTTACACTGAACCACCGTCGTTCACCCCACCACCACCTCCTTATTTCTTCATCATTACCCCCATTCATTCCTCAATTTATTCTCATAAAATGGATTCCGTCAACCCCAACATTTTCCGGCCACCGGAGACCCCAAACGACCCCATGGAGTTTCTCTCCCGCTCATGGAGCATCTCCGCCCTACAAGTTTCCAAAACTCTAGCCCCGCCCCACCCCGCCGGAGCTGATGAAATCTCCGGCGACCTGGAGGATGTTGCCGCCAGTCCTTTTGCGTTTGCGTCGTCGGAGACTTCACAGTTGATTATGGAACGGATATTGGCGCAATCTGTGAGTCATTTGTTGTTTTTTTTTGTTGGAAGTGTTGTTTTTTTGAAGTGGAGTTTTGTTGGTTTTTACAGCTGGAAGTGTCGCCAAGGACGTCCGGAAGGCTCTCGCATAGTAGCGGCCCGCTGAATGGATCGCTTACGGATAGCCCCCCGGTTTCGCCTTCGGAAATCATCGAGGATGTCAAGGTATGTTTTTTTTTTAACGGCCAACAAATCAATCTCGAGCACTCTCGGGTACCCACTGGACAAACGGATTACTCCGAGAGTAACCCGAGTCGTCCACCACCAAGTCCGGGGAAAACCCGGTAACCCACAAGGGGCGACGGTAAATTACCAGTATAGCTGCTCAAAAATCTCGCGGTTTCGATTGAAATTAACTCGGCTGTATGCTCGGCTTGTTGTCTCGCTCGTTAGTTTCGTTTAGCTGGCATTTAAATCAGTATGCTCGGCTTGTTGTCTCGCTCGTTAGTTTCGATTAGCTGGCATTTAAATCAAAGTCCGTATTTTAATATATTTTTGAAAATTATAACGAGAAAGTATAACACAATATTTCATATATATGTATATATATAATTTGAGTTATGTGGATGTTATTTCTTTTTGTTTTTATATATATTAATGTCTAAAAATATAATATTATAGTTTTTTTTTAAATAAACTAACTGGTTTGACGAGCAGCAAGCTGACTCAAGCTTTTTACGATCAAGCCGAGCCCAATCCCAACCTGGCTTAGCTCGTTTTCAGCCTTCTCATGGTTGACATTCGCATAAATATAGAGTAAGTTTAGAAGCTGTCTGAGTTACTTGTTTCCAAAGTTTTCATTTTTACCGGTAGGTCCAAAAAGGTTTCACTGTTGCCATTTTAGTCCACTACGTTAACTTCATCCATTTTTTCTGTTAACGAAAACGCCAATTCGGTCATTTTATATGAGCGGATTGCCCTTCTAGTTAACATAATTACATGTAAAATGACTGAATTGGCATTCTCGTTAACAGAAAAAATGGATGAAGTTAACACAGTGGACTAAAATGGCAACGGTAAAACATTTTTGAACCCATAGGTGAAAAATGAAAACTTTGGACTAAACTGTCAAAATGGACTAAAATGAGATTTAACAATAATAATAGCAATAGTCTACGGATAAAGGGGCTTTGTACAAGTACGATATGAAGGTATGGGGTATTGCCGGTAACTTTCCGGTTAACTATTGGTTGTAATGATTGTACAGTAGTTTTTCCGGCAAGGAGCCTGACATGATTTCCGGTGGTTCAAGTTACTGTCTGATATATGTTGTTTTAGTTAACAAAACTCCCAGTAGTGCAGCTTTCTCTAGTATAGTATAATAATTACTAAATGACAAAATAAAAGATGGTGAAATAATTTAAATCAAAACCTAGTGATTTTCTAGACTGGATCTAGGATTTTGTTTTTTTTAATCCGGTTCTAAAAAAGGTTAAACATGATCATTAATCATTTAATCTTAAAGCAACTTCTTCATGGAATCTAAATTGTGTTGTTCACGGTCTGGTTCTGGCCAGCTTGGTAGTTTGATAGTTCGGTTTGACGGTCCAAAACCGATTTTTTTATTCAAAATCGTAAGTTTGTATTAAATATGCTATAATGATAAAGATGGTTCATAATTAAAATACAAAAAAATATATGACTACTTATTATATAAATGGTTAAATAGTCGGTTCGATTTAGACAGTTAGTGACACAGTTATAAGTTTCAAACTGGGGCGAAGTGTTAAACCGCCAAACAACAAAAGCCGACTAGTGAATTTAACCGTACGGAGCCAAAGCGGTCGACTTGTTTGTAGGATATGGATAATGGGTATTATTGTAGCTATATTATTGGCATTGATAATTAAGTTTTTTGGTTGATCTGATCCTAACGCATGGCTCATAATGAGCAAGGGGCCAAAAATGATGGTGCCATCATAAAATGGGCACATTTATGAGGTGGGTACGCTTCTATTTGATGTCTAATCTTGTAGTAACATTTATTTAATTAATATGATATAACCATAGCACCTAATATAGTATTTGACCATGGTTTACTGTTCGTTTTTAGCACCGGTTTAAATAATTATTTAACGAAAAAATCGAAATACATGTTTACAGTATCGTCTTTGTGATTTGCTGATGACGCTGTTTATGCTACACAGTACGGTCGATTAAAGAATGTGGTGAACAACCAGTATCGAGGTGGGGCCATCAGCAGTACCACAACCGGCGGTAGCGGAAAAACGGTTGGGAGGTGGTTGAAGAACAGGAGAGAGAAAAAGAAAGAGGAGACAAGAGTTCATAATGCTCAGTTACATGCAACTGTTTCGGTTGCTGGTGTTGCTTCTGTTGTTGCTGCCATTGCGGCCGCCACTGCCGCCTCTGGACATAGAAAGGATGAAGAGATGATGAAAACCGACTTGGCTGTAGCATCTGCCGCCACTCTGGTGGCAGCACAGTGTGTGGAGGCTGCAGAAGCGATGGGTGCTGAACGCGACCATCTTGCTTCTGTTGTTAGCTCTGCGGTTAACGTCCGGTCACCAGGTGATATCATGACGCTAACAGCTGCCGCCGCCACCGGTATTTATATCCTCTCATTTTCCTTGATCCCTTTTTAGATTTACCAATTTGTGTAAACGGGCGATCGCGAGCTTGCCTAAGCTTAAGCTCGGCTAATTTGTTATAATTATTATTATGGATTTAATATATTAAATAAAGTTACATAATTAATAGGCTCAACGAGCCTGGTCGAGCTCGATAAGTGAAGATTTGGCTCGAGCCTGTATAAGCTCTGCTTGGTTCGATCCTTTAACGAGCCCACAGTAGATCGGCTCATTCACACCCCTAGGTTTTGGGATTTTCACACAACAATATATAATGTATTAATTATAAAACTATTATAGCTCTTCGGGGTGTGGCGACTTTAAAAGCACGGGCAGCGAAGGACACGTGTAATATCCCCGCTGTACCGCGTACAGAAAAGGGGAGTGTTCATAGCAATGGCACGGCCAGCAGTTCAAACGGTAGTTATAGTGACGAGTTTATACCCGAAGAGAATTTCCTGGGAATATGTAGCCGCGAACTGCTTGCCCGAGGTTGTGTGCTCCTGAAACGCACCCGTAAAGGTTCGTGTTCAACGATCGGCTTTAATTAGTCTTTTTTCAAATCAATTTGAATGGTGATGCAAAATGTTCTTATAGTTTTTGTATTGTTGCAGGTGATCTTCATTGGAAAATAGTTTCTGTTTATATCAACAAAATGGACCAGGTTAGTTTTTTAAAATCCCTGATAAAATATATAAGATAATGAAATCTACAAAAATTAAAAACAAACTCAATTTTATCCTTGAAATTGACACATAAATAAGACGTCAGCATTTTC
This sequence comes from Helianthus tuberosus, assembly GCA_030545235.1. Classification (NCBI taxonomy): domain Eukaryota; kingdom Viridiplantae; phylum Streptophyta; class Magnoliopsida; order Asterales; family Asteraceae; genus Helianthus; species Helianthus tuberosus. The sequence continues at coordinate 134,088,973 of CM060363.1, forward strand.
TTATTTCTTTTCTTTTACATAAGTCAACTTTAATGTCTTGTTGGGAACATGTTTGTTCTTTACTTGTGTTCATATTTCAAGAAAATTTATTATACTGAAAAAGAAGTGACTGGTAGATATTGGCTCGTTTAGTGAGATCTACCATTCCAATATATGCACCAAAACACCGAATTTCGTGTAAAAGGCCTACGGATGGCAATGACACGGGTATCTATATTTCGAGTCTCATACGTTTTTGTAAAACCATGTCCTATACCTGGACTCCAGTATCCATAGGGCATCTTTTAGGTAACGGGTATAACCGTTAGTTTATTAAAAGTTATCCATTGGGATTTCTAAATGATTTTTTACACATTTACTTTTTGTATAATTTTATTACCGAAGGAAATTAGAAATATAAAAATAAATAACTAGTGAGTTAATAGATTGTCTTATTATTCAAGAACAAATAAAAACAAAAAGAAAATGTTTACCGGTATGGTTCCGGTAAACAAGTATGTATGTTTCAGGTAATCTGGTCGGGTATCACCTAATATCATACTCGTCCATACCCGTGAAAATTTTTAAAACTGCTCCCATTAGTTCCATACCCGTCTCAAATGTTTTGGGTTTCTGGTCTACCCATGTAAAACACAAATTTTTTTTTTTTTTTTTTTTTAATGAGAATATTTTTATATATAAGACTAAGTGCACTTTACATCAATATCGCAGGTAAGCGAGCAACAAGCTGCGCCGCTACCCCTTTCTGAATAGCAAACCCTAGCCTATTAAAGACAAACACAAATTTACAACCAAAAACGCCAAATTTGGTGTACGTAGTCGTCAACGACTAGTACCAAATTAAAACGAGGACTTAGATGAAGTGATATTGATTTAGTTATTTACTAAAAAGCTTAAATATTTTTGTGTCTTCATTTTTTAAAACTTCAAATGTTGAAAAAAAGTGATTTAATTATTGTCCAACAAAGGCTGTAATGTTGTTACAAAATTATATTATGTGGTCCTTTTTTTACCTCTAGAAAAGTTAAACATGAACACTTAAACACAGTCTGTTTTCGTGTATATGGATCAGGTGATCCTGAAAATGAAGAGCAGACATGTTGCTGGGACCATTACCAAAAAGAAGAAGAGTAAGTACCCTACCCCACCCCTTATGGTGGGTCTTTTTGGGGATTTGTTAAAGCATTAAAGTTAAATTCTCATTCTTTTGGCAATAACTTTCTCTTTTTTCCACAGATATTGTGTTGGAGGTTATAAAAGACATGTCACCGTGGCCGGGGCGGCCACTGGTGGAAGAGCGCCGCTACTTTGGGCTGAAGACGGTGGCTCGTGGGGTTGTGGAATTCGAATGTAAAAATGAGAGGGAGTACGATATTTGGACTCAAGGTGTGTGTAGGTTGCTTGCGGTTGCGGCAGAAAGAAGCAATGGGATATGAAAGTAACCAAAATAATACTACAAAGTAGATTTTGTGGGTTTGGCTGGGATAGTTATTAATATATTATTATGTGTAAATCTTTTGTTTTAGTACAACAATCTAATTATTGTGGTTTAGTCGTGAACGGTTTAGCGTCGTTACTGGTTTTTGTAAATCTATAATATGACTAAATTACTGATTGGGTGGGCATATGTTATTGATGTTTATATGTGCGTTTTTTGTTACTATGTGTTTCATGTTTGTCTCATATGAATTTTTTTCATGTTATAAAACGTTATATCATCTCTAACACTAGTTGGAATAGATGCCATTGGCCGCCTTCCATGTTGGCTTGCTTGGCTTCTCCTCTCTCCTCCCTCTCTCACAAGTCTTTACGACTGACATCTGTTTTCAGATGCTTTGCCACTCTCTTCTCGTTTGACGAGTGGTCTCATGAATTTGCCACATTATGTGCACCGGAGATGATCTTAGCGGTGATATTATAAAAGGTAGACCGGAACCTTTATATGTAATGTAATAAACTTGTAAAAATTCTATAATGTGTAATGTAATAAAATGTTTTAGAAATGGGTTATTTTGATTCAAACTCATTTTCTTATTTGTTACCACATTATATCATGCAAAGTTAGCACATTTTATATCATAAACCATTAAACCTTACTATATATTACTTTATTTTATGTAAAAATGAGCTTCCATTTTAATTTGATGAAACTTTATGTTGTAAAATTTTGAAAAATTTAGTGAAAGCCATGTGATGAAAAGAAAGGGAAGTGGACAGTCAAAAAGGAAAAGGAAGTAAAGAGAGATTGCTCTTTGTTGGTTTTTGTGCCTTGTGTTATTGGATTTACTGGTTTTGCTTTTTGTAATTTATGCCAACTTTATATCTTATTTATTCTTTTTGGATTTTTTATATATTTTTTTATTTATTTAGTTTCATTATATTTAAAACATGTTTAGCGGCTTGTTAATTTAAATAAATAAAACTAACGTACAAATGTACAATTATCTATATAAAGTGATCTTACAACATATATAGACTTGTAAAGTTAAATAACCTCTTACTGGTGATCTGAAATCTATATAAAGTGATCTTACAACATATATATAGAGACTTGTAAAGTTAAATAACCTCTTATTGGTGATCTGAATTTATAATTAATCTAAATAACTATTTTTATCTTACCCAATCTACTATTTTAATGTTCATATTTAAATTTTAAATAGCTATTTTCATAGCGTTTTTCTGAACTGAGTGTTTTATGGCTTTTTCAACTGAGTTTTTTCATGACGTTTTTCTGAACTGTGTGTTTTATGGCGTTTCTAACTGGGTATTTTCATGGTATTTTTCTGAATTTGGTGTTTTTATGATGTTTTATTTGAACACCCAGTTCATGTGAGTGGATTTTTTTGACAATATTACCCCTTAGACCATGCGTAGTCGTTTGTTGAATAATGCCCCCATCCTGGGGCGTTTCCTGCCATTTGGCAGTCCAGTCAGCATGGGGGCATTATTGGGCGTTTTTGCAAAAGTGGCTTAGTGGGAATAATGTGCAATAACGCCTCTTCCAATCATTACACAATTATTTATTTTTTTAAATTAAAAACTTAAAATACTTCATTAAATTAAAAAAATTACATTGCAAAATTTTAAGTTTTATAAAAGATTCAAATGAGAGATTTAATAAACAAAACTTTAGGGACTGATATAGCATTTTTGAAACTTGAAATATTAAAGATATTAAAGTTTAAAACCACAGAGGCCTAATGTGACAACTAAGCAAACTTTAAAAACCCTTCTTCTTCTATCTTCTTCTTCTTCTGGCCTTCTTCTTTGTTTGACCTGCAAGATATCCGGCCAAACCGAAAAATTCCGGCCAAACCCACAAAAAAATGTAAATGTTCAACCCTGAAAGAATCAGCTGTGATTGGTCGAACCTTTGCCCCCATAGCGTGATTTAAACCACGCCAAATCAACATTTCCTGCCAAACACGCCCAAGGGGGTGGTGGGGCGGAGTGTTTGGGCGTTTTCCGGCGCAAAAAACGCCCCTTCGGGCACGACTACGGGTGGTCTTAGTGTAATTTAGGATCAATGCCCCATGTCACCACCAAAATCTTTCTCACCGTTCTCACACTTTTCATCGCTTTCTTTAAATCCTGACCCTATATATATATAGAGAGAGAGAGAGAGAGAGCTAAAAATATTAAAATATAAGCAAATAAAAATGCACAGTTAAAGATGAAAGTACAAAAAATGAATTCGATATAAAATTTGTGTTTAACGTTGCATTTGAAATATCTTTTGAACAAAGATATTTCATGGAAAAATATATTTAAAAAATAAAACTTTTAATCATAGAGATAGGTCTAATTTGCAAAAATGAAGCTTGGAATATTTTTTTTTTCTTTTGTCTTTTATACATTTATTAATACAAATAGTATTAAGCACCCCAGTGTTGCGGCGGGGGCGTAAAACCATGCCAAATAGAATTAATGTTATACTACCGCGAGCGACCATCAACACTGAATTTGCATCGTGTTAATACGGAGCAATTAGACCGAAACGTAAAACATAGAAAATAATAACTAAGTCGATTGAGGACCCGCACGTTATAACAAATTAACTTGTCAAACGGGAAAAATAGACGACGTAAAAACGTTGAACCACACATGCACGTTGCGTTGTGTTAACTCGGAAAACTTAGAACGAAACGTAAAAACGTTGAACCACACACGCACTTTACCCCGTGTTGACTGGCGAAATTTACAATGAAGCATAAAACGAAAAATTTGCGAAAGATGAAAATATAGGTGACCAAAGTTGAATGTAAAAAGGTTGTAAGGTTAAATTGTAAAAGATGAAAAGTTTTGGGTTAAAATGTCGCAACCCCCGTCCCCTAATAACCCGGGAACGGGCGGCCGCGACCAGTTTGGGTGGTATCTTGTGTTTTATCCATTTTGGCAGCGGAAATTATATCAGGACCGTAGTTAGGAAATTATTTATCAGAGTAAAATACCACGCTTTTAATATATAAAACACATGGGAAAAACCCGAGTTTCAAGTACACACATTTTTATAGGGATAAACCCTATTTTATTTAATAAAAACATCTCTTTATTTTTAGGTAACTTTATTGCCACTTTTCCAAGCCTTCAGTGCTGTCAAGCTGGCTTTTATTTGGCTTTCACATTTTGTTACCTGAAACGTGTTTAAAAAACATTTTGTCAGTGGGAAATACTGGTGAGTGAATCTCAGTTTAATCAAGTTTAAATAAAAACCATTGTACAGTATTGAGGGCGGTCGCGCAATTACATTTGTTTCCAAGTCATACCAATTACCACCCACGATACTGTCGTCTCGACTTATGGTCATGTTACTCCTCGCAAGTGTCACACCCCGATATTTCCACATATTACCGGTGGGCCCGGCGGGGAGTATCGTGACGTAGTTGATATCATCATAGTCAATACACACAATATAATAGCACAGCGGAAGGCTTGGTGAATAAATTATTACAAACCATAATGTCTGAGTGTTCGAATGACAGAATATACAGACTGGAATGTAATAAGATTTGCAAGATAACAGACTTCAGGTATCTACGGATTTGCAAGATCCTCTTATGACACCTATAGCTCCAGCCTATTACGAGAAGTACCTGTCAAATCAGTCTTTAAGAAAATACGTCAGTTTACACTGGTAAATACAATTAACCGACTCTTTTGAAAACATTTATGCAAATTGATTTAAGTGCACATGGCACAAATCTTTTATAACTTGGGACAATTATTTAAACATAATCTTGTATACAGATTTACATGTTTGTCTTACAATTGGGGCCGGTTGGAAGCCGGTCTTGATTAACCGACTCACCACTTATAGAACCCACAAAGGAGTTATCCCCAACATGTGGGTTTATATTTTAGCATTTGCATCTGTCAGGTGTATGCCTACACCCCGTGCATAGGTCGTGACCATTTTCAAATGAAACGAGCCGAGGATATCCAGGACATGGTCGTATTAACCCCCAATGCTTATGTTATCAAACAAGACAGATTATAACGGGTTATGTAAATTTATTAATCACAATCCGATTAAATGATTTCATACCCGACCAAGTGGTATTATTATAATACCATATCCCAAGCCCGTATAAGGGAAAATAAGTTAAAAGTATTTACCTGATGCTAGCAGTATAATCCTAAAGCTCTTGATGGCACCTTCTACCGGAAGCTATTTAATCTGTATAGAAGGTTTATTACCTATTAGGATGCTAACGGGTCTTTAATTTAGTCAAGGACTTAGACCGGCTAGCTAGAAGGAAACCTTACGGTTCTAAACGCTAGATTAAGCGGAGAGCGGAATAGAATGTGGTTTAGACCCGACAAGCTTGGATACTTGTATAATATGGGTAAACTAAACACATTCTGGAAATTGAGAATTTATTAATAAGGTTAAGCCCGTTTCGACCATTTTATGTAAACTAGTCACATAAGTCGATCCGAACGCGTAAACGCGTAACGGGTAACCGAATAAATCATATGCAGGTCTTAATCGTTATTATGCTCAAAATATGTTAATACATCAGTAAGATGTTAACATATATGCCCAAAAAGTAATTTAAACCAAAATAAGTCCCATAAGGGCATTTTGGTAATTTTAATGCCCATAAAAGAGTTTAAATATTAAACAGAGTTTCAGGTCTGATCTAATCAATAAAAATATGCATTTTTATAAGTTATATCAGTAGGTTAATTTATATATGTGAAATTTATCTTATATAACCAAACTATGCACCGTAGAGGCATTTTGGTAATTTTACATAGGCTTTAAAGGTCAAAATATACTTCTGAGTTTAAAAACTTTGGCTTACTGTTTAATCATATAAATTAACTAAAAACATCAGTAAGTAATAAGTTTTATATGTCAAATATAGTTTTAACTCAAACTATGTGTTAGAAATGCTTAAAAGTCGGTTTAAAGGGGTATTCGGGTTAAAATAGGAAATCAGAGTTTTTGATCAGTTTAAAAGGTTCAAAATATTTTATTTATCATATAGAATCAGTAGCAAAAGGTTTGGCATTGATAAGTTATGTAAAACTCATTTTATGCATGAAAAGGGTAAAACCGACAATTACCGAAATCAAGCTATAATCCTATGTTATGCTCAGCCTAAAAATAATTAAAAATCTTCAAAAATCCCAAAATATTATTTTACATCAGTAGGTAAAAATTTTGGTATTAAAAATTGGGTTTAGATATGCTTTATGCTAATTACGCCTATTATATTACAAAAAGCTTCTTAATTACGCTATTGAGCATAACTCCTATTCTAGACCTCAAATTGATGTCAAATTTTCGGGACATGTCTAACTATCAGTAGCAAAGGTGTTAGTCCATTCACATTTCTAAAAATCTCAATTGTGTGTAAAAATGGCGTTTATGGCATTATTAAGCATAATTACGATCAAGTACATATAATTCAAACCACTAGGAACCATGCAATATAACTCCAGAGGGTTATACTACTAAGTAATTTGGTCCTAATGGAAGCTTAAGACATGGGAGAATTAAGCTTAAATGGGTTAGAACTGAAAGTCAAAGCATAAGTCAAGCTTTTGCAACTTTCGGTTTTAAACTGACCTTAGACTATTAATTGCCGGGTTAGGACTGATAAAACATGTTTTAATATTAATTACCAAGTCATTAGAATGTTAAAATATAATTTAGAACCTCTGTTTTGTTAACTAGAATCATTTTTGACATTTCTGTCCAGTTTGACTTTTTGTCAAACTACTTTGACCCGACAATTGACTAGTCAAACGAGATAATTAGGAGGTGCCCTTTTAAGGGTTAATCACCTACCTTAATATGGTTCTATAACCACTTTCAATTTGATCAGTGGTTAAACCATTTGTGAATAAACTGAAAGTCAAACCTAAATTACTATATGTTTGACTTTTAGAAAAATAAGCTAATTAAGACAACTAAGCAAGTAATTAGAGGCTTACTAAAGGTGCTAGCTGTCTTTTCTACACTTCTAAGTCTTCTCCAAGCCCTTGCAAAGCTCCAGAGGTTGGTTTGAAGATTAAATGCAAAAGTGAGTATGAGAACTCAACACTAATGCTCCTTATATAGTACATCCCAATCTCTTGGATCATTACTAGCTGTTATGGGACCCCTTAGGATCACCCCAGGTGTCCTAGTAGTTTATAAAAACCGTCCAATAGTCCCTTGTTTCGAAACAAGTAAGCTTAAGTCGGTTTAATAGCTGAAATATACATCTGTCCAAATTTTCTGCCCAGCGATAAGCTTACGGACCGTAAGCTAATATCCTTGCGGTCCTTATCCAGTACTTACGGACCGTAAGACCATGTCGTTGTGGTCCGCAACCGAACCTGAAACGCATCGCCCAGTTACCTCCTTGCGGACCGTAAGCCTTGGGACATACGGTCTGTAACCCTTGACCAGAAGACAAAAATTTTTAGAACTTTCTTACACTTGACCATGCTCTTCCATAACCGAATATTTAATCAATAAAGTAGCATAATAGTCCATATGGCCAGTCCTGTCCTATTCAAATTTCTATGCCATGCACATATGTCTCCTTGGAGTTTATAGAAGTTGGTCATACATGAAGATTCGTCGATATTTCTTATGAATTTCAAATTCATGAACTATTGCATGAACTATCATCAAGTAGCCGAAGTTTATGAATTCTCTAATAGCCATTCATAAAGGTGTATTATACAATTTATAAAGCTTTTTGGGAAACGTTTAAAAGGTCACTCAGAGGTAGAATTAACATGTTGACACGTTTAATCCCTGTAGCTTTATTATCTTTCATTTATATACACAAACGGCTTCTTGTATTCAATTAATATTTCGATTAAGAATATATTATCCACGTTGTGTCAATCAGAGGCTCAAGTTTGGCATGTCGACATTTTAAGTCCTTCAAACTTAATTTTCCACATATTTGGAGTTTAGGACACGTGTCTATACATAAATGGGACACGTTTTTACGTGGTGTTACAACAAGGCAGTAACAAATTTTGTATACAAAACCCCAAATATACCAACGATAATTGTATCCTTACAAATACTCAATAACCGTTTAATATATAATTAATCGTGTGAGGTTTTGTAAAAACAATTTGCAAAAAGGAGATTACTCACATTGCTGTTTTAGGTTTTCTGTAAGGGTTTCCTGGTGATTATCCATAAATTACACAAATGCACACGCGTTAGTATAATAACCCATTTTAACATTAGTAATACCCTCCCCGAGACGGCATTCCAACGACTACGTCGGGCAGAACCACGACAACCGTTATGAAACCCTAGATCAATCGGGCAGCGTATCTAATACGTATCCAGGGGTTATGATACTTACAACGGAGCAACACTTCGTTAATTAGGGGGGTATTGTACCCGAGTATAGCATACACTACGTAGAAATTGAGAAAGAAATGAAAAGACTGAGCGAATTGGACTGAAGGCTGAGCAAAGCAATTTATAGGGCTGATCAGCGAGTCCGTCGCGCCCCGCGACGAAGAAGGCAGGGGCCTTCGCGGCCCGCCACATAGGGGGTCTACGGCGTAGCTTGGCCTGGTCATGAGATAGGTTCAACACGCGTGATGACACGTGGCGGCTCAGGGTGCGGCCGCTTGTCCAGGCGCTCGCGGCCCGCGTAAGCCTTTGAAGGCTCTGTCGCGGCCCGCCAGGGACCAATATAATTTGTTTTTATTTAATTTTCACAAAAAATAAAGGTATTCGGGGTCTGTTTTCGTATATGGGGTGTATTTTAAAACATATTGGGATATTTTAAAATATATTAGGGTGTCGGAAAAATTTAGGAGGGTTGTTATATCCTCCCTACCTTATTTCAGAGCTCGTTCTCGAGATCTACTGGAACAAGTGTGGATATTTCCTTTGCATTTCTGATTCAAGCTCCCATGTGTATTCCGGTCCTCTTTTGGAGTCCCACTTCACTTGACCAGAACTAATCTCTTGTGCTTGAGGTTCTTAACTTTTTTGTCTTCAATTTGTAGAGGCCTCTCTATAAACTTTAACTGTTCATTTACCTCTATGTCCTTAAGTGGTACCCTCAGTGATTCATCAGCTAAACATTTCTTGAGATTAGATACATGAAATACATCATGTATTCTGCCATCTCCTCTGGCAGTTGTAGCTGATAGGCTACAGGTCCTATCTTTCTAATAATCTTAAAAGGTCCAACATACCTGGGACCTAGCTTTCCCATCTCGATGAATCGTACAACTCCTTTCCAAGGAGAGACTTTTAACAACACTTTGTCTCCTTCCTGAAATTCTAATGGCTTGCGTCTGTTATCTGCATAGCTCTTTTATCGATCACGTGCTGCTTTCAATCGTTCCTTGACTTGAATGATTTTATCAGTTGTTTCTTGTACTATTTCAGGTCCAGACAATTGCTTTTCTCCAATCTCTGCCCAATAGACTGGAGTTCGGCACTTTCGTCCATAAAGTGCTTCGAATGGTGCAGCATTGATACTTGTGTGGTAACTCTTATTATAAGAAAATTCTATTAGTGGTAAGTGATCATCCCAATTACCTCCGAAATCAAATACACAAGCTCTAAGCATGTCCTCCATTGTCTGAATCGTCCTTTCGCTTTGTCCGTCCGTTTGAGGATGATAAGCTATGCTTAGATTCAACTTGGTTCCCATGGCTTTTTGGAAACTTGCCCAAAAATGAGAGGTAAAACGGCTATCCCTATCAGATACAATTGATAAAGGAATTCCATGTAATGAAACTATTTTATTTACATATAACTTAGCTAATTGTTCCATACTGAAAGTTTCCTTCATTGGTAGAAAATGAGCTGACTTAGTTAGCCTGTCTACAACGCACCTAGATTGTATCATTACCTTTTCTTGTTTTGGGTAATTTAGTAACAAAATCCATTGTTATCAATTCCCATTTCCACACTGGCATTTCTAACTGCTGCAACAAACCTGAGGGTTTCTGATGTTCAGCTTTGACTTGTGAACAGGTTAAACATTTGGAAACATAAGCTGCTATATCCTTTTTCATTCCTATCCACCAAAAATTCATTCTTAAATCCTGATACATTTTATCATTTCCAGGATGCATCGTATACTTAGACTTACGGGCTTCTTCTAATATACGGTGGCATAGGTTTCCTAATTTGGGTATCCACATCCTTTTCTTATGGAATCTCCAAATTCCATCTGTTCCTTGTTCTAATTCATTGATCATTCCTTTATCATCTTTGATTACTGATTCTTGTGCTTTTCTAATCTGATCATTTAAATCTACTTGCAGATTTAACTTAAAAGAACGTACCCTTTTTGGCTTTTCATGATACTTCCGACTTAAAGCATCAGCCACTACATTGGCCTTCCCTGCATGATACTGTATATTACAATCATAATCACTAAGTATCTCCATCCAACGTCTTTGTCTCATATTTAACTCTTTTTGCCCAAAAACATACCTTAAACTCTTATGGTCAGTGAAAATAGTAAACTTACTACCATAAAGGTAATGTCTCCAAATCTTAAGGGCAAAAATTATGGCTCCTAGTTCTAGATCATGGGTTGAATAATTCTCTTCATGATTCTTAAGTTGTCTAGATGCGTAAGCTATAACCTTTTGACGTTGCATCAACACACATCCATAACCTAACTTAGAAACGTCACAATAGACTACAAAGTCTTCAGTTCCTTCTGGTAACGCTAGTATGGGTGTGTGGGTTAATATTTGCTTAAGAATTCTAAAGGCTTCTTCCTGTTTTGGTCCCCATTCAAACTTAATGGATTTACAAGTTAACTTAGTTAAGGGAATGGCTATTCTAGAAAAATCTCGAATAAACCTTCTATAATAACCGGCCTATCCTAAGAAACTTCTAACCTCGGTTGGTGACTCAGGGGTTTTCCATTTAGGAATCGCTTCAATCTTGGTGGGATCTACATGAATTCCTTCATGATCGACTAAGTGTCCAAGAAACTGTACCTGTTCTAACCAGAATTCACACTTCGAAAACTTAGCATAAAGCTTTTCCTTTCTTAATAAACTTAAAAGTGCGTGCAAATGCTTTGCATGTTCCTCTTTACTCTTAGAGTAAATAAGAATATCATCGATAAAAACAATTATGAATTTATCTAAATATGGCTTACATATTCGGTTCATCATGTCCATAAATGCAGCTGGGGCATTGGTTAAACCAAACGGCATGACGGTAAATTCATAATGGCCAAACCTTGTTCTAAAGGCGATCTTAGGAATGTCCTCTTCTTGTACCTTTAATTGATGATATCCTGACCTTAAATCGATTTTAGAGAAAAATCGAGCTCCTTGCAGTTGATCGAACAGATCATCGATCCTTGGTAATGGGTACCGGTTCTTAATCGTGACCTTGTTCAATTCACGGTAGTCAATGCACATACGCATTGATCCGTCCTTCTTTTTGACGAATAGAATTGGCGCTCCCCATGGCGATGAACTTGGCTATATGAATCCTTTTTCTAACAATTCGTCTAACTGTTTCTTCAGTTCCTGCATTTCTGCGGGTGCCAAACGGTAAGGTGCTTTGGCAATTGGTGCGGTCCCTGGTAGCAGATGGATTCTGGATTCGACTTCTCTGTCTGGTGGTAGTCCTGGTAATTCTTCTGGAAATACATCTGAAAACGGCTATCACGTCCGGAATCATCTTGGCTTCATCTACCGTCAGAACAAATGCTCTAGCATTTTTGATGTTCTTATTGCCCATGGCTGGAACTAGTTTCGGACAGTTGGTCTTGATATGACCTTTTTCTCCACAGTTGAAGCATATTCCATTATTAGGTTTCCTCCTGCAATCTTCTTCCTTGTGCCCTGGTATCTTGCAGAAATTGCAGTAAGTGGAGCATTTTCCCGAATGCTTTTTTTGCAAGCCTTGCAGTAAGGTGCAGAGGTAGAACCTACGTTCCTACGATTGGAATTACTGTAGCGGAATTCCTGGGTAAGCCTTTGAGCTAGGTTTCTCCTCTGATATTCTTCTCGTGTACGAACTAACTCATCTGTCAAGGTGTTTGCTAGTTCTACAGCTTCTTCTATGGTTTGAGGTCTAGCTGCCTTGACTACAGGTCTAATTTCCCCAATCAATCCCCAGATGTAACGGGAGATTAATACTGGTTCAGGCGATGCAAGGGTTGGCACTATTCTAGCATATTCAAAGAATGTAGTGGTATAACCCTTACTATCTACTCCAGTCATCCTAAGGTTTAAGAACTTATTTGCTATTTGTTCTTTTTCATTGGGAGGGCAAAATTTTCTTTCTACCATATTTTTAAATTCCCCCCATTCTATGTTGTAAACCCTGTCACTTCCCCTAGACTGGAGGATTGTGTTCCACCATTCTAAGGCCGAGTTCTTAAATAGATTGGAAGCAAACATTATCTTATCCTCTTCTGCACATTTGCTTATTTTCAAGACTACCTCAGTCTTTTCTATCCAGCGTAGAGTTGCAATGGGTCCTTCATTGCCCGAGAATTCTATGGGTTTGCAGGACCAGGATTCCTTGTAAGAACAACCACAAGGCATGGTTCTTCTTCTTTTGGGAATGGGCGCTTGAAGTACGGGTCCATTGTTTATGTTGTGTCAGGTTCAGTTGGTCGCTTACTGCTATGCTTACTTTTATTATCAACTTCGTTAACAGTTTGAATAATAAATGGCATTGCATCTATAATTCCTGGTGCCACTATGTGTTGGATGGCACTATTATCCACTTGGTTTCCATTGTTATTGTTGTTCGGATTCTCATTAGTCGGGTTATTGTCATTCAGGTTTTCATTGTTCAGGTTTTCCTGGTTCACTTTGTTGTCCATCTGAATTTTAAACATTTTCCACGTTTAATATCACAAAATAATATTTAATATAGCCAATCACATAACACGCATTTTGGTCAAAAGCGTCGATCATTGCGACTTACTCTATTTTTATATAATATGCATCTAATACAAACCAGTACTGAAATTAAAATTACAATACGACTGAAATAAAAATTACACTACTAGTAGTAGGCATCCGTAGTTTTTTTTTCACACATACATGCATATTATATATTTATTATATTATATTATTATTATTACTACTACCTCCACCATCACCTTCACGTATATGGATTCATCCAGAAATCCATATTGCGCTCGTCATACTTCCAGACGAGACGCTCTCCTACCTGCCTCACTCTCTCACTATTCTCTAAATTTCTTCTCCGGAAGTTTGGAGCTCTTGCACATTTTCTGCACTCATTGGGGGTGCAGGTGCATGTACCGGATTTGGGAACTGAGGTGCGGGTTCCTTGTACGGGTAAGGATTCTCTAAAATTTCCCTAATGAATACATCGTTATCGTAATAGGGATCTAGAGGGTCCAAACCTGGGTAAGCTCCTAGATTTGGCATGGGCATGTCTTTTTGTATGGGGTAACGTTGCACATAATCCCTATTGTCATCCCACCATAGGTCGTAATCTGGGTCTAAGGGATTGGGTGCTGGTACCCTAGGTATCTCCTCTGGGTTGAAATCATGCATTTCTACTTGATTTTCAGGGTTATTTTCTATTTCCATGGGCTGTAATGGTTGGGGTGCTATCAGTTGCTCCAGGTTAGGGTCAGCTGCTGTGGTTGCTAAGATATGGATATTTGCTATACCCCTATTGATCATGTCTTGGGTATAGGCATCAGTTTCTCTTTTAGCTGCTGCTAGCACTCGTTCTTGCAACTTTTTCATTCGTTTCCTACGCTCATGTGCTCCCCTACTGAACCATCCTCTCTTTTTCTGAGGGAATGGCTCTTCAGACTGAGCCTTAAACACGAATATTCCTTCTTCATTATCAGCAGAATACCCTGAGAGGGCAGACTGAGAAGAGGCGCCTTCTCTTCTAGGCGAACCGGACAACTGACGGTACGCGTCGGATGGTCCTTGGTCGCTAACAAATAGTCAAATAACACACAACAATAATATACAATTATGCACGTAGTTCTGTAATTAATTTCCTAACATATGATATTTTGGTGTCAGCAGAACACTTCTGTGGCTGAATCAGTGGCTTAGCTCTGATACCACCTTCTGTCGCAACCCCCCGTCCCCTAATAACCCGGGAACGGACGGCCGCGGCCAGTTTGGGTGGTATCTTGTGTTTTATCCATTTTGGCAGCGGAAATTACATCAGGACCGTAGTTAGGAAATTATTTATCATAGTAAAATACCACGCTTTTAATATATAAAACACATGGGAAAAACCCGAGTTTCAAGTACATACATTTTTATAGGGATAAACCCAATTTTATTTAATAAAAACATCTCTTTATTTTTAGGTAACTTTATTGCCACTTTTCCAAGCCTTCAGTGCTGTCCAACTGGCTTCTATTTGGCTTTCACATTTTGTTACCTGAAACGCGTTTAAAAAAACATATCGTCAGTGGGAAATACTGGTGAGTGAATCCCAATTTAATCAAGTTTAAATAAAAACCATTGTACAGTATTGAGGGCGGTCGCGCAATTACGTTTGTTTCCAAGCCATACCAATTACCACCCACGGTACTGTCGTCTCGACTTATGGTCATGTTACTCCTCGCAAGGCAGTAACAAATTTTGTATACAAAACCCCAAATATACTAACGATAATTGTATCCTTACAAATACTCAATAACTGTTTAATATATAATTAATCGTGTAAGGTTTTGTAAAAACAATTTGCAAAAAGGAGATTACTCACATTGCTATTTTAGGTTTTTTGTAAGGGTTTCCTGGTGATTATCTATAAATTACACAAATGCACACGCGTTAGTATAATAACCCATTTTAACATTAGTAATACCCTCCCCGAGACGGCATTCCAACGACTACGTCGGGCAGAACCACGACAGCCGTTACGAAACCCTAGATCAATCGGGCAGCGTATCTAATACGTATCCAGGGGTTATGATACTTACAACGGAGCAGCACTTCGTTAATTAGGGGAGTATTATACCCGAGTATAGCGTACACTACGTAGAAATTGAGAAAGAAATGAAAAGACTGAGCGAATTGGACTGAAGGCCGAGCAAAGTAATTTATAGGGCTGATCAGCGAGTCCGTCGCGCCCTGCGACGAAGGAAGGCAGGGGCCTTCGCGGCCCGCCACATAGGGGGTCTACGACGTAGCTTGGTCTGGTCACGAGATAGGTTCAACACGCGTGATGACAAGTGGCGGCTCAGGGTGCGGCCGCTTGTCCAGGCGCTCGCGGCTCGCGTAAGCCTTTGAAGGCTCTGTCGCGGCCCGCCAGGGACCAATATAATTTTTTTTATTTAATTTTCACAATAATAAAGGTATTCGGGGTCCGTTTTCGCATATGGGGTGTATTTTAAAACATATTGGGATATTTTAAAATATATTAGGGTGTCGGAAAAATTTAGGAGGGTTGTTATATAAAAGTAAAAATTCAATTAGTTTTTGGTTAAAAGTAATTAATCAAAAACTTTAGGAGTAAAGGTAAATTAGTCAAATAATTTTGAAAAACTCCCAAATCTCTAGATACAACCCTTATATGCACATACATGTTAGTAATTTACAGTATTAAAATTTAACAACAATGTAGGATCACCGCTTTTATTTTATTATATTCAAGGACTAGGTTATCCTTCGTGAGATTCACAGGGTTGGACCATTTAAAATTTTACAATGAATGCAAAATTTTATTTAAAATGTAGTATGTGTGGGATTGAAAATCGTAAAATTTTATTTCAAAAGACGGGTGGGATTGAAAATCGTAAAATTTTATTTCAAAAGGCGGGTGGTCTTGAAAATAAAAAAAAAACTAAAGAAAATACTTTTGTTTGGAAATGAAAAAGGCATTAATTCGGTTTACGACACAATCCATATAATACAAAGGTTAAATAAGAAAAAAAGTGTATAAATCATAAATTTGTATATATTATCATAGGCTTTTAAATATTATGGAAATTCTATTTAAATTTTGAGTAAAGTGCAATTTTACCCCTTTGGGTTTTACCCCGCTGACACTCTTACACCCTAAAACGAAAATACTGTTGTCCTACCCCCGGACGTTTCCAAATGTAATCAACATTGGCCCCTCTGTCATCCCAACGTTAAGTTTACCGTTACCAGCAGGGGTATTTCGGCAACTTTACCTCAAAACCTAAATTCTAATCTTCATGAACTACACATCATCATGATCAAGAACACATCTTCATACCCAGATCTTCATAGTCTTCATAAATCTTCAAGAACACATCTTCATAATCTTCAAGAACACATCATCATCTTCAAACCCAAAATTTCAAAAACATGACCACCTTCAACCATTATCATCATCCCCTAACCACCTTCAACCATCATCATCACCTTACCAAATCAAAAGAACAAGTTTAAGAACCCTAGTTTCAACAATATAGAAGAATTATAACAAATTAGCCCAAAAACCCCATTTTCCATCAACAAAATTATCACCAAATCAGAAACCCAAATTTTAACAACCCACTTTATATCCAACAAAATTATCCCCAAACTTCATATTTTTTTACAAATCAATTAGTCCTGACATTATTGGTAAACTCCACATTTGGCTTTGCAGAAATAGATTTAGGATCAGCGCTGGTTATCCTGACATAACTTTTTTACAAATCAATCCGTTGAAGAACAACGACCACCGTCCCCCATCGAAGAACAACCGCCACCGTCGAAGAACTCGATCTGAGCGTGTGTTCTTGCGATTGAGTTGAATAAAAATGGAATTTAACCGTTGAATATTGGTTGTGGATCTTGGTTTTTAAGATTTAGGGATGTAGTGAAATTGAAGAGTGAATAATAGGGATGAAGATGATGTGATGAAGATGATGGTGAGGAAGATGACGGTTGAATGAGATTTGGATTTGGATTTGAAGAGTTTGTTTGATTTAACTAGATTTAGAGAATTCTTTTGAATGGGATTTGAATATAATTGGATACTTCATCTTTATAGGGTACTACAGAATTTGAGCTGTATAGATATATGATCAATAAAATATATTAAAGCTAAAACGTTTATCCTAAATCATATATTCTTGAAAAGAATTACTTTTTATATTATCATACTAGGTTATCACCCGGGTAGGAAAATTTAAATTACATCAATCATAAGTCTATCGATAAAAGTAATGCAAATAAAGTAACATTACATAAATTCCTCTGTTTGTCCGAAGAACATTTAACTGGCTTCTCAAATATGTGACGGTTCTGCAATTTTACAATGAAAAACAAACATTAGAATCGATCTTTTTCTTTTTACACAACCCAAAATTCAAGAAGAAAATAACTTGTACCTGATTTGCTGTAAAAGACACACGTCAAATAATAATCAAGGTAGGTACTATAATGAATGAACATACGTATATTAAAAAAGAAACTAGGAACCTGAAAATGGTTAGATACAACATCTGAATCTTGTAGATACTTCGGATGCCCCAATGATAAAAATGTAAACTTCCACTGAAATACAAAGAAGACAAATGTTAACATGTGTTTTAACACAAGTTTTTATGATTAAAAAAAATAGCCTACCTTGGAAAACTCCTCATCTGGAACTTCTAGTTTCCTTTGAATTGGGACTTTAACATCCGCCAAAGTTTCATTTTCATGAATTGGGACAATCAGGTAAAGATTTTTGTTTTCAGAATTCAAAGGATCAACAATTTCTAAAACTCTCAAGATATTTGGTATGAACAATTCAAACGAACAAACTTTAATTTGACAAAATAATCAGCTCTTTTTAGATTCCCTATATAGAGTGATGTTAATACGGAACCAAAAAGAGGCACGTCACGAAACCAACTTATAACAGCAAGAATCAACATGGCACTAAGAAGCCCTCTTCCTACATTTCTTGTTAACATTTTCTCAGTCTACTACCACCTAACCTCATCGTTGGTGAAATGCCAAATTTACCCCTTTTCCATGTCCTATTTATTTCCAAAATGTTATAATCGTTACCCCCAAGAATCATTTTAACATAGGTTAATCTACAAGAGTTGACCCGGACTAATGTTGCCAAAGTAAAAAAAAACTCCAATGAATTGAACTCCAATAAATAAAGCATAGTATATACTAACCTCAATTTGATTGCAGATTTGAATGATTGAAGACTGAAAAACAAAACATGCATCTCAAAATAATCTGTTAACCTATTAACCTAAATCAGTTCCACACCCACTTACTTAGTACCATCCTTTTCGGTAATTTAAGATCTTGAAATCCCCCAATAAGTCAAAATTGCAACCTGATCCCTGGCCACTATTGCCATATCAAAACGACAAAACTTTAACACTACCACTGCTACCATCCCCAGCGACTTCACCACTGCCTTTTTGTCTCTGGTCATTGTGTTTTTCTCCCTCTGCACGTTAGAACATACATATAAGATATCAATTTGACCCATTTCCTTTAAAAAAATAGTTTTACACATTTGACCCATTAGCAATAAGATAACCCAAATCAGCCCGTTTGCACAACCATATTCAGTAAAATGACAATATAAAGCAGTTTAAGATTAGGCGTATGCTAATTGTCAATGTTGGTTTGAAGCCTATTTCATGTTTATGATATCTCCATTATATATACCGTCTTGCATATAAGAATAAATACCGGTAATGTTGTACTTGCAGGCTCACCACCCCTTCACGAAATAAAAACATACATGTATTCCACCCAGCCGCAAATATGCCACCAAATCAATCTAACAATCACACTTTGAGCCACCAAATGGTCCACAGTCTCTTCCTCATATCCACATATCACACAAGAGGTATCCGAAACGGAAACCACATGCTGTAGAAGCGCATTTTTTCAGCGATGCAGCCCTGCATATCACACCCCAAAAAACGTCGCAGCGGAATATTAAACGTAGTGGTGACGGAAGTTGGTGCCCATTTATACCTTGTCGGACGATGCACTCATTTGTTGGACATTTTGACATATTTTAAAACATAAGTATTAAACATTACATTTTAAAGGTCACGACACAACCACATAAGTTAAGTTGTTTTGATCCTCGCGGATCATATTACAAACGTCCCAGAAAGTTTAAAAGTTGTCCAACATATTTAAACAAAACAACATGCATCATCAAGCACAAGATACGCCATGATTTCCCGAAGCCGAACTCAAGTACCTATAGAACACGTTAAAATCAAGTGTCAACACAATGGAAGGTGAGTTCACATATTCACATACAAACAATATTATTCCAAGGAAAACTTTCTGATTAGGTGTTTATTTGAAAACATCCATATAATTTTAGAAAGTTCATTTTACTTCCTTAATAAAATCCATGGGCCTTCCGTCGGTTCATCAATACGACAACAACACTCTTGCCCAGGTTTTGTATATTAAATTATTTAATCAATTTTCAGACTCGAATGTTAGCTAGACGATACGAACTATATATTAACCATGCAGGGATAATCAAAGCTAGACAATAAACATAATTTAAATTCGTAGTTTGACTTGACACGGGGCGGCCGGTCACGACGGGGTTGTCAACCCGATAGATCTACCAACAATTCATTGTGTGCAATACTTAAATAATTAAACAACACCATTGGCGCTTGGTCCATATTGAGACCATTTATGATGTCTGCCTCACGTACAATATATATATCATACTAATATGACAATTTAATACACGATGTTGTACGAATCCCCTGAAATCCCCACCGAAATGTAAGCCTATGCTGTTACTTACTCTCTTGAGACCAAGCCATATTCGTACCAGCTAGTTGTTTTCCCCCTCACATATATTTATCAAAAACATTTTATCTCGAAACGTATAATTTATCAACTCCATATATTTTCAACGAAAATATATAATTTATATTAAAAGGTACGTTTTAATCCAAAAACATTATTAAACCTTTTATTGGCGTGTTCTACCCCCAAAACATATACAAAGCAGTAAAAAGAGGGGTTTAGTGACACTCACCTTTGGGTGCGTATTTTAAATAGCGCAATCCCAGTGATTGATTTCTACACGTCCTAATATGTATATAGAAACGATTTTTAAATCAATATTTATCACAAAATCCTAAGTTTCTCAGTTTTCTTAGAATTTTCACATAACTTTGAGATTATCTCGAAAAGTTGTTATTTTTGATTATGTTGGCACGTTAATATATATATATATATATATATATATATATATATGAGTCTATATGTATATTTTATGATTTGGCGACATGAACGATTTTATTGGTGACCATTATTGTGTAAATCCGTTAACTCTCCCGTTTATACGCAATATATCTACAATTTGCGCGTCGTAATATATATACATAAACGTTCATATAATTTAACACCGAGACACGCGAAATCTTGTTAACTTATCTATTTTGTCATTTTGAAAGCAAATACACATAAAATATCGTATATGTATCAAATTTCATACTCGACAAACAAGTTTCACGTTTAACGCAATTTTTACTATTTCTACCGCACAAAACGTACAAGCATACATGCGTAAGCTAGATTTCTAACATCATGTTAAAAACTTAACATATTTTCATATTCTCATGTTTAAATCACATAACACATTTTACCACATAAAGTTTACCAAAGTTGCACCCTTACTAGTGTGCACTGAAAAATGTGTATTTTAGCGATTCGGTAACGTTTTCGGGCGTCGGAAGTCACGTATGACCAACCAAACACCAAGTAAACTTAAAATTAGTCAAAATAATTATTTTTAAACTAAAAATATCAGTTTACTTACTGATCTAAATCAGTTTCATAAAAATCATTCGAAAAGCCGATTTTTGACCGTTTTAACGCATAGTTTTGCGTTAAACGTTACTATAATCATCCCAACTCGAAACGACTTGATATTTTAACACAATACATGTTATTCACTGATTAAAATAGTGATTATAATCAGATTAGTGTAGTTTTTATATAAGTCACATAAATCATGCGATTTCACATATTTTACAACTTTTAACGCACCATGTACAACATGCAAAGCTAACAAACATTATGACAAAGTTATAAGTCACTAAATACTTTAAAATAACTTCATTTTAGTGTTTATAATCTGATCATAACTGATTTTTACTCAATCATACTCAAATCACCTTTTTAAGATCATATATCATCATGCATGTCTAAGTATTTGCATCTAGTATGCTCATATCATAACTTTATCATCTAATATGATCTCAATACATCAAAACCTCACTAACATCTTGTTCTTTCAAATATCATACATAACACTTTAATCCTTCAATCATTCATGTTCATTCATACTTAGATCCTTCACTTTTATGATTACACAACTTTAACATACATGCATACATATATACATATATATACGGCACACATATGAACTTCCTAAAGTTCACTTTTCATCATATTCATCATAAATCACATGACCCTTTTTAGAACCTTCTTATATGATACCTTTTCAACACATGCATGTACTTATCTTTCAAGATTCAACTCAAATCAATCAAAGATCTTTAAACAAAAATTAAAACACAACTAAACACATACACCTTCATAACTTTCGGCCATATACACATACATACACACACCCATTTTTATTTTGATCAAAACTTATTTGTTTGATAGTTTCAAGTTAATGTTTAGATTCAAGAATCAAGAGAAACTGAATACCGGGTATTTTATCTAGCGTTTTAATCCCGTTTTAATGCGTTTTAAATTATTTTTATCATTCTATAAAAAAAATAACTTACAATTATTACTGAAATAATTACCAGTTGCCTTGACTGGCTGTGTTGACGGTATTTTGTTTAATTCACGTAGTATCGCGCGGTATGCGCTCAAACTCGAAAAATATAGTTTCTTAGTGTTTTAAATTATTTTTCCACACGGATATGATTAAAATTATTATTCTAATCATAACAAACTATTTTTAGGATTTTAACACTGATCAGGTGGTCACCGACCTTCGTTTCGCATTTTAAACGTTACGCGATAAGCGTTAGTTTTATCATTGCCAACATAATTTTTAAATACATCTAAATTTACCAACACATCAAATACCATATATTAACATCACAGTCAGTCACAAATAGTCATGTTACATGTTCACTACACAGAGTACTATTGTCCGGTACGGCCTGAGATGCCGGGTGTCACAGTCTCCCCCTGTTTAGGGAATTTCGTCCTCGAAATTCTACTTTACAGGTTTCATTTTCGCACTCGGTGGGAAGAGATGAGGGTATTTCTGTTGCATTTGGTCCTGTCGCTCCCAGGTGAACTCGGGTCCACACTTAGAATTCTAACGGACCTTGACCAACTCAATCTTACTCCTCCTGAGTTTCTGGGTTTTCCGATCCAGAACCTCCACTGGTTCTTCGATAAACCTCAGTTTATCATCCACTCGAACCTCTCCAGGGGGTATAATTAGTGTCTCATCAGACAGACACTTTTTTCAGGTTGGAGACATGAAATACATCATGAACTCCACTCAATTCCTGTGGTAACTTGAGCCTATACGCGACTGGTCCAACTCGAGAGGCGATTTCTAAAGGGCCTATATAACGCGGGCTCAACTTTCCCCCTTTTCCAAATCTCACAATGCCCTTCCATGGCGATACCTTCAACATAACTCTATCACCAACTTGAAACTCCAGCGGTTTCCTTCGGTTATCTACATAACTCTTCTGTCGATCCGCGGCAGCCTTTAACCTATTCTTGATCTGGACAACCTTGTCCGTGGTCTCCTGGATAATCTCGGGTCCGGTCAAATGCTTCTCGCCGACTTCAGCCCAGCAGAGCGGTGATCGACACTTTCTTCCATACAGGGCTTCAAATGGAGCGGCTTTTATGCTGGCGTGGTAACTATTGTTGTAAGAAAACTCTGCCAAGGGCAAATGAGTATCCCAACTTCCACCAAAATCAATAGCACACGCTCTCAGCAGATCCTCTAATGTCTGAATGGTCCTTTTTCTCTGACCATCCGTTTGAGGATGATATGCAGTACTCATGTCCAAACGAGAACCCAGCGATTTCTGGAGAGATCGCCAAAATCTGGAGTCAAATCGTCCGTCTCTTTCCGAAATGATTGACACTGGTACTCCATGACGGGCTACAATCTCGTTAACGTACAGCTGCGATATCTTCTCCGTACTGTCTGTTTCCTTAAGTGCCAGGAAATGAGCAGACTTTGTCAATCGATCCACAATTACCAAGATCATATTGTGTCCACGCGACGTACGGGGTAACTTGGTGATAAAGTCCATCGTAAGATGTTCCCATTTCCACTTAGGGATCTCCGGTTGCTGCAGAAGCCCAGACGGCTTCTGGTGCTCAACTTTAACCATGGATCATGTCAGACATTTACTCACGTGGGCCACAATGTCTCCCTTCATCTTCGGCCA
Organism: Helianthus tuberosus; assembly: GCA_030545235.1. Lineage (NCBI taxonomy): Eukaryota > Viridiplantae > Streptophyta > Magnoliopsida > Asterales > Asteraceae > Helianthus > Helianthus tuberosus. The sequence goes on from CM060363.1 coordinate 134,112,828, forward strand.
CCAGTAAAACTCTTTGATGTCCTGATACATTTTGGTAGAACCTGGGTGAATGGAATACTTGGATTTATGAGCTTCGTTCATAACCAATTCATGGAGGTTACCTTTAAGCGGAACCCAGACTCGGTTCATGAAGTACATCACTTCATCCGCTTTTGGTATCGGCTTACATTCTAAGCCCTTCAAACCTTCTCTTCTCAAACCGTCACCCTTCAAAGCTTCTCGCTGTGCATCATGAATTCGATCGGTCAAACTCGTTTGTATGGTCAAACCCAAAGCACGCACACGTAGAGGCTTTTCCTGTTCCTTTCTACTGAGCGCATCTGCAACAACGTTTGCTTTCCCTGGGTGATAACGGATATGACACTCATAATCGTTGAGTAACTCTACCCAACGTCGTTGTCGCATATTGAGCTCCTTCTGATCGAGGATGTGCTGGAGGCTCTTATGGTCCATGTAAATCGTACACTTCGTGCCATACAAGTAGTGTCTCCAGATCTTTAAAGCAAACACAACAGCTCCAAACTCCAAATCATGTGTTGTGTAATTTTTCTCGTGCACTTTCAATTGTCTGGATGCATAGGCTATCACTTTGTCTCTTTGCATTAGAACGCATCCAAGGCCCAAACATGAAGCATCACAATAAACAATGAAATCATTACTTCCCTCAGGAAGGGAAAGAATAGGTGCACTGCGGAGCTTTTCCTTCAACGACCGAAAATCCTCATCCTGCTTCTCCGTCCAGTCAAACTTCCTCTCCTTCTGGGTTAATAGCGTCAATGGCTGCGCTATTCTGGAGAAGTTCTCAATAAACCTCCGATAGTACCCAGCAAGCCCTAAGAATTGTCGCACCTCTGACGGAGTCTTTGGCGCTTCCCAATTCTTTATTGCTTCGATCTTAGATGGATCTACATGTATACCTTTCTCATTTATAACATGTCCGAGAAAATGAACTTCTCGAATCCAAAACTCACATTTAGAGAACTTGGCATACAGCTTCTCTTCCTTCAACAACTCCAAAATCAATCTCAAATGATGCTCATGATCTTCTTTGGTTCGTGAATAGATGAGTATATCTTCGATGAATACTATCACGAATTTATCCAAGTAGGGTTTGCATACCCTGTTCATGAGATCCATGAACACAGCTGGCGCATTAGTTAGACCAAAGGGCATAACTAGGAACTCATAATGGCCGTATCGTGTTTGAAAGGCTGTCTTTGGAATGTCTTCATCAGCAACCTTCAACTGATGATATCCTGAACGCAGATCCATCTTCTAGTAGTAGCTGGATCCCTGAAGCTGGTCAAACAAATCATCAATCCTTGGCAAAGGATACCGATTCTTGATAGTTAACTTGTTTAGCTCCCTGTAATCTATACACATCCTGAAGGATCCATCTTTCTTCTTCACGAACAGAACAGGCGCACCCCAAGGCGAAAAACTCGGTCGAATGAAACCTTTGTCTAGTAGCTCTTGAAGCTGGTTTGACATTTCTTTCATTTCAGACGGTGCCAATCTATAATGAGATTTTGCAATTGGTGCAGCACCAGGTACCAGATCGATTCGGAACTCAATCTGTCTCGCAGGGGGTAATCTAGGTAAGTCTTCAGGAAAACTTCTGGATAGTCAGGAACAATAGGAATCTCCTCAATCTTCCTACATTCGGCCTTTGAATCCATAACGTTAACTAAGAACGCAGGATAACCCTTTCACAACACCTTGAGCATCTTCATAACGCTGACAACACTCGACACACGACTCGAACGATCTCCATGGATAACTATCGCTTCGCCACAGCTAGGATGAGGTATCCGCACTTGCTTTTCCGAGCAAACAATCTCCGCTCTGTTCTTGGATAGCCAATCCCTCCCCACAACTACATCGAAGCTTCCCAACTCCACTGTGTAAGGACCTGCACGAAATTGTCCCAAAATGCTCCGTAATTGAAAACCTGGACCCCTAAAACCCTAATTCTTATGAAAAACCAAGAAATTCAATTTTTCTGATCGCTCGCGGGCCGCGTAAGAGTTAATCCAATCTTACGCGGGGCGCGACAGCTAGGCTAATCTCCGAATAACGATCAATGGCACGTGTCTGACATGTGGCAGACCTACACCATGACACGGCAGCCCTAGCCGTAGCTAGGGTGGCCCTCGCGGGCCGCGTAGGAATCCCTTCAAGCTTACGCGGGCCGCGTAAAACCCAAATTTTTTTGTATAAATTGGACGTTGCATGGTCTGGGTTCTGTGTTCGAAAAATCCTTTCAAAACAGCCACTTTCTGCTTATATTCAAGTGTTTAAGAGTTGAAACACCGCTACGGTAACAGGGTAATAACTCGATCACTACTACAATACAATGTTCGATTGATTGAAACCAATCCGATGGATGTTTAAGTGCTGCCCGAACTCGGGCTATACTTTGTCATTCATCGTGAGGGTTTTGATTTTGTGAGCTGATCGTAAATGTTGTATTAAGTTACTAACCTAGTTTCATTGGCATTATTTAATTAGGTTACAAGGCTGAATCAATAGGCAAAATCTGTCCAGTAAACTTGCAATGTGAGTCATTCTCTTTTTATCAAAAGTACTTTACAATACCTTAATGTTTTTCAGTTATATGTTACAGGGATTATGTCGTTGTTATCTTAAATTACTGGCAGTAAGTGGGGTATTGTGCACAATGACTACAGTTTTGTCACTTTTAGGTGAAAGGACCTAATTAGTGATATACGTCGCATTTGGGTGAAAGGACCCAATAGTGATATGAACACAGTCATAGATCCGGTCGAGTGACAACTGAACCAGCTAATTATAAGATAGGGGCAATTGTAATCGCTCTTAATACTGTAATCTATAACAATGTGTCATTTTATGCAAATGGAATGACTCGCCAGTATTTCCCCGCTGATAGAAATCTTTTTAAACATGTTTCAGGTGATTTACTGTGAACCAGGGAAAAATGCCGCATAGCACTACCAGATTGGATAGAGTGGCTCAGTAAATAAATAAACATGTTTTTGTAACCAGGGAATTTCTCAGTGAAATTCCTCTATTGTAAACTACGGGGTTTATCCCGAAACTTGAAATAAAATAATCGGGTGTTTTCAGTTTAAAAGATCCTGTTAAAATTTCCGCTGCCAAATTTAAATACCACGGGTTTTCTGTCTCGCGGCAATCGAACCAGGAAACTGGGTCGGGGGTCGTGACAGAAAAATGTGGTATCAGAGCCAATGATTTAAGCCAATTAAGTATTTAGAAATACTTAATTTTTCAGATTGCCATTTTGTGATTCTGTGAGAATTTAATTTAATAAATAAAATTTTAACTTAAAATTTTGTGTGTCGCTTCATGTGTGTTAACAACATGAATGAACTGTCGGAGGCACTCCGAAACTTTACTATCCATACCACCGATATGGATACAACCGGGACCCTATCCGACTATCAAGCAGATACTGAGGAGCCAATAATGTTCCAGGCCCAGCCGTAGGAGAAACCAAAGCCGAAAAAGTGGAGGAGAATCTTGGACTGGAAACGCGGACGTAGGAAGAAGCCAGCTGCCCAGAAGGTGAAAAAGACTGAGGATCTAAAAGACAAAGGGAAAGGAAAGGAGATCGGGGAATGTTCCAGGCAAGCCCAGGAAATGCCACCCTGGGAGGAGCTTGATCGAAAACTGGCGAATTGTGACCTCATCGAACCTGCCGATGAAAACCTTTTCAATTTCCCTGCCCAATCACAACTTCCAACTAACCTCGAACCTGCTATACCGGACCCTGTTGTCAACCCACAACCTGTTACAGGCCAGCTGGAAGAGTGGTGGACAAGCGACTGGCACTTTCAGAATTTCATGAATAATCCAAATGTTTATTTTCCCTAGTTTGACCCTGAACCTGCACCATTCCCACCTATGAGCGCGGAAAACGTTGCTGAATTACGCCACTACGGCAAGGAACTGGTGGAGGCGGGAAATCGGATTCGGGACGTGGGGGAAAGAATCACGTGGAAGTACGACGAGAGGGAGCGTCATTTCTGAAAACCCAGCTAACGGTGGTGGAGTGTTTGTATAATAATAGTATGTAGAGAAATATATATATATATATATGTACATAAAATAATAATAATATAATAATGTATAATAATAACTAAAAAAAAAACTTTTGTAAAATAGATGGTTTGTAACGACGCATAATATTATAAGTATATGAATGTCGCAAGGTCGACGGTTTTGGCTATATGTGTTGATGTGACTATGTGTTTTGATTGCTTTATTGTGTTTGGTGGCTATCCATTCTGTAATATATATATATTGTTAATGATTCAGATGGAAAACGCAGAAAATCAACCAGCAAATGAAGTTAACCAATCTGAACAAAATAATGAGGATCATTTTCTTAATAGGCAAGATATAGAAAATATCGTTGCTCAGGGAATAGCCAATGCTATCCCGGCAATTGTTGCTGCCGTTAAAAACCTTGCTGAACCTTCGCAAGCCAACAATAGCAAATGCACACGTGATGATTATTTCAGTAACAATGTAAATGGAGGCGGCAATAATAACAATAATGTGGTCCAAGCCCCAATACTTAAGAAAATGAAAGTTGCAACACCTGGTTGCACTTATAAAGAATTTCTTGCCTGTAAACCAGTTGAATTTGCAGGCAATGAAGGGGCGACTGCCGCACTGCGTTGGTTAGAAAAGACGGAAGCAGTAATCAAAATCAGTAAATGTGCAGAGGAAGACAAGGTTATGTATGCATCCCACCTTTTTAAAGAAGAAGCATTAGAATGGTGGAACACGGTGCTACAAGCCAAAGGAAGTGACGTGGCTTATGCCATGAGCTGGGAGGAATTTAAGGAATTAATGGAAAGAAAATTTTGTCCCGCCTACGAAAAGGAACAAATGATGAATAAGTTCCTGAACCACCGGATGGTGGATGCTGATTGCCGAGGGTATACTTCGAAATTCTTCGAGAATGCCAGAATTGTGCCGACTCTGGCTTCGCCAGAACCGGTACTTATTTCTCGCTATATTTGGGGTTTAATTAGCGAGATTTGTGATATCGTCAAAGCTGCGAGACCCCGTACAATTGACGATGCGGTAGAATTGGCCAACACCTTGACTGACGGATTGGTGCGCACTAGAGAAGAGAATAGGAAAAAGGAACTGGCCCAAAAGATTACTCAAGGCTTCCGTGGGGGGTAGTAATGCTAGTAACTTCAAGAGAAAGGGAACCAGGCAATCCTCCACTGCTCAATTCTGCAGTACCTGTAAGAGAAAACACCTTGGAAAATGTAAGGGGTAATGTAATTTCTGCAAAATCCCGGGACACCAAGAGGAGAATTGCAGGAAGAAATCCATGATCTGCTTCAATTGCGGAGAAGCAGGGCATTTCAAACCAGAATGCCCTAAACTGGTCAAGCCAGCTGATAACAAGGCCAAACCTGCTGAAGGAACTAACAAGAAGAACACAAGAGCCTTCCAGCTGACAACGCAAGAAGCCGATCTGATTCCGGATGTGATAGCTGGTACATTTCTTGTGCATGACGTTTATGCAAAAGTATTATTTGACTCTGGTGCAAACCAAAGTTCTATAAATACTTCATTCTGCCAAGCTCTTAAGCAACATTTAACCAAACTTAGGCAAATTTATACGGTAGAAACAGCAGATGGTAATTCTGTTAGAATAGATAAGGTTCTTCAAGAAGGGAAGATAGAACTTTCAGGCCACAAATTTTCTGCAAACCTACTACCTATGAATTTAGCTGGATTCGATGTGGTATTAGGAATGGATTGGCTAGTAGCCAACCATGCTTGAATCCTCTGTGATAAGAATTCCATAGAAATTCATACACCAACAGGAGAAGTAATTTTGATTTCAGGAGATAAGCCCCGTAAACCAATGAAGTTCATTTCAGTAATGAAAGTTGCTGGTTATGAACGAAAGTAAGGAATAGTGTATATGATTTCGGTAATCATTAACACTAAAGGTAAGGAACTTAAGGAAATTCCTGTAGTATCACAATACCCTGATGTATTCCCAGAGGAGCTACCAGGATTACCACCAGATAGGGAAGTAGAATTTAGAATTCATCTAATTCCCGGAACTACACCAATAGCCAAGGCACCCTATCGGTTAGCACCCACTGAAATGTTAGAACTGAAAAAGCAGTTAGATGAATTGCTAGGCAAATGATTCATACAACCTAGTTCATCCCCTTGGGGAGCACCAGTGTTGTTTGTGAAAAAGAAAGATGGTTCAACGCGAATGTGTATCGATTATAGGGAATTGAATAAGGTTGCAATTAAGAATCGATACCCATTACCTAGGATTGATGATCTTTTTGATCAACTTTAGGGAGCTAGATATTTCTCTAAGATAGACCTCCGCTCCTGATACCATCAGTTGAAGGTACAGGAAGAAGACATACCTAAAACTGCTTTCAGGACTAGGTATGGTCACTACGAGTTTACAGTCATGCCATTTGGACTAACTAATGCTCCTGCAACATTTATGGACATGATGAATAGGATCTGTAAACCATACTTGGAAAATTCGTAATTGTCTTCATCGACGATATACTTATTTATTCCAAAAATCAGGACGAGCACTGTGAGCACTTAAATGCACTCTTAACCCTATTAAGAAAGGAAAAGCTTTATGCCAAATTCTCGAAGTGTGAATTTTGGCTACAAGAGGTGCAATTTTTAGGACACATGGTAAATCATGAAGGTATTCACGTAGATCCCTCCAAGATAGAAGCAATCATAAATTGGAATGTCCCACAATCAGCTACTGAAGTTAGAAGTTTCCTAGGGTTAGCTAGATATTATAGGCACTTCATACGAGATTTCTCTAAGATAGCTGTTCCATTAACTAAGCTAACCTGTAAAACTGTTAAGTTTGAATGGGGACCTAAGCAAGAAGAAGCCTTTAAGATTTTGAAGCAAAGATTAACAAATGCCCCAATTCTAGCCTTGCCTGACGGAACTAAAGATTTTGATGTCTTCTGCGATGCTTCTAAGTTAGGATTAGGATGTGTGCTAATGCAACACAAAAAGGTAATTGCGTATGCATCAAGGCAGTTGAAGAAGCATGAGGAAAATTATACGACTCATGACTTAGAGTTAGGAGCAATAATTTTTGCCCTTAAAATTTGGAGACATTATCTATACGAAAGCAAGTTTACTGTCTATACAGATCATAAAAGTTTAAGGTACATATTTGGGCAAATAGAATTAAACATGAGGCAAAGGAAATGGATGGAAATTCTAAGTGACTACGACTGTGATATTCAATATCACGAAGGAAAGGCAAATGTAGTAGCAGATGCCTTGAGTCGTAAGTATCATGAAAAACAAAGACGAGTTCATGCTCTTAGATTAAATCTCCAATTAGATTTAATGGAACAACTGAAGAATGTTCAAGAAACAGCAATCAAGGATGATGCTGAAGGAATGAAAGGAAGAATAAAAGAATTAGAGCAAGGGACTGATGGAATTTGGAGATTCCATAAGAAAAGGATTTGGGTACCTAAGCAACGAAATTTAAGAAATAAAATTTTAGAGGAAGCCCATAAATCTAGATATACCATGCACCCTGGTAATAATAAGATGTACCAAGATTTAAGAGGTAACTTCTGGTGGATAGGAATGAAAAAGGACATAGCTAGATATGTATCTATGTGTCTAACTTGTTCGCAAGTTAAGGCAAAACACCAGAAACCTTCAGGTTTACTTCAACAATTAGAAATGCCTGTATGGAAATGGGAACTAATAACAATGGACTTTGTTACCAAGTTACCCAAGACCAGGAAAGGTAACGATGCAATCTGGGTGATTGTAGATCGATTAACCAAATCAGCTCATTTTCTGCCAATGAAGGAAACCTTTAGCATGGAAAGATTAGCAAAGTTATACGTAGACGAGGTAGTATCCTTACATGGAGTTCCACTCTCCATAGTATCGGATAGGGATAGTCGCTTCACTTCGCATTTCTGGACAAGTTTCCAAGAAGCAATGGGGACTCGACTAAATTTAAGTACTGCATACCATCCCCAAACAGACGGACAAAGTGAAAGGACGATCCAAACCCTGGAAGACATGCTCAGGGCATGTGTAATAGATTTTGGTGGAAACTGGGATGACCACCTACCCTTAATCGAATTCTCCTATAACAATAGTTATCACGCAAGTGTAGGATCGTTTTCACGACCAAACGAGTCGTTCAGAAGAGTTTTTGCTCAATACGAAAGGCGGAAACAGACGTATCAAGTTAATTCAGCTTGAGATTCACTTTAAACTATCTTTTGATTGATACAACAATGTTTTACAGCGAGTAGACACTTCAGAAGCAGTTCGACTCTGAAACCGGAAAGTTACAAATGAGATTCAAGACACTAGTATTTATAGGCAAGCCTATTTCGTGCGAAACAGCCCAAGCGAAATAGCCAGGTCATTTCGTGCGAAATGGCTCATATGCTATTTCGTGCGAAATAGCTATAAACACAAATATCTCGTATTTCATGCCCTGATCTATCTAATCTAATATAAGACTCGATACAAGACGAAGTCGACAGACATATGCACTAACAGCAAGCATCGAGGCTGCCCCATTCGAAGTACTATATGGACGAAAGTGCCGAACTCCAGTTTGTTGGGTAGAAATAGGAGAAAGCCAATTATCAGGTCCCGAGATTGTACAGGAAACCATTGACAAGATAACTCAAATCAAGGAAAGACTGAAAACGGCTCAAGACCGCCAGAAAAGTTATGCAGATAATAGACGTAAGCCGTTAGAATTTCAAGTTGGAGACAAGGTACTCTTGAAAGTTTCTCCTTGGAAAGGGGTAGTTCGGTTCGGTAAGAAGGGAAAACTAAGTCCAAGGTACATAGGACCATTCCCAGTGATCCAGCGAATAGGACCAGTTGCCTATCGCTTACAACTACCAGAATAACTAGCCGGGGTACATGACGTATTTCATGTATCTAATCTCAAGAAATGTTTATCGGACGAATCACTGGTAGTACCTCTTCAAGATATAGAGGTAAATGAAAAATTGAAATTTGTGGAAAAACCACTTCAAATAGAAGACAGAAAGGTCAAATTCCTCAAGCACAAGAGACTGGTGCTAGTCAAGGTAAAATGGAATTCAAAAAGAGGACCAGAGCATACCTGGGAACTGGAATCGAAAATGAAGCGAAAGTACCCTTACCTGTTCCAGTAAATATCGAGGACGAGATTTTAAATTAGGTGGGGAGGATGTAAGTACTTGCACGAAATTGTCCCAAAACGCTCCGTAAGTGAAAACCTGGACCCCTAAAACCCTAATTCTTATGAAAAACCAAGAAATTCAATTTTTCTGATCGCTCGCGGGCCGCGTAAGAGTTAAGCCAATCTTACGCGGCGCGCGATAGCTACGCTAATCTCTGGATAACGATCAATGCCACGTGTCTGACACGTGGCAGACCTATACCGTGAGACGACAGCCCTAGCAGTAGCTAGGGTGGCCCTCGCGGGCCGCGTAGGAATCCCTTCAAGCTTACGCGGGCCGCGTAAAACCCAAATTTTTGCTATAAATTGGACGTTGCATGGCCTGGCTTCTGTGTTCGAAAAATCCTTTCAAAACCGCCACTTTCTGCTTATATTCAAGTGTTTAGGAGTTGAAACGCCGCTACGGTAACATGGTAATAACTCGATCACTGCTATGATACAATGTCCGATCGATTGAAACCAATCCGATGGATGTTTAAGTGCTGCCCGAACTTAGGCTATACTTTGTCATTTGTCGTGAGGGTTTTGATTTCGTGAGCTGATCGTAAATGTTGTATTAAGTTACTAACCTAATTTCGTTGGCATTATTTAATTAGGTTACAAGGCTAAATCAGTAGGAAAAATCTGTCCAGTAAACTTGCAATGTGAGTCATTCTCTTTTTATCAAAAGTACTTTACAATACCTCAATGTTTTCCAGTTATATGTTAAAGGGATTAAGTCTTTGTTATCTTAAATTACTGGCAGTAAGTGGGGTATTGTGCACAATGACTACAGTTTTGTTACTTGTAGGTGAAAGGACCTAATTAGTGATATACGTCGCTTTTGGGTGAAAGGACCCAATAGTGATATGACCACAGTCATAGATCCGGTCGAGTGACAACTGAACCAGCTAATTATAAGATATGGGCAATTGTAATCGCTCTTAATACTGTAATCTATAACAATGTGTCGTTTTATGCAAATTGAATGACTCGCCAGTATTTCCCCGCTGATAAAAATCGTTTTAAACATGTTTCAGGTGATTTATTGTGAATCAGGGAAAAGTGCCGCGTAGCACTACCCGCTTGGATAGAGTGGCTCAGTAAATAAATAAACATGTTTTTGTAACCAGGGAATTTCTCAGTGAAATTCCTCTATTGTAAACTATGGGGTTTATCCCGAGACTTGAAATAAAATAATCGGGTGTTTTCAGTTTAAAAGATCCTGTTAAAATTTCCGCTGCCAAATTTAAATACCACGAGTTTTCTGTCTCGCGGCAATCGAACCAGGAAACTGGGTCGGGGGCCGTGACACAATGATAGTAAATCGATACTAAATTTATGATCATCTAACTGAATACTACAGTCACGAACGACTTCGCTAGTTTCTATCAGTTTACCATTTGCTAGTTCTATCGAGTACTTCTTATTTAGCTTACTTGTAGGCGAACACAGGAATGGTTCAAAGTTTTTCGAGACAAAACTCAAGTCAGCTCCAGTATCAAAAAGTACGAACGCGGAATGGTTATTGATAAAAAATCATACCAGTGACAACAGCAGGATCGTCACGTGCCTTCCCAGCGTTTAGCTCGAACGCTCTACCCCTGGTATTCTGACCTCCCGTCTTAGGACAGTCCTTCTTAAAATGTCCTTGTTCCCCGCACTGGAAGCATCCTTCAAGCTTCTTTCCCTCCAAGGTACTTTTGGCATAGCATTCACGGGTAACATGCCCATTTCGTCCGCATCTGTTACATTTCTTCTGTCCTTCCTCACGAGTCTTTCTCTCAGATCCGCCTCGGCTATCTCTGGTGACATCCTTTCTAGTACCACTAGAATTTGCGGCATATAACTTCTTCGAACTGCATTTCCTGCCGCGCTTCTCTTCAGTCTCCTTCCTCGAGCTCTCGGACTTTCGTTTCTTCGTAACTTCTGTCTTAGTCTCAGAACGCCCCGACCGTTCAGATTTCGCATCTACTTTGGCCTTGCCCGATGACTTCCCGGTTTCCTCCTTTTTATCAAGACCACCTTTGCGAGCAGCGTCATCGACTAATGATTTTGCCAATGTAGTAGCCTCTAGGTAGGTGGTAGGTGTCGCGGATGTAACCTTACTGCGAATTCGTGTTGACAATCCCCATATATACCTTTCTACCTTTACATATTCAGGAGTAACCATTCGTGGAACTATGTAGGTCCCCTTGATGTATGGATCTTTCACAGAATTGTTTATCTAACCTAGAGTGCGGAATCCTCTAAATCAGATTTATTACAGAAACGAGTAGAAACAGAATTTCACAATCAAACTGGTCTTCTATTGATTATCCAACTTGCAGTTTACAATCAATTCAAGACCTCACGACCTCACAGCCTATCTCTGTGATCTTGCTACAAACCCTATTTCGAATTCTTACTCCCTCTCTACATTTTCTCTCTCTAGAATTCTCTAACCCCTAAAACCCTAATCACAAAACATGTTTATATACCACATGTTTGTGAACTGGGCTTCCTACTGGGCTAGACCATTTTCCAAGCCCATTACAATAATAAACTCACTAACCAATAAGCTAAGCCCAATGCAAAATATCCAAAGACTAAATAATCAAACTATTAAGTTGTTGTCACCGAATATGCACCAACAGACTCCCCCTTGACAATAGCTTCATAGTGTAACTTTGTCTTCAAACATCTTGTGTTCTTTTGGTCTTTGGATAGCGTCAGCTACACAGCTTCTGACATCAACAGACTCCCCCTTAGCTGATGCTTCCAATCTCCAAAACTTTCATTCGTTGTAGATCAGTTAGCTAGCAATCCTTAGTTAAGTAAGTAAGCTCCAACTCTTCCATATCTTTCTTTCTGCAATGTAGTAGAAGGATCCTACCATACACCTTCACACGTTCTTTGCTTCACACTCAATTTGCACTTTACTTGTATTCTGCACTTCATGTTGATAACTGCATCAATCTGTTTAGCAACACAAGCAAGTATCTCGAAAAACCATTAGTCTTTTTCACATATAAAGATAAACCAATATTTTATCTTAGTTTGCAAAAACAACTACTTGTCAGTTCAAAATGGAAGTCCTTTTAAAAGGAAATATTTTTGGTATTTTTGATATTTTAAGAAAGCAGTAAACTATTTACAAAAACAATAAACACTCTATTTTTGTGAGAATCACTAGTAAGAAGATCATATCAGCAAAATCAAACTGTTTTCACACTATTAGATAATTCTTTATTTAATTTTTCGTGAAAAGCAGTCCAAGACGATTACCAGTATGTTTGTCCACTTAAACAAAATGCATGAACATTTCAAGTACCATTACCATATGATACGTTAAGGTAATTTTATTTCTGATATACTAGTGTGTCCCACTTCAGGATATACCCCCGCGATCAAGGTATGCACAAAGATTCATCATAGTAGGTGAGTATACTGAATTCATCCGTTTTGTATTTCAACGTTTAGATAATTGGTGAACAGGTCAGTACTTCCGTACAGCAGAGAGACCAAAATATCTAACGAGGGCTAAGACAAATACCATTTTTTGGTACGAATTATGCATTTTGCACATTTGAATAACTCTCTTTGAGAGCTTCTTCATTTAAGGGTTTTGGAATTTTTAGCTCTTTTAAGATATCCTGGGTGTGTCTAGGTCAGCATATATCTAGATGCAGCAGAAGGACACCCCTGATATCCCCAGATGAAATAACAGTATAAAGACCCAAAACTTCAGATTTTGGCAATCTATCAACGCAAGATTTAAGGTCATTAAACCATACACCACTGATGTGTTCCCCACTCATACACAGTTCATTTAAGTTTATATCACATTGGTAAGTTGATTATTTCATGCTTTTTGCCTACTGGTACATCATATGATGAAGCTGCTATCACACTTAAGCAATTTAATTTATTTTCAGTGTGACAGTCTAACATGCTGATGTACTATCATTTCTTCTTTTTCACACAGTGATAACTCATTTTTAATTTTCTATTTTTTATGTTTTTTATTTTTCAATTTTTTTTATTTTTGATTTTTAAGAAAAACAGTAAACTATTTACAAAATTCTTATGAAAAACCAGTTATTCAGGATTCCTTATCCCGTTGAGTTCGACTAAATGTTCAAAGCGAGCCCTATCAAAAGCTTTAGTATAAAGATCTGCCAGGTTATCTAGTGTGTCAACTCAGCACTTTGAACTTCAATTTAAATCAATCAATATAAATATATCAACAATCTCACATCCCCCCTTTATGTGCCTAGAGCAGCCACTATCAACATACCATAAGTTGATAATCCTCCTTAGCAGCTCCTGTACACACCAACCAAGAAATTAGTTAGATTGGGGGACCCAAGCCTTAATGGTCTTGGGTCGTCCAAATTCACCAACCACTGGAACATCCATCCAATATCCATTACTCCTAACTGGAGTCTTGGATCTCAGACCTGTTGATGGAATTTGATTTTGATTTCCACTAGGTCTTTGGTCCTGAGGGTTCCTATATGTGTTTGGACTATTTGACCTTTGGAAATTTTGATTTTGATACCATGAATTTTGATTCCAAGAAGCATTATTGTTGTAATTTCTAAAGCCATTGTTATAAAAAGTTCGACCACCATTATTTTGGTATCGATTTTGATATTGACCTTGACTTCTGAAATTATTAGAATTAAAATTGTTCATTCTTGGTGAACTGCTTCTAGGTCTCTCGTATCTGCCTGGTGGAGATCTAGGCTGAAATCTTGGTTGATTTCTTTGAAAACGTGGAACTTGTGGAGTTCCTTTTTCAGCCTTATCTTCACCAACAGCAACATTCTCTGGTTGCTTAGGAGCAGATTTCTTTGGAGAATTTGAACCTTTCTCCTCACTATCACCTTTCTTCTCTGGTAATTTCCCTCTCTGTTTTTCACTAAGTTGTGCTTCACTCTTTTTGTTAGGACAGCAGCTAGCTACATGTCCCTTGGTGTGACATTTGAAGCACGATCTCCTTTTCAAAGACTTCTTAGCTGGAGTCTCTGAGGTAGATCCCTTATCAGATGGTGATGATCCCTTGGATGAACCTTGTTTAGTTTGCTTGGATTCAGATTTTTCTTTTTTTTATTTTTAGCAAACTCTACATTTGATTCATTTTCAATAACAATTGTTTCATTTTTCATATCACTACCTTGAACAAAATTAATCTTTTTAACAAAAGCTTGATTTTTATTCTTAGGCGATGAGTTTTTCCTTTTCAAAGGTTCCCTGTTATTGTTCTTCTTAGCATCATCACTCTCAGATCCATCACCTTGACTTGATGTGGATCCGAAACTACTAGGTGCAGATGCCATAAAGTCTGCTAGCTCATCTTCACTAGGCAGGAATGAATAGTCATGACTAAGAGGAGGTGGAACTTCATTAAAGCCCTGGAAGCCCAAACTGGTCTTGTCATTACTCTTCTTTAACCCACCCATCATGTGTTTCATTACAAAAGACGAATCTCTGAATTGACTCAATTTCTTTTCAAGTTCAACAATTTTGAGTTGTGCATCTGACAACTCTTTGCATTTTTCAGAAATCTCTTTTGTTTTCTCAGCCATCATGTCATGAGCTAAATCTATTACTTGAAGTTTTTCATTTAACTTGCATGTTAAAGCTTCAATTTCACTTTCATAACCTCTTATCTTCTTCAAGTATGTAGATTCATTTCTTTTAGCAAAAAAAATTGACTCTTTTACATTCGACATCTCGCTTACCAGACTTTAGTTTTGTGTTCTCAACCTGTCAACCTCACCCTGTAGTTTACGACATCTTAAAGACACAGAATTAGATAGTACCTTTTCCTCATGAACTTCTGTATTTTCATCAGCAACAACCTGTTCAGCTTCACTCTCTTTCTCTACTTCAGCATCCACTTTTGCTTCAGCATTCTCCACTTGAGCTTCAGCATTCTCCACTTGAGCTTTAGTATTTTTCACTTCAGATTCAGCATCACTCACAATAGTTTCAGCCTCATCAACTGGCACTATCTCTGCCATGAATGCCTGAGTGGCATTCTCATTTCCTTGATATCGCTTTTGTAATGCATCCCACATATCCTTTGAATTAGTGTACTTTGTGAAGGTATGCTTGATGCTATCAGGTAAGGACATCTTTATCGCAGCCAAGGCTCTCTTTTCAGCCTCATGCATCCTTTTATCATCCTCTTTCATGTTCACATAGTCTGTTCGACGTGGTCTGCCCTCATAATCGTGTGTTGGGTTTATGTGCCCATCTTCAATACAGATCCACATGCGTGCATCCTGAGATTTAATGAATGATTGGAAGCTGTCCTTCCATGTAAGATAATTCTCCACCTTCATCATCTTAGGTGCATTCAATTTTGTCATGTTCGACATTTTAACGCAAACAGACTGGTAAAACCTAACAAAATATCTCCGAAAACAGTGGTTACTAACTTACACCGTTAGAATCGTCTCGAAAAGACGAATCCAATGATATATAATGTCAAAAACCGAATTCGGTATTTTCCAGAGTCAAAAACCGAATTCGGTATTTTCCAGAGTCAAAAACAAAATATCTCCGAAAATAGTGGTTACTAACTTGCATTCAATTTTTTTTTTGCCCTAAAAATGCAAGGAATTTAACGGTGCAGACGGTTCTGTCAAACGAGCTGCGAATCAATTTCTATTTGCGAAACACTGAAATTTTATCGACGCTTGCCAACGAAAATTCCACCCCTTAATTATGCTGTTAATTTCGTTGGTTATGATGTTAATTTCGCTGGCCTTTTATACTTATTAAATTCGCTGGTAATTATGCTGTTAATTTCGCAGATCTAGTTCGCTGAACAGACAGGTCAATTTCGCCGGGTATTTCGCTATTACGACGACTTGTAAAGTCCCCGAAAACCGTAGTAATTTCGCTGTGGATAATTACCCGGTTACCAAAGTCGCCTTTGGATTTACTTCGCCGATAGATATGCTGGTACAGTTAATTTCGCAGGTCAGACAAATTCGCTGACTTGTTAATTTCGCTAAACCAGTAAATTCGGAATCTCAATCTGATCAAAATTCTGAAGATTTTCCTGATTCTCCAACACAAATCTGCAAAATCTAAACACCAAATCAGCACAACAATTTCGAAAATTATAAAGAACAGATGGAAAACCACGAAGAACAGTCTTCGAATCTTCAAGAAATTCAGCCAAAAATTCTTCCAGAATCAACCAAAAACTTTCCTGGAAACCCTGAAACCTGCAAAATAGCAATCAAACAAACCAGAAGATCAAAACAACCAACAAATTTCGAAAATTTTATAAAAAATTTCGAAAATTTAAAAACCCTAATTTTCAAATTTTAAAGATTTCGAAAATTTTGAAAATTTCTTCCTGTTTTAGCAGCCAACAATTCTGAACCGAGCCTTCAAGAGCCTAATGCTCTGATACCAATTATAGGTCCCCTTGATGTATGGATCTTTCACAGAATTGTTTATCTAACCTAGAGTGCGGAATCCTCTAGATCAGATTTATTACAGAAACGAGTAGAAACAGAATTTCACAATCAAACTGGTCTTCTATTGATTATCCAACTTGCAGTTTACAATCAATTCAAGACCTCACAACCTCACAGCCTATCTCTGTGATCTTGCTACAAACCCTATTTCGAATTCTTACTCTCTCTCTACGCTTTCTCTCTCTAGAATTCTCTAACCCCTAAAACCCTAATCACAAAACATGTTTATATACCACATGTTTGTGAACTGGGCTTCCTACTGGGCTAGACCATTTTCCAAGCCCATTACAATAATAAACTCACTAACCAATAAGCTAAGCCCAATACAAAATATCCAAAGACTAAATAATCAAACTATTAAGCTGTTGTCACCGAATATGCACCAACAAACTATCCTCGCCAAGTCGTTAAAACGAGAAGTGTAAGCTCTGACGTTCAGACCTTCCATGGTTAGGTTCCAGAAGTCGGTCTCGATTTTCTGAATTTCACTGCGCGGGTAGTACTCTTTTAGGAGCATCTCTTTAAGTTCGTTCCAGGTCAGACCGTAGGCAGCGTCTTCACCCAAAATTTGAACTTGCGAGTTCCACCAGGACAGTGCTTCATCAAGAAAAGAAAAAGAATCATATCTCACCCGTTGATCAGCGGCACAATCACTGATTGCCATGACAGATTCCATCTTCTCAATCCATCGGATGATATCTAAGGGTCCTTCAGCACCGGTAAATGATCGTGGGTTACAACCCTGGAATGTTTTATATGTACATCCGTGCACTGCTTAATAATGTTAATAGAAATCAGGAATTTATTCCAATGATAACATAACACATGAACTACTAAAACTTTCCGATCACATTTTACCTGGAGGATTTCCATTATGTGCCCCACCAAAACCTTGTCTGTGTGCACCACGTCCACGTCCACGTCCCTGACCATTATTTTGGTTAGCATTGAGCTGTTCCATGGCAGTATTAACGTGTTGGGCTATGAGTTGAGCCAACTCTTCCGGTGTGGTAGGTAATCCGGTACCCTGTCTTGCTTTTGGCGGCATTTCGTCATTTCTATTATTACGAGAATAATATCCACATAAGACGATAACCAAAAATAATTCAATCATTAAATGTTAGTGGACCAAACATTGCGCATGTAAAATATCCACATTTTAATGAGAAAAATTTTAAACCAAAAGTACATCATTGGTATTTATTATAGAAATTATTTAAACTCGTTTTTAGTATAAAAGACTATTCTTGGCATGTCTACATCGACACCCATAAACAAGTTCACACAAAATTCCCAAATAATATCCAAAAATGAAACTGGCACGCAGGCCACAAACACAAAGAACATAAAAAATGTCTAACAATACAATCCATCAAACGACAAAACAAACAAAAAACTATCATTAATGCCTCAAACCTAGAGACTTTAACATCTCCTGGACCAGCCCCTCCAAATCCACAACCCTCCAGTGCATCTCATCTCTCGCGATGTCGTCTATAACCTTCAACTCCTCATGATCGTCCATCTGTCCCTCAAGGTACTTCGCCTTTACTTTGGCTATATCTTGGTCTTTGCGCAATGCGGCGAGCTGTCGATCACAATGGCAATATCGATCTACCCTATCTCCTTTCTGCTTCTTGGAAGCAGGTACCATCTCAGCACATGACGTAGTTGCGATGTCCCCAGCAGGCCTAATCCTCTTCCTATGATGATAATAAACTAACAGCGGCGTAGAAGAAGTGCATGACTCTAAAACAGGCAAAGAAGACTCAGACAAAACAAGTGGAGGGATCTCAGTAACAGGCTCGATCATAGCAGCAGGTGGGACGACTGATGGCTCTAAGGGTCGAGCCGTGGCGATAGTGGCATCCACCCCTGGTACGATACTGGGAGATCCTCCGACAGTAGGGACACCCCTGATCACGTCACCGATAACTGGTACAGTGAGAGATGTCGTCCCGTCTCATGGATTGAGAGAGGTGCATCATCATCTATCCACCCGTTGCTAGTGAAAGCGCATCGGGGGTCTACCTGGCTGGCAAAAGCAGCAGGATTGACGTGGAAAAATGAGGTAAGCTCGGTAGTACCAACCATCTGTGGAGCCGTGATAGGTGTCTCTGGCAGCGTAGGTCTGGATGAAGTCTCGAAATCTGGCTCGTAACCTGAGTCGTGGATCTCGATGACCTCGTGTTCGTGCGACATCTGTGACACACATATAACCGTACAAGTGCGTAATTAACATAAATAGTAACAAATAAGATCAAATAAACAGAAAATCACGTATGCACATAAAACACATAATGGTTTTCATACATGATAAAATATTTTCTATGTTTATTTAAAAATCTTGGCTTCGAGAATTTTGGACTTTACATTTCAAAATTCTCCGGTTGAAGTCTAGTGTTTTCCCCAAAAACATCTAGTTCGCTAACAACCAATGGCTCTGATACCAACTTCTGTCACACCCCAAAAACGTCGCAGCGGAATATTGAACGTAGTGGTGATGGAAGTTGGTGCCCATTTATACCTTGTCGGACGATGCACTCATTTGTTGGACATTTTGACATATTTTAAAACATAAGTATTAAACATTACATTTTAAAGGTCACGACACAACCACATAAGTTAAGTTGTTTTGATCCTCGTGGATCTTATTACAAACGTCCCAGAAAGTTTAAAAGTTGTCCAACATATTTAAATAAAACAACAAGCATCATTAAACACAAGATACGCCATGATTTCCCGAAGCCGAACTCAAGTACCTGTAGAACACGTTAAAATCAAGTGTCAACACAAAGGAATGTGAGTTCACATATTCACATACAAACAATATTATTCCAAGGAAAACTTTCTGATTAGGTGTTTATTTGAAAACATCCATATAATTTTAGAAAGTTCATTTTACTTCCTTAATAAAATCCATGGGCCTTCCGTCGGTTCATCAATCCGACAACAACACTCTTTCCCAGGTTTTGTATATTAAATTATTGCGTCAATTAGCTAGACGATACGAACTATATATTAACCATGCAGGGATAATCAAAGCTAGACAATAAACATAATTTAAATTCGTCATTTGACTTGACACGGGGCGACCGGTCACGATGGGGTTGTCAACCCGATAGATCTACCAACAATTCATCGCGTGCAATACTTAAATGATTAAACGACACCATTGGTGGTTGGTCCATATTGAGACCATTTATGATGTCTGCCTCACGTACAATATATATATCCTACTAATATAACAATTTAATACACGATGTTGTACGAATCCCCTGAAATCCCCACCGAAATGTAAGCCGATGCTGTTACTTACTCTCTTGAGACCAAGCAATATTCGTACCAGCTAGTTGTTTTCCCCAAACATATATTTATTAAAAACATTTTATCTCGAAATGTATAATTTATCAACTCAATATATTTTCAACGAAAATATATAATTTATATTAAAAGGTACGTTTTAATCCAAAAACATTATTAAACCTTTTATTGGCGTGTTCTACCCCCAAAACATATACAAAGCAGTAAAAAGAGGGGTTTAGTGACACTCACCTTTGGGTGCGTATTTTAAATAGCGCAATCCTAGTGATTGATTTCTAGACTTCCTAATATGTATATAGGAACTATTTTTAAATCAATATTTATCACAAAATCCTAAGTTTCTCTGTTTTCTTAGAATTGTCACATAACTTTGAGATTATCTCGAAAAGTTGTTATTTTTTATTATGTTGGCACGTTAATATATATATATGAGTCCATGTGTATATTTTTATGATTTTGCGACTTGAACTATTTTATTAGTGACCATTATTGTGTAAATCCGTTAACTCTTCCGTTTATACGCAATATATCTACGATTTGCGCGTCGTAATATATATACATAAACGTTCATATAATTTAACACCGAGACACGCGAAATCTTGTTAACTTATCTATTTTGTCATTTTGAAAGCAAATATACATAAAATATCGTATATGTATCAAATTTCATACTCGACAAACAAGTTTCACGTGTAACGCAATTTTTACTATTTCTACCGCACAAAACGTACAAGCATACATGCGTAAGCTAGATTTCTAACATCATGTTAAAAACTTAACATATTTTCATATTCTAATGTTTAAATCACATAACACATTTTACCACATAAAGTTTACCCAAAGTTGCACCCTTACTAGTGTGCATTGAAAATGTGTATTTTAGCGATTCGGTAACGTTTTCGGGCGTCGGAAGTCACGTATGACCAACCAAACACCAAGTAAACTTAAAATTAGTCAAAATACTTATTTTTAAACAAAAAATACCAGTTTACTTACTGATCTAAATCAGTTTTATAAAAATCATTCGAAAAACCGATCTTTGACCGTTTTAACGCATAGTTTTGCGTTAAACGTTACTATAATCATCCCAACTCGAAACGACTTGATATTTTAAAACAATACATGTTATTTACTGATTAAAATAGTGATTATAATCAGATTAGTGCAGTTTTTGTATAAGTCACATAAATCATGCGATTTCACATATTTTACAACTTTTAACGCACCATGTACAACATGCAAAGCTAACAAACATTATGACAAAGTTATAAGTCACTAAATACTTTAAAATAACTTCATTTTAGTGTTTATAATATGCTCATAACTTATTTTTACTCAATCATACTCAAATCACCTTTTTAAGATCATATATCATTATGCATGTCTAAGTATTTGCATCTAGTATGCTCATATCATAACTTTATCATCTAATATGATCTCAATACATCAAAACCTCACTAACATCTTGTTCTTTCAAATATCATACATAACACTTTAATCCTTCAATCATTCATGTTCATTCATCCTTAGATCCTTCACTTTTATGATTACACAACAACTTTAACATACATGCATACATATATACATATATGTACGACACACATATGAACTTCATAAAGTTCACTTTTCATCATATTCCTCATAAATCACATGACCCTTTTTAGAACCTTATTATATGATACCTTTTCAACACATGCATGTACTTATCTTTCAAGATTCAACTCAAATCTATCAAAGATCTTTAAACAAAAATCAAAACACAACTAAACACATACACCTTCATAACTTTCGGCCATATACACATACATACACACACCCATTTTTATTTTGTTCAAAACTTATTTGTTTGATAGTTTCAAGTTAATGTTTAGATTCAAGAATCAAGAGAAAATTTTACTATCTTCTTTATCATTATGAATCAAGAACAATGTTTAATGAAATATATTATACCTTCAAGATTTTAGATGGGTTTTTGACAAAAGATGGTGATATGGGGCTTGTTCTTGCTTGAAATCACTTCCAAACCTTCTTACAAGCTTAGAATCACCATGATTAGCCCTTGAATCTTCATGTTTTAATTGTGAAAATAAAATGTTGAAGTGTTTAGGGGGTTTCGGCCGTAGGTGTTCAAGGAAAGAGAGAGAGAGAGAGAGAGATAGGAGTTTTGATTCTTGAATTATGAATGATTATGTGTGAGAGAAGGTTTTTAAATGATGGGTATCATTTCCAAGGTAACACTTGGCATATGATTGGCAAAATTGAAAGAGGTGGGCTGCCATAGGGCCGCCACCTTTCAACCTTCACACACACATCACCTATACATACATATATTATATGTATATTAGCTTAAAAACATGCATTTTACTGAATACCGGGTATTTTATCTAGCGTTTTAATCCCGTTTTAATGCGTTTTAAATTATTTTTATCATTCTATAAAAATAATCACTTAAAATTATTACTGAAATAATTACCAGTTGCCTTGACTGGCTGTGTTGACGGTATTTTGTTTAATTCGCGCAGTATCGCGCGGTACGCGCTCAAACTCGAAAAATAGAGTTTCTTAGCGTTTTAAATTATTTTTCCACACGGATATGATTAAAATTATTATTCTAATCATAAAAGACTATTTTTAGGATTTTAACACTGATCGGGTAGTCACCGACATTCGTTTCGCATTTTAAACGTTACGCGATAAGCGTTAGTTTTATCGTTGCCAACATAATTTTTATATACATCTAAATTTACCAACACATAAAATATCATATATTAACATCACAGTCAGTCACAAATAGTCATGTTACATGTTCACTACACAGATTGCTATTGTCCGGTACGGCCTCAGAGGCCGGGTGTCACACTACACGAGCTTCTAGATAAAGAAAAGGACCTTTTCTGGAACCCATGGGTCCCATCTAAAACCTTCAGCCGCCACCTTGTTCCAGATCGGATTCGCCACCTCATCTCTAAACTGAGTGACTGAGAATTTTTTCCCTCTCCATCCGCGCTTTGACCACCAACTTTTTTGCCCCACCTACTCCAGCTTTGATAGTGTCTTTCAAAACCGAGCATATATCCTTCCAATTTCCAACCAGTACTTCTTAAAGAAAATATACGGAGCCTTCAACTTATATATGAGTGGGTTGATTTGGATTATATTTTATTTTAAATGGGGCAAATGCTATAACTAAATTTAAAAGGGTTATAATAAATAGGTCAAATGGGTCCACGAAGTGTATTTTTAATACAAGACAACGCCTTAACCATTATATTAACTATCCCCACAAAAATGAAATCACTGTCTTTATATTGCACACCCGACACACTAAATAAGTTATAAAATATATAAAAATATCATACAAAAAGAGTTTTGGGTCAACCCAATCCAACCCATACAATGGTGTTAGAATTTTTAACAACTAACCTTCTCTTTTTTCCCAAGTCTATACTCCAATTCCGGTTGAGATCAACTCAGCTGCCTGCAAACAACATCAAATACAAAGCTATAAAACTAACAATATTATCTCTTTCAAAATACAAATAATAGTTGCATCTAAGATTAAAAGCAAGACCATTTCTTCTTTCAAAACGGTCTCCTGCTTCGACTTTCTTGCGTCCATTCAGATTTTCCACGGGTACCACCTGAAAGACCATAATCAGTTGACATTAATCATATAATTCTAAAGGCTACATATTCAATCAGATCTATATACTAACTCTACTATAGAAAAAAAAACAAATTTGAAAAAAAAACCTTCACTTCCAGAATTCTGAGTAATACTTGGATCTGATACAAAGAGTACACAAGCTTCTACAACCGCCTTTACATTGGAATGTAAATCAAACTTGTCATGACAAAAAAGTTAATATCTCAAGGTGAAATCTTTTGTTATCTTTTTAATAAAAACAACTAAGCTTAATAGACTAATATCTGATTACAAGACAACGCACGGTCCTTTAAACCGCAACACTCGAATAGACGAAAATGCGAATTAACAGCAGCAATGGCGGACCGCCGCCGGTAGTCATCACTAGAGTCTGAAATCACAAACTCTGCCCTCGAACAACAATCGAATGCCACAAAATCAATCGTCGGATGTTTGGTAAAAGAAAAGTCTCCTGTTTTCAACGCCTCCAAACCATTTCTTCTTTCAAAAAGGTCTCCTACTTCGACTTTCTTGGGTCCATTCAGATTTTCCACGGGTACCACCTGAGAGACAATAATCAGTTGACATTAATCGTATAATTCTAAAGGCTACATATTCAATCAGATCTTTATACTAACTCTACTATAAAAAAACAAATTTGAAAAAAAAAACCTTCACTTCCAGAATTCTGAGTAATACGACCTCAGCATCACCAAGTCGACAGTTATAACACAGGAAATTTTCTGTAGGAAAGATTATTAAGATTCAAATGTTATGTTTAACCGCAAGTGTATAACTATAAAATAAAGTACAAGATTCTCATTCACCTCATTTTACCTTTGTTGAAGCGCAAATGATTTCCTTAATGGTTTTTCAAATCCTACGACCATCTCCAACCAGATGCATGTTTACCTGTTCGCAAGTTGAACTCCTAACAGCCTTGAAAGAATAGAACAATCAATCAAAGGTCAAAGATGATAAAAGATTCAAAATAATGCAAAAGGTACGTTCATTGTCTAAACATTCAACCATTTCATATAACTTTCCACTAGGGGTGTGCAAAAAAACGAATTAACCGACCCATAACCGAACCGAAAAAACCGAACCGAATGGAAAACCGATGGGTCGGTTTTTAATTTTTTGAAAACCGACAATCATGGGTCGGTTATGGTTTTGTACGTTTCAATAACCGCCATAACCGAACCGACCCGCTAGTTAAATAAAGTCATGGTTAACCGACCCATATGCATAACCGATCCAAATCCAACGTAGGGGCGCGCAGGAATACCAAAGGACCATTTATGCATTTGAATGTTTAGCCACTCGTAGGTAAACTGTATATTTATTAGGTTATTGCTCTACTAAATTTTATGTGATGGTTAACCTATGGATATAAGTGCCACGATGCCTACATCTTGCTATTTTAATAATTTTGTATATGATCTTTCATGGGGAACTTGTAATTTGTTTTTACATGTGTATTACTGTATTAGAAAGAATATCCAGTAGCGAAACAAAATATGACGTCTGTTAGAAATATGAATTTTACAAAATATGAAGTCTGTTACAAAATATGAAGTCTGTTACATTTATTCCCTTAACTTTTTTTGTCAAATGTAGATGGAAACACCTGGTTAACCGACCCATAACCGACCACCATAACCATCAAAATCGCCATAACCGAAACCACCATAACCGAGCGGTTATGGTTATGACTTTTCCATAACCGACATCTCGGTTATGGTTATGGTTATGACCCAAAACCAACCCAAACCGACCCATGCACACCTCTACTTTCCACATGGAAATTATACACACCTATTCTTAAGGGGATAAAGTCATTTAAGTTTTAAATACCGTAGTGACCATTTTCTTAACAAACTTTGTGATTTCAACTAATACCACAGGGACAAAAAGTTATTTATTCTATAAAAAATAAAATGTCATCTCCTAGTGATTACCATGTTAAATATAAAAGCAAAAGTTGTAATAACTGGTAAACCATACCAAGTGGAAATGATCCACCAAACCCTCTAATCCCGGGTGCCTTTTTTGCTATTCTTCTTACAAGCTCAGAGCCAACATCTATTCTCTGACTTTAAGATGGGTCAGTTGGATAACAATCGGTCTGAATTATGTAATAGCTTTTCTACCAGAACCATCAGTTCTTTTCCTTGAACTACTTTGATACGCAACTGCTGTTAACTTAGCCACTGAAAAAGCAACTTCAGCTGATACATCTTTCATTTCATTTGTTATTGATCATAACCACCATATATGTCCTCTTCGGCAACAATTTCATTACCCAGGCCACATATCTATTGTGTTAAAGCACAATAATGAAACTCGAAACCCCAAATGTGCTGAAATAAACAAAAAAAATAGAGCAAAGATTATAACTGAAAATGAAAAAGAATGTATGAAACAATACATAAATAAAATAATAAGAAAACTGGTCAGTAGGAAGAGACCTGATTTGCATAATAATCCTTTGAAAGAGATCCTAACCGGAGTTTTGTATAATAAAACCTACACCGATAATCAAAATTCTTTTTTATTCATTGAATGTTCACATAAAACATGAAAGAACATAAATACCAAATATCAAAATCAAGAACTAAATTTAAACTCCAATAGAACCTACAGAACATTTTAACATCAACAAA
Source organism: Helianthus tuberosus (assembly GCA_030545235.1). Taxonomy (NCBI): domain Eukaryota; kingdom Viridiplantae; phylum Streptophyta; class Magnoliopsida; order Asterales; family Asteraceae; genus Helianthus; species Helianthus tuberosus. The sequence goes on from CM060363.1 coordinate 134,139,201, forward strand.
GCATACCTTAATGCATCGTTATAAATACCATACTCAGCTTCATACACCATTGATAAAAGCCATATTATGAAGCCTAAAAGCACAAATCACAAACAACCGTATCTTAGATATTCAAAGTGAGTCTCCTTTATATATTAGGGAGATGTACGTACCTCAACATCAGCATTATTTTGAATCCCTTCAGATGTTTTCACATAATCGGGGTCTTTACTGCAACCAAATAAATCACCAGACGAAATAATTAACCAATATAGACTTTGGATCTCATATATAGGATCTCAGATCCAAATTGGATAAGGCGGATGAAAACCCCTAATCAACTCTAGAATACACATAACCTAAAATCAATGAAACAAAGATTTTGAAGGGGAAGATTGAGGTGAAGACGACTATAGCAAAATCCAATGTTAATAACTTCAAATCGGAACAAGAAACTTACTTTGAAACAACCTTTAGAATCAACTTTGGTGTGGTGAGATTAACGAAGAAGAGATTAGGGTTGATGAGTGGTTTTACAGGAGGAAGAAGAAATGGAAAATTAGGGTTTACAAATGAAAGAGCGGCATTAATATTGTCAGATTAGGGATGATGCCGACCCGAATTTAATCTGGATCCCGCATCCACATGTCTTCAGTTTTTCCCGCCCAAATCACAAAAAAACTTGCACCACAACATGACACCTCAGCAAAATTATTCACGTTTATTATATATAATAAATTACCTTATTTCTCAACCTCTGTCATTCTTCTCGAGTCTAATGGATTGTCATGTACGTCCAAAACATTTTGCAAAATATGATCTTAGTATCTATGCTTTTGTGTTTTTTTCTTTACATAATGATAATAACTAAATTAATAATAATGATGAAAATAAAACAATAATAAAATACACAATTATTATGAGATAACCGTGCAAGTTCATAGTAATTTCATAGGGACCCTACCTGTTATCCAATATCAATATTTATAAGAATCGAATTACACATAATTTAAGGTATAAAAACTTTTTTAAAGAAAAAAAAACAGATAAAAATACTAAAACCTTTCTCATTATATTTATATATATATAAGGAAAAACATAAAATGAAATACCATGCAAAAATACCTCGTTTTCCAGCTCAGGAAGTGTCTTTTTTGACTTTCACTATAGTATCAGCACATAATACTTTTAGGCGTTTCGCGCCACTCCCACAAAGAATTAGCAAACAAAAAATGAAAATGCAAAGGTTATTAGTTTGTTTGACGTTAATCTGGGTAAAATACGTAGAATATAAAAATAGCTAAAAAGGAATACAGGTAGAATAGATGGAAAATTTTAATCTTAAAGGGTATGTGTACGACCTCTTGAAATAATTTATCAGACAATTATGTCAATAAGAAGGTGAATTGTTATACTTTTATTATTACGATGGTGAAGTATCCTAAACATACAACTATTTCAGTATTTACATATATACCTAATTTTTTTTACCTATACATACAACCTTTTCATGTTATGCTAATACTCAGATAAAAACATACTACAATTTTATACTAGGGTGAAGTATCTTTGTTTTTCAGCCTGCATTTTCCTGGAAAATATAGACCAGTGAGTAAAGGAAGTGACAAAACTATTATATCAACTATATTATATGAAACAAATGTATTAAAAAGAACATTAATAAAGACTCTCATTTCCACATAAAGCCTCTTCTGTGAAGTGCTTTTGAATCACAAAAGGAAAACATGTTAGCAGGTGATTTAAAGAAAATTAACATGATCAATAAAAAGATTAAATAACCGGCAAATAAGCATGCTTGAATTGGACCACGAAAGAGGAATTAAACATAGAACTTTGAAATTAAACATGAATCGATGAACTAACTAATGTAGATCTAATTGTTTATTAAACATAGAATTTTATACCATCTAAACCCTAAATAATTGAAACTTGATTAAAAAATAAACAATACATCAAAACACAAAGGCCAAAAGATTAAAGAACATACCTACAATTGTGGATGACGAATAAAAGAAGAAGTAGATGAATCGAAGAAGTAGACGCACAATGTAGGTATTTAGGGTTTGTGAAGAAGTAGATGATCCAACGATCAATAATTTTCCAGATGATTACCCTGAAATTAAAACATATCATCAACAAAAAAAAAAGGATTAATAAACAGACAATATTTGATTGAACATGAATGCAATTTTCATATTATAATTAGCAATATCTTGTTGCTTTATTGAGTTGCACCTTTAGCATTGGAAGTTTTTCAAAAAGAAAATTTGATTTTTCACTTCTAACCCAAAGGTTTTTATCTTTTCCATTTTAACCTCTTTGACTTTTTTTGTACTTTTAACCCAAAGTTTTTCATCTTTTATAAATTAACCCCAACAATTTTTTGTTTCAACTTTGGTCCCTAATATTTTTCATCGTTTGCAAGTTTTTCGTTTTAGGTTTCGTTCTAAATTTTGCGAGTTAACACCCCGCAACGTGTGTGTGGGGTTCAACGTTTTTTCGTGTATTTTTTCCGTTTGACAGACCCGTCGCTACGCGTCTATTTTTCCTGTTTGATAGGTTCTTCACAACGTGAGGGTCCTAGATCGACTTAGTTATGTTTTTCTATGTTTTACGTTTTGGTCAAATTTCTTCGCATTAACACGCCGCAACGGGCGTGCGTGGTTCAACGAATTTACGTATGCTTTGTGTTCGGTGTTATTTTTTCCTTTGTTATTAATTTTTTACGAGGTTTTCTGGTATTGTTGGTCGCTAGCAGTGGTGTAGCATTGCTGCTACTTGGCATGGTTTTACGTCCCGCCACAACGCCGGGGGCTTAGTACTAGTTAATAATAAATATAAAAAACGAATGCGTCTAAAACAAACATTGGATGATCAAACTTGAATCGAAGAAGATGGATTGAATCAGAAATCACGTTTATGGATTTATGGAAGATCATTTCTCATAATCGGCTAGAGGGATTTAGGATTTGTGGGAATTTTGTTAGGATGAATGCGTGTTGAGAAAGGGAAAAAAAGCTAAAAAAATAAATAAATTAGGATTGTCAATTCTTACGAAAGAGATAGAAAATGAAAATATTAATATTTTCAAAAATAAAAGTTGCTTATATGCATTCCCTTTTAGTCATCTTAAGATTCTACCACAGCATTGTCAAGTGTCTCAAATACATCTTATTTATTATATTATATAGAATATAGATATCAATATAGATTAGTTTATAATTTATTGGTTTTTATCACATTACCAAACATATAAATATACACATACAAAGAGAGTGCTCTTTTACCAAAATAATGTGAAACATACTTAAATCATGATATAATTATGCATTACGTGTTTACAGTAAGGTATATATAATAATAATAATGCATAACTATGTATATAATTACACATCATGGAGAAGGTTCATTGAGTAACATTAAAAAAGTGGGGAACAGCGGTGAACCGACTCAAACGAACTCTGATTGGACTCATTCCAGCGGCGTTGGAACCGGCTCGTCAAACCCTAACTAAGATTTCTTAACCATAAACCCTAAATCCTAACTCCTAAACTCAAAATCCTAAAGCAAAAAAATAAGGTTAAAACCTAAGCCAAACCGTAAAATCTAAAATCTAAACCCTAAAAGCTAAACCCTAAAGGCTAAACCTAAAGCTAAACCCTAAACCCTAAAAGCCAAATCCTAAAGTTAAACCCTAAAGCCAAACCCTAAAAGCCAAACCCTAATATATTTAGGGTTTAGGGGTTATGATTTAGGGTTTAGGGTTAAGAGATCCTAGTTAAGGTTCGACGAGCCGGTTCTAACGCCGCTAGAATGAGTCCAATCGAAGTTCGTTTGAGTCGGTTCCTCACCTTTTTAGTGTTCTCCAATAAACCTCACACTACACACCATTATGTATACCCGTGGTACCCACGGGTCGCTCTATTTTTAAGGATATTAATATTTTATTAATTTTATTACAATGGTCCATTTTATAAAATTTGTGGTAATATATATAATACAATTCAATGTTAATCGTATATAATAATATATGCAAACAATGTGATTTCATAAGAAGTAAAGGGACCAGAAAGCAAGCCCAACTCTTTTTTTCATTCCATACAGAAGATTTCGTATGGAGTAAAGGGACAAAATAATATATTTAGGGTTTAGGGGTTATGATTTAGGGTTTAGGGTTAACAGATCCTAGTTAAGGTTCGACGAGCCGGTTCTAACGCCGCTAGAATGAGTCCAATCGGAGTTCGTTTGAGTCGGTTCCTCACCTTTTTAGTGTTCTCCAATAAACCTCACACTACACACCATTATGTATATATGTATATATAAGTACTCACGTTTTCTTAGAAGTCGAAAATGTATAAACATATACAACACATGTTTTTGCCTTGTTTTATACTTGGGATTTAATAATCTTCACTATATTAGTATTTTAAAAATACATTCATTCAATGTTAACTGAAATTAAGTGTAATTCTATTCTTATAAATATTGACTGAGAAACGTCTAGATTTGACTAGGATTGGCAATGGCCGGGTATTGGTAATCCTAGGCCCGTACCCGATTGTAATTCTTTGTCTCATACCCGGCCCGTTACTCGTTGGGTATTTGTCGGGTAATTACCCGTCGGGTATCGGGCATACCCACGGGTATCGGGTATACCCGTTAATTTCATAAAAATACCCGTTGGGACAAATGTGTATTTTTTTACTTTGATATTTATATAATTTACTATTTTAATGACTATAATAAATGAAAATATGATTAATAACTTACATATCATATTCAGACCACATATACCAATCTAAATCAAAACGATTACTTAATTAAATAATTGTATCAACACCACCTAATTGCATAAACATCCACATAATAAAGGGTGATAGCTTCCATATCCAACAAACATGCTTAAAAATAAGTTATTTGTTCACTAAGCACCTACCAAATACATATCCACATATGACTATAGAAAAGGTAATAAGTACATGTACTAAGTTTATATATATAGAAATATATAATATGATACTTTCAGGTATTATTCGCGTAAATGGGCCGGGTATCAGGCGGGTATCACTAAATCCCGTACCCGTACACGATTTTTTTTCTTTTTTAAGCCCGTACCCGGCCCATACCAATTGGGCTTCGGGTATACCCGGCCCGTATGTTTCGGGTTTTGGGTATACCCGCCGAGCTTAGGCTTTTTTGCCATCCCTAGATTTGACTGATTATGTCAATAAAAGCTTATAAATATCTTGAGATAGTTTTTAGCTTATGATTTATATCAAAATTTGCTTCTTAACATTTTACATATTAACAAACCTCATGGGCGGTAATAGTTGTTTCCTTCAATTGGTTGACATGGGCGGCAGGGGAATAGTGTCAGGCAGCTGCCTGGCACTCACCTATTGGCCCAACAAATTTACAGTTTTATCCCGCTTTAAAATTACGATTTTGCCATCAGTTCAAAAATATGTTTTTACCCCATTTAAAAATAAATTTACGTTTTTGCTCCCAGCTAAATATTTCAATTTTGTTCCCGGTTCAAAATTACGATTTTGCCCCGTTTCAATTTACAGTTTTGCCATTTGTTTTTTTCCCTTAAAATTACGATTTTGCCATCAGTTCAAAATTATGTTTTTACCCCCACTTAAAAATAAATTTACGTTTTTGCTCCCAGCTAAAAAATTCAATTTTGCCCTCGGTTCAAAATTACGATCTTGCCCCGTATAAATTTATAGTTTTGCCATTAGTTTTTTTCCTCACAGCCAAGTTACGATTTTGCCCTCAACTTAAATTTACATTTTATCCATCGTTTTTGTTTGTTTTCCTGGTGAAATTACAATTTTGCCCCCAGTGTAAAATTACAGTCATGCCGGCAGCTTCCTAGCACTCCCCCATTGGTACATTTAATTTACGATTTTTTTCCCTAAATTAAAATTATGATTTCGCCATCAGTTAAAAATTACGTTTTCCCAATCGTTTTTTTTGGCAAAACTATAAAGGTTTTTTGTTTTAATTGGTTTACTCGATTTATTTTTTTTCGTGTCAAGGAGCTGCCTAACACTCGCTCGTTAATCCTGAAAAATTACAGTTTTTCCCTGAGCCCAAAATTACGGTCTTATCATTGTTTTTGTTTTTTCCCTACCAAAATTATAGTAGTCTTTTTTTTAATTGATTGATAATTATTTGGCCATCGCCCCGCAACGCGGGCGGGGCATCAACTAGTTATTATACATATAAAAGTATAAAACCCAAGTGTATGATGACCATTCTTAAGAATTAGTTCACTGAACCTTTCTACACGAAGCAAATTAGCCTCTTTAGATCCAAACAGTTCGATATTCACGGTTTAGTGGATTAAATGGTTGGGTTTAATTTGAAACTTGGAACCATAAGGTAAATCGAATAGGGAGCCGCAGTCAAAAGCGAACCACTAAATCTCCAAATCGGTGCAACTGGTTGATTTGGCCAATGCAAACAACCTGACCGGTTTAGTTTGTCCTTCCTCCAAATAATACTTAGTAGCTCGGCCTAAAACTTCATCAAAATTAGTTAAGTCTGATTGTCGATGTCCCTAGTAACCATTAGGGCTAACTTCATCAAAATTGGTTGATTCTGATTGTCGATGTCCCTAGTAACCATTAGGGCTCTTCACGAACCGAACCGAGTCGAGCCAAGGCAAGCTCGGGCTCGGCTCGATTATAAATGGAGCTGAAAATCTAAGCTCGGGCTCGGCTTGGTTTTAAACCGAGCTGACTCGGCTTGGTTTGGCTCGATTTAAATAAAAATTAATACATAGCTCTCAAATTTAGTAGTCTAAATATTCTTTAATATTTCAAAAGAACATATAAAACATAAGCTCAACCTAATATATTAAAGCTAAAATCAAGTACAACACCACAAAATAAGTTTAAAATTTCGACGAAATACAATATATATTCATTTGCGTACTAATCAACATTCAAATATGGCATATATATCAAATTACACCACAAAATAAATTTAAAATAATACATGTAAACGATTATATAACACTATAACGACCTACATTTCTCTCTCCATAATATATAACTTGCACCTCATACTAGCATTTATGTTGTTATCCCGTTCTAGTGGTAGTGGTTATCTGCTCGAAATTTGTTATCTATGAAACTCGCCTCTATGTACATGATCAATTTAGATAAAATTATTTAACATTTAGGAAATAAATTGAGGGCAATTTTATATATTCCATAATAAACATATATAATATTATAAGTTATAAAATTATGCTTTGAACAACATTCTATATTATAATTGAAAACTTGTGTTATGAAATATTATATATTACAAGTTTAGAATTGGGTATATAACATGTCCCCAATAAAGCAACAACTTTTTAATTTTTAACTTTGATTACAAGACAAGTAAAAGAGGAGAACGGTTGACCTTTTTTTTTTAAAAGAAAACTTCTATAAAAAGCAACCGAACCCGAAGACCGGGACGGCAAAACAAGCCCGACTTACATAATTACAAATTTACACCAGTCCGATCACCGGATATTTTTAACCTTGGATCTATTTCTAAACCAGAGAAAGCCTAGGGATCTAATATCGCTAAAAATATCATCAATCTTGAACCGAGAGCCGTTGAACCTCGCGCCATTTCTAGCATTCCAAACAAACCAAAAAGTGATCAAAATAATACCATGGAAAACCTCTTTTTCCTCATTCCTTTTTCCACAGTGGATATACATTTCCAGAAGATCACGAAAAGAAAAAGCGTAGAAGATCGGAACACGGCTCCACGCACAAACCTTTTGCCAAAGAACCGAAGTGACGAGGCACGAAGTAAACAAGTGATCCACGGTTTCTTCTATAGAGTTGCATAGCGGGCAAAACTCATCCTCAATACTCATTCCTCTTTTTTTCAGAGCCTCGGCCGTAGGGATTCTTCCCATTTCTGCTTTCCAAGCAAAGAGATTAACTTTGACGGGAACCCAAGGACACCATTTCATAACATACCTTGAGCTGAAATCGAACGAGTTGAAGATGATAGACTTGACGGAGCTTACGCTAAAACTTCTGGAATTACAACCCAGCCATCTCCACGAGTCCCTCTTGTCCGACAGGACAAAGTTCCGAATTAAACCCAAAAGCCCAGTCAATTCAGCAGCTTCATTATCTTCGTTCGGTTCGTGACGCCATAGCCAGATTCCATCGCTACCCACACGGTCTTTAACAGAACAGCCTTTAACCACTTCTAACCTGAAGAGACTTGGAAACCGAACCATTAAAGGTTCATCCAGCAACCACGGGTCCAGCCAAAAACAAACTCCTTCCCCATTACCGACAAGTTGATGTATGAAATATACTAAAGAGAATTGATCGTAATTATTCATTAAAATGTTGATAATTTTTATTTTAGCCTCTATCTTTCTGTATTTAATTTAAATACATGTTTACTATATTTAATTTAATTACATGTTGCGTTATGTATCTCTATTTTATTCTTAAACATACTTTAAACCCAAGTTTTAAGCATATGAATGTTTTTAAGGTCAAAAGATGTGAAAGGGTCTTTTATTCATTATAAAGAAATAGCATTTATATCATTGGTTATATCTTTTACTTTAATCATGAGAGTGTTATTGGCGGATCTTAGATAAATAATAGAATCATAATATGTTGTTAATGTGTTAATTCTTTTTAACAAACTAATAATGACATTAGTCCCCTTTTTGATTAAGGACAAACTACAAAAAGAGCTACATTTATTTTAATATCCCTTCGTGGATGTGTGTGTTTTTTTTCTCACCCTTGAACAAAACTAAATTTAGACATTGTTTTATTATAAATTTTTTAAACGGCAAATCCTTTGTCTGTGGGACTTTAATCCAAGTCCCCCTTTTCAAACTCTAATGCTTAAAGGTTTTGTCTTTATCAATGGACCAACACCCCATTGATATACAATGTTTTTTATTTAGACCATCCGATCCCAACAGAGATGTGTAAAGACGTCATTTATGTGAAACAAAATAACTCTCAACCTCTTTTCACCGCGCTCACAAGTTGATAATTCTTGCACAACTCCATAACACTCTCTTTCCTTAATCTCACGTTTGTTTCAACTAAATTCTAAAAAAATTGGCTGTGTTGTAAAACAATGGTCTATTAGCAATCCATATACAACTATACTAAACATGAGAGAACAAGACTATAGAGAATAAGTGAATATGAATTCTTTTTCATTAAGATATCAACATACAATACAAAGAACTCTATATATAGTGTTCTTACATTAATACAAAGGACATGAAGAGATGGTGGTTACATATGTGGAGAGTCACCACATTATGGTGCATTCATAACACTCCCCCTTGACTATCCACATGATGAAATATAATAGTCTACTATTCTTTTAATACGCTAGGTGATGCTGTCTCGTTAAAAACTTTGCTAGGAAAACCCAGTGGGATAAAACCATAGCTAAGGAAAAAAGAGTGCAGCGCGTATTTTCTCCCCCTGATACTTTTAGATCAGATATGTTGCCTCATTAAAAAAAAAAACCTTACTAAGAAAACCCAATGGGAAAAACTTAGTCAAGGGAAAAATAGTGCACTACGCATTATACATAATTAACAACATGATTTATAATGATGTTAAATTAGTACTTCGGGACCTATAAGATAAACTGATACTACTGGATCAGTTATGTTGTCTCATTAAAAACCTTACCAAGAAAACCCAATGGGAAAAACTTAGTGAAGGGAAAAAGAGTGCAACATTTGAGATTAGAACTGTAATCTTACCAATACATCTAGCAAGAACGTAATATCATATGTCGTCTTGTTTGCAAGATACGTCAATGCTCTGATCACAATTAAGTATGGTACTTCTTGACTAAGTAGTTCAACATCCCTTTCTTGGGGTTGATAAGAATATTTTTTCTATGTCAAGCGATCAGACAATCGTTCATGTACTCAACAAATGAGCTTTTTCTATGTAACATCTTCTAGATGTAGTCAGATTGATGAGCAAAAATAGTTCATATATACTCGAACTACAGGTCGAGAATAACTATATTTTGTAAAGGTCATTCAAAATTTTCCTCTTTAGTTTGAGAGTTCCCTCTCGATGATGTTTACATTATCACTGTAAGAGTGAAATCTTGTTAAATAGGTGTAGCTCATTTTATCAAAATTATACCTCTCTTTTCAGAGTATATTCAACTGTACCACATACGAGTAGTTTCCTTTAAGATTCATATATATAACACCTATGGGGTTATTGTTTCATAATGCTTTGAACATTTTTAATCCTTCAGGGGGTTTTCATACATATGTCATTTGCAATTGTCTCGTACATGTATACGGTGATGACATCCATAAATTGTTTTAACTGAAGTCATTCTGAGATTGCGAGGCCGCTTAAACATTTAAAGATTATCGCATCCACTACAGGTACGTTTCCTCGTAATCAACTGCTGGGATTTGGGAAAAATCTTTATGTTAAAATGCGTGCCTTACATCGCAAAAAATTATTATTTACGTTTCCTTTTATTTAAAGACACCCATTTATAACCTACTGGTTTGACGTCTATGGGTGTTCGAACTGCTAGTTTGAAAACGTTTAGTTTGTCGAGCAAATTTAGTTCAACCTTAAGTCATGTAGCCATTTTGGCTATTTGTGTGCGTACACTCTTGCACACTTTCTATATACGTAATCCTTTTTTTTCATCGATTACATCTATTGTTATAGCATAATCAAATATATCATTTTACACGTGTTTCATTACGGTTCCATATTGTACTTATTTTGTACATAATTCATCGCGATCTCATATTTGTTTGGTACTAGAGTTTCTTTTAGAACTCCATTAGCCTCTTTTGGGGTTTTGACAACAACCTTCTTTAAGGTTTAGTATGCAACCACTTCTGGGGTTTGGTATGTAACCACTTATGGTGTTTTATGTGCCACATCTTTTGGGGTTACACCAACTGCGTTACTCAGCTCTTTTTGTGTTTTGTGGGTTTTATCTTTTTGGAACCGATTTATCTCTCACAATTTATTAATATGATGATCATTTTGTGAGTACTTCCATTCGAGCAGATAAGTTTAAGCTGGTATATGTGACTTTGTCACCTTATTTGTGTTAGTGAATGCATCTTGTATTTCATTTGTTATTATTTGCAAATACACGCTCTTTCTTTTGGACTTCAGATTTGCATTGACCACTTCAGGGGTCGATATATAATATGATGCATTTTTTTATGTTACCAGTCTTTCATTTTCTTGTCTCCCCCTAAGACTGGGAATACGATGTACATATCCCATTTTATATGTTATGGTGGTGCTATTGGTACATAGGCTGCACAACAAAATATATATAAAAAAAATGAAAACTTGGTTCTCTTCAGGAGACCAGTTGTAATAGGGAGTATTTGTGATAAGCAGTTGGTTTTGAATTGATATAATCAATCGACGAATTCCGTCTCGACTATGTATGCCTCTCACTATATTTCACATTGTGCCCAACAATGGTCCCTACAATTGGGTTGTCAAAGAACCGTGTTAAACCATGTCAAAAAAACAACGTTCCATAGTGTTGGGCATATGCTACATACGGGTAGCTAAAAACTCACATGTAACCATGTATGAATGCCACAATCCACACAACTGTACATTTCAATGGTCCCATATAAGAGGGATTGTTTGTATGAGTTTATTGTTTGGAAGGGCATAAAAAATTATTTGCCACAAAAAAAAAAAACTAACTAGACATATGATAAGGCATTTTGGGAGCAATATTTTTAGATTACTTAGAGGTGCTAAGGTACCGGTTAGCATGTTTGATTGTTTAGCATATCATGATGCTATCTTGATGACCTATTTGGTCATGCCATGTGGTGAACGTATAAATATTCTAGTAACTTCTGGTTACTCACCATATTTGATTTAATGGAATATTGTGGAAAATTAGTATCATTTCTATTAACTTCTAATATAGTCTTCTTGGCCATATTTAGAGGGTGTTTGGGGTTCCTTATTTTGAGGGTAAAAGAACTTTTGAAGGGCAAAAGTCCTTTTGAAAGTGTTTGGCTTTTCTTCTTATGTGAGAGGGATTTGCCAAAAGTCAGGAATTCCTGACTTATTTTGGCCAAAAGGACTTTTCAAAAGTTGAAAATAAGCTAAGCCAAACATGCCCTTACTATAAGATATATTTTAGATATTTAGTACATTTTCTTTTACACCATTCCAAGGTGATGACTTTTCATTCAAACATAGTGGAAATTTAATAAATTTCTTCGGTATACATTAGAATATGATGCATTATGAATTACAAAATTCGATATCAGCGGGTAAACTATCGATGCTCTTCTGGAGCATTTAATATGCTATTAACACGTGAAATAGTATCAATAGCGTCTCTACCACGTGAAATATTATAGTTTTAGCCTTTGTTTAGAGGGAAAACATGTACTATTCATAAGGTTTTCCATCACTAGGCTATATGTTAGCCAAAAACGCCAAGTGCGATGAACTAAAGTTATGGTTGAACTTGAAAAATCATTATTAAAACAAACAGGACTTTGTATACATTTGGGAGAACTTCGGTTCTCAACATTGATTTAGGATTCATGTGAAATTCAGTATAAATGAGCATCAACACTAACTCAAATGAATTATTATCTATCAATTTTAAGTAACTAACATCAAAGTAGTTTACTTATGAACAAGAGAACAAACATAAGAAAAAGATTTCCCTCATCATTTACAATGATCATGACCTTTATAACGATCATTATATCATCACGTTCACTTTTAGGGAATGGATTATAACCACACAACTTTCATAGTGCTATCATTACAATTGCTTTTGTTATGTACATGATCTCGACATTTCACTAATCTGTCATTGCATTTACCATTAAGGAATGGCTTAGAGCCACACAACCTTCATTCTAGTTGTTTCAAACCTTATATATATATATATATATATATATATATATATATATATATATATATATATATATATATATTAATATTACTACTTTATAAGCATATTTGAGGTTTGATAAATGGAAATTGTTTTATTCAACCAATATAAATACTCTTTTCATCACATAACCTCAACTAGCCCCATCAAAAGAGGCACATAGCCTACTAAGTATGCAAGAGTCATGGGTGGTGAAAAGTCTAACATAATTAGAGACTTAATTTTGTCATAAAATCTCTAATCAATTGTCATAAAAAACATCAATACACCACATGAAAAGTACTTAATTTTGCCATAAAATCTCTAATCAATTGTCATAAAAGACATCAATACACCACATGAAAAGTACTTAATTTTGCCATAAAATCTCTAATCAATTGTCATAAAAGACATCAATACACCACATGAAAAGTACTTAATTTTGCCATAAAATCTCTAATCAATTGTCATAAAAGACATCAATACACCTCATGAAAAGTACTTAATTTTGTCATAAAATCTCTAATCAATTGTCATAAAAGACATCAATACACCTCATGAAAAGTACTTAATTTTGTCATAAAATCTCTAATCAATTGTCATAAAAGACATCAATACACCTCATGAAAAGTACTTAATTTTGCCATAAAATCTCTAATCAATTGTCATAAAAGACATCAATACACCTCATGAAAAGTACTTAATTTTGCCATAAAATCTCTAATCAATTGTCATAAAAGACATCAATACACCTCATGAAAAGTACTTAATTTTTCCATAAAATCTCTAATCAATTGTCATAAAAGACATCAATACACCACATGAAAAGTTTATTATATTAATAGAAAATTAAACAAGTGACATAAATAACTCTACTCAAGAGTTTGTCACTATATGTAGAAATTTAATATTATTAAAGGCTATTACTTTATGAACTAGAAGGCAACAAAGTGTCACACTTTTACTTTTTGAATATCAGAATGAATAATCATAATAATAATAAAAATGATTGATGCTTAATGTAACTAATCATACATGCAAGAGTTATTTTACCTTTAAAACATGTGTTATGATGAAAAACGTAAATGAAAATAATACATAAAAGTGTTGAAAGAATATAATGAAGTGGCAAAGTTGTAAAACTTATCTAAATTGCTAACAAACTTTTTATTAATTATATAAACTAATAGGGAATGTTAACTGCCACTTTAAATGATTTCTTTATAGCTCTTTATGGATAATTTAAATGATTTCTTTATAGTTATTTATAGCTAATTTAAAAATTGAATTATAGTAATTAGTTACCATCCCGTTTCTTCTTAACCCCCCTTCAATTTCTTTGGTGGTTTTAGAAAGCAATCGACTAAACACAAAAGCATAATTCTAGATCATGTATATCAAATTATCAATTCCAACGAGATTTCAACCGGTAAAGTATATGGCCGATTAAATACATAGAAAATCAGGTTTCTTCGGCAAATATTAATTAGATATATGCGCATTAACTTGTTTTCAAACAAAGTTTATTAGGCTCATTATCTTAAATACAATTTATTAGTTGAAATCAAAATGTCAAAATAATTCTTAATACAAACAAATAATTTATGTGCATGTTAATGATCATATTGACCCGTTACTAGCAAATGTAAATACTATATATAACATTTAAACTTTCATACATTTATAATGGATGAATAATAGATTATGACTAGTTAACCTAGGCAAGATTTTCATCGAGCCCATATAAGAACAACCAAAAGAAAAAATATACATAAAAAAATAATGAGGTCACTAGTCATGATGACTTAATGATGATATTGGGGGAAATCTGAAATACTACAAATCTAAAATGTAGTAAATGGCATGAAAGAGTTCGGTTTTATAAAGTAGAAGTCACACATTTTTTATTTGATGCCAATGAAGAACGTAAGCAATTGCATGAAAAAAAATAATCTTCAAAGGCTGTAAACGTTGTTATTTATTTATTTTTTGAAAACAAATCAAATATAATTTATTTTTCAGTCATTTTCTCCTCAGTTACTTTCATGCCATCAAAATATTCACAAAACTAAATCCAAATTTTCTAGTTATGATTATATACAAAAACAATAAAATGAGGACAAATCATGGAGCCTTGAAGTCCAAGGTGAAAGGTTGCAGGTCAATTGTTTCTACTCTTAATTTCACTTTTCATGGATACGATAACATTATTCAAGATGTCTAAAATAATAAAACAATTACTAAGTAGAAATATGAGCTTTGTGTATTATTACCTGAATGGATGAAAGAAAAACCAAATCATGGATATGAAGATTCAAATCATGAATATGAAGATCTTGCAGCAATTCGTGCTGATAACGTGTTGTAAAACAATGGTCTATTAGCAATCCATATACAACTATACTAAACATGAGAGAACAAGACTATAGAGAATAAGTGAATATGAATTCTTTTTCATTAAGATATCAACATACAATACAAAGAACTCTATATATAGTGTTCTTACATTAATACAAAGGACATGAAGAGATGGTGGTTACATATGTGGAGAGTCACCACATTATGGTGCATTCATAACAGGCTGTTGTTTTTTTTTTTTAGAAAATTACACTGTCTTTTCATATAATTCTTCTTTATATTATTAAAACCTTCTTGTTTTAACAAAACTGAAATTACACATTCTATAGTAATACAAATTTATTATCTGGTTTAATGAAAATACATAATGTAAAAATATGTTTGTTAAAGTTAATAGAAAACAATTTTGAAACCAAGTAAAATAGCAGATAAATATTTTTATAATAAAATATCGAGTTAAATGTCTGGTTGGTTCATGTGTTTTGCGGAATATTGCAGACTTGATCCCAAGGCTTCAATAATTACAGAGTTGGTCCAAATGGTTGTAATTTTTGTACTCGTATGGTCCTTATCACTAACTTAAGTTAAATATCTTAGTTAAATGTGTATGAATGTCTGTATTACCTATAAGTTTAGTTAAAGGAATAGTGGGTGACAGGTCAAATGTGTTATTCTGGTTGGACAATTGGATAGATAGGGAATCTCTGGCTAGGTGGTTTCCAGCGTTGTTTGGGCTGGAGAAAAATAAGCACGCGGTCGTTAAGGAACGTGCAAACGAAGATTTAACGGATTGGATGTGGGAGTGGAAAAGGCCTCTTATGGATAGGGTGTAGTCTAGAGAATACCAGCAGTTAATCAGACTGTTGGGGCACCCAAAATTAACAAGTAGGCCAGATAGTTAGAGGTGGATGTTGGATGGGTCAGGCTCGTTTTCGACATGTAGCATTAAAGGTAGGATTATAGAACAACGCTATTCTCAGCCTTCGTATTTTGTTATGCGAAATAACTGGGTTCCTAAAAAGGTGGAAATTCTAGCATGGAGGGCAGAAATTGAAAGGCTTCCGACGCATTGTGGACTGAGAAGAAGAAATACAGATGTGGGGTCGGTTTTGTGCCCGATGTGCGGAGATGCAGATGAGTCGGTTGAGCATCTTTTTATGACATGTGGGCTCGCTCGGGCTTTATGGCAGATGTCTCTTTGGTGCAAAGTGCAGCCTATCTTTGCATTTGGGTTAATAGATATTCTAGATTTACACAAGGACATGGGTGGATCGACAAAGGCAAAGAAAGCTGTCCATGCGGTATGCCTCACGACAATATGGTGTATCTGGAAAGTATTAGGGATAGAATTTTATTGATTATGGATCACGGATCCTCAGTTCAGCCTGGATCAAGGATCCTCAGGAAATGGTGCAGGAAGGCTAGAATCCAGGATCCTCTTTGATATTCTAAAACTAACAATTGTTTCTATCACCTTTTAGCTTGTTTTGCAGGTATATTTCGAATGAGACTTGTTCTAACCGAGATTCCAGGGGAATATGCTCCTTATTATGGCACGTGCAAGAGTGATGACCGTTGTGGTGATCGTGGATGGCAAGCACATTTTTCGGATAGTTAGTTATCTAGATATTTTTCTATTCAAAAGGGGATAACAAACTATTATTAGAAACACAATTGCACACATTCGAACTCTCTGAAATCTGTTGGCGAATACACACACAAACACACTAGAAATCGTTGTAAAAAGCTTGTTATCTTCCAAAGTTGTAACCTTTATTGTTCAATATAGTTGATAGTGATAGTTTTCACTATCCGAGGTTTTTTATGCCGTAGATCATTCATTGATCAAGGGCTTTTTCCTCGTATAAATCCTTATGTACATTGCTATTTTTATTCAATCATTGTTCACACATTTGTTCATCTAACCAAGCATCTAACCTCACAAAAATCAGATTTGGTTACATTATCCTTGTGTGATTTTTGACCAAAATAGTTTGGCGCCCACCGTGGGGCAATCGGTGCTTCATTCTTGAAAATTCTATTCATTTTATTCATTTCTGTTCATTACCTTCAACCACATGGCTTTTCAAGGGAAAAACACTTCAAGCTCCATCCCGACAATCACCTCAAGACAGGGCATTCCACCTTTGCCTCCTGTTCCTTCTGGATCCCAGAAGAATGTTGAGAATGCTGCGAAGAAGCCAACCCCCGTTTTCACAAAAGCAACTACTGCTGTTTCTTCTGCTCCTACTAACAATGATCTTTATTCTTTGATTTTGCAGATGAAGAATTAAACAGGATGAAACTAATGGCAGGATCCTTCGTGAGATTGATGAAATCAAGAAATTGAAGAAATCAACGGAGGATCACTCTCCATTGGTGCCCAGTTCATTGGATTTCACTACTCCACCAACAACCGTTCAGCATTCTAAGGCATCAGATGTCCAGTATCATGGAGGATCATCAAGTATGCGGTATGGATCATCAGCTGTGACACAAGCTCAATGATTTGACGTGACCATGTCGTCCCGATCAGTCAAAAACCCAATTAACCTAGGTAGCTAGGGTAAGTCGAGTATCGTATCCACGAAGAGCATGTGGTCAGTATCACACTAGTTGTTCGATTAGCAAAAGTATTTACAAACAAGTGTACAAATTGATTATGAAGTTTGCTAATTTTCCTTTTTAGTTTCAAAGTTTGTTTAAAATAATTAGAAAAAAATGATTAACTAAAATGAGTAAAACCATAATTTGGAACAAGGTTCACACCTGGTTCGACAACTGCAAGACCTAGGGTTTCTACACGTTAAACTTAATTTATTTGCATTTGATTATTAACAGATTTAGTATTACGTGGCTTAGGCACCAAGAGCTATCAACGTCATAGACAACGGACCGCACTGCACTTTGTCACCAAGAACATGTAAATCCTAACCTATAGCAAGGCATAATTGCATATATTCATTCCACAAAGTCAAATTTAATAACTCATTCGACAATTCATGAATCCAATACAAATGCAAGACAATTGATATAAGTTTCAAATGGTTAAATACAACTAGTCACAAATTAAATCATAAGCAAAATATTGAAACCCTAGAATTCTTACAAAGTCTACACCGGGGTGAAACCTTAGGATTAGCCACGCATAACCTTCAAAGCAATTCTCATATTTTCTTTTTTGTGCTTCCTTCAATCTCCGTGCAGCCACAACCTCGAACCGTGCAGTTTGTTTTTCTTTTCACCCCCCCCCCCCTTCGTATCCCTTTATCTTTGGTGATATATCATAATTAAATAATGATGGCTTATTTAGACAATGAATTCTAAATTCATGCTTTCTTACTACCTGCATACGTTCCACAATCAATTTGTCAAATGAATTAATTTGCTCATGACTATATTAATTACACTGTTAATTCAATAATTCGTTACTCATTTGACTTTTTAAAACCACAATTAATCATTTTCCAAATTTTTGTTATTTGTTATAACTCTTTGATTTAAGATCATTTTCTACATAATCTATCAAATACAAAAACTAATTAAAATAATATATTATATAACAATATTAATATATTTTTATTATTATTAAAATAAACAAGAGTGTACCTAAAGTGTACCGATCACATCTCCACACTTATCTTTTGCTTGCCCTCAAACAAACTCTTTCGATATATCAAACCATTATTTCACAAATACATTTCACAAATTCTTTACCAATCATTTGTTAAGGTCCAGAGTCATACTCCATTCACTATGTTGATCACAGTTTATTGTTATTCTCTAGCAAATAAAATGATGCTCTTTTTAAAACATGGAAACACATAACCAAACTTAACGTGCTTTGGTTTTTATGCTCATGCAACACACCCCTCACAATTGTTCACTCCTCTCGGTTTCATTTATGAGCTAGCATGTAATGGACTAGTAATAAACACTCAAAGACCAACTACGCCATTCTATAATCATAGGCTTGTATGACAATCACACCTCCACTACAACACATAGACACCGCACATATCAAAAGGTCTTACGAGTTTTAGGCTTAGGCGAAGGTTAGGAATTTTTGGCTAAAAGTGGCTAAAAATGAAAAATGGCGAACACAAACCGTTAAAAAAATCCTTATTTTCTACTAAACAAATAAACTAAAAGATATTGGGTAATTTTGGCCCGTATCTAACTTATTCATATATTTTTTTAGCCTCGATTGTGGTTGTTCGACTCGTTTGTTGGCTTTTCTTTCTTTCTTTTTTGTTTTTTTTTTTGCAACAACTATAAACAAATGGATCTTCTCTAGACGGTTTTCAAACGAGCTTAAGGTTTAACTTGGGTAATGATATGGGTTAACAAACGAATGGAAAAGGGTTCAAGTTTGGCTTCTAATGGGTGGTTTGTGGGTAAGTTGGTAAAAATACATAAGGGTGTCAAAACAAAAAGGTGGTCCTAAATTGCCTTTATCATCTATGTGAGAACGTCTAGTCCATGGCCTCGGCGTGTATCAAATCATATAAGTTCTAACATAGAGCTAAAATATGGCCTACTCTCAAACAAATGAAAAATATATGTATATGATAATGATTTTTTTTTGTTTTAAAGTAGGCTCAAAATCTCACCAAGTAGGGAAGAGAGGTTACCGATGTGAAACATGCATTTATTTTACCAAAAGCTTGTTAGCTATAGCTAGGCATTCCTTTTCCTTTTTCTTAAAAAAATTACTAGAATTACTTTTTCTACTACAATCACATGGAACATGACCATGACTAAGGACCTATACATGTGGTTTGGTTTGGAACCCGTTGATGATTTACTTTGAGAAATTCGGTCTTTAAACACGATCAAGTCGACTTAAAGGAAAAAGTTTTCAAAATTTCCAATTTTTCTCCATCCCCACACTTGAGATTGACATTGTCCTCAATGTGTAGTGTTTTGAATGAAGGGTAAGATTTAAATTTAACTTTTGCAAACTTTTTAAGCGTAACCGGGATGCACAAGACTTAACCACCACCACAATGACCTCACCCCAATAATATACAATTACAATCCACTATTAAAAAAATATATACAAAAATCAAAGCATGGAGAATTAGAAATAGATACACCTGATTTCTTCACATTTCATGATAGTCCTTGTTTCTAAGCGAAATAGTTGCCAAAGCAAAGCATGAAGGTACCTACAAACCTCAAATATGTGTAGAAGCAAGCTTCTCATAACAATTAAAATCCATAAGATTGTTCATTTTACCATTTCACAAAAACATTTACCAAGTAATCTATTAATTGCTTTGATAATTGGAAAAAAAATTGTAACAACAAACCTAACTCACTTTCGTAGGGATCACGGTTGCATTTAGCGTATGCAATAAGCCCTTTAAACCTCCCGGTAGCTCGGGAGGACGAGAAAGGTCTCGTGAGGGTTATATAGGGAAGACACCCACAAAGTTCATTTATCTAGAAAAAAAAAAACGAATAATAATACAAACTCTACAACAATCATACCTGATTTGCCTCTCATGGTGGTCGAAGTGAACATTTGCCTACCGAGTTTCCAACATACGCTCGGTAGTTGACTTGCCAGTTCCACATTTCCATCCAAACGATTGGTATGAAAATTGAAACACTTATACGGGGCCACTTCATGATAGCTTGAGTGAGGTCTTGCCGTCTCACCTTTCTTTCCTTTAATCTCATGCTCTTTTCCCCAACTTTATCATAGTCAGGATACACTATGATTACCTCGGTTACTACTTCTTATAAAGGTGTTATGTCTTCATATAAATTTAAACACTCTTTTTCTTGCTTTGGAAGATCCATAACCTCTTCCACCACATCACCATCTACCATGGTACCACTAGTCAACATCTCTTGGTCCCGTCTAAGTTGGGCCAACTCCTCAGTTAGTTGACCAACTTGCACAACCAAATCCTCAAATGATTTGTTTCTAAGCCCGTCTTCCCTTTTCATTTCCACTATCATGTCCATGATTGCATCAAGCTTGGAGTTAACGGAATCTTGAGACTCCTCATATGCCGGCTGAGGGTATTCATAATAGTAGTCGTCAAACTCATCTTGGTAACTTGAGAAATGTGACATCTCTTGTTCATAATTGTTGTAATCCCGCTCTTGCTCATAATGACAATTCATCTCTAAATGGTAGTATTCTTGATATGAAGGTGGCTTGTAACCGGACTTTATTTTTCCTTTCCAAAACACTGGATCTTTCCAAAACACTGGACAATCTTCATATATGTGAACTTTTCCACAACAAGCACATGATTGATAAGCGTCATTTTCTTGCTCCGATGGTGCAGGCGGTTTAAAGTTGGGATAATAGAAGGGTATCCCGTCATCATCATAAAAAACCCTCACATATCCTTTTTCTTGACTATATTCAGAGCAATACCTCCCACGATTTCCGTATTTAACTTCAAACATCGGACAATCCTTAACCCAGTGGTAGTTGCTCCCACAACATATACATGGGTCATCATCTACCTAATTCATGGTGAAATAAGGTGCTTGCAAAACATATACTTGTACAGACAAAACTCGACTACCCAAAGTAAAATCACAAAAATACAAGAAAGAAAACTAACACTAAAATCGAACAAGCAATGAAATACTAAGCGCATTAGCTCCCCGGCAACGGCGCCAAAATTTGATCGGAGTGTCGCGCTCCGGTCAAAGATAATATTTATAAGCCCTATTTACCCTTAACAAATAGCTAGTGGTAGCAAGGGGTCGAACCATGAAGAGTATGTGGTTTGCGAATGGATTGGGATGAATTCTCAAAAGATGTCACAATTATGAAGCTTGTTATCTTGTTTTTGTGTATTTTTGTTTGATTTAAAAGATGTGAATTAAACTTACTAAAGTAATTGGGTTGAAAACTACGAATGATTAACAATTGCAAGAATGTAATTAAAGGTTTAAACAAGATGGAGAAAACAAGGCTCACACCCGGTTCGGCAATTGCAATCCTAGGGTTCTTACACGTTTTAAATTTGATTTACTTGAATATGTTATTAACGGATTTCTATCATCAAAGCTTAGGTGCCAATTGCTATCAAAGCATATCACGGACCACAATGCACTTTGTTACTTCAGACAAGTAAAACCTTTTGAATGACAAGGCATAATTGCACAAACTTGTTTTGAAAAGTCAAATTTCATAACTCACTCGACAATTCACAAATATAGTTCAAATGCAAGACAATTGTCAATCAATTCAAATACAATTCAAGTTGTTACAAAATCAAACTAAAACATTGTTCAAACCCTAGACTTACAATAACCTACACCGGGGTGAAACCTCCAAGAAATTAGCCGCTCATGGTGAACGAGACTTGATCAACGGATGCTTGAAACTTGAATTGGGTCATCTTGAAGCTTGAATATGGATGAATGGATGAATGGTTAGGGTTTATGGATGGTTGGTAATGGTGAAGTGAAAGATGAATGGAATAGTGATGAATTGGGGTTCTAATTCGATTTATTCGGATGATGGATATGATGGTAGGTGGAATGGAATTGATAATGATGTTGAGAATAGGCTCCAAGAATGATATTCAACTTCAAAACAATGTGTAACTCCCGTTTTTGGTTGGTGAGATATGTTTTAACTTGTTCCTATACTCAAAGAACTTCAAATTTCGTGTCGGAAGATTGGGAGGCCGTCGCCGACGGCCTGATGCCCCGTCGGCGACGCCTCATGTTTTTTTTTCCAAAACGGCCGACGACCTAAATCGCTTTCTACGGACAAAATCATCGACATCACTTTATAACATCCATCGGCGACAGCCCTTATGGGCGTCGGCGACGGTGCATGGATGTCTCAACTTCCGTTTTTCGCGTTCCTTGCTCCCAGTTAACTCGTTTTGCATCCCGGTGACCCGTTTTTCATCCCGGTGATCCGTAAAGCTCTCGAAAAGCTCCTTAAACTCTGCTAGACCTGCAAAACAAGTATCTAATCAAAAGTAGGCTATTCAAAATTAAAACTTGTGTAAAAACGTCAAATTAAGCAATTACAATCACCGGTTTTCGACCACGCATCAGGATCCTACTTCCAGCCTTCAGGATCCTCTCTTCAGCCTCAAGGATCCTCCTTCCAGCATCAAGGATCCTTCTCTAGTTCGGGAGGATACAAGGGGACGCTGTCAGTTCAAGGATCCTACCCTCAGCATCAAGGATCCTCATCGCAGGTTCAAGGATCCTCGTCACAATTTCAAGGATCCATGCAATATCCTCCAAGACCTTCAGCTCCGATGTATACTGGATCCAATATCTTTTAGGATCAAGGATCCTTATGTCACACCCCGACCACGTAAAACAACAAAACGTGGCGGAAACGTCGGGGAGTGTTGTAACAGAATCATTGTTTCATAACACATGGAAATTGAAATATTGTTTTATTGATTAAAAGAGTTACAATGTCTTGACAATCAAAGAAACATAACATAAATAACTAGTCTTGCATCTTTTATTGTCACTAAGGCCCAAGTCCGCCTAAGTGTATCTTGATCAATCCTATGCATCATATCCTGAAACACATGTGAAAATAGGTACGTCAGCATAAAAATGCCTGTGAGATACATAGGTTTTGTGAAAATAGGTTTCATGACTTGTAAGTTTAGAAAGAGTTGTTTAGTAAAGTTTAGTCATGAACCTTGTAAATTGATTTGTTTTGTAAATCATTTGAAAAACAATAAGTTCAGATGATATGTATAAATAAGAGAATAATGTATGGTTAAATGAATATCCAAGTAAAATGAGTTTGTATAAGATAAGTTGTTTGTAAAACAATGTCTTGTGAAAAGTATGTTATTTGTATAAAATGTTATATGTCTCAAATTGAAATGATTCAAATAACGCTACGATATGTAATACCATACAAACACTTATATATAGGAAGTACCAGCGGCGTATCCACCATGCTTGTATCATATTACACACGCCTCGTTACTTAAATCACTTACTCAAACCAAACCACCAAAGTAAAAATGTTTATGTAAAATCAAATGTCAAAATGTTTTGTGTATATCAATGTCAAACTGTTTATGTCTAATGTAAATCATGAGTTGTGTATATCAATGTCAAAATGTTTATGTCTAATGTGAATCATGAATTGTGTATATCAATGTCAAAATGTTTATGTCTAATGTAAATCATGAATTGTGTATATCAATGTCAAAATGTTTATGTATGGTAAGTGAAATATATCAACTAAACCATATGTAAAATGCACAAAAACAAGGTATTAAAGTAAAACATGGTTTAAATCAAAGTTATGTTTTGTGTAACAAATGCATGCTATACTGATATAAACATCTATGCGGTATTGTGAAAATTCATACATCCAAGCCTTGCGACAGTCGGATAACCATTTTAGTCAAGGTTATCAAAAGAAATGTATTCGGATTCGGTCATTCCTTCCAATCCAAACAAACCCGGGATTTCAGGAATGGGAGTTGTCAAGTCCTATGGTACCACTACCTACTACCGAGCGGCATGATCGGTGTTAATGAATGTACATTGTCCCATTTAAACAAACTAAATGTCATACCAAAATGTAAGCATGTGATGAATAATAAATGTACTAAGTATGCACACAATGGGCATACATAGCATAGAATGTAATGTAAAATAATGTACTAAGTATGCACACAATGGGCATACATAGCATGAAATGTAATGTAATGTAAAACAATGTACTAAGTATGCACACAATGGACATACATAGCATGAAATGTAATGTAAAACGATGTACTAAGTATGCACACAATGGGCATACATAGCATGAAATGTAATGTAAAACAATGTACTAAGTATGCACACAATGGGCATACATAGCATGAAATGTAATGTAAAATGATGTACTAAGTATGCACACAATGGACATACATAGCATGAAATGTAATGTAAAATGATGTACTAAGTATGCACACAATGGGCATACATAGCAAAACACAATGAAATCATGTACTATAAATGTACTAATGAACATAGCAAGTATATGATGTGAAAGCAGGAAAGCATGAAAGTAACAAGTAGGCACATGTGTTTCATCCCAAAATGTTTGGAAAACAGTAAAAGAGGGGTCTATGTACTCACTTGATATTGCTTAGTAGTCCTTGAGTAACAACCAAACAATGCTAGAGATCACGGATATCAAACGACACCTAATATAGGTAACTATGTTAATATACCGGACCTAATTCAGAAGATCGGATAGAATGAGGGCTCGTAAACCAAATGAGTATGGGAACTCATGTAGTATGGTTTAACAAAGCCTACATACTAAATGAAACCTAACCTAAGGTCTTACGACCCATTACGACCCGTTTAGGTAGCTTATGCTACTTTAACGCGTAGTTCGCGTAAAACGCGTTCGGACTGCCTAACTAGTCCTATGACAAGTAAAATATGCCTTAACATGTCTAATATTGTTGTCCAATCAGTTTAGATGTCAAAAGTTATGTTACATATGCTTAAAATGAATTTTGGCGTAAAAAGGGCATTTTGGTAATTTACCTAAGGCATATAAACTACCTATCATACAACTACTTAAACGAAGCGACCATAAGGTATAACCTCGGAAGGTTATTCCCTATATACTATGGTCACCTAATGTGTTTGGTCGGATCCTAATGATCGACCAAACGGGTCGGGTTCGAAAGTATAGGCGATTGTTTAGATCGCTTACCTTACGACCCTATATAAGCACTAAAATAAAAGTGACGAGCTAAGCATGTTAAACATGCTTAACTAAGTTTAGAATACAAATTTGGTATCAAAACAAACGATTTTGATACCTATAAGTAGTTTGGTTACAAAATACGCAATAACACGCATTTTGGCCGAAACTACGACTCGTCACTAAGTCTAGATAACGTGGTAATCAGTAGGTATAGTCACCAGGGACTATAACCATCGTGATCACGCTCACGTTATGAAGTTCAAATGAACTTCGCATTGACCATAACCTGGTCAATGCAGAAAGTCAAAAAAAGTTTGACTTTAACGCTAAAATGAATGAAAAGAACGAAAGAACACTTACAAAGGGTCCCCGCAAGATTGATTTCCAAGAAATCTCAGGTAGGAAGTGTATAAACACAACCACTTAGAGAAAAACTCAGATTTCAAGTGGGTTTTGCAATGGGGATGGATGGGTATTTATAGTTTTGCAAAACCATTTGAGCCCATGGTATTGCAAAACCATTTGAGCCCATGGTATTGCAAAACCGTTAAGATCGTTCCTCGAAAACCGTGCTTCAATCTCCACCCTACACCTCAAGACCCTGGTTTTGCAAAACCATTTGAGCCCATGGTATTGCCCAAAACCATGTGCAAAAGTGGAAACGGACCAGATGCAATGTTTCTGCATTTCTGCTGTCTGGGGAAGCCTTACGGACCGTAAGGGTGATGGCTTACGGTCCGTAAGCCATCAACTTTCGCAGAATGTCAGTTTTGGTCGCTGTTGTGCAATAAAGTCATTTCCGACACGTTTAAGGCCCGTTAACCCCATTTCAAAGCTCTAAAATGAATTTAAAGTATAGGGAACTTAAAATGTGCTCAAAAATATCCCGGATGTCGGTTCGTTTGGTCGTACGATCGCGATGTTCGGTTAATTACGACGGAATGCGCATAAGCGCGAAAAACGATCCAAATTGCGCGACGAATGGATTTTTGACAATCCAAACACTAAAGAATAATATTATAATGCTTACATAAATTTTTGGAGGTCCGGATGTATTCAGAACGTAAGATATGCGCGAAAGAGCAAACTTATGCACTTTTTGACGCTTTTAGTCCCTGAATGACCCAAAAGTTTATTTTAGCACACCGAACCCCTCAAAGCCTATTTCTAAGCTATGTAAAGGATATTTATGGTATGTTTAACTTATGGTCATGTTCCAGAATGTCTGTTACAGTTCTAATTGGCATACTTTCGTAGTTTGTCAACTTTAGTTCTTGTAAGCGATTTAACTCGATTTTGCCATACCAAAGCCTTCAAAACTTATTTCAAAGTTATGTAAAGGTTATTTAAGGTATGTTAAGCCTATTTCACTATTCCGGAGTGTTCGTTGCATTAAACGGGTTATATTTACGCATCAGTGCGCGTATAACCTTCCAGAAAGCGATTTAAAGCTTGAAATCGAACAAGAATTGATATGTGCAAAGGATACACATATTTATACAAATCCCAAGTATGAAATACAATATTTCATTGATACAGTATTTGTTTGATGGCCGTGGAGGCACAGGTGTCACAGTCTCCCCTACTTTAGGAAATTTCGTCCCGAAATTTTATTTAGAGGAAACTTGTGAGAGCTTAAAACATGAAGTTGAAAAGATCGAACAACATTGGTTAGGGTTCTGAACTTCTAGTAACTTTAATAACATCATGCTTGCAATGTAAGAGGGATACTTATATACAAGTATATGAAGCGTCATTGGTGCGTCCACCGTACCTCCATTACGTCGTTCTCATTTTGTTATTGTTGTCACTATCGGTTCTTACACATAATAAATCTTACTGGGTTTCTGTGCACTAAATTTCATAATTATGTACGCGTCCATAATTAGGCAATTCCTTGCATAGTTCACACAGTCTATTTTATAATGTGTAGGAGAAAACCAAATGAACAAACCTGTGATGAGTGTGACTAGACCACCATAGGGTCCCTTTTTATTAAATCAATAAATGATTTTAATAGACAACCAAGGAGTCTTTTCAGCTTATATTATCACATGTCATTCTTAACCAGATTTTTGAATCAATCTTTTTGACTAGACCCCTAAAAGGGTCTCTTATGAATCATGGAGTGGTACTATATAATCCAAGGGTCTTAACTATTACATAGAAGCCCATTAAGGATTTAAGGTAGTACCTTTTTGAACATCCTACTACGAATCCCTCATATGAAGATATGAAAGATTCTTCGAGGATTTGGATAACGAATATCCAGAGTATACAAAAACACAAAATGCATAAAAGAAAACACAAAATGCATAAACACATTGTGACAACCCGCACTAAACCAGGTATCTGTACGACTTAATTAATGATTAATTATTGCTTAATTACTGTGCTTGTTTGAACTAGCTGATGAACTGCTACTTGATATCTGATACATGTACTTATTTGCATCATACTTTACTTATCGTCACTACATTATTTACATACGGCACCTTAGTGACAAACATGATGCACAAAGAGCACAGTAGCACAATACACGGATAACCTATTGAACATGCTGATAAAGCCAGCACCAGGCAAACACTGCCTCTAAGGCCTGTATGAGCCAGAAATGTTTTGCTACACTAATGGTGAGTGTAGGGATATAAGGGTTTTAGAACTGCGTCTCTAGGGATAAGTCACAGTGACTGGATGTGCCTAAAACGTACTTAAAGTGCAAAACTCAGCACTTTATTAAACAATTCAGCTTCTAGCTAACTAATAAAGTGCCAATACATGAGAAAAATATTCCTGACACTTTGGAAGAATAAGTTGTGTCACTAAAAATAATATAACGACACTTTAAAGCTTTATTAAGCGCTTTAACGGATTACTATCCAACCGAACAACCGGACTATACCCGGAACATGAAAATATTGAGGTTTTCATTATTACTCTTTTTCTGAGCCAGTTAGGGTCCCTGATTACCCTAACACCCGTTGTAACACACTACACATTAGTAACGGGGTTAAACACTTAACTTAACTTAGTTTAACATAACTAACTACCTAATTACTAGTTGAGATCGAACTAGACCCCCCCCCCCTTCTCTAACCGGCCCCAAACTAAGGGGGACACCCCTTGTACCACTTTGATTATTTTAATCCCTTGCCTAATATCTAGGAGGCACAAGATCTATTGGTTATTAACACTAGAAATTGTCTATAAGTTAACCCCTAAACACATATGATCATTTATCACTAAACTCAACACTTCACACCTCTCTTTCTCTCCTAGAAGCTTACGGCCGAACACCCCACACCCATCCCTCATATTTTCGGTCCTTGTTCTTCACATTCCAACATCATACATACATCAAAGGTCGAGTATTAGGAGTCTTGGTGCGCTCGGAGTTTGAAGGACCTCTTTATCTTGCTTTTATCCACTCGTTTTTCGTCAAGATCCTTCCCTAGCCTTGAGCTAGAGGTATAATACTTAGAACTCGTTTTTAAACTATTCTAAAGTGGTTAAAAGGAATTATATCGGTTAAATCTCGTTAAAATGCAAGATGATGCACAAAAGTTTACTAAAAACATGAAAATGGTGGTTAATAGCATGTAAGTTGTGTAAAAGTTGTAGTAATTGAAAGATGTGTTTATTTAGACCCGATCTATGATGTGGTAGCTCGGATCATCGTTTAACCCGGTTTAGTAAGATCATGGATCTTAACATAAGCTTGTTTTGGGTAATACAAGGGTTAAAAGGTGAAACTCTACCACACGCGAAACATGAACTTGTGTAAAAGTATTTTTACTTGCAAAATAGTGTTTAAAACTAGCAGATCTACGTATCTGCAAGTGGTATTTTCAAAGGACCAAGAGTTAAAGAAACCAGGTTTTCTAAAAGACGGATCTTACACTAACAAATATGATTTTTATAAACCACAAGTGTGTAAACACTTGTGAAATGAAAAGATCCGACAAATAACCGTTTTTGTAAAAGATGACGAGAAGTTGTAAAGACGGATTTCTCTAAGGACAAGGTTTTTACGAGATCAAAGCTACTTTATATAAAGATCCACAAAATATAATGGGATTTACACTATAGCTTCGGAAAAACTACAAGTTCATGCGATTATGCGATCTACATACTTGTCGACTAGTTTGATGTGTCGGAAATTGTTTGATTGAATAAGGAAGTTGTTGAAATTGATTTTGTAAAAGAAAATGATACGCTTGAAAGCGTGGCCACCTCCAGTTACAGAGGAAACTCTGGCGAAATTTTTCTAAAAACCTAACACTTAGAATTATATACACAACAAGTGTTAGAATTAATTTTGACATGTTTTCGAAATATGAATTTCGCCATGACTTTATTTACTAAATATTCGGAGGTGGGATTTTCACAAAATTTAACGTGATAAATATATATTTTTCACACACTGTTTATGATTATTTTGTGAAAATGCATAGATATTATTTTAGAGTAAAAATAATATTTACGAACGTTAACGATTCCAAAATGATACGAACGCTTTCACCATAAATATATAAGTTACATCGGTAATTATATTACCACTCGATTGTTAAACGTAACTTACGCACTTACGGAAATATTTATGAACGCACATGTATTAAATCCCCCATCCTTGGGAAGGAGATTAACTACCAAGTATACAAAAAGTAAACACGAAATAGTTGTCTAACTATTTCCCAAAAACATAAACTATAAAGCTAAGGCACGGCCATCCGTCTAATAGAATTAGCACTTGTAGGTCGTCGCACAGCTTTCTGATTTGGAGTACTTGGTAGAGACGCACCGACTGTGAGTTCATGTCCCCCTTTTCTCTAACTGTTTTCAGTTTTCTTAACTGCGGGGGTGAAATACATGTTACTATGATTACGAGTACTTTATACACGGTATGGTTAGCGTAAGGAGGTTTATTACTCAGATCATGTGAGTGTGTAGGAGCAATATGAGGCCATTAGTCCTCATGTCGGGACCGAGGGACAGGAGCGGTAGATCTATCTGGGTGTAGCGAGCCCAGCCCCAGGCCAAACTAGAAACGGACCTTGGGGTGACTTTGTCCACATACAAATGCCGTGGCGAAATCTGCTAGGTTTGAGTCTCCCTATTTGCACTTCACATATATCAGTGGCCTTGCAAACCATTGGTGATCACAAGTCCCCTTATTTGCTACATACCACGACTATTTTTATACTCACAAAGGTTTACTTACTCACTTACACATGAACTCGCTCAACATTATTGTTGATTTTTCAACTTACATGTATTTCAGGAAATTAACGAGATCTGGCACGGTATGGAACGTTTTCCGCTGCACTAGTTTCCGAGGTCATCCGGGGTTCAGGGGATGTGTCTCTTTCCTGGACAAGACACAATCCTTGAACCATGTTTATGTTATGTTTTAAGTTTGTAATGTCTGTTGAACAAGGTTATGGTTGTTAGGGTATGTTCCCGTTAAAACAATGGTACTGTATT
Organism: Helianthus tuberosus; assembly: GCA_030545235.1. NCBI lineage: Eukaryota > Viridiplantae > Streptophyta > Magnoliopsida > Asterales > Asteraceae > Helianthus > Helianthus tuberosus. Next base: position 134,170,687 of record CM060363.1, read on the forward strand.
TGGTTTTCAAAACTTAATGGATGATCTTGCATGATTTTACTTCATATAGCTTTGTTATGATTAAGCTATGGTATTAAGAAGTCACACCAAATTAACCACGCTTCCGCAAAGCCAGGGTGTGGCAGCTTGGTATCAGAGCTCTGATCATAGCGAACTAGGATTCCTTCTCGAGTCTAGACTATGATCACTAGGGCTCTCACGAAAACATTTTTCTGCATACCACTTAAGTCCAGATCCAAAACTTTTTACAAACAAATGTTGAGCACATTTTATTATTTATAGGCTCAGCCTGGAGGGCTGAGGCTCGATCTGGAGGATCGAGGCTCGGTCTAGGTGACCGAGGTAGTTGAGCACGTTGATTGATTATAGGCTCAGCCTGGAGGGCTGAGGCTCGGTCTGGAGGATCGAGGCTCGGTCTAGGTGACCGAGGTAGTGGGCTAGCAAGGCTAGGAAGAAAAGGCTCAGCCTGGAGGGCTGAGGCTCGGTCTGGAGGATCGAGGCTTGGTCTAGGTGACCAAGGTAGTTGGCTAGGAAGAGTAGGCTCAGTCATGAAGACTGAGGCTCGGTGTTGGAGACCGAGGCTCGATCTAAGTGGTCGAGGTGGAGGAAAGAGCAGTCTAGGAAGACTGGGAGGCTAGTGAAACTAGGAGAATTATGTGATATCTTACTTGGTGACTTATGTGATTATCTGATTGTATGATTGATTATTTGAGCATATTTGTGTTACAGACTCATGGATTCGGCTGGTACTGACGATTCGGGAACCACAGGACCTATACCCACTGTATCTGATGACCTTACACCCTCCGAGCACGAGGTATACACGTCCGACTATACCAGCACTGATGAGGACGATTTCCAGCCCTTCGCACTACCCGATGGTGCTGATGAGCTTGCAGATGACCTTCCTGCTGAGTACCTACCTTTAGTGGAGATTCCTGCTCCCGTACCACTTGCTTCATACCCTGTCCATGGTTTGTTTCTCGACGACGGAGATGATGACGACATCGATCTACTCGATGACGAGCCTTTAGAGGAGGATGCTCAGGGCGAGGCCCTTCCTGTTGCTGATGATCTCTTGATGATCATAGATGCTCCCGCCGCAGAGTCACCTGCTCATTCACCTGTCCCAGACTCCTTCGAGTCTGTGGCATCCGCACCTTCTCATACTTTGAGCGCACATCACCTTGCGCACGATTCTGATCCTGACCAGGCATCCTCTGTTGCACCTATTCCCAGCTTTATGTTTGACCATGATGACATAGAGGATTCTGACCCTATCTTTCCCCCGGGATACGACCCAGATCGTGATATCGAGTTCATACCTATGGATCAGCCCATGGAGGATCTAGCTGACCCAGTAGATCCTATCGACCCAGGGTTTGACTTCGAGATGGCATTTGATGACCCTGAGCCTGCCGTCGCCTTTGAGCAGGCAGCCGCTCTAGACCCCATGCTTGAGCATGATCCCGTACATGCTGATATACCTTTTGAGCCTGTTATAGCAGATCCACTTGTTGGCGATCTCCCCGTGGATGTTCCTTTGTTAGAGGGCGATCATGTTGTTGTTGATCCTGTTGTTCCCTTACCTGTTGTTGATATACCTATTGACCATCCTGTTGAGCACATTGCACCTGTTCACCCTTTGGTTGCACCTGATCCCGTTTCGCTAGAGCCCGAGCATGCACTGTTCGCAGCGCGCATGGATCCACCAGATGAGCACGCACAGCACGGTTGGATACCTGCTGATGAGGATGTTCCACCATTTCCCCCTCATATCCCTGATACACGACATGTTGATTTTTCTTTTCAGGTTCCTCAGTTTGTACCTCCAGCGAGGGCTGGAGAGGGTTCTTCAGCCCATCCTTTTGGGCATGTACCGATGTCTATCCCATTCATGCCCCCGATGTCATCTGTCCCACCCTCTGTTGCTCCATTTCGTGTGGCACCTTTTGACCCCACCCGTGAGCCGTTTCTTTGGGCACCAGACTCTGGTATGCCACCTACTGACCCCTACCATCGTTTCCACATGGGGTATACTATCGAGGACGTTTTGATGTCCTTTGTCGCCCAGCACGAGTCGCACACGCAGCGCATCCAGGAGCTTGAGAGAGCTCAGCTGCCACCTTGCCAGTGTCATGGTCGGACACACTCTCCTCTGCAGCCATTTCGACCTTTACCCCCAGATTATGCTGCCCGTCTCTTTACACTAGAGCAGCAGGTTGCCTCTATCATTCGTACTCAGCGAGCACAGGAGGAGGACTGGCTCCAGTTACGTCGTTTGTTTTACACCCACTTTCCCCCTCCTCCACCACCATCTGTATAGAGCTCATCAGTGCTGTTTGGGTAGACGAGGATGAGAAGACGGCGATTGTTGGACTGCCCAGCATTTTTGGAGACTACATTTGATTCTGACTTTTGTTGACTTGTATTTGACATTGACATGTTGTAGTTTTTGGACAGGGGTGATGTAGCCCCTAGTTGATTGATGATTGTATGACACAGGGATGTACTGATACACTTATTATGTGGTCTCGATATATGGCAATCGCAGTATTCTCATCATATTTGATTCGCTTGATTGCTTATTTGTATTATTATGACATGGGATGATGTGTGATTGGTATTTGTGATGTGTTTATAACATGCGATGTTATGTGCTATTACTATTACTATATACGTACGTCTTACTATGACCTGACCAACGTAAACCATCTTTTAGAAGATGCCGCCAAGACGTGAGACACACATGCCTACCAATGAGGCAGAACTCCAGCAGATTATTGCTGCTGCCATAGCACAGTATGCAGCATCTCAGCCCGGAACGAGCGGAAGTATTAACCAAGGCAATAACAATCCACCTCACGGTAATACTAAGTCATTAAGACACACCGTGACCTAACTGGATATCTCTAGCAATAATGCTAATGCCAAACGTATGTTATAACGTATGTGCAGGATGCACCTACAAGCAGTTTCTAGACTGCAAACCGGTCAACTTCGATGGCACTGGAGGTGCTGTCGCCTTTGTTCGTTGGGCTGAGAAAACCGAATCCGTTCTTCGCATGAGCAAGTGCGCGCTGGATCAGCAAGTCACCTATATCTCAGGGCTATTTCTAGATGGAGCCCTATCCTGGTGGAATCTACAAGTGCAGACACTAGGCGAAGCTGCTGCCTACGCGCTGACCTGGACCGAACTGAAAGAACTCATGCGCAAAAAGTACTGTTCCCGCGCAGAAATCCAGCGATTGGAGACCGAGTTCTGGCACTTGAAAATGGACGGTCCAAAGATAGCAGAATACGTTCAAAGGTTCCATGACTTATCGCATGTGGTACCCTACATGGTCACTCCTGAGTTCAAGAGAATTGAACGCTTCATTTGGGGACTAGCTCCTCAAATCATAAGCATGGTAACCTCATCCAAGCCTGCGACCATTACTGAGGCGATTGATTTGAGCGTAGCTCTCACAGAGGAGGCCATTCGCCTGAACAAGTTTGATGAAGCTGAACCAAAGAAGAAAGAGACTCACGTCGAGTCGTCAGGAGGTAGCAAACGGAAGTTCTCAAACTTCAAGCAAGGCGCCAGTGTGGCGGTTAAGAAAGGAGGATCAGCTAGCAGCGGGAAGAAAGGAAAAGGATACCAGGGCACCCAACCCAAGTGTAATACCTGCCAACGCCACCATACTGGGCATTGTAATGTGAAAATATGTGAAGCATGTGGAAAGCTGGGCCACTCGAAAGATTCTTGTTGGGCTAGTGCTGGCCGGGGAGGCCAGGGAGGATTTGGGAATAGAAATAATAACCGTGGTGGTATTGGAAATCGCCCACAGGGGAACAATGGAGGAAACGGAAATCGAGGCAACAATGCTAACCAAGCGGGCGCTGTGAATCGTAATCAGGGGAATGATCAAGCTGGTGGAAACGGGCAAAGACTTGGATGCTATAACTGCGGTGATATCGGGCATTTTAAGAAGAACTGCCCAGAGTTAAACCAAGCCCGTGGAAGAGTGTTCCAACTCGAAGCAAGGGAAGCGCGCCAGGACCCCAATGTCGTTACTGGTACGTTCCCTGTAAATCAACGCTATGCATCCGTTTTATTTGATACTGGTGCCGATTATAGCTTCGTGTCGTTAGAATTTAAGAATATGCTTGGTTTAGCCGCTAATAAGTTAGATATTCCCTACTCGATCGAATTGGCTAATGGGAAGTTAGTAGAAGCCGATGAAGTTATCAGAGGTTGTGTGATCGAATTAGGAGAGCGTGAGTTTGCTTTAGATCTACTACCAGTCCAGTTGGGAAGTTTCGACGTGGTGGTAGGAATGGATTGGTTATCAGGCAACAAGGCTGAGATAGTATGTCACGAAAAAGTTGTCCGTATCCCAACCGAAGATGGCGAAACAATTGTTGTTCACGGAGAGAAGCGTGAGACGCCGCTGAGGATTATCAGCTGCTTGAAAGCAAGAAAGTGTTTGCAAAAGGGATGTGTTGCCTTCCTGGCACACATTGTGGATAAAAAGGCTGCTGAGCCAAAGATCGAAGATATCCCTGTCGCGAGGGAATACCCAGAAGTCTTCCCGGAAGACTTACCTGGATTGCCGCCTCTGAGGCAAGTAGAGTTTCACATTGACTTAGTTCCAGGCGCCGCGCCTGTGGCTAAGGCACCTTATAGACTTGCTCCGTCTGAGATGCAAGAACTGTCAACACAACTTCAAGAGTTGTTAGACAAGGGTTTTATCCGACCAAGCTTCTCGCCTTGGGGAGCTCCGGTCCTGTTCGTCAAAAAGAAGGACGGTAGCTTTCGAATGTGCATCGACTACCGAGAACTGAACAAGCTGACGATCAAGAATAGGTATCCTCTACCAAGAATCGATGATCTGTTTGATCAACTGCAAGGCTCAAGCTTTTACTCTAAGATCGATCTTCGATCTGGATACCATCAGTTAAGGATACAAGAGGAAAGCATTCCCAAGACAGCCTTCAGAACTCGTTATGGGCACTACGAGTTCCTCGTTATGCCATTCGGATTGACAAACGCACCTGCGGTATTCATGGATCTAATGAATAGAGTCTGCAAGCCGTACTTGGATAAGTTCGTAATTGTATTCATCGATGACATTTTAATTTATTCAAAGACGAAGGCTGAACACGAGCAGCATCTTAGAGCCATTCTAGAGCTACTAAAGAAAGAACAGTTGTATGCCAAATTCTCTAAGTGCGAGTTTTGGCTACGAGAGGTGCAATTCCTTGGGCACGTGGTAAATGGAGATGGAATCCATGTGGATCCAACAAAGATCAAGGCGATCAAAGATTGGGGAACGCCAAAGACGCCAACCGAGATTCGGCAATTCTTGGGTTTGGCTGGCTATTATCGAAGGTTCATTGAGGATTTCTCAAAAATCGCTCAACCATTGACGCTCCTCACGCAGAAAGATAAGAAGTTTGATTGGGGAATCAAACAGGACGAAGCCTTCCAGATATTGAAGGATAAGCTCTGCAATGCGCCTATCTTAGCTCTACCAGAAGGTACAGATGATTTTGTGGTATACTGCGAAGCATCGCGCCAAGGATTGGGTTGCGTGTTGATGCAACGCCAAAAGGTTATTGCTTACGCATCGCGTCAACTGAAAGTGCACGAAAAGAACTATACCACACACGATTTGGAGCTCGGCGCAGTGGTTTTTGCTTTAAAGATCTGGAGACACTACCTTTATGGTACGAAGTGTACAATCTTCACAGATCACAAGAGCCTACAGCATATATTCAACCAGAAGGAGCTGAATATGAGACAAAGACGATGGGTTGAATTGCTGAACGACTACGACTGCGAGATAAAGTATCATCCAGGGAAGGCGAATGTGGTCGCCGATGCCCTAAGTCGTAAAGAGAGGATCAAGCCCATAAGGGTTAGAGCTCTAGAGATGATTATCCGAACCGATCTTTCCTTACGCATTCGTGCCGCGCAGAAGGAAGCTCTCAAGGAGGGAAACCTTGAAGAAGAATATCTCCGTGGAATGGAGAAGCTACTGGTACCAAACGGGGAAGGAACGTTATGCTTCGAGAAAAGGATTTGGGTTCCTCTGCTTGGTGATTTAAGGAAAGTTATTTTTGATGAAGCTCACAAATCACAGTACTCTATCCATCCTGGAGCGGATAAGATGTACCAGGATCTCAAAGATTACTATTGGTGGCCTAGGATGAAAGGCGACGTTGCTGTTTATGTGAGCAAATGTTTAACGTGCGCTAAGGTTAAAGCGGAATACCAGAAGCCTTCAGGACTTCTGCAACAACCTGAGATTCCCAAGTGGAAATGGGAACAAATCTCCATGGATTTTATTACGAAATTGCCAAGAACGCCAAGAGGCCATGATATGATTTGGGTGATAGTTGACCGCCTAACAAAGTCCGCACACTTTCTGCCAATCAAAGAGAAAGACAGTACTAGTAAACTTGCGGAAATATACATGAGAGAGATTGTCGCACGCCATGGAGTACCTCTCTCAATCATCTCTGATAGAGACGGAAGGTTTGTGTCAAGGATATGGCAATCCTTCCAAGAAGCCTTTGGCTCACAATTGAATCTGAGCACTGCGTTTCATCCGCAAACTGACGGCCAGAGCGAGCGAACGATACAGACTTTGGAAGACATGCTGAGAGCGTGTGTTATGGATTTGGGCGGTAGCTGGGATAAACATTTACCTTTGGTCGAATTTTCATACAACAACAGCTACCACACCAGTATTGGTGTCGCGCCATTCGAAGCCCTTTACGGACGCAAGTGCCGATCACCTCTATGTTGGGCTGACGCAGGTGATAGGCAACTCGCTGGTCCCGAGATCGTCCAAGAGACGACAGACAAGATCGCGCAGATTCTTAAACGCATCGAAGCAGCTCTCCACAGACAGAAGGCCTATGCGGATCCAAACCGGAAACATGTGGATTTCCAAGTTGGAGAAATGGTGTTATTGAAAGCCTCACCCTGGAAGGGGGTGGCACGCTTTGGAAAGCGTGGGAAGTTAAATCCGCGCTACATTGGTCCTTTCAGAATTCTGGAAAGAATAGGACTAGTAGCATACAAGTTGGACCTACCTGCTGAACTAAATGGTGTTCACGATACATTTCATGTATCCAACCTGAAGAAAAGTCCAACTCAAGTTGACGTTGCCATTCCCATCGACGAGATTCATGTTGACGACACGCTCCACTTCGTTGAAGAACCTGTAGAGGTCACGGATTGGAAAGTGAACAAGACCCGCCGGAGCAGTGTCAAACTCGTCAAAGTTCGTTGGAATGCCAGACACGGTCCTGAATTCACCTGGGAACGTGAGGATCGGATGAAAGAGAAATACCCCCACCTTTTTCCTAAGAACCCTGCTTCTACAAGCAGAACTTAAATTTCGGGACGAAATTTATTTAACGGGGGGAGAATGTGACAACCCGCACTAAACCAGGTATCCGTACGACTTAATTAATGATTAATTATTGCTTAATTACTGTGCTTGTTTGAACTAGCTGATGAACTGCTACTTGATATCTGATACATGTACTTATTTGCATCATACTTTACTTATCGTCACTACATTATTTACATACGGCACCTTAGTGACAAACATGATGCACAAAGAGCACAGTAGCACAATACACGGATAACCTATTGAACATGCTGATAAAGCCAGCACCAGGCAAACACTGCCTCTAAGGCCTGTATGAGCCAGAAATGTTTTGCTACACTAATGGTGAGTGTAGGGATATAAGGGTTGTAGAACTGCGTCTCTAGGGATAAGTCACAGTGACTGGATGTGCCTAAAACGTACTTAAAGTGCAAAACTCAGCACTTTATTAAACAATTCAGCTTCTAGCTAACTAATAAAGTGCCAATACATGAGAAAAATATTCCTGACACTTTGGAAGAATAAGTTGTGTCACTAAAAATAATATAACGACACTTTAAAGCTTTATTAAGCGCTTTAACGGATTACTATCCAACCGAACAACCGGACTATACCCGGAACATGAAAATATTGAGGTTTTCATTATTACTCTTTTTCTGAGCCAGTTAGGGTCCCTGATTACCCTAACACCCGTTGTAACACACTACACATTAGTAACGGGGTTAAACACTTAACTTAACTTAGTTTAACATAACTAACTACCTAATTACTAGTTGAGATCGAACTAGACCCCCCCCCCCTTCTCTAACCGGCCCCAAACTAAGGGGGACACCCCTTGTACCACTTTGATTATTTTAATCCCTTGCCTAATATCTAGGAGGCACAAGATCTATTGGTTATTAACACTAGAAATTGTCTATAAGTTAACCCCTAAACACATATGATCATTTATCACTAAACTCAACACTTCACACCTCTCTTTCTCTCCTAGAAGCTTACGGCCGAACACCCCACACCCATCCCTCATATTTTCGGTCCTTGTTCTTCACATTCCAACATCATACATACATCAAAGGTCGAGTATTAGGAGTCTTGGTGCGCTCGGAGTTTGAAGGACCTCTTTATCTTGCTTTTATCCACTCGTTTTTCGTCAAGATCCTTCCCTAGCCTTGAGCTAGAGGTATAATACTTAGAACTCGTTTTTAAACTATTCTAAAGTGGTTAAAAGGAATTATATCGGTTAAATCTCGTTAAAATGCAAGATGATGCACAAAAGTTTACTAAAAACATGAAAATGGTGGTTAATAGCATGTAAGTTGTGTAAAAGTTGTAGTAATTGAAAGATGTGTTTATTTAGACCCGATCTATGATGTGGTAGCTCGGATCATCGTTTAACCCGGTTTAGTAAGATCATGGATCTTAACATAAGCTTGTTTTGGGTAATACAAGGGTTAAAAGGTGAAACTCTACCACACGCGAAACATGAACTTGTGTAAAAGTATTTTTACTTGCAAAATAGTGTTTAAAACTAGCAGATCTACGTATCTGCAAGTGGTATTTTCAAAGGACCAAGAGTTAAAGAAACCAGGTTTTCTAAAAGACGGATCTTACACTAACAAATATGATTTTTATAAACCACAAGTGTGTAAACACTTGTGAAATGAAAAGATCCGACAAATAACCGTTTTTGTAAAAGATGACGAGAAGTTGTAAAGACGGATTTCTCTAAGGACAAGGTTTTTACGAGATCAAAGCTACTTTATATAAAGATCCACAAAATATAATGGGATTTACACTATAGCTTCGGAAAAACTACAAGTTCATGCGATTATGCGATCTACATACTTGTCGACTAGTTTGATGTGTCGGAAATTGTTTGATTGAATAAGGAAGTTGTTGAAATTGATTTTGTAAAAGAAAATGATACGCTTGAAAGTGTGGCCACCTCCAGTTACAGAGGAAACTCTGGCGAAATTTTTCTAAAAACCTAACACTTAGAATTATATACACAACAAGTGTTAGAATTAATTTTGACATGTTTTCGAAATATGAATTTTGCCATGACTTTATTTACTAAATATTCGGAGGTGGGATTTTCACAAAATTTAACGTGATAAATATATATTTTTCACACACTGTTTATGATTATTTTGTGAAAATGCATAGATATTATTTTAGAGTAAAAATAATATTTACGAACGTTAACGATTCCAAAATGATACGAACACTTTCACCATAAATATATAAGTTACATCGGTAATTATATTACCACTCGATTGTTAAACGTAACTTACGCACTTACGGAAATATTTATGAACGCACATGTATTAAATCCCCCATCCTTGGGAAGGAGATTAACTACCAAGTATACAAAAAGTAAACACGAAATAGTTGTCTAACTATTTCCCAAAAACATAAACTATAAAGCTAAGGCACGGCCATCCGTCTAATAGAATTAGCACTTGTAGGTCGTCGCACAGCTTTCTGATTTGGAGTACTTGGTAGAGACGCACCGACTGTGAGTTCATGTCCCCCTTTTCTCTAACTGTTTTCAGTTTTCTTAACTGCGGGGGTGAAATACATGTTACTATGATTACGAGTACTTTATACACGGTATGGTTAGCGTAAGGAGGTTTATTACTCAGATCATGTGAGTGGGTATGAGCAATATGAGGCCATTAGTCCTCATGTCGGGACCGAGGGACAGGAGCGGTAGATCTATCTGGGTGTAGCGAGCCCAGCCCCAGGCCAAACTAGAAACGGACCTTGGGGTGACTTTGTCCACATACAAATGCCGTGGCGAAATCTGCTAGGTTTGAGTCTCCCTATTTGCACTTCACATATATCAGTGGCCTTGCAAACCATTGGTGATCACAAGTCCCCTTATTTGCTACATACCACGACTATTTTTATACTCACAAAGGTTTACTTACTCACTTACACATGAACTCGCTCAACATTATTGTTGATTTTTCAACTTACATGTATTTCAGGAAATTAACGAGATCTGGCACGGTATGGAACGTTTTCCGCTGCACTAGTTTCCGAGGTCATCCGGGGTTCAGGGGATGTGTCTCTTTCCTGGACAAGACACAATCCTTGAACCATGTTTATGTTATGTTTTAAGTTTGTAATGTCTGTTGAACAAGGTTATGGTTGTTAGGGTATGTTCCCGTTAAAACAATGGTACTGTATTTGGTTTTCAAAACTTAATGGATGATCTTGCATGATTTTACTTCATATAGCTTTGTTATGATTAAGCTATGGTATTAAGAAGTCACACCAAATTAACCACGCTTCCGCAAAGCCAGGGTGTGACACACATAGTCATATAACCACAAAGATTGTTTCTCTAGATCTTTAATTTGTTAATTTGTTTTGCTAATAGAGCATATGTATTTAAAGCACACTAGGAATCCATCTCGTGGATTTCATTTGGTACTTTAAACATTATCAAGAATCTAACTATAAAGATAGAAAGATTTTTAAAAGAAAAATTCGACTTCGATTATAAGGAACCGAAATGTTCGAATTTAGGTACATAAGGAATCCAATTAAGGATTCTAATTTGAATGATAATCATCCACAAGGGTCTAATGTGAAGATAAAAGATTCCATATGGATTTTAGAAGTTGTAGATGTTTTGAAACCTTGCACTTGATGTGCTTAGGTCAAAACATGAAGTAAAATGCTTATGAAGTTGAGATGCCAGATATGCCAAGGCGACATATGAAGCGAAATTTGAAAGTTAAGTCAATGTATGAAGAAAATATTTTTGAAAACTATGCATGGGGTTCTTAAAAAAAATGTGTTCAATGTTTTTGAAACCTTATATATAATACTTTTGAAATCATAAAGTAGGTGTACCAGGTAGGTATATTTATAAAATGTTTTAAAATCATGAGTTGAATTTTGAAAGTATGTATAAGGTTTTTGAAAACATGAATGATGCTTTTCGAAATCATGCACTTGATAAGAAAATATATTGTATTAATATTGTTTTCAGGCTATATGAGACATTTTGAAATCATGAAGGTTGTTTTTGAAAACAAAGCCAATGCATTCGAAAAATTGTTTGGAAAACAGTAAAAGATGGGTCTATGTACTCACTTGAGATTGCTTAGTAGTCCTTGAGTAACAACCAAACAATGCTAGAGATCACGGATATCAAACGGCACCTAATACAGGTAAATATGTTAATATACCGGACCTAATTCGGAAGATCGGATAGAATGAGGGCTCATAAACCAAATGAGTATGGGAACTCATGTAGTATGGTTTAACAAAGCCTACATACTAAATGAAACCTAACCTAAGGGCTTACGACCCGTTTAGGTAGCTTATGCTACTTTAACGCGTCGTTCGCGTAAAACGCGTTCGGACTGCCTAACTAGTCCTATGACAAGTAAAATATGCCTTAACATGTCTAATATTGTTGTCCAATCAGTTTAGATGTCAAAAGTTATGTTACATATGCTTAAAATGAATTTTGGCGTAAAAAGGGCATTTTGGTAATTTACCTAAGGCATATATACTACCTATCATACAACTACTTAAACGAAGCGACCATAAGGTATAACCTCGAAAGGTTATTCCCTATATACTATGGTCACCTAATGTGTTTGGTCGGATCCTAATGATCGACCAAACGGGTCGGGTTCAAAAGTATAGGCGATTGATTAGATCGCTTACCTTACGACCCTATATAAGCACTAAAATAAAAGTGACGAGCTAAGCATGTTAAAACATGCTTAACTAAGTTTCGAAAACATATTTGATATCAAAACAAACGTTTTTGATACCTATAAGTAGTTTGGTTACAAAATACGCAATAACACGCATTTTGGCCGAAACTACGACTCGTCACTAAGTCTAGATAACGTGGTAATCAGTAGGTATAGTCACTAGGGACTATAACCATCGTGATCACGCTCACGTTATGAAGTTCAAACGAACTTCGCATTGACCATAACCTGGTCAATGCAGAAAGTCAAAAAAAGTTTGACTTTAACGCTAAAATGAATGAAAAGAACGAAAGAACACTTACAAAGGGTCCCCGCAAGATTGATTTCCAAGAAATCTCAGGTAGGAAGTGTATACACACAACCACTAAGAGAAAAACTCAGATTTTAAGTGGGTTTTGCAATGGGGATGGATGGGTATTTATAGTTTTCGGAGAGCCGTTAAGATCGTTCCTCGAAAACCGTGCTTCAATCTCCACCCTACACCTCAAGACCCTGGTTTTGCAAAACCATTTGAGCCCATGGTATTGCCCAAAACCATGTGCAAAAGTGGAAATGGACCAGATGCAATGTTTCTGCATTTTGGCTGTCTGGGGAAGCCTTACGGACCGTAAGGGTGATGGCTTACTGTCACACCCCGATTTTCCACGTGTCACCGGTGGGCCCGGTGGGGGAGTATCGTGACGTGGTTGGCAACATAGTAGTCAAACAACACAATATAATAATGCACAGCGGAAGCAAAAGATAAATATATTACATTCCGAATATAAGTAATGTCAAAGTATTACAACGGAAGGTAAGGGATCCACAGGCGGATCAATAAAAGAAAACTGTTCAACAGACTTTAGGCATCTAGAACTTGCAAGATTCCCTAGTGACGCCCTGAGTTCCCAGCCAATTACGCATAGTACCTGTCACTTAACCTTTTGGAAAATACGTCAGTTTACACTGGTAAATACAATTAACTGACTCATTTTGGAAAAAGAGTTTGAAAAGTGATTCGAGTGCAAACGGCACAAAATATCTTGACACATTGATTAAAATGCACAGAGGCAAAATTAATCTTTTATACTTGGGACAATTTTATTAATAAAAATCTTGTATCCGATTTACATGGTTGTCCAACATTTAGGGCCGGTGATTATACAATACAAGCCGGACAAGATTAATCGACACACCACAAATATAATCTCACAAGAAGATACCCTTACGAGTGAGTATACGTTATACATATGCAACAGGAGGTGTTTTGCCTACACCTTGTGCTTACGTCGTGGCCATTCACTTTTTAAAATGAGCCAAGGATATCCAGGACACGGTCATTAACCCCCAATGTTATTTGTTATCAATCAATACAGATTAAAACGGGATTATGCAATTTAATCATCTCCGATTAAAAGGTTTCTACACCCGACCAAGCGGTATTTTTATAATACCGTATCCCAAGCCCGTATAAGGGAAAATAAGTTAAAAGTATTTACCTGAGCTAGCAATGCAATTTACACTCAGCCGTATATCTTAATCAGCAAGCACAAGTACTTCTACTGGGGCTCTTAATCTGGAACGAAGGTTTTATTAACCTATTAAATTCCTAACGGGTCTTAATTAAGTCGTAACTTAGACCGGTTAGTTTTAAGGAAAGGTTTATGGTTCAAAACGCATGATTAAGCGAAGACCGGAATAGGATGTGATTTAGACCCGACAAGTCTGGAGACTTGTATAATATGGGTAAACTAAACACATTCTGGATTTTGAGATAAAACCGATAAGGTTTGACCCGTTTCGGCTAATTTATGTAAACTTGTTACATAAACCGAACCGACGCGTAATAAGCATAACGGGTATCCGTATGAGCCATATACAGGTTTCCTAAGTTAATATGCTTCAAATATGTTGTAACATCAGTAGGATGTCTTTCGTTATGCCCCGAACTAATTTAAACACAAACTATGCCCCGTAGGGGTAGTTTGGTCATTTTAAAGTTTGTAGAAGCGTTTGGATGTTTAACTGAGTCACATGTCTGATGTAAACAGCAAACATACTCAATTTGATGAGTTATAACAGTAGGCTAAAGCATATATGTGAAATTTATCATTTATAACCAAACTATGCCCCGTAGGGGTATTTTGGTAATTTCACATAAGCCGAAAAGCTCAAAAACGAAGTCTGAGTTAATCAACCTTTTCTTACTATTAAAATATCATAATTTGCCTTATATATCAGTAGGTATCAACCCGGGTATGTTCAATATGATTTTAAAACATACTATGCGTTAAAAACGCTAAATAAGGCGATTAAAGGCCCTTTCCGGGTTCAATACTTAAATCTGATATTTTTATATTTCTAGAAGGCTTAAAATAATTTATTTAACATATGTGATCAGTAGCAAAAGGTTTGGATTCGTTTAGATATGTAAAACTCATTTTATGGCCCGTAAGGGCAAAACCGACAATTACCGGATTAAGCCTACGACTACTAGTTAAGCTCAGCCTAAAATTAATTAAAAATCTTTAAAAATCCCAAAATAATATATCATATCAGTGGGTATTAATTTTGATACCAAAAAGTAGGTTTAATTAGGCTATACGCTAATTACGCCATTTTATTAACATAAAGCACCGTAATTACGCTAATGAGCATAACTCTTATTCTACAATTCAAACTGATGTCAAACTTTGCATACAAGTCTATATATCAGTAATTAAGGTTTCTACACTTTTACTTTTCCAAAAATCACGTTTTAAGGTAATAAGGGCATAATGGTCAACATATGAGCGATTAACGGAAACATGTATATTAATTGGGAAATCAACGAAACAAGTACATAGGCTTATACTATCATGTAACTCAACCCTAATGAAGCTCTAAGGCATTTCCAATTCCATCTAACTCGGGCCAGAACTGAAGTCAACGTAAAAGTCATAGTTTCGTGACTTTCGGTTCCGAACCGGTTTAAAACTGAGAGTTGTCGAGTCTGACCAGTTTAGACATGTCCGTACACTTGTTACCAAGTTATATTAAGTTTAAAACAGGTTACACGCATCACGTATTGCTAATCGTGCATTAAATCGTAATTTACATAACTGTTGACTTTTTCGGTCAACGTTTGACTCGACAATTGACTTAGTTATGTCTGGAATCAGTAAGCGCCCTTATAAGGGTTTAATACCCATATGATTACCTATTTAACGGTACTTTTAAATCGAGATAAGACTGAGTTATCATTAATTAAACTCGAAGTCAAACCGTGTTTACGTCGGTTTGACTTTTAACTAAATATCTAAGCTAAAAATTAATTTAGAAAGGTTAGGCAACTTACAAGGTGTTTAATGATGATTAGGGATGCCTTGTAATCAGCTTGAAAGCTCCCCAATTGATCAGAATTGAATTGAGAATGGAATGATCATGGAGTTGCAACTTATGTGGGTTATATAGTGTTCATGGCACCATGAATTGATGACAACAAAGTCTACAACACTCCACAATTGTTCAACACATGTTTCTAGTATATAGGGGGTGCCTAGGGGTCGTTTATAAGTGAGAAATACCGGCCAAGAGGGTCAGAATTGCGTTAAACAGGCTGCAGCAAGTTGCTGGTCGCTGGGGGCTGCTTTGCGGACCGTAAGCACATATATGCTTACGGTCCGTAAGCATACATCAGGGACCAAAATGTTGTTGTTTGTTGGTGTTTCGAAAGGGCAACCTTAATTCCGACTTTGGGCATTCTTTTTGACAATTTGGGGCCTCCAATTATGCCTTGTACTAATACATACCCTTCCATTTGAGGTTGTTTTCCTTGAATTCAAATTAAAGTCCCGAAATTTAAGGATTTTCATGCTTTTCCTTCGTGGCATTCCATTCTTGTGCATGAATTAAATTATTGTGGCCATTTACCGGATTATATCAAATGTTGATGATAAGTATTAGGGTCTTGGGATTTATATGAGGTCGTTCAGAGGTAAATTTAACATAACGCCATCTTTAAATCCTACCAAAATACTTTTATTTAGGTCCGGGTTTACAACGCTTGTTGTCATACATGACACGTGTCGTTATTTTATTACACACGAATTTTCGAGGTGTTACATCCTCACCCCCTTAAAATAAATCTCGACCCGAGATTTACTGAAACAAAGGAAGTATCCTCTGCCTAATAATGGTAGTTTACAGATGATTAGGAATCTGTATGATCTTATTTGTTGTTTCCAATGCAACTTTCAGATCCTCAATATTGGGCTTACCAATCTATTGTCCTAACAACAGAGGTTTAACATTTCATTTATACAAGGTCTCTAAAGGAGTAACCTTGATACTTCTATACCAACTATTATAGAAAAGCTTCTCTTGAGGTGGTTATTCCAACCACTTTTTAACAAATCTTAAGGAGTAGCTAATCCTTACAGCTAGTCGAACAATTCGACGATCCTGGGTAGTTGATGGCGATTTTAATCGTTGTCTAAATAGGGTTGCGGTAATGAGTGCATGAGCAAAATGAACCGTCTTTCTTATCTAACAACTATCTTGTTCTAAAATATCGAGCTAGGCTATATGAATCTCCTATTTTAAAATTTACTTAATCAGGTTTTCGGTTATTCCATAATTAATATGGAGTTCTTACAACATTCTAACCCAAAGCGGGATGTTAATCATAACTCTACTTGCCTCTAGGGAGGTAAACAGGGTAAACTTAGGAGAAGATAATCAAAGTACAAGGAGGTTACAGAGATTTCTATATCTCAGGCTCCAGTTCGCTCATCAACGCTTGTGTCTAATAAGTGACACGTTCATGTTATGATTCCCCATATTCCTTTACCGAGGAATATTTATTTGGATAGTTCTATTTCGGATATCTCCTTTGAATACTACTAGTCGACGGAAGTACAATACGATCATTGGGATATCTTAGGGGTTCCATGTATTAAACCTCCATGTTGATCAGACATGGAAATAATCTATGGGACACACTAGGATACGCCAATCCTCATATGACACTTTTATCAAACATAGTTTGGCATTCGCAGGCGATAGAAAACAATGAGAAAATAATTAAAATAATATACGTTGTCGTACTCTATGCAAAGAAAGAGTGCTCTTAGATTTTCGGAACGAGTCCTTGCCGATTTATACGAATCGGTTACTATGGTCTCCTTGGTAGTTATACCTTGTGGATGATAATAAAATTTTGCTAAGTTTATGGTTCATGAAGATTTATTATTGCCTGTATAGAAAAAAAGACAGGACACTTAGCAGAAATTATTATTGATAAATGATAAGGAAGTTTATTGTACAAGTGCTTATATTAAATTAGAATGGAGATTTTCACAAACTAGGCACCTAGCTCAGTTGGCTAGGCGCGCGAAAGGGTGCGGCCGGCCTAGACCCGGGTTCGATTCCGGGGACGGCCGGTTCCACCATTTTTGCGACTTATCGATTTTTTTACAGGAACAGAAAATAGTTCTGGTAAAAAAAATTTTTTTACTTGTAAGTTTTACCTTACACTTAATATATATATAGTCCTTATGAAGGGTTTTAAAAACTTGTTATACTTATAGTTTATGAAGGATTTACTGGTATCCGAACCAAAATAAAACTCTTAGCATTTAAATTACTGATAAAATGCCAAGGAATGTACCTGATGCCATTATTTATGGACTAGCTCAGGCATTTTAGGCGCTTTCAATTTTAGGCTTTACTTCCTCCGCCGCATTTCCTTTGACATATTTAGGGCACGTAGTCTTGATGTGGCCTTTCTCATTACAGCCGAAACAGACTGCATTCTTCATGTCCTTACAGTCCAACGTTTTATGTCCCTTAGACTTGCAGATCCCACAAGCCCTGGGCTGTGATTTGGATTTTGGTTCGAACCTGCATTTCCCATAATGGCGCTTCTTGCAGGTCTCACATACTGGTTTCTGGTCGGACTTTTGTTTGTTCTTTTTCTTAGAACTCTGGGAGTTATCTACCTCCCTTTTCCTTTTTAGTTCATCCTTTGCATCAGAGGCATGAACGAGATCCTTCTTACGAGTGAGGAAATGTGGTCCTAAATAAAATTTGGACCGAGCAGCATGGGGCTCCTTTAACTTTTTCACAGCTCTCTTCACAACTTTTCCAACGGCTGCGTCTATCATAGTTTGAAGAACATCTTTGGAAATTCTAAGGTTTACAATTTCAGCATCATTAGTCTGCGTCACATCATCAATGGCGCGATTGACTGTTGTCTTATCCGAGTTTGCCATACTCGATATTGGTTCCTAATACCAATAAAACAATTTCTTAGTTGAAATCCAACAACTACTATTTTTATTCTGATGGCCTTAATATATACTAACCATGGTGTCAATAACCTATACAGGTTATTATAGCACTAACATTCTTAATGAACGTTATTTAAAATATATTAATATTACTTAGCCTAGGTCGTAAAAGACCATCAGTGGCATTAAAGATTTGGACCTAGTCCATCACTTTTCTGACAGAGGATCGAAACGTCACATCTGTCTTTATTATATTAAAGAATTTAGGTAGCTTGAAAGCTTGCCATAGGAATATCAGAAAAGAGTGATTCCTATTTAGATATAAAATATCCATCTAAGGTTTGTTGGAGCATTTTCTAAGGTATCATCGGCCAATTTCTACTTCGTATAAAATGACCGAAGTCCTACTAAGACGGAGACAACAGTTCTCAACAGTGATCGTTCATTATTGAATCACATGTGTCAGTATCAAGTAAATTTCTGCATAAACTGCTTGATAAGGAAAGGTACCTGCTATATAGTTATCCTTCTGCACCATCTCCTGGCGTTCACCCGGAAGACTCATGCGTTTATTTCCCGGGCCTTTCCCGGCTTCTTTATAAGCTTTGGGCAGTTGGTTTTGATGTGCCCTTCCTCGTTACAATTGTAACATGTGGCGTTCTTTAACCCCTTGCAATCTAAGGTTTTGTGACCCTTGGTCTTGCAAATTCCACACAATTTAGCGCGTGGGTCTATTGTACATTTTCCAAAATGCTGTTTTTTGCAGTTATTGCATTTGGGTCTGCTATCAGACTGACTCGAGTTCTTCCTAAACTCGGAATCCTTCCCGCGCTCCGAGCTTCCCTTCTTCTTCTTGTTAGTTTGATGAGAGTTTTCCTTCTCTCTTTCTCTTCTTCTCTCGCCAGAAGCCTTAACAGACTTAATTCTGATTGCGTCTAAGGTGAGAGATAAGGATAAGTCCACCGCGGACCTATATGTGGTTGGCCTAGATGCTTTGACATTCCCTTTTATCTCTGGTGCCAGGCCTCCAATGAAACGCGCTATGCATTTAGGTTCAGGGGTGACTAGATAAGGAACTAGGCGGGACATAGTGTTGAAACTTGTCACATATGCCTGACAATTCAAATTTTCCATGACCAAAGTCAAGAAGTCCGATTCTATCTTTTCTACTTCATGTTGAGGGCAATAGTTTTCCTTGACTAATGCAACAAATTGACCCCAAGACAAGTTGTAGAGTAGAACTTTCCCCGTGGCTTGGAGCAATGATCTCCACCATGCCAACGCTTCTCCTTTAAATGATTGTGAAACAAATTTCACAACATCTTGCTCCGCACAACCGCTGATGTCAACAACAGCGTCCATCTCATCGAGCCATGTCATGCAATCGATGGCTCCTTCTTCTCCTGTAAAGTCTCTGGGCTTGCAGGAGACAAAATATTTATATGGACAGGTCTTAACTGGTGCCTCTTGATGAAACACAACGTGTCTAGATGGAATACTCCTTTGATTTGACAAGTCATGAACATCGTCCTCCCTTGACTCATGTGTTTTAAGAGGGGGCTTACTATGAGCCACAGATAGAGTCTCAGAGTGGGTATCATTTGATTCATCATACTGTCGATCAAGAGCTCGAGTAACAGCATAATCTATTATTGCCTGTAGTTCTGCTCCAGTTACATTAATTCTGGTAGTATCATTGCTCTCCTTCAAGTGGCTGTTAACTTCATCTAATCCAGCCATGTAGCTTGATTGCTACATAAATATTAACAATGATTTATTCAGAGATTATTATGGAATCATCATCTTTGACGATTTATCAACCATGGTAATATAAACCATATTGGTTAACTTGTTAGTTATATTTAATTAGTATTTTCCGTTATAATTTATCCTAGTTATAAAACACTAAGGATATTAAAGTGGCGCATAAGGCCTAGTCACAAGGACAGTTCTAAATTTTATAAGCCATGATTTCAGAGAATCGAGGCATTAAGGTCTGAATCAAGTTCATTACCTTCTTTTGACAGGGAGTTGTAGACTTCAACTGTCTTTTGTCTTTTAGGACAATAGATATAGTCCGTGGGCATTTCCCTTCTGAGGGATGGTTATAATACGATCATCTTCTTAGATGCTATTAGTCGAGGTCGTATGGATCCTACCGACTATTATGCTTGGACCTGGTCCAACATTTTTTTTTTAGACAGGAGGTCAAAGACCACCACTGTCGTTGTCTTATCGGACAACAAGTTTAGCCCGTAGGCACTTCATCACTACTGGATGTTTATAATGTGATCATCTTATAGGATGACACAAGCCATGATTTCTAAATCACTAGGCTAGATAAGAAAATTGGAAGAATCTAATATAAGGATGACTGTTGTGATTTTCTCGAGTCACATTTGTCAAGAGTGCTAACACGTTCTTAGGTGTTAACAAGGATTTGAATCTCTTGAGTAGGTTTCACCATCTTGGCCGCGTAGGCTAGGTTTCACCTTTAAGATTATCTTTAAAATGCATACTGGCAGGAAAGTAAGGATATTTATTTTATTCCGGATTTTTATCATAAATCCAAATTTATAATTTAATAATAGCACAAATGGCCTAGTCGCGTAGACAAGTTTAATTTATAAGCCAAGATTTCAGAGAATCAGGGCAATTTATGAATTAGTAATGGCACAAAAGGCCTAGTCACGTGGACAAGTTTAATTTATAAGCCATGATCGTCTGGGATCGAGGCATTTAGTAATAGCACAAAAGGCTTAGTCACGTGGACAAGTTTAATTTATAAGCCATGATCGTTTGGGATCGAGGCATTTAGGTGTGAATCAAAGTTCATTACCTTTTCTTGACAGGGAGCTGTAGGCTACCACCGTCTTTAGTCTCGGAGGACGTTAATTATAGCCCGTAGGCACTTCCCTTCTAAGGGATGTTATTTTCCATTCATTTCATATTTCATGTTTAGAATGAAAACTTAATTTAATCAATCCATTATATGAAAATAAAAGTACAAAGTTGCCCTAAGCGGGTCTTTGAAGGGATAATGTGTACTTGAAGGGACTGAAAGATAAATATGTCCTTATAAGGACTATTAAGGAAACGATCTTCAGCAAAAGGAGTTTCTTCTTCAAGTTATTTCTGAATGCTCTCTCCTTGGATGCTCGTTTCATTCCAGCCGCGCTACGAAGCTCAGCATTTCAGTGCTCCAGATTGGGGAGAATTTCTAATACAGCTTCTTCGCTTGGCGACGTATCCAATATATAAAAAAAATTTGGAAGTAAAAATTTCCAGATTAGGATTGGAAGTATTCCTATGTTAAGTCTAGACTCAGAAGGTTTAGGAATGTGCAATTGTGTCATTGAGATTAAACACAAAAAGCTAGTGTTTAATTCACTCAATGTTGGCTCTGATACCAACCTGTCACACCCCGATTTTCCACGTGTCACCGGTGGGCCCGGTGGGGGAGTATCGTGACGTGGTTGGCAACATAATAGTCAAACAACACAATATAATAATGCACAGCGGAAGCAAAAGATAAATATATTACATTCCGAATATAAGTAATGTCAAAGTATTACAACGGAAGGTAAGGGATCCACAGGCGGATCAATAAAAGAAAACTGTTCAACAGACTTTAGGCATCTAGAACTTGCAAGATTCCCTAGTGACGCCCTGAGTTCCCAGCCAATTACGCATAGTACCTGTCACTTAACCTTTTGGAAAATACGTCAGTTTACACTGGTAAATACAATTAACTGACTCATTTTGGAAAAAAGAGTTTGAAAAGTGATTCGAGTGCAAACGGCACAAAATATCTTGACACATTGATTAAAATGCACAGAGGCAAAATTAATCTTTTATACTTGGGACAATTTTATTAATAAAAATCTTGTATCCGATTTACATGGTTGTCCAACATTTAGGGCCGGTGATTATACAATACAAGCCGGACAAGATTAATCGACACACCACAAATATAATCTCACAAGAAGATACCCTTACGAGTGAGTATACGTTATACATATGCAACAGGAGGTGTTTTGCCTACACCTTGTGCTTACGTCGTGGCCATTCACTTTTTAAAATGAGCCAAGGATATCCAGGACACGGTCATTAACCCCCAATGTTATTTGTTATCAATCAATACAGATTAAAACGGGATTATGCAATTTAATCATCTCCGATTAAAAGGTTTCTACACCCGACCAAGCGGTATTTTTATAATACCGTATCCCAAGCCCGTATAAGGGAAAATAAGTTAAAAGTATTTACCTGAGCTAGCAATGCAATTTACACTCAGCCGTATATCTTAATCAGCAAGCACAAGTACTTCTACTGGGGCTCTTAATCTGGAACGAAGGTTTTATTAACCTATTAAATTCCTAACGGGTCTTAATTAAGTCGTAACTTAGACCGGTTAGTTTTAAGGAAAGGTTTATGGTTCAAAACGCATGATTAAGCGAAGACCGGAATAGGATGTGATTTAGACCCGACAAGTCTGGAGACTTGTATAATATGGGTAAACTAAACACATTCTGGATTTTGAGATAAAACCGATAAGGTTTGACCCGTTTCGGCTAATTTATGTAAACTTGTTACATAAACCGAACCGACGCGTAATAAGCATAACGGGTATCCGTATGAGCCATATACAGGTTTCCTAAGTTAATATGCTTCAAATATGTTGTAACATCAGTAGGATGTCTTTCGTTATGCCCCGAACTAATTTAAACACAAACTATGCCCCGTAGGGGTAGTTTGGTCATTTTAAAGTTTGTAGAAGCGTTTGGATGTTTAACTGAGTCACATGTCTGATGTAAACAGCAAACATACTCAATTTGATGAGTTATAACAGTAGGCTAAAGCATATATGTGAAATTTATCATTTATAACCAAACTATGCCCCGTAGGGGTATTTTGGTAATTTCACATAAGCCGAAAAGCTCAAAAACGAAGTCTGAGTTAATCAACCTTTTCTTACTGTTAAAATATCATAATTTTCCTTATATATCAGTAGGTATCAACCCGGGTATGTTCAATATGATTTTAAAACATACTATGCGTTAAAAACGCTAAATAAGGCGATTAAAGGCCCTTTCCGGGTTCAATACTTAAATCTGATATTTTTATATTTCTAGAAGGCTTAAAATAATTTATTTAACATATGTGATCAGTAGCAAAAGGTTTGGAGTCGTTTAGATATGTAAAACTCATTTTATGGCCCGTAAGGGCAAAACCGACAATTACCGGATTAAGCCTACGACTACTAGTTATGCTCAGCCTAAAATTAATTAAAAATCTTTAAAAATCCCAAAATAATATATCATATCAGTGGGTATTAAGTTTGATACCAAAAAGTAGGTTTAATTAGGCTATACGCTAATTACGCCATTTTATTAACATAAAGCACCGTAATTACGCTAATGAGCATAACTCTTATTCTACAATTCAAACTGATGTCAAACTTTGCATACAAGTCTATATATCAGTAATTAAGGTTTCTACACTTTTACTTTTCCAAAAATCACGTTTTAAGGTAATAAGGGCATAATGGTCAACATATGAGCGATTAACGGAAACATGTATATTAATTGGGAAATCAACGAAACAAGTACATAGGCTTATACTATCATGTAACTCAACCCTAATGAAGCTCTAAGGCATTTCCAATTCCATCTAACTCGGGCCAGAACTGAAGTCAACGTAAAAGTCATAGTTTCGTGACTTTCGGTTCCGAACCGGTTTAAAACTGAGAGTTGTCGAGTCTGACCAGTTTAGACATGTCCGTACACTTGTTACCAAGTTATATTAAGTTTAAAACAGGTTACACGCATCACGTATTGCTAATCGTGCATTAAATCGTAATTTACATAACTGTTGACTTTTTCGGTCAACGTTTGACTCGACAATTGACTTAGTTATGTCTGGAATCAGTAAGCGCCCTTATAAGGGTTTAATACCCATATGATTACCTATTTAACGGTACTTTTAAATCGAGATAAGACTGAGTTATCATTAATTAAACTCGAAGTCAAACCGTGTTTACGTCGGTTTGACTTTTAACTAAATATCTAAGCTAAAAATTAATTTAGAAAGGTTAGGCAACTTACAAGGTGTTTAATGATGATTAGGGATGCCTTGTAATCAGCTTGAAAGCTCCCCAATTGATCAGAATTGAATTGAGAATGGAATGATCATGGAGTTGCAACTTATGTGGGTTATATAGTGTTCATGGCACCATGAATTGATGACAACAAAGTCTACAACACTCCACAATTGTTCAACACATGTT
Source organism: Helianthus tuberosus (assembly GCA_030545235.1). Lineage (NCBI taxonomy): Eukaryota > Viridiplantae > Streptophyta > Magnoliopsida > Asterales > Asteraceae > Helianthus > Helianthus tuberosus. The sequence continues at coordinate 134,195,360 of CM060363.1, forward strand.
TCTAGTATATAGGGGGTGCCTAGGGGTCGTTTATAAGTGAGAAATACCGGCCAAGAGGGTCAGAATTGCGTTAAACAGGCTGCAGCAAGTTGCTGGTCGCTGGGGGCTGCTTTGCGGACCGTAAGCACATATATGCTTACGGTCCGTAAGCATACATCAGGGACCAAAATGTTGTTGTTTGTTGGTGTTTCGAAAGGGCAACCTTAATTCCGACTTTGGGCATTCTTTTTGACAATTTGGGGCCTCCAATTATGCCTTGTACTAATACATACCCTTCCATTTGAGGTTGTTTTCCTTGAATTCAAATTAAAGTCCCGAAATTTAAGGATTTTCATGCTTTTCCTTCGTGGCATTCCATTCTTGTGCATGAATTAAATTATTGTGGCCATTTACCGGATTATATCAAATGTTGATGATAAGTATTAGGGTCTTGGGATTTATATGAGGTCGTTCAGAGGTAAATTTAACATAACGCCATCTTTAAATCCTACCAAAATACTTTTATTTAGGTCCGGGTTTACAACGCTTGTTGTCATACATGACACGTGTCGTTATTTTATTACACACGAATTTTCGAGGTGTTACATCCTCACCCCCTTAAAATAAATCTCGACCCGAGATTTACTGAAACAAAGGAAGTATCCTCTGCCTAATAATGGTAGTTTACAGATGATTAGGAATCTGTATGATCTTATTTGTTGTTTCCAATGCAACTTTCAGATCCTCAATATTGGGCTTACCAATCTATTGTCCTAACAACAGAGGTTTAACATTTCATTTATACAAGGTCTCTAAAGGAGTAACCTTGATACTTCTATACCAACTATTATAGAAAAGCTTCTCTTGAGGTGGTTATTCCAACCACTTTTTAACAAATCTTAAGGAGTAGCTAATCCTTACAGCTAGTCGAACAATTCGACGATCCTGGGTAGTTGATGGCGATTTTAATCGTTGTCTAAATAGGGTTGCGGTAATGAGTGCATGAGCAAAATGAACCGTCTTTCTTATCTAACAACTATCTTGTTCTAAAATATCGAGCTAGGCTATATGAATCTCCTATTTTAAAATTTACTTAATCAGGTTTTCGGTTATTCCATAATTAATATGGAGTTCTTACAACATTCTAACCCAAAGCGGGATGTTAATCATAACTCTACTTGCCTCTAGGGAGGTAAACAGGGTAAACTTAGGAGAAGATAATCAAAGTACAAGGAGGTTACAGAGATTTCCATATCTCAGGCTCCAGTTCGCTCATCAACGCTTGTGTCTAATAAGTGACACGTTCATGTTATGATTCCCCATATTCCTTTACCGAGGAATATTTATTTGGATAGTTCTATTCCGGATATCTCCTTTGAATACTACTAGTCGACGGAAGTACAATACGATCATTGGGATATCTTAGGGGTTCCATGTATTAAACCTCCATGTTGATCAGACATGGAAATAATCTATGGGACACACTAGGATACGCCAATCCTCATATGACACTTTTATCAAACATAGTTTGGCATTCGCAGGCGATAGAAAACAATGAGAAAATAATTAAAATAATATACGTTGTCGTACTCTATGCAAAGAAAGAGTGCTCTTAGATTTTCGGAACGAGTCCTTGCCGATTTATACGAATCGGTTACTATGGTCTCCTTGGTAGTTATACCTTGTGGATGATAATAAAATTTTGCTAAGTTTATGGTTCATGAAGATTTATTATTGCCTGTATAGAAAAAAAAACAGGACACTTAGCAGAAATTATTATTGATAAATGATAAGGAAGTTTATTGTACAAGTGCTTATATTAAATTAGAATGGAGATTTTCACAAACTAGGCACCTAGCTCAGTTGGCTAGGCGCGCGAAAGGGTGCGGCCGGCCTAGACCCGGGTTCGATTCCGGGGACGGCCGGTTCCACCATTTTTGCGACTTATCGATTTTTTTACAGGAACAGAAAATAGTTCTGGTAAAAAAATTTTTTTACTTGTAAGTTTTACCTTACACTTAATATATATATAGTCCTTATGAAGGGTTTTAAAAACTTGTTATACTTATAGTTTATGAAGGATTTACTGGTATCCGAACCAAAATAAAACTCTTAGCATTTAAATTACTGATAAAATGCCAAGGAATGTACCTGATGCCATTATTTATGGACTAGCTCAGGCATTTTAGGCGCTTTCAATTTTAGGCTTTACTTCCTCCGCCGCATTTCCTTTGACATATTTAGGGCACGTAGTCTTGATGTGGCCTTTCTCATTACAGCCGAAATAGACTGCATTCTTCATGTCCTTACAGTCCAACGTTTTATGTCCCTTAGACTTGCAGATCCCACAAGCCCTGGGCTGTGATTTGGATTTTGGTTCGAACCTGCATTTCACATAATGGCGCTTCTTGCAGGTCTCACATACTGGTTTCTGGTCGGACTTTTGTTTGTTCTTTTTCTTAGAACTCTGGGAGTTATCTACCTCCCTTTTCCTTTTTAGTTCATCCTTTGCATCAGAGGCATGAACGAGATCCTTCTTACGAGTGAGGAAATGTGGTCCTAAATAAAATTTGGACCGAGCAGCATGGGGCTCCTTTAACTTTTTCACAGCTCTCTTCACAACTTTTCCAACGGCTGCGTCTATCATAGTTTGAAGAACATCTTTGGAAATTCTAAGGTTTACAATTTCAGCATCATTAGTCTGCGTCACATCATCAATGGCGCGATTGACTGTTGTCTTATCCGAGTTTGCCATACCCGATATTGGTTCCTAATACCAATAAAACAATTTCTTAGTTGAAATCCAACAACTACTATTTTTATTCTGATGGCCTTAATATATACTAACCATGGTGTCAATAACCTATACAGGTTATTATAGCACTAACATTCTTAATGAACGTTATTTAAAATATATTAATATTACTTAGCCTAGGTCGTAAAAGACCATCAGTGGCATTAAAGATTTGGACCTAGTCCATCACTTTTCTGACAGAGGATCGAAACGTCACATCTGTCTTTATTATATTAAAGAATTTAGGTAGCTTGAAAGCTTGCCATAGGAATATCAGAAAAGAGTGATTCCTATTTAGATATAAAATATCCATCTAAGGTTTGTTGGAGCATTTTCTAAGGTATCATCGGCCAATTTCTACTTCGTATAAAATGACCGAAGTCCTACTAAGACGGAGACAACAGTTCTCAACAGTGATCGTTCATTATTGAATCACATGTGTCAGTATCAAGTAAATTTCTGCATAAACTGCTTGATAAGGAAAGGTACCTGCTATATAGTTATCCTTCTGCACCATCTCCTGGCGTTCACCCGGAAGACTCATGCGTTTATTTCCCGGGCCTTTCCCGGCTTCTTTATAAGCTTTGGGCAGTTGGTTTTGATGTGCCCTTCCTCGTTACAATTGTAACATGTGGCGTTCTTTAACCCCTTGCAATCTAAGGTTTTGTGACCCTTGGTCTTGCAAATTCCACACAATTTAGCGCGTGGGTCTATTGTACATTTTCCAAAATGCTGCTTTTTGCAGTTATTGCATTTGGGTCTGCTATCAGACTGACTCGAGTTCTTCCTAAACTCGGAATCCTTCCCGCGCTCCGAGCTTCCCTTCTTCTTCTTGTTAGTTTGATGAGAGTTTTCCTTCTCTCTTTCTCTTCTTCTCTCGCCAGAAGCCTTAACAGACTTAATTCTGATTGCGTCTAAGGTGAGAGATAAGGATAAGTCCACCGCGGACCTATATGTGGTTGGCCTAGATGCTTTGACATTCCCTTTTATCTCTGGTGCCAGGCCTCCAATGAAACGCGCTATGCGTTTAGGTTCAGGGGTGACTAGATAAGGAACTAGGCGGGACATAGTGTTGAAACTTGTCACATATGCCTGACAATTCAAATTTTCCATGACCAAAGTCAAGAAGTCCGATTCTATCTTTTCTACTTCATGTTGAGGGCAATAGTTTTCCTTGACTAATGCAACAAATTGACCCCAAGACAAGTTGTAGAGTAGAACTTTCCCCGTGGCTTGGAGCAATGATCTCCACCATGCCAACGCTTCTCCTTTAAATGATTGTGAAACAAATTTCACAACATCTTGCTCCGCACAACCGCTGATGTTAACAACAGCGTCCATCTCATCGAGCCATGTCATGCAATCGATGGCTCCTTCTTCTCCTGTAAAGTCTCTGGGCTTGCAGGAGACAAAATATTTATATGGACAGGTCTTAACTGGTGCCTCTTGATGAAACACAACGTGTCTAGATGGAATACTCCTTTGATTTGACAAGTCATGAACATCGTCCTCCCTTGACTCATGTGTTTTAAGAGGGGGCTTACTATGAGCCACAGATAGAGTCTCAGAGTGGGTATCATTTGATTCATCATACTGTCGATCAAGAGCTCGAGTAACAGCATAATCTATTATTGCCTGTAGTTCTGCTCCAGTTACATTAATTCTGGTAGTATCATTGCTCTCCTTCAAGTGGCTGTTAACTTCATCTAATCCAGCCATGTAGCTTGATTGCTACATAAATATTAACAATGATTTATTCAGAGATTATTATGGAATCATCATCTTTGACGATTTATCAACCATGGTAATATAAACCATATTGGTTAACTTGTTAGTTATATTTAATTAGTATTTTCCGTTATAATTTATCCTAGTTATAAAACACTAAGGATATTAAAGTGGCGCATAAGGCCTAGTCACAAGGACAGTTCTAAATTTTATAAGCCATGATTTCAGAGAATCGAGGCATTAAGGTCTGAATCAAGTTCATTACCTTCTTTTGACAGGGAGTTGTAGACTTCAACTGTCTTTTGTCTTTTAGGACAATAGATATAGTCCGTGGGCATTTCCCTTCTGAGGGATGGTTATAATACGATCATCTTCTTAGATGCTATTAGTCGAGGTCGTATGGATCCTACCGACTATTATGCTTGGACCTGGTCCAACATTTTTTTTTAGACAGGAGGTCAAAGACCACCACTGTCGTTGTCTTATCGGACAACAAGTTTAGCCCGTAGGCACTTCATCACTACTGGATGTTTATAATGTGATCATCTTATAGGATGACACAAGCCATGATTTCTAAATCACTAGGCTAGATAAGAAAATTGGAAGAATCTAATATAAGGATGACTGTTGTGATTTTCTCGAGTCACATTTGTCAAGAGTGCTAACACGTTCTTAGGTGTTAACAAGGATTTGAATCTCTTGAGTAGGTTTCACCATCTTGGCCGCGTAGGCTAGGTTTCACCTTTAAGATTATCTTTAAAATGCATACTGGCAGGAAAGTAAGGATATTTATTTTATTCCGGATTTTTATCATAAATCCAAATTTATAATTTAATAATAGCACAAATGGCCTAGTCGCGTAGACAAGTTTAATTTATAAGCCAAGATTTCAGAGAATCAGGGCAATTTATGAATTAGTAATGGCACAAAAGGCCTAGTCACGTGGACAAGTTTAATTTATAAGCCATGATCGTCTGGGATCGAGGCATTTAGTAATAGCACAAAAGGCTTAGTCACGTGGACAAGTTTAATTTATAAGCCATGATCGTTTGGGATCGAGGCATTTAGGTGTGAATCAAAGTTCATTACCTTTTCTTGACAGGGAGCTGTAGGCTACCACCGTCTTTAGTCTCGGAGGACGTTAATTATAGCCCGTAGGCACTTCCCTTCTAAGGGATGTTATTTTCCATTCATTTCATATTTCATGTTTAGAATGAAAACTTAATTTAATCATTCCATTATATGAAAATAAAAGTACAAAGTTGCCCTAAGCGGGTCTTTGAAGGGATAATGTGTCCTTGAAGGGACTGAAAGATAAATATGTCCTTATAAGGACTATTAAGGAAACGATCTTCAGCAAAAGGAGTTTCTTCTTCAAGTTATTTCTGAATGCTCTCTCCTTGGATGCTCGTTTCATTCCAGCCGCGCTACGAAGCTCAGCATTTCAGTGCTCCAGATTGGGGAGAATTTCTAATACAGCTTCTTCGCTTGGCGACGTATCCAATATATAAAAAAAATTTGGAAGTAAAAATTTCCAGATTAGGATTGGAAGTATTCCTATGTTAAGTCTAGACTCAGAAGGTTTAGGAATGTGCAATTGTGTCATTGAGATTAAACACAAAAAGCTAGTGTTTAATTCACTCAATGTTGGCTCTGATACCAACCTGTCACACCCCGATTTTCCACGTGTCACCGGTGGGCCCGGTGGGGGAGTATCGTGACGTGGTTGGCAACATAATAGTCAAACAACACAATATAATAATGCACAGCGGAAGCAAAAGATAAATATATTACATTCCGAATATAAGTAATGTCAAAGTATTACAACGGAAGGTAAGGGATCCACAGGCGGATCAATAAAAGAAAACTGTTCAACAGACTTTAGGCATCTAGAACTTGCAAGATTCCCTAGTGACGCCCTGAGTTCCCAGCCAATTACGCATAGTACCTGTCACTTAACCTTTTGGAAAATACGTCAGTTTACACTGGTAAATACAATTAACTGACTCATTTTGGAAAAAGAGTTTGAAAAGTGATTCGAGTGCAAACGGCACAAAATATCTTGACACATTGATTAAAATGCACAGAGGCAAAATTAATCTTTTATACTTGGGACAATTTTATTAATAAAAATCTTGTATCCGATTTACATGGTTGTCCAACATTTAGGGCCGGTGATTATACAATACAAGCCGGACAAGATTAATCGACACACCACAAATATAATCTCACAAGAAGATACCCTTACGAGTGAGTATACGTTATACATATGCAACAGGAGGTGTTTTGCCTACACCTTGTGCTTACGTCGTGGCCATTCACTTTTTAAAATGAGCCAAGGATATCCAGGACACGGTCATTAACCCCCAATGTTATTTGTTATCAATCAATACAGATTAAAACGGGATTATGCAATTTAATCATCTCCGATTAAAAGGTTTCTACACCCGACCAAGCGGTATTTTTATAATACCGTATCCCAAGCCCGTATAAGGGAAAATAAGTTAAAAGTATTTACCTGAGCTAGCAATGCAATTTACACTCAGCCGTATATCTTAATCAGCAAGCACAAGTACTTCTACTGGGGCTCTTAATCTGGAACGAAGGTTTTATTAACCTATTAAATTCCTAACGGGTCTTAATTAAGTCGTAACTTAGACCGGTTAGTTTTAAGGAAAGGTTTATGGTTCAAAACGCATGATTAAGCGAAGACCGGAATAGGATGTGATTTAGACCCGACAAGTCTGGAGACTTGTATAATATGGGTAAACTAAACACATTCTGGATTTTGAGATAAAACCGATAAGGTTTGACCCGTTTCGGCTAATTTATGTAAACTTGTTACATAAACCGAACCGACGCGTAATAAGCATAACGGGTATCCGTATGAGCCATATACAGGTTTCCTAAGTTAATATGCTTCAAATATGTTGTAACATCAGTAGGATGTCTTTCGTTATGCCCCGAACTAATTTAAACACAAACTATGCCCCGTAGGGGTAGTTTGGTCATTTTAAAGTTTGTAGAAGCGTTTGGATGTTTAACTGAGTCACATGTCTGATGTAAACAGCAAACATACTCAATTTGATGAGTTATAACAGTAGGCTAAAGCATATATGTGAAATTTATCATTTATAACCAAACTATGCCCCGTAGGGGTATTTTGGTAATTTCACATAAGCCGAAAAGCTCAAAAACGAAGTCTGAGTTAATCAACCTTTTCTTACTGTTAAAATATCATAATTTTCCTTATATATCAGTAGGTATCAACCCGGGTATGTTCAATATGATTTTAAAACATACTATGCGTTAAAAACGCTAAATAAGGCGATTAAAGGCCCTTTCCGGGTTCAATACTTAAATCTGATATTTTTATATTTCTAGAAGGCTTAAAATAATTTATTTAACATATGTGATCAGTAGCAAAAGGTTTGGAGTCGTTTAGATATGTAAAACTCATTTTATGGCCCGTAAGGGCAAAACCGACAATTACCGGATTAAGCCTACGACTACTAGTTAAGCTCAGCCTAAAATTAATTAAAAATCTTTAAAAATCCCAAAATAATATATCATATCAGTGGGTATTAAGTTTGATACCAAAAAGTAGGTTTAATTAGGCTATACGCTAATTACGCCATTTTATTAACATAAAGCACCGTAATTACGCTAATGAGCATAACTCTTATTCTACAATTCAAACTGATGTCAAACTTTGCATACAAGTCTATATATCAGTAATTAAGGTTTCTACACTTTTACTTTTCCAAAAATCACGTTTTAAGGTAATAAGGGCATAATGGTCAACATATGAGCGATTAACGGAAACATGTATATTAATTGGGAAATCAACGAAACAAGTACAGAGGCTTATACTATCATGTAACTCAACCCTAATGAAGCTCTAAGGCATTTCCAATTCCATCTAACTCGGGCCAGAACTGAAGTCAACGTAAAAGTCATAGTTTCGTGACTTTCGGTTCCGAACCGGTTTAAAACTGAGAGTTGTCGAGTCTGACCAGTTTAGACATGTCCGTACACTTGTTACCAAGTTATATTAAGTTTAAAACAGGTTACACGCATCACGTATTGCTAATCGTGCATTAAATCGTAATTTACATAACTGTTGACTTTTTCGGTCAACGTTTGACTCGACAGTTGACTTAGTTATGTCTGGAATCAGTAAGCGCCCTTATAAGGGTTTAATACCCATATGATTACCTATTTAACGGTACTTTTAAATCGAGATAAGACTGAGTTATCATTAATTAAACTCGAAGTCAAACCGTGTTTACGTCGGTTTGACTTTTAACTAAATATCTAAGCTAAAAATTAATTTAGAAAGGTTAGGCAACTTACAAGGTGTTTAATGATGATTAGGGATGCCTTGTAATCAGCTTGAAAGCTCCCCAATTGATCAGAATTGAATTGAGAATGGAATGATCATGGAGTTGCAACTTATGTGGGTTATATAGTGTTCATGGCACCATGAATTGATGACAACAAAGTCTACAACACTCCACAATTGTTCAACACATGTTTCTAGTATATAGGGGGTGCCTAGGGGTCGTTTATAAGTGAGAAATACCGGCCAAGAGGGTCAGAATTGCGTTAAACAGGCTGCAGCAAGTTGCTGGTCGCTGGGGGCTGCTTTGCGGACCGTAAGCACATATATGCTTACGGTCCGTAAGCATACATCAGGGACCAAAATGTTGTTGTTTGTTGGTGTTTCGAAAGGGCAACCTTAATTCCGACTTTGGGCATTCTTTTTGACAATTTGGGGCCTCCAATTATGCCTTGTACTAATACATACCCTTCCATTTGAGGTTGTTTTCCTTGAATTCAAATTAAAGTCCCGAAATTTAAGGATTTTCATGCTTTTCCTTCGTGGCATTCCATTCTTGTGCATGAATTAAATTATTGTGGCCATTTACCGGATTATATCAAATGTTGATGATAAGTATTAGGGTCTTGGGATTTATATGAGGTCGTTCAGAGGTAAATTTAACATAACGCCATCTTTAAATCCTACCAAAATACTTTTATTTAGGTCCGGGTTTACAACGCTTGTTGTCATACATGACACGTGTCGTTATTTTATTACACACTAATTTTCGAGGTGTTACACTTACGGTCCGTAAGCCATCAACTTTCGCAGAATGTCAGTTTTGGTCCCTGTTGTGCAATAAAGTCATTTCCGACACGTTTAAGGCCCGTTAACCCCATTTCAAAGCTCTAAAATGAAGTTAAAGTATAGGGAACTTAAAATGTGCTCAAAAATATCCTGGATGTCGGTTCGTTTGGTCGTACGATCGCGATGTTCGGTTAATTACGACGGAATGCGCATAAGCGCGAAAAACGATCCAAATTGCGCGACGAATGGATTTTTGACAAGAAAAACACTAAAGCATAATATTATAATGCTTACATAAATTTTTGGAGGTCCGGATGTATTCAGAACGTAAGATATGCGTGAAAGAGCAAACTTATGCACTTTTTGACGCTTTTAGTCCCTGAATGACCCAAAAGTTTATTTTAGCACACCGAACCCCTCAAAGCCTATTTCTAAGCTATGTAAAGGATATTTATGGTATGTTTGACTTATGGTCATGTTCCAGAATGTCTGTTACAGTTCTAATTGGCATACTTTCGCAGTTTGTCAACTTTAGTTCTTGTAAGCGATTTAACTCGATTTCGCCATACCAAAGCCTTCAAAACTTATTTCTAAGTTATGGAAAGGTTATTTAAGGTATGTTACGCCTATTTCACTATTCCGGAGTGTTCGTTGCATTAAACGGGTTATATTTACGCATCAGTGCGCGTATAACCTTCCAGAAAGCGATTTAAAGCTTGAAATCGAACAAGAATTGATATGTGCAAAGGATACACATATTTATACAAATCCCAAGTATGAAATACAATATTTCATTGATACAGTATTTGTTTAATGGCCGTGGAGGCACAGGTGTCACACCTTAGGGAATCAACAACCTAGAAGTTCAAAGATTCATGTGGGAGACTTCATTCCCATGCAGACTATTGTTTCATCTGGTCCCATGATTGTACCGAAACCACATCAGTTTGGATTCACATCTGGAATCCCAGCCTCGAATAAGTCAGGAGGTAACACTTTCAATACATCTTACAATACTAACCATGGTTTTGTGCAGGAACCAGGGATCAACCAAGCTATAGCAAGGGAGTTGCAAAAACTCTAGGATATGATATCCAGTGTCCCAGGAGTGGTTAAACCCATTCCTGAGATTCCGGATGGGAGTCACAAGGTGTCTCGCTTTGCACCACCTATATGTAATGCAGAGATACCAAAGAGGTTTCAAACACCAAATATGAAGCTCTATGATGGTACAACTGATCCAGAAGAGCATGTAGCTCAATACAGGGAGAGAATGGAGATCAACCCCATTCTAGAAAGGTTAAAGGAAGTATGTCTTTGCAAGGGTTTCGGATCCACATTAACATGATCAGCTCTTAAATGGCTGCTAAGTCTTCCTCCTTATTCTATTACCTCATTTTCTAATCTGGTTAACTTGTTCAGTAGTCAATTTTCATGTAGTAGGAGGTTTGAACGGTTAACTAGTGATTTATATAGGGTAACCCAAGGTCATGATGAATCGTTAAAGGATTACATAACTAAATTTAGTAGAGAATCCTTAGAGATTCCTAATTTACATATTACTACAGCTGTAGAGGCTTTTAAAATGGGTTTACTCAAGGATTCACAATTCTATGATGATCTTGTTATGACACCTTGCCGGATCCTAGATGAAGTAAGGAACAGTGCCCTTAGATTCATCCGTTTAGAGGATGATAAAAGGATCCAGGAGAGACTGTCAGGATCCTCAAAGCAAGACAAACAAGGATCCTATTTCAGGAATAACAAATCCAAATCATACAATAAGTCTGACAATCAGAATGTGCATGCTGTGGAACAAGAGGAAGATGATGAAGATTATCCTCCTATTTCTGAGTATTGTTTTGCTGTTGATAATAGTGAACTAATCCTTGCTATGCAGAATCTAGGTTATTGTTTTGGTCAAAAATCAAGCAATGATAATGCAACCAAACTTTCTGTTGTGAGGTGTGATGCTTGAATCAATGAACAATACTAAGGATCACTATGAAATGTAATGAACAAGTGACACGAAGATTTATACGAGGAAAAAGCCCTTGATCAATGAATGATCTCCGGCATAAAAAACCTCGGGTGATGGAAACTACCGATCACCAACTCAAATTAAACAAGAAATGTATTACAACTTCGGATGATAGCGAGCTAGTTACAAGGATCACTATAGTGTAATGTGCAAAAAAGTGTGTAATCGCCAAGTGAATTGTCGAGAGCTGGTGAGAGCAGTTACGAGTGTGTGTGTTAAGCTAAAAATAGCCAAGTGTTTTTATTTAGCTCGATATCCCCTTTTAAAAATGGAAAATATCTAAGCTAACAAACTGTCTGCATTTTGTGCAAGTCTTCCACGACCTCCATAACGTCCACTTTAGCCATGCACGTTCGGAATAAATATGGAATATGCTCCAGGAATATCGCCAAGACCAAGTCCAAGCTCGTACTCCTGCAAAACAACTTCATATTCAAAGCAGACAATCGTTAGTATAAGGATCCTGATGATGATCCATGATCCTGATCCTATAATACTTTCTGAGGATCACTAATTTAGACAGAATTGAGGATCACTAAGCCCAACAGTAAATGAGGATCACTGATCATTGAAAAAATCCTCCCCTAACAATTGCCCCCAAAATATAAGGAGTAATTTGTAAATAAACGAGTTGTATTTTCTTGTTCTTATCCGTAACCAACTAACGGATATATAGCCGTTGTAATCGAACTATCCGTTGCCATCCTGACGTCACTGAAGTGACTACCCTGCAAGATCATTATTATAAATTGAAGTTAGAGATAAGGGTTAGAGAGCATCTAAATTCGTGCGTTTCCTCCTTTAAATCCTCATTCGAAGATCCGATCAGGTAATTCTCTCTCCTTTCTCTCTTCATCTTCTTTCTCTGTTCCTTCTTTCCTCATCTTTATCTGCGATCAAGATGATGTTGAGATCTTCGCCGGCTAAGGATCACCGTAAGGACAGTCCCCTGAAGTCCCAAGAGATCATCAAAGATTCTGTGAAAGAAAGATGTTGCTTTACCGATCCACAGATGGACAGAATCCGTCATTGTTTCCCGGCGAACACCGTTTTCAAACCATTTGATCCCACTATCCTGAGTGACTATGTTTCTGAAACCTGGGTAGCTTTTCCGGTCACACCATTTACAATAGGATACTCGTATCCTTTTCCAGATTTCACCCAATCCTTCTTCTCTCTTACCGGCATCTCCTACATTCAAGCGATGCCAATGATCTGGAGGGTCTTATATACCCTTGAAAGGATCATTGAACATGAAGGAATTGATCTGGGAATGTCGGAGTTTGCAGAGATGTATGACCTTGTTAGCCATGGATCCCACCGATATCTACTCAAACATAAACCTGGTGAAGAACACCCCATCTTCAAAGCCACTAAGAATGACACCAACTGGAAACGATGATTCTTCTTTGTCAGAAGGGATTCTCTCCCTGATGGAAAGGATCTGCCTAGAAAATGGACCACCCATGGTAGGATAGAGGATCCTTAGAAGGATCACCAGATGACCTTGTTTCCGCTGAGGATCACTAACATCCTTTTGTTTCTATTTTGCAGCTATCACTGTCGCACACCTTATTTCAACACCTGCAACGAAGGAAAGGCTTGCTGCTTTTCGGAGGCTTGATCCTGAAATAAGATCATTTAAAGCAAATACCCAGGATTCTCAAGAGGTATCCTCAGGTTCTGTCACAATGTCAAGTAAGTATCCATGTTTATATGTAATTAAATGCTTAAATTAAAATGAAATAAGGATACTTATCTGTTTTTGAATGTGTAGGTGCTGGAAAATCATCGAAGTCTGCTACCCGTTTCAGTGTCACCGATCTCACCACTGTTAGGTCCGGGAAGAAGAAAGCTGCTGCTAGCCCAAGTACTGCCATCCCCAAGCCTACTGCTTCCAAAGGAAAGAAGAGGAAAGCCTCTGAGGCTGACAATCTAGAAGGCTTGCCTCTAATTCACCACCAGTTCCTTGAGTGCTTTGCTGATGTAAGGATCACTAACTTAACTTAGTTATCTTGCCCACTTGAGGATCATGTTATCCTAAGCTTTATATTGTCTTTTTGCAGAAATTCGCTGAAATCGAGGATTACGTAGGCAGTGTTGAAGAAGTTGAGCAGAAATGCGTGGATCTCCAAAAGATGATGCTGGCCAAGGATAAGAAGATTGCCTCCCTTGAAAATGATGTCAATCTGGTGAAGAGGGAACTCGTCCTGGCTCACATTACTGCTGATCAGGAGAAAAATGAGATCACCAATGATGCTAAAATCTCCGCTGCCATTGCTATGTACAAAACCCAGTTGCAGATGGCCCAAGAAGCTCTGGATCCTGACTTTGACAAGAGCAGCTGGGACGTAGAGGGCTAGAAGGCGAGATTGGCTGAGCTGGCTGATGAAGAAGAGGTCTTAGCAATCGAGGTTGGCGGCAGTGGAGTTAAGGATCAGGTGGATGATGCTGGAGCTGGAGGAGATTGTGATGCAGCAAAGGAATAAGCTGCAGGAATGGGCGATGAAGGACATTTCTAGACGTAGCCGGAGCCCATTTTTTAGAATTTGGTAGTTTTATTTTGGTTATGGTGTTTTGAAACAATCTTGGGGTTGTAATAACTTTAGACAATAGTTTCTAGGGTGAGGGATCATGGATCCTTGAACAATAGGCAGGATAATGGGTGGTGGATGGATCCTCTGTTTGGGGGATGAAGCCACTCGTTATCCTTCCGTCTTTTATTTCCTGCACTACAAAGACCCGTAAACAATGGACACCCTTCGCCAACCCATGTGGACGGGCCACGTTTTGCTGGTAGAAACGTGGGTTGGCAATTTTGACAACCTTAAAGGGTTTAATCTTTTGTAAATAAAATAACTTTAACTTTTTGGCTATCTCCCGTGTTGCTATCCTCGTTAGTACTTTACTTTTCAATCGTTGAGATATACATTTTGTCTGAATTTATTAAGTAAATAAATATTTTCAAAAAGTTTAGAATATAATCAAGGATCATATATCCTTTAGTTGGCAAGTTCTGAAAAGTAATGTAGTTTAAGGATCATAAGTTCAGTTGTCAAAGGATAAGGGTCACTCAAATGAATAATGAATAAAATCAAAATAGTTAAGGATCATACCTGAGAACCCAAGTTAAGATCCTAACCTTTAACACTTATAATCAGGATAACCAAAAGACAAACTTTAGTAAAAGGTAAGGATCAAGGATCCTTGGTCGTTTATCTCCAAAAACCTGAAATAGGATACAACTTGGGACTAAGCCAATATAAGATAAGAGTTAGTAACTGGGGACAAGCCCAACAATTCTGGGGACAAGCCCAATATACTGGGGTCAAGCCCAAAGGATAACTGGGGACAAGCCTAAAGGAAAACTAGGGACAAGCCCAAAGGATAACTGGGGACAAGCCCAAAGGATAACTGGGGACAAGCCCAAGGATCGTGTGTAAACTGGAGTATGGCCCTTACTGGCGACTATCCAAACTTAGTGACATGAAAATGCCAAAACCTTAGCTAACGTGAAAACGTTAGAAACCTTAGGACGGATGTATGGTACGTCTACCATTATACGTAGGATCCCGGATACAGCCAGTACAATGAAATTGTCAGCCCCTAAAGCGAGTACTGCTCCCATTGCCATGAATTGTACCAGGATCATCGTGCGCTACTGGCGATACTGGGATAGGCCCAAAGAACTGGGGTCAAGCCCAAATAACTGGGGTCAAGCCCAAATAACTGGATACTTCTGTGGATACTCAATTCCTTTGTTAAGGATACCTAAACCTTCTGCAAAACTCAGAATCAAGTGAAAGGAGGATCCAGGATCCAGGATCCTTATCCTTATATATAGGATAATTAAAGAGTGAAATAGTTTAAGATTAGATCATTACCAAACTGAGGATCTTCCGTCCTGTAAGGATCCTTCAAGGATACTTGTTATGAAAATAGCTAAGGATCATGGATCCTTATTACATGAAGTATTTCTTCAAGTGGACAGCATTCCAAGCTCTTGGTAGCAAATCACCTTCCATTGTTAGCAATCGATATGCCCCCTTTCCTGCTTCAGCTTCAATCAAGTAAGGGCCTTCCCACTTTGGTGCCAATTTTCCATCAGCAGGATTGGTGGTATTCTGAAATGCTTTCCTTAACACCATATCACCGACTTGGAATTTCCTGATCTTGACATTTTTGTTGTAGGCTCCAGCCATCCTTTGTTGATAACTGGCCATCCTTATCCTTGCCAAATCCTTGAGTTCTTCTATAGTATCCAAGTCTTGAACCAAGTTTTCAGCATTTTCTTCAGGATCACGAATGCTTGTTCTTGCAGTAGGAACCACCATCTCTGTAGGGATCACCGATTCTGCCCCAAATACCAAAGAAAATGGAGTTTGGCCAGTAGCATTCTTGGGAGTTGTCCAATCAGCCCATAGTACATAAGGTAGTTCTTCTGCCCACTTTCCTTTCTTGGATCCAAGCTTTTTCTTCAAATTGTTGATGATGATCTTGTTGGATGATTCTGCCTGACCATTAGCTTGTGGGTAGACTGGTGTTGATGTTATCATCTTAATCCCCCAGCTGTCACAAAAGTTAGTAGTTCTATTCCCAATAAACTGGGATCCATTATCACAGACAATTTCAGAAGGGATACCAAATCTAGTAATAATGTTTCTCTTAATAAAGGATATTACTTCTTTTTCTCTGACTTGAGCAAAGGCTTCGGCCTCTATCCACTTGGAGAAGTAATCAGTCATAGCAAGCATGAATACTTTTCCACCAGGTGCCTTAGGAAGCTTACCAACTATATCCATTCCCCACCTCATAAATGGCCAAGAAGAGGATATAGGATGCAAAAGTTCTGCTGGTTGGTGAAGGATATTATTGTGTCTCTGACAAGGATCACACTTCTTGGCATACTCCACAACATCCCTTCTTCATAGTAGGCCAATAGTATCCTGTCCTCAGGATCCTTGAGAATAATGCCCTGCCCCCAGTGTGGTTTCCACAATCTCCTTCATGGAAATCCTTTAAGACTTCTTGGATTTCAGGATCCTCAATGCATCTTAGTTATGGACCTGCAAGAGATCGTTTATACAACATGTTATTCAATATTGTAAATTGAGATACCTTAGTTTTGAAAGCCCTGGGGTTTTCTCCTGTAGGAATCTCTCCAAGTTGGATGTATCTCATAATTGGAAGGATCCATGATCCTGCATGAGATTGAGTATCCTCACTAGGGATGATTGCAGAATCCTCTCCTATCTCCATAGCTACATGATCCTCGATAGCGGGGGTCAGGATATGGATAATAGGGATCTTGATATCCTCCGGGATCTTCAGGGATGATCCTAAATTGGCTAATGCATCAGCCTCTGCATTCTCTTCCCTTGGTACCTGTGTCAAACTAAAGGAAACAAAAGAGAGTGCCAATTCTTTGACTATCTCTAAATATTTGATTAGCTTTCCACCTTTAATAGCATATGATCCATTAAAGTGATTAGTGATTAATAATGAATCTACATGTACCTCAAGATACCTGATCCTCATATGCTTAGCAATTTACAAACCAGCTATCAAGGCTTCATACTCAGCCTCATTGTTGGTAGTTTGAAATTCACAAGCTATGGAGTGGGGTATTATGTCCCCCTGTGGCGATTTTAGTAGTATTCCAAGCCCTGTTCCTTTGACATTAGAAGCACCATCAATGAAGAGTATCCAAGGATCCTTAGTTTCTTTAAGCTGTTGGACTTCTAACTCAGCTTCCTTTTGCAAGTCACTACTGAAATCTGCCACAAAGTCAGCTAAGGCTTGGGATTTAATGGCAGTTCTAGGCTCATATCTTTATCATAAGCACTAAGCTTCACTGCCCACTTAGCCATCCTTCCTGACATTTCAGGTTTCCTGAGAACATTCTTAATTGGAAAATTAGTCTTAACAATAATGGCATGAGTCTCAAAATAATGTCTTAATTAAGTAGATGCAATAATTAATGCAAGGATAAGTTTCTCTAAGTGTGAATACCTGGATTCAGCATCAAGTAAACTCTTGCTTACATAATAAACAGGATGTTGTGTACCTTGGTGATCCTTAACAAAGACCGCACTTACTGCTTTTGAGGATACTGCTAGGTATAAGGATAATATATCCCCCTTTTCTGGTTTCATCAAGGCCGGGGCTGAGGATAGGTAATCCTTAAGGGCTTTGAGGGCACTTTCATGCTTCTCAGTCCATTCAAATTTCTTGTTCTTCCTCAGGATGTCATAGAATTCCTTGCACTTTTCTGAGGATTTGGATATGAACCTGTTCAACGCTGCGATCCTGCCTGTCAATCTTTGCACATCCTTAGCATTGGCAGGAGATTTGATATTCACGATAGCCTTGATTTGCTCTGGACTTGCTTCAATGCCCCTCTTTGTCACCATATAGCCTAAGAATTTACCTGCCTTAACACCAAAATGACACTTGGAAGGATTTAGTTTCATATTAAATTTATCAAGGATATTGAATGCTTCCTCCAAGTCTTTAAGGTGATCCTCAGCTTTCTTGGACTTAACCACCATGTCATCAATATAGACTTCCATAGTGTGTCCAATTTGTTCCTTGAACATCATATTGACTAGCCTTTGATAAGTAGCACCTGCATTCCTTAGTCCAAATGGCATAGCAATATAACAATATATACCAGTTGGGGTCATAAAGGCTATATCCTCTTGATCAGATGGTTCCATCTGAATTTGTTGAAATCCAGATGAAGCATCCATAAAAGTCAACAACTCATGACCCGCGGTAGCATCCACCATGGAGTCAATGTGGGGTAATGGGAAAGGATCCTTGGGACATGCCTTGTTTAAATCAGTAAAATCGACACATACCCTCCACTTTCCATTTTTCTTTTGAAAAACAACCACATTGGCTAACCATCTTGGATACTTAACCTCTCTTATCATACCTGCCCGAAGTAGTTTATCTACTTCTTCCTGGATAATAGCATTCCTTTCAGGTGGAAACTTCCTCCTCTTTTGATGTATAGGCTTGAATGACCTGTTAATGCCAAGCTTATGAGTAATTATATCCTTAGATATACCTGTCATATCCTCATGCTTCCAGGCAAAGGTAGTTTTCCTTCTTTTAGGGAATGATACTAGATCCTGTTCAATGCTGCTAAGGATCCCTGATCCTATGAAGACTATGGATTCAGGATCATGAGGATCCATGAGGATTTCTTTTACATCCTGCTCCCTTGCCTCCAAGACATCTCTTGAAGGATACTTTAATTGCTATTGCTCCCTTGGTCTTGAGGCTGGCTTCATTGATGATGTATAACAATTCTTAGCCTCGTGTTGATCACTCTCAATTTTCACCACTCCCCATGGACTTGGAAGCTTTACACACTGATGATAGGTGGATGGAACTGCCTTCATATCATGTATCCATGGCCTGCCAAGGATAACATTGCAACAAGATAAGCAATCTATAACACAAAATTTTTTATAAGAATGCAATCCTTCAATATAGATTGGGAGTTTGATGTCCCCCAATGTATTCTTAGTTTCTCCACTGAATCCCACAAGTACTGAGGATCTTGGGACAATATCAGACTCCGGGATATTCATCTTCTTGAGGACATCAAGCTGAATGATGTTCACAGAGCTTCCTCCATCTATAAGGATCCTGCGAACAAAGTGGTTAGAAATAAACAATGTAATTACAAGACCATCATGATGAGGATCCTGGACATCAACACGATCATCCTCATCAAAGGTTATGACTTTATCCTGGGTAACAACGAAGGTCTGGACGGGTCTGTCTCCATTATCCATCTTGGTTTCCTTAGCATGTCTTTTTGCTGATGAAAAGGAGGTACCACAAATGTCTGATCCACCGGATATGAAGTTTATAACTTGTGCATCTGCTGGAGGAGCAGGAGCCCTTTCCGGGATCCTTTCAGGATCCTGGATCCTTGACTTTTTTCGTCCCAAAAGTTCCTTCAAATGCCCCTTGCTTAACAAGTAACCAATTTCCTTTCTTAGTGCAATACACTCTTCAGTGAGATGCCCGAAATCCTCATGATATGCACACCACTTGGACTTATCCTTTGTAGCAGCTGGTTTGTCACTTTTTCTCGGCCACCTAGCTTTCTCACCTAGATTCTGCATTGCAAGGATTAGTTCATTGTTATCAACAGAAAAACAGTATTCAGAAATAGGAGGATAATCCTCATCATCCTCTTCTTGTTCCACTGCATGCACGTTCTGGTTATCAGATTTGTTATAGGATTTTGATTTGTTGTTCCTGAAGTAGGATCCTTGCTTTTCCTGTTTTGAGGATCCTGTCAATCTCTCCTGGATCCTTTTGTCATCCTCTAGACAGATGAACCTTAGGGCCCTGGTTCTTACTTCATCAAGATTCCTGCATGGGGTCATAACAAGATCATCATAGAACAATGAATCCCTAAGCAATCCCATTTTGAAGGCTTCTACAGCCGTAGCTATATCTAGGTTAGGGATATCTAAGGATTCTTTACTAAACTTAGTGATGTAATCTCTAAGTGATTCATTTTGACCTTGTGTTACCCTATATAGATCACTAGTTAATCGTTCAAACTTTCTACTACAAGAGAATTGACTATTAAACAAATTAACTAGATTAGCAAATGAAGTAATAGAGTAAGGGGGAAGACTTAGCAGCCATTTAAGAGCAGATCCTGTGAGTGTGGATCCAAATCCCTTGCATAGACATGCTTCTTTTAACCTCTCAGGAATTGGATTGATCTCCACCCTCTCCCTGTATTGAGCTACATGCTCCTCTGGATCCGTTGAACCATCATACAACTTCATGGATGGTATCTGGAATCTTTTGGGTATCTCAGCATCACAAATAGGTGGTGCAAAACGAGATATCCTATGGCTACCATCTGCAATTTCAGGAATGGGTTTGACCACTCCCGGTACACTGGATATCATGTCCTTGAGCTTCTGTAACTCCCTGGCCATAGCCTGATTGATACCTGTATCCTGCATAGAGCCATGGTTAGTGTTATATGAATTATTAGAAGTGTTACCTCCCACAGGATTCGTGTTTGGAATTCCAGATGTGAGTCCATATTGACGGGATTCTGGTATGATTGAAGGACCAGAGGAAGTAATGGTTTGCATTGGTATGAAGTCTCCTTGATGAACATCCGAGCTCGGGGGCTGCATACTTCTTGGGAATCCTTGATCCTGAAAGATGTTGGATCCTTGAGGCTGAGATGATCCTTGAACCTGAAAGGACCCTGGATTCATAAAGGATCCTTGGACCTGGGAGGATCCTTGGACCTGGGAGGATCCTTGGACCGGGGAGGATCCTTGGACCTGGGAGGATCCTTGGACCGGGTGCATTCCTAAATATCCTCCTGAGCTGATGAAGGATCCCTGATGCTGAAAAGAGGATCCCGATGGCTGAAAGCAGGATCCTTGAGGTTGGAAGTGAGAGCCAAATGCCTGACTCATAGTTGTTGTTCCATAACGCCTTTCTGATGGACCACTTTGATACTGGATTCCCGGAACTGCCGATTGTAGGGTAGTTACAACTCGAGTGTCAAAATTCAATGACCTTGGCATCAGAGGAGAGTGATCCTTCACTGATTTCTTCTGTTTCTTAATATCACCAATCTCTTGGAGGATCCGTTCATTGGTTTTGTCCTGCTCTTGCATGCGATCCCTCATTTGCAAAATCAGATTAAAAAGATCATTAGTAGTAGGATTAGTGGAAACAGAAGAAGTTGGTGGTTTTTGGAAAATGGGGGTTTGTCTCTTCGCAGCATTTTCAGCATTCTTCTGGGATCCAGAAGGTGGTGGAGGCAAAGGAGGAACGCCTTGTGAAGAACTGATCGCCGACATAGAGCTTGAAGTGTTCTTTGCTGAGGAAGCCATTTACTTGATTGTAACGAACCGAAATGATCACCAGAATAATAATTTCTCAAGAACGAAGCACCAATTGCCCCACGGTGGGCGCCAAACTGTTTTGGTCAAAAATCAAGCAATGATAATGCAACCAAAATTTCTGTTGTGAGGTGTGATGCTTGAATCAATGAACAATACTAAGGATCACTATGAAATGTAATGAATAAGTGACACGAAGATTTATATGAGGAAAAAGCCCTTGATCAATGAATGATCTCCGGCATAAAAAACCTCGGGTGATGGAAACTACCGATCACCAACTCAAATTAAACAAGAAATGTATTACAACTTCGGATGATAGCGAGCTAGTTACAAGGATCACTATAGTGTAATGTGCAAAAAAGTGTGTAATCGCCAAGTGAATTGTCGAGAGCTGGTGAGAGCAGTTACGAATGTGTGTGTTAAGCTAAAAATAGCCAAGTGTTTTTATTTAGCTCGCTATCCCCTTTTAAAAATGGAAAATATCTAAGCTAACAAACTGTCCGCATTTTGTGCAAGTCTTCCACGACCTCCATAACGTCCACTTTAGCCATGCACGTGCGGAATAAATATGGAATATGCTCCAGGAATATCGCCAAGACCAAGTCCAAGCTCGTACTCCTGCAAAACAACTTCATATTCAAAGCAGACAATCGTTAGTATAAGGATCCTGATGATGATCCATGATCCTGATCCTACAATACTTTTTGAGGATCACTAATTCAGACAGAATTGAGGATCACTAAGCCCAACAGTAAATGATGATCACTGATCATTGAAAAATCCTCCCCTAATAGTTATAAAGCCAGATAGCCGAGGAAGAGTGACAAGCCAGCTGCTACCAAAGACAAATCGAAGTGGTGTGCTTATCATGAAGACTTTGGTCATCTCGCAGATGAATGCATAGCACTAAGGAAAGAGATTGGTTACCTCTTGAGCAAAGGATATTTGAAGGAGTTGTTCAGAAGGAAGAAATCAAGGATCCAGGATCCTAAGAAAGTTCCTGAAAAGGCTCCTGCTCCACCAGCTGACGCTCAAATTATTCATTTCATCTCCGGTGGATCTGATATCTGTGGCACTTCGTTCTCGGCAGCTAAAAGGCATGCAAAGGAGACAAATATGGAGAATGGAGATAGACCTATTCGAACTTCCATCCTTACACAGGAAAAAGTCATATCCTTTGATGAGGATGACCGTGCGGATATTCAGGATCCTCATCACGATGGTCTTGTTATTACATTATTCATTTGTAACCATTTTGTTCGCAGGATTCTCATTGATGGGGGAAGCTCAGTGAACATCATACAGTTAGATGTTCTCAAAAGAATGAACATTCCTGAATCCAAAATTGTCCCAAGATCATCTGTCCTTGTAGGATTCAGTGGAGAGACCAAGAATACATTGGGGGACATCAAACTTCCTATTTACATAGAGGGAGTAAATTATGTTCAGAAATTTTGTGTTATTGATTACTTATCTTGCTGTAATGTTATCCTTGGCAGGCCATGGATACATGATATGAAAGCAGTCCCCTCAACATATCATCAATGTGTGAAGTTCCCTACTTCATTGGGTGTAGTGAAGATTGATCAGCAGGAAGCCAAGAATTGTTACACTTCATCAATGAAACCAGCCTCAAGACCTAGGGAGGCATAGCAATTAAAGTACCCTCCAAGGGATGTCCTGGAGGCAAGAGAGCAAGATGTCAAAGACATTCTGATGAACCCTGAGGATCCTGAATCCAAGATCTTTATAGGATCCGGGATCCTTGACACCATCAAGCAAGATTTAATATCCTTCTTAAAAAGAAGAAAAGCTACTTTTGCTTGGAAACATGAATACATGACAGGTATTTCTAAAGATGTTATTACTCATAAACTTGGCATTGATAGGTCCTTCAAACCAATACATCAGAAAAGAAGGAAGTTTGTACCTAAAAGAAATGCCATTATCCAAGAGGAGGTAGACAACTTGCTCAAGGTAGGTATGATTAGAGAGGTAAAATATCCAAGATGGTTAGCCAATGTGGTTGTTGTTCAGAAAAAGAATGGAAAGTGGAGGGTATGTGTTGACTTTACTGATTTAAACAAAGCATGTCCCAAGGATCCTTTCCCTTTACCCCACATTGATTCCATGGTGGATGCTACAACAGGTCATAAGTTGTTAACTTTTATGGATGCTTCATCTGGATTCCAACAAATTCATATGGAACCATTTAACCAAGAGGATACAGCTTTTATGACCCCCACTGGTATCTATTGTTATATTGCTATGCCCTTTGGACTAAGAAATGCAGGTGCTACATACCATAGGTTAGTGAATATGATGTTTAAAGAACAGATTGGACACACAATGGAGGTCTATATAGATGACATGGTGGTTAAGTCCAAAAGAGCTGAGGATCACCTTAAGGATTTGGAGGAAGCATTTGATATCCTTGATAGATACAACATGAAATTGAATCCTTCCAAATGCCACTTTAGAGTAAAAGCTGGTAAATTCTTAGGTTACATGGTGACAAAAAGGGGAATAGAGGCAAGTCCAAAACAAATCAAGGCTATTATGAACATTATGTCTCCGGCTAATGCTAAGGATATGCAAAGGTTAACAGGAGGAATCGCAACCTTGAACAGATTCATCTCAAAGTCATCAGAGAAATGCAAAGAGTTCTATGACATCCCGAGAAAGAATAGAAAGTTTGAATGGACTGAGAAGCATGGGAATGCCCTTAAAACCCTCAAGGATTACTTATCCTCAGCTCTAGCTCTAATGAAACCAGAAAATGGAGAAACATTGTCCTTATACCTAGTTGTTTCTACTAAGGCAGTAAGTGCGGTCCTTGTTAAGGATCATGAAGGTACTCAACATCCAGTATACTATGTAAGTAAAAGTCTACTTGATGTTGAGTCCATGTATTCTCATTTAGAGAAACTTATTCTTGCTTTAATCATGACATCTACTAAATTACGTCATTATTTTGAAACTCATCCTATTATTGTTAAGACTAACTTTCCTATCAAGAATGTTCTCAAGAAACCTGAAATGCCAGGAAGGATGGCAAAATGGGCAGTCAAGTTTAGTGAATATGACAATAAGTATGAACCAAGAACTGCCATCAAATCCCAAGCCTTAGCTGACTTTGTGGCTGATTTCAGTAGTGATCTACAAAGGGAAGCTGAATTGGGAGTTCAACAACTTGAAGAGACTAAGGATCCTTGGATACTCTTCACAGATGGGGCTTCAAATGTCAAGGGAACTGGACTAGGCATACTACTAAAATCACCAAAGGGAGACATTATACCCCAATCAATTGCTTGTGAGTTTCATACCACTAACAATAAGGCTGAGTATGAAGCCTTAATAGCAGGTTTGCAATTAGCCAAGCATATGAGGATCATGTATCTTGAGGTACATGTAGATTCTTTGTTAATTACTAACCACTATAATGGTTCTTATGCTGTCAAAGGTGAGAGGCTAATCAAGTATCTTGAGATAGTCAAGAAATTGGCAGACTCTTTTGCTTCTTTCAGTTTAACACAGGTACACAGGGAAGAAAATGCAGAAGCTGATGCCTTATCTAACCTTGGATCATCTTTGAAGGTTCCAGAGGATGTTAAGATACCCATTATCCACATCCTAACCCTTGCCATTGAGGATAACACAGCCATGGAAATAGTGGAGGATTCTGCAATTGTACCTAGTGATGGTGCACAGTCAAATTCAGGACCCTGGATCCTTCGAATCCTGAGATATATACAACACGTGGAGATTCCTGATGGAGAAAATCCCAAAGCTTTCAAAATCAAGGTATCTTAATTTACATTACTAAATAACATCTTATATAAACGGTCTATTGTAGGTCCATATTTAAGGTGCATTGAGGATTCGGAAATTCAAGAAGTTTTAAAGGATTTTCATGACGGAGATTGTGGGAACCACACTAGGGGCAGAGAACTATTTTCAAGGATCCTTATAACAGGATATTATTGGCCTACCATGAAGAAGGATGCTATGGAATATGCAAAGAAATGTGATGCTTGTTAGAGACATAGCAATATCCTTCATCAACCAGGGGAGCTCATGCATCCTATATCCTCTTCCTAGCCATTCATGAGATGGGGAATGGACATAGTTGGCAAACTCCCAAAGGCACCAGGAGGAAAAGTATTTATGCTGGCTATGACTGATTACTTCTCTAAGTGGATAGAAGCTGAAGCATTTGCACAAGTTAGAGAGAAAAAGTTATATTCTTTATTAAAAGAAACATCATTACTAGATTTGGCATACCTTCTGAAATTGTTTGTGATAATGGATTCCAATTCATTGGGAGCCGAGCTACTAACTTTTGTGACAGCTGGGGGATTAGGATGGTAACATCAACACCAGTCCACCCACAAGCTAATGGTCTAGCAGAATCAGCCAACAAGATCATCATCAACAACCTGAAGAAGAAGCTTGGATCCAAGAAAGGGAAATGCGCAGAAGAGCTACCATATGTATTATGGGCTGACAGAACAACTCCTAAGAATGCTACTGGTCAAACTCCATTCTCTTTGGTCTTTGGAGCTGAATCTGTGATCTCTACAGAGATGGTAGTCCCTACTGCAAGAACAAGTATCTGTGATCCTGAAGGAAATGATGAAAACTTGACCCAAAATCTGGATACCATAGAAGAGCTCAGGGATTTAGCAAGGATAAGGTTGGCTAGCTATCAACAAAGAATGGCTGGAGCCTATAACAAGAATGTTAGGATCGGGAAATTTCAAGTTGGTGACATGGTATTGAGGAAGGCATTCCAAAATACCACAAATCCTACTGATGGCAAGCTAGCACCAAAGTGGGAAGGCCCCTATCTAATTGAAGCTGAGGCAGGAAAAGGGGCATATCGTTTATTAACAATGGATGGTGATCTCTTACCAAGGGCTTGGAATGCTGTTCATTTGAAGAAGTACTTCATGTATGAAGGATCCAGGATCCTTAGATATCCTGATACTCAGTTCATGGTGAGGATCCTCAGAGGATATATGATCCTCATTTTGGTAATGATTTACTTATTATTTCGCAAGTTCATTAGTTCATTTGATTATAAGGAGAGGGTATTAGAATCCTTTATCCTTTTCATCAAGTTTTAAGTTTTGCAGAATTAGGTGTATTTTTTACAAAGGATCAAGTGGTTGGTCAAATCTCCAAAGTTTTTGGGTTTATTCCCAGTTTATGGGCTTGTCCCCAGTTTAAGGTATCTATTACCTTCTACGAATCAAGTTTCAACACCTTCGCCAGTTGCACACGATTATCCTAGTATAGTTCAAGGCAATGGGACCAGGACCCGCTTTAGGGGCTGACAATTTCATTGTTATTGGTTGTATTTAGGATCCTAAGTATAATGGTAGACGTACCATACATCCGTTCCTAAGGTTTCTAATGTTTTCACGTTAGCTAAGGTTTTGGCATTTTCATGTCACTC
This sequence comes from Helianthus tuberosus, assembly GCA_030545235.1. Classification (NCBI taxonomy): domain Eukaryota; kingdom Viridiplantae; phylum Streptophyta; class Magnoliopsida; order Asterales; family Asteraceae; genus Helianthus; species Helianthus tuberosus. The sequence goes on from CM060363.1 coordinate 134,222,411, forward strand.
AAGTTTGGATAGTCGCCAATTTGGGCCATACTCCAGTTTACTTAAGTATATTTGGGCTTGTCCCCAGTTTTTGGGCTTGTCCCAGCTTATTGGTCTTGTCCCTAGTTACTGATGGTTCTTTTCTGTGATGATTGGCTTAGTCCCAAGTTATGTGTTGTTACATGCTTCCAGAGCCAAACAGTTAAGGATCTAGGATCCTAACTTTTTACTGGTTCTCATATTTTGTTGGCATAGTTGTAAGTGTTAAGGATATAGAATCCTAACTTGGGTTCTCTGGTATGATCCTTGTTTGCCTTTGTTTTATTCTTTATTACTACCCTTATCCTTTGACAACAGGATATATGATCCTTGATCATATAGTTTATGATCTTTTAACATAAATTGATTTTAACATATACTTGGTACCTTTTCTAACGGTTTATAAATTCTAAAGTTATAGAATGGAAATTGACAAGTAAATGTATGTGAAACAACATTCAAAAATAAAATCAACGACACAAAAGATAGCCAAAAGTTAAAGTTTTATTTTTTTATTAAACCCTTTCAAAGGTTGTCAAAATTGCCAACCTAAGTTTCTACCAGCAAAACGTGGCCCGTCCACTTGGGTTGGCAAAGGGTGTCCATATTAACAATGTTCAAACTAGTGCAGGAAAACAAAAGGCAAGGGACATCAACGGCTTCATCCTCCACAAACAGAAGGACCCATCCACCTTTGTTACCCCCTATTGTTCAAAAGGATCAGTGATCCTTAACCCTAAGACTATTGTTCAAGTTACTATAGACCATCATTGTTTAAAACATCAAACAAAAACCATTAAACCATAAAAAATGGGCTCCGGCCACGTCTAGAAATTTCCATCATCGCCCATTTGTGCAGCTCATGCCTTGGCTGCATCATCCACCTTCACTTCTCCGCCTTCACCGCTGCCACCAGCTGCTGCTGCACCCTCAGGATCCTTAACTCCACTCCCACCAGCTTCAAGGGTCAGCACCTCCTCCGGCTCCTCATCGTCTCCAAGCTCTGCTAGCCTCTTCGTCCAAGCCTCCACGTCCCACTCTGACCTGTCAAAGGAAGGATTAGCAGCTTCCTTGGCCATTTGAAGTTTGATCTTCAGCATCACAATGGCAGCAAAGTGTTTGGCTCCGTCGATAACCTCCAGCCTCTCCTTGTTAGCAGTGATTTCAGCAAGAAGCAATTCCTTCTGCAGCGCATTGTTCTCCCTCTCAAGTTAGGAGATCTTTTTATATTTGGCAGCTGCTATTTTTTGGAGGTCGAGGGTTTTCTCTTCAGCTTCGGCCAAGTGTTGATTTAGGAGGATTTGGACCTCAGCAAATTTCTGTAAAGGAAGATTCAATTTTCAGGATCCTTTTATCCTTGGAAAGAGTGCCAGTTTCAGGATACGTGATTCTTACCTCAGAGACGTAATCATGGACTTGACGTTCCATCAGAGGAAGACCTTCAGAGGGTTCACTGGGCTTCTTCCTTTTGGTCCCTTTGCCCCTAGTGCTCATGCCCTTAGCCTCTGGGTTGCTTTGGCTTGCAGCCAACTCTTTTTTGATGGATCTTGGGGAGACAATATCCAAGATATCACCAACACTTAATTTGGAGGCAGACTTTGATGACTTAGCAGTGCCTACACACATAAAAAATAAACATATAAGTATTCATCATTTAACTTTTCAATTTCATACTTAAAAAACAAATGGATACTTGCTTGACATGGTGTAGGAAGTGGAAGAGATTTTCTTGAGAATTTTTTGGTGGATAAGTTCTGACAGCAGGATCAAGCTTCCAGAAAGCAGTTATTCTCTCTTCGGTAACAGGTGAGTCTTGTATGTGTGACAGGGAAATAGCTGCACAGACAAAAGAAAAAGGATCAGTTATCCTCAACAGAAAAGAAAAGTCTTACCGTGATCCTGGCTTAAGGATCCTATATCCTACCCTGGGTGTTCCACTTCTTAGGAAGATGAGTCCCGTTTGGGATGGAATCTCTCCTCACAAAGAAGAATTGGTTTCTCCAGTTGCTATCGTTCTTGGTGACTTTCAGCAAGGGGTGGGGTTTTTGTGGCTTATGCTTGTAGAGGAAGCGGTGAGAACCATGGCTGACTAGGTTATACAAGCGGCTCAACTCAGACAGACCTATATCTATTCCCTCATGTTCTATGATGTGCTCAAGTGTGTACAGAACCCTCCACACCATTGGCATGGCCTGGATATAGCATAGACCAGTCAGTGTGAAGAAGATCTGTGTGAACGCCGGGAAAGGATATATGAAGCCTATTTGGAATGGTGCTGCAGGAAAAGTGATCCAGTCTTCTGACAAGCAATCATTCTTCATCGAAGAATCAAATGGCCGGAAGATAGCTCCGTCTGGGAAGCAGTGACGTAACTGATCAACTTCAGGATCAGTGAAGCGACAAAGCTCCATGGAGGGATTCTTAGTAAGGCCCTGACTCTTCGGAGGGCTGTTGTGTTCAGGATTCTTAGCAGGAGAGGATCGGGTGTTCATTTTTGCCATGGATCTTGAAGAAACAGAAGATTAGAAGAAAGAAATTTAGAGAGAAGGAGGAAAGAAATACCTGTTGAGATCTTCGAATGAGGATTTAAAGGAGAAGATCTTGAATTTAAATGAAAAATATTGTTTTGGTCAAAAATTACCGAAGCAATTAAGTGATCAAATTAGTTTAAGTGAGGTAGTGTGCTGAAGAATTGTGTTGAAAATATGTTGGTTAAGTTGTTTGCTAAAACAGTTTCAGGATACGGCTCAAGATATAGAGCTGTATTTATGATCAAACAATGAGCAAAAATGTAAAGGTTGACACGTGATGTACGAGGAAAGCCCTTGGTCAATCTAGATCTCCGGCATAAAACCTCGGGAGCTGACAATCGTCGGCTGCCTTGTTCTTCTTATTGCTTGAATAATAGGATACAGTGCAGGATATGATACGGATCAACTAAGTGTTACAATGCGATTCGAGCACAAGTGTGAGTGTTTGTGAGTGGTTACAGGTGGTAGAGAGCAAGAGTGTACGAGAAATTGTGTGTGTGAAAGTCGTGTATTTCTATGATCCGTGCATTCCTTTATATAGTAAAAGGAAATAACTAACTATGCTAAAAATCCGGGATATTATGCTAAAAATCCGGGATACTGAGATTATTTCCTTTCTGAACGTTGCCAGGCTGTTTCCACTCGTTTTCCACGCGCTTACTAACTATAACTCCGGGATTTAAGCTTCCATAACCGTTACAACATTAATATCTTTGACCAATCTTCGTAACTTTCCATAAAACACGCCAATCTTCAATGCTGACCGTTACAAGAGCTATTTTCCACCATCAACGTCCTTATCCTAACCAATTTGAGCGGGTCTTCAGGATGACTTGGTCTTCATGAACGTTAGTCCCTTGTAGCCAACGTATACAAGCAAATTGTTAGTAATAGTCAGGATACTGCCTCAGGATGTTACCAATATCCTAGTCCGGTATCCTGATCGTAATCAACTATCATAAAATCAAGATATAGTATCAGGATATGGGCTCAGAATTTCACCCATAACAATTGTCCCCAAAAATATAACTGTTGGATATCCTGATTCCAACGGATATATTTTTTAGTCATTCCAACATGTCTGGTAAGGATATCTGTTTCAAATATACTGAACCTGTACACATATACTGAACCTGTATCTTGGTTAGTTCGTCTGTATTTTGTAAGGTCTAAATCATTTAGTTGTCTTGCACTTAGAACAATTCTAATTTCCTGCAAGTAGAATAGTTTGACGGCTGAAGGTGGAGGGATCCTGTGTTTCTAGGATGAAGCCTTCAACTGTTCATGTAAATATGCTTTAAAAACTTAATTGTATTCTTCGTGGATGGGTCTCTTTTTGAGACGAAACCAAGAATACAATCTTTTGGACTAATAATAATAAACTGACCTTTTTAGTCTTATTTATTATGTTTTTATTTTGAAAGGTATGTTTTGAATATCCTGATCAAATATCCTGGTCAGGATACTGATGAAACGTCTTCTAAATGTTAGACAAAACTTGGTTGAATATGACTTTTTAGAAAACTTTGATCATTTAGATAAGGTTTTCAAGACTTGAAGAATAATAAATCATACCAGAAACACTTAGGCAATGATTTCCAACCTTAACCTTTGAATCCTTTGCAATGTCCCCGGCATGGATGTCCCCTGTCTGTGCAGGATATTGCATCAGTGCATGACATACTTGAGTATTTCTTCACTTAGTGATTAAACTTCGTAGCTTCTTATCCACAAAAGAACGTGTGTAATCACAGCTTGTCATATCTTTGCAATCTTGTTAAAAACTTTAGTTTTACTGGGGATAAACCCATAATGTACTGGGGATAAACCCTTAGTATCCTGGGGAAAATCCCAAATTTTCGTGTGCTACAGGCGGGAGTGTATAAACTCCAAGACTTAGAAATGTGAAAACCTTTAAACCTTAGAGAGTATGAAAATACCCTTTCGCGAGAGAGGGTGATCAATCCTCATATACCTTAAGGATCCAGGGTATAGCCAACAGTAACGAAATTGTCAGCCACTTTTACATGAACTGGTCCCGCCACCTTGAACTATCCCTGGATAACTTGCGCTCCAGGCGGGGTGTTTAAACCCAATTCGTGAGAAAGGTGAATACCTTTAAACCTGTGAAGGGATCAGGATCCCTTAAACGTGAGAGAGGGGGCCAATCCTCTAATCTTTCGAAGTATCCTGAGTGTATATCCTGGAGTAACATCCTGAAGCATATTCTGCAAAACACCGTTAAACTAAGGTGGGTGTTAGCTTGGCTAACACCCCTCCGATGCTTAAGTCAGTATTGGTTTCAAAAGAATAAATAATATCAAATATATTAAAAGAGATAGAATTCATACCATTCTGAGTTAGAAATTAAATTCTAAACTCACTTGAAATAGAGCTTCAGGTGTATAGCATTCCAGGATCTTGGTAGCATATCCCCTTCCATATTCTTGAGCCGGTATGCTCCTTTTCCGGATTCCGATTCAATCTCATAAGGTCCTTCCCACTTAGGAGCTAACTTTCCATCAGCAGGATTAATAGTATTCTGAAAAGCTTTTCTTAACACCCAATCTCCAACTTGGAACCTCCTAGTCCTTATATTCTTGTTATATGCTCTGGATATCCTCTGTTGATATGCCGCCATCCTTAGCTTTGTTGCATCTCTTGTTTCATCAACAGTATCCAGTTCTTGACATAAGATTTTAGGATTTGATTCAGGATCCCGTAGGCTTGATCTAGCTGTCGGTATCACCATTTCTGTCGGGACCACTGCTTCTGCCCCAAATACCAAAGAAAATGGGGTTTTCCCGGTAGCATTCTTCACAGTTGTTCTATCAGCCCATAGGATAAATGGTAGTTCATCTGCCCATTTTCCTTTTTTGGCACCTAACCTCTTCTTTAAGTTGTTGACGATTATCTTGTTCGAGGATTCTGCTTGTCCATTTGCTTGAGGATGCACTGGTGTTGACGTGATCATCTTAATTCCCCAACTTTTGCAAAAATCAGTAGTTCTTTTGCTGATGAATTGAGAGCCATTATCACAAATTATCTCAGCCGGTACCCCAAATCTGGTCAGGATATTCCTCTTTATGAAGGATACCACTTCTTAATCTCTGACTTGAACAAAGGCCTCAGCTTCAACCCATTTGGAGAAATAATCCGTCATTGCCAGCATAAAAACTTTTCCTCCTGGAGCTTTTGGAAACTTTGCCACTATGTCCATACCCCACTTCATGAATGGCCAAGGGGAAGCAATAGGATATAGTGGCTCAGCAGGTTGATGCAGTATATTGTTGTGCTTCTAATATGCATCACATATTCGAGCATATTCTGCAGCATCCTTTCTCATAGTCGGCCAATAGTATCCTGTTCTCAACACCTTCGAGAACAGAGATCTGCCCCCAGTATGGTTGCCACAGTCTCCTTCGTGTATATCCTGAAGTACCTCCTTAGTTTCGGGATCTTCCAAGCACCTTAGGTACGGACCTGCAAGGGATTTCTTATACAAAATATTATTTATAATAGTAAAACGAGATACCTTCATCCTAAAAGCCTTAGGATTTGCATCCTTTGGGATATCTCCTTCTTGAAGATACTTCACAATTGGAGTCATCCAGGATTCAGGATCCTTCTCAGGATATCCATCACCAGGATCCTGGACACATGCTACTTCTTTATCCTGAGATTTGAAATGTTCCATTGCAGGATACAAGATGTGCACTATTGGTATATGAGTTCCCTCCGGTATCCTGACAGTAGATCCTAAGTTTGCTAGAGTGTCAGCTTCAGCATTCTTTTCTCTTGGTACCTGTTCAAGTATAAAAATTTCAAAATATCCTGCTAATTTTTTTAACAATTTCAAGATATTCAACTAACTTTTCGCCTTTTACTGCATAAGATCCATTGAAATGGTTAGTAATCAACAGGGAATCAACATATACTTGTAAATATCTACTATTCATATTTTTAGCTAATTCTAATCCTGCTATCAGAGCTTCATATTCTGCTTCATTATTAGTGGCAGGAAACTCGCATCTAATAGCCTGGGGTAATATGTCCCCCTGTGGCGATTTTAGTAGTATACCCAAACCTACACCTCTTACATTAGATGCACCATCAGTATATAGTGTCCAAGATTCTATATTTTCTCCTAGTTGTTGCACTTCTAGGTCTACTTCATTTTGAATATCACTACTGAAATCAGCCACAAAGTCAGCTAAGTCCTGAGACTTTATGGCATTTCTAGGTTCATATATTAAATCATAGGCACTTAATTTTACTGACCACTTAGCCATCCTACCTGACATCTCGGGTTTCCTAAGCACACTTTTAACAGGATAGTTGGTTTTAACATGAATCCTATGTGTTTCAAAATAATGTCTAAGTTTTGTTGACGCCATAACTAGGGCTAATATCATTTTTTTCTAAGTATGAATATCTAGTTTCAGCATCTAATAAACTTTTACTAACATAATAGATAGGATACTGCTGACCTTCGTGATCCTTTACCAGGACAGCACTTACTGCATTCCCGGATACTGCAAGATACAGGGATAATGGTTCACCATCCTCGGGTTTCATCAACAGGGGTGCAGTTGAGAGATACTGCTTCAATTCCTGCAAGGCTGCTTCATGCTTCTCTCCCCATTCGAATTTCTTATTCTTCTTCTTCAGGATATCGTAGAATTCCTTGCATTTTTCCGAGGATCTTGATATAAACCTATTCAAAGCCGCTACTCGTCCTGTTAATCTTTGTACATCTTTCATATTTGAAGGTGACTTGATGTCCAAGATAGCTTTAATCTGCTTCGGGCTTGCCTCTATACCCCTTTTAGTCACCATGTATCCTAAAAACTTTCCTGCCCCCACTCCAAAATGGCACTTGGCAGGATTTAGTTTCATATTGTACTGGTCCAGGATATCAAATGCTCCTTTAATATCCTGGAGATGATCCTCAGCCTTCTTGGATTTGACTACCATATCGTCAATGTACACCTCCATGGTGTCCCCCAGTTTGTATTTAAAGATCATGTTCACCAATCTCTGGTACGTTGCACCTGCATTTTTCAAACCAAAAGGCATAGCAGTATGACAGTAAATACCTGTTGGTGTCATGAAAGCAGTATCCTCCTGGTCTTCAGGTTCCATTTGGATCTGCTGGAATCCTGAGGATGCATCCATGAAGGTTAACATCTCATGACCGGCAGTGGCATCCACCATTGAGTCTATATGAGGCAGAGGGAATGGGTCTTTAGGACATGTTTTGTTCAAGTCTGTGTAATCTACACAAACTCTCCATTTCCCATTCTTCTTTTGAACCACGACCACATTTGCTAGCCACTTGGGAAATTTGACTTCCCTGATCACCTTGGACTTCAATAGTCTTTCAACCTCTTCTTGAATAATTATGTTTCGTTTTAGAGCAAACTTCCTTCTCTTTTGCTGGATAGGCTTGAAAGACCTGTCAATTCCAAGCTTGTGAGTTATAATATCCTTAGAAATACCTGTCATATCCTCATGCTTCCATGCGAATGTTGACATCCTGCATTTCAAAAAGTTAGTTAACTGATTTTCAATATCCTGAGGGATATTGGCTCCAACGAGCACCGAGATATCTGGATTATCCTGATCCAGGATAATTTTCTTTACATCCTGCTCTGAAGCCTCCGCGATATCCTGGGCCCGCATCTTTAATTGCTATGCTACATTAGGCTTGGTTGAGGATTTCATCGAGGATGAGTAACATTCCTTTGCCTCCTGTTGATCACTTTCCACCTTGACAACCCCCCAAGGAGTAGGGATCTTGATACACTGATGATAGGTTGATGGCACAGCTTTCATATCATGGATCCATGGCCTACCCAATATGATATTGTAGCAGGATAAAGAGTCCATGACACAGAAGCGTTGTATTGAGTTGACCCCTTCAACATACACGGGCAACTTTATCTCCCCTACGGTATTCTTTGCTTCTCCACTAAACCCTACAAGCACAGTTGACTTTGAGGTAATCTCCATCTCGGGGATGTTCATTCTCTTCAAGGTTTCCAATTGGATGATGTTGACTGAACTGCCATTATCCACCAGTATCATGCGCACAAAGTGATTAGCAACATATAAAGTTATTACCAAAGCATCATGATGAGGATCCTGGACAGTATCCCTGTCATCACTATCGAACGTGATCACTTTATCAGCCGTGCGGGTGGACATCCTGGTTGGCTTATCTCCCCTTTCTGCCTTAGCCTCTTTCGCATGTCTTTTTGTAGCAGAGTATGAAGTTCCACAAATGTCAGACCCTCCTGAGATAAAGTTGATTATCTTGGCGTCGGCGGGAGGTAATGCTGCTCGTTCAGGATCCTTCTCAATATCCTGACCCTTATTCTTCTTTCTGCCCAGAAGATCCTTCAGATATCCTTTGCTTAATAGGTAGCTTATTTCTTTCCTCAGGGCAATGCAATCCTAAGTAACATGTCCGAAATCCTCATGGAAGGCACACCATTTGGACTTATCCTTCCAATCAGCTTTTTGTTGATTCTTCCGAGGCCACCTGGCTTTATCTCCTAAACCCTGCATAGCATACATTAGTTCAGGTATATTAAAAGAAAAACAATATTCTGACAATTCAGGATACTCCTCAGGATCCTCATTTTCAACAGCGTTCACTTTTTTGCTATCATTCCTGTCATATGGCTTAGAACGATATGGTTTGTATGAGGATTCTGACTTCCTGTTAGTTAGTTCATATATTGAGGATGCATTCACCCTCTCTTGCATTTTCTTATCATCTTCCAGCCTGATATATCTCAAGGCCCTGTTTCGAGCTTCGTCTAAGTTCCTGTAAGGATTCATCACAAGATCCTGATAAAACTGGGAATCCTTTTGTAGTCCCATCTTGAATGCTTGGACTGCTGTAGCAACATCAAGGTGTGGAATATCCAAGGATTCCCTGCTGAATTTGTTCACATAATCCCTTGGGGATTCTTAAGGCCCCTGTGTTATCCTGTAGAGGTCACTTGTTAGTTTTTCAAAGCTTCTACTACAAGAAAACTGTCTATTAAACAAATTAACTAAATGAGCAAATGATGTAATTGAATAAGGTGGAACATTTAGAAGCCATTTCAAGGCTGATCCTGTTAGAGTAGAGCCGAAGCCCTTGCACAAGCATGCTTCCTTAAGTTCTGGCGGGATAGGGTTAATCTCCATCCTCTCCCTATACTGGGCAATATGCTCCTCAGGATCCGTCGTCCCATCATACAGCTTCATGTTAGGAGTCTGGAATCTCTTTGGGATTTCTGTATCACAAATGGGGTGAGCAAAGCGGGATATGTTGCGACTATCCCGGGATACTTCCGGTATAGGCTGCACTATCCCAGGCACACTTGATATCATATCCTTCAACTTTTGAAGCTCTCTGGTTATCACTGATGTCACACCTACATCCTGCAATGATCCAAGATTATTAGTAACAGGGATACTGGTGTTAACAGACAAGTTACTAGCTTGGTGATTCTGGCCATATCCTGGAGCACATCCCGGAGCATATCCTGGAGCATATCCTGGATTTCTCACAGTTGACATCCTGACCGAATAGGGTATCTTAGGAATATGACTCTGGGAATGGCTAGGCACAATATTCCCCCTGTTATCCTCAGCATATACTGCAGAACTGAAGTTTAAAGCTCTTGGCTGCAAGAGAGTGACAGTATCCTCAGCGGGACTGCTTGAGCTGGATTTCAAGAGTTGTATCTCTCTTATCAGCATTTGGTTGGGCTCCTGCTGCTGCCTCATTTGCTCCTGTACACTACCAAATAAAGTTAGAATTTCTTCATTAGAGGCCAAAACAGGACCAGATCCCTGAATATTCTTAGTGGGAATAACATCCTGAGCCACATGAATTTCGGTTCCTTGTGAAGAGGCTTGCGTTCTCGGAGGAGGTGGTAGAAGCATCGAACCAATTGTTGTAGAGGTTGTAGCAGACAAGGTGGAAGAGCTCATGTTTGATCTCGAGGCCATTGAAAATAGTGTAGCAAAAAGTTTCAAAAATAGAAAACCAAGTAATGATTTTGCAAAAGCTTTTAGTTGAAATAGCACCACTTGCCCCACGGTGGGCGCCAAATTGTTTTGGTCAAAAATTACCGAAGCAATTAAGTGATCAAATTAGTTTAAGTGAGGTAGTGTGCTGAAGAATTGTGTTGAAAATATGTTGGTTAAGTTGTTTGCTAAAACAGTTTCAGGATACGGCTCAAGATATAGAGTTGTATTTATGATCAAACAATGAGCAAAAATGTAAAGGTTGACACGTGATGTACGAGGAAAGCCCTTGATCAATCTAGATCTCTGGCATAAAACCTCGAGAGCTGACAATCGTTGGCTGCCTTGTTCTTCTTATTGCTTGAATAACAGGATACAGTGCAGGATATGATACGGATCAACTAAGTGTTACAATGCGATTCGAGCACAAGTGTGAGTGTTTGTGAGTGGTTACAGGTGGTAGAGAGCAAGAGTGTACGAGAAATTGTGTGTGTGAAAGTCGTGTGTTCCTATGATCCGTGCATTCCATTATATAGTAAAAGGAAATAACTAACTATGCTAAAAATCCGGGATATTATGCTAAAAATCCGGGATACTGAGATTATTTCCTTTCTGAACGTTGCCAGGCTGTTTCCACTCGTTTTCCACTAGCTTACTAACTATAACTCCGGGATTTAAGCTTCCATAACCATTACAACATTAATATCTTTGACCAATCTTCGTAACTTTCCATAAAACACGCCAATCTTCAATGCTGACCGTTACAAGAGCTATTTTTCCACCATCAACGTCCTTATCCTAACCAATTTGAGCGGGTCTTCAGGATGACTTGGTCTTCATGAACGTTGGTCCCTTGTAGCCAACGTATACAAGCAAATTGTTAGTAATAGTCAGGATTCTGCCTCAGGATGTTACCAATATCCTGGTCCGGTATCCTGATCGTAATCAACTATCATAAAATCAAGATATAGTATCAGGATATGGGCTCAGAATTTCACCCATAACAAATATCACCCCTATCTCTATCATATTTATAATCATTGTTTTTTGCAGGGATGACTCTCGCTGACGTAAGCTTGCAACGAATATATCTCCAAGTAACGGCTAGTCCGCATTTCGCTGAAACATGACTATCCGATTGAATTTCAACTAGTCTTGTTTGGGGGAAAATTGTTAGGGATAGAATTTTATTGATTATGGATCACGGATCCTCAGTTCAGCCTGGATCAAGGATCCTCAGGAAATGGTGCAGGAAGGCTAAGGATCCAGGATCCTCTATGATATTCTAAAACTAACAATTTTTTCCATCACCTTTTAGCTTGTTTTGCATGTATATTTCGAAGGAGACTTGTTCTAACCGAGATTCCAGGGGAATATGCTCCTTATTATGTCACGTGCAAGAGGTGATGACCGTAGTGGTGATCGTGGATGGCAAGCACATTTTTCGAATAGTTAGTTATCTAGATATTTTTCTATTCAAAAGGGGATAACAAGCTATTTTTAGAAACACAATTGCACACATTCAAACTCTCTGAAATCTGTTGGCGAATACACACACAAACACACTAGAAATCGTTGTAACACGCTTGTTATCTTCCAAAGTTGTAACCTTTATTGTTCAATATAGTTGATAGTGATAGTTTTCACTGTCCGAGGTTTTTTATGCTGGAGATCATTCATTGATCAAGGGCTTTTTCCTCGTATAAATCCTTGTGTACATTGCTATTTTCATTCAATCATTGTTCACACATTTGTTCATCTAACCTCACAAAAATCAGATTTGGTTACATTATCCTTGTATGATTTTTGGCCAAAACAGAAAGCACGTAACGAGGTGGTATTTAATCAAGATAGATGGTCGGTCCAAAAGATTGCAGGTGATGTCAAGACTTTAAGTTTCAACTGGGTCAAGGCTAGATCTAAACAGGGAGGTTTGGGCTGGGAAGTTTGGTGCATGTGGGGTGGTAGTGCTTCATGTAATTTTGGTATGCATGTAGTGGTGGATTTGTGTCTGCAGAACTTGCTGTACATATGATGGCTAGTATCCTCTCTAGCTTCTGGTGAATGATAATAAATTTGTTGGCCATTAAAAAAAAAACCTCTAAGTTTAAAAGAACAAATAAAAATAAGTGGCCCCACCCCATCCTAAGTAACCTTCTTCTTCTTCCCCACTTTTTCTTCTACCCAAAACCACCACCATCACTACCACCCACCACCACCTAACTGCACCACATTAACAATCGCTTCTAGCTACCACACAAAAACCACTGGATCTACCCATTGCAATCATGTCAAACCGCATCGAAAAAAACCTCACTATCCGAGAAATCCTAGTTTCATTGATCTCTAACACACATTCGGGCATCTCCATGGATACCAAATTCCCCGGCACCGTACACCGTCAGTCTTCAACCACCGGAAAATCCTACATCGGCCATTGGAAAACAATACTATTCCTAATTCAAACGTTACATCAACGTTTTGACCATTATCCAGCTCTGTCTCGCCCTCTCCGATGTTTCTAGAAATCTCCCACATGAGGGAACCGGTCAACGCTTCATCTGACGGTTCTGTCTGACGGCTCATCTGACCATCATCCGACGCTTTATCTAACAACTCTATCATCCAACGGTTCTAGAAATCTCTCAGCCTCTCCGACGGTTCTCTCTCTCCTTCTACGACGCTTTGACTCGGCTGAGTTTGGTGAGTTGATGATGTCATTTGGTTTGGTGTGTAATAACTAATAAGTTGTAGTATGTAAACTGGGATGAAGAGATGATGATGATGTATTAATGTAGATGAATTCATTATGTGGAACTGGTATTTTTGTTTTGGTAAATGTGGTGGGGTTGGGTGGTGGTGGGTGGTAGTGATGGTGGTGGTTTGGGGTAGAAGAAGAAGTGGGGTGGGACCCACAAAGGTTTAATTTTGTTGACAAAAGATCAAATACAAATAAAGTTAGCGTACAAACTTACGAACTGAATGAAAAAAAAACGTGGTGGTATTTTTGTAATTATCAGTAACTATCAAAATTACTCTACAAATGATCCTGTAGAGTAATTTTGTAAAATGTTCTTGTAGAGTAATTTTGTTCTTATAGGGTAATTATCAAAATTACTCTATAAGTGTATCAAAATTACTCTGCATCAAAATTACTTTACAAGTGAATCAAAATTACCCTGCAGGTTTATCAAACAACATACAATTCAAAATTACTCTACAAATGATCCTGTAGAGTAATTTTGATCTTGTAGAGTAATTTTGTAAAATGATCCTGTAGAGTAATTTTGTAAAATGGTCCTGTTGTAACACCCTAAAAACGGGTTTGGTAATCAAACCACGTTAATATTAAGGAACGGGTAAAATACCGTTAGTGGTAAAAATTAACCCGGTAAATATTAGGATTTAAATAAATAATCCTAATATTAAATAAAAGAGAATAAAAGCTTTTGAGGAAATAAAGTTCATAAGAGCCCGAGTTAACGGGACTTAAAAATAAAACGGGTTATAACCTCCCCGAACCCACTAAGTTAACTAGGAATATTTAACCTAGTTAACTAGAGGAAATATTGCTAGAAATAAGTAGGCTAAAGCCTACTTCATAACTAACTAAAATATGAGGGACTAAAGTGGGTAAAGTTGAAACTTAATTAATAAAAATAAAAACAAAACACAACACACACATTGAGTATGTGTGTGTGCATGGAACGTTCAGGAGATGAAGGAAAGGGGAGCTAACCCTAGTTCTTCAAGAATCTTCAAATTGAAGGGTTATTTGGGGCTTGATTTCATAAATGAACATGAATTAATGATCACCTACACAAGGGGATCATGAGGTATGCCTCAAAACTTTGATTTGGTGAAAGTTGTAAATTGAGACAAGTAGGTTACTTGCAAATAGATTGTTGGATTATGATCCAAAGTTGAAATTGAGTGTTTATGTATGCTTAATTTCGTTAGTTATGATGAAATTATGAAGTACTTGATGGAAGGTTACTTGTAAGTGATTAACAAGTAAACTAGGAAGTGGGTTTTGACTATACAGTGAAGATGATGATATACATGTGTTTGAAGTCATCATAATTGATAGTTGAAGCGAGATTCTTGAACAATTTATACGTTCGAGTGAATGCTCATACAAGACTTGAAATGGGTTTTGTATGTTATGATGAAATTGGTAATTATGCTCATGTAAATAGGTGTATGAAATCATGTTATCTACTAATTGATATGTAGAACTTGATTATATTAGGTGTTCGGATGAATGCTAGTGATATGATGAAACAAGTTTCACTTATAGATGAGAACCCTTAGTTCTTGCGAAATGAATGAATAAGTTAGATTTGATAATCACTTTAACTAGTTGAAGTGTTGGAAATATAATGAACTTGGTTAGAATATTAGTTAAAACGGTGGCTTAAAATAACGCCTACCGGGTAATTAAGGAATGCCTAAACTAGTTGATGAACTTGATTGTGCATTTCATATACTAATGGGCAGTTGACTTTTAAAAAGTCAAACTGACCTATAATACGATGAATGATAAATTTTGATATGAAATGCGTAAGGTGGAATAATCGTCTTAAACTATGATTAATCTAACCACCTTGTGAATGATGAATGATAGTTTGACGCTTAACAAGCTAGGTGGAAGCTTGGGAAGGAAACGGGTCAAACGAATCAAGTATGAAAGAAAAGCGTAGTTTGGATGCAAGGTAAGTAAAGCTTACACATTTTTGTAGGATATGTATTTATTTAATAAGTTATAGATACGACAAAGGTAATATCAGAAATATTGGTTCCGACGCGAATGATACGGGTCGGAACAAATATGAATGATAAAAACCACGGTTAATGGTAAAAGGGGCGAAACAGTAATTTAGTCATGAAATGACTAAGATCTAATGAGTTTTCTTTAAGGTTACCTTATAGTGTAACTAGTAATGAGAAAAAAGGGGTAAAATGGTAATTTAGTCACGTGTTGACTAATGTAAATTGAGGTTAAAAGGATACCCATGGCGTAAGCCAAAACGGGTTAAATATGTAAGAAAAAAAAAACTTATGAAAAAGGATTTTGTGGTAAAATCCGTAATGGGTAGGATGTGTGAATTGATAATTAAATACCACATTTTTATAAATATAAATGTAACGCCCAGCGTCCCTAAACTTTAGGCTCTTGGCAAGATCAGTCCCTGAACTTTTTCCCATTGTCAATTATTGTCCCTGTAGTTGTGAAATGTTGATACTCTAATACTATTGGCATGAGTCTTATTGATAATTGATGCTTGATACTATGATGCTTGATTCTTTATTCACTTAAACTATGAGACTTGATACTTAATCTAGATACTTGACTCTTGATACTTAATCTAGACACTTGGTTCTTGATGCTATGGAAACTAGATTCTTTATGATTCTTGATACTTGATACTTGAACTCTAGACTCTAGACTCTTGATGCTTGAGAAGCTATGATCCTTGACTCTTGAAACTTATTTGCTGCTTGACTCCTTAGACTCGTGAGACTTGATCCTTGGTTAAACGAGAGACTGGAGCCTTGTCACTGGCGGAATCTATGAAACTTGGAAACTTTGGCTTATAATGTAATTTAGATACTTTGCCCAAACCGTACGCAACGCAACGCTAAATATAGTTCGCAAAACGACTCAAAAACAGGAACACGGAAGGATTTCATTGGCCATAATGGAAAATCCGATCGGATTGTCATCCCATCGGACTGTCGTCCGACAGGATTGTCACCCTATCGGATGACTATTCGATCGAACAGCAATCCGAATGGACTGCCATCCGGCCCATGCGCTCATACCTCCTTCACTCACCCTCACCCTATAAATAGACCTGTCACATCACCCTTTTCAGTGATGTGACAGCTCTGCTCGACCAGACACGCTATTCTCCTTCTTTTTTCATTATCTTGTTGTTTTCGATACGTTTTGCACTAGATCTTTGTACTTTCATGATCTACACATCATTTCCTTCAGGATTCTCACTTCAAAACACACTTTTCACCGTGAAATCTCTTGGATCTGAGTTCTTGAGGATGATGTCATCATGGATGTTTGTACAAACTAACATGTGATGTCATTCTAAGCAAGATCTAGCTCAGATCTAAGATGGTTCATGCGTTTTTACACTAAATCTAACCTAAATTTAAGCTAAATCTAGACTTTTCCTATAAAACTTGAGTATCTTCATCTTTTCTCAAACTTTTTCTTTATTCGGTGGAAATCGGGTCTAAACTAACTGTAGATCTGATAAATAGTCTAGAGTTGGTATTGATATGGGTTCTAATCGGTAAAGGACGAGCATGGCAACGGATCCCGACAGAAACCCATTAGAAACACACGACTAATCTAACAGGGGTGATCCCCACTCAATCGGAGTTTTGGGTGCTAAAGGGGTTTTACCGTTGTCTCGATACGTGTCGTGCCGTCACCGTTAATCTAGAAACTTAGAAAAATTAACAAACATGTTAAACAAGAACAAGGGTCGCCCGATCGAGTGGTAACTCGATCGGACAACCACCCTATTAGGTGACACTTGCCTTAGTCTTGAAACTTTCAAACACTTGGTAAACAATCGAAACATGGAAGTATGATAGAATGGGAACCCGATCGGACAACCGTCCGATCGAGCAGCCATTCGATTGGAAGGACCAAGATACCTACATTCGGATCGAGTGACAAGCCGATCGGACTGATATCCGATCGAGCAGCCACCCTTTCCCTTTTACCTATGAACTCCAAACACAAGTGGCAACCCGATCGGATGGCCATCCGATCGGGCAGCTATATGTCTTTTCACACTCATGAGTCACCCGACGGCTGACCATCCGATCGGACAGCCATCCGATCGGACAGCCAGCCGATCCAGTGACTGGTTTGACACTTTATTCAATCTCGTTACTCTGCTCGACTCTTATCCTATTATGATCTAATCAGGCTAACTCTAAAAGAGCTCCCTTTGATCCAATAGCAGTTTATACTGTTAAGCAATCACTGTGAGTATACTCGATCCCCTTTTTACTTTAAACTTTTGGGGTGTAACATGTATTCTATGAAACTTAAACTTGAATCTTTGAAACTTATACTCTATCCTATGTGAATATGAAACTTGTGATTCTCTGATTTTTGATTCTTTGTGCTATGTGACGTTTAATCCAGAGTGTGTAGTTTCGCCTTAACAATAGTAGCGCTATAGGAGATGCACCTCTCCCATTATTCTCGGGGGGTATTGTTAGGAGGATTCTAGTTTACCTTGAGCCTTGGGTAAACACTAAAGCATTGGGATACTTGGGCTATCACTGCGTGGACTGCGACACTGGCACGGCTGAAACTATTTTATTGTTTACACTATGGATATGAGTTGTTTTAAATCTATTATTCTATTATCAAACTTGTATACTAGCCAATACTTTTGTATTGATCTTTTAATACATGTTGCAGGCTGATACGATGCTTGGAATGCATGGAATTCAGCTAGGAGATGCTTAGAAACATCGCCTAGTTAACTTAGAATCTTTTGAACAATTTGAACAATATTCAGTTTGGTCTATATTCGATACTTGTATTGGATGTGTTGCTTTTAGTCAATGATATGATGAAATTGATCTAATTTCTATTGAAACAAATAGTGTTATGGAATCTCATGAGCAATCTGAATGCTTAGTGCCCGCACCCCGATGTTTCGGCCATCGGTTGGGGTGTGACAGATTGGTATCAGAGCCATAACTATAGGGAATTAGGATAAGTAGGAATACTTGCCCTAGTCTATAGTTCTAGGAATCTTGACTCTTATTTGTTGTTTAAGACTTATGTATTCTACCGTATCTGCTTCCTAGCAACACTTGTTCTATTAAACTTACATGCCTTTCCTAAGGCTAACATAATCTACACTTGATACCTTGATAACACTGTTCACCGGTGTTTGTATTTTGCACGAGATTTACCCTCAAGACAGGAGTGATATCCAAACCTTGATGGAAAATCTCCAAGTTACTCTAGTAGGTCTTATCTGCGGATGAGTACCAACACTGTTAGGGTACGATGTTGTCAAGTTAGAGGTGAGACTCAGATCTTGATAACTAGTCCCACTCCTTGATTTCCTGTCTCGCCAAGGTCTCGTAACTCCCGATCAATTCAATATGTGAAATGACCAAAAGGACGAATATCGTAGGCCTAACATCGATGACGTATTTGTCTGATTAAGTCAAGACACGCTACCTCAATTCGAAAGGGGTTCGAATCACTTTGGTTAGTCACCGTTCCTCTACCCGGAACACTCTACGTTTTATGAGCCTATCTTGCTTTTACGTTATCTCGATTTTATGCATGTGGTTTTAAACTTAATTCTTCGATCATTTGGTATGCTTTTACACGAATCACACGTTGTCTGCAATCTAGAACATAATTTCTAATCTCAGATCGAACTAAATTTATGAGGCTTTATTCTATGTGTAATCTAAGTAATGATGTGATTGTAAGACACTAGATGTAACATGGCATGGAATACGAGGGGAAAGTGACGTGTCCGAAACATGGTGGATACGCCGTTGGAACTTCCTATATATTAGTGTTTCTGGCATGTTACCAACTTTCGTATCAAGTGCCATGCGAAATTTAGTGTCTGGTGAAGGATTCTAAAGCTATGGAAAGGACTATTCATGTATTCTATGAGAGACTTAAGTGAGATCTATCGTGTACTCTAGTGGAATCTATGTGTAAACTACGTATGTCTGATGGAGAAACAAAATACGAAATGTAGCCTAGCGCCAAAGACGAGGGGGAACGTGGCATGTCTGAAGCGAGGTGGATACGCCGCTGGTACTTCCTATATATAAGCGTTTCTGGCACGCTGCCAAACCTTCGTACCACACGCTAAGTGAAATTCGTAGTTTTGTAGGCTTGGGTTGAGTGATTGAATCTACCTAGTTGATCTATGTGGTTAAATCTATCTGGTTAATCTATGTTTTGAGAAGTGGTGAAATCGAAAGAGGTGGTTAACGAGGCATGACACCGACGACGAGACGGACGTGGCATGATTGAAGCGTGGTGGATACGCCGCTGGTACTTCCTATATATAAGTGCTTCCATCATGCTGCCGAACTTTCATAACACGTGCCATGCGGGATTTCGTTGGTCGTGGGTTGTTTAGCACGAGTCTATGTGAAACTATGTGAATCTATTGAATCTACTGAATCTATTGAATCTATTGGAGTCTATCGAATTTATTGAATCTATGGGAGACTATTGAATCTATTGGAATCTATTTGAAATCTACGTGAATCTATTTGGAACTATTGTAAACTATGTGAATCAATGATGATGATGATGGGTGTGTTCTACGACACGTAAGATGACACCGAGAACGAGGTGGAAACGATGTGGCCGAAGCGTGGTGGATATGCCGCTGGTACTTCCTATATATAAGCGCTTCTGACATGTTGCCAAACTTCGTACAACGTGCCATGCGATGGTCGTAGGTTTTGTGGTATTGAAATCTATGAGAAACTTGAATCTTGAGAATCTTGTGAGTCTTAATTAAGTTTTAATCTTTTTTTGTGTAAAACTATATTGTGATGCTTCGTGAATTTAGACTTATACGATCCTCTCGTTGGATCTTTAGGATGTCTTCTCGAAAGTTATCCGACACTCTCAGGAAGTCCAGGGAGAAGTCTCAGAAAAAGATGATGTCGTTCATGGTCGACCAGATTGCACGAGTCGTGCCAAAGATCGTCTCTGAGCTCCAAGGATCAAACACGCCTCCATCCTCTGTGGACTCCAAGGCTGAGGAGAAAAAGCCTACTAAGTTCAACTATAAGCATTTCATCTCTTGCAATCCTAAGTCTTTCACGGGCAGTGATGGGGTGACTGCTATGCTCGAGTGGTTCGACAGCATCGAGATTACCTTCATTAACAGCGAGTGCCCAGACCATTTAAAGACTAGGAGTGCTACTGGGATGTTTCAAGGCAGAGCGTTGGAGTGGTGGTCGAATGTGAGAAACATCCATTCTAATGAAGAAACCTATGCTCTTCCATGGGCTGAGGTGCGAGAACTAATGATGCTTGAGTTTTGCCCTCCTCATGAACAACTGAAGCTTGAAGAAGAGTTTTGGCATATGAAGCCGGTTGGTGATGATAACCTGGCTTATACTACCCGTTTTAAGCAGCTGAGCCTTATCGTTCCTCACTTGGTTTCGACTCCTAAGCGAATAATAACCAAGTACATCAATGGCCTACCTCCTGCTATACGTGATTCTATTGAAGCAGCTCAACTGGAAACTATTGAAGAAGTCTATCACTTGGCAGCAAGTTTGAACAACAATCGTGTGCGTGATAAGCAATTCGCTACTCCTGCTCCCTCCAAGTCTGCAAATCAAGTTACCCAACAGTCAGGCGGCAACAAGAACAAGAAGAGGAAATCCCAGGGCTCTAGATGTAATGCTATTACTCCTGCTGCAAACCCTGCTGCTAAACCTGCTCCTGCTACTGCTGCAGCTAACCCTACTGCCCCAAAAGCTAAGAAACAGTACACTGGTCCACATCCTAAGTGTGCAACTTGCAACTACCATCATCCTGCTACTTCTGCATGTCGACTGTGCACCAACTGTAACCGCTATGGTCACACGACTCCATACTGTCGACAAGCTAACCTAGCCCAGCAAGCTCAGCAGGCCCCAGTTCAGGTAGCATTACCAGCACCTCCAGCACCTCTACAGAACCCGAGGCCAGTCAACGTTGTTCGTGCATGTTACAAGTGTGGAGATACTACCCACCTCCGTAACCAGTGTCCTCAGCTGAACCAGGACCAACAGCCAGCCGCTCGTGGACGAGCGTTCAACCTTAATGCAAATCAGGCTTGCAATGACAATGACGTTGTCAATGGTATGTTCCTTGTTAATAACCTTTATGCTTCGATTCTATTTGATACTAGTGCCGATAAAAGCTTTGTGTCCGTGGAATTTGAGTCCTTGATAAACTGTACACGCTCCAAGTTACCAGAGTCATTCTCTGTTGAGGTCGCTAATGGTAAGTCGATTCTAGTGAATTCTATCGTGCGTGATTGTTCCTTGACTCTTAACGATCACGTCTTCTCTATTGATCTTATACCCATGCGGTTGGGTAGTTTTGATGTTATTGTCGGTATGGATTGGTTGCGTATGAACCATGTCGAGATAGTTTGTCATGAGAAACTTGTTCGTCTTCCTCTTCCCTCTGGTGATACTTTGATCGTCTATGGAGACCGACCTTCAAAAGGACTGAGATTGATGTCATGCACACAGGCGAGCAGAAACTTACGTAAACAGAACCCTGCCTTCTTGGCCCACGAGGTGGAACAAAAAGGCAAGGGGAAGAACATAAGCGACGTTCCAGTGGTGTGTGACTTCACCGATGTCTTTCCTGAAGATCTTCCCGGTCTTCCTCCTCCCAGATCCGTTGACTTTCATATTGACCTCGTACCTGGTGCGACTCCTGTCGCCAGGGCTACTTACCGTCTTGCACCTTCCGAGATGCAAGAGTTATCTAGTCAGCTGCAGGAATTACTCAACAAGGGTTTTATTCGTCCAAGTACCTCCCCATGGGGTGCTCCCGTATTATTCGTCAAGAAGAAGGATGGTTATTTTCGTATGTGTATCGACTATTGTGAACTTAATAAGCTTACTGTGAAGAATCGTTATCCGCTCCCCCGTATTGATGACCTATTTGATCAATTACAAGGTGTGTCCTGTTTCTCGAAAATTGACCTGCGTTCTGGATATCATCAACTACGTGTCCTTGAAGATGATATTCCTAAGACTGCGTTTCGTACTCGATATGGGCACTACGAGTTCGTAGTCATGCTTTTTGGCTTGACCAACGCACCTGCAGTGTTCATGGACCTTATGAATCGCGTTTGTAAACCCTATTTAGATCGTTTTGTGATAGTCTTTATTGATGATATTCTTATTTATTCTAACTCTAAAGCTGATCATGCTCGCCATCTACGTCTTATGCTTGAACTTCTACGTGGTGAGCGTCTATATGCTAAATTTTCTAAGTGTGAGTTTTGGATTGATGAAGTACAATTTCTTGGTCATATTGTTAGTAGTCGGGGTATTCATGTTGACCCTTCTAAGATTGAGGCAGTGAAGAATTGGTGTATGCCTAAATCCGTGTCTGAGATTCGTTCTTTTCTAGGATTGGCGGGTTATTACCGCCGATTCATCGCGGACTTTTCTAAAATCGTTGTACCCCTTACTGCCCTAACCCAAAAAGAGAAACCTTTTGTTTGGGGTCCCGAACAAGAGAAATCCTTTCAAACTCTTAAGAATATTTTGTGTAATGCTCCTGTGTTAACCCTACCAGATGGCAACGACGATTTTGTGGTATATTGTGATGCCTCGAACCGTGGATTGGGCTGTGTGCTCATGTAGCGGGACAAGGTTATTGCTTATGCCTCTCGTCAGCTCAAGATGCATGAGAAAAACTACACTACTCACGATCTGGAGCTTGGTGCGGTTATTTTTGCGTTAAAGATCTGGCAACACTACCTTTATGGTACAAGGTGTGTGGTCTTCACCGACCATAGGATCCTTCAACATATCTTTGAGCAAAAAGAGCTGAACATGCAACAGAGACGTTGGGTGGAGTTGCTTAACGACTACGACTGCGAAATTCGCTATCATCCCAGCAAGGCAAATGTTGTAGCTGACGCCCTTAGTCGTAAGACCCATTTCAAGGCTATTCATACCTCAAGTGATCTGCATGCTTGTATTCGTGACACCCAATATTCTTCAGCAAACGAAGGAAGTCTAGAAGAAGAAATCCACGGCGCTAGGATTAACCAGCTTGAAACAAAACCTAACGGACTACACTATTATCTTAATCACATCTGGGTACCAGACCGCGATAATCTCCGTGAGCTCATTATGACCGAGGCTCACAGATCCCGTTACTCTATCCATCCGAGTGCCGATAAGATGTACCAGGATCTGCGTACGACTTATTGGTGGCCTGGCATGAAGAGGGACATTGCTGTATATGTGTCTAAGTGCCTTACTTGTTCGAAGGTAAAGGCTGAACATCAGCGTCCCTCTGGACTCTTAGAACAGCCCAAGATCCTAGTTTGGAAATGGGATAGCATTGCTATTGACTTTATTACTAAACTACCCCGTACCTCTAAAGGTCACTATAGTATCTGGGTGATTATTGATCGTTTGACCAAATCCGCTCACTTTCTTCATATCCGTGAAGATTACAGAGTGGAGAAACTTGCTCGAGTCTATACTGATGAGATCATATGCCGTCATGGCATACCTCTTGACATAATCTCGGACCGTGATGGTCGTTTTACTTCGCGTCTTTGGGAAACGTTTCAGTCCGCCATGGGTTCGCACTTGAATCTTAGCACGGCCTTTCATCCTCAGACGGATGGGCAGACCGAGCGTACTATTCAAACCCTAGAGGATATGCTCCGTTCTTGTGTCATCGACTTTGGTGGTAACTAGGATGTACATTTACCATTGATTGAGTTCTCGTACAACAACAGCTATCATTCCAGTATTCAGATGGCTCATTTCGAAGCTTTATATGGGCAAAAGTGCTGATCTCCTCTCAGCTGGCATGAGGTTAGGGAAAAGCAGTTCACTGGCCCTGAGATTGTTCAAGATACAACGGATAAGATTCTTCAAATCCGTGATAACTTGACCAAGGCTAGGAGCAGACAAAGGAGCTATGCTGATAACAGGCGGAAGCCTTTGGAATTTGCGGTTGGTGACTGAGTTCTTCTCAAGGTATCTCCCTGGAAGGGAGTAGTTCGTTTTGGAAAGAAGGGAAAGCTTGCTCCTCGCTATGTGGGTCCTTTCGTGATACTTGAAAGGATTGGCAAGGTAGCATACAAACTCGACTTGCCACAAGAACTAAACAACGTGCATCCAGTGTTCCACGTATCCAAACAACGTAAATGCCTGGCCGATGAGGGACTGCAGGTTCCTCTTGAAGACTTGCAAATAAATGAAGCTGTTCAATTTGTGGAGAAACCGGTCGAAATCATGGACCAAGCTGTCAAGCGTCTGAGGCGCAGCAAAATTCCCATTGTTAAGGTTCGATGGGAAGGAAAACGTGGTGCCGAATTCACTTGGGAGTTGAAAAGTGATATGAAGGCCAAGTACCCGCATCTTTTCGAGCAGTCATCTTCTAAGATTTCGGGGACGAAATCTCCTAAAGGAGGGGAGACTGTAATGCCCAGCGTCCCTAACCTTTAGGCTCTTGGCAAGATCAGTCCCTGAACTTTTTCCCATTGTCAATTATTGTCCCTCTAGTTGTGAAATATTGATACTCTAATACTATTAGCATTAGTCTTATTGATAATTGATGCTTGATACTATGATGCTTGATTCTTTATTCACTTAAACTATGAGACTTGATACTTAATCTAGATACTTGACTCTTGATACTTAATCTAGACACTTAGTTCTTGATGTTATGGAAACTAGATTCTTTATTATTCTTGATACTTGGACTCTTGACTCTTGATGCTTGAGAAACTATGATCCTTGACTCTTGAAACTTATTTGGTGCTTGACTCCTTAGACTCGTGAGACTTGATCCTTGGTTAAACGAGAGACTGGAGCCTTGTCACAGGCGGAATCTATGAAACTTGGAAACTTTTGGCTTATAATGTAATTTAGATACTTTGCCCAAACCGTACGGATCACAACGCTAAATATAGTTCGCAAAACGACTCAAAAACGGGAACACGGAAGGATTTCATTGGCAAGAATGGCAAATCCGATCGGACTGTCGTCCGACCGGACTGTCACCCTATCGAATGACTATTCGATCGAACAGCAATCCGAATGGACTGCCATCCGACCCGTGCGCTCATACCTCCTTCACTCACCCTTACCCTATAAATAGACCTGTCACATCACCCTTTTTAGTGATGTGACAGCTCTACTCGACCAGACACGCTATTCTCCTTCTTTCTTCATTATCTTGTTGTTTTCGATAAGTTTTGCACTAGATCTTTGTACTTTCGTGATTTACACATCATTTCCTTCAGGATTCTCACTTGAAATCACACTTTTCACCATGAAATCTCTTGGATCTGAGTTCTTGAGGATGATGTCATCATGGAGGTTTGTACAAACTAACATGTGATGTCATTCTAAGCAAGATCTAGCTCAGATCTAAGATGGTTCATGAATTTTTACACTAAATCTAACCTAAATTTAAGCTAAATCTAGACTTTTCCTATAAAACTTGAGTATCTTCATCTTTTCTCAAACTTTTGCTTTATTCGGTGGAAATCGGGTCTAAACTAACTGTAGATCTGATAAATAGTCTAGAGTTGGTATTGATCTGGGTTCTTATCGGTAAAGGACGAGCATGGCAACGGATCCCAACAGAAACCCATTAGAAACACACGACTAATCGAACAGGGGTGATCCCCACTCAATCGGAGTTTTGGGTGCTAAAGGGGTTTTACCGTTGTCTCGATACGTGTCATGCCATCACTGTTAATCAAGAAACTTAGAAAATTTAACAAACATGTTAAACAAGAACAAGGGTCGCCTGATCGAGTGGCAACCCGATCGGACAGCCGTCCGATCGGACAACCACCCTATCAGGTGACACTTGCCTTAGTCTTGAAACTTTCAAACACTTGGTAAACAATCTAAGCATGGAAGTCTGATCGAATGGCAACCCGATCGGACAGCCGTCCGACCGAGCAGCCATTTGATTGGAAGGACCAGGATACCTACACTCGGATCGAGTGACAACCCGATCGGACTGCTATCCGATCGAGCAGCCACCCTATCCCTTTTACCTATGAACTCCAAACATAAGTGGCAACCCGATCGGATGGCCATCCGATCGGGCAGCTATATGTCTTTTCACACTCATGAGTCACCCGACGGCTGACCCTCCGATCGGACAGCCAGCCGATCCAGTGACAGGTTTGACACTTTATTCAATCTCGTTACTCTGCCCGACTCTTATCCTATTATGATCTAATCAGGCTAACTCTAAAAGAGCTCCCTTTGATCCAATAGCAGTTTATACTGTTAAGCAATCACTGTAAGTATACTCGATCCCCTTTTTACTTTAAACTTTTGGGGTGTAACATGTATTCTATGAAACTTAAACTTGAATCTTTGAAACTTATACTCTATCCTATGTGAACATGAAACTTGTGATTCTTGATTTTTGATTCTTTGTGCTGTGTGACGTTTAATCCAGAGTGTGTAGTTCCGCCTTAACAATAGTAGCGCTATAGGATATGCACCTCTCCCATTATTCTCGGGGAGTATTGTTAGGAGGATTCTAGTTTACCTTGAGTCTTGGGTAAACACTAAAGCATCGGGATACTTGATCTATCACTGCGTGGACTGCGACACTGGCACGGCTGAAACTATTTTATTGTTTACACTATGGATATGAGTTGTTTTAAATCTATTATTCTATTATCAAACTTGTATACTCGCCAATACTTTTGTATTGATCTTTTAATACATGTTGCAGGCTAATAGGATGCTTGGAATGCATGGAATTCAGCTAGGAGATGCTTAGAAACGTCGCCTAGTTAACTTAGAATCTTTTGAACAATTTGAACAATATTCAGTTTGGTCTATATTCGATACTTGTATTGGATGTGTTGCTTTTAGTCAATGATATGATGAAATTGATCTAATTTCTATTGAAACAAATAGTGTTATGGAATCTCATGAGCAATCTGAACGCTTAGTGCTCGCACCCCGATGTTTCCGCCATCGGTTGGGGTGTGACAATAAATGTTTGGTTGTTTAGGCCAAATGGGTCAAATGGTGGTGATAGCACCATTTGACAATATTGACTAACGTTTAGTTGTCAAGTTATATGTTCACAGGAGTGAATAGTAATTGGATAATTGTGTCGCTATAAAGTAGCGGCTAATAATAAGCAAGGTATAAAACGAGTCTATATGTTGACTCGAGCCAGGTACGCGTATATAAGATTTATAGTTAAACGTGCAATGTTGGTCAAATATCTTAGTGAAAGACCTTCTTCGTAAAAGGAGGGACTAAGTTGACCAAAACGCCCTTGATGGGTAAATCAGGAAAACGACCCTTATGGGTTGTTTAGGAACATGTATTATGATCATGTAACCCTTTGATAAGTATAAAAGTTATAGGCATAAACCATTGTGGGTCAAATGCCTAAGAATGGGTCTTTTCCGTAAAATGACTAACCGAAGGTAATATTCGGGATAAATAGTTTATTATATCAAATCCACCACAATAATAGTTGTAGTGGAATATAAGCAGATATTTTAAATGTGGAATTGTGAAGTGTTAAAAGAAAAGAGCGAAATTTAGACTTAATTGTTTAAATCCCCTAAACGGGTCAAAATGGATTATGCGCATAGCTTGTGTACTAGTCGCATAATTCATAAAAGCTATGTTCACAAGCTAAAGATTTTGAGATAACAAATAATCCAGGGTTTTAAAATGGTTTTGACACAAGTTATTTAAGAAATCATGAAACGGGTAAAAAATCTTATAGTTGAATTTCAAGCCGAGGCTTGAAATCTAAAATTTTATGCATTCAGATGTCGGGTTATAACTCCATATGATGGAGAATCAAATTACGATCACGTAGGAAGAAACGGATCGTAAAACAGATCTATAAATTGAAAGTTATGCACGTTTTTTAGCATAATAAGATTAAGTATATAGAGCTGGGCAGATGCAGCTCAAAATAATGAACATTCTGTCGAAATAGGCCTGTCGCGCTACTCGACCACAAACCAGGATCAATGTCGCGTCACGCGACACTTGTCGCGGCCCGCGACAGAATGAGTTAAGGCTCTCGCGGCCCGCGAGAGACCCCTTAACTGGCAAAGTTTGTTTTCTTGTCCGTTTTAGCATCCAGGCTTGATTAAACACTTATGAACTGCGAATGACTAACTCATTTCATAGTTTATGAAATGTAGGTGTGTTTTGAAGTGCCGGATGACGATCAAAATCAAGGAAGAACCGAACACGATTAAGATACAAGCTTCCGCATTATGTTTCATCGATAATTTTAAACGACGAACTCATACATATTATGCTGTATTGTTTTAAATCCGAAAATGTTTTAATAAACCCGCATTTTCTAATGAATGTGTAATCATAAATACATATTATACTCGAAACCAATATAAAATCAGTAAATAGAAGTAAGGGTCTTACACCTGAAGAGTAGTTTTGTTAGCATTTAGTTATGGGGTTTAGCTTTATGGTTTAGTTTTTAACTTGTAGTTTGGGTGGGGGGTGGGTTAGGTTTTTTGGGGGGGTGGGGGTTGGGTTTTTTTAGGTTTTTTTTTTTTTTTTGGTGGGGGGGGGAGGTTAGGTTTTTCGGGGTTTTTTTGGTTAGGTATAGTTTTCTGATCTAAATTACTTTACAAAAACATTTTATAAAATTACTTTACAAGATCAAAATTACCCTATAAGAACATTTTACAAAATTACTTTACAAGTGAATCAAAATTACCCTGCAATTTAATCAAACAACATACAATTCAAAATTACTCAACAAATGATCTTGTAGAGTAATTTTGATCTTGGAGAGTAATTTTGTATAATGATCCTGTAGAGTAATTTTGATCTTGTAGAGTAATTTTGCTAGCATTTAGTTATGGAGTTTAGATTTATGGTTTAGCTTTTAGTTTGGGGGGGGGGGGGAGGAGGGTTAGGTTTTTTCGGGGTTTTTTTTGTTAGGTATAGTTTTTTAATCAAAATTACTTTATAAGAACATTTTACAAAATTAATCTACAATATCAAAATTACTCTATAAGAATATTTTACAAAATTACTTTACAAGATCAAAATTACTCTTCAGTGTCATTTGTAGAGTAACTTTGAAAATTACCATACAAGCAGATAATTACAAAAATGTCACCGTGTGCTTTTTGCTTTTTATGTTATTCATACGTTTAGTATGTTAACTTTATTTGTACAGGAACTTTCCCCTAATTTTGTTTTGATTAAACTGATTTTTTTTTCACTTAATAAGTAAGGGTACTTTGGTCATTTAATACAAATTTAACTGAAAAACTTAACAGTGGTCAGTGATAAGGATCACACGAGTACAAAAATTACAACTACTGGACCAACTATGTAATTATTAAAGCCTTGGGACTTAGTCTTCAATATCTACAAACCACAAGGACCAACCAGGCATTTAACTCTATATATGTATTGGCACAAGATAATTTCTTCTTTTAATTGTCTATAACATCAGGTTTACGTACAAGGGGGTAACCGAAGTATACGATTACACACAAGTACATATTATTTAGAGGTGTAATTGAGTTGAAATGGTTTAGAAAATGCTAGCATTTATTTTGGAATAAGTTACACTAATGACATTAAGTCATATCGAAATTCTCTCGTCACACCAATCATACTAGCTAGAAGCATCATTCATGACATAAAAAGATCTATTTGAAATTCATCGTTTACAATCATAATTATAGGATAAAACATGATGTTATGGTAGTTGTGAGTTCTAAGTTGAATTAGGCTCCTCGAATAGACCCGGGTGGCATAAACCTCAAAACTGGTGTGTAGTTCGTTATGAACACCACATGAACCCCGAGGTTAAATCAGGCCCATCGCATGAACCCGGAAACCCCTAGTCTTACTTCTATGACACTCTAAGTCAATATTTTGCAAGGTGCCTTTAGGGCAATAGAATGGCAAGCTACTATTGTGTGTTTGTGTCTTAAATACGACTTACATTCCGTGGTAAGTGGCGCACTCTATAAAATATGTTGGAAGTTTAAATTTTGTGAAGCACAGGTACGATGTATTTCTATTATAGAAAATCTAGGACCTGTTACTAAAAAAAAGACTATTGTGTGTTTGTGACAGATAAAATACTTACAATAGAAAATCTAGGAACTGTTACTAAAAAAAAAGACTGTTGTGTGTTTGTGACAGATAAAATACTTACAATTTATATATGGACTATATTACACTACAGTGTGTGGGGCGTGGGTTGGAGCGGTGGAATGCATTTAACGTTGACTAGACCACGTCTGGCTAGCGTTGGCCATGGTGTTGCCCCGCTGACGTGGGGCAGGGGGCTGGGTTGACATGGCTGGCTTTGATTGGCTAGTATTTGATGACCGTTGGGCTAGCCGTTGGCCAACAGCTATTTAAAAAAGGGGTTTTTTACATATTTCCCCCTCCTAAGCCTCTTTATTACGTATTTCCCCAAACCATAAAATCATTTACATATTTCCCCTCCCTAACTCATATATATTACATATTTCTCCTTTTCATTTAAATGACTCTTATTTATGACTTTTTTACCCTTAATGAACTATTAAATGAATATTTACATATTTCCCCATTCTAATATGTAAAATCAATTACATATTTACCCAGATTATGTAGTATCACCCCAATTCTTCTACTTGTTATTCTTGTCAAACAATACACACAAAACCATAATACTCATAATAAAAACATAAATTCTTCAGGTGTGCTTTCTGGTTCGCCCTTTTTCGCCTACCAAATGTGGTTCAGATTATTATAAATTATAACAATGTTTGGATACACATGCTCCTTTTCTCAAAAGAAAAGTAAAGTTTTGTATAAGTTACCCTGAGAACAAATCTCGGAGTATCGATAATGATGAGATTGGGACAATGGGCATACTCGGCTCTCATCACAATCAGTTTAGAAGAGAGCAGTTTTAGTCTGCTTTAAGAGTGCCTCAGTTCTTGATTTGTTGGTATCTACAAAAAACATTTAGAGTATCAACAGAAAGAAAAAAGCGAGTTACAAATTTAGCATTAGAAATAAATAAATTGAAAGAAACTGAAAGAAATTGGCTAGATGACTTGACCTAACTTTTCTTGCTAAACATTCTACAATTTAAAGCTGTCTGATTGAGCTTTGCACCTATAACTAAAGTGATTTTACTTGCAATGCTTTCTTTTGTCATCTGTTGATCAACATTTGCATTTATCAGGTTCTGTTGTTCTATGTATGCATTGGAACTAGAGGTCCTAGATAAGGGAAAATGGGCAGATCGATATGGGTTGGGTAAAAGGTCAATCAGGTAATTTAGGGGCATGAGACAATAGAGGCATGAAACACTTTTTCTGTCCAAAATTTTCATCTTTTTTACAACTAATTAGCTGTCCATATTTCTTCTAAATCCAAACCCTAACTACACATTCTCTAAATGATCAATAACATTCAGGGACTATAAACCCTAAATAAACATAAACAAATTCAAACGAATATGAGCAAGTAAAAGAACAATTGACCTGAAACTGGCACCGAGGATCAAGAGTGGTAGGATCATGGACCGTCTGGAGTATGAGCGGGCGGCGGGCGACAAAGGATCTTTGATTTGAGGCTGAAGAGACTAATCGCCTGACTTAATTCATGATTCGTTGAAGAAGATGAACAAGCAGCGAGGTGATTATTATGTGTACGAATGAACAAGATTCGATTTTTGAACATACTTGATGAAGGAGATGGACAAGCAGATGAGTTATATGAGGGTAATTGGGTAATTTCTCATAAAAAAGGGAAATATGTAATTGATTTTTTGGTTTGGGGAAATACGTAATAAAGAGACTTAGGAGGGGGAAATATGTAAAAATCCCTTAAAAAAATATATTTTAATTATTTTCTTTATAAACCAAACATTTCTTACTCAAGTTTACCATCCAAAAATTCAAAAACCACTATCAAACTCCAAAAAAAATATAAAAAGTGGATTCTTCAAGTTCAAGCGATTCGTATGATAAATTTGTTGTCATCCTCATCCGATGATGGGGTGCAATTATTATTATCAGCAGTGTCGGTGGTGAAAACTATTGTTGAAGATGCAGATGAATGGACTTCCCAACCCCAACCCAAACGGATGAAGTATGTTGTTCGTGAACGCGAAACTGTAAACGATTTGCTGGTAGGCGATCATTTTTCACCCGAACCTTCGTTTCGACACTTCCTAGATTTGACTCCAATGAAATGAAGATGAAGATGATTGATTTTTTTTTTCGTGATGTAATGTATTTTTTTTATTGTAGTTATTTAATATAAATAACATATGTTTTTAAAATTATTTACTAAATTCTATGATTAATAAAAAAACGAAATTTAGGTGTCACATGACACCTCAACGCCGCCTAGCCACGCCCCTTCCACACCCCACTTTTTTAGGTGTGAACTGGTAGAGCACATACCTACCACATATTAAACAATACTCTCAACCCAATCTCCTCCCCACCCTATTTTTGTATATTCGACTTACCAAAATGAGTGATCATTTTGAGATATTCTCATCATTATAATTTGTCTTTATTATGACTATATAACTATTGATTTGGAATAAGTTTGATTATTTTGAGATATTCTCACGGTGTTCGAGAGTAATGAAAATATTTTTTATATAATTAAGTACTTGGCTATCTTGCACATAGTATGCAACTATGCATATTATGCTCGATGCATGTTTATGTGTGTTAATGCCATCTAGATGTTGGCAAGTTCTTCAAAGCTAAACTAAACTTGATCATAAGGCTATATGATATGAGAAACGTCTCCAGCCACATTAGTTGGGTGACATCTCCAACACCAACCCTCATCCGTCAATGGATGGTGCCATCTTTGGCTCTACCATTTGTTTAACGAGCACTAAAGAAGAAAAGGGGCCTACGTGCTTCTCATCCAATCAAATCATTTGTTTAGTTTTTTTTTTTTAATTTATTTAAAGGGGTCGCTATTAGGGTTTTATCTATTGGCGAAACTAGAAGAAATATCCAGGGGTATTCCAACTTTTTTACTGTACATTTATAGAACTAATTTTTTTTACCTACATTACGGGGCGCGGCCGATCCTGAAAATTCAAGGGCTCTTGACGAGCCAATAAAAGGCTCTTAGGTTTTACCGAATTAAATCTTATAAACTAGTTTTTTTAATGTTATTAGTATTTAGGTTAACGAATCAATATTTCTTTTGGGCTAAAGTATTCTTTTTTTTTTTTTTTTGTCAGGTGTATCCTCCATTGGCGGAACCAGAAAAGTTTAGTTGGAGGGTCTACATTATTTTTTTTTACATTCACTATTGTATAAAAATTATTTTTTACAATGTAATATGCTTGAGGACAACTATGCATTTATGAAAATCATTTTTTTAGAATTCAAGTTGGTATATACAACTTTTAAAATTTTATCTTTTGAAATAGTTATAAATTTGTTCTATTATTCCATATATAAGTTAGTAAGTTTTTTGTGCATTAGCACTTGTAACTTGTGCTTAAAGAGTTTTCCAAAAAAAAAAACTTACTTTTCCACTTTCAACCCAAAAGTTTTATCTTTTACGTTTTAACCCCTTTTATTTTTTTTTACTTTTAACTCAAAGTTTTCCATCTTTTATAATTTAACACAATACTTTGTTATTTACAACTTTGGTCCCCCTATACTTTTTATCTTTCGCAAGTTTTTTGTTTTACGTTTCGTTTTAAATTTTGCGAGTTAACATGTCGTAGCGTGCATGTGAGGTTCAACGTTTTTGCTCTATTTTTTCATATTTGACAGACCCATCGTAACGCATCCATTTTTCCTCTTTTGAAAAGTTTGCCGCAACAGGCGGGTCGTAGATCAACTAAGTTATTATTTTCTACGTTTTACGTTTCTGCTTAATTTCTTCGCATTAAGACACTGTAACGGGTGTGCGTGGTTCAACGATTTTAGTCTACTTTTCGTTCTGTAATATTTTTACCTTTTTGTCTATTTTATTTTTACGATGTTGAGAGTCGATGTCGTTGTGGCATTGGTGCAACTTGGCACGGTTTTACGAACGTTTTTAACCTATTAAATTTTTTACTAATATTTTCTTTCGGTTTACCCCTATTCTTCCTTTACTTAAAAACTATTTTTATGTGCATATTTTATGTACGAGTGTGTATAAATATGATCTGTTCTATATTCCGACGTAAACTTTTTTTATAGACGAGTCAGGTCAAATATATTACGTTTTCGTTTAAAGAAACCATTTTTACGTGCATATTTTTACGTACGTTTTGGTATAAATTCAAGTTGTTCTACGTTTTGATGTAAACTTTTTTGGGAAATGATTTAGGTCAAATATAATATGTTTTCGTGTTTATTTTATGTATGTTTCGTAAAGTTTGTTTCGAACCGAGTGGAGTCAAATTATGGTTTCTTTTTCTCCCTTTTTTTCCGAAAGCTCTAATTAATCCCTTTCGATTACATGTGCATATTTTCCTTCATACCTGTTACGTTTTCTATGTATGAGTTGGGTCACATATAATACGTTATGATTGTTCGATATGAATTCCATTTACTTTACGTTTGATCCAATCACAATGTTTATACAGGTTACACTGAGTTCAACTGGATACGTCGAAATGTGTGTTTTCATATGGTTAATGCATCATATAACGTTTGGACTAATCCATTCAATATTTACGATGTACCCGCACCGCACCGCAACGCGGGCGGGTCTTAACCCTAGTTTTTATAAAATTGTAACAATAATTAAAATAAAGGGTCTTAATATTAACACATGGAAAAAACTTATTTACACATGGTGTATACGGGCCGTATAATGTTATACGGCCCGTATGGAATTTAAAAAACTAACAAAGTCTGTGACAAACTTTGTTAGTTTTTTAAATTCCATACGGGCCGTATAACATTATACGGCCCGTATACACCATGTGTAAATACTTTACCTGGTCGTATACAATGTATACGAACGCTGTATACGGGCCGTATACTGTTATACGGCCCGTATTATTTGAAAATTAGATTTTTCTCAAAGTATTTAAGGGATTTAAGGTGCCAATAACACGAGACATTTTACAGTGGTGGGGTGGTCAAACCTTTCTAAAAGTAGAAAAAAATAAAACATTAACAAGTAACAAAGATTGAAGAACAAAAAGTCATGTCGTACGACTGTAATAAAACGGAAGCTATCAACGCGGGGTTATGGGCCTGGTGTTATTATTTATTTAATATTTACAGAATAAAAGGAAGGGTGAGGCATTTGATGAGAGTTGTAAGGAGAAGTGTTGAGATAACAGACATTCATCAAGCTCAAAAAGAAAACTTGTGTTTCCCTCTCAATTGAATAGACAGACACTTGCTTCATAGGACTCACTTGAATCGTCTCGAAAGTACTGAACAACCGAACTAACAGCTTCGGTTTGATCAGCCTGTACCGAAGAAACCAAATTCGCAACAATGAGTCTGAGTCCATTGTTTTATCTTGAGTCGTCGGGAAAACTTTTCCTCAGGGGAGGGTGAGTAGTATGAGTATGAGTCCATTGTGGTTCGTGAATGTTTCGAATCGTCATAGAAGACGTGTCGGGTTCTTCTGCTAGTTATTCAGAATGTTTCGAATCATCATTAAAATTAACAACGCGGTCTTCATTGAAGACGTAATTGCAAGACTGTTTGTCGGGTTTCCAATGCTCACACAGGATGAAAAACAACCCTTGATGTTGAAACCGGTTTTACCTCATGAAAAGGAAAAAAACAATTTTTTTTAAAGAAGCGTTGAGATTCAAGGGTTTATGAGTCAAAGTTAACATTCAGATTCAGTAAGCACATGATTTGTACTTGGTTTATTCTCTTTAATCTATTAGAACGATCCTTGTTTTGTCACGTACATGCGTTTAATTCCCAACATCCTTGTTTTGTCACGTACATTTCGTAAGAAACTTTTCGTGCACTGAACCTAAAATTCAGTTGTGTACGCAAATTCACCACCGGTTTCTACAGCACAAGCACATACACCGGTTTCCAGGAAAGGTTTAGAATGTTTGAAGGAATGTTGGTTCAATACCAACTCATCTTTAGTAGTGTTTGTTTGAGAACCTGATTCAGATAAACAACGGTTCTCCAATTCCAGAGTAAGCAAATACACAACGGTTCTCCAATTCCAGATCAGTAATGAACGTTCAATTGTGTACACAAATTCATCACCGGTTTCTACAGCACAAGCACATACACAGGGAGAATGTTCTTGAAATTGAAGGAAAAGAAAAAATGGCTGCTGATGTTTTTCACTATCAGGATTTTGTTGGTTTGTTTCTAGGTAGGGTTTAGAATGTTTGAAGGAAACTTGTGTTTCCCATAGTCACAAACGATTTCGTTTCAAAGTTAACATTCAGATTCAGAAAGCAGATGATTTGTACGTGGTTTATTTTCTTTAATCTATTAGAACGATCCTTGTTTTGTCATGTACATGCATTTAATTCCCAACATCCTTGTTTTGTCACGTACATTTCGTAAGAAACTTTTCGTGCACTGAACCTTCAGTTGAAGGAATGTTGCTTGAATACCAACTCTTCTTTAGTAGTGTTTGTTTGAGAACCTGATTCAGATACACAAATTCATCACCGGTTTCTACAGCACAAACACATACACAGTTAGGGTTTAGAATGTTTGAAGTATTCAGATTTTGTTGGTTTGTCGGGTTCTATAACTACAATCTTTCCTACATTATTGAAAATTACTATATCACTGAGAGTGAGGGTTACTCTGTTATATACATCAATAAATTTGACACACAACGAATTTGACAACCGGTCAAATCACACACTATAAAGTGTAAACTTATCGTGTGTTGTAGTTTAGAAAGATGACCGAATAGAGATCTGAATCAGGCGTGCATTGTTTAAATCTGAATAATGGCCAATAATCCGTTCATTATCTGTTGTTGTCTCAGACTCTATCCCCCTCCTTTTCTCTCTCTGACAACCCTAGACCCAAACCACCGCAATCTACCACGAAGGAGGAGACTCAACTGTCGTTGCACTGTTCTCATTGTGGTTGACGTATACCAACGGTTCTGCGAAAAAAACATCATATGTTCATCATTGTTCTTGAAGATGAAGATGAAGAAACGAGGGTTTATTCTCTTTAATCTATTAGAACGATCCTTGTTTTGAGAACTTGATTCTGATTTAAACAATGCACGGCATGTCTGTTAGTGGTTTCTGTAACCAATTGGGAACCACATATTTGCTTCAAGATTTACGTCTGATGTCTAAGTTTGATCACATTTGACTTCATCTACATGTGTTTTAATATAGGCTTTGTTCTTGGTTTTTTGGATCGTTTTAATAGATTAAAGAGAATAAACCATTTTTTACCCTAAGAATACGGGCCGTATACTATTATACGGCCCGTATACACAAAGTGTAAAAAATTTACCAGATCGTATACAATGTATACGATGATTGTATACGGGCCGTATACTATGGGTAAAAAATGGTAAAAAATCGTTTATTCTCTTTAATCTATTAGAACGATCCTTGTTTTGAGAACCCTGATTCTGATTTAAACAATGCAATTATTCCTCTCAATTGAATAGACAGACACTTGCTTTATAGGACTCACTTGAATCGTCTCGGAAGTACTGAACAACGGAAATAACAGCTTCGGTTTCATCAACCGGCTTTGAACGAGTCTAGAACACTGTTCGACACAGAAACTGTTCGATTTCACGGTGAGTGGAGAAATTACAAGTTTTCAATAAAATTTCATTCTGTTGTGAACTTGTTCTCTATGAAATGTCTCACTTAACAACTTGTCAAATCATACACTATAAAGTGTAAACTTATCGTGTGTTGTAATTTTAATGAAGTAATGAAGATTGAATATGCAAACCGCATCCGTTTCCTTTTCCTTCAATTTCGAGAACATTATCCCTAACATGAGAAACGAAAGAGATTTTGAGCAGTTGGTCGATGACATGATATATAAAGATCTTGACACGATCATATCCATTTTCAAGTTTTAGACTAGATAGAAGATGTGTTAGGTTCTTCTGCTAGTGGTTTCCGTAACCAATTGGGAACCACATATTTGCTTCAAGATTTACGTCTGATGTCCAAGTTTGATCACATTTGACTTCATCTACATGTGTTTTGAAATAGGCTTTGTTCTTGGTTTAATGAAGCTACACGTAACATCTAGTTATATTCCTACATCTATATCTTTTGTTCACTGACAAACTATGTGACATGTGTCTGGTCCAGTGATCCCGGTACTACAGCTGCATTTTAAACAATGCACGCCTCAACTGAGATAACGGACATCCATCAAGCTCAAAAAGAAAACTTGTGTTTCCCATAGTTACAAACGATTGCGGTTTGTATTTCGCATAGAAACCATTTCCGTACTAAAAAATGGTTGCAGTTTGTATTTCGCTAGCCACCGTTTCCGTAGTAAAAAACGGCTGTGGTTTGTATTTCGCATAGCCACCGTTTTCGTAGTAAAAAACGATTGCGGTTTACACATTCAATCTTCAATACTTCATTAAAATACCACTAGTAGAAGAACCCGACACGTCTTCATGTTACGGAGAATGTTCTAGAAATTGAAGGAAAAGGAAAAGATTTGTTGAAATCGAAGAAAATAGTAAAAAAGATGAATTTAGGCGTGCATTTGGAACAAGAAGTCCAACAATCTGTTTATTAAAAATAGCAATCACCTCCAATCATTTACTGGTCAAATCACACAATATAAAGTTTAAAGTTATCGTGTGTTGTAGTTTGGAAAGATGACCGAATACTGAATAACAAACTGTGGAGAACTTGTTGGTTCTTCTGCTAGTTATTCGGAATGTTTCGGATCATCATAGAAGACGTGTCGGGTTCTTCTGCTAGTGGTTTCTGTAACTAATCCATAATCACCCTTGGTAGTTATTCGGAATCGATAAATAACCAACACAAAGATCTCTGCAATCGATAAGGTTTCCATCAACGGACTGATCGGTAACGTTACTCTACCTGTGCTCCGATTTAAGCGGCGTGTTCCGATCAACATTTATCGACATTGTTAAAGGTGATGAAGAGTTTAGAAACCCTAAAATAATTGTGTTTTTACTGGAAAAAACGTGATACTTGAAAAAACATCATTATATACGGCCCGTATACAGTTATACGGCCCGTATACATGTGGTAGCATCAACAAACCTCACAAAATAAATCCATTGAGCCGTATACATTTTACAAAACGTATACACATGTATACGGCTCGTATAACTATATACGGGCCGTATATAATAAAATAAAATAAACATTCCCTGCGCATTTTCCTATTAAAAAACATTCTATACGGGCCGTATAAATAGGGGGTGTGAAAATAAGATATAAGGTATGTGGGAATAAAGGGAGCCTAAAATAAATCTGTGACTAATTGATTTGATTTATGATGATCAATAGTTCCAATGTATAATCTATTTGAAAATTGAAACATATGAAAATATTATAAAATAATAATAAGCTTGTCGTATTATTGGACTGAAGTTTTAAGGGCCCACCATATAAATGCTTTTCTCCTTCTTCTCTTCTTATAATCTTTAGCCGGCGGGAATACCACTGGAGTTTTTCAGACGATGTTCCCTACTTTATGGGTGATAATGAGGGGTGAAACTAACAAATAAACGATCGCATAAGAGGCGTGACTTATAGAAAACTAACTGAGTATTTGGTCACCGGAGGGTCGTTGGAGAGTCAACGGAAAAAAATACACTACCGATACGAAGTTGGAGACTTGTACGTGGCGTTGATGTGGTGTGGGCTTTATCCCACACCAAATAATCTAATTTTGGACTTTCTTTGAAGCTTATTAAGACTTGTACGTAAACGAGTTGACGTTCCCTACGCATTGCAACGGGATGCTGATTATAAAACATTTTTGTTATCACTATATGAGATGCGCAAAATCTTTTAACTAAAATGTTTTTTTTTCAATTTGCTCTACTCCTGGCCTCACCGCCACACTAAATCATTTGTATACACCAATGTCTATTTGGTTCAATTAATAAGCCATGAAAGAAGTCATTATTCATTAACAAATAATATTTTCTTAAGATTAAAAATGTAACGTAAAAAGGTTAAATATTTTCTTAAGATTAAAAAACTAACGTTAAAAAGTTAGTACCGCTAACTTTTTAGAAATAAGAATTGGTGATTTTATTTAAGTTTTCTACTTCAAAAGAAGCGAGTTATACATATCTCACTATCTACAATTTATGTAATCATACGAATGAAACATAAAATAAAACCATGCAGAAGATGAGGATACTGTGATTCGAATACACAGTTACTTTTTATAGATTTGAAGAGACAGAGAATTGACACCAATACATGCATTCGAATAATTCAAATGTCTGATACATATGGCTATTTCTAGTTATCGCACGGTTATCACTGTTTTTAAAATTGCAGTGGTTGAGATGGTGATTGGTAGGCATACAGAATTGTACCGTTTGACAAACGGCCCACATATAAAACTATATACTAATGTTAGTGACAGAATAAAATATAATAACTATCACTAATAATATGCTTGGTGTCACTAATAATATGTTTGATGCCATAAGATTATTTCCAACGACCATGTCGTAACCCCCGACCCCTGCCTCTGGAGACGGGCGGTCGCGGCCTATTCAGAGATGGTGGTATCAGTATTTATCAATTTGGCAGCGGAATTTACATCAGGACCGTAGTTAGGAAATATTTTATCAGAGCAAAATACCACATTTTTATAATATTAAACTCATGGGAAATTCCCAAGTTTCCATTACAAACATTTTATAGGGATAAATCCTATTTTATTAAATAAAAACATCTTCTTTATTTAGGTAACTTTTATAGCCACTTTTCCAAGCCTTCAGTGCTGTCCAGCTGGCTTCTGTTTGGCTTTCACATTTTATTACCTGAAACACGTTTAAAAACATTTTGTCAGTGGGAAATACTGGTGAGTGAATCCCAATTTAATCAAGACAGGTTTTATCAGTTTTACAGTATTGAGGGCGATCTCGCAATTACATTTGTTTGTTTTTCTACTTTAATTACCACCCACGGTACTGTCAACCCGACTTGTGGTCATGTTACTACTCACAGTGTAGTAACAAATTTTGTATACAAAATCCCAACATACCGATGATAATTGTAGAATTACAAATACTCAATCACTGTGAAATATAATTTAAAACATTGAGGCTTTGTAAAACAGTTTGCAAAAAGGTTTACAAAAAGGAGATTACTCACATTGTTATCTTAGATAATTTCCTGTGGATTCCTGGCTATAATCTATAAATTTTAAATAATGCACACGCGTTAGTATAATAACCCAAATTTACATTAGTTATACCCTCCTCGAGACAGAACTCCAACGACTACGTCGGGCAGAGCCTCAACAGCCGTTACAGAGGCTAGATCAATCGGGTAGCGTATCTAATACGTAATTGGGGGTTAAAATACTTACAACGAGGCAGAGCTTCGCTAATTAGGGGGTATAATGCCCGGGTATTACTTATACACTATAGAAATTGAGAGAGAGATTTGATATTTGAATGACGGAACTGAAGGCCGATCGATCTAATTTATAGGGCCTGATATCGGGTTTGTTGCGCCCCGCGTAAGCCGAAGGCAAAGCCTTCGCGGCCCGCGACGGCAACTAGGGTAGGCCCTAGCTTGTCCGACTCAACCACTAGACCCAACACGTTATTGCCACGTGGCGGCACCGGGTGCGCCCTGATCTTGAGCTGTCGTGCCTCGCGTAGCCCGAAGACAAGGTCTTCGCGGCCCGCGAGCGCCCTAATTTCTTGTTTTTATTTTATTTTTACAAAATTAAAGGTATTTAGGGCCATTTCTCGTATATGGGGTGCATTTTAGGACGTATAGGGGTACTCTAAATATTTTAGGGGTGTCGGAAATATTTTAGGAGGGTTGTTATATCCTCCCCACCTTGTTTTAGAACTCGTCCTCGAGGTCTACTGGAACAGGTGTGGATATTTCCTCTGCATCTCTGATTCAAGCTCACATGTGTATTCTGGTCCTCTCTTGCAATCCCATTTTACTTTGACTAGAACCAATCTTTTGTGTTTGAGATTCTTGACTTTCCTGTCTTCAATCTGTAGAGGCTTTTCTACAAACTTAAGTTTCACATTTACCTCTATATCCTTGAGATGCACTACTAATGATTCATCGGCTAAGCATTTCTTGAGATTAGATACATGAAATACATCATGTATTCCTGCCATTTCCTCTAGCAGTTGTAGCTGATAGGCTACAGGTCCTATTCTTCTAATAATCTCAAAAGGTCCAACATACCTGGGGCTTAACTTTCCTCTTTTGATGAATCTTACCACTCCTTTCCAAGGAGAAACCTTTAATAATACCTTGTCTCCTACCTGAAATTCCAATGGCTTTCGTCTGTTATCTGCATAACTCTTTTGTCGATCGCGTGCTGTTTTTAGTCGTTCCTTGACTTGAATAATCTTGTCCGTTGTTTCTTGTACTATTTCGGGTCCAGATAGTTGCTTTTCTCCAATTTCTGCCCAACAGACTGGAGTTCGGCAATTTCACCCATAAAGTGCTTCGAAAGATGCAGCATTGATACTGGTATGATAGCTGTTATTGTAAGAAAATTCTATCAATGGTGGATGATCATCCCAATTACCTCCGAAATCAATTACACAAGCTCTAAGCATATCTTCCATCGTCTGAATTGTCCTTTCGCTTTGCCCGTCCATTTAAGGATGATAAGTAGTGCTTAGGTTTAACTTGGTTCCCATTGCTTTTTGGAAACTAGTCCAAAAATGAGAGGTAAAATGGCTATCTCTATCAGAAACAATAGACAAAGGAATTCCATGTAATGAAACTATTTCATTTACGTACAACTTGGCTAACTGTTCCATACTAAAAGTTTCCTTCATTGGTAAGAAATGAGCCGACTTGGTTAACCTATCTACAATCACCCAGATTGTATCATTACCTTTTCTTGTCTTAGGTAATTTAGTAACAAAATCCATTGTTATTAATTCCCATTTCCATACAGACATTTCTAACTGTTGCAACAAACCTGAGGTTTCTGATGTTCACCTTTAACTTGTGAACAAGTTAGACACTTAGAAACATAAGCTGCTATATCCTTTTTCATTCCTATCCACCAGAAATTTTTCCTTAAGTCTTGGTACATTTTATCACTTCCAGGATGTATTGTATATTTAGACTTATGGGCTTCTTCTAATATTCGGTGGCGTAGGTTTTCTAGTTTAGGTATCCATATTCTCTTTTTATGGAATCTCCAAATTCCATCTGTTTCTTGTTCTAATTCCTTAATCATTCCTTTCAATTTTTCAGTATCATCCTTGATTACTGATTCCTGTGCTTCTCTAATTTGCTCATTTAAATCTATCAGTGGATTTAATTTAAGAGAACGTACCCTTTTTGGCTTTTCATGATACTTTCGACTTAAAGTATCAGCAACTATGTTAGCTTTTCCTGCATGATACTGGATGTTACAATCATAATCACTAAGAATTTCCATCCATCTTCTTTGTTGTGAAAACTGTCAAATTTGCATGCATCCGTACAATTATTAAATGATGATTAGTCCTTAAGGACTGTGCTGATTTACAATTTATGACTTGAATTGCTTTCTGATTACTGCATTATACTTGCATGTGCATCACATACTGCAAATGACACATCATTGACTGCATGCAAACATATTGACATAAATGATGCACAAGGCACAGTTAGCACAGTTATCAGACGAACCGAGAAAATGCTGACGGAGTTCAGTACATAGACAGACGTTGTTTTGACACAGTATGAACCAGAAACCAAGTACTACAT
The DNA here is from genome assembly GCA_030545235.1 of Helianthus tuberosus. Lineage (NCBI taxonomy): Eukaryota > Viridiplantae > Streptophyta > Magnoliopsida > Asterales > Asteraceae > Helianthus > Helianthus tuberosus. The sequence continues at coordinate 134,266,670 of CM060363.1, forward strand.
TAGTATGGTATGTAGGGAAGTAAGGACCACAAAACTGCTTTTCCTAGAGATAGTTTAAGTGCCGGAAAGTGCCTAAAACTCAATTAAAGTGCTGAATTCAGCACAATTCAGCAAAATTCAGCTATTTAACACTCTTATATCATGCAGAAAAATGATTAACTGGCACAGAATACTTTCCTAAGTGCCGGGAATTAAAAGTGTCACAAAAGGGTACATAAAGAACACTAAACGGTATAGTTTGACACTTTAACGAACCGGTATCTAACCGAACAACCGGACACTACCCGTGTCAGACCCCCAAAATCCACATGCGGAGTATCACCGCTTGGAGGCGTGACTGACCAGGATCCAGCCACCAATCATATTGAACTAAGCAATTTAGTAAATAGAACCAACCCAACATAATCTCCCGATTTAGGATCCGATTATTTAACATAGTAATTCCATACTAGGTGCCACTTGATTCCTTGATTTCCCGAGCTTTGTTAGGACACTTAATCAAGGATACTTGCAATCTCAAGTGAGTACATAGTCCCCTCTTTTACTGCTTTCAAATGTTTTGGGGTGAAACATATGTGCCTATTTGTTATTTTCATGATTTCAACCATATGATTATACATGCTAGTACTTATCTTTTGACAAATTGAACAATTGTCTATGGTTTAAACACAAATTTTCAAAGATTCTAAAACTAATTGTTGGATTGTACTTTCTTTATACATTCACCAAACCGATTGGTAGTACGATATAGCACTATAGGACTAGACACCCCATTCCTGTTGTATAGAATGTCAGAAACCAAATTTTAACCAAATAGAATTTGCCTTTGTGGTATTTCTATAGTCTCCAAAGTGTAGTTTAATACACTAAGGTTTGAATGAATACTAAATCACAGTTTCTTTTGTATATTTTGATATACTACCAAAGTACAGTTTGATGTGCTCTCCAATGTGATATTAATTACCAAAGTATAATTTGATATACTATGTACAAAATCCAACATGTGTTTTAATATACTACTGACCTTGTTATTTACCAAAGCATAGTTGATATGCTATTTTCAAAACTAAAGCATAGTTGATATGCTATTTTCAAAACCAAAGCATAGTTGATATGCTATTTTCAAACCAAAGCATAATTGATATGTTATTTCAAACCAAAGCATAGTTGATATGCTATTTTCAAACCAAAACATAGTTGATATGCTATTATCAAACCAAAGCATAGTTGATATGCTATTATCAAACCAAAGCATAGTTTGAGATGTTATTTACAAAACCAAAGTATACTTGAGATATACTACCAAACCTACTATTTCATTAACCAAAGTATATTTGATATACTATCTATTAAACTATTTCAAACCAAAGTATATTTTCGTATATACTATATACCTTTTTATCAAAACAATGCATTTTTAGAAACAAAACTTTTTACAAGGGTTCATGGCTATTATTTTGTAAACATAAAACCTTTTTCTTGTGTTAACTAAAGCCATGAATCTAATTCACAAAACCTATGTTACTCACAGGCATTTTTGTGCTGACGTACCTATTTTCATATATGTTTCAGGTGTTGTTATGAGATGATTGTTGATGCATTGCTATACATAGGATGTACTCGTGCCTTAGTGACTTTAAAATTTGAAAGACAATATTTGTATTTATCTGAATTGTAATAAAACAATGAGTTCAATAATTCAATAAAACGAAACAATTTAATCCATGGTTGTGAAACAATGATTCTGTTACAACACTCCCCGACGTTTCCGCCACGATTTGTTGTTTTACGTGGTCGGGGTGTGACACCTATAGAAGGAGTAATTTCCAAATCAGGTACGAGCATTCTCACTTATACATTTTTCGGCCAAGTGTTGAGTGATTACTAGTGAGGTATGTAAAAACGTGTATATAAACAAAAAGAGTTTTAAAAAGGCATGCTATGCCCAAAAATAAATATTTTTTTCTTGAAATTGTGCTAAATAATTCATGACCAAATAAGAATGTAAATAAAATAAAAACAAAATAGATTAGAAATTGGATTCCCGACACACTAAAGATAAGTCCAAAAACTGTCTCTTCTGCCCATTCCATTTGGGTGTGTAAAGCTAATAAAGAGTTTTGCTTGAGGAGAAGCAAAGATTCAAGTGTGGGGGTATTTGATGTGTTCAAAATACAACATATAAATTACATCAAATGAGACATAAAATCAACCCTTTTCTAGTACTAATGTTGGAAAAGCTTGCGTTTTTTATCCTTTTGAATAAACAGGGTTAAATGAGCTTAAAAGAACAAAAGAAGCAAAAAGACAGCAAAAACCAACATAAAAGGCTATAAAGAAGGATTGACCAACTTACCGAACCCCCATCCACATCCAAACCCAAGAAATAACAAAAACAGAAGCTTTGGCACGGGGCCGTGCTCGGTGGGAATTTACTGCTGCAGAAAGAGACAACAAGAAAAGACAAAATTCAAAGCTCAACACGAGGTCGTGCTACACAAACACGGGGCATGGTCAACTCTTAGATTTCTAGAATCTGAAGAAGTACAACAAGTAAATTGGCCACGGGCCGTGCCATTGACACACGGGGTCGTGTTAGTACAAGTCTGACACTGCAATTAATGTAGAAGAGAGAGGCTGATGACCACGGGGTCGTGCCAGGCGGGCACGGTGTGTCATATGTGCTTGTAATCATTGTAAACAGTTCAGTTATCAATAAAACAATGTTATTTGATCCCAATGTTTTTTTATTTATGTTTGACATTTTGCATGTTTTGATTTTCGTTCAAATCCAAACCCTATATCACTTTCTGGAGAGTTATACGCAAACGAATGCGTAAACGTAATCAGTTTAACGCAACAAACACTCTGGAACAACAGTTTAACTTAGAAATAAGTTTTGAAGGCTTTGGTATGGCAAAATCAAGTTTATTCGCTTACAGGGACTAATTTTGAAAAAACTGCAAAAGTATGCCGATTCGTACTGTAATGGACACTCCGGAACTTGATCATAAGTTAAACACACCCTAAATATCCTTTACATAGCTTAGAAATAGGCTTTGAGGGGTTCGGTGTTCTAAAATAAACTTTTAAAGCATTTAGGGACAAAAAGCATCAAAAAGTGCATAAGTTTGCATTTTCGCGCATAACTTACGTTCTGAATACATCCGGACATCCAAAAATTTATGTAATCATTAAAATATTTTATTAGTGATTGGCTTGATAAAATTCCATTCGTCGCGTAATTTGGATCGTTTTTCTCGTTCGTTCGTGTTTCGTCGTAATTAAGCGAATAACGTGATCGTACGGCCAAATGAACCGACATCCAACATATTTTTGAGCATGTTTCATGTCCCCTATGTTTAGGTATCATTGTAGAGCCATGAAAATGGCTTAACGGGCTTTAAACGTGTAAAAACGGGGCTTAAAAGCATGCAGGGACCAAAACTGCAATTTCAGAAACTTGTTGCTGATCTGTGCTTCTCAGGCGGGCCGCGTAGACCTTCCTTGGGTCTTACGCGGGGCGTCTAAGCCCATCAGATCTGCACAAAATCTTTTTCCAGTTGTTACCAGCTTTTTTGGTCACTTGCAAATGGTTTTTCAATATTCTATGGGTCATTTTGAGGTGCCCATGGTATTCCAAAACCATGGGTGCACATGTACGGTTGAGATCGAAGCTCGTTTTACGATGAACGATCTTAACGGCTCTCCGAAAACTATAAATACCCCCACCCTTTTCACTTCAAACTCACACTTGATCTGATTTGTTCTCTAAGTTGGAGTGATTTCACTTCATACCTGAGAATAATTAGATCAAACCTCCATTTCTTGGACCCGTTGTAAGTATTCTTTCGTTCTTTTACGCGTTTTAAGCGTGAAAGGTAAACTATGTTTGACTTTCAGCTTTGACCAGTTTATGGTCAACACGAAGTTCGTTTGAACTTCGTAACGTGAGCGTAATCACGATGGTTATAGTCCCTTGTGACTATACCTACTGATTACCACGTTATTTAGGCTTACTAGCGAGTTATAGTTTCGGTCAAAATGCGCGTTTATGCGTATTTTGCAACCAAACTATTCTTGTGTATCAAAATCCATTTGTTTTGATATCAAACCTGTTTTCAAACTTAGTTAAACATGTTTAACTCGTCACTTTAGGTTTAGTGCTTATATAGGGTCGTAAGATAAGCGGTCTAAACAACCGCTTAGACTTTCGAACCCGGCCCGTTTGGTTGATCATTAGGATCCGACCAAACACATTAGGTGACCATAGTTGTATAGGGAATAACCTTCTGAGGTTATACCTTATGGTCACTACGTTTAGTTAGTTGTATGATAGGTAGTTTATATGCCTTAGGAAAATGACCAAACTGCCCTTTTTTGCGCCAAAATTCATTTTAAGCATATGTAACCTAATTTTTGACATCTAAACTGATTAGGCAACATTATTAGACATGTTAAGGCATATATTACTTGTCATAGGACTAGTTAGGCGGTCCGAACGCGTTTTAACGAGTCGTAATGGGTCGTAAGCACTTAGGATAAGTTCCGTTTTAGAATGTAGGTTTTGTTAAACCATATTACATGAGTTCCTATACTCATTTGGTTTACGAAACCACGTTTTATCCGATCATCCGATTTAGGTCCCTTTATCAACATAGTTACCTATATTAGGTGCCGATTGATTCCGTGATCTCTAGCATTGCTAGGTTGTTATCCAAGGACTATTGAGCAATCTCAAGTGAGTACATAGACCCCTCTTTTACTATTTTTCAAACGTTTTGGGGTGAAACACATGTGCCTACTTGTTACTTTCGTGCTTTCCATGTTTTCATATCATATGCTTGTTATGTTCATTAGTACACTTATAGTACATGTATGTATGTCCATTTAGTGCATACTTAGTACATCGTTTTACATTACATTTTACGCTATGTATGTCCATTTAGTGCATACCTAGTGCATTGTTTTACATTACATTTTATGCTATGTATGCTCATTGTTGCATACTTAGTACATTTGTTTCACATCACATGCTATGTATGTCCATTTGTTGCATACTTAGTACATTTGTTTCACATCACATGCTATGTATGTCCATTTGTTGCATACTTAGTACATTTGTTTTACATCACATGCTTACATTTTGGTATGATATTTGGTTTGTTTAAATGGGACAAAAATACATTCATTAACATTGATCACGTCGTTCGTTAGTAGGTAGTGGTACCATAGGAATTGACAACTCCCGTTCCTGAAATCCTAGGTTTGTTTGGATGGAAGGAATGACCGAATTCGATACACATAACTTAGATAAACCTTTAATTTGTTTAAGGTTTTATCGCCACAGTCTCAAGGCTTGAATGTATGCATTTTCACAATACCGCATAGATGTTTGTATCAGTAGAGCATGCATTTATTTTACAAAACATAACTTTGAATTAAACTATGTTTTACTTCAATACCTTGTTTTGTACATTTTTACCTATGGTTTAGTTGATATATTTCAGTTGCCATACATGACAGTTGGATACACATTACATGGTTTACATTTGGCATAAACATTTTGACATTGGTTTACACATTACATGGTTTACATTTTGACATAAACATTTTGACATTTGTTTACACATTACATGATTTACATTTTGACAATGGACAATTATTTACACATAAACATTGACAATTGGTTTAAACAAGGCAATTTGGTGGTTTGTTTGGGTAAATGATTTAAGTAACGAGGCGTGTGTAATATGATAAAAGCATGGTGGATACGCCGCTGGTACTTCCTATATATAAGTGCTTTTATGATATTACACATCGTAGCGTTATTTACATCATTTCAATTTAGACGCATTACATATTACATAAATAACAGATTTCCGCAAGACATTATTTTACATAACAGTTTATTTTATACAACTCATTTTACTTGGTTATTTAATTAACTATACATCTTTCTTTTATATAATCTGATTTCTTATCACATTTTCATATGATTTATAAAAGAAAACACTTAACAAGATTCATGACTAATTTTTATTAAACATTTCTTTAAACCTAAGTCATGAATCCTATTTTCACAAAACCTATGTATCTCACAGGCATTTTTATGCTGACGTACCTATTTTCACATGTGTTTCAGGAGCTGTTGCATAGGATGATCGAGATACACTTAGGCGGACATGTGCCTTAGTGACATTAAAACGAAGCTAGAACTAGTTTAATAATGTTATGTACTCTCGTTTCTCTTTGTTTCCGTCATGTTAAGACAATATAATCCCTCTTTGTTTATAAATAAAACAGAACTTTAATTTCCATGGTTATGAAACAATAATTCTGTTACAACACTCCCCGACGTTTCCGCCGCGGTTGCATGTTATACGCGGTCGGGGTGTGACAGAAGAGTTACTATCAAAGCCAATGGTTATTGAGAATTAGGTTATTAGTAATGCTTTGACCTAGACTATAATCTTTCTAGGACCCCAACACAAGTTACCTTGTGTTTAGATCTTAAAACATGCACTTCACCTATCCTTAGGTGATTACCCAAAACAAGAACCCAATTTTCTAAAACGCTTTTTGAAAAACAATCATCTGTTTTTAAATAATTTATTATAAGGTTTTGAACCCTTTGGTTTTTCATAATGATTTTGAAAATTTAATCATCCGTTTTTGAATGATCCTTTTTGGCCTTGTGCCTTATAAGTTTTCGAAATCTCATCAAAGTTTTGGGTCCTAAATAGTGTGAACATGTGCAAACTGGAAGAGTGAATGCCTGTACCCTTAGTCTTTTGTCTAAGGCTAGAGTGTTCATACAAATCCACATAATAGGACCAGTCACTCTTACCTGGGAACTCTTGGGGTGAGTGTTCACTTATAGGCGAGCATGTCTTTGCGATACATTATTTTTGACCCATTTACTTTGATTAGTCAATGTGTGTCGTTTGTTTGCTTTGTGGTACAAACGAATGACCACCATCTTTGCTTTTGTCAATTTTTGTATCATCTCATTCTTTTCATCTAATCATCTCACTCGTTTTCTCTCATGTTTCCTTTTTTAGAATGCCTCCTCGACGCGAAAATCCGCTATCTAATGCCAAAATGGCAGCTATTATGGCGCAGCATATGGCTGCTGTACTCCCAGACATTATTGCTCAAGTGAACCAAGCTAACAATAACCAAAATGCTCCATGCAATTTCAAGAGTTTCAATTCGGCTAAACCACTCAAGTTTAGTGGTTCTGAGGGAGCAACTGGGCTCCTACAGTGGTTCGAGAGCATTGAGGGTACGTTTCGTCATGTTCAGTGTCCTGATAATCGCAAAGTCGAGTTTACTTCCAGCGTTTTTCAAAAGAGGGCTCTTACATGGTGGAATGGAGTTATGAGAGACTGTGGTGCTGAGGTTGCTTTAGCACAGACATGGGCCGAGCTTAGGGCTCTTATGATGAGGGAATTCTGTCCTCGTCATGAACTGAGAGCTTTAGAAAGGGAGTTTGATGATTTGAAGCAGGATAGTGGTGAGCACAGGGCTTACACTGATAGGTATGAGGAGTTGAGTTTCCTTTGCCCTACGATGGTTACCCCACTCGAAAACGCTATCGAGATGTATATTGATGGCTTACCTAACTCCGTACAAGACATCGTCACTGGTAGCAACCCTACCACAGTTCGTCAGGCAATCGAGTTAGCTGCGACATTGACTGAGTCGCAGGTCCAAAAGGGTAAGCTACACAGGAAGGGTGACAAGGGTAAGAAACAGTCGTCTGATAAGGGTGAAAGCAAGAAGGGTAAGAACAAGAAGGACAAGGATTCTAGTTCTTCGAAAGGGTCTAGGAAGCGTAAGGCTTCCCAGAATTTTGCTATCACTACCCAAGTCAATCAGGCAGCTCCCAATCAAGCTGCACAACCGCCAGCAAAGAAACGATATGCGGGGAATGCACCATTGTGCAACAGATGCAATAGCCACCATCAACCGCAAGTTCCGTGTCGTTTCTGTACCAACTGTGGGAAGTCGGGTCATCTTGTCGATGTTTGTCGCTTTGCTCCCAATCAAGCAGCTTGCAACCCAGCTCAGCAGGCTGCTCAACAGCAAGCACAAGTTGCACGACCTCACTTTCCTCCTGGTTCGTGCTACAATTGTGGAGACCTAACTCATTATCGAAACTAGTGTCCAAGGCTGGTTAACGCAAATCAGAATCAGGCTCAGGCTCGAGGTCGAGTCTTCAACATGAATTCTAATGAGGTGCTAGCAGACAACGAGGTGGTCAACGGTACGTTCTTTGTCAATAATCAGTCTGCATCTGTTCTTTTTTATTCAGGTGCCGATAAGAGTTTTGTGTCATTGTCTTTTGAGCCTTTGCTTTGCATGTCTAGAACCAAACTAGGAAAGCCTTTGACAGTAGAAGTTACTAGTGGTGAACCTGTTGTTCTTAATTCTGTTCTTCGTAACTGCCAGCCGAACCTTCATAACCATATTTTTCCTATTGACCTCACCCCAATGCAACTTGGAAGCTTCGACGTTATAGTAGGTATGGATTGGTTAACCAAGCATCACACAGAGGTAGTTTGTTTTGAGAAGATTATTCATGTTCCGCTGTCGACAGGTGAGATCCTACAGGTTCGTGGTGAGAAACCTGCTAGTAGTCTCAAGCTCATGTCTTGTACTCAGGCTCGGAAGTATCTGCGAAAGAACTATGTGGCTTTCTTTGCACATGTTGTAGCAGATAAAGGCAAAGGTAAGTCTATTCAAGATATCCCTGTTGTTCGGGATTATCCTGAATTGTTTCCTAAAGAATTACCTGGTTTACCCCCAGCACGCCAAGTCGAGTTTCGTATTGATCTTGTACCTGGTACTAATCCTATTGCCAGATCTCCATATCGTCTAGCACCATCCGAGATGCAAGAGTTGTCTAAGCAGCTTCAAGAGCTTTCTGACAAAGGTTTTATCCGTCTAAGCTTTTCACCTTGGGGTGCTCCCGTTCTTTTTGTCAAGAAGAAGGATTGATCTTTCAGGATGTGCATCGATTACCGAGAGCTTAACAAGCTTACCATCAAGAATCAATATCCCCTACCTCGCATTGATGATCTCTTTGATCAGTTACAGGGTGCTTCTTATTTTTCGAAGATTGATCTACGTTCTGGGTATCATCAACTTTATGTGCATGAAGAAGATATTCCCAAGACAACTTTCCGCACTCGATATGGGCATTATGAGTTCACTGTTATGCCATTCGGTTTGACTAATGCTCCTGCTGTTTTCATGGACTTGATGAATAGGGTCTGCAAGCCTTATTTGGATAAGTTCATCATTGTTTTCATTGATGACATCTTGATTTATTCTAAGACGCAAGCTGATCATGAGCAACATCTTCGTCTTACTCTGGAACTCCTAAAGAAAGAGCAACTTTTTGCCAAATTCTCTAAATGTGAATTTTGGCTTAAGGACATTCAATTTTTGGGGCATATCGTCAACGAACAAGGTATCCATGTAGATCCCTCCAAGATCAGTGCGATTAAGGATTGGGATACGCCTACTACTCCTACTGAGGTTCGTTCTTTTCTTGGTCTGGCGGGTTATTACCGCCGCTTCATTGAAAACTTCTCGAAGATTGTAGTTCCCCTAACTGCTCTAACCCAGAAGAATAAACCCTTTGATTGGGGAACCAAACAAGAAGAAGCGTTTCAGACCTTGAAGCAGAAGCTTTGTGATGCGCCTATTCTATCTTTGCCCGAGGGCAATGATGATTTTGTCATGTATTGTGATGCATCAACTTGGGTCTTGGCTGTGTCCTTATGCAAAGGAACAAAGTCATAGCATATGCATCAAGGCAGTTGAAGGTACACGAAAAGAACTACACCACTCATGATCTTGAGTTAGGTGCAGTTGTTTTCGCTCTCAAGATCTGGAGACACTATTTATATGGTACTAAATGTGTGGTTTTCACTGACCACAAAAGTCTCCAGCATATCTTTAATCAGAAAGAACTTAACATGAGGCAACGATGTTGGGTTGAGCTTCTAAATGACTATGACTACGAAATTCGCTACCATCCTGGTAAGGCGAATGTCGTAGCCGATGCTTTGAGTCGTAAAGAGCATGTAAAGCTTCATTGTGTTCGTGTTCGATCTGATATTCAAACTCGCATTTCTCAGGCTCAACACACTTGTGTTTCACAAGACTTGATGGGTAAGGAATTACCATTTCATATTAAGCCTGATCTCGAGCTGAAGGACAATGGATCATATTATTTCATGGATCGTTTGTGGGTTCCAAGTCAAGACAATCTTCGCACCTTGCTTATGGATGAAGCTCATAAGTCTCATTACTCTATTCATCCTGGTGTAGATAAAATGTATAAGGATCTCCGTACGCAGTATTGGTGGCCTGGTATGAAGAAAGACATTGCCTTGTACGTATCCAAATGCCTTACTTGTCTTAAGGTTAAGGCTGAACACCAACATCCTTCGGGTTTATTGGAGCAACCAGAGATTCTAGTTTGGAAATGGGAAAACATTGCAATGGATCTTATTACCAAACTTCCACGCACAAAGAGAGGTCATGACGCCATCTGGGTAGTTGTTGATCGTCTTACAAAGTCAGCACATTTCTTATTGATCCGTGAGGATCTATTTGCTGACAAGCTGGCTAAAATTTATGTGGATGAAATTGTATCTAGACATGGTGTTCCTTTGAACATTATTTCTAACAGAGATGCTCGATTCTCATCGTGTTTTTGGAGAACCATGCAATCCGCTATGGGAACCCAACTTAATTTGAGCACAGCTTATCATCCGCAATTTGATGGCCAAACTGAAAGAACAATCCAGACTTTGGAGGATATGCTTAGAGCTTGTTTGATCTATTTTGGTGGTAGTTGGGATTCGTATCTTCCATTGATTGAATTCTCCTACAACAATAGTTATCACTCCAGCATCAACATAGCTCCTTTCGAGGTTCTCTATGGTCGAAAATGTCGTTCACCAGTCTGCTGGAATGAGATCGGTGAGGCTCAGCTTACTGGACCTGACCTCATTCTAGAGACAACAGATAAGTTTAAGAAAGTTCGTGATAACCTTCAGACAGCTCGAAGCCGTCAAAAGAGTTACGCAGACCGACGACGCAAGCCCTTGGAATTTCAAGTCGGTGATCGCGTATTACTTAAGGTCTCACCTTGGAAAGGTGTGATCAGATTTGGAAAGACAGGAAAACTTGCACCTAGATATGTTGGACCATTCAAGATCGTCGAAAGAATCGATAAGTTAGCCTACAGACTTAAGTTACCTCTGGAACTTGGAAATGTTCATCCAACCTTTCACGTGTCCAATCTCAAGAAGTGTCTAGCTGATGAGAACCTCCACATACCGTTTGATGAAATTCGTGTGGATAACACAATGCATTTTGTTGAGAAACCTGTGGAAATCATGAACCGTATAGTCAAGTGGCTCAAACGCAAGCGCATTCCTTTGGTCAAAGTTCGCTGGGAATCTAAATGTGGACCAGAATTTACTTGGGAACGTGAAGATCAAATGAAGGCAAAATATCCACATCTTTTCTCACGAGTTTCCTCTAAACAAATTTCGGGATGAAATTTCCACAAGTAGGGGAGACTGTGACATCTGTGCTTGTAATCATTATAAACAGTTCAGTTATCAATAAAACAATGTTATTTGATCCCAATGTTTGTTTATTTATGTTTGACATTTTGCATGTTTTGATTTTCGTTCAAATCCAAACCCTATATCACTTTCTGGAGAGTTATACGCAAACGAATGCGTAAATGTAATCAGTTTAACACAACAAACACTCTGAAACATCAATTTATGCTTGACATACCTTAAATAACCTTTACATAACTTAGAAATAAGTTTTGAAGGCTTTGGTATGGCAAAATCAAGTTTATTCGCTTACAGGGACTAATTTCAACAAACTGCGAAAGTATGCCGATTCGTACTGTAACGGACACTCTGGAACTTGATCATAAGTTAAACACACCCTAAATATCCTTTACATAGCTTAGAAATAGGCTTTGATGGGTTCGGTGTGCTAAAATAAACTTTTAAGTCATTCAGGGACTAAAAGCGTCAAAAAGTGCATAAGTTTGCATTTTCGCGCATAACTTACGTTCTGAATACATCCGGAAATCCAAAAATTTATGTAATCATTAAAATATTTTATTTTATTGATTGGCTTGATAAAATTCCATTCGTCGCGTAATTTGGATCGTTTTCGCGTTCGTTCGTGTTTCATCGTAATTAAGCGAATAACGTGATCGTACGGCCAAATGAACCGACATCCGACATATTTTTGAGCATGTTTCGTGTCCCCTATGTTTAGGCATCATGGTAGAGCCTTGAAAATGGCTTAACGGGCTTTAAACATGTCAAAACGGAGCTTAAAAGCATGTAGGGACCAAAACTGCAATTTCAGAAACTTGTTGCTGATCTGTGCTTCTCAGGCGGGCCGCGTAGGCCTTCCTTGGGTCTTACGCGGGGCATCTAAGCCCATCTGTTGGATTGACGTGTGACCCTAACGAGTCAATCTGAAGAGTTCAACATCAAAATCAAAGGCGGAATCAATGAAATTGACGTAACACAGCTTGATACTTTCTAATTATCTTCTCTTATTGATTTCCTGAGCTTTTACAATTCAAATAACAATCCGGCAGCACCTCAGCTCTAAAAACAATGTTCTAATTCTGTTTCAAATGACATAACACGTTCAGTATTTATAGGCAGCTAATTCCGCTTGAAACAGTTACAAACGGAATTACCAGTTCATGCGGAATTACCTAATTCCGTGCGGAATTAGTAATCTCGCTTGAACTCACTAATTTCGTTTGAAATGACAGAATGTCCATTTCAAGCGAAATTACCCTAAAATACTGTTTTCTCGATTTTCGTGCCCTGATTTATCTAATACAATACAAGACTCGATAAAGACGAAGTTAACAGACATCAGTGCACCAACACCATCAGATCTGCAGAAAATCTTTTTCCAGCTGTTTTGGTCACTTGCAAATGGTTTTTCAACATTCTATGGGCCATTTTGAGGTGCCCATGGTATTCCAAAACCATGGGTGCACATGTACGGTTGAGATCGAAGCTCGTTTTACGATGAACGATCTTAACGGCTCTCCGAAAACTATAAATACCCCCACCCTTTTCACTTCTATGACAACCCGAGATTTCTAGGTCAGTGTCTTCGATTTTGTGATTTTCCCCGTTATTGTTTTAATCAATCTATTCGACCCGTGACTATGTCAAATGTGTTAGCGTATTTGGTAGTTGTGCTTTGTATGTGTGTTTGTTTGATTAAAATAGAAACCCATTGGTAAAATGGATTGGACTCGGCTCAAACATCACAAGTAACGTCAATTAAGAAACCGTTAGCCTTGGCCCAAATGCGGATCCATATGGTTGTGTAGTACCGGCCCAGATAGTTATTTTATTTAGTAAACATGACCGGCCCAGATAGTTGTTTGGTCTAGTAAACACCACCGGCCCACTAATTAGATATTGGCTTGTATTATAATTGAACGTACCCAAAACTCTTGCCTCGCAATTGCAACACAACAAACCCTACACCCCTACGTGTGACGACAGTGATTAGTGAGGCAACCTCCCCTTCGAAGCAGCCTCTTTACGAATCAATCTTGTGGTTAGTGATTATCTTTATTTGTTAACCTTATTAATACATAATCGTGATAGTGTATATGTTTAACACGTAAGGATTAATTATGTATGTACATGATCGAGTGTTGTAATCTGATAAGATGTAATCGATTGTGCGATCATATAATCTCGATATAGTGATAAGGGTTTGATGTTCATGTGAGTATGATTATTAATTGTGTTGTACTGTGTGTTCTCATCTTGCTCGATTACGGATAAACATTCGTTGATTAAACGGTAGTGCTCGATCCGATTCAGTTGACTAGGAAGTGTGCATGAACGGTTATGTTATCATTAGTATGGCATGTTGAATTCCCTCTTTGAAACCTGAATTGATAATACATAATGCTTGCAAAACTGATTGATAACATGTAATAGCTGATTAAGGCCTAATGCAACAAATTATGCATATGGTTGGACGAATGAACATGGTGTGATTAATTGGTTGTTTATCACTTATCGATGTTGCATGGATACACAGGAATATTGGGTTATTGTAATTAGAAAGGGCGGTTGATAATTGGGTCGGTTAGTGGGTAAATAGCAGGTCCATATGTTGTGTTTACTATGGTATTATGATGTTAAGGGTTGTGTGGGAGTAGCCCAAGTGTCGACAACGTTTATCGAGCCGAACTTGATTAATAAATTCATATATTATGTGATTAACTGAATAAGTTGGTGTACGGATTGACAAATGTTACTACTTGTATGTTATGTGCACTAACTGATGAATAAATGTGGAATGACACGAACCGAGCTTGTATGCATACTGACTGTTATATGTGCATTCATCATAGGACTTGATTGATTGTTTGGTTAAACGAGTAATTAAGTCTGCCGAGCAAACCAAGGTGAGTTCACACTCTATCCAAGGCATGGGATTCCCAAGGGTTGGGAATGGGTTAAAGAACTGAACGGTAACTACAAACTTGCGTATTCCCCATACAACAGGATACGTATGACCATAAGACCATCACTCTATCATTTGAAGTCCCTCATTTATCGACTTAATCGCCGAGGCCTATGGCGAGCGGGTCATTAGTAAATAGCGCTATTAGGTTTAACAAACCTCACACCGTGTCGTCCGAACGGGCGTGTACTAATGGACTATGGGCAAAGGGTCAATGCTGATAGACATTGACTTAGGGCACCTCTTACATTTTCGTAGCAGTCGATACGTGTGGTCTAGTAACACATGGGTAGCCCCCACCAATCTTCGCAAACATGTCTGGGAGAACGCGATACGAATTAATACGATACATGGTTTACAAAACGAACATATGATTTACGAAACGAATGCTATAACTAAACAACCAACTGTGAACTCGCTCAACTTTGTTGTTGATTCGTTGCTACATGCCTTGCAGGTCGTTAGGTACTCATGGAGCTTGCACAGGGAGGTGCGGTCGTTGTGGGACATGGCAGTGTGTGCCATGCTAAAAACATTACTTTATTTCGTACTTAATACTTACATTGGGTTTTACAATTATGCTTCCGCTAAACACTTAACTACGTTTTTTATTTTGAAACACCTTTCATATTGTGTGGTTGAATTTTACTTATTACTGGTTATGTTCAATATGATTGGTGGCTTGATCCTGGTCAGTCACGCCTCCAAGCAGTGATACTCCGCGTGTGGATTTTGGGGGTGTGACAACTTCAAACTCACACTTGATCTGATTTGTTCTCTAAGTTGGAGTGATTTCACTTCATACCTAAGAATAATTAGATCAAACCTCCATTTCTTGGACCCGTTGTAAGTATTCTTTCGTTCTTTTACGCGTTTTAAGCGTGAAAGTCAAACTATGTTTGACTTTCAGCTTTGACCAGTTTATGGTCAACACGAAGTTCATTTGAACTTCGTAACGTGAGCGTAATCACGATGGTTATAGCCCTTGTGACTGTACCTATTGATTACCACGTTATTTAGGCTTAGTGGCGATTTATAGTTTCGGTCAAAATGCGCGTTTATGCGTATTTTGCAACCAAACTATTCTTGGGTATCAAAACCGTTTGTTTTGATATCAAACCTGTTTTCAAACTTAGTTAAACTTGTTTTAACATGTTTAACTCGTCACTTTAGGTTTAGTGCTTATATAGGGTCGTAAGATAAGTGGTCTAAACAACCGCTTAGACTTTCGAACCTGGCCCGTTTGGTCGATCATTAGGATCCGACCAAACACATTAGGTGACCATAGTTGTATAGGGAATAACTTTCCGAGGTTATACCTTATGGTCACTACGTTTAGTTAGTTGTATGATAGGTAGTTTATATGCCTTAGGAAAATAACCAAAACGCCCTTTTTTGCGCTAAAATTCATTTTAAGCATATGTAACATAATTTTTGACATCTAAACTGATTAGGCAACATTATTAGACATGTTAAGGCATATATTACTTGTCATAGGACTAGTTAGGTGGTCCGAACGCGTTTTACGCGAACGACGCATTAAAATAGCGTAAGCTACCTAAACGAGTCGTAATGGGTCGTAAGCACTTAGGATAAGTTCCGTTTTAGAATGTAGGATTTGTTAAACCATATTACATGAGTTCCTATACTCATTTGGTTTACGAAACCACGTTTTATCTGATCCTCCGATTTAGGTCCGTTTATCAACATAGTAACCTATATTAGGTGTTGATTGATTCCGTGATCTCTAGCGTTACTTGGTTGTTATCCAAGGACTATTGAGCAATCTCAAGTGAGTACCCCTCTTTTACTGTTTTTCAAACGTTTTGGGGTGAAACACATGTGCCTATTTGTTACTTTCGTGCTTTCCATGTATTCATATCATATGCTTGTTATGTTCATTAATACACTTATAGTACATGATTTCATTATGTTTTTGCTATGTATGTCCATTTAGTGCATACTTAGTACATCGTTTTACATTACATTTTACGCTATGTATGTCCATTTAGTGCATACCTAGTGCATTGTTTTACATTACATTTTATGCTATTTATGCTCATTGTTGCATACTTAGTACATTTGTTTCACAGCACATGCTATGTATGTCCTTTTGTTGCATACTTAGTACATTTGTTTCACATCACATGCTATGTATGTCCATTTGTTGCATACTTAGTACATTTTTTTTACATCACATGCTTACATTTTGGTATGACATTTGGTTTGTTTTAATGGGACAAAAATACATTCATTAACATTGATCACGCCGTTCGTTAGTTGGTAGTGGTACCATAGGAATTGACAACTCTCGTTCCTGAAATCCTAGGTTTGTTTGGATGGAAGGAATGACCGAATTCGATACACATAACTTAGATAAACCTTTAATTTGTTTAAGGGTTTATCGCCACAGTCTCAAGGCTTGAATGTATGCATTTTCACAATACCGCATAGATGTTTGTATCAGTATAGCATGTATTTATTTTACAAAACATAACTTTAAATTAAACTATGTTTTACTTCAATACCTTGTTTTGTACATTTTTACCTATGGTTTAGTTGATATATTTCACTTGCCATACATGACAGTTGGATACACATTACATGGTTTACATTTGGCATAAACATTTTGACATTGGTTTACACATTACATGGTTTACATTTTGACATAAACATTTTGACATTTGTTTACACATTACATGATTTACATTTTGACAATGGACAATTATTTACACATAAACATTGACAATTGGTTTAAACAAGGCAATTTGGTGGTTTGTTTGGGTAAGTGATTTAAGTAACGAGGCGTGTGTAATATGATAAAAGCATGGTGGATACGCCGCTGGTACTTCCTATATATAAGTGCCTTTATGATATTACACATCGTAGCGTTATTTACATCATTTCAATTTAGACGCATTACATATTACATAAATAACAGATTTTCGCAAGACATTGTTTTACATAACAGTTTATTTTATACAACTCATTTTACTTGGTTATTTAATTAACCATACATCTTTCTTTTATATAATCTGATTTCTTATCACATTTTCATATGATTTATAAAAGAAAACACTTAACAAGATTCATGACTAATTTTTATTAAACATTTCTTTAAACCTAAGCCATGAATCCTATTTGCACAAAACCTATGTATCTCACAGGCATTTTTATGCTGACGTACCTATTTTCACATGTGTTTCAGGAGCTGTTGCATAGGATGATCGAGATACACTTAGGCGGACCTGTGCCTTAGTGACATTAAAACGAAGCTAGAACTAGTTTAATAATGTTATGTACTCGTTTCTCTTTGTTTCAGTCATGTTAAGACAATATAATCCCTCTTTGTTTATAAATAAAACAGAACTTTAATTTCCATGGTTATGAAACAATAATTCTGTTACAACACTCCCCGACGTTTCCGCCGCGGTTGCATGTTATACCTGGATAAGTCATACACTTATTGACTACATTCTTATATGGCCAACGACCAAGGAAGGTCGTGAGCAACAGCTGCAATTTACCTTGCAACTCTTAGAGAAAGCACAGGTATGTGCAATGATGACGAAAAGCGGATTTCGAGTTCGCGAAGGGAGAACTGAAGATACATGGTGGATAAGAACGAAATTCATGCCAACCCTGCAACCAAGAGCTAAGGAGCTAGAGTTGCAATTATGTGACGTCTCTCGACAAAGTCTCGATGGTACGTCGATGCAACGAGACCACAACATTGCGTACGCGGCACATTGTTAAAGGAATCATGAGAAAAGACCTTGAGATAGATACAATAATTGCGCGCCGCAAACTGGACGTCATTCCCTGAAAGAAAACGCTGCACGATCTTTACTGATCACAAGGGTTGTAGCGCACCGATGATCGTAAGAACTCGAATATGAACTGAGCTGCTGAACGATGCAGACTGTACGAACACGATACGTGCTTGTGTGATAAACTTCGATAAAAAGTCGGAACACTCACTTGCCCTTAGTAGAGTTTTCCTACAACAGTACCGCTTCGTGCGAAGCTTCAGACGGAACATAGTAAATCGATCCCCGTCGTGTTGATAAGAGACCGGGAATAAGCAATCTACTGGCCCAAGTGGGCCCAGGAAATTAGAGGCAAGATCGTTCGGATATGTGACCATATCAGGACAGCCCGCAGAATACAGAAAGATTGCGCCGATGAGCGGCAGAAATCGTAAGAATATGAGACAAGAAGTATGACTAAAATGAGAGCCTCGCCTAGAGAAGGCGTAGTGTGAGTTGGAAAACGAAAAGGTTGAATCCCCGGTGTAGGGATCCGAACCATTGTTCACAAGATGAAACTCCCAGAAAAAGATCAGTAGTGATCGTGACACATTCATGTGTCTAATCGTTAGAGGAGTCTGACTCAAGGAGCAGTCGTTGTTCCCACAAATAAGATTCACGTCAATGACAAACGACAAGAATTACTATAGAAACCTGTTGAGGTTTTGGACCAAGAGTCCATAATACTATAGAAACCTGTTGAGGTTTTGGACCAAGAGTTCGTGATACTATAGAAACCTGTTGAGGTAATGGACCAAAAGTCCACAAGATACAGAAAAGACATGATTGATCTACTTGAGTGTGATCGAATTCACGGCATGACCCAGAGATTTCATGGGAACATGAAGATAAATCATGAATCTAAGTGACCATATTGGTTTCACCACTCCCCTGCGACCGATGGCATCGCTTGAATTTCGGGACGAAATTCTTTTAACGGGGGGAGACTGTGACAACCGTCACTTTTCCATACATTGAGTTCGGCCGAAACCCCCAAGCACCCATCCATCATTTTTTCGATTTCATTCAAGCCATTCCAAGCATCTACAAGGGTTAAGGATCGCGTATAAGGAACCTCGGTGCGCTCGGATTGCGAAGGACCTCACTACATTGCCTTTATCCACACGATTTCCAACTAGTTTCTTCCCTAGCCTAGAGCTAGTTGTAAGTGCTTCTAATCACCTTCTTGATCTTGTCTATGGTGGTTAATAAGAGATTTGTTGGTTGAAAATTATGAACACTAGAAATCATAACTTAAAGTCTTGAAAGTAAGATGAATATGTTGGATAAAAAGAAACTAGTGGTGTAAATCATGAAAATCTTGGTTAGTTGTGATTATTTTATGTTGTTTGTTACTAGAAGTGGGATGGATCATCATCTAACCATACTAGATCATGTTCAAGAACATGAACTAGTAGTATGTTAGTGCTAGAGTTGTGAAAGATGATGAACCTTCCACCCATGAAACATGAACTTGAGTAAAAGTAAATTTTCTTGTAAAATAAGACCCTAAACATGTAGATCTAAAGATCTACAAGTGGTTTTTCGGAAGAACCAAGCAAAAATATTAGTCTTGTTTAAAACCCGGATCTTACATGAACTAAATGTATTTTAGTAAATAAACAAGTGTGTAAACACTTGTGTAACAAGGAAGTTCCACAAAGAAATATTTTTGTGAATCTTGACTAGAAGTTGTGAAACTTCATATTCTTTAAAAATAAAGTTTTTAAGAAACTAAACTTATTTTTAAAGGTAACAAGACTTACTAAATGTGCTAGTAAGTTACTACATACTTTTACAAACTTTCAAGTTCATAAGTTGTGGTATATGCTTGTTTTGACAAGTTTGATAAATAAAGCTTGTATTGTTGAGTTTGTTGTTGATTCAAAAGAAAATAAACACATGTTTTGAAAACATGGGAAACCTCCATTTTTAGGGGAAACTCTGTCAAAATTTTTATAAATTTTGACACTTAGAAAATATAAGTTTTTAAGAAACTTAATTCCCTAAAAATGTATTTAAGAGTATTACCAAGGTTTCCCTAATTTTTGGTGATAAGAAAAGAGGATTTCTTCAAGAATGAAAATGGATATAAATATGTATATTTTTGAGAGAAAAATATATATTATTTTATCACCAACTTTTGTGCTAAGTGTGTATAGTATGTGTTATACGTGCTAGTGTATTAAGACTTAAAAATACACTAAATACTCATGAGAAGTATAAACATAAAAATACACATACAACATACAAGATACATAATTCGGGTGCAAAGTGCAAAACACGAGATACTTATATTAATTTTAGAGAAAATAATATAAGTAAGATACGTAGTTAAAAATATAGAATATTTTTAACACAAGAATACGTACACAAGAGATAGTGACTGTACTTGTGCGATACAAGTCTAGTGGCTAACGTTAAGAAAACACGTATAGGTCACGACGCTAGATAAGCAAATCCGGTGAAGTTTACGACGCAGGAACGCAAAGTTGTGAGTTCATGCTCCCCCTTTTCTTTAACTGTTTTTGGTTTTATAACTCTCGGGGGTGAAATACATGTTACAAATATTACAATTTTTACAAATGGTAAAAATACAAGAAGCACTCTTGGTGAGAACGAGTACCGAGTGCAATATGATTTGAGAATACAAAAAAATACGAGAAGCACTCTTGGTGAGTGCAATATGATGAGCTTTAAGAAAAGCCTAGAAAATACTAGATCATGTGAGCTTAAACTAGATATTGAGATGCCATTAATACTTAATTAGGGACGAGGGTTAGATCTAACGGGTAAGGCCGAGCCCCACTCATGGTCCTTATGTGACCACTTGAGTGCTTCGGTGTCCCAGTCGAGGGAAATCGTCGCAGTCGAGGGTAATCGACACAGTCGAGGGTAATCGACACAGTCGAGGGAAATTGACACAGTCGAGGTTAATCGACACAGTCGAGGGAAATCGACATAGTTAGAGGGAGAATATACTAATGCTTCCTATGTCCTCACATGCCTTGAAGGAGAATATACTAAAGCTCCATATGTCCTCACGTGCCTTAATGTCCTTGTATAAACAATCATTTAAAACGTGGGGTACACAAGAACACTTGAATGATACTTGAGTACGTGGGGTTCTCAAGAAAACGGGAATTATACTTGAGTACGTGGGGTACTCAAGAAAGACTTGAATTATACATGACACATACTATGTTTTCATACAAGGTATAAAATCGTGAAATACAAAAACGCATGAACTCGCTCAACTTTATGTTGATGTTTTCCAAAATTACATGTATTTCAGGTGACAGGATGGATCTTGGGCGCAAGTGTCGTAACTAGAAGTAGACTACAAGTTTAGATGTCATCCACTTTTGTTGAATTGTAACCTTGTCAAAGGTCATGTTTTGAAAACTTAAACAACAGGTGTTTGTAATACTCAAATTTTCATGAATGGATGAACATCGTTTTGATCATGTAGTTGTTTATTACGATTGAATGCAATGATAACAAGCTAGTCACACATCATACGCTTCCGCAAAAGACAGGGTGTGACAGTTTGGTATCAGAGCTTCGATTGTAGTGAACTAGGATTCTTTCTCGAGTCTAGACTACAATCACTAGAGTTCTCTCACGAAAACATTTTACAAAAAGGTTTTCATTGCATTCACTAAAGCGCCAAGATCCACAAGTCAAACACTTTTCAAAAAGTGACAAGGCAAGGACATTAGTGAGGAATACCTTTAAAATAAGGTGCCAACCAAAGCATAGTCTACACGAGTTAGACTTGCCAAAAACAAAATGACCCCCCCCCCCCCAAAAAAAACGAGAGTTATACGTGATATAATGCATTAAGATGCTTGATTATGCTAAGTAGCATATATGTTATTAATATACATACAAATAAGTGTACGGAATGATTATTGACGTGAATAAGATACTTTCGACTCCGACTCCTATTACTATACGTGACTCGCATGATGAAGCTACCGACCTCGCATCCTTTGCAAAGCTCATGGCTGGGAGTGATTACCAAACAAGATGTTGAGCTTGCTTCCGTAGGAGATGGCTGCTCTTCCCTCTCGATCGTGAAGGTGCCTAACTACGGTGATGATGACGAGGCAGAGGCGGCAACCTTGATCGAATTCTCAATCAACGGGACGAGATCCCTGCGGCTTATGAGAAGCAAGATTGACGACGCACTTGACCAGAAAAGGAAGATGAAGTATTCATCTCGAAGGTGCCCCTCCAACTACTAGGAATTCTCTCTATTCCTAATTCCATCTAATCATCGTGCCTATACGCGCGTAACGATAATGAATGTTAATGCGTGGACCATCGCAAAGGTCCTTTCCATGACAGAGGTATAAGGACAGTAGTGTCCCCTCTTTGATTGATCATCTGCTGGACGAGAGAAAATTGGGGTAACTGTGCAAGACAATTTATTATTACGGGGGCCCACGTAATAACGACTTGTAGTGCACAGGAATCCTGGTGGACTCTGCGGGCCGAGCTAATGAAAACCATACAAAATTAATCTATAGGTGTCCTCACCTTCATCTGGTAGAACAACACATAGATCAGTGCTTTAGCACGTTAGAAAGTAGGAAGCCTGTCTTAGCCTACTTCGTGACTGACACTTCTACCTGCATACGAGACGTTTGAGAAAACGATATTTAAGCAAGAGAGGTGGAATGACATTCAGGAAGAATCAGTGACGATACACTCTCTACCACCTCTACACAAACAACCCCATCAAAGGGGAAATATACGCACCAGTAAAGCTAAAGACCTAAGAAAACCAATGTAGCAGGAAATAACTAAAACTTGAATGACCAAGGCGATGTAGCCTCGAGTTCATTTCAAACAATAAGCCAAGTTGGCAAGCCTATGTGAAGGCTCAATAACTGTTTCCTCGCTCATACATTGATTATATATACATGTGAAATTGGGTGATTACATGATGGCTTATGGTGCTATGTATCTCATAGACAATTATGGAATATTGTCTAACCTACTCCATACCATTTTGACAGCAGAGAATGCCGCCCAGACGTGACACAAACACCAGTACGTTGCCAAGAACAGAAGCTGAGCTTCAAGAGCTAATCTCACAGGCAATTGCTCGACATGAAGCCCTCCGCTTCGAACACAGCGGTGGCACTTCCGGAAATAACCCTCCGACTGGCTGCACCTATAAACAATTCCTGGACTGCAAGCCACTAAATTTTGATGGCACAGGAGGTGCCGTTGCATTTGTACGTTGGGCAGAAAAGACTGACTCCATTCTAAGAATGAGTAACTGTTCGCCCCAACAGAGTGTTACTTATATCTCAGGGTTATTCGTAGATGGCGCACTCTCCTGGTGGAACCTTCAGGTTCAAACCCTTGGTGCGGATGCTGCTTATGCACTAAGCTGGGACGAGCTCAAGGAAATGATGGAAAAGAAATACTGTTCTAGGGCCGAAATCCAGAAGCTTGAGGTGGAGTTCTGGAACTTGAAAATGGACGGACCGAAGATTCCTGAATACGTCCAACGATTTCACGACTTGTCTAGGGTCGTCCCCTACTTAGTCAAACCGGAATTCAAAAGGGTTGAACGATTCATTTAGGGACTTGCACCTCAGATCAGGAGCATGGTTACTACCTCAAAGCCCTCATCCATTGCAGAGGCTATCGATATGAGTGTCACTCTTACTGAAGAAGCTCTACGTGCGGGAAAATTTTCGGAATCTGAGGATAACGAGAAAGAGACTCAAGTGGAGTCGTCAAGCAACAAGAAGAGGAAGTCCTCAAACCTAAAGATGAGCACCCAAGTCAACTATGGAAGCTCTAAAACAGGCAAAAGAAAGAAAGTGAACCCGCCGCCTAGAAGGAAAACTGTTGGAGCCACTAATAAGGTTGGTGATAAGATTTACTCGGGAACTAAGCCGAAGTGCGAGGAATGCACTTTTCACCATAAAGGTCGATGTCCGAGGACTAAGTGCAGAAAGTGTGGAAAAGAAGGACACAACAAGGACGCCTGTTGGGCGAAGGACCCAGATGGAAGAAATACGAGAATACCAGGTTGCTACAAATGTGGTGAAGCAGGGCACTTTAGGAAAGATTGCCCTAGGAAGAAACAAGCAAGGAAGGGTTTTCACGATCGAAACTCGTGAAGCACGACAGGATCCAGATGCGGTTACGGGTACATTCCCTATTAACCAACTTAATGCATCTACTTTTAATTAATACTGGCACCAACTTTAACCTTGCATGCTTAGAACATAAGAAACTGCTTGGCCTAGTTTCGAGTAAAATAGACGCCCCGTATTCTTTAGAAATGATCATATAGGAGGCTAGTTTAAACAGTTGAAGCGATTAAGAATTGTATTTAGGGACTCAGAAGGCCGGAACCTTCTGTTACCATTGACTCGCGAAGTCATAATATGATAGTCAGCATGGATCAGAAATCCAAGTATACAGCTGAAGTCGTTCGATATGAGGAAATCAGACGCACCCCTCTTGCGGATGATGAAACCCAACTTTCCTGCAATAGGTGCAAGGATGCCAGACCCCATAAGGCGGCAGATCTACGACATCCCTCATTGGTCGAAGAGGCATAGAAACGCCTCCAAGTAGACTGCAGAGCCTGAGAACATCCCCGTGACGAAAGAAGTCCCAGTAGCCCTTTCGAAAGACTTGCCAGGAACGCCTCTCCGTAGCGACGAAAGGAGTTTAGGATAAACCGCGTGCCAGGAGCAGCACCAGGGACGAATGACGCCATACCGACTAGCTTCACCAGCGAAGCATGAACCTCTGATATAACTGCAAGAGCTGCTAGACAGAGGAAATTAAAGACATGACATCCTTAGTTAAGGAGACAAGGAGAAAGTTGGTAGTCTCCACTTTACATAAACTTCAGAAAATTGAGAATCAGAATCCTTTGCCAAGGACTGATGACACAAATGAGCCAATCGTAAGGTTCCAGTTACCACTCAAAGATCAACTTGAGGACAAGAGGTCCTCCACTGTGAATACAAGAGGAAATATCCCTAAAACGACCTTTAGGACTTGCTTCGAGCATTACGAGATCCTTGTCGTATCATTTGGCTTGACACATGCATCGACAATATATTCGTGGACCTCATGAATCGAACGTATGAGCCATACCTGGATAAGTCATATACTTATTGACTACATTCTTATATGGCCAACGACCAAGGAAGGTCGTGAGCAACAGCTGCAATTTACCTTGCAACTCTTAGAGAAAGCACAGGTATGTGCAATGATGACGAAAAGCGGATTTCGAGTTCGCGAAGGGAGAACTGAAGATACATGGTGGATAAGAACGAAATTCATGCCAACCCTGCAACCAAGAGCTAAGGAGCTAGAGTTGCAATTATGTGACGTCTCTCTACAAAGTCTCGATGGTACGTCGATGCAACGAGACCACAACATTGCGTACGCGGCACATTGTTTAAGGAATCATGAGAAAAGACCTTGAGATAGATACAGTAATTGCGCGCCGTAAACTGGACGTCATTCCCTGAAAGAAAACGCTGCACGATCTTTACTGATCACAAGGGTTGCAGCGCACCGATGATCGTAAGAACTCGAATATGAACTGAGCTGGTGAACGATGCAGACTGTACGAACACGATACGTGCTTGTGTGATAAACTTCGATAAAAAGTCGGAACACTCACTTGCCCTTAGTAGAGTTTTCCTACAACAGTACCGCTTCGTGCGAAGCTTCAGACGGAACATAGTAAATCGATCCCCGTCGTGTTGATCAGAGACCGGGAATAAGCAATCTACTGGCCCAAGTTGGCCCAGGAAATTAGAGGCAAGATCGTTCGGATATGTGACCATATCAGGACAGCCCGCAGAATACAGAAAGATTGCGCCGATGAGCGGCAGAAATCGTAAGAATATGAGACAAGAAGTATGACTAAAATGAGAGCCTCGCCTAGAGAAGGCGTAGTGTGAGTTGGAAAACGAAAAGGTTGAATCCCCGGTCTAGGGATCCGAACCATTGTTCACAAGATGAAACTCCCAGAAAAAGATCAGTAGTGATCGCGACACATTCATGTGTCTAATCATTAGAGGAGTCTGACTCAAGGAGCAGTCGTTGTTCCCACAAATAAGATTCACGTCAATGACAAACGACAAGAATTACTATAGAAACCTGTTGAGGTTTTGGACCAAGAGTCCATAATACTATAGAAACCTGTTGAGGTTTTGGACCAAGAGTCCGTGATACTATAGAAACATGTTGAGGTTATGGACCAAGAGTCCACAAGATACAGAAAAGACAAGATTGATCTACTTGAGTGTGATCGAATTCACGGCATGACCCAGAGATTTCATGGGAACATGAAGACAAATCATGAATCTAAGTGACCATATTGGTTTCACCACTCCCCTGCGACCGATGGCATCGCTTGAATTTCGAGACAAAATTCTTTTAACGCGGGGAGACTGTGACAACCGTCACTTTTCCGTACATTCTGTGCACGAAATGAACAGTAATTTGTGCTTAAATGACTGTGCATGATCTGGTTTACCAGACAAATAAATTTCTGAATTCCATACAAGTGAGTTCGTGCATGATATATGCTACAAGAATTACCTTATGATAGCGTTGCGTCAAAAAAATATTAGTAAACTCACCGGTAGGACACTATGTGTCAACGGAACTGCAGAAAGCAGTCAGACAATAAAATCGAGGCCTAGGTGTAGGTCCGACGACAAAAGTACATTAAAACCCAAGAGTACATGTAAGGGTTTAATTTATAGACATTGCGAAAGCAAAAATAAGCACTAAAAAGCACCCGAAACGCACTTTAAGTGCAGAATTCTAATAAATTCAGCTCAAATCAGCTTTTAAACGTATAAATATTATGCAGAAATTACGTTTTATCATTCAGAAATATTTCCCCAAGTGTCGGGAATCGAAAGTGTTACAAAAGGACACTAAAAAGTGTAATTTAGCACTTTAACGAACCGGTGCCTAACCGAACAACCGGATATTACTCGGAACACCAAAATAATGCTAGAAGCATTGTTTTTATTTTTCTACGCCAGTTAGGGTCCCCGAATACCCTAACACCCGTTACAACTCACCACATGCTAGTAACTAAGTTAACCTCCTAATTAACTAACTATTGTCTAACCACTTGGTTGGAAACCAACCATAAGACCCCCCCCCCCTAACGAAATCGGCTCCCCAAGGGGGCACCCCACTAATACTTTTGATTATAATAATCTTGCTTGCCCCATATCTTGAAGACACATTATCTAGAGGGTAATTAGAAGATGGGATTATAAATGTAACCATAAGTTCATAACATTACATAACCCACACTTAGAAAAATTCACTCTCCTCTCTCTCCCTCTCATTGAGTTCGGCCGAAACCCCCAAGCACCCATCCATCATTTTTTCGATTTCATTCAAGCCATTCCAAGCATCTACAAGGGTTAAGGATCGCGTATAAGGAACCTCGGTGCACTCGGATTGCGAAGGACCTCACTACATTGCCTTTATCCACACGATTTCCAACTAGTTTCTTCCCTAGCCTAGAGCTAGTTGTAAGTGCTTCTAATCACCTTCTTGATCTTGTCTAGGGTGGTTAATAAGAGATTTGTTGGTTGAAAATTATGAACACTAGAAATCATAACTTAAAGTCTTGAAAGTAAGATGAATATGTTGGATAAAAAGAAACTAGTGGTGTAAATCATGAAAATCTTGGTTAGTTGTGATTATTTTATGTTGTTTGTTACTAGAAGTGGGATGGATCATCATCTAACCATACTAGATCATGTTCAAGAACATGAACTAGTAGTATGTTAGTGCTAGAGTTGTGAAAGATGATGAACCTTCCACCCATGAAACATGAACTTGAGTAAAAGTAAATTTTCTTGTAAAATAAGACCCTAAACATGTAGATCTAAAGATCTACAAGTGGTTTTTCGGAAGAACCAAGCAAAAATATTAGTCTTGTTTAAAACCCGGATCTTACATGAACTAAATGTATTTTAGTAAATAAACAAGTGTGTAAACACTTGTGTAACAAGGAAGTTCAACAAAGAAATATTTTTGTAAATCTTGACTAGAAGTTGTGAAACTTCATATTCTTTAAAAATAAAGTTTTTAAGAAACTAAACTTATTTTTAAAGGTAACAAGACTTACTAAATGTGCTAGTAAGTTACTACATACTTTTACAAACTTTCAAGTTCATAAGTTGTGGTATATGCTTGTTTTGACAAGTTTGATAAATAAAGCTTGTATTGTTGAGTTTGTTGTTGATTCAAAAGAAAATAAACACATGTTTTGAAAACATGGGAAACCTCCATTTTTAGGGGAAACTCTGTCAAAATTTTTATAAATTTTGACACTTAGAAAATATAAGTTTTTAAGAAACTTAATTCCCTAAAAATGTATTTAAGAGTATTACCAAGGTTTCCCTAATTTTTGGTGATAAGAAAAGAGGATTTCTTCAAGAATGAAAATGGATATAAATATGTATATTTTTTTAGAGAAAAATATATATTATTTTATCACCAACTTTTGTGCTAAGTGTGTATAGTATGTGTTATACGTGCTAGTGTATTAAGACTTAAAAATACACTAAATACTCATGAGAAGTATAAACATAAAAATACACATACAACATACAAGATACATAATTCGGGTGCAAAGTGCAAAACACGAGATACTTATATTAATTTTAGAGAAAATAATATAAGTAAGATACGTAGTTAAAAATATAGAATATTTTTAACACAAGAATACGTACACAAGAGATAGTGACTGTACTTGTGCGATACAAGTCTAGTGACTAACGTTAAGAAAACACGTATAGGTCACGACGCTAGATAAGCAAATCCGGTGAAGTTTACGACGCAGGAACGCAAAGTTGTGAGTTCATGCTCCCCCTTTTCTTTAACTGTTTTTGGTTTTATAACTATCGGGGGTGAAATACATGTTACAAATATTACAATTTTTACAAATGGTAAAAATACAAGAAGCACTCTTGGTGAGAACGAGTACCGAGTGCAATATGATTTGACAATACAAAAAAATACGAGAAGCACTCTTGGTGAGTGCAATATGATGAGCTTTAAGAAAAGCCTAGAAAATACTAGATCATGTGAGCTTAAACTAGATATTGAGATGCCATTAATACTTAATTAGGGACGAGGGTTAGATCTAACGGGTAAGGCCGAGCCCCACTCATGGTCCTTATGTGACCACTTGAGTGCTTCGGTGTCCCAGTCGAGGGAAATCGACGCAGTCGAGGGTAATCGACACAGTCGAGGGTAATCGACACAGTCAAGGGAAATTGACACAGTCGAGGGAAATCGACATAGTTAGAGGGAGAATATACTAATGCTTCCTATGTCCTCACATGCCTTGAAGGAGAATATACTAAAGCTCCATATGTCCTCACGTGCCTTAATGTCCTTGTATAAACAATCATTTAAAACATGGGGTACACAAGAACACTTGAATGATACTTGAGTACGTGGGGTACTCAAGAAAACAGGAATTATACTTGAGTACGTGGGGTACTCAAGAAAGACTTGAATTATACATGACACATACTATGTTTTCATACAAGGTATAAAATCGTGAAATACAAAAACGCATGAACTCGCTCAACTTTATGTTGATGTTTTCCAAAATTACATGTATTTCAGGTGACAGGATGGATCTTGGGCGCAAGTGTCGTAACTAGAAGTAGACTACAAGTTTAGATGTCATCCACTTTTGTTGAATTGTAACCTTGTCAAAGGTCATGTTTTGAAAACTTAAACAACAGGTGTTTGTAATACTCAAATTTTCATGAATGGATGAACATCGTTTTGATCATGTAGTTGTTTATTACGATTGAATGCAATGATAACAAGCTAGTCACACATCATACGCTTCCGCAAAAGACAGGGTGTGACAGTTTGGTATCAGAGCTTCGATTGTAGTGAACTAGGATTCTTTCTCGAGTCTAGACTACAATCACTAGAGTTCTCTCACGAAAACATTTTACAAAAAGGTTTTCATTGCATTCACGAAAGCGCCAAGATCCACAAGTCAGACACTTTTCAAAAAGTGACAAGGCAAGGACATTAGTGAGGAATACCTTTAAAATAAGGTGCCAACCAAAGCATAGTCTACACGAGTTAGACTTGCCAAAAACAAAATGACCCCCCCCCAAAAAAACGAGAGTTATACGTGATATAATGCATTAAGATGCTTGATTATGCTAAGTAGCATATATGTTATTAATATACATACAAATAAGTGTACGGAATGATTATTGACGTGAATAAGATACTTTCGACTCCGACTCCTATTACTATACGTGACTCGCACGATGAAGCTACCGACCTCGCATCCTTTGCAAAGCTCATGGCTGGGAGTGATTACCAAACAAGATGTTGAGCTTGCTTCCGTAGGAGATGGCTGCTCTTCCCTCTCGATCGTGAAGGTGCCTAACTACGGTGATGATGACGAGGCAGAGGCGGCAACCTTGATCGAATTCTCAATCAACGGGATGAGATCCCTGCGGCTTATGAGAAGCAAGATTTACGACGCACTTGACCAGAAAAGGAAGATGAAGTATTCATCTCGAAGGTGCCCCTCCAACTACTAGGAATTCTCTCTATTCCTAATTCCATCTAATCATCGTGCCTATACGCGCGTAACGATAATGAATGTTAACGCGTGGACCATCGCAAAGGTCCTTTCCATGACAGAGGTATAAGGACAGTAGTGTCCCCTCTTTGATCGATCATCTGCTGGACGAGAGAAAATTGGGGTAACTGTGCAAGACAATTTATTATTACGGGGGCCCACGTAATAACGACTTGTAGTGCACAGGAATCCTGGTGGACTCTGCGGGCCGAGCTAATGAAAACCATACAAAATTAATCTATAGGTGTCCTCACCTTCATCTGGTAGAACAACACATAGATCAGTGCTTTAGCACGTTAGAAAGTAGGAAGCCTGTCTTAGCCTACTTCGTGACTGACACTTCTACCTGCATACGAGACGTTTGAGAAAACGATATTTAAGCAAGAGAGGTGGAATGACATTCAGGAAGAATCAGTGACGATACACTCTCTACCACCTCTACACAAACAACCCCATCAAAGGGGAAATATACGCACCAGTAAAGCTAAAGACCTAAGAAAACCAATGTAACAGGAAATAACTAAAACTTGAATGACCAAGGCGATGTAGCCTCGAGTTCATTTCAAACAATAAGCCAAGTTGGCAAGCCTATGTGAAGGCTCAATAACTGTTTCCTCGCTCATACATTGATTATATATACATGTGAAATTGGGTGATTACATGATGGCTTATGGTGCTATGTATCTCATAGACAATTATGGAATATTGTCTAACCTACTCCATACCATTTTGACAGCAGAGAATGCCGCCCAGACGTGACACAAACACCAGTACGTTGCCAACAACAGAAGCTGAGCTTCAAGAGATAATCTCACAGGCAATTGCTCGACATGAAGCCCTCCGCTTCGAACAAAGTGGTGGCACTACCGGAAATAACCCTCCGACTGGCTGCACCTATAAACAATTCCTGGACTGCAAGCCACTAAATTTTGATGGCACAGGAGGTGCCGTTGCATTTGTACGTTGGGCAGAAAAGACTGACTCCATTCTAAGAATGAGTAACTGTTCGCCCCAACAGAGTGTTACTTATATCTCAGGGTTATTCGTAGATGGCGCACTCTCCTGGTGGAACCTTCAGGTTCAAACCCTTGGTGCGGATGCTGCTTATGCACTAAGCTGGGACGAGCTCAAGGAAATGATGGAAAAGAAATACTGTTCTAGGGCCGAAATCCAGAAGCTTGAGGTGGAGTTCTAGAACTTGAAAATGGACGGACCGAAGATTCCTGAATACGTCCAACGATTTCACGACTTGTCTAGGGTCGTCCCCTACTTAGTCAAACCGGAATTCAAAAGGGTTGAACGATTCATTTGGGGACTTGCACCTCAGATCAGGAGCATGGTTACTACCTCAAAGCCCTCATCCATTGCAGAGGCTATCGATATGAGTGTCACTCTTACTGAAGAAGCTCTACGTGCGGGAAAATTTTCGGAATCTGAGGATAACGAGAAAGAGACTCATGTGGAGTCGTCAAGCAACAAGAAGAGGAAGTCCTCAAACCTAAAGATGAGCACCCAAGTCAACTATGGAAGCTCTAAAACAGGCAAAAGAAAGAAAGTGAACCCGCCGCCTAGAAGGAAAACTGTTGGAGCCACTAATAAGGTTGGTGATAAGATTTACTCGGGAACTAAGCCGAAGTGCGAGGAATGCACTTTTCACCATAAAGGTCGATGTCCAAGGACTAAGTGCAGAAAGTGTGGAAAAGAAGGACACAGCAAGGACGCCTGTTGGGCGAAGGACCCAGATGGAAGAAATACGAGAATACCAGGTTGCTACAAATGTGGTGAAGCAGGGCACTTTAGGAAAGATTGCCCTAGGAAGAAACAAGCAAGGAAGGGTTTTCACGATCGAAACTCGTGAAGCACGCCAGGATCCAGATGCGGTTACGGGTACATTCCCTATTAACCAACTTAATGCATCTACTTTTAATTAATACTGGCACCAACTTTAACCTTGCATGCTTAGAACATAAGAAACTGCTTGGCCTAGTTTCGAGTAAAATAGACGCCCCGTATTCTTTAGAAATGATCATATAGGAGGCTAGTTTAAACAGTCGAAGCGATTAAGAATTGTATTTAGGGACTCAGAAGGTCGGAACCTTCTGTTACCATTGACTCGCGAAGTCATAATATGATAGTCAGCATGGATCAGAAATCCAAGTATACAGCTGAAGTCGTTCGATATGAGGAAATCAGAGGCACCCCTCTTGCGGATGATGAAACCCAACTTTCCTGCAATAGGTGCAAGGATGCCAGACCCCATAAGGCGGCAGATCTACGACATCCCTCATTGGTCGAAGAGGCATAGAAACGCCTCCAAGTAGACTGCAGAGCCTGAGAACATCCCCGTGACGAAAGAAGTCCCAGTAGCCCTTTCGAAAGACTTGCCAAGAACGCCTCTCCGTAGCGACGAGAGGAGTTCAGGATAAACCGCGTGCCAGGAGCAGCACCAGGGACGAATGACGCCATACCGACTAGCTTCACCAGCGAAGCATGAACCTCTGATATAACTGCAAGAGCTGCTAGACAGAGGAAATTAAAGACATGACATCCTTAGTTAAGGAGACAAGGAGAAAGTTGGTAGTCTCCACTTTACATAAACTTCAGAAAATTGAGAATCAGAATCCTTTGCCAAGGACTGATGACACAAATGAGCCAATCGTAAGGTTCCAGTTACCACTCAAAGATCAACTTGAGGACAAGAGGTCCTCCACTGTGAATACAAGAGGAAATATCCCTAAAACGACCTTTAGGACTTGCTTCGAGCATTACGAGATCCTTGTCGTATCATTTGGCTTGACACATGCATCGACAATATATTCGTGGACCCCATGAATCGAACGTATGAGCCATACCTGGATAAGTCATATACTTATTGACTACATTCTTATATGGCCAACGACCAAGGAAGGTCGTGAGCAACAGCTGCAATTTACCTTGCAACTCTTAGAGAAAGCACAGGTATGTGCAATGATGACGAAAAGCGGATTTCGAGTTCGCGAAGGGAGAACTGAAGATACATGGTGGATAAGAACGAAATTCATGCCAACCCTGCAACCAAGAGCTAAGGAGCTAGAGTTGCAATTATGTGACGTCTCTCGACAAAGTCTCGGTGGTACGTCGATGCAACGAGACCACAACATTGCGTACGCGGCACATTGTTTAAGGAATCATGAGAAAAGACCTTGAGATAGATACAGTAATTGCGCGCCGCAAACTGGACGTCATTCCCTGAAAGAAAACGCTGCACGATCTTTACTGATCACAAGGGTTGCAGCGCACCGATGATCGTAAGAACTCGAATATGAACTGAGCTGCTGAACGATGCAGACTGTACGAACACGATACGTGCTTGTGTGATAAACTTCGATAAAAAGTCGGAACACTCACTTGCCCTTAGTAGAGTTTTCCTACAACAGTACCGCTTCGTGTGAAGCTTCAGACGGAACATAGTAAATCGATCCCCGTCGTGTTGATCAGAGACCGGGAATAAGCAATCTACTGGCCCAAGTTGGCCCAGGAAATTAGAGGCAAGATCGTTCGGATATGTGACCATATCAGGACAGCCCGCAGAATACAGAAAGATTGCGCCGATGAGCGGCAGAAATCGTAAGAATATGAGACAAGAAGTATGACGAAAATGAGAGCCTTGCCTAGAGAAGGCGTAGTGTGAGTTGGAAAACGAAAAGGTTGAATCCCCGGTGTAGGGATCCGAACCATTGTTCACAAGATGAAACTCCCAGAAAAA
This sequence comes from Helianthus tuberosus, assembly GCA_030545235.1. Classification (NCBI taxonomy): domain Eukaryota; kingdom Viridiplantae; phylum Streptophyta; class Magnoliopsida; order Asterales; family Asteraceae; genus Helianthus; species Helianthus tuberosus. The sequence continues at coordinate 134,301,474 of CM060363.1, forward strand.
GATCAGTAGTGATCGCGACACATTCATGTGTCTAATTCGTTAGAGGAGTCTGACTCAAGGAGCAGTCGTTGTTTCCACAAATAAGATTCACGTCAATGACAAACGACAAGAATTACTATAGAAACCTGTTGAGGTTTTGGACCAAGAGTCCATAATACTATAGAAACCTGTTGAGGTTTTGGACCAAGAGTCCGTGATACTATAGAAACCTGTTGAGGTTATGGACCAAGAGTCCACAAGATACAGAAAAGACATGATTGATCTACTTGAGTGTGATCGAATTCACGGCATGACCCAGAGATTTCATGGGAAAATGAAGACAAATCATGAATCTAAGTGACCATATTGGTTTCACCACTCCCCTGCGACCGATGGCATCGCTTGAATTTCGGGACGAAATTCTTTTAACGGGGGGAGACTGTGACAACCGTCACTTTTCCGTACATTCTGTGCACGAAATGAACAGTAATTTGTGCTTAAATGACTGTACATGATCTGGTTTACCAGACAAATAAATTTCTGAATTCCATACAAGTGAATTCGTGCATGATATATGCTACAAGAATTACCTTATGATAGCGTTGCGTCAAAAAAATATTAGTAAACTCACCGGTAGGACACTATGTGTCAACGGAACTGCAGAAAGCAGTCAGACAATAAAATCGAGGCCTAGGTGTAGGTTCGTCGACAAAAGTACATTAAAACCCAAGAGTACATGTAAGGGTTTAATTTATAGACATTGCGAAAGCAAAAATAAGCACTAAAAAGCACCCGAAACGCACTTTAAGTGCAGAATTCTAATAAATTCAGCTCAATTCAGCTTTTAAATGTATAAATATTATGCAGAAATTACGTTTTATCATTCAGAAATATTTCCCCAAGTGTCGGGAATCGAAAGTGTTACAAAAGGACACTTAAAAGACACTAAAAAGTGTAATTTAGCACTTTAACGAACCGGTGCCTAACCGAACAACCGGATATTACTCGGAACACCAAAATAATGCTAGAAGCATTGTTTTTATTTTTCTACGCCAGTTAGGGTCCCCGAATACCCTAACACCCGTTACAACTCACCACATGCTAGTAACTAAGTTAACCTCCTAATTAACTAACTATTGTCTAACCACTTGGTTGGAAACCAACCATAAGACCCCCCCCCCCCCCAACGAAATCGGCTCCCCAAGGGGGCACCCCACTAATACTTTTGATTATAATAATCTTGCTTGCCCCATATCTTGAAGACACATTATCTAGAGGGTAATTAGAAGATGGGATTATAAATGTAACCATAAGTTCATAACATTACATAACCCACACTTAGAAAAATTCACTCTCCTCTCTCTCCCTCTCATTGAGTTCGGCCGAAACCCCCAAGCACCCATCCATCATTTTTTCGATTTCATTCAAGCCATTCCAAGCATCTACAAGGGTTAAGGATCGCGTATAAGGAACCTCGGTGCACTCGGATTGCGAAGGACCTCACTACATTGCCTTTATCCACACGATTTCCAACTAGTTTCTTCCCTAGCCTAGAGCTAGTTGTAAGTGTTTCTAATCACCTTCTTGATCTTGTCTAGGGTGGTTAATAAGAGATTTGTTGGTTGAAAATTATGAACACTAGAAATCATAACTTAAAGTCTTGAAAGTAAGATGAATATGTTGGATAAAAAGAAACTAGTGGTGTAAATCATGAAAATCTTGGTTAGTTGTGATTATTTTATGTTGTTTGTTACTAGAAGTGGGATGGATCATCATCTAACCATACTAGATCATGTTCAAGAACATGAACTAGTAGTATGTTAGTGCTAGAGTTGTGAAAGATGATGAACCTTCCACCCATGAAACATGAACTTGAGTAAAAGTAAATTTTCTTGTAAAATAAGACCCTAAACATGTAGATCTAAAGATCTACAAGTGGTTTTTCGGAAGAACCAAGCAAAAATATTAGTCTTGTTTAAAACCCGGATCTTACATGAACTAAATGTATTTTAGTAAATAAACAAGTGTGTAAACACTTGTGTAACAAGGAAGTTCAACAAAGAAATATTTTTGTGAATCTTGACTAGAAGTTGTGAAACTTCATATTCTTTAAAAATAAAGTTTTTAAGAAACTAAACTTATTTTTAAAGGTAACAAGACTTACTAAATGTGCTAGTAAGTTACTACATACTTTTACAAACTTTCAAGTTCATAAGTTGTGGTATATGCTTGTTTTGACAAGTTTGATAAATAAAGCTTGTATTGTTGAGTTTGTTGTTGATTCAAAAGAAAATAAACACATGTTTTGAAAACATGGGAAACCTCCATTTTTAGGGGAAACTCTGTCAACATTTTTATAAATTTTGACACTTAGAAAATACAAGTTTTTAAGAAACTTAATTCCCTAAAAATGTATTTAAGAGTATTACCAAGGTTTCCCTAATTTTTGGTGATAAGAAAAGAGGATTTCTTCAAGAATGAAAATGGATATAAATATGTATATTTTTGAGAGAAAAATATAAATTATTTTATCACCAACTTTTGTGCTAAGTGTGTATAATATGTGTTATACGTGCTAGTGTATTAAGACTTAAAAATACACTAAATACTCATGAGAAGTATAAACATAAAAATACACATACAACATACAAGATACATAATTCGGGTGCAAAGTGCAAAACACGAGATACTTATATTAATTTTAGAGAAAATAATATAAGTAAGATACGTAGTTAAAAATATAGAATATTTTTAACACAAGAATACGTACACAAGAGATAGTGATTGTACTTGTGCGATACAAGTCTAGTGACTAACGTTAAGAAAACACGTATAGGTCACGACGCTAGATAAGCAAATCCGGTGAAGTTTACGACGCAGGAACGCAAAGTTGTGAGTTCATGCTCCCCCTTTTCTTTAACTGTTTTTGGTTTTATAACTCTCGGGGGTGAAATACATGTTACAAATATTACAATTTTTACAAATGGTAAAAATACAAGAAGCACTCTTGGTGAGAACGAGTACCGAGTGCAATATGATTTGAGAATACAAAAAAATACGAGAAGCACTCTTGGTGAGTGCAATATGATGAGCTTTAAGAAAAGCCTAGAAAATACTAGATCATGTGAGCTTAAACTAGATATTGAGATACCATTAATACTTAATTAGGGACGAGGGTTAGATCTAACGGGTAAGGCCGAGCCCCACTCATGGTCCTTATGTGACCACTTGAGTGCTTCGGTGTCCCAGTCGAGGGAAATCGTCGCAGTCGAGGGTAATCGACACAGTCGAGGGTAATCGACACAGTCGAGGGAAATTGACACAGTCGAGGTTAATCGACACAGTCGAGGGAAATCGACATAGTTAGAGGGAGAATATACTAATGCTTCCTATGTCCTCACATGCCTTGAAGGAGAATATACTAAAGCTCCATATGTCCTCACGTGCCTTAATGTCCTTGTATAAACAATCATTTAAAACGTGGGGTACACAAGAACACTTGAATGATACTTGAGTACGTGGGGTACTCAAGAAAACGGGAATTATACTTGAGTACGTGGGGTACTCAAGAAAGACTTGAATTATACATGACACATACTATGTTTTCATACAAGGTATAAAATCGTGAAATACAAAAACGCATGAACTCGCTCAACTTTATGTTGATGTTTTCCAAAATTACATGTATTTCAGGTGACAGGATGGATCTTGGGCGCAAGTGTCGTAACTAGAAGTAGACTACAAGTTTAGATGTCATCCACTTTTGTTGAATTGTAACCTTGTCAAAGGTCATGTTTTGAAAACTTAAACAACAGGTGTTTGTAATACTCAAATTTTCATGAATGGATGAACATCGTTTTGATCATGTAGTTGTTTATTACGATTGAATGCAATGATAACAAGCTAGTCACACATCATACGCTTCCGCAAAAGACAGGGTGTGACATTTAAAACTTGAAATCGACGAGTAAAAAGAGCTAAAAAATAACTGAAAATATAAACACCCGCACACACGTCACTAACATAGATGCAAAAGTCAGTTACGCTTAGTGAGTTCTAATTATTTAAGTTAAAGTATTTTAAACACCTTGTAACCACCTTATTTTCAAACCGAACACCATCCCTGTAAAATCACCATTGTTGTATCTAACTGTGTTGCATCAATCTAAAGTTCAACGACTCTAGCTCGTCACCCAAAATGACCCACAACTATACCCATATCTTAAATCCGATAATCTTACAAGCAATCATCTTTTATGTGGATCATATTACCTAAACACCAAAGGACAACCCCTCCACGCGTCATAATTCATAGGTCGAGTAGCCAAACCAACCCAAATATCCGACATGACAATTAATGGCCTAAAAGACTCGTTTATCGTGAAGTACGACTGCTTATTAAAGCTTGTCCCCAAAACACACAAGACATTTCTTAGAATAAACTCAATGGCGACTAAACCTCATTTGATAACTACACAATTTATCATCGCTCGACAACTGCATAATAAAACATCATTCGTCACCCACATAATTAACACCATTCGACAACTGCATAATAAAACATCATGCGTCACCCGCATAATTAATCACCATCCATCACCCACATAGTTTATCATCATTTATCACCCACATAATATATCATCATTCATCAACAACAAAAATAAATATCATTTACCCACCACTTAACTAGTGCGAAAAAAATAAGCATACAATGTGGGAACCTAACAAATCAATTGTTACCCGTAGGCTTTCATCATTACCCTTATCAGGGTTTTGTCACCTCCAATTTGACCCCGACGAGTTCATCACATGCATATTACCCGAAGGGTCCGTTGTTGCCACTAGGGCTATTCATTAAACACCTCAAGGGTGTTTCTTGTGATCCGACGCCATCCTGAAGGTAATGACCCCATCACGAGTAACCATCATCAAGCACCTCAAGGATGCTAAATCACATAGACACACTTACAAGGTCTAAAGCACGTCAACTACCTGATAACAACTACCCTTAAATTCCCATCACCACTACGGTTTGAAAGCTAGTGATAAAATCACAGAATAAAATTCTACATGACTCATGTCATGCTATTGATATCGACACCTACAACGCCGCATACCCCAACAACTCCACATCACTAATAAAACATCATACACCTATGCAGGACTAATAAAGTCGAGTTAACCAGTATGCCGTAAAAACCATCCGAGTGAGATAATGTTTATAAAAAAATTAATCGCAAAATTCGAAAATATATAAAACTCCCAACACGTATGAAAACATGTGATAAGCATGTATCCCAACCCCAAAAACATTTAAAAAAATGTGAATTGGAACTCACCGGTTGCAAAGCTTCTAGTATACAAGCAAGCATAAATGCGTACTCGAATACGAACCTACCGCCCGAATAAGGTTACTAAAACCCTATAGACCCTCACATACGATAACATAGTCACATCCCGCTCTGTGTTCGCAAACCAAATTCTTTAAAATCTAGATGAGGGAATTGAGATGCATGCTAGCATGCTTAACTAATTAAGGTGCATGCTACTCTTAATGTATTTAGTTAAAATTCAAGCTCTAACACACTCTTAATTGTTTAATTAATACTTCATGTACACACACCCACATACGTAGATCCTAACCATCACCCAAATCATGGCATCCTTAAATACATTGTTCACAATATTAGATCAAATTTTGATATGTGTAGTTAATAGTTTGGGGGGTCTTTTGTAAACAATGATAGTTTAGGGTGTTATTGTAAATGTTGTATTGAGTTAGTTGAGGTTGGTAGTTATAATAACAGATAGGCTAACAGTCCGTGGTTAGCTTGGTTTTGGAAAATCTTCTTCTCTCTTAGTTTCTTTCTACAATTGAGCTCTATCATTGGTATCAGAGCTATTCGATCTTCGGACAACTCGTGATTCAAGCCCTAATTCATTGCAAAGAGATTGTTCAACAACGTTCTTTTGATCCTTCGGAATTGGTCAATTGTTCGATTCAATTCCCTTTCCATTCAATTCAAGCAGGGATTGATCATTTTTTCGTTCAATTCCATTCACGTTCAGTTCAAAAACAGGAATTGATCATTTGTTCGGATCAATTTCATTCGAATTCGTTTCAATTCTGAATTAATCTTTGTTCGATTGATTCAAACTCAAAATGACAGCAGTTACTCTGCAACAAGAGATGGAGAAATCCATTAAAGACAATGCGTTGTCCATTGGTAAAATGGAGATTAGTGTGCAAGATCTCCAAGCCAATTCACAATTAATCTCTGAGAATGTTCAGATGATGGTGAGTGGGGTGGAAGAAAACAAAGCTGTTGTAGTACAACTACAATTGCAAATTCAGGCAGTTTTGGATAAGTTGTCAACACTTGAGAATAATGACAAAGAATCACTGGTTCAAAATGGAAATCATGATAAGAGAATGCCAAGATTGGGAAGAATTGATTTTCCCAAATTTGGGGGTGAGGATGTAGAAGGATGGGTGTATAAGTGTAATCATTTCTTTGAAATGGATAAGACTCCAGAATAAGCAAAGGTTAGATTGGCAGTGATCAATTTGGAAGGGAAAGCTTTGCAGTGGCATCAAGGGTTCTTGAGGAGTAGTGGAAGGAGTATTGATGATGTGGGTTGGAATGAATACAACAGATCAGCCATTTCAAGATTTTCAGTGACCCTATTGGAGGATGCTATGGAAGAACTTAAGAATTTACACCAGACAGGTTCACTTCAAGAATACTGTGATTCTTTTGATTCTTATTTGAATAGGGTAGTGGTTTGTCAAGAATATGTTGTGAGTCTGTTTGTGGGGGGTTAAAGCCTGAATTAAGGTGTTTGGTAAAGGCTTTTAAACCAAAGACACTGAGAGAAGCCTATGCAGTAACCAAACAACAAGAGATGGTGTATAATACACTGTTTGGGACAGGTAGCCAAAAGAAACATGTTTACAATTCCTATAATTCCCATAAGTACAATAACATTGGGTTGAAGCCACCTCCCACTATGAATGCTAATACACCACCCCTATTACCAACACCTCTTAATACTCAACCTATTAAGACTATAAGAAGACTTACCACAAAAGAAATGGTTGAGAAGAGAGAAAAGGGAGAGTGTTTCTGGTGTAAGGATAAGTTCACTCCTGCTCATAACTGTAGGAACAAACAGTTATTCAATTTAGAGTTGGTTGATGAGGAAGAGGTGATAGACCAGGAACAAGTAGCAGTGGATGAAGGACAATTGATAGAAGCTGAGCCTCATATTTCTATACATGCAATCACAGGCATACCTTCTTATTCAACTATGAAGATTAATGGGTTAGTGGGCACTAGAAGGTTGAATATTTGGTGGATTCTGGTTCCACTCATAATTTCATTGATACAAAGGTAATAAGTAAAGTGCAATGTCCTTTACAACCTGTGAAGCCTATGAAGGTTACTGTTGCTAATGGTAATCAATTGAAGTGTGGCCAGAAGTGTAGTCACTTTAAGTGGATGATGCAGGGAGTGTGGTTTAATGCAGAAATGTTGGTATTATCACTGGAAAATTATGATATGGTCTTAGGGGTGCAGTGGTTGGCCACATTAGGGAATATTAACTGGAACTTTGCTGATATGACCATGCAGTTTAAAGTGCAAGGGAAAACTTATACATTGAAGGGTATTGAAACAAATTGTATGTGTTTATGTTCTGCTGAGAAGATGCTTATTTTGGTGAATCAAGGGCAGGGGCAGTTCAGTCACAGATGTTTGGGCTACAGTTGTTGCAGACTGAAGTGCAGGATGTGTTTGGGTCTACAGTATTGGATCCAGTGTTCAGCAAAGAATTGCAAGAATTATTGGAAGAGTATAGTGATGTGTTTCAAGTTCCAAATGCATTACCTCCTAGAAGGCAGTATGATCATAAGATAAATTTGAATAATAAGAACAAACCAATTAATTTGAGGTCCTATAGATATCAATCTGTGCAAAAGGATGTGATTGAGAAGATGACTCAAGAATTGCTAGAAACAGGAGTAATAAGAAGTAGCCAAAGTTCTTTTGCAGCTCCTGTTGTGTTGGTTAAGAAAAAAGATGGATCCTGGAGGATGTGTGTGGACTACAGGCAACTTAATGAGGCAACAGTAAAAAATAGATTCCCTATTCCTATATTTGATGAACTGTTGGAAGAATTGGGGGGAGCTACTGTGTTTTCTAAGCTGGACCTCAGATCAGGTTACCATCAGATAAGAATGCATGAGCCTGACATATACAAAACAGTTTTTAGAACACATCAAGGGCTATTTGAATTTCTGGTCATGCCTTTTGGGCTTACAAATGCCCCAGCTACATTTCAAGCATTAATGAACTACACTTTTAAAGATTTTTTGAGGAAATTTGTATTAGTGTTCTTTGATGATATCCTAGTTTACAGCAGTGGTTTTAAACAACACTTAAGTCAATTGCAGCAGGTCTTAGAAACTTTGAGACAAGGTCAATTATATGCTAAGAAGTCTAAGTGCATGTTTGGGGGCAGAAGGTAGAATACTTGGGGCATGTAATCACAAAGGAGGGGGTATCAACTGATCCTTCAAAGATTGAGGCAGTAGTTCAGTGGCCTAAGCCGAAAATGTGAAACAGTTGAGAGGGTTTTTGGGCCTATCTGGATATTACAGGAAATTTATCAGAGGGTATGGGGTTATAGCTAAACCTTTAACTGAGTTGCTTAAAAAGGATGGGTTCAAGTGGAATGAAAGTGCCCAGGACTCTTTTATCCAACTTAAACAAGCACTGAGTTCAGCACCTGTATTGGCATTGCCTGATCTATCTCAGCAATTCATAGTGGAGACAGATGCATCTTCATTGGGTATTGGGGCAGTTCTCATGCAAAACAACCATCCTTTAGCATTTATCAGCAAGGCCTTGTCTCCAAAGCAACAAACTTGGTCAGATTATGACAAAGAACTGTTAGCAATTCTGCTAGCAGTTAAATAGTGGCATTATTATTTGATCACTGGTCATTTTATCATAAAAACTGATCATAAGAGCTTGAAACATCTGTTGGATCAAAAGATTACTACACCTTTGCAACACTCCTGGATGGTGAAATTGATGAATTATGATTTTGAGATACAATATAAAAAAAAGTTGAAAATGTAGTGGTTGATGCTCTTTCAAGGTTACAAAGATCTTCTCTTTTCACTTTGGCAGTATCATATTTTGATCCTTTATTACTGTCAAAGATAAAAGCTTCATGGGAAACAAATGTTAATGTGCAATCCATTATTCAGCAGTTGAAGAAGGCAGTCGTTGTGGGTCAGTTCTCTTGGGAGGCAGATTTGTTAAAAAAGAAAGGGAAGTTAGTAGTTGGAAATGATGTTCAATTGAGGAAAGAACTGTTACAATGGTGTCATGGGTCAACTGTAGGAGGTCATTTAGGGGGTTAAAGCCACTTGTCAGAAGTAAAAGGGTTATTTTATTGGAGGGGCCAATCTAAAGATGTGAGAGGGTTCATAAGGCAATGCCATGTATGTCAACAGGCCAAATATGAGACTGTGGCCTCTCCTGGACTGATTCAACCATTACCTATTCCTATTTGTGTGTTTTCAGACATAAGTATGGATTTCATTACTGGCCTACCCTTGTCAAAGGGCAAAAATGTAATTTTTTGTGGTAGTGGATAGGCTTACTAAGTATGCTCATTTCATGGGCCTAACTCATCCTATTTCTACAAGTTCTGCGGCTCAATGCTTTATTGATCATGTCTATAAATTGCATGGATGGCCTACAACTATAGGATCAGACAGAGATGCAGTTTTCTTGAGTACTTTTTGGCAAGAGTTTACAAGACTGCAAGGAATTGAGCTGGCTATGTCAACTGCATACCATCCACAAACAGATGGCCAGACAGAGGTGGTAAATAGGTGTTTGGAAACTTATCTTAGGTGTATGATCTTACACTATGGGAAGTCTTGGGCTCATTGGTTGTCTTTGTCTGAATGGTGGTACAACACTAATTACCACACTTCTATAAAGACCACTCCATTTCAGGCTTTACATGGGTTTGCTCCTCCTTTGCATGTACCTTATGTACATAGAGATACTAAAGTTGCAAGTTTGGATGAAGAGATGTGCTCTAGAGAAGAAGCTATATCAATATTGAGGTCTACACTGTTGATGGCTCAAAACAGATTAAAGCAATAAGCCAATAAGCATAGAAGTGATAGAATGTTTAAAGAAGGTGATTGGGTATATTTGAAACTATGGCCTTATGTTCAGACATCTTTGAGAGTGGTAACATTTAATAAGTTTTCTCCGAAGTATTATGGACCTTATTTGATCATAAAAAGGATTGGAGAAGTTGCTTACCAGTTGGATTTGCCTCAGGAATCACAATTGCATCCAGTCTTCCATGTATCACTTCTTAAACAGGCCAATGGTCCACCAACCACTGTTGTTCCTGTTCCAACAGTGGCTAGGTTCTTGTATCAACCTGCCAAGGTATTGGATCATCGTTTGATAAAGAAAGGAAGGAAAGGGGTACATCATGTATTAATTCAGTGGGAAGGCTTATCAGTAGTTGAGGCTACGTGGGAGAATAAACATGATCTACAACTGAGATTTCCTGATTTTCAGTTCTAGTAGTGGTTGTTGGTTATCAGTGTTTGAGGCTTCTCCGTGGTTTGTCTCTTATCAGGGGGTGAGGTTTATGTCACACCCCCAAAATACCACATGCGGAATCACCGCGGGGCGTGTGACGTACCAGGATCCAAGCCACCAATCACATTGAACTACGTATAATATTTAAATAAAACATTCCATTAATTTCAAAAATGTAAATCCAAGACATAAGTTAAACCAAAGTAGTTGTTCAGCGGAAGCATAATGTAAATTGTAAACCATTAGTTTCAAAACAAGTGTTCATAATCACCGAAGCAAGTATCCAAGAGTCTCGATCCATGACCACTCCAGCACTCCCAGATAGCAAGTCCATATATAGAATCTAACGACCTGCAAGCATGCAGACAAGTGTGTCAGACAACGCTGGTACGTGTTTAGATACCAGTTACCAGATTAAAACATTTCACATATTTGATTTGATGTTGTTCTTAACTCGAATACCGCAAATGGCTACAAGATGTTTTTGCCCAACCCCAATGTCTCTATCAAAACATTGGTCATGCTTTAAGGTAATTAGTTCACGCCCGTCCTCCCCGGTATGGTGTGAGGGTGCCAAACCTAATAGCGCTATCAACTAATAACCTCGTTGCCTCCCCGGCAACTATCGGTAGATGTAAGGGGTCTTAAATGATAGAAATGAGTGTAATAACCAACCTCCCAATAACCCGACGTTCCTCCCCGGAACAATTACCAAATATCCCTCCCCGGGATGCATGTTTGGAAAAAGAGCAGTGAACTCACCTTGGTTTGCTCGGTAAGATTAGTTACGTGTTTACAGTTGGTCAACCGAATCCTATTATAATTACCAGTAACAGTCAGTTTTATAGCACTAAATCATATATTCCCAATGCATATTACACATGCAACTCGCACATAATATCATGCAAGGTGTAGTAGTTGGTCATGCAACCCAACAGTCGATGCCATACATCATATTATCACATAGTGGGTTTTTGAACCCCATACCAGTTCGTTTACATGATCATTTGTTATTATCAGATTACAACTATCAACATTAATCATCCAAGTGGAATTAATCCAAACATTCCAGTATTGTAATGAACACTTTCATAACAAGAGGGCATGGCCCTAATCTATAACTAGCCATTTGTGTACACATAGCAAAATGTTGACAACATTATTTTAATTGACAAGAACCCTAGCTTAGCATATACATTGGTTTTAGCATGCAGTCAATGGGTTCCTATAAACACATAATTCAGATCACTATCCATCTACTTAGTTATTGCTTGACAGACTTGTATAACAGTGAAGGCTCTTAGCCGAGGAAGAATCCCCAGCGACGAAACATATGTCACGACGAAAGTTACTTTTAGTCGTATGCCTGGCCGACGAAACATCCTGGGTTTCGTCGAGGTTAAGTGTGACGAAAGGGTTCATTCTTCGACGAAACCTCACTATTGTTTCGTCGAGTTCACCCATGGCGAAAGTCCACATGTTTTCACGCATTCAGTTATCGTTCAGTATATCAAACCCTAATCATCTTAATAAAAGTCATCCCCACCAATCATACGCATCAGATTAAATCATCACAGTCAATAACATAATGAATTCTCACAATACCAATCAAAACAGTTATAACTTCGATTATTATAATCTAGATCATTCAACATAATTCATCATTCAACAGTTTTATCAATAGCGGCCCAATAGAAATTGATTAAGATCATAGTTATCAGCCATCATTCAATTGAGATATCATTTAACTATTGTCAGATAACTACTTGATTCGGCCCATGTGTTTATTTTGAAAGGTCCAATAGTATTGTGAATTAGTGGGTTTGGGTCAGAATGTTGTTCTCGATTCCAGCAAAGACAATTACTGATTTCACATGGCAATTTTTGTTTAATCAAGAAGTGGTCAGGTTCATGAGTAATCAGTAACATGAACTAATCATTAACATTGACAAACTCATGGACTCCTATCATGCCCACTGTTATACCAATCGGTTAACTACCAACATCATATGTAATCATAACAATTATCACATGAAATCATAACAATTACCACGTCCAGAATACTACAACTAACATAGATGAAACACTAACCGTGATATCAAGTGAGCCGGTTCGATCAAAACACGAGACCTCGAATGATAAAGAAAACTGTCGTCGGGTGAGAGAGAGGAAGACAGAATGTAGGGTTTTCGATTGTGTTTACAGGTTACGTAAGTTTTAACACACGTGAAGTTGGGCTACAATGGCTTGTGGGTCGAAAGCCCATCTCCGGCGAAACCCCTATAGACGAAATATACATATTTCGTCGCACACAGGGATGACCAACTTTCGTCAGGCATTTTTCATCAAGTTTCGTCAAGTCCAACTCGGGTCATATTATGTTTATATTAAATATCAACATTAAACATTACTACACTAAACATTACTACACTTAGCCAAATAATTACACATCACATGGACAAATTATAATCAAAACAGGGTTATCAAACAAGTGATTCGTAGGAAAGGGACCTTGAAATCTCAGGATGTCACAGTTTATCAGTGGTTGAGGCTAATCAGTAGTTAAGTCTTAATAGTGGGTGAGTATTATCAGTAGTTATGGTTTAACAGTGGATTAGTAGTGTCAGTATATTGTAAATGTTGTATTGAGTTAGTTGAGGTTGGTAGTTATAATAACAGATAGGCTAACAGTTAGTGGTTAGCTTGGTTTTGGAAAATCTTCTTCTCTCTTAGTTTCTTTCTACAATTGAGCTCTATCAAATTTATTCTACAATCATGCATGCATACTCCATCTGATCCGTAACAAGCTTTATCATCTTCACCACTCTAGTTCGTTTACGAACTTGCTTAAACATTCCCACACATCTCCATGGCAATTTGAATTAACAAGACTAGTTCGTTAGAAATGATAAAATTTGGGATGTTACAAACATGCTCATCGTTATTTGGGTCTTCAAACTCGACTATCCATTTGCGATAAATATCATGAAATCTTTCAATCAGCTTGTATATACTTAGGAGGCGTTTGGTTTGCAGAATGATTTGGAATTGGAATTGAAATTTATATAGGAATTAGAATTTGAAGGAATTGGATTTGGAATTTAAACATTCCAATTGGAATTGGAAATTGTTGGAATTGAAATCTCAATTCCATTTTTGTTGTGTTTGGTTGTCAAATGAATTGTAATCCATCACCCTGGCACCCACGACCACCAGTTCGGGTCGAAACGGTTCGCGTCGAAACGATTCGGTTCGAAGTGGTTCGATTCGAAACGGTACTGGTCGAAATGATTCAGATCGAAACGGTACGAGTCGAAACGGTTCGGATCGAAATGGCACGAGTCGAAGCGGTTCGCGTCAAAACGGTACGGGTCGAAACGGTTTGATTCGAAACGCTACGGGTCGAAACGGTTCGCGTCGAAACAGATCGATTTGAAACAGTACGGGTCGAAACGGCTCGATTCGAAACGGTACGGGTCAAAATCGTTCGCGTCGAAACGTTACGGGTCGAAACGACATGAGTCGAAACTGTTCGCGTCGAAATGGTACGGGTCGAAACGGTTCGGATCGAAACCAGTATGGGTCGAAACAGTTCGGATCGAAACGGTACGGGTTGAAATGGTGCGGGTCAAAACGGTCGAATATTCCAATGAATTTACTTTAATTCCTTTACATATAGGAAGGATTTTGAATTCCTTTAGTTAAAGGAATTTGAAGGAATTCATGCCTAGTTCCAATTCCAATTTCATTGTCAACCAAACACATGAAGATTGGAATTGGGATTCCAATTCCATCAAATTCAGTGAACCAAACATTTCAAGAGATGGAATTCAAATTCCAATTCCCATAAATTCCATTGAATTCCCGCGAACCAAATGCCCCCTTATAATTTTTGTTTTGAGATTATCACTTGTACGGTCGATTTCAAAACTCATTTCCTCATCAAACCTCTCCTTAAGACGATTCCAAAAACCAGAACCACAATAATTCCTTGTACCCTCCTCTTGTAAGTCCCGGTGGGATATATACTCGGTTCGACTACCTGAAAGTTCCTACCCGGTTCTTCATATGTTTTCAACAATCAATTCCCAACCGGTTCATACCCTTTTAAACTGGGATCTAAAATGGGCTTAATCCATCTCACTACCAAACCGGTTTCGTTTTACACTTTTACTTAATAATCAATTGGAGAGCATATAAATGGGCCTAGACAATAGACGATCTAGTGAGCCCAATAACCACAACCAAACACTCGTTATCATCTTCAATCTTCAGCTAGGGTTTCTCTGATCACAACCTGAGCACCACTTTGTCATCAATGGCGAAACCAGGCCGCGGCCGTCCCGCCGCACCCTCTCGCTCCGGCTCCGCCTCCTCATCTCGCTCTCGCTCCGTCTCCGGCTCCTCTGGCTCATCCCGTTCCAGATCTCGCTCTAGATCCTACTCGTCGTCTTCGTCTCCGTCTGGCAGCGTCAGTTCTCGCAGCCGCAGTCCTCCGGCGAAGAAGAGGTTTGTTTTCGTGGTTGTAATCTGGTTATGTTTAGGTTATTTGAGATTTTTGTGTTTTTAGGGTTTAGTTATGCTGAGTTGTTTTTGTGGTTTTGACAGTTCTGGTGATGGACTGAGGCGAGGTCGGTCTCCGCAAGCGCAGTCTAAGAGGAGTTCTCCACCTCCAAGGTTGAAATGTTACTGTGTGATGTGTTTGTTTTACCTAATTTGAATAGTTGTGTTTGTGAATTGGAGCTACATTTTGACTTGCTAGAGATCCTATGCATTTTCATTTTTATTGGTTTTGAATATTGGTGCTTTTAATGTGTAATGTCTGTTATTTAGCAATTTATGTTGTGTATAGATTAAGATTATGTCTTAACAAAAAAAAAAAAAAGGGTAATTGCACGGTACCCCTGACCGCGGAAGGGATCTCCCTTCCCAGTTCACCACCCGACAAGGATCCCTGGCGGCAAATACCCATAGCCATCAAAGAGGGGTAAGAAACATGTTTCGAACCCGAGACCTCGAGTGTCCTCGGTCCGGCTTTAAAGCGGGTGTCGGTGGCCACCAAAGTGGCACTAATGGGAATTGAACTTGGGTCTCCATTGGAGAACCCAAGTCACTCCACCACTAGGCCACTTGTGGTGGTTAACAAAGGGTGAGCTTAAAAAGCAAAAGGTCTGAGATAAGCAAGGCGCATGCCGCATTCACATAGCATAAGCATACCATTTTTTTGGGTATATTAGACATGTTTTAGGCTTGTTTAGGGCTAGTTTAGGGTCGTTTCAGTCTTTCAGACCAATTTTGGATGTTGCAGACTAGTGTGGCTGGAATGTGTAGTTTTTTTTTTACCTGAACTTTGCTAGAACGTTCTCAGAGCACGTGGATGATTTGCAAGGTGCTTTCCTTGCGGCTCAATTTTCCTGAGGGCCTAGGCATGCGTCTGAAGGGCTTTTGACAACATAGGCATTAATAGTTGCTTCTTGTTAGTTTCAGTTCGTGCTTATGGAATTAATTTTCCATTTTAAGGGCATTTTTAATCATGGTTTAAAAAAACGCTCGAGGCGTCCGTTTTGAGGCGCGCCTCGAGGCGAAACGTCCAGAAATCGAATCTGAGGCGGCGCCTCACTGCTTGTTTTTATACGTACGCCTCAAAGGTATGAGGCAGACGTTTCTTGTCGAGGCGGAACGGAAATTAAGAGTCGTACATGTCTTTTTAGGCGAGAGAAATTAGGGTTTTATAGGGTTACCGAAGAAAACAGGGTCGATTCAGAAAGAGGCTGGATGAAATACAGAGTAGAAACTTTGAAGTAGATTAAAGATGGAAACGTACCTGGCTTGTAGCGTTGAGTGACCAAGAAAAATTAGGGTTTCAGGAATGGAGAAGATGATGGAGGCGTAACTCTTTTAGGGTTACTGAAAAAAGGACGGCTCTTTTATTCATTCCATTTACAAAAACTTACATTCGGACCCTTAAACATTAAACTTTTATCATATTTAACCCAAAACAATTCTCACAAGTTTCTTTACATTAGGAAAGTTATATGTTTTACGTTTAGTATTTTATTTTTTAAAAGATATATAATTTTTATACTTATTTTTTAATTCCGCCTCGGGCTTACGCCTCGGTTCGCCTTGAGGCTTACGCCTCGTGAGGCGAAGGGAAAACGCCTCAAAACTAGTTTCCGTTTTTTTAAACCTTGGGTTTAATCACTGTAAGTGAAAAGCTGGTACTTGAGATGTAGTTGATCATACTATGCGCTCCTATTTTTTGATCAAGCTTAAAAAGTTGAACTGCTATTGTGTTGTTTGCTATTTGCTTTATTTATGGGATGTGCAATAAATATTATCGAAAGCTTAGTGTGTTCGTGTTGTACCATATAAAATATCCAGTGATTGGTTCATCTCTTGTTCATGATCTCAGTGTATTACTTAGTCAAAACTGCATGGTTGTGTGGTTTAAAACTAATCCAAACTTGCAGATACTTTCTGGCATACTTGTTAAAAGCCATCGCCTCTTGCGCCTAGGCCCATTTTCTAGTTGAGGCTAGGCAATTGTGCTTTAAGTCAAGGCAATTGCGCTTCATTCTTTAGGTGATGGTTTAGGCGCATATTTTGGCGAGAGTCCTAGATTCTAGAGAGTTTTCGGCCAAATTCTCTAAATTCTGGCAAGATTCCAGCAAGATTTCTACTTTTCTACACTAATATTTTAAAATTTTGGTACTAGATAGATGAACTTATTGTGCGCTTATTTTTTCTCACGCCCTCGCGTTTTTGTGCTTTGTTCCTAGTCCCCAGGCGAGGTCTATGTGCCTTGACTGAGCCTAGCGCCTTTAATAACTTTGCTTTCTGGTTTCAAAAGCATTCACTTTGATTGGTACACATAATAAAAGGGAACTTAATGATATACAAATGTTATATATGCAAGCTTTTTTGTATGAAGAAGGATGCACATTTGACTCGCAACATGATGTTCATGTATGTGTTAAGTTACTTTGACAAGTTGACTGCAAGAGTCAATTATGAGATGGACACAACTAACATAACATACTGTTTGATAGTTTTTTTGAAGCACAGGAAAGTAAGTGATTTGCATGTTACTTTAGACATGTTTTAGGCATGTCTAGGGCTAGTTTAGGCTTGGGCTTCACATCGACTGGGCGCCAGGGTGCGTCTTGATAACTTCGATGCTAATACATGCCTATGGGTGTTTATATAATTTTGTTGGTGGAAGTTGATTTTTTCCATAACATTTGTATCATAAGAGATAGACACCATGTGAGGAAGGATAATATACAGTTCTCTAAATACTTCTGTTTTTATGCTACTTTTTAGGCTTTTTGATTTAGAAAGGTGTGCAATCTTGCTTTTTTTTTTTTTTAAATTAAGGGCTTGAGTTTCTTAGACCTATTAGTAAAGTAATCATTCTGATTTCTTACTTGGTTTATATTACTTTTTTTGTAGTCAATGACTGGGTGCCATTGCTACTATTTTTACCTGCAAAGGTTCTTTGTCTAAATTAACTTCTTGTCATTGTTTTTACAGAAAAGCTTCTCCTGTCCCTGAGTCACTTGTTCTTCACATTGGCCAGCTCACAAGGAACGTAAATGAAAATCATTTGAAAGAAATTTTTGGTAATATACCTGATCTGGTTGCTTACTAGTTATATACTCTTTTCTGTTTATTGTTTAAGTTTTCACTTAGGCCTGGAAGCATTATATCTTTACGTTTTAGACATGCAATTTGTTTAATTTTTGGTACCTAGTAAACTAAGAGGCCACTGATGGATACACTCATACACCACAAGCAATTTGATTCGCGTCTTAACTGTCAATTTTACCTATTTTATGTCCATAAAATCAAAAGCTGAAGTAGTAAAATGCATGTTTAATCTGACACAGGCTCACTTTATTAAACTTAATTTAAGCGATTATTATGTACTGTCCTTATTTACATGGTCAAATGTGCTCATTTAAAAGTTTTGATAGATAAATAATTAACTTATATTTTTAAAAATTGTGTCTGAGAGCGCTTGATTTGGCTAGTAGATTTGAAGCTAGTTTATACAAAATTGAAAGTTTAAGGCGTCAATGGTTACATTATTTTGGCGGTGTGATCATAGTATCATTTTTCTGTATCACTGTTTACCAATCACTTCTAAGATAATTAGTAGCTTTATTTCCTAGGGGAATTACTAGCATTACTTATTGTTACTTTCTTAGGGAAGTGACTGCTTTTGGAGGATAATGAATAATTTACTGTTTTTGCTAGACTTTATTTCCAGTGATTTTTTTTGCTTATGTGTCTTACTGTTTATCCTTGTATAACATGCGCCATATTTTTCACTACAGGAACTTTTGGTGAAGTTGTACATGTACGGCTGGCTATGGATCACATTGTAAGATTTATGTTGTATATTCTCTTAGTGAGTAGGAATAAAGCTGGCAGTTTCAACTTATTTTACATTCAAATGGGCTGATTGATGTTAAATTTTATGTAATAATTTAAGTTAAGCAGCTTAAGCAAAAAGGAAACTGCTCGTGGGGACGAAACAGGCTGAAAATAATTTGAAATAGGTGTAAATGCAAAAAACCTTTTACGGCATTATCATAGTTATCGATAGCGAACATAGTGTTCGCTATCGCGCGCTTCGTAGCGAATCGACCATATCTCGCAATATGTTACTTAGCGACTCCATAGCGTGATTATAGCAGGATTCCGACCACGAATTCCGGCTCCGGTGCTGTAATTTCTGCCTGAAACCTACCGGAAGTCAGGAAGAAGAGAAGAAGAAGAGCGGCTGCGTTCTGTGTTTTAGCTTTTTAGGGTTAAATAACTTTTTGGATTTTAACCTTTAACCCCTCTATCTTTTCACTAGTTAACATATAGTCCCTAAAACTTGTAAAAGTTTACATAAAAGTGAAAATAGTTTGTGTATTTTAACATTTAACCCCCTCTATGATCACTAGTTTACATTTGGTCCTTAAACTTCAAAATCTATACATAAAAAGTATAAAATTAACATTATATATATAAGCAAATTACAATTAGCTATTTTTATTTCTTAAATTTTTAACTACCTTATCGCTAAACACAAAATAGCGGGCGCTATTTCGTCGCTATTGCTACGTAGCATATATGTATGGCTGTTCATAAAGCTCGCGACTCGTAGCTCGCTCGAAAGAAGCTCGAGAAAAACTAGCTAAAAAACTCAATTTGAGATGACGTGAACCAAGCTGGCTCATTTTGTAACCAAGCCGAGCTCGAGCTAAGCTGGGCTCGGCTCGTTGGCTCGTTCTTAGGCTCGTTTAACTCCGATGTCCTCGTCGCTATTTGTCGCTATTCGCTATCGATAACTATGGGCATTATGTTAAAACCAGTTTAATTTCTTGTTTAGCAGCTAGTGTTAGCACACTTTTTATGATGTTGAAAAATAAACAAAAAAATGTTGAAAAACTCTATTTTTTATTGTTGAGGTTAGTTGAAGATTGGTTTTCTGTTTATTTTCAGGTTAACCTTCCAAAAGGATCTGGATATGTTGAGTTCAAGTTAAGAGCCGATGCTGAAAAAGCTCAATTACATATGGATGGTGTACGTTTAATTATGACGAACTCTTTTAATCAAATAAAGTACTATTTTATTAACTCATGCTGTTGTGGCATTGTTGCAGGCTCAAATTGATGGGAAGGTTGTTCAAGCCAAGTTTACTTTACCTGAGAGAAAGAAAACCTCACCACCTCCCAAGCCTTTGACCACCGGTTCAAGGAGAGATTTGCCCAAAAATGATAATGCTGGCGCGGATGCTGAAAAAGATGGACCCAAACGTGGCCCCGCTGGTATACCATAATTATCAACCAATATATATTTTTATGAAACAAGTAGGGTAACTAATTCAGTGTTTCTTTAACAGCATCTCCTCGCCGTAGACCTCCATCACCACCACGACGGAGGTCTCCTCCTCCCAGAAGAGGATCTCCTCCCCGTCGCCGTATCGACTCCCCTCCTCGACGGCCAGAATCTCCTTACCGCCGTGGCGGCTCACCGCCACCTCCTAGAAGGCGGCCTGCATCACCACCGCCTCCAAGAAGGCGGCCTGCATCACCACCGGCTAGAGGCCGCTCACCTTCTCCACCAGGAAGACGTTACAATCGATCACCTCTTAGGTTACTTTTAATGTTTTTATTTGGCTAGTATATAATTAATATATTAATATAACTAGATTTAACTAAATATGTATTTTTAATAGAGCATCTCCTCGTCGGCCGCGTGCTAGTCCCATTCGAAGGCGGTCACCCCCACCAAGACGCCGGTAATTATAATATTTAATATAATAATAGTTATGTTATTAGTTTGTCTTTTTGTGGGTAAATCTGCTTTACCAACTGTAATTTTGTGTGCCAAGGAGTCCACCTCCCAGAAGGTCATCTCTGAGTCGTAGGCGGAGCCGCTCACCTATCAGAAGGCGTGCACGCTCACGTTCTCGTTCTAAATCAGTTTCACCTAGGCGGTAACATATTCTTACTTTTCGTTTTCAAAGTTTAATTCGTCTAATTGTGAGACTTTCATCATCATCATCATCATCATACTCAGTATATCCCACCAATAGCAAAGCTAAGGTAGGGTCTGAGGAGGGTGAGATGTAGACAGCCTTACCTCTACCCCGTAGGAATAGAGAGGCTGCTTCCAATGAGACCCTCGGCTCGATTGTAGTTTTGCATCAAGCCTTGGACATAAGGCACATAACACTCAGCAATTGAGACAAACGCCGATTAGTGCATGTACCCCCTTGTCTTTTGGCTATCAACGCCACCACATGATGCATGATTTCAATTGTAATTTCATAACCATAGGTTGTTTCTTTACATTTATACAGGGGCCGGCCGCCAGTTGGCAGGCGCGGGAGGTCGTCATCTTACTCGAGTTCCCCAAGCCCACGAAAGGTCTAAACTTTGTTTAATTTAGTGAAAAGGAGATTCGCCAACTACATTTAGTTGAAACTAATATTTTTCTTTTCGACGGTAATAGGTGGCAAGAAAAGTATCAAGAAGTCGCAGTCCTAAAAGGTATTTTTAATGGTTTTAATATGTTTTTAGGGGTGTAAACATGCCAAGCACGAGCTCAGCCAATACGTTTGAGCTCATTTTTAAAAAAAATTTCACGTTGCTCCGGCTAGAATTGTTTGTCTCAGAGTTATATATCGAAGGCTTGAGTTCACTTTCTGAGAAAATTCTTCCGTTGCTCGGGCTCAAATCGTTTATTAGTTTATTTGTTATTTTTTTAATTTGTATACGTATATAATTATTTTAATTACTTTTATTATAAAAAGTGTATATAATAATATCTAATATTTAATATATGCTTTTTAAAAAAATTACAATATGTATGAATATTAGGCTTGTTTAGGTTTTTGAGCTGTAGCGTTTTATAATTAAAGGCTGGGTTTTGGTTTATTTAATAAACAAGCACCAATTTAGGCTCAAATTCGGGCTCAAACTCGTTTAAGCTTGGTAAGCTAATTTCAAGTAGCTAACCAGAGGTTTCCCCATTATGGATAACAAAGTAATTTTTAGAGCATGTTGAGGACATGTTTTTTAAGTTGCCAATATTTATTTGTATGGTGGTTGTTTATGTTGGTGAAGGCCTATAAGACGAAGAAGCAGCAGTAACAGTAGCAGCAGCAGCGGCGGTTCACTTCCCCCACCACCACCGCCGCCACCAGGACCACCACCTCGTAGGCCTTGAGCCCCATATATGGAGTACCGAACTTGATTTTATTTCGGAACGGCCGATGTGTAGTGATTTGTGTTCTGTGGTTTGTTTGGATGTGATTAACAGAATTCATGCATTGACCGTCTAAACATGTTTATACTTTCTAAATCTCTACTATTTGCATCCAAATACTATTTGCTTTTTCCCTTTCCAAATTTGTAGTTGCAGCTGGTCGGTCATAAGATATGGTAGTTGTGTTCGGCTGATGGTTTGGCTTAGTTATATAAATGTGTGTTACCGGTTGTTATGTTTATTATGTCTAACTAGCGTCAACTCAAACTTAAACAATCGTGTCATCTGAACATGACATACGTTGTAACTTATGTTATTAGTGTGTGAAATAGATTGCATGCAGACTGTAGTGAACTAGTTATGTTTTGGTCAGTTGAATGATCTATAAATTTTATTTTAAAATTGTTTAATTTTAGTTTATTCTTCAAAATATAAAGATTATTAAACGTATGTTAAACCCAATAGTTAGTCCTAGCTTTCGTTCGGTTCTTTTTCTTATAAAAACCAAGCTTGTGACTGTTTTATTTTTTTTATCTCGCCATTTTGACATAAATATTATTAAAATCAGAGTTTTGTTGGAGCTTTATTTTTTGTTTTAAAGTTTCAGTTTCACCTATTATACTATAAAATACCTTATGCCTTTGATCCAATAATTTTATTTCTCTTATAACTTTTGTTTGTTAGGATATATTTTCTAAAAAGTAAATACGTGT
Organism: Helianthus tuberosus; assembly: GCA_030545235.1. Taxonomy (NCBI): domain Eukaryota; kingdom Viridiplantae; phylum Streptophyta; class Magnoliopsida; order Asterales; family Asteraceae; genus Helianthus; species Helianthus tuberosus. The sequence goes on from CM060363.1 coordinate 134,324,584, forward strand.
CTGCCTATAATTTGTTTCTCTATGCATTATGATATATTTGTTATTAAAAACAGAGTTTTACTCGAATAGCTGTATGGTGATGATCCGAGCCGTTACCGACCGAACAATGTGAGTACCAGTACTGGTATCGGTATTCGTTATGGTTGCACGACTTTATTTATATCGAGGTAAAAAACGACTTTATTTTTTGGGTTACATCATACATCTTTTGCATGATTTTTTTTTCTTTTAGCACACAAAAGGATTCTTAAAAATTTTAATATCCTGCTGCAACACGTGAGTTTCACCTCATTCAACCTCTATTAGAAATAAGGTTGGTGGGTAGACACATGAGCACTTGTGAGTTCATGGTACAATCATCGACTGCAAGTTGTCTGCTTTTTTCTTTTCTTTTCTTTTGTTGCTAAAAACTTCATTCACCTTCTGTTTCTTTCCACGTGTTTTATGCTTTGGCCAAAAATGCTGTCTAACTCTTCAATTCTAAAAAAAAATTGCTTGCGATTATCTACTGTCAATGAGAAGTTAGATTTGAGAGGAAATGTCCAAAATGCACCTGGCTTTAAAAATATTAATAATCAATTAATTAATTAAGTAATAATAAAATTAGATATATTTCTAATAATTAAACCAACCCATCCACCACGCCTCTTCATCTTCAACATCATCACAGTGGATCAATATGGGTGCTAACATCAACAAGAAGCATTTCAGATTCGATTTTTAAATTGGTGTTACATTCCAAATTGGACTCCGTGTGCTCTTTCAAAATCAAAATCAGACTTCACATTCTAAATCGGTAGCAATCTACGATTGATTATTGTATTACATGTATACTTACTTGTTTTACAAAATCTAGTACTCTACGCTACGTGTCAAGAATTCGGTCAATATAGTTCTTTAGGGTGTCGGCACTCAGTATAGCAACAAAGTCGTAAAATAGGATATAATATCGATAACAATACCGTTATCGAACGGAATAGGTTAGATTTTTGTCACGGCATTCCAACACTCGTAACCTACGATGCTAACAAAATATGTTGCATTGAATACAACTTTGTTTTTAACAAAATTTATACCAGGATATCTAGAAAAAAAAATTAAACACAATTGCGTATTTAGATGTTTTGAAAAAGCTAACAAAATAAAGTTATCAAAGAAAATTGTTACATAAAACTAAAAAGGGCTAAATGTGTATATTATTTATAGTATAAAGGGTGAAATTGAAAAGATTTCGCACGATATGCGGCGGGAATTCTATGCCCAAAGTTAAATGAGTTAAAGGTGGATATTATTTATGATATCGGTTCGGTTCGTTATAGTACCGACTCTTGCTGTAACAACCGAAAGAGAAAACCTACAAAATATAGTCGTGACATGACCAAAAGGATATCGACATGTGTTTTCTAACTCAGGATGAACACATATATAAACTTATAAATGGAAAACATGTGTTTTAACAAAAAAAAAAAAAAAAAAGAGTTCGGTTCCTAGTGATATACACAGTTTGTGACAGATTCGACAGATCACCTACATTTGAAAGATTCACATAGACAATACAAGAATCATCTATACATGGTGGATTGTAATTTTTGGAAACAACCCTGAAAAGATAGATTGGTAAACAACCCTGAAAAGATTGAGTCTCTTATCATCGATGGAACACCGACTGGAGCTAACGGGGTGTTTGGGATTACTTTTAACTTATGACTTATTACTTCTAAGAAGTCATAAGTGAGAAGTAAGAATTTCTTACTTCTCAATTTCTCCTTCTTCAAGCCATTTCAAACCATAAAAGCCAAACACCCACTAAGACTAGTTTTCCAACGGATCACTGACGACTTCTTTAATGCTGTGAAAATCTATATATAATAAAAAGAAAAGTGAATGAACAGTAGTGAATGATCTATATATAATAAAAAGGTCTATATATAATAAAAAGGAAAGTGAATGAACAATAGTGAATGATCTATATATAATTAAAAGGAAAGTGAATGAAGAGTGATCATCTAGGGTATATTAGAATATAAGGTATGGGATGAGGGTTGTGGCGTGGGTTGGGTACAAACGCCCAAGTCACCATCCCGGGTGGGGGGTTTCGGCGTGGCCCCTTGGCCGGGGGTTTTAGCACGGGCGTTGGTCGGGGCTATCAAGATGACATGGCGGGATCGTTGGGTTAGCCGTTGGCCAACGACTATGTGTTTAAAAAAAATTATTTTTTCACTATAAATACTCACACTTCTATTCATTTTTTTATCACAACTACTCCACCTCTTCTATAATCATCTCTATCTTATTTTAAAAAAAAAATCTCATCCAACCACAATACGAAAAATGAATCCTCATAATCGTGGTTTTGACCCGAACAATCGTGGTTTTGACCCGAACAATCCGTGGGCATTCCAAGAAACACCTAGCCCAGCATCCAATCGTCCAATTGCTCCCTTTTTAATACACTCCACGATGCCGGATATGGTTGGTTACGCATCGTTTATCTCGAATCATTTGAAGAATGATGTCGGTCGAAAACACCAATGCCTTTCGCGCAACGCGCGTCATTGAAAAACACTAGTTTTACTTAACTTAACAAAGACGCAAACTATGAGTATTTTGTATTTTTGTTCTTTTGCATTTAATATATATGATTTTTCGCTTTATTTTGGTTTGATTAATCGTTTTTTTTTCATTTCATTTGTTTAATTTTAAAAGCTTTGGGGCAATTTCATATACAAAAAATAGCCTTTGATCAAATAATTTTTTAAATTTAATTAAAATGCGGAAACTTGTCAATGATCTGTCGGTGGATCTTGAATGGGTCTTTTCAAATGAAATTTTTTTGTCAGTGAAAGTCCACTTCTTTTTAGTGTAAATTTTCAATTCTTGAGATTTTGAAAAGGAAAGAGTCGTATTATTGGCACATTTAATATTCTTATATCGACACCTTCAATACATGTCATATAGCCCTATACGACCCATATAGGGCTAATGACAATTCCCTAGGTCAGTCAAAGGCTAACACTGTCGTCAAGGGCTATACGATGCGTGTCAAGTACGAGGTTAGATTTTTGTCACTCAATAATGACAGAAAATGATGGATGTGAATATTACGTCAGCCCTATACGGATCGTATTATATGACCCGTATTGATATCTGAAAGTGTGAGGCTGTTCGACTTTATTTCCCTTTTATCATCCAGAACGTGGACGTGTCCCTCATCAAGTGGTTACACTGGTATTTGTTAACAAGGGTAATTTCATCCATGTAAAACTTGAAGGGGATTATCCAATGTTGTGACACCCCAGGAAAATCAGGAAAACAACGCAACTTAACTAGCTTCCTCAGTAACCACGTGCTAAATTTCGGGACGAAATTCTCTTAACAAGGGGAGAATGTGACAACCCTCAAATTTACATGTATTCCGTACAATTTATTAATGATAATTAAAGCGTCTGACGACTGCGTGGAATTACTTAACTGCTTTCTGATATCTGTGTTATGCTTACACGTATTTGTTAATATACCAATAGTATACAGATAAGTCACTAAATAGTCCGTTATATCTTCTTAAGTGTTAGAAAGTAAAAACGTTACAAAATATATAAATAGGACACCTTTCGGATTAATTAAGCGCTTTAACGGAACAGTGTCAAACCGAACAACCGGACTTTACCCGGAACATGAAAATATTATTATTTTCACTACCTATAATTTTCTGAGCTAGTTAGGGTCCCTGATTACCCTAACACCCGTCATAACACGTTATACTTAACTAACTAGGTTAAACACTTAACTAACCTATTTAACATAACTAATCCTCTAACTAACCTAGTTACAATCGAACTACCCCCCCCCCACATCATAACCGGCCCCAAAAACTATGGGGGACACACAAGTACAAGGTGGATTATTTTATTAAGTTGTGCTTAGTATCTTGAGGGCATAAGACCCTTTGGATAATGAACCTTCTAATTGCCTATAAGTTCTTACCTTAACATAACATGATCTTTCACATAACATACACCACAAAAATTTCTCTCCCTCTTGCTCTCTAACCTTCGGCCGAACACCCCACACCCCACCATCACACTTTCGGTTCTTGTTCTTCACATTCCAAGATCATACACGCGTTAAGGATCACGTATTAGGAGCTTTAGTGCACTCGGAACGCGAAGGACCACTTCCGTTAGCTTTTATCCACCCATTTTTCATCAAGATTCTTCCCTAGCCCCGAGCTAGAGGTATATCACTTAAAACTCGCTCTTGAACGTATCTAGAGTGGTTAATAAGAGTTTCGTCGGTTAAAAGTTACGAACATATAAGATCAAAGTCTAAAAGTTTACTAAAGTAATGAACAAGGTGGTTAATGGATGAATATGTGTGTAAATCATGTAGATCTTGTGTGATTATGATGATTGGGTGATTATCTGACGCTTTACTGAATGATATTAGTATATGATGTTGTTGTGGTCACTAAACTTGTTAAAGGAATCGATCGAACACGATTTAGAAGGTTAAACACAAAAGAATCAGAATCTGTCTAACTTTTACAGCCCACTTCTGTTGGCTGTAAACAGGTCTTAACCTCAACGAAAAATTGATATTTTGAATCTAAAATATGTTATTATGAAATACGGTTCTAATGGCACCGGAATCGTAATTTTTGGACTCCGTTTACTATTTTTAAAGTGTTAATTTGTAACAGCAACCTAGGCTGAATTTTGACAGCAATAAATGGGTGTCGTACTTTCAGTCATAACCTGAGTTTTGTGATGAATCGGACCATGAAAATTTTACTGTAGATGACAACTGAAGTATTTGTAATTACCCCACTGAAATTTCGCGAATCGGACTTACGATGAACTTCTAATAAATTGTTTCGTGGACTGTGGTCAGAAATACATAAATCTGAGTTCAGTCCCGAATATGAATTTTTATAAAATGTGGGTAATGAACCGGACCCCGATATTTTTACACAATAAAATATGGAATGTTTATGACATTCTATAAAAATTTGGGAATTTTTGGAATAATCTAACTATTTTATTTAAATGTCCGAAAACAGCCGGTTTTGAGTATTAATGCTGAAACGACATAAGTAGTGATTTGCGTGTCTAAATGTCGAGTATGCTATCTGTGAATGATTTGACATGTTATATATGTTATGTGCATTATCGTATGTTTGATTTTGAGTGGGTAATGGACGGGAAACTTAGATGGGCATAAACCGTTACAGTGATGCATGTTGTGTGATAGATACGTGTAGGAACTTTGTGTTCTATTTGAAAGCCACTAAATGACTAACTGGTAAATCATACTAGGACGTGATTGACCGACCTTGACTGTTAGCTATATTGAGAATCTAACCGAGCAAACCGAGGTGAGTTCACACCCTTACTAAGGCATGGGATTCCCGGTGGTTGGGAATGGGATTGAATAACTACTCGTACTATCACTCTATTTATATTACCAACACTACTAGACTACCTACTACTGTCCTCGGATTGAGAAGGGCACGTACGTAAAACCTACGTACACTCACTACTGTCCTCAGATGAGAAGGGCACGTACGTAAAACCTACGTACACTCACACCTACTACTGTCCTCGGATGAGAAGGGCACGTACGTAAAACCTACGTACACTCATACTTAACACCGTCCTCGGATTGGGAAGGACTCTTATGGATACGCCTAGTCTAGTAACATACATAATGGGAAGCCCCTACTAAATATCGTAAAGGTTTGGGAATCAAGAATAATGGGTAATACTTGGTTATGAAACGAACTTCCGATTCCTGATACGAACTCATTAACTAATCAACCAAACGTGAACTCACTCAACTTTGTTGTTGACTAGTTGTTACATGCCTTACAGGTCGCTAGATGCTTTTGGGAGCTTGCACGAGGAGGAGGTTGTTGTGGAACATGGGTTGATATATCCCATACTTAATAATTGAACGTTATAAACCTATGGAACTTATGTTTGAGACTTTAAACTTATGAACTGTGAACTTATGTTTTGAACTTACGTTTTATGCTTCCGCTGTTAACCTAAAATCGGTTTACTTCCTTTTGGTCACCAATCGTATTGTGTTTGGTTTTATTTACTTAATTATGTTGTTCAATATGATTGGTGGCTCGATCCTGGTCATGTCACGCCTCCAAGCGGTGATACTCCGCATGGTGGATTTTGGGGGTGTGACAGATTGGTATCAGAGCCATTGGTTATAGTGAACTTGGTTTTTAATAAGGGAAAAAGTTTTTATTAAAACCAGACTATAACCTGTACAGTGCTCAACGATCCACAATGACGCTTCGCTCCTCGTGCAAGGCTCGACACCATAAGTGGTATGATTATGTTATATTGTCGGTTAGATAGTTCTCACTGTGCATTAGATAACGTGATAATTGCTATTGAACCTCGTGTGCATACTCTCTAATGTCGTCCCACACTTACACACTTTCGCGACACTTTCCTCACTTACGTTGCTTCATTATGAAGATCATGAGCGGACGCGAAGGACGTATCAACCTCACTCAAGCCCAGTTGACGGCTTTAATCAACGAACGAGTTGCGGAGGCACTCGCAGCTAACCCTGCAGGAGGTATAACCTGCCATACCAACTCACCTTAGGACATTTAGATCCTACCTTCGCAAACCAACCCTCGTGCTTAATCTTGTCTTTTATTCTCGCACAACAGGTCAACATGCTCAACCTCCTGTGTGCACATTCAAGACGTTCATGGACTGTCGACCTACCACTTTCAGTGGCACCGAAGGAGCAGTGGGCCTTCGTCACTGGTTTGAAAAGCTTGAGACAGTTTTCGAGATGTGCGAATGCCCCGAAGACCGTAGGGTGAAATATGCTACCGGAACACTTGAAGGAGCTGCGTTAACCTGGTGGAAGGCACAGGTTCAACTACTAGGGCTGGCAGTTGCTAATGCCACGCCCTGGAATGGTTTCAAAGAGCTGATCAAAGAGGAGTACTGTAGTCGGGATGACATCCACAAGCTAGAAGTGGAATTTTACAATCTGAAGATGACAGGATCTGAGATTGAGGCGTATACCAAGAGGTCGAATGAACTGGCCATCCTGTGCCCAACTATGGTGGACCCTCCCATCAAACGTATTGAGCTTTACCTCAAGGGCCTTGCACCAGCGATTCAAAGTCACGTAACTTCAGCCAACCTGGGTACCATTCAGCAAATTATCAAGTTGGCTCATCGTCTCACCGACCAGGCGGTGGAGCAAAACAGGCTACCCAAACGTATCAGTGCCACAGCTACTTCTGATGCACCTACCGACAACAAGCGAAAATGGGATGGGAACTCCAGAAGGGGGTCTACTTCAGTTCAGTCTCAACAGCGAAAGAGTGATGACTACCAGAGTCCCGGTCAGCAATCTTCTGGTAATCAAGGACAGGGTGGATACCGAGGAAACCACCCCAAGTGCAACCGGTGCAACAAGCATCACAGCGGGCAGTGCAACAAAGGTCGATGTCAGAGATGTCACAGGCTGGGCCATGAAGCCAAAGATTGCAGGAGCCCACGTCCTGCGAATCAGAATCGCCAACAACAACAACAAGCCCCACAGAACCACCAGCAACAGCATCAGCAGGGAAATAAAGGATGCTTTCAGTGTGGCGCTGAAGGCCACTTTAAGAGGAACTGCCCCCAGCTAAACCAAAACCAGAACAATAACCAAGGAAATGGGAACCACAATGGGAACAACAATGGAGGCGGAAATGGGGGAGACAACAATGGCAACGGGGCAAGGGGTCGTGTGTTCGTGATTGGTCAGGGGGAAGCAAGGAACGATCCCAACGTTGTGATGGGTAAGTTTCTTCTTGACGACTTCTTCGTTACTGTTTTATTCGATTCGGGTGCCGATACTAGTTATGTGTCCGTGAAAGTTAGCCAAATTCTTAAGCGCACCCCAACACTCCTGAACACCAAACACACGGTAGAACTAGCTAACGGTAAAAGTCTTGAAGCCACACACGTAGTTAAAGGTTGTAACCTCGTCTTAGCTGGTCAGACTTTCCCTATCGATCTTGTTCCTATCACACTTGGTAGTTTCGACGTCGTTATTGGGATGGATTGGCTATCTCATCATCAAGCCGAGATTGTTTGCAAGGAGAAAATCATCCGCATTCCTCGTTCTGATAAAGAACCCCTCGTGATTCATGGCGACAAGAGTGGTGCTGTCGAAGGCATCATCTCTTTCCTTAAGGCCCAGAAGTGTTTGCGAAAGGGCCACACTGCCATTTTAGCACTCGTTACTGACACATCCACGGAAGAGAAGAGAATTGAAGACATCCCTATTGTGCGCGAGTTTCCCGAGGTATTTCCTGAGGAATTACCTGGTCTTCCTCCTCATCGCCAAGTTGAGTTTCAAATCGAGCTAGCTCCTGGAGCAGCGCCAGTAGCTCGAGCACCATATCGTCTAGCCCCATCAGAACTCGAAGAACTGTCCACACAACTACAAGAACTCTTGGAAAAGGGTTTTATACGTCCTAGCTCTTCACCCTGGGGAGCTCCAGTCTTGTTCGTGAAGAAGAAAGACGGTACCTTCAGGATGTGTATTGACTATCGCGAACTTAACAAGGTGACTGTGAAGAATCGTTATCCTCTTCCACGTATTGACGACTTGTTTGACCAGTTGCAAGGGTCGAGCTATTACTCCAAGATTGATTTGAGATCGGGATACCATCAGCTGAGAGTCCGAGATGAGGACGTCTCCAAAACAGCATTCAGAACTCGTTACGGCCATTACGAGTTTCTGGTTATGCCATTCGGGCTGACGAATGCACCGGCAGTCTTCATGGATCTCATGAACCGAGTGTGCAAGCCTTACCTGGATAAGTTCGTTATTGTGTTCATCGACGACATCCTGATCTATTCCAAGAGTCAGGAGGAACACGAGCAGCATCTACGACTTATGCTGGAACTTCTTCGAAAAGAACAGTTGTATGCCAAGTTTTCGAAATGTGACTTCTGGCTTCGCGAAGTCCACTTTCTAGGCCACGTGGTAAACAAGGATGGAATTCATGTGGATCCATCTAAGGTTGAATCGATCAAGAACTGGCCCGCACCCCGCACACCAACAGAAATCCGCCAATTCTTGGGTTTGGCCGGATATTACAGAAGGTTTATAAAAGATTTCTCCAAGATTGCGCAACCTCTCACTTCACTGACTCAGAAGGGTGTCATCTATCGTTGGGGTGATGCACAGGAGTCCGCATTTCAACATCTAAAGGATAGACTTTGTAGCGCGCCTATCCTCTCATTGCCAGAAGGCACCGATGATTTCGTGGTTTATTGCGACGCTTCCATCCAAGGACTTGGTTGCGTATTGATGCAACGTGACAAGGTCATTGCCTACGCATCGCGCCAACTTAAAGTTCACGAAAGAAACTACACTACTCACGATCTGGAGCTGGGAGCAGTTGTATTCGCGCTTAAGATATGGAGACATTACCTGTACGGTACCAAGTGCACCATTTACACCGACCACAGGAGTCTCGAACATATCTTCAAGCAAAAAGAGTTAAACATGCGACAACGCCGATGGGTCGAACTCTTGAATGATTACGAATGCGCTATCAAGTATCATCCGGGCAAAGCCAATGTTGTGGCTGACGCCCTCAGTCGAAAGGATACTTTACCTAAGCGTGTACGAGCATTACAGCTTACCATCCAATCCAACCTTCCCGCTCAGATTCGAGATGCCCAGGCCGAAGCATTGAAAGCAGAGAACATCAGGGCTGAGTCCCTACGAGGATAGAGGCAGCGGCTAGAACAAAAGGAAGACGGCGCTTACTATGTAAACGGACGCATCTGGGTTCCATTTTATGGAAACTTACGCGAGCTTGTGATGGACGAAGCGCACAAGTCTCGTTATTCGGTACATCCTGGTTCGGATAAAATGTACCACGACCTCAAGACTACGTATTGGTGGCCTGGCATGAAAGCCCACATAGCAACCTACGTCAGTAAGTGCTTGACTTGTGCGAGAGTCAAGTCTGAATATCAGAAACCATCAGGCCTACTTCAACAACCGGAGATCCCGAAATGGAAATGGGAGCAAATCTCCATGGATTTTGTTACTGGCCTGCCCAGATCTCAACGCGGAAACGATACCATTTGGGTGATCGTAGATCGACTAACCAAGTCTGCACATTTTCTGGCTATCAAAGAAACGGACAAGTTCTCTACTCTTGCAGACATTTACCTAAAGGAAGTGGTATCAAGGCACGGAGTGCCAATCTCTATTATATCTGATCGTGACGCACGTTTTACTTCTGAACTGTGGCAAGCAATGCACAAGTCCTTTGGCTCACGTTTAGATATGAGCACCGCTTATCACCCGCAGACGGATGGGCAATCTGAACGCACCATCCAAACCCTTGAAGACATGCTTAGGGCATGTGTAATCGATTTTGGTAACGGCTGGGAAAAGCACCTCCCGCTAGTGGAGTTCTCATATAACAACAGCTACCACACCAGCATCCAAGCCGCTCCGTTTGAGGCATTGTACGGACGCAAATGCCGATCGCCTCTCTGTTGGGCAGAAGTTGGTGACAGCCAAATCACTGGCCCAGAACATGTGGTAGATACCACCGAGAAAATTACTCAGATACGACAGCGAATGGCGGCAGCTCGTGACCGTCAGAAAAGCTATGCTGATAAGGGAAGAAAACCACTCGAGCTCCAGGTTGGGGATCGAGCGCTACTCAAAGTCTCACCTTGGAAAGGTGTAGTCCGCTTTGGCAAACGAGGCAAACTCAATCCGCGTTATATCGGACCGTTCAAAGTCATTGAGAAAATTGGCCAAGTCGCCTACAGGTTGGATCTACCTGAAGAACTCAGCGGAGTTCACAACGTATTCCACGTATCAAATCTGAAGAAGTGTCTGTCAGATGAGACCTTCATAGTTCCTCTCAAGGAACTCACAATCGACGACCAGCTGCGGTTCGTCGAGGAACCAGTAGAGATTACTGATCGAGATGTTAAGATTCTCAAGCACACAAGAATACCTCTCGTTCGAGTTCGTTGGAATGCTCGTCGTGGCCCAGAGTATACCTGGGAACGAGAAGACCAAATGAAACTCAAGTATCCCCAACTGTTTAAGAAAAACGCAACCACAACTGAGGCTAAAGCTACTGCAGAATTTCGGGACGAAATTCCAAATCAACGGGGGGATGATGTGACACCCCAGGAAAATCAGGAAAACAACGCAACTTAACTAGCTTCCTCAGTAACCACGTGCTAAATTTCGGGACGAAATTCTCTTAACAAGGGGAGAATGTGACAACCCTCAAATTTACATGTATTCCGTACAATTTATTAATGATAATTAAAGCGTCTGACGACTGCGTGGAATTACTTAACTGCTTTCTGATATCTGTGTTATGCTTACACGTATTTGTTAATATACCAATAGTATACAGATAAGTCACTAAATAGTCCGTTATATCTTCTTAAGTGTTAGAAAGTAAAAACGTTACAAAATATATAAATAGGACACCTTTCGGATTAATTAAGCGCTTTAACGGAACAGTGTCAAACCGAACAACCGGACTTTACCCGGAACATGAAAATATTATTATTTTCACTACCTATAATTTTCTGAGCTAGTTAGGGTCCCTGATTACCCTAACACCCGTCATAACACGTTATACTTAACTAACTAGGTTAAACACTTAACTAACCTATTTAACATAACTAATCCTCTAACTAACCTAGTTACAATCGAACTACCCCCCCCCCCACATCATAACCGGCCCCAAAAACTATGGGGGACACACAAGTACAAGGTGGATTATTTTATTAAGTTGTGCTTAGTATCTTGAGGGCATAAGACCCTTTGGATAATGAACCTTCTAATTGCCTATAAGTTCTTACCTTAACATAACATGATCTTTCACATAACATACACCACAAAAATTTCTCTCCCTCTTGCTCTCTAACCTTCGGCCGAACACCCCACACCCCACCATCACACTTTCGGTTCTTGTTCTTCACATTCCAAGATCATACACGCGTTAAGGATCACGTATTAGGAGCTTTGGTGCACTCGGAACGCGAAGGACCACTTCCGTTAGCTTTTATCCACCCATTTTTCATCAAGATTCTTCCCTAGCCCCGAGCTAGAGGTATATCACTTAAAACTCGCTCTTGAACGTATCTAGAGTGGTTAATAAGAGTTTCGTCGGTTAAAAGTTACGAACATATAAGATCAAAGTCTAAAAGTTTACTAAAGTAATGAACAAGGTGGTTAATGGATGAATATGTGTGTAAATCATGTAGATCTTGTGTGATTATGATGATTGGGTGATTATCTGACGCTTTACTGAATGATATTAGTATATGATGTTGGTGTGGTCACTAAACTTGTTAAAGGAATCGATCGAACACGATTTAGAAGGTTAAACACAAAAGAATCAGAATCTGTCTAACTTTTACAGCCCACTTCTGTTGGCTGTAAACAGGTCTTAACCTCAACGAAAAATTGATATTTTGAATCTAAAATATGTTATTATGAAATACGGTTCTAATGGCACCGGAATCGTAATTTTTGGACTCCGTTTACTATTTTTAAAGTGTTAATTTGTAACAGCAACCTAGGCTGAATTTTGACAGCAATAAATGGGTGTCGTACTTTCAGTCATAACCTGAGTTTTGTGATGAATCGGACCATGAAAATTTTACTGTAGATGACAACTGAAGTATTTGTAATTACCCCACTGAAATTTCGCGAATCGGACTTACGATGAACTTCTAATAAATTGTTTCGTGGACTGTGGTCAGAAATACATAAATCTGAGTTCAGTCCCGAATATGAATTTTTATAAAATGTGGGTAATGAACCGGACCCCGATATTTTTACACAATAAAATATGGAATGTTTATGACATTCTATAAAAATTTGGGAATTTTTGGAATAATCTAACTATTTTATTTAAATGTCCGAAAACAGCCGGTTTTGAGTATTAATGCTGAAACGACATAAGTAGTGATTTGCGTGTCTAAATGTCGAGTATGCTATCTGTGAATGATTTGACATGTTATATATGTTATGTGCATTATCGTATGTTTGATTTTGAGTGGGGAATGGACGGGAAACTTAGATGGGCATAAACCGTTACAGTGATGCATGTTGTGTGATAGATACGTGTAGGAACTTTGTGTTCTATTTGAAAGCCACTAAATGACTAACTGGTAAATCATACTAGGACGTGATTGACCGACCTTGACTGTTAGCTATATTGAGAATCTAACCGAGCAAACCGAGGTGAGTTCACACCCTTACTAAGGCATGGGATTCCCGGTGGTTGGGAATGGGATTGAATAACTACTCGTACTATCACTCTATTTATATTACCAACACTACTAGACTACCTACTACTGTCCTCGGATTGAGAAGGGCACGTACGTAAAACCTACGTACACTCACTACTGTCCTCAGATGAGAAGGGCACGTACGTAAAACCTACGTACACTCACACCTACTACTGTCCTCGGATGAGAAGGGCACGTACGTAAAACCTACGTACACTCATACTTAACACCGTCCTCGGATTGGGAAGGACTCTTATGGATACGCCTAGTCTAGTAACATACATAATGGGAAGCCCCCACTAAATATTGTAAAGGTTTGGGAATCAAGAATAATGGGTAATACTTGGTTATGAAACGAACTTCCGATTCCTGATACGAACTCATTAACTAATCAACCAAACGTGAACTCACTCAACTTTGTTGTTGACTAGTTGTTACATGCCTTACAGGTCGCTAGATGCTTTTGGGAGCTTGCACGAGGAGGAGGTTGTTGTGGAACATGGGTTGATATATCCCATACTTAATAATTGAACTTTATAAACCTATGGAACTTATGTTTGAGACTTTAAACTTATGAACTGTGAACTTATGTTTTGAACTTACGTTTTATGCTTCCGCTGTTAACCTAAAATCGGTTTACTTCCTTTTGGTCACCAATCGTATTGTGTTTGGTTTTATTTACTTAATTATGTTGTTCAATATGATTGGTGGCTCGATCCTAGTCATGTCACGCCTCCAAGCGGTGATACTCCGCATGGTGGATTTTGGGGGTGTGACAAATGTCATCACCAAACTATCTCTGGGTAAGACACCGAGGCGAAGAAGCAGCACTATGGACTCAAAACTACACGGAACGCATAGAGTGGTATGATGCGATAACGAATCCTAATATAAGACAGTGTTTTATATTAAAGATGTTTTGTTTGTATAATGTATTCCAAGTGTTTTATGCTTGTTTAACAGACACAAATACGTCAAGTAACTGACAATATACGCTAAAATACCACACCTTACAGGCATAATACGCCATAACACGAAAAAAATGTGACACGTGGAGACAGAATACGCCATAACACGCTATAATACTATCACACCCCAACCGATGGCGGAATCATCGGGGCACGACACTAAGCGAACCAGATTGCTCAAGAGAATCCATAACGACTAATTTAATGACAATATTTAACAGGTTCAATATCCCATACTATTAAACAAATATTTCAACAAAAGTCATCACATAGTTCAAATATCTCAAACAAAACCAATCCGAAAACTTAGATTTTTATGTGGGTTTCTAGCATTCCTATCCATTTGCACCAAATAAACCATCAACCTGTCATATACGTTAAAAATAAAGTCAATACAATAATGTAAAGGTGAGTACACAAGTTTGCATAAGTATAGTATTAAAAGCGTTTACGCATAACCAACATGTAACACGTAATAGGCGAATCAAGTAACTATCAACAATGATACAAGCTAACCAAATGACTGCGAGTAGAGTATGCATGACACGCGTTCACCGAGGTGAGCACGTGAAATAAAGTATGTGATCCTTAACAACCCCTGAATAAACAGGTGCTGAGTCCAGACTATAGTACTATCGTTGCTAAGGGCGGTAGGGCAAGTCATCACTGTGTAACATAGCAACAAGTATTCAACTAATCACGTATATCATGCGAGTGCGGTTAGCGTTTATAAAGCGTTTAAGTGTTGTGATTTTGATAGAGAACGTATGTAACACCCAAAAGTGCGTTAAGCAAAAAGGGTTCGAGTATACTCACTATGCGTGCTTATCAAGTAAAGACGGTCTGAGAATGGATTGAAGGGAGCGCCGGATCAGCCTGCTTACGGGAACAAAAGCGTAAGTCTTCCAAAGTGCTGAAACGGTCGAAATTGGAGTGTCGGGTGGGAGACAGAGGCTTCGTACGAAGCCAGTGCCTTTGTGCGAAGGTGGGGTCTTCGTACATGTGTGGCTTCCGTTGTCCAAAATCGAGTGTGGTTCGCGTCTTCCTTCGGGAAATCGAGTGTTCATCCCTCCAACCTTAAGCTACTGATTAAACTTAGAGCCGAAGAGGTCTTGATTCAAGTCACGAGTGAGAATTGGGCTGTTTTGTGCGAAGTCAATGCCTTCGTACGAAACCGGGGCTTCGCACAGAACACTCCAGCTCGCAAACGTGGCTGTTTTTGGCGTTCGGAGCTGTGTTTTCGCCTGAATCGGATGTATTTTCGAGTCCTTTTCATGACAGTTTCGACACCACCTCGTCCCACTATCCAGTGAACGAAATATGTGTCGGTTTTGGTCCGTTTTGTGTAAAAATCGAGTTTAAAAGGGTTTTCAACTAGATCTAACACTTGGTGGGTGTGAAATCTGTAGATTTCTAACTTGGGAAGCCGAAGCTAGGCCCAATACACTCGGTTAAGTGTAGATCCGTGATAAAATAAGAAGATTTGATGAAAAAGATGAAGGTTTTTTGTCAAAAGAATGAAGGTTTTAATGAAAATAAAGAAGATGAGATGAAACAATGAAGTTTAGGTGAAAAATAGAGAAGTTTTGATGAAAATAAAGAAGTTTTGATGAAATCGGAGTGAATCTTGTGGAAAATCGTAGTGGAAAACATTGTCGAACATGTAAAAATTGCAAATATTACTAGAAAACAGTTGGACAGCAATTCGGCAGCGTTTTAGATGAAATGGCAGCAAGTTAGAATGAGAGGAAAGGGCTTGGGTATTTATGGGAGAGAGCTGGTCACCTTGTTCGAAGCTGGCTGCCTTCGTACGAAGGCAGTCCCTTCGTATGAAGCTGTTGGCTTCGTTCAAAGGGGCCAATTTGGTGTAAAAGTTTCTCTGTTCGAGTATAGGATGCTCGTTGGGTGCGTTTTGTTGCGTTAGTTAGTGCGAGTACTTAAAGTATTTTAGCGAGATGTTAAGTATTGCGATTGCGTTGCGTTTTAGCGAGATAAATCGATTTGCAAGAGTGAGCGTTTGAGCGTTTTAAGCGAGTAAACAATACATATAACACATCATATAATCACACAATTAACATAAATAATATAATATAAATAAATCCGCGTTTCGAGTTTGCGTTATGATAAGCGTTTAAGCGATTAACTGCGATAAATAAGCGATGTAAAATGCGTTTAAAATACTCAACCCATGAAAATAATCCGAATCTCAGAGTACAAGCGTTTACGGGTGAAATATTGGTAAAAAGGGAACAACCAAAATACGGGTTGTTACAAATACACTACAACACGACACGTGCAGACAATCTACACCCTAATACGACAATTAGAAACAATAAACGACACGTACCGAACGTAACGACACGACCCGTACGGACAATATACGCCTAATACGGAACATAATGACAATATACGTCATAATACGACAAAATACGTCAAGTAGATATACCGTAGGATGAGTATACATACAACACGACATGCATAGAGTGGTATGATACGATAACGAAGCCTAATATAGACAAGACAATGCATTATCTTGGTTAATTTGTAATTTTAAAGGTATTTTATTTATATAATGTATTGAGTAAACTGCAATTTTACACCCTGAGGTTAGGGGTCATTAGCACTCCTACCCCCCTAAGGAAATAATTGCAAAATTACACCCCACTGTTAACCCTTATGTCGCACTTTTACCCCCCGGCGTCAAAGTCAATAACAGAACTGTTAACTCTAAGTTGAAATGACTATATTACCCTTACATTTTACCCCCCAACATTCCTGTTAAGTCGCACAATTACCCCCCACTGGTAAATTACTAATTTATCCTTTGCTATTACCCCCTATACTTTGTGTTAAGACACAACATTACCCCCTGCAACCACTGTCACCGCCATTCACCACCACAACCACCACTGCCACCTCCAGCCACCACCCTCCAACACTCGCAACCACTTCTCTCTCTCGCCGCTGTCTATTTAACTCAAATCACACCCAACCCTCAACCACCTCAGTTCAATTCATCTTGTCATCAACAAAGCATAAACTCATACATATTAAGGAACAAATTTCTAACCTGAAAGGGGATTCTTCCAACATTAACAATAAATGTGACAAAATCTCCATTAATTGAAGAGGTAAATACAACAATCGGATTATACAATATATACTGTGAACAATATACGAGAGAAGTGATGAGACCAGTGATGCAACCATATCTTCAACCATTAATTGAAGAGGTAAATACAACAATCGGCTTCAGGTTCAGTTTTGCTCTTCTTGTGAAGCTTATAAATTGGAAACCTGCAAAAAAAATTAATTGCACAAATTATAGTTTTGGATTCAAAATTGTTCCGCTAATAAAAACTGTTTGGCAAATGAGTATTACCGTTGATCATTCCCAATTAAAGTCTGCAACGTGTGTGCACCTTGAAGCAGAAATCCAGTCTGCAATTGCAACAAAAATAGATTAAAAAAAAAGAATTATATGCATTAAAAAAAAAGAATTATATGCATTCGAAAACAAAAAAGAAACCTCATGGTTGTTGGAACATTTCATGCCAAACTATCATTAAAATTGAAAACCAACCTGATGCAGGGGATGAAATTCATTTTAAAACAATTCTTGTAAATAACCAATAACACTGATTGTTCACAAATACTTATAGATTGGCTATAAAGTTTGTGAAAAATATTAACAGAAGCATTCATGATTTCATTCTCTGTAACCAGAGCTTCTAGCTAGCATGGTAGTTATGTAACAGAGACTTTACACTGCAAAGCAACACATTACAAACGCTCTATCTATAATTTGTATTTCAGCCTCTATCTATAAGAGACCTTTCAAACGCTCAACAAACATACGTAATCACTGGATCTCAACATCGATTCTCAACAACAACTGCCAAAAGCTGTGATTGATATCACTTCTTTCAACAAGAACAAAGAAAAACCCAATTCAGCATAACTGAAATCAAATCAAAATATCACTTCTTTTTCAAGAATCTTAACAACATAGAACAAACCCAACTCATAATAACTGAAATCAGACCAAAGGGAAGAAGATCTTGAAACAAGATAGAAATCAGTACCTTGTTGCTGATGTTGTTTCTCCGTCTGGTCGCCGCCGTGGTGGAGGCGTTGTTGCTGCTGTTGTTCTCTGCTGCCACTGAGAGTCTCACCGGAGACGAAACAGGGTGAGAGTGGTGTAAGGGGGAAGAGGAGGTGTTGTGGGTGTGCGGTTGCCGGTGAACAGGAGGGCGGAGCTAGATGAAGATGATGAATTCTGGTGTATTGATATGTGAGTTTATTTAGGGTTTTGGATTTTATAAACATCATTATTGAAAGTTTGAAGTTGATGATGATGGATCTGGGTTTTTGAAGATGATGATGTTTAATAATAATAATAATAATAATAATAATAATAATAATAAATAATAATAATAAATAATAATATAGGGTAAGATTACCAAAATACCCCTGCCTATAACAGTCAACTAACTGTTGACTGATGGCGGGGGGTAAACATGCGACATAAGGGTTAACAGTGGGGTGTAATTTTGCAATTATTTCCTTAGGGGGGTAGGAGTGCCAATGACACCTAACCTCAGGGTGTAAAATTGCAGTTTACTCTAATGTATTCCAAGTGTTTTATGCTTGTTTAACGGACAAAAATACGTCAAGTAACTGGCGATATACGCTAAAATACGACACCCTACAAGCATAATACACCATAATACGATAAAAAATATGACACGTAGAGACAAAATACGCCATAATACACTACAACACGACACATACAGACAATCTACACCCTAATACGACACTTACACACAATAAACGACACGTACCGAACGTAAGCCACACGACCCGTACAGACAATATACGCCCTAATACGAAACATAATGACAATATACGTCATAATACGACAAAATACGTCAAGTAGATATACGGTAGGACGCGTATACAACAACACGACACACATAGAGTGGTATGATACGATAACGAAGCCTAATATAGACAAGACAGTGCATTATCTTGGTTAATTTGTAATTTTAAAGGTATTTTATTTGTATAATCTATTCAAGTGATTTATGTTTGTTTAATGGACACAATACGTCAAGTAACCGACAATATACGCCAAAATACGACACCGTACAAGCATAATACACCATCATACGGAAAAAAATATGACACGTAGAGATAGGATACGCCACAACACGCCATAATACACTACGACACGACACATACAGACAATCTACGCCCCAAAACGACACTTACACACAATAACGACACGTACCGAACGTAACCGACACGACGCATACGGACAATATACGCCCTAATACGGAACATAATGAAAATATACGTCATAATGCGACAAAATACATCAAGTGGATATACGGTAGGACGTGTATACATACAACACGACATGTTAGGGGGGGGGGTCGTTTTACTAAAATCTCATGGGGTTGTTGGAAAAACCAGGGGGTCTACACACGCATCTTATAGGCCTATACGATGCGTATAAACCCTCTGGTTTTCCAAATAACCAGGGGGAAGCCACACAATACAAACATCTTTCATACTCTCCAAATACACACACATATGGTGTGTTTATACTATACGATACGAATACGGATTCAACAAACACTTAGCATACGGTATGGTATTACATTTATACTTCATTCATATGTATTTTGATCGTAGTTTAAACTGTAAATATGATTGTATTTGTTTGATTTATGTGGGTTAGGGGCCGGTTTTTTATAGTTTTTTTCGAAGAATTTTGAACCAATACGATGTGTCTGGACCTATACACATCGTATTAGTTCAAAAAAATTCGTAATGTTCTCATCCTGTTGAAGCGATACGTATCGTTCAGGTCCTATACGATGTGTATCGCTTCAAAATTTGTAATTTTTAATTTTTTTTAACTTTGTTAATTTATTATATAATTTTGTTGCTTTTTATAAAAAATTTAATAATTATATCTAATAAAGATTGTTATATATATATATATATATATATTTTAAAATGTTTAAATAATATATATAAAAATAATAAAAAATGTTTTATTTAATAAAAATGATTTAAAAATGTTAGTTATTTATAAAAAAAACAAATAAAAATATTATACTAATAAAAAATGATTTAAAATGCTAATTATATACAAAAATAATAAAAAATGATTTTAAAATGTCGATTATATATGAAAGATAATTAAAAATTTTATATTTAATAAAAAATGATTTAAACATGTTAACTATATATAAAATAATAATTAAAAGTGTTATATTTATATAACAAATGATTTAAAAATGTTAATTATATATTAAATAATAATTAAAAATGTTATATTTAAAAATGGTGATGACGATGACGATCTAATAAGTATCAACACGATAAATATATAAAACAGATTATAAAACATATAAAATCAAAAAATAAACAACAATACACATACCCAAAACACCAAACTTTAACTTCCAAAAAATCTGGTTTCCCTTTCTTGCCGAATCGGATCACCCCTTTCCAAGGTGAAACCTTTAAGAGTACGTGATCTCCAACTTTGAACTCTAGGGGCTTGCGGCGTTTATTAGCGCAGCTCGTTTGACGACTACGAGCTTTCAGGTGATTGTCTCTTATTTGGAGAATCTTGTCTGTCGTTTCTAGTATTAACTCGGGACCGTTGATCCGTGCGTCTCCGATCTCGTGCCAAACAATAGGCGATCGACATTTTCGACCGTATAGTGCCTCAAAGGGTGCCATTTGTAAACTAGCATGATAACTGTTATTGTACGAAAATTCTACTAAAGGTAAATGTGAATCCTAATTACCACTAAAATCTATAACGCACGAACGAAGCATGTCTTCGAGGGTGCGGATCGTGTGCTCAGTCTGACCGTCGGCCTGGGGATGGAATGCGGTACTGAGATTGAGAGTAATACCGAGAGCGGATTGGAATGTCTCCCAGAGACGTGAGGTAATTCGACCATCACGGTGAGAGATGATGTCACGAGGCGTCCTGTGTCGATATATGACTTCATCGGTATATGTCACACCCCCCAAATCCACAAGCGGAGTATCACCGCAGGGAGCGTGACTGACCAGGATCAAGCCACCAATCATATTGAACAATATAAATAAATAAAATCCAAACCAAAGAATATAATTGGTGTCAAAACAACTTAACAAAGTCTAAGTTATCAGCGGAAGCATTAAGTTCAAAACCCAAAATTATAAATTTAAAGTTCATAAGTTTATCATGAATACACAACGGTCCATGTTCCACAACGACTCCTTCCCTATGCAAGCTCCAGCTAAGTACCTAACGACCTGCAAAGCATGTAGTAACGAATCAACAAAAATGTTGAGCGAGTTCACAGTTGGTTGTCTGTTTTAAAGTTGTTCCAAAAACCATAAGATGTTTCGAAAACCATAAGTTACCCAGTTCCTTGTTTCCCAAACCATATACCGTGGGGGCTACCCCATGTTGTAAACCACTAGACCCGTTACCATATCGACTACTGACTGGAGTCATGTTTATGTGCCCTGCGTCAATGTCTATCATCATTGACTAAGTGCCCAAGTACATTAGTCCACACCCGTCCTCTGCGGCACGGTGTGAGGCTTGTCAGACCTAATAGCGCTATTTAACTAATGACCCGTTCGCCAATGGCCCGACGATTAAGTCGATATAAAAATGAGGGACTTCATGATAGAGTTTTGTCTAGTAAGTTCTATGTTATCATCCTTCCCAAGGAGGATGGAGGTACGTAACCTACCCAAGGAGATTACTCAGGTTTAAATGTTGTCATCCTTCCCAAGGAGGATGGAGGTACGTATCCTACACAAGGAGAATACTCATGTTTCAATATTAATCCTTAACCCATTCCCAAACCACCGGGAATCCCATGCTTTGTAGAAAGTGTGAACTCACCTTAGATTAGCTCGGCAGATTAAGTTATAGAAAGAAATATGTGAGGTGGAACTGGTCAATCACATCCTAACACGATTACCGTTTAAGGGTTAGTGAGTGTGCTCACGCGGAAACACGAATCCTACACGTATCTAGCACGTAGCACATTATATCATACAATACTAAATATCATGCATGCGTTTATCACGACATAGCTTAGCGACAACACAAGTGTCACGGAAGACTTAAAATACTCTTCAATAAAAATTTCAGCAATACATTGCATTTTCGGCACTTTTCGGATTGTTATCTGGAATAGTTCGTGTACAACAAAATTCCCAAACAATTATAGAATGTTTTAAACGATCCAAATACTATTGTGTCAAAATCTCAGGATCCAATTCATCACCAATTATTTTATAAAATTCATTTACCGGGCTTCAATCAGATTCGTCACTTTCTGACTGCAGTCCACAGAAAAATTCATTTAGAATTCATCGTAAGTCAGATTGATGAAATTCCTGTTGGAGAATTACAACAACATCAGTGGCCATCTACAGTACAAATTTCGTGACCTGACTCTATACAGATTTCAAGCTATGAAGAAAAATATAACACACATTTTCTACAGAAAAAACGCAGCTTTTGCTGCTGTACAAAATGGACCTTTAAAAATAGCAAACGACCTCGGAAAAATATGATTCCAGTGCCATTTGATTCGTGTTTCGAAAAATTAATTTAGAATTCAGAAAATCAATTTTTCGATTAATAACGGTCCATTTACAGCCAACTGAAGTTGGCTGAAACAGTTGGACATATTCTCTTTTCAGCGTTTATCTTCCTAGTGCGAGTTCTAACGGTTCCGTTTACATGTTTAGCGAACAACGACGACACTTTAACATCACATACAGCAGGTCATCATCAAAAAGTCAGATTATTTATTACCAAAGCATCACGAACTATCCAGATCTAAACCCACAAACAATACCCTAGCGACTAACCGCACCCTTAGTCGATTCAAGCATTATGCACACATGATCCTTATCCGCACGAAACTACAAGTATCATTATAATAAGTAGGAACATGCTAATAATACCCAGAACGCAGCCAAGATAGTAGAAGTTCCGTAACAAAAGCATGCACGAATCTATAAAATTAAATCCCACAAGTCAAGACACGGTACCTAGAGGCGAAGTGAGAGCGCGATCGAGTCTTGGGCCGACTTGCGAAGGGGATCTTGGCCTGGTTTGGCGTCGGCAGAGAGGAGAAGTGAGGGAATAGGTATCGCAAGTTTGTAGTTTAGGGTTTGGGATTGCTGTGTATGCTGCACGTTATAATAATAATGCGTAATATACTAAAACTATGTTGGGGGCGGTTTAAGGACTTCCGTAAATATGGGCCCAAATAAAAGGGATTTGGGCTGGGGTTATGTGCCGCAGGTCATGAGGGACGGAGGGAAGGGGATGTGGAAATTTGAGGTTTGCCTTGAGGAGTTATAATAATAACATGCATTACGTATCCTACTAAAACACTAGTATAGTTTGGGTTAGATGTGTATGTGGGCTGCACATGGGGTTTTGTTTTTAAGGAGTTATCATCACAACATGTTATTCATGTAAATAAAAAGGAACCAAGGAATTTAGAACAAAAACAAGCGTTTAATATTTATAAACCTTCTTTTATGCATGCATGCATATATGCACATGGAAATAAGATATATTAAATATGGAACCTTGTAACTTAACAACCCTCCAAATTAAAGAATTTTGTAGTACTGTAATGTTGGTTTTTTTTACACCAACTAATACAAATGCATAATCATGAGTTTCGAGTTACGCGAGTGGGTTGGGCTAACAAGCGAGACGGGTGTTTTGGTTCAAACGGTTCGGGTCGGTTCATAACGATATGGATTTGGTTCAAATACTCGTTTATATAATATAAGTTAAATAACTATAAAATTAATTCATCGAATAAGATAAGTATATAGATATTGATTTATAAATGCAAAACTAATAGTTTTTACCTTGAGATTTTGGGTTGTCACATCATCCCCAAGTTGAAAGAAATTTCGTCTCAAAATTTAGCATATAGTTGCCGGAGAAGCTAGTCGTGTTGTGCGTTTTCCTGGGGTATCACATCATCCCCTCGTTGGTTTGGAATTTCGTCCCTAAATTCCGAAGTAGCTTCAGTACTGGACTCACCTTTCTTGAATAACTGGGGGTACTTAAGTTTCATCTGGTCCTCTCATTCCCAAGTGAACTCTGGGCCCCAACGGGAGTTCCATCGAACTCGTACAATAGGTATTTTGGTACGTTTGAGGGTCTTGATTTCCCGGTCCATAATTTCCACCGGTTCCTCGACGAAACGCAACTGGTCGTCGTTAGTGAGTTCCTTAAAAGGAAAAATGAGGGTCTCATCTGACAGACACTTCTTCAGATTCGACACGTGAAGGATATTGTGAACAAAACTGAGCTCTTCGGGCAGATTCAATCTGTACACCACCTTGCCGATTTTCTCAGTGATTTCGAAAGGTCTGACATACCGCGGAGTAAACTTGTCCTGTTTTCCAAATCGAACCACACCTTTCCAAGGTGAGACTTTGAGTAGTACTCGATCCCCAACTTGGAACTCGAGCGGTTTCCTATGCTTATCAGCGTAGCCTTTCTGACGGTCATGAATTATCGCCATTCGTTGTCTGATTTGGGCAATCTTCTTCGTTGTGTCGAGAACAAGTTCTGGGCCAGTGATTTGGCTGTCGCCAACTTCTACCCAGCATAAAGGTGATCGGCATTTCCATTCGTATAAAGCCTCGAAAGGAGCAGCCTTGATGCTGGTGTGGTAACTATTGTTGTACGAGAATTCCACCAAAGGCAGATGTCCTTCCCAGCCGTTACCAAATTTTATTACACATGCTCGAAGCATGTCTTCAAGAGTCTGGATGGTGCGTTGAGTCTGCCCATCCGTCTGTGGATGATACATTGTGCTCATGTCTAGATGTGAGCCAAATGATTTGTGCATCACCTGCCACAAATCAGATGCAAATCGAGATTTGTGAGCTTCTGTCATCAATATCTCACGGAGACTATTACGACTAGGAATCCAAATACGGTCAAGATAATGGTAAATACCGTTCGATTTAGTCACTAGCTTTATTTCGGCACCACACTTCATTTCCTCTTTCAAGGTATTCTCAATGAAGCATGCGTGCTGAGCGCCGTGAATTAGAGCTTCGAGGTCATTCTGGGCTTGAACGTTACGAATACTGTACACATAGCTTCATCGACTGAGAGCATCGGCTACAACGTTAGCCTTGCCAGGATGGTTGCGTATCTCGCAATCATAGTCATTGAGAATTCAACCCATCTGCGTTGGCGCATGTTCAGTTCTTTCTGGTTCAAGATATGTTGTAGGCTCTTATGGTCGGTGAAGACCGTATACTTGGTACCGTAAAGGTAATGTCGCCATATCTTTAACGCAAAAACAACTGCATCGAGCTCGAGATCGTGGGTAGTGTAGTTCTTCTCATGGATTTTGAGTTTTCGAGACGCATACGCGATAACCTTGTCTCGTTGCATAAGAACGCAATCAAGGCCTAGGTTTGAGGCATCACAGTAAACAACGAAATCGACCTTTCTGTCGGGGAGTGCGAGTACAGGAGCGTTGCAAAGCATACGCTTGAGAGTTTGAAAGGCGTCCTCTTGGTCAGATCCCCAAATAAAAGGTTTATCCTTATGAGTTAGGTCGGTAAGATGCACGGAGAATTTAGAAAAGTCGGCAATGAATAACCGGTAATAACCCGCCAATCCGAGAAATGAACGGATTTCGAATGGAGTCTTCGGCGTAATCCAAATCTTTACAGCTTCAATCTTTGCGGGATCGACATGAATTCCTTGACTGTTAACGATGTGACTGAGAAATTGAACCTCCTCGAGCCAAAATTCACACTTGGAGAACTTGGCGTAGAGACGATTTCCTTGAAGAAGCTCGAGAACTAAACGAAGATGTTGTGCATGTTCGGCTCTTGACTTTGAGTAGATAAGAATATCATCGATAAACACAATGATGAAGCGATCCAAAAAGGGTTTGCACACGCGGTTCATCAAGTCCATGAAGACCGCTGGTGCGTTCGTGAGACCAAAAGGCATAACCATGAATTCGTAATGGCCATAACGAGTACGAAAAGCGGTTTTCGGGATGTCTTGCTCTTGTATACGCAGCTGATGATGGCCAGAACTTAAATCGATCTTCGAGAAACACGTAGCGCCTTGAAGTTGATCAAATAAGGCGTTGATTCGGGGTAGCTGGTAGCGGTTCTTAATTGTAAGCTTGTTAAGTTCTCTATAATCGATGCACATGCGGAACGATCCATCCTTCTTTTTCATAAAAAGAATGGGTACGCCCCATGGTGATGTGCTTGGGCGTACAAAGCCTTTATCAAGTAATTCATGGAGTTGGCTAGATAGTTCGCGCATTTCGGATGGTGCAAGGAGATAGGGAGCTTTTGCAACAGGTGTAGCACCGGGTATACGGCCAATACGAAAATCGATATCACGAGTAGGGGGTGAACCGGGTAAATCATCGGGAAAAATGTAGGAAAATCACAAACAACAGGAACATCTTTCATAGTCTTCTTCTCGTTCTTCGGCTCCATGATATGGGCTAAGAAAGCGTAGTACTCCTTGCCTAAGTACTTACTCGCTTGGGTGCAAGACATAAGCTTCAACTCTTTCGAGGATATGTCGCCATAAACACATAGTTGATCAACGTTTGAGAGAGAGAAACGAATCATCTTTTCGAAATAAACGACTTCGGCACGATTCTCATGAAGAAAATCCATACCTACTATGACGTCAAAACTACCTAGTTGCATAGGTATGAGATCGATCGGGAAAACGTGATTGTTGAATTCAAGTGTACAATCACGGAGAATGGAACTAACGGTAGCGGTTCTTCCGGTGACAACTTCTATGTCGAAAGTCATTGGGAAGTTAGCGCATTTACGTTTTAGAAGCTTTTTGAATTCAAACGATACAAAATAGTTATCAGCTCCAGCATCAAATAAGCATGAAGCATAAATACCATTGACAAGAAATGTACCATTGACAACATTGTTGTCAGTCTGAGCCTGGCGGACATTGATGTTGAAAGTTCTTTCGCGGGCTGCTTGTTGTGGCGGTTGCTGCTGCGGCTCTTGTTTTACAACACGTTGTGGGCAGACATTGGCGAAGTGGTTAGGATCACCGCACGTATAGCAAGCACGTGCGTGAACAGTGGGTGCAAGAACTGCTGGGTTAACCTGAGGAGCGAGCGGTTGCGCTAGCAGTGCTGCGAGAGCTTGAGGAGCTTACTGACGAGGGCCTGAGCGACAGTGAGCTGTGTAGTGCCCATAGAGGTTGCAATTGGCACAGAAACGACAATTGGTTCCTGTTGATGCATACGTCTGTCGACTTCGTCTTGTATCGAGTCATGTAATAGAATAGATGAAACAAGTCACATAGTTCGAGATTAACAGATACAGAGGTGAACAAGCCAGTTCAAACAAAGTGGCCAGTTCAAACGAAGTGGTCAGTTCAAACGAAGTGGTCAGTTCAAACGAACTGGACCAGTTCGTACGAACTAGAGATGCTTGTTCAAACGAACTGGATTTAGTATAAATAGTGGACTTGTTGTTTTCATTTGTAACTTGGTCATTCCGGTAGCGAAGCTCTGCCGAAGTATCTCCAGGTCTGTAATCGTCATCGAATCTATACAAGAGATAGTTAAAGTGATTCTCGTGTGTTTGTAGCTGAAATAACTCCGATACGTTTGATTCCGCCTCTCGTATTGGATGAGATCTCTTCTGAACGACTCATTTGATAGTACAAACGATCCTACAAGTGGTATCAGAGCTCAGGAGGAGGAGCTCTTGGATTTTCAGCTTTGATTTCATAAAATTTCTGCTTCTACACCTTTCTGTCACGTATTTTCAAAATTAAACAAGATTTTCTGGATGAAATGGATTGATTTTGAAATATAATGTTCGGAACAGTGGTTTAATCAATCTGTGAAAGTTTCAGATCTTAAAACAAAGTAAATCTTGATCAATTTTTTGAAAATTCGGCCAATTCGTTTGAAAGTTTATACATCTCGTATGAACTGAATCTTCAAACTCAGATCTACAACGATTTGGTGGACGAAATTGAACGGAAATCATATCATAGTGATCGGAATTTATTGTAGAACAATCTTTGAAGAAATCAGAACGTAATTCTACCAAAAACTTGTTCAAATCTATCAAAAACATCTCCAGATCGTTCGAAGATGCTTCACTTCGTTTGAGATTTATGTTTAGTTCGCATGAGATGATTCAGTTCGTTTGAGATTTCACACGAAGAGAAGGCCAGTTCGTTTCAAAGGTTTAGTTCGTTTGAATTTTCACTTCATGTGAAACCTTCAGTTCGTTTCAAAATCTCACTCCGTATGGGATTTCACTTTGTGTGAACATTCAGTCCATTTGAAAGGTTTAATTCGTTTGAAGAACATCAGTTCGTCTGAACTCTAACTCGTGTGAACCTTAGTTAGTTTATAAGTTCTCCAGATCGTTTGAAAGTTAATTCCAGTTCGTATCAGTTCAGACGAACTGTGTTTGAATCTCTGTTCGCATCAGGTTCCTGGTCGTTTGAAAGGACAGTTCGTTTGAAAGATCATAAGAAGTGACCAGCATATAAGTTCGTTTGAATCAAAACCCTAATTCGTTTGAACCTTAGGTCGTTTGAACCCCCAGTTCGTCTGAAGTGTGTTGATCAGTTCGTATGGAATATCATTAGTTTACGTGAAGTTCAGTTGTCGGCCAAATCTTGTTCGTT
Source organism: Helianthus tuberosus (assembly GCA_030545235.1). Taxonomy (NCBI): domain Eukaryota; kingdom Viridiplantae; phylum Streptophyta; class Magnoliopsida; order Asterales; family Asteraceae; genus Helianthus; species Helianthus tuberosus. Next base: position 134,353,650 of record CM060363.1, read on the forward strand.
TATCACTTGAGTTTTTCGGACTAGTGGTTTAATCGGTCTAGTCAAGTTTATTGGTTTTGTGAACTATCACGTGGATCTAGTGAGGATTAATTGTTTCAAATCAAGAGGTCCAATAAAATTTCATCATGAAATAGATGTCGGCCACAAATCTAGTGCAGCCCATGTGCTTTGATTTAATTCAGTGAATCATAAATTGAAATTGGTGCATGTAAGCCACATTTATAACTACAACAGTTGTTCACGAGATTCATTTTAATTGGCCCAATCATATTCATATAAGGGTTGTCGGCAATTGATTATGATAGTATCATATTGCATGTGATTACCTATATTTGGCGGTTCACTTTTAGTCAAAGCAATTGAAGTTCTCGGCCCATGTGATTGGTCCATACTTGCGGTCCAATAGAAGTGTAGATAATTTTAAAATTGTCGGCACAGTCAATTGGATATCATTCCAGTTTGCTTGAAAGTTGTTTCTGACCGCACGAGATGATCTGAGTCAAGTAGTTGTTGTTCAGTTTGCATTATTCAGTTCAGTTCGTGTAAAGAATCCAATTCGCGTAGTTTAAACCAGTCGTTTGAAATCTGATCAAGATTGCGTGAAAGAGTTTCAGTTCACACGAAGTAAACTCAGTTTGCATGAAACCTAGTTCGCATAATTTTAGATTTGATCTCAGTTCATTTGAGATCTGAACCAGATCATTTAAAAGATCTCAGGTTGCACAAAGTTACATCCTCACTTCGTTGGAAAAACCAATCAGTTAGTTTGAAAAGTTCATCGTTGTGATCAATACTGTCACCTGTTTGTTGTTCAAGTACTCATCCGATTCTAATTGTTTGATAAGTGTTTAATAATCATTTTTGATTTTGTATTTCCAGGTGATTACAGATATTTCACGGGGTGAACCAGTTCTCATCAAATCAGTTCGTTTCAAACTCAGCTAACTTGAAAAATCAGTTTTTGTGAAAAATTATTCCGAAATATGGACGAGGATTTCTACAATGCATTTGCTACACCGATTGCTCCAGTTACTGCTGCTGAAACTGTGTACAATGAGAATGAGACAGGAACTCATCAAAAACCGCCAAAACTGATGTACATTGAATATTTTCAAGGATGGAAAAATAGATTCGAGAACTGGGTGCAAGCTTATAAGTTTGATGCATGGTGTTCGTTGTTGAAAGATTATGAGAAACCTAAGAATGAACGTGGGATTGAAAAAGCTATTGTTGACTATTCAGAGGGTGACAAGCTGAAGTTTACAAGTGAGAAAATGATGATTAGTATTCTTCAACAAGCAATAAAAGAAGATATCTTTGTTTTGCTTCAGCATAATGGTACGGCTAAATCTATTTGGGAAGCATTAAAAACAAAAAGGCGTTATTGAAGAAATCATTTGATATGTTTTCGGCTTTCGATCATGAAACAACAAAGCAGACCATTGATAGATATTGTCATCTTGTATTGGAAATGAAAAGATTTAACATTGAGAAAGAGGATGATGAGTGGGTCGATAAATTAGCTGAAGCACTACCACAACATAAGTGGGAAACTTATTTGATGATTTTAAAACACACAAGAAAGTCTGAGAGTATGAATCTGGCACAGTTTATTGAAAAGATTGAAGAGCACGAGTTGGATATCCAGAAGACGGCTATCATGACAAATCCAAATGCTAAACAGGATGTCAGTCTGTATTACCGAGGAAATAAGTTTGAGGCTACCCCTAGCCTAAGTCCAAAGATTCAAACTGGTTTTAGTGCTGATAGTTCATCAGGAACAAAAAGTAGTAATGTGACACAAAGTGGTGGATCTTCATCTTCATATTCAAGCTTTGATCCAAATTTTACAACACCAAGTCCTCAACATCAGAATTCAACAAATCTTCAATGCAACGTTACTTTAAACATTCAAAATGGTCATAATTTATCTCCAGAAATTGCCAAGCAACACATGGCATCACTCGTTGCTATGTTGGAATCTTATGAGAATTTGATTGATGGCAAGATTGGAAATCCGATGCTTACAAAAGAAGATTATGATCAAATTGATGCAGAGGAGCTTGAGTTGATGGATGTAAAGTGGTGTTTAGCTAGTGCTTGGAGGAGGGCAGAAAAGTTTAAGCAAATTACTGGTAGAGATGAGTTTCGAGGAATGGCTACTTCTCCACTGGGTTTTGACAAATCGAAAGTCACCTGTTTTCGTTGCAAAGGAAAAGGCCATTTTAAATGAGAATGCAAAAACCAAGAAGCAACCGGGAATCAAGAAAAGAACAATTATTATCAGAAATCAATTTTTCATCAGATTACTCAACAAAAGGAACCACAAACTGCACATGCTCGGCCAATTGTGGATGACAAAAGGAAAATGATCGAAGATGCAAATAGAAAAGCTTATTTTGGTATAATTGATTAAGATGATGAATTTGTTGCAGAGGGTTTTAGCTGGGATAAATACATTCCATCTGGTTCAGGTTTTGTTGCTAGAATTCAGGGTGAAGATGAGACTAATCAGAAAAGAATCCCGATTTTTCCAGATCTTAGAAGTGATGTTGATACTGATGATGAAGAAGAACATCTTAATAAAGCTAGAAAAGGCTTAGATCCTGACAGCTTTAATTTCTTCTTTGCAGATAAAATGGAGATGCTAAATCAGAAGAAGATTGCCAGATTGAGAAGAGAATTGGAAGCAGCAAGAATGCTAGCTGATGAAAAAGCAAAGACAGAAGCTGGAGAAGCTAATGTTGAACCAACAACTGAGAAAGTAGTAGAGAAAATTGTTGAGGTGGAGAAAGTGGTGGAAAAAATAGTTGAAATCGAAAAAATAGTTGAAGTTGAAAAATTAGTCGAAGTTGAGAAACTTGTCGAAATAGAAAAAATTGTTGAAGTTGAAAAGATTGTTGAAGTTGAAAAGATTGTCGAGGTTGAAAAAATAGTTGAAAAAATGGTTGAAGTTGAAAAACCATGTTTGAAGTGTATAGAATCGTGCAAAGTTTGTGAGGAAAAAGATAAGAAGATTGCTGAGTTGGAGAAGATTAAAGAAGATTTACTATCTGATGTGAAGTACGTGAAGGAGTCGTATGATGTGCTCAACAAAACAGTTGATAGTTTGAAAAGAACGAATTCAGAAATTGAAAATGCAATGGAAAAAATGAGTGCAACATTAATGACAAAGCAGAGCGTCATCAATGAGTACATCGAAGATTGTGCTAAGTTGAAGAAAGAAGTGGAACTTGAGAAGATTGAGAGTGAAAGGATTAAACGATTACTGTTTAGTTACACTACTTGTGATTATTTGATTGATCGTGTTTATCATACTGTTGCAGGTCTTGAGGCATTCATGGAGAAAAAGACTGAAGATATTGATACTGGTAAGAAACAAAGTGTCAAGTATAACAGATGTCCGCCCCCGATCCATGAAAGTTATTCTCCCAGGAATCCTAACGAGGAGCGTCTAAAAAAGGCGGTCAACATCAAGTTAAAGTCTGAAATCATTGATGAATTACCAGATAATATTGATGTCACATTCACAGCATCTGACACTGACCATGAGTCTGAGTTATTAAAGAAAGTGGTCGATCAGGTGTTAGATATGGATGAAGAGTCAAAACCGGAGTCTAAGTCTGAAAGTTCGAGTTCGTCAGAAAAGAGTCTGAGTTCACCGGTTAAAAGGGTTTACAATAAAGAATTCCTGTTATCAAAATCTAATTTGAGTGACGAACCAATCAAAGTGGCTTATACTTTGAATGATTCAGACAAATTATATTCTGATGAGGAATTTCCAATAAGAAGAGTCAAAACTGAAATGATCAAACAGGTTTTCAAATTGACAGAAATTAAAATTTCTGAAATAAAAGATTTAAATCTTGCTAAAAAACCTAAAAAGTACACTTCAAGAGTTCAACAGAGATTGAACAAGAAAAAGGGTTACGGTTATGGTTCAGGTTATCGAAAGAAACCAAACCACAACGGTAATTTCAAAAAGCAAGGTCTTGGTTTTAATTCTTCAGAAAATTATAAAAATGAGAAAAATTATAAACCAAAAACAACATTTTTTGCAGGAGGAAGTGCTGAAGATGAGCAGAAGAAACCATTCTGGAAACAATCAAATCAAGAGTTTCTTGCTCAAGTAAAGAGGAATGTGAAGAAATTTGCTCAAAGAGTTGACAGAAGAACTTGCTTTAAGTGCCAAAAAATTGGACATATTGCTTGGAATTGCCAACAGTCCAACAACACAAAACAGGAAGTTACTTCTAACTCAAAACTGAAAGAAAAACTTGTCTTTGAGAAGAAACAATCAACTGAGAAATCGAAAGTGTTTGAAAATTCAACTTCTGAAGAAGGTAAAAGTTCAAAACGATTTTATAAAAGACAAGTTGATTTGAATAAACAAAAATGGGTTGTTAAAAGTTCTGAAAGTAGTTCTGACAATGAATCTGATTCCATAAAACCAGAGGAGTCATTTGTTGAGAAAAAGGTTGTTAATTCCGTTCCTGAGTTGAACGAGGAAAACTTTCCGCCATTGTCGAAAGATAATCTAAAATCAAAAGGTAGATTTGAGATATCAGGTCAATTCTTTGCTGATAAGAAAGAATTTGATGCTGAAAAGGTGTTTAATGGAAATGTTAAACATATTTTTGGGAAGATGGTTGACAGGAAAGTGTAACATCTGTGCTTGTTATCATTGTGAACAGTTCAATTATCAATAAAACAATGTTATTTGATCCCAATGTTTGTTTGGTTGTGTTTTACCTTTTTCGTGTTTTGACTTTTGGCCAATTTCAAACTCTATATCACTCTCTGGAGATTTATACGCAAACTGATGCGTAAACGTAATCAGTTTAATGCGACAAATACTCCGGAACTTCAACATATACTTAACATACCTTAAATAACCCTTACATAACTTAGAAATAAGTTTTGAAGGCTTTGGTATGGCAAGAACAAGTTAATTCATATACGAGGGGCTAAAGCGTCAATGTTGAAAATTATGACTTTTCGGGTAACAATTAAGTTAACCGAGGACTTAGAAAGAAGGTATAAGTCTTGAAGCCCTTGTAGGTAAATAAGAAGGGGTCAAATTGCAAAATATAAGCTTAGTTGCCCTTTCGGAAGAGCCAAGAGACATTTATGCAAAAACTAGAAATTGTTAAGGCTGATCAGAAGCCTTGCGCACCGCAAGACTTATGCTTACGGTGCGCAAGGGATGCCCAGTAACAGAAAATCTTCCTGTTTGCTGTTTAAACGCAAAACTCGACCCTTAAACGATTTTCCACATCTTTCTTGACCCCTAAACAACCCCTAAACACTAGGGACACATGTGAGAATGTTGTGGTCACTTGTAGACTTGTGTGTCAACAATTTGTGGTGTTGAAATCACTATAAAAAGGGCAATGAGTTGCAAGCTTTCTTCACACCTTCACTTCTGCATTTCTGGAGCATTTCTGGAGCATTTCTGGAGCACAAGTCTTCTCTCAAGTGATCTCTGGTCATTCTTAGGACTCTTGTAAGTTTGCCTAACCTTCCTTAGTTTAAGTTTTAGCTTAGTTTAGCTTAAAAGTCAACCGTCGTAATTAACGGTCGACTTAATGATTAATCACTAATGGTCCAGTGATTAGTCGAATCAAAAGTAGTTATAAGTTGGTAATTATGTGGGTAATAAACCCTCCAAAGGGTTCCCCCTGATTCCCACTCTAACTAGGTCAAAAGTCGGGTCAAACTTGCTAATAAAAAGTCAACAGAATTGTTAATTTCTAATTTATGCATAATTATCAATGTAGAACATATACAACCTGTTTGATCATTAATATAACTTAGCAATTAGTGTAAAAACATGTCCAAACCTGTTCAACCCGACAATTTCCTGTTTAGACCCGGTTCGGAACCGAAAGTCGCATAGTTTGACTTTTACTTTGACTTTCAGTTCTGACCCGTTTAGGCATGTTTTAGAAATGCTTCAGAGCTTTAATTGGACTAAGTTACATACTAGTATAACCCTCTGAGATTATACACCTTGGTTCATTAGTTATCCAATTAATATGCATATTTCCGTTAATTGCTCATATGTTGACCATTATGCCCTTTTTACCCTAAAACGTGATTTTTGAAAATGTAAAAGAGTAGAAACCTTTGTTACTGAAATATAAACTTGTACCCAAAATTTGAGATCAATTGGTGGTGTAGATTGAGAGTTATGCTCATTAGCGCAAAATGAAAGCTTTATGTTAATTAAATGGCGTAATTAGCATATAGCATAGTTAAGCCTACTCTTTGATATCAAACTTATTACCCCCTGATGTAATATATTATTTTGGGATTTTTGAATATTTTTAATTAATTTTAGGCCGAGCATAACTCATAGTCATAGGTTTAATCCGGTAATTGTCGGTTTTGCCCTTACGGGCCATAAAATGAGTTTTACATATCTAAACGACTCCAAACCTTTTGCTACTGATCTCAAATGATAAATAAATTATTTTAAACCTTCTGGAATGATAAAAATATCAGCTTTATGTATATAACCCGGAAACGGCTCCTAATCGCCTTTCTAAGCGTTTTTAACGCATAGTATGTACGAGAACCATTTTAGACATACAAGGGTTGATACCTACTGATATTTTAGGTAAATTATAATGTTTTAACAGTAAGAAAAAGTTGTTTAACTCAGACTTCAGTTTTGAGCTTCACGGCTTATGTAAAATTACCAAAATGCCCTTACGGGGCATAGTTTGTGTTTAAATACGTTTTGGGCATAATGAAAAACATATTACTAATGTCACAACATATTTGAAGCATATTAACTTAGGAAACATGTATATGGCTCTTACGGATACCCGTTACGCTTATTACGCGTTCGGTTCGGTTTATATAACTAGTTTACATAAATTAGCCGAAGCGGGTCAAACCTTATCGGTTTTATCTAGAAATCCAGAATGTGTATGAAATACCCATATTAAACAAGTCTTCAAACTTGTCGGGTCTAAATCACATTCTATCCGATCTTCCGATTAGGTCCGGTTTATTAATGTAGTTACCTATATTAGGTGCCGTTTGATATCCGTGATCTCTAGCATTGTTTGGTTGTTACTCAAGGACGACTAAGCAATCTCAGGTGAGTACATAGATCCCTCTTTTACTGTTTTCCAAACATTTTGGGGTGGAACACATGTGCCTACTTGTTACTTTTATGCTTTCCTGCTTTCACATCATATACTTGCTATGTTCATTAGTACATTTATAGTACATGATTTCATTGTGTTCTATGCTATGTATGCCCATTATGTGCGTACTTAGTACATTACTTTACATTACATTTTATGCTATGTATGCCCATTGTGTGCGTACTCAGTACATTACTTTACATTACATTTTATGATATGTATGCCCATTGTGTGCGTGGTTAGTACATTATTTTAAATTACATTCTATGCTATGTATGCCCATTATGTGCGTACTTAGTACATTATTTTACATTACATTCTATGCTATGTATGCCCATTGTGTGCGTACTTAGTACATTATTTTACATTACATTCTATGCTATGTATGCCCATTGTGCGCGTACTTAGTACATTATTTTACATTACATTTTATGCTTACATTTTGGTATGACATTTGGGTTGTTTAAACTATACTGTACATTCATTAACACCGATCATGCCGCTCGGTAGTAGGTAGTGGTACCATAGGACTTGACAAATCCCATTCCTGAAATCTCGGGTTTGTTTGGATGGAAGGAATGACCGAATCCGAAAACATTTTATGATAACCTGTACTAAAAGGGTTATCCGACTGTCGCAAGGCTTGGATGTATGAATTTTCACAATACCGCATAAATGTTTATATCAGTATAGCATGCGTTTATTACATAAAACATAACTTTGATTTAAACCATGTTTTACTTCAATACCTTGTTTTTGTGCATTTTACATATGGTTTAGTTGATATATTTCACTTACCATACATAAACATTTTGACATTTACATACACAATTCATGATTTACATTCGACATAAACATTTTGACATTAATATACACATTACATGACTTGCATTAAACATAAACATTAAACATAGACATTAGACATGGTTTTCACATAAACATTTTGACATTTGATTTTACATAAACATTTTACTTTGGTGGTTTGGTTTGGGTCAGTGATTTAAGTAACGAGGCATGTGTAATACGATACAAGTATGGTGGATACGCCGCTGGTACTTCCTATATATAAGTGCTTGTATGGTATTACATATCGTAGCGTTATTTGAAACATTTCAATTTAGACGTATAACATTTTATATAAACAACATACTTTTCACAATACATTGTTTTACAAACAACTTACCTTATACAAACTCATTTTTTACTTAGTTATTCATTTAACCATACATTATTCTTTTATACATACTATCTGAACTTATTGTTTTTCAAACGATTTACAAAATAAATCAATTTACAAGGTTCATGACTGACTTTTGCAAAACAACCTTTTTCTAAACTTACAAGTCATGAATCCTATTGTCACAAAACCTATGTATCTCACAGGCATTTTTATGCTGACGTACCTATTTTCACATGTGTTTCAGGATATGATGCATAGGACTTATCAAGACATACTTAGGCGGACCTGTGCCTTAGTGACTTAAAACGAGACAAGAACTAGTTAATTTATGTTATGTACTCTTTGTTTCTTGTTTAAAACAATGTAAACTCTCATGTTTGATTAATAAAACGAAACTTTAATTGCCATGGATTTGAAACGATTAATTCTGTTACAACACTCCCCGACGTTTCCGCCACGTTACGTTGTCTCACGTGGTCGGGGTGTGACAGAAAGTGAAGGATGCTCAAGAATTTTACAAATCAAAATGTTGGTGGGATAGATGTTTGCCACCAAAATCACCCAAGGCCGGTCAGGCTTGGGTGACACCATTTTCAAACTAAAAATCCTGACTTGCCGGAGCTCCCAGGTTGGTAAGAGTGGAGCAGGAATCGGCATCATTCTAGAAATGTTTGTTTGGTATATCTACAGGTGATATCTTTATATTGTTATATTTTGATTTACAAATGGGATGGTTGGTAAGTGAACCTGCAAGTGGTTGAAGAAGGGTTTTCATCTTCAAATGGTAATCAAGGTCATTAAGTTGAACTTGATTAGACCATACTTACAAGTGATATTTTGAAGAACAAAATGATGAGTTTATCCCCTAACCTACAAGTGGTTTGAAAATCAACAAAACTTATTTTCCGAAAAAACCATTTGATTAAAACAAACTTAAGTGTTTTGAAATCACAATGGGAAAATAGTTTGTTGTGAGGGGGAGTTCTGATTGTTTATGCCAAGAGGATGGCGAAGTGAAGTAATTCGATATCGGTTGTCACTTTACCTTGTACAGTTTGTTTTCAAATTTCCTAAAATGTGTTTGCATTTTAGGGGGAGTAAAAATTTTAGAAAATCCAAAAACATTAGAAATTTGAAAAAGCCAAAAACATGATAAATTCAAAAAATGAGTTTTGTTGTATAAAAGAGGAAATGATAGTACATCAGTGGACGATCACGACATGCTAAAGAATTGGAAAGTCAAATGTGATAAACGGTCTCACTGATGATGTGCCAGTAGGTTTTTGCACATTTAGTAGATTGTGACGAGATATAAACCTAAATTCAAACTTGCTTATATCGTGTGTAACATCTCTCGGATATATGGGTAACCCCCGAAATCTTGTTTGAAGGACCCCTCTTTCTGAGATACTAGGTCTTTATGCTTAGTGATATCTGGGGTATTATCCCAGGACTTCTGATAATGCGGAAGCAATGGCCTAGTCCCCGGAGAATACTTTACTGCTTGGTAGAAATATAGCGTCGCCCTCAGCAAAAATGATGAAACAATAAAATTGATAATCATTGCTGTTGTAAAAAAAGATCCTCTAAAGGGGACCCACCAAAAGTTGAGCCGTCATCTCTCTGCTGAATGGAAGTTCTGACCTGAGCTCTCACGGTTTCGCAATTAACCCCTTACAGATATCATCTAGGTATACTCACCTGTAAGACTGAATATTGGGATCTGGATACGAGAGTATATTCTGAGGTGGGACACGCGAATAAGTTTAAGTGCTTAAAACATTAATATCGTATCTCGAAACAGTTGAACTTTGTGTGAAAATTTAAGTGGATCAGTATACTGACAATCTAAGTGAATTGTTTAGAACTTAAAATGTTTAAAGCTTAACGGTGTTAGTGATTTGTCTAAAAAAAACTGATATGATCCTCTTACACAAACTCACAAAAATATTGTATGTAAATATTTCTTTTCTGCATTTCTGTTTCAACAAAATTCAAAAAGATTTTCGGTGTGTTTTAGCATAAATTTTGAAAAATCCAAAAAGATTTTAGACAACTGATGTTGAAAAGCTGATTTTCAAAATTCCGAATGCTAAACATGACGAACAGGTTTGGGAAAGTTTGTTTGAAAAGAAAAATGATATTTCTTCAAGTGGTTTATCAAAGAGTAACATTGTAAAATTCATTTATTGATTGTTTAAAACCTGCAAGTGAGATTAAATTCGTTAAATTTTAAATTTGTGAAATTTACTTTGAGGTAGAGAATGTGCAGGTTAGCTAGACTACGATCCCTAGTTGATTGAAAGGGGGAGTCTGAAGATGGAAACGCAAGGTTTCTGATTGGTTAAAGCCAGATGCTGTTATTGTTGTTAAGAAAGAGAAGAAAAGAAGATAGAGATTTAGGATGCTTACATTGTCAGATACTTTGGAGAGAGCTTGTAGACTGATCAAGACTGAAGATGTTCTGAAGGCATACCGAAGACTCGTCAACATCCGAGGGGGAGTCTGTTGATGCATACGTCTGTCGACTTCGTCTTGTATCGAGTCATGTAATAGAATAGATGAAACAAGTCACACAGTTCGAGATTAACAGGATACAGAGGTGAACAAGCCAGTTCAAACGAAGTGGCCAGTTCAAACGAAGTGGTTAGTTCAAACGAAGTGGTCAGTTCAAACGAACTGGACCAGTTCGTACGAACTGGAGATGCTTGTTCAAATGAACTGGATTTAGTATAAATAGTGGACTTGTTGTTTTCATTTGTAACTTGGTCATTCCGGTAGCGAAGCTCTGCCGAAGTATCTCCAGGTCTGTAATCGTCATGGAATCTATACAAGAGATAGTTAAAGTGATTCTCGTGTGTTTGTAGCTGAAATAACTCCGATACGTTTGATTCCGCCTCTCGTATTGGACGATATCTCTTCTGAACGACTCGTTTGATCGTACAAACGATCCTACAGTTCCCATTGGATGATGATAAGTGCAAGTAGAGCATAGTGGGTGAGTACCAGTATACGCACGCTTAGCAAGCGGTGCGTTGGGAGTAGCAACCTGACGAGACCGGTTATTGGGCGGAGCGACTAACGCGCAGTTCTTGTTGGAGTTCCTTTGCTCGCGACTTTGGCGACTGGACTTGGGAGCATGAGATAGAGAAGAGTCGGTGCTTGGTGTTGTAGTAGCTTGGTTGGGACTCTTGGTCGAGGTTTTGAAAACTCCGGCCAAGACTCGCATATCATTGATCTCTGCTACGAGCTGATACGTTTCCTCAATTGTTGATGGTTTCGCTGCTTGAACAAAGTCAGCGACACAGTAAGGAAAAGCATAAATGTACTTCTTGATAGCTTTCTCAGGAGTGTCCACTTGACTTGGACAGATGATGCTCAACTGCTTGAATCTGGCGGTGTAACACCTCATAAAATCACATCCAATGATGTATCGACACATGTACTAAACCCTAATAAAGTCAAACGTTGAATTTGAGGGACTAATTTTGCGAAAAATTGAAAACTTTGTTTGCGAAAGGACTAGTAGTGACAACATGCTTAAACCAAGCCTCTGAAAGACGTTACACGGTATACATATTTACAAATGAGCCACTTGTTGATCGAGAGTAGCCGTTTGCGTAATTAATTGGAAGTTTGCGCGACGAAGGGTTAAAAGCGTTAACATGTTAATTCTTACCTCTGAGTGACCTTTTAATAAACCAAGAGCTTCATGATGTGTGTTTATACTCTCGTAAATATCAAATATTGACCATCTAAGGCTTTTATGCCTATAAGTGAAGTTACGCGCAACTTTGAAAGTTAGAGGGACTAAAAGCGTCAATATGTTTAATTATACCTCTGAATGACCTTTTTACGAACCCGAAGAATCGTGATGTTTAATAATACTCTCGAGAATGCCTAATATGGATTAGATAAGGCTTCGATGCTATTAAACGATGATATGCGCAAGTTTACGCATTAGAGGGACCAAAAACGTCAACTTTTAAATCTACGCCTTTGGGTGACCATTTAAGTGAACGGGAACGCCGTAATATTAAGCACATGCTTGGGAATACTCAATATGGGCCACGAAAGGCTTAGATATCGTTAAACGGTATTACGCGCTACTTTGTGCGATTAAGGGACTAAAAGCGACGACTAGCGAAACTACGCCTTAGAGAGGCCTTTTAAACGAACCAGAAACTCCGCAATGTTCGTTCATACCCTCGGAAGTACTTAATATTGGCCATGTAAGAATTCTATACCGTTTCGCGATGATGCGCGTGAATTCGCGAATTAAGGGGTTAAAGGCGTCAATGCGCAAATCTACACTTTAGGGTGATCTTTTAAAAGAACCGGGAACTCCATGATGACCGCTCATACTACCGGATGTGCCAGAAGGGCCATTAGAAGTTTATGCATCATATATTAACATAATATAATGGATACTTAAGTTTTGTGCCATTTATGTCATTTATATAAGTCAATTAATGTTTAAAACATAACAGGGACTGATCTGGCCATGATTGAAAATCTAAAAGGGATTGAAAATAATACAGGGACTGATCTGGCCATAATTGAAAGTCAAAAAGGGATTAGAACTAGTACAGGGAATGTTCTGGTAGTTTATAAAAGTTTAAAAGCATGACATGAAGACAGGGACCGATTCTGCAGTTCTGTCAAAGTTTTGGGGCTGGGCCACCTCGCTGGCGGGCCGTGTAGACAGATGGGCCGGCTTACGCGGGCCGCGACCCATCATCAGCTGCAGCCATATTTTTTTTTGTTGCTGGTTTTTGTTAATTCTGGTTTCCCACTCTTATCAAAACCATTTTTATTGAAACCAGGGGCATGTTAACTATTTTATTAACTAGTTTTACACCTGGAATGATCTTGTTAAACAACTCTAACACTTGGCAAGATCTTGGAGGTTCAGGAAATCTATAAATAGGCCTCATTCTTCATTTGAACAACTCACTAATATCATTCAAGATGCTCTTGCTCTCAATCATAGAGGATCCTGATCATTTTGGAACCTCTTTTGAGTTCTTTTCAGTCATTTGGACCCTTTGTAAGTGTCCTCTTGTGGCTAGTTATTTTTATTTGGCTTAAAAAGCCGAAAAGTCAAGCGTTTGCGATAAACGCTTTGACTTTTAAACGGTTGAGCCATCGTTCGCAACGAACATGGCTATGTGATCGTAATTAGGTAGGTATTAAACCCTCAAAAGGGCACCTCCTAATTATCACGTTTGCTTAGTTAAATGTCTGGTCAAAGTAATTAAAATAAAAGTCAAGCGAATCGGTTTTTAAATAAAATTCATAACTAATGATGTAAAAGCAATAAAATCAGTTTTGTCACTTTAATAACTTGGTAAATATTAATTGAACATGTCTAGGCATGTTCAACCCGACAATTTTGAGTTTAGGCTCGGTTCGCAACCAAAAGTCGCAAAAGTTGACTTTTGCTTTGACTTTCAGTTCTGACCTGATTTAGCTTAGTTTAGTTATGCCTTAGGGTTCCTTTAGGATCATATTATATGTTAGTATAACCCTCTGAGGTTATACAACATGGTTCCATAGAAATCCTAGTTCATTGCATGTTTCCTTTAAATGCTTAAAAGTTGACCGTTATGCCCTTTTGATATTAAAACAAGATTTTTGAAAATGTGATAGGACAAAAAGTTTTATTACTAATATATAAGTATGTCCTAAAAATTTGACATCAGTTTCTGGTCTGGATTAAGAGTTATGCACGATATCGTAAAACAAAAGTTTTTTTGTTAATTAAATGGCATTTTTGGCATAAATCATATTTAAACCCAAATCTTGGCACCAAACTTGCTACCCACTGTTATGATATAATAATTAGGTATTTTTGGAAATTTTTGTCAAATTTATACTGATTATATTATAGAGTTCTAGTGTAAATTCGGTATTGACGAAATTGCCCTTTTCATTGATAAAATGAGTTTTACATAACATTTTGATACCAAACCTTTTCCTACTTATTTCATATGTTAAATAAAATATTTTAAGCTTTAGATACTGATCAAAACTTCAAAATTTTATAAACATTTTAAATATCGTTAAATACCGACTTTTTCGCTTATTAAGCGCATAGTATGGTTTAAAACCATATCTAATGCCAAAAACTTGTTACCTACGGATGTTATAAATAAATTTTTATACTTTAACAGTAAGAATGAGTTTTAAACACATATTTCCAAATTTGACCCATAAAGCATATGTGAAATGACTAAAATGCCCCTACGGTGCATAGTTTGACCATAAATGATAAATCTCACATATGTATGATATCTTACTGATATAACTTGTTAAAATAATTTTTTTTACTGATTGTTTTAGACCAGAACCTCAGATTTCTATTTAACCTCTTTTATAAACCTTAAATTGGTTTTAAATTCGTTTTGGGCATAATGGAAGATATCCTACTGATATCACAACATAATTTAAGCATAATAACTTATGGAACTTGTACATGACTCATTCAGTTACCCGTTATGCATATACGCGTTCGGTACGGTTTGTGTAACTAGTTTGCATAAATTAACCGAAACGGGTCAAACCTTATCATTTTTACTTCAAAATCCAGAATGTGTTTAGTTTACCCATTTTATACAAGTCTTCATAATTGTTGGGTCTAAATCACATTCTAATCCGGTCTTCGCTTAATCTTACGTTTTGAACCGTAAACCTTTCTTTAAAACTAACCGGTCTAAGTTATAACTTAAATATGACCCGTTAGGAATCTAATAGGTTATTAAAACCTTCATTCCAGATTAGGAGCCCAGTAAAAGCTACTTGTACTTGCTAATTGATATACGGTTGAGAATAAAATTATATTTTAGCTCAGGTAAATACTTTTAACTTATTTTCCCTATACGGGCTTGGGATACGGTAAAATGATAGATTAGAGCATGGAAATCAAGGAATTGTGTTTATAGGTTATTTCGCTCGAAATGTTCAATAACCATTTCAAGCGAAATCATAAGTTCTTATTTCGCTTGAAATCATGATTAGTTCATTTCAAGCGAAATCAAATGAATGTGATTTCGCTCGAGACAATTTCAAGCGAAATAAGACTTCCTATAAATACCTTGTGTGCTATTTCATTTGTAACGGTTCCGGTCAGTATAACGAAGTGCTACCGAAGTGTCCACAAGCTTTTATTTGATCTGAAATCAATATACAAACAGTTTAAAGTGTGAATCTAGCTGAATTGAACTTGATACGTTTGTTTCCGCCACTCGTATTGAGATAAACTCTTCTGATCGACTCATTCGGGTCTAAAAACGATCCTACAAGTGGTATCAGAGCTCAGGAGGAAGAGTTCATACCAATTCAGCCACAAATTTTGATTTTCTACACCTTCTTTCAAAATTGAACTAGTTTTCACGATTAAAAACATCTGATTTTCACATATCATGTGCGTAATTGTGTTGTAACAAACCCTTGATAGTTTCAGAATCAAATTCAACCATTTGCTTGATCAATTGGTCAAAAATCAAACCAAAAGTATGACATCATGCTGATTTCGCTTGAATAGTTCTTGTTGATTTCGCTTGAGAGTGCATTTTGGATTGATTTCGCTTGAGAATTGGAGTTGATTTCGCTTGAAATATTGGATTGATTTCGCTTGAACAGGTTTCGCTTGAGAAATTCTGTTGATTCCGCTTGAAACTTGCTTTTCAGCATTCAAAATCTTGATTTCGCTTCAGTGGTGGTTTCGCTTGAAAAGCTATTTCGCTTGAAAGTTAGTATTTCGCTTGAACAATCTGTTTTGTGAACTTTTGAAAACTGAAGACATGGAGAATGAGTTTTATAATGCCTTTGCTAGTCCAATGACAGTTACTCAAAGCACGATGCTTGAAAATGAAACTGGAACAACTCAAAAACCGCCTAAGCTTTTGGATATTGATGATTTTAGTGGATGGGCTGAACGATTTGGTAACTGGGTTAAAGCTTATCATTTAGATGCATGGGAACATACGGAAGTTAAATATTTTAGACCAGTTGGTAGCGATCGAGAGAAAATACCAATTAGAGATTTGAGTGCTGAAGAGAAAACGAAATACAAAGATGAGAAGTTGATGGTTAGTTTGTTGCAGCAGGCAATTAAAGAAGACATCTTGATTTTACTTCAACATAATGGAACTGCACATTCGATATGGACAGAATTAGAAGCAAAGTTTCTGGGTAGTGATGACATGCTTAAGAACAAAAAGTCGTTGATGAAGAAGGAATTCGATTTGTTTCGAGGATTAAGAAATGAAAGCACCAAGCAGATCATTGAAAGATACTGCAATTTATTAAAAAACATGAACAGATTGAGTATCGGAAAGGATAAAGATAAGTTGATTGAAAAGTTAGCTGATGCGTTACCACATGATGAGTGGGGCACGTATCTTATGATGTTGAAAAACAAACCAGGTTTTAATGATCTAACATTGAGTGATTTTATTAAACAGCTTGAAGCTCAAGAAATGGAGCAACGAAAGATAGCGAGAATGAAGAATTATGATGGAGAACAAGACATTGGCTTGTACTACAAAAGTGGTGTTAATGACAAAACCAAATTTTTGCCAAAAGTTGAAACTGCTTTCAATACAACGGGATCTTCTGAAAAGTCATCTCAAGGATCAAGTAACAATATGGGATTTTCTTCATTTCCAACATTTAATCCACACTTTTCTACAACAAAGAGTGGCAAAGTACTTCAATGCAATATTGCTTTAAACCTTGAAAATGATCAGAATTTACCGAGGAAGTTGCTAAAAGCCACATGTCTTTGTTGGTAACTGTGCTTGAATCCTATGGAGGTTTAGTTGCAGGAAGGATCGAAAATCCAATGCTAACAAAAGAGGATTACGATCAAATTGATGCTGAAGAGATGGAATTGATGGATATAAAATGGTGCATGGCTAGTGTATTGAGACGAGCTGAAAAGTTTAAAGAAATTACAGGCAGAGATGATTTTCGTGATGCACATGCTTCAGCTTTAGGATTTGATAAGTCTAAAGTTACTTGTTTTCGATGCAGGGAAAAAGGGCATTTCAAGAGGGAGTGCACAAACCGTGAAGCAAGTGGAGCTCAAAATCCCTTTGGAAACAATGATTACTATCAAAAAGCGTTATATCATCAAGTTGCTCAACAGCCACATCAACAACAACAGCCACAAACAGCTCATGGTAGGAAAGAAATTGAAGATTCAAAGAGAGCATGTCTTGTTAATCAAGATAAAGGAAATGGTTTCAGTTGGGATAAATACATGCCAACAGATAGTAAAGTATGTGTGGCAGAACAAGAAGATGAAAAATTGGCAAAAGGTTTCAGTTGGGACGATTATTGCCCAGACAAAGAATTTCTGACTAAAGGATTTGTTGCTCAGGTTATCAATGATTATACTGATGATTATTGGGCAGAAAAAGTCAAAAAACGTTTAAATGGTGAAGTTGAAAAAAAGAAAGAAGTTGTAGAAGAAGTTCAAGTAAGAGTAGGAGTAAAATGCACGGATAGTCCCTGTGGTTTTGCAAAGTTTCAGCTATAGTCCCCAGATTTTGGAAATTACACTCATAGTCCCTGTGGTTTGACAGTTTGTTACACTGATAGTCCCTGGAGTGGATTTGGGTTAGTTTTCTCAGTTAAGTCCATGTGAAATTACAAAATTACCCTTGCTTTTATTATATTCATCAACATCATCATCATTCAACAGACTCATGTATCTCTCTTTCTACTCTCTCTCTCTCTCTCTCACTAAAAACTACCACCACCGTCACCTCCCCTGCCACCATCACCACTCCCCACCACCACCACCGCCATCCCCTTCCACCACCACACCTCCGCCTCCTAAACTCATACCCGCCTCCACCATCAACCACCCATCCCCAAATCAACCACCCGTCGGTTACAGTGGTCAAAGTTCATCGTCATCTGAAGATCTCCCGAAAGCTGTTATGATGACCCTAAATCAGGGTTCTGCTGTTAACCGTAGCAAAATAAGCAACAATTTATCTGAATATGTTCCTGATTTTGAAGTATCAAGCATCGGAAGAGGTTTGCGGCAAGCCTGTTATTCGCATCTAAAGCGAATGACCTCCAGAATCGCACCTGTTCATCGCCAGTAAACCCTCACCTCTTCCAATCGACTCACCTCCTCAATCGCAGATCGATTCAATCTCAACGAATGACGGTTTCAAATAATCGCAGATCGGTTCTCTTAATCTCAGTGAACGACAGCTTCAATTCCTTCGCCCTTATCTCCCTACTCCTCCGGCGAACGGTTTCAAATAATCGCAGATCGGTAAATTCCACATATATATGTTGATATTGATATGTAAGCAATATATCTGTGGAATTTGTATCAGATAAGCACTATGTTCAATTGGAAATGAGAATATTTTTAGGTTAGTGATTGAATCTTATGGTCAGTCTCTTGAAATATCTCTCTACTCTGCTTAATTTAGTCCTTAACAATGGTGAGTCCACAATTCTACTTGATTCGCGTGTTATTATAATTAATTCGGATCCGGTTTATCTGATTCTGTTCATATTCACATTGTGATATTATCTGTTTTGTTGAGTGGTTTTTAGTGAGAGTGAGAGTGAGAGTGAGAGAGAGAGAGAGAGTAGAAAGAGAGATACATGAGTCTGTTGAATGATGATGATGTTGATGAATATAATAAAAGCAAGGGTAATTTTGTAATTTCACATGGACTTAACTGAGAAAACTAACCCAAATCCACTCCAGGGACTATCAGCGTAACAAACTATCAAACCACAGGGACTATGAGTGTAATTTCCAAAATCTGGGGACTATAGTTGAAACTTTGCAAAACCACAGGGACTATCCGTGCATTTTACTCTAAGAGTAGTTAAAGAAGTTCCAGCATTTGAAATCAAAACAGATGATGAGGTAGTCAAGGTTGCTGGGAAGTGTATGAATTGTGACTCTCTGATTATGTAGAACAATGAATTGCTGCACAACATAAAAAGGCTGAAAGAATCATATGATACTTTGAACAGAGAGATTAATAAGTACACTGAGTCAAGTAGTGAACAAGCTGTATCAATGAATACACTCAAAGGAGCTTACATGAGACAGCTTGACGATGTCAACTACTACACAGAGAAGTGTGCTGAGCTTGAATTGAAGTTGGCAACACAAAGAATTGAAACTGAAAGAGTTAACAATTTATTAAAAAGTTACTCATGTTCTACTTTTGTTGTTGACAGGATTTACCCCATAGTGGAAAAATTGAAGACATTTGAAGAAGAGAAGACTTTGAAAGAAGAAAAATCTGTGACAATAGATGATGAAGTGAATATATCTGGTAAGAAATCAAGTGTGGTTTATAACAAATGTCTGCCTCCTGTTGAAAATGCATATTCTCCGCGCAATGCTAATTCTGAAAGAGTAAAAAAGACAATGAACTTACAGTGGGAGTCTAAGTCGTCAGATAATTTGCCAGAAAGTATTGATGTCACTTTCACGTCGTCCGATACTGATCATGAGTCAGAGTTAATAAAAAAGGTGGTCGATCAGGTGTTGGATAAAGATGAAACAGAGGAGTCAATGTCGGAGTCAAAATCAGAGTCAAAGTCCAACACGTCAATTCAAAAAGCCAAACAGGGAAAACGGGTGTATAATAAAGAGTTTTTGTTATCAAAATCTAATTTGTATGACGAACCGATCAAAGTAGCATATACTTTGAAAGATTCTGACAAATTATATTCTGATGAGGCTTTTCCAATAAGAGGTGTTAAACCGGAAATGATTAAAAAAGTTTTCAAACTGACAGAAATTAATATTTCTGAAATAAAAGATGCAAATCTTTCTGAAAAAACTAAACCTTACACCTCAAGAGTTCAACAACGTTTAAACAAGAAACTGGGTTACAATTATGGTTATAGTTTTCAAAAGAAACCAAACCATAATGGTAATTTCAAAAAGAAAGGACTTGGTTTTATTCCACCGAAAAACTATAAAAATGAGAAAATTTATAAACCTAAAACTGTTTTTGTTTCAGGAACAAGTGCTGAGAAAGAACAAAAGAGTTCATTCTGGAAGCAAACGAACAAAGAATTCCTTGCAAAGAAGCAAGAAAAGATGAAGAAAAGTATTATTCAGAAGAAGACCGAGACAAGAACCTGTTTTCAAAGTAAAACAGTTGGCCACATTGCCAGAAATTGTCCAAAGGCAATCAACAAACAACAAGAAGCTTCTGGTAAACTGAAAGAAAAAGTTGTTGAGGAAACTGAACTTCCAACCAGAAAATTTAATGGTTTTGAAAATTCAATATTTGAGGTTGGAGAGTGTTCAAAGAATGTTTTAAAAAGAAAAGAAAATCTAAAAAAACAGAAATGGGTGGTTAAAGGTTCAGGGAATAGTTCTGGTGATGAATCTGATTCTACAAAATCAGAGGAGCCAAAAGTTGTTATGAAAAAAGAGAATTCAGTTCCGACTGTGGATGATGCAAATTTTCCACCACTGCGGGCTGAAAATTTCAAGAAGAAAGTTGGAAAAGTCGAAATCTCAAATCAATTCTATTCTGAAAAGAAAGAATTTGATGTTGAGAAAGTGTTTAATGGGAATGTTAAAAAGATGTTTGGTAAAATGATTGATGGGAAGGAAAAAGGGGTGAAAGAATTTTATGAAACAAAAAGAAGTGTTCAAACCCCTGAAAAAGTTGAGAAGGTTATACCTAAAGCTGGTCAGGCTTGGGTGTCTGTGTTCTTTACTTAGAATCCTGACTTGCCGGAGCTCCCAAGTTGGTAATCGCGGAGCATGAATCGGCATCTTTCTTATATTGTTTTTGAAAAATTAAGAATTGGTCATGAGTATGAATTGCCGGAACTCTCAGGTTGGTAAGTGAGGAGTAGGAATCGGCATTCTGAGAATTCAACCTACAAATGGTATTGGTTGGTAAGCCATGTGGTTGAAAAAGAGATTGTGTTTTTAATTGAAGGTTAATCAAGGTCATTAGGTTGAACTTGATTGAACTATTTTTACAAGTGGTAAATCAGGGATATTAAGTTGTATCTGATTTTCTACAAGTGGTTGAGAAACAATATAATAAGTTTATCCCCTAACCTACAAATGGTTAAAATCAATCAACAAAACTTATTTTCCGGAAAAAACCATTTGATTTAAACAAACTTGAATGTTTTGAAATCAATGGGAAAATAGTTTGTTGTGAGGGGGAGTTCTGATTGTTCATGCCAAGTGGATGGCGATTTGAAACGATTTGATATCAGTTGTCACGTTGCTTGTACAGTTTGTTTTCAAATTTTATTTAAATGTGTTTGAATTTTAGGGGTAGTAAGAAATTTCTGAAAATCCAAAAACATTTGAAAATTTGAAAAATCCAAAAACATGATAAAATGCAAAAAATGAGTTTTGTTGTCAAAAAGAGGAAATGATAGTACATCAGTGGACTGTCACGACATGCTAAAGAAATGGAAAGTCAAAATGTGATAAACGGTCTCACTAAAGATGTGACGGTAGGCTCAGCTAGACAAGTAGATTTGCGATAACGATACAAATCTAAATGAAAAAGCCTAGTTCTAGTGGGAAACATGGTCAAAAGCATAGTACTTAGTTTTGTTCTTCTTGATTGTGTGCCTACTCAGTAATCGCTGATTGTCGAAAGACATAAAACTGGTTAAGTTTGTGAATTTTCACAACTTTGCTAAAAAGTCGCTGTGATTGTGTATTTTATTTTGCAAAGATTTAAACTTGTTTTATTTCTTTATTTTGTTTAAGCATTGGACATCCTCTGCGTATACGTGAGTATCGACCTGGATGTTATTGCCTAAACGTTCTGCTTTATTTTCTTTGGTGTTTCGTTTAAGCTTTGGAACACCTCTGCATATACGGAAGTATCGACCTGGTGGTTAAAGCCTAAACAACTTCAACTTATTTTTATTTTCTTATTTTGTTTAAACATTGGACTTTCTCTGCGTATACGAAAGTATCGACCTGATTGTTAATGTTTAAACATTCTGCTTTGCTTTTGCACAAATCACAGTTGATAAAAGTTTAAAGGCATTACTTGAGTTAGTGTATTGCATGATGAGGGGATATGCTGAGATCGTGGGATCCATAAGAATTTAGTGCAAAATTAATATACCTTAACGTATCGGTAAGCATTTTGAAAGTTTTTAGAATGAGTTTAAGTGGACAACAATATCGTCAATCTATGTGAATTGTTTAGAACTTAAAATGTTTAAAGCTTAACGGTGTTGGTGATTTGTCTCATAAACTGATATGATCCTCTTGCACGAACTCACAAAAATATTGTTTGTAAATATTTCTTTAATACATTTCATTGTATTCAAAAATCCAAAAAGCTTTTCAGTGTGTTTTAGCATAATTTGTGAAAAATACAAAAAGATTTTCGACAACTGATGTTGGAGAGCTGATTTTCAAAATTCAAAGTGCTAAACTTGATGAACAGGTTTGGGAAAGAATGAATGAAAAAGTTGTGTTTTCAAGTAATTTTCAAAGATTAAATCATTTTTGAATGATACCTTCAAATGGTTTCTAAATTTGAAAAATTTTAAATTGGTGAAACTTATTTTTTGGTAGAGTTATGCAGGTTAACCAGGTTCCGATACTTGAGTTAGATGAGTGTCAGATTACGATATGAGAACCTGTGGAAAGTGAATTCCAGACTGCGATCCTAGCTTAGCGAAAGGGGGAGTCTGAGGATATCGAGGGGGAGTCTGAAGATTGTAGAGCGAGATTCAGATCCTGAAGATTAAGAGAAAGAGATTGATTGTGGATACTTACAATGGAGAATTTTGAAAAAAGTGAGAAGACTGATAAAGACTGAAGGTTTGACAACCGAAGACTCGACACTGAAGACTCGTCAACATTCGAGGGGGAGTATGTTGGTGCATGGGTCTGTCGACTTCGTCTTGTATCAAGTCTTGTACGTAGAATGGTAGATTAGAGCATGGAAATCAAGGAATTGTGTTTATAGGTTATTTCGCTCGAAATGGTCAATAACCATTTCAAGCGAAATCATAAGTTCTTATTTCGCTTGAAATCATGATTAGTTCATTTCAAGCGAAATCAAATGAATGTGATTTCGCTCGAGACAATTTCAAACAAAATAAGACTTCCTATAAATACCTTGTGTGCTATTTCATTTGTAACGGTTCTGGTCAGTATAACGAAGTGTTGCCGAAGTGTCCACAAGCTTGTATTTGATCTAAAATCAATATACGGGCAGTTTAAAGTGTGAATCTAGCTGAATTGAACTTGATACGTTTGTTTCCGCCACTCGTATTGAGATAAACTCTTCTGATCGACTCATTCGGGTCTGAAAACGATCCTACAATAACCACACGTGAGGATGACTCCCTGTGGGACTATACTTGTGGTGTGTCTAATTAATCTTATCCGGCTCTTCTAACCGGGTCCTGAATGGACGACAAACATGTAAATCTGTATACAAGATTATTTTAAATAATTGTCCCAAGTTATAAAAGAACATTTGTGCCTTGTACATTTAAATCAATTTTATAAATGTTTTTCAAAAGAGTCAGTTAATTGTATTTACCAGTGTAAACTGACGTATTTTCAAAAAAGGCTAAGTGGCAGGTACTACGCGAAATTGGCTGGAAGCTCCTGAGCTCTAATCAAGGAATCTTGCAAGTTCTTAGTGCTTAAAGTCTGTTGAACGATAATGTGTATTCTACTCTAGATCCGCCTGTGGATCCACTCTCAACCATTTGTATAATTACTTTTAGACTTCCGCTGTGCATTAAACTGTGATTAATTGACTATGATGATATCAACTACGTCACGCTACTCCCCACCAGTAATACGTGGAAATTTCGGGGTGTGACAGGCGGTGAGACCGAAGTTATCACCTCCATCTTGCTTGATGTTCCAGAATTCATTCTCCAGCTTCTGGACTTCATTGGGAGGACATAATTCCTTCATCGTGAGCTCTTTTAGCTCCTCCCATGCGAGACCATAGGCTGCA
Organism: Helianthus tuberosus; assembly: GCA_030545235.1. Lineage (NCBI taxonomy): Eukaryota > Viridiplantae > Streptophyta > Magnoliopsida > Asterales > Asteraceae > Helianthus > Helianthus tuberosus. The sequence continues at coordinate 134,377,985 of CM060363.1, forward strand.
TCATTTCCGCGCCTATTGCGCTTGGTGGTCCACCAATTAAGTGCCCTTGACTGAAAGACTCCAGTGGCGTTCACAGTGCAGAGATTCTCAGGGCATCCTCTTTGTCGGAAGGTAACTTCGATCGAGTCAAACCATTGAAACATCATACTGGGTCCATCTTCACCAGTAAAGTTCATAGGACCGTAGGCTTTGAACTGCTTGAAGCTGAATGGTGCCTTAGGAGAGTCATTCTTGGAATCCACTGAAGATGTACTTCTGACAACATGAATTTCGTTGACGATTTGAGGGATCACCTTGGCCATGAGAGAGGCGATGCGTTTTTCAGCATTGTTCCGCTGAACAGTTCGACGAGTGTGTGATCCAAAAGAAGACATCTGCGAACAGATTGGGTGAGATTCGATTATGTTGGGTTTGGTTAAGAGTTTAGTGTTTTATACATCAGATTTATTATTACTATTCACATGAAGTACGGGAACACGTAAGCACATAGTCACAAAGGCACGTATTCACATAAGCACGTATGAGCACATATTTCACATAAACACATATTTTGCACGTATTCACCTTCTTTTCAATAATGCGTATAGCGCGGGCGAGTGAGATCTGTCACACCCCGACCACGTAAAACAACAAAACGTGGCGGAAACGTCGGGGAGTGTTGTAACAGAATCATTGTTTCATAACACATGGAAATTTGAATATTGTTTTATTGATTAAAAGTGTTACAATGTCTTGACAATCAAAGAAACATAACATAAATAACTAGACTTGCATCTTTTATTGTCGCTAAGGCCCAAGTCTGCCTAAGTGTATCTTGATAAATCCTATGCATCATGACCTGAAACACATGTGAAAATAGGTACGTCAGCATAAAAATGCCTGTGAGATACATAGGTTTTGTGAAAATAGAATTCATGACTTATGTTTAAGAAAATGTTTAGTCATGAACCTTGTAATTTGCTTTATCTTGTAAATCATTTGAAAAGTGATAAATAAACCAAATGATATATATGTATAAAAGAATAATACATGGTTAAATGAATAACCAAGTAAAATGAGTTTGTATCAGATAAGTTGTTTGTAAAACAATGTATTGTGAAAAGTATGTTATTTGCATAAAATTTTATATGTCTAAATTGAAATGGTTTAAACAATGCTACGATATGTAATACCATACAAGCACTTATATATAGGAAGTACCAGCGGTGTATCCACCATGCTTGTATCATATTTCACACGCCTCGTTACTTAAATCACTTACTCAAACCAAACCACCAAAGTAAAATGTTTATGTATAATCAAATGTCAAAATGTTTGTGTGAAAACCATGTCTAATGTCTATGTCTAATGTAAATCATGAATTGTGTATATCAATGTCAAAATGTTTATGTCTAATGTAAATCATGAATTGTATATCAATGTCAAAATGTTTATGTCTAATGTAAATCATGAATTGTGTATGTCAATGTCAAAATGTTTATGTATAATGCAAATCATGTAATGTGTATCCAAAATATCATGTATGGTAAGTGAAATATATCAACTAAACCATATGTAAAATGCACAAAACAAGGTATTGAAGTAAATCATGGTTTAAATCAAAGTTATGTTTTGTGGAACAAATGCATGCTATACTGATATAAACATCTATGCGGTATTTGTGAAAATGCATACATCCAAGCCTTGTGACTGTGGCGATAAACCCCTAAACGAATTTAAAGGTCTATCTGTGTTATGTTTATCAAATTCGGTCATTCCTTCCATCCAAACATACCTAGGATGTTAGGAACGGGAGTTGTCAATTCCTATGGTACCACTACCTACTAACAAATGGCGTGATCTATGTTAATGAATGTATATTGTCCCATTTGAACAAACCAAATGTCATACCAAAATGTAAGCATGTGATGAATAACAAATGTACTAAGTATACACACAATGGAAATACATAACATAAAATGTAATGTAAAACAATGTACTAAGTATGCACACAATGGACATACATAGCATAAAATGTATTGTAAAACGATGTACTAAGTATGCAACAAAGGACATACATAGCAAAAACACAATGAAATCATGTACTATAAGTATACTATTGAACATAACAAGCATATGACATGAAAACATGAAAAGCACGAAAGTAACGAGTAGGCACATGTGTTTCACCTCAAAATGTTTGGAAAACAGTAAAAGAGGGGTCTATGTACTCACTTGAGATTGCTCAATAGTCCTAGGATAACCACCAAGCAATGCTAGAAGATCACGGAATCAAACGGTACCTAATATAGGTAACTACAGTAATAAACCGGACCTAAATCGGAGGATCGGATAGAATGAGGGCTCATAAACCAAATGAGTATGGGAACTCATGTAATATGGTTTAACAAAGCCCACATACTAAAATGAAACCTAACCTAAGTGCTTACGACCCATTACGACCCGTTTAGGTAGCTTATGCTACTTTAATGCGTCGTTCGCGTAAAACACGTTCGGAACGCCTAACTAGTCATATGACAAGTAAAATATGCCTTAACATGTCTAATGTTGTTGCCAAATCAGTTTAGACGTTAAAAGTTATGTTACATATGCTTAAAATGAATTTTGGCGTAAAAAGGGCATTTTGGTAATTTACCTAAGGCGTATAAACTACCTATCATACAACTACTTAACGAAGCGACCATAAGGTATAACCTCGGAAGGTTATTCCCTATATACTATGGCCACCTAATGTGTTTGGTCGGATCCTAATGATCGACCAAACGGTTCGGGTTCGAAAGTATAAGTGATTGTTTAGATCGCTTACCTTACGACCCTATATAAGCACTAAACTAAAAGTGACGAGCTAAGCAAGTTAAAACTTGCTTAACTAAGTTTAAAAAACAGGTTTGGTATCAAAACAAACGGTTTTGATACCTAAGAGTAGTTTGGTTACAAAATACGCAAGAATATGCATTTTTGCCGAAACTACGACTCGTCACTGAGCCTAGATAACGTGGTAATCAGTAGGTATAGTCACTAGGGACTATAACCATCGTGATTACGCTCACGTTAGGAAGTTCAAACGAACTTCGCGTTGACCATAAACTGGTCAATGTCAGAAAGTCAAACACAGTTTGACTTTCGGACTCGAAAAGCGATAAAAGAACGAAGGAACACTTACAAAGGGTCCCCGCAAGCTAATCTTGATCCAAGTAGCTCAGGTATGAAGCAATGGCTTCAACTTAGAGCATTCTTAGATCAGATTTGTGGGTTTTGTGAGTGAATGGGTTGGGTATTTATAGGAATGTTAGAACCGTTAAGATCGTTTATTGAATAACGTGCTTCAATCTCATCCCTACATTTGTTGCAACACCTTGGTACCCAAATTGGCCCCCCAACATCAGGGATTAACATGTGGCATTGGGTTTATGAGTGCTTAACAGCTGTAAACAGCTGTTAACCACATTCTGAGGTTCTGGGAGGTCCTTACGGACCGTAAGGGTGAGGGCTTACGGTCCGTAATCCAGTAACTTTGCTGAAATGACAGTTTTGGTCCCTGCAGCTCCAAACTTGGTTTTCGATGCATTTTCGACACGTTTAAGCCCCGTTAACCCCATTTCAAAGATCTAAAATGAAGTTAAAGTATAGGGAACTTAAAATGTGCTAAAAATATCTTGGATGTCGGTTCGTTTGGCCGTACGATTGCGTTGTTCGGTTAATTACGACGGAAGTCGTAACGGACGCAAAAATGATCCAAATTACATGACGAATGGATTTTTCTTATGCCAAACATTGAAATAAAATATTTTAGTGCTTACATAAATTTTTGGATGTCCGGATGTATTCAGAATGTAAGTTATGCGCGAAGATGCAAACTTATGCACTTTTTGACGCTTTTAGTCCCTAAATGACCCAAAAGTTTATTTTAGCACACCAAACCCTTCAAAGCCTATTTCTAAGCTATGTAAAGGATATTTATGGTATGTTTAACTTATGGTCATGTTCAGGAGTGTCTGTTACAGTTCAAATTGGCATACTTTCGCAGTTTGTCAAATTTAGTCCCTGTAAGCGAATTAACTTGATTTTGCCATACCAAAGCCTCCAAAACTTATTTCTAAGTTATGTAAAGGTTATTTAAGGTATGTTAACCGTATGTCACTGTTCCGGAGTGTTTGTTGCATTAAACTGGTTATATTTACGCATCGGTGTGCGTATAACCTTCCAGAAAGCGATTTAGAGCCCGAAATCGAACTAGAATTGATATGTGCAAATAATACACATATTTATACAACTCCCAAGTATGAAATACAATATTTCGTTGATACAATATTTGTTTGATGGCCGTGGAGGCACAGGTGTCACAAGATCCACACTGTCTCATGAGCGTAGTGGTAGATTAGTTTGCTTAGTTTGTTCACGATTAGTTAGTGTTTTAGATTGCGAGGGCGGTGCGTATCAAGCGGGGAGCGAAAGACGGTAAAGCAAAAAATCGATAAAGCAAAAAATCTCGAAATTGAAAACATATAAACACAATAAATTAGATGACGCGTAAAATCAGCGATTGCAGGCTAGAAAATAAATAGAGTGCCTTGGGTGTTAGACATCGACTATCCAAAGTGATTCAGCCATTCCCAACAAGTTCGAGCACACGCTTTGGCCTAATAAACTACGCTCTCACCGTGATACGGCTACCGGCATCTATCCTTCCAGTTACTACGTGACTTGAGTCATTGGAACAGTCGAGACTTTGGTGAGATCTTTTAAAATCAATTTAAGGAGTGGAACGGGTTATTAAGATGCGGGTTTCACCCCTAACTTAACAACTTCGCTCCTAGCTGTGGTTGGAACAACCACGAGATAGAAAGGGAGATTCCCGCTGAGATATGGATATCACTCCTAACTCAGCAAAAGATTCTCATGCTGAGAGTAAAATACACGGAGTGAGTGATCTTATCGAGAGTTCTTGGTTTTCACACCTAATCTCGACACAATCACTCGCTTGTGTTATACGAGCATTTTTAAACGTGTATATTGTGTTAGCCTTAGGAAAGGCGTGTAAGTTTTCAGCCTTAGGAAAGGATGCCTTCGTACGAAGCTGTTGAGTTCGTACAAAGGTGTATCATGGTGTGTTCGTACGAAGCCACACTAGGTGGGTTCGCACAAGTGTAAAGCATGTAGGTTCGTACGAGCCTAGCAGGTTCACACAAGGGGTATGTTTTGGTACTTAGACTATAGACTAGGTTTGTTTCACCTAATTCGACCTAATTCCCTATAGTCATGACTCTAATACCAATCTGTTACACCCCAACCGATGGCGGAATCATCGGGGCACAACACTAAGCGAACCAGATTGCTCAAGAGAATCCATAGACTAATATAGTGACAATATTTAAAAAGTTCAATATCCCATACTATTAAACAAATATTTCAACAAAAGTCATCACAGAGTTCAAATCTCTCAAACAAAACCAATCCGACAACTTAGATTTTTATGTGGGTTTCTAGAATTCCTATCTATTTGCAGCAAACAAATCATCAACCTATCACATACGTTAAAATAAAGTCAATACAATAATGTAAGGGTGAGTACACAAGTTTACATACGTATAGTATTAAAAGCGTTTACGCATAACCAGCATGTAACACGTAATAGGCGAATCAAGTAACTGTCAACAATGATCAAGTAACCATATGAAGGGGTAAGGTCCCAAAAACCTCATAATAAGTATTTGGGACCATACCACAACCTTGCCTTTTAACCTTTTAACCTTGCGCGGCCGCGCACTGGTCTTACAAAAGGAAGAAACAGTCAGCAGTCTATAGTCGCGCGCCCAAAGGAAATCTTAAATCCTTGCGCCTTCTCCCATTAGCAAAGGATGAAAATCCTGAGATAAACATTCCCGCCTAAATATCCAGACCTGGATATTAGTTACTCAGACTTGGGATTTATTTATTCAGTGGTCTCCACACAATAAGGTGCCACACCAGATTACAGCAGTAATCTTCTAGAATAAATACCATCGTGCACCACCAAGACGGTTGTAACCGTCTGGACACGTGTCACCATCTCAGGCATCCCTGAATTCACAACGAGAGCATGCAATTGGAGAGTAATCTCCACTTGGTCACTTTACACGTGGCAAATCCCCAGCCTTCGATCTAAACCACGATCCGTGTGCTCTCACGTCGGATCAAGGAGCTTGACGGAAGAAAACGTAACCGCTTACGGTGTTAGCATCTTTCGTCAACTTTTCATTAACGGGTTTTCCAGCCTAAACGACTCCCGGCTATAAATATGAGAAAAAACCCAGGTATGAATTCAAGTTACTCACACTTCTCAAATACATCTTCTTCTTCATAACCAATACTTATTCTCACACCGGAGTTGGGTCAAGGAGAGAACCCTCTTCTCCCCTTGGCGAGGCTAACGGTGCTTTTTTTTTTTGCAGAGTTATCGGAGAAGTAGATCAATCGTACCTGAATCAATCGAGAGGAAACTAACCCTTTTTATGCGGATTCAAACCCCCTAGATATCTCAGTTCCGACCATTTATCTAGTGTTTCTTCATTGGCGCCCACCGATTCCTCTGTTTTATCAGTTTTCATCTCGTTTCGGTTTAGTTCTTTCCGTTTTCAACTTTAGTATGGCAGAAAACTCATCATCTCACCGGCAAATCGGTCCTCGACCGAACGTCGGAACAATTTACAAGTAGAAGGAATCCCAGAAGATGCCTCGGACGATAACGAGGTTCAATCCAATCGAGCAAACGATCCTGTCACTCCAGGAATGTTACCATCAAACCCTGCTCAATCAATTTTACCACCAGGAGAAACTCTGATATCCTGGTATGTCAGGTCTCAAGGAGCATTAAACGATGTATACACACAGCTGTGTGCTCAAACTGCTCCCCTGACTCAATCACGGAGACCGGGATCTCATGCTCATGCTTCCCAACGGGAAGGATCAACTTATGAAGATACAGAAGTTTATGCCAGATCTACGTCACAACGAGAATACACTCAGACAGAAAGTCACCAGAGAGAGAATCATGGTAGAACACACCGAAGACAATCGGTTCATGATAGGTTGGGTTCCTAGCGAGATGCCCACACCGATGAATCCGATCCAACATACCGTTTAAGTGCAAACACCAGTTTGTTCAATCGGTTGCAGCCAAACTATAACAAGTGCAGGCCTTGAGCGGTTTATAACCCTGAGGCAGAACACAACTATGACTTAGTTTACCGCCCTGCAGAAGCAGCGGAAAACTCAAAGTTCATACTGGAAATAGCTCTAGCTCCATTGGAGAAGGCTAAATTACCATCCAACATAGGGAAGTTTAATGGGTTAACAGACCCCGATGATCACCTGAGAGTATTTACCAGCGCAGGTTTGGTTGGAGGCTGGACCCTCCCGCTATGGTGTCATCTGTTTGTACAAACATTAACTGGCCCAGCGCGAATCTGGTTTGATAACCTACCAACTGGACAGATCGAATCATGGAAAGATCTGCGTGAAAAGTTTTTGACACACTTCAGCCAGCAACGGCGTTCCATTCGGGACACATCCGACGTCATGAACATCTGGCGCCGTGATGACGAAAATCTGGAAGATTTTATCACCAGATACAATAAAGAAGTGTTGGAGATTGGCGGTGTTCACGAACAACTAATCCGTGCTCAATTCAAGTACGCGGTTAGATGTGATGACATGGTTAAAGTCTTATCTGGAACAGAGGGCCTTCCAAAAAGTTGGGAGAAGATAATGGCGGCGGCCAAGGTTTACGCGCAAACTGAGAAAAACCTTACTACAAACAGGCCACCACCACCACACAACAGGCCCGCGGACTTAAGCTCAGCCGGCGAAAGAAGGTTCAAGAAATCATGGCGTGAGTCTGGATCAGGAAGTCGTTCGTCTGAAGACGCACGCACAACAATCAACAAACTCTCAGCGCAAAGGGAGAACAAACAAGAGAATAGGGAGAGGCAGTGGACTCCCCTAACAAAAACCCCGGCGGAGGTTCTGAGTACTGAAGACTATCAATTCAAACCTCCGATCCCAATGAAAAATAAACGTGGACAATACCCGGCACAATACTGCGAATACCACAAAGACAACGGGCATACCACTAACAACTGCATCTCTCTACGCACAGAAATAGAGAAAGCCCTCAAGAGCGGCGAACACACGCATTTACTCCAAAATGTGCGCAAAGAGATTAAGCAGATAACCCGGGGTGAGGAGGGCCCAAGCAAACGGGCAAAAACCTAAAAGACGACTCTGTAAGTTTCCCGCGGAAAGACATGATCTATCAAAGCAAGGCGGAAATATTAGAGAGTAAGTTAAGTTTCACATAATTATTAGCAAAACTTTGTAAAGCCTCTGTGCTCTATCCGTAAATAAAATTGCAAAGTTTCTATTATATCTATGTTTACAAAGTGCATGCAATTTCTTTTAGTAAGCGCAAAAACATTATGGTAGTTCTAAAACAAGCTTCATGAACGGTCAGTGATCACATCACAAACGGCCATAAATTCAAACATGAGCTCTATACCAACTTCATTCGCCTTACTCAACAAAAAGTAATCGTACTCATGCAAAATATTGTAAACAAACAAATAGAAACATCATACCTTAGCGTACAGATACGCCCTAAAAATAAAACTTTCAAACACGACAGTGTTTAAGTTACTTGCGCAACAGCGCACAAACAAATATGGATTTACATCCCAAATAATACAAGAAAATTGTTCAATACATTTTTCAAACTACGATAAATCTTCACCCTCATCCGGAAAGATTTCTCTTAGTTGCGCCACGTGATCATCAGATTTCAGCGCAACATTTATCAAATCCATAACCGGAAGTTGCAAGTTGTTGAACTCTGTCTTCAAGGCAGCAAGCGCGGCACCAGTATCCGCGCCAAAAGTTGCAGACTTACTGTTATCCCAGTCGACCTTTAAAGCACTGTTCACATGATGAGAGCATTCCGCATATCCTTGCGCGTATCCATCTCTTCGCGCAGCAACCAACAAACGAGCAACGGTTTTATCCAACTCTTCAGAGTTCAGCACAGATTCAGCAATCTGTAAAGTCAAGTAAAAGTAAGTATCAAGAAAGCGCATTAACAGTCCCGCAACAAAAAGGGAGAAAAGAAACTTACGCAAGCAATACCACGATCTTTCAACCAGGCCATATCGTTCTTCAAAGGTTCAAGCTCGCTTTCCGCTGTAACCCGCGCCGTTTCTGAATTTTCCAACTTCTCTTCAACTTCAGTCAAACGGCGGGAGGTTTCAGTATTCTCGGAACGCGCGAGCTCCAGATCCTTCTTAAGTTTTTCCTGATCAGAAAGCAAATTAGTAAGTTCTTCCAATTCCCTATCTCTAAGAGCAAGAGTGGTGCAAGCTTGTACCTCCCGCTGCTCACTACGCTCCCTTTGAGAACGCGCTTCTTCCAAAGCAGCTTCTGCATCTGCTTTCTCCTTCTTCAACCTTTCTACCTCCGCATCCTGATTCTTCAATTTTTCAACCTCAGCCTTGAGGTTAGTAATGATATTACGGAGGTTTGCCTTCTCAACATTATCTTTTTCGCAAATTCTCCTCCAGTTTTTGCGCTCTTCAGAAAGAAGAGCAGCTTCAGCTTCCGCCTTTCTCTTCCAACCAGCAATAGACCATTCCTCAGTCTTGCGCTCAGCTTCAAACTTGGCCTGATCAACTTCCAATTTAGCCTTCAGCTGAGCAAAGCATTTCTCATCCTTGGCAAGTTTCTTTTGAGACACCATAAAGGATTCCCGGTCCTTTTGCATACTATACCACTCACGCACTATGCGGTGAGTAGTAGAGACGTGAGAAGCAGTTTCTTCAAGGTAAGATTGATAGGTTTGTTCATAGGACCGGCCTTCTTTAAACTTAATCTCTCCAGGCGGAAGTATCCCCTGCAACCATTCTTGGCACACACGCCAATCTGAGAAAGTGTCACCTTTCTTTAAATTCCAAACAGGGGCGTGAGGCTCAGAAGCTTCTTTCTCAGTATAAGTCCGGTAGTAATAATCCCCCAAGGTTTCTTCTGGGCGGATGGGAGAATGTTTACCAACACCAGCAGATGAGCTTTGTTCCTCAGCTATCACCTTCTCAACACGCTCAGGCATAGCATCAGAAGGTTTAGGGGAAGACGTTGAAGTTTTTTCAGCAGTCTGCTCTTTCCCGAGATCTTGAGCAGCAGGCTCAAAGGTTTGCGGCTTACCAGCACCATCCACCACACCTGGATCAACAACCTTTTCAGCCTCTGTATCAACACCAACAGGCTTCTCAGACTCAGCAATATTCTCCACACCACCATCACCAACTTCTGTAGGCTCTAAAACAGAAACACGCGGAGGGGTGAATAGAAGCTCTTCATTTGCCACAGATTGCAGTTTTGTGGGAACATGGGAAACAGGAACCTCTGGAAAAAAACGACAAAAATCTATGAAGATTTAATGCGCATTAAGAAAACAAGAAAAGACGACACTTACCAGGAACAGATTCTGAAATAAAAGAGTCAAGATTCCCTCTACTGGTAATTTTCTTCCTCTGAACTTTCTTAGGAGGCTAACCCTCCGCATCAGTATCAGCTTGTTTCCTTTTACCAGCCTTCCTGTGCACCAAGTGTTCGGGACTAGAATCCAAATCAATAGGATCACTTGGGTTGGATGGGGGAATGTCAGCAGAATCCCTCGGTTCAGGTTTTTGTTCTCGTACAGTTACTGCAGGGGTAAGACCCTCCAAAGAATCAGAAACCACCACATAATCACACCTGGAGTCAGAGGAACGGCGCATACCTTTCTTCTCTCCAACATTCTTTGCCTTCAAAGATTGAACTCTAAAAGCCTCGCCCTTCTTCGGTACAGAGGTAGAAGTTGTTGCGCATTTTTTCCTTTCAGGGCCTATGCTCAAATTCAACAATTCACCTACAAAGGCGCAAACGAAAATGTACCCACAAACGCACGAAGGAAAACAAAAACAAGTATCACTTACCGGCACCAACAGCTGGTTGGACAGACAGATCCGCATCCCGCGGAAGAACAAAATTTCTTACAATACGATGGTACCAAAGTTCCTCTTCAGGTTTCTTCTTGATAGTACCCATCTTTCCGCCTTCCCTTTTGAAGGCAACAACATACAGTGAAACAACTGCAGGCAAAAGAACGCAAGTCAAAAAAAAAAGAGAGAAATGGAAATGGAAAAAACCCCCAATCTTACCATGACCATCCTCGGTGTACACCGGTTTGTCATCACGCTCCATCTTCCAATTCAAACTCATGCCGGCTCCAACAAGAGCTTTTTCTGGCAAAGCAATGTTGGGCACATCTTTCAAATCTTGATACCAGTTCTCGTCAACAGGGGTCTGAAGTGTTTCAATCGGAACATCGTCTTTCCCCTTTAAAACCATCCTCACCGGAATCACTCCGGCCTTGATAAAAAAGAATTTTTGCTTCCAATCGTGAAAGGATTTTGGGGGTTGCTGTAGAATCTTCTTTGCAGACGCCCTCTGAGCAAACGAATAAAATCCTTGGGTACAATGCATCTGATAGAAAACCCTAAATCGGGGAATAGTCGGCTCAATATGCATTGTCCGACACACAAATTCGAAATGTCGAACCCTAACCATGCCAATTGGATGAAGTTGGGAGATATGCAGGTTTTAAAACCCAAGGATTTCAAGAAAAAATTTAGTGACAGGCAAACGAAAGTTACCTTCAATGAAAAAATCCCAAAAAAGGGTAATATACCCAGCCGGAGCATCTGCAGCAGTTTGCCCCTCTTCAGGATACAAAGCACCCCAGTTCTCCGGAAATTTGAAATTCTTAACCAATCCATCAAAGGTCGCCCTAGGCCACTTCAATGGTGGAAGTTCAGTCGACATCTCTTCAGAAAGATCCTCTTGGTGTTCTCCGGTTGACATAAGAAGAAGAATGATGAAATTTGTTCTTAGAAGAAAGGAACGGGGAAAGTTTTCAACAAAACAATGATTACACAAAAGAGGTTACCCAAACGTTATATATACTCATCGCAATAAATAGCATCGGTAACCGTCACAGCAACTTTTCCGGATATCACAGTTCTCCAAGCAGCAGAAAGAGTGAGTATCAAACACACACGCGTTTACACGCGCGCGTGTAAGACACGGACAATAAAAACAACTGACAATGACAGGCCGTCACTCAAAAGTCAAAGATTTTCAAAAATCTTTACTAAAATCAAAATGAGTCTTCGTCCAGAAGTTTTCTTATTTTTCGCGCCCAAAAGCATTTCCCTTTCATAAGTCCAGTGCTCCACTTATTTGCATAAGTACAACACTAGACTGGGGGGACTTGAAGGGGTAAGGTCCCAAAAACCTCATAATAAGTATTTGGGACCATACCACAACCTTGCCTTTTAACCTTGCGCGGCCGCGCACTGGTCTTACAAAAGGAAGAAACAGTCAGCAGTCTATAGTCGCGCGCCCAAAGGAAATCTTAAATCCTTGTGCCTTCTCCCATTAGCAAAGGATGAAAATCCTGAGATAAACATTCCCGCCTAAATATCCAGACCTGGATATTAGTTACTCAGACTTGGGATTTATTTATTCAGTTGTCTCCACACAATAAGGTGCCACACCAGATTACAGCAGTAATCTTCTAGAAGATATACCATCGTGCACCACCAAGACGGTTGTAATCGTCTGGACACGTGTCACAATCTCAGGCATCCCTGAATTCACAACGAGAGCATGCAATTGGAGAGTAATCTCCACTTGGTCACTTTACACGTGGCAAATCCCCAGCCTTCGATCTAAACCACGATCCGTGTGCTCTCACGTCGGATCAAGGAGCTTGACGGAAGAAAACGTAACCGCTTACGGTGTTAGCATTTTCCGTCAACTTTTCATTAACGGGTTTTCCCGCCTAAACGACTCCCGGCTATAAATATGAGAAAAAACCCAGGTATGAATTCAAGTTACTCACACTTCTCAAATACATCTTCTTCTTCATAACCAATACTTATTCTCACACCGGAGTCGGGTCAAGGAGAGAACCCTCTTCTCCCCTTGGCGAGGCTAACGGTGTTTTTTTTTTTTGCAGAGTTATCGGAGAAGTAGATCAATCGTACCTGAATCAATCGAGAGGAAACTAACCCTTTTTATGCAGATTCAAACCCCCTAGATATCTCGGTTCCGACCATTTATCTAGTGTTTCTTCAAGTATGCGCGACACACGTTCACCGAGGTGAGCACGTGAAATAAAGTATCTGATCCTTAACAACCCCTGAATAAACAAGTGCCGAGTCCAAACTATAGTACTATCGTTGCTAAGGGCGGTAGGGAAAGTCATCACTATGTAACATAGCAACAAGTATTCAACTAATCACGTATATCATGCGAGTGCGGTTAGTGTTTATAAAGTGTTTAAGTGTTGTGTACAAAAAAACTAGTTTTAGAACCGAAACCGGAAAAAAAACCGAAACTGGTTTTTTTTTTAACCGGTTTTTTTATAACCGGTTTTTTTTATACCGGTTACTATTCTTGACTTCAAAAACCGGTTATTAACCGAACCGGTTATTAAAAAACCGGTTAAAACCGGTAAAAACCGTTTTTTTTTTTGGGAAAAACCGGTTAAAAATCGGTCCCAACCGGTTATACCGGTTATTGTTTTGGACCTCAAAAACCGGTTAGTAACCGGAACCGGTTATAAAAAAAAACCGGTTTTAATTTTGGGTGAAAAAACCGGTTTTTTTTAAACCGGTTTTTTAATAACCGATTAACCGATTTGTACACCTCTAGGCCAATACGATCCATATTGAAATGTCAAAGTGTGCCAATTGAATCCTCCAATTTTAATTTTCTAAAAACATGTACTTTTTTAAAAAAAATAAAAATTGACTTCATCTTAATTTCTTTATAGGAAAACCAGGAAACACGAGTTTCCTGTAAAAAAAGTTAAGCCGGAGGTGAAGCGAAAGACATAAAAGAAATTCACACGAGAATATTCGTGGGTATTAAATTTAAATTTTATACTATAATAATATATATAAAAGATAAGGACCGCTGAATCACATAAATTTTCCACAAACAAAAATACTTGTGGATACAGATTTTTATGGATAACATAACTCACCACAAGTACCATGCAATGCAATGCAACTCCACCCCAACCCCAACCCCAACCCCATGTCAATAACATGACATTTTCATTAACTGCAAACAACAACACATAGAAAATAAAAATATGGCCTTATCACTCTCCACCACCGTAGTCCGCCAGCCACATGGCAGCTCGGGATTGGCCCCGAGGGACTGGAGGCCAGTCAACGGGGACTTAATGGGCAAGAAACTAAATTTCAGTCAGAAAACTCAAAAGAAAAACAATGTTAAATCAAGCATATGCATGACCCTCACCGGCATTGCTACAAGTGAGGCAAAGGTGAGTTGTTGTTTCACTTTTTTTTTTCAAAAAGTCAAAGTCAAAGTAGCTTCATATAGATGAAAACTTGAATTGATGAACTTGCTTAACTGTGCAGTTGAGGGACCTTGATATGGAGAAAAGGGACCCGCGAACAGTTGTGGCGGTTATATTGGGAGGTGGAGCGGGTACCCGTCTTTTCCCTCTCACAAAGCGCAGGGCAAAACCTGCGGTACGCATTATCTTTATTTTATAAAGTTTGACTAAGATACATTGTTTTATTTATATTGAATGATTTATAATGAATGCAGTAGATTGATGTATGGTAGTTATTTAGGTGCCAATTGGAGGGGCCTATAGGCTGATTGATGTCCCCATGAGCAACTGTATCAACAGTGGGATCAATAAAGTCTACATTTTGACTCAGTTTAATTCGGCATCACTCAACAGACACTTGGCCCGCGCTTATAATTTTGGTAATGGTGTTACCTTTGGAGACGGTTTCGTTGAGGTACTCTTGATTTTTGTTAGAAACTTAGAAGTGGTTGGGCAGGCTGCATAACGGGTCAAACGGGTAACTTTTTCGTTATTATATAAACAATGAGTTTAGCAAATATGATTAGAAAGTGGATTAAGGTTTTAAGCATTAAAAGTACAGTTTTGTTGCTTTCAACCCAATTGACATGAATCTTTTTAGCTATTTTCCTTTTAATTTGCCCGTTTGACCCGTTAGCAACAAATCCAATCCGAATCAAACCTTTTATAAGTAAACAGGTAGATTTTGCAACTTATAACTAACGCAGAGCGGAAACAAGAATAAAAGAGAATAATCTCAAGAGATTTTGAAATTCGATTTAATATTAAATGCCTAAACTATTAAATGTTTTATATAAGCTATAATATATAAATTTAGATGATGGTCCAGCCAAAGTTTAAAAAATTGAAATTACCTGCATGTTATGAAATTAACTTCCTGAATAAGCACGCAAGACACTCAAAGATTCACGCGTTTTTACATAGGAAATAAATCAAAACTCGTAGAATTAAGGAAATCCGTTTAGTCTGAAATAAAGGTTCCAAATGTTGAGATCCCATGTCACAAATTCTAATTATAATTGGTAATCATGTGATATCAGGCACTCTCCGCAACTCAAACTCCAGGTGAGGAAGGTAAGAGGTGGTTCCAGGGTACTGCAGATGCAGTTCGACAGTTTCATTGGCTGTTTGAGGTACCCGAAACGAAATACTTATTTGGACAAATTAACGTATTATTAAGAACACATAATATAACTAACTTTTGAGTCTGTAGGATGCAAGAAGCAAGGATATTGAGGATGTTCTCATTCTATCTGGAGATCACTTGTATAGAATGGATTATATGGACTTTCTTCAGGTGAAATGTTTAGTTTAAGTTCTTTTTATATAAATTTATATGTTATATCTTTATTTTTGTTGCAGAGCCACAGACAAAGTGGTGCAGATATTACAATTTCCAGTTTGCCCATGGATGACAGGTTACTTGTGTTTATTTTCCAAACTGAATGACAACGACAATGACGATAATGATATAAAAATATTTATTTTATTATATTATTTACACATGACAGTCGGGCCTCGGATTTTGGATTGATGAAGATTGATGGGAAAGGAAGAGTTGTTTCATTTAGTGAAAAGCCTAAAGGGAATGAGTTGAAATCAATGGTAAAGATAGATATATTTAAAACTAGCATCATAGAACGATACGATAAATGATTTATACCCTTAACTTTGTACTTTAGGCGGTGGATACAACAGTCTTGGGATTGTCTAAAGAAGAGGCGGAAAAGAAGCCGTATATTGCCTCCATGGGAGTATATATTTTCAAGAAGGAGATCCTTTTAAATCTTTTGAGGTAGAAGACACAGGATCAATGGGCGGTCGGGTGGTGGGTAATGGGTCATTTAGTTATGGGTTGGGTCAGGCTGACGCGCAAACACTTTTTGTCCATTTTCGATAACTTGTTATAGTATTAATATGATGATATAAATCTTTGAAAAAATGATTTAGGAGGTCGATCCATAAAAATAGACTTTAGTGAATTTCAAGTTTTTAACCTGTTCGACCCATTACCCTTTTTAGCTTAATGTCTTGATTTGAACCGTTTGAAATAATATACAACCCGACAAGATACAAGGTCTACGTTGTCTATATTTTTCACAGTGAGTGATTATCTTCACATGATTTGCATAATAAATGTTAATTAACTTACAGATGGCGTTTCCCTACGGCAAATGACTTCGGATCAGAGATTATCCCTGCTTCAGCCCAAGAATATTACATAAAGGTTTGTTCAATCCCTTTTGAATGAATCAAGAAGATATACATGCACACACATGCGGTTGTATTATATTTATATATGTATCTATATACGCATTTATGTATGTCTGCATGTATGTATAAATATTTGTGTATATATTCATGCATACATACATACATACATGTGTATGTATACACATGCATGTGAATCCACTCGACTGCACTGTCTAGATTGTGAAAATAATAAAATTCATAGTGAGCAATGTAGGTCGAATACAATCAAAACTTTAAAAAAATTCAATTGCAGGCGTTTTTATTTAACGATTATTGGGAGGATATTGGTACGATCAGATCGTTCTTCGAAGCAAATCTTGCGCTTACCGAACATGTGAGTTGCATTCCGACTTCCATTATGCTTTGGGATCATGTTTTTTGTTTTTTTTGTTTTGTTTCATAAGCTGTAAGGTGAAGAAGGGTATAATCATCATATTATAATTTGTAAATAAGAAAATCTATGTGTTTTAAATGAGTACATTTGATACTAAGCTATTTTCACATCTGATTTTGAATAACAGCCATCGCGGTTTAGCTTCTACGATGCAGCTAAACCGATGTATACCTCCAGAAGAAATCTACCACCATCAAATGTTGACAACTGCAAGGTTAGTAATAGCAATATAAGATAATATTCAACTGTTATTTATTCCTTACAAAAAAAATGAAAAAAAAATAAATAAATAAATAAATAAACGAAAACAATCTATGTGCCTCATTCTCTACCTTCACATTGTTATGCAGATCACTGACTCGATCATATCGCATGGTAGTTATCTAACTAATAGCTTCATCGAACACAGTGTTGTCGGTATTCGGTCAAGAATTGGTTCCAATGTTCACTTAAAGGTTTGTTATTGCATTTAAACTAATATTTTCTAGTTTTAAGTTATATAAATCCATATTCACTTTCAAAACGCATATCACTTAGTCTTTAGACCAACCTGCCTTCAATCTACAGGTTGGTCCGGGTCGACCTGATGGGTCCGCGAATTGACCCATTTAACCCGTCATCTCATAAGATATGTAATTGTTTTATATACATTTTTATTTTTTTATTGTAAATTTCTTATTTTAGATAAATGCAAAACATATAAAATAAAATAGGAATTCGTGTTAAGCAGGTCGTGTGTGTGTGTGTGTGTTGACCCACGAATACTCGTCATGTTTGGGTTCATGTGCAATACAATCTTGGAATTCGTGTTGGGTTCAACCCGCTAACCCACAAACACGACTCGTGTAGTACTGTTACGTTACATTCGACACTAGTTATTAACTTATTTATAAGCATTGTTTGTTTGTATAAAAACTGATACAGGACACTGTGATGCTTGGCGCTGACTACTATGAGACCGATGCCGAAATGAAGTCGCTGTTGGCGGAAGGCCGTGTTCCTATTGGAATAGGAGAAAATACAAAGATCACGTGCGGAAATCTAAAACTTGGTCAAGTTAATGCAGTAGATTACTGTTTATTTGATATTAACACATTATTTCATATATTTTGCAGAACTTGCATTATTGACAAGAATGCTAGAATTGGAAAGAATGTAATCATTGCAAATTCAGAGGTAAGCTCATAAAAAATACAAGAGGCGTAAAAATGTGCGGGTCAGGAAATATGTTTAAAGGGTCATAATGGATGCGGGCCAAAAGGGTGATTTTTGTATGGTTTGAAATGGGTCGGGTCGAGTCAACAACTAAAAATGTATAAATTACAGGGTATACAGGAGGCGGACAGATCTTCAGAAGGGTTTTACATTCGATCGGGTGTTACAATCATACTAAAGAATTCGACAATTAAGGACGGATTAGTGATATAATGCATTTTGTTTATTCTTCTCCTCTTTGAGCATGAAAACTGAAGAATGTGAAAAATGAACATTTATATGCAGAGAAAGGATCAACAGGCTGCTGCTGGCATCATTGCCAATCTTTGTAAATGTGAATACCTTGCAACGTTTCAAAATTATTAAATTTTGGTTTGATGATGTAAGCAGGAGATATCTTTATAAACCGATCAAACAAAAGTATATCGTTTGGTTAAGTCAGAAAACCGGGTTTAACGGTCGGCTTATGGTCTGAAACTTGAAACCAGTTGTGTAAGTTGTTTACCTTTATGGTTAATGAGTTTATTTCTATTTTGGAATATGCAATTAATATGTGTTTATCTCAACCTGATTAATAGCTAGTTGGTACCTCAAAATACTTTTCCATTTTTTTTTTAAAATACAGGATAATGTTTATGGAGGCTGGCATGTATGTAACTTGTGTCATTTATAGCGTTTTTGAGCAAAGACATGTCAAATGACGAATATGACCTTATGTTCTTTATAAGATAACGCTATATCTGGCGAGGTGCCGACACATTATACGTTAAAATTGTTTTATTTACAAATAATATAAAGGGATTTTCATTACTTGGCATGTTAATGGACGGAATTTGGTATAAATGCCTATAAATAAATAGTGTTATATATGACTAAAAAATTAAAATACCTATACATTCACAATTCTATATAATTTTTGTATATGCATAATGCATTAAAGTAGATTTTATAATAAGTTAACTAGTTAAAAATTCCTACATCTAATCTTTAACATGAGCAAGAGAACAAGGCTATTTTGGTCATTTTATCTTGGTTTCTCAAGATAAAATCAAGAATAAAAATGCCAAAATGGTTTGTGAGTTTAGGTCGCTATTGCCACTTCAATCCAAAAAATGAAACCTTTTGTATTTAGGTCCCTGAGGTTTCATTTTTGTTGCCATTTCCATCCAATTGGCAAACTGGGTTAGAAATTTCTGCCCTTTTTGTCATTTTTCTCATTTAAATGATGGAGTTCCTGATGGAGTTTAAGCATAAAATAACGATTATACCCTCCATTTAAATGAGGAAAACGACAAACAGGGGAGAGGTTAACAAAATTTCTAACCGCTTTGCCAATTGGATGGAAATGACAACAAAAATGAAACCTCAGGGATCCTGATACAAAAGGTTCCAATTTTGGATTGAAGTAGCAAAAATGACCTAAACTGAGGGACCATTTTGACATTTTACTCTAAAATCAAAATTAAGTAATAAAAAATGAACAAGGGTAAATTGGTCATTTGCATGGTGTTACTTACAGAGAAAGAAGCTGCTCTAGAGTTGATATTCAACTTTTCTTCTAGAAGCAAAATTTCATGACTCCCTTGATGTGAATTCTTGAGCACATCAATTACAACGCTAGTTGCAGGAGCATTTCCAGCCTTCTTTGACTTCTCAGACTACAAATATAATTATTACATGTTTTAATTAACCTTCAAATTTATTTAGATTTAAACTGAACTATCAATTATGAAAAGTCAACAAAAGTCAAACCTGCTCATTAACAAAAATTATGGCAGACTGAGGTGCATCAGATTGCAATAAGGACACCAATGCTGAATGTCTTTCACTTCTACCACATATCTGAAAACGTTAACATATTAGATTATTATCAGCACGCGGGCAATGACACTTTCACATTTTAATACTGATAAAAATATTAGAGTTAATTACTGTTTTCGTCCCTGTGGTTTGTCAAAAATCATTTCCGTCCATTAGTTTAAAAATTGCGATTTCAGTCCCTGTGGTTTCACTTTCGTAACCATTTCAGTCTCTGTGGTTTCACGTTCGTAACCATTTCAATCCATTTATTCTGTTAGTACAGAGACTGAAATGGTTACGAGGTGGACTGAAATGATTACTAAAGTGAAATCACAGGGACTGAAATCAC
The DNA here is from genome assembly GCA_030545235.1 of Helianthus tuberosus. Classification (NCBI taxonomy): domain Eukaryota; kingdom Viridiplantae; phylum Streptophyta; class Magnoliopsida; order Asterales; family Asteraceae; genus Helianthus; species Helianthus tuberosus. Next base: position 134,398,493 of record CM060363.1, read on the forward strand.
AATTTTTAAACTAATGGACTGAAATAGTGATTTTTGACAAACCAAAGGGACGAAAATAGTAATTAACTCAAAATATTAAATGAAAATAATAAAAAGTTGTAATAAAACAATTTAGGGGAGGTACGCATTAAATACTTGACACATTACGCCACCATTGTAACTAGTTTAACAGCTTTGATGCTACAAATATTACTTTTTGTATTATTGTATTATATAAAAAAAGTTTAAAATTTGCAAGCTGGTTAATATGAAAATTCTCAGAAAAACAAGACATCAGTCGGTCAACCAGGCCAGACGTAGTCAACCTATTTTGGGGCCTATAGCGAATTGCAAACTTGAGACTACTTTTGATAAAAAAAAATTAAAAAAAATTACCTAACAAGTAACAACGTTCTTCTTTATCCTATTTGGGATTAACAACGATAAGCTTAAAAAGCTTATAGTTTACAACATAGAAAAAAAACTACATATTAATTTATATGTGTGCATACATAAATAATTGAAATATATAACAACAAATACAATACAATAATATAATACAAAGAATCAAACAAATACAAAAAAAATGTAAAATAAAATATGGTGCCCACTAAAATAATGGGACAAAAACCTTAGCCACAAATTTTTGTTCATGGTATCGGCCCTGAACCCGTCACATTCATTTTGACACATCTAGACAAGTGTAATGCAGTACGGTTTTGAATTCAGCAATTGACTCACCAAAAATCTGTGCTGTAAACGTGCAGGCATTGGCTGAACAGGATTTGCATGGATATGAACAACATCAGCCTACAAAGTATCAAATCAGATGCACATTTTAACCAAATAATATAACATGAAAAATATCATATTTACCCATTCAAAATATTAAATTTTTCATATTTGCCCATTTCAGTAAATGACAATTTATCATATGACCATCATTATACCCTTCTGTTTCTCCAAACTTCCATATCCTAATCTGTGACAGCATGAAGGGTATAAATGTCATAAATAATAATGTGAATAAACACCTCGTCAACTACTAGCACGCGCATTGATTCTAGTTTGATCATCTATTTCTCAAGAATTTGGCACAAGCTTCCCAGGCAGGGGCGGAGTTATATGTATTCGAACGCAGTCACCAGACATCATTGATTTTTGAAGTTTATATAGAGCGTGTAGTATAAAAATTCTGATTGATCCAATGTTTTTAAAATGGTGACAACATAAAAATAATTTGCGTTAGAAAAGAAACAATGGAATCAAGTTGGAGTGGTTAGTCCATTTACTCCAACAAAAACTATCCACCCAAGATCGAAACTGGCTTGTTGCACTTTTTTTCTTTGTACTTTCTTGCTTTTTAAGTTTAAGCCAAACTTATACAGGCCGAGAATAATTTTTATTCAGATACAATAAGTTTCTGAAAATATAGATTTTTATTGTTTTGTTTTATGAAAATATAGATTTTTATTGTTTTGTTTCGTTTCTTCAGTATGTGATGTTTGATATATTTAGATGTGAAACTTTACTAATTTTAGTTCCTGATTGGAACGTTAGTGATAAAAACCCAACCCGACCCAAAAGTTCTAACATGGAGTTGATAAAACTCGGTCACAAAAAAAGTGACATCAATAGAAAAAAATCCTGGCTCCGCCACTGTTCTCAGGGTTCCAACAATTATCGTAGGAGGCTCCGCCTGCAATTGTAAAAATATATTTGTATAATTTCTTTTTTGAAGGAGTTAAATAATACTCTAATCCAAAACTTGTTGAAGAAAATAATAAAATGATACCTTTAACCAACTTTTCTGTCTTTTTAAAGTTCCTCCATATATTTGTATAATTACTTTATATGGGTTCGAGTTTTCGGTTGAGTTCAACTATGTGATTCAAAATTTTGCACAAGGTTGAGGTATATTCGTAAGGTGTCACGTTGTGTTTGTATACAATTTGAATGCTAATTTAGTTTTTAAATTTCATTTTACCTATGGAAGCAAATTTTATGTTGTTGAAGCAAAATCACAGCCATTGTTATGTGTGGTTTATCCTAAAAAAAAAATCACAGCCATTTTCCTATGTGGTTTATATGCTGAACCTGCCACATAGTTATTTAATTTCACACTATTAAATGTGGATATTGCACAAGCATCTTGGAACGGAAACAGGTATTGCATTAGGTTTGCAGACATAATTTTGAACCGACCCATCCTAACCCGAACCCATTCTGACCAAGTACCCCACGCCACGCAACCCAACCCAACCTGTCCGTAGGTATAAAAATTGGAAAGGAATATAATTCTGATTTTAAAGCATAAAATTCTATAGAATTTCAATATTGAATCAAACACCCTCTATATTACAACAATGTATCTTATAAAAACAGCAAATAAAACGTTTACATGAATTATAACACACAAAATTATACACTCATACATAATATACATCATATAATTTCAAATAACATGTACATTGTGTGATACCACAAGCAATAAATAAAGAGTACTTCTTTCTTGGGGTACTGCTTCTGCTTTATTCTTCAAATGTATCACTATAAGCAGTGGCGAAGCTTGAAAAAAAAGTTTGGGGGGTCGGAAGGTAACGGACCTAAAAAAAAATTTCTATCGCGTAGTTTCGAGGTGTATGTTCAGGTCGGACGTCGGTGATTCGATTCGGGTCGGATCGGGTCAAACATTAATATCAAATAAAAAACGTTCTCAAACATTAAAAAAGAAGTTATCATTTTATTCTTCCTCATAGCATAATCTAATAACAAAACAAGTTAACAAATCACCCTAAATTTCAAACTCTAATTTCAATCTAAATCAAATCACAATAAGATTAAACAAATAAAATTAGACATAGTTACAGAAAGATTCAACAAATTTAGGGCAAAAATTCTGACCAATTTCATCCCTAATTTCAACCTAAATCACATAAATTGCAGCCCTAAATTAAACCTAAAGATAAAAAAACACATACCTTTAACCTTATGAAGATTGAAGAAGTCGAACAAGAGTACAAGACCACAACAACGAGCATCGTTTTGGCTTCTGTTCTCGAACAATAAGCTGAAGTCGAACAGGTCTGGAACCTGCCTTTCCCCCCTTTCTGTAGTTCGGCTTGTGGCTTCTGTTCTTCGGGTCGATGTCCCAAAGTAAAAGAATTTGGGGTTTTTTTTTTTTTTTTTTGATAGGGTGGGCTTTTAAGTTGGGCTTAATAATGATTTGATTTGTGTTATTTAATATACATTCTAGTATTCTACCAAATATAATGATTTGGGCTATAATATTTGGGCTAATTAAATATTTTATTTGGCCTATATAAATAAAAAAAAATTAAAACCGGGGGGTCGAAAACGTATACACTAATTTTTTTTATAAAACCTGGGGGTCGAAAACGTATATACCTACAAAATCCTATACGAATCGTACATATATAACACTACTAACCGAAAAGTTCGGGGGGTCGGGCGCCCCTCCCCGCCCCTTAAATCCTGCGCCCCTGACTATAAGCTTAATGAGGAACACCATGAAGATAATACTGGTTCTATTTCAATCTTTAAGCTACCGAGAGATGTTTGCCCAATCTTCTTATTATTGCAAGCTTCATTGTAACTTCTTTCATGCTAGGTCTGTCCCTACCTAATGGTTCAAGGCATCTATATACCAGGTCACATGCTGCCTTTAACTGCTCATCAGTTGCCTCCTCCAAAACTTGAGGATCAATAACTTCACACAATCGATTTTCCTTGGTTTCCTTCACAAAGCATGTTGAAAGTCTTACGTCATCATCTCTTTTCCTATCAATTGGTTTTTTCCCTGTCAAAAGTTCTGCCAAAACCACTCCAAAACCATACACATCAGTCTTACATGTTAGTTGGCGTGTATGGAAGTATTCAGGATCCATGTAACCTAACGTCCCTTCAACTTCTGCAGTGATTTGACCATGTTCCAAGGGGATTAACCTCGAGGAACCAAAATCTGATATTTTTGCGGTGTAAGTTTCATCCAACAAAATGTTTGCACACTTCACATCTCTATGTACGATGGACACTGTTGCATACGTGTGAAGATAATCAAGTGCCTCAGCTGATTCATGTGCTATCCTTAAACGACTATCCCATGACAATCTCAGAGCGCCACTTGTTCTATTATGAATGACATGATGAAGACTTCCATTAGAAACACATTCATAAACTAGCAGTGCGTCATCAGTTCTAAAACAACATCCCAAAAGCTGCACCACGTTCTTGTGATTAATTTGTTCAAGAATTGCAATTTCAGTTATAAATTGTTCCAACCGTCTTGTCACACCCCGATTTCCACGTGTCACCGGTGGGCCCGGTGGGGGAGTATCGTGACGTGGTTGGCAACGTAATAGTCAAACAACACAATATAATAATGCACAGCGGAAGCAAATTTAAAAGTAGATACAACCGAATTTATTTATTGTAATCAAAGTCACAATATCCGGTGTTTATCCACAGTAGGATCGAAACAAAATAATATTAATTGTTCAACAGACTTCTGGCATCCTAAGCTTGCGAGACTTTTAATGATGCTTAGGAGACAATCCAGCCAATTTCGCTTAGTACCTGCATTCAGTCTTTTTGGGAAAATACGTCAGTTTACACTGGTAAATACATTCAACTGACTCATTTTGGAAAATAATTGAAAATTGGTTTGGATGCACATGGCATAAACATTTTTATTTAACTTGGGAGAATTATTTAATATTATAATCTTGTGAACGAATTACATGTTACTTATGCGTTCAGTAGCCCGAATCTAGTCCGGGTTAAAGATCAATAAACACACCACATCATTGAGTTATACACGGACGGTGTACGCCTACACCCCGTGCTCAGGTCACGGCCATCTCGTAAGATGATGCCAAGGATATCCGGGACATGGTCATTAACCCCCCAAAGGCTGTAAAGTAAACAAGACTGTTTAAACGAGCCGATCAAATTATTCAACTACCCACTAAGCGTGGAGATTTGATGCCCGATCAAGCGGTACGCTATGTACCGTAACCCAAGCCCGTATAGGGAAAATAAGTTAAAAGTATTTACCTGAATAAGTATTTATCACAACAAGCAAAATGCACGTAGCTTTTACTGGTTCTCCTAATCTGGAACGAAGGTTTATAATAACCTATTAGAATGCTAACGGGTCTTTTATTAAGCTTAAGCTTAGACCGGCTAGTTTCAAGATACGGTTCGTACGCACGGTTAAGCGAAGACCGGATGGAATGTGATTCAGACCCGACAAGTTTGAAGACTTGTTTAATATGGGTTTATTATTCACATTCTGGATTTTGAGATAAAACCGTTAAGGTTTGACCCGTTTCGGCTAATTTATGTAAACTTGTTACATAAACCGAACCGTACGCGTAATAGGCGTGACGGGTAGTCATGAGAGCTATATACTGGTTTCCTAAGTTAATTATGTCTCAAATATGTTGTGACATCAGTAAGGTGTCTTTCGTTATGCCCGAAACGTGTTTAAACACAAACTAGGCCCCGTAGGGGTAGTTTGGTCATTTAAAAGTTTATAAAAGAGTTTAAGTGACAACCTGAGTTACAGGTCTGATGTAATCAGCAAATATACTCAATTTTCTAAGTTACATCAGTAGGTTAAAGCATGTATGTGAAACTTATCATTTTTAACCAAACTAGGCCCCGTAGGGGTATTTTGGTAATTTCACATAAGCCGAAAAGCTCAAAACTGAAGTCTGAGTTTATCAACCTTTGCTTACTGTTAAAATATTATAATTTGCCTCTTATATCAGTAGGTATCAACCCGGGTATGTCCAATATGATTTTAAAACATACTATGCGTTAAAAACGCTAATTTAGGCGATTAAAGGCCATTACCGGGTTCGATACTTAAATCTGATATTTTTATATTTCCAGAAGGTTTAAAATAATTTATTTATCATAACTAATCAGTAGCAAAAGGTTTGGATTCGTTTAGATGTGTAAAACTCGTTTTATGGCCCGTAAGGGCAAAACCGACAATTACCGAATTAAGCCTAAGACTATGAGTTATGCTCAGCCTAAAATTAATTAAAAATCTTTAAAAATCCCAAATTAATATATTACATCAGTGGGTAAAATATTTGATACCAAAAAGTATGTTTAACTAGGCTATACGCTAATTACGCCATTTTATTAACATAAAGCATTAGTTTAGCGATAATGAGCATAACACTTAATCTACAAGTCAAACTGATGTCAAACTTTGCATGCATGTCTATATATCAGTAACAAAGGTTTCTACACTTTTACATTTTCATAAATCACGTTTTAAGGTAATAAGGGCATAACGGTCAACATATGAGCAATTAACGGAAACATGCATAATAATTGGATAACTAATGAACCAAGGTGTATAATCACGGAGGGTTGTTCTAACATGTAACCTAGTCCAATTAAAGCTCTGAGGCATTTCTAAAATATGCCTAAACGGGTCAGAACTGAAAGTCAAAGTGAAAGTCAAACTATGTGACTTTCGGTTCCGAACCGGGTCTAAACAGGAAATAGTCGGGTTGAACAGGTTTGGACATGTTCTTACACTAATTACTAAGTTATAACAATGATCAAACAGGTTATATAAGTTCTAGATAGCTATTTATGCATAAATGACATTTTAAGCATTATGTTGACTTTTTAATTAAAAGTTTGACCCGACATTAGACCTGGTTAGAGTGGTGATCAGGGGAAACCCTTTTGAGGTTTTATTACCCACATAAATACCAACTCATAACTACTTTTAATTCGAGATATGACTGAGCCATTATTGACTAATCTCGAAGTCAAACCGTAATTACGACGGTTTGACTTTTAGCTAATTAACCTAGCTAAACACAATTAGAGAAGGACAAGAATACTTACTGAAGTCCTATGCACGAGATATGATCACTAGGAAGCAAGCTTGAGCTCCAGAATCACTCAGAATGCAGAGAAATTGGTGTGAGAATGATTGTTGCACTTCTTGGCCTTTATAGCAAAACCACACACCATAACATGTTGACAACCAACTCTAGGATCAACCACAACCATCCAACATGTGTCACTAGTGATCTAGTGCAGGTAGGGGTCGCCCACCATGTGAAAAATCCGGTTTAAAGTCGACTTTCCGCGTATTCAGGCGCCTGTCTCACTTTTCTGCATCTGGGGCTCGTACGCGGCCCGCCTCCTGATTACCATACCCATACGCGGGCCGCCTGGCCTGCCGAAATCAGAATTTCGATTTCTTTTGTTTTGCAGTTGACCTTTGGCTAATTTGAAAGGGTAATTGGGCTTTTAACTTGCATTTTGACCCCTTATACTATACCCACATAGGCTTTAGGACTTATACCCACTTTGCCAAGTCCCCGAACACTTCCGATTAACCCGAAAAGTCTTAACTTTCAACGTTTGCACTTTAACCCTTCGCACACGAATTTGATCATAACTTTTTCATACGTTAACGGAACTTTACGAAATTTAAACCGTGTATCCTAGTGAGCATAATTTACCGTTACAAAGCTTCGGGTTTGTCAAAAGGTCACTCAGAGGTATAAATTAAACATGTTGACACATTTAGCCCCTGTAGTTTGTAATCTCTCACTTTTAGCTTCGTATGATCCATGATTTATTCGTTTGAAGGTATGAGCATCATGTAGGGTTAATATACATTATATTTATTCACAGTTGACACTTAGAATACGTATATTCACATACTTTCCATGTTTGTCAACTTTAGTCCTTCCATAATATTTCTTTCACACGTTTAAACTTTATGACACGTGTCAACACACTATAGGATGTGAATTTTCGAGGTGTTACATCCTCACCCCCTTAAAATAAATCTCGACCCGAGATTTACTGAAATAAGTAAGGGTACTTTTCTTTCATCGTGGATACAACCTCCCACGTGTATTCGGGACCTCTACGGGCATCCCATTTGACCTTCACAAAAGGTATATGCTTCCTCCGAAGCTTCCTTACCTGTCGATCTTCAATCGACAAAGGTTTTTCAACAAATTTTAAGCTCGCGTCTATATGCACATCTGTATGTGGTATAACCAGTGATTCGTCAGCGAAACACTTCTTCAGATTGCAGATGTGGAACACATTGTGAATTCCACTGAGCTCTTCCGGTAATTTCAACGTATAGGCAACTGACCCGACACGTTCGATAACCTCGAAAGGTCCTATGTATCTCGGGCTTAGCTTGCCTTTCTTACCAAATCGCATCACCCCCTTCCAGGGTGACACTTTAAGTAGGACTTTGTCACCTACTTCGAAGTGAAAATCCTTGCGATTTGGATCAGCGTAACTCTTCTGCCTATCTCGGGCAGCTTTGAGATTTTCACGAATCTGGACAATCTTGTCCGTCGTTTCGAACACGATTTCTGGTCCTGATAACTGGACTTCTCCAACTTCCGCCCAACAAACTGGCGATCTACACTTTCTACCGTATAATGCCTCAAAAGGCGCAGCCTTGATGCTGGTATGGTAGCTATTGTTGTAGGAGAATTCGATCAATGGTAGGTTCTTATCCCAGCTACCACCCAAATCGATTGCACATGCACGCAGCATGTCTTCCAACGTTTGAATAGTACGCTCACTCTGACCGTCAGTCTGGGGATGATAAGCCGTACTAAAATTCAAACGTGTGCCCAAAGATTGTTGGAAACTCTTCCAGAAATGTGACGTGTACCTAGTATCCCGGTCAGAGATAATAGCTACAGGTATGCCGTGTAGGGCTACAATCTTATCAACGTATAACTGGGCTAGCATGTCGGAGCTATAAGTCTCCTTGATGGGTAGAAAATGAGCTGACTTAGTCAGTCTGTCAACTATAACCCATATTGTATCATTGCCTTTCCTTGTCTTGGGTAACTTGGTAATAAAATCCATGGTTACCATTTCCCACTTCCACGTAGGAAGTTCCGGCTGTTGTAGCAAACCTGACGGTTTCTGATGCTCGGCTTTGACTTGTGCACATGTCAAGCATTTTGCTACATGGGCGGCTACAGACTTTTTCAAGCCTATCCACCAATAATTTGCCTTCAAATCCTGGTACATCTTATCAGCTCCAGGATGAACGGAGTATTTGGAACTATGGGCTTCCTGGAGGATGACATCTCGAAGCCCTCCATAAATTGGAACCCATATTCGTCCGTTTAACTGTAAAATTCCGTCCTTGCTAAGAGTTAACTGATCCTCAGTTACTCCTAACTTTTCATTAGGATAGTTAGCTTCCAACACAGCTTCTTTCTGTGCAGCTAACAACCTATCCATCAAATTATTCTTTATCTCCATACGCTTGGCGTTAATTCGGATGGGTTTAACCCTTTCCTTCCGACTTAAGGCATCGGTGACTACATTCGCCTTGCCGGGATGGTATTTGATTTCACAATCATAATCATTCAAAGTTTCCATCCAACGGCGTTGCCTCATGTTTAACTCCTTCTGATTAAACAGATGTTGGAGGCTCTTGTGATCTGAATAAATCACACATTTGACACCATAAAGATAGTGCCTCCAAAGCTTTAGTGCGAATACAACGGCACCCAGCTCCAAGTCATGGGTGGTGTAATTCATGCACTTTCAATTGTCTTGAAGCATAGGCAATAACTTTGCCTTTCTGCATAAGCACACACCCCATGCCAGTGTGCGAAGCATCACAATAAACCACAAAGTCTTCAATTCCATCTGGCAGTGTCAGTACCGGGGCGTTGCTCAACTTTTGCTTCAGAATATCAAAGGATTCTTACTGCTTAGGGCCCCAAACAAACTTAACCTTCTTCTTAGTTAAGGAGGTCAGGGGTGCAGCAATCCTTGAAAAGTTTTCAATGAAACGCCTGTAATATCCTGCCAATCCCAGGAAGCTACGTATTTCTGTAGGCGTCTTTGGCTCTTGCCAGTTCATTACGGCTTCAACCTTAGCGGGATCCACCTGGATACCACGCTCACTAACCACGTGTCCAAGAAATTGGACCTCTCGAAGCCAAAATTCACACTTGGAGAATTTGGCATAGAGCTTCTTCTGGTGTAGGAGTTTGAGAATACATCGAAGGTGTTTCTCGTGGTCAGCTTGGTTCTTCGAATAAATAAGGATGTCATCGAAAAAGACGATAACGAATTTATCTAAGTAACGCTTGCAGGCGCGATTCATGAGATCCATGAACGCGGCTTGTGCGTTAGTGAGCCCAAAAGGCATCACTAGGAACTCGTAGTGACCGTAACGAGTCCTAAATGCAGTCTTGTGCACGTCTTCATCCTTGACCTTCAACTGATGGTAGCCTGACCTCAAATCAATCTTCGAGAAGTAACTTGCCCCTTGAAGCTGATCGAACAAATCGTCGATTCTGGGCAACGGATACCTGTTCTTGATCGTGACTTTATTAAGCTCGCGATAGTCGATGCACAGACGCATCGACCCATCCTTCTTTTTGACAAACAAGATTGGCGCTCCCCAAGGAGATGAACTAGGTCTAATGAAACCTTTAGCCAGCAATTCATCTAGCTGCGTCCGCAACTCCTTCATTTCTGTGGGTGCCAATCTGTATGGTGCTCTAGCAACTGGTGCCGCTCCTGGGATGATATCGATCCTAAATTCAACTTGTCTATCTGGTGGTAAACCAGGTAGATCTTCAGGAAACACTTCTGGGTATTCAGAGATGACAGGGATGTCTTCTAACTTCGGTTTGGGCTCATCAATAATCACCTGTGCCATGTAGATGACACACCCCTTCTTCAAACACTTGGAAGCCTTGAGCATAGTCACGTGCTCAGGTAGTCCATACTGGGTATCTCCCCGAATGGTAAGTGACTCACCAGACGGAGTCCTTATCACTACTTGCTTCATGTTACAGACAATTTGGGCCTGGTTATGAGATAACCAGTCCATACCCAGAACGATGTCAAAACCGGCTAACTTAAACGGAAGTAGAGACAGAGGAAAAGAATGGTTCTTAATGGATATAATACATCCATCTAACACAGTAGAGACGATTTCTATGGTACCATCTGCTAACTCTACCTCATAGTTTGCGTTTAAGGTTTTGACAGGTAAATTCAACAACTTACAAAACTTATGATCTACGAAAGACTTATCTGCGCCTGAATCAAAAAGTACTCTTGCAAAGACATCATTTACAAGGAATGTACCTGTTATGACATTATCGTCTTGCACAGCTTCTTTCGCGTCCATTCTGAAGACTCTGGCATTAGTCTTCTTAGCCTCCTCAGGCTTCTTGTTGTACTTAGGGCAGTTGGTCTTGATGTGCCCCTTTTCATTGCAACGGTAGCACGTTGCGTCTTTTATCTTTTTGCAATCCAGGGTTTTGTGGTCCGTGGACTTGCAAATTCCACAAGCAAAGGGTTTCGACTGGGTCTGAGAGCTCGACTCCAGTCTGCACTTTCCATAGTGCTGCTTCTTGCAAATTTTACACTTGGGCTTCTCATCAGACTTATGCCCATCCTTCCTCGATTCAGATCCCTTCTTGTTATCACCGTTCCCACGGTGTTTCTTGTTCGACCTTCGCGAACCATCATCTTCACGCTTCCTCTTCTCGGCCTCCTTATTCCTTTGCGATCTCTGCCTGACCGCATCCAGAGTGAGGGATAAGGAAATGTCAGTTAAAGACCTGAAGGTAGCTGGCCGGGAAGCTTTTACGCTTGCCTTGATCTCGGGTTCTAAACCACCAATAAAGCGAGCGATTCTCTTTGGCTCCGGGGTTACCAGGTAGGGAACCAGTCGGGACAGCGTATTGAAGCTTGTCAGGTAAGCTTGACAGTCGAGGTTCTTCATCACCAGCGATAGAAAGTCAGATTCTATCTTTTCCACCTCATGTTGAGGGCAGAAATTTTCCTTGATTAGGGCAATGAATTGATCCCACGACATGCTATACAACGGGATCTTTCCGGAGGCCTCCATCAGAGATCTCCACCATGCCAATGCTTCACCCTTGAAGGACTGTGACACAAACTTAACTATATCCCTTTCAGCGCACCCGCTGATATCCACCACCGTGTCCATTTCGTCCAGCCAAGTCATACAGTCGACGGCTCCTTTTTCCCCAGTAAAATCCCTGGGTTTACAAGACACGAAGTACTTATAGGTGCAACCCTTGTTACGGGGTCCTTGATGCAGTACTAATTGCTGAGATGGGACACTTTGATGGTTGGTGGACTGATGGTCATCACCATCTTTCTTGGGTCCATTCTTTTTGGGAGGAGGCTTGCTATGAGCCTCAGAATGTGTCTTGGGCTTTGAATGTGATGCAGAGTGGGTCCTACTTCGAGTACCACTGTATTCCTCATGCTGCCTATCCAAAGCCTGAGTAATAGCGCCGTCTATGATTGCTTTTAATTCGGCACCCGTTAACGTAATCTGGGCGTTCTCATTTGGCTCCACTGGATGGCTATTTACTTCATTTGATTCAGCCATTTGAATTGAACTGTTGTAGAAAACAAGGTCAATATTTTATTTGGGAGTTTATTATGGAATTACCCCTTAGGGTAACTCGTTAACCATGGTAACAGAGACCATAAGTGGTTAACTTATTAATCGTATTAATTTAGGATTTCAATTAAAATTTATCCTAATTATAAACAATAACAATATATATTAGCACATAAGGCTTAGTCACATGGACAATTTAAATTAAAATATATGATTTCAGAGAATCAACACTTTTAGGGTTTGAACTTAGTTCATTACCCTTATCAGACAGGGAGTCATAGCTACCACTGTCTTTTGGCTTATATGGAAGTGAGCTGGGCTCGTAGGCATCGTATTACCACGTATGTTAAAATATGATCATCTTAATTGATGATCTTAACCCATGATTCAGAGATCATATAACTGGGTTTGGAATCTTCTAAAGAATCCTTATACATATAAGAATGACATGTGATTTTAACGAATCACTTCTGCCAGGAGTGTTAACATGTTTTAAGATGTTAACAGGGATTTGAATCTTTTAAACAGGTCTTACCATTTTGGCCCGGTCTTATATTTGACACGAGGCTAGGTTTCACACTTTAAGATCCTTAATTAAATAATTACATAGGCAGATTAATTTAAAAGGAATGATTTTAATTTATTTATTTCATTTATAAATATTTATGCACAAAATGGCAAACATGAAATTTATAAAAACAACATTCCATTAATTATACATATGTTACATATTGCCCTAAACGGGTCTTTTCAAATAACAGAATACCTACGCAGGGGTTAAACAACACACATGCCCACGCAGGGGTTAAACAACACACATGCCCCGGTCGTACCGACATGCGGGCACCGGTTCTCCTACGCCTTGGCGGTTGAGGAGGTGCCGGTTGAACTGGTGGCGGTGGAGGTGGTGGCGTAACTGCCACAAATCGGTGATCCTCGGATGAATCTTGATGATGCGGCTGCGGCTGTTGCTGAGACTGCTGCTGCTGATGCTGCCCATGAGACGACGAGTGGTGAGAAGGCGTATAGTACCACTCGTGCTGATTAAATAGGGCTTGGAAACTGTCTGGACCACCGTAGGGTGATCCGTGGAAGGACGATCCGTCGGAGATCTCGATCAGATGGTTTGGAGTGCCACTTGCTGGCATGACGGGGTCCGTATCCTCGTCCATATCATCTGGGTGATCTCCTGAAAAGTGGTCCTCTGGACCCAGTGGGTTAAAACCCACGGGTTCTGGTATGAATCCTACCGGGTTAAACTGTCCCCGAAAAATAGGTGTAGGGTCTCCATAGGAATGATGGGACAAGGACCTCTGCAGCGGTATACAGGAAGGCAGAGGGTTGTTGGGCTCGTCTTCCGAATGTGGTCCATACGAATTGTGGACCGGAGGGGTAGAGCTGTGCGAAACAGATCGTCTCGCTGGTTCGAACAGGTTTCTCCTGTTCCGTCGTGGACCTTCGCTCTCCGTAGCAGGTTGGGCTCGTACATTTGACGGTCCAGCTTCATGGTCATTGGGGGCGGTGACTGGCCCCTTGCCTCGTCCTCGTGTTCTGAAGAATCTCGGAGGCATTTTGACGTTCCTGTCAATAAGGCATAAGATAACAATAACAAATATAAAAATTCAAAGGACAAAACAAAAACCCGAATAAGGTGGAATTTGTCCTATGTTATAAGTCTAGACTCGAAGGTTTAGATATGTGCAATTGTGTAACTGAGATTAAACACAAAAGGCTAGTGTTTAATTCACTAAGTGTTGGCTCTGATACCAACCTGTCACACCCCGATTTCCACGTGTCACCGGTGGGCCCGGTGGGGGAGTATCGTGACGTGGTTGGCAACGTAATAGTCCAACAACACAATATAATAATGCACAGCGGAAGCAAATTTAAAAGTAGATACAACCGAATTTATTTATTGTAATCAAAGTCACAATATCCGGTGTTTATCCACAGTAGGATCGAAACAAAATAATATTAATTGTTCAACAGACTTCTGGCATCCTAAGCTTGCGAGACTTTTAATGATGCTTAGGAGACAATCCAGCCAATTTCGCTTAGTACCTGCATTCAGTCTTTTTGGGAAAATACGTCAGTTTACACTGGTAAATACATTCAACTGACTCATTTTGGAAAATGATTGAAAATTGGTTTGGATGCACATGGCATAAACATTTTTATTTAACTTGGGAGAATTATTTAATATTATAATCTTGTGAACGAATTACATGTTACTTATGCGTTCAGTAGCCCGAATCTAGTCCGGGTTAAAGATCAATAAACACACCACATCATTGAGTTATACACGGACGGTGTACGCCTACACCCCGTGCTCAGGTCGCGGCCATCTCGTAAGATGATGCCAAGGATATCCGGGACATGGTCATTAACCCCCCAAAGGCTGTAAAGTAAACAAGACTGTTTAAACGAGCCGATCAAATTATTCAACTACCCACTAAGCGTGGAGATTTGATGCCCGATCAAGCGGTACGCTATGTACCGTAACCCAAGCCCGTATAGGGAAAATAAGTTAAAAGTATTTACCTGAATAAGTATTTATCACAACAAACAAAATGCACGTAGCTTTTACTGGTTCTCCTAATCTGGAACGAAGGTTTATAATAACCTATTAGAATGCTAACGGGTCTTTTATTAAGCTTAAGCTTAGACCGGCTAGTTTCAAGATACGGTTCGTACGCACGGTTAAGCGAAGACCGGATGGAATGTGATTCAGACCCGACAAGTTTGAAGACTTGTTTAATATGGGTTTATTATTCACATTCTGGATTTTGAGATAAAACCGTTAAGGTTTGACCCGTTTCGGCTAATTTATGTAAACTTGTTACATAAACCGAACCGTACGCGTAATAGGCGTGACGGGTAGTCATGAGAGCTATATACAGGTTTCCTAAGTTAATTATGTCTCAAATATGTTGTGACATCAGTAAGGTGTCTTTCGTTATGCCCGAAACGTGTTTAAACACAAACTAGGCCCCGTAGGGGTAGTTTGGTCATTTAAAAGTTTATAAAAGAGTTTAAGTGACAACCTGAGTTACAGGTCTGATGTAATCAGCAAATATACTCAATTTTCTAAGTTACATCAGTAGGTTAAAGCATGTATGTGAAACTTATCATTTTTAACCAAACTAGGCCCCGTAGGGGTATTTTGGTAATTTCACATAAGCCGAAAAGCTCAAAACTGAAGTCTGAGTTTATCAACCTTTGCTTACTGTTAAAATATTATAATTTGCCTCTTATATCAGTAGGTATCAACCCGGGTATGTCCAATATGATTTTAAAACATACTATGCGTTAAAAACGCTAATTTAGGCGATTAAAGGCCATTACCGGGTTCGATACTTAAATCTGATATTTTTATATTTCCAGAAGGTTTAAAATAATTTATTTATCATAACTAATCAGTAGCAAAAGGTTTGGAGTCGTTTAGATGTGTAAAACTCGTTTTATGGCCCGTAAGGGCAAAACCGACAATTACCGAATTAAGCCTAAGACTATGAGTTATGCTCAGCCTAAAATTAATTAAAAATCTTTAAAAATCCCAAATTAATATATTACATCAGTGGGTAAAAGATTTGATACCAAAAAGTATGTTTAACTAGGCTATACGCTAATTACGCCATTTTATTAACATAAAGCATTAGTTTAGCGATAATGAGCATAACACTTAATCTACAAGTCAAACTGATGTCAAACTTTGCATGCATGTCTATATATCAGTAACAAAGGTTTCTACACTTTTACATTTTCATAAATCACGTTTTAAGGTAATAAGGGCATAACGGTCAACATATGAGCAATTAACGGAAACATGCATAATAATTGGATAACTAATGAACCAAGGTGTATAATCACGGAGGGTTGTTCTAACATGTAACCTAGTCCAATTAAAGCTCTGAGGCATTTCTAAAATATGCCTAAACGGGTCAGAACTGAAAGTCAAAGTGAAAGTCAAACTATGTGACTTTCGGTTCCGAACCGGGTCTAAACAGGAAATAGTCGGGTTGAACAGGTTTGGACATGTTCTTACACTAATTACTAAGTTATAACAATGATCAAACAGGTTATATAAGTTCTAGATAGCTATTTATGCATAAATGACATTTTAAGCTTTATGTTGACTTTTTAATTAAAAGTTTGACCCGACATTAGACCTGGTTAGAGTGGTGATCAGGGGAAACCCTTTTGAGGTTTTATTACCCACATAAATACCAACTCATAACTACTTTTAATTCGAGATATGACTGAGCCATTATTGACTAATCTCGAAGTCAAACCGTAATTACGACGGTTTGACTTTTAGCTAATTAACCTAGCTAAACACAATTAGAGAAGGACAAGAATACTTACTGAAGTCCTATGCACGAGATATGACCACTAGGAAGCAAGCTTGAGCTCCAGAATCACTCAGAATGCAGAGAAATTGGTGTGAGAATGATTGTTGCACTTCTTGGCCTTTTATAGCAAAACTACACACCATAACATGTTGACAACCAACTCTAGGATCAACCACAACCATCCAACATGTGTCACTAGTGATCTAGTGCAGGAAGGGGTCGCCCACCATGTGAAAAATCCGGTTTAAAGTCGACTTTCCGCGTATTCAGGCGCCTGTCTCACTTTTCTGCATCTGGGGCTCGTACGCGGCCCGCCTCCTGATTACCATACCCGTACGCGGGCCGCCTGGCCTGCCGAAATCAGAATTTCGATTTCTTTTGTTTTGCAGTTGACCTTTGGCTAATTTGAAAGGGTAATTGGGCTTTTAACTTGCATTTTGACCCCTTATACTATACCCACATAGGCTTTAGGACTTATACCCACTTTGCCAAGTCCCCGAACACTTCCGATTAACCCGAAAATTCTTAACTTTCAACGTTTGCACTTTAACCCTTCGCACACGAATTTGATCATAACTTTCTCATACGTTAACGGAACTTTACGAAATTTAAACCGTGTATCCTAGTGAGCATAATTTACCGTTACAAAGCTTCGGGTTTGTCAAAAGGTCACTCAGAAGTATAAATTAAACATGTTGACACATTTAGCCCCTGTAGTTTGTAATCTCTCACTTTTAGCTTCGTATGATCCATGATTTATTCGTTTGAATGTATGAGCATCATGTAGGGTTAATATACATTATATTTATTCACAGTTGACACTTAGAATACGTATATTCACATACTTTCCATGTTTGTCAACTTTAGTCCTTCCATAATATTTCTTTCACACGTTTAAACTTTATGACACGTGTCAACACACTATAGGATGTGAATTTTCGAGGTGTTACACGTCTTTGGCTCAGAATTCTGACAATCTTTATTGCTACCACACGTTTATCTGGTAGCATTCCCTTGTACACAATGCCCTGAGCTCCTTTTCCAAGAATCATATCTTCAGCGTAACTGTTGGTTGCTTCTTCTAGCTCTTTAGTTCCAAAAATTTTTACGGAACCAAAACAGTTGGGTTTAAGATGGAGGATTTTTACCGAATCCTCTTTAGATGACAGGGCGCCAAGTTGCTGGAGGATTTTTTCTCTAAGCATTAGTAGCTTACTTTTCTTGGGCATGCGAAATTCAGATTCCATACCTGTATATGGTTATGGGCAGATTAACTTACATATTTAACAATACATAATTAAAAACTAGTAAGGTAAGATTTGAACAAAGAATGTCAAAGCACTGATAAGGAAACACACGCACAACCAATTCCACAAGAGAAAGGACAGAATCTTCGAACATAAAGAAATTGGTCAAACTGTTTTAAATGCATTCCCTTTAACGAGTGTGGCACAAAATATGTGAACCAAGGAGTATACATAGGAATGCTTTATGTTTTATTGGGGGTTAGAATGCTAAAACATGAAAATTTAGAGAAATCTGTGTACTGAAGGCACAATATCCACAAGTGAATTGAGAAAAAGAAAACACCGTAATGGTGGATATTCTATTTTTTTTTTCTGTTACAGCGTGTAGTGTTAAATATCGAAGGTTGACATTATATATTTATCTTAGTATCATGTCAAACAGTATTATGGCAACAGATGCATCTGTTGATATGTATTGCATTTTGCAAATGTCAATTACCACGAAAGAAAGGTTTATTCGGACCATACTCTTTCTGTTTATACTTAAAGATAATCAAGTCTTCCACAACGTATACTTTGTTATAGAGAGGGGATTATTGGATCGAGAAACAAATCACAGGTTTAAACAAATTGTAAGGAATTTATTAATGGGTCGGATGAATATACACATAACATACTGCATATATTGAACAGGGTATAGACTTCGGATATCTATTGCAATAACATAACGGTAAATAACTAACGTAAATTTTACTGCCATTAACTATCAAACGGTGTTAGCCATAAACTACAGATATCTACATAAGTATTGTTTACATATAATAATATTGAGGTTTCTATATTTAGTTTACTTAATATAACATATATACTTCTTCGTAATTGCTAAATATACCATGACTAAACTGTTTTTTCCTCGCAATCCATGGTCAAATAGGCACACAAATATGACAAGAAGGAGCTACCTGAAATTTTGCCTTTGGTGATGATTGAAAACCTATTAGCCAGTCTACCAAATACTGTCTTCCTTGCAACTTGCATAAAATTACTGGTTTTCTCTTGTAAGTTCAGTACGGATTCCAGAGTAGAGAGAACGTCAGCCATGGTAGGACGGTGTTGTGGACTGCTATCCAAACACCTTTCTGCAATTTGAACAAACCCCTTCAAACATTTTGGGGATATCTCATCCCTAATATCAGAATCAATTATATGCTTTAGACCGCGTTCTTTGATTACGCGTAGAGCCCAATTTACTAAACCCCATTGATCATTGCCAAGATGTTTATCTACTGCCCTCTTCCTACACAACACTTCCAATAATACCACTCCAAAAGAATAAACATCAGACTTCGTAGTGAGCTTTCCAGTATAGAAATAACTTGGGTCGAGATATCCGAAAGTACCTTTAATTCCTGTAGACACATAACTAGTCGATTCATGATCCGCTGGGATTATTTTAGATAGCCCAAAATCCGAAATTTTAGGCTCCCAACTTATATTTAACAGAATATTGGAGCTCTTGACGTCTCGGTGTATAATAGCAGCACCACGATGCAGGTGGTCTAACGCACGAGCAACACCTATACAAATCCTTAGTCGTTGAAGCCAAGAAAGTGGGGTACTGAGTCTATGAAGATGTTCTTCAAGTGTTCCATTGGGCATATATTCGTAAACAAGTAGCATCTCGTTTCCATAATCACAATAACCAATCAAAGGCACAAGATGACTGTGACTTACCCTGGAAAGAATTTCAACTTCAGCCCGAAACTCAGGTGCCCCTTGTTTGGACTCTGAATCGAGTCGTTTTATGGCAGCACTGACATGACTTGAACCATTCACAAGGTTAGCTTTGTACACCTTTCCAAAACTCCCACGCCCAATTACTAATGATTTATCAAAGTTTTCTGTTGCTGAAAGAATTTCATGATATTTGAAGGGACGGCATGGTTGCACAACTTGTGACAATTGATGGGGGAAGGCGTTGTAGACGGAGGATGAGGTGTAGTTGGTGGAGGAGGTGTGGATGGAGGGCTGAGATTCGTTGCCATTACCAGAAGCAATAGACATAATTACAGATGGGATAGAAGCAGAAGTAGAGATTTAGAACTTGAATGGAATGATCATTAGAGGATGATGAATTGAAGAATAATATATTTGTGATCAAATTACAACTCTATTTCCTGGAAACAGCCACACAGGTGGAGGGCCGCACGCGTTACTGAAATTTTTTTTTGAACGGCAAACACACTTTATATATATATATAAAGAGCCAGCAAGTCTTCACTAAAACCGAGGTGCTCATTTATTTATAAATTTCAAATAGAAACATACGGAAAAAAAACCGGATCATTATTTGAAACACTTTAATGCGAATGAGGTAGTGATAGAGTTGTTGCAAAAAGAATTGGGGTCTGTTTGGTATGGGTAATGGAATGGACGAATGAATGGAATGGACGAGGTAATGAAATGGACGAGGGAAGGCAATAGATCATTACCATTCCATGTCTCGTTTGGTTACCATGTGGAAATGGAATGAATTATTATCGTGTATTGTTTCGTAGGCAAGAAAATTAAGGAATAAAATCAGCGGTGAGTGGTGGTGGTCGGTGGTAGTGATTGTAGGTGGTGGCAGCGGTCGGTGGTGGCGGCGTTCGGTGGGGGCGACGACGATGATGGGTGGCGTTGACGGTGGGTGGCGGCTTTCGATGGTGGTTGGTGGCTGCAGTGGTTGGTGGTGGCGGCGACGGTGGTAGTGGTTGGTGGCGGCGATGGTTGGTGACGTCGGTGGTGGTTGTTGGCGGCGGTGGTTGGTGGCGGCGGTGGTTGGTGGCGGCGATGGTTGGTGACGGCGGTGGTAGTTGTTAGCAGCGGTGGTTGGTGACGGCGGCGGTGGTTGTTGGCGGCGGTGGTTGGTGGCGGCGGTGGCGGGTGGCGGCGGGTGGCGGCGGTGGCGGGTGGCGTCGGTTGTGGTGGTGGTGGTAGTGGTAGTGAGTGGTGGCGAAGGTGGTGGGTTGTGGTGTTGTTAATGAAGGGTGCAAGAGGGGATGGAAGGAAAAAAAAACATAGAGGGTGGATGGAATGATTTTGAGGGAATGGAATGCCTTATGGAATGAGTGATTCCTTTCATTTGACCAACCAAACACCCTTTTCCTCATTCCCTCGTAATGACCAATTCCATTCCGCATGTCATTCCTGCATAACAAATACTTCCTTGGTGTTTCTTGTAACCCATATTTGATTCCCCATCCTTCTTATTATTTTATGCGGCGAATACGGGTAGCGTCGTTTTGATTTGGATGGGAGGCGAGATTTTACCGATTATCCCACTGTCGTGCCTTCGGCCAGGTGGAGGTCGGGTTTCCACGCATCTAGGGAGAGC
Organism: Helianthus tuberosus; assembly: GCA_030545235.1. NCBI lineage: Eukaryota > Viridiplantae > Streptophyta > Magnoliopsida > Asterales > Asteraceae > Helianthus > Helianthus tuberosus. The sequence continues at coordinate 134,419,913 of CM060363.1, forward strand.
CAAGGGGCTGGCGGCGGTCGGGTAGTCGACCTTGGTCACAGCGCCCGGTGTCACGATGGTTGATACGTCATTCCTTGCCTTTCAAAAAAAAATTAAAACACTTTAATTTTTCATTTAAATTTGACTCGAAATTTAAAATAGTTTATTTTTTCTATTCTTTAATATTTTAATTTTTGTCGTGAAACTAGCCTAATAATGAATAATAAAAGAAGAATAATAGGGAGAAGAATAATTAATATTCTATTGATTAGATTTGTTATAAAATGAAATACAGTATCCTATATATAGAAAGTGAAACTTTTTGAACATCTCCCATGGTTATCAACCTAATATTCTTGGAGATGTTGCTTCGTTAAAAACTTTGCTAGGAAAACCAAGTGGGACAAAACCATAGCTATAGGAAAAAAGTGCAACCTATAATGCGTATTTTCTCCATCTGACACTTCTAGATCAGATATGTTGCCTCATTAAAAACCTTATTAAGAAAACCCAATGAGACAAATGTGACAACTCGCATTTTCAGGTTATTACCGTTAGCTCTCTCTGTTAAATCTTCACGATTTGCTAGCATATACGTACTTCAATACACAGTACATGTGTAGGTTATAACACGCAAATTAAAATAAACTAGTAGGGCTAGTTTCGTATTTACACTCAAAGTGAATTGTTAACTTTCAATGCAAGTATAAGGCTTGAAACTTAATGTGTAATTAGGGGAAACGACCACAAATTCGGAATCCCATGAATGTTGTACGTAGCATAATCGCCATGAATGAAGTAGGGGGTATGCGAAGACAAATTCGGAATCCCATGAATGTGACTTCTTTTGCAGCGCCAATAGTTGCGAGTCTCATTAGAGTAAGCATCGACTGTTGTGAAATCTTGTGTTAACATACCTCAGCGTGATTTGTGTCGCTTGCAGGATCACGTGGCAAATTACTGCATTTCGAGCAGTAATTCTCTCGCTGACAGAATTAGCATCATTGTTGTCGTGCCCAAGTGTGTTTTCCAAAGGCATTACCTCGAAAGTCGTGTGTGACGTACTTCGACATCCGCTGACGTGTAGTTTAAGTTTCACGTATAGTTACGCAATAGCGTTTCATTCCACGTAGATTACCTGCTCGGGTAATTAAGATAGCATAGACGACCTAATATAATGGCATTTGCGCGAGTTAATAATCACAGTTCCTACGTGAGGACCTTTAATGAATTTCGTCATAAGTTTTCCAGAGGTCCTAAATGTGTGTTACCACAACTCTCAAAGTCTTGCTTTATGTGTGTAATTGTTTCGTGCACTGTGTATCGACACAACATTTGTATATGTTTAAAATCAAAACAGTTGACTCATTGTTCTTGGCAACGGTTGGAACCCATATTCGAGTCTTAGGCGTTCTGTACGTGTTCAATTCTTGATATCTAAGTCCCCAGAGGAGAGCGAGGTTAAAGCCTAGGTAACTCTACAGAAACCTAATTCGCTGAAACCTATAGCTCTGATATAGTAAAATCATTTTCTCGTCATGTTGTATGAAAACTGTGAGTCTAGCCCACTAGAGTCTTTGTAAGCAGGACCAACCCGTCCTCTTACTTGTACATAAGTTGGAAACGTTACCCAAGTTTGTAAATCCATGTAGTATGAGTTTGCGTCAAATGAATATTAAAAACATATGAAAGTTATAGTGTTGTAAGTTGGTATGTAAAGCGTCTATGAACATGTTGATCATTAATGTTTCGCGAGGACATTAATATATGCGACGACATAGGAGGTACTCAACCCGCGTAGGCAATTTAAGTGTCGAACTCTCGACAATGGACACAACAACACTCTAGTGGTCACCCATGGACCGTGAGTGGGGCTCGCCCGTACCCATTAGATCTAACCTTTGTTCCTTGGTCCTCAAAATGATTAATGGCACCTCAGTTACAGCCTATGCTCACATGATCTAAGAGTTCATTCCATAACTTAATCATACCTAAGTTTGACATGTATTTCCCCCCGAAAGTTGTAAACCGAAACGTTGAAAGAAAAGGGGGACATGATCTCACTGAGTTGTCTCGTTTTTCGTACGCAGGCCAACCCAGTCCCGTTGTTGTAACTAGGACATTCTCGTCTCTTGTCATGAAAATCATGAACGTTTTGTAAAACCGGTATGTTTGTATAAATTGTTCGTAAACCATTCGAGTTTCCTTGAAATCCCATCGCAACATGGTTGAGAAATATGAGTTTTCTTTCATCGAAAAGTTATTTACTTTTGCAAAAACTTGCATGTCTTTCCACCCCCGAAAACATTTATAAAAATGTAAAACAGTAAAAAGTGGGGGTTATGAACTCACCTGGATATTCCTGTGCAAAGCTAGCTTAGTGTGATTCCGTAGTGTCGTTCCAAGAACGTGAATTAGCTAGCGTGCATCTATAGTATTCCTAAAAGGGAATAACTTATCAGTTTCTAATTTAAACGTAACTAAACTACGTGTCCGAGCTCTACCGAATCGTTAACTAAACGATTCTATAAAGGTGTTATTATCTTGGTTTGAAAAAACCAAACTATGGTTATTTGATCCCATTCATAATCGGGATGACGCTAAGTCTCGGAAACGACTTAGTTTCCGAGTGATTTAGGATATATATACTTATATATTTAAATATAAATATACTAAGTCGTGTTAGTTGTCATGAATAGAAAGGCGTATTAGAAATAGTAAGACGACTCTTCGTAGTTTTTATAAACTAGTAGCTCGTGTTTTGTCGAGACGTTATAACTTTGTTTTGTAATTCATAAAACGTCGCCAAAAGTATAGATATACTTTATATTTATTTAGCGAAAATACTTCGATAGGCGTGGATTATACAATATAAATATGTTTGGTATTTCGGATTTTAACGAAATTCGGGCAGAGTTTCCCCTGTTTTTAGGATGCCCCGACAACTAAAGTGTCGATTAATTTTCCAAAAATTCAACAACAATTTAACAATATTTCAACGCAATGAAACCGAATATATATAGTTTTCGTCAAAATGTCAAAACATAAGCTAGTATCTAATCGAATCGGTTCAAGCTCGGTCGCGTATCTAAATATGAAATCTATAACTATATAATTAGAAATTTCGTATCGATTATATTTTACCGAATCATCGTGTCGTTTCATTGAACCATGTTGACTGACTTTGACCAGTTTGACCCGGTGTTGACCAGGTGTTGACCGAGTCGACTAGTGAGTTGACCGGGTCGAGCCGAGTTGCACTGAGCCGACCCGTTTCATGAACCCGAACCACAACTAACGTGAGCCCAAACTAGATTAGAACCGAATCTGAACATGAATCACCCAAACCGACATCTGAATGAACTTGAACCAAACCATGGCAACTTGAAACAAAAAATAGAATAACCACCACTGCCGCTACTGTAGCCGGAGCCACCGTCGCGGAGTGGGTTGCCGGTCCGTGTCGCACCACCGCGCCGTCACCACCTCAGCCACCATCACCGTTGCCGGCATTAGGGATGAGATCTTTTACCGAAATACCGATACCATACCGGTACCATACCGGTACAGTACCGATGCCGTACCGTACCGATCATAAACGGTACCAGTATCGGTAATATATTTTTTGAAATTCGGTATCGGTAAAAAACGGTATCGGTACCGGTATTTTTCGGTAAATACCGGTGTTAATACCGAATTTAATAATCATCGGTAAAAAGCATGGAATTCATTGAAGTAAGTTTTTAATGGTTTGGTTATAAATTATCAATATATCTTTTCTTATTTTTAGATTTTTAATATCTTTGTGTTTGGTTGTGTAAGGAGACGACATTATTGTTGAAGAAATCCCTTTTGTCGAACTTGATGGTGACTCGGAATTGGGTAAAAGTCGAACCCATGGATGTTTAATATGTTTACCTTTTCTTTACATTCCTCTATATATTTCTCTAGTTCAGTTAATAATGGATGGATGGGATGCACATGATATTTTTTAGGTAAACCAATGGTTTACACCAAAGCGGTACCAATGTGGTAAAGTACCGAAATACCGATACCGATACCGGTACCATACCGGTACCGAATCTATAAATACGGTAATCGGTATCCAGATTTCCTCAATTTCGGTAACGGTATTTATGGTATCGGTACCGGTACGGTACCGGTATCGTACCGATCTCATCCCTAGTCGGCATCACCCATTTAACTAAACAGAAGAAAGAAAACGAGAGTAGAGAGGCCTTATGTGCACGAGATCTAACAGATCTGAAAAAAAAATAAAGAAACGAAATATCATGCTCGGTTCACTCACCTGTGTTCATTGGAGGTGGAGATGTACCGCCGTCCCTCGTAAGCTCACTAGTCGCTGCTTAATCGAAATACCGGTGTCGGAATGGTGCTCAGGGCGTGGTGGTTTAGGGGGTACCGTTTAACGCCGTGAAAAATCATCTTCGCCGCCACTCACGGCGGCGGCGGCGCCAGAGCTCACTCGCCGGACCACCGCCACGGTGGCCGGCCGTTGCCGGTTCTGCCGGTTTGCCGGCCGTAGAAGCCACCGTCTTCAGTGTTCTTAGAGAGAGAGAGCAAAGAGTTGGTGTGTGTGTGAAGGTTCAGACGAGAAAGGGTATAAAAAGTAGTTTTGGGGTTATAGCATGCAACAATATTGTTGAGTGTAAAGTTGGTGAATATATTTGATTTCCCCTTTTTCTTTCTTGCTTCCATCGATCAAAGTACATAAGGGAAATGGCATGGGCTACTTGATAGGCTTGTCAATAATCTTAAATACAAAGTATGGTGGGTGTTTAGAAGAATAATGGTGCAATTCTTGAGTTGGTGAAAAGTTTGTCAAAGTAGGATTGATAAGGGTTTTTTTTTTTTTTTTTTAAATATATATGTATGATATGCAATTTCATCATATTAACCATGTGGTGGGTTTAGAAGTACTATCTAATTAAAATAGCATATGTGTTCTTTTTTTTTTTTTATAATATGTCATCGGGTGGTTCCGCTGGTGGCACGATGATACTCCAGTGGTCCGTCAGTGATCCAAATTTGCCGTTCAAAAACAAATAAAAATAATATGTCATCTACACATTTATTTGTTTATGACACTAGTTCTTTTACCCGCCGCGCGTTGCGGCGGCGTTATATGCGAAATGAAAACATATAGACTACAATCAACCAGACTCGTTTTCGAATTAAATTTATGTCAAATCGTATGATAACTCAGATTTATACCTTCTAATCAAAACGTATTACATTTGACCCGATTTGTTTCCAAATAGAATTTTCGTCAAATCGTAGTTCAATTCAAAACATACATAAAAAACATTTTATAATTGACCTGGCTCATTTCAGATTAAAATTATGCTAAAGCGTAGACGCACTCGAATTTTATACCGACATGTCCATAAAAAAACTTAAGAAATTAGTTTTAGGGTAAGCTTGAAACTTTAGAAATATGAGGGGGTCAAAATGACATTTTCAAAGTTAAGAGGGTTACCTCTGACATTATAGCAATGTTCATATATCAAAAGTTTGAGGGTTAAAGAGAAGTTAGGATATATGGGGGCCTTTTTGTCAAGTTGGAAAGTAGGAGAGTCATTTTTATAAAGTTAGAAATTTGAGCAGTGAATTTTGTATATTTGAAAAAGTTAAGGGTGATTTTTGTCAAATCTAAAAGACTGGCTAATGGCAATATTGTAATTTATGGAAACTTGACTGGGTGTTTTGTCAATGGCATATGCCACCGACATTCATCTTTAATATTTATATAATGTGTAACACCCCGAAAATTTACGTCCTATAATGTCTTGACACGTGTCATAACCTTTGAACGTGTGAAAGAATGTTCCTGAAGGACTAAAGTTGACAAACATAGAAACTATGTGAATTTGAGGGTTCAAAGTGTCAACAATGAATAAATATACTTTACAATAACCCTACATGATGTTTATAACCTTAAATGAATGGATCATGGATCATACGAAGCGAATTGTGAAAGAAAGTGAGAGATTACAAACTACCGGGGGTTAAATGTGTCAACATGTTAAAGATATACCTCTGAGTGACCTTATAGCAAACCCAAAGCCTTGTTACGATTAATTATGCTCACTAGAATGCACCATCAAAATTTCACCAAGTTTCGTTGCCGTATGAGAAAGTTGTGATAAAATCCGTGTATGAGGGTTAGAATCGCCAACATTGAAAATTAGGGCTTTTCGGGTGATCACAAAGTTACTTGAGGACTTGACAAAGATGGTATAAGCCTTGAAGCCCTTAGAATTCATTTTAGAAGGCTCAAAATGCAAGAAACAATGAGAAAGCGATGTTTCGGGGGACCAGGGACCAAAAACTGCAAATATTATAAGCCTGATGAAGGCTAGCGCACCGCTACAATGGTAGCGTAACGGTGCGCTAGCACTGCCCAGCGACAGAAGTTATGGACAGCTGCCTGTTGATATTGTAACCGACTTAAAACCTAGTATTTCGATTCTATGGGCTGCCTAGGGTGGTTTATAGCTTATAGTGGGCATATGTACTGATCTTGGATCATTGCTTGACTCATTTGGCATCAATTTATGAAAGTTCAAAGTTCTTATAAAAGTTCATAAGTTGCAAACATTTATCCATTTCACTTCTGATCAATTGTGGAGCTTTCCAGCTGATACCAAGCCTTCCAAATCATCTATTAGACTTATGTAAGTATGTTTAACCCTTCTAAATTAAGTCTAGCTTAGTATATAGCCTAGAAATCAAACCGTCGTAACTACGGTTTGACTTGGCGATAAGTCATAAACGGTCCAGAGTTTTGTCGAAACGAAAGATGTTACAAGTTGGTAATTATATGGACAATTAAACCCTAAAAGGGCACCCACTGATTCAAGTCCTAAATATGTCGTTTGTCGAGTCAAACTTCTACCGAAAAAGTCAACATAACCATTAAACATGAAATTAATGATTCAGAGGGCGTGTAATCTGTTTTAACATACATATAACTTGAAAATAAGTATAATAACTTGTCTACGCTTGATTGATTCGACAACTTTCTGTTTTGAACCGATTCGGAGCCGAAAGTCGCATAGTTTGACTTTCTGCTTTGACCTCGATTCTGACCCGTTTTTGATAGGTTTAGACATGCCTTAAAGTTCCATTAGGACCTTGTGACATGTTAGTATAACCCTCTGCGTTTATACTACTCGAATCCCTAATTGTCCGATGTTTCCGTTAAATTGCCAAATGTTGACCATATTGCCCTTATGTTCATAAAACGAGATTTTTGAAGATGTGAAAGTGCAAAAGTCTTTGTTACTGATTATTGAACATGTCTATAAATTTTCACGTCAATCGGAAGTCTAGATTAGGAGGTATGCTTAATGACGTAATTATAAACACTTTTATTAATTAAACAACGTCATTAGCGTAAAACCTATCTAAACCCATTTTTGACACCAAACCTTTTAACCACGGATGTAATATAGTATTTTGGGATTTTTGAAGATTTTTAATTATTTTTAAACTGATCATAAGCTAGGATTATCGCCTTCATTCGGTTAATACCGAATATACCCTTTTCGGCCATAAAATGAGTTTTACAAATCCTTTTGATACCAATCCAATTGCTACTGATTTTAAATAATAAATGTAGTGTTTTGAACCTGTTTAAATGATCAGAAAACTCAGAATACTATTTTAAACTGTACGTCGCTTAAAACGGCTTTATACGCGTATTATACGCATAGTTCGGATTTAAAACTATTTTGACATATAAGACTTATAACCAAATGTTATAACCTGTTAAAATAAACTATTTTACTGATGTATTCAGACCCGGTTCACAGAAACTTAATTAACTCCTTTTATAATCTTTAAAATGACCAAAATACCCCTACGGGGCTTTTTATGAGATTAAACTCGTTTTGGGCATAACGGAAGGTATCCCACTGATATCACAACATATTTAAGGCATGTTAACTTAGGAAACCTGTTTAGGACTCTTATGGTTACCCGTTACGCTTCATACGCGTTCGGTTCGGTTTATGTAACTAGTTTACATAAATTAGCCGAAACGGGTCAAACCTTATCGTTATTATCTCAAAATCCGGAATGTGTATAATATACCCATATTATACAAGTCTCCGAACTTGTCGGGTCTAAAACACATTCTATTCCGGTCTTCGCTTAATCATGTGTTTGAACCGTATATTTCCTTAAGACTAACCGGTCTAAGCTTAGGCTTAATTAAAGACACGTTAGTATTCTAATTGGTTGTTTATACCATCATTCCAGACTAGAGCCTTCCGGTAAATTGTACCTATGCTTACTTAAGTGAATACGGCTGAGTTATTATAATTCTTGCTATTTAAGACAGGAGCTAGCTCAGGTAAATACTCTTAACTTATTTTCCCTATTACGGGCTTGGGATACGGTAAAATAAATACCGCATGGTCAGGTATGGGATTCGAAGACCAATGAGTCGGGAAATCCAAATAACCTGTTTTTAATTCGTATTGCTTGACTGAAACATTGGGGGTTAATGCGACCGTGTCCTGGATATCCTTGACTCATTAAATTACAATGGCCACGACCTAAGCACGGGGTGTAGGCATACACCTGACAGATGCTATATGCTTATTAATTAATTATACCCAATATGGGATTCCCAATAAGGGAATAGTGGTGTGTCGGTTAATCTTGAACCGGCATAGAACCGGGCCCCGTATGTAGAGCAAGTTATGTAAAACTGATAACATGAGATATAGTTTGTCCCAAGTATAAAAGATTAATATTGACTTGAGCATTTTAATCAAAGTGTCAATATATTTTTGTGCCTTGTGCACCTAAACCAATTTTCTTAAACCCTTTTCAAATGAGTCAGTTGAGTGTATTTACCAGTGAAAACTGACGTATTTTCCAAAGTCTAAGTGACAGGTACAAGTACATAATAGGCTGGAAGCTGCTCAGGACTTGTTAGATGAGGAATTTGCAACTCCTCCACATAAGCCATTAGTCTGATAATTTCTTTTGTTGTTTTAAGATCCGCCTGTGGATCCTTACTTCCGTTGTAATACTTTGATGTTACACTATTTCGGATTGTAATAATTATCTTTTGCTTCCGCTGTGCATTTATATATTGTGTTGTTTGACTATGATGTTGCCAACCACGCCACGATACTCCCCCACCGGGCCCACCGGTGACACGTGGAAATTTGGGGTGTGACATAATGTGTACGTAGTACATGTATGATACATTGAGGATTCATTATAGGTCATCACTATAACTAACTATGTGATTATTTATATAGTTACATGGATTTAGTTAATTAAATCCTTCGTTTTTTTTTTTATTATATATTGTTCAATGAGCCAAATAAATATATCATCACATTAGACCATACATTCAAAGGTAGGGATGTATGTGTAGGTAAGGACTATGCGGAGTAGTCTAGGAAAAGTAGATTTGTTTCTTGACTTTAGACAAACACACGATTGAGGTCTGCTCATTAAAACATTAGAATGAAGGAAATATATGATGAGACATGGGTGGGGGTTTTAGTGTGGATTTATTTGGTTTGTGTACAAAATACCCGCTTAATTAAACCCACTAGTTACTCATTTTAATTAAAATATAAAATAATATCATATAAAAAAAATGATGTTCCAGGTGTATAAAATGTAGTTTTATGCGTACATGATGCTCGTCCAATATGTGTCATAAATATAAGTTATACGTATAAACTTCGTATTTGTCGGTGTTGTTAGTATTTTGCTCGGTGTCAGTTCGTTATCGTTTAACGCTCAGCAGATTTCCCGAAAATCCTCTTACGCGCACTGTAAAGTTAGATAGGCGTTCCTAGGCATTCCAAAAGCCTAGTTAAGTTAATAAGTGTCTTAAACACTATTTATTATTGCCTTAAACGTTTGTTAATCGTGAAATTAGAAGCCGTTAATTTACCGGTTGTCACATATACCATTCTCCCCCACACCTAAACTGTACGGCATCAGAATCAAACAGATCCGGCTCAATCCTCTTGAACGTGAGTATGCTCAAGAACTCCATATTGTATTGATGTATAGACCGGAGTCAGTTTCTAGAAAGATTCGGAGTGGACCAGTCACAAGCGCGTCATATCTCTCCCGCTGCCCAACCGTTTCGAGTATGTCGTAGCAAACCTGCCTTGGAGGTTCCTCATCCCTTGCTTGCAAGGTTTTGTACCGCGTTTGGTACTCCAATTCAGAGGTTTTGAACTTGAGAAATTCGTGTGGTGCTATCCTGTAAGAAAGAACCAGTAAGACAATAAATACGTTTGAAAAATATGAAAAATATGACATCAGATGGTCTAGACACGGCCCCGTGTCTGTCGGACACAGCCCCGTGTCTGAGGTTCAAGTTGGGCACGGCCCCGTGCTGAAACAGCACGACCCCGTGTCGAACTGTCTATTTCTCCAAAAATCAAGATTTTCGAGCCGACGTCGAAAAATTCAAAATTTTTGGTTCATTAGTAGCGGTTTACCCCGAAAATCAAACCCCAACTATCAACTTTACAAAAAACACCCGTTTATGCTTCCGATTTTAAGATTTTTCGTCAAGAGCAAGGGTTTAGTTGAAACAGTTTGAATGATCCGATTTCCTCAACAATGTTCAGATGCTTACTTTCAAAAATACTAATGCTAACTACTACTAACAGAATCTAAATAAAAATTCGAGACTTGCACGGGTCTAGTTCAAGAACCCTAGATTAAACCTGAATTTTTGGTGTTAAACTACATGCAAAACGTTAAACTAACTACTATGATGTTAGAATCATACCTTGTAGTCGGATTATAGTGATCGATCATCGAAAATTGGTGAAAAATCGGCAGGAAGCAGGGTCTCCAGAGAAACGGGTCGTGTTGTGTTTGAAAAAGTAAAGACTGAGGGTTATATATCCTGTCAGTCATTCGGCCACGCCCCCGTGCCGTGTCTTATTTATTTTTTTATATCTGGGCGTTTGGGCATAGGGGCGTGTCAGATGGGCACGGCCCCGTGTTCAGACTGCTAGTAACCTTATTTTATCATTCGCGCACGTGTGTGTGACCGTTTCTCCGTGGTTTCTTTGGTACTTACCTGTTTTTCGTCAAGTTTTCATGGATGATACTTTCCAATTGTTCCTACAAGATGATTAAAAAGAAAAATATGCATATATACACTAAACATTTGATCATTTTACCGATCATGTATCCACCTCTTGAAGATCTATTTCAACTTCCTCATCCTCAATGAAGGCTCGATAAAGCTTATGCCTTTGTCCATTTACCTTAAAAGGTTCAATGTTTGGAGGCTTAATTTCTACTGCTCCATGTAGAAAGATTTGGGTGGTGGAAAAAGGTCCTCTCCACCTTGAATTAAGTTTACCTGGAAATAATCGAAACCTTGAATTAAACAATAGCACTTAATCTTCCTCCCGAAATTCTTTAGGTTTGCTTATTTTATAATTTATATTTTTCATGCGTTCCTTATAAATTTTGGAGTTAGAATATGCTTGATTTCTCAATTCGTCTAATTCGTTTAGTTGATAGAATCGATTTTTACCGGCAAGTTCTTGGTCTAGGTTTACGTTTTTTAACACCCAATAGGCCTTCTGAGAAATTTCTACCGAGAGGTGACAATTTTTCCCATAGAAAAGCTTATATGGGGTGGTGCCAATTGATGTTTTGTAGGCGGTTCGGAAGGCCCATAAAGCATCGTCTAATTTATCCGCCTAATCTTTCTTGTTTTGACATACGGTTTTCTCTAGGATTCTTTTTAGCCCTCGATTCGTTAGTCCGGCTTGACTGTTGGTTTGAGGATGGTAGGCGGTTGAAAGACGGTGATAGACCTAATATTTTGTTAAAATTTTGTATAATTGATGATTGCAAAAATGGGTACCTCTATCACTAATTAGTGCTTTTGGATCACCAAAACGAGAAAATAGTCGTTTTAAGAATTTTATCACAACTCTACCATCGTTGGTTAGAAGAGCCTTGGCCTCGGCCCATTTTGTCACACCCCAACCGATGGCGGAAACATCGGGGCATGGCACTGAGCAAAACAGATTGTCCAGAAGTTTCCATAACAATTATCATTACCAATCAATTTAAAATAACATGTCCCATACCATGCCTCAAAAGGTAAACAAATTATTACAGACAAAATCTAGGCAAATAGTTCTATTCCGACAACTCCGATTTAAATAGAGCAATTGTTTATCTGCTTCTAGAGACCCTTGATTCATTTACTACAGACAACTATTTGTTGGGCTCTAAAGCTTTATTCTAGCTTCGATTTCCTACCAAGTGTGCATCCTAAGCACCTGTCACATACGTTAAAATAAAGTCAATACATATAATGTAAAGGTGAGCATACAAGTTTGATAATAGCATATTAAGTTTGAATTCGTTTACGCATAACCAGCACGTACACATAGTGAAATGAAGCACGTTAGTTATCAACATAGATCCATCGATACCAATGACTGCGGGTTGACTGCCCGAGGCAATTCGCAATACATGATTACCACCGTAATCCATGCAAGTAATTGTCCTCAACAACCCCCGCGAACGGGTGCTGAGTCCAAACTATAGTACTATCGTTGCTAAGGCAGGTAGACAACATTCCATGTGTAAACATAACAAACAAGCATTCATAAGCCACGTATAACACGCATTAACGGTTAGCGTTTAAATAGTGTTGAGTAGTGTGTTTGATGTGATTTGAATAGTTGTAACGTATGTAACACCCAAAAGTGCATAAAGCAAAAAGGGGTCGAGTATACTCACAGCGATTGATGGATTGAAGGGAGCGCTTAGCGAGTAAAGTTAGCCTGAATGGATTGATAGCATAACGATAAGTGACGCGTAAAATGATACAAGGAGTGAATGGGTCGGATAGCAGTTCGGTCGGATGGTAATCCAATCAGACGACAATCCGTGCGGATAACAATCCGTTCGGATGGTCATCCGGTCGGACGGTAGTCCTGTCGGATGACTATTCGAGTGGATTGTTTCTTCCTATAAGAAAGATGTGTTTGTGTATGATGGCTTGACTTTTGAAGTTTTTGTTGTAGCATTTTGAAAACATTGAAGTATCTCTATCCTTCAAGTCGGTCGATCGGACGGTCAGTCGTGCGGATGACAATCCGTTCGGATGGTCATCCGGTCGGACGGTAGTCTGGTTAGACGGTGACCTTAGTGATGAGGTTACTTAGTGGGAACAAGTCATAGCAGAAGAGTCACTCGGTCGGATGTTCATCCGATCGGGTGGCAACCCTGTTAATGAACATGTTGAAAATTGTTTAAGTCTTTAAAGTCCTAGTATCTCATGATCCGAAGAGTAATCCGGTCGGATGGTAGTCCGAGCGGATAGCAATTCGTTCAATACTCAGACTTCAGATAAGGTTGTTTAAGTGTGGGACCCAAGGTGTTATCCGTTCGGACAACAATCCGTTCGGGTGGCTTATCTGGCCGGACAGTAGTCCGGTCGGACAGTAGTCCGGTCGGACAGCATTCCTTTCCGGTTGTTCCGTTCGTCTTACACTTGGTCGTTTTGGTTGCTTGTCGTTTTATTGAGACGTTTTGACATCGTGTTAGCCAATAGAACTCCATTTTGACCCGCGTGGCCAGACCGACCAGGGATCACCCTTGTTCGGCCGATTATCGGCTCAAGACGGTTGTTCTTGTTTAACCCGAAATCGGTGGTCTCGTGAGTAGGATCCAGATCTTGGACTAGTACAACACTATGAGTGAGTAGGAGACTAGAACAAAGTCCGATTCTATCGGTTTTGAGTGCATTGAGTGTAAAAGAGTTGAAAGAAAGTTAGAAACCATCTTTCAATCCTTTTTCACCATGTTTATGTTGAGATCTCTATAAGATCTTTGTGTATTTGTGTGGAAATCGGTTAGATCTAGGTTGTTCCTGGTGGATTGAAGTCAAAACATGAAGTTCTTCAAGAACACATGATGACGTCATCCTAGAACACCCGAAATCTAGTGATTTCACGGTTAAAAGTTAAGATCTAAAAGATAGAAAGGTGTAGGAGTGCGTGTAGATCAAGAAAGTACAAGGTTTAGGAAGAGATCTTTCTGGAATCGAGAGAAATCGAAGAAAAGGTGAGGAGTGTGTGCTGGTCGGATGAGAGTTTCCAAAAGTAGAAAGTTTGAGAGTGACATGGGTATTTATAGGATTCCAAAAGGGGAAAGTGCTGTCCGGTCGGATGGCACCTGACTCATGGCCAAGCGGCTATCCGGTCGGATGGCTTTCCGGCCGGATGGCACTTGGTTCGAGTGTTTGACGTGACGATTCTTGATGTTTCGATTTCGATTGCGAGCGATGCGACACGATAGAGTTTCCTAGTCAAATTACTTTTAATCCCAACCACTCATATCTCGCACTATCCCTTCTCTACTAATTATCATAGTTCGATTGTGATTCGAGTTCGATGTCGATTGAGTTCGATTGCGTTTCGAGTTCGATTGCGTTTCGATTGATTACCACAACATAACATAAATAAACATGCACAAGTAACACATAAGGCACACACACACGTATATCAATATTCCAAATGCGTATTTCGAGTTGCGATTCGATTCGATGTCGATTCGATTAGCATAGTTTAATTATCGTTTCGTTAACTTTATCGCATTGTTACTTCCTATAGTTCACAGTCGTAGGTCGATTGAATAGCGATTAACATACGTCGATTCATTGTAATTATAGACACTTACTCCACATAATAGCTACAATAAAAGAAATCTACTACAATTCAAGTTGCGCGAAAACGGCCGTTGACTTTGACCTTGACTTTGACTTTGACTTTGACTTTCCGAAAACACGGGGTGTTACACATTTGGACCCGTAATCAACTGCTACAAGAACGTATTTGTTACATTTTGACAGTGGGAAAGGTCCCAAAAAATCCATACCCTAAACATAAAAAATTTCACAAATAAGAATGACCTTTTTGGGCATTTCATTTCTTGTTGAGATATTACATGTTCGTTGGCATTCATCACAAGTTTTAATGAAATGGTATGCATCCTTATGGATGGCTGGCCAATAAAATCCTGAATCAAGTACCTTTCGTGCGGTGCTTGCGACTCCATGATGTCCTCCATACGATCCTTCATGACAATGGCGAAGAATTTTTCTTTCTTCTTGACCAGGGACGCATCTTTGGATAAGTTGGTCAGCACATATTTTAAAAAGATATGGGTCTTCCCAAAAGTAGTGTTTTACATCGGCAAAGAATTTTGTCCTTTGTTGATGTGACCGACCATTGATTAAAATGCCACTAGCGAGGTAGTTAGCATAGTCGGCGTACCATGGTTCTTCTTGATATTCAACCATTTCCAAAGATTCGGTGGGGAACTTTTCATTGATGAGCTCTTCCTGAGTCGACTCCAAAGCGGGATCTTCTAAGCGTGATAGATGATCGGCGGCGGTATTTTCGGCTCCTCGTTTATCTTTTATTTCAATATCGAGTTCTTGGAGGAGAAGAATCCATCAGATCAAACGTGGTTTGGCATCGTATTTCTTGAAGAGGTATCGAATGGCGGCATGATCCGTATAGACTATTGTTTTAGAAAGAACAAGATAAGAACGAAATTTATCAAAAGCAAATACTACGGCTAGTAACTCTTTTTCGGTTGTTGTATAATATTCTTGAGCATCGTTAAGAGTTTTACTTGCATAGTATATTGGGTGAAAATGTGTGAGTTCAGGATCGGATCGTAAACGATCACTAGTTCTGCGGTGGATTCGATTTAACGTGCATAATCCGTTAAATCAAACCGTAATCGTGCGCGAAAACGTAAATAAACGTCGTTTTATTCCGTAACAAACGACAACCGGACAGAGTTTCGACTCGATCTACACACTAGACACTCGAAATATAAGAATCGTGACGAAACCGAGAGTGATCTTGTTGTTGTAGATGATGATCAGTAAAGAACTGTTGGTTTGAGGTATGGAGCAGATGAACTTGTGTTCTCTGATGTGTGTTCACTAATGTTACTGAGATGTGTTCGGATGGCCTATTTATAGGTGAGACTAAAGATTCCTCATCCGATCATAAGATTCCTCATCCGATTATAAGATTCCTCATTCGATCGGATGAGGTCTTGCCCATCTGAATGAATTGCAGGTGTCTTCATCCGTTCCAATTTCTCATTCCACGCGAGTCTTTTAAGTTGTTTTGAATTTGGAATTCCATGCACGTTCAATCTTTGATGACAATGTATCTTATGATGTAAGTAACATGATGTCATCAAATGGAATTATGACATTATGTTAATCACTCCTGCTGACAACGCACCATGCCGTACCGTATACTGACCTGGTATTACCTAACGACACCTAGTGAAACCTCTGTCCGGTATACTACAGACTCAAGACTTTAAACGTTACAAAAACAGACAGATTTCTAACTATGGACATACAAAATGCACTCACAGACTCCCCCTTGGACATAGCTTAGAAATCTGTGAAGTTTAGTCTTAATCTGCCACGGAAAACATATTCATGCAACAAAGTAAAACAGTAAGCTCCCCCTTTGATTTAGCTTCCTGTCAAATCTTTTTATCATTCAAATAAATGTTTTAGATTCAACTGGTGAGAGTTTTTAAACATATAAATGTCTATTATCATATTTGACATTTAAGCATGATCCATTTCAGTAACCCTCACAGATAATCAAGTTCAAATTAATGTCCTTGATTATCCAATTAATCGTCTTTTTAAATTTTCATTTTAAAATTCAAGTTTCAAATTAATGAACTTGTTTATGTTTAGCATCTGATTTTGAAATTCAGTTTTCCATCATCGGTTGTCGAAACATAACGAGAAACAAAATCTTTTTGTATTTTACAAAGTTTATGCTAAAACACTCCGAAAATCTTTTTGTAATTTTTCTTTAATGAAAAGCAGTAAAGAAATATTTACAGACATTATTTTTGTTTGAGTTCGTGTCAGAGGATCATATCAGTTTTTGACAAATCACTAGCACCGTTGAGCTATAAACACTTTAAGTTCTAAACGATTCACTTAGATTGTCAGTATACTGATCCACTTAAATTTTCACACAAAGTTCAATTGATTCAGGATATAGATTTAGTGTTTTAAGAACTTAACTTATTCGCGTGTCCCACCTCAGAATATACTCTCGTATCCAGATTCCCCATATTCAGTCTTACAGGTGAATATCCTATAATGATATATGTTTTCAGGGTAGTGCGAGACCATGAGAGCTCAGGTTAGAACTTCCGTTCAGACAGAGAGACGATGGCTCGACTTTGGGTGTATCCCACTTAGGGATCTTCTTTACAACAGCACTTGATTCACATCTTTCGATATTTATCAATATTATGCTGAGGGAAAGCATTATATTTAAAGCGCATAAAGTATTATACGAGGACTAGGCTATTGCTTCCACAAAATCAGAAGTCCTGGTATAATACCCCAGATATCACTAAGTATATAGACCTCGTATCTCAGAAACAGGCAATCTATCAAACAAGATTTCAGGGGTTACCTATATATCCGAGAGATGTTCCCCACGAAATAAGAAAGTTATTGATATTTAGGTTTATATCTCGAAATCAATCTACTGAATGTGTAAAAACCTACTGGAATATCATCAGTGAGACCGTTTATCACATATTTAACTTTCAAATTCTTTAGCATGTTGTGATTGTCTACTGATGTACTATCATTTCCTCTTTTTACACAAAAACTCATTTTGAATTTTCTCATGTTTTTGGCATTTTCAAATTTTCAAATGTTTTTGTATTTCAAAATTTTTACTCCCCCTAAAATCCAAAACATTTAATAAAATTTGACAAACCGATGTAGATAGCTTCATCTCGCCATCCATTTCTGCTTCACATTCTCTGTTTAGCTCACATTCACCCCCATGATTTACAAACCACTTGATTATAACTTTTTGAAACCGTTTTTCAATCTAATTTTATCATGTGTTTGTTCAACCGTGAGGGTTTCGGCGTATTCCTTTTAAATTTTTCAAAAATTTTAACAATTTAAACCAAACACTTCCTGTTTTAACACCGGTTTTCTCCTTGTGTGCCAGGCTATTCTGTTATTCATGCTGACCTTGAATTGTCCTCCAGAACACCTACACATGCAAATGAACTTAGTTAGTTTTGAATTGGAACCCAATTCATATTGGATTTGGGTTGACCAGATTCATTATCATAAGGAATATTAGTCCATTCACAGTCTCTCTTTCATTAAACAGTTTCAAAATTTCTTCTGGGCCATTCAAACCCTTAGCTTTCCAAACTTGCTTCGGTTTTGCAACTGTTTGAGGAATAACTTTCTTCTCTACTGTTTTCTCTTCTGTCCTCAGATTTGTATCTCATGAATTCATTTTACTTGACTAATCATTCATTGGAGAGCAAAACGTTTCTTTTGAACTGTTATCTGGCTCATCGGTTGTATCTGAGGACAAAATATTTTCTAGATACTCTCTCGTTTTCTTTCTTTTCTTTCTCAGTCTATCTTTCTGCCCTTGTGATAATTTCACTTTCTGTTCTTTAGGCTTTTCTTCAATTTTGACTGTTTTCTTCACAACTTTCGACGATTCTCTTCTCAAACTTATCGGACAATCTCTGATGATATGACCTTTTATTTGACATTTAAAGCATCTCCGCATATCATTTCTCTGTCTCTGTTCCATCCTTGGTTTCATGCAATACACAGCAACATGCTCAATTAATCCACAGTTGTAGCATATTTTGTTATCACACCAATCATTTCTTTCAAACCAAACACTCAAATCCTAACACACTGATTTGATTTGTAGTACTTATCATTTCTCTGTTTTATATCATTGTAATGATTTGTCTCTGAAGAATCTTCATTCCATCTTCTCCTGTAAGCTTGATTTGACTTTTGAGCACCGTGGTCAAACCTGCACCACTTTTTACCAACTTTTGGTGAGTTTTGTTTTTCAAATTTTTGTGAATTTTTGTTTTTATAGAGATTTGATGACTGAACTGATGATCTTTGATTTTGAACATTTTTTTTAATTTCTATAATTTTTAACATTTTCTTTTTGTTCCCCATTTTGCTTAGAAGTAGAACATTCCCCTTTTTCTGATGGGATTTTAACATGTTTATCAAAGCAATTTCATCCATATGAAATAAAAACGCAGCGGAAAATAAGTTTAAAACATGTTACTTTTATAAGATATAAAACCATTTATATGCAAAATCCCAAAACCCGGATCCATATATGAGATGTATACTATCAAACACAACCATAGGATGTTTAGAAAACTACCTTCTTGAAGTACAAGGAGTAATGGATATGAAGAAGGTGATGCTTTTGAATGGTTGCCTTCAAGTGTAGAAGACCTCAAGCTTGTATACCCCAAGCCTTCCAACAAACACTCTAGTTTTAGCTAGGATTTCTACACTTATGAACTCACTATTGAAACCCTCTTGAAACCATCATATGGCCGAAAATATAAGGGCTCCTTTTAGAGTTCTTGCACTTGATTTTCAACCTTGAAAAACCTTCTTGATTAACCACATGTTGGCCGAAAATTAGAGAGTCTTTTAACAAGTTCTTGCACTTGATAATCATCTCTAAAATTGGCTCTATGTTGGCCGAAATTTTGAGAGCATTTTTACTTGTTCTTTCAAGTTCTTCATCTTACATTTTTGACACAAAATTCTCTTAAAGTAGGTGAGAGAAGATGCCACCCCATTTGCCCAATCAATGATCCTCTAACACATGCATTTGCATGTTATTTGATTGGACCATCTTTTCTTGAGAAGACCTCCCAATCAAGAGACTTCTATCACATGCAAAAGCATGTTCTTTCATTGGATCAAGAAACCCTTGGGAATAGCATCAAGGGGGGCGGCCTTGCTTTTATTTTTTATAAAAAAAATTCAATTCTTTTATAAAATTTAAGTCTTTGTTTATTTTATAACCTTTTATAAAATATAACATCATATGTTCACAAGACTTTACACAACTTTTTATCATGTTATTTAACCCATTAAATAACAAGATAAAATATTCTCTCAAAATAAATTATCCATATAATTTATTAGTTTGTCAAGTGCAATTATTTAGAAAACCAATTTCTAAATATTCTAAGTGTTGATATTTATTTATTTGATCATATCATAAATAAATATTGTAAGTGTTTGTCTAGCTTGTTATTGGGTATGACTCGACTTGGATCATAACGTACTAGCCACATCAATTTAATATGTGTCTTGGGCATACAGAGTCCAACAATCTCCCACTTGCACAAGATACATAGAAGATTGATGCAAGCAGTAAATAACGCCTAACTACGGTTTACTACCCCTAATACGTATGACTATATGTGCAATTCAATAACATCATCCTCTTCAAGTCCCTTACTTGAAAATGATTTAGGCGAATCTATCATTTATCCTTTCGTTACAGATGTCATGTCAAATCCAGAGACACAGAGTGATCACTCTCTGTTGATTTAACTTTAGCAGGCCTTAGACATCTTACTCTCAACGAATAAGAGGAACAAATCCCATTTTGACTACATACGTCTCTCACAATCACCTTATACCACACCTGAGCTTAGTCTTATGTACTGTCATATTACTGACAGCGAAGAAATAAGTCAAGGCATAATATTTGGTGAATATCAAGACCCAATATGTATCTCAGGTCTGAGGATACTATGATATTCTCCTTTACTCAAATTTACTTATGATCAATCACAAATGATTCCATGCAGTAATATTTGAGAGCGAGTCAGTCCAATATTTGTATCCCACAAATATCTATGAACCTTGGCAGCAACGCCTTGCTCTATATTCATACTTCATGAATATCTACCAATCCAAGTTCATAATAGTCTTACATTCATATTTGTTCCCACAAGTATGATCGACTACGGACATTTAGAATAAGTAACTTATTCACGGATTTAAACATGCTAAAATGAAACATAACTCAAAATACCATAATGAGTTACAATGACAGTTGTTCCAATATCCAAATACAAAATAGATCAAATCCAATCACTAGAATATCAAAGTCCTAAGGCACAAGTATGACCCTTTCATGCTTTGCCCATTCAAGGAGCTTCGTGAGTGGATCCGCAATATTTTGATCAGTGTGAACTTTGCGAATACATGTCTTTCTCTTTTTCAACTTCATCCCTTATGTAGTTGAAACTCCGCTCAATGTGCCTAGTCTTTTGATGTACACGAGGTTCCGTGATTTAAGCAATCACACCATCGTTATCACAAAGATCTCTAGGGGTCCTGAATGGTAGGGACTTCCCCTAGATCGGCAATAATTCAAGTAGCAGATCCATATGAATTATCACAATCAATGAAGCGGCGATGTATTCTGATTATGTAGTGGACAATGCTACCCTGATTGTGATCGAGGACCATTTCGATCAGTTTGGAAACTCGTATCCATGTAACCCTTTACAACGAATTCCGAAACTCGCATCCTTGTAACCCTTTTACAACGAGTTCTTTTTAACCAGATCCATATATTAGAAACATATCCTTAGTCCTTCTAAGGTATTTCAATATATATATATACAACAGTCACCAAATGACCGTTTCTTGCTGGTTTCTTCTTGTTATGCTTAAAGCGCATAACTTGTCCAGTCTAGTGCATATCATTACGTACATAATGAATCCTATAGCTGACGCATATGGGATTCCTTTGATTCTTTCTTGCTCATCTTTTGAGCTTGGACATTGAGATGCACTCAATATTGTCCTCTCTTGAATAGGTACCAAACCTTTCATAGAGTTCTCAATCTTGAACCTTTTCAAGACTTTGTCAATGTATGCACTTTGGTTTAAACCTATCAATCGCCTTGATCTATCCCTATAGATCTTTATTCCCAAAATATAGGCGACTTCACCAAGATCCTTAATGGAAGAACAACTTCCAAGCCAGGCTTTTACACCTTCCATGGTTGGAATGTTATTTCCAAATAGTAGAATGTCATCAACATATAATACCAATAAAGTGATGATGCTCCCACTAGCCTTCTTATACACACAAGCTTCATCGACGTTCTTGATGAATCCATATTCCCTAATTTCTTCATCAAAACGGTGATTCCAACTTCTAGATGCTTGTTTCAATCTATAAATTGATTTCTTTAACTTGCATACTTTGTCAGGATGCTTTGGATCAACAAAACCTTCAGGCTTAACTATATAGACATCTTCCTCAAGATATCTATTAAGGAAAGTCGTTTTGAGATCCATTTGCCAAATCTCATAATCATATTGTGCAAGTATGGCAAATGATATCCTAGTTGACTTTAGCATCGCCACGGGCGAGAAGGTCTCATCATAATCAACCCTTTGAGTTTGAGTGAAACCTTTTGCTACAAGTCTTGCTTTACAAGTATCCAAGTTACCATGCATATCGGTTTCCTTCCTGAAAACCCGCTTACTTCCAACTACTTTGGAGTTAAGAGGTGCTACAACCAATTCCCATACTTGGTTGTTATACATGGACTGCATCTTTACGTTCATGGCTTCAAGCCAATTGTCACAATCGAATTTTGACATTGCATCATGGTATGTGGTTGGTTCACCCGAATCTACCACGTAGCATCCATCCATGAAAGATCCATATCTTTTAGGTGGATTACTAATTCTACCAGATTTGCGAACGTATTGTGTGTGTTGATCAACCACTTGATCATTTTCAACAACCTCTTCTTGAATGCTAGTATCAATCAAACGTGTATCGGCTTGTGGTTCTCGATACTTATCAAGTTCCACTGTTCTACTAATTCCTTCCACAAGGAACTTAGTTTCCAAGAACTCAGCCTTTCGAGAAACAAATACCTTTTGCTCTGTTGGATCGTAGAAATAATATCCTATATCATCTTTAGGATATACTACAAAAATACACTTAGTGGATCGTACTTTTATTTGGGGTGTATTGCTTCACAGAAGCTTCACAACCCATACTTTTAAATATTATAATGATGGAACCTTTCCATGTCATATTTCAAAAGACGTCGTATCCACTTTCTTGGTTGGGGCCATATGGGCCACGGAGAGCAAAGCGTAACCCCAAAGTGATAGAGATAATGCGCTCCTAGCCATCATAGATCGAACCATATCTAATAGAGTTCGATTCCTCCTCTATCAAAACGAAGAACTTTAAAAGAGTTGATTTTGTACTTAACTTTTTGAAGATTCTGAATGTTTCAAAACTTCTTCTTTGTGTCAAGTACACATAACCATAACTACTATAGTTGTCGGTTAAAGTAATGAAGTATCTTTCACCATACCTAGTCATTGGCTTAAAAGGATCACATACATTCGAATGTATGATACCTAAGAAAACTATTGCCCTTTCCCACTAAAGGGTTTCTTAGTCATTTTACCTTGTAAACAAGATTCACATGTATCAAATGAACCAATTTCATTTGTTTCCAAAAGATCATTCTTTCGAAGTGTTTACATGCGACATTTGTTTATATGACCAAGGCGATAATGCCAAAGATAAGTCTCACTCAAATCCATTTTGAGTTTGTTGGTGATTGCTTGGTACATTGAACTATCAAATGATGTATTATTATGAACCAATTCATAACTACCATTTGAAGGCATAGTTTTAAAGTAAAACATGTCATTCATCGAAATATAAATGTCATTGTTTACAAACTTTAAATCAAAACATATTGTCTCAAAAGGGAAACTTAAATAATGTTCCTAGTCTAACTAGGAGCATTCAAGACATTTTTAGAACAATTTCCAAACCATTTGGAAGTTTCAAAACATAGTCTCCTTTCTTGTAATGTTTATTTCTTTTGAACCTTTTGCAACGAATTGCAAACATGAGTTCCACATCTGGTATCTAATACCTATGTGTTAGAAGAAATAACATTAAGGTCAATATGTGTCATTAAGATTGTACCTGAGGTTTGCCTAGTATCCCTCAACTCCTTGAGATAGGTTGGACAATTCCTATTAAATGCCCTATCTCTCCACACTCAAAGCATGGATCGTTCGTGGCAACCTTTGCCTTCTTCTCTTTTGGTTTCGGTGGTTTCGCTTTAGTCTTTCTAATTATTTCCCTTTGAATTACCCATTTCCATTTGCAACATTTGCTTTGGTGTCGGGGTGATGCCCTTTCTTGTTGCCACCCTCATTGATCGTTAGAATGGATAAAATCCTTTTATCCATATCGAGCCTTTCGAGGTGATCAATGTGGCTTTTCATCTTAAAACATAAGATGAGTCCGATTGGGTTTCCTCCATTCGACATGCATGAAGCGCTCGAACGGTTTCGAAGCGTTCTACCCTTAGGAACATTTCCTATAATTGGGTAATCATGTCGTATGCTCATGATGTTCAAAACCTTTTGAATCTCGAGAATCATAATTCCTAACATGAGGCAAGAGGCTTGCGTAGTATCCTCGATATACTTTAATCCAATCGTTATAGGCATCCTTATCTTCCATAAGATGTTCATTGGGATTAGGATCGTTCAACACATAGGATATCTTTTACTTGAGAACGATTCTTAAGTTTCGATATTAATCCATGAAGTGTTATGATTGAGACGATCCTTGTCAAGGATTATTTTTAGTGATAGGTTACGGATGGTTTGGGTAATATTGTTAGCGGCCATCTACAAAATTTTACAAGGTTCAATTTTAGTATTTTCGATATTATTATATTTTAATCATTAATACCATTTTGTGTCTCATAGACAATTAATAATTAAAATCTAGAATCCAACGCTACATTTAAATATTGGTTAGGTGACCTTTATCCCTCTATTTAAATTAACAAGGTAGTCAACGTTTGACAATTGCAACTCTTTGCAACTTCTAGCCATATGGGATCGGTTAAACATCTTTATGTTTAGTTGGCATGCTTAATCCCATCAACACCTTTGTTCCCCATGCTTCGGTGACCCTAAGTTCATGGTTTCCAAATCAAGTCGTCCAACTTACACACACGTGTGAGTTTATACACATAAGTGGTTAGGTGACCTTTATCCCACAAACATGGTAAACCCACCTCGAATATACAAGTTCCCTCAAATGTGGTTAGGTGACCTTTATCCCACAAAAGAGTTCCCAAGTGTTTCGAGTGTTGTATAAAAGGATGGTGTTTGACTTGTTTTATAAAAGGGATTTTTGAGTTTTCAAAAATTCTTGTTTAGAAAACTTTATGTACCATATATTTGCATGCATTCAAATCCTTGGTACTTTAGTGAAAATCAATTTTCAAGGTTCTTTTTAATAAAACCCATTTTATTATAAAATCATTAATGTTTAATAACCTTTTATTAACCAATTTTAATGATCTTGTAAAGAACCAATTTTACGCTTGTTGTTGATTATTAGTTTGTTAAGCATGCATATCCAAATATCATCAAAACAATATAAATAAGCAATCACACAAGCACAACACATATATCATTAGGTGCATAACCATAGCCAACTATTTTGACCACACTTGTTAGCCGAAACAAGTGTGCCAAAAGGTCCTTCCTAAAGGGTGAATATTGACACAAATAATGTGTCGTTGAACTCCCACTTGATCCCGCATCCAAATGCTTCAAGTATCCTTCTTGTGTTGTGATTACTCCATTTTCTTTGATCTTCCAAATGTCTTTTATATTCAGCTCCAAACTCCTTTGGACTCCGAAAATGTGTTTTGGTTTTCGGGCTAAAATCCCGTTAAGAACTATGAAGTCCTTTATGCCCGAAATTGGCAAAAACCAAAACCGCATTTTTGTGTGCATCTTCTTTTACAAAATATATCCTAATACATTTTTCTAGTAAAATAAAATGCACCTAATCTATTTATTTTACATACCAAATGAAATAAATAAATTACATATCTTCTAATGGAAGAACAAAATAATTATTACAACCCATTGAAATAATAAATCACAACACAATCATTCAACACAAGGTTATGGCTAGGTCATATGCACCAAAATATATATCCAAATATATTTTTATATTAATTTCAAGAAGCATAAAAAAAATGGTTCCCTTTTAATAACCATTTTCGGCTATGTCCAAAAAACCGAAAAGGTTAGTTTTGTCCAAACAAACAAATCATCCATATGAAATAATTTTTCAAGATTCATTTATGCATGTAAGAATATAATCTTGAAAAACAAAGGGATAACCATACTTAAAATTTCGGCCATAGGGTTTTTACCAAACCCGAAACCCGAAAATTTTAAGTCTATTGAAGCATGCACTCATATAAGCGGCTCTAGATGCCATTGATGAGATTTTAACATGTTTATCAAAGCAATTTCATCCATATGAAATAAAAACGCAGCGGAAAATAAGTTTAAAACATGTTACTTTTATAAGATATAAAACCATTTATATGCAAAATCCCAAAACCCGGATCCATATATGAGATGTATACTATCAAACACAACCATAGGATGTTTAGAAAACTACCTTCTTGAAGTACAAGGAGTAATGGATATGAAGAAGGTGATGCTTTTGAATGGTTGCCTTCAAGTGTAGAAGACCTCAAGCTTGTATACCCCAAGCCTTCCAACAAACACTCTAGTTTTAGCTAGGATTTCTACACTTATGAACTCACTATTGAAACCCTCTTGAAACCATCATATGGCCGAAAATATAAGGGCTCCTTTTAGAGTTCTTGCACTTGATTTTCAACCTTGAAAAACCTTCTTGATTAACCACATGTTGGCCGAAAATTAGAGAGTCTTTTAACAAGTTCTTGCACTTGATAATCATCTCTAAAATTGGCTCTATGTTGGCCGAAATTTTGAGAGCATTTTTACTTGTTCTTTCAAGTTCTTCATCTTACATTTTTGACACAAAATTCTCTTAAAGTAGGTGAGAGAAGATGCCACCCCATTTGCCCAATCAATGATCCTCTAACACATGCATTTGCATGTTATTTGATTGGACCATCTTTTCTTGAGAAGACCTCCCAATCAAGAGACTTCTATCACATGCAAAAGCATGTTCTTTCATTGGATCAAGAAACCCTTGGGAAGAGCATCAAGGGGGGCGGCCTTGCTTTTATTTTTTATAAAAAAAATTCAATTCTTTTATAAAATTTAAGTCTTTGTTTATTTTATAACCTTTTATAAAATATAACATCATATGTTCACAAGACTTTACACAACTTTTTATCATGTTATTTAACCCATTAAATAACAAGATAAAATATTCTCTCAAAATAAATTATCCATATAATTTATTAGTTTGTCAAGTGCAATTATTTAGAAAACCAATTTCTAAATATTCTAAGTGTTGATATTTATTTATTTGATCATATCATAAATAAATATTGTAAGTGTTTGTCTAGCTTGTTATTGGGTATGACTCGACTTGGATCATAACGTACTAGCCACATCAATTTAATATGTGTCTTGGGCATACAGTGTCCAACATTTTCAGCAAATTGCGGAACAGTTTCTTTAAACTTTTCTTTTATTTTCAAAAATATATTCTTTTTATCATTTTCATCATCAGATTCATCATCACAATCTTCAATTATGACTTCATTATAATTTGTGACATCGTCACTTATTGGAGTTTTCACCGAGGGAGTTTTGTTTTTCGTGTTATCAGGTACAACCGTTTTTCCTGACGGTTTACACCCAATACCACGGTTACAAAATTCATATTCGTCATCCCCCGTTTCTTCATTTTTATTGATCGGTTTTGGAACTATATTATCAAACATTAAGGACGAAGCAATAAAACCTTTCAATTTCTTTTCTAAATCTTCAATCTTATTTTCAGTAATCTCAGCATCTTGTTCAAGTTTTGTGATTTTTTCTAGATGCGAGTTTATTATATTTTGTTTTTCAAAATCATTTTTATTTAAAATTGGTTTTTCATTTTCTAAAATTTTTATTTGATTTTTCAAATCATTTTCTAATTTTATAATATTTTTGTTTTCTAATGTCAAACTTTCCACATCTCTCAACAGTTAGTTTGACATTTTCAGATTTTGATTTTTCACAATTTGAACACACGTTTTCAGAACTTGAAGTTTCATTTGTTGATGCACTTAATTCTTTGACTTCACCATTCTGTGACAATTCTGTTAACTCATCTTGTTTAGACTTTTATTGGTGAGCATTTTCAACATGTTTTTTCTCAGATTCTTCATTCTTTGGAGTTGAGTCTGTCTGGATTGTACTTGCAGAAATTTTTTTAATAAAATCAAGAGGATTCATATTTTTATCTATATAACAACCCCTCTTAATATCATATTTCATAACATTTTTTGCTGCAAGACATATATTGACTCTTCGGCTTATTTCAAGAATCATATCTAAACTTATTTTATCTAGCTTCTCTTCTATCTTATTTATCAACTCTTTCTTCTTACTTTTAATTTCCATTTCATGTTTTTCAAGCTGATTGACAAACTCACTTTGATAAAACTTTGAGAATCTAGAATCCTTTTTTAGTTCAATAAAAAATTCATCCCACTCTAAAGGTAAAGCTTCTGCAAATTTTGATATCTCTTCAGCACTTGACATTCTTATTTTGAACTCTTTTAAAGTATCAAGTAATCTACTATACCGACTGTTTAACTCGTACAACGATTCATTTTCTTTACACAGAAAATGTTCAAATCTCTTAACGTAAATATTTTTTTGAACTTCATACTTCAAACGCCAAACCTTTTCAAACCATTCATTTATTCTTACAAGCTCCTTGTTTTCCATTTCATCAAACATTTGGTATCGACCCACTTATATCAAACAACCCACTTTTCAACTTCTAGGCCCAAATGACAAACAAAGAAACTTGTATCGGCCCAGTTCACTTACAAAACCAATTTAATTTTGGCCCAAATGTTTTGATTCAATTTGCGGCCCACTAACTTTCAAATCACTGTCCAACAACTGATAATCTTGCTTTAAAAATGTTTCTCACAATTAAATTTTTTTTGACTTTGCTTCCCAGGAATAAATCTCGTGTGAATAAAATTCTTTTCACTTAAACCAATTTTATTAATTGTCTCGAAAGTCACCAGTATTATTTTTCCCAACAAACCTAATTATTACAACTAACCCTTCTATGATTTGTCAAAACCACCTATGTTGTTGTTTAGTTTTTTTTAATCAATACCAGCCGTGACTTAAGGCTACATGGTATGAGAGGATGGCCTATCCAACAAATTTAGTGGAAATGGTAGGATGATCCTAGATGATCCTACCCCACCACTTTTATATTTTTATTTTTTTTAATCTTTCACTATTTTTAACATTTAGCAAATAAATTAAGAAAATATTTTCATTAATATTAAAACAAAATACATAAACTTAAAAAAAATAAACTTAAAAAAATCCTAATAAATTAAAAAAACATAAACTTAAAAAATCCTAAGGATTAAAAAAATATTAAAAAAAGCTACAAGTCTTCGTCCTGCGTGTCGTTGTCTGGTTCGTTTTGAGCATTGTTTCAAATGTACTCCACCAAGTCCGCTTGTAGGTTATGATGTGTGTACTCGTTACGTAAATAGAACATGTTCAAATCTTGTTGTTCCAAACTAACTAGAACAGAATTTCCGGTAGACGCGTTTTCGTCGTACTCGCATATCGCTCTACCTTCGTCTTCAATGACCATGTTATGAAGGATGATACAAGCGTACATAATGTGTCGTAACCTCTTTGGTGTAGCCGAACGTGCTGGATGTTCAATGATATGCCATTTTTTTGTAGAACACCAAAAGACCGTTCAATATCTTTTCTCGCACCCTCTTGATACTTCGCAAATTTTTTTCTTTATTCGTCTGTCGGGTGCGGAATAGTTTTAACGATTATCGAGTACGTTGGGTATATTCCATCTGCTAGGTAGTAACCTCGCCTGTATTCCACCCCCGAAACCGTAAAACATATGTCTGGACCTGTTCCCGCCACTACATCGTCAAATATCTGTGACTGGTATATGATGTTAAGGTCATTGAGTGAACCAGGTAGACCAAAAAAAGCATGTCAGATCCAGAGATCCTGTGACGTAACAGCCTCTAGAATAATAGTCAAATGTCCATGATCTCCCCTAGTATACTGACCTTGCCAGGCAGTTGGGCAGTTCTGCCACGGCCAATGCATGCAATCAATGCTCCCGAGCATTCCTGGGAAACCATGTCTCTATTCGTGTGCTTGATATTTGAACGTCGTTTGCGTTCGGTCTCCGCATGTATCTCTTGCTATATAATTTGACAACCCATTCGCAAAACTTGTGCAAACATAGACGTGCGGTTCTTTCGGACATCCTTAAATACTCGTCTAATGCATCGGGTGCGTAACCATATGCCAGTTGGCGAATGGCCGACGCACATTTTTGTAAATTAGTGAAACCCCTTTCCCCCCTAGCGTCGTATCGCACTGTAAAAAATGGATCAGACTGGGCCATGTCGCCTGCGATACGTAAAAAAAGTCGACGACTCATGCGGAACCGACGTCGAAACATCTCGTCTGTGTACACGGGTTCGTCGGCAAAATAACCAGCTACTAGTTTATCGTGGGCGGCTATATATTTAAAATGAAAAATATATGAAATTAATTATAAAATACATTTTCTAATCTAAATAAACATACGGAAAAAATAGTAAAGTACCTTCTTTGTCTCGGTTTAATTTTGCTCGTCTAGTTAGCCGTTGGGACGACGCTTCATCACCTGCCATGAAGACCTGAGCCGCGTTCATAATCATGTTTTCCATAAATGCGTCATTCTCTTCCGAAGATGATGAATACCACGTAGACGAAGAAGATGAAGAAATGGAAGAATGTGAAGCCATTGTAATTTTTGAGAGAGAGATGGGGTGGTAGTGGGTAGAAAATGGTATAAAAAATGTTGAGTTTATATAAAAAGGGAAGAGGGTTTATAAAATGTGTGAGAGATATGAGATTGTAGTGGGTGAAAAGGTGTGAAAAATGGTGGTAAAGGGGTGAGTATTTATAAAAGTTGGAGTGAATTTGGTATTAATTTAAAAAATGGCCGTTGCTTTTTTAAATTGAAAATGGATTTTTTTTAATGAAACGGTCAAAAGTCCTCGTTCCTCACATTCTTTTGTCATTTTGTGGACCGTCGACGGTCCTGGACGCTCCGGGGACTAACCCCATACCGTCTAGCCTAACCTTTTCAAAACCCTAACACATTTTCCAAAAACAATTGCCCATCTGTCGTTTATATTCCTCTATCTCAACACAAACCGTCGCTACATCTTATTTCATCTTCTACAAAATTTTCAAACAATATCACCCAGCTGCAAATTAATCAAAGATTCTGCTTCTTCGATTGTTCTTTACACCAAAATAACCTGCAACTTCAAACGAATTGTATTATTATTTTTTTTTATCAAAATTGAATCAAATATAACAAACATTCACCGAAGAGAACAACTTGTAATCAGATATGGACCTCGAAACAAAACTATAACAACAATTAATCCTCTTTTCTTCGATCTCAGATTCGTAATCTTAGAAAACATTAACCATATATCAAGATCTGGACAGTGTTTTAATGATGAAAATTATCCAACTTTTTGCAGATTTATAGTACCGGATCATAAGTGTTATAGAACAGTGTCAAAAAACAGAACCCGAAACCAATAAAAATCCACTGAAACAATATGAAAATCGATGTAAATGGTCTGAAACAAACTGAAATACAATCGAATTAGTCCGAAATACTCAAACAACACTCCAAAACTAATCGAAAGTCGTCGAATTCACACCCAAACTCAATGTCCGAAATCCACCGATATTCAACTGAAAACGTTTCGGATGAATCGAATCACGATTACAACTAAATCCAGCCACTATTCCAGATTCGCAAACACTCAATCATCAATCAATAAATGAAAACCCAACCAATAACTAAACGTTCACTCAACTACAGCTAAAACGAATCGCCATCATCATATACTTTCTTTGATTTATACCTGCAACTAATTCTTAATCACAAACAACCTTCAACTACAACATGGAATCAGATTTATTTCAACAAATCAGATCTAATCTTATTTTTTCTATCATTTACTCAACAAACAATGATCCGAAAATGCTATTCAGATCTGAACAACGATCTTACAGTTTGCTGTGTCAGATCCATGAAACTCAGATTCCAGATCTGGAATGAGAAGTTTGCGCATCAAGAACTACTGTTTTCATCTTTTTCAAAATGTATTTTCTTACTTTTTGTTGATTATATGTGATATTATTCGTGAAAACAGTTTATCATTCACTGAAACATGTCTGAAAACAATGAACACTTGTTCAAATAGTTTGATACTCACACCGAATTAAATCGAAACAGATTGAAATTAACCGAAATCAGTGCGTAATCGATCGAATTGGTTCAAAACTCGTCTGATTTGAATCACGATTACACGCAGAGCTATCCGTAGCTCTGATACCACTTGTGAGGACCGGGAATTCGGCTCGAGTGAACTTGCTCAGGTCAGATCTGCGATCACCATGATTGTGCGGAATCCAATTGCGGTGTAGGAGTAAGATCAACAACGTAGACACAGTTCAAAGCAATCATTCTCATATAATATGCTGAATCGTACAAGGTTTCAGTGAGAAATTGTAAGAGCTTCGCCTCAGGAGTCAGAACTGAATGTCTCAAGTGAGAACCAAGACCTCCTATTTATTACAAAACACGGCTTATACCTAACATTGTGACATTATACATTGTTTATACATGACATTTGACAAGACATTTTTGGTTGTTATTGGTAAGTGATTTAAATAACGAGACGTGTGTAATATGATAAAAGCATGGTGGATACGCCGCTGGTACTTCATATACATAAGTGCTTTTATTATATTACATATCGTAGCGTTATCTAAACCATTTCGACAAAGACAAAGACATAACACATTTTATACAAATGACATATTTTTCAAGACATTGTTTTACAAATGACATATTATATACAATTCATTTTTACTTGGTTATTTATTTAACCATGCATCATTCTTTTATATCATTTGATTTTCATATTGATTTTCACATGATTTTATAAAGAAAACATTTTACAAGATTCATGACTACTTTTTGTTAAATACTTCTTTTAACTTACAAGTCATGAATCCTCATCAATAAAACCTATGTATCTCACATGCATTTTTATGCTGACGTACCTATTTTCACATGTGTTTCAGGAGCTAATGTATGAGGATGATCATGATACACTTAGGCGGACTTGGGCCTTAGTGACTTAAAATCAAGCAAGGCAAGTTTAATTTATGTTCCTTTTTTCTGTTTAAACTAACACAATGTAAACATTTTAATTAATAAAACCAAACTTTAAGTTCCATGTGTTATGAAACAATGATTATGTTACTACACTCCCCGAAGTTTCCGCCGCGTTTTGTTGAGTTACGCGGTCGGGGTGTGACAGAAGAGTTGGTATCAGAGCTCGTGGTTATAGGGAATTAGATTATTAGTAATGCTTGAACCTAGACTATAACCTTTCTAGGACCCTAACACAAGCTATCTTGCGTTTAGATCTTAAAACAATAAACGTCACCTATCCTTAGGTGATTACCAAAACAAGAACACAAATTTCCAAAACAACTTTGAAAATCAATCATCCATTCTTGGATGATTCTTTTTGGCCTTGTGTCTTTCAAGTTTTCAAAATCTCATCAAAGTTTGGGTCTTTTTCTGGTTCAACTCTCTCTCATAGGTGAGGATTCGACCATGAAGTTGGGTCAAATTTAGCTCTTTAAAACCCACATATTTTCTAGTTACGAAAGATATAGTATCCCATTTGTCTGGTAATGACCTTAGACCTACTATTTAAAGTGGACTTTGCAAATTCAACATTAACCAATTTAAGTTCACTAATGAGACAGCTGAATCTTTCAAACTGTTGGGTTAGAGACTCTCCTTTGACATGACAAAAGGTTTCATACTGTTGATTCAAAACCTCCCTGTTGTTTTCTATAACCTCTTCTGTTCCACCGAACTGCTCTTTCAGTGCATGCCACAGCTCTTTGGCACTGTTACAGTGTAACAGTCCAGCATAAATGTCATTTGTGAGAGCTAAAGCCATTATGCTAAAAGCCTTTGCATCTAATTCAATTTTTTGAAAATCCTAATCTGAGTAATTTTCAAGGCGTTTAGGCACTTGGCCTTTGGGATCTTCTGTGCTAGGCACCATTGGAACATGTTGTCAAAAGATGACTAACTTCCAGGAGCCGGTGTTTTGCTGAGCTAACACATGGCCCATCCTACGTTGCCAGATATTGTACTCGGATCTGACAAGCATAGGTGGCTTGAATAGTGTTCCGGTGTTGTGAGGGTCCTGTGAGTGTGATGTCATCTTGGTTGTTTTACAGAATTTTTGAATAATCAACTTTTATACGTGATTACACTTTACTCTGTTTTTCAACTGATACGAACAACTTTAGTATCAATGGATTTGAGCTGAACTTTTATGTCAAATTGATTGTTAGATCGAATTTGACTGTCCTATGCTCTGATACCAATTGTTAGGATCTGAGTTTGTTTGATTGTGTTTTTTAATTAAGTGAATAATGTAAGAAGGTAAAACAGAGATGAATTGCAGCGGAATATTGAAGGTAAACTTTATAACACAATCAAAGAAGAATAACTTTCAGCAAACATGATTTCATTAGTCAAATGATCATATGAATTACAATGATTCAACTATGCATGCATGCACTACTAAACTCCCCCTCAGCCTGAGCTCACAGTTAGTTCGTACAAGATGAATGGTGAAAGAGAGCTAATAGAACAGTACATGTATTGTTCTATTTATAGTACAATCCTAACCACTGAGCATCTAATGCTGACATCACCTAGACAGTGACATCTAACAGACTAACAACCTCAATACACTGATCTAAATAAAACACTGTTACAATAAACAACTGATAAGTCAAACACTGATATTGCTATCCGTTGTTAATGCCCAAGCACTGATGTTGCTGATCAGTGCTTTCTTCAATGGTTGATCAAGCATTTGAATCAGCAGTGCTTAGTCTTCATCAGTTCTTTGACAATCAGCAGTTGTTAGGTCTTCTCAGTCTTTATACCCAACAGTGCTTTGATGAACAGGTGTTAAGGAGAACAATCTTTAAGATGATCAGCTGATAGAAGCACTGCCATTGGAGGGAACTTAAAAACATGCAAGCTTATTGTGGATCAACTGTTGAGAACTAGTTTTGGCTTTCAGTATCATCTGTTCTTCTAGGTTTGATTACATGGGCCAACATCCACACATGTAGCGGTGTCATCTTCTTCGTTATCTTCCTCATATCTGCTAACTTCTTCACTGCTATGTGGGACATCAACTTTTCCTTTTTTTTACCAGTCTTCTTTTTATTTTCTTCATTCATGTTTTGGCTTTATACGTCTGTTGCCCTGACTTCTCTCTTCCCATCATTACTCCATTTATACATTCACATTCTTCATTCTCCAATGCATTTTCATTCAATTGGTTACTAGTGTTGGATCTATTTGATTCCAACTTTTTGGTTTCTTTGTTTCATCCACATCCATATCACC
The DNA here is from genome assembly GCA_030545235.1 of Helianthus tuberosus. Taxonomy (NCBI): domain Eukaryota; kingdom Viridiplantae; phylum Streptophyta; class Magnoliopsida; order Asterales; family Asteraceae; genus Helianthus; species Helianthus tuberosus. Next base: position 134,455,453 of record CM060363.1, read on the forward strand.
TCACCAGACCTTCTTTTGACTTCAACGTTATCTTTCGGATCCTGAACCTTGTACTTATCATTTTTTTTATTTTTCTAAGCTGTTCAGAACTGTGCTTCACAGTTGCAGTATGAGTCAAAGATTCACCTTCATATCAACAGAATAAAGTAGAAGTACTTGGATGGTTAGAGAGGTAGGTCTGTTTGGATAAGAAGAAGACTAAAAAACATACCAGCTGATCATTATCATCAAAGCAGAATCCTTCTGTATCGCATAGCATCTATTCTAGAATGTCATTGGATCCGACCGATAAGACGACGATTCGTCCCAATTGAAGTCAATAAAAACCACACCTCTATCGTTGTTACTACCACAACCAATGTTACCTGCAATATTCTGACTTCAGGAGAGAATGTACAACTAAATCAAACTTTAAAATGTAAAGTTTTCCCTAATATTAACATTATGAGATAATTTTTTTTAGCATGAAGTCATATTTCATGTTACTCGATTCATTACAAATTAGGTTAACACTTACATCAAAACCAGTCGAAAACGTAAACGATTTCACGAAATCAAACAGAAAAACTGGGAGATTAGATTGATGATTTACCTGATGCGCAATGAATTGATCGATCTCCAACTGCTGTTACTGGATCTGCATCGAAATATCTTAACCAAGAGGCATTCCGCACTGCTATAAGATTTAAGCACCGGAGAACGTCGCACCGGTGAATCACGATAATCGTGAATTAACGATTTACAAAGGTTCTTATCAACGTCTCCTTATTCATTTGCTTGGAAACCGGAAATCATGTATGATGAATCGCCGATTTCAGTTCCTGATGAAGAATCCATCGGCACCGGCGGTGGCTGTGGTGGTGATAATATGAAAAGCATGATTTTCCGGCTGAAGTATGACGCTATGAATGCCCGAAAAGTATTTTTAAAAAAAATACCCATGTTCCCTAGTTCTTAACTTTTTAGTTTTTCTCAATAAACCTTTTCCTATATATATATACTAGTGAGAAGGCCCGCGTATTGTAACGGGTGTTCCGACTAATATCAGATTCAGTTATGTCTATTATAAACCACAACTGATATTCAATACATGAATTTATGTAAGTTTCGTATATTTTCTATTGTGTACCTTAACAATGGCATCAAAGGAAGATAAAATAATTTGAACTTTTACACATCCATTTTCAACGTAAAATTCGAAATCTCTACTATACCAACTTACATTGAAAGTCAACTGAAGTCTACTAAGATAAAGAATGAACAGACAGATTTGACAAGATCCTCAAAATGTTTCAACTCTTTAACACACTCTGAAACTCTCAAACTAATTCGATAAATAAGGTTCAGATCTCAAGCTGATTTGACAAGATCCTCAAAACGTTTCAACTCTTTAACACACTCTGAAACTCTCAAATTGATTCGATAAATAAGGTTCAGGTCTCAAGCACACTGACATCCATCGAATTAATAGACATCAACCACACATAGAATACCCCTGATTAGGCAAAAATAAAGCATAAAAACCCATATATGAAGTAAATATTAGAGTATCATTAAACAGAAATATAAAACAGTTCAACAAAAATGCATGTCACCCCCAATAGTTGAAGACAACCATAATCCAAATTGCATATACTTTGAAAACATATTGTAGACAAAAAACATATCACAACCTCCTTCCTCTTCTCCCACTCTTTCGACGAGTGCTATCTGTTGGAATTGGTGCCATGTCCTCCGTCATCATCAAAACATACAACTTACTTATCAGCTACTCTTTAAACATAAATAAAAGTTCTTCAAAGAGTAAAAAGAACAAATACAAAAATTCGTATATAAAAAATAAAGAATATAAGCATACCAATGCGACCAATCTTCATGCCAGAACGGGCAAGAGCTCTGAGGGCAGGCTGTGCACCTGGACCAGTTGTCTTTGTCATGTTACCTCCTGTTGCCCGTAGTTTTATGTGGAGGGCATTGATTGCAAGCTCCTGTTGTTACGACATAAATTTATTAGCTGTAATGTATTAAACAAAAACAAACTGCTATGATTACCATATAGCAAGACACTAAAAGAAACAAGTAAAAACCTTGCATCTTGTTGAAACATCTTGTGCAGCAAGCATAGCTGCATATGGAGATGACTCATCTCTATCAGCCTTTATCTTCATTCCACCTAATGAAAAAAATAAAAGGATAGTAGATAAATATTAAGATATAAAAACTATAAACCAAACACTCAATAGCATTTGAATTACAGTAAATATCTTGTGGAAAAAATATTAAAACTACAAACTACAAACTACTAACCACTTTCGAAAAAAATCTATTGAGAAAAAGCCTAGACAAATAAACTTAATTCATGTTCTTTTTGCAATGGATCAGAAAAACAATGTGCATGTAATTATATCTCCCAGTATTGTCACACCCCGATATTTCCACGCATTACCGGTGGGCCCGGTGGGAAATATCGTGACGTAGTTGATATCATCATAGTCAATTAATCACAGTTTAATGCACAGTGGAAGTCTAAAAATAATTATATAAACCGAGTTGAAAGTATGATAAAATGTTACACAACGGATTGTAAGTGGATCCACAGGCGGATCTAAAACAGAAAGAAATATTGTTCAACAGATTTTAAGTATCTAAAGCTTGCAAGACTCTTTATTTGATACTAGGAGTAGCCAGCCCATTACGCGTAGTACTTGCACTTAATCTTTTTGAAAAATACGTCAGTTTACACTGGTAAATACAATTAACTGACTCTTTTGAAAAACATTTATAAAATTTATTTGGATGCACAAGGCAAAAATCTTTTATAACTTGGGACAATTATTTAAAATAATCTTGTATACAGATTTATATGTTTGTCGTCCATTCAGGGCCCGGTTAGAAGAGCCGAGACAAGATTAATAGACACACCACTAATATAATCCCACGACGAGTTATCCTCAACGAGTGGTTATATCTTTTACATACGCAACTGTCAGTTGTATGCCTACACCGTGTGCTTAAGTCGTGGCCATTTCAAATGAATGAGCCGAGGATATCCAGGACACGGTCATTAACCCCCCAAAGGCATTGCATCAAACAAAACAGATTAAAATGGGTTATCTCAATGATTTAACCACTAATCGATTAAAGATTCAATACCCGACCAAGCGGTAATAATTTACCGTATCCCAAGCCCGTATAACGGAAAATAAGTTAAAAGTATTTACCTGAGCTAAAAGTAAATTTTTATTATCAGCCGTATTTCAATCAGCGATTACAAGTAGCTTTTACTGGGCTCCTAATCTGGAACGAAGGTTTTAATAACCTATTAGATTCCTAATGGGTCTTATTTAAGTCCTAACTTAGACCGGTTAGTTTTAATGAAAGGTTTACGGTTCAAAATGCAAGATTAAGCGATGACCGGATTAGAATGTGATTTAGACCCAACAAGTATGAAGACTTGTATAAAATGGGTTAACCAAATACATTCTGGACTTTGAAGTAAAAATGATAAGGTTTGACCCGTTTCGGTTAATTTATGCAAACTAGTTACATAAACCGTATCGAACGCGAATATGCATAATGGGTAACCAAAAGAGTCATGTACAGGTTCCACAAGTTAATATGCTTTAAATATGTTATGATATCAGTAGGATACCTTCCATTATGCCCAAAACGAATTTAAAACCAATTTAAGCCCCGTAAGGGTATTTTGGTCATTTTAAAGTTTATAAAAGAGGTTAAATAGAAATCTGAGGTTCTGGTCTAAAACAATCAGTAAAAATATTTATTTTAACAAGTTATATCAGTAAGATATTGTCACGCCCCCGACCCGGTTTTACCCGTTTCAGGTGCCGCAGGACAGAAACCCGTGGTATTGTTTATTTTTGCAGCGGAAATTTTAACAGGATCTTTTAAACGGAAAATGCTCAATTATTTTATTTCACAATTTGGGACAAACCCCATAATTTACAATAAAGGAAATTTCACGGGGAAATTCCCTATTTACAAAAACATGTTTATTTTATTTATTGAGCCACATTCTTCAAGCTATAGTGCTACGTGACACTTTTTCCTTGATTCACAGTAAGTCACCTGAAACATGTTTAAAAAGATTTTATCAGCGGGGAAATACTGGCGAGTCATTCATTTTGCACAAAACGACACAATGTTATAAATTACAGGACTAAGAGCGATTACAATTACCTCTATCTTATAATTATCTGGTCCAGTGACACCCCCTGGTGATGATGGTCATACCACAATTGGGTCCTTTCACCCAATAATGATGATTATCTCTGTTTAGGTTCGTCTACCTAAACGAGAGAGAATAATAGTAATGTGCACAATACCCCACTTACTGCTAGTAATTTAAGACAACAAAGACTTACCCCCTGTAAAATATAACTGGGAAATAATTTGAGGTATTGTAAAATACTTTTGATAAAAAGAGAATGACTCACTTTGCAAGTTTAGTTGAACAAAACCTTGCATACTGATTTAGCCTTGTAACCTAGTTAAATAACAATGCACACGAAACTAGGTCAGTAACTTAATACAACATTTACGATAAACTCACGAAATCAAAACCCTCACGACGAATGACAAAGTATAGCCCGGATTCGGGCAACACTTAAACATCCATTAGATCGGTTTCAATCGATCGGACATTGTATCGTAGCAGTGATCGAGTTAATACCCCGTAATCGTAGCAGCGTTTCCCTAAGTGAAATTATGATTTTGAGCAGTATACTTCGTCTTTTGAACTGATTTTTCGAACACAGATGAAAGCCCCATGCACGAGCAATTTATAGCAAAAATTTGGGTTTTACGCGGCCCGCGTAAACCCAAGAAAGATCTTACGCGGCCCGCTAGGGCCACCCTAGCTACGACTAGGGCTAGCGTGTCACGTGTAGGCCCGCCACGTGTCCTAAAGCTTATCCGGTCGAATCACCTAGCTGTCGCGGGCCGCGTCGACTATCCTTAAGTCTTACGCGGCCCGCGAGCGATCCAAAATTTCAAATTTCTTGGTTTTTCTTAAGGATTAGGGTTTCAGGGGTCCGGATTTCTACTTACGGGTCAGTTTGAGACATTTTCGTAGGTCCTTACATTCTCCCCACCTTATTTAAAATCTCATCCTCGAGATTTACTGAAACAGGTAGGGATATTTTCGCTTCATTTCCGATTCCAGTTCCCACGTATACTCAGGTCCTCTTTTCGAATCCCACTTGAATTTGACCAGTACTAGTCTTTTGTGTTTAGAAACTTGACCTTTCTGTCTTCTATTTGGAGCGGTTTCTCAACAAATTTCAATTTTTCATTTACCTCTATATCTTGAAGAGGTACTACCAAGGTCTCGTCATATAAACATTTATTGAGGTTGGATACGTGAAACACGTCATGTACTCCAGCCAGCTCTTCTGGTAATTGTAAGTGATAGGCAACTGGTCCTATTCGCTGGATCACTGGGAATGGTCCTATGTACCTTGGACTTAGTTTTCCCTTCTTACCGAATCGAACTACTCCTTTCCAAGGAGAAACTTTCAAGAGTACCTTGTCTCCAACTTGAAATTCCAGCGGCTTGCGTCGATTGTCTGCATAACTTTTCTGGCGATCTCGAGCTGTTTTCAGTCTTTCCTTGATTTGAGTTGTGACAACTGTGCTCTGTAATCGATGAACAATACAAAACAATGTTATTTATCAATAAAACAATGCTCTTTGGTGTATTTATATGTGTATTTGTGTTTGATGATTTTACGATTCGATTCGATTCTGATTTCAAGCTTTAAATCGCTTTCTAGAAAGTTATACGCAAACTGGTGCGTAAACGCAGTCAGTTTAATGCGACAAACACTCCAGAATAGTGACATAGGCTTAACATACCTAAAAATAACCTTCACATAACTTAGAAATAAGTTTTGAATGGTTTGGTGTGTTGAAAACAGGTCTATTCGATCGCAGGGACTATTTGTGTCAAACTGCGAAATTATACCGATTCGTATGGTATCGAACTGTCTGGCACTTGATCATAAGCTAAACATACCATAAATAACCTAAACATAGCTTAGAAATAAGCTTTGAATGGTTCGGTGTGCAAAAATATGCTTATTTGATCTTACAGGGACTAAAAGTGTCAAAAACGACGTAAGTTTGCGTTTTAGCGCATATTTTACGTTCTGACCACATCTGGACATCCAAAATTTTTGTACACACTAAATTTTTTTTATTTTAGTGATCGGCATGCAAAAATACCATTCGTCGCTTAATTTGGTTCGTTTTCACGTCCGTTTGAGTTTCGTCGTAATTTAACGAACAACGCGACCGTATGAACAAACGAACCGACATCCGAGAGTGTTCCAAGCATATTTTGAGTCCTCTAAACTTTATTGACCTTGTAGAGCCTTGAAAATGGCTTAACGGGGGTCAAAAGGGCCTGAAATGAGCTTAAAACACATGCAGGGACCTAAACTGCCAATTTGCAAACTTGTGCTGAACTGGGGAGGCCAGGCGGGCCGCGTAAGCCCCCTCCCATATCTTACGTGGGCCGTATGAGTTGCCCAGCAACCAGAATTTGATTTTCAGCAACTGTTTCATAATTCAGGGGCTGTTAATGCAAATTCTTGGTGTGGTAGCCAAGTTAACACCTCTCCAAGGCTTCTAAGCTGCTCATTACACTTGTATGGATGATATTTAATGCTTGGAGGTTACACAAACATGTGTAATGATCTTGTGAATTTGCAACAAGTATAAATAGCCAAGCTAACTTCCATTTCATTTGCTCATTCCTCATTCTCTTCTCTACAATCTGAATTGAGAGCTCTCCCAAGTGTTTGGAGCTTTCTAATCTGATTATTCTTTGTAGAAAAGATAGCTAGGATCCTTTGTAAGTATTCTTTCATGCTTATTCTTTATGTTTAAGCAGAAAGTCAAACAGTTTGGCCAACAGTTTGACTTTCGGTTTTGACCATCAATTGGTCAAGTCAAAGTTCAATTGAACTTTGTAACGTGAATGTAATCACGATGGTTATAATCCTTAGCAATTATACCTACTGATTACCACGTTAACTAGGCGTAGTGACGAGTCAAAGTTTCGGTCAAAATGCGTTTTAGCACGCATTTTGCAACGGAACTATTTTCGGGTATCAAAACCCATTGTTTTGATACCAAATCAGTAGGTTAAACATGTTTTGACATGTTTAACTCGTCACTATTAGTATAGTGCTTGTTTAAGGTCGTAAGTCAAGCGGTCTAAACAACCGCTTAGACTTTCGAACCCGACCCGTTTGGTCGATCATTAGGATCCAATCAAGCTCGATTAGTGATCATAGTTACATAGGGAAAAACCCCTGAGGTTATACCTTATGATCACATAGGATTGGTTGGTTATTTGTTAAGTAGATTGTATGCCCATAGAAAATGACCAAAACGCCCTTTTGAAGCATAAATCCATATTTTACATATGTGAACATGTTTTTGACATATAATCTGATTTAGTAACATGTTTAGGTATTATTGGGCATGTAAGACTTGACATAGCACATAGTTAACCATTCGAACATAGTTTTGCGCGAACGACGCGTTAAAGTAGCATAAGCTACCTTAATGGGTCGTAACGGGTCGAAAGCACTCAGGCTAGGTTCCGATTTAGAATGTAGGCTTTGTTAAACCATATCACATGAGTTCCAACACTCATTTGGTTTACAAGACCTCATTCTATCCGATCTTCCGACTAAGGTGTTGATGTATTTACTAGTGATCCGATTTCTAGGTACCACTTGAATTTCCTTGGTTTGTCTGAGCTTCGCTAAGTTCTTTAGATCAAGGATACCCTTCATTCATTGTGAGTACATAGTTCCCCTATTTTATTGTTTTCAATTGCTTTGGGGTGATTCATATGTATCAAAACGATTTTCGATATTTTAACGATGGTTTCAAAACGATTAAGATGGTTTATACTAAACTAATAACGATTTTCGATACTGTGAACGAACTTGTTGGTTGTAGTTACATAACGAATGACATTCATTAATTTTGGCCGAACCGACCAGTATTAGGTTATGGTACCATAGGATCTGACAAATCCCGTTATCAGACTACACCCATGGTTATGTGTGGGGGTTATGTAGGTAACGACCGAATCTGATGATTGTTAACTTACCCTTTGGTGGTTTGTTAATACGATAAACGAGGTAGTCGAGTCACGAAGGTTTGAATGTTATTAGCGAGACGACCAAAAGTAGTTTCACAATTAAAACGAATACGATTTTGGGACGAGTTAAAACGATTTGGAACGACTTAAACGAGATAAAACGATTTGAACGAACGATTGGTTTGGATTGTGATTAGGTAATGGGATGGGTGTAACATGATAGAAGCATGGTAGATACGCCGCTGGTATATCTTATATATAAGTGCTTTTATCATATTACATTTCATGTCATTATTTAGTTCACTTGGGAAACGATTTGAAACGATGTCACACAACGAGGTTTTCGAAATGATATAAACCATACGAGTTTTATTAACAAGTTTTTAACGAGATGTTTTACGAATTGGTTTACTAAATCAAATGTTTTTGAGTTAATAATTATGGCTACAAGATTTTATAAAGTGTAACCATCTTGATTTGAGTTGGTTAATCATGTTGCAATATTATATACTTTTCAAAACAAGGTTTTCAAGGTATTGCAATATATAAACGAACCATGATTCCGATACTCTTATAAAACATATGTGCTCGCCAGCATTTCTTTGCTGACTTTGTTTTTACATATGTTTCAGGTGATGTTGCGTGATGATTGCTAGGGAGCATGTTCACATAGGATCTGGACGTGGCCTTAGTGACAAAAAAACAATAGTAGACGATGTTTAATTTGTTTGTTTGGTTTTAAGACAATGTACAATATTTGATAATTCAATAAAACGAAACTTTTAATTACCATAGTTGTTGAAACGATGATTCTGTTGCAACACTCCCCGACGTTTCCGCCACGGTTTTGTTGTTTTAACGTGGTCGGGGTGTGACATGAGTTATTTTATCGGTGGTTTCCTGTACAATCTCAGAACCTGATAATTAACTTTCTCCTATTTCGGCCCAGCAAACTGGAGTTCTACACTCTCATCCATACAGTGCTTCGAACGGGGCAGCTTCGATGCTAGCATGATAACTATTGTTATAGGAGAATTCGATTAAGGGTAGGTGGTTATCCCAGTTTCCACCAAAAGCTATCACACATGCCCTGAGCATGTCTTCCATGGTTTGGATTGTCCTTTCACTCTGTCCGTCTGTTTGGGGATGTATGCCGTACTTAAATTCAGTCGGGTCCCCATTGCTTCTTGGAAACTTGTCCAAAAATGTGAAGTGAAACGACTATCCCTATCTGATACTATGGAGAGTGGGACTCCATGTAAGGATACTACCTCGTCTACGTATAATTTTGCTAATCTTTCCATGCTAAAGGTTTCCTTCATGGGTAGGAAATGAGCTGATTTGGTTAATCGATCCACAATTACCCAAATCGCGTCATTACCTTTTCTGGTTTTGGGCAACTTAGTAACAAAATCCATAGTAGTTAGTTCCCATATCCATACCGGCATTTCTAATTGTTGAAGTAACCCTGAAGGTTTCTGGTGTTCTGCCTTAACTTGCGAACAAGTTAGACACTTAGATACATATCTAGCTATGTCCTTTTTCATTCCTGTCCACCAGAAGTTATTTCTTAAATCTTGGTACATCTTATTATTACCAGGGTGTATGGTATATCTAGATTTATGGGCTTCCTCTAAAATCTTATCTCTTAAATTCCCTTGCTTAGGTACCCAAATTCTTTTCTGGTGGAATCTCCAAATTCCATCAGTCCCTTGCTCTAATTCTTTTATCCTTCCTTTCATTCCTTCAGCATCATCCTCGATTGTTGTTTCTTGAATGCTCTTCAGTTGTTCCATTAAATCTACCTGAAGATTTAATCTAAGAGCACGAATTCGTCTTTGTTTTTCATGATACTTACGACTTAGGGCGTCTGCTACTACATTTGCTTTACCTTCGTGATATTGAATATCACAGTCGTAGTCACTTAAAATTTCCATCCATCTCCTTTGCCTCATGTTTAGTTCTTTTTGCCCAAATATGTACCTTAAACTCTTATGATCTGTGTAGACTGTAAACTTACTTCCATACAGATAGTGTCTCCAAATCTTAAGGGCAAAAATTATTGCTCATAACTCTAAGTCATGAGTCATATAATTTTCCTCGTGCTTTTTCAATTGTCTTGAGGCATACGCAATTACCTTTTTGCGTTGCATTAGCACACATCCTAACCCTAGCTTAGAAGCGTCACAGTAAACTTCAAAATCTTCTGTTCCTTCTGGTAAGGCAAGAATTGGGGTGTTTGTCAACCTTAACTCCAAAATCTTAAAGGCCTCTTCTTGCTTAGGTCCCCATTCGAACTTAATTGTTTTGCAGGTTAGCTTAGTTAATGGCACAACTATCTTAGAAAAGTCTCTTATGAAGCGCCTGTAATACCCAGCTAATCCTAGAAAACTTCTAACTTCCGTGACTGATTGCGGGACCTTCCACTTGGTGATCGCTTCTATTTTGGAGGGATCTACGTGAATACCTTCGTGATTCACCATGTGACCTAAAAATTGCACCTCCTGTAGCCAAAATTCACACTTCGAGAATTTGGCATAAAGCTTTTCCTTTCTTAATAAGGTTAAGAGTGCATGTAGGTGCTCACAATGCTCGTCCTGACTTTTGGAATAAATAAGTATATCGTCGATGAAGACAATTACGAATTTATCCAAATACGGTTTACAGATCCTATTCATCATATCCATAAATGTTGCAGGAGTGTTTGTTAGTCCAAATGGCATGACTGTAAACTCGTAGTGACCATACCTAGTTCTGAAAGCGGTTTTAGGTATGTCTTCTTCTTGTACCTTCAACTGATGATATCCGGAGCGTAAATCTATCTTAGAAAAATATCTAGCCCCCTGAAGTTGATCAAAAAGATCATCAATTCTAGGTAATGGGTATCGATTCTTAATTGTGACCTTATTCAATTCCCTATAATCGATACACATTCGCATTGACCCATCCTTCTTTTTTACAAACAACACTGGTGCTCCCCAAGGGGATGAACTAGGTTGTATAAATCCTTTACTGAGCAAATCGTCTAATTGCTTCTTTAGTTCTAACATTTCAGTGGGTGCTAACCGATAGGGTGCCTTGGCTATTGGTGTAGTTTCAGGAACTAGATGAATTCTAAATTCTACTTCCCTATCTGGTGGTAATCCTGGTAGTTCTTCTGGGAATACATCCGGGTATTCTGATATTACAGGAATTTCCTTAAGTTCCTTACTTTTAGTGTTAATGATTACCGAAATCACATACACTATTCCTTGTTTTCGCTCATAACTAGCAACTTTCATTACTGAAATGAACTTTAATGGTTTACGTGACTTATCTCCTGTAATCACAATTATTTATCCTGCGAGTGTATGAATTTCTATGGAATTCTTATCACAGAGGATTCGAGCATGGTTGGCTACTAACCAATCCATTCCTAACACGACATCGAATTCGGCTAAATTCATAGGTAGCAAGTTTGCAGAAAATTTGTGGCCTGAAAGTTCTATCTTTCCTTCTTGAAGAGCCTTATCTATTTTAACAGAATTACCATCTGCTGTTTCTACCGTATAAATCTGCCTAATTTTGGTTAAGGGTAGCTTAAGAGCTTGGCAGAATGAAGTATTTATAAAACTTTGGTTTGCACCAGAGTCAAATAATACTTTTGCATAAACGTCGTGTACCAGAAACGTACCAGCTATTACATCTGGAATCAGATCAGCTTCCTGCGTGGTCAGCTGGAAGGCTCTTGCGTTCTTCTTATTGGTTCCTTCAGCAGGTTTGGCTTTGTTATCGGCTGGCTTGACTAATTTTCGGCAATCGGGGCTGAAATGCCCTGTTTCGCCGCAGTTGTAGCAAATTGTTGATTTCTTCCTCCTGCATTCTTCCTCTGGGTGCCCCGGTCTATTGCAGAAATTGCAATACCCTTTGCATTTCCCAAAATGCTTTCTTTTACAGGTACTGCAAAGTGGTGGGGCGGAGGATTGCCCAGTTCCCCTTTTCCTGAAGTTGCTACTAGTATTACCCCCACAGAATCCTAGGTTAACTTTTTGAGCCAATTCCTTTTTCCTGTTTTATTCTCGCGTACGTACCAGCCCGTCGGTCAAGGTATTGGCTAATTCAACTGCATCATCAATTGTGTGGGGTCTCGTAGCTTTAACGATATCACGAATCTCGCTAATTAAACTCCAAATATAGTGAGAAATAAGTACCGGTTCTGGCGAAGCCAGAGTTGGTACAATTCTGGCATATTCGAAGAATTTCGAAGTATACCCTCGGCAGTCAACATCCATCATTCGATGGCTCGGGAACTTATTCGCCATTTGTTCCTTCTCATATTCGGGGCAGAATTTTCTTTCCACCAATTGCTTAAATTCTTCCCAATTCATGGCATAAGCCATGTCACTTCCCTTGGCTAGCAATACCGTATTCCACCATTCTAATGCCTCTTCCTTGAAAAGGTGAGAAACATACATGACCTTATCCTCCTCGGCACATTTACTTATTTTAATTACTGCTTCAGTTTTCTCTAACCAACGTAATGCAACAGTCGCCCCTTCATTGCCTGCAAATTCAACAGGTTTACAGGCAAGAAATTCTTTATAAGTGCAACCAGGTGTTGCAACTTTCATTTTCTTAAGTATTTGAGCTTGAATCACATTGTTGTCATTGTTGCCGCCTCCGTTAACACTGTTACTGAAATTATCATCGCGCGTGCGTTTACTAGGGTTGGCTTGCGAAGGCTCAACAGGGCTTTTAACAGCAGCGACGATTGCCGGGATAGCATTGGCTATTCCCTGGGCAACGATATTTTCTATATCTTGCCTATTAAGAAAGTGATCCTCATTGTTTTGCTCAGATTGGTTAACTTCGTTAACTGGCTCATTAACAGTGTGTTCCATCTGATAATTAACAATATATATATATAAATTATTGGCACAAAATAAATGACAACCAAACACAATAAAGCAATCACACATAATCATGTCAACACGTATAGCCAAAATTGTCGACTTTGCGACTTTCATATATTTTTTTATATATATTAGTATGCATCGATACACACCAGTTATATTACAAAAGTTTTATTTTGAGTTATTTTACATGATTATATTTTTATTATTTATTATTTATTATTATATTATTATTATTAAACACACAACCACAGTTAACCGGTCTTTCAGAAACGACGCTCTCTCTCGTCGTATTTCCACGTGATTTTCTCCCCCACATTCCGAATTCTATTTCCTGCCTCCACCAGCTCCTCACCATAGTGACGAAGTTCAGCCAAGTTTTCTGTGCTCATAGGTGGGTTTGGTGCAGGCTCAGGGTTAAACTGGGAAAAATAGACGTTGGGGTTATTCATGAAATTCTGAAATTGCCAGTCATTCGTCCACCATTCCTCCAATTCTCTAGGTAGAAGTTGGTGGTTAACAATAGGATCTGGGATAGCAGGTTCCAAATTAACTGGAAGTTGTGATTCAGCGGGGTAATTGAAGAGGTTTTCATCGGCAGGTCCGATGAGGTCACAATTCGCCAGTTTGCGATCCAGCTACTCCCATGGTGGCATTTCCTGGGCTTGCCCAGAACTTTCCCCGATCTCTTTTCCTTTCCCTTTATCCTTCAGATCCTCAGTCTTTTTAACCTTCTGTGTAGCTGGTTTCTTCCTACGCCCACGTTTCCAGTCCAAGATTCTCCTCCTCTTTTTCGGCTTTGGTTTCTCCTAGGCCTGGGCCTGGAATGTTAGTGGTTTCTCCGTAACTGCCAGGTAGCCAGATGGGTTTCCTGTGGTATCCATATCGGCGGTATGGAAAGTAAAGTTTCGGAGTGCCTCCGACAGTTCATTCATGCTGTTAGCACACATGAAGAAACACACACAAATTTAAGTTAAAATTTTATTTATTGTAAATTAAATTTTCACAGAATCACAGAATGGCAATTAGAAAAATTAAGTATTTTTAAATACTTAATTGACTTAAATCAGTGGCTCTGATACCACCTTTTTCTGTCACGGCCCCCGACCCGGTTTTACCCGTTTCAGGTGCCGCGGGACAGAAACCCGTGGTATTGTTTATTTTGGCAGCGGAAATTTTAACAGGATCTTTTAAACTGAAAATGCCCAATTATTTTATTTCATAATTTGGGAGAAACTCCATAATTTACAATAAAGGAAATTTCACGGGGAAATTCCCTGTTTACAAAAACATGTTTATTTTATTTACTGAGCCACATTCTTCAAGCTGTAGTGCTACGTGGCACTTTTTCCTTGATTCACAGTAAGTCACCTGAAACATGTTTAAAAAGATTTTATCAGCGGGGAAATACTGGCGAGTCATTCATTTTGCACAAAACGACACATTGTTATAAATTACAGGACTAAGAGCGATTACAATTGCCTCTATCTTATAATTATCTGGTCCAGTGACACCCCCTGGTGACGATGGTCATACCACTATTGGGTCCTTTCACCCAATAATGATGATTATCTCTGTTTAGGTTCGTCTACCTAAACGAGAGAGAATAATAGTAATGTGCACAATACCCCACTTACTGCCAGTAATTTAAGATATAAAAGACTTACCCCCTGTAAAATATAACTGGGAAATAATTTGAGGTATTGTAAAATACTTTTGATAAAAAGAGAATGACTCACTTTGCAAGTTTAGTTGAACAGAACCTTGCCTACTGATTTAGCCTTGTAACCTAGTTAAATAACAATGCAAACGAAACTATGTCAGTAACTTAATACAACATTTACGATAAACTCACGAAATCAAAACCATCAGGACGAATGACAAAGTATAGCCCGGATTCGGGCAACACTTAAACATCCATCAGATCAGTTTCAATCGATCGGACATTGTATCGTAGCAGTGATCGAGTTAATACCCCGTAATCGTAGCAGCGTTTCCCTAAGTGAAATTATGATTTTGAGTAGTATACTTCATCTTTTGAACTGATTTTTCGCACACAGATGAAAGCCCCATGCACGAGCAATTTATAGCAAAAATTTGGGTTTTACGCGGCCCGCGTAAACCCAATAAAGATCTTACGCGACCCGCGAGGGCCACCCTAGCTACGGCTAGGGATAGCGTGTCACGTGTAGTCCCGCCACGTGTGCGAGACGTGGCCTAAAGCTTATCCGGTCGAATCACCTAGCTGTCACGGCTCGCGTAGACTCTCCTTAAGTCTTACGCGGCCCGCGAGCGATCCAAAATTTCAAATTTTTTGGTTTTTCTTAAGGATTAGGGTTTCAGGGGTCCGGGTTTCTACTTACGGGTCAGTTTGAGACATTTTTGTAGGTCCTTACAGATATCATACATATGTGAAATTTATCATTTATGGCCAAACTATGCACCGTAAGGGCATTTTGGTCATTTCACATATGCTATAAGGGTCAAATTTGGAAATCTGAGTTCAAAACTTATACTTACTGTTAAAGTATAAAAATTTATTTATAACGTCAGTAGGTAACAAGTCTTAGGTGCTAAATATGGTTTTAAACCATACTATGCGCCTAAATCGCATAAAAGTCGGTATTTGACGATTTTCGGGTTATTTAAGGAAATCTAAGATTTTGATCAGTATCCACTGTTTAAAAATATTTTCTTTAATGTATAAAATCAGTAGAAAAAGGTTTGACATGCAAATGATGCATAAAACTCATTTTATTAATGAAAAGGGCATTATCGTCAATTACCGAGTCCATGCAAGAACTCTATGTTATGGTCAGTATAAATTTTGACAAAAAATTCTAAAAATCCCTAAATATTATATTACATCAGTGGGTAGAAAGTTTGGTGTCAAAAATTGGGTTTAAACATGATTTACGCCAAAAATGCCATTTAATTAACAAAAAGCTTTTGTTTTACGATATCATGCATAACTCTTATTTTAGACTAGAAACGGATGTCAAAATTTTTAGGACATACTAATATATCAGTAATAAAGGTTTTTATCCTCTCACATTTCCAAAAATCTCGTTTTAATGATAAAAGGGTATAATGGTCGACTTTAAGCATTTAACGGGAACATGCAATGAACTAGGACTTCTATGGAACCATGTTGTATAACCTCAAAGGGTTATACTAACATATAATATGGTCCTAAAGGAACCCTAAGGCATAATTAAACTAAGCTAAATCGGGTCAGAACTGAAAGTCAAAGCAAAAGTCTACTTTTGCGACTTTCGGTTGCGAACCGAGCCTAAACTCAGAATTGTCGGGTTGAACATGCCTAGACATGTTCTTATATTATTTACCAAGTTATTTAAGTGGTAAAACACGTTCCATAACTTTGGCATTATCAGTTATGAATTATTTTGCAAAAACTGACCCGTTTGACTTTTCGTTAATAAGTTTGACCCGACAATTGACTGAGATAACGTGATAATTTGAAGGTGCCCCTTTAAGGGTTTAACACCTACATAATTACCAACAGATAGCCACTTTTACTTCGAATAATGGCTGGACCGTTAGTGATTAATCACCAAGTCAAAGCTTAATTACGCTAACTTTGACTTTCGGTCATTAAGCTATTAAAACTTTAACTATAGAAGCTAAGAACACTTACTAGAGACCTTAGCACGAATTTGGAACTGGAGAAAACTTCCTTGAACACCAGGAGGCTCCAGAGAGTGAATTTGAGAGTAAAATTTCAAAGTGTGCATGAACAAATGAAAACCCAAGCTCTTATATAGGAATTTAGATGTTCTTGGATCATTGTAACTGTCCCTATGATGTTACCAGATGTTCACAAGTGTCCCTAGGGCAGTAAAAACCATTTATAAGCCCCTGGTATTGCTCAGAACTCATGCAATGGCGGTGTAAGAGCTGCAACATGCAGCTGTCCTTTTTTTCTGTCGCTGGCACTCTTACGCGGCCCACGTAAGAATTGGGGAGGGCCTACGCGGCCCGCGACAATCGGTAAATCCGGTAAAAAGTTTCCAAACTTTGCATTTTCAGTCCCTGGTCCATATTTAATTTAAATAACTTTCTTTTATTGCAGTTATGACCCCCATAGTTAACTTTCAAGTGTCTTGGGTCACAAATTAACCCCGTTAAGCTCCCGGTTAGTTACTAGATCACCCGAAATGTTCCTTAAGTGCGTAGAAACTCTATGAAATCATTATTCATTATACATGGAAGCATAATGAAATCTTACAAAGCTTTGGGATCGTTAAATGGTCACTCAGAGGTAACATTTAACATGTTGACACATTTAACACCTGTGCGTTGTAAATTTTATATTTTTAAGCACAAACGGCTTCTTATGTCCGTCAATTTATTCATTCATGAATACGAACATCTTATGAGGTCATTCAGAGGCACGAGTTTGGCATGATGACACATTTGATCCTTATATACACATACTTTCTTCGTTTGTCAACTTTAGTCCCTTGAAATCAATTCGTTATACGTTTAAAGTTCATGACACTTGTCTTTGTTATATTGGACATGATTTTGCGAGGTGTTACAAGTATGAACAAAATAAAACATTGCTCGCAAAAAAATGAACATACAACACATGTTCCTAGCGGAATATATATTATATACACATGAGTGTGTTTAGCATTTACTTAAGGGTTTTAACTTCAATATCAGTTACGGCTTTTGGTTTATATATAGATTAGTGCAAGGCTAAACCCTTCAAATACTAATAGTTAATTTCATCATCAATTCAATAAATGATGGCCTTGATGATCATTAGTTATTAGTACTCATAACTCTTTGAATTATTTTTATTTAAAAAGGTGTCAAAATCCCTAAAATGTCTCTAAAGTGTCTTAAATTTTTGGACAATGTGCAAGTTTACCACCTCTAAAATAGATTGGCTCTCTTGTACATGTTGCTTCAAAATATGTACACAATGTAAAATTACCATAAGGGTAGAAAACCTATTTAAGACCCATATAAATCTATTTATTATATTTATACATACTATTAAATCATGAAAATCCCAATGGTTGCATGTCTAACATTTAATTTAATCAATTAATTTCTTTAATTATTATAAAACTTTTATTTAATTCCTTAATTTAATTCAATTAATGGAAGACATAAGTGGGCATTGATTCCATGGATGAATGTCTAGATTGCCCTTAAAGTGTCTTAAAACTTTGGAGAATGTCCAAGTTTCTCCCTCTAAAATGGCTTGCTTCAGTTGTACATGATGCTTCAAGATTTGTACCTATGGTAAAATTACAAAAAGGGTAGAAAACCCAATTCTCTTAATAAGGTGTTATATATATATATATATGGTAAAATTACAAAAAGGGTAGAAAGCCCAATTCTCTTAATAAGGTGTTATATATATATATATATATATATATACTATATTATAATGCATGAGAGATGGGTATTTTAAGATACCAAAAAATTAAGAACTTTCCCTCCTTTATTTATAGATAGATCCCTAAATTGAGGGTAATTTGGTTTTTTAAACACCATTTATTTTTTTACCCTTAAACTTATTACACTTAAATCTCTGAGTTTTAATAAAATTATAGATAATTCGTTACACTTTTTCCCCTCTACTATAATTCTTTTATATATTCTTGTGATATCTTTTAAACTATGACGTTATAAAAAAATTCGAAGGTACCATCATGACCTGCTCATTTTTGTCGACGTTTTGATGGTTGTCTTAGTCAATATTGACGTGCTGATTAAAATGTACAAGTAGATGATACCTTAATGTATAAGTGATTAAATTCCGCGAAAAGCACTAACATTTTTAAAAGTAAAACTATTGTTGAATAATCGATTAAACTTTTCTTTATCAAATATCAACAAAACGTCCAATTAAAGGTAACAAAATTTTAACTGGGATTTTTTTTTTAAAATTTAAACTCAAATTATAGTACAATCACTTGAAAAGCTTTATGTACAGTCCATTTATGAGATCCTAGAGGGCACTCTTCCTCCATCACGACATACATCAGAAAAAGCGGATAACCTAATGCCATTTCAAAATTTAAACGCTTATTTCCTTCTCTCTCTCTCTCTCTCTCTTTCTCAAAATCCTTACTCCCATTTTAAGACGAAGGTAAGACGACGACAATGGAGTTGAAGTCTAGGGTTTGCAGCGGCGTTACAGGCGGTAAAAGTGGTAATTCTGAACCAAAAGTGAAAATAGAAGATGGTGTACGGACGGAACCAAACACAACCTTCATCTTCCTCTTCAGGTGCCAAAATCGTCGCTCTTTGTCTTTGGTTTTCCACAGGTCCTTTATGTTTTACATCTCTAGGGTTAACTCCGATTCTTTGATAGAGGGATGGTTTGGAGCAGTGGTGGATCTAGAAAGTCCGCATAGGAGTAACGCTTCAATAAAAAAGGGTAACGAAATCGAAAAAATATCAAATTTTTACAAAATTTACACTACCGTCGGAGCGGTCACCAGAGCTTCAAGGGGCAACAGA
The DNA here is from genome assembly GCA_030545235.1 of Helianthus tuberosus. Taxonomy (NCBI): domain Eukaryota; kingdom Viridiplantae; phylum Streptophyta; class Magnoliopsida; order Asterales; family Asteraceae; genus Helianthus; species Helianthus tuberosus. The sequence continues at coordinate 134,474,995 of CM060363.1, forward strand.
GGTTACCCCTTCTGGTTTGGAGGTGTTTTTGGAACTAATAATTGATGTGGTGTTAGTTATTTCTCTTGGTGTCGATATGGCAGTAGTTTCCTCACTAGATGATGCTTGATGAGCTTGCCAAAGGTTCAACGAAGCCCAGACTTGGTATGCTTTCTCTTTTTTTAACTGATTGTACTTTCTTCAATTTGATGAGAACTTATAATTTGTGTGATTAGATTCCATTTGTTGTTAGTGTGCTTTGATGACAAAAGGAGAACCCGATAATTAAAACTGTATGCGATGTATACAAATTACTTGTTACTTTATGTGGATCCATCTATGAATACGCAAAGGATGATAGATTAAGTGAAATTTAAGAATTTATATCACTGAGAAAATTTACTTTGAGTTATGTGTGCCAAATTGGATCACACATATTACAAGAGGCGAAATGTCGGATGCAAAATCCGACATTTCGCCTCTTGTAATATGTGTGATACATATGATCTGACCCTTACTTTATGTGGATCCATCTATGAATATTACAAGAGGCGAAATGTCGGATTTTGCAAAATTGTAACATATGATGTATTATTTTCTGTTTATAGTTGTCCATGAGTTTTTCGTGTCTTTTCAATGTCTGTATTTTGCATTTTTTTCGTTAAATTAGTTTTTTTTTTGTGAGATGATCATCTATATAGACAATATCATATTACTTTCAATGAATTGGTGTTGATCTTGATTAATATGATATTCTTTATCTATGTAATCTGGGAAAGAGTTAAGGTTATTATATTACTATGCATGAACCGAGTTTCAGTTCTTTGGCGAACTGAATTGTTGGTAGCAATTGATAGCAAAGTGACGTGGTTCGTCACAGAATTTACATATAATTGAACAATCATTGCTAGCATGAGGATGAGATCTTAAGGATAGAAACTGCTTTCTTTCATTAATTTTTAGAAGTTGCTTATTTTTTCATATCAGTCCGTTGTGTTATGGAATTGAATGCTCGACATTTGGAGCTTTTACTTTTTGGATGCACATACACATGTTCCAGATTTGGATAATTGGAACTGGAGCGGACAGGAACTGGAATGATGGAACCAATGTAGAATGTCGAGAGGGCAGCTGAATATGTTCTTCATAAAAGGGTTTGGTTTCTGAACTTTACCATCAATAATATAATTTGTTTGTATTTTTAATATAGTATGTTCTGTAGTTATAAAAAAAATAATTATGATCTCATCCAGGTTAGACGGGTCTAACTGCTTTCACAAGTGAACCAATAAAGTAGTAGGTTTGACAACAGTTCAATTTTTTATGACATTGATTTTTATTAAGGATGGTAAAATTATCATAATGTAAATGACTTGAAACATTTTTTTCATTCTTGGAAGCCTTTTAGTGGATTTATGAACCCAACAAATGATTTATGGGACAACATCTATATATGACAACAAATGGCATATGATTAAAGCATGTTGGTTATGTTAAGTTTTATCATATAGCCTAATCAAGATTATAGGGACGCGAGCTTCCTATAGGTTTGAATCAATTATGCCCTAGATTGATAATTTGACTTGCTTCAGTTTATACTACGTTCGGTAAGTTTCTATGCTTTATGAGCACTTCTACTTTTAAGTGAACGTAGTGTGATGAACTTAGTTGCAAAACAACTTGTTGTTGTATTGAAACTTGGTAAACAGGTCCTAGGTGTAATAAGGAATCTTAAACACTAAACACCTCGTATATTTATGTATTATAGAAACTTTTTTTATTGAGTTGTCTATTTTCATCCGATATCATGTTTAAATTAAATGGCAGGACGAAATCGGTATCCTGATGAGCCATACGACAATCCTCACTGATATCTCTCAAATGGGCCGCCTTCTGGGGCGTATGTACATCCGCTCATGCCACCTGATCAAATTATTTCGGAAGAAGAACTTGAAATGCAACATCACGAAATTTGCAAGCATTTAGGCAAAAATCGAAGATTAGTTGAAGATCAGGTCACTCTGCAACAAGTTTAGGTTCTGCACGAGAAGAATTTAGGCAAATGAACATTGCAATTACTGAAATTTTATAAGAAAATGATCTGCATTCAAGGAAACTTATTGAGAGGGGATTAAAGCTTGAAGATGGTAAGAAAGCAACTGAATCATTCATTCAACTGATATTTACTCTGAATTAGTTTATGAATTTTGATGTCGTCACTCTCTCTAACAGATTAGAATCATTCTTTAAACCCGTCTTTAGCACTTCTGTTACCATTAAAAAGAATGGTAAGGTTTCATTTGAAATTTGTTGATTCTTCTGTCTTACTTTGCTTATTTCTTCTTAAGTGGTTATAAGTTTAGATACAACTAATTAGTCAACAGTGGTTTTCCATGGTAGTAGCCTTTTTTCAATCATCCAATGATTCCTCTTATCATTTGTTCTCTTGAGTACCATATGAATCAAGTAGAAAACAAACCTAATCTATTAGCTTTGACTTTGTTTTTTCAGAAGGAATAAACTTTTATGTCTGTTCAAATGGGTCGGGTTGGGTTAGGCTGACCGTTCCATTTTTTGACAGGTTCAGTCATTCTAAAGTAACTAAGAATCTTGTTAGGCTGGACGGTATCCCGGATCGGCGACGACGCCAACACCACGCCGCCCCCTTCCTCCTCGTCCTCACCGTCGAGAGGAAGACGTTTGAGACGGTCTATGTCAAGACAAAAAAAAACACCCATTTCGATGATGACCGTTTGTAAAAAAAAAATTATTTCCAAATTCAAAAACATTCAAACGGTTATTTGCCCCCTTTTTATAAAAATCCAAACCATTTTCACATCCATTCAGCATTTTCAACACTTCTTTTCTTGCTTTTCATCTACCACAACTCATCTCTCTCCCTCATTTTTTATAAACATCTTCACCTTTTATAAAATTATATACTACCATGGATCCCTTCAACAATCCGAACAACCCGAACGTCCCCAACAACCCGAACAACCCCAACAATCCAACGCATCCGAACATCCCGAATGTTTTCTCGGTTCAGGGATACTATCCAAGGATAGAACCGAATCAATTCTCTCAATATTCCTCAAACGCCTTTGCCGCATTCCAAAACACACCGAACGTTTTTGGTCACCCGCAACAAAGTCAAGCCATACAACAATTGATGATGCGGGGTGCTTTTAATATCCAACCCGTGCAACCCTTTCAACCCGATCCGAACCCGACGCAACCCTTTCAACCCGAACCGAACCCGACGCAACCCTTTCAACCCGAACCGAACCCGACGCAACCCACCTGATCCGAACCCGACGAGGATGTCGAAGTTGTACTCGAGACCCAACCGCAAAAAGGCAAACAAAGAAAAGGCAAGCAAGTTGTGGGTGAGCAACCGTCCAAAGCAAAGGCGAAACCGTGGACGCAACTCGAGGAAGAAGCCTTATCGAAGGCTTACGTAGGCACGTCGACACACCCGATAAAAGGTTCGTAAAAATAACCTTTTTTTTAAGTTTATATTTTGTAGTAGTAGTTTTATATTTTTTTGTAACATGTTTTTTGTAACATATTTTTTTTAGGGATTTTTACATATTTTCCCCTCCTAAGCTGCCTTATTACATATTCCCCAAACAATAAAATCAAGGAAAAATTATACTTTTCGTCCTTTATGTTTATAGCTAGTTGCAATGGATGACCTTTACCTTTAATAATTACAGCCACAGTCCTTTATTTGGAAAACTCAGTACGTCTTTCGTCCTTTAGCACTAACCAAGTTAAAATTTAGTGTTAAAATTTAGTGTTAAATCTGTAACATTGGGACAGAGACGAAGATGAGTGGGGATACGGTGGTGGTGTCTTGTCGGTGGGATACCTCTGTATGTTGAGGGAGTGGCCGCCGACACTGTGGTGGTATTGTTGCAGGTGGTGTGGTGGAGTTTTCATCGTTGAACAGGGGTATCCCCCAAATTGTGATTTCTGAAGTGGGTTGTTCTGGATTAAGTGTAAAGGTTGAATCTTTATTGGTTATTGCTTCTTGAACAATGAGTTTGAGCTCATTGAGTGAGAAATTTCTTGAACCATGAGTTATTGCTTCTTGAACCGATGATGGTGGTGGTGATATCACAGGCGGTGCTGGCGGTGTTTGTAGATCCAGAAAATCTAGGGCTCCGATTGTGGATGAGACCATGAACTAAACGCCAACGGCGGCGCTGGTGGTGTTTGTAGATCCGGCGGTGGTGTTATGATTTAGAGAGAGAGTGTGTGTGGTGGTCGTGTAGCTCCGATGATGATGGTGGTGATGTTACAGACGGTGGCGGTGGCGGACTTAGACGAACTGTGGCTGTAATTATTAAAGGTAAAGGTCATCCATTGCAACTAGCTATAAACATAAAGGACGAAAAGTGTAATTTTTCCTAAAATCAATTACATATTTCCCTTTTTTTTTTTTTTGAGAAATTACCCAATTACCCTCTAAATAACTCATCTGCGTATTTATGTTCATATAATCCACACCCCAAACCCTACACAACGGGCATGTTTGGCTAAGCTTTTTGAAACAACTTATTAACTTATTGGCTTTTTGGAAAAGTTAGTATGGAGTGACTTATTGACTTATTGGCTTTTCCCCCTCACATACACCCTCATTGCCAAACATCATTTTGAAGCTTATGACTTTTCAAAAAGCCAATAAGTCAATAAGTTGTTTCAAAAAGCTTAGCCAAACATGCCCAACAACGGCGTTCTTCTTCCTACGCTACCGGTCGCACATCACTGCTTCATCAGGTATGTTAATAATCGAATCTTGTTCATCTTCTCCGTTCGTCTGTTGCTTTGAATTTAGAATTTGTTGATCATTCGATTTATGATTGGTTCTGATTGAAGGAGTTAGGGTTGAGTAATAGGAAAATTAAGGTGTTGAGATGTGCGAATGTTGTGTTACTTGATTTGAAGGAAAATTAAGGTGTTGAGATGTGCGAATGTTGAAAAATAAGGTATTTATTATTATCTATGGTAACTGTTACTTGAAATTTGTACATAGGTTCTATAGAGTGGTTGTGTCTCATGTACTGTAGATAAAGTGTTTCTTAATTAGGGTGTCCGGGGCGTACAGCGGGGACCTCATCGGTGACCACATCCACCGATCGGGAACACCGCCGCCAACGGTGCGGGGACCCGAATCGGGGGGTGGTTGCGGCACTTGTTCACCGCTTTGAAATGGCACGCATATTGATGAACGGTCGTTTAAACGGTTGACTTTTTAAAAAAAAAAAATTCACTTTTTAAACAAATATAAATAACCACACACACTTCACTATTTTTTATACTCTCAAACCACACCCACTTCTTATTTTTTATACTCTCAAACCACACCCACTTCTTATTTTTTATACTCTCAAACAACACCCACTTCACTAAATGGATCCCAGGTTCCCGATTTTTCCTCCCCTACCCGACTTTCCCGACGATGAAGGTTCTCCGTCAAACGATAGTAGCTTAATTTTCTTCCAAAATCTCATCCAACAAGCGGAGATACTAGACACGACATCGTCTAGTAAAAAAAAAGTTGTCCCTCGAGATCGTGAGGGTGGCCACGAAACACTAATGGCCGATTATTTTGTAGAAAATCCAAAATTTAATGCCGATATTTTTCGTCAGAGGTTTCGTATGTCCAAGTCTTTGTTCCTAAAAATTGTTAGTGACGTCGAAGCGAACGACGAGTGGTTTCAAGAGGGCTTGGACGGGAGAATGAAGAAAAGTTTCACGCCGTTGCAAAAGGTTACTTCTGCGATTAAACAATTTGCAACCGGTAACCCACCAGACGAAAACGACGAGTATTTAAAGATGTCTGAAAGGACCTCTCGTGAGTGCCTTGAATATTTCTGCCAGACGGTCTGTGCAATGTATGCCGGTGAATTCTTACGTAGACCAACGAGCCACGACGTTGCGCTATTGTATCAGGCTCATGAGGAGAGACATCATCTACCTGGTATGTTGGATAGTCTGGATTGTACACACTTCGTCTGGAGAATGTGCCCCACAGAATTGCGTGGACAATATATGAGAGGCGATCATCAATACCCGACGGTTATGTTAGAGGCGGTGGCGTCTCAAGATTTGTGGATTTGGCATGCTTTTTGTGGCCCGGCGGGTTCACAAAACGACATCAACGTGCTCCAACAATCTCCGTTATTTCTTGCTCAACGAAACGGAACGGCGCCATATTGTCCATTTCAGGTGAACGACCACTTATACAAACGCGGGTATTATCTTACTGATGGGATCTACCCTAGCTGGTCCGTGTTTGTGAAGTCTTTTCCATATCCTCACATCCCGAATGAAAAAAAGTTCAAGAGGCAACACGAGGCCGCAAGAAAAGATGTGGAACGGGCGTTTGGTGTGTTAAAGGCGAAGTGGGAAATACTAAATCGTCCAATGCGTTCGAAAACGGTGAAAAAGATAAGGTTACTCGTGTATACGTGCATTATTTTACATAACGTGCATTATTTAATTTTTATTTTTATTAATATTTTTTTAATTTATAAACATGCATAATTTTACAACAAATAAAAAAAAAAAAAAAAAAAAACCCAAGTCCCCTATTAGGGGAGTGCCGCCATCAAAATTCGGTGTTAGGGAAGTTTAAGAGGGGAGTTGATGTGGCACTATCTGATTCGTGGTGTGTAAGAGAGAGGACTCCCTCTTAGGGGAGTGCCCCTCTCACCAGACCTAGTGGTCAATGAAATGCATATTAAATGATTTTACTTATATTCAAGAAACCACTTGCATCCATATTTGCTAGATTAAAACCCTTATTTGCTGATGAATTCGTCGAAACTCAACGGTATGATGTATGATTAACCTTACAATTTACCAATTTTTTTTAACATTTTTTCATGTAGAATGCAAAAAAAAAAAAAAAAAAAAAAAAAAAAACGAATTTGCAGAACTTACATCATCGGATTTATTGTCAGGCAGGTGCATTGAGATCGTTTTCAACTTCAAGTTTTTCATTTCAGGGGAATTAGAATTATCATAATCATGTGATTCCGATTGGTGTTTTGATTTTAATCATAATCGTTCGTCGAAACTCAACGGTATGATGTATGATTAACCTTACAATTTACCAATTTTTTTTAACATTTTTTCATGTAGAATGCAAAAAAAAAAAAAAAAAAACGAATTTGCAGAACTTACATCATCGGATTTATTGTCAGGCAGGTGCATTGAGATCGTTTTCAACTTCAAGTTTTTCATTTCAGGGGAATTAGAATTATCATAATCATGTGATTCCGATTGGTGTTTTGATTTTAATCATAATCGTTCATGAAGGTGCAAGTGTCGGTGGCTCCTGCTAGCTCAATTACCAGTGTCGTTGACGTTGGGCTTTAAGGTACAACCGATGGATCACTACTACTAGAGAGAATGATGGTGAAATTGTTTAGGTAATCAAGTGATATCTATTGATTTTTTTCTTTTTCTTTTGTTTGTTAAGATAGTGATAATGCTGATGACTTGAAGTGTTTACAGTGGGTAATGGTGAGTGTATAGACACCCTTTTTTGTCAATTTGTTGAAAATTGTCTTAGATTTGTATGTGTTATGATTTCTCATTTGACCCATTAAGTCGTTTACCCAATGTAACCTGTTAGTTTATATTCCATCTACAGACGTGAAAAGAAGCCCTAGAGGCTAGAGGACCTCATGGTTTTCTGTTGACGAGCTCAGACGGGTCAGGAGGCCGCGCAACCACGGTACTCGGGCCTGATGACGACATGTTAAACGATTCTAGTTCTTGTTGTATTCATGAATACTAGTTTTTTATATTTATGAATAGTTATTCAGTGAATCATGGTGACAATAGTTTTTTAAAATTGGTGCTAAAGACCTGGAAGTTTATTTGGCAAATAAATAATTTACACTAGTTTTATACATTTTGTTATAATTGCTTAATTATAATTTTATACAATTTGTTGTTGTTAATTGTGAATTGTTTTTAACATTCCGTCACAAGTGCGCTGCAAAACTTTAAAGCTCTAAACTGAAATTGCGTTGAAAATTCGTCATAAATTTCCGACCCCATATTTTTGTCGTAAATGTGTTAAAAATTGCATAGTAAATAGTTTTCAACGGGGCTTTTTCCAAAATCAAGTTTTTGTTAGAAAATTCCAAATTTCTAGTAGTGATTCATGTTTTTGAACGGAATTAATGTTTTTATTATGAGTATTATGGTTTTGGGTAAATATGTAATTGATTTTATATATTAGAGTGGGGAAATATGTAAATATCCAGTTAATAGTTCATTAAGGGTAAAATAGTCATAAATAAGAGTTATTTTAATGAAAATGGGAAATATGTAATATATATGAGTTAGGAAGGGGAAATATGTAATTGATTTTTTGTTTTGGGGAAATACGTAATAAGGCAGCTTAAGAGGGAGAAATATGTAAAAAGCCCTTTTTTGTAAAATATTTTTTTGTAACATTTTGTATAGGTAATAATCAAACGGGTGAGGGGTTTTGAAAGGCATTTTTGGTGAAGTTCATTGAGCTAATGGACCAAGACCTGTATCGAGATGTTGACTCGGTGTCATCTAAGTGGCGAAAAATGAGTGGGTTCGTCAATAAGTTTTGCGAAGAATATAATAAAGTATATGGAAGTGGGTGTCGTAGCGGGATGAGCGACGATGATGTGTTCAAAAAGACGTTGGATCTTTACAAGTCGAACAATAATACCACGTTTGGACACGTTCGGGCATGGGAAATTATGCGAACATACCCAAAATGGGCGCCGATCCCGAACGAGGTGGAGATGGCGAAGGCGAAGCGGCAAAGGACATCAGAATCCGGTAGTTATAGCATCGGCGGCTCAAACGCGAGATGTCACATAAACTTAAACGATGACGCCGAGTTCGACGAAGAAGAATACGCCGTACATGAAGCGGAGCGTCCCCCGGGCCGGGACAAATCAAAGAAGGAGCAGGCGAAGGAGAAAGAGAAGCAAAAGGTCGACCTGAAGATGGACGAGTTTATGAAGCAATTTAAAACGTACACCGAGGTCACGGCCCAAAAGGCGAGGGCGAAGGAGCGGACGATCCAAGAAAAGTCTCGTGTGGCGGGAGAAAAAATTCGATTGTCCGATGAAAAGATTCGATTGTCCGATGAAAAGATTCGGCTCAAGGAATGGGAAATATTAACAATGGATGTCGATAGTTATCCCGAGCCGAAATGTTCGACTTTGCTAAAACTACAAAACGACATCATGAAGAAGCATCAAAGTGGTTGATTTTTTTTTAAGTTTATGTTTTTTTTAATCTATTAGGATTTTTTTTAAGTTTATGTTTTTTTTAAGTTTATGTATTGTTTTTTAATATTAATGAAAATATTTTCTTAATTTATTTGTTAAATGTTAAAAATAGTGGAAGATTAAAAAATAAAAAAATAAAAAAGTGGTGAGGTAGGATCATCGTCCCATTTCCACTAAATTTGTGGGATGGACCATCCTCCCAAGGATGGTGATGTGGCGATGACGTGGCGGATCATCCTCCCTTAGAGAATCATCCCCATACCATGTAGCCTTATTAGCTGATTATGAATGTAGCCCTTTTATGTTCTACTGTGTTTTGAAGAAACTGAAACATGGAAAATCAATTGTTGATAAGTCTTTTTGTTGAAACTGGTACAAGTAATTTTTATCATCTAAGCAATTAAACTGATGTTGCCTTTATTCCATCAAAGGTGTCTAGACATTTCTACCATTTATAGTATAATGTGTATAATGTGTATATGTGTATTTTAGTACACATATCTACTAAAATATGTATGTGAATAAGTATTGTTTAAAATTTTAACGAGTGAATCTATTTGACGTGTAATGGTGTATATATTTGTCAAAAAATTTAGTTTCTTAATCAATAAATTGTTGGGTTGGAATATGGCTTTTATTGTATATATTTGCCAAAAAAATTATCTTATTAATCCATAAAATAGCGTATTAGATGGTGTATAGAGGATGAATCTCATAATAGTTTACATTGCTACTTTAGCAGATACAGTTGGTGACGAAATGAATTGGGTGACAGATACGATTTGTGTGGGTCATTATCTTTATATCTATTATAAATAGGGATGGTAATGGACAGATAATGGTAATCGTTAGTATGTTAACAAATACATGCTGGGACTTCCTGACACATTTCATCTTCAACTGAATATTTTTAACACTAGAACAAAGCATTATTGGAAAAGGGTTAATGGGAATAAAAACAAAATTTCAATTCTTTCGGGTATGTTGTTTTCGTAGTTGGACCAGTTCTTTTTTTTAGCGGCAAATTTCCTTCATTCTTGTCGTCTATGGGACTTGAACAGTTGAACATAAGCCATCCCCCTCCCAAACCCAAGTGTTTAAAAGTTTTGCCTTTGCCAATGGACCACCACCCCATTGATAGTTGGATCAGGTGACACCTAATATCATACTTGAGACTGTAAATTTTATTTTATTAATCCTATACCTAAATACTTGTTCCATTAACTGTCTCCAATGTCTCGGGTATTGCCGTCGCCTGTCGGGTCTCATATTTTTTGCCATATCGATATTGACTATAGGGTCTTAAGATCTTATATAATCCGATGGGCTTTGTTTAAAGTAGTGAATTATAAATTATAAACAAATTTTGTTAAGATGATATATTTTACAAATTTGCACTAGACAAAGTGGCATTTAATAAGACGATATATTTTACGAATTTGCACTAGACATTTGATAAAAAATAATCATGAAGTGTTTTTACTTGCTGATTTCAACACCTAAAGTCTAAATTCATACCAGCCAATTTTGGTGATTTAAATCCTTACGGGCTATAACATTACTGTTGAATAGAGTGTAAAGAAGAAAGCCATCAAGGTGATTTATATCTATTAAAAACTTCTATCAAGTCGAGTTTATACGAGTTCAAGCTTGAGTTTGTGCCTTTACTGAAGTTCACTTGATAAATGAGCTTGAATTTCATATACAAACAAAGTTGTAGTAGGCTCGCAAATTTACTGAAGCCAACGAGGTGAAACATTTAAAAAAAAAAGACAATAAAATAAAAGAAACATTTAAAAAATAAAATAAAATGAAAGAAACATTTAAAAAATCAATCTCCTAACTCAAAATTAACCCATTTCGTCCGGTCCACTGACTTTTTTAGCCTTGCAGTTGATCCACAAAAAGACACAGTTTGTACCTCTCAAAAAATTGAGTCAATGTTGATGCGTTTGCCTACAAAAATAAGTTCATTCTTTGCCTTCCATATGTCAAAATTATCAATCCTAAGTTCACTATTTGTAGGTCTATTATCGTTTGTAGGTTCATAATTAAAATTTGTTTTTGCTATGAATTTTAGAAGTGGTTTTATGAACCTTCTCGTTTTAATTTTTGCCTTTTTACATAAGTTTGATTTCAATTTCACCTTGAATGATTAGTAAAATAAAATAACAAATATCTACAATAGAAAACTAGAAATTAACTAACTTGCAATGCATTTGTACCAGAAAGAGTAATTTGAATAGGAATGATAAATCGCAAAATTAAATTAACAAATATCTCATATAGCAATCTATTATCTATTATTCTATTATATATAATAAATGTGTTAATTTTTGCTGATGTGTCAAGCTAGGATGGCTCTAAATTTTGCTTTTTGGCTGGAAAATCCCGTCTGCTTTTTTCCTTAATTTTGAAGCCCCGAATTAGTTTACCCGACCCACTAAATCGGATCCTATAATACCCTTCTTTTTTCTCATTCCGCTTCTCACTGTTCATATTGTTTCTCTGAAACCCTAACTACACTCCCTTTCTCTGAAACCCTAACTACAGCCGCCTTCAACAATCTTCGTATCATCATCATCATCGTTCAATCCCAGATCTTCATCATCCTTTTTTAAACCCTAGCTGTCAACACGTCTTTTTTCATCTTCTTGTGAGGTTTTTTCTACATAGATCTAAACGCAGGTTTAATTCGATCCAAGGCAGCACAACGACATCAATCACAATGGAGTGGTATCTTCGATTTGGGTTATTAGTGGCCGAAATTAGGTTAAGGATGCGACTTTTGGCCAGAATCCTCTTCAGCATCAAGTCAATATAGTTATGCTATTGTTAAGGAAAATATGGTATCCACTCAATCACCAGATGCCAAAATCATCAAAGAAGGGTCAGCCAGTTAGTTATTTGTTCTAATTTTGATTAATTTGTATTCAAATATATGATTGAATTTGGTTTAAATTGTTGGGGATTTTGTAGGCAGGTTGTAATTAGGGCTCGACTGGGTTTATTCCGCTTAAGAACACGGATAAGAACAACGTCAACGGCTTCACCCGGTACCGGTATACAGGTTCTATTTTATTTGTATTTAGTTTAATGTTTTGTTCAAAATGAATCAGAAGAGGAGTTTAACTGAAATTATTTTTTCCTTTAGCTGGAGTATAGGTTTGCTAAGATGCCTCTTACACCGTCCCCATCTGGTATATTGTTAATTTTGATAACTTGGTTTTATAATTTATATTTTCAATTTGTTTGAGTTAATTGATTATTTTTAAAGTATATACGGGTTTACATCAGTGTCCTCATGATCGATCATTCACTATGGAGAAATTTTGAAGAGCTATGAAATTAAAGGCTCAAGACATAAAGTGTGAGCCTGTGTACGCTCGAGGCAAGCTAAGCGTACATCCATTCCAGGCTTTTTTAGTTGTTTTAGACTAGATTTTGGCTGGTTAAATTGTTTAGAGTAGTTTACGCAGGTTAGGCTGGTTCAAACTTCTTATGATTGAGTTTATTCCTTAATCGGGCCATTGAAATTGAGTAATATATATGCTCAGTACCAATTGAAGTTGGGCCCATGTGCGTACAAGTTCCAGTTTTTTTGCAATTGCTTAATAAGTGAATTAGTCCAACAGTGTACAAAGTTTAATTCAATTGTTTTTCAATTACTGTTTTTTGTACTGCCCTTCTGATTCCATAATAATTGTCTACATATAGTGAATGCATATATATATATATATTATAATATGTATAATTTTTAAAGGATGCTGGATAGTGTGTATATTCTATAGATTTATACTTTTGTTTTGCAAAATGGCTTAAAACCCTTATCAGATGTTTTGCGCTCACAAGTTTGTATGTTCATATATATCATCTGTTATAGTTATCTCTATTTTTTGTATTGGTTTAACCTTTTTTTCATAATGTGCCTTTTTTTTTGACTTTTCATCACAGGAAGCTAAGAGAGATTTGGCTCACCACCTTGAAGTTGGAAGTTCCACCAATTAACATCACAGTCACAGTTTGTTCACTACCTTCTGATTTTGGTTACTGGTTGTTTTTGATGTTGAAGCCGGTGGTTTTGATTTTGTTAACCAGATTTACATGTTCACCCCCCCCCCCCAAAAAAAATCTCTATTTTTTCATCTACATACAATTGTATCGATTATCGCTTTCCTACGGTTGGTAACCATTGTTTCATTAAATCTTTGAATAATAGTATATATAGACGTGTGTTTGATTTTGGCATTGTTTTGGTAATTTATTTTCGTGTTGCGATTCATATTAGCCTGTTCTAATGCCTTTAACTGATTTAGTTTAGCAGTGGAGGGAAGAATTCCAACAGTGGCGATGTTGTCGAACAGAGGAATCCATATGCAAAATGTAGAATGCGTCTTTTGCAATGGTGGGTTATCTATTAATTACCAGCAGGTTTGCGGAAGGAGTATGGCATTACATAAAAAAGTTTGTTGAATATACCCTTAGGCCAAAACAGTGATACAATTTGTGAAAAAAATGAGTATAAACGACTTGGATTTTTCAGCGGCTCGGAGGAGATTGATTCATGCAGTCTATGCTTTAACGATGTCGAGTATATGGAAAACAAGAAATGGGAAAGTGTTCAAAGCACGCTTACATGAGAAGTCATTTGTTCTTAAGGTATGTCGTTTTAAAACACACACATAACTACACCATAGACAAAATAATTTTAATACACTAGGGGTATTTTGGTAATTTCTTTAAAGATATAATATGAGACATATGCTACTCTCTATGTGCCAGGTCAAAACATGATATATAAAAGACTTGGTGAGCTCTTGATGTCAAGGACTTGATAAGTATAATGACAAAAATTACATAACTAGAAAAATTATCAATGAAAGTTCTTTAAAATATTGACATGCTTGCTGACATGATTTTTACATAATTGTAGAACTGGCACAACTGAAGGGTGTTGTGGTAGTACTTCATTTCTCCCTTCCATTCATCATTGGCGCGATGTGATATAGCGGTGATATGGCGCGATGAAGGAGACGATGAATCGTCAGTCAACAAAATGACATTCGAGAAATTGCGGTCAGAGGTTTGGTATGCTTAATAACGATTTTATGTTGTTAGAGAAATGTTAATTCATATGACATTATTTTGGATTTTGTTTAGGTTGGAAAAAAGGCATTGGAAAAAAGGATTTGCGATCGCGATTGATATGCCGATGGATGTTAAATAGGTGGTGATACTTTACAGATCTATAAATCGCCACCCGATTTCTCTCTCTCATCCACACCATTATTTCCACCTTTTCGTCACAGGTCAAATGATCCTCTTTCTACATTTTTATTTTCATCATTTCACATTTATACGCTCTGATTATGGAAAATATTATTATTTTATACAATGATTGTGAATTTGTGAACAAATTGAGAACAAGTTTTGATTGTCTTTTGTTGCAGAAATTGTTTAGATGAAAAGATGATGTGGCAAACTATATTTTTAGGTGTACTGTTTCAATTGATTTTTGTGTTTGGTGGTAGTTATGAGAAGAATGTTTACATATGGCTTATGCCTGAATCAGTTTAGTATGGGAACAAAACTCTTATTTTAAGTAAGGATATTTTTGAACAGCATCTCGGTCAGGGCTATACATGACCAAAGCTCGGTCGAAGTGGGATTCGAACCTGAGCACTCCCGGGCAGGAACCCACAAGGTGGTAATCTCAAAACTGATGGGAGTAAATACAAGGATGAATCTGGTACACTCAAAGATGGATTCACTAGGTTACTAGATGTTGTTACATTAAACAATGTTGTTGAGTACAACTTTGGAAAAGTTGATCCGTCTGTCCTGTAACATGGGATCCATGTGGTTGTTCTTTGCAAAGGAGATGAGGTATTGTTGTTTGTGGATTTTGTTGGCGGTTTTCGAGTTTTTTAATGATTCGGTTGTGGTTTTGCTGTGTGCAGTTGCAGTATGGTGTAGATGAGTCATACAAGTTGTATGTTAATTCAAAAGGGAATCCAAATTATGCACATATTGAGGTTGATGTCACTGACAGTTTTATAGTTTCATATGTATTATGTTTTTTGATTGGATGAATGTTTGCGCAGGCGGCTACGGTTTATGGAGCTCTACACGCGCTGTAGGTTAGTCCAGTACTCTACACCGCATGATAGATCTATTCACGAATCAAACGATGTTTTAAGCATGGTGACGAGTTTTGTTATGATTTTTGGGTCGAATCAAACCCGTTTGGTTCGGTCTGGTCTGGTCTGGTTTGACACGTTTTCACATTGTTGTGAAGTTCTTAAAAAGTCAAGACTCGAATGAGTCAGTATCGTGAATAGAGGTTGGAAACCGCTATTTATCGAGTGATTTTGATTGGCCAATTATTTAAGGCTACATATGAAACCGGTTTATTAAAAGATTTAGCAAAAATGAAAATGGGTCGAATGGGCCTCCTATGTTTTGTTTTGAAATTAGATTGCTATTGTAATAGCATAGTTTCTATAATCATATTTAAAGCACCTACTATATTCAATTTGTTTATCTGTTGCTGTTGTTCTTAGATAAGTTGTTCACTTATGCTTTTATCTTAATAGGTGCGTGCTGGATAAAAGTTTCATGAGAAGATGGCATTTGAAAGATAGAACTCCATGTGATAACAAAGGTGCAGTGTTACAATATCATAGGCTAGGGATCCACTGCCAGTCTGTCAACTGTACGACTAATGGGGCCCGCTAGAGTTATCTGATGAGCTCTGTCCTGTTGAATGTGTTAGAGAAATAAAAAGGGACGGGGAACAACTCACGGTTCTTGAAAAAGCAAAAAACTATAATACATTGGTTGTGGTTAATTTCTATTGCACTTCGTGTGGTAGTTGCAAATATATTTAACATGGTTTTGCTAAATTGTGCAAAGGGTCTGGTGATGAACATGGTTTTGCTAATTTCTTTCTACTGATTTGGTATGATCAAGAATCATATAATTTGATTTGATTTCGGTATTGCAGCCCGGTATGGACGTACGCAATTGCTATGCCGACGAGCACTATTTACCAACCTTTTTCTATGTGTGTAAACTTATTTGACTTTAACAAGTTGTGACAATATTTGAACTCTCATTCAGTTTTTTTTTCTTGCTAATATTCAGATGCTTGATCCACACGGGATTGCAAACTTGTCGGTAACACACGTCGACTGGTCTGAAGGAAAATGGCATCCGAAATCTTACCACGAGCAAGACTTCTCATACCAACTAATAAAAAATATAACGGTATGATTATGTTAAACGAGGATGACGACAACTCGTGACACCATAATATGTTGATTTTAACACATTTTGGTTGTTTGATTCTTGGAGTCGATGACCAAAAGTGTTCATGTTACAAGTGAGGAAAAGGTATGTCCTTTTGTTCTTAATCTTGGTTGTGTTTACTAAATTCTAGATAATGCCAAATCATAACTTGAATTATGCAGAAGAAAACTATGGTTATGCCATGTATGTGGAACGGGATCAACCGACCGTGTTACTTATTTGCAAGAAAATTTAAGCCCGATACTCTACACCGCATGATAGATCTATTCACGAATCAAACGATGTTTTAAGCATGGTGACGAGTTTTGTTATGATTTTTGGTTCGAATCAAACCCGTTTGGTTCGGTCTGGTCTGGTTTGACACGTTTTCACATTGTTGTGAAGTTCTTAAAAAGTCAAGACTCGAATGAGTCGGTATCGTGAATAGAGGTTGGAAAGCGCTGTTTATCGAGTGATTTTGATTTGCCAATTATTTAAGGCTACCTATGAAACCGGTTTATTAAAAGATTTAGCAAATGAGGAAGTTATTGAAGATGATCAAGGAGATACAGTAGGTAAATTGAATAAAAGAGGGGTAGATCAAAAGAACCAGATATCCCTACAGATTTGGTAATTTTTCGTTAGTTAGGCGAATAATTATATTTTGTTGGTTATATCTTGAAAGTAAAAATATATCTTTTCATGGTTGTAACCAGAATCCCATTTAGAAAACGGAGTTCTTGAGAATCAAAGTAGGCGAAGCAAGAGACGCCATTCATACGTACAAAAGAGAAGCCAAAGAAAGCGCGAAAAGATGTTCAAAAGCAGAATGGGCGATTAATCTGTGTACCTCAAGGGTAATTTATCAATCTCAACGTTGAAATCGTAACCGTTTTTAATAATTCAAACTATGACCCATTGGCGACGACAGTGAAAGTTAAGGAGCGACATTGGTTACACTGTCTGTATGAATTATTATTGGCCGATGAGTTATAGTTTAGATTATTAAAATCCAATTTGCCTTTTTTTCTTTATTATTTTGATTTTTGGGTATGCAGGTATTGGATCTTGAAACTCGATTAAACGAAGAAACCATCAAACATCCTTCTGGACTATAACATGTAGCAAAACTGCACGGGTTTAGGTTAGATATGTTGCACGAGGAGTCTGATGTTAGGTCTGATATTCGGGATTTTGGGAGTTTGTTGTTGCAGCTTTTGACAGGGAGGAATTGGTGTGGGCCATTAGATGAGGTGTTAGATTAGCGGGCCGGGGTTTGGCCGTTGGAAATGACGATAAAGATTGCGAGAATAGGAATAAGGTGTTCGTGTAGGCATGGTGAAGACGATGTTTATACGAGGATGACGATGGTGCGGAAGATGGCTGATGATCGGGTAGCGGATGTTGGATGTTTGGTAAACGAGTTTAGCGCGGATTTGGAGATACCGTCTTTCTTCTTCTGTCCAATATTACAGGTTAGCATTTCTCTTTGTTGATTGTTGCATATGGTGTTTGTGTCTAATGGGAGTGTGTTGGTTGCAGGATGTAATAAAGGATCTACACATTGCTTCGGATGGATTTTCATATGAGCTCAGCGCCATAAAGCAATGGCTAGATATGGGGAACAATACGTCACCAATGACAAATTTAGAATTAGAACACCAATGGCTTACGCCTAATCACACCCTTCTTTCGTTAATACAAAATTGGCACAAGAAAAGATCCATCCCCATCCCTCTAACATAAACCATATGTATGAAAGTATACAATATGTTCATTGTTTGAATCATAGAAAATTAACAAAGTTTCTTGATGTTTTGTACTTAAACTAGCATGATGCAAAATCGAGTTTAAACACACTTAAAGGTGGTGTATATGCGTCAGTCCTGCAATTTCTCATTGTATATGCATGTTTAATGCAAGACTTGGTTAACATTTTGGAGACGGGTATGCCTAAGCTACGTCCTATATACCACCAGTTGTCAAGAAAAATGCAGACACCCACGTAGTCAAAGGGACCTATAGAACGACTAATAGCGTTGGCACTGAGATTACGAAGCTGGTATTACAAGCATGAGTCAAGTGTACGTCTTTATGTAATATACACGTACCACACATACCACGTATATTTGAAATACTCGATTCCAAAGAATAGATACTCAGCAATAATATCCGAGGAAGACTGGTCTCAATACAACTACCGGCTTGAGGGAAACCATCTACAATAGTAGGTGCAATCACAACTGGATTCATCAACCAGCAATGAATTGCAGAATGCAGATAATGAGACAAAGATATGATATTAACTAATAAATACTTCATTTTTTTAATAATGTAGTTCTCTCATTACGTGTCTAGATTTCTGTGTAGTGTACATTTATTTGAAATGAAAGAAACAGGAATGAAGAACTATGTGATCAAACAAACGTACATTTTAGTCTTTTAAATGCTGTTTTATTCTTCAAGTGTGATTATTTAGCAATTCAATCCATTCGATTGAATAATGTATACATTTTTTTAAATGTTTTGAGTTCCCGGAATAGTGAGCCCTGAGTTCTATAGGCATTGGCGGAGGTTAATGGAGGCTCGGGGTGCCTGTCCTCTACCAATTTTTCGCTCGTAGTGTTTAGTTTTACTAAAAATTTTCAAAACTTATTTTCTGTAGTATAAAATATTGAACTTTTAAGAGTCCGGCTCCCACCAAGTTTTCGTTCAAGCTCTGCCATTGCCTATACAGTTGTCCACCCTACACTTGGCTAGGCCGACTCTGTTTTATGATGATAAAATTTCATGGTTTCATACAGGGTTTACAAAAGGGGCAGTGCTATAGGGGTATTCGTTTTTCTAGGGGAGGTTGTCGGTTTAAGGTAACGGTTTTATCACAGTGAGCATTCCAGCACTGAGTCTCATCAACAATTTCAAAACTTTTTTGTATTTTTTTATATAAGTTTAACCTTTTAAAAATGTAAGATATGGAAGAGGTGCGGAAGATGGCTGATGATCGGGTAGCGGATGTTGGATGTTTGGTAAACGAGTTTAGCGCGGATTTGGAGATACAGTCTTTCTTCTTCTGTCCAATATTACAGGTTAGCATTTCTCTTTGTTGATTGTTGCATATGGTGTTTGTGTCTAATGGGAGTGTGTTGGTTGTAGGATGTAATGAAGGATCTACACATTGCTTCGGATGGATTTTCATATGAGCTCAGCGCCAAAAAGCAATGGCTAGATATGGGGAACAATACGTCACCAATGACAAATTTGGAATTAGAACACCAATGGCTTACGCCTAATCACACCCTTCTTTCGTTAATACTAAATTGGCACAAGAAAAGATCCATCCCCATCCCTCTAACATAAACCATATGTATGAAAGTATACAATATGTTCATTGTTTGAATCATAGAAAATTAACAAAGTTTCTTGATGTTTTGTACTTAAACTAGCATGATGCAAAATCGAGTTTAAACACACTTAAAGGTGGTGTATATGCGTCAGTCCTGCAATTTCTCATTGTATATGCATGTTTAATGCAAGACTTGGTTAACATTTTGGAGACGGGTATGCCTAAGCTACGTCCTATATACCACCAGTTGTCAAGAAAAATGCAGACACCCATGTAGTCAAAGGGACCTACAGAACGACTAATAGCGTTGGCACTGAGATTATGAAGCTGGTTATTACAAGCATGAGTCAAGTGTACGTCTTTATGTAATATACACGTACCACACATACCACGTATATTTGAAATACTCAATTCCAAAGAATAGATACTCAACAATAATATCCGAGGAAGACTGGTCTTAACACAACTACCGGCTTGAGGGAAACCATCTACAATAGTAGGTGCAATCACAACTGGATTCATCAACCTGCAGTGAATTGCAGAATGCAGATAATGAGATAAAGATATGATATTAACTAATAAATACTTCATTTTTTTTTTAATAATGTAGTTCTCTCGTTATGTGTCTAGATTTCTGTGTAGTGTACATTTATTTGAAATGAAAGAAACATGAATGAAGAACTATGTGATCAAACAAACGTACATTTTGGTCTTTTAAATGCTGTTTTATTCTTCAAGTGTGATTATTTAGCAATTCAATCCATTCGATTGAATAATGTATACATTTTTTTAAATGTTTTGAGTTCCCGGAACAGTGAGCCCTGAGTTCTATAGGCATTGGCGGGGGTTAATGGAGGCTCGGGGTGCCTGTCCTCTACCAATTTTTCGCTCGTAGTGTTTAGTTTTACTGAAAATTTTCAAAATTTATTTTCTGTAGTATAAAATATTGAACTTTTAAGAGTCCGGCTCCCACCAAGTTTTCGTTCAAGCTCTGCCATTGCCTATACAGTTGTCCACCCTACACTTGGCTAGGCCGACCCTGCTTTATGATGATAAAATTTCATGGTTTCATACAGAGTTTACAAAAGGGGCAGTGCTATAGGGGTATTCGTTTTTCTAGGGGAGGTTGTCGGTTTAAGCTAACGGTTTTATCATAGTGAGCATTCCAGCACTGAGTTTCATCGACAATTTCAAAACTTTTTTGTATTTTTTTATATAAGTTTAACCTTTTAAAAATGTAGCAAACAAACAAATACTTAACTGGACTCATCTATCTGGCGCCTTCCGCTTTGTGAAGTTTCTTCAACCGACCCGCAAACAAACACCTCCTTTCCTAATTCTTTTATCTCCGTCTTCTTCGTCAGTCCACTGTCCCTTAAAACTATTTTTATATACAGATACTAGGTTATCACCCGGGTAGGAAAATTTAAATTACAATCAAAAGCACAGCCCACATAATTTTAGAAGAAAGTCGAAGCACAGCCCGCATTGGATCTCAAGTTCATGCATGATTCGGGTGTTTGCATGTGTGTTTAAGTTGATTATGGTGACTACGGCTTTAGAGAAAGTGCGAAGATGTGAGGATAAGAGAGGTTGGTTATGTGTTGATGACTATTGAACACACATATATTCATAAAAAGAATATGTATGGCAAGGCTGAGTCGGGTTAATCTAAACACACATATTCATAAAAAGATTTAAGGGTGTGTTGATGACTATTGAACCCGTATATTATTGTTGAAAATTATCATTCTAATATGTTGAAAATAATATGGTAATTGTTACCATTGATAAATCGCATTGTTTGCATATATATATATATATATATATATATATTTACGAATAACATTGAATTATTGAATATATATCCTCACAAATCTTATAAAAAACCCTTTTAATAAAATTAGTAAAATATTAATATCCTTAAAATAGAGCGACCCATGGGTACCACGGGTTATAACCTAGTTTTACTAATATGTGAGAGTGTAATTCAATTATGCAGTTATGATGTGAATAAGTTAACATAAGTTATTGAGTAAACAACCATTTTGGTTCATGAGGTTTGAGCAGTTTTACCACTTTAGTCTAAATCTCAAATCTCTTACATCTGGGTCCCTGTGGTTTCAGTTTTATTGGCATTTTGGTCCAAAAATGAAATCAGGTCTTGTTTGTCTTATAAAACCCTGCTATTTTGTCCTTTTCCTCAAGGGCAAAATGCTCATTTCATTTTTATAAATAAATACCAGCCGACATCTCCTTTCCTCTGCATTCTTCATTCTTGAAGAAACCCTAATCTACAACACCTCCATAGCCGCACCCCATCTCTCTGTGTCTCTTCGGCGCCTCGTCTTGCAGACAACGAACACCCACAACCATCCCTCAATTTCCTCTTCTCCTTTTCATCTCAAATACACCACACCACCCCCATTCCGCCTCGATTTAATGGCCAGCCACCACTGTGGTGGTGGCGACGCGCGAGAGAGAGAGAGAGAGAGAGAGAGAGAGAGATCGGAGAAGCAGAGAGGACGGCGGAGACACTGATTTCCTGGCAACTGCTCGTCGGCGGCGGTGGTACTGTTCCCGACTAATTTTCTCCAGTAAACCTCACAACACTCTCTTTTCTTTGGAATTTTTTTTAAGACCTGAGCGTATCGGTAGTTAATGTGTGCGTTTTTCCGATGATGATGATGTTGAAGTTAAGATGATGATGAAGAATGTGGTGGCCGGCGACGGCACGGCCACCGGAGCTACGGGTCGACGACATCAGGCAGTTGCAGTTGGGGTTACAATGGAACACATAATCTGGTTTCAGGGAAGTGTGACTAGGATGAAATAGACCACATAATGTTGGTTTAGTGTCTTTAGACTTTAGAGATTTGCCAAATCACTATACAAAAGGATTGATTCTCACTTTATGAATATTCTGTTTGTTTGATTTTTTTTTGTTGGATTGATTCTCACTTTATGAATATTCTATTTGATTGATTCTCACTATACAAAGGTTTGGCGGTGGTGGCTGATAGTGGTGCAGCGGTGGCTGGTAGTAGCGCTAGAGGGGGTGGTGGTGGTCGGGTGGTGGTGATGGTGGTAGTGGTGATGAGGCTGTGGTGGTAGTGGTGATGGTGGTAGTGGTGGTGGTGAGGCTATGGTAGAGAGAGATAGATGGTTGAGTCGGCTGGTATTTATTTATAAAAATGAAATGACCATTTTGGCCTTGAGGAAAAGGACAAAATAGAAGGGTTTTATAAGACAAACAAGACCTGATTTTATTTTTGGACCAAAATGGCAATAAAACTGAAACCACATGGACCCAAATGTAAAAGGTTTGAGACTTGGACTAAAGTGGCAAAACTGCCCAAACCTTAGGGACCACAATGGCAGTTTACTCTAAGTTATTAAACAAAATAATAAGTTTAATACCTTGCATAAACACAAATGGCAATCCGTATGTATGTAGTTGTCCATTATCAAGAACCAAGACAGGAATTGAAAGGGCAATGTTCTAGTCATTGAAGTGTTGAACGATTGCAGGAGGTATTATTAGGTAGGTCAGTAGGTGTATATACAGATTAAAGAAGATAAGAGTCGTTGAAGTGTTGAACGATTGCCGATTTAAAAATTGGTGTGAGTTGCAGGGCTAGGCCTTGAACGTTTGATATTGGCGACTATCGATTGATGACCATCAGAATTCTTGAACGTTTAATCTTCAATCTCTTTAATTTTTCCTATTTCCTCGCTCATGGTAACACGGCTTCCTTAGTTGAAGTGTCGCTCAATCAGGCCCAATACATATACACTTACGTTTTTTTGAAATCCGGAAGCCCTATTTTTTATGGCCCTAAGCAATTGCCTAGTCTTATGGGCCAGCCCTGGATGGTGTACAGAACTATTTTAACCGCAACAGCTTATCACCAAATTTTAGCAAAATCATTAACTCAAGTGGGAGCCACTTGACATGTATAAATGAAAATTAACTTATGCTTAGCAGGGTGCTATGTAGGTTCATGAACGATGTAGTTTTTAGACCACGTGTAGTGGTCAAGTCCTATAACTCTATAGATGTGGGGTTATACGACACGCGACAAATGTGTAAGAAAAGAGGGTTACGGGGGTTATATAACTTCAGTGCGTAGTGAGATTATACCCCTTCAATTATACATATTATATATATGTATGTGTATATATGTGTGAGAGAGAGAAACCAATGAATCAGGCGGTATGCATATCAAGGCCTCCGACTTTTCATGCCCATAACGCCTGGGGGCGGTGTACCCGGCTCTATGGGACGGGATGGTGGTCTATGGTGCCAGATACCGCCCAACTATGTGTGGTCTTATGAAGAAATGTCACAACAAGTAGGGGCGGCCTAGGTGGTTTCATGCACCCCTTCAATTTTGGCTTTTGAAGTATATATGTGATTAAATTATGAATGTCCCTCGTGAAATTTTAACTCCGCTCCACATAAAATTTTTAACACCTGGTAAAAATATATAATATCACCTCTGGCTGGAGTTGATAGACGAAAATGGAAAACAGAGCAAGTCAAGAATGTTGTAGAACTATGTGAACAAGAAAATGAAGGTGCTGTTTGTTTTTTCATAAAACCTCTGCGCTGTCTCTTCTGTCTGCGCGACGCAGAACACGCACTGACATTGTCACGCGCAGACTGTTTATTTTTCCGAACACGTTTCATTAAAAAAGGTCTGCGCGAGGTCTTTTTGGTGCAGACTTGGTCCAACCACTTCTAAGATCTTCTAAGGTATGTAGAGGGTTAAACACCACCACCGACCACGACCCACCACCACCGACCACCACCGTCCATCACCACCACCACCATCCACCATCTACCACCCACCACCATCCATCACCACTACCACCATCGACCACACCGTCCATCACCACCACCATCGTCCACCACCCACCACCGTTCATCACCACCACTATCCACCACCCACCACCGTCCATCACCACCACCACCACCGGCCACCACCCATCAATGTCCACCACCCGCCACTGTCCTCCAATTACCACCGTCCACCGTCCACCACCACCGTTCATCACCACCACCGTCCACCACCCACCACCTGTGACAACCCTCACAAAACCAGGTATCCGTACAATTAATTAACATTTAATTAGTTCTTAATTACTGTGCTTGCTTACAATTGTGGTTAAACTGCTTCTTGATTTCTGGTACATACATACTCATGCATCACATTTTATACTGTCACTCTATTACTTACACACAAACATTAGTAACAACCTTGATGCACAAAAGCACAGTGAGCACACTATACGGATAACCCAGTAAACATGCTGACATTGCCAGCACCTAGACAGACACTATATTGAGGCCAGTATGAGCCGGGAGTAGATTACTGTAACAACTCTCATAAAAAAGTACTATTTATTACTTTAATTTAACCAATAGGAAACCCTAATTGAGAAACCCAAGTGATTCTGCATAAACCCTAAAATTTTCAGAACAATCGGAATCAGGATCAGGACCCCTAAAACTCAGGGGGGGGGGGGGGTAAACCCTAGTTAACAATTATCTAAAAATACTCGTTGTCAAAAATAGAATTTACAAAACAGTCGAGTCAGCAGAGCTAGTCCCAACCATGGCTACCCTATAACCTATTTTTAACCCTTACGCACCGTAACAAATTAAGTCTTACGGTCCGTAAGCACCCTTACGCACCGTAACAATTTTAGGCTTACGGTCCGTAAGCAAAGTGAAATTTTAACTATAAATAGCAGACATTGGCAATCGAAATTGGAAGTTAAAACGACGTAAAAAGTCGAAAGATACACTAAGTTACATTCTGTACACTATCAAAACACACACGAATTCCGAATTTCTGCCGCAAAACAGGGTAATAACTCGATCGCTATTACGATTCATTTTCCGACGATCAATATATCCAATGGATGTTTAAGTGCCGCCCACATTAGGGTTATACTTTGTCGTTCGTCGTTAATTCGATGGATGAAGTATCGCACTTTGTCGTTCGTTGTGAGAATTTGATCTCGTGAGTTATCGTAAATGCTGTATTGATTACTAACCCGGTTTTGTGTGCATTATTATTTAAATTAGGTTAACAAGGCTAATCCGTAGAGTAAACTCTATCCGTGTTAAATCTGCAATGTGAGTCATTCTCTTTTTATCAAATTACTTTCCAAATCATGTTTATTTTCAAAGTTATAATTACGGGGATTAAGTCTTTGTAATCACCAAATTACAGCCGGTATGTGGGGTTTTGTATACATTACTTGATAATCGTCACCATTGGGGCAGCCAATTGGGGGATATGACCATAGTCACAGATTCGGTCGAGTGACAAATACCGTGGGTAGTTGGTTTGATATCAGAAACATTGTAATCGCTCTTAATACTGTAAATTATAACAAATGTGTCATTTTAGTAAATAGAATGATTCACTCAGTATTTCCCGCTGACAAAACCTTTTTCAAACATGTTTCAGGTGATCTGTTGTAATTCAGGAAAAGTGCTTGGGAGCATTTCAAGCTTAAGATAGTGGCTCATTATAAAATAAAGAAATATGTTTTGTAATATAAAGATTTCTCTGTAAAATAGTAGTATTGTCAATTACAGGGGTTTTATCCCAAGTTGTGAAATAAAATAATCGGGAAAAATTTTAGCTTTAAAACGATCCTGAAGATAAACTTTCGCTGTTAAACTCAATTAAATAAATACCACGGGATTTTCTGTCCCGCGGCTCCTGAAACGGGTCAAACCGGGTCGAGGGCCGTGACAATTACTACACTAGTAGGGAGTGTAGGGAGGTGAGAATCATTATACTACGTCACTAGGTGATAGTTATAGTGCCCGGAAGTGCCTAAAACCTACTTAAAGTGCAGAATTCTGCACTAGTAATCAAAATTCAGCATTTAACATAACTAGTAAAGTGCAATAACTTGGTAAAATAATACTAGACACTTTCCAAAGTGTCGGGAATTTACTGTGTCACTAAAAATAATATTAAAGACACTTTAAAGCCTTGTTTGACACTTTAACGGATCAATATCCAACCGAACAACCGGACTTTACCCGGAACATAAAATTTTTGCCAAATACATTGTTTTCACTTTTCTGAGCTAGTTAGAGTCCCCGAACACCCTAACACCCTTTATATTATACTACACACTTAATACACTAACTAATATCATTAGAACTTAACTAAAACCTAACTATAACATTACACCCCAACCATACCCCCCCCCTCAAAATGACGGTCACAAGGGGGTGACCCACCCCTTGTCCTCCTTTGATTATTTTAATCCATATGTTGAATATCTCGGGGACACATTGTATATTGGATAATGGTGATTAAGGGTTATAAGTAAACACTAAGGGTAATCACTTTCATTTCACAAATCACAACTCAAACTTGCTCTCTCCTTTCCCTCTTGCTTGGTCTCGGCCGAACACCATCACCACCATACCATCACCATCAAGTTTCATTCAAGCCATTTCTCACATACTCAAAGGTGCAAGGGATCATACAAGAAGGCTCGGTGCACTCGGAAGCTCAAGGACCACTCTAGATTTCTTTTATCCACCTCATTTACATCTTGTTTCTTCCCTAGCCTCGAGCTAGTAGTAAGTGCCTCTAAACATCATCTTGATCTTCATCTTGTTTAAGGTGGTTAATAAGTGATTTAATGGTTGAAAATTTGAAACACTAAAGAAAAGATGAATAAGTTGGATAAAGAAAATATATGTGTGTAAATCATGTTTGATCTTGTGTAGTATGATTATTTGATGTTTTTTGTTATTAAAAGTGGGATGGATCATCATCTAGACCAACTAGATCATGTTCAAGAACATGAACTAGTAGTATGTTAGTGTTAAAATTATAAAAGATGATGAACCCTTCCACTCATGAAACATGAACTTGAGTAAATGTAATTTTTCTTGTAAAATAAGACTCTAAACATGTAGATCTAAAGATCTACAAGTGGTTTTTTAGAAGAACCAAGTGAAAGATGCAAGATTTGTTAAAACTTGGACCTTACATACACTAAAAGCATTTTAGTGAATAAACAAGTGTGTAAACACTTGCATCACAAGAAAAATTTAACAAGAAATATTTTTGGTAAATCATGCCTAAAAGTTGTGAAACTTCAAGATCTTTAAAAATAAAGTTTTTAAGAAACTAATTTTATTTTTAAAGATAACAAGATCTATTAAATATGTTAGAAAGTTACTACATATTTTTACAGAACATTCAAGTCTATGAGTTTATGATTTAGGGTTGTTTTTGTCAAGATAGTGATTAAAGATTTCATATTGTTGATTGATGATCGTTGATTGAAATTTTGAAAAGAAAATGATACGCTTGTAAGCGTGGACACCTCCAGTTACAGAGGAAACTCTGGCGAAATTTTTCCAGAAATATAACACTTAGAAATATTTTTCTAAACAAATGTTTACAAAATATATTTTTAACTTTTTTTTCAAAATAAACTTCGCCATGATTTTTATTTCAAAAATTACAAAGTATCAGAGGTGGATTTTCGTAAATAAAACTTGTTAAATGTATATTTAGAATATATATTTCATAACGAAACGCTTGTGTGATTATATGATTATTTTGTGAACTAGATATATTATTTTTAGGATAAAAATAATATTACCTGGGAATATTATGAAATCACGACTCCAAAATAACACCAACGCTATCCCAAATAAATATTTAAGTTACACCGGTATTATTATTACGACGCGAACTTTAAAATGTAACTTATGTATTTTCGGAAAATACTCTTAAATGGGTATTTTGATAAAGTATTATTTTGGAATTGGTATGAAGTAAAATATAATATTTTTGGGAAAAAATATGTATATTTTTGGGAATTAAGACATTTTAGACAAAGTGATTAAATATATTTTCAAGTGAGACTTAAAAATATATTTTCGGAATTATAACGTATACATGTATTGAAAACCCCCATCCTTGGGAAAGAATATATTTATTAAATATATATAAGAAGTGTGAACACAGAATAGTTACCTAACTATTTCTCCAATAAAACGTTAAACCCTAAGCCAAGGCACGACCATCCGTCTAATAGAAGTTAGTACGTGTAGGTCGTCACGCAGCAGGTTGATTTAGGATTGACTATTTCGAGACGCACTTCAGTGAGTTCATGTCCCCCTTTTCTCTTAACTGTTTTCAGTTTTATACTTCGGGGGTGAAATACATGTTACAGTAATTACAGATACTTTTATACATGGTATGGTTAGCTTAAGGAGGGTTTACTACTTAGATCATGTGAGTGGGTAGGCTGGAACTAGAGGCCATTAATCCTCATTGTAGGACCGAGGGTCATTAGCGGTAGGTCTATCTGGGTGTAGCGAGCCCAACTCCAGGCCCACTGTACGGACCTCGGGTGACTTTGAGCCCGACGCATAAATTTGCTAGGTTTGAGTCTTCCTACAGCACTTCACACATATCATTGGCTTTGCAACCCAATGGTGATCTCTTTTTCCTTATTTGCTACATACCAGGGATTTTCATACATACAAACATATTACAAAGGTTTACATACTCACTTTTACATGAACTCGCTCAACTTTATGTTGATTTTTCAACTTACATGTATTTCAGGAAACTAAGGGATCTGGCAAGGTATGCGAGGTCATCAAGCTGTGTAAGAATAATGGTGTCATCCGAGTTTAGGAATTGTGATCCTTGCCTGGACGGGTCACAAGTCTTAAGCTGTGTTTTGATTCATGTCTTTTGGTTATGTCTGTGAACAAGTTTTAATTATGTCATGGTTGTAAGTGTCAACTTTTAAGAACAATGTTGTCGTGTTAACTTTTAGAACTTGTTAAATGGATGAACATCATGGTTTTATTTTCATATAGCATGGTTATGATATGTGCTATGGTATTAATAAGTCACACCAAAATAAACCCACGCTTCCGCAAAGCCAGGGTGTGACAGCTTGGTATCAGAGCATCGATCATAGCGAACTAGGATTCCTTCTCGAGTCTAGACTATGATCACTAGGGCTCTCACGAAAACATTTTTACATTGCATACATTAAACGTCCAGATCCAGGGCACAAACATATTTTTTTTTACAAAAGGGCACAAGTACACTTTTCAAAGATTTATAGTTCAGTCGGAGAGACTGAGGGAGTTCAGTCGGAGAGACTGAGGGAGTTCAGTCCTAGAGACTGAGGGAGTTCAGTCATAGTGGCTGAGGGAGTCCAGTCAGAGAGACTGGGGGAGTTGGTCTTAGAGACCAGGGAGTTGGTCTTAGAGACCAGGGAGTTAGTCTGAGAGGCTAGGAAGTTCAGTCTGAAAGGCTGGGAGGATAGTCTAGGGAAGACTAGGATGATTACTTGTCTGCTTTATTGTGGCTAACATGAGTTCAGTCCTAGAGACTGAGGGAGTTCAGTCATAGTGGCTGAGGGAGTCCAGTCAGAGAGACTGGGGGAGTTGGTCTTAGAGACCAGGGAGTTGGTCTTAGAGACTAGGGAGTTGGTCTTAGAGACCAGGGAGTTAGTCTGAGAGGCTAGGAAGTTCAGTCTGAAAGGCTGGGAGGATAGTCTAGGGAAGACTAGGATGATTACTTGTCTGCTTTATTGTGGCTAACATGTTTATTTGACTTTATGATTGATATATGTGCATATTTGTGACTGTGTTATAGATATCATGCCATCCTCATCAGACACGGGAGTTTCAGATACCTTAGATCCTATGGCAGTTGTTTCAGATGACGAGGTTCCATCTGAGCGAGAGGTGTATACCTCAGATACCACCAGCACCGATGACGATGATTTCCAGCCGTTTGCGCT
Source organism: Helianthus tuberosus (assembly GCA_030545235.1). NCBI lineage: Eukaryota > Viridiplantae > Streptophyta > Magnoliopsida > Asterales > Asteraceae > Helianthus > Helianthus tuberosus. The sequence continues at coordinate 134,505,745 of CM060363.1, forward strand.
ACCCGACGTCGGAGCCGAACCTGCTGATGGCCTTCCTGTCGGGGACTTACCACTTGCGGTGATCCCTGCTCCTATACCACTTGCTGCTTATCCGATGGTAGATATGCCACTTATTGATGTTTCTGACGACGATGTCGATCTATTTGAGGAGGACCCACCCGAGGCTAACCATGAGGGCGGGGCCCCTATTGTTGCTGATGTCATTCTTCCCATTGTCGATGCCCCTGCAGAGGAGGCACCTACTGATTCACCTGTCCCAGATTCCTTTGAGTATGTGGCATCCGCATCTTTGCACACTCAGGGAGTGTAGCATCACTCTCATGACGCCAACCCATACATGGCGTTATCAGCTGCACCTGCTCCCACACACGACTTCGAGTTTGATCATGAAATTGACGATGATTTAGACCCCATCTTTCCCCCTGGTTTTGATCCTGACCAGGATATTGAGTTAATTCACTTAGACCAGCCCCTAGAGGAGCCTGTAGCCCCTATTGATCCTTTGTTTGATGATCCCGCTGACTTTGACATGGATTTGGTTGACCCAGAGCCTGTCGTGGCCCCTGAGCCAGTCGTCGCTCCTGATCCTGCACTAGAGCATGACCCTGTTCATGACGATGCACCCGCTGTTTCCCCTTTTGTTGATGATGTACCTATTGCCGATCATCCTGTTGTTGCTCCACCGTTGGTGGATGATCATGTTGCTAACGCTTCTGTTGACGTTCCACTCTTGAATGAGGATCCTGTTGTTGCACCATTTCCTGATCCTATGCCGGTACTGCTTGACCGTGCACCTTTTGCTGCTTATGTGGATCCACGTTATGCCGACACCCACAATAGGTGGATTGATGACGATGACGATTACCCACCACAAGTGGTACCCGTCACACCTGTTTCGGCACACACTGATATTCCCTTGATTCCCCCACACACCACAGATGCTCACCGCACAGATCTCCCGATCACCTATCTCCAGGACATCCCTCTACCACGTCCTGGGGAGGGTTCATCACGACAGCCGTTTGGTTATACACCTTTCATGGCAGGAGGCAGCCAGTTCATACCCCAGATTTCTCACCCTACTTTTGTTCCCCCTGTGCTGCCATCATCCTTACCATTCACGTCCCAGTTTTCTTCTGTTGCACCACCCACTGCACCATCGAGCGAGCCATTTTTATGGACTACGCCCCCCATCATGCCACTGTTTGACCCATACCACCCATACCATGTTGGGTCCTCTACCGAGGACATCCTCGTTTCTTTGATGGTACAGCAGGATGCATTGACGCGTCGCATTCAGGTTTTGGAGTCAGCTCTACACCCACCTTGTCATTGTCGATCCCCTTTTGCAGCACCGCACCCTCCACGTCCACTGTCCCCCGATTATGCCGCTCGCTTTTGGACTCCTGAGCAGCAGATAGCATACTTGTTGCGCGCCTATCACGCTATGGAGGAGGACTGGTTACATATGCGTCGCTTACTCTATTCTCATTTTCCTCCTCCACCGCCGCCATCAGCATAGGCATATTTTTGGTTTTACGCAGGTAGACTTTTGGTGAGAGGACCGCGATTGTGCAGACTATACAGCTTTTTGGAAGACCGCATTTTGATGACATGACTTTTGATGTTTAGATTTTGCTTGTTGTAGTTGATTAGTCAGATTGGGCAAGGGAGATGTGACCCTTAGCCATTTGTGATGTACGATACAAATACAAAACTTGTAAACATTATTGTGGTCTCAATTTATGATAGCGCAATCGTAGTATTCTCATTACATGTGATGTTGGATTGATTGTATACATTTTATAACATGTGATGCTATATGCTTGGTTAAATTGTAACATCAGATGTTATGTGTTTGAATGATATTACGTACGTATGTTGTTTACTTACTATGACCTGACCAACATGATCATCTTTTAGAAGATGCCTCCAAGACGCGAGATACGTATGCCTACCAGCGAGGCAGAACTTCAAGGAATCATTGCCGCCGCTATCGCGCAATATGCGGCCTCTCAAATGGAAACGAGCAGGAACACTTCGAATAACAACAACAACAATAACGGCAATAACAATCCACCACATGGTAATGTTAAGTCGTTTGAGACATATTACAATACATTTGGATATTTATAGCACGTCCGCTAATACCATTTGTATATTCTAACGTATGTGCAGGGTGCACCTACAAGCAGTTTCTCGACTGCAAGCCCGTGAATTTCAATGGCACAGGAGGTGCTGTTGCATTCGTAAGGTGGGCTGAGAAAACAGACTCTGTCTTAAGAATGAGCAAATGCGCTCCCGTTCAACAAGTGACTTACATCTCAGGGCTGTTTCTGGATGGAGCCCTATCATGGTGGAACTTACAAGTGCAGACTTTAGGAGAAGCTGCTGCTTACGCGTTGACATGGGCTGAGTTAAAAGAGTTAATGCAAAGGAAGTATTGCTCTCGTGCCAAGATACAAAGGTTAGAGACTGAGTTCTAGCATTTAAGGATGGATGGTCCCAGGATTGCAGAATACGTCCAAAGATTTCATGACTTATCTCACGTTGTGTCGTACATGGTCACACCCGAGTTTAAATGTATCGAGAGATTTATCTGGGGATTGGCACCTCAGATAATGAGTATGGTTACCACGTCCAAACCTGCCACGATCACGGAAGCGATCGATCTTAGTGTGGCGCTTACTGAGGAGGCCATTCGGTTGAACAAGTTCCCAAATGTTGAACCAAATAAGAAAGAAACACAGGCTGAGTCGTCTGGAGAAAACAAGCGAAAATTTTCCAATTTCAAGCAAGGAACCAGCCATGTAAGCAAGAAGGGCGAGTCAGGCACACCGGCTAGAGCTGCAACCGGTGCTGAAAACAAAGGAAAAGGTTGTATGGGCACACTGCCCAAGTGTAACACATGCCAGCGCCATCATACTGGCCGGTGCGGACCAAAAACATGTGAAGCTTGTGGGAAAATTGGTCACTTGAAGGATACTTGCTGGGTTAGTGCTGGCCAGGGTGGCCAAAGGGGTTTCAATAACAACAACCGTGGTGGTAAAGGAACCGTCCGCAAGGGAATAATGGTGGAAATGGAAACCGTGGGAACGTTGCGAATCAAGCTGGTAATGGAAATTGCAACCAAAACAACACTCAAGCTGGGAACGGAAATGGCCAAGGGCCAGGATGCTTTAATTGTGGAGAAGTTGGGCACTTTAAGAAGGAATGCCTGAAACTGAATCAAGCCCGTGGGAGAGTATTCAACATCGGCGCAAGAGAAGCGCGCCAGGATCCCAACGTTGTCACTGGTACGTTCCCGACAAAGCAACGTTTTGCGTCTGTTCTGTTTGATACTGGCGCCGATTATAGTTTCGTGTCACTAGAATTTAAGAATATACTTGGTTTGGCCACTAGTAAGTTAGACGTTCCATACTCGATTGAATTGGTGAATGGGAAACTAGTTGAAAAGGGTGAAGTTATAAGAGGATGCGTGATAGAATTGGGAGGACACGAATTTACGCTAGACCTGCTACCTGTCGAGTTGGGAAGCTTTGATGTGGTAGTGGGAATGGGTTGGTTGTCCAGCAACAAGGCCGAGATTGTTTGCCATGAGAAGACCATCCGTATCCCTGTGACGGATGAAGAAATAATCGTAGTGCACGGAGAGAAGCATGATACGCCGCTGAGAATCATTAGCTGTCTGAAAGCTAGAAAGTGTTTGCAGAAGGTATGTGTTGCATTCTTGGCACACATCGTGGATAAGGAAGCTGTTGAACCAAAGATCAAAGACATTCCAGTCGTCAATGAATATCCGGAAGTCTTTCCAGAGGACTTGCCAGGATTACCGCCTCTAAGGCAAGTCGAGTTCCACATTGACTTGGTTCCAGGCGCCGCGCCTGTAGCTAAGGCACCCTACAGACTTGCGCCTTCAGAAATGCAGGAGTTGTCAACACAACTCCAGGAGCTGTTGGATAAAGGATTCATCAGACCAAGCTTCTCACCTTGGGGAGCTCCGGTTCTGTTTGTTAAATGGAAGGATGGTAGTTTCCGTATGTGCATAGACTACCGCGAGCTTAATAAGTTGACTATCAAGAATAGATATCCTTTACCGAGAATCGATGATCTATTTGATCAGTTGCAAGGATCCAACTTTTATTCAAAGATCGATCTTCGATCTGGATACCATCAACTAAGGATACTAGAGGAAAGTATCCCGAAGACGGCCTTTAGGACTCGTTATGGACATTACGAGTTCCTAGTTATGCCGTTTGGGCTGACAAACGCACCAGCAGTTTTCATGGACCTAATGAACCGAGTCTGCAAGCCGTACTTGGACAAGTTTGTGATCATGTTTATCGACGACATTCTGATTTACTCGAAGACGAAGGACGAGCACGGACAGCACTTAAGAGCTATTCTAGAGCTACTTAAGAAGGAGAAGTTGTACGCTAAGTTCTCGAAGTGCGAGTTCTGGCTGCGTGAAGTCCAATTTCTTGGTCATGTGGTAAATGGAAATGGAATTCATGTTGATCCCACAAAGATCGAGGCGATCAAGAATTGGGAGACTCCAAAGACGCCAACCGAGATTCGACAGTTCTTAGGGTTGGCTGGTTATTATCGAAGGTTCATTGAGGATTTTTCTAAAATCGCTCAACCCCTGACCGCGCTCACACAGAAAGACAAAAAGTTCGAGTGGAGTGACAAACAAGAAGAAGCGTTTCAATTATTGAAGAACAAACTTTGTGGCGCACCAATTTTATCGCTACCCGAAGGAACGAATGATTTTGTGGTATATTGTGATGCCTCGCGTCAAGGATTGGGTTGCGTATTGATGTAGCGCCAGAAGGTTATAGCTTACGCATTGCGCCAGTTGAAGGTACATGAGAAAAATTATACCACGCACGATTTGGAGTTAGGCGCGGTGGTGTTTGCATTGAAAATCTGGCGACATTATTTGTATGGTACGCGATGCACAATCTTCACAGATCACAAGAGCTTACAGCACATATTTAACCAAAAGGAGCTTAACATGAGGCAGAGACGCTGGGTAGAGCTGTTGAATGATTATGATTGCGAGATCAAGTATCATCCAGGGAAAGTGAATGTGGTCGCTGATGCCCTGAGTCAAAAAGAAAGGATCAAGCCCATAAGGGTTAGGGCTTTGGAGATGATTGTCCAGACAGACCTCTCTTTACGCATTCGTGCCGCGCAGAGAGAAGCTCTTAAAGAAAGAAACATTGAAGAGGAATATCTCCGTGGGATGGAGAAGCAGTTGGTACCAAACGAGGAAGGGACGTTGTGCTTCATAAAACGAATTTGGGTTCCTCTGTTTGGTGGTTTGAGAAAAGTTATTTTTGATGAAGCTCACAAATCACGGTACTCTATCCAACCAGGAGCGGATAAGATGTACCAAGATCTTAAGGATTTCTATTGGTGGCCTAGGATGAAGGGCGATGTTGCAGTATATGTTAGCAAATGTTTAACGTGCGCCAAGGTAAAAGCTGAATACCAGAAGCCTTCAGGACTTCTGCAACAACCTGAGATTCCCAAGTGGAAATGGGAACAGATTTCAATGGATTTCATAACGAAGTTTCCAAGAACGCCAAAGGGTCATGACACTATTTGGGTAATAGTGGACCGGTTAACAAAATCTGCGCACTTCTTACCGATCAAAGAGAAAGACAATACGAGTAAACTTGCTGAAATATACATGCGAGAGATTGTTGCACGTCATGGAGTGCCTCTCTCGATTATCTCTGATAGAGATGGGAGATTTGTATCAAGAATTTGGCAATCCTTCCAAGAAGCTTTTGGCTCACAGTAGAATCTGAGCACTGCGTTTCATCCGCAAACTGATGGACAAAGTGAACGAACTATTCAGACATTGGAGGATATGCTGAGAGCATGTGTAATGGATCTAGGTGGTAGCTGGGATAATCATTTACCGTTGGTCGAATTTTCATACAACAACAGCTATCACACAAGTATTGGAGCCGCGCCATTTGAAGCGCTTTATGGACGCAAATGTCGATCACCCTTATGCTGGGCTGATGCAGGAGATAGACAACTTGTTGGTCCCGAGATAGTCCAAGAGATGATGGACAAGATCGCACAGATTCGAAAGCGCATCGAGGCGGCTCGCGACCGACAGAAAGCCTATGCAAATCCAAAGAGGAAACCTTTGGAGTTTCCAGTTGGAGATATGGTTTTATTGAAGGTTTCACCCTGGAAGGGTGTGGCACGCTTTGGAAAGCGTGGGAAGTTGAATCCGCGTTACATTGGCCCGTTCAGAATCCTGCAAAGGATTGGGCTTGTAGCCTACAAGTTGGACCTTCCTGTCGAACTTAATGGTGTTCACGATACATTCCATGTATCGAATTTGATCCAACACAAGAAACAGTGATCATTCCTGCTGACGAAGTTCATATCGACGACACACTCCACTTTACCGAAGAACCCGTCGAGGTTACGGATTGGAAAGTTAACAAAACACGCATGAGTAGTGTCAAGCTCGTCAAAGTACGATGGAATGCAAAACATGGGCCTGAATTCACGTGGGAACGTGAGGATCGTATGAAAGAGAAATACCCCCATTTATTTCCTAAGAACCCTGCAACTAGAAGCAGAGCCTAAAATTTCGGGACGAAATTTCTCTAACGGGGGGAGAATGTGACAACCCTCACAAAACCAGGTATCCGTACAATTAATTAATATTTAATTAGTGCTTAATTACTGTGCTTGCTTACAATTGTGGTTAAACTGCTTCTTGATTTCTGGTACATACATACTCATGCATCACATTTTATATTGTCACTCTATTACTTACACACAAACATTAGTGACAACCTTGATGCACAAAAGCACAGTGAGCACACTATACGGATAACCCAGTAAACATGCTGACATTGCCAGCACCTAGACAGACACTATATTGAGGCCAGTATGAGCCGGGAGTAGATTACTACACTAGTAGGGAGTGTAGGGAGGTGAGAATCATTAAACTGCGTCACTAGGTGATAGTTATAGTGTCCGGAAGTGCCTAAAACCTACTTAAAGTGCAGAATTCTGCACTAGTAATCAAAATTCAGCATTTAACATAACTAGTAAAGTGCAATAACTTGGTAAAATAATACTAGACACTTTCCAAAGTGTCGGGAATTTACTGTGTCACTAAAAATAATATTAAAGACACTTTAAAGCCTTGTTTGACACTTTAACGGATCAATATCCAACCGACCAACCGGACTTTACCCGGAACATAAAAATTTTGCCAAATACATTGTTTTCACTTTTCTGAGCTAGTTAGAGTCCCCGAACACCCTAACACCCTTTATATTATACTACACACTTAATACACTAACTAATATCATTAGAACTTAACTAAAACCTAACTATAACATTACACCCCAACCATACCCCTCCCCCTCAAAATGACGGTCACAAGGGGGTGACCCACCCCTTGTCCTCCTTTGATTATTTTAATCCATATGTTGAATATCTTGGGGACACTGTATATTGGATAATGGTGATTAAGGGTTATAAGTAAACACTAAGGGTAATCACTTTCATTTCACAAATCACAACTCAAACTTGCTCTCTCCTTTCCCTCTTGCTTGGTCTCGGCCGAACACCATCACCACCATACCATCACCATCAAGTTTCATTCAAGCCATTTCTCACATACTCAAAGGTGCAAGTGTAGGATCGAATTCGGACCTAAACGAGTCGCTTAGAAGAGATATTACTGATTTGAACGGCGTTTACAATCAAATCAACACTTCGGCAGCACTTCGTGGCTTACCGGAAGAACACACCTCTAACTCTTTTTGTGATTTCGCTCAAATGACCTATTTATAGATGGCATGATTTCGCTTATAAGGACATGACATATAAGCGAAATCACACACTTGCCATATAAACGAAATCAGGTCAAGACACATAAGCGAAATCACCTATCATGACAAATGGACGAAATCACATCTAATATATGTACGTATGAACGAAATCAGCCACTTCTCATCATAAGTGCTTTTGTCTCATGTGAGATGATGTAATAATGACATCACCATTATGATGTCATCATCCAAGATGTTGACATCATCCTCTTGCAGATCCGCAACGAGACTGAGACTCGACATAAGACGAAGACGACAGATGTGTGCACCAACAGCAAGGGATCATACAAGAAGGCTCGGTGCACTCGGAAGCTCAAGGACCACTCTAGATTTCTTTTATCCACCTCATTTACATCTTGTTTCTTCCCTAGCCTCGAGCTAGTAGTAAGTGCCTCTAAACATCATCTTGATCTTGATCTTGTTTAAGGTGGTTAATAAGTGATTTAATGGTTGAAAATTTGAAACACTAAAGAACATGACATAAAGTCTTGGACAAAAGATGAATAAGTTGGATAAAGAAGAGATATGTGTGTAAATCATGTTTGATCTTGTGTAGTATGATTATTTGATGTTGTTTGTTATTAAAAGTGGGATGGATCATCATCTAGACCAACTAGATCATGTTCAAGAATATGAACTAGTAGTATGTTAGTGTTAAAATTATAAAAGATGATGAACCCTTCCACTCATGAAACATGAACTTGAGTAAATGTAATTTTTCTTGTAAAATAAGACTCTAAACATGTAGATCCAAAGATCTACAAGTGGTTTTTCGGAAGAACCAAGTGAAAGATGCAAGATTTGTTAAAACTCGGACCTTACATAAACTAAAAGCATTTTAGTGAATAAACAAGTGTGTAAACACTTGCATCACAAGAAAAATTTAACAAGAAATATTTTTGGTAAATCATGCCTAAAAGTTGTGAAACTTCAAGATCTTTAAAAATAAAGTTTTTAAGAAACTAATTTTATTTTTAAAGATAACAAGATCTATTAAATATGTTAGAAAGTTACTACATATTTTTACAGAACATTCAAGTCCATGAGTTTATGATTTAGGGTTGTTTTTGTCAAGATAGTGATTAAAGATTTCATATTGTTGATTGATGATCGTTGATTGAAATTTTGAAAAGAAAATGATACGCTTGTAAGCGTGGACACCTCCAGTTACAGAGGAAACTCTGGCGAAATTTTTCCAGAAATATAACACTTAGAAATATTTTTCTAAACAAATGTTTACAAAATATATTTTTAACTTTGTTTTCAAAATAAACTTCGCCATGATTTTTATTTCAAAAATTACAAAGTATCGGAGGTGGATTTTCATAAATAAAACTTGTTAAATATATATTTAGAATATATATTTCATAGTGATACGCTTGTGTGATTATATGATTATTTTGTGAACTAGATATATTATTTTTAGGATAAAAATAATATTACCTGGGAATATTATGAAATCACGACTCCAAAATAACACCAACGCTATCCCAAATAAATATTTAAGTTACACCGGTATTATTATTACGACGCGAACTTTAAAATGTAACTTATGTATTTTCGGAAAATACTCTTAAATGGGTATTTTGATAAAGTATTATTTTGGAAATGGTATGAAGTAAAATATAATATTTTTGGGAAAAATATGTATAGTTTTGGGAATTAAGACATTTTAGACAAAGTGATTAAATATATTTTCAAGTGAGACTTAAAAATATATTTTCGGAATTATAACGTATACATGCATTGAAAACCCCCATCCTTGGGAAGGAATATATTTATTAAATATATATAAGAAGTGTGAACACAGAATAGTTACCTAACTATTTCTGTTGGACCGTGTGCGTGACCCTAAAAGTCAGGTAAGGCAGTTCATCTTCGTTTACAAAGACGGAAATAGAGTAAACCAAGTCACAACAGCTTTGTTCCTTTCAATTCTTTCTCTATTAATCAATTCTGAGTCTTTACAATCAATACTGACAAAATTTTGGCAGCACCTCGACTCACACACAAACACTCAAGACCGTTTCGCTTCAAATGACCACAACCCCTATTTATAGGCCCTAGGTTTCGCTTGAAATGGACTCAAGCGAACCCTGATCATCCAGTTTCACTTGAGATTGACATGAGCACCCATTCAAGCGAAACCTCTTAAACATAATCATAAACTTACATTTTGACCCCTGTTCTATATAATCATGACATATATAGACCCTAGACTTAAGATGGAGTCAACAGACATTAAGTGCACCAACAGACTCCCACTTGGATGTTGACGAAGTCTTCGGCTTTAAGTCTTTAGTCTTTGTCTCTTTCCAAAATTTTGTCTTTGACATTGTAAAGCTCTCTTTAATCTTTATTTTCAAACTTTAATCTTCAATCTCCCCTTTGACTGTTGATCCAGAATTCTGACTCCCCCTTTCATAGACTCCTCCTCTCAATAAGCTAGGACTTAAATTCTGGTTCAAACTCTGTCATTTTCATTTCCATGGGGATTCCTGTTACCTGCACAATCTCTACCTAAATATAAGATATATGACAATAACAGTTTCAATCCAAATTTACCCTTTAACCTTCAGTGTTTAGAAATCCACTTAAGTACTCAGGTTCAAGTTAATGACCCTGATTACTCAATTAATCTACCAAGTCCAACTTAATGACCTTGGTTGATCAGAGATAATTCACACTGACTTCTGTTCAATTTATTTTTCTAAAAATTACAAGTTTCAAGTTAATGAACTTGTTTCAACTTTTCAATTTCACAAACTTATCATGTTTAGCTCCAAACACATTGTCCAGTCCAAAAACTTTCCTGCATCTGCTTTCATCTTTCAGAATTCGAATCCGAAGATCAACTCTCCACTTTGGTTTGTCAAAAATAAAGCAAAAGTGTAAAATCTTTTTGAATTTTGAATAAAGTTTCTAAACTAGAAATGAAATACAGAACTAAAATGTAATAAAAGTAAACTATTTACAAACATATTTTTGTTTGAGCGTGTTAGGGAATCATATCAGCTATTTGACAAGTCACAAGTACCGTTAAGCTTCAATTACATATTCAGAATTAAACAATTCGCTTAGATTGTCGATATACTGATCCACTTTAAATTTTCACACAATTTTCAATCTGTCTAGGATATGGATTAAGTGTTTTAGAAACTTAAACTTATACGTGTGTCCCACCTCTTGAATATACTCCCGTATCCAGATCCCAATATTCAGTCTTACAGGTAATTATAACATAAATGATATCTGTAAGGAGTTAATAAATTATGAAGAATCATGAGAGCTACCGTTCAGCAGAGAGATCATGACTCAACTTTTGGGTGTGTCCCCTTTAAAGGATCTTTTTTACAACAGCATTGCTAAGCAATTTTATTGTCTTATCATATATGCTGAGGGTGATGCTATGTGTCAAGCATTGCGGAAAGTATTATTCGAGGACTAGGTCAGAACTTCCATTCAGCAGAAGTCCCGGAATAATACCCCAGATATCACTAAGTATAAAGACCTAGTATATCAGAAAAAGGAATCTTTCAAACAAGATTTCAGGGGTTACCTATATATCCAAGTAGTGTTCCCCACAAAATAAGCAAGTAAAATTTATATTTATATCCCGAACAAACCTACTAAATGTGCAAAAACCTATCGGCACATCATCAACGAGACTGTTTAACGCATTTAAACATTCCATTTCTTTAGCATACCGTAACTGTCAAGCCGATGTACTATCCTTTTCCCTTTTTATACAAGCTCTTTTCCAATTTTCTATTGTTTTTGGATTTTGAAACAAACCTACTAAATGTGCAAAAACCTATCGGCACATCATCAGCGAGTCTGTTTAACGCATTTAAACATTCCATTTCTTTAGCATACCATAACTGTCAAGCCGATGTACTATCATTTTCCCTTTTTATACAAGCTCTTTTCCAATTTTCTATTGTTTTTGGATTTTGAAAAATATCTCATGTTTTTGTATTTTTTGACATTTTTTACTGTTTTTGTATTTTCTGAAATACTACCCTATACCTCCCCCTAAATACCAAAACAAATAAAAAATCGACAAACCATTGCAGATTGCTTCTCAACATCATCTACAATGTCTCCTTCATCAACGCCAATGATCTCCTCCAACACTGATAAAAGCTTCATACCATTCAGTTTTAGCAAATATTGAAAACGTGTTTTATCAAAAGCTTTGGTATGTAAATCAGCTTTTTGATCGTCAGTGTGGATTTTCTCAATTCGTATCAACTTCTTCTCGAAACAGTCGCGAATGAAGTGATGACGAATCTCAATATGTTTCGTTTTAGCGTGATAAACTGGATTTTTAGTAATGTTAATCGCTGCCTCATTATCAACAAAGATAGGGGTGTTTAGAAATTGCAAACCGTAGTCGCGCATCTGTTGCTGGATCCACAAGATCTGTGAGCAGCAGCTGCTAGCAGATACATACTCCGCTTCACATGTGGATAAAGCTACAGAGGTTTGCTTTTTGCATTTCCAGGTGACCAATCGTGATCCAAAGAACTGACACCCTGCTGTTGTTGATTTAACATTAACTTTGCAGCATCCGAAATCGGAATCGGAATAACCTTCGAGCGTGAAATCGCCTTCTCTTGGATACCACAACCCCAATGATGGAGTTCCTTTTAGGTAGCGTAATATCCTTTTGACTATTACCATGTGCGATGCTCTCGGGTCAGATTGAAATCTTGCTGCGAGGCAGGTTGGATACATGATATCGGGTCTTGAAGCTGTCAAATACATCAGCGATCCGATCATGGAACGATACATCGTTTCATCTACCTTCTCTCCGGTGAGATCCCATGATTCGTTGCTAATGGGGTGGAAGCCGGAGTAGAACCTGACATCCCGAATTTCTCCAAGATATCATGAACGTACTTCGTCTGATGTATGAAAATTCCTTTGGGTAGTTGATCAACCTGCAATCCCAAAAAGAATTTCATCTCACCCATCGGTGACATTTTGAATTTCTGCTTCATAACTCTTTCAAAATCTTTGCATAGATTCTCATTTGTTGACCCAAATATAATGTCGTCCACGTAAATTTGAACTATCAGAAGATGTCCGTCAACCTCTTTGGTGAAGAGAGTGGCATCCACTTTTCCACGAATAAAGCTGTTGGCTAGTAGGTGTTGAGACAATGTCTCGTACCAAGCTCTCGGGGCCTGGTGTAAACCATACAGCGCTTTGTCTAGCAAGTAGACCTTGTCTTTGTGGATCGGATCAGTGAAGCCCGGTGGCTGACCGACATATACCTCCTCTTTTACCTTCCCATAGAGAAAAGCCGATTTTACATCTAACTGATAAACTTTGAAATTTTTCCAAGACGTAAATGCCAGGAAGATTCTGATCGCTTCTAGTCGAGCAACTGGAGCATACACTTCGGTGAAATCTATACCCTCCTGCTGACTGAATCCCTGGACTACGAGTCGAGCTTTGTTACGAACCACAACTCCTCTATCATCTCTCTTGCACTTGAACACCCACTTGGTGTTGATCTTCCTCTGACCATCAGGTAAATCCACTAACTTCCATACTCCCAACTTCTCGAATTGACTAAGTTCCTCCAGCATTGCATTGACCCAAGAATCTTCAGTAAGCGCCTCTTTGTAAGTCCTTGGCTCAATCTGCGAAATAAAACAACTCAATGAGAATTCAGTTTGTAAAGGAGCAACTTTTGTATAAAAACATGTAAGCCCTTTATCAAGCTGTCTTCGAGTGCGGACGCCTGTTTGCAACTCTCCAATGATCAACTCCTCTGGATGGTATGAAAGAGTTCGTGGCATTACTTCACCTGGAACATCTACATCGCCTTCCAGATTAGTAACATTCTGATTTGCACCTTGTTCACTAACTGGGTTTGTTTGACTTGAGATCTGAATTTGCTCCCCCTCAGAATCTGAATCACCATGATCAAATACTGGCATGTTCTCAGATTCTTGATTATCATTCTGTGCCATCTGATCATCTTGAGCAACTTCATCCTGTTGGACATCATCATGTTCACCAGCATTGCTTGGACCTGCTTCATTATCATTTGATGCTCGTTGTGGTCGTTTTGAATACTCAGCTGGGAACCTTTCCTGCGATTCTTCATACTTTCTCAGAATATCCAACTCATCAAAGAAATCTTCTTCTTCTTCTGGTTCTTCCATCATGTCAAACGAATCCCATAACTTGTCGTAATGAAAACACCATGAATCTCCAGGATTCTATGGTGGCATTGTATAACCTTGACATTCAACATTTGGAGCTTCAATAATCCGCTTCAGACTTGGAACGAAGACACGTCGTAATGGACTTGCATAACCTATGAATATCCCTTCAATACTCTTCAGACCAAACTTTCCAAAAGGCTCTAGAACAGTACAGGGTGACCCAAACGGTTCAAGATACTTCAGATTTGGATTGCGGTTATTGATCAACTCAAAGCATGTTTTGTTGAATTTCTTGACAGTGAGAACTCTGTTGAGCGTATAGCATGCGGCGGAAACTGCTTCTGCCCAAAAATTTATCGGTAGTTTAGAATCAGCAAGCATTGTTCTGGCCGTTTCTATTAGCGTCCTGTTTTTACGTTCTGCAACTCCATTCTGCTGCAGAGTGTACGGAGCACTAAACTCATGCAATATACCTCTTTCATCACAATATTCTTCCATCTTGTTGTTCTTGAACTCAGTACCATTATCACTTCTAATTCTTTTGATACGCCTTTGGTATAAATTTTCAATCTTTTTGAACAACGCCATCAAACTATCAAACGTTTCATCTTTCGACTTCAAGAATGATACCCACGAAAATCTGGAATAATCATCAGTAACCACAAGACAGTAGAGATCCCCTGTAATACTTTTGACGTTTACTGGACCAAACAGATCCATATGTAGTCTCTCTAACGGTCTGGAAACTGAATTAACTTGCTTTTTAGGGTGTGACTTTTTCTTCTGCTTGCCTTTAATGCAACTAATGCACTCCCTTTCCAGATGAAAACCTTTGATATTAACACCTAGAACTAAATCATTATGCACCAGATGATTCATTTTTCTAAGATGTATATGCCCCATCTTTCGGTGCCACAACTTCGATTCTTTCTCTGTTGCTCTAGACACAAAGCAATGTGTCTGACCTGTTGTTGTAGTAGCTACGCTCATGTCCAATGCATACAGATCATTCACTCTAGGTGCCCTCATGATAATCCATTCTTCAGGAATAACAAATCCTGGTTTCAAGATCAAACATTCTTTGTCTGTGAAGTGAGTGGTATACATCTTGTCACAAATCTGTGAGATACTCAGCAGATTATTCTCCAGCTCAGCAATGTAGTTAACTCTTTCAAACGTAACAATCCCATTGGATAACGTTCCTTCACCAATAATCCTACCACCTTGATTTCCAGCAAATCCAACATAACCTCCATTGATATTTCTAACATTATACAACAATGCAGTCTTTCCTGTCATATGTCGAGACGCTCCACTATCCATAATCCATCGTGAAATAGCTCTTGGAAGTTCCTGCACATATCATAAACAATCATTAAAGATGCCGATTCATGCTTCACAATTACCAACTAGGAAGCTCCGGCAAGTCCAAAATCTTTAGTGAGATTTTGATGCTACCCAAGCCTCTTTCGACTCGGGTAACTGGACTTTGAGTTTAGATTTCATAGTGTAAAGTGGCGAAAATTTTTTATCATTCATCTTTAAGCTTTCTGCAGACCCAACCGCAACCTCTTTATACAAGAAAAATTCGTCTTTTTGAGGTTGACCAGATGGTTGGTCTTTCTTCAAAACACTTTTCTTTTCAGAAACCATAGATTCTTGTTTGTCAAGTTTTTCATAGTAACCCACAGGAACATTCATCTTAACCGAAGTGGTAGAAGACGACTGTTTTTCTTTCTCAGAAACCTTTGGATTTGAAGAACTTGGTTTCTTTTCAACCACTTTTGGCTTCCAGGTTTGTTGAGATGATGCAACCCGTTTATAAAATTTGTCAATTTTAGTTACCACATTCTTAACAGGTTCAATTTTGATTTTTGATTTCTCATTTTTCAAAATCTTTTTCTCAACAACCATTGGATCTTTGCCTTTAGCATCAACCTTCTTCTGTCGATTCTTAACAACTTCAGTCTTAGGCTTGAAGTTGGTGCAATTTCTTGCAATGTGACCAACTTTGTTACATCTAAAACATGTAGGAGTATCAACTACTCGACTTGTGCCTTCAGACTGAGGTTGTGAGGCCCTCTTCTCAAAGAATTCTTCATTTGATTTTGAAAAAAAAATTCATTTTCCTCATCAGAAAGTGAACTTGAACCGTTCACAAACACTTTCTTCTCAGCACACTTTTTGTTCTGAAAATTCTTTCTTTGATAGTTCTTACCACCCTGATAACCACCCGACCAATTGTTTCGATTGTTGTTATAAAAACGCGGTGGAACAACAGGCTTTTTGTAGTAAGCTTTATCTTTTTCAAAATTCATTTGCCTTTTTGTTTGTTTTAAACTTTTCACTTCTGACAACTCAACTTCAACCAATTTGAACACATTTGTCAATTTTGAAACATTTACATTCTCCAAAGGAAACTTAGAATCCGAATACAACTTATCAGATCCAGCCATCTTGTACATCACAAGACCCTGTTCATCACCTAAGTTGTTTTTGGACTTTTGTTTCGGAATGTATTTGTTCAAGAAACATTCATCATCTTCAGCTGAATCAGACATCAAAACACTTTCAGCTGTGCTTTTAACAATCTCAGTTTGAACACTATCATCAGATGATGATGAAGAAAATGTCACATCAATTGAATCAGGAAGTTTCACTCCATTTTCCTCTTCAAGATTAACCAACCCAGATTGCTTTTTCGAATAATTGTCTAGAACTGGTGGTGGAACTTGATGAAACCTAACCCCAGTTCCATCACAGTATACATCTTCGCCTGCTTTGTCTTTCCCGATGGGTTTGGGAATAATGTGTTGCAACACAAAGCTTGCGGAGTTGTAACTCTTAAGCTTCAACTGGATTCGCTCATTTTCAATTTCAGCTTCTTGAACTTTAAGTTTCAATTTAGCAATCTCATCCAATTGTTTATTGATTAATTCTTCTTTAATCCTCAAAACACATGCAATTGGCAATTTTCTTTGTATGTTTTACCGTTTCTATCATCATTATCTTTAACCGTGCTTTTAAGCTTCTCAAATTTTTCAGTAATCTGACGATTTTCAAGAACTAACCTCTCATTTTCTTTCCTAACCTTTTCTTGATCAATTTTATCAATTTCAATTTTGTTAGTTAATTCTTTTAATCATTCAGTTGAAGCTTTCACCATTTTGTCACGATAAAGAATTTGATCCTCAACACTTCTGACTCTTGCAGTCAGATCTTCAACCTTCTTACCGTTGAGATAAATGACTGTGCTACAAACTTTGCATTCTTTGATGCAATTTTTGCAGTCAACATCACCACTGTCTTTCTTACCTGACTCAGTCGTTGACGCGTTTGAACTGACCTGGCTTTTAGACTCAGAAACGGATTTAGAATCTACCTCAAGCGCCTTAGCTGCCAGCACCTTGTCAGCCATCTTTCCCATGTTTTCAGCATTCAACTCTTGTGTCGTATCAATGATCCCGGTGTCAATCTTCTTTGACTTCTCTTTCTCTTCTTTCTCCTTCTTCTCTTTCTCTTCTTCTTCTCCGCTTCCCCACCATTTCTTCTGCCAATAATCATCTTCAACTTTATACTCTTTGATTATGGTTTCCACATCAAGAGTGTTATGATCAATAGCAATGTTTCCATAGGGGTCAAGATAACATTCACTGTCTGGATCCCATCTTTTTGCTCTTTTTTCCTCAGAAAAGATACCAGCTATTCTGATCAATTTGTTTGTGGCTAACAGCTTTCTGTGATTATACTTCTGTTCTTCAGTTCTGTTATCTTTCCAAGGAATAGGTTCAGTTTTTGCCATGAAAGCATATCCAACCGCATCCTCTTTAGGTAACAACTCACTCCAGTCGTAACCTTCATCGTCATGAATCACTGCAAGAGCTCTAGATTTTTCTTTGTTATCTTCAATCTGCTTCATTCTTGGTGGCTTCGATTTGTTCTGATGATATATTGCCTTCTTGTAGTAGTCTTCTCTAAACGGGTTTTCAGACTCATCAGCATACGCGTTTCTGCATTCACGCTTAAAGTGACCTTTCTGTTTACACTTAAAGCACGTCACCTTAGACTTGTCAAAGCCCAATTTGGTCGATGGTCCACCAATTGACTTCCTCCCGGTTATCTCCATGAAACGCTGTGCTCGACGAACTGCACTGGCCATACACCACCTTATGTCGATCAGTTCCATTTCTTCAGGATCTATTTGATCATAGTCCTCTTTTGTTAGGTTGGTGTTGCCAATCTTCCCTGCTACAAGGCTTTCATACGATTCCAGTACCGATGCTAGGAAAACCATCTGTTGTTTGGCAGACTCTTCGCTGAAATTCTAAGCGTTCTTTAAGTCTACAGCGATGTTGCATTGAAATAAGTTCTTTGCATCAGACTTGTTTGAATTTGATGAAGACCCACTGTGATATCCACTGCTTTGACTTTCTTTGCTCGTTGTGGAGACATTCTCAGCAGAAAACGCAGTCTTGGGAGATATGTTCTTTGGCATCATGCTCTTTGGATAATACAAATCCAAGTTCTGCTGGTATAATGAGTGATTGAATTTGTGTGTCTTCTTTAATTCCAACTCATGACTTTCTAGTCTCTCAATCAACAAGTCTACTGTCAACACTTCTGGCGGCTTGATAGTATTCTTTAGCATCAACGCATAATATTGCCAATCCATCTCATCTGGCAACGAATCAAACAATTTGTCAACTAGCTCATCTTGAGTGTAAGAAATTCCATGTCTCGCCAGTTCCAGCTTCAGGTGCCCAAACCTCTCAATCATTTTACAAACTGATTCATTCTTTAAACACCCAAACAAATCAAACTCTTTTCTAAGTAGTTTCTTTTTGTTCTTCACTATTTCTGTACTTCCTAAACATTTGGTTTCTAACTTTTTCTAGAGATCTTTAGAACTGCTGTACTCGATCAAAGATATTATACCTTCTCAGCGACAAATGCCTCTATTTCTTCAGGTAATGATAAGGTTTCTCCACTTTTGCCTCCATCATCGTAACCATTTTTTAGACTCTTCCAGCTGGGAAAAGCAAAAGCTCTCAACCAATCTTCAAACTTTTTGGCCCACCGACTGTATTCTATGATAGCCATCAACTTCGGGGGTTTGTTATAGGTTCCAAAAGCACTTTCAACTTCCAAAGCATCCGATAACTTTTTCTTTGGATTCGGCGTGTTCTCATTTGTGTTGTTCGAAGAAGTATCGTCTCCGAAATTTCCAGCAAAGGCAAACAAATCACTGAACGGATTCATGAACAGATCATCCATCTTGTAGGTACCTGAAAAATCAACAAACACTTAGAACTTTCTTGATTTTGAAAAATTCAGATTCAAGCGAAACCACTTGAAGCAAGATGACTTCAAGCGAAAGCAACAAGATCAAGTAATTCAAGCGAAACCAAGACCTTTTGAAGCGAAACGTCCTGTTTCGCTTGAGATTTCAAGCGAAAGCCTAAAACAAGTACAAGTAGTTCAAGCGAAAGCCAAATACCCGAGTTCTCTTGAACTTTTCAAGCGAAAGCCAAGAATAAAGGATGTTTCGCTTGAGATTTTCAAGCGAAAGCTGTTATATTCAAGCGAAAGATGATAAAATCAGCAACTTTCAAGCGAAATTTTGATGAACAATTTCAAGCGAAATGTGGTTTTATGCCATTTTTATCAGTTTTAACCCCAATTTTAATCTGATTCTTTGTAGGATTTGTTAATACTATGTTTTACACAACATATGTGAAAATCAGGCCATTTCAACCGTTAGAACTCGTTCAAATCAGAAAAGTATGAAAAGAAGTGAGTAGAAATGAGAAAATCCGGTAGAATCAAGCTGCGATGGTATGAACTCCTCGTCCTGAGCTCTGATCCCACTTGTTGGACCGTGTGCGTGACCCTAAAAGTCAGTTAAGGCAGTTCATCTTCGTTTACAAAGATGGAAACAGAGTAAACCAAGTCACAACAGCTTTGTTCCTTTCAATTCTTTCTCTATTAATCAATTCTGAGTCTTTACAATCAATCATGACAAAATTTTGGCAGCACCTCGACTCACACACAAACACTCAAGACCGTTTCGCTTCAAATGACCACAACCCCTATTTATAGGCCCTGGGTTTCGCTTGAAATGGACTCAAGCGAACCCTGATCATCCAGTTTCGCTTGAGATTGACATGAGCACCCATTCAAGCGAAACCTCTTAAACTTACATTTTGACCCCTGTTCTATATAATCATGACATATATAGACCCTAGACTTAAGACGGAGTCAACAGACATTAAGTGCACCAACAATTTCTCCAATAAAATGTTAAACCCTAAGCCAAGGCACGGCCATCCGTCTAATAGAAGTTACTATGTGTAGGTCGTCACGCAGCAGGTTGATTTGGGATTGACTATTTCGAGACGCACTTCAGTGAGTTCATGTCCCCCTTTTCTCTTAACTGTTTTCAGTTTTATACTTCGGGGGTGAAATACATGTTACAGTAATTATGGATACTTTTATACATGGTATGGTTAGCTTAAGGAGGGTTTACTACTTAGATCATGTGAATGGGTAGGCTGGAACTAGAGGCCATTAATCCTCATTGTAGGACCGAGGGTCATTAGCGGTAGATCTATCTAGGTGTAGCGATCCCAACTCCAGGCCCACTCTACGGACCTCGGGGTGACTTTGAGCCCGACGCATAAATCTGCTAGGTTTGAGTCTTCCTACAGCACTTCACACATATCATTGGCTTTGCAACCCAATGGTGATCTCTTTTTCCTTATTTGCTACATACCAGGGATTTTCATACATACAAACATATTACAAAGGTTTACATACTCACTTTTACATGAACTCGCTCAACTTTATGTTGATTTTTCAAGTTACATGTATTTCAGGAAACTAGGGATCTGGCAAGGTATGCGATGTCGTCAAGCTGCGTAGGAAGAATGGTGTCATCCAAGTTTAGGAATTATGATCCTTGCCTGGACGAGTGTCACACCCCGACCACGTAAAACAACAAAGCGTGGTGGAAACGTCGGGGGGTGTTGTAACAGAATTATCGTTTCATAACCATGGATACAAAAAGTGTTTCGTTTTATTGATAATATTAAACATTAACATTGTTTTAACACATAACAAACAAGTTTTATATCATCTATCATAGATATTATGTCACTAAGGCCTCGTCCAGATCCTATGTGACGCATGCATCCTAGAACGTCAATCAAGCAACAATACCTGAAACAAATGTAAAAACAAAGTCAGCAAAGAAATGCTGGTGAGTATATAGGTTTTATAAGAGTATCGGAATCATGGCTTGTTTTCATATATTGCGATACCTCGAAAACCTTGTTTTTTAAAAAGTGTATAATATTGCAACATGATTAACCAACTCAAATCAAGATGGTTATAATTTATAAAATTTCGTAGCCGTGATTCTTAACCCAAAAGCCTTTTGTTTTTAGAAAACCAGCTTGTAAAACATCTCGTATATTCTCGTTAATAAGACTCGTATATTATTTTGAAAACATCGTTGAGTGACATCGTTTCAATATCGTTTACCCAAGTGAACTAAATAACGCCACGGTATGTAATATGTTGAAAACACTTATATATAAGAAGTACCAGCGGCGTATCTACCATGTTTTCACCACATTACACCCGTCCCGTTATCTAAACACTAGCCCAGAAGCCAATCGTTTACCCAAATCGTTTAACATCGTTTACAAATCATTTCCAAATCGTTCCCAAATCGTACCCAAATCGTTCCCAAATCGTTTACAAATCGTTCCCAAATCGTTTACTCGTTTAGATCGTTTAAATCGTCCTCGTTTTAATTGTGAAAACTTATACATGGTCGTCTCGTTAATAACATTCAAACCTTTGTGACTCGTTCATCGTTCAACTCGTTCTTGCATTAACAAACCTCCAAAGGGTAAGTTAACAATCATCAGATTCAGTCGTTACCCATAACACCCAAACATAACCATGGGTATAGTGCAATAACATGATTTGTCATATCCTATGGTACCATAACCTAATACTGGTCGGCTTGATCAATGCTAATGAATGTCGTTCGTTATGTAACTACAACCTGTTAGGACCGGTTTGACTCCGAACGATTGCGAACCGACTCGTACGACGTGCGGAATCCGTGCACGAGCAAGACCGAAACACACGAGACGTACAATGAACGTGATTCTATTCAAAGATCTGAAATTGTTACAGGAACCGTGAATCACCTAGACACTTTCTCTCTCTAGTTTCTCTCTCTAGAACTAGAGCTCTCAAATGTAGCAAATGAGCAAAAGTGTCAAAAGTCTTCCAAAAAGTTCTAAATGAGAACCCTAAGTTCTCTATTTATAGGCCAAGGGACATAATGAGATATCTCATTATTTACACAAATGCCACCTTGCCTTTTACTAAAATATAACACTATAAGCACTAAACTTAATCTATTTCTGCTACGGTATTGATATGACGGAGGCGATAGACATACTACACTAACAGACTCCCCCTTGGATATTGCCGCAGTCAATCTCAATCATTCAGACTCGTAGCTTCTTTTCTTTCGCTCTCTTTAGCTCGAACAGAATCCCCGTGGTTCTGTCTTCAGCTTCAGCTCCTTCCTTTCGGTAGACTCTTCAGGCTCCCCCTTTCATCAAGCTTCCGTGCTTTTGGATCGACACCTGACTTTCCGATTACAAGCTCTTCCGGGAAAGAATCCTGGCTCCTATGCATACTTCCCTTTTCGTTGAGCTCGTCTTCAGACTCCCCCTTAGACTCAGCTATCGGGATCGTAATCTGGAATCTGCAATCCTCAAACATTTATAAGTAACAATGTTTTTAGTTGTCCAGGTATCGTAACCTGGCTCTATCAAACTTTCTAAATCAAGATCCTGGGTCTAAAATATAATAAAATGAAATAAATCCAGGAATACTTGATACTCTCCCCCTATCAACAATCTTCATAGATTTGGCAGTTTCAACGAACCGGATCGGAAACTAGCTCTTTTACAGATTTTAACAATATAAGCATTCAAATCCCTCACAGTTAATCATCCAAGTCCAAATTAATGACCTTGGAGATATTACAAACTGTTTTTGATTTTTTATAATAAAACTTCAAGTTTCAAATTAATGAACTTGTTTATTTTCAGAAACACAATCAGCATACTTAGATTTTGAAACTCAGCTTCAGACATCGGTTGTCGAAAATAAAAACAGAAATCAAAAATCTTTTTGTATTTTTCTGAAAATAAAAAGTAGTAAAGAAATATTTACAAACATATTTACAGACAATATTTTTGTTTGAGTTTGCGTCAGAGGATCATATCAGTTTTTGACAAGTCACAAGTACCGTTGAGCTTTAAAACACTTTAAGAATTAAACAATTCACTTAGATTGTCGATATACTGATCCACTTAAATTTTCATACAAAGTTCAACTGATTCAGGATACGAATTAGGTATTTTAAGAACTTAAACTCATTCATGTGTCCCACCTCTTGAATATACTCCCGTATCCAGAATCCCAATAATCAGTCTTATAGGTGAGTATACTACAATGATATCTGTACATAAATTAGGTATGTGAGGGCCGAGGGATCTCAGATCGATACTTCCGTATACGCAGAGAGATATCAGCTTCGACTTTACGGAATGTCCCCTACTAGAGGATCTTTTAGCTACAACAGCAGCGACTATCAATTTTATTGTTTCATCGGCATGCTGAGGGTTTATGCTATGTTTCAAGCATTTGCAGAAAGTATTATCCAAGGACTAGGTCAGAACTACCGTTCAGCAGAAGTCCCGGAATAATACCCCAGACATCATTGAGTATAAAGACCTAGTATATCAGATTATGAGACCTTTCAAACAAGATTTCAGGGGTTACCTATATATCCAAGTAGTGTTCCCCACGAAATAAGCAAGTTTGAATTTAGGTTTATATCCCAAAAAAGTTTACTAAATGTATAAAAATCTACCGACACATCCACGGTGAGATCGTTTAACACATTTAAACTTTTCAATTCTTTAGCGTACTGTAACTGTCTACTGATGTACTATCATTTCCTCTTATTACACAAAAACTCAATTTTTGAATTTTATCATGTTTTTGGCTTTTTCAAATTTTCTAATGTTTTTGGATTTTCTGACAATAATACTCCCCCTAAAATGCAAAACCATTTAAAGAAAATTTGACAAACCGACACTGATAGCTTTGTCTCACCATCCATTTTCTGCTTCACATGCTCTGATTTGCAGAAAATATAACGTACCCCCATGATTTACAACCCATTGATTTTCGACAGTTTGAAAACCGTTTTTCAATCTTGTGAAAGTAATCATGTTTGTTCAGCCGTGAGGGTTTCGGCGTATTCAATCAGAACTCCCCCTTGCAACAAACTATTTTCCCATAATGATTTCAAAACACTTAAGTTTGTGTTAATCAGAATGGTTTTTCCAGAAAAAATTAGTTTGTTTACCCATCACTTGTGGGTTCGGGGATAATTCATCACCTTGTTCTCTTTTAACCATTATGAAAATTTAACATTATTAGGTTAAACACCACTATCACTTGTAGAAAATCAAGTACAACTTAATGTCCTTGATTAACCACTTTGTAAGACGAAATATCACAGTTACCATCCTGTGAATTTCTCAAGAATGATGCCGATACCTGCTTCACACTTACCAACCTGGAAGCTACGGCATGTCAGAAATTCAACCAACAGATTTATGTACCCAAGCCTGACCAGTCTTGGGTGTGTTTTGAACATTTCTCTTTTCTTCATAAAATTCTTTTGCCCCTTTTACCTTTCCATCAGCCATCTTGCTAAAAATATGTTTAACATTGCTATTAAACATTTTTCCAGCATCAACACCTTTTGATTTTAGGTTTGCGGCTCGTAATGGTGGAAAATTCTCATCATTCATTAATGGAACTGTCTCTTCCTTTTTTACCTCAACTTGTGGCTCATCTGATTTTGTGGAATCAGATTCATTGCCCGAACTTGGCTTGTCTGACTTGGATGAGCCAGATTCATCGCCAATAACTTTCTTTTTCTTTATGTTTGTCCTCAGATTTGCATCTGAAGAATTCGATTTGCTTGACTTTGCAGTCGAGTGAATCGATTCATCAGAACTTTTATTCGAACCAACTGGTGAACCTGAAGACAAAATCTTCTCCAAATATTCTCTCGCCTTCTTCCTCTTCTTCCTCATTCTGTCTCACTGCCCCTGTGAAAGCTTTACTTTCTTATCTGAGATTCAACCCTCGATCTTCCCATCGATCTCCTTGGGCAATCTCTAGCAATGTGACCTTTGATATTGCATTCAAAACATCTTCTCGTTTCAAATCTCCAACTTTGGCAATTAACAACAATGTGTCCTCTCACACCACAGGTGTAGCACACTCTGTTATCATACCATCCACTTCTGTCAGTCCAAACCTTCAGATCATAACATTGTTTGGCTTGGTGATAATCATTTCTTCTCTTCAATGCTGGATTTGTCTTTTGAGCACTGTGGTCAAACCTGCACCACTTATTACCATCATTTTGTGAGTTTTCATTTACAAATTTTTGTGATTTTTTATAATAATTGGATGACTGAACTGATGAGCTTTTATTTTCATTTTTAAAATTTTTTGAATTTTTAACTTTTTGTTTCTGTTCTACACTCTTCTTAACAGGTTTTTGCTTAGAACATTCACCTGTTTCAGTAGATTGCAAAACAGTATTTTTAAATTTTTCTTGTAAATCTAAAAATATTTTTCTTTTCTTTTCTTTTTCTTTTTCATCATCAGCTTTGTCATCACAATCTTCAATTTCGACTTTGTCAAAATTTGTGACATTGTCACTTATTGGAACAGAATTGATCGGTTTTGGACAAACATATGATGCAGAAGTCACAAAACTTTTCAATTTGTTTTCTAAATCAGCAATTTTCTTTCTATTACATTCGGCTTCTTTTTCAAGTCGAATGATTTTCTCAAGATGAGAATTTATTTCACATT
This sequence comes from Helianthus tuberosus, assembly GCA_030545235.1. Lineage (NCBI taxonomy): Eukaryota > Viridiplantae > Streptophyta > Magnoliopsida > Asterales > Asteraceae > Helianthus > Helianthus tuberosus. The sequence goes on from CM060363.1 coordinate 134,531,813, forward strand.
GTTTTTCGAGATTATTTTTACCAAAAATATCTCTCTCATCTTCTAAAATCTTTAACTGACTTTTGAAATCATTTTCAACTTTTAATTTTTCATTTTCAAACTCTTTTTCTTTTTCTTTCAAAAACTTGTTACCCAATGTCAAACTGTCCATATCACTCAACAGTTTGATATTTTCAGATTTTAGTTTTTCACAGTTCAAGCGCAACTCCAGAATCTGTTCATCAACTGTTTTCTTCTCAGCTCTCAAAGTTTTGTTTTCCAATGTCAAATTCTCCGCATCACTCAAGAATTTGGCATTGTCTGCTTCTGATTTTTTGCATTTCGAACATTTTCCATTCATCTCTCCATTATCAGCTTCTTTCTTTGTTTCCATCTTGTATGTTCCTGCACAGAAAATTTTCCCAAAATCAAGAGGATTCATATTTTCATCAATATAACAACCTCTCTTAATATCATATTTCATGACATTTTTTGCAGCAAGACACACAGAGACTTTTTTTCTCATTTCAATGATCACATCCAAATTTATTTTTTCTAAGTCCCTTTTTATTTCATTCATCAACTCTACTTTTCTTGTTTCTTTATCAAACTCATGTGATCTAAGTTTATTGATGAATTCTCTATAATGAAGCTTTGAGAAACTAGCATCCCTTTTTAGTTCACTTAAAAATTCATCCCATTCTAAAGGTAATGCACCAGCAAATTTTGAAATTTTTTCAGCATTTGAAACCCTTATTTCATATTTATCTAACTTATCATTCAACTCATCAAATCGTTTATCCAACTTCTCCAATGATTCATGTTTCATGCATAGGAAATTTTCGGATCTTTTAATCCAAACGTCCTTCTTGTTCTTCTTATCAATCCAAGAATCAGAAATCCAAACGTTTAAATTTTTAAGATTCTCGTTTTCCTGTTCATCAAACAGTTTAGCCATCTTGAATCACCTTGAATCACCTACAAACAAACAAACAAGCAATCAGTTCAAAAAATTATCAAACGACTTGAATCGGATGGGTATTCAATCAAGTGAGTCAACACAAGTCAACAGTGAAGAAAATCTCGTGACAACGTTGTCCGTTCGGATGAGACTGAATTCGTTCGGGTGAGATAATATCCGGATGAAGATCCGTTCGGACAGAGATCCAGATGGTGATACGTACGGGTGGGGATCCGTGCGTATGAAGGTGATGCGTACGGGTGGGGATCCGTGTGATGTTGTACGCACGGGTGGGGATCCGGGAGATGTTGTACGCACGGGTGGTGATCCGTGTGACAAAGCTGATGCGTACGGGTGGGGAAAGATGCTATACGCACGGGTGGTGATCCGTGCGGATGAAGTTGACTTCTTTGACCTCAATTAATGAACTAAACGACAAAACTTGTGTTGAACGGTTGACACATTGACTTTTTATACCAACTTTTAAATCACGTGTAAACCCGAGATCTCAATTTAAGTTGGCCAACAATCACATGTAATTGTTTTTGAAACACACAAATGGCCGACAATTCTGCTGAAGTTATTAATGATGACCACTTCAAATAGTCAATATTCACATGCAAACCTCGTTTCACATGCCCACCGAATGAAGATGATTATCAATGATGACTAAGAAACTTGATCGGTTGAAGTGTTGTGACACGTGTTGCTATTACGCAAATTGTTATTCGTGCTGATTACAAATAATTCGTCCGGATAGGTCAACAATAAAGTCAACACGGATTCTTATACGCACGGGTGGTGATACGCACGGGTGGGAATGTTATCCGCGCGGACAAGTTGTCCGTGCGTATGGCAAGTCAACACGGATGGCTGAAAGTAATCCGTGCGTGTGGGGAATGATGCTATCCGTGCGTATGATGCTATCCGTGCGTATGACTTATACGTGCGTATGACACAATTCCTATTCGACCAACAAATAAAATCACATACTCTTGACTTTCAAGCTCTGCAGACTGATCTCGTGTTCACTGAATTCAGAATGATCACGTGATTTGCTGATAATCAATCAATATCCGACAAACATTATCACTATCACATGCAATTCTTATGAACTGACAATATCACATGAGATTATGATGTAAGAAAGTCAATGAATTTAATGAACTGCAAGAGTGAAAGAGATCACGTGACCTGAAATGTTGACTAAGCGACTTGTAGATCCGTGTGGTAATTTGACACGTATTTGCTATCCGTGCGTGTGACAGAGTCAACAGGTCAACACGGATTAAAAATGCTATCCGTGCGGGCGACTTATGCGTACGGATAGGTCAACAAAGGTCAAAGCGGATAGGTTATCCGTGCGTGCGACTTATCCGCACGGATAGGTCATGCGTGCGTATGACCTTCAATGACAACAGCAACAGTTTTCAACATTTTCGCACCACAAATTTCCAATTTTCTCACAAACTACTTTGAATTAAGATCTAAAATTTTGTAGGCTTTTAAATCATGCATATACGCACAACATATCCAAATTTTAGCCGATTTTAACCGTAAAATCTTGTTTAATTTTGCGTTTTTCAGTTAAAAACGTGAAAATATGAAAAATGAAGAACTTAGACAAATCTGATGCGATTTTGGATCTGTAGACGATGAAATCCTGTGCGAAATCGTGTGAATGATCTGAGCAATCGAACTCCTGCTCTGATACCACTTGTTAGGACCGGTTTGACTCCGAACGATTGCGAACCGACTCGTACGACGTGCGGAATCCGTGCACGAGCAAGACCAAAACACACGAGACGTACAATGAACGTGATTCTATTCAAAGATCTGAAATCGTTACAGGAACCGTGAATCACCTAGACACTTTCTCTCTCTAGTTTCTCTCTCTAGAACTAGAGCTCTCAAATGTAGCAAATGAGCAAAAGTGTCAAAAGTCTTCCAAAAAGTTCTAAATGAGAACCCTAAGTTCTCTATTTATAGGCCAAGGGACATAATGAGATATCTCATTATTTACACAAATGCCACCTTGCCTTTTACTAAAATATAACACTATAAGCACTAAACTTAATCTATTTCTGCTACGGTATTGAGATGACGGAGGCGATAGACATACTGCACTAACACAACCAACAAGTTCGTTCACATTATCGAAATCGTTAATAATTTAGTATAAATCGTTCTATTCGTTTTTGAAATCATCGTTTAAACCTTGAAAACATTATGTACATATGAATCACCCCAAAACATTTGAAAACAGTAAAATAGGGGAACTATGTACTCACATGTAGTGCAAGGTATCCTCAATCAATAGTACTTCAACAAACTCGAGTAAACCAGAGAAATCAAGCAGCACCTAGTAATCGAACCACTAGTCAAACAATAGACGCCTAAATCGGAAGATCGGAAAGAATGAGGTCTTGCAACCCAAATGAGTGTTGGAACTCATGTGATATGGTTTAACAAAGCCTACATCCTAAATCGGAACCTAACCTAAGTGCTTTCGACCCATCGCGACCCATTAAGGTAGCTTATGCTACTTTAACGCGTCGTGCGCGCAAACGCGCGTTCGAGATGTCTAACTAGTCCTATGACAAGTATTATATGCCTATACAAGTTTAATCATGTTGTATAATCAGTTATGTGACAAAATTTTAGGTTACATATGCTTAATTACCAATTATGCATGAAAATGGCATTTTGGTCATTTACCTAAGGCATATAAACTACTTATCATACAACCATCTAAACTAGGTGACCATAAGGTATAACCTCGGAAGGTTATTCCCTATGCTACTATGGTCACCTAATGTGTTTGGTTGGATCCTAATGATCGACCAAACGGGTCGGGTTCGAAAGTATAAGCGATTGATTAGATCGCTTACCTTTACGACCCTATAAGCACTAAACTAAAAGTGACGAGCTAAGCATGTTAAAACACGCTTAACTAAGTTAGAAAACAGGTTTTGATATCAAAACAAACAGTTTTGATATCCTAAAGTAGTTTGGTTACAAAATACGCGTAAATGCGCATTTTGGCCGAAACTTCGACTCGTCACTGAGCCTAGATAACGTGGTAATCAGTAGGTATAGTCACTAGGGGCTATAACCATCGTGATTACACTCACGTTATGAAGTTCAAACGAACTTCACATTGACCATAAACTGGTCAATGCAGAAAGTCAAACGCAGTTTGACTTTAACGCTAAAACGAATGAAAATAACGAAAGAACACTTACAGAAGGTCCCCGCAAGATTTGATTCCGATTTTTCTCTCAGGTAGGAAGCATATACTTCCACTTAGAGAGCATAAATAAGATTTCAAATTGTGGGTTTTGAAGTGAAATGGATGGGGTATATATAGGATTTCTAGAACCGTTAAGATCGTTCCTCGAAAACTGAACTTTGATCTAGACCTTACATGTGTGCCCATGGTTTTCTAAAAACATGGGAGCCCCTAATATGGACTATGTTCATTGAATACCAGCCCATGGTTTTGCAAAACCATGGGTGAAAACCATCACACTTCAAAATGACTAGGTTCATTGAATCTGCCAGAAATTTCAAAAATGGTCCCTGCACTTGAAAAACTTGATTTTTTTGGCACTTTTAAGCCCCGTTAACCCCATTTCAAGGCTCTAAAATAAATTTAAAGTATAGGGAACTTAAAATATGCTCTAAAACATCTCGGATGTCGGTTCGTTTGGTCGTACGGTTGCGTTATTCGCTTAATTACGACGAAAGTCGCAACGAACGCAAAAACGATCCAAATTAAGCGACGAATGGAATTTTATCATGACAAACACTAAAATAAAGTATTTTAATGCTTACATAAATTTTTTTGGATGTCCGGATGTATTCAGAACGTAAGTTATGCGCGAAAATGCAAACTTATGCACTTTTTGACGCTTTTAGTCCCTGAATGAGCATAAAGTTTATTTTAGCATACCGAACCCCTCAAAGCCTATTTCTAAGCTATGTAAAGGTTATTTAGGGTATGTTTAACTTATGATCAAGTTCTGGAATGTTCGTTACTATACAAATCGGCATAGTTTCGCAGTTTGACACAAATAGTCCCTGCGATCGAACAAAGTTGATTTCGACACACCAAACCATTCAAAACTTATTTCTAAGTTATGTGGAGGTTATTTAAGGTATGTTAAGCCTATGTCACTATTCCGGAGTGTTTTTCGCATTATACTGACTGCGTTTAAGCACCAGTTTGCGTATAACCTTCCAGAAAACGATTTAGAGTTTGAAATTGGAATCGAATCAAATTGTAAAATCACTAAACACAATTACACACATAATAACACCAAAGCACACTGTTTTATTAATAATCATCATTGTTTTACATCGTAAATCAATTACAGAACACAGTTGTCACAGTCTCCCATACTTCAGGAAATTTCGTCCCGAAATTTTAACTAAAGGAAGCTTGTGAAAACAAATGCGGATATTTTGTCTTCATCTGGTCCTCACATTCCCAAGTAAACTCAGGGCCACGTTTGGATTCCCAGCGAACTTTGACCAAATGAATCCGTTTGTTATTCAACTGTTTGTATGTACGTTCCACTATCTCCACAGGTTTCTCGACAAAGTGCATCGTTTCATCAATTCGAATCTCGTTGAGAGGAATGTGTAGATCTGCGTCAGCTAAACACTTTCGCAAATTGGACACGTGAAAATTCGGGTGAATATTTCCAAGCTCTGGAGGTAGCTCCAATCGATAGGCAACCTTTCCAACCCTTTCCACAATCTTAAATGGTCCCACATATCGCGGTGCAAGTTTTCCTTTCTTTCCAAATCTCATGACTCCCTTCCAAGGTGAAACCTTGAGTAGGACACGATCTCCGACTTGAAACTCTAAGGGCTTGCGTCCCAAATCCGCATATCTCTTTTGATGGTTTCGAGCTGTCATAAGATTATCACGGATTTTCTTGATTTTGTCTGTTGTTTCCAGAACGAGCTCAGGTCCAGTAAGCTGAGCTTCACCGGTCTCGTTCCAACAGACAGGTGAACGACATTTTTGACCGTAGAGAGCTTTGAATGGTGCCATATTAATGCTAGTATGATAACTATTGTTGTAAGAGAACTCGATCAGCGGCAGATGAGAATCCCAATTACCACCAAAGTCTATCACGCATGCTCTAAGAATATCCTCCAAAGTTTGAATCATTCTCTCAGATTGGCCATCTGTTTGGGGATGATAAGCAGTGCTTAGATTCAGTTGGGTTCCCAAAGCAGATTGCATGGCCTTCCAGAAATGAGATGAAAATCGAGCATCACGATCGGAAATGATATCTAAAGGAACACCATGTCGTGATACAATCTCGTCTACATAGATCTTGGCAAGCTTTTCAGCAAAGAAATCCTCACGGATTGGTAAGAAGTGAGCAGATTTCGTTAAGCGATCGACAACTACCCAAATAGCATCATGACCTTTAAACGTACGTGGTAACTTAGTGATGAGATCCATTGCAATGTTCTCCCACTTCCAAACCGGTATCTCTGGTTGTACAAGCAAACCAGATGGTCGTTGATGTTCAGCCTTGACTTTGAGACAAGTTAGGCATTTTGACACATACAAGGCAACATCTTTCTTCATACCAGGCCACCAGACCTTAGTATGAAGATCCTTGTACATTTTATCAGCACCAGGATGGACAGAATATCAAGACTTATGTGATTCATCCATCACTAAAGTGCGAAGATCGTCTTGTTTCGGAATCCACAAACGATCCATGAAATAGAGTAAACCATCATCCTTCGCTTCGAGTTTAAGCTCAAGCTGACGTGGTAATTCATTACTTATCAAATTTTGTGAAACACAAAATTGCTGAGCTTGAAGGACACGAGATTGAAGATCAGATAGTGTTCGAACAGAATGAAGCTTGACTCGCTCCTTTCGACTAAGCGCATCGGCTACAACATTCGCCTTACCAGGGTGGTAGCGAATCTCGCAGTCATAATCGTTTAAGAGTTCAACCCAACGTCGTTGCCTCATGTTCAGCTCTTTCTGATTAAGAATATGCTGGAGACTTTTGTGGTCTGTGAAAACCACACACTTCGTTCCATAGAGATAGTGTCTCCAGATTTTAAGCACGAAAACCACAGCTCCTAACTCAAGATCATGAGTCGTGTAGTTCTTCTCGTGAACTTTCAGCTGTCTAGATGCATATGCAATAACCTTACCTCGTTGCATAAGGACGCAACCAAGGCCTAAGTTGGACGCATCACAATAGACAACAAAATCATCGCTTCCCTCGAGCAGAGATAGAACAGGAGCATCACAAAACTTCTGCTTCAGCGTTTGGAACGCTTCTTCTTGCTTGGGTCCCCACTCAAAAGGCTTATTCTTCTGAGTCAAAGCAGTGAGTGGAACCGCAATCTTCGAGAAATTTGAAATGAATCGACGATAATAACCAGCAAGACCAAGAAAAGATCGAATTTCTGTAGGCGTCGTTGGTGTATTCCAGTCCTTAATAGCAGCAATCTTGGATGGATCCACATGAATACCCTGCTCATTGACTATATGACCCAAGAATTGAACTTCTTTAAGCCAGAATTCACACTTGGAGAATTTAGCAAAAAGTTGTTCCTTCTTCAGGAGTTCCAATGTTAAGCGAAGGTGTTGCTCGTGCTCGGATCGAGATTTTGAATAAATGAGAATATCGTCGATGAACACAATAATGAACTTGTCTAAATAAGGTTTGCAGACCTTATTCATTAAGTCCATAAAGATAGCTGGAGCATTTGTCAAACCAAAAGGCATGACAGTGAACTCGTAATGCCCATATCTTGTGCGGAAAGCAGTTTTGGGAATATCTTCTTTGAGAACACGAAGTTGATGATACCCAGAACGCAGATCGATCTTGGAAAAGCATGAAGCACCCTGCAGCTGGTCGAAGAGATCATCAATTCGAGGTAGGGGATATCGATTTTTGATGGTGAGCTTATTAAGCTCACGATAATCGATACACATTCGAAAAGATCCATCTTTCTTTTTCACGAAGAGGACAGGAGGTCCCCAAGGTGAAAAGCTCGGTCGGATGAATCCTTTATTAGATAACTCTTGAAGCTGTTTCGATAACTCTTGCATCTCCAACGGTGCAAGACGATAAGGTGCTTTTGCAATCGGGTTGGCATTGGGTACAAGGTCAATATGAAACTCGACTTGACGAACTGAAGGCAAACCAGGCAGTTCATCAGGAAACACCTCCGGATAATCCCGAACAATCGGAATATCCTGAATACTCTTGCTCTTGCTTTTCTCCTCGGTGACATGTGCTAGAAAAGCAATATATCCTTTTCGTAGATACCTTTGGGCTTCCAAACACGACATAATCTTCAAACCATCTGATGGTTTTTCGCCACGAACTTCCAGAACATCGCCGGAAGATAAAGGAATATGAACAATCTTATCAAAACAAACCACCTCAGCGTGGTGTTTGGTTAACCAATCCATTCCAACGATAATATCGAAACTCCCAAGTTGCATCGGTGTGAGGTCAATAGGAAAAAGATGGTTATCAAGGTTCAACTGACAATCATGAATAACAGAATCGAGAACCAGAGGTTTACCAGTAGCAACCTCGACAGATAAGGGTTTCCTCAGTTTGGTTCTAGGTATCGCAAGCAAAGGCTCAAAAGACAAAGAAACAATACTTCTATCGGCACCAGAATAAAAAAGAATAGATGCAGGTTGATTGTTAACAAGAAACGTACCATTGACAACCTCGTTGTCAGCCCTCGCTTCGTTTGCATTCAAATTGTACGCTCGCCCATGAGGGGGATTCACATTAACATTGACGTTCGCATTCGGGTCAGCGTTAGCATTCGCGTTTGCATTCACCAGTCTCGGACAGTTGTTGCGGAAGTGACCATACTCTCCACAATTAAAACATGAACCCGGTGGGAATCTCACAGCATTCCCCTGACCCGGAGATGGAAACTGAGCAACCTGATTCTGTCCCAAACGACAAACATTGGCCAAATGCCCAAGTTTACCACACGTCGTACATTGCCTGCAAGCTTGTTGTGCAACGTGATGACCGTTGCAACGAGTACAATGAGGTGCGGTACCAGCATACGCTTTCTTTGCAGGTGGCTGAGCCGGTGGGTTCTGCGGGTTCTGAGCAGTCCGTGCTGTAACAGCAAAATTCTGGGCACCCTTTCGCTTCCTCGATTTCTTCGACGTCTCTCCTTCCTTACCCTTACCCTTACCCTTTTTCTTGTCCTTCCCTGAATCAGTCGCCTTCTTTTTATCACCCTTGCGGGTGAGTTTACCCTTCCTGACTTGAGTCTCAGTCAGGGTAGCAGACAACTCGATTGCTTGACGAAGGGTAGTAGGATTAACACCGGTCACAATCTCCAGAATAGAATCGGGTAACCCATCGATATATCTCTCGATTGCTTTCTCCAGAGGAGTAACCATGGTGGGACACAATAGACTGAGTTCTTCAAAACGATCCTTGTAAGCACGGTGTTCAGCCCCATCTTGCTTTAAATCGTCAAACTCTCGCTCCAAAGCCTGAGTTTCATGACGGGGACAAAACTCCTTCATCATGAGAGCCCGAAGCTCTTCCCATGTTTGTGCCAACGCCACTTCGGCACCCCTGTCGCGCATAATACCATTCCACCAGGTAAGCGCTCGCTTCTCAAACACGCTTGAAGTAAATTCAACCTTACGCGCATTCGGACACTGCACATGTCTGAATGTGCTCTCGATACTCTCAAACCACTGTTGGAGCGCAGTTGCTCCTTGCGACCCAGAAAACTTAAGCGGCTTCGCAGTATTGGAGCTCTTGAAGTTACACGGCGCATTGTTGGTGTTATTATTGTTGTTGTATATCTCGTGGACTTGGGTCACAACACCGGGAAGCACAACAGCCACTTGCTGAGAGACCAGGGCTGCGATTTCTTCAATAGTAAAAGATTGTGCTTCACGTCGAGGAGGCATTGTCTAATAAGGAAACAAGAGAAACGAGTGAGGTTGAAAAGAAAAAGAGGTATCGACAAAACACAAGAGAGGCGATCATTCGTTCGTTACCTCGAACAAATAAATGACACGCAGTGACTAATCAAAGTAAATAGGTCAAAAATAATGTATCGCGAAGACATGCTCGCCTATAAGTGAACACTCACCCCAAGAGTTCCCAGGTAAGAATGACTGGTCTGATTATGTGGATTTGTATGAACACTCTAGCCTTAGACAGAAAACTCAGAGTACAGGCACTCACTCTTCTAGTTTGCATGTGTTCACATTATTTAGACCCAAACTTTGACGAGATTTTGAAAACTCAGAAGGCACTAAGCCAAAAATGAGTTAAACTGGAAGGGTTCAAAACCTTACAACAGAGGGTTCAAAACCTAGTAATCAATCATCCTAGAATGGATGATTAATTTTCAAAGCGGATTTTGAAAATTGTGTTCTCGTTGTGGGTATCACCTAAGGATAGGTGACGATTTTGTTTTAAAAATCTAAACGCAAAGTTTACTTGCGTTGGGGTCCTAGAAGTTATAGTCTAGGTCGAAGCATTACTAATAACCTAATTCCCTATAACCATTGGCTCTGATACCAACTCTCCTGTCACACCCCGACCACGTAAAACAAAAAAGCGTGGCGGAAACGTCGGGGGGTGTTGTAACAGAATTATCGTTTCATAACCATGGATACAAAAAGTGTTTCGTTTTATTGATAATATTAAACATTAACATTGTTTTAACACATAACAAACAAGTTTTATATCATATATCATAGATATTATGTCACTAAGGCCTCGTCCAGATCCTATGTGACGCATGCATCCTAGAACGTCAATCAAGCAACAATACCTGAAACATATGTAAAAACAAAGTTAGCAAAGAATTGCTGGCGAGTACATAGGTTTTATAAGAGTATCAGAATCATGGCTTGTTTTCATATATTGCGAGACCCGAAAACCTTGTTTTTTAAAAAGTGTATAATATTGCAACATGATTAACCAACTCAAATCAAGATGGTTATAATTTATAAAATTTCGTAGCCATGATTCTTAACCCAAAAGCTTTTTGTTTTTAGAAAACCAGCTTGTAAAACATCTCGTATATTCTCGTTAATAAGACTCGTATATTATTTCGAAAACATCGTTGAGTGACATCGTTTCAATATCGTTTACCCAAGTGAACTAAATAACGCCACGGTATGTAATATGTTGAAAACACTTATATATAAGAAGTACCAGCGGCGTATCTACCATGTTTTCACCACATTACACCCGTCCCGTTATCTAAACACTAGCCCAGAAGCCAATCGTTTACCCAAATCATTTAACATCGTTTCCAAATCGTTCCCAAATCGTTTACTCGTTTAGATCGTTTAAATCGTCCTCGTTTTAATTGTGAAAACTTATATATGGTCGTCTCATTAATAACATTCAAACCTTTGTGACTCGTTCATAGTTCAACTCATTCTTGCATTAACAAACCTCCAAAGGGTAAGTTAACAATCATCAGATTCAATCGTTACCCACAACACCCACACATAACCATGGGTATAGTGCAATAACGGGATTTGTCATATCCTATGGTACCATAACCTAATACTGGTCGACTTGATCAATGCTAATGAATGTCGTTCGTTATGTAACTACAACCAACAAGTTCGTTCACATTTTCGAAATCGTTAATAGTTTAGTATAAATCATTCTATTCATTTTTGAAATCATCGTTTAAACCTTGAAAACATTATGTACATATGAATCACCCCAAAACATTTGAAAACAGTAAAATAGGGGAACTATGTACTCACATGTAGTGCAAGGTATCCTCAATCAATAGTACTTCAACAAACTCGAGTAAACCAGAGAAATCAAGCAGCACCTAGTAATCGAACCACTAGTCAAACAATAGACGCCTAAATCAGAAGATCGGACAGAATGAGGTCTTGCAACCCAAATGAGTGTTGGAACTCATGTGATATGGTTTAACAAATCCTACATCCTAAATCGGAACCTAACCTAAGTGCTTTCGACCCATCGCGACCCATTAAGGTAGCTTATGCTACTTTAACGCGTGGTGCGCGCAAACGCGCGTTCGAGACGTCTAACTAGTCCTATGACAAGTATTATATGCCTATACAAGTTTAATCATGTTGTATAATCAGTTATGTGACAAAAGTTTAGGTTACATATGCTTAATTACCAATTATGCATGAAAAGGGCATTTTGGTCATTTACCTAAGGCATATAAACTACTTATCATACAACCATCTAAACTAGGTTACCATAAGGTATAACCTCGGAAGGTTATTCCCTATGCTACTATGGTCACCTAATGTGTTTGGTTGGATCCTAATGATCGACCAAACGGGTCGGGTTCGAAAGTATAAGCGATTGATTAGATCGCTTACCTTTACGACCCTATAAGCACTAAACTAAAAGTGACTAGCTAAGCATGTTAAAACATGCTTTACTAAGTTAGAAATCAGGTTTTGATATCAAAACAAATGGTTTTGATATCCTAAAGTAGTTTGGTTACAAAATACGCGTAAATGCGCATTTTGGCCGAAACTTCGACTCGCCACTGAGCATAGATAACGTGGTAATCAGTAGGTATAGTCACTAGGGGCTATAACCATCGTGATTACACTCATGTTATGAAGTTCAAACGAACTTCACATTGACCATAAACTGGTCAATGCAGAAAGTCAAACGCAGTTTGACTTTAACGCTAAAAGGAATGAAAAGAACGATAGAACACTTATAGAAGGTCCCCGCAAGATTTGATTCCGATTTTTCTCTCAGGTAGGAAGCATATACTTCCACTTAGAGAGCATAAATCAGATTTCAAATTGTGGGTTTTGAAGTGAAATGGATGGGGTATATATAGGATTTCTAGAACCGTTAAGATCGTTCCTCGAAAACTGAGCTTTGATCTGAACCTTACATGTGTGCCCATGGTTTTCTAAAACCATGGGAGCCCCTAATATGGACTATGTTCATTGAATACCAGCCCATGGTATTGCAAAACCATGGGTGAAAACCATCACACTTCAAAATGGACTAGGTTCATTGAGTCTGCCAGAAATTTCAAAAATGGTCCCTGCACTTGTAAAACTTGATTTGTTTTCGCACTTTTAAGCCCCGTTAACCCCATTTCAAGGCTCTAAAATAAAGTTAAAGTATAGGGAACTTAAAATATGCTCAAAAACATCTCGGATGTCAGTTCGTTTGGTCGTACGGTTGCGTTATTCGCTTAATTACGACAGAAGTCGAAACGAACGCAAAAACGATCCAAATTAAGCGACGAATGGAATTTTATCATGCCAAACACCAAAATAAAATATTTTAATGCTTACATAAATTTTTTTGGATGTCCGGATGTATTCAGAACGTAAGTTATGCGCGAAAATGCAAACTTATGTACTTTTTGACGCTTTTAGACCCTGAATGAGCATAAAGTTTATTTTAGCATACCGAACCCCTCAAAGCCTATTTCTAAGCTATGTAAAGGTTATTTAGGGTATGTTTAACTTGTGATCAAGTTCCGGAATGTTCGTTACTATACAAATCGACATAGTTTCGTAGTTTGACACAAATAGTCCCTGCGATCGAACAAAGTTGATTTCGACACACCAAACCATTCAAAACTTATTTCTAAGTTATGTGGAGGTTATTTAAGGTATTTTAAGCCTATGTTACTATTCCGGAGTGTTTTTCGTGTTATACTGACTTCGTTTAAGCACCAGTTTGCGTATAAACTTCCAGAAAGCGATTTAGAGCTTGAAACTGGAATTGAATCAAATTGTAAAATCACTAAACACAATTACACACATAATAACACCAAAGCACACTATTTTATTAATAATCATCATTGTTTTACATCATAAATCGATTACAGAACACAGTTGTCACAACGGGTCACAAGTCTTAAGCTGTGTTTTTATTCATGTCTTTTGGTTGTGTTTGTGAACAAGTTTTAATTATGTCATGGTTGTAAGTGTCAACTTTTAAGAACAATGTTGTCGTGTTAACTTTTAGAACTTGTTAAATGGATGAATATCATGGTTTTATTTTCATATAGCATGGTTATGATATGTGCTATGGTATTTAGAAGTCACACCAAAATAAACCCACGCTTCCGCAAAGCCAGGGTGTGACACCACCGTCCAGCTCCACCACCACCACCACCGTCCACCACCCATCAACGTCCACCACCTACCACTGTCCCCCAACACCCACCATCGTCCACCACCACCCACCACCGCCGTCCGTACACCACCACCAGTTTATTTTAGAAGCCTACAGAAGTTAAAAAAGCAAACAGTCTTCTTCTTACAGACTGCATGTAACAACCCGCATCTTTGAAGTCAAAGTCAAAGTCAAAGGAAGAAAAGATTGCTAATTCGATCTGGCATTCCTTGCTTAATTATTGATTGTACTCTTTGACTTGTAATTCGATACCTTAATTTGTGTTACTTTAGTTGTATTATGTGGAGTAAATTCAATAACTCGTAGTTTAATCGCTAATCTACTTAACGCTAATCTCATCGCTATCGCATCGCAACCCGAATCACATGTTCAGGATATTGTTTTACGTGTGTGTGCTATTAGGTGTTACTTGTGCATGTTTATTTATATGTTTGTGGTGATTAATCGAAAACGCAATCGCAACTCTATCGCAACGCAATCTCATCGCGAACTAGAAACGCAAGTCTATTTATGTTGTTGTATGTTAGTTATGATATTTGTGTAACTATTATTTAAATATATCGCATTGCTTAATCGACACTCGCTTAAACGCATCGCAACGCTCAACGTACGAAACAAAAGTCGGAAACCAACTCACATTAACCATCCGATCGAAGGACCATTCGATCGAATGGTCATCCATCAGAATGACCATCCGATCGGATGGCCATCCGATCGGAGGCCCCCCGACCCATCTCTTTGCACCGCCTTTCTTCCTCACTACCTATAAATACCACCTGTCACATCAGTGTTCATGTGATGTGACAGCTCTCGTTCGACCAGCATGCTCTTGGCCTATTTTCTCTCGATTCCTTGCGATTCTTGTAAGTTCTCATCTCAAATCTTGTACTTCTATCATCTACACACATTTTCTCATCATTTTCACCATCAAATATTAAATTTTCACCATGAAATCGGTTGATTTGGGCTGTTCTCGGATGATGTCATCATGGGTTCTCATGAACTTCAAAGTGTGACCTCATTCCACCAAGAACAACTCAGATCTAAGAGATTTCGACATGTTTAAACACTGATTTCATCATAATCTCAACATTTTCCAACTGATTTTCACTCTTCTTCAATGTTCTTAACATTTCATTCAAAATCCGATAGAATCTAACCTCGTTCAGGCCTACTACTCATTCTCTAGTGAAGTGTCGGTCCGAGAACGGGTTTCTATCAAGGAGACAACCGATTCACGGGTTGAACTTAAACAACCTTCAAGAACAGTTAACTGATCGGACGGGGTGATTCTCGTCCGATCGGATGACTTAGACTTGATGGGGTTTCCGTTGTTTGACACGTAGTCATACCGTCTCGGTCCAAACGCAAAACTTTCCAAACTTAGCAATTCTACAAATTTGCAAAACAAACAGGTTACTGAAAGGATCGCCGTCCGATCAGATAGCCATCCGATCGAACGACAATCCAATCGGATGACTTGTGATGTTCGACGCTTAAACAATTTTGGCAAACTTCAAAAGATAACAAGTTTCCAACGAATAGTCATCCGATCGGATGACCATCCTATCGAATGACTATTCTATCAGGGGAACTTAGATCTTGAACTTTAAAATGTCTCACTCGGAAAGGATTGCCATCCGATCGAACGACCATCCGTCCGGATGACCGTTCGACCGGACGACCTGAAGGGTAGAGATACTTCATATTTTATAAAATACTACAATGAAAACTGCAAAGTCACATCATACACAAACACATCCATCCCAAACGGATAACCCTCAGACTGAATGGTCATCCGTCCGGATGACCATCCGTCCGGAAGGTCATCCGATCAGATGACCCTTCGTCGCTCAGTTCACTGACACGCTGTTTAACGCACTGTTCATCGCTTATGCTATCGTTCTGTAATCGGGCTAAATCTTCCCAGCGCTCCCAACAATCCAAGGTTGTGTTATTCATTTAACACGAACTGTGAGTATACTCGAAACCCTTTTTGCTTTATGCACTTTTGGGTGTTACATACGTTACCTATTTTAATCACAATCGACACACAACGCAAACACTTTTATACGCTAACCGTTATTGCATGTTATACGTGTTACTCGATGAATGCTTGTATGTTATGTTTACACAATGATTGTTACTTGACACCTTAGCAACGATAGTACTATAGTTTGGACTCAGCACCTGTCGTGGACAGGGGTTGTTAGGGGTTTTACTTCGCGTGTCACAGTGGTGATATGTGTTGCGCATTCTACAACTCGCAGTCATGTCTATGCATATTTCATTGTCGATAACCTGCTAGCTTCACTTTTCAACATGTTACATGTTGGTTATGCGTAAATCGCTTTCGCTACTATTATACTCTTAAACTTGTATGCTCACCTTTACACTATGTGTATTGACCTATTTTTAACGTATGTGACAGGTGTTTAGGATGCTGTTCTTTGCTTGCTGTGATGAATCAAGATTAGGTGGTCTAGAAACGTCACATTTTAAATTCTGAGTTGTCGAAACAATTTATTTGCCTTGAGATACTATGTCTGTAATAATTGAATTATTTGATATGTTACGGTATGGGACGTAATGTTAAATATCTGGTAATTTTAGTTGTTATGGATTTCTCTTGGACAATCTGTTACGCTCAGTGCCATGCCCTGATGTTTCCGCCATCGGTTGGGGTGTAACAGATTGGTATAAGAGCCATAACAGATTTCTCTTGGACAATCGACTCGACCTAGTCTGGGTCGATGTCTTACAAACGACCTAGTCTACAGTCTAAGTACCAATGGACCGCCTTGTGCGAACCCGGTAGGGGTTCCGCGCGAGCCTGCTTCTGTTATTCGATCGACTCACGAACATACTACACTTCATCGACCTTTTCTAAGGTCGAGCACTATCACATAGCCTTTCCTAAGGCTAACCGCACACTATTTTTCGAAAATGAACGAGTGATTAGATCGAGACTAGGTGTGAAAACCGCAAACTCTTGATTAGGTCGCTTGTTCGGCGCGCATTTTACTATAAACACGAGAATTTGCATTGAATCAGGAGTGAAATCCATACTTCGACGCAAATCTCCCTCTCTATCTCGTGATTCTATCACATAAATAGGAACGCAGTCGTTAAGTTAGGGGTGGAACCCGAACCTCGAAGACTTGTTCCGATCTCTATTTTGGTTTTTACCAAACTCTCACCAAAGTCTCGATGGATTCAAACAACTCGAGTAGTGTGAATAACCGAAAGGATGCGTGCTATTCACCGCAGGCCAGTGATAGAGCACAGTCTATTAGGATGAAGCATGTACTTGAAGTTCTTGAGAACAGTCGAATCACTTTGGGTAGTCGACGTCTATCATCCGAGACAATCTATTTTCGATTTCAAGCCGCAATCGCTGATTTTATGTGTTTCGATTTTGAGCCGCAACCGCTGACTCTGTGATTTATCATCTTATGTGGAATCTTACGTGTTTTATGTGGTTTTGCATGTTTATGTGTTTCGATTTTGGTAATTTAAACGCTTTTCGCTTTGATCAACATGCACAACTCGCACTGCACCTGTAACAACCCGCACGTTCGTGCGCTATTACTACTCGCTATACTCGTTACGCCTAGCACCAGAGATTCGGATCCTAATGTGACTATATCGCTTACATCGCATATTACGCATGTTTTATCGCTATAACATATCACATCGCATATACTAACACTCATGATGACGTTGAGTGAGGACCTATTCTACCCTCCTAGATGGTCGTGGTGTGTCGTAACGCAACGCATTTTCGAAACACGCACCCGAAGTTTTGCGCAACTCGATTATCGCAACGCAGATTTGGAAATATGAATATTTGTATACGACCATTTGTGAGTAATTATAATAAATATATATGGGTGCATGGTTATGAGTGAATAAACTATCGCAACGCTTAACGAACAAAACGAAACATCGAAACGCAATTCGCCGGAGACCACCAATCGAATGACCATTTGATCGGATGGCCATTCGATCGGATGGCCATCTGATAGGGTTGCCATGCGATCGGATTGCCATCCGATCGTATTGCCATCCGATCCATGGCACTCCATCACCTTCTCCCCTCTTCACCTATAAATAGCACTTGTCACATCACTTGAACAGTGATGTGACAGCTCTCATTCGACCAACGCACTTCTGGCTCTATTTCTCTCGATTCCTGGTGATTCTTGTAAGTTTCTACCTCAAATCTTGTACATCTATGATCTACACGCACTTCTTCATCATTTTCACATTTGAATCTTAACGTTTAACCGTGAAATCAGTGGATTTGAGGTGTTCTAGGGTGATGTCATCATGGAGTACTTTTGAACTTCAAGCTTTGGCCTCATTCCACCAAGAATAACTCAGATCTGAAGGATTTCCACATGATTTAACAACGATTTCGCATAGATCTAAACATTTGCAAAGTTAAAAGGATTGAAAGAAGCTTTTCCAACTTTCTTTCAACCCTTTTACACTCATTGCACTCAAAACCGATAGAATCGGAGCTCGTTCTGATCTTCTACTCATTCTTAGCGAAGTGTTGGTTGAAGATCTGATTTCGATCTAAGAGATAACTGATTTCGGGTTAAACATGAACGACCGTCACGAACAGTTAACTGATCGGATCAGGGTGATTCCTATTCGATCGGATCACTTGGGTCTTGATGGGGTTTCTATTGTTTGATACGTTATCATATCGTCTCGAGCAAACCGCAAAACTTTCAAAATAATCAAGTTCCAAGAAGATCAGATCGTTGGGACGGATTACTGTCCGATCGGATTGCCATCCGATCTAACTACTATCGGATCGAGTGGTACTTGGTCCCACACTTAAACTTTCTTCAAACTTGCAAAGCTCTGAACGTCGAACGGATTGCCGTATGATCGGATAGCCATCCGATCGAACGCCCATCCGATCGTTTGACATTTGGAACTTCGGTACTTAGACATTTTATAATTTCAAGATCATCAGTTTCCAACGGATTGCCACCCGATCGGATTGCTATCCGATCTGTAACACCCTAAATGTTACCCTTGATGTTTATAATAGTTTGTACTATTTCTAGTAAAATATTGTTTACAAAAACCTAACTTTCATATCAAAGTTCATAACTTACATCAAACTTAGTCAACTAATAACTAAGTTGAAACATTTAAAAAGATATTCAAAACATGTTTACATCCCATACACAAAAGTTTTAAAGATTCAAAACATAGCGGAAGCTTAGAAATGTAGTGTTCGGTTCTTCATTAATCACTTGATCGCCACCCGTAAGATTCGCCAATTTACCTATGATCAAAACCATTAAAAACATTAGTTTTGATGTTGTTATATAATATAATCACAAGGTTGAAACATCACATTTGAAATAATAAAAACAAAACAACTATTCTGGATCCACCGTAAATTACGGTATCACCGTAATTTACGGTGAGTCCTGGAGATTCCTGGTCACCGTAAACCAGGAGATATTCACCGTAGCATATCTGACCTTTACCGTAAATTACGGTATTACCGTAATTTACGGTAGGTCCTGGAAATCCATGTCTTGTTTTGTTTTGTTCATCTCATTCAAACCAATCTTGTAATTCGCTTTTCTAACAACCCATTACATCCAATTCTAGTATTTCTAACATGTGATAAATATTAACCAATAACATAGAACAATCCATCATATTCCGGAGTATAAATCATGTTTTACTTGATTATTTGACCCGTTTGGCTCGTCTAAGGAATCCTCCTATATGACGACTACCAACGGGTACCAACCGAATTTAATCAATCAATCAATGTAACGACTTCATTGCTTAATCCAAAACATCTCTTATTCAAAATTCAATTACATATTTGAATCATCCGATATAATAATGTAACGGAACAAGTTACATACCTTAGCGCACGCCCTTCAACCGTGAGTCACCACCGGCTTGTCCACTCGACGTTCCGGTATCTTGTCCTATAGAGTTCAATTCAAGACATGTTTAGAACTCTTTTCAAATCATAATTCACATAATACACCGAACATCATGATTATGCGTTTAAACTCAAAATTTCAGTTTTTAAGCCTTCATAGAGGCATTTCAACAAACACTTCATAAGCAGATTTTTACATGATTAAACATCACATCTTTAGTTTATCATTTAACCCTATTTTCATATAAATCAACCAATTTACATGAATGTTAGCTTCTAATTGCTGAAATCACTTCCAGATTGCTAAATTACACTAGATTAACAATCTACTTTCTAGTGTTTATCCAATTACACATAATTCACAAATCACCTACAATGGTGTTCTTAGGTTTCACAAAATTTCTTATGATTTCAACTTATTTTGATCTAGGGTTTGTCCCTAAACACTATAGTTGTTCCTTAATCATCATAACACATACATGCAAGCTTAATTTCAGATTTTTCCCAATTCATGAGAATTTCAAATTCAGAGTTTTCCTTGAATTTTCCATACCTTAGAATCCTCTTGTGATGAGGATCAATAATCTGTGCTCGGATTTTGATTTGGGGCAGGATTAAACCTTCAATTTGAGAGTTCTAGTGATTTTAGGTTTTGTGATAGTGGGGTGTCGCCCCTGCTCTTCTGCTGTGCGACCAGACCTCTCAAAAATGGGGTTTTGATTTAATTTTTATTAAAAACAATATTATAGTTTCAATCTTTTTACAACTAAGGCCCCTCTACTATATTCAACATATAGTTTGTTAACTTTTAACCATGTAATGAACCATTTCGAAGAAAATAACTAACTAGGTTAAAATTCCTAATTAGTAAATTCTCGTTATTTATACTCTATAATTTTAATATAAGGTTTTATATTTTCGGGGTGTTACAAGTCCACCCCCCTTAAAAAGGGTTTCGTCCCCGAAACCGTTATATGTACCAAATAATGTAGGGTGGAGACGTCACATCTCCTCTTCGGACTCCCACGTAGTGTCCGAACCTTTTCTATGCTCCCATTTGACCTTAACTTGGTCAATTTGTTTATTTCGTAAATGTTTGACCTTTCTGTCTAAAATCTCCACCGGTCTTACCACATAATTCAGACTATTATCCACTTCGATATCATCGTAATGGATATAAGCCGTTTCGTCTGCTAGGCACTTTCTTAATTGCGATACGTGGAACGTGCCATGGATTCCACTTAGCTCCTCCGGTAATTCAAGGCGGTAAGCTACCTTGCCAACTCTCCCGATAATTTTAAATGGTCCAATAAACCTTGGGCTTAGCTTCCCCCTTTTTCTGAATCTAATAACACCTTTCCATGGGGAGACTTTTAGCATGACCATGTCACCAACTTGGAATTCAATTGGCCTTTTCCTTTTATCAACATACGCCTTTTGCCTGTCTTGAGCCGCTTTCAAGTGTGCCCGAACTTTATCGATCTTTTCATTTGTGGCTCGTACTATATCTTGGTGGGCGAGTTCACGTGGACCCACTTCACCCCAACATACCGGAGTTCGACACTTCCTACCGTAAAGCATTTCGTACGGTGCCATCTTAATACTAGATTGGTAACTGTTGTTATACGAAAACTCTACTAACGGTAGATGAACATCCCAACTGCCTCCAAAGTCGATTATACACGCCCGTAGCATGTCTCCCAATGTTTGTATCGTTCTTTCACTTTGCCCATCCGTTTGAGGATGGTACGCGGTGCTAATGAACAATTTGGTTCCCATTTGCTCTTGGAAATCCCGCCAGAAATTCGAAGTAAACCGGGTATCCCTATCAGACACGATGGACACCGGCACCCCATGACGGGCTATTATTTCATTGGTATAAACTTCCGACATCTTTTCTGACGTGTAAGTCTCACGAATCGGAATGAAGTGAGCACTTTTCGTCAATCTATCCACCACTACCCATATGGCATTAAAACCACGATTCGTCTTAGGCAGTTTGGTTAACAGGTCCATTGTAATATGTTCCCATTTCCAAACCGGAATTTCTAACGGTTGAAGTTTGCCGTAGGGTTTCTGATGCTCCGCCTTGACTTGTAAACATGTCAAGCATTTTTCCACATACTTCGCCACATCCCTCTTCATTTCGGGCCACCAATAATTTTGTTTCAAATCATTGTACATCTTGGTCGCACCCGGATGAATTGAATAACGGGATTTATGAGCTTCATCAAGTAGAAGCGCCTTTACTCCACAGGTATGTGGGACCCATATCCTTCCAGATCGAGTCTTTTACCCGTGATTCCCATCCGACAAATCTTTCAACTGACCAATTATTCTTTCTTTCTTCCAATTCTCTTCTTTTACTGCTTCTAATTGCGCCTCTCGAATACGTTCAAGTATACCCGAGGTTACCACGAGTTGCATCGATATCACTCGTATCGGGACATAATCCGCTTTTCTGCTCAAAGCGTCCGCTACCACATTTGCTTTTCCGGGGTGATAATGTATCTCACAATCATAGTCTTTCACCGTTTCCAGCCAACGCCTTTGTCGCATATTTAACTCCTTCTGATCGAAGAAGTATTTCAAGCTCTTGTGGTCGGTGAATATGGTGAACTTTACCCCATACAAGTAATGCCTCCATATTTTTAATGCAAATACTACCGCTGCCAACTCGAGATCGTGCGTGGGGTATTTCTTCTCGTGTATCTTCAATTGTCTCGAGGCATAGGCTATTACCTTGCCCCGTTGCATCAACACGCAACCGAGCCCCGATAATGAAGCATCCAAATAAACCACCATGTCTTCAACTCCGTCTGGCAATGTCAGTACCGGAGCTTGAGTTAGCTTTTCTTTTAGCGTTTGAAACGCTTTTTCTTGATCAATTCCCCAAATAAACTTTGCTTTCTTTTGGGTTAGCTTGGTTAGCGGTGCCGCAATTTTGGAGAAATCTTGAATGAATCTCCTATAATACCCCGCAAGCCCCAAAAAGCTTCTAATTTCTGAAGGGTTCTTCGGGGGATTCCATTTCGACACTGCCTCTATCTTTGACGGATCCACCAACACTCCGTCGGCATTTATGACATGGCCTAAAAATTGAACCTCTCGTAACCAAAAGGCACATTTAGAGAATTTTGCATATAACTTCTCTCGCCTAAGTGTCTCTAACACTTCTTGTAAATGATGTGCGTGTTCAGCTTCACTTTTCGAATATACCAATATATCATCGATAAACACGATGACCGACTTATCCAGCATTGACTTGCAAACCCGGTTCATGAGGTCCATGAAAGCCGCGGGTGCGTTTGTTAGCCCAAACGACATCACGAGGAATTCGTAATGTCCGTATCTCGTGCGGAAAGCCGTCTTCGGCACATCTTCTTCTTTGACCTTTAGTTGGTGATACCCCGATCTAAGGTCAATTTTGGAAAACCAGTTCGCACCTTGTAGTTGGTCGAATAAATCATCTATCCTCGGGAGCGGGTATCGGTTCTTTACCGTGAGTTTATTCAACTCCCGGTAATCGATACACATGCGCATGCTCCCGTCTTTCTTTCTCACGAACAATACCGGTGCGCCCCAAGGAGACACACTCGGCCTTATGAATCCTTTGTCAAGCAGATCTTGGATTTGGGACATCAACTCTTGTAATTCCGACGGTGCAAGTCGGTACGGGGCTTTTGCTACGGGTTTCGCGCCCGGAATCAATTCGATCCCGAACTCTACTTCCCGTTCAGGCGGTATCCCCGGTAAATCTTCCGGAAAAAACATCTTCATAATTTCGTACTACCGGTACATCTCCAATCTTTCGTGATTCTTTCTCGGGCTCATTAGCGTATATTATGAATGCCTTGCATCCTCGCTTCATTAGCTTGTGAGCTTTCAACATTGAGCATACTATGGGGTTTCCTCCTTTTTCGCCATAAATGGTAACGTGTTTCCCGCTCGGAGATGTTAGTTTTATCTCTTTACGGAAGCACACGACCTTTGCATGGTGTCGAGATAGCCAATCCATCCCAACGACTACTTGAAATTCTCCCATCGACATCGGGATTAGATTTATCAAATATTCTTCATCATCGATGCTCAGTTTACAATTTTCACATACATCACAAACAATAAAGCTTTTGTTATTACCTATCTCTACTTCTAAAGGCGCAGGTAATTTTGTTAGAACAAATGAAGGATGTCGAATAAATCCATATGAAACAAAGGATTTATTCGCACCCGTATCAAATAACACGTGTGCGGGAATTGAATTTACAGCAAATATACCTGAGACCACGTCAGGTTCAACCTTTGCTTCTGCGGCAGTTAGTTGAAAAGATCTTGCCTTTGCTTTCGGGGCTTCACCTTTCGATTCTTGCCCATTCTTCTTTTCAACCAGTTCCGGGCATTCCGACTTCTTGTGACCCGTTCGATAACAGTTGTAACAAACCGTCACTTTCTCCGGGCATGATATAGCCATATGTCCCGTTTTCTTGCATATGGGACAAGGCTTATCCTTGTAACGACATTCGCCTTTATGACCTTTCCCGCAGATTCTATAAACTTGGCGACCCGCCTTTCGTATCAGATTTCTTTGCGCTTTCGTTTGTTCGTGCCTTCTTAGTAGGGCTTGGATTCACATCTTGTGCCCTTCGTTCACCCCGTTCTATGCTCTTTTTCAGTTTGATCTCTCTTTCCCGAGCAGCATTGACAATCTCGGTAAGAGTCTCGTATTTTGAAGGGGTTATGAACTCTCTATACTCCGCACTTAGCATGTTATGGTAGTAATAGACCTTTTGTTCTTCGTTTGTCACCAAATCATCACAGAACTTTATCTTGTCCATAAACATCCCCGTGATCTTGTCTATGGATTCACCCTTGTGTCTGAGTTGCATGAACTCTTCCTTGATTCTATTTATGACCGCTTTGGGACTATGGTGTTTAAGAAACGGTGTCTTAAACTCCTCCCATGTCATGGCCTTAGCCGCTTCACTTCCAATCTCCTTCTTTTTGTTATCCCACCAGTCTTTCGCTTGACCTCTTAATTGACCCGTACCATAAGCTACGTAGTCATTTTCATCACAATGAGTTCTCTCAAATACTCCTTCAATATCACTTAGCCATCGTTGGCACACAATTGGATCAACCTCCCCATTATATATTGGGGGTTTACAGGCCATGAATTCCTTGTATGAACAAGGCTTTCGTCCCCCATGCTTTTCCTTTGCTGAATTGGAATCATCTTCCAATTTCTTGATTCTCTCTTCTACTATTGATAAAACTGTGTTTTGAATTTTATCAATAAAGCCCGACAAACTGTTTTCGATCGCCTTTCCAACCTCTTCGGCAATCACTTCCTTCATTTGCTCGGTGACTCTTGGCACCGCATTATCATTACCTCCATCAGCCATCTCTATTTCTGAAATGTTTACATAGTTTGTTAAACATTCCATTTATAACACATGCTTTACATGTTTTGATTTAATCAAGTTCATAACTTGATTTAATCATTCTTGTTTCAATTTAATCAAGTTCGTAACTTGATTTAATCATTCTTGTTTCAATTTAATCAAGTTCGTAACTTGATTTAATCATTCTTGTTTCAATTCAATCAAGTCCGTGACTTGATTTAATAATTCTTGTTTCATGCATTTCTTGTTTTTGAGTGAGCTTACACACTCTTTTCATGCATATTTGTTCATTTCTCATTTTCTACATAGTACATAATTTATTAACAAAATAAGTTAGTTCTTACCGGACGATCGATCAAGCTTGAACCGAACACTTATTGACAACCTTGAGCTCTGATTACCAACTTGTAACACCCTAAATGTTACCCTTGATGTTTATAATAGTTTGTACTATTTCTAGTAAAATATTGTTTACAAAAACCTAACTTTCATATCAAAGTTCATAACTTACATCAAACTTAGTCAACTAATAACTAAGTTGAAACATTTAAAAAGATATTCAAAACATGTTTACATCCCATACACAAAAGTTTTAAAGATTCAAAACATAGCGGAAGCTTAGAAATGTAGTGTTCGGTTCTTCATTAATCACTTGATCGCCACCCGTAAGATTCGCCAATTTACCTATGATCAAAACCATTAAAAACATTAGTTTTGATGTTGTTATATAATATAATCACAAGGTTGAAACATCACATTTGAAATAATAAAAACAAAACAACTATTCTGGATCCACCGTAAATTACGGTATCACCGTAATTTACGGTGAGTCCTGGAGATTCCTGGTCACCGTAAACCAGGAGATATTCACCGTAGCATATCTGACCTTTACCGTAAATTACGGTATTACCGTAATTTACGGTAGGTCCTGGAAATCCATGTCTTGTTTTGTTTTGTTCATCTCATTCAAACCAATCTTGTAATTCGCTTTTCTAACAACCCATTACATCCAATTCTAGTATTTCTAACATGTGATAAATATTAACCAATAACATAGAACAATCCATCATATTCCGGAGTATAAATCATGTTTTACTTGATTATTTGACCCGTTTGGCTCGTCTAAGGAATCCTCCTATATGACGACTACCAACGGGTACCAACCGAATTTAATCAATCAATCAATGTAACGACTTCATTGCTTAATTCAAAACATCTCTTATTCAAAATTCAATTACATATTTGAATCATCCGATATAATAATGTAACGGAACAAGTTACATACCTTAGCGCACGCCCTTCAACCGTGAGTCACCACCGGCTTGTCCACTCGACGTTCCGGTATCTTGTCCTATAGAGTTCAATTCAAGACATGTTTAGAACTCTTTTCAAATCATAATTCGCATAATACACCGAACATCATGATTATGCGTTTAAACTCGAAATTTCAGTTTTTAAGCCTTCATAGAGGCATTTCAACAAACACTTCATAAGCAGATTTTTACATAGATTTTTACATGATTAAACATCACATATTTAGTTTATCATTTAACCCTATTTTCATATAAATCAACCAATTTACATGAATGTTAGCTTCTAATTGCTGAAATCACTTCCAGATTGCTAAATTACACTAGATTAACAATCTACTTTCTAGTGTTTATCCAATTACACATAATTCACAAATCACCTACAATGGTGTTCTTAGGTTTCACAAAATTTCTTATGATTTCAACTTATTTTGATCTAGGGTTTGTCCCTAAACACTATAGTTGTTCCTTAATCATCATAACACATACATGCAAGCTTAATTTCAGATTTTTCCCAATTCATGAGAATTTCAAATTCAGAGTTTTCCTTGAATTTTACATACCTTAGAATCCTCTTGTGATGAGGATCAATAATCTGTGCTCGGATTTTGATTTGGGGCAGGATTAAACCTTCAATTTGAGAGTTCTAGTGATTTTAGGTTTTGTGATAGTGGGGTGTCGCCCCTGCTCTTCTGTTGTGCGACCAGACCTCTCAAAAATGGGGTTTTGATTTAATTTTTATTAAAAACAATATTATAGTTTCAATCTTTTTACAACTAAGGCCCCTCTACTATATTCAACATATAGTTTGTTAACTTTTAACCATGTAATGAACCATTTCGAAGAAAATAACTAACTAGGTTAAAAGTTCCTAATTAGTAAATTCTCGTTTTTTATACTCTATAATTTTAGTATAAGGTTTTATATTTTCGGGGTGTTACACGATCCAGTGACCATCATGTCGTGAACTTATTCTCACTAAGTGTCCTGCCAGTCGGATCGCTATCCGATCGAATGACCGTTCGATCGCTATCCGATCGAACTATCGTTCGATCGAACGACCTGCAAGGTAGAGTTACTTCTCTGATTTCAAAATGCTACAACGAAAACTTCAAAGCCATCATACACAAACACATCCTCACTAAACGAATGTCAATCCGACCGAATGGCAATCCGATCGGATGACCATCCGAACGGATTGACATCCGGTCAAATGACCATCCGATCGGATTGCCATCCGATCGGATTACCATTTGACACTTGGCTCACTCGCCACCGCTTATCGCACCGTTCAACGCTTACGCTATTATTCAGCAATCAGGCTAATCTCAAACGCACTCCCTTCAATCCAAGATTGTGTTACCTGGTGAACACGAACTGTGAGTATACTCGAACCCCTTTTTATCGCATTTTGGGTGTTACATACGTTCCTATCAAATTGAATTTATCAAAACAAATTATTCAATCAAACTGTTTATCGCTTGCGAATAACTGTTATGCATATTTACATGTGATGCTAGTTACATATGTGTTAGGACTTTTACTCGCGAGGTCCCGCCTTAACTAGTATAGTACTATAGTACCCGACGGGGTCTAGTTAGGATGAATAGCAATCGCAATCGCAGCTTGAGAGACTTAGCTGGTAGTATCTGTTGGTGCATTTATGTCTGTTAACTTTGTCTTGTATCGAGTCTTGTATCTAAATGGGATAAACCATTGCTCAGAAGTCAAGAGTTTAGGGTTTTAATGTTGATGAACCATTTCGCATGAAATGGAAAAGCCATTTCGTACGAAAAGGATAAGTGTCCATTTCGCACGAAATGACATGGTTCATTCCGTATGAAATGCCATCACTATATATACCTGAGCATGGTTTCTCATTTGTAACGTTCGAGATTTCAGAGCCGAGGTGCTGCCAAATTGTCAAGTGATTTGTATAGCTTTGAAATCAATAAACAAGATAATCTAAGCGTGAATCAAGCTGTAATCAAGTCCGAATCATGGAATTCCGCCTTTGATTCTAATTAAAACTCTTCTGGTCGACTCGTTTAGGTCGTACAACGATCCTACAAGTGGTATCAGAGCTCAGTGTGACAACCCGCACTAAACCAGGTATCCGTACGACTTAATTAGTAATTAATTACTGCTGAATTACTGTGCTTACTTGAACTTGTGAATAAACTGCTACTTGAATACTGATACATGTACTTACTTGCATCATACTTTACTTGCTGTCACTACATTATTTACATGACTGAACCTTAGTGACAAACATGATGCACAAAAAGCACAATAGCACTATAACGGATAACCTATTGAACATGCTGATAAAGCCAGCATCAGGCAAACACTGCCTCTAAAGGCCTGTATGAGCCAGAAATATTTTGCTACACTAGTGGTGAGTGTAGGGATACAAGGGTTGTAGAACTGCGTCTCTAGGAATAAGTCACAATGACTGGATGTGCCTAAAACGTACTCTAAGTACAAAACTCAGCACCTTACACAATAATTCAGCGTTTAGCTAACTAATAAAGTGCCAATACATGAGAAAAATATTGCTAGACACTTTCCAAAGTGTCAGAAATGAGTTGTGTCACTAAAAAGAGTAATAACGACACTTTAAAGCTTTGTTAACGCTTTAACGGATTACTATCCAACCGAACAACCGGACTATACCCGGGACATGAAAATATTGTTATTTCCACTATTTATCTTTTTCTGAGCCAGTTAGGGTCCCTGAATACCCTAGCACCCGCATTAATGCATAACACACTACTAACCAAGTTAAGTGCTTAACTAACCTACTTAACTTAACTATAACCTAACTAATACTTGGAATCGAACTAGCTTACCCCCCCCCCCCCTTGGGCCGATCGGTCACCATGTAACTAGTCTTGTACCATTTTTGATTAATATATTAACTCTTGTCTCATATCAAGAGAACATATTACCCTTTGGACTCTAATCTCATTTTTTTTGTCTATAAAACTACACTTAAGCACATGAGATCTTACATTCCATACAACACCACAAAACTCTCTCCCTCTCTCTAAAGAAGCTACGGCCGAACTCCCCTATATCCATCCATCCTTGTTCGATCTTGTTCAAGCCATTCCAACATCATACAAGCTTCAAGGATCACGTATTAGGAGGCTTGGTGCACTCGGAGTTTGAAGGACCTCTTTATCTTGCTTTTATCCACGCCATTTTCGTCAAGATTCTTCCCTAGCCTCGAGCTAGTGGTATGTTGCTTAGAACACCTTCTCAAACTACTCTAAAGTGGTTAATACGATTTGTAACGGTTAAAACTCGAAATCTTACAAGATGATACTTTAAAGTCTACTAAAAATGCTATAAGTGTTGGATAAAAGCTTATATGTTGTAGTAATTGAAATTTGTGATTAATTAGACCCGATCTATGTTGTGGTAGCTCGGATCATCACTTAACCCAGTTTGGTCATGATCACGAATCATGACATAAGGTTGTTTTGAATAGAACAAGGGTTAAAGGGTGAAACTCTACCACACATGAATCATGAACTTGTGTGAAAGTGTTTTAGCTTGTACAATAGTGTTTAAGACTAGCAGATCTACGTATCTGCAAGTGGTATTTTCAAAGGACCAAGCGTTAAAGAAATCATATTTTAAAAGACGGATCTTACACTAACAAGAAGGGTTTTTAGAACACACAAGTGTGTAAACACTCGTGTAACACCAAGTTTCGACAAAATAGCTATTTTTGTAAAAGATGACGAAAGGTTGTGAAAACGGGATTTCTCTAAAAACAAGGTTTTTACAAAACTGGACTGTTTTATATAAAGATCCACTAAAAGTAATGAGATTTACTTCACAGTTTGGATAAACCACAAGTTCTTGAAGTTTATGCGATTTATATACATATTTTGACTAGTTTGTGATTTGAACATTGTTTTGGTTGATTGAGAAAATTGTTGGTTGATTTGTAAAAGAAAATGATACGCTTGAAAGCGTGGCCACCTCCAGTTACAGAGGAAACTCTGGCGAAATTTTTGCAAAAAGCCTAACACTTAGAAATATTTTCACTATAAGTGTTAGAAAGACATTTTGACTTGTTTTCAAAATATAAGTTTCGCCACGACTTTATTTACAAAATACCGGAGGTGGGATTTCACAAAATAAAACGTGATACATAAATATATTTAGTATATATTTTTCACAACATCACTTGTATAAGTGTTTATGATTATTTTGTGAACTACGTAAATATTATTTTTAGAGTAAAAATAATATTACTAAGTATTATTTTGGGGAAAATCACATGTATGAAAATATAATATTTTTGAGAAGAATATTTATATTTTGGAGTTGGAAATAAAATATATTAAGTGAGACTTAATAGTGAAATCTGAATGTTACGAGCACACATGTACTAAATCCCCCATCCTTGGGAAGGAAAATAACTACCAAGTATACAAAACGTAAACACGAAATAGTTGCCTAACTATTTCCCAAAAACTTAAACCATAAAGCTAAGGCACGGCCGTCCGTCTAATAGAGTTAGCACGTGTAGGTCGTCATACAGCTGATTGATTTGGAGGCATACTTGGTAGAGACGCACCACTGTGAGTTCATGTCCCCCATTTCTCTAACTGTTTTCAGTTTTCTTAACTGCGGGGGTGAAATACATGTTACTTTGATTACAAGTACTTTATACATGGTATGGTTAGCGTAAGGAGGTTTACTACTTAGATCATGTGAGTGGGTAGGCAGAAACTGGAGGCCATTAATCCTCATTGTAGGACCGAGGGACGTAAGCGGTAGATCTATCTGGGTGTAGCGAGCCCAACTCTAGGCCCAACAGAACGGACCTATGAGAGGCCCAACAGAACGGACCTTGGAGTGACTTTGTACCCAACGCTAAATCTGCTAGGTTTGAGTCTTCCTACTTGCACTTCACACATATCATTGGCTTTGCAACCCAATGGTGATCTCTTTTCCTTATTTGCTACATACCAAGACTATTTTTATACTCACAAAGGTTTACTTACTCACTTACACATGAACTCGCTCAACATTATTGTTGATTTTTCAACTTACATGTATTTCAGGAAATTAAAGATCTGGCGCGGTATGTTATGTTTTCCCGCTGCATAAGGGTTCCAAGGTCATCCCAGTTTAGGAAATGTGACTCTTTCCTGGACAAGTCACAGATCTTAAACTGCGTTTATTTCATGTCGGTGTTTATGTTATTCAAGACAATGTTTTATGTTATGAGGTTGTAAGTCTCTAAGACAATGGTATGTTACTCTGGTTCTAAAACTTAATCAAATGGATGATCTTGCATGATTTTATTTCATATAGCTTTGTTATGGTTAAGCTATGGTATTAAGAAGTCACACCAAAATTAACCACGCTTCCGCAAAGCCAGGGTGTGACAGCTTGGTATCAGAGCTCTGATCATAGCGAACTAGGATTCTTTCTCGAGTCTAGACTATGATCACTAGGGCTCTCACGAAAACATTTTTCTGCATACCACTTAAGTCCAGATCCAAAACTTTTTACAGACAAATGTTGAGCACATTTTATTATTTATAGGCTCAGTCTAGAAGGGCTGAGGCTCGGTCTGAGAGGCCGAGGCTCGGTCTGAGAGATCGAGGTAGTTGGCTAGTGGGACTAGGAGAATTGGCTAGTGGGACTAGGAGAATTGGCTAGTGGGACTAGGAAGAGCAGTCTGAGAGGCTGGGAGGCTAGTGGGACTAGGAGAACTATCTGAATGCTTACTTGGTAACGTATGTGATTATCTGATTGTATGATTGACTGTTTGTGCATGTTTGTGTTTATGTTACAGACATTATGGACACCTCTGGCACTGGTGATTCAGACACCACATGACCTAGACCTATAGTATCGGACGACCTAGAGTCTTCTGAGCGTGAGGTTCACACATCCGACGTTACGAGCACGGACGAGGATGATTTCCAGCCTTCGCTTTACCTGATGGTGCTGATGAGCTCGCTGATGGCCCTTTGGCCGGGGACCTACCGTTAGTGGAGATCCCTGCTCCCATACCCTTAGCTGTTTATCCTGCTTTTGATTTGCTTCTCGACGCTGACGATGATGACGACGTCGATCTGTTTGATGACGAGCCTTTGGAGGATGAGGTTCAGGGCGAGGCCCTTCTTGCTGCTGGTGATCTTTTGATGATCGCAGATGCTCCCGCCGAGGAGTCTCCTGCTCACTCTCTGGTCCCAGACTCTTTCGAGTCTGTGGCCTCCGCACCTTCACATACTCAGAGTGCGCAGCACTTTTCTCATGGATCAGATCCCGACCAGGCATCCTCTGTTGCCCCTATTCCTAGTTTTACTTTCGACCACGATGATATGGAGGATTCCGATCCTGTCTTTCCCCCAGGATTCGACCCAGATGAGGATGTTCCACCTTTCCCCCACAGATCCCTGATACACGTCACATTGATACTTCTTTTTCATTTCCTCAGTTTACACCTCCAGCACGAGCTGGAGAAGGTTCTTCGGCACACCCTTTTGGGCATGTACCAGTATCTATCCCTGCTATACCACCATCTGCTACTTTTCCCACGGTTTCTCCATTTCATGTGGCACCTTTTGATCCCACCAGTGAGCCGTTCCTTTGGGCACCACACTCTGCTATGCCACCTACTGACCCCTACCATTCTTTCCACATGGGGTATACTATTGAGGACGTTTTGATGTCTTTTGTCGCCCAGCACGAGGCACACACACAGCGCATTCAGGAGCTTGAGAGAGCTCAGACGCCGCCGTGTCAGTGCCAGGGCCAGACCCACTCTCCTTTGCAGCCCTCTCGACCTTTACCACCAGACTATGCTGCACGCCTTTTGGCACTTGAGCAGCAGGTTGCTTCTTGGTTGCGTACCCAGAGACCACATAGTAAGTCTCGATATATATGGCAATCGTAGTATTCTCATCATACTTGATGCTTGATTTGATTATTTATATTTTAGGACATGGGATGTTGTGTGATTGATGTTTGTGACATGGGATGTTGTGTGATTGATATGACTATAACATGAGATGTTATGTACTATTACTATCGTTATATACATACGCTAAATGATGACCTGACTTATGTAATATAACTATGGCCTGACCGACGTAAACACATCTTTTAGAAGATGCCGCCGAGACGTGAGACACACATGCCTACCAATGAGGCAGAACTCCAGCAAATTATCGTTGCTGCCATTGCACAATACGCCGCCTCTCAAGGAGGGACTAGTGGAAGCAACTCTGGCAACACTGGCAACAACAATAATCCACCTCATGGTAATACTAAGTCATTTAGACATACCATGACCTAATTGGATATCTTTAGCAATGATGCTAATGCCAATCGTATGTTATAACGTATGTGCAGGATGCACCTACAAGCAGTTTCTAGACTGCAAAACGGTCAACTTTGATGGCACAGGAGGTGCTGTCGCCTTTGTTCGTTGGGCCGAGAAAACTGAATCTGTTCTTCGCATGAGCAAATGCGCGCTAGATCAGCAAGTCACCTATATCTCAGGGCTATTCTTGGATGGAGCCCTCTCTTGGTGGAATTTGCAAGTACAGACACTTGGTGAAGCTGCTGCCTACGCGCTAACCTGGACCGAACTGAAGGAACTTATGCGCAAAAAGTACTGCTCTCGCGCGGAAATCCAAAGATTGGAAACCGAGTTCTGGCATTTGAAAATGGACGGTCCAAAGATCGCAGAATACGTTCAAAGGTTCCATGACTTATCACATGTGGTACCCTACATGGTCACTCCGGAGTTCAAGCGGATTGAACGTTTCATTTGGGGATTAGCTCCTCAAATCATAAGCATGGTAACCTCATCCAAGCCTGCGACCATTACTGAGGCGATCGATTTGAGCGTAGCTCTCACTGAGGAGGCTATTCGCCTGAACAAGTTTGATGAGATCAAGACGAAGAAGGCAGAGACTCACGTCGAGTCGTCAGGAGGTAACAAACGGAAGTTCTTGAACTTCAAGCAGGGCGCCAGTGTGGTTGTTAAGAAAGGAGGATCAGACACGCCAGCTCAGGTTACAGCTGGTAGAGGGAAGAAAGGAAAAGGATACATGGGCACCTAACCCAAGTGCAACGACTGCCAACGCCACCATTCTGGTCGTTGCGGGCCAAAAGTATGCGAAGCATGTGGAAAACGTGGCCACTCGAAGGACACTTGTTGGGCCACTGCTGGTCAGGGAGGCCAGGGAGGATTCGGAAACAGAAATTACAACCGGGGTGGGAATGGGAATCGCCCACAAGGAAACTATGGAGGCAACGAGAATCGAGGCAACAATGCTAACCAAGCGGGCGCCGTGAATCGTAATCAGAGGAATGATCAAGCTGGTGGAAACGGGCAAAGACTTGGATGCTTTAACTGCGGTGATATTGGGCATTTTAAGAAGAACTGCCCAGAGTTAAACCAAGCCCGTGGAAGAGTGTTCCAAATCGAAGCAAGGGAAGCGCGCCAGGACCCCAATGTCGTTACTGGTACGTTCCCTGTAAATCAACGCTATGCATCCGTTTTATTTGATACTGGTGCCGATTATAGCTTCGTGTCATTAGAATTCAAGAATATGCTTGGGTTAACCGCTAATAAGTTAGATATTCCCTACTCAATCGAATTGGCTAATGGGAAGTTAGTAGAAGCCAACGAAGTCATCAGAGGTTGTGTGATCGAATTAGGAGAGCGTGAGTTTGCTTTGGATCTACTACCAGTCCAGTTGGGGAGCTTTGACGTAGTAGTAGGAATGGATTGGTTATCAGGCAACAAAGCGGAGATAGTTTGTCACGAAAAGATCGTTCGTATCCCAACCGAAGATGGCGAGACAATTGTGGTTCACGGAGAGAAGCGTGATACGCCATTGAGGATTATCAGCTGCCTGAAAGCGCGAAAGTGTTTGCAGAAGGGATGTGTTGCCTTCCTGGCACACATTGTGTATAAGAAGGCTGCTGAGCCAAGAATCAAAGACATCCCTGTCGTGAGGGAATACACAGAAGTCTTCCCAGAAGACTTACCTGGACTGCCACCTCAGAGGCAAGTAGAGTTTCACATTGACTTAGTTCCAGGCGTCGCGCCTGTGGCTAAGGCACCTTATAGACTTGTGATACGTGGTCGAAAACCGGTGCTTGTAATTGCTTAATATGATGTTATTGCATAAGTTTTAGTTTCGAATAGCCTACTTTTGATTAGATATGTATTTTGCAGATCTAGCAGAGTTTAAGGAGCTTTTCGGAAGCTTTACGGGTCACCGGAGCGAAAACGGAACCATCGGGATGCGAAACGGGTTAACCGGACTCAAGAAACAAGAAAAACAGAAAGTTGAACTTCTGGGCACCGTCGCCGACGCCCAATGGGGCCGTCGCCGACGGGTTATGCATTCTTTCGTCGCCCGCAACACCGTAAGCAGCGAGTTTAGCCGTCGGCACCAGGTGAATATCTACGGACCGTCGCCGACGGGACATCGGGCCGTCGGCGACGGCCTCCCAATGTTGCTGCGCGGTTGTTTGGTGTTTTGGGTCAAATAAACGAATGAAAACACGCTTTTTGGGGAGTTTTTCGGGAGTTACACTTGTTTTGAGTTTGAAACTTGATCTTGGAGCCATTATCATCAATCATTGACCTACCATTCATCTCACTTCATCTCTACAACCCGAATCATCATCATCCAACACACGATCAATTATCAAACCCTAGTTCACCAATCCATCATCCTTCTCATCATCACCATTCCATAAACCCTAATTCTCCATTATTCCTTCATCCTACAAGCTTCAAGGTGACTCCATCCGTATTCCAAGCATCCGGTGATCAAGTTGCATCAACCATGAGCGGCTAATCATCTCGGTTTCACCCCGGTGTAGGTAGTTGTTAATTTTAGGGTTTCAATTTGTTCTTGTTTCATCTTAGTGACAATTTGTATTTGGTTTTTGAAACTTTTGACAATAGTATTACATTTGTTACGAATTCGTGAATTGTCGAACGATGTTAAAAGTTATGACTTTGCGAAACGGTGATATGTAATTGTACGTTGTCGTTGTTAGGATTTACTTGTGTTGATTACAAAGTGTCTTTTTGTCCGTTCTTCGGGGCGTTGATAGCTAGTAGCACCTAAGTCACGGTACACTAAATCCGTTAATCGAATGCATTTGAGTTGAAACTAAAACTTGTAGAAATCCTAGGTTAATAATTACCGAAACCGGGTGTGATTCCTTTTTATCATTATTGTTCTAGTAACCATTTTTCTTGCAATCGTTAATTAGTAGTTGTTAACCATTCGCATCAATTCATTTAGTTAAAAATCATATCTCTCCATTAAACGAAAATACAAAAATACTTTAGCAAGCTTCATAAATTGTGACAATTGTTTTAATTCATTCGAATCCACACACAAACCACACACTCTTCGTGGTTCGACCCCTTACTACCACTAACACATTGTTAAGGGTAATTTGGGTTTATAAATATTATCTTTGACTGGAGCGCGACACTCCGATCAAATTTTGGCGCCGTTGCCGGGGAGTGCGTGCGCTTTGTGTTTGGATATTGTTTGAATTTGTGTGATTATCTGTTTAATTTGTTTAGCTTTCTTTTTGTACTTGTCTTTTTCCTTGTTACGCGGGGTGTGTTACTTGTGCAGATTACAGGTAGTGCATGCATACGCGGAACTCCGGGAGGACTTCACCTTTAGTCTACGAACCGGAAATCGAACGAGTTGCAAGAAGAAACCTAGCAAGCCGGTTAGAAGCAACACTTGCTTCTAATCAAACCAACCAAACACCACAACATACACCATCCATTGAAACAGGTTCAATGGCAAACCAAAACTCCAATCACCCAAACCTCAACCAAAACCAATTTCAATCCCGAGGAACCTTTTATCCTGCTCCAAATATGCAACCCATGCCTCAAGAGTAACCGGGTGGTAACAACAACAATGGACCACCTACACCACCTTTCCAAAACCAAAATCCCAACAACAATCAAAGAACACCTCAACAACAAAATCTTCATAGACACAACTCCCTACCCATTAACCTAGATGACCGGAATGTCAATTCCGACCGACGGGGAAATCGTGATCGCGGCAATCCCACAAATGAAGACCCATTCTTCAACATCGATGACTTGAGGAATGCAATCCCCGATGATGAACCATATAGTGTTCCCGGTTATCAATCGCCGGAACATGTGAGTGTTCATACGGAAAATTCGGATGACGGGGGATATTATGATGATAGGGCTAACGATGACGAAGATTGGGGCTACGTGAATAGGGGAAACGTCTACAACGCAAGAAGATATGATGATGAGGAAGTTGGCTATCAAAATGCCAATTATGTTGGGGACGACGTATACGGTTACGAAGGTGGAAGAAATGAGGGTTATGGGAACAACCGTCAACCACGAAACAATGACCAACGGAACCGGAATGATGGGTTTTATAATAACAACAACAATGCAAACCCTAACCGGATTCCTCGTTTCGTGGGAGGTGGTAACCCAAGGGATAATAGAAGAGAGGATAGACGAGATGATCGAAGAGGTGAAAGACGGGATAATAGAAGACCGGTCGATCAAGAAGTTAACGGTCCTCATCGTCATCAACGACCTCCACGGGGAGTGAATGATCGTTTTAGGCCGGTTGTCACCGAGAACGACTCAGCAATCGTTTGTGAGAGGAGGATGTTTGATTGTAAACCACATTACATCAACATACTTCCTCATTTTAATGGAAGATCTAACGACGAACCGTATACACATTTGACGGAATTTTCTTCGGTTTGCAGCACTATCGGAGGTCACAACTTTGCTTTAGATGAGGTCAAACTTCGACTATTCCAATTTTCACTGAAGGATAAGGCAAAGCAATGGTTCCTCACACTTCCCGCAAATAGTATTCGCACTTGGGGAGAAATGCAACAAGCGTTCCTTGATGAATACTACTCAATGGCGAAGACCGATGACGCTCGTGATGAAATTAGGTCTTTTCGCCAATTATCGGGCGAACCGTTACATGAGGCCTTTACAAGGTTTAGAGAAATGATGCGAAGATGCCCTCATCATCAAATTGAGAAGTGGGAGTTAGTTAAATGTTTTGTACGGGGTCTAGATGACAATACATGGAACCGACTTGAATCCACAAGCAATGGGACCCTCCTAAGCAACCATGAAGACGATGATTAGGAGTTTTTGGAACGAATGAGCAAGCGTTCGAAAGAGAAAGAATCGACCGACCGAGCCAAGAAGCATCCCATTTCCCGGTCACTTCCCGATCTTGATTCTAAAGATCGGATTTCTACTTTAGAGCGGGAAATGGCTCGAATGAAGAAGAAAGAAGTGAATGCGGTTCAATTTGAAGTGTGTGACGAGTGTGGTGATATTGGGCATAGAGCGGAACAATGTCTAACGGGGTCGGGTGATTACACCGAGGAAGTCAATCAAGTGTATGGGGACCGAAAGCAATATGACATGAACTCCAACACTTACCATCCGGGCTTGAGAAATCACCCTAATTTCCGGTATGGTAATGCTTCAAACCAAATGAACCCGAATTTTCAATCGGGCAACCAAGGAGGTCAAGGTGGGTCTTCGTACAACAATCGTCAAGGTGGTAACCAAGGGGGTTACCAAAGGAATTACAATCAAGGGGGTAACCAAGGGTATCAAAACCGTGAAGGTAATTATCAAAGAGGTTACAACCAAGGAGGAAATGGGAGTAATGCTTCAAACTCTCAAGGTGATGACTCGATCAATTCGAAATTTGATGCTATTATGAATGCTATCAATGATTCAAATCAAGAGATGAAGAGAGAGTTTGAGGTACGAGATAAATCCCATAAGGTGCTAGAGAAGCAAGTGGGGCAACTTGCTCAAGAAATGGCTCAAATTCGCGGAAGTGGAGGAGGACTTCCAAGCGACACCACGGTGAACCCTAAACATCATGGGTCGAACTCGAAAAACACACGTGAGGTACCAATAAATAAAATTTCTTTACGTAGTGGTCGAGTCATAGATAATGGTGTTGAGCCACCACCACCCGAGTTTGTTGAAGGGGTGGTGGAGGATGCTAGTGAAGATGAGAATGAGAATGGTCAAACGGGTCAAAAGAAAAATGACTTGAAAAAGAACAATGATACCCCCGTTGTGACCATCCCCGTCCCCAAGGCTAAGGAAAAGGGTGTGGAGGCTAATACCGCCCCTTATCCCGAAGTTTTGAAGGGACCCGTGAAAAAAGTTGTAAACAAAAGAGGTCCACAACAAGAAGAGTTGTTGGAAATTTTTAAACAGGTAAAGATAAATTTACCTCTTTTGGATGCAATCAAACAAGTACCGTCGTATGCTAAGTACTTGAAAGATTTGTGTACCCAAAAACGCACTCACAAATTTCCAAAAAAATTAGATTTAACCGAAAATGTGAGTTCGATTCTTTCGGGTGCACTTCCACCTAAGCTCCAAGATCCGGGTGCGCCTATCATTTCAATTCAAGTAGGCGATTTTAAAATCAACCGGGCACTTCTAGATCTTGGTGCTAGCGTGAGCATTCTACCGGGTAGTTTGTATGACCAATACGAGTTTGGTCCACTTCAGTCGTCTAACACCACCATGGTGTTAGCCGATTTGACACCTAAACTACCCCGTGGAATTGTTTCGGATGTGATAGTGAAAATTGAGGATTTCTACTATCCGGTGGACTTTCTAGTGCTTGATTATGTGGCCAAGGACCCAACCAAACAACCTATGGTGATTTTGGGTCGACCGTTCTTAGCAACCGCGAATTCTCAAATTGATTGCAAAACGGGAATTGTTGACATGACATTTGGAAACCGAAGGTTGAGGTTGCATGTTTTTTCCGGACTTATGAACCCTCCAGTTGATGATGAATGCTATATGGCGGACGTTGTTGACACGTGTATACCTCTTTGCGACACAGTCGTAGATGGGGAAAACACAATGGAGGATTGTTATATGTTTGACAGGTCACAGGTGGAGATGGATAAGAGCATAGACGAGGAAGTGAGAAGTTTGGAGGTGCTTGCGGTTAGAGAGGGAAAACCGACATGGACGCACCAAGTTGAGAGTTTACCGGAGAGCATCGACACTAAGTTGAAGCCGTCATTAGTAGAGCCTCCGGAAGTTGAATTGAAGGTGTTGCCTAAGCATCTAAAGTATGCTTATGTTGGTGAAGGCAACACGCTCCCGGTTATCATTGCATCAAATTTAACCGTGGAGCAAGAGGATAAATTGATGGATGTTTTGGTCACTAATCGGGCGGCGATTGGATGGACCATTGCTGATTTGAAGGGTATTAGTCCCTCGGTGGTGATGCACAAAATCATCACGGAAGAGAATGTGACTCCCGTTCGAGATGCACAACGGAGATTAAATCCGAACATGCGGGAGGTAGTGAAGAAGGAAGTGCTGAAATGGCTAGATGCGGGTATCATTTACCCGATTTCAGATAGCCAATGGGTGAGCCCAACACAGACGGTTCCCAAGAAAGCGGGCATACAAGTCGTCAAAAATGACGCAGGTGAAGAGGTAGCCACTCGGCTGGTAACCGGGTGGCGAATTTGTATTGACTATAGGAAGTTGAATACCGCAACTTCCAAAGATCATTTCCCTTTACCGTTCATTGATCAAATAGTTGAGAAATTATCGGGGCAAAAATTTTATTGTTTCTTAGATGGCTATTCTGGTTATAACCAATTCGCCATCCATCCGGAAGACCAAGCAAAGACCACGTTTACTTGTCCCTATGGCACTTTCGCATTTAGGCGAATGCCGTTTGGATTATGTAACGCCCCCGCCACCTTCCAAAGGTGTATGATGAGTATCTTTTCAGATATGGTGGGGAAGTCTTTGGAAATCTTCATGGATGATTTCTCAATTTTTGGGTCATCTTTTGAGGCTTGTTTGGATCAACTAGATAAAGTGTTAAGAAGGTGTGTCGAAACTAGTTTGGTCTTAAGTTGGGAAAAGAGCCATTTTATGGTTCAAGAGGGAATAGTGTTGGGACACGTGGTGTCAAGTCGTGGGATAGAGGTTGATCGTGCAAAGGTACAAGTCATATCTACTTTACCGTATCCCACGACCGTTAAAGGTGTTAGGTCATTTCTAGGTCATGCGGGCTTTTACCGGCGGTTTATTAAGGGTTTTAGTGACATAACCAAGCCTTTATGTAATTTGTTGTTAAAAGATCAACCGTTTGATTTTAATGAAAATTGTCAAAATGCTTTTAACAATTTGAAAGAGAAGTTGGTTGAGGCTCCAATCTTGCAATCGCCAAATTGGTCTTTTCCTTTTGAAATTATGTGCGATGCGAGTGATTATGCGGTGGGGGCCGTGTTGGGACAACGGGTCGATAA
The DNA here is from genome assembly GCA_030545235.1 of Helianthus tuberosus. Lineage (NCBI taxonomy): Eukaryota > Viridiplantae > Streptophyta > Magnoliopsida > Asterales > Asteraceae > Helianthus > Helianthus tuberosus. The sequence continues at coordinate 134,573,992 of CM060363.1, forward strand.
GAAACCTGTTGCCATATACTACGCGAGTAAGACTCTTTCGGATGCACAATTGAATTACACTACTACCGAAAAAGAGCTACTTGCGGTGGTATATGCATTGGATAAATTTCGGGCATATATATGGGGTAGTAAAGTGATTATTTATTCTGATCACACTGCAGTTAGGTACCTCATGGAGAAGAAAGATGCAAAACCGAGGTTAATCCGATGGGTGTTGTTGCTCCAAGAGTTCGATCTGGAGATACGGGACAAGAAGGGTACCGAGAATGTGGTAGCGGACCATTTGTCCCGGTTGATGGTTGATGAGGATCCTAAATCGTTAGAGATTAATGAGTCGTTTCCCGATGAGTATATTATGAAATTGGATAAGTTGCCTTGGTATGCTAACATTGTGAATTATCTTGTTACAGGTGACTTACCGGCACATTGGGATAGACGGAAGAGGCAACACTTCATGTCCCAAATCAAGTACTATCGGTTGGAAGAACCGCATTTGTGGAAGGAGTGTGCGGATCAAGTTATAAGAAGATGCATTGATGACGAAGAGATTCCAAGCGTGTTGCAGCATCTACACTCATTTTCATGTGGTGGTCACTTTAGTGGTCACAAAACGGGTCATAAAGTGTTAAATAGTGGTCTTTTTTGGCCTACTATCTTCAAAGATGCAAATGAGTTTGCCAAAAATTGCATAGAGTGCCAAAAACTAGGGGGTATTTCAAAAAGGGATGAGATGCCCATGCAACCAATCCTTGTAGTCGACATCTTTGACGTATGGGGAATTGATTTCATGGGCCCATTCCCCAATTCCTATGGCAATTTGTATATCTTGGTGGCCGTTGACTATGTGTCAAAGTGGGTCGAAGCAATAGCCACCAAGACGAACGACCACTCCGTAGTGTGTAATTTTGTTCAAACCGATATTTTCTCAAGGTTTGGGATTCCTCGGGTCATCATAAGTGATGGAGGATCTCATTTTAAAAACTTTCGGTTTGGGAAACTTCTTAAACGGTTTGGTGTTGACCATAGGATTGCTACCCCTATCACCCGCAAACAAGCAGGCAAGTTGAGGTGTCAAATAGGCAAATCAAAGAGATTTTGCAAAAGACCGTGCGGGCGGACCGTAAGGATTGGTCAATCAAATTGAACGATGCCTTATGGGCTTACCGTACGGCACATAAGACACCTATTGGCACTACACCTTACCGGTTGGTTTATGGTAAAAATTGTCATTTACCGGTTGAACTTGTGCATAAATCGTTATGGGCTATCAAAGAGGTTAATGTTCAATATGACGATGCAGGTAAGGAAATGAAACTTAAGTTATGCGAGTTGGAGGAGCTACGGGAAATGGCATATGAATGCGCATCCAACTACAAGGATGGAATGAAGAAAGCGCATGATGCCAAGTTGAGAAAGAAAGAGTTCGAGGTTGGCCAAAAGGTGTGGCTTTACAATTCGAAGCTCAAGTTCTTTCCCGGAAAGCTCCGGAGCAAATGGAGGGGACCCTATGTGATCACCCGGGTCGGACAATTGGGTGATGTTACCATCGAGGACCCGAAGGATGGGATACGACAAACGGTAAATGGTCATCGGTTAAAACCGTTTCTTGATGGTAACGAAAAGGTAGATGAAAACAAGGAATTGGTGAGCTTTGTGGTAAGCACACCGATTTACGAGGTCGACTAACAAGGACCGGTAACATTTTGTGTAAAGTTATGTACAATTATTTATTTGTTTGTGTGTGTTTATGTTAATCGTTTTCGTTCCATACTAATCTCTCTTGATTGTGTGAAGTCCGGACATTCCGAACGGATCATAAAGACACAAGGTATGTGTTTAGGCTGTGTTATGTGCATTGAGGACAATACACGACTTTTTGGGGGGTGGTAGGACCGTTGACGGTTATTGCGTTTTCAAAATTTAACTTATAAAAAAAATCACAAAAAGAGTTTTAATAATTTTTAGGATTTTTGTATGTACATAGCTCCTTTATTAAAAGTCCATAATTTTCCTCATATAAAAAAAAAAATAATAATAATAATAAAATAAAAAAATTGGATTTCGGTATGTCGTCGCCGACGCCGACTATGCGCGTCGCCTACGGTCCCTCTAATATCCCCGTCGCCCATTTTTTACCGTAGGCAGCCACTTAGGGCGTCGCCCAAAAATTTGGTTTCCCATTGCCGTCGCCGACGGACTCTCTCACCGTCGCCGACGGTTCCTGAAATCTCATCCGACGCTGATTCGAACCCACGACCTTTATGCTCTTTCAAACCTTTATGTAACGAGTTTTAAGCCCTATAATTCGATTTTGGGGACCCTCATCTGACCAAAACACATCCTAATCCACCCATATTCTGCATTCCACCACACCTACTCCTCCATCCAACTTCATCTTCTCCAAAAATACATTCAAGAACCCTAATCTACTTCTTCTCATAACTCCTTCGATTTTCACCCAAATCCAGTGATTCTTGAGCCTAACTTGTGTAGTTTTTCAAGAGAAACAAAACCCCCATAACGGTTTCCATCAATTCTTGCTCGTTTGCAAGATTTCTGGTCGCGAATTTCTAGGGTTTTGAAGAGTGTTCACCCAAGCTTCTTATTTTACACTTTTCTTTAGTTCTTCTTGTCAATCTTCACCAAAGGTATGTGCTTTCACTTAATTTATGCATGATTTTCATATGTGTTGTTGATTTCTTCCGAAATTTTAAGCATATTGTTTAAGAGTAGGTTGTTTATCATAATGTAGGATGTTTTAGCATAAACTTAAGAATGTTTGCTTGATTTGGGTGGGATTTGAGCATGCTTTAGTCTTGGTGATGTGGTTACACTAGATTTGTGCATGATTGAACATAGTTGTGATGTTGAATATTGTTGAAAACATGAAATTTTGCGAAATTTTTGGAATAAACATGTTTAATCAATATAGATGATAAGATGTGCGACTTTGGAAGTTTAAAAAGGCGATTTTACATCTAAAATTTGAATGAAGTTCAACATTGCACACCATGTTCAAAGTTTGAGATTGTTAAAGGTTTGGGGTGTACTAATTGTTGTTGTCTTTGTCTTGTGATTGTAGCCATGTTCCGAGGAAGTAAGAAAGCAAAGACCTCCGGTCAAGGTTCATCTTCGGGAGCCGGTTCGGGCTCCGGGGTATATCAAAGGCAATGGGAACAATTAAGTAATGTAGTAGAGGGTGATGGGCAACTTATTCGACAGGATTGGGAGTGGGAAGAAGAAAAAAATAGTAGATCGTCTTTGGCATGGAAGGACGAGAAAACAAAGGCTCTTTCTCGTTACAACAATAAGAGGTTAGAAGCCAAAATGTGGAAGATGAAAATGGTTACGGGTGTTTCAAAATCCGTACCCGAAAGGACAGTTTGTGAACGTTCGGTAGATGTTGAAGAGTTTAGGAAGATTGGTATAGTGCAAAGGTTTGAGAAACTTGGCTGGGAACGGGTGATTGACTGGTGTGATGATATCACTACTCGGGTATATTTGGGGGCAGTTTGTGAGTGGTTATCCACCCTTCGTTTTGAACATTCTGATAGACCGGCTCATAGGTGGAAGTTGATTGGTAACATTGGAAAAAATCAAATGGTCATGTCTTTCGAACATATGAATGCTATAGCGAGGTTTGACTCACTCGGGGTCGACGCGTATGACTATTATGGGTATGATCAGTTTTTGGACAACAAGAAAAACGATGCTGACCCAGTGAGGCTTTTAGAGGACACCTTACTAAGTTCTGGGGGTGCAGGTGATGCAAGGGCCGATTTGTCTTTGATGGGAAAGCTACTTCAAGGTATCTCGTTAGAGAACATTATGGTACGGTTCGGAGACCGTGGAAAGGTGAAGGCACCCGACTGTCGAGTTTTGCATGCATTGTTATATGGGACGCCCAAACTCTCGTGGCGTCAAATTGTTATGATCAACACATGGGATACGCGGGAATCGTTTAAACGAAAGATGATTCCTTATGCAAGGTTGATTAGCGCCATGATTATCCAACATAATGCATTACCTCAAGACTCACTGTGGGTGTCTAAGCCCATTGATCAATTCAACTTCGCCTCCATAAGGCGACATTGGAAAATAACTGTGAAAGCTTTTGGGCATTTGCACACGGTTGAAGATGAGCAAGGGGATAGTTATCGGTTTAATGACAAAGCGGGTGATGAAGAAGAGGGCGATGAGGAGATGCCCGATGTTGAGGAGGAAATTGATCCTTCCGGTCCGCGGGGACCGAGGCAAAGGTATAGGAGGAAGCATAGGGAAATCTCTGCCAATGTGGCAGATTTTGTGAATCAAAGGCAAATACCGTCGTATCGGTTGTGGAACCGTGGAGATCAAGCGATCTACGACAATGTGTCGGCGGGTATTGGTGAAGCAAGAGAGCACCATGCTAGTAGGAACGAATGGGAAGAGGCGCAAGGGGCGTATTCACAGCAACAATGGGGTTTTCAAGCATCTTTCCGCGAGAGGGTGGAAAAGCAGTTGGAGGAACAACAGCTGCAACATGCGTTACAACAATCACAAATGGAACGCATGATACAGTTGCAAGAGGAAGAAAGGGCCCATAGACAGGCATGGGAAGAAGAGGCGGCTAGGAACCAAACTGCACAAAGAGAGTTGGATCAACGCCGATAGGGAGCGTTGGCTTTCTCTAACCAAATGGCGATTAATAACTTCAAGGTGCTCCATGATCAAGAACGCCATCAAAGAGATTATCAAGCCGGTCTCCCATATGTTGAACATTCGGGTTGGACCGATTACCCCAACCTTCCTCATCCGCAAGGGCCATCCGATCCAACCCCTCATTGGCCCGAGGCAGTCGGCTCGAGTTTTGTTCCAATGCCATACCAACCGCCACCTCAACAAGAGTCAAGCCCGCTAGATAACTATAGGGAGATGTTCGAGTCCCTCACTGGTTATCCATACCAGCCCAACCCGCCAGTGGATCCAAACGAGCTATATCAGCGGTAGAGGTATGGTATGTCTTTTGTTGTTGTTGTTGTATATTATATTTTTTTTGTTTTTTTTTCCTTATTTTCATTTTGTTATTTAAATTCTCGCCTAGTTAAATGAACTTTGTGGGTGTGTTCCCTATATAACCCTCACGAGACCTCTCGTCCTCCCAAGCTATTGGGGGGTTTAAAAGGGCTTGTTGCATAAGCTAAATGCAACCGTGATTCCTACGAAAGTGAGTTAGGTTTGTTGTTGTTGTAATTTATTCTCCACATAAATCAAAGTGAAATAACGTATAGTTTGGTAATATTTTCATAAAAGTGGTAGAACTAGGTAACTAACAAATTTTAGTGGTTGTGAGAAGCATGCTTCTACACAAGGGTTAAGATTTGTAGGTACATTTGGTTCGTGGGACAACCGCTTTCATGAAGAGGAGAGGAGCATACGAAGAATGAGCTCACAAACCAGGTGCATACGTTTCTTTTTACCTTTGATCTTTAGATTAGCAAATAAGTGGAGTGTATTTTGTATATTATTTTTCCGGGGTGAATTTTTGGGGGAATTAGCCGTGTCACATCCCTTTTGTGTTTAATACTCTAGTTCTTACACATTGAGGACAATATGTATCTCAAGTGTGGGGATGGGGGAGTAGTAAAAATTTTAGATTTTGACCCGTTCATTTAAATACTACACATTGAGGACAATGTTCACCTCAAGTGTGGGGATGGGGGAAAATTTCAAAAAATTTTCAAAAATATCTTGTTTCAAAAGCGATCTTAAAAGCACAAGTAACTAAGTCAACGAGGGATGTCACAACCCATTTGGTCTATTGTCATGGTCAAGTTCGAATTAATAGCATGACGGGTATTTAACGGGTGGTTATTTGGGAATAATCCGCCTAAGAAACTAGTCTTTTATGCATGTCACATACCATACCCTTTTAGATATGTGAGGTTTTGAGCCACTTTTATATCATAGATTACATACCTATGTTTCTTTGTTTGAGTGGACCATTAGTCATATATTGTAGAACTTGCAACTTTTGATACGTTTGAGACTATAGACCGAATACAAGCACAAGAATGATTAAGGCATTAGGTAAACCTTTTCTCTTAAAACCATTTATCTATCCTTACCCAAACAAATCCCCTAGTTGCCCATTTTGAGCCTAAACCTTTCGTTTGACCACCCTATAGCCCATAACCGTTAAACCTTTTCGTTTAAACCCGTGTGATGGAAATTCGATTATAGGAGTCGTTTTTGTTTAGTTGTTCTTGTTTGTTTGCATATATGTTAAAAAAAAAAATCAGAAAATGTCATGAAAAAGAATGGAAAATCGTTGAAGAAAAACACAAAAAGAAGTGTTGATAGTTGTTGAATAAAAGGCGAATGTTGTTGCCTTAATTTTGGTGTTTATAGTTAGTTTTGTTAGACTAGTCATTTGTAACAAAAAAAATCGAATTTTCATCACCTTAGCCACTTTAAAATATCCTAATTCCTACCCCTCGCCTAGCCCCATTACAACCCTTCAAAGACCTTTTGACTTGTGCTTAGTAGTCGTGATCAATGGTGGAGAATGATTGAGTTGCAAGCTTATGCGGGTATGTGTTCTAATCGGTTTTGAGTGAATAGTCTTTGAAGTGCTAATACATTATAAATATTAGCCAATTTATAAGCCGAGTGGAGAGAACATTGTGAGGGACATGCATGAATTGTTGGTTTTACAGGCGGGTTAATCTTGGGTAACCATTTGTGTACTTAAAATCACATTACCGTTAAATATATTGAAAATTGTAAAGAGTTTGAACTTTAGTATGACATTGGACCTTAACCTTTGTCTCGGGAATGGGAAGTGTATTCGTTGTTCGACCCACGTGAAAGTGAAAAACAGATTTGCTTGAGGGCAAGCAAAAGACAAGTGTGGGGATGTGATACGTGGTCGAAAACCGGTGCTTGTAATTGCTTAATTTGATGTTATTGCATAAGTTTTAGTTTCGAATAGCCTACTTTTGATTAGATATGTATTTTGCAGATCTAGCAGAGTTTAAGGAGCTTTTCGGAAGCTTTACGGGTCACCGGAGCGAAAACGGAACCATCGGGATGCGAAACGGGTCAACCGGACTCAAGAAACAAGAAAAACAGAAAGTTGAACTTCTGGGCACCGTCGCCGACGCCCAATGGGGCCGTCGCCGACGGGTTATGCATTCTTTCGTCGCCCGCAACACCGTAAGCAGCGAGTTTAGCCGTCGGCACCAGGTGAATATCTACGGACCGTCGCCGACGGGACATCAGGCCGTCGGCGACGGCCTCCCAATGTTGCTGCGCGGTTGTTTGGTGTTTTGGGTCAAATAAACGAATGAAAACACGCTTTTTGGGGAGTTTTTCGGGAGTTACACTTGTTTTGAGTTTGAAACTTGATCTTGGAGCCATTATCATCAATCATTGACCTACCATTCATCTCACTTCATCTCTACAACCCGAATCATCATCATCCAACACACGATCAATTATCAAACCCTAGTTCACCAATCCATCATCCTTCTCATCATCACCATTCCATAAACCCTAATTCTCCATTATTCCTTCATCCTACAAGCTTCAAGATGACTCCATCCGTATTCCAAGCATCCGGTGATCAAGTTGCATCAACCATGAGCGGCTAATCATCTCGGTTTCACCCCGGTGTAGGTAGTTGTTAATTTTAGGGTTTCAATTTGTTCTTGTTTCATCTTAGTGACAATTTGTATTTGGTTTTTGAAACTTTTGACAATAGTATTACATTTGTTACGAATTCGTGAATTGTCGAACGATGTTAAAAGTTATGACTTTGCGAAACGGTGATATGTAATTTTACGTTGTCGTTGTTAGGATTTACTTGTGTTGATTACAAAGTGTCTTTTTGTCCGTTCTTCGGGGCGTTGATAGCTAGTAGCACCTAAGTCACGGTACACTAAATCCGTTAATCGAATGCATTTGAGTTGAAACTAAAACTTGTAGAAATCCTAGGTTAATAATTACCGAAACCGGGTGTGATTCCTTTTTATCATTATTGTTCTAGTAACCATTTTTCTTGCAATCGTTAATTAGTAGTTGTTAACCATTCGCATCAATTCATTTAGTTAAAAATCATATCTCTCCATTAAACGAAAATACAAAAACACTTTAGCAAGCTTCATAAATTGTGACAATTGTTTTAATTCATTCGAATCCACACACAAACCACATACTCTTCGTGGTTCGACCCCTTACTACCACTAACACATTGTTAAGGGTAATTTGGGTTTATAAATATTATCTTTGACCGGAGCGCGACACTCCGATCAACTTGCTCCGTCTGAGATGCAGGAACTGTCGACACAACTTCAAGAGTTGTTAGACAAGGGATTCATCCGACCAAGCTTCTCGCCTTGGGGAGCTCCGGTCCTGTTTGTCAAGAAGAAGGACGGTAGTTTTCGTATGTGCATCGACTACCGGGAGCTGAACAAGCTGACGATCAAGAATAGATATCCTCTGCCAAGAATTGATGATCTATTCGATCAACTACAAGGCTCAAGCTTTTATTCAAAGATCGACCTTCGATCTGGATACCATCAGTTAAGGATACAAGAGGAGAGTATCCCAAAGACAGCCTTCAGAACTCGTTATGGACACTACGAGTTCCTTGTTATGCCGTTTGGTTTGACAAACGCACCTGCAGTCTTTATGGATTTGATGAATAGAGTTTGCAAGCCGTACTTGGACAAGTTCGTGATTGTGTTTATCGACGACATCTTGATTTACTCAAGAACAAAGGCTGAGAACGAGCAGCATCTAAGAGCTATTTTGGAGCTGCTGAAGAAGGAACTGTTGTATGCCAAATTCTCCAAGTGTGAATTTTGGCTACGTGAAGTCCAATTCCTTGGACACGTGGTAAATGGAGATGGAATCCATGTGGATCCAACAAAGATCGAAGCGATCAAGAATTGGGAAACGCCAAAGACGCCAACCAAGATTCGACAATTCTTGGGTTTGGCTGGCTACTATCGAAGGTTCATTGAGGATTTCTCAAAAATCGCTCAACCATTGACGCTCCTCACCCAGAAAGATAAGAAGTTTGATTGGGGAATCAAACAGGAAGAAGCGTTCCAGATACTGAAGGATAAGCTCTGCAATGCGCCAATCTTAGCACTACCGGAAGGTACAGATGATTTTGTGGTATACTGTGACGCTTCGCGTCAAGGATTAGGTTGTGTGTTGATGCAACGCCAAAAGGTTATTGCTTATGCATCGCGTCAACTGAAAGTGCACGAAAAGAACTATACCACACATGATTTGGAACTTGGCGCAGTGGTATTTGCACTAAAGATCTGGAGACACTACCTTTATGGTACAAAGTGTACAATCTTCACAGATCACAAGAGCCTACAGCACATATTCAATCAGAAGGAGCTGAATATGAGGCAAAGACGTTGGGTTGAGTTGCTGAACGATTACGACTGCGAGATAAAGTATCATCCAGGGAAGGCGAATGTGGTCGCCGATGCCCTAAGTCGGTAGGAGAGGATCAAGCCCATAAGGGTTAGAGCTCTAGAAATGATTATCCGAACCGATCTTTCCTTGCGCATTCGTGCCGCGCAGAAAGAAGCTCTCAAGGAAGGAAACCTTGAAGAAGAATATCTCCGTGGGATGGAGAAGCTACTGGTACCAAACGAGGAAGGAACGTTATGCTTTGAGAAAAGGATTTGGGTTCCTTTGTTTGGAGATTTAAGGAAGGTTATTTTCGATGAAGCTCACAAGTCACGGTACTCTATCCATCCGGGAGCGGATAAGATGTACCAAGATCTCAAAGATTATTATTGGTGGCCTAGGATGAAAGGCGATGTTGCTGTTTATGTGAGCAAGTGTTTAACATGTGCTAAGGTTAAAGCGGAATACCAGAAGCCTTTAGGACTTCTGCAACAACCCGAGATTCCCAAGTGGAAATGGGAACAAATCTCCATGGATTTTATTACGAAATTGCCAAGAACGCCAAGAGGCCATGACACTATTTGGGTAATAGTGGATCGATTAACAAAGTCAGCACACTTCTTACCTATCAGAGAGAAGGATAATACGAGCAAATTGGCTGAAATTTACATGAGAGAGATCGTCGCGCGCCATGGAGTACCTCTCTCAATCATCTCTGATAGAGACGGAAGGTTTGTGTCAAGGATATGGCAATCCTTCCAAGAAGCCTTTGGCTCACAATTGAATCTGAGCACTGCATTTCATCCGCAAACTGACTGTCAGAGCGAGCGAACGATACAGACTTTGGAAGACATGCTGAGAGCGTGTGTTATGGATTTGGGCGGTAGCTGGGACAAACATTTGCCTTTGGTCGAATTTTCATACAACAACAGCTACCACACCAGTATTGGTGTCGCGCCATTTGAAGCCCTTTACGGACGCAAGTGCCGATCACCCTTATGTTGGGCTGACGCAGGTGATAGGCAGCTTGCTGGTCCCGAAATCGTCCAAGAGACGACAGACAAGATTGCGCAGATTCTTAAACGCATCGAAGCAGCTCGCCACAGACAGAAGGCCTATGCGGATCCAAACCGGAAACATGTGGAATTCCAAGTTGGAGAAATGGTGTTATTGAAAGTTTCACCCTGGAAGGGTGTGGCACGCTTCGGAAAGCGTGGGAAGTTAAATCCGCGCTACATTGGTCCTTTCAGAATTCTGGAAAGAATAGGACTAGTAGCATACAAGTTGGACCTACCTGCTGAACTCCATTCAGTCCACGATACATTTCATGTATCCAACCTGAAGAAAAGTCCAACTCAAGATGACATTGCCATTCCCATCGACGAGATCCATGTTGACGACACGCTCCATTTCGTTGAAGAACCGGTGGAGGTTACGGATTGGAAAGTAAACAAGACCCGCCGGAGCAGTGTCAAGCTCGTCAAAGTTCGTTGGAATGCCAGACATGGTCCTGAATACACCTGGGAACGTGAGGACCGGATGAAAGAGAAATACCCCCACCGTTTTCCTAAGAACCCTGCATCTACAAGCAGAACTTAAATTTCGGGACGAAATTTATTTAACGGGGGGAGAATGTGACAACCCGCACTAAACCAGGTATCCGTACGACTTAATTAGTAATTAATTACTGCTGAATTACTGTGCTTACTTGAACTTGTGAATAAACTGCTACTTGAATACTGATACATGTACTTACTTGCATCATACTTTACTTGCTGTCACTACATTATTTACATGACTGAACCTTAGTGACAAACATGATGCACAAAAAGCACAATAGCACTATAACGGATAACCTATTGAACATGCTGATAAAGCCAGCATCAGGCAAACACTGCCTCTAAAGGCCTGTATGAGCCAGAAATATTTTGCTACACTAGTGGTGAGTGTAGGGATACAAGGGTTGTAGAACTGCTTCTCTAGGAATAAGTCACAATGACTGGATGTGCCTAAAACGTACTCTAAGTACAAAACTCAGCACCTTACACAATAATTCAGCGTTTAGCTAACTAATAAAGTGCCAATACATGAGAAAAATATTGCTAGACACTTTCCAAAGTGTCAGAAATGAGTTGTGTCACTAAAAAGAGTAATAACGACACTTTAAAGCTTTGTTAACGCTTTAACGGATTACTATCCAACCGAACAACCGGACTATACCCGGGACATGAAAATATTGTTATTTCCACTATTTATCTTTTTCTGAGCCAGTTAGGGTCCCTGAATACCCTAGCACCCGCATTAATGCATAACACACTACTAACCAAGTTAAGTGCTTAACTAACCTACTTAACTTAACTATAACCTAACTAATACTTGGAATCGAACTAGCTTACCCCCCCCCCCCTTGGGCCGATCGGTCACCATGTAACTAGTCTTGTACCATTTTTTATTAATATATTAACTCTTGTCTCATATCAAGAGAACATATTACCCTTTGGACTCTAATCTCATTGTTTTTGTCTATAAAACTACACTTAAGCACATGAGATCTTACATTCCATACAACACCACAAAACTCTCTCCCTCTCTCTAAAGAAGCTACGGCCGAACTCCCCTATATCCATCCATCCTTGTTCGATCTTGTTCAAGCCATTCCAACATCATACAAGCTTCAAGGATCACGTATTAGGAGGCTTGGTGCACTCGGAGTTTGAAGGACCTCTTTATCTTGCTTTTATCCACGCCATTTTCGTCAAGATTCTTCCCTAGCCTCGAGCTAGTGGTATGTTGCTTAGAACACCTTCTCAAACTACTCTAAAGTGGTTAATACGATTTGTAACGGTTAAAACTCGAAATCTTACAAGATGATACTTTAAAGTCTACTAAAAATGCTATAAGTGTTGGATAAAAGCTTATATGTTGTGTAAATGTTGTAGTAATTGAAATTTGTGATTAATTATACCCGATCTATGTTGTGGTAGCTCGGATCATCACTTAACCCAGTTTGGTCATGATCACGAATCATGACATAAGGTTGTTTTGAATAGAACAAGGGTTAAAGGGTGAAACTCTACCACACATGAATCATGAACTTGTGTGAAAGTGTTTTAGCTTGTACAATAGTGTTTAAGACTAGCAGATCTACGTAGCTGCAAGTGGTATTTTCAAAGGACCAAGCGTTAAAGAAATCATATTTTAAAAGACGGATCTTACACTAACAAGAAGGGTTTTTAGAACACACAAGTGTGTAAACACTCGTGTAACACCAAGTTTCGACAAAATAACTATTTTTGTAAAAGATGACGAAAGGTTGTGAAAACAGGATTTCTCTAAAAACAAGGTTTTTACAAAACTGGATTGTTTTATATAAAGATCCACTAAAAGTAATGAGATTTACTTCACAGTTTGGATAAACCACAAGTTCATGAAGTTTATGCGATTTATATACATATTTTGACTAGTTTGTGATTTGAACATTGTTTTGGTTGATTGAGAAAATTGTTGGTTGATTTGTAAAAGAAAATGATACGCTTGAAAGCGTGGCCACCTCCAGTTACAGAGGAAACTCTGGCGAAATTTTTGCAAAAAGCCTAACACTTAGAAATATTTTCACTATAAGTGTTAGAAAGACATTTTGACTTGTTTTCAAAATATAAGTTTCGCCACGACTTTATTTACAAAATACCGGAGGTGGGATTTCACAAAATAAAACGTGATACATAAAAATATTTAGTATATATTTTTCACAACATCACTTGTATAAGTGTTTATGATTATTTTGTGAACTACGTAAATATTATTTTTAGAGTAAAAATAATATTACTAAGTATTATTTTGGGGAAAATCACATGTATGAAAATATAATATTTTTTAGAAGAATATTTATATTTTGGAGTTGGAAATAAAATATATTAAGTGAGACTTAATAGTGAAATCTGAATGTTACGAGCACACATGTACTAAATCCCCCATCCTTGGGAAGGAAAATAACTACCAAGTATACAAAACGTAAACACGAAATAGTTGCCTAACTATTTCCCAAAAACTTAAACCATAAAGCTAAGGCACGGCCGTCCGTCTAATAGAGTTAGCACGTGTAGGTCGTCATACAGCTGATTGATTTGGAGGCATACTTGGTAGAGACGCACCACTGTGAGTTCATGTCCCCCTTTTCTCTAACTGTTTTCAGTTTTCTTAACTGCGGGGGTGAAATACATGTTTCTTTGATTACAAGTACTTTATACATGGTATGGTTAGCGTAAGGAGGTTTACTACTTAGATCATGTGAGTGGGTAGGCAGAAACTGGAGGCCATTAATCCTCATTGTAGGACCGAGGGACGTAAGCGGTAGATCTATCTGGGTGTAGCGAGCCCAACTCTAGGCCCAACAGAACGGACCTCTGAGAGGCCCAACAGAACGGACCTTGGAGTGACTTTGTACCCAACGCTAAATCTGCTAGGTTTGAGTCTTCCTACTTGCACTTCACACATATCATTGGCTTTGCAACCCAATGGTGATCTCTTTTCCTTATTTGCTACATACCAAGACTATTTTTATACTCACAAAGGTTTACTTACTCACTTACACATGAACTCGCTCAACATTATTGTTGATTTTTCAACTTACATGTATTTCAGGAAATTAAAGATCTGGCGCGGTATGTTATGTTTTCCCGCTGCATAAGGGTTCCAAGGTCATCCCAGTTTAGGAAATGTGACTCTTTCCTGGACAAGTCACAGATCTTAAACTGCGTTTATTTCATGTCGGTGTTTATGTTATTCAAGACAATGTTTTATGTTATGAGGTTGTAAGTCTCTAAGACAATGGTATGTTACTCTGGTTCTAAAACTTAATCAAATGGATGATCTTGCATGATTTTATTTCATATAGCTTTGTTATGGTTAAGCTATGGTATTAAGAAGTCACACCAAAATTAACCACGCTTCCGCAAAGCCAGGGTGTGACACTTAGGAGGAAGAGTTCTTACTGATTCAGCTTGTTTTCAACTGAAAATCTCATTTCTACTCTTTCTTATTCACATTTTTCAAAATTAACTAAGATTTCATGGTTAAAATGGCTTGAATTTCACATATATCACATAAAATACAGTTTTAACAAATCCTTGAAAGAATCAGACCTTAATTCGACCTAAATCGTGATCAAACTTGACAAAAACATGGCCGATCGAGTGACATCAGCATCATTTCGTTTGAACTAGACTCTCATTTTGCACGGATTGTTCAGGTTATATCTCATTTCTCACGGATTGATAAGGTTGTATCCCATTTCGCACGGATTGATCAAATTGTACCTCATTTCGTACGTATTGGCCCATTTCGCTTGAAAGTTGCCATTTCGCTTGAAACCTGCCATTTCGTATGAAAGTTACTTCCATTTCGCTTGAAGTCCATTTCGCTTGAAGTCCATTCCGCTTGAAGTCCATTAAGCTTGTAACTTCATCAATTCACATGGATTAAGTGTTGTTGGATCAGTTTGTTTGAAAAGTATATCAGGTCGTTTGAACCATTTCCAGTTCACATCAAATCAGATTGTTTGAGGATCACTCAGTTCGCAGGAGTTGATTCGTTTCAGTTCGCACGAAGTGAACTAGTACCAGTGTGCAGTTTGTTTTTAAAATCCCAAAAATTTGTCTAAGTGTTTGTTAATTATTTCAGGTACTTAAAGATGGGTGATGATTTTCTGAATCCGTTTAGTGATGCTTTTGCTTACACTAGTAGCACAGGAGAGAACACATCAGACAACACGAACACCTCAGCACCAAATCCGAATCATAGGAAAACCATTGCTGATTCTCTGAGTGTTGATAATGCCTATGGCACATACAACAAACCACCCAAGCTAATGGCTATCGAGGAGTATAATAGATGGACAACTAGGTTCGAGGATTGGCTAAAGGCGTTTGCGTATCCGAGTTGGAAATGTTTGAAGAGCGGGTTTAACATTGGATGAAGTGACTATGAGAACTTAGTCGAAAATGACTAAGAAAGTTTCATCGCTGAGCAAAAATGTATCGCATTACTTCATCAATCAGTAAGGGATGATATCATATCTCTAATCGATTACAAAGATTCCAAAGATCTATGGGCAAAATTAGAGAAAAAGTGCGTAGGTGGAACATAAATTGTTAAGAACAAAAAGAAATTGTTGAAAAAAGAATTTGATCTTTTCGGGTGTATGAAAAATGAGTCTGTGTCAAAGATGATAGAAAGATTCGGTCACTTAAAGATGGAACTTGTAAGATATGGAATTGTGTTCACACAAGAAGTGTTGGTTGATAAATTGTTTGACTCACTGCCTGATGAGAAAGATTGGCAGTATTTTGCGCTAATGTTGAAGAACACAGTGAGTTCGACTTATTTGACTGTTGATTTGCTAATCGAAAGATTGGAGAGTTATGAATTGGAGATCAGGAAAACGAACAAAGTCAACAATTCCTCGTATCAACAAAATGTTGATTTATATTATCGGGGAAGTATGATCCCAAAAACTGTGTCGCCAAAGACTTCATTCTTAGCAGGAAATTCAAACATGCCAAATCAAGAAAGTCTAAGCAGTGGTTATCACGGAAGATCATCTTCAAATGCTCCAAGTTAACAACAACAATCAGTTCCGAAAAACATGTTCCAGTGCAATATTGTTGTAGATCTCAATAATGCACAAAACTTCAGCGAAGAAGCAGCCAAGCAGCAAATGGTGTTTTTGGCATCCGTCTTGGAATCATATGAGAGCCTTGTTGCTGGAAAGATCGGAAACACCAACCTCACCAAGGAAGATTATGATCAAATCGACCCCGAAGAAGTGGAGTTGATTGACATTAGATGGTGCATGAGAAGTGCGGTCAGAAGGGCTCAATGGTTCATGGAGATAACAGGCAGACATACCATTGGTGGACCTTCAACTAAACTAGGGTTTGATAAATCAAAGGTTACATGCTTCGAGTGCAAACAAAAGGGGCACTTTAAACGAGAATGTCAAAATGCAGCTGCTGATGAAACAGCCAATCCATTCCTTGAGGATTATTACAAAAGGGCCATCTATCATCAAAACAAAGCAGAATCTCCCAGAATGAAGCAATTAGAAGATGCTCCCAAAGAAAAGTCAAGAGCATTAGCTGTTATCCATGATGATGAGGGATTTGATTAGAGTGATTTGTTACCAGAAGAAGATGCAGTGGGTTATGCCTTCATGGAAAAAATTGTTCCTTTCAAAGATACCTGAACAGAAGAAGAAAAATATGTCTACAGGAAGATGATAGCTCAAAACATTAAAGATAAAATCTATCGAACATGGAAAGAGGCAAAAAGCGTAAAAAGATGGGATGCTGATCTGGAATGCTATTTGGATCCTAAAGGAAACATAGTTGTTGAACCTTTATAAATCAGTGTTGAAACTCTTATTGAGCGAATAGCAGAAGAGGAAGAAGAAAGACAGAGACTGTGGTAGGGAAAAGAAGCTGAAGAAAAAGAAAAGGAGAAAGAGTTGCAGTCAAAGAAGGTCGACGATGGGATAATCGACACAACAAAAGAGATGACTGCAGAGAATCTAACTAAAATTGCAGACAAGGTGCTCGCAGCAAAAGAGTTAGAGGTAGACTATAAGTCCAGTTCTGAGTCAAAAAGCAAGGTCAGTTCAAATGATTCAATAAATGGATCAGGTAAGACTGAAAAGGCCAAAAGTGAAAGTGACTGCAAAAATTGCATAAAAAACTGCAAGGTTTGTAGTACACATGCTTATCTTAGTGGTAAGAGGACTGAAGAACTGACTGATAGAGTCAGAGAAGTTGAAAATCAAATTTTGAGTCGTGACAAACTAATGAAAGCTTCAAATGATCGAATTAAAGAATTAAATGAGAAACTTGAAAAAGATAAAATTGAAGTAGAAAAATTTAGGAAAGAGAATGAAAAGTTAATTCATGAAAACCGTCAACTTTTTGAAAATCATGAGAAGCTAAAGAAAACGATAAAAGATTCTGATGAGAGAAACAGCAAAACAAGCAAAGAAAATTCTCAATTAACAGGAGTCCTTCAGTCGAAAGAAAAGCAAATCAACCAACAGTTGGATGAGATTGCTAATCTAAAGCTTCAGTTTCAGGAATCTAAGATTGAAAATGAACGCATCAATCTGAAACTCAACGATTACAACTCTGCAAGTTTTGTTCTTCAACACATTGTTCCCAAACCCATCAGGAAGAACAAAGCTGGTGAAGATGTTTATTCGGACGGAACTGGGGTTGGGTATCATCAGGTTCCACCGCCAGTATTAAATAATTTTTCAAAGAAAAAATCCGGGTTGGTTAATGATGATGAAACACATGAGGTAAAACTTCCAGAAACAATCGATATCACATTCTTTTTATCATCCGATGAAGACAGTATTCAGTCTGAAGTGGTTAAAAACATGGTTGAAAATGTTTTGAAATCTGACAGTGACTCAACTGAGGATGAAGAATGTTTTTTGGATAAATACATTTCGAAATCAAAATCCAAAAACAACTTAAGTGAAGAACCTACTCTTGTGATGTACAAGATGTCGGGATCGGATAAGTTGTATTCGGATCTTGAGTTTCCATTGGAGAATGTGAACGTCGATAAATTGAAAAATGTGTTTAAATTGGTTTAGATTGATGTGTCTGAGATCGAAGGTTTGAAATGTTCCAAAAGGCAATTAAACTTTTAAAAAGATAAAGCTTACTACAAAAAACCTGCTGTTCTACCACGACTTTCTAACAACAATCAAAACAGATGGCCGGATGGTTATCAGGTGGGTAAGAACAATCAAAGAAGGAACTTTCAAAACAAGAAGTTTGTTGAGAAAAAGGTGTTTGTAAAATGCTCGAGTTCTCATTCCGAGAAAGAATCTGAAATTTTTTCAAAATCAAATGAAGAGTTCTTTAAAAAGAAGGCCTCACAGCCTCAGACCGAAGGCACAAATCGGGAAGTTGATACCCGTACATGCTTCAAGTGCAACAAAGTTGGACACATTGCATGAAAGTGCACCAACTTAAAGCCTAAGTCTGAAGTTGTTGAGAGTCAGAAAAGGAAAGTTGATGCGAAAGGAATAGCTCCAATGGTTGTTGAGAAGAAAGTTTTGAAAAATGAAAACATAAAATTCAAAACTGAACCCGTAAAGAATGTGGTAACTAAAACTGATAAATTTTACAAGCGGGTTGCGTCATCTCAACAAGCATGGAAGCCAAAATCTGTTGAAAAGAAAGCAAGTTCTCCAAAACCAAAGGTTTCAGAATCTGCAAAACAATCATCTTCTACCACACCGGTAAAGATGAATGTTCCTTTGGATTACTATGAGAAACTTGAGAAACAAACTTCTATTCCACCAGAGAAGAAGTATGTTCCGAAGAAAGACCAACCATTTGGTCAACCTCAAAAAGATGAATTTTTCTTATATAAAGAGGTTGAGGTTGGGTCTGAAGAGAGCTTAAAAATGAATGACAAAAATTTTCCGCCACTTTACACTGCAAAAACACACATCAACGTCAAGCTACCTGAGTCGAAAGAGGCTTGGGTGGCATCAAAATCAAATTAATTATTTGTGATATGTGCAGGAGCTTCCAAGATCCGTTTCCCGTTGGATTATGGATAGCGGAGCTTCTCGGCACATGACAGGGAAGAAAACCCTACTGTACGATGTTCGAGGGTTTAATGGAGGATATATAGGATTTGCAGGCAATCAAGGTGGTCGTATAGTTGGTGAAGGAACTCTATCTAATGGTATTGTCACGTTTGAAAGAGTAAACTACATCGCCGAGCTTGAAAACATCTTCTGAGCATTTCTCAGATCTGTGATCGCATGTATACAACACATTTCACGGATAAGGAATGTTTGATTTTGAAACCAGGGTTTGTTGTTCCTGAATAGTGGGTTATCATGAGAGCACCTAGAGTCAATGATCTGTACGTGTTGGACATGAGTGTAGCAACTACTACCATGGGTCAGGCTCACTGCTTCATGTCAAGAGCAACGGAAAAAGAATCGCAATTGTGGCATCGAAAGATGGGCCATATTCACCTGTGAAAAATGAACTACTTGGTACATAATGACTTAGTAAACGGTGTTCATCTAAAGGGTTTCCATCTTGAGGGGGAGTGCATTAGTTGTGTCAAAGGAAAACAGCGAAAGAAATCTCACCCTAAGAAGAAGGAAAACTCGATCTCGAGGCCGTTGGAGAGACTTCATATGGATCTGTTTGGTCCTGTGAATGTCAAAAGTATAACTGGTGATCTCTACTGTTTAGTAGTCACATATGACTTTTCAAGATTTTCGTGGGTAACGTTTCTGAAGACAAAAGATCTGATTCGAAATTACCTGTCAATTTTTTGGCAGAAGCAGTGTCAGCCGCTTACTATACGCTCAATCGGGTTCTTACAGTGAAGAAATTCAACAAGACGTGTTTCGAGCTGATAAACAACCGCAAACCTAACCTGAAGTATCTGGAACCGTTCGGGTCTCCGTGCACAGTTCTACAGCCTTATGGTATATTTGGTCCAAAGAGTATCGAAGGAATATTCGTGGGTTACACAAGTCCAATGAAACGAGTCTTTGTTCCAAGCCTTAAGCGGATTATTGAAGCACATAATGTTGAATGCCAAGGTTATACAATGCCACCACAGAATCCCGGCAACTCATGGCGTTTCAATTACGATACTCTGTGGGATTCATTCGACATAGAAGAAGAATCAGATTTCTTTGACGAGTTAGATATTCTGAGAGAATATGAAGCATCTCAAGAAAGATTCCCAGCAGAACCTTATAATCGTCAACGACAAGCTTCGAACGATGATGAAGCAGGTCCAAGAAATGCTGGAGAACATGATGATATTCAGCAAATTCCATCAACTTCAGAACGTGAACATGCTCCTGACAATCAGACGGTGGTCAACGATAATCTAGAATATGATGATAGGCCAATATTCGATCGTGGTGATTCAGATTCTGAGGGGGAGCAAATCCAGATCTCGAGTCAAACAATTCCAGTCAGTGAACAAGGTACAGATCAGAATGTCACAAATTTGGAAGGTGAGGTAGATGTTCCAGGCGAGGTGATGCCGAGAACTCTTTCGTACCATCCAGAGGAGCTGATTATTGGAGAGTTGCAATCGGGCGTCCGCACCAGACGACAAATTGACCAAGGCCTTACTTGTTTTTATTCTTCAGTTGCTCCTTTACAAACTGAGTTTTCACTTAGTTGTTTCATTTCGCAGATTAAACCGAGAACATATAAGGAAGCACTAACCGAAGACTCTTGGGTCAACGCGATGCAGGAGGAGCTTAGTCAGTTTGAGAAGTTGGGAGTGTGGAAATTGGTAGACTTGCCTGATGGTCACAGGAAGATAAACACCAAATGGGTGTTTAAGTGCAAGAGGGATGATCGAGGGGTTATTATTCGTAACAAAGCTCGACTCGTAGTCCAGGGATTCAGTCAGCAGGAGGGGATAGATTTCACTGAAGTGTATGCTCCGGTTGCTAGAATTGAAGCGATCAGAATCTTCCTAGCATTTGCATCTTGGAAAGGATTTAAATTTTTTCAGCTAGATGTGAAGTCGGCATTTCTCTATGGCAAGGTGAAAGAGGAGGTTTATGTCGGACAGCCACCGGGCTTCACCGACCCAATCCACAAAGATAAAGTTTATCCCTTGGATAAGGCGTTATATGTCTTACATCAGGCCCCGAGAGCCTGGTACGAGACCCTGTCTCAACATCTGTTAGCCAACAACTTCATCCGAGGAAAGGTAGACGCCATTCTGTTCACAAAAGAAGTCGATGGACATCTTCTGATAGTTCAGATATACGTGGATGACATCATATTTAGGTCAACAAATGAAGATCTGTGCAAAGATTTTGAAAGAGTTATGAAGCAAAAATTTGAAATGTCATAAATGGGTGAGATGAAGTTCTTCTTGGGGCTTCAGGTTGATCAACTGCCCAAGGGAATATTCATACATCAGACAAAATATGTTCATGATATCTTAGAAAAATTTGGGATGTCCAGAACTACTCCAGCTTCCACCCCGTTAGCGACGAACCATGGGATAAACCCTGATCTCACCGGATAGAAGGTGGATGAAACGATGTATCGTTCCATGATCGGATCGCTAATGTACTTGACAGCTTCAAGACCCGATATTATGTATCCAACCTGCCTCGCAGCACGGTTTCAGTTAAGCCCGAGAGCCTTGCATATGGTAATTGTGAAAAGGATATTACGCTACCTGAAAAGAACTCCATCACTGGGGTTGTGGTATCCAAAAGAAGGCGATTTCACGCTCGAAGGGTATTCTGATTCCGACTTCGGATGCTGCAAAGTTAACGCTAAGTCAACAACTGTGGGGTGCCAGTTTTTCGGACCACGATTGGTCACCTGGCAATGCAAAAAGCAGACCTTTGTCGCTTTATCCACATGTGAAGCCGAATATGTATCGGCTAGCAGCTGCTGCTCCCAGATCTTGTGGATTCAGCAACAGATGCGTGACTACGGTTTGCAATTTCTTTCTACCCCTATCTTTGTTAATAATGAGGCAGCTATAATTATAACAAAAAATCATGTTCATCACGCTAAAACGAAACACATTGAAATTCGTCATCATTTCATCCGAGATTGTTTCGAGAAGAAGTTGATACGAATTGAGAAAATCCACACTGACGAACAAAAAGCTGATTTACATACCAAAGCGTTTGATAAAACTCGTTTTCAATATCTTTTAAAACTGAACGGTATGAAGCTTTTATCGGTGTTGGAGGGGATTCTTGGCGTAGATGAAGGTAGCACTGTAGATGATGTTGAAAAGCAATCTGCAATGGTTTGTCGATTTTTTACTTGTTTTGGTATTTAGGGGGAGGTAGGGTTAATTTCTGAAAATACAAAAACAATAAAAAAATTCAAAAACCCAAAAACATGAGATATTTTCAAAATCCAAAAACATTAGAAAACCGAAAAAGAGCTTGTATAAAAAAAGGGAGTTAGACAGTTGCAGTATGCTAAAGAAATGTAAAGTTTAAAAGTGTTAAGCAGTCTCGCTGATGATATGCCGGTAGGTTTTTACACATTTAGTATGTTTGTTCGGGATATAAACCTAAATTCATTTCTTGCTTATTACGTGGGGAACATCTCTCGGATATATAGGTAACCCCTGAAATTCTGTTTGAAAGGCTCTATTTCTGACATACTAGGTCTTTGTACGTGATGATTTATGGGGTATTATACCTGGACTTCTGATTTTGCAGGAGCAATAGCCTAGTCCTCGTATAATACTCTGCACTGCTTTATTCTTAAAGCCCCCCCCCCCTCAGCATAAAAAATGATGAAACATTGAAAAATGCTAACCATGTGCTGTTGTAAAAGAATATCCCCAATGGGGACCCACCTAAAGTCGAGCCATCATCTCTCTGATTTTGCGGAAGTAATAGCCTGAGCTCTCATGGCCTCGCACTTAACCCCTTACAGATATCATTAGTGTGCACTCACCTGTAAGACTGAATATAGTAGTCTGGATACGGGAGTATATTCTTAGGTGGTACACGCGTATAAGCTAAGTCTCTAAAACACTAAATTCGTATCCTGAACAAATTGAAATTTGTGTGAGAATTTAAGAGGATCAGTATATCGGCAATCTAAGCGAATTGTTTAATTCTGAATATGAAATCAAAGCTTAACGGTACTTGTAGCTTGTCGGTAGCTGATATGATTCCCTAACACGCTCATCAAAAAGATGTTTGTAAATAGTTTACATTTACTACATTTCATTTCTGTTTAGCATTCTAGTTTAGAAACTTTATTCAAAATCCAAAAAGATTTTACATTTCTGCTTTATTTTTCCGACAAACCAAAGTGGAAAGCTGATCTTCAAACTCGCAGTTTGAAGGAGATGCAGGAAGTTTCTGAGCTGGACAGAAGAGTTGGGAGCTTTTCATATTAAACCCGTGAAAATGAAAAGTCAAATCAAGTTCATTAAATTGAAACTTGTAATTTTCAGAATAATGTTTTGAAAAATGTTGAACAAAAGTCAGTTTTGCTTTGTCTCGGGTCAACCAAGGTCATTGAGTTGGACTTGGTAGACAAATTAAGTACCCAGGGTCATTAACTTGGATCTGGATACTTAAGTGGATTATTAAAAACTGATAAAAACATCAAAAGAAGTCAAAAAGAGAATAGGTTATAATGTCAAGATAATGTTAAGTTTCTGAGAAGCAAGAAACAGTTTTGAACCTGTGAAAGTTGTAAAGCGAGATCCCCGTGGCTAAGTTTCAACAAAGTTTGAGCCAGAATACGATTCTAGAACGAGAGCTATTCAAGACTGCGATCCCAGCTTATCAAAAGGGGGAGTCTGAAGACGTAAGAGTCAGATACAGTTTCTAGATCAACATTCAAGGAGGAGTTTGAAGATTGTAAAAGCCATGTTCAAGTGCAAGTTGTTGATGCTATTAAATTTAAGGAATCAAGAGACCTGATCAAGAGAATTAGAAGAAAAGAGATTGAAGGATGTTTACAGTGTCAAATACTTTGGAAATAGCGAGAAGGCTGATCAAGACTGAAGACTCGATGCCGAAGACTTCGTCAACATCCAAGGGGGAGTCTGTTGGTGCATTTATGTCTGTCAACTTTGTCTTGTATTGAGTCTTGTATCTAAATAGGATAAACCAGTGCTCAGAAGTCAAGAGTTTAGGGTTTAATTGTTGATGAACCATTTCGCACGAAATGACATGGTTCATTCCGTACGAAATGCCATCACTATATATACCTGAGCATGGTTTCTCATTTGTAACGTTCGAGATTTCAGAGCCGAGGTGCTGCCAAATTGTCAAGTGATTTGTATAGCTTTGAAATCAATAAACAAGATAATCTAAGCTTGAATCAAGCTGTAATCAAGTCCGAATCATCGAATTCCGCCTTTGATTCTGATTAAAACTCTTCTGATCGACTTGTTTAGGTCGTACAACGATCCTACAGTATCTGTCTAATATATGTGTTGAGGTATCTCGTTTATGTATCTGGTAATTCGCATCACTTTTTATCTAATATGTTTTGCTATCAAAACTTGTATACTCACCAATACTTTTGTATTGACGTCGTTGTAACATATGTTGCAGGTTTAGTCGCAGTCTACATCAAATCAAGCTAGGAAGTCTAGAAACACACCTAAAATCTAGGTTGTCGGATTGTATTGTTTGAGAGAACATGAAATTCGTGACAGCTTATGTGATTGTAATTGTTTATTAGTATGGGATAATGAACGCATTAAATATTGTCGCAATATAGTTGTTATGGATTCTCTTGAGCAATCTGATTCGCCTAGTGTCGCGCCCCGAATGATTCCGCCATCGGTTGGGGTGTGACAGATTGGTATCAGAGCCATAACTATAGGGAATTAGGCCAGAATTGACCTAGTCCGGGTCGATGTCTTAGAAATGAGCTAGTCTATAGTCTAAGTACCAACGGGCCCACTCGTGCGAACCCAGAAGGATTTTCACGGGCCTACTTGATACTCTCATTCGAATCCGCTAAAAACTACAACTTCGCGTAAACACCGCATACTACAACTTCACACGAAGAACCTTTCCTAAGACTGGAATATTACTTAGCCTTTCCTAAGGCCAACACAATACACACATTTTCGAAAATACTCGCGTAACACAACCGAGTGGTCCAGTCGAGATCAGGCGTGAAAACCAAGAACTCTCGATAAGATCGCTCACTCAGTGCATTTTTCCTAGCATGAGAACTTTCTGTTGAGCTAGGAGTGACATCCACATCTCAGCAGAAGTCTCCATTTCGAAATCTAGTGGAATTCCCGAATTTATTCGATGAGTACAACCACCGCTAGGAACAAAGTTATTAAGTCAGGGGTGAAACCCGTATCTTAATAATCCGTTCCACTCTCTATAAAATGGTTTTCAAAAGCTCCCACCAAGGACTTGGCTATAAAGATGACTCAAGCCACGTGATGACTAGGAAGAAAAATGCCATGAGCTGCATCCCAGTGGAAGCATAGTCTTCTAGGGCAACGCGCGTGCACGAACTTGTTGGGTATAGTTGAGTTACCTTGGGCAGTCGACGCCTAAACACCCGAGGTGCTCTATCTATATTTCTAGCATACGACTCGCCGATTTTACGCTTGTTGGAATTTATTTTCGCATATGTGTCTGCAATTTAAAATTTTACGCTTTATCGATTTCTCGATTTATCGATTTTCGCTCCCTGCTTTATAAACGCACAACTCGCACATCCATCTCAATCTAAAATGAAAACCGAATGTTCGCAACAAAACTAATGTCTAACTACCCGCTCTCGCTTTCTCACTTCAACGCGTCCTCGCGCATTCTATCCCGACATATATGTGTATAAGCATAAACTGCAACTAATTATATATACAGCAAATCAATTGGGTGGGAACTTAGGAAATTTGTGTCTCCTATGTGGCTCCTATGTGAAATATACTATATTACCCGCAACAAGTTTTCATCGCGCTCAATCGCATCGCAAAACTAAAAAATCATTATGATCGAGTCTCACTCCAAAATTCTCGCTGTCTAGATGTCTTCCAACTACTCCACCTCGAGACAAACAACTAGGAGAAAAGCCAAACGAAGGGTCGAAAAGAGGATTGCCTCGCTTGTGGCCAAGGAAGTGGCCAAGGTCATTCCTCAAATTGTCGCTCAAGTGCACTCTCTCGGCAACTCTCGAACCTCGAAAGACCCTAAGACGGAGGCGCCGCAATCTGCTTTCCTCTACAAGCACTTCAAAGCCTGTGACCCGATGGTTTTCACAGGTGAAGGAGGTGTACCTCAGTTGCTGCAGTGGTTTGATGCCATCGAGGTGACCCTTCATCAGAGTGGGTGCCCCGAGCACTTTCGTACCACATGCACTACAGGAGTTTTTCAATCGCAAGCACTCGACTGGTGGACAGCCGAACGTAACAAACGTGGGATCTCCGCAGCTTACGCTCTCTCTTGGGATGAGCTGAAAGAGCTCATGAAGAAAGAGTACTGCCCTCCCTACGAAGTCCAGAAACTAGAAGACGCATTTTGGGAAATCAAGCAAGTCGAAGGTCACAATGTTGGCTACACAGCAAGGTTCAAACAGCTTAGCATAATCTGCCCAAGTCAAGTTAACACTTCAGAAAAAGCCATCACGAAGTACATTCTTGGCTTGCCTGAATGTGTGGGCGATTTTTTCGAAGCTACAAGACCTGCTACCATCGAAGAAACCTACCGCTTAGCCGCAGAAATCAACGACAAATGAGGCTTGGACGGATTCTTCTCCAAGAATCCTATCAAACAAGCTCAACAAGCAATCTTCATCGATTCTTCCGATGACTCTACCGACGAATCTTCAAGTGAGTCCTCAGACGAATCCTCCGATGATAACGCATCGCTTCTGGAAGCTCAGCCCAGCCGCAAACGAAAGACCATGAGCCCAAACTCTTCAACAACTAAACTATCGCAACCAGAACCTCTCCAAGCAATTCCAGTTCACTCGAAGCGCGCCTATGACATAACTCATCCCCTGTGTCTCACGTGTACATATCATCACCCGCCAGAAGCTAACTGCCACTATTGCGCAAATTGTAACTGGTATGGTCATCTTACCCAACACTGCCGCACGGGGCCCCATACTTGAATAATTTCAGCAACAATTACAGTCTCCACAAAAGTCCTCTACATCAACATCAATTATGCTTCTAATGTTGTTGTAATGATATGATTTTTGCCGTTAATTCCCTTTTATGTGTTGGACTTGTTCTATTTCTAGACGCAACGTGGACTCTATTTTATCTCTCATTCTCGCACTCGCGCACGGACTATATACTAGCACTATGTACTATATAATGCGTTCTACCCCTACTATGCGTTCTTGAAATAAAGTACGATAAACATGCAAGGATCAATTAATCACGGGTGCACACGGGATTACTATGGTTTGTGCACGGAGATCGTAGTGAGTTTCAATGATGTCATAACGTTAAAAGCATGGTTAAGCGTGGTGGATACGCCGCTGGTACTTCCTATATATAAGCGTCTTGACCATGTCGACACAGTGTGACATCTATTCACGGGACAAAGGCGTATGGTTGAAGCATGGTGGATACGCCGCTGGTACTTCCTATATATAAGTGCTTCGCCATGCCAACCAATGTCTTCTGAAGTAGGTGCCATATAGGTTGAACGTTATTAGACCAGGTATACTATTGAATCTATTTTCGACACACTACAGTACATCACAAGGCGTGACAATCTCAATCGCAACTCAAAAGCGTGTCATCGCTAGGCTTTTCGTAAGTCAACACGCTCGCAATCGCATTATCGCTGGGATTTATCTCGCACTCGCTAACACTTTTTGCTTAACGCTTAAACATTTTATCATGCTCCTATCGCTTATCACTCAATCGCTTATCGTGAATCGCTTGACGTGTATCGCTCATCACTCGTCGCTTTTCGCTTTGACGCTTTCGCATCTATCTCATCGCTTCGATACTCTTACCGCTTATTGCCTGACGCTCATTGATTATCTGTGTTATATTTGCACGCATGACCTCGTTTCACGAGACGAAACTGGTAGGGTTAAAGCATGGTGGATACGCCGCTGGTACTTCCTATATATAAGTGTTTTAGCCATATCAGCAGACTTTCGTGGAAAAAGGCCATGTGGGGCTTAATGTTAGTTAGCATTTGTGGTGTTGTTCAATTTAATCAAGTCGCATGTTCCCATCGCTTGCAACGCAACGACCGTCGCTTATCGTTCGACGGTTGTCGCTGTCGCTCGTCGCTTTTCGCTTTTCACTTATCGCCGCCATTATGTTTGTGTTGTGCTATCGATTATCGCATACTGCTTGTCGCTAATCGCACTTGCTCGTGTTGCTAAAATGAGTTCGAAAACGACTTCATCACTCAGTTTGCTCAAAACTAGGTCCGACCATTCTTCACTTGGACCGAGGAAATCAAAATCGATCAGTACTATGTCGACACACATGACACTGCTTCACGGAACGGAAGCCATATGGCTAAAACATGGTGGATACGCCACTGGTACTTCCTATATATAAGTGTTTTAGCCATATTGTCAAACTTTCGTGGAAAAGTGCCATGCGGGGCCGACTTTAAATTTAAAATTTTGATATTATTAAAAACCTTTGTCTAAACGAAGCTTTTCTTACAAAACTTTTTCTAAAATTTAATCAAAACCTTTGAACAAATAAGACTTTCTTGTAACGTTGGTGTGACAATCGACTCAAGTTAATGCCGCGAGACATGAAAATTTTGTAAAGCAAGTTTTAATCACCCTAAACTCTTTTAGTAACCTAACAAAAACTCTTCGCATGGCGCTGGTGTGAACACCGATACGGTTTAACGTCACACCATGAGAAGATTTTCATAAACAAGTTTTCTCTAAACCTTTCAAATTAATCAACTTTTCGAGAATTCGAAACACTTTTGGATTGCCTTTCGTGTGTTACCATCTTTTGTTATACGAATCGTTTTACTCACCGCCCGGTCCTCGCAACGATCTCGCTCGTCGAATTTCAATTGATCGCTCGCTTACGTTGACGTTTTATCGCTACTCTCACTAGCATCAATTCTTGCAACCGTTCTTGTAGATTAATTTCGGGACGAAATTTCCTAAAGTAGGGGAGACTGTAATAACCCGCACATTCGTGCGCTGTTACTACTCGCTATACTCGTTACGCCTAGCACCAGAGATTCGAATCATAATGTGACTATATCACTTACATCGCTATTTCGCAGTATAATCGCATATTACACATGTTTTATCGCTATAACACATCGCACATACTAACACTCACGATGACTTTGAATGAGAACCTATTCTACCCTCCTCGATGGCCGTGGTGTGTCGCAACGCAACCCATATTCGAAACACGCACCCGAAGTTTTGCGCAACTCGATTATCGCAACGCAGATTTGGAAATATGAATATTTGTATACGACCATTTATGACTAATTATAATAAATATATATGGGTGCATGGTTATGAGTAAACAAACTATCGCAACGCTTAACGAACAAAACGAAACATCGAAACGCAATTCGCCGGAGACCACCGATCGAATGACCATTCGATCGGATGGCCATCCGATGGGGTTGCCATCCGATGGGGTTTCCATCCGATCCATGGCACTCCATTACCTTCTCCCCTCTTCACCTATAAATAGCACTTGTCACATCACTTGAACAGTGATGTGACATCTCTCATTCGACCAGCGCACTTCTGGCTTTATTTCTCTCGATTCCTTGCGATTCTTGTAAGTTTCTACCCCAAATCTTGTACATCTACGATCTACACACACTTCTTCATCATTTTCACCTTTGAATCTTAACTTTTAACTGTGAAATTAGTGGATTTGAGGTGTTCTAGGGTGATGTCATCATGGAGTTCTTATGAACTTCAAACTTTGGCCTCATTCCACCAAGAATAACTCAGATCTGAAGGATTTCCACATGATTTCACAACGATTTCTCATAGATCTAAACATTTGCAAAGTTAAAAGGATTGAAAGAAGCTTTTCCAACTTTCTTTCAACTCTTTTACACTCAATGCACTCAAAACCAATAGAATCGGAGCTCGTTCTGGTCTTCTACTCGTTCTTAGTGAAGTGTTGGTTCAAGACCTGATTTCGATCTAAGAGACAACTGATTTCGGGTTAAACATGAACTACCGTCACGAACAGTTAACTGATCGGATCAGGGTGATTCTTGTTCGATCGGATCACTTGGGTCTTGATGGGGTTTCTGTTGTTTGATGCGTTATCATATCGTCTCGAGCAAACCGCAAAACTTTCAAAATAATCAAGTTCCAAGACGATCAGATCGTTGGGACGGATTGCCGTCCGATCGGATTGCCATCCGATCTAACTGCTATCCGATCGAGTGGCACTTGGTTCCACACATAAACTTTCTTCAAACTTGCAAAGCTTTGAAAGTCGAACGGATTGCCGTCCGATCGGATAGCCATCTGATTGAACGACCATCCGATCGTTTGACATTTGGAACTTCGATACTTAAACATTTTATAATTTCAAGATCATCAGTTTCCAACGGATTGCCACCCGATCAGATTGCTGTCCGATCGAGTGACCATCCTGTTGTGAACTTGTTCTCACTAAGTGTCCTGCCAATCGAATCGCTATCCGATCGAACGACCGTTCGAACGAACGACCTGAAAGGTAGAGATACTTCTCTGATTTCAAAATGCTACAACAAAAACTTCAAAGCCATCATACACAAACACATCCTCACTAAACGAATGTCAATCCGACCGAATGGCCATCCGATCGGATGACCATCCGAATAGATTGACATCCGGTCGAATGACCGTCCAATCGGATTACCATCCGATTGGATTACCATTTGACACTTGGCTCACTCGCCACCGCTTAACGCACAACACTTACGCTATTATTCTGCAATCAGGCTAATCTCAGACGCACTCCCTTCAATCCAAGATTGTGTTACCTGGTGAACACGAACTGTGAGTATACTCGAACCCCTTTTTATCGCATTTTGGGTGTAACATACGTTCCTATCAAATCGAATTTATCAAAATGAATTATTCTATCAAACTATTTATCGCATGTGAATAAATGTTATGCATATTTACATGTGATGCTAGTTACATATGTGTTAGGACTTTTACTCGCAAGGTCCCGCCTTAACTAGTATAATACTATAGTACCCGACGGGGTCTAGTTAGGATGAATAGCAATCGCAATCGCAGCTCGAGAGAGTTAGCTGGTAGTATCTGTCTAATATATGTGTTGAGGTATCTCGTTTATGTATGTGGTAATTCGCAGCACTTTTTATCTAATATGTTTCGCTATCAAAACTTGTATACTCGCCAATACTTTTGTATTGACGTCGTTTTAACGTATGTTGCAGGTTTAGTCGCAGTCTACATCAAATCAAGCTAGGAAGTCTAGAAACACACCTAAACTCTAGGTTGTCGGATTGTATTGCTTAAGAGAACATGAAATTCATCACAGCTTATGTGATTGTAATTGTTTAATAGTATGGGATAATTAACGCATTAAATACTGTCGCAATATAGTTGTTATGGATTCTCTTGAGCAATCTGATTCGCCTAGTGCCGCGCCCCGATGATTCCGCCATCGGTTGGGGTGTGACAGCACCTCTATCTCAATACGCTAACAAATCACCGTTACTCTATGAATAATCGCAAGCTATGTTACTTGCTTACGCTATACTAATCGATGTGTACTCGCTACTCGTAATCGCTACTCTCGAACGCGCTTCGCAACCTTGAATGATAGGTGAATACGTGCAATATATTTGGGTGAATACGTGCAAAATATAGTGGATTACGTGCCTCTGTGCTCTACGTGCTTATGTGTTTATGTGTTTACGTGGCTATGTGGTTATGTGCCTACTTGATTATGTGCTATATGCCGATGTGTTCCTGAGCTTTATTTAGTAGTAGTGCGTGTGAGGTGAGATTCGATTATATAGTGTTTGAGTCCTATGGCGATGTTTGTTGCAGACAATGTCGTCATTTGGATCGCATACTTCCCGCGCTGCACGCCGAAATCATGCTGACAAGCGTATCGCTTCCCTAGTCGCAAAGCAGATGGTTAAGGTCATTCCGCAAATTGTCAGTGAGCTTAATGAAAATGCTAGCAAGTCCTCTGAGGAGACAAGGACCGACTCTCCAAAGGGTACTTTCAGCTTCAAGCAGTTTAAGGCCTGTGGCCCAAAAGACTTCAAAGGCGAAGATGGGCCAAGCGCTAATGGTTCAACTCAACCGAAGGTACGCTACGCCAGAGCGGATGTCCCGATCACCTACGTACTGTCAACACAACTGGCGTTTTCCAATCCAGGGCTCTGGATTGGTGGACCGCCGAAAGGAATAGATGTGGGAACGACGCAGCCTATGGGCTTACTTGGGATGAGTTGAAGGAACTCATGATGAAGAAATTATGCCCACCCCACGAGCTCTAGAAGCTGGAGAACGAGTTCTGGAACATCAAGAAGGATGGTGGCGATGACGCCGGTCTAACTGCCTGCTTCAAACAGCTGAGTATCATTTGTCCCAGCTAGGTGGCAACACCTGATTTGACGATCAAGAAATACATCCGTGCTTTACCGGATTGTGTTGCTGACTTCGTGCAAGCTGCGAAGACAACAACCATCGAAGAGACGTATCTACTCACTGCCGAGATCAATGACAAGCGAGTGTTGGCTGGGTATTTCAAAAATACCACCAAAAGTCTTCACCAAGTTACCATTGCTCCCATTGCTGAAACCGCCGCACCGCAAGCTTCCAAGTCTTCTCGCCGCAAACGCAAGAACAACAACAGAAACAAGAACTGCGCAGTAACCGCCACTCCACTCCAAGCTGTCCCTGCTCAACCGCAACCCCAGAACCGCCAAGTAGCGGCACCAGTGACCAATGCACCGCCGGCCAAGCATGCATATACTGGTCCACACCCGCTCTGCCCCACTTGTACCTATCATCATCCTGTTGGGATTGCATGTCGATTTTGTGTTCACTGTAACCTGTACGGTCACTTTTCTGCTAACTGCCGTACTTGTCCCCGCCAAGCTCAAGCTCAAATTCAAGCTCCTGCACTGCCAGCTCCTCTTCCTGCTCCCCAGGGCCAACAAGCAGCTCCTGCCCCCGCAGCTCACGCAAGAGCCTGCTTTGCATGTGGTGATCCCAACCACTTTGCAAATGTCTACCTAAACAGAGTGGTGAAGCAAGAGCCACAATAGCAGCCGCAACAACATCAACAGCAGCAGCCTCAGCAGCAGCAGCAACAGCAGCCAGCAGCTTGCAGACGTGCATTCAACATCAACGCCCGCCAGGCCCAAGCAGACAACAATGTGGTTAATGGTACATTCCTTGTCAACGGTATATATGCTTTGTGTTTATTTGATACTGGAGCCGATAACTGTTTTGTGTTGTTAGAATTCGAAAAGCTCCTAAATCGTAAGCGCGCTAATCTCCCTTCGACATTCGATGTAGAAGTTGCCACTAGAAGAACCGTCATTGTTCGTTTTGTTCTCCGTGATTGTACGCTTGAACTCAACAATCACGTCTTCCCTATCGATCTTATTCTGATGCAGCTCGGTAGTTTTGATATCATAGTAGGCATGGATTTTCTTCGCGAAAATCGTGCTAAAGTCGTTTGCTTAGATAAAATGATCCGTTTCTCGCTAGCTAATGGTGATCAACTTTGTGTTTATAGCAAAGTCGCATCAAAGAATCTCAAACTCATGTCGTGCATACAAGCAAGCAAGTATCTCCGCAAGGAATACAAAGCTTTTTGGCACACATCGTAGTAGCGGAGGAAAAGGAAAAGAAGGCAATGGATAAGGTGCCTGTGGTTCATGATTTTCCTAAAGTCTTTCCTGATGATTTTCCTGGTTTACCCCTGAGTCGTGATATTGATTTCCGAATCGACCTCATTCCTGGAGCCAATGTTGTTGCTAAAGCTCCATATCGCCTCGCTCCGTCTGAAATGCGCGAACTCTCGAGTCAACTCCAAGAATTGCTTGACAAAGGCTTTATTCACCCTAGAACCTCTCCTTGGGGCGCGCCGGTCCTTTTCGTCAAAAAGAAGGACAGATCGTTCCGGATGTGCATCGACTATAGGTAGTTGACTAAGCTGACAATCAAGAATCATTATCCCATGCCCCGAATCGGTGATTTGTTTGATCAATTGCAAGGTGCTACGTGTTTCTCGAAGATCGATCTACGCTCAGGCTATCACCAGTTACGAATCCAGGAGGAAGATATACCCAAAACCGCTTTCCGAACCCGATACGGCCATTATGAATTCGTCGTAATGCCCTTTGGTTTAACCAACGCACCCGTGGATTTCATGGATTTGATGAATCGCGTGTGTAAGCCCTTTCTCGACCGCTTCGTCATCGTGTTCATTGATGATATCCTTATCTATTCGAAATCGAAAACCGAACACACTCAACATCTACGTTTGGTTCTCGAATTACTCCAAGGGAATCGACTCTACGCCAAGTTCTCCAAGTGTGAATTTTGGCTAGAGGAGGTTCAATTCCTCGGTCACATCGTCAATAGTCAAGGTATACACGTCGACCCGCGAAGATCGAAGTTGTTAAGAGGTGGGTTACACCAAAATCACCATCCGAAGTTCGTTCATCCCTCGGATTGGTGGGCTATTACCATCGATTCATCGCTGACTTTTCTAAATCACCATTTCGCTTACTTCTCTCAAGCATAAAGATAAGTCTTTTGATTGGGGAACCGAATAAGAGCAAGCCTTTCAGAATCTCAAGCATATGCTCTGCAATGCTCCTATCTTCGCATTACCCGACGGAAACGATGACTTCGTAGTCTATTGTGATGCCTCGAACCTCGGTCTCGGTTGTGTTCTCATGCAACGGGACAAGGTTATCGCGTACACCTCTCGTCGGCTCAAGATCCACGAGAAGAACTATACAACCCATGATCTCGAGCTCGTTGCAGTTGTTTTTGCATTAAAGATTTGGCGACACTACCTTTACGGTACCAAGTGTACGGTCTTCACCGACCATAAGAGCCTGCAACATATCTTGAATCAAAAGGAACTAAATATGCGCCAACACCGATGGGTTGAACTTATTAACGATTACGACTGCGAGATTCGTTACCACCCTGGCAAAGCAAATGTCGTTGCCGATGCTCTAAGTAGACGAAGCTATTTGCATAGCGTTCATAATACTCACGCCCAGCACGACCTCGAAGCCTTAATTCGTGACGCTCAGCATGCCTGCTTCATTGAGAATACCTTGTGAGAGGAAATGAAGAATTGTGGTGCTGAATCTCAATTTGGCCCCAAATCGAACGGTATCTATTACTATCTCGATCGCATCTGGATTCCAAGTCACAATAACCTTCGAGATATATTTTTGACTGAAGCGCACAGGTCTCGATATTCCATTCATCCTGGTGCCGACAAGATGTACCATGACCTTCGTCTACGGTATTGGTGGCCTGGAATGAAGAAGGATATCTTTGTCTACGTTTCGAAGTGCCTGACTTGTTCTAAAGTCAAGGCCGAACAGCAAAGACCCTCTGGCTTACTCGTGCAACCCGAGATCCCCATGTGGAAATGGGAGAGTATAGCCATGGACTTCATAACGAAACTCCCGCGAATGCCCTCAGGTCACGATAGCATCTGGGTTATCGTTCATCGTCTTACTAAATCTGCTCATTTTCTGTCGATACGAGAAGACCTTAAGGTAGAACGATTAGCACGGATCTACACCGGCGAGATCATCTGTCGACACGGGACGCCTCGTGATATCATATCTGACCGTAACGGTCGGTTTACCTCGCGCCTTTGGGAAACATTTCAATCTGCTCTCGGTACTACCCTTAATCTAAGTACCGCTTTCCATCCCCAAACCGACGGTCAGACTGAATGAACGATACGTACCCTTGAAGACATGCTTCGCTCATGTGTCATAGATTTCGGTGGTAATTGGGATGCGCACTTACCTTTGGTCGAATTCTCGTACAATAACAGTTATCATTCTAGCATTCAAATGGCACCATTTGAGGCACTATACGGAAGAAAATGTCGATCGCCTATTGTGTGGCACTAGATCGGAGATGCGCAAATTACCTGTCCTGAGATGCTGCAAGAAACGACTGACTAGATCCTCCAAATTCGAGATAACCTGCTGAAAGCTCGAAGTCGTCAGAAAAGTTACGCCGATAGACGCCGCAAGCCCCTTGAATTTGACGTTGGCGATCATATACTCCTAAAGGTTTCACCTTGGAAGGGGGTGATCAGATTCAGCAAGAAAGGAAAGCTCTCGCCTCAATATGTTGGACCCTTTAAAATTCTGGAAAGAATTGGCAAGGTGGCCTACAAACTCGAACTACCGGAGGAACTTAGCAACGTCCACCCGACTTTCCATGTTTCGAACCTCAAAAAGTGTCTGGCCGAGCAGAATTTACATGTACCACTTGAGGATCTATAAGTGGACGAAACATTACACTTCGTGGAAAAGCCTGTTGAGATCATGGATCGAGAACCCAAGAAGCTCCGACGCTCACGCATTCCCATAGTGAAGGTTCGTTGGGAAGGCAAACGCGACGCAGAGTTCACCTGGGAACTCGAAAGTGACATGAAGGCTAAGTATCCACAGTTATTCGTTACACCTGCATCCTAATTTCAGGACGAAATTCCCTAAAGTAAAGGAGGCTGTAACAACCCGCATCTTTGAAGTCAAAGTACAAGCCAAAGTCAAAGGAAGAAAAGATTGCTAATTCGATCTGTCATTCCTTGCTTAATTATTTATTGTACTCTTTGACTTGTAATTCGATACCTTAATTTGTGTTACTTTAGTTGTATTATGTGGAGTAAATGCAATAACTCGCAGTTTAATCGCTAATCTACTTAACACTAATCTCATTGCTATCGTATCGCAACCCGAATCGCATGTTCTGGATATTGTTTTATGTGTGTGTGCTATTATGTGTTACTTGTGCATGTTTATTTATATGTTTGTGGTGATTAATCGAAAACGCAATCGCAACTCTATCGAAACGCAATCTCATCGCGAACTAGAAACGCAAGTCTATTTATGTTGTTGTATGTTAGTTATGATATTTGTGTAACTATTATTTAAATCTATCGCATCGCTTAATCGACACTCGCTTAAACGCATCGCAACGCTCAACGCACGAAACAAAAGTCGGAAACCAACTCACATTAACCATCCGATCGAATGGTTATCCGTCCAGATGACCATCCGATCGGATGGCCATCCGATCGGAAGGCCCTCCGACCCATCTCTTTATACCGCCTTTCTTCCTCACCACCTATAAATATTACCTGTTACATCACTGTTCATGTGATGTGACAGCTCTCGTTCGACCAGCACGCTCTTTGCCTATTTTCTCTCGATTCCTCGTGATTCTTGTAAGTTTTCATCTCAAATCTTGTACTTCTATCATCTACACACACTTTCTCATCATTTTCACCATCAAATCTTAACTTTTCACCATGAAATCGGCTAATTTGGGCTGTTCTCGGATGATGTTATCATGGGTTCTCATGAACTTCAAAGTGTGACCTCATTCCACCAAGAACAACTCAGATCTAAGAGATTTCGACATGTTTAAACACTGATTTCGTCATAATCTCAACATTTTCCAACTGATTTCCACTCTTCTTCAATGTTCTTAACATTTCATTCAAAAGCCGATAGAATCTGACCTCGTTCAGGCCTTCTACTCATTCTCTAGTGAAGTGCCAGCCTGAGAACGGGTTTCTATTAAGGAGACAACCGATTTACGGGTTGAACATAAACAACCGTCAAGAACAGTTAACTGATCGGACGGGGTGATTCCCATCCGATCGGATGATTTAGACTTGAAGGGGTTTCCGTTTTTTGACACGTAGTCATACCGTCTCGGACCAAACGCAAAACTTTCCAAACTTAGCAATTCTACAAGTTTTCAAAACGAATAGGTTACTGAACGGAATGTCATCCGATCGGATAGCCATCCGATCGAACGACAATCTGACCGGATGACTTGTGATGTTCGACGCTTAAACATTTTTTGCAAACTTCAAAAGATAACAAGTTTCCAGTGAATAGTCATCCGATCGGATGACCATCCAATCGAATGACTATATTATCAGGGGAACTTAGATCTTGAACTTTAAAATATCTCACTTGGAATGGATTGCCATCCGATCGAACAACCATCCGTCTAGATGACCGTTCGACCGAACGACCTGAAGGGTAGAGATACTTCTTATTTTATAAAATACTACAACGAAAACTTCAAAGTCACATCATACAGAAACACATCCATCCCAAACGAATAAACCTCCGACCGAATGGTCATCCGTCCGGATGACCATCCATCCGGAAGGTCATCCGCTCGGATGACCCTTCGTCACTCAGTTCACCGACACGCCGTTTAACGCACTGTTCATCGCTTATGCTATCGTTCTGTAATCAGGCTAAATCTTTCCAGCGCTCCCTTCAATCCAAGGTTGTGTTATTCATTTAACACGAACTGTGAGTATACTCGAACCCTTTTTGATTTACGCACTTTTGGGTGTTACATATGTTACCTATTTTCAATCACAATTGACACACAACGCAAACACTTTTATACGCTAACCGTTATTGCATGTTATACATGTTACTCGATGAATGCTTGTATGTTATGTTTACACAGTGATTGTTGCCTGACACCTTAGCTATGATAGTACTATAGTTTGGACTCAGCACCTATCGTGGACAGGGGTTGTTAAGGGTTTTACTTCACCTATCACAGTGGTGATATCTGTTGCGCATTCTACAACTCGCAGTCATGTATGTGCATATTTCATTGTCGATAACCTGCTAGCTTCACTTTTCAACATGTTACATGCTAGTTATACGTAAATCGCTTTCGCTACTATTATACTATTAAACTTATATGCTCACCTTTACACTATGTGCATTGACCTATTTTTAACGTATGTGGCAGGTGTTTAGGATGCTGTTCTTTGCTTGTTGTGATGAATCAAGATTAGGTGGTCTAGAAACGTCACATTTTAAATTCTGAGTTGTCGAAACAATTTATTTGCCTTGACATACTATGTCTGTAATAATTGAATTATTTGATATGTTACGGTATGGGACGTAATGTTAAATATCCGGTAATTTTAGTTGTTATGGATTTCTCTTGAACAATCTGTTTCGCTCAGTGTCATGCCCCGATGTTTCCACCATCAGTTAGGGTATGACACTGTAGACATTTGGTCCACCTCTTCTGCTACAGATGTCTGCAGATATGGTTCGCAGATGCAGACATTTTACCTCTTAAAAAACAAACAGCACCGAAGTGTTATGTATTGTAGTAAAATGATGCTTTTCCACTATTTTATTTTCATTTCTTTTATTTATTGTTTTTTCAGTACAAATACCAAGAGTCCATAGTGTAAACTTAGAATTTTCTTTTTCTTTTTTTTTTTGCTATCAAAGTAATTTTTTGTATTTCTTCTTTATCCATTGATTGTTTATTATTTACTTTTTCAATTCAACTAGGATTTTTACCCGTCGTGCGTTACGGCGGCGCGCAGCATAGATACGCGACGTAACACAATGCGTGGCATAGATACGATTTGGTTTATTATACAAAGTCTAACCCATACACTTATTATTGATTCGATAGGTGGTGAAACATCCAAGCATTGATGCTGGTAGATGTGGATTTGGTCAAAGGATTGTACATTGTAGCATGTTTGAAATTGAAAATAACACTTTTTGTTTCAAGAGTTTTCTTTACAAAATCCATAAATGTTGATTAATATCCATAAAAATTTAGACTTCAACCACCTTTCATGCCTAACAGGTTACACCAAAGTATTTCAACCAAAACCTCCCTTCTCACTGCTGCTTCTTGAACCTCACAATCTCTTGTTGAGTTATTTTTCTTTGAAACCGTCTCCCCATCATCATCTCTGCAAAACTAAACTTATTTAACCTCGATTCAAATAAATGGGGCAAACAAAAAATTGTTAGCCCGATAAATGACCCCCATTTGACTCATTACCCACCCTGCAAGACACCCATTTTGCCACGTCTATGCGATAAAGAAAGAGCGAAATTCAACTGAGAAACGCGATGAAAATATGCAAGTTACAACTGAAAAAAGTGTGACCATACCTTTGATTTCATTTCCGCTTCCCAGTGGCTTTCCTTTCAATCTCGCAATCATCAAAGGGTCTGCTTTTTTCAACATTTTAGTTATATCATGAATGTTGTTTAAATGATTAACACACCATTACAAACAAAAGAAGCAAATATATCTCACCCGCCACTAAGAGCATGTTCTAAAGAAATATCACTCACTCGTCACTAAGAGCTCTAAAGCATCATCATCTCTAAACAATTTTTGCAGTTCATTTGCTTGCCTGCATTATCACTTTGAAATAGGAAGCAAAGTAATTAACAAAAAAGAGCCTGAGTACACCTAGAGTACTCTTCGTATAAGCTGAGTACTCGCAACTCTTCAGTCGACTGAATTAAGAGCGCCTAGTGATTTCTACAACCCTGACATACGCCACGTATGGCCCTATACATGGCATATAGGTTTGTTTTTTAAAAAAAATCCATTTATTTTTATATTAATTAACAATATATTTAATAACAAACAAATTAATTAACATTAATTATAACAAGAGTTAAATTAAAAAAAAATCTACATATATAATAATAACAAACAAATTAACAAACGGTATTTCAATTTTATTAAAACAAATGTATGTATTGTCTTGGTTGATCTTTGTTAGTAGGGCCGGCCCCGAGAATTGGTATACACTGTTCGAACTTGAAAAAATATGTCCTTAGGCCTTAAAGAAATTGGGTATTAGGCGGTCTAAAGTTTAGTTTTGTAACTAATCTAAACCTTAAAGAAACATATCCTTAGATTCTAAACCTAATGACAATGGGCTAATAACTAATCTAAACCATAAAAATAGTTTTGTAAGTGGTTCTATTTTGGTGTTTATATGGGTATACCCTATTAATTTATATTTTTTACATATAAATATTGGATTTTTTTTAAAATAACGTGCCCTTCGAAATATCGGGCCCTGCCCAGTGGTACTCCCACCCCCACCCTTCAGGGCCAGCCATGTTTGTTAGTACCCATTGGCTTCTTAAGCTATGTTATACGATGCGTGTACATAACCTCCCATTATACATCTCCAATTCCGTTCAAACTCCGCATACCATTTAGTACATGCATCGGATAATCTCCCTCTAGCTTAAACCATGATGAAATTGTTAGTCAAAACAAGACAAAACAGTATGACGCTGATGGTTAGGGATAACATTCGGACCAACCCACAACGGGAGAAAAGTTTGATTGTTGTCGTTGCTCAAAAAGTAAACACTCGCACCAAATTACGCAATCAAGAATCCTGTGTAGGGCATCGACGTTGATTGTTAAGGGGATGCATGGCTAACTTCCTACCAACTTATGGTGTGATGTAGTTCATCATATTGTCCATTGACGACTTCACTATTGTGCGTGATCGTCCATATCTGCTAAAAGTTGTTGTTGAATTTATAATGACTACCTTTCATGAAATCCAAATGCCACAACTACCAACCAAAAACCACAGTTGCCATCTGGCTGGACACTTCTATATGTGAGATGTACCATTGATACAACGATGGAATCCAATCCTTAAAAAGCTCAATATTGTTCACTTCTTTATCCCCCACCAATAATAGAAACCCATGATCATATTGTGCCTTTTTTTGCTTTAGAAGTCGTTAAACAAATGCGTTGCATTTTGGGGTTTATGACTAGACATGATCTTCAAGAGTCTTGTGACACTATATATATATACTAGCTTTATCTGACAGGGCCATACTTACTTTATTCGGAGTCGGTAAACAAATTGTTTTTTACAGTGTTCTCATTCCATTGTTGTTCGGACTAAGTAAACGAGCTATTGCTCGCACTGTCATCTTTCCTTTGTTGTTGGGCCTTTAAACGAGCTATTATATATATGTGTGTGTATGTATGTATGTATATATGTATGTATGTATGTATGTATGTATGTTTGTATGTATGTATGTATGCATGTATGTATGTATGTATGTACGTACGTGTGTGTGTGTACTTACTTCCTTCTTTGGCATCATGAAGTCATTTAAACAGTCGGTTGTAGTTATACTCGTATATCTCCGGCGTTGAAGACTCACACAATCAAGCCCATGATAACTTAAATATTTTCCGGTCTTGATATGTAAAGGTTGCTTTGTAATGTTTAGATGTATTATGGTGGGTGTGCCACCTGCATAGACTCTTCAAAGCATTCCGAAATACTTTATCAGAGAGCAGCGAGCTCTCTGTTTATGACTATGACACGCGGCTTCATGCGCTTTTGAAGCATATGTTTTATCATCTCTAACAACCGTATGAAGTTTCCTCACGTTCTTTCAATATAAATGCATGAGCAATACAAAACATCTGGTGTGTCGAGGTCACACGTACAACTTGAACAAATGGAAGTCTATAGCGGATCAATTATTACTTGATTTGAAAGCGAAATAACTAACTGGTTAATTGATCGGGTATAACTGTTTCACCATATACACATCATAAACTAAACGATAAGAAGTATAAGCTAAGTTAATCAACACGGGTTAAAACATTAAGAAATCATATTGCATTCATACATGTAAATTGGTTACAATACATAAGTAAAACGAACTTCCTAGCAAAAATATTTTAGCAAATTGATGAATTACCAAATTCCCAGTGGAATTTTAACACTGAAAATTCATACAAACGAACTTGATCTTACAGCAAAATGACTTATAATTGCTTGAATGAAAAAAAAGGTTGAAGGGATTTCACAAGGAGAATGACATCTAACGTCCTCAAATTGAATTGTGTTCACCTAGGGCAGGAAATGAATTGAACGTTCACAAAAGTTCATTTGTGTTCGTTCGTGTAATAAATGAACGAACACAAATAAGAAATTCCGTTATTTGTTATATGAGCCAACATGAACAAAGGTCGCGTTCGTTCATTTATCTTCGTGAACGTTCAGTAATATGTTTGTATACGTTAGTTCGTTTATGTCCGTTTTTACGTGTATGATAGTTCACTAGGGTTGTTAATTTTTATATATTATTTAAATACTTCAAAATATCTATAAATTAAATATTTGTGTTCTTTCCATAGTTCACTATGGTTATTATATAATATTTAAGGCTTTAACTATTTGCACACCTTGGCAGGCTATCTACACACTTAGGGTTTACATACGCTGCGTAGAGGTCTCTACGCGCGTATAGGGTTACCTCTATACGCTGCGTATAGGTCTCTACGCAGCGTATATAAGTGGCAGGTACACGACCAGACAGTCAAACCTAGTACCATGTCAAATCAGTCTGACATAAGATGTGTATAGATCTATACGCAGCGTATAGAGGTAACCCTATACGCTGCGTAGAGACCTCTACGCAGCGTATGCCAGACTGATTTGACACTGATACGATGTTGTCTAGGCACGTGAATAAAGAAATACGGGGAGTAGAGAGCTATACGCTGCGTATTTGAGTAAATTTGAAAGTCTATTTATCCATGAATCTCTGCTTCCCTTCGACTTCATATCTTCTTCTGTTTTTCATATTCTTCTTCACTAACAATTTATACCCAAACCAAAATCATTTGTTCTGTTTTTTGTTCAATCTTGTTAAAATGTCATCATTTTGGAACGAGAATTATTTCGGTAATCGCTATTCTAACGACACATGGGGAGCAAATGATGCCAATGAGGAGGAGGGGGTTGTGTCTGGAGTCCCTGTTGATCAAAAAACACAGTTGCCAGACTTGAACGGGACTCCCACTCCACCTGTTGATGAACCAAATTACCCGACGCATCAAGTGTATCCGGATTACGGATACGGGTATGAATCTCTGTACGTGCAACA
Source organism: Helianthus tuberosus (assembly GCA_030545235.1). NCBI lineage: Eukaryota > Viridiplantae > Streptophyta > Magnoliopsida > Asterales > Asteraceae > Helianthus > Helianthus tuberosus. Next base: position 134,617,913 of record CM060363.1, read on the forward strand.
AAATGGATACGGTGCTGAGAATGCACCTGTTGATGAACCAACCATATTACCCGACGAAGCAATCGTATCCGGGTTACGGGGGATACGGGGGTGAAGGTGGATACGGAGGTTACGGTGGATACGAGGGTGAAGGTGGATACGGGGTAGAAGATGGATACGGTGGATACGGGGTAGAAGATGGATACGGTGGATACGATAGATATGGGGGTGAAAGTGGATACGGTGGATACGGAGGCTACGGTGGATATTATTATTATTGTTGTTGTTGTTGTTGTTGTTCTTGTTCTTGTTGTTAAAAATATTATAATTATAATTATTATTATTATTGTTATTATTGTTAAAAATATTATAATTATAATTGTTATTATTATTATTGTTATTACTATTATTATTATTATTATTATTATTGTTAAAAATATTATAATTATAATCATTATTATTATTATTATTGTTAAAAATATTAAAATTATAATTATTATTAATGTTAAAAATATTATAATTATAATTATTATTATTATTATTGTTATTATTGTTAAAAATATTATAATTATTATTATTATTATTATTATTGTTAAAAATATTATAATTATTATTATTATTGTTATTATTGTTAAAAATATTATAATTATAATTGCTATTATTATTATTGTTATTGTTATTATTATTGTTAAAAATATTATAATTATTATTATTATTATTGTTGTTGTTGTTGTTAAAAATATTATAATTATAATTATTATTGTTATTATTGTTAAAAATATTATAATTATTATTGTTATTATTATTATTATTATTGTTGTTGTTATTGTTGTTATTATTATTAACTTAACTTTTTTCAGCGTTTCATGTCTCTAACTGATTTGAAGAATTGGGTACAAGAAACGAGAAAGGAGTATGGTTACGTAATTGTTACCCGCCGATCAAAAAATATTGGCGGTACTACTGGGATGGTATTGTGACACCCCAGGAAAACTGGGAAACCACGCAACCTAACTAGCTTCCTCAGTAGCTATGTGCTAAATTTCGGGACGAAATTTTTTTCAAGTTGGGGATGATGTGACAACTCGGATTTTCGATGTTCCTCATGAGCGTATCAGTTCTATTTTTGTTTCATCGTGTGTTCATTATATGTACTTATGTAAGGTGTTGTCATATTCGATAACGTAATTAAGCGAATAAAAGTTACCCTGTAGTTATGATTCACGACAATTAACCGCACGCTATATCGGGTCGCATACACTCACACCGGTCGCACACTTCTCTTACTTTGTGGGTTTTTATAAGCCCAGTTCTCCTCTAGCCCAAACCGAGCCCAACACACCTTGGTTTCATTACATACCCACGTTCTGTGTGGCTCCCATATGCTCACAACATACATGCAAGCCCAAGAAATCCAAACCCTAATTCTCATTCTTGAACGGCAACCCCTCTGGTCTCTCGAAGAACTACCCCTCCCTCGTTCTAGCGTTTCTGATTACACACGATTTCAAGGTTAGTATGCTTTATGATTGTTTTGATTTTGTTGTTGGTACTTGACTATGTGTGAAATTACAAACTGGTAGTGGTAACATGATTTCATTACATGATATACGATTGGTGTGGTGTGGTAGCAAGGATTGTTATGTATCGGCCTTGGTGTTAAAGGGTGCCACGAATTCAGAAATTATAAAAGATATTAATCGATGATATAGGGTTGTTTATACAGAAAATATTGGTGGCTACCATGAATGGAACTTGTGATTGGTGGTTGTTATGTGCTTAATGTAATAATCGAGACAAGTGCTATTGTTAAATTTAGATTTGTGACATGATGAAACCGTTTGCATGATTGAGATATTATGTGAATAATTGATGAACCAATATTCAGTGTTGAAAATCCTTTTGAATTGCAAACATCAGCTACCCTAGTTACCACCATCCGACTACTATCGATAGGTATTATTGCTTTGCCATTTATGTATTTCACATGATTTAATTAATCTAGAGAATGCGGGGTGAACGTGTTTGTAATTGATAAAAGCTTTGTGATCACGAGGAATGTTACTGACATATGTTATTAGAACATGACTTTGGGGTTTGGTCCATAAATGAATCGGTGCTGATTGTATAAAGAATTGGTTAATCATTTACCATATATGATTGTAAAAGAATTATTATGAATCGGCTGGGTTGGTTAGGGCCATCACAAAGTTAGATAGATGTTCTTAGTGACTAGCTAATGTTGTAGGGTGCATGTTATAAATGGTAAAACATCATGTAATAATAGAATATTGGGGTTGCTTGATGAAATTGATGGACCATGATGATTTGTAATATGCCACTTATGATTATTTGTTTGATTGATAATGTGCCTTTATTGAATGTTGAATTGATTGCTTAGTTACAATGTGTAACCGTTAAATGGTAAGTAAGATTTGTGGTTTTAACTTGACTATGAATTACTGATGAAAATGGTGATGATACATGTTAACTTACAAATTATCTGAATTGGTAATATATGGGCTTGAGTTTGGGTAAACATAATTGGTCGTGCATCCTTGGCTCGTCACACACACATAATTCATTTGGGCCGAACGTATGTTGAGTATATGACCCAAACCATTAGTGCAATCTTAATATGTGATAAACTTTATGATGTGCCATACTGTGATGTTAATTGAGAATGTGAAGCTGCTTTATGATCCAATACGTGTATTGAATGACCAAAGCTATCATGAGAGTATGAACATAATATGCAAGATGGTAACTAGGTGATTTAGGTATATGTGAATCAAGTACTTGTTATGTAATGATCATGAACTGATAGGCGCATAATTAACTGTCATGATTAATATCATGATTAATATCATGTTCCATGCATTGTTGGTATGCTAATGGTGTAATGTGTGCAGCGGGTATGTAACCTATAAGTTTGCGAAACTGACTATTCATGGTGACCACGGTAGGGTACGGTTGACCGATTTGGAACGGATAGTGAAACATAACACACCGAGCAAACCAAGGTGAGTTCACACTCCTAAGGCATGGGATTCCCGGTGGGTTGGGAATGGGATTGAATAACTATTTATACTATCAACACTACTAGACTACTTGCTACTCTCCTCGGATTGAAGGGCACGTACGTAAAACCTACGTACACTCATACTTACTACTGTCCTCGGATTGAAGTGTACGTACGTAAAACCTACGTACACTCATACTTGCTACGGTCCTTGGATTAAGAAGGGCACGTACGGATACGACTAGTCAAGTAATACACATGGGAAGCCCCCACTAATCATCGCAAACATGTTTGGGAAACCGCGATACGGATTAATACGATACACATGGGAAGCCCCCACTAATCATCGCAAACATGTTTGGGAAACCGCGTTACAGATTAATACAGTACATGGTTTACGAAATAAACATATGATTTACGAACACTATAACTAAACAGCCAACTGTGAACTCGCTCAACTTTGTTGTTGACTCGTTGTTACATGCCTTGCAGGCCTTTAGGTGCTAATCAATGGAACTTGCTGTCTGGGAAGCTGGAGTGGTCATGGGTCGAGTTACATGGAAACGCAACACAAGACTAAGAGCTATCACATGTGGTTTATAAACACTTAACGAACTAAATATGCTTCCGCTGTAAACTGTGATATATTTTAACGTTGTAACCCTTATTGTTAATAAATGAAAGTTTTATTTAATATACTCATGAGTTCAATGTGATTTGGTGGCTAAGATCCTGGTCAATCACGCCTCCAAGCGGTGGTACTCCGCATGTGGATTTTGGGGGTGTGACAGGTATGGCTTGTGTGCGACCGTAGTGGGGAGCACCGTAGTAAAGTAATAGTTAGGAAAGCTGGTAGCAAAAAAATCGGTTGCCTATTTTCATTACTCGCCATCCGGGACGTGATGAATGACACGTGGGAGTTAAAAGTGGACAACGCGAACCATAACCACGAACCTACGACAAGTCTGTTGGGCCACGCTTTTGTGCGAAGATTTACTGAAGTCGAATACAAGCTAGTGGAGCAGCTAGGGGTGAGCAAGAAAACCGAAATAACCGAACCGTAACCGAATAACCGAAATAACCGAACTGAAAAAACCGAACCGAAACAAAAACCGACGGTTCGGTTTTCGGATTTTTAATAACCGAAAATTCCGGTTCGGTTTTCAGATAAACGTTTTCAATAACCGAAAAAAACCGAACCGATAAGTTACAATCCATATATTTTTATGTTTAAGTTTAAATTGTTTAAGTGTTTAACCCAATGCTAGCAGAAAATGTTAATTTTATTCTTGAATGTAAAGTGTTTATAATAAAAACATTATAACTGAAATGATTTATTATTACCTATAAGATATAACAAAATTTAATATAAAAATTAAATTTAATAAAACTTTGAAGAAACATAAAAATGTATTAGAAGGTTAGGTTTATGTAAACAATACTAATTAAAGAGGTGGACTATAATAACTTAAATATAAACATATAAAAAGATTGTTATAATATAAATTAAACTTTTTATTTTTTGAATCTTACATAATTTTGTTCCAAAAACCGAAAAACCAAACCGAACCGAACCGACGTAAAAACCGAAAAACCGAAACCGAAAAAAACCGAAACCGAACGGTTTTTAAAACCCAAAAACCGACATTTCGGTTTTGGTTTTGATTTTACCCAAAAACCGAACCGAACCGTGCACACCCCTAGGAGCAGCTAACTGCTCAAAATATGGAGCCACGTATCATATTTCAAACCCTAAGAAAGCAGTTCCCCGACAGCCTGCATGTTCAGAAAGACGTGCAAAATGCGGTACAAAAAATTAGAGCGACACTGATGGACGGAAAGACTCCTATGCAGGCACTGGAAAGCGATTCATTTACGACACCGGACAGGAACCCAAAACAGACGTCGTAACAGAGATTTTCTTTGTTCATCCTTATTCAATCACTATGTGGCGTGCATTCCAGTACGTGATGTTGATCGACGTGACCTACAAAACAAACATCTACAACATGCCATTTGTCCAGGTTGTGGGTTTGACATCGACCAACAGGTCTTTTTGTATCGCACATGCCGTTATTTGCAAAGAACGAAGGGGTAACTACGTGTGGGTGCTTGAGCGGATCAAGTCAATGTTGCATGAATGTATGATGTCATGTGTGATAGTCACGGATAGAGAGCTTGCCCTAATTAACGAGTGTGCTAAGGTATTCCCGAACGCAACCAGGCTTCTATGCCACTTTCACATAGAACAAAATATAAGTAGACATTGCAAGCAAGGGTTCAATAAAGAAGATTGGGGGAAATTTATGTCGTACTGGCGGAGAGTGTGCGAATCTGTAACGACTCACACAAAAAACGTCCTAAAAACGTTCCGTAAGTATAACCCGGACCCCTGATATAACAACTCTCATTAAAAATACTATTTCTTATTTTAATTTAACCAAAAAGGAAACCCTAATTGAGAAACCCAAGTAATTCTGCACAAACCCTAAAATTATCAGAACAATCAGAATCAGGATCAGGGCCCCTAAAAGTCAGGGGGGGCATTCCCTACTCAACGATTATCTTTATAAGTTATTATAAAAATCGAATTTAATCGAAACGTCGACTCACCTGCACTCCAAACACACGTGGCAAGAAAATAAGAAAAGTGTATCCCTTACGGACCGTAAGGAATATTTGTTACGGTCCGTAACAAATGGCAAAATTTGTGTATAAATAGCAGGCTTTGGGACTGGCTTCTGTGCGTTCGTTCGACGATAAAATTCGACTCTGGCACGGAGTTATCGTCCAAATTCTCACAATTAACACCCACAAATCACTAATTAGTAGGGGGATACTGCTACGATACAGGGTATTAACTCAATCGCTGCTACGATTTAATGTCCGGTCGATGGAAACTATCTGATGGATGTTTAAGTGCTGCCCACATTAGGGAGATCCTTTGTCATTCGTTGTGATTCCGACAGGATGTTGAGTGCCACCCGAACTCGGGGAATACTCTGTCCTTCGTTGTGAATCCGATGGATGTTTAAGTGATTGCACTTTGTCATTCGTTGTGAGGGTTTTAATCTCGTGAGTAATCGTAAAAGCTGTATTAGTTATTTACCTAGTTCGTGTGCATTAGGTTACAAGGCTAAATCAATAGGCTAAGCTCTGCCTGTATAAATCTGCAATCTATCAATGCTTATCTGTAGACTAAACTTTGGCTGTATGAATCTGCATGGTTATAATGTGAGTCATTCTCTTTTTATCAACTATTTTACAATACCTCAAATTATTTTCAAGGTTATAATTACAGGGACTAAGTCGTGGATATCTTGATTTACTGGTTAGTGGGGTATTGTGCACATTACTAATTTCTCCCAGTTAGGTTCATTGACCTACTCGGGATAATCACTGTTAGGTTCATTGACCTACAGAGATAATCATCACTATTTAGGTTCATTGATCTAATAGTGGTATGACCATCGTCACCATTGTGACAGAAGGCCAGATAAAAATAAGATAGAAGCCATTGTAATCGCTCTTATGCTGTAATTAATAACTATGCATCATTATGCAAAATAGAATGATTCACTCAGTATTTCCCGCTGACAAAACCTTTTTAAAACACTTTTCAGGTAATTATCGTAGATTGGAGTAATAGATGGATACGGCACTGAAAGGCATCAAGAAGTGGCTTATTTATTAATTAAATCAAAATAAGAAATATTGTTTTATGTAATAAAATTTATCTTTATTAAAGCTACCATTATAAAACATGGGTTTATCCCATTTATTAAATAAAATCCGGTGTTTTCTAAACTCTGATATTTTTCCTAACTCACGGTCCTGATAAAATTTCCGCTGCAACGTTTTCAAAATAATCACCGGTACCGCTGGACTGTTCGCGGCACCCGATTCCGTCCAGGGTGGGTCGGGGGTCGTGACAGAAGGTGGTATCAGAGCCAACTCAAAGAGCCACTGCTTTAAGCCTATAAGTGTTGTAAAAACAATACTTAAACTTAAATAAAAGAGTTAGGAGATTGCTGTTAACTGGTAGCACACATGATAGCAATTAGACTTGAACTTAAGAAAAGATGCCTTAGTATTAGCTTCACGATAAGCTAAGTATTTGTGTAAATAAATATGATAGATTTTGGTGTGCCATAAATGTCACGGGACAACTAAGTCCAGAGTCACTAGTTGAGAGAATGATCAACAGTGACATGACCGAAAGCACTAGTTGAAAGAATGATCAACAGTGTTATGAATAGAATCACTAGTTGAAAGAATGATCAACAGTAATATGACCTGAGTCACTAGTTGAAAGAATAATCAATAGTAAATTGCCACTGTCACAGGAATCAGTGATTAATATAATAATAAGATATGTTATGGAAATACAAATTTCCTTAATTCTGAATAAAAGCCCTAATAAGATAGGCACTTTTTGAAAAGATACTATTTATGGGAAATAGAAAATTTTCTCCGGCAAAGACTGGGTATGATGTAGCAGACTCTCCAGTTTGTCCGGATATACTGAAGTTACCTCTCCGGCGAGAACCGGGTAAGAAGGTATATAATATGTCTGCAAGTGACAAGATTTCTCTAAAATAGTATCATGATCTGATATCTGACTGGTTTTTGGAAATATGAAATTGTTAAAAACATTGACCTGATAGATGGTATGTTTATTTCAGCATGTGAAATATGTGATTATATAGATATGTATATCTATAAGGAATTCCAAAAGTCAATTAAAAATAAAACACCAGTATCTGTGTCTAGATTTCTTATTCAGGAATCTCTTTTCTGATATCAAAACATTATTTCGTTTAATCATCTGTCTCGTAGCTCGTATGATAAAATAAACAAAGGAAACCCATTAAGTTGGGATACTATCGAAAGTGCAAAGAATTTCTAACACGTTACCATAAACTATTAACGCAAGTAAAAAGCATGTAAAGTTGTGATAAGGTACAAGAAAATACATGAAAATTTAATTATAAGTCCACAAAAGATGAAGTATATCACACACAATTTCCAAGGCAAGACCTTTGGAAAATAAATTGGGCAAGATGACACCAATGTTAAAATTCCGTCAGTAAGAAGAACTACTAATCAAAAAGAGGCACTTTGCCACATGATCCTACAAAATGAATATCTCTAAGGTACGCTAGAACAGGATTTCATAAACATCCGTGCACAGTCTAATCAGAGTCATAATTATTATCACTGCAAAAGGAGTCACATACTTTTGCAAATTCCCTATTTCATTTTTCAACATTCCCTGATAATGTCACTTAACAACTGTTATCACACGAAATTCCGGATAGAAGTTCCTATACTTCTTTCATTGAAATTTTGACTTTTGCATATAATAAATTAACTTCCGTGTTTCTACTTCCCCTAATGGTCGTCATACCAGGAGGAGTTATTTCATAGTAGCGAATATTGATTCATTTCATTTCTTGGTAAATCCACACGTTACACATGCACCGTTTGTTGCGCATGTGGTTCGTTTAAATTCTGAATTCCACTGGAGGGCTTCATTCTAATTTGTCGTTTTATCCAAACTCAAATATCCTTTAGTTAGAATTGATTTTGGCATGGTGAACCGCATTATTGTTAAACGATGACTCTTAATATCAAGTCAATAAATTTTTGAAAAACTCAATTTTCTTTGGCATCCATGGTTTCTGTTATGACCATGTTTGAACTTTCTTATTTAAACTCGTTTTGTTTAAACCAAGTTCAATTGTTTGAACTTGCTCGCATTACATATTCAATTCAAAGTTCCATATGATAAATTAAAACCATCATATTCCAAAATAATCCTAACAAGCATTTCAATTCTCTTGAACTATAACATGCTTGTCTAAACCTCGACTTCACTAAATCATTTCTATGATCACAATCACTTTGAGGTGACATTTTCACAAAATCTGAAGATTTCGCTAATCTCGAATTTAATCATTTAAGTATTTATATTAAATCCACTTTGTTTTTATTCTATAACAAGGAATATTAAAATAATCATGTGCTTAAATAATAATACCCAAATTTATATTGCGGTATATCTCTTAATAGTTATTACAATATCAATCGAGCCTTTCGTAATATTTATTGCTCTATCATCGTTGATCGAAAAACATTATATATAAATTTAATTGATTATATAAGGGATTACCTAATTTACAAAATAGTATTACTATATTCTTGTTAAACCATTGAGGTAAAGAATTTATATTTTTATATATAAATATATAAAAAAATTTATGCTAAAGTATATTCTCATTTAAATTTACGTTCAGTTATTTATTATTGATAATTTTATATTAATAGTAGTAGTATTAAGATTATTTTTAAATACTAGGGTTATTATCAAAGGCAAGTATTGGATAGCCTAGCCTTAGTTAGGCATGGACTGATCACCTATGCTTAAACAAGGCAGCACTAACCAATATCCTCCATGATAATGACTAGTTAATATATATAAATTAAGTCATCATACTTATTTAGTAAATTTTAATTATATATGAAAATATATATACTTTGGATAAGACATATTTTCATAAAATAAAAGGGACAAATAAAACATTATAAATAATAGTGATTTACTTTACAAAAATACTAAAATATTTTGTAAATATAATAACTTCATTACGGAATTTTGTAATATATATTACATAGTATTTATATTTGATATATAAAATACGGTTCAGACAGGAACACAAATAATATATATTACATTTGTTTTACAAATATAAAATAATGGTTAGTCATACCAAAACAACCTATTCTTACTATATTTCAATCTCTAGAACATAGTATGAAAAATATGATTACTAATAGTATACTATTACATTGTTTCACAATTAAAACAAAACAATGATACACTAACTCTATTATCTTCTGGTGTATCTTTGCAATTCACTCATCTCAACATATTGATTTTCTCATATCATAATATCTGACAAATCATTTCATTTGGAACCTGTCAATTCTAAGTCTTTCTCAGTTACCAATCAAAGTAAGCTTTCTTTTCACAAAGAATTTTTATTAATTCTAAAAAGTCATTCACATTCATTCTAAATATCTATCTTTTAGCTTGAACCTAGTCATCTTGGAAATTATATCATTTCATCTCATTCATTTAATAATCAATTTCTTGAACTAATTCAGTTGAACCATTGAATCCTACTTATGATACAACTCTTATTCATTTTGTTGACTCAAATATGACATAAATCTAAAAGAAATATCATAACCCAAATATACTTGGGAGCTGAAATCTGAGATAAAGAAAAAGTATTCCAGTAAATCTCGAGGACGAGATTTTTATTAAGGTGGGAGAATGTAACGACTCACACAAAAAACGTCCTAAAAACGTTCCGTAAGTATAACCCGGACCCCTGATATAACAACTCTCATTAAAAATACTATTTCTTATTTTAATTTAACCAAAAAGGAAACCCTAATTGAGAAACCCAAGTAATTCTGCACAAACCCTAAAATTATCAGAACAATCAGAATCAGGATCAGGGCCCCTAAAAGTCAGGGGGGCATTCCCTACTCAACGATTATCTTTATAAGTTATTATAAAAATCGAATTTAATCGAAACGTCGACTCACCTGCACTCCAAACACACGTGGCAAGAAAATAAGAAAAGTGTATCCCTTACGGACCGTAAGGAATATTTGTTACGGTCCGTAACAAATGGCAAAATTTGTGTATAAATAGCAGGCTTTGGGACTGGCTTCTGTGCGTTCGTTCGACGATAAAATTCGACTCTGGCACGGAGTTATCGTCCAAATACTCACAATTAACACCCACAAATCACTAATTAGTAGGGGGATACTGCTACGATACAGGGTATTAACTCAATCGCTGCTACGATTTAATGTCCGATCGATGGAAACTATCCGATGGATGTTTAAGTGCTGCTCACATTAGGGTGATCCTTTGTCATTCGTTGTGATTCCGACAGGATGTTGAGTGCCACCCGAACTCGGGGAATACTCTGTCCTTCGTTGTGAATCCGATGGATGTTTAAGTGATTGCACTTTGTCATTCGTTGTGAGGGTTTTAATCTCGTGAGTAATCGTAAAAGCTGTATTAGTTATTTACCTAGTTTGTGTGCATTAGGTTACAAGGCTAAATCAATAGGCTAAGCTCTGCCTGTATAAATCTGCAATCTATCAATGCTTATCTGTAGACTAAACTTTGGCTGTATGAATCTGCATGGTTATAATGTGAGTCATTCTCTTTTTATCAACTATTTTACAATACCTCAAATTATTTTCAAGGTTATAATTACAGGGACTAAGTCGTGGATATCTTGATTTACTGGTTAGTGGGGTATTGTGCACATTACTAATTTCTCCCAGTTAGGTTCATTGACCTACTCGGGATAATCACTGTTAGGTTCATTGACCTACAGAGATAATCATCACTATTTAGGTTCATTGATCTAATAGTGGTATGACCATCGTCACCATTGTGACTTGTCACCATTGTGACAGAAGGCCAGATAAAAATAAGATAGAAGCCATTGTAATCGCTCTTATCCTGTAATTAATAACTATGCATCATTATACAAAATAGAATGATTCACTCAGTATTTCCCGCTGACAAAACCTTTTTAAAACACTTTTCAGGTAATTATCGTAGATTGGAGTAATAGATGGATACGGCACTGAAAGGCATCAAGAAGTGGCTTATTTATTAATTAAATCAAAATAAGAAATATTGTTTTATGTAATAAAATTTATCTTTATTAAAGCTACCATTATAAAACATGGGTTTATCCCATTTATTAAATAAAATCCGGTGTTTTCTAAACTCTGATATTTTTCCTAACTCACGGTCCTGATAAAATTTCCGCTGCAACGTTTTCAAAATAATCACTGGTACCGCTGGACTGTTCGCGGCACCCGATTCTGTCCAGGGTGGGTCGGGGGTCGTGACAGAATCTGCTTCAGAGCCCATGTACAAGTACAACTTGGAGAAAATGTATAACCGACTCGTGGTTGCCAACCGAGAAAGTAAGTGTTCCTTCAACAAACGACTCACCCAATCTATTATATTTTACACACGCTTTTACATTTCATTATTTTATTTTTGCAGGTGTCTTTGATTACGTCTATGAAAACTGGCTCAAAGACTATAAAGAAATGTTCGTTTATGCGTGGACCGATAAGTGTCGCAACTTTGGTCAGCGCACCACCAATAGAGTTGAGAGCCAGCACGCAAATTTAAAAAGATACGTTACGCGCAGGAGTTCATTGGAGCGAATAACAAGATGCGTCATTGATATAGTTGAAACTCAGTACGATGAAATACAAAAAAGTTTCACCGAGAACATCGAAAAAACGATGAACCACCACAGACACCCACTGTTGGACAACCTACGTGGAAATGTTTCCTATAAAGCACTTGATTTGCTGGCAAAAGAGCTACTGAGGAAGCTGGAGGTGTTGCGGAAACTTAACGCATCATGTGGTTGCCATATGTGGCTTAGCTGTGGATTGCCGTGTGCTTGTAGGCTGGAAAACTACAAACGTACAGGTAAAAAATATTAAAACTACAAACATTTTGTTATTTTGTAAGATTTAGCTGTTTCTCACACCGTATTAACTTAACTGTGCAGGGCGTATGATACAACTCGACGACATAGATGTATTCTGGCGTAAGCTTCACTTGGTCCCGTGTAAACTGGTAGACGAGGAAGTCGATGTTGTAGTAGAGCTCAATAATGTGCGGCAACATTTAGAGGCGCAGTCCCCCGTTCAGCAAAAGAGTTTGCTTTCAAAGATAAAAGCGGTCTTCACCCCGAAATCGTCAACCAAGAAACCACCGATCGTCCAGCAAAATACTCGCGGTCGGCCTACATCAAAGAAAGTACAAGAAAGGCTAAATAAATTAACGACGACGTCGACTAAATAATAAAAAACAGTATATATTTTTAACTTGTTATATATTTTAAGCGAGTCAACGTTCTAACCGGGTGAGAATTTATACCAGAATTAGGCTGAATGTTGAAATATAATTCTGAAAGGTTATATACGCTGCGTATTGACCTATACGCATCGTATATAAGCCTGGTAAAAATCTGATGCTTCAAACCTACCAAAATTACCCCAAATTTTCAGATGGTGTATCTACGCTGCGTATTGACCTATACGTTGCGTAGATACCCCTCGTTTTCTGCGCAATGATTGGTTATTAGGCACTGAGATCCATGGTTTATCTACGCAGCGTATAGGCCAATACGCAGCGTATCGGCTTAACCCTATACGCTGCGTATTGGCCTATACGCTGCGTAGATAAACCCTAGTTTTGCTAGGGTTTGGTGTGCCAATAGGCACACCCAATATTTAATCATATTTATCTACCTTTAAAATTTAATATATGTTCAATTGTTTTCATTAACGCTTGTTTGTGTTCATGAATGTTCATTTGTGTTTGTTTGCATTCACTTATCTTCGTTTGCGTTCATTTGTTTTCTTTACCTACAACACAAACGAACACGAACATGAACCGTATCATTTTCTTAATGACCGAACACAGACAAAAATCTCGTTTGGGAAGTGTTTATTAACAATTCGTGAACACGTTTATTTCCTTAATGAATTAACAAAAACAAGACATTGTTCAAGTTCGTTGAGTTTAATTGGAGCCCTATATTCACCTAATTAGCAGCTACAACGTAGCTTCATGTTCTTACATTGCTAACCATTAATTAGTGAGACATTATTAGACTCCATTAGTAGGTGATTCTTTCTTTCTCATTAGTGGCAACTTTTCACCATTTGATATGTTTCACATTTTTCTTTAATTGTGGTAACTTGTCTCTTATAGCATGTTGTATTGATTCTTCATTGTAAGTTTCCTTGTCAAGATAACCTACTCATTTAGCTCCAAGAACCTCATCAGATATAGTCTTTTTGTGAAATGATCACAAGATAATAAAACATAAAGTTCATCATTCTTCAAACCTTTCTTTTATCAATACTAAAAGAAAGGTGGCAACTCTATCTCTTTGTAGGGACTAGCCATCAGCAGCAAGTTCTTTATCAGTGGCAACGTCTTTGCAGATTATTTATATTTTCCTTAGTCTTTCATGGCAACGTCTTCTTTGGTATATCATTATATTTTTAGGCAAAAAATCAAATACAAATAATTTTAACATACTAAACATACAAATTGAAGGAAAACTCAAAAAGACAAGGTGGCATTTTTGTAATTACCACCAACTATCAAAGTTACTATACAAATGTGAACTCAACCAAAAACACCTAAAAACACAATTTTTTTTTAATATTTTTTTATAAAAAAATCGCTACATTTTGTTACCAAAAATTTTTTTTCTTTTTTTTGCTACTAAAAGTAGCGATTTTTCTCCGGCTTCAGGTTTTCTAGTAAAAGTTCACAGCTCCGGCGAGTTTCACCAGAATCGGCGATTTCTCGGAACGACATCCCTTGTCCCAGGTGCTTTCTTTCCTTAACATCCATAATATTATTATTATTATTATTATTATTGTTATTATTATTATTATTGTTGTTGTTGTTAACACCATACATACAACATACCTTTCAATATATTGTTTGGGCTTCGTGTGGGTGTTATTGTTGATATTGTAAGCATCACACATAAATCACTTCTTAAAGAACTCTAAGTATTTCTAAATTAAACAAAATAATAAGTACCTCGTTCCACTGTTCTGTTTGTACCTTTGGCCAATTCGTTAATCAATATTGAGTTTTTGTGTGCTTGTTTGTCCCGCTTGCTTGCTGATATATTGAGTTTATGTGTGCTTTTTTTCTGAGTGCTTGTGTGTAAATTTGTATACATATTTTATTAGTTTCGCAGGGACAACATTGTTTATTGGTGGGTGTGAGGCTTGTTAGTGTATTTTATATTGGCATACTGTGATATTGTGTTAATTAGGAACCATAGACGGTGGGAGTTGCAATTATGCCTTAAGACCGTGTCCAAGAAAGAGGGGTGCTAATAAAGGGGACAAAAGGGGGTATAATTTACGTGTGGCTTCTTGGAATGTAGGATCTCTTAGTAGTAGGTTGCTAGAGTTAGTGGATGTACTTAAAAGGCGTAAGGTTCAAATAGCTTGTCTGCAAGAAACTAGGTGGAAGGGGCATAGAGGGGCAGAATGCAATGGGTATAAATTGTGGTATTCAGGGTCTGATGGCGCTAAGAACGGAGTGGGTTTTCTAGTGGCTATTGAATTGCACAAAAATGTGGTGGAAGTGATAAGGTACAACGATAGGATTATGATGTTGAGATTGGTACTAG
Source organism: Helianthus tuberosus (assembly GCA_030545235.1). NCBI lineage: Eukaryota > Viridiplantae > Streptophyta > Magnoliopsida > Asterales > Asteraceae > Helianthus > Helianthus tuberosus. Next base: position 134,633,216 of record CM060363.1, read on the forward strand.
GCGAGGAGATAATAGCTGTGATTTGCGCTTATGCGCCTCACGAGGGATTAGGAGATCAAGAGAAAAGAGAGTTTTGGGATTGCTTAGATGTTGTAGTAAGGGCCATACCAAGGGAGGAGAGAATTTTTATAGGTGGTGACTTTAATGGCCATATAGGTAAGGATAGTGATGGTTTTCAGTCGGTACACGGGGGTTTTGGTTTTGGTGATAGGAATGAGCCTGGTAGGGACCTTCTAGAGTTCGCAGTGGCCCATGACCTGGGTATTATAAACTCGTTTTTTAGGAAACGAGTTTCTCATTTGATCACTTTTAGTAGCGGGGGGCGTAACACGCAAATAGACTACCTCTTGATGAGGAGAGAAGATCGACGATGGTGGAGGGACTGCAAGGTTATACCAGGGGAGACTACGGTGACTCAACACCGTTTGCTAGTAGCGGATATAGGCCTGAGAAGAAAGCTGTCGGAGGGGGAGAGGAAAGGTCGACCTAGGATCCGATGGGGAAGCCTGAAGGGAGACAAGATTACAATGTTTAGAGACAAGGTCATCCATAGGACAGCCGATCGGGTGGATGGGGACGCAAACCGGTTGTGGGAGGCTATGGCGACTACCATTACTCAGGTGGCAGAGGAGACGCTAGGGGTTACAACAGGATTGGCAAGCGGACATAAAGACACCTGGTGGTGGAGTGAGGATGTGCAGATCAAGATAAGAGATAAACAAGAGAGTTTTAGAGATCTTTTGAGGTGCACGGTCGAAGAAGAGCGACTGAGGTTGAAGGAGAGGTACAAAAAGGCCAAAAAGGAGGCGAAGAAGGCAGTGGCGGATGCAAAGAACATAGCTTATAAGAATATGTATGACCGCCTGGAGATGAATGAAGGGGAACATGCCATGTTCAAGATTGCCAAAGCTAGGGAGCGTAGAAAGCAGGATCTAGGTCCCGTGAAATTTATAAAGGGAGAGGATGGGCATGTCCTAGTAAAAGAACCAGACATTAAGTTGAGATGGCAAACCTACTTTTGTAATCTTTTCAATGGGGGGGAGGAAGTCCAACAAGAAAGCGACAACAACAACACTCAAGGACGACAACGAAATAACTGCTATTGTCGGAGTATTACAATGGGAGAAGTAAGGACAGCACTCAAGAAGATGGGAAGGGCTAAGGCAGTTGGTCCTGACAACATACCGATAGAGGTGTGGAAGTGTTTGGGAGAGGATGGAGTTCGATGGCTAGCTAGTTTGTTTAATCTTATTTTCAAATCTGGAAAAATCCCGGAGCAGTGGAGGAGTAGTGATGTAGTGCCCTTATATAAGAATAAAGGAGATGCCCAGTGTTGTGGGAACTATAGAGGGATTAAGCTACTAAGCCACACTATGAAACTATGGGAGCGGGTAATTGAGACAAGGATTAGAAGAGAAACTCAGGTTACGGTAAACCAGTTTGGTTTCATGCCAGGGCGCTCAACTACGGAAGCGATTCATATTCTACGGAGATTAATGGAAAAGTATAGGGAGAAAAAACGAGATCTACATATGGTATTCATTGACCTTGAAAAGGCATATGACAGTGTGCCACGTACACTGATTTGGGAAAGCTTGGAGGTTAGGGGTGTTCCGGGGAAGTATATTGACTTGATTAGGGATATGTATGATAGGACTGTGACTAGGGTTCGTGCGCCTGTAGGAGATACAGATTCTTTCCCCGTGGAAGTAGGACTCCACCAGGGGTCCGCGTTGAGTCCGTTTCTTTTTGCGGTTGTTTTGGACGAGTTGTCCAAGTCTATTCAAGAGACAGTCCCGTGGTGCATGCTTTTTGCGGACGATATAGTGCTAGTTGCTGAAAGTAGACAAACCCTAAATGCGAGGCTAGAGGAATGGAGAGCAGCGCTAGAAGGCAATGGTTTAAGGATTAGTCGGTCTAAGACTGAATACCTTTATTGTAATTTCAGTGGTGCAGGTGACAACGAGGACACTCAGGTTACCATTGAGGGTCAAGTGGTCCCACAAACGACAAAGTTCAAGTACTTAGGATCGTTTGTGCAAAGGGACGGGGAGATAGATAGTGATGTATCTCACCGCATTCAGGTTGGCTGGTGTAGGTGGAGAGCAGCCACTGGGATTTTGTGTGACAGGAGGTTCCCAACAAAATTAAAGGGGAAATTTTATAGGATAGCAGTTAGACCAGCTATGTTATACGGGACAGATTGTTGGGCCATCAAGAAAACACAAGCGCGTAAGATGGAGGTAGCGGAGATGAGGATGTTGAGGTGGATGTGTGGCCACACGAGGTTAGACCAAATAAGAAGTGAGGTTTTTAGGAATTGGTTAGGAGTAGCTAGTATATCAGACAAGTTAAAAGAGGGGAGATTGAGATGGTTTGGGCATGTGAAGAGGAGGCAGTTGACAGAACCAGTTAGAGCGGTGGAAACCATAACAGTGGAAGGAAGGAGGAGTAGAGGCAGGCCCAAGTTGACTTGGGATGAAAGACTTAGGCAAGATTTGGTAGAGCTGCACCTCTCTGAGGACATGGTTCAGGATAGGAGTTCGTGGAGACGTAGGATTAAGGTTAAGGACTTGTAGGTGAGGGTATAGACGTGTCAAAGCTTTGCCTTGGGAAGGGGGGCTAGATTTCTTTTACACTTTAGGTAGGCCAATATATGATGATTTTTCTTGTATCTATGCTTATGTATTGCTTGCCGATGATCTATCTGACTACTGCTAGACTATCTTACTTATCCATCTTTTGTCTATCTGCCTGTTGGTTGTTTTCGAGCCGGGGGTCTCTCAGGAAGCAGCCTCTCTATTCTTAGGATAGAGGAAAGGTTTGCCTACATCCCACCTCCCCCAGACCCTACCAATAGTTCTACTATTTGTGGGATTTACTGGGTATGGTTGTTGTTGTTGTTGTGTTCAATTTGTATGTTTAGTATGTTAAGATTATTTGTATAAGACCACCCGTAGTGGGGCGTGATTTTTAAAAATTTTTCAAAAAAAACGCCTTATAACGCCCCGGTCGCCATTACACAGGGCGTTACCAGGCGTTATTTTTCAAAAAAAATGAATGTAGCGTGATTTTTAAAACGCCATTTTGCACTTGTTGGAGGCTTGACTTGGGTTGACCCACCAATAAGAAATCACTTTTTTTTTTTAAGGATTGAAAGGGGCATTATTTGGGCATTATCCCCACTACACCACTTTATGCTATAATGCCCCATGCTGACTGGGTTGCCACGTGTCAGATAATGCCCCATGGTGGGGGCATTATAGCAAGTTACCACTACACATGGTCTAAGAACTTTCCCCTATATTTTTAACTCACAGGCATGGATGATGATGATTCTCTTTTTAATCCACCAAAATTGCATGTGTCAGGAATCCGATGAAGGCAGTAGTTGTAAAAGTAATAATGTGAGAATGATTGTAAATCAATATTGACTATTCGTTAATTAGAAAGTGTTTTGGAAGAAATGGTTGGGGATTTGGTTAAGTAGCAAACTCGAATTGTTGTTATATTGTTTGCTTGTGAAAATCCCATGTGTGATTTCTTTATTGAATGAACTAAATTGAAATTCAGTGCACTACACAAGTTAAATAAATGTTATTTTTTAAATATTTATATTTTAAATCACATATAATCAGTGGGGGTTAGGTCCAATTAGCAAAGTGATTGTAGTTATGATGTTGCTCCCTTTAAGGTTAAGGTTGAAGCCCCGTCTAAGACGGATTTGATGTAATTTAAGCCATTTAATAAATAAATAAATAAATAGTATATTATATATTTCTCAAATACGTTTTATAAAAAAGTTAAAGAGTAGGTTTATGGTGTAATCATATTTTTTTTACCAAAGTAAAAAAAAATCATTCTTATTTACTAGGAGAGAGATGCAGAAAATTAATATGAGATCCAATATTTAATATGGGAGATAGACGTGAAAACCAACTTTTAGATGGCTAATAAAGTTAACACATGTCCCCGTTTTTTTAATAGATATAGAAGATAGGAGATGTGAAATGATGGTTTTTGTTTTATAATTCCTAGTCTAAGTACTCGTGTAATACACGGGTGGCTACAAAACAAAAAAATTATACTAAATTCACCGAACACACATCTCGCTTAATATATACATCAGACACGCAACCTTTTTACGACAAAATACTTGTATACATGTGATGATTCTAACTTCTGCTTCTCATACGAACCTCACATTAGCACGACCTCACAGTGTGTAAGAACAGTTAAATACATTAATACAACAAATTGTGTGGGATAACAGCTTGAACACGTGTTCTCGGATCTAGCTTTCAAGTTTTTGTGGTGATCACCTATGACAAAACTAATACTAAAGATATAATTGAGGCATTCGCTGCAGTCACCTACAAAAAAACACAAAAGCAATAAGTGAGCATGTCAAAAAGCTTGGAATAAACTCACATGATCGAAACCATATCACCAGCGAACTTCGCGGGTCGGAAAATTTAATCTACATTATCACAAAGTGTATAAATAATATAAATACAGAAGTGGCATATTACATAAATTACTCATTTACATAAATTACTTATTGACAAAGTGAAAATACGGTTCGTAGAAGTATAAAGCATTATATTTTTTTTACGTTTATTAAAGATTAAGGTGTCTCTAGACAAACAATAATTACTCTTTCTCTAAGCCATCTAAAATTTCTGGCTACGGCCATCACTATAGATCTTCGGATTAAAAGACAAACATTAAATAACATCACAAGGTAACTAAACTTCAAATGGAAGATATGTTCGCAAAAATATAATAAATTTTAAAAAAATTAGCATCTGAATGTTAACCAATACATTCAACCAAAATTTAAATTGTATAATTATGACACCAAGCTCAATTAAATAATAAATATACAATACATTTTTATCAATAAAATTAAATATAACATTATATAACCTATTGGGATTTCAATTAGAACTGATAAATATAGCTATAATAAATTCATAAATCTCTAATATTCCCTTGTATGCATTTGAACATTAAAACGAACCAAATCAAACTGTTACTAAGGTTTTGGTTCCGGTTTAGTTTCATGGTTTAAGCTTTATTGGACCTTTATACAAATGTGAAAGATATAAAAAATAAAAAGTTGTCGAGGTCAAAAGAAAAGGCCAATATCAAAATTGATTGGTTGTTAGTCGCAAATATCCCTTGGTGGAATCAACTATGCTTTGACGTCCCGATCATTAATAAGAGTTAATCGACATGGATAATAGATATCACAACATTTAGTTTAGCAAACTAATTGCAATGTAACAGTAAGTAATAAATATATTTGGTGATCAAAATTATTACCAAGTGTACTTAATGGAAATACCTGAACTACACATATTTGACCACAAAATCAAATAATGGAAACAAATAAGATGAATTAAGTGCACATCAGTCCCTAATAGACCTTTGATATGAGAATTCAAATAGAAACATAATTTGAGGAACCTATTCTATAGTCCTTTTATGTAGAAAGTTAATTAAGTGATTAAATGTCTAAATGATGATTCATCTTCTGAATGGGAAACCTACATTAGAAATCCCTACCGATCTTAACATAAAGTGATATAAGACTTATAAGGCTATGTGGTGTGGTCATAACCCAAATGACACCACATTTCACGTCAGTGTCATATCACCACACCCTCATCCACCACCCTATATGGTGTGGACCATGACCCCCACTAACATCTACTATCTTCCCCTACCAATCAAAATCCCCTAATTAATTTAAAAAAGGTCATAGTTGTCATGGATTGAACCATGCGAACCACCATGGTTTAGGAAATGGCGGTGTACCACGAGAACCATGTCCCGCTTGGCAATCCATAATCCAATCCACCACCCCTATACCCCATAGCTTAAGTGTCCTGCTATACATACAAACAAAATGCAGTTACACATTTGAGCAAAACATTGCTTTCCTGCTAATTTAACTCTGTAGTTACCTAAGTGGTAACATTCATATTATTGGCATAAAAAAACTACCATGTATAATACTAAAATCAACACACAACTAAACTTTTCATTGCTCTGCAATTTTACTCTTCTACTCTGTTGACAAAACAAACAATAACATCAAGGTCTAGTTGAAAAAAAAAAGCAGAGCCAAAAACATACGAAATCCAGCACCTCCCGGCGAGATAGGAGTCCCAGCGTTAGCAGAATTGCCCTCAAGAGTCGTTGCACCACCAGACGGTATAAGTCTGGGTCCCACCTAACAGCCTTTCAATGTGAACCCACAAGAAAGAGGTGGGTTATACTTCACCTAACAGCCTTTCAATGTGAACCCGCTTTTGCTCGAAAGTATGAGATCATTCAGACACTTCAATATTATCAAACATATGGTCAGCACCAAACCTTGTTCTGCCTTTTTCTTCATTCGAGTGTAGCCTGGAACCTTGCGGACACTTAGTAGATCTTTGAAAGAGAAGGCGAAGTGGCTGTATATTACACCACTCACTAATTTTGTTCCATACTAGAGCCGCAACGTAGCAGGATGCGAATACGTGTGTTGCATTTCATTCCCGCCATTACAAAACCTGCACAACGTGGAGCCGCTATGGATTCTTCTTTTATGTAGACCGGCCAAAGTAGGTAAACGCTCTTGTTCTACACGACACCCAAATATATTTTATCTTTTTTGGAACCCATTTTACTCTTTGAAAAGGAAAATACGGTACTGCATACTCTGTCATTAATCTCCTGCACGAGCCCACTGTAAATTTTCCCTTTTTTGTCATGACATAAGCCTGCTATTGAGATCTTCCAAAATTCCTATTTGTCGAAATGTCACATTCAATTTCACGGTTTCTAAAGTACAAATATTAATATTTAAGGTTGAAATAGTTGTACTTTAGAAGACCTATTTCCGAATAAGCCAACACCAGATGGTTTTAGCATCTGCATCAAACCAACCTTCCATTCTACATAAGTACCACTGCAACACCTTGTAAGGAAGCCCCTCCAACCTATAAGAACAAAAAACAATGCAGCCTTTGTAGCGTCATACGACATAAATGAGATTAGTTATAAATATTCCTTAGTTTTGGATTTCTTTCAAACACAATTGATATTTCTTTTCATATAGACATGTCCTCGGTGACTTCGTCCCTCACTTTATTAGTCTGCAAGATTGAAGAAAACAATAATGAATGAATGAACGAAAAGGTAAATGTGAAGTTTTGTATGAAATAACTTGTTTGCTTTTTCGGATGAAAATAAATTAAAGAGATAAGATAGAATGAGTGCCTCTTCCAATATGGTCTCGAATGTTTTTCCATCCTGTGAGACTAATTCTTGAGAGACTTGATTTCCGTCAATATTAAACAATGCATAGCTGAAGAATATAAAATAATTAAAGCAATACATCAACAAACTTTGTTACCTCTCCAAATCATGGTCATATAAAACTGAGTTGTCACCGCTGGTCCGGTATAATGGCAGCCCGAGTCTTCCAATAACTGGTGCCAAAGGATTTTCGTTATAAACATTTGATGTAAAAGGCAAGATTTCAAACCTTTTGGATCCAGATACGGAAAAACAAACCTTTGGACGAAAGTCACAAAAGTGGCCAAAACCTCAGGGACGAAAATGGCATCGTACTCTAATTTTTTAGTTAAAACAGCTATAAGCCTGGCGATGTTCATATGTTTGGCACTAACAATGTAACATAAGGCAAACAAATATCAAGTGGTAAGAACCGAAAGTCCGAAACTATCATACTAAATACGAAAAACGTAATTGTCTTCCATTGTTGGATCTATAAACACTAACACTAACCCGGTTTGTTTGTTTTTTCCTTACATTTTAATAATGATGATATCACATCTGGTAGGTCCAAAACATTCCTCATCTGTCTTAAAGCACCTAACTTTTAGGCATGCTTTATTGATCCCATCATCCTAAATTCATAATGTGCTTGACCATTAGTAATTTGTAACAAATTCGGACCCTACTTATGTCATCAATTTCTACAGCACTACACACCATGGTAGAGGTCCACACAAGACAAAATATAGAATATATATTTTGCTTGATGAAGACACAAAGTGACATTCATCATACAAAAGTACAGAGTTACTGTTTGATTCCTTGCTTCAATTGAAAAAGAGAAAGAAACAAAACAATAGCCAGAGGAGGATTGTTATTTATTTATTTTTTTTTTGAATGACGATAAATTTTATTATTCAAGCAGCTAGCAAGAAGGTAGAAGCCAATAACATACATCATTCAATAAAGAGTCACCAATAAAGTTATATGAAATCCCAAAATTAAAGTTAAAAATAACTCACTTCATCTTAAAGTCAAAATCAATCCTTTTGACCACAAAGGTCAAAATGCACAACTTCCCTGAAAATAATTAAAAACAATAATGTACATGTCCTCAGATACAGATACACAGGATGAGTGAAAGCAAGATTCGTGCTATAACTTTTTTCCATCCAAGTTATTGGATTACTTTCCTGCAAGAATCTAATGTGTGAATATCGGTTTTCAAATTTAATAATGTGAAATATAGAAATAAAAATTAAAGGTTTGACCTCATCAAACAAAATTCTATAGGCATTGAGATCGTGATAAAAAGCACGCCCTTTATTTGTTCAAAATTCAAGAGCTTCGACTAAATGTAACACCACTCGTAACCTCATTGCCCATTTCATTGGTTGTGATTTCCCTAAATCAACAGAGATTTACATTAATCTTTTAAACTAATAATAAAAAACATTACGCTTTGCAAGAGCGAGTGACTATGAACAAATTATGGATATGTAGATGTTTTGCTTGTTCCCTTATACTTGTTCCTTTAGTTACAATGAATTTATAAAAACAAGTAAATATATTAAATAGTAAACTTAGTTAAGGTAAGATGCTAACTTAATCCATCTTTTTGGTTAATTTGTTTAACCGTAAATACATTTTTAGTCAAAACTAATCATTAACATTATTTAAGGTAAATTTAATATCAATTCGAAAGGTTTTATCTTGATTGCTTATCTTTGTACAATTCAAAGGTATTGATAATAGTTTTGATAAATTTATATATAATAATTTTCTTATGTTATTCAGTAATGTATTGAAATCGTATGTACTTATTTTTTTTTTATCTATTTATTCTTAGGTCCAGAAAGTTGTTATTGTTGGAACAATTACCTCAATAAGAACTAATCATCTATGGTATTATAGTGGATGCAGTCACTCCAAGTTCAAGGTCGAAAAACAATTCATCACATATGAGCTGGAAATGGGTCTTGTGATGTTCTCGACAAGAAGGTTTATGCATGTATGGAAAGCATGTCTATCAAGTTACAAGGTTTGAATATTTTAATGTATTTTGTACATCATACATATAATGCATTTACTAATCCAAATTGTGGTCTATGCTTATAGCGAACAGGTTTTGGAGTTATTTGATGAGAGGCGAGGAAATGTCGATTGGTTATCTTTGTGTTTTTAAATGTTCAAAGAGCCAAGGGAAGCTATTGGTTGCAAAACCTCCAAAACTGCGGTATCAAATTAAAATTGTCTTAAGCGTCTTGATATATTCATTCGTCTATTCACTTAATGTAGTATCATATTGTTTTGTGACAATTCTTTTTTGTGTTTAATACTTTAAGTAATTTTTCAGTTGTTTTATAAATCATTCGATTTTTAATACAAAGTAAATTGTAAACACGAATCATAACCCGTCAATAAGTTTACAAGTCTGGCTACAACTTCACAACCAGTGATTAAATTTATAAAAAGTTTATAACTTTTCTTATAGCAAAGAAACTTAATATGTCATATTTTTTGTATGATTTTAATTATGTATTAATCATAAATATTTTTAATATAAGTAACTTTCTCGAGCTCGAGAAGCAATCACGGGTGATAACCTAGTTATTATAATATAATAAAGTAAAGATATGTATTGTCAATGGAATTTCACCTTTTCCTCCAAAAGTCCTATTTGTCGAAATGTCACATTCAATTTCACTGTTTCTAAAGTACAAATATTAATATTTAGGGTTGAAATAGTTGTACTTTAGAAGACCTCTTTCCGAATAAGCCAACACCAGATGGTTTTAGCATCTGCAGCAAACCAACCTTCCATTCTACACAAGTACCACTGCAACACCTTGTAAGGAAGCCCCTCCAACCTATAAGAACAAAAAAAAATGCAGCCTTTGTAGCGTCATACGACATAAATGAGATTAGTTATAAATATTCCTTAGTTTTGGATTTCTTTCAAACACAATTGATATTGCTTTTCATATAGACATGTCCTCGGTGACTTCGTCCCTCACTTTATTAGTCTGCAAGATTGAAGAAAACAATAATGAATGAATGAACGAAAAGGTAAATGTGAAGTTTTGTATGAAATAACTTGTTTGCTTTTTCGGATGAAAATAAATTAAAGAGATAAGATAGAGTGAGTGCCTCTTCCAATATGGTCTCGAATGTTTTTCCATCCTGTGAGACTAATTCTTGAGAGACTTGATTTCCGTCAATATTAAACAATGCATAGCTGAAGAACATAAAATAATTAAAGCAATACATCAACAAACTTTGTTACCTCTCCAAATCATAGTCATATAAAACTGAGTTGTCACCGCTGGTCCGGTATAAAGGCAGCCCGAGTCTTCCAATAACTGGTGCCAAAGGATTTTCGTTATAAGCATTTGATGTAAAAGGCAAGATTTCAAACCTTTTGGATCCAGATACGGAAAAACAAACATTTGGACGAAAGTCACAAAAGTGGCCAAAACCACAGGGACGAAAATGGCATCGTACTCTAATTTTTTAGTTAAAACAGCTATAAGCCTGGCGATGTTCATATGTTTGGCACTAACAATGTAACACAAGGCAAACAAATATCAAGTGGTAAGAACCGAAAGTCCGAAACTATCATACTAAATACGAAAAACGTAATTGTCTTCCATTGTTGGATCTATAAACACTAACACTAACACTAACCCGGTTTGTTTGTTTTTTCCTTACGTTTTAATAGTGATGATATCACATCTGGTAGGTCCAAAACATTCCTCATCTGTCTTAAAGCACCTAACTTTTAGGCATGCTTTATTGATCCCATCATCCTAAATTCATAATGTGCTTGACCATTAGTAATTTGTAACAAATTCGGACCCTACTTATGTCATCAATTTCTACAGCACTACACACCATGGTAGAGGTCCACACAAGACAAAATATAGAATATATATTTTGCTTGATGAAGACACAAAGTGACATTCATCATACAAAAGTACAGAGTTACTGTTTGATTCCTTGCTTCAATTGAAAAAGAGAAAGAAACAAAACAATAGCCAGAGGAGGATTGTTATTTTTTTTTTTTTTTTGAATGACATAAATTTTATTATTCAAGCAGCTAGCAAGAAGGTAGAAGCCAATAACATACATCATTCAATAAAGAGTCACCAATAAAGTTATATGAAATCCCAAAATTAAAGTTAAAAATAACTCACTTCATCTTAAAGTCAAAATCAATCCTTTTGACCACAAAGGTCAAAATGCACAACTTCCCTGAAAATAATTAAAAACAATATTGTAAAACAATAATGTACCTGTCCTCAGATACAGATACACGGGATGAGTGAAAGCAAGATTCGTGCTATAACTTTTTTCCATCCAAGTTATTGGATTACCTTCCTGCAAGAATCTAATGTGTGAATATCGGTTTTCAAATTTAATAATGTGAAATATAGAAATAAAAATTAAAGGTTTGACCTCATCAAACAAAATTCTATAGGCATTGATATCGTGATAAAAAGCACGCCCTTTATTTGTTCAAAATTCAAGAGCTTCGACTAAATGTAACACCACTCGTAACCTCATTGCCCATTTCATTGGTTGTGATTTCCCTAAATCAACAAAGATTTACATTAATCTTTTAAACTAATAATAAAAAACATTACGCTTTGCAAGAGTGAGTGACTATGAACAAACTACGGATATGTAGATGTTTTGCTTGTTCCCTTATACTTGTTCCTTTAGTTAAAAAAACAAAGAACTGCTTACAATGAAAAAGATGTTTTGCAAGGGTGTTATTGGGCAAATACTCAGTCACAGGTAGTCGTTCTTTGTTTTTACAACAGTAACCAAGAAGATTTAAATTTTTTCAATATTCAACCCCAAATTAAAGAATTGGGAATATTTAAAAAATTTGACAAGAATTGCAAATATTTAGAAAAGTTCAAGAATCAAAATCAAATTGAAGATTGAATCGGATCATTCCCTCCAATTAAACGTCACACATTCGAATTACGATTCAGTGTGTGTTCAAAATAAGCGGAAAAAATTCAAAAAAGTACACAAAAATGATTGATCTTGGAGAATTTCCAACTGCCTTTTTGCAATAGAATCACTTTGATTTGTTCAATTCCTCAAAAGGATTCATGTTTGATCAAATTTAACAAACTAGGCATTTAAATTGCACATACTATACACAAAGATTTACATGGCAGATTTCAATTTTCAACAGATAATAATATTAAAATAGGATTAGGATTTCGAATAGTAACTTTAAAACAACTTTAGGATTCTAGCAAATTACATTATATAACACATATAGAAACCAAAATAACCATTTAAAGACTTAATCTTTAAAGCATACAGAACAAAACCCACAACCCACAAGGGAAACACCAAAATTAGCACAAAAGAAAAAAAAATCTTACCTTTTGTTGCAGAACTTTTCTTGTTTGTTGATCAAGGTGTGAAAAGAAAGGGTCAAACTTCACCACTTTAAATTTCATCATTATACTTTTATATCAGTATAGTACATATTAACTTCTGATCTCAAATTGCCACCAAAACATCTCCAGAATCAATTAAGTATTTTGTAACACAAATGAATTAGAAGGTAGGGGGTTTCAAAATAAAATTATGCGCAGAAAAATATGAAACGCGATGCTAGATTTAAAAAAAAAAAAATACACTGAAAACCATTAAAAGCTTGAACAATTCTTGAATATTGATTTTTAAGAACCCTAAAACATGAAGATAGGGATAATAATAAATAAAGATTAATATGCATTAAACATGAATCATCAAAGAAAGTTACATTGAGAACATCAATAATCGAGAAAAAAGTTACCTAGTTGCTTCCAATCGCGACAGAAGATGACAATATCTAGGGTTTTTGAGACAGAAAAACAAAAACTATTAAATGGCTGGTTGCTTCCAATAGTGATCGAAGATGAAGATATCCATGGATCTTGAAACTGAATTGTTAAGGAGATCGTGCAATATCTAGGCTTTTTGATTTGAAAACAAAATGTGAAAGGAAAGGATTTCATAATTTAGGAAACAGGGATTTGATTGAGAAGATAAATTGAGAGAAATTTGTGATTTCCTAAAATATATAGCCACGGTTTCAAGGAGGAGGAGGAGCAAGAGAATTGAGAGATTGGCTCAAATATCAATTATCTGGCTAAAGACCAATGCCACATCATGGTCAATTGGTCAAAGCTATTTTGCTTTAATATAAAAGATAGATTTGTAACAAATTTTGAGGCATTTAATACGAGTTATAAAACAAGTGTTTCAATTTCTAACTAAGAACTTATGTGTATTTTCTTTTCAACCATTCGTTCTCTCTACTCTGATGAAACCACCAAAAGCAGGGGCGGACCTATTAACAAACATCGGGTTTCCAGGAATCCATTTGGTTTTTAATTTTTAGTGCAAATATATATAATAAACTGAAAAGGAACCCAAAAATAAAATATATTGGGAACCCATAAACAAAAATCATTTGGTTGTCCACTGGTTAGCCCACGTTATTATTTCGTTCGAATCCCGTTTGAGAAAAAAAGGGTTAAGTTTTATAAACAATAACTATGGTCAACTATGGCTAGTTGGAAGGATTTTCTTAGTTAAAAAAAAAAAGACGTTTTTCGTTTGTAAACAAATATGTATGAACTTATGTTTGAATCTGGTAGAAATTTATGTTCTCACGCTAATACAAAATGTTTAGTGATTGGTCACTGATTACGGTTTAAATATTAAATAAGTATAAAAAGTCGATTTGTACTAATACTTTTATAAAAATGTAATGCTAGCTTTTTTACCCACAAAATATGGTTGCTACATCGTCGTCTATATGTTTCTATTTCATATAAAAGTTAGTAATACGACAAATTTAAAAATAAATGAGGAAATAAATGGGAGGGAGTAAGCTTGAATATCGTATTTGCAGAAATTAATTTTTGGGCATTCACATTTTGTCTTCGACCGCAATTTTCAGGGAATTTTTTACCCTTCCCATCTAAAAAGTAAAAAGAACAAAACCTAAATATTTGTATGCCACTTTCCCAAAGGAAAGGATATTCAAAACTTTATCCATATTAGGGATGGTTTTTGTTGGTTTATATGCTTGATACCAAGTAGAAATTAAATTGAACAAACTTTATTGGAAACATGTGCTACTTTCAAATATGGATATAGTTTTGAAACCGAGTGGCAAAGGGGGTTGGCGGCGGTGTTACCGCGTGGCAAACCCCCTTGTCGAACCACTTTACCGCACCACTCCTAACACCCTAACAACCATTATGCTATTAACTCCTGCCAAATTCCTTATGCACACCTTCAGAGATACATCAACGGCAACCTTCACTGCCCAATTTTTCTATGATCCCAAGCTCCTTATAGCTTCTTCCGGGGTTATATAACAATCTCGATCCATATTATTTTGAATTGAGTTAATTGCCAAAATCGTCCCTGAGGTTTGGGCAGGTTTGTCATTTTCGTCCAAAATGACACTTTTGTACCAAATTGCCCCCAACGTTTGTAACTTTTTGTCATTTTCATCCAAACAACAAACTTAGTTTATTTTTTCTGTTAAGTTGAGGATACTTGGATGAAACTGGCAAATATAAAACCACAGGGACAATTTTGGCAATTTACTTAAACCCTTTTTAATTTCTTTTATTTAATTATTGTTGTTATATATATATAATAAAAAAGAATATACATGGAGTTTTTAGACGAAAAAAAAAATTAATAGTTTTGTCACATAATTTTTATAAATTTTAATACAAATCACTAACTCAGTTTATTTTTTCTGTTAAGGTGAAGGATGTTTTAAATTTTATAAATTAAGACAGAAATTAATTTACAGCTTCTTTATATAAATCAGTTTTATAAAGAGAAAACGTCATTGGTGTGCAACACTTAACAATCGATTACAACTTTTAGTATTTATCAGTTGTAGAGATAGAAAAAAATTGTAAAACATTAAATATTTTTTAAATGTGTTGAGCACCTAGGAAATATGTTGGTAGAAATAAAATATTTATTTAATTAAGATTACGAGAATAACTAACTAATACTTATTCTGAGTGACTTGAGTAAAGAAACTTTTGGTTCGTAGCATTATAATTACAATTTGATGGGTAATTTTAAGGTTTGGTAACGATACATTGTTTGATAGAGGGGGGGGGGGGTTGGTTTCTGTTTTTTCTTATGAGCGAATTTAAAAGAGTAGAAGATGAATTACAAAATTGGTACATATGATAAGATTTTTTATTTGACCTTTTTCAATAAGGCACCAACATTTTAATTTTATAAAATTTAGAGGTTTAAGTAGATTTTATTTTTATAAAAATGATCTATACAAAAAATTAGAAATTAATTTCTATCTTAGTTTATAAACATCATTCGCCTTAACTTAGTTAGTGGTTGGATGAAAATTTATAAAAATTATGTGATAAAGCTATTATTTTTTTCATATAAAAATTGTATGTATAATCTTTTTTATTATATATGTAAAAAAACTAATTAAATAAAAGAAATTTTAAAGAGTTTGAGTAAATTGCCAAAATTGTCCCTGTGGTTTTATATTTACCAGTTTCATCCAAATATCCTCAATTTAACAGGAAAAAAAAAACTAAGTTAGTGGTTTGGATGAAAATGGCAAAAAGTTACAAACGTTTGGGGCAATTTGGTACAAAAATGTCATTTTGGACGAAAATGACAAACCTGCCCAAACCTCAGGGACGATTTTGGCAATTAACTCTTTTGAATTACAACGATGTTTTGTCCAATATGCTTTTACATATAATGCATTTAGCGAATACCAAAGACGAACAATTTGCTTAGTGTGAACAATCGTATCTTTACCTTGCCCCCAACCCATCGAAGGGTTGATGAATCATTATAGTGGTGTTAGGAAGAGCTCAGCCTCCCATTCTTCCCACATAAATAAGCATCGTACACAAAAATACATTGGCTTGAGAAAACACCTTAACAATAAATTTAATAATTAAGAAACTAAAGACGTATCTACCCATGGTGAAAGCACTAAACATCGTGGCCAAAGCATTTGATAGTTCTTAATAGCTCTCACACAATTTCAAGTCCACCTTATGAATATAAAGTGCTCCATCCATGATGTTTTATGAAATTTCAAATATACTGTCAAGCAATGCTTATTTTATCTCCAATTCGATATACATTTTATTTAAAACCGTGCCAAGTTTATTTAATTTCAAATATATCATAACGGCAATTTATTTATGTTTCAATATAAATTTTATTCAAAATTGAGCCGAGTCAAATATAATTGATTTTTTTCTATATTTTAAATATAATTGCGTGTTTCCTTTATTAATTTTCATATATAATGTTTTATAAAATTCTGAATATAGTGTTCCGACGTCTTATTTTGTATCTGCATTTCTTTTTTGGGTAAAGGGTTACCCCGGTGATTCTATATATTCACAAACTCAAAAAAACAAGTAGTATGGAACGTCCATACTAGTTCTAACATGGGGCATACCCCATGTTAGTGAACAAGCCAAAGCAAACAAAAAAGATCCAGAACAAAACAACAAAAAACTAGATTATAATCTAGGAACTAAAACTCTCCAATAGAAACTGTTTATTAGCCTCCATCATCAAGCATAGCATCTCCATGAATATCCCACCCTTCTAGAAAACGTCTGACTCTATCCGTGTTCTTAAACTTCACTCCCATAAGCTTGTATCGAACTGTCTGAACAATCGTATCAACAATAGCATCCGGAGGTCTCGTTTGATTTCTGAACAATCTAGCATTTCGCTCTTGCCAAACAAAATAGGCAGCCACAGCCACTATAAGACGTCTAGAATAATTCAATGCTGATTTAGACGTACTCCTATCTTGAAGCCAACCCATGATATCGATCCACTTTGGCTCAACCGTTTCCATGTTTACCTTATCCCGAATCGAACACCATACATGAGCGGAGAACTTGCATTCGAAAAATAAGTGAGCATGAGAATCTATATTAGCATAGCAAAGTAAACAGCACATCATATTCATGTTCTTTCTTCTAGAAATATCCCATTGTAAAATCTTGTCCTGAGTCAAAAGTTTCTGAGGCGCTATAAGCCACATAAGAAACGCATGACGAGGAATACATTGAGAAAACCACACCACTTTAGCCCATTCCACTTCCGTCTCCCTAGATCTGATCGAATGCCACACAGTAGCAGTAGAATACTCATAAAAATTGTTACCATCTTTCCAGCAAAATATGTCCCTTGTATTCGGATTTAACTGCATATTATCAACCTGAATAAGAACCGGATAAAGATCACGCCAAGCCGTTGGCCAAATCCAAGCGCCATTTAGAGAAATATCATGGACCGATGCTTGCAGACCAAATCCAGCAAAAGCAATAACCCTTGGCGTAATAAAATTTGCTAACGGACCACAATCACACCAACGATCGAACCATGCTGAAGTCGTTTTACCATCGCCAATTTTGGACCAAACAAACTGTCTGATAAGCGGCCTTAACTGAAGGATCTTCCTCCAGCTCCAACTACAAGACGAAGGAATTCTACAATCCCAAAAATTAGCATTCCTTAATCTGTCCGAATAAATCCATTGAACCCAAAGAGACTGACGCCTGGTAATAGTGATCCATACGTGAGATACCATAAGAGCTTTATTAACCTCCTGAATCCGACGCAATCCAAGACCACCTTCATATTTCGGATGACATATAGAGTTCCATGAAGCCTTTGTTTTACCTCTTTGAAAAGAGATATCTTGAGACCACAGAAAATTCCTCATTCTGCTTTCCAGCTCCTTGATCACTCGATTAGGAAGAATTAAAACTGAAGCCCAAAAAATGTGCATTGAAGACAAAACAGATAATATAAGCTGTAACCTACCTGCAAAAGAAAGCAGCCTATTCTTCCAATTCATAATGCGATTCTCCAACTTTTCAACAAGAATACAACAATCTTTGTAGAGCAGTTTAGACGAAATCAAGGGCACTCCCAAATAACGAACAGGTAATTCACCTTCACTAAAAGGAATAACTCCAAGAATAGCTGATTTAACCTGCTGAGCAACATTACAGAAGAAACTAGAACTCTTTTGAGCATTTGGAATTAAGCCAGACATACAAGTGAACTGAGATAGAGCATTCATAATACACTTGGCTGAATCGATATCACCTCTAGCAAAAAGGAAGAGATCGTCTGCGAAACAAAGGTTAATAATACGTTGGCGCTCACACTTGTTATGAAACCTGAACAAAGAATCAATAGAAGATGCCTGTTGCAAGATACACGTCAAAACTTCCATTACCAAAGTAAAGAGATAAGGAGAGATTGGATCTCCTTGCCGAAGGCCACGCTTTCCTTTGAAATATCCATTCACACTACCATTCACACAAATTGAGTAAGAAGGAGTAGCTACACAAAGCATAATCCACTCAATCATCTTTTGGTTAAAACCAAAACCCATTAACACGTTTCTAAGGAAGTTCCAATCCACAGTATCATAAGCCTTCTGAATATCAACTTTAAACGCACACCTGGGCGGACCATAATCTCTGTGATAATTATGCATTAATTCCTGCGTAAGAAGAATATTATCCGAAATCTTCCTACCCGGAACAAACGCTGATTGATTAATGCTGATAATATCATTTAAAGCCACTTTCATACGATCAGACACAATCTTGCTAATACACTTGTAAATAACATTACAACAGGCAATCGGCCGAAAATCTCTAACCGAAGCTGGAGTAGTCATCTTAGGCAAAAGAACAATAAGAGTATGGTTGAGCTCCTGGAGAAGCTTACCTGAATTAAAAAAATCCATGATAGCATTCGAGACATCAGTACCGACAATCGACCAAGTACTCTTGAAAAAAGCCGCTGAGAATCCGTCAGGGCCTGGAGCTTTATCATTACCAATGGAAAACATAGCTGATTTGATCTCATCAATTGTGATAGGCCGAATCATATTATCAGCAACATTCTGGTTAAGCCGATTAGTAAAGATCTCCGGAGTGACGGATAACGAAATTTCTCCCTCACATCCTAAGAAATTTTCATAATGAGTAACAAAAGCTTTCGGCACATGCTCACCTTCACAGAAATTCCCATTCGTGTCCATAATACCATCAATCCGACATCTATGATTTCTCGCCTTCAACGACATATGGAAAAACTTAGAATTAGCATCACCCGCTCTTAACCAAGCCACTTTAGACTTCTGCTTTAGAAAACGCTCCTCATCCAGACTAGCTTCATGGAACTGACTAGTAATATCCGCTTCCTCAGTTCTAATGTTTTCATCAAAAGGGTTTTTTTCAACCTCTCGTTGAATCGCATCAAGTTTCCCACGTAAGTCAATCACTTTTTTATGCAAGTTCCCTTGTTTGTACAAGAGAGCTCGAAGTGGAGACTTTAAATCACGCAACTTCTTAACCAAACGAAACTGATGAACCCCCATGACATTACGGTCCCAGTTACTCTTCACAATATCCATAAATCCCGGTTTGTGAACTAAGAAATTAGCAAACTTAAACGAATTCACCTTTTTCTTCTCCGTCTTATTAATTTTTAGAATGCATGGACAATGATCTGAGACTCTATAAGGTTGAAACAAAGCAACAGCTTCAGGAAACTCGCTGACAAACGGAATGTTGCCCAAAGCTCTATCGATCTTCTTCAGCAGGCCAACACCTTTTTTCGGTCTCTGGTTCCATGTATAATGGAAACCTATACTTTTAATGTCCGCGACTTCAATTTCATTTACACAATCTTGGAAATCACGCATACTAGTGGATATACCTGAGTTTCCCATAGACTTATCCTCCAGATTCAAAGCCGAGTTGAAATCTCCCATGATAACCCAAGGGTTATTCGCCACCATTACCTTGTGTCTTGCCAAATGTTTCCACAATTCTCTCCGAGTAATGTAATAATTGGAAGCATACACTATCGAACAGAACAAAACTTTTTTATCCTTCTTGAATATCATCTGAACATGAATAACCTGAGAAGTTTGAGCTAAGACCATGATATCAAATACATCCGGGTTCCATCCAATAATAATCCGAGTACCTTTATCACATTGGCCCCCATTAGATGTCCAATCCCAATTTCTAAAAACTGAGCGGCATATGTTATCCAGCTTTGTAACATCCACATGAGATTCAAGCACCGCACAGAAACTCACACCATTTTCCTTGACTACCTGACGAACCTCCGTTTGTTTCAGGGAGCGGTTCAACCCCCTAATATTCCAAGTGGCTAGACTAACCATTGGAAACAGTAGCAGGAGGAATGCTTGCCCCTTTATTTTCAATCGGTTTATCCGAGTTACCCACCAGAAATTCATTTGTTTCGTTATAAACTTCTACGACTTCCTCATCATCCGAATCATCAACATCGCCAGTTTGACCTTTACTACATTGTCCTCCATCCTCATCATACTTATTTAAAACCTGAAACTGATTATCCAATCGTATGTTCGGATTAGCCGACTTAATGTTCAGATTATACTTATTACGAATCGGCCTATATTCAAATTTCGGCTTTGGTTTAGTAACTTGAATGCCCGGTTTCCTAGCCATCTTCTTAATAGGAACTTCCGTATATCCATCTTCATCAACCCGAGGGACTACCTTAGCTTGTGATTTACCTTGATTAACAGGTTGTCTAACATTCTTGTGATTAACCGAAGGATTAGCTCTCCTTGGATTCTTGGGGCACGAGTCATTAGAATGACCGAAAACACAGCATGTTGAACACCTGAGAGGATTCCATTCGTATTCTATGTACATTGTCTCTTTAATAAACTCTTCCCCATTCGGCTTAGGGATAGCCATAGTAATCTTCTCTTTAAGATCTTTATCAGCTGAAATTTCAACTAGAGCTCGAGCGAAACTACTGCGACCCCAGTTATCCACACACATGGATGTTGTATATGAGTCAAGCATCTTTGGTTCACCAATGGCAGTTGCTATCATACGAAGTCCATCCTCTGTATAAGCAGCAATCGGAACCTCATGGACTTTAACCCACACCTGAATTTTATTGACTTCCTTCTTTTCCAGTTTTGTAGTTGGCGTCCATTCCTGAAGAAGAAAAGGTTGTGACCGTATGATCCATGGACCAGCAGCAAGAACATCCAGCATCCCCTTTTGATTTTCAAACTTGAAAAAGAAGAAACCGTTAGCATTCATCATAGATTTCTGCAATCCATACTTTTTCCAGTTGTTTTTCACGAAAAATTCAACCACAGGATACGCAATTCGATCACCCAAGAAATAACCGTACAATGTGTTAGCAAACTTATCCTGAATCACCCTTACCGATTCAACCGGAAGAACAATGTCACAATCATCATGTTGCACCGAACTTGCTAGCGACCTGAAGTTAACCTTATGAGAATTCTGATTTTTCAAGGAATCTTCATAAGATATCGGTTTACTCTGATTAACTTCACCAGGTTTGCTGACATCAGCCCTAAACGGCTCTTCCCCCTTGCTTTGACTCGGACCATCATCAGATTTTTGTTCAAGCTGCGTAGATCCCTCCGAAACTGGAATAGTAATCTTTGATAACTCATCAATCACATTAAACTTACCCTGCTCATGATTAGTATGTGGAAAAAACCCCCGCCGTGGCATTAGGGTTTTGCCCTCAATATCAACAACTTTCGAAGCTAAACCCTGAATCGAAGCAGATGTGAATGGCGGCTTATAACGACCAGCATGCACATCCCCCTCCGATTTCTTACGCTCATCCATGCTCAACAAACCGCCTCTCTCAAATAACAATTAAGTTGCCAACCATGCACGAAAACACTAAGCAAACCAGACGACCAATAAACAGAAGACAAAACCCTAATCCTATAAACCCTAGATTGAAACGTGAACCCTTAATCGATTAAACCTGAGCACCAATCTAGCTAAATTAATCTCAGTTAACCGCAATCAGTGACTACCAATTTAATAAATCAGGGTTCTTGAATCAAAAACTAGAGCGGCGATTACAAGAAAAAACGAAAAAACCCTAGTTCTGGATCGATCCCTAGTGCTAACGAGTTCGTTATAGAGATTCGTAAGAACAAACCTCTAATCACAGACTGTTATGCACAAGATTACGAAGAAAAACATAGGATTCATGAAGAACAAAGAAATCGCCTATAGGAGAGAGAGAATAGGGTTTCCTTCTTGTTATTTCTACTTTAGCTTTGTTTTTTGTATCTGCATTTCGATATAGGTTCTATTTAAAGTTGGTTCGTTTCTCACACATGGCCACTTGCGACTTGTTGTATTGATTCTTAACTTTTAAAGTTTAATCTTTTGCAAATTCCGAATGTACTGTTACAACGTGCTCATTTTATTTATGTTTCCATATACATTTTATATATTCTAAGCTGAATTGTGTATAATAACGTATCAGTCACTAAAGCACACAAACGTACGAACTTTTAAATCACTTAACACTTTTTTTTCACTCTTACAACCTTTAAATATGAGCTTATATTAATTCCGATTTCACTATTGCGACATACATGTTTTTAAGAACGTTTTGACGTGATGTTTTTCCATGTGATGAATGCTAATGTACAAGTAGTCGAAAACTCGAAATCAAACATCTCAAATTTTAACACTCTTGCGGCAAAACACATGTTTCGCCCACTAGTTAAATACTAAATAGATATATAAAAATATTAAATGTAGAGTTAGTTTTAGGAGCTTTATCGATTCTATTTTAAGGATAACCAGAGATTGATGAAAAGTAATTTTCTGATTTCAGTAAATGTTGACTTTAAAATCTAGATTTCAGCAAGGTTTTGTTGCATATTTAAGAATCATCATCATCATTATTGTTGATGCATATGACGGGCCTAGAGTGAGCTGTAACACGATTTCTGCCTGTGACCAATTGTACTACGAAAAATATGATAAAATGGAGAAGATAACTCGGTATCAATAAACTAAACAATGGGTAGAGTAGTAGAAAAAAATCAAAACTGAACATATAATATTTGCAAACAGAAAACAGTAAATTACAAGGTTTGTCCTTTATCTATATATCAAATTTCAGTCGATATCCTTTGGGTTTATAATTGATAAGTTTTGTACTTAATGTTTTCAAATACTACACGTTATGCCTTTAGCGCTAACACAGTTAATTTTTTCTGTTAAATTAAATAACACAAGGGTATTTTAGTCTTTTAACCTATTTATTTTAAAATATTAAAACAAAATTAAATTTAAAAGATCAATTACGGGGGTGCTTGGGTTAGCTTATTTTGGAGCAACTTATGACTTATTGACTTATAAAAGTTAATAAGTTGTTTTTTGAGTGTTTGGATTAGCTTATTTTAGAGAGTTTTGTGTGTTTGAGAAGTCAATTTTGAGAAGTTAGAATTTCTAACTTCTCACTTTTGACTTATATAAGTTAACTAGTCTAAGTCCCCGTGTAATACACGGGTGCCTAAACAACAAAAAATTTATACTTTAATACGTAAATACTTTATTACAGGTTTGTTCGAATATTAAGATAAATAATATCTTATAAAAATTAATTAACGATTACATTTCATATTAATTATCATGTATACGTCTATAAATAATTTTTTGAAATGAAAGAAATGTTGTATTAAATCTATAAAAAAATTGGATTTAAATCACAAACCCGCTTTTCCCACTTTTATATAAAAGTAGTTAACTCTTACCTAATAAAAAATGTCCTTTGAATGCACATAACAAAAAAACAGTAAAACATGTGAGTTGCCAGTTTACTTACACCTGTATTTACAAAAAAAAGTAAACACTTACCTTGGAATGAAACTGGCAATCATCCTCCTTTACTACAAATGGCTCACCGGTTGTTGAAAACCATCCCTCTTTTCCTTAATCACCACAATGGTATGGCTAACAATCACCACCGCCCACAACCACTAACAACTCATCTGCCACCAGATTTTCGCACTCAAACCACCTGCTACACTCATGCCTCTCTATAAAACAACAATTAAAAAAACACATAACTCCAATACTTTTCCAAATATATGTATTAGTTAATAAGTCATTTTGAGAAGGAATCCCAAACACCCCCCACATACATGACCACACCATAAACGACCACCAACTACCACCGCCACCATCAGTCACCCACACCCACACCCACACCCCCACCCGCCACTATTAATTACCCCACCATTTCACTTCAGTTTTCAACTGACCCCACCATAAAAAAATACCCACCATAAAAAAAACCCCACATAAGAGCATTCACATCCAAGGAATCTAATAATGTGTGTGTTGTTTTTAAAATATAAAGAGTATAAAAAGTGATTGTGAGTGGAGGAGAGATAAAATGTTACTGTTCATCTGTATATTTGGGGGTACACTGTTCACCCCCTATAATTTTTTAATATATTTTGAAAGTGGTTGTGAGTGAATATGATAAAAGGTAATGATAAAAGTATAAAAAAAATTATTTAATTGAAAAGAAGAGAGAAAATGTAGTGTTTTTTAGTGTAATTTATGGTGAAAATATGATGGGTTGGATGTGAATGCTCTAAGGTGTGTGCGGTGCAGCAGGTTCTGTCACCGGAACCGTCATTTGCAGCCATGGTCCAAACAATGAAATTGGGATTTTTTTCTTAAACATGAATGGGGGTTATAAAGCCATAAAAATGAGCGAAGAACTCACTGATTATGCTACAATCAACGGCCACCTCCGGTGAACTCGAAGGGTTTCAGATCTGGGTAAGACCTTACAAGGTTTTCAGATCTAACTCTATCCCTGTTTGATTTGGATATTAGGGTTGGATTAAATTGGTACTTGATATTAGGGTTTGTGAAACAAGAAGAAGATGATGGTGGGCTGTTGAAGTCTTGAAATAGAGATGGAGTATAGAGATAAAATAGTGTGATAATGTTTAGAGAGAGAAATGATATATAATAGAGAAAATTACGAAAATAGCCAAGAAAAAGGTTTACTTACCAAAATAGCTACCTCATGCGTTCTTGGAGAGGGGCATCCCACATCTTATGCGTCTGCCATTCTTTATATGGATGCGTGTGTGGATGAAGCAGCAAGTACGAAAATGGGAGGCATGGGATGAGTCACGGACGCATGGGATGAGTCACGGACGCATCGGATGAGTCGGCAATGCATGAGATGAGTCACGGACGCATGGGATGATGGGATGATGGGATGAGTCAAGGACACATGGGATGAGTCACGGACGCATGAGATGAGTCACGGATGCATGAGACGCATGATGTCATTGAGACACGTGTCAATTCTACATTGGCGGACGCATGAACGAGCCCTGCAGACGCATAAGCTCTCTCGTAATCAGTGATGCCCTGCTCCAAGGACGCATGAGGTGGCTATTTTGGTAAGTCAACCTTTTTCTTGGCTATTTTCGTAATTTCCTCTATATAATATTGTATTTTTTAACATGTTTTTTTAAATAGGATAAAAAGATTGTTATACCCTCATGTGCTTTGCACATGATCTGATTTAATAGAAAAATCTAATTGGGTTAGGCTGAAAGAAAATATAACGTGCAAGATTTTAAAACAATAAATATAAAATTTGTTAATTTTAAAAATAAAGGACACCGATTAAAAAAATTATAAAGATAAATGAAAAAATTGTATATCACTCAAACAGAAATTTGTGAGTCATAATTGTTGAATCAGTTCTGTTTATACATGAGGGAAAACAATAAAACATACCTTTGATTGCATCAGCACAGGCTAGCAGAGAATCCAGATGGAGACGCAGCAATAAGGTTTGACATGGTTGTCATCTTGGTCTGGTTCCTCCTTAGGGTGCAATCTGATGATGGTGGCTAAGAAAACCGAATAGGGGATTCGGTTATGGAGATGGAGGTCGAATTGATGTTATGACTAATGGGGTGTTTCTAATGTGTAACTGTCTAACCCCTTAACCTCCACATAATTCTCCTTATATAAGCACCCAGGAGGAAACCTAATTAGTTAATAAGGGTAATATGGTCCATCAACAATTACCAACTAATTATTTAATAGGTTATAATATATTTTGATCTATATTATGTAAATGATTATAATGGCTATAGATTAAATATTAAAACTTAATATATTTAATCTTACATTCTCCCACTTAGCCGAGTAATCATTTACTATGAGTATTAGATAAGCCTTATCAGGAGTTAACACTCATTTTAGCCTTAAACAAGTACTATAGCAGAGAAATACAGCCGTTGAATCATTATGCGACTCAGGACCCCCATTAATCATACTATAGCCTTAATTTAAAACCTAATCGTTATGATCAAAATACGCATAAGCCCTTTGTTTGATTTGTAATTATATTTGTCTATATGCCGTTATGCTAGCTTGACATATTCTTAGAGACATACAAAATCAAACTGATGAGGAAAAATTAACTAATACTTAGTCATTCATAGTACGATATGCAGTTGCGCATGGCCATCAATTAATACCCGTCTCTGAGCTCTCTTAATAAGACTTATGGGTAATAGCCCTTCAGTTATAGGATCCTTAAGCATATCATGAATGTATTCGATACAAAACTTAGTTTCCTCAATTCGTTCATAAACGAATAATTAACTGCGTATCGAAACTTAATGCAGCACCTCTTGAACTGTTACTGTTCAAGGAGTTATGGTAACTGACTTTATCACACTAAGTCTTCAAAACATTAATTATATGGAGTTAATATACTTATGAGTCCACTGATAAATTTCCAACAACATTTAGTGACTATATTATGTCGTTATAACTTAGGTTGTTATTATCAGTTTATTATGACTCCTCCATAAGATGAATTTGTCTGCTGACATAAGGATATACCCGAAATTACATTTTATCATCTTTGAATATTTCAAAGTTAAAGTAATAAACCGGTTTTAATTCTCACTTCTTCTTCAAATTGTAGCCTCTCGTCTCTTTTAAAGATATTGTATACTCCATTAGATGCTTCACATTAATCTAGACATATCTAGTGTGTTGCAATGTGAGTAATATCTAAACGAGTATAGACTTAAACTTACATAAGGCTTCTAATTAATGAAGCGTAAGGAAATAATCTCATTTATCCTATTATCCTCTAAAAGAGAACATTAATGTTTGTTACATATGTAAGGACCCATTTAATGTTAAACTTATGGAACGGAACTAATATCCCATTGGGTCTATCTCAATATGTTATGATATCAATCACGTAAGAGATATCTCTGAGATTTATTATATCAAAGTTTGTGTTAACGATGCTTTGACTTATGTAACATATACTTGTCAAAAGAATGTCATCTATATAGACAAGTTTATCTTAGTTGCTCCCACTCATCTTGAGGTAGGTACATTAATCCACTTGATTCTTGATGAAAATAATTACATTAGCTTTTCATCACATTATGATGTTTGCATTAACCCATACATGGATTTTATTGACTTATAAACAAACTATTCTTTAACCATAAGTTTAGAACTTTCAGGTTGTCTTATGAACATGTAAATGTGTCAGCCATTTGTTATGGAAAATTGTTTATAATGTTCATCTAATGTAGCTTTAAACTATTATAAGCTACTAGAACAGTGATGATCCTCAAAGAAATCTTTTGATCCTCAAAGAAATCTTTTGTTAGATATGTAATAAAGATTCTTTAATAATTTATCTCTTCCTGAGTACAACCTTTGACAATCAATCAAGCTTCTTCGTGTCTTAACGCTTATATTAGGATTTGGTTTAGTTATGAACACTCTTAGGTAATTCAATCAAATCCCAAACGTTATACGAACACATAAAATCAGTTTTACTAGAAAACAGTTTTATTCCATTCAGAAGATTAATTGACGCTAATGGCTTAATTAGAAGAGATAGGATCAGTAAACATTTCTAAAATCCATTTCAACTTTAATTAGGGAGGTTATGTAATCATCAAAGTTAGTAGGCTTTTAAACCTAGATGACCTCCTGAGTTGATTATTGGGTTCATTAGAAGTTTCAGTTTTATGGATTAGCTCTTGGTTAGGTTGCTATCATTTTCAGGATTCTAAGTTTTTAAGAGTTGGTGCAGTATGGTGTACAAGAGGTGTAATCGGAGTTAAATTCGGAGTGAAATTTAATGACACTCTTCCCCCCGCCTCTTGTATTCCTTGCAAATCATGATAAGGACTTTGACTGCTCCCACTAACCTTAGAAATCTTTAGGAGCTCAGCATGCTTAGGGTCAATATGTAACGACCAACAAATTCTAATAGAGAAACAAGTTAATGACGTCAGTCGTTGTAGTTTCTCTTGTTGAGGATTATGTTAGTTCAGGAAAGAAATCTAAGTGTGCCCACAATTAAGCAACAATGAAACTTTTGTAAGAGTAGCATTAGATTTAAGGAGATAAGTTTTGATAGAACAGTGTCGTAATGGAGCAGTGTCTTGTACAAGAGGTGCAAAATTGAGGTAATGTAAAATTTTCACTCCCCCACCTCTTGCAACTATTGCAAGTTATTATTAAGACACTTAATGCTCCCACTGATCTTTAATATCTCTAAAATGCTACAAGAGAAGTTTCAATGAGCTACGTGACATGGGAACCTATCACATATACGTTAGACTTTATTTGATTTCTTCAATGTCCAAATATCATAAGAAACTTTAGGGACATATCTAATAGAAATCTTATTAAGTACATATATGAATAGATTTCTTCTAAGACCGTGAGCCATATGCGACAAAAAATTAGATACAAGTTGATAGTCTTTTAAATGATAAATGAATTATGTCTGAATATTCCATTTTGAATAAGTTCCATTAATGTCAATGAATGACTTATGATGGACCCATACTTATTCCTTAAGCCAAGTTATATTTAGGGCTATAATTTCATGATATAAAATCACTTAGAATAAGATTAGTTGAATAATCATCCTCATTAACCATGTCATGATTTCTCATGAATTTCGGTTATAATGGATGAAATTTATAAGTCTCATTTTCCTTTTGTCAAATTCTCATTTTCATGATGACAAAAGTTGTGAAAAATGTAAGGTATCATCTAGTTTCATCATAGTAATGTTTCAATCCAGGTATTTAGAACAAATAAGATGAGAGTTTAAGATAAGTGTGACTTTATGTTGACTATGCAAACCTCACAACCTTCATGACATAGCCTAAGTAATGATACTGTATTCTGATTAATCTTCAGAATATGTAAGGTATCGAAAAGCTTTGTTAAAAGATTGCTTATTATGGTTCTTATAGCCTTAACATCTAATTTTGTCACTAACTCTCATGTTAGTTATTTGTCGAGTTCTGGGAAGGAAACGTATGGAACTAGAGTAAACTAATCATGTGTTAATTGGAATACTGAAATTACCAGACTTAAATATCATTAATAAGTGACTATCTAATTAATTTACCCAACTGTTCTTTAGAATAATGGATAGTCTCGTTGCTTATGTCTAGTCTAATGACATAATTATGTAGTGAGATTTTTCCTTGAAGAACCTTAATGTTGGAATTAGCACTTGTAATTTGTCTATGGACCTTAGAACAATCCTCTTTTAAACGTTTTAGTGGTTGTAAGGTGAATAACGACTTATTTTCCAGCTTTAAACATTTATTTCTTTGTACATATGTTGCTTATCAACACACTCGTTATACTTTGGTATTTTGAGTGTTATAGTTGATTTATAAGGCATCAAAATGTACAAGTGAAAATCTTAATATGTAATGTACTGGAAAAATGTACTTATTTCCATGCGTAAGCCCTTAACTTTATGGGTCATGGTTTTGTACATTATAATGTATTCACATATACCACTTAACTTTATAGTTTATAATTTCAAATGAAAACATGCATCTTAGGAGTTCTAGTGATTATTCCACAATTATAGATTAGTCTTAGGAAAGACTTAATCTGGAATAACCTTTTAGTGACAGCACTTATTCTTGATTATCATAAGAGACATCATATTCGATTTATCCTAATCATCATGCTCTACTTTTCTTCTGTAGTGCTTTATCAGAAGAGAGCAATAGGATTATCGTGTCTTAAGAGATAATCAATGATTTAATTTAAGAGCTAATTCTAATAGAAACTTTAAATAAAGTAAACATTTTAGGTTTAGGAATTAGAGTGGATGAGATACACATAGAAGAAAAAAAAATATAGTGAGTAAAATTATGGTTACTAAGAATAAGGCAGACGAAATGATCATACAAACTTAATTAAGGATCATTAATCTAAGGATCATTATGTGAAGATATTGTGATATGTCTATTACTAACATCAAAATAATAGACTATAGCTAAAAATTCTACTTAAACGAAGACAAAACAGCTTTGGCCAGAAGTGTAATCATTTAAGCATATGTGCAAAGTGGTTGTAACAAATCAGCTTTGGCCAGAATTGAGACAATCACTTTAGTTATGCACTTGTTGAGTATGCCATCTATGAATGAATTAAATCAGCTTTGGCCAGAAATTAAGACATTCATGCTTATGATGCACACACAACATAGCTTTCATAATACTTGAATGATAAGTAGATGCATCAAATCAGCTTTGGCCAGAATTGATACATCAGAAGCTCATTCAAGTTAAGCCATTTTGGTTTTGTAAAATATTATTTGATCCTTATTAATTAACTAAGTGGTTACAAAAAATTTTTAGGTCACATTTAAACAGCTTAAAAAATAATGAGGTTTCGAGTCTTGTGCGATCAGTAATGCCCAAGTCTTGTGCGATTAGTAAAGCCCAAATCTTGTGCGATCAATAAGGCCCAAACACTTGTGCGATCAATAAGGCCCAAGTACTTGTGCGATCATTAAGGCCCAAAACTTGTGGATCAGTAATGTAACACCTGTGTCATTCCAACCATCAAACAAATGCCAAACCAATGAAATATTGTATTTCATACTTTGGACTTGTATAAATATGTGTATCTTTTGCACATATCAACTCTTGTTCGATTTCAAACTCTAAATCGCTTTCTGGAAGGTTATACGCGCACTAATGCGTAAATATAACCAGTTTAATCCAACGAACACTCCGGAATAGTGAAATAGGCTTAACATACCTTGAATAACCTTTACATAACTTATATATAAGTTTTGGAAGGTTTGGTGTGGTGAAATCAAGTTAAATCGCTTACAGGGACTAAAGTTGACAAACTGCGAAAGTATGCCAATTTGAACTGTAACAGACATTCCGGAACATGACCATAAGTTAAACACACCATAAATATCCTTTACATAGCTTAGAAATAGGCTTTAATGGGTTCGGTGTGCTAAAATAAACTTTTGGGTCATTCAGGGACTAAAAGTGTCAAAAAGTACACAAGTTTGCATTTTCGCGCATAAATTACGTTCTGAATACATCCGGACATCCAAAAATTTATGTAAGCACTAAAATATTTTATTTTAGTGTTCGCCATAAGAAAAATCCATTCGTCGCGTCATTTGGTTCGTTTTTCGCATTCGGGACCAGATTCGATGTATTAGCCGTTGTTTAATTCACAACCACACATTCTAAACTTGCTTAGTCAGCGGATAAGGATGGAATTTTGGCACCATGACTTTGCAACACATGTATGGATGGAATTTAAACACCTAAACACCATAACTTTGCAACACATGTACGGATGGGATTAAGGCACGTTTTCCATGAAACGATCTTAACGGTTCGGGTATTCCTATAAATACCCCATACCCCCCATTGCTAAAATCACTAGAAACTTGATTTGAGAAACTCTAAGTTGAAACATTTGTTTCATACCTGAGATTTTTGAATCGAGTTTAGCATTCGGGGACCCTTCGTAAGTATTCTTTCGTTCTTTTCCTTATTTTACTGCTTTTCGAGTCAGAAAGTCAAACTTTGTTTGACTTTCAGCGTTGACCAGTAATGGTCAATGCGAAGTTCGTTTGAACTTCGCAACGTGAGTGTAATCACGTTGGTCATAGTCCCTTGGGACTATGCCCACTGATTACCACGTTGTCTAGGGTCGTAGGGTAAGCGATCTGATAAATCGCTTATACCTCGAACCCGACCCAGTTTGGTCGATCATTAGGATCCGACCAAACACATTAGGTGACCATAGTAGGTAGGGAATAACCTTCCGAGGTTATACCCTATGGTCACATCGTTTAAGTAGTTGTATGATAGGTAGTTTATATGCCTTAGGTAAATTACCAGAATACCCTTTTCATGTATAATTGGTAATTAAGCATATGTAACCTAAACCTTTGTCACATAACTGATTATGTAACATGTTTAGGCATATAACACTTGTCATAGGACTAGTTAGGCGGTCCGAACGCGTTTCACGCGAACGACGCGTTGAAGTAGCATAAGCTACCTAAACGGGTCGTAATGGGTCGTAGACACTTAGGTTAAGTTTCATTTAGTATGTAGGCTTTGTTAAACCAAATGACACGAGTCTCTACACTCGTTTGGTTTACAAACCCTAATGCTACCCAATCTTCCGATCTAGGTCCGGTTTATTAACATAGTTACCTATACTAGGTGCCGTTTGATATCCGCGATCTCTAGCATTATTTAGTTGTCACTCCAGAACTACTGAGCAATCTCAGGTGAGTACATAGACCCCTCTTTTACTGTTTTCCAAACTGTTTTGGGGTGAAACACATGTGCCTACTTGTTACTTTCGTGCTTTCCTGTTTTCACATCATATACTTGCTATGTTCGTTAGTACATTATAGTACATGATTTTATGACATCTCATGCTAGGTGTGCCCAATTGTGTGCATTACTTAGTACATCGTTTTACAAGACATTTTAACATGATTGACATTTGATCATGCATTTCCCACAAAACATAACTTTGATTTAAACCAAGTTTTACTTCAATACTTTGTTTTTGTGCATATGGTTTAGTTGAGACATTTCACTTGCCATACATGACATTTTGACATAGACATTTGACATGGATATTTGGCATAGACATTTTGATATGATTTACATCTTGACATGAACACTTTGACATATTACCCAATACATTTGACAATTGATTTAAACATAGACTTCTTACATTGGTTGGTTTGATTTGATTAAGTGATTAAGTAACGATGCGTGTGTAATATGATACAAGCATGGTGGATACGCCGCTGGTACTTCCTATATATAAGTGTTTGTATGGTATTACATATCATAGCGTTATTTGAATCATTTCAGTTTGAGACATAGAACATTTTATACAAATAACATACTTTTCACAAGACATTGATTTATAAACATCTTATCTTATGCAAACATATTTTACTTGGTTATTCATTTAACCTTACATTTATTTATACTTATCATCTGAACTCATTGTTTTTCAAATGATTTACAAAGCAAAACAAATAACAAGGTTCATGACTAAACATTTTCTCAAACATAAGTCATGAAACCTATTTTCACAAAACCTATGTATCTCACAGGCATTTTTATGCTGACGTACCTATTTTCACATGTGTTTTTCAGGAGCTGTTGCATAAGATGATCAAGATACACATAGGCAGACTTGGGCTTTAGTGACAATAAAAGATGCAAGACTAGTTAATTATGTTGTATTTCTTTGTTTGTTAAGACATTGTAACACTTGTAATCAATAAAACGAAACTTCAATTGCCATGGATTTGAATCAATTAATTCTGTTACAACACTCCCCGACATTTCCGCCACGTTTGTATGTTCTACGTGGTCGGGGTGTGACAAGTAATGCCTTGTGCAATTAGTAAGGTCTTGTGCGATCCACAAGTCTTGTGCGATCCACTATTCTTGTGCGATCCACAAATCTTGTGTGATTATGCAGTCTTAAATTGTACTATGTGCTTAATGAGTTGTACAAATTTTGTGCGACTGTCTTGTGCGATTAGATCATCTCTTATGTAATCTGATCTTGTGCGATACTCTTATGCGATTAGATTATCACTTATGTGATCCAATCTTATGCCAATGGTTATAGGGAATTAGGTTATTAGTAATGCTTTGACCTAGTCTATAACCTTCTTAGGACCCTAACGCGAGTTACTTGCGTTTAGTCATAAAACAATACCGTCACCTATCCTTAGGCGACGACCACAACAAGAACATAAATTTCAAAACCGCTTTGAAAACTAATCATCTGTTCTAGGATGATTGATTACAAGGTTTTGAACCCTCTGTCATATGGTTTTGAACCCCTTTGAATTTTCAAAATCTCGTCAAGGTTTTGGGTTTTAAATAATGTGAACACGTGCAAACTGGAAGGGTGAATGCCTGTATTCTGGGATTTCTGTCTAGGCAAGCACTTCGTATACATCTCAACCAGACGCGAGACCAGTTGTGCTTACCTGGGAATTCTTGGGATGAGTGTTCACTTATAGGCGAGCATGTCTTCGCGATACATTATTTTTGACCTATTTACTTTGATTTTATCACCGAGGTCGTTTGTTGCTTTGTAGTAACAAACAAATGACCACTACCCTTGCTTTCATCAGATTTGTTTCATCTCATTCTTTTCGTCTAAATCTCTCACTCGTTTCCTTTCATGTTTCCTCTTTTAGAATGCCTCCTCGACGCGACAATCAGATGGCAAATGCCGAACTGGCGGAAATCATCGCGCAGCAAATGGCTGTTGCCTTCCCAAATCTTTATGCTCAAATGATGCAGGCCATCAACAACAACAATGCTCCCTGCAACTTCAAGAGTTTCAACTCGGCTAAACCGCTCAAGTTTAGTGGTTCAGAGGGAGCAACTGGGCTTCTTCAATGGTTCGAGAGCATTGAGAATACGTTCCGTCACGTTCAGTGTCCTGAAAATCGCAAGGTCGAGTTTTCTTCGAGCGTGTTTCAGAAGAGGGCTCTTACATGGTGGAACGGGATTATGAGAGACCGGGGTGCTGAAATTGCACTAGCACAGACTTGGGCTGAGCTTAGAGCTCTTATGATGAGGGAGTTCTGTCCTCGTCATGAACTGCGAGCTTTGGAGAGGGAGTTTGATGATTTGAAGCAAGACAGTGGTGAACATCGAGCCTATACTGACCGTTTTGAAGAATTGAGCCTGTTGTGTCCTGCTATGGTTACTCCTGTGGATAAGGCGATCGAGAAATATACTGATGGTCTTCCTGACCTAGTTCAGGATATTGTTACTGGCAGCAACCCTACTACTGTCAGACAAGCCATTGAATTGTCAGCTACTCTAACTGAATCCCACATCAGAAAGAAAAAACTTTTTCGAAAAGGCGACCCAAGACCATCCGACAAGACTGCTCAAGTGGAACCAAAGGAAGAACATGCTGAGGTGTCCAAGAATAAGAAGCGTAAGGCTTCGCATAATTCTGCGATTACTGCTCAACCTAACCAAAACACCCGCAACCAACCAGCGCAGCCTCCTGCAAGGAAACCTTATGCCGGTACTGTACCGATATGCGACAAATGTAATGCACACCACTTAGCTCACCTACAGTGTCGTTTGTGTGCATCATGTGGGCGACTCGGTCACCTGGCAAATGCTTGTCGTTTTACCCCGAACCAAGCTGGTCCAAACCAACCTCAAGTAAATCCTGCTCAAGCTCGTCTTCCACGAGGTCCTTGCTTCAACTGTAACGAGATGGGCCATTTCCGAAGAAATTGCCCAAAGATTGCTAACGCGAATCCAGCGCAAGGATGAGCATCGGACCAACTAAAAGACAATGTTGTTTAGAAATAATCAAGCCTTATGTATTATTTTCTTTTGTTGTCAGGGTCCATGAAACAGTTGTTGTTGTGGTTGTTTATAAATAAATCTTTTTATTTTGCATTGCAATGTACAAATATGATGGCATGTATAAACAACGTATCCCCTACAATACCGACAATCAAGGAATCGTATTCCTTGAAGAACAGACTACCCCGTAATTTCTTCCATTTTATTATCTCTTGCGTTTTCCACGGAAATCCTTAGTACCCGTCTCTTGCAAAGAAACGAAGTACAAGGCGCAAGTTACAACTCTGTATGAATACCCAACGTACCACTATAAATTCTTAATAGGGTACCTAAGGGTATTTTCCGTATCTTCAAAATTATTATACCTTAATTCGAATATTGCGTTTTCTTGAAAACGAAATCGAATTTGTGGAAGATCTTTCTATCTTCATAGTTAGATTCTTGTTAATGTTTAAAGTGCCGAATGAAATCCATGAAATGGATTCCTAGTGTGCTTTAAATGCATGTACATAATTAACAAAACAAAACTTACAAATTGAAGATCTAGATAAGCAATTTTATGGTTACGTGACTATGTGTTTATGCATTTTGTGTTTTTGTATACTCTGGATATTCGTTATCCAAATCCTCATAGAATCTTTCTTATCTTCATATGAAGGATTCATAGTAGGATATTCAAAAAAAGGTACTATCTTAAATCCTTAATGGACTTCCACGTTGTAGTTAAGTCCCTTGGATTATAAAGTACTATTCCAAAGTTTAAGGGAAACATGTGTTGAAAAGTTAAATAGATCCTCCGTCGATCTAAAGTTAAATACATCCTACGTCGGTGTAGTTAAATATTTCTCTTAGATAGTTGAGTTAAAGAGATCCTACGTCGATCTAAGTTAAATAGATTGGTCCGACAATCTAGTTAAATACATCCTACGTCGATGTGGTTAAATTTTCCCCGTGGATAGTTTAGTTAAAGAGATCCTACGTCGATCTAAGTTAAATAGATTGGTCCGACAATCTAGTTAAATACATCCTACGTCGATGTGGTTAAATTTTCCCCGTGGATAGTTTAGTTAAAGAGATCCTACGTCGATCTAAGTTAAATAGATTGGTCCGACAATCTAGTTAAATACATCCTACGTCGATGTGGTTAAATTTTCCCCGTGGGTAGTTTAGTTAAAGAGATCCTACGTCGATCTAAGTTAAATAGATTGGTTCGACAATCTAGTTAAATATGTCAGGTATTTATGTAGTTAAATAGGCCCTCGGGTGGTCTAAATCAAGAGATTGTTCGTTAATCTAATCCTTTGGTGACCTAGTTAAAGAGACTCTATTGCAGTCAAGATTAATTCACCACAGGATTATTCGTTTGATTTTTCCCCATACGCATTATGAAATAAACTGTGCGGACTGTGCAAGGAACTACGTAATTATGGAGGCCTACATAATTATGGAGTTCAGTGCATAGGAACCACAGGAAGTTTTGTCATGTGTTAAGACCAACAGTGGCAAGAGTAATGATACGGGAGAAGTCTTGGACTTTGACCAATGTCATTTATTCTCACACTACCCAATTCTGATTTCAAGCACACACAAGTTTCCTATGATAATTCTTCACGGGAACTGTTCTCCTGTCTATAGTTCAAAACTCCATGTTTTGTTACTACAAATGACTTCAATTTGAGGGTTGACATCTTTGCTAAGAATCCTAACATGGCCCAGAGTTTTACTTAAGGGCTCAATGGATTTGTCTGAAGGCAAAACCGTCACAGCTGTCTCCACAAGTTTCCTCTAAAACTTAATTTCGGGACGAAATTTCCTAAAGTAGGGGAGACTGTAACACCTGTGTCATTCCAACCATCAAACAAATGCCAAACCAATGAAATATTGTATTTCATACTTTGGACTTGTATAAATATGTGTATCTTTTGCACATATCAACTCTTGTTCGATTTCAAACTCTAAATCGCTTTCTGGAAGGTTATACGCGCACTAATGCGTAAATATAACCAGTTTAATCCAACGAACACTCCGGAATAGTGAAATAGGCTTAACATACCTTGAATAACCTTTACATAACTTATATATAAGTTTTGGAAGGTTTGGTGTGGTGAAATCAAGTTAAATCGCTTACAGGGACTAAAGTTGACAAACTGCGAAAGTATGCCAATTTGAACTGTAACAGACATTCCGGAACATGACCATAAGTTAAACACACCATAAATATCCTTTACATAGCTTAGAAATAGGCTTTAATGGGTTCGGTGTGCTAAAATAAACTTTTGGGTCATTCAGGGACTAAAAGTGTCAAAAAGTGCACAAGTTTGCATTTTCGCGCATAAATTACGTTCTGAATACATCCGGACATCCAAAAATTTATGTAAGCACTAAAATATTTTATTTTAGTGTTCTCCATAAGAAAAATCCATTCGTCGCGTCATTTGGTTCGTTTTTCGCATTCGGGACCAGATTCGATGTATTAGCCGTTGTTTAATTCACAACCACACATTCTAAACTTGCTTAGTCAGCGGATAAGGATGGAATTTTGGCACCATGACTTTGCAACACATGTATGGATGGAATTTAAACACCTAAACACCATAACTTTGCAACACATGTACGGATGGGATTAAGGCACGTTTTCCATGAAACGATCTTAACGGTTCGGGTATTCCTATAAATACCCCATACCCCCCATTGCTAAAATCACTAGAAACTTGATTTGAGAAACTCTAAGTTGAAACATTTGTTTCATACCTGAGATTTTTTAATCGAGTTTAGCATTCGGGGACCCTTCGTAAGTATTCTTTCGTTCTTTTCCTTATTTTACTGCTTTTCGAGTCAGAAAGTCAAACTTTGTTTGACTTTCAGCGTTGACCAGTAATGGTCAATGCGAAGTTCGTTTGAACTTCACAACGTGAGTGTAATCACGTTGGTCATAGTCCCTTGGGACTATGCCCACTGATTACCACGTTGTCTAGGGTCGTAGGGTAAGCGATCTGATAAATCGCTTATACCTCGAACCCGACCCAGTTTGGTCGATCATTAGGATCCGACCAAACACATTAGGTGACCATAGTAGGTAGGGAATAACCTTCCGAGGTTATACCCTATGGTCACATCGTTTAAGTAGTTGTATGATAGGTAGTTTATATGCCTTAGGTAAATTACCAGAATACCCTTTTCATGTATAATTGGTAATTAAGCATATGTAACCTAAACCTTTGTCACATAACTGATTATGTAACATGTTTAGGCATATAACACTTGTCATAGGACTAGTTAGGCGGTCCGAACGCGTTTCACGCGAACGACGCGTTGAAGTAGCATAAGCTACCTAAACGGGTCGTAATGGGTCGTAGACACTTAGGTTAAGTTTCATTTAGTATGTAGGCTTTGTTAAACCAAATGACACGAGTCTCTACACTCGTTTGGTTTACAAACCCTAATGCTACCCAATCTTCCGATCTAGGTCCGGTTTATTAACATAGTTACCTATACTAGGTGCCGTTTGATATCCGCGATCTCTAGCATTATTTAGTTGTCACTCCAGAACTACTGAGCAATCTCAGGTGAGTACATAGACCCCTCTTTTACTGTTTTCCAAACTGTTTTGGGGTGAAACACATGTGCCTACTTGTTACTTTCGTGCTTTCCTGTTTTCACATCATATACTTGCTATGTTCGTTAGTACATTATAGTACATGATTTTATGACATCTCATGCTAGGTGTGCCCAATTGTGTGCATTACTTAGTACATCGTTTTACAAGACATTTTAACATGATTGACATTTGATCATGCATTTCCCACAAAACATAACTTTGATTTAAACCAAGTTTTACTTCAATACTTTGTTTTTGTGCATATGGTTTAGTTGAGACATTTCACTTGCCATACATGACATTTTGACATAGACATTTGACATGGATATTTGGCATAGACATTTTGATATGATTTACATCTTGACATGAACACTTTGACATATTACCCAATACATTTGACAATTGATTTAAACATAGACTTCTTACATTGGTTGGTTTGATTTGATTAAGTGATTAAGGAACGATGCGTGTGTAATATGATACAAGCATGGTGGATACGCCGCTGGTACTCCCTATATATAAGTGTTTGTATGGTATTACATATCATAGCGTTATTTGAATCATTTCAGTTTGAGACATAGAACATTTTATACAAATAACATACTTTTCACAAGACATTGATTTATAAACATCTTATCTTATGCAAACATATTTTACTTGGTTATTCATTTAACCTTACATTTATTTATACTTATCATCTGAACTCATTGTTTTTCAAATGATTTACAAAGCAAAACAAATAACAAGGTTCATGACTAAACATTTTCTCAAACATAAGTCATGAAACCTATTTTCACAAAACCTATGTATCTCACAGGCATTTTTATGCTGACGTACCTATTTTCACATGTGTTTTTCAGGAGCTGTTGCATAAGATGATCAAGATACACATAGGCAGACTTGGGCTTTAGTGACAATAAAAGATGCAAGACTAGTTAATTATGTTGTATTTCTTTGTTTGTTAAGACATTGTAACACTTGTAATCAATAAAACGAAACTTCAATTGCCATGGATTTGAAACAATTAATTCTGTTACAACACTCCCCGACATTTCCGCCACGTTTGTATGTTCTACGTGGTCGGGGTGTGACAAGTAATGCCTTGTGCGATTAGTAAGGTCTTGTGCGATCCACAAGTCTTGTGCGATCCACTATTCTTGTGCGATCCACAATTCTTGTGTGATTATGCAGTCTTAAATTGTACTATGTGCTTAATGAGTTGTACAAATTTTGTGCGACTGTCTTGTGCGATTAGATCATCTCTTATGTAATCTGATCTTGTGCGATACTCTTATGCGATCAGATTATCACTTATGTGATCCAATCTTGTGCGACATGTTTAAGGCTGTTTAATTTCGAATCCTCTCTTTAAGGCTGTTTGTTGTGATAACTTAACTAAAATTCGAAAATTATGAATTTTGATAGAGTTTCCTATTATAACATTGATCTAATTTTATCATAAAATTTCGAAAATCATAATTGTTTATCTCATTAACAGATTTCGAAAACAACTTATTAGATAAAATAAGATCAAATTAGGAAAAACATTACATAATTCAAAACACATTCCAAAACATAAGGGAAATTTCGAATTTTAACTAAGAACATTATGAACCCTAAAAAATAAAAACATAATTCTGGGTTCCGAAATCTAAATTTTAAGAATTTTGTTAACAGATTTCGAATATTAGGTTTGTCCATTATGATTTCGAGTCAAAACATTAATTCATTAACTTCCGAAAACAGTGATTTCGGCAACAAAACTCGAAAACAGTCGTGACTTTTCAAGGCTTTAACAATTTCGTTTTCCAGATTTTTTGATCCCAGAATAATGGATACGAAAACAGAACTGACTAATCAACATATGCTCTGATACCACATGTTGAATCAGTTCTGTTTATACATGAGGGAAAACAATAAAACATACCTTTGATTGCATCAGCACAGGCTAGCAGAGAATCCAGATGGAGACGCAGCAATAAGGTTTGACATGGTTGTCATCTTGGTCTGGTTCCTCCTTAGGGTGCAATCTGATGATGGTGGCTAAGAAAACCGAATAGGGGATTCGGTTATGGAGATGGAGGTCGAATTGATGTTATGACTAATGGGGTGTTTCTAATGTGTAACTGTCTAACCCCTTAACCTCCACATAATTCTCCTTATATAAGCACCCAGGAGGAAACCTAATTAGTTAATAAGGGTAATATGGTCCATCAACAATTACCAACTAATTATTTAATAGGTTATAATATATTTTGATCTATATTATGTAAATGATTATAATGGCTATAGATTAAATATTAAAACTTAATATATTTAATCTTACATTCTCCCACTTAGCCGAGTAATCATTTACTATGAGTATTAGATAA
This sequence comes from Helianthus tuberosus, assembly GCA_030545235.1. Taxonomy (NCBI): domain Eukaryota; kingdom Viridiplantae; phylum Streptophyta; class Magnoliopsida; order Asterales; family Asteraceae; genus Helianthus; species Helianthus tuberosus. The sequence goes on from CM060363.1 coordinate 134,675,175, forward strand.
GCCTTATCAGGAGTTAACACTCATTTTAGCCTTAAACAAGTACTATAGCAGAGAAATACAGCCGTTGAATCATTATGCGACTCAGGACCCCCATTAATCATACTATAGCCTTAATTTAAAACCTAATCGTTATGATCAAAATACGCATAAGCCCTTTGTTTGATTTGTAATTATATTTGTCTATATGCCGTTATGCTAGCTTGACATATTCTTAGAGACATACAAAATCAAACTGATGAGGAAAAATTAACTAATACTTAGTCATTCATAGTACGATATGCAGTTGCGCATGGCCATCAATTAATACCCGTCTCTGAGCTCTCTTAATAAGACTTATGGGTAATAGCCCTTCAGTTATAGGATCCTTAAGCATATCATGAATGTATTCGATACAAAACTTAGTTTCCTCAATTCGTTCATAAACGAATAATTAACTGCGTATCGAAACTTAATGCAGCACCTCTTGAACTGTTACTGTTCAAGGAGTTATGGTAACTGACTTTATCACACTAAGTCTTTAAAACATTAATTATATGGAGTTAATATACTTATGAGCCCACTGATAAATTTCCAACAACATTTAGTGACTATATTATGTCGTTATAACTTAGGTTGTTATTATCAGTTTATTATGACTCCTCCATAAGATGAATTTGTCTGCTGACATAAGGATATACCCGAAATTACATTTTATCATCTTTGAATATTTCAAAGTTAAAGTAATAAACCGGTTTTAATTCTCACTTCTTCTTCAAATTGTAGCCTCTCGTCTCTTTTAAAGATATTGTATACTCCATTAGATGCTTCACATTAATCTAGACATATCTAGTGTGTTGCAATGTGAGTAATATCTAAACGAGTATAGACTTAAACTTACATAAGGCTTCTAATTAATGAAGCGTAAGGAAATAATCTCATTTATCCTATTATCCTCTAAAAGAGAACATTAATGTTTGTTACATATGTAAGGACCCATTTAATGTTAAACTTATGGAACGGAACTAATATCCCATTGGGTCTATCTCAGTATGTTATGATATCAATCACGTAAGAGATATCTCTGAGATTTATTATATCAAAGTTTGTGTTAACGATGCTTTGACTTATGTAACATATACTTGTCAAAAGAATGTCATCTATATAGACAAGTTTATCTTAGTTGCTCCCACTCATCTTGAGGTAGGTACATTAATCCACTTGATTCTTGATGAAAATAATTACATTAGCTTTTCATCACATTATGATGTTTGCATTAACCCATACATGGATTTTATTGACTTATAAACAAACTATTCTTTAACCATAAGTTTAGAACTTTCAGGTTGTCTTATGAACATGTAAATGTGTCAGCCATTTGTTATGGAAAATTGTTTATAATGTTCATCTAATGTAGCTTTAAACTATTATAAGCTACTAGAACAGTGATGATCCTCAAAGAAATCTTTTGATCCTCAAAGAAATCTTTTGTTAGATATGTAATAAAGATTCTTTAATAATTTATCTCTTCCTGAGTATAACCTTTGACAATCAATCAAGCTTCTTCGTGTCTTAACGCTTATATTAGGATTTGGTTTAGTTATGAACACTCTTAGGTAATTCAATCAAATCCCAAACGTTATACGAACACATAAAATCAGTTTTACTAGAAAACAGTTTTATTCCATTCAGAAGATTAATTGACGCTAATGGCTTAATTAGAAGAGATAGGATCAGTAAACATTTCTAAAATCCATTTCAACTTTAATTAGGGAGGTTATGTAATCATCAAAGTTAGTAGGCTTTTAAACCTAGATGACCTCCTGAGTTGATTATTGGGTTCATTAGAAGTTTCAGTTTTATGGATTAGCTCTTGGTTAGGTTGCTATCATTTTCAGGATTCTAAGTTTTTAAGAGTTGGTGCAGTATGGTGTACAAGAGGTGTAATCGGAGTTAAATTCGGAGTGAAATTTAATGACACTCTTCCCCCCGCCTCTTGTATTCCTTGCAAATCATGATAAGGACTTTGACTGCTCCCACTAACCTTAGAAATCTTTAGGAGCTCAGCATGCTTAGGGTCAATATGTAACGACCAACAAATTCTAATAGAGAAACAAGTTAATGACGTCAGTCGTTGTAGTTTCTCTTGTTGAGGATTATGTTAGTTCAGGAAAGAAATCTAAGTGTGCCCACAATTAAGCAACAATGAAACTTTTGTAAGAGTAGCATTAGATTTAAGGAGATAAGTTTTGATAGAACAGTGTCGTAATGGAGCAGTGTCTTGTACAAGAGGTGCAAAATTGAGGTAATGTAAAATTTTCACTCCCCCACCTCTTGCAACTATTGCAAGTTATTATTAAGACACTTAATGCTCCCACTGATCTTTAATATCTCTAAAATGCTACAAGAGAAGTTTCAATGAGCTACGTGACATGGGAACCTATCACATATACGTTAGACTTTATTTGATTTCTTCAATGTCCAAATATCATAAGAAACTTTAGGGACATATCTAATAGAAATCTTATTAAGTACATATATGAATAGATTTCTTCTAAGACCGTGAGCCATATGCGACAAAAAATTAGATACAAGTTGATAGTCTTTTAAATGATAAATGAATTATGTCTGAATATTCCATTTTGAATAAGTTCCATTAATGTCAATGAATGACTTATGATGGACCCATACTTATTCCTTAAGCCAAGTTATATTTAGGGCTATAATTTCATGATATAAAATCACTTAGAATAAGATTAGTTGAATAATCATCCTCATTAACCATGTCATGATTTCTCATGAATTTCGGTTATAATGGATGAAATTTATAAGTCTCATTTTCCTTTTGTCAAATTCTCATTTTCATGATGACAAAAGTTGTGAAAAATGTAAGGTATCATCTAGTTTCATCATAGTAATGTTTCAATCCAGGTATTTAGAACAAATAAGATGAGAGTTTAAGATAAGTGTGACTTTATGTTGACTATGCAAACCTCACAACCTTCATGACATAGCCTAAGTAATGATACTGTATTCTGATTAATCTTCAGAATATGTAAGGTATCGAAAAGCTTTGTTAAAAGATTGCTTATTATGGTTCTTATAGCCTTAACATCTAATTTTGTCACTAACTCTCATGTTAGTTATTTGTCGAGTTCTGGGAAGGAAACGTATGGAACTAGAGTAAACTAATCATGTGTTAATTGGAATACTGAAATTACCAGACTTAAATATCATTAATAAGTGACTATCTAATTAATTTACCCAACTGTTCTTTAGAATAATGGATAGTCTCGTTGCTTATGTCTAGTCTAATGACATAATTATGTAGTGAGATTTTTCCTTGAAGAACCTTAATGTTGGAATTAGCACTTGTAATTTGTCTATGGACCTTAGAACAATCCTCTTTTAAACGTTTTAGTGGTTGTAAGGTGAATAACGACTTATTTTCCAGCTTTAAACATTTATTTCTTTGTACATATGTTGCTTATCAACACACTCGTTATACTTTGGTATTTTGAGTGTTATAGTTGATTTATAAGGCATCAAAATGTACAAGTGAAAATCTTAATATGTAATGTACTGGAAAAATGTACTTATTTCCATGCGTAAGCCCTTAACTTTATGGGTCATGGTTTTGTACATTATAATGTATTCACATATACCACTTAACTTTATAGTTTATAATTTCAAATGAAAACATGCATCTTAGGAGTTCTAGTGATTATTCCACAATTATAGATTAGTCTTAGGAAAGACTTAATCTGGAATAACCTTTTAGTGACAGCACTTATTCTTGATTATCATAAGAGACATCATATTCGATTTATCCTAATCATCATGCTCTACTTTTCTTCTGTAGTGCTTTATCAGAAGAGAGCAATAGGATTATCGTGTCTTAAGAGATAATCAATGATTTAATTTAAGAGCTAATTCTAATAGAAACTTTAAATAAAGTAAACATTTTAGGTTTAGGAATTAGAGTGGATGAGATACACATAGAAGAAAAAAAAATATAGTGAGTAAAATTATGGTTACTAAGAATAAGGCAGACGAAATGATCATACAAACTTAATTAAGGATCATTAATCTAAGGATCATTATGTGAAGATATTGTGATATGTCTATTACTAACATCAAAATAATAGACTATAGCTAAAAATTCTACTTAAACGAAGACAAAACAGCTTTGGCCAGAAGTGTAATCATTTAAGCATATGTGCAAAGTGGTTGTAACAAATCAGCTTTGGCCAGAATTGAGACAATCACTTTAGTTATGCACTTGTTGAGTATGCCATCTATGAATGAATTAAATCAGCTTTGGCCAGAAATTAAGACATTCATGCTTATGATGCACACACAACATAGCTTTCATAATACTTGAATGATAAGTAGATGCATCAAATCAGCTTTGGCCAGAATTGATACATCAGAAGCTCATTCAAGTTAAGCCATTTTGGTTTTGTAAAATATTATTTGATCCTTATTAATTAACTAAGTGGTTACAAAAAATTTTTAGGTCACATTTAAACAGCTTAAAAAATAATGAGGTTTCGAGTCTTGTGCGATCAGTAATGCCCAAGTCTTGTGCGATTAGTAAAGCCCAAATCTTGTGCGATCAATAAGGCCCAAACACTTGTGCGATCAATAAGGCCCAAGTACTTGTGCGATCATTAAGGCCCAAAACTTGTGGATCAGTAATGTAACACCTGTGTCATTCCAACCATCAAACAAATGCCAAACCAATGAAATATTGTATTTCATACTTTGGACTTGTATAAATATGTGTATCTTTTGCACATATCAACTCTTGTTCGATTTCAAACTCTAAATCGCTTTCTGGAAGGTTATACGCGCACTAATGCGTAAATATAACCAGTTTAATCCAACGAACACTCCGGAATAGTGAAATAGGCTTAACATACCTTGAATAACCTTTACATAACTTATATATAAGTTTTGGAAGGTTTGGTGTGGTGAAATCAAGTTAAATCGCTTACAGGGACTAAAGTTGACAAACTGCGAAAGTATGCCAATTTGAACTGTAACAGACATTCCGGAACATGACCATAAGTTAAACACACCATAAATATCCTTTACATAGCTTAGAAATAGGCTTTAATGGGTTCGGTGTGCTAAAATAAACTTTTGGGTCATTCAGGGACTAAAAGTGTCAAAAAGTGCACAAGTTTGCATTTTCGCGCATAAATTACGTTCTGAATACATCCGGACATCCAAAAATTTATGTAAGCACTAAAATATTTTATTTTAGTGTTCTCCATAAGAAAAATCCATTCGTCGCGTCATTTGGTTCGTTTTTCGCATTCGGGACCAGATTCGATGTATTAGCCGTTGTTTAATTCACAACCACACATTCTAAACTTGCTTAGTCAGCGGATAAGGATGGAATTTTGGCACCATGACTTTGCAACACATGTATGGATGGAATTTAAACACCTAAACACCATAACTTTGCAACACATGTACGGATGGGATTAAGGCACGTTTTCCATGAAACGATCTTAACGGTTCGGGTATTCCTATAAATACCCCATACCCCCCATTGCTAAAATCACTAGAAACTTGATTTGAGAAACTCTAAGTTGAAACATTTGTTTCATACCTGAGATTTTTTAATCGAGTTTAGCATTCGGGGACCCTTCGTAAGTATTCTTTCGTTCTTTTCCTTATTTTACTGCTTTTCGAGTCAGAAAGTCAAACTTTGTTTGACTTTCAGCGTTGACCAGTAATGGTCAATGCGAAGTTCGTTTGAACTTCGCAACGTGAGTGTAATCACGTTGGTCATAGTCCCTTGGGACTATGCCCACTGATTACCACGTTGTCTAGGGTCGTAGGGTAAGCGATCTGATAAATCGCTTATACCTCGAACCCGACCCAGTTTGGTCGATCATTAGGATCCGACCAAACACATTAGGTGACCATAGTAGGTAGGGAATAACCTTCCGAGGTTATACCCTATGGTCACATCGTTTAAGTAGTTGTATGATAGGTAGTTTATATGCCTTAGGTAAATTACCAGAATACCCTTTTCATGTATAATTGGTAATTAAGCATATGTAACCTAAACCTTTGTCACATAACTGATTATGTAACATGTTTAGGCATATAACACTTGTCATAGGACTAGTTAGGCGGTCCGAACGCGTTTCACGCGAACGACGCGTTGAAGTAGCATAAGCTACCTAAACGGGTCGTAATGGGTCGTAGACACTTAGGTTAAGTTTCATTTAGTATGTAGGCTTTGTTAAACCAAATGACACGAGTCTCTACACTCGTTTGGTTTACAAACCCTAATGCTACCCAATCTTCCGATCTAGGTCCGGTTTATTAACATAGTTACCTATACTAGGTGCCGTTTGATATCCGCGATCTCTAGCATTATTTAGTTGTCACTCCAGAACTACTGAGCAATCTCAGGTGAGTACATAGACCACTCTTTTACTGTTTTCCAAACTGTTTTGGGGTGAAACACATGTGCCTACTTGTTACTTTCGTGCTTTCCTGTTTTCACATCATATACTTGCTATGTTCGTTAGTACATTATAGTACATGATTTTATGACATCTCATGCTAGGTGTGCCCAATTGTGTGCATTACTTAGTACATCGTTTTACAAGACATTTTAACATGATTGACATTTGATCATGCATTTCCCACAAAACATAACTTTGATTTAAACCAAGTTTTACTTCAATACTTTGTTTTTGTGCATATGGTTTAGTTGAGACATTTCACTTGCCATACATGACATTTTGACATAGACATTTGACATGGATATTTGGCATAGACATTTTGATATGATTTACATCTTGACATGAACACTTTGACATATTACCCAATACATTTGACAATTGATTTAAACATAGACTTCTTACATTGGTTGGTTTGATTTGATTAAGTGATTAAGTAACGATGCGTGTGTAATATGATACAAGCATGGTGGATACGCCGCTGGTACTCCCTATATATAAGTGTTTGTATGGTATTACATATCATAGCGTTATTTGAATCATTTCAGTTTGAGACATAGAACATTTTATACAAATAACATACTTTTCACAAGACATTGATTTATAAACATCTTATCTTATGCAAACATATTTTACTTGGTTATTCATTTAACCTTACATTTATTTATACTTATCATCTGAACTCATTGTTTTTCAAATGATTTACAAAGCAAAACAAATAACAAGGTTCATGACTAAACATTTTCTCAAACATAAGTCATGAAACCTATTTTCACAAAACCTATGTATCTCACAGGCATTTTTATGCTGACGTACCTATTTTCACATGTGTTTTTCAGGAGCTGTTGCATAAGATGATCAAGATACACATAGGCAGACTTGGGCTTTAGTGACAATAAAAGATGCAAGACTAGTTAATTATGTTGTATTTCTTTGTTTGTTAAGACATTGTAACACTTGTAATCAATAAAACGAAACTTCAATTGCCATGGATTTGAAACAATTAATTCTGTTACAACACTCCCCGACATTTCCGCCACGTTTGTATGTTCTACGTGGTCGGGGTGTGACAAGTAATGCCTTGTGCGATTAGTAAGGTCTTGTGCGATCCACAAGTCTTGTGCGATCCACTATTCTTGTGCGATCCACAATTCTTGTGTGATTATGCAGTCTTAAATTGTACTATGTGCTTAATGAGTTGTACAAATTTTGTGCGACTGTCTTGTGCGATTAGATCATCTCTTATGTAATCTGATCTTGTGCGATACTCTTATGCGATCAGATTATCACTTATGTGATCCAATCTTGTGCGACATGTTTAAGGCTGTTTAATTTCGAATCCTCTCTTTAAGGCTGTTTGTTGTGATAACTTAACTAAAATTCGAAAATTATGAATTTTGATAGAGTTTCCTATTATAACATTGATCTAATTTTATCATAAAATTTCGAAAATCATAATTGTTTATCTCATTAACAGATTTCGAAAACAACTTATTAGATAAAATAAGATCAAATTAGGAAAAACATTACATAATTCAAAACACATTCCAAAACATAAGGGAAATTTCGAATTTTAACTAAGAACATTATGAACCCTAAAAAATAAAAACATAATTCTGGGTTCCGAAATCTAAATTTTAAGAATTTTGTTAACAGATTTCGAATATTAGGTTTGTCCATTATGATTTCGAGTCAAAACATTAATTCATTAACTTCCGAAAACAGTGATTTCGGCAACAAAACTCGAAAACAGTCGTGACTTTTCAAGGCTTTAACAATTTCGTTTTCCAGATTTTTTGATCCCAGAATAATGGATACGAAAACAGAACTGACTAATCAACATATGCTCTGATACCACATGTTGAATCAGTTCTGTTTATACATGAGGGAAAACAATAAAACATACCTTTGATTGCATCAGCACAGGCTAGCAGAGAATCCAGATGGAGACGCAGCAATAAGGTTTGACATGGTTGTCATCTTGGTCTGGTTCCTCCTTAGGGTGCAATCTGATGATGGTGGCTAAGAAAACCGAATAGGGGATTCGGTTATGGAGATGGAGGTCGAATTGATGTTATGACTAATGGGGTGTTTCTAATGTGTAACTGTCTAACCCCTTAACCTCCACATAATTCTCCTTATATAAGCACCCAGGAGGAAACCTAATTAGTTAATAAGGGTAATATGGTCCATCAACAATTACCAACTAATTATTTAATAGGTTATAATATATTTTGATCTATATTATGTAAATGATTATAATGGCTATAGATTAAATATTAAAACTTAATATATTTAATCTTACATTCTCCCACTTAGCCGAGTAATCATTTACTATGAGTATTAGATAAGCCTTATCAGGAGTTAACACTCATTTTAGCCTTAAACAAGTACTATAGCAGAGAAATACAGCCGTTGAATCATTATGCGACTCAGGACCCCCATTAATCATACTATAGCCTTAATTTAAAACCTAATCGTTATGATCAAAATACGCATAAGCCCTTTGTTTGATTTGTAATTATATTTGTCTATATGCCGTTATGCTAGCTTGACATATTCTTAGAGACATACAAAATCAAACTGATGAGGAAAAATTAACTAATACTTAGTCATTCATAGTACGATATGCAGTTGCGCATGGCCATCAATTAATACCCGTCTCTGAGCTCTCTTAATAAGACTTATGGGTAATAGCCCTTCAGTTATAGGATCCTTAAGCATATCATGAATGTATTCGATACAAAACTTAGTTTCCTCAATTCGTTCATAAACGAATAATTAACTGCGTATCGAAACTTAATGCAGCACCTCTTGAACTGTTACTGTTCAAGGAGTTATGGTAACTGACTTTATCACACTAAGTCTTCAAAACATTAATTATATGGAGTTAATATACTTATGAGTCCACTGATAAATTTCCAACAACATTTATTGACTATATTATGTCGTTATAACTTAGGTTGTTATTATCAGTTTATTATGACTCCTCCATAAGATGAATTTGTCTGCTGACATAAGGATATACCCGAAATTACATTTTATCATCTTTGAATATTTCAAAGTTAAAGTAATAAACCGGTTTTAATTCTCACTTCTTCTTCAAATTGTAGCCTCTCGTCTCTTTTAAAGATATTGTATACTCCATTAGATGCTTCACATTAATCTAGACATATCTAGTGTGTTGCAATGTGAGTAATATCTAAACGAGTATAGACTTAAACTTACATAAGGCTTCTAATTAATGAAGCGTAAGGAAATAATCTCATTTATCCTATTATCCTCTAAAAGAGAACATTAATGTTTGTTACATATGTAAGGACCCATTTAATGTTAAACTTATGGAACGGAACTAATATCCCATTGGGTCTATCTCAGTATGTTATGATATCAATCACGTAAGAGATATCTCTGAGATTTATTATATCAAAGTTTGTGTTAACGATGCTTTGACTTATGTAACATATACTTGTCAAAAGAATGTCATCTATATAGACAAGTTTATCTTAGTTGCTCCCACTCATCTTGAGGTAGGTACATTAATCCACTTGATTCTTGATGAAAATAATTACATTAGCTTTTCATCACATTATGATGTTTGCATTAACCCATACATGGATTTTATTGACTTATAAACAAACTATTCTTTAACCATAAGTTTAGAACTTTCAGGTTGTCTTATGAACATGTAAATGTGTCAGCCATTTGTTATGGAAAATTGTTTATAATGTTCATCTAATGTAGCTTTAAACTATTATAAGCTACTAGAACAGTGATGATCCTCAAAGAAATCTTTTGATCCTCAAAGAAATCTTTTGTTAGATATGTAATAAAGATTCTTTAATAATTTATCTCTTCCTGAGTATAACCTTTGACAATCAATCAAGCTTCTTCGTGTCTTAACGCTTATATTAGGATTTGGTTTAGTTATGAACACTCTTAGGTAATTCAATCAAACCCCATACGTTATACGAACACATAAAATCAGTTTTACTAGAAAACAGTTTTATTCCATTCAGAAGATTAATTGACGCTAATGGCTTAATTAGAAGAGATAGGATCAGTAAACATTTCTAAAATCCATTTCAACTTTAATTAGGGAGGTTATGTAATCATCAAAGTTAGTAGGCTTTTAAACCTAGATGACCTCCTGAGTTGATTATTGGGTTCATTAGAAGTTTCAGTTTTATGGATTAGCTCTTGGTTAGGTTGCTATCATTTTCAGGATTCTAAGTTTTTAAGAGTTGGTGCAGTATGGTGTACAAGAGGTGTAATCGGAGTTAAATTCGGAGTGAAATTTAATGACACTCTTCCCCCCGCCTCTTGTATTCCTTGCAAATCATGATAAGGACTTTGACTGCTCCCACTAACCTTAGAAATCTTTAGGAGCTCAGCATGCTTAGGGTCAATATGTAACGACCAACAAATTCTAATAGAGAAACAAGTTAATGACGTCAGTCGTTGTAGTTTCTCTTGTTGAGGATTATGTTAGTTCAGGAAAGAAATCTAAGTGTGCCCACAATTAAGCAACAATGAAACTTTTGTAAGAGTAGCATTAGATTTAAGGAGATAAGTTTTGATAGAACAGTGTCGTAATGGAGCAGTGTCTTGTACAAGAGGTGCAAAATTGAGGTAATGTAAAATTTTCACTCCCCCACCTCTTGCAACTATTGCAAGTTATTATTAAGACACTTAATGCTCCCACTGATCTTTAATATCTCTAAAATGCTACAAGAGAAGTTTCAATGAGCTACGTGACATGGGAACCTATCACATATACGTTAGACTTTATTTGATTTCTTCAATGTCCAAATATCATAAGAAACTTTAGGGACATATCTAATAGAAATCTTATTAAGTACATATATGAATAGATTTCTTCTAAGACCGTGAGCCATATGCGACAAAAAATTAGATACAAGTTGATAGTCTTTTAAATGATAAATGAATTATGTCTGAATATTCCATTTTGAATAAGTTCCATTAATGTCAATGAATGACTTATGATGGACCCATACTTATTCCTTAAGCCAAGTTATATTTAGGGCTATAATTTCATGATATAAAATCACTTAGAATAAGATTAGTTGAATAATCATCCTCATTAACCATGTCATGATTTCTCATGAATTTCGGTTATAATGGATGAAATTTATAAGTCTCATTTTCCTTTTGTCAAATTCTCATTTTCATGATGACAAAAGTTGTGAAAAATGTAAGGTATCATCTAGTTTCATCATAGTAATGTTTCAATCCAGGTATTTAGAACAAATAAGATGAGAGTTTAAGATAAGTGTGACTTTATGTTGACTATGCAAACCTCACAACCTTCATGACATAGCCTAAGTAATGATACTGTATTCTGATTAATCTTCAGAATATGTAAGGTATCGAAAAGCTTTGTTAAAAGATTGCTTATTATGGTTCTTATAGCCTTAACATCTAATTTTGTCACTAACTCTCATGTTAGTTATTTGTCGAGTTCTGGGAAGGAAACGTATGGAACTAGAGTAAACTAATCATGTGTTAATTGGAATACTGAAATTACCAGACTTAAATATCATTAATAAGTGACTATCTAATTAATTTACCCAACTGTTCTTTAGAATAATGGATAGTCTCGTTGCTTATGTCTAGTCTAATGACATAATTATGTAGTGAGATTTTTCCTTGAAGAACCTTAATGTTGGAATTAGCACTTGTAATTTGTCTATGGACCTTAGAACAATCCTCTTTTAAACGTTTTAGTGGTTGTAAGGTGAATAACGACTTATTTTCCAGCTTTAAACATTTATTTCTTTGTACATATGTTGCTTATCAACACACTCGTTATACTTTGGTATTTTGAGTGTTATAGTTGATTTATAAGGCATCAAAATGTACAAGTGAAAATCTTAATATGTAATGTACTGGAAAAATGTACTTATTTCCATGCGTAAGCCCTTAACTTTATGGGTCATGGTTTTGTACATTATAATGTATTCACATATACCACTTAACTTTATAGTTTATAATTTCAAATGAAAACATGCATCTTAGGAGTTCTAGTGATTATTCCACAATTATAGATTAGTCTTAGGAAAGACTTAATCTGGAATAACCTTTTAGTGACAGCACTTATTCTTGATTATCATAAGAGACATCATATTCGATTTATCCTAATCATCATGCTCTACTTTTCTTCTGTAGTGCTTTATCAGAAGAGAGCAATAGGATTATCGTGTCTTAAGAGATAATCAATGATTTAATTTAAGAGCTAATTCTAATAGAAACTTTAAATAAAGTAAACATTTTAGGTTTAGGAATTAGAGTGGATGAGATACACATAGAAGAAAAAAAAATATAGTGAGTAAAATTATGGTTACTAAGAATAAGGCAGACGAAATGATCATACAAACTTAATTAAGGATCATTAATCTAAGGATCATTATGTGAAGATATTGTGATATGTCTATTACTAACATCAAAATAATAGACTATAGCTAAAAATTCTACTTAAACGAAGACAAAACAGCTTTGGCCAGAAGTGTAATCATTTAAGCATATGTGCAAAGTGGTTGTAACAAATCAGCTTTGGCCAGAATTGAGACAATCACTTTAGTTATGCACTTGTTGAGTATGCCATCTATGAATGAATTAAATCAGCTTTGGCCAGAAATTAAGACATTCATGCTTATGATGCACACACAACATAGCTTTCATAATACTTGAATGATAAGTAGATGCATCAAATCAGCTTTGGCCAGAATTGATACATCAGAAGCTCATTCAAGTTAAGCCATTTTGGTTTTGTAAAATATTATTTGATCCTTATTAATTAACTAAGTGGTTACAAAAAATTTTTAGGTCACATTTAAACAGCTTAAAAAATAATGAGGTTTCGAGTCTTGTGCGATCAGTAATGCCCAAGTCTTGTGCGATTAGTAAAGCCCAAATCTTGTGCGATCAATAAGGCCCAAACACTTGTGCGATCAATAAGGCCCAAGTACTTGTGCGATCATTAAGGCCCAAAACTTGTGGATCAGTAATGTAACACCTGTGTCATTCCAACCATCAAACAAATGCCAAACCAATGAAATATTGTATTTCATACTTTGGACTTGTATAAATATGTGTATCTTTTGCACATATCAACTCTTGTTCGATTTCAAACTCTAAATCGCTTTCTGGAAGGTTATACGCGCACTAATGCGTAAATATAACCAGTTTAATCCAACGAACACTCCGGAATAGTGAAATAGGCTTAACATACCTTGAATAACCTTTACATAACTTATATATAAGTTTTGGAAGGTTTGGTGTGGTGAAATCAAGTTAAATCGCTTACAGGGACTAAAGTTGACAAACTGCGAAAGTATGCCAATTTGAACTGTAACAGACATTCCGGAACATGACCATAAGTTAAACACACCATAAATATCCTTTACATAGCTTAGAAATAGGCTTTAATGGGTTCGGTGTGCTAAAATAAACTTTTGGGTCATTCAGGGACTAAAAGTGTCAAAAAGTGCACAAGTTTGCATTTTCGCGCATAAATTACGTTCTGAATACATCCGGACATCCAAAAATTTATGTAAGCACTAAAATATTTTATTTTAGTGTTCTCCATAAGAAAAATCCATTCGTCGCGTCATTTGGTTCGTTTTTCGCATTCGGGACCAGATTCGATGTATTAGCCGTTGTTTAATTCACAACCACACATTCTAAACTTGCTTAGTCAGCGGATAAGGATGGAATTTTGGCACCATGACTTTGCAACACATGTATGGATGGAATTTAAACACCTAAACACCATAACTTTGCAACACATGTACGGATGGGATTAAGGCACGTTTTCCATGAAACGATCTTAACGGTTCGGGTATTCCTATAAATACCCCATACCCCCCATTGCTAAAATCACTAGAAACTTGATTTGAGAAACTCTAAGTTGAAACATTTGTTTCATACCTGAGATTTTTTAATCGAGTTTAGCATTCGGGGACCCTTCGTAAGTATTCTTTCGTTCTTTTCCTTATTTTACTGCTTTTCGAGTCAGAAAGTCAAACTTTGTTTGACTTTCAGCGTTGACCAGTAATGGTCAATGCGAAGTTCGTTTGAACTTCGCAACGTGAGTGTAATCACGTTGGTCATAGTCCCTTGGGACTATGCCCACTGATTACCACGTTGTCTAGGGTCGTAGGGTAAGCGATCTGATAAATCGCTTATACCTCGAACCCGACCCAGTTTGGTCGATCATTAGGATCCGACCAAACACATTAGGTGACCATAGTAGGTAGGGAATAACCTTCCGAGGTTATACCCTATGGTCACATCGTTTAAGTAGTTGTATGATAGGTAGTTTATATGCCTTAGGTAAATTACCAGAATACCCTTTTCATGTATAATTGGTAATTAAGCATATGTAACCTAAACCTTTGTCACATAACTGATTATGTAACATGTTTAGGCATATAACACTTGTCATAGGACTAGTTAGGCGGTCCGAACGCGTTTCACGCGAACGACGCGTTGAAGTAGCATAAGCTACCTAAACGGGTCGTAATGGGTCGTAGACACTTAGGTTAAGTTTCATTTAGTATGTAGGCTTTGTTAAACCAAATGACACGAGTCTCTACACTCGTTTGGTTTACAAACCCTAATGCTACCCAATCTTCCGATCTAGGTCCGGTTTATTAACATAGTTACCTATACTAGGTGCCGTTTGATATCCGCGATCTCTAGCATTATTTAGTTGTCACTCCAGAACTACTGAGCAATCTCAGGTGAGTACATAGACCACTCTTTTACTGTTTTCCAAACTCTCCTCCCACATCACCGCCGCCACCGCCTCTCCTCCCACATCACCGCCGCCACCACCTCTCCTCCCACAGCCCCGTCGTGCTGCCGCCACCACCACTCCTCCCCCAAACCGCCGCCGCCACCACTTCTCCTTCCACACCCCCGTGTTGGATTGAACAAGTTGAGAAATCTGCCTACAATCAAATCTGCTAAAGCTCTGATAAGAAGATGGATTGGAAACAAAGGGGAGTTGTTTATAAATCGATGAAGTGAAGGCCTGGACGGACCGTAGCTGAATACAGGCCGCCATTATCTAAAACAGAACAATCGATTTGATCAAATGAAATGGATTTGAAGAAGAAATGGATTAGATTTGGGTTGGTGCGTTTTTTGATGACAACCTTTCTTTAATTTTTTTTTTTTGAACAGCAAAACAACCTTTCTTTAATTTTAATGTGAACTTAATGAGATTCAACATGTTGGGTGTAATTCAGATGCTAAACTTCAACTTTTGTTTTTTTTGTTTTTTTTTTGTTTTAAAGCCGAATGGGTTTTGATTATGTTAATAACTTGATTATAGGTGTTGAAATTCTGAATTTTTGATTATGTTAATAAGTTGATTAATAGCTTGCAGAAGTTATAAAACAAACAGTCTTCTTCTTGCAAACTGTAGAGGTTTAGTCCACCTCTTCAGCTACAGATGTGGTCCGCAGACTGCAGACGTTTTACCTCTGAAAAAACAAACACCACCTTAGTGACCTAATTTAAAATTTCATAAAACATGGTTCTAGTTTGCAGCGGAAGGGAAAGTAGAACATATCGTAATTTAAAACCACAAGTTTGTTATCATGATACTTACGAACCACGCACTCCATCCGATTGCAACGTCCGTCCAAAGCTGTAACGAGCAACCTGCAAAGCATGCAGTAGAGTGTCAACATAACGTTGGCGAGTTCACGTGTTTGTAGTTTTCCAGTTTTAATTCCAAAAACTTGCTTCAACAGTTAATTTACTCATTTATACATGCCATGGGGAGCTACCCCGTAAGTAAGCCACTAAACTGTTTTTACAATACCGAATACTAGTCATCCGTACGTTTCCGTAGTGCCCCGTTTGTCAATGTTCTATCATCATTGACGGTTTGCCAGAGTCTATTAGTTCACGCCCGATCCCATACGCGGGCACGGTGTGAGGCTGGTGAGACCTAAATAGCGCTATCAACTAATAACCCGTTCGCCAGGCCCCGGCGATTAATCGGTATTAAGTAGTGAGGACTTGAGTGATAGAGTTTCGTTTAGTTTTGCTTGTTGCATCCAGTATAAATAGTAATTAACTAAGGGTCCCGCATAAGGGGAGTAAAGTAGGTTTGTATCCCTCACAGGGGATAGTGTTGTTACCCGTATCCCACACAAGGAGATAGAAATACCGTATCCCGCACAAGGATATAGTAAGCAATCCCAAACCATGAAAAGTTGTTTCGTTCCGTTTCCCAACCACCGGGAACGCATGCTTTAAGTAAAAAGTAGTGAACTCACCTTTGTTTTGCTCGGTTGACAATTTACTTGTGTTATGTTGGTCAACCATACCCTATTATGGTTATTAAATATTTATTAGGTTCGTATGCAAGGAATGTCACGTATAATTTACACGTATCTAACACGTAGCACGTAAGTCATTCTCGCCAATACGGTGTTGGGCCTATCCTAGCATATGAACAGTTAGACAGTAGCAGCACATAGTCCAGTTAAGCAGCGGCAAATAACACATAGTCCAAAACAGGTTATCACATAGTGCGGCCCAATAACGGAGTCAAACAGACCAGTCGAGACTAGGTGGTCTCGACTCGAGATCATGAGGTCTCGACTCGAGATCATGAGGTCTCGAGTCGCAACCAAGAGGTCTCGGGTCGCAAAACAGAAGATCTCGAGTTGTATACACTTGAGTCGCATCCTTTGAGGTCTCGAGTCTGGTCTCGAGTCTTTGGAGTGTGCTGGCTAGTCTCGAGTCGTCACTTGACGGTCTCGACTCGAAACCGGGGGTCTCGACTCGCACACCTGATGGACTCCTTCTAGAATGTACCGTGTTTGTACAACCCAATCAAATTTCATTAACATGCTTTATTCTACCGTACACTACCAAATTGGATAAAAACAACATTATTCAAATATTCATGGTATCTTCAAATAGTTCATCATTAGGGTTTTCATATTCAACTAGCATACTCTTCCTAAACGTTATGACCCTATCACTATTTTATCAATCTCATTATATTCCTAGGCTCATCTTCAAACTTCATTTTATAAAACTCATTCATGCCAAAATAGTCTCCAAAATAGCCTGATTCGGGGCTCCGGCGGTTCGCCGTCGCCAGTGATTACTCCTGCCGCCGTGTCGTCTCCATCCCCAACAGAAGCAGAAGTTGTCGCCCAAAAACACTACTACCCCCAAATTCCAAACCGCCATCAGAACCGCCACTGTTGCTTCAACTCACTGCCATACCACCATTGTCATCATCTCCGGCGGCTACAGTCTCAGTCGGCCTCCACCGGCATCAACTTCTTCATTATTATTAACAATAGCAGCAACGTTCATCATCATCATCCATTCGCGTTCATCACCGCTACCTCCGCCGTGAGTGGCGGCGGCGACACTGTCAAAATGAAGAGGGAGAGAGGGAGGGGGGTGGATGTGTGTGTAAGAAGAAAAAGGTGGGTGAGGGTTTATCGGAGAACATGATGATCGGAGGGTCGCCGGAGAAGCTCCGGTCACCGACGTGTGGAGAGGGGAGGGGAGTCTTGTGCGGCTGTACATGTATTAGGGTTTTAGTTTGTGGGAAAAATAAGAGGGGAAGTGGGTTTAAGGTGCTTAAATAGTGTAGAGTTTAGGTTAGTTGGGTTGGGCCTAGCCCAAGTGCGCGAATCCGTTAAACGATTAGGCGTCTCATTTAATTACACTAGCCCGGATATTCTAAAATATACCCGTGATATGTAATTATATTTCTAATCGCATGCGTTGTTATTTTGGAAATACATGTTAATACTAGTAAGAATAAGAATAATAAGAATAATGATAGTGATAATAATAATAATAACAGGCTCGTCTCACGACGATCAGGATCAAGGGTTCGAGTTGTCACATTCTCCCCATGTTACAGGAATCTCGTCCTCGAAATTTAAGCAAAATCCATACGATTCGCTCTATATGTATACATGGTCTCCATTACCATACACAAATACAAGCAGTTTCACGAAAGTCCACTAAACGAACATGCAAGTCACACAGCGCATAAGATCACATACCACAAAAAAATCATATAGCGTAAGATTCACAGAGTTTATACGTGTCTCACATAGTATAGAATTTTACAAATTTAATCATAACATCCAAGAAACGTACAGGAAAACCCGAAGTGTCACATTATCCCCAAGTTCAAGAAATTTCGTCCCGAAATTTAGCGCGCAGCCACTGACAAGCTAGTTTGTTTAAACGTTTTCACGGGGTGTCACATAATCCCCTTGTTGGCTTGAAATTTCTTCTAGAAATTTCAGTTGTAGCTTCAGTGCTGGAAGTAATGTTTGCAGACAACTGGGGATACGTGCGCAACATCTGGTTTTCTCATTCCCAGGTAAACTCTAGGCCATGGCGTGAGTTCCAACGAAATCGGTCTGTTGGTTACACTACGCTCGAGGGTTTTGATTTCTTGATTCCTGTTCTCAACCGGTTTCTCAATGAAGCGTAGCCGGTTGCTGATCATGAGTTCCGAAAAAAGGTACAATGAAAGTTTCGTCGGACAGAAACTTCTTCAGATTAGGCACGTGAAGGACATTGTGTACCGCATTCAGCTTTTCAGGCAGGTTTCGTCTGTAAGCAACCTTACCGATCCTCTCGGTAATTTCGAATGGTCCAATTCCTCGTGGATTAAGCTTGCCATGTTTGCCAAAGCGTACCACACCCTTGCAGGGTGAAATTCTAAGTAGAACCCAGTCTCCGATTAGGAATTCTAGAGGTTTCCTATGCTTATCCGCGTAGCCTCTCTGACGGTCTAGAGCTGCCGCCATGCATTGTCTGTTCTGGGCAATCCTACCCGTTGTGTCAAGTACAAGTTCTGGGTCGGAAATTTGGCTTCCGCCCAACATAGAGGTGACTGGCATTTGCGTTCGTGCAAGGCCTCAAATGGTGTTGTCTGAATGCTAGTGCGGTAGCAGTTGTTGGAAGGGAATTCTACAAAAGGGAAGTGTTACTCGTATCCACGGTCGATAACACATGTTCTTAGCATGCCTTTGAGTGTTTGGATGGTGCGTTTGGCCCGACCATCAGTTTGCGGGCGATAAGCGGTGTTCATGCTTAACAGTGAGCCAAAAGTCTTTTGTGCACAGCCTTGCGACGGATCGGATGCAAAACGTGGGTTACGATAAGATATAAGAGGAGTCGGCATCCCATGCCTAATATCTACTTCTATTAAGTAGATGGTTGCAAGTTCAAAAACTTGTTGGTTTCTTTGGTCGCGCGCCGTTACTGGCAGTCATGTTATCGATGCCCCGGACATGATAGCATAAGATAGAAGCACCTCGTAGATTATCTTCCAGTTGCTGGAGTTGAGGATCGTTTGAGGATCTCTCGAATGCTAGGTGATGCCCCTTTTGAGTTCAAATCGTGAGAGGTTGCGTATACGGTCGAGAAATGCGGGCTTTGTGGCGCTAAAAGTCGTGTACTGAAAACTTAGCGCCAGGCGGTTTTGCGTCGTAGAAGTTCCAAGGTAAAGCGTAGGAGTCGTTTGGATTCCCTACTGACCTTCAGAATAGGTTCGAGCGTCGCCGAAAGAAACAAGTGCCGAATATTGACAGGATGGAATAAATTCGAGTGTCGTGACTAGGTGTTGATCATATCGAGTTCGAAGAACAGTGCTTACGGTCTCCGTTACCCCCGGGGTATCCTTGGCTCGTTGCCCCAACGAGTAACATTCGAAGGAAGTATTTCGTTCAAACGGAGATTTATGCAGAATATAGTAGGATAAGAATCAGGGAATTCATAACACGGGTAGCGAGGTAATGTTTGAAGGGTAGTCAACGTTGGTGCGTTCAATTTGAGACAAAACATAAAAGGCTTGGTGGTCGGCAATAAGGATTTATCCGGTGTCGACGAGGTAGCTGGTCGTACATAAGCCGTGGGCGATTAGGATAAAGAACGTTGTTTTGCCGATAAGAGGTGTTACGTCAGTATGAATGACGCAACAAGAACCAAAGATAGAGAAGGACGGTCGTCGTATGGGTCGGGGGGGGGGGGGTTTAGGTTCACTAAAACGTCTAACAAGATGTTCTGAGCTGAGCCGTATGCGAAAAACGAGTTTGTGATCTCCCAAACATGTAAGTAACCAAATTTGAATAGACTACCGAAGTCGTGAGGACGAGTCCGAAGTAATGCTTGTGTCGTCGAAAGGCTTCCATGTAAGGTAATAAAAACATGTCTGAAAGGATACATTTGGATCACACGTCACCATTTTGAAGATTCAAGAAGTTTATTGACTAGTAGTCGAGCTTGCTGAATTTCCCCAAACTAGAGGGAAATCTGGTCAAGGTCTCAGTATGAGGGGGGGGGGGGTTTCGACGTGAAGATGTGAAAACAGGTTTTCAGGAAAGTACGATTGAAGTAACACATTGTTGAATTTCAAGGGATAAAAAGTTTGCTGACTAAAGGTCGAGTTCGTTGAATTCATTAATCTGGAGAGAAATCGGGTCAAGGTTTCCATATGAAGAAACGTGGATGTCGTGATAAAGGGACGATATAAGCGGGGATACCCTCTTGAGCAATGAACGCGGATTCGTACGAAAGCTAGCGGAAGGATTCACGGGATCAGAAAAGTCATCAAAGAATATCGGATCTGGAAAATGAAGGATAAGGTAAGCATCTAGGTCACCGTACTCGTCGGCGGGTTGACCGGCTCGTATCTTCGTCTTGCCACGCCTTCAAATACACCGGTTTGTAAGAAAGATATCACTTTGTTGGGTTTTGGGGCGTGCTAAGGTATAAGGTTGAACTTGAATACGGATTCACCATGTAACGGGGAATTAGGGGAAATAACCTTGTGGTCGATAGAAGGGTGATTCGATTGCTGGCACTACAATGAGAAGCATACACCGCGTATGCTTTTTGTGTTCGAGACATGCAAACAGGAACCCGAAAAGTGTAGACTTACTAGAGCACTTCAAGGATCCAGGTGATCAGTCGGGTGAGGGAACAAGTCTCACCACTAAAGTCGAGAAAGGAAATACGCAGGTAAAAAGGATGCGAATGGCGTCGTCATTCCTACTAACATCCTATGATATAGGGGTGGCTCCCCTTCGTCGATTCGTTCTCGTGACTTCTCTACGTGGTTCGTAGTAGGCTTCTCCTAAGCAGATATATCGAGTAAACATTCACCGCGCCGATTCGTTCTAATCCAGGGATGATATCAGGAAATATGTGGAAGAGGACTTGAAATAGTTGGTTCCTTGCCCTTAGTGCGTCGTGGTTTAGAATTAGGTTTGGGAGGACTCGCTCCTGCTTAACATGTAACACGCCAGCCTAGCCTTCATATGTTCCACTATGTTGAATACCAAATATACGCATACATACTAACACATATATGCTAATTGTACACATACACACATGCATGCTCACACACATAAGTAATGCACAAGTAAGTGTCGATAACCTACCATTACCAGGTGAGTATCTGAGGTTGACGGACCTTGCAATCCGGAGTGTGGTGTCGTTGTGGTTTTCGTTAAAGAACGGTTATAGTCTGGTTTTCATATAAAAATATTTTAAGTCCAAAACATTTTATATTTTAAACCTAGTTCACTATAACCAATGGCTCTGATACCAATCTGTCACACCCTCAAAATCCACACGCGGAGTATTACCGCGAGGCATGTGACGACCAGGATCTTACCACTAATTATTTTGAACGGATTAGTTATTGTTATAAACATTAGCATACTTAGTGACCTAATTTAAAATTTCATAAAACATGGTTCTAGTTTGCAGCGGAAGGGAAAGTAGAACATATCGTAATTTAAAACCACAAGTTTGTTATCATGATACTTATGAGCCACGCACTCCATCCGATTGCAACGTCCATCCAAAGCTGTAACGAGCAACCTGCAAAGCATGCAGTAGAGTGTCAACATAACGTTGGCGAGTTCACGTGTTTGTAGTTTTCCAGTTTTAATTCCAAAAACTTGCTTCAACAGTTAATTTACTCATTTATACATGCCATGGGGAGCTACCCCGTAAGTAAGCCACTAAACTGTTTTTACAATACCGAATACTAGTCATCCGTACGTTTCCGTAGTGCCCCGTTTGTCAATGTTCTATCATCATTGACGGTTTGCCAGAGTCTATTAGTTCACGCCCGATCCCATACGCGGGCACGGTGTGAGGCTGGTGAGACCTAAATAGCGCTATCAACTAATAACCCGTTCGCCAGGCCCCGGCGATTAATCGGTATTAAGTAGTGAGGACTTGAGTGATAGAGTTTCGTTTAGTTTTGCTTGTTGCATCCAGTATAAATAGTAATTAACTAAGGGTCCCGCATAAGGGGAGTAAAGTAGGTTTGTATCCCTCACAGGGGATAGTGTTGTTACCCGTATCCCACACAAGGAGATAGAAATACCGTATCCCGCACAAGGAGATAGTAAGCAATCCCAAACCATGAAAAGTTGTTTCGTTCCGTTTCCTAACCACCGGGAACGCATGCTTTAAGTAAAAAGTAGTGAACTCACCTTTGTTTTGCTCGGTTGACAATTTACTTGTGTTATGTTGGTCAACCATACCCTATTATGGTTATTAAATATTTATTAGGTTCGTATGCAAGGAATGTCACGTATAATTTACACGTATCTAACACGTAGCACGTAAGTCATTCTCGCCAATACGGTGTTGGGCCTATCCTAGCATATGAACAGTTAGACAGTAGCAGCACATAGTCCAGTTAAGCAGCGGCAAATAACACATAGTCCAAAACAGGTTATCACATAGTGCGGCCCAATAACGGAGTCAAACAGACCAGTCGAGACTAGGTGGTCTCGACTCGAGATCATGAGGTCTCGACTCGAGATCATGAGGTCTCGAGTCGCAACCAAGAGGTCTCGGGTCGCAAAACAGAAGATCTCGAGTTGTATACACTTGAGTCGCATCCTTTGAGGTCTCGAGTCTGGTCTCGAGTCTTTGGAGTGTGCTGGCTAGTCTCGAGTCGTCACTTGACGGTCTCGACTCGAAACCGGGGGTCTCGACTCGCACACCTGATGGACTCCTTCTAGAATGTACCGTGTTTGTACAACCCAATCAAATTTCATTAACATGCTTTATTCTACCGTACACTACCAAATTGGATAAAAACAACATTATTCAAATATTCATGGTATCTTCAAATAGTTCATCATTAGGGTTTTCATATTCAACTAGCATACTCTTCCTAAACGTTATGACCCTATCACTATTTTATCAATCTCATTATATTCCTAGGCTCATCTTCAAACTTCATTTTATAAAACTCATTCATGCCAAAATAGTCTCCAAAATAGCCTGATTCGGGGCTCCGGCGGTTCGCCGTCGCCAGTGATTACTCCTGCCGCCGTGTCGTCTCCATCCCCAACAGAAGCAGAAGTTGTCGCCCAAAAACACTACTACCCCCAAATTCCAAACCGCCATCAGAACCGCCACTGTTGCTTCAACTCACTGCCATACCACCATTGTCATCATCTCCGGCGGCTACAGTCTCAGTCGGCCTCCACCGGCATCAACTTCTTCATTATTATTAACAATAGCAGCAACGTTCATCATCATCATCCATCCGAGTTCATCACCGCTACCTCCGCCGTGAGTGGCGGCGGCGACACTGTCAAAATGAAGAGGGAGAGAGGGAGGGGGGTGGATGTGTGTGTAAGAAGAAAAAGGTGGGTGAGGGTTTATCGGAGAACATGATGATCGGAGGGTCGCCGGAGAAGCTCCGGTCACCGGCGTGTGGAGAGGGGAGGGGAGTCTTGTGCGGCTGTACATGTATTAGGGTTTTAGTTTGTGGGAAAAATAAGAGGGGAAGTGGGTTTAGGGTGCTTAAATAGTGTAGAGTTTAGGTTAGTTGGGTTGGGCCTAGCCCAAGTGCGCGAATCCGTTAAACGATTAGGCGTCTCATTTAATTACACTAGCCCGGATATTCTAAAATATACCCGTGATATGTAATTATATTTCTAATCGCATGCGTTGTTATTTTGGAAATACATGTTAATACTAGTAAGAATAAGAATAATAAGAATAATGATAGTGATAATAATAATAATAACAGGCTCGTCTCACGACGATCAGGATGAAGGGTTCGAGTTGTCACATTCTCCCCATGTTACAGGAATTTCGTCCTCGAAATTTAAGCAAAATCCATACGATTCGCTCTATATGTATACATGGACTCCATTACCATACACAAATACAAGCAGTTTCACGAAAGTCCACTAAACGAACATGCAAGTCACACAGCGCATAAGATCACATACCACAAAAAAATCATGTAGCGTAAGATTCACATAGTTTGTACGTGTCTCACATAGTATAGAATTTCACAAATTTAATCATAACATCCAAGAAACGTACAGGAAAACCCGAAGTGTCACAACGTTTTTGTGTATATATATGTTTACTACTAGGTCGGTTCTTGAGATTTATGGTGTTAAATTTTCAATTCTCTTGTTACATTTCAGTAGTATTTAAAAAAAAATATATCAAAATACATCAAAATATGTCAAATTGGTTTTTGAAGTATAGGTGGGACAAATTTTTTCAATATTGTAATTTTCCCGTTAATATATGATAAATTTTATATTTTATGTACATTGCAATAGACACTAAATAAGACAAGACTTTATTTATTAAGATACAATAGCAAAATCCAGATGTTATATATATAGTCACGAAATTATACATAAAAAACACATGTAAAGGCTTGGGCATGTGTTGAAAGGTCATAAAATTCAAATGAAACGGCTTGGGGTAGGTGGCAATGCTGAAGCGGCTTAGATCCAGGGTGTAGCGGCTCGGGATGGGGCGAAGCGGCTCGGCTTGGCCATGAAACGGCATGGCTTGGCAGTACCACAAAGCGGCATAAATCAGAGATTGGGCGAAGCGGCTCGGCTTGGGCATGAAACGGCTCGGCTTGGGCATGTAGCGGCATAAAGCCGGTTCAGCTAGGAGGACACGTGTCCGCTTGGTTGTGGCTGGATTGAAGGTGCTTAAAAATGACGGTTCACTGGGATGGGGGAGCGTGACCGGGCTTTTTTATGCCTGGTCAAATGGCTAGTTTTGTAGATTGGCTTGGTCATAGGCCACTGCGGTAATTTTCCCAAAAAAATAGAGTAAATTATACCGTTAGGTTTCTATGCTTTGAGTTAAGGATTAGTATTTGGAATCGGGTATTGGTATCAAATTGATATTATACCGATATCAACCATATCAAGTATATTCGGTACTGATATCGGTATCTACTTTCTCTGTTTTTTAATATCGTTACGGTACCGGTATTTACGGGTAAAACACCGGTAAATACCGATAGCGGTACCAAACCGGTATATTCTGTATCGATACTCACTTTTCCCCTGTTTTTCGATACTGGTATTTTCGGTACCAAACGGATATCGTGCTCATCCCTACTTTGAGTCAAATTACGATTTTCTCAACCTTGTCTTTTTTTTCCCTGAAAGTTCGAAAGTCTATTTTTCTTTAATTCTTAGTCCACTACACTAACCGGTTAGAATCAAATATAAAGTCTTTAAAAACGAGAAGTCATAAAAAGACTATAAAACGGACTCCTATTTACCTCATTCAAACGACATTGAAACCGTCTTATTGAACTCTACGATATGAGATTTTAGGTTTGTGCTTTTAGATGTTTAACTTCTAGATTTTAGAATTTTTGTTTAAATAATTGTGTCTTTTTATCAATTATAGTGTCTTTTTTTATATTTGCGTTATTGTCTTTTTGCGACTCACTGTGTCTTTTTTTTTTTTTTTTTGAAATTGTGTTCTATTTTTGGGCATTGTTTTATATTTTATTTGATATTGTGTTATATTTTAAGATCCACTGTGTCTTTGTAAACTTCTCATTTTTAGAATATTTTGTAGGATAACTTTAACCCAACACTAATATGTTTGAGTTTTTATGTTAAGCATATGTAGAATTACTTTTTTTTACCATTTCCATACTATAAATTTTCAACATTTGTATGCAAAGAGTGGTTGTACCCAATGCTTAGGGGATTTTCAAAAAAAAAAAAAAAAAAAAAACTTGATTTTCCACTTTCAACCCAAACCTATTTGATTTTTTTACTTTTAACCGAAAAGTTTTCGTCTTTCGCAATTTAATCTCACAATTTTTTTACTTTCAACTTTAGTCACTTATACTTTTCATCTTACGCAAAATTTTCATTTCACGTTCCGTTTTAAATTCTGCAAGTTAACACGGCACAATGTGTGTGCGGTTCAACATTTTTACGTTGTCTATTTTTTCCAGTTTGATAGGTTCGTTGCAACGCACGGGTCCTAGGTCAACTTAGTTATTATTTTCTACGTTTTACGTCTCGGTCTAAGTTATTCGCATTAACACGCTGCAAATTCAGTTTTGATGGCCCCGCCGCAAACCGGGGGTGCTTAATACTAGTTAGTCTTAAAAAACAAACCACAAAGACCATATGTAAATTTCTCTAATTTATTATGTCAAATTTATTTATTACTGTTACTATTATTTCTATTGTTCTTATTATTATATTAGTTGTTTAGTATACTAAAAATATACAATAATAACTATTATTGTCCGAATGGATTCACGCACTGTAATTTTATGGCGCCTAATAATAACATGCGGAGGTGGCAGTGATTAATACCGACGGGTGGTGGCGAATGGTCAGAGGTGGTGTTAACCCATATGTATTTGTTTTAAGTTAGCAAGTTTCAAGAGAACTCGTCTCTGGATCGGCTTATTTAATATTTAAATATTTAGGGTAAGTTGTTGTTTTGGTCCTTATGGTTTATAGCAAATTGCTATATTTTACAAATATGAAAAGTCTTGCAAATTAGAAATTACACACCAACGTTTCAACTTATTGCGATTTCAGCCCACATGACTAACTCCATCCACCTTGATGTTAAGTCCGGTTACATGCCAAGCATGTGATGGGCAATTTGGAAAAATTACACCTCAATTGAAAAGGCCAGGTATTATTTAACTCCACATTCTTTCATCTCCACACTATATTGAAGAAATCCTAGATTTCTAACTAAATACACATTTGCTTGGCATCTGACTTGGATTTAACAACAAGGTGGATGGAGTTAGTCATGTTTTCAATCCGGCACCACCGGCTCCAAGCGGGCACCACGGGGCACCACCTGGGTACCATCGGCATCGCATGCAAAATCGGTCACCTGTAAAAACAATCGACATCGAAGCCAGCCAACAGAAGCACACAAAACATCTATAATAAAACACTCAATACCCATTTCATAAAAAATACCCAAATCAAAGGAAAACCCAGCAACAATAACAAATAAACATGCTATACAGACCCAAAATCAAATTTCATTCAAAGAATGCAACCATCAGTATCACAAAGACCCAAAATCAAATTTCATTTAAAGAATGCAACCATCAGTATCACAAGACCCAAAAATCAAAACTCATTCAAAGCAATTTGTGTAATTGCAAAACAACATAAACAAATCGTACCTTTGGACTCACGAAAGGTTGACCGGCCGGAGGTCCGCCGCCAGGTTGCTTCAGGGGTGTGGGTGATCGGCCGGAGGTCCGCCGTCACCGGTGATCAGGAACCCAAGGGTTTCCCTAATCTATTTCTCCATCTCTCCTGTAACCACACAGACCAGTGAAAGATTTTAATAGACAGAGGTGAGAAATTGGGGGTTTCAATTTTTGGATTTTTAGAGAGAGGGAGGTTAGAGATGATGGTGGTCTGCAACTTTAAAGACAGGGGTGTGGGTGACCCAGCCGGAGGTCAGAACAACACCGGAACCGTCGCCGGCGGCGGCGTCTTTCTCTCTCTCTCTTTCTGCAACTTTCTTTCTCCTCGATCTCTCTCGTCGGAGCAAGAACTGGCCGGCATAGTCGCCGAAGTCCAGCTCTCTACCACAGAAAACATCACAGGGGACATCGCCGGAGTAAAATGCAGAGACAGAGAGATATTAGGGGGTGAATGATTTTAAAGAGATATGGGGGTTTTAAATTTCAAGAGAGAGAAAGACGAGAGATGTCAAAAAGTCTGCTGTCTTTAAATGCAGAGAAGGGGAGAGATTTGACATTTAGGGTAAATGACCAAAATACCCCTTAGGTTATAAAATACTAGTGCATACGTGGCAAAGTCTGATTGGTGGAAAGTGGTTCTCGCGGTTATCGCAACTGGGGTGGTTTTCATTTTAGCAGCACTCTCTCTCTCTCTCTCTCTATATATATATATATATATATATATATAGGAGAATGATCCGTTAGGAACCACCTTTATTGCGAGAACCACGATAACCAATGTCAACACAACCAAAAAATACCTAAAAAAATATAAAAAACACCCAAATTTTTTTTATTTTACTATTTTTTTTTGGAAAAATTGCTATATTTCGTCAATA
Source organism: Helianthus tuberosus (assembly GCA_030545235.1). Lineage (NCBI taxonomy): Eukaryota > Viridiplantae > Streptophyta > Magnoliopsida > Asterales > Asteraceae > Helianthus > Helianthus tuberosus. The sequence goes on from CM060363.1 coordinate 134,704,079, forward strand.
ATAAAAAAAATTCAAAATAAATAAATAAATAAATAAAATTTCGAGTAACAGTTATCCATGCACATGTGCATTTGTATCGTTTCTTTGACAAATTCCGTAATTTATTACAAATATCAGACAATTGCACTTTCATTTACACTAGCATTCATAATACACTACTTTTTACATTAACAATAATAGAAATGCACATGTGCATCTATATGTATGAACTTGTTATAACATTAACAACACTAGAAATGAACATGTGCATCAATATATATGAACATGTTATAACGTGTTTTAGTACACCACTTTGAATACACATTCCCTTTCATCTATCATACCATCCATACTACACTACCATTACCTCCTACCATCCGTAATACAATACCGTTGCTTTTTACCATCCATAATACAATATTATTACCAATATTTCACTTTATTATATGTACATCAACACCCTTTATACCATCCAAACAACATATTACATCATAAAGTGGTAAATATAATCAAACCATCAACCACTAGATATAACTAACCAAAACACATGTATATGGACCCACTTCATCATTTAAAATCACAAATTTTTTGTACCAAAACACCTTATTTCATGTTGATACATATAGATGCACATGTGCATTTCTAATATTGGTAATATAAACAGTAGTGTATTACATATGGTAGTGTAAATGAAAATGCATTTTTCTACTACTGGTAATATATTATGAAATTTGTCCAAGAAATGATACATATGCACATGTGCATCCATAACTGTTACTCGAAAAAAAAAAACTTTTTTTTGAAATAAAATATAGCGATTTTTATTAGAAAAATATTAAAAAAAAAATTTGTGGGTTTTTTGGATTTTTTTAGGTATTTTTTGTGTTCACATTAGTTCTCGCGGTTCTCGCAATAAAGGTGGTTCTCAAATGAACCTTACCCTATATATATAATCTCTAAATTTCGATCAAAATATAAATTACATCCAAATTGAATATATTCCCTCCCTACCACTTATTTATAAGTTCTAACCTAACTTACAGTCTTGCATCGCTATCTATAACCAACCTATCTTCTAAATTTTGGTCTTCTAACATGTTCGTAGTTTATTGATGCGTGCGAAGTGTTACTTATATTAGGTATATATTTTAAGCCCTTTTTAACACTTATTTTAGCCAAGTTTTAAATTTATAAAACACGATATTTTACTAACACTAAACACACATATGGGCAAGTGCACCCATCGTTGAGCGTAGTATAGCGTTGGTAAGATACCGAGGTCGTCCAAGGACACAAGAGCTTTTAGTACCGGTTTATCCTCAACGTCTAATCAAAATAAAAGTTTAGAAAAATGTTTTAAACTAAGAAAAATAAAAACTAACTAAAATGCTGAAAAATAAAAATAAAATAAAATAAAACAGATAGACAAGATGAATCACTTGGTTCCGACTCGTATCTAGTATAACCTTTGATTATTTCCGCACTTTTGCACATAATTAAGAGATTATCTTAGTTATTGTAGTAGGCCCCTCTTTTGAAGGTGACGTTACCCTCACCCCAGTAGTTTGAGTCAGCAAGGATACAATCCTAAAAGGGTGGATTATTGGAAGATAATGAATTAAGTTATTAATGCAGTATTGTGGTAGGCCCCGCTTTTGGCGGTGACGTTACCCTCGGCTAAGTAGTCTGAGTCAGCAGGGATACAGTCCTAAATAGCCGGGTTATAGTATTAATAGTAGTTAACTTATGAGGGGATCAAAGAGTTTGGACCCCCGCCATCCAATACCTTGAAGTATTGAAGGAGGTCCTACTAAATTTGACCCAGGTCCATTGCAGGACCTCTAAACGCTGAACAATGGCAAGACCTTTACCAAACCGTTCCCTTAACCCCCGACCAGGTAGCCAACATACCTCCATATAGACCGTGCAGATATGAATGGTGAAAATCCTTTATTTTATATAGACAGTAAAATAATGCCAAGACACCACGGACAAACGATAAGGAAAGATCACCTTCAACATAAGTAACTAGTTATTAAAGTCATTAATACAAAACCAAATAAAAAGTGCAAAAGATTAGAAATAAAAAGTATTATACTAGACACTTTGTCTTCACCAAGTGATGTAAGAGACTTAGGCAAACATGGCCTTGATTGTCAAGAACTCTTACGATCAATCTTGGATCCCGAGACGACTCACACACTCTATGATGGACAATGGATGATGGTGGTGGATGATGGTGTTGTGATGGTGGTGGGTGGTGGATGAAGTGTGAGAGAGGTGTTGTGCCAAGGGATGAGATGAAATGAATCCAAGCACTCCTATTTATAGGCTGAACAGAGAGCTGGGCACGGCCCCGTGTCCGCTGGGCACGGCCCCGTGCCTGTCTGACACTCTCTCTCCTCATTAATTGTATTTCGCAATTACAATTAATGCGCCTGCTGTACTTTCGACACGCCCCCGTGTTCACTGGGCACGGCCCCGTGGTGGGCAATAGAAGCTTCTATAAGTTTGTCTTTTCTGCTGCTTCTTGGGCACGCCCCCGTGCTGGCTGAGCACGGGGCGTGTTCAGTGTTCTGCCTTCTCTATTTTGCTTGGGAAGATGCCGTTGAGGGGTCGGGCAGTCCACTAATGTTCCTTTCCTTGTATTTATGTTGGATTTAGCTGTCTTTTTGCTTCTTTTGTGTTTTTGAGCTCATTTAATCCTGAAAATACAAAAGGAAGACAAAAACACTCTTTTTCCAATATTAGTACTTAAAAAGGGTTAGTTTTATGCCTCATTTGATGTAATTTATATGTTGCATTTTACACACATCAAATACCCCCACACTTGAACTTTTGCTTGTCCTCAAGCAAAACTCTTTAACATGTGGCTTACACTCCCAAATGGAATGGGTAGAAGAGAAGGTTTTTGGCTTGTCGTAGAGTGTTGGGAATCCAAGATCTTTTTGGGTTTTATCTTTATTTATTTACAATCCTATTCGTAATGATTTATTTAGAACTTTTCATAGGAGAAATTACATATTTGGGCATAACATGCCTTTTTAAAATTCTATTTATATACAAGTTCACATACCTCACGGGAGAAATCACTCACACTCGGCCGAAGGTGTATTTTTAGTGAATCACTCGAGAGCGGCATGGAACTTATTCCTACCATAAGCTTGCCAAGCAATCAATCCTCATCCTTTTTAACTTTTATACCTTTGTAAATATCAAGAGGACTTTGTGGGTTAAGGGTTAGGCTTGGGTTAAAGGTAGGTGGTTGGGATAGTGGTTAGTGGTTAGTAGAAAAAGGGCGAAAAAGCGTAACAAGTGTCGGTTTTCGTAAGATTTTCTATTTTTGCAACTTTTTATTTTGATGAAGCTTTTATTCAAACAAAGTTATTTTTGATGAACTTGTTTGTTTATTTATTTATTTATTTATTTTTACGAAAAACCGAACTTGTTACTAAAACAAAGGGTTAAAAATAAAAAGGTTTTGGTGGGTAAAAGGGTTTTTGGTTTGGGTGATGAAATGAAAAGGTTTAGGCTCAAAAGGGGTTAACTAGGGGGATTTTTTTGGGCAGGTGGTAAAAGAAAAAGAAAAATAATGGTGTAGAAATAAAAAGGGGTTAGTCCTAATGCCTCCATCATTTACTTACTCGGGTTTAAGTTGATAAGGACCGGGAATGTATCGTCAAGGCAAGTTCTAGAGTTGTAAGAACCAAGCAGCTATTCACACAAGAAACGAAAAATGAGCATTTAGTCTAATGATATGTAATTGTATGCTCAATAAAGGCTCAAAACTCACTTTTGTGGGAATGGGTTTTTATGTGATCAAGTATATATAATCAAATTTTAACTAAGTTTGTCATGCCTTTTCATAATTTTCTTATGTTGGTTCTTTTTTATCACTACGCTATCGGTTGTAAATTCGTAAAAATATAACCTTTTTGAGAACTTGAATTTCCCGAGTTAAACCTAGACAAGTAAAAAAAAAATGAAATTTTTGAAAAAATTTGGGGTGATTAGCGGTTCCAATAGAGTTTTGTGTAAGGCTTGTATTTAGGACTTGCAAAATTCAAGGTTTTAGCATCCCCCCCACACTTAAATTACACATTGTCCTCAATGTGTCCCAAAAATAATTTTTTAGGTTGATTAGATGTGTAAAATGGTGTAAAAAGCAAAAAATTTCTGTTACTGGTCGCTGAACACGGCCCCGTGTTGTCCGGGCACGGCCCCGTGTTCAAGTGCCAGTAACAAGATTAAAATAAGAGAAGCAGAAGTCTGGACACGGGGGCGTGTTGGGTGAACACGGCCCGTGTCCAGTTACCTGAACTGGGCGTGTTCTGCAGGTGGTTCAGCACGGGGCCGTGTTGGTTGGGCACGGCCCGTGTTGAACCTTCTGAAATGGAGAGAATTGTCGGGTTGCCTTGTTCTTGTGCATGAGTTCATTTTTCTCGTTCCCCTTTTCATCCTTTACCACCATGAGTGTGTTTTATTCCTGAAAATTAAAACTAACTAGAAAACATAAAAATTATTCTAAATTAAACTAAGGATAGTTCCGCGGAATGCCTCCGTGGTGCGCCACGTTTATATGGGTCCTTGGCTAGACCCAAAGCCGGTCATATGTCACCTAAGTGGGATGTATTGCATCCCATGTTACACCGTCGGAGAGCATCATCCAAGCTTGAGTCTATGACCTGCATGTAGTTGACCGGGTCTTCGTCCTCAATTCTTTTTCCACATTCAAACTTCACCTCCTTATCCCCAAACTTCAATGTTAACGTTCCGTCATTCATGTCCACCACCGCATGGGCGGTGGCTAGAAATGGCCTCCCAAGGATGAGAGGGACATCGGTGTCTTCTTCCATGTCTAAGATGACAAAGTCGGTTGGAAAAACGAAGTTGTCAACTTTTACCAATAATTTCTCAGCGACACCTTGCGGAAATTTGACGGATCTGTCGGCGAGTTGTATGCTCATCTTTGTAGGGCTTGTTGTTCCTAGGCCGAGTCGTTTGAACATTGATGTGGGCATGAGGTTAATGCTAGCCCCAAGATCGGCTAATGCATTACGAACGGGAGATCCCCCAATCGAGCAAGGGATTGTGAAACTCCCGGGATCGATTTTCTTTTGTGGAAGTTTGTTGAGCACTAAGGCGGAGCATTCTTCGCCTAAGTTAACTAATTGCAATGATTCAATTTTCCTTTTGTTTGTGAGGAAATCCCTCATAAATTTTGAGTATTTAGGCATTTGGGTTAGGACCTCGATAAAAGGAATATTAACATGCAATTGTTTTAGCAAATTTTCAAATTTAGCGAATTGCTCATCGGTCTTTTGACGATTTAACCTACCGGGGTACGGAATAGGAGGAGTCTTGGTGGCCTCTTGAGTTGGTAGAGAAGCCTTTTCTGGCGCAGGAGGGGTCACATGCTGGCTAGAATGGCTTCTTTCACTTGGCGGCAATGGAGCATCCTCGGGACCCACGGTTCGATTTCTTAATGTGATGAGATGTACTTGTGCCTTCGGGTTGGTTTCGGTATTACTAGGTAACGCGCCTTGTGGTCTCTCGGAGAAATTTTGAGCTAGTTGATTTAATTGTTTTTCAACGTTTTGAATGCTAGCTTGTTGATTTCTAAAATTCGATTCCAATTGTTGAAATCGATCCGAGTTTTTCTTTTCAATGTCAGAGATGAGTCGAGATATAGTATCTTCAAGCCTTTCTCTTCCACCTTGTTGTTGAGAGAAATTTTGTGGTTGTTGAAAATTAGTTCGTTGGTTTTGTTGGTTACTACTATTGCCGGGATCTCTCCAACCAAGATTTGGGTGGTTACGCCATCCTTGGTTGTAGGTACCCGTTGGAGGACCCGACGGCCTAGGTCTATTATCCAAGTAGTTTACCGTTTCTGTTTGTTCATCTAATTCTTTCATACAACTCCAATTTTCATGTGACCCACCACACCCTTCACAAGCCATAACCGAGGCCGTTTTTGTCATTTCTAGCTTTTTCATTTTTGAAGAGAGGGCCTCGATTTGGGCTTGTAAAGAGGTGCTTTCATCAACCTTATGGGCGCCCGGGGCAATAGATTTATTACCTCGGGGGGTGTGCCATTGAAAATTGGTTTGAGCAATTTCCTCAATTTGGTTATATATTTCATTTGGGCGACGATTACCTAAAAGTCCCCCGGAGCTTGAATCAAGTGTTTGTCTTGTGTGTGGCAACAACCCATTGTAGAAAGTGGATACTTGTTGCCACACTGCTAGACCGTGATGAGGACACTTTCTTAGAAGCTCCTTGAACCTTTCCCAAGTTTCATATAAGGATTCCCCATCCTCTTGTGAGTATGTATTAATTTCAGTCATTAATTTAGCCGTTTTAGCAGGAGGGAAATACTTATATAAAAACTTTTGGGCAAGTTCATCCCAAGTGTTTACCGATCCAACTGGGAGGGTGTTAAGCCAAGCCTTAGCTCGGTCTTTTAGTGAAAATGGAAACATTCGAAGGCGGATGGCGTCATTTGATGCTCCATTGATCCGAAAGGTATCACATATTTCTAAGAAGTTAGTAATATGTAGATGGGGATCCTCGTCCGCAAGCCCGTGGAAGGTTGCGGAGTTTTGGAGCATTTGTATCAAATGCGGCCGAAGTTCGAAGTTGTTGGCTTCGACATTCGGTGCGTTGATAGCGGCGCCGAGATTGCCTACGGTGGGCCGTAGGTAGTCCATGAGGGTACGTTGGTCCGCCATTGGAAGTGGGTCCCCCGAGACTTTCTCTTGATTTTTGGCTTTAAGTCTTTTTCTGAGAAAGCGTTCGGGTTCTTCTAGAGGTTCTTTTATGTCTCTACTAGAACTGGAGCTCATGCACTACGTAGGAGGTTCAAATGTGGCGCCTAGGTTCCAAGTCCTGCAATAAAGACAGAAAAGAACGTTGGTCAGAATATTCACCACGGCCCCCTGCTCAGCGAACACGGCCCGTGGTCAGAGGCACAGTGATTGATTTCTGGATCCCTGTTACTGGGAGTTGGACACGACCTCGTGTTACACCGACACGACCCCGTGTTCAGCTCTCTGTAACTCAGAAAATAAAATCTGCCAGTGATGATGCTGGGCACGGCCCGTGTCTGACAGGGCACGGCCCGTGCTGAGCGCTGCAGAAGCTGAAAAACTAAGAAAATCATAAAAAAATTAAAAAGAAAAATAAAAGATGATTAGGTCGTTGATTCCTAACTTTCTTAAAATCCTTGTGTCCCCGGCAACGGCGCCAAAAACTTGATGCGTGCGAAGTGTTACTTATATTAGGTATATATTTTAAGCCCTTTTTAACACTTATTTTAGCCAAGTTTTAAATTTATAAAACACGATATTTTACTAACACTAAACACACATATGGGCAAGTGCACCCATCGTTGAGCGTAGTATAGCGTTGGTAAGATACCGAGGTCGTCCAAGGACACAAGAGCTTTTAGTACCGGTTTATCCTCAACGTCTAATCAAAATAAAAGTTTAGAAAAATGTTTTAAACTAAGAAAAATAAAAACTAACTAAAATGCTGAAAAATAAAAATAAAATAAAATAAAACAGATAGACAAGATGAATCACTTGGTTCCGACTCGTATCTAGTATAACCTTTGATTATTTCCGCACTTTTGCACATAATTAAGAGATTATCTTAGTTATTGTAGTAGGCCCCTCTTTTGAAGGTGACGTTACCCTCACCCTAGTAGTTTGAGTTAGCAAGGATACAATCCTAAAAGGGTGGATTATTGGAAGATAATGAATTAAGTTATTAATGCAGTATTGTGGTAGGCCCCGCTTTTGGCGGTGACGTTACCCTCGGCTAAGTAGTCTGAGTCAGCAGGGATACAGTCCTAAATAGCCGGGTTATAGTATTAATAGTAGTTAACTTATGAGGGGATCAAAGAGTTTGGACCCCCGCCATCCAATACCTTGAAGTATTGAAGGAGGTCCTACTAAATTTGACCCAGGTCCATTGCAGGACCTCTAAACGCTGAACAATGGCAAGACCTTTACCAAACCGTTCCCTTAACCCCCGACCAGGTAGCCAACATACCTCCATATAGACCGTGGAGATATGAATGGTGAAAATCCTTTATTTTATATAGACAGTAAAATAATGCCAAGACACCACGGACAAACGATAAGGAAAGATCACCTTCAACATAAGTAACTAGTTATTAAAGTCATTAATACAAAACCAAATAAAAAGTGCAAAAGATTAGAAATAAAAAGTATTATACTAGACACTTTGTCTTCACCAAGTGATGTAAGAGACTTAGGCAAACATGGCCTTGATTGTCAAGAACTCTTACGATCAATCTTGGATCCCGAGACGACTCACACACTCTATGATGGACAATGGATGATGGTGGTGGATGATGGTGTTGTGATGGTGGTGGGTGGTGGATGAAGTGTGAGAGAGGTGTTGTGCCAAGGGATGAGATGAAATGAATCCAAGCACTCCTATTTATAGGCTGAACAGAGAGCTGGGCACGGCCCCGTGTCCGCTGGGCACGGCCCCGTGCCTGTCTGACACTCTCTCTCCTCATTAATTGTAATTCGCAATTACAATTAATGCGCCTGCTGTACTTTCGACACGCCCCCCGTGTTCATTGGGCACGGCCCCGTGGTGGGCAATAGAAGCTTCTATAGGTTTGTCTTTTCTGCTGCTTCTTGGGCACGCCCCCGTGCTGGCTGAGCACGGGGCGTGTTCAGTGTTCTGCCTTCTCTATTTTGCTTGGGAAGATGCCGTTGAGGGGTCGGGCAGTCCACTAATGGTCCTTTCCTTGTATTTATGTTGGATTTAGTTGTCTTTTTGCTTCTTTTGTGTTTTTGAGCTCATTTAATCCTGAAAATACAAAAGGAAGACAAAAACACTCTTTTTCCAATATTAGTACTTAAAAAGGGTTAGTTTTATGCCTCATTTGATGTAATTTATATGTTGCATTTTACACACATCATTTATTAATTTTGTAGAATACTATATAATTTACTATATATATAAAAGCTTATAAAAATCTTTCGGGCCTTTTAAAAGTTTGGGCCTTGAGCGACGGCACGGGTTGGCCGGCCTAAGAGACGGCCCTGATCATGAAAAAAATATACACATTTAAATAAATATGCACTTTCTGATCGTTTGACTAATGCTTATATATTTTAATAACTTCAATCGAGGAACTATTGCAAAGTGGATTACAGGAAGACGATTGTTGTTAGTCATGTAAAAAATGAAACATGTAACATACAGGGAATTCATTAAAAATTTGAACGAATAAACGCATCACACATGCTTCACGAACGTGAACGTTAACTGGCTAGGAACGGATGTAAGAAATGCAAAATCGTTCGCCAAATGGAACTGGAAATAACGGAATTATACCAAACATATCAGATGATTAAGGAAATCGGTACATTAACATATTGGAAGATAAAGATTAAACAACATATTAGTGAATATTCGTAAAGAAATGCAAGTCTATATATGCATGCTTACTTGAAAATGGCCTCCATTATGTTGTATGAATACTTAAAATTCATGTCTACATTAGTGAAGATTCATAAAATACGTATGCATACTCTAATTGGCTTCTTGGTGAAAATTCTATCACAGAATTGGTGAAACTATGGATGCCTGTTACGAATGGGGTCGATGATATATTTTGAAAGTATTGGAGAAAGTGGAAGATGAAAATAAAATATTAAATTGGGTTGAATGTGGGGAGCCGTAAATTTTGAAAAGAAATGTTGGGTTTTGTTGGTTTTCTAATATATAAAGGTAATTTAATTTGAATGGCTGCGTTGATTTACGAATGCTTTTTGTATGCGCGTGAGCGCGTCGGTTTGGATATCGTATTATATAATTTTATTTTATTCCGAAACGGTGTGTAAATATGGTTTTTGTGTGGACATGATGGTTGGATAAGTAAGTGGTATCCAAGTTAGTTTTTGTAGTATTATATAATTACTTGTATTAAAAAATATAAAATAAAGAAGTGAAGTATGAAAAATAGAGAACGAGTATCACGCATAGCAATGAAAAAAATGTACATTCTTTTACTTTCAACGATGGCTTCTTGCAACTATTGACCCCGAAGAAATTCAAACATCGCAGCCCCTACCCATCCTCCCAGTCCTTCACGGCCACCGATAAAAAACAAAATGTAAATAAGTAGAGACATAGGGGCTGTTTGGTAGCCTCTGAATGGTCATTAAGAGGCTACCTTTTAATGGAACCATTAAGAATTTTACCAATGAGAATGTAGAAGAATGTGACATGTGATGATTTTCCATTAAGAGGTTACCTCTTAACCATTCAGACTTGAGGTTACCTCTTATTCATTCAAAGGTTTTAAACCATTAAGAGGTAATATCTGAATGGTCATTAAGAGGCTACCAAACAGCCCTATAGTCATGTCTCATGTTCAATCATAGGCAAAGGTAAAAAATTTAGAATATTGGTGAATAGTAGAGAAAACATTGTCATTCAAAAAAAAAATATTGGACATATTTTAGCTTTTCTTTTGCTATAACGAGTTCACCGAAAATGACCGAGTTCCTATCGTTTACCTTTTTTACCTTTGTTATTTACCATATTGTTTTATCTTTTCTTACTATTTTGATGTTCAGAGTCAAGTTACGATGCAAATAGCATAACACATTTAGATATCATTTTGTTTAATTTTACGAACTTTTTTATCGATAGTCATAGTGTGCGATACATTTTGAATTCCAATAGCGTCCCAATGCAACTCATGGGTTAATAAATTAAATGCATTCTAAGACCATCCGTAGTGGGGCGTGATTTTTAAAAAAAATTGAAAAATAACGCCCCAAAACGCCCCCACTACCATTACATAGGGCGTTACTTTTTAAAATTTTTGAAAAAAAATGCTTCCAGCGTTTTATTAAAAACGCCCAAATGGGCTGACACATGGGAAGGAGCAAGTGGGCTGACCAATGGGAATTATACAAGTGGGCTGACACATCACTGACCAAAAGCTTTTTAGATAAAGTTTGTTTGTTTTTTTTTTTTTTTTAAATCCTTTATAATGATTGGAAGGGCATTATTCGGGCATTATCCCCACTACGCTACTTTTGCTATAATGCCCCATCGCTGACTAGGACGCCACGTGTCGGATAATGCCCCATGGTGGGGGCATTATAACCCACTACCACTACACATGGTCTAAATAAATAGTAATTGGTTGCTCTTTTAGGTTTAGTTTTTATTATGGAATCGAACCAAAATTGTTGCGGAACTGCCACATATTTTAGCACAACAAACGTTTGCCGCCTTACTAAGCGTCCTTACTATCGTACGCTTTGCAAAATAAACGTTTCCCGCAGCGAAGCACGTACTAGGACCCTAGTTATAATTATATTTGTAATTTTCAAACTATTATAAACATTAGTTTCATTTTTTCAATGGTATGTTTTTCTTGAATTTAAAATTATAATTTTTTATTTTAAATCTAGTAATTTTCTTTTTTTAATCTTAATATCAATCCCGTCCAAATAACGTCGGTACCGATACAATATGATACCGGTTGAGTTTTTGGTTGAAACTTAAAGGACGGAAAAATGCAATTTACTCTTTTTTTTAAAGAAATTACATCGATTACCCTTTTGTTCTTATTAATATAATATAATGTTTTATAAGATTTCGAATATACTGTCCCAATGTGCTTACTATTATCTATGATTTGATAAATATTTATTAGAACGGGTCAAATATAGTTGTTTTTTCTTTATTGTGACCAACCAAATATACTGACCAAACAATATCAATACCAGGGCCGTATTCGTTTTTAAGGTTTTCTCGAGTGCCGACCTAAAATATGTTGAATACAAAGTTGTATTCCTAATAAAATATTTTTTTGGTATCGTACGTTGTATCGAGTGTCAAGATCACAATGGTACCGTAAGTTGTATCGAGTGTCAAGATCACAATGGTACCGTAACGAACCGAACTGATACCGACACTAGTACAAATTTTCGTTTTATGGTTTTCATTGTATGTATAGTTTAATGAACCGAAGCGATACTGATTGAAAGCCTGCTACGAAGCGTGAAAGGAATCTCACTAGTTATTACTAAAAGACATGTGAAATGAAAACTGACGTTAACATATGATATTAATTTATCAATTTTAATTTCAGTTTAAATAATATATGTTTTTAACTTATTTAATTTTCATTCAATGTGATTTTTCTTTGATAACTTGCCTCATTAACTTTTTTCAAAAAGGTTAAATACATGACTGTGCTTAATATTATTCGATGTTTCGACAAAAATTCTTTTGACAATGGAGTTGGATTCAAAAAACTGTGTTTGTTTGGCATAGTAGGGAATACGAGTTTCTGTATCGTCTAGTACCCTAGCGACCTGAACCGATTCGACCGAACAACATGATACCGTTATTTGTTCTTTTTTTTTCGATCGATCATACATCTATGTTAAATATGCGTCGATATCTTTTTGGGCATAACACGACTTTATTTTTATTTTTTTCTCTTTGAGCTGCAACAATGAGTATCGGTATTGTAACGAATCGAAACAATACCAATCGAATTCCCATCACGTAGTGCGAAAATTCCACTAGTTTATTTATTATTATATTATATATACTATTAAAAGCCATAGCCGGGAATAGTGCCAAGCAGCTGCCTACCACTTCCTCATTGGCCGTGGCCGTTTTTTCCATTAAATAATGGGGTAACTTTTTAGAACAGTAACCAAGTTTTAAAAGTGTTTCAATTATGTCACTCAAGTTTCAAAAGCGATTCAATCAGGTCACTCAACATTCATTTTTATTAAAATTAAGAGTTTTTTTCATCTATTTCATGGGTAACCGTAGTGATGTAGATTTGTGTTTCTTTTTTTATTTGATTTAATGTCGAGTGATGATGTGGATTTTAACTTTTTTTTAAATCTTAATGTAATTAAAGTGTTTTTATTTTAATAAATATAATTTCATATATTAAAATAGTCCGACCATAGCATCTTATGCTCCATTTTTCTCTTGACACATGAAAAAAAAAGCACATAGCTCGATTTGAATGTTAAGTTAATTAATTGGGACAAAAACGACACGAGTGACCTAATTAGAAAACTTTTGAAACTTGGTTACTATTCTATGACATTTTCCCTTTAATAAAATATCTTTTTTAGTTTTAAACCTTCAACTTCGCTAATATACATCTTTAGCGTCTCCATTTTTAAAACGCTTTCTTTCTATTGGTTAACTTTGTGTAAACGCGTGTTTAGTCCATCAGCTTTAACTTTGTTATCTACATGTTTAGTCTCTCTATTTGTATTCCTTATAGTATTTCATCTTTTAGCATTTCCCCCTTACATGTTTAGTATCAGGCAACTAGGCAACTGCTTGACATTTCCTCATTGGTCGGGGCCTTTTTTGTTTTAAATAATATGTATTTTAGTTTTAAACCTTCAACTTCTCTAATATATGTTTTTAGCCCCTCTAATTTTAAAATGCTTTCTTTCTATTGGTTAACTTTGTGTAAATACGTTTTTAGTCCCTCTGCTTTAACTTTGGTAGTATACATGTTTAGTCTCTCTACTTTTATTTATTGTAGTATTTCATCTTTTAGCTTTTTCTTCTTACTACTATGACGAAGCAACCTAGGGAATATGACCATATTTGCTATTCGTGGACAAACACAGACATCAGACATACATATTATTAAACTGAGAAATATTCACAATAATATACATTTAAAAGACTAGTATACTTTTAGGTTTTCGTATGAACACAACAATTTAGGTTTTGAATTTTTTTGGCTGTCATAATCATTTATTTATTTTTTTATTTTTATAATTTTTTTTTATTTTGACTACAAGAGTTTGGGTCTTGACTTTGTTTATGCTGCCATAATCAATTATTTATTATTGTTTTTTGTAATTTTTCGTTTTTTGCATTTTGGGTTTTCGTTTAGTCTATTTTTTGAACTCCCAAATTTTGTTTTGTTTATTTGCTTTTTAGTTTTTTAATCGAACAAGTTAACTTTTTTTCCATACTTATGACAGTTTTTTTATCTAAAGTTAAAGAACGTTATCAACGACATCCAGATTTTGTTTTTCTATTTATGTATGTTGAGTTTCATGAAGACATTGATTTTTTCATGTGTACGCAGTGGCGGATCTAGGATTCACGCCAAGCAGGAACGTTTTATAAGAAAAGCGGTAACGAAATCGAAAAAACGTCAAATTTTTCCAAAATTTACGCTAAAAACGTCAAATTTTTCCCCGCCAAGCGGTAGCGGGCGCTCCCCCTTGTGTCCACATAGGTCCGCCCCTGTGTGTACGACGTCTAAAATTATAAAGGTTATTAACAATGGCCAGGTTTAATTTCCTTCCTTTTTTCAAAGTCACGTACGTTGACGTTATTGTTTTATGGTTTTACTCTATATCTTTCATTTGCAATATGATGTATTGCAAAATACATCTAGTTCCGTGTATAGTTTGTACAAATTTCGAGTCTGAATTGTGTCGTTTTTAGTTAGATTATGTATACAACTAAGTCGTTTGTGATTTGCAGGCCCTGAGAGAAAAAAGAAGCTGAAACGGGTGAAAAACGAGCTTAGTTGGAAGAAAACCGAGCCTCGAAACGCGTACGGTTGTTCGAGCAGTTAAACAACGAAGAAATCCAAAAAATTCACCCTATGCGATAGGGAAAGAGAAACCCCCTTGCGTGACGCGAGGGGTTGTTTTGACCAGTTAACTTAACGAGACAAGAGTGGAATACCCCTCGCGCGACGCGAGGGGCCTAAAATCGTTGTGAGTTATGTTTTTGGTGAGGATTTGCATGTTATAATCAAAACCTAATTCTAATAATCATTATCACAATCTTGGACGAACTTGGCTGGACTTTTGGGTGATTTTGGAGTTGGAGATCAAGAAAGTTGCAAAATTTACTCGCTCGGAAGCATAAGGTTGAAGACTTGAAGCATAGGGATCGAAGATTCTTGGGTGTCATCTACCGGTTTCTTTTTTTCTTTGTTTAAATCATTTAAACCATGAGTTGTCTACATGAATTAAGTTTTGTTCTTATTTTTATAATGATGCTAGGCTAAACTCTTAACGCTGCCTAGGTCTTTGATGAATACACTTGTTTAATTGGATTTTTGTCGGTTTTTGGAACTATGCTTGTGGTTTAATTAATAAAGTAAAGACTTGGTTTCCATGATTCGATGCATACGCGTATCTTGACTTGTTTCATTGCATGATTCTTAACTTCACATGTTTCCTTGTTGAATGACTTTCATTGATAGGTTAATGTTAGATCAACACCTTTGTGTCTTTGATTAGTTTATGACTTGCTAGACGTAGTATCCATAGAAGTTATAATCGTGAATTGAGTAGGTCTAGGTGTTCAACTAATCTTAATATCCGTGAGGTGAGAGATTATCAGTCTTTCAAGGTTGTTAGATCGCTAGGGTTAGATACTTTGTGAGAATATCACCTTAGTTTACCTTCCAATACTTTCTTACTGAGTCGAATCAGGATTCCATAGTTACCTTTGACTTTCGCGCTGTGAGGTAGGTTGTTGCTTAGGGCACTTTATTATTATTACAGTTGGAAAGCCCGTGAGGGAATCCACTATAACCAGTAATTTAATAGCTTCTAGATTTCCTTCTTTTTTTTTTCTCAAGAAGGGTCCAGGGTTCTTTAGGCTATCCTTCAGGTTTAGTATTTTAAGATCCCGGTTATACAACAGTTTCATTACTGGTAGGAAACCAGTCAATTGTGTGTAGGATTCTGACCTAGGTAGAATCCTTATCATTATTTGAATCAATCCAAAATCCCAGTTCATGTCTTAGTTTGGTTAGTAGTGAGTTTTTAATAAATTGAAATTAGTTCATTAGTAAAACTGTCACACCCCCAAAATCCACACGCGGAGTATCACCGCTTGGAGGCGTGACATGACCAGGATCAAGCCACCAATCATATTGAACAAGCATGTAAGTAAACACAATTCAACCAAACAATATGAAAGGTGTTCAAAACCAAAGCATAGTTAAGTGTTTAGCGGAAGCATAATTGTAAAACCCATTGTAAGTATTAAGTACGAATTAAAGTAGTGTTTATAGCATGGCACACACTGCCATATCCCACAATGACCGTTCCTCCCTGTGCAAGCTCCATGAGTACCTAATGACCTGCAAGGCATGTAGCAATGAATCAACAACAAAGTTGAGCGAGTTCACAGTTGGTTGTTTGGTTAAAGTGTTCGTTTCGTCAATCGTATGTTCGTTTTGTAAACCATGTATCGTATTAATTCGTATCGCAACCTTCCAGGCATGTTTGCGAAGATTAGTGGGGGCTTCCCATGTGTAATTAGACCACGTGTATCGACTGCTACGAAAATGTAAGAGGTGCCCTAAGTTAATGTCTATCAGCATTAACCCTTTGCCCATAGTCCATTAGTACACGCCCGTCCGACTGGCACGGTGTGAGGTTTGTTAAACCTAATAGCGCTATTAACTAATGACCCGCTCGCCATAGGCCTCGGCGATTAAGTCGATAAATGAGAGACTTCATTTGATAGAGTTGATGGTCTTATAGTCGTGTACGTAAGTTTTACGTACGTGCCCTTCAATCCGAGGACAGTAGTAAGTATAACTGTACGTAGGTTTTACGTACGTGCCCTTCAATCCGAGGGCAGGAGTAAGTATTTTAATAGTAATGGTTGTATGAGTAGTTATTCAATCCCATTCCCAACCCACCAGGAATCCCATGCCTTGGCTAGTATGAACTCACATTGGTTTGCTCGGCAGATACACAGAAAGGTCAAGTCTAGCTGCTAGTGGTCAACCACGTCCTAACATGGTTACCATACAAGTCAGGTTTTGGTTTCGAGTAGTGCACATAAGTATCACATAAGCTAGTAGATAAGGAACACACACAGATCATGGCAACACACATCATCACGTTTAACAATTATAACGTATTCAACTTGTTCGATTAAAAGATTGGGCTCGCACAAGTTTAGTGGCCTTGTGCGAGTCATCCGTTGGAGCCCAATAATGCCCGGCCCAATATCAAGAAACCCAACAAAACTATAAGCATAAAAACGGCCCAAATAACATGTCTTGTGCGATCCGGATAGCTTGTACGATCCGGTCGACTTGTGCGATCCGATTGGGTTGTGCGATCGGAACTAGCCAAGCCCAACATGAATATTCGGCCCAACAGTTAAGCAAACATAACAACTTGTGCGATCCAACAATCTTGTGCGACTGGGGACCTCTTGTGCGATCAGGTCATCTTGTGCGACCAGATCAGCTTGTGCGACTAGACTTCTTGTGCGAATGGACCTCTTGTGCGACCAAGAGGTCTTGTGCGAATGGTTAACTAATTCTCGTGAATCATGCAATCAGTTACATCTATTCAATTAGTTTCCAAATTCACAATTTATCAATAAATGCTAACAACTTCCAAACCAAACAGAAATCGATCAAATCATTGTTTTTAACAATTGATTCACATAAACCCTAAAATCATAATTATGAACAATAACTTAACAAAACCCTCAATCATATTATCAGTCGAAGATTCCTATTTCTAGCATACATGCTAACATAATCAATCCATCAACCAATCATTCGAATGTGAATACATCTCGGCCAAATATCATTCAATCAGTTCTAGATCATTAACACTTAATTATCAACTCTACATGGTTAACAATCATAATCTATTCAAATCATGCAACACTTATGAACCAATTATTTGAACATAAAACTCATCATGTATCGTTTACAAATCAATGTATAGAATCATATAAATCATAACATCATTCGACAAAACACCAAATCATAAATCACTAACCGATTAAGATAAGATGATAATGATCCGAATCAAGAGCTTCGATGAGAATGGGATGTTGTTTGGCGTCGGCTTTGAGAGGAGAGAAAGAGAGCTAGGGTTTGTGTGTGTGAATGTTTTGCAACAAATGAGAAACAAACTTTCTAAGGGTGTGTGTGTATGCGTATGATGGAGTGGGCCGAACCCAACTTGGGCTGCCCTAGGTTCGGATGCAAGGAGTGTAGCCCGAGTGGGCTTGTGTGATTGGTTCGTGTTGTGCGTTTGGGCTGTTTATATACATACACACCTTACACAAAGCACATATCAAACATAACATTCATTTAATCAATCACTTTCATATAATCGCCTCACGTACACATACGTTACATTGAGCCTAAAGATATGTTCTGAAATACTAGTTGTCACATTATCCCCAAGTTGAAAGAAATTTCATCCCGAAATTTAGCACGTACTCTCTGAGGAAGCTAGTTAAGTTGCATGGTTTTCCTAGGGTGTCACATCCTCCCCCCGTTGATCTGGAATTTCGTCCCGTAATTCTGTAGCTTCGGCCTCAGTAGTGGTTGTACTGTTTGCGAATAGTTGGGGATACTTTTGTTTCATTTGATCTTCGCGTTCCCAGGTGAACTCTGGGCCGCGACGTGAGTTCCAACGAACTCGAACGAGAGGTATTCTAGTGCGCTTGAGGACCTTAACATCGCGGTCCGTGATTTCAACTGGTTCCTCGACGAATTGTAGTTGTTCGTCGATAATAAGCTCCTTCAGAGGAACTATGAGGGTCTCATCTGACAGACACTTCTTCAGATTCGACACTTGGAAAACGTTGTGAACTGCACCGAGTTCTGCTGGTAAATTCAGTTTGTAGGCCACCTTGCCTATTTCCTCTATGACTTCGAAAGGTCCAACGTATCGTGGGTTAAGTATGCCTCGTTTACCAAAACGAACCACACCCTTCCAGGGTGAAATTTTGAGTAGCACTCGCTCCCCAACCTGGAGCTCGAGTGGTTTCCTGCCCTTATCGGCGTAGCTTTTCTGACGGTCGCGAGCTGCCGCCATTCGTTGTCGTATTTGAGCAATTCGTTCTGTTGTGTCAACCACAATTTCTGGACCAGTGATCTGCCTATCCTCCACCTCTGCCCAACAAAGAGGTGACCGGCATTTACGCCCATACAATGCTTCAAATGGAGCAGCTTTAATGCTGGTGTGGTAGTTGTTATTGTACGAAAATTCCACAAGTGGCAGATGCTTTTCCCAGCCGTTGCCAAAGTCAATCACACATGCCCTAAGCATGTCTTCAAGTGTCTGGATGGTGCGTTCAGACTGCCCATCCGTTCGCGGGTGATAAGCTGTGCTCATATCTAAACGTGAGCCAAAGGACCTGTGCATTGCTTGCCACAGTTCTGAAGTAAAACGTGCATCACGATCCGAGATAATAGATGTTTTGGTCAAAAATCAAGCAATGACAATGTAACCAAACTTTCTGTTGTGAGGTATGATGCTTGAATTGATGAACAACAATAAGGATCACTATGAAGTGTAATGAACAAGTGACACGAAGATTTATACGAGGAAAAAGCTCTTGATCAATGAATGATCTCCGGCATAAAAAACCTCGGGTGATGGAAACTACCGATCACCAACTCAAATTAAACAAGAAATGTATTACAACTTCGGATGATAACGAGCTAAGTACAAGGATCACTATAGTGTATTGTGTAGAAAATGTGTGTAATCGCCAAGTGTGTTAGCGAGAGCTGATAAGAGCAGTTGTATGAGTGTGTGTGTAGCCAAAAATAGCCAAGTGTTTTCTAATTAGCTCACTACCCCTTTAAAAATGGAAAATATCTACACTAACTAACATTCCGCAAATGGTGCAAGTCCTCCACGACTCCATAACGTCCACTTTTGGCCAGGCACGTGCGGAATAAACATAGAATATGCTCCAGGAATATCGCCAAGACCAAGTCCAAGCTCATACTCCTGCAAAACAATTATGAATTCAAAGTAGACAATCATTAGTACAGGGATCATTATAGTGATCCATGATCCTGATCCTGCAACACTTCTGAGGATCACTACTTCAGACAGAATTGAGGATCACTAAACCCAACAGTAAATAAGGATCACTGATCATTTAGAAATCAACCCCTAACAATTGCCCCCAAAATATAAGGAGTAATTATGTAAATAAATGAGTTATATTTTGTTCTTATCCGTAACGAATTAATCAGATAACTAGCCGTTGGAGTCGGACTAGCCGTTACGAACATGACGTCACTCAGGTGATTATCCTGTAGAATCATTATTATAAATAGGAGTTAGAGATAGGGATCAATCAACATTCAAATTCAAGAGAACTCCCTTTAAATTCTCATCCGACGATCAAGCAGGTAACTCTTTTCCTTTTCTTCTTTTACGTTTTCTTCCTCTGTTCATCCTTCTTCACCTTCTTCAAATCAAGATGATGCTGAGATCCTCACCAGCCAAGGATCATAAGAAGGAAAGTCCTCTCAAGAGCCAGGGGATCATTGAAGATTCGGTGAAAGAAATATGATGTTTCTCTGATCCACAAATAGACAGAATTCGCCAATGTTTTCCGGCGAATACCGTTTTCAAACCATTTGACCCCACCGTTTTAAGCGATTATGTCTCTGAAACTTGGGTAGCCTTCCCAGTCACACCTTTCACAATAGGATATTCATATCCCTTCCCTGAATTCACCCAATCTTTTTTCTCCCTCACCGGCATCTCCTATATTCAAGCTATGCCAATGATCTGGAGGGTCTTGTATACCCTTGAAAGGATCATTGAGCAAGAAGGAATTGACTTGGGAATGTCAGAGTTAGCCGAGATGTATGACCTTACCACATTTGGATCCCACCGATATCTATTCAAGCGTATACCCGGGGAAGAACATCCCATCTTTAAAGCTACTAAAAATGATACCCACTGGAAACGGCGGTTCTTCTTCGTCAGAAGGGATTCTATCCCGGATGGAAATGATTTACCAAGGAAATGGAACACTCATGGTAGGATAGGAGGATCCATAGAAGGATCACTAAGTAAGCTCATTTCTGATAATGATTACTAATATGCTTTTGTTTCTTTTGTACAGCTATCACATTCTCGCATATTATTCCTTCAGCTGCCACCAAGGGGAGACTTGCTGCTTTTAGAAAACTCGGTCCTGAAACAAGATCATTCAAGACAATCACCCAGGATTCTCAAGAGGTATCCTCAGGCTCTGTCACCATGTCAAGTAAGTATTCTGTTCTTTTTATATTCAAATGTTTAAATAAATAGTTATATATGAATAGAATAAGGACACTTATCTGTTTTGGGTGTGTAGGCGCTGGAAAGTCGTCAAGATCTGCTTCCAAATTTAGTGTCACTGAGCTTGACACCGTCCGATCCAAGAAAAAATCTGCTGCTAGCCCCTCCGTTGTAATCCCCAAAGCTACCACTTCAAAGGGAAGAGGTGGAAAGAAGAGAAAGACTTCCGAAGCTGACAACCTACAAGGCCTGCCTCTAATCCGCCATCAATTCCTCGAGTACTTCAATGATGTAAGGATCACTGACTCAGCTTAGTTACCCTATCCACTTGAGGATCACTTAATTCTAATCTTTGCATTGTCTTCTTTGTAGAAATTTGCTGAGATAGAGGACTATGTTAGGAATGTTGAGGAGCTTGAGGAGAAGCATTCTGACCTCCAAAAGGTTGCGGTGCTCAAGGATCACAAAATTGCTTCCCTTGAAAAAGATCTCCTTGATGCCAAAGCTCAGACAGCTGCTATTCTGATCAACTTCGATTATGAAAAGCACGAGATCACACAGGACGCTAAGGTCTCTGCTGCCATAGCGATGTACAAGACCAAATTGCAGATGGCCTCGGAAGCTCAGGATCCTGCCTTTGATAGGAGCAGCTGGGATGTGGAAGGCTGGAAGGCTAGGCTGGCTGAATTGGAGGATGAGGATGAGGCTGATGAGGTTCTGGCTATTGAGGCTAGTGGTAGTGGCAAGGATCATGCAAAGGATACTGGAGCTGGAGGGGATGATGATGCAGCGAAGGTGTAGGCTGCTTGAATGGGCGATGAAGGACATTTCTAGACATAGCCGGTGCCCATTTTTTAGTTTGATTATGGTCTTTTTGTTTTGATGATGTTTTGATAAACAATGGTTGGTCTGTACTTGAACAATAGTAATTAGGGTTGAGGATCATGGATGATCTTTTGAACAATAGGTAGGATTACAAATGGTAGAGGGATCCTCTGTTTGGGGGATGAAGCCATTGTGATCCTGCCGTCTTTAATTTCCTGCACTTGTTAGACCTATGAACAATGGACACCCTTTGCCAACCCATGTGGACGGGCCACGTTTTGCTGGTAGAAACGTGGGTTGGCAATTTTGACAACCTAAAAAGGGTTTAAGCTTTTGTGAATAAAATGACTTTAACTTTTTGGCTATATCCTGTGTTGATATCCTTATGGTTATTTTATTTTTCAATCTATTGTGATGTTCATGTCGTTTAAACTTATCAAGTAAGGAAAAATTTTAAAAAAATATCCCTTAAGAGTTAAGGATATGATCAAGGATCACATAAAAAATAATTTAAGGATCATAAGTTCAGTTGTCAAAGGATAAGTGTCACTTAAATACATAATGAATAAAATCAAAACAGTTAAGGATCATACCTGAGAATCCAAGTTAGGATCCTATCCTTTAACACTTAAAATTAGGATAACCCAAGATACAAACCTTAGTTGAAAGTAAGTATCAAGAATCCTTGGTCATTTATCTTCACAAACCTGAAATAAGATATTACTTGGGACTAAGCCAATATAAGATGAATGTTAGTAACTGGGGACAAGCCCAACAATTCTGGGGACAAGCCCAATATACTGGGGACAAGCCCAAAAGATAACTGGGGACAAGCCCAAAGGATAACTGGGGACAAGCCCAAAGGATCGTATGTAAACTGGAGTATGGCCCTCACTGGCGACTATCCAAACTTAGTGACATAAAAATGCCAAAACCTTAGCTAACGTGAAAACGTTAGAAACCTTAGGAACGGATGTATGGTACGTCTACCATTATACGTAGGATCCTGAATATAGCCAGTACAATGAAATTGTCAGCCCCTAAAGCGGGTACTGGTTCCATTGCCATGAACTATACCAGGATCATCGTGTGCTACTGGTGAAACTGGGGACAGGCCCAAACTGGGGACTAGCCCAAATAACTGGGGTCAAGCCCAAATAACTGGGGTCAAGCCCAAATAAATGGATACTTCTGTGGATACTCAATCCTTAGTTAAGGATACCTGAACCTTCAAAACTCAGAATCAAGTAAAAGGAGGATAAAGGACGCAGGATCCTTATCCTTGTAAGGGAATAAAAAGAATGAAATAGTTTGAGATTGGAATGTTACCAGAAAGAGGATCATCTGTCAGTAGGGATCCTTCAAGGATATTTGTCTGGTAAGGATCACGGATCATGATCACATGAAATATTTCTTCAAATGGACAGCATTCCAAGCTCTTGGTAGCAAATCACCTTCCATTGTTAGCAATCGATATGCCCCTTTCCCTGCTTCAGCTTCAATCAAATAGGGGCCTTCCCACTTTGGTGCTAGTTTTCCATCAGCAGGATTGGTGGTATTTTGAAATGCTTTCCTTAATACCATATCCCCAACTTGGAATTTCCTGATCCTGACATTTTTGTTGTAAGCTCCAGCCATCCTTTGTTGATAACTGGCCATCCTTATCCTTGCTAAATCCCTGATTTCTTCTATAGTATCCAAGTCTTGAATCAAGTTTTCAGCATTTTCTTCAGGATCACGAATGCTTGTTCTTGCAGTTGGAACCACCATCTCTGTAGGGATCACTGATTCTGCCCCAAATACCAAAGAAAATGGAGTTTGGCCTGTAGCATTCTTGGGAGTTGTCCTATCAGCCCAAAGCACATAAGGTAGTTCTTCTGCCCATTTTCCTTTCTTGGATCCAAGCTTCTTCTTCAAATTATTGATGATGATCTTGTTGGATGACTCTGCCTGACCATTAGCTTGTGGATGGACTGGTGTTGATGTTATCATCTTAATCCCCCAACTGTCACAAAAGTTAGTGGTTCTATTCCCAATAAATTGGGATCCATTATCACAAATAATCTCAGAAGGGATACCAAATCTAGTAATAATGTTTCTTTTAATAAAGGATATAACTTCCTTTTCTCTGACTTGAGCAAAGGCTTCAGCCTCTATCCACTTAGAGAAGTAATCAGTCATAGCAAGCATGAATACTTTTCCACCAGGTGCCTTAGGAAGCTTTCCAACTATATTCATTCCCCATCTCATGAATGGCCAAGAAGAGGATATAGGATGCAAGAGCTCTCCTGGTTGGGGAAGGATATTACTATGCCTCTGACAAGGATCACACTTCTTGGCATACTCCACAGCATCCTTCTTCATAGTGGGCCAATAGTATCTTGTCCTCAGGATCCTTGAGAATAACGCCCTGCCCCCAGTGTGGTTTCCACAATCTCCTTCATGGAAATCCTTTAGGACTTCTTGAATTTCAGGATCCTCAATGCATCTTAAATATGGTCCTGCAAGAGAGATCGTTTATACAACATATTATTTAATATTGTAAATTGAGATACCTTAATTTTGAAAGCCCTTGGGTTTTCTCCTGTAGGAATTTCTCCATGTTGTATGTATCTCATGATTGGGAGTATCCATGATCCTGAATGAGATTGGGTATTATCACTAGGGATGATTGCAGAATCTTCTCCTATCTCCATAGCTACATGATCCTTGATAGCAGGGGTCAGGATATGGATAATAGGGATCTTGATATCCTCAGGAATCTTCAAAGATGATCCTAGATTGGCTAATGCATCAGCTTCTGCATTCTCTTCCCTTGGTACCTGTGTCAAACTAAAGGATACAAAAGAGAATGCCAATTCTTTGACTATCTCCAAATATTTGATTAGCTTTTCACCTTTAACAGCATAGGATCCATTAAAGTGATTAGTGATCAATAAAGAATCTACATGTACCTCAAGATACCTGATCTTCATATGCTTTGCAATTTGCAAACCAGCTATCAAGGCTTCATATTCAGCCTCATTGTTGGTAGTTTGAAATTCACAAGCTATGGAGTGGGGTATTATGTCCCCCTGTGGCGATTTTAGTAGTATTCCAAGCTCTGTTCCATTTATATTGGAGGATCCATCAGTGAACAGTATCCAAGGATCCTTGGTTTCTTCAAGCTGTTGGACTTCTAGTTCAGCCTCCTTTTGCAAATCACTACTAAAATCTGCCACAAAGTCAGCTAAGGCTTGGGATTTGATGGCAGTCCTTGGTTCATATCTTATATCATATGCACTCAACTTCACTGCCCACTTAGCCATCCTTCCTGACATTTCAGGTTTCCTGAGAACATTCTTAATTGGGAAATTAGTTTTAACAATAATGGCATGAGTCTCAAAATAATGTCTTAATTTAGTAGATGCCATAATTAATGCAAGGATAAGTTTTTCTAAGTGTGAATACCTGGATTCAGCATCAAGTAAGCTCTTACTTACATAATAAACAGGATGTTGTGTACCTTGGTGATCCTTAACAAGGATCGCACTTACTGCTTTTGAGGATACCGCCAAGTATAAGGATAACACATCTCCCTTTTCTGGTTTCATCAAGGCTGGGGCTAAGGATAGGTAATCCTTAAGAGCTTTAAAGGCACTTTCATGCTTCTCAGTCCATTCAAATTTCTTGTTCTTCCTCAGGATGTCATAGAACTCCTTGCACTTTTATGAGGATTTGGATATGAATCTGTTCAAGGCTGCGATCCTGCCAGTCAACCTTTGCACATCCTTAGCATTGGCAGGAGATTTGATATTCACAATAGCCTTAATTTGCTCTGGACTTGCTTCAATGCCCCTCTTCGTCACCATATATCCTAAGAATTTACCTGCCTTTACACCAAAATGACACTTAGAAGGATTAAGTTTCATATTATATTTATCAAGGATATTGAATGCTTCCTCCAAGTGTTTAAGATGATCCTCAGCTTTCTTGGAATTAACCACCATGTCATCAATATAGACTTCCATAGTGTGTCCAATTTGCTCCTTGAACATCATATTGACTAGCCTTTGATAAGTAGCACCTGCATTCCTTAATCCAAATGGCATAGCAATATAACAGTATATACCAGTTGGGGTCATAAAGGCTGTATCCTCTTGATCGGATGGTTCCATCTGAATTTGTTGAAATCCAGATGAAGCATCCATAAAGGTTAACAACTCATGACCCGCGGTAGCATCCACCATGGAGTCAATGTGGGGTAATGGGAAAGGATCCTTGGGACATGCCTTGTTTAAATCTGTAAAATCGACACATACCCTCCACTTTCCATTTTTCTTTTGAACAACAACGACATTGGCTAACCATCTTGGATACTTAACCTCTCTAATCATACCTACTCGAAGTAGCTTATCTACCTCTTCCTGGATAATAGCATTTCTTTCAGGTGCAAACTTCCTCCTCTTTTGATGAATCGGCTTGAATGACCTGTCAATGCCAAGTTTGTGAGTAATTATATCTTTAGATATACCTGTCATGTCTTCATGTTTCCAAGAAAAGGTGGTTTTCCTTCTTTTGAGAAAGGATACTAGCTCCCGTTCAATATCGCTAAGGATCCCTGACCCTATGAAGATCTTGGATTCAGGATCATCAGGATCCATTAGGATTTCTTTCAAATCCTGTTCTCTTGCCTCCAAGACATCTCTTGAAGGATACTTTAATTGCTATTGCTCCCTTGGTCTTGAGGCTGGTTTCATTGATGAGGTATAGCAATTCTTAGCCTCCTTTTGATCACTCTCAATTTTCACCACTCCCCATGGACTTGAAAGCTTTACACACTGATGATAGGTGGATGGGACTGCCTTCATATCATGTATCCATGGCCTGCCAAGGATAACATTACAACACGATAAGCAATCAATAACACAAAACTTTTGATAAGAATGCAATCCTTCAATATAGATTGGGAGTTTGATGTCCCCCAATGTATTCTTTGTTTCCCCACTGAATCCCACAAGTACAGAGGATCTTGGGATAATATCAGACTCTGGGATATTCATTTTCTTGAGAACATCCAGCTGAATGATGTTCACAGAGCTTCCTCCATCTATAAGGATCCTGCGAACAAAGTGGTTAGAAATAAACAATGTAATTACAAGACCATCATGATGAGGATCCTGGATGTCAACACGATCATCCTCATCAAAAGTAATGACTTTATCTTGGGTGACAACGGAGGTCCGGACGGGTCTGTCTCCATTATCCATCTTGGTTTCCTTAGCGTGTCTTTTTGCTGCTGAGAAGGATGTACCACAGATGTTTGATCCACCGGATATGAAATTTATGACTTGTGCATCTGCTGGAGGAGCAGGAGCCCTTTCCGGGATCCTTTCAGGATCCTGGGTCCTTGACTTCTTTCGTCCTAAGAGTTCCTTTAAATGCCCCTTGCTCAACAAGTAACCAATTTCCTTTCTAAGTGAAATACACTCTTCAGTGAGATGCCCAAAATCCTCATGATATGCACACCACTTGGATTTATCCTTTGTAGCAGCTGGTTTATCACTTTTCCTTGGCCACCTAGCTTTCTCACCTAGATTCTACATTGCAAGGATTAGTTCATTATTATCAACGGAAAAACAATATTCAGAAATAGGAGGATAATCCTCATCATCCTCTTCTTGTTCCACTGCGTGCACATTCTGGTTATCAGATCTGTTGTAGGACTTAGATTTGTTGTTCCTGAAGTAGGATCCTTGTTTATCCTGTTTTGAGGATCCTGTCAATCTGTCCTGGATCCTTTTGTCATCCTCTAGGCGGATGAACCTAAGGGCCCTAGTCCTTACTTCATCAAGATTCCTGCAAGGTGTCATAACAAGATCATCATAGAATAATGAATCCCTAAGCAATCCCATTTTAAAGGCTTCTACCGCCGTAGCAATATCCAAATTAGGAATATCTAAGGATTCTTTACTAAACTTAGTGATATAATCTCTAAGTGATTCATTTTGACCATGTGTTACCCTATATAAATCACTAGTTAATCGTTCAAACTTTCTACTACAAGAGAATTGACTATTGAACAAGTTAACTAAATTAGCAAATGAAGTAATAGAGTAAGGGGGAAGACTTAGCAGCCATTTAAGAGCAGATCCTGTAAGTGTGGATCCAAATCCCTTGTATAGACATGCTTCTTTCAACCTTTCAGGAATTGGATTGATCTCCATCCTCTCCCTGTACTGAGCTACATGCTCTTCTGGATCCGTTGAACCATCATATAGCTTCATTGATGGTATTTGGAATCTTTTAGGTATCTCAGCATCACATAAAGGTGGTGCAAAACGAGATATCCTATGGCTACCATCCACAATCTCAGGAATGGGTTTAACCACTCCTGGTACACTGGATATCATATCCTTAACCTTCTGTAGCTCCCTAGCCATGGCCTGATTGATACCTGTATCCTGCATAAAGCCATGGTTAGTGTTATATAAATTATTAAAAGTGTTACCTCCCACAGGATTCGAGTTTGGAATTGCGGATGTGAATCCATCTTGTCGAGACTCTGGCATGATTGAAGGACCAGAGGAGGCAATGGTCTGCATTGGTATGAAGTCTCCTTGATGAACGTCCGAGTTCTGAGGCTGCATACTTCTCAAGATCCTTGATTTTGAATGAGGTTGGATCCTTGGAATTGAGATGATCCTTGAACCTGAAAGGATCCTGGGACCAGGGAGGATCCTTGAACAAGGGAGAATCCTGGGACCAGAGAGGATCCTGGGACCAAAGAGGATCCTGGGACCTGGGAGGATCCTTGGATCTGGGAGGATCCTTGGACCCGGGAGGATCCTTGGACCCGGGAGGATCCTTGGACCCGGGAGGATCCTTGGACCCGGGATGATCCTTGTACTTGGGAGGATCCTTGGACCTGGGAGGATCCTTGAACTGCATGCATTCCCACATATCCTCCTGACGTGAAGTATCCCTGATGCTGAGAGGAGGACCCTGATGGTTGAGAAGGGGATTCCTGAGGCTGGAAGTAAGAGCCAAATGCCTGACTCATTGTTGTTGTTCCATAACGCCTTCCTGGTAGTTCACCCAAGTATTGCACGTCCGGAACTGCTGAGTGTTGGGAAGTTATGACCGGAGTGTCGAAGTTCAGCGACCTTGGCATCAGAGGGGAGTGATCCTCCACTGATTTCTTCTGTTTCTTGATTTCATCGATCTCCTGGAGGATCCTTTCGTTGGTTTTGTCCTGCTCTTGTGCATGATTCCTCATCTGCAAAATCAGGGCATAGAGATCATTAGTAGTAGGATTAGTTGAAACAGAAGAAGTAGGTGGTTTTTGGAAAATAGGAGTTGGTTTCTTCGCAGCATTCTCAGCATTCTTCTGGGATCCAGAAGGTGGTGGAGGCAAAGGAGGAACGCCATGTGAAGAACTGAATGAGGGCATCAAACTTGAAGTATTCTTCACTGAGGAAGCCATCTGTTTGGTTGTAGCGAACCGAAATGACCACGAAAATACGAATCTTTCTAGGAATAAAGCACCAATTGCCCCACGGTGGGCGCCAAACTGTTTTGGTCAAAAATCAAGCAATGACAATGTAACCAAACTTTCTGTTGTGAGGTATGATGCTTGAATTGATGAACAACAATAAGGATCACTATGAAGTGTAATGAACAAGTGACACGAAGATTTATACGAGGAAAAAGCCCTTGATCAATGAATGATCTCCGGCATAAAAAACCTCGGGTGATGGAAACTACCGATCACCAACTCAAATTAAACAAGAAATGTATTACAACTTCGGATGATAGCGAGCTAAGTACAAGGATCACTATAGTGTATTGTGTTGAAAATGTGTGTAATCGCCAAGTGTGTTAGCGAGAGCTGATGAGAGCAGTTGTATGAGTGTGTGTGTAGCCAAAAATAGCCAAGTGTTTTATAATTAGCTCGCTACCCCTTTAAAAATGGAAAATATCTACACTAACTAACATTCCGCAAATGGTGCAAGTCCTCCACGACTCCATAACGTCCACTTTTGGCCAGGCACGTGCGGAATAAACATAGAATATACTCCAGGAATATCGCCAAGACCAAGTCCAAGCTCATACTCCTGCAAAACAATTACGAATTCAAAGTAGACAATCATTAGCACAGGGATCCTTATAGTGATCCATGATCCTGATCCTGCAACACTTCTGAGGATCACTACTTCAGACAGAATTGAGGATCACTAAACCCAACAGTAAATACGGATCACTGATCATTTAGAAATCCACCCCTAACAATAGAGGTGGGCACTCCGTGCCTCGATACAACTTCCTTAAGGTATACGTCTGCTAGAGTGGAGAACTTATCCGTTTCCTTGATAGCCAAGAAGTGAGCAGACTTTGTAAGTCGATCCACGATCACCCAAATAGTATCGTTACCATGTTGAGATCTAGGCAGGCCAGTAATAAAATCCATGGAAATTTGCTCCCATTTCCATTGTGGTATCTCTGGTTGTTGGAGTAGGCCTGATGGTTTCTGATATTCCGTCTTGACTCTCGCACAAGTTAAGCACTTGCTAACGTAAGTTGCTATGTGAGCTTTCATGCTAGGCCACCAATACATAGTTTTGATATCGTGGTACATCTTATCCGAACCAGGATGTACTGAGTAGCGAGACTTGTGTGCCTCATCCATCACAAGCTCTCGTATGTTGCCATAGAGTGGGACCCAAATGCATCCTGTTACGTAGTAGGCACCGTCTTCCTTTTGTTCCAATCATTGCCTTGAGCCGCGTAGGGCTTCAGCCCTGATATTTTCTGGTTTCAATGCTTCTACCTGAGCATCTCGTATCTGTACAGGAAGACTAGATTGAATAGTGAGTTGTAAAGCTCGTACGCGCTTAGGCGCAGTGTCCTTTCGACTGAGGGCGTCAGCCACAACATTGGCTTTGCCTGGGTGGTACCTGATCGAGCATTCGTAGTCATTCAGTAGCTCGACCCATCGTCGTTGTCGCATATTCAACTCCTTCTGTTGAAGATGTGCTCGAGACTGCTGTGGTCAGTGTAAATGGCGCATTTGGTACCGTACAGGTAATGTCTCCATATCTTAAGCGCAAAAACAACAGCTCCCAGCTCTAAATCATATGTAGTGTAGTTCTTTTCATGAACTTTGAGTTGGCGTGAGGCGTAGGCTATAACTTTATCCCGTTGCATCAATACACAACCAAGACCCTGAATTGATGCGTCGTAGTAACCCACAAAGTCGTCTGTGCCCTCTGGCAATGAAAGGATAGGTGCACTGCAAAGTCTATCCTTTAAGTGCTGAAATGCTAATTCCTGTGCATTTCCCCATCGATAAACAACGCCTTTCTGCGTTAGTGAGGTGAGAGGCTGTGCAATCTTGGAAAAGTCCTTGATGAGCCTTCTGTAGTAACCTGCCAAACCCAAAAATTGGCGAATTTCCGTTGGTGTACGAGGTGCAGGCCAGTTCTTAATCGAATCTACCTTGGATGGATCAATGTGAATCCCATCCTTGTTTACCACATGGCCTAAGAAATGGACTTCACGAAGCCAGAAATCACATTTCGAAAACTTAGCATAAAGCTGTTCTGTTCGAAGGAGTTCCAAAATAAGTCGTAGATGCTGCTCGTGTTCCTCCTGACTCTTCGAATAGATCAGGATGTCGTCGACTATAACGAACTTGTCCAAGTAAGGCTTGCACACTCGATTCATCAAGTCCATGAAAACCGCAGGTGCGTTTGTCAGCCCGAACGGCATGACTAAAAACTCATAGTGTCCATATCGAGTTCTAAAGGCTGTTTTGGAGACGTCCTCTTCTCGGACTCTCAGCTGGTGATATCCTGATCTCAAATCAATCTTTGAATAGTAGCTCGACCCTTGCAACTAGTCGAATAGGTCATCAATGCGTGTAAGATGATAGCGATTCTTCATGGTCACCTAATTGAGTTCTCACAACAAGACTGGAGCTCCCCAGGGTGAAGAGCTAGGACGAATAAAACCCTTATCCAAGAGTTCTTGTAGTTGCGAAGAGAGTTCTTCCAACTCTGATGGAGCTAAACGATACGGTGCACGAGCTATGGGCACTGCTCCAGGAGCTAGCTCAATTTGGAATTCGACTTGGCGATGAGGCGGAAGACCAGGTAATTCCTCAAGAAACACCTCAGGATAGTCGCGTACCATCAGAAAATCTTCTATCTTCTTCTCTTTCTTCGAGGTGTCAGTAACGAGAGCCAAAATAGCAGTGTGGCCCTTACGCAAACACTTCTGGGCCTTAAGGAAAGAGATGATGCTCTCAACAGCACCCCTCTTGTCGCCACGAATCATGAGTGGTTCATCATCTGAACGAGGAATACAGACAATCTTCTCGTTGCAAAGAATCTCTGCTCGGTGTTGGGTTAACCAGTCCATACCAATAACGATGTCGAAACCATCACAACGTTGGGGTCATTCCTAGCATCACTCTGACCAATCACGAATACTCGACCCCTGGCACCATTGCCGTCGTTATTACCCCCGTTGTTGCCTCCATCGTTGTTCTTGTTTCCTTGTTTGTGGTTCTGATTCTGGTTCCGGTTCAACTATGGGCAGTGTCTCTTGAAGTGACCTTCAGCACCACACTGATGGCATCCCTTGTTACCCTGCTATTGTTGCTGATTCGGTGGAGCTTGTGGCAGCTGTTGTCGGTTCTAGTTTGCAGGATGTAAACTTCTGCAATCCTTGGCTTCATGACCAAGCTTGTTGCATCTCTGACAACGATCTTTGTTGCGCGGCCTGCTGTGGTGCAAATTACATCGATTCTATCCTTCCCTTGACTACCAGAAGGTTGCTGACCAGGACTCTGGTAGTCATCGATCTTTCGCTGTTGTGCCTGGGACTGAACCGTAGTCGAACCCTTGCTGAAGGTTCCATCCCACTTAAGTTTGTTGTCACAGGACGTAGCAGAAGTAGTAGTAGTAGCACTGATACGTTTAGGCAGCTTGTTCTATTCCACTGCTTGATCTGTGAGACGCTGAGCAAGACGAGTAACATCCTGGATAGTAGCAAGGTTAGCAGAAGTCACATGACTTTGAATCTCTGGTACTAAGCCTTTGAGGTACAGCTCAATGCGCTTGATGGGAGGATCCACCATAGTTGGACATAACACTGCCAGTTCGTTGGATCGTTTCGTGTACGCTTCTATCTCTGACCCCGTCATCTTCAGGTTTAAGAACTCCATTTCCAGCTTGTGGATGTCATCTCGACTACAGTATTCATGTTTGATCAGTTCCTTAAGAATCATTCCATGGGGTGGCATTAGCAGCCGCCAGCCCCAGCATCTGAACTTGCGCGTTCCACTATGTTAGCGCAGTGCCTTCGAGAGTACCAGTGGCGTACTTCACCCTACGAGCCTCAGGGCATTCACACAACTCTAAGACAGACTCGAGCTTTTCAAACCAGTGGAGGAGTCCAACAGCTCCTTTAGTGCCACTGAAAGTACTAGGACGGCAGTCCATGAACGTCTTGAATGTGCATTCAGGCGGCTGAGCATTCTGACCTTGTTGCGCGAGGAAGAAAAGACAGAGTTAAGCGCGAGAGTTGGGTCATGAGAGTAGGATATAACATCC
Source organism: Helianthus tuberosus (assembly GCA_030545235.1). Classification (NCBI taxonomy): domain Eukaryota; kingdom Viridiplantae; phylum Streptophyta; class Magnoliopsida; order Asterales; family Asteraceae; genus Helianthus; species Helianthus tuberosus. The sequence continues at coordinate 134,737,599 of CM060363.1, forward strand.
TAGGTTAGGTTTGGAATAGCAGGTTATACTTCCTGCCTGAGCGGCTATGAGTGCTGCCGTAACTTGTTCGTTGATAAGAGCCGTCAGCTGGCTTGAGTTAGGTTCACACGTTCCCTCATGATCTCACATCGAAGGAAACACAAATAGGAAAGGTGTCGCGAATGTGTGTAAGTGTGGAGTGACAGAAGAAACACGTGTTTTTCAAACTATCGTTACTACGTCTATTTAAGCATACCATAAGCAAAGTTCTATGTAATCTAGCAAGTAGGCAATAAAACATAAACCATATCACCTAGAATGTCGAGTCTTGCACGTGGAGTGAAGCGTCGTTGTGGATCGTAGAGCACTGTACAGGTTATAGTCTGGTTTTAACAAAAAACGTTTTCCCTTATTAAAACCAAGTTCTCTATAACCAATGGCTCTGATACCAATCTGTCACACCCCCAAAATCCACACGCGGAGTATCACCGCTTGGAGGCGTGACATGACCAGGATCAAGCCACCAATCATATTGAACAAGCATGTAAGTAAACATAATTCAACCAAACAATATGAAAGGTGTTCAAAACCAAAGCACAGTTAAGTGTTTAGCGGAAGCATAATCGTAAAACCCATTGTAAGTATTAAGTACGAATTAAAGTAGTGTTTATAGCATGGCACACACTGCCATATCCCACAACGACCGTTCCTCCCTGTGCAAGCTCCATGAGTACCTAATGACCTGCAAGGCATGTAGCAACGAATCAACAACAAAGTTGAGCGAGTTCACAGTTGGTTGTTTGGTTAAAGTGTTCTTTCGTCAATCGTATGTTCATTTTGTAAACCATGTATCGTATTAATTCGTATCGCGGCCTTCCAGGTATGTTTGCGAAGATTAGTGGGGGCTTCCCATGTGTAATTAGACCACGCGTATCGACTGCTACGAAAATGTAAGAGGTGCCCTAAGTTAGTGTCTATCAGCATTAACCCTTTGCCCATAGTCCATTAGTACACGCCCGTCCGACTGGCACGGTGTGAGGTTTGTTAAACCTAATAGCGCTATTAACTAATGACCCGCTCGCCATAGGCCTCGGCGATTAAGTCGATAAATGAGGGACTTCATTTGATAGAGTTGATGGTCTTATAGTCGTGTACGTAGGTTTTACGTACGTGCCCTTCAATCCGAGGACAGTAGTAAGTATAACTGTACGTAGGTTTTACGTACGTGCCCTTCAATCCGAGGACAGGAGTAAGTATTTTAATAGTAATGGTTGTATGAGTAGTTATTCAATCCCATTCCCAACCCACCGGGAATCCCATACCTTGGCTAGTGTGAACTCACCTTGGTTTGCTCGGCAGATACACAGAAAGGTCAAGTCTAGCTGCTAGTAGTCAACCACGTCCTAACATGGTTACCATACATGTCAGGTTTTGGTTTCGAGTAGTGCACATAAGTATCACATAAGCTAGCAGATAAGGAACACACACAGATCATGGCAACACACATCATCACGTTTAACAATTATAACGTATTCAACTTGTGCGATTAAAAGATTGGGCTCGCACAAGTTTAGTGGCCATGTGCGAGTCATCCGTTGGAGCCCAATAATGCCCGGCCCAATATCAAGAAACCCAACAAAACTATAAGCATAAACACGGCCCAAATAATATGTCTTGTGCGATCCAGATAGCTTGTACGATCCGGTCGACTTGTGCGATCCGATTGGGTTGTGCGATCGGAACTAGCCCAGCCCAACATGAATATTCGGCCCAACAGTTAAGCAAACATAACAACTTGTGCGATCCAACAATCTTGTGTGACTGGGGACCTCTTGTGTGATCAGGTCATCTTGTGCGACCAGATCAGCTTGTGCGACTAGACTTCTTGTGCGAATGGACCTCTTGTGCGACCAAGAGGTCTTGTGCGAATGGTTAACTAATTCTCGTGATTCATGCAATCAGTTACATCTATTCAATTTGTTTCCAAATTCACAATTTATCAATAAATGCTAACAACTTCCAAACCAAACAGAAATCGACCAAATCATTGTTTTTAACAATTGATTCACATAAACCCTAAAATCATAATTATGAACAACAACTTAACAAAACCCTCAATCATATTATCAGTCGAAGATTCCTATTTCTAGCATACATGCTAAAAAATCAATCCATCAACCAATCATTCGAATGTGAATACATCTCGGCCAAATATCATTCAATCGGTTCTAGATCATTAACACTTAATTATCAACTCTACATGATTAACAATCATAATCTATTCAAATCATGCAACACTTATGAACTGATTATTTGAACACAAAACTCATCATGTATCGTTTACAAATCAATGTATAGAATCATATAAATCATAACATCATTCGACAAAACACCAAATCATAAATCACTAACCGATTAAGATAAGATGAGAGTGATCCGAATCAAGAGCTTCGATGAGAATGGGATATTGTTTGGCGTCGGCTTTGAGAGGAGAGAAAGAGAGCTAGGGTTTGTGTGTGTGAATGTTTTGCAACAAATGAGAAACAAACTTTCTAAGGGTGTGTGTGTATGCGTATGATGGAGTGGGCCGAACCCAACTTGGGCTGCCCTAGGTTCGGATGCAAGGAGTGTAGCCCGAGTGGGCTTGTGCGATTGGTTCGTGTTGTGCGTTTGGGCTGTTTATATACATACATACATTACACAAAGCACATATCAAACATAACATTCATTTAATCAATCACTTTCATATAATCGCCTCACGTACACATACGTTACATTGAGCCTAAAGATATGTTCTGAAATATGAGTTGTCACAAAACCCCCATCAAAACATAAAACCGTTAAATCAATCGTGTAGATAAGTCAATTGAGTCTAGTAATCGTAATCATTAGAGTCACGTGGGTTCGATATCCGGACTTACTTTAGCTATCCTAGAGTCGATTGGTTCACTTGCCAGTTAGTTGTTTAGTTTTAGAGAGTCTAGAGTATAAGTCAGTGTCCAGGTTAGGCTTAAATTAGTTAATATTGATTAGACTACTTTTAGCACATCAAGTTTTTAGCGTCGTTGCCGGGGACTCTTTGGCAATTGTGTTTATTAGCTTTGATTGGACTTATTTCCAATATCTGTGCTATGTGTCTTTTGTTTTATTTTGCAATCAGTTTAGTCCAGTCTCTCACCATTCTTGTGTTTGCCTGCAATAAAAATGCCACATTTGCGCTCGCAAAGACCGCCACCATGACCACCACCGTTGGATAATCTTGATCTCACACTCGTCAAACCAAAGGTTAGTACTTCTTCCTCAAACTCGCCCCATTCTAACACTACTCCACAATCTAAAACACCCGCTTTTGATTTCACTCCACATTCTTCACCACACACTTCCCCACCACCTAGTCCAAAACCACAACCTCAAATGGCCGGTCGTAGAACCATTCACCAACATTCAACCGATGGTTTCCCAGGAGTCAACTCTCCCATCACCTGCCCACCCATCACCAATGAAAACTCTTGACAAATTCCCTCGTACATCCTGACCGCCAATACCAACTCCTGCCAGTTCCATGGTCGTGATGATGAGGACGCTCCTACCCATATAGCCCGCCTCACCCGCATCTGCGGTACCTTCAAACTGCAAGGTGCCAATGAGGATTCCATCTTCCTCCAGCTGTTCCCATTCTCTCTTACGGGAGGAGCCGCCACTTGGCTTGATTCGCAGCGTGCTGGGACCTACACCACTTGGGCAACCCTTTGTGAAGGGTTTCTCAACAAATACGTTCCACCAGCTAAAACATCCCGTCTGCGTGACCAAATCCACTCATTCCGAATGGATCCCGATGAGCCTTACTACCTTGCTTAGGAGCGTTTCCAAAACCTTCTTAGCAAATGCTCTTACCACGGCCCTATGATTGGACCCTGGTAGAGAAATTCTACAATTGTCTGGCCTATGAGACTAAAGATAATTTTTACACTTTTGCATGAGGTCACCTCATGGCAAAAAGATTGAGACTGAATGCAATGTTCGTTTTGAGAGTTTTACGCAGTCTGAGTACGAGCAACGGTCTCGGCTGACATGAATTCCATTCCTGTAACTAGTACACCCTCGTCTACACGAGGTATTCAACAAGTCACATTAGACACTAGTGTGGCTGCTACTCTTGAGAATTTGTCTAGAGAGGTTTAGGAATTAAAACTCAAAGTTGATAAGTGTGAGTTGTGCCCGTGGGGGGGGGGGGGGGGGTTATGGTACTTTAGAGTGTCTTTTTCTTAGTCAGGAACATGTAGAGTTTGTAGGAGGTCAGAACCGAGGTCCTATCAATCCTTTCATTACTACAACTCAGGATGGAGAAACAACAATAACTCCAATTGGCGATCTTCCGGTAACCCCCTGGTATCCAATCAAATCAAAATCATAACCAGGGGCAGGGTCAGTTTGATAATGGTAGTTTGGGGAATAATTTTGGTGGGGGTAGTGGGAGTAGCAATAGTAGGATAGAGAAGTTGTTAACCTAGTTAGTCACTAAGGATGCCACCACTGAGAAAACCCTTGCGGAACATGACATTCTTTTGAAAAAGCAACAATCCGCATTCTTAGATCTTCAGCGGTCCGTAGGTGACATTGCTATGTAGTTAGATGAATGGATACCAGGCAAGTTCTTTGGTGGTACTCAAACTAACCTGGCCGCCCAACTGAAAGCAATCACCACTCGTAGTGGTAGAGGGTTAGTAGAGACAGATAGGTCACCGGTTGAAGAAGATGAAGGGGAACCGGTAGATGACGAGATAGAGATGGAGGCTCCTAGTAGGGTGAAAATTAGGCTAGACCAGTAAGTACCACATCAAACAGTGAGTATCAATTAAAGAAGAGTTTAGGAAAGATACCTGTTGAGAGTATTCTGTCTCCATTGATAGATCATTCTCGTGTTCCATATTCTGCTCGCCTTAAGCATCAACATATGGACATTTTCTTGACATGTTCAAACAGTTTAAGATAAATCTTTCATTCATCGAGGCCTTCCAACATATGCCCAAATATGCCAAGTTTCTGAAGGACCTTCTGAAATGAAAAGATTGACTGGGGAGCTTTCGAACATTGCTCTTACCACGGGATGTTCTACGGTGGTTCTTAATAAGCTACCGGAGAAATTGACGATCCGGGAATTTTCACAATCCCGTGTATGTTTGGTAGTGATGCTTTGAGCTACGCGTTGGTCGATCTAGGTTCTAGGATCAACTTGATGCCATACTCTCTCTACGAGAAGCTAGACCTAGGCGATCTTACTCCGACGCACATGACACTATCCCATGCGACCGATCAGTCAAATATCCACGGGGTATTATGGGGTACTTATTGGTTAAAGTTGACAAATTTGTTTTTCTCGTGGATTTCGTGATTCTTGACATGGAGGTTGATGTCAACGTGCCTCTCATCTTAGGTCGTCCATTCTTGCGTACTGTGAAGGTACTCATCGATGTCTTTGATGGAAAAATCACTCTTAGAGTTGTAGACAAAAATGTCGCTTTTGAGGCCATTAAATCTATGCAACATTCAGGTGGTCAGGATGACTTTAGTGGTCCATGCAATTCCGTTTACTTCATAAATTCTTTCATCTCACGCATGGACCATTGTCTTGACTACATCTGTGGAGCCGATTTGGTAGGATAGGACTTTGATGAAGAGCTGGATTCGTATGAAGAGGAAGCACTGATGTTTTCCATGGTATTAGAGATTAGTGAGGTTCATGAGGAAAGTAGCAAGCTTTCGTTAGAAACACCACCACTGTAGAGCTTAAGGTCTTACCCTCCCACTTAGAGTATGCCTATTTAGGAGAAAATTCTAGTTTTCCCGTCATAATTTCATCTCGATTGACGGAGGAAGAGTGTTAGGATCTAAGGTCCTCATGATTGTGTTTGTTTGTAATAATTGAACAATGAATGAATGTAAAACAGAGATCTAATACAGCGGAAATAAAACAAATTTTGTAAACACAGTCAAAGGAATAATAGTTTTCATAAACATGTGAATCTCATTAGCGTCGAATGATTATAATCAAAAGATTACATGCATGTTTACATACTAAAACTCCCCCTCAGCTTGAGCTCCATGGTTGATCGTACAAGATGATAGAATTGAAGGAGAAAACTCCTTAAATAGAACAGTGCAAACTGTTCTATTTATAGTGCACATCAAACCACTGAAGCATCTAAGCTGACGTCACTATGAAAGTGACATCTAACAACCTAATAACCTACAACCACTGATCTAGTAAAAGCACTATTGTCAAACAGCTGATTACAATACAAAATACACAGACAGGTTAAACTACTGTTTCTTCTTACCACTGCTTAAGCCCTAGCAGTGCTTTGGTCTTCAGCAGCACTTGAGTCAAGGCAGTAGATTGACTATCAGTGCTTAGTCTTCAATAGTCTTTGGATGGACATCAGTTGTTGTAGACAACAGTTGTGGTAGTAGAACAGTTTATAGAAGAAATCAGTTGTAAGAATCACTTTCAAGGGGAAAGTCTAATGTAAACTACTGCTTATGTAGAATCCACTGTTCTGAACCAGTTTTGGCTTTACATCATCTGTTTCTCTGTAGGGTTCAATCCCAACAATCTCCCCTTGGAACAGATGATGCCAAAACCCTTCATTATTCTGGATCTTTATTGTCTCATCAGAAGTTCCCTAACTTGTCCTTTAAATTGCAATTCAAAATCCATGGAACTTGTATCATCCTCATCCCTGCATAGTACAAGCTCAAGGAGATCTTGTAGATCTTCCACACCCAGGCCCAGTGCTTGTTCCCTTGATATGTGCTTTACTTCTCCATTGGATCTGAGCAATGTCAATACATGGGTCTTTTGATCAGACTTCCATTTTAGTATTTTTTTAACCTAATGGGTTTCTTGGGAGAGATTTATTTGCTGATGAGTTTGGAGATGATGGCCTGTTCAATAATTTGTTGGCAATGTTTTGAAGTTTTGCTGAGCTATCTTCTTCTAATGCCATTTTCTTGATGGCTTCTTTAAAATACTCAGCTTCTTTTTCTTTCTCTTCTGTATCAGTCAGCTGTTGCCTCTTCCTTTGGTTTAACAGAATGACAGAGGTATCTGATGATGTGAACAGTGGTTCAGAAGTATGGACCTGCTTCTTTGGCTTATCAGTACTTTTGTTTCCAGGCTTCTTTGGTAATTTAGGATCTGTCATTCTCCTTTTTCTTAGCCTTTCATAAGCCTCATCTGTATATTGCCTTGTCCATTTTGATATGGCTTTGGCAGTTCCAACCTTTGCATCAACCAATTCTTGCTTCTTTTGTTTATACTCCAAGGTAAGATCATCAATGGCCTTTTTGTATTTACTCCAGGTTGGTGCTGACCTTTTCATACCTGGATCATTTTTTATCCTCTCAATTCTGTTTACCTCATGCTTTAAAGCAATGAGTGGCCATTCACTGAACTGTTCTTTTTTAGCTGAATAGAATTTTTCTTTCATAATGAATGCAAGATAATCCTTTCTCATTTCCTTTTGTAAGTCAGCTTCAGGTGGCAGATTAGACATTTCTTTGCTCAGATCTCTTGCATAGTCTTCCATTTGTCTAACCTTAGCGAGCAAGAATTGCATTCTTTCAGAAATAGCTTTGTCACCTTGATCTTCACATTCAAATCTAGCTCTCATATCAGCTTGCCTGGCTTTGAGTTTTAGATACTCATCTATGTTTGCTGGATCTCTGAAGCCCATGAGAGAATGAAATCTTCTTTTTGAAGAATCATCCTCTGTGTAGAATTGTCTCATTTCATTCTTTACAGCTTCCAATTCCAGTGGATACTTTGCATCTATAGGAGTAATATCAGCAGGATCAAAGCCTTCAAGAATTTTTGGATCTTTTATTGGTTTGGCTAGAATTGATGGAATGAATGGTTGTGGTGGAATCTCATTATAGGATACAGATGAAAGGGGAACAGGTGCTGGTATTTCTTCATCATTGTCCTGAATTTTTCTTTTTCTGATGTAGGTTTTATTTGGTGAAGAAGTATTTGTTGGTGGCCTTTTAATTGGAGTGAATATGGCTTGAAGAGTAGTGGTGATGTTTTGACTAATAGCTGTTGAAACAATAGGTGTTTCAACCACTGTTGTCATTACAACTACTGATGTGTCAGTAGAAGTCTTCTGCTTTTTGGCAGGAGGTGATAGTGGTGAGATTGTTTTAGGTGGTGATGGAATATTTGATGGTGGTGGTAAGGCAGTGGTTGTGGGGTGTGTTGAAGTGATGGCAGGTGTTTGGCTAGCAGTTTTTGAAACTACTGAAGTATCAACAATTGTTAATACAGCTGAAGTCTTAACAACTGCTGGTTTGGGAAATGGATTTTTGGAGCTTTTGGAAGATTTGGGAGTGTGCTTTGTGGGTCTGGATGGTGTGTGTTTGGGTTGCCTCACTTGTCTAGTGGGCTTCTTTCTTTTTGGCTCAGGATTTTTATCATCCTTTGGCTCAGAAATACCCTGCTCATTCAGCTCCATAAATGCTCTTTTCTCCTCATTCCACCTGAATATATCCTTAGCCTCTCTATCCCTTTTTACACTTGCTTTTGCTTCAGCAAGTGCATTTGTGGTAACATCAATCTTTTTACTACCATCTGGCAAGGGAATGTCTGCAAGCATGCTTGAATTTGACCCATCAATGTACAACCCATCTTCATATCCCCTATTCTTCCACTGCTTTATTTTCTCCCCCTTTTTGGCATTAGCTGGTGGTGGGTTATCCACAAAGATAACAGAGGGAGGAGCAGTGCCAATGGTGTTTAGTAAGTGAGCCTTTATAGCCTTGATATCAGCTTGTGTATCCATAAACCTAGCTTCCATCATGTTTCTCAGCTTTTGAACATGTATCTCATGCTGCTGATCAGCCAGTTCTCTTTGTTGGATGAGCATAGGTTGAAACAAAGTCCATAACTCATTTGCAGCAGATGCAGGTTGTGTAGGTGCTTGAGCTGGAGCAGCAGTGGTTGGTACCTTATGAACTTTCAACAACTGTTGCAGCATATCTTTAATTTCTACAACAGAAGTATCCAGTTTGTCAATTCTGTCCGTCAATTCTTGATATTTCAAACCATCACCCAAGTTAATGGGATCATCTAATTTCCCACCTGCAGTGGTTGTATCAATGTTTGACTTAGGAAACGAATTCCAAAAGTCATCCATTGATGCCCCTTGTTCTTGGTACTGGGGTCTTCTTCCTTCAGCACTTGATAACCTTTTAATGGTACCAGTGGTCAAAACAAACTCACTAGTGGATATCAGAGGTGCTATAGAAGGAATTGCCGTCAAGAGAGTCTGATTGATGAAACAACTGGCCAAATGTAGATATGTTGATCCAACACTTGTAGTTGCTGCTCCACTTGAACTACTGACAGGAATTACTGGTAATTCCAGCAGTGTAACCTCCTCAGATGTTGGTGGGTTAACAGTGATAAAGACACCAGACCCAGTCACTTGTTGGAGTATATTCTCATTGACAGGTGAGTGAGAAGGACTGGTTTGTGTCTGGGCAATATTAACTGCATCCAACAAGGGTAATATTTGTGGTGGAATTTGAGCTGTGAGGTTGGGTGTAGAAAACGAATTTGCCCCGGGAAGTGGGCTGTGGATGATAGAATCAAGTGATTCTAGAGCATCATAATTTGGTGTCCCTGTGTTTACAACCTGATTTTTTGTGAAGATGCAGGAGGAGTTTGAGGCAAATGTGGAGATCTTTCTTCCATCTGCTGTGAGGAAGTAGCAGCAGTGGTTATTGGTGACTTTGGTGTTGTCACATGTATTTGCTCTGGGATCTCATCTTCCAGAGTTACCCTTTTTGTGGGCTTGGGGGGGTTTTTTGGATGATTTCTTTTTGGGATTTTTGGTAATGATAGGTGTGGGTTTCATAGCAGTGGTTGTGCTACTATGATCACCTGGAGCAGTGGGCTCAGCAGCAGATACCTGAGGAGCAGTGGTAGCTGCTAAAGTCTGCTCAGGTACCTCTGCTTGTGTTTTGGAAGGTTTTAACATTCTTGTGAATGTTTCTGCAGTTAAACTGTTTATTTGAATTGGAGCACCCTGTGTGAGCACATGGGCATTATCTTTTGAAAACTTAACTCAAAAACCTTGGAAATAGTAAGAAAGCCTTTTTATCAACATTTTTGACCAAGTAATTAAAGATTTCCTGGGAATAATTAAAATTTTCTCCTTGCAGGATAGCATAACCCAGATATTGAATCTTCAAGGGGATTTCATTAAAGGCAGTGGTTTTGTTGGATACACACATAAGGAGGGTATGAAATAAAAACCTTGTAGCAGATGGAAAACTGCCTTTTTGTAAAGTATCTTTTTGCATTTCTTCTTCATACCCTCTTTCAAGGAAATCCCTTTGGTACTCTGTTTTAGGGAAAGAACTTTTACCTTCTAGATCGTTGAGTTCAAAAACTTCAGAAATCGATTGAGGTGTGATGGTGAACTTTACACCCTTTATTGAAGAATTTATGGCTACAACCTTTTTGTTCACTTTTTCTAGGGTTGCATTTTTCCAAAACTCCCTTTGTGTAGTTAAGTAAACGGTTGCATCACAAGTTAACAAAGTTTTGTACTTTGTGGATGAAAGTGTGTCGATGATGGAATCAAAGATTCTGGTTTCACTGGTTTTTTCAAAGATACCCAAGTAATTGTGTGAAAATTTAAATGGAATCTCAATTTTGGGTGAATCCTTTTGTTTGGTTTTACTGGATTGTTTCACCATGATTGAATCGGGGATGAGGAAGATGAAATGAAGGCGAAGAGGATTGTGTGAAAATTTTGAGGACAACTGTTTTAGAAAGGAATTTTGAATTCGATTCGACAGTAAAACCCTGTTTGGGGGTTTTGATCAGGGTTTTATAAGAAAAAGTGAATGCTGACGTGGCAACGGTTACAAAGATCTGATGGTCAAAACACTATCCACGTGACAACCTCTGATGGAAATGGATGACAGTTGTTTAGGAAACCACTGATGGAGCAATACTAGTGGTTTTTAAAGGGAAAAATGAAAACAGTGGGTGACTTTAACTATCAGTGGATAGCCTTTATCAGTGGATAGAAACACTGATGTTTGACAACAGTATTTATGAAAGGAAATGAGAGAACAGAAGTTGACTTTCAGCAGTGGACAGACTTTTAAGTAGAACAGACTTTTGAACAAAACAGTGGTTATGGCAGACTTTTAAGGATTTAATGAAACATTCATTTTTAGCTATTTTTAAGGATGGATTTTTTATTTTCTGAAAACATTTTAATGCTTTTATTCATAGAAAAACAGGATTTTGCCTGTTATTCCATGTTTAGCATGCCAATCCTGGAGATCAAGCTTTCAAAGGTGGACGTGTCTAATGCTTTTGTTAGCACATCTGCCAGCTGATCTTTAGTTGGTACAAGGTGCAGAGAAATCAAACCTTTTTATAGCAATCCCTCACAAAGTGATGTCTGATTGTGAATAATGATGGATCTGGGAGATACTAATTTTTGATGATATATTTTTCAGCTACTTGACTGTCCTGCATAAAGAAGTCTTTTGAGCAATTATATCAAAATCCAATAACATATTTTGAAGTGACAAACAGTTAAAATCTTCAGATTGTAACAGCATCATAGTATTCTTCAATCAGTGGTTGTGATAACATCTGCTGTTTGTGATTAGTTTGAATAACATGAACCTTGACAACAATACTTCAACATATGCAATGTTTTTGAGGGTCCACTTTTTACCAATAAGATTCTCATCCTTTGGTGGTGATACAAGTTTTCAAGCTTGTTTTCCCTGAACTGTTGAAGCTCCTCTTTCATGACAACTACCCAACTTCCTGTCTTTCACTACCTCAGGGTACATGACTTGTTGATGAAATGGTAGAAAAAAAGTCAGGAAGAAAACAGATGTTTTAGGATAATCCTTTTGAAGGAATTCCTTTTCATTGATGTTGTCATGTATTTGGTGAAATGGATGAGTTATAGAAGGATTGATATTTTAAAGGTTAAGCTGCAGATGCGATTCATCTGAGCTAACAACTGTTGGTGACTTTAGATGAGCCAACCGTTGTTTGAAATAAAGGTGAAGGATTTGAAAGATGAGTTTGGCTCACTGATGATCTTTATCCATTTTTGATGAATTTTGTATCAACAGTGATTAAGGGTGAAGAAGTGTTGAAGTAGTGGTAAAGGTTTAGAAGGCTATTTTGGTCAAACACTGTTTGTACATCAGTGGATGAGCTTTAACATTTGTTTTGTACATCTGCTGCTCTGATGAAGGAAATGATTTTGACTTGTGAAACCACAATATCATATCCAACATCTATTGATAGTGATTGTGAGTTACCTGTTGAACCAAAACTTGACAAACACATTTTAAATGCAAGTTTATCAAAATTAATCATAACAGCAGGGTTTACAGGGATTTTAATGCAGAGAATTCATAGGTTTTTGCATTCAAGGTTTTATCACACATCTACTTAATGTTATAAACATTCTATAGATTTTGGCAGTGATTGAGTATCCCAGATGATTATTGTAACACCTGTGCCTCCACGGCCATCAAACAAATACCAAACCAATGAAATATTATATTTCATACTTGGGATTTGTAAAAAATATGTGTATCATTTGCACATATCAATTCTTGTTCAATTTCAAACTCTAAATCGCTTTCTGGAAGGTTATACGCGCACCGATGCGTAAATATAACCAGTTTAATGCAACAAACACTCCGGAATAGTGACATAGGCTTAACATACCTTAAATAACCTTTACATAACTTAGAAATAAGTTTTGAAGGCTTTGGTATGGCAAAATCAAGTTACATCGCTTACAGGGACTAAAGTTGACAAACTGCGAAAGTATGCCAATTTGAACTGTAACAGACATTCTGGAACATGACCATAAGTTAAACATACCATAAATATCCTTTACATAGCTTAGAAATAAGCTTTGAGGTGTTCGGTGTGCTAAAATAAACTTTTGAGTCATTCAGGGACTAAAAGTGTCAAAAAGTGCACAAGTTTGCATTTTCGCGCATAACTTACGTTCTGAATACATCCGGACATCCAAAAATTTATGTAAGCATGACTATATTATGCTTTAGTGTTTGGATTACCAAAAATCCATTCGTTGCGTCATTTGGATCGTTTTTCGCGCTTATGCGCATTCCGTCGTAATTAAGCGAACATCGCGTTCGTACGACCAAACGAACCAACACCCGGCATATTTTTGAGTATGTTTCATGTCCAAAATGTTTAGACATCATTTTAGGGCCTTAAAGTTGGCTTTACGGGCCTTAGAAGTGTCGGAAATGGCATAAACACATAACAGGGACCAAAACTGTCATTTCTGAAAGATGTTTGCTTATACATCGAATCTAGTCCTTCCCACTTGTTGCACATGGTTTTGGGAATCTATGGGCTGGTATTTTGGGCACATGGTATTACAATACCATGGGTGCTAGTGTATAGCCAAGATTGAAGCACTTTTTCCAAGACACGATCTTAACGGTTCGGGAAATCCTATAAATACCCCACCCCCCATGCTTCAAAATTACAAGAACTTTGATTTGAGAAACTCTAAGTTGAAACTATTGTTTCATACCTGAGATTTTTGAATCGAAGTTAGCATTCGGGGACCCTTCGTAAGTATTCTTTCGTTCTTTTATTGCTTTTCGAGTCTTTCGAGTCTGAAAGTCAAACTTTGTTTGACTTTCTACATTGACCAGTTATGGTCAATGCGAAGTTCGTTTGAACTTCGCAACGTGAGTGTAATCACGTTGGTTATAGTCCCTTGGGACTATGCCTACTGATTACCACGTTGTCTAGGGTCGTAGGGTAAGCGATCTAATAAATCGCTTATACCTTCGAACCCGACCCAGTTTGGTCGATCATTAAGATCCGACCAAATACATTAGGTGACCATAGTAGGTAGGGAATAACCTCCCGAGGTTATACCCTATGGTCGCTTCGTTTGAATAGTTGTATGATAGGTAGTTTATATGCCTTAGGTAAATTACCAGAATACCCTTTTCATGTATAATTGGTAATTAAGCTTATGTAACCTAAACTTTTGTACATAACTGATTATAAAACATAATTAAACACGTTTAGGCATATAAATACTTGTCATAGGACTAGTTAGACGTCTCGAACGCGCTTTGCGCGCACGACGCGTTAAAGTAGCGTATGTTACCTTAATGGGTCGCGATGGGTCGAAAGCACTTAGGTTTGGTTTCATTGTAGTATGTAGGCCTTGTTAAACCATATCATATGAGTTCCAATACTCATTTGGTTTACCAAGCCTCATCCTATCCGATCTCCCGATTTAAGTCTGGTTTATTTATATAGTTTTAGATTGTCGACTGATTCCGTGCTCTCTCTAGCTTTGTTTGGTTGTTGTTCAAGACCTCCAAGCATTCTCAGGCGAGTACATTATTCCCCTATTTTACTGCTTTCAATTGTTTTGGGGTGACTCATATGTGCTAAATGTTTTCAAGGCTTTAACGATGATAACAAAACGATTTTCGATGTTATAACGATGGTTTCTAAAACGATTAAGACGATTTATACAAAACTAATAACGATTTCAATAAAGTGAACAAACTTGTTGGTTGGGTTACATAACAAATGACATTCATTAGCAATGATCAAGCCGACCAGTATTAGGTTATGGTACCATAGGATCTGACAAGTCCCGTTATTTACTACACCCGTAGTTATGTGTGGGTGTTGTGGGTAGCGACTGAATCTGTAATTGTTAATTTACTCTTTGGTAAGGGTTTATTAATGCGAGTTGTTAATCTATCCTTTGGTAAGGGTTTATTAATGCGAATTGTTAATCTATCCTTTGGTAAGGGTTTATTAATGCGAGTCAAGAAGGTTTGAATGTTATCAACGAGACGACCATTTAAGTAGTTTCACGACCTAAAACGAATTAGACGATTGGGTAAACGATTGGTTTTCACACGATGTTTTAACGATTGGGTAAGCGATTGGATTCAAAGCGATATACGATTGGGTTTTGGTTACATATTACATGATTTACATTGGGCATGAACATTATTTTGGTGGTTTGGTTTGATTAAGTGATTAAGTAACAATGCATGTGGAATATGATACAAGCATGGTGGATACGCCGCTGGTACTTCCTATATATAAGTGTTTGTATGGTATTACATATTGTAGCGTTATTTGAATCATTTCAGTTTGAGACATAGAACATTTTATACAAGTAACATACTTTTCACAAGACAATTATTTACAAACAACTTATCTTATACAAACTCATTTTACATGGTTATTCATTTAATCATGCATTATTCTCTTATTTATACATATCACTTGAACTTATTATTTTTCAAATGATTTACAAAGACAAAGCAAATTACAAGGTTCATGACTAAACATTTTCTTAAAACAGAAGTCATGAATCTTATTTTCACAAAACCTATGTACTCGCCAGCATTTCTTTGCTGACCTCGTTTTCACATATGTTTCAGGTATTGTTGAATGATATCGATTGATAAGATGCATGCTCACATAGGACTAGACAAGGCCTTAGTGACTCAATTACAATGATAGATTATGTTTAAATTGTGTATTTAGATTTCCAAACGATGTAATTATTCAATGTTTAATAAAACGAAACACTTTTGATATCCATGGTTATGAAACATTAATTCTGTTGCAACACGCCCCGATGTTTCCGCCACGTTTTGTAGGTTCTACGTGGTCGGGGTGTGACAGAAAAGATGGTATCAGAGCCAATGGTTATAGGGAATTAGGTTATTAGTAATGCTTTGACCTAGTCTATAACCTTCTTAGGACCTTAACGCGAGTTTACTTGCGTTTAGTCATAAAACAATACCGTCACCTATCCTTAGGCGACGACCACAACAAGAACATAAATTTCAAAACCACTTTGAAAACTAATCATCTGTTCTAGGATGATTGATTACTAGGTTTTGAACTCTCAGTTATATGGTTTTGAACCCCTTTGAGTTTTCAAAACTTCGTCAAGGTTTTGGGTTTTAAATAATGTGAACACGTGCAAACTGGAAGGGTGAATGCCTGTATTCTGGGTTTTCTGTCTAGGCAAGCACTTCGTATACATCTCATCAGACGCGAGACCAGTTGTGCTTACCTGGGAATTCTTGGGGTGAGTGTTCACTTATAGGCGAGCATGTCTTCGCGATACATTATTTTTGACCCATTTACTTTGATTAGTCACCGTCTCATTTGTTTGCCTTAGGTAACAAACAAATGATCGCAATTTTCATGCGTTATCATTCTGTTTTGATTGTCCAAAAACCTTTCACCTGTTTCTCCCTATGCCTTTCTTTTTCTTCAAGAATGTCTCTTCATCACGATGACGCCCAGATATCTGAGCAAGCAGCCAAATTCGCTCAGCGAATAGGCGAAGTAGTCCTGAAGACTGTTGAATTAGCTACTGCCATGTATCATCTCCAGGATGAAGCCACTCAAGAGTCACCAAGACAGGCAGGACCTAGTCAGGCGACAACACCACCGGCCGAGAAACCAATCGAGGAATCAAAGACCATGGATGAACGATCCCCTAAGAAGTCAAAGAAGCGAAAGGCTTCTCAGAACCTCGCCATGGTCGCTCACAATGGTAAATCAGTCCCCAACCAACCAGCTCAACCCCCTGCTAGGTGTGTATAGCTTTTCCTATGATACCTACATCAAGGAACTATGTACCTTACAAACTACTCTTGTGATTTCTCTCTTTCAAATGATTGCTCATGATTCCCTCAAAAATTTTAAGTACTCGTTTCACTCTAAGAAACAAAGTACAGAAAATTAAGTGACATTATGAGTAATCGTGCTTTTCGCACATCTGTGCCTTTAAATCCTTGGTTAGATAACTAAGGGTATTTTCAAATCTCATACCCATTACATTTTGATTTTTCAACATACACAGTACCAGTATTTCAAAACAATCTTCATGATCTCAAAACATTTCATATAGTTTGAAAACAATTTTTCTAGATGCATTGTCTATGTTATTTCAAAAACATTGGCCATGTTATCAAAATCAACCTTTCTAATTTCAAAATATTTCATATAGTCTGAAGACAATATTAACACAATACATTTTCTGATCAAGTGCATGATTTCGAAAAGCATCATTCATGTCTTTCAAAAACCTTATACATAATTTCAAAATTCATCTCGCATGATTTTAAAACATTTTTGTAAATATATCTACCTAATACACCTACTTTATGATTTCAAAAAGTATTATATATAAGGTTTCAAAAACATTTTTTTTACCCCATGCATAGTCTTCCAAATATATTTTCCTCACACATTTACTTAACCTTCAAATTCTGCTTCATATGTCGCCTTGACATATCTAGCATCTCAACTTCATAAGCATTTTACTTCATGTTTTGACTTAAGCACATCCCGTGCAAGATTTCAAAACATCTTCAACTTCTAAAATCCATATGGGATGTTTTTATCTCCACAATTAGACCCTTGTGGATAATCATCATTCAAATCAGAGTCCTTAATTGGATTCCTTATGTACCTTAATTCGAACATTTCGATTCTTTATAATCGAAATCGAATTTTCTCTTCAAAAATCTTTCTATCTTTATAGTTAGATTCTTGATAACGTTTAAAGTACCAAATGAAATCCGCTGAATGGATTCCTAGTGTGCTTTAAATGCATGTACGCAATTTACAAGACAAATTAACGAACAATTTTGTGGTTATGTGATATGTGTTTATGTGTTCTCCTCTATGATTTTGTGTGATCCGATTTTCAAATCCTCATAGAATCTTTTATATCTTCATATGAGGGATTCGTAGTAGGATATTCAAAAGGTACTACCTTAAATCCTTATGGGCTTCTACGTGGTAGTTAAGACCCTTGGATTATATAGTACCACTCCATGATTCTTAAGAGACCTTAAGTGGTCTAGTAAAAAAGATTGATTCACAATCTGGTTAAAGAATGACATCTAGTGATGTAGCTGAACAGACTCCTTGATAGTCTCTTTAGATCATTTATTGATTTAATTAAAAGGACTCTATGGCGGTCTAGTCACACTCATCACAGGATTGTTCATTTGGTTTTCCCCTACACATTATAAAATAGACTGTGTGAACTATGTAAGGAATTGTCTAATTATGGACGCGTACATAATTATGAAATTTAATGCACAGAAACCCAGTGAGATTTATTATGTGTAAGAGCCGATAGTGACAACAATAACGAAATGAGAACGATGTAATGGAGGTACGGTGGACGCACCAATGATGCTTCATATACTTGTATATAAGTATCCCTCTTACATTGCAAGCATGATGTTATTAAAGTTACTAGAAGTTCAGAACCCTAACCAATGTTGTTCGGTCTTTTCAACTTCATGTTTTAAACTCTCACAAGTTTCCTCTAAATAAATTTCGGGACGAAATTTCCTAAAGTAGGGGAGACTGTAACACCTGTGCCTCCACGGCCATCAAACAAATACCAAACCAATGAAATATTATATTTCATACTTGGGATTTGTAAAAAATATGTGTATCATTTGCACATATCAATTCTTGTTCAATTTCAAACTCTAAATCGCTTTCTGGAAGGTTATACGCGCACCGATGCGTAAATATAACCAGTTTAATGCAACAAAAACTCCGGAATAGTGACATAGGCTTAACATACCTTAAATAACCTTTACATAACTTAGAAATAAGTTTTGAAGGCTTTGGTATTGCAAAATCAAGTTAAATCGCTTACAGGGACTAAAGTTGACAAACTGCGAAAGTATGCCAATTTGAACTGTAACAGACATTCCGGAACATGACCATAAGTTAAACATACCATAAATATCCTTTACATAGCTTAGAAATAAGCTTTGAGGTGTTCGGTGTGCTAAAATAAACTTTTGGGTCATTCAGGGACTAAAAGTGTCAAAAAGTGCACAAGTTTGCATTTTCGCGCATAACTTACGTTCTGAATACATCCGGACATCCAAAAATTTATGTAAGCATGACTATATTATGCTTTAGTGTTTGGATTACCAAAAATCCATTCGTTGCGTCATTTGGATCGTTTTTCGCGCTTATGTGCATTCCGTCGTAATTAAGCGAACATCGCGTTCGTACGACCAAACGAACCAACACCCGGCATATTTTTGAGTATGTTTCATGTCCACAATGTTTAGACATCATTTTAGGGCCTTAAAGTTGGCTTTACGGGCCTTAGAAGTGTCGGAAATGGCATAAACACATAACAGGGACCAAAACTGTCATTTCTGAAAGATGTTTGCTTATACATCGAATCTAGTCCTTCCCACT
Organism: Helianthus tuberosus; assembly: GCA_030545235.1. Taxonomy (NCBI): domain Eukaryota; kingdom Viridiplantae; phylum Streptophyta; class Magnoliopsida; order Asterales; family Asteraceae; genus Helianthus; species Helianthus tuberosus. The sequence goes on from CM060363.1 coordinate 134,756,932, forward strand.
TGTTGCACATGGTTTTGGGAATCTATGGGCTGGTATTTTGGGCACATGGTATTACAATACCATGGGTGCTAGTGTATGGCCAAGATTGAAGCACTTTTTCCAAGAAACGATCCTAACGGTTCGGGAAATCCTATAAATACCCCACCCCCATGCTTCAAAATTACAAGAACTTTGATTTGAGAAACTCTAAGTTGAAACTATTGTTTCATACCTGAGATTTTTGAATCGAACTTAGCATTCGGGGACCCTTCGTAAGTATTCTTTCGTTCTTTTATTGCTTTTCGAGTCTTTCGAGTCTGAAAGTCAAACTTTGTTTGACTTTCTACATTGACCAGTTATGGTCAATGCGAAGTTCGTTTGAACTTCGCAACGTGAGTGTAATCACGTTGGTTATAGTCCCTTGGGACTATGCCTACTGATTACCACGTTGTCTAGGGTCGTAGGGTAAGCGATCTAATAAATCGCTTATACCTTCGAACCCGACCCAGTTTGGTCGATCATTAAGATCCGACCAAATACATTAGGTGACCATAGTAGGTAGGGAATAACCTCCCAAGGTTATACCCTATGGTCGCTTCGTTTGAATAGTTGTATGATAGGTAGTTTATATGCCTTAGGTAAATTACCAGAATACCCTTTTCATGTATAATTGGTAATTAAGCTTATGTAACCTAAACTTTTGTACATAACTAATTATAAAACATAATTAAACACGTTTAGGCATATAAATACTTGTCATAGGACTAGTTAGACGTCTCGAACGCGCTTTGCGCGCACGACGCGTTAAAGTAGCGTATGTTACCTTAATGGGTCGCGATGGGTCGAAAGCACTTAGGTTTGGTTTCATTGTAGTATGTAGGCCTTGTTAAACCATATCATATGAGTTCCAATACTCATTTGGTTTACCAAGCCTCATCCTATCCGATCTCCCGATTTAAGTCTGGTTTATTTATATAGTTTTAGATTGTCGACTGATTCCGTGCTCTCTTTAGCTTTGTTTGGTTGTTGTTCAAGACCTCCAAGCATTCTCAGGCGAGTACATTATTCCCCTATTTTACTGCTTTCAATTGTTTTGGGGTGACTCATATGTGCTAAATGTTTTCAAGGCTTTAACGATGATAACAAAACGATTTTCGATGTTATAACGATGGTTTCTAAAACGATTAAGACGATTTATACAAAACTAATAACGATTTCAATAAAGTGAACAAACTTGTTGGTTGGGTTACATAACAAATGACATTCATTAGCAATGATCAAGCCGACCAGTATTAGGTTATGGTACCATAGGATCTGACAAGTCCCGTTATTTACTACACCCGTAGTTATGTGTGGGTGTTGTGGGTAGCGACTGAATCTGTAATTGTTAATTTACTCTTTGGTAAGGGTTTATTAATGCGAGTTGTTAATCTATCCTTTGGTAAGGGTTTATTAATGCGAATTGTTAATCTATCCTTTGGTAAGGGTTTATTAATGCGAGTCAAGAAGGTTTGAATGTTATCAACGAGACGACCATTTAAGTAGTTTCACGACCTAAAACGAATTAGACGATTGGGTAAACGATTGGTTTTCACACGATGTTTTAACGATTGGGTAAGCGATTGGATTCAAAGCGATATACGATTGGGTTTTGGTTACATATTACATGATTTACATTGGGCATGAACATTATTTTGGTGGTTTGGTTTGATTAAGTGATTAAGTAACAATGCATGTGGAATATGATACAAGCATAGTGGATACGCCGCTGGTACTTCCTATATATAAGTGTTTGTATGGTATTACATATTGTAGCGTTATTTGAATCATTTCAGTTTGAGACATAGAACATTTTATACAAGTAACATACTTTTCACAAGACAATTATTTACAAACAACTTATCTTATACAAACTCATTTTACATGGTTATTCATTTAATCATGCATTATTCTCTTATTTATACATATCACTTGAACTTATTATTTTTCAAATGATTTACAAAGACAAAGCAAATTACAAGGTTCATGACTAAACATTTTCTTAAAACAGAAGTCATGAATCTTATTTTCACAAAACCTATGTACTCGCCAGCATTTCTTTGCTGACCTCGTTTTCACATATGTTTCAGGTATTGTTGAATGATATCGATTGATAAGATGCATGCTCACATAGGACTGGACAAGGCCTTAGTGACTCAATAACAATGATAGATTATGTTTAAATTGTGTATTTAGATTTCCAAACGATGTAATTATTCAATGTTTAATAAAACGAAACACTTTTGATATCCATGGTTATGAAACATTAATTCTGTTGCAACACGCCCCGATGTTTCCGCCACGTTTTGTAGGTTCTACGTGGTCGGGGTGTGACAATTATCACATTTTACTATGACCACACATTTTGTGTTTTAATCTTCTGAGAATTTAGAGTAAAACATATTGTAGGATCGTTTGCACGACTAAACGAGTCGCTCAGAAGAGTTTTTGATCAATACGAGAGGTGGAAACAAACGTATTGATGTTGAATCGGCTTGATATACACTTTAATTGTCTTGTTTATTGATATAACAACGTTTTACAGGCTGTAGACACTTCGGCAGCACCTCGGCTCCGGAATCAGAAAGATACAAATGAAATGATCAAGTCAGGTATTTATAGGCATGCCATTTTGTGTGGAATGGACTCACACGAGTTGGCCACATTCCATTTCGTGCGAAATGAACATATTCCATTTCGTGTGAAATGGCCACATCCTATACAATTCTCAATTTTCTCGAACTTCGTGTCCTGATCTATCTAAACTATTACAAGACTCGATACAAGACGGAGTCGACAGACATACGCACCAACAGACTCCCCCTTGGATGTTGACGAAGTCTTCATTGTCGAGTCTTCGGTATGTCACATCTTCAGTCTTTATCAGTCTTCTCGCTCTTTCCAAAGTATTCTCCATTGTAAGCATTCTTCAATCTTTTCTCTTTTTCTCTCTCTCTTTTCAGCATCAGTAGCTAAATCCCCCTTGGATGTTGATTTCATAAGTTCTTCAGAATCAGCAGCTTTTACCTCGAGCTTTGTTCCAGAATCTGAATCTGGCTCTTACGTCCTCAGACTCCCCCTTTCGATAAGCTGGGATCGCAGTCTGGAATTCACTATCTGCTCAAACTATACCCAAAATATAAATTTCACAAATTTAACAATTTGACAAATTTATATACCACTTTCAGATATCGTTCAAAATGATTTAACATTTATAATTTCTGATGACCACTTGTAAGAATAACATTCAAATCTGAACCATTTCACAAATTTTGTTCATTAATTTGAGACCATTTAAACATTTCAAAATCATTTCTCATATCAAACAAACTCTCCCAACCCTGTTGTTCATCATGTTTAGCACTTGGAATTTTGAAAATCAGCTTTTCAACATCAGTTGTCGAAAATAAGATGAAATAAAATCTTTTTGTATTTTCAAAATTTTATGCTAAAACACATTCTTTTTGGATTTTGTTTTTAATGAAAAACAGTAAAGAAATATTTACAGACAATATTTTTGTGAGTTTGTGTAAGAGGATCATATCAGTTTATGACAAATCACTAGCACCGTTGAGCTTTAAACACTTTAAGTTCTAAACGATTCACTTAGATTGTCAGTATACTGATTGTAACAACTGTGCTTGTAATCACTATGAACAGTTCTATTATCAATAAAACAATGTTATTTGATCCCAATGTTTGTTTGATTGTGTTTTACATTTTTCATGTTTTGACTTTTGTTCAATTCCAAACTCTACATCACTTTCTGGAGAGTTATACGCAAACTAGTGCGTAACCGTACTCAGTTTAATGCGAGAAATACTCTGGAACATCAACATATACTCAACATACCTTAAATAACCTTTACATAACTTAGAAATAAGTTTTGAAGGCTTTGGTATGGCAAAAACAAGTTAATTCGACTACAGGGACTAAATATGACAAACTGCGAAAGTATGTCAATTTGAACTGTAACGAACATTCCGGAACATAACCATAAGTTAAACACACCTTAAATATCCTTTACATAGCTTAGAAATAGGCTTTGAGGGGTTCGGTGTGCTAAAATAAACTTTTGGGTCATTCAGGGACTAAAAGTGTCAAAAAGTGCACAAGTTTGCATTTTCGCGCATAACTTACGTTCTGAATACATCCGGACATCCAAAAATTTATGTAAGCATGACTACATTATATTTTAGTGTTCGCCATAAGAAAAATCCATTCGTCGCGTCATTTGGATCGTTTTTCGCGCTTGTGCGCATTCCGTCGTAATTAAGCGAACATCGCGTTCGTACGACCAAATGAACCATCATCCGGCATATTTTTGAGTATGTTTTGAGTTCCCTATACTTTAACTTCATTTTAGAGCCTTGAAATGAGGTTAACGGGGTTCAAACGCATCGAAAAAGGCCTTAAACACGTGCAGGGACCATTGCTGCCAAGTTTGAAACTTTCTGATTCAGGTGGAGTGCTAGCGTAGCGCGAGGCCTGTGGCCTTATCCGTCGCGCTACGCGACTGACTATCTGGGCAGATTCAATGTTTCTAAATACTAGTTGCAACTAATTGATCCTTAACCACATGTTTTAAGTTGCTTAGTCATTAAGATAAGGATCATATTTAGCTTCCACAACATTGTGACAAGTGTACGGACTAGATCTTTTCCCCTTTTCCAAGAAACGATCCTAACGGTTACCTGAAAACTATAAATACCCCACCCCCCTTTGTTCATAATCACTAGAAATTTGATTTGAGAAACTCTAAGTTGAAACATTAGTTTCATACCTGAGATTTTCGAATCGAGTTTAGCATTCGGGGACCCTTCGTAAGTATTCTTTCGTTCTTTTCCTTATTTTACTGCTTTTCGAGTCAGAAAGTCAAACTTTGTTTGACTTTCAGCGTTGACCAGTAATGGTCAATGCGAAGTTCGTTTGAACTTCGCAACGTGAGTGTAATCACGTTGGTCATAGTCCCTTGGGACTATGCCCACTGATTACCACGTTGTCTAGAGTCGTAGGGTAGGCGATCTAATAAATCGCCTATACCTTCGAACTCGACCCAGTTTGGTCGATCATTAGGATCCGACCAAACACAGTAGGTGACCATAGTAGGTAGGGAATAACCTTCCGAGGTTATACCCTATGGTCACATCGTTTAAGTAGTTGTATGATAGGTAGTTTATATGCCTTAGGTAAATTACCAGAATACCCTTTTCATGTATAATTGGTAATTAAGCATATGTAACCTAAACCTTTATCACATAACTGATTATGTAACATGTTTAGGCATATAACACTTGTCATAGGGTTAGTTAGGCGGTCCAAACGCGTTTCACGCGCACGACGCGTTAAAGTAGCATAAGCTTCCTAAACGGGTCGTAATGGGTCAATAAGACTTAGGTTAAGTTTCATTTAGCATGTAGGCTTTGTTAAACCATATCACGTGAGTTCCTACACTCATTTGGTTTACAAACCCTAATGCTACCCAATCTTCCGATTTAGGTCCGGTTTATTAACATAGTTACCTATATTAGGTGCCGTTTGATTCCGAGATCTATAGCGTTGCTTGGTGATTATCTTTATACAACTGAGCAATCTCAAGTGAGTACATAGACCCCTCTTTTACTGTTTTCCAAACTGTTTTGGGGTGGAACACATGTGCCTACTTGTTACTTTCATGCTTTCCTGTTTTCACATCATATACATGCTATGTTCGTTAGTACATTATAGTACATGATTTCATTACATCTTATGCTAGGTGTGCCCATTGTGTGCATTACTTGGTACATCGTTTTACATGACATTTCACGCTATGTATGTTCATTTGATTACATACTTAGTGCATTATTTTCACATGCTTACATTTTGGTATGACATTTGGTTTGTTTACATGGGACAATACATTCATTAACACCGATCATGCCGTTCGTTAGTAGGTAGTGGTACCATAGGAATTGACAACTCCCGTTCCGGACATCCCAGGGAAAGGGGACAGAAAGGAATGACCGAATTCGTTGATATAAGACAGATAGACCTTTAATTTGTTTAAAGGGTTTATCACCACAGTCGCAAGGCTTGGATGTATGCATTTTCACAATACCGCATAAATGTTCATATTAAATAGTTGCATGCATTTACACAAAACATAGCTTTGATTTAAACCAAGTTTTACTTCAATACTTTGTTTTTGTGCATATGGTTTAGTTGAGACATTTCACTTGCCATACATGACATTTTGACATAGACATTTGACATGGATATTTGACATAGACATTTGACATGGATATTTGACATAGACATTTGACATTTTGACATAGACATTTGACATGGATATTTGACATAGACATTTGACATTTTGACATAGACATTTGACATGGATATTTGACATAGATATTTGACATGATTTACATCTTGACATAAACACTTTGACATATTATTCAATACATTTGCCAATTGGGTTAAACATAGACTTCTTACATTGGTTGGTTTGGTTTGATTAAGTGATTAAGTAACGATGCGTGTGTAATATGATACAAGCATGGTGGATACGCCGCTGGTACTTCCTATATATAAGTGTTTGTATGGTATTACATGTCGTAACGTTATTTGAATCATTTCAGTTTGAGACATAGAACATTTTATACAAATAACATACTTTTCACAAGACATTGATTTACAAACAACTTATCTTATACAAACACATTTTACATGGTTATTTATTTAACCTGACATTTACTTATACATATCATCTGATCTTATTATTTTCAAATGATTTACATGACAAAGTAAATTTCAAGGTTCATGACTAAACATTTTTCTTAAACATAAGTCATGAATCCTATTTTCACAAAACCTATGTATCTCACAGGCATTTTTATGCTGACGTACCTATTTTCACATGTGTTTTCAGGTGCTTTTCCATAGGATGTTGATCATGATACTAGGGCGGTCCTATGCCTTAGAGACTTTAAAAGAAGATAGACTATGTTTAATTATGTTCTGAACTCTTTAAATTCCTGTTTAAGACAATGTAACACCCTTGTTAAATAAATAAAATACAACTTTGTATGCCATGGTTATGAAACAATTAATTATGTTGCAACACTCCCCGATGTTTCCGCCACGCTTTGTATGATATACGTGGTCGGGGTGTGACAGAAGAGTTGGTATCAGAGCCAATGGTTATAGGGAATTAGGTTATTAGTAATGCTTTGACCTAGACTATAACTTTTCTAGGAACCTAACACAAGTTATCTTGTGTTTAGATCTTAAAACATGTACATCACCTATCCTTAGGTGATTAACAAAACAAGGAACCAAATTTTCCGAATCGATTTTTGAAAAACAATCATCTGTTTTTGAATGATTTATTACAAGGTTTTGAACCCTCAATTGTAAGGTTTTGAACCCTCTGTTATATGGTTTTGAACCCTTTTCAGTATTGGTTTTTGGCCTTGTGCCTTCTAATTTTCAAAAATCCCGTCAAACGTTTTGGGTTTTAAATAATGTGAACATGTGCAAACTGGAAGGGTGAATGCCTGTATTTTGGGTTTTCTGTCTAGGCAAGCACTTCGTATACATCTCAACCAGACGCGAGACCAGTTGTGCTTACCTGGGAATTCTTGGAGTGAGTGTTCACTTATAGGCGAGCATGTCTTCGCTAATACATTATTTTTGACCCATTTACTTTGATTAGTCACTGTGTGTCGTTTGTTTGCTTTGTGATACGAACGAATGACCACCATCCATGCTGTTTGCAATTCTTGTTTTTATCATCTCATTCTTTTCATCCAATCATCTCATTCGTTTCTTTTCATGTCTTCCTCTTTTAGAATGCCTCCTCGACGCGAGAACCAGATAGCTACTGCCGAGCTGGCAGAAATTATTGCGCAGCAGATGGCTGCTCAATTCCCAAATCTCTTTGCTCAATGGCAACAAGCCAACAACAACAACAATGGTCCGTGCAAATACAAGGATTTTAATCAGGCTAAACCACTCAAGTTTAGTGGTTCTGAAGGAGCGACTGGGCTTCTTCAGTGGTTTGAGAGCATAGAGAATACTTTTCGCCACGTGCAGTGTCTCGAAAATCGCAAAGTCGAGTTTGCTTCGAGCGTATTTCAGAAGAGGGCTTTGACATGGTGGAACGGGGTTATGAGGGACCAAGGTGCAGAAGTTGCTCTCGCACAGACATGGGCTGAACTTAGAGCCCTTATGATGAGGGAATTCTGTCCTCGTCATGAGCAACGAGCGTTGGAGAAAGAGTTTGATGTTTTGAAGCAAGATAGTGGTGAGCACAGGGCTTACACGGATCGGTTTGAAGAGTTGAGTTTGCTTTGCCCGACTATGGTTACCCCACTTGACAAGGCTATCGAAAGATACATCGATGGCCTACCTGACTCGGTACAAGACATTCTTACTGGTAGTGAACCTGCCACACTCCGTCAGGCGATCGAGTTATCAGCGACATTGACTGAGTCGCAGATCCGGAAGAACAAGTTACACCGGAAGGGTGACAAGGGCAAGAAGCAGTCGGCTGACAAGGAAGATAGCAAGAAAGGTCAAAACTTGAATGGAAAGAACTCTGGTTCTTCGAAGAGGTCAAGGAAGCGTAAGGCTTCCCAAAATTTTGCTATCACTGCCCAAGCTAATCAGGCAGCTCCCAACCAACCCGCACAGCCGCCAGCAAAGAAACCCTATACAGGGAATGCACCTTTGTGCAATAGATGCAACAGTCACCACCAGCCGCAACTTCCATGCCGTTTCTGTACTAACTGTGGGAAGTCAGGCCATCTTGCCAATGTTTGTCGGTCTGCTCAAAATCCCGCGGTTCAGAACCCGGCTCAACAAGTTGCACAGCCTCCTGCTCAGCAACAGGGTCAAGCTGCAAGACCATATTACCCACCGGGTGCTTGTTATAATTGTGGGGATCTGACCCACTACAGAAACCGGTGCCCAAGACTAGCCAACCAGAACCAGAACCAGAATCAGGCTCAGGCTCCGGCTCGAGGCCGAGTCTTTAACATGAATGCCCAAGAGGCGCAGGCGGATGATAATGTGTTGAACGGTACGTTCTTTATTAATAATCAGCCTGCATATGTTCTTTTCGATTCTGGTGCCGATAAGAGTTTCGTGTCTTTGTCCTTTGAGCAAATGCTTCGCGTGTCTAGAACGAAACTAGGCAAATCTTTGACAGTAGAAGTTGCTAGTGGTGAACCCATTATTCTTGATTCTGTTCTTCGCAACTGCCAGTTGAACCTTAACAACCATCTTTTTCCTATTGACCTCGCGCCTATGCAACTTGGAAGCTTCGACGTCATTGTGGGAATGGATTGGTTATCCAAGCATCACGCAGAGATAGTTTGTTCTAAGAAGATAGTTCGTGTGCCGCTTTCGACAGGCGAGATCCTGCAGGTTCAAGGTGAGAAGCCTACCGGTGGTCTCAAACTCATGTCTTGTTTTAAAGCTCGGAAGTATTTACGGAAGAACTATGTGGCTTTCTTAGCACATGTTACAGAAGATAAAGGCAAGAGTAAGTCTATTTCAGATATTCCTGTCGTTCGGGATTATTCTGAAGTGTTCCCTGAAGATTTACCTGGTCTACCTCCAGCACGCCAAGTCGAGTTCCGCATTGATCTCGTACCTGGTGCAAATCCAATTGCTAGAGCTCCATATCGTCTTGCACCATCCGAGATGCAAGAGTTGTCTAAACAGCTTCAGGAGCTCTCTGACAAAGGTTTTATACGTCCTAGTTTTTCACCTTGGGGTGCTCCCGTTCTTTTTGTAAAGAAGAAGGATGGATCCTTTAGGATGTGTATCGATTATCGTGAGCTTAACAAGCTTACCATCAAAAATCGATATCCCCTACCTCGCATAGACGACCTCTTTGATCAGTTACAAGGCGCTTCTTATTTTTCAAAGATTGATCTGCGATCTGGATATCATCAACTTCGGGTGCAAGAAGAAGACATTCCGAAGACAGCGTTCCGTACTCGTTATGGGCATTATGAATTCACAGTCATGCCATTCGGTTTGACTAATGCTCCGGCTGTTTTCATGGACTTAATGAATAGGGTCTGCAAACCTTATTTGGATCAATTCGTCATTGTTTTTATTGATGACATCTTGATATACTCTAAGACGCAAGCTGACCACGAGCAACATCTTCGTCTTACCCTAGAACTCCTAAAGAAAGAACAACTTTTCTCCAAATTCTCCAAGTGTGAATTCTGGCTTAAAGAAGTTCAATTTTTGGGGCATGTTATCAACGAACGAGGTATTCATGTAGATCCCTCCAAGATCAGTGCGATCAAGGATTGGGATACACCTACTACTCCTACTGAAGTTCGTTCTTTTCTTGGTCTAGCGGGTTATTATCGCCGCTTCATTGAAAACTTCTCTAAGATTGCAGTTCCTCTAACTGCTCTAACTCAGAAGAAAATGCCCTTTTACTGGGGATTCAAACAAGAGGAAGCTTTTCAACACCTGAAACAGCAGCTTTGCGATGCGCCTGTTCTATCATTGCCTGAGGGTGATGATGATTTTATCGTGTATTGTGATGCATCTAAATTAGGTCTTGGTTGTGTTCTGATGCAAAGGAACAAAGTCATAGCCTATGCATCAAGACAATTGAAGATACATGAGAAGAACTACACCACTCATGATCTTGAGTTGGGTGCAGTTGTTTTCGCTCTCAAGATCTGGAGACACTATTTGTACGGTACAAAATGTGTGGTTTTCACGGACCATAAAAGTCTTCAGCATATCTTCAATCAGAAAGAACTCAACATAAGGCAACGACGTTGGGTTGAGCTTCTAAACGATTATGATTGCGAAATTCGCTACCATCCTGGTAAGGCGAATGTCGTAGCTGATGCATTGAGTCGTAAGGAACGTACTAAACTTCATTGTGTACGTGTTCAATCTGTTATTCAAGCTCGATCCGACATTCAAGCACGCATTTCTCAGTCTCAACAATCTTGTGTTTCACAAGGTTTGATGGATAAGGAATTTCCCTATCACATAACACCTGCTCTGGAACTAAAGGACAATGGATCATATTACTTCATGGACCGTTTATGGGTCCCAAGCCAGGATGATCTTCGTACCTTGCTTATGGATGAAGCCCATAAGTCTCGTTATTCTATTCATCCGCGCTCAGATAAAATGTATAAGGATCTTCGTATTCATTATTGGTGGCCTGGTATGAAGAAAGACATTGCCTTATACGTATCCAAATGCCTTACTTGTCTAGAGGTTAAGGCTGAACATCAGCGTCCTTCTGGTTTATTGGAGCAACCAGAGATCCCAGTTTGGAAATGGGAAAACATTACTATGGATCTTGTTACCAAACTCCCGCGCACAAAGAAAGGTCATGATGCCATCTGGGTAGTCGTTGATCGTCTTACAAAGTCAGCACATTTCTTGCCAATCCGTGAGGATTTTCCTACTGACAGACTTGCTCAAATCTATGTAGATGAAATTGTGGCTCGACATGGTGTTCCTTTGAACATCATTTCTGACAGAGATGCTCGTTTCACTTCTCATTTTTGGAGAACCATGCAATCTGCTATGGGGACCCAACTTAATCTGAGCACAGCTTATCATCCGCAAACGGATGGTCAATCTGAGAGAACAATCCAGACTCTGGAGGATATGCTTAGAGCTTGTGTGATCGATTTTGGTGGTAGCTGGGATTCACATCTTAAATTGATTGAATTCTCCTACAACAACAGTTATCACACTAGTATCAAAATGGCTCCTTTCGAAGCTCTCTATGGTCGAAAATGTCGTTCACCAGTCTGCTGGAATGAGATTGGCGAGGCTCAACTTACTGGACCTGCCCTCATTTTAGAGACAACTGACAAGGTCAAGAAAGTTCGTGATAACCTTCAGGCAGCTAGAAGCCGTCAGAAGATTTACGCGGACCCAAAACGCAAAGCCTTGGAATTTCAAGTCGGTGATCGAGTATTACTTAAGGTCTCACCTTGGAAAGGTGTGATCAGATTTGGAAAGAAAGGAAAACTTGCACCTAGATACGTTGGACCATTCAAGATCGTCGAAAAAATCGGAAAGGTAGCCTACAGACTTGAGTTACCTCCTGAACTGGGGAATGTTCATCCAACTTTTCACATATCCAATCTCAAGAAGTGTACAGCTGATGAGAACTTCTCCATACCGCTTGACGAAATTCGTGTTGGCAAAACACTAAAATTTGTTGAGAAACCAGTGGAAATCATGGAACGTGAAGTCAAGTGGCTTAAACTCAAGCGCATTCCTTTGGTCAAAGTTCGCTGGGAAGCAAAACGTGGACCTGAGTTTACTTGGGAACGCGAAGACCAAATGAAGGCGAAATATCCACATCTTTTTCCACGAGTTTCCTCTAAATAAATTTCGGGACGAAATTTCCACAAGTAGGGGAGACTGTAACAACTGTGCTTGTAATCACTATGAACAGTTCTATTATCAATAAAACAATGTTATTTGATCCCAATGTTTGTTTGATTGTGTTTTACATTTTTCATGTTTTGACTTTTGTTCAATTCCAAACTCTACATCACTTTCTGGAGAGTTATACGCAAACTAGTGCGTAACCGTACTCAGTTTAATGCGAGAAATACTCTGGAACATCAACAAATACTCAACATACCTTAAATAACCTTTACATAACTTAGAAATAAGTTTTGAAGGCTTTGGTATGGCAAAAACAAGTTAATTCGACTACAGGGACTAAATATGACAAACTGCGAAAGTATGTCAATTTGAACTGTAACGAACATTCCGGAACATAACCATAAGTTAAACACACCTTAAATATCCTTTACATAGCTTAGAAATAGGCTTTGAGGGGTTCGGTGTGCTAAAATAAACTTTTGGGTCATTCAGGGACTAAAAGTGTCAAAAAGTGCACAAGTTTGCATTTTCGCGCATAACTTACGTTCTGAATACATCCGGACATCCAAAAATTTATGTAAGCATGACTACATTATATTTTAGTGTTCGCCATAAGAAAAATCCATTCGTCGCGTCATTTGGATCGTTTTTCGCGCTTGTGCGCATTCCGTCGTAATTAAGCGAACATCGCGTTCGTACGACCAAATGAACCATCATCCGGCATATTTTTGAGTATGTTTTGAGTTCCCTATACTTTAACTTCATTTTAGAGCCTTGAAATGAGGTTAACGGGGTTCAAACGCATCGAAAAAGGCCTTAAACACGTGCAGGGACCATTGCTGCCAAGTTTGAAACTTTCTGATTCAGGTGGAGTGCTAGCGTAGCGCGAGGCCTGTGGCCTTATCCGTCGCGCTACGCGACTGACTATCTGGGCAGATTCAATGTTTCTAAATACTAGTTGCAACTAATTGATCCTTAACCACATGTTTTAAGTTGCTTAGTCATTAAGATAAGGATCATATTTAGCTTCCACAACATTGTGACAAGTGTACGGACTAGATCTTTTCCCCTTTTCCAAGAAACGATCCTAACGGTTACCCGAAAACTATAAATACCCCACCCCCCTTTGTTCATAATCACTAGAAATTTGATTTGAGAAACTCTAAGTTGAAACATTAGTTTCATACCTGAGATTTTCGAATCGAGTTTAGCATTCGGGGACCCTTCGTAAGTATTCTTTCGTTCTTTTCCTTATTTTACTGCTTTTCGAGTCAGAAAGTCAAACTTTGTTTGACTTTCAGCGTTGACCAGTAATGGTCAATGTGAAGTTCGTTTGAACTTCGCAACGTGAGTGTAATCACGTTGGTCATAGTCCCTTGGGACTATGCCCACTGATTACCACGTTGTCTAGAGTCGTAGGGTAGGCGATCTAATAAATCGCCTATACCTTCGAACTCGACCCAGTTTGGTCGATCATTAGGATCCGACCAAACACAGTAGGTGACCATAGTAGGTAGGGAATAACCTTCCGAGGTTATACCCTATGGTCACATCGTTTAAGTAGTTGTATGATAGGTAGTTTATATGCCTTAGGTAAATTACCAGAATACCCTTTTCATGTATAATTGGTAATTAAGCATATGTAACCTAAACCTTTATCACATAACTGATTATGTAACATGTTTAGGCATATAACACTTGTCATAGGGTTAGTTAGGCGGTCCAAACGCGTTTCACGCGCACGACGCGTTAAAGTAGCATAAGCTTCCTAAACGGGTCGTAATGGGTCAATAAGACTTAGGTTAAGTTTCATTTAGCATGTAGGCTTTGTTAAACCATATCACGTGAGTTCCTACACTCATTTGGTTTACAAACCCTAATGCTACCCAATCTTCCGATTTAGGTCCGGTTTATTAACATAGTTACCTATATTAGGTGCCGTTTGATTCCGAGATCTATAGCGTTGCTTGGTGATTATCTTTATACAACTGAGCAATCTCAAGTGAGTACATAGACCCCTCTTTTACTGTTTTCCAAACTGTTTTGGGGTGGAACACATGTGCCTACTTGTTACTTTCATGCTTTCCTGTTTTCACATCATATACATGCTATGTTCGTTAGTACATTATAGTACATGATTTCATTACATCTTATGCTAGGTGTGCCCATTGTGTGCATTACTTGGTACATCGTTTTACATGACATTTCACGCTATGTATGTTCATTTGATTACATACTTAGTGCATTATTTTCACATGCTTACATTTTGGTATGACATTTGGTTTGTTTACATGGGACAATACATTCATTAACACCGATCATGCCGTTCGTTAGTAGGTAGTGGTACCATAGGAATTGACAACTCCCGTTCCGGACATCCCAGGGAAAGGGGACAGAAAGGAATGACCGAATTCGTTGATATAAGACAGATAGACCTTTAATTTGTTTAAAGGGTTTATCACCACAGTCGCAAGGCTTGGATGTATGCATTTTCACAATACCGCATAAATGTTCATATTAAATAGTTGCATGCATTTACACAAAACATAGCTTTGATTTAAACCAAGTTTTACTTCAATACTTTGTTTTTGTGCATATGGTTTAGTTGAGACATTTCACTTGCCATACATGACATTTTGACATAGACATTTGACATGGATATTTGACATAGACATTTGACATGGATATTTGACATAGACATTTGACATTTTGACATAGACATTTGACATGGATATTTGACATAGACATTTGACATTTTGACATAGACATTTGACATGGATATTTGACATAGATATTTGACATGATTTACATCTTGACATAAACACTTTGACATATTATTCAATACATTTGCCAATTGGGTTAAACATAGACTTCTTACATTGGTTGGTTTGGTTTGATTAAGTGATTAAGTAACGATGCGTGTGTAATATGATACAAGCATGGTGGATACGCCGCTGGTACTTCCTATATATAAGTGTTTGTATGGTATTACATGTCGTAACGTTATTTGAATCATTTCAGTTTGAGACATAGAACATTTTATACAAATAACATACTTTTCACAAGACATTGATTTACAAACAACTTATCTTATACAAACACATTTTTACATGGTTATTTATTTAACCTGACATTTACTTATACATATCATCTGATCTTATTATTTTCAAATGATTTACATGACAAAGTAAATTTCAAGGTTCATGACTAAACATTTTTCTTAAACATAAGTCATGAATCCTATTTTCACAAAACCTATGTATCTCACAGGCATTTTTATGCTGACGTACCTATTTTCACATGTGTTTTCAGGTGCTTTTCCATAGGATGTTGATCATGATACTAGGGCGGTCCTGTGCCTTAGAGACTTTAAAAGAAGATAGACTATGTTTAATTATGTTCTGAACTCTTTAAATTCCTGTTTAAGACAATGTAACACCCTTGTTAAATAAATAAAATACAACTTTGTATGCCATGGTTATGAAACAATTAATTCTGTTGCAACACTCCCCGATGTTTCCGCCACGCTTTGTATGATATACGTGGTCGGGGTGTGACACTGATCCACTTAAATTTTCACACAAAGTTCAACTGTTTCGAGATACGAGATTAGTGTTTTAAGGACTTAAACTTATTCGCGTGTCCCACCTCAGAATATACTCCCGTATCCAGACTCCTATATTTAGTCTTACAGGTGAATGTACTGATGTGTGCGAGTGTGTATATAAGTTTAAGTATATATTTTAAGCCCTTTTTACACGTTAGTCAAGTTTTTAATTTATAAAACACGATATTTTACTAACACCAAACACACATATGGGTAAGTGCACCCATCGTGAGCGTAGTATAGTGTTAGCAAGATACCGAGGTCGTCCAAGGACACAAGAGCTTTTAGTACCGGTTTATTCTCAACGTCTAATCAAATTAAAAAGTTAGAAAAATTGTTTTTTAAACTAGAAAAATAAAAACTAACTAAAATGCTGAAAAATAAAATAAAAGTAAAAACATATAGACAAGATGAATCACTTGGCTCCGACTCGTGTTTAGTGTAACCTTTGATTATTTCCGCACTTTTGCACTTTTTAAGAGATTATCTTATTTATTGTAGTAGGCCCCTCCTTTGAAGGTGACGTTACCCTCAACCCAGTAGTTTGAGTCAGCAAGGATACAATCCTAAAGGGTCGGATTATTGAAAGATAATTAATTAAGTTATTAATGCATATTATGGTAGGCCCCTCTTTTGAAGGTGACGTTACCCTCGGCTAAGTAGTCTGAGTCAGCAGGGATACAGTCCTAAGTAGCCGGGTTAAAGTATTAATAGTAGTTTACATATGAGGGGATCAAAGAGTTTGGACCCCCGTAATCTAATACCGGTGGGTATTGAAGGAGGTCCGACTAAATTTGACCCAGGTCCTTGCAGGATCTATACACTAAACAAGGCAAGACTCTTACCAAACCGTTCCCTTAACCCCCGACCAGGTAGCCAACATATCTCCATATAGACCGTGGAGATATGAATGGTGAAAATCTTTTATTTTATATAGACAGTAAAATAATGCCAAGACACCACGGACAAACGATAAGGAAGAATCACCTTCAACATAAGAAACTAGTTATTAAAGTCATTAATACATAACCAAGTAAAAAGTGCGAAAAGATTAAAAATAAAAAGTATTACACTAGACACTTGTCTTCACCAAGTGATGTAAGATACTTAGGCAAACATGGCCTTTGATTGTCAAGAACTCTTATGATCAATCTTGGATCCCGAGACGACTCACACACTCTACGATGGACGATGGATGATGGTGGTAAATGATGGTGTTGTGATGGTGGTGGGTGGTGGGTGAAGTGTGAGAGAGGTGGTGTGCCAAGGGATGGTTTGCAAATGAGCCAAGCACCCCTATTTATAGGCTGAAGAGAGACTCGGGCACGGCCCCGTGTCCATTGGGCACGACCCCGTGTCCATCTTCCTTCTCCTTCTTCATTAACAGCAGTTTGCCTGTATTAGTTAACCTCGCCCCCGTGTCCGCTGGGCACGCCCCCGTGTGCAGAAGCGTATCTGTACTATCAAGATTTCCCCAGATTTTGTGAATCTTAGAGTTGACCACGGCCCCGTGTCCACTGAGCACGACCCCGTGGTGGTTGATAGAAGATTCTACAGCTTTGTCTTTTCTGCAATCACTTGGGCACGCCCCCGTGCTCATTGAGCACGGGGCGTGTTCAGCTTTCTGTTCTCTTATTTTGCTTGGGAAGATGCTTTCGGGGAGGCTGGGCATGCCACATTTGTTCCTTTTCTTGTATTTATGTTAGATTTAGCTGCCTTTTTGCTTCTTTTGTTCATTTGAGCTCATTTAATCCTGAAAATACAAAAGGAAGACAAAAACACACTTTTTCCAACATTAGTACTAAAAAGGGGTAGTTTTATGCCACAATTGATGTAATTTATATGTTGCATTTTGTGCACATCAAATACCCCCACACTTGAATCTTTGCTTGTCCTCAAGCAAAACTCTTTATAATGTGGCTTTACACTCCCAAATGGAATGGGTAGAAGAGAAGGTTTTTGGGCTTGTCGTAGAGTGTCGGGATTTCCAAGATTCTTTATTAAGTTTTATTTTTATTTATTTACAATCCTATTCGTCATGATTTATTTAAAACATTACATAAGATAAATTACTTATTAGGGCATAACATGCCTTTTTTTTAAAATTCCACTTATATACAAGTTCACATACCTCTCGGGGATCACTCAACACTCGGCCGAAGATGTATTTTAGTGGATCACTCGAGAGCGGCATGGAACTTACTCCTACCATAAGCTTGCCAAACAATCAATCCTCCTCCTTTTTAACTATACTCCTTTGTAAATATCAAGAGGACTTTTGGGGTGAAGGGTTAGGCTTGGGTAAAAGGTAGGTGGTTGGGTTAGTGGTTAGTAAAAGGGCGAAAGGCGTAAAAAGCGTCGGTTTTCGTAAGACTTTTTATTTTTGAAGTTTTTATTTTGATGAAGCCATTATTCAAACAAAGTTATTTTTGATAAACTTGTTTGTTTATTTTTCTTTTGCTTCATCATCATCATCATTTTTTTAAAGTCATAAGAAAAACCGAGCTTGTTACTAAAACAAAAGGGTTTAAAAAAGTTTTGGTGGGTGAAAGGGTGTTTGTTTTGGGTTATGAAATGAAAAGGTTTAGGCTCAAAGGGGTTAACTAGGGGGATTTTGGGTAGGTGGTAAAAAGAAAAAGAAAAATAATGGTGTAGAAATAAAAAGGGTTAGTCCTAATGCCTCCGTCATTTACTTACTCGGGTTTAAGTTGGTAAGGACTGGGAATGTATCGTCGTGGCAAGTTCTAGAGTCGTAAGAACCAAGCGGCTCTTCACACAAGAAACGAAAAATGAGCATTTAGTTTAAAGATATATATTTGTATGCTCAATAAAGGCTCAAAACTCACTTTTTGTGGGAATGGGTTTTTATGTGATCAAGTATATAATCAAATTTTAACTGAGCTTGTCATGCCGTTTCATAATTTTCTTATGTTGGTTCTTTTTATCACGACGCTATCGGTTGTAAATTTGTAAAAATATTACCTTTTTAGAACTTGAAATTCCCAAATTAAACCTATCCAAGTAAAAAAAAAGAATTTTTTTTTGAAAAAATTTGGGGTGATTAGCGGTTCCAATAGAGTTTTGTGTAAGGCTTGTTATTAGGACTTGTAAGATTCAAGGTTTTAGCATCCCCCCACACTTAAATTACACATTGTCCTCAATGTGTCCCAAAAATAAGTTTTAAGTTGATTGAATGTGTAAAAAGGTGTGAAAAAGCAAAATTTTATGTTACTGGGCGTCTGGACACGGCCCCGTGTCGGATGGACATGACCCCGTGGTCAGAGTGCCAGTAACAATTACTTACAGAAGTTGGACACGGGGGCGTGTTGGCTGGGCACGACCCCGTGTCTGGCAAAAGTCTGCAGATTTAAACAAACAGCAGGTCTGGGGCAATGGGCATGGGGGCGTGTTGACTGGACACGACCCCGTGTGGACAGTCTGCAAAGGTGAAAAACAGGTTTCTGGCTTCGTTTTTCCTGCTTCGGCTTTAGTAGCACTAATATTTAGTACTCTAAGCCTCGTATGTACCTGTTTTATCAATAAACACTACTCCAAACCATAACAAGCATCCTAAATTACCATAGTTCAACATCCACATCACCAAGTTAAAAAGAAAAACAAATGCAGAAAATAAAAAGAGTTAAAGGAAAGTACCACATGTATTGATCAAAACAAATGCAGAAAATAAAAAGAGTTAAAGGAAACTAATATTTAGAACTCTTCTTCCTGAGCTCTGATACCACATGTAGGATCGTGAAACGACCTAACGAGTCGATCAGAAGAATGCTCAGACAGAATCAGAGGCGGAATTCATTGATTCTGTCTTTGTTTAGCTTGTATAACACTAGAATCATTATTAACTGTCTATTGTATTGATCAAAACACGATTACAGACTTGGAGACACCTCAACAGCACCTCGGCGTCGAAAACAAGAACTCTATAACTGATTACGCTTGAGGACTATATATAGAGCTAGGGTTTTCGCTTGAGAGTGACCATGTGCATTTCAAGCGAAATGTCACATGTTGATTTCGCTTGAATGACTCATCACACTTTCAAGCGGAATCTCTACCTTCAAGCGAAATCACAACTTAAACACCCTAAAATCTGATATTTTCTCGTATTACAAGCCCTGATCTATCAGTTCTAATCTAAGACTCGAACGAAGATGAAGTCGACAGACAACTGCACCAACAAAATTGTTCAACACACGGCACATAGGCCGGAAATTGTTCATAAGAAAAGGGGTTAACCTGTGGGATCATAAACCAGCTGCTCCTAACTCCGCTCCTCCCGCCTAGTCCATGTCCTCGTCCTCATCCTCCTCATCATCTCCTCCTTCGTGCCCCGCCATGTACTCCCGGATGTTCCCAATGTCATCCTGAATGTCGGAGATGTTTCTCTCAATCGCTCCGACCCGGGTGTACGTGTTGCTCACCATGTTGTAGGTGTTCCTGGTGCAAATGAGGTTTTCCTACAATAAGTCATGTAAACTTTGGAAGTTAGGAAAACCGCCTCCTTGTGAGGAGGATTTGCCCGGATCATCGTGGGGGTGGTATTGGTAATGAGGAGGTTGTTGAAACTGTGGAGCATGAAGGACGATTGCGTCTTGCGGGTTCCATGCATGCCCTTGGACTCTTTGGAAGCTAACCGACCCGTCTTCGGCTTCGTAAATCAGGTTCATAGAGCGGCAGATGTGTATGTCCACTCTTCCTGACCATGGGCTCTTTTGGAAGGACCTGGGCATGTTCACGAAGTGCTTAAAGAGACAGTAAATCCACCCCCAAAGAAGATAGGGGTTGGTGGAGTAGCAAGCCGGTTCCAATGCATGTTGCGGAGCAGGAGGTACGGAACATCGAGGTGTCTGCGGTTATGAATGCAATGAAGGACCACCAGATCTCTCAACCCAACAACGCCACTTCTGTCATGCCTTTGGCTAAGAGAGTAAGTGAGGACCCTATGGATGTAACGGTAAAGAGGGTCCCTCAGCTTAGTGCTCTTAGTGTTGCTCGGGTTGTAGTGCCCTTCTCCAATTTGAGCCCAAGTGGCTTGACGCTCGTTTTCATCCAACTCTCGCAACCCTCCGGTGTTCTCTTCATTACCCTCATCTTCCTCCGTATACAACCCAACTATCGACCCAAACTGTGCCATCGAAATCGAGTACTTAGTCCCACCACATCGGAACTCTACCCCATCATTGTCAAATGGGTCGCACCTTGAATTGAACTCGAATGTGCTATAGAATTCCAGATTGTACTCGTGGACCGAGCGAAGTCGAGTGGTTAGGGCGACTCTTAGTGGGCCGGTAACGATGTTGTTAATGTAACAATCCTCAATAAGACCGACACCCTCATAATATTTCCGACACCCTAGTATATTTTTAAAATGTCCCAATATGTCTTTAAATACACCCCGTATGTGAAAACCGAGCCCGAAATACAGTATAGCATTAAAAATAAAATAAAAATATGATTTTTAAGCTAAGGCGGGCCGCGTAGACCGACCCCAGCCCTTACGTGGGCTGTATCAAGGTTAAAACCTGATTTCGTTGGTTTTCTTAAGTTCAGGCGGGCCGCGTAAGACCCTTGATTAGTTTACGCGGGCCAAGTGAGATCAAGATTGTGGGGCAGCCCGGTGATGACACGTGTCATCATCGTGTCAAGTCTAGTTGGTGATCCGGACGAGCTACGCATTGACCGGAGGTCAACGCGGGCCGCGTAAGCCCTTGCTTACTCTTACGCGGGCCGCGTGAGAACCAAAAAACAACCCTATATAAAGGAGCCATCGGATCTTCAGTCAGTTCGTCCCGTTTTCATTTCTCAATCACAATTTCTGAATTATAAGCTTTATAAAGCTGGTATTATACCCCCTAATTAGCGAGGTTCTGCTCCGTTGTAAGTATTATAACCTCAGTTTCGTATTAGATACGCTGCCCGATTGATTTAGGGTTCCGTAACAACTGTCGTGGTTCTGCCCGACGTAGTTGTTGGAATACCGTCTTGGGGAGGGTATCATTAATATTTTCAAAGGGTTATTATACTAACCTATGTACATTTGTATGGATTATAGATTAATCCCAGGAAACCCTTACGCGAAGTCTAATATAGCAATGTGAGTTTATCCAATTTTTGTTAACCTTTTTGTAATATTTTACAAAACCTTAATTGTTTTACAATGTGATTAAGCGGTGATTGAGTGTTTGTAGTTCTTCAATTACTGCCGGTATGTTGGGGTTTTGTATACAAAATTTACTACATTGTGAGTAGTAAGTCGGGACGACAATATGTTACCATTGGACGACGAGTTAGCCAATGTGTAATATGACCCACCAGTCAAGATTGACAGTACTGAATGAGTAATTGTGTAGAAATAAACAATGTGATCGCTCTCAATACTGTTTTAATTGATAAAATGTTTCTTGATTAAACTGGGATTCACTCACCAGTATTTTCCACTGACAAATGTTTTAAAACGCATTTCAGGTAACACAATGTGACAGCCAATTAGTAAAAAGTCAGCTGGAGAGCACTGAAGGCTTGGAAAAAATGTGGCTATAAAAGTTACCTAAAAGACGATGTTTTAAATTCAATAAAATAGGGTTTATCCCTATAAACGTATTGTAATAAGAAACTTGGGTTTTACCCATGTGATTATTAATATCAAATGTGGTGGTTTTACTCTGATAAACATTTCCTAACTACGGTCCTAATATAATTTCCGCTGCCAAATTAACCAACTGATACCACCAAAACTCTGAGTTCGCGTCCGCCCGTTCCCGGGACAGATGAGGGATCAGGGGTTGCGACAGAAGGTGGTATCAGAGCCTAGCCATTGGTCTAAGCCAAAGAAGTGTTCTGCTGACACTTAAATTTAAATTTTGTGTTAGGAAATAATTTATGTGATTATGTGTTTTGTGTTATTTGACTATTTGTTAGTTTACAGTATGAGTGATCAAGGACCCTCAGACATGTGTCGTCAGTTGTCTGATTCACCTAGGAGTGAAGGTACCTCTTCACAGCCTGCCCTTTCTGGGTATTCTGCTGATTAGGAAGAAGGGATGTTTGCCTTTAAAGCTCAGTCAGAAGAGCCATTCCCTCATAAGAAAAGAGGATGGTTCAGTAACGAAGCCTTTGCACGTAGGAAAAGAATGCGAAAGTTGCAACAGCAAAGAGTTCTAGCGGCTGCTAAGCGAAAGACAGATGCCCATACACAGGATATGCTTAATAGAAGCCTAGCCAATTTCCATATCCTAGCTACAACTGCTGCTGACCCAAGTCTGGAACAACTAGTAGCCCCACAACCCTTACCTTTGATTTCCACTCAACCGATGGAGGTAGAAATGCATGATTTTAACCCTGAGGAGATACCTAGGATACCAGCCCCTAATCCTCTAGATCCAAATTATGATCCATGGTTTGATGATCTTAGGGATTATGTGCCATGCTATCATTTAAACAAAGAAACCTTGCCGAACTTAGCAGCATATCCAGGTTTGGACCCACTAGATCCCTATTTTGACAACGATGAATACATTAGGGAGATTTTGGAGAATCCATACCCTCAGGAAAATCCAGTACCTCAGTACCCAGAGCCAATACCAGTACCTGCACCCCCAATGTGTGCAGAGAATTTGCAAGAACTCCGAAATTTTGGAGAGGAAATCATAGAAAGTAGCGAGAGGATGAGGTATGTAGGAGAGCAACTCGTATGGAAATACGATGAGCGCCAGATGGATTTCAGGGGAAATCCATATCCGTGAAGAAGATGATAAAGTTGGTAATAATAATATAATAAATAAAATATATGTGTAATAATAATAAATCTATCGTAGTATAGAACACTCTGTGGTTAACGAGGCATATTAGTATTGTAATTTTTAATTTCTGTTTTAGTGTGTATTTGAAGCATACTATAGCAAAAAGAGTAAAGTCGTAATGCACGACGTTTTTGACCAATATGTGTATTATGTGGTTGTCACTGAAACTATTTAATTATTCTATTAATGATTGGTAAATTGTTTAAAATTCAGATGGCCGATGAAGGAAATCAAGGAAATCTGAATAATGATAACCAGAGTAACATTAACGTGGTTAATGAGAATCCGAGCATCAATAACAATGGAAACCAACTGGATAATAGTGCCGTTCAACATATAGTGGCACAAGGAATCATAGATGCAATGCCATTTATTATTCAAACGATTCAAGAAGCGAATAATAAAAGTAAGCATAGCAGTAAGCGACCAGTCGAACCAGAAAACAGCGTAAACAATGGACCGGTACTTCAAATGCCCATTCCCAAAAGGAGAAGAACCGTGTCTTACGGTTGTTCTTATAAAGAATTCTGGTCTTGTAAACCAATGGAATTCTCGGGCAACGAAGGGGCCATTGCAACCCTACGCTGGATAGAGAAGACTGAGGCAGTCTTAAGAATAAGCAAGTGTTCTGAAGAAGATAAGATATTGTTTGCTTCTAATATGTTTAAAAATTCAGCACTAGAATGGTGGAACACTATCCTCCAATCAAGAGGAAGTGATAGAACTTACAATATGGAATGGGAAGAATTTAAGGACAAGGTAGAAAGGAAATTATGCCCACCCAATGAGAAGGAACAGATAGCAAACAAATTCCTAAACCTTAGGATGACTGGTGTGGATAGTAAGGGATACACTAAATTATTCTTTGAATATGCTAGAATAGTGCCAACTCTTGCTTCACCTGAACCAGTATTGATCTCCCGTTATATCTGGGGATTAATTAGGGAGATAAGACACGTAGTCAAGGCAGCTAGACCTCAATCTATAGAAAAAGCTGTAGAACTAGCAAATACCTTGACAGATGAATTAGTCCGTACCCGAGAAGAGGATCAAAGGAGGAACCTAACCCAGAAGCTCACACAAGAATTTCGTTCTGGAAATTTTAATCGTGGGAAAAATATAGGTTCTACCTCTACACCTTACTGTAAGAATTGCAAAAGAAAGCATTCAGGAAGATGCTCCATATACTGTAACTTTTGCAAAATATCGGGACACAAGGACGAAGACTGCAGGAAGAAAGCTAACAACATGATATGTTACAACTGCGGAGAACAAGGTCATATCAAGCCTAATTGCCCGAAATTAGCTCCAGCTACAAACAACAAGAATACTAAAAATGCTAGAGCATTTGTTCTGACTGCAGATGAAGCCAAGATGATTCCAGATGTCATAGCTGGTACGTTTTTAGTTAATGATGTTTTTGCTAAAGTATTATTTGACTCTGGTGCAAACCAAAGTTTTATTAATACTTCATTTTGCAAACTTCTAAATCAGTCATTAACTAAACTACCACAAGAATGCTTAGTAGAGACAGCTAATGGAGAAACCGTTAGGATTTCTGAAATCTTGCAGGGAGCAAGCATAGAAATTTTAAATCAAAAGTTTATTGCAAACCTTTATCCCATGAATTTGGCAGGATTCGATGTTGTTTTAGGAATGGATTGGTTAATAGCCAATAAAGCCAGTATTTTATGTGATCAAAAGTCAATTCAAGTAAATTCATCAAAAGGTAAAACGATCACAATTAAAGGAGATAAATCATCTAGATCCACAAAATTTATCTCTATGATGAAAACTGCAAGTTATATAAGAAAAGGTTCTATAGTGTATTTGATTTCCATAATCACTAACACTAAAGGAAAGGATTTAAAAGATATTCCAGTAGTATCTCAGTTTTCAGATGTATTTCCAGAAGAATTGCCAGGGCAACCTCCAGATAGGGAAGTTGAATTCAGAATCCATTTAATACCAGGAACAGCACCGATTGCCAAAGCACCTTACCGTTTGGCACCTGCAGAAATGCAAGAATTAAAGAAACAACTAGATGAATTGTTGGAAACAGGATTCATACAGCCAAGTTCGTCGCCATGGGGAGCGCCGATACTATTTGTTAAAAAGAAGGACGGATCAATGCGTATGTGCATTGACTACCGTGAATTAAACAAGGTCACGATTAAGAATCGGTACCCATTACCAAGAATCGATGATCTGTTCGATCAACTACAAGGAGCTCGATTTTTCTCTAAAATCGATTTAAGGTCAGGATATCATCAATTAAAGGTACAGGAAGAGGATATTCCTAAAACCACATTCAGAACAAGGTATGGCCATTATGAATTTACTGTCATGCCATTTGGTTTAACCAATGCCCCAGCCGCATTTATGGACATAATGAACTGAGTACGTAAGCCATATTTGGATAAAGGGTTATTAGATTTTATCACCCACAACTATTGGCTGTTGGCAACTGCCACCTTCAACTATCACTTTGACGTCCGCCACCTCCAACTTAACACTTAGCGTGTTCTGTAACCACGTCGCTAACTGATCACTAACTTTTGATCATGTTACTACACTTTTTGGGGTATCATAGGGATCTTTGGAAGGTTTTAGGGATCTTAGGACACCCCCAAAAGTATAGTAACAGGATCAAAAGTTAGTGATTTGGTGACAGAACACACTAAGTGTTAAGTTGGGGGTGGCGGGCGTCAAAATGATAGTTGGGGGTTGCAGCGGCCAATGACCAATAGTTAAGGGTGATAAAATCCAATAAGCCTTGGATAAATTCATAATTGTTTTTATAGATGATATTCTCATTTACTCTAAGAATAAAGAGGATCAAGCAAAGCATTTGCACGCACTTTTAAGTTTATTAAGAAAGGAAAAACTTTACGCTAAATTTTCAAAGTACGAGTTTTGGTTAGAACAGGTACAATTTCTTGGACACCTAGTCAATCATGAAGGAATTCATGTGGATCCAACAAAAATCGAGGCAATTACTAAATGGAAAACCCCTGAATCACCAACCGAGGTTAGAAGTTTCTTAGGATTGGCCGGTTATTATAGAAGATTTATTCAAAATTTTTCTAGAATAGCCATTCCCTTAACTAAGCTAACCTGTAAATCTGTTAAGTTTGAATGGGGACCAAAACAAGAAGAAGCCTTTAGAATTCTTAAGCATAAATTAACCCATACATCCATACTAGCGTTACCAGAAGGAACTGAAGACTTTGTAGTCTATTGTGACGCTTCTAAATTAGGTTATGGATGTGTATTAATGCAACGTCAAAAGGTTATAGCTTATGCATCTAGACAACTTAAGAATCATGAAGAGAATTATTGAACCCAGGATCTAGAATTAGGAGCTATAATTTTTGCTCTTAAGATTTGGAGACATTACCTTTATGGTAGTAAGTTTACCATATTCACCGATCATAAGAGTTTAAGGTATGTTTTCAGACAAAAGGAGTTGAATATGAGACAAAGACGCTGGATGGAAATGCTTAGTGATTATAATTGTGATATCCAGTATCATGAAGGAAAAGCAAATGTAGTGGCAGATGCTTTAAGCCGAAAGTATCATGAAAAGCCAAAAAGGGTATGTTCTCTTAAATTAAATCTACAAGTAGATTTAAATGATCAGATAAGAGAAGCACAAGAATCAGTAATCAAGGATGATACTGAAAAATTAAAAGGTATGTTAAAGAATTAGAACAAGGGACAGATGGAATTTGGAGATTCCATAAAAAGAGAATGTGGATACCTAAATTAGGAAACCTACGTCATCGTATATTAGAAGAAGCCCATAAGTCTAAGTATACGATGCACCCAGGGAATGATAAAATGTACCAGGATTTAAGGAAAAATTTCTGGTGGATAGGAATGAAAAAGGACATAGCAGCCTATGTTTCTAAATGTTTAACCTGTTCTCAAGTCAAAGCGGAACACCAGAAACCCTCAGGATTTCTACAACAGTTAGAAATGCCAGTGTGGAAATGGGAATTAATAACAATGGATTTTGTTACTAAATTACCCAAAACAAAGAAAGGCAATGATACAATCTGGGTGATTGTAGACAGGCTAACCAAGTTAGCTCATTTCCTACCAATGAAGGAAGCTTTCAATATGGAACAGTTAGCTAAGTTGTATGTAAATGAAATTGTTTCTTTACATGGAATTCCTTTATCAATTATTTCTGATAGAGATAGCCGATTTACCTCTCATTTTTGGTCAAGTTTCCAAAAAGCCATGGGAACCAAGTTAAAACTAAGCACAACTTATCATCCTCAAACGGACGGACAAAGTGAAAGGACGATTCAAACAATGGAGGACATGCTTAGAGCTTGTGTAATTGATTTCGGAGGTAATTGGGACGATCACTTACCTTTAATAGAATTTTCTTATAAATAATAGTTATCACACAAGTATCAATGTTGCACCATTCGAAGCACTTTATGGACGAAAGTGCCGAACCCCAGTCTGTTGGGCAGAAATTGGGGAGAAGCAACTATCTGGACCTGAGATAGTGCAAGAAACAACTGACAAGATTATTCAAGTCAAGGAACGACTGAAAGCAACATGTGATCGACAAAAGAGCTATGCTAATAACCGACGCAAACCATTGGAATTCCAAGTAGGAGATAAAGTATTATTAAAGGTCTCTCCTTGGAAAGGAGTGGTAAGATTCATCAAAAGGGGAAAGTTAAGTCCCAGGTATGTTGGACCTTTTGAGATTATTAGAAGAATAGGACCTGTAGCCTATCAGCTACAACTGCCAGAGGAAATGGCAGGAATACATGATGTCTTTCATGTATCTAATCTCAAGAAATGCTTAGCCGATGAATCACTGGTAGTACCTCTTAAGGATATAGAGGTAAATGAACAACTCAAGTTTGTAGAAAGAACTCTACAGATTGAAGACATGAAAGTCAAGAATCTCAAGCACAAGAGATTAGTTCTGGTCAAAGTAAAGTGGGACTCCAAAAGAGGACCTGAGTACACATGGGAGCTTGAATCAGAAATGCAAAGGAAATATCCACACTTGTTCTAGTAGATCTCGAGGACGAGCTCTAAAACAAGGTGGGGAGGATGTAACAATCCTCAATAAGACCGACACCCTCATAATATTTCCGACACCCTAGTATATTTTTAAAATGTCCCAATATGTCTTTAAATACACCCCGTATGTGAAAACCGAGCCCGAAATACAGTATAGCATTAAAAATAAAATAAAAGTATGATTTTTAAGCTAAGGCGGGCCGCGTAGACCCACCCCAGCCCTTACACGAGCGGTATCAAGGTTAAAACCTGATTTCGTTGGTTTTCTTAAGTTCAGGCGGGCCGCGTAAGACCCTTGATTAGTTTACGCGGGCCAAGTGAGATCAAGATTGTGGCGCAGCCCGGTGATGACACGTGTCATCATCGTGTCAAGTCTAGTTGGTGATCCGGACGAGCTACGCATTGACCGGAGGTCAACGCGGGCCGCGTAAGCCCTTGCTTACTCTTACGCGGGCCGCGTGAGAACCAGAAAACAGCCCTATATAAAGGAGCCATCGGATCTTCAGTCAGTTCGTCCCGTTTTCATTTCTCAATCACAATTTCTGAATTATAGGCTTTATAAAGTTGGTATTATACCCCCTAATTAGTGAGGTTCTGCTCCGTTGTAAGTATTATAACCCCAGTTTCGTATTAGATACGCTGCCCGATTGATTTAGGGTTCCGTAACAACTGTCGTGGTTCTGCCCGACATAGTTGTTGGAATACCGTCTCGGGGAGGGTATCATTAATATTTTTCAAAGGGTTATTATACTAACCTATGTACATTTGTATGGATTATAGATTAATCCCAGGAAACCCTTACGCGAAGTCTAATATAGCAATGTGAGTTTATCCAATTTTTGTTAACCTTTTTATAATATTTTACAAAACCTTAATTGTTTTACAATGTGATCAAGCGGTGATTGAGTCTTTGTAGTTCTTCAATTACTGCCGGTATGTTGGGGTTTTGTATACAAAATTTACTACATTTTGAGTAGTAAGTCGGGACGACAATACGTTACCATTGGACGACGAGTTAGCCAATGTGTAATATGACCCACCAGTCAGGATTGACAGTACTGAATGAGTAATTGTGTAGAAATAAACAATGTGATCGCTCTCAATACTGTTTTAATTGATAAAATGTTTCTTGATTAAACTGGGATTCACTCACTAGTATTTCCCACTGACAAATGTTTTTAAAATGCATTTCAGGTATCACAATGTGACAGCTGTCACACCCCGACCAGGTAAAAACAACAAAACGTGGCGGAATCGTCGGGGAGTGTTGTAACAGAATCATTGTTTCATAACACATGGAAAATTGAAATTTTGTTTTATTGATTAAGAGAGTTACAATGTTTAACAAACAAGAAATATAACATAATTAACTAGTCTTGCATCTTTTATTGTTGCTAAGGTCCAAGTCTGCCTAGGTGTGTCTTGATAAATCCTACGCATCATACCCTGAAACACATGTGAAAATAGGTACGTCAGCATAAAAATGCCTGTGAGATACATAGGTTTTGTGAAAATAGGATTCATGACTTGAGTTTAAAGAAATTGTTTAATAAAGAGTAGTCATGAATCTTGTTGAGTGTTTTCTTTCATAAATAATTTGAAAGGCGATGAACAAATCAGATGATATATATATATATATATATATATATATATATATATATAAAAGAATAAGGTATGGTTATGGTTAAGTGAATAACCAAGTAAGATGAGTTTGTATAGATTAAGTTATTTGTAAAACGATGTTTATGTGAAAATAAGTTGTAAATGTAATATGTCTAAACTGAAATGGTTTAAATAACGCTGCGATATGTAATACCATAAAAGCACTTATATATAGGAAGTACCAGCGGCGTATCCACCATGTTTCTATCGTATTACACGTCGCCTCGTTACTTAAATCACTTACCCAAACAGCCACCAAGATGATATGTTTAACAATTGTAGAAATGTTCATGTATGGTTGATGCGTGCGAAGTGTTACTTATATTAGGTGTATATTTTAAGCCCTTTTTAACACTTATTTTAGCCAAGTTTTAAATTTATAAAACACGATATTTCACTAACACTAAACACACATATGGGCAAGTGCACCCATCGTTGAGTGTAGTATAGCGTTGGTAAGATACCGAGGTCGTCCAAGGACACAAGAGCTTTTAGTACCGGTTTATCCTCAACGTCTAATCAAAATAAAAGTTTAGAAAAAATGTTTTAAGCTAAGAAAAATAAAAACTAACTAAAATGCTGAAAATAAAAATAAAAGAAAAAAAAACAGATAGACAAGATGAATCACTTGGTTCCGACTCGTATCTAGTATAACCTTTGATTATTTCCGCACTTTTGCACATAATTAAGAGATTATCTTAGTTATTGTAGTAGGCCCCTCTTTTGAAGGCGACGTTACTCTCACCCCAGTAGTTTGAGTCAGCAGGGATACAATCCTAAAAGGGTGGATTATTGGAAGATAATGAATTAAGTTATTAATGCAGTATTGTGGTAGGCCCCGCTTTTGGCGGTGACGTTACCCTCGGCTAAGTAGTCTGAGTCAGCAGGGATACAGTCCTAAGTAGCCGGGTTATAGTATTAATAGTAGTTAACTTATGAGGGGATCAAAGAGTTTGG
This sequence comes from Helianthus tuberosus, assembly GCA_030545235.1. Taxonomy (NCBI): domain Eukaryota; kingdom Viridiplantae; phylum Streptophyta; class Magnoliopsida; order Asterales; family Asteraceae; genus Helianthus; species Helianthus tuberosus. The sequence goes on from CM060363.1 coordinate 134,788,438, forward strand.
ACCCCCGCCATCCAATACCGTGAAGTATTGAAGGAGGTCCTACTAAATTTGACCCAGGTCCATTGCAGGACCTCTAAACGCTGAACAATGGCAAGACCTTTACCAAACCGTTCCCTTAACCCCCTACCAGGTAGCCAACATATCTCCATATAGACCGTGGAGATATGAATGGTGAAAATCCTTTATTTTATATAGACAGTAAAATAATGCCAAGACACCACGGACAAACGATAAGGAAAGATCACCTTCAACATAAGTAACTAGTTATTAAAGTCATTAATACAAAACCAAATAAAAAGTGCAAAAGATTAGAAATAAAAAGTATTATACTAGACACTTTGTCTTCACCAAGTGATGTAAGAGACTTAGGCAAACATGGCCTTGATTGTCAAGAACTCTTACGATCAATCTTGGATCCCGAGACGACTCACACACTCTACGATGGACAATGGATGATGGTGGTGGATGATGGTGTTGTGATGGTGGTGGGTGGTGGATGAAGTGTGAGAGAGGTGGTGTGCCAAGGGATGAGATGAAATGAATCCAAGCACTCCTATTTATAGGCTGAACAGAGAGCTGGACACGGCCCCGTGTCCGCTGGGCACGGCCCCGTGTCCGTCTGACAATCTCTCTCCTCATTAATTGTAATTCGCAATTACAATAAATGCGCCTGCTGTACTTTCGACACGCCCCCGTGTCCGCTGAGCACGGCCCCGTGGTGGGCAACAGAAGCTTCTATAGGTTTGTCTTTTCTGCTGCTTCTTGGGCACGGCCCCGTGCTGGCTGAGCACGGGGCGTGTTCAGTCTTCTGTTTTCTCTATTTTGCTTTGGAAGGTGCCGTTGAGGGTTCGGGCAGTCCACTAATATTCCTTTTCTTGTATTTATGTTGGATTTAGCTGTCTTTTTGCTTCTTTTGCGTTTTTGAGCTCATTTAATCCTGAAAATACAAAAGGAAGACAAAAACACTCTTTTTCCAATATTAGTACTAAAAAAGGATTAGTTTTATGCCTCATTTGATGTAATTTATATGTTGCATTTTACACACATCAAATACCCCCACACTTGAACTTTTGCTTGTCCTCAAGCAAAACTCTTTAATATGTGGCTTACACTCCCAAATGGAATAGGTAGAAGAGAAGGTTTTGGGCTTGTCGTAGAGTGTCGGGATTTCCAAGATCTTTTTGGGTTTTATTTTTATTTATTTACACTCCTATTCGTAATGATTTATTTAGAACTTTTCATAAAAGAAATTACTTATTTGGGCATAACATGCCTTTTTTAAAATTCTATTTATATACAAGTTCACATACCTCGCGGGGAAATCACTCACACTCGGCCGAAGGTGTATTTTTAGTGAATCTCTCGAGAGCGGCATGGAACTTATTCTTACCATAGGCTTGCCAAGAAATCAATCCTCCTCCTTTTTAACTTTTATACCTTTGTAGATATCAAGAGGACTTTGTGGGTTAAGGGTTAGGCTAGGGTTAAAGGTAGGTGGTTGGGTTAGTTGTTAGTAGAAAAAAAAAGGGTTAAAAGCGTAACAAGTGTCGGTTTTCGTATTTTTGCAACTTTTTATTTTGATGAAGCTTTTATTCAAACTAAGTTATTTTTGATTAACTTGTTTGTTTATTTTCTTTTTGCTTCATCATTATCACACAAATTTTTTTTTTTTTCGAAGAACCGAACTTGTTACTAAAATAAAGGGTAAAAAAAAATGAAAAAGGTTTTGGTGGGTAAAAGGGTTTTTGTTTGGGTGATGAAACGAAAAGGTTTAGGCTCAAAGGGCTAACTAGGGGGATTTTTGGGTAGGTGGTAAAGGAAAAAGAAAAATAATGGTGTAGAAATAAAAAGGGTTAGTCCTAATGCCTCCATCATTTACTTACTCGGGTTTAAGTTGATAAGGACCCGGAATGTATTGTCATGGCAAGTTCTAGAGTCGTAAGAACCAAGCGGCTATTCACACAAGAAACGAAAAATGAGCATTTAGTCAAATGATATGTAATTGTGTGCTCAATAAAGGCTCAAAACTCACTTTTGTGGGAATGGGTTTTTATGTGATCAAGTATATATAATCAAATTTTAAATAAGTTTGCTATGCCTTTTCATAATTTTCTTATGTTGGTTCTTTTTATCACTACGCTATCGGTTGTAAATTCGTAAAAATATAACCTTTTTGAGAACTTAAATTTCCCGAGTTAAACCTAGACAAGTAAAAAAAAATGAAATTTTTGAAAAAAAAAAAAAAAAAAATTTGGGGTGATTAGCGGTTCCAATAGAGTTTTGTGTAAGACTTGTATTTAGGACTTGCAAAATTCAAGGTTTTAGCATCCCCCCCACACTTAAATTACACATTGTCCTCAATGTGTCCCAAAAATAAATTTTTAGGTTGATTAGATGTGTAAAATAGTGTTTAAAAAGCAAATATTTGTGTTACTGGGCACTGAACACGGCCCCGTGTTATCCGGGCACGGCCCCGTGTTCAAGTGCCAGTAACAAAATTAAAATAAGATAAACAGAAGTCTGGACACGGGGGCGTGTTGGGTGAACACGGCCCGTGTCCAGGTACTTGAACTGGGCGTTTTTCTGCAGGTGGTTCGGCACGGGGCCGTGTTGGTTGAGCACGGCCCGTGTTGAACCTTCTGAAATGGAGAGAATTGTCGGGTTGCCTTGTTCTTGTGCATGAGATCATTTTTCTCGTTCCCCTTTCCATCCTTTACCACCATGAGTGTGTTTTATTCATTACAAACCATCCAAACCTTAAAACCATCATTTCATTTCATCATAGAGAGAACTTACATAATCCTAAATTAAAATAAAACTAAGACTTATCTAGATAGGTCAGCAGGTACACGAGGTTATCATAAGGAGTTCTACTATTTTAAGAAAATTTCGAGAATGGTTTCCCGATATAGTAGGACTTTTAGCCGAACGAATTCTTCCCTAAACGTTGTTTAAAGCCATTCTTCGATCTCCCTAGGAAGGAAGAATGTGGCTTCATTTTCCTCCGCTGCTGGTGGTTGAGGGGGAACATTCACCGGGACTCCTTGCACCACTCTTCGCGGAAGCTCTTGGTGCATGGCGTACCATTCGGCTGGAATGACAACTTCGGGCACCATGTTCCACGCCCTTTGGGTTATTATAGGTACCAAAGGCGGGGAGGCGAGAAGGTTCAACCTCTGGTGCAAGAGGTTTACTTCATGGAGACAGCCCTCCAGCCCTACTGTAAGATGGTTGATACGGTCGACCAATGCTTCTTCCACTCCCGTCATTTCATCAATAGCCTCCCTTAGAGCGTAAACATAGTTTACAAGAGAGTCTTCTGCTGTTGAAGACCTCCTCCCTTGTCGGTTATTTCTTGAAGATGATCCGCTTGTTCTGCTTGCCATTTTCTGCGAAGGAAACCGAAGAAAGCTAAATTTTTACAAAACAGAGCCCCTGGACACGGCCCCGTGCTCGTTGAGCACGGCCCCGTGTCCATTTGTCTGCAGGATTTTTGGCTAAAGAATCTTGGAGTTTTAAATTATTTTTATGATTTCTATCTGGGTTTTAAGCTCAGATAATTTAAAACAAAGTTATACAACTAACTTTAAGCCAGAATCTTTAGCAAATAATCTTACAAACTTCACATAGAGAGTTGGAATCAAGGGATTTCCAAGCTTCCATGGAGGAAATTTTGAAAAAAATTTTGAAAGAGGAGGAAATGAATAAAAGTGGAAGGGACAAGAGGGTCCCTTGGAACCTTCTTTTAACACTTACCTAGGATGGTATGAGTGAAAATCCCAGGGATCTCTGTCAATTGAGGTGGTCAAAATGAGCAGGAATCAGGCTGCATTTAAAGAAAACGACAGCGCCCTGGGCACGGCCCCGTGTTGACTGGACACGGCCCCGTGTTCAGAGGAAATCCTGACACTTTTTGTCCGTATTCTGACCAAATCAGCAGAGAATCTTTTTTAGTGAGCATGGGGGCGTGTTGACCTGGACACGGCCCCGTGTCTGGAGGCTGCTTTATGGAGTTTTGTTACTTCAAGGATCTCATCGATATCGGGTGGTTCCTTACTGGTTGGAACAACCCCAAAGTGCCTAATATACCTTAATTGTCCTAGACTAAGGCGAGAACGCAAGAGGTTGTCGGTGAGGGTAATTCCTATTTTCATTCTAGGTGGACAAGTCCAACCCTTTCCCGGGCTCTTGTTAAAGAAGGTATATGCCGAATCGCTCAGGTCTATGTATGCACCGAACGAAGTCGATGGAGAGTCCTTCACGGCACAATCGACACAGGGACGACTATCGTCCAAGTCTTTGCTAGGTACGAAGGTATTTTCGGGAGCAACGAGGTTGTCGGAATGCGGTTCCAACATTTCTTCATGGGTATCGTCTTGGGGTGGATCAATAAAATCCTTCCCAAGCTCTTCTAACCATTTCAGAATTAGCTCTTCTAGTTGAAATAACTCGCTAAGGAGCATTTCCCCTAGAATAACTGGCTGGGCGCATTCGAGGGAGAAATAGTGCTTATTTTTACTTTCGCCCCTCTTAAGGTTGTGAGAAGATGGTGGGTCCATGTAGTGGGGCCTATAATTTAGGAAGTAGCATTTTACTTCTTCATGTTCGCCACCACATAATTGACACCACGTACCATAAGAGTGCCGAAAGTAAAAATAATTACTATCACTCATGTTTATGTCAGAAATTACCAACCGCCGGGATCTAACGGTTCTGTTTTCAGTAACTGAAACTTGGGCACGGGGGCGTGTTGAGTGGGCACGGCCCCGTGTTCAGCTTACTGTCTGATGTAAAACAGGATTGCCAGTTCCAATGATTGAGCACGGGGGCGTGTTCAGCGGGCACGGCCCGTGCTGAGCTCTGCAGAAGCTGAAAAACTAAGAAAATCCTAAAAAAATAAGAAGAAAAATAAAAGATGATTAGGCCGTTGATTCCTAACTTTCTTAAAATCCTTGTGTCCCCGGCAACGGCGCCAAAAACTTGATGCGGGCGAAGTGTTACTTATTTTAGGTGTATATTTTAAGCCCTTTTTAACACTTATTTTAGCCAAGTTTTAAATTTATAAAACACGATATTTCACTAACACTAAACACACATATGGGCAAGTGCACCCATCGTTGAGTGTAGTATAGGGTTGGTAAGATACCGAGGTCGTCCAAGGACACAAGAGCTTTTAGTACCGGTTTATCCTCAACGTCTAATCAAAATAAAAGTTTAGAAAAAATGTTTTAAGCTAAGAAAAATAAAAACTAACTAAAATGCTGAAAATAAAAATAAAAGAAAAAAAAACAGATAGACAAGATGAATCACTTGGTTCCGACTCGTATCTAGTATAACCTTTGATTATTTCCGCACTTTTGCACATAATTAAGAGATTATCTTAGTTATTGTAGTAGGCCCCTCTTTTGAAGGCGACGTTACCCTCACCCCAGTAGTTTGAGTCAGCAGGGATACAATCCTAAAAGGGTGGATTATTGGAAGATAATGAATTAAGTTATTAATGCAGTATTGTGGTAGGCCCCGCTTTTGGCGGTGACGTTACCCTCGGCTAAGTAGTCTGAGTCAGCAGGGATACAGTCCTAAGTAGCCGGGTTATAGTATTAATAGTAGTTAACTTATGAGGGGATCAAAGAGTTTGGACCCCCGCCATCCAATACCGTGAAGTATTGAAGGAGGTCCTACTAAATTTGACCCAGGTCCATTGCAGGACCTCTAAACGCTGAACAATGGCAAGACCTTTACCAAACCGTTCCCTTAACCCCCTACCAGGTAGCCAACATATCTCCATATAGACCGTGGAGATATGAATGGTGAAAATCCTTTATTTTATATAGACAGTAAAATAATGCCAAGACACCACGGACAAACGATAAGGAAAGATCACCTTCAACATAAGTAACTAGTTATTAAAGTCATTAATACAAAACCAAATAAAAAGTGCAAAAGATTAGAAATAAAAAGTATTATACTAGACACTTTGTCTTCACCAAGTGATGTAAGAGACTTAGGCAAACATGGCCTTGATTGTCAAGAACTCTTACGATCAATCTTGGATCCCGAGACGACTCACACACTCTACGATGTACAATGGATGATGGTGGTGGATGATGGTGTTGTGATGGTGGTGGGTGGTGGATGAAGTGTGAGAGAGGTGGTGTGCCAAGGGATGAGATGAAATGAATCCAAGCACTCCTATTTATAGGCTGAACAGAGAGCTGGACACGGCCCCGTGTCCGCTGGGCACGGCCCCGTGTCCGTCTGACAATCTCTCTCCTCATTAATTGTAATTCGCAATTACAATAAATGCGCCTGCTGTACTTTCGACACGCCCCCGTGTCCGCTGAGCACGGCCCCGTGGTGGGCAATAGCAGCTTCTATAGGTTTGTCTTTTCTGCTGCTTCTTGGGCACGGCCCCGTGCTGGCTGAGCACGGGGCGTGTTCAGTCTTCTGTTTTCTCTATTTTGCTTTGGAAGGTGCCGTTGAGGGTTCGGGCAGTCCACTAATATTCCTTTTCTTGTATTTATGTTGGATTTAGCTGTCTTTTTGCTTCTTTTGCGTTTTTGAGCTCATTTAATCCTGAAAATACAAAAGGAAGACAAAAACACTCTTTTTCCAATATTAGTACTAAAAAAGGATTAGTTTTATGCCTCATTTGATGTAATTTATATGTTGCATTTTACACACATCAATGGTCGAATACGGTTCACACGGTTCAACAGTTACAAACGGTTCCTATAACCAAATGGTTACAAACGGTTCAAATAGTCAAATAGTTACAAACGGTTCAAAATGTAATATAATGTGTTCATATGCTGGATGAGCATATGCAACAAAATGCAATGTAAAGCAATGTGTCCATATGTTGAGTAAACATATGCAACTAATGTAATGTAAATCAATGTGCTAGCATGCTCAGTCAACATACATAGCAGAAATGTAAAGAAAACAATGTACTAAGTATGCTAAGTAAACATACATAGCGAAACAATGTAATGTAAATCATGTACTATAAATGTACTAATGAGCATAGCAAGTATATGATGTGAAAACAAGAAAACACGAAAGTAACAAGTAGGCACATGTGTTTCACCCCAAAATGTTTGAAAAACAGTAAAAGAGGGGGGCTATGTACTCAGCTTTGGGTGCGTTTTTATACATTAACTGTAACACCCTTGCTATTATTTTAAAGGTTTTCGTATAGATTACGAAAATAAACTTGTAATTATGATTACAAATGCGTTTAAAATTTCAGTTTAGTTAAAACTTTTACAATTTAAAAATAATACAACATAATGTAATTTAGTACTCGGTTGAAAGTTACGACGACACACCGTGCGGAAGCTTCTTTTTTTCATGTGTTCGGTTCTTTCTCGTCGCTTGATCTTCATCCGGGTACTCTTGATATCCAGCTATGATCAAAACCAACATAAAAGTTAGTTTTGATAACTTAAATATAAGTTTAAACAAGTTCTACGCATAAAAAAATCAAACAAAATAATTTTTCCAACTTTTATGTCTCTCGCGTGTTCGTAATTTAATTCTCCATCTCATGGAGTAAAAATCCAACATCTGAATTCACAAAAATTATAGATTTCAAGCTCGAAGCTTGAAATTCAGTTTTAACTCTTTTGACCCGTTCATGATTATATTAAACAAACTTGTTTGTTACCCTAAAAATATCATGAACATCCCGTTATATCTGTTTACTATTATTCAAAGTTCAAATTACGGGTTTCTTATGTATTCTTAACCCGTTTTACATATTTACTCATTTTGACCCGTTAAGGGTATTTAGACACTTTTAATTTTAAGCTTAAATCACACTTTATCTTGGTTTACATCCTACCTCCACTTTTGTTTATCGACTTGTCATCCACCACATTATAATTGTGGTGGATTTAGTGTGGCAAACCGTTTATTCCGAGTTTTACCCCTCGGTTGACATTTTTGCGGAAAATACCCATTTCAATTCATTGGACTCTAACATTTCGTATTATTCATTTCTATACTTATCCTAAGGATTCAATAGATCATAATGCTTATTTCTAAACATCTTTTAAAGGTCGTTTACCCGGTTCACCCATCAAGGGCTTTTTGGTCAACATTTAGTCCCTCATTTTTCTACAAAGGACTCACTAATTATTTGACCAAAATCTCATTCTTAACTATAACCTATTTATGCGTACCTGGCTCGGGTCAACATATAGGCCCGTTTTATACCTCACTTTAATTAGCCGCTACTTTATAGCGATGAAATTATCCAATTCTTGTTCACTCCTGTGAGCATATAACTTGACAACCAAATGTTAGTCGATATTGTCAAATGGTGTTATTACCATCATTTGACCCGTTTGGCCTATGTGACCAAACATTTACCTTTATAACAAACATGGTTTTTAATTACCAATTTACACATCCGACCCATTTAGGATTTTACCTCAAGATCATTTTTCTTACATATTTTACCCATTTCGGCTTACGCCGTAGGGTATCTTTTGACTTAAAACTTACATTTGTCAACACGTGACTAGTTTACTATTTTATCCCTTTTTCTCATTATAAGTTACCTCATAAGGTAACATTTCAAAAACTACTTGTTTGTTCGTCGTAGCATGACTTAATTACCATTTTACCCCTTTTTACCATTTATTATGGTTTTTCATCATTTTCATTTGTTCCGACCCTTATCAATCTACATCGGAACATCGTATTTATAGCTTTAGCTTAACACATTCATAACCTGTATTATAATTAGGCATTCTATAAAGGGGGTGTAAGATTTACTTACCTTGCATCCTTGCGAGCTTCATACTAGAACTTGTATCCATTTGACCAGTTCATTTCCAAGCTCCCACCTAGCTTGTAAGAGTCAAACTACCATATCATATCCACAAGATGATTCGATTAGTCAAACATTAACATGACCATCACACCTTATGGATTCACACACTTATTCATCAAAGTATGCTATTTATTCAACAACTATTATTTTTTTTTCATAATTCTTTTTCATTCATTAATCGTTTGACCCGTTATTCAAGTTACTTATACAAACTAGTTAGTAAGTGATTTTGAACACTTTAAGCATGTCATATAAAGTGTTATTTGTCCCTAACAATAAATACTTCATGACTAAATCAAGTATACGCAATCATATGTCTTTTTCTGAATTAATAATAACATTATTAATGTGCAGCGATTTCCTATACAGCTGCTGTAATTGACCATTATAACCCATATAAAATCCGAACTAGATTAACATGTTCAAAGATGGATCGTAGACAACTCCAATACCTTCGCAAGCATATAAGGTACACCTTCAAACGAATTTTCTATGATTTTTATAAAATCAGCACAGCAACTATATTTCCATTTTTCAATCAGCTTTCAAGGTTTCTGAACAGCAGTTTTAATTCACATTTTTGACCTATTTAACAACCACATTTGTTTCTTATGATTGAAAACAGTAAAAATTTACTCCATAAGCTTTCCGAAAAGGTATAGAACACCCAAATCGGATAAACGGTTGATTTTATATGATTTTTTTAATATTAGTCAAAATCCATATAAAAAGTTATGGAAATCATGTTTAGGGTCCTTTCAAATTCGACCCAAACCATAAAATGCAACCTATTTCCATGGCTATAAACCTTATTAAACTCTTGGTAATGGTTAGAAACCTATAACACAGTGATTGTAGGCTAAGAGATGTCAAAACATCATCTATTTCAAGAAGTCACCATATGAATCCTAATTTTACCATCTTCTCAACTTCATTTTTGTCAAATTAAGAACTAGAACTAAAATTAACATATATTCAAGTTCTATTTGGTGATTCTCATACACCATCATGTTTAAAACCCGTACTATTTCATATCACACGAAATTAGTCAAATTAGCCAATTATGTGTTTCTTTCATAATTTCAACATATAAACATTCGTTTGGACATTTTAACAAACACCTAGCGGGCACGATTTCTATACCTCTTCTATTTAGTTCATGTCTAATCTTTTTAACCAAGTTTCGATCATTAAATCAAACCCTTATGTCTAGTACTCATGAACAATATCAATCTTGCATCATAACATCAATTTTTCACAACCCATGATATAAATTCTTGTGTTCATCACTTTGTTCTAAAAACCCACTTAACATATATATGGGTGATTATCAATTTCAAAGTTTTCATCACTAATTCGTCAAATTATCAACTAGGGTTTGTTCCTAGACATTGTTTCAGCTCAATATCATTCATATATTCAACATTCATTCCAGAATTTAGTTCATGCATGTTCATCAAAATTTCAAAATATCACCAAACTTCAAAATTCAACATACCTTGTGATCCCCTAAGCTAGGTGATCATGATTATAGTTAAAGCCCCAATTTCCTAGCTTAATTTCCCTTGATTTGGCTGAGTTTCTTGTGATTTAGGGTTTTGATCAAGAATCCCTTTTTGCTCCTGTGTAAATCACGACCAGAACACACTTTGTGTGTGTTTGGTTTTTTTTTTTTTTTGTTTTAATAATAATTACTTTCACACTTAACCCTTTTAGCCCCTCTAGTTTATAAAGGTTATAAAAAGGTTACATAATCAAGTTCCTTCATTATTTTAAAACACTTAACTAACTAGGTTGATATTCCTAGTTACTTAGTGGGTCCCGGGAGTTATAACCTGTTTTATTTTAAGTCCCGTTAACTCGGGCTTCTTATAAACTTACTTTTCTCAAAGGATTTATTCTCCTTTTAATTAATATTAGGATTATTTGTTGAAATCCTAATATTCACCTGGTTAATTTTACCACTAATGGTATTTTATCCGTTCATTATTATTAACGTGTTTTTAATCACCAATCCCGTTTTCGGGGTGTTACAAGTCTACCCCCCTTAAAGAGGTTTCGTCCCCGAAACCTTCTTTACGTAGTTCATTGGTTAGACCAACGAACTTAGTTTCATTTTCAAGGCATTCGTTCTTTTCGATAAAGAGTTATCATTCGTATTGACATGGGTGTTTTTTATGTATAAGTCCGCATGGACCGTAGCTTTCACCTTGTATTTCTTATCTTTGTCGCCTATCTGACCGAGTTTCCATTTAACCACTCGGTCGTATTAGTCCGTCCACATGTTTACTCCACGCTAATCTTATATTGGCAAGCGCTTCGTATAAATCATAACACTATTTTGATTTTGAATGGTTTTACCAGGTAGACTGAATAGTCATCGTCACTTCGTACCCCGTTTCTCGGGTATACCATATTGCTATCTCCGGCTTTATGTGTGTTTATGATTTTCTAAACCACCTCATATAACCAAATGGTTACAAACGGTTCAAATAGTCAAATAGTTACAAACGGTTCAAAATGTAATATAATGTGTTCATATGCTGGATGAGCATATGCAACAAAATGCAATGTAAAACAATGTGTCCATATGTTGAGTAAACATATGCAGCTAATGTAATGTAAATCAATGTGCTAGCATGCTCAGTCAACATACATAGCAGAAATGTAAAGAAAACAATGTACTAAGTATGCTAAGTAAACATACATAGCGAAACAATGTAATGTAAATCATGTACTATAAATGTACTAATGAGCATAGCAAGTATATGATGTGAAAACAGGAAAACACGAAAGTAACAAGTAGGCACATGTGTTTCACCCCAAAACATTTGAAAAACAGTAAAAGAGGGGGGCTATGTACTCACCTTTGGGTGCGTTTTTATACGTTAACACAATCCCTCAAATTGTTAATTTGTCCTAAATTAGATAAGAATGATTTAATAAACAAAACTCACAAAAATACATGAGTTTCTCCGATACTTGAAACTTTCACATAACCTTGAGATTTTTCTTAAAAAGTTATTATGTTTTGACTATCTTGGTGTATTTGTATATATGTACTCGAGCGTAATACTTATAACCTTGTCAACACTAACACATTACTATACACATATTGTAAAACACATAGCACATTGTAACACATAAAATAACCCATGAACAACCCATTCTAGTGTATGTCGAAAAACACTTATTTTAGCGATTTGGTGACATTTTTGGGCGTCGGAAGTCACGTATGACTAACCAATCACCAAGTAAACTTAATATAAGTTAAAATACTTATTTTTATATCAAAAATATCAGTTTAGTTACTGATCTAAAATAGTTTTATAAAAGTCCTCCGAAAAGGCGATTTTCGACCGTTTTACCGCATAGTTTTGCATCAAACATTACCCGAACCATCCCAAATCGAAACGACTTGAAATTTTGACACAACCCATGTTATTTACTGAATAAAATAATGGTTACACTCATGATAGTTCAGGTCTTGAAAAAAGCACATAAATCATGCAAATTTCACCTAATTTACCACTTTTTAAGCTATATGCACAACATGCAAAGCTATCAAACCTATGTCAAAGTTTCATGCCACTATAATACATCAAATAATATTATTTTTAGTGTTTATAACCAGATCTAAAACAGTTTTTGTCATTTAACCATTTTCATCATATCTTGAGCTTTAAATCTTCATATTTTCACATGTACAAGTGCCTAAAGCACACTAACATTTCATCATCTTTTTATATGGGTTTAGATGCATAAAATATGATATATATATTCAGATGTATTTGCTGATGTAATTTAAATTTAACATATCATTCATAAATCACCAAATATTTGCATTCTTACCACCATTAAATAACATGTAACAACATAAACAAGTACTTAACAAGATATCAAACTCAAACTCAAAAATAAACTCATATACATACATATATATGTACGGTTATATACATATATATACATCACCATTTTTACTTGTTTCAAGACCCATTTCATTGTTAGATTTCAAGTTTAGTGAAAATCCCAAGATTCAAGAGAAACTTCAATCATCAAGAACATCCAAGAATCAAAGTATGCTTTAAAAATAAATGCTATACCTTCAAGATTCAAGTAGGTTGTAGGATGAGATTTTGATGATAGGAAGCTTGTAATCACTTGACAACACCTTGGAATCACCTTAGATCTTCATACTAACTTGAAGGTTGCTAGGAAATGGAGCTTGAAATGAAGAACAAAGCTTTGAAGGTTTGAAGAAGATAAAGATGGAGGAGAGAGAGAGAGATGGGACGGTTTAGAGGGAGGAGAGAGGAGGCAGAGAGATGTTGAATGGTCTTGTAAGGATTTGTTGTGATTACTTAGGAGATATGGAAAGATATAAATAAGATTTGGAAGAGATATACATGAACACTTGGCCAATGAAGATAAAATGGAATATTTGCAATAATCTTGCAAAATATTTAGTGGGGCCAACATGATGATGACCGAAAATTTGGGAGGGGGAGGGGGTCCAAGTGTAAGTTTTTAAATAAATATGCTATATGTAGGCTAGAACAAGTGTTTAACTGGATACCGGGTATTTTATCTACCGTTTAAACCCCGGTTTATGGCGTTCTAAATTATTTTTATTATTCTATAAAAATAATCTTGCCAAAATATTACTGAAATAAAGTTCAGTTGCCAAGACTGGCTGCGTTGTCTGCGTTTTGCAGTAGAAGCACTGTGTCGCGCAGAAACACACGGTACGCGCTTAAACTTGAAAAATAACGTCTTTCAGCGTTTTAAATTTATTTTTCAATACGGACCTGATTAAAAATAAGATTTTAATCACAACATAATATTTTTGGGATTTAAATATTATCCGGGCGGTCACCAAAATTCGTTTCGCAGTTTTGTCGTAATTAGTTCTTTAGTTCGAATAAACATGATTTCGGCATACCAAACCTTCCGAAACTTATTTCTAAGTTATGTAAGGGTTATTTAAGGTATGTTAAGCCTATGTCACTGTTTCGGAGTGTTTGTTGCATTAAACTGGTTATATTTACGCATCAGATCGCGTATAACCTTCCAGAAAGCGATTTAAAGCTCGAAATCGAACAAGAATTGATATGTGCAAACGATACACATAGTTTTACAAATCCCAAGTATGAAACACCATATTTCATTGATTTGGTATTTGTTTGACGGGTGCAGTGACGCAGGTGTCACAGTCTCCCCTACTTTAGGAAATTTCGTCCCGAAATTTATTCGTAGGAGTCTGTCTGTGACGCTGTTTTAAATAATTTTCTTGTGCGGAATCCAGGGTTATATTCATTTGCATTGAATAACCCATTAAGGACATCCATGTAAGGCACAACATTATCATTCCCTAAAGGATACTCCTTCAGATCTTGCAGGAAGTGGGAATGGGTTGTTATACCTATGATGCCCATCCCCTAACGGATACTTCCTTAATCATTGCAGGAAGCAGGGATGAGAGGTTGACTAAATTAATTCACAGTTATGAGAGTATCCTTTAAGATTCTAACTATTAAGATAGAAAGATCTCGCAAGGATTTAGCTCTTTGTTTAAGTGTCTTGTAAAGTATTCTTAGAAATTCAATATTCATTTCTCTCGATGGATATTATTCAGAAACAAAAATGAACGGATGATTCATTTTCCTCAACGGGTTCTTCAGAACTGGAAATGAAGGATTAAACAAACGGATATTCATTTCCTCAACGGATATTCTTCAGAACGAAAATGAATGGATAATTCATTTTCCTCAACGGGTATTCTTCAGAACTGGAAATGAAGGATTAAACAAACGGATATTCATTTCCTCAACGGATATTATTCAGAATGAAAATGAATGGATAATTCATTTTCCTCAACGAGTATTCTTCAGAACTGGAAATGAAGGATTAAACAAACGGATATTCATTTCCTCAACGGATATTCTTCAGAACGAAAATAAATGGATAATTCATTTTCCTCAACGGGTATTCTTCAGAACTGGAAATGAAGGATTAAACAAACGGATATTCATTTCCTCAACGGATATTCTTCAGAACGAAAATGAATGGATAATTCATTTTCCTCAACGGGTATTCTTCAGAACTGGAAATGAAGGATTAAACAAACGGATATTCATTTCCTCAACGAATATTCTTCAGAAACGAAAATGAATGGACGGAGCCATTTTCAACGGTTGCTTCCTCAGAATTGGAAATGAATAAGGTTATCTCTAGATATAGGACAGGACTTGCTGTGATTTCTGTGCACTAAATTCCATAATTATGTATGCATCCATAATTACATAATTCCTTGCACAGTCCGCACAGTTTGTTCTGTAATGTCTAGGGGAAGAAAACAATGAACGAGCCGGTGATGATTGTGACTAGACCACCATAGGGTCCTTTTAATTAAATCATTAAATGATTTTAAATAGACTACCAAGGAGTCTGTTCAGCTATCTCAGCACATGTCATTCTTAACCAGATTCTGAATCAGTCTTTTTGAATATCCTACTACGAATCCCTCATGTGAAGACATGAAAGATTCTATGAGGATTTAGATAACGAATATCCAGAGTATACAAAAACACTAAATGCATAAAAGAAAACACAAAATACATAAACACATAATCACAAAATTGTTTAACTTGATTTCTGAATTTGTTATCATTTTGTTAATTTGTTCTGCTAACAGAGCACTTGTATTTAAGGCATGCTAGGAATCCATTCCGTGGATTTCATTTGGTACTTTAAACATTATCAAGAATCTAACTACGAAGATAGAAAGAATAAAATTCGATTTCAATTATAAGGAACCGAAATGTTCGAATTTAGGTACACAAGGAATCCAATTAAGGACTCTGATTTGTATGATAATCATCCACAAGGGTCTAATTGTGGAGATAAAAGATCCTATATGGATTTTAGAAGTTGAAGATGTTTTGAAACCTTGCACTGGATGTGCTTAAGTCAAAACATGAAGTAAAAAATGCTTATGAAGTTGAGATGCTAGATATGTCAAGGCGACATAAGAAGTAGAACTTGAAGGATAAGTTAACGTATGAGAAAAATGTTTTTGAAAACTAGGCATGGGGTTTCTTTTAAAAACGTGTTTAATGTTTTTGAAATCTTACATAATACTTTTGAAATCATAAAGTAGATGTATTAGGTAAGTATATTTATAAAAATGTTTTAAAATCATGAGTTGAATTTTGAAACATGTATAAGGTTTTTGAAAACATGAGTGATGCTTTTGAAATCGTGCACTTGATATATTACATAAAATTGTTTTCAAACTATATGAAACATTTTGAAATCATGAGGGTTGTTTTTGAAAACATAGACAATGTTTTTGAAATCATGTAGGTTATTTTTGAAAACTTATGTTATGCATGTTGAAAAAAAATCAGAACGTAATGGGTATGAGATTTGAAAACATCCTTAGTTATCTAACCAAGGATTCAAAGGCACAGATGTGCAAAAAGCACGATTACTCATAATTTCGCTTTATTTCTTGTACTTTGTCTCCTAGAATGAAACAAGTACTTAAAATTTCTCGAGGAAATCATGAGCGATTACTTGAAAAGAGAGAATCACAAGAGTAGTTTGTAAAGAACATAGTTCCTTGATGTAGGTATCATGGGGAAATGCCATACACACATGTAACTACACTTGTACATCAGGATTGTGAACAACAATTTATTCATAAACTGAACACCTTATTTCCGAGTTCAACAAAAGAAACAAAAGCAACAGATTCAAATTATTTAAAGCAGCAGCTTCTTCTAATCGGCCAAATGCTCATCCAAGGGTTGGATTTGCATTGACAATCTTTGGGCATTTGTTCCTGAATTGGCTTGTCTCGCCACAGTTGTAGCAAGTACCAGGCGGAAAACGAGCTTGAGTTGTGACAACCGTCACTTTTCCGTACATTCCGTACACTAGATGAATAGTAATTTGTGCTTTAATGACTGTACATGATCTAGTTTACCAGACAAATAAATTCCTGAATTCCATGCAAGTGAATTCATGCATGATATATGCTACAAGAATTACGTTATGATAGCGTTGCGTCAAAAATTAGTAAACTCACCGGTAAGACAAATCGTGTCAACAGAACTGCAGAAAGCAGTCAGACATTAGAATTAGGGCCTAGGTGTAGGTCCAACGTCAAAAATACATTAAAACCCAAGGATACATACAAGGGTTACATATATACCGCCCGGATAATATTTAATCCCACAAATATTCTGTTATGATTAAAATTTTATTTTAATCAGGTTCGTGTTGAAAAATAAATTAAAACGCTTAAAAACGTTATTTTTCAAGTTTAAGCGCGTACCGTGTGTTCCTACGCGACACAATGCTTACACTGCAAAACGCAGACAACGCAGCAAACCCAGTAATATGCCAGGAATATGCCAGGAATATACCAGGAATATACCAGGAATATGCCAGGAATATGCCAGGAATATGCCAGGAATATACCAGGAATATACCAGGAATATGCCAGGAATATGCCAGGAATATGCCTGGAATATGCCAGGAATATGCTAGGAATATGCTATATGGAAGGTCTATAAATACCACCATTTCATCACTCCACCTTCACTTCCCTCTCTCCCTCCCTTGTTCTCGGCCCAACCAAGCACCACCGCCACCCTCATTTTCCAACTCATCCATCCATTCCAAGGTGATATTGAGGAGTAAGAAGGCCACTAACGAAGCTCGGTGCAAGCGGATCTTGAAGGACCTTCTTCATTTGCTTTTATCCACCTCTTTTGTCCTCTTGAACTCCCCTAGCCTTGTGCTAGTAGTAAGTGCTTCTAAACATCTTCTTGTTCTCGTTTATGATGATTAATAGATGATTTAATGGCTAAAAATCATAAACACTAAAGATCACCAACTAAAAGTCTTGTAAAATGATGAACTTAATGGATAAAAGGAAAGTAATGGTGTAAAACTTGTTAAACTTGTTTTGTGATGATGCTAGTAGTAGTTCGGATCGTCATCTAACCCGGCTAGGTTATGTTCATAGAGCATGAACTAGTGTATGTTAAAGTATAAAAAGGGCAAGATGATGAACACTACTACATAATAACATGAACTTGCGTAAAAGGAATTTTTCTTGTAAAATGAAGTTCTAAACTAGTAGATCTAAAGATCTACAAGTGGTATTTTCGAAAAACCAACTGTAAGACGAAACCATGTTTTAAAACCGGATCTTTCATGAAATAGAGGTGTTTTTGTGAACAAACAAGTGTGTGGACACTAGTGTAACAAAAGTTTTAACAAAGAAATAATTTTCGCAAAAACCGACTAGAAGTTGTAAAACTTCATATTCTTTAAAAATAAGATTTCCAAGAAACCGACTTTATTTTTAGAGATGGAAAAACCTACTAAATGTGTTGAAGAGTTACTACATAATTTTACACAACTTGCAAGTTCATGTGTATGCGATTTGTGTTTATTTTGACAAGTTTGATATTTGAAGATGGTATTTTGATGATGGAAAAATTGATTGGTTGAATTTAAAAGAAAATGATACGCTAGTAAGCGTGGCCACCTCCAGTTACAGAGGAAACTCTGGCGAAATTTTTCCAGAAAATAACACTTACAATATTTTTGGTGACAAGTGTTATGAATATATTTTTGACACTTAGAAAAATATAAGTTTTTGAGAAACTTATCCCCTAAAAATATACCTAAAAACATTACCAAGGTTTCCCTAATTTTTGGTGATAAGAAATGGTGATTTCCTCAATAATAAAAATGGATATTAAGTATGTATATTTTTGAGAAAAATATATATATTATTTTATCACCAACTTTTGTGCTAAGTGTGTATAGTATGTGTTATACGTGCTAGTGTATTAAGACTTAAAAATACACTAAATACTCATGAGAAGTATAAACATAAAAATACACATACAACATACAAGATACATAATTCGGGTGCAAAGTGCAAAACACAAGATACTTATATTAATTTTAGAGAAAATAATATAAGTAAGATACGTAGTTAAAAATATAGAATATTTTTAACACAAGAATACGTACACAAGAGATAGTGACTGTACTTGTGCGATACAAGTCTAGTGACTAACGTTAAGAAAACACGTATAGGTCACGACGCTAGATAAGCTAATCCGGTGAAGTTTACGACGCAGGAACGCAAAGTTGTGAGTTCATGCTCCCCCTTTTCTTTAACTGTTTTTGGTTTTATAACTCTCGGGGGTGAAATACATGTTACAAATATTATAATTTTTACAAATGGTAAAAATACGAGAAGCACTCTTGGTGAGAACGAGTACCGAGTGCAATATGATTTGAGAATACAAAAGAATACGATAAGCACTCGTGGTGAGTGCAATATGATGAGCTTTAAGAAAAGCCTAGAAAATACTAGATCATGTGAGCTTAAACTAGATATTGAGATGCCATTAATACTTAATTAGGGACGAGGGTTAGATCTAACGGGTACGGCCGAGCCCCACTCATGGTCCTTATGTGACCTCTTGAGTGCTTCGGTGTCCCAGTCGAGGGAAATCGACACAGTCGAGGTTAATTGACACAATCGAGGGTAATCGACACAGTCAAGGGAAATTGACACAGTCGAGGGTAATCGACACAGTAAAGGAGCCAACACTAATGCTCCATATGCTCACATGCCTTAAAGGAGCCAACACTAATGCTCCATATGTCCTCACATGCCTTAATGTCCTTGTACAAACATTCAATTAGTTCGTGGTGTACACAAGAAAACTTGATTTATACATGAACATTTTATTTATACAAGATGCATACAATGTTTTCATACAAGATATGTAAAATGCATGAACTCGCTCAACTTTATGTTGATGTTTTCCAAAATTACATGTATTTCAGGTGACAGGATGGATCTTGGGCGCAAGTGTCATAACTAGAAGTAGACTACAAGTTTAGATGTCATCCACTTTTGTTGAATTGTAACCTTATCAAAGGTCGTGTTTTGAAAACTTAAATAACACGTGTTTGTAATACTCAAATTTTCATGAATGGATGAACATCATTTTGATCATGTAGTTGTTTATTACGATTGAATGCAATGATAACAAGCTAGTCACACATCATACGCTTCCGCAAAAGACAGGGTGTGACAGTTTGGTATCAGAGCTTCGATTGTAGTGAACTAGGATTCTTTCTCGAGTCTAGACTACAATCACTAGAGTTCTCTCACGAAAACATTTTACAAAAAGGTTTTCATTGCATTCACGAAAGCGCCAAGATCCACAAGTCAGACACTTTTCAAAAAGTGACAAGGCAAGGACATTAGTGAGGAATACCTTTAAAATAAGGTGCCAACCAAAGCGTAGTCTACACGAGTTAGACTTGCCAAAAAACAAAATGACCCCCCAAAAACGAGAGTTATACGTGATATAATGCATTAAATTGCTTGACTATGCTAAGTAGCATATATGTTATTGATATATATACATACAAATAAGTGTACGGGATGATTATTGACGTGAATAGGATACTTTCGACTCTGACTCCTATTACTGAACGTGACTTGCACGATGAAGCTACCGACCTCGCATCCTTTGCAAAGCTCATGGCTGGGAGTGATTACCAAACAAGATGCTGAGCTTACTTCCGTAGGAAATGGCTGCTCTTCCCTCTCGATCGTGAAGATGCCTAACTACGGTGATGATGACGAGGCAGAGGCGGCAACCTTGAATGAATTCTCAATCAACGGGACGAGATCCCTACGGCTTATGTGAAGCAAGATTGACGACATACTTGACCAGAAAAGGAAGATGAAGTATGCATCTCGAAGGTGCCCCTCCAACTACTAGGAATTCTCTCTATTCCTATTCCATCTAATCATCGTGCCTATACGCGCGTAACGATAACGAATGTTAGCGCGTGGACCATCGCAAAGGTCCTTTCCATGACAAGAGGTATAAGGACAGTGGTGTCCCCTCCTTGATTGATCATCTGCTTGGACGAGAGAAAATTGGGGGTAACTGTGCAAGACAATTTATTATTACGGGGGCCCACGTAATAACGACTTGTAGTGCACAGAAATCCTGGTGGACTCTGCGGGTCAAGCTAATGAAAACCATACAAAATTTATCTATAGGTGTC
Source organism: Helianthus tuberosus (assembly GCA_030545235.1). NCBI lineage: Eukaryota > Viridiplantae > Streptophyta > Magnoliopsida > Asterales > Asteraceae > Helianthus > Helianthus tuberosus. The sequence goes on from CM060363.1 coordinate 134,809,409, forward strand.
CTCACCTTCATCTGGTAGAACAACACATAGATCAGTGCTTTAGCATGTTAGAAAGTAGGAAGCCTGTCTTAGCCTACTTCGTGACTGACACTTCTACCTGCATACGAGACGTTTGAGAAAACGATATTTGAGCAAGAGAGGTGGAATGACATTCAGAAAGAATCAGCGACGATACACCCCCTATCACCTCTACACAAACAACCCCATCAAAGGGGAAATATACGCACCAGTAAAGCTAATATAGCAGGAAATAACTGAAACTTGAATGACCAAGGCGATGTAGCCTCGAGTTCATTTCAAACAATAAGCCAAGTTGGCAAGCCTATGTGAAGGCTCAATAACTGTTTCCTCGCTTATACACTGATTATATATACGTATGAAATTGGGTGGCTTATGGTGCTATGTATATCATAGACAATTGAAATGTTGTCTAACCTACTTCATACCATTTTGGCAGAAGAGAATGCCGCCCAGGCGAGACACAAACACCAGTACGTTGCCAAGGACAGAAGCCGAGCTGCAAGAACGCATCTCACAGGCAATTGCGCGACATGAAGCCCTCCGCTCTAAGCACAGCGATGGCACTACTGAAAATAACCCTCCAACTGGCTGCACCTATAAACAATTCCTGGACTGCAAGCCATTGAATTTTGATGGCACAGGAGGTGCCGTTGCATTTGTTCGTTGGGCAGAAAAGACTGACTCCATTCTAAGAATGAGTAACTGTTCACCCCGACAGAGTGTTACTTATATCTCAGGGTTATTCGTAGATGGCGCACTCTCCTGGTGGAACCTTCAGGTTCAAACCCTTGGTGCGGATGCTGCTTATACACTAAGCTGGGACGAGCTCAAGGAAATGATGGAAAAGAAATATTGTTCTAGGGCTGAAATCCAGAAGATTGAGGTGGAGTTCTGGAACTTGAAAATGGATGGACCGAAGATTCCTGAATACGTCCAACGATTTCACGACTTGTCTAGGGTCGTCCCCTACTTAGTCAAACCGGAATTCAAAAGGGTTGAGCGATTCATTTGGGGACTTGCACCTCAGATCAGGAGTATGGTTACTACCTCAAAGCCCTCAACTATTACAGAGGCTATCGATATGAGTGTCACTCTTACCGAAGAAGCTCTACGTGCGGGAAAATTTTCGGAATCGGAGGATAACAAGAAAGAAACTCATGAGGAGTTATCAAGCAATAAGAAGAGGAAGTCTTCGAACCTAAAGATAAGCACCCAGGCTAGCTATAGAAGCTCTAAAACAAACAAAAGAAAGAAAGTGAAACCGCCGCATTACAGGAAAACTGATGGAGCCACTAATAAGGCTGGTGGCAAAATATACTCGGGGACTAAGCCGAGATGCGGGGAATGCACTTTTCACCATGAAGGTCGATGTCTAAGGCCTACGTGCGGAAAATGTGGAAAAGAAGGGCACAGCAAGGATGCCTGTTGGGCGAAGGACCCAGATGGAAGAAATAAGAGAATACCAGGTTGCTACAAATGTGGTGAAGCAAGGCACTTTAGGAAAGATTGCCCTAGGAAGAAACAAGCAAGGAAGGGTTTTCACGATCGAAACTCGTGAAGCACGCCAGGATCCAGATGCGGTTACGGGTACTCCCTATTAACCAACCTAATGCATCTACTATTAATTAATACTGGCACCAACTTTAACCTTGCATGCTTAGAACATAAGAAACTACTTGGCATAGTTTCGAGTAAAATAGACGCCCCGTATTCTTTAGAAATGGTCATATAGGAGGCTAGTTTAAACAGTCGAAACGATTAAGGATTGTATTTAGGGACTCAGAAGGCCGGAACCTTCTGTTACTATTGACTCGCGAAGTCATAATATGTTAGTCAGCATGGATCAGAAATCCAAGTATACAGATGACGTCGTTTGATATGAGAAAATCAGTCGCATCCCTCTTGCGAATGATGAAACCCAAACTTCCTGCAATAGGTGCAAGGATGCTAGACCCCACAAGGCGGCAGATCTACGACATCCCTCATTGGTCGAAGAGGCATAGAAATGCCTCTGAGTAGACTGCAGAGCCTGAGAACATCCCCGTGACGGAAGAAGTCCCAGTAGCCTTTTCGGAAGACTTGCCAGGAACGCCTCTCCGTAGCGAAGAGAGGAGTTTAGGATAAATCGCGTGCCAGGAGCAGCACTAGTGATGAATGACGCCATACCGACTAGCTTCACCAGCGAAGCATGAACCTCTGATATAACTGCAAGAGCTGCTAGGCAGAGGAAATCAAGGATATAACACCCTTAGTTAAGGGCACAAGGAGAAAGTTGAAAGACTCCACTTTGCATAAATTTCAGAAAATTGAGAATCAGAATCCTTTGCCAAGGACTGATGACACTAATGAGCCAATCGTAAGGTTCCAGTTACCACTCAAAAATCAACTTGAGGACAAGAGGTCCTCCACTGTGAATACAAGAGGAAATATCCCTAAAACGACCTTTAGGACTTGCTTCGAGCATTACGAGATCCTTGTCGTACCATTTGGCTTAACACATGCATCGACAATGTTCATGGACCTTATGAATCGAACGTGTAAGCCATACCTGGGTAAGTCATATACTTATTGACTACCTACTTATATGGCCAACGACCAAGGAAGGTCGTGAGCAACAGCTGCAATTTACCTTGCAACTCTTAGAGAAGAGAACAACTATATGCTGTAATAACGAAAAGCGGATTTCGAATTCGCGAAGTGAAAACTTTAAGGTACATGATGAATAATAACAAGATTCATGCCAACCCTGCAACCCAGAGCTAAGGAGCTAGAATTGCAAATATGTGACGTTTCTCGACAAAGTCTCGGTTGCGCGTCGATACAACAAGACCACGACATTGCATACGCGGCACATTGATTAAGGAATCAGGAGAAGAGATCTTGAGATAGATACAATAATTGCGCGCCGCAAACTAGACGTCACTACCTGAAAGAAAACGTTGCACGATCTTTATTGATCACGAGGGTTGCAGCACACCGATGATCGTAAGAACTTGATTATGAACTGAGCTGCTGAACGATGCAGACTGTATGAACACAATATGTGCTTATGTGATAAACTTTGATGAAAAGTCGGAACACTCACTTGCCCTTAGTGGAGTTTTCCTACAACGGTATCTATCACACCGCCGTCTAAACCGCTTCGTGTAAAGCTTCAGACGGAACATAATGAGTCAATTCCCGTCATGTTGAACGGAGACCAGAAATAAACAATCTACTGGCCCGAGTCGGCCCAGGAAAACTAGAGGCAAGATCGTTCAGATATGTGATCATACCGAGACAGCCCGCAAAATACAGAAAAATTACGCCGATGAGCGGTAGAAGTCGTAAGGATTTGAGACAAAATTTATGGCTTAATGAGAGCCTCGCCTAGAGAAGGCGTAGTGTGTTTTGGAAAACGAAAAGGTTGAATCCCCGGTGTAGGGATCATAACCATTTCTCATAAGATGAAGCTCCCAGAAAAAGATCAGTAGTGATCGCGACATATTCATGTGTCTAGTCTGTAGAGGAGTCTGACTTAAGGAACAGTCGTTGTTCCCACAAATAAGATTCACGTCAATGACAAACGACAAGAAATACTATAGAAACCTGTTGAGGTTTTGGACCAAGAGTCCGTGATACTATAGAAACCTGTTGAGGTTATGGACCAAGAGTCCACGAGATACAGAAAAGTCACGATCGACTTACTGGAGTACGATAGAATTCATGACATGACCCAGAGATTTCATGGGAACATAAAGACAAATCATGAATCTAAGTGACCATATTGGTTTCACAACTCCCCTGCGACCGATGGCATCGCTTGAATTTCGGGACGAAATTCTTTTAATGGGGGGAGACTGTGACAACCGTCACTTTTCTGTACATTCCGTACACTAGATGAACAGTAATTTGTGCTTTAATGACTGTACATGATCTAGTTTACCAGACAAATAAATTCCTGAATTCCATGCAAGTGAATTCATGCATGATATATGCTACAAGAATTACGTTATGATAGCGTTGCGTCAAAAATTAGTAAACTCACCGGTAAGACACATCGTGTCAACAGAACTGCAGAAAGCAGTCAGATAATAGAATTAGGGCCTAGGTTTAGGTCCAACGTCAAAAATACATTAAAACCCAAGGATACATACAAGGGTTACATATATACCGCCCGGATAATATTTAATCCCACAAATATTCTGTTATGATTAAAATTTTATTTTAATCAGGTTCGTGTTGAAAAATAAATTAAAACGCTTAAAAACGTTATTTTTCAAGTTTAAGCGCGTACCGTGTGTTCCTACGCGACACAATGCTTACACTGCAAAACGCAGACAACGCAGCAAACCCAGTAATATGCCAGGAATATGCCTGAAATATACCAGGAATATACCAGGGAGGAATATGCCAGGAATATGCCAGGAATATACCAGGAATATACCAGGAATATGCCAGGAATATACCAGGAATATACCAGGAATATGCCAGGAATATGCCAGGAATATGCCTGGAATATGCCAGGAATATGCTAGGAATATGCTATATGGAAGGTCTATAAATACCACCATTTCATCACTCCACCTTCACTTCCCTCTCTCCCTCCCTTGTTCTCGGCCCAACCAAGCACCACCGCCACCCTCATTTTCCAACTCATCCATCCATTCCAAGGTGATATTGAGGAGTAAGAAGGCCACTAACGAAGCTCGGTGCAAGCGGATCTTGAAAGACCTTCTTCATTTGCTTTTATCCACCTCTTTTGTCCTCTTGAACTACCCTAGCCTTGTGCTAGTAGTAAGTGCTTCTAAACATCTTCTTGTTCTCGTTTACGATGATTAATAGATGATTTAATGGCTAAAAATCATAAACACTAAAGATCACCAACTAAAAGTCTTGTAAAATGATGAACTTAATGGATAAAAGGAAAGTAATGGTGTAAAACTTGTTAAACTTGTTTTGTGATGATGCTAGTAGTAGTTCGGATCGTCATCTAACCCGGCTAGGTTATGTTCATAGAGCATGAACTAGTGTATGTTAAAGTATAAAAAGGGCAAGATGATGAACACTACTACATAATAACATGAACTTGCGTAAAAGGAATTTTTCTTGTAAAATGAAGTTCTAACCTAGTAGATCTAAAGATCTACAAGTGGTATTTTCAAAAAACCAACTGTAAGACGAAACCATGTTTTAAAACCGGATCTTTCATGAAATAGAGGTGTTTTTGTGAACAAACAAGTGTGTGGACACTAGTGTAACAAAAGTTTTAACAAAGAAATAATTTTCGCAAAAACCGACTAGAAGTTGTAAAACTTCATATTCTTTAAAAATAAGATTTCCAAGAAACCGACTTTATTTTTAGAGATGGAAAAACCTACTAAATGTGTTGAAGAGTTACTACATAATTTTACACAACTTGCAAGTTCATGTGTATGCGATTTGTGTTTATTTTGACAAGTTTGATATTTGAAGATGGTATTTTGATGATGGAAAAATTGATTGGTTGAATTTAAAAGAAAATGATACGCTAGTAAGCGTGGCCACCTCCAGTTACAGAGGAAACTCTGGCGAAATTTTTCCAGAAAATAACACTTACAATATTTTTGGTGACAAGTGTTATGAATATATTTTTGACACTTAGAAAAATATAAGTTTTTGAGAAACTTATCCCCTAAAAATATACCTAAAAACATTACCAAGGGTTCCCTAATTTTTGGTGATAAGAAATGGTGATTTCCTCAATAATAAAAATGGATATTAAGTATGTATATTTTTGAGAAAAATATATATATTATTTTATCACCAACTTTTGTGCTAAGTGTGTATAGTATGTGTTATACGTGCTAGTGTATTAAGACTTAAAAATACACTAAATACTCATGAGAAGTATAAACATAAAAATACACATACAACATACAAGATACATAATTCGGGTGCAAAGTGCAAAACACAAGATACTTATATTAATTTTAGAGAAAATAATATAAGTAAGATACGTAGTTAAAAATATAGAATATTTTTAACACAAGAATACGTACACAAGAGATAGTGACTGTACTTGTGCGATACAAGTCTAGTGACTAACGTTAAGAAAACACGTATAGGTCACGACGCTAGATAAGCTAATCCGGTGAAGTTTACGACGCAGGAACGCAAAGTTGTGAGTTCATGCTCCCCCTTTTCTTTAACTGTTTTTGGTTTTATAACTCTCGGGGGTGAAATACATGTTACAAATATTATAATTTTTACAAATGGTAAAAATACGAGAAGCACTCTTGGTGAGAACGAGTACCGAGTGCAATATGATTTGAGAATACAAAAGAATACGAGAAGCACTCATGGTGAGTGCAATATGATGAGCTTTAAGAAAAGCCTAGAAAATACTAGATCATGTGAGCTTAAACTAGATATTGAGATGCCATTAATACTTAATTAGGGACGAGGGTTAGATCTAACGGGTACGGCCGAGCCCCACTCATGGTCCTTATGTGACCTCTTAAGTGCTTCGGTGTCCCAGTCGAGGGAAATCGACACAGTCGAGGTTAATTGACACAGTCGAGGGTAATCGACACAGTCAAGGGAAATTGACACAGTCGAGGGTAATCGACACAGTAAAGGAGCCAACACTAATGCTCCATATGCTCACATGCCTTAAAGGAGCCAACACTAATGCTCCATATGTCCTCACATGCCTTAATGTCCTTGTACAAACATTCAATTAGTTCGTGGTGTACACAAGAAAACTTGATTTATACATGAACACTTTATTTATACAAGATGCATACAATGTTTTCATACAAGATATGCAAAATGCATGAACTCGCTCAACTTTATGTTGATGTTTTCCAAAATTACATGTATTTCAGGTGACAGGATGGATCTTGGACGCAAGTGTCATAACTAGAAGTAGACTACAAGTTTAGATGTCATCCACTTTTGTTGAATTGTAACCTTGTCAAAGGTCGTGTTTTGAAAACTTAAATAACACGTGTTTGTAATACTCAAATTTTCATGAATGGATGAACATCGTTTTGATCATGTAGTTGTTTATTACGATTGAATGCAATGATAACAAGCTAGTCACACATCATACGCTTCCGCAAAAGACAGGGTGTGACATGAGTAGGGTTGGCTTGGAGTTGGGTAGCAGCAAGATTTGCAACAGCTTGGTTTTGGATAGCAAAGTGGCATATGTTAACCAAATGTCCCCACCGCCCACAGTAGGTACATTTGGAGCAGGGTATGAGGTTTGATTGATGACGGTTGCATCGTTTGCACCATGGGGCAGTTCCAAAGTACGGCTTCCTAGCTGGTAGCCTTGCCACTTGGTTAGGTCCCGCTTGATTAGGTACAACTGCTGCGGGTCTCCTTGAAGCCTTACGCTTCCTTGATTTTGGTGCAGGCTTGACTTCCGCCTCCTTTGGTGACTCTTGAGTGGCTTCATTGTTGAGACGAGACATGGCAATGCCTAAATCCACAGTCTTCAAAATCACTTCGCCTATTTGCTGGGCAAATTTGGCTGTTTGCGATCATTTGTTTGTTACCTAAGGCAAACAAATGAGACGATGATGAATCAAAGTAGACGAGTCATATTAATGTATCACTGAAGACATGCTCGCCTATAAGTGAATACTCACCCCAAGAGTTCCCAAGTAAGAGTGACTGGTCCGATACTGCGGATTTGTACGAACACTCTAGCCTTAGACAGAAAACTCAGGGTACAGGCATTCACCCTTCCAGTTTGCACGTGTTCTCATTATAAGACCCAAACCTTGACGAGATTTGGAATACTTAGAGGGTTCAAAACCTAGTAATCAATCATCCTAGAACAGATGATTAGTTTTCAAAGCGGTTTTGAAATTTATGTTCTTGTTGTGGTCGTAACCTAAGGATAGTTGACGGTATTGTTTTATGACTAAAGGCAAGTAAACTCGCGTTAGGGTCCTAGGAAGGTTATAGACTAGGTCAAAGCATTACTAATAACCTAATTCCCTATAACCATGAGCTCTGATACCAACTTTTCTCTCACACCCCGACCACGTAAAAACAACAAAACGTGGCGGAATTGTCGGGGAGTGTTGTAACAGAATCATTGTTTCATAACACATGGAAAATTGAAATTTTGTTTTATTTATTAAGAGAGTTACAATGTTTAACAAACAAGAAATATAACATAATTAACTAGTCTTGCATCTTTTATTGTTGCTAAGGTCCAAGTCTGCCTAGGTGTGTCTTGATAAATCCTACGCATCATACCCTGAAACACATGTGAAAATAGGTACGTCAGCATAAAAATGCCTGTGAGATACATAGGTTTTGTGAAAATAGGATTCATGACTTGAGTTTAAAGAAATTGTTTAATAAAGAGTAGTCATGAATCTTGTTGAGTGTTTTCTTTCATAAATCATTTGAAAGCCGATGAACAAATCAGATGATATATATATATAAAAGAATAAGGTATGGTTAAGTGAATAACCAAGTAAGATGAGTTTGTATAGATTAAGTTATTTGTAAAGCGATGTTTATGTGAAAATGAGTTGTAAATGTAATATGTCTAAACTGAAATGGTTTAAATAACGCTGCGATATGTAATACCATAAAAGCACTTATATATAGGAAGTACCAGCGGCGTATCCACCATGTTTCTATCGTATTACACGTCGCCTCGTTACTTAAATCACTTACCCAAATAGCCACCAAGATGAAATGTTTAACAATTGTAGAAATGTTCATGTATGGTCGAATACGGTTCACACGGTTCAACAGTTACAAACGGTTCATATAACCAAATGGTTACAAATGGTTCAAATAGTCAAATAGTTACAAACGGTTCAAAATGTAATATAATGTGTTCATATGCTGGATGAGCATATGCAACAAAATGCAATGTAAAAAAATGTGTCCATATGTTGAGTAAACATATGCAACTAATGTAATGTAAATCAATGTGCTAGCATGCTCAGTCAACATACATAGCAGAAATGTAAAGAAAACAATGTACTAAGTATGCTAAGTAAACATACATAGCGAAACAATGTAATGTAAATCATGTACTATAAATGTACTAATGAGCATAGCAAGTATATGATGTGAAAACAGGAAAACACGAAAGTAACAAGTAGGCACATGTGTTTCACCCCAAAATGTTTGAAAAACAGTAAAAGAGGGGGGGCTATGTACTCACCTTTGGGTGCTTTTTTATACGTTAACACAATCGCTCAAATTGTTTATTTGTCCTAAATTAGATAAGAATGATTTAATAAACAAAACTCACAAAAATACATGAGTTTCTCCGATACTTGGAACTTTCACATAACCTTGAGATTTTTCTTAAAAAGTTATTATATTTTGACTATCTTGGTGTATTTGTATATATGTACTCGAGCGTAATACTTATAACCTTGTCAACACTAACACATTACTATACACATATTGTAAAACACATAGCACATTGTAACACATAAAATAACCCATGAACAACCCATTCTAGTGTATGTCGAAAAACACTTATTTTAGCGATTTTGTGACATTTTTGGGCGTCGGAAGTCACGTATGACTAACCAATCACCAAGTAAACTTAATATAAGTTAAAATACTTATTTTTATATCAAAAATATCAGTTTAGTTACTGATCTAAAACAGTTTTATAAAAGTCCCCCGAAAAGGTGATTTTCGACCGTTTTACCGCATAGTTTTGCATCAAACATTACCCGAACCATCCCAAATCGAAACGACTTGAAATTTTGACACAACCCATGTTATTTACTGAATAAAATAATGGTTACACTCATGATAGTGCAGGTCTTGAACAAAGCACATAAATCATGCAAATTTCACCTAATTTACCACTTTTTAAGCTATATGCACAACATGCAAAGCTATCAAACCTATGTCAAAGTTTCATGCCACTATAATACATCAAATAATATTATTTTTAGTGTTTATAACCAGATCTAAAACAGTTTTTGTCATTTAACCATTTTTCATCATCTCTTGAGCTTTAAATCATCATATTTTCACATGTACAAGTGCCTAAAGCACACTAACATTTCATCATCTTTTTATATGGGTTTAGATGCATAAAATATGATATATATTCAGATGTATTTGCTGATGTAATTTAAATTTAACATACCATTCATAAATCACCAAATATTTGCATTCTTACCACCATTAAATAACATGTAACAACATAAATAAGTACTTAACAAGATATCAAACTCAAACTCAAAAATAAACTCATATACATACATATATATGTACGGTTATATACATATATATACATCACCATTTTTACTTGTTTCAAGACCCATTTCATTGTTAGATTTCAAGTTTAGTGAAAATCCCAAGATTCAAGAGAAACTTCAATCATCAAGAATATCTAAGAATCAAAGTATGCTTTAAAAATAAATGCTATACCTTCAAGATTCAAGTAGGTTGTAGGATGAGATTTTGATGATAGGAAGCTTGTAATCACTTGACAACACCTTGGAATCACCTTAGATCTTCATACTAACTTGAAGGTTGCTAGGAAATGGAGCTTGAAATGAAGAACAAAGCTTTGAAGGTTTGAAGAAGATGAAGATGGAGGAGAGAGAGAGATGGGACGGTTTAGAGGGAGGAGAGAGGAGGGAGAGAGATGTTGAATGGTCTTGTAAGGATTTGTTGTGATTACTTAGGAGATATGGAAAGATATAAATAAGATTTGGAAGAGATATGCATGAACACTTGGCCAATGAAGATAAAATGAAATATTTGCAATAATCTTGCAAAATATTTAGTGGGGCCAACATGATGATGACCGAAAATTTGGGAGGGGGAGGGGGTCCAAGTGTAAGTTTTTAAATAAATATGCTATATGTAGGCTAGAACGGGTGTTTAACTGGATACCGGGTATTTTATCTAGCGTTTAAACCCCGGTTTATGGCGTTCTAAATTAATTTTATTATTCTATAAAAATAATCTTGGCAAAATATTACTGAAATAAAGTTCAGTTGCCAAGACTGGCTGCGTTGTCTGTGTTTTGCAGTAGAAGCACTGTGTCGCGCAGAAACACACGGTACGCGCTTAAACTTGAAAAATAACGTCTTTAAGCGTTTTAAATTTATTTTTCAATACGGACCTGATTAAAAATAAGATTTTAATCACAACAGAATATTTTTGGGATTTAAATATTATCCGGGCGGTCACCAACGTTCGTTTCGCAGTTTTGTCGTAATTAGTTCTTTAGTTCGAATAAACATGATTTCGGCAAACCAAACCTTCTGAAACTTATTTCTAAGTTATGTAAGGGTTATTTAAGGTATGTTAAGCCTATGTCACTGTTCCGGAGTGTTTGTTGCATTAAACTGGTTATATTTACGCATCAGATCGCGTATAACCTTCCAGAAAGCAATTTAAAGCTCGAAATCAAACAAGAATTGATATGTGCAAACGATACACATATTTTTACAAATCCCAAGTATGAAACACCATATTTCATTGATTTGGTATTTGTTTGACGGGTGCAGTGACGCAGGTGTCACAACAGCCAATTAGTAAAAAGCCAGTTGGAGAGCACTGAAGGCTTGGGAAAAATGTGGCTATAAAAGTTACCTAAAAGACGATGTTTTAAATTCAATAAAATAGGGTTTATCCCTATAAACGTATTGTATTAAGAAACTGGAGTTTTACCCATGTGATTATTAATATCAAATGTGGTGGTTTTACTCTGATAAACATTTCCTAACTACGGTCATGATGTAATTTCCGCTGCCAAATTAACCAACCGATACCACCAAAACTCAGAGTTCGCGTCCGCCCGTTCCCGGGATAGATAAGGGATCGGGGGTTGCGACAGTTAAACCGGTCAAGTTGGTTCACCAATGCTAAAAGATCTATGCATACTTGTCTTGGGTATTCTTCCGGTCTGGTTCTTAGCACATCGTATCTCGCTTTAGCGTCCTGCTCAGTTGCATTGAACCTTGTGAATTTCTTTGACATCTGAAAGAATACACCAAAAGTTAGCACGAAACAGTGAAATTTTCGGAGAAAACTGAAAACAGCTAGCTAGACACGGCCCCGTGTTCAGCGGACACGACCTTGTGTCCAGGCGTCTGTTACTCAAAAACTTCATTTTTCGACCCGGTCCCGAAAACTTGAAAATTTTTGGTCCAGTAGGTGCGGCTTCCCCCGAAAATGAAACTCCAAGTGCCGTTTTTCCCAAAACAAATCGTTTACCCCTTCGATTTTATATTTTTCGGTTCAAAAACAAGGGTTTGGGGTTTTTGTGAGAAATCGGGCAAATCTATGAAGAATACAAATGGATTTACTTCCTATAACACTAATCTAAACTAATGCTAACAGATTTATGCAAAAATTTGAGGTTCGATCCGGATGAAGTTCAAGAACCCTAGATTTTCCCCCAAATTTTTGATGTTTTAACTACATGTAAGTGCTTAATCTAACTACTAATGATGATAGAATCATACCTTGATGTTGTTAGAAGTAGAGGAGACGTCAGAATTCTGCGGAAAAATCGCCTGAACCACAGCGTTTTTGGGGAAACGGGGCTTTTAGAAATGAAGAAACTGTTTTGAAAAAAGGGTTTTATCCCGACAGTTGCGCGGACACGGCCCCGTGTTCATGCCGAACAAAGTTGAAAAGTTTTTTTTTTTTTACGTGCTCGTGTGAGTGCCCTTGTTTCCCAAAAACTTAGTTAGAAGACTTACCGATTTAGATGTCACCCATTCGTTCGTAACGTACCAGGTATGATGTTGATGCTTTTATTCTTCGACCGTTTGAAGCGAGATTTCTTCCTCTTCATCCTCAATGAATCCTTAATAGAGTTTCAGCCGTTGGCCATTGACTTTGAATGGAGGGCCATTCCGAGATTTAATTTCTACTGCAACGTGTGGGAAAATATGGGTGATGGAAAAACGTCCTGACCACCTAGACTTTAATTTACCAGGAAATAATCGAAGTCGTGAATTAAACAATAGAACTTGATCTCCTACTCGAAATTCATTAGATTTAATGTGTTTGTCGTGCAAGTTTTTGATTCTTTCCTTATAAATTTCAGAGTTTGAGTATGCATAATTCCTTAATTCGTCTTATTCGTTTAATTGACAAAATCTATTTCTACCAGCAAATTCTAAATCTAAGTTTACATTTTTAATTGCCTAGTAGGCCTTATGAGCTATTCTACTGGCAAATGACAGCTTTTTCCATAAATGAGCTTATATGGGGTTGTACCTATTGTTGTTTTTTAAGCAGTTCGAAAAGTCCATAAAGCATCATCTAATTTATCGGCCCATTCTTTTTTATTTAACCCTACGGTTTTTTCAAGTATTCGTTTTAAACCTCTATTAGTCACCTCGGCTTGTCTGTTTGTTTGTTTGTTTGAGGGTGATATGCTGTTGAGACCCTGTGATAGACCCCATATCTTGTTAAAAAATTTTCAAGTTGATGGTTACAAAAATGGGTACCTCTATCACTTATTAATGCTTTAGGGGTTCCAAAACGAGAGAATATTTTTTTCAGAAATCTTACCACGACTATTCCATCATTTGTTGGAAGTGCCTCGGCCTCGGCCCATTTAGACAAGTAATCTACTGCCACAGGTATATATTTGTTTCTTTTGACGGTGGGAAAGGTCCCATGAAGTCAAGTCCCCATACATCAAAAATTTCACAAACAAGAATGCCATTTTGTGGCATTTCGTTTTTGCAAGAAATATTACCTGTTCTTTGGCAATAGGGTTGTAAACGTGCCGAATCGAGCCTAGCTCGACCCAGCTCGATCTCGGCTCGAACTGAATTCGAGCTGGCTCGGCTTGAGCTCGAAATTCAAATCGAGCTGTGATTTGAGGCTTGAGCTCGACTCGATTAAAATTCGAGCTAGCTCGGTTCGGCTCGATCTAGCTCGAACTTACAAAAAAACGCAAAATTTACTAAATAAAGAGCCTAAAAAATATATTTTCATATACTAAGGGCCATATATGCAATTTAATTTAACCGAATGGCTAAATATGCAATTATAAATAGTTAACTCACTTTTTACATTTTCTTTACCTTCTTTTATAAGGGAAATACTCCCTTAGGTGCTGTTTGTTTTTTCTGCGGGAAAAGGTCTGCAGTCTGCGGACCACATCTGCAGGCATCTGTAGGAGAAGAGGTGGTCCAAATGTCTGCAGTCTGCAAGGAGAAGAGAGTTTGTTTTTTATATATATAAAACCACTTCACACACTAAACACACACACAACACACACATCTCTCTCTCTGAACTCTCTCTCCCTGCCTCCCTCTACCACCACAACCACCGTCCACCTCCACGACCATAACCAACCACCACCACTTCAGCCGGAGAAGAAGGGGAACCGGAAAAAAAAGCTTTCTTCCATCTTTCATCATTCGCCCGTTATTTTGTTCTCCCTCCCGGCGACTTACAAACCCTAAGCCTAGTTTTCTTTCATCTTTCATCATTCGCCAGAATAATGTTGGAGCTGAGGCTAGTTCAGGGGAGTCTAGCCACCGGATTCTCGCTTCAGGCCACCGGATTCTCGCTTTGACTGCTCCACCACCGGATTCTCGCTTCAGGCCATGGATTCCAGCCACGTGGCACTGGTGTCTCTCCTTCTCAGATCTGAAGGGTTTGAACACTACAGGTGTGACCGGAACTTGTCGGGGGTGGAGGTGGTGGCGGAGCAGGGGTGGGCGGCGGTGGAGAACGACTCGGCGAGGGGTGGAGGGCGGCGTGGCGGTGGCTGGAGGTGGAGGAGCAGGGGAGGTCGCTGATGAATGGAGGAGCATGGGAGGTCGCTGATGAATGGATAATGGGAACTAGGGTTTGTGTGTTTGGAAGAGGTTGAAGGGATATGAGAAGAGGTAAAACAAGATCTGCCCAAGGAAGAGGTTCTGAAGAGGTTTTTTAATGAATTGTCTTCTGAAAAACAAACAAGCTTCTGGACCCTATGTCTGCCCGTGGTCTGCTTGGTGAAGACAATAGAGGTCCTGAAGCTCTTTTAACAAAAAATAAACAACACCTTAGTTTTATCTTCTGAGCGATGTGGGACAAAAAAAATGAAGGATGTAAACCTTATCGATCCAGCTCACGAGCCGAGCCAGGCCAAGCTCGAGCTCGGCTCGTTTACAAACCGAGCCGAGCTGAGCTGGCTCGTTTACAACCGAGCCAATTTCGAGCCGAGCTTTTTTCAAACTTTTTTCGAGCGAGTTTCGAGTGAGCTGCGAGCCACGAGTTTTTTGAACACCCCTATTTGGCAAGCATCACATGTCTTGACAAGACTTTGGGTGTCTTTGTAAATGGTTGGCCAATAAAACCCTGAATCAAATACCTTTCGTGCGGTACTAGCGGCACCATGTTGTCCTCCGTATGGACCTTCATGATAATGGCGGAGAATTCTTCGTGCTTCGCTACCATGTACGCATCGTCGGATGAGTTGGTCGGCACTCATTTTGAAAAGATAAGGATCTTCCCAAAAATAGTGTTTTACATCAGCAAAGAATTTCTTTCTTTGATGATGTGGCCAACCTTTTGCGACTATACCGCTAGCTAGGTAGTTAGCATAGTCGGCGTACCATGGTTCTTGTCTGTATTCCACCATTTCTAGGGATTCTGTTGGAAATTTTTCGTTGATTTGCTCGTCCCTGGTTGCCTCCAAAGCTGGGTCTTCTAAGCATGAAAGATGATCTGCTGCGGTGTTTTCAGCTCCTCTTTTGTCTTTGATTTCAATATCAAATTCTTGGAGGAGTAAAATCCACCGAATCAAATGTGGTTTTACGTCCTGCTTTTTGAAGAGATATCGAATGGCTGCATGATCTGTATAGACTATTGTTTTAGAAAGAACAAGATAAGAACGGAATTTATCAAAAGCAAATACCACAGCTAGTAACTCTTTTTCAGTTGTTGTGTAGTTTTCTTGTGCATCGTTAAGTGTTTTACTAGCATAATAAATTGGGTGAAAATGCTTTTCTTTTATTTGTCCCAAGACAGCTCCAACTGCAAAGTCACTTGCATCACACATGATTTCGAAAGGAAATTTCCAATCAGGCGCTATCATGATAGGTGCATTGACTAGCATTTCCTTTAGGGTTAGAAATGCTTGATTTCAATCATTGTCAAAGATAAAAGGGGCATCTTTTTCAAGTAATTTTGTTAGAGGCCTTGAAATTTTAGAAAAGTCTTTGATAAACCGCCTATAAAATCCGGCATGCCCTAGGAAACTTCTGATAGCTCTAACGGAGGATGGGGGTGGTAATCGAGAAATAGTGTCTATTTTGGCTCGATCAACATCCATTCCTTCGCTTGAGATTTTATGACCGAGTACTATTCCCTCCGTTACCATGAAATGGCATTTTTCCCAATTAAGGGCGAGGTTAGTTTCCTCACATCGGGATAGCATTCGTTCAAGGTTATCGAGGCATTGGTCGTATGAATTCCCAAAGATAGAAAAGTCGTCCATGAAGACTTCCATTGTCTTTTCTATCATGTCATGGAAGATGGCTACCATGCAACGTTGGAAGGTTGTAGGGGCATTACATAGACCAAATGGCATGCGGCGATAGGCAAAAGTTCCATAGGGACATGTGAAGGTTGTCTTTTCTTGGTCTTCGGGTGCTATCGGGATTTGAAAGTAACCTGAAAAACCATCCAAGAAACAATAAAATTTATGACCGGATAATCTTTCTAACATTTGATCAATGAAGGGCAAAGGAAAGTGATATTTCCTCGTTGCTTCATTTAATCGTCTATAATCTATACATACTCTCCATCCTATGACAGTTCTCGTTGGTATTAATTCATTCTTTTCGTTAGTTATTACCGTCATACCTCCTTTATTTGGAACTACTTGGACGGGACTTACCCAAGGACTATCGGAGATAGGATAAATAAGTCCGGCGTCAAGTAATTTGATGACTTTGTTTTTAACCACTTCTTGAACATTTGGATTTACTCGACTTTGTGGTTGTATTACCGATTTGTAGTCATCGTTCATTAAAATTTTGTGCATGCACATGGAAGGACTTATTCCTTTAATGTCTACAAGCTTCCAAGCAATCACATTTTTGTGTTTTTTCAAAAGTTTAATTAATTTTTCTTTTTCTAAACTACTTAATTTAGACGAAATAATTACAGGTGATTTACCATCTTTGTCTAGAAAAGCATATTCCAAACCTTTCGGAAGTTCTTTGAGCTCAAGAGGTGGGTCTTTAGGAGACTCCTTATTGGGTTGCTCATTTTGATCAAGAACTTTAAAAGTTTGTTCTATGGCGACCTCTTCTTCAACAAAGTGGTCAATCTTTTCACTTGTATCGGGTGGTTCATCTTCATCTTCAATTAGGGGGTCATTATTGCCGAATGGATATTTTATTGATCGCTCAAGATTGACACTCTTTTTAAATGCCCCTAATTGAATAGATAGTTTGTTGTTCTTTCGATTTTTCAAAGCTTCGTGGGTTTTTACAAAGGGTCGTCCCAACACTAGAGGAGCGTCATCGAGGATGACAAAGTCGGTTGGGATTACCATTTGATTTGTTTGAACCAAGACATCCTCAACTACAACGATTGGTTTTGTTACTTTCTGATTGGATAGAAAAATGGGTATTTGAAGTGGAGAAAAATCACTAATACTTAATTTTCGAAAATGTAGTTGGGCATTATGTTAACACAAAGATCTTTATCAATTGTGACATTACTAATAAAGGAATTTTGAAAAAAACATGGAACCGGTGTAATGTTGATTTCAAATGGGTCTTCTTTTATTAGCGAGGTTTGATCATTAGTTAACTTAATGCTTATCATTTCGTCAATTTTAGTGTTAGTGTTTAACTCTTTTAAAAACTTAGCATGAGTATGTACTAAACAATGATTTTCAAAAAAAGGTGACAAGAGATTAATTTCTTCAAAATTAGACTCTTCTTGAATTTTAACGTTAACAGACTCACCTTTTTCGTTGTTTAACTCATGTGTCGGTTTTTCACTTATTTGTTTTTCCATTTTTACATTTTCAACTATCTCTTCTTTATTACAAGTTAATTCTTCTCTTGCGCGGGACTCCTCTTCCCTTGCTCGAGATTCTTTTATGTAGCTCTCGATAGTTTTAAGGTGTTCTAATATCCTATCGGTCACTTCGGCGATAGAGTAAGGATCGGGATTTTCAAAGCTTGAATCCGGTTGTTCGATCCTTTGTTCCTCATAATACTCATAGGAAGTAGATAGTTCACACCATTGTTCTTCATTGTAAGTATATGATGGATAAGGGTCGTAATTTTGTTCTTCATAATATTCATATGAGGTGGGTTGTTCATGCCATAGTTCCTCATAATAAGCATACGAAGGTGGTGGCTCATATCTTGGTTCCTCAAAGTACGAGTATGAAGGCTCATACCTTGGTTCATCAAAATATGAGTATGAGGGAGAAGGTTCATACCTTTGGTCTTCATAGGATGTGTATGAAGTTGATGACTCGTACCTGGGCTCCTCATAGTAGGTGTTTGAAGTGGATGGTTGAAATAAGTTAACAATATTGAACCGAGTGAGTGTTACCGTAATTGGTGCAACAATTTTCCCTATAATCATCATCCTCATAGGTGTAGCTGTAACCTCCTGAGTATTGATCCATAAGAATCACTCAGCAGACCACAACAGAGTCTCGAGACCAGAAAACAAAAATAAAGACGGAAACAGAGGCTGGACACGGCCCCGTGTTCAGTGGACACAGCCCCGTGTACAGAATCTGTATCTGGGCGTTTGAATTAAAGTTACTGGTTACGTTGAGCACGTGGGCGTGTTTAGTGAGCACGGCCCCGTGTTCAGGCTCTGTATCTGGGTGTTTTATGAAAAATTTGCAGCACGGCCCCGTGTTCAATGAGCACGGCCCGTGTTCAAGTTACTGTAAATGCAAAACTAAACTAAAATGCAGAAAAATGTGCGCGCATTTTAAAAAGGTTTTGGAAAACTGATTAGGCCGTCGATTTTAAGAAAGTTTTAAGCTTTCTTAAAATCCTTGTGTCCCCAGCAAGTGCGCCAAAAACTTGATGTGTGCGAATGTGTATATAAGTTTAAGTATATTTTAATCCCTTTTTACACGTTAGTCAAGTTTTAAATTTATAAAACACGATATTTTACTAACACCAAACACACATATGGGCAAGTGCACCCATCGTGAGCGTAGTATAGTGTTGGCAAGATACCGAGGTCGTCCAAGGACACAAGAGCTTTTAGTACCGGTTTATCCTCAACGTCTAATCAAATAAAAAAAGTTAGAAAATTTGTTTTTTTAAACTAGAAAAATAAAAACTAACTAAAATGCTGAAAAATAAAATAAAAGTAAAAACAGATAGACAAGATGAATCACTTGGCTCCGACTCGTGTTTAGTGTAACCTTTGATTATTTCCGCACTTTTGCACTTTTTAAGAGATTATCTTGGTTATTATAGTAGGCCCCTCTTTTGAAGGTGACGTTACCCTCAACCCAGTAGTTTGAGTCAGCAAGGATACAATCCTAAAGGGTTGGATTATTGAAAGATAATTAATTAAGTTATTAATGCATATTATGGTAGGCCCCTCTTTTGAAGGTGACGTTACCCTCAGCTAAGTAGTCTGAGTCAGCAGGGATACAGTCCTAAGTAGCCGGGTTAAAGTATTAATAGTAGTTTACATATGAGGGGATCAAAGAGTTTGGACCCCCGCCATCCAATACCGGTGGGTATTGAAGGAGGTCCTACTAAATTTGACCTAGGTCCTTGCAGGATCTATACACTGAACAAAGCAAGACTCTTACCAAACCGTTCCCTTAACCCCCGACCAGGTAGCCAATATATCTCCATATAGACCGTGGAGATATGAATGGTGAAAATCTTTTATTTTATATAGACGGTAAAATAATGCCAAGACACCACGGACAAACGATAAGGAAGAATCACCTTCAACATAAGAAACTAGTTATTAAAGTCATTAATACATAACCAAGTAAAAAGTGCGAAAAGATTAAAAATAAAAAGTATTACACTAGACACTTGTCTTCACCACGTGATGTAAGAGACTTAGGCAAACATGACTTTTGATTGTCAAGAACTCTTACGATCAATCTTGGATCCCAAGATGACTCACACACTCTACGATGGACGATGGATGATGGTGGTGGATGTTGGTGTTGTGATGGTGGTGGGTGAAGTGTGAGAGAGGTGGTGTGCCAAGGGATGGTTTGCAAATGAGCCAAGCACCCCTATTTATAGGCTGAACAGAGACTCGGGCACGGCCCCGTGTCCATCTTCCTTCTCTTTCTTCATTAACAGCAGTTTGTCTGTATTAGTTGACCATGCCCCCTGTGTCCGCTGGGCACGCCCCCGTGTGCAGAAGCGTATCTGTACTATCAAGATTTCCCCAGATTCTGCGAATCTTAGAGTTGACCATGGCCCCGTGTCCGCTGAGCACGACCCCGTGGTGGTTGATAGAAGCTTCTACAGCTTTGCCTTTTCTACAATCACTTGGGCATGCCCCCGTGCTCATTGAGCACGTGGCTTGTTCAGCCTTCTGTTCTCTTGTTTTGCTTGGGAAGATGCTGTCAGGGAGGCTGGGCATGCCATGTTTGTTCCTTTTCTTGTATTTATGTTAGATTTAGCTGCCTTTTTTGCTTCTTTTATTCATTTGAGCTCATTTAATCCTGAAAATACAAAAGGAAGACAAAAACACACTTTTTCCAACATTAGTACTAAAAAATGGTTAGTTTTATGCCACAATTGATGTAATTTATATGTTGCATTTTGTGCACATCAGTACACTAATGGTATCTGTAAGGGGTTAAATGCGAGACCATGAGAGCTCAGGCTATTGCTTTCGAAAAATCAGAGAGATGATGGTTCGACTTTATGTGTGTTCCCTTTAGAGAATCTTTTCTTCAACAGCACATGATTAGCATTTTTCAATGTTTCATCATTTTTTATGCTGAGGGTGAGCTTTAAGATTAAAGCAATGCAAAGTATTATACGAGGACTAGGCTATTGCTCCCATAAAATCAGAAGTCCTGGTATAATACCCCAGATATCACCACGCACAAAGACCTAGTATGTCAGAAATAGAAAGCCCTTCAAACAAGATTTCATGGGTTACCTATATATCCGAGAGATGTTCCCCACGAAATAAGCAAGTATGAAATTTAGGTTTATATCTCGAACACAATCTACTAAGCGTGCGAAAACCTACTGGCATATCATCAGTGAGACCATTTATCACATTTTAACTTTCCAATTCTTTAGCGTGCTGTGATAGTCCACTGATGTACTATCATTTCCTCTTTTTCACAACAAAACTCATTTTGATTTTTTATCATGTTTTTGACTTTTTCAAATTTTCTAATGTTTTTGGATTTTCAGAAATTTCTTACCCCCCCCCCCCTAAAATTCAAAACCATTTAAAGAAAAATTGACAAACCGATGTGAATTGCTTCAAATCACCATCCACTTGGCGTAAACGATCAGAACTCCCCCTGACAACAAACTATTTTCCCATTATGATTTCAAAACACTTAAGTTTGTTTTAATCAAAATGGTTTTTCCGGAAAATTAGTTTTGTTGAAACCACTTGTAAAATCGGGGATTAATTCATCATTTTGTTGTTTTCAATTATTTGTATGAAAGTTAAATCAAGTTCAACTTAATGACCTTGATTAACCACTTGAAGATTCACTTATCAATCATACCACTTGTAAATTGAAATATGACAATTTTCAAGAATACTACCACTTGTAGGTCGAAATATCATTGAACAACCACCATTCACGAAAGTGATATTTCTCAAGTAAGATGCCGATCCCTACTCCCCAATTACCAACTTGGGAGTTCCGGCAAGTCAGGATTTTTACATATGGAATACAGACACCCAAGCCTGACCAGCTTTGGGTGTGATCTTCTCAGTTTCACTCGGGGTTTGAACATTCCTTTTACCCCTTTTTCCTTCCCATCGACCATTCTTCCAAAAATATTTTTCACTTTTTCATTGAAAGCCTTTTCGACATCAAATTCTTTCTTTTCAGAATAGAATTGATTCAAAATTTCAACTTTACCAACTTTTGATTTTAAATTTTCATCTCGCAATGGTGGAAAGTTGACGTCATCCATTGGCGGTACTGAATTTTCTCTTTTTACCTCAACTTGTGGCTCCTCTGACTTTGACGAGTCAGATTCATCACCAGATTTCACATCAGATTTCTTAACAACCCACATTTGGTTGTCAAGATTCACCCTTCTTTTGTAAAACCTTTTCGAACATTCACCAACTTCATATGTTGAATTTTTAAACACTTTGAATTTTTTCAGTTGGTGGTTCAGTTTTATCAATAACTTTTTCTGAGTTTAGAAACAACTTCCTGTTTTGTGTTGGTTGCCTTTGGACAATTCCAGGCGATGTGACCAACTTCTTGACATCGGTAACAGGTTCTTGTCTCCTTTCTCTGATAAGCTCCATTCTTCTCAAACTTTTGTTTTTCTGCAAAGAACTCTTTGTTCGATTGTTTCCAAAATGAACTCTTTTCTTCTTCTTCTTCTTCTTCTTCTTCTTCTTCAAAACTTGACCCTGAAACAAATACTGTTTTTATTTTAGAAATTTTCTCATTTTTATGATTTACGGGTGGAATGAAGCCTAAACCTTTCTTTTTAAAATTTCTATTATGGTTTGGTTTCTTTTGAAAACCAGAACCAGAACTGTAACCTTTTTTCTTGTTCAATCTTTGTTGAACTCTTGAAGTGTATTTTTTAGTTTTTTCAGTAAGATTTACATATTTTATTTCAGAAATATTAATTTCTGTTAATTTGAAAACCTTTTTAATCTTTTCAATTTGAACACGTCTTATTGGAAATTCCTCATCAGAAAATAATTTGTCCGAACCATTCAAAGTATATGCAACTTTGAATGTTTCGTCATTCAAATTACTTTTTTATAATAGAAATTCTTTATTGTAAACCCTTTTCACCGATGATTTTGAACTGTTAACCGACGAAATCGAACTTTCAGACTCAGACTCAGACTTTGACTCTGACTCCTCATCCTTATCCAACACCTGATCGACCACTTTCTTTATTAACTCAGACTCATGATCAGTGTCAGACGATGTGAATATGACGTCAATGTTGTCTGGTAAATCATCAGTTCTTTTGGACTTTAACTTTATATTGACAACCTTTTTGACTTGTTCCTCATTTGGTTTTCTGGGAGAGTAACCTTCCCAGATCGGAGGCGGACACTTGTTATAATTTGCACTTTGTTTCTTACCAGTATCCTTCTCTTCTGTCTTCTTGTCCTGAAAGGCTTCAAAACCTGCAACAGTTGGATAAATTCTATCAATCAAATAATCAGAACTTGAATAACTTTGCAGCAATCGTCTGATTCTTTCATTTTCTATCTTTTATGTCTCCAACTCCTGCTTCAACTTTGCACATTCTTCAATATAGTGGTTGATAGCCTTCTGCTTAGATATCATCACTGCATTCATCATGGTTAAGGCATCTTCTCTTTCCAAGTTTGTCTTTTGCAAACTATTCACCGTTCTGTTCAACACATCATACGATTCTTTCACATACTTAACATTGAACAATAATTTTTCTTTCATCTTATCAAGCTCACTAAACTTCTCATCTTTCTCTTCACAATGTTTGCATGGTTCCAAACATTTTAGACAAGGTTTCGTGATCTCAACAATTTTTTCAACTTCGATAATCTTTTCAATTTCGACTATCTTTTCAACTTCAACCACCTTTTCAACTTCAACCACCTTCTCAGCAACTTTAACTTCTTCACTCTGTTTAGACTTCTCTTCCTGAGCAACATTATCGCATTTTACCTTTTTCTGATTCTTTGCTGCTCGCTTTTCCTTTAGTTTCTCCAATCTATCTGCAAAATAAAATTTAAAACTTTCAGGGGATAATTGAGTTTTTCCAATATTTATTTGTATTTCTTCTTCATCATCACTGCTATCAATTGATGATTGATCAAAGACTGTTGTCTTTTCTGAGCTTTCTTCTAAAGAGACAAACTCTTCATCTTGACTTTTCTCATCATTAGCAAACATATCCATCAATTCCTTCATCAAATCTAGCTCTTGAATGATTTGTGCAATGAATGCTCTAAACTTGGAATCAGCCGGAATGTATTTGTCCCAGCTAAAACCTTCTGCCACTCTTTCATCATCTTGATTTACGAGATAAGCTTTCTTCTTTCCATCTTCAATAGCATGGGATGATGACGGTTGTTGAGCAACTTGTTGATATATAGCTTTCCGATAATAATCATTATTCCCGAACGGATTCTGAGCTCCTCTTGCTTCTCAATTGGTACATTCCCTCTTGAAATGTCCTTTTTCTCTACAACGAAAACAAGTAGCTTTAGATTTATAAAAACCTAAAGTAGAAACATTAGCATCACGAAAGTCATCTCTTCTTGTAATCAGCATAAATTTCTCAGCTCTCCTCAACACACTCGCTAAACACCACTTAATATCCATTAGCTCCAATTCCTCAGCATCAATCCGATCATAGCCCTCTTTTGTTAGCATAGGATTTCCGATCCTTCCCGCAACCAAACCCTCATATGATTCTAACACAGTAGCTAGTAATGCCATATAACCTTTAGCGACTTCTTCAGATAAATTTTGACCATTCTGAAGATGCAATGCGATGTTGCTGTGTAACACATGACCATTACCATTGTTTGAGCTTTGAGAGTGATAACTTGAGGTTGAAACATTCGGATTAACATTCGAGTATGAAGAAAATCCACTGTTGCTGATTGGACTTTGATTAACTGACCCGGATGAGTTTTCTGCGCTGAAAGCGGTTTGGACCTTCGGACTTGCTTCAACATTCTGAACATTCCCTTTGTAATACATCTTGATGTCTTGTTGACCACTTGGATTGTTCATTCTAGCAATCTTTTGTTGTTCAAGATCTTGTCCTTCAAGTTTTTCAATAAACTGAGAAATTTTCAATTTATCTTATTCTCCAGTGTTCTTTAAGATCATCAGATATGTACCCCATTCTTTCTGAGGTAAAGCATCAGCTAATTTGTCAACCCATTCTTCTCGATCTTTGTTTATATCAAACAGTGACATTGATCACACTAAATGACAATATCTCTCAATCAGTTTCTTTGTAGTTTCACCCTGCAAGCTAGTAAACAAATCAAATTCTTTCTTTAATAATGATTTCTTACTCCTGATCATCTTCGTACTTCCTTCAAACTTAATTCGAAGTGCTTCCAAATCGAACGTGATATGAAGATGTCTTCTTTCACAGCTTGCTGAAGTAGACTGATCATCATTTTTCTGCCTTGTACATGTCTCTCACTTTATCCGACAATTCAGAAATAGTTTTGATAACTCCCACATCTGTACGAGGTTTAACATACTTCTTTTCAATACACTCCCAAGACCTTAAATGATTTGCTTGAACCCAATTTTCGAACCGGTCTTTCCAACAATAGTATTCTTCAATGCCCATCAACTTTGGAGGTTTCTGTAACGTTCCTGTTTCACTTTCCATGTTCACGCTCTGAGCAATTGTAACAGGAGTACCCGGGGTAGTAGTAAAGGCATTATAAAACTCTTCTTCCATGTTCAGTTATCAAAAATTCACAAACACCCTCTTTCAAACGAACTGTCTATCTTTCACGCGAACTGAAATCAAATCTCAAACAAATTGAATTTGATACGAACTGCCTTTGGTGCGAATTGGACCTCTTCAAACGAAATGGACCTTTCAAGCGAAATGAACTTCTTCTAATGAAATGGACCTCTTCAAATGAAATGGACCTCTTGATGCGAAATGGTTCACTTTCAAATGAATTGGGGTCCTTTTCAAACGAACTGGAGCATTTTGGTGCGAAATGGATCAATTTTAAGCGAAATCGAGGATATAAAGCTCAATTCATACGAAATGGAGGACCCTTTCAAGAGAAACGGAGACAACTCAAACGAAATGGATGATCTGGGTGCAATTCGTGCGAAATGAAAGATTCAACCTGTGCGAAATGGTGCTGATGTCATACAATCAGCCATGTTTTTGACAAATTGATCAAGTTTAAAGCTGAATTAAGGTCTAATTCTTTCAAGGGTTTGTTAAAATAGTGTTTCGCGTATTATGTGGGAAAATCAAGCCATTTTATCCGTTAAATCTTGATTAAATTTGAAAAATGTGAAGAAAGTGAGTAGAAATCAGATTTTCGGATGAAATCAAGCTGAATCGGTAAGAACTCTTCCTCCTGAGCTCTGATACCACTTGTAGGATCGTTTGCATGACCAAACGAGTCGTTCAGAAGAGTTTTTGATCAATACGAGAGGCGGAAACAAACGTATTGATGTTGAATCAGCTTGATATACACTTTAATTGTCTTGTTTATTGATATAACAACGTTTTACAGGCTGTAGAGACTTCGACAGCACCTCGGCTCCGGAATCAGAAAGATACAAATGAAATGATCAAGTCAGGTATTTATAGGCATGCCATTTCGTGTGGAATGGACTCACACGAGTTGGCCACATTCCATTTCGTGCGAAATGGACATATTTCATTTCGTGCAAAATGGCCACATCCTGTACAATTCTCAATTTTCTCGAACTTTGTGTCCTGATCTATCTAAACTATTACAAGACTCGATACAAGACGAAGTCGACAAACATATGCACCAACACATATGCAGCCAAATATTTGAAGCTTTGTCAACAATCATCTTTTATTACTGATTTAGACTTAAGTTCATGAATGAAATGATCCAGATCTTAGCACCAATTCCTCTTGATCCATTATCAAGGAATATATTACCCCAGGCAAAAACAAAAGGGTTTACATTCTGACAGGAATTTGGATTTTTACCATAAAAAACAAGTAAAAATGCAAAATATATCATAAAAATAAAATTAAGAATAAATATCCTGTTTTATTAAGAAAGATCTTTACAAGGAAAAATGAGTAAAGATTTTCTAAAAACAACATTAGTTAGATCAGGTGCATTTTCAAAAGTCACTGTAACTTTTACTTTAGGTTAGAATCACTTCATTTTCAACTTTTAGGAGGATGATCAGTGATTTGAAATAAATTTCATAACCACTGTTTGATACCATCTCCTTGTTAACTGATTGTGACAGAAAGGTAGCCTGCTCACAATGGTTTTGAAGGTTCTTTCTGAACCTTATTACCATGTGGAGAATTTCTGAAAATTTGGCCTAATCCTCTTTATTAATAATCAAACTGTTGATACTTTTGTTACCTGAACTCCCAGATACAGTGATTATACATGGATGACGAATGACAAATGTTTGACCAAAGGATGTATGTTGGACACACCTGTGGACTCTTAAGTGTTTTAGATTTAAGCTCTTTTCTTTTGATTTCAAAAGTTTTGATATAAACACACTTTCGAGTTTTTGTAATTTTTTTTCGTCATTCCCTTTTTACCCTTTTCATGGAGAAGTTCTGAACCTCCCTTTAGAAGATTTTTAAGGAAAGAATACTCATACCAAAATCATTTTCAACAATGTTCCGAGAGATTTGGACATTTTCACATGTTTATGTCAAATTTCACATTACTCATGATCTGGTTTTCCAAACATCAAGTATATAACCTTTGTAGGATTTCACCCATTTTCTCACAAGAGATTTGGGTTAATTTCAAACTCTTTACAACACTGATATTTCACTAACAGAGTTTTGAGTTGATCCATGGTTATATCTAAACTCTTTACAACACTGATATTTCACTCTCAGAGTTTTGAGTTGATCCATGGTTATATCTGATGCAAATTTTGAGACTACTAATTTTTCATCTTAATTTTAAACAATTTTGGTTTTAACTTTTGATGGTTTTCAAAATTTGTTGTTCACATATAAGATTTTGTTCCTAAGGTTTTGTTCATCACCCATATGTTACCAAGGGCATAAATGCCATTTTTCTGAACATACGTCTTTAAGGACATGAGATAAACCCTTAGCAGCAATCAATCATGGAACCAGTCATAGTTTTCATCACAAACACTCATAAATCTATGAAAGACTATATCCAATCCGAGATTATTAAATTTTACCAACTTTAACAATCATCGGTAGTTTATATCAGATTATCAGTGTTACGTGAATCCTATGCAATAGATGATATCGTGGTTGTTTTACAAATGTTTTCCGAATAACCAACTTTAAACGTGATTATCCTTTACCTTTGTTTTTCAACAAATACGACCAACCTTAGTATCAATAAAGTTTGAGCTGAACTGTTATATCAAATTGATTGTTAGATCGAATTTGACTGTCCTCGCTCTAATACCAATTGTTAGGATTTGAGGTCCTCATGATTGTGTTTGTTTGTAATAATTGAACAATGAATGAATGTAAAACAGAGATCTAATGCAGCGGAAATAAAACAAATTTTGTAAAAACAGTCAAAGGAATAATAGTTTTCATAAAAATGTGAATCTCATTAGAGTCGAATGATTATAATCAAAAGATTACATGCATGTTTACATACTAAAACACCCCCTCAGCTTGAGCTCCATGGTTGATCATACAAGATGATTGAATTGAAGGAGAAAACTCCTTAAATAGAACAGTGCAAACTGTTCTATTTATAGTGCACATCAAACCACTGAAGCATCTAAGCTGACGTCACCATGAAATTGACATCTAACAAACTACAACCACTGATCTAGTACAAGCACTGTTGTCAAACAGCTGATTACAATACAAATATACAAACAGGTTAAACTATTGTTTCTTCATACCACTGCTTCAGCCCTAGCAGTGCTTTGGTCTTCAGCAGCACTTGAGTCAAGGTAGTAGATTGACAATCAGTTCTTAGTCTTCAATAGTCTTTGGATGGACATCAGTTGTTGTAGACACCAGTTGTTGTAGTAGAACAGTTGATAGAAGATATCAGTTGTAAGAAACACTTTCAAGGGGAAAGTCTAATGTAAACTACTGCTTATGTAGAATCCACTGTTCTGAACCAGTTTTGGCTTTACATCATCTGTTCCTCTGTAGGGTTCAATCCCAACAAAGAGAAGTCACGGTTATTTGTTGTGTTAAAGTTACACAAGGAAGCCATTGCATGGAGACTAAAGTATATTCAGGGCATTAGCCCCACCTATTGTATGCACCGAATACTTATGGAGGATGAATATAAGCACGTGGTGCAGCCCCAAATGCGCCTGAATCCTAACTTGCAAGATGTTGTGAAGAAGGAAGTTCTGAAGCTTATGGATGCCGGTTTGATATATCGCATCTTAGATTCCCCCAGGGTGAGCCCAACTCAATTCGCCCATAAGAAGGGAGGGATGGCAGCTGTGATAATGAGAAGAACGAGCTCATCCCTTCTCGTACGTTCATTGGTTGGCATTTTTGTATCGATTACAAAAAACTCAATGATGCCATCAGAAAAGACGTTTCCCTTTCTCATTTATCGATCAGATGTTGGAGCGTATAGCTGGCCATCAGTTTTACTGCTTCCTTGACGATTTTCAGCTTTCTTCTAGATCCCCCATAGCGTAAGAGGATAAGGAAAAGATGACTTTCACATGCCCTTATGCCACCTATGCGTATAGCCGCTTGCCGTTCGGGTTATGTAACGCTCCTACCACTTTTCAGCGTTGCATGGTTTCCATATTTCAGTATATGATTGAGATGTCCATGGAGGTTTTCATAGATGACTTTTCAGTTTATGGTTGCTCTTTCGATAAATGTTTACTTAATCTAGAGAGGATGTTGAAGAGATGCACATAGACGAATTTGAAGTTAAATTAGGAGAAGTGTCACTTCATGGTGACCGAGGGTATAGTTCTAGGACATAAGATCTCGAGAGATGGCATAGAGGTGGGTAGGGCTAAGATAGATACCATTAGTAGACTTCCACCACCCACTAGTGTAAAATCTATTCGCAGTTTTTTAGGTCATGCGGGTTTTATAGGCGATTCATTGAGGATTTTTCCAAAGCCACATGCCCCTTGACTCAACTCCATGAGAAGGATGTCCCATTTGTCTTCGTTGAGGAGTGTCTTAAAGCTTTTAAGTTCTTGAAGAAGCATTTAGTTTTCTCTCCCATCTTAGTTTCACCCGAATGGAGCTTACCAATTGAGCTCATGTGTGATGCCAGTGATTACGCAGTCAGGGCAGTCCTAGGGCAAAGGCGTGATAAGCACTTCCATCCAATCTACTATGCCAACAAAACCCTTAACGATGCTCAGGAGAACTACACAACTACCGGAAGGAGCTTCTAGCGGTTGTTTTCGCCTTTGATAAGTTCCATACTTATATCGTGTTGTAAAAAACCACCGTTTTCACTGCCCATTCGGCATTGTAATTCCTTTTCATGAAGAAAGATGCCAAACCTCGTCTTATACGGCGGATTCTGTTACTTTCCGAGTTTGACATCGATATCAAAGACAAGAAGGGATTGGATAATGTTGCAGCTGATCATCTATCTTATTTGGGGGATCCAAGTAGGGAGGAGATTCATGAGGAGACGATAGGAGATACATTCCCCCATGAGTCGGTTGATTTCGTAGAAGCTGAGAGGTAGGGTATCCCTTAGTTTACTGACTTGGCCAAATACCTTGCTAATGGAGTGGTAGTAAAGGGTATGACAACACAACAGAAGAAGTTCTTTAGGGATGCTAATCGTTACACTTGGGACGACCCGTTTCTCTATCGGATTGGAGGATATAGTATTCTTAGGAGATGCAATAATAGAAAGCAAGGTTTAGATATCCTTAGGCATTGTCATGAGGGATTAACTGGAGGTCATCACAGTCCTCACACCACCACTCAAAAGGTGTTTGATTATGCCTTCTATTGGCCTTCGGTGGTGAAGGATGCCCTCGAGTTCATTAAAAGGTGTGATGCCCAGAAACATCTCATCCAAGGATGAAATGCCTCAAAACCCAATTCAAGTTCTAGAAGTCTTCAATGTTTGGGGCACTGATTTCATGGGACCATTCCCCATTTCTCACGGGAACCAGTATATCCTCATGGCCATTGATTACGTTTCAAAGTGGGTGGAAGCCCAAGCCCTACCTACTAACGATGCTTGAGTGGTGGCGAGATTCCTAAAGAAGTTGTTTACCAGATTCGGTACTCCCAAAGCTCTTATAAGTGACCATGACATGCACTTTTGTAGCACCATGATGGAGAAGGTGTTAGCGCTTTACGGAGTTACTCACCGTTTATCAACCGCCTACTCCTCAAACAAACGTTCAAGTGGAGAATGCGAATCGAGGAGTGAAGAGAATCTTAGAGAAAATTGTAGGGAAAAGTCGGAAGGATTGGTCTGAAAAGTTGGATGATGCACTTTGTGCGTTCAAAAATGCATACAATACATGGTTAGGAGCAATACCCTTTATGATTGTCTATGGTAAAGTGTGTCACCTTTCTGTAGAGTTAGAACATCGAGCTCTTTGGGCCAATAAAACGATTAACCTCCGTAGAGTTAGAACACCGAGCTCTTTGGGCCCTTAAAACGATTAACCTTGATCTAACCCAAGCAGCGAAGAGACAATACTTTAAGATCCATGAGTTGAAGGAACTTCGAGATGCAACGTATGTATAATCTTAGAGTATCAAGGAGAAGGAGAAAGCGTTAAATGATAGGAGGTTGAAGGGAGTTAAGAAGTTTAAGAAGGGAGACAAGGTTCTTTTCTACAACTCCCTTTTGAAACTGTTTGGAGGAAAGCTCAAATCAAAGTGGGCGAGAACGTGTATAGTGTAAGAGGTGTGGTACTATCGAGTTAGAGAATGACGTAGATGGGAAAACGTAGAACATTAACGGTCATAGGTAAAAACATTACATTGGAAGGCCATTAGATTAGACGGAGAAGGAGGTAACTCCCCTCGAAACACCCCACAGGATTAGTGATTAGAGGGTCTTGGGTGAGAACCCAAGTGTAGAGTTTATCTCGGTTTGTATAGGTCTTAGTTCGCGTCTTTTGGTCGTATTCGGTAGTTTTTTGTTTTTGTGTCAGTTTGTGTTTTGTGTCATTGTCAGGAGTTCGTAACAAATTTGGAGTGGAAAGCATCCAGAAATAGAGTTCCAGGTACGCACCACTGAAAAAAAATTGCTTAGAATGGTTTTGGGTGAATTAATTTTTTTCTAAGGCATTAAAGCTTGCAAAGAGACGAAACTTTCTGTGAAATAGGCCTCTCGAGTCGCGCGAGAGGCACCTTTCCTTTCTCTCACGTTATGCGACAGATACTAGTCATCTTTCAGTCAAATGTCCCCCTCGCGTCACGGAAGGGGGATGAACCCACTTTGTCACGTCACGTGACTACCCTTTAAAATCAATGCATGGTTAAAAAGGGTCCCTCGCGTCATGCTAGGGTAACCCTAAAATCCCTTCGCGTCGCGCGACGAGATTAGAAAGCGAATCGGATTGTGGGTTTCCCCAAATCTGCCACACTTTTCAACATCTTCTTCTCCACAACATATTCGACGAACCACCACCAACTACCATCATTTTCAACCACTTCAACTGCCTAAAATCACGATTAAACCACGATTAAACCACTCATCGATCCATCGTGCATCGGGTATCAAAGGATCCGACCTTTTTCTCATTATCTCGTGTTTTCTCCATCGAAGCAAAGATATGAACTTATGTGCACTCTTTTTGTACTTTTTTTAGTTGTGTAGCTTGTCGAGTCCGAGTCTTGTTTGAGTCATGTCTTGTTTGATAGCCATGTTTGACTTTCGGTTGCGGATGGTATGGTTTGGGATGAATAACATTAAATGTTGGATGTTATGAGTTGGTATAGCTTGTAGTTGAGACTATTTTTTGTTGAACTTTGTGGATAAAATATTGGGTTTTGTGCAGGTACAAAACAATGGATTAAACCCCTTTCTCTAAGGGGAGTTTTCCAAGCCGAATTAAATATTCAACACTTCGCCATTTTCTAAAATTAAATGGTTCGGGATTCAATGTTTAATTATTTTATGCACTTGGATTTAATTGCGGAAAATTAAAGTGTCGGGATGGGGTGGTGTACATTGAGTTTGGTTGGATAGAGTCGTGTCAGTCTTAGATTAGTTTGAGTTTTGATCGAGTTATTGGGATTACTTATATGCTTTAACAGGTAAAAACCGCTTCCCCGTACTCAATTTCCATTTGGGCGAGTTTCGGTCCAATATCATACTTTTTTAAATGGTAACCGAAAAATTGTTGTAAACTTTCTTTTAGCTCATTAGCACGATGAAATGTTATACGGTTGTTTCCAATTTTGAGGGCAAATCTTTAAATAATGAAAAAAATATAAAAAACTAAAAATTACAAAAAAATCTAAAATTTAAAAAAAATACTAAATTATAGTTTGCGATTACTAATGCGTTTCCTGTTTGCCTTTGTTAAACTCTGTTGTATAGACGTGTCACATGAAGGTTCTTAAAGAGGAGCGAAGAGAAGACAAGGACCATGAGCTCGTCAACAAGGAGACCCAGCTGAGCAAGAAAACAATCTGAATCCACGTCTCTATAAGATTAAATATCACACGAGGGAGGTGTTGCCATTATACAGAATGAATAGATTGCTAGACCACCCGTTGTTGTAGTTTGAGTTGGGTACAGAAGAGTGTAAAATTTTCGATGCTTTGGTTGATACCAATCTGATAGAGCACTACACCATAGAATAGGTCTTGTTTGATATGGTTGGGAATTAATGTTGGATCGAGGCTTTGTTAGGATATAATTTAGGGCGACGATTGATTGTTACTGGCCACAGTATGAGGAGCTTTTGGTAAAGTTTCACTCGACCTTTAGGCATAAGGAGGGTGGATTTGCTGAACGGGACATGGTCTTGTTTTCTATAGGTAGGATGGTACATGAGATGTCGATGACAGACTTTGCAGTTGCTATTGGTTCTTATACTAGAGCTGGGGTGGAAATGCCCAGGTTTTTTACCAGTTTGAGAGGGGCGTATAAGACTAAGAAATATTTTAGTTTGACACCGGCCGACTTAGCCATGTTTTGGGCCACGATTGCTGACAGACCATTCTTTAACACCATGTTAAGATTAGTCATTAGGGATCTGATACTAAGATATATTCATAGGATTCTAACATGTACTCTGGTTGGTATGTAGTCAGGGGAGAACAAGGTGAATTGGGTTGATCTGTTTTGTCAAGTGTTGTAAAAGTCGGATTCAGAGGCCTTGTATGTGACAATTGTCAAAATTTCATGTATCCGTACAATTATTAAACAGTAATTTGTGACTCAATGACTGTGCTGATTTAAAATTTATGACATGAATGCTTTCTGATTATTGTCATATACATACATGCATCATATATTGCATAATGTCATCTCATTATTGCATGCAACACTTTATTGATTCAAATGATGCACAAAACAAAGTAAGCACAGTTATCAAACAAATAAAAAAAATGCTGACGGAGTTCAGTACTTAGACAGACATGGTATTGAGACACAGAATGAGACAGAAACCAAGTGCTACACTAGTATAGTGTGTAGGAACGTAAGGATCATAAAACTGTCATCCTAGTGATAGTTTAGGTGCCGGAAAGTGCCTAAAATCTACACAAACTGCTGAATTCAGCAAAAATCAGCTTTTAAACAACTTATTATTATGCAGAATTATGGTTAAATGGTCCAGAATGCTTTCCTAAGTGTCGGGAATCAAAAATGTCACAAAAGGTAACATAAAGCACACTAAACTGCATAGTTTAGGACCTTAACGAACCGGTAACCAACCGAACAACCGGACACAACCCGAAACACCAAATTTTCACTAGAAGCATTGTTTTATCATTTTCGAGCTAGTTATGGTCCCCGGACATCATAACACACTATATAATCACATAACAACTTAAAACACTAACTAAACACTTGGATTTCAACTAAATCTGCTAACTACCAATTACAACCTAATCTATACCGCCCTCCGTTTACGGTCACCACAAGGGTGGCCCACCTTGGATTTTATTTGTATATTTTATAAGATCATGTCCTTGCTTTTACAACATATTACACACTAGACTAAATGTTGTTGGAAGTTTATATACATTAACCAAGAGATCATCTTCTCATTTTATCACAACACTTCTCAACACAACTCTTCTCCTCTCCTCTCCTCTACTTACGGTCGAGAACAAGCAAGCACACCACCACCATCTTCACTTCAAATCCATCCATTCTCTAGTGATCACAAGGTGTAAGAAGCAAGGATAAGAAGCTAGGAGCCTTTGGAAGTGGAAGGACCTCTCTCACAAGCTTTTAACCACTAAGTTCATCATCTTCATCTTCTTGAACATCATCCCTAGCCTTGTGCTAGTAAGACCTTCCAAATCTCATTTTACTTCATATTATGTTGGTTAAAAGCATATGTAAATCACTAATCATGAAGAACATCAAAGATCAAGAACATAATCTTTAACATAAGACTAAAAATCATCATGAACCATGTTGTTTAAGTGTTTATATGCTTCTTGATTGTTGATTGTTGTGTTAATGATGTTAGACATCATATGAACCTTGCTAGATTGTGATTAAAGACATGATCTAGCAAGATGAGAGGATGATTATGTTATAAATCAAGATGATCATCCTTATGTGAAAACATGAACTTGAAAGGTTAAGTGTTTTCTTGAATGATGATGATCAAAGTATGACATAAATCTTATAAATGTGGGGTTTCAAAAATGATTTTGTCAAGAAACTATGTTAAATTACAAGATTTACATAAACATGGTTCTTAAAGAAACTAATCACATTTTTAGTGGTTAATCAAGTGTAGAAGCATGTTATTAACAAGAAAAATTCAAAAAGAAATATTTTTAGAAAATCAAGTTACAAGTCGTAAAGATCTAAAATCTTCAAGAATGATGTTTTTAAACAAATAACCACACTTTAAAGGGTAACTAAACTTACTAAACACTCTACTAAGTTACTACAAATTTTTATAAATTTTCAAGTTCATGAAGTAGTGTAAATGCATGATTGTGGCACTTGGTAAGTATTGATTTCTTTGTTGATGATTTTTAAAAGAAAATGATATGCTTTGAAAGCATGGAAACCTCCATTTTTAGGGGAAACGGTGACAAAATTTTTCTAGAATTTAAACATTTAGAAAAATATATTTTTAAACAAGTGTTTACAAGTGTATTTTTAACCATGATTTTTCATATAAAATT
Source organism: Helianthus tuberosus (assembly GCA_030545235.1). NCBI lineage: Eukaryota > Viridiplantae > Streptophyta > Magnoliopsida > Asterales > Asteraceae > Helianthus > Helianthus tuberosus. The sequence continues at coordinate 134,845,576 of CM060363.1, forward strand.
TGCCGTAATCTTTGCTACAAAGATTATAAATATTGGAGCTTGGTTTTGATAAATAAAAATGACTAAATATGTATTTAGGAAAATATATATTTAGATGTCACAATATGTGTGATTACTTGTATATTATGTGTATTAGTTATATTATTTTAGGACTTAAATAATATAACTCACCAAAATACCAAAAAATTACAATACAAAATATTACCAAAATTCCAACAAATAAATATATGATTTATACCCAAAAATTTGAGAAACCGAATAAGGAATAAAACTTACATAAATATTCCGGAATTAAATTTATAAGTATATTTTGGTAAATGGTATTTTGGAAACCAAGGAAACGAAAAATATGATTTTTACAAATATTACAAAAATATATCGTATTTTGACAAGAAGAAAATATATTATTTTTAAGTAAGGAATAATATATATGTTTTCTTGAATTATTGGAGAATATAATATTTTTGAAGAAAATATATATTTTTTCTTAAACAAATTTAGAACATGACATTTTTTGGGGTGAAAAATGGATTTCTAAATATTTTCTAAGTTAATCTTGAAAATATATTATTTTTGAGGTTTATATGAAAATATAAGTATTTTTGCCAAGGGAGAAATATAAATAATTTTCTACACAAGTTTTCTTAATATATATATATTAAGAATATATTCATGTTGATGATCTTATTAAAAATAATATTCCGGAAAGTATAAATACAAAATTAAGTATAAGAATACTTAATAAACACAATAAAAATACGTATTCTCGTACATATAAATACACCGGAATACGCCACTGATATTTGACAAAAATATACAAGTTTAAGAATAGGGGTATGAATATACCCATCCTTGGGGAAAAATATACACGTATGAATACATAATGTGTCAAGTTAAAATATATTATTTTAGCAAAAATTCCAAAAAATTAATAAATATAATTTAAGTTAAAATATTTATTATTTTAACAAGTAAATATATACCTTGGAATAAAATTCTGACACAAAGAAACGTAACTCAAAGATACTAATTAAGACTAAAAGTCAAGGCACGACCCATCCGTCTAATAAACCATAGTACGTTTGTAGGTAGTCGTGCAATCTAGAAGAAGCTTTGAGTTGTTTGACCGAAGAACGCAAGACAGTGAGTTCATGTCCCCCTTCTCTTTTAACTGTTTTCAGTTTTATAACTTCGGGGGTGAAATGCATGTTACAAAATGTTTATAAACGTTTATTAATGGTATGATTAGCTAAGGAATGAACTGTTAGATCATGTGAATGGGTAGGCGCACATTTAAGACCATTAATCCTCGTATAAGGACCGAGGGACATGAGTGATAGATCTATTTGGGTGTTGCGAGCCCCACCCCTGGGCCGAAAGTGGCCGAAGGAGGTGACTATGCCTTCCAGCTGGAAGCCCGGTACAAAATCCGCTAGGTTTGAGCCTTCCTACGTCGTTGCACACATATTAATGACCTTGCGAATCATTAATTGATCTGTTCATAGACACTTTCATACCGGGGTTACAAATACATACTTACAAATGATTACAAAGTTTATTCGTGCACACATACAAAACATATGAACTCGCTCAACTTTTGTTAATGTTTTCAAACTACATGTATTTCAGGAAATTGAAATGGATCTGGCGGGCGTTGAAGGTTTTCAAGTATTGTCTAAAATAAGTGATGTCATCCCATCTTTTGTAGGGTTTGGAATGGATGTCTTATCTTAGATATGACATACATTTTAAAGCCTTGTTTATCGTTGTACCGTGTCAAGTCCTTATGGAACTTTAAACAATTTGAATGTTTTGTAATATGAATTTGAAGTCTTGGATTTCTGTTAAACAATGTTGGATATATTGTTTTGAAATTTAGTTATGGATGAACATCATGAGTTTTATCATATAGTTGTTTGTTATGGTTGAATGCAATGATATTAAGCAAGTCACACGTAATCACGCTTCCGCAAAAGTCAGGGTGTGACAGTTTGGTATCAGAGCTTCGATTGTAGCGAACTATGATTCCTTCTCGAGTCTAGCCTACAATCATTAGGGCTCTCTCACGAAAATATTTTTACAACATATTTTTCATTGCATATACACACAACGCCCAGTTCCATGGAACAAACGTTTTACAAAAGGAAAGACAAGAAACACGATTGCAAGGTCACAATGGTGGTTTAGTCTGCATGGGGTAGACTAGGAAAGATCGAAAAAGTTTCATGAAGGATAATGTGAATACATGATTAAGTGGTAATTGTCTTGATTGCATACTAAGTGATAGTGGTTAATATATGTGCACATGTTATGATTGTTATGTTACAGGCACACATGTCATCCTCAGAGAGTGGGTTGTCTAATGCCCACAACCCGATGGCAGTCGTGTCAGACGACGAGGTTATGCCCGAGCCAGAGATATTTACGTTAGACACTGAGATTGATACTGACATGCTATCCGAGGACGAGGACGACTTCCAGCCATTCGCGCTACCAGAATTTGGCGATGATTTACCTATTGCTGATGGTTTCCCTGTCGAGGATCCTTTTAACATTCCTGCTCCAGTCCATGATCACCTCATCATTGGTCACCCTGATGGTGAGCACATCGTGGCGCCGATCCTCGATCCTGTTCCTGTTGTTGTCATTCCCCCCGAGGATTGGCCTTTCAATGACTTGTTCGATGACGATGTTGATTTGTTTGTAGACGGTCCCCCAGTTGACGCCCAGGGCGATGGGGAGATAGATGAGGATATTGTTGTTGTCCCACCTCCTGCTGTTCCTGTCATTAATATATCTTCTAATTCCAGTTTACATTCCGTTTTAGACTTCTTTGAGTCTGTGACTTCTTCAGCCTTATGGGCGGCGGGACTACAGCTCTATGCTACCGATTCTGACGACGACACCGCTATGTCTATTGCACCATCTCTTGCTCGAGACCCCACTACTCCACACGACCCCGAGCTTGTCCCCGAGCCAGACCCTATTCATTTTGATCAGCCTGATGTTGCACCTATTGACCCTGAGCCGATTCCTGATCCTGACCATGTCCCTTTTGGGTTACCTGACATCGCACCTCTTATACCAGATACGGTACCCGCACCTGTCGATCTTCCTCTTGCTGAGCCATTTATTCCTCCACCCACACCCGCTGATGTTGCTCATCTCCCTCCTGTAGAGTCTGATGTCCACCGCACTGATTTGCAGATTGTTTTCTTATAGGACATCCCTGCACCCCATCCAGGGGAAGGTACTTTGGGCCAGCACCCTAGTTATGACCCATTTGCTCCAGCGGCTTTTCCTCTGATTTCTCAGACTGCACCGTTTACTCCCTTTACTTCTACACCGCTTGACGAGCCATTACGATGGTTCCCGCCATACTCTATGCCTATTTCAGACCCCTACCATCCCTCACATTTTGTTGGCTACACACGAGATGAGTTGCTTTTGTCCTTGCAGTTACAGGTTGAGGTATTGAGTCGCAGAGTTTTGGAGCTCGAGTTGACTCCACATCCCCCACCTTGTCCCTGTCAGTCTGCTTTTGTTCCTCCACATTCATCGTCATCCCCTTTTGCACATCCATCTGCTACTCCTACACCCATTCAGGGTTTTGATGCTCGTTTCCTTATTGTCGAGCACCAGATCAGTTACTTGCTTCATCGTGTGTACGAGCTCGAGGAGGAGCCCGCGCATGTTCGCAGTTTACTTTTCTTCCCTCCACCTCCTCCACCATCAGCACAGTAGGTTTTTGATTTTATGCAGATTGCATTACTTTTGGTGAGAGCACCACTATTGAGCCGAGATTGTGAAGCCTTTGAAGACCACTTTTGACCATGTGATTTTTGTATATTGACATACTTATTGGACAAGGGTAGTGTGATCCTATGTCCCTTTTGATGTGGTACACTTTGTAAACAATGTAACTGTGGTCAGTAATTAATGAAAGCTCAATCGTCATGTTCTCACTAAACACATTATTGGATTACTTGCTTATGCTATGATTGTGTTGTTGCATGATTGCTTGATATGATGAATGCTATTATATATATATATATATATATGAGCATAGGACCTCCAGACAATTACTAATTTATTTAACGAATACGACCTGACCCATCCGATCTTCTTCTTAGAAGAAATATGCCGCCGCGAAGGAACACCGATTCCAGCAACCCTTTGCCGACGACAGAGGCGGAATTGCGAGAGCGCATCTTACAGGCAATCGCACAGCACGAGGCCCTTCGCTCCAAACACGGTGGGGGTACCTCAGAGAATAACCCACCCAAGGGTAATGTTTAGTCACCTAACACACATTACAATACGTCTAGACATTTCCAAGTGTGCTTGCTAATGCTTTCTGTGAATGATGTTGCTTGTGTACAGGCTGTACCTATAAGCAGTTTTTGGACTGCAAGCCCCTGAATTTCGATGGCAACGGGGGTGCCGTAGCCTTTGTGCGTTGGGTTGAAAACACGGATTCTGTTTTAAGGATGAGTAAATGTGCACCAGAGCATCAAGTCACGTATATCTCCGGATTGTTTCTTGACGGGGCTCTGTCATGGTGGAACCTTCAGGTTCAGACGTTGGGTGGGGCTGCTGCGTATGCTTTGACATGGAATGAGCTGAAAGAGTTGATGCGTAAGAAGTATTGTTCTTGGGCCGAAATCCAGAAGTTGGAAACTGAATTCTGGAACTTGAAAATGGAAGGTCCAAAGATAGCTGAGTATGTGCAGAGATTTCATGATTTGTCTAGGGTTGTTCCATATTTGGTGGAGCCAGAGTTTAAGAGGATTGAATGTTTCATCTGGGGATTGGCACCTCATATACTGAGCATGGTGACAACTTCTAAGCCTCCAAGGATTACTGAGGCTATCGACTTGAGTGTGGCGCTGACTGAAGAAGCGATTAGGTTGGGCAAGTTTTCAATTTCTGAATCAAAGAAGAAGGAGACTCATGTGGAGTCGTCTGGGAAAAAACAAAAGAAAGTTCACCAATTTCAAGAAGGGTACTCGGGCGAATAACAACCAAGCCAACAAGCACAGAGATGCTAATCCGCCAGTTGAGGCACAAGCTGGCGCTACAAGTGCTGAAAATAGGGGAAAAGGGTACATGGGTACCCTACCAAAGTGTGACATTTGTCAATTTCATCATGTTGGTCGGTGCAGATATGGAAAATGTGAAACTTGTGGAAAAGTTGGTCATTCTAAGGAGACATACTGGTATGGTGCTGTCACACCCCGACCACGTTAAAACAAGAAACCGCGGCAGAAACGTCAGGGAGTGTCGTAACAGAATCATTGTTTCACAACACATGGATTGAAGTTTCGTTTTATTGAATTAAATTTATTACATTGCCTCGAATATTAAAAGCAAGACATGAACATATTGTCCTTCATTGTTATTAAGTCACTAAGGCCTCGTCCATCCCTATGTGAGCATACATCATAATCGTCATCAACATCATCATACTATGGTACCTGAAACATATGTGAAAAGTACGTCAGCATAAAAATGCCGGCGAGTACAGAGGTTTTGTGAGTATGTCAGATTCATAGCTTTGAGATCATATTGCAATACCGCATCCAACTACGAGAGTTGGCGAGTGTGTATCTAGAAAGCAAAAGATTTTGATATTGCAGTATGTTTCTATCAACTTTTACAAGTTGATATATGTATAAACCAAAACCATTGTAGCCATGAATCTTAAATGAAAACATTTGTCTTTGTAACGATATAAACCGTCCAATCGTTCAATAGTTCAAATACTTCCAATCGTTCAAATATTTCAATTAGCTCACAGAGATCAAATAGTTCCAATGGTTCAATCGTTCAAATAGTTCACATAGATCAAATAGTTCCAATGGTTTAATCGTTCAAATAGTTCACATAGTTCAGATAGTTCCAGTGGTTCAAAATAGTTCACATAGTTTAATAGTTCCAGTGGTTCGTGTTTAAATTGTGAAAACTAACTTTTGGTCGTTTTATTGAATACATTCAAACCTGTGTGACTCGTCCTACTCGTTCAACTCGTATTAACAAACCACCAAAGGGTAAGTTAACAAATATCAGGTTCTGTCGTTACCCATATTACCCCCATAACCATGGTGAATGTCTAATAACGGGATTTGTCAGATCCTATGGCATCATATTATCCTATGGTACCATAACGTACTACTGGTCGGCTTAAAATAGTTAATGAATGTGATTCAATTGTCTTTCGACCAACGCCCCAACAAGTTCATTCACATTATCGAAATCGTTATGTTTAACATAAACCATAGCATTTGTTTAGGAAACTCGAAATCGTTTAGCACATATGAATCACCCCAAAACGATTGAAAACAGTAAAATAAGGGAAACTATGTACTCACATTGAATGCAAAGTATCCTCGATTAAATGAACTTAACAAAGCTCGGGCAAACCAAGGAAATCAAGTGGTACCTAGTAATCGGATCGCTAAATTAATAAATCGACATCTAAATTGGAAGATCGGATAGAATGAGCTCTCGTAAACCAAATGAGTATTTGAACTCATATGATATGGTTTAACAAAGCCTACATTCTAAATTGGAACCTATCCTAAGTGCTTACGACCCGTTACTGTGATGCCCTAGGAAAACCACGCAACCTAACTAGGTTCCGCAGTGACTACGTGCTAAATTTCGGGACGAAATTTCTTTCAAGTTGAGGATGATGTGACAACTTGTGTTTTCAAGGTCTTTCCTCACTACTGCGTCTCCTTAATTTGCTGAGTTGTATTATGTGTTTGTTATCTGAATTATAAACTGCTGTATTGTGTTAGGACCTTGTGATTTGTGGTGTTATTATTTATATGTATTGATATGACGAAACATAGAAGGTTCTACCATTAGCCTGCTCGACGAAACCTCAAGGGTTTCGCCATTCCTTTACTCCACGAAACCTGGAGTTTCGCCATGGCCATCACGACGAAACATAGGGTTTCGTCAGCCTAGTTCACTGCGAAGCCCAATAAGGGCCCAAGACTTTATAACTTACGTATATAAGGGTGTAGGTTACACAAGTTGGTATTGTGAAACCCTAGCTTCCTCTCCCTCTCTGTTAACCGACGGCAATCATCACCATCATCCTTGGAAACTTACAAGTCCTTCGGTCTAGTCCCTATACATCTCGGTTAGTTTATTGCTAATCTTTATCTGTTCATGAATGCGTGACTCGTATGTTGATTGTTAATAGATCGTTGTAGACTAGGGTTTAATGATAAAAGATAGTGACGAATGTTTGTGATCACAACGATTTGCTTATGTTTATTGATTCATGGGGATGATGTTTGTGTTGACATGGTATGTTATCGGTGGCGTTTGTGTTAAGTGAATATGATCATCGGATACACACATGTCGTAACCTAGATTGTACATAGCTATCTCGTGATCAAGGGTTCATGCTAGATGTTGATTGTTGTGATATTATTGGAATAACGTTAAATAGCAATTGATGATCATTGTATTAAGGAAATAAAATAACTGTTTGATCGATGACGATAGTGAAACGGCTGTAGACGATTAGGGTTTCAGTGTGTGTGTTCATATGTAACTGCTATGTTTGTGATGAAATCTCTCCCTCGACGAAACCCATACATGTCGATGAAACACTTATGTCGACGAAACCTAGGGGTTTCGCCGAGAGAGAAACACGACGAAACCCGGGGGTTTCACCGAAGGGAAATCACGACGAAACATCAAGTAGGTAAACTGCACAGTAACTCAGTTAAGTTTGTTAAGTCAGCTAATGATTAACTACGTTAGTACAAACTGAAAAAAAAATAGTTATGTGTTGATATGAATCAATTATGTGAAGTATGATTTGCATGGACATGAATAACTGCTATGTGCTATGATTGTACCTATACGTGAACTTCGTGAATGCAAACTGATTGTGTATACGTGCATATATTAGGATTTGACTGTTTGATTTGAGTGAATAGTTAATCAAACTGAGCCAACTGAGGTGAGTTCACACTTTCCACAAGGCATGGGATTCCCAAGGGTTGGGAATGGGTAAAGGATTGAAACTGAAACTGCGTGATCTCCTGGTTTGGGACACGTACACACCCTCTTTATTGAAGGGTGACAACATGTGATAAGTATTTAATCGAAACTTGCGTAATCTCCTGGTTTGGGGATTTCGTACACACCCTCTTTACTGAAGGGTGATAACACGGATACTAGACCAAAACTTTCTATCATGAAGTCCCTCCTTTTATATCGACTTAATCGCCGGGCCAATGGCGAGCGGGTCATTAGTTAGATAGCACTATTTAGGTTTGAAAAGCCTCACACCATGCCACAGAGAACGGGCGTGAACTAATGGATCTGGGCACTAGTTAATGATGATAGACATTGACGTCAGGGCACCAACTTACTTTAGTCAGTGGTCGATATGGTAAACAGGTCTAGTGGTTCACATGGGGAAGCCCCCACTGATTATGGATATGTTTGGGAAACAGGGTAAACTGGTTAACTTACGACTTACAAATGAACTCCTGGTTTTTGAAACAATTTAACAATGAACACCAACTGTCAACTCGCTCAACTTTGTTGTTGACTCGTTGTTACATGCCTTGCAGGTCGTTAGGTACTTCTGGAGTTTGCACGAGGAGGCGTGGTCGTTGTGGGACATGGATAGTCTTATGCCTTGTTAAACTTTTGATATATTTGAACTTATCCTTTGGCTTTAAACATTATGCTTCCGCTTACAACTTAAACTATGTTTTGCTTGGACACCAATTATTGTGTTGGGTTTTATACTTATTTACATGCTATGTTCAATATGATTGGTGGCTTGATACTGGTCAGTCATGCCTCCATGCGGTGATACTCCGCTTGTGGATTTTGGGGGTGTGACAGATTGGTATCGGAGCCATTGGTTATAGTGAACTTGGTTTTAAAAGGTGGAAAAGGCTTTTTTTGATAAAACCAGACTATAACCTGAACAGCGCTCAACGACCCACAACGACGCTTCGCTCCACGTGCAAGGCTCAACATTCTAGGTGATATGGTATATGTTGTATTACCTACTTGTTAGTTACATAGTACTTTGTTCATGGTATGCTTTGGTTAACGTAGCAACTATTGATAGACACTCATTGTGTGCTTACTCTCTTCTGTCACTCCACGCTTACGCATTGTCACGACACTTTACTCACCCATGCTCTCTTTATTGTGAAGATCATGAGTGGACGAATCAACCTAACTCAGGCCCAGCTGACGGCCTTAATCAATGAACAAGTTGCTGCAGCACTCGCAGCCGCTCAGGCAGGAGGTCAACCTGCTCAGCCTCCTATGTGTACTTTCAAAACTTTCATGGATTGCCGACCCACTACTTTCAACGGCATTGAAGGAGCTGTAGGCCTCCTCCACTGGTTCGAGAAGCTCGAGTCTGTCTTCAAGATGTGTGAATGCCCTGAGGCTCGTAGGGTGAAATATGCTACTAGTACTCTTGAAGGTGTAGCGCTCACGTGGTGGAATGCTCAGGTTCAAATGCTGGGGATAGTTGCTGCTAATGCCACCCCATGGAATGACTTCAAGGATTTGATCAAGGAGGAACACCGCAATCGTGATGACATCCACAAGCTGGAAGTAGAGTTCTTCAACTTAAAGATGACGGGGTCGGAAATCGAAGCGTATACGAAAAGATCAAACGAACTGGCTATCTTGTGTCCTACTATGGTAGATCCTCCTATCAAGCGTATCGAGCTGTACCTCAAAGGTTTAGTGCCAGAGATTCAGAGTCATGTGACTGCAGCGAACCTTGCCACAATCCAACAAGTTATTCGTTTGGCTCATCGTCTCACTGATCAGGCAGTCGATCAGAACAGGCTGCCCAAGCGTATTGGTACTACTACTACCACCACTTCTGATGCCCCAGCGACAACAAGCACAAATGGGATTGAGTTTCAAGCAAGGGATCAACGTCAGCTCAGTCTCAGTCTCAACAGTGAAAGACAGATGACTACAAGAGCACTGGTCAACAATCTTCTGGTAGTCAAGGGTAGAGTGGGTACAAGGGGAACCACCCCAAATGCAATCAATGTGGTTTCCATCATAGCGGACCATGTACTAAGGGCACTTGTCAGAGGTGTAACAAACCTGGCCATGAGGCCAAGGATTGCAGGAGCCTCTACCCTGCAAATCAGCGATGGCAGAACCAACAGCAAACTCCACAGAATCAGCGTCAGCAGCAACAACAGCAGCATGGTAACAACAAAGGATACTTTCAGTGTGGTGCTGAAGGCCACTTCAAAAGAGACTGCCCCCAGCTGAATCAGAGACAGAACAACAACAACAACAACAATAATCAGGGAAACGGAAACAATAATGGGGGAAACAATGGTGGAAATGGTGCCAGGGTCGAGCTTTTGTGATTGGTCAGGGTGATGCAAGGAACGATCCCAACGTGGTGATGGGTAAGTTTCTTTTGGATGACTTCTTTGTTACTGTTTTATTTGATTCGGGTGCCGATACTAGTTAGGTGTCCCTAAAAGTTAGTCAAATGCTTAAGCGCGTCCCAACACTTTTGAACACCAAGCAAGTTGTAGAGTTAGCAAACGGTAAAAGTCTTGAAGCCACACACATTGTTAAGGGTTGTAATCTCATCCTAGTTGGTCAGACTTTCTCTATAGATCTTATCCCCATCGTTCTTGGTAGTTTCGACATCGTTATTGGTATGGATTGGTTATCTCAACATCGAGCAGAGATTCTTTGCAAGGAGAAGATCGCCCGCATTCCTCGTTCTGGTAAAGAACCCTTAGTGATTCATGGCGACAAGAGTGGTGCTGTTGTGGGCATCATTTATTTCCTTAAGGCCCATAAATGTTTGCGAAAGGGCCACACTGCTATCTTAGCCCTCGTTACTGACACCTCAAGGAAGGAGAAGAAGATAGAAGATATTCCGATTGTACGTGACTTTCCTGAGGTATTTCCTGAGGAATTACCTGGTCTTCCGCCTCATCGTCAAGTTGAATTTCAAATCGAGCTAGCTCCTGGAGCAGCGCCGACAGCTCGTGCACCTTATCGTCTAGCTCCATCTGAATTGGAAGAACTATCTACTCAACTACAAGAACTCTTGGAAAAAGGTTTCATACGTCCTAGCTCTTCGCCCTGGGGAGCTCCAGTGTTATTTGTGAAGAAGAAAGACGGTACCCTCAGAATGTGTATTGACTACCGCGAACTCAACAAGGTAACTGTGAAGAATCGCTATCCTCTTCCACGCATTGACGACTTATTCGACCAGTTGCAAGGGTCGAGTTTCTACTCCAAGATTGACCTGAGGTCAGGCTACCATCAACTGAGAGTTCGAGATGAGGATATCTCTAAGATAGCATTCAGAACTCGTTATGGGCATTACGAGTTCTTAGTTATGCCTTTCGGATTGACGAATGCACCTGCGGTTTTCATGGATCTTATGAACCGAGTGTGCAAGCCCTATCTGTATAAGTTTGTTATCGTATTCATCGGAGACATCCTGATCTATTCTAAGAGTCAGGAGGAACACGAACACCATCTACGACTTATTTTGGAACTCCTTCGAACAGAACAGTTGTACGCTAAGTTTTCAAAATGTGACTTTTGGCTTCGTGAAGTCCATTTCTTAGGCCATGTGGTAAATAGGCATGGGATTCATGTTGCTCCATCCAAGGTTGATTCGATCAAAGACTGGCCTGCACCCCGTACACCAACAGAAATCCGCCAATTCTTGGGTTTGGCGGGCTACTACAGAAGGTTCATCAAGGATTTCTCCAAGATCGCGCAACCTCTCACTTCACTAACTTAGAAATGTGTCACCAATCATTGGGGTGATGCACAGGAATCTGCATTTCAGCACTTAAAGCATAGACTTTGTAGCGCACCAATTCTATCATTGCCAGAGGGCACAGACGATTTCGTGGTTTATTGTGATGCGTCAATTCAGGGTCTTGGTTGTGTGTTAATGCAACGGGATAAAGTCATTGCTTATGCATCGCGCCAACTTAAGGTTCACGAAAGGAACTACACTACACACGATTTGGAGCTGGGAGCGGCTGTTTTGGCACTTAAGATATGGAGACATTACCTGTACGGTACCAAGTGCACCATTTACACCGATCACAGGAGTCTCGAGCATATCTTCAAGCAAAAGGAGTTAAACATGCGACAACGTCGATGGGTTAAACTCTTGAATGATTGCGAATGCGCGATCAAGTACCATCCGGGCAAAGCCAATGTTGTGGCCGACGCCCTCAGTCGAAAGGACACTACACCTAAACGTGTGTGTGCGTTACAACTTACCATCCAATCTAGTCTTCCTACTCAGATACGAGATGCTCAGGTGGAAGCATTGAAACCAGAGAACATCAGGGCTGAGTCCCTACGAGGATCGAGGAAACGGTTAGAATAAAAGGAAGACGGCGCCTACTACGTAACATGGTGCATTTTGGTCCCACTTTATGGAAACTTATGCGAGCTTGTGATGGATGAAGCACATAAGTCTCGTTACTCAGTACATCCTGGTTCGGATAAGATGTACCACAACCTAAAGACTACATACTGGTGGCCTAGCATGAAAGCCAACATAGCAACCTACGTCAGTAAATGTATGACTTGCGCGAGAGTCAAGATAGAATATCAGAAACCATCAGGCCTACTACAACAACCAGAAATCCCGACATGGAAATGGGAGCAAATTTCCATGGATTTCGTTACTGGCCTGCCTAGATCTCAACGCGGAAATGACACTATTTGGGTGATAGTGGATCGTTTGACTAAGTCTGCACACTTCTTGGCTATCAAAGAAACAGATAAGTTCTCTAACTTAGCAGACGTTTATCTTAAGGAAGTTGTTTTGAGGCACGGAGTGCCAACCTCCATTATTTCCGATCGTGATGCACGTTTTACTTCAGAACTGTGGCAAGCAATGCACAAATCCTTTGGCTCTCGATTAGACATGAGCACAGCTTATCACCCGCAAAGGGATGGACAGTCTGAACGCACCATCCAAACTCTCAAAGACATGCTTCGAGCATGTGTAATCGATTTTGCCAATGGTTGGGAAAAACACCTCTCTTTAGTGGAATTTTCGTATAACAACAGCTACCACACAAGTATCCAGGCCGCTCCGCTTGAGGCATTGTACGGACATAAATGCCGATCACCTCTTTGTTGGGCAGAAGTTGGTGACAGTCAAATCACAGGTCCAGAACTTGTGGTAGACACAACTGAGAAGATTGCTCAGATACGACAATGAATGGCGATAACTCGTGACCGTCAGAAAAGCTACGCTGATAAGCGCAGGAAACCACTCGAGTTCCAGGTTGGGGATCGAGTGTTACTCAAAGTCTCACCTTGGAAGGGTGTTGTTCGTTTTGGCAAACAAGGTAAACTCAATCCGCGTTATGTCGGACCTTTTGAAATCACTGAGCGAATTGGCAAAGTTGCTTACAAGTTGAACCTACCTGAAGAACTCAGTGGAGTTCATAACGTATTCCACGTGTCAAATCTGAAGAGATGTCTGTCAGATGAGACCCTCATAGTTCCTTTGAAGGAGCTCACAATCGACGATCAGTTGCGATTCGTCGAGAAACCAGTTGAAATCACAGACCGAGACGTTAAGGTTCTCAAGCGCACCAGAATACCTCTTGTTCGAGTTCGTTGGAACTCCCGTCGTGGCCCAGAGTTCACCTGGGAGCGAGAAGACCAAATGAAACTCAAGTATCCCCAGTTGTTTGACAAAAGTGCAACCACTACTGAGACTAAAGCTACTGCGGAATTTCGGGACGAAATTCCCACCAACGGGGGGATGATGTGACGCCCCAGGGAAACCACGCAACCTAACTAGCTTCCTCAGTGACTACGTGTTAAATTTCAGGACCAAATTTCTTTCAAGTTGGGGATGATGTGACAACTCGAGTTTTCAAGGTCTTTCCTCACTACTGCGTCTCCTTAATTTGCTGAGTTGTATTATGTGCACTTTATTATCTGAATTATAAACTGTTGTATTGTGTTAGGACCATGTGATTTGTGGTGTTATTATTTATATGTATTGATATGACGAAACATAGAAGGTTCCACCATTAGCCTACTCGACGAAACCTCAAGGGTTTCGCCATTCCTTTACTCAACGAAACCTGGAGTTTCGCCATGGCCATCACGACGAAACATAGGGTTTCGTCGGCCTAGTTCACTGCGAAGCCCAGTAAGGGCCCAAGACTTTATAACTAACGTATATAAGGGTGTAGGTTACGCAAGTTGGTATTGTGAAACCCTAGCTTTCTCTCCCTCTCTGTTAACCGACGGCAATCATCACCATCATCCTTGGAAACTTACAAGTCCTTCGGTCCAGTCCCTATACATATCGGTTAGTTTATTGCTAATGTTTATCTGTTCATGAATGTATGACTCGTATGTTGATTGTTAATAGATCGTTGTAGACTAGGGTTTAATGATAAAAGATAGTGATGAATGTTTATGATCACAATGATTTGCTTATGTTTATTGATTCATGGGGATGATGTTTGTGTTGACATGGTATGTTATCGGTGGCGTTTGTGTTACGTGAATCTGATCATCGGATACACACATGTCGTAACCTAGATTGTACATAGCTATCTCGTGATCTAGTGTTCAGTCTAGATGTTGATTGTTGTGATATTATTGGAATAACGTTAAATATCAATTGATGATCATTGTATTTGGGAAATAAAATAACTGTATGATCGATGACGATAGTGAAACAGTTGTAGACAATTAGGGTTTCAGTGTGTGTGTTCATATGTAACTGCTATGTTTGTGACGAAATCTCTCCCCGACGAAACCCATACATGTCGACGAAACACTTATGTCGACGAAACCTGGGGGTTTCACTGAGAGAGAAACAGGACGAAACTCGGGGGTTTCGCCGAAGGGAAATCCTGACGAAACAGGGATGTTTCGTCAAGTAGGTAAACTGCACAGTAACTCAGTTAAGTTTGTTAAGTCTGTTAATGATTAACTACGTTAGTACAAACTGAAAAAAAAACAGTTATGTGTTAATATGAATCAATTATGTGAAGTATGATTTGCATGGACATGAATAACTGCTATGTGCTATGATTGTACCTATACGTGAACTTCGTGAATGCAAACTGATTGTGTATACGTGCATATATTAGGCTTTGTCTGATTGATTTTAGCGAGTAGTTAATCAAACCGAGCAAACCGAGGTGAGTTCACACTTTCCACAAGGCATGGGATTCCCAAGGGTTGGGAATGGGTAAAGGATTGAAACTAAAACTGCGTGATCTCCTGGTTTGGGACACGTACACACCCTCTTTATTGAAGGGTGACAACATGTGATAAGTATTTAATCGGAACCTGCCTAATCTCCTGGTTTGGGGATTTCGTACAAACCCTCTTTACTGAAGGGTGACAACACGGATACTAGACCAAAACTTTCTATCATGAAGTCCCTCCTTTTATATCGACTTAATCGCCGGGCCAATGGCGAGCGGGTCATTAGTTAGATACCGCTATTTAGGTTTGACAAGCCTCACACCGTGCCGCAGAGGACGGGCGTGAACTAATGGATCTGGGCACTAGTCAATGATGATAGACATTGACATCAGGGCACCAACTTACTTTAGTCAGTGGTTGATATGGTAAACGGGTCTAGTAGTTCACACGGGGAAGCCCTCACTGATTATGGATATGTTCGGGAAACAGGGTAAACTGTTAACTTACGACTTACAAATGAACTCCTGGTTTTTGAAACAATTTAACAATGAACACCAACTGTGAACTCGCTCAAGTTTGTTGTTGACTCATTGTTACATGCCTTGCATGTCGTTAGGTACTTCTGTAGTTTGCACGAGGAGGCGTGGTCGTTGTGGGACATGGATAGTCTTATGCCATGTTAAACTTTTGATATATTTGAACTTATCCTTTGGCTTTAAACATTATGCTTCTGCTTATAACTTAAACTATGTTTTGCTTGGACACCAATTAGATTGTGATGGGTTTTATACTTATTTACATGCTATGTTCAATATGATTGGTGGCTTGATCCTGGTCAGTCACGCCTCCATGCGGTGATACTCCGCTTGTGGATTTTGGGGGTGTGACAGCTACGACCCATTAAGGTAGCTTACGCTACTTTAACGCGTCGTTCGCGTGAATGCGCGTTCGAGACGCCTATCTAGTCCCATGACAAGTATTATATGCCCTAACATGTTTAAATATGTTACATAATCAGTTTTAGTGACAAAATTTAAGTTACTATGCTTAAAATCAAATTATGCATGAAAAGGGCATTTTGGTCATTTTCCTAAGGCATATAAACTACCTATCATACAACTAATTAAACTAAGTGACCATAAGGTATAACCTCAGAAGGTTATTCCCTATACGACTATGGTCACAAATATGCTTGGTCAGATCCTAACGATCGACCAAACGGGTAGGGTTCGAAAGTCTAAGCTGTGGTTTAGACGGCTTATCTTACGACCCTAAATAAGCACTAAACTAAAAGTGACGAGTTAAACATGTTAAAACATGTTTAAATAAGTTAGAAAAAATTTTGATTTCAAAACAAAGTGTTTTGATACCCGAAAATAGTATCGTTGCAAAATACGCATAAACACGTATTTTGACCGAAACTTTGACTCGTCACTTCGACTATTCAACATGGTAATCAGTAGGTTTAGTCACAAGGGACTATAACCATCGTGATTACGCTCACGTTGCAAAGTTCAAACGAACTTTGTGTTGACCAATTTATGGTCAAAGTAGAAAGTCAAACACTGTTTGACTTTCATGCTTGAAAAGCATAAAAGCATGAAAGAAGCTTACATAAGGTCCAAGCTTGGAAGATTTGATTCAAAATACTCAGGTATGAAGTGTTAAACTTCAACTTAGAGCAGAATTATATCAAAATGTGAGGAATGAAGTGAAGAACCCACTTCTATTTATAGTAAGTTAGGATCAACAAGATCATTCCAAGTGTTATGAGGATCAATCTTGACCCTACACTTGTGGAACATGGTTTTATATACAATGAGAGCTCCAAAACCAGTTCATAGTATTGAGAAAGTTGCATAAAAGACCCTCAAATTCAAGCTGGTTGCTGAAAATAGGATTTCTGCCAAAATGAGGGGCTCGCGTGCCGCCACAGCACCACCCTATTGGGGCCGCGCGGCGCTAGCACTCCCCAGTTCCAAAAGTTTCAAAAAATGGCAAAAATGGTCCCTGCAGCATGTTTAAGCCATTTTCGACACGTTTAAACCCCGTTAACCCATTTTCAAGACTCTACAAGGATGTTAAAGCATAGGGGACTTGAAAAATGATTGAAATTATCTCAGATGTCGATTCGTTTGGTCGTATGGTTGCGTTATTCGGTTAATTACGACGAAAACACGAACGGACAAAAAAACGATCCAAATTACATGACAAATGGTATTTTTGCATTCCAGTCACTAAAATAAAATATGTTAATGATTACAAAAATTTCTGGATGTCCGGGTATGTTCAGAACGTAAGATATGCGCGTAAATGCAAACATATGCACTTTTTGACGCTTTTAGTCCCTGTTGATCAAATAAGTTTATTTTCGCATACCGAACCCCTTAAAGCCTTTTTCCAAGCTTTGTAAAGGATATTTAGGGTATGTTTAACTTATGATAAAGTTCCGGAATGTTTGTTACTATACGAATCGGTATAGTTTCGCAGTTTGATGCAAATAGTCCCTGTGATCGAATAAACTTGTTTTCGACACACCAAACCCTCCAAAACTTATTTCTAAGTTATGTAAAGGTTATTTAAGGTATGTTAAGCCTTTTTCACTATTCCGGAGTATTTTCCGCGTTAAAATGATTATGTTTACGCATCAGTTTGCATATAACTTTCCAGAAAGCGATTTAAAGCTCGAAATTGAACAAGAATTGATATGTGCAAATGATACACGTATTTATACACATCTCATGTATGAAACAAAAGATTTTATTGGTTTTCTATTTGTATGATGGTCGTAGAAGCACAGATGTCACAGTCTCCCCTACTTTAGGAAATTTCGTCCCGAAATTTATTCGAAGAAGTCTGTCTGTAACATTATGTTAAACTATTGTCTTGCATGGAATCTAGGGTTTTATCTATTTGTATAGAGTAACCCATCAAAGATTTCCAAATAAGGCATAACTTTTCCGTTCCCTAGTGGGTGCTTCCTTAGATAAAGTAGGAAGTGGGAACGAGTGATTTGATTAATGATAAAGATTAAACTAACCAGTAGTTCTGTGGGTATCCCTTAAGAATCTAACTATTAAGATAGAAAGATCTTGTAAGGATTTGTATTTCATTTCTCCAGTGGGCATTCTTCAGAAGCGAGAATGAATGGATGACTCACTTTCTCCAATGGGTTCTTCGTCAGATGTGGAAATGAAATACGAATAAGTTATTCATTTCCAATGGATATTTCTTCAAAAGCGGAAATGAATGGATAATTCAATTTCTCCAATGGATACTATTATCAGAAACGGAAATGAAGGAATGTATAAGTTGTTCATTTCTCAACGGTTATTTCTTCAGAAGCGAAAATGAATGGATGATTCATTCTCCTCGGTGGGTACTTCATCAGAAGTAGAAATGAAGGATTGCTGAATAAGCTATTCATTTCCCCGATGGATATTTCTTCAGAAGCGAAAATAAATGGATGATTCATTTTTCCTCAGTGGTTACTTCGTCAGAAGTGGAAATGAAAGAATTGTTGCAAAGAATATTCATTTCCCCGATGGATTTTTCTTCAGAAGCGAAAATGAATGGATAATTCATTTTCCTCAGTGGATACTTCGTTAGAAGTGGAATGAATTTATTCATTTTCCTCAGTGGATATTTCTTCAAAAACGAAAATGAACGGATAGTTCATGTTCCTTAGTGGATACTTTATCAGAAATGAAAATGACGAATTTAATGCAGGATTATTCATTCCCTCAGTGGATATTTCTTTAGAAGCGAAAAGGAATGATCAATTCATTTCCCTCAGTGGATACTTCACCAGAAATGGAATGAATTTATTCATTTTCCTCAGTGGATATTTCTTCAGAAGAGAAAATGGACGGATAGTTCATTTTTCTCAGTGGATACTTCATCGGAAACGAAAATGAATTTGTTCATTTTCCTCAGTGGATATTTCTCAGAAGTGAAAATGAATGGATGATTCATTTTCCGCAGTGGATACTTCATAAGAAACGAAAATGAACACGGTTCATGAATAGATTATTCATTTCCCTCAGTGGATATCTCTTTCGGAAGAGAAAAATGAATAGCTAGTTCATTTTTCCTCAGTGGGTACTTCATCAGAAATGGAAATGAATATAGTTAACCTTTGTTTCTTGTTTAGGTTGATACATGATAAAACTTGCTATGGTTTATGTGCACTGAATTCCACAATTATGTATGCATCCATTATTACGTAATTCCTTGCACAGTCCGCACAGTTTATTTTATAATGTGTAGGGGATAGAATCGGTCGAACACATAACACGTAAGCACATAATAGTCACACAATTGTTCGCTTGGTTATCAATTCATTACTAGTTTGTTATAAAATTGTTATTAACTTGTTGTCGAGTTGTACATGTGTATTCAAAGTACACTAGGAATCCAATCAATGGACTACAACCAACACTTTAAACATCCTCAAGAATCTATCTATAAAGATAGGATAATCTTATAAGGATTTGATTTCGTTTTCAATGAATCGTAATATTCGTATTAAAGCACACAAGGAATCCAATTAAGGATTTTGATTTTTGCGCTTTAAACATCCACAAGGATCTAACTATGAAGAAGATCCTATAAGGATTTGGAATTCGTGTAGCGGAAAAAGTTTAGGAGCTTATACTAGGTATGCTAAGACCGCATACGAAGTATAGTGTTTATTAAATCAAGGTGCTAGATATGCTAAGACAACATATGAAGCAAATGGATCCTTGAAATCATTATGCCAAGCATGCTAAGCCAGCATACAAAGCAGGGTGTTCTTGAAAATCGCGTACCACATATGCTAAGACAACATATGGGCAGTTTGTTTTTGAAAGCTATGTATGGAATTGTTAAAAATATGTTTTTGAAAACCT
The DNA here is from genome assembly GCA_030545235.1 of Helianthus tuberosus. NCBI lineage: Eukaryota > Viridiplantae > Streptophyta > Magnoliopsida > Asterales > Asteraceae > Helianthus > Helianthus tuberosus. Next base: position 134,865,693 of record CM060363.1, read on the forward strand.
TTTGTAATGTTTTTGAAATCATGTACTAAGTATATTAGGTAAACATTTTTATAAAATGTTTTAAAACCATGTGAGATGATTTTGAAAACATGTATAAGGTTTTTTTTTGTTTTTGAAAACATGCATAATCTTTTGAAATCATATGCCATGTAAATCTCGTCAAGTCATGAAGATATGATATGTATATTGCGTAAGACCAATTAAGGACTCACAGAAGTACCCTTGGGTATCCAAATAAGGATTTAAAGCGGTACTTTGGCTATTCGTTCAAAGTTGTAACTTGTACCTTGTACTTTCTTTCTTAGAAGAAATGAGTACTTAGGATTTTTGTTGGAGATCGCGAACGATCATAAAAATGGAAGAGCTACGAAAGTAGTTTGTTTCACAAGGAACACGGTTCCTTGGTGTCGGTATCGTAGGGGATATGTCATTTATACATGTAATCACACTTGTTTTCGTACATCGTAATGTCAATAAATGTTTATTTATAACCAAAAATAACTTGTTTCATAGACTTGGATAACAAAGAAAATAATACATAAGGTTCGATCGTTTCTAAATAGCATCGTCTTCCAGTCAGTCGAATGCTCATCCACGTGCTGGATTTGCATTTGCAAGCTTTGGGCAATTATTTCTGAATTGGCCCATCTCGCCACAGTTGTAGCAATAACCTGGTGGAAAACGAGCTTGAGCAGGATTGTTGTCAACTTGATTTTGTGCAGTTGCAGCTCAGCAAACCCTAGTTGTATGACCAGTAAGTCCACAATTTAGGCATTTGCGGCATTGCAAATTAGCATGATGATGAAGGTTACACTGGTTGCACAAAGGTGCAATTTCGTTGTATGGCTTCTTAGAAGGGGGTTGAGTTGGTTGGTTAGGGACAACCTGATTGTTTTGTGAAACCACGGTAAAGTTCTGAGAAGCCTTATGCTTCTTTGACTTCTTGTAGGATTCAGTTTGCTTATCTTTTGGTTTTGTTTCGTCCGTTGGTTTCTTGTCGCTTTTTCAGAAAAGTTTACCCTTCCTGATCTAAGATTTAGTCAGGGTAGCGGATAGTTCAATGGCCTGTCTAACTGTGGTAGGGTTGCTACCAGTGACAATGTCTTGAACTGAGTCAGGGAGGCCATCAATATACTTTTCAATTGCCTTATCCAAAGGCATAGTCATGTTGGGACATAACAGACATAGTTCCTCATATTGGTCTGTGTAGGCTCGATGCTCACCACTATCATGCTCAAGATTGTCAAATCCCCTTTCCAATGCCCTGATTTCATGATGAGGACAGAATTCCTTCATCATTAGAGCTCGAAGCACTTCCCAGGTTTGAGCCAATGCCACATCATCACCCCTATCTCTCATCACACCATTCCACCATGTTAATGCTCGTTTCTCAAAAACACTAGATGTGAATTCAACCTTTCGTTCATTTGGATATTGAACATGTCTGAAGGTACCTTCCAGACTCTCGAACCATTGTAAGAGCGCAGTTGCTCCTTGAGACCCAGAAAATTTCAATGGCTTAGCTGAATTGAATGTTTTGAAATCACACAGAGCATTGTTATTGTTGTTATTGTTATTTGCTTGGTTTATCTGGGTAATGAGGTTCGGAATCACAGCAGCCATCTGTTGAACGACTGTGGCTACGAGGGCAGCATTCTCAGTTTGATCGCGTCTAGGAGGCATTTTCTAAAAAGAACAAGGAAACAAGAGAAACGAGTGAGATTGACATTTGGATAAAAAAAAAGAGGTATCGAAGATATCGACGAAACATAAGGAAGGCGATCATTCGTTTGTTACCTCAAACAAATAAACGACGCACAAGGGCTGAACAAAGTAAATAGATCCTTATAATGTATCGTGAAGACATGCTTTAGCCTATAAGCGGGCACTCTCCCCAAGAGTTCCCAGGTAAGAGTGACTGATCCGATTATGTGGATTTGTACGAACACTCTAGCCTTAGACAGAAAACTCGGGATACAGGCACCCACCCTTCCAGATTGCACGTGTTCACATTAATAAGACCCAAACTTTGACGAGATTTTGAAAACTTTGAAGGTTCAAAACCTTATAATAAATCATCTGAGAAGAGATGATTAGTTTTCATGTCAGATTCGTAATTCGTGTTCATGTTGTGGTTGTCACCTAAAGAAAGGCATCGGTATTGTTTTAAGACTAAACACAAGATAACTTGTGTTAGGGTCCTCGGAAGGTTGTACTCTAGGTCAAAGCATTACTAATAACCTAATTCCCTATAACCATGAGCTCTCATACCAACTCTTCTGTCACACCCCGACCGCATTAAAACAACAAACCGCGGCGGAAACGTCAGAGACTGTCGTAACAGAATCATTGTTTCACAACACATGGATTGAAGTTTCGTTTTATTGAATTAATTTTATTACATTGTCTCGAATATTAAAAGAAAAACATGAACATATTGTCTTTCACTGTTATTAAGTCACTAAGGCCTCGTCCATCCCTATGTGAGCATACATCATAATCGTCATCAACATCATCATACTATGGTACCTGAAACATATGTGAAAAGTACGTCAGCATAAAAATGCCTGCGAGTACATAGGTGTTGTGAGTATGTCAGATTCATGGCTTTGAGATCATATTGCAATACCTCGTCCAACTACGAGAGTTGGCGAGTGTGTATCTTGAAAGCAAAAGATTTTGATATTGCAGTATGTTTCTATCAACTTTTACAAGTTGATATATGTATAAACCAAAATCATTGTAGCCATGAATCTTAACTGAAAACATTTGTCTTTGTAACCCTTTGTAAACCAAGTAGTAAATCGTCGTTGAAAGTAAACATTGTATGGTTTATATCGTTAAGAAAACCTTGTAGTGTGACTTCGTTTTGAAAACATTCGTCCAAATGATCTAGATAGCTCAACGACATGTAATGTGTTAAAATCACTTATATATAGGAAGTACCAGCGGCGTATCCACCATGCTTTTATCACATTACACCCGCCCCGTTACCTAATCACTTACCATAACCCAATCGTTCAATATTTCAAATAGTTCCAATCGTTCAAATAGTTCAATTAGCTCACATAGATCAAATAGTTCCAATGGTTCAATTGTTTAAATAGTTCACATAGATCAAATAGTTCCAATGGTTCAATCGTTCAAATCGTTCACATAGTTTAGATAGTTCCAGTGGTTCAAAATAGTTCAAATAGTTCACATAGTTTAATAGTTCCAGTGGTTCGTGTTTAAATTGTGAAAACTAACTTTTGGTCATTTTATTGAATACATTCAAACCTGTGTGACTCATCCTACTCGTTCAACTCGTATTAACAAACCACCAAAGGGCAAGTTAAAAAATATCAGGTTATGTCGTTACCCACATTACCCCATAACCATGGTGAACGTCTAATAACGGGATTTGTCAGATCCTATGGCATCATATTATCCTATGGTACCATAACGTACTACTGGTCAACTTAAAATAGTTAATGAATGTCATTCAATTGTCTTTCCACCAACGCCCCAACAAGTTCATTCACATTATCGAAATCGTTATGTTTAATATAAACCATAGCATTTGTTTAGGAAACTCGAAATCGTTTAGCACATATGAATCCGCCCAAAACAATTGAAAACAGTAAAATAGGGGAAACTATGTACTCACATTGAATGCAAAGTATCCTCGATTAAATGAACTTAACAAAGCTCACGCAAACCAAGGAAATCAAGTGGTACCTAGTAATCGGATCGCTAAATTAATAAATCGACACCTAAATCGGAAGATCGGATAGAATGAGGTCTTGTAAACCAAATGAGTATTTGAATTCATATGATATGGTTTAACAAATCCTACATTCTAAATCGGAACCTATCTTAAGTGCTTATGACCCATTAAGGCAACTTACGCTACTTTAACGCGTCGTTCGCGCGAATGCGCTTTCGAGACACGTAACTAGTCCTATGACAAGTATTGTATGCCCTAACATGTTTAAATATGTTGCATAATCAGTTTAAGTGACAAAATTTAAGTTATATATGCTTAAAATCAAATTATGCATGAAAAGGGCATTTTGGTCATTTTCCTAAGGCATATAAACTACGTATCATACAACTAATTAAACTAAGTGACCATAAGGTATAACCTCGGAAGGTTACTTCCTATATGACTATGGTCACAAAATATGCTTGGTCGGATCCTAACGATCGACCAAACGGGTCAGGTTCGAAAGTCTAAGCGGTGGTTTAGACCGCTTATCTTACAACCCTTAACAAGCACTAAACTAAAAGTGACGAGTTAAACATTTTAAAACATGCTTAACTAAGTTAGAAAACAAGTTTGATATCAAAACAAAGTTTTTTGATACCCAAAAATAGCTTCATTGCAAAATACGCATAAACACGTATTTTGACCGAAACTTAGACTCGTCACTTTGACTAATCAACCTGGTAATCAGTAGGTATAGTCACAAGGGACAATAACCATCGTGATTACGCTCACGTTGCAAAGTTCAAATGAACTTTGTGTTGACCAATTTATGGTCAAAGCAAAAAGTTAAACACTGTTTGACTTTCATGCTTGAAAAGCATAAAAGCATGAAAGAAGGTTACAAAAGGACCAAGCTAGGAAGATTTGATTCAAAATACTCAGGTATGAAGTGTTAAACTTCAATTTAGGGTAGAATTGAATCAAAATGTGAGGAATGAAGTGAAGAACCCACTTCTATTTATAGTAAGTTAGGATCAACAAGATCATTCCATGTGTTATGAGGATCAATCTTGACCCTACACGTGTGGAACATGGTTTTATATACAGTGGGAGCTCCAAAACCAGGTCATAGTACTGAGAAAGTTGCATAAAAGACCCTCAAATTCAAGATGGTTGCTAAAAACAAGATTTCTATCAAAATGAGGGGCTCGCGTGCCGCCACAGCACCACCCTATTGGGGTCACGCGGCGCTAGCACTCCCTAGTTCCAGAACGTTTCGAAAAATGGCAAAAATGGTCCATGCAGCATGTTTAAGCCATTTTCAACGCGTTTAAACCATGTTAACCCAATTTCAAGGCTCTACAAGGATGTTAAAGCATAGGGGACTTGAAACATGCTTGAAATTATCTCGGATGTCGGTTCGTTTGGTCGTATGGTTGCGTTATTCGGTTAATTACGACGAAAACACGAACGGACGCAAAAACGATCCAAATTACACGACGAATGGTATTTTTGAATTCCAATCACTAAAATAAAATATTTTAATGATTTCAAAAATTTCTGGATGTCCGGATATGTTCAGAACGTAAGATATGCGCGTAAATGCAAACTTATGCACCTTTTGACGCTTTTAGTCCCTGTTGATCAAATAAGTTTATTTTCGCATACCGAACCCCTCAAAGCCTATTTCTATGATTTGTAAAGGATATTTAGGGTATGTTTAACTTATGATCAAGTTACGGAATGTTAGTTACTATACGAATCGGTATAGTTTCGTAGTTCGACGCAAATAGTCCTTGTGATCGAATAAACTTGTTTTCGGCACACCAAACCGTCCAAAATTATTTCTAAGTTATGTAAAGGTTATTTAAGGTATGTTAAGCCTATGCCACTATTCCAGAGTGTTTGCCACGTTAAACTAAATATGTTTACGCATCAGTTTGCGTATAACTTTCTAGAAAGAGATTTAAAGCTCGAAAATGAACAAGAATTGATATGTGCAAATGATACACGTATTTATACAAATCCCAAGTATGAAACACAAAATTTCATGGGTTTTTTATTTTTATGATGGTCGTAGAAGCACAGATGTCACAGGTGCTGGGCGTGGAAACGGAGGACAAAGCGATAAAAGTAATGGCAACCATGGTGGAAATGGTTATGGGAACAAAAATCAGGGAGGTAATGGAAATAGGAATGGAAATGGAAATCCGGCGGGAAATGGAAATCGTGGGGGAAATAATAATAACAACCAAGGCGGTAATGTGAATGGACGCGACAAAGGTTGTTATGGTTGCGGTGATGTAGGTCACTTTAAGCGGGACTGCCCCAAGAATAATCAGGCACGTGGAAGTGTGTTCACAATTGGAGCTAGGGAAGCCCGCCAGGATCCGAATGTGGTTACTGGTACATTCCCTATTAATCATCATTATGCATCTGTGTTGTTTGATACGGGTGCCGATTATAGCTTCGTATCTCTAGAATTTAAGAATATACTTGGTTTAGTAGCAGGTAAGGTAGACGTCCCGTACTCGATAGATCTGGCTAATGGGAAGCTAGTAGAAGCTAATGAGGTGATTAGAGGTTGTGTTATAGAGCTTGGTGAGCATGAGTTTCAGATAGATCTCCTGCCAGTTGATTTGGGAAGCTTTGATGTCGTGGTTGGGATGGATTGGTTGTCTAGCAACCGTGCGAAGATCGTGTGCCATGAGAAGATCATTTGCATTCCGATGGCGAATGAAGAGACGATCGTGATTCATGGGGAGAAGCATGATACGCCTCTACGGATTATTAGTTGTTTGAAGGCACGGAAGATTTTGCGTAAAGGACGTGTTGCCTTCTTTGCTCATGTTCTGGATAAGGAAGCCAAAGAGCCGAAGCTAAAAGATATTCCTGTGGTAAGGGAATATCCTGAAGTCTTCCCCGAAGACTTGCCAGGATTACCTCCTCAACGACATGTCGAGTTCCACATTGACTTGGTTCCAGGCGCTGCGACTGTAGCCAAGGCACGCTATCGACTTGCATGTTTAGAGATGCAAGAGTTGTCCACGCAGCTTCAGGAGTTACTAGACAAGGGATTCATTAGGCCGAGCTTCTCGCCATGGGGAGCTCCAGTGCTGTTCGTCAAGAAGAAGCATGGTAGCTTTCGAATGTGTATCGACTACCGAGAGCTGAACAAGTTAACCATCAAGAATCGGTATCCTTTGCCGAGGATTGATGATTTATTCGACCAACTTCAGGGATCAAACTACTATTCCAAGATTGACCTTCGATCAGGTTATCATCAGCTTCGAATTCAAGAGGAAAGTATACCGAAGACTGCCTTCAGAACTCGTTATGGACATTACGAGTTTCTAGTGATGCTGTTTGGATTGACAAATGCACCGGCAGTCTTTATGGATTTGATGAATCGGGTTTGCAAGCCATATCTCGATAAATTCATGATCGTATTAATCGACAATATTTTGATTTATTCACGGACAAAGGAAGATCATGAGCAACACCTCAGAGCCATTCAAGAGTTGTTAAAGAAGGAAAAGCTCTACGCTAGGTTTTCAAAGTGCGAGTTTTAGATTCGCGAAGTACAGTTCCTCGGTCATGTGGTAAACGAGAATGGTATTCATGTGGATCCCACCAAGATCGAGGCAATTAAGAACTCGGAAACTCCAAAGACGCCGACCGAGATCCAACAGTTTTTGGGTTTAGTAGGGTATTATCACAGGTTCATTGAGAACTTCTCCAAGATAGCTCAACCGTTGACCTCCCTTACTCAAAAGGACAAGAAGTATGAATGGGGAGATAAACAAGAAGAAGCCTTTCAGCTGCTTAAGAATAAGCTATGCGATGCACCTATATTATCCCTACCCGAAGGCACCGACGACTTCGTGGTATATTACGACACTTCGCGTCAGGGACTGGGTTGCGTGCTAATGCAACGCCAGAAGGTTATCGCTTATGCGTCTCACTAACTGAAGGTCCATGAGAAAAATTATAACACGCATGATTTGGAGCTAGGCGCGGTGGTATTCGCATTAAAGATTTGGCGACATTATCTGTATGGTACTCGATGTACAATTTTCACGGAACACAAGAGCCTCCAGCACATATTTAATCAGAAGGAGCTTAATATAAGACAGCGTCGTTGGGTTGAGTTGGTAAATGATTATGACTGCGAAATCAAGTATCACCCCGGAAAGGCGAATGTCGTAGCAGATGCCTTAAGCCGAAAGGAAAGAATCAAGCCCATAAGGGTTAGGGCTTTGGAAATGATTATTCAGACGGACCTCACTTTGCGCATTCGAGCCGCGCAAAAGAAGCTCTTAAGAAAGAGAACATTAAGGCTGAATACCTCCGAGGAATGGAGAAAAGGTTGGAGCCTAACAAGGAAGGAACCTTGTATTTTATGGGACGCATTTGGGTTCCGCTTTTTGGTGGTATTAGAGAGGTTATTTTTGATGAAGCTCATAAATCTAGGTACTCGATCCATCCAGGATCGGACAAGATGTACTAAGATCTGAAGGATTACTATTGGTGGCCAAGACTTAAGAGTGATGTTGCCATCTATGTTGGGAAGTGCTTAACTTGTGCCAAGGTAAAGGCCGAGTATCAGAAACCCTCAGGTCTTCTGCAACAGCCGGAAATACCCATGTGGAAGTGGGAGTAGATTTCTATGGATATCATAACAAAGTTACCCAGGACTCCCAGAGGACATGATACGATTTGGGTAATCGTAAATCGAATGACAAAGTCTGCGCACTTCTTACCAATTCGAGAAAAGGATAACACTGGTAAGATAGCTGAGCTTTACCTCAAAGAGATAGTAGCACGTCATGGAGTGCCTATCTCGATAATATCTGATAGAGATGGACGGTTTGTGTCAAGGATTTGGAAATCCTTTCAAGAGGCTTTTGGTTCTCATTTGAATCTAAGTACAACTTTTCACCCGCAGACTGACGGACAGAGCGAAAGGACTATTCAAACGCTGGAAGATATGCTACGCGCTTGTGTGATGGATCTAGGTGGCAGTTGGGATATACCTCTGGTTGAGTTTTCCTATAACAACAGCTACCACACAAGTATTCAAGCCGCACCGTTCGAAGCCCTCTATGGACATAAGTGCCGTTTCCCATTGTGCTGGGCAGACGCAAGTGACAGACAGATGGTTGGTCCCGAACTGATCCAAGAAACGACTGATAAGATCATGCAAATTCGAGAGCGCATCAAGGTGGCTCGTGATCGACAGAAGAGTTATGCGGACCAAAGGCGGAAACCTTTGGAATTCGAAGTGGGAGATATGGTTTTGTAAAAAGTCTCACCTTGGAAAGGTGTAGCACGCTTTGGGAAGCATGGTAAGTTAAACCCATGTTATATCGGGCCATTCAGGATACTGGAAAGGGTTGGTACTGTAGCATACAAGTTGGAGTTACCAACAGAATTAAATGGTGTTCATGATACATTTCATGTATCAAACCTGATGAAAAGTCCAACTCAAGAGACAGTTGTCATCCCTGCGGATGAAGTGCATATAGACGACACACTCCACTTCACTGAAGAACCTGTTGAGGTTACAGATTGGAAAGTTAACAAGACTCGGAGGAGTAGTGTTAAGCTTGTCAAGGTTCATTGGAACGCACGTCACGGCCCAGAGTTTACCTAGGAGCGTGAAGATCGTATGAAAGCAAAATATCCGCATGTGTTCCCTAACTCCCCTGAAACTAATAGCGCAGCTTAAAATTTCGGGATAAATTTTTCTTAATGGGGGGAGAATGTGACAATTGTCAAAATTTCATGTATCCGTACAATTATTAAACAGTAATTTATGACTCAATGACTGTACTGATTTAAAATTTATGACATAAATGCTTTCTGATTATTGTCATATACATACACATGCATCATATATTGCATAATGTCATATCATTATTGCATGCAACACTTTATTGATTCAAATGATGCACAAAATAAAGTAGGCACAATTATCAGACAAATCAGAAAAATGCTGACGGAGTTCAGTACTTAGACAGACATGGTATTGAGACACAGAATGAGACAGAAACCAAGTGTTACACTAGTATAGTGTGTAGGAAAGTAAGGATCATAAAACTGCCTTCCTAGTGATAGTTTAGGTGTCGGAAAGTGCCTAAAACCCACACAAACTGCTGAATTCAGCAAAAATCAGCTTTTAAACAACTTAATATTACGCATAAGTGTAAATTGCCATTTTCGTCCCTGAGGTTTGGGAACATTTGCCATTTTCGTCCAAAATGACACTTTTGTACCATTTTGCCCCCCACATTTGGCATTTTTTGCCATTTTTATCCAAATGCCTAACCAAGTTACTTTATATTTGTCTGATGTGGTAATTTTGAAAAATTTCAAATATAAGGGGGTAACTTGCAATTTATGTGTTATAGATATATCACAACACATACATACAACACATACATACATACTACACTCATCTCCCACCCTCAACAAACGCCGCCACCATCACGACCATCAACAACCTGCAACTCCGGCACCATCTCCGGCACAACCTGCAACTCCGGCACAACCATCGCAAATCCTACCCATCTCTCTCTCTTCTCTCTCTCTCTTTTGCGATCGTGAAGGGTGATAGCAGATGAGGAGTCGCCGGCCACCACCACCACTCTCTCTCTCTTTCTCATCGTTTTTCTCTCTCACTACGGCAGCCGGATATTTCTAATCTAGGGTTTCGCTCAGATCTGATGAAGATGATGTTAATGGCGGTTGCTGGTGGAGTTGGTTGATGGTTGTTGAGTGATGAACGACGGTACAGATGACATGATTAAGATATAAATTTGGTGAATTTAATGGTGACAGGTGGTTATGGTTTCGATTTTCAATTGAACAAGATGACATTGGATCGGGTTGTTGATGATGATTCGTCGTATGGTCAAGGGTCGAGCTTTTTGTTGAATGATAGACCTCCTGTGGATTATGCTGATGATGATGATGTTAATCCGTCAGTTTCTGCTCAAGGATCTGTTTTGGGTTCATGGGGGAATAAGAAATGGGGTGATATTGCTTCTTATTTTGCTAAAAGGTAAATCTGGTATTCAAGTTACTTTTTTGTTGTTTGAATATACGATGAGTTCAGATACATGAATCGATCAGTTAGACTTTCTTGATGTATTTTGCAAAATGACTGTTATTGAAATGCTTATGTGTTTACAGATTTGCACTTCTTGCAGAATTTGTTGAGATTGTTGTATGATGTTTGCTAGATTTGATTGAATCACTGGTTGGGGGTTATGGTGGTGGTTGGAGAGAGAGAGAGAGTAAAGAGAGAATAAGAGATGAAGGTGGTTAAGGAGGTGGTAGGGATTGGTGGCGGAGGTGGTGGGGAATGGTGGTGGTGGTGATGGTGGATGAGAGAAGAGAGAGATAGATGCGAGAGAGAGAGATAGAGAGAGAGAGAGAGTGGACTGATGAAACTCTATAAATTAATACTGATTCATTCTATAAATTAAAAAAAATTATTAAAAAAACATTATAAATTAAAGAGTAAACATTACAAGTTACCCCCTTATCATTAACAAATTTCAAACATACCCCAATTTGACGTTATAAATTGACTAGGTTAGGCATTTGGACGATAATGGCAAAAAGTTACAAACGTGGGGGGGGGGGGGCAAAATGGTACCAAGGTGTCATTTTGGATGAAAATGGCAAACGTGCCCAAACCTCAGGGACGAAAATGGCAATTTACTCTATGCAGAATTATGGTTAAATGGTCCAGAATGCTTTCCTAAGTGTCGGGAATCGAAACAGTCACAAAAGGTAACATAAAGCACACTAAATTGCATAGTTTAGCACCTTAACGAACCGGTAACCAACCGAACAACCGGACACTACCCGAAACACCAAATTTTCACTAGAAGCATTGTTTAATCATTTCCGAGCTAGTTATGGTCCCCGAACATCATAACACACTATATAATCACATAACAACTTAAAACACTAACTAAACACTTGGATTTCAACTAAATCTCCTAACTACCAATTACAACCTAATTTATACCCCCTCCATTTACGGTCACCACAAGGGTGGCCCACATTGGATTTTATTTGTATATTTTCTAAGATCATGTCCATGCTTTTACAACATATTACACACTAGACTAAATGTTGTTGGAAGTTTATAAACATTAACCAAGAGATCATCTTCTCATTTTATCACAACACTTCTCAACACAACTCTTCTCCTCTCCTCTACCTACGGCCGAGAACAAGCAAGCACACCACCACCATCATCACTTCAAATCCATCCATTCTCTAGTGATTACAAGGTGTAAGAAGCAAGGATAAGAAGCTAGGAGCCTTTAGAAGTGGAAGGACCTCTCTCACAAGCTTTTAACCACCAAGTTCATCATCTTCTTCTTCTTGAACATCATCCCTAGCCTTGTGCTAGTAGTAAGACCCTCCTAATCTCATTTTACTTCATATTATGTTAGTTAAAAGCATATGTAAATCACTAATCTTGAAGAACATCAAAGATCAAGAACATAATCTTTAACATAAGACTAAAAATCATCATGAACTATGTTGTTTAAGTGTTTTTATGCTTCTTGATTGTTGATTGTTGTGTTAATGATGTTAGACATCATATGAACCTTGCTAGATTGTGATTAAAGACATGATCTAGCAAGATGAGAGGATGATTATGTTATAAATCAAGATGATCATCCTTATGTGAAAACATGAACTTGAAAGGTTAAGTGTTTTCTTGAATGATGATCATCAAAGTATGTCATAAATCTTATAAATGTTTGGTTTCAAAAATGATTTTGTCAAGAAGCTAAGTTAAATTACAAGATTTATATAAACATGGTTCTTAAAGAAACTAATCACATTTTTAGTGGTTAATCAAGTGTAGAAGCATGTTATTAACAAGAAAAATTCAAAAAGAAATATTTTTAGAAAATCAAGTTACAAGTTGTAAAGATCTAAAATCTTCACGAATTATGTTTTTAAACAAATAACCACACTTTAAAGGGTAACTAAACTTACTAAACACTCTACTAAGTTACTACAAATTTTTATAAATTTTCAAGTTCATGAAATAGTGTAAAATGCATGATTGTGGCACTTGGTAAGTATTGATTTCTTTGTTGATGAATTGTGATGATTTTTAAAAGAAAATTATATTCTTTGAAAGCATGGAAACCTCCATTTTTAGGAGAAACTATGGCAAAAATTTTCTAGAATTTAAACACTTAGAAAAAAATATTTTTAAACAAGTGTTTACAAGTGTATTTTTAACCATGATTTTTCATATAAAATTCTCCGTAATCTTTGCTACAAAAATTATAAATATTGGGGGTTGGTTTTGATAAATAAAAATGACTAAATATGTATTTAGGAAAATATATATTTAGATGTCACAATGTGTGTGATTACTTGTATATTATGTGTATTAGTTATATTATTTTAGGACTTGAAATAATATAACTCGCCAAAATACCAAAAAATTACAATACAAAATATTACCAAAATTCCAAGAAATATATATATGATTTATACCCAAAAATTTGAGAAACCGAACAAGGAATATAACTTACATAAATATTTCGGAATTAAATTCATAAGTATATTTTGGTAAATGGTATTTTGGAAAACAAGGAAACGAAAAATATGATTTTTATAAATATTACAAAATATATCATATTTTGACAAGAAGAAAATATATTATTTTTAAGTAAGGAAAAATATATATGTTTTCTTGAATTATTGGAGAATATAATATTTTTTGAGAAAATATATATTTTCTTAAACAAATTTAGAACATAACATTTTTGGGGGTGAAAAATGGATTTCTAAATATTTTCTAAGTTAATCTTGAAAATATATTATTTTTGAGGTTTATATGAAAATATAAGTATTTTTGCCAGTGGAGAAATATAAATAATTTTCTATACAAGTTTTCTTAATATATATATATATATATTTTAAGAATATATTCATGTAGATGATCTTATTAAAAATAATATTCCAGAAAGTATAAATACAAAATTAAGTATAAGAATACTTAATAAACACAATAAAAATACGTATTCTCGTATGTATAAATACACCGAAATACGCCACCGATACTTGGCAAAACTATACAAGTTTAAGAATACGGGTATGAATATATCCATCCTTGGGGAAAAATATACACGTATGAATACATAATGTGTCAAGTTAAAATATATTATTTTAGCAAAAATTCCAAAAAATTAATAAATATAATTTAAGTTAAAATATTTATTATTTTAACAAATAATTATATACCTTGGAATGAATTTCTGACACAAAGAAACGTAACTCAAAGATACTAATTAAGAATTAAAGTCAAGGCACGACCCATCCGTCTAATAAACCGTAGTACGTTTGTAGGTAGTCGTGCAATCTAGAAGAAGCTTTGAGTTGTTTCACCGAAGAACGCAAGACAGTGAGTTCATGTCCCCTTTTTCTTTTAACTGTTTTCAGTTTTATAACTTCGGAGGTTAAATGCATGTTACAAAATGTTTACAAACGTTTATTAATGGTATGATTAGCTAAGGAATGAACTGTTAGATCATGTGAATGGGTAGGCGCACACTTAAGACCATTAATCCTCGTATAAGGACCGAGGGACATGAGTGATAGATCTATTTGGGTGTTGCGAGCCCCACCCCTGGGCCGAAAGTGGCCGAAGGAGGTGACTATATCTTCCAGCCGGAAGCCCGGTACGAAATCCACTAGGTTTGAGCCTTCCTATGCTGTTGCACACATATTAATGACCTTGCAAATCATTAATTGATCTGTTCATAGACGCTTTCATACCGGGGTTATAAATACATACTTACAAATGATTACAAAGTTTATTCGTGCACACATACAAAACACATGACCTCGCTCAACTTTTGTTGATGTTTTCAAACTACATGTATTTCAGGAAATTGAAATGGATCTGGCAGGCGTCGAAGGTTTTCAAGTATTTTCTGAAATAAGTGATGTCATCCCATCTTTTGTAGGGTTTGGAATGGATGTCTTATCTTAGATATGACATATATTTCAAAGCCTTGTTTATCGTTGTACCGTGTCAAGTCCTTATGGAACTTTAAACAATTTGAATATTTTGTTATATGAATTTGAAGTCTTGGATTTCTATTAAAGAATGTTGGATGTATTGTTTTGAAACTTAGTTATGGATGAACATCATGAGTTTTATCATATAGTTGTTTGTTATGGTTGAATGCAATGATATTAAGCAAGTCACACGTAATCACGCTTCCGCAAAAGTCAGGGTGTGACATTGTACTCGACGAGTAGTCGGTCCTCAGAACCCCTCCGAGGCGATTTTCTCCTAGGCAGACTCAATTAATCACCGACGGTCAAACTCGGTCAACATCGTAGAGTAGTCGGTCTAATCGGGACTAGTCGGCCTAGTCGGTCAACCTCGTTTGTTAAATTTTCGGAGAGTACTTGGTCTAGTCGGGACTAGTCGGGCATTGTCGGCCTAGTCGGTCAACCTCGTTTGTTGACTTTTCAAATAGTAGTCGGTCAAGTCAGGACTAGTCGGGTACAGTCGGCCTAATTGGTCATCCTTGTTTGTTGACTTTTATATTATGCTTTTTTTACATGAATTATGTTTATTTTGACTTGAATTATGCTTATTTTGACATATATAATATCCAATAATTAATTTTCTTTATATTTACCATGTCCGAGTACTCCTCGGGTACACCCTGAGTATTCCGAGTACACCCAACTCCCCCATTGGCCGACTAGGGTCTGCCTAGTGACTTTTACAACACTGGTTTTGTCTGTTATGTATGGTTGAACACAGGGAGGCGAATCTAGCTTGTGTGTCGTTATGGTCGTTTTCACGGGTTAAGACAGGAAGACATAGGGCCGCTCTAGATATGGGTCTGTACATCACCAACTTGGCTGAAAATTCAGGGGTTTTCAGAAAATATATGGTTGATCATTTGAATCTGGGGCCAAGAATGACATATTTTGGGATTAAGAAGCTACAACAGGCAAGCATCCTTACTTTGACTGAGCCCCCCATGTGGGAGAGGGTTAGCTCGCAGATACAGCCACCTGAGAAGTCAACTACAGCGGAGGCCCTTCAGACCGGGATACCCACACGTTATCAAAGGCTGTGACAAAGGGGAGAGTTTCCAGGTCGCTAGTACCCTCTCCGTTAGCCTCCACCTGTAACACTCACACTTGACACTTTATGAGAGTGGATGGACCAATAGGATGGGGACCTGGGGGTATGATTCATATGGGTCAGCATCGGTAGGAGGACATGCTCAGGTACATTATGGGCCACTTGGGTATCAATGTCCTAGATCATTTTCAGCCCCAAGGCCAGGGAGGTGATGACGAGGATGATGATGATGAGGAATAGTGTGGGGATAGCATCAGAGCTGTAGCAGGATTGGTATCTTATATTTTATTTTATTTTTATTTCGTTTTAGTTTATCCCTGTCTGTACTGGTATTGATACACTTGATACTTTGGGTTGTGGGACATATAGTATGGTTGTTTATGCTTTATCTATATATTTGGTAGGTTTTGTTTTGTTTTCTTTAGAATGGTTGATTGACGTGGGAGAGTAGCCACTTTCGTTCGTGTGTGAGGATTAGGAATTGTTTGCTAAGTACGTTCGAACTGGAGGGCATTTGTGGAATTGACTAGCACATGACAGTCTCGCAAAATTACCAGCTATGTCTTTTCCATTGTATACTTTGTATAGTATTTTTGTTTTTTTAGTCGTGTTTCTGTTCTTACATTGGGGACCACAAAAATTTTAAGTGTGGGGATGGAACACTTGAGTCGTAGCGTTAGCCAGTATTAGTTGAGTCGCTTGAGTCAGAAAAAATCCTAAAAATCGGAAAAATTTGAAAACTTGAAAAAAATGTCCCTGATTTTGTAGTTTGCACTATTATAAAAACATGGAAGATCATAGATAAACTCAGGTGTCTAGTTTTCAAACAATATACATATGAGATGATAAATAATTGAAAACGTGTCTAGCTTGGGATGTGTGGGTAGGCCCAGCCATTTGATTGGTTTCCTTTGAGTTAAAATACTTAATAACGTTAGGATACTTGTGGGTACCCATTTAGGAGAAATAGGGAAACCGTAGCCACCAATAACAGTATAAGAAATTCCGTTTTAAGTTAAATTGGCATACTTTTTTTATCAAATAAAAAAATGTGTTCCATTAAAATAAATGAGCTAGATAAAAATAACGAGGCCTATGGAATCACCCTTGGGCATGGCGACTCTGATTGAGAATCCTCTGGGTTAAGTTAAGAAAAAAATATAAAATACCGAAGCTCATGTTGTCGCTCTCGGGGATGGTGATTCTGGTTGAGACAACCTCTATGGTAGGTATAAAAATGTCTAATGCTCATTGCAACATCTAAAAAAAATATAGAAAAAATGATGTGAAATTCTTTTAGTTTTGGTATAAAACGATCAGGAAATAGTCTAATGACTGTTCCTTTTATTTCATAAGGTTGAGGCGAGATTAGGTAGAATTGTGGCTTCCAAAGTGTGTGAGCCTAGGTTGACTAACTACACTTGAATTAAATAAACATGATAAGGGCCTGGAAACTGGTGTTGGGTTTAAGTGGATACGTATACCTGCAATCGAAGTTAACATGTGAGTAGATTTTAAAGCTAAGTAACATAGTTGTTGAAATCAGATGTAAACCTGATTATGATTCCATAGCATAATTCTTTTCTAGGGACGAAAAAGAGGTAAGTGTGGGTATATTTGATGTATTGAAAAATACATCTAGTTCCGTGTATAGTTTGTAAAGTTTTCGAGTCCAAATTGTGTTCTTTTTTAGTTAGATTCTGTATACTACTGAGTCGTTTGTGATTTGCAGGCATTGGGAGAGAAAAGAAGCTGAAACGGGCGAAAAACGAGCTTCGTTGGAAGAAAACCGAGCCCCGAAATGCGTACGATTGTTTAAGCAGTTAAACGATGAAGAAATCCAGAAAATTCACCCTATCGCGTCGCGTGACAGGGAAAGAAAAGCCCCCTCACGTGATGTGGGGGTTGTTTTGACCAGTTGACCTAAGGTGCTCTCGCGTGACGTGAGACAAGAGTGGAATACCCCTCACGCGACGCGAGGGGCCTAAAAGCACAACGAGTTGTGTTTTCGGTCTGGCTTTGCATGTTATAATTAAAACCTAATTCTAATAATCTTTATCACAATCTTGGATGAACTTGGCTAGACTTTTGGGCGATTTTGGAGCTTGAGGTCGAGAAATTTGCAGAATTTAATTTCTCGAAAGCATAAGGTTTAAAGACTTGAAGCATACGGATCGAAGATTCTTGGCTTAGATACTTTATGAGAAGATCGCCTTAGGTTACCTTCCAGTACTAGCTTAGCGAGTCGAATCAGGATTCCATAGCTACCATTGACTTTCGCGCAGTGAGGTATGTTGTCGCTTAGGGTACTTTGTTATTACAGTTGAAAATCCAGTGAGGGAATCTAGTATAACCGGTAACTTAACAGCTTCTTGGTTTCCTTAGGTTTCTTCTCGAAAAGGTTTGAGGGTCCTTTAGGTTATCCTTCAAGTTTAGTATTTTAAGATCCCGGTTACACAACAATTTCATTACCGATAGGAAACCAATCAATCGTGTGTAGGATTCTGGCCTAGGTAGTGTCCTTATCATCATTTGAATCAATCCAAATCCCAGTTCGTGTCTTAGTTTGGTTATTAGTTAGTTGAAATTAAGTCATTAGTAACCCCCCCTGAAAACATAAAACAATTAAATTAGTCGTGTAGACAAGTTAACAGAGTTTAGCAATCGTAATCATTAGAGTCTCGTGGGTTCGATATCAAGACTTACTTTAGCTATCCTTGAGTCGATCGGTTCACTTGCCAATTAGTAGTTTTGTTTTAGAGCGTCTAGAATATAACTAAGTGTCTAGGTTAGGGTTAAATTAGTTAATATTAATTAGACTACTTTTAGAAAATCAAGTTTTTGGCGCCGTTGCCGGAGATACTTTATTAATTGCGTTCATTAGCTTTGATTTGACTTATTAGCAATATACGTGTAACGTGACTTTTGTTTTGTTTTGTTTTGTTTTGAAGTCAGTTTAGTCTAGTCTCTCACCATTCTTGTGTTTGCTTGCAGTATGTGCCACATTTGCGCTCGCAGGTACCGCCACCAAGACCACCACCGTTGGATAATTTTGCTCTCACAGTCGTTAAACCAAAGGTTAGTACTTCTTCCTCAAAGTCGCCCCATTCTGACTCTACTCCACAATCTAAACCACATGATTTTAATTTCATTCCACATTCTTCACCACTCTACGTAGTGCGGGTACTGTATTTATACCGTAATGAAGCGAACCAATACCAAATAAATTATTGTCAGAAAGCGCGATGTTAAAATGTTATATATTATATATACTAGTCTTAAGCTACCCGTGTTGCGGGCCAGTGGGCATAAAATATGCTACCCACGTTGAGGAGATGTGGACGTAAAACCATGCTAGCATCGAACGGAGACCAAAACCGGGTAAAGCGTAAAAAAACATGAATTTCCAACACAAAATGACTTACGTTACGTAAAATTTAGAAGGAGTCGAATTTATAACGATGCGTATTAGAAAGTGGAGGGGGTAAAAAAAACTTAAAAGACCAAATGTGACCACCAAATAAGAATGAAAAAAAAACCCTGAGGGGCAAATGTGACTATCAAACACTATGCTAAATAGCAACGAACGACGAACAAATCCAACGAACGACGAATAAATCCGAGAAAAACTTAAAACAAAAAACTAATAAAAAACTAAAATTATTGAACCTTTGTGACACAAATTATAAAAACTAAAGTTTTGTTACAAAATGAAAAATCATAATGCCCAAAAAAAAGAAAAAAAAGAAGACAAAAAGAGAAAAAAAAATATACTATTCCTTCGTATGTTATTAAAATTGAGAGATTTAATAATAATGATGATGATGATGATGATAAGGATAAGGATAACAAAAATTTTTTATATGTAATATTAAAATTGAAATTAAGAAATTTATAGATAATAATAATAATAATAATAAGGATAATGATAACAAAATATTTTTAAATAAAAATAAAAATATAATTGTGAAGTTGAAGGAGAAATTGCTGTCACACCCCGACCACGTAAAAACAACAAAACGTGGCGGAATCGTCGGGGAGTGTTGTAACAGAATCATTGTTTCATAACACATGGAAAATTGAAATATTATTTTATTGAATAAAAGAGTCACAATGTCTTAACAAACAAAGAAGTATAACAAAATTAACTAGTCTTCCATCTTTTATTGTCACTAAGGCCCAAGTCCGCCTAAGTGTATCTTGATCAATCCTATGCATCATTTCCTGAAACACATGTGAAAATAGGTACGTCAGCATAAAAATGCCGGCGAGTACATAGGTTTTGTGAAAATAGGATTCATGACTTAATGTTTAGAAGAAGGTTGTTTAACAAAAGTCAGTCATGATCCTTGTAAAATGTTTTGTTTTATAATCATTTGAAAAACGAAGATATGTAAATGATGTGTAAAAGAATAATGTAAGATTTAATGAATAACCATGTAAAATGAGTTTGTATAAGATAAATTGTTTGAAAAACAATATCTTGGGAAAAATATGTTATTTGTATATAAAAAAATGTTATATGTTTAAACTGAAATAATTTAAATAACGCTACGATATGTAATATCATACAAGCACTTATATATAGGAAGTACCAGCGGCGTATCCACCATGCTTATATCATATTACACACGCCTCGTTACTCAAACCACTTACCCAAACAAACCACCAATGTAAAATGCCCATGTCTAAACCACCAATGTAAAAATGTTTATGTATAGTCAAATGTTTGTGTGAAAACCATCAAATGTAAATCATGAAATGTGTAAACAAAAGCTATGTATGGTAAGTAAAATGAGACTGCTTAAACCACAAGTAAAAATGTACAAAACAAAGTATTTGAATAAATCAAAAGTTATGTTTTGTAGAATAATGCATGCTATACTGAATACAAACATTTATGAGGTATTGTGAAAATGCATTCATTCAAGCCTTGAGACTGTGGTGATAAACCCTTAAACAAATTAAAGATTTATCTGAGTTAATGTATTCGAATTCGGTCATTCCTTTCATCCAAACATACCTAGGATGTCAGGAACGGGAGTTGTCAATTCCTATGGTACCATTACCTACTAACGAGCGGCGTAGCTAATGTTAATGAATGTATATGGTCCCATTTAAACAAACCAAATGTCATATCAAAATGCAAGCATGTGATGAAAATAATGTACCTAGTATGCTAAGTAAACATACAAGGTAGAGATGTAAAATAATATGTCCATATGTTACTGGAACATATGCAACAGAGATGCAATGTAAAGCAAATGCACTAAGTATGATGAACATACATAGCATGTAAAGGTAATGTAAAACAATGCACTAGGTACGCACACAATGGGCACACATAGCGTGAAATGTAATGAAAACAATGTACTAAGTACGCACACAATGGGCATACATAGCATGAAAAGGTAATGTAAAACAATGCACTAGGTACGCACACAATGGGCACACATAGCGTGAAATGTAATGAAAACAATGTACTAAGTACGCACACAATGGGCATACATAGCATGAAAAGGTAATGTAAAACAATGCACTAGGTACGCACACAATGGGCACACATAGCGTGAAATGTAATGAAAACAATGTACTAAGTACGCACACAATGGGCATACATAGCATGAAAAGGTAATGTAAAACAATGCACTAGGTACGCACACAATGGGCACACATAGCGTGAAATGTAATGAAAACAATGTACTAAGTACGCACACAATGGGCATACATAGCATAAAACACAATGAAATCATGTACTATAAATGTACTAATGAACATAGCAATTATATGATGTGAAAGCAGGAAAGCATGAAGGTAACAAGTAGGCACATGTGTTCCACCCCAAAATGTTTGGAAAACAGTAAAAGAGGGGTCTATGTACTCACTTGAGATTGCTCAATAGACTTTAGATATCCACCAAGCAAAGCTAGAAGATTACGGAATCAAACGGCACCTAATATAGGTAACTACATTAATAAACGGACCTGATCGGAGGATCGGGTAGCATGAGAGTTCGTAAACCAAATGAGTGTAGGAACTCATGTAATATGGTTTAATAAAGCCTACATACTAAAACGAAAGTTATCCTAAGTGCCTCTGACCCGTTATGACCCGTTTAGGTAGCTTATGCTACTTTAACGCGTCGTTTGCGTAAAACGCATTTGGATCGCCTAACTAGCCCTATGACAAGTAAGATATGCCTTAACATGTTTAATATTGTTATTAAATCAGTTTAGATGGCAAAAGTTATGTTACATAGGCTTAAAATGAATTTTAACATAAAAAGCGCATTTTGGTAATTTACCTAAGGCATATATACTACCTATCATACAACTACTTAAACGACGTGACCATAAGGTATAACCCCGGAAGGTTATTCCCTATACTACTATGGTCACCTAATGTATTTGGTCGGATCCTAATGATCGACCAAATAGGTCGGGTTCGAAAGCATAAGCGATTGATTAGTTCGCTTACCCTTACGAATCCTAAACAAGCACAAATCTAAAAGTGACGAGCTAAACATGCTACGACATGTTTAGTTAAGTTAGAAAACAGGTTTGGTATCAAAACAAACGGTTTTGATACCCTAGAGTAGTTTGGTTACAAAATACGCGAGTACACGCATTTTGCCCGAAACTACGACTCGTCACTGAGCCTAGATAACGTGGTAATCAGTAGGTATAGTCACTAGGGACTATAACCATCGTGATTACGCTCACGTTATGAAGTTCAAATGAACTTCGCATTGACCATAAACTGGTCAATGCAGAAAGTCAAACACAGTTTGACTTTAAAGCATAAAAACGAAAGAAAAGAACGAAGGAGTACTTACAGAAGGTCCCTGCAAGTATTAAACCCGATTCACTCTCAGGTAGGAAGCACAAACACTTCCACTTAGAGAGTTAGGATCAGATTTAGGTGTGAGGGAAATGAGCAAACATGGGGGGGTATTTATAGGAAACATGGAACCGTTAGGATCGTTTATCGGGAAACGTGCCTCGATCTCAACCGTCCAAGTGTGCCCCTAGTTTTACTAAACCATTAAAACCCATAGAAATGGCCCATGGTATTGTAAAAACCGTTTGCAAGTGGTTTTGAGGTGCTTAACAGCCGTAAACAGCTGTTTGCAACACTTTTGCAGATCTGGGAGGCTGAGGCGGCCCGCTTCAGGATACACCAAAACTCACGCGGGCCGCATGGCCATGTCTGATCAGCAGCAACTTTGGAAAATGACAGTTTTGGTCCCTGTTAGTGTTTTAAGCCATTTTTACACTTCTAAGGCCCGTAAAGCCAACTTTAAGGCCCTAAAATGTTGCCTAAATATTGTGGACATGAAACATGCTCAAAAATATGCCGGATGTTGGTTCGTTTGGTCGTACGAACGCGATGTTTGCTTAATTACGACGGAATGCGCATAAGCGCGAAAAACGATCCAAATTGCGCGACGAATGGATTTTTCTTATGCCATACACTAAAATAAAATATTTTAGTGCTTACATAAATTTTTGGATGTCCGGATGGATTCAGAACTTAAGTTATGCGCGAAAGTGTAAACTTGTGCACTTTTTGACGCTTTTAGTCCCTGAATGACCCACAAGTTTATTTTAGCACACCGAACCCCTCAAAGCCTATTTCTAAGATATATAAAGGATATTTAAGGTGTGTTTAACTTATGGTCATGTTCTGGAATGTCCGTTACAGTTCAAATTGGCATACTTTCGCAGTTTGTCAAGTTTAGTCCATGTAAGCGAATTAACTTGTTTTTGCCATACCAAAGCCTTCAAAACTTATTTCTAAGTTATGTAAAGGTTATTTAAGGTATGTTAAGTATATGTTGATGTTCCGGAGTATTTGTCGTGTTAAACTGATGACGTTTACGCACCAGTTTGCGTATAACTCTCCAGAAAGCGATATAGAGTTTGAAATTGAAGAAGAATTGAGATGTGCAAATGATACACATATTTATACAAATACCAAGTGTGGAATATAATATTTCATTAGTTTGGTATTTGTTTGATGGCCGTTGAGGCGCAGGTGTCACAGTCTCCCCTACTTCAGGAAATTTCGTCCCGAAATTTTTTTAGAGGAAACTTGTGCGAGCTTGGAACATGAAGTTGAAAAGATCAAACAACACTGGTTAGGGTTCTGAACTTCTAGTAACTTTAAATAACATCATGCTTGCAATGTGAGCGGGACACTTATATACAAGTATATAAAGCGTTACTGGTGCGTCCACCGTACCTCTATTACATTGTTCACATTTTGTTATGGTTGTCACTATTGGTTCTTACACATAATAAGTCTTACCGCGGTTTCCGTGCACTAAACTTCGTAATTATGTATGCATCCATAATTACGTAATTCCTTGCATAGTCACGTAGTGCATCTTATAATGTGTAGGGGAAGAAAACAATGAACGAGCCTGTGATGATTGTGACTAGACCACCATAGGGTCCTTTAATTAAATCAATAAACGATTTAAATAGACTACCAAGGAGTCTGTTCAGCTATATCACCACGTGTCATTCTTAACCAGATTCTGATTCAATCTTTTTGACTAGACCGCTAAAAGGGTCTCTTATGAATCAAGGAGTGGTACTATATAATCCAAGGGTCTTGACTATCACGTAGAAGCCCAATGAGGATTTTAAGGTAGTACCTTTTTGAATATCCTTCTACGAACCCCTCATATGAAGATATGAAAGATTCTACGAGGATTTGGATAACGAATATCCAGAGTATACAAAAACACAGAATGCATGAAAGAAAACACAAGATGCATAAACACATAGTCACATAACCACAAAATTGTTTGTTAATTTGTTTTGTTAACTGTGCACATGTATTCAAAGCACACCAGGTATCCAATCAACGGATTTTGATGGGTGCTTTAAATATTTCCAAGAATCTAACTATAAAGATAGAAAGATTTTAAAGAGAAAATTCGATTTCGATTATAAGGAACCGAAATGTTCGAACTAAGGTACACAAGGAATCCAATTAAGGAATCTGATTTGAATGATAATTATCCACAAGGATCTAATTGTAGGGGTAAAAGATCCCATGTGGATTTTAAAAGTTGAAGATGTTTTGAAACCTCGCACTGGATGTGCTTATGTCAAAACATGAAGTAAAATACTTATTAAGTTGAGATGCTGGATATGTCAAGGCGACACATGAAGCAGAATTTGAAGGTTTAGTTAATGTATGAGGAAAAATGTTTTTGAAAACTATGCATGGGGTTTCTTTTTTTAAGAATGTGTTTAATGTTTTTGGAACCTTATATATAATACTTTTGAAATCATAAAGTAGGTGTATTAGGTAAGTATATTTATAAAAATGTTTTAAAATCATGCGAGCTAAATTTTTGAAATTATGTATAAGGTTTTTGAAGACATGATTGATGCTTTTGAAATCATACACTTGATATAAGTAACTATACGGTATTAATAACACTTTGGAATCATGAAGGTTGTTTTTGAAAACATAGACAATGCTTTTGAAATCATGGGGGTTGTTTTTGAAAACATAGACGATGCATTTGAAATCATGGAGGTTGTTTTTGAAAACATAGGTAATGCTTTTGAAATCATGGGGGTTGTTTTTGAAAACTTAAGCAAAATTGTTTTCAAATTATATGAAATGTTTTGAAATCATGATGGTTGTTTTTGAAATACTCATACTATGTATCTTGAAAAATCAAAACGTAATGGATATGAGATTTGAAAATATCCTTAGTTATCTAAACAAGGATTCAAAGGCACAGACATGCAAAAAACACGATTACTCATAATGTCACTTTATTTCATGTACTTCGTTTCTTAGAATGAAATGAGTACTTAA
The DNA here is from genome assembly GCA_030545235.1 of Helianthus tuberosus. Taxonomy (NCBI): domain Eukaryota; kingdom Viridiplantae; phylum Streptophyta; class Magnoliopsida; order Asterales; family Asteraceae; genus Helianthus; species Helianthus tuberosus. The sequence goes on from CM060363.1 coordinate 134,891,396, forward strand.
ATTTTTTTTTGAGGAAATCATGAGTGATCACTTGAAAGGGAGAATCACAAGAGTAGTTTGTAAAGAACATAGTTCTTGGATGTAGGTATCATAGGGAAATGCCATACACATATGTAACTACACTTGTACTTCAGAATTGTGAACAACAATTTATTTATAAATAAAACTGATTGTTTCACATTACAAGAAAAACAGAGAAAACAAAAGCATAAGATTAAAACAACAATATTTTATACTCAGCCATATGCTTATTCGTGGGTCAGACTTGCATTGACAATCTCTGATTACTTGTTCCTGAAAACAGCTCGTCTCACCGTAGTTGCACCAGGTACCAGACGATAAACGAGCTTGAGCAGGGTTGACTTGGGGTTGGTTTGGACCACCTTGGATTGGGTTGAAAAGACAAGCATTTTCCAGGTGACCGAGTCGTCCACATGATGCACACAGACGAGATTGTAGGTAAGCTTGGTGAGGTGTATTACACTTGTTGCACATCAGTGCAGTATAGTCATAAGGTTTCTTGGCAGGAGGTTGAGCAGCAGCAAAGTTTGTAACAGCTTTGTTTTGGATAGCAAAGCGGCATATGCCAACCAAATGTCCCCACCGTCCACAGTAGGTACATTTGAAGCAGGGTAAGAGGTTTGAATGATGATGGTTGCATTGCTTGCACCAAGGAGCAGTTCCTAAATATGGCTTCCTAGCTGGTGGCGCTACCATTTGGCTAGGTCCCACTTGATTAGGTGTAACTGCTGTGGGTTCCCTTGAAGCCTTACGCTTCCTTGATTTTGGTGTAGGCTTGACTTCTGCTTCCTTCGGTGACTCTTGAGTGGCTTCATTGTTGAGACGAGACATGGCAATGCCTAAATCCACAGTCTTCAGAATCACTTCGCCTATTTGCTGGGCAAGTTTGGCTGTTTGCTCGGACATTTGACCGTTGCTGAGAGGAAGAGACATCCTAGAAGAAAATGAAAGACATAGGAAGAAACAAGTGAAATGTTACCGGATAAACAAAACAGTATGGCAATGCATAAAATTGCGATCATTCGTTTGTTACCAAAGGAAAACAAATGAGACGGTGACTAATCAAAGTAAACAGGTCATATTAATGTATCACTGAAGACATGCTCGCCTATAAGTGAAGACTCACCCCAAGAGTTCCCAGGCAAGAGTGACTGGTCCGATACTGCGGATTTGTACGAACACTCTAGCCTTCGACAGAAAACTCAGGGTACAGACCTTCACTCTTCTAGTTTGCACGTGTTCACATTATAAGACCCAAACTTTGACGGGATTTTGAAAATTCAAAGGGGTTCAAAACCTTATAACTGAGGGTTCAAAACCTTGTAACTGAGGGTTCAAAACCTTATAACTGAGGGTTCAAAACCTTATAACTGAGGGTTCAAAACTTAGTAATTAATCATCCTAGAACAGATGATTGCTTTTCAAAGCAGTTTTGAAGTTTGTGTTCTTATTGTGGTTGTCGCCTAAGGATAGGTGACGGTATTGTTTTATGACTAAACGCAAGTAAACTCGCGTTAGGGTCCTAGGAAGGTTATAGACTAGGTCAAAGAATTACTAATAACCTAATTCCCTATAACCATGAGCTCTGATACCAACTTTTATGTCACACCCCGACCACGTAAAAACAACAAAACGTGGCGGAATCGTCGGGGAGTGTTGTAACAGAATCATTGTTTCATAACACATGGAAAATTGAAATATTATTTTATTGAATAAAAGAGTCACAATGTCTTAACAAACAAAGAAGTATAACAAAATTAACTAGTCTTCCATCTTTTATTGTCACTAAGGCCCAAGTCCGCCTAAGTCTATCTTGATCGATCCTATGCATCATTTCCTGAAACACATGTGAAAATAGGTACGTCAGCATAAAAATACCGGCGAGTACACAGGTTTTGTGAAAATAGGATTCATGACTTAATGTTTAGAAGAAGGTTGTTTAACAAAAGTCAGTCATGATCCTTGTAAAATGTTTTGTTTTATAATCATTTGAAAAACGAAGATATGTAAATGATGTGTAAAAGAATAATGTAAGATTTAATGAATAACCATGTAAAATGAGTTTGTATAAGATAAATTGTTCGAAAAACAATATCTTGGGAAAAATATGTTATTTGTATATAAAAAAAATGTTATATGTTTAAACTGAAATAATTTAAATAACGCTACGATATGTAATATCATACAAGCACTTATATATAGGAAGTACCAGCGGCGTATCCACCATGCTTATATCATATTACACACGCCTCGTTACTCAAACCACTTACCCAAACAAACCACCAATGTAAAATGCCCATGTCTAAACCACCAATGTAAAAATGTTTATGTATAGTCAAATGTTTGTGTGAAAACCATCAAATGTAAATCATGAAATGTGTAAACAAAAGCTATGTATGGTAAGTAAAATGAGACTGCTTAAACCACAAGTAAAAATGTACAAAACAAAGTATTTGAATAAATCAAAAGTTATGTTTTGTAGAATAATGCATGTTATACTGAATACAAACATTTATGAGGTATTGTGAAAATGCATACATTCAGGCCTTGAGACTGTGGTGATAAACCCTTAAACAAATTAAAGATTTATCTGAGTTAATGTATTCGAATTCGGTCATTCCTTTCATCCAAACATACCTAGGATGTCAGGAACGGGAGTTGTCAATTCCTATGGTACCATTACCTACTAACGAGCGGCGTAGCTAATGTTAATGAATGTATATGGTCCCATTTAAACAAACCAAATGTCATATCAAAATGCAAGCATGTGATGAAAATAATGTACCTAGTATGCTAAGTAAACATACAAGGTAGAGATGTAAAATAATGTGTCCATATGTTACTGGAACATATGCAACAGAGATGCAATGTAAAGTAAATGCACTAAGTATGATGAACATACATAGCATGTAAAGGTAATGTAAAACAATGCACTAGGTACGCACACAATGGGCACACATAGCGTGAAATGTAATGAAAACAATGTACTAAGTACGCACACAATGGGCATACATAGCATGAAAAGGTAATGTAAAACAATGCACTAGGTACGCACACAATGGGCACACATAGCGTGAAATGTAATGAAAACAATGTACTAAGTACGCACACAATGGGCATACATAGCATGAAAAGGTAATGTAAAACAATGCACTAGGTACGCACACAATGGGCACACATAGCGTGAAATGTAATGAAAACAATGTACTAAGTACGCACACAATGGGCATACATAGCATGAAAAGGTAATGTAAAACAATGCACTAGGTACGCACACAATGGGCACACATAGCGTGAAATGTAATGAAAACAATGTACTAAGTACGCACACAATGGGCATACATAGCATGAAAAGGTAATGTAAAACAATGCACTAGGTACGCACACAATGGGCACACATAGCGTGAAATGTAATGAAAACAATGTACTAAGTACGCACACAATGGGCATACATAGCATAAAACACAATGAAATCATGTACTATAAATGTACTAATGAACATAGCAAGTATATGATGTGAAAGCAGGAAAACATGAAGGTAACAAGTAGGCACATGTGTTCCACCCCAAAATGTTTGGAAAACAGTAAAAGAGGGGTCTATGTACTCACTTGAGATTGCTCAATAGACTTTAGATATCCACCAAGCAAAGCTAGAAGATTATGGAATCAAACGGCACCTAATATAGGTAACTACATTAATAAACGGACCTGATCGGCGGATCGGGTAGCATGAGGGTTCGTAAACCAAATGAGTGTAGGAACTCATGTAATATGGTTTAACAAAGCCTACATACTAAAACGAAACTTATCCTAAGTGCCTCTGACCCGTTATGACCCGTTTAGGTAGCTTATGCTACTTTAACGTGTCGTTTGCGTAAAACGCATTTGGATCGCCTAACTAGCCCTATGACAAGTAAGATATGCCTTAACATGTTTAATATTGTTATTAAATCAGTTTAGATGGCAAAAGTTATGTTACATAGGCTTAAAATGAATTTTAACATAAAAAGGGCATTTTGGTAATTTACCTAAGGCACATATACTACCTATCATACAACTATTTAAACGACGTGACCATAAGGTATAACCCCGGAAGGTTATTCCCTATACTACTATGGTCACCTAATGTATTTGGTCGGATCCTAATGATCGACCAAATAGGTCGGGTTCGAAAGCATAAGCGATTGATTAGATCGCTTACCCTTACGAATCCTAAACAAGCACAAATCTAAAAGTGACGAGCTAAACATGCTAGGACATGTTTAGTTAAGTTAGAAAACAGGTTTCGTATCAAAACAAACGGTTTTGATACCCTAGAGTAGTTTGGTTACAAAATACGCGAGTACACGCATTTTGCCCGAAACTACGACTCGTCACTGAGCCTAGATAACGTGGTAATCAGTAGGTATAGTCACTAGGGACTATAACCATCGTGATTACGCTCACGTTATGAAGTTCAAACGAACTTCGCATTGACCATAAACTGGTCAATGCAGAAAGTCAAACACAGTTTGACTTTAAAGCATAAAAACGAAAGAAAAGAACGAAGGAGTACTTACAGAAGGTCCCCGCAAGTATTAAACCCGATTCACTCTCAGGTAGGAAGCACAAACACTTCCACTTAGAGAGTTAGGATCAGATTTAGGTGTGAGGGAAATGAGCAAACATGGGGGGGTATTTATAGGAAACATGGAACCGTTAGGATCGTTTATCGGGAAACGTGCCTCGATCTCAACCGTCCAAGTGTGCCCCTAGTTTTACTAAACCATTAAAACCCATAGAAATGGCCCATGGTATTGTAAAAACCGTTTGCAAGTGGTTTTGAGGTGCTTAACAGCCGTAAACAGCTGTTTGCAACACTTTTGCAGATCTGGGAGGCTGAGGCGGCCCGCTTCAGGATACACCAAAACTCACGCGGGCCGCATGGCCATGTCTGATCAGCAGCAACTTTGGAAAATGACAGTTTTGGTCCCTGTTAGTGTTTTAAGCCATTTTTTACACTTCTAAGGCCCGTAAAGCCAACTTTAAGGCCCTAAAATGTTGCCTAAATATTGTGGACATGAAACATGCTCAAAAATATGCCGGATGTTGGTTCGTTTGGTCGTACGAACGCAATGTTTGCTTAATTACGACGGAATGCGCATAAGCGCGAAAAACGATCCAAATTGCGCGACGAATGGATTTTTCTTATGCCATACACTAAAATAAAATATTTTAGTGCTTACATAAATTTTTGGATGTCCAGATGGATTCAGAACTTAAGTTATGCGCGAAAGTGTAAACTTGTGCACTTTTTGACGCTTTTAGTCCCTGAATGACCCACAAGTTTATTTTAGCACACCGAACCCCTCAAAGCCTATTTCTAAGCTATATAAAGGATATTTAAGGTGTGTTTAACTTATGGTCATGTTCTGGAATGTCCGTTACAGTTCAAATTGGCATACTTTCGCAGTTTGTCAAGTTTAGTCCCTGTAAGCGAATTAACTTGTTTTTGCCATACCAAAGCCTTCAAAACTTATTTCTAAGTTATGTAAAGGTTATTTAAGGTATGTTAAGTATATGTTGATGTTCCGGAGTATTTGTCGCGTTAAACTGATGACGTTTACGCACCAGTTTGCGTATAACTCTCCAGAAAGCGATATAGAGTTTGAAATTGAACAAGAATTGAGATGTGCAAATGATACACATATTTATACAAATACCAAGTGTGGAATATAATATTTCATTAGTTTGGTATTTTTTTGATGGCCGTGGAGGCGCAGGTGTCACAATTGCCATGTGTCATTAACTGTAGTCTTTTATTAATACTAGTTGTAGGACCCGTGTAACCACACGGGTAGGTTTAATAATGATCGAAATCAAATACTAAAAAACAGATTATAATATATCATTTAAATTTTGGTCTTTAGTTCTATATCTTTATAAAGTAATGTTAAAGACAGTATGTATTAGTATTATAATAATTATAATGATAAAAGTTTTTGTCTATGTAAATATGTAAACTATCATGTGAACAAATATTTGATGAATTCACATTCGCATTTTAGTTAAGTATACATTAAACTTGTCGACTGATTAACTATAGAAATAAGAGAAGCATAACTAACACAAGAAGCATTATTTGTTGCCAATATACTAGTTCAATACAAGAGAAGCATAACAAACACACGGGTAAGTTTAATAACCATCGAAATCAAATACTAAAAAATAGATTATACCCTTAACCCTTAATATCTACTCATAATATCCTTAACCCTTAATATCTACTCATATCTACTCATAATCACACATATGAATGATCAGATCCATCACACTTCTCAAAAAATCTCGAAATCTCTTCTCCCAACTCCCAACACCGATCATCACCATCATTATCTTCATCTTCATCATCTTCATTCATCTTCATCTTCAAAACAGAGGTTTAGATCATCATCTTATCTGTATATGTTTTTGATATTTGTGATGTTTTTGTGAAAATATTGTTTGGATCATCATCTTATTTGTATCTCTTCATCTTCATCTTCATGATCTTCATGTTTTTTGTGAAAATATTTGTGATATTTGGATCATCATCTTGAAGAATCGTTTGTGATGTTTATGTGAAAATATTTTCAAAAATCGTGATTGAATGTAATCCGCATGTAGATATTGGATGCCAATCAACCCAACCATCAAACGATTTCTTCATCTTCTTCTTGGTACACTTTTCTTCTTCTTCTCTGTGATAGAGTAGAACACAATTTTGATAATCAGTTCTTTGTTCTACATATGTATAGTTCACCAATTTGTTTGTTGGAGTACTGACAGTACAATAATATGATGATGATTAGAGTTGTTTGATAATCAGTTCTTTGTTCTGCTATGGTTTCAGTTTTTGATAACCAAATCTTTATCAATGAATAAACTTATTAATTAGTTAACATTCAAAAAAAAGTGTCAATAAATGGGTTGATTTGGGTATTTTTTTGTTAGCTAAATGGGTCACTCTGGTCAAAATGGGCTGCTGAAACTACTTTGTTTAATGTTTGCTTGTTTTGTTTTTGTTCTATGCTATCGTAGTAGTATCAAAACAGAAGGTTTGTTTGTGATGTTTTTGTGAAAATATTGTTTGTTCTTGGAAGGTTTCTATTACCTACTTTGTTTAATGTTTGCTTGTTTTGTTTTTGTTCTATGCTATCGTAGTAGTATCAAAACAGAAGGTTTGTTTGTGAAGTTTTTGTGAAAATATTGTTTGTTCTTGGAAGGTTTCTATTACCTACTTTGTTTAATGTTCGCTTGTTTTGTTTTTGTTCTATGTTATCGTAGTAGTATCAAAACAGAAGGTTTGTTTGTGATGTTTTTTTTGTTAAAATATTGTTTGATTCTTATGGGTTTTTGTCTTGGGTATCAAAACAGGGGTTTTGCTTGATTCTTGTGGGTTTTGTTGAAATCTGGGTTTCTTACTATGGATGTTTTTATTGTACAGAATGGCTGCGGATGTAAAGATACGCAAAATACCAACTACGAAGGCGAGAACACTTGACAACCTCCTACAAGATGGTGCGGTGCACATAAGGAAGTGATTGATCAGAACGATCAATTGCACCTGAATGAATATAACCCCAGTGGCAGATATGTAATTAGCGAGCTCTGGAATTTCAAGGAAAATCGAAGAGCTACACTAAAGGGGGTTATCAGCTACATTCCGAAGTGCACCAGTCAGTAAACATCCACAATTTCTTTCTTTGGTATGATGTTTTTCGTCTGTATTGTATGTTACGGTCTTTTGTTATCGAGTCTGTAAGTTCCGTCAAGTCTACGAAGTTGGATATCGAGTCTGTAAGTTCCATCAAGTTTACCAAGTCTGCTAACCTTGAATTCTAAATTCCAGTTGACACTTTATAAAAGTTTACATTTAATATACAATTTAGGCTTTAATAATTTGTTATATATAGTATACATTTAAATTATTAGATTGCATTTATTTAAAAAGGGTTAAATAAAGATGTTGATACATAAGAGGCATGTACAAAAGAGCCGCATCAAATTCAGATTATAATATATCATTTAAATTTTGGTCTTTAGTTCTATATCTTTATAAAATAATGTTAAAGACAGTATGTATTAGTATTATAATAACTATAATGATAAAAGTTTTTGTCTATGTAAATATGTAAACTATCATGTGAACAAATATTTGATGAATTCACATTAGCATTTAAGTTATGTATAAATTAAACTTGTCTACTGATTAACTATAGACATAAGAGAAGCATAACTAACACAAGAAACATTATTTGTTGCTTGTATACCAATTCAATACAAGAGAAGCATAACGAACCCAGGAAACATTATTTGAAGCATAACCTAGACATGCTGTAATTCCATCAGTTCAGTATTTAATCCTAATATACCAACTCAATAGAAAAATGAAATATTTAGTGTACTACAACTGTAAATAACTCATGTAACAGATTTGAAACCATAATTATGGATTATAGACATCTATTTACATAATGTAAAAACAATATGTCACCAATGCACAAACTTTCATTAAAAGCAGTCTTATTTGACCAAAACAAAACTTGTTCTTAGTTAAGTGTAACAAACTGGTTTTCTTTAATGGATGAGATCAAAATACATCTTACATTCTATCAAAAAACATCATTAACAACACTATTTCGATGGTTAATAAAACAAATTATAATAATTTGGCAAATGGCAAGTAAACAAAAATATTATGATATTGAAAAATAAGATGGTGGTACCTCTTCTTCTAATTTGAAAATATGAATATTGAAATGCTGATGCAATTGTTCTTTTGCATAATTAATGTAAAACTGCTATATTAGCCATAACATAAGAGCAAATACACCCCAAATAGAACAAAAACAACAAACAAACTACACAGAAGCCTATACAAAATCCAAGTTTTACAAAATTGTTCCAGCTATCTAAGGTGAGATCCGCAATTTTTCTCCTTTTAACCATCCACCAGTATGATTTCATTCTGCCTTAATACTTTCCAGGAGCATGGTTGTATCAGTATACTTTAGTTCAAAAACCCTCTCGTTTCGGTTCTTCCAATAAAGCTCTAAAAACATTTCATAAATTCAGCCAATTTCACTACATACGAATAGAAAAAACGTAAATGGAAAGAACTACATTGATATGAAACCACCAAATCACTAAACCACTTTATTACCCTTCGCTTCCACACTTGCACACAAGCCAAAGTGCCCGACACACTCCAGCAGCACCGCTTTAACCTGATCAAGATGAACATCTTGCCCCTCTTTGCATTGCTACAAAATGAATCATAAAAAATGAATGAATCCATATTTATTGCAATTTAAATCTAACACTAATGTACAGAATACAAACTACTTATGAAGGAATTTATGGTGAAATGTATTGACTTTTTTAGTCAAACCAGTTACCGTTCAAATTCAAATTTGAAATTGAATAAGAAATTCAAATTTTAAATTGAAAAGGAATTAATGGTGAAATGTTGTGAAAATTATATTGAGCATGTTTGACATGGGTAGTAGTAGTAACGACATACCGTTAACATTCAGAAGCACGAAGATCACAAATGATACCCATAGTACCGGAATGAAAGTTTTCAGAATTATGAAAAGTTACGGTGATTATAATTCGATGAAAATGTCGGATTTGTACCAGACTGCCATAAACATTACAAAATTCTGAGTTTACAAAATTCTGGGGTTTTCAATAAACACTTCTTCATTCGATATTAAATAGTATTACAAAATTCTAAGTTTGAAAAATATTAAAAATTAAACATTACAATTAACACTTCCTAGGATATCTATTTCTCTCGCCTTCTTCCATGCAATTTCACTTTTTGTTTTAATTTGCAGATCAGCTAGCATATTACAGGTCTTCTGATCCTGTTTCAGCAGATGTGTGATAAACTCTTCTGCTTTTTCTTTAAACTCTGATGGAGGAGAACAGACAACTTCATCCAGCAGTGCAATGCTACTCCACGTCTTCTTATAATATTTATCACTCACCAATGCAACTTTTTTGTTGAGTTCTTCATATTTTCTCTGTTCATGGAGTGACCATCTTGAATATTCAATTTTAAGATCGGTAGTATCCAACCAGTGGTAGAAGGTTTTGCTTGCCATTTAGAAAGACTGTGAGTGGTTTTGGACGTTTTGTTTTGGGATGAAGGGTTTTTTAAAAATGAAGTCTTGATGTTTTCAAATAGACTAATCATGATCCTTTATAGTGTTTGAAATATTTGATAGGGTAAACGAAGAGACGTCTGCTAATAAAGATCATCTTTTTTTGAAAGTTTAATTTTTCAGAGATGTTTGATAGGGTAAATGAAGAGACATGTTGGGCATATACACGTTTTTCATTATTAAATCATTAAATGTATCAGGTTTTTAAATATAAATTTTTATTTAATGGTTGCATTTAAATCTGACATTTGGGCTGTTACATATCCTATATAATACCATTGCAAATTCAAATGTTGTTTCATCATACCCAGATTCATTCAGTGAAATAGAAGAGCAACTGTTATTATTTTGCCTTAGTTCTTATAAATACATTAAAATGGAGTCACATACTTCTGCACAATCTGAGGATTTCAAGCAACGCTTTATTAAACAAATCGAAGAGCAAGTTTTTGCTGATAGGTGTACTCTTCAAGAGTTGAAAAGATGTTTTAACGGACTGCAACTTGGTCTGCTGACAAGAGACCAAGTTTCGAGAGACCTGAGGGCGATGCCGACTACTTCCGTTCGTGACCTGTGTGTTGCGAGTAATATAGAGTGTGGAGACAGAGACCTAGACTTCATGTGAAAGATCAATGACATACATCGAGAAGTTCAGTGCTCCATGGAGTTGAAGTTAAAGTTTCTTGATTCTTGCTATTAGAGTTTAAGTGTCTGATTAGTTTTCTTTTTTTATGTAATTGTTACTTTTTTTAATACTTTATACTTTAATCGTATTAATTTTTTTATGACATTTTATTTTTGCTTCTTTTTATGAGTCTGAAGATAAAGAGACAGTGTTCCATTGTCGATAAATTAGAAAATCTTTCATCTGAATTTTTTTTAAGATTGTTGTTTGGTACCATTTTCTCTCTAGATATTACTTTTTCATGTCCTAATTATACAAATCCATTAACGTTTTCCTGTGTTTCATCCAAATCTTTGCTGGCTTCACTGCTCTAATTCAGGTATACAGATCATCCATGAAGATTTGTTTATTTATTGTGTTTTATTAGCATTTTAATGATTCTTTGTTAGTTACAGTTGATGATGATCATAGTATCTTACACATGGTTGTTGTGAGTTATCCCATATATATTCTGATTATATCTCTTAAATTCTTGCTTGTATGTATCTTGATTTGCTTCAATCGTTGAGTTTGTCTACGACCCTCCTGCGCCCGTTTCATTATAATTTCAGGTATGGTTTTAGGCTGACCAATTTTTTTTGGGTTTTGTTTTAAATGCTGAATTTTTGTTTTGTTATAGGTTCTTCAAACACAAACCGACTTGTTCTCAGCTAACCAACTTTCTAAGGAAATGGAAAGACTGAATTGGAAGTTTACAAACAACTAAGTGCAATGTATCAATTTGAATGCATGTAATACCAGTGTAAAAGACAAAGCCCATGACCTAAGTGTAACCTGACAAAATTACTGCAATAGTGCAATATACGAATTTCAATGCATGTAATACCAGTCACACAAGCATGATTACTTTGGATCTCATACCTTGTTTAAGGAGTTTGCATTGTCTAATTTACCTTTGAATGAAAGAAATTATTTGAAAAGACCCACCTGAATAATGTAGTAAACAATTAGTACACTTTAAAATAAACATATTTCATGGAAGTTTACCGAATACACAACCAATTAGTACACTACAAATTGCATTAAATAGAGCAAAAATACAGCACAACGTGCACTTTACCTTAAGATGAAGATCCTTATGGTCAGCCTCTGTATTTCATATATTATCATCATCATGGATCCCAAATGTGACAACCGGTGATTTACGGCTCCTAATTACGTGATTAACAGGTGATTAACGCAATAATAAATAGTGTTTAAGACGTAAATTAACTTAATTAGGCCTTTGGAGTGCATAGAAACGGCTAACCGGCTTTACAGGGCGTGAACGGTGGTTTACGGAAAGATCCGGTGAATATTAAGCGACAATGAACTGATACCGTACGAAATACTGACAACGTCGATAAGTATGAATGTTACACATATATTTTATGTCGATGAAATTAATTTTGTGAATTTATTAGGCTTCCGTACGGCACAAATGCAACGTGAACTAAAAACGCGATGGTAGGAAACGCATCGGCAACGAAACGGAAGCGACGGATACGCCTGTCACCTTTAGAACCTACATTTGACGCTATATTTAGCTCCGTAATAAAATTTTAGTAACTACGGTCGAAACCGGATCGAAAAACGGATTAAAGACGGCAACGATATAATTTTTCACGATTATTACCGTTATCGACGCACGAACGCGACTACGACGGATACCGACATTATTTTTACACATTTTTAACTCTGAAATATTATTTTACTAGGCTACGGTGATTTCGGGTTTTGATAATGGGTCTCGTAGGAATTACTGGCCACTTAAACATGAGGATTAAGCTTGTGGGCCGTGGGCCCAAGCCCAAAACCCACAAGCCTAAACCTGCACATAATTAGATTTGTTCCTTAAAAATCTTAACAAGATCTGAGAAATCTCATCAAGATCTTATGAAATCTATAATAAATCTCTACACAAGATTTAGTAAGATAGAACACACAAGATCCCTCAAGATCTCAACATCTTTATAAAAGGGCCTACACCCCATTATACTTCAATTGTGTAGAAGTTAATACACACACAAATAACACCTCTGAGCTCCTCTTTCTCTCTTGATTACTTTCCCAGGTAACAAAGCACACACCTTCATCTTCTCAAGCAAATCAAACACACAGAGACCCACACCAAACTCTCCTCTCTTCCTCTTCGTGACCGGCAGCCGGAGGTCCGGTGAGCCGTGGAACACCGGCGGAGCCAACTGCCGACGGTGGTGGGTTCCAGCCGGCCACGCCTCCCCTTCTTCTTCGTGTGGCTGACAACAGCCCCCCTCTTCGATTGGCAAGACGGACCACCACCACCACTGTCGGGTGGTGGTGAGCGACGGATGGATCAGAAAATGGTGAGCAGAGGAGAGAGAGAACAATCGGCGAAGAGAGAGAGACCGCGAGGAGAGAGAGAGACTGAGGAGGTAGGTGACGACGTCAGAACACCGCGTACGACGGTGGACGACGGCGGTGGTGTACGTTCTTGTTCAGACGAGTTCCGAAGATTTTGATGACAGTGGAGGTAGGGGTTCGTCGGAGCTTCGGTTCGGTCGTCGACAGCAACAGGTTTCAGTCCAGACTTGTTTTCTTATTATCTTTTCCGATGATGATCGTGTCGGTAATGCTGATGTTGTTGTAATGATGATGTGGTTACGTTTTGGTTCGAGTCTTGGTCATGGGTTCGGGTTTTCTGGTTCAGGCTCGTCTCAGATCGGGTTCGGTTAGCTCAGTGGAGGTTCGGGTCAGATTCGGCTCGGTACGAGTCAACTCAGTCAGTTGGGGTCAGCCGGTTCGGGTCAAGCGGCTAGATCAAGACGGTTTGGTTCGTGGTTCGGGTTGACTCGGTCAAACCGAGTCAACTCGGTCAACCTGGTCAACTCAGCGAGTCGACTCGATCAACTCAGCCAACCCTTTTTGGCGTTTCGACATTAGAAACTTGGTAAAAGTTAACGGCGGTTTAATAATTATGTTTTTATATAGTTTAGTTTATGTCACCTGAACGGATTAGTATTTAGATTTCATTTTGTCGCTTTTACAAAAGTTATTTATACTTATTATTGAACATTGATTGAATTTTGAAAAATTAACGACAACTTGCGTTGTCGGGGCGTCCAAAAACAGAGGAAACTCTGGCCGTTTTTCGAGAAAACCCGTAAAACGAAAACACGTTTTTATTCAAACGACTTACATAAAACAAGACGCGGATGCATATTTTCTCAACGGCACTCTATAATTTACAAATGTGTCAATAACGCTAAGTATTTTACAAAATAAATATAATAATTTTTATATTTATTTTCAAACATTTAACGACTCGAATTCTCTTATAAAAACAAAAAGAATAGTTTTCATACTTACTTCGGACATTATTTACGACAATAAATATAGTTATTATATTTATTCTAAACTACGAAGTCTCGACAATTCTTTTATAAAAATAAATATAATTTATATATTTATTTCAACTATCAAACGAAATGAATTCGTTTTATAAAAATAAATATAGTTTATATATTTATTTCAAATATTGCACGACACGAGTTCTTTTATAAAAATAAATATAGTTATATATTTATTTTCAACCAAAACAACCCGACGATTCTTTTATAAAATGAATATAACTTTTATATTCACTTCAAATGCCTAAACGACATATACATATACTTTGATAAATATCATACGAGACGTATATATGATACGAATTTGTTATATGTTATTTTCATATAAACTTTTGTACATACACATACGACTTCTCGGAATGACTAACGCGAACATATCGATATATTTATATAATTTTATATGAATATTTATATATTTTGAATCTCATGAAAAACTAAGTCTTCCCAAGACTTGCTAGTCCATAACGACGTTAAACGAGCTAACTAGTATAACTTCTTCGTTTCATTTAAGTTAACAACTTACCGTTGAATTGTTTGGTTAACGATTCGGTAGAGCTCGATGACACGTAGTTTAGTTACTGCGTTTATTTAGAAACTTATAAGATATTCCGTGTTAGGAATATTGTAGAATGCACGCTAGCGAATCTCGTCTTGGAAACGACATCACGAAGTCGTATTTAGCTAGCTTTGCACAAGGCAATTCAGGTGAGTTCATAACCCCATCTTTTTACGGTTTTACATTTTTATAAATGTTTACGGGGTGGAAAGACATGCACGTTTTGCAGAAAACACACAAAGTTCTCGATGAACAAAGACCGCATATTTTTAGACAAAGCACGTTGTGCAACAACAAACAAAGCTTTTGAACGAACGAAAACTCATATTTCTAAATCATATTACGAATGGATTTCGAGGAACTCAAATGGTTTACGAATGGATTATACTAAATATACCGGTTTTTACAAAACAAATGCGTATTATCGAAATGTGAATGATTTTCATGACTAGGGATGGATCGTCTGGTGATAATATATAGAGACTAGGGAGTTGGCCTTAGAGGCTGGGGAGGTTCAGTCTTAGAGGCTGGGGAGGTTCAGCCTTAGAGGCTGGGGAGGTTCAGCCTTAGAGGCTGGGGAGGTTCAGCCTGAGAGACTGGGGTAAAATACATGTTGCAAAAGGATTACAGACATTTTATACATGGTATGATTAGCTTAAGGAGGGTTTTACTACTAGATCATGTGAGGGGTGGGTACAACACTTAAGGCCATTAATCCTCGTCGTAGGACCGAGGGACATGAGTGATAGATCTATTTAGGTGTAGCGAGCCCACACCCATGACGCCGGGGCGGCCCATAGAGGTGGCTATGTCTTCCAGCCGGAAGCCCGGTACAAATTTGCTAGGTTTGAGTTCTTCCTGCACCTTTTCACACATACCATTGGCTTTGCAACCCATTGGTGATCTCTTTTTCCTTAGTGCTACATACCAGGGACGTACATACTTACAGAAATACTTGATTTATACAAATTAAATACCATGTTTTATAGAAATTCAAAGCATAGGAGTATGCGGGCATGGAGTCAAAGTCAGGGTGGGCATTGACGGTTATACGAACATTACAAATACGAGAGTTTACAAATACATGGTATAATTAGCTTAAGGAGTGTTTACTACTAGATCATGTGAGGGGTGGGTACAACACTTAAGGCCATTAATCCTCGTCGTAGGACCGAGGGACATGAGTGATAGATCTATTTGGGTGTAGCGAGCCCACGCCCATGAGGCCGGGGCGGCCCATAGAGGTGACTATGTCTTCCAGCCGGAAGCCATGTACAAATTTGCTAGGTTTGAGTCTTCCTACACCTTTTCACACATACCATTGGCTTTGCAACCCATTGGTGATCTCTTTTTCCTTATTGCTACATACCGGGGATATACATACTTACAAAAATACTTGATTTATACAAATTAAATACCATGTTTTAAACAAATTCAAAGCATAGGAGTATGCGGGCATGGAGTCAAAGTCAGGGTGGGCATTGACGGTTATACGAACATTACAAATATGGGAGTTTACAAATACATGGGTTTACGAACATAATGCGTTAAAAATACAAAGCTTCCATATAACTTGGCAAGAAAATGATTTATAAATTCGTTTTCTCAATATTATGTCACAAACCGGTTTTTCAAAAGATTTATTTCAAATATTTTACAAACAAACTATGAACTCGCTCAACTTTATGTTGACTTTTTCGCATGTTTCTTTCTCAGGTTACCTTTCAGAAACTATGGCACGGTTGGAATAGGAGAACCATGTGGAGTCGAGTACTTAGTGGCGTTCATTTTCTAAAAAGACTTAGCTTATTTGCTTCCGCTGTGCAACGAAGATACTAGTCCAGTCACGCCAAGCTCTGATAATTTCGGGGTGTGACAGATTGGTATCAGAGCTATACTTTACAGCGAATTAGGTTTCTGTAGAGATACTTAGGCTCTAACCTCACTTTACTCTGGGACTTGGATTGTTAAGACCTGAATACATAAAAAATGCCTAGTACTCGAATATGGTCTCCAACCGTTGCCGAAAAACAAACAGTCAAAATTTTGTTTTCAAACATACGCTATTGTGGTGTTTCATACACGGTGCATAAAACAATTACATACAGTACACAATACTCTGAGAGTTTAGGAAACATGCATTTAAGACCTTCGGAAACTTATGTTGAAGTTCATTAAAGGTCATCACGTAGGAACCGCGAATATTAACTCGGGCACACACTATTATCCATATTGTCTATGACATTTTAACTTCCCGAGCAGGAAGCCTACGCAGAACGAAACGCTAGTACGCAGGTACACGTGAAACTTGAGCTATACATCAACAGAGGTTGAAGTATGTCACATACGACAATTGAGGCGAGGTCTTTGAGAAGACACAATGAAACATTTCAGGGACAATGCTAATCCTGCCAGCAGGAGGACTATCGACCAGGAAGCGGCGGTTTGGCACGCGGTCCTGCAACGACACGAAACACATCAAGGAGAAGACGCATGACTCCGTATTCCCCTTTTCTCATTAAACGACGAATATGCTATGTTCGACATTCCGTGGTAATGTCACCTAACAACCGGTCATCACATGCAACCCCAGGTAAAGTCCTTAAATTTCTTTCATTTGAAATTTCGACTTTTGCATCTAGTGAGTAGATTTTTACATCTCTACTCCTCTTAATGGTCATTGATTCACGATCATTTCTTTCATTATAGCGAATACTTATTGCTTCATTTCTTGAAAATTCATATGTTACGCATGCATCGTTTGTTACGAATGTGGTTTCGTTTCAAATGAGCGTTTCATCAAAATTCAAATATTTTTTCGCTAAATCTAATTATTGATTTGTGATTCGAATGACCCACATTATTGTAATTATTGGCTCCTTTGTTATCTAGTCAACACAATTTTCTTGAAACATCTTTTCTTTTCAAGTTACATATATGGTTTTTCGTTGTGATCATGCCGAAAGTTTTCTTGTCGATACGTGTATTTATTGTCGGATTGCGTCGAAACCAAGTTCAATTGTTTGAACGTGTCCATTACACATATTCACTTCAGAGCATCATATGATGTATTGGGAGCATCATATGATGTATTGGGAGCATCATATTCAAAATTCGTTTTAATAAGTGTTTCATTTGTTCCGAGTCGAAGTAAACTTGTTTGGCATTCGACTCCATTAAATTGTTTGTTGATTTCGACACCTTATGGTGGTATTTTCACTTATTTGATGCTTGCGCTAAAATCGTTTACATATCTTATGCACGAACTTAATTATTTATTATTGAATTATTTAAATCACTACGACACCTTGTGGTGTCAGTACAAACTTGTAGCTTGGGCTAATCATGATTGAGCCTTTTATGCAAAACACTGGTGATACTTGTTCGATCACCGCTATATTTGAATTGTTTCATTCACTACGATACCTTGTGGTGTCGGTAGAACTTGCAGCTTGGGCTGAACATGATCGAGCATTTCATGCAAAACTATTTCATTGAACTTGTTGATTCTAAGTTCCAGTTAGTGGATGTTATCATTTCTAGAATTCATTTGCATATTGTAAACGTCCACTTGGAATTCTATTGGTTGAAATTCCTCTTTTGTTGGATCCCTGTTAACTTAGTCACATCAGTGACTGTACCTATACGTCTTGTTTCCTTTGACATCAATTTTTGAAACGCATCTCTTTTAAACCGTTGGGTTCTTATTGTTGAGGAATGCCATTAAATTCACATGATTCGAATAAGTCTTGTTTCGATTACGCGGTCATTCACCTTGTTATTATTCGAACTTACCTGCGAACAACACAATTCTGAGGAGATAACATAGTCTAAATTTCGAGGACGAAACTTCTGTAGCAGGGGGAGAATGTGACAACCGGTGATTTACGGCTCCTAATTACGTGATTAACAGGTAATTAATGCGATAATAAATAGTCTTTAAGATGCAAATTAACTTAATTAGGCCTTTGGAGTGCCTAGAAACGGCTAACCGGCTTTACAGGGCGTGAACGGTGGTTTACGGAAAGACCCGGTGAATATTAAGCGACAATGAACTGATACCGTACGAAATACTGACAACGCCGATAAGTATAAATGTTACACGAATATTTTATGTCGATGAAATTAATTTTGTGAATTTATTAGGCTTCCGTACGACACAAATGCAACGTGAACTAAAAACACGATGGTAGGAAACGCATCGGCAACGAAACGGAAGTGACGGATACGCCTGTCACCTTCAGAACCTACATTTGACGCTATATTTAGCTCCGTAATAAAAATTTAGTAACTACAGTCTAAACCAGATCGAAAAACGGATTAAAGACGGCAACGATATAATTTTTCGCGATTATTACCGTTATCGACGCACGAACGCGACTACGACGGATACCGACATTATTTTTACACATTTTTAACTCTAAAATATTATTTTACTAGGCTACGGTGATTTCGGGTTTTGATAACGGGTCTCGTAGGAATTACGGGCCGCCTAAACCTGCACATAATTAGATCTGTTCCTTAAAAATCTTAACAAGATCTGAGAAATCTCATCAAGATCTTATGAAATCTATAATAAATCTCTACACAAGATTTTGTAAGATTGAACACACAAGATCCCTCAACATCTCAACATCTTTATAAAAGGGCCTACACCCCATTATACTTCAATTGTGCAGAAGTTAATACACACACAAATAACACCTCTGAGCTCCTATTTCTCTCTCGATTACTTTCCCAGGCAACAAAGCACACACCTTCATCTTTTCAAGCAAATCAAACACACAGAGACCCACACCTAACTCACCTCTCTTCCTCTTCGTAACCGGCAGCCGGAGGTCCGGCGAGCTTTGGAGCACGGGCGGAGCCAACTGCCGACGGTGGTGGGTTCCAGCCGGCCACGCCTCCCCGTCTTCTTCTTCGTGTGGCTGACAACAGCCCCCCCCTCTTCGATTGGCAAGACGGACCACCACCACCACTGTCGGGTGGTGGTGAGCGACAGATGGATCAGAACATGGTGAGCAGAGGAGAGAGAGAGAATGAACAATCGGCGAAAAGAGAGAGACCGCGTGGAGAAAGAGAGACTTAGGAGGTAGGTGACGACGTCAGAACACCGTGTACGGCGGTGGACAACGGCGGTGGTGTACATTCTTGTTCAGACGAGTTCCGACGATTTTGATGACAATGGAGGTAGGGGTGCGTCGGAGCTTCGGTTCGGTCATCGACGGCAACAGGTTTCAGTCCAGATTTGTTTTCTTATTATCTTTTCCGATGATGATCGTGTCGGTAATGCTGATGTTGCTGTAATGATGATGTGGTTTCGTTTTGGTTCGAGTCTTGGTCATGGGTTTGGGTTTTCAGGTTCAGTCTCGTCTCAGATCGGGTTCGGTTAGCTCAGTGGAGGTTCGGGTCAGATTCGGCTCGGTACGAGTCAACTCAGTCGGTTGGGGTCAGCCGGTTCGGGTCAAGCGACGAGATCAAGACGGTTCGGTTCGTGGTTCGGGTTGACTCGGTTAAACCGAGTCAACTCGGTCAACCTGGTCAACTCAGCGAGTCGACTTGGTTAACTCAGCCAACCCGTTTTGGCGTTTCGACATTAGAAACTTGGTAAAAGTTAACGGCGGTTTAATAATTATGTTTTTATATAGTTTTAGTTTATGTCACGTGAAACGAGCTCGAACCAAACGGATTAGTATTTAGATTTCATTTTGTCGCTTTTACAAAAGTTATTTATACTTATTATTGAACATTGATTGAATTTTGAAAGATTAATGACAATTTGTGTTGTCGGGGCGTCCAAAAACAGAGGAAACTCTGCCCGTTTTTCGAAAAAACCCGTAAAACGAAAACACGTTTTTATTCAAACGACTTACATAAAACAAGACGCGGATGCATATTTTCTCAACGGCACTCTATAATTTACAAATATGTCAATAACGCTAAGTATTTTACTAAATAAATATAATAATTTTTATATTTATTTTCAAACGTTTAACGACTCGAATTCTCTTATAAAAACAAAAATAATAGTTTTTATACTTACTTCGGACATTATTTATGACAATAAATATAGTTATTATATTTATTCTAAACTATGAAGTCTTGACAATTCTTTTATAAAAATAAATATAATTTATATATTTATTTCAACTATCAAACGAAACGAATTCGTTTTATAAAAATAAATATAGTTTATATATTTATTTCAAATATTGCACGACACGAGTTCTTTTATAAAAATAAATATAGTTATATATTTATTTTCAACCAAAACAACCCGTCGATTCTTTTATAAAATGAATATAACTTTTTATATTCACTTCAAATGCCTAAACGACATATACATATACTTTGATAAATATCATACAAGACGTATATAATATACGAATTTGTTATATGTTATTTTCATATAAACTTTTGTACATACACAAACGACTTCTCGGAACGACTAACGCGAACATATCGATATATTTATATAATTCTATATGAATATTTATATATTTTGAATCTCATGAAAAACTAAGTCTTCCCAAGACTTGCTGGTCCATAACGACGTTAAACGAGCTAACTAGTATAACTTCTTCGTTTCATTTAAGTTAACAACTTACCGTTGAATCGTTCGGTTAACGATTCGGTAGTGCTCGATGACACGTAGTTTAGTTACTGCGTTTATTTAGAAACTTATAAGATATTCCGTGTTAGGAATATTGTAGAATGCACGCTAGCGAATCTCGTCTTGGAGACGACATCACGAAGTCGTATTTAGCTAGCTTTGCACAATGAAATTCAGGTGAGTTCATAACCCCATCTTTTTACGATTTTACATTTTATAAATGTTTACGGGGTGGAAAGACATGCAGGTTTTGCAGAAAACTCACAAAGTTCTCGATGAACAACGACTGCATATTTTTAGACAAAGCACATTGTGCAAGAACATACAAAGCTTTTGAACGAACGAAAACTCATATTTCTAAATCATATTACAAATGGATTTCGAGGAACTCAAATGGTTTACGAATGGATTATACTAAATATACCGGTTTTTACAAAACAAATGCGTATTATCGAAATGTGAATGATTTTCATGACTAGGGATGGATCGTCTGGTGATAATATATAGAGACTAGGGAGTTGGCCTTAGAGGCTGGGGAGGTTCAGTCTTAGAGGCTGGGGAGGTTCAGCCTTAGAGGATGGGGAGGTTCAGTCTGAGAGACTGGGGTAAAATACATGTTACAAAAGGATTACAAACATTTTATACATTGTATGATTAGCTTAAGGAGGGTTTACTACTAGATCATGTGAGGGGTGGGTACAACACTTAAGGCCATTAATCCTCGTCGTAGGACCGAGGGACATGAGTGATAGATCTATTTGGGTGTAGCGAGCCCACACCCATGAGGCCGGGGCGGCCCATAGAGGTTACTATGTCTTCCAGCCGGAAGCCCTGTACAAATTTGCTAGGTTTGAGTTCTTCCTGCACCTTTTCACACATACCATTGGCATTGCAACCTATTGATGATCTCTTTTTCCTTATTGCTACATACCAGGGACATACATACTTACAGAAATACTTGATTTATACAAATTAAATACCATGTTTTATACAAATTCAAAGAATAGGAGTATGCGGGCATGGAGTCAAAGTCAGGGTGGGCATTGACGGTTATACGAACATTACAAATACGAGAGTTTACAAATACATGGTATGATTAGCTTAAGGAGGGTTTACTACTAGATCATGTGAGGGGTGGGTACAACACTTAAGACCATTAATCCTCGTCGTAGGACCGAGGGACATGAGTGATAGATCTATTTGGGTGTAGCGAGCCCACACCCATGAGGCCGGGGCGGCCCATAGAGGTTACTATGTCTTCCAGCCGGAAGCCCTGTACAAATTTGCTAGGTTTGAGTTCTTCCTGCACCTTTTCACACATACCATTGGCTTTGCAACCTATTGGCGATCTCTTTTTCTTTATTGCTACATACCAGGGACATACATACTTACAGAAATACTTGATTTATACAAATTAAATACCATGTTTTATACAAATTCAAAGAATAGGAGTATGCGGGCATGGAGTCAAAGTCAGGGTGGGCATTGACGGTTATACGAACATTACAAATACGAGAGTTTACAAATACATGGTATGATTAGCTTAAGGAGGGTTTACTACTAGATCATGTGAGGGGTGGGTACAACACTTAAGGCCATTAATCCTCGTCGTAGGACCGAGGGACATGAGTGATAGATCTATTTGGGTGTAGCGAGCCCACACCCATGAGGCCGAGGCGGCCCATAGAGGTGACTATGTCTTCCAGCCGGAAGCCCGGTACAAATTTGCAAGGTTTGAGTTCTTCCTGCACCTTTTCACACATACCATTGGCTTTGCAACCCATTGGTGATCTCTTTTTCCTTATTGCTAAATACCAGGGACATACATACTTACAGAAATACTTGATTTATACAAATTAAATACCATGTTTTATATAAATTCAAAGCATAGGAGTATGCGGGCATGGAGTCAAAGTCAGGGTGGGCATTAATGGTTATACGAACATTACAAATACGAGAGTTTACAAATACATGGTTTTACGAACATAATGCGTTACAAATACAAAGCTTCCATATAACTTGGCAAGAAAATGATTTCTAAATTCGTTTTCTCAATATTATGTCACAATCCGGTTATTCAAAAGATTTATTTCAAATCTTTTACAAACAAACTATGAACTCGCTCAACTTTATGTTGACTTTTTCGCATGTTTCTTTCTCAGGTTACCTTTCAGAAACTATGGCACGGTTGGAATAGGAGAACCATGTGGAGTCGAGTACTTAGTGGCGTTCATTTTCTAAAAAGACTTAGCTTATTTGCTTCCGCTGTGCAATGAAGATACCAGTCCAGTCACGCCAAGCTCTGATAATTTCGGGGTGTGACACCAAACCTATGACGGATTCTGGAAAGCATTTTGTGCCACTCATACACTAATTTTACAAAATAAAAAATCTTAGAAATAAAAATTAATTTGCAAAAACAAAATATACAAAAAGGTAACGATCGTATTTTAAAGGGTAATATTACTGCATCTTAAAGATAGTGGTTGATTATTAATGTTATCATGCAACCGTTTATATCTTTTCATCTAGTACTGAAGTCAATGTAACTGCCGTAAACCTACCTGCAAGTTAACAGATCAAATAAGAAATCAACTGTAAACAAAACACATTTTCAGATTAGAAAAGGTAACGATCGTATTTTAAAGGGTAATCTTACCTGTGGTTCACGGAATGGAGTCAGCGTATGACAAGAGGTTGACTTTCACATGTCAGACCTTCTTGCTTCTGCTACTTTACTCGAAAACGGGTGGAGTCGATACTCGTGACGTGTAATATCGATCTTCTTTTTCGGGAGAGGATAACACCAACATAATCTTGCTGTTGATTACCATTTAATCAATTAGAAAGAAAGGAAACAGCCCACAAAACCAAAATAGTATCAGAACTATGACCATAATGTTAAAAAATAAGCATATATACACAAATTTTGATATCAAATTTGACTTAAGCATTTCAACAAATACCTGATGGCCAAAACGCTATCTCTAACAGTAAACATATTAGTCTTATCAACAGTAAACGATACAAGTAAAACTCTAAAGCAGGTATGATATCAAACCCATTTTCCTCGATTGTTAAACAGCGAACTAAAACCCTAAACCTCCAATCACTTTATAGTTCAAGACGAAATTAAAAATCCAGATAGCAAACACAGTAGAAAGTAGAGATTTTTGTTTTAAGTATCCAGAAATTAAGTAAAGTATGAAGAACTTACCCGATAATCGGATCGAGAAACAATCAGTGGAGGCCTGCACAGATCCAACAGTGACATGGTCACCTTCTTTCACTCGGAAACAATGCGCTTCTCATAACTGCATACAACACATAAATGGCGCTTATCATAACTGCATACAACACATAAATCTTGCAAATTGGATTAGTTATGGATAAGAACACTGGTAAATTGCAGTAAAGGGTTTTGACTCTCTGAATCTAACCGATGATACTTCTTCACATAATGGAGGTAATCCCGACGAACAATATTGGTCCTAACCATTTTCACACTGTGGCAACTACCAGCAAGAATACGACCTCTAATGGAGACATCACCAATGAAAGGACACTTCTTGTCAATGTAAGTTCCTAAAGTAATCAAATATCGGATCATGTCTCAGATAAATGTTAGAAATTCTTTAAACAAACCAGAAAGAATAACGTAATCTCTCTTAACTGAACAACCCATTTAGATAATCCTTCCATTCCCGAAACACAGTCCATATATTTCACCCAAGTCATCATTCAACTTTACAAACCATTTCACTTAAACCGACTTGCATTCTTGCGAAAATAGAAACAGTCACCCAAATACACTAACTTTAGCATAGAATTTCACAGTAATCAACATTTCATTTGCAATGGAAATTCACAAGAAATATTTTAAAAAATCAATCATCCTACTTGACTTTCTAAAGTAAACAACATTCATTTCACAGTAATATGAAACAGATTAACAATCTTTGTTCAAAATAAGTGGGAAAAAAACAACATTTTGGGAAAAAACAACAACAACAACAATGGGTGGATCATGGATGAATCGATATTGTCCTAAAATCAAGATTGAACAACAACTACAAAAACATAATCAACATCAATAAAGATATTTGTATTTTAAAAAATAGAAAAAACAAAAACCACCCAAAACCTAAAATCGAACTTGAAACATAAAACAGATTAACAATCTTTGTTCAAAATAAGTTACGAATTACGAAAATCCGAGACAGAAACTTACCATCAATACATTCCATCTGTGAAGTTCAACGACGACGAAAAAGTAAACATGTTTCCAGAAAATAATGTCGTGGCAGCCGCGTCTGTGACACCTGTGTCACTGCACCCGTCAAACAAATACCAAATCAATGAAATATGGTGTTTCATACTTGGGATTTGTAAAAATATGTGTATCGTTTGCACATATCAATTCTTGTTCGATTTCGAGCTTTAAATTGCTTTCTAGAAGGTTATACGCGATCTGATGCGTAAATATAACCAGTTTAATGCAACAAACACTCCGGAACAGTGACATACTCTTAACATACCTTAAATAACCCTTACATAACTTAGAAATAAGTTTCGGAAGTTTTGGTATGCCAAAATCATGTTTATCCGAACTAAAGAACTATTTACGACAAAACTGCGAAACTAACGTTAGTGACCGCCCGGATAATATTTAAATCCCAAAAATACTCTGTTATGATTAAAATTTTATTTTAATCAGGTCCGTGTTGAAAAATAAATTAAAACGCCTAAAAACGTTATTTTTCAAGTTTAAGCGCGTACCGAGTGTTTCTGCGCGAACAGTGCTTCTACAGCAAAACGCAGACAACGCAGCCAAATCTCGGCAACTGAAATTTATTTCAGTAATATTTTGGCAGGTTTATTTTTATAGAATAATAAAAGTAATTTAGAACGCCATAAATCGGGATTTAAACGCTAGATAAAATACCCGGTACCCAGTTAAACACCCGTTTTAGCCTACATATGACATATTTATATAAAAGTTGCACATGGACCCCCTCCCCCATCTAATTTTCGGCCATCATCATGTTGGCCCCACTAAATATTTTGCAAGATTATTGCAAATATTCCATTTTATCTTCATTGGCCAAGTGTTCATGCATATCTCTTCCAAATCTTATTTATATCTTACCATATCTCCTAAGTAATCACAACAAATCCTTACAAGACCATTCAACATCTCTCTCCCTCCTCTCTCCTCCCTCTAAACCATCCCATCTCTCTCTCTCTCTCTCCTCCATCTTCATATTCTTCAAACCTTCAAAGCTTTGTTCTTCATTTCAAGCTCCATTTCCTAGCAACCTTCAAGTTAGTATGAAGATCTAAGGTGATTCCAAGGTGTTGTCAAGTGATTACAAGCTTCCTATCATCAAAATCTCATCCTACAACCTACTTGAATCTTGAAGGTATAGCATTTATTTTTAAAGCATACTTTGATTCTTGGATGTTCTTAATGATTGAAGTTTCTCTTGAATCTTGGGATTTTCACTAAACTTGAAATCTAACAATGAAATGGGTCTTGAAACAAGTAAAAATGGTGATGTATATATATGTATATAACCGTACATATATATGTATGTATATGAGTTTATTTTTGAGTTTGAGTTTGATATCTTGTTAAGTACTTGTTTGTGTTGTTACATGTTATTTAATGGTGGTAAGAATGCAAATATTTGGTGATTTATGAATGATATGTTAAATTTAAATTACATCAGCAAATACATCTGAATATATATCATATTTTATGCATCTAAACCCATATAAAAAGATGATGAAATGTTAGTGTGCTTTAGGCACTTGTACATGTGAAAATATGATGTTTTAAAGCTCAAGAGATGATGAAAAATGGTTAAATGACAAAAACTGTTTTAGATCTGGTTATAAACACTAAAAATAATATTATTTGATGTATTATAGTGGCATGAAACTTTGATATAGGTTTGATAGCTTTGCATGTTGTGCATATAGCTTAAAAAGTGGTAAATTAGGTGAAATTTGCATGATTTATGTGCTTTGTTCAAGACCTGCACTATCATGAGTGTAACCATTATTTTATTCAGTAAATAACATGGGTTGTGTCAAAATTTCAAGTCGTTTCGATTTGGGATGGTTCGGGTAATGTTTGATGCAAAACTATGTGGTAAAACGGTCGAAAATCGCCTTTTCGGAGGACTTTTATAAAACTGTTTTAGATCAGTAACTAAACTGATATTTTTGATATAAAAATAAGTATTTTAACTTATATTAAGTTTACTTGGTGATTGGTTAGTCATACGTGACTTCCGACGCCCAAAAATGTCACCAAATCGCTAAAATAAGTGTTTTTCGACATACACTAGAATGGGTTGTTCATGGGTTATTTTATGTGTTACAATGTGCTATGTGTTTTACAATATGTGTATAGTAATGTGTTAGTGTTGACAAGGTTATAAGTATTACGCTCGAGTACATATATACAAATACACCAAGATAGTCAAAATATAATAACTTTTTAAGAAAAATCTCAAGGTTATGTGAAAGTTCCAAGTATCGGAGAAACTCATGTATTTTTGTGAGTTTTGTTTATTAAATCATTCTTATCTAATTTAGGACAAATAAACAATTTGAGGGATTGTATTAACATATAAAAACGCACCCAAAGGTGAGTACATAGCCCCCCCTCTTTTACTGTTTTTCAAACGTTTTGGGGTGAAACACATGTGCCTACTTGTTACTTTCGTGTTTTCCTGTTTTCACATCATATACTTGCTATGCTCATTAGTACATTTATAGTACATGATTTACATTACATTGTTTCGCTATGTATGTTTACTTAGCATACTTAGTACATTGTATTCTTTACATTTCTGCTATGTATGTTGACTGAGCATGCTAGCACATTGATATACATTACATTAGCTGCATATGTTTACTCAACATATGGACACATTGTTTTACATTGCATTTTGTTGCATATGCTCATCCAGCATATGAACACATTATATTACATTTTGAATCGTTTGTAACTATTTGACTATTTGAACCGTTTGTAACCATTTGGTTATATGAACCGTTTGTAACTGTTGAACCGTGTGAACCGTATTCGACCATACATGAACATTTCTACAATTGTTAAACATTTCATCTTGGTGGCTGTTTGGGTAAGTGATTTAAGTAACGAGGCGACGTGTAATACGATAGAAACATGGTGGATACGCCGCTGGTACTTCCTATATATAAGTGCTTTTATGGTATTACATATCGCAGCGTTATTTAAACCATTTCAGTTTAGACATATTACATTTACAACTCATTTTCACATAAACATCGTTTTACAAATAACTTAATCTATACAAACTCATCTTACTTGGTTATTCACTTAACCATACCTTATTCTTTTATATATATATATATATATATATCATCTTATTTGTTCATCGCCTTTCAAATGATTTATGAAAGAAAACACTCAACAAGATTCACGACTACTCTTTATTAAACAATTTCTTTAAAATCAAGTCATGAATCCTATTTTCACAAAACCTATGTATCTCACAGGCATTTTTATGCTGACGTACCTATTTTCACATGTGTTTCAGGGTATGATGCGTAGGATTTATCAAGACACACCTAGGCAGACTTGGACCTTAGCAACAATAAAAGATGCAAGACTAGTTAATTATGTTATATTTCTTGTTTGTTAAACATTGTAACTCTCTTAATCAATAAAACAAAATTTCATTTTTCCATGTGTTATGAAACAATGATTCTGTTACAACACTCCCCGACGATTCCGCCACGTTTTGTTGTTTTTACGTGGTCGGGGTGTGACAGAAAAGTTGGTATCAGAGCTCATGGTTATAGGGAATTAGGTTATTAGTAATGCTTTGACCTAGTCTATAACCTTCCTAGGACCCTAACGCGAGTTTACTTGCCTTTAGTCATAAAACAATACCGTCACATATCCTTAGGTTACGACCACAACAAGAACATAAATTTCAAAACCTCTTTGAAAACTAATCATCTATTCTAGGATGATTGATTACTAGGTTTTGAACCCTCTAAGTATTCCAAATCTCGTCAAGGTTTGGGTCTTATAATGTGAACACGTGCAAACTGGAAGGGTGAATGCCTGTACCCTGAGTTTTCTGTCTAAGGCTAGAGTGTTCGTACAAATCCGCAGAATCGGACCAGTCACTCTTACCTGGGAACTCTTGGGGTGAGTATTCACTTATAGGCGAGCATGTCTTTAGTGATACATTAATATGACCCGTCTACTTTGATTCATCATCGTCTCATTTGTTTGCCTTAGGTAACAAACAAATGATCACAATTTTTATGCGTTGCCATTCTTTTTTGACTAGCCGATAACCTTTCACTTGTTTCTTCCTATGTCTTTCATTTTCTTCTAGAATGTCTCTTCCTCTCAGCAACGGTCAAATGTCCTAGCAAACAGCCAAATTTGCCCAGCAAATAGGCGAAGTGATTTTGAAGACTGTGGATTTAGGCATTGCCATGTCTCGTCTCAACAATGAAGCCACTCAAGAGTCACCAAAGGAGGCGGAAGTCAAGCCTGCACAAAAATCAAGGAAGCGTAAGGCTTCAAGGAGACCCGCAGCAGTTGTACCTAATCAAGCGGGACCTAACCAAGTGGCAAGGCTACCAGCTAGGAAGCCGTACTTTGGAACTGCCCCATGGTGCAAACGATGCATCCGTTATCATTCAAACCTCATACCCTGCTCCGAATGTACCTACAGTGGACGGTGGGGACATTTGGTTAACATATGTCGCTTTGCTATCCAAAACCAAGCTGTTGCAAATCTTGCTGCTACCCAACTCCAAGCCAACCCTACTCAAGCTCGTTTTCCGTCTGGTACTTGCTACAACTGTGGCGAGACAAGCCATTTCAGGAATAAATGCCCAAAGATTGTCAATGCAAATCCAACCCTTGGATGAGCATTTGGCCGATTAGAAGAAGCTGCTGCTTTAAATAATTTGAATCTGTTGCTTTTGTTTCTTTTGTTGAACTCGGAAATAAGGTGTTCAATTTATGAATAAATTGTTGTTCACAATCCCGATGTACAAGTGTAGTTACATGTGTGTATGGCATTTCCCCATGATACCTACATCAAGGAACTATGTTCTTTAGAAACTACTCTTGTGATTCTCTATTTTCAAGTGATCGCTCATAATTTGCTCGAGAAATTTTAAGTACTCGTTTCATTCTAGGAGACAAAGTATAAGAAATAAAGTGAAATTACGAGTAATCGTGCTTTTTGCACATCTGTGCCTTTGAATCCTTGGTTAGATAACTAAGGATGTTTTCAAATCTCATACCCATTACGTTCTAATTTTTTTTCAACATGCATAACATAAGTTTTCAAAAACAACCTGCATGATTTCAAAAACATTGTCTATGTTTTCAAAAACAACCCTCATAATTTCAAAATGTTTCATATAGTTTGAAAACAATTTTATGAAATATATCAAGTGCGCGATTTCTAAAGCATCACTCATGTTTTCAAAAACCTTATACATGTTTCAAAATTCAACTCATGATTTTAAAACATTTTTATAAATATACTTACCTAATACATCTACTTTATGATTTCAAAAGTATTATGTAAGATTTCAAAAACATTAAACACGTTTTTAAAAGAAACCCCATGCCTAGTTTTCAAAAACATTTTTCTCATACATTAACTTATCCTTCAAGTTCTACTTCTTATGTCGCCTTGACATATCTAGCATCTCAACTTCATAAGCATTTTTACTTCATGTTTTGACTTAAGCACATCTAGTGCAAGGTTTCAAAACATCTTCAACTTCTAAAATCCATATGGGATCTTTTATCTCCACAATTAGACCCTTGTGGATGATTATCATACAAATCAGAGTCCTTAATTGGATTCCTTGTGTACCTAAATTCGAACATTTCGGTTCCTTATAATCGAAATCGAATTTTCTTCTTTCTATCTTCATAGTTAGATTCTTGATAATGTTTAAAGTACCAAATGAAATCCACGGAATGGATTCCTAGCATGCCTTAAATACAAGTGCTCTGTTAGCAGAACAAATTAATAAAATAATAACAAATTCAGAAATCAAGTTAAACAATTTTGTGATTATGTGTTTATGTATTTTGTGTTTTCTTTTATGTATTTAGTGTTTTTGTAGACTCTGGATATTCGTTATCCAAATCCTCATAGAATCTTTCATGTCTTCACATGAGGGATTCGTAGTAGGATATTCAAAAAGATTGATTCAAAATCTGGTTAAGAATGACATGTGCTGAGATAGCTGAACAGACTCCTTGGTAGTCTATTTAAAATCATTTAATGATTTAATTAAAAGGACACTATGGTGGTCTAGTCACAATCATCACCGGCTCGTTCATTGTTTTCTTCCCCTAGACATTACAAAATAAACTGTGCGGACTGTGCAAGGAATTACGTAATTATGGATGCATACATAATTATGGAATTTAGTGCACAGAAATCACAGCAAGTTCTGTCCTATATCTAGAGATAACCTTATTCATTTCCAATTCTGAGGAAGCAACCGTTGAAAATGGCTCCGTCCGTTCATTTTCGTTTCTGAAGAATATCCGTTGAGGAAATGAATATCCATTTGTTTAATCCTTCATTTCCAGTTCTGAAGAATACCCGTTGAGGAAAATGAATTATCCATTCATTTTCGTTCTGAAGAATATCCGTTGAGGAAATGAATGTCCGTTTGTTTAATCCTTCATTTCCAGTTCTGAAGAATACCCGTTGAGGAAAATGAATTATCCTTTCATTTTCGTTCTGAAGAAAATCCTTTGAGGAAATGAATATCCGTTGTTTATCCTTCATTTCCAGTTCTGAAGAATACCCGTTGAAGAAAATGAATTATCCATTCATTTTCGTTCTGAAGAATATCCGTTGAGGAAATGAATGCCCGTTTGTTTAATCCTTCATTTCCAGTTCTGAAGAATACCCGTTGAGGAAAATGAATTATCCATTCATTTTCGTTTTGAAGAATATCCGTTGAGGAAATGAATATCCGTTGTTTATCCTTTATTTCCAATTCTGAAGAACCCGTTGAGGAAAATGAATCATCCGTTCATTTTTGTTTTCGAAGAATATCCATCGAGAGAAATGAATATTGAATTTCTAAGAATACTTTACAAGACACTTAAACAAAGAGCTAAATCCTTGCGAGATCTTTCTATCTTAATAGTTAGAATCTTAAAGGATATTCTAATAACTGTGAATTAATTTAGTCAAACTCTCATCCCTGCTTCCTGCAATGATTAAGGAAATATCCGTTAGGGGATGGGCATCATAGGTATAACAACCCATTCCCACTTCCTGCAAGGTCTGAAGGAGTATCCATTAGGGAATGATAATGTTGTGCCATACATGGAAGTCCTTAATGGGTTATTCAATGCAAATGAATATAACCCTGGACTCCGCACAAGACAATTATTTAACACGGCGTCACAGACAGACTCCTACGAATAAATTTCGGGACGAAATTTCCTAAAGTAGGGGAGACTGTGACACCTGTGTCACTGCACCCGTCAAACAAATACCAAATCAATGAAATATGGTGGTTCATACTTGGGATTTGTAAAAATATGTGTATCGTTTGCACATATCAATTCTTGTTCGATTTCGAGCTTTAAATCGCTTTCTGGAAGGTTATACGCGATCTGATGCGTAAATATAACCAGTTTAATGCAACAAACACTCCGGAACAGTGACATAGGATTAACATACCTTAAATAACCCTTACATAACTTAGAAATAAGTTTCGGAAGGTTTGGTATGCCGAAATCATGTTTATCCGAACTAAAGAACTATTTATGACAAAACTGCGAAACTAACGTTAGTGACCGCCCGGATAATATTTAAATCCCAAAAATACTTTGTTATGATTAAAATTTTATTTTAATCAGGTCCGTGTTGAAAAATAAATTAAAACGCCTAAAAACGTTATTTTTCAAGTTTAAGCGCGTACCGAGTGTTTCTGCGCGAACAGTGCTTCTACAGCAAAACGCAGACAACGCAGCCAAATCTCGGCAACTGAAATTTATTTTAATAATATTTTGGCAGGTTTATTTTTATAGAATAATAAAAATAATTTAGAACGCCATAAATCGGGATTTAAACGCTAGATAAAATACCCGGTACCCAGTTAAACACCCGTTTTAGCCTACATATGACATATTTATATAAAAGTTGCACATGGACCCCTCCCCCATCTAATTTTCGGTCATCATCATGTTGGCCCCACTAAATATTTTGCAAGATTATTGCAAATATTCCATTTTATCTTCATTGGCCAAGTGTTCATGCATATTTCTTCCAAATCTTATTTATATCTTTCCATATCTCCTAAGTAATCACAACAAATCCTTACAAGACCATTCAACATCTCTCTCCCTCCTCTCTCCTCCCTCTAAACCATCCCATCTCTCTCTCTCTCCCTCTCTCCTCCATCTTCATCTTCTTCAAACCTTCAAAGCTTTGTTCTTCATTTCAAGCTCCATTTCCTAGCAACCTTCAAGTTAGTATGAAGATCTAAGGTGATTCCAAGGTGTTGTCAAGTGAGTACAAGCTTCCTATCATCAAAATCTCATCCTACAACCTACTTGAATCTTGAAGGTATAGCATTTATTTTTAAAGCATACTTTGATTCTTGGATGTTCTTGATGATTGAAGTTTCTCTTGAATCTTGGGATTTTCACTAAACTTGAAATCTAACAATGAAATGGGTCTTGTAACAAGTAAAAATGGTGATGTATATATATGTATATAACCGTACATATATATGTATGTATATGAGTTTATTTTTGAGTTTGAGTTTGATATCTTGTTAAGTACTTGTTTATGTTGTTACATGTTATTTAATGGTGGTAAGAATGCAAATATTTGGTGATTTATGAATGATATGTTAAATTTAAATTACATCAGCAAATACATCTGAATATATATCATATTTTATGCATCTAAACCCATATAAAAAGATGATGAAATGTTAGTGTGCTTTAGGCACTTGTACATGTGAAAATATGATGTTTTAAAGCTCAAGAGATGATGAAAACTGGTTAAATGACAAAAACTGTTTTAGATCTGGTTATAAACACTAAAAATAATATTATTTGATGTATTATAGTGGCATGAAACTTTGATATAGGTTTGATAGCTTTGCATGTTGTGCATATAGCTTAAAAAGTGGTAAATTCGGTGAAATTTGCATGATTTATGTGCTTTGTTCAAGACCTGCACTATCATGAGTGTAACCATTATTTTATTCAGTAAATAACATGGGTTGTGTCAAAATTTCAAGTCGTTTCGATTTGGGATGGTTCGGGTAATGTTTGATGCAAAACTATGCGGTAAAACGGTCGAAAATCGCCTTTTCGGAGGACTTTTATAAAACTGTTTTAGATCAGTAACTAAACTGATATTTTTTATATAAAAATAAGTATTTTAACTTATATTAAGTTTACTTGGTGATTGGTTAGTCATACGTGACTTCCGACGCCCAAAAATGTCACCAAATTGCTAAAATAAGTGTTTTTCGACATACACTAGAATGTGTTGTTCATGGGTTATTTTATGTGTTACAATGTGCTATTTGTTTTACAATATCTGTATAGTAATGTGTTAGTGTTGACAAGGTTATAAGTATTACGCTCAAGTACATATATACAAATACACCAAGATAGTCAAAATATAATAACTTTTTAAGAAAAATCTCAAGGTTATGTGAAAGTTCCAAGTATCGGAGAAACTCATGTATTTTTGTGAGTTTTGTTTATTAAATCATTCTTATCTAATTTAGGACAAATAAACAATTTGAGGGATTGTGTTAACGTATAAAAACGCACCCAAAGGTGAGTACATAGCCCCCCTCTTTTACTGTTTTTCAAACGTTTTGGGGTGAAACACATGTGCCTACTTGTTACTTTCGTGTTTTCCTGTTTTCACATCATATACTTGCTATGCTCATTAGTACATTTATAGTACATGATTTACATTACATTGTTTCGCTATGTATGTTTACTTAGCATACTTAGTACATTGTATTCTTTACATTTCTGCTATGTATGTTGACTGAGCATGCTAGCACATTGATTTACATTACATTAGTTGCATATGTTTACTCAACATATGGACACATTGTTTTACATTGCATTTTGTTGCATATGCTCATCCAGCATATGAACACATTATATTACATTTTGAACCGTTTGTAACTATTTGACTATTTGAACCGTTTGTAACCATTTGGTTATATGAACCGTTTGTAACTGTTGAACCGTGTGAACCGAATTCGACTATACATGAACATTTCTACAATTGTTAAACATTTCATCTTGGTGGCTGTTTGGGTAAGTGATTTAAGTAACGAGGCGACGTGTAATACGATAGAAACATGGTGGATACGCCGCTGGTACTTCCTATATATAAGTGCTTTTATGGTATTACATATCGCAGCGTTATTTAAACCATTTCAGTTTAGACATATTACATTTACAACTCATTTTCACATAAACATCGTTTTACAAATAACTTAATCTATACAAACTCATCTTACTTGGTTATTCACTTAACCATACCTTATTCTTTTATATATATATCATCTGATTTGTTCATCTCCTTTCAAATGATTTATGAAAGAAAACACTCAACAAGATTCATGACTACTCTTTATTAAACAATTTCTTTAAACTCAAGTCATGAATCCTATTTTCACAAAACCTATGTATCTAACAGGCATTTTTATGCTGACGTACCTATTTTCACATGTGTTTCAAGGTATGATGCGTAGGATTTATCAAGACACACCTAGGCAGACTTGGACCTTAGCAACAATAAAAGATGCAAGACTAGTTAATTATGTTATATTTCTTGTTTGTTAAACATTGTAACTCTCTTAATCAATAAAACAAAATTTCAATTTTCCATGTGTTATGAAACAATGATTCTGTTACAACACTCCCCGACGATTCCGCCATGTTTTGTGGTTTTTACGTGGTCGGGGTGTGACAGGTTCCTCCACCGCCTCCACGCCGGGAAAACGGTTGTTTTCACCGGAGATTATATAGATACCCACATATGAACCCTAGAAGTTCAAATCTGTGTTAAAAAACAAACTCAGAAAGGAAGATCAAATATGAGAGGAGTATTTCTAACTTTAAATCTGTCATGATTTGTGAAGGAGGCAACATGAACTACCGATTTGAGAAAGTTTCAGCATGCCGATTTGAATCTGAAATGATTTGTGATAGGTTTTTTTAGTGAGAGAGAGATAGAGAAGAAAAGAGGGCGGTTTAATTCCCTGACATTTATTGAGCCCCCTCTCTATTTTGAATTTCAAATTTCAAAATTCAAATTATATCTATATAATATAATATCAAAGTAGTGTTCTGCACAAAACAATATATGTAAATATGCACACACGCACTTTCAAAATATATATAATATAACCCTGAATATAGTAAAGGTTAAATCCAACATTTTATGTAAATTCAGCAACAACATATCTATGATAACATATTTATGTAAATCCAACATTTTACATGTATTCAAGTTATGATGGTCCTAATACAACAAAAGTTTTCAAACGGTTCAGGTCACGTATCCTGTTCTTCAAATCAATTCTTAGCGAATCAGATCAGCAAATCTAATTCTCTTATTCCAACCCTAAGTCACTAACCCTAACCTAACACATAACACATTTTCTGATATCTAATCGAAAAAAATGATAATCGGAAACCTAAACTAACAATAAACAACTTATTCACACATTAACACAAACAAATCAAATGTCTTAACAAAAAAATGAAAAGATCAAAAAAGCTTAGAATGATGTTGTACAAACTTGATTTGTGGAATTCTATTGATCGCTTGTGCTGCTCCCATATCCAATGTGTACCAATACAAAACCCTATAAACAAAATATAATAACAATTTTGAAAAGGGTTTCGAAAAGGTGAAAACCAAAAGAACTATTAAAAAAGCATCAAAACTAACATAATCGAGTGATATGAATCCCCTTCGTCTCCGACCATTGTCTTCCATACTTCGATAAAAAAGAAACAGACTTTGTTAGTTACAGTTGATTCTTTGTTAGTTATGTAATGATTCAACTATAAAATTTTTTTCCTTTTTGTAATCATTCAGACTGACCTCAACTTCTCAAAAGGATTATCCCGGTCCAAGATAGCTTGCCGATCTTGATTTCCCTCTTGATTGAACCAACCCAAGTCACTAACCCACCCTAATCGCACCACAGGTACTGAAACAATACAACAATCAAATCCATAACACCTACCAGAAAACAATGAGCCTGATTGTTACAAAAACAAAACAAAATAATCAACCTTACAACAATGTTCTATCATAAAAAATAAAATAATCAGGTAACAAAACAAAGCCTCATCAACATCAGGTAACGCTAAATCAGTGTAGTGAAAATGAAAAGGAAATAATACCTGATGAATGAACTGGACGGTCCGATTATAAACCACTGATCAACCTAAACATAAACCACATACCAACAAACAATCACAAAACAAAACAAAACAAAACAAAACAAATTCAAGAATCAACTCTGTAAATATAATCATGTAGTATGGATTTTACCTGGCTAAACAGTGTATAATAAAGTGCCATAAGACCGTTTTGTCGAACAGCCGCACATGCCTTACCGTCAAGCTCGGCTTGTGGTTTTTGATGATCCACAATGCTTTAAGAAAAGAATAACTATAAGTCATTGATATAATAACAATCTCACCGCAAATAATTAATGAAAATGTAAATTACAATACTTGTGAATAGTCTCCTCTAAAAGCATGATGGTGTTACCAAGTTCTCGCTCGGTTTGGCCTTTCTTTACCGCAACCATTTTTCACGCTCTTGGGCTTTAATGCTTTGCCAACACAACAGTTGAAGCCTCATCAACCTTTCTTCTATACACTTCGAGTCACTCTGTTTCTAATTCCATTAACATATTGTCTTTCTCTACTTCATTTTCACATATGTCCATCCATATTTGCTGCACACACGCGACAATCAAAAAGGAAGAAAACATCAAGAAAAATAGCAAAAGCTTGTCAAAGATTTCGGTTCTCAACTCGGCTTATTGAATGGGGAAAATGGAACCAAATGTTCATTTCAATTGAATGACTGTGATTTGATAACTATATAGCAGTTAAAATAATTAAATGTTTATGAAAAACTCGAGTAAAAAATATAAATTTGTTAATAAATAATCTTCAAATTTCAATCTATTGAATTGAAGTTCATGTACTGCTTGTGTGCTCCTGGCATAAAAAAACCTGCAATTTTTTTGCAATTTGATTCTCAAATCTCAGTGAAGTAATTCAAACTTACTGACAATTACACATTCAAATCATGGACTGCAAAACAACATCACTACTATAAAATAATGTCGAACCTGCATAAGAGTTGTTCAAGAACTCGACAGCTCAACTGGATGGATCAACAGTCTAGGTTCTTAGAAAATTTACATAACCAAATGAGAAACTACCATTTATTCAAAACTATAATACTCCAACAAAAGCACAAACAAAACTATTGAACCAAAAAGTACATACCCTAGGCTGTATAAAATGAATAAGAAACCAAAAATTACATACCACACAGTCATCATCATCCAAGTCAACTCTCGACGACTTCAATCCACCGTTAGTCTCCTTCTCATCATCATCCGAACTTCTTTCCAGCACCACTGCGTTCGGATCCATTGCAAAAGTTCATCAAATTAGGGCTAAATGTGTCGATTGATGTTTAAATTGTTGGTCAGTTGTTACTCACTCTGTTGTGGAATTCCTTTCTTTCTTCAATCGACACATTGTTTAGGAAGATTCTAGAGGAAGAACTGAAGAGGAGATAAGGCGATTGTGAGGATGATGGAAGAGAAAGTTGGTTTTAGAAAGAGAATGATGGAAGAGAGAGAAGATGTTTATCTGAGATGTGGTTTTAGGTTTATGTTTATGTTTATGTTTAGGGCTTTCAAATTTGAAATGTTTTAAATTATCCCGCCTAAAAGTACCACTAATTAATTCTATTAAAAATCAAATTTATAGATTATTTATAAACCGGAATTATGACATCATCATTGACATGTGACATACCTTAGAAGTTGACACGTATGCAGTTTTACATCAGCTCAAAATCTCTTATTATAGATAGTATAGATTTAGATTAGATTAGAGAGATATATATTATTTTATTTTAAAAACGAAGTGCTGTGAATAGTAAACGATTTTTTAAGCATTTACTTACATTTTATTAATTTTTTTTATTTTATTTTAAAAAGGAAGTGCTGTGAATAGCAAACGATTTTTTAAGCATTTACTTGCATTTTATTAATAGTATTTTTTTTTGGACTTTCAAATTCTAGTGGTAGTTTTTTTTTTTTTTTTAAACTAAGTGCACTTTACATCAATATCGCAGGTAAGCGAGCAACAAGCTGCGCCGCTACCCCTTTCCGAATAGCAAATCCTAGTCTATTAAAGATAAAACCTTGCCCCCTGTTGATGAGCAACTGCTGTGGACAACCTTTTGGACCCTAGTCAACAAACGGATAGCTTCTGGAGCTAGGGAGCCAAAGATGTCAAAGGCGAAAGGGACAAATGCATGTTGGTTATCAGCACATGCTTTAGCGTGTTTATCAACCTTTTTTGATTCTGCTTTCCTTATAGCTTGTCCTGCTACAAACCCGCTTTCCCTTAAACCAGCTAAGGGGGAGACTCCTGTGAGATCCACACAAGCATGTTTCCCTCCCGCCCATCCAA
The DNA here is from genome assembly GCA_030545235.1 of Helianthus tuberosus. Taxonomy (NCBI): domain Eukaryota; kingdom Viridiplantae; phylum Streptophyta; class Magnoliopsida; order Asterales; family Asteraceae; genus Helianthus; species Helianthus tuberosus. The sequence continues at coordinate 134,931,646 of CM060363.1, forward strand.
AGACGAGCAGATCCGCTGGTCTCAGTGTAGATCTCCCTTCCATGGGGTCTGTAAGGAAATTCACAGGGGCCTCCTTCTTCACAGAAATCCCCGCTCTCCTCAAGATGTCCCCCAAAACATCCCTCACCCAGTCATGCCGATATTTGAAACCAGGGAGCTCCTTACAATGAACAGCATGCTCCCCGTATTTATCCATGCAGGCTTTACGGCAGATTGGGCAGGTTTCGTCTTCTGGATACATAAAGATCATTAGCCGGTATTTAAGGATAACCCTATACTCAACAGCCGACATGCATTGCCCCAGCCCCTCGATCGGGATAACAGTCAAAAAGTCTTGCGCATGGGGGCCTTTCAAGCACTCAATCACCGCCTTCTGGCGGGGAGACAGATCAAATGCTTCTCCCAGACTATGAGCGATTTTGTCAAATAGAGCATTCGCCAAAGTTTTTTGTGGCTTTGGGGGGGGGGGGGGCGGTGTCCATATTAGAGAAACCGCCAATATCAAAGTCCGGAAGAGAGACACTTAAGTGTTCAAGGGCCTGTTGGTAGTCTACGTCAAGCTTAACAACCCCACTGTTCCGAAGGATATGGTATTGTAATACACACGACTGAGCTCTAGACGCCACAAAAGCATAAACTCCAACATCCCGAGCTGAGAGGAGGCCCAAACCACCCAAACGCATTGGCAAGGATGCCAAACGCCACTGAAGGTCACCAAAGTAGGACCCCCCGCAAACAACAATGTCTTCGATAGCCTCTCGGAGACCATCGTCAAAACAGGATACCGCATTTGCCATCAAGTGGGGTTGGCAGGTCCGCAGCCCAAACAGTAACTTAGCTACCCCCATGCATGACCTTAAAAGAAGAAGCTCGCACTGGGGGTCCTGGAGGCAGGGCAAGAGTTTCATAAGGTCAACCGCTGTCGATGCCCGTCGCCCTGCTAATTCCCCGATAAAAGCAGAATCTCGGCTAACCGCCCCCCCAAGGAGCTTAACCCCCCTCTCCGGTCTACCTATCCCTCTCGGGAAAAGGCCGTCCTGAACCTTGAGACCGTCACACGATGGCCAGTACACTTCCGTTTTCTTAATATTGAGATGGAGCCCTAAGGATGGTCCCTCCGTGTTGATGATGTCCAAGGCTTTAGCAACTTCTATTGCATTACCTATAATTGTGCCATCATCCAAATACCAAGCATGAAATGGGAGGTTATAGTGCTCCTGGACACGGAGAATAAGGGGGTGTAAGGCGAGGGCAAAGAGAAGGGGCCCCAAGGGATCTCCCTGTTGCACTCCAGTGGTGGCCCCAATACACTCGCTGCCAACATACAACCTAGCGGGTTGGGCGTACAGGAACTGGACCCACCGATAGATAGATGGACAACGTTGGTGGACCTGTTGGAGGAACACTGAGCGGTCAACCATGTTGAAAGCATTGGTGAAGTCTACCGTAAGCAAGGTCATGGACCCATCTTCATGAAAAGAGTTCAGGAACCTGTTCGCACTATGAAGCACCGCCTCCGCCCCATTTGGTGTACCAACCCCGAATTGAAAATCCCCCAAATACTGGGCCATGTCCTTCCCAACCTTCTTCATAGCCACCTTAGAGACCAACCTACGCCAGATGCTCCCCACGGCGATAGGTCTAATACCATTATCAGGTTTCAATAAGGGGGTGAGGGGGGCTGAGGCCACAAACTCTGCCAACACCTTAGGGCAAAGCCCCTCAAGCCATAGGTTGACGACTCTAGTAATAGCTGTGAGCAGACCCGAGGAACTTACCGAACCCTCACAACCAATAGCGTCCAACAAGTGTTGGGCCCGCATTCCATCTCTGCCACAAGATATCCCTCTGGGGAAGGATTGGATACATTTAAGCACGCAATCCTCTGCTGCAATAATAGTTGGTTTGGATAAATTAGTTCAGTTTTAGGCATACACTAATAGTATTTAAATTATCATTTAGTTTTGGATTCCGTAAGTTTTATAGTTTGTTTATATTTCGTATTGATTCCGTAAAGTCTTATAGTTTGTCTAGCCTTTTTATGTTTTATTATTTCAGGTGATTCTTTTAGTTTTAGCTTTATGTATCATAGGATGGGATGATTAAAAATAATAAAAAGAACAGAATTATAATAAGTTAGTTAAAGAAAATAATTAGTCGATTGAAAGAAAAGGACAGAAAAAACTAATATGGTGATCGAATAAAAAACGAAAATGATTAGTTAACTTCAGAATAAAGAAATGAAGGATTGCACACCTTTGGAGAACACTCCTACGTGCCAGTGATTTTATTTATTTATTTATTTATATCAATTATATATTATATTATATACTAATAGTAAAGAAACTTAATGAATAGTGATTTATTATTTATTTAATGAATAGTGATTTAAATACTGATTTACTATCTTATTTAATTAATAGTGATTTGAATAGTGATTTATTATTTATTTTTAAAATTAAAACAAACTAAATGAATAATGATCTAGGAAATATAAGAATATGGGGTATGGGGTATGGGGCGGGGTTGTGATGTGGGTTGGGTACAAACGCCTAAGTCACCACCCCGGGTGGGCTTGGGTTTCGGCGTGGCTCCTTGGGCGGGGGTTTCAGCCCGGGCGTTGGGCGGGGCTATCAAGATGACATGGCGGGATCTCATTGGCCAAGACAAGTAGCCGTTTGGGCTAGCCGTTGGCCAACGGCTATGTGTTTAAAAAAAGATATGGGAAAAATTAGAATATGGGGTATGGGGCGGGGGTTGTGGCGTGGGTTGGCTACAAACGCCCAAGTCACCACCCGGGTGGGCTTGGGTCTCGGCGTGGCCCCTTGGGCGGGGGTTTCAGCCCGGGTGTTGGGCGGGGCTATCAAGATGACATGACGGGATCTCATTGGCCAAGACAAGTAGCCGTTTGGGCTAGCCGTTGGCCAACGGCTATGTGTTTAAAAAAAGAAGATCTAGAAAATATTAGAATATGGGGTATGGGGCGGGGGTTGTGGCGTGGGTTGGGTACAAACGCCCAAGTCACCACCCCGGGTGGGCTTGGGTTTCGGCGTGGCCCCTTGGGCGGGGATTTCAGCCCGGGCGTTGGGCGGGGCTATCAAGATGACATGGCGGGATCTCATTGGCCAAGACAAGTAGTCGTTTGTGCTAGCCGTTGGCCAACGGCTATGTGTTTAAAAATTTTTTATCTATTCACTATAAATACTCACACTTCTATTCATTTTTTACCACAACTACTCCACCTCTTCTATAATGATCTCTATCTTATTTTAAAAAAAATCTCATCCAACCACAATACGAAAAATGAATCCTCATAATCGTGGTTTTGACCCGAACAATCCGTGGGCATTCCAAGAAACACCTAGCCCAGCATCCAATCGTCCAATTGCTCCCTTTTTAATGCACTTCACAATGCCGGATATGGCTGGTTACGCATCGTTTATCTCGAATCGTTTGAAGAATGATGTCGGTCAATTTACTTACTGTGTGTATAAAAGGTAATCTAAATTGTGCAATTCCTTGCATTGCTACGTTGCTACAGGATTTGATGAGCTCGGTACCAACCGGTACCGAAAATAGCGTTACCGAAATCCCTAAAAGTATGTACCGGTACCGAATATACCTGGTACGGTACCGGTTGGTACTGGTACAACACCGGTATATTAGGGTAAAAATCGGTGAATACCGGTGCCGAACCGGTACCGAAAATACGTGACGTTTTAGTTCGAGCTGCTTTTTGTTATTTGACATGTTTTGTCATTCTTATAGAACGATTTGGTTTAGCGCGCCGCAACGCGTGCGCATGGTAAACAACTAGTTTTTTATATTAAAAAGGAAGTGCTGTGAATAGTAAACGATTTTTAAGCATTTATTATTTAAATTATCATTTAGTTTTGGATTTCGTAGGTTTTAGGGAGGTAGGGGCGTCCGTCACTCACCACTCACTCATCACTCACAACATCCAATAAAGTTACGGCACGTCATCGAACTTTATTCCATCACTAGTGGTCGATTTTAGTGGAAATGGTTATCACCCACCACACCAAACAATTTTCCCTCACATTCTCTCTAAATTGATTTTACAACGTGTTAAAAAGATCACGCGTTATGGGTTTGACGCGTGATCCAGAGGGGTGGCGGCGGTGTTATATTTGTTTCCACGCGTGGTGGAGAGCCACAACGGGGACGCCCTGTCTGGCCTTATAGTTTGTTTATATTTGGTATTGATTCGGTAAAGTCTTATAGTTTGTGTAGCCTTTTTATGTTTTATTATTTTAAACAATTCTTTTAGTTTTAGTTTTATGTATCATGGGATGAAATGATTAAAAATAATTAAAATAACAGAAATACAATAAGTTAGTTAAAGAAAATAATAACTAGTCGATTAAAAGAAAAGGACAAAGAAAAAACTAATAGGGTGATCGAATAAAAAAAGGAAAATAATTAGTCTAACTTAGAATAAAAAAATGAAGAATTGCACACTTTTGAAGAACAATCCTACATGCCAGTGAACTCATGAAAAATTGGAATTGTCATCTTAGACACTTGGATTTCACACATGTGGAGAACCCTCATACATGCAATCCTATAAATGCTAGTGGCGAGATGCCACATTGAACTCACAAGAAAAAAAAAATGGATTTCTTATCTTACTTTCATCTTTGGCTTCTCCCAACTGTTTTCCTTCTTTTCTTTTCAAGTTTCATTATACGAAAGAAGTCATTCTTGGCAGCCTCTAGCCCTAACCTTCCCCCCAGCCCTCCATGGTTTCCGATAATCGGTAACTTGCATCAAGTGATTGGCAAAAGCATCCATCAAAACCTTTGGAAAGTGTCCCAAAAATACGGCCCCATAATGCTTCTGCATTTGGGTTCCCAACCATTTGTTATAATCTCCTCTTCTGAATTAGCCGCCGAAGCGTTGAAAACTCATGATAACATACTTTGTAACCGTCCATACTCAAAGAGTTTAAAGCGACTAACTTTCAACTACATGGACGTTGCCTTCTCCCCATATGGCGATCATTCGAAGAAAATGCGCAAGGTTTTAGTAACCGAGTTTTTAAGTGCAAAGAGGAGTAAATTGTTCAAACGTGTGCTCGATACAGAGTTGAAGAACTTGCTTGATACTCTAACGTTTGATACGGTGATTAACCTTGATAACATGATCTTGAATCTTGTAACCGACATTGTGTGCAAGATTGCAGTGAGTAAGAGCTATAGAGAAGCGAAGTTTAGGGGCACAACAATGAAAGAGATGCTTGATGAAATGTTAATCTTGTTTACTGGTTCCTTTTCCGAGATTTTCCCCAAATATGGGTGGATTTTGGAGGATTTAAGCGGATGGAGTCGTCGGCTAGACAAACATATGACTAATTTTGATGGCTTCCTCGAAATGATTCTAGATGAACATATTGATCATACAAGTGAGGATGAAAAAGATCTTATTGATGCATGTAGATCATCGTTGACCAGGGATGAAATGAAAAGCCTTTTGTCGGTAAATATTGTTTAGCTACTTAATTTTAATATTTTATGTAGTGTAGTTTGAAAAACTATTAGCTAACTCTTGTAAATTACTAATAAATATGCTTTTCAGAATGTATTCAATGGAGCAATTGATACCACTAGTTTTACAACGGTGTGGGCAATGTCTGAGATTGTCAAAAATCCTAGAGTTATGCATAGGTTACAAGATGAAATTCGAAGCCACTCCGGATCAAAATCTCGACTAGATGAATCAGATATTGCAAAGATGACATATCTGAAATATGTGATCAAGGAGACGCTAAGAATTCACGCGCCTCCACCAATGTTGCTTACGCGGGAATGTGTAAGTCCTATCAAGATCGGTGGATACGACATACTCCCAGGGACAAGAGTGTTGATCAATTCATGGGGGATTGGAAGGGATCCGAGAGTTTGGTCCGAGAATGCGAATGAGTTCTATCCGGAGCGGTTTGAAAATCAAGTGGTGGAGAAGTTTGAGATGATCCCATTTGGAGGGGGTCGAAGATCCTGCCCAGGGTATAACTTTTCAACTTCAGCTATAGAAGTTTTGATAGCAAACCTTCTTTACAATATTAATTGGAAACTTCCAACTGGAATGACAAACCATGATTTGGATATGGAAGAGAAAGGCTCTTTGCTTGTTGCTAAGAAAACACCTCTTTGTCTTGTACCAATCAAGAACAATTGGCAAGCCTAGTACTCTATGCAATAACGCATTTCATTTTCCGTTCTCACACACATATCAGTTGTATTATTATCTTCGGTATTTTTTTAATAAAGTTACAGTTCCCACTTCACTTTCTAGACAACTAGTGGGTTATTCCTTCGTTGCGGTGGGTTGGTTTGAATAATACGCGTGTAGAAGCACGTCACAACAGTATATTCGGAAATTTGTAGCATATTATGCCATAAAGGAAATGTTACATCGATCTAAAACTATAATAACAAATTGGTTCCAATAATACTGATGTTGTTCGGTCGGAATAGGTTTGATCTGTCATGGTACCAAAAAAAAAACGTTACATTGATCAAAAACCACAAAAATGAATAAGGTACTTGTTTTGATGATATCAATACTGGTACGGATGGGACATAATCGCTTCGGTTTGTCACGGTCCGACACTCGCTATAGCTTAGGACACCAAAAATATATTTTATTTCGAATACAACTATGGTTTCACAGCTACGTATTCAACTTTTCTTTAAAGTTAACGAATAAAATATATTCAAGAAAAATAAAATAAGATATTAAAGATATGAGTTAAAATTGATCTACCACAATTGTGGTAAGTTTTCCCAAAGTTTCTCACATGCCTAAACGTAATCCTAGAGTATTGGCGTCGACCTTGACCCTCCTTGCGATCGTATTTTCCCCTCCCACCCTCCATGGAATCAGCCATTGGCCGCTTCGCTCTTCATTACCGGCTTTCTCATCATCACTATTCTACATCCTCCACAGAAAGCCTTCAGCGAAACGTCGCCAGCCCTAAAGTTTCCGTTGCCATGGCCCGTGGTACGTCTGATCGCCCGCTTCCAAATCGATCACTCCCCGGTGTCGTTACATTCAATTTTTTTCTTTCTGGTGTGCTGCACTATTTATGCAATAATATTCATTGCTTATGGTCTTTGCTGTCGGCATTTTTCATTTGACCAAAACACACCTACAAAACACCTTTAATTTGTTTATGTTTCTCATTTTTCCTTTGACCAACACGTACCCACAAAGCATTTAGTTTCTTTATGTTTGTTTGACTATAAAGCAAGCAACAATTATTGAATGGGAGCATTATTTAGCGGTCAAGCATTATTTAATTAGTTTGTTAAGTTACGTGATGTTTTGGTTATTTCTAATTTGACAAAGAATCTTTTGTCCAAACTCTCATTTTATAATCTTGTGGACATTTAATTTTCTCAGCAGTTCTTTTATATTCATGATAGAGTAACCAAACAGGTTCTTGCGACCGACAATTGTGAGAATGAGTTATATGTTCTTGAAGACTTGCCTACAACCTTAGTGTCGGTTTCTATGTCTAGTAATGTAGCATTGTTTGAAGTGTGGCACAATAGATTGGGACATGTAGCTTTTCCAACTATTTCCTTACTAAGTCAGGTTGTCATGCTGTCATATTAGTCTTGCCTAAAGCCAGTGTTTGTTCTTCCTTTCAGCTGCAAAGGCACATCGTTTACAATTAATCATTTGCAACTGATGAATGGGTAGCCCAAATCTAAATAAAATGACTAAGAATACATGACAGCTTGAAGGGTTAAAATGTTCAAATGTTCAAAACTTGGGAACTGAGCTAAAGCAACACATGTATAGTAATTAGTCATGTCACTGATTACTTGAACAACTCTCACAGCCGCAAAAGTAGAACGAGTGCACAGGGTGTAGTCTTTTATCCGCAGGTCCAAACGCTTCAACCCCTAAAAGGGTAAGTCCCCCACTGCAAGCATGTTTCACTAGTCAATGGTTTCCTCTTTGGGCGATGTCCTTCCCTATAAAATGACACTTCATTTAGTGCTAAAAGACATTCCAATCAGCTCTGATTCCATTGGGATCTCTGGTCCTTCTTCTCGAGTACTTGTTCCATGCAAGTCTCTACTCTTCACATTCAACACACACATTTCCACTGCTCTCACATCTGAAGCTGAACACACTTCAGTTGAGGATCTTGAGCAAACAACAAAATCTAACTAGTGAACCTCTCTCCACGTCTTGCAAACGTGGGGGGACCCCACGACCTGCGTTAGGCAAACCGGAACCCTCCAACCCTTTTGCCTAACCAGCCTAGCTACTACCATCGGTCTAGTATTTGTTTCATCAACAAGTTGGCGCCCACCGTGGGGCTACGCCACTAATTTTCTTCAAAAGACCTAGTTGTGTAGCTCCATTTCTGCTCAAAAGTCAGCATGTCGGAAGGTGAGTCTCCAGGAGAGGTAAACCAAATCCCACGTACCTCTACCCCAAACACTAGCCAAACTCCTGTGGCTATACCAACCTCCATCTCAACACCGGGAAGCACTCCAACTGGAGCAACATACCCCGAGTTTCTCACTTAGGAAACGCCGACACCATCTCGTTCCGGAGTACCATCTCCCAATATTGGTGCTTCTAACACCCCCTCACGTGTTGACCTTACTCCCGAAGGGGTTGCCAATAACTTTCTCGAGTTAAGGTCTCTTCTTAACCAATACGTGAGTAGGGAAAGAGACAAGAGAGTGAGGATCCGTCTGGATTATGACGAGCCAGAACCATCACTATCTCATGGACCTACCGTTCTTCCTTTTGCAAGCTCACAACCGACTGTGTCTAGGAATGAGGCTGGTCCCAGCAATCCTCCTCCAAATCCTAACCCATATTTGTACACGAGGTCAGATCCAACGTCTTTTCCCCTCTTTTCTTCCCAACCAGTTGTAACCGGTGCTCCTTTGGGGCAAGAGCTGACTTTGGACCAGCTCCTACAATCTCCAGTAGCAAGCCTTCCACCCTCAGCGATAACTACGTGGGAACAAGCTCTGTCCGTGCTTCCCTTGGCACGAAGTGCAGTTATGAGTGCTCCTTTAGGGGTAAACTGCCCAGTTGCACCTGGAAGCCTTCAAGGCTTCAACCTGATGCCTCAGATGATGGCAAGCTTCCCATGGCAACACTTTATTAATCAAGTGCTGGCCACCCAAGGGAACAACAATAACAACAACAACACAGGTGTAAGGGTGAAAGAGGATGAAAGAGGATTTGGCCAAGCCATATAAACCAAGTAATTTGTCGTGTTTCTCTCAGCAAATTGCTGATTATGGTTTTCAAACAAAGGTCAAAATGTCGTCCCACATCAAAACATATGATGGGACTAAAGATCCAGAGGATCATCTCCAGATCTTTACTTGTGCTGCTAGGATCGAGAAATGGTCTAATACTGAATGCTGTCTCATGTTCATGCAAACCCTTGTCGGGTCAGCCAGAATCTGGTTTAATGATTTACCTGCCAGAAGCGTTCGAAGCTTCGATGACCTTAGCAAAGGGTTCCTGACCAACTTCTCCCAGCAAAGGTGGTATGTTAAAGATGACACGGTGATTTTCCAGATAAAACAAAGAGATGATGAAAGCCTTCGAGAGTTCATAGAAATGTATAAAAAGGAAGGTCTGACGTATGTGGGGCGGATGAAAAGATGAGAGTAGCCGGTTTCATGAATGCAATTACCTCCAAATACCTTACCGGGGATTTCAACTAGTCCCTGCCAAAGACCTTAGAAGAAGCTCTCGAAAGGGTTGAAGCCCACATCAGAGGAGAGGAGGCTGTAGACATAAAGGAGCAAAGAAAAAGGGGATCTAGCTGGCGAGGCAACATTCCAGCTAGAAAAAAGGGAAACTTCCATTCCTATGACAGACGCCAGAGGGGTTCAGAGCAATGAAGGTCTGAAGGCCGGAACCCTTCAAGCAGGGAGAAGGCCATGAACTTCACACCCCTTACCAAGACCCCTCAAGAGATTTTTGCTACGGAGGAAGTGAAACAAAGCTTCCGACCTCCCAGACCTCTCCCTAAAAGCAAAAGGAATGAAATTCCACAAAGTTTTGTGAATTTCATGAAGAGAAGGGCCACCATACTAATGATTGCTTTCAACTCAAAAAGAGGATCGAAGAGGCCGTCAAGTTCGGGGAACTTGCCCACTTAGTGAAGGGGGTAAGGGACAAGATAGCCGAAGGAAAGGGCAAGGAGGTTAACTGTAACACCCTTCTAGTTTACTTGAATTTAATAATATATCCTACTATTTTATATAAAAGATACCTGATTAACATAGATATCATAAGTACGTTCATAAGTAGCAAAGACCTTAATCGACTAACGACTAGGTTAAAACATCCAAAATTTGTTTGACAATTTGTTTACAATCCATAAACATAATCTAATAAAGTTTAAAACATTGCGGAAGCTTGTAAATAGTGTTCAGTTCTTCAAAAGCTAGCTCGATCATCTTCCGGTTAGTTTCCAACATTTCCTAAGATCAAAACCGCAACAAGTTTAAGTTTTGATAAAGTTAAAATAGATACAAACAAGTTCCAAGGGTTAACAACACAAGAAAAGTAAAAATTTTGCGGAAGGGGGGGCGCCGCGTGACGCCAAGGCCCCTCGCGTCACGCCAAGCCCCCTTTTTCACAGAATGTTCATTTTGTTGTTGCTGCAGATTTCCAGCTCCAAGTTTAATCAAGTTCTAACTTAAAATGGCCATAACTTTTGACTCGTAAGTCCGTTTTAGGTGATTCTTTTTCCTATGCGTCTGTAAATTCACTACCGACATGCCTATTACAAATTTCATACCGAAAAACTTGTTTACGGACCGAAATACTATATGTCCATTTGCAATTATTCGACCCATTCTAACTTAACCATTTTACTACCATTTAACTAGTAAACCTAAGGCGTTCATTACCCAAACTCCGGGGCTTATTATCACTGGCACTTCATTACCAAACTTATGGCTTCGTGCTCTTGTGACCATTTCCGCCAATTCCTTCTACTTACAATATTAATACTACAAAGTATCATTATTCGACCCGTTTGGTCCATCTACGGAAAATACTCCATTTTGATGACTACCAAACGACTACAAACGAATTCTTAACCTACGGATTTAAGTAACGTACATGATTGCTACATCCAACCCAATTTTTATCAACAACGCATAGTTTAACAACAATTCATCGAATGTAACGGATCAAGTTACATACTGTAACATCCCAATTCGCATCAATTTATATTATATTTATATTTTAAAATTTATGAAGGTTATAAATATGCATTTAATTAAATATGTGATATAGTGGATTCTTTTAAGAATACAAAAAAAAAAAAAAAAAACTTAATGTAAACAAGTTACCAGTTAACTTTAAAGTTATATATTGGATGTAGTATGAGTTATAGGAACTAAAAGATTTGTGGGAGAAATGTAACTTCTGAAATCTGGAGGACTAAACTTGCCAAATCACACATTATATTAAAGGTCCAGATGTGTGTAGCACTTCTATATATCTTGATACTTGAGTTTAGTGTGTGCAATTGACGGAGCAAGAAAACATTATCATAAAGGTTTGATTTCTTCATTAACTGAAGATAAAATCCTTGAATACAAGGTGATTGCTCATCAGAATGTTAAGAAGAGGGCTGAGTAAGTGTTTCTAAACCTATAACTCGAAATTTCTATGATGATTTCAGAATGCATGAGGAATCGACATATGATTTCTGAAATGTGTGTGCATGTAAATGAAAGTTTACTACTTGTTTGGATTTTGTCAACAATCCCTAAATTACTATTGTTGATATTTGAGTTTGAGTTCATGTATGAACTGGGGTCTTGAGTCCTATGAGTAAAAACTTGAATCCCTAACAAATTATGATGTATATACACAGTTTATAGTAAGATCTTGAAAGTAGAATCATTAGTTATTATGTTATTAAAGAGAAGTTGGATTATTTGAGTATTAGAGACTGTACATAGGTAATTATATGAACAAAGCTTTACATGCATACCAAGTGTTCGACGAAATGTCTAAATGAAGAGGTTTTTACAAATTTTGGTTGGAGCGTCTTGGTGTTAAGTGAACTCATGCTTAACTCCATAAAAAGGGAAAATATAGTGTTTTTAACATTATACGGATACGTGTCATGGAACCTAAATGAGTGAGTTGTGGGTGTAACACAACACAAAATCGGTCATTATGTAATATAGTAACAATAAAGGGTTAAAACTTTGAATGTTTCTATTCGTTATTGGTAATGAGATTATGAGTAGTGTAATCATGGTCAAGATAAGATGAAAGTTTAAGGGGCTGAAAGCATTCATACAATGAGAAGCAATGTCATGAACCCGACTTTTATATATTTTGACTTTTGAATTTAGGAAGTCAACGAGTCAAGGGAGGGATTCAATACGCGATCAAGCTTACGGACGATTGTGAGTAATTCACACTTTAAGTATTTAGATTGTGTACGTAAACAATGTTTTTTTTTTGTTGATTTAGTGTGTGACTAACAGTGTGAAAGTATCAAAAAAAAAAAAAAATGATGTAGAACATGATTGTAGTAAAAATGAAAATTTTGCAAAACGAGGCAAAATTTTAATGGAATTAATATGGACTAACATGAATTAGAATTGTCAGTTGATGATTACAAGTGACTACCATGGAACAACATGTATATCGAAAGGTAAAGAAATGGGAGGTAAGTATGAAACCCCTAGATTTATGAATATACATCCTAATTTAGTTGGCTTAAAGCTGATGTAGGATGGTTATAATGTTCTTGAAATATTTTAATTTGTTAAGTTATTATATTTTGTTGTAATTATTAGCAATTAAAATGTATTTTTGAACTTGAATTTGCTGGAATAGAAGCTGCATTTTTATCACTGTACAAGGACTGTTATAAGATTGAGAAATACAGTCATATATTGCTGTGAATAAATGTCCGTACGTGGCTGGAAATTTTGTTGTACATGGGTTGTTTTGGAACTGAGAGATATAGGCGTACCAGGATATGAAACACACCTGTTCAGGGCTGGAAATATGCCTGTACAAGGTTGTGAATACACCCGCCCACATTGGGTTGTGTATACACTCCTGTTTTTTGAGCATTTGAGGAAGTTGTTACCTGGTTTTAGTTGATCGTTCATTTAGTTTTACTAGCTGTATTGGCTTATGTTTATTATTATGAAGTATAAGGATGAAACGGGAGTACTCGAACTATAATATGTATTCTATAATGATGATGGAGTGTTAAGGTTAACTTAGTTATTTAATGCTTTTAAAATAGTTATAATGTTTTTGTTCTGAAAAAAAAGGGGTTGTCATTGTTGTTCAAAGGTGACTGCTCGCTTAGTTTATACTAATATGGTGTATTCTATGATATTCCAGGTTATGGGTATGGTGAAGGGAACAAAGAGCATACATGGTATATGAATACACAAAGAATCTAATAAAAGATAAAGAAGTACCTACCTAATGAATGTGAGATTATTCATATATGTGTGTGTGTTGTTAAGTCTCATATTGGAAGTAGGTTGATGATCGATCAAGTACTCTGATACTACTAAACAGTAAATTTTAAAAGTTTACATCAATACATATGAAGATGTTAGGGGTTGTTTTATTTACTATTGGTTTTAGAACTTGAACCCATTGTAGAGAAGAGCCTTTGTATAAGGATATGATGATGTTTTCAAATAAAGAAACCATACTTATCATGATTTAAATACAAAAAAAAATTGGGACCTATTTTCCGCATTAAATATAACTTGAAATCTTTGATAAAAAAAAACGAGTGTTACACATACCTTCAAAGTAGGCCTTTCAAACGTGGTTCGCCACCCGCTTGTCCGCTTGACGCTCCTGCGCTCTTTCCTATAGTGTTCATTTAAGACATGTTTAGAACTCTCTTTAAACCTTATATCGCATAATACACCAAAACATCATAATTATGCGTTTAAACTTTGAATTTCAGTTTTAAGCCTTCTTAGAGGCATTTTCACAAACACTTTAAGGGCAGATTTTACATGATTAAATATCAAGTCTCTAGCTTATCACTTAGCCCTAATTTCACATCATTCAACCATTTTACACAATTGTTAGCTTCTATAATTCTGAAGTTACCTCACAATTGTCAAATTACACTAGAATAACACCCAATCTCCTAGTGATTATCAAATTCTACATAACCCACTAATCACCTACAATGGTGTTCATGGATTTTACTAAAATTTCACATGATTTCAACTTGTATTTGTCTAGGGTTTGTCCCTAGACACTATAGTTGTTCCTAAATCATCATAATACACACATGCAACCATAATTTCAGATTTTCCCAATTTCATGAGACTTTCAAGTTGAGAGTTTTCCTTAAATTTTACATCCCTTGGAATCCTCTTGCGATGATGATCAATAATCTATGATTTAATTTCGATTTCAGCTTTGATTGAGCCTTCAATTTGGGAGTTTTAGTGATTTTTAGGTTTTTGAGAGTGGGGAGTCGCCCCTGCCTTCTCCTGTACGACCAGACATCCTCAAATGGGTGTTTGGTTTTGATTTTTATTAAAATTAATAATATAGTTTCAATTTTTACAACTTAAGCCCTTCCACTTAGTTCAACTTATAGTTTAGTTGCTTTTAACCCTATTATAAGCTATTTCTAGACTTGTAACTAACTAGGTTAAAATTCCTAGTTAGTGAATTCTCATTTATTTATACTTTATAATTCTAATATAAAGTTTTATATTTTCGGTCTGTTACAAGTCCACCCCCCTTAAAAGGGTTTCGTCCCCGAAACCGAAGTACGTACCAAATAATGTAGGGTGGAGACGTCGCATCTCCTCTTCGGACTCCCACGTAGTGTCCGAACCTTTCCTATGCTCCCATTTGACCTTGATTTGATTAATCACTTTGTTCCTCAAACTCTTCTCTTTACGATCTAAAATCGCATTTGGTTTTACTGCATAGTTGAGGCTGTTATCCACCTCGATATCATCGTAGTGGATACGAGCAGTTTCGTCTGCCAAACATTTTCGGAGATGTGACACGTGGAATGTGCTATGAATTCCACTCAACTCCTCGGGTAATTCGAGACGATATGCCACTTTACCAACCCGTTCGATGATTCTGAATGGCCCAATAAATCTTGGGCTCAACTTCCCTTTTTTCTGAACCGTATCACTCCTTTCCATGGCGATACTTTCAGCATTACTTTATCACCCACTTGAAATTCAATCGGCCTGTTTCGTTTATCCGCATACGATTTTTGACGATCCTGAGCCGCTTTTAGGTGAGCTCGGACCATGTCGATTTTCTCATTCGTAGTTCGGATTATATCAGTAGGTGCTAGCCCTCGTGGACCCACTTCTCCCCAACATACCGGAGTTCGACATTTTCTGCCATATAACATTTCATACGGGGCCATCTTAATGCTCGCGTGATAGCTATTGTTATATGAAAATTCGACCAAGGGTAGATAGACATCCCAACTACCCCCGAAGTCAATAATGCAAGCCCGCAGCATATCTCCCAACGTTTGTATTGTTCTTTCACTCTGCCCATCCGTTTGTGGATGGTAAGCAGTGCTAATGAACAATTTAGTTCCCATTTGTTCTTGGAATTCACGCCAAAAATTCAAAGTAAACCGAGTATCTCTGTCTGACACAATGGATATCGGTACCCCATGTCGTGCTATGATTTCATTGGTGTACACCTCCGACATTTTCTCGGATGTATAAGTCTCACGAATCGGAATGAAGTGAGCGCTTTTCGTCAATCTATCTACAACTACCCATATAGCATCAAACCCGCGGTTAGTTTTGGGCAATTTGGTCAACAAATCCATGGTGATTTGTTCCCATTTCCAAATCGGAATTTCCAACGGTTGAAGTTTACCGTATGGTTTTTGGTGCTCCGCCTTGACTTGTAAACATGTCAAGCATTTTTCTACGTACTTCACCACATCTCTTTTCATCCCAGGCCACCAATAGTTTTGCTTTAAATCATTGTACATTTTGGTCGCTCCTGGATGGATGGAATAACGAGACCTATGAGCTTCATCAAGTAGAAGCTTTTTAACTCCACATGTGTTAGGAATCCAAATTCTGTTGAAACGTGTTTTCAAACCATGGTTGCTTACTTCGAGATCTTTAACTTGGCCAACAAATCTTTCCTTTCTCCACTTTTCCGTCTTTACTGCTTCATCTTGTGCTTCTCGAATTCGTTCGAGTAAGCCTGAGGTCACAATGAGTTGCAATGATTGTACTCGTATCGGGACATAATCTGTCTTTCTGCTTAGGGCATCTGCCACCACATTTGCCCTTCCGGGGTGATAGTGTATTTCACAATCAAAATCTTTCACCGTTTCTAGCCATCTCCTTTGTCGCATATTTAACTCCTTCTGATCAAAGAAGTATTTCAAGCTCTTGTGGTCAGTGAATATGGTGCACTTTACTCCATACAAGTAGTGCCTCCATATTTTTAATGCAAATACCACCGCAGCCAACTCGAGATCGTGCGTGGGATATTTCTTCTCGTGTATCTTCAATTGCCTCGAGGCATAAGCTATAACTTTGCCCCCTTGCATCAAAACGCATCCGAGCCCCGATATTGAAGCATCCGAATAAACCACCATGTCTTCGACTCCATCCGGCAATGTTAGTACCGGAGCTTGAGTTAACTTTTCTTTTAGTGTTTGAAACGCTCTTTCTTGATCGACACCCCAAATGAACTTTTCTTTCTTTCGGGTTAGCTTTGTTAGCGGTGACGCAATCTTGGAGAAATCTTGAATGAATCTCCTATAGTATCCCGTAAGCCCCAAAAAGCTTCTAATTTTGACACGGCCTCGATCTTTGACAGATCCACCAATACTCCGTCAGCACTTATGATGTGGCCAAGAAATTGTACCTCTCGTAACCAAAAGGCACACTGAGAGAATTTCGCATACAGCCTTTCTCGTCTAAGTGTCTCTAACACTTCTTGTAAGTGGTGTGCGTGTTTAGCTTCGCTTCTCGAATACACCAAAATATCATCGATAAACACGATGACCGACTTATCGAACATTGGCTTGCAAACCCGATTCATGAGGTCCATCAAGGCCGCGGGTGCATTTGTTAGCCCAAATGACATCACGAGGAATTCGTAATGTCCGTATCTCATGCGGAAAGCCGTCTTCGGCACATCTTCTTCCTTGACCTTTAGTTGGTGATACCCAGATCTAAGGTCAATTTTTGTAAACCAGTTCGCACCTTGTAATTGGTCGAATAAATCATCTATCCTCGGAAGCGGGTATCGGTTCTTTATCGTGAGTTTGTTTAACTCCCGGTAATCGATACACATGCGCATGCTTCCGTCTTTCTTTCTCACGAACAATACCGGTGCGCCCCAAGGAGACACACCCGGCCTTATGAATCCCTTGTCAAGAAGGTCTTGAATTTGGGACATCAACTCTTGTAATTCCGACGGTGCGAGTCGGTACGGAGCTTTTGCTACGGTTTTGCGCCCGGAATCAATTCGATCCCGAACTCTACTTCCCGTTCAGGCGGTATCCCCGGTAAATCCTCCGGAAACACATCTTCATAATCTCGTACTACCGGTACATCTTCAATCTTCCGTGATTCTTTCTCGGGCTCATTTGCGTATATCATGAATGCTTGCATCCTCGCTTCATAAGCTTGTGAGCTTTCAACATTGAGCATACTATAGGGTTGCCTCCTTTTTCGCCATAGATAGTGACGTGTTTCCCGCTCGGAGATGTTAGTTTTATCTCTTTACGAAAACACACGACCTTTGCATGGTGCTGAGATAGCCAATCCATCCTAACGACTAGTTGAAATTCCCCCATTGACATCGGGATTAGGTCTATCAAGTATTCCTCATCGTCGATGCTTAATTTGCAGCCTCGACAAACATCACAAACTATAAAACTTTTGTTGTCCCCTATTTCAACTTCTAAGGGCACAGATAATTTCGTCAATACAAATGAAGGATGTCGAATAAATCCATGCGAAATGAAGGATTTATTCGCACCCGTATCAAACAATACACGTTCTGGAATTGAGTTAATTGTGAATATACCTGAAACCACATCGGGTTCTGTTTTCGCTTCAGCCGTGGTAAGTTGGAAGGATCTAGCCTTCGCTTTGGGAGCTTCTGTTGGAGACTCTTTTGTGTCTCTCTTTCCCACCAACTCGGGGCATTCAGATTTCTTGTGACCGGGTTGATAACACTTGTAACAAACGGAAACTTTTCCGGGACATAACGATGCAGTGTGCCACGTCTTCCCACATACCGGACACGGCTTGTCTTTGAAGCGACACTCACCCTTGTGCCCCTTTCCACATACTTTACAACTTGGCGACCCGCCTTTAGTCTCCACCTTCTTCCCCGATTCAGCAGTTCTAGCTTTCTTTGTAGGGCTTGGATTCACATCTTGTGCCCTCCGCTCGCCCCTTTCTACTTGTTTCTTTATCTCTATTTCCCGCTCCCGGGCGGTGTTGATAATCTCCGTGAGGGTTTCGTATTTTGACGGAGTCATAAACTCCCGGTACTCGGCACTCAACATGTTGTAATAGTACTATATCTTTTGCTCTTCAGTGGTGACTAACTCATCACAAAATCTCAGCTTATCCATGAAGATGCCCGTGATCTTATCAATTGTTTCACCCTTTTGTCTTAGCTGGATGAATTCTTCCTTGATCCTGTTAATAACCGCTTTGGGACTGTGGTGTTTAAGGAATGGTACCTTAAACTCGTCCCAAGTCATAACCCTTGCCGCTTCGGCTCCCATTTCCTTCTTTTTGTTATCCCACCAATCCTTAGCTTGGCCCCTCAATTGGCCCGTTCCGTAAGCAACAAAGTCGCCTACATCACAATGGGTCCGTTCAAACACCCCTTCGACATCACTTATCCATCTTTGGCAAATTATCGGGTCAACCTCCCCATTATAGATTGGCGGTTTACATGCCATGAATTCCTTTTATGAACATCCTTTACGTTCTCCCGTCTTCTCCTTCATAAGGTTGACACTTTCCTCCAACCTTTTAACTAGCTCTTCGACAAGCGATAACACCGTGCTTTGAATTTTGTCCATAAACCCTGATAGACTTCCTTCAATTGCCTTCCCTACCTCTTCGGCAATTATCTCTTTCATTTGTTCGGTGCTTGTTTGCACCGGATTATCATCATTCCCATCAGACATCTTGAAACTGAAATGTTTACATTTAAACGTTAAACATTTCATTTATAGCATTGCTTCATTTGTTTTGGTTTAGCCAAGTTCCTAACTTGCTTTAACCATTCACATCTAATGCACTTTCCGGGTTTGAGTGTGTTAATACACTCTTCCCATGAATCTCAATTCGTTTCTTATTTCTTACGCAAGGTATAATCTACTAACATAATAAGTTAATTCTTACCGGACGATCGATCAAGCTTGAACCGAATACTTTGTTGACAGCCTTAAGCTCTGATTACCAACTTGTAACACCCTTCTAGTTTACTTGAATTTAATAACATTTCCTACCATTTTATATAAAAGATACCTGATTAACATAGATTTCATAAGTACGTTCATAAGTAGCAAAGACCTTAATCGACTAACGACTAGGTTAAAACATCCAAAAGTTGTTTGACAATTTGTTTACAATCCATAAACATAATCTAATAAAGTTTAAAACATTGCGGAAGCTTGTAAATAGTGTTCGGTTCTTCAAAAGCTAGCTCGATCATCTTCTGGTTAGTTTCCAACATTTCCTAAGATCAAAACCGCAACAATTGTAAGTTTTGATAAAGTTAGAATAGATACAAACAAGTTCCAAGGGTTAACAACACAAGAAAAATAAAAATTTTCTGGAAGGGGGGGCGCCGCGTGACGCCAAGGCCCCTCGCGTCACGCCAAGCCCCCTTTTTCACAGAATGTTCATTTTGTTGTTGCTGCAGATTTCCAGCTCCAAGTTTAATCAAGTTCTAACTTAAATTGGCCATAACTTTTGACTCGTAAGTCCGTTTTAGGTGATTCTTTTTCCTATGCGTCTGTAAATTCACTACCGATATGCCTATTACAAATTTCATACCAAAAAACTTGTTTACGGACCGAAATACTATATGTCCATTTGCAATTATTCGACCCATTCTAACTTAACCATTTTACTACCATTTAACTAGTAAACCTAAGGCGTTCATTACCCAAACTCCGGGGCTTATTATCACTGGCACTTCATTACCAAACTTATGGCTTCGTGCTCTTGTGACCATTTCCTCCAATTCCTTCTACTTACAATATTAATACTACAAAGTATCATTATTCGACCCGTTTGGTCCATCTACGGAAAATCCTCCATTTTGATGACTACCAAACGACTACAAACCAATTCTTAACCTACGGATTTAAGTAACGTACATGATTGCTACATCCAACCCAATTTTTATCAACAACGCATAGTTTAACAACAATTCATCGAATGTAACGGATCAAGTTACATACCTTCAAAGTAGGCCTTTCAAACGTGGTTCGCCACCCGCTTGTCCGCTTGACGCTCCTGCGCTCTTTCCTATAGTGTTCATTTAAGACATGTTTAGAACTCTCTTTAAACCTTATATCGCATAATACACCAAAACATCATAATTATGCGTTTAAACTTTGAATTTCAGTTTTAAGCCTTCTTAGAGGCATTTTCACAAACACTTTAAGGGCATATTTTACATGATTAAATATCAAGTCTCTAGCTTATCACTTAGCCCTAATTTCACATCATTCAACCATTTTACACAATTGTTAGCTGCTATAATTCTGAAGTTACCTCACAATTGTCAAATTACACTAGAGTAACACCCAATCTCCTAGTGATTATCAAATTCTACATAACCCACTAATCACCTACAATGGTGTTCATGGATTTTACTAAAATTTCACATGATTTCAACTTGTATTTGTCTAGGGTTTGTCCCTAGACACTATAGTTGTTCCTAAATCATCATAATACACACATGCAACCATAATTTCAGATTTTCCCAATTTCATGAGAATTTCAAGTTGAGAGTTTTCCTTAAATTTTACATACCGTGGAATCCTCTTGCGATGAGGATCAATAATCTATGCTTTAATTTCGATTTCAGCTTTGATTGAGCCTTCAATTTGAGAGTTTTAGTGATTTTTAGGTTTTTGAGAGTGGAGAGTCGCCCCTGCCTTCTCCTGTACGACCAGACATCCTCAAATGGGTGTTTGGTTTTGTTTTTTATTAAAATTAATAATATAGTTTCAATTTTTACAACTTAAGCCCTTCTACTTTGTTCAACTTATAGTTTAGTTGCTTTTAACCCTATTATAAGCTATTTCTAGACTTGTAACTAACTAGGTTAAAATTCCTAGTTAGTAAATTCTCATTTATTTATACTTTATAATTCTAATATAAAGTTTTATATTTTCAGGGTGTTACATTAACATGGTGGATTTTGATGGAAAGGTTCCCCACAAACGGCAGCGGTTGGAAGCTTGGGAGCTTCAGTTTGTCTGCTTCCCTCCAACAGAAAAAGGACCCACTCTCAAACCCCCTTGTGCTTGAAGCAACTGTGGGTACACTAAAGACGAGCAGAGCATACATAGACACTGGTGCAGCCACTGAAATTATGTTTGAGAAGTTCTTCAACCGATTGAGCAATGAGGAACGTTCGAAGCTTCAACCCTCTGGAATCTCAATAAAAGGTATTGCTGACATACCCCTCAAGCCTTTAGGGCAACTAACCCTTGACGTCCGTTTCAGTGAAGGTAGGATGGAGAGAGTCCAATCTCTCACTTTTGTGGTTATCAATATACATTCCAACTATGATGTTATCATAGGAAGGCCGGGTCAGTGTGCATTCTACATGCCTGTTTCTGTTGGTCACAGCACAATCATGTTTCCTACCGAGAGAAGGATTGCAACCCTTCGACCCACTCAAGAAGCTTACATGGTCGAAGGGGAAAGTTCAAAAAGTGAAGACGATAAGCAAGGGCTGATCATAAACCCTAAATATCCTGAACAAAGGATAAGGGTTAACCCAAGCCTCTCTCAAAAAAACCCTCTCGTACCTTGAAAAGCTACTAGTACATTATAGCGATGTCTTTGCTTGGTGCCCGGAAGACATGACGGGTATCCCTCGAAGCATTGCTGAACACGAGCTGAGGATACCACCTGATGTCAAGCCTGTTGTCCAAAAGAAGAGAAGTCTTGCACCCGAAAGAAGTTTGGCAGCATGTCAAGAGGTTGAAAAGCTTGTTTCAGCTGGAATTCTCCGGGAAGTCAAGTATTAGTCTTGGGTTGCAAACCCTGTCATGGTCCGAAAGCCCGATAATTCTTGGAGAATGTGCATCGACTTCAAGGACTTGAACAAGGCTTGTCCTAAAGATTGTTATCCACTTCCAGAAAACCGTCTTTCACACGGATAAAGGCATCTTTTGCTAACAAAAGATGCCTTTTGGCCTTAAAAATGCGGGTGCAACCTACCAACGCCTAGTTGACAAGGCTTTTGCTAGTCAAATTGGTAGAAACATGGAAGCGTATGTCGACGATTTGGTAATCAAAATCAAAACAGAATACCAAATGCTTGATGACATCCAAGAGACCTTCAAGAACCTAAGGAAGGTCAACATGAAACTCAACCCCGAGAAAGGCTCGTTTGGATTTGAAGAAGGTAAATTCCTGGGGCAATTTGTGGGAAAACAAAGTATAAAGGCCAATCCAAACAAAGTCAAAGCTGTTCTCGAAACCAAACCACCACGAAGCAAAAAGGAGGTGGAAAGCCTGAATGGGAAGCTTGCTGCCCTGAAGCGTTTTACCTCAAAGTTGGCTGAAAAGTCTTTACCTTTCTGTAAAACGCTTAAAGGGTGCTCTGACAAAAAAGGATTTCAAATGGACTGAAGAAGCTGAGGAAGCCTTCAACTAGGTGAAGCAACACCTAGCTTCCCTCCCTGACATTGCAGCCCCAGAAACAGGAGAGTTGATCTCTGTATACCTTTCAGTTGCTGAAGAAGCAATAAGTGTGGTTCTAACCATCGAATGAGACAAAGTTCAGGTACCTGTTTATTTCTTCAGCAAAACTCTAAAACTGGCAGAGATCAAGTATCCTCCTTTGGAAACACTTGCTCTAGCCCTAGTCCAAACGGCTAGAAGGCTTCGAAGGTATTTCCAAGCACACCCTATACAAGTGGTCACCGACCAACCCATTAAGAGTGTGCTTGAAAAACCGGAAAACTCAGGGCGATTAGGCAAATGGGCCGTGGAACTGGGTGAAAACAAAATCACCTATGTCCCTAGAAAAGCCATCAAAGCCCAAGTCTTGGCTGATTTCATTGTAGAAGTCCCGAAGCAAACCATCACTGAATTTAACACAGCTGCCACTAAACCCTCTGACCTTGAAGCCTGGAAGCTTTTTACCGATGGGGCTTCAAGCATTGAAAGGTCAGGGGCTGGGCTCATTCTGATCAACCATGAAGGGTTAGAATTTACATATGCTCTTCGATTTGAATTTCAGACCAACAATAATGAAGCTGAATACGAAGCATTGATAGCCTGCTTGAGTTTATCCAAGGAAATGAAGGTTCAAAAGCTTCAAGTCTTCACAGACTCGTTGCTGGTGTCAAGTGAACGACAGTTATGTTGCAAAGGAGCCCAATATGAAGAGATACAAAGAAAAATCTAAAGAGCTAATAAACACATTCCAAACATGTACCATCAAGCAAATTCCCGGGTCTCAAAACAAGAAAGTTGATGCCTTGAGTAAACTCGCCTCTCTCACCTTTGCCCACCTTACCAAAAAGGTATTAGTAGAGGTGTTGAAAACCCCATCGATTGAAGAATTGGAAGTTCAAGATGTAATCACCGAAGAAGGCCCCAATTGGATGACTCATATTAAAAAATTCCGTAAAAACGGTGAGTTACCTGCTGATCAAATAGAGGCTGAAAAGGTTAAAATCAAATCTAGGCAGTATGTGTTACAAGGTGAAATCCTCTACAAAAAGGGTTACCTTGCACCCTTACTGACATGTGTCGGTCCTAAACAAAGCCAATACTTGGTCAAAGAGGTTCACGAAGGGATTTGCGGAGCTCATTTTGGAGCAAGAACGGTTGCTAAGCTAATGAATCTTGGGTATTTTTGGCCTTCCATCCACCGAGACACCACCGAACAACTGAGAAAATGTGATTTTTGTCAAATTCATGCACCGGTCCCAAAGAGCCCCAAGCATAACCTTGTCCCGATATCCTCAGCCCGACCATTTTATAAATGGGGAATGGACATTGTCGGCCCATTCCCACCAGCCAAAGGTGGACTGAAGTTCTTATTGATGGCCATAGACTAATTCACCAAGTGGCCTGAGGTTAAACCACTTGCAAAAATCACGGGCAAACAGGTCATTGGCTTCGTTTGGGAAAACATCATTTGTCGCTATGGGTTGCCGGGAGTGCTGGTCATCGATAATGGAAAGCAATTCGCTGAAAAGCCTTTTAAAAGGATGAATCGAAGCATAGTTGAAGGAATCAAAACCCGATTGGGAAGGCATAAAAGCAATTGGCTCGAAGAGTTGCCAAGCGTTCTTTGGGCTATAAGAACAACAGAAAAAACAAGCCACAAAAGAACAACTTACAGCTTGATGTTTGGATCCGAAGCAGTGATTCCAGCTGAAGTAGGACTTGTAACTCAAAGAACATTCAACATGGATCCCGAAGCAAACAAAAAAGAGACCATGTTGAACTTACAACTACTCGAGGAAACACGAGACCAAGCTACAATCCAAGAAGCCAAGTACAAACAAATGATGGAAACTTATTACAACAAAAGAGTCAAGCATGACCGCTTCAAGCCAGGAGACCTGGTGCTTAGAAACAATGAGGCTAGTAAAAAAGAGAACCAAGGAAAACTTGGCCCAAAGTGGGAAGGGCCATATACAATCCTTGAGGCACATAAGGGCGGATCCTATAAACTAGCCGACGCAGAAGGAAAAAAGCTTCCGAGACATTGGAATGGAAAGACCCTTAAAAGGTTCCATGTCTGATCAAGAAATATTGGTTTGTATTTTACAAGTTGTATTTCAAGAGTTGTCCTATGCTCACTTTTTGTAAAACAATATCTCTTGAATGAATTATGATGTTTTATCAAATTTGTCTTTCTATCCTAAAATCAGGTTGAGAACCTAGCAAAAAACTCCATGACAAGGGCTATGTAAGGGGATGAGCTCCCAGGCCATATCACTCAATAGGTTCAAGGGTTGAATGAACCTATATAAGGGGTGAGTTCCTAAATCAATGCAACTCCATGAGACTTATGAAATAATCAAAAACAAAGTTGTCTCATAGATAGGTCTGTACAGCCTACACCAAATATTCCTTAAGCCTTATAAAACTTATCAAAAACAGGCTTACGAACTAAAATCAAACAAAGGAAAGTAATAACTAGGATAGGTTGTGACAACCCGTAACTTTGAGGTAAAAACCCATCTATTTCTCATTTATAAATCAAATCTTATATTTATTTTATTTGATGGATTAATTATATGCTTATTTAAATTTTAGTGCGTCAACGAATATTTGAAACCAAATCTTTATCGTATTGTACCGACCCGAACCGTTTGAAGTAAAACACATGTCTCGCTTGTCGAATCAACCCACTCACGTACTGTCATCCCAACTTTATGGTGGAGACATATAATTATTTTAATAGATATGTACATATGAGAAAATGCTCATTGCCAAAGTATTTTATTTGTTTTAAAACACTTACATATCCACAGGGACCATCTTGCGTTTTTTTTTTTGGTGTTCAACCCAAACCGCCCCCATCCCATATGTATAATTTTAGTTATGTAAACATGTTTATTTATTTATTTGGATAACTTCTCTAATAAAAAAAAAACCCTTACCTACGTTCAATAAAAACTAACGATCCCTCCTCCCATCTTCACAGTTGACGTCCAAGAACTCTAAGGAAACACATTCAAGTCCTTTAGCCTCCATATCTAGCGATTCCTCTAGTTCACAACTTGGTAATTCTTTTGATTATAATTGATATTTTTTTATGATGTTTAGTATTTTGGCTGCGATCGTTTGGTGTACTTGATGATTCGATGTTATATAAAGTGCTAGATGTTAGAGATCGTATGTTTATAAAGTTCGGGTCGTTGTGAGTTCGGTTAGGTCGCTAGGGTTTTGTTACCGGTCAAATCTTGGGTTTTGTGTTAATTGTTAATGTTCATGTATGATCTTTGTTGGAACTATCTTGGCTGCGTTTTTATGTATAGGTGATGACGTTTGGATGTCATCGTTGATCACGGGTTCGGATATGTGTATCGGGTGATGTTTATGGGTTTAACTTGATGGTTGATGACAAAGTAGTTGCTACACGATCTATATTGTGATAAAAACCTGCTGTGATTAATGTTTTTGTGTCTCGGGTTCGCTAGTTATTGTTTGCGGGATTGGGAAATGAAAACAGGAAATCTGTCAAACGAATTCAGCCAACTTCAGTTGGCTGTAAACGGATCATTACAAATCGAAAAATTGATTTTCTGAAGTCTAAATTATGTGTTTTCGAAAAACGAATCAAATGGCACTGGAATCATATTTTTTTGAGGTCGTTTGCTACTTTTAAAGGTCTGTTTTGTACAGCAGCAAAAGCTGCATTTTTACTGCAGAAATGTGTGTTATGTTTTTCATCATAACTAGAAATCTGTATAGAATTAGGTCACGAAATTTATACTGTAGATGACCACTGATGTCATTGTAATTCTCCAACTGGAATTTCGTCAATCGGACTTACGATAAATTTTA
The DNA here is from genome assembly GCA_030545235.1 of Helianthus tuberosus. Taxonomy (NCBI): domain Eukaryota; kingdom Viridiplantae; phylum Streptophyta; class Magnoliopsida; order Asterales; family Asteraceae; genus Helianthus; species Helianthus tuberosus. The sequence continues at coordinate 134,958,468 of CM060363.1, forward strand.
AATGAATTTTTCCGTGGACTGCAGTCAGAAAGTGACGAATCTGATTGCAGCCCGGTAAATGAATTTTATAAAATAATTGGTGATGAATTGGATCCCGAGATTTTGGCACAATAATATATGGACCGTTTAAAACATTCTGTAAAAATTTGGGAATTTTTCGAATAAGTTAACTATTTTATTAAAATTCCCAAAAACAGCCCACTTTTGGATGTTAAAGTTGAAACAACATAAGTAGTAGTTTGCGTGTCTAAATGTCGGGTATGTTATCTGAGGATGATATAATGTGTTATGTGTCAATGAAAGTGTTGTGTGCAATATCGTATGCTTGCTTTTGAATGGTTATAGTTGGGACGTTATATGGGCGTGAACTGTTAAAGTGGGTGCGTATTATGTGATAGATGCGTGTAGGAACTTTGTGCTTTATTTAAAACCAGTAATAAACTATATGGTAATCATAATAGGACGTGATTGACCAACCCTGATCGTTAGCTATTTTAAGAGTTCAACCGAGCAACCAAAGGTGAGTTCACACTTTCTATAAGGCATGGGATTCCCGGTGGTTGGGAATGGGTTAAGAAACTAAAACGGAACCTGCATATTCTTCTTGGGTAGAATATGTACCTCCATCCTCGTTGAGAAGGATGACAACATTTAACCTGCGTAATCTCCTTGTGTAGATTATGTACCCTCGTCCTCGGTTGGGAAGGACGACAACAAATAACTTATTAGACAAAACTCTATCATGAAGTCCCTCATTTTTATATCGACTTAATCGCCGGGCCAATAGTGAGCGGGTCATTAGTTAATATCGCTATTAGGGTTGACAAGCCTCACACCATGCCGGGAGGGCGAGCATGTACTAATGGATCTGGGCACTTAGTCAATGATGATAGACATTGACGTAGGGCACTACTTTCTCAGTCAGTTGTCGATATGGTAATGGTCTAGTGGGTACATGGGGTAGCCCCCACTGGTTATGGTTTGGGAAACAAGGAACTGATTAACTACTGGTTTTCGAATGAACTTATAATTTTTGGAACAACTTTAAAATGGACAACCAACTGTGAACTCGCTCAACTTTGTTGTTGATTCGTTGTTACATGCCTTGCAGGTCTTTAGGTACATATTGTTGGAACGTGCTATCTAGGAGGCTGGAGTGGTCATGGGTTGAGATACATGGAATTGCAACACAAGACTAATGGTTTTTACATATGGTTTATAAACACTTAACGATTGAATTATGCTTCCGCTGTATACTGTGAAAATATTTGTAACGTTGTAACACTTAATGTTAATAAATAAAAGTTTTATTTAAATATACCTATGAGTTCAATGTGATTGGTGGCTAGATTCGGGTACGTCACACGCCTCGCGGGGGTACCCGCATGTGGTATTTTGGGGGTGTGACAGATTGGTATCAGAGCCATTGGTTATAGTGAACTTGGTTTTAAAAAGGGGAAAAACGTTTTTGTAAAACCAGACTATAACCGAACAGTTCTGACAACGTGAATACGACCATGACACTCAGCTTCAGATTGCAAGGTTCGTCTCTCGTATACTCATTGTACTACATAACAAGTGAACACTTATGATATTGCATGTGATTGCACGTTTAGCACAACAATATGAATTCATGTATTACTTTCATGTGTTATGTGACGGATAGGGTGGTATTTCCCTAAACATTCATGACTTACGCTTCGTGATGCTCTTTGTTTGGTACTCGAGTTTGAGGAACCATTTGACATGAGTTAAGAGGAGCTGAGATGAGCATGCAAATCACAATATTATTGTGGGTGCGCACATAATAATAATGTGGGGTGCATGCGAGTCCCAGTGAGGCTTAACAAGTGAAAAAGGGGTTCCGTTCCGTTATTTGATCGATGTGAAACGTAACAAACCTATAGGGGTCATAGCAGGGATTGTCCCCTACTCGAACGTGAACTTTTCATTCATCTATGGATCCTTTCGAATCTTGATGCTATCGAGTATTACCTGAACACCCATCTGAACACCTAGCGAACCGTGTAGAATGTTAGGTGCTTATACGAACGTCCCTGAGTTGGATGTTGCAGCGTCGAATGATTGATCGATACCTTTCATACTCCTCTTCGTTTGCTGAAACTCATGTATTGACGTCTTAGATCCCGAAGTGTGATCACTTCTGCAACACTCTCGTAACAGACCGTGAATTACTCAAACAACTTGCAACATCGATGGACAGGAGGTTGAGCGTGATACTTTACCGACCTCAGTACTTTGATGACCCTGATTACCGGCAACGAGCACCAGCGAATTGGCTTCAATCGAATCCTTAACCCTTGTCAGTGGCTCATGGGAGTCAACAATTACGAATCAATCGGGACATAAGCAATGACAATCGACTATAACGTGGAATGTGTAACTGCCAGCACAGTGAGTAGCGCTTTAGGATGTGGCTCAGAATGTGAAAAGATGGACTTGATGGTGAAGAATCGTAGGGCTTCGTTTCGAGCAACGGCGTTGGGAGCAGCAGTCACAGCGACAACAAGGTATTCGTAACCCTAGCCTACAGTATGGAAATAAAGGTGCCTACAACATGGATTGGCCGTGGTTAAGTTAAGAAGACAACGAGCAAAGGAACAACGACAATACTTGAAATGAAAACAGCAACACTGGAAATGATGCTCATGGAAGGGCATTTAGGGTTGACGGGGGCGATGCCAGGATGGTGGCAACTTGGAAGCTTGTATGCGTAGCTAATCACTTCGTCTCTGTCCTGTTTAACCCTGATGCTTCTCGAAAGGCTGATGGCAAGTCAATTGAAGCATCATATGTTTGTAGGGATGCTAATTCAACCGTGTGGGACAATTCTACTACCCACGATGGTGTTAATGCAGTGGTCAGTATGGGTTAATAAACATGTTAGTCACCAATAAGCAATCAAGTAATTCCCCTAGTCCCACTAGTCTATCCTCCCAGCCTCTCAGACTAAACTTCCTAGTCCCACTAGACTATCCTCCCAGCCTCTCAGACTTAACCTCCTAGTCCCACTAGACTATCCTCCCAGCCTCTCAGACTGAATCTCCTAATCTCCCGACCAGATCCAGCCACCCGGCTGAATTCCCTTTTCCGAAGGTCTTAAATGCATGTTTCCTAAACCCTCAGAGTGTTGTGTACTGTATGTAATTGTTTTGTGTACCGTGTATAAAAATCACAATAGCGTATGCTTGAAAACAAAATTTTGACTATTTGTTTTTCGGCACCGGTTGGAGACCATATTCGAGTACTAGGCGTTCTGTACGTATTCAACGTCTTAATAGTCTAAGTCCCAGAGAAAAAGTGAGGTTAGATCCTAGGTATCACAACAGAAACCTAATTCGTTGTAACCTATAGCTCTGATACCAATCTGTCACACCCCGAAATTATCAGAGCTGGCGTGACTGGACTGGTATCTTCCTTGCACAGCGGAAGCAAATAAGCTAAGTCTTTTAGAAAATGAACGCCCACTAAGTACTCGACACCACATGGCTCTCCTATTCCAACCGTGCCTTTACTTCGAAATGCAACCTGAGAAAGAAACATGCGAAAAAGTCAACATAAAGTTGAGCGAGTCCATAGTTTGTTTGTAAAAGATTTGAAATAAATCTTTTGAGTTGTGAAAGATTTGAAATAAATCTTTGGAATAACCGGTTTTTGAAATAGTATTGAGAAAACGAATTTAAAAATCATTTTCTTGCCAAGTTATATGGAAACGTTGTGTTTGTAACACAGTATGTTCATAAAAACCATGCATTTGTAAAGTCTTGTATTTGTAATGTTCGTATAACCGTCAATGCCCACCCTGACTTTGACTTCATACCCGCATAATCCTATGCTTTGGATTTTGTATAAAACATGGCATTTAATTTGTATGAACAAGTATTTTTTTGTAAGTATATAATCCCCGGTATGTAGCAAATAAGGAAAAAGAGATCACCAATGGTTTGCAAGGCCATTGATATGTGTAAAGTGCCGTAGGAAGACTCAAACCTAGCGGATTTTGCGTTGGGTACAAAGTCACCCCGAGGTCCGTTCTGTTGGGCCTGGGGCTGGGCTCGCTACACCCAGATAGATCGACCGCTTACGTCCCTCGGTCCTACAATGAGGATTAATGGCCTCCAGTTCCCGCCTACTCACTCACATGATCTGTACGTCCTAACCCTCCTTACGCTAAACATACCATGTGTAAAAATGTCTGTAATCCTTTTGTAATATGTCTATATATGAAAATCCATGGTCTCCCCGACCGTAAATCCCTGGTCTCCCCGACCGTAACTCCCTGGTCTCCCCGACCAAATCCCTGGTCTCCCCGACCGTAAATCAATCACATTTCGAAAATAAGCATTTGTTTTGTAAAAACCGGTATGTTTAGTATAAACCTTTCGTAAATCATTTGAGTTCCTCGAAATCCCTTCGTAATATGATTTAGAAATACGAGTTTTGCGTTTGTTCAAAACTTTGTATGTTTTTGCAAAACGTGCATGTCTTTCCACCCCGAAAACATTTACAAAAATGTAAAACAGTAAAAAGTGGGGGTTATGAACTCGCCTGAATATTCCCTGTGCAAAGCTAGCTAATTATGACTTCGATGATGTCGTTTCCAAGGCTTGACTTGCTAGCGTGCATTCTACAATATTCCTAACACGGGAATACCTAATAAGTTTCTAAATAAACGCAGTATCTAAACTACGTGTCATCGAGCTCTACCGAATCGTTAATCGAACGATTCAGCGGTAAATTGTCAACTTAAAAGAAGCGAAGAAGTTATACTTGTGTAGTTCGTTCATTCGTCGGTATTTAAGAAGTCTTGAAAAGACTTAGTTCTCGAGGGGTTTAAAATATATGAATATTTATATAAGTATATAAATACATTGTTATAATCGCGTTAGTTGTCTCGAGAATTTGTACGTGTATGTAAGGTATATTTACATGAAAGTATATCAAATTCGTACGAAAATTATATAATAAACTCGTATTATATATTGCTTTCGTTTGACCTTTGTCAAGATTTTCGTATATGCCGCTCCGGCGTATAAAATAAATATGAAAAATTATATTTATTTTATAAAAGAATCGTCAAGTTGTCGTGTTTGAAAATAAATATACAACTATATTTATTTTTATAAAAGAGCTCGTGTCGTGCGATATTTGAAATAAATATAAAACTATATTTATTTTTATAAAAGCATTCGTATTGTTTAATACTTGAAATAAATATACAAACTATATTTATTTTGTAAAAACGAATTCATGTTGTTTGACATTTGAAATATATATGTAAACTATATTTATTTGTCGTTGAAATCATATCCGTATCGTTGTTTTCGAAAGTAGTAAAGTGTTGTCGAAAGCAAAATTTACCTTTGTGTATGTATTCGTTTGACAGTTTCGTTTTTATAATAAGACTCGTTTTATTTTACGGATTTTCTCGAAAAACGGTCAGAGTTTCCTCTGTTTTTGGACGCCCCGACAACACAAGTTGTCGTCATTTTATCAAAAATCAATCAAGTTTCAACAATGTATACGTATGAAATCAATTTATATGAAAGCTAAATAATAATTCGAGTATTTTTTTAACTAATCATTTCGTCGATTTTATTCGGTTCAAGCTCGTTTTTGCGTATATAAAACCATAAAAATAACAAAGCAATCGTGCCGTAAAATCTTTACCAATCCTTGCGTCGAGCCATTAACTGAGTTGACCGAGTCAACTGAGTTGACTGGTTGAGTTGACCGAGTTAACTCATTGTGATGACCAGGTCTGACCGAGTCTACTTGGTTTGACCGAGTCGAACCGAAATACACCGAGTCGAGCCGAGTTGGACTGAGTCGAGCCGAACCCGTCGCTGAAACTGCTGACTGAGTTGACCCGGGCCCGAGCTGAGTTGACCCGAGATAACCGGCTGACCCGTTGACCGACTTTGACTGTTGACCCTAGCCGAGACGTCACCCAAACCCATAAACTGAACCGTGACTGAACCGCGGCTTGAACCCAAACCTGCAGAACCGAAGCTGAAAAACCGATCTGAGAACTTGAACTGATCTCGAACAACCGAACAACATCAACATCATCAGCAACCGACATTAATTTTTCAGAAAAAATAAAGGAAACGGGGGAGAGTTTTACCGGAAACTTGTCGGATAAGGTCTTGGACCGCCGGACTTTTGACATTGACCGCCGGATAATTGAACCGACCACCGGATAATTGAGCCGACCGCCGGTTTTTCTCTCTCTCCTTCAGTCTCTCTCTCTCTCTTCGCTTCTGTCATGTCGCCGTCGCTCACCACCACCGTATAAACTAACCAACCGGCGGTCCGAGCTTTTGACCGCCGGTTCTTCACCTCTTCCGGTTTCTCTCTCTCGGTCTCTCTCTCTCGTCTCGTCTCTCTTTCTCTCTTCTGTCGCACCGCCACACCCCCACCGTCCGGTGGTGGTGGTTTTCCGATCAACCAGATCAAACAAGGGGGGTGCTCGTTGGAGGTGAACAGGAGAGTGTGTGTGTGTCTGATTTGCGGCTGACACCGGCCGGAATCACTCCGGCTCCGGTCGCCGGAAAGTGTAACAGAGCGAGCGAGAGAGGTCGGGTCGTGTGTGTTGTTTTGTTTGTCTGATCAAATGAGACAATAGTAAGGGTAGGCACCCTTTTATAATTAGGATTTACTAATGGGCTTTAGGCTTGGGCCCAAGGCCTACAAGCCCAGTCCCCGCGTTTAAGAGCCTGAAATTCTCCACGAGGCCCGTTTTCGCTCCTGCGCGTCGTGAATCGTCATAAATTGTTATTTTAGTTCAAAATATGTAAAAATAGCGTCGATAATCGTTATTAATCGCGTACGTTCGACGGTTTCGTTAAAATCGCGTAAATGCCCCGTTTGCCGTTCCTGATCCGTTTTCCGATCCGATTTCAACTACGTATATTAAAATTCGAAAACGAAGCCAAATATATCATAATGTATCAATATCACGACGAAGTTCGAGTCTGGTGCGTCAGTTCCGTCGTTGATTGTCGGTGCGCTACCGTTTCCGCGTTTCTCGTTCGCTTCTGTGTTTTGTGGCGTACGAAAGTACGATATATTCACAAAATTAATTTCATGAATATATAATTTTCATAGAAAATCCGTATTTGTCGGCGTTGTCAGTATTTTGTACGGTTTCGTTTCGTTATCGCTTAACGTTTAGCATGTTTCTCCGCAAATCACCGGTCGCGCACTGTAAAGTCGGATAGACGTTCCTAGGCACTCCAAAGGCCTAATTAAGTTAATTCACGTTGTAAACACTATTTATTATCGTGTTAATTATTTGTTAATCATGTAATTAAGATCCGTAAATTACGGGTTTTCACATTCTCCCCCTGTTACAGAAATTTCGTCCTCGAAATTTAGATATGTTATCTCCTCAGAATTGTGTTGTTCGCAGGTAAGTCCGAATAATAACAAAGTGAATGACCGCGTAATCGAATCAAGACTTATTCGAATCATGTGAATTTAATGACATTCCTCAACAATAAGAACCCAACGGTTTAAAAGAGATGTGCTTCAAAAATTGATGTCAAAGGAAACAAGACGTATAGGTATTGTCACTAATGTGACTAAGTTAACAGGGATCCAACCATGAACAGGAACTTCGACCAATCGAATTCCATACGAACGTTTATAACATGTAAATGAGTTCTAGAAGCAATAACACCCAGTGGATGAACTTAGAATCAACAAGCTCAAATATAACAGTTTGCATGAAACGCCCGACCGTGATCAGCACAAGCTGCAAGTTATATAGACGCCATAAGGTGTCATAGTGAACGAAGTAATTCGAATATAGCGGTGATCGAACAAGTATCACCTGTTGTTTTGCATGAAACACTCAATCATATGGTTAGCCCAAGCTACAAGTTCGTTCCAACACCACAAGGGGTCGTAGTGATTAAAGCAACTCAATAATAGCGGTGATCAAACAAGTTCACCGTGTTTGAAGTCAATTGAAAGCGCAATGAAGTAAATATGAATGTTTATTCCAACAAACATCAAAAGATTTTCAATTGACAACGGAACATCAAAGAAATAATGTTTTCGATCGAAGATGAAGAAGAAATGAATATCGCAAAACTTTCGATCGATGTAGAGAGGACCGTTAGGAGGTACACCAGAATATATAATGAATTTGTGTACCATTGCCTTAACACACGATTGTGTTAAGACTGCTGTAATATGTTAAGCCAAAGCGGATTTAATCTAAATCAATAAATAAGTAATTAAATCCGGGCATAAGATATGTAAACGAGTTTAGCGCAAGGTTCAAATAAGTGAAAATACCACCACAAGGTGTCGAAATCAACAATTTAATGGAGTCGAATACCAAACAAGTTTACCACGACTCGGAACAAATGAAGTGCTCGTTAAAAATTGATTTGAATATGATGCTCCCAATACATCATATGGTGTCTCGAATCGAATAAGTGTAATGAGCAAGTTCAAACAATTGAACTTGGTTTTAGCTCAATCCGACAATAGATATATGTATCGATAAGAAAACTTTCGGCATGGTCACAACGAAAAACCATGTATGTAACTTGTAAAGAAATGATCGTGACACAATGACCATTAAGAGGGGTAGAGATACGAAAATCTACTCAGTAAATGTGAAATTCAAAATTTCAATAATAGAAATTTGAGGACTTTACCTGGGGTTGCATGTGATGCCCGATTGTTAGGTGACATTACCATGGAATGTCGAACATATCGTATTCGTCGTTATGAGTTAGGGGGAATGAGGAGACATTCGTCTTCTCCTTGGCGTGTTTCGTGTCGTTTGCAGGACCGCGTGACAAGTTGCCGTTTCCTGGTCGTTAGTTCTCCTGCTGACAGGAATCTAGCGTCGTCGTTGAATTGCGCCATCGTGTCTTTTCAAAGGCCTCGCCTCGCTAGTTGTATGTGTCGTACTTCAACCTCCGTTGATGTATAGCTTAAGTTTCACATATACCTGTGCACTAGCGTTGTGTGTCGCGTAGAATGTGATGTACCCCGACATCCGTTGACGTAAAGATTTAAGTTTCATGTATTCTCGTGCACTAACGTTTCGTTATGCGTAGGCTGCCTGCTCGGGAAGTTAAAATGTCATAGACAATATGGATAATAGTGTGTGCCCGAGTTAATATTCGCGGTTCCTACGTGATGACCTTTAATAAACACACACATGCACAAATAATCAATCATATAATCAAATAAACATGTTAGTCACCAATAAGCAATCAAGTAATTCCGCTAGTCCCACTAGTCAATCCTCCCAGCCTCTCAGACTGAACTTCCTAGTCCCACTAGACTATCCTCCCAGCCTCTCAGACTGAATCTCCTAGTCCCACTAGACTATCCTCCCAGCCTCTCAGACTGAATCTCCTAGTCTCCCGACCAGATCCAGCCACCCGGCTGAATTCCCTTTTCCGAAGGTCTTAAATGCATGTTTCCTAAACCCTCAGAGTGTTGTGTACTGTATGTAATTGTTTTGTGTACCGTGTATAAAAATCACAATAGCGTATGTTTGAAAACAAAATTTTAACTGTTTGTTTTTCGGCACCGGTTGGAGACCATATTCGAGTACTAGGCGTTCTGTACGTATTCAACGTCTTAATAGTCTAAGTCCCAGAGAAAAAGTGAGGTTAGAGCCTAGGTATCACAACAGAAACCTAATTCGCTGTAACCTATAGCTCTGATACCAATCTGTCACACCCCGAAATTATCAGAGCTGGCGTGACTGGACTGGTATCTTCATTGCACAGCGGAAGCAAATAAGCTAAGTCTTTTAGAAAATGAACGCCCACTAAGTACTCGACACCACATGGCTCTCCTATTCCAACCGTGCCTTTACTTTGAAATGCAACCTGAGAAAGAAACATGCGAAAAAGTCAACATAAAGTTAAGCGAGTCCATAGTTTGTTTGTAAAAGATTTGAAATAAATCTTTTGAGTTGTGAAAGATTTGAAATAAATCTTTGGAATAACCGGTTTTTGAAATAGTATTGAGAAAACGAATTTAAAAATAATTTTCTTGCCAAGTTATATGGAAACGTTGTGTTTGTAACACAGTATGTTCATAAAAACCATGCATTTGTAAAGTCTTGTATTTGTAATGTTCGTATAACCGTCAATGCCCACCCTGACTTTGACTTCATACCCGCATAATCCTATGCTTTGGATTTTGTATAAAACATGGTATTTAATTTGTATGAACAAGTATTTTTTTGTAAGTATATAATCCCTCGTATGTAGCAAATAAGGAAAAAGAGATCACCAATGGTTTGCAAGGCCATTGATATGTGTGAAGTGCCGTAGGAAGACTCAAACCTAGCGGATTTTGCGTTGGGCACAAAGTCACCCCGAGGTCCGTTCTGTTGGGCCTGGGGCTGGGCTCGCTACACCCAGATAGATCTACCGCTTACATCCCTCGGTCCTACAATGAGGATTAATGGCCTCCAGTTCCCGCCTACTCACTCACATGATATGTACGTCCTAACCCTCCTTACGCTAAACATAGCATGTGTAAAAATGTCTGTAATCCTTTTGTAATATGTCTATGTATGAAAATCCATGGTCTCCCCGACCGTAAATCCCTGGTCTCCCCGACCGTAACTCCCTGGTCTCCCCGACCAAATCCCTGGTCTCCCCGACCGTAAATCAATCACATTTCGAAAATAAGCATTTGTTTTGTAAAAACCGGTATGTTTAGTATAAACCTTTCGTAAATCATTTGAGTTCCTCGAAATCCCTTCGTAATATGATTTAGAAATACGAGTTTTGCGTTTGTTCAAAACTTTGTATGTTTTTGCAAAACGTGCATGCCTTTCCACCCCGAAAACATTTACAAAAATGTAAAACAGTAAAAAGTGGGGGTTATGAATTCGCCAGAATATTCCCTGTGCAAAGCTAGCTAATTACGACTTCGATGATGTCGTTTCCAAGGCTTGACTTGCTAGCGTGCATTCTACAATATTCCTAACACGGAATACCTAATAAGTTTCTAAATAAACGCAGTATCTAAACTACGTGTCATCGAGCTCTACCGAATCGTTAATCGAACGATTCAGCGGTAAATTGTCAACTTAAAAGAAGCGAAGAAGTTATACTTGTGTAGTTCGTTCATTCGTCGGTATTTAAGAAGTCTGGAAAAGACTTAGTTCTCGAGGGTTTAAAATATATGAATATTTATATAAGTATATAAATACATTGTTATAATCGCGTTAGTTGTCTCGAGAATTTGTACGTGTATGTAAGGTATATTTACATGAAAGTATATCAAATTCGTACGAAAATTATATAATAAACTCGTATTATATATTGCTTTCGTTTGACCTTTGTCAAGATTTCCGTATATGCCGCTCCGGCGTATAAAATAAATATGAAAAATTATATTTATTTTATAAAAGAATCGTCGAGTTGTCGTGTTTGAAAATAAATATACAACTATATTTATTTTTATAAAAGAGCTCGTGTCGTGCGATATTTGAAATAAATATAAAACTATATTTATTTTTATAAAAGCATTCGTATTGTTTAATACTTGAAATAAATATACAAACTATATTTATTTTGTAAAACGAATTCATGTTGTTTGACATTTGAAATATATATGTAAACTATATTTATTTTTCGTTGAAATCATATCCGTATCGTTGTTTTCGAAAGTAGTAAAGTGTCGTCGAAAGCAAAATTTACCTTTGTGTATGTATTCGTTTGACAGTTTCGTTTTTATAATAAGACTCGTTTTATTTTACGGATTTTCTCGAAAAACGGTCATAGTTTCCTCTGTTTTTGGACGCCCCGACAACACAAGTTGTCGTCATTTTATCAAAAATCAATCAAGTTTCAACAATGTATACGTATGAAATCAATTTATATGAAAGCTAAATAATAATTCGAGTATTTTTTTAACTAATCATTTCGTCGATTTTATTCGGTTCAAGCTCGTTTTCGCGTATATAAAACCATAAAAATAACAAAGCAATCGTGCCGTAAAATCTTTACCAATCCTTGCGTCGAGCCGTTAACTGAGTTGACCGAGTCAACTGAGTTGACTGGTTGAGTTGACCGAGTCAACTCACTGTGATGACCAGGTTTGACCGAGTCGACTCGGTTTGACCGAGTCGAACCGAAATACACCGAGTTGAGCCGAGTTGGACTGAGTCGAGCCGAACCCGTCACTGAAACTGCTGACTGAGTTGACCCGGGCCCGAGCTGAGTTGACCCGAGATAACCGGCTGACCCGTTGACCGACTTTGACTGTTGACCCTGGTCGAGACGTCACCCAAACCCATAAACTGAATCATGACTGAACCATGGCTTGAACCCAAACCTGCAGAACCGAAGCTGAAAAACCGATCTGAGAACTTGAACTGATCTCGAACAACCGAAAAACATCAACATCATCAGCAACCGACATTAATTTTTCAGAAAAAGTAAAGGAAATGGGGGAGAGTTTTACCGAAAACTTGTCGGATAAGGTCTTGGACCGCCGGACTTTTGACATTGACCGCCGGATAATTGAACCGACCGCCAGATAATTGAGCCGACCGCCGGTTTTTCTCTCTCTCCTTCAGTCTCTCTCTCTCTCTTCGCTTCTGTCATGTCGCCGTCGCTCACCACCACCGTATAAACTAACCAACCGGCGGTCCGAGCTTTTGACCGCCGGTTCTTCACCTCTTCCGGTTTCTCTCTCTCGGTCTCTCTCTCTCGTCTCGTCTCTCTTTCTCTCTTCTGTCGCACCGCCACACCACCACCGTCCGGTGGTGGTGGTTTTCCGATCAACCAGATAAAACAAGGGGGGTGCTCATTGGAGGTGAACAGGAGAGTGTGTGTGTGTCTGATTTGCGGCTGACACTGGCCGGAATCACTCTGGCTCTGGTCGCCAGAAAGTGTAACAGAGCGAGCGAGAGAGAGAGGTCGGGTCGTGTGTGTTGTTTTGTTTGTCTGATCAAATGAGACAATAGTAAGGGTAGGCACCCTTTTATAATTAGGATTTACTAATGGGCTTTGGGCTTGGGCCCAAGGCCTACAATCCCAGTCCCCGCGTTTAAGAGCCTGAAATTCTCCACGAGGCCCGTTTTCGCTCCTGCGCGTCGTGAATCGTCATAAATTGTTATTTTAGTTCAAAATATGTAAAAATAGCGTCGATAATCGTTATTAATCGCGTGCGTTCGACGGTTTCGTTAAAATCGCGTAAATGCCCCGTTTGTCGTTCCTGATCCGTTTTCCGATCCGATTTCAACTGCGTATATTAAAATTCGAAAACGAAGCCAAATATATCATAATGTATCAATATCACGACGAAGTTTGAGTCCGGTGCGTCAGTTCCGTCGTTGATTATCGGTGCGCTACCGTTTCCGCGTTTCTCGTTCGCGTCTGTGTTTTGTGGTGTACGAAAGTACGATATATTCACAAAATTAATTTCATGAATATAAAATTTTCATAGAAAATCCGTATTTGTCGGCGTTGTCAGTATTTTGTACGGTTTCATTTCGTTTTTGCTTAACATTTAGCATGTTTCTCCGCAAATCACCGTTCGCGCACTGTAAAGTCGGATAGACGTTCCTAGGCACTCCAAAGGCCTAATTAAGTTAATTCGCGTTGTAAACACTATTTATTATCGCGTTAATTATTTGTTAATCACGTAATTAAGATCCGTAAATTACGGGTTGTCACAGAGGGGAAGTTGTCGTCTGTCATAAAGTATCCGAGTGGTGCAGAGGTTAGAAACAATTCAGCAGTGAAGGCCAGAAGTGTCCATTGAAGGATTACCCAGCCATGATAGCACTCGTTACTGATGTCAAGACTAAGGAAATGAGGATTGAGGATCCACCAATTGTTCGTGATTTCTCCCTAAGTGCTACCAGAAAAACTATCAGGTTTACCTTCACATCTTCAGGTGGAGTATCAGATCGGTATCATGTCAGAAGCAGCCCTCGGTTGCTGGAACTGCCTAATCAACTTTAGGAACTATTGGACATGAGTTTTGTCGGATCTAGTTTTTCGCTTTGGGGAGCCCCGGTTATACCAGTGAAGATAAGCCCTTTCGTATGTGTACCGATTATCGAGAACGTAACAAGGTGACAGTTAGGAACCGCTTGTCTTGACCATGTATTGGCCACCTGTCGACCAGTTGCAAGGAACAAGCTTCCATTCGGGGATTGGCTAGCGAACGAACTATCATCAGATGGAAGTCCAAGAGGAGAATGCTCTTAGAACAGCACGTCGAACGCAATGCAGCCATTTCAACTTTGTACACCTTGATCATTGAGTTGATCAACACACCAGCAGCTTCAGGGATCACATGAATCGACCGTATTTGTTGGCGACGTTCTGAATCATGACCAGGAGAAAGGAACACCGTGGGTGGCATATGTATCCTATTTCAGCACTTCTGTGGGAGGAGCCATTACGTGCGAGTCTTGTTAAATGTCACATCTAGATTCGAGAGATGCATTTTGATCATGTAACCAACGGAATGGGAATACACATGGATCTCGCTAAGATGCATCTTGTTAGAAACTGATCGACACCAAAAATTCCTTCGGGGATGCAGTAATTCCTTGGTTTCGCTAGATACTGTCGCAGCTTACTCACAGGATTTTCGAAGGTCGCACAGCTTAAATCTTTTAGCCCAGCAGGGTGCTGTGTTCGTGAAAGACGAAACAGGAGGACGTCTTTTCAGCTTTCGAATTTCAACTCTGCAATGCACTGAGCATCGACTTTACCCGAGGGTGCGGGTGATTTAGTGGTATACCATGATGGTCCGAATCAGAGTCCCAGTTACACACTGACGCAACACGAGAGAGTGATGACTTACGTGATGGAGTTACAAAGAGGAAATGCACGACACACAACTGGAGGTGAAAACCGTGGCCTTGGGATTTTAGATGGAGGCATTACTTGGACGGTACCAGATGCGTTATTTAGACCGATCATAAGGGCCTCCCGTGTATCTTGGCTTCGACAGAGCTAAATCAGTTAATGGCATCACTGGAGGGAACTTTAGGATGATTACAACTATGAAACTTGAACATGCACGAGCTTTGCAGCTCACTATCGACTCTAACTTACCTAATCCGACTCGCCCTGTTCAAACTGGAGAACTGAAGGAAGAGGATTTTCAAGTTGAACCCATGCGGGGCATGGAGAAGCAACCTTGACAGGTCTGACGATATTCGCTACCTCATGGAACGAGTGTGGATCTCATTATACAGTAACTGTAGGGAATTTATGTTGAGCAAAGCACCGGCCTTGATATTCTAGTCGTCTGGGTTTTGATGAGAGACATTAGGATTTATAAACCTTGTACTGGTAATCGGGCATGAAGGCCCACCTAGTTGGGTATGGGAATGATGTTTGACTTATGGGAAAGTCAAGGTGAAGTGTTAGCAACCAGAAACACCTATATGGAAAGCGAAAATAGACTGCCATGGATTTTGTCATTGGTTACCTAGATCTCAACGAGGAAACGATACCATTTGGGTGATAGTGGATCGACTAACCAAATCTGCACACTTTCTCGCTATCAAGGAAACGGATAAGTTCTCTACTCTGGCAGACGTCTATCTTAAGGAAGTGGTATCGAGGCACGGGGTGCCAACCCCCATCATTTCTGATCGTGACCCACGATTTGCATCTGATTTGTGGCAAGCGATGCACAAATCCTTTGGCTCACGTCTAGACATGAACACAGCATATCATCCACAGACGGATGGGCAGACTGAACGCACTATCCAAACTCTTAAAGACATGCTCCGAGCATGTGTAATCGACTTTGGCAACGGCTGGGAAAGACACCTCCCTTTAGTGGAGTTTTCGTATAACAATAGTTTCCACACCAGCATCCAGGCTGCTCCGTTCGAGGCTTTGTATGGACGGAAATGCCGATCACCGCTATGCTGGGCAGAAGTGGGTGACAGCCAAATCACTGGCCCAGAGCTCGTTGTCGACACAACATAGAAAATTGCTCAAATCAGACAAAGAATGGCGGCAACTCGTGACCGTCAGAAAAGCTACGCTCACAAGCGCAGGAAACCGCTCGAGTTCCAGGTTGGGGATCGAGTGCTACTTAAAGTCTCACCTTGGAAAAGTGTGGTTCGCTTTGGCAAACGGGGCAAGCTTAATCCGCGTTATGTTGGACCTTTCAAAATCACTGAGAAGATCGGCAAGGTGGCGTATAGATTGAATCTGCCCGAAGAGCTCAGTGGTGTTCACGACGTAATCCGCGTTATGGACTGGGAAATTAAGACTCTTAAACGTAACAGGATACCTATTGTTCGAGTTCGTTGGAACTCCCGTCGTGGCCCAGAGTTCACCTGGGAACGAGAAGACCAAATGAAACGCAAGTATCCTCAGTTGTTTAAGAAAGATGAGTTCGATAATGAAGCTACTACTGAATTTCGGGACGAAATTCCAAACCAACAGGGGGATGATGTGATACCCAAGGAAAACGCAAAACACAACTAGCTTCCTCAGTGACTACGTGCTAAATTTCAGGACGAAATTTCTTTCAACTTGGGGATAATGTGACAACCCGTAACTTTGAGGTAAAACCCATCTATTTCTCATTTATAAATCAAATCTTATACTTATTTTATTTGATGGATTAATTATATGCTTATTTAAATTTTAGTGCGTCAACGAATATTTGACACCAAATCTTTATCGTATTGTACCGACCCGAACCGTTTGAACCAAAGCACATGTCTCGCTTGTCGAATCAACCCACTCACGTACTGTCATCCCAACTTTATGGTGGAGACATATAATTATTTTAATAGATATGTACATATGAGAAAATGCTCATTGCCAAAGTATTAAATTTGTTTTAAAACACTTACATATCCACAGGGACCATCTTGCGTTTTTTTTGGATGTGCAACCCAACACCTAGCCACTTTCATGTTTCCTTGTTTATTATTTTCGGTCCATTATCCATAGGTTTCAACCCAAACCGCCCCCATCCCATATGTATAATTTTAGTTATGTAAACATGTTTATTTATTTATTTGGATAACTTCTCTAATAAAAAAAACCCTAACCTACGTTCAAGAAAAACTAGCGATCCCTCCTCCCCTCTTCACAGTTGACGTCCAAGAACTCTAAGGAAACACATTCAAGTCCTTTAGCCTCCATATCTAGCGATTCCTCTAGTTCACAACTTGGTAATTCTTTTGATTATAATTGATATTTTTTATGATGTTTAGTATTTTGGCTGCGATCGTTTGGTGTGCTTGATGATTCGATGTTATATAAAGTGCTAGATGTTAGAGATCGTATGTTTATAAAGTTCGGGTCGTTGTGAGTTCGGTTAGGTCGCTAGGGTTTTGTTACCGGTCAAATCTTGGGTTTTGTGTTAATTGTTAATGTTCATGTATAATCTTTGTTGGAACTATCTTGGCTGCGTTTTTATGTATAGGTGATGACGTTTGGATGTTATCGTTAATCGCGGGTTCGGATATGTGTATCGGGTGATGTTTATGGGTTTAACTTGATGGTTGATGACAAAGTTGTTGCTACATGATCTATATTGTGATAAAAACCTGTTGTGATTAATGTTTTTGTGTCTCGGGTTCGCTAGTTATTGTTTGCGGGATTGGGATACCAAAACAGGAGATCTGTCAAACGAATTCAGCCAACTTCAGTTGGCTGTAAACGGATCATTAAAAATCGAAAAATTGATTTTCTGAAGTCTAAATTATATGTTTTCGAAAAAAGAATCAAATGGCACTAGAATCATATTTTTTTGAGGTCGTTTTCTATTTTTAAAGGTCCGTTTTGTAAAGCAGCGAAAGCTGCGTTTTTACTGCAGAAAATGTGTGTTATGTTTTTCATCATAACTTGAAATCTTTGTAGAATTAGGTCATGAAATTTGTACTGTAGATGGCCACTGATATCATTGTAATTCCCCAACTAGAATTTCGTCAATCGGACTTACGATGAATTTTAAATGAATTTTTCCGTGGACTGCAGTCAGAAAGTGACGAATCTGATTACAGCCCGGTAAATGAATTTTATAAAATAATTGGTGATGAATTGGATCCCTAGATTTTGACACAATAATATTTGGATAGTTTAAAACATTCTGTAAAAATTTGGGAATTTTTGGAATAAGTTAACTATTTTATTAAAATGCCTGAAAACAGCCCAGTTTTGGATGTTAAAGCTGAAACAACATAAGTAGTAGTTTGCGTGTCTAAATGTCGGGTATGTTATCTGAGGATGATATAATGTGTTATGTGTCAATGAAAGTGTTGTGTGCAATATCGTATGCTTGCTTTTGAATGGTCAAGATGGGATGTTATATGGGCGTGAACTGTTAAAGTGGGTGCGTATTATGTGATAGATGCGTGTAGGAACTTTGTGCTTTATTTAAAACCAGTAATAAACTAAATGGTAATCATAATAGGACGTGATTGACCAACCCTGACCGTTAGCTATTTTAAGAGTTCAACCGAGCAACCAAAGGTGAGTTCACACTTTCTATAAGGCATGGGATTCCCGGTGGTTGGGAATGGGTTAAGAAACTAAAACGAAACCTGCATATTCTTCTTGGATAGAAAGTGTACCTCCATCCTCGTTGAGAAGGATGACAACATTTAACCTGCGTAATCTTCTTGTGTAGATTACGTACCCCCGTCCTCGGTTGGGAAGGACGACAACAAATAACTTACTAGACAAAACTCTATCATGAAGTCCCTTATTTTTATATCGACTTAATCGCCGGGCCAATGGCGAGCGGGTCATTAGTTAATAGCGCTATTAGGGTTGACAAGCCTCACACCGTGCCGGGAGGGCGGGCGTGTACTAATGGATCTGGGCACTTAGTCAATGATGATAGACATTGACGTAGGGCACAACTTTCTCAGTCAGTTGTCGATATGGTAACGGTCTAGTGGTTACATGGGGTAGCCCCCACTGGTTATGGTTTGGGAAACAAGGAACTGATTAACTACTGGTTTTCGAATGAACTTATGATTTTTGGAACAACTTTAAAACAGACAACCAACTGTGAACTCGCTCAACTTTGTTGTTGATTCGTTGTTACATGCCTTGCAGGTCTTTAGGTGCATATTGTTGGAACGTGCTATCTAGGAGGCTGGAGTGGTCATGGGTCGAGATACATGGAATTGCAACACAAGACTAATGGTTTTTACATATGGTTTATAAACACTTAACGAATGAATTATGGTTCCGCTGTATACTGTGAAAATATTTGTAACGTTGTAACACTTAATGTTAATAAATAAAAGTTTTATTTAAATATACCTATGAGTTCAATGTGATTGGTGGCTAGATTCGGGTACGTCACACGCTTCGCGGGGGTTCCCGCATGTGGTATTTTGGGGGTGTGACATAGGTGCTATCTCTTCTTGTTAAAAATACCAAGGCTAAGTGACTGTAGCACTGAACTCTTTAAGTTATAAAAAACCTAAAGACAACACAAACCCAACAAAGACAATACCATTAAGATAAAGAATGATTCAAGGAGCAGCACAACAACATAGTAAAAGGTTGCATACAATCCAAACTCAGAAATACAAACCAAGGCATCAAGTCACAAAAATAAAGTAGCAACCGGAAGCCTTGAAGGCTTCAAGCTACAAACATTCAACAAAACAGCAACACAAAGCAGGTAGTCAAAGTTAATAGCATAGGAAGCTTTAAAGGCTCCCAAATAAGTTAAAACAAACCTTAACGGTTTGTAAAACATAGATATTGTTCAAACGGCCACCAAGGCCAACCACAACCACAAAACAGAAACCTTAAGGGTTTCTGCAAAACTTAAAATTGTTCAAAATAACATACAAACCATTAAATTGTTTTGTGGTGCTAAGAAAGCTATGAATTTTGTTCAAACTTCAGAGGGAGGCTTAGAAGCCGTAGAACCATTACCTTTAGCCTTCTTGGTCTTCTTCGACTTCCGAGCCTTCAAACCACCATCATCACCAACTGCTGAACCTTCGAGGCTTGCATCCTTGGAAGCATCAAGTTCTCCTGAAAGGGTCTCCTCACTATCTCCCGAACGAGAACGCTTCCTCGAAAGGGAATCAAACACTTCAGCACAAACTTTTTCATTGAGACCATCCGGCTTCAGCTCCTGTAAGACAGAAAGGGGCTTACCAAAACAAGCGGCAACCTGACTTACATAGGGGTAAGTCAACCTCTCCATCTGCTGAACAGAACCTTTGAAAACATCAGAAGCTTTAGGGCGATATAAAGGAGACTTCTCCAAAGGCTGACCAGATTCATGAAGTTTGTAACTAGCAATAAGGCCTTGATGCTTCCCCAAGTTTAGCAGTTTAGTGTAGACTTCTCCAAGAGCATAATTGAAGTCCTTGGAGTGAAGGAGGTAGGTAACAACTTGATGAAAACCTTGCTCAATTAGCCACTGATTATCACCAGTGGCTTGAGCAACGAAAGTCTTCAAAGCTTCCTTCACTTCTTCGAAGGCCTTCTGCTGAACATCCAAGACTTCCCTGTCAGCCTTCAGCTTCAATCGATCAGCTTCAAAACTTTTCTTGAGATCCTTCATCTCAATATCATGTCTCCTTGTCAACTCCCCAACCTTCTTCACCCAAGCTTCCTCTTTCTTAGAAAACCCTTCAACCTCCTTCTTCATGGCAGCCATAGAGGCTTTCATCTTGTCCTTCTTCTTGGAAGCTTCTTCGTACTCTCGCATACCCTTTGTGAAACGGGTAACACCTTCAGCCAACAGGGCTGAAAGGTTGCAGGAGCTTAGCATCAATCTTGAAATAAAGTGATCAGCTTCCATTTCAGAGATGGCACTCCGAACACTAGGAGGAGCAAAGTGGGCTAATACCTCAGCACAAACAGCTGGATCCTTGAAGCTATCCCCAACCTTCACATCCCAGTTGGGAACATAAACCCCTTCAGCTTCAAGACCCTCGAAGCTCTCAACGCTCTTGCCCGATGAACCCTGGATGGTAGGAGTGGAACCTTTCTTAACCAGTTTCTTCTTTTTCCCAGAAACAACCAACTCTTTTTCCTTACCCTTTCCCACCTCAACCTCAAGAACCTGTTCCGCAGACACCTCTATGTCATCGCTAATATTAATGGCCTATGAGCCAGAGGGTTGATCAGCACCTTTCAAGCGACGGTTTGAACGACGAACAGAAACCTTGGAACCCGGAGCCTTCGTGAAACCTTTAACATTGGGAACATTCACATAGCCAGAACCCTCGAACCTATGCTCGGAACCCCTAACCACTGTATCTTCACCCGGAGTAGCCGCAACATCCCCAAAAGCAACATCGGAAGTATCATCACTATTGATAAAGTCAAGTGCAGACATCACTACAAAATGAACCAAAATAAAATATATAAGCAAGCAAAAAATAAGAACATAACAGCACAACAAGATAAATGCATACCCTGCCCATCTCTCATAAGCACCGGATCTCGGTCACGTTTGTCCCACAACTTACTAAGACCCAACAACACTATTAAGTGCTCAGGAAAGGGACGAAGCCTTGAAGGGCACTCCCTAAGAGTATCAAGAAAACAGGTATTTATCTCAGAAGAAGAGGGTTCAGGCTCATTTAAAACGGCATCCGGATGCCTCCAAACAAGCTTAAAAGGAACAATTTCATCGGAAACCCAGAAAAACCGGCCTTTCCAAACACCAAGACTAGAAACCATAGATGAAATTAAACAGGTATCAACCTGAGATGTTTCGAATGTAAACCAGTCTCCATTCTTAGCCAACCGGAAAAAAACAACGGAAGGATAAAAGAGTGGGATCATACCCGGAAGCCAGGCACAGAACTTCAAAGTGCAAAACCCTAGCCAGACCCTGAGGGTGAATCTGGCCAAAGGATATGCGATAATACTCCAAGACATTCAAAACAAAGTTCGAAACGGGTGATGAAGGTTTAAAAACTCAAAATGGCGACAATATAGAGCAATGGAACCAGGGGGGCACTTATCGATTGAAACATCACAAGCCGGTGCAACCGGTTTAAACTTCATCCCAATCCCCCATTCCATACAAAAATTTTCTACTTCCTCTTGAGTTAATCGAGAAAACGATTTCGCTAAATCTTTACGAGCACCCATGCTATAAGAAAATAACCAGAAAATAGGAAATCGGAACTAACCTGAACTGAGAAAAGGGAAAGAAAACTTGAGAGGAAATGTGCAAATGATGGTTCTTATAAAAAGTTAATGTAAATTAATGAGAAGAATATGTTATAATTACACAAGGGTATTAAAACCGCCGCCTGACACAAAGAAAACTGCCACAAGTCATATCAACTGTCTTGTCAAAATTCAAAAATCAAAAAGCTCAACCGTTTTCAACCTTTCAAGCTTTTAAGCCTTGAAGCCTTCAACCAAAATAAAACACATGTACAAAAGTCAGAAGCATTTGTGCTTACACCCAAAAGCCTCTAACTTGGGGGGCTGATGACGGGGGTAGCCCAAATCTAAATAAAATGACCAAGAATACATGATAGCTTGAAGGGTTAAAAGGTTAAAAGGTTCAAAACCCGGGAACTGAGCTAAAGCAGCACGTGTACAGTAATCAGTCATGTCACTGATTACTTGAACAACTCTCCCAGCCGCAAAAGTAGAACGAGTGCACAGGGTGTAGTCTTTTATCCGCAGGTCCAAACGCTTCAACCCCTAAAAGGGTAAGTCCCCCACTGCAATCATGTTTCACTAGTCCATGGTTTCTCTTTGGGCGATGTCCTTCCCTATAAAAGGACACTTCATTTAGTGCTAAAAGACATTCCGATCAGCTCTGATTCCATTGGGATCTCTGGTCCTTCTTCTCGAGTACTTGTTCCATGCAAGTCTGTACTCTTCACATTCAACACACACATTTCCACTGCTCTCACATCTGAAGCTGAACACACATCAGTTGAGGATCTTGAGCAAACAACAAAATCTAACTAGTGAACCTCTATCCACGTCTTGCAAACGTGGGGGGACCCCACGACTTGCGTTAGGCAAACCGGAACCCTCTAACCCTTTTGCCTAACCAACCTAGCTACTACCATCTGTCTAGTATTTGTTGCATTAACAGAAACCAATAAAAAACAATCGCTACATTCATCGGATTTAATTAACCTGTGATTTATAGGGTCATGGACCAGTTAAAACTATTGATGGTTATCACTACTATGTTCTCTTTGTGTATGACTACTCTCGATTCACTTGGTTTTATCCATTGAAGAAAAATATGGATTTTATTCCGTTTTCACTTCTTTTACGACTTTGTTTACATGTAGATCAAACTCTTCCAGAGCGGATAGAGGCACATAATTTGTCTACCATAACGTTCACTAACTTCTTAAGGATAATGACACATTTCAACGTTTGTCGTATCCCTATACACCTCAGCAAAAAAGACGTGCTGAGCGAAAGCATCAACAAATAATTGAAACCAGTTGGTCGATGTTGTTTAATGCCAAGGCTCCAGTAGCATTCTATTGGGTAGATGCTTTCGGCACTGCTATCTACATTATCATGTTTTTCCTACGACAATATTAGAAGGTTAGTCTCCTTTTGAATTATTATTCTCCCAAGTATCAGTTTATAGTAACTTCTTGTTATAAAATAAACTTAAAAACCAAGAATCCTGTAAACATTTGTATGGTGGTGAAGATTTAGTTGTGGCGAGGTCCGTAAACACTTGTACACGCCTATACAAAGAATACAATAAACAACTATGAAACTGCAAATCCGTAAACACCGCTTCTCCTCGCAAACGAAGGAACCCATAAACATGTTAAAAACCCGAAATGACTTAACAATCTCGCAAACAGTGAGCTCGAGTATCGAACCTACGAGACACTAGCAACGCGAACTACATGCTGACTCAACTAATTACTTAACTGGATTATTTGATTGTTTTGAGGTTTTGGGGTTTTAATTAGTTAAAGTAATATCCTAAATTAACAAAAACTACCAAGATGCAAGCTGAAGGCTACTAAGATGAAATCAACGATGATAGGAAAGTACGTACTCATGAATAAAAATCCTAATCTTGGGTTTGAATGAAAACTCTGTCTAAGATAAACCCCCGGAAGGTAAACCGAACCCAACAGTATGACAAGTGAAGAAATGCTAAAATGTACTGACTTGAGTTATCGACCACCAAGTCCCACAACTATCTGGTGTAAAGTAATTCATGTACTAAAACCCTCAAATTATGAAGCTGAAACTAAGAACACCGAAACCCTAGGAAACTCTAGACGCGAATAAACAGGTAAACCCGAGTTATCGGCTACTCAACCTGCCTAACAACGTCCAACTAATAAGCTAGCAATTTTAGATTAGATTTCTTACCTCTAGAAGAGATTGCATGTTTTAATCAATTGCCTTTAATTAATATTAAACTGAAAGATTAACAACCTAGACTGATCCCGACTCTAAAGTATATTTCTAAGTATCTAAAGCAACGGCTGCCAAAAAAAGTAAATATTTTTGGTTGGCGCCTCGCTCGTAACAGGCTCCCAACCAAAACAGAACTGATAAAACGATCCATTCAGGATAATTCACTCACGTGTCCATTATGTGGTGAGGCAGACGAGTCATTGGAACACCTTATGATTTCTTGTAATTTAGCAAGCGTTCTATGGCAAATGATCCCCATCTGGTGTCATATCCCCCAAATATACGCATTTACCTTGCAAGACCTGCTCAATGTTCACAGAACCTTAGGCAGACCAGAGGTTAAAAGAGATGTTGTCAAGTCGATAATCTGTTATCTTGCTGGATAATCTGGAAAAATAGGAACGAAGTTGTATTCAAATCTAAGAGGTTGGCTATTGGAGACATTATGGATGAGGTGAGATCCCTTGGATATTTATGGCTGAAGAATCGAGCAAAGACATTATCGCTCAATTGGGAGCAATGGTGTAACTTTAATTTCAGTTCTTAATTTGTATATCCCTTTGGCTTGTATTTTTTTTCTTTGTTTTAATAAAATTAGCCTTTCAAAAAAAAAAAGTATCTAACGCAATCGAACCAACAAATATATTATTAAACCAATCAATACCAACATACAAATAATTAGAATCGGTTTTCTAAGTTATACATATAAATCAACACATTCATTCAAAACCAAAAAATAATCATTCAAACCATTCATCTAGATCATCAATCCTAAGCAACCATAACAAGTTTATCTACTCATAGTCAGAAACGATACAAAAACACAACACAGTTATGGTTCATCGAAAAAATAATAAAAATTAAGCTGCTACTCTTCCTACTTAAATTAATTCACGCGCCTGGTGGCGTGCTTAATAATTATTTTGACTTTTGAGACGTGCCTTTGCTGCCTGCTTCTCATTCAAATTCCAATTGTGGTTGTTGAGGAGCTTGTATGGTTGCTTCTTTTTTTTTTCTCTATTCGAACCAGCCGCCGCCCTCTCTCGAGTTGCCGTTCCAAATTACCCAATGATCTCTAAAAAGGATGTTGGGCTAGGTCTCTTAATACTCCAAACGGTAGGGGTGTTCAAAAAAATCCGAATCCGAAACCGAATCCGAAATATCCGAAAATCCGTATCCGAAATATCCGAATTTTCGGATATCCGAATTTTCGGATATCCGAATTTTCGGATATCCGAAAATCGGATAATCCGAAAATTCGGATTCGGATTCGGATAGTGATTTTGAGAATTTTCGGATAATCGGATTATCCGAAAATATCCGAAAATTTAATTTTTATTTTTTCGGATATCCGAAGTATCCAAAAAATATCCGAAGTATCCGAAAAATATCCGAAATATCCGAAAAAATATCCGAAGTATCCGAAAAATATCCGAAATATCCGAAAAAATATCCTAAATATCCGAAAAATATCCGAAATTTATATTAGGATATCTGAAACTATCCGAAAAATCCGGTTCCAAATATTAAAAAATAATAAAAAAATAAAAATTAAATAAAAAATTGGATATTCGGATATCCGATTAGATATCCGAACCCGAATCCGAAATTTCGGATATCCGAAAATCGGATATCCGAAATTTCGGATTCGGGTTCGGATGTCAATATTTCACTATCCGAAATCCGATGTTGAACACCCCTACCAAACGGTCCAAGACACAACAAATATATATGGTGCTCAATTATTCTTTATTCAGTCAACATGCTTTTTTTATACGATCAACTCAATCTCATTTCACAATTTTGTAACATGATGAATTAACTAAAGTCACATAACTATCGTTAGTGCTCTACTAGTGGCTACGAGTATTTAAGTTCCAATTATAGTGGGTCTGGGTAAGTTTTCACCTCCAGTTCTTAAGTTTAAGTCTGTGTGATAGGGGTTTCTCATTGAGAGCCTGAGAGGTTTAAATTGGGGATCTATTGTGCGAGGGGGCCAGTGGCGGATCCAAGATTTTTTTTCATTGGGTTCACTTTTTAGGTGCTCTAATTTCCATCAACTTGACATTAGAATTTCCGTCCATATCGGTTCGGGCTTTATCACTAAATTCATTTTTTTTCGTATGATACTTTAAAACATTCCCATCCCATCATCTATCTCCATCTCTAAAAAAACACATTTCTTCAACTTAAGTCTCTAAAAAATAAATTTCTTTACCTTTATGACTACATTAATTTGTGATAGACTTTTACCTAACGGGTTCGAGTCTCGTGTCAGAACCTTATATTTAATGGTTATTTTAGTTTGGGTTTCGAAAAATCTATTTTAGTTTAATAAAATTTTGAACGCTTTACCTTATAAAAATATAAGGGTTTAAGTTCATCAAAACAATGTTTATTAACTAGGCTTTAATAGTAACCAGTGTTGATTATATCCTTATACATGGGTCAAATATAAAAGCCCTAATCATGTTTATTCAATCATTAATATGATATTAGACATCAAATCAGTAAAACTTACTTGTTGGAAAAGAGATATGAGATAAGAATGTTGAATCCACGATTCCCGTTATGGTACCTTGTGTTGATGGATCATATTAGAGAGAATTGATCATGGTGTTCTTAAGGAGTTTTTCCATACATTTTTTTTCAATACTCATGATCAATATATAATGATCATAAGTGATGGTAGGTTATAAAAACTCTATACATTCTCTTATTAAAAGTTACCTAAAGGGAAATCTTAATTGTCCCCTTAAACTATTTAATATTTACAATTACTACCATCAAGTAATTGTCGGAGACTAGTTATGTCATATTGGTAACGTTACTCAAATGATCCACAAGACCACATCAACGGGTTATTTCTAACATTCTCCCATTTGGTCGAGTGATCATTTGTGATAAGCATAAATAAGTTTGGCCAAGTTAAAACATTAATCAATGTTTCAAATTGAAACTGTAAAAGAAAAATACAGTCATTGAGTTATTATTAACTCAAGACCCCCATTAATCATGTTACAACCCCAAATCAAAACATACGTAAATTTAAGACCAAAATGACTAAGTTAAGCCCTTTAAAATTAATTTGTATAATTCCCGTCTATACGTCATTAGGTTCACATACGTATTTATATACAAACAAATTGTATTATTGAGGAAAAATAATAGCTAATCATTCATATGTACGATATGCTATTATGTAAGGCCTTTAGTAAAACCCGTCTTTATTATGAGCTCTTAAAAAGACTTTGGGTGTAGACCTTAGTTATTGGATCCGTAAGCATATCATGAATGTAAATGTATTCGATACAAGTATTTAGATTCCTCTTCTTGTTCATAAACGAACAATAATTTTGTATCGAAGTTTAATGCAACACCTCTCGAACTGTTACTGCTCGAGGAAATAAGGTAGCTGACTTTTCACAGTAAGTCTTCAATATAGTATTTATATGGAGTTAACAAGTTTATGAGTCCACTAATAAATCTTCAACAACATTTATTGACAACTCCGTTGTTAATTAACAACATATTATGTAAATATAACTTATTTTGTTTTATCAGTTTCTTATGACTCCGCCATGAGACAAATTTGTCCGCAGACATAAGGATTACCCCAAATTGACTTTTAGTTTCTTTTGAATATTAAAAAATCAAGGTAAGAATAATCAACCTCTTCTTATAGTCTTTCTCATTTCTTAAAGATATTGTAAGATGCTTCACGATAATTTAGAGTGGTCTAATGTTCATCAATGTGAGCAATATCTAAACGAGTATAGACTTGAACCTTCGTAAGGCTTCTAATTAATGAAGCATAAGGAAGTAATCTCATTTATTATTTTATCCTCTAAAGGAGAGCTATATTGTTTGTTACACATGTAAGAGCCCGCTTTAGAGTAAAGCTTATGGGACGAAACTAATGTCCTGTTGAGTCTATCTCGGTATATTTTGATATCTCTCGAGTAAGTGCTATCTCTGAGAATCATTATATCAAAATATGTGTGAGCAATTATTTGACTTATGTAGCATATACTTATCCAAAAGTGCTATCTATACAAGGACAAGTTTACATTAGTTGCTCCCATTCATCTTGAGGTAAGTACATAAATCCACTTAATTTTTGATGGAAAAAATGCATTAAGAGTTCATCACATTTTGATGTTTGCCTTAAACCCATTCATGGAATTAATTGACTTACAAAGTAAGTGTTCTTGACCTTCAGTTTAGAACTTTCAGGTTGTTTTACGAACATGTAAGTCTTTGTTTAAGGAAAGTTTGTTTTAATGTTCATATAATGTAGCTCTAAATGATTATAAGCCACTATAACAAACAATGATCCTCAAAGGAATATCTTGTAAGAAAGGTAAGATGATTCTTTGATAAATAATTCTCTTCTGCGCACAACCATTAACAATCAATATTGATTTTAGTGTCTTAACGTTTGCATTTGGATTTAGGTAATTCAACCAAATCCCAAACGTTATTCTAACAAATAAAATCAAATTTACTAATAACAATTCTTATTCCATTTAGAAAATTGATTGACGCTAATGACTTAATTAGAAGAGGTAGGATCAGTAAACTTTCTAATATCCATTTCAACTTTAGTCAAGGAGGATACATAATCATCAAAGTTAAACCTAGATGACCTCCGTAGTTGATTATTGGGTTGTATTAAGAGTTTCAGTTTTATGGATTAACTCTTGCCTAAGTTGCTATCACTTTCATAATTCTAAGTGTGTAAGAGTTAGTGAAATATGGTGTGCAAGAGGTGTAATCAGAGTAAAATTTAATAGGTCTCTTCCCCCCGCCTATTGCACTTCTGGCGAGTCCTGATAAGGATTTTTACTGCTCCCACTGACTTAGAAATCTTTAACAATTTAGCATGCTTATGGTCAACATTAGAAGACCAATAAATTCTAGTAAAGAAACAAGTTAATGATGTTACTCATTGTAGTTTCTCTGTTTGAGGATTATAATTTTGGTAAGAAATCTGAGTGTGCCCACGTTTAAGCAACAATGAAACTTTGTTAGAGTAGCAGTAGATTCTTAAAGGGAAAAGTTGTGAAGGAGCAATGTCTTGTTCAAGAGGTATAAATTGAGGTAAAAACAAGTTTTCACTCCCATACCTCTTGCAACTCTCGCAAGTTAAGATTAAGACACTTAATACTCCCACTAACCTTTTAGATCTCTAGGAATGCTACAAGATAAGTTTCAGTGATGTACGTGTTGTTGGAACCTTTCATATATGTTAGACTTGATTTCCTTAATGTCCAGATGTTATAAAATATTTGAGGGACATATTTCGAAGGAATCATAGTATATATGAATTAATTTCTTTAATACCTTGATCCATAAGGGACATGTTAGACACAAGTAAATATTATTTGAAATGATAAATGACTTATGTCTGAATATTCCATTTTGGGATAAGTTCCAATGAAATATAATTTCTGATGGAACATGATTTATTCCCTTAGCCATTTAAATATTAAGGCTTTTAACACATGCTCGTAAGTCACTAAAAATGAGATTTGATAATATTTCATCCTTCATTAACCTGGTCCAAATTTCACATGCAATTTGGTCTTAATGGATGGAGTTTGTAAATCTCATTTTTCTTTTGTTAAATTTTCATTTTCATGATAACAAAAGTTGTGAAAAATGTAGCATCATCTAGTTCTATCTTATAAGGTTTCCATCCAGATTGTGATGACAAATAATATGGGAGTTTAAGGTAAGAGTGACTTTGTCGTGACTATGCAAACCTCACAACTGTCATAATGTAGCTTTCATATTGATACTAAATTCTGAATTATCAACTGAATATATAAGGTATCATGAAGCCCAATTATGAAACAGTTTATTATGATTCTTATAGTCTTAACAATAAATTTTGTCACTAACTCTCATCTTAAGTATTTGTTGATGTCTGGTAAGGAAACACAAAGAACTAGAGTCAACCTGTCATGTGTTGATTGAAATATTATCATTAGCTGACTTAAATAACATAAATATCTTACTACTTATCTTAGCCAGTTGTTCCATTGAATTATGGATAGTCTCGATGCTCATGCCTGGTTTAATGGCATAAATCTGCAGTGAGACTTTCCTTTGAAGAAACTTATAGCTAGAAGCAGTACTTGTCCACTTTCTCCGAATCATAAAAGTATCCTCCTTTTAGGTTTAGTGGTGGTGAGATGAACAACATCTAATTTTCCAGTTTCATGCATTCCATTTCCTGTACATATGCTGCTAATCAACACACTCATTTTCCTTTGGTACTCTTGAGTGGTATAGTTGATTCTTAAGGCAACTTATGTTATTAGTGGAAAAGTTAAATGTAATGCACCGGAAAAGTGTACTGATTTCCATGTGTAAACCTTTAAATTATGGGTCATGGTATTGTACATCATGATATATTCACATATGACACTAACTTTATAGTAAGAATCTAGAGTAATACATGCGTCTTAGGAGTTATTTTGATTCTTCCAAAGAAAACAAATTAGTCTTAGGAAACTTAGAATCTAGAATAGCTCACATGATAGCAATAATTAAGTTAGTTCATGATTATCATAAGAGATATAATGTTTGACTTATCCCACTAGCCATGCTCTAATTTTCTTCCGTAATACTTTTATCAGAAAAGAGCAGTAGGATTGTCATACCTTAAGAGATAATCAACAATCCAATAAGAGCAAATTTTATAGAAACTCTTTAGTAAGCAAAACATTTTAGGTTTTGAAATTAGAGTGGATGAAATAGATAAGATGCAAACCTAAGAAGAAGCTTGGAGTTATTTACATCAAGTAAGGCAGACACAAATTATTATATTGAAGATATAGTCTACTATAACACCAAAATAACAGACTAACCTAAGGTTCTACCTGAATTTTGGCTTCGCTTTGGCTTTGACCAAAATTCAGACACATTATGAGCATTCATAAATAACAGATTGTCTTGATGTTCTACATAAATCTGGCTTTACTTTAGCTTTAACCAAAATTTATGCATTATGAACATACATAATAGACCGACTTATTGTTCTACATGAACTTTGGCTTCGCTTTGGCTTTAACCAAAATTCATGTATTATGAACATATGTAAATAAAACCAACTTAATGTTCTGCCTGAATTTTGGCTTCGCTTTGGCTTTGACCAAAATTCAGGCATTATGAACAATATAAATAATAGACCATCTTTAGTGTTCTACATGAACTCTGGCTTCGCTTTGGCTTTGACCAAAATTCATATATTATGAACACACATAAATAATAAAGTAAAGCACATAAGTATAACATAACACCTTTGGGCCAGAAATGAAATATTTATGTAAATTAGGCAAATACAGATAATCACATAAGATGGCATAACTTAAGCTTCAATGTTTAATCAAATGATATCCCGTTGGTTCAATCATTGATCACTGAAGTTAGCCATTTAATTTGCATACTTAAGTTGGGCCATTCACAAGTTAGTCCCATATGAGAGCAAAAATAAGTAAATAAATAACTAAGGCTTGCAAACCGGTTTTGACATCTTTGCAAAACGATTTCATAATTTGCAAGATAATTTTGCCAACATAATTAACTAATTAGTCGATTTCAATACTTTTCATCTATACCAAATTAAATCACCATTAATAGGTTTGTTGGTGTGTGATTGAAATAAGTTATCAACATTTAGAATAAATTGATTTAATCAATCATCAATAGATTTATGAAAAATACTGCTAATTTAGTGATTTGCAAATTATGCATGTTTAAGATTCATGAGAACAGATTGGCATATAAACGATGTGCAAAAAAAATCGATTATAAAATAAAATATGTCAATTGATTAAATCCTTTTTGCAAAACTAAATGCAACCAAAGAAATAACCCAACTGATGGATTCTTGTTGGCATGGAAATTTACGTAATTTAAAATTAATATACCATTAATTCACCACCAATAAGTATAAGACACTAATTAGTTACATTGAATAAGAATTGCAACAGAATATTGTGAAACCCAATAGCCAAAACAAAATTAAAAATATGCCACTAATTAAAATCACCATCAATTGCAATTCAAGATAATGTAAATATAGTTAAAGTGACAATTCTTTGTTTTGGATCGTATGCCATATATTTTCGGTTATCAAGAGTGTCAGAATGAATCATTTGAAAATGAATATATTTTACTTCCATAAGAAAGCTATTACATCATGATTGCCAGTTATTTGAATTGTCCAAAAGAGCTCGTGATATTATTAACAAATTGACTTACATCGTTTAACTTCTAAATCATTTTGCAGGTCAGAAGATCACGAAACATAAAACATGGCAACAAATCGATTTACATGATCAACCTGATATAATCAACAATGCTCTGATACCACATGTTAATTATATCCTTATACATGGGTCAAATATAAAAGCCCTAATCATGTTTATTCAATCATGAATATGATATTAGACATCAAATTAGTAAATTTACTTGTTGGAACAGATATATGAGATAAGAATGTTGAATCCACGATTCCCGTTATGGTACCTTGTGTTGATGGATCACATTAGAGAGAATTGATCATGGTGTTCTTAAGGAGTTTTTCCATACATTTTTTTTTCAAAACTCATGATCAATATATAATGATCATAAGTGATGGTAGGTTATAAAAACTCTATACATTCTCTTATTAAAAGGTACCTAAAGAGAAATCTTAATTATCCCCTTAAATTATTTAATATTTACAATTACTACCATCAAGTAATTGTCGGAGACTAGTTATGTCATATTGGTAACGTTACTCAAATGATCCGCAAGGCCACATCAACGGGTTATTTCTAACAACCAGCCCTCCAACACCGCTTGCATCAAACACTTCTATTGAGATTGTAATTTAATAAACTTTTGAACGCTTTACCTTATAAAAATATAAGGGTTTAAGTTTACTAAGTAGGCCTTAATAATAACTAGCCCTCCAACACCACTTGCATAAAACACGTCTATTGAGATTCAACCTCACAAACTCACTAAATACATATTCAACGATGTATTACTTTCTCAAACTACCTAGGTTGAATATTAATGGGAATGAGATAGTTATGCCTAAGCGTTCCACTAGTGACCTAATGATGCCACATAGTGAACTTTGGTTCATACCACACACAATGGACTTGAACTATTCAACCTTCATACAAATCATGTGGACTACCACTACCTACACGTGCCAATCCCAAGCAATAACAATACCCGAAACCCTAACCTAATACCTTAACCAAACCGTTTTTCATTTAGTGATTTAGCTTCTTTAATATTTCATTTAGATTTGTAACATCCCGCCCCGAATATGGATGATGTGTCACACAATACAGTAATCAGAGACATTATAAAACTTAACTCTAATAAAACCTTAACTCCAAAGTTTAAAAGTTTAAAACCACACAACGGTCTTAACGGAAAATGAAATTGTCTAAATTATTTAACTCAAGCTATCTTATAATTTAACATCATTATTAACATCAAACAAGTAAAATACTAATACTAGAAATAACACTAAAACCTCAAAAATACAAAACAAGTTAAATATTAACACACATGTGAAGATTAAAAGAACCACGGCTTGTGAAGATTAAAGAACCACTGCTAAAGGAGGACGGTTGCCGGAGAAGTACGATGCCGGAGAAGTACGACGCCGGAGAAGAACAACGCCGAAGAAGGATGGCCGGAGGAGAGGAGGTGGACGCCGGAGAGGGTGAGGGGGAGGGTGGAGGCGGTGTTTTCTTGTTCTGCACTACGACTTCTCTGTTCTATTCTTCTGCTGCGTTTTCTTTTGTGTGAGTGTAACCCTAAATGGATTTTTCATTAAAGGAAAAATAAAAAAAATCTTAAAAAACGCCTAACGCGGGATTCTAACCTGGTTGTCAACGAAACAAGGAAGCGCATTAACCAGTGAACCACCAAAGCTTTTAGTTTATGGGTTCCCCTTATATTTTATTTATGGGTTCCTTTTTAGTTTACTATACATATTTACACTAAAAATTAAAAACCGAATCGGTTCCTGGGAACCCATAACTTGTACATAAGTCCGCCCCTGGAGGGGGCTCTCTAGCACGGTCTCGGTTAAGGCAACGTATGCTAGACCTGCCGACATTCACGAATAATTCACACCTTTCAAAAAAAAAATTAAATTCACATGCTTTTAGCGAATCTAGTCCTCCCAGTTTAAATAGCTTATCACAATGCAACCATGTTCTTTTACTTTATGAATATTGCAGTTTTAGCCCTTTAACTTCATTATATATTTCCCGTTCCTCTGTTTATTTGATCCGTTTAAGCTCGTTTTTAATCTTCTTCCGCACCGGGACCTATAATAATAATAAATAATGAATTACCAATCTATAAAGACTAAAAATGACACCAAGGCTATCTAAATTATATACAAAATACACGGATAAATGATTGTGTTTTGGAACGCATCAAATATCCCCACACTTAAACCTTTTTTCGTCCCTGAAAAGAACTTTGCAATGGAATAATAACTAGGATAGTTGGATTCAAAATTGTTGATTAATTTATTACAAGACATAAACACGTATAACCACAATTGTTGGTATTGTTATCCACTTAAACCCAACTGTCAACCTCTCAGGCCCCAATCATGCGTATTCTTTATGTTCAAGTTAACAGTTAGTCTAAGGGTGTCACACTCAAGGTCCACAAATCCACCTAATCCCATATCAAGCTTATAAGGCAAAGATGAAAAAAATCTACCACTTTATATAAATAACCCTTATGTATTTAAAATTAAATTTTTGATGGAATAATGGATGATGATTATGAGCTGTAGCAATTTTCTCCTATGTTCAACTCAGAGGTTAGTATCACCAAGTCGCTATCCCAGTGGGAAACACCATGAATCTCACGTTTTTTCTTTAACTTCCACCTAGCGGGTATACCCCACTCGAGTCAACATCCCAGTGGTTAATACCATAGGCTTTAGTCATATTTTTAAAATAGCTCATATAGATGGATTATTGAATTTTTAAGCGCCACCAGAATTCGGATTTATTCTCATAAAAGGGATAAGGTGTGCTAGTTTAATTTAAAATACTTATAGGTTATTTACTTATAGTGGTTCCTTTTATACCATCAATAGTTTTAACTTTTCTATATTCCCTAAGATAAGAACCTAGAAGACTTCATGATTTAAAATTAAGGTATACTTAAGAACAATTCAGGGAACCCTCTAAGTCGGCTGGGTCTACTAGTACATCCAATACGTCTTTTATCTAATTTATCTCATATGTATAATATTTCAAAAATCAAATATCCCAATTTTTCTATCATTTTCCATTTATTTGCAAAATTTTGTTTCAAGAACATTTTTTCAATTTTTTCAGTTTTTTTTTTAGTTTTTTTTTGTATTTTGAATTTTGTATTTCAATTTTCGACTCGATCTAAAACCTAAAAAAGTAGTTTTCAATCCCCACACTTATATTCTACATTGCCCTCAATGTAGGATATAAAACTATCTAAAATAAAGAAGATATAAAAATAAACCAACAATAACATGAAACAAACTCGCCTCGTGGATGCACGTAGTCTTCAGATGTCAAGTTCCATGCCCACGACCGTATAACATTTCATTTGTGGTCATCTAAACAGTTAGGGTTACCTTCGACATAATGATCAAGCTCAAAATCACCGCCTGAATGAAGATTGAGTACGGGGCGAGTCAAACAAACCTACACAAATTAAAAACAAAAAACCCCAAATATAATATCAACTCAAAAATAAAAAATAAAAAGAAAAAGAAAAACTAACTCATAATATAAATTTTACAACTGGGTCACCTCCGAAGACCTCAATCAGGAGGCTTCTCCTTTATCCAACCCGTTTAATTCCACCCGTTCCTTATTAGTAATTAAATTTTTAAGGGTGAAATGCGAAAACCTTTTAACAATTTCAAGTAGGTCTGGCCACCAATACTTAAACTTACCTGGACCAAACCTGATTTTTGGCATGTAATGAGAAGGATGGTGTTGTGCAAACTTCTGCGGTTCATCCTTTTTCTTCCTTCGGTACCATCCTCGAATCCTCAGAAGGTGTTGATCCAAGCTCCTTCTCGCCCTATCCCATGTTCTCGATCGTGGTGGTAGTCCACCTTCTAACTTTTCCACAGGCCGGCTATCAAACTCCTAAACCACTTTCTCTTTTTCTTCGTTTGGTATTTGTTTGATCTCCATGACCGGTTTACCTTCAAGTAATTTCTCTAAACATGAAAGATCACCGACTGGGTCAAATTCTACTTTTTCATGAGTCGGTAAACCTACCAACTCATCCCCCAACTCCTCCTCCGAAGATTATAACAACCCTTAAAAACACCCATAACAGTTCCGTAGACAAGAAACCGAACCCGTATAACCTTAGTTTTATTAAAAACATATAAAATAATTATTTTGTGTCGCTCGCAGGCCGCGACAGACACATCCTTGTGTCTCGCGGGGCGCGACGGAGCGCTGTGTGCCGGAAACTCCTTTGTGCCACGTGTCGGGTCATGTGGCAACCCTATGGGCCACCCGGCAACCCTAGCCGTAGCTAGGGTGCCTCTCGCGGGGCGCGACAAGAACGAGGGGAGGGGGTCGCAGGGTGCGACGGACCTCGGGAATTTGTATAAATTGAGTAGAGGCTACCCATTCCAAACTGTTCAGCTTCTTTCTTTCTCTCTCAACATATAGTGCGAAAATTATAGCCAAATACCCCTCTTAAACACGAAGCTCTGCCCCGTTTTAAGTATTTTAACCCCCAATCACTAATTCGTTACCCTACCCGATTGATCTAGGACCACCTGTTGGTGCATGCGTCTGTCGACTTCGTCTTGTATCGAGTCTTGTACGTAGAATGATAGATTAGAGCATGAAAATCAAGGAATTGTGTTTATAGGTAATTTCGCTTGAATTGTTGGTAGTTCATTTCAAGCGAAATCACTTGAAAGTGATTTCGCTTGAGACAGTTTCAAGCGAAATATGGTCTCCTATAAATACCCTGAGTGCTATTTCATTTGTAACGTTTCTGGTCAGTGTAACGAAGTGCTGTCGAAGTGTCCACAGGCTTGTATTTGATCCAAAATCAATACACGGACAGTTTAAAGTGATATTTCAGCTGAATTGAACTCAATACGTTTGTTTCCGCCATTCGTATAGAGATAAACTCTTCTGATCGACTCGTTCGGGTCTGAAAACGATCCTACAAGTGGTATCAGAGCCCAGGAGGAAGAGTTCATACCAATTCAGCTGCAATTTCTGTTTTCTACATCTTCTTTTCAAAATTAAACAAGTTTTCACGGTTAAAAACGGTTGATTTTTATATATCATTTGCGTAATGTTGTTTTAACAAACCCTTGAGAGTTTCAGAACTTAATTCGGCTTAAAACTTGATCAGTTGGACAAAAATCAGATCGTATTGCTGACATCATGCTGATTTCGCTTGAGTTGTTTTTGTTGATTTCGCTTGAGATTGCACTTTGGATCTGATTTCGCTTGAGATATTGTGTTGATTTCGCTTGAATAGATATTTAGCTTGAGATATTTGATTGATTTCGCTTGAGATATTTGATTGATTTCGCTTGAACAGTATTTCGCTTGAGAAAATCTGTTGATTTCGCTTGAAACTATTCCGCTTCAGAAGAGTATTCCGCTTGAAATTGGCAGATTGTGAATCTTTTGAAAAACGAAATATGGAGAACGAATTTTATAATGCCTTTGCTAGCCCAATGACTGTTACTCAAAGTACATTGCTTGAAAATGAAACTGGAACAACACAAAAACTGCCTAAGCTTTTGGACATTGATGATTTTAGTGGATGGGCTGAACGATTTGGTAACTGGGTTGAAGCTTATCATTTAGATGCATGGGAACATACTGAAGTTCAATATTTTAGACCAGTTGGTAGTGATCGAGAGAAAATACCAATTAGAGATTTGAGTGCTGAGGAGAAAAAGAAATACAAAGATGAGAAGTTGATGGTTAGTTTGTTGCAGCAGGCAATTAAAGAAGATATCTTAATTTTACTTCAACATAATGGAACTGCACATTCGATATGGACAGAATTAGAAGCAAAGTTTCTTGGCAGTGATGACATGCTTAAGAACAAAAAGTCATTGATGAAGAAGGAATTTGATTTGTTTCGAGGTTTAAGAAATGAAAGCATCAAGCAGATCATTGAAAGATACTGCAATTTATTGAAAAACATGAACAGATTGAGTATCAGAAAGGATAAATATGAATTGATTGAAAAGTTAGCTGATGCGTTGCCACATGATGAGTGGGCACGTATCTTATGATGTTGAAAAACAAACCGGGTTTTAATGATCTAACATTGAGTTATTTTATTAAACAACTTGAAGCTCAAGAAATGGAGCAACGAAAGATAGCGAGAATGAAGAACTATGATGGACAGCAAGACATTGGTTTGTATTATAAAAGCGGTGTTAGTAACAAAACCAATTTTTCGCCAAAAGTTGAAACTGCTTTCAATACAACGGGATCTTCTGAAAAGCCATCTCAAGGATCAAGTAACAAGATGGGATTTTCTTCATTTCCATCATTTGATCCACACTTTTCTACAACAAAGAGTGGCAAAGTCCTTTAATGCAACATTGCTTTAAATCTTGAAAATGATCAGAATTATACTGAAGAAGTTGCTAAAAGTCACATGTCTTTGTTGGTAACTGTGCTTGAATCCTATGGAGGTTTAGTTGCAGGAAAGATCGGGAATCCAATGCTAACAAAAGAGGATTACGATCAAATTGATGCTGAAGAGATGGAATTGATGGATATAAAATGGTGCATGGCTAGTGTATTGAGACGAGCTGAAAAGTTTAAAGAAATTACAGGCAGAGATGATTTTCGCGATGCACATGTTTCAAATTTAGGATTTGATAAGTCTAAAGTTACTTGTTTTCGATGCAGGGAAAAAGGGCATTTCAAGAGGGAGTGCAAAAATCGTGAAGCAAGTGGAGCTCAAAATCCCTTTGGAAACAATGATTACTATCGAAAAGCGTTATATCATCAAGTTGCTCAACAGCCACATCAACAACAACAGCCACAAGCAGCTCATGGTAGGAAAGAGATTGAAGATTCAAAGAGAGCATGTCTTGTTAATCAACATAAAGGAAATGGTTTTAGTTGGGATAAATACACTCCAAAAGATAGTAAAGTATGTGTGGCAGAACAAGAAGATGAAAACTTGGCAGAAGGATTCAGTTGGGATGATTATTGCCCAGACAAAGAATTTCTGGCTAAAGGTTTTGTTGCTCATGTTATCAATGATTATACTGATGATTATTGGGCAAAAAAAGTCAGAAAACGTTTAAATGGTGAAGTTGAGAAAAAGAAAGAAGTTGTAGAAGAAGTTCAAGTGAGAGTAGTTAAAGAAGTTCCAGCATTTGAAATCAAAACAGATGATGAGGTAGTCAAGGTTGCTGGGAAGTGTATGAATTCTGACTCTCTGATAATGCAGAACATTGAATTGCTGCACAACATAAAAAGGCTGAAAGAATCATATGATACTTTGAACAGAGAGATGAATAAATACAACGAATCAAGCAGTGAACAAGCTGTAGCAATGAATACACTCAAAGGAGCTTACATGAGACAGCTTGACGATGTCAACTACTGCACAGAGAAGTGTGCTGAACTTGAATTGAAGTTGGCAACACAAAGAATTGAAACTGAAAGAGTTAACAATTTATTAAAAAGTTAACCATGTTCTATTTTTGTTGTTGACAGGATTTACACCATAGTGGAAAAATTGAAGACATTTGAAGAAGAGAAGATTTCAGAAGAAGAAAAATCTGTGACAAAAGAAGATGATGAAGTGAATACATCTGGTAAGAAATCAAGTGTGGTTTGTAACAAATGTCCGCCTCCTGTTGAAAATGCATATTCTCCGAGAAATGCTAATTCTGAAAGAGTAAAAAAGGCAACGAACTTACAGTGGGAGTTTAAGTCGTCAGAAAATTTGCCAGAAAATATAGATGTCACTTTCACGTCGTCTGATACTGATCATGAGTCCGAGTTAATAAAAAAGATGGTCGATCAGGTGTTGGATAAGGATGAATCAGAGGAGTCAATGTCGGAGTCAAAATCAGAGTCCAAGTCAAAGTCCGACATGTCAAGTCAAAAATTCAAACAGGAAAAACGGGAGTATAATAAAGAGTTTTTGATATCAAAATCTAATTTGAATGACGAACCGGTTAAAGTAGTATATACTTTGATAGATTCTGACAAATTATATTTTGATGAGGTTTTTCCAATAAGAGGTGTTAAACCAGAAATGATTAAAAAGGTTTTCAAACTAACAGAAATTAATATTTCTGAAATAAAGGATGCAAATCTTTCTGAAAAACCTAAACCTTACATCTCAAGAGTTCAACAACGTTTAAACAAGAAAAAGGGTTACAGTTCTAGTTCAGGTTTTCAAAAGAAACAAAATCATAACGGTAATTTCAAAAAGAATGGATTAGGTTTTATTGCACCGAAAAATTATAAAAATGAGAAAATTTATAAACCAAAAACTGTTTTTGTTTCAGGAACAAGTGCTGAAAAAGAACAAAAGAGTTCATTCTGGAAGGAGACGAACAAAGAATTCCTTGCCAAAAAGCAAGAAGAAATGAAGAAAAGTGTTGCTCAGAAGAAGATAGAGACTAGAACCTGTTTCAAATGTAAAATAGCTGGTCACATTGCCAGAAATTGTCCAAGGAAATGCAAACAAAATAGGGAGTCTCTGGTAAACTAAAAGAAAAACTTGTTGAAAAAACGAACCACCAATAAACAGATTCAGAGTTTTTGAAAATTCAATTTATGAGGTTGGTGAATGTTCGAAAAATGTTTTCAAGAGAAAAG
Source organism: Helianthus tuberosus (assembly GCA_030545235.1). Classification (NCBI taxonomy): domain Eukaryota; kingdom Viridiplantae; phylum Streptophyta; class Magnoliopsida; order Asterales; family Asteraceae; genus Helianthus; species Helianthus tuberosus. The sequence goes on from CM060363.1 coordinate 134,999,755, forward strand.
AGAAATTTAATAACCAAAAATGGGTTGTTAAGAATTCAAGTGATAATTCTGGTGATGAATCTGATTCCACAAAATCAGAGGAGCCACAGGTTGATATGAAAAAGGAGAATTCAGTTCCGCCATTGGATGATGAAAATTTTCCACCATTCGGGCTGAAAATTTGAAATCTAAAATTGGCAAAGTTGAAATTTCAAATCAATTCTTCTCTGAAAAGAAAGAATTTGATGTTGAAAAGACTTTTAACCCCACAGTTCAAAACGTTTTTGGTAAAATGATTAACGGGAAGGTAAAGGGGGTTAAAGAATTTTATGAGAAAAAGATGGTAGGTAAAGAACCAAGTGTTGGTAACTCGGAATCTCCCAAGGACTGTCAGGTTTGGGAGAAAATTTCTAACTGAAAAAACCTGACTTGCCGGAGCTTCCAAGTTGGTAATCGCGGAGCATGAATCGGCATCATTCATTGTTTATGAAATTTGTTTTTGTAGAAGTATGACTTGCCGGAACTCCCAGGTTGGTAAGTGAGGAGTAGGAATCGGCATCTTGAGAATTCAACCTACATGTGGTATTGGTTGGTAAGCCATGTGGTTGAAAAAGGTTTTTAACTACAAGTGGTAAATCAAGGACATTAAGTTGTACTTGCATTTTCCTACAAGTGATATTTGGTTTGAAGACAATGTGATGAACCAAACCCCTATTTTACAAGTTTGAATACCTACAAGTGGTAAAATCAACAAAACTAATTTTCCGGAAAAACCATTTGATTAAAACAAACTTAAGTGTTTTGAAATCAATGGGAAAATAGTTTGTTGTGAGGGGGAGTTCTGATTGTGTATGCCAAGTGGATGGCGAATTGAAGTAATTCGATATCAGTTGTCAATTTATTTGTACAGTTTGTTTTCAAATTTCCTAAAATGTGTTTGAATTTTAGGGGGAGTAAGAATTTCAGAAAATACAAAAACATTTGAAAATTTGAAAAAGACAAAAACATGATAAAATACAAAATGAGTTTTGTTGTAAAAAAGAGGAAATGATAATACATCAGTGGACTGTCACAGCATGCTAAAGAAATGGAAAGATAAAATGTGATAAACGATCTCACTAAAGATGTGACGATAGGCTCAACTAGACTAGTAGATTTGCGATAACGATACAAACTTAAATGAAAAAGCCTAGTTCTAGTGGGAAACATGGTCGAAAGCATAGTACTTAGTTTTGTCCTTCTTGATTGCGTGCCTACTCAGTAATCGCTGATTGTCGAAAGACATAAAACTGGTTAAGTTTGTGAACTTTCACAACTTTGCTGAAAAGTCGCTGTGATTGTGCATTTTATTTTGCAAAGATTTAAACTTGTTTTATTTCTTTATTTTGTTTAAGCATTGGACATCCTCTGCGTATACGTGAGTATCGACCTGGATGTTATTGCTTAAACATTCTGCTTTATTTTCTTTGGTGTTTCGTTTAAGCTTTGGACCTCCTCTGCGTATACAGAAGTATCGACCTGTGGTTAAAGCCTAAACAACTTCCACTTATTTTTATTTTCTTATTTTGTTTAAACAATGGACTTTCTCTGCGTATACGGAAGTATCGACCTGATTGTTAATGTTTAAACATTCTGCTTTGTTTTTGCACAAATCACAGTTGATAAAAGTTTAAAGGCATTACTTGAGTCAGTGTATTGCATGATGAGGGGATATGCTAAGATCGTGGGGTCCATAAGAACTTAGTGCAAAATTAATATACCTTAACGTATCGGTAAGCATTTTGAAAGTTTTTAGATTGAGTTTAAGTGGACAACAATATCGTCAATCTATGTGAATCGTTTAGAACTTAAAATGTTTAAAGCATAATAGTGTTGGTGATTTGTCTCAAAATCTGATATGATCCTCTTACACAAGCTCTCAAAAATAGTGTCTGTAAATATTTCTTTACTGCATTTTATTACACTCAAAAATCAAAAAGATTTTAGTGTGTTTTAGCATAAATTTTGAAAAATTCAAAAAGATTTTCGAAAACTGATGTTGGAGAGCTGATTTTCAAAATTCCAAGTGCTAAACTTGATGAACAGGTTTGGGAAAAAATGTATGAAAAAGTTGTATTTTCAGTGGTTATTAAAGATTAAATCATTTTTTAATAATACCTGCAAGTGGTTTCTAAATTTGTGAAACTTATTTTTGGGTAGAGATGTATGCAGGTTAGACAGGTTCTGATACCTGAGTTAGATGAGTGCCAGGTTACGATCTAAGAACCCGTGAAAAGTGAATTCCAGACTGCGATCCCGGTTTAGCGAAAGGGGGAGTCTGAGGACATCGAGAAGGAATCTGAAGATAGTAGAACCAGATTCAGATCCTGAAGATTACGAGAAAGAGAAAGAGATTGATAGAAGATGCTTACAATGGAGAATATTTGGAGAGAGTGAGCAGGCTGATAAAGACTAAAGGTTTGACAACCGAAGACTCGACACTAAAGACTCGTCAACATTCGAGGGGGAGTCTGTTGGTGCATGCGTCTGTCGACTTCTTCTTGTATCGAGTCTTGTATGTAGAATGATAGATTAGAGCATGAAAATCAAGGAATTGTGTTTATAGGTAATTTCGCTTCAAATGATCAATGATCATTTCAAGCGAAATCTCATGTTATTATTTCGCTTGAATTGTTGGTAGTTCATTTCAAGCGAAATCACTTGAAAGTGATTTCGCTTGAGACAGTTTCAAGCGAAATATGGTCTCCTATAAATACCTTGAGTGCTATTTCATTTGTAACGTTTCCGGTCAGTGTAACGAAGTGCTACCGAAGTGTCCACAGGCTTGTATTTGATCCAAAATCAATATACGGATAGTTTAAAGTGATATTTCAGCTGAATTGAACTCAATACGTCTGTTTCCGCCATTTATATAGAGATAAACTCTTCTGATCGACTCGTTCGGGTCTGAAAACGATCCTACACCACCAACGCATGTCAAGGCTCTGCCTGACTAAGTTCGTTGGGGTTCTGTCTCATGTTGTATGGCTAATGTTATCTGGGTTATTTTACTAACACGCGTGCATTGTATGTATTTAATAGAAACTGACGTGCGTGCTGGTGTATATATTTTTTAGTTATATTTTTAGCTCTTTTTACTCGCCGATTTCAAGTTTTAAATTTATAAAACACAATATTCTACTATCACTCTACACACACGCTAGGGTAAGTATACCCATCGCGGATGTAGTATAGTGATGGCAAGATACCGAGGTCGTCCAAGGACACAAGAGCTTTTAGTACCGGCTTATCGTCAACGTCTAATTGAACTAACATTTGAAAAAAGAATTTTAAGCTAATAAACAAATAAAAACAGAAAATAAAAATAAAATTAAAATGATAGACAAGAAAGAATCACTTAGATCCAACTTATCCTTTATGTACCCTTTTGATGATTTCTACACTTTGGGCATTTTAATAGATTATCTTAGTTATAGTAGTAGGCCCCTCTTTTGGAGGCGACGTTACCCTCAACCTAGTGGTTTGAGTCAGCAAGGATACAATCCCACTAGGTCGGAATATTGGAAGATAATTAAGTAAGTTATTAATGCAAAATGTGGTGGACCCCTCGTAAAAGGCGACGATCACCTTCAACCCGTTGGTCCGAGTCAGCAGTGATACTGTCCTCGCGGGGTTGGTTTAAAGTTTTAATAGTAGTTAAAGAATAAAGGATTCAATCTTTTTGCACCTCTCCTGTGGTGGGTAATGCCCGCCGCTTTGAAGGTGTTACTAGGCTTGATATAGGTTCTCGCAGGATCTATACACTGAACGAGACGTAGAATTACCCAAACCACCATTCTAATCTCCCTTTCGGGTTAATTAACATGCTTTATATAGACCGTAAAGACATAAACAAGTTGAGTAAATGAACATATGAAAAGTATTTGAATAAATTCGCCTTCAGTATAAAAAAACTAATTATTAAAGTCATTAATACATAGCCAATTAAAAAGTAGCCAATGATTGGATATCATAAAAGAAATACATAAAAGAGAACCCTTCACAAAGTGATGTAAGAATTTAACCAAGCATGGCCTTTGTTTGACAAATATTCTTACGATGAATCTTGGATCCCGAGACTACACACACTGTAAAGATGGAAAAGTGGATGCTGGTGTTGTAGTGGTGGTGGAGTGGTGGCAAGTGAGAGAGAAGTGGTTTGCCAAGTGATGATTTGAAGTGAAGACAAGCATCCCTATTTATAGCTAAAAACAGAACATCCAGCTATGCCCCGTGGTCATCAGTCTCTCTCTTCTACATTAACTGTAGTGTCAGACTTATACTAATACGGCCCCGTGTGTCAACGGCACGGCTCGTGGCCAATGTACTTGCTGTACTTCTTCAGATTTTGGAAATCTAAGAGTTGACCACGTCCGTGTTGGTCTAGCACAGCCCCGTGTTGAGCTTGAATTTTGTCTTTTGTTGTCTTTTTCTGCTGCAGTGAATTCCCACCGGGCACGTCCCCGTGCAAGAGCTTCTGTCTTTGTTATTTCTTGGGTTTGGATGTGGATGGGGGCTCGGAAAGTTGGTTTCTTTATAGCATTTTATGTTGGTTTTTGCTATCTTTTTGCTTATTTTGTTCTTTTAAGCTTATTTAAACCTATTTATTCAAAAGGAACAAAAAATGCAAGCTTTTTCCAACATTAGTACTAGAAAAGGGTTGATTTTATGACTCATTTGATGTAATTTATATGGTGTATTTTGAGCACATCAAATACCCCCACATTTGAATCTTTGCTTGTCCTCAAGCAAAACTCTTTGTTAGCTTTACACACACAAATGGAATGGGTAGAAGAGAATGTTTTTTGGACTTATCTTTTGAGTGTAGGGAATCCAAGTTCTCATTTATTTCGTTTTTATTTTATTTACATTCTTATTTGGTCATGAATTATTTACAACACAATTCAAGAAAAAATATTTATTTTTGGGCATAGCATGCCTTTAAAAACTCTTTTTGTTTATAATACACGTTTTTACACACCTCACTAGTAATCACACAACACTCGAAAGAAAAATGTATAAGCGAGAACGCTTGTACCCGATTTGGAAACTACTCCTTCTATAGACTTGAGAAATAATCAAACCTCCTCTTTTTTTGATATTTTAATCCTTGTAGGTATCGAGAGGACTTTTTAAAGGGTAGGCTAGGGCTCGGGTAGGTGAGTTTTATTTGAAAGTGGCAAGAAAAATAGTAAAATATCGGCTTTTTCTTTTTGAAAATTTTTTATTTTGTTGTGACATAGTTCGAACTATATAACTATAAGCAATATTGTTTTTGCTTATTTATTCTAAGTATCTGTATAGTTTTTTTTTTTTTGAATACTAAGTCACTTATTTTGCTAATTTTCAAAAACGAGCCGTATTTTACTTGAAAACAAAGTGTGAAAAGGTAAAAAGTTTGGATGGGTGGTTGTTTTTGCAAATTTTGTTTGCGGGTTTAAGAAATGAAAGGTTTTTAAGGCTCAAAGTGGTTTGTTTAAGGGGAGTATTTTTTGGAAAAACCATGGTTGCAAAAGTCGCTAGGCGCTCCCTAGTCGGATTTGGGAGTACTCGGAAAGTACTCGTCTTAGGCGGAGATTAATTGGGGTGTAATTGGCCTGGGAGAACAGTACTCGTGCCTCGGCAACCTACCTTGTAGCGAGTACTCGGGGAGTACTCAGAGCCTAGGCGAGACTTTTACAACCATGGGAAAAACAAAGGAAAAAATAAAGGTTTTTGGATAGAAAACGGGTTTAGTCCTAATGCCTCTGTCATTTTTACTTACTTGGATTAGCGTCGGTAAGGACTTGGGATGCATTATTTTGGCAAGTTCTAGAGTTGTAAGAACCAAATGGGCTAAATCACACAAGAAACGAAAATTTGAGCTATTAGTATGGACGTTTATTTGTGCTCATTAAAGGCTCAAAACTCACTTTTTGTGGAAAAAAGGTTGTAGTGTAAAAATTCATATATAAACAAATCTATTTTTATAAAGATTTGTTACGCCATTTTTTATAATTTTTTTAAGTGGTTCTTTTTATCATGACGTTTTTTTAGATGTAAATTAATAAAAACATCATTTTTAGAACTTATTTACCCAACTAATCTAAGATAAGTAAAAGAAAGAAAATAAAGTTTTTGAAAAAAATTGGGGTTTTAGCGGTTCCAAACGAGTTTCGTGTAAGGCTTGTTTTTAGGACAAGTGATTCAAGGTTTTAACCTCCCCCCCCCCCCCCCCTCCCCCACTTAAATTACACATTATCCCCAATGTATCCTAAAAAGGATTTATTTAGATTAAATGTGTAAAAGTGCGGAAAAATAACAAATATTCACAGTAACTGGGCACGGGGTCGTGTTGAATGAACACGACCCGTGCTCAGATTTCTGGCGACTTAGTTTCTAGAAAACTTACAGTGGAGTAAGCACGGGGTCGTGCCGGGTGAGTGTCACACCCTGATTTTTGCGGAAGCGTATGATGTGTGACTTGCTCAATATCATTGCATTCAATTATAATAAACAACTATATGATTAAAATAAGATTTTCATCCATTCATAAGATTGAAATATTACTAACACAAGTCATTTAAGTTTCAACCAAAACCCTCAAGTTATGATACAAAACAAAAGTGGATGACATCTAAACTTGAAATTTACGTCTTGAAAACAACACCAGCGCCCAAGATCCAACTTGCTTCCTGAAATACATGTGAGTTTTGGAAAATGGTTAACATAATGTTGGTGTGAATTCATGCAGTTTTTGTATTGAATGTTTATATACTTGAATGAAAACATGGTATGTAATTGTACTGAAATATGTACTTCTGTAAATGTAAGGAAATCGAGATCGCTAATGGTTTGCAAGGCCATTAACATGTGACATGACATAGGAAGCCACCAAACCTAGGCATTTTTGTCGAGATCGACTGAGACACAAAAGCACTCATTGGTAGAAGTAGGCCAAGAGTGGGGTTGCCTGAAACCCATTAGATCTAACCCTTCTGTTCCGCGGTCTAAATGTATTCGTTGACTAATGGTGCTTATGATACCCTATTCGTGACATGATCTAAAGTATCATTCCTTAGTTTTTTTATTCAACATACCATAACACATGTATTTTCCCCAAGTTTAGAAAACAAGTAAAAGTTTAAAAGTGGAGACATAAACTCACAACTTTGTGTATCCTGCGCCGTAAACTTCACCGGTTGGTTTTGTAGCGTCGTGACCTATACGTGTTCTATTAATGTTAGTCACTAGACTTGTATCTCACAAGTACAAGTCACCATCTTTTTTTTATGTATATGTTCTTTGTATGTTCAATCTTTTTGAGGGTCGTGCCCTTGTTTGTCGGGTCTTGCCCGTTGAGTATGTATTGCTTATTTGTAAATATATATTTCCCTTCCCAAAATATATATTCATTTATAAAGTCTTTTTGTCAAGGTAAGAAGTTGTTACTTATATTATTTTCCCAAAAATAAATATAGGAATTTTGTGAAATAATATTTTCAATATTATTTTGGTACAAGTATTCTTAGGAAAGTATACTTGTATTTTATGTAAATACTTGTGTATTTTGTTTTTTTCACCAAAAATCAATACTTTGATCTTTATTACTTTCCGGAATTATATTTCTTAAAAATAATATATTTTTAAGACTAGTATGAAATATATATGTTGTCATGCTATAAAATATATATGTGGTTATTCTTGTTATCCACCCGAATTTCGTATAAATTCCAATACTTGGTATAGGTTATATATTTTTGTCTAAAAAATATATATTTAAGTCCATAGTGTCCAAATTCAATAATGTGTTAAGAAATATATTTTCATAAATATATTTTCTTGTATTTGTCCATGTATTTTCCTTGTGAGGAATTTTGTATACTTGTATACTTTAGTATTCTCATGTATTTGTATGTGTATTTTTTTTGTATTCATACTCCATGGGAGTATTTACTGTATTTTCAAGTCCCTAATAAACTACTAGATATAATACACATAATATACACTTAGCACAAAATTTGGCGATCACAAAATATATATATTTTTACCTAAAAATATACATACTTAATTTCAATTTTTACTTTGAAGAAATCATCACTTCTTAACTTGTAATTTCTTACAAAAATTAGGGAAACCTTGGTAAATATTTTTATATGATTTTTTAGGGAATAAGTTTCACCAAAACTTATATTTTTCTAAGTGTCAAAATTTTATAAAATTTTTGACATAGTTTCCCCTAAAAATAGAGGTTTCCCATGTTTTCAAAACATGTTTTTATTTTCTTTTCAATACCAAGAACAATTTTCAACAATAATCATCAACAATAAACACTAATTTCTTCATATGAAACATCATGGTGAACTTGATTCTTGTTAAAATTGTGTAGTCTTTTAGATCTACACTTAACATATTATGATCTTTCAAAAAATAAGTGTTCTTGAGTATTTTAAACAAATTTTTATGAAACTTTATTTTATTATACAACTCATCCATGAGTTTAATGGTCTTTAAAGTTTGTAAATCATGTTCTAAAGCCACTTTTATGTTCATTAGAAAGATCATTATTTTTAACTTCATGTTTCACCATGGATCTTTCAAGATCCATGCTTAATAACTTTTGATCTTTCAAAAACAATCTTTATGTTAAATTTTTAACAAACTTTCCATGAATTTTGGTTTCAAAAATTAGTTCTACACTCACTTTATTACTTCAAGATTACAAGATTATGCATCAAAATTCATTTTTCATGTTCACAAAATGCTTCATGTGTTCATTTTCAAGTTTAACCATGGATCCTTCAAGATCCATGCTTAAACTTGTTAGATCCAAGCTTTAACATACTTGGTCTAAACATACATACAAGATATAACAACAACAACTTCATTACATAAACTAAAATTTCATGTAATCACTTGATTTCTTCATAAATATGTTAGATCTTCTCATTTTTATCATTAAAAGTTAAGTTGTTTAGATGGTGAAACTTGTACATAACATAAACATGACTTATTTTAGTGATCAAGAGGCTTACTACTAGCTCTAATGGATAGGGAAGTGGCACAAGACTGAAGAAGATGAACAAGGAAGAAAATGAGAGGTTAAAAGCTCCACAAGATGGTCCTTCAACTTCTAGCACCTTACACTTTCTTAGATAAGCTTCTTACACCTCATAGTGACCTTGGATCATGAGATTGAAGCTTGAAAATGGTGGTGGTATGGTGGTGTATATGAGCCGAGACCAAGAAGGTAGGAGATGAAGGAGATGCTGATTTTTATGAATGATGGACAAAGCTTAGTTACTTAAGGTCTTTATAAGGAAAGTTCCAACATAATAATCTTTTAGAAGATTTCATGTGCACCAATTTAGGGGACAAGATTAATAGAATAATCAAAAAGGTGTGTGGGGGCCCTTAGGGGCCGGTTATGGTGAAAAGGGGTGGGGGGGGGGGGGGGGTAATGTCATAGCCCCAAACCCGGTTTACCCGTTTCAGGAGCCGCGGGACCGAAACCCGTGGTATTGTTATTTTGGCAGCGGAAATTTTAAAAGGATCTTTTAAAACTAAAAAATTCCCAATTATTTTATTTCACATTTTTAGGACAAACCCCATAATTTACAATAAGGGTAATTTCACTGGGAAATCCCTGTCTTACAAAAATGTTTATTTATTTTATTTACTAAGCCACATTCTTCAAGCTAGTGTGCCATGCGACACCTTTCCTGGTTCACAGTAAATCACCTGAAGCATGTTTAAAAAGATTTTATCAGCAGGGAAATACTGGCGAGTCACTCACGTTATAAAATGACACATTTGTTATAGATTACAGCATAAGAGCGATTACAATGTCTCCTATCTTATAATTATCTGGCTCCGTGTCACACCCTGGTGACGATGGCCATACCACTATTGGGCCCTTTTACCCAATAGTGATGATTATCACTATTAAAAGTGAGAAACAATAGTAATGTGCATAATACCCCAACTTGCCAGTAATCTAAGATAACCAAGACTTAATCCCTGTAACATATAACTGGAAAACATTTAGGTATTTGTGAAATATTTTTTACAAAAGAGAATGACTCAAATTGCAAGTTTAATTGGGCAGAACTTTGCCTACTGATTTAGCCTTGTAACCTAGTTAAATAACAATGCACACGAAACTAGGTCAGTAACTTAATACAACATTTACGATAAACTCATGAAATCAAAACCCTCACGACGAATGACAAAGTATAGCCCGGATTCGGGCAACACTTAAACATCCATCGGATCGGTTTAAATCAATCGGACATCGTATCGTAGCAGTGATCGAGTTATTACCCTGTTATTGCAGCAGAGGCTCGATATTATAACTATTTCGAATGATACAGTGTATATTTGTGCGTACGTTATGAGATTTTACGTCGAAACAAGCAACCAGTTCAAGTCCCAGGCTAGGGGCTTTATAGCCCAATTTGGACCCTCCCACGTGTCGCGAAGGGTTCCTCCACCCCTGTCGCGAGTTGCGGGGAATACCCAGATAGCCTAGGGTAGCCTCGTGTCTTGTATAGCCTTGGTGAGTTGAAATTTTCGAAAATACATGTTTTATAACAGTTTTGAACGGATAAACGTAATGAGGGGATACCGCCTTGAGGTTTAGGGGGCCCTGATCCTAGTTTTGGTTGTTTTTAAAAATTAAGGGTCATGCCTTATTATTTGGGGGTCTCAATTAGGGTTTCCTACTGGACATTATTAAAATAAGAAATAATGATTTTGGCAAGAGTTCTTACAAGCTCCCCACATTGTTTAAAATCTCGTCCTCGAGATTTACTGGAACAAGTGAGGATATTTTTATTTCATTTCCGATTCTAGCTCCCATGTATACTCTGGTCCTCTTTTCGAATCCCATTTTACTTTAACTAGTACCAGTCTCTTGTGCTTGAGGAACTTGACTTTTCTGTCTTCTATTCGAAGAGGTTTTTCCACGAACTTCAACTTTTCATTTACCTCTACATCTTGAAGAGGGACTACCAGGGATTCATCAGACAAACATTTCTTGAGATTGGTTACATGAAACACATCATGTACCCCAGCTAGTTCTTCTGGTAGTTGTAAGCGATAGGCAACTGGTCTTATTCGTTGGGTTACTGGGAATGGTCCTATGTACCTTGGACTTAGCTTTCCTTTCTTACCGAATCGAACTACTCCTTTCCAAGGAGAAACTTTCAAGAGTACCTTGTCTCCAACTTGAAATTCCAGTGGCTTGCGTCGATTGTCTGCATAACCCTTCTAGCGATCTCGAGCTGTTTTCAGCCTTTCCTTGATTTGAGTTATCTTGTCGGTGGTTTCCTGTACAATCTCAGGACCTGATAATTGACTTTCTCCTATTTCTGCCCAACAAACTGGAGTTCTACACTTCCGTCCATACAGTGCTTCGAATGTGGCAGCTTCGATACTTGCATGATAACTATTGTTATAGAAGAATTCAATTAAGGGTAGGTGGTTATCCCAGTTTCCACCAAAGTCTATCACACATGCCCTGAGCATGTCTTCCAGGGTTTGGATCGTCCTTTCACTCTGTCCGTCTGTTTGGGGATGGTTTGCATTACTTAAATTTAGTCGGGTCCCCATGGCTTCTAGGAAACTTGTCCAAAAATGCGAAGTGAAACGACTATCTCTATCCGATACTATGGACAGTGGAACTCCATGTAAGGATACTACCTCATCTACGTATAATTTCGCTAATCTTTCCATGCTAAAGGTTTCCTTCATTGGCAGAAAATGAGCTGATTTGGTTAATCGATCCACAATTACCCAAATCGCGTCATTGTAATTAGTTCCCATTTCCATTCAGGCATTTCTAATTGTTGAAGTAAATCTGAAGGTTTCTGATGTTCTGCCTTAACTTGTGAACAGATCTGTCACACCCCCAAAATCCACAAGCGGAGTATTACCGCAGGAGGCATGACTGACCAGGATCAAGCCACCAATCATATTGAACAATATAGTAAATTAAATAAATGTTCAACCACACAATATAATTGGTGTTCAAAAATAAGTTAACCAAATTCAAGTTAAACAACGGAAGCATAAAATGTAAGACCAAAACATAAGTCATAAGTTCATAAAGTTTAACTTGGCACCCAATGGTCCGTGTCCCACAACGACTCCTCCTACTCGTGCAAGCTCCATAGATACCTAACGACTTGGAAGGCATGTAACAACGAGTCAACAACAAAGTTGAGCGTTTGGTTGTTCAGTTCAAAGTTGTTTCATAGACCATATGTTCCTTCAAACACCAATAGTTAATAAATTCCTTGTTTTCCCAAACCATAACCAGTGGGGGCTACTCCATGTTGTAAACCACTTATAGGTTGTCGTCCTTCCCAACCGAGGACGGAGGTACGTACTCTAACCAACCGAGAATACGCAGGTTAAATATAGTCGTCCTTCCCAACCGAGAACGAAGGTACATAAGTTTTCCTTCCCAACCGAGAATGAAGTTACGTACTCTATCTGTGACACCTCTAAATTTCATGTCCAATATTATACCGACACGTGTCACGGGCTTAAAACGTGTAAAGGATTTCCTTAGAAGGACTAAAGTTGACAAACAAGGAAAGTATGTGAAAATAAGGGTTCAAAATGTCAACAATGGATAAATATACTTTACAATAACCCTACATGATGTTTATACCCTTAAACGAATGAATCGTGGATCATACGAAGCTAATTGTGAAAGAAAGTGAGAGATTACAAACTACAGGGGTTAAATGTGTCAACATGTTTAAAGTGTACCTCTGAGTGACCTTTTAGCAAACGCGAAGCTTTGTAACGATTAATTATGCTCACTAGAATGCACGATAAAAATTTCACCAAGTTTCATTATCGTATGAGAAAGTTATGATAAAATTCGCACACGAGGGGTTAAAAGCGTCAACGATGAAGTTTATGACTTTTCGGGTGATAACAAAGTTAAGCAAGGGCTTCACAAGGACTGGTTATAACTTGGAGTCCTTGGAAATCAATTTAGAGGGCTCATAAGGCAAGAAATAATGTTGAAACAACTTTTATATGGACCAGGGACCAAAACAGCAAAATCTGAAAATGGATTTGAATCAGAGGGGGCGTCGCGCGACGTGACCCTTAAGGGACCTACGCGTGACGCGAGGGGTCCTCTGATACCGAAAAAAATGGTAGATGTCTGCTATGTCCATTGTAACCGACTTATAATGCCTTTTCTCAACACCAAGGGCTGCCTAAGCTTGTTTTAGACCTTAGGGACACTTGTTAATGATCCATGATCAGTTGTAGCATTGTTTGTCATGATCTTGATCAACCAAAAACACTATATAAAGCCCCACTTTGTTGCAACTTTGATCATTCACTCACAACTCATCTTCTGAACATTTCTGGAGCTCAAGAGCTTTCTCTAAGCATTACCAGTCGTGCATAGGACCTTGGTAAGTATCCTTAACCTTCCTTAATCGTGTTTTACTTAGTTAATTAGCTTAAAGTCAAACCGTCGTAATTAAGGTTTGACTTATCGATTAATCACTAATGGTCCAGTGATTTGTCAAATTAAAGGTAGTTATAAGTTGGTAATTATGTGGGCATTAAACCCTTAAAAGGGCACCCTCTGATTCCCGCTCTAACTAGATCATTTGTCGGGTCAAAGTTTGTATTAAAAAGTCAACAGAAACTTAATTTGCAAATTAACACGTAATTAGCAATATAGAAGACATGTAACCTATTTTATCCCTAATATAACTTGGTAATAAGTATAAGAACTGGTCTAAGCTTGTTTGATCCGACAATTTTCTGTTTAGACCCGGTTCGGAACCGAAAGTCGCAAAACTTTGACTTTTGCTTTGACTTCAGTTTTGACCCGATTTAGTATGATTTGGAAATGCCTTAGAGCTTCCTTAGGACCAGGTTACATGAAAATATAACCCTCTGTGGTTGGTTCGTTGTTTGACCGATTCGTTTACATGTCTCCGTTAATTGCCTAATGTTGACCATAATGCCCTTTTGACCATAAAACGAGAATTTTGGATATGTGAGAGGACAATAATCTTTGTTGCTGAATTTTAAACATGTCTCTAAAATTTCATATCAGTTAGAGGTCTAGATTAGGAGTTATGCTCAATAGCGCACTTAAAAAGCTTTTTGTTAATTAAACAGCGCAATTAGCATAAAGCCTATCTAAACCCAATTTTCGACACCAAACCTTTTACCCACTGATGTAATATAATATTTTGGTATTTTTAAATATTTTTAACCTGCTCATAACCTACAGTTATGGCGTTGATTCGGTAATTACCGAATGTACCCTTTTTGTTTATAAAATGAGTTCTACATAGTATTTTGACACCAATCCAATTGCTACTGATTTTATATAATAAATGAAGTATTTTGAACTTTATAACCTGATTAGAAAACTCATATTTCCTGTATAACCCGGAAATCGCTTAAAATGGCTTTTTACGCGTATTAAACACCTAGTATGGGTTTAAAACCATTTTGGTATATAAGACTTATCACCAACTGATATGACCTATTAAGTTAAGTTGTTTTACTGATTTATTCAGACCCGAATCTCAGAATTTCATTTAATCTCTTTTATAATCTTTAAAATGACCAAAATACCCCTACGGGGCTTAAATTAAGGTTAAACTCGTTTTGGGCATAATGGAAGGTATCCTACTGATATCTCAACCCATTTAAGGCATATTAACTTAGGAAACCTGTAAATGACTCTCATGGTTACCCGTTACGCTTCTTGCGCGTTCGGTTCGGGTTATGTAACTAATTTGCATAAATTAGCCGAAACGGGTCAAACCTTATCGTTTTTATCTCAAAATTCAGAATGTGTTTAGATTACCCATATTATACAAGTCTTCAAACTTTTCGGGTCTAAATCACATTCTATTTTGGGTCTTCGCTTAATCATGTGTTTTGAACCGTGAACCTTTCCTACATACTAACCGGTCTAAGTTACGACTTAAATAAGACCCGTTAGGAATCTAATAGGTTAATAAAACCTTCGTTCCAGATTAAGAGCCCCAGTAGAAGTACTTGTGCTTGCTGATTAGAATATACGGCTGAGTATAAATTGCATTGCTAGCTCAGGTAAATACTCTTAACTTATTTTCCCTATACGGGCTTGGGATACGGTATTATAATAATACCGCTTGGTCGGGTATTGAATGTTTAGTCAGTATTGTGATTAAATTATTGAGGTAACCCGCTTTAATCTGTATTGTTTGAAATAAAAGCCTTTAGGGGTTAATGACCATGTCCCGGATATCCTTGACATCATTATATTATAAAATGGCCACGTCTTAAGCACGGGGTGTAGGCATACACCTGACAGTTTGCATAAGGGAAACGGTATCCCACTCTCATGTGGGCCTATACTTGTGGCGTGTCTGTTAATCTTGACTCGGTTTCTACATCGGGCCCTGAACGTATAATGAACCTGTAAATCTGTATACAAGATTATTTATATAATTGTCCCAAGTTATAAAAGATATGTTCTGCCTTGTGCATTCAAATCAATTTTTATAAATGTTTTCAAATGAGTCGGTTAATTGTATTTACCAGTGTAAACTGACGTATTTTCCAAAAAGGTTAAGTGACAGGTACTGAACGTAATTGGCTGGAAGCTCAGGGCGTTAATAAGGAATCTTGAAAGTTCTAGGCGTCCAAAGTCTGTTGAACAGTTTTTCCTTTTATTTGATCCGCCTATGGATCCTTTACTTTCCGTTGTAATACTTTGATATTACTTTGTACTCGGGTTGTAATATATTTATCTTTTGGTTCCGCTGTGCATTTATATATTGTGTTGTTTGACTATGACGATCTCAACTACGTCACGATACTCCCCACCGGGCCCACCGGTAATACGTGGAAATATTGGGGTGTGACAGGTTAGTATCAGAGCCAACATTGAGTGAATTAAACACTAGCCTTTTGTGTTAATTCTCAATGACACAGTAGCACATTCCTTGACCTTCTGAGTCTAGACTTAACATAGGAATACTCTCAACCCTAATCTGAAAACTATTGCTTCCGAACATATATATTTTGAATATGTCTCCAATCAAAGAAGCCGTAATGGAATTTCTCCACATCCGGAGCCTTGAATTGACGAGCTTTGTACCGCGGCTAAGGTACAATGTGCAACCAAGGAGAAAGCATTCAGAAATAAAGCGAAGAAGAAAACTCCTTTTTGTTGAAGTTCGTTTCCTCGGTAAGTCCTTATAAGGGCATACTTATCTTTTAGTCCCTTCATGGACAACGTCATTCCTTTCAAGTCCCGTTTAGGGCAATTATATACTCCTTTTAAAATCATTTGAATATTTTATCTAAATTCCATTTTTGTCATTTTTATGAATATAATATATGAAATAAATCAAATTATTATTCCTTTTCATAATTGATCTACCAGTATATATATTGAAAGAATCTTAAAGGGTAAAACCTAGCTTGAATGTCATTAAAGACCTAGCTATGATGGTAAAACCTGTTTAAAAGATTCAGATTCCTTTTTAACATCCGAAAACATGTTAACACTCCTGACAACAGTGATGCGATAAAATCACACTTGTCATCTTTATATTGAGAAATTCCAACCCTTATCTAGCCTAGTGATTTAGAATCATGGCTTAAATCATCAAATGAAGATGATCATATTATAAACATCCATTAGTGATGAAGTGCCTACGGGCCAAACTTGTTGTCCGATAAGACAACGTCAGTGGTGGTCTTTGACCCCCGTCTAAAGATGTTGGACTACGTCCAAGCATAATAGTTTGTATGATCAATGCGATCTTAACTAATATCATCAAATGAAGATGATCATATTATAAACATCCATAAGTGATGAAATGCCTACGGGCCATACTTATTGTCCTAAGGGACAAAAGACAGTTGAAGTCTTTGACTCTCTGTCAAGAAAAGGTAATGAAATATGTTCAAACCTTAATGCCTCGATTCTCTGAAATCATGGCTTATAAAGTTAAAACTGTCCTTGCGACTTGGCCTCGAAATTTCATGTCCAGTATTATACCGACACGTGTCACGGGCTTAAAACGTGTAAAGGATTTCCTTAGAAGGACTAAAGTTGACAAACAAGGAAAGTATGTGAAAATAAGGGTTCAAAATGTCAACAATGGATAAATATACTTTACAATAACCCTACATGATGTTTATACCCTTAAACGAATGAATCGTGGATCATACGAAGCTAATTGTGAAAGAAAGTGAGAGATTACAAACTACAGGGGTTAAATGTGTCAACATGTTTAAAGTGTACCTCTGAGTGACCTTTTAGCAAACCAGAAGCTTTGTAACGATTAATTATGCTCACTAGAATGCACGATAAAAATTTCACCAAGTTTCATTATCGTATGAGAAAGTTATGATAAAATTCGCACACGAGGGGTTAAAAGCGTCAACGATGAAGTTTATGACTTTTTGGGTGATAACAAAGTTAAGCAAGGGCTTCATAAGGATTGGTTATAACTTGGAGTCCTTGGAAATCAATTTAGAGGGCCCAGAAGGCAAGAAATAATGTTGAAACAACTTTTATATGGACCAGGGACCAAAACAGCAAAATCTGAAAATGGATTTGAATCAGAGGGGGCGTCGCGCGACGCGAAGGACCCTTAAGGGACCTACGCGTGACGCGAGGGGTCCTCTGATGCCGAAAAAAATGGTAGATGTCTGCTATGTCCATTGTAACCGACTTATAATGCCTTTTCTCAACACCAAGGGCTGCCTAAGCTTGTTTTAGACCTTAGGGACACTTGTTAATGATCCATGATCAGTTGTAGCATTGTTTGTCATGATCTTGAGCAACCAAAAGCACTATATAAATCCCCACTTTGTTGCAACTTTGATCATTCACTCACAACTCATCTTCTGAACATTTCTGGAGCTCAAGAGCTTTCTCTAAGCATTACCAGTCGTGCATAGGACCTTGGTAAGTATCCTTAACCTTCCTTAATCATGTTTTACTTAGTTAATTAGCTTAAAGTCAAACCGTCGTAATTAAGGTTTGACTTATCGATTAATCACTAATGGTCCAGTGATTTGTCAAATTAAAGGTAGTTGCAAATTAACACGTAATTAGCAATATAGAAGACGTGTAACCTATTTTATCCCTAATATAACTTGGTAATAAGTATAAGAACTGGTCTAAGCTTGTTTGATCCGACAATTTTCTGTTTAGACCCGGTTCGGAACCGAAAGTCGCAAAACTTTGACTTTTGCTTTGACTTCAGGTCTGACCCGATTTAGTATGATTTGGAAATGCCTTAGAGCTTCCTTAGGACCAGGTTACATGATAATATAACCCTCTGTGGTTGGTTCGTTGTTTGACCGATTCGTTTACATGTCTCCGTTAATTGCCTAATGTTGACCATAATGCCCTTTTGACCATAAAACGATAATTTTGGATATGTGAGAGGACAATAATCTTTGTTTCTAAATTATAAACATGTATCTAAAATTTCATATCAGTTAGAGGTCTAGATTAGGAGTTATGCTCAATAGCGCACTCAAAAAGCTTTTTGTTAATTAAACAACGCAATTAGCATAAAGCCTATCTAAACCCAATTTTCGACACCAAACCATTTACCCACTGATTTAATATAATATTTTGGTATTTTTAATTATTTTTAACCTTCTCATAACCTACGGTTATGGCGTTGATTCTGTAAATACCGAATTTACCTTTTTTTTAGAAAATGAGTTCTACATAGTATTTTGACACCAATCCAATTGCTACTGATTTTATATAATAAATGAAGTATTTTGAACTTTATAACCTGATCAGAAAACTCAGATTTCCTGTATAACCCGGAAATCGCTTAAAATGGCTTTTTACGCGTATTAAACACCTAGTATGGGTTTAAAACCATTTTGGTATATAAGACTAATCACCAACTGATATGACCTATTAAGTTAACTTGTTTTACTGATTTATTCAGACCCGAATCTCAGAATTTCATTTAATCTCTTTTATAAGCATTGAACATAAAATCACCAACACACCATACACGTAGCATGCCAGCCCATTTGGACCCGTTACAAATACACATATATTCCAGCACTTATGTTCATATAATCCACCTATTTTGTTTTGGTCAAGTCTAGTGCGGCACACTTAACTGCTCGGCCCAGTCTTTTTCCCAGCCCACTCACGAGATCCCCAAATAGTAACTTTCTATTACATTGGTCCAAACCAAATTACATGAGTTTATTAGTTCAATTTTTTTTTTATAACAGCCCCAATTAACTAAAGACATATATCATCGGCCCAAGAGTGAATCATGGCTCAATCTGCCATACTCAATGAACTGTTTATGATCTCAATCAGCCGATTACTATGAGGAGACCATTACTATCCATTATGTTAATCACATCCAGGTTGTGTGATAGTTTGCACAATCACAAGTTTAATCAACAACAATCCTATTAACATGCCAAGAACTAGCATATAACATCATCGCGAACTCCTTGGAATTTACTAGTTGGTTCCTGTTATTACACATCATGTTATCCTATCATATGTTCGTATAGTATGATTATTAATCAAATCATCAACAGCCGTGATTATACACAAGCCATTACCTAGGCCTTAAGAATCCCTAACTGATACATCCGATTTAAATATATATCTAACAAGTAAAATTATGTTTTCTTGTGATGCACATATATGATATTAACACATAACACATAATTGAATGCGACTAATAGACTCAGCATGAATCATAAAATCATCACATATTCTAATTATTTTGTTTATATTACACAAGTATATCTAAGGCTTATTATCATATGTTCATGTAAATACGAATACACATAATATCACATATGAGCATGATTCATATCAAGAACAACAAAAAGGTTAACAATAAAGATTACTAACCGGAGTCAAGAATACAAATTGAAAGGCTTCAATGTTGAGGGGGGGGGGGTCTCCTGTTGCCGTACGTAAATATGAAAGGGAGTAGGGTTTGTTTTTGAGTTTTTGCCAAAGTAAAACATGATACGTATACATATGAGATAAGGATTTGGTCAGTTAATCCTTCTTGGCTGAAACCTAGGCTTAAGCCCATACAGTTGCTAACACAGTGGCAGTTTGGGCTTAAGTGTGTGGCCTAATTCAAGTGTGAGCCGATGTATAGTAAGGTGAGGGTTCAAAATGTGTGTGGCCCAATGTGTGTGCATGGGCTGTGATGATACTCGTGGCCCAGGTTCATGTGCATCCCCTAAAACAAGCCCAAACACTTAACGGACCTAACCATACTCCTAATTATAACCAATTAGATTCACACTCGACAAATTAATCAAAGCAACTTGTTATAATAAAAGTTTGACGCGACAAGAGGGTGGAAGAAAGAAAATTATGAGAGGTTGCAACTACAAGATCAAACGACACAAACCTTGGAAGTTCGGGTTGTCACATCATCCCCAACTTGAAAGAAATTTCGTCCCTAAATTTAGCACGTGGTTACTGAGGAAGCTAGTTATGTTGCGTGTTTTCCTGGGGTGTCACATCATCCCCCCGTTGGTTTGGAATTTCATCCCGAAATTCCGCAGTAGCTTCAGCCTCAGTAGTGGTTGCACTTTTCTCGAACAACTAGGGATATTTGAGTTTCATTTGGTCTTCTCGTTCCCAGGTAAACTCTGGGCCACGACGGGAGTTCCAACGAACTCGAACAAGGGGTATTCTGGTGCGCTTGAGAACCTTAACGTCTCGGTCGGTAATCTCTACAGGTTCTTCGACGAATCTCAGCTGATCGTCGATGGTGAGTTCCTTGAGAGGAACTATAAGGGTCTCATCTGACAGACACTTCTTCAGATTTGACACGTGGAGCACGTTGTGAACTTCGCTGAGCTCTTCAGGTAGGTTCAATTTGTAGGCCACCTTGCCTATTTTCTCTATGATTTCGAATGGTCTGATATATCGTGGGTTGAGTTTGCCTCGTTTACCAAAACGAACTACACCTTTCCAAGGTGAGACTTTAAGTAGTACTCGATCCCCAACCTGGAACTCGAGTGGTTTCCTTTGCTTATCAGCGTAGCTTTTCTGACGGTGACGAGCTGCCGCCATTCGTTGTCATATCTGAGAAATCTTCTCTTTTGTGTCTACGACGAGTTCTGGGCCAGTGATTTGGCTGTCGCCAACCTCTGCCCAACAAAGAAGTGATCGGCACTTATGCCCGTACAATGCCTCAAACGGGGGAGCCTGGATACTGGTGTGATAACTGTTGTTATACGAAAACTGTCACACCCCCAAAAATCCACATGCGGAGCATCGCCGCTTGGAGGCGTAACTGACCAGGATCAAGCCACCAATCATATTGAACATAACAAGTAATAAGTAAAATTCAACCACATAATATTAAGGGTGTTTCAAAACAAAAACGTAGTTAAGTGTTTAGCGGAAGCATAATTGTAAAACCCAATGTAAGTATTAAGTACGAAATAAAGTAATGTTTTTAGCATGGCACACACTGCCATGTCCCACAACGACCACGCCTCCCTGTGCAAGCTCCATGAGTACCTAACGATCTGCAAGGCATGTAACAACGAGTCAACAACAAGGTTGAGCGAGTTCACAGTTGGTTGTTTAGTTCTAGCATTCGTTTCGTAAATCATATGTTCGTTTTGTAAACCATGTATCGTATTAATTCGTATCGCGGTCTCCCAGACATGTTTGCGAAGATTAGTGGGGGCTTCCCATGTGTTACTAGACCGTGTGTATCGACTACTATGAAAATGTAAGTGGTGCCCTAAGTCAATGTCTATCAGCATTGACCCTTTGCCCATAGTCCATTAGTACACGCCCATTCGAACGACACGGTGTGGGGTTTGTTAAACCTAATAGCGCTATTAACTAATGACCCGCTCGCCATAGGCCTCGGCGATTAAGTCGATATAAATGAGGGACTTCATGATAGAGGTTTGGTCCAGTGTGTAATCTTGGCATCCTACCCACGGAGGATGGTTTTAGTTACCGTTTAAATCATTAACCCATTCCCAACCCTTGGGAATCCCATGCCTTGGAAAGAGTGTGAACTCACCTTGGTTTGCTCGGTATGCTAAACTATGTGCTCACAAATAATCAGTCAAGTCCTATAGTTATGCACATATACACAATCAGTACATGTTGGTAAAGTTTCACATGCAATCTAGGTTACTAAGTGTACTGGATGGTTAACATCACGTAACGCGTAAACAGTTAATCAAGTTCACGTAATTCACGCTTCACATAGTATATTTCCCATTCTACTCTAAAAATTTTGAAAAATTATATCAAAAATTTCGAAAATTTCAAAACCCTAATTTTTCAGGTTTCAAAATTCGAAAATCTCCCTGTTTCTCCAAGCACAATTCTGAACCGAGCCTTCAAGAGCCTAATGCTCTGATACCAATTGTAGGTCCCCTTAAATATGTTCTTAAATTCGCTGGGTATATTGTTCAAATTCGCTGGTCAACGTTCGTTGTCAAGTTCGCTGGTCAATTTCTCGATTACGACGACCTGTAAAGTCGCTGAAAACCGTAGTAATTTCGCTGTGGATAATTACACGGTTACCAAAGTCGCCTTTGGATTTACTTCGCCAATACGTATGCTGGTACAGTTAATTTCGCACAGTCCAGACAAAATCGCTGGTCACAGATGTATCAGGTCACAAATTCGCTGATCAGTAAACTTGGAAACTTAATCTTTTCGAACTTTTGAAGATTTCCAGATCTTTCTTAACAGAATCCTGCAAAATCGAAACACCTAAATCAGCAAAATAATTTCGAAAACTATGAAAAACAGATCGATAAACACGAAGAACACGAAGAACAGTCTTCGAATCTTCAAGTCTATCACCCGAAAACTTTTCCAAAATCAATGAAATCTTTCCTGAAATCCTGCGAATCAGCAATCAAACAAAACAGCCAAAAATTCGAAAATTTTATCAAACCAGTAAAAAAAAATTCGAAACCCTAATTGTCAGGTTTAACACAGAATTCGAAAATCTTCCTGTTTCTGCAGCAAACAATCCTGAACCGAGCCTTCAAGAGCCTAATGCTCTGATACCAATTGTAGGTCCCCTATTCGTATGAATCTTTCACAGAATTGTCTTCCCAATCAAGAGTGCGGAATCCTCTTGATCAGAATATCACAGAAACAAGTAGAAGAACAGAAACAGCAAGACACTTTCAAACCGGGTTTCTATTGATTATCCAAACAAACGTTTTACAATCAATCAAACCCTAACCACTCTCAAATTCGTCCAAGCCTAAGCACTCTCACGAATTTGCTCTCAAACAATGTTCTGGCTGATTAACCTCAACCCTAAAGCCTAACCTTGTTTATATAACACAAGGTTACTACTTGGGCCAAGGTTTCCAACATGGACTGCGAATTGGACAAGCCCAATTCGCCCCCATCACCCAATCTGGGTTTTGTTTAGCCCAAACTCTATTAACTCACTAATACAAAGCTAAACCCGCTAACTGTTTATCGTTTATCTAATTACAAGATATCCAAAGACCAAATCTAAGCTGTTGTCACAAACATGCACCAACAAAGATTATTCATTAACAGTCATGGTAAGCTTAACAGTGTTAACAACGTTAATCAGGATTAACAGATTTAACATACATAATAAAGTTACACACTTAACATAGTTAATATACCTAACAGGGTTAACTCACTTAACATAGTTACTGTGCCATAACAAGGTTGGATCAAAATTAACAGAGTTAACATACGTAGCAAGGTTAACATACTTAACGTGGTTAACATAACTCAGTTAACATACTTTACATATTTGACATGTTTAACATCATTAACAACTTAACAGAGTGATAATCTAACTGAGTTTACTGAACTAGCTGAGTTAATAACTAATCAGATTTAGCAATTAAAAGAGTTAAATGACTAAGGCGAAAACACATTTTTGGGCGAAAACACCTATTGGCGAAAACCTTTCTGTGGCGAAATCACTCAGGCGACGAAATCCCAAAGTGATTTCGTCGGGTATGTGTTTTCGTCTGGTAAGTGTTTTCATCATCACCAAAAGTTACGTAATAACAGTTCCCCTAATCATCACTTATAGTTGGATGATCAGTCATCGATGAAATCATTTAAATCAAATCATTGCTATGTAAACATATAAACTACCAAATCATTGTGAGACCAAGACCATAAATCAATCAACAGATCATTCATTAACAGACACACACGGTTGATCATATCATCCAATATACATGGCAGTTTGTAGATAATATATATATATAACGATCACGAATCACCGCAAAACTCAAGATTCAAAGCATCTAGATTCTCAACCTTAACCATCATCATCATTGCACCAAGCACATAAATATTCTCATCAGATATATATACACATATGCAGACATGTAATGATCTATCAAAAGTCATGCTCGTATAAATAACAGTACGAACTAACCGAAGCAGGAAAAACAAAGAACCGATTGCTAGAGAGAACTTGGGAAAATCAGTAATGCCGTCACACAGAGAAAGACTCTAGGGTTTAGCAATTGAACTCTAATCGTAGGTTATAACAAAACGCTATAGTTGCTCGCTACTAGGCCGAAGCCCATTCCCGTTTTCGCCGGCCCACCTCTTGACGAAAACACTTGGGTGTTTTCGTTGGGGTGATTTCGTGAGGAGGGGATTTCGGCCAAGGTTCCATGTTTTTAATTATATACTTCATATTTATGCAAGATATGTATAACTCATACACACATAAAATACACATCACAAATAACACTCATAATGCACCTTAAATAAATAAAACACACTTTGTAATTAAGTACAAGGTTAAGTCAAATAGAGACCTTGAAAACTCGGGTTGTCACAAAAACTCCACTAACGGGAGGTGTTTTTTCCAGCCATTACCAAAGTCGATTACACATGCTCGAAGCATGTCTTCAAGGGTTTGGATGGTACGTTCATACTGCCCATCCGTCTGTGGATGATACGCCGTGCTCATGTCTAATCGATAGCCAAAGGACTTGTGCATAGCTTGCCACAATTCAGATGTAAAACATGAGTCACGATTAGAAATGATGGAGGTTGGCACCCCGTGCCTCGAGACTACTTCCTTAAGATAGACATCTGCTAGAGTAGAGAACTTATCCGTTTCTTTAATAGCCAAAAAGTGTGCAGACTTGGTCAGTCGATCCACGATCACTCAAATGGTATCATTTCTGCGTTGAGATCTAGGCAGGCCAGTAACGAAATCCATGGAAATTTGCTCCCATTTCCATGTCGGTATCTCTGGTTGTTGAAGTAGGCCTGATGGTTTCTGGTACTCGATTTTGACTCTCGCACAAGTCAAGCATTTACGGACGTAGGTTGCTATGTTGGCTTTCATACTAGGCCACCAATACATAATCTTGAGATCGTGGTACATCTTATCCGCACCAGGATGTACCGAGTAACGAGACTCGTGTGCTTCATCCATCACAAGCTCATGTAAATTTCCATAAAGTGGAACCCAGATGCGCCCTTTCACGTAATAAGCGCCGTCTTCCTTTTGCTCTAACCGTTTCCTCGATCGTCGCAGAGACTCAGCCCTGATGTTCTCTACCTTCAATGCTTCAACGTGAGCATCTCGTATCTGAGCGGGAAGACTAGAGTGAATGGTAAGTTGTAACGCACGTACACGCTTAGGTTTAGACTCCTTCCGGCTGAGGGCATCGGCCACAACATTGGCTTTGCCCGGATGGTATTTGATCGCGCATTCGTAATCATTTAAAAGGTTGACCCATCGATGCTGTCGCATGTTCAGCTCCTTCTGCTCGAAGATATGCTGGAGACTCCTGTGATCGGTATAAATGGTTCACTTGGTACCGTACAGGTAATGCCTCCATATCTTGAGTGCGAAATCAACGGCTCCCAGTTCCAGATCGTGAGTAGTGTAGTTACTTTCATGAACCTTGAGTCGGAGTGATGCATAAGCAATGACTTTATCCTGTTGCATCAACACACAACCCAGTCCTTGGATTCACGCGTCACAATAAACCACAAAATCATCGGTGCCATCAGGTAATGAGAGAATAGGCACGCTACAAAGTCTCTCCTTTAAGTGCTGAAACGCGGATTCCTGTGCATCACCCCAATGATAGGTGACGCCCTTCTGAGTTAGTGAAGTGAGAGGTTGCGCAATCTTCGAGAAATATTTGATGAATCTTCTGTAGTAACCTGCCAAACCTAAGAATTGGTGGATTTCTGTTGGTGTACGGAGCGTAGGCCAGTTCTTAACCGAGTTAACCTTGGAAGGATCCACATGAATCCCATCCGCATTTACCACGTGGCCTAAGAAATGGACTTCACGAAGCCAAAAGTCGCATTTTGAAAACTTAGCATACAACTGCTCTGGTCGAAGAAGTTCCAGAATAAGACGCAGATGATGTTCGTGCTCCTCCTGACTCTTAGAATAGATCAGGATATCGTCAATGAAAACAATAACGAACTTATCCAGGTAAGGCTTGCATACTCGGTTCATGAGATCCATGAAGACCGCAGGTGCGCTTGTCAATCTGAAAGGCATAACCAGAAACTCGTAGTGCCCGTAGCGGGTCCTGAATGCTATTTTGGAGATGTCCTCGCCTCGGACTCTCAGCTGATGATAGCCCATTCTCAGATCAATCTTTGAGTAGAAGCTCGACCCTTGTAACTGGTCGAATAGGTCATCAATACGCGGAAGAGGATAACGATTCTTCACGGTCACCTTGTTGAGTTCACGATAGTCAATATACAGGCGGAAGGTACCGTCTTTCTTTTTCACAAACAAGACCGGAGCTCCCCAGGGCGAAGAGCTAGGATGAATGAAACCCTTGTCTAATAGCTCTTGCAGTTGGTTGGACAATTCCTCTAGTTCTGATGTAGCTAAGCGATAAGGTGAACGGGCTATCGGTGCTGCTCCAGGAGCTAGCTCGATTTGAAATTCTACTTGACGATGAGGCGGAAGACTAGGTAATTCCTCGGGAAATACCTCAGGAAAATCACGTACAATAGGAATGTCTTCTATCTTCTTCTCTTTCGTGGAGGTGTCAGTAACGAGGGCTAGAATAGCTGCGTGGCCCTTCCGCAAGCACTTCTGGGCCTTAAGGAAAGAGATGATGCCTATGACTGCACCACTCTTGTCACCACGAATCACGAGGGGTTCTTCACCAGAACGAGGGATGCGGACAATTTTCTCATTGCAAAGAATTTCTGCTTGATGTTGAGATAACCAATCCATCCCAATAACAACGTCGAAGCTACCCAGAACGATAGGAATGAAGTCGATAGAGAAGGTCTAATCAGCGAGAACAAGATTACAACCCTTAACTATGTGTGTGGCCTCCAAACTTTTATCGTTTGCTAGTTCCGCAATGTGCTTGGTGTTCAAAAGTGTTGGAGAATGCTTAAGCATCAGACTAACTTTTAAGGACACGTAGCTAGTATCGGCACCCGAATCAAATAAAACGGTAACATAAAAGTCATCTAGTAGGAACTTACCCATCACAACGTTGGGATCATTCCTTGCTTCACCCTGACTAATCACGAAAACACGTCCCCTTACACCGTTGCCATCACTGTTACCCCCATTGTTTCCATTTCCTTGGTTGTTTTTGTTGTTGTTCTGATTCTAATTCAACTGTGGACAATGTTTCTTGAAGTGACCCTCAGCACCACACTGAAAACATCCGTTATTACCCAGCTATTGCTGTTGCTGGTTCTGTGGAGCTTGTGGCTGCTGTTGACGATTCTGATTCGCAGGACGTGAGCTCCGGCAATCCTTGGCTTCATGACCAAACTTGTTACATCTATGACAACGACCCTTGTTGAACGGCCCGCTGTGGTGCAAATTACATCGATTGCACTTAGGGTGATTTCCCCTGTATCCACCCTGACCCTGATTCTGATTACCTGAAGATTGCTGACCAGGGCTCTTGAAGTCATCAGTCCTTTGCTGCTGAGACTGAGACTGAACCGAAGTGGAACCCTTGCTGGAATTTTCATCCCACTTGCGCTTGTTGTCACTAGGAGTATCTGAAGTAGTTGTAGCACTAATGCGCTTGGGCAGCCTGTTCTACTCAACTGCCTGGTCAGTGAGGCGATGGGCTAGTCGAATGACTTGCTGAATGGTACCAAGGTTAGCCGCAGTCACATGGCTCTGAATCTCTGGCACTAGACCCTTAAGGACAGCTCGATTCGCTTGATAGGAGGATCCACCATAGTTGGACACAATATGGCCAATTCATTCGATCTCTTCGTATACGCCTCAATTTCAGACCCTGTCATCTTCAAGTTATAAAATTCCACCTCTAGCTTGTGAATGTCGTCGCGATGACGGTACTCCTCTTTGATCAGATCCTTGAAGTCATTCCATGGGGTGGCGTTAGCAGCTACCAACCCTAACATTTGAACCTGTGCGTTCCACCAAGTTAACGCAACACCTTCGAGTGTTCCAGTAGCAAATTTTACCCTACGAGCCTCAGGGTATTCACACATCTCAAAAACAGAATCGATCTTCTCGAACCAGTGAAGAAGACCTACAGCTCCTTCTGTACCACTGAAGGTACTAGGTGACAGTCCATAAAGGTCTTGAGGGTACATACGGGAGGCTGAGCATGCTGACCTCCTGCAGGGGCTGCTGCGAGTGCCTCAGCAACTCGTTCATTGATAAGAGCCGTCACCTGGGCTTGAGTCAAGTTCAAACGTCCACTCATGATCTTCACATCAAAGAAAAGCATAAGTGAGAGGAGTGCCGCGAAAGTGCATAAGTGTGGGAAGACAGAAGAGAGCATGCACACGTGGGTTTAAAACAACAGTCGTTACGTTGACAAAGCATGCTATAAACAATGCACTATGTAAACTAACAGACAGGCAATATAAACACAAACCATATCACCTATAATGTTGAGTCTTGCACGTGGAGCGAAGCGTCGTTGTGGATCGTTGAGCACTGTACAGGTTATAGTCTGGTTTGGTCAAAAAGCTTTTCCCTTTTAAAACCAAGTTCACTATAACCAATGGCTCTGATACCAATCTGTCACACCCCCAAAATCCACAAGCGGAGTATTACCGCAGGAGGCGTGACTGACCAGGATCAAGCCACCAACCATATTGAACAATATAGTAAATTAAATAAAAGTTCAACCACACAATATAATTGGTGTTCAAAAATAAGTTAACCAAATTCAAGTTAAACTGCGGAAGCATAAAATGTAAAACCAAAACATAAGTCATAAGTTCATAAAGTTTAACATGGCACCCAACGGTCCATGTCCCACAACGACTCCTCCTACTCGTGCAAGCTCCATAGATACCCAACGACCTGCAAGGCATGTAACAACGAGTCAAGAACAAAGTTGAGCGAGTTCACATTTGGTTGTTCAGTTTAAAGTTGTTTCATAGACCATATGTTCCTTCAAACACCAATAGTTAATAAATTCCTTGTTTTCCCAAACCATAACCAGTGGGGGCTACCCCATGTTGTAAACCATTTATAGGTTGTCGTCCTTCCCAACCGAGGACGGAGGTACGTACTCTACCCAACCGAGAATACGCAGGTTAAATGTAGTCGTCCTTCCCAACCGAGAACGAAGGTACATATCCTGTTAGAGGTGAATATGTAGGTTTCGTTTTAGCTTCTTAACCCATTCCCAACCCATCGGGAATCCCATGCCTTATAAAAGTATGAACTCACCTTGATTTTCTCGGCAGATAGTCTACTTTCTAAAATAACTTTTGGTCAATCGCATCCTATTATAGTTATTACATTTAATCAGGTTCGCATACAAGTACTTCATGTAATTGTTCACATATATAATCAAGTAGCACAGAAGGCGTCACATATAACCCAATCATACTACCCGGCCCATTGTGTTAAACCCAGCCAAAACAGTGATCGCGGCCCACATTCCATTATACAGCCCAAATGATTAGTGTTTCGATGTTGTTACCCGACTAACACGACCCGACAACACAATGCACCATTTGAATTTAGGTTCGGCCCATTCCATAATACCCAACCCAACCGACCCAACAAGCATTGAACATAAAATCACCAACACACCATACACGTAGCATGCCAGCCCACTTGGACCCGTTACAAATACACATATAATCCAGAACTTATGTTCATATAATCCACCTATTTTGTTTTGGTCAAGTCTAGTGCGGCCCACTTAACTGCCCGGCCCAGTATTTTCCCAGCCCACTCATGAGATCCCCAAACAATAACTTTCTATTACATTGGTCCAAACCAAATTACATGAGTTTATTAGTTCATTTTTTTATAACAACCCCAATTAACTAAAGACATATATCATCGGCCCAAGAGTGAATCATGGCCCAATCCGCCATACTCAATTAACTGTTTATGATCTCAATCAGCCGATTACTATGAGGAGACCATTACTATCCTTTATGTTAATCATATCCAGGTTGTATGATAGTTTGCACAATCACAAGTTTAATCAACAACAATCCTATTAACATGCCAAGAACTAGCACATAACATCATCGCGAACTCCTTGGAATTTACTAGTTGGTTCTTGTTATTACACGTCATGTTATCCTATCATATGTTCGTATAGTATGATTATTAATCAAATCATCAACAGCCGTGATTATACACAAGCCATTACCTAGGCCTCAAGAATCCCTAACTGATACATCCGATTTAAATATATATCTAACAAGTAAAATCATTTTTTCTTGTGATGCACATATATCATATTAACACATAACACATAATTGAATGCGACTAATAGACTCAGCATGAATCATAAAATCATCACATATTCTAATTATTTTGTTTATATTACACAAGTATATCTAAGGCTTATTATCATATGTTCATGTAAATACGAATACACATAATATCACATATGAGCATGATTCATATCAAGAACAACAAATAGGTTAACAATAAAGATTACTAACCGGAGTCAAGAATACAAATTGAAAGGCTTCGATGTTGAGGGGGGGTCTCTTGTTGCCGTACGTAAATATGAAAGGGAGTAGGGTTTGTTTTTGAGATTTTGCCAAACTAAAACATGATACGTATACATATGAGATAAGGATTTGGGCAGTTAATCGTTCTTGGCCGAAACCTGGGCTTAAGCCCATACAGTTGCTAACACAATGGCAGTTTGGCCTTAAGTGTGTGGCCTAATTCAAGTGTGAGCCGGTGTATAGTAAGGTGAGGGTTCAAAATGTGTGCGGCCCAATGTGTGTGCATGGCTGTGATAATATTCGCGGCCCAGGTTCATGTGCATCCCCTAAAACAAGCCCAAACACTTAACGGACCTAACCATACTCCTAATTATAACCAATTAGATTCACACTCGACAAATTAATCAAAGCAACATGTTATAATAAAAGTTTGATGCAACAAGAGCGTGGAAGAAAGAAAATTATGAGAGGTTGCAACTACGAGATCAAACGGCACAAACCTTGGAAGTTCGGGTTGTCACAAGGTCAGACACTTAGATACATATCTAGCTATGTCCTTTTTCATTCCTATCCACCAGAAGTTATTTCTTAAATCTTGGTACATCTTGTTGTTTCTAGGGTGCATGGTATATCTAGATTTATGGGCTTCTTCTAAAATTTTATCTCTTAAATTTCCTTGCTTAGGTACCCAAATCCTTTACTTGTGGAATCTCCAAATTCCATCAGTCCCTTGTTCTAATTCTTTTATTCTTCCTTTCATTCCTTCAGCATCATCCTTGATTGTTGTTTCTTGAACATTCTTCAATTGTTCTTTTAAATCTACTTAAAGATTTAATCTAAGAGCACGGATTCGTTTCTGTTTTTCATGATACTTACGACTTAAGGCATCTGCAACTACATTTGCCTTTCCTTCATGATATTGAATATCACAGTCATATTCACTTAAAATTTCCATCCATCATCTTTGCCTCATGTTTAATTCTTTTTGCTCAAATATGTATCTTAAACTCTTATGATCTGTATAGACTGTAAACTTACTTCCATACAGATAGTGTCTCCAAATCTTAAGGGAAAAAAATATTGCTCCTAATTCTAAGTCATGAGTCGTATAATTTTCTTTATCATTTTTCAATTGTCTTGAGGCATACGCAATTTCCTTTTTGCGTTGCAACTACGTTTGCCTTTCCTTCATGATATTGAATATCACAGTCATAGTCACTTAAAATTTCCATCCATCATCTTTGCCTCATGTTTAATTCTTTTTGCTCAAATATGTATCTTAAACTCTTATGATCTGTATAGACTGTAAACTTACTTCCATACAGATAGTGTCTCCAAATCTTAAGGGCAAAAATTATTGCTCCTAATTCTAAGTCATGAGTGGTATAATTTTCTTCATGATTTTTCAATTGTCTTGAGGCATACGCAATTACCTTTTTGCGTTGCATCAGAACACATCCTAATCCTAGTTTAGATAAGTCACAGTAAATTTCAAAATCTTCTGTTCCTTCTGGTAAGGCTAGAATTGGAGCGTGTGTCAACCTTTGCTTTAAAATCTTAAAAGCCTCTTCTTGCCTAGGTCCCCATTCAAACTTAACTGTTTTACATGTTAGCTTAGTTAATGGCACTGCTATCTTAGAAAAATCCTTAATGAGGCGCCTATAATATCCGGCTAATCCTAGAAAACTTCTAACTTCCGTAACTGATTGCGGGACTTTCCAGTTCGTGATCGCTTCTATCTTGGAGGGATCTACGTGAATACCTTCGTGATTCACCATGTGTCCTAAAAATTGTACCTCCTGTAGCCAGAATTCACACTTCGAGAATTTGGCGTAAAGCTTTTCCTTTCTTAACAAAGTTAAGAGTGCATGCAGGTGTTCACAATGCTCGCCCTGGCATTTGGAATAAATAAGTATATCATCGATGAAGACAATCACAAATTTATCCAAATACGGCTTACATATTCTATTCATCATGTCCATGAAAACTGCAGGAGCATTCGTTAATCCAAAGGGAATGACTGTAAATTCGTAATGACCATACCTAGTTCTGAAAGCAGTTTTAGGTATGTCTTCCTCTTGTACCTTCAATTGATGGTATCCGGAGCGCAAGTCTATCTTAGAAAAATATCTAGCTCCCTGAAGTTGATAAAAAAGATCGTCAATCCTAGGTAATGGGTATCGATTCTTAATTGTAACCTTATTTAATTCCCTATAATCGATACACATTCACATCGACCCATCCTTCTTTTTCACAAACAACACCGGTGCTCCCCAAGGGGATGAACTAGGTTGTATAAATCCTTTACTGAGCAATTCATCTAACTGCTTTTTCAATTCTAACATTTCAGTGGGTGCTAGCCGATAGGGTGCCTTAGCTATCGGTGTTGTTCCAGGAATTAGATGAATTCTAAACTCTACTTCCCTATCTGGTGGTAATCCTGGTAGTTCTTCTGGGAATACATCCGGGTGTTCTGATATTACCGGAATTTCCTTAAGTTCCTTACTTTTAGTGTTAATGATTACCGAAATCATATACACTATTCCTTTTTTTCGCTCATAACTAGAAACTTTCATTACCGAAATGAACTTTAATGGTTTGCACGGCTTATCTCCTGTAATCATAATTACTTCTCCTGTAGGTGCATGAATTTCTATGGAATTCTTGTCATAGAGGAATCGAGCATGGTTGGCTACTAACCAATCCATTCCTAACACGACATCGAATCCAGCTAAATTCATAGGTAAAAGATTGGCGGAAAATTTATGGCCTGAAAGTTCTATCTTTCCTACTTGAAGAACCTTGTCTATATTAACAGAATTACCGTCTGCTGTTTCTACCGTATAAATCTGCCTAAGTTTAGTTAAAGGTTGCTTAAGAGCTTGGCAGAATGAAGTATTTATAAAACTTTGGTTTGCACCAGAGTCAAATAATACTTTCGCATAAGCGTTGTGAACTAGGAACGTACCAGCTATCACGTCCGGAATCAGATCTGCTTCCTGGGTTGTCAGCTGAAAGGCTCTTGCGTTCTTCTTATTAGTTCCTTCAGCCGGTTTGGTCTTGTTGTCAGCTGGTTTGACCAGTTTAGGGCAATCTGGTCTAAAATGTCCAGCTTCTCCACAGTTGAAGCAAATGGTTGATTTCTTTCTCCTGCGTTCTTCTTCTTGGTGCCCCGGAATTTTGCAGAAATTGCAGTACCCCTTACATCTTCCAAAGTGCTTTCTTTTACAGGTACTGTAGAATGGAGCAGTGGAGGATTGCCCAGTTCCTCTTTTCTTGAATTTGCTACTAGTATTACCCCCACGAAATCCTTGGGTAATTTTCTGAGCCAATTCCTTCTTCCTGTTTTCTTCTCGCGTACGTACCAGCCCGTCGGTCAGGGTGTTGGCTAATTCTACCACATCGTCAATTGTGCGGGGTCTCGCAACTTTGACGATTTCACGAATCTCGCTAATTAAACCCCAAATATAGCGAGAAATAAGTAACGGTTCTGGCGAGGCCAGAGTTGGTACAATTCTGGCATATTCGAAGAATTTCGAAGTATACCCTTGACAATCAACATCTACCATTCGGTGGCTCAGGAACTTATTTGCCATTTGTTCCTTTTCATATTCGGGACAAAATTTCCTTTCCACTAATTGCTTAAATTCTTCCCAACTTATGGCATAAGCCATGTCACTTCCTTTAGCTTGTAATACAGTATTCCACCATTCTAATATCTCTTCCTTGAAAATGTGAGAAGCGTACATGACCTTATCCTCCTCGGCACATTTACTTATTTTAATTACTGCTTCAGTTTTTTCTAACCAACGTAGTGCAGCCGTTGCCCCTTCATTGCCTGCAAATTCAACAGGTTTACATGCAAGAAATTCTTTATAAGCGCAAGCAGGTGTTGCAACTTTCATTTTGTTAAGTATTGGGGCTTGAATCACGTTGTTGTCATTATTGCCGCCTCCGTTAACACTGTTACTGAAATTATCGTCGCACGTGCGTTTACTAGGGTTGGCTTGTGAAGGCTCAACAGGACTTTTAACAGCAACGACGATTGATGGGATAGAATTGGCTATTCCCTAGGCAACGATGTTTTCTATATCTTGCCTATTAAAAAAGTGATCATCATTGTTTTGTTCAGATTGATTAACTTCATTGACTGGTTGGTTTTCTGCATTTTCCATCTGAATAATAATTAACAATATAAATTATTGTCACAAATAAATAAATACCAAACACAATAAAGCAATCACACATAATTATGTCAACATGTATAGCCAAAATTGTCGACTTTGCGACTTTCATATTTTTATATATATATATTAGTATGCATCGATACACACCAAGTATTTTACAAACGTTTTATTTGAGTTATTTTACATGATTATATTTTTATTATTTATTATTATTATATTATTATTAAACACACAACCACAGATGACTGGCCCCTCAGAAACGACGCTCCCTCTCGTCGTATTTCTATGAGATTCTCTCTCCCATATCCCTAATTCTATTTCCTGCGTCCACCAGTTCCTCGCCATAGTGACGAAGTTCAGCGAAGTTTTCTGTGCTCATAGGTGGGTTTGGTGCTGGCTCAGGGTCAAATTGAGGAAAATAGACGTTGGGGTTATTCATGAAATTCTGAAACTGCCAGTCATTCGTCCACCATTCCTCCAGCTAGCCTATAACAGGTCGGGGGTTGACAATAGGATCTGGGATAGCCGGTTCCAAATTAACTGGAAGTTGGGATTCAGTGAGGTAATTGAAGTGGTTTTCATCGGCAGGTCCAATGAGTTCACAATTCCCCAGTTTGCGATCCAGCTCCTCCCATGGTGGCATTTCCTGAGCTTGCTCGGAACTTTCCCCGATCTCTTTGCCTTTCCCTTTATCTATCGGATCCTCAGTCTTTTTAACCTTCTGTGCAGCTGGTTTCTTCCTACGCCCACGTTTCCAATCCAAGATTCTCCTCCTCTTTTTCGGCTTTGGTTTCTCCTGGGCCTGGGCCTGGAATGTTAGTGGTTCCTCCGTATCTGCCTGGTAGCCAGATGGGTTTCCTATGGTATCCATATCGGTGCTATGTATAGTAAAGTTTCGGAGTGCCTCCGATAGTTCATTCATGCTGTTATCACACATGAAGAAACACACACAAATTTAAGTTAAAATTTTATTTATTATAAATTAAATTTTCACAGAATCACAGAATGGCAATCAAAAAAATTAAGTATTTCTAAATACTTAATTGGCTTAAATCAGTGGCTCTGATACCACCTTTTTCTGTCATGGCCTAGACCCGGTTTACCCGTTTCAGGAGCCGTGGGACAGAAACCCGTGGTATCGTTATTTTGGCAGCGGAAATTTTAACAGGATCTTTTAAAACTGAAAAATTCCCAATTATTTTATTTCACATTTTTGGGACATACCCCATAATTTACAATAAGGGTAATTTCACTGGGAAATCCCTGTCTTACAAAAACATGTTTATTTATTTTCTTTACTGAGCCACATTCTTCAAGCTGGTGTGCTATGCGACACCTTTCCTGTTCATAGTAAATCACCTGAAACATGTTTAAAAAGATTTTATCAGCAGGGAAATACTGGCGAGTCACTCACGTTATAAAATTATACATTTGTTATAGATTACTGCATAAGAGCGAATTACAATGGCTCCTATCTTATAATTATCTGCCTCCGTGTCACACCCTGGTTACCACTATTGGGCCCTTTTACCCAATAGTGATGATTATCACTATTAAAAGTGAGAAACAATAGTAATATGCACAATACCCCAACTTGCCAGTAATCTAAGATAACCAAGACTTAATCCCTGTAACATACAACTGGAAAACATTTACGTATTTGTGAAATACTTTTGACAAAAGAGAATGACTCACATTGCAAGTTTAATTGGACAGAACTTTGCCTACTGATTTAGCCTTGTAACCTAGTTACATAATAATGCACACGAAGCTAGGTCAGTAACTTAATACAACATTTACGATAAACTCATGAAATCAAAACCCTCATGGCGAATGACAAAGTATAGCCCGGATTCGGGCATCACTTAAACATCCATCGGATCGGTTTCAATCAATCGGACATC
Source organism: Helianthus tuberosus (assembly GCA_030545235.1). Classification (NCBI taxonomy): domain Eukaryota; kingdom Viridiplantae; phylum Streptophyta; class Magnoliopsida; order Asterales; family Asteraceae; genus Helianthus; species Helianthus tuberosus. The sequence goes on from CM060363.1 coordinate 135,036,819, forward strand.
GTATCGTAGTAATGATCGAGTTATTACCCTGTTAACGTAGCAGAGGCTCAGTATTATAACTATTTCGAATGATAGAGTGTATATTTGTGCGTACGTTGTGAGATTTTACATTGAAACAAGCAACCAATTCAAGTCCCTGGCCAGGGGCTTTATAGCCCAATTTAGACCCTCCCGCGTGTCGCGAAGGGTTCCTTGTCACACCCCGACTGTGTAATACAACAAACTGCGGCGGAAACTTCGGGGAGTGCTGTGGCAGAATTATTGTTCCAAAACACATGATAATTAAAGTTAAGTTTTACAAGCTTAAATTATTACATTGTCTTAGTTCAAACATAACACATAACATGAAAGATGATAATTTTCTTGATTTTAGATTGCTAAGGCCCAAGTCGCCCTAAGTGAAGCTTGCTCACATCAAATATTCGCTCCTGAAACATATGTGAAAGTAAATACGTCAGCATAAAAATGCCTGTGAGTAACATAGGTTTAGTGTTGAAGATTCAGGACTTTAAAGGTTAAAAGAAATGTTTAACGAAAAGTAGTCATGAACCTTATAAAAATGTCTTCTTTTATAAAATCATATGAAAATCAAATGATATAAAAGAATGATGTATGGTAATGTAAATAACCAAATGAAAATAATATGTATAAAATATGTCTATGTCATGTATAACCAATGTCCAATGTCAAAGGTCCAGTATAAACCATGTCTTGTATGGCGAATAAATAGTATTTACTCAAGCCAAATGCATAATGTCGTGTATAAACAAATGTCTGATGTAATCAAATGTCATGTACAAAACAAAGTCTTTGAATAAATGAAAGTTTAAAACAAAAGTTATGTTTTGAAATCCATTGCTTTTATTGATATGAACATTTATGTGGTTTGTCTATAGTATACACTCAAGCCTTGAGACTGTCGGATAAACCCTTATCAGGATCAGGAATTTATCAAAAAAAAATCTATTCGGATTCTGTCATTCCCCTAACGAAATACCTAGAAAGCGGGAACGGGATTTGTCAAGTCCTATAGCGCTATTACCTACTACCGAGCGGCGTGATCAATGTTAATGAATGTACTACTTCGTCATACCAAATGTCTTTTTCAATGTAAGCATCTCATGAAAATGTCTTTGTAAAACCATGTAATAGGCATACTAAGTCAATATGCCAAGTAAAATGTCTCTGAAACCAAATGTTAGGTATATTAAGTCAATATACCATAAAAATGTCTTTGAAATAATTTATTATATGTAATATGTAATAAAAATATATAATGTCATGAAAACGGAAAGTAAAGTTATGCACATATGCTTCACCCCAAAACATTTGAAAACGTAAAATAGGGGAACTATGTACTCACCTTTGGGTGCGTTTTTATATGTTAACACAATCCCTTAAATTGTTTATTCGTCCTAAATTAAATAAGAAAGATTTAATAATCAAAACTCACAAAAATAACTAAGTTTCTCCGATACTTAGAATTTTCACATAACTTTGAGATCTTCTTGAAAAGTTATTATTTTTTTGTTATATTGGTGTATTTATATATATATGAGTTCATATATATATTTTAAAAACTTTGCGACTTGAACGATTTTATTGGTGACCCTCATCATGTTATAAGCACTATATCTACGATTTGCGCATCGTAATATATGTCTCAAATGTAACATACTAATAATAACGTAATACGCATAATCTTGTCAAGTATTAACATGTCATCATACACATATTATAAAACACATAACACATTATAACACATAAAATTTTCCCACGAACAACCCCTTATAGTGTATGTTGAAAAACACGTATTTTAGCGATTAGGTAACGTTTTTGGGCGCCGGAAGTCACGTGTGACTAACCGAACACCAAGTAAACTTAATATAAGTTAAAATACTTATTTTTATATAAAAAATATCAGTTTACTTACTGATCTAAAACAGTTTTATAAAAATCCTCCGAAAAGCCGATTTTTAACCGTTTTGCCGCATAGTTTTGCATCAAATGTTACCCTAACCATCCCAAATCAAAACGACTTGATATTTTAACATAACCCATGTTATTTACTGAATAAAATAATGGTTATACTCATGATAGTGCAGGTCTCACATAAAGCACATAAATCATACAAATTTCACATATTTTACTACTTTCTAAGCTATATGTACAACATGCGAAGCTACCAAACCTATGACAAAGTTTCATGCCATTATAATATACCAAATAATGTTATTTTTAGTGTTTATAATCTGTTCTAATACATTTTTGTCATACAATCATTTTTTTTACCATTTCTTGAGCTTTAAATCAACATGTATTCTCATGCACAAGTGTCTAAAGCACACTATCATATTATCATCATTTCATATGTATTAAAATGCATCAAATATGTAATTTATTCATGTTTATTTATTGATTTGTTTGAGCATTCATCATATCATACACAAATCATCAAACACTTGCATTTTAACTATCATCCAAGAACATGCAACAACTTAAAAATTTCTCAAATATGTCTAATAAATTTTTTGGCCATTTACATATCAAAATACTAACATTATTCCAAAGTATAACTCATGATTCAATCATCTCTTTATATCTCTAACATGTTTGCACATAATCTTGTTCATGCAAGTAAACACCCTAAACAAGTATTTATCAAAAATCAAATTCAAATCTCATACACACATATATATACCACCATTTTTATTTTGTATCAAGACCCATTTCTTTTTAGATTTCAAGTTTGTAAAAAATTCCAAGATTCAAGAGAAACTTCCAATCATCAAGAACAACCAAGAATCAAGAGTATGATTTAAACATAAACTTTATACCTTCAAGATTCAAGTAAGTTGTTGATTAGATTTTGATGATATGGAGCTTGAAATCACTTGAAAGCACCTTGGAAACTCCTTTGGATCTTCACACCAATTTGAAATATGCTTGAAATGGAGTTGGATTCTCAAGAACAAGGTTGAAGAAGATGAAGATGGGAGAGAGAAGGGGGCTACGGTTTTGGGAGGGAGGAGAGAGAGGAAAGATTGAGTGAAGATGGTGTTGTGATCTTTGGAAGATTTATGTAGAGATTTGGAAGATTTAGGAAAGATCTCATGCATCAACATGTGTCAAGTGTAAGGAAAATAAATGGCACTTGTCTTACATACATATATACACCAAATGTATATATATATTTGCATAAAATACACATAAATGATTTATGTAGCTTAAACACAGGTGTTTAACTGGATACCGGGTATTTTATCTAGCGTTTAAATCCCGGTTTATGGCGTTCTAAATTATTTTTATTATTCTATAAAAATAAACTTGCCAAAATATTACTGAAATAAATTTCAGTTGCCGGGACTGGCTGCGTTGCCCGCGTTTTACAGTAGAAGCACTGTGTTACGCAGTAACACGCGGTACGCGTTTAAACTTTGAAAAACAACGTCTTTAAGCATTTTGCCATAATTAGTTCTAAAGTTCGAATAAACATGTTTTTGCCATACCGAATCCTTCGAAACTTATTTCTAAGTTATACAAAGGGTATTTAGGGTATGTTTGGCTTATGTCGTAGTTCCGGTGTGTACGTCGCGTTAAACTGATTACTTTCACGTAACGGTTTACGATTTCACTTCCATAACAGGTTTGAGAGTTCGGAATTGAACAATGATTGTAAACGTACTAATGTCACAAATAATTAAACAAATATTGAAATTAAAACACCATATTTTATTAAATAAAAACTTGTTCAGATCAGTACAAGGGCTACAATTACACAGATGTCACAGTCTCCCCTACTTTTGGAAATTTCGTCCCGAAATTTAATTAGAGGAAACTTGTGGGAAAAGGTGTGGATATTTCGCCTTCATTTGATCCTCTTGTTCCCAAGTAAACTCTGGGCCACGTTTGGATTCCCAACAGACTTTGACTATCGGTATGCGCTTGCGCTTGAGTTTCTTGACTTGACGGTCCATGATTTCCACAGGTTTCTCGACGAAGTGCATCGTGTTGTCAACACGAATTTCATCAAGGGGGATGTGGACGTTTTCATCAGCCAAACACTTTTTCAGATTGGACACGTGGAAAGTTGGATGAACATTTCCAAGTTCAGGAGTCAGCTCAAGTTTGTAGGCTACTTTTCCGATTCTTTCAAAGATCTTGAATGGTCCAACATATCGTGGTGCAAGTTTTCCCTTCTTCCCAAATCTGATTACACCTTTCCAAGGAGATACCTTGAGTAGGACGAGATCACCGACTTGGAATTCCAAAGGCTTGCGTCGTCTATCCGCGTAACTCTTTTGACGGCTTCTAGCTGTTAAGAGGTTGTCGCGAATTTTCTTGACTTTATCTGTAGTCTCTAGAATGAGTTCAGGTCCAGTGAGCTGAGCTTCACCAATCTCATTCCAGCAGACCGGCGAACGACATTTTCGACCGTATAAAGCTTCAAAAGGAGCCATGTTGATGCTGGAGTGATAACTATTATTGTACGAGAATTCGATCAATGGAAGATGCGAATCCCAACTACCACCAAAATCGATCACACAAGCTCTAAGCATATCCTCCAATGTCTGGATTGTTCTTTCAGATGGATGATAAGTTGTGCTCAAATTGAGTTGGGTTCCCATAGCAGATTGCATGGTTCTCCAAAAGTGAGATGAGAATCGAGCATCTCGGTCTGATATGATGTTCAAAGGAACACCATGTCGGGATACAATCTCATCTACATAGATCTTGGCAAGCTTGTCAGCAGAGAGATCCTCACGGATTGGCAAGAAGTGAGCAGATTTTGTCAAACGATCAACTACTACCCAAATGGCATCATGACCTTTATTAGTGCGCGGTAGTTTGGTAATGAGATCCATGGCAATGTTTTCCCATTTCCAAACTGGTATCTCTGGTTGTTCCAATAATCCAGAGGGATGCTGATGTTCTGCCTTAACCTTCAGACAAGTAAGGCATTTGGACACGTATAAGGCAACGTCTCTCTTCATTCCCGGCCACCAATACTGGGTTCGAAGATCCTTATACATTTTGTCTGCACCAGGATGAATTGAATAACGAGACTTGTGAGCTTCATCCATAAGCAAGGTGCGAAGATTGTCTATACTTGGGACCCACAAACGGCCCATGAAATAGAATATCTCAAAGTCTCTCAATTCAAGCTCATGTTTAATGTGACACGGTAGTTCTTTACCCATCAAGCCTTGTGTAACACAAGTATGTTGAGCTTGAAAGATGCGGGTTTGAATATCAGGTCGAAATCGAACACAATGAAGTGTGACTCTTTCTTTTCGACTTAACGCATCGGCTATGACATTCGCCTTACCAGGATGGTAGCGAATCTCGCAGTCGTAGTCGTTTAGAAGTTCTACCCAACGTCATTGCCTCATGTTTAATTCTTTCTGATTGAAGATGTGTTAGTGACTTTTGTGGTCTGTGAAAACCACACATTTTGTTCCGTAAAGGTAGTGTCTCCAAATCTTGAGAGCAAAAATCACAGCGCCTAACTCAAGATCATGAGTCGTGTAGTTTTTCTCATGGATTTTCAATTGTCTCGATGCGTAGGCTATGACTTTGTTCCTTTGCATGAGAACACAACCAAGGCCGAAATTTGATGCGTCATAATATACGACAAAGTCGTCGTTTCCCTAAGGTAAAGGCAACACAGGAGTGTCGCAGAGTTTATGTTTCATGGTCTGAAAAGCTTCTTCTTGTTTGGGTCCCCAATCAAAAGGTTTATTCTTTTGAGTTAAGGCTGTGAGAGGAACCGCAATATTGGAGAAGTTTGCAATAAAGCGGCGGTAATAACCCGCGAGACCCAGAAATGAACGAACCTCGGTAGGAGTAGTTGGTGTATTCCAATCCTTAATCGCACTTATTTTGGTGGGATCTACATGTATACCTTGTTTGTTAACAATATGTCCCAAAAATTGAACATCCCTAAGCCAAAATTCACACATGGAGAATTTAGCGAAAAGTTGTTCCTTCTTTAGGAGTTCCATTCTTAGACGGAGGTGTTGTTCGTGGTCAGCTTGTGTCTTGGAATAAATCAAGATTTCATCAATGAAGACGATGATGAACTTATCTAAATAAGGCTTACAAACCCTATTCATTAAATCCATGAAGACGGCATGAGCGTTCGTTAAACCGAAAGGCATAACAGTAAACTCATAGTGGTCGTATCGTGTACGGAAAGCAGTCTTGGGAATATCTTCTTCGGATACGCGAAGCTGATGATACCCAGAACGTAGATCAATCTTCGAAAAGCAGTAGCACCCTGAAGCTGATCAAAGAGATCATCAATGCGAGGTAGGGGATATCGATTTTTGATGGTGAGTTTGTTAAGCTCACGGTAATCGATACACATTCGGAATGATCCATCCTTCTTCTTTACAAATAGGACAGGTGCGGCCCAAGGGGAAAAGCTCGGACAAATAAATCCTTTGTCTGATAACTCCTGCAGCTGCTTCGACAACTCTTGCATCTCAGACGGTGCAAGACGGTATGGAGATTTGGCAATCGAGTTAGCACCAGGTAAAAGGTCAATACGGAACTCGATTTGACACGCTAGGGGTAAACCAGGTAAGTCTTCAGGAAAAACCTCAGGATAATCCTGAACGACGGGGATGTCTTGAACAGTTTTACCCTTGTCTTTCTCCTCAATGACATGTGCCAAGAAAGCCACATAATTCTTTCGTAGATATCTATGAGCTTGGGTGCTAGACATCAGTTTGAGGCTACTAGCGGGTTTCTCTCCACGAACTTCTAAGACTTCACCAGATGAAAGAGGTATATGAACAATCTTGTCAAAACAAACCACTTCTGCATGGTATTTGGTCAACCAATCCATCCCTACTATAACGTCGAAACTCCCAAGTTGCATTGGCGTGAGGTCAATGGGAAAGAGATGATCGTTGAGGTTCAACTGGCAATTTCGAATAATGGAATCAAGTATAAGGGATTCACCACTGGCTAATTCTAATGTCAAGGGTTTTCCTAGTTTTGTTCTTGGCTTTGCAAGCAAAGGTTCAAAAGCTAGGGATACAAAACTCTTGTCGGCACCCGAATCAAAAAGAATAGAAGCAAGTTGGTTGTTAACATAGAACATACCGTTCACCACCTCATTGTCGGCACGCGCTTCATTGGAATTGATGTTGTATACTCGTCCACGAGCCGGGTTTGCATTAGCCAAATTCGGGCACTTGTTCCTGTAGTGAGTCAGATCTCCACAATTGTAGCAAGAGCCAAGCGGAAAAAGGAGGTCGTGCAGGATTTGCTGGTTGTTGGGCAGGGTTTTGTACCGCTTGATTCGGAGAAGGAGGAGAGCGATATGTGATAGCCAAATGGCCATATCTTCCACAGTTGTTGCAAAGACGACACTGAAGATGTGGTTGATGATGACAATTGCACTTGTTACAAAGAGGTGCAGTTCCAACATACTGTTTCTTGGCAGGTGGTTATGCTGGCTGGTTCTGAGTGTTTTGGTTGGGTTGTGCAGTAACCGCAAAGTTTTGGGAAGCCTTACGTGTAACACCCCGAAAATGGGTTTGGTAATTAACCCATGTTAATACTAAAAGACGGGTAAAATACCGTTAGTGGTAAAAGTAACCCGGTGAATATTAGGATTTTAAATAAATAAACCTAATATTAAATAAAAGTAGAATAAAGGCTTTTGAGGAAATAAAGTTTATAGAAGGCCGACCTAACGGGACTTAAAATAAACTTAGCCATAAATATTCCTGAACCCGCTAAGTTAACTAGGAATATTAAACCTAGTTAATAAGTGGGAATATGGTTAAAAATAAGTAGGTTGTGGCCTACTTAATAACGAACCAAACACGAGGGGTTAAAGTGGGATAACTAGAAAAGTTATTTAACTACACAAAACACACACACACACACAAATGTGTGTTCTGGATCGATCTCAGGAAAGCTCCCATGGAGCTCAACCCTAAACTTCAACAAAACCCTCAAATTGGAGGATCAAACAAGGGTCAAATTCGGATTTGAACACATAGAAACGGTCACCAAGTCAAGAGGATCGTAAGGTATGTCGAATTTCTAACAATCTTGAAGTTGTAAAAATTGGATAATCATCCTAATCGCGAATTAGGCATGGATTAGAGAAGCTATGGCTAGATTAGTGATGTATATTTGCTTAGGAACAAAACCCTAAGTGAAAATCATACATAACATGCTATGGATTGAATGATTGAATGATTTACCACACTAGGTTAAGTGGGTTTTAATCATATGATGAATTTGATGATATGATTATGATTAGGATCATCATGCATGTTAGTAATCGGGAAATAGTTAAACAATTTGCAAGTTTGAGTATTTGATCATAAGTGATAGTGGTGAATTTTGATGTTAATCTTGTTAAAAATAACTAGTTATGAACTAGTTGTAAATGTGTAAAAATGTATGCACACTAGGTGTTTGTTAAAATGCCTAAGTGAAAACTAAAGTGTTGAAATTAGAGCGAAAACGCGCATTTGAATGATATGGTGATTACGCGTAATATGAAGTGAGAAGGGTTCTAAATATAATGTTGATTTAGACTTAATGTTGTGAACCTTGTAATTTGAAGTGGTTAACTTTAATAAGCTAAGTTAACTAATCATGAAGTCGAATAGTAGTTTCGACGTATGAAATAAGTGAGATGGAATAGTCGTGAATAATTATGACTAATCTAACCATCTTACAATTTGCAATGATAGATTGACGATTAACAAGCTAGGTGAAAGCTTAGGAACAAAGCGGGTCAAACGAAGAAAGAATGACGGAAAAAGCATAATTTGGAAGTAAGGTAAGTATAAATTACACTAGTCTTATATTTTAGAGTATTCTCTTATTGTATTAGTTACGAATAAGATAAATACATAATTGAGGTATGATGTTCCGGCGTGTAAACGTACGGAACAAGATAGTCGAGTATGACAAGAAACCATGTTGATGGTTTAAAAGGAGTTAAATCGGTAATTTGATCATTTTATGACAAATGGAAAATAAATTTTTGAATGGTTGCCTTATAGGGTAAACCAGAACAAACAATAAGGGTAAAACGGAAAATTGGTCATGCATCGACCATAACTATTAGCTTTAAAAGACACTTATGAAGTAAGCCTTAATAGGCCGAAAAGTGTTAAGAAATGAATTATAAGTAAAGCGACCGCACGATGTAAATCGGAGCGAGTCATATAGTCGAGATGAAAATACATGTCATCTCGCCAATATAATCGGTCATTTAGACCAAACGGGTCAAAGGGTGAAGATACCACCTTTTGATAATAGCGACTAATGATTCTTGTCGAGTTATATGATTTCAGGAATAAATGTAGAAATGATATTTGCATCGCTACTATTTAGCGAATATTATAGCAAGGCATTAAATCAGGTCAATACATTGACCCGAGCCAGGTATGTGTAATAGAGTAATGATTCACTAAGAACGTAAGGTTCAATGAGTATTTAATGAAGTCTTAGATAGACAATGGTTACTTAAGTGGGTAAACCGAATGTTTTAAAAGAGGGAAGTGGCGTTTTGAAAAGCATATTAACTTTCGAGCAAGATCATAATTCAAAAGAAGAATCATGGGTCAAACATGCTCTCAAAAGACCTTGTCGTAATTGAAAGACTAAAAAGGACCAAAACACCCTTGTTAGCTAATTCGAACAAACAACCTTTAAAGGTTGTTTGGAAACAAGTTTTATGATTAAGTAAATACTTAGATTAAGTATAGAAGTTGAAAGAGGTATTATATTAGTCAAACGGTACTATTTGAGTTTTTGCCGTAAAATAATGATTCGAGAGGTAAAATTTGGTTTATATAGATCACCACATCAAACCCGCCATAAACACAATTGTGGTGGGAGATTATAGGATAAGAAATGTGGTGATGAAATGCTAGAAACAATCGAGAGCGATTTTAGGCTCGAAAGTGCTTAAATACCCTTAACGGGTCAAAATAAGCATACAAGCAAAAACAGGTTAAAATTGTGTAATAAACCTATGATTAGAACCTAATATGGTAGGTAACATTAATTTGTAGAAGTTTATGTAATATAGGAATCAAACAAATACGTTTGTTTGATAAAATGCATAAACGGGTTAAAATTCGGTAAAAAGGTAACGAGTCAAAGGCTTAGAAGTCTCAAAATTTCTTATGTTGGATGTAGGATTTTAACTCCATAAGATGGAGGATTAAATTACGGACGCGTAGGAAAAAGAATCGGGTAAAACGGATCAATAACGAAGAAGTTATGGCCGTTTCCGTGAAATCAGATCTTGCTGAGTATGTACAGCATCAGCTGAAGCAAAAAGGCTGTGAAAACAGGGGCTAGACGTGACGCCTAGGCCCTTGGCGTCACACCTAGCCCCCAAACTCCGAAAATTGTTATTTTTTGTCATTTTTAGCCCCTGTACTTGTTTGAACTTAATATTTGACTATCAAAACTAACTTTTAAGTTGGTTTTGATCATAGGTGAATGCCATGAGTGCACGGATGAAGATCAAGCGACGAGCAAGAACCGAACACGATCACGAAATAAGCTTCCGCACTATGTATCGTTATTATGTTAAATGACGAACGTACACATGATATGTTGTATACTTTTAAATTGTAAAAAGTTTTAATAAACCCGAAATTTTCCAATGCATATGTAATCTTAATTACATGATTGTTTTTCGTAAATGATACGTAAAACCTCAATTATTAAGAACGGGTGTTACAAGTTGGTATCAGAGCCTTGGTTTAAGAGATTCAAGTATGGTGGGAAAACTATGCTTGGACTTAAACCTTATGCTCTTAATAAAGATTGGTGTTCGGTTCGAAGCTTGATCGCAAATCCGGTAAGTACAAGTATGTTAATAGTTTAGCATGCTAAAGTGTTGTAAACAACACATAGGGCTATCGTGTGATACACGTTACCCCAATTAAAATGATTGATATAGTTGACGAAAATACGCGCGTTGACGCGTACAGTAGAAAAAGCCTTGTATTATAATACGGGCGATTATTGAAGTTGACGTTACTAACTTTGTGAATGTTTTAATTTGGAAGTAAGGACACTCGCGTTTGAAGACGACGAGAGTCAAACGAATTGTGGATATGATGATGGAACGGTCCGAAGTATGACGAGAGGAGCATGCTCACCGAGGACTAAATCGCGTAACGACCGCGAACAAGGTTAATGGCATGGAACGCCCGTTGGGGCAAACATTACCAGATGCACATTTTAAATAATCGCACAAATAGTAATATGCAACAAATAAGTAGAAATTGAAAGTTGCATACGTAGATTAAAAACTTGGAAAAACCCGAATAGAAAATGTATTCGGGATATTGTTTCCAAGAGAAACAAATAGAGGCGTTACTTACATAGGGCGTGATATGAAAACTATAAAAAGGTCATGTGTGTCATGTGTTAATCGCTTACTCTGGCCAAGTAAGTAGTGGCATATGATACCATGAACTTCTTATGGCGGACACGTTTACATCCGATGTAGTAAGGGCGGTGTGAATGGGACTAACTTAAAAGTACCCAAATGAATCAAATGAGCAAAATAATTGATAATAATGTAAACGCACAGCCGGGTGACGGAAGCGTATTACATTAGGATGATGAGCCCGAGTGAAGGGACAAAGAAGCATGAAAAATGATTTAGACAAGTATTGGGAGGGAGTGTACTTACACTCGAACCCAGAAAACGCAAGCATGAAAAATGATTTAGACAAGTATTGGGAGGGAGTGTACTTACACTCGAACCCAGAAAACGCAAGCATGAAAAATGATTTAGACAAGTATTGGGAGGGAGTGTACTTACACTCGAACCCAGAAAACGCAAGCATGAAAAATGATTTAGACAAGTATTGGAGGGAGTGTACTTACACTCGAACCCAGAAAACGCAAACATGAAAAATGATTTAGACAAGCATTGGGTGGGAGTGTACTTACACTCGATCCCGGAAAATGCGAATATGTCTCTAAACGAGTCGTTTTTGTAAAACGTCAAACTCGAGGACAAAGTCGGAATATAGAAATGAAGTGAGAGAACCAGTGAGAATCCTCGCGTAAAACAAAGACTGTAAAAGAGTAAATGCCAAGTCGTCAAAATTGCTTGACATAAATTAAAGATAAAACATTAAAATAAAATTATGTTTTAGTCAAAAACAACGTTTTATCAAACATATATAGTATGAGATGATTGGGAAATAAACCTAAAACACGACGTGACGCGATCACGGTCAGGAAAGTCATGTGAAATAAAATCACAGAGTAGCCCGAGAGATGGGTATAAAGTAACCGGACTAACAAGACTAGTCAGTGAGGCCGGTTAAGGTCAATATTTAAATTAAGAAAGTGTTCAACACGCTATCTATATTAAGATTAGCGTGAAATAATCATAGTTGATAAGCGTGTATGACCAAGTGGCCAAATGGCTACTCAGTCAAGCCAAATAATAAAGGTAAGTGAGTACAAAACGGCAGTGATGGTCCATGAGGTCATAATAATGAAAAGTATTGATCGCCTATACTGAGCAATCACAAGGCAACATAAGCAAAGTGTTGGGAAGTCAGATCGAGTAAAGGCATGATAAAAAGGATAAAGCCGGAAGGTATGTGGTAATATGCCTTGTAGAATTCCATTAATAGCACATCTAGATAGTGCTAAATAAATAAGATAAAATCAGGAAATTCATTTTAGTGGCGAATGCTGTACGAATGAACCAAACGAATAAGTTCGTAAAGAAAAGGGGTCTGTTTGTAAACAGTGAAAGATCTCACTAGAAACATCCAAATGGGTGAAAATAACGGATTCACAAAGAATCCGAAAGTATAAAGGCGATGGATTTCGCTAAGTTAAACAAATAAGTCGAAATGACCAGATGGCGTTATTCTGAGTTGCGTAAATTCGCATAAAAGATACATATGTTGTGTAATTAAAAGATGTTACCATATTTGTCTAATGACACTAACAAATGGTCAAAGTGTGAGTAATGCTTAGAAGGTTACTCAGTTTATGTACATTGGGTTGAAACTCAATAAATTATGTAAGAAAAGGTTTCGAGGACGAAACCTCTTTAAGGGGGGTAGACTTGTAACACCCCGAAAATGGGTTTGGTAATTAACCCATGTTAATACTAAAAGACGGGTAAAATACCGTTAGTGGTAAAAGTAACCCGGTGAATATTAGGATTTTAAATAAATAAACCTAATATTAAATAAAAGTCGAATAAAGGCTTTTGAGGAAATAAAGTTTATAGAAGGCCGACCTAACGGGACTTAAAATAAACTTAGCCATAAATATTCCTGAACCCGCTAAGTTAACTAGGAATATTAAACCTAGTTAATAAGTGGGAATATGGTTAAAAATAAGTAGGTTGTGGCCTACTTAATAACGAACCAAACACGATGGGTTAAAGTGGGATAACTAGAAAAGTTATTTAACTACACAAAACACACACACACACACAAATGTGTGTTCTGGATCGATCTCAGGAAAGCTCCCATGGAGCTCAACCCTAAACTTCAACAAAACCCGCAAATTGGAGGATCAAACAAGGGTCAAATTCGGATTTGAACACATAGAAACGGTCACCAAGTCAAGAGGATCGTAAGGTATGTCGAATTTCTAACAATCTTGAAGTTGTAAAAATTGGATAATCATCCTAATCGCGAATTAGGCATGGATTAGAGAAGCTATGGCTAGATTAGTGATGTATATTTGCTTAGGAACAAAACCCTAAGTGAAAATCATACATAACATGCTATGGATTGAATGATTGAATGATTTACCACACTAGGTTAAGTGGGTTTTAATCATATGATGAATTTGATGATATGATTGTGATTAGGATCATCATGCATGTTAGTAATCGGGAAATACTTAAACAATTTGCAAGTTTGAGTATTTGATCATAAGTGATAGTGGTGAATTTTGATGTTAATCTTGGTAAAAATAACTAGTTATGAACTAGTTGTAAATGTGTAAAAATGTATGCACACTAGGTGTTTGTTAAAATGCCTAAGTGAAAACTAAAGTGTTGAAATTAGAGCGAAAACGCGCATTTGAATGATATGGTGATTACGCGTAATATGAAGTGAGAAGGGTTCTAAATATAATGTTGATTTAGACTTAATGTTGTGAACCTTGTAATTTGAAGTGGTTAACTTTAATAAGCTAAGTTAACTAATCATGAAGTCGAATAGTAGTTTCGACGTATGAAATAAGTGAGATGGAATAGTCGTGAATAATTATGACTAATCTAACCATCTTACAATTTGCAATGATAGTTTGACGATTAACAAGCTAGGTGAAAGCTTGGGAACAAAGCGGGTCAAACGAAGAAAGAATGACGGAAAAAGCATAATTTGTAAGTAAGGTAAGTATAACTTACACTAGTCTTATATTTTAGAGTATTCTCTTATTGTATTAGTTACGAATAAGATAAATACATAATTGAGGTATGATGTTCCGGCGTGTAAACGTACGGAACAAGATAGTCGAGTATGACAAGAAACCATGTTGATGGTTTAAAAGGAGTTAAATCGGTAATTTGATCATTTTATGACAAATGGAAAATAAATTTTTGAATGGTTGCCTTATTGGGTAAACCAAAACAAACAATAAGGGTAAAACGGTAAATTGGTCATGCATCGACCATAACTATTAGCTTTAAAAGACACTTATGAAGTAAGCCTTAATAGGCCGAAAAGTGTTAAGAAATGAATTATAAGTAAAGCGACCGCACGATGTAAATCGGAGCGAGTCATATAGTCGAGATGAAAATACATGTCATCTCGCCAATATAATCGGTCATTTAGACCAAACGGGTCAAAGGGTGAAGATACCACCTTTTGATAATAGCGACTAATGATTCTTGTCGAGTTATATGATTTCAGGAATAAATGTAGAAATGATATTTTCATTGCTACTATTTAGCGAATATTATAGCAAGGCATTAATTCAGGTCAATACATTGACCCGAGCCAGGTATGTGTAATAGAGTAATGATTCATTAAGAACGTAAGGTTCAATGAGTATTTAATGAAGTCTTAGATAGACAATGGTTACTTAAGTGGGTAAACCGAATGTTTTAAAAGAGGGTAGTGGCGTTTTGAAAAGCATATTAACTTTTCGAGCAAGATCATAATTCAAAAGAAGAATCATGGGTCAAACATGCTCTCAAAAGACCTTGTCGTAATTGAAAGACTAAAAAGGACCAAAACGCCCTTGTTAGCTAATTCGAACAAACAACCTTTAAAGGTTGTTTGGAAACAAGTTTTTTGATTAAGTAAATACTTAGATTAAGTATAGAAGTTGAAAGAGGTATTATATTAGTCAAACGGTACTATTTGAGTTTTTGCCGTAAAATAATGATTCGAGAGGTAAAATTTGGTTTATATAGATCACCACATCAAACCCGCCATAAACACAATTGTGGTGGGAGATTATAGGATAAGAAATGTGGTGATGAAATGCTAGAAACAATCGAGAGCGATTTTAGGCTCGAAAGTGCTTAAATACCCTTAACGGGTCAAAATAAGCATACAAGCAAAAACGGGTTAAAATTGTGTAATAAACCTATGATTAGAACCTAATATGGTAGGTAACATTAATTTGTAGAAGTTTATGTAATATAGGAATCAAACAAATACGTTTGTTTGATAAAATGCATAAACGGGTTAAAATTCGGTAAAAAGGTAACGAGTCAAAGGCTTAGAAGTCTCAAAATTTCTTATGTTGGATGTAGGATTTTAACTCCATAAGATGGAGGATTAAATTACGGACGCGTAGGAAAAAGAATCGGGTAAAACGGATCAATAACGAAGAAGTTATGGCCGTTTCCGTGAAATCAGATCTTGCTGAGTATGTACAGCATCAGCTGAAGCAGAAAGGCTGTGAAAACAGGGGCTAGGCGTGACGCCTAGGCCCTTGGCGTCACACCTAGCCCCTAAACTCCGAAAATTGTTATTTTTTTGTCATTTTTAGCCCCTGTACTTGTTTGAACTTAATATTTGACTATCAAAACTAACTTTTAAGTTGGTTTTGATCATAGGTGAATGCCATGAGTGGACGGATGAAGATCAAGCGACGAGCAAGAACCGAACACGATCACGAAATAAGCTTCCGCACTATGTATCGTTATTATGTTAAATGACGAACGTACACATGATATGTTGTATACTTTTAAATTGTAAAAAGTTTTAATAAACCCGAAATTTTCCAATGCATATGTAATCTTAATTACATGATTGTTTTTCGTAAATGATACGTAAAACCTCAATTATTAAGAACGGGTGTTACATTACGCTTCTTAGATTTCTTCGAGGTTTCAGCTTTCTTTCCCTTCTTCTTCTCTGTCTTGTCAGATGGTTTCTTGTCACCCTTGCGGTGGAGTTTACCCTTTTTAACCTGAGACTCAGTCAAAGTTGCAGCTAGCACCGTGGTAGGGTTGCTGCCGGTGACAATATCCTGAATGGGATCAGGAAGACTATCTATGTATTTCTCAATCGCCTTATCCAAAGGCGTGACCATGGTGGGACGCAGTAGGCTTAGTTCTTCGTATCGGTCTGTGTAGGCACGGTGCTCTCCATTATCTTGCTTGGGATCGTGGAATTCATTTTCCAGTGCCCTCTGTTCATGAGGAGGACAAAACTCTCTCATCATAAGTGCGCGAAGCTCTTCCCATGTTTGAGCCATTGCAACGTCGGCACCTCTGTCTCTCATCACACCATTCCACCATGTAAGCGCCCTTTTCTGAAACACACTTGACGCGAACTCAACCTTTCGCTCATTTGAGCATCAAACGTGACGAAACGTACTCTCGAGACTCTCGAACCACTGTAGGAGCCCAGTTGCTCCTTCTAACCCAAAAAACTGAAGCGGTTTAGCCAAATTGAATGTATTAAAGTTGCACGGAACAGGTGCGTTGTTATTGTTGTTTGCTTGGTTCAACTGAGTTACTAGGTTCGGAGTACAACAACAATTTGCTGAGCGATCAAGGCTGCTATAGCGGCGTCTTGAGTTTGATCACGTCGAGGAGGTATCTAAAAGAAAAGGAACACAAGGAAATGTGTGAGATTGACATAAGACAATCAAAAGGAGTATTGAAAAACATCGACAACACAAGGGAAGGTGGTCATTTGTTTGTTACTTAAAACAAACAAACAACACAGTGACTAATCAAAGTAAATACGTCTACATAATGCATAATGAAGACATGCTTTAGCCTATAAGTGGACACTCACCCGAAGAGTTCCCAGGTAAGAGTGACTGGTCCGATTATGTGGATTTGTACGAACACTCTAGCCTTAGACATAAAACTCAGGGTACAGGCAACCACCCTTCCAGATTGCACGTGTTCACATTATTAAGACCCAAACTTTGACGAGATTTGTAAACTTTAAAGGCGTAAAGCCTAAAAATAAATCATCTAAAGATAGATGATCGATTTTCAAATGAAATTTGAGATTTGTGTACTTGTTTTGGTAATCACCTAAGGATAGGTGATGGTATTGTTTTAAGATCTAAACACAAGGTAACTTGTGTTAGGGTCCTAGAAAGGTTATAGTCTAGGTCAAAATTTTACTAATAACCTAATTCCCTATAACCATGAGCTCTGATACCAACTCTTCTGTCACACCCCGACCGCGTAAAACAACAAACCGCGGCGGAAACGTCAGGGAGTGCTGTGGCAGAATTATTGTTCCAAAACACATGATAATTAAAGTTAAGTTTTACAAGCTTAAATTATTACATTGTCTTAGTTCAAACACAACACATAACATGAAAGATGATAATTTTCTTGATTTTAGATTGCTAAGGCCCAAGTCGCCCTAAGTGAAGCTTGCTCACATCAAATATTCGCTCTTGAAACATATGTGAAAGTAAATACGTCAGCATAAAAATGCCTGTGAGTAACATAGGTTTAGTGTTGAAGATTCATGACTTTAAAGGTTAAAACAAATGTTTAACGAAAAGTAGTCATGAACCTTATAAAAATGTATTCTTTTATAAAATCATATGAAAATCAAATGATATAAAAGAATGATGTATGGTTATGTAAATAACCAAATGAAAATAATATGTATAAAATATGTCTATGTCATGTATAACCAATGTCCAATGTCAAATGTCTAGTATAAACCATGTCTTGTATGGCGAATAAATAGTATTTACTCAAGCCAAATGCATAATGTCGTGTATAAAAAAATGTCTGATGTAATCAAATGTCATGTACAAAACAAAGTCTTTGAATAAACGAAAGTTTAAAACAAAAGTTATGTTTTGAAATCCATTGCTTTTATTGATATGAACATTTATGTGGTTTGTCTATAGTATACACTCAAGCCTTGAGACTGTCGGATAAACCTTTATCAGGATCAGGAATTTATAAAAAAAAAATGTATTCGGATTCTGTCATTCCCCTAACGAAATACCTAGAAAGTGGGAACGGGATTTGTCAAGTCCTATAGCGCTATTACGTACTACCGAGCGGCGTGATCAATGTTAATGAATGTACTACTTCGTCATACCAAATGTCTTTTTCAATGTATGCATGTCATGAAAATGTCTTTGTAAAACCATGTAATAGGCATACTAAGTCAATATGCCAAGTAAAATGTCTCTGAAACCAAATGTTAGGTATATTAAGTCAATATACCATAAAAATGTCTTTGAAATAATGTATTATATGTAATATGTAATAAAAATGTATAATGTCAAGAAAACGGAAAGTAAAGTTATGCACATATGCTTCACCCCAAAACATTTGAAAACGTAAAATAGGGGAACTATGTACTCACCTTTGGGTGCGTTTTTATATGTTAACACAATCCCTCAAATTGTTTATTCATCCTAAATTCAATAAGAATGATTTAATAATCAAAACTCACAAAAATAACTAAGTTTCTCCGATACTTAGAATCCCTCAAATTGTTTATTCATCCTAAATTCAATAAGATCTTCTCGAAAAGTTATTATTTTTTGATTATATTGGTGTATTTATATATATATATGAGTTCATATATATATTTTAAAAACTTTGCGGCTTGAACGATTTTATTGGTGACCCTCACCATGTTATAAGCAATATATCTACGATTTGCGCGTCGTAATATATATACTCAAATGTAACATACTAATAATAACGTAATACGCATAATCTTTTCAAGTATTAACATGTCATCATACACATATTATAAAACACATAACACATTATAACACATAAAATTTTCCCATGAACAACCCCTTATAGTGTATGTTGAAAAACACGTATTTTAGCGATTCGGTAACGTTTTTGGGCGCCGGAAGTCACGTGTGACTAACCGAACACCAAGTAAACTTAATATAAGTTAAAATACTTATTTTTATATCAAAAATATCAGTTTACTTACTGATCTAAAACAGTTTTATAAAAATCCTCCGAAAAGCCGATTTTTAACCGTTTTGCCGCATAGTTTTGCATCAAACGTTACCCTAACCATCCCAAATCGAAACAACTTGATATTTTAAAATAACCATGTTATTTACTGAATAAAATAGTGGTTATATTCATGATAGTTCAGGTCTCACATAAAGCACATAAATCATACAAATTTCACAAATTTTACCACTTTCTAAGCTATATGTCCAACATGCGAAGCTACCAAACCTATGACAAAGTTTCATGCCATTATAATATACCAAATAATGTTAGTTTTAGTCTTTATAATCTGTTCTAAAACATTTTTGTCATACAATCATTTTTTACCATTTCTTGAGCTTTAAATCAACATGTATGCTCATGTACAAGTGTCTAAAGCACACTATCATATTATCATCATTTCATATGTATTAAAATGCATCAAATATGTAATTTATTCATGTTTATTTACTGATTTGTTTGAACATTCATCATATCATACACAAATCATCAAACACTTGCATTTTAACTATCATCCAAGAACATGCAACAACTTAAAAATTTCTCAAATATGTCTAATAATTTTTTTAGCCATTTACATATCAAAATACTAACATTATTCCAAAGTATAACTCATGATTCAATCATCTCTTTATATCTCTAACATGTTTGCATATAATCTTGTTCATGCAAGTAAACACCCTAAACAAGTATTTATCAGAAATCAAACTCAAATCTCATACACACACATATATATACCACCATTTTATTTTGTGTCAAGACCCATTTCTTTTTAGATTTCAAGTTTGTGAAGAATTCCAAGATTCAAGAGAAACTTCCAATCATCAAGAACAACCAAGAATCAAGAGTATGATTTAAACATAAACTTTATACCTTCAAGATTCAAGTAAGTTGTTGATGAGATTTTGATGATATGGAGCTCGAAATCACTTGAAAGCACCTTGGAAACTCCTTTGGATCTTCACACCAACTTGAAATATGCTTGAAATGGAGTTGGATTCTCAAGAACAAGGTTGAAGAAGATGAAGATGGGAGAGAGAAGGGGGTTACGGTTTTGGGAGGGAGGAGAGAGAGGAAAGATTGAGTGAAGATGGTGTTGTGATATTTGGAAGATTTATGTAGAGATTTGGAAGATTTAGGAAAGATCTCATGCAACAACATGTGTCAAGTGTAAGGAAAATAAATGGCACTTGTCTTACATACATATATACACGAAATGTATATATATATTTGCATAAAATACACATAAATGATTTATGTAGGTTAAAAACAAGTGTTTAACTGGATACCGGGTATTTTATCTAGCGTTTAAATCCCGGTTTATGGCGTTCTAAATTATTTTTATTATTCTATAAAAATAAACTTGCCAAAATATCACTGAAATAAATTTCAATTGCCGGGACTGGCTGCGTTGCCCGCGTTTTGCAGTAGAAGCACTCTGTTACGCACTAACACGCGGTACGCGCTTAAACTTTGAAAAACAACGTCTTTAAGCATTTTAATTTATTTTTCAACACGAAGCTGATTAAAAATAAAATTTTAATCATAACAGAATATTTTCAGGATTTAAATATTATCCGGGCGGTCACCAACGTTCGTTTCGCAGTTTTGTCGTAATTAGTTCTAAAGTTCGAATAAACATGTTTTTGCCATACCGAATCCTTCGAAACTTATTTCTAAGTTATATAAAGGGTATTTAGGGTATGTTTGGCTTATGTCACAGTTCCGGTGTGTACGTCACGTTAAACTGATTACGTTCACGTAACGGTTTACGATTTCACTTCCAGAACAGGTTTGAGAGTTCGGAATTGAACAATGATTGTAAACGTACTAATGTCACAAATAATTAAACAAATATTGAAATTAAAACACCATATTTTATTAAATATAAAGTTGTTCGGTTCAGTACAAGGGTTACAATTACACAGATGTCACATTCCTCCACCCCTGTCGCGAGTCGCGGGGCATACCCAGATAGCCTAGGGTAGCCTCGTGTCTTGTATAGCCTTCGTGGGTTGAAATTTTCAAAAATACGTGTTTTATAATAGTTTTGAATGGATAAACGTAATGAGGGGATACCCCCTTGAGTTTTAGGGGGCCCTGATCCTAGTTTTGGTTGTTTTTAAAAATTAAGGGTCATGCCACAGTATTTGGGGGTCTCAATTAGGGTTTCCTACTTGACATTATTAAAATAAGAAATAATGATTTTGGCAAGAGTTGTTACAGGTAAAGTGTAAAATTTGGGAAGTTAAGGGTTTAAAGTGCAAACGAGGGGGTTTAAGTTAGTTTAAGTGTGTTTAGGTGTTTTTATGATTTTTAAGGTGTTATAGCATCTATACTAGTTTAATATCATAAAAACATTACTTCTAGTCAAATTTTAATGCCCTGGTTATTGTCCGGTTGTTCGGTTCGTTACGGTTCGTTACGATTCGTTAAAGTGCTGAATTGCACAGTTTCACTAAGTATGAAGCACCTTTTGTGGTAGTTTTAATTCCTGAAACTTTGTAAGTTATTTTGGACAATAAAACATAAATTATGTATGATATTATTGTGTTAAATAGCTGATTATAGCTGAATTAGTGCTGATTTATGCAGAATTCTGCATTTAAAGTGAGTTTCGGGTGCTTTTTAGTGCATAATTTAGCTTCCGGGAAGTTTATATGTTAACCCTTGTATCCACACTTGGGTTTTAATGTATTTTAGATGTTGGGCCTATTCCTAGGCTCTAATTCTATTATCTGACTGCTTTCTATAGAATTTCTGACACAGCGTGTCTTACCGGTGAGTTTACTAGTCTTTCTGACGCAACGCTAAAGTAATGCATAAAGCAATATTTGAAGTATAAAACATGCACGAATTCACATGTATAGCATGAAATCAGACAATTTTGACATTTAAGCACATAATTGCATATATTTAATAATAACTAAAACTGTACGGAAATTACCGGTTTTGTGTCGGTTATCACAGTCTCCCCCCCCCCCCCCCCGTTAAAAGAATTTCGTCCCGAAATTCAGGCTTAGTTATCTCCCGTAGGAGCTTTCTCGAAAAGGTGGGGGTACTTGGCTTTGAACCGGTCTTCACGTTCCCACGTTTACTCGGGTCCGTGCTTAGAGTTCCAACGTACTTTGACAAGCTTAATGCGACTCCTCCTTGTTTTATAGATCTTCCAATCCATTACCTCAATAGGCTGTTCGGTAAATCGGAGTGTGTCGTCTATATGCACCTCATCCACAGGGATGATAACTGTTTCCTGGGTTGGACTCTTTTTGAGGTTGGATACATGGAACGTATCATGTACATTATTAAGTTCTTCCGATAACTCCAACTTGTACGCCACGGTACCAATCTTTCCAAGATCTTAAATGGTCCAATGTATCGTTTTCCGAACCTTTCTACCCCCTTCCAAGGGGAGACCTTCTACAGAACTTTATCTCCCACCTCGAATTCTAAGGGTTTTTGTCTACAGTCAGCGTAGCTCTTCTGTCGATCACGAGCCACCTTAATACGCTCTTGGATCCGCATAATCTTGTCGGTTGTTTCTTGAACAAGTTCAGGACCAATCAACTGTTTGTCTCCAGCGTCTGCCCAACACAACGGCGAGCGGCACTTGCGGCCATATAGAGCTTCAAACGGTGCGACTTTTATGCTCGTATTGTAGCTGTTGTTATAGGAAAACTCAACTAAAGGTAGATGAGTATCCCAGCTGCCGCCTAGATCCATAACACATGCGCGAAGCATAACTTCCAGTGTTTGTATAGTCCGTTCGTTCTGACCGTCCATTTGCGGATAGAAGGCCATACTTAGATCTAGCTGAGATCCAAAGGCCTCCTCGAAGGATTGCCAGATCCTTGATACGAAACGCCCATCTCAGTCTGAAATTATGGAAGTAGGCACTCCATGACGTGTCACTATCTCCTTAAGATACAGCTCAACAAGCTTTCCAGTGCTATCCTTCTCTCGGATAGGTAGGAAATGCGCAAACTTCGTCAATCGATCAACTATCACCCATATCATATCATGCCCTCTAGGGGGTCTAGGTAATTTCATTATGAAGTCCATTGAGATTTGCTTCCATTTCCACATGGATAT
Organism: Helianthus tuberosus; assembly: GCA_030545235.1. Classification (NCBI taxonomy): domain Eukaryota; kingdom Viridiplantae; phylum Streptophyta; class Magnoliopsida; order Asterales; family Asteraceae; genus Helianthus; species Helianthus tuberosus. Next base: position 135,060,349 of record CM060363.1, read on the forward strand.
CTCTGGTTGTCGCAGCAGGCCAGACGGTTTCTGATATTCGGCCTTAACCTTAGCACAGGTTAGGCACTTTCCAACATAAACATCAATATCGCTTTTAAGCTTTGGACACCAGTAGTATTCTTTCAAGTCCTGATACATCTTGTCCGATCCTGGGTGGATCGAGTATCTCGATTTGTGAGCTTCATCAAAGATGGCTTCTCGAATACCGCCATGGAGCGGAACCCAAATGCGTCCCACAAAGTATAAGGTTCTCTCTTCGTTTGGCACCAATTTCTTCTCCATACTACAGAGATATTCGGCTATAAGATTCTCCTTCTTAAGAGCTTCTTGTTGTGTGTCATGAATGCATTCAGCGAGATTCATTCGAATAGTCATTTCCAATGCCCGAACCCTTAGAGTCTTAACCCTTTCTTTTCGACTTAACGCGTCTGCTACTACGTTTGCTTTTCCAGGATGGTACTTAATATCACAATCATAATCGTTTAGTAGATCGACCCACCGCCGCTGACGCATATTTAATTCCTTCTGATCAAATATGTGCTGTTGGCTTTTGTGATCTGTGAAGATTGTACATCGAGTACCATATAAATAATGTCGCCAAATCTTCAAGGTGAATACCACTGGGCCTAGCTCCAGGTCGTGGGTGGTGTAGTTCTTCTCATGAACTTTCAATGGTCTAGAAGCGTAAGCGATGACCTTTTGGCGTTGCATGAGCACGCAACCCAATCCTTGATGTGAAGAGTCGCAGTATACCACGAAGTCCTCAGTGCCTTCGGGTAAAGATAGTATTGGTGCATCGCATAGCTTACTTTTGAGAAGTTGGAAGGCTTCTTCCTGTTTATCACCCCAGTTGTACTTCTTGTCCTTCTGCGTAAGGGAAGTTAACGGTTGAGCTATCTTGGAGAAGTTCCCGATAAATCGGTGGTAGTATCCTGCTAATCCCAAGAATTGTCGAACTTCAGTTGGAGTTTTGGGGGCTTCCCAATTCTTTATCGCTTCAATCTTCGCTGGATCTACATGAATGCCATTCTCGTTCACAACATGTCCAAGGAACTGTACTTCGGGAATCCAAAATTCGCACTTTGAGAACTCTGCATAACGTTTTTCTTTCTTCAGTAGTTCCAGAATGGTCCTGAGGTGTTGCTCGTGCTCTTCTTTCGTTGGTGAATAAATCAGGATATCACTGATAAATACAATCACGAATTTATCGAGATATGGTTTGCAGACATGATTCATCAAATCCATAAATACTGTGGGAAGTTCATCAATATGAATGGCATCACAAGGAACACGTAATGCTCATAACGTGTCCTGAATGCAGTCTTCGGTATGCTCTCTCCTTGTATCCTTAGCTGATGATAACAAGATCGAAGGTCGATCTTGGAGTAGTAACTCGATCCTTGTAACTGATTGAATAAGTCGTCAATCCTCGGTAGTGGATACCGATTCTTGATAGTGAGCTTATTCAATTCTCTATAATCGATACACATCTGCAATGTTCCATCCTTCTTCTTTACGAACAAAACTGGAGTTCCCCTAGGCGAGAAGCTGGCCTTATGAATCCTTTATCCAATAACTCCTGGATTTGTGTAGATAATTCTTGCATCTCGGATGGAGCTAGTCGATAGGGTGCCTTGGCCACAGGAGCGGCGCCTGGGACCAAGCCTATATGGAATTCGACTTGTCGTTGCGGAGGTAGTCCTGGCAGATCTTCGGGAAAAACATCAGGAAATTCCTTCACCACAGGAATGTCTTCGAGTTTCAGCCCCTCAGCCTTCTTATCAACAACGTGTGCCAAGAACGCAACGCATCCTTTGCGTAGGCATTTCTGCGCCTTCATACAGTTGATGATTCGCAGAGACGTGTCTCGTTTTTCTCCATGCACGATGCGTGTTTCATCATTTGCAAGAGGGATGCGAATGATTTTCGCGTGACAAACAAGTTCAGCCTTATTCTTGGATATCTAATCCACGACGACTACTACATCAAAACTACCTAAACCAACTGGTAGAAGGTTGATAGGGAATTTTCGTTTCCCCAAGTCCAAGTATACAGCCCTTAATAACTTTATCCATTTCGATTGATTTCCCATTTTCCAACTCTATAGCATGTGGGGAGTCTAGCTTACCTGTTCCAAAGCCAGGTATATTCTTAAGTTCCATAGACTTAATACCAAAGTCGGCGCCGGTATCAAATAGAACGGATGCAATGTGTCGGTTTATAAGGAACGTACTCGTAACTACGTTCGGGGTCCTAGCGTGCCTTGCGTATTCCCTTCATGGAAATGCTCCTAAGAGCTTGAACCTTTCTTCGAACGGTCCCTCCGATAGCGTCCTTTGTCGCCACATCCGTAGAAACTCTTGGCCTTTGCCATTACTGTTACTGTCCTAAATTCCATTCACATGTCTCATACCAGACTAGCATTCCTCCTTGCTATGCCCAGTCTTGCCCCAATTTTACACCTACGAGTCCTGCACGGACCTGTGTGATAATAACAACATCTATCACACTTTGGTAGTTCTCCTTGGTAGTTTTTATCACCTATCTTAGTCGTGACAACGAATGCCTTGACTTTCCTAGTCACAGGGGTTTCCTTATATTTTTTGTTTGCTTTAGAGCTTTACTTGGGATGTGTATACTTCCTCTTATTTCACCGTTGTTTTCAGTGTTGTTTGCTTCATATTGGAAAATTGCTTCAGCAACTTGTTGGTTCCACAGAGCTTCAGGCTCAGCTCTTGTCGCAGGTAAAGGTTCTGATTAGACTCGGCCAGCGTTTCCTTTGTTGTGGTTCCATGTGCTTCTCATGTATAAAAACATTGACGAGATTAAACATTTATTTTGGAATAAATGTTGTTTTCTTTGTGTGAAAGCAAATCTTATTCGTCGTGCACCACAAGTATAAAGGTAGGGTAATTCCTAATGATCTTATGTACATCTTCCCACCGTAATCATTTCATCATTGTAGCGAGGTAAAATGAGTCACATCAAAATCTTGCCAAGGCTACATCGAGTTTTACATACACCATATCAATTTGTTGCAATTTGTTTTGTGTAGCAAAACTCCTCGGGTCACCTTACTCCGATTGATGCAAGTCATTCAGGGCTATAAAAATACGGCAAGGTCTTCCCTTCACCTTGTTCCTTGTTTATTCCTCAAGTCTTCGACTCTTCCATAGTCTTTAGTTTTACATAAACGGGTATGCTTCACAGGAGATGGGGGTTGTGCATTACTACCACGTATAGAAGAAAGTGATAGTGAAAACGCAGAGATAAGGTCGCGAGGGTGCATGACTTCTTCCTCGGGACCGAATTGTGCCTTGTAGCAATCGTAAAGTGGTTTCCAGGGTGTGAATGCACTACCCAAATGATGGGGTCCACCACGGGATAGAGAGGGTGGAAGTACTGATGGGTGCATCGGTGTTGTAATATGGGTAGTGGGTGACGGGGTCCTTATGAGGTGAAGGACAGGAAAAAGCTTCCTGCCTGATTCATCCATGTGCCCATATGGAGTGGGAATCTGTTAAGAAGAGGAGAATCGAGCGGTTGCTTTTGTCCTTATAACATGTGTTCTATGCTTCATGGACCTTGACTGTCCGACGTAGGAAGGACCCCTTTGTCACACTGGACTGTGTGACTTTTACATTTATTTTGCTTGGGCTCCAAGAGTCCTAGTATAGTTGGTACGGTCTTCATGAATGACGAACAAAGTGTAGTGAATGGGTTACACTACAGTTCGTGCCATGCTACCTCCTTGGGGATAAAAACGGATGTCAAATGTTGGGGTCTATCATCGCAACTATAATGGATAAGGTTGAGGTGTCATAGGCTCTGTACAAATTTAAACACATGAATCCTAAAGCGTTGAGGAAAATCTTTCGTCAGTGTTTTCCATCTTCACTTGTTTGGATACCGGTTCTCAATGATGCGTACTTCACGTAGGGATGTTAGGCACGAAGTAGGGAAAGACAGGCTTCCCACTTGTAGAGTGTTATAGTAACTATCTCGATTGGTGTTCTACAAGTTGGAGATTTGAACAACTTAGGATTTTCGATTGTGTAATGATCATTAGCTTGACCAGCATAGTTCACCAGGATTTCCATGCACTACAAGTTGTTGTTACGTGGGCCCCCGTAACAATAAATTGTCTTGCATGGTCACCCTAATTTTCTCTCGTTCGAAGCAGCTGATTAGTTAGAGAGGGGAAAACTATTGTCTTCACACCTTCTACATGGAAGGACCGTTATGATGGTCCATGTGCCAACGTCCGTTGTCGTTATGCGCGAAATGGCACAATGCTTAGACGGAATAGGAACAAACAGAGTTCCTAGCATTAGTAGTTGAAGGGGCACCTTCAAGATGAGTACCTCATCTTCCTTGTCCGGACAAGAGAGTCCCCAATCATGCTTCGTAAAAGCCACCGGGGTCTCGTCTCACTGATAAGGTAACTGTCCAAGGTTGCCTCCTCCGCCTCGCCGTCACTGCCGTAGTCAGGCACCTTCGCATTCAAGGGGGAAGAACATCCATTTTCTACAGAATCAAGCTCGGGGAATCGTTTGGTAATCAGCCATAAGCTAAGCAGTGTACGCGAGGTCGGCAATCTCATTGCGCAAGTCAAGAACAATAATAGGATTCGAAGTCGAAGGTATCTCGTTCTCATCAATAATCATTCCGCACACATATATGCATATATATTAATATATAATAATGTTGCTTAGTATATACAAGCAAATAAATGCTACATGTCACATATAACTCTCGTTTGTTCTTTCCTTTGAAAAATGTTGGATTCATGGATCTTGGCGCTTTTTGTAAATACAATGAAAAACCTTTTGTAAAAATGTTTTCGTGAGAGTCCTAATGATTGTAGTCTAGACTCGAGAAGGAATCCTAGTTCACTTCAATCGAAGCTCTGATACCAAACTGTCACACCCTGACTTTTGCGGAAGCGTATGATGTGTGACTTGCTCAATATCATTGCATTCAATTATAATAAACAACTATATGATTAAAACAAGATGTTCATCCATTCATAAGATTGAAAAATTACTAACACAAGTCATTGAAGTTTCAACCAAAACCCTCAAGTTATGATACAAAACAAAAGTGGATGACATCTAAACTTGAAATTTACGTCTTGAAAACAACACCAGCGCCCAAGATCCAACTTACTTCCTGAAATACATGTGAGTTTTGGAAAATCGTCAACATAATGTTGGTGTGAATTCATGCAGTTTTTGTATTGAATGTTTATATACTTGAATGAAAACATGGTATGTAATTGTACTGAAATATGTACTTCTATAAATGTAAGGAAATCGAGATCGCTAATGGTTTGCAAGGCCCTTAACATGTGACACGACATAGGAAGCCACCAAACCTTTTGTCGAGATCGACTGAGACACAAAAGCACTCATTGGTAGAAGTAGGCCAAGAGTGGGGTTGCCTGAAACCCATTAGATCCAACCCTTCTGTTCCGCGGTCTAAATATATACGTTGACTAATGGTGCTTATGGTACCCTATTCATGACAGATCTAAAGTATCATTCCTTAGTTTTTGTATTCAACATACCATAACACATGTATTTTCCGGAAGTTTAGAAAACAAGTAAAAGTTTAAAAGTGGGGACATGAACTCACAATTTTGCGTATCCTGCGCCGTAAACTTCACCGGTTAGATTCGTAGCGTCGTGACCTATACGTGTTCTATTAATGTTAGTCACTAGACTTGTATCTCACAAGTACAAGTCACCATCTTTTGTTATGTATATGTTCTTTGTATGTTCAATTTTTGTGAGGGTCGTGCCCTTGTTTGTCGGGTCTTGCCCGTTGAGTATGTATTGCTTATTTGTAAATATATATTTCCCTTCCCAAAATATATATTCATTTATAAAGTCTTTTTGTCAAGGTAAGAAGTTGTTAAAAATAATTTATATTTTTAACGTTTCAAGTATGTTACTTATATTATTTTCCCAAAAATAAATATAGGAATTTTGTGAAATAATATTTTCAGTATTATTTTGGTACAAGTATTCTTAGGAAAGTATACTTGTATTTTATGTAAATACTTGTGTATTTTGTATTTTTCACCAAAAATCAATACTTTGATCTTTATTACTTTCCGGAATTATATTTCTTAAAAATAATATATTTTTAAGACTAGAATGAAATATATATGTTGTCATGCTATAAAATATATATGTGGTTATTTTTGTTATCTACCCGAATTTCGTATAAATTCCAATACTTGGTATAGATTATATATTTTTGTCCAAAACATATATATATTTAAGTCTATAGCGTCCAAATTCAATAATATGTTAAGAAATATATTTTCATAAATGTATTTTCTTGTATTTGTCCATGTATTTTTCTTGTGAGGAATTTTGTATACTTGTATACTTTAGTATTCTCATGTATTTGTATGTGTATTTTTTTGTATTCATACTCCATGGGAGTATTTAGTGTATTTTCAAGTCCCTAATACGCTACTACATATAATACACATAATATACACTTAGCAAAAAATTTGGCGATCACAAAATATATATATTTTTCCCTAAAAATATATATACTTAATATCAATTTTTACTTTGAAGAAATCATCACTTCTTAACTTGTAATTTCTTACAAAAATTAAGGAAACATTGGTAAATATTTTCAGATAAATTTTTAGAGAATAAGTTTCACCAAAACTTTTATTTTTCTAAGTGTCAAAATTTTATAAAAATTTTGACATAGTTTTCCTTAAAAATGGAGGTTTCCCATGTTTTCAAAACATGTTTTTATTTACTTTTCAATACCAAGAACAATTTTCAACAATAAACACTAACTTCTTCATATGAAACATCATGGTGAACTTGGTTCTTGTTAAAATTGTGTAGTCTTTTAGATCTACTCTTAACATATTATGATCTTTCCAAAAATAAGTGTTCTTGAGTATTTTAAACAAATTTTTATGAAACTTTATTTTATTATACAACTCATCCATGAGTTTAATGGTCTTTAAAGTTTGTAAATCATGTTCTAAAGCCACTTTTATGTTCATTAGAAAGATCATTATATTTAACTTCATGTTTCACCATGGATCTTTCAAGATCCATGCTTAATAACTTTTGATCTTTCAAAAACAAGCTTTATGTTAAATTTTAACAAACTTTCCATGAATTTTAGTTTCAAAAATTAGTTCTACACACACTTTATTATTTCAAGATTACAAGATTATGCATCAAAATTCATTTTTCATGTTCACAAAATGCTTCATGTGTTCATCTTCAAGTTTAACCATGGATCCTTCAAGATCCATGCATAAACTTGTTAGATCCAAGCTTTAACATACTTGGTCTAAACATACTTACAAGATATAACATCAACAACTTCATTACATACACTAAAATTTCATGTAATCACTTGATTTCTTCATAAATATGTTAGATCTTCTCATTTTTATCATTAAAAGTTAAGTTGTTTGATGGTGAAACTTGTACATAACATAAACATGACTTATTTTAGTGATCAAGAAGCTTACTACTAGCTCTAATGGCTAGGGAAGTGGCACAAGACTGAAGAAGATGAACAAGGAAGAAAATGAGAGGTTAAAAGCTCCACAAGATGGTCCTTCAACTTCTAGCACCTTACACCTTCTTAGAAAAGCTTCTTACACCTCCTAGTGACCTTGGATCATGAGATTGGAGCTTGAAAATGGTGGTGGTATGGTGGTGTATATGAGCTGAGACCAAGAAGGTAGGAGATGAAGGAGATGGTGATTTTTATGAATGATGGACAAAGCTTAGTTACTTAAGGTCTTTATAAGGAAAGTTCCAACTTAATAATTTTTTAGAAGATTTCATGTGCACTAATTTAGGGGACAAGATTAATAGAATAATCAAAAAGGTGTGTGGGGCCCTTAGGGGCTGGTTATGGTGAAAGGGGGGGTGAAGTGTAAAATTTGGGAAGTTAAGGGTTTAAAGTGCAAACGAGGGGGTTTAAGTTAGTTTAAGTGTGTTTAGGTGTTTTTTTTTTATTTTTAAGGTGTTCTAGCATCAATACTAGTTTAATATAATAAAAACATTGCTTCTAGTCAAATTTTGATGTCCCGGTTATTGTCCGGTTGTTCAGTTCGTTACGGTTCGTTAAAGTGCTGTATTGCGTAGTTTCACTAAGTATGAAGCACCTTTTGTGGCAGTTTTGTGACACCCCAGGAAAACCAGTGAAAACCATACAACTTAACTAGCTTCCTCAGTGAGTACTTACCAAATTTCGGGACGAAATTTCTTTCAACTTGGGGATAATGTGACAACTCGTAGGTTAGAACCCGTCATTGTATCTTGATGTAACATACTGGAACGTTATGTGGTTATATATTAGCCAATGAAAGTTGTGAATTATCTTAATGTGCTATGTGTTATTAATGTGTACATATATAGTATAGTTTATACAAGTGTGTAGGTAGTGAACCGGAACCAAAACATAAGGACCCGACTCGAGACCGCTTGGTCTCGAGTGAACAGTGAAACAGTTGGCCCGGTTGGGCCATGCACCTCATTTAGTCCACCCGAAAGCCCATTAGGGTGCATCAACTTGGAACGAGTATATAACATTGGTTGATGGCCAACCTTGCCATTTTTCGGGCAACCTACACACACTCTCCTACACACACACTCCTACATTCTCTCTCACTAAAACCCTAGAGATCAAACATCACCTCTCCTTTCATCCTTCTCTCGGATCCAACCGGCAACACTAGGACTCTCGGATCGAGCTTGGGAACATCATACGGAAGTTCACTCATCGACTCTTCATACCCTCACACTTAGAGAACCTAACCGGTTAGTGTTTTAATATGTACTAAGTGTTATGTGTGCTTGATGAATGAATGCTTGTCTCCTTGTATGAGTTAGTGAGTAAATGATGTAGATGCTTGATTTCTAAACAATGATTCATAGTGTACAAAAATAGAGTGAGTTATTGATTATCATGCTAGCTCAATGTATGAATAAATGGAAGAATGTATCAATATAGCTCTATCATGTTCTCGGATGTGTTTAGATGATGATGATTGATAGTACATTAAACTAGGTATATTATGCTAGTGTAAATCGGTTTAGAGGAACATGTGTGTTATGATGATGTACAAAGATTATTCCCGAATTTAGAATGACTTAACGCATGATTATTGGTACACAAAGTTATATGATAAAAACACTAATGATGAACAACATGAATATGACATGAATGTGCCTTGAATATTTGAAAAACTGGTTGTTTGATCCATTTGATTAATTGTTAGACAAGAAAACAAGTTTGTATGGATAGTACACACTGTTGCATGAAATCGGAATCCCATTGGCTAGTACAAATGCTGGCAATCAGCAGGTGTTCCAGTCGAGACCTTCGGTCTCGACTCGAGACCATTAGGCCACAACTCGAAACCACAGTGGTTGCGACTCGAGACCATAGCTCCCTCACACAAGCAGCATAACTCGAGACCACGGTTGCGGGTCCGGTTGCGACTCGAGACCGTCTAGTCTCGACTAAGTACATGCATAACTCGAGACCTCCACAGTTGCGACTCGAGAACTCGTAGGTATAACTCGAGACCGCACAGTCTCGACTCGGGATCTCTAGTCTCGACTCGAGACCATATACACGTGCACACTGCTTTGGACTTACATGCTGTTACGAGCCCAACTAATTGGGCCGCATACTTGGACTTTGCTTATTTACGTAGATGAGGCTATTGGATGTGATTAATGCCCTGTTGATTAACTGAAGTATTTATACGTGTGTGCCATAATCAATACGTGTATGCAAATGTGTGTAGAAAACATACGTGCACTACCTAAATACGAACTAGACTTGTATGGTACAACTATGTTAGGACGTGGTTGACCACAATATAGCTTGATTGACCTTTCTGTGTATCTGCCGAGCAAACCAAGGTGAGTTCACACCCTCTACAAAGCATAGGATTCCCAGGGGTTGGGAATGGGGTTAAGGAACGTGGATTCCTCGTCCTTTCTTGGGTAGGACAGTATTGGTTCAGGAATATAATTCCTCGTCCTCATGGACAGATAACTCGTACTAGACCAAAACTCTATCACGAAGTCCCTCCTTTTTATATCGACTTAATCGCCGGGCCAATGGTGAGCGGGTCATTAGTTAGATAGTGCTATTTAGGTCTGACAAGCCTCACACCGTGCCGCAGAGGACGGGCGTGAACTAATGGATCTTGGCACGTCAATGGTGATAGATATTGACAGTTCAGGGCACATAAACATGATTACAGTCAACAGTCGACATGGTAACGAGTCTAGTGTATACATGGGGTAGCCCCCACGGCCGGAATGCCAGATAACTAACATGGGGTAGCCCCCACAGCCGAAATGCCAGATAACTAACATGGGGTAGCCCCCACGGCTGTATTGCCAGAGTAAATGGGTAAAACAAATCACGTTTTCAACTATGGGGTAACCCCCACTGCAGGATGCCAGTTAAAGGAAACTGTTTTTGAAACAACTTAAAAATGAACACCCAACCGTGAACTCACTCAACTTGTTGTTGACTCGTTACTACATGCTTTGCAGGTCTATAGGTACTTAGCTGGAGCTTGCATGGAAGAGAGTCGTTGTGGGACATGGACAGCTGTGTGCCATGTTAAACTTTGAAACAATTAAACTTATGTTGTGGTTTTAAACGTTATGCTTCCGCTTGCAACATAAACTATGTCTTTGTGTGGAAACCAATTGTATTGGTTGGATTTTATAATCACTTACATGCTTGTTCAATATGATTGGTGGCTGGATCCTGGTCAGTCACGCCTCCAAGCGGTGGTATTCCGCAGGTGGATTTTGGGGGTGTGACAGATTGGTATCAAAGCCATTGGTTATAGAGAACTTGGTTTTAATAAAGGAAAAACGTTTTTTGTTAAAACCAAACTATAACCTGTACAGTGCTCAACGGTCCACAACGACGCTTCACTCCACGTGCAAGGCTCGACATTCTAGCTGATATGATCTGTGTATATATTGCCTACTTGTTAGTTACATAGTACATTGCTCATGGTATGCTTGGTTAGTATAACTACTGTTACTTGAACACGTGTGTTCTTACTCCCTTCTGCCATCGCACTTTCGCGAACCCCTCTCACTCATGTTTCCCTCTTATATGAAGATCATGAGTGGACGCGTTAACATGACTCAAGCCTAGTTGACGGCTCTGATTAACGAACGAGTTGTTGCGGCACTTGCAGCTGCACACGCAGGAGGTCAACATGCTCAGCCACCTGTGTGCACTTTTAATACCTTTATGGACTGCCGACCCACTACTTTTAGCGGCACTAAAGGAGCAGTAGGTCTCCTCCACTGGTTTGAGAAGCTCGAGTCAGTCTTCGAAATGTGTGAATGCCCTGAGGCGCGCAGGGTGAAGTATGTTACCGGTACTCTCGAGGGTTTAGCCCTCACATGGTGGAACGCTCAGGTTCAAATCCTGGGGTTGGTAGCTGCCAACGCCACCCCATGGGAAACTTTTAAGGAGATGATCAAGGAGGAATACTGCAGTCGTGATGACATTCATAAGCTGGAAGTCGAGTTCTACAACCTCAAGATGACGGGGTCAGAAATTGAGCCGTATACTAAGAGATCGAATGAGCTTGCCTTATTGTGTCCTACTATGGTGGACCCTCCAATTAAGCGAATTGAACTCTTTCTCAAGGGCTTGGTGCCAGAAATCCAAAGTCATGTGACTTCAGCAAACCTTGCCACTATCCAGCAGGTTGTTCAGTTGGCTCACCGTCTTACTGATCAGGCGGTGGAGCAGAACAGGTTACCAAAGCGTATAAGTGTTACAGCTACTTCGGATGCTCCTAGTGACAACAAGAGAAAATGGGATGGAGCTTCAAGCAAGGGTTCAACTTCTGTGCAATCTCAGTCTCAGCAAAGAAAGACTGATGACTACAAGAGCCCCAGTCAGCAATCATCTGGTGGTCAAAGTCATGGTGGGTACAAGGGGAATCACCCCAAGGGCAATCGCTGCAACCTACACCACAGCGGGCCATGCACCAGGGGCAACTGTCATCGGTGAAACAAGCCAGGTCACGCCGCCAAGGATTACAGAAGCTTGTACCCCGCAAACCAGAATCATCAACAACAGGCCCCTCAGAACCAGCGACAGCAGCAGCAGCAGGGTAACAACAAAGGGTGCTTTCAGTGTGGAGCTGAAGGCCACTTCAAGAAAGATTGTCCCCAACTGAACAGGAACCAGAACAACAACAACAACAATAATCAGGGGAATGGTAACAATGGGAACAACAACAACAATGGAGCCAGGGGGCGGGTGTTCGTGATTGGCCAAGGTGAAGCAAGGAATGACCCCAACGTTGTGACGGGTAAGTTCCTTCTCGACGACTTTTATGTTACAGTTTTGTTTGATTCGGGTGCCGATACTAGCTACGTGTCACTAGAAGTTAGTCGAATGCTTAAGCGTATTCCAACACCTTTGAATAACAAGCACACGGTAGAGCTAGCAAATGGTAAGAGTTTAGAGGCCGCACACGTAGTCAAGGGTTGTAAACTTATTCTCGCTAACCAGACCTTCTCTATCGACCTTATTCCTATCGTCTTGGGTAGTTTCGACGTTGTCATTGGGATGGATTGGTTATCCCAACACCGAGCAGAGATTCTTTGCAACGAGAAGGTTGTTCGTATTCCGGGTTCCGGTAGTGAACCTCTCATGATTTGTGGCGACAAGAGGAGTGCTGTTGAGAATGTCATCTCTTTCCTTAAGGCCCAGAAGTGCTTGCGAAAGGGCCACACTGCCATTTTGGCTCTTGTTACTGACACCTCGGAGAAAGAGAAGAAGATAGAAGATTTTCCAATTGTACGCGACTATCCGGAGGTATTTCCTGAGGAATTACCTGGTCTTCCGCCTCATCGCCAAGTCGAGTTTCAGATTGAACTAGCTCCCGGAGCTGCGCCTATAGCTCGTGCACCTTATCGTTTAGCTCCATCAGAGTTGAAGGAACTCTCTACGCAACTACAAGAACTCTTGGATAAGGGTTTTATTCGTCCTAGCTCATCGCCCTGGGGAGCTCCAGTGCTATTTGTGAAGAAGAAGGACGGTACCTTTAGAATGTGTATCGACTATCGTGAACTCAACAAGGTGACGGTGAAGAATCGTTATCCTCTACCACGTATTGACGACTTGTTCGACCAGCTGCAAGGGTCGAGCTACTATTCAAAGATTGATTTGAGATCGGGATATCACCAGCTGAGAGTCCGAGAAGAGGACGTCTCCAAAACAACTTTTAGAACTCGTTATGGACACTATGAGTTTTTGGTCATGCCTTTTGGGCTGACAAACGCACCCGCGATTTTCATGGATTTGATGAATCGAGTGTGCAAACCTTACCTGGACAAGTTTGTTATAGTCTTCATCGACGACATCCTGATCTATTCTAAGAGTCAGGAGGAACACGAGCAGCATCTACGACTTATTCTGGAACTCCTTCGAACGGAACAGCTTTACGCAAAGTTCTCGAAATGCGACTTCTGGCTTCGTGAAGTCCATTTCTTAGGCCATGTGGTGAACAAGGATGGGATCCACGTTGATCCATCCAAGGTAGACTCGATTAAGAACTGGCCTGCACCTCGTACACCAACGGAAATTCGCCAATTCTTGGGTTTGGCAGGTTACTACAGGAGGTTCATTAAGGATTTTTCCAAGATTGCACAGCCTCTCACCTCACTAACGCAGAAAGGAGTTGTTTATCGCTGGGGAAATGCACAGGAGTTAGCATTTCAGCATTTAAAGGATAGACTTTGCAGCGCACCTATCCTTTCATTGCCAGAGGGCACAGACGACTTTGTGGTTTACTGCGACGCATCAATCCAGGGTCTTGGTTGTGTGTTGATGCAACGAGATAAAGTTATAGCCTACGCCTCACGCCAACTCAAAGTTCATGAAAGAAACTACACTACGCACGACTTAGAGCTGGGAGCTGTTGTTTTTGCACTTAAAATATGGCGATATTACCTGTACGGTACCAAGTGCGCCATCTACACCGACCATAGGAGCCTCGAGCATATCTTCAAACAGAAGGAACTGAATATGCGACAACGACGATGGGTCGAACTACTGAATGACTACGAATGCTCGATTAGGTATCACCCGGGCAAGGCCAATGTTGTGGCTGACGCCCTCAGTCGAAAGGACACCGCGCCTAAGCGCGTGCGAGCTTTACAACTCACTATACATTCTAGTCTTCCTTCCCAAATACGAGACGCTCAGATAGAAGCATTGAAACCAGAAAACGTCAGGGCTGAAGCCCTACGCGGCTCAAGGCAACGCTTAGAACAAAAGGAAGACGGTGCTTACTACGTAACGGGACGCTTTTGGATCCCACTCTACGGCAACCTACGAGAGCTTGTGATGGATGAGGCACACAAGTCTCGCTACTCGGTACACCCTGGATCGGATAAGATGTACCACGACATCAAAACTACGTATTGGTGGCCTAGCATGAAGGCCCACATAGCAACCTACGTCAGCAAGTGTTTGACTTGTGCAAGAGTCAAGACAGAATACCAGAAACCCTCAGGCCTACTCCAACAACCAGAGATACCACAATGGAAAGGGAGCAAATTTCCATGGATTTCGTTACCGGCATGCCTAGATCCCAGCGCGGAAACGATACTATTTGGGTGATCGTGGATCGACTCACAAAGTCTGCACACTTCTTGGCTATCAAGGAAACGGATAAATTCTCCACTCTAGCAGAAGTATATCTCAAGGAAGTTATCTCGAGGCACGGGGTTCCCACCTCCATTATCTCGGATCGTGATGCACGTTTTACTTCAGAACTATGGCAAGCAATGCACAAATCCTTTGGCTCACGATTAGACATGAGCACGGCGTATCACCCTTAGACGGACGGGCAGTCTGAGCGCACTATTCAAACCTTAGAAGACATGCTTCGTGCATGTGTAATCGACTTTGGCAACAGCTGGGAAAAGCATCTGTCACTTGTGGAATTCTCGTACAATAACAGCTACCACACCAGCATTAAAGCTGCTCCGTTTGAGGCATTGTACGGACGTAAATGCCGGTCACCTCTTTGTTGGGCAGAGGTGGGGGATAGTCAGATCACCGGTCCAGAACATGTGGTAGACACAACTGAACGAATTGCTCAAATACGACAACGCATGGCGGCAGCTCGTGACCGTCAGAAAGTCTACGCCGATAAGGGCAGGAAACCACTAGAGCTCCAGGTTGGGGAGCGGGTACTACTCAAAGTTTCACCCTGGAAGGGTGTGGTTCGTTTTGGTAAACGAGGCAAACTTAACCCACGATACGTCGGACCTTTTGAAATCATTGAGAAAATAGGCAGGGTGGCCTACAGGCTGAACTTACCAGCAGAACTCAGTGCAGTTCACAACGTTTTCCATGTGTCGAATCTGAAGAAGTGTCTGTCAGATGAGACCCTCGTAGTTCCTTTGAAGGAACTCACCATCGACGAGCAGTTACGATTCGTCGAGGAACCAGTTGAAATCACGGACCGGGATGTTAAGGTCCTCAAGAACACTAAAATACCTCTCGTTCGAGTTCGTTGGAACTCACGTCGCGGCCCAGAGTTCACCTGGGAACGCGAAGATCAGATGAAACAAAAGTATCCCCAACTATTCGCAAACAGTACAACCACTACTGAGGCTGAAGCTACGGAATTTCGGGACGAAATTCCAGATCAACGAGGGGAGGATGTGACACCCCAGGAAAACCAATGAAAACCATACAACTTAACTAGCTTCCTCAGTGAGTACTTACCAAATTTCGGGAAGAAATTTCTTTCAACTTGGGGATAATGTGACAACTCGTAGTTTAGAACCCCTCATTGTATCTTGATGTAACATACTGGAACGTTATGTGGTTATATATTAGCCAATGAAAGTTGTGAATTATCTTAATGTGCTATGTGTTATTAATTTGTACGTATATAGTATAGTTTATACAAGGGTGTAAGTAGTGAACCGGAACCAAAACATAAGGACCCGACTCGAGACCGCTTGGTCTCGAGTGAACAGTGAAACAGTTGGGCCGGTTGGGCCATGCACCTCATTTAGTCCACCCGAAAGCCCATTAGGGTGCATCAACTTGGAACGAGTATATAACATTGGTTGATGGCCAACCTTGCCATTTTTCGGGCAACCTATACACACTCTCCTACACACACACTCCTACATTCTCTCTCACTAAAACCCTAGAGATCAAACATCACCTCTCCTTTCATCGTTCTCTCGGATCCAACCGGCAACACTAGGACTCTCGGATCGAGCTTGGGAACATCATACGGAAGTTCACTCATCGACTCTTCATACCCTCACACTTAGAGAACCTAACCGGTTAGTGTTTTAATATGTACTAAGTGTTATGTGTGCTTGATGAATGAATGCTTGTCTCCTTGTATGAGTAGTGAGTAAATGATGTAGATGCTTGATTTCTAAACAATGATTCATAGTGTACAAAAATAGACTGACTTATTGATTATCATGCTAGCTCAATGTATGAATAAATGGAAGAATGTATCAATATAGCTCTATCATGTTCTCGGATGTGTTTAGATGATGATGATTGATAGTACATTAAACTAGGTATATTATACTAGTGTAAATCGGTTTAGAGGAACATGTGTGTTATGATGATGTACAAAGATTATTCCCGAATTTAGAATGACTTAACGCATGATTATTGGTACACAAAGTTATATGATAAAAACACTAATGATGAACAACATGAATATGACATGAATGTGCCTTGAATATTTGAAAAACTGGTTGTTTGATCCATTTGATTAATTGTTAGACAAGAAAACATGTTTGTATGGATAGTACACACTGTTGCATGAAATCGGAATCCCATTGGCTAGTACAAATGTTGGCAATCAGCAGGTGTTCCAGTCGAGACCTTCGGTCTCGACTCGAGACCATTAGGCCACAACTCGAAACCACGGTGGTTGCGACTCGAGACCATAGCTCCCTCACACAAGCAGCATAACTCGAGACCACGGTTGCGGGTCCGGTTGCGACTCGAGACCGTCTAGTCTCGACTAAGTACATGCATAACTCGAGACCTCCACAGTTGCGACTCGAGAACTCGTAGGTATAACTCGAGACCGCACAGTCTTGACTCGGGATCTCTAGTCTCGACTCGAGACCATATACACGTGCACACTGCTTTGGACTTGCAAGCTGTTACGAGCCCAACTAATTGGGCCGCATACTTGGACTTTGCTTATTTACGTAGATGAGGCTATTGGATGTGATTAATGCCCTGTTGATTAACTGAAGTATTTATACGTGTGTGCCATGATCAATACGTGTATGCAAATGTGTGTAGAAAACATACGTGCACTACCTAAATACGAACCTGACTTGTATGGTACAACTATGTTAGGACGTGGTTGACCACAATATAGCTTGATTGACCTTTCTATGTATCTGCCGAGCAAACCAAGGTGAGTTCACGCCCTCTACAAAGCATGGGATTCCTAGGGGTTGGGAATGGAGTTAAGGAACGTGGATTCCTCATCCTTTCTTGGGTAGGACAGTATTGGTTCAGGGATATAATTCCTCGTCCACATGGACAGATAACTCGTACTAGACCAAAACTCTATCACGAAGTCCCTCCTTTTTATATCGACTTAATCGTCGGGCCAATGGCGAGCGGGTCATTAGTTAGATAGCGCTATTTAGGTCTGACAAGCCTCACACCGTGCCGCAGAGGACGGGCATGAACTAATGGATCTGGGCACGTCAATGGTGATAGACATTGACAGTTCAGGGCACATAAACATGACTACAGTCAGCAGTCGATATGGTAACGAGTCTAGTGTATACATGGGGTAGCCCCCACGGCCGGAATGCCAGATAACTAACATGGGGTAGCCCCCATGGCCGAAATGCCAGATAACTAACATGGGGTAGCCCCCACGGCTGTATTGCCAGAGTAAATGGGTAAAACAAATCACGTTTTCAACTATGGGGTAACCCCCACTGCAGGATGCCAGTTAAAGGAAACTGTTTTTGAAACAACTTAAAAATGAACACCCAACCGTGAACTCACTCAACTTGTTGTTGACTCGTTACTACATGCTTTGCAGGTCTATAGGTACTTAGCTGGAGCTTGCATGGAAGAGAGTCGTTGTGGGACATGGACAGCTGTGTGCCATGTTAAACTTTGAAACAATTAAACTTATGTTGTGGTTTTAAACGTTATGCTTCCGCTTGCAACATAAACTATGTCTTTGTGTGGAAACCAATTGTATTGGTTGGATTTTATAATCACTTACATGCTTGTTCAATATGATTGGTGGCTGGATCCTGGTCAGTCACGCCTCCAAGCGGTGGTATTCCGCAGGTGGATTTTGGGGGTGTGACAAGTTTTAATTCCCGAAACTTTGTAAGTTATTTTGGACAATAAAACATAAATTTTACATGATATTATTGTGTTAAATAGCTTATTATAGCCGAATTAGTGCTGATTTGTGCAGAATTCTGCATTTAAAGTGAGTTTCGGGTGGTTTTTAGTGCATAGTTTAGCTTTCGGGAAGTTTATATGTTAACCCTTGTATCCACACTTGGTTTTTAATGTATTTTAGATGTTGGACCTATTCCTAGGCCCTAATTCTATTATCTGACTGCTTTATGCTGAATTACTGACACAGCGTGTCTTACTGGTGAGTTTACTAGTCTTTCTGACGCAACGCTAAAGTAATGCATAAAGCAATATTTGAAGTATAAAACGTGCACGAATTCACATGTATAGCATGAAATCAGACAATGTTGACATTTAAGCACATAATTGTAGATATTTAATAATAATTAAAACTGTCAGAAATTACCGGTTTTGTGCTGGTTGTCACAGTGAGCATGGCCCGTGTCACTGTTTTGAGAAAAAACTTTTTGTCATTAGTGGCTTGGGCATGGGGGCGTGTTGAGTGGACACGGCCCCGTGCTGCTCGTCTGTTTTAGTTTAAAATGCAGCTTTTCGACGTGTAGCTCCTCTTTTTCGGGCCTAGGGACCACTGTGTTCAGTGTGTCCAAGCCTCCTGTTGTACCTTCGCTCTACAATACTGCCACAACACACATAATATACAAAAACAATCATAGATCCTAAGTTACCAACGTTTAAATTTCTACCACCACCACATCATCACAAAAGTAAAAACAAAGTGCAGGAACGTAAACTAGTTTAACAGAAAGTAAATTGTTTCAACCGGGATGCAACCCGAGGAAATCTTAAGATTGTTCAAAGGGTGAGAAAGTTAACCTGCATGAGAACCACGTCACCAACCACCAATGTCGCCTAGTCGGACTTCATCTTGTCCTCTTCCTCATCGTCACCGTCTCGAATCACCATGTGGTCCCAGATGTAGGTAATGTCGTTTTGCATGGAGTGGATGTTTCATTCCATGCTTCCGATCCCGGTGCTTGAGCTTTGGCCTAAGCTAAAAGCATTCTTCGAGACTTTGAGGGTTTCCTGCATAATGTTATATAAACTAATAAAATCAGGAAAATCAGCGCCTACTTGGGATGAGGATCCCCGGAATTGTCCGGGACGACGACAGTTCTGTATATCTTCGATTGCCAATATCATGTCCGGGTCGTTGGGATTCCAAGCACGACCCTTTGAGTCCTTGAAGCACATGGTACTGTCGGGGTAATCGATGATGAGACCCATGCTACGACATATGGCAAGATCAACCTCGGTGGTACCGACACCTTTGTTGAACGACGATGGGGTTCGTTGAATGAAATTTTTGAACAACTTTGCAATCCATCCCCTGCAGAAAATCGGTGTTCGGGTGTCTGCGATAGCATTGGAGACCATGTTTCGGAGCAAGATGTGGGCAACATCGATAGTGTAACGCCATGTGTCCCTGAACTATTAACTTTTTGCAAGTTTAGTCCCTATACTATTTGAATCTTAATTGTGTGAAACTATGTGAAACATTTGGGAAACTTGTGATACTTAAATCTTATGATACTTTGAATCTAGATTCTTTGATAGTTGAAACTTGACTCTTGATGCCTGATACTTAAACATTATGAATCCTGATTCTTGGTGAAACTTGATACTTGATACTAGACTCTTGAAACTTGATTCTTGACTCTTGATACTTATGGAACGAGAAACTTTGAGACTTTGAAACTTGAAACTTGACACTGACTAGCTAGCTCGTGTAGACTTGAAACATGGAAAATTTTATCATGTGATGATGCTACACAATAATACGCAACGCAACGCTTAATCCAGCTTGCTAAATCGAATCAAAATTTGAAAACTAACCTGCGCGAATCGGCTGTCTGAATGGACATCCGATCGGATCGCAATCCATCCAGATGACCATCCGATCGGATGGCCATCCATCTGGACTGCCATCCGACCCCGCACCTTGCACCTTGCACCGCCTCTTTCCCCTCTACACTATAAATACCCCTGTCACATCACTTGATGTGATAGGCTCCTCCGACCAGCTTGCTCTCCGACCTTCTCAAGCACTTTTCTTCGATTTTCAAACAAATCGTGTATGTTCTCTTCATAATTCTTGTACAACTTTCATTCATACACACTCTCTCACTTGATTCTTCATCAAAATCATACTTTTCACCGTGAAATCACTAAGATATGGGCTCCTTGAGGATGACGTCATCATGGCGGTTTGTACAATCGGCTGTATGATGTCATTCCGTCAAGATTTAGTTCAGATCTAAGAGATTTCTACACGTTTACTACAAAACTCTAAATAATCTAAACATTTTTGGGTAATCTCATACTTTTGTTAACTTCTCTACCCAAACACGGCGGAATCTTGAACCAAAACAGGCCTATGACTTGTTCCTTAGTCTGGAGTCGGCTCGATAATGGATTTCCACCGGAGAGATGACCAAATTTCGGATCAAACATGAAACTCTGTCAAGAACAGTCATCCGATCGACCGGGGTGATTCCCATCTGATTCGACGAGCTGAAACTTAATGGGTTTCTGTTGTCTTGATACGTCAACATGTCGTCTCCATTAAACTCAAACTTGGGAATCTACGAAGGTTTCAAAGGAACGAAATCGTCACAACCGAATGGCCCTCCGACCGGACGACCCTTCGATTGAACGGCCATCCGACCGAATGACTTCTTCCCCGTAGCCTTCAACACTTAAACTATTTGTAATCAGAACTTGAAACTATTAAACTTTCACTCAAACAGTCATCCGACTGAAACGGTCATCCGGACGGATGACCATTCGTTCGAATGACTTGATCTTATTCTACAACGAAAACTTCAAAAGTTTGAAACAATTTGCAAAACACATCTACTGACCGAATGACCCTTCGATCGAATGGTCATCCATCCTGATGACCATCCGATCGGATGGGGTCCATCTAATCCAACAGGTCATCCGACCGGATGACCATCCGTCCAGATGGCCATCCAATCAGGAAACCTGTCCGACACTTTGCACGATTCAATCTTCTGTTCAACGCTCATACTGTTAAGCTATAATCAGGCTAACTCCAATGCTCCCTTCAATCTAATCGCCGATGTCGATACTTAGCACCCACTGTGAGTATACTCGATCCCTTTTTGTTTTAAACACTTTTGGGATGCAACATGTATTCTATAAACTTGACACTTGACACTTGAAACTATTTGAAACTTGCTCTATCCGCTGTAAACATGGAAACATGATACTTGGAAACTTGAGACTTGAGACTTTTATGCTATGTGAATGTTTAATCCTTGTGTGTAGTTCCTCCTTAACAATGGTAGCACTATAGGGGTAATGCACCTCCCCGTTAGTCTTTGGGGTATTGTTAGGAGGAGACATTCTTTTGCTTTCCTTGAGTCTTTGGAAAGCGATTAATGCATTGGAAACTTGGGCTATCACTTGGACTGCGTTTAATAGCATAGTGAAACTTATTATGTGTGTTTATTGCTGGATATGAGTTTTGGAACATTTTAAACTATTATACTACTACGTACTCAAACTTGTATACTCGCTAACATTCTTGTTGATATATTTTAATATATGTTGCAGGTTGATAGTAGCCGAAGAAAAATCAAGAAACATGTTAGGATGCTGCTTAGAAACACATCTTATGAAATTTTGAAGCTTTTGAACAATAATTGATGATTGTACTTGATATTTTGTGAACTTGACTGGATTTTGATGTTTAGATAAATTTTTCATGAAATGAATTAATCACTATTGAAACTTTAGTGTTATGGAAACTCGTGAGCAATCTGAACGCTTAGTGCCGCGCCCCGATGTTTCCACCATCAGTTGGGGTGTGACAGGTAGGTTGGTGAGTCACGAGACAGTAGAGGACAGTAAGATCTCATAGATTCACCACCCCGCCGCTATTATCCCTTTGACACAAAGAACCGCTTAGAACCCAGTAAATGTAGCGGATAGGTGGGTCTCGGATCTTTGTGCTTTTAGTGGAACTGGGATTATAGTGGCCATCTCCTATCAATGCCCATGCAGTCTGGCGGAAGTTGTCGGGTAGTTTGCGAAGGGCTTCAGTAAACTCGGGCTCGGCCACGTCCTCTTCTGTGTATAGGCCAAGATGAATACTGATTTGGGTGACAGAGATGATATACCTTTCCGCTCCACACCTAAATTCCTCAGCATCCGAATCAAATAAATCCGGCCCGGTCCGTTTAAACTTGAGGATGTTGAGAAACTCCCTGTTATATTGGTGTATGGACCAGAGCTGGGTTTCAAGGAAGATTCAGAGCGGACCAGTCACGAGTAAGTCATATCTCCCCCTTTATCGCTCTGCATCGAGCATATCGTAACATATCTGCCTTGGTGGTTCTTCGTGATGTGCTTGCAAGATTTCGAGCGATTTTGGAATTCAAACTCAACAGTTTTAAACCTCAGAAACTTGTGTGGAGCCATCCTGCAAGAAAGAACCAGTAAGACAGTTAATATGTACGAAGAAAATGTAAATATATGATATCAAGGGCTCTGGAGACGGCCTCGTATCAGCTGGACACGACCCCTTGTCCGAGGATTATCTTGGGCATGACCCCGTGCTGGTGCAGCACGGCCCCGTGCTGGTGCAGCACGGCCCCGTGTCGACAAGTCTGTTCATCCAAAATTTAAGGTTTTCGAGTCGGATTCAAAAAATATAAAACTTTCCGTTCATTAGCAGCACCTAACCCCGATTAAGAAACCCTAATTATCATTTTTACCAAAAATGCTCGTTTACCCTTCCGATTTTAACATTTTCTGCCAAGAACAAGGGTTTAGCGAAAACAGTGTGAATCAATCGATTTCCTCAACAATGTTCAAACATTTACTTTCAAAATTACTACTACTAACAAGATCTATACAAAAAGTCGAGATTGGCACGGGTCTAGTTCAGGAACCCTAGATTAAACACGAATTTTTAGGTGTTAAACTACATGCAAATCATTACACTAACTATAATGATGTTAGAATCATACCTTGTGGTTAGATTGGATCGACCGAACGTGGAAAATTCTCGGAAAATCAGCAGGAACCGTTGTGGCAGAGGAACCGGGTCGTGGTGTGTTTGAAAAATGAAGACTAAAGGGTTTTATATCCCAACAGTTAGTTGGCCACGGCCCAGTGCTGGTGCAGCACGACCCCGTGCCGAGGTTTTATTTTTTTCATGTATCTGGGCGTTTGGGCACGTGGGCATGTCAAATGGGCACGACCCCGTGTTCAGACTACCAGTATCCTTATTTTTAAATTCGTGCATGTGTGGTTGACCGTTTCTCTATGGTTCCTTTGGTACGTACCTTTTTTCTTCAAATCCTCATGGTTGATGCTTTCCAATGGTCCCTACAAGTTGATTAAAAAGAAAAATATGCAAAATAACTAAATAAAATTTTGATCGTTTTACTGATCAAGTGTCTACCTTTTGAAGATCCATTTCAATTTCTTCCTCCTCTATGAAGCCTCGGTATGGGTTGAGCCTCTGTCCGTTTACCTTGAATGGTATACTGTTTGGAGGTTTAATTTCTACCGCTCCATGTGGAAAGAATAGGGTGATGGAATAGGGTCCCGTCCATCTTGACTTAAGCTTACCCGGAAATAATCGAAGCCTCTTATTAAACAATAGCACTTGATCCCCCTCCCGAAATTCTTTAGGTTTACTTATTTTAACATGTATATTTTTCATGCATTCCTTATAAATTTTGAAATTGGAATATGCTTGATTTCTTAACTCGTCTAATTCATTTAATTGATGGTATCCATTTTTACCGGCAAGGTCTTGGTCAAGGTTTACGTTTTTTAATGCCCAATCAGCCTTGTGAGCAATTTCTACCGGGAAGTGACAATTTTTCCTATAGACGAGCTTATATGGCGTGGTGCCTATTGGTGTTTTGTAGGCGGTTCGAAAAGCCCATAAAGCATCATCTAGTTTACCCGCCCCATCTTTCTTGTTTTAACATATGGTTTTCTCTAGGATTCTTTTTTGCCATCGGTTTGTTACTTCGGCTTGACCGTTGGTTTGAGGATGGTAAGCGGTTGAAATGCGGTGATAGACCCCATATTTTGTTAGGATTTTGTATAATTGACGATTGCAAAAATGGGTGCCTCTATCACTAATTATTGCTTTTGGAGCACCAAAATGAGAAAATAATCGTTTTAAGAAATTTATCACAACTCTACCATCATTGGTTGGAAGAGCTTCGGCCTCGGCCCATTTGGACACGTTATCGACCGCTACAAGAATTTATTTATTACCTTTTGATGGGTTGAAAGGTCCCATAAAATCCATACCCCAAACATAAAAAATTTCCCAAATAAGAATGCCTTTTTGGGGCATTTCATTTCTTGTAGAGATATTACCAGTTCGTTGGCATGCATCACAAGTTTGAATGAAATTGTAAGCATCCTTATGGATGGTTGGCCAATAAAATCCTGAATCAAGTACCTTTCATGCGGTGCTTGCGACTCCATGATGTCCTCCATACGATCCTTCATGACAACGGTGAAGAATTTGTCTTGCTTCTTTTCCATGGACACATCTTCGAATAAGTTGATCCGCACACATTTTAAAAAGATATGGGTCTTCCCAAAAATAATGTTTTATATTGGCAAAAAAATTTCGTTCTTTGTTGATGTGACCAACCTTTGACTAGAATGCCACTAGCTAAGTAGTTAGCATAGTCGGCGTACCATGGTTCTTCTTGGTATTCGACCATTTCTAAAGATTCGATGGGGAACTTTTCCTTTATGAGCTCTTCTCGAGTCGACTCCAAAGCGGGATCATCTAAACGTGACAAATGGTCGGCGCGATGTTTTCGGCTCCTCGTTTATCTTTTATTTCTATGTCGAATTCTTGGAGGAGAAGAATCCATGGGATCAAACGTGGTTTGGCATCTTGTTTCTTGAGGATGTATCAAATGGCGGCGTGATCCGTATATACTATTGTTTTAGAAAGAACAAGATAGGAACGAAATTTATCAAAAGAAAATACTATGGATAGTAACTCTTTTTCGATTGTTGTATAATTTTCTTGAGCATCATTTAGAGTTTTACTTGCATAGTATATTGGGTGAAAATGTTTTTCTTTTCATTGTCCTAGAACGGCTCCAACGGCAAAGCCACTTGCATCGCACATGATTTCAAAGGGTAATTTCCAATCGGGTGCTATCTTGATTGGTGCGTTGACTAGCATTTCTTTTAAGGTTAGAAATGCTTTGTTTCATTCCTCTTCAAAGACGAATGGTGCGTCTTTTTCAAGTAATTTTGTTAGAGGTCTAGAGATTTTTGAAAAGTCTTTGATAAATCGCTTATAAAATCCGGCATGTCCTAAGAAACTTCGAATGGCTCGAACGGAGGAAGGTGGAAGTAGTCGGGAAATAGTGTCTATTTTGGCCCTATCCACTTCTATTCCTTCGCTTGAGATTTTATGACCAAGTACTATTCCCTCTGTTACCATGAAATGACATTTTCCCAATTAAAGGCGAGGTTAGTTTCCTCACATCGGGATAGCATTCGTTCTAGGTTATCAAGGCATTGG
Organism: Helianthus tuberosus; assembly: GCA_030545235.1. NCBI lineage: Eukaryota > Viridiplantae > Streptophyta > Magnoliopsida > Asterales > Asteraceae > Helianthus > Helianthus tuberosus. The sequence goes on from CM060363.1 coordinate 135,086,402, forward strand.
TCATATGTATCCCCAAAAATAGAAAAATCATCCATGTAAACTTCCATAGTTTTTTCTATCATATCATGAAAGATGGCCACCATGCAACGTTGAAACGTAGCGGGGGCATTGAATAGACCAAAAGGCATACGTCGATAAGCAAAAGTTACATTGGGACATGTAAAAGTTGTTTTCTCTTGGTCCTTCAGTGCAATTGGTATTTGAAAATAACCGGAGAAACCATCGAGAAAACAATAAAATTTGTGACCGGATAGCCTTTCTAGCATTTTGGTCGATGAAAGGTAAAGGAAAGTGATCTTTCGTTGTTGCTTCATTTAACTTACAATAGTCGATACAGACTCTCCATCCGGTGACGGTTCTCGTTGTTATTAATTCATTTTTATCATTTGTTGTTACCGTCATACCTCCTTTCTTTGGAACTACTTGAACGGGACTTACCCATGGGCTATCAGAAATAGGATAGATAAGTCCGGCATTAAGTAACTTGATGACTTCATTTTAACCACTTCTTGAACATTTGGATTTACGTGACGTTGTGGATGTATTACCGTTTTATAGTCATCTTCCATTAAAATCTTGTGGGTGCACATAGATGGGTTGATGCCTTTGATATCCATGATCCTCCATGCAATTGCATTTTTTTTTGTCTCTTCAAAAGTTTTATTGATTTTTCTATTTCAAAAAGTGTTAGTTTAGAAGAAATGATGACGGGGAACTTACCAAGTTCGTCTAAAAATGTGTATTCTAGACCTTTAGGTAGTTCCTTGAGTTCAAGTGGCGGTGAGTCTTCAAGAAATCGCTTATTTTCTTCTTTATTAACGTCGATGGCAGAAAAGGATTGCTCGAGGGCAATTTCTTCTTCGAAAAACTCCTCTTCTTCTTATTCTTCTTCTTCTTCTTCTTCTTCTTCTTCTTCCGTATCGGGTGGTTCCGCTTCATCTTCGATTAAGGGGTCGTCGTCATGAATTGGATATTTCATTGATTGGTCAAGATCGACATATCTTTTGTCGGCCCCTAATCGAAGTTGTAGGTTGGCTTGCTTCCGTTGGGTCAAGGCTTGATGCGTTTTAAAAATGGTTCTCCCAACACGAGGGGAGCATCATCTAAGATGATAAAGTCGGGTGGGACTACTTCTTTGCTTGCTTGAATTATGACATTTCCGACCATTCCCTTGGTAGTAATCATTTTGTGATTTGAGAGAAAAGTAGGAATTTTAAGAGGAGAAAAATCACTTGTACCCAATTTTTCGAAAACATAGTTAGGCATTATGTTAACGCAAAGATCTTTATCGATTAGCACATTACTAACAAAGATGTTTTGAAAAAAACATGGTACCAGTTTTATGTTCATTTCATAATATTCATCTTTTATTTGTGAAGTTTAATCTTTTATTAACGTGATGCTTACCAATTCTTTGATTTTAGTAGAAGTGTTCACATCCTTTAAAAACTTAGCATGTGAAAAAACCAAACTATGATTTTCAAAAGAAGGTTGTAAAACATGAATTTCTGAAAAAGTTTGATCAATTTTAGAATTGTTAGTTTTAGAATTACCTTCTTGTTGAGTTGGTTCATGCGTGAGTTTTTCATTTTGTTCTTCTATTTTTACCTCTTCTATTTTTACCTCTTTAGTGCAAATAGCCTCTTCTTTTTCTCTAGATTTCTTCAGTAAGATTTCAAGATTTCTCATACTTTCTCTGAGTCTTGCGGCTTCGGGGATGATTGTTGGTGGAGTGTCGTAATATTCAACTGGATTGGTATCCCAAAAGCTTGACCTTGGGAGTTCAAACCTTGGTTCTTCATAAGTGGTGTATGAAGAACTTGGGGTAGTGTATGAGGTTGATGGTCTAAAAAGGTCAGAATATTGTGCCGAATGGGATTTTCCGCAAATGGTACAATAAGGATCCTCATAATCATCGTCTATATAATAGGTGTAGTCTTTTGAGTAGTAATCCATTATATTGGAAGATACCAAGAAGAACAACGAGCCTCGGGATCAAAAAAAAAATTAAATTTAACAAAAGGTTGAGCACGGCCCCGTGCTGAATCAGCACGACCCCGTGTTCAGTTCTGTATATGGGCATTTTAAAAAAGCATTTAAAAAAATCTGCAGCACGGGGGCGTGTCCCAGCAGCACGGGGGCGTGTCCCAGCAGCACGGCCCCGTGTTAAGCTACTATAAAAAAGGAAAAAAAAAATAAAAAACGAGCACGCAGTTTTGAAAAAAAAGCTAGATATTGATTAGGCCATTAATTTTAAGCTTCCTTAAAATCCTTGTGTCCCCGACAACAGCGCCAAAAACTTGACGTGCGTGCGGGTGTATATATTTTTAGCTCTTTTTACTCGTTGATTTCAAGTTTAAAATTTATAAAACACGATATTCTACTATCACTCTATACAAATGCTAGGACAAGTATACCCATCGCGGACGTAGTATAGAGATGGCAAGATACCAAGGTCGTCCAAGGACACAAGGGCTTTTAGTACCGGCTTATCGTCTAAGTCTAATCGAACCAACTTTTGAGAAAAGATTTTTATGCGAATAAAAAGATAAAAACAGAAAATAAAAATGATAGACAAGAAAGAATCACTTGGATCCAACTTATCCTTTATGTACCCTTTTGATGATTTCCGCAATTTGGGTATTTTAAGAGATTATCTTAATTATAGTAGTAGGCCCCTCTTTTGGAGGCGACGTTACCCTCAACCTAGTGGTTTGAGTCAGCAAGGATACAATCCCACTAGGTCGAAATATTGAAAGATAATTAATTAAGTTATTAATGCAAAATGTGGTGGACCCCTCGTAAAAGGTGACGATCACCCTCAACCCGTTGGTCTGAGTCAGCAGGCATACAGTCCTCGCGGGGTTGGTTTAAAGTTTTAATAGTAGTTTAAGAATAAGGGATGCAAGCTTTTTGCACCTCTCCCTTGGTGGGTAATGCCCACTCCGACTCGTGGGGTGTTACTAGGCTTAAACCAGGTTCTCGCAGGATCTATACACTGAACGAGACATAGAATTACCCAAACCACCCTTCTAATCTTCCTTTCGGGTTAATTAACATGCTTTATATAGACAGTAAAGACATGAACATGTTGAGTAAACAGACATATGAAAAGTATTTGAATAATTCACCTTCAATATAAAAAAAACTAATTATTAAAGTCATTAATACATACCCAATTAAATAGTAGCCAAAGATTGGAAATCATAAAAGAAATACGTAAAAGAAAAGTATTCACCAAGTGATGTAAGAATTTATCCAAGCATTGCCTTTGCTTGACAAAGATTCTTACGATCAATCTTGGATCCCGAGATTACACACACACTCTAAAGATGGAAAAGTGGATGATTGTGGTGAATGATGGTGTTGTAGTGGTGGGGGAGTGGTGGCAAGTGAGAGAAATGGTTTGCCAAGGGATGAGATGAAGTGAAGCCAAGAACTCCTATTAATAGCTGAAAACAGAGCATCTAGAACGGCCCGTGCCCGCCTGGCATGACCCCGTGGTCATCAGGCTCTCTCTTCTACATTAACTGCAGTGTTAGACTTGTACTAACACGGCCCCGCGTGTCGACAGCACGACCCGTGGCCAATGTACTTCTTGTACTTCTTCCGATTCTGGAAATCTAAGAGTTGACCACGCCCGGTGTTGGTCTAGCACGTCCCCGTGTTGAGTTTGAATTTTGTCTTTTGTTGTTGTCTTTTTCTGCTGCAGTGAATTCCCACCAGGCATGGCTTGTGCAAGAGCTTCTGTCTTTGTTATTTCTTGGGTTTGGATGTGGATGGGGGCACGACAAGTTGGTTAATCCTTCTTTATAGTATTTTATGTTAGTTTTTGCTATCTTTTTGCTTCTTTTGTTTTTTTAAGCTTATTTAACCCTTTTTATTCAAAAGAAACAAAAACGCAAGCTTTTTCCAACATTACTACTAGAAAAGGGTTGATTTTATGCCTCATTTGATTTAATTTATATGTTGTATTTCGAACACATCAAAACTCAGAAAAATAATCAAGAAATATTACCAGGAAGCCAACATAAATGCCTAAATTTACAATGTGAGTCATTCTCTTTTTCTACCAAACTGTGTTACAAAATCTCAAATGTTTTCAGTTATACTTACAATGATTGAGTCTTTGTATTCTACAATTACTGCTGGTATGTGGGGTTTTGTATACACTACTGATCAAGCGTTACTATTGGACAAAGAGTTAGCCAATAGTAATATGACCACGGTCATTGTAACTGCCAACGTGACAAATACTGAATGAGTAATTGGGTAGATATAAACATTGTAATCGCTCTCAATACTGTAAGTTATTAAAGTTTTTTTTATAAACTAGAATGTACTCGCGAGCATTTCTTGCTGATAAAATATTTTTAAAACGCGTTTCAAGTAACTTAATGTGAAGCTATAAGAAGCCAGCTATGGAGCACTGAAGGCTTAAAGAAAGTGGCTATAAAGTTACCTACATAAAAAGTTTATATTTTCAGAAACTAGGATTTATCCCTATAAAGATATTATGAATGAAATATGAGTTTTATCCCATTTTTTAAAATAAAAGTTTGGTGTTTTGAAACTCTGAAATTTGTTTCCTAACTACGATCCTAATGTTTTAATTTCGCTGCCAAATTAATAAACACTGTTATCACCAGCTCATGTCTCGCGGCTCCCATTCCCGGGGTAGGGGTCGGGGGGTTGCGACAGAAGGTGGTATCAGAGCCACTGGTTTAAGCCATTTAGGTGTTCTTTTAAATGCCTAAATTTTAAACAATTGTGTTAGCAAATACCCATAACTTGTGTGTTATCCTGTGTAAATATGTATATTATTATTCTATGTCATTCTGAAAATTTTCTTAGTTTATAGTATGGGTGATCAAGGAACATCTCAGCCAAACCCCGGATACACCGTCGATTCCGAGGATATCTTTGTTTTTAAAGCAAAATCCGAAGAACCTTTTCCCCCTAAAAAGAGAGGTTGGTTTAGTAGAGCCAAAGTATAAAGGAGAAAAAGAATGAGACAAGCCCAACAACGAGCAATAGCGGTTAGAGCTGAGAGAAATACCCAAAATCCAGAAGCGAGACCTTTATTGGAAGAAGAATTGGATAGACAATTAGCTAACTTTCACATGTTTGGAAATGTAGAAGTAGAGCATAATTTCAATCCAGTAGCAATTCCAGAGTCACAATTACTTCCTTTATTCCCTGACCAACCCATGAATCTAGAATAAAACAAGGAAAACCAACTTCCAATCCCAGCCTTGATCCAAATGAGATACCTAGGATTCCAGCACCGATCCCTTTAGATCAATGGTGGGCCAACGATTGGGCAATTCAGGAATTACTAGATAACCTATATCCCTACGAAGAACCAAAACCACTTTACCCTGAACCAGTGCCAGCCCCAATGCCACCAATGAGTCATGAGAATGTGGAAGAACTTCGCCAGTATGGTGAAGAGTTGGTTGAGGAAGGAAACCGGATTCGCCAAATCAGGAAAAAACTCGTCTAGAAATATGACGAGCAGGAGATGCAGCATTAAGAAAACAGTCGCCTAATATATATATATATATACACATATATATTAGGAGAAGGATCCGTTAGGAACCACCCTTTATTGCGAGAACCAGTGTGAACACAAACAGTAATACCTAAAAAAATCTAAAAACACCCAAAAAAATATTTTTTACTATTTTTTTTTTTGGAAAAATCGCTATATTCGTTAATAATAAAAAAAATTTCAAAAAAAATCGAGTAACAGTTATCCATGCACATGTGCATATGTATCATTTCTTTGACAAATTACGTAATTCATTATAAATATTAGACCATTGCACTTTCATTTACACCACCACGTGTAATACACTACTTTTTACGTTAACAATATTAGAAATGCACATATGCATCTATATGTATCAAAATGAAATTAGGTGTTTTGGTACACTACTTTGAATACACTTTCTCTTTCATCTATCATTCCATCCATAATACACAAACATGCACATGTGCACATGTATCATTTCTTTGACAAATTCCGTAATTCATTACAAATATTAGACAATTGCACTTTCATTTACACGACCATTTGTAATACACTAGTATTTACATTACCAATATTAGAAATTGTAGTATCGTTATTTAACCCAACTGAGTCGATCAGAAGAGCTTTAATCCGATTCAAAGGCGGAATCAGTGAAACGGATGCATAAACAGCTTGATACTATATAATCTGTCACTTTGATTGATAATAACAATGATTACAACCTGGACAAATTTTGGCAGCACTTCGTTACAATTTCTGGATCCGTGCCAAATGAATCAACAATGCACCTATATATAGTGTTGAAGGTTTCGCTTATATGGACAGGTCCATATGAGCGAAATCTGATGTTATGGTTTCGCTTATATGGCATGTCCATATGAGCGAAACTACTTCCTTAAATCCTTAACATCGTTTCTCGAACCTCGTGCACTGGATATCCTATTCTATCCTATTCTTATACATGATACAAGACGAAGTCAATAGACGTAATGCACTAACAGACTCCCCCTCGGATATTGACGAAGTCTTCAGCGACTAATCTTCAATATGACACATCTTCAGTCTTGATCATTCTGCCTATTCTTTCAAGTTGTAACAATGTAAGCATCCAACAATCTTTCTCTTCTCCTATCAGCTTCAGGCTCCCCCTTTCGTCAAGCTTCCGTGCTTTGGGATCGACGCCTAGCTTTCCATCTACAAGCTTCTCTTTGCTTCAAACTTGTCTTCAGACTCCCCCTTAAACTCTGCTCTCGGGATCGTAGTCTGGAATATCTGCAACCACTCAAACATTCATAAATACAATGTTTTCATATTATCAATCAAATTCTCTAATCCACTCCCCCTATCATTAAACTTTATAGATTTGGCAGCATTAAAGAATCCAAATCCCTCACAGTTAATCATCCAAGTTCAAGTTAATGACCTTGGAGATATCACAAACTGTTTTTGAAATTTTTGATTTTAATTCAAGTTTCAAATTAATGAACTTGTTTTATTTTCAGAAACACAATCAGCTTACTAAGATTTTGAAACTCAGCATTTCAAACATCGGTTGTCGAAAATAAAGCAGAAATCAAAATGTTTTTGTATTTTCTGAAAATATAAAGCAGTAAAGAAATATGTACAAACATATTTACAGACAATATTTTTGTTTGAGTATGCGATAGAGGATCATATCAGTTTTTGACAAGTTACAAGTACCGTTGAGCTTAGTTACACATTAAGAATTAAACAATTCACTTAGATTGTCGATATATTTATCCACTAAAATTTTCACACAAACTTCAACTAATTCAGGATACGAATTGGGTGTTTTAAGAACTTAAACCCATTCATGTGTCCCACCTCTTGAATATACTCCCGTATCCAGATCCCAATATTCAGTCTTACAGGTAAGTATAACACAAATGATATCTGTAAGGGGTTAATAAATTATGAAGAATCATGAGAGCTCAGGTCAGAACTACCGTTCAGCAGAGAGATCATGACTCAACTTGGGTGTGTCCCCTTTAGAGGATCTTTTTTACAACAGCATTGCTAAGCAATTTTATTGTCTTATCATATATGCTGAGGGTGATGCTATGTTTCAAGCATTTGCGAAAAGTATTATTCAAGGACTAGGTAAGAACTTCCATTCAGCAGAAGTCCCGGAATAATACCCCAGATATCATTGAGTATAAAGACCTAGTATATCAGAAAGAGGGACCTTTCAAACGAGATTTCAGGGGTTATCTATATATCCATGTAGTGTTCCCCACGAAATAAGCAAGTTTGAATTTAGTTTTATATCCCGAAAAAGTTTACTAAATGTATAAAAACCTATCGACATATCATCAGTGAGACTGTTTAACGCTATTTAATCATTACAATTCTTTAGCATACTGTAACTGTCTACTGATGTACTATCATTTCCTCTTTTTACGCAAAAACTCAAATTTTTGAATTTTATCATGTTTTTTTATTTTTTTTTCAAAATTTCTAATGTTTTTGTATTTTCTGACAAAATTTTTCTCCCCCTAAAATGCAAAACCATTAAAGAAAATTTGACAAACCAATACTGATAGCTTTGTCTCGCCATCCATGTTCTGCTTATCGTGTACCGAATTACAGAAAATATAACATACACGTAAAGTACCCCCATGATTTACAACACATTGATTTTTACAGTTTGAAAACCGTTTTTCAATCTGGTGAAAGTAATCATGTTTGTTCAGCCGTGAGGGTTTCGGCATATTCAATCTACACATATTTTTGTAATTTTCTATTATTTGACAGAAACTAACAACAAACATATTTTTAGTTTTTCAAATTTTTCAATTTTTAGGTTTTTGAAATATTTTTTATTTATTTACAGAAAAACATATAAATTTCCTGTTCAACCAAACCAGGGTCCAGCAACAGCCTCCTCCTCTTGTTGTGCCAGGTTGCTCCAAGTTCCAATTTTACAATCTTCAGAATTTTTGAGCACCTGCACATTCAACGAATCTTAATTACTTGAACAATTTAGCCCAGGTCCATTGAACCTTAGGCATTTCAACACAATAATTTTCATTCAAAGCTGGAAATTCATTGTTGTTTTTCACAAAAACTTTCTCAATTGTACCTTTAACTTTCTCATCTTTTACCAAATTAACATGTTTCTTAACATACCATGTCTGACCTTTTGGTGTACCACGTTTGTAAAAATGAGAATCTTTTTGAACATTTTGATTTTAAACAACAACTTTTGATTTTCAAAACTCTTGAGGTTTTGTCATATCAATAGTTGTTTTCCAACTTTGAGTTGTTCTGACTCTGGGAGTGTGAGAATTCCAGATCTGTCTAGAATCGAACCTGTTCGGGTCTGATTTCCAGTTTTGATACGAAGCAAACTTGTTTGTATTATACCTCCAAGTTTGTTTTGAATCAACTCTCGTTGACCTTTGTCTCACATTCTCAGATTTTTGTTTATCAGCATCAATCTTCTTTTTGTCAACATCCACAAGTTTTAGATTAGGACACTTGCGTGCAAGATGTCCTTTTTGATCACATTTGAAACATGTTCTCATGGACACATCTTTGACCTGTGGTTGTTGCTTTTTCTTTTTAGCAAAGAACTCATCATTAGACTGTCTCAATTTGAGTTCTTTTTCTTCTGCTAAACTATTTCCTTGAATAAAACTCATTTTTGCCTGATAATTAGGCGTTGCATTTTTGTTTCGATTCTGTTTCTTCTTATAACCCAACCCAGCCTTCATATTTTTCTTCTTAAAACCAGGTTTGTTATACGAACCTCTATGACTCTTACCAGGAAACTTTGAAATCTCAGACTTTTCAATCTCAACCATTTTGAAAACTTTGTCAACCTTTTCTGAAATCACATTCTAAATCGGGAATATAACATCTAAGAACAATTTGTCTGATCCAATCATGGTATAAACCAATCCTTTTGAATCATCATTCAAATTTTTCTCGGATTTTATGTTTTTTAGATATCCATCATGAAGATTTCCTTCATCTTCATCCTGTGATTCAGATTTACCTGTATCAACTGACTCTTCTTTCAACACACTTTCAACGACTTTACCTACCACCTCTGAATCATGAGACTCATCAGATTTGGAATAGGTTATATCAATGTTGTCTGGCAATTGGTCTACCATGTTGAAAGCTTTTTCGACCTTTTCCTCATCATAAAATTCAAACTTTTCCGGTGGTGGAACTTGATGAAACTCTGAGCCAATGCCTTTCTTGTTCTGCTCAGACTCACCATCACCCGGTTTTATATTGAAAATTTGTTCAAGCACATATGACGACACATGGTAACTTTTTAACTTGTTGTTATCCTTTTCTAAATCAGCAATCTGTCGCTTTAACTTAGCAACATCCTCAATATAGGAATTAACAACATCTTATTTTATAGAATACATTCGTTTAAGCTCTTTGGTTGTTTCAGATAGATAATTCATTCTTGATTGAGCATATTTCATTTCGTCTGTCACTTTCTCATATGACTCTTTTGTAATATGATATGCTAATTTCATGGAGTCGTATTCCTTTTTCATTTCTTGACAAGCAATTTCTTTTTGAGAACACTCTTCTGTCATTTTAGAAACATTTTCTTTCAAAACTTCATTTTCTTTTTCTATCTTTTTACATTTTTCAGAAAGTTTTTCATCATTTTCTTTAAAAACTTTTTCTTTTTCTAGCATTTCTTTGCATTTTTCTTTAAAAATGTTTTCGATTTTTGTGAATTCAAGATCTCTTGTTTTGAATTGCTCATCTTTTTCAGTACAAGCTCTGCACGGTTCCATGCATTTCTTGCACTGATCAATCAATTTCAAGTTTTCAGAATCAGAATTTACCTCAGTGATTGGCACTTCGGTGTTTTCAGCAGCTTTTGTCTGCATCTGATCAGCATCATTCAACATTTCTTCAACACTGACTTCATCACCAGCATCACCAGCTTCCAAATTCTCATTCTTTTCTTCTTTCTTCACCTGTTCTTCAATCTGCTGTTTTTCAGTAACAGCTTCTTCAACTTCAACAGCTTCTGTGTTAACCTCTTCAGCATTCTTCTTCAGGTTGTTCACCATCTCTTCAACACTCTTCTTCATTCTCTCTTCATCCCTTTTTCTCGGACACGATAACATGGCATATCTGATTTCCTTTTCATGCCTTTTAGCATATGTGTCATCTTTCATCACCTTACTATAATACTCTGCTCTCAACGGGACTATGAGAAGAACATCATCAAATATTATGTCTTTCTTTGGAACAACCGGTTCTCCTTCTCTGTTGTAGTAACATTCTCTATTCTTATCCCATCTTTTGTTGCTGCAGCACTTTCATACTGTTCCTGCATTTCATCCATTCTGTTGTAGACCACGTTTCTTTCTTTGTACGTCTTCTCACTCAAGATCTCTTCTCGAGTTTTCTCTTTGATTTCAACTTTTTCTTCATTGATTTCAGCAGTGTCTTTGTCTTTGTTTTCATCTTGAATCTCAGCAACAAAAACAAACTTTCTTTCTTCTGTCATAGCTCTCCCATGAGCTGTTTTATGAACATTCTCTAAACGATCTTCTTCTGGATAAATTTCAGACCAATCATAACCTTCATCTTCGTAAATAACAGCATAAGCTCTTGATTTCTCTTTCGGTTTATCTTCAATCAACTTTGGCTCTTCTCTGCTTCGATGGTAGATCACCTTTCGATAATAATCATCGTTGAAAGGACGTTCATTTCCTTCATAAACTTTAGAGTTTTTGTATTCTCTTTTGAAATGACCCTTTTGCTTGCATCTGAAGCAGGTCACTTTGGATTTGTCGAATCCAAGCTTTATTGACGCACCTCCAAGAGATTGTTTCCCGGTAATCTCCACATACCTCTGAGCTCTGTGAATACAACTGACTAAACACCAACGGATGTCAATGAGCTCCATCTCTTCCGGATCAATTTGGTCGTAGTCTTCTTTGGTCAATTCAGAGTTTCCAATTTTGCCAGCTACTAGACCTTCATATGACTCCAGAACAGATGCAAGAAAACTCATTTGCTGCTTAGCTGCATTGATGCTCATTGCGGGAGAATTCTTCAATTTAAGAGCAATGTTGCACAGAATTTCTTCAGCTTCATCAGAATTTGACTTTGAAGATGAATGATATCCAGAATGATGACTTGTTGACGTTGTTGGAGGTTCTATCATCTTTTCACCACTAAATGTTGTTTTTGGTGAACCAACACCTTTATCAGAAGGTACACTGCCTTTGTAGTACAATCCTACATTCTGTTGATGTGAAGAACCAGTCATCTTGCTTTGCTTTTGTAGTTCCAGATCATGACTCTCTATCTTTTCAAACAATGCATCAAGAGAAATCGTATCATATAAAGCATCATTTTTCAAAATAAACATAAACGTTTGCCACTGATCAGCTCGTGGTAACGCTTCAATGACTTTATCAATAAGTTCCTCTCTTGTTTTATCAATTTTAAAACGTTCAAATTCGATTTTAAGGTGACAGAATCTCTCTATCATTTGTCTCACCATCTCTCCTTTTATATTATCAAACAAATCAAATTCCTTTTTAAGTAAGGCAATTTTATTCTTTCTAATCTGTTTTCCCCCCTCAGCTTTAACTCGTAAAGCTTCCCAAACTGATTTTGACGATCCATCATGAGTAAGCAGAGCAAATATATCATTTCGGATTGCTGTCTGAATCAAAGCAATCATTCTCTGTTCAGCTGCGTATTCTGCTTTGTCTTCTCTCGGTAACCTCTTGAATGGAAGTTCTTTGCCTTTATCATCTTTTGGCCTTTCGTATCCAAACTCTAAACAGAACCAGCTTTCATGGGCATATGCTTTCGCCCAGTTGATGAAACGTTCCTTCCACCAGGTATAATCCTCTATGCTCTCTAGCTTTGGTGGCTTTGAGTGTGTTCCATAAAAGTTATTATGTTTGATGTTTTCATTGTGTAACACCTGTGCCTCCACGGCCATCAAACAAATACCAAACCAATGAAATATTATATTTCATACTTGGGATTTGTAAAAATATGTGTATCATTTGCACATATCAATTCTTGTTCAAATTCAAACTCTAAATCGCTTTCTGGAAGGTTATACGCGCACCGATGCGTAAATATAACCAGTTTAATGCAACAAACACTCCGGAATAGTGACATAGGCTTAACATACCTTAAATAACCTTTACATAACTTAGATATAAGTTTTGGAAGGTTTGGTGTGGTGAAATCAAAGTTTAATCGCTTACAGGGACTAAAGTTGACAAACTGCGAAAGTATGCCAATTTGAACTGTAACAGACATTCCGGAGCATGACCATAAGTTAAACATACCATAAATACCCTTCACATAGCTTAGAAATAGGCTTTGAGGTGTTCGGTATGCTAAAATAAACTTTTGTGTCATTCAGGGACTAAAAGTGTCAAAAAGTGCACAAGTTTGCATTTTCGCGCATAACTTACGTTCTGAATACATCCGGACATCCAAAAATTTATGTAAGCACTAAAATATTTTATTTTAGTGTTCGGCATAAGAAAAATCCATTCGTCGCGTCATTTGTATCGTTTTTCGCGCTTGTGCGCATTCCGTCGTAATTAACCGAACAACGCAACCGTACGGTTAAACGAACCGACATCCGAGATATTTTTTAGCACATTTTAAGTTCCCTATACTTTAACTTCATTTTAGAGCTTTGAAATGGGGTTAACGGGCCTTAAACGTGTCGAAAATGGGCTGAATACACAACAGGGACCAAAAGTGTAAATCTGCCAAACTTGGGCCTAGCGGTGCGCTACACTTATAGTGTAGCGGTGCGCTAGGGGTCTGCTGACCAGATTCAGAGTTTCTAAACAGCAGGCTGCAGCTGTTTTAATCTCACCCACATGTTCCCAATTGTCTAGTCATGTGATAAGGATGGAATTTTAGTTACCATAAGGTCCCGACACTTGTACGGGTTGGATTAAGGCACGGTTTCCTTGAAACGATCCTAACGGTTACCCGAATACTATAAATACCCCACCCCCCATTGCTTTAAAACTTACAAGAATTCTGATTTGAGAGCTCTAAGTTGAAACCATTGTTTCATACCTGAGTTCTTGGATCGGGATTAGCATTCGGGGACCCTGGGTAAGTATTCTTTCGTTCTTTTCCTTATTTTATTGCTTTTAGAGTCAGAAAGTCAAACTTTGTTTGACTTTCAGCGTTGACCAGCTTATGGTCAATGCGAAGTTCGTTTGAACTTCGCAACGTGAGTGTAATCACGTTGGTCATAGTCCCTTGGGACTATGCCCACTGATTACCACGTTGTCTAGAGTCGTAGGGTAGGCGATCTGATAAATCTCCTATACCTTCGAACTCGACCCATTTGGTCGATCATTAGGATCCGACCAAATACATTAGGTGACCATAGTAGGTAGGGAATAACCTTCCGAGGTTATACCCTATGGTCACATCGTTTGAGTAGTTGTATGATAGGTTGTTTATATGCCTTAGGTAAATTACCAGAATACCCTTTTCATGCATAATTGGTAATTTAGCATATGTAACCTAAACTTTTGCCACATAACTGATTATGTAACATGTTTAGGCATATAACACTTGTCATAGGGCTAGTTAGGCGTTCCGAACGCGTTTCACGCGAACGACGCGTTAAAGTAGCATAAGCTACCTAAACGGGTCGTAATGGGTCGAAAGCACTTAAGTTAAGTTTCATTTAGTATGTAGGCTTTGTTAAACCATATCATATGAGTTCCTACGCTCATTTGGTTTACAAACCCTAATACTACCCAGTCTTCCGATTTAGGTCCGGTTGTTAACATAGTTACCTATATTAGGTGCCGTTTGATTCCGAGATCTCTAGCATTACTTGGTGGTTATCTTTAGACATCTGAGCAATATCAAGTGAGTACATAGACCCCTCTTTTACTGTTTTCCAAACTGTTTTGGGGTGAAACACATGTGCCTACTTGTTACTTTCATGCTCTCCTGTTTTCACATCATATACTGGTTATGTTCATTAGTACACTATTAGTACATTGATTTACATGACTTTTCTGCTTCGTATGTTAACTTAGCATACTTGGTACATCATTTTACATTACATTTCATGCTACGTGTGCCCATTGTGTGCATTACTTAGTACAACTGATTTCATCACATACTTACATTTTGACATTTGATCATACAAGTTATTACTTATCTTTTGACAAACTAAATGACTATCTATGGTTTTAAACACTGATTTCTCTAAAAACATAAAATAAATGGTTGAATTGTACTTATTTTGTTCACCAGACCGATTGTTAGTATGATATAGCGCTATAGGATTTGACACCCCATTCCTGTTGGCATGGAATGTCTGAAACCAATTTGTTGCTCCATCCAAATAGGGATTGCCTTTGTGGTATCCTTATAGTCTCAAAGGTGTATTTTGATGCACCAGGTCTGAATGAATTCTTAAATCACACTATTAAAGTATAGGTTGATATACTCTCATGTGTGGTATTGTACAAAACCAACATATTTATTTTATTAATCATCCAAAGCATATTTTGATATGTTATTTACTAAACTAAAACATAGTTTAATATGTTATTTATCACATCCAAAGCATATTTTGATATGTTATTTACTAAACTAAAACATAGTTTAATATGTTATTTATCACATCCAAAGCATATTTTGATATGTTACTTATGAAACCAAAACATAGTTTAATATGTTATTTATCACATCCAAAGCATATTTTGATATGTTATTTACTAAACTAAAACATAGTTTAATATGTTATTTATCACATCCAAAGCATATTTTGATATGTTATTTACTAAACTAAAACATAGTTTAATATGTTATTTATCACATCCAAAGCATATTTTGATATGTTACTTATGAAACCAAAACATAGTTTAATATGTTATTTATCACATCCAAAGCATATTTTGATATGTTATTTATGAAACCAAAACATAGGTTATTATGTTACTTACAAATCTAAAGTATACTTTTAAATATGCTACCATAAGGTTATTCGTTAAACCTTACATTTATTTATACAAATCACATTGGATACCTATTACATGATTTACATTAGACATGAACATTTTACTTTGGTAGATTGGTTTGATTAAGTGATTAAGTAACGAAGCGTGTGTAATATGATACAAACATGGTGGATACGCCGCTGGTACTTCCTATATATAAGTGTTTGTATGGTATTACATGTCGTAGCGTTATTTGAATCATTTCAAGTTGAGACATAGAACATTTTATACAAATAACATACTTTTCACAAGACATTGTTTTACAAACAATTTATCTAATACAAACTCAGTTTACAATGGTTATTCATTTAACCATAGCTTATTCTCTTATTTATACATATCATCAGATCTTATCGATTTTCAAATGATTTACAAAACAAAGCAAATAACAAGGTTCATGACTAAACATTTTCTCAAACATAAGTCATGAAACCTATTTTCACAAAACCTATGTATCTCACCGGCATTTTTATGCTGACGTACCTATTTTCACATGTGTTTTTCAGGAACTGTTGCATAAGATGATCAAGATACACATAGGCAGACTTGGGCTTTAGTGACAATAAAAGATGCAAGACTAGTTAATTATGTTGTATTTCTTTGTTTGTTAAGACATTGTAACACCTTTAATCAATAAAACGAAACTTCAATTGCCATGGATTTGAAACAATTAATTCTGTTACAACACTCCCCGACATTTCCGCCACGTTTTGTATGTTCTACGTGGTCGGGGTGTGACACATTGATCACCTTCGTGATGGTTTTTGGTGTAACATTTGCAACATCAGACGATTCGGATGTGAACGCGTTGAAAAACGTGTTGTAGAATTCCTCAGCCATGATGTAAACCTGGACAGATAATCAAACAAACACAATCAGTAGAATCAATATCAAATAAATTGTAACAAACTGACACTCGATCGACGTGAAATGATCCCGACACGAAAAAGTTCACTTTCGAGCTAAATACGACACTCGGGCGAAATCAGATTATAACCAAGTATCCCCTTATGAGCGGAATCAAGAAAGAATCCTTATGAGCGAAATCTCGTGTATCTTGGAGCGAAATTAGGGTTTGGATACCCTTGGAGCGAAATTACAATTAATATGTCCTCTGGAGCGAAACCTCTCTAGGACATATGAGCGAAACCTCTAGGTTTTGTCACATAAGCGAAACCAGGTTGACAAATAAGCGAAACTAGGGGTCTTTGGTATTCGTATGAGCGAAACCCTTATGTTCACAAGAGCGAAATTAGTTAGTGTTCAAATGAGCGAAATCAAGTCCGAAGCCAATTTAGTCCTTTTTTAGTCCGAATTTGGATGTGAAACTTTCAAGGGTTTATCTATGTCCAATTTTACACACACTGTGAAATTTTGATCCGGTTTTGACCGATAAAACTTCCTGAAATGATGAAAGAAGGTGTAGAAGTCAGAATATGAGCGAAATCAAGCTAAACACTTCTTCCTGAGCTCTGATACCACTTGTAGGATCGTTATTTGACCCAACTGAGTCGATCAGAAGAGCTTTAATCGGATTCAAAGGCGGAATCAGTGAAACGGATGCATAAACAGCTTGATACTATATAATCTGTCACTTTGATTGATAATAACAATGATTACAACCTGGACAAATTTTGGCAGCACTTCGTTACAATTTCTGGATTCGTGCCAAATGAATCAACAATGCACCTATATATAGTGTTGAAGGTTTCGCTTATATGGACAGGTCCATATGAGCGAAATCTGATGTTATGGTTTTGCTTATATGGCATGTCCATATGAGCGAAACTACTTCCTTAAATCCTTAACATCGTTTCTCGAACCTCGTGCACTGGATATCCTATTCTATCCTATTCTAATACATGATACAAGACGAAGTCAATAGACGTAATGCACTAACAGAAATGCACATGTGCATCTGTATGTATCAATATGAAATAAGGTGTTTTGGTACACTACTTTGAATACACTTTCCCTTTCATCTATTATACCATCCATAATACACTACCATTACATCCTACCATCCATAATACAATACCATTACCAATATTTTCACTTTATTACATGTATATCAATACCATTTATACCATCCAATCATCATATTACATCAAAAAGTAACAACTATAGCCAAACCATCAACCACTAGATATAACTAACAAAAAAAAACATATATATGGTTCTACTACTCCATTCAAAACCACAAACTTTTTTGTACCAAAACATGTTCTATTATGGTTATGCCTAATGATGCACATTTGCATTTTGAATATTGGTAATGTAAAAAGTAGTGTATTACGGATGGTATTGTAAATTAAAGTGCAATTGTCTATTACTGATAACGTATTACGGAATTTGTCGAAGTAATGATACATATGCACATGTGCATGGATAACTGTTACTCGAAAAAAAAAGTTTTATTTTGGTAACTAAATATAGCGATTTTTTTAAATATTATATATATGTATATATATATATATATATATGTATGTATAGGGAGGAGATCATGCGAGAAGCACCCTTATTGCGAGAACCGCGAGAACCAATGTGAACACAACCTAAAATAGCTAAAAAAACCTAAAAAAACCTAACCCCCCCACCCCCCCCCCCAAGCTAAATGCTAAATACTAAAACCCCCAAAAAAACCTAAAAAAAACCTAACCCCCCCCCCCCAAAAAAAAAAAAAAAAACCTAAACCCCCCCCCCCCTCAAGCTAAAATGCTAAAAACTAAACCCACAAAAAACCCAAAAAAATCTAACAAAAAATCTAAAAAAAAAATTTTTAAATATTTTTTATGCTCAAATCGCTACTTTTAGTGGAAAATTTTTTTTTTTTGGCTTCGAAAAGTAGCGATTTTTATATAAAAAATATTAAAAAAAAATTGTGTGATTTTTAGCTATTTTTAGGCATTTTTTGTTGTGTTTACATTGGTTATCGCGGTTCTCGCAATAAGAGGTGGTTCTCGCATGATCTTCTCCCTATATATATATAGGACAAGGATCCGTTAGAAACCACCTTTTATTGCGAGAACCAATGTGAACACAAAAAAATACCTAAAAATAGCTAAAACACACACAATTTTTTTTTAATATTTTTTATACAAAAATCGCTACTTTTAGTAGCAAAAAAATTAAAAAATAATAATAAATAAATTTTTGTTGTGTGTTTTTTTTATATTTTTAGATTTTTTTGGTTTTTTTTTAGGTTTTTTTGGGCTTTAGTTTTTAGCATTTTAGCTTCGGGGGGGGGGTAGGTTTTTTTTGGTATTTTTTGTTGTGTTCACAATGGCTCTCGCAATAAAGTTGGTTCTCGCATGAACCTTACCCTATATATATGTGTGTGTGTGGGTGTATTTTTCGTACTTTGATATATATATATATATAGGGGACCGCTAAAATGAGAACCTCCTCCAGTTGTAAGAACCGTGAGAACTACACCGTACGGGGCGAGGTGGACCAAATTTTTTTTTCAAAAACGTAGATGCATGTATTATAAACACATTTGTAAAAAAAATTCAAAAAAAAATGTCGGGTGTGTAGTTTTGAGCACCCAAAGTTTGCGTTTACGGGACCCGTAAATTTTATTTAAAATTTCGGTACCCGTAAACACAAACTTGTGGTGTTCAAAACTACACACACGAAATTTTTTTTTAATTTTTTTTTACAAATGTGTTTATAACACAAGCATCTACGTTTATGAAAAAAAAATTTGGTCCAACTCGCCCCGGATCAAAAAGTTCTCACGGTTCTTACAACTGGAGGTGGTTCTCATTTTAGCGGTCCCCTATATATATATATTTGCATAGTTACTAATGTTTAAATTTCAATTGTAATTTGTAATAGATGCATATATGTATGGAAAGAGTAAAAGTTGCAATGATCGATGTTTTTGGTTCACTATGCTTGAGTATTGTTGTATTTATTCTGTGATATTAATACCTAATAAATGTTTACCATTCATATGTCAAACAAAGTAAATCAGGAAATCCATAATAACAATAATAACGAGAACCAAGTTGTTAAAAGTTCTATCGAACACATAGTAGCCCAAGGAATCATAGATGCTATGCCCTATATTATCAACACTATTAAAAAGGGAGAAAATAATGATTCCAAATCAGAAGTAAACGTGCACCCATTGAGCCAAACCACAACGTGAATGGAAATCACGGAATGTTTATCCAAGCTCCAATTACAAAAAGGAGAAGAACCATCTCATATGGTTGTTCTTATTAAGAGTTCTTATCATGCAAACTGATAGAATTCCCAGGCAATGAAGGAGCTATTTCAGCCTTGTGCTAGATAGAAAAGACAGAAGCAGTTTTAAAGATAAGTAAATGTGAAGATGAAGATAATATCATGTATGCTTCTAATCTTTTTAAGAATGCAGCGTTAGAGTGGTGGAATACCATTCTTCAGTCCAGAGGAAGTGACAAGGTTTACAGTATAGAATGGAACAACTTCAAGGAAATAATTGAAAGGAAATTATGTCCTCCTAATGAAAAGGAACATATTGCTAATAAATTCCTAAATCATAGAATGGTTGGGGTAGATTGTAGAGAATACCATATTCTTTGAATATATAAGGATAGTCCCCACACTAGCCTCACCAGAACTCGTATTAATCTCCCGTTACATTTGGGGATTAATCAGTGAGATCAGACATGTAGTCAAGGCAGCAAGACCACCAACCATTGAAGAAGCAGTATAACTTGCTAACACCTTGACAGATGAATTGGTACGTACGCAAGAGGACCTCGTTTAAAGTCAACGAAGGCAAGAGAAAATACACAACAAGATGGACATCGTTTATTCGACGAATAAACAATATCAGTGACTAATCAAAGTAGTTGGGCTCTTATAACTTAATGAAGTCATGCTTTAGCCTATAAGTGGACACTCATCCCAAGGATTCCCAGGTAAGCACAACTGGTCTCGCGTCTGATGAGATTTATACGAAGTGCTTGCCTAGACAGAAAACTCAGAATACAGGCACCCACCCTTCCAGATTGCAGAGCCCAAGACTTTGACGAGATTAAAAATCAGAGGTGGTTTTGAAAAAGATATTTAAATCACCTGAGGACAGATGATGAATAAATGTATATCCTAATAGTTTAATGAGGGAAATCCGTGGTGACGAGGCTTTGGTTTTAAAGAATAAGGATAGGGATAAGGACAAGGAAGCGGACAAAGTATCTAGTGGATAGGTGTCCTAGGTAAGTTATAGTCTAGGTTCAAGCATTGCAAATAACCTAATTCCCTATAACCATGGCTCTGATACCGACTTGTGACACCCTGACCGGAGGCGGAAACGTCGAGGGAATCACGAAACTTGGTAGAATGCATATAAGCTCATGGTGATTAATTTAAAGTTGAAATATAATTAAGTTTGGTTAATAGGATTGCATTCACATCCAAACTAGTACAAAACAAATACAACACACTGTTCACAAAAGTCTTTGTTTTTATTTTAAGCTAAGGCACTTGTCTTGAGCAATCCTATGTGGTCCTTGCAAAAGCTAACTTCAAACATTTTCACCTGAAACATATGTTAAAAACAATTTGGGTCAACAAACGGTTGAGTGAATTCATAGGTTTTGGTTAGTTTGGTAATAAATAAATAATGTGTTAATGAAAGGAAATGTTTAGCAATATGGCACTTGATATATCTTAGCAAAATGAGTAATACAGGTATGCTTGGTGGAACATTCAAACCTTGTAGACGTAAACACGGATCTATCATCCAAACTTCCGCATTGCAAAATGTGAACAACAACAACAACAAACGATCTGAACTGGAAGTTAGGATGGGGCGTCACACCTATAGCGCTATAATATTACCGCTTGGCTTGTACGGAGTTAATGAATATAGGTGTTAAGCAACAAGTATCAAGCAATTGCAAGAAACAATCAAGATAGCCACAAAATGCAAATTTGTTTGTATCACATTATTTCATATGTTTCATCCCGAAAATATTGTAAAAAGAAAATGGGAACTATGAACTCACCTTGATTGCGAATAATTTCCAAAAAAGTAATGGTAAGAGTTTTGCGGGAACAAGATTTCCACGTCCCTCTAATTGATTTTGAACATGCACGAAACACGGAAATTTGGCATCAACAAATGGGTAAAATGTGGAACTGTATAAACGGGAGACTATGTCTATCGTGTTTGTACGGATTGACTAGGACGGTAACTACGTGTTTAAATAATCCTGTTTGGTGAAGACAAGGGAGTATGGTTATAATTTAAGGGATTATTTAAGAAAATATATTTTACGCAAATAATTAAGTTATACAATTAATGGACATAGAAATAATGTTTGTATAATTAAAACATACAAATAAATATATATTTAACTCAAAAATTGCAATTATATAATTAATTTAAGCCAAGATAATTAAAAATAACATTTTTAAATTATGGAACATATATATATCTGATTTAAAATAGTTATCATGGTAGAATATATATATTTTTAAAATAAACAATTATATATAGTTTCAAAACGAAATAACATGATAATTATCTAATAATTGTATAAATAATTAGTCTAAATCAGAATGATTAAAAATAACATTTTTAATTATGAACCTGAAATATTACTGATTTAGATTAATTAACATGGCCTTGGAATAATTCCAAATAAATAAAATGGAGTTTAAAAGGTTAAATATCTGTAAACAAGTTTATAAAGTTTAATTGTCTAAAAAAATTAGTAACACAAATAAATCAGTTTCTGAATTTTAACAAACTCAGAAAAGTGCTTATTTTATTACAAAAGTATTTTCGGACAAAAATTATATAGTTATTTAATTTAACTATATTAAATTAAACCTTACTTTTAAGTGTAAATACTGTTTTATTTATTTAAATATTAAAATTATATTAAATATCGGCAAGAATATTATTTTTCTAAAGATTATCACTTGAAATAATTATCATAAAAATTTCAGATTTTATTTCTAAAAATTGGATTTATTATGAATTATATAAGTATTAAACTGTTTTAATAATATAAAAATTAGTTTTATAAATAATATATCAGATTTTATATTTTTAATAAGTGAAATAGTGATCAATAATAATATAAAAATTTAATTTCAGTTTAAAACATATGTAAATAAATAAATAAAAAGATTTGGAGTTGCCCGGGTTTGAACCCGGGTCTCCGGTTTCATCGAACGGTCGTCTTCCCCAATTATGGACAACCCGAAAGTCAACGGTTGTGATTCTTGAACAAAACCAGTTTATAATCGAATTACATCTACAGAAACATTGAATAATCATAAACAAACGGGTTGAACGAATAATAACGAACCGGTATTGGTCTGAACGGTGTGTCGACTAGATTCCGGCGAGGTAACAGAGACGAACAGATGCTATGTATCGATGTGTTAGTGGATTTTTAGGGGTGTGTGGTGTTCGCAGAGGCTTAGGGGATTCTTATAACACTTCAATTTATCCAAACTCGACACAGAATAATGGAATTAAACTTATATTCGGTTTAAAAATAAAAGAAACGATTCCGATAAAGTTAGTCATTTACTTGAACGATTACAAGCATGCGTATGTTGGTTTGAGGTCAGAGATTCCGCGTGCAAGACATTGGGCAGTGAAACCCACTAATCTCGTGGTTTGGTTCGAGTTCCGGCAACACAGGCGGGTTTTGCAGGTTTGAAAATAATAATATTTAAATGTAATGTGTGTGTATATATATATATATATATATTACGGTTCTAAAATATTACCGGATGAGGGCTTAGCCCAACCGGTCATGATGTTGTTTGTTAAGCGAAAGGTCCAAGTTCGATTCCCCCCCCCCCCACCTTGTGACTGGTTCTAACATTTTTGTTTTATTTTTGAATGTTACACTTTAGTCCCTAGGGTTCTACAACTGACAAAACCAGTCCCTCAAACAGTTCAGTTAAATAGCTAACTAGGTTATGTTTTTAAATAGAAATCCTTATAACAAAGTTAACCCAGTTAGTCTTTTTAGTTAAAAATAGTTTCAGAAATAACGACATCAGTCCCTGGAGTACAAGTTTCATAAAATGACTAATAGGACCCTAGACTTTAAATTGAAAAAAAATAAAAGTTTATTTTATTTATAAAACAAGTTTCAAAAATATCATAAAGGACCCTAAACTTATAGTTTTCAAAAATTACATTTTTAACACAAACTTATAAGATTTCAAAAATGACAATTTAGTCCCCGAACTTCATATTTTTCTAAAAATGATGGTTTTAGTCCTCGGACTTCAAATCGAAGTTTTCAAGTAAGTTTCAAAGAATGACAATTAGGTCCCTCAACTTATATTTTTACATAATGACACATTAGTCCCTCGTAGTTAATGTAGCCTTGTTTATAAGTATGAAACTCAATTAAATTTGCAAATATTCACGTGTTTGGGCTAGTAAATCATGTAAAAGTATGAAACAAAGCATGTATCAAACAAATTGCATTTCAATATATGGTAACCAGTATTATGTGCATCAAACAAGTACATGTCTGGAAATCAAGGGGGTTACAGTCTCCCCTACTTTAGAAAATTTCGTCCCGAAATTTATTCGAAAGAGACTGTAGAATGTAATCGTAATGATTAGAAAGATAATCGAGTCATTGTTGGATGCTGAAAATTTTGAGGAATTTACGAGAATCATTGTATAGAAATTGTTTTGCATGGCATTATGCTACGCTGGATTTGTAATGTAAATATTATGCAAACAAATGTGTGTATCAATAATCAAATAATGGATGATCATATAACCACATGATGTTTTTATATGCCACCTTACTTAACAAGGCTTGCTATGATTCTCATGCGTCGAACCTCGTAATTAAGTGTGCACCCAAAATTACGTGTTTCGTCGCATGGTCCACATAGCACTTCTAGTTTAGTGAGGAGAACAAATAAGATCGAGGTATTGTTTAAATCAAATAAGCATCAATATAACACAACATCAATTGAATCAAAACGTATTTCACATCAGCAATGATAACATTGTTTGTTTGACAGTCTATTATGACGTGAACAATTTACATTCGAAATATGTCATGTAATGGATCAATTTCAGGCTCAAAATTATCAGGTAGTGGAGGTAGTGGATCTAGTTGCATACGAGCAGCTAGCATGTTTTCCAACCATTTATTTCTTTCAGTCAGCTCTTGTATTTGCTGAGACAAATCTCGGATCTGATTGTTTAACCTAGTTACTTCGACTACCATTGAATCTGGAGGTAGATCCATTTGAGGCATCGTACTTGGGCCTGCTATATCAGTTGGTGGCAGTTGTTCTACTTCGTTTAATAGCGATAGGAAAGACTGTGGCAGAAATGACTCCGATGCTAACTGTTCTTGGAGCATCAAGTTTTCATAAGTTTCTTGCATTGTTGGATCCTCCTCAAAAACTATGGGTGAGAAGCTTTGTGAGACGTTTGGTGTTAATGGTTGGGATATGTTAGGTGTAATATGTTCTTGTATGTATGGCAGCTGTGGTAGCACATCATATCGGTAAAAAGATGATGGAGGAAATTGCAACAATGATTGTTGCAAATTTTGTGTGAATGAACTCTCTAAGGTAAATGGAGCTCCCTCTGACTGGAATGGTTGAGTTGGTGTATAGCCAAGAACAGGGGTTAGCCTAATGTTGTTACAATTTACAATCCCAGGTGCCTTTGGTGGAGATAATCCTTGGATAATCTGGTCACTTAAGACTCCTAATGATTTTGCTATTCTCGTAATGTAAGACCCTCCCATGAGACTTCTCAGGGGACTTGTTTGATGACTAAAAAAATATACAGCAAGCTCATGGGCAATATTACAAGGAACTTGCTCGAAAATACTATGCAAATGAAAGAGTTCAGTTGAACTAACCCTTTGTTGATTAATCTGGCGCCCCGTGATAGTGTTGGCTAAAACACGGTGCATATACCGATAACGAGGGTCTTTGAAGTTTATAGAATTACGGTTGCCGCACCATGCTTTGGATGCATGGCGTTGCCAATATTCTTTCATTTTCACATAGGAATAGGAGGTTAATGCCTTCGTAAAAATGGGTTGTGTAACTTCTTCATCGGTATATATACCTAGACGAACTGCGAATTCTGTTAGTGACAGGTTATAAGGTTGTCCACAAAGCCAAAAATGAATGGATTCATCGGTAAGACTTCTACTAGGTTTGTAATAGAAAGTGGACAAGAATTCATATACCAGTTCATCATACGATAGCTCTAGGATGTCGAAGAAACGGCGCCAGGGTGTATTATGTGGTAGTAATCTTGCCAGTGAATAAATGGGGTCAACCATTTCTATTCGATGCCAATCAATGCTGCCAATGGTAAAAACTTTAAGATCCTTGAGTTTTTGATACTTCTCACGAGTGGGTAGCTCAGCAAACCGAAGGAATGGATGAATTCCTGCTGCATTTGAGGATTCAGCATGTGCTACTGGGAAATATGCCATCTGAATATTGGGTTTAAGTGGTGAGTTTCTCCGACGACTGTGTGAGTGGTATGGAGTTTAAGAAGGTGTT
The DNA here is from genome assembly GCA_030545235.1 of Helianthus tuberosus. Lineage (NCBI taxonomy): Eukaryota > Viridiplantae > Streptophyta > Magnoliopsida > Asterales > Asteraceae > Helianthus > Helianthus tuberosus. The sequence continues at coordinate 135,112,511 of CM060363.1, forward strand.
GTGGTGATGTGAGTAGGTAGAACGGTTTAGTTTTTATTGCTCTTGCAATCACGTGAAGTCCGGAAATGATTTATGACGAGCCGTAATTGTGCTACCAAAAGTCTAGGTTCATATTGATCGACAAAATGGAAACGCGTGTTCAAAACAATTACCGAGAGATCAGGAGCCGGAAAGAAAATCGGCGACGATAAGTTTGAAAAAGGAGATGGTTATTGCTGTCAGGTTTTGGCAGCAAATTTTTTTTAAAGATTTAACGAAAGAAAACTTACAGAAAGGATAGGTTGTCTCTATACAGCTTATTAACCATGTTGATAATTTAAAACACACAAGATAATACAAGGTCTTTAGTACATTGAAAGAGACGGTAAACAGGCAACAGACTGCGCTGCAACCCTTTTTGAATAACAAAGCTACTACGCATGACCCTTTGATCCCGATTAAGTGAGCCCACAATCTCTGGCTACATCGTTTAGGGTACAAGTCTCATTTACGATGAGATTGAGTGCATGAGCTCGAGCAGGTTGGGCATTTGGGGCACTCCCGCCGGAAATGATTTGGATCTCCACAGTTGAAGCAAGTTCCCATGGGGTAACGGCGTTGTGCGGCATCTTGAGTAGGAGGAGGGGGTACAACTTGGTTTGGTGGAGGATGTGTGCGGCATGAGGTTGTTAGATGACCTAAACGTCCGCAACTTGTGCATTGTCGGCAAAGAAGACGGTCATGATGATGGTAGTGGCAATGGTTGCACAAGGGTGCTTTGCCAAAATATCGCCGTTTGGCTGGGGGAGTAGGAGTCTGATGAGTAGGAGCAGGAGTTGTGACGGTGTCGTTTTCGTCAACTTTGCGTTTGTCTCTATTTCCTTCATGACCGTTAATGTTTTGAACAGTTCGGGTCACAATATTTGGAAGTATCGACGTTATTTGATGGACAATAAGGGCCGCTTGGTTGACCTGGGCGAAGATATTAGGTAGTACCGCAGCAATCTGCTAAGCAATAAGGGCAGCCATCACAGCATTTGGGTCATTATTCTAAGGTTCACATCGTGGAGGCATCTATAAGAAGGAAAAACATCAGATTAAAACGGAACACTTTTGAAATAAATCATTTAAAATCAATGAAGGCGAGAGAAAATACACAACAAGATGGACATCGTTTATTCGACGAATAAACAATATCAGTGACTAATCAAAGTAGTTGGGCTCTTATAACTTAATGAAGTCATGCTTTAGCCTATAAGTGGACACTCATCCCAAGGATTCCCAGGTAAGCACAACTGGTCTCGCGTCTGATGAGATTTATACGAAGTGCTTGCCTAGACAGAAAACTCAGAATACAGGCACCAACCCTTCCAGATAGCACGAGTTCGTTATTAGAGCCCAAGACTTTGACGAGAGTAAAAATCAGAGGAGGTTTTGATAAAAGATATTTAAATCACCTTAGGGCAGATGATCAATAAATGTATATCCTAATAGTTTAATGAGGGAAATCCGTGGTGACGAGGCTTTGGTTTTAAAGAATAAGGATAGGGATAAGGACAAGGAAGCGGACAGAGTATCTAGTGGATAGGTGTCCTAGGTAAGTTATGCCACACCCCGACCACGTAGAACATACAAAACGTGGCGGAAATGTCGGGGAGTGTTGTAACAGAATTAATTGTTTCAAATCCATGGCAATTGAAGTTTCGTTTTATTAATTAAAAGTGTTACAATGTCTTAACAAACAAAGAAATACAACATAATTAACTAGTCTTGCATCTTTTATTTTCACTAAAGCCCAAGTCTGCCTATGTGTATCTTGATCATCTTACGCAACAGTTCCTGAAAAACACATGTGAAAATAGGTACGTCAGCATAAAAATGCCTGTGAGATACATAGGTTTTGTGAAAATAAGATTCATGACTTATGTTTGAGAAAATGTTTAGTCATGAACCTTGTTATTTGCTTTGTCTTTTAAATCATTTGAAAAACGATATGATCAGATGATAAGTATAAATAAATGTAAGGTTAAATGAATAACCAAGTAAAATATGTTTGCATAAGATAAGTTGTTTATAAATCAATGTCTTGTGAAAAGTATGTTATTTGTATGAAATGTTCTATGTCTCAAACTGAAATGATTCAAATAACGTTACGACATGTAATACCATACAAACACTTATATATAGGAAGTACCAGCGGCGTATCCACCATGCTTGTATCATATTACACACGCATCGTTACTTAATCACTTAATCAAACCAAACCAAACAATGTAAAATGTTCATGTCAAGATGTAAATCATGTCAAAATGTCTATGTCAATTATCCATGTCAAATGTCTATGTCAAATATCCATGTCAAATGTCTATGTCAAATATCCATGTCAAATGTTTATAGTCCAAAAGTAGTCAAGTAATGTATAACCAAAATGATATGTATGGTAAGTAAAATTTAGACTACTTAAACCATAAGTAAAAATGTACAAAACAAAGTATTGAAGTAAAACTTGGTTTAAATCAAAGTTATGTTTTGTAAGATATATGCATGCTATACTGAATATGAACATTTATGCGGTATTGTGAAAATTCATACATCCAAGCCTTGAGACAGACGGATAACTATGTAAAAGTGAGTTATCAAGAGAATATGTATTCGGATTCGGTCATTCCTTTCATCCCCTTTCCCTGGGATGTCCGGAACGGGATTTGTCAAGTCCTATGGTACCACTACCTACTAACGAACGGCATGATCGGTGTTAATGAATGTATAGTATAGTTTAAACAAACCAAATGTCATACCAAAATGTAAGCATGTTTTATGAAGATAATGTACCTAGTATGCTAGAGTAAACATACAGGGTAGAGCTGTAAAACAATGTGTCCATATGTTACTGGAACATATGCAACAGAGATGCAGTATAAAACAATGTACTAAGTATGCAAAGTCATCATACAAAGTAGAAAAATCATGTAAAACAATGTACTAAGTATGCAAAGCCATCATACAAAGCATAGAACACCATGAAATCATGTACTATAAATGTACTAATGAACATAGCAAGTATATGATGTGAAAACAAGAAAGCATGAAAGTAACAAGTAGGCACATGTGTTTCACCCCAAAACAGTTTGGAAAACAGTAAAAGAGGGGTCTATGTACTCACTTGAGATTGCTCAGAAGTCCTAGGATAACCACCAAGCAAAGCTAGAGATCACGGAATCAAACGGCACCTACTATAGGTAACTACATTAATAAACCGGACCTAAATCGGAAGATCGGGTAGCATTAGGGTTTGTAAACCAAACGAGTGTAGAGACTCGTGTCATATGGTTTAACAAAGCCTACATACTAAATGAAACCTAACATAATTGTTTACGACCCATTACGACCCGTTTAGGTAGCTTATGTTACTTTAACGCGTCGTTCGCGTGAAACGCGTTCGGACCGCCTAACTAGCCCTATGACAAGTGTTATATGCCTAAACATATTACATAATCAGTTATGTGACAAAGGTTTAGGTTACATATGCTTAATTACCAATTATACATGAAAAGGGTATTCTGGTAATTTACCTAAGGCATATAAACTACCTATCATACAACTACTTAAACGATGTGACCATAGGGTATAACCTCGGAAGGTTATTCCCTACCTACTATGGTCACCTAATGTGTTTGGTCGGATCCTAATGATCGACCAAACTAGGTCGGGTTCGAGGGTATAGGCGATTTATTAGATCGCCTACCCTACGACCCTAGACAACGTGGTAATCAGTGGGCATAGTCCCAAGGGACTATGACCAACGTGATTACACTCACGTTGCGAAGTTCAAACGAACTTCGCATTGACTATAACTGGTCAATGTAGAAAGTCAAACAAAGTTTGACTTTCAGACTCGAAAGACTCGAAAAGCAATAAAAGAACGAAAGAATACTTACGAAGGGTCCCCGAATGCTAATCCCGATTCAAGAATCTCAGGTATGAAACAATGGTTTCAACTTAGAGGTTCTCAAATCAGAATTCTAGTGATTTTAGCAATGGGGGGTATGGGGTATTTATAGGAATACCCGAACCGTTAAGATCGTTTCATGGAAAACGTGCCTTAATCCCATCCGTACATGTGTTGCAAAGTTATGGTGCTTAGGTGCTTAAATTCCATCCATACATGTGTTGCAAAGTTATGGTGCTTAGGTGCTTAAATTCCATCCATACATGTGTTGCAAGGTTATGGTGCCTAAGTTCCATCCTTATCCGCTGACTAAGCAAGTTTAGAATGTGTGGTTGTGAATTTAACAACGGCTAATACATCGAATCTGGTCCCGAATGCGAAAAACTGAGTTTCTGCATGTTTTCTGCCCAGAATAGGCAGTCGCGTAGCGCGACGGGTAGCCCCATAGGCCTCGCGCTACGCTAGCACCCCCCCTGAATCAGAAAGTTTCAAAATTGGCAGCAATGGTCCCTGCACGTGTTTAAGGCCTTTTTCGATGCGTTTGAACCCCGTTAACCTCATTTCAAGGCTCTAAAATGAAGTTAAAGTATAGGGAACTCAAAACATACTCAAAAATATGCCGGATGATGGTTCGTTTGGTCGTACGAACGCGATGTTCGCTTAATTACGACGGAATGCGCATAAGCGCGAAAAACGATCCAAATGACGCGACGAAAGGATTTTTCTTATGGCGAACACTAAAATGAAATATAGTCATGCTTACATAAATTTTTGGATGTCCAGATGTATTCAGAACGTAAGTTATGCGCGAAAATGCAAACTTGTGCACTTATTGACACTTTTAGTCCCTGAATGACCCAAAAGTTTATTTTAGCATACCGAACCCCTCAAAGCCTATTTCTAAGCTATGTAAAGGATATTTATGGTATGTTTAACTTATGGTCATGTTCCAGAATGTTCGTTACAGTTCAAATTGACATACTTTCGCAGTTTGTCATATTTAGTCCCTGTAAGCGAATTAACTTGATTTTGCCATACCAAACCTTCCAAAACTTATTTCTAAGTTATGTAAAGGTTATTTAAGGTATGTTAAGCCTATTTCACTATTCCGGAGTGTTCGTTGCATTAAACTGGTTATATTTACGCATCGGTGCGCGTATAACCTTCCAGAAAGCGATTTAGAGTTTGAAATTGTACGAGAATTGATATGTGCAAATGATACACATATTTTTACAAATCCCAAGTATGAATTATAATATTTCATTGGTTTGGTATTTGTTTGATGGCCGTGAAGGCACAGGTGTTACAGTCTCCCCTACTTTAGGAAATTTCGTCCCGAAATTTATTTAGAGGAAACTTGTGAGAGCTTGAAAGCATGAAGTTGAAAAGATCGAACAACATTGGTTTGGGTTCTGAACTTCTAGTAACTTTAATAACATCATGATTGGAATGTAAGAGGGATACTTATATACAAGTATATGAAGCGTCATTGGTGCGTCCACCGTACCTCCATTACATCGTTCTCATTTCGTTATTGTTGTCACTATCGGTTCTTACACATAACAAATCTTACTGGGTTTCTGTGCACTAAATTTCATAATTATGTACGCGTCCATAATCAGACAATTCCTTGCACAGTTCACTCAGTCCATTTTATAATGTGCAGGGGAAAACCAAATGAACAATCCTGTGATGAGTGTGACTAGACCGCCATAGAGTCCTTTTAATTAAATCAATAAATGATCTAAATAGACTATCAAGGAGTCTGTCCAGCTACATCACTAGATGTCGTTCTTTAACCAAATTGTGAATCAATCTTTTTTATTAGACCACTAAAGGGTTTCTTAGGAATCAAGGAGCAGTACTATATAATCCAAGGGTCTTAACTATTACATAGAAGCCCATTAAGGATTGAAGGTAGTACCTTTTGAATATCCTGCTACGAATCTCTCATATGAAGATATGAAAGATCCTGCGAGGATTTGGATAACGAATATCCAGAGTATTAAAAACACAAAAATGCATAAAAGAAAACATGAGATGAATAAACACATAGTCACATAACCACAAAATTGTTTAACTAGAAGTTTGTTCTGCTAACAGAGTACATGTATTTAAAGCACACTAGGAATCCATCTCGTGGATTTCATTTGGTACTTTAAACATTATCAAGAATCTAACTATAAAGATAGAAAGATCTTTAAAAGAAAAAATTCGATTTCGATTATAAGGAACCGAAATGTTCGAATTTAGGTATATAAGGAATCCAATTAAGGACTCTGATTTGAATGATGATCATCCACAAGGATCTAATTGTGAAGATAAAAAGATCCCATATGGATTTTAGAAGTTGAAGATGTTTTGAAACCTTGCACTGGACGTGCTTATGTCAAAACATGAAGTAAAAATGCTTATGAAATTGAGATGCTAGATATGCCAAGGCGACATATGAAGCAGAATTTTGAAGGTTAAGTCAATGTATGAGGAAAATATTTTTGAAAACTATGCATGGGGTTCTTTTAAGAAAAGTGTGTTTAACGTTTTTGAAACCTTATATATAATACTTTTTGAAATCATAAAGTAGGTGTATTAGGTAGATATATTTACAAAAATGTTTTAAAATCATGCGAGATGAATTTTGAAATTATGTATAAGGTTTTTGAAAGACATGAATGATGCTTTTCGAAATCATGCACTTGATCAGAAAATGTATTGTGTTAATATTGTCTTCAGACTATATGAAATATTTTGAAATTAGAAAGGTTGGTTTTGATAACATGGCCAATGTTTTTGAAATAACATAGACAATGCATCTAAAAAAAATTGTTTTCAAACTATATGAAATGTTTTGAGATCATGAAGATTGTTTTGAAATACTGGTACTGTGTATGTTGAAAAATCAAAACGTAATGGGTATGAGATTTGAAAATATCCTTAGTTATCCAACCAAGGATTCAAAAGTACAGATGTGCAAAAAGCACGATTACTCATAATTTCACTTTATTTCCTGTACTTCGTTTCTTAGAATGAAACGAGTACTTAGAACTTTCGAGGAAATTATGAGCGATCACTTGAAAGAGAGAATCACAAGAGTAGTTTGTAAGGAACATAGTTCCTTGATGTAGGTATCATAGGAAAAGTCATACACACATGTAATGATACTTGTATAGCAGAATTGTGAACAACAACTTTTATTTATGGACAAGACATATTGTTTCACAATACACGAGAACAAAAGAAACAAAGGCATAAGACAGCAACATCCTTTGTTCAGCCGAATGCTCATCCAAGGGTTGGATTTGCATTAGCAAGCTTTGGGCAGTTGTTCCTGAAATGGCTCGTATCACCACAGTTGTAGCAAGTACCACGCAGAAAACGAGCTTGAGTAGGGTTGACTTGGAGTTGGGTAGCAGCAAGATTTGCAACAGCTTTGTTCTGGATAGCAAAGCGGCATGTGATAATCAAATGTCCCAACCGTCCACAGTAGGTGCATTTGGAGCAGGGTATGAGGTTTGAATGATGACCGTTACATCGCTCGCACCTAGGAGCAGTTCCTAAGTACGGCTTCCTAGCTGGTGGTCTTGCCACATGGCTAGGTCCCGCTTGATTAGGTGTAACCGCTGCGGGTTTCCTTGAAGCCTTACGCTTCCTTGACTTTTGTGCAGTCTTGACTTCTGCTTCCTTTGGTGGCTCTTGAGTGGCTTCATTGTCGAGACGAGAGGCTTCATTGTTAAGACGAGCCATGGCAATACCTAAATCCACAGTCCTCTGAATCACTTAGCCAATTTGCTGGACAAATTTGGCTGTTCGCTCGGGCATTTGACCAGTGCCAAGAGGAATAGACATTCTAGAAGAAAATGAAAGACAGAGGAAGAAACGAGTGAAAGGTTATTGGGTAATCAATACAGAATGGTAACGAATGAAAATTGTGATCATTTGTTTGTTACCTAAGGCAAACAAATGAGACGGTGACTAATCAAAGTAAATGGGTCAAAAATAATGTATCGCGAAGACATGCTCGCCTATAAGTGAACACTCATCCCAAGAATTCCCAGGTAAGCACAACTGGTCTCGCGTCTGATGAGATGTATACGAAGTGCTTGCCTCGACAGAAAACCCAGAATACAGGCATTCACCCTTCCAGTTTGCACGTGTTCACATTATTTAAAACCCAAAACCTTGACGAAGTTTTGAAAACTCAAAGGGGTTCAAAACCATATACTAGAGAGTTCAAAACCTTACAATAGAGGGTTCAAAACCTAGTAATCAATCATCCTAGAACAGATGATTAGTTTTTAAAGCGGTTTTGAAATTCATGTTCTTGTTGCGGTTGTCGCCTAAGGATAGGCGACAGTATTGTTTTATCACTAAACGCAAGTAAACTCGCGTTAGGGTCCTAAGAAGGTTATAGACTAGGTCAAAGCATTACTAATAACCTAATTCCCTATAACCATTGGCTCTGATACCATCTTTTCTGTCACACCCCGACCACGTAGAACATACAAAACGTGGCGGAAATGTCGGGGAGTGTTGTAACAGAATTAATTGTTTCAAATCCATGGCAATTGAAGTTTCGTTTTATTAATTAAAAGTGTTACACTGTCTTAACAAACAAAGAAATACAACATAATTAACTAGTCTTGCATCTTTTATTTTCACTAAAGCCCAAGTCTGCCTATGTGTATCTTGATCATCTTACGCAACAGTTCCTGAAAAACACATGTGAAAATAGGTACGTCAGCATAAAAATGCCTGTGAGATACATAGGTTTTGTGAAAATAAGATTCATGACTTATGTTTGAGAAAATGTTTAGTCATGAACCTTGTTATTTGCTTTGTCTTTTAAATCATTTGAAAAACGATATGATCAGATGATAAGTATAAATAAATGTAAGGTTAAATGAATAACCAAGTAAAATATGTTTGCATAAGATAAGTTGTTTATAAATCAATGTCTTGTGAAAAGTATGTTATTTGTATGAAATGTTCTATGTCTCAAACTGAAATGATTCAAATAACGTTACGACATGTAATACCATACAAACACTTATATATAGGAAGTACCAGCGGCGTATCCACCATGCTTGTATCATATTACACACGCATCGTTACTTAATCACTTAATCAAACCAAACCAAACAATGTAAAATGTTTATGTCAAGATGTAAATCATGTCAAAATGTCTATGTCAATTATCCATGTCAAATGTCTATGTCAAATATCCATGTCAAATGTCTATGTCAAATATCCATGTCAAATGTTTATAGTCCAAAAGTAGTCAAGTAATGTATAACCAAAATGATATGTATGGTAAATAAAATTTAGACTACTTAAACCATAAGTAAAAATGTACAAAACAAAGTATTGAAGTAAAACTTGGTTTAAATCAAAGTTATGTTTTGTAAGATATATGCATGCTATACTGAATATGAACATTTATGCGGTATTGTGAAAATTCATACATCCAAGCCTTGAGACAGACGGATAACTATGTAAAAGTGAGTTATCAAGAGAATATGTATTCGGATTCGGTCATTCCTTTCATCCCCTTTCCCTGGGATGTCCGGAACGGGATTTGTCAAGTCCTATGGTACCACTACCTACTAACGAACGGCATGATCGGTGTTAATGAATGTATAGTATAGTTTAAACAAACCAAATGTCATACCAAAATGTAAGCATGTTTTATGAAGATAATGTACCTAGTATGCTAGAGTAAACATACAGGGTAGAGCTGTAAAACAATGTGTCCATATGTTACTGGAACATATGCAACAGAGATGCAGTATAAAACAATGTACTAAGTATGCAAAGTCATCATACAAAGTAGAAAAATCATGTAAAACAATGTACTAAGTATGCAAAGCCATCATACAAAGCATAGAACACCATGAAATCATGTACTATAAATGTACTAATGAACATAGCAAGTATATGATGTGAAAACAGGAAAGCATGAAAGTAACAAGTAGGCACATGTGTTTCACCCCAAAACAGTTTGGAAAACAGTAAATGAGGGGTCTATGTACTCACTTGAGATTGCTCAGAAGTCCTAGGATAACCACCAAGCAAAGCTAGAGATCACGGAATCAAACGGCACCTACTATAGGTAACTACATTAATAAACCGGACCTAAATCGGAAGATCGGGTAGCATTAGGGTTTGTAAACCAAACGAGTGTAGAGACTCGTGTCATATGGTTTAACAAAGCCTACATACTAAATGAAACCTAACATAATTGTTTACGACCCATTACGACCCGTTTAGGTAGCTTATGTTACTTTAACGCGTCGTTCGCGTGAAACGCGTTCGGACCGCCTAACTAGCCCTATGACAAGTGTTATATGCCTAAACATATTACATAATCAGTTATGTGACAAAGGTTTAGGTTTCATATGCTTAATTACCAATTATACATGAAAAGGGTATTCTGGTAATTTACCTAAGGCATATAAACTACCTATCATACAACTACTTAAACGATGTGACCATAGGGTATAACCTCGGAAGGTTATTCCCTACCTACTATGGTCACCTAATGTGTTTGGTCGGATCCTAATGATCGACCAAACTGGGTCGGGTTCGAGGGTATAGGCGATTTATTAGATCGCCTACCCTACGACCCTAGACAACGTGGTAATCAGTGGGCATAGTCCCAAGGGACTATGACCAACGTGATTACACTCACGTTGCGAAGTTCAAACGAACTTCGCATTGACTATAACTGGTCAATGTAGAAAGTCAAACAAAGTTTGACTTTCAGACTCGAAAGACTCGAAAAGCAATAAAAGAACGAAAGAATACTTACGAAGGGTCCCCGAATGCTAATCCCGATTCAAGAATCTCAGGTATGAAACAATGGTTTCAACTTAGAGGTTCTCAAATCAGAATTCTAGTGATTTTAGCAATGGGGGGTATGGGGTATTTATAGGAATACCCGAACCGTTAAGATCGTTTCATGGAAAACGTGCCTTAATCCCATCCGTACATGTGTTGCAAAGTTATGGTGCTTAGGTGCTTAAATTCCATCCATACATGTGTTGCAAAGTTATGGTGCTTAGGTGCTTAAATTCCATCCATACATGTGTTGCAAGGTTATGGTGCCTAAGTTCCATCCTTATCCGCTGACTAAGCAAGTTTAGAATGTGTGGTTGTGAATTAAACAACGGCTAATACATCGAATCTGGTCCCGAATGCGAAAAACTGAGTTTCTGCATGTTTTCTGCCCAGAATAGGCAGTCGCGTAGCGCGACGGGTAGCCCCATAGGCCTCGCGCTACGCTAGCACCCCCCCTGAATCAGAAAGTTTCAAAATTGGCAGCAATGGTCCCTGCACGTGTTTAAGGCCTTTTTCGATGCGTTTGAACCCCGTTAACCTCATTTCAAGGCTCTAAAATGAAGTTAAAGTATAGGGAACTCAAAACATACTCAAAAATATGCCGGATGATGGTTCGTTTGGTCGTACGAACGCGATGTTCGCTTAATTACGACGGAATGCGCATAAGCGCGAAAAACGATCCAAATGACGCGACGAAAGGATTTTTCTTATGGCGAACACTAAAATGAAATATAGTCATGCTTACATAAATTTTTGGATGTCCAGATGTATTCAGAACGTAAGTTATGCGCGAAAATGCAAACTTGTGCACTTATTGACACTTTTAGTCCCTGAATGACCCAAAAGTTTATTTTAGCATACCGAACCCCTCAAAGCCTATTTCTAAGCTATGTAAAGGATATTTATGGTATGTTTAACTTATGGTCATGTTCCGGAATGTTCGTTACAGTTCAAATTGACATACTTTCGCAGTTTGTCATATTTAGTTCCTGTAAGCGAATTAACTTGATTTTGCCATACCAAACCTTCCAAAACTTATTTCTAAGTTATGTAAAGGTTATTTAAGGTATGTTAAGCCTATTTCACTATTCCGGAGTGTTCGTTGCATTAAACTGGTTATATTTACGCATTGGTGCGCGTATAACCTTCCAGAAAGCGATTTAGAGTTTGAAATTGTACGAGAATTGATATGTGCAAATGATACACATATTTTTACAAATCCCAAGTATGAATTATAATATTTCATTGGTTTGGTATTTGTTTGATGGCCGTGAAGGCACAGGTGTTACAAGTTATAGTCTAGGTTCAAGCATTGCTAATAACCTAATTCTCTATAACTATGGCTCTGATACCAACTTGTGACACCCTGACCGAAGGCGGAAACGTCGAGGGCATCACGAAACTTGGTAGAATGCATATAAGCTCATGGTGATTAATTTAAAGTTGAAATATAATTAAGTTTGGTTAATAGGATTGCATTCACATCCAAACTAGTACAAAACAAATACAACACACTGTTCACAAAAGTCTTTGTTTTTATTTTAAGCTAAGGCACTTGTCTTGAGCAATCCTATGTGGTCCTTGCAAAAGCTAACTTCAAACATTTTCACCTGAAACATATGTTAAAAACAATTTGGGTTAACAAACGGTTGACTGAATTCATAGGTTTTGGTTAGTTTGGTAATAAATAAATAATGTGTTAATGAAAGGAAATGTTTAACAATATGGCACTTGATATATCTTAGCAAAATGAGTAATACAGGTATGCTTGGTGGAACATTCAAACCTTGTAGACGTAAACACGGATCTATCATCCAAACTTCTGCATTGCAAAATGTGAACAACAACAACAACAACAAACGATCTGAACTGGAAGTTAGGATGGGGCATCACACCTATAGCGCTATAATATTACCGCTTGGCTTGTACGGAGTTAATGAATGTAGGTGTTAAGCAACAAGTATCAAGCAATTGCAAGAAACAATCAAGATAGCCACAAAATGCAAATTTGTTTGTATCACATTATTTCATATGTTTCATCCCAAAAATATTGTAAAAAGAAAATGGGAACCATGAACTCCACCTTGTTTGCGAATAATTTCCAAACAAGTAATGGTAAGAGTTTGGCGGGAACAAGATTTCCACGTCCCTCTAATTGATTTTGAACATGCACGAAACATGGAAATTTGGCATCAACAAATGGGTAAAATGTGCAACTGTATAAATGGGAGACTATGTCTATCGTGTTTGTACGGTTTGACTAGGACGGTAACTACGGGTTTAAATAATCCTGTTTGGTGAAGACAAGGGAGTATGGTTATAATTTAAGGGATTATTTAAGAAAATATATTTTACGCAAATAATTAAGTTAAACAATTAATGGACATAGAAATAATGTTTGTATAATTAAAACAGACAAATAAATATATATTTAACTCAAAAATTGCAATTATATAATTAATTATCTAAATAATTAATTTAAGCCAAGATAATTAAAAATAACATTTTTATATTATGGAACATATATATATCTGAGTTAAAATTGTTATCATGGCAGAATATATATATTTTTAAAATAAACAATTATATATAGTTTCAAAATTAAATAACATGATCATTATCTAATAATTGTCTAAATAATTAGTCTAAATCAGAATGATTAAAAATAACATTTTTAATTATGAACATGAAATATTACTGATTTAGATTAATTAACATGGCCTTGGAATAATTTCAAATAAATAAAATGGAGTTTAAAAGGTTAAATATCTGTAAACAAGTTTATAAAGTTTAATTGTCTAAATAAATTAGTAACACAAATAAATCAGTTTCTGAATTTTAACAAACTCAGAAAAGTGCTTATTTTATTACAAAAGTATTTTCGGACAAAAATTATATAGTTATTTAATTTAACTATATTAAATTAAACCATATTTTTAAGTGTAAATACTGTTTTATTTATATAAATATCAAAATTATATTAAATATCAGCAAGAATATTATTTTTGTAAAGGTTATCACTTGAAATAATTATCATAATAATTTCAGATTTTATTTCTAAAAATTGGATTCATTATGAGTTATATAAGTATTAAACTGTTTTAACAATATAAAAATTAGTTTTATAAATAATATATCAGATTTTATATTTTTAATAAGTGAAATAGTGATCAATAATAATGTAAAAATTTAATTTCAGTTTAAAACATATGTAAATAAATAAATAAAAAGATTTGGAGTTGCCCGGGTTCGAACCCGGGTCTCCGGTTTCATCGAACGGTCGTCTTCCCCAATTATGGTCAACCCGAAAGTCAACGGTTGTGATTCTTGAACAAAACCAGTTTATAATCGAATTACATCTACAGAATAATCATAAACAAACGGGTTGAACGAATAATAACGAACCGGTATTGTTCTGAACGGTGTGTCGACTAGATTCCGGCGACTGTAATTCCGGCGAGGTAACAGAGACGAACAGATGCTATGTATCGATGTGTTAGTGGATTTTTAGGGGTGTGTGGTGTCCGCAGAGGCTTAGGGGATTCTTATAACACTTCAATTTATCCGAACTCGACACAGAATAGTGGAATTAAACTTATATTCGGTTTAAAAATAAAAGAAACGATTCCGATAAATTCATTCATTTACTTGAACGATTACAAGCATGGGTATGTTGGTTTGAGGTCAGAGATTCCGCGTGCAAGACATTGGGCAGTGAAACCCACTAATCTCGTGGTTTGGTTCGAGTTCCGGCAACACAGGCGGGTTTTGCAGGTTTGAAAATAATAATATGTAAATGTAATGTGTGTATATATATATTACGGTTCTAAAATATTACCGGATGAGGGCTTAGCCCGACCGGTCACGATGTTGTTTGTTAAGCGAAAGGTCCGAGTTCGATTCCCCCCCCCCCCCTCTGTGACCGGTTCTAACATTTTTTGTTTTATTTTTGAACTTTACACTTTAGTCCCTAGGGTTCTACAACTGAAAAAACCAGTCCCTCAAACAGTTCAGTTAAATAGCTAACTAGGTTATGTTTTTAATCAGAAATCCTTATAACAAAGTTAACCCAGTTAGTCTTTTTAGTTAAAAATAGTTTCCGAAATAACATCAGTCCCTGGAGTACAAGTTTCATGAAATGACTAATAGGACCCTAGGCTTTAAATTCAAAAAAAAAATAAAAGTTTATTTTATTTATAAAACAAGTTTCAAAAATGTCATAAAGGACCCTAAACTTATAGTTTTCAAAAATTACATTTTTAACCCAAACTTATAACATTTCAAAAATGATAATTTAGTTCCCGAACTTTATATTTTCTAAAAATGATGGTTTTAGTCCTCGGACTTAAAATCGAAGTTTTCAAGTAAGTTTCAAAGAATGACAATTAGGTCCCTCAACTTATATTTTTACATAATGACACATTAGTCCCTTTTAGTTAATGTAGCCTTGTTTATAAGTATGAAACTCAATTAAATTTGCAAATATTCACGTGTTTGGGCCAGTAAATCATGTAAAAGTATGAAACAAAGCATGTATCAAACAAATTGCATTTCAATATATGGTAACCACTATTATGTGCATCAAACAAGTACATGTCTGAAAATCAAGGTGGTTACACCTATCGTTGAAAAGGAACAGGTTCTTCCTCTTCACCCCCTGTAAGTACTGTAAAAGGAAACACTTGGGGAAATGCTCGATTTACCGCAACTTCTGCAAAATATCAGGGCATAAGGAAGAAGACTGTAGGAAGAAAGCAAACATGAGAATATGCTACAATTGCGGAGAAGCTGGCCACATTAAACCGAACTGTCCGAAACTAGCTCTAGCGGCAAACAACAGAGCAAAGGCAACATAAGGATCTAAGAAGAATTCCAGAGCATTCGTTCTGACCGCCGAAGAAGCCAAGGTGATTCCGAATGTGATTGTCGGTACGTTTTTAGTTTATGATGTTTATGCTAAAGTATTATTTGACCCTGGTGCAAACCAAAGTTTTATCAATACTTCTTTCTACAAACTTCTCAATCAACCATTAACTAAACTTCACCAATACTCTCTGGTAGAGACGGCAAATGGAACTTCTATCAAAATAACCGAAATCCTGCATGGAGCAAGGATAGATATTTTAAGTCATAACTTAACCGCTAACCTCTTACCAATGAATCTAGCCGGATTCGATGTCGTGTTAGGAATAGATTGGTTGGTAGCCAATCAAGCGCGAATATTTTGTGATCAAAAGTCTGTACAAGTAAGTACGCCAACTAGCGAAATGATCACAATTAAGGGAGACAAACCGACAAGGTCAACAAAGTTCATCTCTGTGATGAAGCTGCAAGTTATACACGGAAAGGAGGAATGGTGTATATGATTTTCATAATCATTAACACTAAAGGAAAATAATTAAAACGTAATATCTAAATAAATAGATGTTTTTCCAGAAGGATTGCCTGGATTACCGCCAGATCGAGAGGTTGAATTTAGAATTCACCTGATACCAGGAATGGCACCGATTGCCAAAGCACCCTATCGACTAGCACCAATAGAGATGCGGGAATTAAAGAAACAGCTGGACGAATTGCTAGAAAAAGGTTTCATACAACCTATTTCGTCGCCATGGGAAGCATCGGTGTTATTTGTCAAGAAGAAAGACGGATTGATGCGTATATGCATTGATTACCGAGAATTGAATAAGGTTATGATTAAAAATCGGTACCCATTACCGAGAATCGATGGTCTGTTCGATCAACTTCAAGGAGCTCGATTTTTTCTAAGATCAATTTATGTTCAGGATATCATCAATTGAAAAAATACAGGACAGGACATTCCTAAAACTGCTTTTAGAATGAGATACGGTCATTATGAATTTACTATCATGCCATTTGGTTTAACAAATGCCCTAGCTGCATTTATAGACATGATGAACATGATATGTAAACCATACCTGGATAAATTCATAATTGTCTTTATAGATGATATTCTAATTTACTCTAAGAGTAAGGTGGAACATGCGGAGCATTTGCATATACTCCTGACATTGTTGAGAAAAGAGAAGCTTTATGCTAAATTCTCAAAATGTGAATTCTGGTTAACTGAAGTGCAATTCTATGGACATTTGGTTAATCATGAAGGAATTCATGTGGATCCCACAAAGATCGAGGCGATTACTCAATGGAAGGTTCCTGAGTCACCAACAGAAGTGAGAAGTTTTCTTGGATTGCCAGGATATTATAGACGTTTTATTCAAAATTTTTCTAGAATAGCCATTCCATTAACCAAACTGACTTGGATATCAGTTAAGTTTGAACAGGGACCAAAACAGGAAGAAGCATTCAGGATTTTAATGCAAAAGTTAACCAACGCACCAATACTCGCTTTGCTAGAAGGAACTGAAGACTTCATAGTTTATTGTGATGCGTCTAAGTTAGGATATGGATGTGTGCTGATGCAATGTCAAAAGGTAATTGCTTATGCCTCTAGACAGCTTAAGAAGCATGAAGAGAATTATACAACCCATGATTTAGAGTTAGGAGCAACAATTTTTGCCCTTAAGATTTGGAGACACATTCTTTATGGTAATAAGTTTGTTGTTTTCACGGATAATAAGAGTTTAAGATATGTCTTCAGACAAAAGGAGTTAAACTTTATGATTGTGATATCCAGTATCATGCAGGAAAAGCTAACGTAGTAGCTGATGCTTTAAGTCGAAGGTATCATGAAAAGCCGAAAAGAGTATGCTCTCTTAGACTAAACCTGCAAGTAGAGTTAAATGAACAAGTGAAATAGATAGATGAAACAACAATCAAGGATGATGCTGAGGATTTGAAAGGAATGATTAAGGAATTAGAGAGACGTATAGATGGAATTTGGAGATTCCATAAGAAAAGGATTTGGATACCTGTTCAAGGAAACTTACGAAACCGAATTTTAGAAGAAGCCGATAAGTCTAAGTATACAATGCATCCTGGAAGTGATAAGATGTATCAAGACTTAAGAAAGAATTTCCGGTGGATAGGAATGAAAAAGGATATAGCAAATTATGTTGCTAAATGTCTAACTTGTTCACAGGTTAAAGCTGAACATCAGAAACCTTCAGGATGTAAATAAAACTTTCAGTATGTAACAATTAGCCAAGTTGTATGTAAATGAAATAGTTTCATTACATGGAATACCTTTATCTATTGTGTCTGACAAAGACAACCATTTTACTTCTCATTTTAGGACAAGTTTCCAAAAATCAATGGGAACTAGAGTGAATTTAAGTACGACATATCTTCCCAAGCAGATGGTCAAAGTGAAAGGACAATCTAAACAATGGAAGATATGCTTCGAGCTCGTGTAATTGATTTTGGAGGAAATTGGGAAGAACATTTACCTTTAATAGAGTTTTCTTACAACAATAGCTATCATACCAGCATCAATGTTGCACCATTTGAAGCACTCTATGGACGGATATGCCGAACACCAGTATGTTGGGCAGAAATTAGAGAAAACCAATTGTCAAGTCCTGAGATTGTACAAGAGACAACTGGAAAAATTATTCAAGTCAAGGAAATATTGAAAGCAGCATGAGATCGTCAAAAGTTTATGAAGATAACAGACGAAAACAATTGGAATTTCAAGTTGGAGACAAGGTATTATTAAAAGTTTCTCCATGGAAAGGAGTTGTGAGATTCGGTAAAAGAGGAAAGCTAAGTCCAAGGTATGTTGGAGCTTTTGAAATTATCAAAAGAATAGGACCAGTAGCGTATCAGCTACAATTGCAAGAGGAAATGGCAGGAATACATGATGTATTTCATGTATGTAACCTCAAGAGGTGCTTAGCAGACGAATCACAAGTAATACCTCTCCAAGATATAGAGGAAAATGAGAAATTTAAGTTTATAGAGAAGCCCATTCCGATTGAAGATAGAAAGATCAAGAATCTCAAACACAAGATATTAGTTCTAGTCAAGGTAAAATAGGATTCAAGAGAGGACTAGATTATACATGGGAGTTAGAGTCAGAAATGCAACGGAAGTATCCACACCTATTCCAGTGAATCCCGAGGACGAGATTTAAAACAAGGTGGGGAGGATATAACAACCCTTAAAAACACCCCTAACCATTCTGTAGACAAGAAACCAAACCCGTATAACCTTAGTTTTTATTAAAAACAAATAAAATAATTATTTTGTGTCACTCGCAGGCTGCGGCAGACACACCCATGTGTCTCGCAGGGCGCGACGGAGCATTATGTGCCAGACACTCCTTAGTGCCACGTGTGGGGTCATGTGGCAACCCTATGGGCCACCCGACAACCCTAGCTGTAGCTTGGGTGCCTCTCACGGGGCGCGAAAAGAATGAGGGGAGGGGTCGTGGGGCGCGACGGACCTCGGGAATTTGTATAAATAGAGCAGAGATTGCACATTCCAAACCGTTCAGCTTCTTTCTTTCTCTCTCAACATAAAGTGAAAAAATTATAGGCAAATACCCCTCTAAAACACGAAGCTCTGCCCCATTGTAAGTATTTTAACCCCCAATCACTAATTCGTTACTCTACCCGATTGATCTAGGACCCACCAACGCATGTCAAGGCTCTGCCCGACTAAGTTCATTGGGGTTCTGTCTCGTGTTGTATGGCTAATGTGATTTGGTTTATTTTACTAACACACGTGCATTGTATGTTTTAATAAAAACGCAGGAAAATAATCAAGAAATATTACTAGGAAGCCCGTAGAAATACCTAACTTTAAAATGTGAGTCATTCACTTATTCCACCAAACTGTGTTACAAAATCTCAAATGTTTTCAGTTATACTTACAGTGATTGAGTCTTTGTATTCTTCAATTACTGCCGGTATGTGGGGTATTGTATACACTACTGATCAACGTTACTATTGGACAAAGAGTTAGCCAATAGTAATATGACCACGGTCATTGTAACCGCCAAGGTGACAAATACTGAATGAGTAATTGGGTAGATATAAACACTGTAATAACTCTCAATACTGTAAAGTTATAAAAGTTCATTTTTATAAACTGGAATGTACTCGCCAGCATTTCTTGCTGATAAAATATTTTTAAAACGCGTTTCAAGTAACTTAATGTGAAGCTATAAGAAGCCAACTATGGAGCACTGAAGGCTTAATGTAAGTGGCTATAAACTTACCTAAATAAAAAGTTTATGTTTTGCAACTAGGGTTTATCCCTATAAAGATATTATGAATTAAATATGGGTTTTATCCCATTTGTTTAATATAAAAGTTTGGTGTTTTGAAACTCTGAAATTTATTTCCTAACTACGATCCTGATGTTTTAATTCCACTGCCAAATTAATAAACACCGATACCACCGGCTTGTGTCTCGCGGCTCCCGCTCCCGGGATAGGGGTCGGGGGTTGCAACAAAGATGGTACATGCTTATCATTCTCATCCCCCATATTGTTATGTGGCTCTTCTTCAACTTCTTCACTCCAGGCTGCGGTGTAGTCGGGCACCTCCAGCTCTACCTCTTCTACAACCCCCTCATTATCATTACTCCAAAAGCCATCATCGATATTCCATGGCGTGGGACACCAATGGCTGGAATTAACGACTTGCTGAACCGGAGGTGGGACTGCAACGTCCATTACCGTATTCGGTTCATGGGTGTGATCCTTATCTTCCTCATACAAGGGCTCAAAGTGTGAAGCCAGCACGACATCCTCCTCACAAAAAAAGGGTAAAATCCGATTCATAATAATTATAATAATTCAAATTAGAATTGCAGTATTTACCTGGTAGTGGACTCTCAATGCACGTTTGTCCCCTCGGATCTGATATTGTGTAATTCATCTCACCATCAGCCGTTTGATATCATAAAAAAATTTCCATCCCCATCATTTATGTAACGGTCTTGGCTCTTTAAGTTCTCTGATTTTAAACTATCAAGTTCAGCTTGAATCTCCCTATCTTTTTCCTCCTTAGCAACTTTAAGCCAGTCAAGCGATTCCTATGTTGTTCGTTTTGGTTGCCAATTCCATGGTTGATATAACTGTGGCTGCATATAAGGGTTAGCATAGAAATCCGTGGAACACCCCGATATAGTTTGACAAAATTTGGCATAATGGGCCCTCCACAGATCAAACACATGATAAAAAATATATAAAATAAAACTAACTAATAAAAATATTTATAAAAACGACTAGACACACTACTATTAGACACAAACCCTAAGAAATGAACTACAATAAGACCAATTAAACAAATAAGACTAGTCAAAGCTAATAACGCAATCATCTAAGTGTCAACGACAATGACGCCAAAAACTTAATGTAAAAAATACGGTTTATAAAAACTAACCAAATCTAGACACCCTAGTTTTAAATTTATAAACTAGGATACTCTAAATGCTAGACCATTGACAGGAAAGTGTACATATTGTATGTCGTAAAGTCTAATAGAGTCCGAGTATCGAACCCAGGAGACACTAGCGACGCGAACTAGATGCTGACTCGACTAATTACTTAACAGGGTTATTTTATTGTTTTGAGGTTTTAATTAATTAAACTAATATCCTAAATTAACTAAAACTACTAAGATGCAGGCTAAAGGTTACTAAGGTGAAATCAAGGATGATACGAAAGTATGTTACCTAGGCAAGAATCTCTAGACTTATGAATAAAATCCTAATCTTGGTTTCGAATGAAGACTATGAAAGTATACATATATGTAAAAATATCAGAATTAAATGCTTTTAAAAAACAAATTTGATTTTAAGGTACTCAAAAGAAATTATTAAATGTTTTTGAAAAACAAATTTGATTTTAAAATACTCAAAAGAAATTATATCTAAACAAATATTTTGTCTTTGTCTAGAAAAACAAATCCATATAAAATTTGCATTTAAACTTTGGAAAAAATATGACTTTCATGAGGTAACTTTATAGAATAGTAACCAATTTTTTAAAAGTGTTTCAATCAGGTCATTCAAATTTTAAAAGTGTTTCAATCAAGTCACTCTCATTGATTTTTAATTAAATTAAGGGTATTTTTATCTATCTAATAGGTAACCATGGTGATGTGGATTTTTTTTTCTTTTTTCCCTTTTATTTGATGCACACGTCGAGCGATGACGTGGATTGTAACTTGTTTTTTTAGAGTAAATTACAAGTTTTGTCCTTTATGTTTACACTAAATTACAGGCGCTGTCCTTTTAGCCAAAAGTTTACAGCCGATGTCCTTAACCTTACAAAATCTTGCACGTTATGTCCTTTGTGCCAAACCCAGTTAGAATTTTTGGTTAAATCTGGGCATGTCCCTTGCACATGAGGGCATTGTTGTCATTTCACACATCCTACAGACACCAGTCATCTTCTCAAGCTCACCTCTCTCGTAACCATATCTCAACCCTACCCACATTCCATCTGTCCTCTCATCTCTCTCTCTCTCTATATATATATGTATATCCATCTATACACACCACATACATACTCATTTTACGAGTTTTCTTTTCTATCAAATCACAATTAAAAGAAACTTTCTTGTTTTAAGATATTTCTGATGATTTTGTCAATTACTGTCGGAACAAGACAAACCAATTTTGACTTTTATAAAAGTCAAATCCTTCAAAAACGTTTTATGTTAAAAACGATTTTTTGAAATCCAAGTGATTTCAGATTCTCAATCAATTTATCTTCTGCTTATAAAAGCGACTCTGTATAACAATTTTTCTGGCGATAACGGTGATCGGAATTTTGATCACTGTTTTTGAGCAATAAAATTTTGATAAGAATCAAGGCAATTAGAAATTATAATGTTAAAAGGGTTTTAGATAACCGTTTTGTAGATTCTGTCCAGAGTATTGTTTATAATCGAATAACCTTCGATTTTGATTCTCTTTGACAATTTGAAAAATATATTTTTTGGCTTCAAAACGTAAACAGGGGATTTTAAAAAATGTTTCTGGTGACTCTTTTAAAATTCAATTATATTCTTCCTTTACAATTCAAAGTGATCAAGTACGTCCGTTGATTACTTCGATTTCAATTGGATGTTATAGAAAGGGTTGAGAGGGGTTGGTAATTATTATAAATGGGGGAAATAGAAAGGGTTGAAAGGGAAAAAGACCATTGTACCCTCATGTGCATTGCACATGACAAAAATTAACTGAGATTTCTAACCAGGTTTGGTCTAAAGGACAAAACGTGCAAGATTTTGGAACGTTAAGGACACCGCCTGTAAACTTTTGGCTAAAAGGACAACGCCTGCAATTTGATGTAAACATAAAGGACGAAACCTGTAATTTAATTTTTATTGTAATTAAAGTGTTTTTATTTGTAATAAATATAATTTCATATATTTAATAATTCGACCCTAGCATCTTATGTTTCATCTTTTTCTTGACATGTGGAAAAAAGACATAACTCGATTTGAATGTTAAGTTATCTAATTGAAACAAAAACGATACGAGTGAGCTAACTAGAACACTTTTCAAACTTGGTTACTATTCTTATAGAACACGGAACTTGAGATTACGGTATGACTTGCAATTTTTTATTCCAACAAAATTTCTGATTTCGACTGACCGGTTCTTTAGATTTCATTTTGATTCGCTTAGATTAAACCAAAACGGTTTCGATTTTGGTTTCAGTTTTTTTCCGCACAGTAACCTTGCGATACTCTGTTATTCAATGTTTTATCGGAAACTTTCGGAATTAATCAATCCGGTTCAGGAATTTATCAATCCGGTTCAATCGATGATCAAGTATGATGTTTTGGTTTTGGTTTAATGATATCAATTGAAAGATTCAGATTTTTTGTTTTGTTTTGGAATGTGAATTATGACTTGAAGGTGTGCTTCAAAAACAGGGGTCCGACACTTTTTTCTTTATTTTTGATGTGGCGATTGTAATTTAGTTAGTAGAGTATGTATGTAAATATGTATATTAGGATTGTGAAACGGTGCGTTAGAGGCAACAACAGTTGCCAAGAATATGGGTATACTTTCACGCCCCTTAACTACACGTAGGCGCCACATCACCACCCTCTTTCACTTCACGTCACAACAAGGAAATGGTTTAACCCCCCATTAACGCCCCTTAAATTAATTAAAATACACACACACACACACATATATATATATATATATATATATATAGGGGAGGGTTATTTTGAGAACACCCATTTTTGTGAGAACACTAGGAACAATTTCCATCCATTGATCATCCTAAATTAAGGGCTAAGATTAGAGGGGTTTAGATGAGAAGGAAACTTAAATTACAAGACTAGAGGGGCTTTATTGTCAAAACACAAAACCCATCAAAAATAGTCCATCACATCTCCACAAAAAAAAAAAAAAAAAAAAAAAAAAAAAAAAAAAAAACCCCTTCAAAGTTCAAAATCACGGTTAACACCGGAGAGAACAAGCAATCCATCATCACCACTGTCCCTCTCATTCTCCGATGGCGATGGCGTCGTCAGCTCCAGATATGTTAGTTGTTGTCAGAGGGTGATCACTCGCCTTCACCATGCTTATGCAATCTATTCATGAAGGTCAACAGCCTATACCACTACTGGTAGTATTTCGGTTTTTTTGGTTACATATGTGAAATTGAATTATTAGGTTAGCAATTTATGAATAATTGAAGTTGATTAAGATTTTGTGGTACAGTGAATGTGAAATTGATGTAGACTCGACAACAATTTTCCAGTGAATTACATAACTAATAATTACTAGAACATATGTATCATTTTTTGTAACATATGTTCAATTCATCTATGCAATTGAAGTATTAAGTAGCAATTTATGAAATTCTTTTGTGAATGATCTTGCAAACAAATGTTTACACATCTGTACATCATTGTTAAGTTTTAAACGTCAATCGTGTATGTAAATGTTTACATATGTGTACATTCTCATAGTTTTTTACCCATGTGCACATCATTATATTTAAGTTTCAAAAACATTTTGGACGGTCTGATCAGAAGTAGTGTCACGGTACCTGCAGCGACGTGTGTGATGTGTTGGGACTTTGACGGCTAACCATCTATTCGTTTATGTGCTTTTGCACTAAGTATTTGGGATCGGGCTGCCTCTTGGTGCAGGCTGCCCTCGTGCTTCCAGTTCAGAGCCAGAGATGTTTTAACTATTTATATGCATAACCGTGGGTTTGCAAAGTGGAGAAAAACAGTCCACCTAATGGCCCTAACAATAATTTTGTGTCTTTGGAGGGCCCGTAACGCTAGAGTTTTCGATGGCAAACAACAAAGGATGGATGGAGTCATGGAAGAACTCAAATTTTTGGGCAACTTGTGGCTGAGAAACAGAGCAAAAGTGTAGCATCTGACATGGGGCGATTGGTATATGTTTAATTTAGATTGTATGGGGATCTAAATGATGTTTGGTGTATCTGTTTTATGTTTTTTTGCTGGCTGTAATTTTATGCTAACTTTAGTTAGCGTTGGACGTATTTAACGATGTTTTGTTGGTCATTCAAAAAAAAGTTATATATTTTTTTTGTCATTATATCTATGAAACTTGGTACTTGTTTATTAACAAGGATTATTCGAATCTACATGGATAGACATGAATCGAAAAATACACTCAGGAAGGATATGTTAAGGGGATTACCAGATAGCTTTGAAGCTATTACCACTTATCCGACTGCAAATGTGATGATATGCATCTTAGTCTACAAAATATTCTGTGCAGGTGCTGATTTAAAAGTGTATTTTGGACCTGCTAACTTCTATATCATAATTACTTTACTGATGTAGGATAAAGAATTGACAGATAATTGATTTGAAGCCACTTGCATCGCACATGATTTCAAAGGGTAATTTCCAATCGGGTGCTATCATGATTGGTGCGTTGACTAGCATTTCTTTTAAGGTTAGAAATGCTTTGTTGCATTCCTCTTCAAAGACGAATGGTGCGTCTTTTTCAAGTAATTTTGTTAGAGGTCTAGAGATTTTTGAAAAGTGTTTGATAAATCGCCTATAAAATCCAGCATGTCCTAAGAAACTTCGAATGGCTCGAACGGAGGAAGGTGGAAGTAGTCGCGAAATAGTGTCTATTTTGGCCCTATCCACTTCCATTCCTTCGCTTGAGATTTTATGACCAAGTACTATTCCCTCCGTTACCATGAAATGTAATTTTCCCAATTAAAGGCGAGGTTAGTTTCCCCACATCGGGATAGCATTCGTTTAAGGTTATCAAGGCATTGGTCATATGTATCCCCAAAAATAGAAAAATCATCCATGAAAACTTCCATAGTTTTTTCTATCATATCATGGAAGATGGCCACCATGCAACGTTGAAACGTAGCGGGGGCATTGCATAGACCAAAAGGCATACGTCGATAAGCAAAAGTTCCATAGGGACATGTAAAAGTTGTTTTCTCTTGGTCCTTCAGTGCAATTGGTATTTGAAAATAACCGGAGAAACCATCGAGAAAACAATAAAATTTGTGACCGGATAGCCTTTCTAGCATTTGGTCGATGAAAGGTATAGGAAAGTGATCTTTCCTTGTTGCTTCATTTAACTTACGATAGTCGATATAAACTCTCCATCCGATGACGGTTCTTGTTGTTATTAATTCATTTTTATCATTTGTTATTACCGTCATACCTCCTTTCTTTGGAACTACTTGAACGGGACTTACCCATGGGCTATCAGAAATAGGATAGATAAGTCCGGCGTTAAGTAACTTGATGACTTCATTTTAACCACTTCTTGAACATTTGGATTTACGTGACGTTGTGGATGTATTACCGTTTTATGGTCATCTTCCATTAAAATCTTGTGGGTGCACATAGATGGGTTGATGCCTTTGATATCCATGATCCTCCATACAATTGCTTTTTTTTTTTTTTGTCTCTTCAAAAGTTTTATTGATTTTTCTATTTCAAAAAGTGTTAGTTTAGAAGAAATGATGACGGGGAACTTACCAAGTTTGTCTAAAAATGTGTATTCTAGACCTTTAGGTAGTTCCTTGAGTTCAAGTGGCGGTGAGTCTTCAAGAGACCGCTTATTTTCTTCTTTACTAACGTCGATGGCAGAAAAGGATTGCTCGAGGGCAATTTCTTCTTCGAAAAACTCTTCTTCTTCTTCTTATTCTTGTTCTTCTTCCGTATCGGGTGGTTCCGCTTCATCTTTGATTAAGGAGTCGTCGTCGTGAATTGGATATTTCATTGATTGGTCAAGATCGACATATCTTTTGTCGGCCCCTAATCGAAGTGGTAGGTTGGCTTGCTTCCGTTGGGTCAAGGCTTGATGCGATTTTAAAAATGGTTTTCCCAACACGAGGGGTGCATCATCTAAGATGACAAAGTCGGGTGGGACTACCTCTTTGCTTGCTTGAATTAAGACATTTCCGACCATTCCCTTGGTAGTAATCATTTTGCGATTTGAGAGAAAAATAGGAATTTTAAGAGGAGAAAAATCACTTGTACCCAATTTTTCGAAAACATAGTTAGGCATTATGTTAACGCAAAGATCTTTATCGATTAGCACATTACTAACAAAGATGTTTTGAAAAAAACATGGTACCGGTTTTATGTTCATTTCATAATATTCATCTTTTATTTGTAATGTTTAATCTTTTATTAGCGTGATGCTTACCAATTCTTTGATTTTAGTAGAAGTGTTCACCTCCTTTAAAAACTTAGCATGTGAAAAAACCAAACTATGATTTTCAAAAGAAGGTTGTAAAACATGAATTTATGAAAAAGTTTGATCAATTTTAGAATTGTTAGTTTTAGAATTACCTTCTTGTTGAGTTGGTTCATGCGTGAGTTTTTCATTTTGTTCTTCTATTTTTACCTCTTCGATTTTTACCTCTTTAGTGCAAATAGCCTCTTCTTTTTCTCTAGATTTCTTCAGTAAGATTTCAAGATTTTTCATACTTTCTCTGAGTCTTGCGGCTTCGAGGATGATTGTTGGTGGAGTGTCGTAATATTCAACTGGATTGGTATCCCAAAAGCTTAACCTTGGGAGTTCAAACCTTGGTTCTTCATAAGTGGTGTATGAAGAACTTGGGGTAGTGTATGAGGTTGATGGTCTAAAAAGGTCAGAATATTGTGCCGAATGGGATTTTCCGCAAATGGTACAATAAGGCTCCTCATAATCATCGTCTATATAATAGGTGTAGTCTTTTGAGTAGTAATCCATTGTATTGGAAGATACCAAGAAGAACAACGAGCCTCGGGATCAAAAAAAATTTAAAATTTAACAAAAGGTTGAGCACAGCCCCGTGCTGAATCAGCACGACCCCGTGTTCAGTTCTGTATATGGGCATTTTAAAAAAGCTTTTAAAAAAATCTGCCGCACGGGGGCGTGTCCCAGCAGCACGGCCCCGTGTTAAGCTACTATAAAAAAGGAAAAAAAAATTAAAAACGAGCGCGCAGTTTTGAAAAAAAAAATGTTAGATATTGATTAGGCCATTAATTTTAAGCTTCCTTAAAATCCTTGTGTCCCCGACAACGGCGCCAAAAACTTGACGTGCGTGCGGGTGTATATATTTTTAGCTCTTTTTACTCGCTGATTTCAAGTTTTAAATTTATAAAACACGATATTCTACTATCATTCTATACAAATGCTAGGACAAGTATACCCATCGCGGACGTAGTATAGAGATGGCAAGATACCAAGGTCGTCCAAGGACACAAGGGCTTTTCGTACCGGCTTATTGTCAACGTCTAATCGAACCAACTTTTGAGAAAAGATTTTTAAGCGAATAAAAAGATAAAAACAGAAAATAAAAATAAAATAAAAATGATAGACAAGAAAGAATCACTTGGATCCAACTTATCCTTTATGTACCCTTTTGATGATTTCCGCACTTTGGGTATTTTAAGAGATTATCTTAGTTATAGTAGTAGGCCCCTCTTTTGGAGGCGACGTTACCCTCAACCTAGTGGTTTGAGTCAGCAAGGATACAATCCCACTAGGTCGGAATATTGAAAGATAATTAATTAAGTTATTAATGCAAAATGTGGTGGACCCCTCGTAAAAGGTGACGATCACCCTCAACCCGTTGGTCTGAATCAACAGGGATACAGTCCTCGCGGGGTTGGTTTAAAGTTTTAATAGTAGTTTAAGAATAAGGGATGCAAGCTTTTTGTACCTCTCCCGTGGTGGGTAATGCCCACTCCGACTCGTGGGGTGTTACTAGGCTTAAACCAGGTTCTCGCAGGATCTATACACTGAACGAGACATAGAATTACCCAAACCACCCTTCTAATCTTCCTTTCGGGTTAATTAACATGCTTTATATAGACAGTAAAAACATGAACATGTTGAGTAAACAGACGTATGAAAAGTATTTGAATAATTCACCTTTAATATAAAAAAAACTAATTATTGAAGTCATTAATACATACCCAATTAAATAGTAGCCAAAGATTGGAAATCATAAAAGAAATACGTAAAAGAAAAGTATTCACCAAGTGATGTAAGAATTTATCCAAGCATTGCCTTTGTTTGACAAAGATTCTTATGATCAATCTTGGATCCCGAGACTACACACACTCTAAAGATGGAAAAGTGGATGATTGTGGTGAATGATGGTGTTGTAGAGGTGGTGGAGTGGTGGCAAGTGAGAGAAGTGGTTTGCCAAGGGATGAGATGAAGTGAAGCCAAGAACTCCTATTTATAGCAGAAAACAGAACATCTAGAACGGCCCGTGCCCGCCTGGCATGACCCCGTGGTCATCAGTCTCTCTCTTCTACATTAACTGCAGTGTTAGACTTGTACTAACATGGCCCCGCGTGTCGACGGCACGGCCCGTGGCCAATGTACTTCTTGTACTTCTTCAGATTCTGGAAATCTAAAAGTTGACCACGCCCCGTGTTGGTCTAGCACGTCCCCGTGTTGAGCTTGAATTTTGTCTTTTGTTGTTGTCTTTTTCTGCTGCAGTGAATTCCCACCGGGCACGGCCTGTGCAAGAGCTTCTGTCTTTGTTACTTCTTGGGTTTGGATGTGGATGGGGGCTCGACAAGTTTGTTAATCCTTCTTTATAGTATTTTATGTTGGTTTTTTGCTATCTTTTTGCTTATTTTGTTTTTTAAGCTTATTTAACCCTTTTTATTCAAAAGGAACGAAAACGCAAGCTTTTTCCAACATTACTACTAGAAAAGGGTTGATTTTATGACTCATTTGATTTAATTTATATGTTGTATTTTGAACACATCAAAACTCAGGAAAATAATCAAGAAATATTACCAGGAAGCCAACATAAATGCCTAAATTTACAATGTGAGTCATTCTCTTTTTCTACCAAACTTTGTTACAAAATCTCAAATGTTTTCAGTTATACTTAGAATGATTGAGTCTTTGTATTCTACAATTACTACTGGTATGTGGGGTTTTGTATACACTACTGATCAAGCGTTACTATTGGACAAAGAGTTAGCCAATAGTAATATGACCATGGTCATTGTAACTGCCAACGTGACAAATACTGAATGAGTAATTGGGTAGATATAAACATTGTAATCGCACTCAATACTGTAAAGTTATTAAAGTTTTTTTTATAAACTGTAATGTACTCGCGAGCATTTCTTGCTGATAAAATATTTTTAAAACACGTTTCAAGTAACTTATTGTGAAGCTATAAGAAGCCAGCTATGGAGCACTGAAGGCTTAAAGAAAGTGGCTATAAAGTTACCTAAATAAAAAGTTTATATTTTTAGCAACTAGGATTTATCCCTATAAAGATATTATGAATGAAATACTAGTTTTATCCCATTTTTTAATATAAAAGTTTGGTGTTTTGAAACTCTGAAATTTGTTTCCTAACTACGATCCTAATGTTTTAATTCCGTTGCCAAATTAATAAACACCGTTATCACCGGCTCATGTCTCGCGGCTCCCACTCCCGGGGTAGGGGTCGGGGGGTTGCGACAGAAGGTGGTATCAGAGCCACTGGTTTAAGCCATTTAGGTGTTCTTTTAAATGCCTAAATTTTAAACAATTGTGTTAGGAAATATCCATAACTTGTGTGTTATCCTGTGTAAATATGTATATTATTATTTTATGTCATTCTGACAATTTTCTTAGTTTATATTATGAGTGATCAAGGAACATCTCAGCCAAACCCCGGATACACCGCCGATTCTGAGGATATCTTTGTTTTTAAAGCAAAATCCGAAGAACCTTTTCCCCCTAAAAAGAGAGGTTAGTTTAGTAGAGCCAAAGTAGAAAGGAGAAAAAGAATGAGACAAGCCCAACAACGAGTAATAGCAGTTAGAGCTGAGAGAAATACCCAAAATCCAGAAGCGAGACCTTTATGGGAAGAAGAATTGGATAGACAATTAGCCAACTTTCACATGTTTGGAAATGTAGAAGGAGAGCATAATTTCAATCCAGTAGCAATTCCAGAGTCGCAATTACTTCCTTTATTCCCTGACCAACCCATGAATCTAGAATAAAACTAGGAAAACCAATTTCCAATCCCAGCCTTGATCCAAATGAGATACCTAGGATTCCAGCACCGATCCCTTTAGATCAGTGGTGGGCCAACGATTGGGCAATTAAGGAATTACTAGATAACCCATATCCCTACGAAGAACTAGAACCACTTTACCCTGAACCAGTGCCAGCCCCAATGCCACCAATGAGTCATGAGAATGTGGAAGAACTTCGCCAGTATGGTGAAGAGTTGGTTGAGGAAGGAAACCGGATTCGCCAAATCGGGAAAAAACTCGTCTAGAAATATGACGAGCGGGAGATGCAGTATTAAGATTACAGTCGCCTAATATATATATTAGGAGAAGGATGCGTTAGGAACCACCCTTTATTGCGAGAACAAGTGTGAACACAAACAGTAATACCTAAAAAAATCTAAAAAACACCCTAAAATTTTTTTTTTACTATTTTTTTTGGAAAAATCGCTATATTCGTTAATAATAAAAAAATTTCAAAAAAAAAATCGAGTAATAGTTATCGATGCACATGTTCATATGTATCATTTCTTTGACAAATTACGTAATTCATTATAAATATTAGACCATTGCACTTTCATTTACACCACCACGTGTAATACACTACTTTTTACGTTAACAATATTAGAAATGCACATATGCATCTATATGTATCAACATGAAATTAGGTGTTTTGGTACACTACTTTGAATACACTTTCTCTTTCATCTATCATTCCATCCATAATATACAAACATGCACATGTGCACATGTATCATTTCTTTGACAAATTCCGTAATTCATTACAAATATTAGACAATTGCACTTTCATTTACACGACCATATGTAATACACTAATTTTTACATTACCAATATTAGAAATGCACATGTGCATCTGTATGTATCAATATGAAATAAGGTGTTTTGGTACACTACTTTGAATACACTTTCCCTTTCATCTATTATACCATCCATAATACACTACCATTACATCCTACCATCCATAATACAATACCATTACCTCCTACCATCCATAATACAATACCATTACCAATATTTTCACTTTATTACATGTATATCAATACCATTTATACCATCCAATCATCATATTACATCAAAAAGTAACAACTATAGCCAAACCATCAACCACTAGATATAACTAACAAAAAAAACATGTATATGGGCCTACTACTCCATTCAAAACCACAAACTTTTTGTACGAAAACATGTTATATCATGGTTATGCCTAATGATGCACATTTGCATTTTGAATATTGGTAATGTAAAAAGTAGTGTATTACGGATGATATTGTAAATTAAAGTGCAATTGTCTATTACTGATAACGTATTACGGAATTTGTCGAAGTAATGATACATATGCACATGTGCATGGATAACTGTTACTTGAAAAAAAAGTTTTATTTTGGTAACTAAATATAGCGATTTGTTTAAATATTAAATATATATATACATACATATATATATATATATATATATAAATATAGGACAAGGATCCGTTAGAAACCACCTTTTATTGCGAGAACCGCGAGAACCAATGTGAACACAATAAAAAATACCTAAAAATAGCTATAACACACACAATTTTTTTTTAATATTTTTATACAAAAATTGCTACTTTTAGTAGCAAAAAAATTTTAAAAATAATAATAAATAAAAAAATTTTTGTGTGTTTTTTTTTATATTTTTAGATTTTTTTGAGTTTTTTAGGTTTTTTTGGGGGTTTAGTTTTTAGAATTTTAGCTTGGGGGGTAGGTTTTTTTAGGTATTATTTTTTTTATTTTTCTTTTTTTACAAAGCAATGGCATGTATTTTTGGTTGTGTTCACAATGGCTCTCGCAATAAAGGTGGTTCTCGCATGAACCTTACCCTATATATATATATATATAGGACAAAGATCCGTTAGGAACCACCCTTTATTGCGAGAACCGCGAGAACCAGTGTGAACACAAACAGTAATTCCTAAAAAAATCTAAAAAACACCCAAAATTTTTTATTTTTATTTTTTACTATTTTTTTTGAAAAAGTCGCTATATTTTGTTAATAAAAAAAAATTTCAAAAAAAAAAAAAAAAAATTCGAGTAACAGTTATCCATGCACATGTGCATATGTATCGTTTCTTTGTCAAATTCCGTAATTCATTACAAATAATAGTCAATTGCACTTTCATTTACACTACCACGTGTAATACACTACTTTTTACGTTAACAATGTTAGAAATGCACATGTGCATATATATGTATTAACAGGAAATAAGGTGTTTTGGTACACTACTTTCTCTTTCATCTATCATTCCATCCATAATACACAAGCATGCACATGTGCATTTTTGTCATTTCTTTGACAAATTCCGTAATTTATTACACATATTAGACAATTGCACTTTCATTTACACTACCATATGTAATACACTACTTTTTACATTACCAATATTAGAAATGCACATGTGCATTTATATGTATCAACATGAAATAAGGTGTTTTGGTACACCACTTTGAATACACTTTCCCTTTCATCTATCATACCATCCATAATACACTACCATTACCTCCTACCATCCATAATACAATACCATTACCTCCTACCATCCATAATACAATACCATTAACAATATTTTCACTTTATTACATGTATGAACACCATTTATACCATCCAATCAACATATTACATAAAAAATTGACAACTATAACCAAACTATCAACCATTAGATATAACTAACCAAAAAACATGTATATGGGCCTACTTCTCAATTCAAAATCACAAACTTTTTGTACCAAAACACGTTATATCATGGTTATACCTAATTATGCACATGTGCATTTTAAATATTGGTAATGTAAAAAGTAGTGTATTACTAATAGTATTGTAAATTAAAGTGCAATTGTCTATTCCTGATAACGTACTACCAAATTTGTTGAAGTAATGATACATATGCACATGTGCATGGATAACTGTTACTCGAAAAAAAAAAGTTTTTTTTTTTTTTTTTTTTTTTTTTTTTAGTAATGAAATATAGCGATTTTTTTTAAAAAATATTAAAAAAAATAAAAAAAAATTTTTGAGTGTTTTTTTGATTTTTTTTAGATTTTATTTTGTGTTCACATTGGTTCTCGCGGTTCTCGCAATAAGGGTGGTTCTCGCATGAACCTTACCCTATATATATATATATATGTGTGTGTGTGTGTGTGTATTTTTCGTACTTTGATATATATATATATATATATATTTGCATAGTTACTAATGTTTAAATTTCAATTGTAATTTGTAATAGATGCATATATGTATGGAAAGAGTAAAAGTTGCAATGATCGATGTTTTTGGTTCACTATGCTTGAGTATAGTTGTATTTATTCTGTGATATTAATACCTTATAAATGTTTACCATTCATATGTTAAACGAAGTAAATCAGGAAATCCAGAATAACAATAATAACGAGAACCAAGTTGTTAAAAGTTCTATCGAACACATGGTAGCCCAAGGAATCATAGATGCTATGCCCTATATTATCAACACTATTAAAAAGGCAGAAAATAATGATTTCAAATCAGAAGTAAACGTGCACCCATTGAGCCAAATCACAACGTGAATGGAAATCATGGACTGTTTATCCAAGCTCCAATTACAAAAAGGAGAAGAACCATCTCATATGGTTGTTCTTATTAAGAATTCTTATCATGCAAACTGATAGAATTCCCAGGCAATGAAGGAGCCATTTCAGCCTTGCGCTAGATAGAAAAGACAGAAGCAGTTTTATAGATAAGTAAATGTGAAGATGAAGATAATATCATGTATGCTTCTAATCTTTTTAAGAATGCAGCGTTAGAGTGGTGGAATACCATTCTTCAGTCCAGAGGAAGTGACAAGGTTTACAGTATATAGAATGGAACAACTTCATGGAAATAATTGAAAGGAAATTATGTCCTCCTAATGAAAAGGAACATATTGCTAATAAATTCCTAAATCATAGAATGGTTGTGGTAGATTGCAGAGAATACCATATTCTTTGAATATATAAGGATAGTCCCCACACTAGCCTCACCAGAACAAATATTAATCTCCCGTTACATTTGGGGATTAATCAATGAGATCAGACATGTAGTCAAGGAAGCTAGACCACAAACCATTGAAGAAGCAGTATAACTTGCTAACACCTTGATAGATGAATTGGTATGTACGCAAGAGGAAAACCAGAAAAAGAACCT
This sequence comes from Helianthus tuberosus, assembly GCA_030545235.1. NCBI lineage: Eukaryota > Viridiplantae > Streptophyta > Magnoliopsida > Asterales > Asteraceae > Helianthus > Helianthus tuberosus. Next base: position 135,147,875 of record CM060363.1, read on the forward strand.
AGCTCAAAAGATTACCCAGGAACTACGTTAGGTAATTCCTATCGTGGAAAAGGAACAGGTTCTTCCTCTTCACCCCCCTGTAAGTACTGTAAAAGGAAACACTCGGGGAAATGCTTGATTTACCGCAACTTCTGCAAAATATCAGGGCATAAGGAAGAAGACTGTAGGAAGAAAGCTAACGTGAGAATATGCTACAATTGCGGAGAAGCTGGCCACGTTAAACCGAACTGTCCGAAACTAGCTCTAGCGGCAAACAACAGAGCAAAGGCAACAGAAGGATCTAAGAAGAATTCCAGAGCATTCATTCTGACCGCCAAAGAAGCCAAGATGATTCTGAATGTGATTGTCGGTACGTTTTTAGTTAATGATGTTTATGCTAAAGTATTATTTGACTCTGGTGCAAACCAAAGTTTTATCAATACTTCTTTCTACAAACTTCTCAATCAACCATTAACTAAACTTCACCAATACTGTCTGGTGGAGACGGCAAAAGGAACTTCTATCAAAATAACCGAAATCCTGCATGGAGCAAGGATAGATATTTTAAGTTATAACTTAACCGCTAACCTCTTACCAATGAATCTAGCCGGATTCGATGTCGTGTTAGGAATAGATTGGTTAGTAGGCAATTAAGCGCGAATATTTTGTTATCAAAAGTCTGTACAAGTAAGTACGCCAACTAGCGAAAGGATCACAATTAAGGGAGACAAACCGACAAGGTCAACAAAGTTCATCTCTGTGATGAAGCTGCAAGTTATACACGGAAAGGAGGAATGGTGTATATGATTTCCATAATCATTAACACTAAAGGAAAATAATTAAAACGTAATATCTAAATTCACAGATGTTTTTCCAGAAGAATTACCTGGATTACCGCCAGATCGAGAGGTTGAATTTAGAATTCACCTGATACCAGGAATGGCACCGATTGCCAAAGCACCCTATCGACTAGCACCAATAGAGATGCAAGAATTAAAGAAACAGCTGGACGAATTGCTAGAAAAAGGTCTCATACAACCTATTTCATCGCCATGGGAAGCACCGGTGTTATTTGTCAAGAAGAAAGACGGATTGATGCGTATGTGCATTGATTACCGAGAATTGAATAAGGTTATGATTAAAAATCGGTACCCATTACCGAGAATCGATTCTGTTCGATCAACTTCAAGGAGCTCGATTCTTTTCTTAGATCAATTTACGTTCAGGATATCATCAATTGAAAATATAGGACAGGACATTCCTAAAACTGCTTTTAGAACGAGATACGGTCATTATGAATTTACCATCATGCCATTTGGTTTAACCAATGCCCCAGCTGCATTTATTGACATGATGAACATGATATGTAAACCATACCTGGATAAATTCATAATTGTCTTTATAGATGATCTTCTAATTTACTCTAAGAGTAAGGTGGAACATGCGGAGCATTTGCATATACTCCTGACATTGTTGAGAAAAGAGAAGCTTTATGCTAAATTCTCAAAATGTGAATTCTGGTTAACTGAAATGCAATTCTATGGACATTTGGTTAATCATGAAGGAATTCATGTGGATCCCACAAAGATCGAGGCGATTACTCAATGGAAGGTTCCTGAGTCACCAACAGAAGTGAAAAGTTTTCTTGGATTGCCAGGATATTATAGACGTTTTATTCAAAAAATTTCTAGAATAGCCATTCCATTAAACAAACTGACTTGCAAATCAGTTAAGTTTGAACGGGGACCAAAACAGGAAGAAGCATTCAGGATATTAATGCAAAAGTTAACCAACGCACCAATACTCGCTTTGCTAGAATGAACTGAAGACTTCATAGTTTATTGTGATGCGTCTAAGTTAGGATATGGATGTGTGCTGATGCAATGTCAAAAGGTAATTGCTTATGCCTCTAGACAGCTTAAGAAGCATGAAGAGAATTATACAACCCATGATTTAGAGTTAGGAGCAACAATTTTTGCCCTTAAGATTTGGAGACACTCTCTTTATGGTAATAAGTTTGTTGTTTTCACGGATAATAAGAGTTTAAACTTTATGATTGTGATATCCAGTATCATGCAGGAAAAGCTAACGTGGTAGCTGATGCTTTAAGTCAAAAGTATCATGAAAAGCCGAAAAGAGTATGCTCTCGTAGACTAAACCTGCAAGTAGAGTTAAATGAACAAGTGAAACAGATAGTTGAAACAACAATCAAGGATGATGCTGGGGATTTGAAAGGAATGATCAAGGAATTAGAGAGACGTATTGATGGAATTTGGAGATTCCATAAGAAAAGGATTTGGATACCTGTTCAAGGAAACTTACGAAACCGAATTTTAGAAGAAGCCGATAAGTCTAAGTATACAATACATCCTGGAAGTGATAAGATGTATCAAGACTTAAGAAAGAATTTCTGGTGGATAGGAATGAAAAAGGATATAGCAAATTATGTTGCTAAATGTCTAACTTGTTCACAGGTTAAAGCTGAACATCAGAAACCTTCAGGATTACTTCAACAATTAGAAATGCCAATTTGGAAATGGGAATTGATAACAATGGACTTTTTTACCATATTACCTAAGACACGAAAAGGTAATGATACAATCTGGGTGATTGTAGACAGATTGACCAAATCTGCTCATTTCCTACCAATGAAAGAAACTTTCAGTATGTAACAATTAGCCAAGTTGTATGTAAATGAAATAGTTTCATTACATGGAATACCTTTATCTATTGTGTCTGACAGAGACAACCATTTTACTTCTCATTTTTGGACAAGTTTCCAAAAATCAATGGGAACTAGAGTGAATTTAAGTACGACATATGTTCCCAAACAGATGGTCAAAGTGAAAGGACAATCTAAACAATGGAAGATATGCTTAGATCTCGTGTAATTGATTTTGGAGGAAATTGGGATGAACATTTACCTTTAATAGAGTTTTCTTACAACAATAGCTATCATACCAGCATCAATGTTGCACCATTTGAAGCACTCTATGGACGGATATGCCGAACACCAGTATGTTGGGCAGAAATTAGAGAAAACCAATTGTCAAGTCCTGAGATTGTACAACAGACAACTAGAAAAATTATTCAAGTCAAGGAAAGATTGAAAGCAACATGAGATCGTCAAAAGTTTATGCAGATAACAGACGAAAACCACTGGAATTTCAAGTTGGAGACAAGGTATTATTAAAAGTTTCTCCATGGAAAGGAGTTGTGAGATTCGGTAAAAAAGGAAAGCTAAGTCCAAGGTATGTTGGAGCTTTTGAAATTATCAAAAGAATAGGACCAGTAGCGTATCAGCTACAATTGCAAGAGGAAATGGCAGGAATACATGATGTATTTCATGTATGTAACCTCAAGAGGTGCTTAGCAGACGAATCACAAGTAATACCTCTCCAAGATATAGAGGTAAATGAGAAACTTAAGTTTATAGAGAATCCCATTCCGATTGAAGATAGAAAGATCAAGAATCTCAAACACAAGATATTAGTTCTGGTCAAGGTAAAATAGGATTCAAAGAGAGGACCAGATTACACATGGGAGTTAGAGTCAGAAATGCAACGGAAGTATCCACACCTATTCCAGTGAATCCCGAGGACGAGATTTAAAACAAGGTGGGGAGGATATAACAACCCTTAAAAACACCCCTAACCGTTCTGTAGACAAGAAACCAAACCCGTATAACCTTAGTTTTTATTAAAAACAAATAAAATAATTATTTTGTGTCACTCGCAGGCTGCGACAGACACAACCATGTGTCTCGCGGGGCGCGACGGAGCATTATGTGCCAGACACTCCTTTGTGCCACGTGTCGGGTCATGTGGCAACCCTATGGGCCACCCAGCAACCCTAGCCGTAGCTAGGGTGCCTCTCACGGGGTGCGAAAAGAACGAGGGGAGGGTTCGTGGGGCGCGACGGACCTCGGGAATTTGTATAAATATAGCAGAGATAGCACATTCCAAACCGTTCAGCTTCTTTCTTTCTCTCTCAACATATAGTGAAAAAATTATAGCCAAATACCCCTCTAAAACACGAAGCTCTCCCCCATTGTAAGTATTTTAACCCCCAATCACTAATTCGTTACTCTACCCGATTGATCTAGGACCCACCAACGCATGTCAAGGCTCTGCCCAACTAAGTTCGTTGGGGTTCTGTCTCGTGTTGTATGGCTAATGTGATTTGGTTTATTTTACTAACACACGTGCATTGTATGTTTTAATAGAAACTCAGGAAAATAATCAAGAAATATTACCAGGAAGCCCGTAGAAATACCTAACTTTACAATGTGAGTCATTCTCTTATTCCACTAAACTGTGTTACAAAATCTCAAATGTTTTCAGTTATACTTACAGTGATTGAGTCTTTGTATTCTACAATTACTGCCGGTATGTGGGGTATTGTATACACTACTGATCAAGCGTTACTATTGGACAAAGAGTTAGCCAATAGTAATATGACCACGGTCATTGTAACCGCCAAGGTGACAAATACTGAATGAGTAATTGGGTAGATATAAACACTGTAATAACTCTCAATACTGTAAAGTTATAAAAGTTCATTTTTATAAACTGGAATGTACTCGTCAGTATTTCTTGCTGATAAAATATTTTTAAAACGCTTTTCAAGTAACTTAATGTGAAGCTATAAGAAGCCAACTATGGAGCACTGAAGGCTTAAAGAAAGTGGCTATAAACTTACCTAAATAAAAAGTTTATGTTTTGCAACTAGGGTTTATCCCTATAAAGATATTATGAATTAAATATGGGTTTTATCCCATTTGTTTAATATACAAGTTTGGTGTTTTGAAACTCTGAAATTTATTTCCTAACTACGATCCTGATGTTTTAATTCCACTTCCAAATTAATAAACAACGATACCACCGGCTTGTGTCTCGCGGCTCCCGCTCCCAGGATAGGGGTCGGGGGTTGCGACAAAGATGGTACATGCTTATCATTCTCATCCCCTATATTGTTATGTGGCTCTTCTTCAACTTCTTCACTCCAGGCTGCGGTGTAGTCGGGCACCTCCAACTCTACCTCTTCTACAACCCCCTCATTATCATCACTCCAAAAGCCATCATCGATATTCCATGGCGTGGGACACCAATGGCTGGAATTTACGACTTGCTGAACCGGAGGTGGGACTGCAATGTCCATTACCGTCTTCGGTTCATGGGTGTGATCCTTATCTTCCTCATACAAGGGCTCAAAGTGTGAAACCTGCACGACATCCTCCTCACAAGACAAGGGTAAAATCCGATTCATAAAAATTATAATAATTCAAATTAGAATTGCAATATTTACCTGGCAGTGGACTCTCAATGCACGTTTGTCACTCCGGATCTGGTATTGTGTAATTCATCTCACCATCAGCCGTTTGATATCATAAAAAAATTTCCATCCCCATCATTTATGTAACGGTCTTGGCTCTTTAAGCTCTCTGACTTTAAACTATCAAGTTCAGCTTGAATCTCCCTATCTTTTTCCTCCTTAGCAAATTTAAGCCAGTCAAGCAATTCCTCTGTTGTTCGTTTTGGTTGCCAATTCCAAGGTTGATATAACTGTGGCTGCATATAAGGGTTAGCATAGAAATCCGTGGAACACCCCGATATAGTTTGACAAAATTTGGCATAATGGGCCCTCCACAGATCAAACACATGATAAAAAATATATAAAATAAAACTAACTAATAAAAATATTTATAAAAACGACTAGACACAATACTATTAGACGCAAACCCTAAGAAATGAACTACAATAAGACCAATTAAACAAATAAGACTAGTCAAAGCTAATAACGCAATCATCTAAGTGTCAACGGCAATGACGCCAAAAACTTAATGTAAAAAATACGGTTTATAAAAACTATCCAAATCTAGGCACCCTAGTTTTAAATTTATAAACTAGGATACTCTAAATGCTAGACCATTGACAGGCAAGTGTACCTATTGTATGTCGTAAAGTCTAATAGAGTCCGAGTATCGAACCTAGGAGACACTAGCGACGCGAACTAGACGCTGACTCGACTAATTACTTAACAGGATTATTTTATTGTTTTGAGGTTTTCATTAATTAAACTAATATCCTAAATTAACTAAAACTACCAAGATGCAGGCTGAAGGTTACTAAGGTGAAATCAAGGATGATACGAAAGTAGGTTACCTAGACAAGAATCCCTAGACTTATGAATAAAATCCTAATCTTGGTTTCGAATGAAGACTAAGAAAGTATACATATATGTAAAAATATCAGAATTAAATGCTTTTAAAAAACAAATTTGATTTTAACGTACTCAAAAGAAATTATTAAATGTTTTTGAAAAACAAATTTGATTTTAAAATACCCAAAAGAAATTATATCTAAACAAATATTTTGTCTTTGTCTAGAAAAACAAATCCATATAAAATTTGCATTTAAACTTTGGAAAACATATGACTTTCATGAAGTAACTTTATAGAATAGTAACCAATTTTTTAAAAGTGATTCAATTAGGTCATTCAAATTTTAAAAGTGTTTCAATCAAGTCACTCTCATTGATTTTTAATTAAATTAAGGGTATTTTTATCTATCTAATAGGTAACCGTGGTGATGTGGATTTATTTTTCTTTTTTCCCTTTTACTTGATGCACACGTCGAGAGATGACGTGGATTGTAACTTGTTTTTTTAGAGTAAATTAGAAGTTTTGTCCTTTATGTTTACACCAAATTATAGGTGCTGTCCTTTTAGCCAAAAGTTTACAGCCGGTGTCCTTAACCTTACAAAATCTTGCACGTTATGTCCTTTGTGCCAAACCCAGTTAGAATTTTTGGTTAAATCTGGGCATGTCCCTTGCACATGAGGGCATTGTTGTCATTTCACACATCCTACAGACACCAGTCATCTTCTCAAGCTCACCTCTCTCGTAACCATATCTCCACCCTACCCACATTCCATCTGTCCTGTCATCTCTCTCTCTATATATGTATATCCATCTATACACACCACATACATACTCATTTTACGAGTTTTCTTTCTGTCAAATCACAATTAAAAGAAACTTTCTTGTTTTAAGATATTTCTGATGATTTTGTCAATTACTGTCGGAACAAGACAAACCAATTTTGACTTTTATAAAAGTCAAATCCTTCAAAAACGTTTTTTGTTAAAAACGATTTTTTGAAATCCAAGTGATTTCAGATTCTCAATCAATTTATCTTCTGCTTATAAAAGCGACTCGGTATAACAATTTTTCTGGCGATAACGGTGATCAGAATTTTGATCACAGTTTCCGAGCAATAAAATTTTGATCAAGGCAATTAGAAATTATAATGTTAAAAGGGTTTTAGATAACCGTTTTGTAGATTCTGTCCAGAGTATTGTTTATAATCGAATAACCTTCGATTTTGATTCTCTTTGGCAATTTGAAAAATATTTTTTTTGGCTTCAAAACGTAAACAGGGGATTTCAAAAAATGTTTTTGGTGACGCTTTTAAAATTCAATTCAATTCTTCCTTTACAATTCAAAGTGATCAAGTACGTCCGTTGATTACTTCGATTTCAATTGGATGTTATAGAAAGGGTTGAAAGGGGTTGGTAAGGGTTATAAATGGGGGAAATAGAAAGGGTTGAAAGGGAAAAAGACCATTGTACCCTCATGTGCATTGCACATGAAAAAAATTAACTGAGATTTCTAGCCAGGTTTGGTCTAAAGGACAAAACGTGCAATATTTTGGAACGTCAAGGACACCGCCTGTAAACTTTTGGCTAAAAGGACAACGCCTGCAATTTGATGTAAACATAAAGGACAAAACCTGTAATTTACTTTTTTTTTAATTTTTATTGTAATTAAAGTGTTTTTATTTGTAATAAATATAATTTCATATATTTAATAATTCGACCCAGCATCTTATGTTTCATCTTTTTCTTGACATGTGGAAAAAAAGACATAACTTGATTTGAATGTTAAGTTATCTAATTGAAACAAAAACGATACGAGTGAGCTAATTAGAACACTTTTCATACTTGGTTACTATTCTTATAGAACACGGAACTTGAGATTACGGTATGACTTGCAATTTTTTATTCCAACAAAATTTCTGATTTCGACTGACCGGTTCTTTCGATTTCATTTTGATTCGCTTAGATTAAACCAAAACTCTTTCGATTTTGGTTTCAGTTTTTTTTCCGCACAGTAACCTTGCGATACTCTGTTATTCAATGTTTTATTGGAAACTTTCGGAATTAATCAATCCGGTTCAGGAATTTATCAATCCGGTTCAATCGATGATCAAGTATGATGTTTTGGTTTTGGTTTAATGATATCAATTGAAAGATTCAGATTTTTTGTTTTGGATTGTGAATTATGACTTGAAGGTGTGATTCAAAAACAGGGGTCCGACACTTTTTTCTTTGTTTTTGATGTGGCGATTGTAATTTAGTTAGTAGAGTATGTATGTAAATATGTATATTAGGATTGTGAAACGGTGCGTTAGAGGCAACAACAGTTGCCAAGACTATGGGTATACTTTCACGCCCCTTAACTACACGTAGGTGTCACATCACCACCCTCTTTCACTTCACGTCACAACAAGAAAATGGTTTAACCCCCCATTAACGCCCCTTAAATTAATTTAAATACATACTATATATATATATATATATATATATATATATATATATATATATATAGGGGAGGGTTATCTTGAGAACACCCATTTTTGTGAGAACACTAGGAACAATTTCCATCCATTGATCATCCTAAACTAAGGGCTAAGATTAGAGGGGTTTAGATAAGAAGGAAACTTAAATTACAAGACTAGAGGGGCTTTATTGTCAAAACACAAAACGCATCAAAAATAGTCCATTACATCTCCATACAAAAAAAAAAAAAAAAAAAAAAAAAAACCCTTCAAAGTTCAAAATCACGGTTAACACCGGAGAGAACAAGCAATCCACCATCACCACTGTCCCTTTCATTCTCCGATGGCGATGGCGTCGTCAGCTCCAGATATGTTAGTTGTTGTCATTAATCGACTTGGCTTCCGTCCTAGGGCTGGAGTTGATATAACTGATGAATCAGAGGGTGATCACTCGCCTTCACCATGCTTATGCAATCTATTCATGAAGGTCAAGAGCCTATACCACTATTGGTAGTATTTCGGTTTTTTTGGTTACATATGTGAAATTGAATTATTAGGTTAGCAATTTATGAATAATTGAAGTTGATTAAGATTTTGTGGTACAGTGAAAGTGAAATTGATGTAGACTCGACACCAATTTTCCAGTGAATTACATAACTAATAATTAGTAGAACATATGTATCGTTTTTTGTAACATATGTTCAATTCATCTGTGCAATTGAAGTATTAAGTAGCAATTTATGAAATTCTTTTGTGAATGATCTTGCAAACAAATGTTTACACATCTGTACATCATTGTTAAGTTTTAAACGTCAATCGTGTATGTAAATGTTTACATATGTGTACATTCTCATAGTTTTTTACCCATGTGCACATCATTATATTTAAGCTTCAAAAACTTTTTGGACGGTCTGATCAGAAGTAGTGTCACGGTACCTGCAACGACGTGTGTGATGTGTGGGGACTTTGACGGCTAACCATCTATTCGTTTATGTGCTTTTGCACTAAGTATTTGGGATCGGGCTGCCTCTTGGTGTAGGCTGCCCTCGTTCTTCCAGTTCAGAGCCAGAGATGTTTTAACTATTCATATGCATAACCGCGGGTTTGCAAAGTGGAGAAAAACAGTCCACCTAATGGCCCTAACAACAATTTTGTGTCTTTGGAGGGCCCATAACGCTAAAGTTTTCGATGGAAAACAACAAAGGATGGATGGAGTCATGGAAGAAATCAAATTTTTGGGCAACTTGTGGCTGAGAAACAGAGCAAAAGTGCAGCATCTGACATGGGGCGATTGGTATATGTTTAATTTAGATTGTATGGGGATCTAAATGATGTTTGGTGTATCTGTTTTATGTTTTTTTGGTGGCTGTAATTTTATGCTAACTTTAGTTAGCGTTGGACGTATTTAACGATGTTTTGTTGGTCATTTAAAAAAAGTTATATATTTTTTTGTCATTATATCTATGAAACTTGGTACTTGTTTATTAACAAGGATTATTCGAATCTACATGGATAGACATGAATCTATAAATACACTCAGGAAGGATATGTTAAGGGGATTACCAGATAGCTTTGAAGCTATTAGCACTTATCCCACCGCAAATGTGATGATATGCATCTTAGTCTACAAAATGTTCTGTGCAGGTGCCGATTTAAAAGTGTATTTTGGACCTGCTAACTTCTATATCATAATTACTTTACTGATGTAGGATAAAGAATTGACAGATAATTGATTTGAAGTAAGTAGATTGTTTCATGTTAAATCGTAGGTACGAAAGTTTACACATGTGTAAATATAATGTTAAATCATAGACATGAAGGTTTACACGTGTGTAAATCATAGTAGTTAAGAGAATAAGCATAGATATGAAGGGATTACACATATGTAAATCATAGATCTAAAGGTTTACGTATGTGTAAATCACACTGATATGAAGGTTACACATGTGTAAATCACAATAGTTAAAAAACATAAGAATAGATATCAAAGTTTACACATATGTAAATCGTAATAGTTAAAAAATAATAATCATAGATATGAAGGTTTACACATGTGTAAATCTTAACAGTTATAAAATATAATCATAGATATGAAGGTTTACACATGTGTAAATTATAGCAATAAAAAATGAGCATTTATATAAAAGTTTACACATGTGTAAATCATAATAGTTGGCGAAAATAAGCATAAATATGAAGGTTTACACATGTGTAAATCATATAAGTTTAGAAAATAAGAAGATATATGGAGGTTTGCACATGTGTAAATCATAATAGTAAAAAAATAAAAATAGATATAAAAACACTAGATGTTATTAAGAATAACAAGTTTTTTTTATGTTACTGTGGTTGGTGTGCGTACATCATGGATTTTGATTTGTTATCAACGTTTTAATGCTTTTGATTCTTAGATAATATTGTATTGTTTAAAATCTTAAATAAAAATAATAGATATGAAGGTTTACGCATTTGTAAATCATAATAGTTCAAAAATATAAACATAGATTTGAAGGTTTACACATGTGTAAATCATAATAGTTTAAGAAAAAAACATAGATATGAAGATTGACACATGTGTAAATCATAATAATTAAAAAAAATAGATATGAAGGTTTGCACACGCGTAATTCATAATAGTTTAAAAAGCAGCGTAGATATGATGGTTTACACTTAAGTAAATCTTAATAGTTAAAACAATAAATTTAATTATGAAGGTCTATACATGTGTAAATCATAATAGTACAAAAATAAGCATAGATATGAAGGTTTACACATGTGTAAATCACAATAATAATAAAAATAAGCATAGATATGAAGGTTCACACATTTGTAAATTATAATAGTTTAAAAAATAAGCATAGATTTGAAAGTTTACACATGTGTAATCATAATAGTTTAAGAAAAAAACATACATATGAAGATTTACACATGTGAAAATCATAATAATTAAAAAAAAATGTGTATGAAGGTTTACACATGTGTAAGTTATAATAGTTTAAAAAGTAGAGTTGATATGATGGTTAACACATGTGAAAATCATAATAGTTTAAAAAATAAATATAAATATCAAGATTTACACATGTGTAAACGATGATGATAGTTAAAAAGAGAATTTATATGAAGGTTTACACGTATGTAATTAAGCTGTAAATATTTAAGAAATATATAATTGATTGGGTTACCTATGTATGTGAGGGGCTTAAAAATATGTAATTGACTGTGGTTTATTATTATAAAATTGACAATAAAATAAAAAGATTATAAAACCAACCCACACAACAAACAAGAAATGTAAACAATAATTGCATTGAATTAATAAAGTCTGCTAACTATTTTATGTTGTTTTTGAAGGACCACCGAGATTCATATCGACTTCTACATCAATGTGACTAGTTGCTTTGTTGGTGGTACTAGGTTTTATCTTCTTCAATATCACTGACGGGCCTGTAGTTCTAAAGAGTTGACCCCATGAAGTAACAACGTGGCACTTGTCGTTCGTGTTAATACTACAGCCACTAGACTTCCTCTGTTTTCCTTTTGTTCTCGGTGACATAGAGAATGGGAACGCCATTGGATAGAGGACATCAGATGTTATAAACACTTTCAAGGGGAAAGCCTGGTGTAAACTACTGCTTATAATGAATGATTAATAGTAATAAGAAAACTCTATACACCATACAGTTACTGAATTTAGGCACAAGTTATCAAATCCACCTGAGAAGGTTTCCATGACAGCGCCAAAAAATATCATTAACAACACTATTTTAACCGAACAGTGGTTTCAAACACTGCTAACCTTAACCACTGATTCTATACAATATAAGTGACAAACTAAACTACTGGTTCTTCCTTCCATTGTTGCATGTCAAGCACTGATGTTTGACACCCAGTGGTTTCTTCAAAGTTGATCAGTCCTTAAGTGGGCAGTACTTTAATCAACAGTAGTACTTAGATAGCATCAGTAGATTGAACCACCAGTGTTTAATCCTTAACAGTCTTCAGGACTTCATCAGCAGTTTGAAGGACAACAACTGTTGTATAGAGACAGTGGATAGAGGACATCAGATGTTATAAACACTTTCAAGGGGAAAGCCTGGTGTAAACTACTGCTTATGATAAATCCACTGTTGTGAACCAGTTTTGGCTTTAATTATCTGTTCCTCTGATAGGGTTCAATCCCAATACTCTTTAGATTATTTTTCAGTACTGTAAAACTTATCAAAGTTTGAATTTTCTTCATTCATTCAATAATAAATCATAGTATTACAAAATTATGATTTTGAAAAATAATAAAAATTAAAAATTAAACATTACAATTAACACTTCCTAGAATATCTCGTTCTCTCGCCTTCTTCCATCCAATTTCATTTTTTGTTTTAATTTGCAGATCAGCTAGCATATCACAGGTCTTCTGATCCTGTTTCAGCAAATTTGTGATAAACTCTTCCGCTTTTTCTTTAAATTCTGTTGGATTAGAAGAGGCAACTTCATCCAGCAGTGCAATGCTACTCCAGGTTTGCTTATAATATTTATCACTAACCATACAAACTTTTTTGTTGAGTTCTTCAGCCTTTCTCTGTTCTTGGAGTGACCATGTTGAAAATTCAATTTTAAGATCAGTAGTATCTGACCAGTGGTAGAAGGTTTTCCTTGCCATTTAGGAAGAATGTGAGTGTTTTTGGACGATTTGCTTTAGGATGAACGTTTTTTTTAATTGAAGTGTTGATGTTTTCAAGTAAACTAATAATGATCCTTTATAGTGTTTAAAATGTTTGATAGGATAACTGAAGAGACGTCTCCTAATTATGATAACCTTTTTTTGAAGGTTTCAATTTTGTTCTTTGGTTTTCTAGATATTTAATTTTACTTGTTTTCCCATGAAAACTTATTTTTCAAAGGTTTTGCATTAAAATGTTTGATAGGGTGACTGAACAGGCATCTCCCATATACACGTTTTTGACTGTTAAATCATTAAATGTACATGGTTTTTAAGTATAAATGTTTATTTAATGATTGCATTTAAATCTGACATTTGGCCTGTTTACATATATTCTATATAATAGCATTGCTAATAAAAAGTTTTTTCATCAAAACAGATTCATTCAGTGAAACAGAAGAGCAACTATTATTATTTTGCCTTAATTCTTATAAATATACTAAAATGGAGTCATATACTTCTGCAAAATCTGACGATTTCAAGCAACGTTTTATTAAACAAATCGAAGACTAAGTTTTGGCTGATAGGTATACTCTTCAAGAGTTGAAGAGGTGTTTTAACGGTCTGGAAGTTGGTCTGCTGACAAGAGACCAGGTTTCGAGGGACTTGAGGGCGATGCCGACTACTTCCGTTCGTGACCTGTGTGTTGCGAGTAATATAGAATGTGGAGAAAGAGACCTGGAGTTCATGAGAAAGATCAATGAGATACACCGAGAGGTTCAGCGCTCCATGGAGTTGAAGTTAAAGTTTCTTGATTCTTGTTATTAGAGTTAGACGTGTCTGATTAGTTTTTTTTGTATGTAATTGCTACTTTCTTAATACTTCATATTTTAATCGTATTAATTTGTCAGCAATTTTTACATTCCACTGCTTCATTCCAAGCAGGGATTTGCTCTTTAGCAGCACTTGAGTTAGGACAGTAGATTAAGTAGCAGCACCTTGTCTTCAGCAGTTGTTGTACACAAGCAGTACTTAATGGACAGTAGTTGTAGTATACAAACAATAGATGAGGGCCATCAGATGTTATAACCACTTTCAAGGGAATAGTCTAACGCAAACAGCTGCTTATGATGAATCCACTGATGTGAACCAGTTTTGGCTCTAATACATCTGTTCCTTTGATAGGGTTCAATCCCAACAAAAGAGGCGTGTACAAAAGAGGCGCATCAAATTCAGATTATAATATATCATTTAAATTGTGGTCTTTAGTTCTATATCTTTATAAAATAATGTTAAATATAGTATGTATTAGTATTATAATAACCATAATGATAAAAGTTTTTGTCTATGTAAACTATCATGTGAACAAATATTTGATGAATTGACATTCGCACAAACTTTCATTAAAAGCAGTCTTATTTGGCCCAAACAAAACTTGTTCTTAGTTAAGTGTAACAAACGGATTTTCTTTAGTGGATAAGATCAAAATACATCTAACATTCTATAAAAAAACATCATTAACAAAACTATCTCGATGGTTAATAAAAATATTATGATATTGAAAAATAAGATGGTGGTACCTCTTCTTCTAATTTGAAAACATTAATATTGAAATGCTGATGAAATTGTTCTTTTGCAGAATTAATATAAAACTGCTATATTAGCCATAACATAAGAGCAAATACACCCCAAATAGAACAAAAGCAACAAACAAACTACACAGAAGCCTATACAAAATCCAAGTTTTACAAAATTGTTCCAGCTATCTAAGGTGAGATCCGCAATTTTTCTCCTTTTAACCATCCACTGGTATGATTTCATTCTGCCTTTATACTTTCCAGGAGATGTGTTGATGTATCCATATACTTTAGTTCAAAAACCCTCTCGTCTCGGTTCTTCCAATAAAGCTCTAAAAACATTTCATAAATTCAGCCAATTTCACTACATACAAATAGAAAAAAATGTAAATGGAAAGAACTACATTGATATGAAACCACCAAATCACAAAACCACTTTATTACCCTTCGCTTCCACACTTTCAACACATCCAAACACTTTCAACACACATCCAAACAGTGGTTTCAACCACTGTTTTAACCCAACAATGGTTTCAAACCTCCGTTTTAACCGAACAGTAGTTTCAAGCAGTGGTTTGAACAAATATTATTTCAATTTTTAAACTCAACTAAAACAAATTAATAACGTTAAAAATTACGATCATTAATATACCATCATGATGATAGCATACGCATGATTTTTCTTTGCGTTGTGGCATTCATCAAATATTAACACCTTGATAATATCCAACGTTAAGAATCTATGCCTCAATGCATTCCTTAAAATGTCAGGGGTCATGACCAATAGCTGTAAGAATGATGTATAACATATACGTGTGTTCAGTTTAAATTGAAAAATAAAAACTACATGATACAACAAAGGTAAAGAGTAACACAATAAAAGTTTATTACTCAAGACTGCATTTGTCTGGCTCAGGGGTACTTTACGTATTTGATCATTAGTCAAAATTCTGATGAGATTGTATGCGGTCAACAAAAAAGTCAAATGATGACTTGTCATACCTGATTCTGATATCGTTGTTTCTTCCAATCAGCAGCATTCCAAAAATCAACACCTTTTTCACCCCAATACTCCTCCACTTTCAAATCAAGGTGCTTTCTCACATACTCCGCTTGCTAATAAGACAGACAAACCTTCCATTAGTATGCTTTAACCACATGTTGAAAACATGTTCAAGAAACAACTAAGTCAACCGACATACCTATTTGACCAATACAACAGTGGGTACCAACTACCAAGAACACAACAATACACGTGGAGGGTTTTTTCAGCAGATAAGCGTAGTGACATAAAAGCATAATCGCAATCAACGTCTTGCCTGATCCCGTCTCCAAGAACACTACAGTGTTCTCCTTAATTGCCTAAGCTAATGCTTCTATCTGATAACTGCTATATTAGCCATAACATAAGAACAAATACAACCCAAATAGAACAAAAACAACAAACAAACTACAGAGAAGCCTATACAAAATCCAAGTTTTACAAAATTGTTCCAGCTATCTAAGGTGAGATCCGCAATTTTTCTCCTTTTGACCATCCACCGGTATGATTTCATTCTACCTTTATACTTTCCAGGAGATGTGTTGATGTATCTATATACTTTAGTTCAAAAACCCTCTCGTCTCGGTTCTTCCAATAAAGCTCTAAAAACATTTCATAAATTTAGCCAATTTCACTACATACAAATAGAAAAAAACGTAAATGGAAAGAACTACATTGATATGAAACCACCAAATCACAAAACCACTTTATTACCCTTCGCTTCCACACTTTCAACACATCCAAACACTTTCAACACACATCCAAACAGTGGTTCCAATCACTGTTTTAACCCAACAATGGTTTCAAACCTCCGTTTTAACCGAACAATAGTTTCAAGCAGTGGTTTGACCAAAACAGTGGTTTGAACCACCGTTTTAACCCCAACAGTGGTTTCAACCACCGTTTTAACCCAACACTGGTTTCAACCACCGTTTTAACCTAACAGTGGTTTCAACCACTATTTTCTACACAAAACACTGTTTAACCAAACAGTCGTTTGAAACATCTGTTTTATTTTCTAACATCTGTTCACAACAAACAGAGGTTTCAAACATAAAACAGACCTTTGCCAAATACATGTTTAACAACAGACTTAATTTATACTATCTATTACCTAAACCGCTTTTCTGAACCTCAAGTGATGATTGCATAAGGATCCAACATTCCATTCAGATTAGCACCAATAAGATTCTTCGCTGCTAACAGTTCCATTGATATTAGCATAAGAAAGGCTGGTGTAGTAGTCCATATTATTATGTGTAGTAATCCAACTTTTGGTTCACATTAATAAACTTAATTAAAAATCAAAATCCGTTAAATCAGTCGATCATTAGGCACAAATTATCACAAGTTCAAATCATAAACATAAAGCACAATCGGTTTAACAATTGTGAATACAATAAATAATTTTATTTCAACCCTCAAACCTTTGCAAAACTCACCTACATCAACAACTACTGCTACTGCTGCTGAATCAACAACTGCTGCTGAATCAACAACTGCTGCTGCTGAACCTCACAAATTCAATCTTCCTATTCCTGAACCTCACAAATTCAATCATTTTGGTTTAACAATGGTGAATACAATAAATAATATAATTTCAATCAGTCGATTATTAACTGAACCTCACAAATTCAATCTTCATATTCATGCATCAACAACTATTGCTGCTGAATTTGCCGTTGATTCGGCTGCAACACAACTGGAGCTAGAAACCCAACTGTCTATTTCTTCTCTATTCATGGTGAAGTTGCAAAACATTTATATTTTCAGAGGGTCACGCTCAGATTAGGAGGTCGGTGACATTGTCGAGGGTTGTCAGGAAATGCTATCACTTTGCATTTCCTGACAACCTCGACAACGTCACCGACCCCTCCAAGTTTTCCACCAAAACACTCTCACTGGTTGCTTCTTCAAGAAAGTTACATACAGCCTCAAAAACTTGGATTTCTTACCGTTACATCGCTTGCAAGCCTCCACCTCTCCAACAGTTTCTGCTCTACGCCTATAAAATTCAACCAAAACGTTAATAACCATTACGCTTAGCATATTGAAACGTTATACACCGACACTATAATTATCTATATATCTATATATAAAACTGAAACTCATATCTGAAAGTCTTTCTTCTTGCCACCAGACCTTTCTCCGATAACGTTGTCATCAATTCTAACTTCACCTTTATAAGCAAGAACATATCTTCCTTTATAATAACTAATAACTAATAACTCTTAAGTTGGTTCTCATACCTGAAACACTTTCTTCTTCTACCACAGATACATACTGATGACACGGAAATCCCCATTACCTAAATTAACAATCAACTTGTTACTCACAACCATAGTAATTAGTAATTTCAATAAAAAACTCGCTCATCACCATTTGTAAGATCGGGGTATTCATATTTTTTTAACTCTGTATAAGATTATACTGCACAAATATCAGCTCATAAAACTCTGCCAAACATAAATGCTTTTTAACCTAGTAAAATTAGCTCATAATACTCAGCCAAACATAAATGCTTTTTATCCCCTAGGTTATTAATGATATATGTTTGTTTATAGGCTCATAATCTACACATCGAGGGTCAGGTAACGATTAACAACAGGTCATACAAATACAATAATATTCAAATCGATGGTAAAGATGATGAATAAACAGTACATGAAGGTCAAGATTCGGTGTAATATTCAACTACCTGTGCTCTGACGAATCTAAAAACCCTAATATGGTTCTAGTAAATAACCCTAATATGGTTCTACCAAGATTGAATGTTACTAAAGAGATGGAATTGTACCTTTGTGATGAAGATTTTGTAAGGCTGAAGGACGACAGACAGAATTAGGGCAGAAGATTTCGATATGAAGAAGAAATTGAAATAATTCCAGATTCTTGCCAAAGAAGAAAGATTTATCTTTCAAAAGAGGGACCTGCTACTGTGAACCGAATGATTTATCTTTCAAAAGACTGTGAATTTTAGAGAGAGAGAGTTGAGAGAGAAATTGATTAGAGAGGGTAATTGATTGAAGAAGATGATAGGTTATATATCTAGAGCCATAATTTTGAATTTTGAATTTGGAGCCATAATTTTGATTTTGAATCATTAGTGGTTGATTTTGAATCATCAGTTCGTGACTTTTGGAGTTGGCCAGTGGTTTGGATGATCATCAGTATTTGCCCTTTTGCCCATTTAGATACTGATTATATATTTTAGATAGATTATTAATTAATAGATATGATTACTTCTTACAGTGCATTAATTGCTGATTTCTTCTCCCCATGCAATTTCAAACTTCCCCCCTAAAGAAATCTCTTATTTACTAATAATAAAATCTGATTATATATTTTAGAAAGATTTATACATATCTAAATATTGAAAAAGGAATTATGACATCAGCGATTACATGTGGCATACCTTAGAAATTGACACATAGGCAGTTTTACATCAGCTCATAATCTCTTATTATAGATAGTATATATATATATATATACACACATACATATATATATACACATACATATATATATACATACATATATATATATATATATATAGCATCTTGTGTGTGTAAATTTTGCAATGATTGATTCCCTCACTCTCTTTCCTAGTTAATTTCTTAATATGTGAAACTTTTAATGCCTCTTAACACCCTTCAGGAGCGGTATAACAAGTGTTAACGGATGCCAACTACGATTAACACCTATGGATGTTAGAGTATACCAAATAGCCTAATTGTATTAGAGTATAATATAATTATTGTTTCTTTAATTTATTTTATGATATGTTAGTATGTTTTGTGTTATCTTAGGATACTATTTAAGAGAAGTCTTATAATATATTGAAAAAGTTAAATAATCAAACATTAGATATTTACTAAAACTCGGTTTTATGTTGATTCAGTCATATATAGATAACAACAAACATAAATTTATTTAATTATTTATTTTTCCGGGGGGTTAGAATGAGGTGGGGTTGAAGAGGACATTAATGGATTAATTTATCTCATCTGATGTCAATGTTGCTGACATAAAAAATAAAAATATTACGAAATTTGATTCAGTCTGACTTGTGCAGGTATGTATCTCTAGTTACAGGAAGAACAACTGCATTTTTATGTTCACTATCGTTCTTTAATATCATCATACAAATCAAATTCTTTATTAGTAATTATGTTAATAGGTACCGATGATGGCAAGAAACGTGAACCTTTCACCTCTTCTTCTGCACAATGGCCACAATCATGTCGCCAGTTCGACTTCCCTGAAATTCTTTTAGCAACTGAAAACTTTGAAGAATCATTAGTAATTGGGCATGGGGGTTTTGGAAAAGTTTACAAAGGTAACTTTATAGATGGATCAAGTATTTTAGTTGCTGCAGTTAAACGGTTGGACTCCATGTCCAATCAAGGGGCAACGGAGTTTTGGGCAGAAATTGAAATGCTTTCCAAGTTGCGTCACTGTCACCTAGTATCTTTGGTTGGTTATTGTAACTACGAAAAAGAGATGATCCTTGTGTACGAATATATGCCAAATGGAACATTGGAAGATCATCTACATAAACTTGGTACTACTTTGTCTTGGCTTCAACGGCTCAAAATATGCATCGGTGCTGGTCGTGGGTTACACTACCTTCACACTGGTACTGGGATAGAATTTGGTGTTATACATCGCGATGTAAAGAGTTCTAATATTTTGTTACATGAAAGTTGGGCCGCTAAAATTTCAGATTTCGGGTTGTCTAGAATAGGTCCCACAAATCAACCAACGACTTATGTAAACACACTTGTGAAAGGGACTTTTGGGTATCTGGATCCAAATTATTTCACAACTGGACGGCTGACAAGGAAGTCTGATGTGTATGCTTTTGGGGTTGTCTTACTGGAAGTGTTGTGCCGGAAGCGTGCAGTGGATAAAAGTCTTGATGAGGAGCAATGGGGTTTAGCAACATGGGCCCAAGAGTTTATCACAGCAGGCAACTTGAAGCATATAGTAGATTCTGAGATAAGAGGTCAAATATCCCCAAAATGTTTAAAGGGTTTTGTTCGAATTGTAGATAAATGTTTGCACGCCAATCCTAAGCAGCGTCCTACAATGGCTGAGGTTGTGGTTAGTCTTGAATCTATGCTTACTGTACAAGAGAACCCAAATAGTTCGCTGCAAGTTACAGGAAGAACAATATTTGGTAGAATGTTCGATATTTTTCCTTTTGTGTCAACAAGAGGGAACTCTGGTATTTCTACCTCCCATTTAATTTTGTGCACATAGTCTATATATTTAAACGTGTAGATATCCCGACAGAGAAAACCCCGTTAGATCTAACATATGTTCCATTGTCAAATGGGCTATGATCTACGATAAATGACCTGGTGCTCTTGATGCAATGCACCATATTGCTTATATAAGTTTTATATATTAAGGATGTTGTTGGACTTCTAATCGTTTATCTACTTTGATTGTATTGCCTATTTGACTTCAAGTAGTATGATCAATGATGGTCTTCCCCACATTAAATTCTTGTTGCATATGAATGGTGTCACGCTGACCTTTTATTTATATATTGATTCATGATAAGTACTAAAATGGAGAAATATTATTCGGCTATTAGCCATATCCGAATCTAATAAAACCAATACTTGATTGGGTATGGTTACTGTAAATTGGATGTATCAGTATGGTGATGACAATATGCTCAAATAAAAAATTATATAATGTGTTTCTATTCTTTTATTTCAGCCTATGGTGTTTCAGTGGTACAAAATATTATCAAAGGCAAAAAGAGAACTGCAGGTAAAACTATCAGGGATGCCAACAACACAACTGGGGATGTAAGAGAATTTTCTGAAAATGTTGGAATTCCAAACCCAAACTTAAAAGTTTTCATGTTTGCCGATCTAGAAAGCGCTACAAGAAACTTTAGTCAAGATTTGCACTTAGGTAGGGGTTATTTTGGACACTTATTCTTAGGATGGATTGAAAAGAAGTCGTTTGCACCATCAAGATGTGGTGATGGTATTGCTATCGTTGTTAAAAGGAGTCGTTCTATAACCTCTCAAAGAAATGATAAACGCGTGGTACGTATAAATACATATACAACTATTATCTATAATCAAAACAAGACATTTGGATCTCTGTTAAAATTTGTTACACATAATTCTGTAAGCTTGGTGTTTGTGGTCTAACATGTCTTCCTAGAAGCCTCACTAATGATCACAATAACTACTACACTTTGTGTTGCTAAGTATTTTGTTTCACTTATTCTAGAGTAAAATGATGTGAGGATTTTTTGGCGTGATTATTATAATTTATCGCTATTTATTAAGTACTTATGTACAATGATCTGTGATGAAGTTTCTTGGAAAGTTACTGTGACAAGGTAAGTAGCCAATGAGAAATGCCAGGGCAATTATACTAATAGTAAGAACAAGTGCTTTTCCAATTTATTGAGGATCTTGTTCATAGAACAGTAGTAGAATTATTATTTCATGAGTTCTTTTTAACTGAATGTATGTTATGATATTTTTGAGTTCAGGCAGCAGTGAGCTTGTTAGGACAGTTGGTTCATCCAAATATTGTTGGTCTCTTGGGATACTGTCTTCATGGAGACGAAAACTTGCTTGTTTACGAGTACTATGAGAACCGGACATTGGATATATTTTTATTCACAGGTAAACTATATATATATATTGAAACCTAGACGTTTAGTGTTTATCTAAACTGAAATAATGAAATGAAGTAGCTCTGTGACTCAAATAACTCTACAGATGCACCTGATATTTCCAAACCACTTTCATGGGAAGAACGACTCAGAATAATGATAGGAGTGGCCCGTGGACTAACATATTTGCATTCGTCAAAAGATCAAATTGTATGCCATGGTGTTCAGAGTTCTGATATACTGCTAGATCAAGTACTCTTTATTTTTGTGCTTTATGCCAGTGATCAATTACTTTAAAACTTTAGATTTCATGGATCTAGATTAAACCAACTATACATAATATTTCTAATTTCAGGAACTCAATGCAAAATTGCTAGATTTTGGGTTGGAGAAATCTTGCCTTGAATTTGAGCGAACAGGTAGACCCTGAGTATATGAGCACAGGCATGTTACGATAAACTTTATCTACATAATATTTGTAGATATTTTATAAAAGACTAATGATTAACTTTCAAAACTTTTAATATATATTTTGTAAAAACATCTCATGACTTGCAATAAATAAGAAATTATTTATAAAACACATTAGAACTCATATTAATGTACTTGTTCATACAAAATTCAATGCCACTATGTTGGAACCTGAACTGGGAGAGACAATGGATGTCTGACTGCAAAAAGATGAGATTTTGTGTTTATAACAACAAAATTTTTATTGTTACAGGTCATATGATGAGTGACATCTATGGGTTTGGAGTGCTATTGATAGAAATTCTAACAGCCCTACCGGCACTAGGTGAAAATACGCCTGATGAGCAGTATAGTTTGGTAGAGTGGGCACGCCAAATCCTAGCAAACAAAAGAAATCTAAAGGAAATAATTGATCCGCGTCTTGAACAGAATTACCCTCTTGAAAGTGCATTTGAATGCGGGGCACTCGCGATAAAATGTGTTGCGAACAAACGTAACGATAGACCGTCAAGTAAAGAAGTCTTGCAAGTTTTGGAGCGGATATATGCTGTTAGCTTGATATGGAAGGATGCTGACAAAACATGATTGATGGGCAACGTTATAATAATCAATCATGTTTTCTTTTCTTTTTTCTAAATACCAACTCACACAAATTCCACTACTAATAATAAACTACAAATTTTTTCGTCCCCCCTCACCATATGAACTTATTTCTTTTATTAATAGTTATAAGTTATAACAAGTAGCTTGTGACTGACTAGTGTTGTTGTACATTAACACTATAGTAAAAAAAGGTTAATAGAGATCATGCTAATCTTATTGATACACCCTCATATGTTATTTACGCATGCTTTTCCCCTCTATTTCTCTCTATACATATGTATATAGAGAGAGAGAGAGTGGGGTGTACCAATATTAACACGCGTAGATTATTGTGATAGACAGTACCACGACGACTTTTTTTATATTCCACTTTTTTATTATTTAGTTTTTATTATAATTAATTTTATTTTCTTATATACGCCCCGCTTGCAGTATGCTCATATAATGTATATATGCGTGGGCGCTCGGGGGGCAAAAGTGAAAGTGCACTAATTTTAATGTATATTATTACGCCCCGCTTGCGGTATGCTCATATAATGTATATATGCGTGGGCGCTCGGGGGGCAAAAGTGAAAGTGCACTAATTTTAACGTTATTTTACTAATTTCGTGAAAATAACGTTAAAAGAGGGGGACGGTTAATCATGCATCATGTGGTGACGTTGATAGCCAAAACACAAGGGGGTGCATGCACTAATCGGCGTTTGTCTCAATTGCTGAGTGTTATGTGCCTTATGTCCAAGGCTTGATGCAAAACCACAATCGAGCCGGGGGTCTCATTGGAAGCAGCCTCTCTATTCCTACGGGGTAGAGGTAAGGCTGTCTACATCTCACCCTCCTCAGACCCTACCTTAGCTTTGCTATTGGTGGGATATACTGGGTATGATGATGATGATGATGATTTATTTTCTTATATAACTTTTTATACAAAAGTTTTATAAAATTCCGAGTACACCGTTCAATATACCTATTTTTTTCTACGTTTTAATATAATTTCTTTAAAACCAACAAAACAATGGCCTAAGAATTTGACACCTGTACTACAATAAGTTTTATATATAGACGATGTATTGGTGCTAGCAACCCAAACCAAACCTATTCCGAGCGTACGTATCGGTACATATCGGTACCGATATTAGTACAATAGGATTTCCACAGCGCGCAAGGGATTTTCAGTAGTTTATATATATGTATATATTGTTAGAGCCAACGGATATTGTTTATATTGTTAGAGCCAACGGAAGACCAGTTTGTCCTATAAAACCTACTCCATTGGATTGTTTGCCCAAACTTGTTTTAAATACATGATTATTATGAATGTCCAAAAACAAATGGATAGTAAGATTTGTAATACATATGCCCCGAAAGTGACGTAAAATGCACATACCCCAAATTAACATTTCAAAACCGATATTTGCTT
This sequence comes from Helianthus tuberosus, assembly GCA_030545235.1. Classification (NCBI taxonomy): domain Eukaryota; kingdom Viridiplantae; phylum Streptophyta; class Magnoliopsida; order Asterales; family Asteraceae; genus Helianthus; species Helianthus tuberosus. The sequence goes on from CM060363.1 coordinate 135,172,899, forward strand.
CTCAGCGTTTTCTTTCTTTCTTTCTCCCTCGAACAATCCCTATAGACGTAGTTCTTTTTCAACTCATTATTAGTGATAAGTGATAAAAACTAAAACGTTATTCAAAAGTTTATCTTCCCACGTCAAGGAAAAATACAATAAATATGTTTGCTTTGGTACTTAATCTCTGCATATTCGAATTTTGAAAATCTTGCTATATTGAACAAAGTAGATGTGTCAAGAGGGAGTGAAATAAATCAAGGGTTTTAGGTCTCCACTTCCAAAGGCCTCGGAATTCTTTTAAAATATGAGTAGGTAATTGGGTTTAGGACTATCCAAATTGTTCGCGCCGTTCAATTTCTAGATCGGTTGTAAACGAGTCAATTCGCTTGGTTCGGCTTGTAAACGAGACAAACACGAACAAAGGTCCGCTTGGCTAGGTTTAGCTCAAATTAAGTTTATTAATTTATTATATATACACACAAATTACAAATATATTTATAGTTTTATAAATACCCATCTATTGGGTTTGGCCTAATATATGCAAATATACAATTATATCTATACTTACAAGCCCAATCAACCCAATAAAAATATAACACTAAGTTAAATAGTAAAACCTAAGTCGTGAAGCGACAGTCAAGACTTCCCTCTCTCATTAGTCGTCTGTCGTCAATCGTCTTCCGTTATCACCCTACGCCACAATCTTTCCGCTCTGCAGTATGCTCATCACCTCACCAGCCTAAACCTAAACCTGAGCCTTATCCTCGGATAGTCAGACCTCAGTCGTCAAGCGACTACGGAAACATCCCAAATTTATGGTTGTCCACTCGCCGCTGGCTCAGAAAATAGCGCACTTGAAAAATGTTGGCTTAGTTGTAAACGAGCTCATCGGCTCGGTTCGGTTTGTAAACGAGCCAATGACGAGCAAAGGTCCGCACGGTTCAGCTTGGCTACATGAACCTAATTCGCACCAATCTTTCGTCAATGGATCCATTTTTTGCTCGTTTCCAGAAACATATTCAACCACCTCTTGTTCGTTTTCCACCCATTCAGAAATAAAGTGATAACGAGAGTGGATGTGCTTTCTTCTACCATGAAAAACCAGATTTTTTATAATGCAATTGTTGATTTATTATCAACAGGAATCCCCACCTTTTGTTTCTCCCATCCCGAAAATTCTGCGAGTAACTCTCAGAGCCAAACATGCAGTTGCAGTTACTGTGAGGAATTCAGCTTCGCACAAAGATAAGGCCATGGTAGGTTGCTGTTGCGAACACCACGTGATTGGTAAAGATCCAAGACAAAATACATGACCAATAGTACTTTGTCCATCATCTTTGTTGACATTATGAATCAATCACTTTCAGCCACCAATTTAAACTTTCATTTCGTTTATACTTTATCCCAAAGTAAATTGTTCCTCGAAGATAACGTAGAATATGTTTAATAGCAATCGCATGTGATTCTCTCGGGCTTTGCATAAAGCGAGCAGATCTAGAAAATCCACCAAGCCGTAACCTTTTATAAAAAAGCGGTAACGAAATCGTAAAAACGCCAAATTTTTCCAAAATTTACACCAATTTTTCACTACCACCGGAGCGCCAAGCCGTAGCGGAGGTTGCCCCTTCTTATATGCTAGGTCCGCCCCTGTAAAGCGACCAACAACTCCCACTTAATAAGACAAATCTGGACACGTATGTAATAGATAAGACAACCCACAATTTCCAAATTATATATCGCTTGTACTTTTGCTTCGTCTTTGGCTTTCGAAAACTTGACTCCTGGTTCCATCAGACACAAAGTCGGATTACAATCTTTCATACTGGCTCCTTTCAAGATATTCAAGGCGTAGCTTGCTTGTTTGATCTTTACACAACCTTCACATTGAGAAACTTCAATACCTAAGTAATAAGCTAACTCACCAAAATCTGACATCTCAAACCGTATGGCATCATTCTCTTGAATTCATTTATGAATTCCAAACTTGTCCCTATCACAAATAATTCATCAACATATCATAAACTGTGATAATTAAAAGGTGAACTTTAACCATTTTTCGATACTTCTTCCTTTAAATCCTTGTCACAAATACTTTTTCCTTTAAATCACAATGAAGAATTGCCATTTTCACATCTAAATGATGAATCGTCCATCCCTTGCCAGATGTGAGAGCAATCAAGAGTTGTATTGTCTTGAGTCATGATGCTACACGAATACTTCATCGAAATCTATATCGGGTTATTAAACATACCCTTGTACCACCAAATGTGCCTTGTCTTTATTAATCAAATAGTTTGCATATCTCTTGATCTTACACATCCATTTCAGCCCGATAAGTTTTAAGCCTTTTGGTAGTTTCCACATGTAATTTTTCTCTATTGACTCGATCTTGGTTTTCATAGCTTTTATCCACTCCGGTTTTGTTTTTTTCTTAGTTAAAGTTCCTCGGTTCCTTATCAAATAAAAACATTAATTCTTCGTACATTTCGTTTGTATGTGACTCGTAAGACCTTCTAATTGGATTCGGTCCAGGATGCTCATGGTGAACCGCCGCGTCAGAATAAAAGTGGGTTGAGACCCCACTGTTGCTTGATTATGGTCTTTTGTTGCTATTTTGGGCAAATTCTGGGCCCATTTTGCTGTTGCTCGAACTACTTGTAGTTGAGCTACTGGAATGTACATTGTTGGATGATCCGTGCTCGCATTTGTTGCGGTGTCATCACCTAATACAGTCCCAAACGGCCCGAAATCCATATCAACCATGTTACCCCAAGTCACGCTAAGCATACTTGGGTCACTGTAATTTTGTTTTGCATTGCTTGAATTCTACCCACTCTTTTCATCGAAATCCATCTGAACGTTGATAAGAATTTTATTTTCATGTGGGTTAAATAATCGGTAAACGCCAAAGCCGGTTTCCAAACCAAGGTGAACTAGAGGTTTTGATCTATCATCCAACTTTCTTTAATGCTTGTTGATAACTTGTTCTACGCTATGCAATTGAATACTTTGGAACTGTAGGGGGTAACTCTAACCAATGCTTCCGTAGGAGTTCGATTTACGATGGAAGTTGCATGACGAACCGTTTCACCCAAAAAATAATTTGGAACCGATCTAGCCTTCATAATACTCGGTGTCATCTGTAACAAAGTTGGTTACTTTTTTGTCGAGGAGTCTAAGGAGTCGTTAACGTTCGAGCTACACCTTCATTTCACATAATCGCTTAAATTCATGTGAAGTAAATTCATCTCCTCTACAACTTGTATGGAGTGATATTGACTAAACCAAAACGCATGTGGCCAAGACGAGCATGCCACAACCAAGACTCTTCATTAATTTTCTCCTATGGACAAGATGGACTCCCAACCTCGAGTTTAATTTTATAAAGCCAATTTGAATTTCTCGTGACATTCGTAAGCAATCTTCCAGTACTATCATGCATAGTTAGAAAATTATTCTTGTTGGAATTGAACCCTACCAGAGGAACAGATGATAAAAGCCAAAACTGGATCAGAACAGTGGATTCACAATAAGCAGTGCTTATGCAAAGACTTTCCCCTTGACAGTGGCTCTAACAACTGACAGTCTCCAAACACTGATCGTCTCAACCGCTGATAGGCCAAGCACTGATGAAGATTAAAAAATTGAAGCTCTATGTACTGATGTCTCCTAAGTACTGTTGAAGATGAAAGCACTTCCCATTCAAGGACTGATCAACTTTGAAGAAAGCACTGATGCTCAACATCAGTGCTTAGACTACATCAGTGGAAAGTGAAACAGTAGTTTATAGAAGCAGTGTTTATGTAATCAGTAGTTCTGTTATCAGTGGTTGTATGTAACAGTCCTTAGAGTTTGTTAGGTTGTTAGATGTCATTTTCATGGTGACGTCAGCTTTGATTCTCAGTGGTTTGGTCTGTACTATAAATAAAACAGTTTGTACTATTCTATTCAAGGAGTTTTCTCCTTCAATCCAGTCATCTTGTACGATCAACCATTGAGCTCATGCTGAGGGGGAGTTTTAGTATGTAAGCATGTATTGTAATCATTATGTTTTTCAATCATTCGACTTAATGAAAAGCACATGTTTACTAAAAATTATTTCTCTCTGATTGTGTTGTAAAGTATGTTTCCATTTCCGCTGCATTTGATCTTTCTTATATTCATCCATTTCTTCATTAATTTCAAACAAACACAATCATGATAGCCTCAGATCCTAACAATTGGTATCAGAGCTTGGACAGTCAAATTCGATCTAACAATCAATTTGACATAAAAGTTCAGCTCAAAATTTATCGATACAAAGGTTGGTCGTATTTGTTGAAAAACAAAAGTAAAGGATAATCACGTTTAAAGTTGGTTATTCTAAAAACTTTTGTAAAACAACCAAGATGTCATCTATCGCATAAGAGTCACGTAACACTGATAATCTGATATAAACTACCGATGATTGTAAAGTTGGTAAAATTTAATAATCTCGGATTGGATATAACATTTCATAGATTTATGAGTGTTCGTGATGAAAACTGTGTTTGGTTCCATGATTGACTGCTGCTAAGGGTTTATCTCACGTCATTAAAGACTTATGTTAAGAAAAATGGCATTTATGCCCTTGGTAACATATGAGATATGAACAAAACCTTAGGAACAAAATCGTATATGTGAACAACAATTTTGGAAAACCTTCAAAAGTTAAAAACAAAATTGTTTAAAATAAAGATGAAAATCAGTAGTCTCAAAAATTTTGCGTCAGATATAACCATGGATCAACTCAAAACTATGATAGTGAAAGATCAATGTTGTAAAGAGTTTGAAATTAACCCAAAATCTCTTGTGAGAAAAAGGGTGAAATCCTACAAAGGTTATATGTTTGATGCTAAGAAAACCAAATCATGAGTAATGTGAAATTTGGCATAACCTTGTGTGAAAAATGTCCAAATCTCTCAAAACATTGCTGAAAATGATTCTCGAATGCGTATTCCTTCCTTAAAAACCTTCCAGTGGAAGTTTCAGAACTTATCTATGGAAAGGGTGAAAAAGGAAAAGAATAAAAATTACAAAAACTCAAAAGTGTATTTATCTCAAAACTTTTTGAAATCGAAAGAAAAGAGTATAAATCCAAAACACTTAAGAGTCCACAGGAGATCTACACACTTGGTCAAACATTTCTCATCCATCAACCATGTACAATCACTATATCAGGGAAGTTTCAGGTAACAAAGGTACCAATGGATAATTATCTACAAAGAGGCATTGGCCAAATTTTCAGAAAATTCTTCACATGGTACAAAAAGTTCACAAAGGACTTTCAAAACCAGTGTGAACAGGCTACCTCACTATTACAATCATTTAACAAGGAAATGGTATCAAATAGTGGTTATGAAACTTATTTCAAACCACTGACCATCTTTCTAAAGTAGAGAATGAAGTGATTCTGACCTAATTAAAAGTTACATTGACTTTGAAAATGCACCAGATCCAATTGATGCTGTTATCAGAAAGTCTTTACTTGATTTTTTTGGTAAATGTTTCTTGAATAAAACAGGATATATCATTCTTCATTTTTCTTATAGAATGATATATTTTGCATTTTTACTTGTTTTAGATGGTAAAAATCCAAATACCTGTTAGGATGTAAAACCCTTTTATTTTTGCCTAGAGTAATATATTCCTTGATAATGGGTCAAGAGGAGATGGTGTTAGAGTATGGATCATTTCATTCATAAACTGAAGTTTGAATCAGTAATAATAGTTGATAGTTTAACAAACTGCAAACATTTGACTTCTCATGTTTTACTCTAAATCCTCAAAAGATTAAAACACAAAATGAACAATCAAAGTAAAATGTGATAATCATCTGAGATATTTAATCACTGCCAAAATCTATTGAATGTTTAAAACATTAAGTAGATGTGTGATAAAACCTTGAATGCAAAAACCTGTGAATTCTCTGCATTAAAAATCCCTGTCAACCCTGCTGTTATGATTGATTCTGATAAACTTGCTTTTAAAATGTGTTTGTCAAGTATTGGGTTCTGCAGGTAACTCACAATCATCATCAACAGATGCTGGATATGATATTGTGATTTCACAAGTCAAAATCATTTCCTTCATCAGAGCAGTAGATGTACAAAACAGTTGTTAAAGCTCACCCACTGATGTACAAACAGTGTTTGACCAAAATACGCTTCTAAACCACTACCACTACTTCACCCCTAACCACTGTTGATAAAAATCCATCAAAAATGGATAAAGATCATCAGTGTGCCAAACCCATCTTTAAAATCCTTTCACCTTCATTTCAAACAGATGTTGGATCATTAAAGTCACCAACAGATGTTAGCTCAGATGATTCACATCTGCAGCTTCACCTTTTTTTTAAACATCAATCCTTCTACAAATCATCCATTTCACCAAACACTTAACAACATCAATGAAAAGGGATTCTTTCAGAAAGACAATCCTAAAACACTTGTTCTCTTGCTGACATTATACCAGTTCATCAACAAGTCATGTGCTATGATGCATTAAAAGACAGAAAGTTGGGTATTTGTCATGAAACAGGGGCTTCAGCAGTTCAGTGACAACAAGCTTGTAAAACTTGTGCCACAGTCAAAGGATGAGAATCTATTTGGCAAAAAGTGGGTCCTCAAAGAACATAGCATATGCTAGGAGCATGGTTGTCAAGATTTATTAAACACAAACAAGTACAGACACCAAGAGTGTGAAAGCTTACATAAGGGGGATATCAACTCCTAGGCAATAAGCTTAGTATCTTGACTGAGCACAAGCAAGCAGATGTTCCAAAAACCACAGATTGAAGAATATTATGATGTTGTTGCTATTGCTGAAAAGTCCAACTGTTTGTAACTTCAAAATATGATGTTGAATTTTGGTATACTTGTTAAAAAGACTTCTTTTATACAGCACAGTCAAGTAGCTGAAATATATCGTCAAAGATTCAACATCTTATTAATACACCATCATTCACCATCAGACATCACTCTGTGAGGGATTGCTATGAAAAAGGTTTGATTTCTCTGCATCATGTTCCAACTAAAGATCAGCTGGCAGATGTGCTAACAAAATCATTAGACACATCCACCTTTGAAAGCTTGATCTCTAGGATTGGCATGCTAAACATGGAATAACAAGCAAAATCTTGTTTTTCTATGAATAAAAGCATTAAAATGTTTTCAGAAAATCAAAATTCCATCCATAAAAATAGTTAAAAATGAAGATTTTCATTAATCCTTAAAAGTCTGCCATAACCACTGTTTTGGTTCAAACATATGTTCTGATGATTATTGTCCATTGCTGAAAGTCAACCACTGTTTCCTCATTTCCTTGTTAATCACTTTTGTTCAAAATCAGTGTTTTAACCCACTGATGGCTATCCACTAATAGTTAAAAATCAGCCACTGTTTTCATTTCACCACTGTAAACCACCGATAATTGATCCATCAGTGGTTTCCTAAACAACTGTCTTCCATTAATCATCAGCGGTTGGCACGTGGACATTACTTATCCGTCAGATCTTTTGTAACCGCTGCCACGTCAGCATTCACTTTTTCCACTTTATAAAACCTTGATCAAAACCCCAAACAGGGTTTTCACTGTCGAATCGAATTCAAAATTCATTTCTCAAAGCAGTTATCATCCATTTCTCTCAAATCCTTCATCATCTTCTTCCTCTCGCAATCACACGAAAATCGCCATGGCTCTTCCATACAAAACACCTCATAACTACCTGTGCATACTTGAAAAACCAAGTGAAAGCACAACCTTCAACTCCGTCATTGATGCTCTTTCTTCCACAAAGTACAAAACTTTGCTGACTTGTAATGCTCCTATCTTCCTGGAAACTCAAAGAGAATTCTGGAAAAATGATAAACTTGATGTTAAGGACAAAAAGCCCTTAGCAATAAATTCATCAATCCAGGGTATCTCTGTTACCATCACACCACAAACTCTGTCAGAGGTCTTTGAACTCAATGATATTCAAGGTAAAACTCTTTTCCAAAAACAGAGTATCAAACTGATTTTCTTAAGAGAGGGTATGAAGAGGAAATGAAAAGGACACATTACAAAAGGCTGTTTTCCTCCTGCCATGAGGTTTTTATTCCATACCCTCCTCATGTGTGTGTCAAATAAAACAACTGTTTTCAATGAGATACCATTGAAAATTCAATATATGGGTTATGCTATTTTGAATGAAGAAAATTTTAATTACTCCCAGGAAGTTTTCAATGACATGGGTAAGAATATTAATAATATTAATGCTAATCCAAGGAAATCCTTATGAAATAAACAGCCTTTCTTCTAAAACTTTTAGTAGGATGTCAAAACCTTCTAAAACACAAACAGAGGAGCCTGAGCAAAATTTAGCAACTACAACTGCTCCTCGGGTCCCTGCTGTTGAGCCCACTGCTCAAGGTGATCACAGCAGCAAAACCACTGCTGTGAAACCCACACCTAAAACCACCAAAAGACCAAAACAGAAAAAAAATCACAAAAGCCCCACAAACCTACAAAAAAGGTAACTCTGGAAGATGAGATCCCAGAGCAACTACCAGTGACAACACAAAAGTCACCAATAACCACTGCTGCTACTTCCTCACAGCAGCTGGAAGAAAGATCTCAACCTGAGCCTCAAACTCCTCCTGCTTCTTCTAAAAAAGATCAGGTTGTATCAACAGGGACCCCACGTTATGATGCTCTAGAATCACTTGATTCCATCATCCACAGCCCACCTCCCGGGTCAAATTCTCTTTCTACCCCTATCCTCACTACATAAATTCCACCACAAATATTACCCTTGTTGGATGCACTTGATATAGCCCGGGCACAAATCAGTTCTTCTCAATCACCTGTCAATGAGAATATGCCACAACAAGTGACTGAGTATGGTGCTTCTATCATTGCTAACCCACCAACAACTGAGGAGGTTACACTGCAGGAATTACAAGTTATTCTTGTCAGTAGTTCAAGTGGAGCAGCTACTACAAGTGTTGAACCCACTGGTTTACACTTGGACAATAGTTTCATAAGTGAGACTCCCTTGAAGGCAATTTCTTCTTTGGGAACCAGAGTATTTCCAGTATTCACTGGTACACTTAAAAGGGTTACCCCTACTGAAGAAAGAAGTCCCCAGTACCAAGAAAAAGGGGCATCAGTGGATGACTTTTGGGAAACTTTCCCTAAGTCAACTGCTGATACAACTACTGCCAGTGGGAAATCAGATGATCCTATTAAGTTCGGTGATGGTTTAAAATATAGATAATTGACGGAGAGGGTTGAGAAACTTGACACATCTGTTGCAGATATTAAAACTATGCTGCAACAGTTGTTACAAGCACAAAAGGCACCACCCACTACTGCAACATCAACAACATCTGCTCCATCTTCTGCTGAGCTATAGAGTTTATTTCAACCTATGCTTCATCAGCAAAGACAATATGCTGATCAATAACATGAAGTTCAAATTCAGAAGATCAGAAATCTGATGGAAGCTAGGTTCAAGGATACACAAGCAGACATTGTGACACCTGGGTCACTGCGACCATCAAACAAATACCAAACCAATGAAATATTTTATTTCATACTTGGGATTTGTACAAATATGTGTACCATTTGCACATATCAATTCTTGTTCGATTTCGGGCTCTAAATCGCTTTCTGGAAGGTTATACGCGCACTGATGCGTAAATATAACCAGTTTAATGCAACGAACACTCCGGAATAGTGAAATAGGCTTCACATACCTTAAATAACCATTACATAGCTTAGAAATAAGTTTTGAAGGCTTTGGTATGACAAAATCAAGTTTAATCGCTTACAGGGACTAAATTCGACAAACTGCGAAAGTATGCCGATTTGAACTGTAACAGACATTCTGGAACATGACCATGAGTTAAACATACCATAAATATCCTTTTCATAGCTTATAAATAGGCTTTGAGGGGTTCAGTGTGCTAAAATAAACTTTTGGGTCATTCAGGGACTAAAAGCGTCAAAAAGTGCACAAGTTTGCATTTTTGCGCATAACTTACGTTCTGAATACATCCGGACATCCAAAAATTTATGTAAGCACTAAAATATTTTATTTTAGTGTTTGGCATAAGAGAAATCCATTGGTCGTGTCATTTGGATCGTTTTTCGCGCTTATGCGCATTCCGTCGTAATTAACCGAACATCGCGATCGTACGACCAAACGAACGTTGGTGACCGAACGAATAATATTTAAATCCTACAAATATTCTGTTATGATTAAAATCTTATTTTAATCAGGTCCGTGTTGAAAAATAAATTAAAACGCCTAAAAACGTTATTTTTCAAAGTTTAAGCGCGTACCGTGTGTTTCTGCGCAACACAGTGCTTCTACTGCAAAACGCAGACAACGCAGCCAGTCCTGGCAACTGAAATTTATTTCAGTAATATATTGGCGAGTTTATTTTTATAGAGTAATAAAAATAATTTAGAACGCCATAAACCGGGATTTAAACGCTAGATAAAATACTCGGTACCCATTTAAATACCCGTTTTAGCCATATGCCAGGAATATGCTAAGGTATATGCTAAGGATTATGCCAGGAATATGCTTGGAATATGCTAGGAATATGCTTGGAATATGCTAGGAATATGCTTGGAATATGCTAGGAATATTCTATATGGAAGATCCTATAAATACCCCATTCAACCCAAAACCCACAAAAATCTCATCTAAAAGCTCTAAGTTGAAGCCTTTGCTTCATACCTGAGCTACTTGGATCAAGATTAGCTTTCGGGGACCCTTTGTAAGTGTTCCTTCGTTCTTTTATTCGTTTAGCGTTAAAAGGCAAACTTTGTTTGACTTTCTGCGTTGACCAGTTTATGGTCAATGCGAAGTTCGTTCAAACTTCATAACATGAGTGTAATCACGATGGTTATAGTCCCTAGTGACTATACCTACTGATTACCACGTTATCTAGGCTCAGTGACGAGTCGTAGTTTCGGCCAAAATACGTGTTATTGCGTATTTTGTAACCAAACTACTTGTGGGTATCAAAACCGTTTGTTTTGATACCAAACCTGTTTTCTAAACTTAGGTAAGCATGTTTTAACATGCTTAGCTCGTCACTTTTAGTTTAGTGCTTATATAGGGTCGTAAGGTAGCGATCTAAACAATCGCTTATACTTTCGAACCCGACCCGTTTGTTCGATCATTAGGATCCGACCAAACACATTAGGTGACCATAGCTGTATAGGGAATAACCTTCCGAGGTTATAGCTTATGGTCACTTCGTTTAGTTAGTTGTATGATAGGTAGTTTATATGCCTTAGGTAAATTACCAAAATACCCTTTTTACGCCAAAATTCATTTTAAGCATATGTAACATAACCTTTGGTATCTAAACTGATTTGGTAACAATATTAGACATGTTAAGGCATATTTTACTTGTCATAGGACTAGTTAGGCGTTCCGAACGCGTTTTACGCAAACGACGCGTTAAAGTAGCATAAGCTACCTAAACGAGTCGTAATGGGTCGTAAGCACTTAGGTTAGGTTTCATTTTAGTATGTGGGTTTGTTAAACCATATTACATGAGTTCACATACTCATTTGGTTTATGAACCCTCATTCTATCCGATCCTCCGATTTAGATCCGGTATATTAACATAGTTACCTATATTAGGTGCCGTTTGATATCCGTGATCTCTAGCATTGTTTGGTTGTTACTCAAGGACTACTAAGCAATCTCAAGTGAGTACATAGACCCCTCTTTTACTGTTTTCCAAACATTTTGGGGGTGAAACACATGTGCCTAGTTGTTACTTTCATGCTTTCCATGTTTTCATATCATTTGCTTATTATGTTCAATAGTACACTTATAGTACATGATTTAATTGTGTTTTTGCTACGTATGTCCATTGTGTTGCATACTTAGTACATCGTTTTATATTATATTTTATGCTATGTATGTCCATTGTGTGCATACTTAGTACATTGTTTTACATTACATTTCATGCTATGTATGCCTATTGTGCGCATACTTAGTACATTATTTTACATTACATTCTATGCTATGTATGTCCATTGTGTGCATACTTAGTTCATTTATTATTCATCACATGCTTACATTTTGGTATGACATTTGGTTTGTTTAAATGGGACAACGTACATTCATTAACACCGATCATGCAGCTCGGTAGTAGGTAGTGGTACCATAGGAATTGACAACTCCCATTCCTGAAATCCCGGGTTTGTTTGGATTGGAAGGAATGACCGAATCCGAATACATTTCTAGGTGGACCTTAGACTTTGTGCTAGGGTTTATTCTACAGTCGCAAGGCTTGGATGTATGAATTTTCACAATACCGCATAGATGTTTATATCAGTATAGCATGCATTTGTTACACAAAACATAACTTTGATTTAAACCATGTTTTACTTCAATACCCTGTTTTGTGCATTTTACATATGGTTTAGTTGATATATTTCACTTACCATACATAAACATTTTGACATTTATATACACAATTCATGATTCACATTAGACATAAACATTTTGACATTGATATACACAATTCATGATTTACATTAGACATAAACAGTTTGACATTGATATACACAAAACATTTTGACTTTTGATCGTACATAAACATTTTTACTTTGGTGGTTTGGTTTGAGAAGTGATTTAAGTAACGAGGCGTGTGTAATATGATACAAACATGGTGGATACGCCGCTGGTACTTCCTATATATAAGTGCTTGTATGGTATTACATATCGTAGCGTTATTTGAATTATTTCAATTTAGACATATAACATTTTATACAAATAACATACTTTTCACAATACATTGTTTTACAAACAAATTATCTGATATAAACTCATTTTACTTGGTTATTTACTTAACCATGTATTATTCTTTTATACATATATATCATTTGGTTTATTTATCGCTTTTCAAATGATTTCCAAGACAAAGAAAATTACAAGGTTCATGACTAAACATTTTATTAAACATAAGTCATGAATTCTATTTTCACAAAACCTATGTATCTCACAGGCATTTTTATGCTGACGTACCTATTTTAACATGTGTTTCAGGATATGATGCATAGGATTTATCAAGATACACTTAGGTGGACTTGGGCCTTAGTGACAATAAAAGATGCAAGACTGGTTATTTATGTTATATTTCTTTGATTGTCAATGTTGGACTCTATTTGCCCAAGACACATATTAAATTGATGTGGCTAGTACGTTATGATCCAAGTCGAGTCATACCCAATAACGAGCTAGACAAACACTTATATTATTTATTTGTGATATGATCAAACAAATAAATATTAACACTTACAATATTTAGAAATTGGTGTTCTAAATAATTACACTTGAGAAACTAATAAATTATATGGATAATATATTTTGAGAGAATGTTTTATTTTGTTATTTAATGGGTTAAATAACGTTTTTAAAGGTTGTATAAAGTCTTGCATTTATGTAGTGTTATATTTATAAAAGTTATAAATATATAAACCAAGACTTGAATTTTATAAAAGAAATATTTTTTTTTATAAATAAGTGCCCCCCCCCCCCCCTTTTGTCTTACCAAGATGAGATCTTGATCCAATCACAATTCATGCTTTTGCATGTGTTAGAGAGGATGTGATTGGGTGGTCTAACCAAGACTTCTGGTCCAATGGGGTTTCATGCACTTGCATGTGTAAGTTGGCACATGATTGGTCATGGTGGGTGGCAATTCTCTCTCATGGCTCTATAAATACTTGTATGACAAATATGCAAGTGAGGAACTTGCAAGAACTAGAGAAATAGCTCTCTAATTTTCGGTCATCATAAGTATCATTCAAGTGTTCGGTTTTGAATTTTAGTGTTGAAATCCTAGCTACAATCGTAGTGTTTGTTGGAAGGCTTGGGATATACAAGCTTGAGGTCTTCTACACTTGAAGGCAACCGTTCAAGAAGCATCATTCGTTTCATTCTCTTTACTCCTTGGAAGGTAGTATTCTAAACACTCTATGGTTGTGTTTTATTTTGATAGCATGCATGTTCGTATATGGATCCGGGATTGGGTTTTACCTATAAAATGAGTTTTATATCTTGTAAGTAACATGTTTTAAAATAATTATTTCCGCTGCGTTTTTATTTTATATAGATAAAATACTTTGATAAACATGTGAAAATCCCAACAGTGGTATCAGAGCCGCTTATATGAGTGCATGCTTCATAGGATATGAAATTTTCGGGTTTCGGGTTTGGTTAAAACCCTATGGCCGAAATTTTCACCATGGTTATCCCTTTGTTTTTCAAGATCATATTATTACATGCATAAATGAATCTTGAAAAATTATTTTATTTGGATGATTATTTTGTTTGGACAAAAACCCACATTTTTCGGTTTTTCATTCTTGACCGAAAATTGTAGGTTGAAAAAGGGAACCATTTTGCTTCTTGAATTTTATATATTTGGATATATATTTTTTTGGTGTTCATAACCTAGCCATGACCTTGTGTGAATTTGTTGAATGATTGTGTTTGTGATTTATATATAATTATTTCAAAGGGTTGTAATAATTATTATTTTTGTTCTTCCATTTGTAAAAATATGTAATTTATTTATTTTCATTTGGTATGTAAGTAAATAGATTAGGTTCATTTTATTTTACTAGAAAAAACGTATTAGGATATTTTTTTGTAAAAGAAGATGCACACAAAAATGCGTTTTTGGTTTTGGCTATTTTCGGGCCTAAAGGACTTCACGGTTCTTAACGGGATTTTAGCCCGATAACCAAATCACATTTTTTAAGTCCAAAGGAGTTTGGAGCTGAATATAAAAGACATTTGGAAGCTCAAAGAATGTGAAGAGATCACAACACAAGAAGGAGACTTGAAGCATTTGGATGCGGGATCAAGTGGGAGTTCAACGACACATCATTTGTGTCAATATTCACCCCTTAGGAATGACCTTTTGGCACACTTGTTTCGGCTAACAAGTGTGGTCAAAATAGTTGGCTATGGTTATGCACCTAATGATATGTGTGTTGTGCTTGTGTGGTTGTTTATTTTGTTATTTGATGATATTTGGATATGCATGGTTAACAAACTAATAATCAACAACAAGCTTAAAATTGGTTCTTTAAAAGATCATTAAAATTGGTTAATAAAAGGTTATTAAAAATTAATGATTTTATAATAAAATGGGTTTTATTAAAAAGAACCTTGAAAATTTATTTTCACTGAAGTACCAAGGATTTGAATGCATGCAAATGTATGGTACATAAAGTTTTCTAAACTAGAATTTTGAAAACTCAAAAATCCCTTTTATAAAACAAGTCAAACACCATCCTTTTATACAACACTCGAATCACTCCGGAACTCTTTTGTGGGATAAAGGTCACCTAACCACATTTGAGGGAACTTGTCTATTCGAGGTGGGTTTACCATGTTTGTGGGATAAAGGTCACCTAACCACTTATGTGTATAAACTCACACGTGTGTGTAAGTTGGATGACTTGATTTGGAAACCATGAACTTAGGGTCACCGAAGCATGGGGAACAACGGTGTTGATGGGATTAAACATGCCAACTAAACATAAAGATGTTTAACTGATCCCATATGGCTAGAAGTTGCAAAGAGTTGCAATTGTCAAACGTTGACTACCTTGTTAATTTAAATAGAGGGATAAATGTCACCTAACCAATATTTAAATGTAATGTTGGATTCTAGATTTTAATTATTAATTGTCTATGAGACACAAAAGGGTATTAATGATTAAAATATAATAATATCGAAAATACTAAAATTGAACCTTGTTAAATTTTGTAGATGGCCACTAACAATATTACCCAAACCGTCTGTAACCTATCACTAAAAACAATCCTTGACAAGGATCGTCTCAATCATAACACTTCATGGATTAATATCGAAACTTAAGAATCGTTCTCAAGTAAAAGATATCCTATGTGTTGAACGATCCTAATCCCGATGAACATCTTATGGAAGATAAGGATGCCTATAACGATTGAATAAGTATATC
Organism: Helianthus tuberosus; assembly: GCA_030545235.1. NCBI lineage: Eukaryota > Viridiplantae > Streptophyta > Magnoliopsida > Asterales > Asteraceae > Helianthus > Helianthus tuberosus. The sequence goes on from CM060363.1 coordinate 135,188,919, forward strand.
AAGAATACTACGCAAGCCTCATGCCTCATGTTAGGAATTATGATTCCCGAGATTCAAAAGATTTTGAACATCATGAGCATACGACATGATTACCCAATTGTAGGAAATGTTCCTAAGGGTAGAACGCTTCGAAATGGTTCGAGCGCTTCATGCATGTCGAATGGAGGAAACCCAATCGGACTCATCTTATGTCTTTAAGATGAAAAACCACATTGATCACCTCAAAAGGCTCAATATGGATAAAAGGGTTTTATCCATTCTAACGATCAATGAGGGAAGCAACTAGAAAGGGCATCACCCCGACACCAAAGCAAATGTTGAAAATGGAAACGGGTAAATCAAAGGGAAATAATTAGAAAGACTAAAGAGAAACCACCGAAACCAAAAGAGAAGAAGGCAAAGGTTGCCATGAACGATCCATGCTTTGAGTGTGGTGAGATATGGCATTTAAATAGGAATTGTCCAACCTATCTCAAAGAGTTGAAAAACAAGAGGGATGCTAGGCAAACCTTAGGTACAATCTTAATGATACATATTGACCTTAATGATATTTCTTCTAACACATGGGTATTAGATACCGGATGTGGAACTCATATTTGCAATTCATTGCAAAAGGTTCAAAAGAAATAAGCATTAAAAGAAAGGAGACTATGTTTTGAAACTTCCAAATGGTTTGGAAATTTTTTAAAATGTTTTGAATGCTCCTAGTTTGACTAGGAACATTATTTAAGTTTCCTTTATAAGACAATATGGTTTTGACTTAAAGTTTGCAAACATTGACATTTATATCGATGAATGACATGTTTTACTTTAAACCTATGCCTTCAAATGGTATTTATGAATCAGTTCATAATAATACATCATTTGATAGTTTAATGTACCAATCAATCACCAAGAAACTCAAAATGGATTTGTGTAAGATCTATCTTTGGCATTATCGCCTTGGTCATATAAACAGATGTCACATGTAAATACTTCGAAAGAATGGTCTCTCGGAGACAAATGAAATTAGTTCATTTGATACATGTGAATTGACTAAGGAACCCTTTAGTGGGAAAGGGTAAAAGATTTATTAGATATCATACATTCAAATGTATGTGATCCTTTTAAGCCAATGACTAGGAATGGTGATAGATACTTCATTACCTTTTACCAACGACTATAGTAGTTATGGTTATGTGTACTTGCTAAGACACAAAGTTGAAGTTTTGAAATGTTCAAAGTCTTCAAAAGGTGAAGTACTAAATAAACTCTTTTAAAGATCTTCGTTTCGATAGAGGAGGAGTCGAACTCTATTAGATATGGTTCGATCTATGATGGCTAGGAGCACATTATCTCTATCACTTTGGGGTTACGCTTTGCTCTCCGCGCCCCGTAAGGCCCCAACCAAGAAAGTGGATATGACACCTTTTGAAATATGGAATGGAAGGGCTCCATCATTAATCATATTTAAAGGTATGGGTTGTGAAGCTTACGTTAAGCAATACACTCCAAAAAAATTGGAAGTCCGATCCACTAAGTGTATCTTCGTAGGATATCCTAAAGATGGTATAGGATATTATTTCTACGATCCAACAGAGCAAAAGGTATTTGTTGCTCGAAAGGCTGAGTTCTTGGAAGCTAAGTTCCTTATGGAAGGAATTAGTAGAACAATGGAACTTGATGAGGATCAAGAACCACAAGCCAATACACGTTTGGTTGCTACTAGCACTGAACAAGAGGATTGTTGAAAACGATCAAGTGGTTGATCATTACACACAAAACGTTCGCAGATCTGGTAGAATAAGTAGTCCACCTAAAAGATATGGATTTTTCATGGATGGATGCTACGTGGTAGATTCGGGTGAACCTACCACATACCATGATGCAATGTCAAAATCTGATTGTGACAAATGGCTTGAGGCTATGAACGTAGAGATGCAATCCATGTATGACAACCAAGTATGGGAATTGGTTGTACTACCTCTTAACTCCAAAGTAGTTGGAGATAAGTGGGTTTTCAGGAAGAAAACAGATATGCATGGTAACTTGGATACTTATAAAGCGAGACTTATAGCAAAAGGTTTCACTCAAACTCAAGGGGTTGATTATGATGAGACTTTTTCTCCTGTGGTGATGCTAAAGTCAATTAGGATATTATTTCCCATACCTGCATAATATGATTATGAGATTTGGAAAATGGATGTCAAAACGGCTTTCCTTAATAGATATCTTGAGGAAGATGTCTATATAGTTCAGCCTGAAGGTTTTGTCGGTCCAAAACATCCTAAGAAAGTATGCAAGTTAAATAAATCAATCTATGGATTGAAACAACCATCTAGAAGTTGGAATCACCGTTTTGATGAAGAGATTAGGGAATATGGATTCATCAAGAACGTCGATGAAGCTTGTGTGTATAAGAAGGCTAGTGGGAGCATCATCACTTTATTAGTATTATATGTTGATGACATTCTACTATTTGGAAATAACATTCCAACCATGGAAGCTGTAAAATCCTGGCTTGGAAGGTGTTCTTCCATTAAGGATCTTGGTGAAGTCTCCTATATTTTGGGAATAAAGATCTATAAGGATAGATCAAGGCGCTTGATAGGTTTAAACCAAAGTGCATACATTGACAAAGTCTTGAAAAGGTTCAAGATTGAGAACTCTATGAAAGGTTTGGTACCTATTCAAAGAGGGGACAATATTGAGTGCGTCTCAATGTCCAAGCTCAAAGGATGAGCAGGAAAGAATGAAAGGAATCCCATATGCGTCAGCTATAGGGTTCATTATGACGTAATGATATGCACTAGACTGGACAAGTTATGCGCTTTAAGCATAACAAGAAGATACCAGCGAGAAACGGTCATTGAGTGACTGTTATAAATATATTGAAATACCTCAGAAGGACTAAGGATATATTTCTAATATATAGATCTAGTGAAAAAGAACTCGTTGTAAAAGGTTACAGGGATGCGAGTTTCGGAATTCGTTGTAAAGGGTTACATGGATACGAGTTTCCAAACTAATCGAGATGGTTCTCGATCACAATCTGGGTAGCATTGTCCACTACATAATCAGAATACATTGCCGCTTCATTGATTGAGATAATTCATATGGATCTGCCACTAGAATTATTGCCGATCTAGGGGTAGTCCCTGCCATTAAGGCCCCAAGAGATCTTTGTGATAACGAGGGTGTGATTGCTTAAATCAAGGAACCTCGTGTACATCGAAAGACTAGGCACATTGAGCAGAGTTTCAACTACATAAGGGATGAAGTTGAAAAAGGGAAACATATGTATTCGCAAAGTTCACACTGATCAAAATACTGCGGATCCACTCACGAAGCTCCTTGAATGGGCAAAGCATGAAAGGTCATACTTGTGCCTTAGGACTTCGATATTCTAGTGATTGGATTTGATCTATTTTGTATTTGGATATTGGAACAATTGTTAATATAACTCTTTATGGTATTTTGAGTTATGTTCCATTTTAGCATGTTTAAATCCGTGAATAAGTTACTTATTCTAAATGTCCGTAGTCGATCATACTTGTGGGAACAAATATGAATGTAAGACTATTATGAACTTGGATTGGTGGATATTCATTAGGTGTGAATATAGAGCAAAGTGTTGCTACCAAGGTTCATAGATATTTGTGGGATACAAATATTGGACTGACTCGCTCTCAAATATTACTGCATGGAATCATTTGTGATTGATCATAAGTAAATTTGAGTAAAGGAGAATATCATAGTATCCTCAGACCTGAGATACATATTGGGTCTTGATATTAACCAAATATTGTACCTTGACTTATTTCTTCGCTGTCAGTAATATGACAGTACATAAGGCTAAGCTCAGGTGTGGTACAAGGTGATTGTGAGAGACGTATGTAGTCAAGACGGGATTTTTTCCTCTTATTCGTTGAGAGTAAGATGTCTAAGGCCTGCTAAAGTTAAATCAACAGAGAGTGATCACTCTGTGTCTCTGGATTTGACACGACATCTGTAACGAAAGGATAAATGATAGATTCACCTAAATTATGTTCAAGTAAGGGACTTGAAAGGGATGATGTTATTGAATGGCAAATATAGTCATACGTATTGGGGGTAGTAAACCGTAGTTAGGCGTCATTTACTACTTGCATCAATCTTCTATGTATCTTGTGCAAGTGAGAGATTGTTGGACTCTATATGCCCAAGACACATATTAAATTGATGTGGCTAGTACGTTATGATCCAAATCGAGTCATACCCAATAACAAGCTAGACAAACACTTATATTATTTATTTGTGATATGATCAAACAAATAAATATTAACACTTACAATATTTAGAAATTGGTGTTCTAAATAATTACACTTGAGAAACTAATAAATTATATGGATAATTTATTTTGAGAGAATATTTTATTTTGTTATTTAATGGGTTAAATAACATTTTTAAAGGTTGTATAAAGTCTTGCATTTATGTAGTGTTATATTTATAAAAGTTATAAATATATAAACCAATACTTGAATTTTATAAAAGAAATATTTTTTTTATAAATAAGTCCCCCCCCCCCCCTTTTGTCTTACCAAGATGAGATCTTGATCCAATCACAATTCATGCTTTTGCATGTGTTAGAGAGGATGTGATTGGGTGGTCTAACCAAGACTTTTGGTCCAATGGGGTTTCATGCACTTGCATGTGTAAGTTGGCACATGATTGGTCATGGTGGGTGGCAATTCTCTCTCATGGCTCTATAAATACTTGTATGACAAATATGCAAGTGAGGAACTTGCAAGAACTAGAGAAATAGCTCTCTAATTTTCGGTCATCATAAGTATCATTCAAGTGTTCGGTTTTGAATTTTAGTGTTGAAATCCTAGCTACAATCGTAGTGTTTGTTGGAAGGCTTGGGATATACAAGCTTGAGGTCTTCTACACTTGAAGGCAACCGTTCAAGAAGCATCATTCGTTTCATTCTCTTTACTCCTTGGAAGGTAGTATTCTAAACACTCTATGGTTGTGTTTTATTTTGATAGCATGCATGTTCGTATATGGATCCGGGATTGGGTTTTACCTATAAAATGAGTTTTATATCTTGTAAGTAACATGTTTTAAAATAATTATTTCCGCTGCGTTTTTATTTTATATAGATAAAATACTTTGATAAACATGTGAAAATCCCAACAGTCAAGTCATTGTAACTCTTTTAATCAATAAAACAATATTTCAATTTCCATGTGTTATGAAACAATGATTCTGTTACAACACTCCCCGACGTTTCCGCCACATTTTGTTGTTTTACGTGGTCGGGGTGTGACAGACATCAAGGCAATTAAGGCCCATTTACTACAAACCACTAGCACTGCTCCTCCTACAATCATCTTTGTTGACAATCCTCCTAATGAAGCCAAAAAGGGGGAGAAAGTTAAGAAGAAAAAGGGATATGAAGATGGTCTATACATTGAAAAAGATTTAAAATCTAGTCTAGTTGCAGAAATCCCTAGGCCAGATAGTTCAAAAAAGGTTGATGTAACCTTAAATGCTTTTGCTGATGAAAAAGAAAGGCTGAAAAAGGATATGGAGACAAAGGGTCGAACAAGGTTTGAGCAAGAGAAGAAAATTTTGATGGAAAGGGAAGAGCAGGGTACTTCTGAGCCCAAGGATGAGCAAGAAAATCCTAAGCCTAAAAGGAGACAGCCTACTAGAAAAGTAAGGCAACCCAAAACCACACCTTCCAAAGCCACAAAATATACACCTCAAACCCCCAAAAACTCCTCACATCAAACCTCCAAACCAACAGATGTTAAAACACCTGTTGTATCAACAGCTGTTGGTACTTTAGTGGTTTTAACAGATGTTAACCCAACAACTGCCACCAATACTACATCAACACACATTTCAACCACTACCCTCACCATACAACCCACTGCCTCATTACAAACAAAACCACCATCACAAACACCACCTGCTAAAAAGCAGAAGACATCAGATAACACATCATCTGTTGTATTGACAATAGCGGTTGGAGCAGCAGTTGTTTCAACAGCTGGTTGTCAGCCACCTACCACTCAAATCACCACCACTCAACCCACCAAAACACCACCAACCTCTCCTAAACCCAAAAGGAGAAGGATAATAATGGAAGATGATTCTTCACCACCTCCAACATCTTCAAGCCCACTGACCCTTGCTACCATTCCAAACCCTGTTCCACTCTCTTCAGTACAAGATCTAAATCCAAACACTGCCATTGTTCCTGCAGGAGTCCAGTATCCACTAGATTTTCCAGCAGTTAAAGAGGAGATAAAATCCTTCTACTCTGAAGATAACCCTGCAAAAAGGAATCTGCCATCTCTTCAAGGTTATCCGAGGCCTAATAACATAGAAGAATATTTGAAGTTAAAGGCTCAACAAGCAGAAGTTATCTCTAAAAGAAATACAAAGGGAAAATCTGACAACGAGATTCAAAGATACTTTCGATACCTGCTCACTCAAGTCAGAACTTTGGAGCAGTTTTCAAAAGACATTTGTCAGAAACTATCAGAAAGAGATGATGAAAGCCTGAGAAAAGATTACATTGATCACATCATGGCTTTCAAGAAATACAAAGTAGAAAGAGCTCAATATAAAGAATGGACCATTGGTGAGCTTAAAGAGGAGTTAGAAAGAGTGCAAATGATGAACAAAGACAACGTAAAACACACTCCTCCTGTTTGGTCAAAGTACAAGAAAAATGTACCAGAAAGGGCTTTAAAGCTGAAGAGAATGAAAGAAGAGCTTATTGCTGCTGATTATGGGTCAAGGAATCAGGTTAGCAGGTGGAAAGAAGAAAAAGTGATAGACACCTACAAAAGTTTGGAAGAGTTGAGAATGAAAGATCCAAATGTTCCTCAAAAACCTAACTATCCTAAAGCAGTGGTTCCAGCTAAACCACAAAAGTTACAAATCAGGAGATCCACTACTCCACCTGCTACCATCCTTTAGCAAAGAAGGAAAGAAAAGCAGATGGATGTAGAAACTGAAGCAGATATAGCACAAGGGGATTACATTATAAAAATGATCCTTCAACAAATGATAGCAGAAAATCCTGAATTGGCAAAAGCTTCAAACACTTCTCAAAGTGTTATTACAAGGCCTCCATCTCCAAACTCATCATAAATAAAGACTCTCCCAAGAAACCCACTGGACTCAAAGATAATAAAGTGGATGTCTGATCAAAAGACCCATGTATTGACTCTGCTCAAGTCCAGTGGCTAAGTGAAGTACATATCAAGGGAACAAGCACTTGGCCTGGGTGTTGAAGATCTACAGGATCTCCTTGAGCTTCCACTGTGTAGGGATGAGGATGACACTAGTTCCATGGACTTTGAATTACAATTCAAAGGACAAGTCATGGAATATTTGACGAGGCAATAAAAATCCAAGAATAATGAAGAGTTTTGGCATCATCTGTTCCAGGGGGAGATTGTTGGGATTGAACCCTACCAGAGGAATAGATGATAAAAGCCAAAACTGGATCAGAACAGTGGATTCACAAAAAGCAGTGCTTATGCAAATACTTTCCCCTTGACATTGGCTCTAACAACTGATAGTCTCCAAACACTGATCGTCTCAACCGCTGATAGGCCAAGCACTGATGAAGATTAAAAAAATTGAAGCTCTATCTACTGATGTCTCCTAAGTACTGTTGAAGATGAAAGCACTTCCCATTCAAGGACTGATCAACTTTGAAGAAAGCACTGATGCTCAACATCAGTGCTTAGACTACATCAGTGGAAAGTGAAACAGTGGTTTATAGAAGCAGTGTTTATGTAATCAGTAGTTCTGTTATCAGTGGTTGTATGAACAGTCCTTAAAGTTTGTTAGGTTGTTAGATGTCACTTTAATGGTGACGTCAGCTTTGATTCCCAGTGGTTTGGTCTGTACTATAAATAGAACAGTTTGTACTGTTCTATTCAAGGAGTTTTCTCCTTCAATCCAGTCATCTTGTATGATCAACCATTGAGCTCATGCTGAGGGGGAGTTTTAGTATGTAAGCATGTATTGTAATCATTATGTTTTGCAATCATTCGACTTATTGAAAAGCACATGTTTACTGAAAACTATTTCTCTCTGATTGTGTTGTAAAGTTTGTTTCCATTTCCGCTGCATTTGATCTTTCTTATATTCATCCATTTCTTCATTAATTTCAAACAAACACAATCATGATAGCCTCAGATCCTAACAATTCTTCATATGAAATTCACATCTCGATTCACTTGCTTGACCAAGTCTTATCATGTTACGGAATATAATAAATTTATTTCATTATTTTTTGTTCGCCATTGTTCCCTCGAACAAAATAGAGCATTTTCCATGAATTTTTATGCACGACCCATCACCAAATCTCACCCTATTAAGTATCCGTTCGTTTAACTCCACGAAAAAAACTCTCAATTTCCTATCATGTGATTACTTGCCCCATTATACAAATACCCAATATTTTTCTCGCTTGCATTAAACTTGGCAAGAACAACTTTATCTTTATTTAAATAGAGTGAATTTCAAATTTTATCCTTTATCTTTATAGTGAATTTCAGGCAGTGTCCTTTAGCTTTCAAATTGATGAGTCATGTACTTGATGTTTTAAAATCTTGTACATTATGTCCTTTTGCCCTAACCCAGTTAGATTTTTCAAGTTAAATCTGATCATGTGACTTGCACATGAGGGTATTATTGTCATTTTACTTTTCAAGGACTAGTGATGTAAATAAATTAAATAACTAACCATTAAAAAAATAAAAAATAAAAAAATCTCTCACCTCTCTCTCTCCCATTTACCACCAACATCCACCATCTACCATCACCACTACTTCTTCCTACAATTAATTCATCAACCACCCTGTTTTCTCTCCCTAGGTCCAACTTAGCACATGCTCACAGTGGTCATCATTATTAATCAAGGGTTTTGACCGGCGAAGGGACAACCAAATTTGAAGAGTTCAACATACAGGGGGATTTCGAGGGTTTGTTTACCTGTTGTGTTGGCCCTTGTAGTTGGTTAATTGTCTTCACTTCCTCATCAAACGAAACTGCAGCTTCTCGTCCCAGAGTAGCACCCGAATGAGCAGAACCACCTCCATCGGAGCTCCTTCAGACCGCAATGAAGTTGTGGGTTGATGAATAAGAGGCATACCTTAACCTGGTGCAACTTTTCAGTTGTAATTTGAACAGAATCGTTCACTCCTAGGGTTTCCTGATGATCAGAACCACGATGGGAAGATGGAGTCGATTTTGGTGCCAAATCGTTGAAGTCCAGATTGGATAACGACAATCGATTTCGGTCATTATTAGATGGCTTAGGGATCCCTTTGTTACTCAAAATCGACAGCCCTGATGTTGATTTGCATGTAGCACCGTCACTTATACCCTTGTTCTTTAGGGCACCAGCAGACTTTGTGGAGATATGTCGTGATACTAACTCCTCCACCGAATTGGAGGTTGAATCATGGGGAAAGGGTCTGGTGGGAGATTCCCACCAGTTGAAGGATCCATTAATTCACGGTGTGGTGATGGCAGCAGGTGATGTGAGGTGGATAGTGGTGGTGGTGATGGTAGATGGTGGATGTTGGTGGTAAATGGGAGAGAGAGAGAGGTGAGAGATATATCTAATTTTTTATTTTTTATTATTTTAATGGTTAGGTATTTAATTTATTTACACAACTAGTCCATGAAAAGTCAAATGACAATAATACACTCATGTGCAACTCACATGACTAGATTTAACATAAAAATCTAGTTAGGTTAGGGCTAAAGGATATAACGTGGAAGATTTTAAAACATTAAGTACATGACTTGCCAATTTGAAAGATAAAGGACACCACTTGAAATTCACTATATAGATAATGGACAAAACATGCAATTCACTCATTTAAATATATAGTTTGTTGTAAATCATTCATAAAAAAGAAAGTTACATCTACCTGATTCATTTGTTGTTCATCAGTTTGGTCCAAATTTGCCTCTTGCTCACGGAATCGGATGGGACACCTTGAAACAAAGTGCCCATACTCATCCCATCAGTTGCACTTAATACTTGAAAATCTCTTTTTCTTTCCTTTCTATTTTTTTCGCAGTGGTTCGTTGAGGAATTTTGTTGAACATGATCCTGGTGTTATCCTGAACGTGACCACGACCATCACCACTTAAGGAACCCAAATGGCGTCCTCTACCGCTATTACTATCACAACTACTGTTAGAAGATTTAGATTTCGAGTAATGTAACTTACCTTGGCTATCTTCACTTTGAAGTTCATCATTCGTCCTCTTTCTGTAGGCTTTTAGTCTACCGACTATATATTCAAGAGCAATTGTCTTGAGGTCTAAGAGTTTTTCAATCAAAGCCACAATATGTATAAACCACCTAGGAATACTTGTAAGAAACTTCTTTACCAATTTTCATTCTTCAATAATTTCTCTAAGTGTGGCAAACATAGAAGCAATCCTAAACTATTTTGCAGCGAACTAGTCTATCATGCAAGTATCCTTCATCAATAAACCCTTGAACTTGGTTATTAAAGTTGGAAGCCTTACCTCTTTTACTTGTTCAACCCCCAAATTCCTAGTCTTTATTGGCTTCCTACATGTCTTTAGTTGATTTCAGATTAACGATTTGAAGTATCAAATCCTCTGGTATCAATTGGAATAGAATGTGGCTTGATGTAACAGTTGGTATATTACCGCTACATTTCATCACCCAGTTTACTTCCCTTATTTCCGCATATATTTTATTTTATATAAAACTAAACACCATGGATTATCTTTAAATATATATATATTTTATTCAAGCATATGTTATTATTACATACAAAACTATGCATCAAATCATAATTTTTCAATATATTCTATTTAATTTTTTTATAAAAATTCAAATGAATGTTATCAAAGTCAAATAAAAAATTATTTAAGTTAGTTACATATTTACAAAATACATTTATTAATGATATTTAATCAATTATTATTCTCAAAATTTTCAATATTTATATCTTAAATTTTTTTAAACAATTGACGCTTATTTAATTTAGTTATATATTTACAAAATACATTTATTAATGATATTTAATTAATTATTATTCTAAAAAATTTCAAAATTTATATCTTAAATTTATTTTAAATAAATGAGATATAAAGTCATGTTAAAAATTTTCAATTAATAAAGGAACTTATAAAAGATTTATAAAGTATAAGTTTTGAAAATAAAGATTTAAAGTTTTATAAGATTCACAAACTTAAAGGGCATTGTTGTCAATTTGTAGTGTGACATTTGTGCCTTTACGATCATCATATAATTACGAATCTAATGAAATCTTTTATTTCATTCTCGGGATTTGTACAATTACATGTGACAAGTACACATATCAAATTTTGTATGATTCTAAACTCTCGAGAAGCTTTTCTGGAAGTTATATGCAAACTGTTACGTAAACGTAATCAGTTTAACGCGACATACACTCCCGAACAGTGACATAAGCTTAACATACCTTAAATAACCTTTACATAACTTATAAATAAGTTTTGAAGGGTTTGGTAAGGCGAAAACAAGTTTATTCGATCACAGGGACTATTTGCGACAAACTGCAAAAGTATGCCACTTCGTATAGCAACGAACACTCCGGAACAAGATCATAAGCTAAACATACCCTAAATACCCTTAACAGAGCTTAGAAATAAGCTTTGAGGGGTTAGGTGCGAGAAAATATGCAAATTTGATCAACAGGGACTAAAAGAGTCAAAAACTGCGAAAGTTTGCATAAACGTGCATATCTAGCGTTCTGACCATATCCGAACATCCAAATATTTTTAAATCACTAAAATATTTTATTTTAGTGATAGGAATGCAAAAATACCATGCGTTGCGCAATTTGGATCGTTTTCGCGTTCGTTTGAGTTTCGTCGTAATTAACCGAATAACGCGACCATACGACCAAACGAACCAACATCCATTATATTTTCAAGCAATTTCAAGTCCCCTATGCTTTAACATCCTTGTAGAGCCTTGAAATGGTGTTAACGGAGGTTAAATGCATCGAAAAATAAGTTTTTGGGCTGCAGGGACTGTTTCTGCCAAAACTGAAAGATCTGGACAGCAAGATCGCTGGCGGGCCGCGACAGCCTGAGCTGTCTAAGTTGCGGGCGGTGACAACCCTTTGTTTTTGAAACTTGTGGGCTCTTGTGTGATCACCAAGGCTTCTAATCTGGTTCAAACACATGTATGGATGGGATTAATCCTTGGAGAACACACAAAACACTTGGCAATCATTCAATGATTCAAGAAATCCTATAAATAGCAAGTGAATTCTTCATTTCAACTTGCTCATTTCTCATTCTCTTCTCTCTATTGCTCTGATTTGAGGCTACCACATTAAGTTGGAGGCCTCATACTTGAGCATTCTAGTTCATTTTTCCAAACATAGGACTCTTATAAGTGTTCTTTCATGCTTGTTCATTTATTTCAAGCATGAAAGTCAAATAGTGTTTGACTTTCAGATTTGACCATGATTTGGTCAAGATAAATTTCGTTTGAACTTTGCAACGTGAGCGTCATCACGATGGTTATAGTCCCTTATGACTATACCTACTGATTACCATGATGACTAGTCGAAGTGACGAGTCAAAGTTTCGGTAAAAATGCACGATTATGTGCATTTTGCGACAGAACTATTTTAAGGTATTAAAACACTTTTTTTATACCAAATCAGTTTTTTAACTTAGTTAAACATGTTTTACTCGTCACTTTTAGTTTAGTGCTTATTTAGGGTCGTAAGTCAAGTGGTCTTGACAACCACTTAGATTTTCGAACCCGATCCGTTTGGTCAATCATTAGGATCCGACCAAACACGTCAGGTGACCATAGTTATATAGGGAATAACATTCCGAGGTTATACCTTATGGTCACATCGTTTAATTAGTTGTATGATATGTAGTTTATATGCCTTATGAAAATGACCAAAATGCCCTTTTTACGCATAATTTGAGTTTAAGCACATGTAACCAAAATTTTGACACTTAAAATGATTATGCAACATAATTTAACATGTTAGCGCATATAATACGTGTCATAGGACTAGAAAGGCTATTCGAATTCGTTTTTGCGCAAATGACGCGTTAAAGTAGCATAGACTACCTTAACGGGTCATAACGGGTCGTAAGCACTTAGGATAGGTATCAATCAGAATGTAGGCTTTGTTAAACCATATCATATGAGTACCAACACTCATTTTGTTTACAAGACCTCATTCTATCCGATCTCCCGATTTAGGCCTCGATTATTAACATAGTGATCCGATACTAGGTGCCACTTAATTCCTTGATTTCCCGAGCTTTGTTAGGTCACTTAATCAAGGATACTTGCAATCTCAAGTGAGTACATAGCTCCCCTCTTTTATGCTTTCAATTATTTTAGGGTAACTCATATGTGCTAAATGTTTTTCATGTTTTCAAAACAATGATTATGGTTTATACAAAACACAATGATTTCAATGATGTGAACGAACTTGTTGGGGTGTTAGTCGAAAGACATCCGAATGACATTCATTAACTATGATCTAGCCGACCAGTAGTATGTTATGGTACCATATGATCTGACAAATCCCGTTATCGGACTATCCCTTTGGTGGGTAATGTGGTTAACGACAGAAACTGTTATCTGATTAACAAATCATATGTTGGTTTGTTAATCTTGTTAAAAAGGTCTTTCAGGGCCTAGTTAAAGATACCCCATGGATGGAATATCGAGTCACACAAGTTTGAATGTATTCTTTAAAGAACGACCAAAATTTGTATTTCACAATTAAAACACGAACGATTTGAACGATTCGAACGATTTAAACGATCAGAATGATTTGAACGATTGGAATGATTTGAACGAATTGAACGATTGGAATGATTTGTACGATTTGAACAATTTGGACGATTGGTTTATGGTAAGTGATTAGGTAACGAGGCATATGTAATGTGATAAAAGCATGATGGATACGCCACTGGTACTTCCTATATATAAGTGATTTTATCATATTACATGTCGTAGCGCTACTTGGACGAATGTTTTCAAAACGAAGTTACACTACGAGGTTTACTTAAAGATATTAACTATACAATGTTTACTTACAAATAAGATTTACTACTTGGTTTTACAAAGACAAATGTTTTCAGTCAAGATTCATGGCTACAATGATTTTGGTTTTACATATATCAACTTGTAAAGTTGATAAAACATATTGCAATATCAAACACTTTTGATTTCAAGGTACATACTCGACAACTCTCGTAGTTGGACGAGGTGTTGCAATATGGATTCAAAGCCATGAATTTGATATACAAAACCTATGTACTCGCCGGCATTATTATGCTGACTGTTTTCACATATGTTTCGGGTTCTACTATGTGATGATTGTTGATTGCTTGCTACACATAGGATGGACGTGGGCTTTAGTAACTTAAAACTTGAAAGACAATTATTGTAATTATTTGGTTTATTTCAAAACAATGAGACAATTAATGAAATAAAACAAAACTTCAATTACCATGTGTTGTGAAATAATGATTCTATTACGACACACCCCGACGTTTCAGCCGCGGTTTGTTGTATTACGCGGTCAGGGTGTGACAGAAGAGTTGGTATCAGAGCTCATGGTTATAGGGAATTAGGTTATTAGTAATGCTCTTGACCTAGTCTATAACCTTCCTAAGACCCTAACGCAAGTGAACTTGCGTTTAGATTCTTAAATACAATACCAATCACCTATCCTTAGGTGATTAATAAAAAGAAAAACACAATACATTCTCTCGAGTCAATTTTTTTCAAAATATCACAAGAAATCATCTATCCTTAGGTGATTTGTTTTAGGCTTTTAAGCCTTTGGTGTTTTTAAAATCTCGTCAAAGTTTGGGTCTTTATAATGTGAACACATGTAATCCGGAAGGGTGGGTGCCTGTACCTCGAGTTTTCTGTCTAACGCTAGAGTGTTCGTATAAATCCGCAGTATCGGACCAGTCACTCTTACCTGGGAAATCTTTGGGTGAGTGTCCACTTATAGGCTAAAACATCTCTTCGCGATACATTATTATGACCCACTTACTTTGATTAGTCACCGTGACGTTTGTTTGTTTTAGTTAACGAATGAATGGTCACAATCTTCAAGTTTCGTCAACATTTTCAATACCTCTTTTGTTTATCCAAATGTCAATCTCACTCGTTTCTCATGTTTCGTTGTTCCTTTTTAGAAAATGCCTCCTAGACGTGATCAAAATCAGGATGCTACACTCGCAGCCCTAGTCACTCAGCAGATTGCTGATGTGATTCTGAACCTTATTACCCAGATAAATCAAGAGAACAATAATAACAATAACAATGCTCAGTGTAGCTACAAAACGTTCAATTCGGCTAAACCACTGAAATTTTGTGGGTCTCAAGGAGCAACTGCGCTCCTACAATGGTTCGAGAGTCTAGAAAGCACATTCCGACATGTTCAGTGTCCAAATAAGCGAAAGGTTGAGTTCACATCTAGTGTTTTTGAGAAACGAGCATTAACATGGTGGAACGGTGTGATGAGAGATTGGGGTGCCGATGTAGCGTTGGCTCAATCCTAGGAAGAGCTTCGAGCTCTAATGATGAAGGAATTTTGTCTTCTTCATGAACTTAGGGCACTGGAAAGGGAATTCGACGATGTTAAACAAGATAGCGGTGAGCATCGAGCCTACACGAATCGATATAAGGAACTAAGTATGTTATGTCTAACCATGGTTACGCCTTTGGATAAAGTGTGACAACTGTGCTCTGTAAACGACGTACAATGTAAAACAATATCAAATTTCAATAAAACGATGTGTTTTGGTGTTATTATATGTTTATTTGTGCTTGATGATTTTACGATTTGATTCAAGTTCGATTTCAAGCTTTAAATCGCTTTCTTGAAAGTTATACAAAAACTGATGCGTAAACGTAATCAGTTTAATGCGACAAACACTCCGGAATAGTGACATAGGCTTAACATACCTTAAATAACCTAAACATAACTTAGAAATAAGTTTTGGATGGTTTGGTGTGTCGAAAGCAAGTTTATTCGATCACATGGACTATTTTCGTCAAAATGCGAACCTATGCCGATTCGTATGGTAACGAACATTCTGGAACTTGATCATAAGTTAAGCGTGTCCTAAATATCCTTTACATATCTTCGAAATGGGCTTTGAGGTGTTTGGTGCGCAAAAATGAACTTTTTGATCAAACAGGGACTAAAAGCGTCAAAAAGTGCATATGTTTGCATTTTCGCGCATATCTTACGTTCTGAACATATCCGGATATCCAAAAAATTTTTTAATCATTAAATATTTTATTTTGGTGATTGGAATGCAAAAATACCATTCGTCGCTTAATTTGGATCGTTTTTACGTCCGTTCGAGTTTTCGTCGTAATTACCCGAATAACGCAACCGTACGACCAAACGAACCGACATCCGAGATATTTTTGAGCATATTTCATGTTCCCTATGCTTTAACATCCTTATTGTGCCTTGAAAATGGGTTAACAGGGTTTAAACGCATCAAAAACGGTTTAAAAGTGTTGCACGGACCATTTCTGCCATCTTGGCAAAGTTTCTGGATCTAGCTAGTGGTGGCGTCGCGCCACAGCCTAATGGCTGTGTGGTGGCGGCACGCCACCCCCTCATCTGGGCAGTAATGTTATTTTCAGCAACGGGATTGAACTTGGGGGTCTTTTGTGTAACTTTCTCAATACCGTTTGATGGTTTTGGGACACCCCTAGTATTCCAAATCAGTGTGCCTTACATGTACGGTCCAGATCGAAGCTCAATTATCGAGAAACGATCCTAACAGTTCTTGAAAATCTATATATACCTACTTGAGTTCATCCATTTTCCTCACACTTTGATTCAAATTGCTCTAAGTTGAAGTTCAAAACTTTATACCTGAGTATTTTGGATCAAAATCTTCCTTGCTTGGACCCTTTGTAAGTCTCCTTCATGCTTGTTCATGTATTTCAAACATGAAAGTCAAACAGTGTTTGACTTTCTGCTTTGACCACGTTATTGGTCAACACAAAGTTCGTTTGAACGTTGCAACGTGAGTGTAATTACGATGGTTATAGTCCCTTGTGACTATACCTACTGATTACCACGTTGATTAGTCGAAGTGACGAGTTAAAGTTTCAATCAAAATACGTGTTTATGCGTATTTTGCATCGAATCTATTTTCGGGTATCAAAACAAAATCAAACTTGTTTTCCAACTTAGTTAAACATGTTTTAACATGTTTAACTCGTCACTTTTAGTCTAGTGCTTGTATAGGGTCGTAAGTCAAGCGGTCTTGACAACCGCTTAGACTTTCGAACCAGGCCTGTTTGGTCGACCATTAGGATCCGACCAAGCATATTTGTGACCATATTTGTATAGGGAATAACCTTCCGAGGTTATACCTTATGGTCACTTAGTTTAATTAGTTGTATGATAGGTAGTTTATATGCCTTAGGTAAATGACCAAAATGCCCTTTTCATGCATAATTGGATTTTAAGCATATGTAACTTAACTTTTGTCACTTAAACTAATTATGCAACATGTTTAGGCATATAATACTTGTCATAGGACTAGTTAGGCGTCTCGAACACGCTTTTGTGCGAAAGGCGCGTTAATGTAGCGTAAGCTACCTTAATGGGTCGTAACGGGTCGTAAGCACTTAGGATAGGTTCCGATTCAGAATGTAGGCTTTGTTAAACCATATCACATGAGTTCCAATACTCATTTGGTTTACGAGACCTCATTCTACCCGATCTTCCGATTTAGGTGTCGATTTATTAACTAGCGATCCGATTAGTAGGTGCTACTTGAATTCCTTGGTTTACTCGAGCTTTGCTAGTTCATTAGATCAAGGATACTTGCAATTCAATGTGAGTACATAGTTCCCCTATCTTACTGTTTTTCAATTGTTTTGGGGTGATTCATATGTGTTAAACGATTTCGATGCTTTTAAACGACAGTTTTCTAAAACGAATACTATGATTTATATTAAACAAAACGACTTCGATAATGTGAACGAACTTGTTGGACTTATTTACATAACGAATGACATTCATTAATTTTGGCCGAATCGACCAGTATTAGGTTATGGCACCATAGGATTTGGCAAATCCCTTTATCGGACTGCACCCATGGTTATGTATGGGGGTTATGTGGGTAACGACTAAACCTGTTAATTGTTAACTTACCCTTTGGTGGTTTGTTAATACGAGTTGAATGATGGACGAGTTATGAAGGTCTGAATGTTATTATCGAGACGATCAAAAGTAGTTTTCACAATTAATACTAGAACGATTTTGAACGATTGAACGAGAACAATTTGAAACAAGTTAAACGATTTAAAGGAGTTAAACGAATTGAACAAATGATTGGTTTTGGGTTGTGATTAGATAATGGGACGGGTATAACATGATAAAAGCATGGTAGATACGCCGCTGGTACTTCTTATATATAAGTGTTTTTATCATATTACATTCCGTGGTATTATTTAGTTGACTTGGGCAAACGATTTTAAAATGATATCACATGACGATGTTTACTAAACGATATAAACCATACGAGTTTTACTAACAAGACGATTTACAATTTGGTTTACTTAAACAAAAGTTTTGGGTTAAGATTCATGGCTACGAGATTTTATAAACTATAACCAACTTGTTTTGAGTTGATTAATCATGTAGCAATACTATACACTTTTCAAAACAAGGTTTTCAACTATTGACTCTTGTAGTCTAATGAGGTATTGCAACATGTAAACGAGAAATGAATCCGACACTCTTACAAAACCTATGTGCTCGCCGGCATTTCTTTGTTGATTTTGTTTTTACATTTGTTTTAGGTGGTGTTGAATGATGTTGAATGCAACTAGGATGCATGCTCACTTAGGACTGTTCAAGGCCTTAGTGACTAAATAACAAATGATAGATGATGTTTAACTTGCTTGTTCAGTTTCAAAGACAATGTTAATGTTTAATATTTAATAAGATGAAACTTTTTGAATCCATGGTTATGAAACAATAATTCTGTTGCTCCACTCCCTGACATTTTCGCCGCGGTTTCGTTGTTTTAATGCGGTCGGGGTGTGACAGAAGAGTTGGTATCAGAGGACATGGTTATAGGGAATTAGGTTATTAGTAATGCTTTGACCTAGACTATAACTTTTCTAGGACCCTAACGCGAGTTCACTTGCATTTAGATTTTTAAAACAATACCGTCACCTATCTTTAGGTGATAACCACAACGAGAACACAATAACAAATCCGATTTGAAAATCAATCATCTATTCTTAGATGAATTCTTATAAGGTTTTGAACCCTCTAAGTTTTGAAAATCTTGTTAAAGTTTGGGTCTTATAATGTGAACACGTGCAATCTGGAAGGGTGGATGCCTGTATCCTGAGTTTTCTGTATAAGGCTAGAGTGTTCGTACAAATCCATGTAATCAGACCAGTCACTCTTACCTGGGAACTCTTGGGGTGAGTGTCCACTTATGTGACACCCGTGTCACTGCGACCATCAAACAACTGCCAAGCCAATGAAATATTGTATTTCATACTTGGGATTTGTAAAAATATGTGTATCGTTTGCACATATCAACTCTTGTTCGATTTCAAGCTCTAAATCGCCTTCTGGAAGGTTATACGCGCACTGATGCGTAAATATAACCAGTTTAATGCAACGAACACTCCGGAATAGTGAAATAGGCTTAACATACCTTAAATAACCTTTACATAACTTAGAAATAAGTTTTGAAGGCTTTGGTATGGCAAAATCAAGTTAAATCGCTTACAGGGACTAAAGTTGACAAACTGCGAAAGTATGCCAATTTGAACTGTAACAGACATTCCAGAACATGACCATAAGTTAAACACACCTTAAATATCCTTTATATAGCTTAGAAATAGGCTTTGAGGGGTTTGGTGTGCTAAAATAAACTTTTGGGTCATTCAGGGACTAAAAGTGTCAAAAAGTGCACAAGTTTGCATTTTCGCGCATAACTTACGTTCTGAATACATCCGGACATCCAAAAATTTATGTGAGCACTATAATATTTTATTTTAGTGTTTGGCATAAGAAAAATCCATTCGTCACGCATTTTGGATCGTTTTTCGCACTTATGCGCATTCCGTCATAATTAAGTGAACATCGCGTTCGTACGACCAAACGAACCGACATCCGAGATATTTTTGAGCATGTTTTGAGTCCCCTATACTTTAACTTCATTTTAGAGCCTTGAAATGAGGTTAACGAGGTTCAAACGCATCGAAAAAGGCCTTAAAACACCACAGGGACCAAAACTGTCAATTTTGAAACTTTTCTGAAGCTGGTGCATGGTGGCGTAGCGCGACTGCATAGGGCCTTTACCGTCGCGCTACGCGAGCACCTTATCTGGGCAGAAATATCAGTTTTGCACTTTCGGGACCAGATTCGATGTATAAACAGCTGTTTAATTCACAACCACACATTCTAACATGCTTAGTCAGCTGATAAGGATGGAATTTAGGCACCATAACTTTCCGACACTTGTACGGATACGACTAAGGCACGATATTCGACAAGCGATCTTAACGGTTCGGGTATTCCTATAAATACCCATCCACCCCCATTGCTAAAATCACTAGAATCTTGATCTTAGGAACTCTAAGTTGAAACCATTGTTTCATACCTGAGATTCTTGGATCGAGATTAGCATTCGGGGACCCTTCGTAAGTATTCTTTCGTTCTTTTATTGCTTTTCGAGTCTTTCGAGTCTGAAAGTCAAACTTTGTTTGACTTTCTACATTGACCAGTTATGGTCAATGCGAAGTTCGTTTGAACTTCGCAACGTGAGTGTAATCACGTTGGTTATAGTCCCTTGGGACTATGCCCACTGATTACCACGTTGTCTAGGGTCGTAGGGTAGGCGATCTAATAAATCTCCTATACCTTCGAACCCGACCCAGTTTGGTCGATCATTAGGATCCGACCAAATACATTAGGTGACCCTAGTATAGGGCATAACCTTCCGAGGTTATACCCTATGGTCACATCGTTTAAGTAGTTGTATGATAGGTAGTTTATATGCCTTAGGTAAATTACCAGAATACCCTTTTCATGGATAATTGGTAATTAAGCATATGTAACCTAAACTTTTGTCACATAACTGATTATGTAATATGTTTAGGCATATAACACTTGTCATAGGACTAGTTAGGCGGTCCGAACGCGTTTCACGCGAACGACGCGTTAAAGTAGCATAAGCTACCTAAACGGGTCGTAATGGGTCGTAAACACTTAGGTTAAGTTTCATTTAGTATGTAGGCTTTGTTAAACCAAATGACACGAGTCTCTACACTCGTTTGGTTTACAAACCCTAATGCTACCCGATCTTCCGATTTAGGTCCGGTTTATTAATGTAGTTACCTATAGTAGGTGCCGTTTGATTCCGTGATCTCTATCTTTGCTTGGTGGTTATCCTAGGACTTCTGAGCAATCTCAAGTGAGTACATAGACCCCTCTTTTACTGTTTTCCAAACTGTTTTGGGGTGAAACACATGTGCCTACTTATTACATTCATTCTTTCCCGTTTTCACATCATATACCTGCTATGTTCGTTAGTACATTATAGTACATGATTTCATTACATTTTATGCTATGTATGTCCATTGTGTGCATACTTAGTACATTGTTTTACATTACATTTTGTTGCATATGCTCATCCAGTATATGAACACATTATATTACATTTTGAACCGTTTATAACTATTTAACTATGTGAACCGTTGTAATCATTTGTATCGGTGAACCGTTTGTACCTGTGAACCGTTTGTATCTGAGAACCGTTTGTATCTGTGAACCGTTTGTATCTGTGAACCGTTTGTATCTGAGAACCGTTTGTATCTGTGAACCGTTTGTATCTGAGAACCGTTTGTATCTGTGAACCGTTTGTATCTGTGAACCGTTTATATCTGTGAACCGTTTGTATCTGTGAACCGTTTGTATCTGTGAACCGTATTTAACCATACATAAACATTTCTACTATTGTTAAACATTACTTTGGTGGTTTGGTTTGATTAAATGATTAAGTAACGATACGTGTGTAATATGATACAAGCATGGTGGATACGCCGCTGGTACTTCCTATATATAAGTGTTTGTATGGTATTACATATTGTAGCGTTATTTGAATCATTTCAGTTTGATACATATAACATTTTATACAAATAACATACTTTTTACAATACATTGTTTTACAAACAACTTATCTTATACAAACTCATTTTACAATGGTTAATCATTTAACCATACATTATTCTCTTATTTATACATATCATTTGATCTTATCATTTTTCAATTGATTTACAAAACAAAGCAAATTACAAGGTTCATGACTAAACATTTTCTCAAACATAAGTCATGAAACCTATTTTCACAACACCTATGTATCTCACAGGCATTTTTATGCTGACGTACCTATTTTCACATGTGTTTTTCAGGAGCTGTTGCATAAGATGATCAAGATACACATAGGCAGACTTGGGCTTTAGTGACAATAAAAGATGCAAGACTAGTTAATTATGTTGTATTTCTTTGTTTGATAAGACATTGTAACATTTTTAATCAATAAAACGAAACTTCAATTGCCATGGATTTGAAACAATTAATTCTGTTACAACACTCCCCGACATTTCCGCCACGTTTTGTATGTTCTACGTGGTCGGGGTGTGACAGAAAAGATGGTATCAGAGCCAATGGTTATAGGGAATTAGGTTATTAGTAATGCTTTGACCTAGTCTATAACCTTCTTAGGACCCTAACGCGAGTTTACTTGCGTTTAGTCAAAAAAAAAATACTGTCACCTATCCTTAGGCGACTACCACAACAAGAACATAATTTTCGAAACCGCTTTGAAAACTAATCATCTGTTCTAGGATGATTGATTACTAGGTTTTGAACCCCTTTGAGTTTTCAAAATCTCGTCAAGGTTTTGGGTTTTAAATAATGTGAACACGTGCAAACTGGAAGGGTGAATGCCTGTATTCTGGGTTTTCTGTCTAGGCAAGCACTTCGTATACATCTCATCAGACGCGAGACCAGTTGTGCTTACCTGGGAATTCTTGGGATGAGTGTTCACTTATAGGCGAGCATGTCTTCGCGATACATTATTTTTGACCTACTTACTTTGATTAATCACCGAGGTCGTTTGTTGCTTTGTAGTAACAAACAAATGACCACTACCCTTGCTTTCATCAGATTTGTTTCATCTCATTCTTTTCGTCTAATTCTCTCACTCGTTTCCTTTCATGTTTTCTCTTTTAGAATGCCTCCTCGACGCGAGAACCAGATAGCGACTGCCGAACTGGCAGAAATCATTGCGCAGCAAATGGCTGCTCAATTCCCAAACCTCTTTGCTCAATGGAATCAAGCCAACAACAACAACAATGGTCCATGCAATTTCAAGAGTTTTAACTCGGCGAAACCACTCAAGTTTAGTGGTTCTGAGGGAGCGACAGGGCTTCTTCAATGGTTCGAGAGCATTGAGAATACCTTCCGCCATGTGCAGTGTCCTGACAATCGCAAGGTCGAGTTTGCTTCGAGTGTGTTCCAGAAGAGAGCCCTTACGTGGTGGAATGGGGTTATGAGAGATCGTGGTGCGGAAGTTGCTCTAGCACAGACATGGGCTGAACTTAGGGCCCTTATGATGAAGGAATTCTGTCCTCGACACGAGATCAGGGCTTTGGAAAGGGAATTCGACAATCTTGAGCAAGACAGCGGTGAGCATCGAGCCTACACGGACCGTTATGAAGAGTTAAGTCTGTTATGCCCAAACATGGTCACGCCTTTGGATAAGGCAATCGAAAAGTACATTGATGGCCTCCCTGACTCAATACAAGACATTTTGACTGGTAGCAACCCTACTACAGTTAGACAGGCCATTGAGCTATCTGCAACCTTGACTGAATCAAAGATCAGGAAAGGTAAACTTTTCCGAAAAGGTGACAAGAAGCCGGTCGAAGAATCGAAACCAATCGAGGAATCAAAGATCATGGATGAACAGACTGGATCCGCTAAGAGGTCAAAGAAGCGAAAGGCTTCTCAGAACTACGCTGTGGTCGCTCACAATGATCAAGCCGTCCTCAACCAACCAGCTCAACCCCCTACCAGGAAACCCTACAACGGAACTGCACCCTTGTGCAACCAATGTGGCCTACATCATCATGCTGGGGTGAAGTGCCGCACATGCCAAGTTTGCGGACTTATAGGTCATACAGCTAGGGTTTGCCCAACCGCAGCTGCACCAAATCAATCTGGCAACAATCCTGCTCAAGCTCGTTTTCCACAGGGATCTTGCTACAACTGTGGCGAGATGGGCCATTTTCGTAGGAATTGCCCAAGGCTTGCTAATGCAAATCCAGCGCAGGGATGAGCATATGATCAACCAGAAGACAACATCGTTTAGAAATAATCACGTCTTATGTATTATTTTCTTTTGTTGTCAAGATCCAAGAAACAGTTGTTATCGTTGTTTATAAATAAATCTTTTACATTGCAATGTATTTATGTGATTGTATGTATAAACAACATATCCCCTACAATACCGACAATCAAGGAACCGCATTCCTTGAAGAACAGACTACTCCCAAATTTCTTCCATTGTATGATCTCTTGCGTTTTTCACGAAAATCCTAAGTACCCGTTTCTTCCAAGAGAAACGAAGTACGAGGTGCCAAGTTAATAGCAATCAATAACAAGATAATAACAATTAAACAACTATGTGATTATGCGCTTATGAACATTACAAGACAAACTGTGCGGACTGTGCAAGGAATTACGTAATTATGGATGCATACATAATTATGGAATTTAGTGCACAGAAACCACAGCAAGCTTTGTCATGTACCTAGAAGTTAACCCTATTCATTTCCAATTCTGAAGAATATCCGTTGAGGAAAATGACTCCGTTTGTGCATTTTCGTTCTGAAGAGTATTCATCGAGGGAAATGAATATCCGTTTATTTAATCCTTCATTTCCGAACCTGAGGAAACAACCGTTGAAAATGACTCCGTTAGTTCACTTTCGTTTCTGAAGATTATCCGTTGAGGAAATGAATATTCGTTGTTTAATCCTTCATTTCCGAACCTGAGGAAACAACCATTGAAAATGACTCCGTTTGTTCATTTTCGTTTCTGAAGATTATCCGTTGAGGAAATGAATATCCGTTTATCTATCATTTTCATTTCCGTTTCTGAAGAAGCAACCGTTGAAAATGACTCCGTTTGTTCATTTTCGTTTCTGAAGATTTGTCCGTTGAGGAAATGAATATCCGTTTGTCTATCATTTTCATTTCCGTTTCTGAGGAAGCAACCGTTGAAAATGACCCCGTTTGTTCATTTTCGTTTCTGAAGATTTGTCCGTTGAGGAAATGAATATCCGTTTGTCTATCATTTTCATTTCCGTTTCTGAGGAAGCATCTGTTGAAAGTGACTCTGTTTGTTCATTTTCGTTTTCGAAGATTGTCCGTTAAGGAAACGAATCCCCGTTTGTTTATTCCTTCATTCCTGCTTCTGAAGAATACTCGTTGAGGAAAATGACTCCGTTTGTTCATTTTCGTTCTGAAGAATGTCCGTTAAGGAAATGACAGGATTATGCCTTACATATCTCTGGTGGTTATCTGACACAAAGTCACAAATAGACTCCTACGAATTAATTTCGGGACGAAATTTCCTAAAGTAGGGGAGACTGTGACACCCGTGTCACTGCGACCATCAAACAACTGCCAAGCCAATGAAATATTGTATTTCATACTTGGGATTTGTAAAAATATGTGTATCGTTTGCACATATCAACTCTTGTTCGATTTCAAGCTCTAAATCGCCTTCTGGAAGGTTATACGCGCACTGATGCGTAAATATAACCAGTTTAATGCAACGAACACTCCGGAATAGTGAAATAGGCTTAACATACCTTAAATAACCTTTACATAACTTAGAAATAAGTTTTGAAGGCTTTGGTATGGCAAAATCAAGTTAAATCGCTTACAGGGACTAAAGTTGACAAACTGCGAAAGTATGCCAATTTGAACTGTAACAGACATTCCGGAACATGACCATAAGTTAAACACACCTTAAATATCCTTTATATAGCTTAGAAATAGGCTTTGAGGGGTTCAGTGTGCTAAAATAAACTTTTGGGTCATTCAGGGACTAAAAGTGTCAAAAAGTGCACAAGTTTGCATTTTCGCGCATAACTTACGTTCTGAATACATCCGGACATCCAAAAATTTATGTAAGCACTATAATATTTTATTTTAGTGTTTGGCATAAGAAAAATCCATTCGTCACGCATTTTGGATCGTTTTTCGCACTTATGCGCATTCCGTCGTAATTAAGCGAACATCGCGTTCGTACGACCAAACGAACCGACATCCAAGATATTTTTGAGCATGTTTTGAGTCCCCTATGCTTTAACTTCATTTTAGAGCCTTGAAATGAGGTTAACGGGGTTCAAACGCATCGAAAAAGGCCTTAAAACACCACAGGGACCAAAACTGTCAATTTTGAAACTTTTCTGAAGCTGGTGCATGGTGGCGTAGCGTGACTGCATAGGGCCTTTACCGTCGCGCTACGCGAGCGCCTTATCTGGGCAGAAATATCATTTTTGCACTTTCGGGACCAGATTCGATGTATAAATAGCTGTTTAATTCACAACCACACATTCTAACATGCTTAGTCAGCTGATAAGGATGGAATTTAGGCACCATAACTTTCCGACACTTGTACGGATACGATTAAGGCACGATATTCGACAAGCGATCTTAACGGTTCGGGTATTCCTATAAATACCCATCCACCCCCATTGCTAAAATCACTAGAATCTTGATCTTAGGAACTCTAAGTTGAAACCATTGTTTCATACCTGAGATTCTTGGATCGAGATTAGCATTCGGGGACCCTTCGTAAGTATTCTTTCGTTCTTTTATTGCTTTTCGAGTCTTTCGAGTCTGAAAGTCAGACTTTGTTTGACTTTCTACATTGACCAGTTATGGTCAATGCGAAGTTCGTTTGAACTTCGCAACGTGAGTGTAATCACGTTGGTTATAGTCCCTTGGGACTATGCCCACTGATTACCACGTTGTCTAGGGTCGTAGGGTAGGCGATCTAATAAATCGCCTATACCTTCGAACCCGACCCAGTTTGGTCGATCATTAGGATCCAACCAAATACATTAGGTGACCCTAGTATAGGGCATAACCTTCCGAGGTTATACCCTATGGTCACATCATTTAAGTAGTTGTATGATAGGTAGTTTATATGCCTTAGGTAAATTACCAGAATACCCTTTTCATGGATAATTGGTAATTAAGCATATGTAACCTAAACTTTTGTCACATAACTGATTATGTAACATGTTTAGGCATATAACACTTGTCATAGGACTAGTTAGGCGGTCCGAACGCGTTTCACGCGAACGACGCGTTAACGTAGCATAAGCTACCTAAACGGGTCGTAATGGGTCGTAAACACTTAGGTTAAGTTTCATTTAGTATGTAGGCTTTGTTAAACCAAATGACATGAGTCTCTACACTCGTTTGGTTTACAAACCCTAATGCTACCTGATCTTCCGATTTAGGTCCGGTTTATTAATGTAGTTACCTATAGTAGGTGCCGTTTGATTCCGTGATCTCTATCTTTGCTTGGTGGTTATCCTAGGACTTCTGAGCAATCTCAAGTGAGTACATAGACCCCTCTTTTACTGTTTTCCAAACTGTTTTGGGGTGAAACACATGTGCCTACTTATTACATTCATGCTTTCCCGTTTTCACATCATATACCTGCTATGTTCGTTAGTACATTATAGTACATGATTTCATTACATTTTATGCTATGTATGTCCATTGTGTGCATACTTAGTACATTGTTTTACATTACATTTTGTTGCATATGCTCATCCAGTATATGAACACATTATATTACATTTTGAACCGTTTATAACTATTTAACTATGTGAACCGTTGTAATCATTTGTATCTGTGAACCGTTTGTACCTGTGAACCGTTTGTATCTGTGAACCGTTTATAACTATGAACCGTTTGTATCTGTGAACCGTTTGTATCTGAGAACCGTTTGTATCTGTGAACCGTTTGTATCTGTGAACCGTTTGTATCTGAGAACCGTTTGTATCTGTGAACCGTTTGTATCTGAGAACCGTTTGTATCTGTGAACCGTTTGTATCTGTGAACCGTTTGTATCTGTGAACCGTTTGTATCTGTGAACCGTATTTGACCATACATAAACATTTCTACTATTGTTAAACATTACTTTGGTGGTTTGGTTTGATTAAATGATTAAGTAACGATACGTGTGTAATATGATACAAGCATGGTGGATACGCCGCTGGTACTTCCTATATATAAGTGTTTGTATGGTATTACATATTGTAGCGTTATTTGAATCATTTCAGTTTGATACATATAACATTTTATACAAATAACATACTTTTTACAATACATTGTTTTACAAACAACTTATCTTATACAAACTCATTTTACAATGGTTAATCATTTAACCATACATTATTCTCTTATTTATACATATCATTTGATCTTATCATTTTTCAATTGATTTACAAAACAAAGCAAATTACAAGGTTCATGACTAAACATTTTCTCAAACATAAGTCATGAAACCTATTTTCACAACACCTATGTATCTCACAGGCATTTTTATGCTGACGTACCTATTTTCACATGTGTTTTTCAGGAGCTGTTGCATAAGATGATCAAGATACACATAGGCAGACTTGGGCTTTAGTGACAATAAAAGATGCAAGACTAGTTAATTATGTTGTATTTCTTTGTTTGATAAGACATTGTAACATTTTTAATCAATAAAACGAAACTTCAATTGCCATGGATTTGAAACAATTAATTCTGTTACAACACTCCCCGACATTTCCGCCACGTTTTGTATGTTATACGTGGTCGGGGTGTGACAACTTATAGGCTAAAGCATGTCTTCGCGATACATTATATTGACCCATTTACTTTGATTAGTCACTGTGTATCGTTTGTTTATTCGAGGTAATGAACGAATGATCGCCTTCCTTGAGTTTTGTCGATGTTTTCAATACCTCTTTTGTTTATCCAATTGTCGATCTCACTCGTTTCTCATGTTTCCTTGTTCTTTTTAGAATATGCCTCCTCGACGAGATGCACAACCTCAAACCAACGCCGAAGTCGCAGCCCTTGTCGCTCAGCAAATGGCTGCTGTGCTTCCGAACCTAATAACTCAGATTCATCAAATATACAACAACAATAACAATAATGCTCAGTGGAGTTTCAAGAATTTCAATTCGGCTAAACCATTGAAGTTTTCTGGGTCCCAAGGAGCAATTGCGCTCCTACAATGGTTCAAAAGTATCAAAAGTACCTTCAGACATGTGCAATGTCCGAATGAGCGTAAGGTTGAGTTTGCGTCAAGTGTTTTCGAAAAGCGTGCTCTTACATGGTGGAATGGTGTGATGCATGATAGGGGTGCCGATGTGGCCATGGTACAAACTTGGGAAGAGCTTCGAGCACTCATGATGAAAGAGTTCTGTCCCTGTCACGAGATTCGGGCTTTGGAACGAGAATTTGATAATCTGAAATAAGATGGGGGAGAACACCGTGTGTATACAGATCGTTATGAGGAGCTCAGTTTGTTGTGTCCTACTATGGTTACCCCGTTGGAGAAAGCGATTGAGAGGTATATCGATGGTCTGCCTAATACTGTGCAGTATGCTGGTACCGCACCTCACTATGCTCGATGCAATGGTCATCATGCTGCCCAACAGGCTTGTAAACAGTGTACTACTTGTGGTAAACTTGGGCATCTGGCCAACATCTGTCGTTTAGGTCAGAATCAAGCCGCTCAGAATCCAGCATAGGTTCAGGGAAATGCTGCTAGATTCCCACCCGGTTCATGTTACAATTGCGGAGAAATGAGTCATTTCCGTAACAATTGTCCGAGGCTTGCGAATCCGAATGCTAATGCGAATGCAAATGTGAATCCCGCTCGTGGATGAGCATACTACTTGAATGCAAACGAGGCGAGGGCTGATAACGAGGTTGTTAATGGTACGTTCCTTGTTAACCAACGACCTACATCTGTCCTGTTCAATTCTGGTGTCGATAGAAGTTTTGTTTCGTTATCATTTGAGCCTTTGCTTGCGATACCTAGAACTAAACTGAGGAAACCCTAATCTGTCGAATTTGCTACTGGTAAACCTCTTGTACTCGATTCTGTTATTCGCTATTGTCAATTGAACCTCGATAACCATCTTTTTCCGATTGACCTCACACCGATGCAACTTGGGAGTTTCGATATTATCGTAGGGATGGATTGGTTAACTAAGTTTCATACTGAGGTGGTTTGTTTCGAGAAGATTGTTCGTATTCCTCTTTCGTCTGGCGAAGTTCTAGAAGTTCTTGGCGAGAAACCATCAGGTGGTTTGAAACTCATGTCATGTACGAAAGCCCAAAGTTATTTACGAAAAGGATATGTGGCCTTCCTAGCACATGTCACCGAGGAGAAAGGCAAGAACAAGTGTATTCAAGATATTCCGATTATTCGAGATTATCCCGAGGTGTTTCCTGATGAACTGCCTGGTTTGCCTCCAGTTCGTCAAGTTGAATTTCATATTGATCTTGCACCCAATGTCAACCCGATTGCGAAAGCACCTTATCGTCTTGCACCATCTGAGATGCAAGAGTTATCTAAACAGCTTCAAGAGTTATCTGATAAAGGATTCATCCGACCAAGCTATTCACCTTGGGGTGCTCCCGTTCTTTTTGTTAAAAAGAAAGATGGGTCTTTTCGAATGTGTATCGATTATCGTGAGCTTAATAAGCTTACCATCAAGAATCGATATCCCCTACCACGAATTGATGATCTCTTTGATCAGCTGCAAGGTGCATCATATTTTTCTAAGATCGATCCGAGTTCTGGGTATCATCAACTTCGTGTATTCGAAGAAGACATTCCCAAAACTGCTTTTCGCACGAGATATGGTCATTACGAGTTCACTGTCATGGCTTTTGGTTTGGCGAATGCCCCAGCTGTCTTCATGGACCTAATGAATAGGGTTTGTAAACTTTATTTAGACAAGTTCATCATTGTATTCATCGACGATATTCTCATTTATTCGAAGTCTCGAGCCGATCACGACAACACCTTTGTCTGACACTGGAACTCCTGAAGAAGGAACAACTTTTTGCTAAATTTTCCAAGTGTGAATTCTAGCTTAAGGAAGTTCAATTTTTGGGTCATATTGTTAACGAGCAGGGTATTCATGTGGATCCATCCAAAATAGCTGCTATTAAGGATTGGAACACACCTACGACACCCACAGAAGTTCGTTCTTTTCTTGTTCTTGCTGGGTATTATCGATGATTTATTTCGAGCTTCTCGAAGATCGCGGTTCCACTCACTGCTTTGACTAAAAAGAATAAGCTTTTTGAGTGGGGACCTAAACAAGAAGTAGCGTTCCAAACGCTGAAACAAAAACTCTGTGATGCTCCTGTTCTATCTTTGCCTGATAGAAACGATGATTTTGTTGTCTATTGTGACGCGTCGACTCTAGGCCTTGGTTGCGTTCTTATGGAACGAGGTAAGGTTATAGCTTATGCATACTGAAAGTTCACCAGAAGAACTACACGACTCATGATCTTAAGTTGGGTGCTGTGATATTTGCTCTAAAAATCTGGAGACACTATCTTTATGGTACAAAATGTGTGGTTTTCACAGACCACAAAAGTCTCCAGCACATTCTCAATCAGAAGGAGCTGAACATGAGGCAACGACGCTGGGTTGAACTCTTGAACTATTATGATTGCGAGATTCGCTACCATCCTGGAAAGGAGAATGTCGTAGCCGATGCACTTAGTCGAAAGGAATGAGCCAAGCTTAATTCTGTTCGAACTCTATCCGATGGTCAATCTCGTGTCCTTCAAGCTCAACGATCATGTGTAACCAAAGGCTTACAGAAATATGAGTTACCATTTCAACTTGATCTTAAACTCGAAACGAAAGACGATGGGTTACTCTATTTCAAGGATCGTTTATGGATTCCGAAACAAGAAGATCTCCGCACTTTAGTGATGGACGAATCTCACAAATCCCGATATTCTATCCATCCTGGTGCTGAAAAAATGTACAAGGATCTTCGTACTCAGTACTGGTGGCCTGGTACGAAGAAGGATATTGCTTTGTATGTATCGAAATGCCTAACTTGTCTCAAAGTCAGGCTGGACATCAACGGCCATCTGGTTTGCTTGTACAACCAGAGATACCGGTATGGAAGTGGGAGAACATTGCGATGGATCTCATCACTAAGTTACCGCGTACATCTAGAGGTCACGATGCTATTTGGGTTGTTATCGATCTACTAACGAAGTCAGCTCACTTTATACCGATTTACGAGGATCTATCTGCTGATAAACTTACAAAGATTTATGTTGATGAGATTGTATCTTGACATGGTGTTCCTTTGGATATCATATCAGATCGTGATGCTCGATTTTCATCTAACTTTTGGAAGACCATGCAATCTGTTTTTGGAACCCAACTAAATCTAAGCACTGCTTATCATCCCCAAACAGATGGACAATCTGAGAGGACTATTCAAACATTGGAGGATATGCTTAGAGCATGTGTGATAGACTTTGGTGGTAATTGGGATTTTCATCTTTCGTTGATCGAGTTCTCTTACAACAACAGTTATCATGCTAGCATTAATATGGCACCGTTCGAAGCTTTATACGGTCGAAAATGTCGTTCACCTGTCTGTTGGAACGAGATCGGTGAAGCCCAGCTTACTGGACCTGAGCTCATTCTGGAAACAACAGACAAAATCAAGAAAATTCGCGATAATCTTATGATAGCTATAAGCCGTCAAAAGAGTTATGCGGATATGCGACGCAAACCCTTAGAATTTCAAATCGGAGACCGTGTCCTACTCAAGGTGTCACCTTGGAAAGGAGTGGTGAGATTCGGAAAGAAAGGAAAACTTGCACCACGATATGTTGGACCATTTAAGATTGTTGAAAGAATTGAAAAGGTTGCCTATCGACTAGAGCTACCTCCTGAACTTGGCAATATTCACCCAACATTCCATGTGTCCAATTTGCGAAAGTGTTTAGCCGATACTGATCTTCACATTCCACTCGATGAAATTCATGTTGATGAAACGATGCACTTTGTCGAGTAACCTGTGGAGATAGTGGACCGTGAAATTAAACAGTTGAAGAACAAGCGAATTCGATTGGTCAAAGTTCGCTGGGAGTCTAAACGTGGCCCAGAGTTTACTTGGGAACGTGAGGACCAAATGAAAGCGAAATATCCGCATTTGTTTTCACAAGTTTCCTCTAGTTAAAAATTTCGGGATGAAATTTCCTAAAGTCGGGGAGACTGTGATAACTGTGCTCTATAAACGATGTACAATGTAAAACAATATCAATTATCAATAAAACGATGTGTTTTGGTGTTATTATATATGTATTTGTGTTTGATGATTTACGATTTGATTCGAGTTCGATTTCAAGCTTTAAATCGCTTTCTGGAAAGTTATACGCAAAATGATGCGTAAACGTAATTAGTTTAATGCGACAAACACTCCGGAATAGTGACATAGGCTTAACATACCTTAAATAACCTAAACATAACTTAGAAATGAGTTTTGGATGGTTTGGTGTGTCGAAACCAAGTTAAGTGTGGTAACGAACATTCCGGAACTTGATCATAAGTTAAGTTTGTCCTAAATATCCTTTACATAGCTTAGAAATGGGCTTTGAGCTATTTGGTGCGCAAAAATGAACTTTTTGATCAAACAGGGACTAAAAGTGTCAAAAAGTGCATAAGTTTGCATTTTCGCGCATATCTTACGTTCTGAACATATCCGGACATCCAAAATTTTTTTGTAATCATTAAAATATTTTAATTAGTGATTGGAATGCAAAAATACCATTCGTCGCTTAATTTGGATCGTTTTTACGTCCGTTTAAGTTTTCGTCGTAATTACCCGAATAACGCAACCGTACGACCAAACGAATCGACATCCGAGATATTTTTGAACATATTTCATGTTCCCTATGTTTTAACATCCTTATTGAGCCTTGAAAATGGGTTAACGAGGTTTAAACGCATCAAAAATGGCTTAAAAGTGTTGCATGGGCCATTTCTGCCATTTTGGCAAAGTTTCTGGATCTGGCTAGTGGTGGCATCGCGCCACAACTTAATGGCTGTGTGGTGGCAGCACGCCACCCCCTCATCTGGGCAGAAATTTCATTTTCAGCAATGGGATTGAACTTGGGGGTCTTTTGTGTAATTTTCTCAATACCGTTTGATGGTTTTGGGACACCCCTAATATTCCAAATCAGTGTGCCTTACATGTACGGTCTAGATCGAAGCTCAATTATCGAGAAACGATCCTAACGGTTCTTGAAACTCTATATATACCCACTTGAGTTCATCCATTTTTCCTCACACTTTGATTCAAATTGCTCTAAGTTGAAGTTCAAAACTTCATACCTGAGTATTTTGGATCAAAATTGATGCCTGTGAGTGTTATATAGTTTTTAATGTATATTTTAAGCCATTTTTAACACTTTAGTCAAGTTTTAAATTTATAAAACACGATATTTACTAACACTAAACAAACATATGGGCAAGTGCACCCATCGTGAGCGTAGTATAGTGTTGGTAAGATACCGAGGTCGTCCAAGGACACAAGAGCTTTTAGTACCGGTTAATCCTCAACGTCTAATCAAATAAAAAATTTAGAAAAAAAGTTTTTAAACAAGAAAATAAAACTAACTAAAAATGCTGAAAATAAAAATAAAAATAAAACAGATAGACAAGATGAATCACTTGGATCTGACTCGCCTTTAGTGTAACCTTTGATGTTTTCCGCACTTTTGCACTTTTTAAGAGATTATCTTAGTTATAGTAGTAGGACCCTCTTTTGAAGGTGACGTTACCCTCAACCCAATAGTTTGAGTCAGCAAGGATACAATCCTAAAGGGTTGGATTATTGGAAGATAATTAATTAAGTTATTAATGCGTAATGTGGTAGGCCCCTCTTTTGAAGGTGACGTTACCCTAGGCTAAGTAGTTTGAGTCAGCAGGGACACAATCCTAAATAGTTGGGTTATTGTAATAATAGTAGTTTACATATGAGGGGATCAAGGAGTTCGGACCCCCGCCATCCAATACCAGTGGGTATTGAAGGAGGTCCTACTAAACTAGACCCAGGTCTATGCTGGATCTATACACTGAGCAAGGCAAGACACTTACCAAACCATTCTCTTAACCCCCGACCAGGTAGCCAACATATCTCCATATAGACCATGGATATATGAATGGTGTAAATCTTTTATTATATATAGACAGTAAAATAACGCCAAAACACCACGGACAAATGATAAGGAAGTTTCACCTTCAACATAAGAAACTAGTTATTAAAGTCATTAATACAAAACCAAATAAAAAGTGCGAAAAGATTAAAAAATAAAAGTATTATACTAAATGCTTGTCTTCACCAAGTGATGTAAGAGACTTAGGCAAACATGGCCTTTGATTGTCAAGAACTCTTACTATCAATCTTGGATCCTGAGACTACTACACACACTCTATGATGAATGATGGATGATGGTGGTGGATGTGGGTGTTGTGATGGTGGTGGAGTGTGGGTGAAGTGGGAGAGAGGTAGTTTGTCAAGGGATGCCTTTGTAATGAACCAAGCACCCCTATTTATAGCATGTACAGAAGCCCAGACACGGCCCCGTGCCCACTGGGCACGGCCCCATGTCCACCCATCTTCTCTTTCTTCATTAATTGCAGTTTGTCTTCATTAGTTGACCACGCCCCTGTGTCCGCTGGGCACGACCCCGTGTGCAGAAGCGTATCTGTACTATCAAGATTTGCTTGGATTCTACGAATCTTAGCGTTGACCACGACCCCGTGTCCGCTTACCACGCCCCCGTGTTGGGAAATAGAAGCTTCTACAGCTTTGTCTTTTCTGCAGACACTTTGGCACGCCCCCGTGTTCAATGAGCTAGGGGCGTGTTCAGCCTTCTGATGTCTTGTTTTTGCTTGGGAAGATGTTGTCGAGGGGCCGGGCATGCCACGTTTATTCCTTTTCTTGTATTATTGTTAGATATGGCTGCATTTTTGCTTCTTTTGTTCATTTAAGCTCATTTAACCCTGAAAATACAAAAGGAAGACAAAAGCACACTTTTTCCAACATTAGTACTAAAAAAGGTTAGTTTAATGCCTCATTTGATGTAATTTATATGTTGCATTTTACACACATCAAATACCCCCACACTTGAATCTTTGCTTGTCCTCAAGCAAAACTCTTTATTTTGTGGCGTACACACCCAAATGGAATGGGTAGAAGAGAAGGTTTTGGGCTTGTCTTGAGTGTCGGGATTCCAAGATCTTTATTAGGTTTTATTTTTATGTTATTTACAATCCTATTCGTTATGATTTATTTAGAACATTTCATAAGAGAAATTACTTATTTTGGCATAACATGCCTTTTTAAAATTCCATTTATATACAAGTTCACATACCTCACGGGGGATCACTCAACACTCGGCCGAAGATGTATTTTTGTGAAACACTCGAGGCCGGCATGGAACTTACTTCTACCATATGCTTGCCAAGCAATCAATCATCCTCCTTTTTAGCTAAAAACCTTTGTAAATATCAAGAGGACTTTGGGGAAGGGTTAGGCTTGGGTGAAAGGTAGGTGGTTTTGGGTTAGTGGTTAGTAGAAAAGGGCGAAAAGCGTAAAAACGTCGGTTTTCGTAAAACATTTTGTTTTTGTGACTTTTTATTTTAATGAAGCAGTTTTTCAAACAAAGTTTCTTTTGATGAACTTTTTTGTTTATTGCTAAACTTCATCATCAATTTTTTTTATAAGAACTTCACAAGAAAACCGAGCTTTGTACTAAAATAAGGGGTTTAAAATGAAAAAGGGTTTTGGTGGGTGAAGGGTGTTTGTTTTGGGTTTAGAAATGAAAAGGTTTAGGTTCAAAGGGGTTAACTAGGGGGATTTTGGGTAGGTGGTAAAAAAAAAGAAAAATAATGGTGTTGAAATAAAAAGGGTTAGTCCTAATGCCTCTGTCGTTTACTTACTTGGGTTTATGTTGGTAAGGACCGGGAATGTATTGTCATGGCAAGTTCTAGAGTCGTAAGAAACCAAGCGGCTATTCACATAAGAAACGAAAAATGAACATTTAGTTTAAAGATGTGTATTTGTATGCTCAATAAAGGCTCAAAACTCACTTTTTGTGGGAATGGATTTTTAATGTGATCGAGTATTTATAATCAAATTTTAACTAGATTTGTTATGCCATTTCATAATTTTCTTATGTTGGTTCTTTTTTATCACGACGCTATCGGTTGTAAATTTATAAAAATATAACCTTTTTAGAACTTGTTATTCCCAATTTAAACCAAGACAAGTAAAAAAATGAGAAGTTTTTGAAAAAAAAAATTGGGGTGTTTAGCGGTTCCAATAGAGTTTTGTGTAAGGCTTGTAATTAGGACTTGCAAAATTCCAGGTTTTAGCATCCCCCCACACTTAAATTACACATTGTCCTCAATGTGTCCCAAAAATAAGTTTTTAGGTTGATTGAATGCGTAAAAAGGTGTGTTAAACAAAATTTTTCTGTTACTTGGCACCTGGACACGAGCCGTGGTGTCCGGGCACGGCCCCGTGTTCAGATTGCCAGTAACAAAAATAAAAAAAAATAACAGAAGGCTGGGCACGGGGGCGTGTTCAGCGAACACGCCCCGTGTCCAGTTACCTGAACTGGGCGTTTTCTGCAGACTCTTCACCACGGGGCCGTGCTGGCGGGACACGGCCCATGCTGAACTTGCTGTAATGAAGAAAAATGTTCGGGAGGCTCTGTTTTTGTTCATGGGGTGTTGTTTCAAGTCTCCCTTAGCATCCTTCACCATCC
Organism: Helianthus tuberosus; assembly: GCA_030545235.1. Taxonomy (NCBI): domain Eukaryota; kingdom Viridiplantae; phylum Streptophyta; class Magnoliopsida; order Asterales; family Asteraceae; genus Helianthus; species Helianthus tuberosus. The sequence continues at coordinate 135,226,948 of CM060363.1, forward strand.
AAGTGTGTTTTATTCCTGAAAATTAAAAAAAAATAGACTAGGAAACATAAAGATTAATCTAAACTAAACAATAGATAGTTCCGCGGAATGCCTCCGTGGTGCGCCACGTTTATAAGGGTCCTTGGCTAGAGCCAAAGCCAGTCATATGTAACTCAAATGGGATGGTTTGCATCCCATGTTGCACCGTCGGAGAGCATCATCCAAACTTGAGTCTATGACTTTCATGTAATTGACCGGGTCGTCGTCTTCTACTCTTTTTCCAACCCCAAACGTCATCTCCTTGTCCCTAACCCTCAATGTTAGTGTTCCCCTATTCATGTCTACCACCGCGTGAGCCATGGCTAGGAATGGTCTTCCTAATATGAGTGGTACTTCGGTATCTTCCTCCATATCTAATATGACAAAGTCGGCCGGGAATACAAATTCCCCGACTCTAACCAATAGATTTTCGGCGACACCTTGTGGATATTTAATGGACCTATCGGCGAGTTGTATGCTCATTTTTGTAGGGGTTGTTTTTCCTAGGACGAGTCGGTCGAACATTGATGCGAGCATGAGGTTAATGCTAGCCCCAAGATCGGCTAGTGCATTACGCATGGGTGATTCTCCAATTCAACAAGGGATGGTAAAGCTTCCCGGATCGATCTTCTTTTTCGGGAGTTTGTTGAGTAGCAAGGCGGAGCATTCTTCGCTTAAATGAACTAATTGCAATGATTCAATCTTCCTTTTGTGAGTGAGAAAGTCCCTCATAAATTTTGAATATTTAGGCATTTGAGTTAGGACATCGACAAATGGAATATTAACATGCAATTGTTTTAATAAATTTATGAATTTTGTGAATTGCTCAGCGGTCTTTTGGCGAAGTAACCGACCAGGGTATGGCACCGGAGGATTACCCGGAGGATTCTTGGTGGGCTCTTGACTTGGTGGAGGAGCCGTCTCTTGTTGAGGCATCGGTGAAGTTGTGGTTTGGCTAGATCGGCTCTTTTCGGTTGGGGGTATCGGAGGCTTTGGGTTCTCAATGTGATGAGATGCACTTGCGCCTTTGGGTTCGTTTCGGTATTGCTTGGTAACGCGCCTTGAGGTCTCTCGTAGAAATTTTTAGCTGGTTGATTTATTTGTGTTTCGATATTTTGAATGCTAGCTTGTTGATTTCTAAAGTTCGATTCCAATTGTTGAAATCGATCCGAGTTTTTCTTTTCGGTGTCAGAGATGAGGCGAGAGACCGTATCCTCAAGCCTCTCTCGTCCCCCTTGTTATTGTTGAGAGAAATTTTGTGACTCGTTTATTGGTTGTTGAAAGTTTGTTCGTTGGTTTAGATTTTTTTGGTTACTACTATTGCCGGGGTCTCTCCAACCAAGGTTAGGGTGGTTACGCCATCCTTGGTTGGAGGTACTCGTTGGAGGACCTGACGGCCTAGGTCTATTATCAATGTAGTTAACCGTTTCTGTTTGATTATCCATTTCTTTCATACAACTCCAATTTTCATGTGGTCCACCACACCCCTCACAAGCCATAACCGAGGTCGTTTTTTCCATTTCTAACCTTTTGATTTTCGAAGAAAGGGACTCGATTTGGGCTTCCAAAGAGGTGCTTTCGTTAACCTTATGGGCGCCCGGGGCAATATATTTTGTGCCTCGGGGAGTGTGCCACTGAAAATTGGTTTGAGCAATTTCCTCAATTTGATTCATTTGGGCGACGATTACATAAAAGTCCCCCGTAGCTAGAATAAAGTGTCTGCCTTGTGTGTGGCAGCAACCCGTTGTAGAAAGTGGATACTTGTTGCCACACCGCAAGACCATGATGGGGACACTTTCTTAGTAGCTCCTTGAACCTTTCCCAAGTTTCATATAAGGATTCCACATCCTCTTGTGAATATGTATTAATTTCAGTCATTAACTTAGCCGTTTTAGCGGGAGGGAAATATTTATATAGAAATTTTTGGGCTAGTTCATCCCAGGTGTTTACCGAACCAACTGGGAGGGTGTTAAGCCAAGCCTTAGCTCGGTCTTTTAACGAAAATGGAAACATTCGGAGGCGGATGGCCTCGTTTGATGCTCCATTGATCCGAAAAGTATCACATATTTCTAAGAAGTTGGTAATATGTAAATGGGGATCCTCGTCCGCAAGCCCATGGAAGGTTGCGGAGTTTTGGAGCATTTGTATCAAATGTGGCCGAAGTTCAAAGTTGTTGGCTTCGACATTTGGTGCATTGATAGCGTCGCCGAGATTACCTACGGTGGGTCGTAGGTAATCCATGAGGGTACGTTGATCCGCCATTGGAAGTGGGTCCCCTGAAACTTTCTCTTGGTTTTAAGCTTTAAGTCTTCTTCTTAAAAAGCGTTCGGGTTCGTCTAGAGGTTCTTTTATGTCTCTACTGGAACTGGAGCTCATACACTGCGTAGAAAGTTCAGATGTGGGGCTTGTGTTCCAAGTCCTACAACAAAAACAAAAAGAACGTGGGTCAGAAGCTTCACCACGGCCACGTGCTCAGATGAACAAGGCCCGTGGTCAGAGATACAGTAATTGTTTTCCGGATCCCTGTTACTAGGGAGCTCGACATGGCCTCGTGTTGCACCGACACAGCTCTATGCTCAGCTCTCTATAACTCAGAAAATGAAAACTACAGTAACAATGCTGGGCATGGCCCGTGTCCGACCAGGCACGGCCCGTGCTGAGCTCTGCAGAAGCTGAAAAAATCTAAGAAAATCCTAAAAAAGAAAGAAAAATAAGAAAAAATGATTAGGCCGTTGATTCCTAACTTTCTTAAAATACTTGTGTCCCCGGCAACGGCGCCAAAAACTTGATGTGTGTGAGTGTTATATAGTTTTTAATGTATATTTTAAGCCCTTTTTAACACTTTAGTCAAGTTTTAAATTTATAAAACACGATATTTACTAACACTAAACACACATATGGGCAAGTGCACCCATCGTGAGCGTAGTATAGTGTTGGTAAGATACTGAGGTCGTCCAAGGACACAAGAGCTTTTAGTACCGGTTTATCCTCAACGTCTAATAAAATCAAAAATTTAGAAAAAAAGGGTTTTAAACAAGAAAATAAAACTAACTAAAAATGCTGAAAATAAAAATAAAAATAAAACAGATAGACAAGATGAATCACTTGGATCCGACTCGCCTTTAGTGTAACCTTTGATGTTTTCCTTTCTTTTGTACTTTTTAAGAGATTATCTTAGTTATAGTAGTAGGCCCCTCTTTTGAAGGTGACGTTACCCTCAATCCAGTAGTTTAAGTCAGCAAGGATACAATCCTAAAGGGTTGGATTATTGGAAGATATTTAATTAAGTTATTAATGCGTAATGTGGTAGGCCCCTCTTTTGAAGGTTACGTTACCCTCGGCTAAGTAGTTTGAGTCAGCAGGGATACAATCCTAAGTAGCCGGGTTAATGTAATAATAGTAGTTTACATATGAGGGGATCCAGGAGTTCGGACCCCCGCCATCCAATAACAGTGGGTATTGAAGGGGATCCTACTAAACTTGACCCAGGTCATTGCAGGATCTATACACTGAACAAGGCCAGACGCTTACCAAACCATTCCCTTAACCCCCGACCAGGTAGCCAACATATCTCCATATAGACCGTGGAGATATGAATGGTGTAAATCTTTTATTTTATATAGACAGTAAAATAACACAAAGACACCACGGACAAATGATAAGGAAGTTTCACATTCAACATAAGGAACTAGTTATTAAAGTCATTAATACAAAACCAAATAAAAAGTGCGAAAAGATTAAAAAACAAAAGTATTACACTAAATGCTTGTCTTCACCAAGTGATGTAAGAGACTTAGGCAAACATGGCCTTTGATTGTCAAGAACTCTTACTATCAATCTTGGATCCCGAGACTACTACACACACTCTATGATAGATGATGGATGATGGTAGTGGATGTGGGTGTTGTGATGGTGGTGGAGTGTGGGTGAAGTGGGAGAGAGGTGGTTTGTCAAGGGATGCCTTTGCAATGAACCAAGTACCCCTATTTATAGCTTGTACAGAAGGCTGGACACGGCCCCGTGCCCGCTGGGCACGACCCCATGTCCACCCATCTTCTCTTTCTTCATTAATTGCAGTTTGTCTGCATTAGTTGACCAAGCCCCCGTATCCGCTGGGCACGGCCCTGTGTGTAGAAGCGTATCTGTACTATCAAGATTTGCTTGGATTCTGTGAATCCTAGCGTTGACCACGGCAGCGTGTCCGCTGGCCATGCCCCCGTGTTGGGAAATAGAAGCTTCTACAGCTTTGTCTTTCTGCAGACACTTAGGCACGTCCCCGTGTTCAATGAGCACGAGGCGTGTTCAGCCTTCTGATGTCTTGTTTTTGCTTGGGAAGATGTTGTCGAGGGGTCAGGCAAGCCCCGTTTGTTCCTTTTCTTGTATTATTGTTAGATTTGGTTGCATTTTTGCTTCTTTTGTTCATTTAAGCTCATTTAACCCTGAAAATACAAAAGGAAGACAAAAGCACACTTTTTCCAACATTAGTACTAAAAAAGGTTAGTTTAATGGCTCATTTGATGTAATTTATATGTTGCATTTTACACACATCAAAAATCTTCATTGCTTGGACCCTTTGTAAGTCTCCTTCATGCTTGTTCATGTATTTCAAGCATGAAAGTCAAACAATGTTTGACTTTCTGCTTTGACCACGTTATTGGTCAACACAAAGTTCCTTTGAACTTTGCAATGTGAGTGTAATCACGATGGTTATAGTCTCTTGTGACTATACCTACTGATTACCACGTTGATTAGTCGAAGTGACGAGTCAAAGTTTCGGTCAAAACATGTGTTTATGTGTATTTTGCATCGAAGCTATTTTCGGGTATCAAAACACTTTGTTTTGATATCAAACTTGTTTTCTAACTTAGTTAAACATGTTTTAACATGTTTAACTCATCACTTTTAGTCTAGTGCTTGTATAGGGTCGTAAGTCAAGCGGTCTTGACAACCGCATAGACTTTCGAACCCGACCCGTTTGGTCGATCATAGGATTCGACCAAGCATATTTGTGACCATAGTTGTATAGGGAATAACCTTCCGAGGTTATACCTTATGGTCACTTAGTTTAATTAGTTGTATGATAGGTAGTTTATATGCCTTAGGTAAATGAACAAAATGCCCTTTTCATGCATAATTGGATTTTATGCATATGTAACTTAACTTTTGTCACTTAAACTAATTATGAAACATGATTAGGCATATAATACTTGTCATAGGACTAGTTAGGTGTCTCGAACGCGCTTTTGCGCGAACGACGCGTTAAAGTAGCGTAAGCTACCTTAATGGGTCTTAACGGGTCGTAAGCAGTTAGGATAGGTTCCGATTCAGAATGTAGGCTTTGTTAAACCATATCACATGAGTTCCAATACTCATTTGGTTTACGAGACATCATTCTACCCGATCTTCCGATTTAGGTGTCGATTTATTAACTAGCTATCCGATTACTAGGTGCTACTTGAATTCCTTGGTTTACTCGAGCTTTGCTAGTTCATTAGATCAAGGATACTTGCAATTCAATGTCAGTACATAGTTCCCCTATTTTACTGTTTTCAATTGTTTTGTGGTGACTCATATGTGTTAAACGATTTCGATGCTTTTAAACGACGATTTTCTAAAACGAATACTATGGTTTATATTAAACAAAACGATTTCGATAATGTGAATGAACTTGTTGGACGTATTTACATAACGAATGACATTCATTAATTTTGGCCGAACCGACCAGTATTAGGTTATGGTACCATAGGATCTGACAAATCCCGTTATCGGACTGCACCCATGGTTATATATGGGGGTTATGTGGGTAACGACTGAACCTGTTAATTGTTAACTTGCCCTTTGGTGGTTTGTTAATACGAGTTGAACGATGGACGAGTTACGAAGGTTTGAATGTTATTAGCGAGACGATCAAAAGTAGTTTTCACAATTAAAACAAGAACGATTTTGAACGATTGAACGATTTTGAACGAGAATGATTTGAAACAAGTTAAACGATTTAAGCGAGTTAAACGAATTGAACATACGATTGGTTTTGGGTTGTGATTAGATAATGGGACAGGTGTAACATGATAATAGCATGGTAGATACGCCGCTGGTACTTCTTATATATAAGTGTTTTTATCATATTACATTTCGTGGCATTATTTAGTTCACTTGGGCAAACGATTTTAAAACGATATCACATGACGATGTTTACTAAACGATATAAACCATACGAGTTTTACTAACGAGACGATTTACAAATTGGTTTACTTAAACAAAAGTTTTGGGTTAAGATTCATGGCTACGAGTTTTTATAAACTATAACCAACTTTTTTTGAGTTGATTAATCATGTTGCAATACTATACACTTTTCAAAACAAGGTTTTCAACTATTGACTCTTGTAGTCTAACGAGGTATTGCAACATGTAAACGAGTAATGAATCCGACACTCTTACAAAACCTATGTGCTCGCCGACATTTCTTTTCTGACTTTATTTTTACATATGTTTCAGGTGGTGTTGAATGATGTTGAATGCGACTAGGATGCATGCTCACTTAGGACTGGACAAGGCCTTAGTGACTAAATAACAAATGATAGACGATGTTTAACTTGCTTGTTCAGTTTCAAAGACAATGTTAATGTTTAATATTTAATAAGACGAAACTTTTTGAATCCATGGTTATGAAACAATAATTCTGTTGCTCCACTCCCCGACGTTTCTGCCGCGGTTTCGTTGTTTTAAAGCGGTCGGGGTGTGACATAAGGCAATTGAAAAGTACATTGATGGCCTCCCTGGCCCAGTTCAGGACATTGTTACTGGTAGTAACCCTACCACAGTTAGACAGGCTATTGAACTATCTGCTACCCTGACTGAATCTCAGATCAGGAAGGGCTTTTCTGAAAAGGCGACAAGAAACCATCAGATGAGACAAAACTAAAGGATAAGCAGACTGAATCCTCTAAGAACTCAAACAAGCGTAAGGCTTCACAAAACTTCGCCGTAGTTGCTCAAAACAATAAAGTTGTACCTAACCAACCAGCACAGCCTCTTGCTAAGAAAACCTATGCTGGTACTGCACCGCTATGCAACAGGTGTAATGCAAACCACCAAGCTCACCTACAGTGTCGTCGGTGCACATCATGTGGGCAACTTGGTCACCTAGCAAATGCTTGTCGAACTAACCCAAACCAAGGTGGTCCAAACCAACCTCAAGCCAACCCTGCTCAAGCTCATTTTCCACCTAGTTCTTGCTACAACTGTGGCGAGATGGACCATTTCAGGAACAATTATCCAAAGCTTGTTAATCCAAATCCAGCCTTTTGGATGAGCATTTGGCTAACTGGAAAACGATGCTGCTTTGAAACAATTAAACTTTATGTTTTATTTCTCATGTATCCAAGAACTTTGAAACAATTAGTTTGGTTTATAATAAATCTTTATTTACATTTCGATGTACGAAAAACAAATGTGGTTACTTGTACGAATGACATACTCCTACGATACCGATACCAAGGAACCGTGTTCCTTGCAAGACAAACTACTCTCGTAGTTCTTCCATTTTTGTGATCGCTCGCGATCTCCACACAAATCCTAAGTACTCGTTTCTTTTAAAGAAACAAAGTATAAGGTACAAGTTACAAACTCTGGACGAATACTCAAAGTATCACTTTAAATCCTTGCTTGGATATCTAAGGGTACTTTTCATAAGTCCTTAATTGGTCTTATGCGATATGTCTATGTACATATCATTACATTCTGGTTTTCATAACAATATACATAGTATATGATTTCAAAACATCATTCATGATTTCAAAAGCATTTCATATGGTTTAAAAACATTTTAAACATAGTATATTTTCCCGATATACCAAGTGCATAATTTCAAAAACATCATCCACGTTTTGCAAAAACCTCATACATGATTCCAGAGGCATTTCACATGGTTTAAAAAAAACATTCTATAAACATATTTACCTAATATACCTAGTACATGATTTCAAAAACATTACATAAGGTTTTAAAAACATTAAACATATTTTCAAAGATTCCATGCATAGTTTTCAAACATATTCTATTCGTATGTTGACTTAACATACGTGGTACACGATTTTCAAGAACACCTTGCTCGTATATTGACTGAGCATACGTAGTATACGATTTTCAAGGACATTCTGCTTCGTATATTGACTTAGCATGCCTAGCACATTGATTTCAAGGATCCTATTTGCTTCATATGTTGACTTAGCATATCTAGCACCATGATTTCATAAACGCTATACTTCATATGTTGACTTAGCATACCTAGTACATGGTTTCGAAACAAATTTCTCGCTATACAAATTCCAAAATCTTTGTAGGGCCTTCCTATCTTCATAGTTAAATCCTTGTGGATGTTTAAAGCGCAAAATCAAAGTCCTTAATTGGATTCTTTGTGTGCTTTAATGCGTATGTTACGATTCAACGAGGACAAAACCGAATCCTTATAAGATCTTCCTATCTTCATAGATTAGAATCTTGAGGATGTTTAAAGTACTAGTTGAAGTCCATTGATTGGATTCCTGGTGTACTTTAAATGCAAGTGTACAAATCGATACAAAATTGATAACAAGTTGATGACCAAGTTGACAATTATGTGGTTAGGTGATTATGTGTGATCCAAATGCTCGCTATCCAAATCCTTGTAGAATCTTCCATATCTTCATATGATGGATTCTTAGAAGGATATCCAAAAGTACTATCTTAAATCCTTAATGGGCTTCTATGTAATAATTAAGACCCTTGGATTGTAAAGTACTATTCCAAAGTTAAAGACATCATGTGTTGATGTAGTTAAAGAGACCCTTTGGTGGTCTAGTTAAAGAGATTGATTCGTCAATCTAGTTAAAGAGATCATGTGTTGATCTAGTTAAAGAGACCCTCTGGTGGTCTAGTTCAAGAGGTCGTTCGCCGATCTAGTTAAATAGATCATGTGTTGATCTATTTAAAGAGATCATTATTCGATCTAGTTAAAGAGATCCTTTGGTGATCTAGTTGAAGAGACTATTTGGTGGTCCATTTAAAGAGATCGTTCGTTGATCTAGTTAAAGAGACTCTATGGTAGTCTAGTCAAGTCATCACAAGATTATTCGTTTGATTTTTTCCCTACACATTATAAAATGAACTCTGCGGACTGTGCAAGGAATTACGTAATTATGGATGCATACCTAATTATGGAATTCAGTGCACAGAAACCACAGCAAGTTTTGTCATGTGTAAGAACCTATAGTGATAAGAATAACGAAACGTGAACAATGTAATAAGGGCATGGTGGATACGCCGATGGCACTTCCTATATATGAGTGTTCCTTATTACATTGCAAGCATGACGTTATTTAAGTTACTAGAAGTTCTGGACCATGACTAATGTTGTTTTATCTCTCCGACTCCAAATTTCGAGCACACACAAGTTTCCTATAATAGTCTTCATAGGAAACATTCTCCCCATCCATTGTTCGAAACTCCAACTTCTTGTCGAATTCACACGCTCTCCATATTTTACTACAACAAGGATATCACTTTGACAATTACATGTCACTCTTGAGATTCGGTACAATCATACACAAACGTATTGGAATGGAGTTTAAATCTCCGCATCTGAATTCTTCCCTACAAACAAAGGAAAAGTACGAATAACTAAGTTCGTTGGAAATCCAGACGTGGCCTAGAGTTTTACTTAGGGAACGGAGGATTTATTTGAAAGCGAATCATCCACATCTGTTTTTACAAGTTTCCTCTAAATTAAATTTCGGGATGAAATTTCCTAAAGTAGGGGAGACTATGACATTTGTGCCTTCACGATCATCACAATTAGGAATCCAATGAAATCTTGCATTTCATTATCGGGATTTGTACAATTACATGTGATTAGTACACATATCAAATTTTGTATGATTCTGAACTCTCGAGAAGCTTTTCTGGAAGTTATACGCAAACTGTTATGTAAACGTAATTAGTTTAATGCGACATACACTCCGGAACAATGTCATAATCTTAACATACCTTAAATAACCTTTACATAAATTAGAAATAAGTTTTGAAGGGTTTCGTATGGTGAACACAAGTTTATTCGATCAAAGGGACTATTTGCGATAAACTGCAAAAGTCTGCCACTTCGTATAGCAACGAACACTCCGGAACAAGATCATAAGCTAAACATACCCTAAATACCCTTAACATAGCTTAGAAATAAGCTTTGAGGGGTTCGGTGCGAGAAAATATGCTTATTCGATCAACATGGATTAAAAGCGTCAAAAACTGCGAAAGTTTGCATAAACATGCATATCTCACGTTCTGACCATATCCGGACATCCAAAAATTTTTGTAATCGCTAAAATATTTTATTGAGTTAATTGCCAAAATCGTCCCTGAGGTTTGGGTAGGTTTGCCATTTTCATCCAAAATGACACTTTTGTACCAAATTGCCCCCAACGTTTGTAACTTTTTGCCATTTTTATCCAAACCACTAACTTAGTTTATTTTTTCTGTTAAGTTGAGGATATTTGGATGAAACTGGCAAATATAAAACCACAGGGATGATTTTGGCAATTTACTCAAATTCTTTTAAATTTCTTTTATTTAATTAATTTTGATACTTATATAATAAAAAAAATATACATGCAATTTTTAAATGAAAAAATAATAGCTTTGTCACATAATTTTTATAAATTTTCATCCAACCACTAACTAAATTAATTTTTCTGTTAAGGCGAATGATGTTTATAAACTAAGACATAAATTAATTTCTAATTTTTTTTATAGATCTGTTTTATAAAAATAAAATCTACTTAAACCTCTAAATTTTATAAAACTAAAATGCTGGTGACCTTATTGAAAATGTCAAATAAAAAATCTTATCATATGTACCAAGTTTGTAATTTATCTTCTACTCTTTTAAATTCGCTCCTAAGGAAAAAACAGAAGACTGTGCCCCCCTCTCTATCAAACAACGTATCGTTACCACACCTTCAAATTACCCACCAAATTGTAATTATAATGCTATGAACCAATGTTTCTTTACTCAAGCCACTCAGAATAAGTATTAGTTAGTTACCCTCATAATCTTAATTAAATAAATATTTTATTTCTACCAACATATTTCCTAGGTGCTCAACAGATTTAAAAAATATGTAATGTTTTACAATTTTTTTCTCTTTACAAGTGATAAATACTAAAAGTTGTTATCGATTGTTATGTGTTGCACACCAATGACGTTTTCTCTTTATAAAACTAATTTATATAAAGAAGCTGTAAATTAATTTATGTCTTAATTTATAAAATTTAAAATATCCTTCACCTCAATAGAAAAAATAAGCTGAGTTAGTGATTTGGATGAAAATTTATAAAATTTATGTGACAAAACTATTAATTTTTTTCTAAAAACTCCATGCATATTCTTTTTTATTATATATGTAACAAAAATAATTAAATAAAAGAAATTAAAAAGGGTTTGAGTAAATTGCCAAAATCGTCCCTGTGGTTTTATATTTTCCAGTTTCATCCAAATATCCTCAACTTAACATAAAAAATAAACTAAGTTAGTGGTTTGGATGAAAATAGCAAAAAGTTACAAATGTTGGGGGCAAATTGGTACAAAGGTGTCATTTTGGACGAAAATGGCAAACGTGCCCAAACCTCAGGGAAAATTTTGGCAATTAACACTATTTTATTTTAGTGATAGGAATGCGAAAATACCATTCATTGCACAATTTGGATCGTTTTTGCGTCCGTTTGAGTTTCGTCGTAATTAACCGAATAACGCCACCGTATAACCATCCGTGATATTTTCATGCATATTTCAAGTACCCTATGCTTTAACATCCTTGTAGAGCCTTGAAATGGGGTTAACGGGCGTTAAATGCATCGAAAAAAAGAGGTTTTTGGGATACAGGGACTGTTTCTGCCAAAATTGAAAGATCTGGATAGCAGGATCGCTGTCGGGCCGCGATAGCCTGTGCTGTCTAGGTCATGGGCCGCGACAGCCCTTAGCTGGGCAGAAAACCATTTTTCTCAAATCAGCTTGCTGCACTTGTTTTGTTTTTGAAACTTGTGGGCTCTTGTGTGATCACCAAGGCTTCTAACCTGGTTCAAACACATGTGTGGATGGGATTAATCCTTGGAGAACATACAAAACACTTGGCAATCATCCAATGATTCAAGAAATCCTATAAATAGCAAGTGAATTCTTCATTTCAACTTGCTCATTTCTCATTTCTCATTCTCTTCTCTCTATTGCTCTAATTTGAGGCTACAACATTAAGTTAGAGGCCTCATACTTGAGCATTCTAGTTCATTTTTCCAAGCATAGGACTCTTGTAAGTGTTCTTTGATGCTTGTTCATTTGATTCAAGCAAGAAAGTCAAACAGTGTTTGAATTTCAGCTTTGGCCATGATTTGGCAAGACAAAGTTCGTTTGAACTTTAAAACGTGAGCGTAATCACGATGGTTATAGTCCCTTGTGACTATACCTACCGATTACCATGTTGACTAGTCGAAGTGACGATTATGTGCATTTTACGACGGAACTATTTTCGGGTATCAAAACACTTTGTTTTGATACCAAATCAGTTTTCTAACTGAGTTAAACATGTGTTAACATGTTTTACTCGTCACTTAGTTTAGTGCTTATTTAGGGTCGTAAGTCAAGCGGTCTTGACAACCGCTTAGACTTTCGAACCTGACCCGTTTGGTCAATTATTAGGATCCGACCAAACACATTAGGTGACCATAGTTGTATAGGGAATAACCTTCCGAGGTTATACCTTATGGTCACATCGTTTAATTAGTTGTATGATAGGTAGTTTATATGCCTTAGGAAAATGACCAAAATTCCCTTTTTACACATAATTTGAGTTTAAGCATATGTAACCAAAATTTTGACACTAAAACTGATTATGCAACATAATTAGAAATGTTAGGGCATATAATACCTGTCATAGGACTAGTTAAGCTATTCGAATGCGCTTTTGCGCAAATGACGCGTTAAAGTAGCATAGACTTCCTTAAGGGGTCATAACGTGTTGTAAGCACTTAAGATAGGTATCAAATCAGAATGTAGGCTTTGTTAAACCATATCATATGAGTACCAACACTCATTTGTTTTACAATACCTCATTCTATCCGATCTCCCGATTTAGGCCTCGATTATTAACTTAGTGATCCGATACTAGGTGCCACTTAATTTCTTGATTTTCCGAGCTTTGTTAGGTTACTTAATCAAGGATACTTGCAATCTCAAGTGAGTACATAGCTCCCTCTTTTATGGTTTCAATTATTTTGGGGTGACTCATATGTGCTAAATGCTTTTCATGTTTTCAAAACAATGATTATGGTTTATATAATACACAATGATTTCAATAATGTGAACGAACTTGTTGGGGCGTTAGTCGAAAGACATCCGAATAACATTCGTTAACTATGATCAAGCCGACCATTAGTATGTTATGGTACCATAGGATCTGACAAATCCCGTTATTGGACTATCCCTTTGGTGGGTAACGACAGAAACTGTTATCTGATTAACAAATCATGTGTTGGTTTGTTAATCTTGTTAAAGAGGTCTTTCATGGCCTAGTTAAACTGGATTTATAACAAAACAAACGGTAGGGACATAAAGTGTGAAAACCAAAAACAATTTAAAACCCCCAAAAGAAACCTGCTCATACCCTCATTCTCCAACGACATTACGATGACCAACAACCCATTTACGCATTTTGACTCGATAAACCAGGGTCGACCGATGGGTTTTCCAACCTAGGCACGAGCTTAGGGCCACCAAAAATCAAGGTTCTTCAATTTTTAGTTAGTTTTATATATTGTATATGTATTATGCCCTAAGAAAGAAAAACTATACCAGAGTTTTTATTAAAAGTGCCTAAATACAAATTGTTTAGGAAAGAAGGCCCAGTTATGAAATTAAACTACATACATAACTATAGCAACCATCGACATTCGACTCATCACAATTCACGAACTAGATTTAATTTGCCATTTGTTATTTGTTAGGGTATTTGATGCAGATTAGTTATCAAAAAGAATTTAGTTAGGGAGCAGAGTTTTGTTACTGAATATGTTGAAAATGATAATTTTGAAAAACGGCCACCATTTTGTAGTTCACTTAGGGTCTCAAAAAATATTAGAACGACCGTGTGATAAGAATACCAATTTTACTCTCGTCTAACTCTAACAATTATAATCACATCACTAGTCACATATATCCTGGCCATAGCGAACAAAATTATACAATTAATCAAACCTAATTTAGATATTAAGGACCCATCATTCCTTAGTCGTTTCAATCAGAATTTTGTATAAATAGAAACCTTGTTCAGACCATCACACCTTTCCATAACCCATTACAGAGTTTTTTACCAAAGTAATGCTTCTTTCCAAAACATAATCACAAGTAATGCTACATGCAAAAATATTTCACAGATGATGCAAACGCCATTCTGAATGGCGATTTTTTTTGTTAGTTGTAGCCTTCTCAGCTTTATGCAAAGAATGTTCAGACCCTAATGATTGGCCCAGGTACAATTCACCGTTGTTAATGGCGAATTTTGGATACCTGCACAAAAATCCATTCTTAATAGGTGTACCTATTGGCACACCAATGTGCCTATATGCACACCAAATCCTAGTTGAATCAGGGTTTACCTACGCTGCGTATAGGTCTATATGCAGCGTATAGGGTTACCTCTATACACTGAGTATAGAACTATACTCAGCGTATATAAACCATGGATTTCAGAGCCTTATCAACAATCATTGCACATAAAACAAAGGTTTATATATGCTGCGTATAGGTCTATACACATCGTATACAAACCATCAGATTATTTTGGGTCATTTTGGTCGGTTTGAGGCGTCAGTTTTTCACAAAGTTTATATACGCTGTGTATAAATCTATACTCATCGTATATAAAGGGTCAAAAAGACAATGTTACCCTTGTTTTTGGTTACATATAGCCCCCAATGAAGGGGTAAAATGGCTTTTTTACTATACGCCGCGTATAGCCCTATATCTGGCGTATATATGGGGCAAGTTTGGTAAAAAAGACCATTTTACCCCTGCATTGGGGGCTATACGCAACCAAAAACAGGGGTAACATTGTCTTTTTGACCCTTTATATATACTGAGTATAGCTCTATACACAGCGTATACAAAGGTTTTTTCTAGAAACATTAATACTGTTAGGTTCTGAGTTTGGTTTTGATTGTGTTTTATGTTTGAATTAAAATGAACAATGAATGAGTAGTGCAGCAGAATATAATGGAAGCAAACTTTTCACAATCAAACAGGAGAATTGCTTTCAACATACAAGTTTAACATTGAACCGAATGCTTGAATTTATTACAAGATTCAATTACAATTGCAAGTATGTAACAAACTCCACCTCATCCTGAGCTCACTGTGATTTGTTCGTGCAGGAAGAAGATGGTGAAGAGCTAATAGAACAGTACAGGGTACTGTTCTATTTATAGGCACGGACAAACCACTATGGCATCTTTGCTGACGTCACCATGAAAGTGACATCTAACCTCCTAACAAACTCTAACCTCTGATCTATACAAGTACTGCTATGCTAACAACTGTTATTACAATACATTTCATAAAGACAAACTAAACTACTGTTGAATCCTTCCACTGATGTGAACCCAACAGCACTTGATATAACCCAGCAGTGCTTGACTCAAGGCAGTAGATTGAACAGCGGGGCTTTAGTCTTCATCAGCCTTTGACTTGATCAGCAGTTGTAGGTCAGCAGTTATGCAGATCAGTAGATAGGAGGTCAGCAGATGTTGAAACCACTTTCAAGGGGAGAGACTTGATAACATAACATCTGCTTATTCTGGATCCACTGCTCTGATCTAGTTTTGGCTTTAATTATCTGTTCCTCTGATAGGGTTTGATCCCAACAATCTCCCCCTGGTACAGATAATGCCAAAACCCTTCCTTATTGGTAGATCTTTATTGCCTCATCAACAGTTCCCTTATTTGCCCTTTGAGTTCTAACTCAAAGGCTAAGGCATCTGTGTCATCTTCATCCCTATACAGTGGAAGATCAAGGAGATCCTGCAAATCTTCAAGACTTTGGCCAGGTGCTTGTTCCCTTGTTATTTTCTTCACTTCTCCACTAGACTTGATCACTGTCATTACATGGGTCTGTTTGTCAGTTTTCCACTTTAGTACTTTTGAGTCTGGTGGGTTTCTTGGGAGATTTTTATTAGATGAGGAGTTTGGTGATGCAGGCCTTGTGATAACTGTTTGAGCAGTGCTTGCAGGTTGATTTGGGCCAAGAGTTTTAGCTATCATCTTCTTAATACCCTCTTTTACAAGCTCATCTCCTGCCATTAATTCTGCCACTGTTTCAGTATCCAACTGTTGTTGTTGTCTTCTTTTATAGATGGCAGCACCAGTTGGAGCAGTGGATCTCCTGATTTGCAGCTTTAGTGGTCTTGTTGAAACCTCTGCTTCAGGGTAGTCTGGTTTTTGTGGAACTTTAGGATCTTTCTTCCTTAGTTCCTCCAACCTTTTGTAGGTGGCCCTGACTTTATCTTCTCCCCATCTCATCACTTGATTTTCAGACCCATAATCAGCAGCAATTAATTCCTCTTTAATTCTCCTCAGCTCTACTTTTTGTCAGGTACTTTCTTCTGTACTTTGCCCAATCAGGAGGAGTATGTTTGACTTTGTTTTAGTGATGTCTTAAATCCTGGCTGCTTCACTTTCCAGCTCAGGAATGGTCCAGTCTTTATACATGTGTTTTTCCCCTTGTATTTCTTGTGGGCCATGATATTTTCAACATAATCTTTTCTCAGGGATTCATCTGCCCTTTTTGATATCTGCTGGCACACATTCTTTGCAAATTGTTCCAAGGATCTGACTTGTGTGAGCAGAAATTGATAATGTCTCTGTATTTCTTTGTCAGTCTTTCCTTGAGCATCTCTTTTGGAGATATCCTCTGCTTGTTTAGCTTTGACTTTCAAATATTCTTCAATGTTATTGGGCCTGGGATATCCTTCAACAGATGGTAATCTCCTTTTTGCAGGGTCATCCTCATAATAGAAAGATTTGATTTCTTCTCTGATTGCTATGAGCTCAAGAGGAAATTTAACACCTGCAGGAGCTATTGGCTTTAGAATCTGAGCTAATGAGAGAGGAACAGGGTTTGGTATGGTAACAAGTGAAAGAGATTTTGAGGATGTTAGTGGTGGTGATGGAGAATCATCATCAGGTATGAATATCCTTCTCCTTTTTATTGTAGGAGAGGCTGATGATGTCTTGGGTGGATCAGTGGTGGTGATTTGAGTGGTAGAGGGTGGCTGACTAACAGTTGTTGAAACAACTGGTGTTTCAACCACTGTTGCCATTACAACAGATGTTATAACATCTGATGTCTTCTGCTTTTTGGCAGGAGGTGAAGGTGGTGAGTTTGATTTTAGTGGTGATGGCGGTTTTGGTGGTGAGATGATTTTTGGTGGTGGTGATAAGGCAGTGGTTGTGGTGTGTGTTGAAGTAGTGTGTGTTGAAGTGATAGCAGATGTTGAAACTTCTGAAGTACCAGCAGTTGTTGATACAGCAGGAGTTACAACAGCTGTTTGAGTGGAAGATTGATGTTGGGGGCTTTTGGAAAGTGGTTTGGAAGTATGCTTTGTGAGACTGGATGGTGTGGATTTGGGTTCCCTCACTTCTCTAGTTGGATTCTTTCTTTTTGGCTCAGGATTTTGAACATCCTTTGGCTCAGAACAACCCTGCGTATTCAGCTCCATATAAGCTCTTTTCTCGTCATTCCACCTGGACATATCCTTTGCCTCTCTGTCCCTTTTTACACTTGCTTTTGCTTCAGCAAGTGCATTTGTGGTAACATCAGTCTTTTTACTACCATCTGGCAAAGGGATCTTTTTAGTCATATTCTCCTTTTCTGGTTCAATGTAGAGACCATCATCAATTCCCTTCTTCTTCCACTGTTTGATTTTCTCCCCCCTTTTTGGCATTATCTGGAGGGGGGTTATCAAGGAAGAGAACCGTGGGAGGAGCAGTGCCAGTGGTGTTTAATATATGAGCCTTGATAGCCTTGATGTCAGCTTTAGTGTCTTTAAACCTTGATTCCATTATGTATTGCATGCTGCTGATCAGCCATTTGTTGTTGTTGTTGGAGCAAGGGTTGAAATAGAGTCCATAACTCATTTGCAGCAGGTGCTTGTGGTGGAGCAGGTGCTTGAGTTGGAACAGCAGTGGGTTGCACCTTTTGAACTTTCAACAACTGTTGCAACATTTTTTTTTTATTTCTGCAACAGAGGTATCCAGTTTGTCAATTCTATTCGTCAATTCTAGGTACTTTAAACCATCACCCAACTTAAGGGATCATCTGATTTCCCACTAACAGTGGTTTGAACTGTGGTTGACTTAGGGAATGTATTCCAATAGTCATCCACTGATGCCCCTTTTTCTCGGTACTAGGGACTTCTTCCTTCAACACTTGATAACCTTTTGATGGTACAAGTGGTCAACACAAACTCACTAGTGGTTATCAGGGTGCTATAGAAGGAATTGCCTCCAAGGAAGTCTTATTGATGTAACCACTGTCCAAATGCAAACCAGTGGGTTCAGCAATTGTAGTGGCGGCTTCACTTGGATTACCACCAAGAGTTACTTGTAACTCAAGGGGTGTAACATCCTCAGGTCTTGTTGGTGGGTTAGCTATGATTGATACATCAGACCCAGTCATTTGTTGAAGTATGTTCTAATTGATGGGTGAGTGAGAAGGACTGGTTTGTGCCTGGTTCAGATCTATAGCATCCAACAGTAATTTAGTTGGTGGGGGGAATTGTGGATGTGAGGTTGGGTGTAGAAAGAGAATTAGCCCCGGGCATTGGGCTGTGGATGATGGAAGCAAGTGATTCCAGAGCATCATATTGTGGTGTCCCTATTTGTACAACCTGTTCCTTTTGGGAAGAAGGAGGAGGAATTTCAGCCATGGGTTGAGATATGTGTACCTACTGCTGTGAGGAAGTAGCAGCAGTGGTTTCTTGTGACTTTTGTACTGTTACTTGCAGTTGCTCTGGTATCTCATCCTCCAGAGTTGCCTTTTTGTTAGGTTTGGGGGGCTTTTGAGATTTTTGTTTTGGCCTTTTGGTGATTTTAGGTGTGGGTTTCAAAGCAGTTGTTTTGCTGCTATGATCACCTTGAGCAGTGGGCTCAGCAGCAGATACCTGAGGAGCAGTGGTAGCTGCTAAATTCTGCTCAGGCACCTCTGCTTGTGTTTTGCAAGGTGTTGACATTCTTGTAAAAGTTTCAACAGTTAAGCTGTTTATTTGAAAAGATGCACCTTGTTTTATTGCAGAAGCATCATCCTTACCAAATTTCTTTTCAAAATAGTAACTTAGAAATCTTGGAAAAAGTAAGAATGACTTTTTATCAACATTTTTAACCAAATCATTAAAGATTTCCTGGGAGTAATTAAGATTTTCATTTTGAAGAATAGCATATCCCAGGTTTTGAATCTTTAATGGTATCTCATTAAAAGAAGTGGTTTTATTTGAAACACACATAAGCAGGGTATGGAACAAAAACCGTGTTACAGATGGAAAATTACCTTTTTGTAAGGTATCCTTTTTAATTTGTTCTGCATACCCTCTTTCAAGGAAATCAGTTTTTAACTCATTTTTAGGAAAAGAAGTTTTACCTTGCTGATCATTGTGTGCAAAGGCTTCCGAGATGGATTGTGGTGTGATTTTGACAGGCTTACCCATAAGAGAAGAGTTAATAGCTATGACATCCTCACCTTGTTTGTCAAGGGTAATATTCTTCCAAAACTCTCTTTAGGTATCCACGTAAATTGGAGCATCTGCTGTTAACAAAGTTTTGTATTTGATGCAGACATGATGTCAATGATGGAATCGAAAGCATCGGTGGTGCCTGGTTTTGTCAAAAGACCCAGATAATTGTGTGGTGATTTGTATGGGATTTCAATAGGTGTAGCCTTTTGAGCGGCCTTTTTACGAGAAGGTTTTGAAGTGGGTGTTGTAGATGACTTCGATTTTGTCATTTTGGAGAAGACGATCGAAGAAGGTTGTAAAGAAATTTGAGGAAATGAGATGAAAAACTGCTTTGAGAAAGGAATTTTTAAGAATTCAATCCGACAGTAAAACCCTGTTTGGGGTTTTGAAGGGGGGGGGGGGGGTTTATAGAGAAAAAGTGAATGTGGACATGGCAGTGGTTACAAAAGGTCTAACCACATTGTACTGTCCACGTGCCAACCCCTGATGAAGAAAACAACAACTCCTTTTATGAAGACCACTGATGGAACAAGATCAGTGGGCATAACTGGAACAATGAGAGCAGTGGGTGATTTTTACTATCAGTGGATAACATATCAGTGGATAAAACACTGATTTTGAACAACAGTGCTTATCAAAGAAATGAGAGAGCAGGGGTTGACTTTCAGCAGTGGACAGATTTTAAGGTAGAGCAGACTTTTGAACAACGCAGTGGTTATGGCAGACTTTTAAGGGTTTAATGAAAAATTCATTTTTAGCTAGTTTTAAGGATGGATTTTTTATTTTCTAAAAACATTTTAATGCTTTTATTCATAGAAAAACAGGATGTTGCCTGTCATTCCATGTTTAGCATGCCAATCCTAGAGATCAAGCTTTCAAAGGTGGATGTGTCTAATGCTTTGGTTAGCACATCTGCAAGCTGATCCTTAGTTGGAACATGATTCAGAGAAATCAAACCTTTTTCATAGCAATCCCTCACAAAGTGATGTCTGATGTCAATGTGCTTGGTAGTTGAATGGGAAACTGTATTTTTGATGATATTTTCTGCTGCCTGGCTGTCCAACATGAGTGGTGTCTTTAAGGCAGTGATACCAAAATCCAGCAACTAATTTTGAAGCCAGAGCAGTTGGGCTATACAGCTTGCAGCAGCTATATATTCTGCCTCAGCAGTGGATATGGAAACAGCTGCTTGCTTTTTGCTTTGCCAAGACACTAAGCAATTGCCTAGGAATTGGCACCCTCCTGAAGTGGACTTTCTTGTCTTGTCACATCCAGCAAAGTCACTATCTGAGAAACCTGAAAGCTCAATTTTACCATCTGTTGGATACCAGATACCAAGTGTGGGAGCACCATTTAGGTATCTGAATATCCTTTTTACAGCAATAAGGTTTGACTTTCTAGGGGCTGATTGGGATCTAGCATAAACACATGTTGCAAACATGATGTCTGGACTGGATGCAGTTAGGTACAATAAAGACCCAATCATGCTTCTATACAAAGTTTGATCAACCAATTCATCCTTTTCATCATTTAAGACTACTTTATTGGTTGCAATGGGTGTACTGCATGGCTTACAATCTTCCATCTCAAATTTCTTCAACAGTTCTTTGGCATATTTGCCTTGATGGATGAAAGTGCCATTTTGCAGTTGCCTTACTTGGAGACCAAGAAAGCACTAGAGTTCACTCATTGCACTCATTTTAAACTCAGCTCTCATGAGTTGCCTAAACTCTTCACACATTTTTTACATGTGCTTCCAAAGATGATGTCATCCACATAAATTTGGACAATCATCAAATCCTTTCCTCTCCATTTTAAAAACAGTGTTTTATATATTCTTCCTCTTGTGAAACCAATGGGAAGTAGAAAGGTGGAAAGAGTTTCATACCAGGCCCTTGGTGCTTGTTTCATGCCATACAAAGCTTTATTCAGCTTGCAGACATGATTTGGATTAAATGGGTCCTCAAAACCTGGAGGTTGACAAACATAAATCTCCTCTTGAATTTTACTATAGAGGAATGCACATTTGATATCCATTTGGTACACCTTGACGTTGTGGTTGACAGCAAAGGCCATAAACAGTCTGATTGCTTCAAGTCTTGTTACAGGGGAAAATGTTTCATCATAATCAATGCCTTCTTCTTGTCTATAACCTTGAACCACAAGCCTGGCTTTATTTTTGACAACAATACCCCTTTCATCAGTTTTATTTTTGAAGACCCATTTTGTGCCAATAGGACTTACACCATCTGGCAATGGAACAAGCTCCCAAACTTGTTATCTTCTAAACTGTTGGAGCTCCTCTTGCATGGCTTCTACCCAGCTGTTGTCTTTTAGTGCCTCTTGGTACTTGACTGGCTGATGGAGATATAGAAAACCAGCAAAAAGAAAAATGTTTTGGGATTGACTTCTTGTGAGCACCCCTTCATTGATGTTGCCAATAATTTGGTCTGGTGGATGAGATTTCAAGAAGATGAGCTCTCCTTGGTATGGAACAATGGCATTAAGTGGGGAGGGCTGCAGATGTGAATCATCTGAGCTAACCACTGCTGGTGACTTTGATTATCCAGCAGTGGCTTCAAAAGGTGGTGGAATAGGAGGTAACGGTGTGGACACATGCTGACTTTGATCCACTGTTTGAGGACTTTTATCAACAGTGTTTGATGATGTAGAAGTAGGGGTTAAGGGGCTACTTTTGTCAACAACTGTTGAGGTAGCAGTGGTTGAGCTTTGACAGCTGTTTTGGACATCTGCTGCTCTTCCCATTTTGACAGACTTTTGTTGAGGAATGATGATTTCATACCCATAGTCTGGTGATGAATCTTCTGATGGACATGCATTGTTAGTCTTGACAGCAGTATTTTCAAAAGTAAATTTATCAAGATCAAACAATTCTGCAGGATTTGCTGGAATTTTCATTGATGAAAGTTCATTGAACTTTACATTCAAAGTCTCTTCCACTGTTTTGGTCCTTGTGTTAAACACTTTGTAGGCCTTAGCAGTGGTTGAGTATCCCAGATGGTAACCACAATCAAATTTGGCTGCAAACATTGAGATAGAATCTTTTAAGTTTAAAATGAAGCATGGACAGCCAAAAACCTTGAAATATGAAATCAATGGTTTTATTTTATACAACAGTTCATAGGCAGTCTTTTGATGCCTGGGGTTGATTAAAACTCTGTTTTGGACATAGCAAGCAGTGTTTACTGCCTCTGCCCAAAACGTTAATGGCAAACCTGAATCAGCAAGCATGGTTCTGGCAGCCTCAATCAAAGTTCTGTTCTTTCTTTCAACAACCCCATTTTGTTCTGGTGTTCTTGGAATGCTCTATTGCCTCACAATTCCTTTTGACACACAAAAATCACCCAACTCCTTGTTCCTGAACTCTATGCCATTGTCACTTCTAAAGATTTTTACTGGAAGGTCAAACTGCTTTTCAACCTGTTTCACAAAGTCTTGCATAATGCCTGCAGTCTCATCTTTTGAGTGTAAAAAGTAAGTCCATGTAAACCTAGAAAAATCATCAACAATAACCAAACAATACCTCTTTTTTTTAAGACTCGTGACTTTAACTGGGCCAAACAAATCCATATGAAGCATTTGCAAACATTTGGTTGTTTTGGACCCATCAATGGATTTGTAGGAGCTTTTATGTTGTTTTCCTTTTAGGCAGGAAACACAATGCTCAGGACAGGTGAAAAGTTTTTGAGGTAAACCTCTTACTAACCCCTGTTTTGAAATGGCAGTGATTGTCTTGAGATTTGTGTGCCCCAATCTCATGTGCCATAATTCTGTCTCTTTATTTGATGCAGATGAGAACAGACAGGCATCAGTTCTGGGCTCTCTTTTGACATATCCACCACATAAACATTGCCACTTATTTGCGCAACAAGTTTGGTTTTTCCAGTTTTTATTATTGCTTCAATCTTTTCAACCATTTCTGGTCCAACAATCCTACAACACTCCTTTGTGAAGAATGATCCATACCCCTTATCACTCATTTGTGATACACTCAGGAGGTTGAATTTTAGATTGTCTATCAGATTGACATTTTCAAATTTTACATTACCAGACTGTACTTTACCAGACCCCAAAACTTTCCCTTTACTATTATTACCAAAGGATATATCACCCCCTCCATGGATTTTGAAATCTTTGAGAAGGGCTTTACATCCTGTCATGTGCCTGGAGCCTCCACTATCTACATACCAAAGGCTATCTAAGCATGCAGAAGCTCCCTGCATATGAAGTAAAAGGATTAGTTCATTAGGGTCTCCAAAGCCAATAAGGCTTTGGATAGGGTCTCAACAGTGTCTGGTATGAGTTCAGATGTATGGGCAGTGGTTAGGTCAGGGGTTTGGACAGTTTTAGGACTGTTTCTCTCTACCCACTGTTGTGGGTTTTGACCAATCACCTGTTGATACCCAAAAGGATGCATGTTCACTCCTGGTTTAGAGGGCCTTTTCTAGGTCTCATAAACCTGTGGAATCCTTTGGTAAGATGATTGTCCCTTGCCTCTTCTAAATTGGTTGGCAGGGGGTGCATCAGTCACTTGATCATCTCTTTGGACAGGTGTTTGATTCAGCTGTTTTGTAACAGCTGTTTGGACTGGCACAAACAGTGGTTGATTCTTGGTGAATTTGACAGATGATGTTGATGGACTCAAGGATGTTTTAGTAGTGTATTCATTCTTTTTTACATCAAAGTTTTTGAGATACACACATGCTTGAGTTTTGTGGTTTGTTTTACCACAGATGGTGCAGCTTTCAGCAGGTACTATGGCACTTGTTTTGTTTAGATCATAAGCTTTTAGATGGAAACAGTCTTTTGTTAGATGATTTCTCTTTTCACAAAAATCACAAAACAGGTTTTTGATCTTTTCTCTTTTCTTCCTTTTCTCAGATTCCTTAGCAACAGAGTTTTTATCCACTGTTGGGATATCTTTGATAGGAATGACCTTTGCTTTTGGAGCTGTGACACCATCAGTTGTTGTGAAATCCATGGGCTTGAAATTTTCAAGAATGTCACACTCATCAGACCATGTGGGTTTAAATTGGTATTTCTCAATTTCCTCAAAGGTTGAGGACCCCATAGATCTTTCCAAATTGATTTTATTACCAAGTTTGTCAATTATTTTAACCTCTTGGGCATTCTTGTTGGTTGGTTTAATTTCAGATGAACCAGCTTGTTTTGCAGTAGTGTTTACAAGATCATCATATTTTCTATATCCTACACCAAACTTGACATTGCTTTCGAGTTGTTTCTCAAGCATAACCTCATACCCTTTACAAGATTCCACCCATCTTTCACAAGTGATCTGGGTGGACTCCAACTCCTTTTTATAAACTTGGTATTTTTCTACAATAGTTTGGAGTTGAGTCTTGGTTATGCTCTGCTCTTCTTTGAGACTGCTGATTTCTTTGTCTTTTTCAGCCAATTTGTTTCTAAGTTCTTTTAACAACTTTTCAAATTTGATTTCATCAGTTAAGACTTTATCCCTAAGGTTTTCATTTATCTCTTTGATGTTAACAAATGCAATAATGCATTTGTCTGAACACAATTTTTCAAGAACTTGAGGTGATACCTTAGCAGCAGCCATCATGGCACAATCACATTGATGATCACCTTCTTCATCAGCTCTAACTTCTTTCTCACCTGCCATCTTCGCTTCCTTTTCTTCTGTGTCTTGTTTGGACCAGGGGTCAACTAGTGGTTAAATCAGGGTTTCTGAATTTTCTCCCAGCAGTAGTTCACCAGCAGCTGCAGTAACCACTGCTTCAGCCACTTCATCCACTTATTCAGCACTTAGTTGTTCAACTTCAGTTTCTACCCCTTCTGGTATTGACTCTAATGTCATCAAACAAAATTCATCATTAGAAGGATCATTAAAAGCATAGAGTGCAAAATTTTCATCACCAAGCTCATCAGACATGCTGCTCCAGTCAACAAAGCCTTGGTTGAAAAAGCTTTGTTGATCTGGTTGTACCACTGTTGGAGCAGCTGGTTGAGGTGCAACAAGTTGCACTTGTGCCTGAGGGACAGGGGCTTGAACATACTAAATTTGAGGAAGAGTGGTTTGGACATAATGCACAGGCACAGGGGTTGCAGCATAGTGAGCAGTGTTAACATGGGCTGCAGGGGTATATTGGGTATAGTGCACAGTGCTTTGATGTTGTGGTCTAGGGTTTGAGCTCGGATGAGTTATTATTGGACTAGTGGTTTGACTCCTGCATTCCCTAGCAAAATGACCTAGCCTATTGCACTTATAGCACTTAATTTTTGACTTATCCAACCCGACTTTTAAGTTCCCATGTAACCCTGGGAATTTTCTTCCTGTTCTTTTGTAGAATTTGCTTGTTCTTACACTAAGCCAAGCCAATTGATGCAAAATGTCCATCTCTTCTAAGTCAGTGGGATCAAAGTGTTGTAAATCATTGAGCTCAAAACACATGTTATCTGACATCTGATTTTCACAATTTGCAGTGAAGGCATAATTTGCAGAGTGAGAATCAGAGTTGTTAAAATTTCCACCAGCAGTTATATCAACAAAATGATCATAACTCTGATCCTTACTACTGCTACCAGATTCTTCCTGACCAAAAAGAGATGTGCTGCCAAGTGAATAATCATCAGCAACTTTGCCAGACTCTTGCAACTTCTTTTTCTGGTTTAACTCCCTTTCATAGGTCAGGAGTCTACCATGAAGTTGGGTCAGGGTCAGATCCTTGAACTCAGTATCAGTATAGTTTTCAGGTTTTTTAGGTTCGAACTTCTTTGAATCCTCAGCACTTGGCACAATAGGAACATGGGGCCCAAAAACAACAGATCTCCAACATCCAGTGTTCTATTGAGCAAGGATGTGACCCATCCTTCTCTCCCAGATGTTGTATTCATTACGTTTAAGCATGGGTGGTTTGAAAAGAGAGCCAATGTTATTCTTATCATCTTGTGATTGTGACGTCATCCTGGTTGTTTTACATGCACTTATTAATCAACTTTGATGGTGATTAAACCTTGCTCTGTTTTTCAACAAATCGAACAAACTATCGATATCAACGATTTTGAGCTGAACTATTTATGTCAAAATGATTGTTAAATCAAATTTGACTGTCCAAGCTCTGATACCAATTGTTAGATCTGAGTTTGGTTTTGATTGTGTTTTACGTTTGAATTAAAATGAACAATGAATGAGTAGTGTAGCGGAATATAATGGAAGCAAACTTTTCACAATCAAACAGGAGAATTGATTTCAACATACAAGTTTAACATTGAACCAAATGCTTGAATTTATTACAAGATTCAATTACAATTGCAAGTATGTAACAAAATCCCCCTCAGCCTGAGCTCACTGTGATTTGTTCGTGCAGGAAGAAGATGGTGAAGAGCTAATAGAACAGTACAGGGTATTGTTCTATTTATAGGCACGGATAAACCACTGTGGCATCTTTGCTGACATCACCATGAAAGTGACATCTAACCTCCTAACAAACTCTAACCTCTAATCTATACAAGTACTGCTATGCTAACAACTGTTATTACAATACATTTCATAAAGACAAACTAAACTACTGTTGAATCCTTCCACGGATGTGAACCCAACATCACTTGATATAACCCAGCAGTGCTTGACTCAAGGCAGTAGATTGAACAACAGGGCTTTAGTCTTCATCAGCCTTTGACTTGATCAGCAGTTGTAGGTCAGCAGTTGTGCAGATCAGTAGATAGGAGGTCAGCAGATGTTGAAACCACTTTCAAGGGGAGAGACTTGATATCATAACATCTGCTTATTCTGGATCCACTGCTCTGATCCAGTTTTGGCTTTAATTATCAGTTCCTCTGATTGGGTTCAATCCCAACAAATACATTATTGGTTTTAGTAAATTTTATAAAAAAAAGTTTTCTATTTTAAATAAATAAAAAATAAGTATTTCTTAAAAGCTTTTTTATACAATATTAATCAATTTTATACGATAAATATCGTATAGGTGTAGTATAGCTCACGTGTTGACCTCGTACAAGCCTATAAGTGTGTCGTATCGTATAGGTGTAGTATAGGTGTTGGTGCATATTTGTGACAACAACTTAGATTTGGTCTTTGGATATCTTGTAATTAGTAAAACGATAAACAATTAGCTGGTTTAGCTTTGTATTAGTGAAATAATAGAGTTTGGGCTAAACAAAACCCACATTGGGTGATGGGGGGCTTTGCTCATGTAGGAAACCGTAGCCTAATGTTGCAACCTTGTGTTATATAAACAAGGCTTTGCATTAGGGTTTAGGTTAATAAGCCAAAACAACTTTTAAGAGAGAATTCGTGAGAGACAAAGGTCTTGGACGAATTTTGTGTGTGTTCGGGATCTTGATTGATTGTAATCAGTTTGATAGATAATCAATAAAGATCGGTTTAATTGGGTTTCTGTTTCTACTCATTTATGTGATATTCTGGTCTAGAGGATTCCGCACTCTAGATTGGATTAACGATCCTGTGACGATCCGTATGAACCAAGGGGACCTACAAATAAAAAATTAAGTATTTCTTACAAGCTTTTTTATACAATATTAATCAATTCTATACGATAAATATCGTATAGGTATAATACAGCTCACGTATTGACCTCTTACAAGCCTATAAGTGTGATATCGTATCGTATAGGTGTAGTATAGGTCACGTATTGACCACGTATAAGCCTATAAGTGTGATATCGTATCGTATAGGTGTAGTATAGGTCACGTATTGACCTCGTATACGCCTGTAAGTATGATATCGTATTGTATAGGTGTAGTATAGGTTATGTATTGACCTCGTATAAGCCTATAAGTGTGATATTGTATCGTATAGGGTAGTATATGTCCCGTATAGCTCCCTTGTAGGCCTATTGGTGTGGTTTAGGTCCCGTATAAGCCTATAGGCATAGACAAGACCTATAGGAAACCTATACGAGACTTATACTATACGATACGATACTATACGATATAGCACCCGTATAGGCCTATATGTGTGGTTTAGGTCCCGTATTGGCCTATAGGCATATACAAGACCTATAGGGAACCTATACAAGACTTATACTATACACTATATTATACGATACGATGCAGTGCGATGTAATACGATACGATACTATAGGAAACCATACAACACTCGTATAAGCCTATAGATGTAGTATAGGTCCCTTACAGGCCTATATGTGTGGTTTAGGTCCCGTATAGGCTTATATGTGTGGTTGAGGTCCCGTATAGGCCTATAGGTGTGGTTTAGGTCCGGTATAGGTCTATAGGTGTGGTTTAGGTCCCGTATAAGCCTATAGGCATATACAAGACCTATAGGAAACCTATACAAGACTTATACTACACCATACGATACGATACGATACGATAAAACACCCATTTAAGCCTATAGATGTAGTATAGGTCCCTTATTGGGCTATATGTATGGTATAGGTCCCGTATAGGCTTATATGTGTGGTTGAGGTCCCATATAGGCGTATAGGTGTGGTTTAGGTCATGTATAGGCCTATAGGTGTGATTTAGATCACGTATTGACCACATATAAGCCTATAATTATGATATCGTATCGTATAGGTATAGTATAGGTCACGTATTAACCTCGTATAAGCCTATAAGTGTGATATTGTATCGTATAGCGTAGTATATGTCCCGTATAGCTCCCTTATAGGCCTATTGGTGTGGTTTAGGCCCCGTATAAGCCTATAAGCATATACAATACCTATAAGAAACCCATACGAGACTTATACTACACTATACGATATGATACGATATTATACAATATAACACACGTATAGGCCTATAGGTGTGGTCTAGGTCCCGTATAGTCCTTTAGGTGTGGTTTAGGTCCCGTATAAGCCTATAGGCATATACAAGACCTACAGGGAACCTATACGAGGCTTATACTATACACTCTATGATACGTTACGATGCAATACAATACGATACTATAGGATACCATACAACACTCGTATAAGCCTATAGATATAGTATAGGTCCCTTACATGCCTATATGTGTGGTTAAGGTCCCGTATAGGCTTATATGTCTGGTTAAGGTCCCGTATAGGCCTATAGGTGTGGTTTAGGTCCCGTATAGGTCTATAGGTGTGGTTTAGGTCCCGTATAAGCCTATAGGCATATACAAGACCTATAGGAAACCTATACGAGACTTATACTACACTATACAATATGATATGATAGTATACGATACGATACGATATAACACCCATATAGGCCTATAGGTGTCGTTTAGGTCCCGTATAGGCCTATAGGCATATACAAGACCTACAGGGAACCTATACGAGACTTATACTATACATTATACGATATGATACGATGCAATACGATACGATACGATACTATAGGATACCATACAGCACCCGTATAAGCCTATAGATGTAGTATTTAAAAATAATTAACGTTATGATATTTAAACGTTTATAGCATTCGAACCGCACTAGACATGGTATAATAATTTAATTTAAATGATAACAATATAATATATTCGAACCATATATACATTTTCCAATACAATTTAACGGTATATAATATTATTGGTATAACATTAATGGTTATATATTTTAAGCGATTTAACGTTGGAATCGGGTGAGAATTTATACCACAAATACATCAAAATAGCAAAAGAAATCTGACTGGTTATATACGCTGAGTATAGCTATATACGCACCGTATATACGTTTTCCAAAACAATTTAACGGTATATAATATTATTGGTATAACATTAACGGTTATATATTTTAAGCAATTTAACATTGGAACCGGGTGAGAATTTATACCACAAATACATCAAAATAGCAAAAAAAAAAAAAAAACAAATATGATGGGTTATATACGCTGAGTATAGCTCTATACGCAGCGTATATAAACCCTTGTTTTCTGTGCAATGATTGCTGACAGGGCTCTGAAATCCATGGTTTATATACGCTGAGTACAACTCTATACGCAGCGTATAGAGGTAACCCTATACGCTGCGTATAGGTCTATACGCATCGTAGGTAAGCCCTAAGTGTGCAGATAGCCAACCAAGGTGTGTAGATAGTGTGAGCCTTCTTAATGGTGAAAAGTTAAAAGGTTTTGCACACATAGCCTATTGTAATGGCGAAAAGTTAAAATTCTACAGAAAAAACCATTTGCCTGATAAAGGATATGCAACTCTATTGAAGTATACTAAAAGGTATCAGCACGAGCTTAGGAAAACTATAAAACGTAACAACAAGGCCTGAAAAAGTATCATAAAACCCTTCTGAATGTTAAATTTACCCCATTGGGAAGAAATAACCATCTAAGTCAAAGCGACCCACACCTAAAGACCTTGTAAAATGCAATGGTCAAACCAATTTTGGATACAATCTAAAAAGATTAATCATATTTACCAAATGAAATTCCCATATAACAAGATTTTGCAGCTGTACAAGTTTTACTACATTCTCCAAATTAGCCCCAAGCCATAGAGCATGCATAGTTAAGCACCAATTTCCCATCAATTCCAAGGTTCTGCAGCACCAAAGTATGAACAGTTACAATAAAGAGTAGCGTATGAGTTATCTTATTCAGAGTTCAGGTCACATTCAGTACCCAACCCATATTGTGCACGCTTTTCAGCAAGAAATCACCGTTATCAATGGCAACATGTGCAGAACTTTTAAATTTTCGCCATTATCAATGGCTATATGTGCAAAATTATAACTTTTCGCCATTAATAATGGGTATGTGTGTAGAATTTCGCCATTTGGAATGGAGATGGTACCTTGTCCACTGAAATGTCTCCTACAAAGTCAGAACATTCCATGCATAAAGCTGAGAAGGCTACAACTAACAAAAAAATCGCCATTCAGAATGGCTTTTGCATCATTTGTGAAATATTTTTGCATGTAGCATTACTTGTGATTATGTTTTTGAAAGAAGCATTACTTTGGTAAAAAAAACTCCCAATTACACCAACGTCTTCTCTTTAATTCATTTTGACGTAACTACGTTAACCATAAAAACTTTCCAGCCGTCAACATCATTTTCTACACCATAACCGTACACAAATGTTCACTACACAACCGTACTATGAACCCCTCATAACCATTTCCATAGCCGTCGTGAAACAAGCTTACGGGATTGCTTCGTTTCAAGTTCCGTACCGACGATGCTATTGAAAAGTGATTCAAACTTTAGAGGTCTTTTTGTAAGTTGTTTTTTATGCATGTGTTTCGTGTGGCATTCATGCCCATGTTCGCATTTCTTTTTGAAGTAAGTTAATAAAGGTTGTGCTAGGCGATAGTTGGTCCAAGTCTTTAGGAGGTTAAGTGGTGGAGTCAGTTACTTTGTTTTCTTATTTAAAGCTTTCTAGTTTCCTTTTGATGTATGCACCTTCAAAGAAATACAAGCTCTAGTTTGCGAGTCTCATAATTTGTTCCTTGTTATTGTTAGTAAAAGTGTTCTTTTACCATCAGTGGTATCAGAGCACAGAAAGTGATTTGAAGAACAACAAAATTCGTGTGAGCAAGCTGATCTCATGGCTAAACCTACTAGTGCTCTTCCTACTCAACCGACTCCTATTCCAATATTCAATGGGGACGAGTACGAGTATTGGAGCATCACGATGAACATAATTCTTAGATCTCGTGACTTGTAGGAACGGGTGGAAAGTGGTGTTTATGAAACCGATGCTAATTAGAGTCGGGTCAAAACAACAAAGAAGAAGGATGCTCATGCCATGGCCATTATTCAACAGGCTGTACATGGCACTCTTTTTTCTCGCATCGCTGCTACCTAAGTGAAAGCCATTAGGCTTCAAGGGTTGAGACGTGAGTTTGAAAATCTCACCATGAAAGAAAATGAAGTGATTGGAGAATACTTTACAAGGATCATGGCCATTGTTAGTAAAAAGAGAGCTTTTGGAAAAGAAATAGAATAATGGATCATTGTTCTATATGTGTAACCGATTCGGGCATGTACAGAAGGATTTCCGGTACAACAATGATAACTCAAATGCAAATGTCGTGGCTGAACCTAAAGAACATGAGGAAGAAATAACCAACAACATCTCTTTCTAGCCTGCGAGATGCCAAATGATGATGTTAGGATCGGTGGCTCTCATGATTGTGTTTGTTTGTAATAAATGAACAATTAATAAACATGATTCAATGAGTTATGCAGCGGAAATGAATACAAACTTTGTAAACACAATCAAAGAGGAAAATAGTTTTGATAAACACATGCTTTTCATCAGTCAAAAGGTTACAAAGCAAATCAAAAGATTACAAAGCAAGCTTACAAACTAAACTCCCCCTCAGCCTGATACTCCATGGTTGATTGCACACAAGATGAAAGGATTGGACTAGAGGAGAAGAACTCGCTCAGTCAATCAAATGTAACAGTACAGGGTACTGTTCCATTTATAGACAAACCAAACCACTGAAGCATCTCAGCTGACGTCACCATGAAAGCGACATCTAACAACCTAACAAACTCTATCCACTGATTTATAACGACTGACCATACAGACACTGATTACATTCTAACCACTGAGATATAAACACTGATTCTTCATACCACTGTTGTTGTCTAACCACTGATGTTGAGCATCAATACTTTCTTCAAAGGGTGATCAGACCTTGAATGGGCAGTGCTTTGATCTTCAACAGTGCTTGGAACCCATCAGTAGTTTGAGCTTCAATCTTTATGTTTCATCAGTGCTTTGACTTAACAGTAGTTTACAAGATCGGCAGTTGTTGAGAAGGGCAGTACTTGGAGCATATCAGATGTTGGAGCCATTGTCAAGGGGAAAGTTTAGTGCAAACCGCTGCTTATGATGAATCCACTGTTCTGAACCATTTTTCGCTTTACATCATCTGTTCCTCTGTAGGGTTCAATCCCAACAACCTCCCCCTGGAACAGATGATGCCAAAACTCTTCATTATTGGAAGATCTTTATTGCCTCATCAATAATTCCCTAACTTGTCCTTTGAATTGTAATTCAAAGTTCATGGAATCTGTGTCATCCTCATCCCTGCACAGTGTAAGCTCAAGAAGATCTTGCAAATCTTCAACACCCAGGTCAATTGCTGTTTCCCTTTATATATGCTTCACTTCACCATTGGACCTGAGCAAGGTCAATACGTGGGTCTTTTGATCAGACATCCACTTAAAAGTATTTTTGAATCCAATGGGTTTCTTGGGAGAGATTTATTTGATGAGTTTGGAGATTGAGGCCTGGTAATGACAACTTTGAGCAGTGTTTTGAGATTTTGTTGTTTCTTGTAGTTCTGCTCTAAGTGTCTGAAGAACCATCTTCATGATATATTCTTCTGAAGCTTGGTTTTCTTTTGGTATTTCTGCATTCATCTTCTTTGTTTCCTTCTTTGATAAAGGATGGCAGCAAGTGGTGTTTGTGGTGGTGGTGATGTTTTAGATGTGGCAGTGGTTGATTTAGTGGGGATGGCAGTGGTTGTGGTGTGTGTTGATGTGGTATTGGTGGCAGTTGTTTGGGTGACAGATGTTGTTAATGGTAGAGGTGTAAGTGATTTTGTGGGAACAGAAGTTGTGGTTGAAGTAGTAACTGGCTTAGTTTTAGAAGTTGGTACTTCATTAACAGGACTCTTCTTTAATGAAATACCAACCTCTTCTTTTTCTTTATACAGAACTATCTTTTTCTTAACCAAAGCTCTGCTCTCATCCCTTACCATTTTAATATCAGCAGTGGTTTTGAGACCAGCTGAATTGACTTGACTTTGAACGATCCTCATTTGTGTATCTTCATCATCTGCTTGAATTTTCAAGGTTTCATCACCTCCCTTTTCCTTTTCTTTGACAGATGTTTCAGCAGAAGTTACTGAAAGATTTTCCTCAGAGTCATTTTTCTCCCCCTTTTTGGCATCATCAACTCTTTCGAAGATAGGTGCAGGGGTTGAAACAAATTCCTCAGCTTATCTGGAGTAGGAGCAGATGATGGAGTAGCAGTTGGAGGTGGTGCAGTAGTGGATGATACCCTTTGTGTCTTCAACAACTGTTGCAACATGTCTTTGATTTCTGCAACAGATGTAACCAGTTTATCAATTCTAGCCGTCAATTCTTGGTACATTAAACCATCACCCAACTTAATGGGGTCATCTGATTTCCCACTAGCAGTGGTTGTAACAGTGGTTGATTGAGGAAGTGTATCCCAAAAATCATCCACTGTTACCCCTTTGTCTTGGTACTGGGGACTTCTTTCTTCATAATGAGAAACGCTTTTTAGTGATCCAGTGAAGACTGGATACACAAGAGTTCCCAGTGAAGAAATTTCCTTCAAGGAAGTCTTATTGATGAAACTACTGTCCAAGTGCAAACCAGTGGGTTCAGTACTTGTAGTAGCTGCTTCACTTGAACTACCACCAAGAGTTACTTATAACTCAAGGGGTGTAACCTCCTCAGTTGTTGCTGAGATAGCAGAGGTATAAGCATCAGACTTAGTCACTTGTTGGAGTATACTCTCAGTGATAGGTGGTTGAGAGGAACTGATTTATGTCTGAGTTATATCCAAAGCATGCAACAAGGTCATTATTGATGGTGGTATTTGTGAAGTGATAATGGGAGTTGAAAGTGAATTTGCCCCGGGCAGTGGGCTGTGGATGATGGAATCAAGTGATTCCAGAGCATCATAATTTGGTGTCCCTGTTCTTACAACCTGTTCTTTTTGAGAAGAAGCAGGAGGAGTTTGAGGCATGGGTTGAGACCTTTCTACCATCTGCTGTGAGGAAGTAGCAGCAGTGGTTTCTAGTGACTTTTGTGTTGTCACTGGTAGTTGCTCTGGGATCTCATCTTCCAGAGTTGCCTTTATTGTAGGTTTGGGGGGCTTTTGAATTTTCTTTTGTTTTGGTCTTTTGGTGGATTTAGGTGTGGGTTTCACAGTAGTTGTGTTACTGCTGTGATCACCTTGAGCAGTGGGCTCAGCAGCAAGTGCCTGAGGAGCAGTGGTAGCTGCTAAAGTGTGCTCAGGAACCTCTGCTTTTGTTTTGAAAATTTTTTATAGCCTTGTAAATGTTTCAGATGTAAGGCCATTTATTTGAAAAAGTGATCATGGCATCTGATGCACACAATTGTTGAATAACATCTATCCACGTGTAACCTCTGTTGTAAATCAGTGTTTAGCATAAACAGAGGATACACTTTGGCAGGGGATAGATTTTACTATTTAACAGAGTTTTAATGCCATCAGTGCTTTGAACAGACTTTGAGGATTTATTGAAAAATTCAATTTTAAACTATTTTTAAGGTTATTTTTTAATTTTTTTTAAACATTTATATGCTATTTACACATGGAACACAAGAAAGCTTGCTTTAATCCATGTTTAGCATTCCAATCATAGTGATCAAGTTTGTACATCTACCAACTGATCTTTAGGATGGACATGTTAAAGGTGAAATCAAACCTTTTTATTGCAATCCCTCACAAAGTGATGTCTAATGGTGAATAAATGAGATACTGAATTTTTGATGATATATCTCAGCTACTTGACTGTCCTGCATAAAAACAATCTTTTGAGAAACTATACCAAAATTCAATAACATATTTTGAAGTTACAAACAGTTGGACTATTAAGCTTGCAACAGCATCATAATATTCTTCAATCAGTGGTTATAAAAACATCTGCTTGCTTTTTGCCTAGTCAAAACACTTTGATATTTGTACTTGTTTGAGTATGATAAATCTTGACAATCATGCTCCTAGCATATGCAATGTTCTTTAAGGACCCACTTTTCGCCAAATAGATTCTCATCCTTTGGTTGTGGCACAAGATTTTCAAACTTGTTGTCACTGAACTACTGAAGCTCCTCTTAAATGACAGCTACCCAACTTTCTGTCATTCAGTGCTATAAGGCACATGACTTGTTGATGGAATGGTCACTACAAATAAAAATCCATTAAGTGGCATACAATATGTGCCACGAAAAAAACAAAAAAGTGCCACAAAAGGCCCCTATTGAAATGGTGCCACTAGAAGCGGTGACGCTAAAGCCTTTTAGTGGCACTTTTTTTGGGTGCCGCTCATTCCAACAGGAGCCTTTAATGGCATTTTTTGTCTGCCACTTTAAACTTTTGGGTTTTTAGTGGCACATAATTTTTGCCACCAAAAACACATCAAATTAAATGTTACTATAGTTGTGTATCATATTAAATATATTTAATTAAAATCATTATTTGTTTACAATATTAAATAAAAACAAAACTATAAAATGCAGAAATTGTAATATCATTACTTCAATTAAAAGTTAGGTCATGTTCCAAACATATTGAAACGTCTCATAAGTGTCAATTTAAGTCTAAATACCAAACATATAGAATACAAACTAACACATGTTTGAATAAAAAACTTGAAGCTTCATTGCAATCATGAACCCCTTTAACAATCTTCATACGAATAAAATGATCTTCATATTAACTCTTTCATAGCAATGATACTAGTAGATACCTACTAAAAAATAAAGACCTTTAATATGCAAACAACAAGGACACTATTCAATATGCAAATAAAAATATATTGGCTCCTGCTTATGTGAAAACTGGTAACATAAAAGTAAGAGTTAATTACTGTGTTCGTCCCTGTGGTTTGTCAAAAATCACTATTTCAGTCCATTAGTTTAAAAATTACGATTTCAGTCCCTGTGGTTTTACCTTCGTAACCATTTCAGTCCAACTCGTAACCATTTCAATCCCTGTATTTAACAGAATAATGGATTGAAATAGTTACGAAAGTGAAACCACAGGGACTGAAATTGTTATGAAAGTGAAACCACAGGGACTGAAATCGCAATTTTTAAACTAATGGACTGAAATAGTGATTTTTGACAAACCACAGGGACGAAAACAGTAATTAACTCTAAAAGTAATTACCATTATCATTGGCTTCTTTCAAATGATATATGGTCAACTGATAAAGGGTTGTTAGGGACCGTAGAACCAATACCATGGACCTATAACATATAAAGGAAAACATATGTTAATACATAAATAATGTAATTGTAAAGTAAACAAACACTATTACATGCCTCTAAGTACCTTTATGTTCATATTGCTAAGAACCATAGACATAATGATATCTTACCATAGTTCTCGCCTCTCATTTAATTTTCTCCGCCTCCGGTGCTTGCTGCTTCTCTTCTAATTTGGAACAAAACTGAAGTAAAATGAACACACATTAATAAAATAAAAAAAGAATTAGTAACCTGGTAGCATCTTTAAAAGATGTGACTACACAGATTGAAACTGGCCGGGTCAAGTTGACTACAAACATTTTTGCCCAAAAATTTAAACTTTTGTTAATAATTGGTGCGAGATATAGTTTTGTTCGATAAAGTACACATCATAGCTTCAAGTCAGATACTGGTATGTCATTTATTTACAAAATAAACTATAACTTAGATATTCATACTTACATAATATATGAAAGTTTTGGCTTTAAAATAAAAGAAAAAAAGAAATTTACCTTCACTAGACAATGAAAATTATTCCTTTCAAAATCAGGGTCCATAATCATACCACAATCCGTACATATCAGCAATAACAGAAGAAACAACATTAAATATAAAGTTAGTTTGATTACCTTGCTTTAAAGCAAATGGAAGTTCGAGGTAGTCAAAAGCCTCTAGAATTAACTCCACATTTTCCAATGATACTTCCTCTGCATAAAAAATGAAACACATATTCAACTCCAGAGGTACAAATTATGATAATTATATATGAATAAAGATCACAAAAAAAAAAAACTAAAAGAAAGTCATCCCCTATGAACATGCTCATCTTACGAAGACAAAACAATGTGGAGTTAAAATATTATAGAGTTGAATGAAATATTTCTTAATTTTTTGGAATTTTTTTATTTCGTTTTTTATATAAAATTTACATATAAAATATTTCTTTAATTTTCTTCTAGTGTATCGCTACACTTAAAATTGCGTCTAGCATATTGGTAGTTTATCGCTATCGTTCACTATTTGCTATTGGCAGCTATGTACTACACAACTAAACCTACAGTAACTTAATAAAGAGTAGGATATTATACAGTAGTGACTGACCATTCCAGAGTGTAATATTGAGCTGCTCCCTGTGTATATCTTTAATATATTGCCCAAGATAACCTAAAATCAGCTGCCTTAACCTTCAAACATTTCCTATACAATTAGAACACCAGTAACCATCCAATATCTAATTAGAAAATGAAAAATCTCAAAAACTGGCAAACAAATTAAAGAATATATCTCAAAGCGGAAACCCCAAATTAAAGTAGCCCTCACTTATCAGCAAAGGGAAATGATAATGAAATTATACAAAAAAAGTTTCATTGAGGTCCTTCACAATTGGCCATTTAGATGGAGTTATTCAGTCTTTTGGTTATCCGACTTAATTCCATTTCACAAGATTCATAATCGTAAGAAGAGTACTGATCGTCTTTCTGCGCCGCTCTCATTATCTCCAGCTGAGCCGCAAGAAGGAACCACCGGTGTACAGAGCTGGAGGTACTGGTGCCGACGCCGACATCTTCAACAACGGAACCACTACGCTATCATTATCACTACCTCTACGAGTTGACGAATCCCTAATTTCCGTTCTCCAAATTGATTCTGGTCTAATTACATTGAACAGCGGAAACAAAATCAACCCACCAAGTCCTAAATTAGTATTCAAAAGCCCTCACTATACCCTATACCTCTTCCAAACAACTGAAATACAACATTCTACCTCTAACACCAGTTATACAAGAAATTAATCGGTCAAATTAATAACAAATCAACTGCTAAAAAGCCGATTCTCGCCAACTTTTTCCAGAAGGTACAGATTCAAACAAAACAAAAATACTAGTAATACAGCTAGTGGATCCTGTCAATACACCGCAAAATAGTGAATCGCAATATCAATCGGTCGATTAACTTTTCTTGCATACATGTATGTGTCATTGTGTATTATATAACCATAAAGGTATAGATCTAGATTCAATTTTGCAATTTAGAATAGAAAAAAGTCAAAAACTAACCGCGGATGATCGAATTTGAAGAACTAGGGTTTTTATGTGGTGTGTTTGAATCTGCGTCTCATTTTATGCGTGCTGGAGAACAAATGACCTGCTTTGGGATGAATTAATTTGAAATCCGACAATACCCCAACACCAGGTGAAACAATTGGCCCTGTGATTATAGATGAAAGAATACATATGAAATTAACGAAACCCTAAAGTCAATTGAACCCAGTAAGAAATCGTTACCAGTGAAAGTTCGTCGTGCAAAGGAACCTGAGGGGAATAAGTGAACATCACACATATCCTCACTATCCCTTCGTTTCCGCTAGCATTGAAGGGGAATGGAGACGAACACTATTGACGTAAGGGGAACCCCTAGGTGATGTCGTTGTGAATCTTCAGTCGCCGGAAGAAGAGCGGTGGGTAAAGGTAGTGGCAGAAAGGGCTTGTGATGGTTCAGCATGCGTACGTGAATCTTCAGTCGCCCGTCGGAGAGAGAGCGGTGGTTAAGGGTAGTGCCAAGCACGTTTTGGGAGAAATGGTTTTATGTAGAAATTAGGGCGGCGGATGAAAGGAAAATTTAGAATGTAAAATTTTAGGGGGAGGGAAATAATTTTAATGTTGTCAAATTACACGATTCAGAGCACGAAGAGGAGCATTAACTGTCATGCGTCATATTACGTTATGTATAAAATGTTAAAAAAATATTTATTATATTTATAATAAATTAATCAATAAAAAATAAACGAACCGGTGCCAGAGCCTCTCTCGAGCTTAGGAAAATATCCAAGAGCCGAGCTCAAGCTCGGGCTACACTCAGCAGGACTCTTTTACACCACAAGAAAAAAATAAAAGTATAAAAAGAAGTGGTTGAAAATTTTTAGTATTATTAAAAACCTAAGCTAGTGGCATAAAATATTAAATATCACTAAAAGTGTGTACTAGCAAATATGGCATACACAAAGTGCCATTAAAAACCTAAATTAGTGGCACAAAATTGAAATACCACTAAAAGTGTGTGCAGCTAAATGGAATTTTATTGTAGTGATTGTTCAAAAAATTTTGTGGCATAGACAAAGTGCCATTAAAACATATAGAAAATTTTGGTGGCATATGCAAATGCCACTGAATGTATGTGTTAAATACCTAAAGTACCATTAAAAACAAAAATTAGTGGCACAAAACCTATATGCCATTAAAAATGTGTGCCACTAAATGGCTTTTTTTTTTGTAGTGGGTAGAAAGCCACCAAGAGAACAAGTGTTTCAGGATTGACTTTTTGAAAGAATCCTTTTTCATTGATGTTTTCAAATGTGTGGTGACATGGTTGAGTTTTAATGAAGATTTGATGGTTAAGAGGTGAAGCTGCAGATGTGAATCATCTGAGCTAACATCTGTTGGTGACTTTAAAGATCCAACATCTGTTTGAAATGAAGGTGAAAAGATTTAAAAGATGGATTTGACCCACTGATAATTTTTATCCATTTTTGATGGATATTTATCAACAGTTGTTTGGGGTGAAGTAGTGGTAGAAGTTTAGAAGATTATTTTGGTCAAACACTGTTTATACATCAGTGGATGAGCTTTAACAGTTGTTTTGTACATCTGCTGCTCTGATGATGGAAATGATTTTAGTATCATGTCCAACATCTGTTGAAGGTGATTGTGAGTTACCTGCAAAACCAACTTCTTGACAAACACATTTTTAGATGCATGTTTATCAGAATTAATCATAACAACAGGTTTTACAGGGATTTTAATGCAGAGAATTCACAGGTTTTTGCATTCAAGGTTTTATCACACATTTACTTAATGTTTTAAACATTCCATATATTTAGATAGTGATTGGATATCCCAGATGATTATCACGTTTTACTTTGACTCCACATGTTGTGTTTTAATATTTTGAGAATTAAACTAAAACATGAGCAGCCAAATGTATGAAGCATGTTAACAATCATTTTTATTACTAAATTAGTCCTGAGTTTATAAATGAAATGATCCAGACCCTTAGCACCAAGTCTTCTTGACCCATTGTCAAAGAATATATCACCCTAGGCAAAAACAAAAAGGGTTATACATCCTGACAAGAATTTGGATTTTTACCATCTAAAACAAGTAAAAATGCAATATATATATACATGTATATATATATATATATATGTATGTATATATATATTAAATGAAGAATAATATATCCTGTTTTATTTGAAAAATCTTTACAAGAAAAATAAGTAAAGATTTCCTGAAAATAACCTCAATTAGAACTGGTGCATTTTCACGGTCAATGTAACTATCAGTTAGATCAGAATCACTTCATTCTTCAACTTGTAGGAAGATGGTCAGTGGTTTGAAATAAATTTCATAACCACTTTATGATACCACTTTCTTATCAGATGATTGTAACTTTGAGATTGCTTGTTCACAGAGGTTTTGAAAGTACCTTGTAAATTTTATTACCTTGTGAAGAATTTTTGAAGATTTGGCCTAATTCTTTTCATTAGTAATCAAACTGGTGATACCTTTATTACCTGAACTCCCTGATATAGTGGTTGTACATGGTTGATGGATGACAAATGTTTGACCATGTATGTAGAACTCCTGTGGACTCTTGAGTGTTTTGGATTTATACTCCTTTCTTTTGATTTCAAAAGTTTTGAGATAAATACACTTTTGAGTTTTTGTGATTTTTCTTCTTCCCTTTTTACCCTTCCCATTCATAAGTACTGAAATACTCACTGGGAGGTTTCATTGAAGGAATACTTATTCCAAAATCATTTTGCAGTAATGTTTTGAGAGATCTGGTTATATTTGTACATACTTATAACAAATCTCACATTATATATGATTCAGACTATTTTAACACCTGATTTTCTTAATGTCTTTTTAACAGAGTTGATTTGGTCCTTTTGAGGATTCTCAACCTGTTTTTCAACACACAAGATCTAATAACTAAGGTTTTAATTTCCCTCTTTTTATGTTAACAAAAACACTAAAGTTATTTAATCAAACGTAGGTTTTTGTTGACCTGAGGTACTCACCTTAGCAGCGAACATGATGGAAACAGCACGAACTTCATAACAACAATTGAAAACAATTTTCGTAAATGATTATACCATAGTTATTAGACATGTTTTCCGATCTGAAAACTATAGGTGTTTTATGCATGAGATCACTTGTTATGTGAAGTGTGTGTCTTATGACATCTTGGTTGTTATACATAGTGTTTGAGTAGTAACTTTGAACGTCCTTACTCGTTACTCTGTTTTTCAACAAAATACAATCAACCTTAGTATCAATGAATTTTGAGCTGAATTGTTATGTCAAATTTATTGTTAGATCGAATTTGACTGTCCAAGCTCTGATACCAATTGTTAGGATCGGAGGCTCTCATGATTGTGTTTGTTTGTAATAAATGAACAATTAATAAACATGATTCAATGAGTTATGCCGCGGAAATGAATACAAACTTTGTAAACACAATCAAAGAGGAAAATAGTTTTGATAAACACATGCTTTTCATCAGTCAAAAGGTTACAAAGCAAATCAAAAGATTACAAAGCAAGCTTACAAACTAAACTCCTCCTCAGCCTGATACTCCATGGTTGATTGCACACAAGATGAAAGGATTGGACTAGAGGAGAAGAACTCGCTCAGTCAATCAAATGTAACAGTACAAGGTACTGTTCCATTTATAGACAAACCAAACCACTGAAGCATCTCAGCTGACGTCACCATGAAAGCGACATCTAACAACCTAACAAACTCTATCCACTGATTTATAACTATTGACCATACAGACACTGATTACATTCTAACCACTGAGATATAAACACTGATTCTTCATACCACTGTTGTGGTCTAAGCACTGATGTTGAGCATCAGCACTTTCTTCAAAGGGTGATCAGACCTTGAATGGGCAGTTCTTTGATCTTCAATAGTTCTTGGAACCCATCAGTAGTTTGAGCTTCAATCTTTATGCTTCATCAATGCTTTGACTTAACAGTAGTTTACAAGATCGGCAGTTGTTGAGAAGGGCAGTACTTGGAGCATATCAGATGTTGGAGCCACTGTCAAGGGGAAGGTTTAGTGCAAACCGCTGCTTATGATGAATCCACTGTTCTGAACCAGTTTTGGCTTTACATCATCTGTTCCTCTATAGGGTTCAATCCCAACAGATGAAAACATTGAAGCTCCACTTATGCTGATGGCATCACTCCTTTGAATGGTAGTACTAATCTTCTTTAGTTCATAGATTTTGGTTGCTCCAATCACATGACCAGAGCCAAATGTTGTTTTACCGCACTTGATGAAGGATTTAAATTGGAAGTTCAGTTGGGTGACAAGAAGAAACTTGT
The DNA here is from genome assembly GCA_030545235.1 of Helianthus tuberosus. Taxonomy (NCBI): domain Eukaryota; kingdom Viridiplantae; phylum Streptophyta; class Magnoliopsida; order Asterales; family Asteraceae; genus Helianthus; species Helianthus tuberosus. Next base: position 135,271,133 of record CM060363.1, read on the forward strand.
AGTTGAGGGCAAAGGCACCTTACGGGTTAATACTAGTAATGAGAGTTTCAAACTCTTGGATGATGTGTATTATGCTCCAAAGTTGGAGTATAACTTATGGGTGTAGGTCAACTTAACTTATGAGAAAAGGATATGCATTTCACTTTGAAGATGAGCATTGTGTTATTTTAAGGGTGTGCATATTCACACACCTTTTTACCTATTTCCACACCCTTTAAGATGCCTCATATAGGTCTATACGAGGTGTCTAGGGCTATTGTCTCTGACCAACCACTGAACCTCATACCAGGTCAAATCAGTCACATCAAACGGGGCGTCTAGGCCTGTACGAGGGACAAAGACGCCTCGTCGAGGCCTAGACGGGGCGTCTTGAGGGCTGATGTGACTATGTGTATGGCACGCGACATAAAGCAATATGGGGCGTCTAGGGCTATACGAGGCGTCTATGTTTCAAATAAATAGGGACATGCAGAGCATTCTTCATCCATCGCAAAACCTTCTTTGCTTCTTTGAACGAAGTTTTCTTCTTTGCATTCTTCTTTTTATCACTTGTGAGGTGCTCAAATGTCACCATACTGGGACGGAAACTATGCCTTTGGGTCGTATTTTGGCGACTTATGCATTCCCGAAAACGTTCCGGTAACAGTTATTGGCTTAACTGTTTTAATTACTTGTTGTTTTAATTAATTATTTACTAATGATGCTATCGTTTTTTTTGAGGAGTCTGGCGTTCCCGATTCTAACGAGCAAGAGGAGGTTGTGTTTAGTGTACAAGGAAAGCAAAACAGACCGTTTCTAGATTTGAACACACATCCCCCTATTGATGAAACATCCCTTGTGATTCACTCATACCATGCTGGTGAACCAAGTTATCCAGCGCAACAAGGGTATCCAGATTATGGATACGGGTGTGAATATTCTTACGTGCAACAACACTATCCTGATGGATACGGAGGAAACGGTGGTCATCAGCAATTCATTTCCCCGAGCGGTCCTTACGTTCAACAAAACTATCCGGACGTTGGAGGATATGGTGGATATGGTTGTGACAACTGGCATGAAACCAGTAATTTCCGTACTATTTCAATAATTATTTATTTCCTGCATTTATGTGTTTAAACGTCAACATTATATGCTTACCAGTTTTACATATGAATTCATGCATGTTTGATACTTCATTTATCGCATTGTGCAATACATTAAGCATTGCATCGAAACGATTAGTAAACTCACCGGTTAGACAAGATGTGTGAGCACAACTTTAGCATAGAGTTAAACGATAGATTTAGGACTTAGATGTAGGCCCAACATCAAAAATACAATAAAACCCAACTGTGTGAACAAGGGTTTACATTAACACTTTCCGGAAGCTAAAATAAGCACTAAAAACTGTTCGAAACGCATTTTAAACGCAGAATTCTGCAGAATTCAGCAAAGATTAACAATTAAACATAAAAATAACATGCACAAAGTGGTAGAAAACATCCAGAATAACTTGCAAAGTGTCGGGAATGAAACATGTCACAAAAGGGTACTTCATACCTTGTAAAATTCATTACTTAGCACTTTAACAAACCAACAACAGAACGATTAATCGGACATTACCCAAAACACCAAAAATAGACTAGAAGCATAGTTTTGATGTTTTAAAGCTAGTTATTGTGATAGAACACTTAAAAAATCATAAAAACACTTAACACACTAAAGATCATACTTAAACCTTCTAGTTTACCTCCTTAACCCCCCTACTTCCCAAATTGACACTTTACCCCCCCCCCCCCCCTCCTTCATGTAGGCCGGCCACATTGTGGCCCCACAACCCCCCCCCCCCCCATTTGACCAACACATTGGTTAATCAAAGATCCCCAAACAGAATTTCCTTTGGTTAAACTTATGTTGGAGGATATAAGAACATGTCTAGAGGGTTAAGATCCTTATCTTTTCACTTTCAAGATTTTCATCATCTTCTTCCTCTCCCTCCCTCTTGCTCTTGGCCTCCAACCCACACACACACATCCACATTTTCCTCCATATTTAAGAAGATCCAAGGTTATACAAAGGTGATTGAAGGTGATCTATGAAGGTGTGAAACATTAGAAGGTGATAGACCACTTGGAGGAGCTTTTATCCACCACTTCCTCTTGATTCTCCTTCTTCTTGAGTTCTTGCCACATCCCTAGCCACAAGAGCTACTGGTAAGCTCCATAAACCTTCTTTTACTTCGTGTTAAGGTTATGTACAAGTTACACCATCTAAGAACATAAAATTTAAAAGATGAAACCATGAAAATTTAACATAATATAAGTGAAAACAAGTGATTGTAGTGTTGTTTGATGTATGATATGAAGTTGTTGATGTTGATCTTATGTTTTTAGTTAGATCCATCATGTGTAATCTTGATAGAAGCTTAGATCTAACACGTTTAAGCATGGATCTTGAAAGATCCATGAAGAAACTTGGTGATGAACTTGAAGGTTTTCAAAGTAAGCATGAAAGTGGTTTTAGAATATGGTTTTCATGATCTTAAAACCATAAAACTTGTGGATGGTTAATTTGATGAAATAAAGTTTCATAAAAGTTTGTAGGTACCCTGGTTCATACGGATCGTCACAGAATTGTCAATCCAACCTAGAGTGCGGAATCCTATAGACCAGATTAGCTCAGAAACGAGTAAAGACATAAATTACTATCAAACAGGTTTTTATTGATTATCTATCACAACGATTACAATAAATTAAAACCCAAATTCGTCCAAGCTCTAATGCCTTCACGAAAACTCTCTCACAAACTGTTTTGGCTGATTAACCTAAACACTAATGCAAATCCTTGTTTATATAACACAAGGTTGCAACTTGGGATAGGTCAAAACCTCATGGGCTGCGAATTGGTCGAAGCCTAATTCGTCCCATATACCCAATATATGTGGGTTTGGTTAGACCACACATTACAACTAACTATTACAAAGCCAAACCCACTAAGCGTTTATTGTTTAACTAATTACAAGATATCAAAAGACCAAATCTAAGCTTGTCACACCCCAACCGTGTTAAAACAACAAACTGCGGCGGAAACGTCAGGGAGTGGAGTGGTAGAATTATTGTTTCACAACCATGGTATTTAAAGTTTTGTTTTATTTATTAACAAAGTGGTTACATTGTCTTAAAACATGAAAACAAAGAGTACATAACGTAATTTAAACTAGTCTTGCTTCATTTTATGTCACTATGGCACATGTCCGCCTAAGTGTATCTTGATCAATCCTATGCATCAGCTCCTGAAAACACATGTGAAAATAGGTACGTCAGCATAAAAATGCCTGTGAGATACATAGGTTTATTGAATTAGGATCCATGACTTGAAGTTGAAAGAATTGGGAAAATGTTTTCTTTTATAAATCATACAAAAGGCGATAAGAAAATCCAGATGATATAAAAGAGAGATGTATGGTTAAATGAATAACCAAGTAAAATGAGTTTGTATAAAATATGTTGTTTGTAAAACAATGTTTTGTGAAGATATGTTATTTGTGTAAAATGTAATATGTCTAAATTGAAATGGTTTAAATAATGCTACGATATGTAATATCATAAAAGCACTTATATATAGGAAGTACCAGCAGCGTATCAACCATCCTTTTATCATATTACACACGCCTCGTTATTTAAATCACTTACCCAAACAAACCACCAAATTATCTTGTTTAAACCAATGTCAAAATGTTTATGTGCAAACAAATGTGTGTATGGTGAATAAAAGCATTTACTCAACCCTATAAGTAAAAATATACAAAACAATGTATTTGATTTAAATCATAGTTTAAGTCAAAAGATATGTTTTGCAAAATCTATGCTTTACTGATACAAACACTTATGTGGTATTGTTAAACGTATACATCCAAGCCTTGAGACTGAAGGATAAACCCTAGAACAAATCAAAGGTTTATCAAAAATGTTTTCAGATTCAGTCATTCCATACGTCCAAACAAACCTAGGATTTCAGGAATGGGAGTTGTCAAGTCCTATGGTACCACTACTTACTAACGAGCGGCGTGATCAATGTTAATGAATGTATTTCAATTTCGTTATACAAACCAAATGTCATACCAAATGTACTCATGTTATGTGGAAACAATGTACTAAGTATGCTAAATGAACATTCGTAGCAAAAATGTGATGTAAATCAATGTGTACATATGCTAAAATAAACATATGAAACAAATGTGTTTATGAAATGAATGTACTAGCATGTTAATTAAAATGTACATAGCAAAAACATGGATGAAATCATGTACTATACGTGTATTACATGAACATTGCAAGCAAATGTTATAAAAGCATGAAAAACATGAAAGTATCAAGTAGGCACATGTGTTTCACCCCAAAATATTTGAAAACAGTAAAAGAGGGGACTATGTACTCACTTGTGATAGCTTGAAAGTCTTTAAATAACAACCAAGTAACGCTAGAAGGATCACGGAATCAATCGGCACCTAATATAGGTAACTACGTTAATAAACCGGACCTAAATCGGAAGATCGGATAAAATGAGGTTTCGTAAAACAAATGAGTATAGGAACTCATATAATATGGTTTAACAAAGCCTACATTCTAAATTGGAACCTATCCTTAGTGCTTATGACCCGTTACGACCCGTTTAGGTAGCTTATGCTACTTCAACACGTCGTTCGCGTGAAACGCGTTCGAACCGCCTAACTAGTCCTATGACAAGTATTATATGCCTTAACAAGTTTAATAATGTTCCCTAATCAGTTTAGATGTCAAAGTTTTGGTTTCATATGCTTAAAATGAAATTATGCGCAAAATGGGCATTTTGGTCATTTTCCTAAGGCATATAAACTACCTATCAAACAACTAACTAAACGTAGTGACCATAAGGTATAACCTCGGAAAGTTATTCCCTATACAACTATGGTCACAAAATATGTTTGGTCGGATCCTAATGATCGACCAAACGGGTCGGGTTTGAAAGTCTAAGCGGTGGTTTAGACCGCTTATCTTACGACCCTAAATAAACACTAAACTAAAAGTGACGAGTTAAACATGTTGAAACATGTTTAACTAATTTAGAAAACAAGTTTGATATCAAAACAAAGTGTTTTGATACCTAAAGATAGCTTCGTTGCAAAATACGAATAAACACGTATTTTGACCGAAACTATAACTCGTCACTACGCCTAATCAACGTGGTAATCAGTAGGTATAGTTGTGACGGGTAAGTTCCTACTGGACGACTTCTATGTTACTGTTTTATTTGATTCGGGTGCCGATACTAGCTACGTGTCCCTAAAAGTTAGTCAAATGCTTAAGCGTACCCCAACACTTTTGAACACTAAGCACACTGTAGAGCTAGCTAATGGAAAAAGTTTAGAGGTCACACACGTAGTCAAGGGTTGTAATCTTGTTCTTGCTGGTCACACCTTCTCTATCGATCTCATTCCTATCGTTCTGGGTAGTTTCGACGTTGTCATTGGGATGGGTTGGTTATCCCAACACCAAGCAGAGATTCTTTGCAACGAGAAGATTGTCTGTATTCCTCGTTCCGGTGATGAACCTCTCATGATTCGTGGCAACAAGAGTGGTGCTATTGTGAGCATCATCTCTTTCCTTAAGGCCCAGAAGTGTTTACGAAAGGGCCACACTGCTATTTTGCTCTCGTTACTGACACCTCGAAGAAAGATAAGAAGATAGAAGATTTTCCGATCGTACATGACTTTCCTGGGGTATTCCCTGAGGACTTACCTGGTCTTCTGCCTCATCGTCAAGTCGAGTTTCAAATCGAGCTAGCTCCTGGAGCAGCGCCCATAGCTCGAGCACCCTATCGTCTAGCTCCATCGAAATTAGAAGAACTATCTGCGCAGCTACAAGAACTCTTGGACAAGGGTTTCATTCGTCCTAGTTCTTCGCCCTGGGGAGCTCCAGTGTTATTTGTGAAGAAGAAAGATGGTACCTTCAGAATGTGTATTGACTACCGCGAACTCAACAAGGTGACGGTGAAGAATCGTTATCCTCTTCCACGTATTGATGACCTGTTCGACCAGCTGCAAGGGTCGAGCTACTACTCGAATATTGATCTGAGATCAGGATACCACCAGCTGAGAGTCCAAGAAGAGGACGTCTCCAAAACAGCCTTTAGAACTCATTATGGACACTACGAGTTTTTGGTCATGCCTTTTGGGCTGACAAACGCACCTGCGGTCTTCATGGACCTTATGAACCGAGTGTGTAAACCTTACCTGGATAAGTTCGTTATAGTTTTCATCGATGACATCCTGATCTATTCTAAGAGTCAGGAGGAACACGAGCAGCATCTACGACTTATTTTGGAACTCCTTCGAACAGAACAACTTTATGCTAAGTTTTCGAAATCTGACTTCTGGCTTCGCGAAGTCCATTTCCTAGGCCACGTGGTAAACAAGGACGGGATCCACGTTGATCCATCCAAGGTAGACTCGATAAAAAACTGGCCTGCACCCCGTACACCAACAGAAATCCGCCAATTCTTGGGTTTGGCAGGTTATTACAGAAGGTTTATCAAGGATTTCTCTAAGATTGCGCAACCTCTCACTTTGCTAACTCAGAAGGGTGTCACCTATCATTGGGGTGATGCACAGGAAATTGCGTTTCAATACTTAAAGGATAGACTGTGTAGCGCACCTATTCTCTCATTGCCTGAAGGCACAGACGATTTTGTGGTCTATTGCGACGCTTCCATTCAAGGACTTGGTTGCGTGTGGATGCAACGTGACAAGGTCATTGCCTACGCATCGCGCCAACTTAAAGTTCATGAAAGGAACTACACTACGCATGACTTGGAGTTAGGAGCAGTGGTTTTTGCTCTTAAGATATGGAAACATTACCTGTACGATACCAAGTGCACCATTTACACCAATCACGGGAGTCTCGAGCATATCTTCAAGCAATAGGAGTTGAACATGCGACAACGTCGATGGGTCGAGCTTTTGAATGATTACGAATGCGCGATCAAGTACCATCCAGGCAAGGCCAATGTTGTGGTCGACGCCCTCAGTCGAAAGGACACTACACCTAAACGTGTGCGAGCGCTACAACTTACCATCCAATCTAGTCTTCCTACTCAAATACGAAATGCTCAGGTTGAAGCATTGAAGGCAGAGAACGTCAGGGCGGAGTCCCTGCGAGGATCGAGGAAACAGTTAGAACAAAAGGAAGACGGTGCATACTACGTAACAGGGCGCATTTGGGTCCCACTAAATGGAAACTTACGCGAACTTATGATGGATGAAGCACACAAGTCTCGCTACTCAGTACATCCTGGTTCGGATAAGATGTACCACGATCTCAAAACTACATACTGGTGGCCAAGCATGAAAGCTCACAGAGCAACTTACGTCAGTAAATGTTTGACTTGTGTGAGAGTCAAAGTCGAGTACCAGAAACCATCAGGCTTACTTCAACAACCAGAGATACCAAAATGGAAATGGGAGCAAATTTCCATGGATTTCGTTACTGGTCTGCCTAGATCACAACGCGGAAATGACACTATTTGGGTAATAGTGGATCGATTAACTAAGTCTGCACACTTCTTGGCTATCAAAGAAACTGACAACTTCTCTACTTTAGCAGACGTTTACCTAAAGGAAGTGGTTTCGAGGCACGGGGTGCCAACCTCCATTATCTCTGATCGTGATGTGCGTTTTACTTCTGAACTATGGCAAACAATGCACAAGTCCTTTGGCTCACGTTTAGACATGAGCACAGCATATCACCCACAAACGGATGGGCAGTCTGAACGCACCATCCAAACCCTTGAAGACATGCTTAGGGCATGTGTAATCGACTTTGGTAACGGCTGGGAAAAACATCTCCCATTAGTGGAGTTCTCGTATAATAACAGTTACCACTCCAGTACCCAGGCCGCTCCGTTTGAGGCATTGTACGGGCGTAAATGCCGATCACTTCTTTGTTGGGCAGAGATTGGCGACAGCCAGATCACAGGCCCAGAACTTGTGGTAGACACAACAGAAAGGATTGCTCAGATACGGCAACGAATGGCGGCAGCTCGTGACCGTCAGAAAAGCTACGCTGATTAGCGCAGGAAACCACTCGAGTTCCAGGTTGGGGATCGAGTGCTACTCAAAGTCTCACCTTGGAAAGGTGTTGTTCGTTTTGGTAAACGAGGCAAACTCAACCCGCGATACGTTGGACCTTTCGACATCATTGAGAAAATAGGCAAAGTGGCCTACAAACTGAACCTACCAACAGAACTCAGTGGAGTTCACAACGTTTTCCACGTGTCTAATCTGAAGAGGTGTCTGTTAGATGAGACCCTCATAGTTCCTTTGAAGGAACTCACTATCGAGGATCAGCTATGATTCGTCGAGGAACCAGTAGAGATTACTGACCGAGATGTTAAGATTCTCAAGTGCACCATAATACCTCTTGTTCGAGTTTGTTGGAACTCCCGTCATGGCCCAGAGTTTACCTGGGAATGCGAAGACCAAATGAAACACAAGTATCCCCAGTTGTTCGCGAACAGTGAAACTACTACTGAGGCTGAAGCTACTGCGGAATTTCGGGACGAAATTCCAAACCAACGGGGGAAGGATGTGACACCCCAGGAAAACCAGGAAACCATGCAACTTAACTAGCTTCCTCAGTGAGTACGTGCTAAATTTTGGGATGAAGTTTCTTTCAACTTGGGGATAATGTGACAACTCGTATTTCAAACCTCTTTGTACTTTGATGTAACCGATGTGAACGTTATGTGATTATGTGAACGTTGATGATCAATGGAATGTTATGTTATTACGTTATATGATTATGTGTAATGCATGTATGTATGTATGTTTGTAATATGATCACACAAAAACTAACCGATCGCACAACACTTGGCTGGTCGCACAAGCCCATTAGGGCCACAGCTTTTGTAACCGAACCAATAGGGCAGCCCAAGGAAGGGTTCGGCCCACCCCTATCTTACACGAAAACATATCCTATCTTAGGGATTAGTTCCTCATAATTCATAACACACAAACCCTACTCTCTCTTTTTCTCCTCTCGAAGCCGACGACAACAACAACATTCCATCTCCCTCGAAGCTTTCTTGATCCGATCAAGCCTCGTTCTATTCTTTAACCGGTTAGTGTATTTTCTATTGATTGCATGATAGATGATGTATTGGCTTAACATGTTTTACATGGTGATTTAGAGATGATATGTGTTTGTTTGTAATGTAAATTGATGAGGTTTGATGTTCATGAAAATCGGTTCACAGGTGTAGTATATTTAGATCATTGTAGGATTGATAACCGAAGTTAGAGATGATGGAGAGCCGAATGTATGTTTATCGGCTGTGATGTATGCGTACTCGGATGATCGGTTGTGTTAAACTTGTTAGGATGCATGCTAGAAATCCATAACATGAGCCGTGTTAATGTGTGTAAATGGTTATGGTTGTTGATTATGTTTTAAATATCAGTAGGGTTCATAGGGAATTGATGATAAAACCCTTGTTTGATCGATTATTGCATGTTGGAAACTGTTAGTGATGATTTGATTGAATGGAGGAGAATTAGGAAACTGTTAGAAGGAATTGCATGATTTTAGGAAAATCACCTAACTAATCGAACAAGGTTGTCGGTCGCACAAGATCAGATCGCACAAGATCTGATCTGAACGTACAAGCTCTGGTCGCACAAGTGTAGTTGCACAAGCTAAGTACAACCAATAAAGCACAGTGTACAACTTAGAATATGCATGATCGCACAAGACCTTGTGGATCGCACAAGACAGTGCCGATCGCACAAGGCTTGGGCCACACACACATCTGTGGAACATTACTATGCTGTTGGGCCTCAAAGCCCAACCCAGTCGCACAAGTTATCCGGATCGCACAAGGACTTCTCAGTCGCACAAGTCCATCCGGACCGCACAAAATCAATGTTTGTTATGATTTGGGCCGTGTATGTATGTTTGGGCTTTCTAGTTGTTGGGTCGGGTATATGTTGGATGGCACAACATGTTGTGGATCACACAAGGGTGTGCTGGACGCACAACATGTTGGGCCGGGTACTATTGGGCTTCAATGGGTGAATCGCACAAGGTTGTTGAACTTGTGTGAGCCCAATCATTTGAGTCGCACAAGTTAGGATATGTTATATACCTTACTGTTAACGTGTTGCCATGATCATTGCGTGTTGTAACTTGGTAGTCCTGTCTAAACATACGTGCACTACTTGAACCTAGACCTGACTTGTATGGTAACCATGTTAGGACGTGGTTGACCCCTAGCAGCTCGATTTGACCTTTCGTTTATCTACCGAGCTAACCTAAGGTGAGTTCACACTTTCTACAAAGCATGGTAATTCCTGGTGGGTTGGACAGTTTAACTTTCACTAGACCAAAACTCTATCACGAAGTCCCTCCTTTTATATTGACTTAATCACCGGGCCAATGGCGAGCGGGCCATTAGTTAGATAGCGCTATTTAGGTCAGACAAGCCTCACACCGTGCCGCAGAGGACGGGCGTGAACTAATGGATCTGGGCACGTCAATGATGATAGACATTGACGCTAAGGGCACATAAACATTACTAAAGTCAGTGGTCGATATGGTAATGAGTCTAGTAGTGTAAACATGGGGTAGCCCCCATGGGTGGATTGCCAGAGTAAATGGGATAAACAAATCATGTTTTCAACTATGGGGTAACCCCCATGGCAAGGGTGCCAGTTAAAGGAAACTATGTTTTTGGAATAACTTAAACAAACACCCAACTGTGAACTCGCTCAACTTTGTTGTTGACTCGTTACTACATGCTTTGCAGGTCACTAGGTTTAGCAGGAGCTTGCATGGGGAAGAGTCGTTGTGGAGCATGGACATTGAATGTTCATGATAAACTTAAATACTCTGAATTTATGATTTGGGTTTTGAACTATTTGCTTCCGCTGATAACTTAGACTTATTAAATTGTTTTTTGGACACCAATTATATTGTGTGGTTGGACTTTTGATTACTTTACTTTATTGTTCAATATGATTGGTGGCTTGATCCTGGTCATGTCACGCCTCCAAGCGGTGATACTCCGCGTGTGGATTTTGGGGGTGTGACAAAAATCAAAACGTGAAAAAATGTCAAACATAAATAAACAAAAATTGGGGTCAAATCACATTGTTTTATTGATAATTGAACTATTCAGAGTTTATACAATGATTATAAGCACAAATGTCACAGTCTCCCCAGCTTGTGGAAATTTCATCCCGAAATTTATTTAGAGGAAACTTGTAAGAATAGATGCGGATATTTCTCCTTCAATTGATCTTCACATTCCCAAGTAAATTCTATTCCACGTTTAGATTCCCAACGAACTTTGACAATTGGAATGCGCTTGCGTTTGAGCCGTTTGACTTCACGGTCCATAATTTCCACAGGTTTTTCAACAAAATGCATCGTGTTATCAACATGAATTTCATCAAGCGGTATGTGGAGGCTCTCATCAGCTAAGCACTTCTTAAGATTGGACACGTGGAAGGTTGGATGAACATTTCCAAGTTCAGGAGGTAACTCTAATCTGTAGGCTACTTTTCTGATTCTTTCAACGATCTTGAATGGTCCAACATATCTAGGTGCAAGTTTCCCTGTCTTTCCAAATCTGATCACACCTTTCCAAGGTGAAACCTTGAGTAGAACACGATCACCGACTTGAAATTCCAAGGGCTTGTGTCGTTGATCTGCGTAACTCTTTTGACGGCTTCTAGCTGTCGGAAGTTTGTCGCGAATTTTCTTGATTTTATCTGTAGTCTCTAGAATGAGGTCAAGTCCAGTAAGCTGAGCTTCACCGATCTCATTCCAGTAGACTGGTGAATGACATTTTCGACCGTAGAGAGCTTCGAAAGGAGCCATGTTGATGCTGGAGTGATAACTATTGTTGTAGTAAAATTCATTCAACGGAAGATACGAATCCCAACTACCACCAAAATCAATCACACAAGCTCTAAGCATATCCTCTAGTGTTTGGATTGTTCTTTCAGATTGACCATCTGATTACGGATGATAAGCTGTGCTCAAATTAAGTTGGGTCCCCCTAGCAGATTGCATGGTTCTCCAAAAACGAGATTGTGACACCCCAGGAAAACCAGGAAACCACGCAACCTATCTTGCTTCCTCAGTAACTACGTGCTAAATTTCGGGATGAAATTTCTTTCAAGTTGGGGATGATGTGACAACCCGAGTTTTCAAGGTCTTTCCTCTATTCAATACTTGTCCCATTCTAGTTGTGCATGCTACTATGTGATTAATGTGATTAATGTGTTAAGGTGTTCATGTGTTTAGTGATACAAACTTGTAATCGTTTCTTCTTGAATAAGCTTGACGAAAACTGAGTTTATGCCACAACACAACCCGATGAAAACCCAAGGGTTTTCGCCATAGCCATCACGACGAAATCTAAGATTTCGCCGGCCCAGATTTCGCCGAAGCCCATTAAGGGCCCAGCACTTTATAACTCTCGTATAAACGGATGTGGGTTACGTAATTTGCTATTGTGAAACCCTAGACTATTTTCCTCTTCTCTTTCGAATCGCACGTCAATCATCATCATCATCTTTGAATCAATCCAGATTTTGTTCCTGTTTCTATACATCTTGGTATCTAATTGTAAATTATGGGATTTATCCCTATATTATATATATAAACGAGAAGTTTTAATAATAATCGATCCTGTTTAAAAAGACATCCGCTGTCATTAAATTAGATACCACGGTATTTCCTGCCTCACGGCTCTGGATCGGGTCAAACCGGGGCCAAGGGCCGTGACAGGTAACAATGATGGAAATGGTGCCAGGGGACGTGCGTTCGTGATTGGCCAGGGCGATGCAAGGAATGATCCCAACGTTGTAATGGGTAAGTTTCTACTGGATGATTTCTTTGTTACTGTTTTATTTGATTCGGGTGCCGATACTAGTTATGTGTCCCTAAAAGTTAGTCAAATGCTTAAGCGTACCCCAACTTTTGAACACCAAGCACATGGTAGAACTAGCAAATGGTAAAAGTCTCGAAGCCACACACATAGTTAAGGGTTGTAATCTCGTTCTAGCTGGTCAGACCTTCTCTATCGATCTTATTCCTATCGTTCTTGGTAGTTTTGACATCGTTATTGGGATGGATTGGTTATCTCAACATCGAGCAGAGATCCTTTGCTAGGAGAAGATCGTCCGCATTCCTCGTACTGGTAAAGAACCTTTAGTGATTCATGGCGACAAGAGTGGTGCTGTTGTGGGCATCGTTTCTTTCCTTAAGGCCCAGAAGTGTTTGCGAATGGGCCACACTGCTATTTTAGCCCTCGTCACTTACACCTCAAAGAAAGAAAATAAGATAGAAGACATTCCTATTGTGTGCGACTTTCCTGAGGTATATCCTGAGGAATTACCTGGTCTTCCGCCTCATCGACAAGTCGAGTTTCAAATCGAGCTAGCTCCTAGAGCAGCACCAATAGCTCATGCACCTTATCGTTTAGATCAATCTGAACTAGAAGAATTATCCACACAGTTACAAGAACTCTTGGAAAAGGGTTTCATATGTCCTAGCTCTTCGCCCTGGGGAGCTCCAGTGCTATTTGTGAAGAAGAAAAACAGTACCTTCAGAATGTGTATTGACTACCGCAAACTCAACAAGGTGACCGTGAAGAATCGTTATCCTCTCCCACGCATTGATGACTTATTCAACCAGTTGCAAGGGTCGAGCTTCTACTCAAAGATTGACCTGAGGTCAGGCTACCATCAACTGAGAGTCCGAGACGAAGATATCTCTAAGACAGCGTTCAGGACTCGTTACAGGCATTACGAGTTCCTGGTTATACCTTTTGGATTGACAAATGCACATGCGGTCTTCATGGATCTCATGAACCGAGTGTGCAAACCTTACCTGGATAAGTTTGTCATTGTTTTCATCGACGACATCCTGATCTATTCGAAGAGTCAGGTGGAACACGAGCAACACCTGAGGCTTATTTTGGAACTTCTTTGAACAGTGCAGCTGTATTCCAAATTCTCGAAATGTGACTTTTGGCTTCACGAAGTCCACTTTCTAGGCCACGTGGTAAACAAGGATGGGATTCATGTTGATCTATCCAAGGTTGACTCGATCAAGAAGTGGCCTGCACCCCGTACACCAACAGAAATCTGCCAATTCTTGGGTTTGGCGGGCTACTATAGAAGACTCATCAAGGATTTCTCCAAGATTGCGCAACCTCTCACCTCACTAACTCAGAAGGGTGTCACCTATCGTTGGGGTGATGCACAGGAATCTGCTTTTCAACACTTAAAAGATAGACTTTGTAGCGCACCAATTCTCTCATTGCCTGAAGGCACAGATGATTTTGTGGTTTATTACGACGCATCCATCCAGGGACTTGGTTGCGTGTTGATGCAACGTGACAAGGTCATTGCTTACGCATCATGTCAGCTTAAGGTCCACGAAAGAAATTACACTACACATGATCTGAAACTGGGACGTGTTGTTTTCACACTTAAGATATGGAGACATTACCTGTACGGTACCAAGTGCACCATTTACACCGATCACAAGAGTCTCGAGCAAATCTGTCACACCCCGACTGCGTATAACAGGCAACTGCGGCGGAAACGTCGGGGAGTGTTGGAACAGAATTAATTGTTTCACAACCATGGCATACAAAGTCATATTTTATTTATTAAATAAGAGAGTAACATTGTTTTAAACAGGAATCAAAGAGTTTATAACATAATTAAACTAAGTCTTTCTTCATTTTAAGTCTCTAAGTCACAGGTCCGCCCTAGTGTCACGATCATCATCCTACGCAAAAGCTCCTGAAAACACATGTGAAAATAGGTACGTCAGCATAAAAATGCCTGTGAGATACATAGGTTTTGTGAAAATAGGATTCATGACTTAAGTTTAAGAAAAAGTTGTTTAGTAAAAGTCAGTCATGAACCTTGTAAATTGTTTTGTTTTGTAAATCGATTAAAAAGCGATAAGATCGAATGATATGTATAAATAAAAGAATAATGCGTGGTTAAATGTATAACCAAGTAAAATGAGTTGTATAAATTAAATTGTTTGTAAACCAAAGTCTTGTGAAAATCGTGTTACTTGTGTAAAATGTATAAGTCCAAATTGAATGATTTAAATAACACTATGATATGTAATATAATACAAACACTTATATATAGGAAGTACCAGCGACGTATCCACCATGCTTGTATCATATTACTCACATCTCGTTACTTAAGTCACTTAAACAAACCACCAATGTATAAATTCTATGTTTAAACCAATAGTCAAAAGTCCTTGTATAAGCCATGTCAAATGTTTAAAAGTAGTCAAGTAATGTGTATCAAATGTTATGTATTGTAAGTAAAGTATTGTCAGATAATCCAACTGTAGAAATGTACAAAACAAAGTATTTTGAATATATCAAAAAGTTATGTTTTGCAAAGTGATGCATGTTACATTGATACAAACATTTATGTGGTAAGTTAACGCATACATTCAAGCCTTGAGACAGTCGGATAACCCTTTCAGTCAAGGTTATCAAAAGAAATGTTTTCGGATTCAGTCATTTCTTACATCCAAACAAACCCGAGATGTTAGGAATGGGATTTGTCAAGTCCTATGGTACCACTACTTACTACCGAGCGGCGTAGCAAATGTTAATGAACGTAATAAAGACCCGTTTGTGCAAACCAAATGTTATAGCAGTTGTATACATGTCATATGAAAACAATGTACTAAGTATGCTAAGTTAACATACAAAGCAGAAAAGTCTTGTAAATCAATGTGCTAGCATGCTATCAGTCAACATACATAGCAGAAATGTAATGTAAAACAATGTACTAAGTATGTACACAATGGACATATATAGCATGAAATGTAATGAAATCATGTACTATAATGTACTAACAAACATAGCCGGTATATGATGTGTAAACAGGAAAGCATGAAAGTAATAAGTAGGCACATGTGTTTCACCCCAAAATAGTTTGGAAAACAGTAAAAGAGGGGTCTATGTACTCACTTGAGATTGCTCAGAAGTCCTAAGATAACCACCAAGCAATGCTAGAGATCACGGAATCAAACGGCACCTAGTATAGGTAACTATGTTAATAATCCGGACCTATATCGGAAGATCGGATAGAATGAGGGCTCGTAAACCAAATGAGTATTGGAACTCATGTAGTATGGTTTAACAAGGCCTACATACTAAATGAAACCTAACCTAAGTGTTTACGACCCATTACGACCCGTTTAGGAAGCTTATGCTACTTTAACGCGTCGTTCGCGTAAAACGCGTTTGGACCGCCTAACTAGTCCTATGACAAGTAACATATGCCTTAACAAGTCTAATATTGTTGTCAAATCTGTTTAGATGTCAAAAGTTATGTTACATATGTTTAAAATGAATTTTGGCATCAAAGGGGTATTTTGGTAATTTACCTTAGGCATATAAACTACCTATCATACAACTACTTAAACGAAGCAACCATAAGGTATAACCTCGGAAGGTTATTCCCTATATACTATGGTCACCTAATGTATTTGGTCAGATCCTAATGATCGACCAAATGGGTCGGGTTCGAAGGTATAAGCGATTTATTAGATCGCTTACCCTTACGACCCTAGACAACGTGGTAATCAGTAGGCATAGTCCCAAGGGACTAAACCATCGTGATTACAATCACGTTGCGAAGTTCAAACGAACTTCGCATTGACCATAAACTGGTCAACGCAGAAAGTCAAACAAAGTTTGACTTTCGGACTCGAAAAGCGATAAAAGTACGAAGGAATACTTACAAAGGGTCCCCGAATGCTAATCTCGATTCAAGTAACTCAGGTATGAAACAATGGTTTCAACTTAGAGTTTCTCAAATCAAAATTCTAGTGGGTTTTGAAAATGAAGGCATGGGGTATTTATAGGATTTCCCGAACCGTTAGGATCGTTTCTTGGAAAACGTGCTTCAATCTTGGCCATACACTTGCACCCATGGTATTGTAATACCATGTGCACATCAAAACCAACCCATAGATTCCCCAAAACCATGTGCAACAAGTGGAACAGACCAGATTCGATGTTTCTGCACATTCTACTATCTGGGACTGACGCGGTCCGCGTAAAGTTTAAGCTTGGGTTTACGCCCTAGGCCTAAGAACTGTGACAGATTTACATTTTTAGCCCCTGCATGCCCAAAACTTAGTTTTCGATGCATTTTTGACACGTATAAGCCCCGTTAACCCCATTTCAAGGCTCTAAAATGAAGTTAAAGTATTGGCAACTCAAAACATGCTCAAAAATATATCGGATGTCAGTTCGTTTGGCCGTACGATCGCGATGTTCGCTTAATTACGACGGAATGCGCATAAGCGCGAAAAACGATCCAAATGACGCGACGAATGGATTTTTCTCAAGCCAAACACTAAAATAAAATATTTTAGTGCTTACATAAATTTTTGGATGTCCGTATGTATTCAGAACGTAAGTTATGCGCGAAAGGGCAAACTTGTGCACTTTTTGACGCTTTTAGTCCCTGAATGACCCAAAAGTTTATTTTAGCCCAACAAACACCTCAAAGCCTATTTATAAGCTATGTAGAGGATATTTATGGTATGTTTAACTTATGGTCATGTTCCGGAATGTCTGTTACAGTTCAAATTGGCATACTTTCACAGTGTGTCAAGTTTAGTCCCTGTAAGCGAATTAACTTGTTTTTGCCAATCCAAAGCCTTCAAAACTTATTTCTAAGTTATTTAAGGGTTATTTAAGGTATGTTAAGTATATGTTGATGTTCCAAAGTATTTGTCGCATTAAACTGAGTACGTTTACGCACCAGTTTGCGTATAACTCTCCAGAAAGTGATATAGAGTTTGAAATTACGCAAAAGTCAAAACATGAAAAATGTAAAACACAACCAAAAAAACATTGGGATCAAATAACATTATTTTATTGATAATAGAACTGTTCACAATGATTACAAGCACAGATGTTACTGTCTCCCCTACTTGTGGAAATTTCGTCCCGAAATTTATTTAGAGGAAACTCGTGGGAAAAGATGCGGATATTTCGCCTTCATTTGATCTTTGCATTCCCAAGTAAACTCGGGTCCACGTTTAGCTTCCCAGCGAACTTTGACCAAAGGAATGCGCTTGCGTTTAAGCCACTTGACTTCATGTTCCATGATTTCCACAGGCTTCTCAACAAATTTCAGTGTTTTGTCAACACGAATTTCGTCAAGTTGTATGTGGAGGTTCTCATCAGCTAAACACCTCTTGAGATTGGACACGTGAAAAGTTGGAGGAACATTTCCAAGTTCAGGAGGTAACTCAAGTCTGTAGGCTACCTTACCGATTCTTTCGACGATCTTGAATGGTCCAACGTATCTAGGTGCAAGTTTTCCTTTCTTTCCAAATCTGATCACACCTTTCCAAGGTGAGACCTTAAGTAATACTCGATCACCGACTTGAAATTCCAAGGGCTTGCGTTTTGGGTCCGCGTAACTCTTTTGACGGCTTCTAGCTGTCTGAAGGTTATTACGAACTTTCTTGACCTTATCAGTTGTCTCTAAAATGAGGGCAGGTCCAGTAAGCTGAGCCTCGCCGATCTCATTCCAGCAGACTGGTGAGCGACATTTTCGACCATAGAGAGCTTCGAAAGGAGCCATTTTGATACTGGTGTGATAACTGTTGTTGTAGGAGAATTCAATTAACGGAAGATGTGAATCCCAACTACCACCAAAGTCGATCACACAAGCTCTAAGCATATCCTCCAGAGTCTGGATTGTTCTTTCAGATTGACCATCCATTTGCGGATGACAAGCTGTGCTCAGGTTAAGTTGGGTCCCCATAGCAGATTGCATGGTTCTCCAAAAATGAGAAGTGAAACGAGCATCTCTGTCAGAAATGATGTTCAAAGGAACACCATGTCGAGCTACAATTTCATCCACATAGATTTTAGCAAGTTTGTCAGCAGGAAAATCCTCACGGATTGGCAAGAAATGTGCTGACTTAGTAAGACGATCAACGACTACCCAGATGGCATCATGACCTTTCTTTGTGCGTGGAAGTTTGGTAACAAGATCCATAGTAATGTTTTCCCATTTCCAAACTGGGATCTCTTGTTGCACCAATAAACCCGAAGGACGTTGATGTTCAGCCTTAACCTTAAGACAAGTAAGGCATTTTGATACGTATAAGGCACTAAGGCATTTTGATACGTATAAGGCACTGTCTTTCTTCATACCAGGCCACCAATACTGAATACGAAGATCCTTATACATCTTATCTGAGCCCGGATGAATAGAATAACGAGACTTATGGGCTTCATCCATAAGCAAGGTACGAAGATCATCCTGGCTTGGGACCCACAAACGGTCCATGAAGTAATACGATCCATTGTCCTTCAGTTCCAGAGCAGGTGTTATGTGATAGGGACATTCCTTATCCATCAAACCTTGTGAAACACAAGATTGTTGAGCCTGAGAAATGCGGGCTTGGATATCGGATCGAGCTTGAATAACAGATTGAACACGTACACAATGAAGCTTAGTACGTTCCTTACGACTCAATGCATCGGCTACGACATTCGCCTTACCAGGATGGTAGCGAATTTCGCAATCATAGTCGTTTAGTAGCTCAACCCAACGTCGTTGCCTCATGTTGAGTTCTTTCTGATTGAAGATATGCTGAAGACTTCTGTGGTCAGTGAAAACCACACATTTTGTACCGTACAAATAGTGTCTCCAGATCTTGAGAGCGAAAACAACTGCACCTAACTCAAGATCATGAGTGGTGTAGTTTCTCTCATGTATCTTCAACTGCCTCGATGCATATGCTATGACTTTGTTTCTTTGCATCAGAACACAACCAAGGCCCAATTTCGATGCATCACAATACACGACAAAATCATCATCACCCTCGGGCAATGATAGAACAGGTGCATCGCAAAGCTTCTGCTTTAAGTTTTGAAAAGCTTCCTCTTGTTTGAATCCCCAATCAAAGGGTTTTTCTTCTGAGTTAGAGCAGTTAGAGGAACTGCAATCTTCGAGAAGTTCTCAATGAAGCGGCGGTAATAACCCGCTAGACCAAGAAAAGAACGAACTTCAGTAGGAGTAGTAGGCGTATCCCAATCCTTAATCGCACTGATCTTGGAGGGATCTACATGAATACCTCGTTCGTTGATAATATGTCCTAAAAATTGAACTTCTTTAAGCCAGAATTCACACTTGGAGAATTTGGCAAAAAGTTGCTCTTTCTTTAGGAGTTCCAGAGTAAGACGAAGATGTTGCTCATCTTCAGCTCGCGTCTTAGAGTATATCAAGATGTCGTCAATAAAAACAATGACGAACTGATCCAAATAAGGCTTGCAGACCCTATTCATTAAGTCCATCAAAACCGCAGGAGCATTAGTCAGACCGAATGGCATGACTGTGAACTCATAATGTCCATAACGAGTGCGGAACGCTGTCTTGGGAATATCTTCTTCATGCACCCGAAGTTGATGATAACCAGATCGCAGATCAATCTTTGAAAAATAAGAAGCGCCCTGTAACTGATCAAAGAGATCATCGATGCGCGGTAGGGGATATCGATTCTTGATGGTAAGCTTGTTAAGCTTAATCGATACACATCCTAAAGGATCCATCCTTCTTCTTGACAAAAAGAACGGGAGCACCCCAAGGTGAAAAGCTAGGACGGATAAAACCTTTGTCAGAGAGCTCCTGAAGCTGCTTAGACAACTCTTGCATCTCAGATGGTGCAAGACGATATGGAGCTCTGGCAATGGGATTTGCACCAGGTATGAGATCAATACGGAACTCGACTTGGCGTGCTGGAGGTAGACCAGGTAACTCTTCAGGGAAAACTTCAGACTAATCCCGAAAGACAGGAATATCTGAAATACACTTACCCTTGCCTTTATCTGCTGTAACATGTGCTAAGAAAGCCACATAGTTCTTCCGCAGATATTTCCGAGCTTTAACACAAGAGATGAGCTTGAGACCACCAGACGGTTTCTCACCTTGAACCTGTAGGATCTCGCCTGTCGAAAGTGGCACACGAACAATCTTCTCAAAACAAACTACCTCTGCACGATGCTTGGCTAACCAATCCATACCCACAATAACGTCGAAGCTTCCAAGTTGCATAGGCGTGAGGTCGATAGGAAAGAGATGATCGTTAAGGTTCAACTGGCAGTTGCGAAGAACAGAATCAAGAACAATGGGTTCACCGCTAGCAACTTCTACTGTCAAAGGTTTACCTAGTTTCGTTCTAGACACGCGAAGCAATGGCTCAAAAGACAATGACACAAAACTCTTATCGGCACCCGAATCAAAGAGAACAGATGCAGGCTGATTATTAATAAAGAACGTACCGTTCACCACTTCATTGTCTGCTTGTGCCTCTTGAGCATTCATGTTGAAGACTCGACCTCGAGCCGGAGCCTGATTCTGATTCTGGTTACCTAGTTTTGGGCACCGGTTTCTGTAGTGGGTCAGATCCCCACAATTGTAGCATGAACCAGGAGGAAAATGAGGTCGTACAGCTTGACCTTGTTGCTGAGCAAGAGGTTGAGCAACTTGTTGGGCTTGGTTCTGAACTGCCTGGTTCTGGTTAACAGGAATGCGACAAGTAGCGGCAAGATGACCATTTCTCCCACAGTTAGTGCATTGACGACATTGGAGATGTGGTAGGTGATGGCCGTTACACCTGTTGCACAAAGGTGCATTGCCAAAATAAGGCTTCTTGGCGGGTGGTTGCGCAGGCTGATTTGGTGCAGCTTGAGCCTGTGCAGTAACGGCATAGTTTTGGGAAGCCTTTCGCTTCCTAGAACTCTTTGAGGAACCAGAATTCTTTCCATTCTTGTTTTGACCTTTCTTGCTATCTTCTTTGTCAGACGCCTGCTTCTTACCCTTGTCACCCTTTTTGTGTAGCTTTCCCTTTCTAACCTGCGACTCAGTCAATGTCGCTGCTAACTCGATCGCCTGACGGAGTGTGGCAGGGTTACTACCAGTAATGATGTCTTGCACTGAGTCAGGTAGGCCGTCGATGTATCTTTTGATAGCCTTGTCGAGTGGGGTAACCATAGTCGGGCAAAGCAGACTCAACTCCTCAAACCTATCAGTATACGCCCTGTGCTCGCCACTATCTTGTTTCAAGTCCTCGAACTCTTTCTCTAACGCTCGCTATTCATGACGAGGATAGAACTCCCTCATCATAAGAGCCCTAAGTTCAGCCCAAGTTTGTGCTAGAGCAACTTCTGCACCACGGTCTCTCATAACCCCATTCCACCATGTGAGAGCCCTCTTCTGAAACACACTCGAAGAAAACTCGACTTTGCGATTGTCAGGACACTGCACGTGGCGAAAAGTATTCTCAATGCTCTCGAACCATTGAAGAAGCCCAGCCGCTCCTTCAGAACCACTAAACTTGAGTGGTTTAGCCGAGTTAAAATCCTTGTATTTGCATGGAGCATTGTTGTTGTTGTTGGCTTGGTTCCATTGAGCAAAGAGATTTGGGAATTGTGCAGCCATCTGTTGCGCAATGATTTCTGCCAGTTCGGCAGTTGCTATCTGGTTTTCGCGTCGAGGAGGCATTCTAAAAGAGGAAAACATGAAAGGAAACGAGTGAGATGTTTGGATGAAGAGAATGAGATGAAACAAAATCAACGGAAGCAAAGATGGTGGTCATTCGTCCGCATTACCAAGCAAACAAACGACGCACAGTGACTAATCAAAGTAAATGGATCAAAAATAATGTATCGCGAAGACATGCTCGCCTATAAGTGAACACTCATCCCAAGAATTCCCCGGTAAGCACAACTGGTCTCGCGTCTGATGAGATATATACGAAGTGCTTGCCTAGACAGAAAACCCAGAATACAGGCATTCACCCTTCTAGTTTGCACGTGTTCACATTATTTAAAACCCAAGACCTTGACGAGATTTTGAAAACTCAAAAGGGTTCAAAACCATATAACAGAGGGTTCAAAACCTTACAATAGAGGGTTCAAAACCTTGTAATAAATCATCCAAAACAGATGATTGTTTTTTCAAAAAATCGTTTCGGAAAAAAAATTGGTTTTTTTTTTTTTTTTTTTTTTTTTTTGATAATCACCTAAGGATAGGTGATGTGCATGTTTTAAGATCTAAACACAAGATAACTTGTGTTAGGGTCCTAGAAAGGTTATAGTCTAGGTCAAAGAATTACTAATAACCTAATTCCCTATAACCATTGGCTCTGATACCAACTTTTCTGTCACACCCCGACCGCGTATAACATGCAACCGCGGCGGAAACGTCGGGGAGTGTTGGAACAGAATTAATTGTTTCACAACCATGGCATACAAAGTCATATTTTATTTATTAAACAAGAGAGTAACATTGTTTTAAACAGGAATCAAAGAGTTTATAACATAATTAAACTAAGTCTTTCTTCATTTTAAGTCTCTAAGGCACAGGTCCGCCCTAGTGTCACGATCATCATCCTACGCAAAAGCTCCTGAAAACACATGTGAAAATAGGTACGTCAGCATAAAAATGCCTGTGAGATACATAGGTTTTGTGAAAATAGGATTCATGACTTAAGTTTAAGAAAAATTTGTTTAGTAAAAGTAAGTCATGAACCTTGTAAATTGTTTTGTTTTGTTTTGTAAATCGATTAAAAAGCGATAAGATCGAATGATATGTATAAATAAAAGAATAATGCGTGGTTAAATGTATAACCAAGTAAAATGAGTTGTATAAAGTAAATTGTTTGTAAACCAAAGTCTTGTGAAAATCGTGTTACTTGTGTAAAATGTATAAGTCCAAATTGAATGATTTAAATAACGCTATGATATGTAATATAATACAAACACTTATATATAGGAAGTACCAGTGACGTATCCACCATGCTTGTATCATATTACTCACATCTCGTTACTTAAGTCACTTAAACAAACCACCAATGTATAAAGTCTATGTTTAAACCAATAGTCAAAAGTCCTTGTATAAGCCATGTCAAATGTTTAAAAGTAGTCAAGTAATGCGTATCAAATGTTATGTATTGTAAGTAAAATATTGTCACATAATCCAAATGTAGAAATGTACAAAACAAAGTATTTTGAATATATCAAAAAGTTATGTTTTGCAAAGTGATGCATGTTACATTGATACAAACATTTATGTTGTAAGTTAACGCATACATTCAAGCCTTGAGACAGTCGGATAACCCTTTCAGTCAAGGTTATCAAAAGAAATGTTTTCGGATTCAGTCATTCCTTACATCCAAACAAACCCGAGATGTTAGGAATGGGATTTGTCAAGTCCTATGGTACCACTACTTACTACCGAGACGCGTAGCAAATGTTAATGAACGTAATAAAGACCCGTTTGTGCAAACCAAATGTTATAGCAGTTGTATACATGTCATATGAAAACAATGTACTAAGTATGCTAAGTTAACATACAAAGCAGAAAAGTCTTGTAAATCAATGTGCTAGCATGCTATCAGTCAACATACATAGCAGAAATGTAATGTAAAACAATGTACTAAGTATGCACACAATGGACATACATAGCATGAAATGTAATGAAATCATGTACTATAATGTACTAACAAACATAGCCGGTATATGATGTGTAAACAGGAAAGCATGAAAGTAACAAGTAGGCACATGTGTTTCACCCCAAAACAGTTTGGAAAACAGTAAAAGAGGGGTCTATGTACTCACTTGAGATTGCTCAGAAGTCCTAAGATAACCACCAAGCAATGCTAGAGATCACGGAATCAAACGGCACCTAGTATAGGTAACTATGTTAATAATCTGGACCTATATCGGAAGATCGGATAGAATGAGGGCTCGTAAACCAAATGAGTATTGGAACTCAGGTAGTATGGTTTAACAAGGCCTACATACTAAATGAAACCTAACCTAAGTGTTTACGACCCATTACGACCCGTTTAGGAAGCTTATGCTACTTTAACGCGTCGTTCGCGTAAAAGGCGTTTGGACCGCCTAACTAGTCCTATGACAAGTAACATATGCCTTAACATGTCTAATATTGTTGTCAAATCAGTTTAGATGTCAAAAGTTATGTTACATATGTTTAAAATGAATTTTGGCATCAAAGGGGTATTTTGGTAATTTACCTAAGGCATATAAACTACCTATCATACAACTACTTAAACGAAGCAACCATAAGGTATAACCTCGGAAGGTTATTCCCTATATACTATGGTCACCTAATGTATTTGGTCGGATCCTAATGATCGACCAAATGGGCCGGGTTCGAAGGTATAAGCGACTTATTAGATCGCTTACCCTTACGACCCTAGACAACGTGGTAATCAGTAGGCATAGTCCCAAGGGACTATAACCATCGTGATTACAATCACGTTGCGAAGTTCAAACGAACTTCGCATTGACCATAAACTGGTCAACGCAGAAAGTCAAACAAAGTTTGACTTTCGGACTCGAAAAGCGATAAAAGAACGAAGGAATACTTACGAAGGGTCCCCGAATGCTAATCTCGATTCAAGTAACTCAGGTATGAAACAATGGTTTCAACTTAGAGTTTCTCAAATCAAAATTCTAGTGGGTTTTGCAAATGAAGGCATGGGGTATTTATAGGATTTCCCGAACCGTTAGGATCGTTTCTTGGAAAACGTGCTTCAATCTTGGCTATACACTTGCACCCATGGTATTGTAATACCATGTGCACATCAAAACCAGCCCATAGATTCCCCAAAACCATGTGCAACAAATGGAACGGAACAGATTCGATGTTTCTGCACATTCTGCTGTCTGGGACTGACGCGGGCCGCGTAAAGTTTAAGCTTGGGTTTACGCCCCAGGCCTAAGAACTTTGACAGATTTACATTTTTAGCCCCTGAATGCCCAAAACTTGGTTTTCGATGCATTTTTGACACGTATAAGCCCCGTTAACCCCATTTCAAGGCTCTAAAATGAAGTTAAAGTATTGGCAACTCAAAACATGCTCAAAAATATATCGGATGTCGGTTCGTTTGGCCGTACGATCGCGATGTTCGCTTAATTACGACGGAATGCGCATAAGCGCGAAAAACGATCCAAATGACGCGACGAATGGATTTTTCTCAAGCCAAACACTAAAATAAAATATTTTAGTGCTTACATAAATTTTTGGATGTCCGTATGTATTCAGAACGTAAGTTATGCGTGAAAGTGCAAACTTGTGCACTTTTTGACGCTTTTAGTCCCTGAATGACCCAAAAGTTTATTTTAGCACAACGAACACCTCAAAGCCTATTTCTAAGATATGTAGAGGATATTTATGGTATGTTTAACTTATGGTCATGTTCCGGAATGTCTGTTAGAGTTCAAATTGGCATACTTTCACAGTGTGTCAAGTTTAGTCCCTGTAAGCGAATTAACTTGTTTTTGCCAATCCAAAGCCTTCAAAACTTATTTCTAAGTTATGTAAGGGTTATTTAAGGTATGTTAGGTATATGTTGATGTTCCGGAGTATTTGTCGCATTAAACTGAGTACGTTTACGCACCAGTTTGCGTATAACTCTCCAGAAAGTGATATAGAGTTTGAAATTACGCAAAAGTCAAAACATGAAAAATGTAAAACACAACCAAACAAACATTGGGATCAAATAACATTATTTTATTGATAATAGAACTGTTCACAATGATTACAAGCACAGATGTTACAATATCTTCAACCAAAAGGAGTTAAACATGCGACAACGTCGATGGGCCGAGCTCTTGAATGATTACGAATGCGCGATCAAGTACCATCCGGGCAAAGCCAATGTTGTGGCCGACACCCTCAGTCGAAAGGATACTACACCTAAGCGAGTGTGTGCATTACAACTTACCATTCAATCTAGTCTTCCCACTCAGATAGGAGATGCTCAGGTTAAAGCATTGAGAGCAGAGAACATCAGGGAGGAGTCCCTACGAGGATCGAGGAAATAGTTAGAACAAAAGGAAGACGGCGCCTACTATGTAAACGGGCACATCTGGGTTCCACTTTATGGAAACTTACGCAAGCTGGTGATGGATGAAGCACATAAGTCACGTTACTCAGTACATCCTGGTTCGGATAAGATGTACCATGATTTAAAGACTACATACTGGAGGCCTAGCATGAAAGCCAACATAGCAACTTACGTCAGCGAATGTTTGACTTGTGCAAGAGTCAAGATTGAATATCAGAAACCATCAGGCCTACTTCAAAAACCAGAAATACCGACATGGAAATGGGAGCAAATTTCCATGGATTTTGTTACTGGCCTACCTAGATCACAACGAGGGAACGATACTATTTGGGTGGTAGTGGATCGATTGACTAAGTCTGCGTACTTTTTGGCTATCAAAGAAAAAGACAAGTTTTCTACTTTAGCAGACGTTTACCTAATGGAAGTGGTTTCGAGGCACGGGGTGCCAACCTCTATTATTTCCGATCGAGATGCATGTTTTACTTCTGAGTTATGGCAAGCTATGCACAAGTCCTTTGGCTCAGGTTTAGACATGAGCACCGCTTATCATCCACAGACGGATGGGTAGTCTGAGCGCACCATCCAAACCATAGAAGACATGCTTCGAGCGTGTGTAATCGATTTTGGCAATGGTTGGAAACACACCTCCCTTTGGTGGAGTTTTTGTATAACAACAGTTACCACAGCAGCATCCAGGCTGCTCCGTTTGAGGCATTGTACGGACGTAAATGCCGATCACATCTCTATTGGGCAAAGGTTGATGACAGCCAAATCACGGGTTCAGAACTTGTTGTAGACACGACAGAAAAGATTGCTCAGATACGACAGCGAATGGCGGCAGCTCGTGATCGTCAGAAAAGTTACGCTGATAAGCATAGGAAACCCCTAGAATTCCAGGTCGGGGACCGGGTCCTACTTAAAGTCTCACCCTAGAAGGCTGTAGTTCGCTTTGGAAAGCGAGGCAAGTTGAATCTATGCTACGTTGGACCTTTTGAAATCATTGAGAAAATAGGCAAGGTGGCTTATAAACTGAACCTACCCGAAGAACTCAGCGGAGTTCACAATGTATTCCATGTGTCGAATCTGAAGAAGTGCCTGTCAGATGAGACCCTCATAGTTCCTTTGAAAGAGCTCACAATCGACGATCAGTTGCGATTTATCGAGGAACCAGTAGAAATCACAGACCGAGACGTTAAGATTCTCAAGCGCACCAGAATACCTCTTGTTCGAGTTCGTTGGAACTCCCGTCGTGGCCCAGAGTTCACCTGGGAATGAGAAGACCAAATGAAACTCAAGTATCCCCAGTTGTTCGAGAAAATTGCAACCCCTGCTTAGGCTGAAGCTACTACGAAATTTCGGGACGAAATTCCAAACTAACGGGGGGATGATGTGACACCTCAGGAAAACCAGGAAACCACGCAACCTATCTTGCTTCCTCAGTAACTACGTGCTAAATTTTGGGACGAAATTTCTTTCAAGTTGGGGATGATGTGACAACCCGAGTTTTCAAGGTCTTTCCTCTGTTCAATACTTGTCCCATTCTAGTTGTGCATGCTACTATGTGATTAATGTGTTAAGGTGTTCATGTGTTTAGTGATACAAACTTGTAATCGTTTCTACTTGAATAAGCTTGACGAAAACTGAGTTTTCGCCACAACACAACCCGATGAAAACCCGAGGCTTTTCACCATAGCCATCACGATGAAATCTAGGATTTCGCTGGCCCAGATTTAGCCGAAGCCCATTATGGGCCCAACACTTTATAACTCTCGTATAAACGGATGTGGGTTACGTAACTTGCTATTGTGAAACCCTAGACTCTTTTCCTCTTCTCTTTCGAATCGCACGCCAATCATCATCATCATCTTTGAATCACTCCGAATTTTGTTCCTGTTTCTATACATCTTGGTTAGTTACACCTTTACTTAATTGATTGCATGATTCTTTGACAGTTTGATATATGTTTCTTGTGGTCTAATGTGAATGAAGGATTTCATTAGAAACTATGATCATACGTGGTGATGTTTAGGGTTTTGTTATATGTCTTAACTAATCGATTGACGTGAATATTGGCGTTAATATGGATGAATTATTTGTATGCATTGAATCTGATGAGATCGAGGGTCTAGGATGATGGTTTGGAACAGTGGCTTAGGGTTTACATGATCCAGCACTTATGTTTTCGTGTATTATTGAACTGTGGTATGTGATTTGGTTTGAGGAAATTGTTGGATATTTGTTTAAGGATTATAATGTGAATGCTGACTATATGATAGAAATGGTGATATAATTATGCAACTGTTTGAATGCAATTAGGGTTTCTGTGATACGTAACTACTAGATGATGATTGGAACTTGGTAAGTTAAAGAATTATGTAACTGCTGAAACACCCGGACCGTCGAAAACCCTGTCCCGACGAACATGCAATCACGACGAAACCTTGTGGGATTTCGTCATACCCTAAGGTCGACGAAATCGGTGAGATTTCATCGCTCTAGGGATTTCGTCGCCTGGGGTTTTCGCCGAAGGGAGATCGCGATGAAAACGGGAATGTTCGTCAAGGTGGGAAACATACACAGTAAATCAGTTAAGTTTGTTAGGTCTGTTAATGGATAACCATGTTAGAATAAACTGAGAAATCATTTATGTCAAGCATGAATTGTATGAACTTGAAATAACTGTTTACATGTTACATGATGTTAACTGCCAAGCACACTTTGTGATGTTGGATTGTGTGAAAGTTAAGAACATAAACTGATTGTGTATACATGCATACTATAGGCTTTGACTGAATATTTGTGAGCATGTAATTTAGCATACCGAGCAAACCGAGGTGAGTTCACACTCTTTATAAGGCATGGGATTCCCGGTGGTTGGGAATGGGTTAAGGAATTTAAAACAGAACCTACATATTCTCCTTGGGTAGGATATGTACCTCCATCCTCCATGGGTAGGATGCCAATGTTAATCATACGTATTCTCCCTGGGTAGAATACGTACGTTCGTCCTCCTTGGATAGGACAACAACCTTAAACTTACTAGACAAAACTCTATCATTAAGTCCCTTATTTTTATATCGACTTAATCGTCGGGCCAATGGCAAGCGGGTCATTAGTTAACAGCGCTATTAGGGTTGACAAGCCTCACACCGTGCCGGTAGGACGGGCGTGTACTAATGGATCTGGGCACTCAGTCAATGATGATAGACATTGACTTAGGGCACAACTTACTTTCGTCAGTTTTCGATATGGTAACGGTCTAGTGGTTCACACGGGGAAGCCCCCCACTGATTATGGATATGGTTTGGGAAACAAACATACTGGTTAACTCGTGGTTTACGAAACAACTTATGGTGTTTAAAACAAACTTTTAAAACTAAACAACCAACTGTGAACTCGCTCAACTTTGTTGTTGACTCGTTGTTACATGCCTTGCAGGTCGTTAGGTGCTTATGGAGCTTGCACAGGGTGGAGTGGTCATTGTGGGACATGGACTGTTGAGTTCCATGTTAAACATTTAAACTTTATGAACTTACTACTTATGTTTGGGTTTTTACATTTTATGCTTCTGCTGTTAACTTAAAGTCGGTTACTTTCTTTTGGACACCAATTATATTGTGGTTGGTTTTATTTACTTAATTACGTTGTTCAATATGATTGGTGGCTTGATCCTAGTCAGTCACGCCTCCTTGCGGTGATACTCCGCTTGTGGATTTTGGGGGTGTGACAGAGATGAGAAACGAGCATCTCTGTCAGATATAATGTTCAAAGGAATGCCATGACGGGATACAATCTCATCCACATAGATTTTAGCAAGCTTGTCGGCAGATAGATCCTCACGGATTGGCAAGAAATGCGCTGATTTGGTAAGACGATCAACAACTACCCAAATGGCATCATGACCTCTCTTAGTGTGCGGAAGTTTGGTAATAAGATCAATAGCAATGTTTTCCCATTTCCAGACTAGAATCTCTGGTTGCTCCAATAATCCAGAGGGATGTTGATGTTCAGCCTTAACTTTAAGACAAGTAAGGCAGTTGGATACATATAAGGCGATGTCTTTCTTCATACTGGGCCACCAGTACTGGGTTCGAAGATCCTTATACATTTTACTTACACCAGGATGAATAGAATAACGAGACTTATGAGCTTCATCCATTAGCAAAGTGCGAAGATTGCCTTGGCTTGGGACCCACAAACGGTCCATGAAATAATACAATCCATTGTCTTTTAGCTCGAGATCAGGCTTAATATGAAATGGTAATTCCTTACCCATCAAATCTTGTGAAACACAAGTATGTTGAGCCTGAGAAATGCGGGTACGAATATCAGATCGAAATCGAACACAATGAAGCTTGAAATGCTCTTTACGACTCAATGCATCAGCTACGACATTCTCCTAACCAGGATGGTAGCGAATTTCGCAGGCATAGTCGTTTAGAAGTTCAACCCAACGTCGTTGCCTCATATTAATGTGAAACATGTGCTCTGCGGCCATCAAACAAATTCCTAACCAATGAAATATTGTGTTTCATACTTGGGATTTGTTTAAATATGTGTATCATGTGCACATATCAATTCATGTTCGATTTCGAGCTTTAAATCGCTTTCTGGAAGGTTATACGCAAACTGATGCGTAAATATAACAGGTTTAATGCAACAAACACTCTGGAATAGTGACATAGGCTTAACATACCTTAAATAACATTTACATAACTTAGAAATAAGTTTTGGAGGGTTTGGTGTGGCAAAATCAAGTTTATTCGCTTGCAGGGACTAATTTTGACAAACTACGAAAGTATGCCGATTCGTACTGTAACGAACATTCCAAAACAGGATCATAAGTTAAACATGCCCTAAATATACTTTACATAGCTTAGAAATAGGCTTTGAGGTGTTTTGGTGCGCAAAAATAAACTTATTGATCAACAGGGACTAAAAGCGTAAAAAAGTGCCCAAATGACCAGATTCATTGTATCTAGTCCAATTTTGATGTTTTGATGGTTTTAATCCTTGTTTTTGCACCCTATGGGTGGTATTTGATGGTTTTACATGTTCCCATGGTTTAGAAAACCATGTGCCCACTTGTAAGGTCAAGATCAAAGCACAATTTGCGAGAAACGATCCTAACGGTTCTCCGAAATCTATAAATACCCAAGCTCCCATTCCATTTTCCTCACACCTTGATCTGATTTTATGCTCTAAGTTGAAGCTTTATGCTTCATACCTGAGTATTTAGATCAAGTTCTTCCTAGCTTGGACCCGTTGTAAGTTTCTTTCATGCATTTATGCGTTTTTAAGCACGAAAGTCAAACTGTGTTTGACTTTCTGCTTTGACCAGTCTTTGGTCAACACGAAGTTCATTTGAACTTTGCAACGTGAGTGTAATCACGATGTTTATAGTCCCTTGTGACTATACCTACTGATTACCACGTTGAATAGGTGTAGTGACGAGTCATAGTTTCGGTCAAAATGCGTATTTGATGTGTGCAAAATGCAACATATAAATTACATCAATTGTGGCATAAAACTAACCCTTTTTAGTACTAATGTTGGAAAAATGTGCTTTTGTCTTCCTTTTGTATTTTCAGGATTAAATGAGCTAAAATTAACAAAAGAAGCAAAAATATGTCAAAATCTAACATAAATACAAGAAAAGGAACAAGACGTGACATGCCCGACCCCACGACAGCATCTTCCCAAGCAAAACAAGAAGACAGAAGACTGAACACGCCCTGTGCTCAGCCAGCACGGGGGCGTGCCCAAGTGTCAGCAGAAAAGACAAAGTGGTAGAAGCTTCTATTGCCCACCACGGGGCCGTGCTCAGCGGACACGGGGCCGTGGTCAACTATAAGATTCGCACAATCCAGGCAAATCTTCATAGTACAAAGATTCTTCTGCACACGGGGTCGTGCTCAGCGGACACGGGGGTGTGGTCAACTAATAAGACAAGCTGCATTAAATGAAGAAAGAGAAGGATGTGGACACGGGGCCGTGCCCACTGGACACGGGGCCGTGCCCACTGGACACGGGGCCGTGCCCACTGGACACGGGGCCGTGCCCACTGGACACGGGGTCGTGCCCGAGCTTTTGTTCAGCCTATAAATAGGAGTGCTTGGCTCAAGCTCAAACCATCCCTTGGCACACCACCTCTCTCACACTTCACCCACCACCCACCACCACCATAACACAATCATCCACCACCATCATCCATTGTCCATCATAGAGTGTGTGAGTCATCTCGGGATCCAAGATTGATCATAAGAGTTCTTGACAATCAAGGCCATGTTTGCCTAAGTCTCTTACATCACTTGGTGAAGACAAGTGTCTAGTGTAATACTTTTTATTTCTAATATTTTTGCACTTTTTATTTGGTTTTGTATTAATGACTTTAATAACTAGTTTCTTATGTTGAAGGTGATTCTTCCTTATCGTTTGTCCGTGGTGTCCTGACATTATTTTACTGTCTATATAAAATAAAAGAGATTTTCACCATTCATATCTCCACGGTCTATATGGAGGTATGTTGGCTACCTGGTCGGGGGTTAAGGGAACGGTTTGGTAAGAGTCTTGCCATTGTTCAGCGTTTAGAGGTCCTACAATGGACCTGGGTAAAATTTAGTAGGACCTCCTACAATACTTAACGGTATTGGATGGCGGGGGTCCAAACTCTTTGATCCCCTCATAAGTTAAACTACTATTAATACTATAACCCGGCTATTTAGGACTGTATCCCTGCTGACTCCGACTACTTAGTCGAGGGTAACGTCACCTCCAAAAGAGGGGCCTACCATAATTTGCATTAATAACTTAATTAATTATCTTTCAATAATCCGACCCTTTAGGATTGTATCCTTGCTGACTCAAACTACTGGGTTGAGGGTAACGTCACCTTCAAAAGAGGGGCCTACTACAATAACTAAGGTGTTGTTTGTTTTTGCTTATAACATCTGCAAAATGCTTATGTCTGCAGGCGGGCAGACATAAGATGTTGAAGACTGTTTGTTTTTTTTTAAACAGATCTACAAATAGCTTCTTTCATCTTAAAAAAAAAAGCTCAGAACCTTTGCTTCAAACATCTTCACAAAACCTAATCCAAACACATCACACCACAAAAACTTCTCCCCTGCCACCACCACCTCCGCCACCACCACCGCACAACCTCTGCCACCACCTCCACCACCACCATCGTCAAAACCCACCACCACCAAACCCATCACCACCAAACCTGTAAGTCCCGTTAACCGGATCTTTCAATGATATCAAACAATCACCAAGTTTGTGCGGAATCCAAACTTGGTGAGATTCAAGAATAAACGCGAAAAGCAAGAAAAACGAAGAACAAAACGAATCACCTTTCAACACTTGCACACGATTCTATTACTATCAAAGCAAAATCGTCTGGTACAAGTGTTTTCACAACCAATCACCTCTCTCTCTCTCTCTGTAGGAAATTCTGAAACTATAAGGCTCTAAAAGTTCTAACCTAAAAACAAGTTATAAACTTGTTTATATACTTACTAAGGCCGAACTCCCTACATGGGCTCCCCTTGGGCCTGCTTGGCCCACATGGCCTAAAGCTTGGCCCAAGTGACCTATAATGGTCCAAAATCTAATATAAACTAACCCGATAAAGCCTAGTTCGTAACCATGGCTCGTTGTATTAATTTGATGCGTCAGTCTCACACTTTAGGGCCTAACAATCTCCCCCTAGACTGATGCCATCAAATTGTCTTGAATTCAGCAACGTCTTCAACGAAGTCTATGGTTGTCTCTATGCTGCAGATGTTGTGGAAGTTCTTGACTTCTGAACTCTCAGCACTGGGTCTCTTTTCTTCAGCTCTTGTGGTTAGCTTCATATCAGGATCACGATCAGCATATGCTTGAAAATCTTGTAAAAAAAAATGTGAGAGGAGGATTCTCAGCAGCTCTTTTCTTCTTCAATCTTTGTCTTTCAAGCAGATTCATGGTACATCTTCAAATGTACTTTCACTGTCAGACGGCGTTTCATATCCAGTTCTTCTGACTCAGGTACATCTTGTTATTGTGCTGCTTCAGGCTTCTTCAGCAACTAACAGCATCTCAGTCTTCATCAACTCTTGTTCTTGATTGAAATCAAGTTCTGCACATGCTCAGAAATTCATAAGCAAACATTTCTTATGCAACAGGGAGAGTACCATATGAACATTAGGTACATCCAAGTACATGTACTCAGATTTCACAATTTAAATTCTTTCAACTTTTGATGATTAGTCAAATCTTCAAGAACGGTTACATTTTTAATTTTAAGAAAAACAAATAAGCACCCTATTTTTGGATTTTTGATTTTATAGAATAACAAGACACTATTTTTGTGTTTTTGAATTTTTCATTTTTTTTTAATTTTAAGAATTAAAACAAATAAAAACTCAAAATATAAACAACTACCATAATATACAATTACAATTGCAATGGGATCAAAATTCGTTCTCAGGCAGACTAAGGAACACTTTTCAGTACGAGCCTAATCAAATTGGTCTATGCGATTGCCAATATGTTTGTCCACTTAAACTTTAACGCTCAACTTTCAATTTTTCAACTTCGTGATATGCTTAAAGTAATATTATACTATTATACCCGTATGTCCCATTCAAAGGCATACCCCCGCGATCAAGGTAAGCACAACAATTCGTCGTAGCAGGTGAGTATACTGATGTCATCCTTTAAGATATCCTGACTGTGTCTAGGTCTTCATATAATCTGTTTTATCATGTTTTGATTTCTTAACAATGAACACCCAAATAAATACTAATCAAATCCTGGAAATATAAACAGCACACTCTATCATGCAAGTATCTTCCCTACCACATATTTCACAAGTCCAATCCAGATTTCTGAAATCTTAACTGGGAATAGGTTGAGAAGAGAACAGAATAGATCTTTTGCAGAGATGGTATAATATACAGATCAAATGAGTTTTTCTAAGTTTGATATAGGTTTCTTGGGTTTCTTTTGGGCACTTGAGGGCCTCTTTCGGGTGTATTAGATCTATAGCGCGACAACGTACAACTAGGTCAGCATGTATCTGGATGCAGCAGAAGCTGTCGTTGCCTAGCACCTCCAGGTCAGCATGTATCTGGATGCAGCAGAGGAGGTACACGACTTTTTTCAGAGAAGATTTCAGAATCAGATCAAAATTGTGTGTATCGGGACAACATACAGACATTCAAATAGAAATGAGCTAATTCCAAGTGACTTTCTTTCCTAGGGTCATGTACAATTTTAGTTCTGAACAGAATGACAGCCAAGATATCCCCGGATGATTCAACAATATAAATACCCGAAACCTCAGATGTTGGCTATCTATCAACGCAAGATTTAAGACCAAAAATCATACGCCGTTGGCATGTTACCCACATGGTACATAGTTCGTTATGTTTATAACACTTAGTATCTTTTATCATTTTGAGCGTCAAGCCTATCGACATATCGTAGTAGATCCTAGTCTTTTCAGCTATGGCACCTTACATGTGTTAGTCAAAACCCTTTAACACGAACATTTATTTCACTTCCCATGTCATGCAATTTTCTTTTTGGCTTTTTCATTTTTCTAATGTTTTTGTATTTTTCTCATTTTCTCCCCCTAAAAAATACATATTTACAGCAAACTCTTTTTGTATTTTCTTAGTTTTCTCCCCCTAAACTCTATATCTATCTATATGTTCCTCTCCCCCCCTAAATTTGTGCATAAATCTTGTATTTTTGCGCAAATTTACCATTTACTAGAGAAATGACACTTTATATACAAAATAATGAACTAAGAAAGAGAGAAAATATTTTTGCTTAACCGTTCTGTCATCAGATTGAAGACTAATCAAAATCAAATCAAAGTACTGAATTTAAACGGTACCTTTTGCTGATCATTTCTTATTTCTCTAATCTCCTCCAAAGGAAACATATCATCTGTAAAAAAATTTGAACTTTTTGCAACAGTGAAATGTTACCCGTTTTTATCTCTGGAACAACCGCTATCAACATTCCAGAGATTGTCAACAGCTCCTCCTTAGTTGTTCCTGAAAAGTAAGGAGATTAGTACGACATTGGTACCCAGGCCATCGTGGTCCTGGGATTTCCTGAAGCATCAAAATAAGACACTTCTTTTAGACACAAGTCCCCTTTCGTTTCAAGAATTGGAGATGTAGCTGCTTTTTGTTTTGCTCTCCAAATTTGTGTAGGCTTTTCTAGTTTCTTAGATGCTTTTGGCAAAACAGTTGGCTTATCAACCTTGTTATTTTTCGAAATTTGTGTAGGTTTCAAAGCTTGTTTTCTTTTTGCTTTAGCAGCATTCCAATCCCCATCAGAAGGTTTAACCTTTGGATTCACATTCTTCATTGCCTTAGGTGAAGATACCTTCATTGGCTTAGAATGGTAGTTATCCTTTGGTGTAACCCTCTGATTTTGCATATAATAGGGTGCATAGGGACGATGTGTGCAGTTTCGAGCAATGTGACCAGCAATTCCGCAATTGAAGCATGTTTGTCTCTTCACGTAGAAAGCATTCTGATCAACTGGATTTGCTCTTGTGGGCCCTGAAGGACGAAACAGTCCTTTCTGTGCTTGTTTGTGTTGCACATTTCCAGCAAACGAGGATGAATTGGGATGTATGTATTTGTCGTTTGCAGGGGCCTTCTGTAGTGGAGATTTCTTCTGAGTTTTCTTGTTTTGTGTCGACTGCAAGTCTTGCTCAGAAATCTCACCAGTCTTTCTGAAACCCTTGTTAGCACAGTCAAATGCATATTTCTCACATTTGCCATTACAGACTGGCTTAACAAAAGTATTTTTCACTTTACGAGCCTTTTGCGGACTATTCCTGCCCGTTGAGGACTGTGGAGAGCCTGCTTGTCTTTGATGTTTTGGCTTCTTCTTTTCGTGTCCTTTACCTGCTCGTTTCGGCTCTTGTTGCTTGATCTGAACCTTTTCATTACTTACAGAAGGTTCAGATTGTTCAGCTTGCGTACTTGGAGCCTTTTTCACGTCTATCTTCTCTTCATCCTTCATGTCATCAGCTTTGACAGAATCGGAGAGTTCTGGTTTGTCGGAAGAAATACCAGAAACTTTAACAGAAACTTCAGCTGAAACATTTGACGAATTTTCAGCACAAGACGGTTCTGCACATGACACCTTTGAGCTGAATCCACTAGAATCAACTGATTCCAATTTCTCAGAATCAGCTACTTCCGATGATTCACATTTGGAATCAGATGGTTCAGCTGGCTCATTTGTTTCGTTTTCCGATTCAGTCTCTGTTACGCAAGCATCAAGGTTTTCGCCCAAATCATCAGGCCTGAAATTAATCATAGAGCGAAAAACCTTAAAAAATCAAACGTCGAAATAGAGTCTGGATTAGGTTCATTTATTAAATTTTCAGAAGAATCAGACTCTGATGCTTGTTCATCCCCAATTACATTTTCAACTTTTACTTCAACTACTTCATCTGCAGGGGAAGACGAAGCATTAGGATCAAAAGTACCCTTTGAAACAAAATTTACCGAAGGACTCACTCGTTTATCAAAAGGTCTGCTGTTGATTGATGACTTATCAGTTTTGGGACCGTAAGCCATCTTGTCCTCATTCATCAATTCCTCCTCAGTCATGGGTAAATATGTGTAGTTGTCATTATATGGAGGAGGAACTTGATTGAAACCCAAACCACGCCCTTTCTTTTCCTTGTATGCGAGCTGTTGATCACACAAGTTTTTGACTAGTTTGCTGGAAGAATCGTATTTCTTAATATTAAGTTCATTTATTTGATATCTATCTCTGATATCTTCCAATTCCTTAGTTAAAACGCATACTTTCTCCTGAGCTTCTAAAAATGGGTTGTTTTTACACTTACATCATCTTTGAGTTTGATGATGTCTTTTCGCTGAGCTTCATTTTTTTCTTTATAAAGTTTCTCATTTTTCGATAAAGTAAAGTTTTTATTTTTAATCTCTTGATAGTCTTGAATTAGCTCAGCGTTGTGTATTCTATAAGCTTCAGCCCTTTCTCTACACCCAGGAGTGCAGAAAACAGAAAGTATCTCTTCACGAGTAATTTCTTGAGCCGCAGGTTTGTGAAACACAAATGCCATAATTTCAGCGGGTGGTTGATACTTTTGTTCTTCTCCTCAAAACACAAACCAAACGAGAACCAGTGTACCCGTTAACTGAAACCCTTTGCACGCGAATGAACCCGATTTCTGAACTGCACCTCGAAAAACTTTCAAACCGATATCACAAACAAACCCCCCCCCCCCTTTTTTTTTATTAAACCTTTTGTTTTTGAATAATTTTTTTATTTAATATAAAAATATAAATAACTAATGATTAGGTAATTATTACTAAATAAATATTATTATAATTATTATACTAAAATCAAAACCTAAGCTAAACGTCCCGTCACTGTCTTCTTCTTCACAAAACTATACCCACAAACCCTAATTTCAATTCTCATGCGCCACCACCTACAATGATAACGGAAGAAATGGATATAAGCAGAGGCAATTGATGTGACGGAGATGAAAATGAGATCAAGATTCACAACGGTCGATAATGACGATGAACGGAGGACCGGAGGTGGTTAATGGTGGTGATTAACGACAGAAAAGATGAATGGTGATGAGTGATAATGAAGTTGTTGCAGGTGTTGCTCGGAGAAGGACGGAAGTCGACGAAGATGATGATGAACGATGACCGGAGACGGAGTTACAGGTTCCGTGGATGATTGATGCGACCCAGATGATCAATGACTCGAGACCTTTGATGATTGCGACTCGAAAACAAAAAGAGATGACTCGAGATCTTGGTTGCGACTCGGAACCGTGGTTGCGATTCGAGACTGTCAAAATTGATGAGTCGAGACCTGTTGAAATAGAAAATTGGAGTCGAGACCAGTGATGAAGGACTCGAGATCTTGTGAGTCGAGACCTGCTGTGATGGTTGAATGACTCGAGACCTTAGAGGTTGTTGAGTCGAGACTGTGATGATGTGAAGTCGAAACCGTGATGAGTCGAGACCTCGGAGCTTTTGTATAATCCGGAGAATATGGAGTCGAGACCTGTGAGTCGAGACCTTGAATGATGGTGATAACTCGAGACCGTGATAATGTTTGAAGATGATTCGAGACCTCAAGAATTGGAAACTGTTGTGAATGATTTTGTCAACACCTTTTGTCGCAACCTCAATAATAAATGATTACTTTTGACCAGCTGTCAATTCCCTTATTTGAAAAAAATTTAGGAAACAATATTTAACAAATCTCCTCTTTACTTGCAAACAGATTTATCAAATCTTTTAAAAATTTTCATAAGTGTAGAGTTATTTTTCGAGTAATTCAAATCTTTTTGAAAACACAGAAATTGATAAAATCCTTTAACACCTTTCAAAAGATCAAACCACCAAAATATAGTACTTTTTTTAAGAAACCCGATGAATACTACAAAGAACGCGAAGAACACCGAATCAAAAATAACAAAAACTTGAATCTTTGATATCACACCGAGCCTAGAAACAGGTTCTAATAGCTCTGATACCACTTGTAAGTCCCGTTAACCGGATCTTTCAATGATATCAAACAATCACCAAGTTTGTGCGGAATCCAAACTTGGTGAGATTCAAGAATAAACGCGAAAAGCAAGAAAAACGAAGAACAAAACGAATCACCTTTCAACACTTGCACACGATTCTATTACTATCAAAGCAAAATCGTCTGGTACAAGTGTTTTCACAACCAATCGCCTCTCTCTCTCTGTAGGAAATTCTGAAACTATGAGGCTCTAAAAGTTCAAACCTAAAAACAAGTTATAAACTTGTTTATATACTTACTAAGGCCCAACTCCCTACATGGGCTCCCCTTGGGCCTGCTTGGCCCAAGTGACCTATAATGGTCCAAAATCTAATATAAACTAACCCGATAAAGCCTAGTTCGTAACCATGGCTCGTTGTATTAATTTGATGCGTCAGTCTCACACTTTAGGGCCTAACAAAACCCATATGTGAGAGAGAGAGAGAGAGAGAGCGTAGAGAGAGAGAGACCTGTAGAGAGAGAGACATGTGTGAGAGAGAGAGACTGTAGAGAGAGAGAGAGACCCGTCGGAACAAGGCACCGCTGCTGCCTCCGCCGCGTGTCGCTTCTGCTGCGTCGGTGGCCGGCTGGTCACTTTCCAGCGAGGGAGAAAGAGATCGAGTGGGTGGGGGGGGTGTTTGAATATAGGGTTTTGCAAAGAGATGAAGCTCTGTGCTTCTTTTGTGCTTCATGGCGGTGGTGTGATGGCGGAGGTGGTGCGGTGGTGGTGGCAGAGGTGGTGAGGTGGTGCGGTGGTGGTGGTGGTTGTAGAGAGAGAGAGAGAGAGAGAGAGAGAGCAGAGAGAGAGCTTGTGTGTGTGTTGTGTGGTTGAAATTGTTTATGAAGAAAAAAAACAAACCCTCTTCTCCTTGCAGACTGCACACATTTGGGCCACATCTTCTCTTGCAGATGCCTGCAGATGTGGTTCGCAGACTACAGACATTTTACATCTGAAAAAACAAACAACACCTAAGATAATCTCTTAAATAAGTGCAAAAGTGCGGAAATAATCAAAGGTTACACTATACACGAGTCGGAACCAAGTGATTCATCTTGTCTATCTGTTTTTCTTTTATTTTTATTTTTCAGCATTTTAATTAGTTTTTATTTTTCTTAGCTTAAAACTTTTTTTTCTAAACTTTTTGATTTGATTAGACGTTGAGGATAAACCGATACTAAAAGCTCTTGTGTCCTTGGACGACCTCGGTATCTTACCAACACTATACTACGCCCACGATGGGTGCACTTGCCCATATGTGTGTTTAGTGTTAGTAAATATCGTGTTTTATAAATTTAAAACTTGGCTAAAAAAAGTGTTAAAGGGCTTAAAATATACACCTAATATATATAACACTTCACACGCATCAAGTTTTTGGCGCCGTTGCCGGGGACACAAGGATTTTAAGAAAGCTTAAAATCAACGGCCTAATCAGTTTTTCAAAACCTTTTTAAAACGCACGCACATTTTTCTGCATTTTAGTTTAGTTTTGCATTTACAGTAACCTGTGCACGGGGCCGTGTTCATTGAACACGGGGCCGTGCTGCACATTTTCATAAAAACACCCAGTAACAGTAGCTTGAACACGGGCCGTGCTCACTGAACACGCCCCGTGCTCAACGAAATCAGTAAATTTAACTAAAACGCCCAGATACAGATTCTGTACACGGGGCCGTGTCCACTGAACACGGGGCCGTGTCCAGCCTCTGTTTCCGTTTTATTTCTGTTTTCTGATCTCAAGACTTGGTTGTGGTCTGCTGAGTGATTCTTATGGATCAATACTCAGAAGGTTACAACTACACCTATGAGGAGGATGATTATAGGGGTAACTATTGCACTAATTGTAGAAATCTGCACTCGGTTCAATATAATCACTCATATCAACCATCCAATTCATACACCTACTATGAGGAGCCCAGGTACGATCCATCAACTTCATACACATCCTATGAAGACCAAATGTA
This sequence comes from Helianthus tuberosus, assembly GCA_030545235.1. Lineage (NCBI taxonomy): Eukaryota > Viridiplantae > Streptophyta > Magnoliopsida > Asterales > Asteraceae > Helianthus > Helianthus tuberosus. The sequence goes on from CM060363.1 coordinate 135,313,669, forward strand.
TGAACCTCCTCCCTCATACTCATATTTTGATGAACCAAGGTATGAGCCTTCATACTCATACTTTGAGGAACCAAGATATGAGCCACCACCTTCGTATGCTTATTATGAGGAACCATGGCGTGAACAACCCACCTCATATGAGTATTATGAAGAACAAAATAATGACCCTTATCCATCATATGCTTACAATGAAGAACAATGGTGTGAACCATCTACTTCATATGAGTATTATGAGGAACAAAGGACCGAACAACCGGATTCAAGCTTTGAAAATCCCGATTCTTTTTCTATAACCGAAGTGACCGGTAGGATATTAGAACACCTTAGAGTTATCGATCGCTATATAAAAGAGTCTCGCGCAAGGGAAGAGGAATCCCACGCAAGAGAAGAATTAAAAAAGGATGAGATAACTGAAAGTGTAAAAATGGAAGAACAAATAAGTGAAAAGCCGACACATGAGTTAAACAACGAGAAAGGTGAGTCCGACAACGTTAAAATTCAAGAAGAGTCTAATTTTGAAGAAATTAATCTCCTGTCACCTTCTTTCGAAAATCATTGTTTAGTACCCACTCATGCTAAGTTTTTAAAAGAATTAAACACTAACACTAAAATTGACGAAACGGTAAGTGTTAAGTTAACTAATGATCAAACCTCGTTAATAAAAGAAGATCCGTTTGAAATTAACATTACACCGGTTCCGTGTTTTTTTCAAAATTCGTTTATTAGTAATGTCACAATTGATAAAGATCTTTGTGTTAACATAATGCCTAACTACATTTTCGAAAAGTTAAGTATTAGTGATTTTTCTCCACTTCAAATACCCATTTTTCTATCCAATCGGAAAGTAATAAAATCAATCGGTATAGTTGAGGATGTATTGGTTCAAACAAATCAAATGGTAATCCCGACCGACTTTGTCATCCTCGATGACGCTCCTCTATTGTTGGGACGACCATTTGTAAAAACTCACGAAGCTTTGAGAAACCAGAAGTTCAACAATTTACCTCTTCAATTAGGGGCATTTAAAAGAAGTGTCGATCTCGAACGGTCAATGAAATATCCATTCGGCAATAATGGCCCCCTAATTGAAGATGAAGATGAACCACCCGATACAAGTGAAGAAATTGACCACTTTGTTGAAGAAGAGGTCGCCATAGAACAAACTTTTAAAGTTCTTGATCAAAATGAGCAACCGAATAAGGAGTCTCCTAAAGACCCACCACTTGAGCTCAAAGAACTTCCAAAAAGTTTGGAATATGCTTTTCTAGACAAAGATGGTAAGTTACCTGTAATTATTTCGTCTAAATTAGACAGCCTAGAAAAAGAAAAATTAATCAATCTTTTGAAAAAACACAAAAACGCGATCGCTTGGAAACTTGTAGACATTAAGGGAATAAAGCCTTCCATGTGTACGCACAAAATTTTAATGAATGATGACTACAAACCGGTAATACAACCACAACGTCGAGTAAATCCAGATGTTCAAGAAGTAGTTAAAAACGAAGTCATCAAATTACTTGACGCCGGACTTATCTATCCTATCTCCGATAGTCCTTGGGTGAGTCCTGTCCAAGTAGTTCCAAAGAAAGGAGGTATGACGGTAATAACTAATGAAAAAAATGAATTAATACCCACGAGAACCGTCACAGGATGGAGAGTATGTATAGATTATAGACGACTAAATGAAGCAACAAGAAAAGATCACTTTCCTTTACCCTTCATTGATCAAATGTTAGAAAGATTATCCGGTCATAAATTTTATTGTTTCTTCGATGGTTTTTCAGGTTACTTTCAAATCCCGATAGCACCCGAAGACCAAGAAAAGACAACTTTCACATGTCCCTATGGAACTTTTGCCTATCGACGCATGCCGTTTGGTCTATGTAATGCCCCCGCAACATTCCAACGTTACATGGTAGCCATTTTCCACGACATGATAGAAAAGACAATGGAAGTCTTTATGGACGACTTTTCTATCTTTGGGGATTCATATGACCAATGCCTCGATAACCTTGAACGAATGCTATCCCGATGTGAGGAAACTAACCTCGCCCTTAATTGGGAAAAATGTCATTTCATGGTAATGGAGGGAATAGTACTCGGTCACAAAATCTCAAGCGAAGGAATGGAGGTAGATCGAGCCAAAATAGATACCATTTCTATACTACCACCTCCATCCTCCGTAAGAGCTATCAGATGTTTCCTTGGGCATGCCGGATTTTATAGGCAGTTTATCAAATACTTTTCTAAAATTTCAAGACCTCTAACAAAATTACTTGAAAAAGATGCCCCTTTCATCTTTGGCAAGGATTGCAATCAAGCATTTCTAACCCTAAAAGAAATGTTAGTCAATGCACCTATCATGATAGCGCCTGATTGGAAATTTCCATTCGAAATCATGTGTGATGCTAGTGACTTTGCAGTTGGAGCTGTCTTAGGACAAAGAAAAGAAAAGCATTTCCACCCCATTTATTATGCTAGTAAAACACTTAACGATGCACAAGAAAATTACACAACAACTGAAAAAGAATTACTAGCTGTGGTATTTGCTTTTGATAAATTTCGTTCTTATCTTGTTCTTTCTAAAACTATAGTCTATACAGATCATGGAGCCATTCTATATATCTTCAAAAAGCAGGACGCAAAACCACATTTGATTCGGTGGATTCTACTCCTCCAAGAATTTGATATCGAAATAAAGATAAAAGAGGAGCAGAAAATACCGCAGCAGATTCAAGTGTGGGGGTATTTGATGTGTGCAAAATGCAACATATAAATTACATCAATTGTGGCATAAAACTAACCCTTTTTTAGTACTAATGTTGGAAAAAGTGTGCTTTTGTCTTCCTTTTGTATTTTCAGGATTAAATGAGCTAAAATTAACAAAAGAAGCAAAAAGACATCAAAATCTAACATAAATACAAGAAAAGGAACAAGACGTGACATGCCTGACCCCACGACAGCATCTTCTCAAGCAAAACAAGAAGACAGAAGACTGAACACGCCACCTGCTCAGCCAGCACGGGGGCGTGCCCAAGTGTCAGCAGAAAAGACAAAGTGGTAGAAGCTTCTATTGCCCACCACGGGGCCATGCTCAGCGGACACGGGGCCGTGGTCAACTATAAGATTCGCACAATCCAGGAAAATCTTCATAGTACAAAGATTCTTCGACACACGGGGTCGTGCTCAGCGGACATGGGGGCGTGGTCAACTAATAAGACAAGCTGCATTAAATGAAGAAAAAGAAGGATGTGGACATGGGGCCGTGCCCACTGGACATGGGGCCGTGCCCGAGCTTCTGTTCAGCCTATAATAGGAGTGCTTGGCTCAAGCTCAAACCATCCCTTGGCACACCACCTCTCTCACACTTCACCCACCACCCACCACCACCATAACACCATTATCCACCACCATCATCCATTGTCCATCATAGAGTGTGTGAGTCGTCTCGGGATCCAAGATTGATTGTAAGAGTTCTTGACAATCAAGGCCATGTTTGCCTAAGTCTCTTACATCACTTGGTGAAGACAAGTGTCTAGTGTAATACTTTTTATTTCTAATCTTTTCGCACTTTTTACTTGGTTTTGTATTAATGACTTTAATAACTAGTTTCTTATGTTGAAGGTGATTCTTCCTTATCGTTTGTCCGTGGTGTCTTGACATTATTTTACTGTCTATATAAAATAAAAGATTTTCACCATTCGTATCACCACGGTCTATATGAAGGTATGTTGGCTACCTGGTCGGGGGTTAAGGGAACGGTTTGGTAAGAGTCTTGCCATTGTTCAGCGTTTAGAGGTCCTGCAATGGACATGGGTCAAATTTAGTAGGACCTCCTTCAATACTTAACGGTATTGGATGGCGGGGGTCCAAACTCTTTGATCCCCTCATAAGTTAAACTACTATTAATACTATAACCCGGCTATTTAGGACTGTATCCCTGCTGACTCAGACTACTTAGTCGAGGGTAACGTCACCTCCAAAAGAGGGGCCTACCATAATTTTCAATAATAACTTAATTCATTATCTTTCAATAATCCGACCCTTTAGGATTGTATCCTTGCTGACTCAAACTACTGGGTTGAAGGTAACGTCACCTTCAAAAGAGGGGCCTACTACAATAACTAAGATAATCTCTTAAATAAGTGCAAAAGTGCGGAAATAATCAAAGGTTACACTATACATGAGTCGGAACCAAGTGATTCATCTTGTCTATCTGTTTTTCTTTTATTTTTATTTTTCAGCATTTTAATTAGTTTTTATTTTTCTTAGCTTAAAACATTTTTCTAAACTTTTTGATTTGATTAGACGTTGAGGATAAACCGGTACTAAAAGCTCTTGTGTCCTTGGACGACCTCGATATCTTACCAACACTATACTACGCCCACGATGGGTGCACTTGCCCATATGTGTGTTTAGTGTTAGTAAATATCATGTTTTATAAATTTAAAACTTGGCTAAAAAAAGTGTTAAAGGGCTTAAAATATACACCTAATATATATAACACTTCACACACATCAGTATTCATGCGTATTTTGCAACCAAACTATTCTTGGGTATCAAAACCTTTTGTTTTGATATCAAACTTGTTTTCTAACTTCGTTAAACATGTTTTAACATGTTTAACTCATCGCTTTTAGTTTAGTGCTTATATAGGGTCGTAAGATAAGCGGTCTAAACAACCGCTTAGACTTTCGAACCCGAACCGTTTGGTCGATCATTAGGATCCGACCAAGCATTTATTGTGACCATAGTTGTATAGGGAATAACCTTCCGAGATTATACCTTATGGTCACTTCGTTTAGTTAGTTGTATGATAGGTAGTTTATATGCCTTAGGAAAATGACCAAAATGCCCTTTTTACGCATAAATTCATTTTAAGCATATGCAACCTAAATTTTGACATCTAAACTGATTAGGCAACATTATTAGACATGTTAAGGCATATAATACTTGTCATAGGACTAGTTAGACGGTCCGAACACGTTTTACGCGAACGACGCGTTAAAGTTGCGTAAGCTACCTTAACGAGTCGTAATGGGTCGTAAGTACTTAGGTTAGGTTTCATTTTATAATGTAGGTTTTCTTAAACCATATTACATGAGTCCCTACATTCATTTGGTTTATGAAACCTCATTTTATCCGATCCTCCGATTTAGGTTCGTTTATTAACATAGTTACCTATATTATCCCTCTAGCTTTGCTTGGTTGTTAGTCAAGACTTCTAAGCATCCTCAAGTGAGTACATAGACCCCCTCTTTTACCATTTTCAAATGTTTTGGGGTGATACACATGTGCCTACTTGTTACTTTCGTGTTTTTTCATGATTTTATATCATATGCTTGTTATGTTCATTAGTACATATATAGTACATGATTTCATTATGTTTTGCTATGTATGTTCACTTAACATGCTAGCACATTGATTTTTGTATATTACATTTTGTTGCATATGTTCACTCAGCATATGGACACATTGTTTTACATTTTGAACCGTTTGTAACTGCTTGATTTATATGAATTGTTGGTAACTCTTTGATTATGTGAACCGTTTGTAACTGCTTGATTATGTGAACCGTTTGTAACTGTTTGATTTATATGAACCTTTTGTAACTGTTTGATTATGTGAACCATTTGGTATTGTTTGAACCGTTGGGTTAGGGAAGTGATTAGGTAACGGGGCAGGTGTAATGTGTTAAAAGCATGGTGGATACGCCGCTGGTACTTCCTATATATAAGTGCTTTTAATACATTATATATCGTTGTGTTATCTAGATCAGTTGGGCAAGTTTATCAAAAAAAAGTTATATTACAAGGTTTTTCTAACAATATAAAACATTCGAGTTTTATTTTCAAAAACGATTTACAATATGGGTTTCTATGAACAAATGTTTTGGAGTCAAGATTCATGGTATCGAGGTTTTATAAAACATATCTGTTTTGACTTAGTTATTTCAATTTACATTACAAACATTTTACAAAACTTGGTTTTCTAATTATCAATTTACAAAGGTGTTTAAGTTATATTTTCAAAACATAAACGAGCCATGAATCTGACACTCTCATAAAATCCTATGTACTCGCTGGCATTTTATGCTGACGTATTTTCACATGTGTTTCAGGTACCATAGTTGGTGATATTTGATGATGATATTGATGCATGCTCACATAGGAACGGACGAGGCCTTAGTGACTTAATAACAATGAAAGTCTATTTGTTCATGTTTTGTTTCTAATTTCAATGTAATTTAATACATTTAATTTAATACATTTAATTTAATAAACCATAACTTCAATCCATGTGTTACGAAACAATGATTTTGTTACAACACTCACTGACGTTTCCGCCATGATTTGTTGTTTTTCATGGTCGGGGTGTGACAGAAAAGTTGGTATCAGAGTTCATGGTTATAGGGAATTAGGTTATTAGTAATGCTTTGACCTAGTCTATAACTTTCCTAGGACCCTAACGCGAGTTTACTTGCGTTTAGTCATAAAACAATACTGTCACCTATCTTTAGGTGACAACCACAATGAGGACATAAATTTCGAATCCGCTTTGAAAACTAGTCATCTGTTCTAGGATGATTTATTATAAGGTTTTGAACCTTCAAGTTTTTCAAAATCTCGTCAAAGTTTGGGTCTAAATAATGTGAACACGTGCAAACTGGAAGGGTGGGTGCCTATACCTTGAGTATTCTGTCTAAGGCTAGAGTGTTCGTACAAATCCGCAGTATCGGACCAGTCACTCTTACCTGGGAACTCTTGGGGTGAGTGTCCACTTATATGCGAGCATGTCTTCGCGATACATTATGAAGACCTATTTACTTTGATTCAGCTTTTATGTGTCATTTGTTTGCTTCGTGGTTCGAACAAATGACCATCACCCATGCCTTTTGGTCGGAAATTGTAACATCCTTACCCAATGCCATTTCATTTGTTTTCTCTCTTGTTTCCCCTTTTAGAATGCCTCCACAATGCAACAATCAGGTACCTAATGAAGAACTGGCAGCTATCATTACGCAGCAAATGGCTGCTGCAATCCCAAACATCATTGCTCAATTTAACCTAGCCCTCAACAACAATAATGCCCCATGCAACTTCAAGACGTTCAATTCAGCTAAGCCATCAAAGTTTTCTGGGTCTCAAGGAGCGACAGGACTTCTACAATGGTTCGAGAGTCTAGAGAGCACCTTCAGACATGTTCAATGCCCAAACGAGCGAAAGGTAGAGTTCGCATCTAGTGTTTTTGAGAAACGAGCTCTAACATGGTGGAATGGTGTGATGGGAGATAGGGGTGCGGAGGTAGCACTGGCTCAAACCTGGGAAGAGCTTCGAGCACTAATGATGAGGGAATTATGTCCTCGTCATGAGATTAGGGCATTGGAAAGGGAATTCGACAATCTTAAGCAAGATAGCGGTGAGCATTGAGCCTACACTGACCGTTATGAGGAGTTAAGCCTGTTATGCCTGAACATGGTTACGCCTTTGGATAAGGCAATCGAAAAGTACATTGATGGCCTCCCTAACTCAGTTCAAGATATTGTTACTGGTAGTAATCCCACTACAGTTAGACAGGCCATTGAGCTATCCGCTACCTTGACTGAATCTCAGATCAGGAAAGGTAAGCTTTTCCGAAAGGGTGACAAGAAACCGATCGAGGAATCAAAACCGAAGGATGAGCAGACTGAATCCTCTAAGAAGTCAAAGAAGCGAAAGGTTTCTCAGAACTTCGCCGTGGTCGATCATAATGATCAAGCTGTCCCCAACCAAGCAACCAGCCCAACCCCCTGCTAGGAAGCCATACAACAAAACTACACCCTTGTGCAACCAATGTAGCCTTCATCATCATGCTAGTGTGAAGTGCCGCAAATGCCAAATTTGTGGACTTATTGGTTATACAGCAAGAGTTTGCCCAACTGTAGCTACACCAAATCAAGCTGGCAACAATTCGGATCAAGCTCGTTTTCTACCAGGTTCTTGCTTCAACAGTGGTGAGATGGGCCATTTTCGAAGGGATTGCCCAAAGCTTGCTAATGCAAATCTAGCACAGGGATGAGCATCTGACCAATTGGAAGACAACGCTGTTTAGAAATAATCAAGCTTTATATATTATTTTCTTTTGTTGTCAAGGTCTAAGAAATAGTTGTTGATGTTGTTTATAAATAAATTTTTTATTTACATTTCAATGTATTTATGTGGTTGCATGTATAAACAACGTATCCCCTACAATACCGACAATCAAGGAACCATATTCCTTGAAAAACAGACTACTCCCAAAATTCTTCCATTTTATGATCTCTTGCGTTTTCTACGAAAATCCTAAGTACCCGTTTCTTCTAAGGAAACGAAGTACAAGGCGCAAGTTACAACTCTGGATGAATACCCAATCCTTGGTAGGGTACCTAAGGGTATTTCCGTAAGTCCTTAATTGTTGTGTACCTTAATTCGAATGTTATGATTCTTTGTAATCAAAAATTGAATTTTTGGAAGATCATCCTATCTTCGTAGATAGATTCTTGAAAATGATTATAGTGTCAAATGAAATCCACGGATTGGATTCCTGGTGTGCTTTAAATATCCGTGTCCAAAGATAACAAATTAAAGATCAAGTTAAGCAATTATGTGATTATGTGCTTATGTGTTCTCTTTTATGTTTTTGCGTGATCCAAATTTTTCGTTATCCAAATCCTCGTAGAATCTTCTATATCTTCGTATAAGGGATTCATAGTAGGATATCCAAAGGTACTACCTCAAATCCTTAATGGGCTTCTACGTAATAGTTAAGACCCTTAGATTATAAGGTACTATTCCATAATTTGACCCCTTCAGTCGTCTAGTTAAACAGATTCATCCAAAAATCTGGTTAGGAATGTCATGTGATGATATAGCTGAAAAGACTCCTTGGTGGTCTACTTATAAAGATCATTTGTCGATCTAATTAAAACGACCCTATGGTAGTCTAGTCACACTCATCACAGGTTTGATTTTTCTTCCCCTACACATTATGAAATGCACTATGCGGACTGTGCAAGGAATTACGTAATTATGGATGCATATATAATTATGGAATTTAGTGCACAGAAACCACAGCAAGTTTTGTCATGTGTCTAGAGTTAACTCTATTCGTTTCCATTTCTGATGAAGCACCTGTTGAAAATGACTCCGTCCATTCATTTCCGTTTCTATAGAATGTCCGTTGAGAGAAATGAATATCCTTTTGAGTTAATTCTATTCATTTCCATTTCTGATGAAGCACCTGTTGAAAATGACTCCGTCCGTTCATTTTCGTTTCTGAAGAATGTCCGTTGAGCAAATGAATATCCTTTTGATTATTCCTTCATTTCCATTTCTGATGAAGCACCTGTTGAAAATGACTTCGTCCATTCATTTTCGTTTCTGAAGAATGTCCGTTGAGAAAATGAATATCCTTTTGATTATTCCTTCATTTCCATTTCTGATGAAGCACCTGTTGAAAATGACTCCGTCCGTTCATTTTCGTTTCTGAAGAATGTCCGTTGAGGAAATGAATATCCTTTTGATTATTCCTTCATTTCCATTTTTGATGAAGCACCTGTTGAAAATGACTCCGTCCGTTCATTTTCGTTTCTAAAGAATGTCCATTGAGGAAATGAATATCCTTTTGATTATTCCTTCATTTCCATCTCTGAGTAAGCACCCGTTAAAAAAATGACTCCGTCCGTTCATTTTCGTTTCTGAAGAATGTCTGTTGAGGAAATGACAGGATTATGCCTTGCATATCTTTGGTGGTTATTAACACAAAGTCGTAGACAGGCTCCTACGAATATATTTCGGGACAAAATTTCCTAAAGTAGGGGAGACTGTGACACCTGTGCCTCTGCGGCCATCAAACAAATGCCTAACCAATGAAATATTGTGTTTCATACTTGGGATTTGTTTAAATATGTGTATCATTTTCACATATCAATTCATGTTCGATTTCGAGCTTTAAATCGCTTTCTAGAAGGTTATACGTAAACTGATGCGTAAATATAACCAGTTTAATGCAACAAACACTCCGGAATAGTGACATAGGCTTAACATACCTTAAATAACATTTACATAACTTAGAAATAAGTTTTGAAGGTTTTGGTGTGGCAAAATCAAGTTTATTCGCTTGCAGGGACTAATTTCGACAAACTATGAAAGTATGCCGATTCGTACTGTAACGAAGATTCCGGAACTTGATCATAAGTTAAACATGCGCTAAATATACTTTATATAGCTTAGAAATAGGCTTTGAGGTGTTTTGGTGTGCAAAAATAAACTTATTGATCAACAGGAACTAAAAGCGTCAAAAAGTGCCCAAATGACCAGATTCATTGTATCTAGTCCAATTTTGATGTTTTGATGGTTGTAACCCATGGTTTTGCACCCTATGGGCTAGTATTTGATGGTTTTACATGTTCCCATGGTTTAGAAAACCATGTGCCCACTTGTAAGGTCAAGATCAAAGCACGATTTACGAGAAACGATCCTAACGGTTTTCCGAAATCTATAAATACCCAAGCTCCCATTCCATTTTCCTCACACCTTGACCTGATTTTATGCTCTAAGTTGAAGCTTTATGCTTCATACCTGAGTATTTAGATCAAGTTCTTCCTAGCTTGGACCCGTTGTATGTTTCTTTCATGCTTTTATGCGTTTTTAAGCACGAAAGTCAAACTGTGTTTGACTTTCTGCTTTGACCAGTCTTTGGTCAACACGAAGTTCATTTGAACTTCGTAACGTGAGCATAATCACGATGGTTATAGTCCCTTGTGACTATACCTATTGATTACCACGTTGATTAGGTGTGGTGACGAGTCATAGTTTTGGTCAAAATGCGTATTCATGCGTATTTTGCAACCAGACTATTCTTGGGTATCAAAACCTTTTGTTTTGATATCAAACTTGTTTTCTAACTTCATTAAACATGTTTTAACATGTTTAACTCGTCGCTTTTAGTTTAGTGCTTATATAGGGTCGTAAGATAAGCGGTCTAAACAACCGCTTAGACTTTCGAACTCGACCCGTTTGGTCGATCATTAGGATCCGACCAAGAATTTATTGTGACCATAGTTGTATAGGGAATATCCTTTCGAGATTATACCTTATGGTCACTTCGTTTAGTTACTTGTATGACAGGTAGTTTATATGCCTTAGGAAAATGACCAAAATGCCCTTTTTAAGCATAAATTCATTTTAAGCATATGTAACCTAAATTTTGACATCTAAACTGGTTAGGCAACATTATTAGACATTTTAAGGCATATAATACTTGTCATAGGACTAGTTAGACGGTCCGAACGCGTTTTACGCGAACAACGTGTTAAAGTGGCGTAAGCTACCTTAAGGAGTCGTAATGGGTCGTAAGCACTTAGGTTTCGTTTTATAATGTAGGTTTTGTTAAACCATATTACATGAGTCCCTACATTCATTTGGTTTACGAAACCTCATTTTATCCGATCCTCCGATTTAGGTCCGTTTATTAACATAGTTACCTATATTAGGTGCCATTTGATTTCCATGATCCATCTAGCTTTGCTTGGTTGTTAGTCAAGACTTCTAAGCATCCTCAAGTGAGTACATAGACCCCCTCTTTTTAAATGTTTTCAAGGTGATTATGTGAGTACATAGTCCCCTCTTTTACCGTTTTCAAATGTTTTGGGGTGATACATATGTGCCTACTTGTTACTTTCGTGTTTTTCATGATTTTATATCATATGCTTGTTATGTTCATTAGTACATATATAGTACATGATTTCATTATGTTTTGCTATGTATGTTCACTTAACATGCTAGCACATTGATTTTTGTATATTACATTTTGTTACATATGTTCACTCAGCATATGGACACATTGTTTTACATTTTGAACCGTTTGTAACTGTTTGATTTATATGAACTGTTAGTAACTTTTTGATTATGTGAACCGTTTGTAACTACTTGATTATGTGAACCGTTTGTAACTATTTGATTTATATGAACCTTTTGTAACTGTTTGATTATGTGAACCATTTGGTATTGTTTGAACCGTTGGGTTAGGGAAGTGATTAGGTAACGGGGCGGGTGTAATTGGTTAAAAGCATGGTGGATACGCCGCTGGTACTTCCTATATATAAGTGCTTTTAATACATTATATATCGTTGCCTTATCTAGATCACTTGGGCAAGTTTATCAAAACAAAGTTATATTACAAGGTTTTTCTAACAATATAAAACATTCGAGTTTTATTTTCAAAAACGATTTACAATTTGGGTTTCTATGAACAAATGTTTTGGAGTCAAGATTCATGGTATCGAAGTTTTATAAAACAAATCTGTTTTAACTTAGGTATTTCAATTTACATTACAAACATTTTACAAAACTTGGTTTTCTAATTATCAATTTACAAAGGTGTTTAAGTTATATTTTCAAAACATAAACGAGCCATGAATCTGACACTCTCATAAAATCCTATGTACTCGCCGGCATTTTATGCTGACGTATTTTCACATGTGTTTCAGGTACCATAGTTGGTGATGTTTGATGATGATATTTGTGACAACTCGAGTTTCCAAGATTTTATCTTCGCATTTAGTGCACGTTAATTTTTTTTATTATTGTTTATGTGTTTGTTTACACGACTCGTTGTTTCACAACGCTTACTTATGTAATACGTTATATCGTATTTCGATTAATATTTTATACTTGTGATCCATATATATTTTTATGTGTGATTGTATGTTAATAAGGTGTTATTATTTATACATATGTTAAATAAAGTTGGAATTTACTGTAAACAAGTATCATGAAATCACCCAAGTGGTGAAAACACTTTAGGGTGTTTTCGTCCACTGATGACCACGAAATCACAGATGGGCTTGGCCCAGTGTCCAATCTTTAGATATTTTATATATATAATCATTTCATAAACAAACTTCTCTGAGAAGTTTCACACTTATCAAATCTGATCCTATCACATTGTTTCTCTCTCTATCTTTGAAAACCCACAAAGAGTTCCTCATTTGAAGCAAAACCTCTGTTTAATACTTGGTTAGTGATTTCATGATTCAAGTTGTTTCTTTGTTGCATATCGTATGATTTTGGATGTTTATTCATGATGTATGTATACATTTATATAGGTGATTATGTGATTGATCATTGTGTGATTGTTAGATAATTATTATACATGAACTATGTGTATATTTGAAGTTTTGATCAACAGTGGTGTTTGTTAATGAATGTTAAACTGATGGAATCATGTTCTAGATTTCATAATGATTTGGTAATGTATTTGTTGCATATTTGATTAAATGATTTCAAGTATGTAAGATCATGTATCTGTATTGAGATTATAGTTACTGGGTTTAAGTTACAGAGAGTATTGGTGAAGATGATGTTCTGAACGAAAACACCCCCACCATTTTTAAACTGGACGAAATCACTTAAGTGATTTCGGCCCATATAGGTGATTTCGGCCCAGATAGATCTCGGCCCAATGAGGGATTTCGGCACATATAAGGGTTTTCGGCTAGCTAGTGATTTCGGCCCAATGTTGGTTTTCGGCTACATAGTGTTTTCGGCAAAGATGTGTTTTCGGCACACATAAGGGATTTCAGCCACTTAGGGTTTTCGGCACTTATGTATTTTCGACACAGATGTGTTTTCATCATTTCTTAATGGATTTCGTCAAAGTGTTAATCTTTTAAAACATATTGAACGAAATCACTTTGGGTGATTACGGCCCAAGTCTAGATTTCGGCCCAAGGTTGATTGGCCCAATTATTATGTTTGTTACATAAGTTAACTTTGTTAAGTGTTAACCTTACTAAACTGTTAACTTTATTAGTTTATTAACCAGGTTAGTTGTTAACTCAGTTAATTCATTTGTTCTATTAGATGTTAACTTTTTGTTAACTGTGTAACATTGTTGGAATATGGTAACCCAGTTAAACTTGCTAATTCTGTTAAAGTGTGTTATCGGTTAACAACATTAGATGGTACGAAGTTTGCATGATTTGGATTAACTGTTTACATGACACACGATGCTAATTGTTAGGCACACTCTGTGATATTACTGTGACGCTAGTTACATATGAAACATTACGAACGTGAACTGATTTAATATACGTGCACTATAGGACTTGACTGATTTATTGTGAGCACTTAACTTGGCATACCGAGCAAACAAGGTGAGTTCACACTCTTACCAAGGCATGGGATTCCCGGTGGGTTGGGAATGGGTTAAGAAACTAAAATGGAACCTACATATCCTCCTTGGGTAGGATATGTACCGCCATCCTCCATGGGTAGGATGCCAATATTAATCCTGCGTATTCTCCTTGGGTAGAATACGTACGTTCGTCCTCCTTGGGTAGGACAACAACCTTAACGTACGTAAAACTTACGTACACTCATACTCGCTACGGTCCTTGGATTAAGAAGGGCACGTACAAATACGACTAGTCAACACTATTCATCGCACGCATGCCTGGACTGGCAGCAAGGACTAACGCGATACAATTACTAAACTTCGCAAGGATGCCTAGAGGGCCGCGATACCATTACATACGATACATGGTTTACTAAACGAACATACAATTTACGATATGAACATTATAACTAAATAACCAACTGTGAACTCGCTCAACTAGTTGTTGACTCTCTGTTACATGCCTTGCAGGACCTTAGGTACTTTTGGAGCTTGCACGGGAGGCACGGTCGTTGTGGACATGGATCGTGAATGTGTTGTTAAACATTATGATATTTTGTACTTAAACTTATGTTGGGTTTTACATTAATGCTTCCGCTACACACTTGTTTATATTTGGTTTTGGAAACACCTATCGTATTGATGAATGACTTTTATATATATATATTTATGTTCAATATGATTCGTGGCTTGATCCTGGTCATGTCACGCCTCCAAGCGGTGGTACTCCGCGTGTGGATTTTGGGGGTGTGACAGATTGGTATCAGAGCCATTGGTTATAGAGAACTCGGTTTTAATAATGGGAAAACGTTTTTATTAAAACCAAACTATAACCGAAACAGTGCTCAACGATCCACAACGACGCCTCGCTCCACGTGCAAGACTCAACATCCTAGGTAATATGGTACATGTCTTATTGCCTACTTGCTAGAATTGCATAGAACTTTGCTCAGGGTATGCTTAGGTTAACTTAACAATATTGCATGAGAACACTTGTGTGCTTACTCTCTTCTGTCACCGCACTATTCGCGAACTTCTCTCACTTATGCTGCATTTGCTATGAAGATCATGGCCGGATGTATTAACTTGACTCAAGCCCAGTTGACGTCTCTCATTAACGAACGAGTTGCTGCGGCACTCGCAACTATACAAACAGAAGGTCAACACGCTCAGCCACCTGTTTGCACCCTCAATATTCTCAAAGATTGCCGACCTAGTACCTTTAGCAGTACTGAGGGAGTTGTAGGCCTACTCCATTGGTTCGAGAGGCTCGAAACTGACTTTGAGGTGCGTGATTGCCCTGAGTCTCGTAGAGTAAAGTTTGCTACTGGAACACTCGAAGGTGCTGCATTAACCTGGTGGGAAGCACAGGTTCAAATGTTAGGGCTAGCAGCTGCTAATGCCACCTCCTGGGACGAGTTCAAGGACTTAGTTAAGGAAGAGTTTTGCAGTCGGGAAGACATCCACAAACTAGAGGTGGAGTTCCTCTACTTACAAATGACGGGGTCTGAAATTGAGGTTTATACGAAGAGATCGAATGAATTAGCCACATTTTGTCCCACTATGGTAGACCCTCCCACCAAACGCATCGAGCTGTATCTCAAGGGTCTGGTGCCCGAAATTCAGAGTCATGTGACCGCAGCAAATCTTGGCACTATCCAGCAAGTCACTCGGCTTGCTCATCGTCTCACAGATCAGGCAATAGAACAAAAGAAACTACCGAAACGTGTTAAAGCTGCTACTACATGTGCTTCTAGTGACAACAAACGCAAGTGGGATGGAAACTTGAGCAAGGGATTAATTCCGGTTCAGCCTCTGGCGCAGCAGCAGAAGATAGATGACTACCAGAGTCCCAGTCAGCAATTTTCTAGTAGTCGTGGGCAGAGCGGATATCGAGGAAATCATCCAAAGTGTAACAGATGCAATAGGCACCACAGCGGTCAGTGCAACAAGGGTCATTGTCAGAGGTGTCTCAAGATAGGTCATGAAGCTAAGGATTGTCGAAACTCACGTCCTGTAACTCAAGAACAGCAACAACCACGTGATTGGTCAGGGTGACGCAAGGGATGATCCCAACGTAGTTATGGGTAAGTTTCTTCTTGACGATTTTATGTTACTGTATTGTTTGATTCGGGTGCGGATACCAGTTTTATGTCTCTAAGTTAGCCAAATGTTAAAACATGCACCAACTCCCTTGAACACCAAACCTATTGTAGTGTTAACTGATGGTAGAAGTCTAGAGGCCACTCATAGTTTAGGGTTGTAATCTTATCCTCGCTGGTCAGACGTTCTCTATCGACCTCATTCCTATAGTGCTGGGAAGCACCTGTAGCTCGCGCACCGTATCGCTTAGCTCCATCAGAATTGGAAGAACTATCGAAGCAACTGCAAGAACTCTTGGATAAGGGCTTTATTCGTCCTAGCTCTTCGCCTTGGGGAGCTCCAGTATTATTTGTGAAGGAGAAGGACGGTACCTTCCGCATGTGTATAGACTACCGCGAACGGAACAAGGTGACTGTGAAGAATCGCTATCCTCTTCCACGCATCGACGACTTATTCGACCAGTTGCAAGGGTCGAGTTATTACTCAAAGATTGACCTGAGGTCAGGTTACCATCAACTGAGAGTCCGGGATGAGGACGTCTCCAAAACAGCATTCAGAACACGCTTCGGTCATTACGAGTTTTTGGTCATGCCATTCGGGCTAACGAACGCGCCTGCGGTTTTCATGGATCTTATGAACAGGGTGTGCAAACCTTATCTTAACAAGTTTGTTATTGTTTTCATTGATGACATCCTGATCTACTCGAAGAGTCGGGAGGAACATGAGCAGCACTTACGACTTATTTTGGAACTCTTGCGAACGGAACAGCTATACGCTAAGTTTTTAAAATGCGACTTCTGGCTTCGTGAAGTCCACTTCTTAGGCCACGTGGTAAACAAGGATGGGATTCATGTTGATCCATCCAAGGTAGATACGATCAAGAACTGGCCTGCACCTCGTACACCAACCGAAATACGCCAACTCTTGGGTTTGGCGGGTTATTATAGAAGGTTCATCAAAGATTTCTCAAAGATTGCACAGCCACTTACACTACTGACACAGAAAAGTGTTGTTTACCGTTGGAGTGATACACAGGAAACAGCGTTTCAGCACTTAAAGGAGAGACTTTGTAGTGCACCTATCCTCTCATTGCCTGAAGGCACGGACGATTTTGTAGTCTACTGCGATGCATCTATCCAAGGTCTTGGATGTGTGTTGATGCAACGGGATAAAGTTATTGCTTATGCTTCACGCCAACTTAAGATTCACGAACGGAATTACACTACGCACGATTTAGAGCTTGGAGCAGTTGTCTTTGCGCTCAAGATATGGCGACATTATCTGTATGGCACCAAGTGCACCATCTACACCGATCACAGGAGTCTTGAGCATATTTTCAAACAGAAAGAATTGAACATGCGACAACGTCGATGGGTCGAGTTACTGAACGATTACGAATGTGCTATAAAGTACCATCCGGGCAAAGCCAATGTGGTGGCAGACGCCCCCAGTCGAAAGGATACTACACCTAGGCATGTACGAGCGTTGCAACTCACTATTCAGTCCAGTCTTCCTTCACAGATACGAGATGCTCAGGTAGAAGCATTGAAACCAGAAAACGTTAGGGCTGAAGCTCTACGCGGCTCAAGACAACGGTTAGAACAAAGGGCAGACGGCGCCTACTATGTAACAAGACGCATCTGGGTCCCACTCTATGGTAATTTACGCGAGCTTGTAATGGATGAAGCTCATAAGTCTCGCTACTCAGTACATCCTGGTTCAGATAAGATGTACTACGACCTCAGAACTACATATTGGTGGCCTAGCATGAAGGCCCACATAGCAACTTACGTTAGCAAGTGTTTGACTTGTGCGAGAGTCAAAGCGGAATATCAGAAACCCTCAGGCCCACTCCAACAACCTGAGATACCACAATGGAAATGGGAGCAAATTTCCATGGATTTTGTTACTGGCCTACCTAGATCTCAGCGCGGAAATGATACTATTTGGGTGATCGTAGATCGACTCACAAAGTCTGCTCACTTCTTGGCTATCAAGGAAACGGATAAGTTCTCCACTCTAGCAGACATATACCTTAAGGAAGTTGTCTCGAGGCACGGGGTGCCCACCTCTATTATCTCTGATCGTGATGCACGTTTTACTTCAGAACTGTGGCAAGCAATGCACAAATCTTTTGGCTCTCGATTAGACATGAGCACAGCTTATCATCCACAGACAGATGGGCAATCTGAGCGTACTATTCAAACTCTAGAAGACATGCTTCGGGCGTGCGTAATTGACTTTGGCAAGGGCGGGGAAAAACATCTACCACTTGTGGAATTTTCGTACAACAACAGTTACCACACCAGCATTAAAGCTGCCCCGTTTGAGGCATTGTACGGGCGTAAATGCCGATCACCTCTTTGTTGGGCAGAGGTGGGTGACAGTCAGATCACAGGTCCAGAAATGGTAGTTGATACCACTGAAAAGATTGCTCAAATACGACAACGCATGGCGGCAGCTCGTGACCGTCAGAAAGCATACGCCGATAAAGACAGGAAACTACTCGAGTTCCAGGTTGGGGATCGAGCACTACTCAAAGTTTCACCCTGGAAGGGTGTTGTTTGTTTTGGAAAAAGGGGCAAACTCAATCCACGATAAGTTGGACCATTTGAAGTCATAGAGAAGATAGGCAAAGTGGCCTACAGACTGAACTTACCAGCTGAACTCAGTGCAGTTCACAACGTCGTTCACGTGTCGAATCTGAAGAAGTGTCTGTCAGATGAGACCCACATAGTTCCTCTGAATGAGCTCACTATCGACGAACAATTGCATTTCGTCGAGGAACCAGTTGAAATCACGGACCGGGATGTTAAGGTCCTTAAGAACACCAGAATACCTCTTGTTCGAGTTCGTTGGAACTCCCGTCGTGGCCCAGAGTTTACCTGGGAACGCGAAGACCAAATGGAACTCAAATATCCCCAGTTGTTCGAAAACAATGCAACTACTACTGAGGCTGAAGCTACTACAGAATTTCGAGAAGAAATTCCAAATCAACGGGGGGATGATGTGACACCCCAGGAAAACCACTAAACGATAACTTACCTAGCTTCCTCAGTAATCGCATGCTAAATTTCGGGACGAAATTTCTTTCAAGTTGGGGATAATGTGACAACTCGAGTTTCCAAGATTTTATCTTCGCATTTAGTGCACGTTAATTTTTTTTTATTATTGTTTATGTGTTTGTTTACACGACTCGTTGTTTCACAACGCTTACTTATGTAATACGTTATATCGTATTTCGATTAATATTTTATACTTGTGATCCATATATATTTTTATGTGTGATTGTATGTTAATAAGGTGTTATTATTTATACATATGTTAAATAAAGTTGGAATTTACTGTAAACAAGTATCATGAAATCACCCAAGTGGTGAAAACACTTTAGGGTGTTTTCGTCCACTGATGACCACGAAATCACAGATGGGCTTGGCCCAGTGTCCAATCTTTAGATATTTTATATATATAATCATTTCATAAACAAACTTCTCTGAGAAGTTTCACACTTATCAAATCTGATCCTATCACATTGTTTCTCTCTCTATCTTTGAAAACCCACAAAGAGTTCCTCATTTGAATCAAAACCTCTGTTTAATACTTGGTTAGTGATTTCATGATTCAAGTTGTTTCTTTGTTGCATATCGTATGATTTTGGATGTTTATTCATGATGTATGTATACATTTATATAGGTGATTATGTGATTGATCATTGTGTGATTGTTAGATAATTATTATACATGAACTGTGTGTATATTTGAAGTTTTGATCAACAGTGGTGTTTGTTAATGAATGTTAAACTGATGGAATCATGTTCTAGATTTCACAATGATTTGGTAATGTATTTGTTGCATATTTGATTAAATGATTTCAAGTATGTAAGATCATGTATCTGTATTGAGATTATAGTTACTGGGTTTAAGTTACAGAGAGTATTGGTGAAGATGATGTTCTGAACGAAAACACCCCCACCATTTTTAAACTGGACGAAATCACTTAAGTGATTTCGGCCCATATAGGTGATTTCGGCCCAGATAGATCTCGGCCCAATGAGGGATTTCGGCACACATAAGGGTTTTCGGCTAGCTAGTGATTTCGGCCCAATGTTGGTTTTCGGCTACATAGTGTTTTCGGCAAAGATGTGTTTTCGGCACACATAAGGGATTTCGGCCACTTAGGGTTTTCGGCACTTATGTATTTTCGACACAGATGTGTTTTCATCATTTCTTAATGGATTTCGTCAAAGTGTTAATCTTTTAAAACATATTGAACGAAATCACTTTGGGTGATTACGGCCCAAGTCTAGATTTCGGCCCAAGGTTGATTGGCCCAATTATTATGTTTGTTACATAAGTTAACTTTGTTAAGTGTTAACCTTACTAAACTATTAACTTTATTAGTTTATTAACCAGGTTAGTTGTTAACTCAGTTAATTCATTTGTTCTATTAGATGTTAACTTTTTGTTAACTGTGTAACATTGTTGGAATATGGTAACCCAGTTAAACTTGCTAATTCTGTTAAAGTGTGTTATCGGTTAACAACATTAGATGGTACGAAGTTTGCATGATTTGGATTAACTGTTTACATGACACACGATGCTAATTGTTAGGCACACTCTGTGATATTACTGTGACGCTAGTTACATATGAAACATTACGAACGTGAACTGATTTAATATACGTGCACTATAGGACTTGACTGATTTATTGTGAGCACTTAACTTGGCATACCGAGCAAACAAGGTGAGTTCACACTCTTACCAAGGCATGGGATTCCCGGTGGGTTGGGAATGGGTTAAGAAACTAAAATGGAACCTACATATCCTCCTTGGGTAGGATATGTACCGCCATCCTCCATGGGTAGGATGCCAATATTAATCCTGCGTATTCTCCTTGGGTAGAATACGTACGTTCGTCCTCCTTGGGTAGGACAACAACCTTAACGTACGTAAAACTTACGTACACTCATACTCGCTACGGTCCTTGGATTAAGAAGGGCACGTACAAATACGACTAGTCAACACTATTCATCGCACGCATGCCTGGACTGGCAGCAAGGACTAACGCGATACAATTACTAAACTTCGCAAGGATGCCTAGAGGGCCGCGATACCATTACATACGATACATGGTTTACTAAACGAACATACAATTTACGATATGAACATTATAACTAAATAACCAACTGTGAACTCGCTCAACTAGTTGTTGACTCTCTGTTACATGCCTTGCAGGACCTTAGGTACTTTTGGAGCTTGCACGGGAGGCACGGTCGTTGTGGACATGGATCGTGAATGTGTTGTTAAACATTATGATATTTTGTACTTAAACTTATGTTGGGTTTTACATTAATGCTTCCGCTACACACTTGTTTATATTTGGTTTTGGAAACACCTATCGTATTGATGAATGACTTTTATATATATATATTTATGTTCAATATGATTCGTGGCTTGATCCTGGTCATGTCACGCCTCCAAGCGGTGGTACTCCGCGTGTGGATTTTGGGGGTGTGACAATATTGATGCATGCTCACATAGGAACGGACGAGGCCTTAGTGACTTAATAACAATGAAAGTCTATTTGTTCAGGTTTTATTTCTAATTTCAATGTAATGTAATACATTTAATTTAATAAAACAGAACTTCAATCCACGTGTTATGAAACAATGATTCTGTTACAACACTCCCTGATGTTTCCTCCACGATTTGTTGTTTTTCGTGGTCGGGGTGTGACAATTAAGTTCTTTTTGATTTAAAATATGTTGAAGACTTTTGTGGTCAGTAAAAACCACACATTTAGTACCATACAGATAGTGTCTCCAGATTTTGAGAGCGAGTACAACTGCACCTAACTCAAGATCATGAGTCGTGTAGTTCTTCTCGTGAATCTTCAACTGTCTCGATACGTAAGCTATGGCTTTGTTCCTTTGCATGAGAACACAGCCAAGACCTAATTTGGATGCATCACAGTATACAAAAAAATCATCATTGCCCTCAGGTAAAGATAGAATAGGCGCATCACAAAGTTTCTGTTTCAATGTATGAAAAGCTTCTTCCTGTTTGGATCCCCATTCGAAAGGTTTATTCTTCTGAGTTAGAGCAGTGAGAGGAACTGCAATCTTTGAGAAGTTTTCAATGAAGCGGCGGTAATAACCCGCGAGACCAAGAAAAGAACGAACTTCAGTGGGTGTAGTAGGCGTATCCCAATCCTTAATCGCACTGATCTTGGAGGGATCTACATGAATACCTTGTTCGTTGACTATATGTCCCAAAAATTGAACTTCCTTAAGCCAAAATTAACACTTGGAGAATTTGGCAAAAAAGTTGCTCTTTCTTCAGGAGTTCCAGAGTAAGACGAAGAAGTTGCTCGTGATCAGCTCGCATCTTAGAATAAATCAAGATGTCATCAATGAAAACGTTGATGAACTTGTCCAAATAAGGCTTACAAACCCTATTCATCAAGTCCATGAAAACATCAGGGGCATTAGTCAAACAAAATGGCATAACAGTGAACTCATAATGCCCATATCTTGTGCGGAAAGCAGTCTTGTAATATCTTCTTCAAGCACACGAAGTTGATGATACCCAGAACATAGATCAATCTTTGAAAAACAAGTAGCACCCTGTAACTGATCAAAGAGATCATCAATGCGAGGTAGGGGATATCGATTCTTGATGGTATGCTTGTTAAGCTCACGATAATCGATGCACATTCTGAAAGTGCCATCTTTCTTCTTGACAAAAAGAACGGGAGCACCCCAAGGTGAAAAGCTCGGACGGATGAAACCTTTGTCAGAAAGCTTCTGTAGCTGCTTAGATAACTCTTGCATCTCTGTTGGGATTGAGCCCTACCAAAGGAACAGTTAATTAAAGCCAAAACTAGATCAGAGCAGTTGATCCAGAATAAGCGGATGCTGTATTCAATTCTCTCCCCTTGAAAGTGGCTACACAACTGATGGCCTCTATCTACTGCTCGTCTACATCAACTGCCCTTCAACAACTGCGGATGATTAAAGACTGTTGAAGACTAACACTGATGCCCAATCTATTGATCTAGGTCAAGCTCTGCTGAAGACATAAAGTACTGTTGGAGTCACAACAGTGGAATGAGAAGCAGTAGTTTGTTTACTTATTGTATTGTAATGTAATCAGTGGTTAAGATAGAAGTAGTTGTATTAGATCAGTAGTTACAGGTTATTAGGAGGTTAGATGTCACTTTCATGGTGACGTCAGCCAAGATGCTTCAGTGGTTAGCTCGTGCCTATAAATAGAACAGTACCCTGTACTGTTCTATTAGCTCTTTCATCACTTATCTTCCTACACAAACAATTCATTGTGAGCTCAGGTTGAGGGGGAGTTTGTAATACATGCATGCAAAGTTGTAATTGAAGATTGAAATAAATTTAATAATTCGGTTCAATGTCAAAACATGTGTGTTGAAAGCAATTCTCCTATTTGATTGTGTGTGAAAGTTTGTTTCCATTTAGTTTTCACTGCAATTACTTATTCATCTTCTTAATTATCAAACAAAAATACAATCTTAAGAAACTCAGATCCTAACAATTGGCATCAGAGCTTGGACAGTCAAATTTGATCTAACAATCATTTTGACATAAATAGTTCAGCTCATAATCGTTGATACTGTTAAATTGTTTGTTTCGTTGAAAAACAGAGTAAGGTTTAATCACCATCAAAGTTGATTAATCAGTGCCTGTAAAACAACCAGGATGACGTCACAATCACAAGATGTTAACAATAACATCGGTTCTCTCTTCAAACCACCCATGATGAAGCGAAATGAGTACAACATCTGGCAGAGAAGGATCGGTCACATCCTTGCTCAACAGAATACCGGATGTTGGAAGTCGGTTATCTTTGGACCACATGTTCCAATGGTGCCGAGTGCTGAGGATCCAAAGAAATATGAACCTAAGAAAGCTGAAAACTATACCGAACTGGACTATCAAAAATTTGAACTGGATGCCAAGGCATTTAGCATTGTTGCATCTGCATTACCCAATGAAATTTATGCTGAGGAAATGAAAAAAGAAACTTTACAAAAGGCAGTTTTCCTCCTGCTCCAAGGTTTTTATTTCATACTGTCTTAGTGTGTGTGTCCAACAAAACCACTGCTTTCAATGAAATTCCATTGAAGATCCAATACCTGGGTTATGCTATCATGAATCAAGAAAATTTTAACTACTCCTAGGAGATCTTCATTGATTTGGTAAAAAAAATGTTAATAAGAAAACCTTTTTATTATTTCCAAGGTTCCTAAGCTACTATTTTAATAAAAAAAAAATTCAAAGGATAAAGCTCATGTGCTTATCCAGGGTGAACCTTGTCAAATAAACAGCCTAACACCTGAAACATTTACAAGGCTATCAAAAACTTCCAAAACACAAGTAGAGATTCCTGAGCAGAATTTAGCAGCTACCACTGCTCCTCAGGTATTTGCTGCTGAGCCCACTGCTCAAGGTGATCACAGCAGCAAAACAACTACTGTGAAACCCACACCTAAATCCACAAAAAGACCAAAACTGAAAAAATCCCAAAAGCCCCCCAAACTTACAAAAAATGTAACTCTGGAAGATGAGATCCCAGAGCAACTGCCAGTGACAACACAAAAGTCACCAAAAACCACTGCTGCTACTTCCTCACAGCAGTTGGAAGAAAGATCTCAACCTGAGCCTCAAACTCCTCCTGCTTCTTCTAAAAAAGAACAGGTTGTAAG
Organism: Helianthus tuberosus; assembly: GCA_030545235.1. Lineage (NCBI taxonomy): Eukaryota > Viridiplantae > Streptophyta > Magnoliopsida > Asterales > Asteraceae > Helianthus > Helianthus tuberosus. The sequence goes on from CM060363.1 coordinate 135,338,704, forward strand.
AACAGGGACACCAAATTATGATGCTCTAGAATCACTTGATTCTATCATCCACAGCCCACTGCCTGGGGCAAATTCTCTTTCCACACCCACTCTCACTGCCACAATTCCACCATCAATAATGCCCCTATTGGATGCAGTTGATCGAGCCTAGATAAAAATCAGTTCATCTCAATCACCTGTCAATGAGATTATGCCACAGAAAGTGACTGAGTCTGGTGTCTCAACTTCTGTTAACCCACCAATAATTGAGGAGGTTACACCCCTTGAGTTACAAGTAACTCTTGGTGGTAGTTCAAGTGAAGCAGCTACTACAAGTGTTGAACCCACTGGTTTACACTTGGACAGTAGTTTCATCAATCAGATTTCCTTGAAGGAAATTTCTTCTTTGGGAACCAGGGTGTTTCCAGTATTTACTGGTTTACTAAAACTGGTCACCCCTGCTGAAGGAAGAAGTCCCCAGTACCAAGACAAAGGGGCATCAGTGGATGATTTTTGGGATACTTTCCCTAATTAAACCACTGTTACAACCACTGCCGGTGGGAAATCAGATGATCCTATTAAGTTGGGTGATGGTTTAATTTACCGAGAATTGACGGATAGAGTCAACAAACTTGATACATCATATTTCAAGAATATTCAGGGTACTTCAGAGCCTAAGGATGAACAAGAAGAAAATCCTAAGCCACAGAGAAGGCAGCCCACTAGAAAAGTGAGGCAACCCAAAACCACACCTTCCAGACTTACAAAACATGCCTCTCAAACTCCCAAAAACACCTCACATCAAACTTCCAAACCAGCAGATGTTAAAACTTCTATTGTATCAACTGCTGTTGGTACTTCAGTGGTTTCAACAGCTGTTACACCAACAACTGCCACCACTACTTCAACACACACTATAACCACTGCTCCCACTTCAACCACTGCCCCACCAAAAATGTCATCACCACCACAAAAGCCTCCTGCCAATAAGCAGAAGACAGCTAATGACACATCATCAGTTGTAATGACAACAGTGGTTGAAACACCAGTTGTTTCAACAGCTGTTAGTCAGCCACCTTCCACTTTAATCACCACCACTCAAATCACCACTTCTCAACCCACCAAAACACCACCAACCTCTCCTAAACCAAAAAGGAGAAGGATATTCTTGAAATATGATGATTCTTCACCACCTCCAACTTCCTCACAACCACTGACCCTTGTTACAATTCCTAACCCTGTTCCACTCTCTTCAGTAAAAGCTCAAAATCCAAACACTGCCATTATTCCTGCAGTTGTTCAGTATCCATTAGAACTTCAAGCAGTTAGAGAGGAGATAAAATCCTTCTACTCTGAAGATGATCCTACAAAAAGGAACTTACCATCTCTTCAAGGATATCCAAGACCTAACAACATTGAAGAATACTTGAAGTTAAAAGGTCAACGAGCAGAGGATATCTCTAAAAGAAATACTCAAGGAAAATAAGACAAAGAAATTCAAAGATACTATCAATATCTGCTCACACAAGTCAGAACTTTGGAGCATTTTTCAAAAGACTTGTGTCAGAAGCTTTCAGAAAGAGATGATGAAACTCTAAGAAAAGATTACATTGAGCACATTATGGCCTTCAAGAAATACAAGGGTGAAAAAGCTCAATATAAAGAATGGACAGTTGGTGAGCTCAAAGAGGAGTTAGAAAGAATTGAAAATAAAGAAAAAATAAGACACACTCATCCTGTATGATCCAATTACAAGAAGAATGTACCTGAAAGGACCTTAAGACTGAAGAGAATGAAAGATGAGCTGATTACAGCAGATTTTGGGTCAGGGAACCAAGTGACAAGGTGGTCAGAGGATAAAGTGTTGGCCTCATGCAAAAGGCTGGAAGAATTGAGAAAGAAGAATCCTAAAATCCCTCAAAAGCCTGTTTACCCTGAAGCAGTGGTTCCAGCTAGACCACAAAAGCTACAAATCAGGAAATCCACTGCTCCACCTGGTGCCATCCTTTATCAAAGAAGGAGGCAAAAACAGATGGATGCAGAAACAGCAGAGGATATAGTAGCAGGGGATGACATCTTAAAATCAGTCGTCAAGCAGATGTAGCTGAAAATCCTGAACTTGCTAGAGCTCAAAGCACTGCTCAGCAAGTTATCACTAGGACACAATCTCCAAATTCATCATCAATAAAGCCTCTCCCAAGAAACCCACTGGATTCAAAAATACTAAAGTAGAAATCTGACAAACAGACCCACGTATTGACTCTGATCAAATCCAGTGGTGAAGTGAAGAAAATATCAAGGGAACAAGCACTAGGCCTGGGTGTTGAAGATCTGCAAGATCTCCTTGATCTTACACTGTGCAGGGATGAGGATGATACAGATTCTTTGAACTTTGAATTACAATTCAAAGGGAAAGTCAGAGAACTGTTGATGAGGCAATAAAGATCCATAATAATGAAGGGTTTTGGCATCATCTGTTCCCGGGGGAGATTGTTAGGATTGAACCCTACCAAAGGAACAGTTAATTAAAGCCAAAACTGGATCAGAGCAGTGGATCTAGAATAAGAAGATGTTGTGTTCAGTTCTCTCCCCTTGAAAGTGGCTAAACAACTGATGGCCTCTATCTACTACTTGTCTACATCAACTCCCCTTCAACAACTGCTGATGATTAAAGACTGTTGAAGACTAACACTGATGCTCAATCTACTGATCAAGGTCAAGCACTGCTGAAGACATAAAGTACTGCTGGAGTCACAACACTAGAATGAGAAGCAGTAGTTTGTTTACTTATTGTATTGTAATGTAATCAGTGGTTAAGATAGCAGTAGTTGTATTAGATCAGTAGTTACAGGTTGTTAGGAGGTTAGATGTCACTTTCATGGTGACGTCAGCCAAGATGCTTCAGTGGTTTGCTCGTGCCTATAAATAGAACAGTACCCTGTACTGTTCTATTAGCTCTTTCATCACTTGTCTTCCTGCATGAACAATTCATTGTGAGCTCAGGCTGAGGGGGAGTATGTAATACATGCATGCAAAGTTGTAATTGAATATTGAAATAAATTTAATCATTCGGTTCAATGTCAAAACATGTGTGTTGAAAGTGATTATCCTATTTGATTGTGTGTGAAAGTTTGTTTCCATTTAGTTTCCGCTGCAATTACTTATTCATCTTCTTAATTATCAAAACAAAAACACAATCATAAGAAACTCATATCCTAACAATCTCAGACGGTGCAAGACGATACGGAGATCTAGCAATAGGATTAGCACCAGGTACAAGATCAATACGAAACTCGACTTGGCGTGCTGGGGGTAAACCAGGTAATTCTGTTGGACCGTTTTACGACCCCGAAAAGTCAGTTGAGAACGTTCATCTTCACGTATAAAGGCGGAATCAATACACGCAAAGTTACACGGCTTTTCCTATTCAATTCCTTCTCTTTAATTGCTTTCTGAGTTGATTTTGACAGAGTTCAGTTACAAAGCGTATGACCAGGTCTCGCTCCAATGTCACAACCGAATGACAAGGTTTCGCTCAAACGACTATATATAGCCCTAGTGGTTTCGCTCTTATGACATGACCTATGAGCGAAACCTCATATTGAACATATAAGCGAAACCTACCTGCTGCCTAATAAGCGAAACCCTATGACCATTAGAGCGAAATCACTACCTACATGTAAATTCAAACGAAATCACTTTCTAACCTATGTATATTCAAGCGAAATTACAAGATAAACCCTAATTTTGACTTATAATCTCCTATGTTGACCTATCTTGACCTAAGACATGATGTAGACGTAGTCAACAGACATTCCGTGCATCAACAGACTCCCCCTTGGATGTTGACGAAGTCTTCAGCTCCGAGTCTTCAGTCTTGGTCTTTTCTCCAACTCTCTGTCTTTTCATCAAAAGCATTCTATCTTCACAGGTTTAGGTTCACTTCCTAGCTCCATCTTCAGACTTCCCTTTGACCATTGATCCAGACCCCCCCATCACAGACTCCCCCTCTCAGTATGCTAGAATCTGAGGTCTTTATCTGGTTCAAGCTTTAACATTTAGCTTCCATGGGAATAATGAAATCCAAAACCTGTGTCTCAACCATCAAACAATACAAACTATCATTTCAACAATAAATCACAAACTCAATCAGTTTTAGAAATCCATTCAAGTATTCAGGTTCAAGTTAATGACCCTGATCACTTGATTATTCTACCAAGTTCAATTTAATGACCTCGGTTGATCATTTGACGAATCAAACTGATTTTGAAAACATTTTCAAACATTTTCTGAAAATAACAAGTATCAAGTTAATGAACTTGTTTTTGACTTTTCAATAAATCAAACTTCATCAAGATAAGCTCTCCTCATTCTTCAGTCCAGAATCTCTTGTATCTGCTTCAAACATCTGAGAATCCAACAATCAACTCTCCACTTTGTTTTGTCTAAAATAAAGCAGAAATAAAATCTTTTTGGATTTTATAAAGTGTTCTAAACTAAGAAATGAAATACATAAAACTTAAATTGCAGAAAGTAAACAAAGTAAACTATTTACAAACAATATTTTTGTTAAGCGTGTCAGGGAATCATATCAGCTATCAGACAAATTACAAGTACCGTTAAGCTTCATTTCATACTCAGACTTAAACAATTCACCTCGATTGTCGATATACTGATCCATCTTAAATTCTCACACAAATTTCAATTTACTCAGGATACGAATTAGATGTCTTATGAACTTAGCTCATTCATGTGTCCCACCTCTTGAATATACTCCCGTATCCAGAATCCCAAACATCAGTCTTACAGGTGAGTATACTACAATGATATCTGTACATAAATTAGGTATGCGAGGGCTGAGGGATCTCAGGTCGATACTTCCGTATACGCAGAGAGATATCAGCTTCGACATTACGGTATGTCCCCTTTAGAGGATCTTTTAGCTACAACAGCAGCGACTATCAATTTTATTGTTTCATCGGCATGCTGAGGGTTTATGCTATGTTTCAAGCATCGCAGAAAGTATTATCCAAGGACTAGGTCAGAACTACTGTTCAGCAGAAGTCCCGGAATAATACCCTAGACATCATTGAGTATAAAGACCTAGTATATCAGATTATGAGACCTTTCAAACGAGATTTCAGGGGTTACCTATATATCCAAGTAGTGTTCCCCACGAATTTCACAAGTTTGAAATTTAGGTTTATATCCCGAATAAATCTACTAAATGTGCAAAAACCTATCGACACATCATTAGTGAGACTGTTTAACTCATTTAAACATTACAAATCTTTAGCATACTGTAATTGTCTAGCCGATGTACTATCATTTTCCCTATATACACAAGCACTTTTTCAGATTTTATCATGTTTTTGTATTCTTGCATTTTTTTACTGTTTTTGTATTTTCTGAAAATATATCTATATACATCTATCTACTCCCCCTAAATACCAAAACATGTAAAAAATAGACAAACCATTGCAGATTGTTTCTCGCCTTCATCCGCAACAGTACTCTCATCAACGCCAATTATGCCATCCGACACTGAAAGAAGCTTCATACCATTCAGTTTTAACAAATATTTAAACCGATTTTTATCAAAATCTTTGGTATGTAAATCAGCTTTCTGTTCGTCAGTGTGGATTTTCTCAATTCGTATCAACTTTTTCTCAAAGCAATCTCGAATAAAGTGATGACGAATTTCTATGTGTTTAGTTTTAGCGTGACGTACTGGATTCTTTGTTATATTTATAGCGGCCCCATTATCAACAAAAAGAGGTGTGTTAAGAAACTGCAAACCGTAGTCGCGTATCTGTTGCTGTATCCACAAGATCTGAGAGCAGCAGCTGCTAGCAGAAACATACTCCGCTTCACATGTAGATAACGCTACAGACGTTTGTTTCTTACACTGCCAGATAACCAATCTAGGAACAAAGAACTGGCATCCTGCAGTTGTTGATTTTGAATTGACTTTGCAGCATTCGAAATCCGAATCGGAATACCCTTCGAGCGTAAAATCGCCTTTCCTAGGATACCACAACCCCAATGAAGGAGTTCCTTTCAGGTAGCGCAATATCCTCTTCACAATGATCATATGCGAAGCTCTCGGGTTAGATTGAAATCTTGCTGCGAGGCACGTTGGGTACATGATATCAGGACGTGAAGCAGTTAGGTACATCAAAGAACCTATCATGGATCGGTAAAACGTTTCATCAGCCCTGTCTCCGGTGAGATCTGGGTGAATCCCATGATTTGTTGCAAGTGGGGTAGCAGCTGGAGTAGAACTTGACATCCCAAATTTCTCTAGAATATCATGAACGTACTTCGTTTGATGAATGAAAATTCCCTCAGGTAGTTGTTCAACTTGTAATCCCAGAAAGAATTTCATTTCCCCCATTGATGACATTTCGAATTTTTGCTTCATCACTGATTCAAAATCTTTACATAGATTTTCATTTGTTGACCCAAAGATTATATCGTCCACATAAATCTGAACTATCAGAAGATGACCGTCGACCTCTTTAGTGAAGAGAGTGGCATCCACTTTTCCACGAATGAACTTGTTGGCTAGTAGGTGTTGAGACAAAGTCTCGTACCAAGCTCTCGGTGCCTGGTGTAAACCATATAGCGCTTTGTCCAATTAGTAAACCTTGTTTTTGTGGATTGGATCGGTGAAGCCCGGTGGCTGTCCTACATAAACCTCCTCTTTGACCTTCCCATAGAGAAACGCCGATTTTACATCCAACTGATATACTTTGAAGTTCTTCCAAGACGCAAATGCAAGGAAAATTATGATTGCCTCTAGTCGAGCCACAAGAGCATAGACTTCTGTAAAATCAATCCCCTCCTCTTGACTAAAGCCCTGAACAACGAGCCAAGCTTTGTTCCTTACAACAACTCCTCTATCATCTCTCTTGCATTTAAATACCCATTTGGTATTGATTTTCCTATGACCATCCGGCAAATCCACTAACTTCCGCACTACCAACTTTTCGAATTGGCTCAGTTCCTCCTGCATTGCATTGACCCAAGAATCTTCTGTAAGCGCCTCTTTGTAAGTTCTTGGTTCAACCTGCGAGATAAAACAACTCAACGAGAATTAAGTTTGCAAAGGAGCAACTTTTGTATAAAAACATGTAAGCCCTTTATCAATCTGACTTCGAGTGCGAACGCCTGTCTGCAATTCTCCTATGATCAACTCCTCTGGATGATATGAAAAAGTTCGCGGTATCACTTCACTTGGAACATCTACATTTCCCTCCAGATTAGTAACATTCTGATCTGCATCTTGTTCACCAACTTGGTTTGTTTGACTTGAAAGCTTAATTTGCTCCCCCTCAGAATCTGAATCACCATGATCAAAGATTGGCATGTTTTCAGCTTCTTGATTATCATTCTGAACCGACTGATTATCCTGAGCAACTTCATTCTGTTGGACATCATCATGTTCACCAGGATTACTTGGACCTGCTTCATCGTCATTTGAAGTTTCCCGTGGTCTTCTAGAATACTCAGCTGGGAACCTTAGCTGCGACTCATATTCACGCAAAATATCCAACTCATCAAAGAAATCTTCATCATCCTCTGATTCTTCTCTCATGTCAAACGAATCCCATAGTTTGTCATAATGATAACGCCATGAATCTCCAGGATTCTGCGGCGGCATAGTATAACCTTGACATTCAACATTTGCAGCTTCAATAATCCGCTTCTCACTTGGAACGAAGACACGTCGCATCGGATTTGCATAACCAACAAATATTTCCTCAATGCTCTTCGGACCAAACTTTCCATGAGGCTCTATAACTGTACAGGGTGACCCGAACGGTTCTAGATACTTCAAATTCGGTTTGCGGTTATTGATTAGCTCAAAGCATGTTTTGTTGAACTTCTTGACAGTGAGAACCCTGTTGAGCGTATAGCATGCGGCGGAAACAGCTTCAGCCCAAAAATTTATTTGTAACTTTGAATCTGCGAGCATAGTTCTAGCCGTCTCGATTAGTGTCCGGCTTTTGCGTTCTGCGGCTCCATTCTGCTACGGAGTGTACGGAGCACTAAACTCATGCAATATACCTCTTTCATCACAAAATTCTTCCATCTTGCTGTTCTTGAATTCAGTACCATTATCACTTCGAATTCTTTTGATACGCCGTTGGTACAAATTCTCAATCTTTCTGAACAACGCCATCAAACTGTCAAATGTTTCGTCTTTCGTCTTCAAGAAAGAAACCCACGAAAATCTGGAATAATCATCAGTAACAACCAAACAGTAGTAATCTCCTGTAATGCTTTGGACATTCACAGGACCAAACAAATCCATGTGAAGTCTTTCGAGAGGACTCGAAACTGAATTGACTTGCTTTGTAGGGTGTGACTTTTTCTTCTGCTTGCCTTTAACACAGCTAATGCACTCCCCTTCCAGATGAAAACCTTTGACATGAACTCCAAGAACCAAATCATTGTGCACCAAGTGATTCATCTTCCTTAGGTGAATATGCCCCATCTTGCGGTGCCACAATCTCGATTCTTTCTCAGTTGCTCTAGAAACAAAACAATGTGCTTGACCTGTTGTTGTAGTTGCTACAGTCATATCCAACACATATAAATCATTCACTCTAGGTGCCCGCATGATAATCCATTCCTCAGGGATAACAAATCCTGGTTTCAAGATCAAACATTCTTTGTCTGTGAAGTGAGTAGTATACATATTGTCACAAATCTGCGAGATACTTAGCAGATTGTTCTCCAGCTCAGTAATGTAGTTAACTCTTTCAAACGTAACAATCCCGTTGGATAACGTTCCTTCACCAATAATTCGACCACCTTCGTGACCAGCAAATCCCACATAACCACCATTTATATTTCTCACATCATACAGTAACGCAGTCTTCCCTGTCATATGTCGAGATGCTCCACTATCCACGATCCATCAGGATACAAGTTTTGGAAGATCCTGCACATAACAAACTTTGACTTAACCAACTTCAATAAAGATGCCGATTCATGCTTCGCGATCAAGGAAGCTCCGGCAATTCAAACTGCTTAGTCGAACATGGAATCCACCCAAGCCTCATCAGCCTTAGGTGTAACCTTGACTCTCGCAATTTGAATTTTGAAGTTTTCAGCCTTAAGAGGTGGAAAATTTGCATCATAATCAACCGAAATTGATTCTTCAGCCTTTTTCACTTCAGAAGTTGAAATTTTCATTTCTGTTTTTGGTTTCCAAACTTGTTGAGATAATGCAACCCGCTTGTAAAATTTGTCATTTTTAGTTACCACTTTCTTTACGGGTTCATTTTTCACTTTGGTGTTATCATTTTTTACACTCTTTTTCTCAACAACTATTGGTGCTTTACCCTTCTCGTCAACTTTCTTCTTTTGAATCTTCACAGTTTCAGTCTTAGGCTTCACATTGGTACACTTTCGTGCAATGTGACCAACTTGATTACATCTGAAACATGTTCGAGTATCGACAACTCGACTTGTGCCTTTAGACTGATACTGTGAAGCTCTTTTCTCAAAGAACTCTTCATTTGATTTTGAAAAGATTTCATTTTCCTCATCAGAAGGTGAACTTGAACTGTTCACAAACACCTTCTTTTCAGCAAACCTTTTGTTTTGAAAACTCCTTTTCTGATAACTCTTACCACCCCTATAACCACCTGACCAATTGTTTCGATTGTTATTAAAAAAACGTGGTGGCACAACAGATTTCTTGTAGTAAGATTTATCTTTCTCAAAACTCATTTTTCTCTTTGTTTGACTCAACTTGTTCACTTCTGACAACTCAACTTCGACCAACTTGAAAACATTTGTCAATTTGTTCACATTTACATTCTCAATCGGAAACTCAGAATCCGAATACAACTTATCAGATCCAGCCATCTTATATATTACAAGACCCGGTTCATCACTTAAGTTGTTTTTGGATTTTAGTTTCTGAATGTACTTATCCAAGAAACACCCGTCTTCCTCAGTAGTGTCACCATCTGTTTTTAGCACATTTTCAACAACACCTTTTACAATATCATTTTGGACACTATCGTCATTGGAAGATGTGAACGTGACATCAATCTTCTCCGGAAGTTTAACTTCACTTTCTTCCTCAATTTCAACCAACCCTGATTGCTTTTTCGTGTAATTATCAAGAACAGGTGGTGGAACTTGATGAAAACCCACCCCAGTTCCATCAGAATACACATCTTCGCCTGCTTTGTCTTTCCCGATAGGTTTGGGGATAATGTGTTGCAACACAAAGCTTGCGGAGCTGTAACTGTTAAGCTTCAACTGGATTCACTCATTTTCAATTACAGCCTCTTGAACTTTAAGTTTCAGTTTAGCGATTTCATCCAGTTGTTGGTTGATTGATTCTTCTTTTACTCTAAGCACCGCTTTTAGATGTTCATTTTCTTTAAAAGTTTTACCATTTCGATCATCACTATCTTTCATTGTGCTTTTTAGTTTTTCAAACTTTTCAGAAATCTAACGGTTTTCAAGAATTAACTTTTCATTTTCCTTTTTAACTTTTTCATGATCAATTTTATCATTTTCAATTTGGCTAGTTAATTCTCTTATCCGTTCAGTTGAAGCTTTAACTATTTTGTCACGATCAAGAATCTGATTCTCAACGCTTCTAACCTTTGCTGTCAGATCATCAACTTTCTTCCCGTTGAGATACGTGACTGTGTTACAAAATTTGCACTCTTTGTTGCAATTTTTGCAATCAACATTTCCATCAATTTTCTTACCTGACGCATTTGTTGACAAGTTTGAACTGACCTGGCTTTTTGACTCAGACACGGAGTTAGAGTCTACCTCAAGTGCCTTAGCAACCAGTACTTTGTCAGCCATTTTTCCCAGATTCTCTGCAGTCAACTCCTGCGTTGTATCAATAACTCCAGTATCAACTTTCTTTGATTTTTCCTGCTCTTCTTTCTCCTTTCTCTCTTTCTCTTCTTTCTCTTTCTCGTCTCCAGTTCCCCACCATTTATTCTGCCAGTACTCATCCTCTTCTTTGTACTGCTAGATTATGGCCTCGATATTAAGCGTTTTGTCATCGATCGCAATATTTCCATATTCATCAAGATAACACTCTCTGTCCCGATCCCATCTATTTGCTCTCCTCGCTTCCAGAAAGATACGAGATATTCTAATTATTTTGTTTTCAGCAATCATTTTTCTGTATTGATATTTCTGCTCTTCAGTTCTATCGTCTTTCCACGGAATAGGTTCGTCGTTTTTTGCCATGAATGCGTAACCAACCGCATCTTCTTCCTGTAGAACCTCTTGACTCCAATCATACCCTTCATCATCATAAATCACCGCAAGAGCTCTAGATTTCTCTTTTTTGTCTTCAACCTGCTTCAATTTAGGCGGCTCAGATTTATTCTGCTGATAAATCGCCTTCTTGTAGTAATCATCTCTGAAAGGGTTCTCCGACTCATCAGCATAAGCGTTTCTGCATTCTCGTTTGAAGTGACCTTTCTGCTTACACTTGAAGCATGTCACTTTGGACTTATTAAACCCCAGCTTGGTAGAGGCACCACCAATTGTCTTCCTGCCGGTAATTTCCATGAAACGTTGTGCTCGACGAACAGCACTGGCCATAGCCCAACGAATATCAATCTGCTCCATTTCCTCAGGATCAATCTGATCATAATCTTCTTTCGTCAGATTGGTGTTACCTATCTTCCCAGCTACTAACCCTTCATACGATTCCAACACCAATGCTAGGAAGATCATCTGCTGTTTAGCTGACTCCTCATCAAAATTCTGAGCATTCTTTAAATCTATTACGATGTTGCATTGAAAACGATTCTTTGCATCAGAATGATTTGCAGATGATGAAGATCCACTGTGATAACCATTGTGATTTCCACTACTTTGACCACTTTGACTTTCTTTGCTTGCTGTGGACACATTTTCAACAGAAAACGCAGTCTTTGGAGAAGTTGCTTTTGGCATCAGGCTCTTTGGATAATACAAATCCAAATTCTGCTGGTAAGATGAGTGATTGACTTTATATGTCTTCTTCAGTTCCAACTTGTGACTCTCGAGTTTCTCAATCAGCAAATCTAGGGTTAACTTTTCTGGTGCTTTGTTAGTATTCTTCAGCATCAGTGCATAATATCTCCAATCCATCTCGTCAGGCAACAAATCGAACAATTTGTCGATAAGATCTTCTTCAGGATATCTGATATCATGTCTTACTAATTCCAGCTTCAGATGACCAAACCTTTCTATCATTTTACAAACTGACTCATTCTTTAAACACCCAAACATATCAAACTCTTTCTTAAGTAGTTTCTTTTTGTTTTTCTTGATTTCTTCACTACCTATACATTTCTTTTCTAAATTTTCCCAAAGATCTTTTGCATTTGAATAATCGATCAATGAGATTATGTCTTCCCGGACGGATTGAAATAACAACGCCACACACTTTTGTTCTGCTACAAATGAATCAATCTCCTCAGCTGCCCTTAAAGTTTCACCATTTTTGTTTCCATTGGCATAACCGTTTTTCAAACTCTTCCAGCTGGGAAATGCAAATTTTGACTTATATATAGCCCTAGTGGTTTCTCTCTTATAACATGACCTATGAGCGAAACCTCATATTGAACATATAAGCGAAACCTACCTGCTGCCTAATAAGCGAAACCCTATGACCATTAGAGCGAAATCACTACCTACATGTACATTCAAACGAAATCACTTTCTAACCTATGTACATTCAAGCGAAATTACAAGATAAATCCTAATTTTGACTTATAATCTCCTATGTTGACCTATCTTAACCTAAGACATGATGTAGACGTAGTCAACAGACATTCCGTGCATCAACAAATTCTTCAGGGAACACTTCTGGATAATCCCAAACAACAGGGATATCTTGAATAGACTTACCTTTGGCCTTCTCCTCTACGACATGTGCCAAGAAGGCAACATAGTTCTTTCACAGGTACTTTCGAGCTTGAGTACAGAACATGAGTTTAAGACCACTAGCAGGTTTCTCACCATGAACCTCTAAGATCTCACCAGAAGAAAGCAGAATACGGACAATCTTCTCAAAACAACCTACCTCTGCGTGGTACTTGGCTAACCAATCCATTCCTACTATAATGTCGAAGCTTCCAAGTTGCATCGATGTGAGGTCGATAGGAAAAAGATGGTTATTAAGGTTCAACTGGCAATTTCGAAGAACAGAATCAACAGTAACGGGTTCACCACTAGCTACCTCTACTATCAAGGGCTTTCCTAGTTTGGTTCTAGACATGCGAAGCAAGGGTTCAAAAGATAATGACACAAAACTCTTATCGGCACCCGAATCAAAACGAACAGATGCAGGCTGATTATTAACAAAGAACGTACCATTCACCACCTCGTTGTCTGCCCGTGCCTCGTTTGCATTCATGTTAAAGACTCGACCATGAGCGTGAGCCTGATTTGCATTAACCAACCTTGGACACTGATTTCTTTAGTGGGTCAGATCCCCACAGTTGTAGCAAGATCCAGGAGGGTAGTGAGGTCGTGCAGCTTGAGCTTGTTGTTGAGCAGGTTGTTGGGCAGCTTGCTGAGCTGGGTTTTGAGCATCTTGGTTCTGATTAATAGGAAGACAACACGTGGCGACATGATGACCAGATGTTCCACAATTGGTACAATAACGAAACTAAATATGCGGCTGATGATGACTGTTACACCTGTTGCACAAAGGTGCATTGCCAATGTATGGTTTCTTGGCAGGTGGTTGCGCTGGCTGAGTAGGAGCTGCCTGGTTCGCTTGGGCAGTAACAGCGAAATTTTGGGAAGCCTTGCACTTCTTAGACCTCTTTGAAGATCCAGCTTTCTTACCCTTCTTGTTTTCACTCTTGACAGACGATTGTTTCTTATCACCCTTCCTATGAAGCTTACCCTTTCTGATTTGCGACTCAGTCAAAGTCGCAGCCAGCTTGATTATCTGACGAACTGTGGTAGGGTTGCTACCAGTGACGATGTCTTGCACAGGGTCAGGTAGACCATCTATATACCTCTCGATAGCCTTATCAAGTGGGGTAACCATTCTGGGGCAAAGCAAACTCAACTCCTCATACCTGTCGGTATAAGCCCGGTGTTCACCACTATCCTATTTCAGATCATCAAACTCTCTTTCCAACGCCCTCTGCTCGTGATGAGGACAAAATTCCCTCATCATAAGAGCCCTAAGCTCTTCCCAAGTCTGACCCAAAGCGACATTTGCACCACGATCCCTCATGACTCCATTCTACCAAGTAAAAGCCCTCTTTTGGAACACGCTAGAAGCAAACTTGACCTTGCGATTATCAAGACACTGAACATGGCTAAAAGTGCTCTCAATGCTTTCAAACCACTATAGGAGCCCAGTTGCTCCTTCAGAACCACTAAACTTGAGCGGTTTTGCCGAATTGAAACTTTTAAAGTTGCATGGAGCATTATTGTTGTTATTGTTGGCTTGGTTGATTTGAGTGATGACATTCAGAAGTGCAGCAGCCATTTGCTGCGCAATGATTGCTGCCAGTTCGGCATTAGGTATCTGATTGTCGCGTCGAGGAGGCATTCTAAAAGAGGAAACATGAGAGAAAACGAGTGAGATGATAAGATGAAAATGAAATAATACAAATATCAACAAAAAGCATGGATGTTGGTCATTCATTCGTACCACAAAGCAAACAAATGACACACAGTGACTAATCAAAGTAAATGGGTCATAATAATGGATCTCGAAGACATGCTTTAGCCTATAAGTGGACACTCACCCCAAGAGTTCCCAGGTAAGAGTGACTGGTCCGATTATGTGGATTTGTACGAACACTCTAGCCTAGACAGAAAACTCGAGGTACAGGCATCCACCCTTCCAGATTGCACGTGTTCACATTATTTAGACCCAAACTTTGATGGGATTTTGAAAACTTAGAGGGCATTAAGCCAAAAACGAATCGTCAAAATGGCGGGTGATTATTTTCAAAATCGTTTTGGAAAATTGGAGGGTTCAAAACCTTATAAAAAATCATCTACGAATAGATGATTGATTTTCAAAATCGTTTTGGAAAATTGTGTTCTTGTTTTGGTAATCACCTAAAGATAGGTGACGTGTATGTTTTAATATCTAAACACAAGACAACTTGTGTTAGGGACCTAGAAAAGTTATAGTCTAGGTCAAAGCATTACTAATAACCTAATTCCCTATAACCATTGGCTCTGATACCAACTCTTCTGTCACACCCCAATCGCGTTAAACTACAAACCGCGGCGGAAACGTCGGGGAATGGAGTGGCAGAATTATTGTTTCACAACCATGGTATTTACATTTTCGTTTTATTTATTAACAAAGTGGTTACATTGTCTTAAAACAAGAAAACAAAGAGTAGATAACGTAATTTAAACTAGTCTTGCTTCATTTTATGTCACTAAGGCACATGTCCGCCTAAGTGTATCTTGATCAATCCTATGCATCAGCTCCAGAAAACACATGTGAAAATAGGTACGTCAGCATAAAAATGACTGGGAGATACATAGGTTTATTGAATTAGGATCCATGACTTGAAGTGGAAAGAAAAGTTTAATAAAAAGTTAGTCATGAATCTTGGGAAAATGTTTTCTTTTATAAATCATACAAAAAGCGATAAGAAAATCCAGATGATATAAAAGAGAGATGTATGGTTAAATGAATAACCAAGTAAAATGAGTTTGTATAAAATATGTTGTTTGTAAAACAATGTTTTGTGAAGATATGTTATTTGTGTAAAATGTAATACGTCTAAATTGAAACGGTTTAAATAACGCTACGATATGTAATATCATAAAAGCACTTATATATAGGAAGTACCAGCGGCGTATCCACCATGCTTTTATCATATTGCACACGCCTCGTTATTTAAATCACTTACCCAAACAAACCACCAAATTATCTTGTTTAAACCAATATCAAAATGTTTATGTGCAAACAAATGTAATGTATGGTGAATAAAAGCATTTACTCAACCCTATAAGTAAAAATGTACAAACAATGTATTTGATTTGAATCATAGTTTAAGTCAAAAGATATGTTTTGCAAAATCCATGCTTTACTGATACAAACACTTATGTGGTATTGTTAAACGTATACATCCAGGCCTTGAGACTGAAGGATAAACCCTAGAACAAATCAAAGGTTTATCAAAAATGTTTTCGGATTCAGTCATTCCTTGCGTCCAAACAAACGTAGGATTTCAGGAATGGGAGTTGTCAAGTCCTATGGTACCACTACTTACTATCGAGCAGCGTGATCAATGTTAATGAATGTATTTCAGTTTCGTTATACAGACCAAATGTCATAACAAATGTAAGCATGTTATGTGAAAACAAAGTACTAAGTATGCTAAATGAACATAAGTAGCAAAAATGTGATGTAAATCAATGTGTACATATGCTAAAATAAACATATGAAACAAATGTGTTTATGAAATCAATGTACTAGCATGCTAATTAAAACGTACATAGCAAAAACATGGATGAAATCATGTACTATACGTGTATTACATGAACATAGCAAGCATATGTTATAAAAGCATGAAAAGCATGAAAGTATCAAGTAGGCACATGTGTTTCACCCCAAAATATTTGAAAACAGTAAAAGAGAGGACTATGTACTCACTTGTGATAGCTTAAAAGTCTTGAAATAATAACCAAGTAACGCTAGAAGGATCACAGAATCAATCGGCACCTAATATTGGTAACTACGTTAACAAACCGGACCTAAATCGGAAGGTCGGATAAAATGAGGTTTCGTAAACCAAATGAGTATAGGAACTCATGTAATATGGTTTAACAAAGCCTACATTCTAAATTGGAACCTATCCTAAGTGCTTATGACTCGTTACGACCCGTTTAGGTAGCTTATGCTACTTTAACGCGTCGTTCGCGTAAAACGCGTTCAGACCGCCTAATTAGTCCTATGACAAGTATTGTATGCCTTAACAAGTCTAATAATGTTCCCTAATCAGTTTAGATGTCAAAATTTTGGTTTCATATGCTTAAAATGAAATTATGCGCAAAAAGGGCATTTTGGTCATTTTTCTAAGGCATATAAACTACCTATCATACAACTAACTAAACGTAGTGACCATAAGGTATAACCTCGGAAATTTATTCCCTATACAACTATGGTCACAAAATATGTTTGGTCAGATCCTAATGATCGACCAAACGGGTCAGGTTCGAAAGTCTAAGCGGTGGTTTAGACCGCTTATCTTACGACCCTAAATAAGCACTAAACTAAAAGTGACAAGTTAAACATGTTGAAACATGTTTAACTAAGTTTGAAAACAAGTTTGATATCAAAACAAAGTGTTTTGATACCTAAAGAAAGCTTCGTTGCAAAATACGCGTAAACATGTATTTTGACCGAAACTATGACTCGTCACTACGCCTAATCAACGTGTTTATCAGTAGGTATAGTCACAAAGGACTATGACCATCGTGATTATGCTCACGTTGCAAAGTTCAAACGAACTTTGCGTTGACCAAAGACTGGTCAAAGCAGAAAGTCAAACACTGTTTGACTTTCATGCTTAAAAATGCAAAAAAAATGAAAGAAGCTTACAAGAGGTCCAAAGCTTGAAGAAAGAAGAAGAAAACTTGAAGATTGGGACCTTCCACCAGAAGGGATAGTCCCAATTGTCCAGAAATGAGAGAAAGATCAGATTTGAGCAAGGTGGAATGAAAATCTTATGGGTATTTATAGATTTCGGACATCTGTTAGGATCGTTTCTTGGATTTCAAGCTTCAATCCCGACCCTCCATGTGTTACCCATTGTTTTTACAATGCTATGGGTGTCCAAAACCAGCTCATAGATTGATTAAACCATGTACAAAAGCCAGAAACCAGCTGCTGTTTGTATAAAACTGAGTTTTACAGAACTGGGGAGCTCTCGCGCCCCGCGTAGGCTGGAGCCTACTCTTACGTGCCCCTCCTAGACTACCAGATCAGCAATTTTCAAAAATTGGCAGAACAGGCCCCTGATGCTTAAAACTTGATTTTTAACACGTATAAGCCCCGTTAACCCATTTTCAAGGCTCAATAATGATGCCAAAGTATAGGAGGCATGAAATATGCTTGAAAACATCTCGGATGTCGATTTGTTGGGTCGTACGGTCACGTTATTCGGTTAATTACAACGAAACACGAACGGACATAAAAAACGATCCAAATTGCGCGACGAATGAAATTTTAGCATGCCAATCACTAAAATAAAATATTTTATTGATTACAAAAATTTTTGGATGCCCGGATGTGCTCAGAACGTAAGATATGCGCGTAAATGCAAACTTATGCACCTTTTGACGCTTTTAGTCCCTATTTGACCAAAAAGTTTATTTTAGCATACCGAACCCTCAAAGCCTATTTCTAAGCTATGTAAAGGATATTTATGGTATGTTTAACTTATGATCAAGTTCCGGAATGTTCGTTACTATACGAATCGGTATAGTTTCACAGTTTGACACAAATAGTCCCTGCGATCGAATAAACTTGATTTTGCCATACCAAACCCTTTAAAACCTATTTCTAAGTTATGTAAAGGTTATTTAAGGTAGGTTAAGCATATATTGATGTTCCGTAATGTTTGTCGTGTCAAACTGATTACGTTTACGCATCAGTTTGCGTATAACTTTCTAGAAAGCGATATAGAGTTTGAAATTGAACAAAAATCAAAACGTGAAAAAATGTCAAACATAAATAAACAAATATTGGGGTCAAATCACATTGTTTTATTGATAATTGTACTATTCAGAGTTTTTACAATGATTATAAGCACAAATGTCAAAAAGCTGTTGGCACAAATATGCACCAACAAACTCCACCTTGACAATAGCTTCATAAAACAACTTTGTCTTCAGTCATCTTGAATTCTTCATGTAATCCTGCATTGTCTTTGGTCTTTGGATAACTTCAGCTTCAATAGCTTCTGTCAGCAACAGACTCCCCCTAAGCAGATGCATCCAATCACCAAATCTTCAAAACGTTAGCACTTGAGTAAACTCCAGCTTAGCATTTGCAAGGCAATCTTCAAACTCTTCAACTTTGTTTGCAATGTAGAAAGGAGGTTCTACCATGCATCCAATCAAACTCGCATCTTCTCAACACAACAACTTCTCAGCAACATACTGCTTCAATCTGTATACTATAAAACAAACATCTCGAGAAACCATAAGAATTTTCAACAAAGTTAAATAAATTAGTATTATTATTCAAGAGATAGTTAAACTATATCACAGATTAAGCATTTTCAATTCAGCACCAACAAGCAAAACTTTTGTCCAACACACAAGACCCTATGTGATATAAAATTTTGAACTCACTTTCTAACACCATCTCCCCCTATCGGTAACAATTCCTCCAAAAATAACAGTTTTCCATACATTAAAAACTTTAAACGAAAAGACACTATTTTTGGACTTTTATATTTTTTTAAAGCAAGTAAATAACAAAAGCAATAAACACTCTGTTTTTGTGAGAATCACCAGTAAGAAGATCATATCAGCAAAATCAAACTGTTTTCACACTATTAGATAATTCTTTATATAATTTTTCGTGATAAGCATTCGAAGACGATTACCAATATGTTTATCCGCTTAAACAAAATGCATAAACATTTCAAGTACCATTACCATATGATACGTTAAGGTAATATTATACTGATATACTAGTGTGTCCCACTTCAGGATGTATCCCCGCGATCAAGGTATGCACAAAGATTCCTCGTAGTAGGTGAGTATACCGAATTCATCCGTTTTGTATTTACAACGATAGATAATTGGTGATCAGGTCAGTACTTTCGTACAACAAAGAGACCAAAATATCTAACGAGGGCTAAGGCAAATAACAATTTTTGGTACGATTTATGCATTTTGCATATTTGAATGACTCTCTTGGAGAGCTTCTTCATTTTTGGATTTTGGCATTTTTAGCTCTTTTAAGATATCCTGGTTGTGCCTAGGTCAGCATGTATCTGGATGCAGCAGAAGGACAACCCTGATACCCCCAGATGAAATAACAGTATAAAGACCCAAAACCTCAGATTTTGGCAATCTATAAACTCAAGATTTAAGGTCATTAAACCATACGCCACTGATGTGTTTCCCACTCATATTTAGTTCGTTATGTTTATATCACATTGGTAAGTTGATTATTTCATGCTTTTTGCCTACTGGTACATCATATGATGAAGCTACTATCACACTTAAGCAATTTAATTCATTTTCAGTGT
Source organism: Helianthus tuberosus (assembly GCA_030545235.1). NCBI lineage: Eukaryota > Viridiplantae > Streptophyta > Magnoliopsida > Asterales > Asteraceae > Helianthus > Helianthus tuberosus. The sequence continues at coordinate 135,358,941 of CM060363.1, forward strand.
GACAGTCTAACTTGCTGATGTACTATCATTTCTTCTTTTTCACACAGCGATAACTCATTTTTTATTTTCAAATTTTTATATTTTTCATTTTTCATTTTTCAATGTTTTTGGATTTTGTGGTTTTCTATTTTTTTATTTTTGATTTTTAAGAAAATAATAAAATATTTACAAAATTCTTATAAAAAACCAGTTATCCAGGATTCCTCATCCCGTTGAGTTCGACTAAATGTTCAAAGCGAGCCCTGTCAAAAGCTTTAGTATAAGGAGCTGCCAGGTTATCTTGTGTGTCGACTCGTTGAAGTTCAATTAGTCTCTATTCAGCACAATCCCGTATAAAATGATGACGAATGTCAATATGTTTTGTGCGATTGTGTCTCACGGGATTATTTGTTATAGAAATTATTTCATTATTATTTATCATAATACGAGTATGAGTGAAATCCAAACCGTAATCGCACATCTGCTGTTGTATAAAGAGAACCTGAGAGCAGCAGCTACCCGCAGCAATATATTCAGCCTCACACGTAGAGGTTGACACACAAGTTTGTCCATTCGGCCAACTCGACATCATTATCAGGTGGCCGGGTCCAACTAAGGCCCCATTGGTCTTCAGTCTCCATCCTTTTAACACAATCAACAATTTTAATGTTTTTATTGTTTTGCAATTCTATACAACTCAGGATAACGTTCTTTTAACGTGCTTTCTCCCACCCAGATGTCTGTCCAAAATCTAATCTCTATTCCTGTACCGATTACTGCCTTGAAGTTGTCTTTCATTATCACCCCTTCTGCAGCCAGCTCATTCTCTATGGACATTATATCTTTCCATGTGGCAGTGTATTTTTTATTTAGTGGAAAACTTTTTAAAGGTCTTTTGCTTTCATGGATGGACTTGACGACTTTTGCCCACAACGTGTTAGAATTTTCCTTGTATTTCCACCACCACTTTGCCATTAAAGCTAAATTTGCCCTCCGTAGGTCCTGTATACCAGTTCCACCATACTTACTCAGTTTTACCATTTTGTTCCATGTGATCCATTTAATTTTATATTTCCCATCTTTTCTGCCCCTAACAAGATCTCTCCTAATAGCGTCGAGAACTTGAATCACTTGCTTTGGTGCTAGATGCATCGAAAATAAGTGGTTAGGTACAACCCCCATTACTGTCTTTGCCAAAATTATCCTACCTGCAAAAGATAAACACTTTGCCTTTGACGCAAATAATTTAGCATTATATTTATCAACCATAGGTTTCCAATTTTTCACTCGCTTCATATTTGCCCCAACCGATAACCCTAGAAACCCGAATGGAAGAGAACCCACTTTACATTTCAATAAGCTTGCCAAAATGTGTACATCACGATCCTCAACCTCGATCCCAAATAAGCATGATTTATTTAAATTTACTTTTAGGCCCAAACATAAGTAAAAACATCTTAAAAGCCGGTTCAAAATTTTTATATTTTCCTTAGACCATTCCCCCATGAATACCACAGCATCAGCATAGCAAAGATGTGACAAACACGACCCATTATTAGGTAATTTTACCCCTTTGAAAACCCCCCTTTCGCCCACCCTAAGCATAATAATATCCAAAGCTTCCATGGCAAGAATAGAAAGGAAGGGAGAAAGTGGGTCACCATGTCCGAGCCCTCTTTTCAATTGAAACTCTGATGTGGGAGATCCATTCACCAAAACCGACGCCCAACTTGATTTTAAGCTAGCTCCAATCCATTTCCTCCACAAGAATGGAAAGTTCATCGCTTTAAGGGTTGAAAGTAGGAATTTCCAGTTTATAGAGTCATAGGCCTTCTCGAAATCTACTTTGAAGATGAATGTTTTTTGTTTGCTTTTCTTGGCCCATGAAATGACTTCGCTAATGATTAGTGGCCCATCCAGGATCAACCTTCCTTCCACAAAAGTTGTTTGTACTGGCATAATCAGCGAAGGGAGAACATGCTTGATTCTAAAAGCTAGAACATTTACGATTACCTTGTAGATTACTCCTATAAGTGAGATTGGTCTATACTCATTCATTGACTTTGGATCTCTCACCTTTGGGACTAGTGCAATAAATGAAGCGCTACATCCCCTATCTATATACGTCCGTTCATGAAATTCATCAAGTAATTCTATGAAATACTGTTCCATATCTTTCCAGAATCTCTTAATGAATTTGAAAGTAAATCCGTCTGGTCCTGGTGCCCTATCACTCCCACAAGCCCAAACTGCCTCTTTGACTTCTTCTCTTGTAAACTTTCTGATTAGCCTCGACGCTTGTTCCTCTGAAAGCCTTCTAAATCCCCTGCCATCAATATTTGGTCGTTTATTCAGAGGTTCAGTGAACCGATCAACAAAACGCTCCTTTATTTCTTTTTTAATAACATAAGGGTCTGTCACCACCTCTCCATCCACCTTTATCATATGAATCCTATTTCTTGCTTTCCTATAGTTTACCAAGCAATGAAAAAACTTAGTATTTTCATCCCTCATCTTCGCCCATCTAAATTTAGCCCTTTGTTTCAATTCCACTAGCCTTCTCTTCTCATACGTCTTGACCCTCCATTTACATTGACTCCTTTTTTTATTTTTCCACCCTAGTAAGCCTTCTTTCATCCGCCACCTGTTCTAATTTCTCCACTTCTTCCTTTGCTTCTAAGAGCTCTTTTCCTCAGTGTTTTTCGAGGCCTTCCTCCAATCTTTTATCTTACTTTTTAAATCTTTCAAAAGATTAGCCACATCCTTCATTTTGTTTTCCCCAACAATGTGTTCTGTTATCGCTTCCTGAACTGCATCCCCGAAACCTTCCAATTCTAACCAACTAATGTAAAAGCGGAAAGAAATGGGCCCCAAGTCAACCGTAGAGCATGAAAGTAACAATGGGTTATGGTCCGATAAGTGTCACACCCTGACTTTTGTGGAAGCGTATACGTGTGACTTGATCAGTTTTCATTGCATTCGATTATAACAAACAACTATATGATTAAAATGATATTCATCATTTTAAAAGTTTAAAACATTACAAACACAAGTCATTTAAGTTTCAACCAACATAACCTCAGGTTAAGTTACAAACTAACAAAAGTGGATGACATTCAAACTTGAACTTTACATCTTGAAAACAAACTAGCGCCCAAGATCCATCTTGTTTCCTGAAATACATGTAATTTTGAAAACATCAACAAAAGTTGAGAAAGTTCATGTGTTTTGTATGAGTTCCAATAAACTTGTAAACATTTGAGAGATTCCTTTGAAAACAGGTATGTAAAGCGTCTATGAACAAATCAATTAATGTTTTGCAAGGACATTAATATATGTGATGACATAGGGAGTACTCAACCCGAGTAGACGATTATTAGCGTCGAATCACCTCGACAGTGTCAAATCACCTTGACTGTGTCAAATCACCTTGACCGTTGTCGAATCACCTCGACTGGGAGTGTCAAATCACCTTGACTGTGTCAAATCACCTTGACTGTGTAAAATCACCTTGATCGTTGTCGAATCACCTCGACTGGGACACAACAACACTCTAAGTGGTCACATAAGGACCATGAGTGGGATCGGCCGTACCCGTTAGATCTAACCCTTGTCCGTGGTTCTTAAAAGAGTTAATGGCACTTCAGTTTCAGCCTATGCTCACATGATCTAATAGTTCATTTCATAGCCAAATCATACCCATGTTGACATGTATTTCACCCCCGAGAGTTATAAATCCGAAAACAGTTAAGAGACAGGGGGACATGAACACGCAAATTTGCGTCCTACTATCTCGTATACTGAAAGGGTTCACTTCCTGGGTCGTATCACTACCTACACACGTACTATGTCTTATTAGCCGTCTAGGTCGTGTAACGACTCTTAGTCTTAGTTACAATTAAGACTTATTTTTTTAAGACTTATTTTTTTTTTTTGGAATTTTGGATACCTTGAGTTATACGATTGATGTGAATTATATAATTCCCAACTATATAATTATTAGTTAAAATATGAATATTTTAACTTAAACTATTTTTATTCAATTATTTGAAATATTGTCAAAATAATATATTTTTAACTTGGTTTATTATGTATTTCCACATATATATATTTTACCCAAGTGTGGGTATACTTGTACTTGTGTATTTTTATACTTTTGTATTTTGCATACGGGTATTTTGCCAAGTATTGGTAGTGTTTTCCAGTATGTATTTATGCGTATTGAGGATACGTATCTTCTTGTATTTATTAAGTATTTTATACTTAATTTGTATTTGATTTTTCTGGAATATTATTTTAATGTAATCAAAAATCACCAAATTTATATTCTTAAAATATACATATTTTAAGAGAATTTTTATAGAAAAATATCTATAAACTTTAGTGAGATTTTAATTTTGAAATCCTTTACTTTCAAGGCTAACATCTTGTTGGATACATCATCCTACACAAAAACAAACTCATCTTCAAGTTCATGATTCACATAAAGGATGATCAACATGATTTTTTCAAGATCCATCCTTATACTTGCTAGATCATGTATTTAATCATCATCTAGCAAGTTTCATATGATGATCCACATCATATACACAAGAAATCAACAAACAAGTTTAACACATACACTAAAACATCTTTGATCTTCATGTTTTTAAGCTTTATGTTCATGTTCATGCTTATGTTTTCTTGAGATTCTTTAGATTAACAAGTTACCTTACACCTTAACCCCTTAATATTAGAAGTAAAAACAAGATGAAAGGGGCTTACTACTAGCACTATGGCTAGGGAAGAACAAGAATGAAGATGATGAAGAAATGTGATGGATAAAAGCTCCTAGATGAGGTCCTTCAAGCTCCCTTGCTTCCAAGCTTCTTAGGTATGCTTGTTACACCCTTAGATCACCTTAGAATGTATTGAATGAAGCTAGAAGATGGAGGTTATGGTAATGGTGTGTGAGGCATAGGTAGAGGAGAAGAAGAGAAAAAGTTGTGGTGTTGAAGTGTTGAAATGATAATGAATCTTAGACCCTTGGTTTTTAAAGAAATCTTTCCAACATGAATTTACATAATGGTTATTGTGTTTAAAATCCATCCAACATCCTTTAATAAAATATTGAAAGAAATCAAATTATGGGGTCCATGTTTGGACAGTCCACTACATGGGGGGGGGGGGTATTAGTTGGGTTTTAAGTCCAGTTACTTGATTAAGTTGAAATGTAAGGGTATTAGTTAGTGTTTTATGTGTTATGGTGTTTTAGGATGTAATATGGTGTTTGGTGATCATAACTAGTTTGGTAACATTAAAACAATGCTTCTAGTGAAATTTTGGTGTTTCGGGTGGTGTCCGGTTGTTCGGTTGGTTACCGGTTTGTTATGGTGCTAAATTGTTCAGTTTAGTGTGTAACATGATGTCTTTTATGACAGTTTTGATTCCCGACACTTATCAAGGTATTCTGGACCAATAAACCATAATTCTGCATAATACTTTAGTGTTAAATTGCTGAAAATTGCTGAATTTTGTTGTTTTCTGCGGAATTCTGTAGGTTTATTGTGTTTTGGGCACTTTCCGGCACTTAAATCATCACTCGGAAGGCAGTTTTATATTCCCTACATTCCTACATACTATTCTAGTGTAACACTTGGTTCCGGGGCTCATTCTGTGTCTTAACATCATGTCTGTCTGAGTACTAAACTCCCGTCAGTACTTCTAGTTTGTCTGATCACTGTGCTAACTTTTGTTCTGTGCACTAATTGAACCACACTGTGTTGCATGTAATAATGATAAACAGTCTTGCAACATGAAATGCACTTGTATGTATATGACAGTTATCATAAAATCATTCATCTCATTAATTTAATCATGCTCAGTCATTAAAGCACAAATTACTGTTTATTATTGTACGGAATACATGGAAAAGTGCCAGTTGTCACATTCTCCCCCTGTTAAAAGAATTTTGTCCCGAAATTCAAGCTGCGTTATCGGTTGCAGGGGAGTTGTGAAATAAGTGCGAATACATTGACTTGATTTAGTCTTCACGCTCCCAAGTAAACTCTGGGCCATGACGTGAATTCCAACGAACTTTGACAAGCTTAATATGTCTTCTCCGTGTCTTGTGGACCTTCTAGTCCATAACCTCTACAGGTTCTTTAGTAAACTGGAGTTTTTCGTTGATGTGAATCTCATCTGCGGGAATGACGACTATTTCTTTAGTCGGACTCTCCTTGAGATTAGACACGTGAAACGTGTCATGAACACTGTGTCACACCCCGACCACGTATAACATACAAAACGTGGCGGAAACATCGGGGAGTGTTGTAACAGAATTAATTGTTTCAAATCCATGGCAATTAAAGTTTCGTTTTATTAATCAAACAAGAGAGTTACATTGTTTTAAACAAGGAACAAAGAGTATATAACAAAAATTAACTAGTTCTTGTCTCGTTTTAAGTCACTAAGGCACAGGTCCGCCTAAGTATGTCTTGATAAGTCCTACGCATCATCTCCTGAAAACACATGTGAAAATAGGTACGTCAGCATAAAAATGCCTATGAGATACATAGGTTTTGTGAAAACAGAATTCATGACTTATGTTTGAGAAAATGTTTAGTCATGAACCTTGTAATTTGCTTTGTTTTGTAAATTGTTTGAAAGACAATAAGATCAGATGATATGTATAAATAAGAGAATAATGCATGGTTAAATGAATAACCATGTAAAATGAGTTTGTATAAGATAAGTTGTTTGTAAATCAATGTCTTGTGAAAAGTATGTTATTTGTATAAAATGTTATATGTCTCAAATTGAAATGATTCAAATAACGCTACAATATGTGATACCATACAAACACTTATATATAGGAAGTACCAGCGGCGTATCCACCATGCTTGTATCATATTACACACGCCTCGTTACTTAAATCACTTACTCCAACCAAACCACCAAGATGTAATGTTTAATGATTGTAGAAATGTTTATGTATAGTCAAATGTCTATTGTCAAATGTAAATCATGTCAACAGATACAAATGGTTCACATGGTTCAACAGTTACAAATGGTTCATATAATCAAAGGGTTACGACGGTTCACATAGTCAAAAAGTTACAACGGTTCATAATGTAGTATAATGTGTTCATATGCTGGATGAGCATATGCAACAGAAATGCAATGTAAAACAATGTACTAAGTATGCACGCAATGGACATACATAGCATGTAATGTAAAACGATGTACTAAGTACGCACACAATGGGCATACATAGCATGAAATGCAATGAAATCATGTACTATAATGTACTAACGAACATAGCAGGTATATGATGTGAAAGCATGGAAAGCATGAAAGTAACAAGTAGGCACATGTGTTTCACCCCAAAACAGTTTGGAAAATAGTAAAAGAGGGGTCTATGTACTCACTTGAGATTGCTCAGAAGTCCTAAGATAACCACCAAGCACTGCTAGAGATCACGGAATCAAACGGCACCTAATATAGGTAACTATGTTAATAAACCGGACCTAAATCGGAGGATCGGATAGAATGAGGGTTCGTAAACCAAACGAGTATGGAGACTCGTGTAATATGGTTTAACAAAGCCTACATACTAAATGAAACCTAACATAAGTGCTTTCGACCCATTACGACCCGTTTAGGAAGCTTATGCTACTTTAACGCGTCGTTCGCGTAAAACGCGTTCGGACCGCTTAACTAGCCCTATGACAAGTAACATATGCCTTAACATGTCTAATATTGTTGTCAAATCAGTTTAGATGTCAAAAGTTATGTTGCATATGTTTAAAATGAATTTTGGCATAAAAGGGGTATTTTGGTAATTTACCTAAGGCATATAAACTACCTATCATACAACTACTTAAACGAAGCGACCACAAGGTATAACCTCCGAAGGTTATTCCCTATATACTATGGTCACCTAATGTGTTTGGTCGGATCCTAATGATCGACCAAATGGGTCGGGTTCGAAGGTATAAGCGATTTATTAGATCGCTTACCCTTACGACCCTAGTCAACGTGGTAATCAGTAGGCATAGTCACAAGGGACTATAACCATCGTGATTACAATCACGTTGCGAAGTTCAAACGAACTTCGCATTGACCATAAACTGGTCAATGCAGAAAGTCAAACAAAGTTTGACTTTCGGACTCGAAAAGCAATAAAAGAACGAAGGAATACTTACGAAGGGTCCCCGAATGCTAATCGTGATTCAAGTAGCTCAGGTATGAAACAAAGGTTTCAACTTAGAGCTCCTCAAATCAGATTCTAGTGGGTTTTAAGCAAATGGGGGTGGGGTATTTATAGTATTTCCCGAACCGTTAGGATCGTTTCTTGGAAAACGTGATCGAATCTTGTGCGTACACTTGTTGGAAAGTTGTGGTAACTAAAAATGGCCCCTAATGAGCTGAAAGGGCAAGTGTAGGTTTGTGGTTGTGAGTTAAACAGCTGTAATCTGCTGACAAATCAATCTTATCTGATCTGGGACCCTGACGCGGGCCGCGTAAGGATACACACAAACCTTACGCGGGTCGCCTGGCCATGTCTGATCAGAACCAAGTTTGCTAAATGACAGTTTCAGTCCCTATTATGTGTTTAAGCCATTTCCGACACTTCTAAGGCCCGTAGAGCCAACTTTAAGGCCCTAAAATGATGCCTAAACATTGTGGACATGAAACATGCTCAAAAATATGCCGGATGTTGGTTCGTTTGGTCGTACGATCGCGATGTTCGCTTAATTACGACGGAATGCGCACAAGCGCGAAAAACGATCCAAATTGCGCGACGAATGGATTTTTCTCAAGCCAAACACTAAAATAAAATATTTTAGTGCTTACATAAATTTTTGATGTCCGGATGTATTCAGAACGTAAGTTATGCGCGAAAATGCAAACTTGTGCACTTTTTGACACTTTTAGTCCCTGAATGCCCCAAAAGTTTATTTTAGCATACCGAACACCTCAAAGCCTATTTATAAGCTATGTAAAGGATATTTATGGTATGTTTAACTTATGGTCATGTTCTGGAATGTCTGTTCCAGTACGAATCGTCATACTTTCGCAGTTTGTCAAGTTTAGTCCCTGTAAGCGAATTAACTTGTTTTCGGCATACCAAACCTTCCAAAACTTATTTCTAAGTTATGTAAAGGTTATTCAAGGTATGTTAAGCCTATGTCACTATTCCGGAGTGTTTGTTGCATTAAACTGGTTATATTTACGCATTAGTGCGCGTATAACCTTCCAGAAAGCGATTTAGAGCTTGAAATCGAACAAGAGTTGATATGTGCAAAAGATACACATATTTATATAAGTCCAAAGTATGAAACACAATATTTCATTGATTTGGTATTTTTTTGCTGGTCACGGTGACACAGGTGTCACAGTCTCCCCTACTTTAGGAAATTTCGTCCTGAAATTTATTCGTAGGAGTCTATTTGTGACTTTGTGTCAAAAACCACCAGAGATATGTAAGGCACAATCCTGTCATTTCCTTAACGGACATTCTTCAGAAACATAAAATGTACTTACAAAGTCATTTTCAACGGGTGCTTCATCAGAAATGGAAATGGAAAGGAGAAACAAACGGATATTCATTTCCTCAACGGATAATCTTCAGAAACGAAAATGAACAAACGGAGTCATTTTCAACGGGTGCTTCATCATAAATGGAAATGAAGAAGGATAGTCAAACGGGTATTCATTTCCTCAACGGATAATCTTCAGAAACGGAAATGAACTAACAGAGTCATTTTCAACGGTTGCTTCCTCAGGTACGGAAATGAAGGATTTAACAACGGATATTCATTTCCTCAACGGATAATCTTCAGAAACGAAAATGAACTAACGGAGTCATTTTCAACGGTTGCTTCCTCAGGTACGGAAATGAAGGATTTAACAACGGATATTCATTTCCTCAACGGATAATCTTCAGAAACGAAAATGAACTAACGGAGTCATTTTCAACGGTTGCTTCCTCAGGTACGGAAATGAAGGATTTAACAACGGATATTCATTTCCTCAACGGATAATCTTCAGAAACGAAAATGAACTAACGGAGTCATTTTCAACGGTTGTTTCCTCAGAAACGGAAATGAAGGATTAAACAATCGGATATTCATTTCCCTCGACGGATACTCTTCAGAACGAAAATGAACAAACGGAGGCATTTTCCTCAACGGGTATTCTTCAGAATTGGAAATGAAGGATAAACGGATATTCATTTCCTCAACGGATATTCTTCAGAAGTTAAAAATGAATAGCTAGTTCATTTTTCCTCAACAGATGCTTCATCAGAATTGGAAATGAATTGGGTTAACTTAGATACATGATAGAACTTGCTGTGATTTCTGTGCACTAAATTCCATAATTATGTATGCATCCATAATTACGTAATTCCTTGCACAGTCCGCACAGTTCGTTTTGTAATGTTGTGGGGAAGGATATCAAACTTGTGATGAGGGTGACTAGACTACCATAGGGTCCTTTTAATTAGATCGACAGAGGATCTTCTTAATTAGGCCACCAAGGAGTCCTTTCATCTATATCATCACATAATATTCCTAACCAGATTTTTGGATCGATCAGTTTAACTAGACCACTAAAGGGGTCTAATTATGAAGTAGTACTTTATAATCCAAGGGACTTAACTACAGCGTAGAAGTCCATTAAGGATTTTAGGTAGTACCTTTGGGTATCCTACTATGAATCTCTTGTACAAGGATATGTAAGATTCTACGAGGATTTGGATACATAATTTGGATCACATGATACATAAAAGGGAACACATAAGCATATAATCACATAATTGTTTAATTGTTATTATCTTGTTATTGATTGCTATTAACTTGGCACCTCGTACTTCGTTTCTCTTTGAAGAAACGGGTACTTAGGATTTTCGTGGAAAACGCAAGAGATCATACAATGGAAGAAATTTGGGGGTAGTCTGTTCTTCAAGGAATATGGTTCCTTGATTGTTGGTATTGTAGAGGATATGTTTATACATGCAACCACATAAACATATTAAAATGTAAATGAAAGATTTATTCATAACAACAATAACAACAACTGTTTCATAGATCGTGATAACAAAAGAAAATAATACACAAGGCTCGATTATTTTCTAAACAACGTTATCTTCTGTCGGTCAGATACTCATCCCTGCGCTGGATTTGCATTAGCAAGCTTTGGGCAATTCCTACGAAAATGGCCCATCTCGCCACAGTTGTAGCAAGACCCCGGTGGAAAACGAGCTTGATCATTGTGAGTAACCATGGCGAAGTTCTAAGAAGCCTTTCGTTTCTTTGACCTCTTAGGGGATCCAGTCTGTTCATCCATGGTCTTTGATTCCTCGATTGGGTTCGATTCCTCTACCGGTTTCTTGTCACCTTTTCGGAAAAGTTTACCTTTCCTGATCTTTGATTCAGTCAAGGTTGCAGATAGCTCAATGGCCTGTCTAACTGTAGTGGGGTTGCTACCAGTCACAATGTCTTGTATTGAGTCAGGGAGGCCATCAATGTACTTTTCGATTGCCTTATCCAAAGGCGTGACCATGTTTGGGCATAACAGACTTAACTCCTCATAACGGTCTGTGTAGGCTCGATGCTCACCGCTGTCTTGCTCAAGATTGTCGAATTCCCTTTCCAAGGCCCTGATCTCGTGACGAGGACAGAATTCCTTCATCATAAGGGCCCTAAGTTCAGCCCATGTATGTGCTAGAGCAACTTCTGCACCACGATCTCTCATAACCCCGTTCCACCACGTAAGGGCCCTCTTCTGGAACACACTCGAAGAAAACTCGACCTTGCGATTGTCAGGACAATGCACGTGGCGGAAAGTATTCTCAATGCTCTCGAACCATTGAAGAAGCCCAGTCGCTCCCTCAGAACCACTAAACTTGAGTGGTTTAGCCGAGTTAAAACTCTTGAAATTGCATGGACCATTGTTGTTGTTGTTGGCTTGGTTCCATTGAGCAAAGAGGTTTGGGAATTGAGCAGCCATTTGCTGTGCAATAATTTCTGCCAGTTCGGCAGTCGCTATCTGGTTTTCGCGTCGAGGAGGCATTCTAAAAGAGGAAACATGAAATGAAACGAGTGAGAGAATTAGACGAAAAGAATGAGATGAACAAATCTGATGAAAGCAAGGATAGTGGTCACTTGTTTGTTACTGCAAAGCAACAAACGACCCCGGTGATTAATCAAAGTAAATAGGTCAAAAATAATGTATCACGAAGACATGCTCGCCTATAAGTGAACACTCATCCCAAGAATTCCCAGGTAAGCACAACTGGTCTCGCGTCTGATGAGATATATACGAAGTGCTTGCCTAGACAGAAAACCCAGAATACAGGCATTCACCCTTCCAGTTTGCACGTGTTCACATTATTTAAAACCCAAAACCTAGACGAGATTTTGAAAACTCAGAGGGTTCAAAACCTTATAACAGAGGGTTCAAAACCTTACAATAGAGGGTTCAAAACCTAGTAATCAATCATCCTAGAACAGATGATTAGTTTTCAAAGCGGTTTTGAAATTTATGTTCTTGTTGTGGTTGTCGCCTAAGGATAGGTGACGGTATTGTTTTATGACTAAACGTAAGTAAACTCGCGTTGGGGTCCTAAGAAGGTTATAGACTAGGTTAAAGCATTACTAATAACCTAATTCCCTATAACCATTGGCTCTGATACCAACTTTTCTGTCACACCCCGACCACGTATAACATACAAAACGTGGCGGAAACATCGGGGAGTGTTGTAACAGAATTAATTGTTTCAAATCCATGGCAATTAAAGTTTCGTTTTATTAATCAAACAAGAGAGTTACATTGTTTTAAACAAGGAACAAAGAGTATATAACAAAAATTAACTAGTTCTTGTCTCGTTTTAAGTCACTAAGGCACAGGTCCGCCTAAGTATGTCCTGATAAGTCCTACGCATCATCTCCTGAAAACACATGTGAAAATAGGTACGTCAGCATAAAAATTCCTGTGAGATACATAGGTTTTGTGAAAACAGAATTCATGACTTATGTTTGAGAAAATGTTTAGTCATGAACCTTGTAATTTGCTTTGTTTTGTAAATTGTTTGAAAGACAATAAGATCAGATGATATGTATAAATAAGAGAATAATGTATGGTTAAATGAATAACCATGTAAAATGAGTTTTTATAAGATAAGTTGTTTGTAAATCAATGTCTTGTGAAAAGTATGTTATTTGTATAAAATGTTATATGTCTCAAATTGAAATGATTCAAATAACGCTACAATATGTGATACCATACAAACACTTATATATAGGAAGTACCAGCGGCGTATCCACCATGCTTGTATCATATTACACACGCCTCGTTACTTAAATCACTTACTCCAACCAAACCACCAAGATGTAATGTTTAACAGTTGTAGAAATGTTTATGTATAGTCAAATGTCTATTGTGAAATGTAAATCATGTCAACAGATACAAATGGTTCACACGGTTCAACAGTTACAAACGGTTCATATAATCAAAGGGTTACGACGGTTCACATAGTCAAATAGTTACAACGGTTCATAATGTAGTATAATGTGTTCATATGCTGGATGAGCATATGCAACAGAAATGCAAAGTAAAACAATGTACTAAGTATGCACGCTATGGACATACATAGCATGAAATGTAATGTAGAACGATGTACTAAGTACGCACACAATGGGCATACATAGCATGTAATGTAAAATGATGTACTAAGTACGCACATAATGGGCATACATAGCATGAAATGCAATGAAATCATGTACTATAATGTACTAACGAACATAGCAGGTATATGATGTGAAAGCATGGAAACCATGAAAGTAACAAGTAGGCACATGTGTTTCACCCCAAAACAGTTTGGAAAATAGTAAAAGAGGGGTCTATGTACTCACTTGAGATTGCTCAGAAGTCCTAAGATAACCACCAAGCAATGCTAGAGATCACGGAATCAAACGGAACCTAATATAGGTAACTATGTTAATAAACCGGACCTAAATCGGAGGATCGGATAGAATGAGGGTTCGTAAACCAAACGAGTATGGAGACTCGTGTAATATGGTTTAACAAAACCTACATACTAAATGAAACCTAACATAAGTGCTTTCGACCCATTTCGACCCGTTTAGGAAGCTTATGCTACTTTAACGCGTCGTTCGCGTAAAACGCGTTCGGACCGCTTAACTAGCCCTATGACAAGTAACATATGCCTTAACATGTCTAATATTGTTTTCAAATCAGTTTAGATGTCAAAAGTTATGTTGCATATGTTTAAAATGAATTTTGGCATAAAAGGGGTATTTTGGTAATTTACCTAAGGCATATAAACTACCTATCATACAACTACTAAAACGAAGCGACCATAAGGTATAACCTCCGAAGGTTATTCCCTATATACTATGGTTACCTAATGTGTTTGGTCGGATCCTAATGATCGACCAAATGGGTCGGGTTTGAAGGTATAAGCGATTTATTAGATCGCTTACCCTTACGACCCTAGTCAACGTGGTAATCAGTAGGCATAGTCACAAGGGACTATAACCATCGTGATTACAATCACGTTGCGAAGTTCAAACGAACTTCGCATTGACCATAAACTGGTCAATGCAGAAAGTCAAACAAATTGCGCGACGAATGGATTTTTCTCAAGCCAAACACTAAAATAAAATATTTTAGTGCTTACATAAATTTTTGGATGTCCGGATGTATTCAGAACGTAAGTTATGCGCGAAAATACAAACTTGTGCACTTTTTGACACTTTTAGTCCCTGAATGCCCAAAAGTTTATTTTAGCATACCGAACACCTCAAAGCCTATTTCTAAGCTATGTAAAGGATATTTATGGTATTTTTAACTTATGGTCATGTTCCAGAATGTCTGTTCCAGTACGAATCGTCATACTTTCGCAGTTTGTCAAGTTTAGTCCCTGTAAGCGAATTAACTTGTTTTCGGCATACCAAACCTTCCAAAACTTATTTCTAAGTTATGTAAAGGTTATTTAAGGTATGTTAAGCCTATGTCACTATTCCGGAGTGTTTGTTGCATTAAACTGGTTATATTTACGCATTAGTGCGCGTATAACCTTCCTGAAAGCGATTTAGAGCTTGAAATCGAACAAGAGTTGATATGTGCAAAAGATAAACATATTTATACAAGTCCAAAGTATGAAACACAATATTTCATTGATTTGGTATTTGTTTGCTGGTCACGGTGACACAGGTGTCACACACTGCTAATTTCTTCTGGAAGTTTCAGCTTGTATGCAATACTTTCGATTCTCTCAAGAATCTCTAAGGGTCCAATGTACCGTGGGTTTAACTTTCCACGTTTACCAAACCGTACCACGCCTTTCCAGGGTAATACTTTCAGTGGAACCATCTCCGACTTCAAATTCCAACGGCTTCCGCCGCTTGTCGGCATAGCTCTTTTGTCTGTCACGGGCTAACTTGATACGATCACGTATCTGAGCAATCTTGTATGTAGTCTCTTGAACCAACTCTGGACCAATAACCTGTGTATCTCCGGTCTCCGCCCAACACAGTGAGGATCGACACTTACGTCCATATAAAGCTTTAAACAATGCGGCCTGAATGCTGGTGTGATAACTATTATTGTAGGAAAACTCCACTAAGGGCAAGTGAGTTTCCCAACTTCCACCAAAGTCCATCACACAAGCATGTAGCATGTCTTACAAAGTCTGTATCGTTCGTTCACTTTGGCCGTCCATCTGAAGGTGAAAGGCTGTGCTAAGATCCAACTATGTTCCAAATGCCTTCTGAAATGTTTGCCAAATACAAAACGACCACCTCAGTCGGATATGATAAAAACAGGCACTCCATGACGTGGCACAATCTCAATGAGGTACAACTCTGCCAACTTCTCCGTGCTATCTTTCCCACCGATGAGTACAAAATGCGCGGTCTTCGTGAGTCGCTCAACGATTACCCAAATCATATCATGACCTCTTTGGGTTCTTGGTAGCTTGGTAATGAAGTCCATTGAGATTTGTTCCCACTTCCACGTAATGCTTCAGCTCGTAGGTCCTCCGGTTTGAGCGCCTCTTGCTCAGCTTCACGAATCCAAGTAGCGAGATTCGTCTATATGGTCATCTCTAAGGCTCGCACCCTTAGAAGTTTTGTGCACTCCTTGTGGCTCAAGGCGTCTGCTACAATGCTCACCTTGCCCAGGTGATACTTAATCTCACAGTCGTAATCATTTAACAGCTCGATCCATCTTTCCTATCTCATGTTTAAGTCTTTCTGGTAGAAAATGTGCTGCAAGCTCTTATGATCTGTAAAGATCGTGCAACGAGTGCCATACAAGTAAAGATACCAAGTCTTCAACGAGAAATTCACTGCACCTAGTTCAAGGTCGTGCGTGGTATAGTTCTTCTCGTGAACCTTCAATTGACGTGACGCATACGCGATGACTTTGTCTCGTTGCATCAACACACAACCAAGACCTTGTCGAGAAGCATCATAATAAACCATAAATCCATTGGTACCGTCAGGTAAAGATAAGATAGGTGTGTCGCAGAGTTTATCCATCAATGTCGGAAAAGATGTTTCTTGTTTCTCTCCCCAATCAAACATTTTATCCTTCTGGGTTAGGGACGTTAGCGGCTGAGCAATACTCGAAAAATTCTCAATGAGTCGTATGTAATAGCCCGCTAACCCCAAAAATTGTTGTATCTTAGTTGGCGTCTTTGGGGCTCCCCAGTTCTTGATTGCTTCAATCTTAGCAGGGTCGATGTGAATTCCATTCTCATTTACCGCATGGGTTAGGAATTGCACCTTGTGAATCCAAAATTCGCATTTCGACAAGTTTGCATACAACTGTTCCTTCTTCAAGAGTTCTAGGATAGCTTGCAGGTGTTGCTCGTGTTCCTCCTGGGTTTGCGAGTAAATAAGGGTGCCATTAGTGAATATAATCACAAACTTATCCAGATACGGCTTACACACCCGATTCATGAGGTCCATCAATATTGCCGGTGCGTTTGTTAAGCCAAACAACATAACAAGGAACTCGTATTGTCCTTAGTGAGTCCTAAAAGCCGTTTTAGGGATACTTTCTTCCTGTATTCGCAGTTGATGATACCCTGACCTCAAGTCGATCTGGGTGTAGTAGCTAGAACCTTGCTTGTTGAGCAAGTCATCAATTTTCGGTAAGGGGTACCGATTCTTGATTGGTTAGCTTGTTTAACTCCCTGTAGTCTAAGCACATACGAAAACTGCCATCCTTCTTCTTAACAAATAGCACTGGAGCTCCCCAGGGTGAGAAGCTCGGCCTGATAAATCCCTTATCCAATAACTCCTGGTGTTGCGTAGATAACTCTTCCATTTCGGACGGCGCAAGTCGATAGGTGCCTTGGCTACAGGAGCGGCACCTGAAACTAGGTTAATATGAAATTCAACTTGTCTCTACGGAGGTAATCCTGGAAAGTCTTCGGGGAAGACTTCAGGAAAATCCTTTACCACCGGAATATCTTCAAGCTTAGGCTCCTTGGTCTCCTTGTCGACAACATGAGCAAGGAAACCTATGCAGCCTTTTCGGATATACTTCTGCGCCTTCATAACCAATGTGGGATGTCACACTCCTCCGCCTTCTGGGAGCCCGGCGTCTTCGCATTGTCTGTATGAAGGTCGTGTACTATAGGTGTTTCATCATTCACAAGAGGGATGCGAATGATTTTCTCATGATAAACAACCTCAGATCTATTCTTGGATAGCCAATCCATGCTGACTACAACATCATAACTTCTCAAATCAATAGGTAGGAGATCAATAGAAAGTTCTCGCTCTCCAGGTTCCAAAGCACTGTAGGTCCCTATCCCGTATGGATCGTAACAAAACTGACAATCTACCAAGGGTGCGGAATCCCCTTGATAAACCTAGTAAACAGAAACAAGAACACAACACGATTTACCAACCGATCTTCTATGATTATCCAACGAAAACGTTTACAATCACTAAAGATCTCCTAGAACCCAACAGCCGATTTCTGTTTGTTCTAAACTCTCTCACAATACGAATGCTCTCACCAATCTCCAAAAGTCTAAAGTGTCTAACCAAAGTCTAACCAAAAGTCTAACCCTAAACATGTAGCAAGAGGTTGTTTATATACCACAACCTCCCATACACGAATTGGGCTCTGGCCCGTATACACTTACATAAGAAATTCGGACCTAATAACTAGATACAAACTTGGACTTGATTGGGCTTCAATAACTCGAATTCATTAAGTCTTCATAAGTCTTCGCGAGTCTTCGCGGCCCAAACACGTGTTCAATATCCAAAGACCAAACCAACGCTGTTGTCACATAACATGCACCAACAAACTCCCCCTTGACAATAGCTTGCAAAGGAAACTTTAGTCTTCAGAATCTCACAGTCTTTGGTCTTTGGATAGTGTCAGCTTTAACATGAACTCTGTCAGCAACAGACTCCCCCTAAGCTGATGTATCCAATCACCAAATCTTCCAAGTTGTGATTCAGCATTCTCAATAAGTCTTCACAGCATCCATTCTGCATTGTAGAAGGAGGATTCTACCAAGCAGCAACAAACTCCTCATCTCTTCAAAGCAACTTCTCATCAACAAACTGCTTCAATCTGTATACTATAAAACAAACATCTCGAGAAACCATAAGAATTTTTCAACATAGTTAAACAATTATTATTATTCAAGAGATAATTTAACTGTATCACAGATTAAGCAATTTCCATTTAGCACCAACACGCAACAATTTTTAATCAAACATCTTATAACCTGCATGATTTAAAATTTTGAACCCACTTTCTAACACAGTCTCCCCCTATTAGTAACACTTCCTCCAAGAATAACAGTTTTCCGTACATTAAGAATTTAAACAGAAAAAGACACTATTTTTGTATTTTTGTATTTTCTGAAAGCAAATAAATACTAAAAGCAATAAACACTCTATTTTTGTGAGAATCACTGGTAAGAAGATCATATCAGCACAACCAAACTGTTTTCACACTATTAGATAATTCTTTATTTAATTTCCGTGAAAAGCAGTTCAAGACGATTACCAGTATGTTTGTCCACCTAAACAAAATGCATGAACATTTCAAGTACCATTACCATATGATACGTTAAGGTAATTTTAATTCTGATATACTAGTGTGTCCCACTTCAGGATATACCCCCACGATCAAGGTATGCACAAAGATTCATCGTAGTAGGTGAGTATACTGATGTCATCCTTTAAGATATCATGACAGTGTCTAGGTCTGCATATAATCTGTTTTATCATGTTTTGATTGCTTAACAATGAACACCCAAATAAATACTAATCAAATCCTGGAAATATAAACAACACACTCTATCATGCAAGTATCTTCCCTACCACATATTTCACAAGTCCAATCCAGATTTCTGAAATCTTAACTGGGAATAGGTTGAGAAAAGAACAGAATAGATCTTTAGCAGAGAAGGAATAATATACAGATCAAATGAGTTTTTCTCAGTTTGATATAGGTTTCTTGGGTTTCTTTTGGGCACTTGAGGGCCTCTTTCGGGTGTATTAGATCTATGATGCGACAACGTACAGCTAGGTCAGCATGTATCTGGATGCAGCAGAAGCTGTCGTTGCCTAGCACCTCCAGGTCAGCATATATCTGAATGCAGCAGAGGAGGTACACGATTTTTTTTAGAGAAGATTTCAGAATCAGATCAAAATTGTGTGTATCGGGACAACATACAGACATTCAAATAGAAATGTGCTAATTCCAAGTGACTTTCTTTCCTGGGGTCATGTACAATTTTAGTTCTGAACAGAATGACAGCCAAGATATCCCCAGATGAAATAACAGTATAAAGACCCAAAACTTCAGATTTTGGCAATCTATCAACGCAAGAATTAAGGTCATTAAACCATACACCACTGATGTGTTCCCCACTCATACACAGTTCATTTAGGTTTATATCACATTGGTAAGTTGATTTTTTTCATGCTTTTGCCTACTGGTACATCATATGATGAAGCTGCTATCACACTTAAGCAATTTAATTCAATTTCAGTGTGACAGTCTAACCTGCTGATGTACTATCATTTCTTCTTTTTCACACAGTGATAACTCATTTTTTTTTTATTTTTCTATTTTTTTTTATGTTTTTGATTTTTCAATGTTTTTGTATTTTTGATTTTTAAGAAAAGCAGTAAGCTATTTACAAAAATTCTTATGAAAAACCAGTTATTCAGGATTCCTCATCCCATTGAGTTCGACTAAGTGTTCAAAGCGAGCCCTATCAAAAGCTTTAGTATAAAGATCTGCCAGGTTATCTAGTGTGTCAACTCAGCACTTTGAACTTCAATTTAAATCAATCAATATAAATATATCAACAATCTCACATCCCCCGTCATATGCCTAGAGCAGCCATTATCAACATAAGTTGATAATCCTCCTTAGCAGCTCCTGCACACACCAACTAAGAAATTAGTTAGATTGGGGGACCCAAGCCTTAATGGTCTTGGGTCTTCCAGATTCATCAACTACAGGAACATCCATCCAGTATCCATCACTCCTAGCTGGAGTCTTGGATCTCAGACCTGTTGATGGAAATTGGTTTTGATTTCCATAAGGTCTCTGGTCCTGAGGGTTCCTATATATATTTGGACTATTTGACCTTTGAAAATTTTGATTTTGGTACCTCGAATTTTGATTCCAAGAAGCTTGATTGTTATAATTTCTAAATCCATTGTTATAAAAATTTCGACAACCATTATTTTGGTATCGATTTTGATATTGACCTTGACTTCTGAAATTACTTGAATTTCCATTACAATTGTTCATTCTAGGTGAACTGCTTCTAGGTCTGTCATATCTGCCTGGTGGAGATCTAGGCTGAAATCTAGGTTGATTTCTTTGAAAACGAGGAACTTGTGGAGTTCCTTTTCCAGCCTTATCTACACCAACAGCAACATTCTCCGGTTGCTTAGGAGCAGATTTCTTTTGAGAATTTGAGCCTTTCTCCTCACTATCACCTTCCTTCACTGGTAATTTCCCTCTCTGTTTTTCACTAAGTTGTGCTTCACTCTTTTTGTTAGGACAGCAGCTTGCTACATGTCCCTTGACGTGACATTTGAAGCACGATCTCTTTCTCGATGGCTTCTTAGCTGGAGTCTTTGAGGTAGATCCCTTATCAGATGGTGATGATCCCTTAGATGAACCTTGTTCAGTTTGCTTGATTTCAGATTTTTCTATGCTCTTATTTTTAGCAAACTCTACATTCGATTCATTTTCAATAACAGCGGTTTCATTTTTCATATCACTACCTTGAACAAAATTAATCTTTTTCACAAAAGCTTGATTTTTATTCTTAGGCGGTGAATTTTTCCTTTTCAAATCATCACTCTCAAATCCATCACCTTGACTTGATGTGGATGCGAAACTACTTGGTGTGGATGCCATAAAGTCTGCTAGCTCATTTTCACTAGGCAAGAATGAATAGTCATGACTAAGAGGAGGTGGAACTTCATTAAAGCCATGGAAGCCCACACTGGTCTTGTCATTACTCTTCTTTAACCCACCCATCATGTGTTTCATTACAAAAGACGAATCTCTGAATTGACCTAATTTCTTTTCAAGTTCAACAATTTTGAGTTGTGCATCTGACAACTCTTTGCATTTTTCAGAAATCTCTTTTGTTTTCTCAGCCATCATGTCATGAGCTAAATCTATTACTTGAAGTTTTTCATTTAACTTGCATGTTAAAGCTTCAATTTCAGCTTCATGACCTTTTATCTTTTTCAAGTATGTAGATTCATTTCTTTTAGCAAAAAAGTTTGCTTCTTTTATGTTAGACATCTCACTTACCAGACTTTGGTTTTGTGTTGTCAACCTGGCAACCTCACCCTGTAGTTCACGACATCTCAAACATACTGAATTAGATTGTACCTCTTTCTCATGAACCTCTGAGTTTTCATCAGCAACAACCGGTTCAGCTTCACTCGCTTTCTCTGCTTCATCATTCACTTTTGCTTCAGCATTGTTCACTTCAGATTCAGCATCACTCACACTAGTTTCAGCCTCATCAACTGGCACTATCTCTGCCATGAATGCCTGAGTGGCACTCTCATTTCCCTGATATCGCTTTTGTAATGCATCCCACATATCCTTTGAATTAGTGTACTTGTTGAAGATATGCTTGATGCTATCAGGTAAGGACATTTTAATTGCAACCAATGCTCTCTTTTCAGCGTCATACTTCCTTTTATCATCCTCTTTCATGTTCACATAGTCTGTTCTACGTTGTCTGCCCTCAAAATCGTGTGTTGGGTTTATGTACCCATCTTCAATGCAGATCCACATGCGGGCATCCTGAGATTCAATGAAAGATTTGAAGTTGTCCTTCCATGTAAGATAATTCTCCACCTTCATCATCTTAGGTGGTTTGTTCGTTGTGCCTACCTCGTGTTCCATCCTTAAAAGCTCGTTCAATTTAGACATGTTCGACATTTTAACTTAAGCAGACTGGTTAAACCGTACAATTTTAGTCCGAAACCTGTTTTTACTAAATTATACCGTTAGATTCGTCTCGAGATTACGATTCCAATGATATATAATGTCTAAAACCGTTTTCGGGATTATTTTTTTTTTTTTTCCTAAAAATCCAAGGAGTCCAACCGTGCAAACGGTTTGTCCAGATGAGTTACGGATAATTCTCTAAACACGAAACAGTTAAATTTTTCTTACGATTGCCTAGAAAAATTCCACCACTTTGAAACTTTCAACTACTCAGTCCAGTCGAAACCACACAGTCCAGTCGTAACCACTGTTGCGAGTCGAGATCACTGTTGCGAGTCGAGATCTCTGTTGCGAGTCAACCAGCACAAGTCGAAACCACGGTTGCGAGTCAAATCAGCACAAGTCGAAACCACGGTTGCGAGTCAACCAGCACAAGTCGAAATCACGGTTGCGAGTCAACCAGCACAAGTCGAAATCACGGTTGCGAGTCAACCAGCACAAGTCGAAATCACGGTTGCGAGTCAACCAGCACAAGTCGAGATCACGGTTGCGAGTCAACCAGCACAAGTCGAGATCACGGTTGCGAGTGAACAGTACCAGTCGAGATCACTTGTTACGAGTCGAGACCAGCTATTTTTCAACCAAAATCCCACAAAATCAGCACCTTTTACACCACAGAATCTTCTTATCGAAATCCTTCCAAACTAAACTCCTAAAAATCAGCAAACAACTTCCAAATAACCCCAAAACCGATCAAAATCACGAAAATTTTGACTGTTCTTCGATGTTCTTCCTTGTTCTTCACACAAAATCCGAAAATCTTCAAACGAACAAAATCCTTGAATCTGTAATATCAGTTTTGAACCGTACACAAGAGCAAACGCTCTGATACCAATTGTAGGTCCCTATCCCGTATGGATCGTAACAAAACTGACAATCTACCAAGGGTGCGGAATCCCCTTGATAAACCTAGTAAACAGAAACAAGAACACAACACGATTTACCAACCGATCTTCTATGATTATCCAACGAAAACGTTTACAATCACTAAAGATCTCCTAGAACCCAACAGCCGATTTCTGTTTGTTCTAAACTCTCTCACAATACGAATGCTCTCACCAATCTCCAAAAGTCTAAAGTGTCTAACCAAAGTCTAACCAAAAGTCTAACCCTAAACATGTAGCAAGAGGTTGTTTATATACCACAACCTCCCATACACGAATTGGGCTCTGGCCCGTATACACTTACATAAGAAATTCGGACCTAATAACTAGATACAAACTTGGACTTGATTGGGCTTCAATAACTCGAATTCATTAAGTCTTCATAAGTCTTCGCGAGTCTTCGCGGCCCAAACACGTGTTCAATATCCAAAGACCAAACCAACGCTGTTGTCACATAACATGCACCAACAAGCACAACCCTTAATCACCTCATTTGCTATAACTAACTTTCCATTTGCCAATTTTATAGAATATGGGGCGTCTAGCTTACTTGGAACTAGGCCAAGTGTATTCTTAAATTCTACCGATACAAAACTAAGGTCGGCGCCAGTATCAAACATAATGGATGCATAGTGTTGGTTATTAGGGAATGTACCCGTGACCACATTCAGGTCCTGGCACGCTCATGGGCTCCAATCGTGAAGACTCTTCCTCGCTTGCTTCTTCTTAGGGCAATCTTTTCTAAAGTGCCCCATGTCACCACAGTTGAAGCAACCTGGAACTCTACCATTATCGTTTCCGCCTTGGTTGTAGTTACCATTTCCACCTTGGTGGGTATATCTTGCCCGACAGGCATCCTTGTTGTGTCCTTCTTTTCAACATCTGTCGCACTTAGGTCTCAGGCATCAACCTTCATGGTGAAAGTTGCATTTGTCACATCTCAGCTTAGTCCCCAAATAAACCTTACCATTGGCCTTCATGGTGGCTCCATAATCTTTTGTGCCATGAGGCGGGTTTGCTTCCCTTCTTTTGTTGGTGGCGGTGATATAGGTAATGGGTGATAGGGTGCATGTGAGGTGAAGGATGAGAAGAATCTTTTCTATTCGTTAGCCATCTTCACTTGTTTAAATATTAGGTCCCGAACGACTCGTATTACGGATAGAAGTGTTAGGCATGAAGTAGGCAAAGACAGACTTCCTACTTTGTAGAGTGTTATAGCAACTATCTCGATATTGTTCCATTAGATGCAGGTTTGAACACTTAGAAATTTTGAATGGGTGGTGATCATTAGCTTGACCTGCAGAGTCCACCAGGATGCCCATGCACTACAAGTTGTTATTACGTAGGCCCCCATAATAATAAATTGCCTTGCATGGTCACCCTAATTTTCTCTTGTTCGAACCAGCTGATCAGCCAAAGAGGGGATACTACTGTCCTCATACCTTCGACATAGATGGGACCTTCATGATGGTCCACGCGCCAATGTCCATTGTCGTTACGCGCGAAATGGCACAACGCTAGTCAAAGTAGGAATAAAGAGAGTTCCTAACAATTGCACTTGGAGGGGCGCCTTTAATATGAGAACCTCATCTTCCTTGCCTGGACAAGAGTGTTGTCAATCATGTTTCGTAAAAGCCACAGGGACCTCGTCCCGCTGATAAGGTTGTTGTCCAGGGTCACCACATCCACCACGCTGTCACTTCCGTAGTCAGGCATCTTCATATTCGAGGGGGGAAAACAGCCATCTTCTACAGAATTCGAGCTCAGGGTCTCGTTTGGTAATCGCATCATCCATAAGCTCCGTAGTGTACGCGAGTTCGATAATCTCATTGTGCGAGCCATGGACAATAATAGAATTCGAAGTCGAAGGTATCTCGTTCCCGTAAATAATTATTCCGTACACATATATGCTTATATATTAATGAATAATAATGTTACTTAGTATATACAAGAAAATAAATGCAATATGTCACATATAACTCTCGTTTGTTCTTTCGGGGGTCGTTTCGTCTTTGGTAAGTCTATCTCACATAGACTATACCTCAATTGGCACTTTAGTTGGGGTATTATGCTCCCTACTAATGTCCTTGCTTTGTCTTTCTTTGGAAAAATGTTTGATTCGTGGATCTTGGCGCTTTCGTAAATGCAATGAAAAACCTTTTGTAAAAATGTTTTCGTGAGAGAATCCTAGTGATTGTAGTCTAGACTCGAGAAGGAATCCTAGTTCACTACAATCGAAGCTCTGATACCAACCTGTCACACCATGACTTTTGCGGAAGCGTATATGTGTGACTTGATCAGTTTTCATTGCATTCGATTATAACAAACAACTATATTATTAAAATGATATTATTCCATTTAAAAGTTTAAAACATTGCAAACACAAGTCATTTAACTTTCAATCAACATAACCTCAGGTAAGTTACAAACTAACAAAAGTGGATGACATCTAAACTTGAACTTTACATCTTGAAAACAACACCAGCGCCCAAGATCCATCTTGTTTCTTGAAATACATGTAATTTTGAAAACATCCACAAAAGTTGAGCGAGTTCATGTGTTTTGAATGAGTTCCAATAAACTTGTAAACATTTGAGAGATTCCTTTGAAAACAGGTATGTAAAACGTCTATGAACAGATCAATTAATGTTTTGCAAATACATTAATATATGTGATGACATAGGGAGTACTCAACCCGAGTAGACGATTATTAGTTTCGAATCACCTCGACTGTGTCAAATCACCTTGACTGTGTTATCACCATGACTGTGTCAAATCACCTTAACTGTATCAAATCACCTTGACTGTGTCAAATCACCTTGACCGTTGTCGAATCACCTCGACTGGGACACAACAGCCCTCTAAATGGTCACATAAGGACCATGAGTGGGGCTCAACCGTACCCGTTAGATCTAACCCTTATATGTGGTTCTTAAAAGAGTTAATGGCACTTCAGTTTCAGTCTATCTCACATGATCTAATAGTTCATTTCATAGCAAAATCATACCCATGTTGACATGTATTTTGTTGGACTTTGTATGCCCAAGACACATATTAAATTGATGTGGCTAGTACGTTATGATGCAAGTCGAGTCATACCCAATAACAAGCTAAACAAACATCTATAATATTTATTTATGATATGATCAAACAAATAAATATTAGCACTTAGAATATTTAGAAATTGGTTTTATAAATAGGTGCACTTAACAAACTAATAAATTATATGGATAATTTATTTTGAGATAATATTTTATTTTGTTATTCAATGGGTTAAATAATATTTTAAAAAGGTTGTATAAATCTTGTAAACATAAGATATTATTTTTTATAAAATACACATGTGGGCCGCCACCCCCCCCCCCCAATGGTCTTCCCAAGATTGTTGGTCCAATGAAATAGCATGCAAATTGTCATATTTGCATGAATTTTGATTGGGTGAAAAGGTGGCAAGTAATCTCTCACATCTTTTAATTCATTTGTATGACAAATGAAAATAAGAAGAACTTGATAACCTCTCTACAAATTTTCAACCAATATACTACCATTTAGGAGATCATTTTCAAGTGAAAGAACTTGTTAAAGGACTCTTTAATTTTCGGCCAACATGTGGTTGATCAAGAAGTTTTTTTTCAAGTTTGATTTTCAAGTGCAAAGAACTCTAAAAATGCCCTCTCATTTTCGGCCAAGATTTGGTTCCAAGAGGGGATTTTTAAGTGAGTTTACAAGTGTAGAAATCCTAGCAAAACGTAAGGTGTTTGTTGGAAGGCTTGGGGTATACAAGCTTGAGGCCTTCTACTTTGAAGATTTCCATTCAAGAATATCATACTCTTCATATTTCTTGCTCTTATAAGGTAGTATTCTTTTAACACCCTATGGTTGTGTTTTGATAGCATGCATGTTCGTATATGGATCCGGGTATTGGGTTTTACATATAAAATGGGTTTTATATCAAGAAAGTAACATGTTTTAAATAAATATTCCGCTGCGTTTTTATTTCATAAGGATAAAATAACTTTGATAAATATGTGAAAAAACCAACAATGGGATCAGAGCCGCTTATATGAGTGCATGCTTCATAGGATTTGAAATTTTCAGGTTTCGGGTTTGGTTAAACCCTATGGCCGAAATTTATGAATATGGTTCTCCTGTTGTTTTTCAAGATTATATCATACATGCATAAAAATATCTTGAAAAATTATGTCATTTGGATGATTGTTTTGTTTGGACAAAAACCCACTTTTTCGGTTTTTTCGTTCTTGACCGAAAAGTAGGTTGTTAAAAGGAAACCATTTTTTTGCTTCTTGAATTTTATATATATGTGGATATATATTTTGGTGTTCATAACCTAGCCATGACCTTATGTGAATATGTTGAATGTTTGTATTTGTGACTTATATTTAAATGTTTCAAAGGGATGTAATAATTATTATCTTTGTTCTTCCATTTGAGAAATATGTAATTTATTTATGTTCATTTGGTATGTAAATAAATAGATTAGGTGCATTTTATTTTTACTAGAAAAATGTATTATGATACCTTTTGTAAAAGAAGATGCACACAAAAATGCGGTTTTGGTTTTGGCTAATTTCGGGCCTAAAGGACTTCATAGTTTTTAACGGGATTTTAACCCGATAACCAAAACACATTTTGAAGTCTAAAGGAGTTTGGAGTTGAACATAAAAGACATTTGGAAGCCCAAAGAATGTGAAGAAATCACAACACAAGAAGAAGACTTGAAGCATTTGGATGCATAATCAAGTGGGAGTTCAACAACACATTATTTGTGTAAATATTCAACCTTTAGGAAGGACCTTTTAACACACTTGTTTCGGCTAACAAGTGTGGTAAATAATAGTTGGCTATGGTTATGCACCTATTGTTATTTGTGCTTGTGTGGTTGCTTATTTTATTGTTTGGATTATATTTGGATATGCATGCTTCACAAACTAATAATCAACAACATGCTTAAAATTGGTTCTTTAAAAATCATTAAAATTGGTTAATAAAGGGTTATTAAAAATTATTGATTTTATAATAAAATGAGTTTTTTTAAAAGAACTTTGAAAATTGGTTTTCACTAAAGTACCATTTATTTGAATGCATGCAAATGTATGGTACATAAAGTTTTTAAACTAGAATTTTGAAAACTCAAAATCCCTTTTATAAAACAAGTCAAACACCATCATTTTATACAACACTCGAATCACTTGGGAACTCTTTTATGGGATAAAGATCACCTAACCACATTTGAGGGAACTTGTATGTTTGAGGTGGGGTTACCATGTTTGTGGGATAAAGGTCACCTAACCACTTATATGTGTAAACTCACATGTGTGTGTAAGTTGGACGACTTGATTTGGAAACCATGAACTTAGGGTCACGAAGCATGGGGAACAATGGTGTTGATGGCATTAAACATGCCAACTAAACATAAAGATGTTTAACCGATCCCATATTGTGACAACTCGAGTTTCCGACTTTCACTTTCGCATTAAATGCACGTTGACTTTGACTGTGTAGTTGTTTGACTTGTTTGACTTGTAATGTACACATTGTGTTACGATGAAACAAATTGTGTTTGCTTGATTTAGTGTTTGGTTGTATGTGTATAACATGAGACTTAATAGGAAAACACTTAAACTATTAACCTGTGAACGAACTCCGACGAAACAAGTGATTCGCCGTGACCCAACCCGACGAAACAGATTGTGTTTCGCCGAGCCCAGTTCCGCCGAAGCCCAGTAAGGGCCCAACACGTTACATAATTATATACCGGACTTTCTGTTTCATTCGTCACTTTAGCAAGAATAGAAAACCCTAGAACTCTTCTCCTCTCACTTACACCCGACGGCGAACATCACCATCTCACATTCGGTTAGTATATCTGTCTTTAAGCTATGAATATATGTGTTTGTTGATTTTGATGTATGTCTTTTGGCCGATCTGCAAGTGTAGGATTATAGTTCATATTTGTTCGACACCATTAAATGTAATTGGTCCAATCAAAAGTGTCCACTAATTCACAAAACTCAAGTAAGCCGATCATGATACATAAATATGGTCTGACATGATGCTCTCGATCTAATCAAAGGTGAATAACCTTGACAAAAACGGCGGCCCATGTGTTGAGCAAATCAAACAACCTAGTGACGTTTTGGATAAGGTTGTCATAAGAATCTTTTGTATATTAAATGAATAAATGAATAAGAACCACATGACCGGCTTTGCATTCATATTTGCACATGAATTTGACAGAAAGCATGTGAATGAGTTTGATATTGGAGGTCCAATGAGAAACTTTGGTTATGCAAATTTTGGTCCAATGAGGTTGGGCGGTGGTTGCTAGATGTCGGCCACTAGGGCATTTAGATTTTTATGACATTGTTTTTTTTATTGCTGAAACAGATCCGACGAAACACATGTGTTTCGCCGAGGGATCTAACGACGAAAGGGAAGTGTTTCGTCGAAGGGTTTCACGGCGAAACACCCCTTTCGCCGACTGGGTAAACTGTTTGGTAATTTGATTCCATTAAGACTTAACTGGGTTAGTTAACTGCTGTTATGTATAAAAGCAATACTTGTATGATTACCAATACGTGCAATGTGATACTCAGTGTTATTGATGCGATGTTCATGATGATTATGTTTACGTGCAAACAACTTGAATACAAACTGATTATGTATACGTGCATACCTTAGGACGTGATTGATTAACTGTGAGCACATACTTAGCATACCGAGCAAAACAAGGTGAGTTCACACTCTTACCAAGGCATGGGATTCCCGGGGTTGGGAATGGGATTGAATGATTTCATGTACTTACTTCACTACTAGAATACGCACCACTGTCCTCGGGTTGGGAAGGACACCTATAGATACAGCTAGACTGGTAATACATGGGAAGCCCCCACTACTCTTCGCACACATGCCTGGGATGGCCGTGATACAAATACTAATCTTCGCACACATGCCTGGGTTGGCCGCGATACAATCATTAAACTTCGCAAACATGCCTGGAGGGCCGCGATACAAATATAACTAGTCTAGAAAACATGGGAAACCCCCACTAAACTTCGCAAACATGCCTAGAGGGCCGCGATACCATTACATACGACACATGATTACTAAACGAACTTATGATTTACGATACGAACACTATAATTGAACAACCAACTGTGAACTCGCTCAACTAGTTGTTGACTCTCTGTTACATGCCTTGCAGGACCATAGGTACTCTTGGAGCTTGCACGGGAGGCGCGGTCGTTGTGGGCACGGATTTTGGATGTTATGATACACTCTTTTGTGACACTTCAACTTAATACTTATGTTGGGTTTTTACATTATTGCTTCCGCTACACACTTGTTTATGTTTGGTTTTGAAAACACCTATCGTATTGATGAACGACTTTTACTAATTACTTATATGTTCAATATGATTGGTCGCTTGATCTTGGTCAGTCACGCCTCCAAGCGGTGGTACTCTGCGTGTGGATTTTGGGGGTGTGACAGATTGGTATCAGAGCCATTGGTTATAGAGAACTCGGTTTTAATAAGGGGAAAACGTTTTTATTAAAACCAGACTATAACCAGAACAGTGCTCAATGATCCACAACGACGCCTCGCTCCACGTGCAAGACTCAACATTCTAGGTAATATGGTATATGTTTTATTGCCTACTTGCTAGAATTGCATATAACTTTGCTCAGGGTATGCTTAGATTAACGTAACACTATTGCATGAGAACACTTGTGTGCTTACTCTCTTCTGTCATCGCACTATTCGCGAACCTCTCTCACTTATGTTATCTTTGCTATGAAGATCATGTCTGGACGTATCAATATGACGCAAGCCCAATTGACGGCTCTCATTAACGAGCGAGTTGCTGCGGCACTTGCAGCCGCATAAGCAGGAGGTATACCCTGCAGTTGTAAACTCACACTAGGATCTTTAGATCCTACACTCCTAAACCAACTCTTGTGTTTAATCTTGTCCTGGATTCTTATACACAACAGGTCAGCACGCTCAGCCACCTGTTTGCACCTTCAAGACTTTCATGGACTGTCGTCCTACTACATTCAGTGGTACAGAAGGAGCAGTTGGACTCCTCCATTGGTTTGAAAAGCTTGAGTCAGTATTTGAGATGTGTGAATGCCCTGAGGCTCGCAGGGTGAAGTACGCCACTGGTACTCTAGAAGGCATTGCGCTGACTTGGTGGAATGCGCAAGTTCAGATATTAGGGTTGGCTGTTGCTAACGCCACACCCTGGAATGATTTCAAGGATTTGATCAAAGAGGAATACTGTAGCCGTGATGACATTCATAAGCTGGAGGTAGAGTTTTACCACTTGAAAATGACGGGGTCAGAAATTGAAGCGTACACCAGAAGATCGAAAGAGTTGCCTATTCTGTGTCCTACTATGGTAGACCCTCCCATTAAGCGTATCGAACTGTATCTCAAGGGTCTGGTACCGGAAATTCAAAGTCACGTAACCTCAGCGAATCTTGGCACCATTCAACAGATTGTCAAGTTAGCTCATCGCCTCACCGATCAGGCAGTGGAACAGAACAAGCTGCCTAAACGTATCAGCGCTACCACTACCGCTACCACTCCAGCTACTCCTGCTACTCCCAGTGACAACAAGCGGAAATGGGAAGGGGATTCCAGCAAGGGTTCAGCTACCATACAGTCTCAAGCACAGCAGCAACGCATGACTAGTGATTACCAGAGTCCGAGTCAGCAATCGTCTGGTGGTCAGGGGCAGAGTGGATATCGGGGAATTCACCCTCTGTGTAACAGGTGCAACAGACACCACAGTGGTCAGTGTCGTAAAGGCCGCTGTCAGAGATGTCTAAGGGTAGGTCATGAAGCTAAAGATTGCAGGAGCTCAAGGCCTGCGAATCAGAACCAGCAACAACAGCCACCAGCTCCACGAAACCAGCCACAGCAACAACAACAAGGAAATAGGGCATGCTTTCAGTGTGGGGCTGAAGGTCACTTCAAGCGGAACTGCCCCCAGTTAAACCAGAATCAGAATAACAACAACAATAATCAGGGCAATGGGAACAACAATGGGGGAAACAACAACGACAATGGTGCTAGGGGTCGTGCATTTGTGATTGGTCAGGGTGATGCGAGGAACGATCCTAATGTGGTTATGGGTAAGTTTCTTCTCGACGACTTTTATGTTACTGTATTATTTGATTCGGGTGCGGATACCAGTTATATGTCTCTGAAAGTTAGTCAAATGCTTAAACGCGCACCAACACTTTTGAACACCAAACATGTCGTAGAGTTAGCTAACGGTAAAAGTCTAGAAGCCACACACATAGTTCATGGTTGTAATCTTATCCTCGCTGGTTAGACTTTCTCTATCGATCTCATTCCTATAACTCTGAGTAGTTTCGATATCGTCATTGGTATGGATTGGTTATCCCAACAACAAGCAGAGATCCTATGCAAGGATAAGATCATTCGCATTCCCCGTACTGGCAAAGAACCTCTTGAAGTTCAAGGCGACAAGAGTGGTGTCGTGAGTGGCATCATCTCCTTCTTGAAGGCTCAGAAGTGTTTACGAAAGGGCCACACCGCTGTTTTAGCACTCGTTACTGATACATCGAAGAAAGAGAAAAAGATTGAGGATATTCCGGTAGTACGCGACTTTCCTCAAGTGTTTCCTGAAGAGTTACCTGGGCTACCACCTCATCATCAGGTCGAATTTCAGATCGAGCTAGCTCCAGGAGCAGCACCTATAGCTCGAGCACCTTATCGCTTAGCACCAACTGAACTGGAAGAACTGTCTAAGCAACTGCAAGAACTCTTGGAAAAGGGTTTCATTCGCCCTAGCTCATCGCCCTGGGGAGCTCCAGTGCTATTCGTAAAGAAGAAGGACGGCACCTTCCGCATGTGTATAGACTATCGCGAACTGAACAAAGTGACTGTGAAGAATCGCTATCCTCTTCCGCGCATCGACGACTTATTCGACCAATTGCAAGGGTCGAGCTATTACTCGAAGATTGATCTGAGGTCAGGTTACCATCAGCTGAGAGTCCAGGATGAGGACGTCTCCAAAACAGCGTTCAGAACACGCTACGGTCACTACGAATTTCTGGTCATGCCATTCGGGTTAACGAACGCGCCTGCGGTTTTCATGGATCTTATGAACAGGGTGTGCAAACCTTATCTTGACAAGTTTGTTATTGTTTTCATCGACGACATCCTGATTTATTCGAAGAATCGGGAGGAACACGAGCAGTACTTACGACTTATTTTGGAACTCCTACGAACGGAACAACTATACGCTAAGTTTTCAAAATGCGACTTCTGGCTTCGTGAAGTCCACTTTCTAGGCCACGTGGTAAACAAGGATGGGATTCATGTTGATCCATCCAAGGTTGATTCGATCAAGAACTGGCCTGCACCTCGCACACCAACAGAAATACGCCAATTCTTGGGTTTGGCAGGATATTACAGACGGTTCATCAAAGACTTCTCAAAGATTGCGCAGCCGCTTACACTACTGACACAGAAAGGTGTTGCTTACCGTTGGGGTAATACACAGGAAACAACGTTTCAGCACTTAAAGGATAGACTCTGTAGCGCACCTATCCTCTCATTGCCTGAAGGCACGGACGATTTTGTAGTCTACTGCGACGCATCTATCCAGGGTCTTGGATGTGTGTTGATGCAGCGGGATAAAGTCATTGCTTATGCTTCGCGCCAACTTAAGATTCACGAACGGAATTACACCACACATGATTTAGAGCTGGGAGCTGTTGTTTTTGCGCTCAAGATATGGCGACA
Organism: Helianthus tuberosus; assembly: GCA_030545235.1. Taxonomy (NCBI): domain Eukaryota; kingdom Viridiplantae; phylum Streptophyta; class Magnoliopsida; order Asterales; family Asteraceae; genus Helianthus; species Helianthus tuberosus. The sequence continues at coordinate 135,393,161 of CM060363.1, forward strand.
TTACCTGTATGGCACTAAATGCACCATCTACACCGATCACAGGAGTCTCGAGCATATTTTCAAGCAGAAAGAATTGAACATGCGACAACGTAGATGGGTCGAGCTACTGAACGATTACGAATGTGCTATAAAGTACCATCCGGGCAAAGCCAATGTGGTGGCTGACGCCCTCAGTCGAAAGGATACTACACCTAGGCGTGTACGAGCATTGCAACTCACTATTCAGTCTAGTCTTCCTTCACAGATACGAGATGCTCAGGTAGAAGCATTGAAACCAGAAAACGTCAGGGCTGAAGCCCTACGCGGCTCAAGGCAAAGGTTAGAACAAAAGGCAGACGGAGCCTACTATGTAACAGGACGCATCTGGGTCCCACTCTATGGCAACTTACGCGAGCTTGTGATGGATGAAGCTCATAAGTCTCGCTACTCAGTACATCCTGGTTCGGATAAGATGTACCACGACTTGAAAGCTACATATTGGTGGCCTAGCATGAAAGCTCACATAGCCACTTACGTTAGCAAGTTTTTGACTTGTGCGCAAGTCAAAGCGGAATATCAGAAACCTTCAGGCCCACTCCAACAGCCTGAGATACCACAATGGAAATGGGAACAAATTTCCATGGATTTTGTTACTGGCCTACCTAGATCTCAGCGCGGAAATGATACTATTTGGGTGATCATGGATCGACTCACAAAGTCTGCTCACTTCTTGGCTATCAAGGAAATGGATAAGTTCTCCACTCTAGCAGACGTATACCTTAAGGAAGTTGTCTCGAGGCACGGGGTGCCCACCTCTATTATCTCCGATCGTGATGCACGTTTTACTTCAGAACTGTGGCAAGCAATGCATAAATCTTTTGGCTCTCGATTAGACATGAGCACAGCTTATCACCCTCAGACAGATGGGCAGTCTGAGCGCACTATTCAAACTCTAGAAGACATGCTTCGGGCGTGCGTAATTGACTTTGGCAAGGGCTGGGAAAAGCATCTGCCACTTGTGGAATTCTCGTATAACAACAGCTACCACACCAGCATTAAAGCTGCTCCATTTGAGGCATTATACGGGCGTAAATGCCGATCACCTCTTTGTTGGGCAGAGGTGGCTGACAGTCAGATCACAGGTCCAGAAATGGTAGTTGATACTACTGAAAAGATTGCTCAAATACGACAACGCATGGCGGCAGCTCGTGACCGTCAGAAAGCATACGCCGATAAAGACAGGAAACTACTCGAGTTCCAGGTTGGGGATCGAGTGCTACTCAAAGTTTCACCCTGGAAGGGTGTTGTTCGTTTTGGCAAACGAGGCAAGCTCAATCCGCGATACGTCGGACCTTTCGAAGTCATAGAGAAAATAGGCAAAGTGGCCTACAGACTGAACTTACCAGCTGAACTCAGTGCAGTTCATGTCACACCCCGACCACGTAGAACATACAAAACGTGGCGGAAACGTCGGGGAGTGTTGTAACAGAATTAATGTTTCACAACCATGGAAATTAAAGTTTCGTTTTATTGATTAAAAGTGTTACAATGTCTTAACAACCAAAGAAATACAATAATATTAACTAGTCTTGCATCTTTTAATGTCACTAAAGCCCAAGTCTGTCTATGTGTATCTTGATCATCTTATGCAACAGTTCCTGAAAAACACATGTGAAAATAGGTACGTCAGCATAAAAATGCCGGTGAGATACATAGGTTTTGTGAAAATAGGTTTCATGACTTTTGTTTTAAGAAAATGTTTAGTCATGAACCTTGTTATTTGCTTTGTTTTGTAAATCATTTGAAAATCGATAAGATCAGATGATATGTATAATAATGTATGGTTAAATGAATAACCATGTAAAATGAGTTTGTATTAGATAAGTTGTTTGTAAATCAATGTCTTGTGAAAAATATGTTATTTGTATAAAATGTTCTATGTCTCAACCTGAAATGATTCAGATAACGCTACAATATGTAATACCATACAAACACTTATATATAGGAAGTACCAGCGGTGTATCCACCATGCTTGTATCATATTACACACGCATCGTTACTTAATCACTTAATCAAACCAAACCAAACAATGTAAGATGTCTATGTTTAAACCAATTGCCAAATGTATTGAATAATATGTCAAAATGTTTATGTCAAGATGTAAACCATGTAATGTGTAACCAAAATAATATGTATGGCTAGTGAAATGTATAAACTAAATCATATGCACAAAAACATAGTATTGAAGTAAAACTTCGTTTAAATCAAAGTTATGCTTTGTGTAGTAAATGCATGATCAATGTAAATCATGTAATATGCATCCAAAATGTAAGTATGTGATGAATAACAAATGTACTAAGTATGAAGAACAATGCAACGATTGAACATACATAGCATGTGAACTGTACTAAGTATGCAACAACAGACATACGTAGCATGCGACCTGTACTAAGTATGCAACAATAGACATACGTAGCATGTGATGTAATGTAAAACAATGTACTAAGTAATGCACACAATGGCACACCTAGTATGAAATGTAAATGAAATCATGTACTATAATGTACTAATGAACATAACAAGTATATGATGTGAAAACAGGAAAGCTTGAAAGTAGCAAGTAGGCACATGTGTTCCACCCCAAAACGTTTGGAAAAACAGTAAAAGTGGGGTCTATGTACTCACTTGAGATTGCTTAGTAGTCCTTGAGTAACAACCAAACAATGCTAGAGATCGCGGATATCAAACGGCACCTAATATAGGTAACTACATTAATAACCCGAACCTAAATCGGAAGACTGGGTAGCATGAGGGTTTGTAAACCAAATGAGTGTAGGAACTCATGTGATATGGTTAATCAAAGCCTACATACTAAATGAAACTTAACCTAAGTGTTATCGACCCATTACGACCCGTTTAGGTAGCTTATGCTACTTTAACGCGTCGTTCGCGTAAAACGCGTTCGGAACGCCTAACTAGCCCTATGACAAGTGTTATATGCCTAAACATGTTACATAATCAGTTATGTGGCAAAATTTTAGGTTACATATGCTAAATTACCAATTATGCATGAAAAGGGTATTCTGGTAATTTACCTAAGGCATATAAACTACCTATCATACAACTACTCAAACGATGTGACCATAGGGTATAACCTCGGAAGGTTATTCCCTATACACTACGGTCACCAAATGTGGTTGGTCGGATCCTAATGATTGACCAAATGGGTCGAGTTCGAAGGTATAGGCGATTTATCAGATCGCCTACCCTACGACTCTAGACAACGTGGTAATCAGTGGGCATAGTCCCAAGGGACTATGACCAACGTGATTACACTCACGTTGCGAAGTTCAAACGAACTTCGCATTGACCATTACTGGTCAACGCTGAAAGTCAAACAAAGTTTGACTTTCTGACTCGAAAAGCAATAAAATAAGGAAAAGAACGAAAGAATACTTACGAAGGGTCCCCGAATGCTAATCCCGATCCAAGAACTCAGGTATGAAACAATGGTTTCAACTTAGAGCTCTCAAATCAGAATTCTAGTGGGTTTAGAGGTTGTGGGGGTGGGGTATTTATAGTTTTCGGGTAACCGTTAAGATCGTTTCATGGAATCCGTGCTTGTATCTTGTGCGTACACTTGTCGGAAACTCATGGAAGCTAAAAATGATGTTTATCAGCTGATTAGGCAAGTGGGAAATGTGTGGGTGTGGATCAAACAGCTGGAAGTTGCTGACTGTTCGTTCTAATCTGATCAGGAAGGCTGACGCGGGCCGCCTAAGATTTAAGCTTGGCTGAGGCGGGCCGCCTAGCTCTTCAGATCAGAAAAAAGTTTCAAATTTGACAGTTTCAGCCCCTGCACGTGTTTAAGGCCTTTTCCGACACTTCTAAGGCCCGTAAATCCAACTTTAAGGCCCTACAATGTTGCCTAAACATTGTGGACATGAAACATGCTCAGAAATATGTCGGGTGTTGGTTCGTTTGGTCGTACGAACGCGATGTTCGCTTAATTACGACGGAATGCGCACAAGTGCGAAAAACGATCCAAATGACGCGACGAATGGATTTTTGGCAAGCCAAACACTAAAGCATAATATAGTCATGCTTACATAAATTTTTGGATGTCCGGATGTATTCAGAACGTAAGTTATGCGCGAAAATGCAAACTTGTGCACTTTTTGACACTTTTAGTCCCTGAATGACACAAAAGTTTATTTTAGCATACCGAACACCTCAAAGCCTATTTCTAAGCTATGTAAAGGATATTTATGGTATGTTTAACTTATGGTCATGTTCCGGAATGTCTGTTACAGTTCAAATTGGCACACTTTCGCAGTTTGTCAACTTTAGTCCCTGTAAGCGATTAAACTTTGATTTCACCACACCAAACCTTCCAAAACTTATATCTAAGTTATGTAAAGGTTATATAAGGTATGTTAAGCCTATTTCACTATTCCAGAGTGTTTGTTGCATTAAACTGGTTATATTTACGCATCAGTGCGCGTATAACCTTCCAGAAAGCGATTTAGAGCTTGAAATCAAACAAGAATTGATATGTGCAAAAGATACACATATTTATACAGATCCCAAGTATGAAATACAATATTTCATTGGCTCGGTATTTGTTTGATGGTCGCGGTGACACAGGTGTCACAGTCTCCCCTACTTTAGGAAATTTCGTCCCGAAATTAATTCGTAGGAGTCTATTTGTGACTTTGTGTCAAATAACCACCAGAGATATGTAAGGTATAATCCTGACATTTCCTTAACGGTCATTCTTCATAAATGAAAATGAACAGACGGAGTCATTTTCCTCAACGAGTATTCTTCAGAAACGGAAATGAAGGAATAAACAAACGGATATTCATTTCCTCAACGGACAATCTTCAGAAACGAAAATGAACAAACAGAATCATTTTCAACGATTGTCTCCTCAGAACGGGAAATGATAAGGATAAACAAACGGATATTCATTTCCTCAACGGACAATCTTCAGAAACGAAATGAACAAACAGAATCATTTTCAACGGTTGTCTCCTCAGAAAGGGAAATGATAAGGATAAACAAACGGATATTCATTTCCTCAACGGATAAATCTTCAGAAACGAAAATGAACAAACAGAATCATTTTCAACGGTTGTCTCCTCAGAAAGGGAAATGATAAGGATAAACAAACGGATATTCATTTCCTCAACGGATAAATCTTCAGAAACGAAATGAACAAACAGAATCATTTTCAACGGTTGTCTCCTCAGAAAGGGAAATGATAAGGATAAACAAACGGATATTCATTTCCTCAACGGATAAATCTTCAGAAACGAAAATGAACAAACAGAATCATTTTCAACGGTTGTCTCCTCAGAAAGGGAAATGATAAGGATAAACAAACGGATATTCATTTCCTCAACGGATAAATCTTCAGAAACGAAAATGAACTAACGGAGTCATTTTCAACGGTTGCTTCTTCAGAGTTGGAAATGAAAGATTACATAACGGATATTCATTTCCTCAACGGATAAATCTTTAGAAACGAAAATGAACTAACGGAGTCATTTTCAACGGTTATTTCCTCAGAGTAGGAAATGAAGGATTTCACAACGGATACTCATTTCCTCAACGGATAAATCTTCAGAAACGAAAATGAACTAACGGAGTCATTTTCAACGGTTGCTTCCTCAGAGTTGGAAATGAAAGATTACACAACGGATATTCATTTCCTCAACGGATAAATCTTCAGAAACGAAAATGAACTAACGGAGTCATTTTCAACGGTTGCTTCCTCAGAGTTGGAAATGAAGGATTACACAACGGATATTCATTTCCTCAACGGATATTCTTCAGAAGTGAAAAGTGAATAGCTAGTTCATTTTTCCTCAACGGATGCTTCATCAGAATTGGAAATGAATAGGGTTAACTCAGATACATGATAGAACTTGCTGTGATTTCTGTGCACTAAATTCCATAATTATGTATGCATCCATAATTACGTAATTCCTTGCACAGTCCGCACAGTTCGTTTTGTAATGTTGTGGGGAAGGATATAAAACTTGTGATGACGGTGACTAGACTACCATAGGGTCCTTTTAATTAGATCAACAGAGGATCTTCTTAATTAGGCCACTAAGGAGTCCTTTCAACTATATCATCACATGATATCCCTAACCATATTTTTGGATCAATCTGTTTAACTAGACCACTCAAGGGGTCCAATTATAGAATAGTACTTCATAACCCAAGGGACTTAACTACAACGTAGAAGTCCATTAAGGATTGTAAGATAGTACCTTTGGATATCCTACTATGAATCCTTTATACGAAGATATGGAAGATTCTTCGAGGATTTGGATGGATCACATAGAAACACAAAATGTATAAGAAAACACATAAGCACAAAATCACATAATTGTTTGACTTGTTTATTAATTTGTTATCTTTGGACGCGGATACTTAAAGCACACCAGGAATCCAATTCGTGGATTTCATTTGGCACTTTAATCATTTCAAGAATCTATCTATGAAGATAGGATAATCTTAAAAGGAATTCGGCTTTGTCCTTATTGAATTGTGATGTACGTATTGGATCATACAAAGAATTCAATTAAGGGCTCCGATGAATGATACCCATCCACAAGGATCTAATTATGAGGATAGAAAGATCCTACATGGATTTTTGGAGTTTGTGTAACGAGAGTGTTCCGACACCTTGCACTAGGCGTGCTTACGTCGATACACAAGGTAGAAAGTTCATGAGGTTGAGGCGCCAGATATGTCAAGCGACATATGAAGCAGAGTTTGAAGGTTGAGTAGCAGCAGGATTTGTAACAGCTTTGCTTTGGATTGCAAAGCGGCACATGTTAACCAAATGTCTCCATCGTCCACCGTGGGTACATTTGTAACAGGGTATTTGATTTGTATGATGATAGTGGCATTGGTTGCACCAAGGAGCAGTTCCCTTATACGGCTTCATCCCTGAGACAAGTCATGGTGATAGCTAAATCAACGGTCTTCTGGAGTACGACGCCTATTTGTTGGGAAATTGTAGCACCTGGTCCGGACACTCGAGTCTTGTTGCGATGAAGAGGCACAATGAAGAAAATGGAAGACATAGGAGGAAACAAGTAAAAGATAGTCAAAAGAAAATGACAACGCATGAAGATTGCGACCATTTGTTTGTTACCAAAGGCAAACAAATGAGACAGTGACTAATCAAAGTAAGCGGGTCAATATAATGTATCGCGAAGACATGCTTGCCTATAAGTGAACACTCATCCCAAGAATTCCCAGGTAAGCACAACTGGTCTCGCGTCTGATGAGATGTATACGAAGTGCTTGCCTAGACAGAAAACCCAGAATACAGGCATTCACCCTTCCAGTTTGCACGTGTTCACATTATTAGAAACCCAAAACCTTGACGAGAGTTTTGAAAACTCAAAGGGTTCAAAACCTTATAATCAATCATCCTAGAACAGATGATTAGTTTTCGAAGCGGTTTTGAAATTTATGTTCTTGTTGTGGTCGTCGCCTAAGGATAGGTGACGGTATTGTTTTATGACTAAACACAAGTAAACTCGCGTTAGGGTCCTAAGAAGGTTATAGACTAGGTCAAAGCATTACTAATAACCTAATTCCCTATAACCATTGGCTCTGATACCATCTTTTCTGTCACACCCCGACCACGTAGAACATACAAAACGTGGCGGAAACGTCGGGGAGTGTTGTAACAGAATTAATGTTTCACAACCATGGAAATTAAAGTTTCGTTTTATTGATTAAAAGTGTTACAATGTCTTAACAACCAAAGAAATACAATAATATTAACTAGTCTTGCATCTTTTAATGTCACTAAAGCCCAAGTCTGTCTATGTGTATCTTGATCATCTTATGCAACAGTTCCTGAAAAACACATGTGAAAATAGGTACGTCAGCATAAAAATGCCGGTGAGATACATAGGTTTTGTGAAAATAGGTTTCATGACTTTTGTTTTAAGAAAATGTTTAGTCATGAACCTTGTTATTTGCTTTGTTTTGTAAATCATTTGAAAATCGATAAGATCAGATGATATGTATAATAATGTATGGTTAAATGAATAACCATGTAAAATGAGTTTGTATTAGATAAGTTGTTTGTAAATCAATGTCTTGTGAAAAATATGTTATTTGTATAAAATGTTCTATGTCTCAACCTGAAATGATTCAGATAACGCTACAATATGTAATACCATACAAACACTTATATATAGGAAGTACCAGCGGCGTATCCACCATGCTTGTATCATATTACACACGCATCGTTACTTAATCACTTAATCAAACCAAACCAAACAATGTAAGATGTCTATGTTTAAACCAATTGCCAAATGTATTGAATAATATGTCAAAATGTTTATGTCAAGATGTAAACCATGTAATGTGTAACCAAAATAATATGTATGGCTAGTGAAATGTATAAACTAAACCATATGCACAAAAACATAGTATTGAAGTAAAACTTCGTTTAAATCAAAGTTATGCTTTGTGTAGTAAATGCATGATCAATGTAAATCATGTAATATGCGTCCAAAATGTAAGTATGTGATGAATAACAAATGTACTAAGTATGAAGAACAATGCAACGATTGAACATACATAGCATGTGAACTGTACTAAGTATGCAACAACAGACATACGTAGCATGCGACCTGTACTAAGTATGCAACAATAGACATACGTAGCATGTGATGTAATGTAAAACAATGTACTAAGTAATGCACACAATGGCACACCTAGTATGAAATGTAAATGAAATCATGTACTATAATGTACTAATGAACATAACAAGTATATGATGTGAAAACAGGAAAGCTTGAAAGTAGCAAGTAGGCACATGTGTTCCACCCCAAAACGTTTGGAAAAACAGTAAAAGTGGGGTCTATGTACTCACTTGAGATTGCTTAGTAGTCCTTGAGTAACAACCAAACAATGCTAGAGATCGCGGATATCAAACGGCACCTAATATAGGTAACTACATTAATAACCCGAACCTAAATCGGAAGACTGGGTAGCATGAGGGTTTGTAAACCAAATGAGTGTAGGAACTCATGTGATATGGTTAATCAAAGCCTACATACTAAATGAAACTTAACCTAAGTGTTATCGACCCATTACGACCCGTTTAGGTAGCTTATGCTACTTTAACGCGTCGTTCGCGTAAAACGCGTTCGGAACGCCTAACTAGCCCTATGACAAGTGTTATATGCCTAAACATGTTACATAATCAGTTATGTGGCAAAAGTTTAGGTTACATATGCTAAATTACCAATTATGCATGAAAAGGGTATTCTGGTAATTTACCTAAGGCATATAAACTACCTATCATACAACTACTCAAACGATGTGACCATAGGGTATAACCTCGGAAGGTTATTCCCTATACACTATGGTCACCTAATGTGGTTGGTCGGATCCTAATGATCGACCAAATGGGTCGAGTTCGAAGGTATAGGCGATTTATCAGATCGCCTACCCTACGACTCTAGACAACGTGGTAATCAGTGGGCATAGTCCCAAGGGACTATGACCAACGTGATTACACTCACGTTGCGAAGTTCAAACGAACTTCGCATTGACCATTACTGGTCAACGCTGAAAGTCAAACAAAGTTTGACTTTCTGACTCGAAAAGCAATAAAATAAGGAAAAGAACGAAAGAATACTTACGAAGGGTCCCCGAATGCTAATCCCGATCCAAGAACTCAGGTATGAAACAATGGTTTCAACTTAGAGCTCTCAAATCAGAATTCTAGTGGGTTTAGAGGTTGTGGGGGTGGGGTATTTATAGTTTTCGGGTAACCGTTAAGATCGTTTCATGGAATCCGTGCTTGTATCTTGTGCGTATACTTGTCGGAAACTCATGGAAGCTAAAAATGATGTTTATCGGCTGATTAGGCAAGTGGGAAATGTGTGGGTGTGGATCAAACAGCTGGAAGTTGCTGACTGTTCGTTCTAATCTGATCAGGAAGGCTGACGCGGGCCGCCTAAGATTTAAGCTTGGCTGAGGCGGGCCGCCTAGCTCTTCAGATCAGAAAAAAGTTTCAAATTTGACAGTTTCAGCCCCTGCACGTGTTTAAGGCCTTTTCCGACACTTCTAAGGCCCGTAAATCCAACTTTAAGGCCCTACAATGTTGCCTAAACATTTTGGACATGAAACATGCTCAAAAATATGTCGGGTGTTGGTTCGTTTGGTCGTACGAACGCGATGTTCGCTTAATTACGACGGAATGCGCACAAGTGCGAAAAACGATCCAAATGACGCGACGAATGGATTTTTGGCAAGCCAAACACTAAAGCATAATATAGTCATGCTTACATAAATTTTTGGATGTCCGGATGTATTCAGAACGTAAGTTATGCGCGAAAATGCAAACTTGTGCACTTTTTGACACTTTTAGTCCCTGAATGACACAAAAGTTTATTTTAGCATACCGAACACCTCAAAGCCTATTTCTAAGCTATGTAAAGGATATTTATGGTATGTTTAACTTATGGTCATGTTCCGGAATGTCTGTTACAGTTCAAATTGGCATACTTTCGCAGTTTGTCAACTTTAGTCCCTGTAAGCGATTAAACTTTGATTTCACCACACCAAACCTTCCAAAACTTATATCTAAGTTATGTAAAGGTTATATAAGATATGTTAAGCCTATTTCACTATTCCAGAGTGTTTGTTGCATTAAACTGGTTATATTTACGTATCAGTGCGCGTATAACCTTCCAGAAAGCGATTTAGAGCTTGAAATCAAACAAGAATTGATATGTGCAAAAGATACACATATTTATACAGATCCCAAGTATGAAATACAATATTTCATTGGCTCGGTATTTGTTTGATGGTCGCGGTGACACAGGTGTCACAGTTCACAACGTCTTTCACGTGTCGAATCTGAAGAAGTGTATGTCAGATGAGACCCTCATAGTTCCTTTGAAGGAACTCACTATCGACGAACAGTTACACTTCGTTGAGGAACCTGTTGAAATCACGGACCGGGATGTTAAGGTCCTCAAGAACACGAGAATCCCTCTTGTACGAGTTCGTTGGAACTCCCGTCGCGGCCCAGAGTTCACCTGGGAGCGTGAAGATCAAATGAAACTCAAGTATCCCCAGTTATTCGGAACCAATGCAACTACTACTGAGGCTGAAGCTACTACTGCAGAATTTCGGGACGAAATTCCAAATCAACGGGGGGATGATGTGACACCCCAGGAAAACCAGTGAATGATACAACTTACCTAGCTTCCTCAGTAACCGCATGCTAAATTTCGGGATGAAATTTCTTTCAAGTTGGGGATAATGTGACAACTCGAGTTTCCGACTTTCACTTTCGCATTAAATGCACGTTGACTTTGACTGTGTAGTTGTTTGACTTGATTGACTTGTAATGTACACATTGTGTTATGATGAAACAAATTGTGTTTGCTTGATTTAGTGTTTGGTTGTATATGTATAACATGAGACTTAATAGGAAAACACTTAAACTATTAACCTGTGAACGAACTCCGACGAAACAAGTGATTCGTCGTGACCCAACCCGACGAAACAGATTGTGTTCCGCCGAAGCCCAGTAAGGGCCCAACACGTTACGTAATTATATACCGGACTTTCTGTTTCATTCGTCACTTTAGCAAGAACAGAAAACCCTAGAACTCTTCTCCTCTCACTTGCACCCGACGGCGAACATCACCATCTCACATTCGGTTAGTATATCTGTCTTTAAGCTATGAATATATGTGTTTGTTGATTTTGATGTATGTCTTTTGGCCGATCTGCAAGTGTAGGATTATAGTTCATATTTGTTCGACACCATTAAATGTAATTGGTCCAATCAAAAGTGTCCACTAATTCACAAAACTCAAGTAAGCCGATCATGATACATAAATATGGTCTGACATGATGCTCTCGATCTAATCAAAGGTGAATAACCTTGACAAAAACGGCGGCCCATGTGTTGAGCAAATCAAACAACCTAGTGACATTTTGGATAAGGTTGTCATAAGAATCTTTTGTATATTAAATGAATAAGAACCACATGACCGGCTTTGCATTCATATTTGCACATGAATTTGACAGAAAGCATGTGAATGAGTTTGATATTGGAGGTCCAATGAGAAACTTTGGTTATGCAAATTTTGGTCCAATGAGGTTGGGCGGTGGTTGCTAGATGTCGGCCACTAGGGCATTTAGATTTTTATGACATTGTTTTTTTTATTGCTGAAACAGATCCGACGAAACACATGTGTTTCGCCGAGGGATCTAACGACGAAAGGGAAGTGTTTCGTCGAAGGGTTTCACGGCGAAACACCCCTTTCGCCGACTGGGTAAACTGTTTGGTAATTTGATTCCATTAAGACTTAACTGGGTTAGTTAACTGCTGTTATGTATAAAAGCAATACTTGTATGATTACCAATACGTGCAATGTGATACTCAGTGTTATTGATGCGATGTTCATGATGATTATGTTTACGTGCAAACAACTTGAATACAAACTGATTATGTATACGTGCATACCTTAGGACGTGATTGATTAACTGTGAGCACATACTTAGCATACCGAGCAAAACAAGGTGAGTTCACACTCTTACCAAGGCATGGGATTCCCGGGGTTGGGAATGGGATTGAATGATTTCATGTACTTACTTCACTACTAGAATACGCACCACTGTCCTCTGGTTGGGAAGGACACCTATAGATACAGCTAGACTGGTAATACATGGGAAGCCCCCACTACTCTTCGCACGCATGCCTGGGATGGCCGCGATACAAATACTAATCTTCGCACACATGCCTGGGTTGGCCGCGATACAATCATTAAACTTCGCAAACATGCCTGGAGGGCCGCGATACAAATATAACTAGTCTAGAAAACATAGGAAACCCCCATGAAACTTCGTAAACATGCCTAGAGGGCCGCGATACCATTACATACGACACATGATTACTAAACGAACTTATGATTTACGATACGAACACTATAATTGAACAACCAACTGTGAACTCGCTCAACTAGTTGTTGACTCTCTGTTACATGCCTTGCAGGACCATAGGTACTCTTGGAGCTTGCACGGGAGGCGCGGTCGTTGTGGGCACGGATTTTGGATGTTATGATACACTCTTTTGTGACACTTCAACTTAATACTTATGTTGGGTTTTTACATTATTGCTTCCGCTACACACTTGTTTATGTTTGGTTTTGAAAACACCTATCGTATTGATGAACGACTTTTACTATTTACTTATATGTTCAATATGATTGGTGGCTTGATCTTGGTCAGTCACGCCTCCAAGCGGTGGTACTCTGCGTGTGGATTTTGGGGGTGTGACACATATGGCTAGAAGTTGCAAAGGGTTGCAATTGTCAAACGTTGACTACCTTGTTAATTTAAATAATGGGATAAAGGTCACCTAACCAATATTTAAATGTAACGTTGGATTCTAGATTTTAATTATTAATTGTCTATGAGTCATAAAAGGGTATTAATGATTAAAATATAATAATATCGAAAAAACTAAAATTGAACCTTGTTAAATTTTTAGATGGCCACTAACAATATTACCCAAACCGTCCGTAACCTATCACTAGAAACAATCCTTGAAAAGGATCGTCTCAATCATAACACCTCATGGATTAATATCGAAACTTAAGAATCGTTCTCAAGTAAGAAAAGATATCCTATGTGTTGAACGATCCTAATCCTGATGAACATCTTATGGAAGATAAGGATGCCTATAACGATTGAATTAAGTATATCAAGGATACTATGCAAGCCTCTTGCCTCATGTTAGGAATTATGATTCCCGAGATTCAAAAGGATTTTGAACATCATGAGCATACGACATGATTAACCAATTGTAGGAAATGTTCCTAAGGGTAGAATGCTTCGAAACGGTTCGAGCGCTTCATGCATGTCGAATGGAGAAAACCCAATCGGTCTCATCTTATGTCTTTAAGATGAAAAGCCACATTGATCGCCTCGAAAGGCTCAATATGGGTAAAAGGGATTTATACATTCTAACGATCAACGAGGGTGACAACAAGAAAGGGTATCACCCCGACACCATAGCAAATGTTGCAAATGGAAACGCGAAATTCAAAGGGAAAGGAAAAAGAAAGGCTAAATCGGAACCACCGAAACCAAAATATAAGAAGGCAAAGGTTGCCTCAAACTATCCATACTTTGAATATGATGAGATAGGAAATCTTGAAAAGGAATTGTCCAACCTATCTCAAAGAGATGAAAAACAAGAGGGATGCTCGGCAAACCTCAGGTACAATCTTTATAAAATATATTGACCTTAATGTTATTTCTTCAATCACGTGGGTATTAGATACTGGATGTGGAACTCATGTTTGCAATTTGTTGCAAAATGGTTAAAAAGAAATAAGCATTAAAAGAAGGGAGACACTAGTCTCTTCATGGGCAATGGAGCGAAAGTTCAAGTTGTAGCCCGATGATACTATGTTTTGAAACTTCCAAATGGTTTGGAAATTGTTTTGTATTGTGTGCTCCTAGTTTGACTAGGAACATTATTCAAGTTTCTCTTATAAGACAATATGGTTTTGATTTAAAGTTTGTAAACAATGACATTTATATTTCGATGAATGACATGTTTTACTTTAAAGTTATGCCTTGAAATGGTATTTATTAATTGGTTCATGATAATACATCATTTGATGGTTAACTGTACCAAGCAATCACCAAGAAACTCAAAAATTGGATTTGAGTAAGACCTATCTTTGGCATTATCGCCTTGGTCATATAAATAGAATCACACACAAACACTTCAAAAGAATGGTCTTTTGGAAACAAATGAAATTGGTTCATTTGATATCTGTGAATCTTGTTTAAAAGGTAAAATGACTAAGAAACTCTTTAGTGGGAAAGGGCAAAAGATTTACACATTTGGATGTATGTAATCATTTTAAGCCAATGACTAGGAATGGTGAAAGATACTTCATTACTTTTACCGACAACTATAGTAGTTATAGTTATGTGTACTTGCTAAGACACAAAGTTGAAGTTTTTAAATGTTCAAAGCCTTCAAAAGGTGAAGTACAAAATCAACACAATCAAAGTTATTTGTTCCGATAGAGGAGGAATCGAACTCTATTTGGATATGGTTCGATCTATGATGGCTAGGAGCGCATTATCTCTATCATTTTGGGGTTACGCTTTGCTCTCCGCGGCCCGTACATTCAATATGGCCCAAACCAATAAAGGGGATAAGAAACCTTTTAAAATATGGCATGGAAGGGCTCCATCATTATCATATTTAAAGGTATGGGTTGTGAAGCTTATGTGAAGCAATACACCCCAAACAAATTAGAAGGACGATCCACTAAGTGTATCTTTGTAGGGTATCCTAAAGATGAATTAGGATAATAATTCTAGGATCCAACAGAGCAAAAGGTATTTGTTGCTCGAAAGGCTGAGTTCTTGGAAGCTAAGTTCCTTGTGGAAGGAATTAGTAGAACAGTTGTCACACCCCGACCACGTGGAACATACAAAACGTGGCGGAAACATCGGGGCGTGTTGCAACAGAATTAATGTTTCATAACCATGGATATCAAAAGTGTTTCGTTTTATTAATCATTGAATAATTACATCGTTTGGAAATCTAAATACACAATTTAAACGTAATCTATCATTGTTATTTAGTCACTAAGGCCTTGTCCAGTCCTATGTGAGCATGCATCTTATCAATCGATATCATTCAATCAATACCTGAAACATATGTGAAAACGAGGTCAGCAAAGAAATGCTGGCGAGTACATAGGTTTTGTAGGAGTGTCGAAATCATGGCTAGTTTAGATGTTGCAATACTTTATTTAAAAACCTTGTTTTGAAAAGAGTATAATATTGCAACTTAATTAACCAACTCAAATCAAGCGGGTTATAATTTGTAAAACTTCGTAGCCATGACTCTTAACTCAAAAACATTTGTTTTAGTAAATTATTTGGAAAAACAATGATAAGTTCAGGTGATATGTATAAATAAGAAAATAAAGCATGATTAAATGAATAACCATGTAATATGAGTTTGTATAAGATAAGTTGTTTGTAAATAAATGTCTTGTGAAAAGTACGTTACTTGTATAAAATGTTCTATGTCTCGAGCTGAAATGATTCAAATAACACTACAATATGTAATACCATACAAACACTTATATATAGGAAGTACCAGCGGCGTATCCACCATGCTTGTATCATATTACACACGCATCGTTACTTAATCACTTAATCAAACCAAACCACCAAAGTAATGTTCATGCCCAAATGTAAATCATGTAATATGTATAATCAAATTAATATCGTATATCGCTTTGAAGCCAATCGTTTACCCAATCGTTACCCAATCGTTAAAACATCGTGTGAAAACCCAATCGTTAATCGTTTAATTCGTTTTAGGTCGTGAAACTACTTATGTGGTCGTCTCGCTAATAACATTCAAACCTTCTTGACTTTCGTCGCTTCTCGATTTCGTCGCTTCTCGATTTCGTCGCTTCTCGATTTCGTCGCTTCTCGATTTCGTCGCTTCTCGTATTCGCATTAACAAACCTCCATAGGGTAAGTTAACACTTACAGATTCAGTCGCTACCCACAACACCCACACATAACCACGGGTGCAGTAAATAACGGGATTTGTCAGATCCTATGGTACCATAACCTAATACTGGTCGGCTTGATCATTGCTAATGAATGTCATTTGTTATGTAACTACAACCAACAAGTTTGTTCACTTTATGAAATCGTTATTAGTTTTGTATAAATCGTCTTAATCGTTTTTGAAACCATTGTTATAACATCGAAAACATTTAGCACATATGAGTCACCCCAAAACAATTGAAAACAGTAAAATAGGGGAATAATGTACTCGCCTGATAATGCTTGGAGGTCTTGAACAACAACCAAACAAAGCTAGAGGGAGCACGGAATCAGTCGGCAAACTAAAACTATATAAATAAACCGGACTTAAATCGGGAGATCGGATAGAATGAGGCTTGGTAAACCAAATGAGTATTGGAACTCATATGATATGGTTTAACAAGGCCTACATACTACAATGAAACCTAACCTAATTGCTTACGACCCATCGCGACCCATTAAGGTAACATATGCTACTTTAACGCGTCGTGCGCGTGAAACGCGTTCGGACCGTCTAACTAGTCCTATGACAAGTGTTATATGCCTAAACATGTTACATAATCAGTTATGTGACAAAAGTTTAGGTTACATATGCTTAATTACCAATTATACATGAAAAGGGTATTCTGGTAATTTACCTAAGGCATATAAACTACCTATCATACAACTACTTAAACGATGTGACCATAGGGTATAACCTCGGAAGGTTATTCCCTACCTACTATGGTCACCTAATGTGTTTGGTCGGATCCTAATGATCGACCAAATGGGTCGAGTTCGAAGGTATAGGCGATTTATCAGATCGCCTACCCTACGACTCTAGACAACGTGGTAATCAGTGGGCATAGTCCCAAAGGACTATGACCAACGTGATTACACTCACGTTGCGAAGTTCAAACGAACTTCGCATTGACCATTACTGGTCAACGCTGAAAGTCAAACAAAGTTTGACTTTCTGACTCGAAAAGCAGTAAAATAAGGAAAAGAACGAAAGAATACTTACCCAGGGACCCCGAATGCTAATCTCGATTCAAGAATCTCAGGTATGAAACAATGGTTTCAACTTAGAGTTTCTAAAATCAGAATTCTAGTAAGTTATGCAATGGGGGGCATGGGGTATATATAGATTTCGGGTAACCGCTAGGATCGTTTCTTGAATATCGTGCCACGATCCAAGCCGAACACTTGTCACAATGTTGTGGTGGCTAAAATGTTGTTCTTATCCGCTGACTAGACGATAGGAAACGTGTGGACACGAATCAATTCAGTTGCAAGTTGCAAAACAAACATTGAATCTGGTCAGAAGGGCTAATGCGGCCCGCTTTAGATTTAGGCAAACACAATGCGGGCCGCTTGGGGCCTCTGATCTGCACATATGTTTCAGAAATGACAGTTTAGGTCCCTGCACGTGTTTAAGGCCATTTTTGACACGTTTAAGGCCCGTTAACCCCATTTCAAAGCTCTAAAATGATGTTAAAGTATAGGGAACTTAAAATGTGTTCAAAAATATCTCAGATGTCGGTTCGTTTAGCCGTACGAACGCGATGTTCGCTTAATTACGACGGAATGCGCATAAGCGCGAAAAACGAACCAAATGACGCGACGAATGGATTTTTTCTTATGCCGAACACTAAAATAAAATATTTTAGTGTTTACATAAATTTTTGGATGTCCGGATGTATTCAGAACGTAAGTTATGCGCGAAAATGCAAACTTGTGCACTTTTTGACACTTTTAGTCCCTGAATGACACAAAAGTTTATTTTAGCATACCGAACACCTCAAAGCCTATTTCTAAGCTATGTGAAGGATATTTATGGCATGTTTAACTTATGTTCATGCTCCGGAAGGTCTGTTACAGTTCAAATTGGCATACTTTCGCAGTTTGTCAACTTTAGTCCCTGTAAGCGATTAAACTTGATTTCACCACACCAAACCTTCCAAAACTTATATAGAAGTTATGTAAAGGTTATTTAAGGTATGTTAAGCCTATTTCACTATTCCGGAGTGTTTGTTGCATTAAACTGGTTATATTTACGCATCGGTGCGCGTATAACCTTCCAGAAAGCGATTTAGAGTTTGAAATTGAACAAGAATTGATATGTGCAAAGGATACACATATTTTTACAAATCCCAAGTATGAAATATAATATTTCATTGGTTTGGTATTTGTTTGATGGCCGTGAAGGCACAGGTGTTACAGTCTCCCCTACTTTAGGAAATTTCGTCCCGAAATTTATTTAGAGGAAACTTGTGAGAGTTAAAATATGAAGTTGAAAAGATCGAACAATATTGATTAGGGTTATGAACTTCTAGTAACTTTAATAACATCATAATTGCAATGTAAGAGGGATACTTATATACAAGTATATAAAGCGTCATTGGTGCGTCCACCGTACCTCCATTACATCGTTCTCATTTCGTTATTGTTGTCACTATCGGCTCTTACACATAATAAATCTTACTGGGTTTACCGTGCACTGAATCTCATAATTATGTGCGCTTCCATAATTAGACAATTCCTTGCATAGTTCACACAGTCTATTTTATAATGTGTAGGGGAAAACCAAATGACAATCCTGTGATGAGTGTAACTAGACCGCCATTGAGTCCTTTTGATTAAATCAATGATTGATCTAAATAGACTATCAAGGAGTCTGTTCAGCTACATCACTAGATGCCATTCTTTGATCAAATTGTGAATCAATCTTTTTGACTGGACCACTAAGAGGGTCTCTTATCGAATCATGAAATGGTACTATATAACCCAAGGGTCTTAACTACCAGGTAGAAGCCCATAAGGATTTAAGGTAGTACCTTTTGAATATCCTACTATGAATCCCTCATATGAAGATATGAAAGATTCTATGAGGATTTGAAAATCGGATCACACAAAAACATAAAGGAGAACACATAACCACATAGTCGCATAATCGCTTATTCGTATAATCGTTTAATCGTATAATCGTTTAATCGTATAATCGTTTAATTTGTTATCTTTGGACATGGGTATTTAAAGCATACTAGGAATCCAATCCGTGGATTTCATTTGGTACTTTAAATATTTCCAAGAATCTAACTATAAAGATAGAAAGATTCAAAAAGAAAATTCGATTTCGATTCTAGGAACCGAAATGTTCGAATTAAGGTACATAAAGAATCCAATTAAGGACTCTGATTTGAATGATGATCATCCACAAGGATCTAATTGTAAAGATAAAAAGATCCCATATGAATTTTAGAAGTTGAAGATGTTTTGAAATCTTGCACTGGATGTGCTTAAGTCAAAACATGAAGTTGAAATGCTTATGAAGTTGAGATGCTAGATATGTCAAGGCGACATATGAAGCAGAATTTGAAGGTTATGTAAATGTACAAGGAAAATATTTTTGAAAACTGTGCATGGGGTTCTTTTAAGAAAAATGTTTTTGAAACCTTATATATAATATTTTGAAATCATAAAGTACGTGTATTAGATAGATATTTTTACAAAAATATTTTAAAATCATGCAAGATAAATTTTGAAATTATGTATAAGGTTTTTGAAAATATGAATGATGCTTTTCGAAATCATGCACTTGATAAGAAAATGTATTGTGTTAATATTGTCTTCAGACTATATGAAATATTTTGAAATTAGAAAGGTTGGTTTTGATAACATGGCCAATGTTTTTGAAATAACATAGACAATGCATCTAGAAAAATTGTTTTCAAACTATATGAAATGTTTTGAGATCATGAAGATTGTTTTGAAATACTGGTACTGTGTATGTTTGAAAAATCAAAACGTAATGGGTATGAGATTTGAAGATACCCTTAGTTATCTAACCAAGGATTTAAAGGCACAGATGTGCGAAAGGCACGATTACTCATAATATCTCTTAATTTTCTGTACTTTGTTTCTTAGAGTGAAACGAGTACTTAAAATTTTCGAGGGAATCATGAGCAATCATTTGAAAGAGAGAAATCACAAGAGTAGTTTGTAAGGTACATAGTTCCTTGATGTAGGTATCATAGGAAAAACCATACACACCTAGCAGGGGGTTGAGTTGGTTGGTTGGGAACGGTTCGACCATTGTGAGCGACCACAGCGAACTTCTGAGAAGCCTTTCGCTTCTTTGACTTCTTAGGGAATTGTTCATCCATGGTCTTTGATTCCCCGATTGGTTCATTGGCTGATGGTGTTGTCGCCTGACTAGGTCCTGCCTGTCTTGGTGACTCTTGAGTGGCTTCATCCTGGAGATGATACATGGCAGTAGCTAATTCAACAGTCTTCAGGACTACTTCGCCTATTCGCTGAGCGAATTTTGGCTGCTTGCTCAGATATTTGGGCGTCATCGTGATGAAGAGACAGTCTTGAAGAAAAAGAAAGGCATAGGGAGAAACAGGTGAAAGGTTTTTTTTTTGGACAATCAAAACAGAATGATAACGCATGAATATTGCGATCATTTGTTTGTTACCTAAGGCAAACAAATGAGACGGTGACTGATCAAAGTAAATGGGTCAAAAATAATGTATCGCGAAGACATGCTCGCCTATAAGTGAACACTCACCCCAAGAATTCCCAGGTAAGCACAACTGGTCTCGCGTCTGATGAGATGTATACGAAGTGCTTGCCTAGACAGAAAACCCAGAATACAGGCGTTCACCCTTCCAGTTTGCACGTGTTCACATTATTTAAAACCCAAAATCTTGACGAAGTTTTGAAAACTCAAAGAGATTCAAAACCATATAATAGAGAGTTCAAAACCTAGTAATCAATCATCCTAGAACAGATGATTAGTTTTCAAAGTGGTTTTGAAATTTATGTTCTTGTTGTGGTCGTCGCCTAAGGATAGGTGACGGTATTGTTTTATGACTAAACGCAAGTAAACTCGCGTTAGGGTCCTAAGAAGGTTATAGACTAGGTCAAAGCATTACTAATAACCTAATTCCCTATAACCATTGGCTCTGATACCATCTTTTCTGTCACACCCCGACCACGTGGAACATACAAAACGTGGCGGAAACATCGGGGCGTGTTGCAACAGAATTAATGTTTCATAACCATGGATATCAAAAGTGTTTCGTTTTATTAATCATTGAATAATTACATCGTTTGGAAATCTAAATACACAATTTAAACGTAATCTATCATTGTTATTTAGTCACTAAGGCCTTGTCCAGTCCTATGTGAGCATGCATCTTATCAATCGATATCATTCAATCAATACCTGAAACATATGTGAAAACGAGGTCAGCAAAGAAATGCTGGCGAGTACATAGGTTTTGTAGGAGTGTCGAAATCATGGCTAGTTTAGATGTTGCAATACTTTATTTAAAAACCTTGTTTTGAAAAGAGTATAATATTGCAACTTAATTAACCAACTCAAATCAAGCGGGTTATAATTTGTAAAACTTCGTAGCCATGACTCTTAACTCAAAAACATTTGTTTTAGTAAATTATTTGGAAAAACAATGATAAGTTCAGGTGATATGTATAAATAAGAAAATAAAGCATGATTAAATGAATAACCATGTAATATGAGTTTGTATAAGATAAGTTGTTTGTAAATAAATGTCTTGTGAAAAGTACGTTACTTGTATAAAATGTTCTATGTCTCGAGCTGAAATGATTCAAATAACACTACAATATGTAATACCATACAAACACTTATATATAGGAAGTACCAGCGGCGTATCCACCATGCTTGTATCATATTACACACGCATCGTTACTTAATCACTTAATCAAACCAAACCACCAAAGTAATGTTCATGCCCAAATGTAAATCATGTAATATGTATAATCAAATTAATATCGTATATCGCTTTGAAGCCAATCGTTTACCCAATCGTTACCCAATCGTTAAAACATCGTGTGAAAACCCAATCGTTACCCAATCGTTACCCAATCGTTAAAACATCGTGTGAAAACCCAATCGTTAATCGTTTAATTCGTTTTAGGTCGTGAAACTACTTATGTGGTCGTCTCGCTAATAACATTCAAACCTTCTTGACTTTCGTCGCTTCTCGATTTCGTCGCTTCTCGATTTCGTCGCTTCTCGTATTCGCATTAACAAACCTCCATAGGGTAAGTTAACACTTACAGATTCAGTCGCTACCCACAACACCCACACATAACCACGGGTGCAGTAAATAACGGGATTTGTCAGATCCTATGGTACCATAACCTAATACTGGTCGGCTTGATCATTGCTAATGAATGTCAATTGTTATGTAACTACAACCAACAAGTTTGTTCACTTTATGAAATCGTTATTAGTTTTGTATAAATCGTCTTAATCGTTTTTGAAACCATTGTTATAACATCGAAAACATTTAGCACATATGAGTCACCCCAAAACAATTGAAAACAGTAAAATAGGGGAATAATGTACTCGCCTGATAATGCTTGGAGGTCTTGAACAACAACCAAACAAAGCTAGAGGGAGCACGGAATCAGTCGGCAAACTAAAACTATATAAATAAACCGGACTTAAATCGGGAGATCGGATAGAATGAGGCTTGGTAAACCAAATGAGTATTGGAACTCATATGATATGGTTTAACAAGGCCTACATACTACAATGAAACCTAACCTAATTGCTTACGACCCATCGCGACCCATTAAGGTAACATATGCTACTTTAACGCGTCGTGCGCGTGAAACGCGTTCGGACCGTCTAACTAGTCCTATGACAAGTGTTATATGCCTAAACATGTTACATAATCAGTTATGTGACAAAAGTTTAGGTTACATATGCTTAATTACCAATTATACATGAAAAGGGTATTCTGGTAATTTACCTAAGGCATATAAACTACCTATCATACAACTACTTAAACGATGTGACCATAGGGTATAACCTCGGAAGGTTATTCCCTACCTACTATGGTCACCTAATGTGTTTGGTCGGATCCTAATGATCGACCAAATGGGTCGAGTTCGAAGGTATAGGCGATTTATCAGATCGCCTACCCTACGACTCTAGACAACGTGGTAATCAGTGGGCATAGTCCCAAAGGACTATGACCAACGTGATTACACTCACGTTGCGAAGTTCAAACGAACTTCGCATTGACCATTACTGGTCAACGCTGAAAGTCAAACAAAGTTTGACTTTCTGACTCGAAAAGCAGTAAAATAAGGAAAAGAACGAAAGAATACTTACCCAGGGTCCCCGAAT
Organism: Helianthus tuberosus; assembly: GCA_030545235.1. Classification (NCBI taxonomy): domain Eukaryota; kingdom Viridiplantae; phylum Streptophyta; class Magnoliopsida; order Asterales; family Asteraceae; genus Helianthus; species Helianthus tuberosus. The sequence goes on from CM060363.1 coordinate 135,416,985, forward strand.
GCTAATCCCGATTCAAGAATCTCAGGTATGAAACAATGGTTTCAACTTAGAGTTTCTAAAATCAGAATTCTAGTAAGTTATGCAATGGGGGGCATGGGGTATATATAGATTTCGGGTAACCGCTAGGATCATTTCTTGAATATCGTGCCACGATCCAAGCCGAACACTTGTCACAATGTTGTGGTGGCTAAAATGTTGTTCTTATCCGCTGACTAGACGATAGGAAACGTGTGGACACGAATCAATTCAGTTGCAAGTTGCAAAACAAACATTGAATCTGGTCAGAAGGGCTAATGCGGCCCGCTTTAGATTTAGGCAAACACAATGCGGGCCGCTTGGGGCCTCTGATCTGCACATATGTTTCAGAAATGACAGTTTAGGTCCCTGCACGTGTTTAAGGCCATTTTTGACACGTTTAAGGCCCGTTAACCCCATTTCAAAGCTCTAAAATGAAGTTAAAGTATAGGGAACTTAAAATGTGTTCAAAAATATCTCAGATGTCGGTTCGTTTAGCCGTACGAACGCGATGTTCGCTTAATTACGACGGAATGCGCATAAGCGCGAAAAACGAACCAAATGACGCGACGAATGGATTTTTTCTTATGCCGAACACTAAAATAAAATATTTTAGTGCTTACATAAATTTTTGGATGTCCGGATGTATTCAGAACGTAAGTTATGCGCGAAAATGCAAACTTGTGCACTTTTTGACACTTTTAGTCCCTGAATGACACAAAAGTTTATTTTAGCATACCGAACACCTCAAAGCCTATTTCTAAGCTATGTGAAGGATATTTATGGCATGTTTAACTTATGTTCATGCTCCGGAAGGTCTGTTACAGTTCAAATTGGCATACTTTCGCAGTTTGTCAACTTTAGTCCCTGTAAGCGATTAAACTTGATTTCACCACACCAAACCTTCCAAAACTTATATAGAAGTTATGTAAAGGTTATTTAAGGTATGTTAAGCCTATTTCACTATTCCGGAGTGTTTGTTGCATTAAACTGGTTATATTTACGCATCGGTGCGCGTATAACCTTCCAGAAAGCGATTTAGAGTTTGAAATTGAACAAGAATTGATATGTGCAAAGGATACACATATTTTTACAAATCCCAAGTATGAAATATAATATTTCATTGGTTTGGTATTTGTTTGATGGCCGTGAAGGCACAGGTGTTACAACAGTGGAACTGATGAGGATCAAGAACCACAAGCCGATACACATTTGGTTAAAACTAGCACTCAACAAGAGGTTGTTGAAAACGATCAAGTGGTTGATCAACATACACAAAACGTTCGAAGATCTGGTAGAATTAGTAGTCCGCCTGATAGATATGAAATTTTCATAGATGGATGCTACGTGGTAGATTCGGGTGAACCAACCACATACCATGATGCAATGTCAAAATCCGATTGTGACAAATGGCTTGAAGCCATGAACGTAGAGATGCAATCCATGTATGACAACCAAGTATGGTAATTGGTTGTGCCACCTCTTAACTCCAAAGTAGTTGGAAATAAGTGGGTTTTCAGGAAGAAAACCGATATGCATGGTAACTTGGATACTTATAAAGTGAGACTTGTAGCAAAAGGTTTCACTCAAACTAAAGGGGTTGATTATGATAAGACCTTTTCGCCTGTGGCAATGCTAAAGTCTATTAGGATATTATTTTCCATACCTGCATAATATGATTATGAGATTTGGCAAATGGATGTCAAAATGGCTTTCCTCCATAGATATCTTGAGGAAGATGTCTATATGGTTAAGCCTGAGGGTTTTGTCAATCCAAAACATCCTAACAAAGTATGCAAGTTAAAGAAATCAATCTGTGGATTGAAACAAGCATCGAGAAGTTGGAATCACCATTTTGATGAAGAAATTAGGAATTTTGATTCATCAAGAACGTCGATAAAGCTTGTGTGTTTAAAAAGGCTAGTGGGAGCATTTTTACTTTCTAAGTATTGCATGTCGATGACATTCTACTATATGGAAATGATATTCCAACCATGGTAGGTGTAAAAGCCTGGCTTGGAAGTTGTTTTTCCATTAAGGATCATGGTGAAGTCACCTATATTTTGGGAATAAAGATCTATAGGGATATATCAAGGTGCTTGATAGGTTTAAACTAAAGTGCATACATTGACAAAGTCATGAAAAGGTTCAAGATGGAGAACTCTGTGAAATGTTTGGTATCTATTCAAGAGAGGACAATATTGAGTGCGTCTCAATATCCAAGCTCAAAGGATGAGCAAGAAAGAATGAAAGGAATCCCATATGTGTCTGCTATAGGATCCATAATGTATGCAATGATATGCACTAGACCAGACATGTCATGCGCTTTAAGCATGACGAGAAGATACCAGCGAGTAACGGTCATTGGGTGACTGTTAAAATATATATTGAAATACCTTAGAAGGACTAAGGATATATTTCTAATATATGGATCTGGTGAAGAAGAACTCGTTGTAAAGGGTTATAGGGATGCAAGTTTCGGAATTCGTTGTAAAGGGTTACATGGATACGAGTTTCCAAACTGATCTAGATGGTTCTGGATCACAATCAGGGTAGCATTGTCCACTACATAATCAGAATACATTGCTGCTTCATTGATTGAGATAATTCATATGGATCTGCCACTTGAATTATTGCCGATCTAGGGGTAGTCCCTACCATTCAAGACCCCTAGAGATCTTTGTGATAACGATGGTGCGATTGCTCAAATCAAGGAACCTCGTGCACATCAAAAGACTAGGCACATTGAGCAGAGTTTCAACTACATAAGGGATGAAGTTGAAAAAGGGAAAGATATGTATTCGCAAAGTTCACACTGCTCAAATCAAGGATCCACTCACGAAGCTCCTTAAACGGGCAAAGCATGAAGGGTTATACTTGTCCCTTAGCACTTCGATATTCTAGTGATTGGATTTGATCAATTTTGTATTTGGATATTGGAACAACTATTATTATAACTCTTTATGGTATTTTGAGTTATGTTCCATTTTAGCATGTTTAAATCCGTGAATAAATTGCTTATTCTAAATATCCGTAATCGATCATACTTGTGGGAACAAATATGAATGTAAGACTATTATGAACTTGGATTGGTGGATGTTCATTAGGTATGAATATAGAGCAAAGTGTTGCTGTCAAGGTTCATAGATATTTGTGGGATACAAATATTGTACTGACTCGCTGTCAAATATTACTGCATGGAATCATTTGTGATTGATCATAAGTAAATTTGAGTAAAGGAGAATAACATAGTATCCTCTGACCTGAGATACATATTAGGTCATGATATTCACCAAATATTATACCTTGACTTAGTTCTTCGCCGTCTATAATAAGACAATACATAATGCTAAGCTCAGGTGTGGTACAAGGTGATTGTGAGAGACGTATGTAGTCAAGAAGGGAGTTGTTCCTCTTATTCGTTGAGAGTAAGATGTCTAAGGCCTGCTAAAGTTAAATCAACAGAGAATGATCACACTATGTCTCTGGATTTGACATGACATCTGCAACAAAAGGATAAATGATAGATTCACCTAAATCATGTTCAAGTAAGGGACTTGAAGGGAATGATGTTATTGAATGGCACTTCATCATACGTATTAGGGGTAGTAAACCGTTGTTAGGCGTCATTTACTTCTTGCATCAATCTTCTATGTATCTTGTGCAAGTGGGAGATTGTTGGACTCTGTATGCCCAAGACACATATTAAATTGATGTGGCTAGTACGTTATGATACAAGTCGAGTCATACCCAATAACAAGCTAGACAAACACCTATAATAATTATTTATGATATGATCAAACAAATAAATATTAACACTTAGAATATTTAGAAATTGGTTTTCTAAATAGTTGCACTTAACAAACTAATAAATTATATGGATAATTTATTTTGAAAGAATATTTTATTTTGTTATTTAATGGGTTAAATAACATTTTAAAAAGGTTGTATAAGTCTTGTAAACATAAGGTGTTATATTTTATAAAAGGTTATAAAATAAAACAAGACTTAAATTTATAAAAGATAATTTGAAATTTTTTTATAAAATACACATGTGGGCCGCCACCCCCCCCCCCCCATGGTCTTCCCAAGATTGTTGGTCCAGTGAAATAGCATGCAAATTGTCATATTTGCATGAATTTTGATTGGGTGAAAAGGTGGCAAGTAATCTCTAACATCTTTTAATTCATTTGCATGACAAATGAAAATAAGAAGAACTTGATAACCTCTCTACAAATTTTCAGTCAATATAGTGCCATTTAGGAGATCATTTTCAAGTGAAAGAACTTGTAAAAGGACTCTCAAATTTTCGGCCTAACATGTGGTTGATCAAGAAGTTTTTTTTTCAAGTGCAAAGAACTCTAAAAATGCCCTTTCATTTTCGGCCAAGAGTTGGTTCCAAGAGGGGATTTTTAAGTGAGTTTACATGTGTAGAAATCCTAGCAAAACGTAAGGTGTTTGTTGGAAAGCTTGGGGTATACAAACTTGAGGTCTTTTACTTTGAATATTTCCATTCAAGAATATCATCATCTTCATATTTCTTGCACTTGGAAGGTAGTATTCTTGTAACACCATATGGTTGTGTTTTGATAGCATGCATGTTCGTATATGGATTAGGGTATAGGGTTTTACATATAAAATGAGTTTTATATCAAGAAAGTAACATGTTTTAAATAAATATTCCACTGCGTTTTTATTTTATAAGGATAAAAATAACTTTGATAAACATGTGAAAAACCCAACATATTTCACCCCCGAGAGTTATAAATCCGAAAACAGTTAAGAGAAAAGGGGGACATGAACTGACAAGTTTGCGTCCTGCTGTCTCGTATACTCAAAGGGTTCACTTCCTGGGTCGTATCACTATCTACACACGTACTATGTCTTATTAGCCGTTAAGGTCGTGTAACGACTCTTAGTGTTAGTTATAATTAAGACTTTTTTTTTGAATTTAGGATACCTTGAGTTATACGATTGATGTGCATTATATAATTCCCAATTATATAATTACTAGTTAAAATATGAATATTTTAACTTAAACTATTTTTATTCAATTATTTTAAATATTGTCAAAATAATATATTTTTAACTTGGTTTATTATGTATTTCCACATATATATATTTTACCCAAGTGCGGGTATACTTGTACTTGTGTATTTTCATACTTGTGTATTTTGCATACGGGTATTTTGCCAAGTATTGGTAGTGTATTCCGGTATGTATTTATACGTATTGAGGATACGCATCTTCTTGTATTTATTAAGTATTTTATACCTAATTTTTATTTGATTTTTCCGGAATATTATTTTTATATAATCAAAAATCACCAAATTTATATTCTTAAAATATACATATTTTAAGAGAATTTTTATAGAAAAACATCTATAAACTTTACTTGGCAAAAATAGTATACTTCCATATATTTCTCAAAAATAATATATGTTTAAGATTAACTTAGAAAATATATATATTTCTAGTTTCCACCCAAAATAATATACTTTTGAATTGTTTAAGAAAATATATACTTCAAAAATAACATATTTTCCCCTTTGACAAAATGTGATATATTTTATAATAGTTGTAAAAATTTATATTTTACCGTTTCTTCGGTTTCAAAAATACCATTTGTCACATTTGTCGAATTATGAATTTATTTCCGGAATATATATATATATATATTATAGTCCATATGTCCGTTTGTCCGATTGTCCAATATTCGGGTATAAATTATATACTTATTTTCTTGGGATTTTGGTAATGTTTTCATATTACAATGTTGGTATTTTGGTGTGTTATATTATTTTCAGGTCCCTAAAATAATATAACTACACTACAAAAAAAATGTCATTTAGTGGCACACATTTTTTATGGTATTTAGCCTTTATGCCACTAATTTAGGCTTTAATGGCACTTTACATATGCCATATTTGGTTAACACACATTTTTAATGTCACATAGCTTTTATGCCACTAATTTAGGATTTTAGTGACATTTTGTATATGCCACTGAAACTTAGATAGATTTTTATTGTCACTTTATATGTGCCACTTAAATTTTCAAGAGCTATTACATAAAAAACTTAAATTTTCAAGCATCCTTTCTTCCCTCCTTAAAAACCGTTTAATAAACTTTCTTCTAATCTTTTTTCCTCTCATTTTTTTAATTTTCCCTCTAAACAACTAAAAACTTAAATTTTCAAGCATCCCTTTTTTCCCTCCTTAAAAATCCTTTAATAAAGTTTATTTAAAAAAAATTCCCTCTCATTTTTTTTAGTTTTTCCCTCTGAATAAAAAAAGAAAACTTCAATTTTCAAGCATTACCCTTTAATAAAATTTCTTCTAATTTCTTTTCCCCATCATTTTTTTTAGTTTCCCCTCTAAAGCTTCAACACAATTAAACCATCTACTCCAAAAACAGCGGTTCACCATAATCAATTTCCTTCCCCCAACCCGTCGTCGATTTGGGATCTCATTCACCCAGTTGCACCACCGGAAGTCACCAATGAAGCGGAATTCACCAGTAATTTGCCTGATTCTGTATCCAGTGCACTATATGAAACAACTAGGGTTAGGGTTAGGTCATGCTATGTTCATCTATGTCTTCGTTTTCTCTGCTTGGCAAGTGTGAGTTCCATTTCCCATATTTCAGATCTATCTCCTTTAAAAATGAGTTGTTCTGTGTGATTAGTTGTTCTTTGTGATTAGTTGTTTTGCTTTTATAACGGATCTGAATGTTGATTTCTGTTTTTATATGGATGTATGTGTATTAAGTGTGACTGTTGATCTATAATTGTGTTTCTTTACTTACCCGAGTTGTAATGGAGATTTAGGGTTTGGTTTAGTGCCACACCTCGATATTTCCACGTATTACCGGTGGGTCCGGTGGGGAGTATCGTGACGTAGTTGATATCATCATAGTCAAACAACACAATTTTAAATGCACAGCGGAAGTAAAGGATAAATATATTACAATCCGATATAGAGTAATATCAAAGTATTACAACGGAATGTAAAGGATCCACAGGCGGATCAAATAAAAGATAATAGTTCAACAGATCTTAACATCAAAGCTTGCGAGACTCTTTCTTGATGCTAGGAGTAGCCAGCCTATTCCGATTAGTACCTACACTTAGCCTTTTTTTTTGGGAAAATACGTCAGTTTACACTGGTAAATACAATTTAACTGACTCATTTTGAAAATGTTTTAAGAAAATTGATTTGAATGCACGTGGCACAAAACCTTTTTATAACTTGGGATAATTATTTATATATAAACTTGTAAAAGAATTACATGTTCCTTATGCGTTCAGTAGCCCGGGTTGACACCGGGTTAGAGCTTAATAGACACACCACATGATATAGTCCCGCGGCGGGTTATTCCCGAAACCAGCGGTTATACCTTATTATTTATATATGCACTAATGGGTGTACGCCTACACCCGTGTGCTAAGGTCGTGGCCATTTCGTAAAATGATGCCAAGGATATCCGGGACATGGTCATTAACCCCCAAAGGCTTTAAGCTAACAAAACAATTTAAACAGGACATCTCAATAAATTAACCTTCATACAATTAAAAATTCAATGCCCGACCAAGCGGTATTTTATATACCGTACCCCAAGCCCGTATAGGGAAAATAAGTTAAAAGTATTTACCTGAGCTAAATATAAATTCATTCCCAGCCGTATATCAAATCAGCAAGTACAGATAGCTTTTACTGGGCTCCTAAATCTGGAACGAAGGTTTTTAATAACAGATTAGTTTCCTAACGGGTCTTTAATTAAGCCTATGCTTAGACCGGTTAGTTTTAAAGGGGGATACGTTTCAAAACGCATGATTAAGCGAGAACCGGATTAGAATGTGGTTTCGACCCGACAAGCTTGTATACTTTTGTAATAAGGGTAAACTAAACACATTCTGGATTTTGAGATAGAAATGATAAGGTCTGACCCGTTTCGGCTAATTTATGCAAACTAGTTACATAAGCCGATCCGAATGCGAAAAGTGCGTAACGGGTAACCACATGAGTCATGAACAGGTTTCCTAAGTTAATATTCCTTAAATATGTTGTGATATCAGTAGAGTATCTTCCATTATGCCCAAAACTAGTTTAAGACCAATTTATGCCCCGTAGGGGTATTTTGGTCAATTTAAAGGTTATAAGAGAGTTTAAATATTAATCTGAGTTTTAGGTCTGATATAATCAGTGAATATACTTAATTTAATAAGTTATAACAGTAGGATATTACATATATGTGAAATCTACCATTTATAACCAAACTATGCGCCGAACGGGCATTTGAATAATTTCACCTAAGGTTTAAAGGTCAAATCTGGAAATATGAGTTTAAAACTTCTGCTTACTGCAAAAGTATAATAATTTACTTAAAATATCAGTAGGTATCAAGTCTTATATATATATATATAATAGTTTTAATACATACTATGCGCTTAAAACGCGTAAAAAGACGGTTTTAAGCGATTTTCGGGTTTTATATGAAAAGCTGATATTTTTATTATTCCAGAAGGCTTAAAATATTTTATTTATCATATTAGATCAGTAGAAAAAGGTTTGGTGTCAAAAAGATTTGTAAAACTCATTTTATAGGCTAAAAGGGCAAAACCGACAGTTACCGAATCAAAGCTAGAACCCTATGTTATGCTCAGCCTAAAAATAAATAAAAATCTTCAAAAATCCCAAAATATTATTTCATATCATTAGGTAAAAAGTTTGGTATCAAAAATTGGGTTTAGATAGCTTTATGCTAATTACGCCGTTTAATTAATAAAAAGCTTTTCATTTACGCTAATGAGCATAACTCCTAATCTAGATCTCAAACTGATGTCAAATTTTAGGGACAAGTTTATATATCAGTAATGAAGATTATTGTCCTCTCACATTTTCAAAATTCTCGTTTTAAGGTCAAAAGGGCATAATAGTCAACATTTAGGCATATAACGGAAACATGCATATGAATCGGATAACTAAGGAACCAAGTTGTATAACCTCAGAGGGTTACACTAACCTATAACCTGGTCCTAAAGGAATCCTAAGGCATATCTAAACTAAGCTAAATCGGGTCTGAACTGAAAGTCAAAGCAAAAGTCAAGTTTTGCGACTTTCGGTTCCGAACCGGGCCTTTACTTAGAATTGTCGGGTTGAATCATGCTTAGGCATGTTCAACTAATATTTACCAGGTTATTAAAGTGAGAAAAGTGATTTTATGGCTTTTATTTTAATAGTTATGAATTTTATTTAAAACTAACCCGTTTGACTTTTATTTGACCCGACAATTTAACTAAGTACACGTGGTAATTAGGAGGAGCACTTTTGAGGGTTTAAGACCTACCTAATTGCGGTCACGTAGCCATGTTTGTTACGAACAATGGCTTAACCGTTTAAAATTCAAAGCGTTTATCGAAACGCTTGACTTTTCGGCTATAAACGCTAAACAATTAAACTAAGCATGAAAGGACACTTACCAAGGGTCTAAGCAAGGAGGTTTTGATCCTAAATTCTCAGGTATGAAGAGCAAGGTCTCCAACTTAGAGAATTCAGAAATCAAGTATGAATGAGAGCAAGACCAAGAGGGGTATTTATAGGATTTCAAGAACCGTTAAGATCGTTCCTCGATAAATGAGCTTCGATCTGGTCCGTACATGTGCACCCACTGATTTGTGAAACCATGGGCATCCAAAATAGCCCCTAGAAAGCTTAAAAACCATTTGCAACACCTGGAAATAGCTGGAACAGGCTATAAACTGATTTTTGCAACTCTGGCAGGTTCACGCACCCCGCGTAAGAATCTAAGAGGGCTTACGCGCCCCGCCTGAATGTCTGATCAGCAAACCAAGTTTCAGAAATGGCAAATTTGGTCCCTGTTAGCTTTTAAGGTCACTTTTGGCACGCTTAAGGCCCGTTAAGCTATTTTCAAGGCTCTACAATAATGCCTAAACATAAGGGACATGAAACATGCTCAAGAACATGTTGGATGTCGGTTCGTTTGGCCGTACGGTCACGTTGTTCGTCTAATTACGACGAAACACGGACAGACGCTAAAAACGAACCAAATTACGCGACGAATGAAATTTTATCAAACCAAACACTAAAATAAAATATTTTAGTGCTTACATAAATTTTTGGGTGTCCGGGTATATTCAGAATGTGAGATATGCGCGAAAGTGCAAACTTGTGCACTTTTTGACACTTTTAGTCCCTGCATGACTTAAAGTTTATTTTTGCGCACCAAACACCTCTAAGCCTATATATAAGATACATGAAGGATAATTAGGGCATGTTTAACTCATGGTCATATTCCGGAAGGTCCGTTACCATACGAATCGGCATACTTTAGCAGTTTGACGCAAATAGTCCTTTAATCGCACAAAGTAGCGTGAAATGTCGTTTACTGACATTCAAGACTTCCATGGCCATAATGGGAATTCCCAAGCATATACTTAAATATTACTACACTCTTGTTTGCTTAAATGATCACCGATAGGCGTAGATTCAAAAGTTGACGCTTTAGGTCCCTCTATTGCGCAAACTTGCGCATCTCATCACTTAATAGCATTGAAGCCTCATCTAATCCATATTAGGCATTCTTGAAAGTATTATTAAACATCACGATGCTTCAGATTCGCTAAAAGGTCACTCGGAGGTATAATTAAACATATTGACACTTTTAGCCCCTCTAACTTGCAAAGTTGCGCGTAACTTTACTCATAGGTATAAAAACCTTAGACGGCCAATAGTTGGCATTCCCGAGAGTATAATCAAATATCATGAAGCTCCCGATTTGTTAAAAGGTCACTCAGAGGTAAGAATTAACATGTTGACGCTTTTAACCCTTCATTGCGCAAACTTTCAATTAATTACGCAAACGGCTACACTCGATTGACAAGTGGCTCATTTGTGAATATAAATATCGTGAGAGGTTATTTAGAAACTTATTTTAGGTATGCTAACACTTCCAGTCCTTTCAAAATCAAAGTTTTCGATTTTTCGAAAAATTAGTTCCTTAAATTCAATATTTGACTTCATTAGGGTTTATTACACGTGTCAATACATCATTGGACGTGATTTTACGAGGTGTTACATCCTCACCCCCTTTAAAGCAATCTCGACCTCGAGATTTGTTAAATGCTGGAAGCACTTTTTGTCGCATAATGGACTTAACTTCTATCACATATCTGGAGCCTCTTCAAGCTCCCAAGTTTACCTCTATAATAGGCACATGTATCTTTTTTGGAGCTTCTTAACCTGTCGATCCTCAATCGATACAGGTTTCTCATCATATCATAAATCTGCATATCATTATGTGATAATGCTTCTCGACTTATTGGTGAAACACATCCTTAAATCATTAGTGTGTAATGCATTGGGAGCTCTGCCAAGCTCCTTAAATAGGTTTTAGCTTATAAGCTATTTGATCTTGACACATACGATTCCCTCGAATGATTCTATATATTCAGAGCTTAACTAGCCTGATAATTAACAAATTGGCACACCCTTCCACGGTAATATCTTTTGGTGAACCTTATTTCTTAACACGAACTTAGGAGAGTTGCTACTTTCATTAATCCTGATTTCTTAACACGAACAGATGATCATGAATTTGTATGATCTTATTCGTTGTTTCCAAGGAAACTTTCAGATCCTGATATTTGGACTTACCAATTCTTTGTCTAACAATAATTGTTTAAAATTCCATCTATACAAGGTCTCCAAAGGAGCAGCCTTGATACTTATATGACATCTATTATAGAAAAGCTCATTTTAAGGTGAGATGGTTATTCTAACCACTGCTTAAAACTAATTTTTAAGGAATAACTAATCCCTGCCGTTAGTCGAACAAATCGACGATCCTGGGCAACTGATGGCCATTCTTAAGTGTTGCCTAATTAGGGTTGCGGTAATCAATGCATAAGCAAAATGAACCGTCTTTCTTAATAACTATACCGAATTCTCAGAATATTGAGTTAGGCTATACGAATCCTTTATTTTAAAACTTACTTAATCAGGGCTTCGATTTCTTCCAATGATGGTACTAGCCGTCTTGGAGATTTCATAATAACACAGCCCTAAATGGGATATAAATCTTAACTCTACTAGCCTTCCAGGAGGTAAACAGGGTAATCTTTGGTGAAGATAACCAAGGTATAAGGAGATTACAGAGATTTTCCAAATCTCAGGCTCTAATTTATTTATCATATTCTGTGTCAGATAAGTGACACATTTATGTTACGAAGTCCACGAATTTCTTAATCGGAGACATTTACTTGGAAAATTCCATTCTGGATATCTTCTTTGAATACCATTAGCTGACTTTAGTACCGTATGACCATCGGATTATCTTTGTGGTCCCATGCATTAAATCTCCATACTTATCAGGCATGAAAGCAATCTATGGAACATATTAAGATATACCTATCCTCATATGGCGCTTTTTATCATGCCGTCTGGTATTCGTAATCGATAGATATCAAAGAGATATCAACTATATGCTGACGCACTTCTTCTAAAGAGAGGATACTTCTAAAATTCTACGCCTGAAGGCTTCTGACAGGAACAGAAGAAATGGTTCTTATGCTTTCGCCTGTAAGTTTTACCTTACACTTAATATCTAGGGTCCTTACGGAAAATTTCTAAAAGTTTGCTAAACTTATGGTCTTATGAGAGACTTAGCAGCATTTGAAACCAAACGTAACTCCTAGCAATAAAACCACAATAAGGGATTTATCTGGTGTCATTATTAATGTGAACTGTCTCTAATCATTCATCAGGAGGGTTAAACGCCTCCATTCTTAATCCTTTTAAACTTAGCTGCAAAATTCCTAACAAATTCTAGGGCAGTCTTAGCTTTGACTGGTTATTTCTTACTTTATAAAATGTGAGTAGCTAAGGTAGATCCATAATGGATTTATAATAAGCAGACTTTGAAACCTTAATGTGTCCCCTTATTTCCGATGCTAACCACCAATAATTATGGCATTAAACTTAGATTTTTGGGTAAGTGGAATATGGCGCTATCCCAGCCAATGAATTAAAATTTGCAACATACTGTCGACAGTCTAAAATTTTTATGGTGAGAGTCAGAAATTTCTTATTCCATCTTTTTTCCATTTCGTGATAATAGGTTATCCTAATAAGGTTCTTAAAACTTGGACCATCTCATATTGTATAAAGGGATCTTTCTTGTGGACTTCATTAATGTCCTCTCTAATCAAGGGTATTACCATTGAATTACTGAGATGTATACCTCACCGTGTCCTTTCCAGCATAACCGCTGATACACCTAATGGTTTCTACTTCATTCAACAATTTCCTGCAATCGATGGCCCCTTTTTACTATTGAAGTCTCTTGACTTCCAAAAGATGAAGTACTTTTAAGTATATCCTAAAAGGAATGGGCTCCTTGCCATATATGCTTTTGTTGGGTTTATTCTTCGCATTTGAAGTAAGAATATAGCGCTTTTCATGAGCAGTGACATGTGTTTTAAGGCGAGCAGCGTTTGGCTTCTTGATCCTTTTCATGAATTTTCTTATAGCCTTTCTAACAGCTGCGTTAATCACAGTTTTGGAGATTAACTCTATTAACAATGAGGTTCACATTTGATGCACCATTAACATTTGTCGCATTTCTAGCATCGCGACTTTTGTTTGTCTCCTCTGAGTTTTCGATACTCGAATCTTTGGTATTAAATACCATATTCAACGAGTGCTTAGGCAATCCATGCCTAGTGTCTCCTTGAATTGTCAAAGGCTCACCAAAAGGAGTCTTGATAACTACTTGCTTCTTATCACAGATAATATGGGCTCGATTTTTAGGATGACTAATTCATTCCTATCACTATATTGAGTCCCTCTTAATTTAATGGAAACAAGGACAGCAGAAAGAATGATTCCTAATGGATATAAAACATCCATCTAATATTGCTGAAGCAGTCTCTGAGGTACTATCGGCCAATTCTACTTTATACTTAACGCTTAGAGTTTTAACAGGCAGATTTAATATTTTACAAAATGCATTGTCTACGAAACACTTATCTGAACCTGAATCAAATAATACTCTAGCATGAGCGTTATTGATATATAAAGTACCTGTTGTGGCATTGTCATCCTGAATAGCCTCTTGAGCATCCATTTGAGAGCTTCCAGCTTTGGTCTTCTTAGCCTCCCCAGGCTTCTTGGTTTTATTTGGGCAATTTGTCTTGATGTGCCCTATTTCATTGCAACCATAGCAGGTTGCGTCCTTTATGTCTTGGCACTCCAAGGTCTTGTGCCCTTTCTTATTACAAAACCCACAAGGCCTAGCTTGTGACTCCAGAGTGCATTTCCCTTTAGTTTCCTTGTTTGGGCAGCGGGTCTTTATGTGCTCCTTCTTGCCACAACCATAGCAGGTGGCGTCCTTCAAGTCCTTGCATTCATGGGTCTTGTGATCCATCTCTTTACAGATGACACATCCCCTGGTCTGCTCATAGAAACATTTTCCGAAATGCTTCTTCCTGCAGGTTTTACATTTGGGTTTTGGCTCCTTTGGCTTGGACTGGTCATAGTTTGAACCGGTCTTACCCTTTTTGTAACCTTTATTTTGGGTATTATCGCACTTTCGCTTATGATCCTTTAATACACGGTCCACGGCTTTGTTTACGGCTGTATCCAACATAGCCTGTAACTCGGTGCCCGTTAAGTTCAGTCTTGCATTATCGTTCTGATCAACTAGATGATTGTGAGCTTCAGATGAGTTAGCCATGGTAAAGCTTTGGAGGCTACAAACCAAGTAGTAATAATTGGTTTAATTATATGGTGAATTGTCGAATTTGATGATTAAATAGCCATGGTACAAATAAACCATATAGGCGAATAGATAATATTAAATTTATTTTATTATGTTTTGTCTAGGTTTTTAAATAATCCATCTTTGGCGTTTAAACGGAATATAATCCTTCATATTTATTAGACAGGGGACATAAGTCACGACTGTCAATGTCGTACTGACATTTTATATCTAGCACAAGGGCTTGTTCCAAAGGACTTTTTGATAGCATAGATGCCTTGTCACTAGGGAAATTTTAAAACATAATCGATGATTCCTTTGGATCGGAAAATTTCATAGTTCATTGTCTTGACAAGAAATTATGAAATAAAACTATCTTTTTCATGTATACATCTTTGCCCGAAGGTATTCATCCCAATGGATGTTTTGATGTGTTCATCATGTTCGACGTTTATTAGCCATGATTCCTCTTGATCATTTATGCTAAATAAGGGGTTTGGAAAATTCCTAATATGAAGATGACAAGTGTGATTTTATCGCATCACTGTTGTCGGGAGTGTTAACATGTTTTCAGATGTTAACAAGGATCCGAATCTCCTTTTTAAACAGGTTTTACCATCTTTAGCTAGGTCTTTAATGACATTCAAGCTAGGTTATACCTTTTAAGATTCTTTTTAATATATATACTGGCAGAAAAGGAATGATATTTATTTTATTCAGGATTTCCATTATAATTATCCTAGATTTAATTAAAATATAACAATGGCACAAAAAGGCCAAGTCACAAGGGCAACTTTAAATTATAGACCATGATTTTGTAGAATCAAGGTTTTTAGGCTCGAACGTTGTTCATGCCTTTTCTTGACAGAGAGTTGTAGGCTACGACTGTCTTTTGTCTTATATGACAATGAATACTGCCCGTAAGCATTATATCCTTAATGGATTTTTAATTCACAAAATAAGAAAGGATTCCGGGAGAATCCAGTATAAGGATGATTTATGCGATTCTGTCGAATCACATCTGCCGGAAATGTTAACATGTTTATAGATGTTAACAGGGATTTGAATCTTTTGAATATGTTCTACCATCTTGGCCTTGTCTGAAATGACATATAGGCTAGGTTTACCTTTAAGATTCTTTTAATATTTAACGCAGAAAATCATAAATTGTGATGTTAATAAGGATCTGAATCTAATTGAGGAACTACCATCTTGGCCCTGTCTTATAATGACACATGGGCTAGGTCTTGCCCTGTTTAGATTTCGCCATTTTATTATAATGGTAGATCTCATAAAAGGAATGTTATTATTATGTTCATATATAATGATAAATAAATTTAGATAAAACATTCCAATGATTTTTAAAAGAGTACAGAATTGCCTTAATCGGGACTTGAAAGGAATGATGTTGTCCATGAAGGGACCGAAAGATAAGTATGCCCTTATAAGGACTTACTAAGGAAACGATCTTCAGCAAAAGGAGTTTCTTCTTCATTTTATTTCAGAATGTTTTCTCCTTGGTTGCACGTTTATCCTAGTCACAGTACAAAGCTCCGCATTCCTAGGCTTCGGATGGGGAGGATTTCCATTACGGCTCCTTTGCTTAGCGACGTATTAAAAATATAGAATTAAAAGCAATAATTCTTCGGATAGAGCTGAGAGTATTCCTATGTTAAGTCTAGACTCAGAAGGTCAAGGAATGTGCTACTGTGTCATTGAGACTAAACACAAAAGGCTAGTGTTTAATTCACTCAATGTTGGCTCTGATACCAACCTGTCACACCCCGATATTTCCACGTATTACCAGTGGGTCCGGTGGGGAGTATCGTGACGTAGTTGATATCATCATAGTCAAACAACACAATTTTAAATGCACAGCGGAAGCAAAGGATAAATATATTACAATCCGATATAGAGTAATATCAAAGTATTACAACGGAATGTAAAGGATCCACAGGCGGATCAAATAAAAGATAATAGTTCAACTGATCTTAACATCTAAGCTTGCGAGACTCTTTATTGATGCTAGGAGTAGCCAGCCTATTCCGATTAGTACCTTCACTTAGCCTTTTTTTGGGAAAATATGTCAGTTTACACTAGTAAATACAATTTAACTGACTCATTTTGAAAATGTTTTAAGAAAATTGATTTGAATGCACATGGCACAAAACTTTTTATAACTTGGGATAATTATTTATATATAAACTTGTAAAAGAATTACATGTTCCTTATGCGTTCAGTAGCCCGGGTTGACACCGGGTTAGAGCTTAATAGACGCACCACATGATATAGTCCCGCGGCGGGTTATTCCTGAAACCGGTGGTTATACATTATTATTTATATATGCACTAACGGGTGTACGCCTACACCCATGTGCTTAGGTCGTGGCCATTTCGTAAAATGATGCCAAGGATATCCGGGACATGTTCATTAACCCCCAAAGGCTTTAAGCAAACAAAACAATTTAAACGGGACATCTCAATAAATTAACCTTTATACAATTAAAAATTCAATGCCCGACCAAGCGGTATTTTATATACCGTACCCCAAGCCCGTATAGGGAAAATAAGTTAAAAGTATTTACCTGAGCTAAATATAAATTCAATCCCAGCCGTATATCAATTTAGCAAGTACATATAGCTTTTACAGCGCTACTAAATCTGGAACGAAGGTTTTTAATAACCTATTAGATTCCTAACGGGTCTTTAATTAAGCATATGCTTAGACCGGTTAGTTTTAAAGGAGGATACGGTTCAAAACACATGATTAAGCGAGAACCGGATTAGAATGTGGTTTAGACCTGACAAGCTTGTATACTTTTGTAATAAGGGTAAACTAAACACATTCTGGATTTTGAGATAGAAATGGTAAGGTTTGACCCGTTTCGGCTAATTTATGCAAACTAGTTACATAAGCCGATCCGAACGCGAAAAGTGCGTAACGGGTAACCACATGAGTCATGAACAGGTTTCCTAAGTTAATATACCTTAAATATGTTGTGATATCAGTAGAAAATCTTCCATTATGCCCAAAACGAGTTTAAGACCAATTTATGCCCCGTAGGGGTATTTTGGTCAATTTAAAGGTTATAAGAGAGTTTAAATATTAATCTGAGTTTCAGGTCTGATATAATCAGTAAATATACTAAATTTAATAAGTTATAACAGTAGGATATTATATATATGTGAAATTTACCATTTATAACCAAACTATGCGCCGAATGGGCATTTTGGTAATTTCACCTAAGGTTTAAAGGTCAAATCTGGAAATCTGAGTTTAAAACTTTTGCTTACTGCTAAAGTATAATAATTTACTTAAAATATCAGTAGGTATCAAGTCTTATATATATATAAAATAGTTTTAATACATACTATGCGCTTAAAACGCGTAAAAAGACGGTTTTAAGCGATTTCTGGGTTTTATATGAAAAGCTGATATTTTTATTATTCCAGAAGGCTTGAAATATTTATTTATCATATTAGATGAGTAGAAAAAGGTTTGGTGTCAAAAAGATTTGTAAAACACATTTTATAGGCCAAAAGGGCAAAACCGACAGTTACCGAATCAAAGCAAGAACCCTATGTTATGCTCAGCCTAAAAATAAATAAAAATCGTCAAAAATCCCAAAATATTATTTTATATCAGTAGGTCAAAAGTTTGGTATCAAAAATTGGGTTTAGATAGGCTTTATGCTAATTACGCAGTTTAATTAATAAAAAGCTTTTCATTTACGCTAATGAGCATAACTCCTAATGTAGATCTCAAACTGATGTCAAATTTTAGGGACAAGTTTATAAATCAGTAATGAAGATTATTGTCCTCTCACATTTTCAAAATTCTCGTTTTAAGGTCAAAAGGGCATAATAGTCAACATTTAGGCATATAACGGAAACATGCATATGAATCGGATAACTAAGGAACCAAGTTGTATAACCTCAGAGGGTTACACTAACCTATAACCTGGTCCTAAAGGAATCCTAAGGCATATCTAAACTAAGCTAAATCGGGTCAGAACTGAAAGTCAAAGCAAAAGTCAACTTTTGCGACTTTCAGCTCCGAACCGAGCCTATACTTAGAATTGTCGGTTTGAATCATGCCTAGGCATGTTCAACTAATATTTACCAGGTCATTAAAGTGAGAAAACTGATTTTATGGCTTTTATTTTAACAGTTATGAATTTTATTTAAAACTAACCCGTTTGACTTTTATTTGACCCGACAATTTAACTAAGTACACGTGGTAATTAGGAGGTGCCCTTTTGAGGGTTTAACACCTACCTAATTACGGTCACGTAGCCATGTTTGTTACGAACAATGGCTCAACCATTTAAAAGACAAACCGTTTATCGAAATGCTTGACTTTTCGGCTATAAACGCTAAACAATTAAACTAAGCATGAAATGACACTTACTAAGGGTCCAAGCAAGGAGGTTTTGATCCTAAATTCTCAGGTATGAAGAGTAAGGTCTCCAACTTAGAGAATTCAGAAATCAAGTGTGAATGAGAGCAAGACCAAGAGGGGTATTTATAGGATTTCAAGAACCGTAAAGATTGTTCCTCGATAAATGAGCTTCGATCTGGTCCGTACAAGTGCACCCACTGATTTGTGAAACCATGGGCATCCCAAAATAGCCCCTAGAAAGCTTAAAAACCATTTGCAACACCTGGAAACAGCTGGAACAGGTTGTAAACTGAGTTTTGCAACTCTGGCAGGTTCACGCGCCCCGCGTAAGAATCTAAGAGGGCTTACGCGCCCCGCCTGAATGTCTGATCAGCAAACCAAGTTTCAGAAATGGCAGATTTGGTCCCTGTTAGCTTTTAAGGTCACGTTTGGCACGTTTAAGGCCCGTTAAGCTATTTTCAAGGCTCTACAATAATTCCTAAACATAAGGGACATGAAACATGCTCAAGAACATGTCGGATGTCGGTTCGTTTGGCCGTACGGTCACGTTGTTCGTCTAATTACGACGAAACACGGACAGACGCTAAAAACGAACCAAATTACGCGACGAATGAAATTTTATCAAGCCAAACACTAAAATAAAATATTTAGTGCTTACATAAATTTTTGGGTGTCCGGGTATATTCAGAATGTGAGATATGCACGAAAGTGCAAACTTGTGCACTTTTTAACACTTTTAGTCCCTGCATGACATAAAGTTTATTTTTGCGCACCAAACACCTCTAAGCCTATATCTAAGCTACATGAAGGATAATTAGGGCATTTTTAACTCATGGTCATATTCCGGAAGGTCCGTTACCGTACGAATCGACATACTTTAGCAGTTTGACGCAATTAGTCCTTTAATCTTACAAAGTAGCGTGAAATGTCGTTTACAGACATCCAAGCCTTCCATGGCCCATAATGGGCATTCCCAAGCATATACTTAAATATTACTACACTCCTGTTTGCTTAAATGGTCACCGATAGG
Source organism: Helianthus tuberosus (assembly GCA_030545235.1). Classification (NCBI taxonomy): domain Eukaryota; kingdom Viridiplantae; phylum Streptophyta; class Magnoliopsida; order Asterales; family Asteraceae; genus Helianthus; species Helianthus tuberosus. The sequence goes on from CM060363.1 coordinate 135,437,209, forward strand.
CGTAGATTCAAAAGTTGATGCTTTAGGTCCCTCTATTGCGCAAACTTGCGCATCTCATCACTTAATAGCATTGAAGCCTCATCTAATCCATATTAGGCATTCTTGAAACTATTATTAAACATCACGATGCTTCGGGTTCGCTAAAAGGTCATTCAGAGGTATAACTAAACATATTGACACTTTTAGCCCCTCTAACTTGCAAAGTTGCGAGTAACTTTACTTATAGGTATAAAAACCTTAGACGGCCAATAGTTCGCATTCCCGAGAGTATAATCAAATATCATGAAGCTCCCGATTTGTTAAAAGGTCACTCAGAGGTAAGAATTAACATGTTGACGCTTTTAACCCTTCATTGCGCAAACTTTCAATTAATTACGCAAACGGCTACACTCGATCGACAAGTGGCTCATTTGTGAATATAAATATCGTGAGAGTTTATTTAGAAACTTATTTTAGGTATGCTAACAATTCCAGTCCTTTCACAATCAAAGTTTTCAATTTTTCAAAAAATTAGTTCCTTAAATTCAATATTTGACTTCATTAGGGTTTATTACACGTGTCAATACATCAATGGACGTGATTTTACGAGGTGTTACATTTAGTTTAGCCATTGTAAGTGTGACTTAGATTTATAGTTATGTTTGACAAAATCTTAATTTCAGTTGTTTGTTCCTCACTCTATTTTTAATGCATTTAAGTATGAATGGATTGATTAATTGTCTCTCGGATCTTATTCCTTGCAATCCTTAGAATTGAAGTGGTAGTATTTTTGTTAAGAACTATAGATTCTGAGAAAATCTGTTAGAATTCCAAATGGAAAAGCTTGTATATGGACTAATGTTACTGTTTCGTATGTTATAAGATGATTCATCCCCCCTCCCCCACACACACACACTCTAATAATCTATGTTAAGTAAGTGCCCTGTGTTACTATCCAAGACTAGAGATTGACAACACATCTAATTTCTTGGAGGTTGCTCTCATATTTTCAACCTTCCAAACTTCCCCACATAATGTTAAGCCATTAAACATCCTAATTGTTGGTGCAATTGATACCCTATTGTTTATTTTATTCTTTATGTTAGCTATCCTTGTGTCACCTTATGGAAACTATCGCATATGCAGGTTTGGCAAGTCTATCCATTGCAAAGTATTTGGCTGATGCAGGTCACAAGCTGATCTTGAAGAGCTAGGGATTAATGATAACTTACAATGGAAGGAGCATTCTATTTTATTTGCATTGCCAAATAAACCTGGAGTGTTTAGTTGCTTTGACTTCTCAGATGCCATGACTTAGTGTTCAAAGTTAGATAAGAAAGCAAGTATCTAATCATGTAAGCAACATAAAACTTTAGTCTGTTTTATAGTTGATAAAGGAAACATCTGCACACTTATCATTTATGTAGGGCATATCTGGCCGAATTACTAGTGAGGTTTTATTGCCATGTCAAAGACATTAAACTTCATCAATCCGAATGAACTCTCAGTGCAGTGGATGATACTCTTTGCTCTGTCCCACTTTCTTGAGGTAAACCCATTATTATCTTGAAGGTTCCTGATTAAGTTATTTGGAACAAAATAATATCACAACATTTTAGTTTTATTTATATTTTCCATTCATAAAAAGTGAGTCTTTGCTGTTGTTGGCTAAAGACACTATTTGGAACAAACTAATATCACAACCTTTTAGTTTCGTTAATTATTATATTTAATTTGCATGAGAATGTTTTTTTTAACTTTCTTTGCATCAGGATGTATTTATTAGTATCAAAGCGATCTTGATCTTTTGTGCATCAAAATGTCTGTTTTGACTTTGATTTCCTATAATTGACTGTTTGGTTAATTGTCTAATTTTATCCTGTTAATGTGAAAGCAATCCATTGGTTCTTTATTTTAATGCAAACAAGTAAAAATAAAACAAAAATATAGTTGTTCTTAAAGCATTAGGTAACCTATATTTTATTAGTAACAAATTAATTTGCTTCAGAATTTTGTTTTTGACCTTGTGTTGCATCTGAATGACTCTTTTAACTTTGATTAACTATGTGTAAATTCATAGTGGTAGGTATTTATGTTGGGTGGTTGGATGTGTACATTCATAGTGGTAAGTATTATTTTAATAGGGGTACAAAGGAGGCGAGCCGAGCCTAAGCTCCACCGAGCTTGAGCTCGTCTTACTCATGAACACTCGAGCTCGACTTGTGGGTAGTTTTTTAAACTCGATCTCCACTTGGCTTGTTCATTATTTCTTAAGTAATTAAGTTATATTAATTATAATTTTTTTTTTATAAATTTATATCTAATTTAGTTATTTTTTCCATAATTTCATAAATTATATATATATATATATATATATATATATATATATAATATAAATTAAAAATTATATTAATAATGAGCTCGTTTTGGCTCACAAGCCGGCTTGAGCTCGATAAGTGATTCTCGGAATCATGTTTGTTTACTAAACAAGCTTATTTTTAAACTAGCGGCCGAGCTCGTTTAAGCTCGACTTGTTTCAAGCCGATCTCGAGTTCCTTAAATCCCCCCCCCCCTAAATGACAGTTCAATGTAAGATGACTGTTGAAATTATTCGAACTCAACATGATTATAGAAATCTATGGCCGTTACTTTCTGGTTCCATTTTTTAGTTTGATATATTCTTTTACTAAGTCTTGGCATATGTAAAAGTTATCACCACATGTAATTTTTATTCATACAAGTTTTGTGTATATTTCAGGGTGATCTTAGAATGGAACACTTAAGTCTATAACTACGAACTGTGCCATGGAAATAGCAAGTAGCAAGGTACTTATAAGATTTCATGTTTACTAATATAGATGTATATTATCTATATTGTTTTATATCGCTTTATTAATGTTTTCTGATATACTTTGTACTACATTTCAAAAGAAGCAAGTTGGTATCATGTTGACGTGTTTGCTAATCCAGGATCATGTTTGACCTTCATGCTCAAGTGTGCTCTTTTGCCATCGGTTTATAGTTGACGAACCATGGAAACAATGACAAGTGAAGGTGTACGTGCTTTTGTTTTCACGGATTTTGGCACCTGTTTGAAGTTAACTGAAAATAGTCTTACCTAATGCATTTCTTTCTCACTATAGAATCTTATAGTACATGATACTTTGTGATGCTATCAGTATACCTATAGGTATTGTTGTATTGTTTGTTATGTTTTCTTTTTCTCTTTTATGTTGATGACATAGAACATGAATATCTTATTATATCACCACTGATGCAGGATTTTTGCCATGCAAGCATTCGCATAGTACCATCAAGACCAACAGGACTGTCGATTTTGCTTGTTAGTTTTGTGTTTTATACGTTAGATGTTAAGATTTGTTAGAGATTTGTTAGTCAACATCGGGAATATGTTTGGATGATGACTGAAATTTTAGTTAAAGTGATGATATGATTTCTACATTTTACGGTCTATTTTTATTTTACATTGTAAATAAAAGTGAATTTAATTAATTAAAATTAATATGGGAAACGTCTATAGTATCATTTAATGCGATTTTGAGGCAAAAATTATGTGCCACTAAATTCCTATAGATATTTAACTAAAAATGGTTTTAGCGGCACACATTTTGTGGCACGAAAACCTTTTTTATATATTGTGGCAAAAATAAAAGTGCCACTAAAAGCCAAAAAATTTGTAGCGACACACCCAAAAAGTGCCATTAAAAGGTTTTAGCGTCACCACTTCTATTGGCACTTTTTTTGTGTGTCACCCATTCTTACAAGTGTCTTTAGTGGCACTTATTTGGTTTTTTGTGGCTCTTTTTGTATATCACTAAATGGATCTTTTTTGAGTTAATTACATAGTTAGACATTGTGGTTTGCCCAAAGTAACATACTTAGGTACTAATAGTTTAAAATCACATTCTAGGGTATTAACTTTTCATTTTTTAACGTTTGGAGGTATTAACGTTATTTGTAGGTTTAAGATCACATTCTATTAGTACCTAAATATGTTATTTTGTGCAAACCACAAGGACTAACTATGTTAATACCCTAGAAGTTAATACCTCCAAACGTTACAAAATGAAAAGTTAATACCCTAGAAGGTGATTTTAGACTATTAGTACCCAAGTATGTTATTTTGTGCAAACCAAATGGACTAACTATGTAATTAACTCGATCTTTTTTTGTAGTGCTAATACAATCAATATACAAGCAACACACAATTTTGTGACATCTAAATATATATTTTCCTAAATATATACTTAGTGATTTTTATTATCAAAAACCAACCTCCAATATTTGTAATTTTTGTAATAAAAATTATGGCAAAATTTTAAATGAAAACCATGATCAAAATTTATTTGTAAACACTTGTTTAAAAATATTTTTCTAAGTGTTTAATTTCTACAAAAATTTTGTCATAGTTTCCCCTTAAAAATGGAGGTTTCCATGCTTAATAGCATATCATTTTCTTTTAAAAACTCATCATCAATCACCAACAATTTACACATAACTTACCATAAGCCTTAAATATGCAATTTCACAATATGTCATGAACTTGAAGTTTAACAAAAATGTGTAGTAATTTAACATGTTGTTTAGTAATTAACAAAAATGTGTAGTAATTTAACATGTTGTTTAGTAAATTCTAGTAAGACTAAATCCATGGTTTTTGTTTCATAAAACTCATTTCTATGGAATTTCATTCTTTACAACTTGTAAAGTGATTTACAAAAATTAATCTTCTTGTATTTTTCTTGTTACATACACTTTAGTAGCTTTGTTTTAACCCTTAAAACATATTTATTTTCTTTAAAAATCAAATGATGTGAAATCTAGTAGTAAACTTTAGTTTCTTGGGATTTTGATTTTTGAAATCCTTTACTTTCAAGACTAACATCTTGTAGGATACATCATCCTACACAAAAACAAACTCATCTTCAAGTTCATGATTCACATAAAGGATGATCAACATGATTTTCTCAAGATCCATCCTTATACTTGCTAGATCATGTGTTTAATCATCATCTAGCAAGCTTCATATGATGATCCACATCATATACTCAAGAAATCAACAAACAAGTTTAACACATACACTAAAACATCTTTGATCTTCATGTTTTTAAGCTTTATGTTCATGTTCATGCTTATGTTTTCTTGAGATTCTTTAGATTAACAAGTTACCTTACACCTTAACCCCTTAATATTAGAAGTAAAAACAAGATGAAAGGGGCTTACTGCTAGCACTATGGCTAGGGAAGAACAAGAATGAAGATAATGAAGAAATGTGATGGATAAAAGCTCCTAGATGAGGTCCTCCAAGCTCCCTTGCTTCCAAGCTTCTTAGGTATGCTTGTTACACACTTAGATTACCTTAGAATGTATTGAATGAAGCTAGAAGATGGAGGTTATGGTGATGGTGTGTGAGTCGTAGGTAAAGGATAAGAAGAGAAGAAGTTGTGGTGTTGAAGTGTTGAAATGATAATGAATCTTAGACTCTTGGTTTTTAAAGAAATCTTTCCAACATGAATTTACATAATGGTTATTGTGTTTAAAATCCATCCAACATCCCTTAATAAAATATTGAAAGAAATCAAATTGTGGGGTCCATGTTTGGACCGTCCACTACATGGGGGGGGGGGGGGGTATTAGTTGGGTTTTAAGTCTAGTTACTTGATTAAGTTGAAATGTAAGGGTATTAGTTAGTGTTTTATGTGTTATGGTGTTTTAGGATGTAATATGGTGTTTGGTGATCATAGCTAGCTTGGTAACATTAAAACAATGCTTCTAGTGAAATTTTGGTGTTTCGGGTAGTGTCCGGTTGGTTATCGGTTCGTTAAGGTGCAAAATTGCGCAGTTTAGTGTGTAATATGATGTCTTTTATGACAATTTTGATTCCCGACACTTATCAAGGTATTCTGTACCAATAAACCATAATTATTTATTATATTTTAGTGTTAAATTGCTGAATTTTGTTGTTTTCTGCAGAATTCTACAGTTTTAGTGTGTTTCGGACACTTTCCGGCACTTAAATCATCACTCGGAAGGCAGTTTTATGATCCCTACTTTCCTACATACTATTCTAGTGTAACACTTGGTTCCGGGGCTCATTCCGTGTCTTAACATCTTGTCTGTCTGAGTACTGAACTCCCGTCTGTACTTCTAGTTTGTCTGATCACTGTGCTAACTAGGTTCTGTACACTAATTGAACCACACTGTGCTACATGTAATAATGATAAACAGTCTTGCAACATGAAATGCACTTGTATGTATATGACAGTAATCAGAAAATCATTCATCTCATTAATTTAATCATGCTCAGTCATTAAAGCACAAATTACAGTTTATTATTGTACGGAATACATGGAAAAGTGACAGTTGTCACTATAAGTGTCTTGCCAACGCTTCAAATCTTGCAAATGGCCATTTATTCATAACATTTTCGCATACTAAAACCCTGTCTATTTTGCTCAAGCTAGACCCATCTTCCGGCATATAGGTAAATTTATACCCCCCCCCCCCCTCCTTTGATATTCTAACAACCCCGCCTCTGCGATAAAGTTGTTAAACAAAAGTGCTCCAAAACAATCGAACCCTATAATAGTAAAACTGTGAGGACAAAGAATTTTGTGAAATAATATAGGATAAATATATAGTTATAATAGTTGTTCTTATTTATTTCAGTTAAATAATTGAAAAATGATTTATAGATGGAAAGTTACATAATTGCATGTCATGGGTTTTATGCTATGAGGTATACCCTAACCTTTTTTAACTTCATATAAGCGTTATATCACCTATTTTACCCTTTTTACTCCACCTCATCCTAAGAAAATGGTTTAACCTTGTTAACTCTACCTCACCCGTTTTAATTTTTTTTAATACTAAATATTTAAATTAAATACAAAATAAATAATAATACCATTTCACTAACTTCTTAGCTAAAATAAACATTAATAATAAATAACATTAATTTCTTATTCAATATGGCATAAATTAACATGTTAACTAAGTGAGGTTTTAACACCCCTTAACTTGGGGAATGAGTGGTTTGAAAGTCATATTAACTTGTCATGTGAATTTTAATACCAATAAATATGCCTGTAAACGAACCGAACGAACACGAACATAGGCATGTTCGTGTTCGTTCATTTAACTTTAATCGAATACGAACACGAACACGAACATATAATCGAACACATTTTTTTGTTCGTGTTCGTTCATTAAAAAATCGGGCATGTTCGTGTTCGTTTATGTTCGTTCGTTTAAAGACTAAACGAATAGTTCACGAACACAAACGAACATAAAAAAAATTAACTGAACATATTTGAATAAATATAAATTAACATGATTGAAAAAACAAGTCTATTATATTACATTTCAACCGAAAACACATCTAAATAAGTGTTCATATATATACTAATTAGTTATATTTATATAAGTAGTTAGAAAACCTAATATTTATATAAATATAACTATTTATGTATGTATTAAAATTTAAACGAACATAAACGAACGTAAATAAACGAATGTTCACGAACATAAATGAACGAATATAAAAGAATGTTCACGAACATAAAAGAATGTTCACGAACATAAATGAACGAACACAAGGTGTGTTCGTGTTCGTTCATTTAATTAAACGGACAATTTTTTTTTGTTCGTGTTCGTTCATTTATTAAATAAACCAACATAAACGAACTTCCCGCCGAACAAGTTAATGAACAGTTCATGAACGTTCGGTACGTTTACAGACCTACCAATAAAGTTGAAGTACACCCATAGGATGGGACACCTGAAATGAAAAATATGTATTTTGCAATTTTTTTGTGTCTGTGGGTTATCATTTATTTTTTTTCCGTAGAAGTATAATTTTGAAAAAAATATTCGTAAGGAAATTTTATATTTGAATTTATTTGTTTATTTATTTTACTTAAATGGTTTGTAAAAATTGAATGTGTTGAGTTATTTTTATATGAAGTGAAGTTTGAGATGAATCCATACATTCATATGTGAATATGTCTAATAGATAGATACTCAAGCCTTATGTACCAGAGATTGATACCATCAATTCTATGATTGGACCGTTTAACATGAACAAATTTTATATATAATATTTGACTTTTCTCTTGTCCATCTGGAAAGGTGTTTAGAATGTGTTAGTGATATTATGCATGTGAAGTGGGGGAAATATGCACATGATCATTGGCCCATTAATTATGTGAAGCACATGTGATTATATAAAATGTTTTAACATTTAAACATACCTGGCATCTTCTATCACTGCATTATGGCCACCAATTAATTGTTCAAGAACACCTCGATCACATACGCCTACCAATAGATTAAATAACAAAAAGTGCATGAAGGCCCCTAAAATTTTAGTATAGATGGTTCAACAGTGGTTTAAATGCGATAAATTACTCATAAAATAAAAGAATTCACTTTTAGTGGTAGTGATGTTCTTGTTTTGTCCAAAGTCTTAGTATAAGATAAATAAAAATGGATAGATCCAACATATTTAGGCCAGAAGTACAAAGTCGAGATCCTTGTGAGACTTATCTAAGAAAAATATCAAACGGCAATAGCAAATCGCAATATCAAGTCGGAAAATCGCGAATATCAAATCGCAAAATTGTTATTTATGGTTATTGATCAATCGCAAATCGCACCGCAAAATTGTTTTGTATGGTTATTAATCAATCGCAAATCGCACCATCGGCATCAACCGATTACCCATAATTTCTCCCTAATCGACAGAGGATGCATAATTACGTTAACGAAAAAAGGGACCTGGTAACTTATTGATTAAAAAAGGGAATTTTGCCAATAATCCTTCAAGTTTTCGGTGTAGATTATTTATTTGTTTCAGTCATTATGTGTTTATTCATTAGGGCCAAATACACATTGATGTGCGTAAGTGTGTATAGTTTTTAATGTATATTTTAAGCCATTTTTAACACTTTTTAGCAAAGTTTTAAATTTATAAAACACGATATTTACTAACACTAAACACACATATGGGCAAGTGCACCCATCGTGAGCGTAGTATAGTGTTGGTAAGATACCGAGGTCGTCCAAGGACACAAGAGCTTTTAGTACCGGTTTATCCTCAACGTCTAATCAATTCAAAAGTTAGAAAAAAGGTTTATAAACAAGAAAAATAAAACTAACTAAAATGCTAAAAAATAAAATAAAATAAAAAACAGATAGACAAGATGAATCACTTGGATCCGACTAATGTGTAGTGTAACCTTTGATTATTTCCGCACTTTTGCACTTTTTAAGAGATTATCTTAGTTATTGTAGTAGGCCTCTCTTTTGAAGGTGACGTTACCCTCAACCCAGTAGTTTGAGTCAGCAAGGATACAATCCTAAAGGGTTGGATTATTGAAAGATAATTAATTAAGTTATTAATGCATAATGTGGTAGACCCCTCTTTTGAAGATGACGTTACCCTCGGCTAAGTAGTCTGAGTCAGCAGGGATACAGTCCTAAGTAGCCGGGTTAAAGTTTTAATAGTAGCTTACATAAGAGGGGATCAAAGAGTTTGGACCCCCGCCATCCAATACCGGTGGGTATCGAAGGAGGTCCTACTAAATTTGACCCAGGTCCTTGCAGGATCTATACACTGAACAAGGCAAGACTCTTACCAAACCGTTCCCTTAACCCCCGACCAGGTAGCCAACATACCTCCATATAGACCGTGGAGATATGAATGGTGAAAATCTTTTATTTTATATAGACAGTAAAATAATGCCAAGACACCACGGACAAACGATAAGGAAGAATCACCTTCAACATAAGAAACTAGTTATTAAAGTCATTAATACATAACCAAATAAAAAGTGCGAAAAGATTAAAAATAAAAAGTATTACATTAGAAACTTGTCTTCACCAAGTGATATAAGAGACTTAGGCAAACATGGCCTTTGATTGTCAAGAACTCTTACGATCAATCTTGGATCCCCAGACGACTCACACACTCTATGATGGATGATGGTGGTGGATGATGGTGTTGTGGTGGTGGTGGTGGTGGAGTGTGGGTGAAGTCTGAGAGAGGTGGTGTGCCAAGGGATTGTTTGCAAATGAGCCAAGCACCCCTATTTATAGCCTGAACAGCAGCTCGGACACGGCCCCGTGTCCATTGGACATGGCCCCGTGTCCACCCTCCTTCTCTTTCTTCATTAATTATAGTTTGTCTGCATTAGTTGACCACGCCCCCGTGTCCGCTGGGCATGACCCCGTGTGCAGAAGCGTATCTGTACTATCAAGATTTCCCTAGATTCTGCGAATCTTAGAATTGACCACGGCCCCGTGTCCGCTGGGCACGCCCCCGTGGTGGGTGATAGAAGCTTCTACAACTTTGTCTTTTCTACAGACACTTGGGCACGCCCCCGTGCTCATTGAGAATTGACCACGGCCCCGTGTCCGCTGGGCACGCCCCCGTGGTGGGCGTGTTCAGCCTTCTGTTCTCTTGTTTTTGCTTGGGAATATGCTGTCGGGGGTCGGGTATGCCACGTTTATTCCTTTTCTTGTATTTATGTTAGATTTAGCTGCCTTTTTGCTTCTTTTGTTCATTTGAGCTCATTTAATCCTGAAAATACAAAAGGAAGACAAAAACACACATTTTCCAACATTAGTACTAAAAATAGGGTTAGTTTTATGCCACATTTGATATAATTTATATGTTGCATTTTGCACACATCAAATACCCCCACACTTGAATCTTTGCTTATCCTCAAGCAAAACTCTTTATAATGTGGCTTTACACTCCCAAATGGAATGGGTAGAAGAGAAGGTTTTTGGGCTTGTCATAGAGTGTTGGGATTCCCAAGATTCTTTATTAAGTTTTATTTTCATTTTATTTACAATCCTATTCGTCATGATTTATTTAAAACATTACATAAGATAAATTACTTATTAGGGCATAACATGCCTCTTTAAAATTCCATTTATATACAAGTTCACATACCTCACGGGGATCACTCAACACTCGGCCGAAGATGTTTTTTTTAGTGAATCACTCGAGAGCGGCATGGAACTTACTCCTACCATAAGCTTGCCAAGCAATCAGTCCTCCTCCTTTTTAACTATATACCTTTGTAAATATCAAGAGGACTTTTGGGGTGAAGGGTTAGGCTTGGGTTAAAGGTAGGTGGTTGGGTTAGTGGTTCCTAGAAAAGGGCGAAAGGCGTAAAAAGCATCGGTTTTCGTGAGACTTTTTATTTTGATGAAGCAATTCTTCAAACAAATTTGTTTTTGGTAAACTTGTTTGTTTATTTTTGGCTTCATCATCATAATTTTTTTTTTTTTGATAAGGAAGTCATAAGAAAACCGAGCTTTGTTACTAAAATAAAGGGTTTAAAATGAAAAAGGTTTTGGTGGGTAAAAGGGTGTTTGTTTTGGGTTAAGAAATGAAAAGGTTTAGGCTCAAAGGGGTTAACTAGGGGGATTTTGGGTAGGTGGTAAAAAAAAGAAAAATAATGGTGTAGAAATAAAAAAGGTTAGTCCTAATGCCTCCATCATTTACTTACTCGGGTTTAAGTTGAGAATGACCAGGAATGTATTGTCGTGGCAAGTTCTAGAGTCGTAATAACCAATCGGCTATTCACACAAGAAACGAAAAATGAGCAATTAGTTTAAAGATATGTATTTGTATGCTCAATAAAGGCTCAAAACGCACTTTTTGTGGGAATGGGTTTTTATGTGATCAAGTATATATAATCAAATTTTAACTAAACTTGTCATGCCGTTTCATAATTTTCTTATGTTGGTTCGTTTTATCACGATGCTATCGGTTGTAAATTTGTAAAAAATATAACCTTTTTATAATTTGAAACTCCCAAATTAAACCTAGACAAGTAAAAAATGATTTGCGGTTCCAATAGAGTTTTGTGTAAGGCTTGTAATTATGACTTGCATGATTCAAGGTTTTAGCATCCCCCCACACTTAAATTACACATTGTCCTCAATGTGTCCCAAAAATAAGTTTTTAGGTTGACTGAATGTGTAAAAGTGTGTGGAAAAGCAAAAATTTATGTTACTGGGCGTCTGGACACGTCCCCGTGTCGGATGAACACGACCCCGTGGTCAGAGTGCCAGTAACGTTAACTTACAGAAGGTGGACACGGGTGCGTGTCGGCTGAGCACGACCCCATGTCTGGCAAATATCTGCAGAATTTTTACAAACAGCAGGTCTGGGATAATGGGCACGGGGGCGTGTCGGCTGGACACGACCCCGTGTAGACAGTCTGCAAGGGTGAAAAACAGGTTTCTGGCTTTGGTTTTACTGTCCCGGCTTTAGTAGCACTATTGTTTAGTACTCTAAGCCTCGTATGTATCTGTTTTATCAATAAACACTACACCAAACCATAACAAGCATCCTAAATTACCATAGTTCAGAACATCCACATCACAAAGTTAAAAAAAAAATGCAGAAAATAAAAAGAGTTAAATGAAGTAAATTGTTCAACACGCGGCACGCAGGCCGGAAATTGTTCATAAGAAAAGAGGGTTAACATGTGGGATCACCAACCAGCTGCTCCTAACTCCACTCCTCCCGCCTAGTCCATGTCCTTGTCTTCATCATCACCTCCTCCTCCGTGCCCCGCCATGTACTCCCGGATGTTCCCAATGTCATCCTGAATGTCGGAGATGTTTCTCTCAATTTCCCCGACCCGGGTGTATTCGTATTGCTGGCCATATTGTAGGTGTTCCTGGTGCACATGAGGTTTTCCTGCAACAAATCATGTAAACTTTGAAAATTAGGAAAACCGCCTCCTTGCGAGGAGGACCGGCCCGGATCACCATGGGGTTGATACTGGTATTGAGGAGGAGGCTGAAAGTGTGGAGCGTGAAGGACGAGTGCCTCTTGTGGGTTCCATGCATGCCCCTGGACTGTTTGGAAGCTAATCGTCCCGTCTTCGGGTTCATAAATCAAGTTCATGGAGCGGCAGATATGTATGTCCACTCTTCCCGACCATGGGCTCTTTTGGAAAGACCTAGGCATGTTCACGAAATACTTGAAGAGACGGTATATCCACCCCCCGAAGAAGATAGGGGTTGGTGGAGTAGCAAGCTGGTTCCAATGCATGTTTCGGAGCAGGAGGTACGGAACATCGAGGTGGGTGCGGGTATGAATGCAATGAAGGACCACCAGATCTCTCAACCCTACAACGCCACTGCTGTCATGCCTTTGGCTAAGAGAGTAAGTGGGGACCCTATGGATGTAACGGTAAAGTGGGTCCCTCAACTTAGTGCTCTTAGTGCTGCTTGGGTTGTAGTGCCCTTCGCCTATTTGAGCCCAAGCGGTTTGGCGTTCGTTTTCTGATAACTCGCGTAACCCTCCGGTGTTTTCTTCATTACCCGCATCTTCCTCCGCATACAACCCAACTATTGACCCAAACTGTGCCATCGAAATCGAGTACTTAGTCCCCCCACATCGGAATTCTACCCCCTCATTATCAAATGGGTCGCATCTTAAATTGGACACGAATGTGCTATAAAATTCCAGATTATATTCGTGGATTGAACGAAGTCGAGTGGTTAGGGTGGCTCTTTGTGGGCCGGTGACTAGGTTGTTAAACCGGTCAAGCTGGTTTACTGTTGCTAAAAGATCCATGCACACTTGTCGTGGGTATTCCTCTGGTCTGGTTCGAAGCACATCGTATCTTTCTTTGGCATCCAACTCGTTTGCATTGAACCGTGTGAATTTCTTCGACACCAGAAAGGAAACACCAAACAATTAGCATGAAACATTGAAATTTTTGGAGAAAACTAAAAACAGTCGGCTGAACACGACCCCGTGTTCAACGGATACGCCCCATGTTGGTCAGAAAATAGCTGGACACGCCCCCGTGCTCAGCGAGCACGACCCCGTGTCCAGATGTCTGTTTCCCAAAAATCCCATTTTCGACCCGGTCCCGAAAACTTGAAAATTTTTGGTCCAGTAGGGGCGGTTTTCCCCGAAAATTAAACCCCAAGTGCCGTTTTTCCCAAAACAAACCGTTTACAATTTCGATTTTATCTTTTTCGGTTAAAAAACAAGGGTTTGGGGTTTTTGTGAGAAATCGGGCAAATCTATGAACAATACAAGTGGATTTACTTCCTATAACATGAATCTAAACTAATGCTAACAGATTTATACAAAAATTTGTTGTTCGATCCGGATGAAGTTCAAGAACCCTAGATTTTTCCCCAAATTTTTGATGTTTTAACTACATGCAAATGCTTAAACTAACTACTAATAATGATAGAATCATACCTTGATGTTGTTAGAAGTAGAGGAGACGTCGAAATCTTGCAGAAAAATCGCCTGAACCAGAGAGTTTTCGGGGAAACGGGATGTGTGGAAATGAAGAAACTGTTTGGAAAAGGGGTTTTATCCCGACAGTTGCGCGGACACGGCCCCGTGCCGGGCAATTTTAAATTTTTTTAGTGCTCATGTGAGTGCCCATGTTTCCCAAAAACTCGGTTAGATGACTTACCGATTTAGAGGTCAACCCATTTGTTCATAACTTACCAGGTATGATGTTGATGCTTTTATTCTTAGACCGTTTGAAGCGAGATTACTTCCTCCTCATCCTCAATGAATCCTTGATAGAACTTCAGCCGTTGGCCATTGACTTTGAATGGAATGCCATTCTGAGATTTAATTTCTACTGCACCGTGTGGGAAAATATGGGTGATGGAAAAAGGTCCTGACCACCTAGACTTTAATTTACTAGGAAACAATCGAAGTCGTGAATTAAACAATAGAATTTGATCTCCTACTTGAAATTCATTTGGTTTTCTGTGTTTGTCGTGCAAATTTTTCATTCTATCCTTATAAATTTCAGAGTTTGAGTATGCATAAAATCTTAATTCGCCTAATTCATTTAATTGACAAAATCGATTTTTACCCGCAAATTCTAAATCAAGGTTTACATTTTTAATTGCCCAGTAGGCCTTGTGAGCTATTTCTACTGGCAAATGACAACTTTTTCCATAGACGAGCTTATATGGGGTTGTGCCTATTGTTGTTTTATAAGCAGTTCGAAAAGCCCATAAAGCATCATCCAATTTATCGGCCCATTCCTTTTTATTTAACCCTACGGTTTTTTCAAGTATTTGTTTTAAACCTCTATTAGTCACTTCTGCTTGTCCGTTTGTTTGAGGGTGATATGCTGTTGAGACCCGGTGATAGACCCCATATCTTGTTAAAAAAATTTCAAGTTGATGATTACAAAAATGGGTACCTCTATCACTTATTAATGCTTTAGGTTTTCCAAAAATATAGAATAATTTTTTCAGAAACCTTACCACGACTCTTCCATCATTTGTTGGAAGTGCCTCGGCCTCGGCCCATTTAGACAAGTAATCTACTGCCACAAGTATATATTTGTTTCCTTTTGACGGTGGGAAGGGTCCCATAAAGTCGAGTCCCCACACATCAAAGATTTCACAAACAAGAATGTCATTTTGTGGCATTTCGTTTTTGGAAGAAATATTACATGTCCTATGGCAAGCGTCACATGTCTTGACAAGACTTTGGGCGTCTTTGTAAATGATCGGCCAATAAAATCCTGAATCAAATACCTTTCGTGCGGTACTAGCGGCACCATGATGTCCTCCGTATGGACCTTCATGACAATGGCGGAGAATTCTTCTTGCTTCGCTACCATGTACGCATCGTCGGATGAGTTGGTCGGCACACATTTTGAAAAGATAAGGGTCTTCCCAAAAATAATGCTTTACATCAGCAAAGAATTTCTTTCTTTGATGATGTGGCCAACCTTTTGCGACTATACCGCTAGCTAGGTAGTTAGTATAGTCGGCGTACCATGGTTCTTCTCTGTATTCCACCATTTCTTGGGACTCTGTTGGAAATTTTTCGTTGATTTGCTCGTCCCTGGTTGCCTCCAAAGCTGGGTCTTCTAAGCGTGAAAGTTGATCCGCTGCAGTGTTTTCTGCTCCTCTTTTGTCTTTGATTTCAATATCAAATTCTTGGAGGAGTAGAATCCACCGAATCAAACGTGGTTTAGCATCCTGTTTCTTGAAAAGATATCGAATGGCTGCATGATCTGTATAGACTATTGTTTTAGAAAGAACAAGATAAGAACGAAATTTATCAAAAGCAAATACCACAGCTAGTAATTCTTTTTCAGTCGTTGTGTAATTTTCTTGTGCATCGTTAAGTGTTTTACTAGCATAATAAATTGGGTGAAAATGCTTTTCTTTTCTTTGTCCCAAGACAGCTCCAACTGCAAAGTCACTTGCATCACACATGATTTCGAAAGGGAATTTCCAATCAGGCGCTATCATGATAGGTGCATTGACTAGCATTTCCTTTAGGGTTAGGAATGCTTGATTGCAATCCTTGTCAAAGATGAAAGGGGCATCCTTTTCAACTAATTTTTTTAGAGGCCTTAAGATTTTAGAAAAGTCTTTGATAAACCGCCTATAAAATCCAGCATGCCCTAAGAAACTTCTGATAGCTCTAACGGAGGATGGGGTGGTAATCGAGAAATAGTGTCTATTTTGGCTCGATCAACCTCCATTCCTTCGCTTGAGATTTTGTGACCAAGTACTATTCCCTCCATTACCATGAAATGGCATTTTTCCCAGTTAAGGGCGAGGTTAGTTTCCTCACATCGGGATAACATTCGTTCAAGGTTATCGAGGCATTGGTCGTATGAATCCCCAAAGATAGAAAAGTCGTCTATGAAGACTTCCATTGTCTTTTCTATCATGTCATGGAAGATGGCTACCATGCAACGTTGAAAGGTTGCGGGGGCATTGCATAGACCGAATGGCATGCGTCGATAAGCAAAAGTTCCATAGGGACATGTGAAGGTTGTCTTTGCTTGGTCTTCGGGTGCTATCGGGATTTGAAAGTAACCTGAAAAACCATCCAAGAAACAATAAAATTTATGACCGGATAATCTTTCTAACATTTGATCAATGAAGGGCAAAGGAAAGTGATATTTCCTTGTTGCTTCATTTAATCCTCTATAATCTATACATACCCTCCATCCAGTGACGATTCTCGTTGGTATTAATTCATTCTTTTCGTTAGTTATTACCGTCATACCTCCTTTCTTTGGAACTACTTGGACGGGACTTACCCAAGGACTATCGGAGATAGGATAAATAAGTCCGGCGTCAAGTAGTTTGATGATTTCGTTTTTAACCACTTCTTGTACATTTGGATTTACTCGACGTTGTGGTTGTATTACCAATTTGTAGTCATCGTTCATTAAAATTTTGTGCGTGCACATGGAAGGACTTATTCCTTTAATATCTACAAGCTTCCAAGCGATCGCATTTTTGTGTTTTTTTTAAAGTTTAATTAATTTTTCTTTTTCTAAACTACCTAATTTAGACGAAATAATTACAGGTGATTTACCATCTTTGTATAGAAAAGCATATTCCAAACCTTTCGGAAGTTCTTTGAGCTCAAGAGGTGGGTCTTTAGGAGACTCCTTATTTGGTTGCTCATTTTGATCAAGAGCTTTGAATGTTTGTTCTATGGCGACCTCTTCTTCAACAAAGTGGTCAATCTTTTCACTTGTATCGGGTGGTTCATCTTCATCTTCAATTAGAGGGTCATTATTACCGAAAGGATATTTCATTGAACGCTCAATATCAATGCTTCTTTTAAATGCCCCTAATTAAATTGATAGATTGTTGTTCTTCTGGCTTTTCAAAGCTTCGTGGGTTCTTACAAAAGGTCGTCCCAACACTAGAGGAGCGTCATCGATGACAAAGTCGGTTGGGATTACCATTTGATTTGTTTGAACCAAGACATCCTCAACTACACCGATTGATTTTATTACTTTCCGATTGGATAGAAAAATGGGTATTTGAAGTGGAGAAAAATCACTAATACTTAATTTTTTGAAAATGTAGTTGGGCATTATGTTAACGCAAAGATCTTTATCAATTGTGACATTACTAATAAATGAATTTTGAAAAAAACATGGAACCGGTGTAATGTTGATTTCAAATGGGTCTTCTTTTATTAGCGAGGTTTGATCATTAGTTAACTTAATGCTTACCGTTTCATTAATTTTAGTGTTAGTGTTTAACTCTTTTAAAAACTTAGCATGAGTGGGTACTAAACAATGATTTTCAAAGGAAGATGACAAGAGATTAATTTCTTCAAAATTAGACTCTTCTTGAATTTTAACGTTGTCGGACTCACCTTTTTCGTTGTTTAACTCATGTGTCGGTTTTTCACTTATTTGTTCTTCCATTTTTATATTCTCAACTATGTCTTCTTTATTTAATTCCTCTCTTGCGCGGGGCTCCTCTTCCCTTGCGCGAGATTCTTTTATGTAACGCTCGATAGTTTTAAGGTTTTCTAGTATCCTATTGGTCACGTCGGCGATAGAGTAAGGATCGGAATTTTCAAAGCTTGAAACCGGATGTTCAATCCTTTGTTCCTCATAATACTCATAGGAAGTATATGGTCCACATCATTGTTCTTCATTGTAAGTATATGACGGTGGTGGCTCATATCTTGGTTCCTCAAAGTATGAGTATGAAGGCTCATACCTTGGTTCATCAAAATATGAGTATGAGGGAGAAGGTTCATACCTTTGGTCTTCATAGGATGTGTATGAAGTTGATGGCTCGTACCTGGGCTCCTCATAGTAGGTGTATGAAGTGGATGGTTGAAATAAGTCACAATATTGTACCGAGTGCGGGTCACCACAAATAGTGCAATAGTCTTCCCTATAATCATCCTCATCATAGATTTAGTTGTAGCCTCCTGAGTATTGATCCATAAGAATCACTCAGCAGACCACAACAGAGTCTCGAAACCAGAAAACAAAAATAAAAACGGAAACAGAGGCTGGACACGGCCCTGTGTTCAGTGGATACGGCCCGTGTTCAGGATCTGTATCTGGGCGTTTTAATTAAAGTTACTGGTTTTGTGCAGCACGGGGGCGTGTTTAGTGAGCACGACCTCGTGTTCAGACTCTGTATCTGGGTGTTTTATGAAAAATATGCAGCACGGCCCCGTGTTCAGTGAACACGGCCCCGTGTTCAGTGAACACGGCCCCGTGTTCAGTTTACTGTAAATGCAAAACTAAACTAAAATGCAGAAAAATGTGCGCGCGTTTTGAAAAGTTTTGAAAAACTGATTAGGCCGTCGATTTTAAGCTTTCTTAAAATCCTTGTGTCCCCGGCAACGGCGCCAAAAACTTGATGTGCGTAAGTGTGTATAGTTTTTAATGTATATTTTAAGCCCTTTTTAACACTTTTTAGCCAAGTTTTAAATTTATAAAACACGATATTTACTACCACTAAACACACATGTGGGCAAGTGCACCCATCGTCAGCGTAGTATAGTGTTGGTAAGATACCGAGGTCATCCAATGACACAAGAGCTTTTAGTACCGGTTTATCCTCAATGTCTAATCAAATCAAAAGTTAGTATAAAGGTTTTTAAACAAGAAAAATAAAACTAACTAAAATGCTGAAAAATAAAATAAAATAAAAAACAAATAGACAAGATGAATCACTTGGATCCGACTCGTGTGTAGTGTAACCTTTGATTATTTCCGCACTTTTGCACTTTTTAAGAGATTATCTTAGTTATTGTAGTAGGCCCCTCTTTTGAAGGTGACGTTACCCTCAACCCAGTAGTTTGAGTCAGCAAGGATACAATCCTAAAGGGTCGGATTATTGAAAGATAATTAATTAAGTTATTAATGCATAATGTGGTAGGCCCCTCTTTTGAAGGTGGCGTTACCCTCGGCTAAGTAGTCCGAGTCAGCAGGGATACAATCCTAGTAGCTTACATATGAGGGGATCAAAGAGTTTGGACCCCCGCCATCCAATACCGGTGGGTATCGAAGGAGGTCCTACTAAAATTGACCCAGGTCCTTGCAGGATTGATGTGCACAAAATGCAACATATAAATTACATCAATTGTGGCATAAAACTAACCCTTTTTTAGTACTAATGTTGGAAAAAGTGTGCTTTTGTCTTCCTTTTTTATTTTCTGGATTAAATGAGCTCAAATTAACAAAAGAAGCAAAAAGACAGCCAAATCTAACATAAATACAAGAAAAGGAACAAACGTGGCATGCCCGACCTCCCCGAAACCATCTTCCCAAGCAAAACAAGAGATCAGAAGGCTGAACACGCCACGTGCTCAGTGAACACGGGGGCGTGCCCAAGTGTCAGCATAAAAGACAAAGCTGTAGAAGCATCTATTGCCCACCACGGGGTCGTGCTCAGCGGACACGGGGCCGTGGTTAACTATAAGATTCGCAGAATCCAGGCAAATCTTGATAGTACAGATACGGTTCTGCACACGGGGTCGTGCCCAGCGGACACGGGGGCGTGGTCAACTAATGCAGACAAACTGCAATTAATGAAAACAGAGAAGAGGATGGACACGGGGCTGTGCCCGAGCTGCTGTTCAAGCTATAAATAGGGGTGCTTGGCTCATTTGCAAACAATCCCTTGGCACACCACCTCTCTTACACTTCACCCACCACCCACCACCATCACAACACCATCATCCACCACCATCATCCATGGTCCATCATAGAGTGTGTGAGTCGTCTCAGGATCCAAGATTGATCGTAAGAGTTCTTGACAATCAAGGCCATGTTTGCCTAAGTCTCTTACATCACTTGGTGAAGACAAAGTGTCTAGTGTAATACTTTTTATTTTTAATCTTTTCGCACTTTTTACTTGGTTATGTATTAATGACTTTAATAACTAGTTTCTTATGTTGAAGGTGATTCTTCCATATCGTTTGTCCGTGGTGTCTTGGCATTATTTTACTGTCTATATAAAATAAAAGATTTTCACCATTTATATCTCCATGATCTATATGGAGGTATGTTGGCTACCTGGTCAGGGGTTAAGGGAACGGTTTGGTAAGAGTCTTGCCATTGTTCAGTGTATAGATCCTGCAAAGGACCTGGGTCAAATTTAGTAGGACCTCCTTCAATACCCACCGGTATTGGATGGCGGGGGTCCAAAGTCTTTGATCCCCTCATATGTAAGCTACTATTAATACTTTAACCCGGCAACTTAGGACTGTATCCCTCCTGACTCAGACTACTTGGCCGAGGGTAACGTCACCTCCAAAAGAGGGGCCTACCATAATATGCATTAATAACTTAATTAATTATCTTTCAATAATCCGACCCTTTAGGATTGTATCCTTGCTGACTCAAACTACTAGGTTGAGGGTAACGTCACCTTCAAAAGAGGGGCCTACTACAATAACTAAGATAATCTCTTAAAAAGTGCAAAAGTGTGGAAATAATCAAAGGTTACACTAAACACGAGTCAGAGCCAAGTGATTCATCTTGTCAATATGTTTTTCTTTTAATTTTATTTTTCAGCATTTTAGTTAGTTTTTATTTTTCTAGTTTAAAACATTTTTATAACTTTTGATTTGATTAGACGTTGAGGATAAACCGGTACTAAAAGCTCTTGTATCCTTGGACGACCTCGGTATCTGTCACACCCCGACCGCGTAAAACAACAAATCGCGGCGGAAACATCGGGGCGTGTCGTAACAGAATAAATTGTTTCATAACCATGGCATACAAAGTTGTATTTTATTTATAAACAAAGGTGTTACATTGTTTCAAACAGGAAATTAAAGAGTTCAGAACATAATTAAACATAGTCTATCTTCTTTTAAAGTCTCTAAGGCACAGGTCCGCCCTAGTATCATGATCAACATCCTATGGAAAAGCACCTGAAAACACATGTGAAAATAGGTACGTCAGCATAAAAATGCCTGTGAGATACATAGGTTTTGTGAAAATAGGATTCATGACTTATGTTTAAGAAAAATGTTTAGTCATGAACCTTGTAATTTGCTTTGTCATGTAAATCATTTGAAAACAATAAGATCAGATTATATGTATAAGTAAATGTCAGGTTAAATAAATAACCATGTAAAAATGTGTTTGTATAAGATAAGTTGTTTGTAAATCAATGTCTTGTGAAAAGTATGTTATTTGTATAAAATGTTCTATGTCTCAATATTGAAATGATTCAAATAACGTTACGACATGTAATACCATACAAACACTTATATATAGGAAGTACCAGCGGCATATCCACCATGCTTGTATCATATTACACGCGCATCGTTACTTAATCACTTAATCAAACCATACCAACCAATGTAAGAAGTCTATGTTTAAACCAATTGTCAAATGTATTGAATAATATGTCAAAGTGTTCATGTCAAGATGTAAATCATGTAGTGTGAAACAATTGTCAAACATGTTATGTGTCAAATGTAAACCATGTCAAATGTCAATGTCAAATATCCATGTCAAATGTCTATGTCAAATATCCATGTCAAATGTCTTTGTCAAATGTCTTTGTCAAATGTCTTTGTGTAAAATGTCTATGTCAAAATGTCATGTATGGCAAGTGAAATGTCTCAACTAAACCATATGCACAAAAACAAAATGTTGAAGTAAAACATGGTTTAAATCAATCTTATGTCTTTGTGGAAAAATGCATGCAAATATTTAATATGAACATTTATGCGGTATTGTGAAAATGCATACATCCAAGCCTTGTGACTGTGGTGATAAACCCTTTAAACAAATTAAAGGTCTATCTGTCTTATATCATCGAATTCGGTCATTCCTTTCATCCCCTTTCCCTGGGATGTCCGGAACGGGAGTTGTCAATTCCTATGGTACCACTACCTACTAACGAACGGCGTAGCTAATGTTAATGAATGTATTGTCCCATGTAAACAAACCAAATGTCATACCAAAATGTAAGCATGTGAAAACAATGCACTAAGTATGTAATCAAATGAACATACATAGCGTGAAATGTCATGTAAAACGATGTACTAAGTAATGCACATAATGGGCACACCTAGCAGGAAATGTCATGTAAAACAATGTACTAAGTAATGCACATAATGGGCACACCTAGCATGAAATGTCATGAAATCATGTACTATAATGTACTAACGAACATAGCAGGTATATGATGTGAAAACAGGAAAGCACGAAAGTAACAAGTAGGCACATGTGTTCCACCCCAAAATAGTTTGGAAAACAGTAAAAGAGGGGTCTATGTACTCACTTGAGATTGCTCAGTTGTATAAAGATAACCACCAAGTAATGCTATAGATCTCGGAATCAAACGGCACCTAATATAGGTAATTATGTTAATAAACCGGACCTAAATCGGAAGATCGGGTAGCATGAGGGTTTGTAAACCAAACGAGTATTGAGACTCGTGTAGTATGGTTCAACAAAGCCTACATACTAATTGAAACCTAACATAATTGTTTACGACCCATTACGACTCGTTTAGGTAGCTTATGCTACTTTAACGCGTCGTTCGCGTGAAACGCGTTCGGACCGCCTAACTAGCCCTATGACAAGTGTTATATGCCTAAACATGTTACATAATCAGTTATGTGACAAAGGTTTAGGTTACATATGCTTAATTACCAATTATACATGAAAAGGGTATTCTGGTAATTTACCTAAGGCATATAAACTACCTATCATACAACTACTTAAACGATGTGACCATAGGGTATAACCTCGGAAGGTTATTCCCTACCTACTATGGTCACCTAATGTGTTTGGTCGGATCCTAATGATCGACCAAATGGGTCGGGTTCGAGGTATAAGCGATTTATTAGATCGCTTACCCTACGACCCTAGACAACGTGGTAATCAGTAGGCATAGTCCCAAGGGACTATAACCAACGTGATTACACTCACGTTGCGAAGTTCAAACGAACTTCGCATTGACCATTACTGGTCAACGCTGAAAGTCAAACAAAGTTTGACTTTCTGACTCGAAAAGCAGTAAAATAAGGAAAAGAACGAAAGAATACTTACGAAGGGTCCCCGAATGCTAAACTTGATTCAAAAATCTCAGGTATGAAACAAATGTTTCAACTTAGAGTTTCTCAAATCAAATTTCTTGTGATTTTAGCAATGGGGGTGTTGGGGTATTTATAGTTTTCGGTCCCCCGTTGAGATCATATCATGGAAACCGTGATTCGATCACATCCGTACACTTGTGGAAAGGTTATGGAAGCTAAATATGATCCTTATCTAGTGACTAAGCAACTTAGAACATGTGGAGGAGGATCAAACAGCTGCAAACTGATGTTAAAAACATTGCATCTGGTCTGATAGTCAGTCGCGTAGCGCGACGGGTAAGCCTATAGGGCTCGCGCTACGCTAGCACCCCCCTGAATCAGAAAAGTTTCAGAATTGGCAGAAATGGTCCCTGCACGTGTTTAAGGCCTTTTTCGATGCGTTTGAACCCCGTTAACCTCATTTCAAGGCTCTAAAATGAAGTTAAAGTATAGGGAACTCAAAACATACTCAAAAATATGCCGGATGATGGTTCGTTTGGTCGTACGAACGCGATGTTCGCTTAATTACGACGGAATGCGCACAAGCGCGAAAAACGATCCAAATGACGCGACGAATGGATTTTTCTTATGGCGAACACTAAAATATAATATAGTCATGCTTACATAAATTTTTGGATGTCCGGATGTATTCAGAACGTATGTTATGCGCAAAAATGCAAACTTGTGCACTTTTTGACACTTTTAGTCCCTGAATGACCCAAAAGTTTATTTTAGCACACCGAACCCCTCAAAGCCTATTTCTAAGCTATGTAAAGGATATTTATGGTATGTTTAACTTATGGTCATGTTCCGGAATGTCTGTTCCAGTACGAATCGTCATACTTTCGCAGTTTGTCAAGTTTAGTCCCTGTAAGCGAATTAACTTGTTTTTGCCATACCAAAGCCTTCAAAACTTATTTCTAAGTTATGTAAAGGTTATTTAAGGTATGTTGAGTATATTTTGATGTTCCAGAGTATTTCTCGCATTAAACTGAGTACGTTTACGCACTAGTTTGCGTATAACTCTCCAGAAAGTGATGTAGAGTTTGGAATTGGACAAAAATCAAAACATGAAAAATGTAAAACACAATCAAACAAACATTGGGATCAAATAAAATTGTTTTATTGATAATAGAATTGTTCATAGTGATTACAAGCACAGTTGTTACAGTATCTTACCAACACTATACTACGCTCACGATGGGTGCACTTGCCCATATATGTGTTTAGTGTTAGTAAATATCGTGTTTTATAAATTTAAAACTTGGCTAAAAAGTGTAAAAGGGCTTAAAATATACATTAAAAACCATACACACTACACACGCATCAAGGATCTATACACTGAATAAGGCAAGACTCTTACCAAACCGTTCCCTTAACCCCCGACCACGTAGCCAACATACCTCCATGTAGACCGTGGAGATATGAATGGGGAAAATCTTTTATTTTATATAGACAGTAAAATAATGCCAAGACACCACGGACAAACGATAAGGAAGAATCACCTTCTACATAAGAAACTAGTTATTAAAGTCATTAATACATAACCAAATAAAAAGTGCGAAAAGATTAAAAATAAAAAGTATTACACTAGACACTTGTCTTCACCAAGTGATGTAAGAGACTTAGGCAAACATGGCCTTTGATTGTCAAGAACTCTTACGATCAATCTTGGATCCCAAGACGACTCACACACTCTATGATGGATGATAGATGATGGTGGTGGATGATGGTGTTGTGGTGGTGATGGAGTGTGGGTGAAGTGTAAGAGAGGTGGTGTGCCAAGGGATGGTTTGCAAATGAGCCAAGCACCCCTATTTATAGCCTGGACAGCAGCTCGGGCACGACCCCGTGTCCATTGGGCATGGCCCCGTGTCCACCATCCTTCTCTTTCTTCATTAATTGTAGTTTGTCTTCATTAGTTGACCACGCCCCCGTGTCCACTGGGCACGACCCCGTGTGCTGAAGCGTATCTGTACTATCAAGATTTCCCCAGATTCTGCGAATCTTAGAGTTGACCACGGCCACGTGTCCGCTGGGCACGCCCCGTGGTGGGTGATAGAAGCTTCTACAACTTTGTCTTTTCTACAGACACTTGGGCACGCCCCCGTGCTCATTGAGCACGGGGCGTGTTCAGCCTTCTGTTCTCTTGTTTTTGCTTGGGAAGATGCTGTCGGGGGTCGGGCATGCCACGTTTATTCCTTTTCTTGTATTTATGTTAGATTTAGCTGCCTTTTTGCTTCTTTTGTTCATTTGAGCTCATTTAATCCTGAAAATACAAAAGGAAGACAAAAACACACTTTTTCCAACATTAGTACTAAAAAAGGGTTAGTTTTATGCCACATTTGATGTAATTTATATGTTGCATTTTGCACACATCACACATACACATGTAATATATGAAAAAAATAAATAAAACTAAAATTAGAGGCCCATATTTTTTGGTGGCCTTAGGCCTTCTCCTAGAATGTTAAACCTATCAATCCGGCCTTGAACATATTTAAAGTATGCTTATATTGTAACACTAGAGATGAATTGAAGGATTATTGCCCCAACAACCATACATCACATGAAGATTGTATTGTTTGCCCATTTGTGTGGGCCTTCTTGAATTATAATTGATGTTTTAAATTGTTTAGATCATACGGAGTGGGTGTGGTTTGGAGGCGTTAAAAATTAAGCATGCTTCGGGAGTGATTGATGATACTTCACTCGTGTTGGGACACTTTTCATTAAAACCCATCAAGCTTTGCTCAAACAAAAACATCATGATTTTCCCACTAAACATGGGGCCGACAAACGAAATTTTAATATAAATAAATCAATGAAATATCCAGTCGGCAATGATGACCCCTTCTTGGAAGATGAAGTTGAACTACCCGATACGGAGGAACAAAATGACCAATTCGTTGAAGAAGAAGCTGCTACCGAACAAACCTTTTCGGCCATCGACTGCGATGACGAACCAAAGACTAAACCATCCATAGAAGACCCACCTTCTCTTGAACTCAAAGAACTTCCAAAAGACTTAGAATACGCATTCTTAGATAACAAAGGTAAGCTTCCAGTCATCATTTCCTCGTTTCTCACTTCTCAAGAAAAAGAAAAATTACTTAATTTGCTTAAAAAATATAAAATGGTGATTGCAAGCAAACTAATGGACATCAAAGTAATTATTCCCTCCATGTGAACACACAGATATCTAATGGAAGACGACTACAAAAACGGTAATCCAACCACAAAGAAGGGTTAATCCTAACGTCCAAGAAGTAGTAAAAAAGGAAGTCATCAAATTCTTAGAGGCGAGACTTATCTACCCCATTTCCGATAGTCCATGGGTAAGTCTCGTCCAAGTCATACCAAAAAAAGGTGTAATGACAATTGTGACCAACGAAAAGAACAACCTCATACCAACAGTGTTAGTACATATTATGTATGTCCGCCACTGTGCGAATAGGCTAGATAGAGCGTGTGTTGAATATTATATAGTTGAGATACGAACACATGACTTTGGAGAAGAAGAGAGAAGTTGATACGGATGTAACACATTCGTGCGGAAGTAACTCATTTGTGCGGATGTAACTACATCCGCATGGACAAGCTCATCTGCACGGAAGGGCTCGTCTGTCCTAACCTCATGTATATATATATATATATATATATATAGTGTCGTGTCTTCATTAGTTGATTAGTTTTGGAGATCACAGAGGGGAAATGCTGGAGAAATTTTGTTTCTCCAGCTTGTAAAGGATGTAAACTCTTTCGGTATGAATGGAATCATTCGACTTATGACTAATCTAACGGAAATTCAACCAAATTAGCTTTATCATATCCAAACCCGCCCGATTCGGAACTTTCAATTGGTATCAGAGCTACGGTACTGATTCAATCGATCTAACAGTTGATTGAATCATCTACGCTCATGAATTATGGACTTTTAGTGGATTTTAGACATAAAACATCAAATAAATGGTTAATTCACAAACAAAAAGTAAAATTGAGACCATTAGATTGATTAATATTGAGTTTCGACCTAGTCTGTGAAAGAATCATCATGAAATTCAAAGAAATAAAGATTTTGGATCGACAAATTGAATCAACAGTCTTCGAACGGAGGAACTACATCCGCACCAAAGTACTTATTCGTTCCAAAATCAGCCACAAAAGGATAAATCCGCACGAATGTAAATTTTTCATCCGTACGAATGTACCTAAAATACCTGAAAAAAGGAATTTTTTGATCGTAATGAGAGACGAGTGTCTAGGAAAATTTTGGTGATTGAAATTTTTTTCGAGATTCAGACGACAAATACGGGCTATTCGGGGACATCGTTGGGGGATTCAGAAAATAGATATGATGATGAGATCACACAGTTTTGAAAATAGTGGGGTAGTCATTGATACCTATGCAAACTATTTATCATTTGTTTTAGTGACTATTAGTGGGCCAACAAGAAAAAAATTGTGATGTGGGTAAAATACAACATATAAATTATTTTAAATAAGGCATAAAATCAACCCTTTTTCGGTACTAATTTGGAAAAGCATTCTTTGTTTCCTTTTTATTTACATGATCAAAATAATTTAAACGCACAAAAGGAACAAATTAACAGCAGAAACCAACACAAATACAAAGAAGAAGGATTGACACAACTCGCTGCGCCCCCATCCACATCCAAACCAACAAAAATAAAAAAAACAGAAGCTTAGGCACGGGGTTGTGCCCATCAGGCATGGGGTCGTGCCAAGTCAAGATTTGCTGCAGAAAAAGACAATAAGAAAAGACAAACCAACACCGGGCCATGCCAACTCAACACGGGCGTGGTCAACTCTAAGATTCGCAGAATCTGAGATAGTAAACTAAGTACAATTGGCATGGTCCGTGCTGTTGACACACGAGGCCGTGTTAGTACAAGACCTGACACTGAAGTTAATGAAGAGGAGAGAGAATGAAGGCCACGGGGCCGTGCCAGCCAGGCACGGGCCGTGTTGATGCTCTGTTTCTAGCTATAAATAGGGGTGCTTGGTTTCATTCCAATCCATCCCTTGGCAAACCACTTCTCTCACACTTGCCACCACTACAACACCAACACCCAACAACATCATCCATATTTCATCTTTTAGAGTGTGTAGTAATCTCGGGATCCAAGATCGGCCGTAAGAGTTCTTGTTAAACAAAGTCCTTGCTTGGCTAATCTCTTACATCACTTGGTGAAGAGAAATCTTTTATGTATTACTTTTGATTTCCAACCTTTGACATACTTTTTATTTGGGTATGTATTAATAAATTTAATAACTAGTTTTCTCGTGAGGCAGATCTTAATCACTTCGGGAGAAGTAAGAACCGCTTGTAATCCCTTATCTATAAACTACTATTAAAACATTAAATCAACCTTGCGGGACTGTGTCCTTACTGACTCAGACTAATAGGTTGAGGTTAACACTGCCTGGAAGGGGCCTACCATTTTTCGCATTAATAACTTACTTAATTAGCTTTCAATAATCTGACCTTACGGAACTGTATCCCTGCTGACTCAGACCAATAGATTGAGGGTAACG
This sequence comes from Helianthus tuberosus, assembly GCA_030545235.1. NCBI lineage: Eukaryota > Viridiplantae > Streptophyta > Magnoliopsida > Asterales > Asteraceae > Helianthus > Helianthus tuberosus. Next base: position 135,466,637 of record CM060363.1, read on the forward strand.
CTGCCTGGAAGGGGGCCTACTACTATAACTTAAAGATAATATCTTAAAAAGCCCAAAGTACGGAAATCATCAAAGGATACATAAAAGAGGAGTTGGAACCAAGTGATTCCTTCTTATCTATTAGTTTTCCTTTTATTTCTGTTATTTTCATTTTCTAGTTTATCTTTTATAACTTTCAAAACTTTTTATCAAAACTTGGTTAGATTAGACGTTAACGATCAGCCGGTACTAAAAGCTCTGGTGTCCTTGGACAACCTCGGTATCTTGCCATCAATATACTATGTCCGCGATGGGTGCACTTACCCGAACGTGTGTAGAGTGATAGTATTCAATTGTGTTTTATAAATTTAAAGCTTGATTCGTGAGTAAAAAGTGCTTAAAATATATCTAAAAATCATACACACCCGCACACACGTAAAGTTTTAGCGCCATTGCCGGGGACACAAGGATTTTGAGAAAGCTTAAAATTAACGGCCTAGTCTTTTTTACCTTTTCTTTTTAAGTTTTTCCTCTTTTTCTCCTAATTTTCTACTTTCTACAAGAATAACACGAGGCCGTTTTTGATCAACAGGGAAGAGTAGTTTTCTTGTTACTGGAACAGAGACACAGGGCCGTGTTATAGTAGCACAGGGCCGTGTCAAACTTTCAGTATCTGGGAACTTGAAAACAGAAACTTTTTCTGGACAGCACAGGTCGTGCCAACACCAGCACGGGGTCGTGCTAATCTTCTGACAGACATTTTTTTTGTTCGTCGAAAATCACACATTTCTATATAATTCGCTAGAGATACTATCTATTGTTCCTCTGATAAAACCGTTGTCCAGAAGGTGCTTAGAGAGTGTCTCGTAACAAGCTCTCGACCCTGATGCAACTCGTACAATGCTTTATCCAGTAGGTAAACCTTATCCTTGTGTATCGGATCGACGAACCTCGATGGTTGGCCACATACACCTCCTCTTTTACTTTGACATAAAGAAAAGTAGATTTAACATCCGATTGGTATACTTTGAATCAATTCTAAGATGCGAACGCCAAAAATATTCTAATAGCTTCGAGTTGGGAGACGTAAGCATAAACTTTAATGAAGTCTATTCCCTCTTGTTAACTAAATCCATGAACTACAAGTCGAGCTTTGTTTCAAAGAATTACGCCTCTATCGTCTTTTTTACACTTGAAGACCCATTTTGTGTTGATCTTTCGGTGGTCTTCTGGCAAGTCGATAAGTCTCCATACACCAAGTTTCTCGAATTGAGATAATTCTTATATGTGTTTGGTTCAACCTGCGAGATAAAACATTTAATTGAAAAATGAGTTTGTAAAGGAGCCACTTTGGAATAAAAGCATCTAAAGACCTGGTCAACTTAATGTCGGGTTTTAACGGCAGTCTGCAAATCTCCAAGGATAAACTCAGGCGGATGATGATGAATCTACTTCGACGGTGGACGTTTCACTCTCAAGCTGAATTTCCTCCCCATCAGAAGTAGATCCATCATCATCGTGTGTAGGCTCAACGTCAGATCCAGAGTCGTCTGATTCATCGAATACAGGAGCTGATGCATTCACTTCTCGTTCATTCACGGGATCATTTGTTCCTATTGTCTAAGGTTCCAGATGTAGAGTGCTAGGACCTGCTTCAGCGTCGTTTGTACCAATGTGTGGTTGTGTCACAACAATTGGTCCGGGAACTTGTTCTTGTGTGAACAATTGTTGCTGCTGATAAAGTATCACAAGTTCCTCCTTAGTTGGCTCAGCTAGTAGTTTAATGGAATTCCAAAGACCTTCGTAGTCAAACAGCCAGGAATCTCTGGGTTTTTGAGTCAGAGCAGTATAACACTGACAATCAACATGCTGAGCTTGAATCACCCAGTTTATGCTTAGAATATAAACTCGCTTTAATGAACTAGCATATCCCACGAAGAAATCCTCTAAAGACTTAGACCCAAATGGTTCTAACCACTTAATATTCGGTTTCTGTTGATTGAGTAACTCAAAACATGTCTTCTTGTATTCCTTGAACATAAGAACTCGATTAAGCATATAACATGCGGGCGCCACTGCTTCGCTCCAGAAACTTACAGGAAGCTTTGAATCAGCGAGCATTATGCGTGCGGTCTCGATCAGTGTCCTTTTCTTTCGTTCAGCCACACCGTTTTGCTGTGGAGTGTACCATGCACTGAATTCATGTAGGATTCCTTTATCATTTCAAAACGCCAATATCCTGTTGTTTTTTTTAACTTTGTACCGTTATCACTTTGGATGCGTATGATTGGCAATTGGTACAAGTTCTCTGATTTTCTGAATAGAATTATTAGACTATCAAATGTCCCGTCTTTGCTTTCTAGAAACATCACCCATGAAAATCTTGAATAGTCATTAGTCATAACCAGACAGTATAGATCTCCGATATACTTTTCACATTAACCGGCCTAAATAGGTCCATATGCAGTCTCTCTACTGGAAGCTTGATTGAATTGAGCAGCTTTCTTAGATGCGACTTCTTTGTTTTTTTAACCTTTATTACAAATTATGCAATCGTCGCCTAGATGAAAGTTCTTCAGATTTACTCCATCGACAAGTTCGTTATGAACTAGAAAACTCATCTTACGAAGATGTATATGCCCCATCTTTCTGTGCCATAAGATCAACTCTTTTTCCGTTGCATTTTACACAAAACATTTTGTTTTTTTCAATGTTGTTGTTGTTGCGACACTAATATCTAAAACATACAAATCATTCTCGCGAGGAGCGCACATTAGGATCCATTCTTCAGGTATCTTGAAACCAGGCTTAAGAATTATACAATCCTTGTCGTTGAAATGTGTCGTGAACTGTCTGTCACAGATCTGGGAGATACTGAGCAAGTTGTTTTCAAACTTTGCTATTTAGTTCACTTTTTCGAACGACACCATCCCATTTGTCAAAGTGACCTCTCCTATGATCCTACCACCTTGATTTCATGTGAACCCGATGTAGGCTCTTCTGATAGATTTGATGTCGTAAAGGAGAGCTAACATCCCCGTCATGTGCTGGGAAGTTCCACTGTCCATGATCCACTTTGAAATAATTGACCTCGAGAGCCCCTACACATGTACTCAAGCAATCACTTCAATAGTGATACCCAAGCCTTACCTGTCTTGGGTAGGGTTACTGGTTTTGGTTCACGAAAACTCACACTTATTGGAATAACCTTTTCAACTTTCACAGTTGAAACAACTTGTTTCTCAACATCAGAAGTTTCGTTCTTCTTAATCACCCATGTTTGGTTTTTGAAAAATATTTCTTTGTATAATATTTTGAATATTTTTGTTCATTTCTTTTTAAAGATTCACTAGTTTGTTTAGTTGAAACATTTGTTTTTACTGGTTTCTCTTTGTTGTTAGATTCATTGTCTTTTTCAAGATCTGTGTTGGTGCAAACATTGGTGATTTCTATTTGAGATCTTCTGATTTCTTTTTCTCAACATAAACAGGTTTAGGCTTGTTTTGTAGACACTGTCTAGCAATATGTCCAGCTTGGATGCATCTAAAGCACGCCCGACTGTCTTTTACAATAGTGGAACCTTCATCCTGTTCATGTTGTTTCTTTTGTGCAAAGAACTCTTCGTTAGTGTGACAACCCGAGTTTTCAAGGTCTTTCCTCGACACGTTATTTGTTTCACAAGTGTGTTTGCATAACTTGTTTGCCTTGTAATTGTGCACGTTTGTTTCATGTTGAGATACTGTGTTATTAATTAGTATACGATTAATGTGTTTATGTGTTTAAGTAATAGGAACTTGTGAACTGTTTAAAAAGTTAAAAAACATCTTGATGAAACAAGTTAGAGTTTCACCACACCACACTGACGAAACCTTGGAGTTTCTTCATGTCCATCAAAGTCAGGGTGGGTACAAGGGAAATCACCCCAAATGCAATCGTTGTGGCTTTCACTACAGCGGACCGTGCACTAAGGGCAACTATCAGAGATGTAACAAACATGGCCACGCGGCCAAGGATTGCAGGAGCCTCTATCCTGCGAATCCACGATGACAACAACAATAGCAGACTCCACAGAACTAGTAGCAGCAGCAGCAACATAGGGGTAACAACAAAGGGTGTTTCCAATGTGGTGCTGAAGGCCACTTCAAACGAGACTGTCCCCAACTGAACCAGAACAACAAAAACAATCACGGGAATGGGAACCACAATGTGGGTAACAATGATGGCAACGGTGCCAGGGGACGTGTTTTTGTGATTGGTTAGGGTGATGCAAGGAACGATCCCAACGTTGTGACGGGTAAGTTCCTACTGGACGACTTCTATGTTTCTGTTTTATTCGATCCGGGTGCTGATACTAGTTACGTGTCTTTAAAAGTTAGTCAGATGCTTAAGCGTACCCCAATTCCCTAAAACACCTAGCTTGTTGTAGAACTAGCAAATGGTAAAAATCTTGAGGCCACACACATAGTTAAGGGTTGTAATCTTGTTCTTTCTGATCAAACCTTCTCTATCGAGCTCATTCCTATCGTTGTGGGTAGCTTCGACGTTGTCATTGGGATGGATTGGTTATCTCAACATCAAGCGGAAATTCTTTGCAAGGAGAAAATTGTCCGCATCCCTCGTTCTGGTGAAGAACCTCTCGTGATTTGTTGTGACAAGAGTGGTGCAGTAGTGGGCATCATATCCTTTCTTAAAGCTCAGAAGTGCTTACGAAAGGGCCACACAGCTATTCTAGCCCTCGTTACTGATACCTTAACGAAAGAGAAGAAGATAGAAGACATTCCTATTGTACGCGACTTTCCTAAGGTATTTCCTGAGTAATTACCTGGTCTTCCACCTCATCGTCAAGTCGAATTTCAAATCGAGCTAGCTCCTGGAGCAGCACCAATAGCTCGTGCACCTTATCGTTTAGCTCCATCAGAACTAGAAGAATTGTCTACACAACTACAAGAGCTTTTGGACAAGGGTTTCATTCGTCCTAGCTCTTCACCCTAGGGAGTTCCAGTCTTGTTTGTGAAGAAGAAGGACGGTACCTTCCGAATGTGTATTGACTATCGTGAACTCAATAAGGTGACCGTAAAGAATCGTTATCCTCTTCCGCGTATTGATGACCTGTTCGACCAGTTGCAAGGGTCGAGCTTCTACTCAAAGATTGATCTGAGATCGGGCTATCATCAGCTGAGAGTCCGTGATGAGGACATCTCCAAGACAGCATTCAGGACTCGTTACGGGCACTACGAGTTTCTAGTTATGCCTTTCGGATTGACAAACGCACTTGCGGTCTTCATGGATCTCATGAACCGAGTGTGCAAACCTTACCTGGATAAGTTCGTTATTGTTTTTATCGACGACATCCTGATCTATTCTAAGAGTCAGGAGGAACACGAGCAGCATCTGTGACTTATTCTGGAACTTCTTTGAACAGAGCAGCTTTATGCTAAGTTTTTGAAATGCGACTTTTCGCTTCGTGAAGTCCATTTCCTAGGCCACGTGGTAAATGAGGATGGGATTCATGTGGATCCATCCAAGGTTGTAGGATCGTTTGTGCGACCTGAATAAGTCGTTTAGAAGAGTTTGGATCCGAATCTAAGGCGGAATTCAGAGAAATAGACTTGTTTACAGCTTGATTCAATTTAAATGTCTCTATTATTGATATAACAGTGCTTTACAACCTGGAGACAATTCGGCAGCACTTCGTTACCGAATTAGAAAAATTACAAATGAAGATCAAGACCTGGGTATATATAGGGTTGTAATTTCGCATGGAATTAACAGGATGCTATTTCGTGCGAAATAGCAGAATGCTATTTCGTACGAAATAGCTAAATGCTATTTCATGCGAAATTAGCTTTCCACACACAAACCCTAGATTTCTCAAACAACGAGCCCTGATCTATCATTCTAAATACAATACTTGACGCAAGACGAAGTCAACAGACATATTGCACTAACAGACTCCCCCTTGGATGTTGACGAAGTCTTTAGCGTCTAATCTTCAGCATGACACATCTTCAGTCTTGATCAGTCTTCAAACTCTTTCCGAATTGTCTAACATTGTAAGCATCCATCAATCATTCTTCAGGCTCCCCCTTTTGCTAAGCTTCCGTGCTTTTGGGATCGACACCTGGCTTTCCAGTCACAAATTCCCCCTTGCTTCGAGCTTGTCTTCAGACTCCCCCTTAGACTCAGCTGTCGGGATCGTAGTCTGGAATCTCATCTGCAACACTCAAACATTTATAAGTAACACTGTTTTGAATATCCAATTATCCAGGAATTGAAAATCCTGACTCTTTTATCAAATTTTAACAATCTAGAATCCAACTCCCTCACAGTTAATCATCCAAGTCTAAATTAATGACCTTGGAGATATCACAAACTGTTTTTTATTTTTGATTTAAAAAGCTTCAAGTTTCAAATTAATGAACTTGTTTTATTTTCAGAAACACAATCAGCATACACAGATTTTGAAACTCAGCATCCCAGACATCGGTTGTCGAAAATAAAACAGAAATCAAAATCTTTTTGTATTTTTCTGAAACATAAAACAATAAAGAAATATTTACAGACAATATTTTTGTTTGAGTTCGCGTCAGAGGATCATATCAGTTTATGACAAATCACTAGTACCGTTGAGCTTTAAATCACTTTTAGTTCTAAACGATTCACTTAGATTGTCAGTATACTGATCCACTTAAATTTTCACACAAAGTTCAATTGATTCGAGATACAAGATTAATGTTTTAAGGACTTAAACTTATTCGCATGTCCCACCTCAGAATATACTCCCGTATCCAGATCCCAATATTCAGTCTTACAGGTGAGTATACCTAGATGATATCTGTAAAGGGTTAAATGCGAGGGCCATGAGAGCTCAGGCTATTGATTCCGCAAAATCAGAGAGATGATGGCTTCGACTTTAGGTGTGTTCCCTGTAGAGAATCTTTTCTTCAACAGCACATGATTAGCATTTTGCAATGTTTCATCATTTTTTATGCTGAGGGTGGTGCTATATTTCAAGCAAGCAAAAAGTATTATACGGGGACTAGGCCATTGCTTCCGCAAAATCAGAAGTCCTGGGATAATACCCCAGATATCTATATGCATAAAGACCTAGTATCTCAGAAAGAGGGGTCTTTCAAACAAGATTTCAGGGGTTACCTATATATCCGAGAGATGTTCCCCACTAAATAAGTAAGTTTGAAATTTAGGTTTATATCTCGAACACAATCTACTAAGCGTGCGAAAACCTACTGGCATATCATCAGTGAGACCGTTTATCACATTTTAACATTCCATTTCTTTAGCGTACTGTGATTGTCTACTGATGTACTATCATTTCCTCTTTTTACACAAAAACTCATTTTTGAATTTTATCATGTTTTTGTCTTTTTCAATTTTTCTAATGTTTTTTGGATTTTCTGACAATAATACTCCCCTAAAATGCAAAATCATTTAAAGAAAATTTGACAAACCGATACTGATAGCTTTGTCTCGCCATCCATTTTCTACTTCTCATGTACTTATTTACAGAAAAACTAACATACCCCGATGATTTACAAACCATTGATTTTCAACAGTTTGAAAACCGTTTTTCAGTCTTATGAAAGTAATCATGTTTGTTCAGCCGTGAGGGTTTCGGCGTATTCAAGAAACAAATTTTTTTTAAAAAAAAATTTAATTTTTGAATATTTGACAAAATTTAAAAACAAACATATTTTTTATTTTTCAAGTTTTTGACAAAATAAAAACATATTTTTGGTTTTTAACTTTTTCAATTTTTAGGGTTTTTGAAATATAGTTTATTTATATACATAAATCATCAAAATCCCTGTTTAACCATCACAGGGTTCAGCAGCCTCCTCTTTCCGTGCCAGGCTGCTCCTATTTCCATTTTCACAATCTTCATTTTTCTTGAGCACCTGCACATTCAACTTAATTGAATTTTTTGAACAATTTAGCCGAGGTCTGTTTGACCTTAGGCATTTCAACACAATATGCTTCATTCAACTTCGGAAAATCTTTGTCATTTTGTACAAAGACTTTTTCAATTTTAATTTCTTCTTTTTCATCATTTACCGAAGTCATTTGTTTCTTAGCACTCCAAGTTTGACCTTTAGGAGTACCTTTTTTGTAAAAATGTGACTCTTTTTGAACATTTTGATTCCGAACAACAATTTTTGGTTTCCAAAACTGATTTTGTTTCGTTGCATCAACAATTGTTTTCCAACTTTGTGTTGTTCTTAATCTGGGTGTGTGAGAATTCCAGGTCTGTCTAGAATCGAACCTATTCGGGTTTGATTTCCAAGTTTGAGTCGAAACAAACTTGTTTGTATTTTACCCCCAAGTTTGTTTTGAGTCAAATTTGGTTGACCTTTGTTTCACATCCTCAGATTTCTATTTCTCAACATTATCAGACTTCTTTATGTCAATATCAACAGGTTTCAGATTTGGACACTTGCGTGCAAGATGTCCAATTTGATCACATTTAAAACATGTTCTCTTGGACACATCTTTGACCTGTGGTTGTTGTTTTCTCTTTTGAGCATAGAACTCTTCATTAGACTGTCCTCTAAATTGGAGTTCTTTCTCCTCTTCTGAACTTGTTCCATGAACAAAGTTCATTTTTGTCTGATAATTTTGCGTTTCATTTTTATTCCATCTTTGTTTCTTCTTATAACCCAACCCAGCCTTCATGTTTTTCTTCTTGTAACCTGGTTTGTTATTGTAGGATCGTATTCGGACCTGTTTGAGTCTATCAGAAGAATTCCTATCCAAATCAAGAGGCGGAAACTAATGATTTGGTGCGATTTCAGCAATATTCACTTTAAACTGTTGTTGTATTGATAACTGATGCGATTACACGTTCAGACAACACTTCGGCAGCACTTCGTGGCTTACCGGAAGACAACACCTATATCTATCAATGTGATTCCGCTCATATGACCTATATATAGACATCATGATTTCGCTCATACGGACATGACACAAAAACGGAATCACACAATGACACATAAGCGGAATCTGTTTTTGACAAATGAGCGAAATCATCTAATCTATATGAACGAAATCACAAATGTAAGCCATAAATGATTTTGTCTCATATGAGATGATGCCATGATTACTTCATCATTGTGATGTCATCATCCAAGATGATGACATCACCCTCTTTTAGATCCGCAACGAGACTGAGACTTGACATAAAACGAAGACAACAGATGAATGCACCAACAGACTCCCCCTCAGATGTTGACGAGTCTTAAGTGTCGAGTCTTTGCAATCTTCAGTCTTTATCAGTCTTCGATCTTCCTCTGAAGTATTTGTCATTGCAAGAATCCTCATTCTCTATCTTCATCATCAACAAACTCCTCTCTCTTGAATGTTGAATATCATGATGTCTTCAGACTCCCCATCTCAATCTGCTGGGATCGTAGTCTGGAATTCACAAGATCATAACCTGGCTTTCATCCTGCTCTGGATCTAAACCTAGCCAACCTGCAAAAACTCTACCCAAAAAATAAATTTTCTGATAACAATTTGTGGATAGGATTTTCAAATCTAATTTACCACTTGCAGGAATAACATTTTATATAGCAAAAACTTTTCTCATTTCATTTCAACAATCTTCAAACACTTTCACCCAAACCATTTGTTCATCATGTTTAGCACTCGAAATTTTGAAAATCAGCTTTCCAAAATCAGTTGTCGAAAATCTTTTTGGATTTTTCAAAATTTATGCTAAAACACACTAAAATCTTTTTGGATTTTTGACTGAAATAGAAATGCAGAAAATGAAATATTTACAAACAAATTTTTTTTTTGTGAGTTCGTGCAAGAGGATCATATCAGTGTTTGAGACAAATCACCAACACCGTTAAGCTTGATTTCATTTTAAGTTCTAAACGATTCACTTAGATTGTCAGTATGCTGGTCCACTTAAATTTTCACACAAAGTTCAACTGATCCGAGATACGAGATTAATGTTTTAAGTACTTAAACTCAATCGCGTGTCCCACCTCAGAATATACTCCCGTATCCAGATCCCAATATTCAGTCTTACAGGTAATTATGACACAAATGATATCTGTACATAAATTAGGTAATGCGTGGGCCGAGGGATCTCAGGTCGATACTTCCGTATACGCAGAGAGATATCAGCTTCGACTTTTCGGTATGTCCCCTTTAGAGGATCTTTTAGCTACAACAGCAGCGACTATCAATTTTATTGTTTCATCTGCATGCTGAGGGTTTATGCTATGTTTCAAGCATTTGTAGAAAGTATTATCCAAGGACTAGGTCAGAACCATCGTTCAGCAGAAGTCCCGGAATAATACCCCAGACATCATTGAGTATAAAGACCTAGTATATCAGAAAAAGGAATCTTTCAAACGAGATTTCGGGGGTTACCCATATATCCGAGAGATGTTCCCCACGATATAAGCAAGTTTGAAATTTATGTTTATATCTCGTCACAATCTACTAAATGTGTAAAAACCTACTTACACATCATCTGTGAGACCGTTTATCACTTTTTATCTTACCAATTCTTTAGCATGTTGTGATAGTCCACTGATGTACTCTCATTTCCTCTTTTATGCAACAAAAACTCATTTTTCATATTATCATGTTTTTTACTTTTTCAAATTTTCTAATGTATTTGGATTTTCTAAAATTTCTTACTCCCCCTAAAATGCAAACACATTTTAGGAAATTTGAAAACAAACTATACAAGAACTTGACAACTGATATCGAATTGCCTCAATTCTCCATCCACTTGGCATAAACAATCAGAACTCCCACTCACAACAAACTATTTTCTCATTATGATCTCAAAACACTTAAGTTTGTTTTAATCAAAATGATTTTTCCGGAAAATTAGTTTTGTTGATTGATTTTAACCATTTGTAGGTTAGGGGATAAACTCATCATTTTGTTTCTCAATCACTTGTAGAAAATCAGATACAACTTAATGTCCCTGATTTACAACTTGTAAGATCAATCCAATTCAAATTCTGAACCACTTGTAAAAATCACAATCATACAACTCAAACCTGCTTTTCAACCAATTTACCATCTTTTGGTTGAATTCTCAAAGTGCCGATTCCTACTCCACACTTACCAACCTAGGAGTTCCGGCAAGTCCTGCTATTCAAAAAAACATTATACAAACATGATAAAAATGATGCCGATACATGATCCACGATTACCAACTTGGGATCTCCGGCAAGTCAGGTTTTTATTCTTTGAAAAATATATCCACCCAAGCCTGACCTTCCTTGGGTGTAACAACCTCTTCTTCATCTTTTCTTTCAACGAACCTGTGAATTCCTCTTTTGGCAACGTAAAATTCTTTAACACCTTTAGCCTTACCATCAACCATTTTGCCAAAAATATGTTTCACAGTTCCATTGAAAGCCTTATCAACATCAAATTTCTTCTTGTCAGAATAAAATTGATTTGAAATTTCAACTTTACCAACTTTCTTCATAAAATTTTCAGCACGCAAAGGTGGAAAATTTTCATCGTTCATAGTTGGAACTGATTTTTCAACCTTTTTCTCAACACGTGGCTCCTCTGATTTTGTGGAATCAGATTCATCACCAGAATTATTACCTGAACCTTTCACAACCCATTTTTGATTTATTACATTTTCTTTTATTTTCAAAACATTCTTTGAACATTCTCCCTTCTCAAAGGTTGAATTTTCAAAGCCAGTAAATGGTTTGGTTGTAAGTTCAGTTTTCTCCACAACTTTATCTTTCAATTTACCAGATACTTCCTGTTTTGGTTTGAATGTTTTCGGACAATTCCTAGCAACATGACCAGCAATCTTGCATTGAAAACAGGTTCTGGTTTCTATCTTCTTCTGAACAACATTCTTCTTCAACTATTCTTGCTTCTTGGCAAGGAATTCCTGATTTGTTTGCTTTCTGAATGCTTGCTCTTTCTCATCATCTAAAGATTTTCCTGAAACAAACACAGTTTTGGTTTAGAAAATTTTTCATTTTTATAATTTTTCGGTTGATTAAATCCTAATCCTTTCTTTTTGAAATTACAATTATGGTTTGGTTTCTTTTGGAAACTATAACCACAATTGTAACCCATTTCTTGTTAATTCTTTGTTGATCTCTTGAAGTGTATTGCTTAGGTTTTCCAGAAAGATTTAAATCTTTTATTTCAGAAATATTAATTTCTGTGATTTTGAAAACCTTTTGAATCATTTCAAATCTGACACTTCTTATTGGAAAAATCTCATCAGAATATAATTTGTCAGAACCTTTCAAAGTATATGCTACTTTGACCGATTCATCATTCAAATTAGATTTCGATAGCAAAAATTGTTTGTCATAAACCCGTTTGTCCTTTTTGACTGTTGACTTTGACGCATCGGACTCAGATTTTGACTTGGATTTGGACTCCGGTTTTGACTCCTCACAATCATCTTTATCTAACACCTGATCGACCACACTTTTTATCAACTTTGACTCATGATCAGTATCAGACGACGTGTATGTAACATCAATATTTTCTGGCAAGTTATCCGACAGCCCAGACTCCCATTGTAAGTTTATTGCCTTTTCAACTCTTTCAGAATTTGGATTTCGAGGTAAAAATCCATTTTCGACCGGGGGCGGACATCTATTGTAAACCACACTTGGTTTCTTACCAGAACTTTTCATTTTATCTTCATCTTTTGTCACAAATTTCTTTTCTTCAGACGTCTTCACATCTTCAAACGTCTTCAAATTCTCCACAACTGGATAAATCCTGTCAACAACAAAAGTAGAACATGAGTAACTTTCTAATAACTTGTTGACTCTCTCAGTTTCTATCTTTTGTGTTGCTAACTTCAACTCTAGATCAGCACATTTCTTTATGTGAAAGTTGACATCATCCAGCTGTCTCAGATATGCTATCTTCAGTGTATTCATTGCCACAACTTGTTCACCGTTTGAATCAGTATACTTGTTGATTTCTCTGTTCATTGTATCATAGGATTCTTTCAATCTGTTTATGTTATGCAGCAACTCATTGTTTTGCTTGATTAAAGAATCACAGTTCATGCACTTTTCAAGAACTTTGACAGATTCTGCATCAACTTTGACTTCAAATTCAGGAACCTCTTTGACTATTCGGTTTGATTGTAAAAATTCAGCTCTTCTCTTTTTCTCAGCTTTAGCTTCAGCTTTTAATCTCTCTTCCTCTTCTTCCTCTTCTTCAAGCTTTCTTCGTCTTGCTTCAGCAGCTTCCATTACTTTTCTGCACCTTTCAACACATTTCAAATCGTAGGCATTTGCAATGAAAGCTTTAGCATTTGAAGTGTCTTTGGACATCTCTTTGACATTAAGTTCTTGATCTGGGCAAAAATCATCCCAACTAAAACCTTCAGCCAACTTTTCATCATCTTGTTCTGCCAAACACACTTTGCTGTTTGTTGGAAGATATTTATCCCAGCTAAAATTATCATATTTGCCCTGATTGACTATACATGCTCTTTTTGAACCTTCAATCACATCTCTCCCGTGAGCAGTTTGTGCTTGATGCGGTGCTGATGGTGTGATTTGATGATAAATCGCCTTTTTGTGATAATCGTTGTTTCCAAAAGGATTCTGGGTTCCAGTAGCTTCACGATTTTTGCACTCTCTCTTGAAATGCCCCTTTTCCCTGCAACGAAAACATGTAACTTTAGATTTATCAAAGCCTAAATTTGAAACACTTGCATCACGGAAATCATCTCTTCCCGTAATTTGTTTAAACTTCTCAGCTCTTCTCATTACACTGGCCATGCACCATTTAATATCCATCAATTCCATTTCCTCGGCATCGATTTGATCGTAATCGTCTTTCGTGAGCATTGGATTACCGATCTTTCCGGCCACAAAGCTACTATAAGATTCCAACACCATTCCCAACAAAGACATTTGATTTTTAGCAACCTCTTCAGTATAATCTTGATCATTTTCAAGACTTAATACAATATTACACTGAAGTTTTCTTCCATTCTTTGTTGCAGAAATGTTTGGATCAAATGATGAAAATGTTGTGCTGCTTGATCCCTGGGATGATTTCTTTTCAGAAGAATCTTTTGCACTGTAAGCAGTTTCGACTTTTGGAGAAAAATTTGACTTTTCGTTGACACCACCTTTGTAATACAAGCTGATATCTTGTTCTCCATCGTAGTTCTTCATCCTGGCAATCTTTCTCTGCTCCATCTCTTGAGCTTCCAGGTGTTTGATGAAATCTCCCAGTGTCATATTTTTATAATCTTTTCTGTTGGATCTTAGCATCATCAGAAATGTTCCCCAAGTTTCATGAGGTAGTGCATCTGCAAGTTTTTCAATCAATTCATCAGTATCTTTCTTAATTCCAAGTTTTTTTCATATTTCTCACCAAGTTACAATATCTATCAATTATTTGCTTGGTGTTTTCAGATCTCAAACCACGGAACAAATCGAATTCTTTCTTCATGAGAGACATTTTGTTTTTGAGCATATCATCACTTCCAACAAATTTTGCTTCCAATTCTGTCCAAATTGAATAAGCAGTTCCATCATGTTGAAGCAATGTCAAGATATCTTCTTTTATCGCTTGCTGAAGCAGACTCACCATCAGTTTCTCATCTCGATATTTCTTTTTATCTTCCGTACTCATTTCTCTAATTGTTTGCTGCACGCCATTTGTTGTGGGTTTAACATAAGGTACTTCAGTGTGTTCCCACGCATCCAAATGATACACCTCAACCCAATTTCCAACCGTTCGGACCATCCATTGTAATCATCAATATCCATGAGTTTGGGTGGTTTCTGAGACGTTCCGGTTTCATTTTCATGCAAAGCACTCTGAGTGATCGTAATTGGACTAGCAAAAGCATTGTAGAACTCGTTCTCCATGTTTCGAATTTTCAAATGAGCTGTATCACCTTGTAAAATACCTGTTTAACAAACAAACAACAATCAGTTTAAAAATTTATCGATTAACAAAATAAGACTGGTACTCGAACTGATGATTATTTTGTGCAGACTGAAGATAGACAAACTGTGCCGATTGAAGATTGACACACTGTGCAGACTGAAGATTGACACACTGTGCGGACTGAAGATTGACACACTGTGTGGACTGCTTTGACCCGAATCGAATTCAAATGACTTGACTCTTTGAAACCTTTGAACTCCAAACCTTACAAACTTTCAAGCGAATTGATGACTATCAAAAACACCATGTGCGATCTGAATCAACACTATCAAATGACCCAAAAATCTTTCAACAATTTATCAACAAATTACATGCAATTTTTTACTAAAAATAAACTGCCAAATATCGATTCATTTAACAACACTTTTTAATTTTTTTCATGAGCTGGTATATTAACAAGTGAGCTATGATTGGGCCGGTAATCTTTTAATCAGTTCTTTAATGCTCTTGGGCAGACAACACAATTTCAAACACTTTGATTGGGCCGTAAGTAAAGTCTGGTCACATGTAACTTGTATTCTATAAAAAAAAAAATCAGACACAAACAATCAATGTTCTCATGCAATGAGCTTATTGGGCCGATCACCTATGTAGACACATGGATTGCACTAATTAATTCCGATCACATATCAGACAAACACTTTTGATCTCTAAATTCTCATTGGACCTCCCAAATCTTAAAAGAATGACCAAATTAATGATCTCATGAACATGTAAGACTTTTTGAAAAAAAAACATAACTGAATCAGACGTTCACGTGTAACCCATTTGCCACAAACAGACAATATCAACACCTGTTACTTGAATCTAACAATATATCATGTGACATAACACTACTCTATAACTCTCAACTGAACCAAAGATGATCACGTGTAATGATGTACCGATATAATCACATGACAAAGCTGACAATTTTCAATTGTTGTTGAATAAGGATTAGGTCACAACTTATGTAGTGGATTTATGCAATTCAGATCACATGCAAATCACGTGATTATCCTGTTGTTGAATAAGGATTAGGTCACAACTTTGAATAAGGATTAGGTCACAACTTTGAATGAATCACACATGTTATCAACTGACACCCTAACTCGTGATTTTCTTTTCCAATTACTGACAACAAATCACGTGATTATCCTGTTCGATGACTGACAAAGACTTTGATGGTCACAAGAGCGAAATCAAGTTGTCACTATAAATGAAACCTAAGTTGTCCAAATGAGCGGAACCTAAGTTGTCACAAAAGCGAAACCACACTTGACTTATGAGCAAAATCACACTTGTAATGTCCACAAAAGCGAAATCTGATTGTACTGATCAGCGAAATTAAGACAAACTTTGTGACATAAGAGCGAAATCAAGACTAAATGGCTGCTGACATCATCAAATGCACGAGTCCGTATAAGCGAAATCTCAAAATTCCTAAGTTCTAGATCGATTTTAGCTTTGAAACTTTCAAGGATTTATTAATACATGATTCCGAGTGCTGTGTGTGAATTTGAGCCGGTTTTACCGTAAAAATTTTCGAAAAATTGAAGAAAGTGTAGAAAATCAGAATGAATGTAGCTGAAATGGCAAGAACTCTTCCTCCTGTGCTCTGATACCACTTGTAGGATCGTATTCGGACCTGTTTGAGTCCATCAGAAGAATTCCTATCCAAATCAAGAGGCGGAAACTAATGATTTGGTGCGATTTCAGAAATATTCACTTTAAACTGTTGTTGTATTGATAACTGATGCGATTACACGTTCAGACAACACTTCGGCAGCACTTCGTGGCTTACCGGAAGACAACACCTATATCTATCAATGTGATTCCGCTCATATGACCTATATATAGACATCATGATTCTGCTCATACGGACATGACACAAAAACGGAATCACACAATGACACATAAGCGGAATCTGTTTTTGACAAATGAGCGAAATCATCTAATCTATATGAACGAAATCACAAATGTAAGCCATAAATGATTTTGTCTCATATGAGATGATGCCATGATTACTTCATCATTATGATGTCATCTTCCAAGATGATGACATCACCCTCTTTTAGATCCGCAACGAGACTGAGACTTGACATAAAACGAAGACGACAGATGAATGCACCAACAGTTATAAAAAGTTTTGTGACACTTTCCAGCAAACTTTGGAATCTCAGACTTTTCAATCTCAACCATTTTGAAAACTTTGTCAATCTTGTCTGAAATCACATTCTGAATCGGGAATACCACATCTAAAAATAATTTGTCCGATCCAATCATGGTATAAACCAATCCTTTTGAATCATCATCCAAATTTTTCTCAGATTTTGAGTTTTTCAGATATCCATCATGAAAATTAACTTCATTTTCATCCTGTGATTCAGATTTACCTGTTTTAACCGACTCTTCTTTCAACACACTTTCAATGACCTTACCTACCACCTCTGAATCACTAGAATCATCAGATTTGGAATAGGTTACGTCAATGTTATCTGGCAATTGATCAAACATGTTGAAAGCTTTTTCGACCTTTTCATCATCATAAAATGCAGACTTTTCCGGTGGTGGAACTTGATGAAATTCTGAGCCAATGCCTTTCTTGTTTTGCTCAGACTCACCATCTCCCGGTTTTATATTGAAAATACGTTCAAGCACATATGATGACACGTGATAACTTTTCAATTTGTTGTTATCCTATTCTAAATCAGCAATCTGACGTTTTAGCTTAGCAACATCCTCAATGTAAGAATTTACAACTTGTTGCTTTATTTCATACTGTCGCTTAAACGTATTAGTTGTTTCAGAATAGTAATCCAATCTTAATTGAACAAGTTTCATTTGACTCTTCACATTTTCATATGACTCCTTTGTAATGTGATATGCCAATTTTATTGAATGATATTCCTTTTTCATATCTTGAAAAACATTTTCTTTTTGATCACATTCTTCGGTCTTTTTCAAAACATTTTCTTTCAAAACTTCATTTTCTTTTTCTAACTTTTTACATTTTTCCGATAGTTTTTCGTCAGTATCTTTCAAAACTTTTTCATTTTCTAACATTTCTTTGTATTTATTTTTAGAAACCTCTTCTATTTTTGTGAATTCAAGATCTCTTGTTCTGAACTTTTCTTCTTTTTCAGTACAAGCACTGCATGGTTTCATGCATTTCCTGCACTGTTCAACAATTTCATTTAAGACTTCAGAATCAGAATTTACCTTAGTGATTGGCACCTTGGTGTTCTCTGCTGCATCTGTCTGATCAGCATCTTTCTGCTTCAGCTCAGTTTCACTCTTCTTTTCTTCACCAGTACCAGCATCACCGACAACCTCCAAAATCTCATTCTTCACTTCAATCGAACTTTCAACTTTCTTTTCAGCTTCTTCAACTTGCTGTTCTTCGGTAACAGCTTCTTTAATAACAACTTCTTCTTCTACTTTCTCATTCTCTACTTTCACATCTTCAGCGACCTTCTTCAACTCATCAACCAGCTTCTCAACATTATTCTTCATTCTCTCTTCATCCCTTTTCCTCAAACTCGATGTCATGACATATCTTATGTCTTTTTCATGCCTTTTCCCATATGTGTTATCTTTTGATACATTTGTATAATATTCGACGGATCGAGGAATTATGAGAAGAACATCATCAAAAAATATGTCCTTCTTGGGAACAACAGGTTCTCCATTTCTGTTGACATAGCACTCTCGTTTTTTATCCCATCTTTTATTAATCACTGCACTTGCATACTCTTCCTGCATTTCATTAATTCTGTTGCTAGCAATGTTTCTTTCTCTGTATTTCTTCTCACTCAGAATTTCTTCTCGAGTTTTCTCTTTGACTTCAACAACAAACACATAATGTCTGCTCTTTGATGAACTTCTGCCATGAGCTGTAACTTGATTATCAACACTATCTTCTTCTGGTAGAATCTGACTCCAATCATATCCTTCGTCATCATGAATTACTGCACAAGCTCTTGATTTTTCTCTGGGATTATTTTCAATCATCTTTGGCTCTTCTTTGCTACGGTGGTAGATTGCCTTTCGGTAATAATCATCGTTGAAAGGATGTTCATTTCCACCAACTGTAGAATTGTTGCATTCTCTCTTGAAATGACCTTTTTGCTTACATTTGAAGCAGGTCACTTTGGACTTGTCAAATCCAACCTTTGTTGATGGACCACCGATTGATTCTTTCCCAGTAATCTCCATGTATCTCTGAGCTCTGCGGATGCAACTTGCTAAGCACCAGTGAATGTCTATGAGTTCCATTCCTTCTGGATCAATCTGGTCGTAGTCTTCTTTGGTTAATTCAGAGTTTCCAATTTTACCAGCTACAAGACCTTCATATGATTCAAGAACAGATGCAAGGAAGCTCATTTGCTGTTTAACAGAGTTGATACTCATAGTCGGAGAGTTTTTCAAGTTGAGAGCAATGTAGCATAATATCTCCTCTGATTCTTCAGAATTAGCTTTTGATAAAGATGAATGATAACCCGGATTGTAGCTTGATGAGCTTATCTGAGGTTCTTTTATCTTCTCACCACTAAATGCTGTCTTTGGTGATTCACCAACTTTCACAAAAGGTAAGTTACCTTTGTAATAAAGACCAACATTTTGTTGATGTGAAGAACTGCTCATCTTGTTTTGTTTCTGCAATTCAAGCTCATGAGTTTCAATCTTTTCAATTAACATATCGAGAGAAATTGTTTCATACAAAACATCATTTTTCAATATAAACACAAACGTTTGCCACTGATCAGCTCGTGGTAACGCTTCTATGATTTTGTCAATTATTTCTTCTCTCGTTTTCTCAATCTTAAATCTTACAAGTTCAATTTTTAGATGACAAAAACGTTCAATCATTTTTCGAACAGATTCACCTTTCAAGCTATCAAACAAATCAAATTCTTTCTTTAATAAAGCAATTTTAGTTTTCTTGATTTGTTTACCCCCCTCAGCTTTAACCCTTAAAGCCTCCCAAACAGAGTTTGAAGATCCATCATGTTGTAATAAAGCAAACATGTCATTTCTGATTGATGATGGGATTAAAGCAATCATTCTCTGTTCGGCTGCAAATTCGGATTTGTCTTCTTTGGATAAGTTCTTGAGTGGAAGATCTTCTCCTTTATCATTTTTTGGTCTTTCATATCCGAACTCAAGACAGAACCAGCTTTCATGTGCATAAGCTTTTGCCCAGTTAATGAAACGTTCTTTCCACCAAATGTAGTCCTCAATACTATCAAGCTTGGGTGGTTTTGAATGAGTTCCATAAAAGTTGTCATGATTAATGTTTTCATTGACTGCTTTTGTTATTGATTTTGGTGTAACAATTGATGTTTCAGATGACTCTGATGTAAAAGCGTTGTAGAACGTGTTGTAGAATTCTTCAGCCATGATGTGAACTTCTTGAATTTCCTGGAGACAAGCAAATAAACACAATTAGTCTAAACAATATCAAACAACTTGAAACAAACTGACACTCGATTGATGCGAAATGATCTTGACATGAAATGTCCGCTTTCAAACGAAATAGAGGTCTTCAAACGAAATTACTTGTTGAAGCAAAATAACCTGGAGACAATTTCAAACGAAATACCGATACAAATGAAATCAGAAACTTTCAAACGAAATAGTAATTTTGTTCGAACCCACCAAACGAAATATATTTTCGCGCGAAATCAACTTGGTTTCAAACGAAATCAAGCCAATTTGGAACGAAATACTAATTTCATATGAAATACTCACACGAAATACTGATTTCGTGTGAAATTACCCTCAATTTCAAGCGAAATCAACCACAGAATGTAATTTCGTACAAAATTAAGATGCTATTCCATGCGAAATTATGTTGATGTGATCATGTCGGCCAAACTTTTGTCAAATTGATCAGGTTTTAGCTCGATTTTAGGTCCAATTCTCTCAAGGCTTTATTAAAATTGTGTTTCGCATATAATGTGTGAAATTTAAACCATTTCAACCGAGAAAAGTTGATTAATTTGAAAAAGAAGGTGTAGAAGTCAGAAATCTGATGAAATCAAGCTGAACTCTTCCTCCTGAGCTCTGATACCACTTGTAGGATCGTTTGTGCTACCTGAATGAGTCGTTCAGAAGAGTTTGGATCCGAATCTAAGGCAGAATTCAGAGAAACGGACTTGTTTACAGCTTGATTCAATTTCTATGTCTCTATTATTGATATAACAGTGATTTACAACCTGGAGACAATTCGGCAGCATTTCGTTACCGAATCAGAAAAGTTACAAATGAAGATCAAGACCTGGGTATATATAGGGTTGTAATTTCGCATGGAATTAACAGGATGCTATTTCGGGCGAAATAGCAGAATGCTATTTTGTGCGAAATAGCTAAATGCTATTTCATGCGAAATTAGCTTTCCACACACAAACCCTAGATTTCTCGAACAACGAGCCCTGATCTATCATTCTAAATACAATACTTGATGCAAGACGAAGTCAACAGACATATTGCACTAACAAAGGTTGACTCGATCAAGAACTGGCCTGCACCCTGTACACCAACTGAAATCCGCCAATTCTTGGGTTTGGAGGGTTACTATAGAAGATTTATCAAGGATTTCTCAAAGATTGAGCAACCCCTCACTTCACTAACTCAAAAGGGTGTCACCTATCGTTGGGGTGATGCACAGGAATCCGCGTTTCAGCACGTAAAGAAGAGACTTTGTAGCGCACCTATTCTCTCGTTACCTGAAGGCACAGAAGATTTCGTGGTTTATTGCGACGCGTCAATCCAAGGACTTGGTTATGTGTTGATGCAACGTGAGAAAGTCATTGCTTATGCATCACGCCAACTCAAGGTTCACGAAAGGAACTACACTACCCATGAACTGGAGCTGGGAGCTGTTGTTTTTGCACTCAAGATATGGAGGCATTATCTGTATGGTACCGAGTGCACCATTTACACCGATCACAGGATTCTCCAGCATATCTTCGATCAGAAGGAGTTGAACATGCGACAGCGTCGATGGGTCGAACTTCTGAATGATTATGAGTGCGCGATGAAGTACCACCCGGGCAAAGCCAATGTTGTGGCCGATGCCCTCAGTCGGAAGGAGACTAAACCCAAGCGTGTGCATACGTTACAGCTTACCATCCACTCTAGTCTTCCCGCTCAGATACGAGATGCTCAGATTGAAGCATTGAAAGCAGAGAACATCAGGGCTGAGTCCCTGCGAGGAATAAAGAAACGGTTAGAACAAAAGGAAGACGGCGCTTATTACGTGACAGGGCGCATCTGGGTTCCATTTTATGGAAATCTACGTGAGCTTGTGATGGATGAAGCACACAAGTCTCGTTACTAAGTACATCCTGGTTCGGATAAGATGTACCATGATCCCAAGACTACATATTGGTGGCCTAGTATGAAAGCCAACATAGCGACCTACGTTAGTAAACGAGTTGTGGCAAGCGATGCACAAGTCCTTTGGCTCTCGATTAGACATGAGCACGACGTATCATCCCCAGACGGATGGGCAGTCTGAACGCACCATCCAAACCCTTGAAGACATGCTTCGAGCATGTGTAATTGACTTTGGTAACGGCTGGGAAAGACACCTTCCTTTAGTGGAGTTTTCATATAACAACAGTTACCACACCAGTATCAGGCCGCTCCATTTGAGGCATTGTACGGACGGAAGTGCCGATCACCTCTTTGTTGCGCAGAGGTTAGCGACAGCCAAATCACTGGCCCAGAACTCGTCGTAGACACAACAGAGAAGATTGCTCAGATACGGCAACGAATGGCGGCAGCTCGTGACCGTCAGAAAAGCTACACTAATAAGCGAAGGAAACCACTAGAGTTCCAGGTTGGGGATCGAGTTCTACTTTAAGTCTCACCTTGGAAATGTGCAGTTCATTTTGGTAAACGAGGAAAACTCAACCCGCGATATGTTGGACCTTTCGAAATCACATAGAAAATAGGCAAGATGGCCTACAAACTGAACCTACCTAAAGAACTCAGTGGAGTTTACAACTTATTCCACGTGTCAAATATGAAGAAGTGTCTGTCAGATGAGACCTTAATAGTTCCTCTGAAGGAGCTCAAAATCGATGATCAGTTAAGATTTGTCGAGGAACCAATAGAGATTACTGACCGAGACGTTAAGGTTCTCAAGCGTACCAGAATACCCATTGTTCGAGTTCGTTGGAACTCCCGTCGTGGCCCAGAGTTCACCTGGGAACGAGAAGACCAAATGAAACATAAGGATCCCCAGTTGTTCGAGAAAAGTGCAACCACTACTGAGGCTAAAGCTACTGCGGAATTTCGGGACGAAATTCCAAACCAACGGGAGGATGATGTGACACCCCAGGAAAACCAGGAAACCACGCAACCTAAATAGCTTCCACAGTAGCCACGTGCTAAATTTTGGGACGAAATTTTTTTCAAGTTGGGGATGATGTGACAACCCGAGTTTTCAAGGTCTTTCCTCGACACGTTATTTGTTTCACAAGTGTGTTTGCATAACTTGTTTGCCTTGTAATTGTACACGTTTGTTTTATGTTGAGATATTGTGTTATTAATTAGTATACGATTAATGTGTTTATGTGTTTAAGTAATAGAAACTTGTGAACTGTTTAAAAAGTTAAAAACCATCTTGACGAAACAAGTTAGAGTTTCACCAACCCACACTGACGAAACCTTGGAGTTTCGTCATGTCCATCACGACGAAACATGGAGTTCTGTCGCCTCCCTTTGATGCTTCGTGGATATGGGCTTTCGGCCCAGGTATAGCCCAAATTAAATCAGCAGTTACGATATATATTGCACATACCACAATTCACGAAACCCTAGACTCTCTTTCTCTCTTTGGCACCCGACCGGTTTGTCACGATAACTGATTCGATCTACTTGTTACTGTGTGCTTAGATATCTATCATAATAAGAGAGTTTGTTTGCAAAACAATTTGGCTATGATTAATGCTTGAATTGAAAATCATGTAATTAGGGTTTTGATGTTCTAGTGCAAATCCATTTGTTTAGAAACTGTAGGATGATAACTCATGGAACTGTATTCATTCATGTTTGCTAATTGAAGCCCAGGCTTCTATTTGATATTGTACTCGTGTTGAATGGATCTGATCCTCGAATACATTCATGTTGTAATCCAAATCATATATGGTTACTTTATGATTTAGGGTTCATGCTAGATGTTAAGTGCTGTGATGTATTTGGAATGATGATAAGTAGCATTAATGTTTATTGTATTTGGACGATAATTGTATGATTGATGATAATGGTGAAACAGTTGTTGATGATTAGGGTTTTTAGTGTTGTATGCTTAACTGTTGCATTGACGACGGAAGTCCCACCCTGACGAAACACTCTGGTCGACGAAACATAGTAGAGTTTCGTCATACTCTCAAGCCGACAAAACATGAGAGGTTTCGTCACACCTCCATGCGGACGAAACCTGAGAGGTTTCGTCAACTTGGGGTTTCGTCACCTTGGGGTTTCGTCGCCTAGGGGTTTTGCCGTAGGTCAGAACCTCAAAAACATAATGTAGTTTGGTACAAGTGTAATGATGTATGATTATATGCTGACTTTTGTTTGTTGAAGATATGCATGAGGAAACATGATTCAGTTTTGATTAGCATACATGACTGTTAAGCACTGTTACTAAACATACATGTGAACTGTGAAATTGAACAAGTTGTGTAACTGCTATGTGCTACCTGGTGATCACTGATTGAATACCACTGTGATTTGTTTTTACACGTGAATCTTGTGAATGTGATGTGTGTAAAATGCAACATATAAATTACATCAGTTAAGGCATAAAACTAACCCTTTTTAAGTACTAATATTGGAAAAAGAGTGTTTTTGTCTTCCTTTTGTATTTTCAGGATTAAATGAGCTCAAAAACACAAAAGAAGCAAAAAGACAGCTAATTCCAACATAAATACAAGGAAAGGAACATTAGTGGACTGCCCGACCCCTCAACGGCACCTTCCAAAGCAAAATAGAGAAGACAGAAGGCTGAACACGCCCCGTGCTCAGCCAGCACGGGGCCGTGCCCAAGAAGCAGCAGAAAAGACAAATCTATAGAAGCTTCTATTGCCCACCACGGGCCGTGCCCAGCGGACATGGGGGCGTGTCGAAAGTACAGCAGGCGCATTTATTGTAATTGCGAATTACAATTAATGAGGAGAGAGAGTGTCAGACAGGCACGGGGCCGTGCCCAGCGGACACGGGGCCGTGCCCAGCTCTCTGTTCAGCCTATAAATAGGAGTGCTTGGATTCATTTCAACTCATCCCTTGGCACACCACCTCTCTCACACTTCATCCACCACCCACCACCACCATAACACCATCATCCACCACCATCATCCATTGTCCATCGTAGAGTGTGTGAGTCGTCTCGGGATCCAAGATTGATCGTAAGAGTTCTTGACAATCAAGGCCATGTTTGCCTAAGTCTCATACATCACTTGGTGAAGACAAAGTGTCTAGTATAATACTTTTTATTTCTAATCTTTTGCACTTTTTATTTGGTTTTGTATTAATGACTTTAATAACTAGTTGCTCATGTTGAAGGTGATCTTTCCTTATCGTTTGTCCGTGGTGTCTTGGCATTATTTTACTGTCTATATAAAATAAAAGATTTTCACCATTCATATCTCCACGGTCTATATGGAGGTATGTTGGCTACCTGGTCGGGGGTTAAGGGAACGGTTTGGTAAAGGTCTTGCCATTGTTCAGCGTTTAGAGGTCCTGCAATGGACCTGGGTCAAATTTAGTAGGACCTCCTTCAATACTTCACGGTATTGGATGGCGGGGGTCCAAACTCTTTGATCCCCTCATAAGTTAACTACTATTAATACTATAACCCGGCTATTTAGGACTGTATCCCTGCTGACTCAGACTACTTAGCCGAGGGTAACGTCACCGCCAAAAGCGGGGCCTACCACAATACTGCATTAATAACTTAATTCATTATCTTCCAATAATCCACCCTTTTAGGATTGTATCCTTGCTGACTCAAACTACTGGGGTGAGGGTAACGTCACCTTCAAAAGAGGGGCCTACTACAACAACTAAGATAATCTCTTAATTATGTGAAAAAGTGCGGAAATAATCAAAGGTTATACTAGATATGAGTCGGAACCAAGTGATTCATCTTGTCTATCTGTTTTTATTTTATTTTTATTTTTCAGCATTTTAGTTAGTTTTTATTTTTCTTAGTTTAAAACATTTTTCTAAACTTTTATTTTGATTAGACGTTGAGGATAAACCGGTACTAAAAGCTCTTGTGTCCTTGGACGACCCCGGTATCTTACCAACGCTATACTACACTCAACGATGGGTGCACTTGCCCATATGTGTGTTTAGTGTTAGTGAAATATCGTGTTTTATAAATTTAAAACTTGGCTAAAATAAGTGTTAAAAAGGGCTTAAAATATACACCTAATATATATAACACTTAACGCGCATCAAGTTTTTGGCGCCGATGCCGGGGACACAAGGATTTTAAGAAAGTTAGGAATCAACGGCCTAATCATTTTTCCTTTTTCTTTTTAATTTTTTAGGATTTTTCTTAAGTTTTTCAGCTTCTGCAGAGCTCAGCACGGGCCGTGCCCGCTGAACACGCCCCCGTGCTCAATCATTGGAACTGGCAATCCTGTTTTACGTCAGACAGTAAGCTGAACACGGGGCCGTGCCCACTCAACACGCCCCCGTGCCCAAGTTTCAGTTACTGAAAACAGAACCGTTAGATCCCGGCGGTTGGTAATCTCTGACATAAACATGAGTGATAGTAATTGTTTTTACTTTCGGCACTCTTATGGTACGTGGTGTCAATTATGTGGTGGCAAACATGAAGAAGTAAAATGCTACTTTCTAAATTATAGGCCCCACTACATGGACCCACCAACTTCTTACAACCTTAAGAGGGGCGAAAGTAAAAATAAGCACTATTTCTCCCTCGAATGCGCCCAGCCAGATATTCTAGGGGAAATGCTCCTTGATGAGTTATTTCAACTAGAAAAACTAATTTTGAATTGGTTAAAAGAGCTTAGGAAGGATTTTATTGATCTACCCCAAGACGATAACCATGAAGAAATGTTGGAACCGCATTCCGACAACCTCGTTGCTCCCGAAAATACCTTCGTACCTAGCAAAGACTTGGACGATAGTCTTCCCTGTGTCGATTGTGCCGTGAAGGACTCTCCATCGACTTCGTTCGGTGCATACATAGACCTGAGCGATTCGGCATACACCTTCTTTAACGAGAGCCCGGGAAAGGGTTGGACTTGTCCACCTAGAATGAAAATAGGAATTACCCTCACCGACAACCTCTTGCGTTCTCGCCTTAGTCTAGGACAATTAAGGTATCTTAGGCACTTTGGGGTTGTTCCAACCAGTAAGGAACCACCCGATTTCAACGAGATCCTTGAAGTAGCGAAACTCCATAAAACAGCCTCCAGACACGGGGCCGTGTCCAGGTCAACACGCCCCCGTGCTCACCAAAAAGATTCTCTGCTGATTTGGTCATAATACGGACAAAATGTGTCAGGATTTTCTCTGAACACGGGGCCGTGCCCAGTGCGCTGTCGTTTTCTTTAAATGCAGCCTGATTCTTGCTCATTTTGACCACTTCAATTGACAGAGATTCCTGGGATTTTCACTCATACCATCCTAGGTAAGTGCTGAAAGAAGGTTCCAAAGGACCCTCTTGTCCCTTCCACTTTTATTCATTTCCTCCTCTTTCAATTTTTTTTCAAAATTTCCTCCATGGAAGCTTGGAAATCCCTTGATTCCAACCCTCTATGAGATGTTTGTAAGATTATTTGCTAAAGATTCTTGTTTAAAGTTAGTTGTATAACTTTGTTTTAAATTATCTGAGCTTAAAACCCAGATAAAAATCATGAAAATAATTTAAAACTCCAAGATTCTTTAGCCAAAAATCCTGCAGACAAATGGACACGGGGCCGTGCTCAGCGAGCACGGGGCCGTGTCCAGGGCTCTGTTTTGTAAAAATTTAGCTTTCTTCGGTTTTCCTTCACAGAAAATGGCAAGCAGAGCAAGCGGATCATCTTCAAGAAGTAACCGACAAGGGAGGAGATCTTCAACAGCAGAAGACTCTCTTGTAAACTATGTTTACGCTCTAAGGGAGGCTATTGATGAAATGACGGGAGTGGAGGAAGCATTGGTCGACTGTATCAACCATCTTACAGTGGGGCTGGAGGGCTGTCTCCATGAAGTAAACCTCTTGCACCAGAGGTTGAACCTTCTCGCCTCCCCGCCTTTGGTACCTATAATAACCCAAAGGGCGTGGAACATGGTACCCGAAGTTGTCATTCCAGCCGAATGGTACGCCATGCACCAAGAGCCTCCGCGAAGAGTGGTGCAAGGAGTCCCGGTGAATGTTCCCCCTCAACCACCAGCTGCGGAGGAAAATGAAGCCGCATTCTTCCTTCCTAGGGAGATCGAAGAATGGCTTTAAACAACGTTTAGGGAAGAATCCATTCGGCTAAAAGTCCTACTATATCGGGAAACTATTCTCGAAATTTTCTTAAAATAGTAGAACTCCTTATGATAACCTCGTGTACCTGCTGACCTATTTAGTTAAGTTTTAATTTTATCTTAATTTAGGACTATGTAAGTTCTCTCTATGATGAAATGAAATGATGGTTTTAAGGTTTGGATGGTTTGTAATGAATAAAACACACTCATGGTGGTAAAGGATGAAAAGGGGAACGAGAAAAATGAACTCATGCACAAGAACAAGGCAACCCGACAATTCTCTCCAGTCCAGAAGGTTCAACACGGGCCGTGCCCAACCAACACGGCCCCGTGCTGAACCACCTGCAGTAAAACGCCCAGTTCAGGTACCTGGACACGGGCCGTGTTCACCCAACACGCCCCCGTGTCCAGACTTCTGTTTCTCTTATTTTAATTTTGTTACTGGCACTTGAACACGGGGCCGTGCCCGGATAACACGGGGCCGTGTTCAGTGCCCAGTAACAGAAAATTTTTGCTTTTTACACCATTTTACACATCTAATCAACCTAAAAATTTATTTTTGGGACACATTGAGGACAATGTGTAATTTAAGTGTGGGGGGGATGCTAAAACCTTGAATTTTGCAAGTCCTAAATACAAGCCTTACACAAAACTCTATTGGAACCGCTAATCACCCCAAATTTTTTCAAAAAAAAAAAAAAAAAAAAATTCATTTTTTTACTTGTCTAGGTTTAATTCGGGAAATTCAAGTTCTCAAAAAGGTTATATTTTTACAAATTTACAACCGATAGCGTAGTGATAAAAAGAACCAACATAAGAAAATTATGAAAAGGCATGGCAAACTTAGTTAAAATTTGATTATATATACTTGATCACATAAAAACCCATTCCCACAAAAAGTGAGTTTTGAGCCTTTATTGAGCACAATTACATATCATTAAAACTAAATGCTCATTTTTCGTTTCTTGTGTGAATAGCCGCTTGGTTCTTACGACTCTAGAACTTGCCATGACGATACATTCCCGGTCCTTATAAACTTAAACCCGAGTAAGTAAATGATGGAGGCATTAGGACTAACTTTTTTTTTATTTCTACACCATTATTTTTCTTTTTCTTTTACCACCTACCCAAAAATCCCCCTAGTTAGCCCCTTTGAGCCTAAACCTTTTCATTTCATCACCCAAACCAAAAAACCCTTTTACCCACCAAAACCTTTTTCATTTTTAACCCTTTGTTTTAGTAACAAGTTCGGTTTTTCGTATGAAAAAAAAAAAATGTGTTGATGATGAAGTAAAAAGAAAATAAACAAACAAGTTCATCAAAAATAACTTTGTTTGAATAAAAGCTTCATCAAAATAAAAAGTTACAAAAATAGAAAATCTTACGAAAACCGACACTTGTTACGCTTTTTCGCCCTTTTTCACTAACCACTAACCATTATCCCAACCACCTACCTTTAACCCAAGCCTAACCCTTAACCCACAAAGTCCTCTTGATATTTACAAAGGTATAAAAGTTAAAAAGGAGGAGGATTGATTGCTTGGCAAGCCTATGGTAGGAATAAGTCCCATGCCGCTCTCGAGTGATTCACTAAAAATACACATTCGGCCGAGTGTGAGTGATTTCTCCCGTGAGGTATGTGAACTTGTATATAAATGGAATTTTAAAAAGGCATGTTATGCCCAAATAAGTAATTTCTCCTATGAAACGTTCTAAATAAATCATTACGAATAAGATTGTAAATAAATAAAAACAAAACCCAAAAAGATCTTGGACATCCCGACACTCTACGACAAGCCCAAAACCTTCTCTTCTACCTATTCCATTTGGGAGTGTAAGCCACATATTAAAGAGTTTTGCTTGAGGACAAGCAAAAGTTTAAGTGTGGGGGTATTTGATGTGTGTAAAATGCAACATATAAATTACATCAATTAAGGCATAAAACTAACCCTTTTTAAGTACTAATATTGGAAAAAGAGTGTTTTTGTCTTCCTTTTGTATTTTCAGGATTAAATGAGCTCAAAAACACAAAAGAAGCAAAAAGACAGCTAATTCCAACATAAATACAAGGAAAGGAACATTAGTGGACTGCCCGACCCCTCAACGGCACCTTCCAAAGCAAAATAGAGAAGACAGAAGGCTGAACACGCCCCGTGCTCAGCCAGCATGGGGCCGTGCCTAAGAAGCAGCAGAAAAGACAAATCTATAGAAGTTTCTATTGCCCACCACGGGCCGTGCCCAGCGGACATGGGGGCGTGTCGAAAGTACAGCAGGCGCATTTATTGTAATTGCGAATTACAATTAATGAGGAGAGAGAGTGTCAGACAGGCACGGGGCCGTGCCCAACGGACACGGGGCCGTGCCCAGCTCTCTGTTCAGCCTATAAATAGGAGTGCTTGGATTCATTTCAACTCATCCCTTGGCACACCACCTCTCTCACACTTCATCCACCACCCACCACCACCATAACACCATCATCCACCACCATCATCCATTGTCCATCGTAGAGTGTGTGAGTCGTCTCGGGATCCAAGATTGATCGTAAGAGTTCTTGACAATCAAGGCCATGTTTGCCTAAGTCTCTTACATCACTTGGTGAAGACAAAGTGTCTAGTATAATACTTTTTATTTCTAATCTTTTGCACTTTTTATTTGGTTTTGTATTAATGACTTTAATAACTAGTTGCTTATGTTGAAGGTGATCTTTCCTTATCGTTTGTCCGTGGTGTCTTGGCATTATTTTACTGTCTATATAAAATAAAAGATTTTCACCATTCATATCTCCACGGTTTATATGGAGGTATGTTGGCTACCTGGTCGGGGGTTAAGGGAACGGTTTGGTAAAGGTCTTGCCATTGTTCAGCGTTTAGAGGTCCTGCAATGGACCTGGGTCAAATTTAGTAGGACCTCCTTCAATACTTCACGGTATTGGATGGCGGGGGTCCAAATTCTTTGATCCCCTCATAAGTTAACTACTATTAATATTATAACCCGGCTATTTAGGACTGTATCCCTGCTGACTCAGACTACTTAGCCGAGGGTAACGTCACCGCCAAAAGCGGGGCCTACCACAATACTGCATTAATAACTTAATTCATTATCTTCCAATAATCCACCATTTTAGGATTGTATCCTTGCTGACTCAAACTACTGGGGTGAGGGTAACGTCACCTTCAAAAGAGGGGCCTACTACAATAACTAAGATAATCTCTTAATTATGTGCAAAAGTGCGGAAATAATCAAAGGTTATACTAGATATGAGTCGGAACCAAGTGATTCATCTTGTCTATCTGTTTTTATTTTATTTTTATTTTTCAGCATTTTAGTTAGTTTTTATTTTTCTTCGTTTAAAACATTTTTCTAAACTTTTATTTTGATTAGACGTTGAGGATAAACCGGTACTAAAAGCTCTTGTGTCCTTGGACGACCCCGGTATCTTACCAACGCTATACTACACTCAACGATGGGTGCACTTGCCCATATGTGTGTTTAGTGTTAGTGAAATATCGTGTTTTATAAATTTAAAACTTGGCTAAAATAAGTGTTAAAAAGGGCTTAAAATATACACCTAATATATATAACACTTAACGCGCATCAGAATGCAAACTGATTACATATGTATGCATACTATAGGCTTTGACTGATTAACTGTGAACAAGTAGATTAACTGTAGGACCGGTTTTGACACCGTTCGATTGCGTAACGAACGTTCGACGTGCGGAATCCGTGAACGTACGTGACCGAACACACAATAACGTACTAGAAACGTGATTTTATTGAAATATATGACGTGTACGATACAAGAAACACGTAGAGAGTACTTTCTCTCTCTAGACTTTCTCTCTCTAGACTTGAATCTCCTAAATCACCAAAATGAGCAAAAGTCTTCCAAAAGTCTTACAACTTATGACATAACACTCTATTTATAGGTCAAGGCTAATTAATGAAACTTTTCATTAATTACAAGATTGCCACCTTGCCTTTTTATCTAAATGTAATACTTTAACGACTTGATATCTTCAGTTCCTCGCTACGGCTCAGATTGACGAAGGCGATAGACATTAATGCATCAACAAACTCCCCCTTGGATATTGCCGCAGTCAATCCTTAGTTAAACTTGTAGCGACTTGTCTTTCTCTCTCTCTTACTTCTTCTTTAACATTTAACTTCTTCAGCAAACACAGACTCCCTCTTGCTCGAACAGAATCCCGGTGGATCTGTCTTTAGCTTCAGCTCCCCCTTTCGGTAGTTTCTTCAGGCTCCCCCTTTCGTCAAGCTTCCGTGCTTTTAGGATCGACGCCTAGCTTTCCGTAGCAACAGAATCAGAAACCTACACATCTCAACCTCTCATAAGATAAAATAATTTTGACTTTAAAAGAATTGACTCAAAATTCTCAAACATATAACACACGATATTGTGATTCAAATTGATGAATCATCTAAACATTTGAGGATTATCTTCCAACTTCTCATCATCTTAACCAAACCAATTGTTCATCTTGTTTAGCCTTTGAGATTTTGAATATCAGCTTTTCAACATCAGTTGTCGAAAATCTTTTTGGATTTTTCAAAAATTAGGCTAAAACACACTAAAATCCTTTTAGATTTTGTAATAAGAGAAATGTAATGCAGAAATGAAATATGTACAAACATATTTTTGTGAGTTTGCGAAAGAGGATCATATCAGTTTATGAGACAAATCACCAACACCGTTAAGCTTCATTTCATTTTAAGCTCTAAACGATTCACATCGATTGACGATATATTTATCCACTTAAACTCAATCTAAAAACTTTCGAAATGCTTACCGATACGTTAAGGTATATTAATTTTGCACTAAGTACTTATGGACCCCACGATCTCAGCATATCCCCTCATCATGCAATACACTGACTCAAGTAATGCCTTTAAACTTTCATCAACTGTGATATGTGCGAAAACAACGCAGAATGTTTAAACATTAACAATCAGGTCGATACTTCCGTATACGCAGAGAAAGTCCAATGTTTAAACAAAATAAGAAAAATAAAATAAGTTGAAGTTGTTTAGGCTTTAACCACCAGGTCGATACTCCCGTATACGCAGAGGTGATCCAAAGCTTAAACGAAACACCAAAGAAAATAAAGCAGAACGTTTAGGCAACAACATCCAGGTCGATACTCACGTATACGCAGAGGATGTCCGATGCTTAAACAAAATAAAGAAATAAAACAAGTTTAAGTCTTTGCAAAATAAAATGCACAAAATCACAGCGACTTTTCAGCAAAGTTGTGAAAGTTCACAAACTTAACCAGTTTTTATGCTTTTGGCATTCAGCGATTACTGAGTAGGTACACAATCACGAAGGACAAAACTAAGTACTATGCTTTCGACCATGTTTTCCACTAGAACTAGGCTTTTTCATTTAAGTTTGTATCGTTATTGCAAATCTACTAGTCTAGCTGAGCCTATCGTCACATCTATAGTGAGACCGTTTATCACATTTTACTTTCCAATTCTTTAGCGTGCTGTGATAGTCCACTGATGTACTATCATTTCCTCTTATCTCAACAAAACTCATTTTTAATTTTTCAATGTTTTTGACATTTTCAAATTTTCTAATTGTTTTAAAATTTTTCTCCCCCTAAAATCAAAATATGTTACAATTTTGATTTTCAGAGAAAATTTGAAACTGAAAGCAGTAAACTGTACAAATAACATGACAAACTGATGAGAATCACTTCAATTCGCCATCCACTTGGCATAAACAATCAGAACTCCCCCTCACAACAAACTATTTTCCCATAATGATTTCAAAACACTTAAGTTTGTTTTAATCAAAATGGTTTTTCCGGAAAAATTAGTTTGTTTACCAATCCATTTGTAGGTTCGGGGTCACTTCATCACATTGTTTTCTTCGTACACATGACAAATTTTACAATTTCAGTTTTAGATCTCAAACATCACTTGTAGAAAATCAAGTACAACTTAATGTCCCTGATTTACCACATGTAAGGCAAAAAATCACCAGAGTGAAATTTCTCAAGAAATGTGCCGATTCATGTTCCACGCTTACCAACCTGGGAACTCCGGCAAGTCAGGTTTTTTCAGTTAAAAAGATTCACCCAAGCCTGACGGTCCTTGGGTGTTTTGAACTTACCTTTTTTATTCATAAAATTCTTTTACCCCTTTGACTTTTTCATCAACCATTTTTCCAAAAATGTTTAGAACATTGGGGTTAAAGGCTTTTTCAACATCAAAATCTTTCTTTTCAGAAAAAAATTGATTTGAAATCTCAACTTTTTCGACTTTTTGTTTAAAATTTTCAGCTCGCAATGGTGGAAAGTTGACATCATCCATTGGTGGAACTGACGTTTCAATTTTTAGCTCAACTTGTGGCTCTTCTGACTTTGACGAGTCAGATTCATCGCCAACACGTAGCTCATTTGTTTCCGAAGAAACAAATTCATCGCTAACCACTTCAACCTTCTTTATCTCCTCTTTTGTCCTCAGATTTGCATCTGAAGAATTCAGTTTACTTGACTTTGTTGTCGAGTGAAGCGATTCATCAGCACTCTTATTTGTTGTACCCGAGGACAATATCCTTTCAAGATACTCTCTCGCCTTCTTCCTCTTCTTCCTCAGTCTGTCTTTCTGCCCTTGTGAAAGCTTAACTTTCTTTTCTTGAACTTTAGGTTCTTGAACTTTCTGTTCTTTGGGCTTGATACTGACTGATTTCTTTGCCATTTTCTGAGATTCAGCCCTCGATTTTCCCTTTGATCTCATTGGGCAATCTCTGGCAATGTGACCTTTGATTTGGCATTCATAACATCTTCTTGTCTCAAATCTCTGTCTCTGGCAGTTAACAGCAATGTGTCCTTGAAAACCACAGTTGTAACACACCCTGTTATCTTACCATGTACCACCTTCACACCAAACATTTAGATCATAACATTGTCTGGCTTTGTGGTAGTCATCATTCTTCTTGTAAGCTGGATTTGACTTTTGAGTACTTTGGTCAAACCTGCACCACTTATTACCAACAAATTTAGAGTTTTCATTTTTTGAATTTTGTAAATTTTCATTGCGATTGGATGATCGAACTGATGAGCTTTTATTGTTGTTTTGAAAATTTTTCAAATTTTTAACATTTTGTTTTTGTTCTACATTCTTCTTAACAGGTTTTTTGCTTTGAGCATTCACCTATTTCAGTCGAATGTAAAACGGTTTCTTTAAATTTTTCTTTTAATTTCAAAAATATTTTTCTTTTCTCAATTTCATCATCAGTTTTCTCATCACAATCTTCAACTTTGACTTTGTCAAAGTTTGTGACATTGTCACTTATTGGCATTGAATTGATCGGTTCTGGACACACATATGGTGCAGAAGTCACAAAACCTTTCAATTTATTTTCAAGCTCGTTGATTTTCTTTCGAGCTTGCTCACCTTCTTTTTCAAGTTCAATAATCTTCTGAAGATGAGAATTTATCATTTTTTGCTTTTCGATGTTGTTTTTGCTAAACACATCTCTCCCATCTTCAAGAATTTTTATTTGACTTTGAAATTCTTTTTCCATTTTTACTTTTTCATTTTCTAAATTTTGTTTTTGATTTTTCAAAACATTTTCTGATTTTTTAAGATTTTCGTTTTCTAATGACAAACTCTCTAAATCCCTCAAGAGTTTGGCATTTTCAGAATTCAGATTTTCACAGTTTAAGCATTTCTCTCCTGAATGAGATTTTAGTTTTCTAATCTTTTGAAACTCAAGTTCTTGAGCTTGAATCTTCTCGATGAAACCACTAAGGTTCATAGAATTTAAATTTGTATTCTTTTTTAGCACCATCAAATAAGTACTCCACTCATCGTATGGCAATGCGTCTGCCAATTTATTGATCCATTCCTCATTTGTCTTAGTTATTCCCAATCTCCCCATCTCAATAACCAAAGGGCAATATCGTTCAATCAATTCTTTTGTAGACTCTCCCTTGATACCTGTAAAATCATCAAACTTGTTCAGTGTAATATAAATCTCGGAACCCATTTTTCGGTATTTGAAAGATTCTAAAGGACAAATCTTCAAACAATACAAAAATTCACACAATCAAATGACTATCCGATTGAATAGCAAGGATCAGGTGACAGTGGATTGAGTGGAGATTCGCTCAACGAATACGTAAAAGTGTGTTTGTGAAATCAAACTAAGACTCGTTGTCGAAGATTCGCGGATTCGATCCAATGTTGTTCGGGTGAAAAACAATATATCAGTCCAAATTTTTAACTCAACTTGCAACCCAATTTAACTAAAATGACCAGGCCCAAATGTACTAATCCGACAACTACAATTCAAGAACTGTTCCACATTACGCTCATTGGGCTGTCTAATTTCAAACAATCTGAATCAATCTTATTTGACCGTTCAAAACACTAGTATAACCAATTCACTTTTTCCGACAATAACTTTTAATTGTGATTGGGCCTTTCGATTTAGTGGATTCTTATATCAATTTACAAATCCCAAAACAATTTTCTTTAATGACTGACAAACAATATCAACAACATCTGATTGGACCTTCATTTTTAGATCAAACCAATTTTATCACTTTGCCGACAATCTATGATCACACATGCAAATGTTTCAGTCAATATATGACAAAATCAATTACCAACTAAAATCCTATTTGACCAATTATCAAGTGAATCTGATTGTTTTAATTTGATTGAGCCGATGAATATTAATCATATGAACGAACTCATAACCACTTTCAAACGGACAGGATTTCAAACAGTCATGTCATCATTATGATACTTTCAAACGGACATGCAATCCTCAAACGGTTAACCCAATTTCAAACAGTCAGGATCCTTCAAACGGTCAGGTGCTTGATTTCAAACTGTCACATCCTCAAACGGACAAACCTCAAACTGTCATGTCCTCAAACGGACACCTTCAAACTGACAACTTCAAACTTTCATGCCAATTTCAAACAGTATGGTGTCAATTTCAAACAGGAAGGGCCACTTTCAAATTGTCAGGTCAGTTTCAACCAGGATGTGTCAATTTCAAACGGTCAGCTCGCTGATTCAAACTAAATCGGACCTTAAAACTCGAATATCTCCTAAACGACGAGGAGTTTGAATCTAAAATTTGGTAGGGTTGTAAATCAAGTGTTTTCGCACAACATATCAAAAAATCAGCAGATTCGGACCGGTTAAACACGTTCAATTTGACGAAAAACCTTCAAAAACGTGAAAAAATAGTAGAATAAGAAGAATTTGTCGAAAATCAGATCTGAAATAGCTGAATTCTGGTACGAATTTATGTATTTGGTCAGCGCAATCGAGCTCCTAGCTCTGATACCACTTGTAGGACCGGTTTTGACACCGTTCGATTGCGTAACGGACGTTCGACGTGCGGAATCCGTGAACGTACGTGACCGAACACACAATAACGTACTAGAAACGTGATTTTATTGAAATATATGACGTGTACGATACAAGAAACACGTAGAGAGTACTTTCTCTCTCTAGACTTGAATCTCCTAAATCACCAAAATGAGCAAAAGTCTTCCAAAAGTCTTACAACTTATGACATAACACTCTATTTATAGGTCAAGGCTAATTAATGAAACTTTTCATTAATTACAAGATTGCCACCTTGCCTTTTTATCTAAATGTAATACTTTAACGACTTGATATCTTCAGTTCCTCGCTACGGCTCAGATTGATGAAGGCGATAGACATTAATGCATCAACATTAACCAACCGAGCAAACCTAGGTGAGTTCACACTTTCCACAAGGCATGGGATTCCCGGTGACTGGGAATGGGTAAAGGATTAAATCGGAAACTGCGTGATCTCCTGGTTTGGAACACGTACTACATCCTCTTTATTGAAGGGTGATAACATTGTTACGGGTAAAGGATTAAATCGGAAACTACGTGATCTCCTAGTTTGGAACAGGTACTACATCCTCTTTATTGAAGGGTGATAACATTGTTACTAGACCAAAAAAAACTCTATCATGAAGTCCCTCATTTTTATATCGACTTAATCGTCGGGCCAATGGCGAGCGGGTCATTAGTTAAATAGCGCTATTAGGTTTGAAAAGCCTCACACCGTGCCGCAGAGGACGAGCGTGGACTAATGGACTTGGGCACTAGTCAATGATGATACACATTGAAGTTAGGGCACCAACTTACTTCAGTCAGTAGTCGATATGGTAACGGGTCTAGTGGATAACATGGGGTAGCCCCCACTGGTTATGGTTTGGGAAACAAGGAACTGATTAACAACTGATTTTCGAATAAACTTATGGTTTCTGGAACAACTTTAAAATGGACAACCAACTGTGAACTCCCTCAACTGTGCTATTAGGCTAGATATGTGTTGAATATTGTATAAAATAGTGTGAAATTCAGAACGAACTAAAGGTTTTGTGATGTTACAGCTCCTACGTACGAAGGGATGACATAGTCAGTTTGTACTGATGCTCAAGACTTAGCCGCTTCGTACGAAGGGACCTTATGTGGCTTCGTACGAAGGCGCAATGCCTATATATAGAGGTGTTGGGTCTTGTGTTAGACAAGCTTTTGGTTCCCTGAGGGGAGATGTTTTCAAACTGGTTTCATGGGTATGTAACTTTGATATTTTTAATAGAAACCAGATTATAAGTGACTTGTTCAGTGTCGTTCTCTAGTTCTACTCATTTCGTATCACCAAACCAGTTATCTCGGGACCAAAGCTCTGTCAAACTCGCTGGATCCTGGACTCTCAATTGGTATCAGAGCTATGGTAATTCAAAATTGAAGACATCATTATTTTCAAAATTGATTTTCATACAATCCTGTGAAGTTTCATCATGAAATTTAAAGAAATGAAGATTCTAGATCAAAAAATGTGTTTGGAAGTGTTCTTGAGAAATCAGTGCAGCTTCGCATGAGCGCGCAAATTGGTACGAAGAGACATTATAAACTATTACACATGTTGGTATGAACCCACACATAGGTCCGTATGAAGTGACACTCATGGGTTCGTACGATGGCGTCTCCAGGTTCGTACGAA
Source organism: Helianthus tuberosus (assembly GCA_030545235.1). Taxonomy (NCBI): domain Eukaryota; kingdom Viridiplantae; phylum Streptophyta; class Magnoliopsida; order Asterales; family Asteraceae; genus Helianthus; species Helianthus tuberosus. The sequence goes on from CM060363.1 coordinate 135,506,108, forward strand.
CAGGCTTGAGGACTAAACTGTCATATTTCACAGGTTTGTACGAAGGGGGCATACGTAGCTTCGTGCGAAGGGATACTAGGTTCTTAATTGACATTTCGTCCAGAACTTTAACCAATATATTTGATGATGCGATCACGGGTTGAAGAATTTAGTGGGGTAGTCATGATACTGGTGCAGAATGTTTATCATCCAGGGTATCTAACTATTTATGGGACGTAACGTTAAATCCGCATGGATGAAAAACTGACATTCGGGGCAGAAATTGTCATATTCTCAATATAGTCAAGTTTCTTAGAGATGACAGAAGACTGAATTGCTTAGTTTGAGGGGGAATTCAGTGATAAACCGTCAGAATAGCAAAAATGAGGGGGAATAAAAATTTCAATGTCATATGTTCAAAATTCTGGCATTTTTGAAATTCGTGACAGTGCAACAATATTCAGGTGGTTCCGAATTCAAAATTATCCAGGAATGTGAATCTAATTATGGATGATAGCTTCTGAGATCTAGATTGTCTGAGACGATGAATCTGATTATGGACGAATGTTTCGGAGATCAGTATACGTTACCAGATGATTCGTTATCTGTTGAAGATTTGCTGATTGTGGAAATTACCGTTTACACGGATCTTTCATTCTTGAAGGTGCTTAAAGTTGATCAATGAAAAAGGGATTTTAGATGTTCATGGGTAATCATAGATTTGACATTAACCAGTGGGGTATTTGAAGTTTCTATCAATTGCTGGTTAGGTTTTTGTACAATAAACAGAACAAGCAGGCGGAATGCGAGATCGATGGTGCTGAAATGTTATATCAAAAACCTAATGCGGATGTGGTTAAAGTTGAAACAGAGAAGCTGCATTGATTAGTTTCAAATTATTGATTATTCGTGAAGGTTGCAGTTTAGTAAATCAGAGGACGAGCCGTGAACTGTGCAAACAAAGACCTGAAGATTCATTTCTGGGGGAATTTGTACAAACACTGTCAAAAGAAAACCCAGATCATCAATGAAATGGGAATCTGTTGAAGATTTCAAGATGCCTGATTGAAGTTATAGAATATTTGAAGTTGCAGAATATTCAAAAACAGCTCAAGGTTTTCAAAGTGATGATTCGACAGTGACAGCCAAGGGGGAATCTATTGGTGCATATTTTGTATGTTTGCCACTATGCAAATAGGCTAGATAGAGTGTGTGTTGAATATTGTATAGAATAGTGTGAAATCCAGTACGAACCGAAGGTTTTGTGATGTTATGGCTCCTTCGTACAAAGGGATGATATAGCCAGTTCGTACTGATGAACAAGACTTAGCCGCTTCGTATGAAGGGACCTTATGTGGCTTCGTACGAAGGCGCAATGCTTATATATAGAGGTGTTGGGTCTTAAGTTGGACAAGCTGTTGGTTCCCTGAGGGGAGATGTTGTCCAACTGGTTTCACGGGTATGTAACTTTCATATTTTAATAGAAACCATATTATAAGTGACTTGTTCGGTGTCGTTCTCTACTTCTACTCATTTCTTATCACCGAACCGGTTATCTCAGGACCAAAGCTCCATCAAACTCGCCGGATCCTGGACTCTCATTCAATTTGGATAGGCCTTAATGTGCTTGGTGGATGTTGAGACGACTTTTGGTATATAGCTTTCTTGTGGTAATCATCGTCAAACGGATTGTTGTTGCCCTGCACTTCTCTATTAGGGCATTCCCTCTTGAAGTGTCCTCTTTCCTTGCACTTAAAGCTTGTGACTTTCAACATATTAAAACCCAGTTTTGAATCAGGTCCTGCCAAACTATTACTCCTCGTGATCTCCATGAACCTTTGCGCTCGTGTAACAATACTAGCCATGTACCACTTTGTATCAATTAGCTTTAGTTCTTCTGGGTCAATCTAGTCGTAATCTTCCTTAGTCATATTTGGGTTACCAATTCTTTCTGCGACTAAGCTTTCATACGACTCAAGAACGGATGCCAAAAATGTCATATGTTCCTTCGTTGCTGATTCATCAAAACCACGAGTATTCTGAAGCTTTACAGCAATATTGCATTGAATCATATGTGGGCTTGAATTGTTTTGACTTGTGTAATTGTTGGTACTTTATGAAGATTGTGGACTCTGAATCGGAGAGTTCAGTTCATAACTCCGAAATGACAAGAACCCACTGCCACTTCTTGAATTGTTTGGAGATGACCCAGACGAACTGCCTGCGCTGAACGCAGTCCGGATCTTTGGAATTTGCGTGTTTGATGAGCCACTACTTTTGTAGTAAAGATCTACATCTTGTTGCACATTTGAGCTCTACACCTTGGCCATCTTTCTCAGTTCGAGCTCATGTCCCTCCAACTTCTCAATAAAACCTGCAAGAGTCAGATTATCATATTCTCTAGTATTGTTTTTTCAGGATCATTAAGTATGTTGACCAATCGTCGCCCTATGGTAAGGCGCCGGCCAACTTGTCCACCAATTCATCATTATCTTTGTCAATGCCCAACCTCTTCATCTCAGGCACCAGGTAGCAATACCTTTCAACTATCTGTTTCAAAGATTCAACCTTTAAACAAGTGAAGATATCAATTCCTTTTTCAACAAGGCCTTTTTACTCTTCTGCATCGATTGACTGCCTTGATATTTAAGTTTTAGCACGTTCAAGATTGACTGGGTTATTCCCTGGTGCTGAAGAAGTGTGAAGATATCATCTTTGAAAGCTCGTTGGAAAAAAATCAGCATCTTCTTTTCCCTCACGAACTTGTCTCTTTCAGCTGAATAAATTGCATTATGGTTTTCTTTTGACCATTTTCACCAATGGGTTCCACATATTCTTCTATAATCACATACCAACAATCTATGTAGTTGGCTTAAACCCAATTCGAAAACCTCTCATTCTAGCCTTTAAATTCGTACATATTCATCAACTTTGGTGGTTTGGTCATCATACCAAGGTCATTATCCAAATTTAAGTTATGAAGCATCGTGACGCGAATGCGTTATAGAATTTGTTCTCCATTTTGTCGGAAATTTAGTGCTCGTGAGGATGTCAAAGATTTGGTGTGGAAGAAAAACTTGTTCCGTGAGAACCTGAAATACAATCAATCAAACAGTTTTCAGTTCGTGGAAAGGTAATTCTTTGGATGGAAATGACTCTTTCGTGCGAAGGTATTTTTTCAAGCGTATGAAATTTCACTTCCGTGCAGACGTATTACGTTCGTATGGATAGAGTTCCTTCGTGCGAACTAATCAGTTTTGTGTTTTTCATTTTTTGACGATTTTGATATGATTCTGATCGAGTTTTAAGCTGATTTTTTAGACGGTTTGTTAAAAACGTGTTTTACATGATCCTTGAAAAATTTAGTCCATTTCAACCATTAAATCTATAAGAAATGATGAAAAAGAAGAAAAGTGAGTAGAATAGAAGTCTTCAAAGACTTGAATTTTGTGTAATATCTCTGATATTGGCCTCCAAGCTCCGATACCACTTGTGAGGACCGTTTGTCGTCGAAATGCTCAGGCTAAATCTATGCAGACTAATCTTAGCGTGCGAATTTCATTAGACTAGGTGACAAACACAAGATTCACTGTTTAACACTGTTTCATTGATAACTTGGATGTTTACTGATCTAGAATACAGTTGGACAGAGCTTCACCGTCCAGAACGCAAAACTCATCCTAAGCTCTCAATCCACACACCTATATATAGGCTGACATACCCCTGCAGATGAGGCTTTGACTCTTTCGTATGAATGGACATCCCACCATTCGTGCGAACTGAAACATTCACATTCGTACGGATTGACTTATACTACATCCGTGCGAAGGTGATTATACATGACAAAACCAAATAATCTAACATTCAATCCTATTATATTCATAACTTGACTCGATGACGTAGGAAACAGACATTATGTATCAATAAACGGGATTTCATATTTTCGTTGGTAATTCACAAACTTGATATTTACCGGTGTGGTGATTCGAAGTTTCTATCAATTGTCGGTTGGGTTTTTGAAGATTAAGAGATTAAGCTAAAGTGTTAAATAAAAAACCAAACACGGAAGTGATTAATGTTGAAACAGAGATGTTGCATCAAATAGTTTCAAGTTGATGATCATTTGTGAAGATTACAGTTAAGCAAATCAGAGGAGGTCAGGAACCACGCAAACAAAGACATGAAGATTCATTTCAGGGGGAAAATAATGCAAGCCCAAATCATCAATCAAGGGGGATTATCTGAAGATATCAAATGCTTGATTGAAGTTACAAATATTCAACATGACTCTGATATTCAAAGATCAAGATTCGATAGTGACGGCCAAGGGGGAATTTGTTAGTACATATTATGTATGTCCGCCACTGTGCGAATAGGCTAGATAGAGCGTGTGTTGAATATTGTATACTTGAGATACGAACACATGACTTTGGAGAAGGAGAGAGATGTTCGTACAGATGTAACTTCTTATAGATGTATCTTCGTACGGATGTAACACGTTCGTGCGGATGTAACTACATCCGCACGGACAAGCTCATCTGCACGGAAGTGCTCGTCCGTCCCAACCTCATGTATATATACAGTGTCGTGTGTTCGTTAGTTGATAAGTTTAGAGATCCTAGAGGGGAAATGCTGGAGAAATTTTGTTTCTCCAGCTTGTAAACGATGTAAACTCTTTCGGTATGAATGGAGTCATTCGACTTATGACTAATCTAACAGAAATTCTACTGAATTAGCTTTATCGTATCAAAACTTCCGTCTAAACCTACCCCATCCGGAACTTTCTATTTGGTATATATATAGTGGTTTTTCCAGACACATGACAGGGGATGAAGAGTTACTAAACAATATATAAGAAATTCAAGGTGGTTATGAAACTTTGTGGGTGAGAAAGGTGGTTACATCACTAGAGAAGGATTGGTGACTAAAAGAAAAATTACACTGTACAAAGTGAACACTGTTGAAGAACTGAAGCATAACTTGATATCGATGTCTCAGATCTGCGACAATAAGTACACAATGCTTTTCATTGATAAGGCTTAATTCGTTTTGCGTTCGTGATTTTTCATTCCCAAGGATTGGATCATAATGAAGGCTCCACGGGTGAACAACACGTATGTCATGGACATGCACTCATTGGTTAACTCATCTGCTCCAGTGACATGTTTACTCTCGAAGGCGATGGAAAATCAATCAAACCTATGGCATAGAAGAACGTGTCACATGCATCTACGGAAGATGAACCACTTAGTCAAGAACAACTTAGTGTGGTTCCTTTACGTTGTTTCAATATGCACAACAAAAGTGAATCATGTGAAAAAGGAAAAATTAAAAGGAAACCTCAAAAACCAAAAATCGTTAACTCAGTCCAAAACCCACTTGAACTGCCTCATATGGATCTTTTCGGCCTGATCCATGTGTAAGCATCAGTGGGATGTCTTTTTGCTTAGTTGTTACTGACGATTTCTCGCGTTATTCGTGTGTATTTTATTTAAAAACAAAGGACCAAACTTTTAGGATTTTAAAAGATTTATTCAAATAACTTGAGAAAAATTACTCGTTACCAATTAAAAGAATCCGAAGTGATAAAGGCACTGAATTTAAAAATAAAAACATGGACGAGATCGGAGAGAGAGACAGCCCAGACTATGTTGTAGAGTCTAAGTTACCAGTCTTCTTCTAGGCTGAGGCTATGAACATGGACTGTTATGTGCTTAACCACGTGCTCATAGTCAAAAGGGAAGATAAACTTGCTATGAACTTCTCGGGAACAAGAAACCAAACTTATCCAGTTTTCATCCTTTTGGGATCAAGTGTGTTATCAAATGCATGAAGGATACTCCTAAGTTTGGCGAGATCGGAGAGAGAGGGTTCTTTCTGGGATACGCCCATGGAGCTCTAAACAAATGTGTTTATAACATCAAAAAGCGGGTGGTGGAGGTCGTGTTTGATATAACTCCTTTGAGTTACGATCCTTCGCCATTCAAATTCAGTCCCAAACGCGGGTATGATTATGAAAAAATATTTGATTCATTTGAACTTCCTGATGTTTCAGATGAAGATTCGGAGGTGGTTTAGTAGCCGACTCCTCGATAGTAAATGATGTTATTGCTGCTCAGATCCCCAATGAAGCTGCTTCTAGTGATTCTGAGGCGACTAATGATGCTGTGAACACCTGTGTCACACCCCGACCACGTGTAACATACAAAACGTGGCGGAAACATCGGGGAGTGTTGTAACAGAATTAATGTTTCATAACCATGGATACCAAAAAGTGTTTCGTTTTATTAAACATTGAATAATTTCATCATCTGGAAATCTAATTACACAATTTAAACATAGTCTATCATTGTTATTGAGTCACTAAGGCCTTGTCCAGTCCTATGTGAGCATGCATCCTATCAATCGATATCTTTCAACAATACCTGAAACATATGTGAAAACGAGGTCAGCAAAGAAATGCTGGCGAATACATTGGTTTTGTTGAAAATAAGATTCATGACTTCTGTTTTTGAAAAATGTTTAGTCATGAACCTTGTAATTTGCTTTGTCTTGTAAATCATTTGAAAAATAATAAGTTCAGATGATATGTATAAATAAAAGAATAATGCATGATTAAATGAATAACCATGTAAAATGAGTTTGTATAAGTTAAGTTGTTTGTAAATCAATGTCTTGTGAAAAGTATGTTATTTGTATAAAATGTTCTATGTCTCAAACTGAAATGATTCAAATAACTTTACGATATGTAATACCATATAAGTACTTATATATAGGAAGTACCAGCGGCGTATCCACCATGCTTATATCATATTACACACGCCTCGTTACTTAAATCACTTACTCAAACCAAACCAACAATGTAAGATGTCTATGTGTAAACCAACTGTCAGATGTATTGAAATAATATGTCAAAATGTTCATGTCAAGATGTAAATCATGTTATGTATAACCAATGTCAAAAGTGATATGTATGGCTAGTGAAATGCATCAACTAAACCATAGGTGAAACGCACAAAACAAAGTATTGAAGTAAAACTTGGTTTAAATCAATACTATGTTTCGTGTAAATGCATGATCAAATGTAAATCATGTCCTAATGTTTACCCAATCGTTAAACCATTTTGTAAAATCGTTCTAGTCGTTCTTGTTTAAATTGTTCAAATCGTTCTTGTTTTAATTGTGAGACTACTTTATGGTCGATTCTCTAATAACATTCAAACCTTCTTGACGCGTTCATCGTTCCAACTCGCTCTCGCTCTCGTTCTTAACAAACCCTTACCAAAGGGTAAATTAATAATTACAGATTCAGTCGCTACCCAAAATATCCACACATAACCATGGGTATAGAGAATAACGGGATTTGTCAGATCCTATGGTACCATAACCTAATACTGGTCGGCTTGATCATTGCTAATGAATGTCATTTGGTTATGTAACTATAACCAACAAGTTTGTTCACTTTTTGAAATTTGTAATTAGTTTTTGAACCATTGAAATCGTTCTTGAAACCCTTGTTATTGTTCTTGAAACCACATTGTAATTGTTATTGAAATTATTGTAATCGTTCTTGAAACCACATTGTAATTGTTATTGAAATCATTGATAAAGCATTTAGCACATATGAGTCACCCCAAAACAGTTGAAAATAGTAAAAGAGGGGAATAATGTACTCGCCTGAGAATGCTTAGAGGTCTTGAACAACAACCAAACAAAGCTAGAGGGAGCACGGAATCAGTCGGCAATCTAAAACTAAATAAATAAACCGAACTTAAATCGGGAGATCGGATAGGATGAGGCTTGGTAAAACAAATGAGTATTGGAACTCATATGATATGGTTTAACAAGGCCTACATACTACATGAAACCTAACCTAAGTGCTTTCGACCCATCGCGACCCATTAAGGTAGCTTATGCTACTTTAACGCGTCGTGCGCGTGAAACGCGTTCGGACCGTCTAACTAGTCCTATGACAAGTGTTATATGCCTAAACATGTTACATAATCACTTATGTGACCAAAAGTTTAAGTTACATATGCTTAATTACCAATTATACATGAAAAGGGTATTCTGGTAATTTACCTAAGGCATATAAACTACCTATCATACAACTACTCAAACGATGTGACCATAAGGTATAACCTCGGAAGGTTATTCCCTATACACTATGGTCACCTAATGTATTTGGTCGGATCCTAATGATCGACCAAATGGGTCGGGTTCGAAGGTATAAGCGATTTATTAGATCGCTTACCCTACGACCCTAGACAACGTGGTAATCAGTAGGCATAGTCCCAAGGGACTATAACCAACGTGATTACACTCACGTTGCGAAGTTCAAACGAACTTCGCATTGACCATTACTGGTCAACGCAGAAAGTCAAACAAAGTTTGACTTTCAGACTCGAAAGACTCGAAAAGCAATAAAAGAACGAAAGAATACTTACGAAGGGTCCCCGAATGTTAATCTCGATCCAAGAATCTCAGGTATGAAACAATGGTTTCAACTTAGAGTTTCTAAGATCAAAATTCTAGTGGTTTAAACAATGAAAGGCATGGGGTATATATAGTTTTCGGTCCACCGTTAAGATCGTTTCATGGAATAACGTGATCGAATCTTGTGCGTACATGTGTTGGAATGTTATGGTGACTAAAATTGATCCTTATCATCTGACTAAGCAAGTATGAGTATGTGGTTGTGGTTAAATCTGCTGCAAACAGGCTGTTAAAAACACTGAACTTGGTCTGCAGATCCCATACGCACCGTATGGCAAAAAGTGCCTGCGCATCGTAGGGTACAAGTTTGGCAGAATTACAGTTTTGGTCCCTGCAGTGCATATAAGGCATTTCTGACACGTTTAAGGCCCGTTAACCCCATTTCAAAGCTCTAAAATGAAGTTAAAGTATAGGGAACTCAAAACATGCTCAAAAATATCTCGGATGTCGGTTCATTTGGTCGTACGAACGCGATGTTCGCTTAATTACGACGGAATGCGCATAAGCGCGAAAAACGATCCAAATGACGCAACGAATGGATTTTTGGCAAGCCAAACACTAAAGCATAATATAGTCATGCTTACATAAATTTTTGGATGTCCGGATGTATTCAGAACGTAAGTTATGCGCGAAAATGCAAACTTGTGCACTTTTTGACACTTTTAGTCCCTGAATGACACAAAAGTTTATTTTAGCATACCGAACACCTCAAAGCCTATTTCTAAGCTATGTAAAGGATATTTATGGTATGTTTAACTTATGGTCATGTTCCGGAATGTCTGTTACAGTTCAAATTGGCATACTTTCGCAGTTTGTCAACTTTAGTCCCTGTAAGCGATTTAACTTGATTTTGCCATACCAAAGCCTTCAAAACTTATTTCTAAGTTATGTAAAGGTTATTTAAGGTATGTTAAGCCTATGTCACTATTCCGGAGTGTTTGTTGCATTAAACTGGTTATATTTACGCATCAGTGCGCGTATAACCTTCCAGAAAGCGATTTAGAGTTTGAAATTGAACAAGAATTGATATGTGCAAATGATACACATATTTTTACAAATCCCAAGTATGAAATATAATATTTCATTGGTTTGGTATTTGTTTGATGGCCGTGGAGGCACAGGTGTTACAACCTGTAATGCAAGTATTGGGGGGAAATTCTATCCAATTTGGGAAACAATCTTCAAGCTCCGACGATCCCAATAAGGAGAACAAACATAAATCATCCAGTTGATAATATTATTGGGAACCCAAATGTCGGGATGTTTACACAAAGTAGAAGCATTTCAAAGATGCAGAATATATGAAGAAGCATGATAACTTTGAAGTTTAGTAACCGATTTTTACTTTTCAGCCAGTTCTTGTTTAAGTTTAGCAACAACATCAATATATTGATTTAAAACCAATTGTTTTCCTTCATATCTGGCTTCAAGAAATTTAGTTGTTTCTGACATGGTGACAATCTATCATCCAGACTTTTAACATTACTCTTCAAAGTTTCATAAGCTTCTTTTACCGTATGATATGACATTTTCATTCCATCATACTCTTTTTTCAACTCTTGAATGATTTTATCTTTTTGAACACATTCGTTACAATTAGCTGAACATTTTTGTTTCAAAATTTTGTTTTCTTTTTCAAGATTTTCACATTTCTGTGTTAGCTCTTTTTGTTTTTCTTTCATAAATTTTTCATTTTCAAGCATTTCATTACATTTTTCTTTGAAAATCCTTTCTATTTTAGTAAACTCAAAGTCTCTGGATTTCAGATATCTATCTTTTTTAGTACAAGCCCTGCATGTTTCCATGCATTTCTTGCACTCATCATCAGTTTTATCTGAAGAGTCCTAAGATTCAGTTTGAATTATTTCCTCTATGGTTGGCACCTCGGCTTCTTTTGCCGTTTGCTTCTGATCTTCTTCCTTCACTTGTTGTTCTTGAAAAGGATTTACACTATCATCAGCTTGGCGGTTGGTGCACTCTCTTTTGAAGTGTCCTCTCTGTTTGCACTTGAAACAAGTGACTTTGGCTTTGTCGAATCCAGTTTCATATCAGGACCTTCTAGACACTTTCTCCCAGTAATCTTCATAAACCGTTGAGCCCTCCTAACTATTGTAGGATCGTTTGTACGACCAAAACGATTCATTAAAAAGAGTCCTAATCAATACGAGAGGCGGAAACAAACGTATTGATGTTGAATCAGCTTGATATACATATTAACTGTCTTGTTTATTGATATAACAACGTTTTACAGCTTGGAAACACTTCGGCAGCACCTCGGCACCGGAATCACAAAGTTCTAAATGAAATAAACAAGACCTAGTATTTATAGGCATGCCATTTCGCACGAATCAGCAACATGCCATTTCGCACGAAATGGGTTCAGTCCATTTCGCACGAAATGGCCATTTCGTGTGAAGTGACTGTTTCAGCCTTTTTCCCATTTTCCTCGTACTACGTGTCCTAGATCTATCATTTCTATTACAAGACTCGATACAAGACGAAGTCGAAAGACATATGCACCAACAGACTCCCCTTTGGATGTTGACGAAGTCTTCAGTGTCGAGTCTTCGGTATGTCACATCTTCAGTCTTGATCAGTCTTCGTGCTCTTTCCAAAGTGTCTGACAGTGTAAGCATCCTCAATCTCTTTCTTCTTCTCTCTCTCTTTTCAGCATCAGCAGCTCAATTCCCCTTGGATGTTGATTTCATACATTCTTTATCTGGCTCTTACATCCTCAGACTCCCTCTTGATGTCTTCAGACTCCCCCTTTTGATAAGCTGGGATCGTAGTCTGAAATAGCTCTTGTTCCAAGATCGTGACCTGGCTCACACTCTGCTCATGCTTAGGCACGGAGATCTGCACAAATCTCTACCTCAAAATAAATTTCACAAATTTAACAATTTAACAAATTTATATACCACTTGCAGATATCGTTCAAAATGATTTAACATTTATAATTTCTGATGACCACTTGTAAGAATATCATTCGGATTTGACATTTTCATTTCAAAATCTTTTCTCATTTCAAACAAACTACCCCTCACCTGTTGTTCATCATGTTTAGCACTCGGAATTTTGAAAATCAGCTCTCCAACATCAGTTGTCGAAAATCTTTTTGTATTTTCAAAATTTTATGCTAAAACACAATATTTTTGGATTTTATTTTAATGAAATGCAGTAAAGAAATATTTACAGGCATTTTTTTGTGAGTTTGTGTAAGATGATCATATCAGTCTATGAGACAAATCACTAGCACCGTTGAGCTTTAAACACTTTAAGTTCTAAACGATTCACTTAGATTGTCAGTATACTGATCCACTTAAATTTTCACACAAAGTTCAATTGATTCGAGATACGAGATTAGTGTTTTAAGAACTTAAACTTATTCACGTGTCCCTCCTCAGAATATACTCCCGTATCCAGACTCCTATATTCAGTCTTTCAGGTGAATGTACACTAATGATATCTGTAAGGGGTGAATGCGAGACCATGAGAGCTCGGGCTATTGCTTCCGCAAAATCAGAGAGATGATGGTTCGACTTTAGGTGTGTTCCCTTTAGAGAATATTTTCTTCAACAACACATGATTAGCATTTTTCAATGTTTCATCATTTTTTATGCTGAGGGTGGGCTTTATGATTAAAGCAATGTAAAGTATTATACGAGGACTAGGCTATTGCTCCCGCAAAATCAGAAGTCCTGGTATAATACCCCAGATATCACCACGCACAAAGACCTAGTATGTCAGAAATAGAAAGCCCTTCAAACAAGATTTCAGGGGTTACCTATATATCCAAGAGATGTTCCCCACGAAATAAGTAAGTATTTGATATTTAGGTTTATATCTCAACAACAATCTACTAAGCGTGCGAAAACCTACTGGCATATCATCAGTGAGACCGTTTATCACATTTTAACTTTCCAATTCTTTAGCGTGCTGTGATAGTCCACTGATGTACTATCATTTCCTCTTTTTCACAACAAAACTCTTTTTCATTTTCTCATATTTTTGGCTTTTTAGATTTTATCATGTTTTTGTATTTTTCAAATTTTCAAAATTTCTAAAAATTTATACTCCCCCTAAAATCAAAAATATGTCTCAATTTTTGATTTTCAATGAAAATTTGAAAATAAACTATACAAATAAACTGACAAACTGATATGAATTGCTTCAATTCGCCATCCTCTTGGCATAAACAATCAGAACTCCCCTGACAACAAACTATTTTCCCATTATGATTTCAAAACACTTAAGTTTGTTTTAATTAAAATGGTTTTTCCGGAAAATAAGTTTTGTTGAAACCATTTGTAAAATTGGGGATATATTCATCATATTGTTCCTTCAACCATTTGTATGAAAGTTAAATCAAGTTCAACTTAATGACCATGATTAACCACTTGTAGGTGAAAACCCCTTTTTCAACCATTTGTAGGTTTGCTTATCAACCATACCACTTGTAAAATGAAAATGGCAATTTTTAAGACTACAACCACTTATAGGTCAAAATATCATTGAACAACCACCATTCACAAAAGTGATATTTCTCAAGAAAAATGCCGATTCATGCTCCACGATTACCAACTTGGGAGCTCCGGCAAGTCATGATTTTTACATATGGAATACATACACCCAAGCCTGACTAGCTTTGGGTGTTGACTTTTCAGTTTCACTCGGGGTTTCAACATTTCTTTTTTCTTCATAAAAATCTTTCACCCCTTTGGCCTTACCCTCGATCATTTTCCCAAAAATGTTTTTCACTTTTTCATTGAAAGACTTTTCGACATCAAATTCTTTCTTTTCAGAATAGAATTGATTCAAAATTTCCACTTTACCAACTTTTGATTTAAAATTTTCAGCCCGTAATGATGGAAAGTTGACATCATCCATTGGCGGTACTGAATTTTCTCTTTTTACCTCAACTTGTGGCTCTTCTGACTTTGACGAGTCAAATTCATCACCAGATTTAACATCTTTTTTCTTAGCAACCCATGTTTGGTTGTTAAGATTCACTCTTCATTTGTAAAACCTTTTTGAACACTCACCAACTTCATATGTTGAATTTTTGAACATTTTGAATTTTTCAGTTGGTGGTTGAGTTTTATCAACAACTTTTTCTTTTAGTTTAGAAACAACTTCCTGTTTTGTGTTGGTTGCCTTTGGACAATTCCAGGAGATGTGACCAACTTCTTGACATTGGTAACAGGTTCTTGTCTCCCTTTTCTGATTAGCTCCATTCTTTTCAAACTTTTGCTTTTCTGCAAGAAATGTTTTGCTTGACTGCTTCAAGAATGAGCTTTTCTTCTCTTCTTCAGAACTGGACCCTGAAACAAATATTGTTTTTGTTTTAGAAATTTTCTCATTTTTATGATTTTCTGGTGAAGTAAAACCTAAACCTTTCTTTTTGATATTACTGTTATGGTTTGGTTTCTTTTGAAAACCAGAACCAGAACTGTAACATTTTTTCTTGTTCAATCTCTGTTGAATTCTTGAAGTGTACTTTTTAGGTTTTTCATTAAGATTTACATCTTTTATTTTAGAAATATTAATTTCTGTTAATTTGAAAACCTTTTTAATCTTTTCAATTTGAACACTTCTTATTGGAAATTCCTCATCAGAAAATAATTTGTCTGAATCTTTCAAAGTATATGCCACTTTGAATGTTTCGTCATTTAAATTACTTTTTGATAACAGAAATTCTTTATTGTAAACCCTTTTGACCGATGATTTTGGACTGTCAACTGATGATGAACTCGAACTCTCGGATTCGGATTTTGAATCTGACTCCTCATCTTTATCCAACACTTGATCGACCACTTTCTTTATTAACTCAGACTCATGATCAGTGTCAGACGATGTGAACGTTACGTCAATGTTTTCTGGTAACTCATCAGTTGTTTCAGACTTCAATTTTATATTGACTGCCTTTTTGACTTGTTCCTCATTTGATTTTATGGGAGAATAACCTTCCCAGATCGGAGGCGGACACTTGTTATAATTTGCACTTTGTTTCTTACCGGTATCCTTCTCTTCCGACTTCTTGTCCTGAAAGGCTTCAAAACCTGCAACAGTTGGATAAATTCTATCAATCAAATAATCAGAACTTGAATAACTTTGCAGCAATTGTCTGATTCTTTCATTTTCTATCTTTTCTGTCTCCAACTCCTGCTTCAACTTTGCACATTCTTCAATATAGTGGTTGATAGCCTTCTGCTTAGACATCATCACTGCATTCATCATGGTTAAAGCATCTGTTGGTGCACCTAGTGTCTGTTAACTTCATCTTAATCGAGTCTTATGTCTAGATAGGATAAACGAGTGCACAATAGGGTTGAAATTAGGGTTTTACATGTTATAGAGGGTGATTCCGCTTGAAAGTGTCTCTGTACAGTTCAAGCGAAATCATTACATGTGATTTCGCTTGAAATGAACATAGACATGTTTAAGCGAAATAACCTATTCCGCTTGAAACTCATGTCATGTTCAAGCGGTATCTCATCATCTATAAATACCCATGATGTTGTGTCATTTGAAGTGGAACTGGTCATAGTGTCTGAGCCGAGGTGCTGTCCGTGTGTCATTTGAACGTGTAAAAAGCTCAGGATTGATCAATAAAGAGAAAATTGAAAGGAAACAAGCTGTTTTGACATTGTTTGCATTGATTCCGCCTTTGTAAATGATGATGAACTACTCAACTTGACTGTTTAGGGTCACGGAACGATCCTACAAGTGGTATCAGAGCTCAGGATGAGGAGTTCATACGATTGCAACTTGAAATCATCTGATTTTCTTACTTCTACTCATTCTTTTCTGATTTGAATGAGATTTTACGGTTCAAATGGCCTGAAACTCACATATATTAAGTGAAACATAGTCTTAACTAATCCTTGAAAGATTAGGACCTAAAATCAGCTTAAAACTTGATCAAATACTTGATTTTGCTTGAAAACTGTTCGTAAAATGATGACATCATACTGATTTCGCTGGAAAGTTTTGAGTAATTTCGCTTGAAGAATACACATATTCGTCATTTCGCTTGAAACGGTTGTTAGATTTCGCTTGAATACAGGTTTCGCTTGAAAATTCAAGCGAAATAAGAGATTTCGCTTCAACATCTAATTTCGCTTGAGGAGCTTATCTCATTAAAGCAATTTCGCTTGAACAGATTCCGCTTGAATCTGTATTTTTTAAAATCAAGAAATTTCAATCCTTTCAGTGAAGATGGATGATTTCAATCCTTTCAGTGATATGTATGCCTTTGCTGGAAACTCTGGAGATGATACTTCGAACAACACCAATGAGAACACGACGAATGCAAAGAAAACTTTGTCGGATGCTTTAGGTGTGGAAAGTGCATACGGAACATATAACAAACCCCCAAAGTTGATGGCGATCGAAGAGTACAGTCGGTGGGCCAAGAAATTTGAAGAATGGTTAAAGGCATTTGCGTATACCAGCTGGAAAAGTCTAAAGAATGGATACAGTGATGGAGGAAAAAATGGTGAAAATTTTACATCAACTGAAGAAATAGATGTTTTTGTTGCCGAGCAAAAGTGCATCGCGTTGTTGTTTCAGTCTGTCCGAGAAGATATAATATCTTTGATCGAGTATAACAATGCTAAAGATCTATGGAAAAAGTTAGAAGTGAAATGCTTAGGTAGTGCAGAAATAGTGAAAAACAAAAAGAAACTGCTAAGAAAAGAGTTTGATTTATTTGGTTGTTTAAAAAATGAATCAGTTTGTAAGATGATTGAGAGGTTTGGGCACTTGAAGTTGGAGCTGGTGAGACATGGAATTATCTATTCTCAAGAAGAGTTAGTCGACAAATTGTTTGTCTCGTTGCCAGATGAGATGGATTGGCAATACTATGCATTAATGTTGAAGAATACGATCAAGACTGAGGATCTTACAGTTGATTTGTTGATTGAAAGACTAGAGAGTCACGAGCTGGAGATAAAGAAAACACACAAAGTCAATCACTCGTCATATCAGCAGAATTTGGAGCTGTATTATCCAAAAAGCATGATTCCCAAGAATACGTCTCCCAAGAAAGCTTTTTCTGCTGAAAAATCCAACACATCTAGCAAAGAGAGTGCAAGTAGTGGATTTCACAGTGGCTCTTCGTCAACTTCAAACCAGTCAGCTGCAAAGAACTTATTTCAATGCAACATAGTTGTGGATTTAAAGAACGCTCAAAACTTCAGCGAGGAGTTTGCAAAGCAACAGATGGTTTTCTTAGCTTCTGTGCTAGAGTCGTATGAGAGCCTTGTGGCAGGCAAGATAGGCAACACCAACCTAACAAAGGAAGACTACGATCAAATAGATCCTGAGGAGATGGAATTGATCGACATAAGGTGGTGTATGGCCAGTGCAGTGAGAAGGGCACAACGTTTTATGGAGATTACAGGAAGAAAGTCTATTGGTGGACCATCTACCAAGTTAGGCTTTGACAAGTCAAAAGTGACCTGTTTCAAGTGTAAACAAGAAAGGTCATTTTAAAAGAGAGTGTCGGAATGCTTATGCTGATGATTCTGAAAATCCATTCAAAGAAGATTACTACAAGAGAGCGATTTATCATCAGAATAAATCAGAACCGCCTAGAATGAAACAACTTGAGGATAATAAAGAAAAATCCAGAGCTCTTGCTGTGATTCATGACGATGAAGGTTTTGACTGGAGCGAGTTGTTACCAGAGGAGGATGCGGTTGGATATGCTTTTATGGCAAAGCTTGTTGAACCTGTTCCTTTTAAAGATAGCAGAAATGAAAAAGAAAAGTATGTCAACAGAAAGATGATTGCTCAAAACAGAATGATCAGAATATCTGATATATACACTGAAGAAAAAAGGGCGAAGAGATGGGATCCAGACAGAGAATGTTATCTTGACCCCATGGGAAACATTGCAATTGACTATAAGACCCTCGATCTTGAAACCATAATTCAACAAATTGCTGAAGAAGAAGAAGAGGGTTGGCAAAGAAAATGGTGGGGAAGTGGAGAAGAGAAAGAAAACGAAAAACAAGAAAAGTCAAAGAAGATTGATGATGGGATCATTGATACTTCACAGGAGTTGATAGCTGAAAACTTGGGAAAGATGGCTGACAAAGTGCTGGCTGCTAAAGAACTTGAGGTAGATTCTAAGTCCGTATCTGAGTCTAAAAGCCAGGTCAATTCAAATGCGTCAACGAGTGCGTCAGGTAAGAAAGTTAATGGTGACATTGACTGCAAAAATTGCATGAAAGATGATTAGGCCGTTGATTCCTAACTTTCTTAAAATCCTTGTGTCCCCGGCAGCGGCGCCAAAAACTTGATGCGCGTTTAAGTGTCGTTTATTTTAGGTGTATATTTTAAGCCCTTTTTAAACACTTATTTTAGCCAAGTTTTAAATTTATAAAACACGATATTTCACTAACACTAAACACACATATGGGCAAGTGCACCCATCGTTGAGTGTAGTATAGCGTTGGTAAGATACCGAGGTCGTCCAAGGACACAAGAGCTTTTAGTACCGGTTTATCCTCAACGTCTAACCAAAATGAAAGTTTAGAAAAATGTTTTAAACTAAGAAAAATAAAAACTAAAATGCTGAAAATAAAAATAAAATAAAAACAGATAGACAAGATGAATCACTTGGTTCCGACTCGTATCTAGTATAACCTTTGATTATTTCCGCACTTTTGCACATAATTAAGAGATTATCTTAGTTATTGTAGTAGGCCCCTCTTTTGAAGGTGACGTTACCCTCACCCCAGTAGTTTGAGTCAGCAGGGATACAATCCTAAAAGGGTGGATTATTGGAAGATAATGAATTAAGTTATTAATGCAGTATTGTGGTAGGCCCCGCTTTTGGCGGTGACGTTACCCTCGGCTAAGTAGTCTGAGTCAGCAGGGATACAGTCCTAAATAGCCGGGTTATAGTATTAATAGTAGTTAACTTATGAGGGGATCAAAGAGTTTGGACCCCCGCCATCCAATACCGTGAAGTATTGAAGGAGGTCCTACTAAATTTGACCCAGGTCCATTGCAGGACCTCTAAACGCTGAACAATGGCAAGACCTTTACCAAACCGTTCCCTTAACCCCCTACCAGGTAGCCAACATATCTCCATATAGACCGTGGAGATATGAATGGTGAAAATCCTTTATTTTATATAGACAGTAGAATAATGCCAAGACACCACGGACAAACGATAAGGAAAGATCACCTTCAACATAAGTAACTAGTTATTAAAGTCATTAATACAAAACCAAATAAAAAGTGCAAAAGATTAGAAATAAAAAGTATTATACTAGACACTTTGTCTTCACCAAGTGATGTAAGAGACTTAGGAAAACATGGCCTTGATTGTCAAGAACTCTTACGATCAATCTTGGATCCCGAGACGACTCACACACTCTACGATGGACAATGGATGATGGTGGTGGATGATGGTGTTGTGATGGTGGTGGGTGGTGGATGAAGTGTGAGAGAGGTGGTGTGCCAAGGGATGAGATGAAATGAATCCAAGCACTCCTATTTATAGGCTGAACAGAGAGCTGGACACGGCCCCGTGTCCGTCTGACAATCTCTCTCCTCATTAATTGTAATTCGCAATTACAATAAATGCGCCTGCTGTACTTTCGACACGCCCCCGTGTCCGCTGAGCACGGCCCCGTGATGGGCAATAGAAGCTTCTATAGATTTGTCTTTTCTGCTGCTTCTTGGGCACGGCCCCGTGCTGGCTGAGCACGGGGCGTGTTCAGTCTTCTGATTTCTCTATTTTGCTTTGGAAGGTGCCGTTGAGGGTTCGGGCAGTCCACTAATATTCCTTTTCTTGTATTTATGTTGGATTTAGCTGTCTTTTTGCTTCTTTTGCGTTTTTGAGCTCATTTAATCCTGAAAATACAAAAGGAAGACAAAAACACTCTTTTTCCAATATTAGTACTTAAAAAGGGTTAGTTTTTTGCCTTAATTGATGTAATTTATATGTTGCATTTTACATACATCAAATACCCCCACACTTGAACTTTTGCTTGTCCTCAAGCAAAACTCTTTAATATGTGGCTTACACTCCCAAATGGAATAGGTAGAAGAGAAGGTTTTGGGCTTGTCGTAGAGTGTCGGGATTTCCAAGATCTTTTTGGGTTTTATTTTTATTTATTTACACTCCTATTCGTGATGATTTATTTAGAACTTTTCATAAAAGAAATTACTTATTTGGGCATAACATGCCTTTTTAAAATTCTACTTATATACAAGTTCACATACCTTACGGGGAAATCACTCACACTCGGCCGAAGGTGTATTTTTAGTGAATCACTCGAGAGCGGCATGGAACTTATTCCTACCATAGGCTTGCCAAGAAATCAATCCTCCTCCTTTTTAACTTTTATACCTTTGTAAATATCAAGAGGACTTTGTGGGTTAAGGGTTAGGCTAGGGTTAAAGGTAGGTGGTTGGGTTAGTGGTTAGTAAAAAAAAAAGGCAAAAAGCGTAACAAGTGTCGGTTTTCGTATTTTTGCAACTTTTTATTTTGATGAAGCTTTTATTCAAACTAAGTTATTTTTGATTAACTTGTTTGTTTATTTTCTTTTTGCTTCATCATTATCACACATTTTTTTTTTTTCGCGAAGAACCGAACTTGTTACTAAAATAAAGGGTTAAAAATGAAAAAGGTTTTGGTGGGTAAAAGGGTTTTTGTTTGGGTGATGAAACGAAAAGGTTTAGGCTCAAAGGGGCTAACTAGGGGGATTTTTGGGTAGGTGGTAAAAGAAAAAGAAAAATAATGGTGTAGAAATAAAAAGGGTTAGTCCTAATGCCTCCATCATTTACTTACTCGGGTTTAAGTTGATAAGGACCGGGAATGTATTGTCATGGCAAGTTCTAGAGTCGTAAGAACCAAGCGGCTATTCACACAAGAAACGAAAAATGAGCATTTAGTCAAATGATATATAATTGTATGCTCAATAAAGGCTCAAAACTCACTTTTGTGGGAATGGGTTTTTATGTGATCAAGTATATATAATCAAATTTTAAATAAGTTTGCTATGCCTTTTCATAATTTTCTTATGTTGGTTCTTTTTATCATTACGCTATCGGTTGTAAATTTGTAAAAATATAACCTTTTTGAGAACTTGAATTTCCCGAGTTAAACCTAGACAAGTAAAAAAAAATGAAATTTTTGAAAAAATTTGGGGTGATTAGCGGTTCCAATAGAGTTTTGTGTAAGGCTTGTATTTAGGACTTGCAAAATTCAAGGTTTTAGCATCCCCCCCCCCCACACTTAAATTACACATTGTCCTCAATGTGTCCCAAAAATAAATTTTTAGGTTGATTAGATGTGTAAAATAGTGTTTAAAAAGCAAAAAATTTGTGTTACTGGGCACTGAACACGGCCCCGTGTTATCCGGGCACGGCCCCGTGTTCAAGTGCCAGTAACAAAATTAAAATAAGAGAAACAGAAGTCTGGACACGGGGGCGTGTTGGGTGAACACGGCCCGTGTCCAGGTACCTGTACTGGGCGTTTTTCTGCAGGTGGTTCGGCACGGGGCCGTGTTGGTTGGGCACGGCCCGTGTTGAACCTTCTGGAATGGAGAGAATTGTCGGGTTGTCTTGTTCTTGTGCATGGGATCATTTTTCTCGTTCCCTTTTCCATCCTTTACCACCATGAGTGTGTTTTATTCATTACAAACCATCCAAACCTTAAAACCATCATTTCATTTCATCATAGAGAGAACTTACATAGTCCTAAATTAAAATAAAACTAAAACTTAACTAAATAGGTCAGCAGGTACACGAGGTTATCATAAGGAGTTCTACTATTTTAAGAAAATTTCGAGAATGGTTTCCCGATATAGTAGGACTTTTAGCCGAACGAATTCTTCCCTAAACGTTGTTTAAAGCCATTCTTCGATTTCCCTAGGAAGGAAGAATACGGCTTCATTTTCCTCCGCTGCTGGTGGCTGAGGGGGAACATTCACCGGGACTCCTTGCACCACTCTTCGCGGAAGCTCTTGGTGCATGGCGTACCATTCGGCTGGGATGACAACTTCGGGCACCATGTTCCACGCCCTTTGGGTTATTATAGGTACCAAAGGCGGGGAGGCGAGAAGGTTCAACCTCTGGTGCAAGAGGTTTACTTCATGGAGACAGCCCTCCAGCCCTACTGTAAGATGGTTGATACGGTCGACCAATGCTTCTTCCACTCCCGTCATTTCATCAATAGCCTCCCTTAGAGCGTAAACATAGTTTACAAGAGAGTCTTCTGCTGTTGAAGATCTCCTCCCTTGTCGGTTATTTCTTGAAGATGATCCGCTTGTTCTGCTTGCCATTTTCTGTGAAGGAAACCGAAGAAAGCTAAATTTTTACAAAACAGAGCCCCTGGACACGGCCCCGTGCTCGTTGAGCACGGCCCCGTGAGCACGGGGCCGTGTCCATCTGTCTGCAGGATTTTTGGCTAAAGAATCTTGGAGTTTTAAATTATTTTTATGATTTCTATCTGGGTTTTAAGCTCAGATAATTTAAAACACAGTTATACAACTAACTTTAAGCAAGAATCTTTAGCAAATAATCTTACAAACTTCACATAGAGGGTTGGAATCAAGGGATTTCCAAGCTTCCATGGAGGAATTTTTTTGAAAAATTTTGAAAGAGGAGGAAATGAATAAAAGTGGAAGGGACAAGAGGGTCCTTTGGAACCTTCTTTTAACACTTACCTAGGATGGTATGAGTGAAAATCCCAGGGATCTCTGTCAATTGAGGTGGTCAAAATGAGCAGGAATCAGGCTGCATTTAAAGAAAACGACAGCGCACTGGGCACGGCCCCGTGTTGACTGGACACGGCCCCGTGTTCAGAGGAAATCCTGACACATTTTGTCCGTATTCTGACCAAATCAGCAGAGAATCCTTTTTAGTGAGCACGGGGGCGTGTTGACCTGGACACGGCCCCGTGTCTGGAGGCTGCTTTATGGAGTTTTGCAACTTCAAGGTTCTTATCGACATCGGGTGGTTCCTTACTGGTTGGAACAACCCCAAAGTGCCTAATATACCTTAATTGTCCTAGACTAAGGCGAGAACGCAAGAGGTTGTCGGTGAGGGTAATTCCTATTTTCATTCTAGGTGGACAAGTCCAACCCTTTCCCGGGCTCTTGTTAAAGAAGGTGTATGTCGAATCGCTCAGGTCTATGTATGCACCGAACGAAGTCGATGGAGAGTCCTTCACGGCACAATCGACACAGGGACGACTATCGTCCAAGTCTTTGCTAGGTACGAAGGTATTTTCGGGAGCAACGAGGTTGTCGGAATGCGGTTCCAACATTTCTTCATGGTTATCGTCTTGGGGTGGATCAATAAAATCCTTCCTAAGCTCTTCTAACCAATTCTGAACTAGCTTTTCTAGTTGAAATAACTCATCAAGGAGCATTTCCCCTAGAATATCTGGCTGGACGCATTCGAGGGAGAAATAGTGTTTATTTTTACTTTCGCCCCTCTTAAGGTTGTAAGATGTTGGTGGGTCCATGTAGTGGGGCCTATAATTTAGGAAGTAGCATTTTACTTCTTCATGTTTGCCACCACATAATTGACACCACGTACCATAAGAGTGCCGAAAGTAAAAATAATTACTATCACTCATGTTTATGTCAGAAATTACCAACCGCCGGGATCTAACGGTTCTGTTTTCAGTAACTGAAACTTGGGCACGGGGGCGTGTTGGGTGGGCACGGCCCCGTGTTCAGCTTACTGTTTGATGTAAAACAGGATTGCCAGTTCCAATGATTGAGCACGGGGGCGTGTTCAGCGGGCACGGCCCGTGCTGAGCTCTGCAGAAGCTGAAAAACTAAGAAAATCCTAAAAAAAAATAAAAAAAATGATTAGGCCGTTGATTCCTAACTTTCTTAAAATCCTTGTGTCCCCGGCAGCGGCGCCAAAAACTTGATGCGCGTTTAAGTGTCGTTTATTTTAGGTGTATATTTTAAGCCCTTTTTAAACACTTATTTTAGCCAAGTTTTAAATTTATAAAACACGATATTTCACTAACACTAAACACACATATGGGCAAGTGCACCCATCGTTGAGTGTAGTAT
Source organism: Helianthus tuberosus (assembly GCA_030545235.1). Lineage (NCBI taxonomy): Eukaryota > Viridiplantae > Streptophyta > Magnoliopsida > Asterales > Asteraceae > Helianthus > Helianthus tuberosus. The sequence goes on from CM060363.1 coordinate 135,529,642, forward strand.
AGCGTTGGTAAGATACCGAGGTCGTCCAAGGACACAAGAGCTTTTAGTACCGGTTTATCCTCAACGTCTAACCAAAATGAAAGTTTAGAAAAATGTTTTAAACTAAGAAAAATAAAAACTAAAATGCTGAAAATAAAAATAAAATAAAAACAGATAGACAAGATGAATCACTTGGTTCCGACTCGTATCTAGTATAACCTTTGATTATTTCCGCACTTTTGCACATAATTAAGAGATTATCTTAGTTATTGTAGTAGGCCCCTCTTTTGAAGGTGACGTTACCCTCACCCCAGTAGTTTGAGTCAGCAGGGATACAATCCTAAAAGGGTGGATTATTGGAAGATAATGAATTAAGTTATTAATGCAGTATTGTGGTAGGCCCCGCTTTTGGCGGTGACGTTACCCTCGGCTAAGTAGTCTGAGTCAGCAGGGATACAGTCCTAAATAGCCGGGTTATAGTATTAATAGTAGTTAACTTATGAGGGGATCAAAGAGTTTGGATCCCCGCCATCCAATACCGTGAAGTATTGAAGGAGGTCCTACTAAATTTGACCCAGATCCATTGCAGGACCTCTAAACGCTGAACAATGGCAAGACCTTTACCAAACCGTTCCCTTAACCCCCTACCAGGTAGCCAACATATCTCCATATAGACCGTGGAGATATGAATGGTGAAAATCCTTTATTTTATATAGACAGTAAAATAATGCCAAGACACCACGGACAAACGATAAGGAAAGATCACCTTCAACATAAGTAACTAGTTATTAAAGTCATTAATACAAAACCAAATAAAAAGTGCAAAAGATTAGAAATAAAAAGTATTATACTAGACACTTTGTCTTCACCAAGTGATGTAAGAGACTTAGGCAAACATGGCCTTGATTGTCAAGAACTCTTACGATCAATCTTGGATCCCGAGACGACTCACACACTCTACGATGGACAATGGATGATGGTGGTGGATGATGGTGTTGTGATGGTGGTGGGTGGTGGATGAAGTGTGAGAGAGGTGGTGTGCCAAGGGATGAGATGAAATGAATCCAACCACTCCTATTTATAGGCTGAACAGAGAGCTGGACACGGCCCCGTGTCCGCTGGGCACGGCCCCGTGTCCGTCTGACAATCTCTCTCCTCATTAATTGTAATTCGCAATTACAATAAATGCGCCTGCTGTACTTTCGACACGCCCCCGTGTCCGCTGAGTGTAACACCTGTGTCATTTCAACCATCAAACAAATGCCTAACCAATGAAATAATGTATTTCATACTTTGGACTTGTATAAATATGTCTATCTTTTGCACATATCAACTCATGTTCGATTTCAAGCTCTAAATCGCTTTCTGGAAGGTTATACACGCACTGATGCGTAAATATAACCAGTTTAATGCAACGAACACTCCGGAATAGTGAAATAGGCTTAACATACCTTAAATAACCTTTACATAACTTAGATATAAGTTTTGGAAGGTTTGGTGTGGTGAAATCAAAGTTTAATCGCTTACAGGGACTAAATTTGACAAACTGCGAAAGTATGCCAATTTGAACTGTAACAGACATTCCGGAACATGACCATAAGTTAAACATACCATAAATATCCTTTACATAGCTTAGAAATAGGCTTTGAGGGGTTCGGTGTGCTAAAATAAACTTTTGGGTCATTCAGGGACTAAAAGTGTCAAAAAGTGCACAAGTTTGCATTTTCGCGCATAACTTACGTTCTGAATACATCCGGACATCCAAAAATTTATGTAAGCACTAAAATATTTTATTTTAGTGTTCGCCATAAGAAAAATCCATTCGTCGCGTCATTTGGTTCGTTTTTCGCATTCGGGACCAGATTCGATGTATTAGCCGTTGTTTAATTCACAACCACACATTCTAAACTTGCTTAGTCAGCGGATAAGGATGGAATTTAAACACCTAAACACCATGACTTTGCAACACATGTATGGATGGAATTTAAACACCTAAACACCATAACTTTGCAACACATGTATGGATGGAATTTAAACACCTAAACACCATAACTTTGCAACAGATGTACGGATGGGATTAAGGCACGTTTTCCATGAAACGATCTTAACGGTTCGGGTATTCCTATAAATACCCCATACCCCCCCATTGCTAAAAATCACTAGAAACTTGATTTGAGAAACTCTAAGTTGAAACATTTGTTTCATACCTGAGATTTTTGAATCGAGTTTAGCATTCGGGGACCCTTCGTAAGTATTCTTTCGTTCTTTTCCTTATTTTACTGCTTTTCGAGTCAGAAAGTCAAACTTTGTTTGACTTTCAGCGTTGACCAGTAATGGTCAATGCGAAGTTCGTTTGAACTTCGCAACGTGAGTGTAATCACGTTGGTCATAGTCCCTTGGGACTATGCCCACTGATTACCACGTTGTCTAGGGTCGTAGGGTAAGCGATCTAATGAATCGCTTATACCTCGAACCCGACCCAGTTTGGTCGATCATTAGGATCCGACCAAACACATTAGGTGACCATAGTAGGTAGGGAATAACCTTCCGAGGTTATACCCTATGGTCACATCGTTTAAGTAGTTGTATGATAGGTAGTTTATATGCCTTAGGTAAATTACCAGAATACCCTTTTCATGTATAATTGGTAATTAAGCATATGTAACCTAAACCCTTGTCACATAACTGATTATGTAATATGTTTAGGCATATAACACTTGTCATAGGGCTAGTTAGGCGGTCCGAACGCGTTTCACGCGAACGACGCGTTAAAGTAGCATAAGCTACCTAAACGGGTCGTAATGGGTCGAAATCACTCAGGTTAAGTTTCATTTAGTATGTAGGCTTTGTTAAACCAAATGACACGAGTCTCTACACTCGTTTGGTTTACAAACCCTAATGCTACCCAATCTTCCGATCTAGGTCCGGTTTATTAACATAGTTACCTATACTAGGTGCCGTTTGATATCCGCGATCTCTAGCATTGTTTAGTTGTTACTCAAGGACTACTAAGCAATCTCAGGTGAGTACATAGACCCCTCTTTTACTGTTTTCCAAACTGTTTTGGGGTGGAACACATGTGCCTACTTGTTACTTTCATGCTTTCCTGTTTTCACATCATAGACATGCTATGTTCGTTAGTACATTATAGTACACGATTTCATTACATCTTATGCTAGGTGTGCCCATTGTGTGCATTACTTAGTACATTGTTTTACATTACATTTTGTTGCATATGCTCATCCAGTATATGAACACATTATATTACGTTTTGAACCGTTTATAACTATTTGACTATGTGAACCGTTGTAATCATTTGACTCTGTGAACCGTTTGTATCCGTGAACCGTTTGTATCTGTGAACCGTTTGTACCTGTGAACCGTTTGTATCTGTGAACCGTTTGTACTCTGTGAACCGTCTGTATCTATGAACCGTCTGTACTCTGTGAACCGTGTGAACCGTATTTGACCATACATAAACATTTCTACAACTGTTAAACATTACTTTGGTGTTTTGGTTTGATTAAATGATTAAGTAACGATGCGTGTGTAATATGATACAAGCATGGTGGATACGCCGCTGGTACTTCCTATATATAAGTGTTTGTATGGTATTACATACTGTAGCGTTATTTGAATCATTTCAGTTTGAGACATAGAACATTTTATACAAATAACATACTTTTCACAAGACATTGTTTTACAAACAACTTATCTTATACAAACTCATCTTACATGGTTATTCATTTAACCATACATTATTCACTTATTTATACATATCATCCGAACTCATTGTTTTTCAAATGATTTACAAAACAAAGCAAATTACAAGGTTCATGACTAAACATTTTCTCAAACATAAGTCATGGAACCTATTTTCACAAAACCTATGTATCTCACAGGCATTTTTATGCTGACGTACCTATTTTCACATGTGTTTTTCAGGAGCTGTCGCATAAGATGATCAAGATACACATAGGCAGACTTGGGCTTTAGTGACAATAAAAGATGCAAGACTAGTTAATTATGTTGTATTTCCTTGTTTGATAAGACATTGTAACACTTCTAATCAATAAAACAAAACTTCAATTGCCATGGATTTGAAACAATTAATTCTGTTACAACACTCCCCGACGTTTCCGCCACGTTTGGTTGTCCTACGTGGTCGGGGTGTGACAGAAAAGATGGTATCAGAGCCAATGGTTATAGGGAATTAGGTTATTAGTAATGCTTTGACCTAGTCTATAACCTTTCTAGGACCCTAACGCGAGTTTACTTGCGTTTAGTCATAAAACAATACCGTCACCTATCCTTAGGCGACGACCACAACAAGAACATAATTTTCGAAACCGCTTTGAAAACTAATCATCTGTTCTAGGATGATTAATTACTAGGTTTTGAACCCTCTGTTATAAGGTTTTGAACCCCTTTGAGTTTTCAAAAATCTCGTCAAGGTTTTGGGTTTTAAATAATGTGAACACGTGCAAACTGGAAGGGTGAATGCCTGTATTATGAGTTTTCTGTCTAGGCAAGCACTTCGTATACATCTCAACCAGACGCGAGACCAGTTGTGCTTACCTGGGAATTCTTGGGATGAGTGTTCACTTATAGGCGAGCATGTCTTCGCGATACATTATTTTTGACCTATTTACTTTGATTATTCACCGAGGTCGTTTGTTACTTTGTAGTAACAAACAAATGACCACTATCCATTGCTTTCATCAAATTTGTTTCATCTCATTCTTTTCGTCTAATTCTCTCACTCGTTTCCTTTCATATTTCCTCTTTTAGAATGCCTCCTCGACGCGAAAACCAGATAGCGACTGCCGAACTGGCAGAAATTATTGCACAGCAAATGGCTGCTCAATTCCCAAACCTCTTTGCTCAATGGAATCAAGCCAACAACAACAACAATGGTCCATGCAATTTCAAGAGTTTTAACTCGGCAAAACCACTCAAGTTTAGCGGTTCTGAGGGAGCGACTGGGCTTCTTCAATGGTTCGAGAGCATTGAGAATACTTTCTGCCATGTGCAGTGTCCTGACAATCGCAAGGTCGAGTTTGCTTCGAGTGTGTTCCAGAAGAGAGCCCTTACGTGGTGGAACGGGGTTATGAGAGATCGTGGTGCAAAAGTTGCTCTAGCACAGACATGGGCGGAACTTAGGGCCCTTATGATGAAGGAATTCTGTCCTCGACACGAGATCAGGGCTTTGGAAAGGGAATTCGACAATCTTGAGCAAGACAGCGGTGAGCATCGAGCCTACACGGACCGTTATGAGGAGTTAAGTCTGTTATGCCCAAACATGGTCACGCCTTTGGATAAGGCAATCGAAAAGTACATTGATGGCCTCCCTGATTCAATACAAGACATTTTGACTGGTAGCAACCCTACTACAGTTAGACAGGCCATTGAGCTATCTGCAACCTAGACTGAATCAAAGATCAGGAAAGGTAAACTTTTCCGAAAAGGTGACAAGAAGCCGGTTGAAGAATCGAAACCAATCGAGGAATCAAAGATCATGGATGAACAGACTGGATCCCCTAAGAGGTCAAAGAAGCGAAAGGCTTCTCAGAACTACGCTGTGGTCGCTCACAATGATCAAGCCGTCCTCAACCAACCAGCTCAACCCCCTGCCAGGAAACCCTACAACGGAACTGCACCCTTGTGCAACCAATGTGGCCTACATCATCATGCTGGGGTAAAGTGCCGCACATGCCAAGTTTGCGGACTTATAGGTCATACAGCTAGGGTTTGCCCAACCGCAGCTGCACCAAATCAAGCTGGCAACAATCCTGCTCAAGCTCGTTTTCCACCGGGATCTTGCTACAACTGTGGCGAGATGGGCCATTTTCGTAGGAATTGCCCAAGGCTTGCTAATGCAAATCCAGCGCAGGGATGAGCATATGATCAACCAGAAGACAACATCATTTAGAAATAATCACGTCTTATGTATTATTTTCTTTTGTTGTCAAGATCCAAGAAACAGTTGTTATCGTTGTTTATAAATAAATCTTTTATTTACATCGCAATGTATTTATGTGATTGTATGTATAAACAACATATCCCCTACAATACCGACAATCAAGGAACCGCATTCCTTGAAGAACAGACTACTCCCAAATTTCTTCCATTGTATGATCTCTTACATTTTTCACGAAAATCCTAAGTACCCGTTTCTTCCAAGAGAAACGAAGTACGAGGTGCCGAGTTAATAGCAATCAATAACAAGATAATAACAATTAAACAACTATGTGTTTATGCGCTTATGAACATTACAAGACAAACTGTGCGGACTGTACAAGGAATTGCGTAATTATGGATGCATACATAATTATGGAATTTAGTGCACAGAAACCACAGCAAGCTTTGTCATGTACCTAGAAGTTAACCCTATTCATTTCCAATTCTGATGAAGTATCCGTTGAGGAAAAATGAACTAGCTATTCATTTTTCACTTCTGAAGAATATCCGTTGAGGAAATGAATATCCGTTTATCCTTCATTTCCAATTCTGAAGAATAACCGTTGAGGAAAATGACTCCGTTTGTGCATTTTCGTTCTGAAGAGTATCCGTCGAGGGAAATGAATATCCGTTTATTTAATCCTTCATTTCCGAACCTGAGGAAACAACCGTTGGAAATGACTCCGTTAGTTCATTTTCGTTTCTGAAGATTATCCGTTGAGGAAATGAATATCCGTTGTTTAATCCTTCATTTCCAATTCTGAAGAATAACCGTTGAGGAAAATGACTCCGTTTGTGCATTTTCGTTCTGAAGAGTATCCGTCGAGGGAAATGAATATCCGTTTATTTAATCCTTCATTTCCGAACCTGAGGAAACAACCGTTGGAAATGACTCCGTTAGTTCATTTTCGTTTCTGAAGATTATCCGTTGAGGAAATGAATATCCGTTGTTTAATCCTTCATTTCCGAACCTGAGGAAACAACCGTTGGAAATGACTCCGTTAGTTCATTTTCGTTTCTGAAGATTATCCGTTGAGGAAATGAATATCCGTTGTTTAATCCTTCATTTCCGAACCTGAGGAAACAACCGTTGAAAATGACTCCGTTAGTTCATTTTCATTCTGAAGATTTGCCCGTTGAGGAAATGAATATCCATTTGTCTATCATTTTCATTTCCGTTTCTAAGGAAGCAACCATTGAAAATGACTCCGTTATTCATTTTCGTTTCTGAAGATTCTCCGTTAAGGAAATGAATCTCCGTTTGATTATTCCTTCATTTCCGTTTCTGAAGAATACTTGTTGAGGAAAATGACTCCGTTTGTTCATTTTCGTTCTGTAGAATGTCCGTAAAGGAAATGACAGGATTATGCCTTACATATCTCTGGTGGTTATCTGACACAAAGTCACAAATAGACTCCTACGAACTAATTTCGGGACGAAATTTCCTAAAGTAGGGGAGACTGTAACACCTGTGTCATTTCAACCATCAAACAAATGCCTAACCAATGAAATAATGTATTTCATACTTTGGACTTGTATAAATATGTCTATCTTTTGCACATATCAACTCATGTTCGATTTCAAGCTCTAAATCGCTTTCTGGAAGGTTATACACGCACTGATGCGTAAATATAACCAGTTTAATGCAACGAACACTCCGGAATAGTGAAATAGGCTTAACATACCTTAAATAACCTTTACATAACTTAGATATAAGTTTTGGAAGGTTTGGTGTGGTGAAATCAAAGTTTAATCGCTTACAGGGACTAAATTTGACAAACTGCGAAAGTATGCCAATTTGAACTGTAACAGACATTCCGGAACATGACCATAAGTTAAACATACCATAAATATCCTTTACATAGCTTAGAAATAGGCTTTGAGGGGTTCGGTGTGCTAAAATAAACTTTTGGGTCATTCAGGGACTAAAAGTGTCAAAAAGTGCACAAGTTTGCATTTTCGCGCATAACTTACGTTCTGAATACATCCGGACATCCAAAAATTTATGTAAGCACTAAAATATTTTATTTTAGTGTTCGCCATAAGAAAAATCCATTCGTCGCGTCATTTGGTTCGTTTTTCGCATTCGGGACCAGATTCGATGTATTAGCCGTTGTTTAATTCACAACCACACATTCTAAACTTGCTTAGTCAGCGGATAAGGATGGAATTTAAACACCTAAACACCATGACTTTGCAACACATGTATGGATGGAATTTAAACACCTAAACACCATAACTTTGCAACACATGTATGGATGGAATTTAAACACCTAAACACCATAACTTTGCAACAGATGTACGGATGGGATTAAGGCACGTTTTCCATGAAACGATCTTAACGGTTCGGGTATTCCTATAAATACCCCATACCCCCCCATTGCTAAAAATCACTAGAAACTTGATTTGAGAAACTCTAAGTTGAAACATTTGTTTCATACCTGAGATTTTTGAATCGAGTTTAGCATTCGGGGACCCTTCGTAAGTATTCTTTCGTTCTTTTCCTTATTTTACTGCTTTTCGAGTCAGAAAGTCAAACTTTGTTTGACTTTCAGCGTTGACCAGTAATGGTCAATGCGAAGTTCGTTTGAACTTCGCAACGTGAGTGTAATCACGTTGGTCATAGTCCCTTGGGACTATGCCCACTGATTACCACGTTGTCTAGGGTCGTAGGGTAAGCGATCTAATGAATCGCTTATACCTCGAACCCGACCCAGTTTGGTCGATCATTAGGATCCGACCAAACACATTAGGTGACCATAGTAGGTAGGGAATAACCTTCCGAGGTTATACCCTATGGTCACATCGTTTAAGTAGTTGTATGATAGGTAGTTTATATGCCTTAGGTAAATTACCAGAATACCCTTTTCATGTATAATTGGTAATTAAGCATATGTAACCTAAACCCTTGTCACATAACTGATTATGTAATATGTTTAGGCATATAACACTTGTCATAGGGCTAGTTAGGCGGTCCGAACGCGTTTCACGCGAACGACGCGTTAAAGTAGCATAAGCTACCTAAACGGGTCGTAATGGGTCGAAATCACTCAGGTTAAGTTTCATTTAGTATGTAGGCTTTGTTAAACCAAATGACACGAGTCTCTACACTCGTTTGGTTTACAAACCCTAATGCTACCCAATCTTCCGATCTAGGTCCGGTTTATTAACATAGTTACCTATACTAGGTGCCGTTTGATATCCGCGATCTCTAGCATTGTTTAGTTGTTACTCAAGGACTACTAAGCAATCTCAGGTGAGTACATAGACCCCTCTTTTACTGTTTTCCAAACTGTTTTGGGGTGGAACACATGTGCCTACTTGTTACTTTCATGCTTTCCTGTTTTCACATCATAGACATGCTATGTTCGTTAGTACATTATAGTACACGATTTCATTACATCTTATGCTAGGTGTGCCCATTGTGTGCATTACTTAGTACATTGTTTTACATTACATTTTGTTGCATATGCTCATCCAGTATATGAACACATTATATTACGTTTTGAACCGTTTATAACTATTTGACTATGTGAACCGTTGTAATCATTTGACTCTGTGAACCGTTTGTATCCGTGAACCGTTTGTATCTGTGAACCGTTTGTACCTGTGAACCGTTTGTATCTGTGAACCGTTTGTACTCTGTGAACCGTCTGTATCTATGAACCGTCTGTACTCTGTGAACCGTGTGAACCGTATTTGACCATACATAAACATTTCTACAACTGTTAAACATTACTTTGGTGTTTTGGTTTGATTAAATGATTAAGTAACGATGCGTGTGTAATATGATACAAGCATGGTGGATACGCCGCTGGTACTTCCTATATATAAGTGTTTGTATGGTATTACATACTGTAGCGTTATTTGAATCATTTCAGTTTGAGACATAGAACATTTTATACAAATAACATACTTTTCACAAGACATTGTTTTACAAACAACTTATCTTATACAAACTCATCTTACATGGTTATTCATTTAACCATACATTATTCACTTATTTATACATATCATCCGAACTCATTGTTTTTCAAATGATTTACAAAACAAAGCAAATTACAAGGTTCATGACTAAACATTTTCTCAAACATAAGTCATGGAACCTATTTTCACAAAACCTATGTATCTCACAGGCATTTTTATGCTGACGTACCTATTTTCACATGTGTTTTTCAGGAGCTGTCGCATAAGATGATCAAGATACACATAGGCAGACTTGGGCTTTAGTGACAATAAAAGATGCAAGACTAGTTAATTATGTTGTATTTCCTTGTTTGATAAGACATTGTAACACTTCTAATCAATAAAACAAAACTTCAATTGCCATGGATTTGAAACAATTAATTCTGTTACAACACTCCCCGACGTTTCCGCCACGTTTGGTTGTCCTACGTGGTCGGGGTGTGACACTGAGCACGGCCCCGTGATGGGCAATAGAAGCTTCTATAGATTTGTCTTTTCTGCTGCTTCTTGGGCACGGCCCCGTGCTGGCTGAGCACGGGGCGTGTTCAGTCTTCTGATTTCTCTATTTTGCTTTGGAAGGTGCCGTTGAGGGTTCGGGCAGTCCACTAATATTCCTTTTCTTGTATTTATGTTGGATTTAGCTGTCTTTTTGCTTCTTTTGCGTTTTTGAGCTCATTTAATCCTGAAAATACAAAAGGAAGACAAAAACACTCTTTTTCCAATATTAGTACTTAAAAAGGGTTAGTTTTATGCCTTAATTGATGTAATTTATATGTTGCATTTTACATACATCATGTTCAAACTGATATTGTGAAAGGCATGGCTGAAAGTGTTTTGAAGTCTGATAGTGATTCAGTTGAGAATGAAGAATGTTTTCTGAATAATTACATTCCGAAACAAAAATCCAAAAACAACTTAAATGAAGAACCTACTCTTGTCATGTACAAGATGTCGGGATCGGATAAGTTGTATTCGGATTCTGAGTTTCCATTGGAGAATGTTAATGTCAACAAATTGAAAAATGTGTTCAAACTGGTTGAAATTGATTTGTCTGAAGTAGAAGGTTTGAATCAGACAAAGAGGCAAATGAATTTTGAAAAAGATAAAGCTTACTACAAAAAGCCTGTTGTTCCACCACGTTTTTATAACATCAATCAAAACAAATGGTCGGGTGGTTATCAGGGTGGTAAGAATTATCAAAGAAGAAATGTTCAAAACAGAAGGTTTGCTGAGAAGAAAGTGTTTGTGTCAAGTTCGAGTTCACTTTCTGATGAAGAATCTAAGATTTTTTCAAAAACAAATGAAGAGTTCTTTGAGAAGAAGGCCTCACAGCCTCAGACTGAAGGCATAAGTCGAGTAGTTGATACTCGTACATTTTTCAAATGTAACAAAGTTGGGCATATTGCACGAAAGTGTACCAATTTTAAGCCTAAGTCTGAAGTTGTTGAGAGTTCGAAAAGGAAGATTGATACAAAAGGAAAAGCTCCAATGGTTGTTGAGAAAATTTTGAAAAATGAGAAAACAAAATTCAAAACTGAGCCTGTTAAGAAATTAGAAACTAAAAATGACAAATTTTACAAACGGGTTGCGCCATCTAAACAAACATGGAAGCCAAAAAGTTCATCTAAACCAAAGGTTTCAGAGTCAGAAAAACAATCGTCTTCTACCACACCGGTAAAGATGGATGTTCCTTTGGATTATTATGAACAATTGGAGAAACAATCTTCTATTCCATCAGAGAAGAAGAATGTTCAAAAGAAAGATCAACCAAGTGGTCAACCTAAGAAAGATGAGTTTTTCTTATACAAAAAGGTTGAGGTTGGACCAGAAGAAAGTTTAAAGATGAATGACAAAAACTTTCCACCACTTTACATTGGAAAATCTCACATTAATGTCAAGTTACCCGAGTCAAAAGAGGCTTGGGTGGCAACAAAATCTCACTAAATGTTTGTGATATGTGCAGGAGCTTCCAAGATCCGTTTCATGATGGATTATGGATAGTGGAGCTTCTCGGCACATGACAGGGAAGACAACGTTGCTGTATGATGTTAGAAATTTCAATGGAGGTTATGTAGGGTTCGCAGGTAACCAAGGTGGTAGAATTGTTGGTGAAGGAACGTTATCCAATGGGATTGTTATATATGAAAGAGTTAACTACATTGCTGAGCTGGAGAATAATTTGCTGAGTATCTCGCAAATTTGTGACAGGATGTATACCACTCACTTTACAGACAAAGAATGTTTGATCTTGAAACCAGGATTTGTTATCCCTGAAGAATGGATTATTATGAGGGCACCAAGAGTCAATGATCTGTACGTGTTGGACATGAGCGTAGCTACTACAACCACAGGTCAGGCTCATTGTTTTGTGTCTAAAGAAACGGAGAAAGAATCACAGTTGTGGCACCGAAAGATGGGCCATATTCATCTCCGAAAAATGAATCACTTGGTGCATAATGACTTAGTTATTGGTGTTCATGTCAAAGGTTTTCATCTGGAAGGGGAGTGCATTAGCTGCATCAAAGGCAAGCAGAAAAAGAAATCACATCCTCAAAAGAAAGTCAACTCAGTTTCCAGACCATTAGAGAGACTTCATATGGATCTTTTTGGTCCAGTAAACGTCAAAAGTATTACAGGGGATCTCTATTATCTAGTAGTAACTGGTGATTATCCCAGATTTTCGTGAGTATCATTTTTGAAGACAAAAGATGAGACGTTTGATAGTTTGATGGTGTTGTTCAGAAAAATTGAAAATTTGTACCAAAGGCGTATTAAAAGAATCAGAAGTTATAATGGTACTGAGTTCAAGAACAACAAGATGGAAGAATATTGTGATGAAAGAGGTATATTGCATGAATTTAGTGCTCCTTACACTCCGCAACAGAATGGAGTAGCTGAATGAAAGAACAGGACACTAATTGAAACGGCTAGGATGATGCTTGCTGATTCAAAGCTACCGGTAAATTTTTGGGCAGAAGCAGTGTCAGCCGCTTGCTATACACTCAACCGGGTTCTCACTGTAAAGAAATTCAACAAGACATGTTTTAAGCTGATCAACAATCGGAAACCGAACCTGGAGTATTTAGAACCGTTTGGGTCTCCCTGCACAGTTCTAGAACCTTCTGGAAAGTTTGGTGCAAAGAGCTTTGAAGGAATTTTCGTGGGTTATGCTAGTCCATTGAAACAAGTCTTTGTTCCAAGCTTGAACCAGATCATCGAAGCACAACATGTTGAGTGTCAAGGGTATACTATGCCGCCTCAGAATCCCGGTGACTCATGGCGTTTTAATTACGATAAATTGTGGGATTCGTTTGACATTGAAGAAGAATCGGATTTCTTTGACGAGTTGGGCATTTTGAGAGAGTATGAAGAAGAATCGGAGGAAAGATTCCCAGCAGATACGTTTGTTCGTCAACAAAAAGCTTCAAATGATGATGAAGCAGGTCCAAGTAATGCTGGTGAACATGATGATATTCAGGAATCTCTTGACAATCAGACGGCAGTCAATGATAATCAAGAATCTGATGAAAGGCCAATATTTGATCATGGTGATTCAGATTCTGAGGGGGACCAAATCCAGATCTCAAGTCAAACAGTTCCAGTCGATGAACAAGTTGCAAATCAGAATATCACAAATTTGGAAGGTGAGGTAGATGTTCCAAGTGAAGTGATGCCAAGAACTCTTTCATACCATCCAGAGGAGTTGATCATTGGAGAATTGCAATTAGGCGTTCGCACTAGACGTCAAATTGACCAAGGCCTTACTTGTTTTTATTCTACAGTAGCTCCTTTACAAACTGAGTTTTCACTAAGTTGTTTTATTTCGCAGATTGAGCCAAGGACTTACAAAGAGGCGCTTACTGAAGATTCTTGGGTCAATGCGATGCAGGAGGAACTAAGCCAATTCGAGAAGTTAGGAGTGTGGAAGTTAGTAGACTTGCCTGATGGTCAGAGGAAGATAAACACCAAGTGGGTGTTCAAGTGCAAGAGGGATGATAGAGGAGTTGTTGTTCGTAACAAAGCTCAACTCGTAGTCCAGGGTTTCAGTCAGCAGGAGGGTATAGATTTCACTAAAGTGTATGCTCCGGTTGCTAGACTAGAAGCGATCAGAATCTTCCTAGCATTTGCATCTTGGAAAAATTTCAAAGTATATCAGCTAGATGTGAAATCGATGTTTCTCTATGGGAAGGTAAAAGAGGAGGTATATGTCGGTCAGCCACCTGGCTTCACCGATCCAATCCATAAAGACAAGGTCTATTTGCTGGATAAAGCGTTGTATGGTTTACACCATGCTAGCCAACAGTTTCATTCGAGGAAAAGTGGATGCCACTCTCTTTACCAAAGAGGTCGATGGTCATCATCTGATAGTTCAAATATATGTGGACGACATCATATTTGGGTCAACGAATGAAATTATGTGCAAAGATTTTGAACATGTTATGAAGCAGAAATTTGAAATGTCATCGATGGGTGAGATGAAATTCTCAACTACCCAAAGGAATTTTCGTACATCAAACGAAGTACCTTCATGATATCTTGGAGAAATTTGGGATGTCAGGTTCTACTCCAGCTTCCACCCCATTAGCGACGAATCATGGGATAAATCCTGGTCTCACCGGAGAGAAGGTAGATGACACGTTGTATCATTCCATGATTGGATCGCTGATGTACTTGACAGCTTCAAGACCCGATATTATGTACCCAACCTGCCTCGCAGCAAGATTTCAATCTAACCCGAGAGCTTCGCATATGGTGATTGTGAAAAGGATATTATGTTACCTGAAAGGAACTCCATCATTGGGGTTGTGGTATCCAAGAGAAGGCGATTTCACGCTCGAAGGGTATTCCGATTCAGATTTCGGATGCTGCAAAGTTAACGCAAATCAACAACAAGCGGGATGTCAGTTTTTCGGACCACGATTGGTCACCTGGCAATGCAAAAAGCAAACCTCTGTGGCTTTATCAACATGTGAAGCGGGGTATGTATCTGCTAGCAGCTGCTACTCTCAGATCTTGTGGATCCAGCAACAGATGCGCGACTACGGTTTGCAATTTCTAAACACCCCTATCTTTGTTGATAGGCAGCAAATAACATTACTAAAAATCCAATTCATCACGCTAAAACCAAGCACATTGAAATCCGTCATCACTTCATTCACGATTGTTTCGAGAAGAAGTTGATACGAATTGAGAAAATCCACACTGATGAACAAAAAGCTGATTTACATACTAAAGCATTTGACAAAACTCGTTTTCAATATTTGCTAAAACTGAACGGTATGAAGCTTTTATCGGTGTTGGAAAAGATTCTTGGCGTTGGTGAAGGAGACATTGTAGATGATGTTGAGAAGCAATCTGCAATGGTTTGTCGATTTTTTACCTGTTTTGGTATTTAGGGGGAGATATAGGGTAATATTTTCAGAAAATACAAAAACAATAAAAAATGACAAAAATACAAAAACATGAGATATTTTCAAAATCCAAAAACAATAGAAAAACCAAAAAAGAGCTTGTGTAAAAAGGGAAAATGATAGTACATCGGCTTGACAGTTACGGTATGCTAAAGAATTGGAAAGTTTAAATGCGTTAAACAGTCTCGCTGATGATGTACCGATAGGTTTTTACACATTTAGTAGGTTTGTTCGGGATATAAACCTAAATCTTTACTTACTTATTTCGTGGGGAACACTACTTGGATATATAGGTAACCCCTGAAATCTTGTTTGAAAGGTCCCACTTTCTGAGATACTAGGTCTTTATACTCAGTGATCTCTGGGGTATTATCCCGGGACTTTTGATTTTGCGGAAGCAATGGCCTAGTCCTCAGAGAATACTTTACCGCATGCTTGAAATATAGCACCACCCTCAGCATAAATGATAAGACAATAAAATTGCTAATCAATGTTGTTGTAAAAAAGATCCTCTAAAGGGGACACACCTTAAGTCGAACCGTCATCTCTTTGCTGAACGATAGTTCTAACCTGAGCTCTCACGGTTTCGTACTGTTTCATAATTTATTCCCTTACAGATATCATCTGTGGTATATTCACCTGTAAGACTGAATATTGGGATCTGGATACGGGAGTATATTCAAGAGGTGGGACACACGTATAAGTTTAAGTCTCTAAAACACTAAATCCGTATCTTGGACAGATTGAAATGTGTGTGAGAATTTAAGTGGATCAGTATATCGATAATCTAAGCGAATTGTTTAATTCTGAATATGTAATCAAAGCTTAATGGTACTTGTGACTTGTCGAATAGCTGATATGATTCCCTAACACACTCAACCAAAAATATGTTTGTAAATAGTTTACTTTCATTGCATTTTATTTCTGTGTTTCATTTCTAGTTTAGAAGATTTATTAAAAATCCAAAAAGATTTTACATTTCTGCTTTATTTTTGACAAACCAAAGTGGAAAGCTGATCTTCAGATTCAAATTGAAGCAGATGCAGGAAGTTTCTAGACTGGATGATGAGTTTGGAGCTTAATCATGATAAGTTTGTGAAAGTTGAAAAGTTAAAACAAGTTCATTAATTTGAAACTTGTAAATTTTCAGAAAAAATTGAACAAAATGTCAGTGTGAATTGTCTCAGATCAACCAAGGTCATTTAGTTGGACTTGGTAGATAAATTGAGTAATCGGGGTCATTAACTTGGAACTGAATACTTTTGTGGATTTCTAACACTGAAAGTTAAAAGGTAAGTTTGGATTGAAACTGTTATTGTCATATATCTTATATTTAGGTAGAGATTGTGCAGGTAACAGGAATCCCCATGGCAATGAAAATGTCAAAGTTTAATCCAGAATTAAAGCCCTAGCTTATCGAGAGGGGGGGTCTGCGAAAGGGGAAGTTAGAATTCTGGATCGACACTCAAAGGGGAAATTGAAGATTAAAGTTTGAAGATAAATATTAAAGAGAGCTTTTACAAAGTCAAGAAAATTTGGAGAAATACTAAGACTAAAGACTCGACGCCGAAGACTTCGTCAACATCCAAGGGGGAGTCTGTTGGTGCACCTAGTGTCTGTTAACTTCGTCTTAATCGAGTCTTATGTCTAGATACGATAAACGAGTGTACAATAGGGTTGAAATTAGGGTTTTACATGTTATAGAGGGTGATTCCGCTTGAAAGTGTCTCTGTACAGTTCAAGCGAAATCAATACATGTGATTTCGCTTGAAATGAACATAGACATGTTCAAGCGAAATAACCTATTCCGCTTGAAACTCATGTCATGTTCAAGCGGTATCTCATCATCTATAAATACCCATGTTGTTGTGTCATTTGAAGCGGAACCTGGTCATAGTGTCTGAGCCGAGGTGCTGTCCGTGTGTCATTTGAACGTGTAAAAAGCTCAGGATTGATCAACAAAGAGAAAATTGAAAAGAAACAAGCTGTTTTGACATTGTTTGCATTGATTCCGCCTTTTTAAATGATGATGAACTACTCAACTTGACTGTTTAGGGTCACGGAACGATCCAACAAGTTACTGAAGATAACGAGTCTTTATGATGTAATATGTAGTTAAAAGGGCAAGGTGGCAAACTTGTAAATAAGGAGAAATCCTTATAATCCTTGTGCCTATAAATAGATGCCTTAGGCTTTAGAATTAGGACTTTTGCTCATTTTGGGAATTAGAGAGCTAATCTTAAAGAGAGAAAGTCTAGAGAGAGAAAGTCTAGAGAGAGAAAGTTCTCTACATGATTCTCGGTGCATGTACTCGTCATATTAATTCAATAGAATCACGGTTATTAGTACGTTCTCGTGTGTTCGGTCACGTTCGTGTACGGATTCCGCACGTTACACGTTCGTTACGCAATCGTTCGGTGTCAAAACCGATCCTACAACATCTTCTCTTTCTGAGTTTGTCTTTTACAGACTATTCACCGTTCTGTTCAACACATCATACAATTATTTCACATACTTAACATCGAACAATAACTTTTCTTTCATTTTGTCAAGCGCACTATACTTCTCATCTTTTTCTTCACAATGTTTGCATGGTTCCAAACATTTTAGACAAGGTTTTGTGACTTCTACAATTTTTTCAATTTCAATAATCTTCTCAATTTCAACAACCTTCTCAGCAACTTTAACTTCTTCATTCTGTTCATGCTTCTCTTCCTGAGCAACATTCTCACATTTTACCTTTTTCTGTTCTTTTGCTGCTCGCTTCTCCTTTAGTTTCTCCAATCTACCTGCAAAATAAAATTTAAAACTTTTAGGAGATAATTGAGTTTTTCCAATGTTTATTTGTATTTCTTCTGTCAACATAGGATTTTGTCAACATAGGATTTTCGATCTGATTGGCCATTAATAATGCCTGTAATAATGCCACCTAGACCTTATTAGCCATTAATAATCCCACCTCAGGATATCCCCCCCCCCCCACCGGTCCCACCTTTCACCTATTTTTCCTACAATGGTCCCCCGTTAAAAAAATTTAACGGAGTTAAGCTTTTTTTCCAAATTACAAACACATTTTTAGGGCTTTTGATTAGAACGACGATACGAGTCCATTGATGTAAAACTTGCCTCGAAACGGTGCTCCAAACGATGAAAACGACGCTTCAATTCGGGAGTTTAAATTTCCAATTAACCAAAATTAAGTCACTTGGAGCACTATTTTGAAGAAAGTTTTACATCAATGGACTCGTATCATCGTTCTGATCAAAAGCGCTAAAAAATCTTTTTGTAATTTGGAAAAAAGCTTAACCCCGTTAAGTTTTTTTAATGGGGGACCATTGTAGGAAAAATAGGTGAAAGGTGGCACTGGTGGGGGGAATATTCTGAGGTGGGATTATTAATAGCCAATAATGTCTAGGTGGGATTATTACAGGCCAATTCCCCTTCATTTTATCATTATCTGAAAATTGTTTAATTGTAAGTAATTCATGATTATCATTCACTGGCTTTTCATATCCAAAAGTCAATATTATCCAACTCTCATAAGCATATGCTTTAACATAGTTTTCAAATCGAGTACTCCACCAGTGATAATCTTCGATATTCATTAGTTTTGGTGGCTTTGGGTAATTTCCATAAGCATTATCATGGTTCAAACTCTCGGAAATGACACTCGTAGCAGTCTTTGTTGTAACTTGGGTTTCTTCAGATGTAAATGCGTTATAAAACGTGTTGTAAAATTCTTCAGCCATGATTCCGGCAAACAAACAAACACTTAGACAATTCAGAAGTAAAAACACCCAAGGCAGTCAGTTCGTACGAAGCTAGAATGGTGCCTTCGTACGAAGCAACAAAGATAAACTCTTCAGACAATATTGTGTGTTCGTACGTAGCTAAATGTGGCTTCGTACCAAGGCACTTAGATTCTAAAAAAACTTGTTTTCTAGATTCGTGCGAAGCGGCAACAGTAGCTTCGTAAATTCAGATTCTGTAAAAATCACAACTAATAACGTGGGTTCATACGAAGCTGCAAATATGCCTTCGTACAAAGCTAAGCTGCGAAGAACAAAGTCACGTTTTCATGGTTTTTCACTGATTTGGGTATGATTTTGTTCGAATTTTTATATGTAACTTTGTAGGATTGTTCTAAAACGTTTTTCACACAACATATCTAAAATTTAGCCAATTTTAACCGTGAAATCTTCGTAGATCTAAGTTTTAAGTTCAAGAAGAGAGTTTAGAAGATGAGTAGAAGATGATGAATTCAGCTCTGATATTGATGAAACGGCTTCAATCTTCATGTCTTCAACCCGTGTAAACAATCACCTGCTCTGATACCACTTGTAGATTCGCTTCGAGGATCGATTCCTTGCCATATGAATGCGTATGAACATGTATCTTGTGCGGAATCCAAGTACGTGTGTGAATTGAACACGAAGAAATAATTAACTATCGATTTCTATTGATAATATGACAAGTACAATACGACGAAATCAAATGGATAGAGTTTCCCCACTCAAGTCACAAAGTTACAAATGAACAAGACCCTAAGCCTCTATATATAGGGCAAGTGGCTTCGTACGAAGCCAATGTGTATCCCTTTGTAGGAAGCTGTCACTTCGTACAAAGCTACTATAAACTTCCTTCGTACGAAGCTACTCTAATACATATAAACTTTATGTTTTCTTCTGTTTAGCACTAGTCTTGTCTCATTTGTTTAAGCTACGATACGTGATTGACGGAAGTGATAGACATTATGCACTTACACAAGTTTAAGTAAGTGTTCCACCTAAATCTATTTAAGTTTAGTAGCATAATTTGACCCGAAAGACCGGATTAGTCAAACAGTTTGACTTTCCGTTTGACTTTTGATTCGGATCACTTTGGTGAGGTCAAAAATTCAATTAAACCCAACCACGTGATCATCATAATATAGGAAATAATTCCCAGCAATTATATCTTCTAATCACCACGTTTAAGTGGGTCAAGTGACGAGTCAAACACAAATTTTTAAAAACTCAAAAATACCCTTTTACGAACAATCTAAGAATGAGGTTATAAATATATGAAACATGTATTTAGACTTCAAAACATTTTTTATAACCCTATAAAATATAATTTAGCATGTCGAACTCATCACAAACCCATTTGACCATACGAACCTGTATTTATGTGCAAGACTAGTTAAATAGAGTAAACGATATAAACTAGTCGTAACTTGTCAAATAAATTTAAAATCTTTTGTTAAGTCTGAGTTACAAGATTTGTGAAAAACTAATCATTTACGCTCAAAACAATTTTGTATTACTTATAAAATAAGTAATCACAAACGACAACTCATCATAAACAATTGTTTTTTTCATTTATTCGAATGATTCAAATGTTTTACAAAAGATTGATTCTACAGACTCCCCCTCAGACTGGTCACTATAACAGAGATCGTTCGTACAAAGGAAAATATGATGTGTAGTGATAGATAGATCTCTAACAGGTGATATCTATTTATACTAAATATGAAAGCTCTATTTGTGATTGGTTGACATCACCCTGATAGTGACATCTAACATTCCAAATAGAAAAAGTTCCACAGATGTTTCAGACATCTGTGCAAATCTAACATTTGATCTAACTATGCTAAAACACTAATACAAAGTAAATACTGTTATACTGAGAAACCTATGTTTGGACTATAACATTTGATCTAACTATGCTAAGACAAATGTTTGGTCTTCTTCATCAGACCTTTGTTCTCAACAGACTTTAGCTCTTAAACAGACCTTGTTTCTTCTTGAACAACGGTTCCATGGTTTTGATTAGATGTTTGCTTGTCTTCAACAGATGATCTGATTTAGGTGTTCAAGATTCACTATCTTTAGGGACAATCTGGATCAAAAATCTGTTTATTTCTTGATCACTTGATCATGTTTTGGCTTTCAAAATATCATATGTTCACCTTGCAAATCAGAATGTTTGCTTAAGTAACCCATATCATACGAGACTCCTCACTCGTACAGGTATAAACCACATTCGATCCGATCCACGCTTAATCTAGCGGTACCAACCGTCACTCTAAGTTAACCGGTCAAAATCAAAATACTTATAATGACCTGTAAACATTCTAAAGGATAATGTTTCCATTGATTCTAGACTATGGAACCCTCCTGAGAATTGCACCTAAGTTAATAAACTTTGAATACGGACTGTACTACGCGAACTAAATACACTGTGCATACAGCTAGTACAAGTAAATACTTTTTAGCATATTTTTATTTATAAAACTAGGGATACAGCATTAACCAGTTGGTTCGGGTATTGCAAAATGGGCAAATGCTTTCAAAGAATATAATAACCTGAGTTTAATCTGTTATATTTGATTAACATTAAAACAATTGGGGCTTACTAGTACCGTGTCCGGGCGTCCAGACTCATTAATTATAATGCCTAATAGTGCGGGGTGTAGGCATACACCTAACAGACGCAAATATTAAATGGTGTCTACATTGATCATGTACTGGTTATAAGCACTGGTCTCCGAATGTGTGACAAGCATGTAAATCTGATAACAAGAATTTATCCCAAATAAGTATCAAATGATTACCAAATGGTTATCATGATTATTAAAAGATTTTCAAAAGGAGTCGGTTAATAGTATTTAACAGCAAAAGATGACGTATTTTTAAGTATTAAACTTACAGGTGGCGAACCTCAATAGTAGTGTCACACCCCGAATTTCCACGTGTCACCGGTGGGCCCGGTAGGGGAGTATCGTGACGTGGTTGGCAACATAATAGTCAAACAACACAATATTTAAATGCACAGCGGAAGCAAAGTATAGATTTAATTCAACCAACGATATTGTAATATTAAGTATCACAAAAAGTCGAATATAAATCCACAGGTAGATCAAATTTAAACAGGAAACAATTGTTCAACAGTTTATGACATCCAAGCTGGCGAGACTTAATGTGGATGCTAGGAGACAAGCCAGCCTATTTCGCGTAGTACCTGCACTTAACCTTTTTAAGAAAATACGTCAGTTTACACTGGTAAATACAATCAACCGACTCATTTTGAAAAGAGTTTAAGAAAAAGCATTTAAGGCACAAGGCACAAATAATATTTTATAACTTGGGATAATTATGTAAATATATAAACTTGTAAACGAATTACATGTTTCTTATGCGTTCAGTAGTCCGGTCCTTAAACTGGATTAAAGATCAATAGACACACCACTTTATATAATGAGACACTGACAGGTGTACGCCTACACCTGAGTGCTAAGGTCGTGGCCATCTCGTAAGATGATGCCAGGGATATCCGGGACATGGTCATTAACCCCCCAAAGGCTTTAAGCAACAAAACATTTCAAAACAGAGCATATCAATGATTTAACCTCTATTCGATTAAAGATTCAATGCTGGACCAAGCGGTATTTTATATACCGTACCCCAAGCCCGTATAGGGAAAATAAGTTAAAAGTATTTACCTGAGCAAGTATAGTTCAAAATCAGCAAGTGCAAATATCTTTTACTGGTTCTCCTAATCTGGAACGAAGGTTTATAATAACCTATTAGAATCCTAACGGTCTTTAATTAAGCTCACGCTTAGACCGATTAGTTTTAAAGATACGGTACGTACGCACGATTAAGCGAAGACCAGATAGAATGTGATTTAGACCCGACAAGTTTGAAGACTTGCTTAGTATGGGTATATGATACACATTCTGGATTTTGAGACAAAACCGATAAGGTTTGACCCGTTTCGGCTAATTTATGTAAACTAGTTACATAAACCGAACCGAACGCGCATGAAGCGTAACGGGTATCCGTAAGAGTCCTAAACAGGTTTCCTAAGTTAACACGCCTTAATTAAGTTGTGATATCAGTAGAATATCACCCATGATGCCCAAAACGAGTTTAATCTCTTAATAAGCCCCGTAGGGGTATTTTGGTCATTTTAAAGATTATAAAACGAATTAATTAAGTTTCTGTGAACCGGGTCTGATTAAATCAGAAAAATGGTTTATTTTAACAGGTTATAACATTTGGTTATAAGTCTTATGAATCAAAATGGTTTTAAACTCAAACTACGCGTATAATACGCGTATAAAGCCGTTTTAAGCGACGTATTGTTTAAAATACGATTCTGAGTTTTCTGATTAAATAAACAGGCTCAAAACACTCTATTTAACTTTTAAAATCAGTAGCAATTGGATTGGCACCATTTGGACTTGTAAAACTCATTTTATGGCCGAAAAGAGCATATTCGGTATTTACCGAATTAAGGCGCTAATCCAAGCTTACGATCAGTTTAAAAATAATTAAAAATCTTCAAAAATCCCAAAATATTATTTAACATCAGTGGGGAAAAGTTTTGGTGCCGAAAATCGGGTTTAGATAGGCTATACGCTAATCGCGCCGATTAATTAATAAAAACTTATTATTTACGCAAATGCGCATATCTCCTAATCTAGACCTCCGATTGACGTGAAAATTTACAGACATGATTAATAATCAGTAACTAAGATTATTTTATTTTCATATCTCCAAAAATCTCGTTTTATGATCATAAGGGCATTACGGTCAATATTTAGGCGATTAACGGAAACATCCGACGATTAGGGATTCGAGTGGTATAAACGCAGAGGCTTATACACACATGTAACTAGGTCCTAATGGAACCTTAAGGCATGTCTAAACTTATATAAATCGGGTCAGAACTGAGGTCAACGCAAAAGTCAAACTTTTGCGTCTCTCGGTTCCGAATCGGTTCAAAACAGCAAATTGTCGAATCAAACAAGCCTAGACAAGTTTTTATACTTATTCTTAGGTTATACGAATGATAAAACAGATTACACGCCTTTTACATGGTTAAATATGCGTTTAACGATTCTGTTGACTTTTTCTATACATGTTTGACTCGACAAACGACCTAGATAGATTAGGAATCAGTGAGTGACCTTTTAGGGGTTTATTAACCATATAAATATCAACTTATAACAACCTTTGATTCGACAATATTCTGAACCTTATGTGTTTTATCGTGAAGTCAAACCGTAGTTACGACGGTTTGATTTCTAGGCTACTAACTAAGGAAAACTTGATCGAGAAGGGTTAGACATACTTACACTTGATTAATGGATGATGTGGGATGCTTGGGGCCTGCTTGTAAGCTCTGGAAATGCTCAGAAGTTGAATGTGGGTGTATGTTGCAACATGTAACTTTATATAAGAACTTGGATCCTTATCAATTAAGTCTAGGGATGTTGTTAGATGTCCAACATGTGTCCTACAAGCTATAAACCACCTTAGGGCAGCCCAATGTTTCGTAAAAATGAAATTGGAGTCTGATACATGCATCTACAGGCTACTGTCAAAAATTTCGCAACTGGGCACCCCATACGCATCGTAGGCATTTAAGCCCTACGATGCGCAGCAACAAACCCCCTACGATGCGCAAGCCTACAATCTGTTTTCTTAAATTTGCAATTTAGTCCCTGGTCCCTTGAAACATCGCTTTCCCTCTGAATCTTGCATGTTAAGACTTTGTAATTTATATATGGGGCTTTAATACTTATACCCACTTTGTTAAGTCCTCGGGTAACTTTGTGATCACCCGAAAAGCCCTAACTTTCAATGTTAACGATTATAACCCTTGCACACGAATTTTTATCACAACTTGCTCATACGATAACGAAACTTCATGAAATTTTTGTGGTACATTCTAGTGAGCATAATTAATCGTTACAAAGCTTCGGGTTTGTCAAAAGGTCACTCAGAGGTATAACTTAAACATGTTGGCACATTTAACCCCTGTAGATTGTAATCTCTCACTTTCTTCCACAATTCGCTTCGTATGATCCATGATCTATTCGTTTAAGGTTATAAACATCGTGTAGGGTTATTGCAAAGTACATTTATTCATTGTTGACACTTTGAACCCTTATATTTACACAGTTTCACTGTTCGTCAACTTTAGTCCTTCAAGACTATTCTTTCACACGTTCAAACCTATGACACGTGTCAACCCATTATAGGACGTAAATTTTCGAGGTGTTACATCCTCACCCCCTTAAAAATAAATCTCGACCCGAGATTTACTGAAACAAGTAAGTGTACTTTTCTTTCATCGTGGATTCAACCTCCCACGTGAATTCGGGACCTCTTCGGGCATCCCATTTGACCTTTACAAAAGGTATATGCTTCCTTCGAAGCTTCCTTACCTGTCGATCTTCGATCGACAAAGGTTTTTCCACAAATTTCAAGCTCTCGTCGATATGCACATCTGTATAGGGTATAACCACGGATTCGTGAGCGAAACATTTCTTCAGATTGCAGATGTGGAACACATTGTGTATACTACTGAGCTCTTCAGGTAAGTTTAACTTGTAGGCAACTGACCCTACACGTTCGATAACCTCGAAAGGTCCTATATATCTCGGGCTCAGCTTACCTTTCTTACCGAATCGCATCACTCCCTTCCAGGGTGACACTTTAAGTAGGACTTTTTCACCTACTTCGAAGTGAAAATCCTTACGATTTGGATCCGCGTAAATCTTCTGCCTATTCCGGGCAGCTTGGAGATTGTTACGAATCTGGACAATCTTGTCCGTCGTTTCGAATACGATCTCTGGTCCCGATAATTGGACCTCTCCAACTTCCGCCCAACAAACAGGCGATCTACACTTTCTACCGTATAATGCCTCAAAAGGCGCAGCCTTGATGCTGGTATGGTAGCTATTGTTGTAGGAGAATTCGATCAATGGCAGGTTCTTATCCCAGCTACCTCCCAAGTCGATAGCACATGCTCGCAGCATGTCTTCTAACGTTTGAATAGTACGCTCACTCTGACCGTCTGTCTGTGGATGGTAAGCCGTACTAAAGTTCAAACGTGTGCCCAAAGATTGTTGGAAACTTTTCCAAAAATGTGATGTGTATCTAGTATCCCGGTCAGAGATAATAGCTACAGGTATGCCATGCAGGGCCACAATCTTATCAACGTACAGTTGGGCTAACATATCGGAGCTATAGGTCTCCTTAATGGGTAGGAAATGTGCTGACTTAGTCAGTCGGTCAACTATCACCCAGATGGTGTCATTTCCTTTCCTTGTCTTGGGTAACTTGGTGATAAAATCCATAGTTACCATTTCCCACTTCCAAGTAGGAAGTTCAGGCTGTTGTAGCAAACCTGACGGTTTTTGATGTTCTGCCTTCACTTGTGCACACGTCAAGCATTTAGCTACATAGGTAGCTACAGACTTCTTCAAGCCTATCCACCAATAATTTGCCCTAAGATCCTGATACATTTTATCAGCTCCAGGATGAACAGAATATTTAGAGCTGTGGGCTTCCTGGAGGATAACATCACGAAGTCCCCCATAAATTGGAACCCATATCCTTCCATTCAATCTAAGAATTCCATCCTTACTTAGAGTTAACTGTTCTTCAGTTACTCCCAGCTTTTCATTAGGATAGTTAGCTTCCAACACAGCTTCCTTTTGTGCAGCTAACAACCTTTCCATCAAACTGTTCTTTATTTCCATGCTCTTGGCATTGATTCGGATGGGTTTCACCCTCTCCTTCCGACTCAAGGCATCGGCGACTACATTCGCCTTGCCGGGATGGTATTTTATTTCACAATCGTAATCATTAAGAGTTTCCATCCAACGGCGTTGCCTCATGTTCAAGTCCTTCTGGTTGAACAGATGTTGAAGGCTCTTGTGATCAGAATAGATCACACATTTGATTCCATATAAGTAGTGCCTCCACAGTTTTAGTGCGAATACAACGGCACCCAACTCCAAGTCGTGGGTGGTGTAATTCTTTTCGTGCACCTTTAACTGTCGTGAAGCATAGGCAATGACTTTGCCTTTCTGCATGAGCACACATCCCATCCCGGTGTGTGATGCATCACAATAAACTACAAACTCCTCTATTCCATCAGGCAATGTCAGTACCGGAGCATTGCTCAACTTTTGTTTCAGAATATCAAAGGATTCCTGCTGCTTAGGACCCCAGTCAAACTTAATCTTCTTACGTGTCAGCGAAGTCAGGGGTGCAGCAATCCTTGAAAAGTTTTCTATGAATCGTCTATAGTATCCTGCCAAACCTAGGAAGCTACGAATTTCAGTAGGCGTCTTTGGCTCATGCCAATTCATGACAGCTTCAACTTTAGCAGGATCTACTTGGATACCATGCTCACTAACAACATGCCCAAGAAATTGGACTGCTCGAAGCCAAAATTCACACTTCGAGAACTTGGCATAGAGCTTTTCTTTATGAAGTAGTTCCAGAATGCAGTGAAGATGCTTTTCATGATCAGCTTGGTTCTTTGAGTAGATGAGAATGTCATCGATGAAGACGATGACGAATTTGTCTAAGTGCGGCTTGCAAACGCGATTCATGAGATCCATGAATGCGGCCGGTGCATTAGTGAGCCCGAAAGGCATCACTAGGAACTCGTAATGACCATAACGAGTCCTAAATGCTGTTTTGTGCACGTCTTCATCTCTAACCTTCAATTGATGGTAGCCTGACCTCAAGTCAATCTTCGAGAAGAAACTTGCCCCTTGAAGTTGATCGAACAGATCGTCGATTCTGGGCAAAGGATACCTATTCTTGATGGTAACCTTATTAAGCTCGCGGTAGTCGATGCACAGACGCATCGATCCATCCTTCTTCTTAACAAATAAAACTGGTGCTCCCCAAGGAGACGAACTAGGTTTGATGAAACCTTTGGCTAGCAAATCATCTAGCTGCGTTCTCAATTCTTTCATCTCTGTTGGTGCCAACCTATAAGGTGCCCTTGCAACTGGTGCTGATCCAGGAATAATGTCAATTCTGAATTCCACTTGCCTATCGGGTGGCAAACCAGGTAGTTCTTCAGGAAATACTTCGGGGTATTCAGAAATGACTGGGATCTCTCCAATCTTGGGTTTTGGTTCATCAATAATCACCTGTGCCATGTAGATGACACAGCCCTTCTTCAAACACTTTGAGTCTTTGAGTATAGACATCTTCTCGGGAAGCCCATACTGGGTATCTCCCTGGATAGTAAGTGATTCACCAGACGAAGTCTTGATCCTCACTTGCTTCTTATTGCAAATAATCTGGGCCTGGTTATGAGATAACCAGTCCATACCCAAAACTATGTCGAAACCGGCTAGTTTTAAAGGAAGTAGGGACAAAGGAAAAGAGTGATTCTTAATGGATATGAAACATCCATCTAATAAGGTTGAAGCGGTTTCTAAAGTGCCATCTGCTAGTTCCACCTCATAATTCACACTTAAAGTTCTAACAGGTAGTTTCAACAGTTCACAGAACTTATTATCTACAAACGACTTATCAGCGCCTGAATCAAATAACACTCTCGCATAAACATCATTTACGAGAAAGGTACCTGTTATCACGTTGTCGTCCTTAATGGCTTCCTTAGCATCCATTCTGAAGACCCTCGCATTGGTCTTCTTCCCCTCTTCATTCTTCCTTGTAAATTTTGGGCAGTTGGATTTGATATGCCCCTTTTCATTGCAACTATAACACGTTGTATCCTTTATTTTCTTGCACTCCAGGGTCTTATGTTCCGTAGACTTGCAAATCCCACATGGCCTTGGCTGGTATTGGGATTTTGAGTCAAGTCTGCACTTTCCAAAATGGTACTTTCTGCAAATTTTACATCTGGGTTTTTCACCCGATTGCTGACCATCTTTCTTGAATCCTGACCCCTTCTTAGAGTCATTGTTTCCCTTCTGCTTCTTATCTGATCGTCGTGAGTTGTCATCCTCACGCTTTCTTTTCTCCGTATCAGTTTTCCTCAGTGACCTCAGTCTGACAGCATCTGAGGTCAGAGATAACGATATGTCCGTTACTGACCGAAAAGTGGTTGGTCTGGAAGCTTTTACACTTGCTTTGATCTCCGGTTCCAAACCCCCGATAAAACGAGCTATACGTTTAGGCTCTGGAGTTACCAAGTAAGGGACCAACCTTGACAAAGTATTGAAAGTAGTAAGGTAGGCCTGACAGTCCAGGTTTTTCATGACCAGTGCCAGGAAATCAGATTCAATTCTCTCAACCTCATGTTGAGGGCAGAAATTTTCTTTGATTAGTGCCATGAACTGTTCCCAAGTCATGTTGTATAACGGGACTTTTCCTGTGGCTTGGATCAAAGATCTCCACCAGGCTAAGGCTTCTCCTTTGAAAGACTGCGAGACAAACTTCACTATGTCTCTATTATGACAACCACTAATATCCACCACAGTATCCATTTCATCCATCCACGTCATGCAATCAACAGCTCCTTTTTCCCCATTGAAGTCTCTAGGTTTGCACGAGACAAAGTACTTATATGTGCAACCCCTATTACGAGGTTCTTGGTTCTGCACGACTCTTTGGGATGGATTACTCCTTTGATTGGAGGAGTGGTGAGTATTACTGTTGTGGGCAGTGTGGGTTCTGGAGGGTGTTCTAGTGTGTGATGCAGAATGGGTCCTCGTATGGGTACCACTTGATCCATGGTGCTGTCTATCCATAGCTCTATTAACTGCATTGTCTATCATAGCTTGCAACTCTGCACCTGCTACGTTTACATGGGCATTATCATTCACTATCCCTGGGTGACTGTTGACCTCGTTTGAGTCTGCCATGTATCTTTAACTGTAACACATTGGCAATAATTTATTGGTGAGTTTATTATGGAATTGTCTTTTATGGCAATTTTATTAACCGTGGTAAACATAGACCTTATCTGGTTAATTTATTACTCACATAAATTTAGGATTTCTAATATAATTTATCCTAATTATAAAATGATAACAGTATTTATTAGCACATAAGGCCTAGTCACAGGGACAATATAGATTATAAGCTAGGATTTCAGAGAATCAAAGCATGAAGGTTTGAACAAAGTTTATTACCTTTATCAGACAGGGTCATAGACTAATACTGTCTTTTGTCTCATATGAAAAATGAGAAGGGCCCGTAGGCATTCCATTACCAATGGATGGTAAAAGAACTTATCATATTTATTAATGATTTAACCCATGATTCAGAGATCATTTAGTTGGGTTTAGAATCTTTGAAAAGATCCATCTATAATAATAACACGTGTGTTTTTAGCTAATCATGTCTGCCAGGAGTGTTAACATGTTTTCAGATGTTAACAGAGATTTGAATCTTTTTAAATAGTTTTACCATCTGGGCCCGGTCTTAAAATGACATACAGGCTAGGTTATACTTTTAAGATCCTTACAAAATAACATAGGCAGATAGACTTTTAAAAAGAATGATTTTGATTTATTTATTTCATATATCCTTTAATTATGCATAACATAGCAA
This sequence comes from Helianthus tuberosus, assembly GCA_030545235.1. Taxonomy (NCBI): domain Eukaryota; kingdom Viridiplantae; phylum Streptophyta; class Magnoliopsida; order Asterales; family Asteraceae; genus Helianthus; species Helianthus tuberosus. The sequence continues at coordinate 135,560,288 of CM060363.1, forward strand.
AGATGAAATTTATAAACTTACATTCCATTAAACTAAAAGTAGTACATTTTTGCCCTAAACGGGACTTTTCACAGAAACAAATGCCCGCGCAGGAGCTATACATATAATACATGCCCTCACAGGGACGGTCTACAAAAGTAAATGTCCACGCAGGGACTACTAGAGACAAGTCCACGTAGGGACTAAGTACAAAGATAGATGTCCACGCAGGGACTACATACACACTTAAATAAATATCCACGTAGGGACTTGATTTAAACAAGGAATACAACAATATATATATATGGGGATTTAACGATCCCGTTTCTTCTTCCCCTTAAGCAAGTTTGCCAAACCACTCATAAATCCCTCATTCTTCTTACGTTCCTTCTGGAAGTCTCGCTCCACTTTGGCCAGTCTTCGGCGGAGTTCCTCCTGCTCAGGTGGAGGAGCCCGTGGTGGCTGGTAATGTGGTGGCGGCTGAACAGGTGCTTGATACCCCTGAGTTGGGTATCCCATTCCCCAAGGAGGTCCGTATGGTCCTTCAGGATTATTATGGGCTTGGTAGCTTGCTGCTACGTTGTAAGGGTCATCAGCATAGTTATAGCCATGGTATGCTGGTGGTCCATATGGGTTGTAAGCTGCCGGAGCAGTATAAGCAGGTATTGGGTGGCCAAAACCCGGTGATGGCGGTACAATGGGTGCGGAATTCACCTCCGAAACTGGGACAGAAGGTCCTTCCATCTGTGGGACTCCATGAGTAGGCGGGTAATGGCTACCGCTAGAGTGTTGAGGGGTGTTGAGACGAAAGTCAACTTCTCGTGCTGAGATCCGTGCACCAGTCCTCCTACGTCTAGGTGGTGCTGGAGGCTCTAAATGAACTGGTGGCGGTGGAGGCGGTGGCGTGACTGCCACAAACCCGTGTTCCCCAGAGGAATCTTGATGAGGCTGCTGCGGTGGCTGCTGGTGAGGCGATGGGTGGTAAGATGGTGTATTGTACCACTCACACCGTTCGAACCGTGCCATGTGACTATCCGGACCCTGGTATGGTGTCCCGTGATATGACGATCCGTCAGAGATCACGAAAGGATGGTTCATGGATCCGGTTGAAGCCTCGACGGGATCTGTGTCCTCGTCCATATCCTGATCACCAGAAAAGTGATCTTCCGGTCCAAGTGGGTTAAAGCCCACTTGCTCTGGCAGGTACTCTGCCGGGTTAAACTGACCCTGAAAAACAGGAGTAGGGTCGCCAAAGTAACGTTGCGGGTTGTGGGGTTCGTTTTCTGACTGAGGCCCATAAGAGTCCTGATATGGAGGTGTTGAGGAGTGCGAAAAAGATCGTCTGGCATCGTCTTCATAGGTCCTCCATAGTTCCCTCGTTTCATCATTCCTTGTAGAAGAAGTTCGTCGAAATGAAGGCCCTGCCTCATGGTCGTTAGGGGCACTAGCTGGCTCCTTTCCTCGACCACCTCGTCTAAATCTTGGCGGCATTATTGTACCTGTTAAAACACACAAGATAATAACAAGGAAAAATATAGGGCCAATTTAATTAAATAAAATAAAAATTTGAACAATTTGGATTATCCCTAAGTTCTTTGTCTAGACTCGAAGATTTAGGAATGTGCAATTCTGTAACTGAGATTAAACACAAAAGGCTAGTGTCTAATTCACTCAGAATTGGCTCTGATACCAACCTGTCACACCCCGAATTTCCACGTGTCACCGGTGGGCCCGGTAGGGGAGTATCGTGACGTGGTTGGCAACATAATAGTCAAACAACACAATATTTAAATGCACAGCGGAAGCAAAGTATAGATTTAATTCAACCAACGATATTGTAATATTAAGTATCACAAAAAGTCGAATATAAATCCACAGGTAGATCAAATTTAAACAGGAAACAATTGTTCAACAGTTTATGACATCCAAGCTGGCGAGACTTAATGTGGATGCTAGGAGACAAGCCAGCCTATTTCGCGTAGTACCTGCACTTAACCTTTTTAAGAAAATACGTCAGTTTACACTGGTAAATACAATCAACCGACTCATTTTGAAAAGAGTTTAAGAAAAAGCATTTAAGGCACAAGGCACAAATAATATTTTATAACTTGGGATAATTATGTAAATATATAAACTTGTAAACGAATTACATGTTTCTTATGCGTTCAGTAGTCCGGTCCTTAAACTGGATTAAAGATCAATAGACACACCACTTTATATAATGAGACACTGACAGGTGTACGCCTACACCTGAGTGCTAAGGTCGTGGCCATCTCGTAAGATGATGCCAGGGATATCCGGGACATAGTCATTAACCCCCCAAAGGCTTTAAGCAACAAAACATTTCAAAACAGAGCATATCAATGATTTAACCTCTATTCGATTAAAGATTCAATGCTGGACCAAGCGGTATTTTATATACCGTACCCCAAGCCCGTATAGGGAAAATAAGTTAAAAGTATTTACCTGAGCAAGTATAGTTCAAAATCAGCAAGTGCAAATATCTTTTACTGGTTCTCCTAATCTGGAACGAAGGTTTATAATAACCTATTAGAATCCTAACGGTCTTTAATTAAGCTCACGCTTAGACCGATTAGTTTTAAAGATACGGTACGTACGCACGATTAAGCGAAGACCAGATAGAATGTGATTTAGACCCGACAAGTTTGAAGACTTGCTTAGTATGGGTATATGATACACATTCTGGATTTTGAGACAAAACCGATAAGGTTTGACCCGTTTCGGCTAATTTATGTAAACTAGTTACATAAACCGAACCGAACGCGCATGAAGCGTAACGGGTATCCGTAAGAGTCCTAAACAGGTTTCCTAAGTTAACACGCCTTAATTAAGTTGTGATATCAGTAGAATATCACCCATGATGCCCAAAACGAGTTTAATCTCTTAATAAGCCCCGTAGGGGTATTTTGGTCATTTTAAAGATTATAAAACGAATTAATTAAGTTTCTGTGAACCGGGTCTGATTAAATCAGAAAAATGGTTTATTTTAACAGGTTATAACATTTGGTTATAAGTCTTATGAATCAAAATGGTTTTAAACTCAAACTACGCGTATAATACGCGTATAAAGCCGTTTTAAGCGACGTATTGTTTAAAATACGATTCTGAGTTTTCTGATTAAATAAACAGGCTCAAAACACTCTATTTAACTTTTAAAATCAGTAGCAATTGGATTGGCACCATTTGGACTTGTAAAACTCATTTTATGGCCGAAAAGGGCATATTCGGTATTTACCGAATTAAGGCGCTAATCCAAGCTTACGATCAGTTTAAAAATAATTAAAAATCTTCAAAAATCCCAAAATATTATTTAACATCAGTGGGGAAAAGTTTTGGTGCCGAAAATCGGGTTTAGATAGGCTATACGCTAATCGCGCCGATTAATTAATAAAAACTTATTATTTACGCAAATGCGCATATCTCCTAATCTAGACCTCCGATTGACGTGAAAATTTACAGACATGATTAATAATCAGTAACTAAGATTATTTTATTTTCATATCTCCAAAAATCTCGTTTTATGATCATAAGGGCATTACGGTCAATATTTAGGCGATTAACGGAAACATCCGACGATTAGGGATTCGAGTGGTATAAACGCAGAGGCTTATACACACATGTAACTAGGTCCTAATGGAACCTTAAGGCATGTCTAAACTTATATAAATCGGGTCAGAACTGAGGTCAACGCAAAAGTCAAACTTTTGCGTCTCTCGGTTACGAATCGGTTCAAAACAGCAAATTGTCGAATCAAACAAGCCTAGACAAGTTTTTATACTTATTCTTAGGTTATACGAATGATAAAACAGATTACACGCCTTTTACATGGTTAAATATGCGTTTAACGATTCTGTTGACTTTTTCTATACATGTTTGACTCGACAAACGACCTAGATAGATTAGGAATCAGTGAGTGACCTTTTAGGGGTTTATTAACCATATAAATATCAACTTATAACAACCTTTGATTCGACAATATTCTGAACCTTATGTGTTTTATCGTGAAGTCAAACCGTAGTTACGACGGTTTGATTTCTAGGCTACTAACTAAGGAAAACTTGATCGAGAAGGGTTAGACATACTTACACTTGATTAATGGATGATGTGGGATGCTTGGGGCCTGCTTGTAAGCTCTGGAAATGCTCAGAAGTTGAATGTGGGTGTATGTTGCAACATGTAACTTTATATAAGAACTTGGATCCTTATCAATTAAGTCTAGGGATGTTGTTAGATGTCCAACATGTGTCCTACAAGCTATAAACCACCTTAGGGCAGCCCAATGTTTCGTAAAAATGAAATTGGAGTCGGATACATGCATCTACAGGCTGCTGTCAAAAATTTCGCAACTGGGCACCCCATACGCATCGTAGGCATTTAAGCCCTACGATGCGCAGGGCATCATACGATGCGCAGCAACAAACCCCCTACGATGCGCAAGCCTACAATCTGTTTTCTTAAATTTGCAATTTAGTCCCTGGTCCCTTGAAACATCGCTTTCCCTCTGAATCTTGCATGTTAAGACTTTGTAATTTATATATGGGGCTTTAATACTTATACCCACTTTGTTAAGTCCTCGGGTAACTTTGTGATCACCCGAAAAGCCCTAACTTTCAATGTTAACGATTATAACCCTTGCACACGAATTTTTATCACAACTTGCTCATACGATAACGAAACTTCATGAAATTTTTGTGGTACATTCTAGTGAGCATAATTAATCGTTACAAAGCTTCGGGTTTGTCAAAAGGTCACTCAGAGGTATAACTTAAACATGTTGGCACATTTAACCCCTGTAGATTGTAATCTCTCACTTTCTTCCACAATTCGCTTCGTATGATCCATGATCTATTCGTTTAAGGTTATAAACATCGTGTAGGGTTATTGCAAAGTACATTTATTCATTGTTGACACTTTGAACCCTTATATTTACACAGTTTCACTGTTCGTCAACTTTAGTCCTTCAAGACTATTCTTTCACACGTTCAAACCTATGACACGTGTCAACCCATTATAGGACGTAAATTTTCGAGGTGTTACAAGTAGGTTGGATAAGGTTCGGCCAAAGAGCTTTGGAAAGACCTATGATGTCTAAAGTCCGTTTATTAGATCCTGCCTTGTGGGGTATTTTTACCAAACACAACGTTATACATTTTAATATAATTTCAAGCTTTTAAATATTTGTATTTTTACTCCTTACTTCTGCTGCAAATTGTGAAACTGTTATCAATCATCACACATAAACCCCTCGTCCGAGCCCACTAGGAAATCGGGGTGTGACATATACGCCTCATAAGAATTGACCATACTACACTACAAAAATCATATAAACAAGAAATCCATCATTAATCAGAAATAAATCAATATATATTCTTTTTCAGACAGTTATATAAAAGTTTAGCAGTACATGACAAATAATTTCAAAATAGAAATCAAAGACAGAAGGATAAAGGATTGGAAAACTGTAAAAAAAAATAACCCATGGAATCAGTAAATGCTTCCCTCGTGCCTTAAATTTTCAAGTATCGTCATCTTTTCTCTTCTGAATCATCTTCACCTTCTTTCTACAACCCCTTTTTGCTGATTCCAGGATCCGGTGGGTTTGATGGAGCCTCGGTCCCGAAATGACGTGTTCGGTGCGTTTATTACGACTAAGAAAGGAATAGAAACAGAATACGACACCGAGCAGTCAATTTTAATCTGGTCTCTAGTGATTATTCAACAATTACAACACCATGAGACCAGTTGGACAGCATTTCCCCTATGGGAACCAAAAGCTTGTCCAAATGGGAGCCCCAACCCCCTATTTATAGACAACTCACACTATGTGTCCATCCGATCGGATTGCCATCCGATCGGATTGTCATCCGGCCAGATGGTCATCCGCCCGGATGGACCTTTACAATATCAAAAATTGTCCAACTTTCTCTATTCTATACAATATTCAACACACGTTCTATCTAACTATTCGCACAGTGGCAGACGTACGAAATATGCACCAACAGATTCCCCCTCGGATGTCACTATCAAATCATCTTTACAACTTTGAGAACCCTGAGCCGTGTTTGAATATTCTGTAATCTTCAACTTTTCTGCAACTTCAATCAGGTATCTTGAAATCTGACTATCCAAATTCCCCCTCGATTGATGATTCGGTTTCGCTATTGCCAAAGTAAAGCACTAATTCCCCATGGAATGAATCTTCAGGTCTTTTGCACAGTTTACGACTCTCCTCTGATTTGCTAAACTACAACCTTCATGAACAATCACCAACTTGAAACTAATCAATGCAATATCCTCTATTTCAACTTTAACCGCTTCCGAGCTCAGTTTTTGATATCAAAAGTTAGCACCACGATCTTTGCATACTGCCTGCTCGATCTAAGAATGTACAAAAACTCAACCGGCAATTGATAGAAACTTCAAATACCCCACTGGTTAACTTCAAATCCGTGATTCCCCATGAAGATCTGATATCCCGTTTACCGTGATATACGTTAACGTACCATAAGAATGACAGATCCGTGTAAACGGTACTCTCCACAATCAGCAAATCTTCATCGGAAAACAAATCATCTGGTAATGCAATATGATCTCCGAAGCATTCGTCCACAATCAGATTCATCTCCTCGGATAATCTAGATCTCAGAAGCTATCATCCACGATCACTCTCAGATCTCTGATGCTTTCGTCCATGATCAGATATCAACAACTCGGATCCTCTTGATCTTGGAAGCTTACACTCACGATCAGATTCACATTCCCCCTGACAATCTGAAGTTGAAACTACCCGAATATAGTTGCAGTGTCACGAATTTCAAAAATGCCGGAATTTCAACATACGATAGTGAAATTTTTATTCCCCCTCATTTTTGCAAATTCTGACGTCTCTAATACTGGATTCCCCCTCAAACTGAATTCAGTTTCTAAATCTCTTCTCCGAAAAACTTGACCAAACCAGAATATCACAATATTCGGCACAAATGTCAGATTTTCGTCTTTGCGGATTTTACAATTTGGCCCATAAATAGTCAGATACCCTGAATGATAAACATTATGCACCATTATCATGACTACCCCACTAATTTCCACAATCCGTGATCGCATCATCAAATATGTTCACTGAAGCCCCTGACGGTGTCCCAAACAACCCAGGTTGGTCGTTAAAAACCCGACAAAACTGTCAATCACCAAATTCTTTCTGGAGACACTCCTCGTCGTTGCAATCAAAAAATGCCTTTTTTTAGGCATTTCATCATCTGGTCGAATGACATGGATCGGATGGTCATCCGATCGGATTGCCATCCGATCGGATTGTCATTCGATCGAAGGACATAAAGAATCAAGATGTATGATGGACCGGATGGTCATCCGATTGGATTTCCATCCGATCGGATTGTCGTTCGTTGAAAAGCAACTGATCTTTCAAACACCCCATAGTGACATGGATCGGATTGCCATCCGATTGAAAGCATTTAACCTTCAATAACCCTTCAAGTAAGACAGTGATGTGGATCAGATGGTCATCCGATCGGAAATGTTCTATCAGCTTAAGAACACTCCGAATCACGTTTTTTCAATACAAAATCTTTATTTGTGTGAATTTCATGATGAAACTTCACAGGATTGTGCTTGAATCAATTCCGAACAGAATGATGTCTTCAATTCCAAAATCCATTCGTGAATTCACCTTTATTTAGATGATTTTCTCTATTTAACGTCAAAACTTCAGTTTAACCCAAAATTGATGAGCTTTGGGTAACTGGTTGTTTGATCGATTAAATCGGTACCGTAGCTCTGATACCACTGCTGATTCCAGGATCCGGTGAGTTTGACGGAGCCTCGGTCCTGAAATGACATGTTCAATGCGTTTATTACGACTAAGAAAGGAGTAGAAACAGAATACGACACCGAGAAGTCAATTTCCATCTGGTCTCTATTGATTATTCAACGATTACAGCACCACGAGACCAGTTGGATAGCATTTCCCCTCTGGGAACCAAAAGCTTGTCCAACTGGGAGCCCCAACCCCCTATTTATAGACAACTCACACTATGTGTCCATCCGATCGGATTGTCTTCCGGCCGGATGGTCATCCGTCCGGATGGACCTTTACAATATCAAAACCTGTCCAACTTTCTCTATTTTATACAATATTCAACACACGCTCTATCTAACTATTCGCACAGTGGCAGACTTACGAAATATGCACCAACACTTTTTCGCTTTTCTCGAACTCTAGTCTATTCTTAAGGTTTCCATCGCATTCCTACTATATCACGAACTAAACCCTAGCTTGAAAAGCCTTATGGGTCGTACACCTGGACAGGGCCACGACTTGTAACCTTGATTGGACCCACCCTGTCCCAATTCCTAATGTAGATTTGTATTTAGTATAGATGGCGAATGTTACGATTCGTATCCATCGGATCGAGTACGGGTGGTAACCTATCTAATCTTTACATCAGTCCTCAGTCTTTTACCTACTACTCCGTTTACACCATTTTCACGTCTAGATCACCCTCTTTTCAGTATTTACCTACACTTCTCAACAAAACGTTTATCCTCACACTTAAGTATTGCTTATCCCAATGCAATGCAATGTAATACATATTATTTTAAGACAATCACGACAATCAACACAACCTTCAAATTTCAAAACCATGTTATTTCTTAACCCAATCCTCAAATTCTACGCCCAAACTTATATAAGTAAGAGGTTTGACATCCTAGACAAGTCATTATGGTGTTACATTTTAAAAACAAGAACATACCCAAACTCATCTTGTCCACCTTATATAACAACATATTTCACACCCCTCACAAATTTCACTCCTCTTGGCCTGAAACTAGCATAAGAATTACTAGAAATACTACTAATCTTCACTATCTAGATAAAACTATCATTTTCATAGGCTTGTACAAAAACCAACAACCTATTTCAACAATTAACACTAAACAAGGAATAAGGACTTTACCAAGGTTTTGGTTTAGGGATAAAGGTAGTGAATGAACAAACGAAATTAGGTACAAAATGGCTAAATAATGCCATAATTCAACTTTTATCTTTCATCTCTTCAACTTCTGACAGTCTTTCACTTCTTTTTCTTTTCACCAATTTTTCTTTGTTTATAGCATCGGGCTCTTTGATCCCCACACTTAGCTTTTTCTTTGTATCATTTTTTTCTTTGTTCTACTCTTTTTTTTCTTTTTCTCTTATTGTCATCGTTTTCTCCTCACATTTCTTTTAATTATACTACCAGGGGTAATGAAATGAACAGGCTAACAAAGATATAATTTGGCTCTAATAATAGGGTAATCAAACGAAAAATTTTAAGCTCAAAAGTGCTTCTAATGGAAAGTTTTAAGGTAGGAATATTAAATGAAAAGCGTAAACAAGGGCTCATATTTATCCTACTTTTGTCTTAACATGAACAAGTATCTCTCAACAAACGAAAAACATATACAAAATGCTCACCATTCACTTAAAATGGAAGGAATTAGGGTTATCAATATGAACTAATGTATTTGACTAATGCGATTTTAAAACGAATCAGGTGTTCTTTCACATTTTCTTTCAAAAACTGACTTGTTTTCGGAAAACACTACCCTATAACCTACAATCGAAGTCGACTTTTTAATTAATGGGATAGAACATCTCATATTTTAAACATTTTACTAATTATGATTTACAATTGCATGATTTTCTGAAAACATGGGTAAGTTTAAAAGTTTAAGAAAATATTTAAAGCATACCACAATTCCTCGTATCCCCACACTTAAGATGGACATTGTCCTCAATGTTCAAACATAAATAAATAAAAGATAAGCATTGTAAAACTTCCCTGTGTCACACCCCCAAAATACCACATGCGGAAACACCGCGGGGCGTGTGACATACCAGGATCCAAGCCACCAATCACATTGAACTATACATGATATAAATAAAAGTTCTCATTTATTTCATAAACCATTTCAAATCACAACTTAAGACAAGTACGTTCAGCGGAAGAATAATGTAAATAGTTATTCAAGTAATTCAAAACGAATGTGCAAGATCAATAAACAAGTATCCAAGAGCTACGACCCATGACCACTCCAGCACTCCCAGATAGCAAGTTCCATCCGTGAATCTAACGACCTACAAGCATGCAGACAAGTGTGTCAGATGACGCTGGAGAGTTCAAAGTTTGTTAACACGTTTTAGTTACCAGATATAAGTATAAAACATTTTGATGATTTGATGTCGTTAATAACTCGATTACCGCCGATGGCTCCAGATTATTTGCCCTATTCCTCAATGCCTCTATCAAAGCAATGGTCAACACTAGGGTCATTAGTTCACACCCTTCCTCCCCGGTACGGTGTGAGGGTGCCAAACCTAAATAGCGATATTAACTAATACCCCATTGCCTCCCCGGGAACAAATCGGTAGAAGGGACTTAAATGATAGTTATGGGTGTATTAACCAACATCCCAGGTTTAACATTCCAGTCAAACCCAATTACCCGACATTCCTCCCCAGAACGTTTACCAGATGTCCCTCCCCGGGACGCATGCTTGGAAAAAGAGCAGTAAACTCACCTTGGTTTGCTCGTTATTTATAAATTACCCATTCCAGTTAATCAACCAACCCTACCGTGGTTAACAATATTATCAGTTTCACAACTAAACAAGTCATTACTTTCACACAGTTTATATCTCTCACAAGATCATAGTATATCAGGTTGCAAATACACTTTTCTAACACAAGTTCACACCTCATGTGAATGTCTCAAAGTAGCACATAACATAACAAGTGAGTTTGTTATACCAACTAATCGAACCAAGTTTCTTATTCTCATTGACATGAAACAAGGATCGTATACACACACAAGTATCTATCATCATCAACATCATAGGCACCTTCTGTTCAACACATTTACTTTCACGACGAAACATCCCTTGTGACGAAGGATCATCCTTCATCGGGGCGAGGTACGACGAAGAACCCCATGTTTCGTCGAGGTGAGGTGTAACGAAAAACCTTATGTTTCATCGAGTTAAGGTGTGACGAAGAACCATATTCTTCGTCGAGGTAAAGTATGATGAAGGTCTACCATGGTTCGTCGAGCAAAACAGTTACAGATCCAATGGGTTACAATTCTACATGTTCTAGAACCCTAATCATCATCAATAGTTACATCATGATCATCGATCAATCATCCAGTTCCCAATTATCATTAACATGCAACAAGGACATTAACAATTCACATATTCATATAATCATTATTATCATAATAGTCATTCGATTAATACTTGCTTATCATTGTAACAAAACAGGAATCATGAGGACATACAAGAACCCTCAAGACCCCCTCAAACAACCCTAACTATGTAATACGGTTAATGAACGATGAAACATTACGCACACAAGATCCAACGTATTCATACAAAATCATTACAATACAAATCCATGTATCGGATATTGATGCGTGTGAAGTGTGTATATGAATTTAAGTATATTTTAAGCCCTTTTACACTTCCTTTAGCCAAGTTTTAAATTTATAAAACACGATATTTACTAACACTAAACACACATATGGGCAAGTGCACCCATCGTGAGCGTAGTATAGTGTTGGTAAGATACCGAGGTCGTCCAAGGACACAAGAGCTTTTAGTACCGGTTTATCCTCAACGTCTAATCAAATCAAAAAGTTTAGAAAAATGTTTTAAGCTAAGAAAAATAAAAACTAATTAAAATGCTGAAAAATAAAAATAAAAGAAAAACAGATAGACAAGATGAATCACTTGGTTCCGACTCGTGTATAGTGTAACCTTTGATTATTTCTGCACTTTTGCACTTATTTAAGAGATTATCTTAGTTATTGTAGTAGGCCCCTCTTTTGAAGGTGACGTTACCCTCAACCCAGTAGTTTGAGTCAGCAAGGATACAATCCTAAAGGGTCGGATTATTGAAAGATAATGAATTAAGTTATTATTGAAAATTATGGTAGGCCCCTCTTTTGGAGGTGACGTTACCCTCGACTAAGTAGTCTGAGTCAGCAGGGATACAGTCCTAAATAGCCGGGTTATAGTATTAATAGTAGTTTAACTTATGAGGGGATCAAAGAGTTTGGACCCCCGCCATCCAATACCGTTAAGTATTGAAGGAGGTCCTACTAAATTTGACCCATGTCCATTGCAGGACCTCTAAACGCTGAACAATGTCAAGACTCTTACCAAACCGTTCCCTTAACCCCCGACCAGGTAGCCAACATACCTCCATATAGACCGTGGACATACGAATGGTGAAAATCTTTTATTTTATATAGACAGTAAAATAATGTCAAGACACCACGGACAAACGATAAGGAAGAATCACCTTCAACATAAGAAACTAGTTATTAAAGTCATTAATACAAAACCAAGTAAAAAGTGCGAAAAGATTAGAAATAAAAAGTATTACACTAGACACTTGTCTTCACCAAGTGATATAAGAGACTTAGGCAAACATGGCCTTGATTGTCAAGAACTCTTACAATCAATCTTGGATCCCGAGACGACTCACACACTCTATGATGGACAATGGATGATGGTGGTGGATGATGGTGTTATGGTGGTGGTGGGTGGTGGGTGAAGTGTGAGAGAGGTGGTGTGCCAAGGGATGGTTTGAGCTTGAGCCAAGCACTCCTATTTATAGGCTGAACAGAAGCTCGGGCACGGCCCCGTGTCCAGTGGGCACGGCCCCGTGTCCACATCCTCTCTTTCTTCATTAAATGCAGCTTGTCTTTATTAGTTGACCACAACCCCGTGTGCAGAAGAATCTTTGTACTATGAAGATTTGCCTGGATTGTGCGAATCTTATAGTTGACCACGGCCCCGTGCCCGCTGAGCACGGCCCTGTGGTGGGCAATAGAAGCTTCTACCACTTTGTCTTTTATGCTGACACTTGGGCACGCCCCCGTGCTGGCTGAGCACGGGGTGTGTTCAGTCTTCTGTCTTCTTGTTTTGCTTGGGAAGATGCTATCATGGGGTCGGGCATGTCACGTTTGTTCCTTTTCTTGTAATTATGTTAGATTTTGCTGTATTTTTGCTTCTTTTGTTAATTTGAGCTCATTTAATCCTGAAAATACAAAAGGAAGACAAAAGCACACTTTTTCCAACATTAGTACTAAAAAATGGTTAGTTTTATGCCACAATTGATGTAATTTATTTGTTGCATTTTGCACACATCAAATACCCCCACACTTGAATCTTTGTTTGTCCTCAAGCAAAACTCTTTATAATGTGGCTTTACACTCCCAAATGGAATGGGTAGAAAAGAAGGTTTTTGGGCTTGTCATAGACTATCGGGTTTTCCAAGATTCTTTATTTAGTTTTATTTTTATTTATTTACAATCCTATTCGTCATGATTTATTTAAAACTTTTCATAAGATAAATTACTTATTAGGGCATAACATGCCTCTTTAAAATTTTATTTATATACAAGTTCACATACCTCACGGGGGATCACTCAACACTCGGCCGAAGATGTATTTTAGTGGATCACTCAAGAGCGGCATGGAACTTACTCCTACCATAGGCTTGCCAAGCAATCAATCCTCCTCCTTTTTAACTTATATACCTTTGTAAATATCAAGAGGACTTTTTGGGTGAAGGGTTAGGCTTGGGTTAAAGGTAGGTGGTTGGGTTAGTGGTTAGTAGAAAAAGGGTGAAAAAGCGTAAAAAGCATCGGTTTTCGTAAGACTTTCTATTTTTCAACTTTTTATTTTGATGAAGCCATTATTTCAAACAAAGTTATTTTCGATGAACTTGTTTGTTTATTTCTTTTTGCTTCATAATCAACACATTTTTTTTTTTGAAAAGTCATATAAAGAACCGAGCTAGTTACTAAAACAAAGGGTAAAAAAAATGAAAAAGGTTTTGGTGGGTGAAAGGGTGTTTGTTTGGGTTATGAAATGAAAAGGTTTAGGCTCAAAGGGGCTAACTAGGGGGATTTTGGGTAGGTGGTAAAAAAAAGAAAAAATAATGGTGTAGAAATAAAAAGGGTTAGTCCTAATGCCTCCATCATTTACTTACTCGGGTTTAAGTTGGTAAGGACCGGGAATGTATCGTCATGGCAAGTTCTAGAGTCATAAGAACCAAGCGGCTATTCACACAAGAAACGAAAAATGAGCATTTAATTTAAAGATATATATTTGTATGCTCAATAAAGGCTCAAAAATCACTTTTGTGGGAATGGGTTTTTATGTGATCAAGTATATATAATTAAATTTTAACTAAACTTGTCATGCTTTTTCATAATTTTCTTATGTTGGTTCTTTTTAACACGACGCTATCGGTTGTAAATTCGTAAAAATATAACCTTGTTAGAACTTGAAATTCCCAAATTAAACCTAGACAAGTAAAAAAAATGAAAATTTTTTGAAAAAATTTGGGGTGATTAGCGGTTCCAATAGAGTTTTGTGTAAGGCTTGTATTTAGGACTTTCAAGATTCAAGGTTTTAGCATCCCCCCCACACTTAAATTACACATTGTCCTCAATGTGTCCCAAAAACAAGTTTTTAGGTTGATTGAATGGGTAAAGAGGTGTGAAAAACAAAAATTTTGTGTTACTGGGTACTGGACACGGCCCCGTGCCTGGTGGGCACGACCCCGTGTTCAGGTGCCAGTAATGAAAACTTACAGAAGGTGAGCACGGGGGCGTGTCAGCTGGACACGACCCCGTGTCTGGCAAAGGTCCGCAGGTTTAAGACAAACAGCAGGTCTGGGGAGTGGGCACGGGGGCGTGTCGGCTGGACACGGCCCCATGTGGACAATCTGCAAGGTTGAAAAACATGTTTCTTTGTTTGGTTTTCCCATCCCGGCTTTAGTAGTACTGATGCTTAGTACTCTAAGCCTCGTATGTACCTGCTTAATCAATAAACACTATACCACACCATAGCAAATACCCTAATTTTACCAAGTTCAACATCCAAGTCAACAAAGTTAAAAGAAAAATAAATGCAGAAAATAAAAGAAGTTAGGGAAAGTAAATTGTTCAACACTTGGCACGCAGGCCTTAAATTGTTCAAGATTAGAAAAGGTTAACCTGGGGAATCATCAACCAACCTCTTTTTCCTCCGCTCATCCCACCTAATCCATGTCCTCGTCTTCATCATCATCATCTCCACCATGGCCAGCTATGTACTCCCGGATATTTCCAATATCATCTTGGATATCGGATAGGTTTCTCTCGATCGCCCCAACCCGGTGGTACGTGTTGCTTGCCATATTGTAGGTGTTCCTGGTGCACATGAGGTTTTCCTGCAACAAATCATGTAAACTTTGAATGTTAGGAAAACCGCCTCCTGAGGAGGATTGGCCCGAATCACCATGGGGCTGGTATTGGTATTGATGATGTTGTGGAGCGTGGAGGACAAGTGCCTCTTGCGGGTTCCATGCATGCCCTTGCATCCTTTGGAAGCTCACCGTCCCATCTTCAGCCTCATAGATTAGGTTCATTGAGCGGCAGATGTGTATATCCACCCTACCCGACCATGGGCTCCTTGCGAATAACCTAGGTATGTTGGTGAAGTGCTTGAAGAGACTGTACACCCATCCTCTAAAGAAGATGGGGGTTGGTGCAGAAGCAAGGTGGTTCAGATGCATGTTTCGGAGCATGAGGAAAGGAACATCGAGGTGCCTACGGTTATGGATACAGTGGAGGACAACAAGATCATCTCTTAACCCAACGACGCCGCCGCTATCATGCCTTTGACTAAGAGAGTAGCCGAGGAGCCAATGGATGTATCGTAGAGCAGATCCCTCAACTTCGTGCTCTTCGTGCTGCTCGGATTGTAGTACCCTTCACCAATCTGAGCCCACGCGGCTTGGCGATCGTTTTCGTCTATCTCTCGCATCCCTCCAGTATTTTCCTCGTTTCCCGCATCTTCCTCCGTGTACAACCCAACAATCGACCCAAATTGTGCCATAGAGATCGAATACCTAGTTCCGCCACATCGGAACGCTACCCCATCCTTGTCGAATGGGTCGCACCTTGAGTTGAATGTGAAAGTGCTATAGAATTCCAAAGTGCATTCATGGACGGAACGAAGTCGAGTTGTTAAGGCGACTCTTAGAGGTCCTATGACAAGGTTGTTGAAGCGGTCGAGTTGGTTCACCAATGTTAACAAGTCCGTGCATGCTTGCCTCGGGTATTCCTCCGGCCTTGTTTGAAGTATTTCGTATCTAGCCCTTGCATCGAGCTCATTGGCGTTAAACCTCGTGAACTTCCTAGCCATCTGAAAGAATACACCAAAAGTTAGCACGAAACAGAAGAATTTTCGGATAAAACTACAAACAGTGGGCTGGACACAACCCCGTGTTCAGCGGACACGGCCCCGTGTCCAGGCGTCTGTTACACAAAAATTCCATTTTTCGACCCGGTTTCGAAAAGTTGCAATTTTTTGGTTCACTGGGTGCGGTTTCCCCCAAAAATGAAACCCTAAGTGTCGTTTTTCCCAAAACAACCCGTTTACCCTATCAATTTTATCTTTTTCGGTTCAAAAACAAGGGTTTGTGGTTTTTGTGAGAAATCGGGCGAATCTATGAACAATACAAGTGGATTTACTTCCCATAACACTAATCTAACTAAATGCTAACAGATCTAAACAAAAATTTGAGGTTTGATCCGGATGAACTTCAAGAACCCTAGATGTTTCCCCAAATTTTTGGTGTTTTAACTACATGCAAGTAACTAATCTAACTAAGAATAGTGATAGAATCATACCTTGATGTTGTTAAAATGATAGGAGACGTTGAAAATCTGCGGAAAATCGTCAGGAACCAGAGTGTTTTCGGGGAAACGGGGCGTGTCGAATGAAGTAACTGTTATGAAAAGGGGGTTTTATCCCGACTACAGCGCGGACACGGCCCCGTGTCTAGCGGACACGGCCTCGTGCCGAGCAAAGTTTTGAATTTTTTTTTTAGTGCTCGTGTGAGTGCCCGTTGTTTCCCAAAAAGTTTGGTTAGAAGACTTTACCGATTTAAATGTCGTCCTTATCATTCATAACTTACCAGGTATGATGATGATGTTTTCATTCTTCAATCGTTTCAAGCGAGATCTCCTCCTCTTCATCCTCAATGAATCCTTGATAGAGTTTCAGCCATTGGCCATTGACTTTGAATGGAGGTCCATTCCGAGATTTAATTTCTATTGCACCGTGTGGGAAAATATGGGTGATGGAAAAAGGTCCTGACCACCTAGACTTTAATGTACCAGGAAACAATCGAAGTCGTGAATTAAACAAAAGAACTAGATCTCCTACTCGAAATTCATTAGGTTTAATATGTTTGTCATGCATATTTTTCATTATTTCCTTATAAATTTCGGAGTTTGAGTATGCATAATTTCTAAGCTCGTCTAATTCATTTAATTGACAAAATCGATTTTTACCAGCAAATTCTAAATCTAAGTTTACATTTTTAATTGCTCAGTAGGCTTTGTGTGCAATTTCTACTGGTAAGTGACAACTTTTTCCATAGACTAGCATATGGGGTTGTACCTATTGTTGTTTTATAAGCAGTTCGAAAAGCCCATAAAGCATCATCTAATTTATCTGCCCATTCCTTTTTATTTATGCCTACGGTTTTTTCAAGTACTCGTTTTAAACCTCTATTAGTCACTTCGGCTTGTCCGTTTGTTTGAGGGTGATAGGCTGTCGAGACCCAGTGATAGACCCCATATCTTGTTAAAAAAATTTCAAGTTGATGGTTGCAAAAAAGGGTACCTCTATCACTTATTAATGCTTTAGGTGTGCCAAAACGAGAGAATAGTTTTTTTAGAAATCTTACCACGACTCTTCCATCATTTGTTGGAAGTGCTTCGGCCTCGGCCCATTTAGACAAGTAGTCTACTGCCACAAGTATATATTTGTTTCCTTTCGATGGTGGGAAAGGTCCCATAAAGTCGAGTCCCCACACATCAAAAATTTCACAAACAAGAATGCCATTTTGTGGCATTTCGTTTTTGGAAGAAATATTACCTGTTCTTTGGCAAGCATCACATGTTTTGACAAGACTTTGGGCGTCTTTGTAAATGGTTGGCCAATAAAATCCTGAATCAAATACCTTCCGTGCGGTACTAGCGGCACCAAGATGCCCTCCGTATGGACCTTCGTGACAATGGCGGAGAATTCTTCGTGCTTCGCTACCATGTACGCATCGTCGGATGAGTTGGTCGGCACACATTTTGAAAAGATATCGATCTTCCCAAAAATAGTGTTTCACATTGGCAAATAATTTTTTTCTTTGATGATGTGGCCAACCTTTTGCGACTATACCGCCAGCTAGGTAGTTAGCATAGTCGGCGTACCATGGTTCTTCTTTATATTCCACCATTTCTAAGGACTCAGTTGGGAATTTTTCGTTGATTTACTCGTCCCTGGTTGCCTCCAAAGCTGGGTCTTCTAAGCGCGAAAGATGATATGCTGCAGTATTTTCTGCTCCTATTTTATCTTTGATTTCAATATCGAATTCTTGGAGGAGTAGAATCCACCGAATCAAACGTGGTTTTACGTCCTGCTTTTTGAAGAGATATCGAATGGCTGCATGATCTGTATAGACTATAGTTTTAGAAAGAAAAAGATAAGAACGACATTTATCAAAAGCAAATACTACCGCTAGTAATTCTTTTTCAGTTGTTGTGTAATTTTCTTGTGCATCATTTAGTGTTTTACTAGCATAATAAATGGGGTGGAAATGCTTTTCTTTTCTTTGTCCCAAGAAAGCTCCAACTGCAAAGTCACTAGCATCACACATGATTTCGAAAGGAAATTTCCAATCAGGCGCTATCATGATAGGTGCATTGACTAACATTTCCTTTAGGGTTAGAAATGCTTGATTGCAATCCTTGTCAAAGATGAAAGGGGCATCTTTTTCAAGTAATTTTGTTAGAGGCCTTGAAATTTTAGAAAAGTCTTTGATAAACCGCCTATAAAATCCGGCATGCCCTAGGAAGCTTCTAATAGCTCTTACGGAGGATGGAGGTGGTAGTCTAGAAATGGTATCTATTTTGGCTCGATCCACCTCCATTCCTTCGCTTGAGATTTTGTGACCAAGTACTATTCCCTCCGTTACCAAGAAATGGCATTTTTCCCAATTAAGGGCGAGGTTAGTTTCCTCACATCGGGATAGCATTCGTTCAAGGTTATCGAGGCATTGGTCATATGAATCCCCAAAGATAGAAAAGTCGTCCAAGAAGACTTCCACTATCTTTTCTATCATGTCGTGGAAAATGGCCACCATGCAACGTTGGAATGTTGCGGGGGCATTACATAGACCAAACAGCATGCGTCGATAAGCAAAAGTTCCATAGGGACATGTGAAAGTTGTCTTTTCTTGGTCTTCGGGTGCTATCGGGATTTGAAAGTAACCTGAAAAACCATCCAAGAAACTATAAAATTTATGACCAGATAATCTTTCTAACATTTGATCAATGAAGGGTAAAGGAAAGTGATATTTTCTTGTTGCTTCATTTAACCGTCTATAATCTATACATACTCTCCATCCTGTGACGTTTCTCGTTGGTATTAATTCATTTTTTTCGTTAGTTATCACCGGCATACCTCCTTTCTTTGGGACTACTTGGACGGGACTTACCAAAGGACTATCGGAGATAAGATAGATAAGTCTGGCGTCAAGTAATTTGATGACTTCGTTTTTAACCACTTCTTGAACATTTGGATTTACTCGACGTTGTGGTTGTATTACCGATTTGTAGTCATCATTCATTAAAATTTTGTGCGTACACATGGAAGGGCTAATTCCTTTTATGTCTACAAGTTTCCAAGCGATCGCGTTTTTATGTTTTTTCAAAAGACTAATTAATTTTTCTTTTTCTAAGCTATCTAATTTAGACGAAATAATTACAGGTAAATTACCATCTTTGTCTAGAAAAGCATATTCCAAACCTTTTGGAAGTTCTTTGAGCTCAAGTGGTGGGTCATACCACATACGGATGTGCACATAGATGAGAGTTTGAAATTTGTGGAAAAACCATTGTTGATTGAGGATCGACAGGTAAAGAAGCTTCGAAGGAAGCATGTGCCTATTGTTAAGGTCAAATGGGATGCCCGTAGAGGTCCCGAATATACTTGGGAGGTAGAGTCTACCTTAAAAGGGTACTTCCAGATTCCCACTCTAACTATGTTAATTGTCGAGTCAAAGCTTACTTTAAAAAGTCAACAGAATGTTAAATTTCAAATTAAAGCGTAATTAGCAATGTAGGATACTTGCAACCTGTTTGATCATTATTATAACTTAGTAATTAATGTAAGAACATCTCCCAACATGTTCAACTCGACAATTTTCAGTTTAGGCTCGGTTTGGAACCGAAAGTCGCATAGTTTGACTTCTGCTTTGACTTTCAGTTCTGACCCGTTTAAGCATTGTTTAGAAATTCCTTAGAGCCTTAATTGGACCAGGTTTCATATTAGTGTAACCCCCCGAGGTCACACAACTTGGTTCATTAGTTATCCGATTCATATGCATGTTTCCATTAAACGCCTAATTGTTGACTATTATGCCCTTTTGACTATAAATCGTGATTTTTGATAAAGTAAAAGAGTAGAAACCTTAGTTACTGATTTATAAACTTGCACCTAAAATTTGACATCAGTTTGAGGTCTAGATTAAGAGTTATGCTCATTATCGTAATTTGAAAGCTTTATGTTAATTAAATGGCGTAATTAGCGTATAGCCTATTTAAACCCACTTTTTGATATCAAACTTTTTACCCACTGATGTAATATAATATTTTGGGATTTTTAAAGATTTTTATTTAATTTTTGGCTGATCATAACATAGGTCTCTAAGTTTGATTCGGTTAATGCCGGTTTTGCCCTTTTAAGCCATAAAATGAGTTTTACAAAAACTTTTGACCCCAAACCTTTTTCTACCAATTTTATTTGTTAAATAAAATATTTTGAGCCTTCTGGAATTGTAAAAATAATATCTTTCCTTTAAAAACCCGGAAATGGCTCCAAATCGCCTTTTTAAGCGTTTTTAACGCATAGTATGTACTAAAACTATATTAAACATATAAGGTTAATACCTACTGATATTTTTAGTATATTTTTATATAATAACAGTAAGTAAAAGTTTATAAACTCAGGTTTCCAGTTTTTACCTTTTAAGCCTAAGTGAAATTACCAAAATACCCCCAAGGTGTATAGTTTGGTTTTAAATGATAAATTTCACATATAGGTCATACCCTACTATTATAACTTATTAAATTAAGTATATTTACTGTATAAATCAGACCTGTAACTCAGATTACTAATCAAACTCTTTTATAATCTTTTAAATGACCAAAATGCCCTTATGAGGCATAATTTGTGTTTAAATCCGTTTTTGGCATAATAGAAGATATCTTACTGATATTATAACATGTTTAAGGCATATTAACTCAGGGAACTTGCATATGACTCTTATGGTTACCCGTGATGCCCTTTTTGCGTTCGGTTCGGTTTATGTAACTAGTTTGCATAAATTGACCGAAACGGGTCAAACCTTATCATCTTTGTCTCAAAATCCAGAATGTGTTTAGTATACCCATATTATACAAGTATTCAAACTTGTCGGGTCTAAATCACATTCTATCCGGTCTTCGCTTAATCGTGCGTTTGAACCGTATCGTCCTTAAAAGCTAACCGGTCAAAGCTTAGGCTTAAATAAAGACCCGTTAGAAATCTAATAGGTTATTATAAACCTTCGTTCCAGAATAGAAGAACCAGTAAAAGCTACCTTCACTCGCTAATTGTGATTTATACGTACAAAGGTAAATACTTTTAACTTATTTTCCCTATACGGGCTTGGGGTACGGTATATAAAATACCGCTTGGTCCGGCATTGAATCTTTAATAGAATAGTGGTTAAATCCTTGATATGCTACGTTTTGAAATGTTTTGTTTGCTTAAAGCCTTTGGGGGTTAATGACCATGTCCTGGATATCCTTGGCATCATCTTACGAGATGGCCACGACCAAAGCACGGAGTGTAGGCGTACACTCGTCAGTGCCGAACCAAATAATGTGGTGTGTCTATTAATCTTTAACCTGGTCTACGGATCGGGCTACTGAACGCATAAGTAACATGTAATTCGTTTACAAGTATTATATTCATATAATTATCCCAAGTTATAAAATGTTTTGTGCCACGTGCATTCAAATCAATTTTCAACCTTTTTAAAATGAGTCAGTTAAATTGTATTTACCAGTGTAAACTGACGTATTTTCCAAAAGGTTAAGTGCAGGTACTACTCGTACTAGGCTGGCTGTCTTCTAGCGTCCGCAATAAGTCTCGCAAGCTTGGATGTTAATAAAACTGTTGAACAATATCTTCTTTTATTTTGATCCGCCTGTGGATCCATTTCAACTACTCGTGATATTTAATATTACATTTTATTTAAAGTTGAAATGAATCTATCTTTGCTTCCGCTGTGCATTTATATATTGTGTTGTTTGTCTATGATGATATCAACTACGTCACTATACTCCCCACCGGGCCCACCGGTGACACGTGGAAAATAGGGGTGTGACATCCGATTGGATAGAAAAATGGGTATTTGAAGTGGAGAAAAATCACTAATGCTTAATTTTTCGAAAATATAGTTAGGCATTATGTTAACACAAAGATCTTTATCAATTGTGACATTACTCATAAACGAATTTTGAAAGAAACATGGAACCGGTGTAATGTTAATTTCAAATGGGTCTTCTTTTATTAGCGAGGTTTGATCATTAGTTAACTTAACACTTACCATTTCGTCAATTTTAGTGTTAGTGTTTAACTCTTTTAAAAACTTAGCATGAGTGGGTACTAAACAATGATTTTCGAAAGAAGGTGACAAGAGATTAATTTCTTCAAAATTAGGCTCTTCTTGAATTTTAACGTTGTCGGACTCACCTTTTTCGTTGTTTAACTCATGTGTCGGC
Organism: Helianthus tuberosus; assembly: GCA_030545235.1. Lineage (NCBI taxonomy): Eukaryota > Viridiplantae > Streptophyta > Magnoliopsida > Asterales > Asteraceae > Helianthus > Helianthus tuberosus. Next base: position 135,583,243 of record CM060363.1, read on the forward strand.
TTTTCACTTATTTGTTCTTCCATTTTACACTTTCGGTTATCTCATCCTTTTTTAATTCTTCTCGTGCGCAGGACTCCTCTTCCCTTGCGCGAGATTCTTTTATATAGCGATCGATAACTCTAAGGTGTTCTAATATCCTATCGGTCACTTCGGTTATAGAAAAAGAATCGGGATTTTCAAAGCTTGAATCCGGTTGTTCGATCCTTTGTTCCTCATAATACCCATATGAAGTAGATGGTTCACACCATTATTCTTCATTGTAAGCATATGATGGATAAGGGTTGTTATTTTGTTCTTCATAATACTCATATGAGGTGGGTTGTTCACGCCATGGTTCCTCATAATAAGTGTACGAAGGTGGTGGCTCATATCTTAGTTCCTCAAAGTATGAGTAAGAATGCTCATACCTTGGTTCATCAAAATATGAGTATGAGAGAGGAGGTTCATACCTTTGGTCTTCATAGGATGTGTATGAAGCTGATGGCTCGTACCTGGGTTCCTCATAGTAGGTGTATGAATTGGATGGTTGATATGAGGGACGATATTGAACCGAGTGTGTGTTACTACAATTAGTGCAATAGTTACTCCTATAATCATCCTCCTCATAGGTGTAGTTGTAATCTCCTGAGTATTGATCCATAAGAATCACTCAGCAAACCATAACCAAGTCTCGAGATCAGAAAACAAAAATAAAAACGGAAACAGAGGCTGGACACAGCCCCGTGTTCAATGAGCACGGCCCCGTGTACAGAATCTGTATCTGGGCGTTTTAATTAAATTTATTGATTTCGTTGAGCACGGGGCGTGTTCAGTGAGCACGGCCCGTGTTCAAGCTACTGTTACTGGGTGTTTTATGAAAATGTGCAGCATGGCCTCGTGTTCAGCGAGCACGACCCATGTACAGGTTACTATAAATGCAAAACTAAACTAAAATGCAGAAAAATGTGCGCGCGGTTTAAAAAGGTTTTGAAAAACTGATTAGGCCGTCGATTTTAAGCTTTCTTAAAATCCTTGTGTCCCCGGCAACGGCGCCAAAAAACTTGATGCGTGTGAAGTGTGTATATGAATTTAAGTATATTTTAAGCCCTTTTACACTTTCTTTAGCCAAGTTTTAAATTTATAAAACACGATATTTACTAACACTAAACACACATATGGGCAAATGCACCCATCGTGAGCGTAGTATAGTGTTGGTGAGATACCGAGGTCGTCCAAGGACACAAGAGCTTTTAGTACCGGTTTATCCTCAACGTCTAATCAAATCAAAAAGTTTAGAAAAATGTTTTAAGCTAAGAAAAATAAAAACTAATTAAAATGCTGAAAAATAAAAATAAAAGAAAAACAGATAGACAAGATGAATCACTTGGTTCCAACTCGTGTATAGTGTAACCTTTGATTATTTCCGCACTTTTGCAGTTATTTAAGAGATTATCTTAGTTATTGTAGTAGGCCCCTCTTTTGAAGGTGACGTTACCCTCAACCCAGTAGTTTGAGTCAGCAAGGATACAATCCTAAAGGGTCGGATTATTGAAAGATAATGAATTAAGTTATTAATGAAAATTATGGTAGGCCCCTCTTTTGGAGGTGACGTTACCCTCGACTAAGTAGTCTGAGTCAGCAGGGATACAGTCCTAAATAGCCGGGTTATAGTATTAATAGTAGTTTAACTTATGAGGGGATCAAAGAGTTTGGACCCCCGCCATCCAATACCGTTAAGTATTCAAGGAGGTCCTGCTAAATTTGACCCAGGTCCATTGCAGGACCTCTAAACGCTGAACAATGGCAAGACTCTTACCAAACCATTCCCTTAACCCCCGACAAGGTAGCCAACATACCCTCCATATAGACCGTGGAGATACGAAGGGTGAAAATCTTTTATTTTATATAGACAGTAAAATAATGTCAAGACACCACGAACAAACGATAAGGAAAATCACCTTCAACATAAGAAACTAGTTATTAAAGTCATTAATACAAAACCAAGTAAAAAGTGCGAAAAGATTAGAAATAAAAAGTATTACACTAGACACTTGTCTTCACCAAGTGATATAAGAGACTTAGGCAAACATGGCCTTGATTGTCAAGAACTCTTACGATCAATCTTGGATCCTGAGACGACTCACACACTCTATGATGGACAATGGATGATGGTGGTGGATGATGGTGTTATGGTGGTGGTGGGTGGTGGGTGAAGTGTGAGAGAGGTGGTGTGCCAAGGGATGGTTTGATCTTGAGCCAAGCACTCCTATTTATAGGCTGAACAGAAGCTCGGGCACGGCCCCGTGTCCAGTGGGCACAGCCCCGTGTCCACATCCTCTCTTTCTTCATTAAATGCAGCTTGTCTTTATTAGTTGACCACGCCCCCGTGTCCGCTGAGCACGACCCCGTGTGCAGAAGAATCTTTATACTATGAAGATTTGCCTGGATTGTGCGAATCTTATAGTTGACCATGGCCCCGTGCCCGCTGAGCACGGCCCCGTGGTGGGCAATAGAAGCTTCTACCACTTTTTCTTTTCTGCTGACACTTGGGCACGCCCCCGTGCTGGCTGAGCACGAGGCGTGTTCAGTCTTCTGTCTTCTTGTTTTGCTTGGGAAGATGCTGTCGTGGGGTCGGGCATGTCACGTTTGTTCCTTTTCTTGTAATTATGTTAGATTTTGCTGTATTTTTGCTTCTTTTGTTAATTTTTGCTCATTTAATCCTGAAAATACAAAAGGAAGACAAAATCACACTTTTTTCCAACATTAGTACTAAAAAAGGGTTAGTTTTATGTCACAATTGATGTAATTTATATGTTGCATTTTGCACACATCAGATATAAATCTAATGAATAAGAACAAGATACTAACCAAGGTTCCGGTTTCGTTAGATTGTTTGAATATGAAAAGCTCCGAGTTTCACCATTGCCGTCACACCAGAGGGAGAGAAAGAAAGGTCTAGGGTTTGTTAATTGTAAACTTCCGTAAGGTGTGCGAATACAAAATAGATATGACCGAACCATGCTGGGCTTTACTTGGGCCGAAAGCCCATACGACAGCCCATCCCCTTGACGAAATTAATTCTTCGTCGGGTAAGGTGACGACGAAGAACTAGTGTGTGACGAAATTCCATTCTTCGTCGGGTTAGTGGGCCATTTTTCGTCGAGCCCATATACAATGTTCTTCGTCAAGCCCATATGCCATGTTATGTTCTCATTACACATAAACATTAAACGATATTATACTATACTTAGCCAACTAATTACTCAAGACATCACATAGATAAATTGTAATCAAGACAGGATTATAAAACAAGTGGTTCGTAGAAAGAGACCTTGAAACCTCGTGTTGTCACATCATCCCCAACTTGAAAGAATAAGCAATCTAAAATAGCAAGGCGTTAGATTAGGGTAACTATATATTTTCCGCGGGTGCCCCATTATCCCTAACTTGAATGGGAATTTCGTCCCGAAATTCACTAGTTGCATCAGATTTAGATTTGTCAGCTGGGAATAAGTGAGGGTACTTGACTTCCCGATCCATAATCTCTATTGGTTCTTTGACAAACTACAACTTGTCATCCATATTTAGCTCTTGAAACGGTACCACACGTGTTTCATCAGATAAACACTTCTTCAGTTGCGACACTTGGAAAACATCATGAACGTTACCCAACTCAGTAGGTAACTCTAACTTGTAGACCACTTTACCAACTCGTTCCAGAATTTTGAATTGCCCGACATAACGAGGGTTAAGCTTGTCGCGCCTTCCAAAATGTACCACACCCTTCCAGGGTGAGACCTTCAACATAACACGATCGCCTACAGCGAATTCCAAGGGCTTCCTACGCTTATCAGCGTAGCTTTTCTGACGGTCGCGCGCTGCTGCCATACGATTTCTGATCTGAACGATCTTCTCTGAAGTTTCAAGCACAAGTTCTGGACCTGTGATCTGGTTGTCACCCACTTCAGCCCAACAGAGGGGTGAACGACATTTTCGTCCATACAACGCTTCAAATGGAGCTACCTGGATACTGGTATGGTAACTATTGTTGTAAGAAAACTCGGTCAAAGGCAAATGTTTCTCCCAACCCTTACCAAAATCAATCACGCACGCTCGCAGCATGTCTTCAAGCGTCTGGATGGTTCGCTGATGTCTGTCGTTATGGACATGCAAAAACCTATTTAAACTATTAGTATAGAATAAGCAGGGTATCGAACCAAGGGATGACTGTGGAAAGTGTCGTAATGAAAGGACTGATTAACTATTACTGAATTGAGAATTCGGTTTGTTTGATTATGTGAAAGAACTAAATTAACGAGTAAAAATTGTGGTTTAAATTAATGGGAGAAAAGATGGTTCCTCCATATTTCAGGTTTTGCAGCTAGATTCAGTTATGTGTTTAATCGAAACACTTACATAGACATAAGTGTTGAATCTAATTAACCAGTTGTGATAACCAACGACTAAGTACTCCGGTCAATACATAACGGGAGGTTATCGAATGATTATCAATTACAATTACAAACCCTAACCCCATGTCAAATATATCCCAATTACTAGAACTCTCGGGAACTGAATGCTTAGAAATTAAGGTTTAAATAAATGCAATTGTTTACAACTAATAAATCAAATCAAAGGTGAAAAGCATCGAATGCTTAGATCACCGATTTAAACGATTGTCACAGACACATAAAATTATCCAACTTACAAAAACCCTCCATCTGGAGGAAACCACTAGGAGACTAGCCGCTCATGTTGGGTTGTTGATCTTCAATAACTTGAATCCTCATTAAAATCATCATCTTTATTATAATATAATATAACAAAAGATGTCTTGGATCAGAATCGGATTCCCTGTGGAGATAACAAATCTAAAAGACATGTTCTCTTTTATTAAAAGCTGTCCGGGTAGCAAAACTTGGAGGAAGGTGGTCCTCATGATCGCCATCGCAACTGTATGGAGAATATGGATCGAAAGAAACAAGAAGGCTTTTGATGACGTCTTCGTTCCGATCTCAGCGTCGATCAACCAAATAAAAGAACATGCTTTTCTTTGGGTTTGCAACCGGTCAAATCTGAAAGCGCCGAAGTGGGAAGACTGGACAGTTTTTAATATTCTCGATTCTTTGTAATTGCTTTCTGTTGTTTTGTGTGTTCTGTTTGTTCTCAGCTTCTTGCTGGCCTTTATAAATATATATAAAGTGTGTTTTTGCCGTTCAAAAAAAATATATATATATAACAAAAGATGACAAAATTAATAAATCATAAATCCATAAAAATCTCGCTCCCCAATGCTCGTTGATGTTGATGATGTTCTTTGAGAGTTGTGATGTTGCCTTGACTATTGATGCCTGTGATGATGATGATGATGTAATGTTAAGAGCAATTCTCAAAAGTCCACACTTCCTTGTTGTTGTCGGCTGCCCTATATTTTGACTTTCATCTACTGGCACACAGGTTCTTGGACTTTATGTTTCCTTGAATCTTTCACTCATGAATCTTTATATCAACCGAATAAACTCTTAACTTTATTCTCGCACTACCATATCCCATCCAACGCTTTCAACTTCATCTTTAACCATTATAAGAGCACCGAATTACATGCTTTACCTGCAAATCATCAAACTCTCATAGTCATCTCATTCTAAGCAAGTAAACACATTAAATACACATAAAACATCATATTTAAACACTCTAAAGCTCGGGTTTCATCCTCTCCATCATTCGTTCACTTTGACCATCTGTCTGTGGGTGATAAGAAGTGCTCATATCGAGACACGAACCGAACAATTTGTGCATCGACTGCCACAAATCCAAAATGAAACGCGGGTCACGATCAAAGATAATAGAGGTTGGCACCTCGTGCCTAGAAACCACTTCCTTAAGATAAACAGCAGCTACTTGTGAGAACTTATCTGTTTCCTTGATTGCTAGAAAATGTTTTGACTTCGTGACACGATAAACGATCACCCAGATGGTATCGTTTCTGTTTTGAGTTCTCGGCAGACCCGTGACGAAGTCCATGGCAACCTGCTCCCATCTCCACATGGGTATTTCAGGTTGTTGAAGTAGACCTGAGGGTTTCTGATATTCCACTTAAACTTTAGCACAAGTCATGCACTTACTTACGTAAGTCGCGATGTGAGCCTTCATCTTCGGCCACCAGTACAAAACCTTGAGACCCTGATACATCTTATCTGAACCCGAGGGAGAGAAAGAAAGGTCTAGGGTTTGTTAATTGTAAACTTCCGTAAGCTGTGCGAATACAAAATAGATATGACCGAACCGTGCTTAGCTTTACTTGGGCCGAAAGCCCATACGACAGCCCATCCCCTTGATGAAATTCATTCTTCGTTGGGTAAGGTGACAACGAAGAACAAGTGGGTGACGAAATTCCATTCTTCGTCGGGTTAGTGGGCCATTTTCCGTCGAGCCCATATACAATGTTCTTCGTCAAGCCCATATGCCATGTTATGTTCTCATTACACATAAACATTAAACGATACTATACTATACTTAGCCAATTAATTACTCAAGACATCACATAGACAAATTGTAATCAATACAGGATTATAAAACAAGTGGTTCGTAGAAAAAGACCTTGAAATCTCGTGTTGTCACATCATCCCCAACTTGAAAGAAATTTCATCCCGAAATTTGATAAGCATTCAAAATAGCACGACGTTAGATCAGGGTGACTGTATATTTTCCACGGGTGCCACATCATCCCCAACTTGAATGGGAATTTTGTCCCGAAATTCCCTAGTTGCATTAGATTTAGATTTGTCAGCTGGGAATAAGTGAGGGTACTTGAGCTTCATCTGATCCTCGCATTCCCATGTGAACTCCGATCCACGTCTTGAGTTCCAAAGAACCCTCACGATCGGAATTCGACTATGCTTACGGACCATGACTTCCCCATCCATAATCTCTATTGGTTCTTCGACAAACTGCAACTTGTCGTCAATCTTTAGCTCTTGAAACAGTACCACAAATGTTTCATCAGATAAACACTTCTTCAGTTGCGACACGTGGAAAACATCATGAACGTTACCAAACTCAGTAGGTAACTCTAACTTGTAGGCCACTTTACCAACTCATTCCAGAATTTTGAATGGCCCGACATAATGAGGGTTAAGCTTGCCGCGCCTTCCAAAACGTACCACACCCTTCCAGGGTGAGACTTACAACATAACACGATCGCCTACAGTGAATTCCAAGGGCTTCCTACGCATATCAGCGTAGCTTTTCTAACAGCCGCGCGATGCTGCCATTCGATTTCTGATCTGAATGATCTTCTCTGAAGTTTCAAGCACAAGTTCTGGACCTGTGATCTGGCTGTCACCCACTTCAGCCCAACAGAGGGGTGAATGACATTTTCGTCCGTACAACGCTTTGAATGGAGCTGCCTGGATACTGGTATGGTAACTATTGTTGTAAGAAAACTCGATCAAAGGTAAATGTTTCTCCCAACCCTTGCCAAAATCAATCACGCACGCTCGCAGCATGTCTTCAAGCGTCTGGATGGTTCGCTCACTTTAACCATCCGTCTATGGGTGATAAGAAGTGCTCATATCGAGACGCGAACCGAACGATTTGTGCATCGACTGCCACAAATCCAAAATGAAACGCGGGTCACGATCAGAGATAATAGAGGTTGGCACCCCGTGCCTAGAAACCACTTCCTTAAGATAAACAGTAGCTAGTTGTGAGAACTTATCCGTTTCCTTGATTGCTAGAAAATGTGCTGACTTCGTGAGACGATCAACGATCACCCAGATGGTATCGTTTCCGTTTTGAGTTCTCGGTAGACCCGTGATGAAGTCCATGGCAATCTGCTCCTATTTCTACATGGGTATTTCTGGTTGCTGAAGTAGACCCGAGGTTTCTAATATTCCACTTCAACTTTAGCACAAGTCAGGCGCTTACTTACGTCAGTCGTGATCTGAGCCTTCATCTTCGGCCACCAATACAAAACCTTGAGATCCTGATACATCTTATCCGAACCCGGATGAACAGAGTATCGAGACTTGTGCGCTTCGTCCATCACAATCTCTCTAAGATTTCCAAACAAAGGGATCCATATTCGTTCCATGAAATAGAGAATACCATCAGATCTCTCTACCAGCCGCTTTTCCATGCCCGTAAGTACTCTGCTTCAATGTTTTCCTCTTTTAACTCTTCGGTTTGTGCAGAACGGATCTGGTCAGGCAAGTTAGAATGGATGGTGAGCTGCAAGGCGCGAACACATTTGGGTTTCGATTCCTTTCGACTAAGGGCATCAGCTACAACGTTAGCCTTACCCGGGTGATACTTAATGGCACAATCGAAATCGTTTAAGAGTTCTACCCAGCGACGCTGTCGCATATTCAATTCCTTCTGGTCGAAAATATGCTGGAGACTCCTGTGATCGGTGTAGATGGTGCATTTGGTACTGTATAGATAGTGCCTCCAGATTTTCAACGCGAAAACCACGGCTCCCAACTCTAAATCGTGAGTCGTGTGATTCCTCTCGTGAACCTTCAACTGCCGAGAGGGGTAGCTATCACCTTCTCGCGTAGCATCAACACGCAACCGAGACACTGAATGGAAGCATCACAATATACCAAAAAATCTTCTGTACCTTTAGGTAAAGATAAGATCGGTGCACTGCAGAGCTTCTGTTTTAACAACTGGAAAGCCTCTTCTTGTTTTGTTCCCCATGAGTATACAACGCCTTTCTTTGTTAACGAGGTAAGAGGTTGAGCGATCTTCGAGAAGTCTTTGATAAATCTTCGATAGTCCCCAGCAAGACCAATAAATTGTCGCACCTCCGAAGGAGTCTTCGGTGCGGTCCAATTTCTTATAGCATCAATCTTAGCGGGATCCACGTGTATCCCAGACTCATTCACAATGTGGCCAAGGAAGTGTACCTCTCGAATCCAGAAGTCACACTTAGAGAATTTCGCGTAGAGCTGCTCCTTCCTCAGAAGCTCCAAGATAAGACGCAAGTGTCGCTCGTGATCCTCCTTGCTCTTTGAATAGATCAGAATGTCGTCGATAAACACGATAACGAAGTCGTCAAGATACGGCTTGCACACACGGTCCATGAGGTCCATGAAGACCGCTGGTGCGTTCGTCAACCCAAACGGCATAACAAGAAACTCATTGTGCCCATACCACGTTCGAAAAGCCGGTTTAGGAACATCCTTCTCTCGGACTCTCATCTGATGATAGCCCGATCTTAAATCGATCTTCGAGTAGAAACTTGACCCTTGCAACTGGTCAAACAGATCGTCGATGCGTGGCAGAGGATAGCGGTTCTTGATAGTCACTTTGTTGAGCTCCCGATAGTCTATACACATACGAAAGGACCCATCTTTCTTCTTTACAAACTGAACTAGGGCTCCCCAAGGCGAAGAACTGGGTCGAATAAAACCTCTATCCAACAGTTCTTGAAGTTGATTTGATAACTCTTGCAACTCTACGTTGCAGTAAGAGACACGCGATGGTTTTCGTACATCACGTGTGTGTTCGATCGGTCCGGGTTCGTGTGTTCATTGTAGGAAGACGTCCTTACAGATGCGCATCAATTAATACATGCAAAAGATAATGATAAAGAGCCTGAAACCACCACATGAACATGAAATAAAAAGTGTTACATACAACCACAAATAAACTACTGAGGCGGTGGTGGCGGGTAATCCCGAGGCATGGGTGCAAGATTTGTCCTTGTCCTCTCAGCAATCGTCTGAACTGAGTCTATAACCCAGCCCATAGTTATCTCCGACCTCTACATAAACAAAGCACTAGCAACTTCAACGCCACCACCTCTAGCATGACCAACTCCAGCATCACCACCATGAACAGCAACTCCCTAAGTAGCAGCAGCATCACCACCAGTGGCATGAACATCCGCAAGACCACCCCTAGGCCCCTACCTCTACGACATCTAACATCATGCCCTAGACCAAAACGTATAGGTAAGGGTGTTTAACCTCTAACAATCTAGGGCCAGTTGGTGTATCACGAAGAATCTCCATCTGAACTAAGGTAGATCTACGGATATGCTCTATAAGGGCAACCAGTGTCAAATGTTGCCACTCCTGTGCACCTATCAACTCCAACCTATGTGTTATTTTCGTAATCCAAACGCCACCACCTATACCAGTCTGAGGAGTACGTGACCTATGCAAAGCAAAATAAGAAGCAAGCTTGTAGGCAAGCTGGACTAGTTGTCCATTAATCAAACATCGCACAGAGAAGGAGTCGGTCAATGTGCATCTCTCTGTGCTCTCTCTTCTACAAGTGATAGACTGGCAAACTATACAGTAAACAAACTGAATGAACAATTCATGGAACCACTGAGCACAACTATCCCTATGGCAAGAGTAATTTGCCACCGTGATCCACCACTCCTGCAACTACTCCTGTGAAACTTCTATCTGCCTAAGCTCATCCATCAACACCCTACCATCATCACACTCAAACTATGTGTATAACCAGTCGCGAACGCCCACTATCCCATAGTCAAACTAACTAGCTAACCCCCTAACCTAAACATAATTGTATCCCTTACATCTTAACCAACATACTCGCTCTGAAAAGAGAAGGTAGCGTAGAACTCCAAACACAAGTCCTTATAAACCGGTTTCCTACAACCTAGCAACGTCAATCACCTAGGTGTGCACGTATCCATAACCCTCTATCGAATCCCAAGCTGATCAACCAAATCCAATGAATAGTCCTCATAGGAATGCACTCGTGACCTACCAACCTACGCAGAAAACTATGCTCTTGAGACCTGAGGCGAACTGTAATTCGGACCAAATGGATGGTCCGGCTGCCCCTACAACTACGGCTCTACACTCTTGCGTCAAAGTTGATATCGTTCCACCATGAGTGCCACCACAATTCAGTTTATTCAACCATCTTTCAAACCAAACAAGATTATTTCTTGAAATATGAACTCTTTCATATCATATCCCAAATCCAATTTCTTAAAGTAACATATTTTAGTTATTTAAAAATATGTATAAAAACAACCAAAACGCCCTTTAAAATTGTCACAAAACTTAATATAACCTGAATTGAATGATAGCAAGAAAATGATCAAAGAGTATGTGTGAAACTGCCGGTGGTCCATGGAACCGACGTTGATCATTACTTTTGTGAAAGGTGCTTCATGGACACAAAATTTCCCTCACACGTCTCTTGGTTCCTTCTCATCCATGCATGCAAACTATGGATTTATGTGAACCACGTGTATGTACACCTCAAATATAATATTTTTCTTTTTTCTATAAAAAGTTATGGTGTAAATAAATCGAACTACGCCAACGACTAATCCTATCTTTGGTTCAATTTATGCTAAAAACCTCGTAATCAACTAGCTTTAGACCTAAAGCTAGTACTCGGCTCATAAATAATTTCTAACCCACCTACCATTTAGTTAACAATTTTCAATAATATATAATACTTAATACATTTGTAAATTTTATTTTATTTATTAAAATAGAAAATGTTATTTGCTTGTATATACTTTGATTATATAAAATTATAATATTTATCAAGTGCGTATATAATATATTAAATAAAAGTTATCAAATTTATACAGGTTCATGAAGCAAATCAAAATCTATATATAAGGTTGCTTAGGTTTAAGCTTGTTTATTAAAAATGCAACATTTTAAGGTTCATAATTTAAACTTAGTTTTTTTTTTTTTTACGTAAAATTTGGATCACTGACGGACCACCGGAGTATCATCGTGCCACCAGTGGAACCAGCCGATCATATCCATCTCCACTAGACATAATGCCTATACATCAATTCAGTAGGAAACCCAATAAATATGGGAAAACCCTCTTAGGGAATGGAACCCAGGACCTATTTAACGGGTTGATATCAAGTAGCTCACTTACTAAATAAAAGAAAATATATTATTATAACTATCAAATTTATCTTAATCATACACCTATATTGTAAATAATTCAAATGTCGATTAGGATAAAAGTGACATCTCTAAGTGCGGCCTTAAAAACAGTTAGCACTACAAAAAGTAATTTAGGTTTTTTTTATGTAATACACTTTTCTAGGTTTTGCTCTATATACACTCTTTAATAAAGTTTTTATCTCCTCATCGTTTTTCACTTTTAATTATAAAACTAGTATTTAGGACCCGTGTTTTGCGATGAGACCGTTAAATCAAACAAAAAGTAAACGTAAAAAACGTTGCACCATGCACGCGCGTTGCAGCGCATTTTACCTCACAAAATTTAGACTGAAACATTAAACATAGAAAATAATAACTAAGTCGGCTTAGGACCCGCAAGTTATGACGGGGTCGTTAAACCACCAAAAAATAAACATAAAAAATGAACCACACACGCGCATTGCAGCGTTTTTACTCGCAAGGTTTAGACCGAAACCCAAAACAACAATTTTGTAAAAGATGAAACTATAAGGGACTAAAGTCAAAAGTGAAAAACTGTTGGGATTAAAAATGAAAAGTGAAAACGAAATGGGTTAAATACCAAATGATGAAAATTATAAATGAAAACTAAAGAGGTCGATGTGTATAAAAATAAAACTTGCGAGGTCGAAAGAAGTAAATAAATTGAATAGTAAAAAGCTTTAACAAAGTACAACAACAACCATACCCAGTAAATCCCACAAATAGCAAAGCTACTTATAGGGTCTGGGGAGGTGGGATGTTGATAGACCTTGTCTCTATCCATAGGGATAGAGAGGCTGCTTCCAGAGAGACTCTCGGCTCGAAAACGAATAGCATACCAACATACCAAGTCAAAGAATCTAGAAATAAGAAGTTAACCATACCAAGGAAGTGGTCAGAGTGACATAATATAATGTAAATCATGTATAATAGCATACAACATCATTTGGGCATAAACACAAGAAGGCGATCACCGGAAAAGTCCCTTAAAGAGTAAGGAAAACCTACGTCCCTAAAATACACCTAAGACTATACTGCAACATCTTTTAGAAGTCCTTAACCCTAATCCTACGCCTCCACGAAGTCCTATCTTGGACCATGTCCTCAGAAAGATGCAACTCTAGTAAATCATGTCTAATCTGCTCATCCCATGTCAGTTTGGGTCTGCATCTTCCTCTCCTCCCCTCCACAGTAAGAGTTTCCACTACTCTAACTGGTGCCGTCATTTCCCTCCGCTTCACATGCCCAAACCATCTCAATTTCCCCTCCTTAATCTTCTCCGATATACTAGCCACTCATAATCTTTTCCTAAAAACCTCAAACAAAGTATTTTTGCTAAATTAAATAAAAAATTAAGGATGGATAGTTGTGGTTCTCTTGCTTTTTGTATAAAAGGTGATAAAATTGCTAGACCATTAATCTTTTAGTGCTAATATAATGTTTAAATAGTTTTAATTTCTTTCTGAAATTAACTTTCTATATGCACAATATATCATAAAAATCTATACTTTCTATAGAAGGAGAAAATCTAGTGACATAAGAAAAGCTGAGGCGGCAGCCATAGAGGCTGTCCAATAGGGCTTTTCTTATGGTATTACTGCATCTTAAACCTTAATATATAAAATCACTATAATTTTCAAAGGTCTGGCCCATATCCAAATTTCAAAGGTCTGCCCAACATTGAAAATTCAAACGTCTTCCCACATACAAAAGGGCAACTATTTATACACACTTCAAACCTCTGCACATAACTTCTATCCATATTCAAAATTCAAAATCCTGGCTCCAAATTCAAAATTCAAACTATATATGAATCTGGCTCCCTATAAATAACATATATGAATCTGGCTCCATATTCAAATTTCAATTCATCTCTCTCACTCATATTTGCGAGCATATATATCTCTCTCTCTCTCAAATGCATAGCTCTCATGATTCAGCCGGTTAATCTCCGATTACAGTTCTTTGTTCGAACATTTGTTGATTCTGTTTACACATTATCCTTCCAATATCATTGTTCCAATATCATTGCTCCAACATCGTTGTTTCAGTGAAGCTCTGTTTCACACATCAACGTTTCAACATCGACGTTGCAATATCATTGTTGCAACATCGTGAAAAGTTGCATGTTCTACCTTCTTTGATGGGAGAGTTGCCTTGTTCCAACATCGTTAAATGACAATGAAGCTTTTCTTATGTCACTTGGTTTTCTCCTTTTATAGAAAGTATAGATAGATTGTTGCAACATCATGAAAAGTTATATGTGTTACCTTCTTTAATGGGAGAGTTGCATTTTAGGTTTGTGGTTTATTTTTATTAACTGTAGTTTAATTTGATTAGGAAGAAACAAGTGTTGATAATATTGATAGTTTCTATTAACAGTCACATTTTAGAGTATGTTAACATCCATATTGATAGTATTAAATTAAATGCATATACATAGAAAGATATAAATGCATAAACTATTACACACTACAATTAACACTTGCAAGGATTTTGTATACTCTCGCCTTTCTCCATGTGACTTCATTCTCTCTTTTGTTTTTCAGATCGGTTAGCATGTCGCAGATTTTCTGATCCTGTTTTAGTAGTTGTGACACAAACTCTTTTGCATTCTTCTAGAAATCTGATAGAGGAGAGTGGAGGATTTCATCAAGTAATGCTATGTTGTTCAAGGTTTTGTTGTAATTATTGTCACTGATTATACCGACTTTTCTGTTTAGTTCCTCATCTGATCTTTTTTCTTTAAGTGACCAGATCAAGAATTGTGTTTTAACACCGCTGGTGTCTGACCAGTGGTAGAAGCATCTGTTTGCCATCTTTATTTTTGTTGGATTTACTGATTTTGATTTGTTTTTGACAGACAGTGATTTTTAAGACAATTTGTTGATGTTTTGAATCAAACTAATCATCGGTGTTTTATAGTGTTTAAAACGCGTCTACGTGGTAAATGAAGAGGTTAATTGGAATTATGATAGCCTGTTTTTTTATTTGAAGCTTTAAAGTTTGTCCCTTGGGTTTCTTGATATTTAATTTTATAGTTTTCCCATAAAAGCTGGGGTTTGAAAAGGTTTTTGCAGTAACAGGCTGGTGTTTTGAAATATAAATTTATATGTTTATAACACGTTTTACTTGGTTGGATTCTTAAATGTACAATGAGTTTAAATCTGATATTTTGGGCTGTTAGATATTTCACCATATAAACACATTGCCACTTCAGCTGCTTTTCATTACGTTTTGCTACGAAGATAACATTCTTTCACATTACTTGAGTAGTATATAAGTTAAAATGGCGCCATACACCTCTACAGGGTCTGGTGATTTAAAGCAGTGCTTTATCAGGAAAATTGAGGTACAGGTGTATGAGGATAGGGCTACTCTTCAAGAGCTGAAGAGACGTTTTGATGGACTGCATGTTGGTCTGTTCACGAGAGAGCAGGTTTCCAGAAACCTGATGCGGATGCCTTCAACTTCCGTTCGTGACCTTTGTGTTGTCAGTAATACAGAGTGTAATGATAGAGACGTGGAGTTCATGGCGATGCTCAAGGATATACTTTGATAGGTTCAGCAATCGATGGAGTTGAAGCTAAAATTTCTTAATTCTTGGTGTTATTGTTAGATTTTAAAGTTTCGTTGTTCATTGTGTTATGCAATTGTTGATATTTTAATGTCATGAATAAGTGAATGCAATTGTTTTCCTATTAATCTTTGTTGTTGCTTTTTACTTTTATTTATTTAGTGTCTGAGTTTGATTTAGATTATGTTAATGTTGAATTGTGTGTGAACAGATGTTTGGTAAGTCAACAGAGGTTTGAAAGGATTAAAGGTTGGTTTAAGGTGAACAGATGAGTGCAAAGACAAAATAATGTATAAAATTTAATCATCAATAAAAGATTTTTGAAGAATTTGCTCCTCAAAATTACAAACACATCAGTATTTATTGTTGGAAAAGGTCTGTTGTAGCTATAAAAGGTTAAAGAGAACATTTGCTGATGAAGAAAGTCTGAAGAAGAAAAGGTCTGCTATGGGCCAACAGATGTTAAAGAACAACAGATGATATTCAAATTATGTTGCTCAACAGAGGTCTTTATAGTAACAGTGGTTAGGATAATAGCAGATGTTGGGAGTTTGTTAGATTATGTTGATGTTGAATTATGTGTGAACAGATGTTTGGTAAGTCAACAGAGGTCTAATAGGATTAAAGGTTGGTTTAAGGGTGAACAGATGAGTGCAAAGACAAAATAATGTATAAAATATGATCATCAATAAGAGTTTTTTGAAGAATTTGATCCTCCAAATTACAAAGAGTTAATACTTGCTGTTGTAAAAGGTCTGTTATAGCTAAAGTCTGGCAAAAGAGAGCATCTGCTGATGAAGAATGTTTGAAATCGCAAAGGTCTACTATGGGCCAACAGATATTAACAAACAACAGATGATATTAAAAATTATGCTGCACCATAGAGGTTTTAATAGTAGCAATGGTTAAGCTAATAGCAGATGTTGGGAGTTTGTTAGGCTATTAGATGTTGCTCACTAGGTGAACATTGTAATTGTAATCTTTGTATAAGCATGCTGCTGACATCATTCTTCACATTCTTACGAAACAACTGTTTATCCTAATGACTGTTGATTTACCACTGCTGAATAAATTTTAATCCTATTAATCTTTGTTGTCGCATTTTACTTTTACTTATTTTAGCAAGCATAAGTATTATTATATAGTTTTGAATATCATCTGAGGATTGCAGACCGATATTGATGTAGATGTGTAATTGTGTCTGAGTTTGATTTAGATTATTTTGATGTTGAATTATGTGTGAACAAATGTTTGGTAAGTCAACAGAGGTTTAATAGGATTATAGGTTGCTTTAAGGGTGAACAGATGAGTGTAAAGACAAAATAATGTATAAAATTTGATCATCAATAAGAGTTTTTTGAAGAAGATAATCCTCCAAATTACAAAGAGTCAATACTTGCTGTTGAAAAAGGTCTGCTGTAGCTACAGTGTGGCAAAAGAGAGCATCTGGTGATGAAGAATGTCTGAAATAAGCCACAAAGGGCTGCTATGGGTCAACAGATGTTAACGAACAACTGTTTTTCCTAATGACTGTTCATCATTCTTTTCATTCTTATGAAAGAACTGTTTATCCTAACGACTGTTCAATTACCACTGCTGAAAACAACTGCTGAAAGGTATTGTTTGTTGTCAAAACTTTTGTTTATCCTAGTGACTGTTGATTTACTATTGTTTCCAACCTCTGTTGTTGCCCAACAGAGGTTTCCAAATAATTTGTCATCCATTATTAGAAGTGCTTAGCTTCAAATCATGATCATAAAAGCATTCCTCTCATTTTAATGAGAAAAAAGTTTGTTATTCTGGTGCATATATTTCCATTTCTATTTTATCTTCTTCCATTGTGATCATCTTAACTGTCACAACAATCATAACTTCTATTTATGCTAACGACTTGTAACACCCCAAAACCCGAATGTTTATATTTGTCGTATGTTCCTATATGACATAGCATGAAATAAATAACTACGCTATTTAACCTAGTTAAGTGTGTGGTCAAAAGTATTAAATGACGAAAGTTGTGCCAAATATGTTTTAGTGGCAAACACGAGGGACTAAACTGGGATAAAATGAAAGTTGAATTATCAACTTAAAAGAAATCAACACACACACAAACACACACTTCGTGTGTGTTCGTGAATATTCAGGAGCTCTAAAGAGCCAAACCCTAATCAAGAAAGATCATCAAATTGAAAGGCTAGATGAAGATTAAATTCATAACCGAGCATGGATTAATGATCACCTATACAAGGGGATCATGAGGTATGTTCTAAAACTTAGATTGGTGACCTTGTATGAAGTGGGTTATGTTTAATCCGTGAAATTGGTTGAAATTAGAATGAATACTTGTTGATGATAATATGTTGAAGATGAATCATGGATAAATTTTAGTTATTTTGGATGAATTAGAATGAAACCCATGCATGAATGTGAAGAGGATGATCATGAAGAAGTTGTAGATGTTATATTGTGATTTTGTGATGAGCAAGGTATTATATGATAGGTTTTGATAAACAAACTTGATGTGAAATTGATGATTATGAGGTCTTGTTTGAATGTGGTGGTTCATGAGATGAAGTTGGGAAAAACATGCTCAAAACACTTGTACATTATGCTTAGAAAGTGGTAAGCACACCAAGTGTTCGATAAAATGCTTAGGTGAAAATGATAAGTGAAATTTGTATGCTAGCAATGGATAATTATATGTAGAATGTGATAATGATGTAATAGTTAATAGGTTTGCAAAAGGAATGTGTTTTAGATGGATTACAAGTGGGAAATTAGTGTGATAAGATGATACGGTAAGATACTTGCATTAGAAAGTTGTACTACATGCTTTGAGGGTGTGATGCACACCGTATGTGGGATTAGGTGTTTGATCATAACTAGTAAATAATCATGTACTAAATATTAAGTGTGTGAACTCACTAGCGAGTAAAGAAGGTGGAGTTCTGTAAATGGGTTAATTTATAATGTGTTGGTCAATTGGTAGGACCATGAAGAATTCGCATATGTAGGATTTACTATGTGATTATATGTGGATACAACTAGGTGACCATGTGGTATGTGCGTCAGCACATGAGTATGAAATGCACACGATGTTATTACTATGGTCTACCTTATTAAGAATAACAATTTGAAGGTATACATGTAAGTTAGATCGTTGACTTTTGAAAGTCAATAGTGTATGAATGTAATGGATGGGCTTTTGAACACAAATGTTAGAGTAGAGAATTAGTGTGTCATGTACTAGATGATTTATGTGCTATGTATGATGGTAATCAGATTGCGTGAAATTTGAATAAGGTAACTATTGATATGTGTCTCATGTATGCGAAAATGTGACTAATGGAAGTCAAATAATGTGTAAATAAAAGGAAATGAATGTTTGTATGTATGATCACATATGCTAACTTTGATACGAACGTGATGACATGTAAGGAAAGGAATCGTATCAATTGACTCAAGCACGAAGGGCTAGGGCGGCGAGATGAGGAAGGAAGTAAGCTCTAATATGCACGCTTAAGGTAAGTGACTTCCGAATCACTTATTAGTAGGTTTAGGGAGTTATTTATTGCTTATAAATGTGAAAAGGTCATGTATGATAAATTAATAAATGGAAATACTAAGGTAGGAATGATTGTCGGGGCTGAAAGTAGCTAGTTACATCAGAAATAAAATGGTGGAATCGAACGGGTCGAATAATGGCATGAAGGATCTTTAAGCCTTTTTCTTATGATTCAGCTTTTGATGTGAGTTAGGATGGTGAACGGATCCGTAATTAAATTCCGGATGCACAGAAACAAGAATTACACAAAACGGACGCTTAGCTCAAAAGTTATGTAAGTTTCAAGTTGAGTTTTAGTTGAAAACATAGCTGGGCACTTTATGCAGCAGCAAAGGGAAGTATTCTGCCGAAATAGGGTTGTCGCGCTACGCGACAGAAATTCAGTTTCGCCGTCGCGCAACGCGACAGATGTCGCGCCCTGCGACCGTCCGGGGTAGGGGCTGTCGCGCCCCACGAGAGCCAGTTAGCTGGAAAATCTTTTTTTTTTATGTTCGTTTCAGCTAGAATGTTCACTCAACAGTTGGAACATTCACTCGTCAGCAAGAATGTTCACTCAACAGTTGCAATGTTCACTCGTCAGCAAGAATGTTCACTCATAAGTAAGAACGTTCACTCAAAGTATGTGTGGGAAAGAAATAAGTTTGAGGATATGTGTGTGTATAGATCTACCTACATGTTAGTGACGGAATCCATAGGTAAGCATGAATATAAATGAACATGCACGTAAGTTTGTACGTATGAGACTTATTTATATGGACGTTTGTGACTAGGATATGTTAGTAAAATTATATGGGAATGTAAGTGGTATGTAATAGCTTGTACGTATGTATGTGTGCATGTATGAATGTGTGCGTATATATGTAGGTGTATATGTTTTTGTATATGTATGATTTATGAATGTATGCATGTATGGATGTAATATGCTATGAATGCATGTAGGAATTAGTATACATATACGAATGCGAGATGTTATAAATGTATGAAGGAATGGTTTCATTATGTTTGGGCATTGACGTTGCTAATGGTGTGCCTTGAAGTTGAAATGTAATGCAGGTAAAAGAACATTAGGTTCATGAGGTATCGAAGTCGAACTCGGAATGAGAAAATACGAGAGGATAGTTGAATGAATCAAAGTTTATATTGTTGAATGATATTTGATATTAAATTACATGAGAATAATGTCGTATGATGTTGTTAACGACTAATGGCTAAGTTGTATGTGATGTCCACAGGTACTACACAGATTTCTTCTACCACAAACGAAGAGAAGCGGACATAGATCGAGTCGAGAGCAAGGATTGTACGGAAAAGAACGGTCACATTACTTTAATTATGTAACGCCTTAAAGTGTTAATTGAAAGTGAATGTTGTATATTTCTTTTAGTTAACGTTTGACATTCCGTATTTGAGCCTTCATGTAAGAAATGTGTCTAATAGAGAAAGAAATTTTTTAGGGCTCTTTTTCCGCCGCGTCGTTTTTTTTAAGTTATTACGTGTGAGGGCGTTTCAAGTAACTTATGATGTTCCTAACTTATGTTGTTGGCCAATAGAGGTTTCCAAACAACTGTCATCCATTATCACAAGAGAGGTTCTAACGTGGGCATATGTTAGCCATCGTATATTTGTAACTACTGCCACGTCAGCATTCACTTAGTTACAAAAGTGTTGGTTATATAATTATTTTAAACATATTTAATTTTAATATATTTATATATAGTATAAATATTACAATTTTATCCCTTAATTTTAATATATTTAATTTTAATTAACTGCACATTGATGTGTGCAAAATGCAACATATAAATTACATCAAATGAGGCATAAAACTAACCCATTTTTAGTACTAAAGTTGGAAAAAGTGTGCTTTTGTCTTCCTTTTGTATTTTCAGGGTTAAATGAGCTTAAATGAACAAAATAAGCAAAAATGCAGCAAAATCTAACAATAATACAAGAAAAGGAATAAACGTGTCATGTCTGACCCCTCGACAGCATCTTCCCAAGCAAAAACAAGACATCAGAAGGCTGAACACGCCACGTGCTAAGTGAGCACGGGGGCGTGCCCAAGTGTCTACAGAAAAGACAAAGTTGTAGAAGCTTCTATTTCCCAACACGGGGGCATGGCCAGTGGACACTGGGCCGTGATCAACGCACTGTTCGCAGAATCTAGGCAAATCTTGATAGTACAGATACGCTTATGCACACGGGGTCGTGCCCAGCGGACACAGGGGCATGGTTAACTAATGCAGACAAACTGCAATTAATGAAGAAAGAGAAGATGGGTGGACACAGGGCAGTGTCCGGGCTTCTGTGCAGGATATAAATAGGGGTGCTTGGCTCACTTGTAAATCATCCCTTGGCAAACCACCTCTCTCACACTTCACCCACCCACCACCACCATCACAACCCACATCCACCACCATCATCCATCATAGAGTGTGTGAGTAGTCTCGGGATCCAAGATTGATCGTAAGAGTTCTTGACAATCAAAGGCCATGTTTGCCTAAGTCTCTTACATCACTTGGTGAAGACAAGCATTTAGTGTAATACATTTTATTTTTAATCTTTTCGCACTTTTTTTTGGTTATGTATTAATGACTTTAATAACTAGTTTCTTATGTTGAAGGTGAATCTTCCTTATCATTTGTCCGTAGTGTCTTGGCATTAATTTACTGTCTATATCAAATAAAAGATTTTCACCATTCATATCTCCACGGTCTATATGGAGATATATTGGCTACCTGGTCGGGGGTTAAGGAAATAGTATGATAAGCGTCTTGCCTTGTTCAGTGTATAGATCCTGCAAAGACCTGGGTCAAGTTTAGTATGACCTCCTTCAATACCCACTGGTTGGATGGCGGGGGTCCGAACTCCTTGATCCCCTCATATGTAAACTACTATTAAAACTTTAACCCGGCTACTTAGTATTGTATCCCTGCTGACTCAAACTACTTAGTCGAGGGTAACGTCACCTTCAAAAGAGGGGCCTACCACAATACGCATTAATAACTTAATTAATTATCTTTCAATAATCCAACCCTTTAGGATTGTATCCTTGCTGACTCAAACTACTGGGTTGAGGGTAACGTCACCTTCAAAAGAGGGGTCTACTACTATAACTAAGATAATCTCTTAAAAAGTGCAAAAGTGCGGAAATAATCAAAGGTTACACTAAAGGCGAGTCGGATCCAAGTGATTCATCTTGTCTATTTGTTTTTATTTTTTTTTTATTTTCAGCATTTTTAGTTAGTTTTATTTTCTTATTTTTAAAAACATTTTTCTAAATTTTTTATTTGATTAGACGTTGAGGATAAACCGGTACTAAAAGCTCTTGTGTCCTTGGACGACCTCGGTATCTTACCAACACTATACTACGCTCACGATGGGTGCACTTGCCCATATGTGTGTTTAGGGTTAGTAAATATCGTGTTTTATAAATTTAAAACTTGACTAAAGTGTTAAAAAGGGCTTAAAATATACTTAAATACCTATCACACTCGACACGCATCAAGTTTTTGGCGCCGCTGCCGGGGACACAAGGATTTTAATAAAGCTTAAAATCGATGGGCTAATTAGTTTTTCAAAACTTTTTTTTTAAAACGCGCGCATTTTTCTACATTTTAGTTAATTTTGCATTTACAGTAGCCTGAACACGGGGCCGTGCTCACTGAACACGCCTTGTGCTCCACAAAACTAGTAACTTTTATTAAAACGCCCAGATACAGATTCTGAACACGGGCCGTGCTCACTGAACACGGGGCCGTGTCCAGCCTCTGTTTCCGTTTTAATTTTTGTTTTCTGGTCTTGAGACTCTGTTGTGGTCTGCTGAGTGATTCTTATGGATCAATACTCAGGAGATTACAACTACACCTATGAGGAGGATGATTATAGGGAAGATTATTGCACCAATTACGGTAACACTCACTCGGTACAATATTGTGACTTATTTCAACCATCCACTTCATACACCTACTATGAAGACCCAAGGTATAAACCTCCTCCCTCATACTCATATTTTGATGAACCAAGGTATGAGCCTACATACTCATACTTTGAGGAACCAAGATATGAGCCACCACCTTCATATGCTTATTATGAGGAACCATGGCGTGAAGAACCCACCTCATATGAGTATTATGAAGAACAAACTTACAACCCTTATCCATCATATACTTACAATGAAGAACAATGGTGTGAACCATCTACTTCCTATGAGTATTATGAGGAACAAAGGATCGAACATCCGGATTCAAGCTTTGAGGATCCCGGTCCTTACACTATCACCGACATAGCCGATAGGATAACAGAAAAAAATTAAAACTATCGAACGATGCATAAAAGAATCTCGCGCAAGGGAAGATGAGTCCCGCGCAAGAGAAGAATTAAATAAAGAAGAGATAGTTGAAAATGTAAAAATGGAAGAACAAGTAAGTGAAAAACTGACACATGAGTTAAACAACGAAAAAGGTGAGTCCGACAATGTTAAAATTCAAGAAGAGTCTAATTTTGAAGAAATTAATCTCTTGTCACCTTCTTTCGAAAATCATTGTTTAGTTTCCACTCATGCTAAGTTTTTAAAAGAGTTAAACACTAACACTAAAATTGACGAAACGGTAAGCATTAAGTTAACAAATGATCAAACTTCGCTAATAAAAGAAGATCCATTTGAAATTAACATTACACCGGTTCCATGTTTTTTTCAAAATTCCTTTATTAGTAATATCACAATCGATAAAGATTTTTGTGTTAATATAATGCCAAACTATATTTTCAAAAAATTAAGTATTAGTGATTTTTCTCCACTTCAAATACTCATTTTTCTATCCAATCGGAAAGTAATAAAATCAAAAGGGATAGTTGAGGACGTCTTGGTCCAAACCAGCCAAATGGTAATCCCAACCGACTTTGTCATCCTTGATGACACTCCTCTAGTGTTGGGACGACCCTTTGTAAAAACTCACGAAGCTTTGAAAAACCGGAAGTACAACAATCTATTTATTCAATTAGGGGTATTTAAAAAGAGTGTCGATCTTGAGCGTTCAAAGAAATATCCTTTCGGAAATAATGACCCCATAATTGAAGATGAAGATGAGCCACCCGATACAAGAGAAGAAATTGACCACTTTGTTGAAGAAGAGGTCGCCATAGAACAAACTTTTATAGTTCTTGATCGAAATGAGCAACCAACTAAGGAGTCTCCTAAAGACCCACCTCTTGAGCTCAAAGAACTTCCAAAAGGTTTGGAATATGCTTTTCTAGACAAAGATGGTAAATCACCTGTAATTATTTCATCAAAATTAACTAGTTTAGAAAAAGAAAAATTAATTTCACTTTTTGAAAAAACACAAAAATGCGATCGCTTGGAAGCTTGTAGATATTAAAGGCATTAGTGCTTCCATGTGTACGCACAAAATTTTAATGAATGATGACTATAAATCAGTAATACAACCACAACGTAGAGTAAATCCAAATGTCCAAGAAGTGGTTAAAAACAAAGTCATCAAATTACTTGACGTCGGACCTATTTACCCTATCTCCGATAGTCCTTGGGTAAGTCCCGTCCAAGTAGTTCCAAAGAAAGGAGGTATGACGGTAATAACTAATGAAAGATTATGTATAGATTATCGTCGATTAAATGAGGCAACAAGGAAAGATCACTTTCATTTACCTTTTATTGGTCAAATGCTAGAAAGATTATCCGATCATAAATTTTATTGTTTCTTGGATGGTTTTTCAGGATACTTTCAAATTTCGATAGCACCCGAAGACCAAGAAAAGACAACATTCACATGTCCCTATGGAACTTTTGCTTATCGACACATGCCCTTTGGTCTATGTAATGCCCCCGCAACCTTTCAACGTTGCATGGTGGCCATCTTCCATGACATGATAGAAAAGACAATGGAAGTCTTCATGGACGACTTTTCTATCTGTGGAGATTCATACGGCCAATGCCTCGATAATCTTCAGCGAATGCTATCCCGATGTGAGGAAACTAACCTCGCCCTTAACTGGGAAAAATGCCATTTCATGGTAACGGAGGGAATAGTACTCGTTCACAAAATCTCAAGGGAGGGAATGGAGGTAGATCGAGCCAAAATAAACACTATTTCTCGATTACCACCCCCATCCTCCGTTAGAGCTATCAGAAGTTTCCTAGGACATGTCGGATTTTATAGACGATTTATCAAGGACTTTTCCAAAATCTCAAGGCCTCTAACAAAATTACTTGAAAAAGATGCCCCTTTCATCTTTGACAATGATTGCAATCAAGCATTTCTAACCCTAAAGGAAATGCTAGTCAATGCACCTATCATGATAGCGCCTGATTGGAAATTACCTTTCGAAATCATGTGCAATGCAAGTGACTTTGCAGTTGGAGCCGTCCTGGGACAAAGATGCACAAGAAAATTATACAACAACAGAAAAGGAATTACTAGCCGTGGTATTTACTTTTGATAAATTTCGTTCTTATCTTGTTCTTTCTAAAACAATAGTATATACAAATCATGCAGCCATTCGATATCTCTTCAAGAAGTAGGATGCTAAACCACGTTTGATTCGGTGGATTCTACTCCTCCAAGAATTTGACATTGAAATAAAAGACAAAAGAGGAGCAGAAAACACCGCAGCAGATCATCTTTCGTGCTTAGAAGACCCGGCTTTGGAGGCAACCAGGGACGAGCAAATCAATGAAAAGTTTCCCTAGAAATGGTGGAATACCGAGAAGAGCCATGGTACGCCGACTATGCTAACTATCTTGCTAGCGGTATAGTCGCAAAAGGTTGGCCACATCATCAAAGGAAGAAATTCTTTGCTGATGTAAAGCACTACTTTTGGGAAGATCCTTATCTTTTTAAAATGTGTGCCGACCAGCTCATCCGACGATGCGTACATGGAAATGAAGCAAGGAGAATTCTCCGCCATTGTCATGAAGGTCCATACAGAGGACATCATGGTGCCGCAAGTACCGCATGAAAGGTATTTGTTTCAGGATTTTACTGGCCAACCATTTACAAAGACGCCCAAAGTCTTGTCAAGACATGTGACGCTTGCTAAAGAACAGGAAATATTTCTTCCAAAAACGAAATGCCCCAAAATGGCATTCTTGTTTGTGAAATTTTTGATGTGTGGGAACTCGACTTTATGGGACGTTTCCCACCATCAAAAGGAAACAAATATATACTTGTGGCGGTAGATTACTTGTCCAAATGGGCCGAGGCCAAGGCACTTCCAACCAACGATGGAAGAGTCGTGGTAAGATTTCTGAAAAGATTATTCTCTCGTTTTGGAACACCAAAGGCTTTAATAAGTGATAGAGGTACCCATTTTTGTAACCATCAACTTGAAAAAATCTTAACAAGGTATGGGGTCTATCACCGGGTTTCGACAGCATATCACCCTAAAACAAACGGACAAGCCGAAGTGACTAATAGAGGTTTAAAAAGAATACTCGAAAAAACCGTAGGGTTACATAAAAAAGAATGGGCCGACAAATTAGACGATGCTTTATGGGCTTTCTGAACTGCTTATAAAACAACAATAGGTACAACCCCATATAAGCTCGTCTATGGAAAAAGTTGTCACTTGCCAGTAGAAATAGATCACAAGGCCTACTGGGCAATTAAAAATGTAAACTTAGACTTAGAAGTTGCCGGTAAAAATCGATTTTGCCAATTAAATGAATTAGATGAATTAAGGAATTATGCATACTCTAACTCTGAAATTTATAAGGAAAGAATGAAAAAATTGCATGATAAACATATTAAACCTAATGAATTTCGAATAGGAGATCAGGTTCTATTGTTTAATTCACGACTTCGATTATTTCCTGGTAAATTAAAGTCCAGGTGGTCAGGACCTTTTTCCATCAACCATATTTTCCCACACGTTGCAGTCGAAATTAAATCTCGGAATAGAATTCCATTCAAAGTCAATGGCCAACGGCTGAAGCTCTATCAAGGATTCATTGAGGATGAGGAGGAAGAAATCTCGCTTCAAACGGTCGAAGAATGAAACAAAGGTTCAAGCATCAACATCATACCTGGTAAGTTACGAACAATCGGGAAAACATCTGAATCGGTAAGATCTCTAAACCAAGTTTTGAGAAACATGGCACTCACACGAGCACTTAAAAAAAATTCAAACATTCCCCCCATGGGGCCGTGCTCAGCGAGCACGGGGCCGTGTCCGCGCAACTGTCGGGATAAAACTCCCATTTTCATTCAGTTTCTTCATTCCACACGCCCCGTTTCCCCAAAAACTTTCTGGTTCCGGCGATTTTTCTGCAAGATTTTGACATCTCCACTACTTCTAACAACATCAAGGTATGATTCTATCATCATTAGTAGTTAGATTAAGAACTTGCATGTAGTTTAAACACCAAAAATTTTGGGAAAAATCTAGGGTTCTTCAACTTGAACTGGATCGAACCTCAAATTTTTGCATAAATCTGTTAGCATTAGTTTAGATTCATGTTATAGGAAGTAAACGAACTTGTATTGTTTGTAGATTTGCCCGATTTCTCACAAAAACCCCAAACCCTTGTTTTTTAACCGAAAAATATAAAATTAAAGGGGTAAACGGTTTGTTTTGGGAAAAACGGCACTTGGGGTTTCATTTTCGGGGAAACCGCCCCTGCTAGACCAAAAATTTTCAAGTTTTCGGGACCGGGTCGAAAAATGGGATTTTTGGGAAATAGACGCCTGGACACGGGGTCGTGCTCGCTGAGCACGGGGGCGTGTCCAGCCGAATTCTGGCGAACTTGGGGCATGTCCGCTGAACACGGGGCTGTGTTCAGCCGACTGTTTTCTGTTTTCTCCGAATTTTTTCACTGTTTCGCACTAATTGTTTGCTGTTTTCTTTCAGATGGCCAAGAAATTCACTCGGTTCAATGCTAATGAGTTGCCGGCTCAAGCTCGTTATGATGTGTTAAGGACTAGGCCCAAGGAGAACCCCAGACAAGTTTGCATAAACACTCTTGAGGCAGTGAACCAATTGGACCAACTCAACAACATTGTCACCGGCCCACTACGAGCTGCCCTTTGCACTCGGCTTCACTCTATGCATGAATACAGCATGGAATTCTACAGCACGCTTGTTTTCAACACAAGAGTTGAGCCGTTTGACAATGAAGGGGTAGAGTTTCACTGTGGAGGGACCACATACCGGATCTCAATCGCTCAGTTCGGGGCTCTGGTGGGGTTATACTCGGAAGAAGATGCTGGGGATGAAGAAAACACAGGCGGTCTCCGCGAGATCAGAGAAAGTGACCACCAAGCTGCTTGGGCTCAAATAGGAGAAGGCAACTATAACCCGAGCCGAACTAAGAGCACTCAGTTGAGAGACCCTCTTTACCACTACATCCACAGGGTCCTCACTTACTCTCTTAGCCAACAGCACGACAGCAGCGGTGTTGTAGGTTTGTGGGATCTACTAGTCCTTCATTGCATCCACAACCAGGTCAACCTTGATGTTCCATACCTCCTACTCTGAAACATGCATTGGAACCAGCTCGCTACTCCCCCGACTCCTATCTTCTTTGGAGGGTGGATATACCGCCTCTTCAAAAACTCCGTGAACATGCCGAGGTCCTTCCGCAAAGGACCATGGTCGAGGAGAGTGGACATGGTCATTTGCCGCTCCATGAACTTGATTTACGACGCAGAAGATGGGACGGTCAGTTTTCAAAGAGTTCAAGGCCATGCAAGGAACCCTCAGGACCCACTCGTCTTACACGCTCCACATATCCGTCCTCCTCCTCAGTACCACTACCAGCACCAGGGTGATCCGGGTTAATCCTCCTCTCAAGGAGGCGGTTTTCCTAACTTTCAAAGCTTACATGATTTATTGCAGGAAAACCTTATGTGCACCAGGAACACCTACAATATGGCCAGCAACACATACGCCCAGGTCGGAGCGATAGAGAGAAACATCTCCAACATGCAGGATGGCATTGAGAACATCCGGGAGTATATGGTAGGCCATGGAGGAGTTGTTGATGATGAAGACGAGGATATGGATTGAGCGGGAGAAGTGGAGGTAGCGGTTCATGGTTGAAGGTCTCACAGGTTAACCCCCTTATCTTATGAATAATTTCCGGCCTGCGTGCCGCTTGTTGAACAATTTACTTTCTCTAACACATTTTAATTTCTGCATTTCTTTTTCTTTTTAACTTGTGGTATGGATGATTAACGTTGGTAAATTAGGATGTTTGTTATTGTCTGGTGTGGTATTTATTAGTTAAACAGGTACATACGAGGCTTACAGCACTAAACATTAGTGCTACTAAAGTCGGGACAGCAAAACCGAAGCCAGAAACCTATTTTACACTTTGTCTACACGGGGACGTGCTCAGCCGACACGCCCCCGTGCCCATCGCCCAGACCTGCTGTTTGTTTTATTTATGAAGACTTTCGCCAAACACGGGGTCGTGTTCATCCAGCACGCCCCTGTGTCCACCTTCTGTAAGTTCTCGTTACTGGCACTCTGTACACGGGGTCGTGTCCAGATGCCTAGTAACATAAAATTTTGTTTTTAACACACATTTTACACATTCAATCAACCTAAAAACTTATTTTTGGGACACATTGAGGAAAATGTGTAATTTAAGTGTGGGGGGGATGCTAAAACCTTGAATGCAAGTCCTAATTACAAGCCTTACACAAAACTCTATTGGAACCGCTAAACACCCCAAATTTTTTCAAAAAAAAATTTTTTTTTACTTGTCTTGGTTTAATTTGGGAATAACAAGTTCTAAAAAGGTTACACTTTTAAAAATTTACAACCGATAGCATCGTGATAAAAAGAACAAACATAAGAAAATTATGAAACGGCATGACAAATCTAGTTAAAATTTAATTATATATACTTGATCACATAAAAAAACTCATTCCCACAAAAAGTGAGTTTTGACCCTTTATTGAGCACACAAATACACATCTTTAAACTAAATGCTCATTTTTCGTTTCTTGTGTGAATAGCCGCTTGGTTTCTTACGACTCTAGAACTTGCCACGATGATACATTCCCGGTCCTTACCAACTTAAACCTAAGTAAATGATGGAGGCATTAGGACTAACATTTTTATTTCAACACCATTATTTTTCTTTTTTTACCTCCTACCCAAAATCCCCCTAGTTAACCCCTTTGAGCCTAAACCTTTTCATTTCTAAACCCAAAACAAACACCCTTTTACCCACCAAAACCCTTTTTTTCATTTTAAACCTTTTTTTTAGTACAAAGCTCGGTTTTCTTGTGACTTCCTTATTAAAAAAATTATAGAGAAGAAAAGAAAAATGAAGTTAGCAATAAACAAACAAAGCTCATCAAGAGAAGGCTTGTTTGAATAATGCTTCATTAGAATAAAAAGTCACAAAAACAAAATGTTTTACGAAAACCGACGCTTTTTACGCCTTTCGCCCTTTCTACTAACCACTAACCCAACCACCTACCTTTAACCCAAGCCTAACCCTTCCCCAAAGTCTTCTTGATACTTGAAAAGATTTATAGTTAAAAAGGAGGAGGATTGATTGCTTGGCAAGCATATGGTAGAAGTAAGTTCCATGCCGCTCTCGAGTGTTTCACAAAAATACATCTTCGGCCGAGTGTTGAGTGATCCCCCGTGAGGTATGTGAACTTGTATATAAATGGAATTTTAAAGAGGCATGTTATACCCAAATAAATAATTTCTCTTATGTAATGTGTTAAATAAATCATAACGAATAGGATTGTAAATAAAGTAAAAATAAAACCTAAGAAAGAATCTTGGAATCCCGACACCCTATAACAAGCCCAAAACCTTCTCTTCTACCCATTCCATTTGGGTGTGTAAGCCACAAAATAAAGAGTTTTGCTTGAGGACAAGCAAAGATTCAAGTGTGGGGGTATTTGATATGTGCAAAATGCAACATATAAATTACATCAAATGAGGCATAAAACTAACCCCTTTTTAGTACTAATGTTGGAAAAAGTGTGCTTTTGTCTTCCTTTTGTAATTTCAGGGTTAAATGAGCTTAAATGAACAAAAGAAGCAAAAATGCAGCCAAATCTAACAATAATACAAGAAAAGGAATAAACGTGGCATGTCTGACCCCTCGGCAGCATCTTCCCATGCAAAAACAAGACATCAGAAGGCTGAACATGCCCCGTGCTCAGTGAGCACGGGGGCGTGCCCAAGTGTCTATAGAAAAGACAAAGCTATAGAAGCTTCTATTTCCCAATACGGGGGCGTGGCCAGTGGACACCGGGCCATGGTCAACGCTAAGATTCGCAGAATCTAGGCAAATCATGATAGTACAGATACGCTTCTGCACACGGGGTCGTGCGCAGCAGACATAGGGGCGTGGTCAACTAATGCAGACAAACTGCAATTAATGAAGAATGAGAAGATGGGTGGACACGGGGCTGTGCCCAACAGACACGGGCCGTGCGCCGTGTCCGTGCTTCTGTGCAGGCTATAAATAGAGGTGCTTGGCTCACTTGCAAATCATCCCTTGGCAAACCACCTCTCTCACACTTCACCCACCCACCACCACCATCACAACCCACATCCACC
Organism: Helianthus tuberosus; assembly: GCA_030545235.1. Classification (NCBI taxonomy): domain Eukaryota; kingdom Viridiplantae; phylum Streptophyta; class Magnoliopsida; order Asterales; family Asteraceae; genus Helianthus; species Helianthus tuberosus. Next base: position 135,614,849 of record CM060363.1, read on the forward strand.
ATCATCATCCATCATCTATCATAGAGTGTGTGAGTAGTCTCGGGATCCAAGACTGATCGTAAGAGTTCTTGACAATCAAAGGCCATGTTTGCCTAAGTCGCTTACATCACTTGGTGAAGACAAGCATTTAGTGTAATACTTTTTATTTTTAATCTTTTCACACTTTTTATTTGGTTATGTATTAATGACTTTAATAACTAGTATCTTATGTTGAAGGTGAATCTTCCTTATCATTTGTCCGTGGTGTCTTGGCATTATTTTACTTTCTATATAAAATAAAAGATTTTCACCATTCATATCTCTGCGGTCTATATGGAGATATGTTGGCTACCTGGTCGGGGGTTAAGGGAATGGTTTGGTAAGCGTCTTGCCTTGTTCAGTGTATAGATCCTGCAAGGACCTGGGTCAAGTTTAGTAGGACCTCCTTCAATACCCACTGGTATTAGATGGCGGGGGTCCGAACTCCTTGATCCCCTCATATGTAAACTATTATTAAAACTTTAACCCGGCTACTTAGGATTGTATCCCTGCTGACTCAAACTACTTAGCCGAGGGTAACTTCACCTTCAAATGAGGGGCCTACCACAATACGCATTAATAACTTAATTAATTATCTTTCAATAATCTAACCCTTTAGGATTGTATTCTTGCTGACTCAAACTACTGGGTTGAGGGTAACGTCACCTTCAAAAGAGGGGCCTACTACTATAACTAATATGATCTCTTAAAAAGTGCAAAAGTGCGGAAATAATCAAAGGTTACACTAATGGCGAGTCGGATCCAAGTGATTCATCTTGTCTATCTGTTTTTATTTTTTATTTTTTTATTTTCAGCATTTTTAGTTAGTTTTCTTTTCTTATTTTTAAAAATCTTTTTCTAAATTTTTGATTTGATTAGACGTTGACGATAAACTGGTACAAAAAGCTCTTGTGTCCTTGGACGACCTCGGTATCTTACCAATACTATACTACGCTCACGATGGATGCACTTGCCCATATGTGTGTTTAGTGTTAGTAAATATCGTGTTTTATAACTTTAAAACTTGACTAAAGTGTTAAAAAGGGCTTAAAATATACTTAAATACCTATCACACTCGACACTCGACACGCATCACACATTATGTTACCTTTATGTAAATATCATAAATCAATGAGGGGAGTTTGTGTAACTATATGTTAAATCAGTTGAAATTTGGGGGAACTAACAGTTCTGTGCATATAGACCATCATTACACATCAACAACTATCATCTTTCAAATCTTGATCCAAAATACTTCTTCATCACCATGTTCATCTAGGGTTCAACATTCATTGCCTTCTTCTTCTACGACAGACTTCAATCGACCGATTTCATTGTTGATTTACTTAGAACAGGTATGTACATTCAACTTATGATGAAGTTTGTAGTCTTTTTTCAGTCTTGAATGAATTGAATCATTGTAGATATACCATTATAGACAGTTATGAATACAAATTGAAAAAGGATTTAGTTAAGTAGTTGTATTATTTATGGAGAACATGTCAAATGGTCATTATTTGAAAAAAAAAATCAGTAGATAATCTCTGTTTCAGGCATAGATATTAGCCGATGTTTGTGTTTATTATAAAATCCAGATTCTCAGTTATATAGTATCGTTAGGGTTTATTCAATGTAGTTTTAGAAGTTTTCTTTTTATGCGAGTAATATACTCTGTTTCAGTAGATATTCTCTGTTTCAAGGATATATAAAATCCCGATTTTATGTTCTTTGTTTTCAAGATTTACTGAGTAATACTTACAAGGAATTCTTTGTACTGTTTTAATGTTTATGCTTTAAATTCTTGTTTAATTTGTCTTATGAATACATTTGGATCTGTTGAACAGACTTTGCTTCAACAGACCTTATCATCTGTTGATCATGATCTGTTAAAGCTCTTCTGTTAAACATCCTCTTTTGAACTGCATCATCTGTTCATCCACAGCAGACGTTAGCTTCATCATAGTTTTATATTCATCAGCAGAGGTTCTCTTTGGCGGACGTTTGGTTGAACAGTCTTTGTGTTTATCAGCAGAGGTTTTTTGGTTCAACAAACATTCTCTGTTTCAGTGGATATTCTCTGTTTCAGGGATATACAAAATCCCGAATTTATATTCTTTGTTTAGTAGATATTTTTTGTTTTAAAATGATTTTGTGTTGTTATTGTTTTTTTTGTTTTTTGTTTTTTTGTTTTTTTGTTTTTTGTTTTTTTATTTTCATTTTATTTGTTTCGAGATTCATCATTGTAACTTTTAAATATTTTGAACTTTGTATCACTATGGATGTCTTCTTTTTTCAGATTCAACAGGAAAACAGGGAGAATGTCTTTCTATAAGTGTTTTTCATCAGTCACCAAGAAATTCTTGGTACTGTTTTAATCGTTATGCTTTAAATTCATGTTTAATTTGTTTTACTAATACGTATTTTGAAATGCTTGTCATTGATTGATTGTGTATGTGTTTATCTTACAAGTTATACCTGAAATCTTTTGCAAGACATGGTTATCATCTGCTGTTGATAATAACAATTCTGTCATAAGGTGTGTGAATGATAAGACTTGGTTGGTTAATTTTGTCGGACACAATGGTCGTTTTTCTTTCATGGAAGGCTGGGAAAAAGTTGTTGCTGATCTTTCTTTACCCAAAGGAACGATGCTTGTATTTAGGAAAATCGGACCATATACTTTTTTGCTGACCCCTTTTATGAAGGTTGCACCTTATCAGCATTGTCAGCAAAAGTTTGTTATGTTCAGTGCTATTTCATCTTTTGTGCATAAAAAGTATATTGAGTCTTTCTTCCATTTTGTTAATGAAAATACAGTTGAACGTTTGGTAAATTATAGTCATATCTATTTCTTCATGTTTTTAAATAAAGTAGATTATTTTTAAGGATGTTAATGCTAATATTTTTTTATTGTAGCTTCTACCCACCGATTTCGTTAAGAACACTATTGGTGTTTCTAAGCTGAAGGGAGCGATGAAGGTTTATATCAATGCGTGGAATTGGTTTGATGTCTTTATTGAAAAGGATCATATTAGCAAGTGTTATTTCTTTGGTGATGGATGGAAGAAGGTTGTAGGATTTCTAGGTTTTGTTGAAAAATGTGTTGTTGCTATAAGATACTTTTTTTACTACAACTTTCATTTGACTCTCTTTGATGTAAATCAATGTGAAGTTTTGGTACCTAAAGTTGCAATGGAAAACACAGCTGGTGGTGTTGATAAGCCTGCTGGTCAGACATCTAATACTAATACTGTAGTAGTTGAGTTACCTGATAAACAACCAGCCTTTGATGATGAATGTGATTCACTGGACAAGGATAGTGATTATCATGACTCAAGTAATGGTTTTTCTGGCAGTGACATTTCTATGGATGTTGTTTCTGATGATGAGGAGGATGAAGATAGTGGTGGTTCTTCTGATGATGATAAAGATGATCCTGATTATCATCCAGCACAGTTTGTATAGAAATTTGATCGTCGTTTTTAAGTTATGTTATTTATTCATTTTATGCATCTGTTATACACGTTTTGTGGATTTGGTAAAGTTATTTTAAAAACATGTATATTGATGTGTGCAAAATGCAACATATAAATTTCATCAATTGAGGCATAAAACTTGTCACACCCTGGCTTTTGCGGAAGCGTGGGTTTATTTGGTGTGACTTCTTAATACCATAGCAACAATCATAACAATACTATATGATAAATCAGAAGATATTCATCCATTAATTAAGTCTTAGAAATTACCATACATACTTGTCTTAAAACGTTGTTGCCAAAATAAATTACAACCCATGAAAATGTTTAACCGAGTTCCTGAGACTCCACAAAGACTTAAAATAAAACGAGGTTTGGAGACGTGTGACCCGTCCAGGAAAGGGTGACACCTCCCAAACCCTACAGCCTTGGATGACATCTTTATTTAGTACGCAGCTTGACACATATGCAGACACTTGCCAGATCCGATCAATTCCCTGAAATACATGTAGTTTGAAAAATCAACAAAAGTTGAGCGAGTTCATGTGTATGTCTGTGAGTATAAACCGTTAAAATATGTCTGTATGAAAGTCCCTGGTATGTAGCAATAAGGAAAAAGAGATCACCAATGGGTTGCAAAGCCACTGGTATGTGTGAAGTGATACGGGAAAACTCAAACCTAGCGGAGTTGCACCAGGCTTCCGGCTGTAAGACACAGTCACCACTATGGGCCGCCCCGGCCTCATGGGTGTGGGCTCGCTACACCCAAATAGATCTATCACTCATGTCCCTCGGTCCTACAACGAGGATTAATGGCCTTAAGTGTCCCGCCCATTACTCACATGATCTAAGTAGTATGCCCTCCTTAAGCTAACCATACCATGTATAAAAATGTCCGTAGTAATTGTAACATGTATTTCACCCCCGAAGTTATAAAACTGAAAACAGTTAAGATAAAAGGGGGACATGAACTCACTGTAGTGCGTCTCCTATGCTCGTACTCAACCCTTGTCAGCTACACGATAACCTACACCGTACTAATGTCTATTAGACAAAGGGCCGTGCCTTGCTTTTGTATTTACGGTTTGAGTTACGTTACTTTGATATTATTCCAAGTTATAACTTATTGTTAAAATAATAATAATAATTATTTTAACTTACATTATATTTTTAGATCTTGAAATAATAGTTAGACAACTATTCGGTATTCATACTTCTCAAGTATTTTATGTGCGTATTTCCTTCCCAAGGATGGGGGTATTTTATACATGTATTTTTGTGATTCAATGTCTTGATATTATGTGCTCTTAAGTCCCACTTTAGAAAGTATATGATAACTTAGTTGTCAAAAATAATGTGTTTCCAAGAAGATAAACATTGTCCCAAACTTTATCTATTCTCCAAATATACTAAGAAAATGTATTATAACTTCTCAAAATAACATATTTTCTACTTGTCCAAAAATATGTTATACTTCGTGATAAAATCATGTTTTTCGTTATCCATCAAGAATATACTTGTAACGGTATTTTGTTAAGTTATATTATTTTTCTCTAAGTAATATAACTAGTTCCCAAATCATGCAAATATTCACACAAGCGTTTTAGTATAAAATATATATCCTAAATATATATTTATTCGCTTTTATTTACGAAAACTATATATATCCTAAATAACCCGCTCGCCATTGGCCTTGGCGATTAAGTCGATATAAAATGAGGGACTTAATGATAGAGTTTTGTCTAGTAAGTTTTAAGGTTGTTGTCCTACCCAAGGAGGACGAACGTACGTATTCTACCCAAGGAGAATACGCATGATTAATATTGGCATCCTACCCATGGAGGATGGCGGTACATATCCTACCCAAGGAGGATATGTAGGTTCCATTTTAATTCTTTAACCCATTCCCAACCACCGGGAATCCCATGCCTTAGAAAGTGTGTGAACTCACCTTGGTTTGCTCGGTTAGATTAGTTACTCTAATAATCAGAAATCAAGCACGTCCTAATAAAGTACAGATAACAATCAATTTCTCATGCATGCATAACACGCATCCTACGTACGGTTTATCTACTCAATACTTCTATCACATACCACACAATTCAAATATCACACTCTGACTTTTCTAGAAAGATCATAGTTAAAAATACACTTGTAACACTTGTTAGAAAATATTTTCTATGTGTTGGAGTTTTTAGAAAATTTCGCCAGAGTCTCCTTTGTAAATGGAGGCATCCATGCTAATAAGCATATCATTTTCTTTTCCAAAAATCATTCAACAATCGACAACAATTTACCAAGAGAAAACTATTCCATTTACAAACCAACATGAACTTGATGTTTCATAAAAACGCGTAGTAACTTGGTGAGGCGTTTAGTGGGTTTAGTTACCCTCCAAAGTGTGTTTACTTTATTTAAAATCTCATTCTCGGGATTTTTAGATGTTCACAACTTGTGAACATATTTTTACAAAAATATTTATTTACAACATTTTCATGTGTCACTAGTATCCATATACTTACTTTATTTCTAAATTAGTGTAAGGATCATGATCTTTCAAAAGTCGTCCTTTAAACTTGGTTTATTTAGGAAGATCATTCACAAGTTTTAGATCTACAAGATCACTAGATCACTTTGTTTGTTATTTTACAAGAAATCATTTTGTCATCAAGTTCATGTCTAAATATGGAGGTGATTCTTTTATGTAAACCCCTAATCACCTCCTACTTGTTAAATCATGTTTTTAATCATAAGTTAACAAGTTTCTTATAATGATCAACAACATATTTCTAGTAATCAACAAGCAAGCATCAACATATACCAAACAACATTATACTAGCATTATTTCATCATGTTTCATCTTATTTAAGCTTATGTTTCATGATTTAAGATTCAAGTCTTTTAGTGTTCATATGTTTCATCATAACACATCTATTAACCACCCAAAACATGAAGTATCTAAGGATTAACAAGAAGCTTACTACTAGCTTAAAGCTAGGGAAGAACACTAGTGAAAATGTGATGGATAATAGCAAACGGAGGTGGTCCTTCAAGTTCCGTGAGCACCAAGCTTCGTTGTGCAACCTCTAACACCTTATTATATGCTTGAAATTGATTGAAGATGAGTGAATGATGGTGGTGTTGGTGTTGTTGATTTCGGCCGAAGCCAAGAGGGAGAAGAGAGAGTTTGAGGTGTGTTTTGATGTGTGTAAGAAATGAAGTTAAGTTCATGTTGTGCATTCTTATAATCCATACTTAAGTATTAACCCATGTATATTGTGTCTCAAAAGAACAAACATGATCTAATAAATAATTCAAAGAAAATCAAGTGTGTAAGGGCCTTGGTAGCCGTGAGATAGGTGGGGGGTATAGGTGTAGGATGTAACCATATGATTAGTTGGTAATTGAATTGTAAGTGTTTAGTTAGATGTCTTAGTTAGTTGATATTTTTATGGTGTGTTATGATGTTCGGGGACTATAACTAGCTGAGTAATGTTAAAACAATACTTCTAGTATAATTTTGGTGTTCCAGGTAATGTCCGGTTGTTCGGTTAGATACCGGTTCGTTAAAGTGTCAAGTTATTCCGTTTAGTGTCCTATATATATCTTTTTGTAACATTTTTAATTCCCAACACTCAGGAAAACAGACAGGACTATTTAGTAACTTTTCTGCACAAGACTAGTATGTTAACAAGCACATGTAAGTACGACACATCAAATTAGAAAGTAGTTAAATAATTCAGCACAGACATCAAGCACTTTAATTAACATTAATAAATCGTACAGATACATGTAATTTTTTAGGGTTGTCACATTCTAACACTTGAATGAAGCTTTAAAATGGATGAAGATGGTGGTGTTAAAGTGGTGATGGTGGCGGTTATGGTGAGGCCGAGAGGGGGAGAGAGAAGAGTGAGGGAGTGGTGTGATCTAGTGAAAGATGTCGAATGATATGAAGGATCTCTCATAATCTCCAACCATACTTATAATCTCCTACCACATATCTTGTTCAATTCAATATGCACCAATCCAATAAAATATAAGATAAAATCATGGAGGCATGGGGGTGGGTCCCTTGGGTGACCGAAATCAGGTATGGGGGGGGGGGGTTGGATGTAAGTTTTGCAACTAGTTGGTAAAGGTAAGTTAAATTCCAAGTATATAATTACATATGTTAGTTAGTTGATATCTAGGGGGTGTTATGGTGTACGGGGATCATAACTAGCTAGGAAATAATAAAACAATGTGTTTGACAAAAATTTGGTGTCCCGGGTAATGTCCGGTTATTCGGTTAGATACCGTTTCGTTAAAGTGTTTAATTATTCCGTAAAGTGTCTTTTATATGTCTTTTTGTAACACTTTTAATTCCCGGTACTTAGGGAAGCATACAGGACCATTCTGCCATATTTTTGGCACATTACTAGCATATTAAATGCTAAATTTTTTCTGAAAATGCAGAATTCTGCACTTAAAGTGTGTTTTAGGCACTTCCTGGCACTTAAACTATCACCTAGTGACGCAGTTTTATGGCCCTCACTTCCCTACACTCCATACTAGTGTAGTACCCTGTCTCTGGCTCAAACTAGCCTTAAAAACATAGTCTGTCCATGTGCTGGCATTGTCAGCATGTTTCTGAATTATCCGTTTAGTGTGCTAACTGTGCTTTGTGCATCAAGTATGTCACTAAAGTTTGTGTGTAATAAATGGAGTGACTGTATGAAATATGATGCATATGTATGTATGATACAAAAATCATAAAGCAGTTTAAATTGTCAGTTGTAATCAAGCACAGTCATTAAGCACATAATAAAGATTAATTAATTGTACGATACCTGTAATTGTGAGGGTTGTCACATTCTCCCCCCGTTAAGAAAATTTTGTCCCGAAATTTTAGGTTTTGCTTCTAGTTGCAGGGGTCTTGGGGAACAAGTGTGGGTACTTGGCCTTCATACGATCCTCACGTTCCCACGTGAATTCTGGACCGTGTCGTGCATTCCATCGAACCTTGACGAGCTTGACACTATTCCTGCGTGTTTTGTTAATCTTCCAATCCGTAACCTCAACTGGTTCTTCAATAAAGTGGAGTGTGTCGTCAACATGAATTTCGTCGGTAGGAATGACCACGGTTTCTTGTGTTGGACTCTTTTTCAAATTTGATACATGGAATGTATCATGAACGCCATTTAGCTCTATAGGTAAATCCAACTTGTATGCTACGAGACCAATCCGTTCCAGAATTCTGAATGGACCAATGTATCTGGGATTCAACTTCCCGCGCTTCCCAAAGCATGCCACACCCTTCCAGGGTGAAACCTTCAACAATACCATTTCTCCCACCTCAAATTTCAGAGGTTTTCTTCTGTGGTCCGCATAAAACTTTTGTCGATCACGAGCCGCTTTGATGCGTTCTCGGATCTGGAAAATCTTGTCTGTTGTTTCTTGGACCAGTTTCGGGCCAACAAGCTGTCTATCACCCGCGTCTGCCCAGCATAAGGGTGATCGACACTTACGCCCATAGAGAGCTTCGAACGATGCGGCTTGAATGCTTGCATGATAGCTGTTATTGTATGAAAACTCGACCAATGGTAGGTGAGTGTCCCAACTTCCACCTAAATCCATAACGCAAGCTCGCAACATGTCTTCTAACGTTTGAATCGTCCATTCGCTCTGTCCGTTTGTCTGCGGATGAAAAGCAGTACTCAAATTCAACTGAGAACCAAAAGCTTCTTGAAAGGATTGCCAAATCCTTGATACGAATCTTCCATCTCTATCGGAGATAATTGAGAGAGGCACTCCATGACGTGCAACAATCTCTTTCAGGTATATCTCAGCAAGTTTGCTCGTGTTATCTTTTTCCCTGATTGGCAAAAAGTGTGTTGATTTGGTCAGACGGTCTACAATTACCCAGATCGTATCATGACCTCTGGGCGTTCTTGGCAATTTTGTTATAAAATCCATGGAAATCTGTTCCCACTTCCACTGAGGTATTTCAGGTTGTTGCAAGAGACCTGAAGACTTCTGTATTCGGCCTTAACCTTGGCGCAAGTCAAACATTTGCCAACATATATTGCAATGTCGCCCTTCATTCTCGGCCACCAATCAAAATCCTTTAGATCTTGGTACAAATTATCCGGTCCTGGATGGATCGAGTACCGTGACTTGTGTGCCTCATCGAAAATAGCTTCTCTAAGACCACCAAAGAGGGGAACCCAAATTCTTCCCAAGAAAGACAATGTTCCATCCTCCTTTGGTACCAATTGCTTCTCCATTCCCCGGAGATACTCGTTCTCAAGATTCTCCCTTTTAAGAGCTTCCCTTTGTGCAGCACGAATGCGCAATGTGAAGTCTGTTTGAACAATCATTTCCAAAGCCCTAACCCTTATGGGCTTAATCCTTTCCTTCCGACTTAAGGCATCGGCGACTACATTCGCCTTCCCTGGGTGATACTAGATCTCACAATCATAATTGTTCAACAATTCAACCCAGCGTCTATGTCTCATGTTAAGCTCTTTTTGATCAAAAATGTGCTGCAGGCTCTTGTGATAAGTAAATATTGTGCATCGGGTGCCATACAAGTAATGTCGCCAGATTTTCAAAGCAAATACCACTGCGCCTAACCCCAAGTCATGCGTGGTGTAGTTTCTCTCATGAACCTTCAGCTGGCGCGAAGCATAGGCTATAACTTTTTGTCGTTGCATCAACACGCAGCCCAAACCTTGTCGTGAGGCATCGCAATATACCACGAAGTCGTCCGTGCCTTCGGGTAGAGATAAAATTGGTGCGTCACAAAGCTTATTTTTCAACAACTGAAATGCTTCTTCTTATTTGTCTCCCCAGTCAAACTTCTTCTCCTTTTATGTGAGAGCAGTCAGAGGGTGAGCGATTTTCGAGAAATCCTCAATGAACCTGCGATAATACCCAGCCAAACCTAGAAACTGTCGAATCTCAGTTGGCGTCTTTGGGGTTTCCCAGTTCTTAATTGCTTGAATCTTTGTGGGATCCACATGAATTCCATTCCCATTAACCACATGACCAAGAAACTGAACTTCCCATAACCATAACCAGAACTCGCACTTCGAGAACTTTGCGTACAACTTCTCCTTTTTAAGCAGCTCCAAAATGGCTCTTAGATGGTGCTCATGTTCTTCTTTCGTCTTTGAGTAGATCAAGATGTTGTCAATGAACACGATCACAAACTTATCAAGGTAGGGTTTGCAGACTCTGTTCATTAAATCCATGAATACCGCTGGTGCGTTTGTCAACCCGAACGGCATAACCAGGAACTCGTAATGCCCGTAGCGAGTCCTAAAGGCCGTCTTTGGGATACTTTATTCTTGAATCCTCAACTGGTGATAACCTGATCGTAGATCGACCTTTGAGTAAAAGCTCGAGCCTTGCAATTGGTCGAACAGGTCATCAATCCTTGGCAAAGGGTATCTGTTCTTAATTGTCAACTTGTTCAGCTCCCGGTAGTCAATACACATGCGGAAACTACCATCCTTCTTCTTGACAAACAAAACTGGAACTCCCCAAGGTAAGAAGCTTGGTCTGATAAATCCCTTGTCTAACAGCTTCTGGAGTTGCGTTGACAACTCCTGCATTTCCGAAGGTGCAAGTCTATAAGGTGCCTTAGCCACAGGCGCGGCGCCTGGAATTAAGTCAATATGGAACTCGACTTTTCTTTGTGGCGGCAATCCTGGCAAGTCTTCTGGAAAGACTTCAGGATATTCCTTCGCGACTGGAATGTCTTCAAGTTTCGGCTCAGCGGCTTCCTTATCCACGGTGTGTGCCAAGAAGGCAACACATCCCTTCTTCAAACATTTTCAAGCGTTTAGACAGCTAATGATCCTTAAGGGCGTATCACGCTTCTCTCCGTGTACCACAATTGTTTCTCCATTCGCTATTGGGATGCGAATGGTCTTCTCGTGACATACAATTTCGGCCATGTTGCTTGACAACCAATCCATCCCTACTACCATGTCGAAGCTTCCCAACTCGACTGTAGTAGATCCAGTGCAAACTCGTGCTCTCCTAATTCAATCACGCATCCTCTGATGACTTCATTCGTTTCAACTAGCTTTCCATTAGCCAGTTCAATTGAGTAAGGAATATCTAACTTATTAGCAGTTAGCCCAAGCATTTTCTTAAATTCTAACGATACAAAGCTATAGTCGGCACCAGTGTCAAATAGAACAGATGCAAAGCGTTGATTTATAGGGAACGCACCAGTGACAACATTCGGGTCCTGGCGTGCTTCCCTTGCTCCAATGTTGAATACCCTTCCACGAGCTTGATTGAGTTTTGGGCATTCACGCTTGAAGTGCCGTATGTCTCCGCAGTTAAAACATCCCGGTCCTCGACAGTTACCATCTCCATTACCGCCTTGATTGTTGTTTTGATTTCGGTTACCATTTCCTGCTTGATTCCCGAAGTTACCGCGATTACCATTTCCGCCGTTGCGGTTCCCATTCCCGTTACCTCCACGGTTGTTGTTACCAAATCCCCTTTGGCCACCACGGCCAGTACCAACCCAAAAAGTGTCCTTTAAGTGACCAATCTTCCCACAGGATTCACATTTCCTAACACTGCATCGGCCAGCATGATGATACTGGCAAAATTCACATTTGGGCAGAGCGCCCATGTATCCTTTCCCTTTAACTTCAGCACCATACTTAGCTTCAGCTGGTTGGTTCACATCCTTCCTCTTGTTGGCACTGTCGGTACTCTTTTTAAAGTTGGAGAATTTCCTCTTGTTCTCCCCTGACGATTCAACATGAGTTTCTTTCTTTTTCGGTTCAGAAATTGAAAACTTGGTCAATCTGATGGCTTCTTCTGTAAGTGCTACGCTGAGATCAATGGCTTCGGTATTCATTGGAGGCTTGGACGTTGTTACCATGCTCATGATCTGGGGCGCCAATCCCCAGATGAAACGCTTAATGCGTTTAAATTCGGGATCAACCATATATGGCACAACGCGTGATAAGTCGTGGAACCTTTGGACATATTCAGCAATCTTTGGGCCATCCATTTTTAGGTTCCAGAATTCCGTCTCCAGCTTCTGTATCTCTGCCCGTGAACAATATTTCTTCCTCATGAGCTCCTTCAGCTCAGCTCATGTCAGTGCATACGCCGCCACCTCGCCCAAGGTTTGAACTTGCAGGTTCCACCAGGATAAAGCACCATCAAGAAAGAGTCCTGAGATGTAAGTAACTTGGTTCTCAGGAGCACACTTGCTCATCCTTATTACCGAATCCGTCTTTTCCGTCCACCTGATGAAAGTAAAAGCACCTCCAGTGCCGTCGTAGTTCAAGGGCTTACAATCTAGAAATTGTTTGTAGGTACAGCCTGTACAGGCAATAACATTTACAGGAAGTATTAACGGATGTGTAAGGAATATCCGAATGTAATGTAGTGTGTCTTAATCAACTTGAATATTACCATTGGGTGGGTTGTTGTTGTTATTTGAGGTATTCCTGCTTGTTGCGGCACGCGAGGCCTCATAATCAGCTATTGCTTTTGAAATACGTTCCTGTAATTTTTTCTCAGTAGTAGGCAAACGTGTGTCTCATCGAGGAGGCATCTTCTAAAAGAAGATCATATTGGTCAGGTCATAGTAATTGTAGTAAGTGAGTAATATGCATATATAATAACATCCATCAACCTCATATCACATAACATCCCATGTTATAATATAAAACAAATAATTCAACAATGCATGTAGTGAGAACGTTTCCATTGAGTTTTCATTTAATCATGACCACAATATAGTTTTACATGTTTCACAGTACATCATACATCAAAATAAGATCATAGGGTTACATCAACCCAAAATACAAGTCAGTCTACACAAATCATATACAAAAATGTGATCTTCCAAAAGTCTTCATATGTTGGCCCAATTGTGACTTTCTCACCAAAACAATCTACCTGCACCAAACCAAAATATAGCTACGCTGTTGGCGGAGGAGGAGGACGAGGAGGAGGAGAGAAGAGCAAACGGTGCATATGCACCCAATCCTCCTTGAGTGCATGGACAACGCGCAGCAGGTAAGCAATCTGCTGCTTCGGAGTAAAGAAGCGGACATCAGAATCCGGGTGTACTGGAAGAGGAGCTGGTGGTGTAGCAAAAGGAGACTGGCAATGACAAGGAGGAGGACGCGGAATCCCCTCCAGCTCCTGGACTCGTCGGCTCAACGCATCCTGCTGTAACTGCAGGGATATAAGTATGTCATCCGTGGTATATCCAACATGGAAAGGGTGATATGGGTCTGATAGAGGCATGACAGTGGGCGAAGACCACATAAGTGGCTCGCCTTAGGGGGCAAAAGGTGATGTAGTGCGAGGAATCTGAGACATGAATGGTACAGCTGACGACACAGGCGGGACAAACGCAGGCTGCTGTCTCGACGAACCCTCCCCAGGACGAGGTGGAGGAATGTCCTGGAGAAAAGTGATAGGAAGGTCGGTGCGAAGGATATCTGACACATGGGTAAAATGAGGTGCAACATCAATCGGTGCAGAGATGGGTGCATGAGAGGGAGTGACAGGTCTAACATATGGGGGATAATCGTCATCATCGACCCACCCATTGTAGGTGTCAGCATATCTAGGATCGATCTGGGTGGCAAACGGAGCATGGTCATCAAACATAAGGACTGGATCAGGTAATATCGATGCAATATCAGGTATCTCAGCAAAGATAGGGTCATGATCTGGCAATGGAACAGGGTCAGCTGGGGCTAGATCTAAATCAGCGGGTACAACAGGGGGCTGATCGATAGGAGCAACAAGAGCCTCTAGGGGCTGATCCTCGTGCATAAGCCCAATATCATGATCTGGGTCGAGATCGTGAGGAGAAACAGGGGCCTCTAATGGTTGCTCATCAGGAGCATAGTCTATCTCATGCTCGGCGTCATCAGCAAGGTCAAAATCATGGTCGAGGTCATCAGCAAGGTCGAAATCATGATCGGGGTCATCAGCAAGGCCGAAATCATGATCGGGGTCATCAGCAAGGTCAAAATCATGATCGGATGCGGCTGACATGGCCATATCGGAATCTGAGTCTGTGGGGTATCGTTGTACCCCAACGCATGGAGAGTAGAAGATGCTACTGACATAAAAGAGTCTGAACCAGATGAATCAGAAAGAACCTCCATCTCAGGAAGCTCAACGATAGGGACAATAGGGTCCTAAACGGGAATATCTGCAGGTGGTATATCGTCATCCGACACATAATCGAGAGGCAAATCCTCCGCGGGAAATGCAACGAGTGGGACAGGTGCAGGGATCTGCACGAGGGGTAGATCCCCATCAAGAATACCATCAGTGAGCTGAACATCGTCCCCGAAATCCGGCAAAGCAAAAGGCTGGAAATCGTCGTCATCACTGATGTCAGTATCAGATGTATAAATCTCCGGATCTGTGGGCATCGGATCATCTGGATCTACTGCTATGGGGTCTAGTGTTCCAGAAACTCCGCTCGAAGAAGACATGATGTCTGTCACAAAACAATCACGACAATTACACATATATCCACATATAATCAAATAAGCATGTAAGTCATAATAATGTAAGCAAGTAATCGTCCTTGTCTTCCCCAGACTATCCCACCCAGTCTCTTAGACTGATCCCCTGGTTTCTAAGACCAACTCCCTGGTCTCTAAGACCAAACCTTCCCAGTCTCTAAGACTAATCCCTTGGTCTCTAAGACCAACTCCCTGGTCTCTAAGACCAAACCTCCCAGTCTCTAAGACTAAATTCTCCCCAATCTCTAAGATTGAACCCCTCAGTCTTTAAGACTGAACCTCCCCAGCCTCTAAGGCTGAACCTCCCTCAGTCTCTAAGACTCAATAAATCTGAAATGTGTATTTGTACCTTTTGTTTGTAAAAACGTTTGTGCCCTGGATCTGGACGCTTTGTGTATGCAATGTAAAAATGTTTGAAAACATTTTCGTGAGAGCCCTAGTGATCATAGTCTAGACTCGAGAAAGAATCCTAGTTCGCTATGATCGAGGCTCTAATACCAAGCTGTCACACCTTGGCTTTTGCGGAAGCGTGGGTTTATTTGGTGTGACTTCTTAATACCATAGCAACAATCATAACAATACTTTATGATAAATCAGAAGATATTCATCCATTAATCAAGTCTTAGAAATTACCATACATACTTGTCTTAAAAAGTTGTTGCCAAAATAAATTACAACCCATGAAAATGTTTAACCGAGTTCCTGAGACTCCACAAAGACTTAAAATAAAACGAGGTTTGGAGACGTGTGACCCGTCCAGGAAAGGGTTACACCTCCCAAACCCTACAGCCCTGGATGACATCTTTATTTAGTACGCAGCTTGACACATATGCAGACACTTGCCAGATCCGATCAATTCCCTGAAATACATGTAGTTTGAAAAATCAACAAAAGTTGAGCGAGTTCATGTGTATGTCTGTGAGTATAAACCGTTAAAATATGTCAGTATGAAAGTCCCTGGTATGTAGCAATAAGGAAAAAGAGATCACCAATGGGTTGCAAAGCCACTGTTATGTGTGAAGTGATACGGGAAAACTCAAACCTAGCGGAGTTGCACCGGGCTTCCGGCTATAAGACACAGTCACCACTATGGGCCTCCCCGGCCTCATGGGTGTGGGCTCGCTACACCCAAATAGATCTATCACTCATGTCCCTCGGTCCTACAACGAGGATTAATGGCCTTAAGTGTCGCGCCCATCACTCACATGATCTAAGTAGTATGCCATCCTTAAGCTAACCATACCATGTATAAAAATGTTCGTAGTAATTGTAACATGTATCTCACCCCCAAAGTTATAAAACTGAAAACAGTTAAGAGAAAAGGGGGACATGAACTCATTGTAGTGCGTCTCCTGTGCTCGTACTCAACCCTTGTCAGCTACACGATAACCTACACCGTACTAATGTCTATTAGACGAAAGGGTCGTGCCTTGCTTTTGTATTTACGGTTTGAGTTACGTTACTTTGATATTATTCCAAGTTATAACTTATTGTTAAAATAATAATAATAATTATTTTAACTTACATTATATTGTTAGATCTTGAAATAATAGTTAGACAACTATTCCGTGTTCATACTTCTCAAGTATTTTATGTGCGTATTTCCTTCCCAAGGATGGAGGTATTTTATACATGTATTTTTGTGATTCAAAGTCTTGATATTATATGCTCTTAAGTCCCACTTTAGAAAGTATATGATAACTTAGTTGTCAAAAATAATGTGTTTCCAAGAAGATAAACATTGTCCCAAACTTTATCTATTCTCCAAATATACTAAGAAAATGTATTATAACTTCTCAAAATAACATATTTTCTACTTGTCCAAAAATATGTTATACTTCGTGAAAAATCATGTTTTTCGTTATCCATCAAGAATATACTTGTAATGGTATTTTGTTAAGTTATATTATTTTTCTATAAGTAATATAACTAGTTCCCAAATCATGCAAATATTCACACAAGCGTTTTAGTATAAAATATATATCCTAAATATATATTTATTCGCTTTTATTTACGAAAACCAACCTCCGACACTTTGTATTTTTGTAACAAATCCTATGGCGAAGTTTATTTTGAAATACAATGTTTAAAACATATTTGCAAACATTCTTTAGAAAATAATTTCTAAGTGTTGGAATTTTTAGGAAATTTCGCCAGAGTTTCTTTTGTAAATGGAGGAGTCCATGCTAATAAGCATATCATTTTCTTTTCAAAATAATCACAATAATCATCAACAATTACCCTTTAAACAACTTTACATCACCGAGAGCAAAAACTATATGCGTTACATATTAATCATGAACTTGATATATCCCGAAAACACGTAGTAACTTGGTAGAGCATTTAGTGGACTTAGTCACCTCCCAAAGTGGATTTACTTCTTTAAAAATCATCTTCTTGAAAGAGTTTAGTGTTTACAACTTGTAAACATTTTTTACAAAAATTGACCTTTTGAACTCTTCTTGTAAATAAAATGTTTTCACACTTGTTTTATTTCCAAAAATGGTGTAAGTGTATGTAAAAGTCATAATCTTTTAAAAATCGATTTTTGAACTTGGTTTATTTAGAAAAGTCTTTTGTAGAACTCGGATTTACATGATCATCAACTTACTTTGTTCACTCATATTTCAAGAAATCTATTTCTTTCAAGTTCATGTTTAGACTTAGATGATGATTATTCTATGTACCATATAATCACCTTCTAGTCTTGTTAAATCATATTTCTAAACATCATTTAACAAGATCCATATGGTGATTAACACCATATAACCAAGAATCAATAAGAAATCAACAATACATTCATAACCACATCCTACTACAACATTTCATCGTGAAATCTTTATGTGAAGCTTTATGCTCATGTTTTTAGTTCTTGTTCTTTAGTGTTTTAGATATACTTATCATACTACAACTTTTAACCATGAAAATAAGATGAACACGAGTTTAAACAAGAACTTACAACTAGCACAAAGGCTAGGGAAGAATCTCTAGTGAAAAGATGGTGAAAATGGTGTGAGAAAGCAAGTAATGAAGCTCCTTGATGATCTACAACTTCAAGCTCCTTTGATCCTTCTTCTAACACTTGAATGAAGCTTTAAAATGGATGAAGATGGTGGTGTTAAAGTGGTGATGGTGGCGGTCATGGTGAGGCCGAGAGGGGGAGAGAGAAGAGTGAGGGAGTGGTGTGATCTAGTGAAAGATGTGGAATGATATGAAGGATCTCTCATAATCTCCAACCATACTTATAATATCCTACTACATATCTTGTTCACTTCAATAAGCAACAATCCAATAAAATATAAGATAAAATCTTGGAGGCATGGGGGTGGGTCCCTTGGGTGACCGAAATCGGGTATGGGGGGGGGGTGGATGTAAGTTTTGCAACTAGTTGGTAAAGGTAAGTTAAATTCCAAGTATATAATTACATATGTTAGTTGATATCTTGGGGGTGTTATGGTGTACGGGGATCATAACTAGCCAGGAAATAATAAAACAAAGTGTTTGACAAAAATTTGGTGTCCCGGGTAATGTCCGGTTATTCGGTTAGATACAGTTTCGTTAATGTGTTTAATTATTCCGTAAAGTGTCTTTTATATATCTTTTTGTCACTTTTAATTCCCGGTACTTAGGAAAGCATACAGGACCATTCTGCCATATTTTTGGCACATTACTAGCATATTAAATGCTGATTTTTTGCTGAAAATGCAGAATTCTGCACTTAAAGTGTGTTTTAGGCATTTCCCGGCACTTAAACTATCACCTAGTGACGCAGTTTTATGGTCCTCACTTCCCTACACTCCATACTAGTGTAGTACCCTGTCTCTAGCTCATACTGGCCTTGAAAACATAGTCTGTCCATGTGCTGGCATTGTCAGCATGTTTCTGAATTATCCGTTTAGTGTGCTAACTGTGCTTTGTGCATCAAGTATGTCACTAAAGTTTGTGTGTAATAAATGGAGTGACTGTATGAAATATGATGCATATGTATGTATGATACAAAAATCATAAAGGAGTTTAAATTGTCAGTTGTAATCAAGCACAGTCATTAAGCACATAATTAAGATTAATTAATTGTACGGTACCTGTAATTGTGAGGGTTGTCACAAAACTAACCCTTTTTTAGTACTAATGTTGGAAAAAGTGTGCTTTTGTCTTCCTTTTGTATTTTTAGGGTTAAAAGAGCTTAAATGAACAAAAGAAGCAAAACTGCAGCCAAATCCAGCAATAATACAAGAAAAGGAATAAACGTGGCATGTCCGACCCCTCGACGGCATCTCCCAAGCAAAAACAAGAGAACAGAAGACTGAACACGCCACGTGCTCACTGAGCACGGGGGCGTGCCCAAGTGTCAGCAGAAAAGACAGTTGTAGAAGCTTCTATCACCCACCACGGGGCCGTGTCCAGCGGACACGGGGCCGTGGTCAACTCTAAGATTCGCAGAATCTAGGAAAATCTTGATAGTATAGATACGCTTCTGCACACGGGGTCGTGCCCAGCGGACACGGGGGTGTGGTCAACTAATGCAGTCAAACTGCATTTAATGAAGAAAGAGAAGATGGGTGGACACGGGGCCGTGTCCGGGCTTCTGTACAGGCTATAATAGGGGTGCTTGGCCCACTTGCAAACCATCCCTTGGCAAACCACCTCTCTCACACTTCACCCACCCACCACCACCAACACAACCCACATCTACCACCATCATCCATCATAGAGTGTGTGAGTAGTCTCGGGATCCAAGATTGATCGTAAGAGTTCTTGACAATCAAAGGCCATGTTTGCCAAAGTCTCTTACATCACTTGGTGAAGACAAGTGTTTAGTGTAATACTTTTATTTTTAATATTTTCGCACTTTTTATTTGGTTCAGTACTAATGACTTTAATAACTAGTTTCTTATGTTGAAGGTGAGTCTTCCTTATCGTTTGTCCATGGTGTCTTGGCATTATTTTACTGTCTATATAAAAAAAAAGATTTTCACCATTCATATCTCCACGGTCTATATGGAGGTATGTTGGCTACCTCGTCGGGGGTTAAGGGAGCGGTTTGGTAAGAGTCTTGCCTTGTTCAGTGTATAGATCCTGCAAGGACCTGGGTCAACTTTAATAGGACCTCCTTCAATACCCACTGTTATTAGATGGCGGGGGTCCGGACTCCTTGATCCCCTCATATGTAAACTACTATTAATACTTTAACACGGCTATTTAGGACTGTATCCTTGCTGACTCAGACTACTTAGCCGAGGGTAACGTCACCTTCAGAAGAAGGGCCTACCATAATATGCATTAATACCTTAATTAATTATCTTTCAATAATCCAACCCTTTAGGATTGTATCCTTGCTGACTCAAACTACTGGGTTGAGGGTAACGTCACCTTCAGAAGGGAGGCCTACTACAATAACTAAGATAATCTCTTAAAAAGTGCAAAAGTGCGGAAATAATCAAAGGTTACACTAAATACGAGTCGGATCCAAGTGATTCATCTTGTCTATCTGTTTTTATCTTATTTTATTTTTCAGCATTTTAGTTAGTTTTATTTTTCTTGTTTAAAAACCTTTTTCTAAACTTTTTATTTGATTAGACGTTGAGGATAAACCGGTATTAAAAGCTCTTGTGTCCTAGGACGACCTCGGTATCTTACCAACACTATACTACGCTCACGATGGGTGCACTTGCCCATATGTGTGTTTAGTGTTAGTAAATATCGTGTTTTATAAATTTAAAACTTGGCTAAAAAGTGTTAAAGGGCTTAAAATATACAAAAAAAATCTATAACACCACACGCACATCAAGTTTTTGGCGCCGTTGCCGGGGACACAAGGATTTTAAGAAAGTTAGGAATCAACGGCCTAATCAATTTTTTTTTATTTTTCTATTTTTTTAGGATTTTTCTTAATTTTTCAGCTTCTGCAGAACTCAGCACGAGCCGTGTCCGCTGAACACGCCCCTGTGCCCAATCTTTGGTACTGGCAATCCTGTTTTAAGTCAGACAATAAGCTGAACACGGGGCCGTGCTCACTCAACACGCCCCGTGCCCAAGTTTCAGTTACTGAAAACAGAACCGTAAAATCCCAACGGTTGGTAATTTCTGACACAAACATGAGTGATACTGATATTTTTTTACTTTCGACACTCTTATGGTACGTGGTGTCATATATGTGGTGGCCCTCATAAAGATTTAGAATGTTATTTTCTAAATTATAAGCCCCATTATATAGACCCATTGTTTTCCTGTAGCCTTAAGATGGGCGAAAGTTAAAAATAATCCCTATCTCTCCCTCGAATGCTCTCAATCAACCCTTCTAGGAGAAATGCTTTTCGATGAATTATTTCAAATGGAAGATCTAATTATTACTTGGGTGAAAGAACTTGAGTTGGATATCATTAATTCACCTCAAGACGAAGCCCAAGAAGAATTATTGAGATCGCATTCGAATAAAAACAACTTCATTGTTCCCGAAATCACCTCTAGCTCTAGCGAATACTTGAGCGATAGTCGTCCCTATGTCGATTGTGCCGTGAAGGACTCCCTATCGACTTCGTTCGGTGCATACATAGACCTGAGCGATTTGGCATACACCTTCTTTAACGAGAGCCCGGGAAAGGGTTGGACTTGTCCACCTACATATAACATAGGAATCACCCTCACCGATAACCACTTGCGTTCTCATCTTAATCTAGAGCAACTAAGGTATCCAGGCACTTTGGGGTTGTTCCATCCAGTAAGGAACCGCCCAATCCGGATAAGTTCCTTAAAAATAGACGAAACTTCATAATCAGCCTCCAGACACGGGGCCGTGTCCAGGTCTGCAATCCCCCGTGTCCACCGAAAGATTCCTTTCTGACTTTTTGTCAGAATACGGACAAAATGTGTCAGGATCTTGTCTTCACACGGGGCCGTGTCCAGCCAACACGGGGCCGTGTGTAGCGTGCTGTCATTTTCTATAAATGCAGCCAAGAATCCTGCACATTTGGACCATTCCAGGGACAGAGATTTGGTAGGATCTTCACACATACCATCCTAGGTATTTTCTAAAAGAAGGTTCTCAACAACCATCTTGTCCTTTCCTCTCTTGTCCATTCCCTTCTTCTTCATTTTTTTACCTCAACACCTCCATTAGAGCTTGAGATCACCATGATTCCAAGCTTTATTGTGATGTTTGTTAGGTTTTTGTTCAAGGAATCTTGTTGAAAATAAGTTTTACAACATTGTTTTAAGTTATTTCTGCTCAAAAACGCTTCTTAAGTTGGTAAAATAATTTAAAACTCCAAAATTCCTTGTGCCAAAAATCTGCATAAAGGTGAACACGGGGCCGTGCTCGTTGAGCACGGGGCCGTGTCCGAGGTTACTGTTTCATTCAAATGAACTCTTTTCAGTTTGTTTTTATAGAATATCAAGCCAAAACAGTGGAACTTCGTCGGCACATTCTAGAAACAGTCGAAGAGAACGGAGATCCTCAATCGAAGCAACTCTCGTATGCTACGTGATGGCATTACGTGAAGCTCTTGATGAGACGACGTCAGTAGAGGAGGTCCTGATAGACCGTATAAATTATCTTACGGTAGGGTTGGAAAACAGTTTTCAAGAAATCAACCTCTTGCACCAGAGGTTGAACATTCTCGTGACGCCTCCCATGGAACCAATCCTCCCTCAAGAGGATTGGAACCTAGCACTTGGAGTCAACAATCCCACCGGATGGGATGACATTCCAGCGGAACCCCCTCTTGACAATCTGCAAGAAGTCCCGGAGGAAGTTGCACCCCCTCAAACTGATGCAAATGAGCCCGCCTTTCTTCTCCCAAGGGAGATAGAGGAATGGCTCGCCGACGTATGAGGAACCCATTTCCGGAGGATGAAGTTCTTCGAGCCGCATCCACCCGAGAGAATTATCTTTTCGGAAATTTTGCTAATAGAATAATCTTTAGGCTAGAACTTCTTGGTTTAGACTCCTTGTGTTTCTTTTGACCTATTTATCTAGAATTTTAATTTATTAGGAATATTATGTAACTTTCACTATTTGAATGAATGATGGTTATAATTAATTTGGTGTTTGGATGATGATGTAATGGGTAAAACACACTCGGGATGGTGAAGGATACCAAGGGGAAACTTACACCAGCACCCCATGCACAAAAACAGGGCCACCCGCAGATTTTTCTTTGTTACAGCAAGTTCAGCACGGGGTCGTGCTCATCCAACACGCCCCGTGCTCAACCATCTGCAGAAAAATGCCCAGTTTAGGTACCTGGACACGGGGCGTGCTCACTAAACACGCCCCCGTGTCCAACCTTCTGTTACTTCGTTTTATTTTCTGTTACTGGAAATCTGAACACGGGGCCGTGCCCGGACACCACGGGGCCGTGTCCAGACGCCCAGTAACATAAAATTTTGTTATTTCACATCTTTTTACACATTCAATCAACCTAAAAACTTATTTTTGGGGCACATTGAGGACAATGTGTAATTTAAGTGTGGGGGGATGCTAAAACTTTGAATTTTGCAAGTCCTAATTACAAGCCTTACACAAAACTCTATTGGAACCGCTAAACACCCCAAAAAAAAATTTCATTTTTTACTTGTGTAGTTTTAATTTGGGAATTTCAAGTTCTAAAAAGGTTATATTTTTACAAATTTACAACTGATAGCGTCGTGATAAAAAGAACCAACATAAGAAAATTATGAAACGGCATAACAAATCTAGTTAAAATTTGATTATATATACTTGATCACATAAAAACCCATTCCCACAAAATTTGAGTTTTGAGCCTTTATTGAGCATACAAATACACATCTTTAAAATAAATGCTCATTTTTCGTTTCTTGTGTGAATAGCCGCTTGGTTCTTACAACTCTAGAACTTGCGACGACAATACATTCCCTTTCCTTACAAACTTAAACCCAAGTAAGTAAATGATGGAGGCATTAGGACAAACCCTTTTTATTTCAACACCATTATTTTTTCTTTTTTTTTACCACCTACCCAAAATCCCCCTAGTTAACCCCTTTGAGCCTAAACCTTTTCATTTCTTAACCCAAATCAAACACCCTTTTTACCCACCAAAACCCTTTTTCATTTTAAACCCTTTATTTTAGTAACAAAGCTCGGTTTTTCTTATGACTTACTTATCAAATATATATATATATATTGATGATGAATCCAAAAGAAATAAACAAACAAGTTTGTCAAAAAGAACTTTGTTTGAAGAATTGATTCATCAAAATAAAAAGTTACATAAATAAAAATTCTTACGAAAACCGAAGTTTTTTTACGCCTTTTGCCCTTTTCTACTAACCACTAACCCACCCACCTACCTTTAACCCAAGCCTAACCCTTCCTGTTAGTGCAGTATGTCTATCGCCTTCGTCATCTCAAGACCGTAGCTGAAACAGTTTAAATCTAGCCTTATATTGTAATATCTAGAGTAAAAGGCAAGGTGGCAATATTGTAAATAAGAGGAAAGCTCTTATAAGCCTTGGCCTATAAATAGATGTGTTAGGGTTAGAGTTTAGAACTTTTGGCATTTTGCACTTTGGAGAGCTCTAGTATTAGAGAGAGAAAGTGCTCATCGTGATTCAGGTGCTTGTACGATTTCAGATCTGTTAATAGAATCAACGATTATATTACGACTCGTGTGTTCGGTCACACACGTTCACGGATTCCGCACGTCGAACGTGTCATACGCAATCGTTTCGGAGTCAAAACCGGTCCTAACAAGTGGTATCAGAGCAGGAGCTCGATTGCACGGATCAAACACACAATTACGCACTTGAATTCAGCAGATTCAGATTCAAAATTCACTCAGATTTGATCAATTTCTTCATCTTTACGTTTCTTCACGTTTTCGACCGAAAATCATCAAATTAAACGACTTTTTATGGTTAAAATATGCTAAAATTTGGATATGTTGTGCGAAAACAATTGATCTATAAGCCTATAAATTTTCAGATCTTAATTCAAAGCCGTTTGAGAGATATCTTGAATTTTCTGTTCGAAAAAGTTGATAAAAAGTTAACTGTTGATGTTGTCATTGTTCCTGGTGTCACTCGATCGAAGTACTGTTCGATCGAACAGTAGCTCGTTTCATTAAAGTTGTTTGACTTTGTTGACTGTTGATCGATCGAACATCAATTCATTTTATTACATCACTCTTTTAGTTGTTGACCTTCTTTGACTTGCCAGCCGATCGGCTAGCATCTCTGGCCGAACGGTCAGCACACCGTATCATTACATCACTGCATTTCATTAAAATTGTTTGACTTTGTTGATTGCTGATCGATCAAACTGCTGTTCGATCGAACACCTGTCCGTTCCACTGCTATACATTTAAACTTTGACTATTGTTGACCTAGCCGAACGAACAGCTGGCCGAACGGCTAGCATCCCAGCCAATCGATCAGCAAATCGTTTCATAACACATCACTTGTTCAGTTCACTTAGTCAACATAGTAATCTGCCATCATTTAATAACATACAACAGATATCACGTGATTCATTTTGTTTAGATAAGAAAAGGTATCGGCCCAATCAAGTTGAAACATTTTCAGCAGTTCATTAATTGATTGCATATGATCTGTTAAAATTGTCTCGAGAATTCAGAAATGCATGTGATCTTTTGATAGTTGTCGGCCACCATTTGTAAAGTTCAAGAATTTGCATATAAGTTTTTTAACTAATTGTCGGCTAGTGCATGTGGTGATTGTTAAGTGCATGTGCTAATTGTCGTTTTGCAGTCTGACAGTTTGCATTATAATTGTTGAGGTCTAAGAAGTCAAAGTGCCAGCCGATCGTTAAAGCTTTTTGTCGTCTTGTGCCTTCAATTCAACACGCTAGCAGATCGAACAGCATCAAAACGCCTGCCAATCGAACAACATATTATTTTGTGGTGTAGTGCTGATCGATCGAACAGCATATTGTTTTGTCTTGTAGTGCTGATCGATCGAACAGAGGGTCGAACGAACAGCATTCCTAACCGATCAAACAGCATATTTTTCGTGTAGCGTCAGCCGATCGGACAACCCACTCTATTCAAAATAGGCTAACCGATCAAACAGGATAAATTTTTGTCGTTTTGTGTCAACCGATCGAACAGAGGGTCGAACGGACAACCAACCGATTCAAGAATCCCAGGCGATCGGACAACAATCCCAGCCGATCGGACAACAAGTTGACTTTCGTTGACTCACTTGATCAACACCTTGTTCGATCGAACAGCTTTCCCAACCGATCGAACAGAACTCATTATTTTCACTGTTGACTTTTGTTGACTCATTTGATCGAATACTTGTCCGATTCAAGTTGTTTGAAAATTTTTAGAACTGATCATTGTTGTTTGTTGATTCAGGTGATTAAAAAGGTGCTTGTAAATCGAGAAGATCACATCATGGCTGAAGAATTTTTCAACACTTTCTACAACGCGTTTACCTTGGATACAGTGGAAGCTTCAGATGTTACACCTAAAGCGATAACTAAAACGATCAAAGACAAACATCAAACATGACAACTTTTATGGAACCTATTCAAAACCTCCGAAGCTGGATAACATTGAAGATTATGTATGGTGGAAGGAGAGATTTGTCAATTGGACGAAGGCATATGCACATGAGAGTTGGTTTTGTTTGAAGTTTGGATATGCTAACCCAACAAATGACAAAGGAGAAGAAATTTTGATCAAAGATTATTCATAGGAAGACAAAAGGAAATTTTCATATGAACAGAAGATGATTGCTTTGATTCAGCAAACAGTTCGAGATGACATATTTTCTTTATTAATACATGATGGGTCATCAAAGTCTGTGTGGAAAGCTTTGAAAACCAAAGCTAAGGGGGGTAAACAAATTCAGAAAAACAAAATCGCGTTATTAAAAAAGGAATTTGATTTATTTGATAGCTTAAAAGGAGAGTCAGTCAGGCAAATGATAGAAAGGTTTTGCCATTTAAAAATTGAACTTGAAAGGTTTAAAATTGTGAAAACTAGAGAAGAAATTGTTGATAAAGTAATCTCGAAGCGTTACCACAAGCTGATCAGTGGCAAACGTTTATTTTTATCTTGAAAAATGATGATAAATTTGATACAATTTCTCTTGATGCATTGTTAGAAAAGATTGAGAGTCATGATCTGGAGCTACAAAAGCAAAACAAGATGAGTGGTTCATTACATCATCAGAATGTTGGTCTATACTACAAAGGCAATGTACCTTCAGAGAAAGTTGTTAGTTCACCAAAGACAGCATTCAGTGGTGAGAAGATGAAGGAACCATAAGCTACTTCATCTGGATATCATTCTGGGTATCATTCATCTTCAAAATCAAGTTCTGATGAAGCAGAGGAGATTTTGTGCAACATTGCTCTCAAACTGAAGAATTCTCCGTCGTTGAGCATCAATGCAGCTAAACAACAAATGAGTTTTCTAGCATCTGTTCTGGAATCGTATGAAGGTCTGGTAGCTGGCAAGATTGGAAACTCTGAGTTAACCAAAGAAGACTACGACCAGATTGATTCGGAAGAGGTGGAACTCATTGACATCCGTTGGTCTCTGGCAAGTTGCATTCGCAGAGCTCAAAGATACATGGAGATTACTGGGAAACAATCATTAGGTGGTCCGTCAACAAAGCTTGGATTTGACAAATCCAAAGTGACATGCTTCAGATGTAAGAAAAAGGTCATTTCAAGAGAGAATGCACTAATTCTGAAGTTGGAGGAAATGAACGTCCTTTCAATGATGATTATTATCGAAAGGTGATCTACCACCGAAGTAAAGAAGAGCCGAAAATGATCGAAGATAAACATAGAGATAAGTCAAGAGCTTGTCCTGTCATCCATCATGATGAAGGGTTTGATTGAAGCCAGATTTGTCCAGATGAAGATCGTTTGGAAAATATAGTTACCGCTCATGGCAGAAAACCATCGAAGAGTCAACATTTTGTTTTTGTTGCTGAAATCAAAGATGAAAACAAAGAAGAAAATGTTGTTGCTGAAATCAAAGAGAAAACTCGAGAAGAGATTTTGAAAGAGAAAACTCCAAGAGAAAGATTCATTGTGGGGTGCAGAATGGAGAAAATGGAGGAAGAATATGAGAATGCTGTTGCGAACAAACGATGGGATAAAAAGCAAGAATGTTATGTCAACAAACAAGGTGAACCAGTTGTTCCCAGATGTGACATAGTTCATGATGATGTTCTTCTTGTAATTCCTCGATCCGGCGAATGTTACTCAAATGTTGCAAAAGACAAGACATATGTGAAAAGGCTGGATAAAATCATCAGGGATGCTATGACGATAAAACTGAGGAAGAGGAATGAACAAAGAATGAAGAAGAATATTGAGAAGATGGTTGATGATTTGAAGAAAGTTGCTGAGGAGGTCAAGGTTGAAGAAGAAGTGAAAGATGAAGCTGTGAAAATAGAGAATGTAAAGGTAGAAGAAAAGGTTGTTGAAAAGGTTGTGGTGAATGAAGAAGTTGTGAAAGAAGCTGTTACTGAAGAACAGCAGGTTGGAGAAGATGTGAAGAAAGAAAAAGAAGAGGTAAAGAAGGAGAGTTTAGTTGTTGATGAAGAAGAACAGAAGAAGAGTGAAGCTGATCAAACTGAAGCAGCAAACACCGAAGTGCCAATCACTAAGGTAAATTCTGATTCTTAAATTCAAATTAAAATCGTTGAACAGTGCAAGAAATGCATGGAACCATGCAGTGCTTGTACTGAAAAAGATGAAAAGTTCAGAACAAGAGATCTTGAATTCACAAAAATTGAAACTGTTTTCAAAAACAAGTGAAAAGAAATGTTTAAAATGAAAAGGTTTTGAAAGATAATGATGAAAAACTTTTGGAAAAAAATGTAAAAAATTAGAAAAAGAAAATGAAGTTTTGAAAGAAAAGGTTTCAAAAATGACAGAAGAATGTGATCAAAAAGAGAATGCTTTTCAGGAAATGAAAAAGGAATATGATTCAATAAAATTGGCTTATCACATTACAAAAGAATCATATGAAAAAGTAAAAAGTGAAATGAAACTTATTCAATCAAGATTGAAATATTGTTCTGAAACAACTAATGAGTATAAACGAATGTATGAGATAAAGCAACAAGTTGTTAATTCTTACATTGAAGATGTTGCTAAGCTAAAGCGTCAGATTGCTGATTTAGAACAGGATAATAACAAGTTAAAAAGTTATCATGCATCGTCATATGTGCTTGAAAGAATTTTCAATATAAAACCGGAGGATGGTGAGTCTGAGCAAAATAAGAAAGGCATTGGCTCAGAGTTTCATCAAGTTCCACCACCGGAAAAGTTTGCATTTTATGATGAGGAAAAGGTCGAAAAAGCTTTCAACATGGTAGATCAATTGCCAGACAACATTGATATACCCTATTCCAAATCTGATGATTCTCATGATTCAGAGGTGGTAGGTAAAGTCGTTGAAAGTGTATTGAAAGAAGAGTCGGGTGATACAGGTAAGTCTGAATCACAGGATGAAAATGAAGGAAATTTTCATGATGAATATCTGAAAAACACAAAATCCGGAAAAAATTTGAATGATGATTCAAAAGGATTGGTTTATACCATGATTGGATCGGACAAATTATTCTTAGATGTTGTATTCCCGATTCAGAATGTGATTTCAGAAAAGGTTGATAAAGTTTTCAAAATGGTTGAGATTGAAAAATCTGAAATTTCAAAGTATGCTGGAAACGGTCACAAAACTTTTTATAACAAACCTGGTTTCAAGAAGAAAAACATGAAGGCTGGGTTGGGTTATAAGAAGAAACAAAGTTGGAAAAGAAATGAAGTGCCAAATTTTCAGGCAAAGATGAATTTTGTTCAAGGAAAAAGTTTTGAAGAAGAGGAAAAACTCAAATTTAGACAACAGTCTAATGAAGAGTTCTGTGCTCAGAAAAAGCAACAACAATAGGTCAAGGATGTGTCTAAGAGAATATGTTTCAAATGTGATCAAACAGGACATCTTGCACGCAAGTGTCCAAATCTGAAACCTGTTGATGTTGAGACGAAAAAGAAGTCTGTTTATGTTCAGAAACAAAAATCTGATGTTGTAAATCAGAACTGAACCAAGTTTGATTCAAAGCAAACTTGGAAGCCGAAAATGTCAAAGGCTGACTCACAACAAACATGGAAACCAGTGACACCAAAATTAAGAACAACACAAAGTTGGAAAAACACTGTTGATACAACAAAACCAAACCAGTTTTGGAAACCAAAAGTTGTTGTTCAAAATCAAAATGTTCAAAAAGATTCACATTTTTACAAAGGAGGTACTCCAAAAGGTCAAACATGGAGTGTTAAGAAACAAGTGTCTTCGGTAAAAGATGAGAAAATCGAAGTTAAAATTGAAAAAGTCTTTGTACAAAATGACAAAGATTTTCCGAAGTTAACTGATGCATATTGTGTTGAAATGCCTAAGGTCAAACAGACCTGGGCTAATTTGTTCAAGTAATTGAATATTTTGAATGTGCAGGTGCTTCCGAAGACAACTGAATGTCATCAAAAAGAGTGTCGGAGCAGCCTGGCACAAGAAGAAGAGGCTGTTGAACCCTGTGTTGGTTAAAGTAGGGAGTTTGTTTGTTTTCTGTACATAAATAAACAATATTTCTAAAACCCTAAAAATTGAAAATTTTGAAAAATCAAAAATATGTTTTTATTTTTGTCAAAAATTTGAAAATTTCAAAAATATGTTGATTGAATACGCCGAAACCCTCACGGCTGAACAAACATGATTAAATTCACAAGATTGAAAAACGGTTTTCAAACTGTAAAATATCAATGTGTTGTAAATCATGAGGGTATGTTATATTCTTCTGCAAATCATAGCATGAGAAGCAGAAAATGGATGGCGAGACGAAGCTATCAGTATTGGTTGACACATTTTCTTTAGAATGGTTTTGTATAAAGAGGAAAATTTGAAAATGCCAAAAACATGATAAAATTTGAAAATTGAGTTTTTGTGTATAAAGAGGAAATGATAATACATCAGTAGATAGTTACAGTATGCTAAAGAAATGTAATGATTAAATAGCGTTAAACAGTCTCACTGATGATATGTCGGTAGATTTTTATACATTTAGTAAACTTTTTCGGGATATAAACCTAAATTCAAACTTGCTTATTTCATGGGGAACACTACTTGGATATATAGGTAACCCCTGAAATCTCGTTTGAAGGGCCCCTCTTTCTGAGATACTAGGTCTTTATGCTTAGTGATATCTGGGTTATTATCCCGGGACTTCTGATTTTGCGGAAGCGATGGCCTAGTCCCCGGAGAATACTTTCTGCATTGCTTGAAATATAGCGCCGCCCTCAGCAAATTGATGAAACAATAAAATTGATAGTCATTGTTGCTGTAATCAAAAGATCCTCTAAAGGGGATACACCATAAGTCGAATCGTCATCTCTCTGCTGAACGGAAGTTCTGACCTGAGCTCTCACGGTTTCGTACTATAATTTATTCCCCTTACAGATATCATCTAGGTATACTCACCTGTAAGACTGAATATTGGGATCTGGATACGGGAGTATATTCAAGAGGTGGGACACATGAATGAGTTTAAGTTCTTAAAACACCTAATTCGTATCCTGAATCAGTTGAAGTTTGTGTGAAAATTTAAGTGGATCAGTATATCGACAATCTAAGTGTATTGTTTAATTCTTAATGTATAACTAAGCTCAACGGTACTTATGACTTGTCAAAAACTGATATGATCCTCTGACGCATACTCAAACAAAAACATTGTCTGTAAATATGTTTGTACATATTTCTTTACTGCTTTATATTTTCAGAAAAATAAAAAAATATTTTTGATTCTGCTTTATTTTCGACAACCGATGTCTGAGAGCTGAGTTTCAAAATCTAAGTATGCTGATTGTGTTTCTGAAAATAAAACAAGTTCATTAATTTGAAACTTTAATTAAAAATCAAAAACAGTTTGTGATATCTCCAAGGTCATTAATTTGGACTTGGATGATTAACTGTGAGGGATTTGGATGCTTATATTGTTAAAATCTATAAAAGAGCCAGTTTCCGATCCGGTTCGCTGAAACTGCCAAATCCTTAAAGATTGTTGATAGGGGGAGAGATTCAAGTAATCCTGGATATATTCATATTATTATATCTTTAGAGCCAGGATCTTGATTTGGAAAGTTTAATAGAGCCAGGTTACGATACCTGGACAACTGAAAATGTTTTCAATGTTTAAAATGTTTTTACTTATAAATGTTTGAGTGATTGCAGATGTTGTTCCTGACTACGATCCCGATAGCCGAGTCTAAGGGGGAGTCTGAAGACGAGCTCAACGCAAGAGGAAGCGTGGATTTAATGAGCCAGGAAACTATCCTGAAGGAGCTTGTATACGAAAAGCCAGGTGTCGATCCCAAAAGCACGAAAGCTTGATGAAAGGGGGAGCCTGAAGAGTTTACCGAAAGGGGGAGCTGAAGCTGAAAACAGATCCACCGGGATTCTGTTTGAGCTAGAGAGAGAAAGAAAAGACGCTACGAGTCTGACTAAATGTTTGAGATTGACTGCGGCAATATCCAAGGGGGAGTCTGTTAGTGCAGTATGTCTATCGCCTTCGTCATCTCAAGACCGTAGCTGAAACAGTTTAAATCTAGCCTTATATTGTAATATCTTGAGTAAAAGGCAAGGTGGCAATAATGTAAATAAGAGGAAAGCTCTTATAAGCCTTGGCCTATAAATAGATGTGTTAGGGTTAGAGTTTAGAACTTTTGGCATTTTGCACTTTGGAGAGCTCTAGTATTAGAGAGAGAAGCTATAGAGAGAAAGTGCTCATCGTGATTCAGGTGCTTGTATGATTTCAGATCTGTTAATAGAATCACCGATTATATTACGACTCGTGTGTTCGGTCACACACGTTCACGGATTCTGCACGTCGAACGTGTCATACGCAATCGTTTCGGAGTCAAAACCGGTCCTAACACTTCCCCCAAAAGTCCTCTTGATATTTACAAAGGTTTTTTAGTTAAAAAGGAGGAGGATTGATTACTTGGCAAGCTTATGATAGGAGTAAGTTCCATGCCGCTCTCGAGTGTTACACAAAAATACATCTTCGGCCGAGTGTTGAGTGATCCCCTGTGAGGTATGTGAACTTGTATATAAATGGAATTTTAAAGAGACATGTTATGCCCTAATAAATCATTTCTCTTATGAAAATTTTTAAATAAATCATGACGAATAGGATTGTAAATAAATAAAAATAAAACCTAATAAAGAATCTTGGAAATCCCGGCACTCTATGACAAGCCCAAAACCTTCTCTTCTACCCATTCCATTTGGGTGTGTAAGCCACAAAATAAAGAGTTTTGCTTGAGGACAAGCAAATATTCAAGTGCGGGGGTATTTGATGTGTGCAAAATGCAACATATAAATTTCATCAATTGAGGCATAAAGCTAACCCTTTTTAGTACTAATGTTTGAAAAAGTGTGATTTTGTCTTCCTTTTGTATTTTCAGGGTTAAAAGAGCTTAAATGAACAAAAGAAGCAAAACTGCAGCCAAATCCAGCAATCATACAAGAAAATGAATAAACGTGGCATGCCCGACCCCTCGACAACATCTCCCAAGCAAAAACAAGAGAACATAAGACTGAACACGCCCCGTGCTCACTGAGCACGGGGGCGTGCCCAAGTGTCAGCAGAAAAGACAAAGTTGTAGAAGCTTCTAACACCCACCACGGGGGCGTGTCCAGCGGACACGGGGCCGTGGTCAACTCTAAGATTCGCAGAATCTAGGAAAATCTTGATAGTACAGATACGCTTCTGCACACGGGGTCGTGCCCAGCGGACATGGGGGCGTGGTCAACTAATGCAGACAAACTGCATTTAATAAAGAAAGAGGAGATGGGTGGACACGGGGCCGTGTCTGGGCTTCTGTACAGGCTATAAATAGGGGTGCTTGGCTCACTTGCAAACCATCCCTTGGCAAACCACCTCTCTCACACTTCACCCACCCACCACCACCATCACAACCCACATCCGCCACCATCATCCATCATAGAGTGTGTGAGTAGTCTCGGGATTCAAGATTGATCGTAAGAGTTCTTGACAATCAAAGGCCATGTTTTCCTAAGTCTCTTACATCACTTGGTGAAGACAAGTGTTTAGTGTAATACTTTTTATTTTTAATCTTTTCGCACTTTTTATTTGGTTCTGTATTAATGACTTTAATAACTAGTTTCTTATGTTGAAGGTGAGTCTTCCTTATCGTTTGTCCGTGGTGTCTTGGCATTATTTTACTGTCTATATAAAATAAAAGATTTTCACCATGCATATCTCCACGGTCTATATGGAGGTATGTTGTCTACCTGGTCGGGGGTTAAGGGAACGGTTTGGTAAGAGTATTGCCTTGTTCAGTGTATAGATCCTGCAAGGACCTGAGTCAACTTTAGTAGGATCTCCTTCAATACCCACTGGTATTGGATGGCGCGGGTCCGGACTCCTTGATCCCCTCATATGTAAACTACTATTAATACTTTAACCCGGCTACTTAGGACTGTATCCTTGCTGACTCAGACTACTTAGCCGAGGGTAACGTCACCTTCAGAAGAGGGGCCTACCATAATATGCATTAATAACTTAATTAATTATCTTTCAATAATCCAACCCTTTAGGATTGTATCCTTGCTGACTCAAACTAATGGATTGAGTAACATCACCTTCAGAAGAGGGGCATACTACAATAACTAAGATAATCTCTTAAAAAGTGCAAAAGTGCGGAAATAATTAAAGGTTACACTAAATACGAGTCGGATCCAAGTGATTCATCTTGTCTATCTGTTTTTATTTTATTTTATTTTTCAGCATTTTAGTTAGTTTTATTTTTCTTGTTTAAAAACCTTTTTCTAAACTTTTTATTTGATTAGACGTTGAGTATAAACCGGTATTAAAAGCTCCTGTGTCCTTGGACGACCTCGGTATCTTACCAACACTATACTACGCTCACGATGGGTGCACTTGCCCATATGTGTGTTTAGTGTTAGTAAATATCGTGTTTTATAAATTTAAAACTTGGCTAAAAAGTGTTAAAGGGAATAAAATATACAAAAAAATCTATAACACCACACGCACATCATATATCTTCATATTGATTATTGTATTTTTTAGCGCCTTAACGCAACAGTTGCCGTGATGTTGCGTATTGACATGTCGTTGAAGTTGACCATTTAGAATCTGCATGGAGTAGACACTGTCATTAATTTCCGACCTGATAAGCATGGTCAAGGCTTTAGATATGCCGCAAGTCAATGGCGAAAAGTTCCTCATTCCGAATGATATCAAGGTACCGTATAAATGCACCTTCATTTACGAACCTAATGTTGGCAAGTTGATTCTGAAGAAGGTGTCCATATAGTTTGTGTTGTGGTTGTTGTTATAAATATTTTAGTATTTTAGACTAAGCTTATCGTTTGTGATTTTAAACAATTATATATATGGGTTTTTGTAATGGTTGTATCTAAATAGTTTTAATGTAAATAATTATTTACTTGTAGCTTATCGATAGATTTTTTGTTCATCATGAGTTGAAGAACATACTACCTACGAAACATGTTACTATAACGTTTTTCCTAACTGTACATGGTTGGTTGTTATGGAAAAACATGGTCATAATTTTTATATGACTGCAGGATGGAATTCCTGTTGACCATTAGTTTATATCAATTTTGTAAGTCTGTACTAATTATTTTTTTTTTTACTTCCTATTAAAATGTATTATGCATGGTTTTCTAAAAGCCACCCGTGTTTACACACGTGTCTTACCGCTAGTATTATAATGAAAGAACAAAAATTATCAGTATTTGAACTTTCATAATATTTCAACAAATTTTGAAGTTAAATACAACGTTCTTTTAATCTTTCTATATGCATAATATATCATAAAAATATTATAGTGAGCCGAGTCAGGACAAGCTCGGCTCGATTATAAACCGAGTTGGCTTGGCTCGGCTTGGTTTTAAACCGAGCTGGATCGGCTCGGCTAGGTTTGCCTCGATTTTAAAAAGAAAAAATAATACATAGCACTAAACATTTCATAGTCTAAAATATTATTTAATAGTTGAAAAAAAACATATCCAAATTAGGTTTAACCTAATAAATTACAAGCCAAAATCAAGTTCAACAACACAATATAAGTTTTAAAATTTTCAACGAAATACAATAGTAGTTCATTAGCATGGTAATCAACCGTCAAATTTGCCATAGATATAAAATTATAGTCCTAAATACATGTAAATAATAATCTTTTTTTTATAATATATTATAATGTATTTAAAAATAAAATGTATTATAAGTAAAATAAGCCGAGTTGAGCTACCAAACCGAGCCAATCCGGCTCGTTACGAGCCGAGCTAGCCAGACTTTATACCCGAACCATGCCGTTCCGACTCGGCTCACTTTAAAGCTGAGCCACGGCTCGGCTCACTTTAAAGCTGAGCCACGGCTCGGCTCACTTTAAAGCTGAGCCATATCAAGGGAACTTTTTCCAAGCTAAATCTCAGTGAGCTCCGAGCCGCGAGCTTTTTGGACAACCCTATGTTCTTCAATTGAGACCCAATCCAATCCTCACTTTTGTCACTTTGATGGATTAGGCAATGATGGATACAGCCTAGCCTTCTTGCAGAGGTGTTAGGCTTTATCTTGAGCCCACCCAAGTTTTCGTCCCACCGTGTGTTACGCTAGAGAGTTCTGCTCTTGTGGTGTTACAACGACTATAAAGTGGCAGCCCGCGGTATGGTTTCCCAGGAGAACGTCCAAGCTAAACTCTGAAGCCAATGTGGGTCCAGCTAAGACAGCACAATCTGGCCAGAGTGGGGCAACGAATCTCTCCAATTTGAGGAGTACGATAGCCTAATACAAGAAATTCGCGGGGGAGTACGGTAACCTAATACAAGAAAATCGTTGTTAAAAATCGGTTTAAGACAATTCTTGTACTTGCACAAGTTTGATAGTTTTATCATTTCTTTCAAGACTTTGATTTTGTTACTTAACTAGTTGATGTCCCACCAGCGTTACGGGGCGGTAGGTCAAATATTTCTCAACCAATTAAAAAAACACTACCATAGTTTTATTAGAAAAAAAAACTAAAATGATGGCAAGACCGTAATTTTGAGCTCATGGCAAAACTGTAATTTGTCCGGACTAATGAGCTAGTGTTAGGCGGATCCTTGACACGAAAAAAAATTAAATCGAGTCGACCAATTAAAACAAAACACTACTATAGTTTTGTTAAAAAAACACTAAAACAATGGCAATACTGTAATTTTGAACTGATGGCAAAATTGTATTTTTTTAACTGGGGGTAAAATTATAATTTGCCAAAAGCTAAAGCGATGGCAATATTATAATTTTGAACTAGAGGCAAAATCATAATTTTTTACAGAGGCAAATTCATAATTTTGAACGGGAGGTAAAACCGTAACATACTCGGGCCAATGATTGATTAGCTAATCATTAATCAGGAACCCAAGTTTCATTCAAATTCACGAGAACAATTAATCACATGCTCTGTAGATTAATTGTGTTAAAGGGCCGGGGAAGGATCCATTAAAAAATAGGTATTACCCAAGTAGCGAAGAGTGTTTGAGATTAAGTTTGGAAATAAGTTGTAATTATTAAAAGTGTTTTTTATTTAAACTTTATGTAAAGAAGTAAAAACTTGTTTTTTTTTTTAAATCCACAAAAACCTGACTTTTTAAATAGTTTTAGCTTTTTTAACATAAAATAATCAATCTAACCTCATCTTTTAAAAATACCAACCAAATATAAAAACTTATCTCATTCTTTTTAGTCATTTTACTTTTTCCACCACAATAGTTAATCCAAACACATTTAAAAAAAATTATAAAAAATTATAAGTCAATAGGCACTTTAGTAATCCAAAACACTTTCGAAGTAGGTTGGAATGACATTTTGGTCCTAAAACACAATTTTTCACCCTTTTATTTTCTCAAAAAAATGCAACATAGGAAAATTAGTAAAAAAAAACTAGCACAAAAAAAACTATTACAAAAAGTATAACACAAAAAAATCTAGTAAAAAATCAGCACAAAAAATCCAACAAAAAAAATCTAGTAAAAAAAATACAGTACAAAAAATCAAACACAAAATTGTTATACAACATATAAATACAACACAATTTTTTGGGTTTTTTTTACATATTTTATATATAAATATGGTGCTCAAATTAAAGATAAAAAGATGTTCGATTTTATTATGCAATTTTTTTTAAATAATGTCGTATAAAAAAAGTTATAAACGTTTAAAAAAGGAGAAAATACGCATATGTCTTGTACATAAAAAGGAAAAGTCAACAAATAAACTATTAAAAAAATGAAAGGTTAAAATCTCTATTTTCGTAATTAGACAAAATTGACTTTTTATTGTTAATATTCATTACATTTTTCTTATGAAACCTATCTATGGCTAATTACATATATCTATACTTTTTGTTAGGTAGGGTGCAAGTTATGAATGCATGAAACTAGTATTTTTTCATGCGCGCGTTGCAGCGCTCTGGATCGCAAAATACAATTACGTGATCGGAACTTAAAGAATCGTAAACTCACCCTTTTTGCGTGATTAAGCAATATTACAATTGTATTACCATACATATAATATAGAAATTAGACACAAAATTAAATGTTGAATTGGAATGTTTTCATAATCACTTGTTGGATATTCATTTATGTTATTGGCTAAAGCTTTAGGTATTACAGCTTTTACATCCTTTCTTCCATTTCTATCATCCAATTCCACTAAATATCACTGTATTTTCTTTACACTCACTACTACTTTTAAAATATGTTAAAAAATTATAGAGTAGTGTTCTCTCAAATATATTAAGAGTAACAAACTTTTTCTCCTTCACTATATATTAAAAAATTATAGAGTAGTGTTCTCTCAAATATGCAGATGAAGAGTAACAATTTTTTTCTCCTTCACTAACAATCACTTGTTATAACTATAATGTAAAGAACACACTCACAAAATTTGGCGGGATGGATCTGAATCCTCTTAGACCTCCAACTGCTTTTCTACCTTTAACTAATATTTTAGATAAGAAATGTTTTTTTTATTTAGTTATTTATGTAATTTTTTTACATAAGAAATTTTTTTATATAGTTGATAAAAATACCAACTATATTGGTAATGCCATAATGAAATCTATTATAATTTATTTATAAGAGTTAGATGCTTGATATATGATTAATTAAACATTACATCTTTTAAAGCTATAAAAAAAATTATGTGTAATTTCATGTGATAATGGCATCTCTTATAAATAATAGTGTAGTGGCAATTAGAAAAATAATCATAATAATTTAGTATGGGTGAACAAAATAAATGAATATATTGTTGAATAACTTAAAATATTCTCTATATTTCATAGATGATATCATGGATTGTTGAATCTTGATTTCTATTTTATAAAGTACATACATTAATTTGTAAAGTAATGGCTTTTTTAATCAGGTTCCACCGGACATCAAAAGACATTTAATCACACAATTCTAGATGGACTTAAAAAAATATCCAATTAAGTTTTGAGTTTACACAGTTCCTAGATGGACTTCAAAAAATATCCGATTAAGTTTTGAGTGGGGTTTTCGATACAAAATAGATTGATTACACAGCTCCTAGATGGACTTCAAAAAATATCCAAATAAGTTTTGAGTGGGTTTTTCGATACAAAATTGATATTAGAAATTTTTATCTCTTGCTTTTTCTTCTCATCAATACTGAAACCTTACACACATACTCTCTCTAGCATCCCCTCCGTCAATCCAATAGGCTCGCAACCACTATCACCACCGTTTCCGGCCACTCATCCTCCGTCGTTGTGGATCTTATCAAATCCGCGGCTCTAATCGAAGCAACTGAAATGGCTCGCTCAAAGGACACGAAAGAGAGAATGGTCGGAGTAGCGGAGTAGAGAGCCACCACCACTATATAACATCACCAGCACCAAACGTCACTACCACTTATCTGCCACCTCTCCCGTCACCACCACCACGGCATAACCACTTATCGGCCACCACTCTCGTCACCGCCACCACGACACAACCACCTAGAACCACCGCCTACACCACCACAACCACGACAAAACCACCAAGGCACCACCGCCAATCCGACGGACGAACAAAAGTTCGCCGGATGATATGCCTAATCCTATGGAGAAAAGCTTTTAGGACTGGACTTTATAGTGGAATCCAATCACTCCTGGATTATGACACGTTTCCTTTGTGATCTACACATAGGACACGTGGTTTGGACTATGATACATGGCTGGCAAAAAGCCTGCCAAGTAGTTGTGTGGAAGCATGCTTCCACTGTTCATTTCGTTTACCTATTAACATATGTTTTGACATTTAATCACACAATTCTAGATGGACTACTTGGCATGCTTCCACTGTTCATTTCGTTTACCTATTAACATCAAAAGACATTTAATCACACAATTCTAGATGGACTTAAAAAAATATCCAATTAAGTTTTGAGTTTACACAGTTCCTAGATGGACTTCAAAAAATATCCGATTAAGTTTTGAGTGGGGTTTTCGATACAAAATAGATTGATTACACAGCTCCTAGATGGACTTCAAAAAATATCCAAATAAGTTTTGAGTGGGTTTTTCGATACAAAATTGATATTAGAAATTTTTATCTCTTGCTTTTTCTTCTCATCAATACTGAAACCTTACACACATACTCTCTCTAGCATCCCCTCCGTCAATCCAATAGGCTCGCAACCACTATCACCACCGTTTCCGGCCACTCATCCTCCGTCGTTGTGGATCTTATCAAATCCGCGGCTCTAATCGAAGCAACTGAAATGGCTCGCTCAAAGGACACGAAAGAGAGAATGGTCGGAGTAGCGGAGTAGAGAGCCACCACCACTATATAACATCACCAGCACCAAACGTCACTACCACTTATCTGCCACCTCTCCCGTCACCACCACCACGGCATAACCACTTATCGGCCACCACTCTCGTCACCGCCACCACGACACAACCACCTAGAACCACCGCCTACACCACCACAACCACGACAAAACCACCAAGGCACCACCGCTAATCCGACGGACGAACAAAAGTTCGCCGGATGATATGCCTAATCCTATGGAGAAAAGCTTTTAGGACTGGACTTTATAGTGGAATCCAATCACTCCTGGATTATGACACGTTTCCTTTGTGATCTACACATAGGACACGTGGTTTGGACTATGATACATGGCTGGCAAAAAGCCTGCCAAGTAGTTGTGTGGAAGCATGCTTCCACTGTTCATTTCGTTTACCTATTAACATATACATATGTTAATGTGCATCTCAATTTAATAGGCGACTCTCCGCCTGCTTTACAATTAATGACATAAACTCTACAAATATATTTTTTATATACCATTAACATTTTTTTATATATTGTTGAGACTATTGCGACTACCTTTTCATTTAAGTTTTGATAAAAATTTGTAGACCCCGCTATTTTATACATTTACAATATAGGGTGAGAATCAAATAAAAAGTTTATTTTGGTTAGTAAGTATAGAAAACAATAGCATTAGGACATGTGACAAAATTTAAAATAAAGAGTAATGGTATTTTAGTCAATCTTATCATTTTCTTCTTCCTTCTTCTTCCCAGTAACATCAAAACCTACCATTTTCAAAACCCACCATCTTCAACCATTTCTTCACTTTCTATCTCAATAATCACTACATTATAGTGCGATTTTCGTCACCAATCAATGATTCAAACACCCGATCAACGTGTTCTTCAGCTTTTTTGAAGAAGACCCAGTTTAGTTTCATACAAAATCTCTTTTTTCCGGTGATTTTGAAGATAATCACTCGATCCGTTCGATTCGATCTCTGATAAGTGTTTCAATCATTCAAAATTCGTTAATCGTTGAAGAAACCGACATCGATCCATGTAAGAAATTCTTTAATTTCATTTTTATTATCTGGGTTTTTGATTTAGTCATTGCGTTTTACGATTTTGGCGGGGGTCCGGGGGCAGCGCCCCTAGTAGCGGGGCGGCAGCCCCTGGCGGGGTCCAAGGGGCAGAGCCCCTGGCTGGGGTTGAGCAAAGTGCATTGGTTCAGACAATTCACAGCACAGACAAAACTATTGTCCTGGTTCAATGCGTTTTAAAGAGAACACTTTCTTTGATGTTTTTAGGCCATTGCGTTTTAGAACTAAGACATTTTATGTGTTTTCTGGCCATTGCGTTTTAGAAAAACACATTTTTAGGTGTTTTCAGTCCATTGCGTTTTAGAGAGAACACTTTCTTTTGTTTTTTAAGGCCATTGCGTTTTATAAATAAGACATTTCTTTGTGTTTTTTGTGCATTGCGTTTTAGGTAAAACACATTTTTATGTGTTTTCAGTCCATTGCGTTTTAGAAATAAGACACTTATTTGTGTTTTTGGTGCATTGCGTTTTAGGTAAAACACATTTTTATGTGTTTTCAGTCAATTGCGTTTTAGAAAGTACATTTTCTTTTGTGTTTTAGGCTATTGCGTTTTAGAAATAAGACATTTATTTGTGTTTTCTGGCCATTGCGTTTTACAAATAAGACATTTCTTTGTGTTTTTGGTGCATTGCGTTTTAGAAAAATGTCATTTTTTAGATTTTTTTTTCATTGCATTTTACGCAACTGGGTTTTTTCCATTGCGTTTTACGCAACTGGTTTTTAATTTTTTTTTCAAAAATATAGCAATAGTATACTCGTTTTAAAGATAAAAAAAACGCTTGTTTTTTGGTGCAATTTTTATAAAAAAAATAATGTC
The DNA here is from genome assembly GCA_030545235.1 of Helianthus tuberosus. Lineage (NCBI taxonomy): Eukaryota > Viridiplantae > Streptophyta > Magnoliopsida > Asterales > Asteraceae > Helianthus > Helianthus tuberosus. The sequence goes on from CM060363.1 coordinate 135,657,664, forward strand.
GTATGAAAGAGTTATTAACGTTTAAAAAATGGGGGGAATTGGAGGAGAGATAAACTATTGCCTTGGATTGACTAGAATGTCCTTAAACAAACCCACGCGCCTCTTTTCTTCCCTTCAATTTCCCTCATTTAATCTTAGCCCTTAATTAACTAAATGGATGGTCAAGATTACTTCCTAGCCTTCTTAGCCAAATAAACTTCCTATTATATCCTAACCCTATATAAAGTAGATTATTAGCTCCATTTTGTACGTGATTTTATTTTAAATAGAGTAATTACAAAAATCGTCCTTTATGTATGTCACTTATTGCAAACTGTGTTTATCTTCATTACAGAAAACGTGCTCGACTTTTACAAACCCTTGCAAGTTATGTCCTTTAGCCATAACTCAGTTAAATTTTTGTGGTTAAATCTAACTAAATGGACCCCACATAAGGGTATTTTGATCATTTTACTCTCATGTGGGATCCATTTGTTCAGATTTAAGCACAAAAATATCATCATGTGGGGTCCATTTGGTCAGATTTAACCACAAAAATTAACTGAGTTAGGGCTAAAGGACATAACTTGCAATGATTTGCAAACATCGAGTACGTTTTCTGTAATTATTGAAGATAAAGGACACAATTTGCAATATGTGGAGCTCATTTTGGAGCTAGAGGTTGCTAAACTAATGAACCTCGGGTATTTTTGGCCTTCAATGCACCAAGACGCTACCGAACAATTAAGAAAATGTGAAGCTTGTCAAATACATGCACCGGTACCCAAGAGCCCCAAGCACGACCTTGTCCTAATATCTTCAGCTTGGCCATTTCACAAATGGGGAATGGATATCGTTGGTCCGTTCCCACCGGCCAATGGTGGAGTAAAGCTTTTGTTGGTGTCCATAGATTACTTTACCAAGTGGCCTGAAGTCAAACCACTTGTAAAAATCACATGCAAACAAGTCATTGACGTTGTTTGGGAAAACATCATTTGCCGCTATGGGTTGCCGGGAGTCTTGGTCACAGACAATGGGAAATAATTCGCTGAGATGCCTTTTAGCACTTGTGTGACAACCTGGACTTGAAAGGTTAGTATGTTTTAGTCTCGCGATTCTGTTTCTTATTTATTCTCGGGTACGTCCCTCGCAATGATATTAATTGTTAAACGCTCGTAACTGGAATAAACTTTCTAAACATAAAATGGATGGGAAAATGTTGAGTATGTAATTGGGCTATGTATTGGGCCGTTGGGCCGTATGTGTTGCATATGAAAATTAGCACTCACTTTATTCACCTTATACTATCCTTGGCCCATAATAATTGGAGTGTAATCGAGCCCACACACACACCTTAAGCCCACTTCGGCTATCAAAGCAAACCGCCCCAACCTTCTTAAATATATAAATACGTAACATGTGAGAAGTGATTAAACTAAACTTAGAACACAAGTCAAAAACCCTAAAGGCTTTCCCCTGATCGCACGACTTCTGTGGAGACCCCCCCCCCCCCCCCATTTGTATTGCGACGACAGTAGGACTCTTGTGAGTTTCGAAGCATCATCTTCTTTCATCGAGTTCTTGGTTAGTATGATATCTTGCTTTAAGTTCTGATTGATCGTACATGTTATATTGTTGACTGTTTCTTGGTGAGTTTTCGATTAACAAAGTGTGCGAGTATGTTTCTATGATGTTGTATGCAAAAGTGAATATATTAATTTGGTATGTTATGTGAATTCGTGTATTATGTATAAACTGTGATGAATTCCAAGACTTGATATTATATGGATTATTAATTGGTATTGTGAATATGGTGAACTAACAGACAATCGATCATGCATGGTAGAATAGTTGAAGTTGTGTTAACCGTGTGAGTGCAAAGCTGTAAACGAAGAGTTATGTGATTAATAGACAAGTTGGGAGGTCTTTGTATTCGGGAATTATTATTAATCACACAGTTATGCAAACCTAGAATATAGTTTCATGGAAACTTAGATTTAGAATGATAATCATGCTTTAATTTGGACGACTGTTAGGATGTTGTGGATGAGTAGGGTGTTAAGCAAATAATATGACTCTAATGAATATAATAATCGGCCATGTTGTGAATAACTACTCGTACTATCATTACTAGTAAACTACTTTTCACTGTCCTCGGGTTGGAAAGGGCACGTACGTAAAACCTACGTACACTCATACTTACCACTGTCCTCGAATTGAAGGGCACATACGTAAAACCTACGTACACTCATACTTGCTACGGTCCTTGGATCAAGAAGGGCACGTACGGATACGACTAGTCAAGAAATACACATGGGAAGCCCCCACTACTCTTCGCAAACATGTTTGGGAAACCGCGATACGGATTAATACGACACACATGGGAAGCCCCCACTAATCTTCGCAAACATGTCTGGGAGACCGCGATACGAATTAATACGATACATGGTTTACAAAACGAACATATGATTTACGAAACGAATGCTATAACTAAACAACCAACTGTGAACTCGCTCAACTTTGTTGTTGATTCGTTGTTACATGCCTTGCAGGTCGTTAGGTACTCATGGAGCTTGCACAGGGAGGCGCGGTCGTTGTGGGACATGGCAGTGTGCCATGCTAAAAACATTACTTTATTTCGTACTTAATACTTACATTGGGTTTTACGATTATGCTTCCGCTAAACACTTAACTACGTTTTTTATTTGAAACACCTTTCATATTGTGTGGTTGAATTTTACTTTTTACTTGTTATGTTCAATATGATTGGTGGCTTGATCCTGGTCAGTCACGCCTCTAAGCGGTGATACTCTGCGTGTGGATTTTTGGGGGTGTGACAGATTGGTATCAGAGCCATTGGTTATAGTGAACTTGGTTTTAATAAAGGGAAAAAGTTTTTGTTAAAACCAGACTATAACCTGTACAGTGCTCAACGATCCACAATGACGCTTCGCTCCACAATGACGCTTTTGCATGATGTGTTGTCTATGGTATAATTATTAGAACAGTAGCATGTTGCCTGTTTTCCCTACTGCGCCCCATGTGGCACACAAATATTTAACTACTTGACAAGAGGTGGTCAAACCCCTTTCTAATTGCTCGTCACCCTGCTACGACTGTTTATGCATTCTATCTATTTGTACGCTTATCTCGACATGACGTCGCCACTTGACCCTCCGTACATCCGGCTTGTACGCCAACAACCACATAGACCAGAACCGGCTCAAATGAACTTGGGTTTAGGAGAACTACACCCACGCATCCTGTTGACGAACCTTATCATCTCCACTGGTCGTCTATACCAGAAACGAAGCAGCCACAATTACACGTGTACGTCGTTTTGCAAACTAGCAACCCTACCAACCAAATTCTGTTTTGGACAAGTGATATACCCTTGTGACCGTGATGCAACGAACTTCCCTTTTTGGTGCCATGCCGCCATGTACCACTACTGGAAATTGCTTCTAGACAGAAGGTTAACTGGTTGAAATTTTCGATTATCGATGGACCCTGTTTACACTCGATCGTTCGTATGAACCTCAGTAACTCCCTGTTATTTCGGATGGCAACCAATTTAATGAAACGCCAACAACCATACCACGACTTTTCCTAAACGCGAGACTATCTTACTACCATGTTGGATGGTTCATTTTTATTCTATTTGACTAACTCTATCGTATACCTAACTTGGCGAATGGATGCCATTATTGGTGAAATAGTCTTCAAGACATTTAGGGACAGAGTTATGGATCAGTCAACCTACCAGCAAGCACAATAAATTATACGTTTGCATGACCCACCTTACACTACAAGAGACGTACTCCATTTTATGATAGTTTTCTTGCGTATACAAAATATCTGCACTAACTCTTGCACCGACTCATGATTATTGATGGCTAGTATGTCTGCTCCCTACCATTGGCTTAGAGCAAACCATCACACCCGTACCACAACAACGTTACGTTCTTGCTCCTCCATGACGAGCCACTGAAACGAACCACTCTCTAGCTTAGAGGATTTAGAAGGCTAGACTCCTGATCACTGGTGATCACTCCACGAAACCTTGAGAATAGTGGTGTAATGTTGATACGATTATATTTTCTTGAATGCGTTTACACGCCTTTCCTTGGAACCTCATGAATACGCAGACGTACTTTGGACTCAATTGCACGACTTAAGGAAACCCCCCCGGACTTGGTTACTTACTTGATGAAACACACACCTAAGTTCATGGATTTAGGTAAATTATCCCTCCTTCACAAGGGGGCGAATCCAACGGCTCCTAGTGGGAGTCACAGTGAAACTTAACGCTACACGATTTTACGATAACCATGCTGCTATGTTAAGTTCTTGTTCTGATTGATTTAACCCCGTGACAACAATATGTAGTCAACGACATACTTTATCTTAACTATACCCAACTGACGTGCAGCCAGCTGTACATTCAATATCGAGTAAACCCTTGTTGTGGATTCTTAAACGCTTACCCACCGAATGAGACTACTCTTTCTTATGTTGCCACACCAATGCATGATATACTTTTAGGATTCAGTGATCCTAACAACAATCCACGCGGACACTTGCTTGGGCAAGTTACACTCTACGAATATTACTCGATGAGCATTGGGCTATACATGTGATGATACCACAAGTACTGATCTTTGAACTTGATACGACTGATATGGATTCTCAGACTCGACGTTCGAACCTAGTCTAACCAAATGAATGTGTCACTTGCTCTCATCGACGACATTCTGATCTACTCCAAGAATCAGGAGGAACATGAGCAGCATATGCGACTTATTTTGGAACTCCTTCGAACAAAGCAACTTTATGCTAAGTTTTCCAAATGCGACTTCTAGCTTCGAGAATTCCATTTCTTTGGGGTCACACCCTCAAAATCCACACGCGGAGTATTACCGCAAGGCATGTGACGACCAGGATCTTAGCCACTAATTATTTTGAATGGATTAGTTATTGTTATAAACATTTGCATAATTAATGACCTAATTTAAATTTTTCAAAACATAGTTTAAGTTCACAGCGGAAAGGGAAAGAAGACGCATCATAATTGAAACCACAAGTTTATTATCGTGTTACTTACGAACCACGTACTCCATCCGATTGCAACGTCCGTCCAAAGCTGTACCGAGCAACCTACAAAGCATGCAGTAGAGTGTCAACATAACGTTGGCGAGTTCACGTGTTTACAGTGTTCCAGTTTTAATTTCCAAAAACTTGTTTCAACCAGTTAATTTATCCGTTTATACATGCCATGGGGAGCTACCCCATAAGTGAGCGACTAAACTGTTTTTCCAATACCGAATACTTACTTAACCATACGTTTCCGTAGTGCCCCGTTTGTCAATGTTCTATCATCATTGACGGTTTGCCTGAGTCAATTAGTTCACGCCGTTCCCAGTAACAAGGGTCGGTGTGAGGCTGGTTACACCAAAATAGCGCTATTAACTAATAACCCGTTCGCCAGGCCCAGGCGACTAATCGGTATTAAATGGTAGTGACTTAAGTGATAGAGTTTCATTTAGTGTTGCTCGTTGCATTCCGTATAAACCGTAATTAACCAAGAGTTCCCAGTAACAAGGGAAGTAAGTAAGTTTGTTCCCAGTAATAAGGGAAGAAAAGTAAGTTTGTATCCCAGTAACAAGGGAAGAAAAGTAAGTTTGTATCCCAGTAACAAGGGAAGAAAAGTAAGTTTGTATCCCCCATAAGGGGATAGTGTTGTTACCCGTATCCCACACAAGGAGATAGAAATACCGTATCCCGCACAAGGAGATAGTAAGCAATCCCAAACCATGAAAGGTGTTTCGTTCCGTTTCCCAACCACCGGGAACGCATGCTTTAAGTAAAAGTAGTGAACTCACCTTTGCTTTGCTCGGTAGTAAATTTACTCGTGTTAGGTTGGTCAACCATACCCTATTATGGTTATACATATTTATTAGGTTCGTGTGCAAGTAACGTCGCGTATAAATTACACGTATCTAACACGTAGCACGTAAATTCACATTTCGTATAATACACACATTTTGCATAATGCACAGTAACACGTATCATACCAGCATGCATGATATTGGGCCTATTCTAACGTATGAACAATTAATCAACATCAGTTAGACATCAACAGTCAAACAACAACACCAGTAGATAGTCCAAAACATCAGTTTGTGCGGCCCAACAACTAAGCAGAGTAGTCCAGTCGAAACCGGGTGGTCTCGACTCGAGAACAAGAGGTCTTGAGTCGCAACCATGAAGTTCCGAGTCGCAACCAGACGGTCTCGAGTTGTGCATAACTGAGTCGCAACCGTAGAGGTCTCGAGTCCCGTCTCGAGTCGAGATCAGGAGATCTCGAGTCGCAACTGTACTGGTCTCAACTCCTGGAGCGCCTTGTCTGAGTTGATGATTGATGGTCTCGAGTCGCAACGCTGGGGTCTCGACTCGTTCCACGCTAATGCTTCTAGAATTTTCAGAATTGTACTATCCAATCAAAATTCATAAGCATGTACTATCCAATCAACTTTCACTAACATGCTTCCAATTTCTTATACTACCAAATCAGATCAAATGCATGTATTTCAAATATTTTGGCACCATTTAACAGTTCATCATCAGGCTTCTCAATATTCATCAAAACATATTCAACTTATGATAACACCACATTATCTATCACAGTTTTACCAACACAATAGCAATATTCATTTTACACATAAAAATCCCTAACAATCATCTTGCATTGATCAAATATTACAACGAAGTGCAGGTAATTTATAAGCTCAAATACCACAAAGGATCAAGAGTATTTGTTTGGACAATTTAGTCTTTAATTTACTTTCACAAACATCATATATTCACGAAGTCTAGTAGCACAAATAAGAAACAAATTTTCTCTTTTACACAAACTAACAATAGCAAATATATACCAACATACTACTGATATTTCAACCATCCTATTTATTCACATTCACAGTTATGTATAAGGTCAAGAAGCACAACAATACAACACAATTTCAAACAAATCTTGACTAATTATGACAAACCCAATTTCCACACAAAGTCACCATTTTAATAATCCATTCAACCGACATATATGTTTAACCTTAACTAACGGAAACAGTATCCTAGCATTTTTATTATCATTTAAAATCATCAAATCAAGAGGAAAAAATAACTTAATCAGCTTTTAAAACAATATAACTTCTAATCTCTGTATATATACATATCTCACACACAAAATGTTTATCAATCTTATGCAAAAATCAGAGAACACAAAGTTACCAGCAGTGGTATAGCACTGACCGAGAGGGTTTTTGAACATCGCCGCCTCTGTTTCATCCACTGACCAGAGCTCCGACAGTTGCCGCCGCCATCGACTCCGGTCATCACTCTCATTAGCTACCCCTTGTTGTCTCGAACCAGAAGTATCCGGGCCTCGATCGACTGAACCAGTCACGGCTGATTTGTCACCAAGCAGAAAAGGAACGAGATGAAGAGAAACTCGTTGGAGATAAATCGGTAAGTGACAAAGGGTGTGGAGGTGCTGTGAAACGAGACAACAAAGAGGAGATGATTTTGTGAGTGTGCAGAAGGGTTTCAGGGGTTTGCTTGGTTGGCCATGAAACACCGTCGGAAAGTTGGTCGGAATGTATCTCCGGCCACCGGAGATTAGAGAAGGGGCAGGAGGTGTGCGGCTGGGTTTCATAATAGGGTTTTTAGGTTTAAGCAAGAATGAGGGAGGTGGGGGTTTAAGTTTATTTAAGGGTAGTGTTTTAGGAGAGTTGGTTGGGCTTGTGCGCATGGACCCGGCTTATCTAACGAACTAGCCCGTTTAATTGATAAATAAATTTAACGGGGATTGTATATATATATATATATATATATATAAAGTGAATATGTTCGGCTCGGGTTAGTTGTTAAATGACTGGTTCCTCTTGTCGCGTGTTATTATTTGATAAATAATAATAATAATAACGATAATAATAATAAATATTACTAAAATTCCCTAATTCCCTTCTCTCGACGAAGGGAGTACGGGTTATCACATTCTCCCCATGTTACAGGAATTTCGTCCTCGAAATTAGGCAAAAGCCAAACGATTCGCTCTATATGTATACTTAGACTCCACTACCACACGGAAATACAAGCAGTTTCGCGAGAGTCCACAGAACGAACACGTAAGCCACATCGCACATACAATCACATAGCACAAAGAAATCACATGGCATTAAATTCACGGAGTTGTACGTATTTCACATAGTATAGAATTTCTCACAAATTTAATTATAACATCCAAGAAACGTACAGGGAAACCCGAAGTGTCACTATCCCCAAGTTCAAGAAATTTCGTCCCGAAATTTAGCACGCAGCCACTGGCAAGCTAGTTTGTTTAAACGTTTTCGTGGGGTGTCACATCATCCCCTTGTTGGCTTGAAATTTCTTTCCGAAATTTCAGTTGTAGCTTCAGTGCTGGAAGTAATGTTTGTAGACAACTTGGGATACGTGCGCATTAGCTGGTTTTCCCGTTCCCAGGTAAACTCTGGGCCACGGCGTGAGTTTCAATGAACTCGATCTGTTGGCATATTATACCATGCTTGAGGGTTTTGATTTCTTGATCCTTAATCTTAACCGGTTTCTCAACGAAGCGTAGCTTGTTGCTGATCGCGAGTTCCTAAAAAGGAACAACGAATGTTTCATCTGACAGACGTTTCTTCAGATTAGGCACGTGAAAGAGGTTGTGCATAGCACTCGGCTCTTCAGGCAGATTTAATATGTAAGCAGCCTTACCGATCCTTTCGAAAACTTCGAACGGTTCAACATCTCGCGGATTAAGTTTACGTTCCACACCCTTCTAGGGTGAAACTTTAAGTAGGACCCAGTCTCCGACTTGGAATTCTAGAGGATTCCTACGCTTATCCGCGTAGTCTTTCTGACGGTCTGGAACTGCCGCCATACGTTGTCAGCTTTGGGCAATCCTACCCGTAGCGTCAAGTTCAAGTTCTGGGTTGGTAATTTGGCTTCCGCCCAACATAGAGGTGACTGGCATTTGCGTTCGCGTAATGCCTCAAATGGTACTGCCTGAATGCTAGTGCGGTAGCAGTTGCTGGAAGAGAATTCTACAAAAAGGAAGTGTCACTCGTATCCACGGTCGATAACACGTGTTCTTAGCATGCCTTTGAGTGTTTGTATGGTGCGTTTGGCCTGACCATCAGTTTGCGGGCGACAAGTGGTGCTCATGCCTAACTGTGAGCCAAAGGTTTTTGTGCGCAGCCTGCGACGAGTCGGATGCAAAACGTGGATTACGATCATGGACAGTAGAAGTTGGCACTCCGTGCCCCGCAGCTACTTCTATCAAGTAGATGGTTGTAGGTTCGAACACTTGTCAGTTTCTTTGGTCGCGTGCCGTTATTAGCAGACATTTCATCAATTCTTTGGACAGGATAGAATACGATAGAAGCACCTCGTAGAATATCTTTTAATTGCTGGAGTTGCGGATTATTGTGCATCTTCCTAATGTCAGGTGATACTCTTTTGAGTCAAAATCGTGAGCGGTCGAGTATAAGGTTGAGAAATGCGGGCTTTGTGACGTTAAAAGTAATGTGTGGGAAACTTAACGCAGGCGGTTTGAGTTGTAGAGGTGCCAGGGTAGCGCGGAGGAGTCGTCCTGATTCCCACTGGTTTTCGGAATAGGTTCGGACGTCGTCGCAAGAAACAATTGTCGAATTTTGACAGGATGAAATAAATCCGAGTGTCGTAACTAGGTGTTGATCGCATCGAGTTTCGAAGAACAGTGCTTGCGATACCCGTTACCCCCAGGGTATCCTTGGCTCGTTGCTCCAACGAGTAATATTCGTAGGAAGAAATTCGTTCCAAACTGAGATTTGCGCAGAGCAGAGTAGGATAAGGATCATGGAATCCGTGAAGCATAACACGAGTAGCGAGATAATGCAAAAGAAGGGTAGTCAAAATTGATGCGTTCAACTTGAGGCAAAACATAAAGGCTTTGGGGTCGGCAATAGAGATTTATCTGATGTTGATGAGGTAGCTGGTTGTACACAAGCTATGGGTGTTTAGAATAAGGAACGTCGCTTGCTGATAAGGGGTGTTACGTCGACGTGGTTAGCGTAAAATGAAATAGCTAGAGAGGGATGGTCGTCGTGCGGGTCTGTAGGTTTCAGGGTCTATTGAGACGTCTGGCAGATGTGATTTCTCAGGTCGGTAGAAAATCAAGTTTGAGTGGGTTGTTCTAAGTTGTGCAAATGAGTTTGAAGTAGCGCTTGCGTCGTCGGGGGGGGGGGGGGGGGGGGTTGATGTGAAACTACAGAAACGGGCTTTCGAAAAAGCACGATTAAGGTAAATGTTGCCAATTTTCAGGGTTTATGAAGTTTGTCGACCAAGAGCCGATCTTGTTGAATTCATTAATGTGGAGAGAAATCTGGTCGAGGTTCCCGTATGAAGAAACATGGATATCGTGATAAAGAAACGGTAGAAGCGGGGATACCATCTTGAGCCATAAACGCGGATTCGTACGAAAGTTAGTGAGAGGATTCACTGAATCAGAAAAGTCGCCAAAGAATACGGTTCCGGCAAATGGTGGATAAGGTAAGGCATCTAGGTCACCGTAATCGTCGGTGGGTCGACTGGCTCGTGTCGTTGTCTTGCCACGCCTTCCAATCCGCCAGTTTGTAAGAAAGATATCACCTCACTGTGTTTTGGGGCGTGCTAAGGTATAAGGTTCAACTCGAATAAGGATTTACCATGTAACGAGGAATTAGGGAAATAACTTCGTGGTCGATGGAAAATTGATACGATTGCTGGCATTGCAATGAGAAGCATACACCACGCATGCTTTTCTTGTTCGAGACGTGCAAACAGAAACCCGAAAAGTGTAGACTTACTAGAATGCTTCAAGAATCCAGGTGATCAGTCAGGTGAGGAACAAGTCTCACCACTTAAGTCGGGAAAAGAAATAAGCAGGTAAAAAGGATGTGAATGGCGTCGTCGTCCCTTCCAGTATCCCATGATATAGGGGTGGTTCCCCTTCGTCGATTCGTTCTCGTAACTTCTCTATGTGGTCCGTAGCAAGCCTTTCCTGAGCGGGTCTATCGAGTAAACGTCCTTCGCGCCGATTCGTAGTCCAGGGATGATATCAGGAAATACGTGGATGAGGGCTTGGAATAACTGGTTCCTTGCCCTTAGTGTGGTCATGGTTTCGGAACCAGGTTTAGGAGGACTCGCTCCTGTTTAGCACGTAACACGCTTGCCTAGCCTTCGTATGATCCACTGCGTTAAATACTAAATATACGCATACATACTAACACATATATGCTAATTATACACATACACACATGCGTGTTCACACACATAAGTTATGCACAAGTAAATGTCGTTAGCTTACCATTACCAGGTGAGCATCTTTGGTTGACGAACCTTGCAATTCGGAGTGTGGTGTTGTTGTGGTTGTCGTTAAAGAGAACGGTTATAGTCTGGTTTTCCATATAAAAATATTTTATTTCCCAAACCAAAATATTTTATATTTAAAACCTAGTTCGCTATAACCAATGGCTCTGATACCAATCTGTCACACCCTCAAAATCCACACGCGGAGTATTACCGTAAGGCATGTGACGACCAGGATCTTAGCCACTAATTAAATTATTTTTAACGGATTAGTTATTGTTATAAACATTTGCATAATTAATGACCTAATTTAAATTTTTCAAAACATAGTTTAAGTTCACAGCGAAAGGGAAAGAAGACGCATCATAATTGAAACCACAAGTTTATTATCGTGTTACTTACGAACCACGTACTCCATCCGATTGCAACGTCCGTCCAAAGCTGTACCGAGCAACCTGCAAAGCATGCAGTAGAGTGTCAACATAATGTTGGCGAGTTCACGTGTTTACAGTGTTCCAGTTTTAATTTCCAAAAACTTGTTTCAACCAGTTAGTTTATCCGTTTATACATGCCATGGGGAGCTACCCCATAAGTGAGCGACTAAACTGTTTTTCCAATACCGAATACTTACTTAACCGTACATTTCCGCAGTGCCCCGTTTGTCAATGTTCTATCATCATTGACGGTTTGCCTGAGTCTATTAGTTCACGCCCGTTCCAGTAACAAGGGTCGGTGTGAGGCTGGTTACACCAAAATAGCGCTATTAACTAATAACCCGTTCGCCAGGCCCCGGCGACTAATCGGTATTAAATGGTAGGGACTTAAGTGATAGAGTTTTGTTTAGTGTTGCTCGTTGCATTCCGTATAAACCGTAATTAACCAAGAGTTCCCAGTAACAAGGGAAGTAAGTAAGTTTGTTCCCAGTAACAAGGGAAGAAAAGTAAGTTTGTATCCCAGTAACAAGGGAAGAAAAGTAAGTTTGTATCCCAGTAACAAGGGAAGAAAAGTAAGTTTGTATCCCCCATAAGGGGATAGTGTTGTTACCCGTATCCCACACAAGGAGATAGAAATACCGTATCCCGCAAAAGGAGATAGTAAGCAATCCCAAACCAGGAAAGGTGTTTTTGTTCCGTTTCCCAACCACCGGGAACGCATGCTTTAAGTAAAAGTAGTGAACTTACCTTTGCTTTGCTCGGTAGTAAATTTACTCGTGTTAGGTTGGTCAACCATACCCTATTATGGTTATACATATTTATTAGGTTCGTGTGCAAGTAACGTCGCGTATAAATTACACGTATCTAGCACGTAGCACGTAAATTCACATTTCGTATAATACACACATTTTGCATAATGCACAGTAACACGTATCATACCAGCATGTATGCTATTTGGCCTATTCTAACGTATGAACAATTAATCAACATCAGTTAGACATCAACAGTCAAACAACAACACTAGTACATAGTCCAAAACATCAGTTTGTGCGGCCCAACAACTAAGCAGAGTAGTCCAGTCGAAACCGGGTGATCTCGACTCGAGAACAAGAGGTCTCGAGTCGCAACCATGAAGTTCTGAGTCGCAACCAGACGGTCTCGAGTTGTGCATAACTGAGTCGCAACCGTAGAGGTCTCGAGTCCCGTCTCGAGTCAAGATCAGGAGATCTCGAGTCGCAACTGTACTTGTCTCGACTCCTGGAGCGCCTTGTCTGAGTTGATGATTGATGGTCTCGAGTCGCAACGCTGGGGTCTCGACTCGTTCCATGCTAATGCTTCTAGAATTTTCAGAATAGTACTATCCAATCAAAATTCATAAGCATGTACTATCCAATTAACTTTCACTAACATGCTTCCAGTTTCTTATACTACCAAATTAGATCAAATGCATGTATTTCAAATATTTTGGCACCATTTAACAGTTCATCATCAGGCTTCTCAATATTCATCAAAACATATTCAACTTATGATAACACCACATTATCTATCACAGTTTTACCAACACAATAGCAATATTCATTTTACACATAAAAATCCCTAACAATCATCTTGCATTGATCAAATATTACAACGAAGTGCAGGTAATTTATAAGCTCAAATACCACAAAGGATCAAGAGTATTTGTTTGGACAATTTAGTCTTTAATTCACTTTCACAAACATCAGATATTCACGAAGTCTAGTAGCACAAATAAGAAACAAATTTTCTCTTTTACACAAACTAACAATAGCAAATATATACCAACATACTACTGATATTTCAACCATCCTATTTATTCACATTCACAGTTATGTACAAGGTCAAGAAGCACAACAATACAACACAATTTCAAACAAATCTTGACTAATTATGACAAACCCAATTTCCACACAAAGTCGCCATTTCAATAATCCATTCAACTGACATATATGTTTAACCTTAACTAACGGAAACAGTATCCTAGCATTTTTATTATCATTTAAAATCATCAAATCAAGAGGAAAAAATAACTTAATCAGCTTTTAAAACAATATAACTTCTAATCTCTGTATATATACATATCTCACACACAAAATGTTTATCAATCTTATGCAAAAATCAGAGAACACAAAGTTACCAGCAGTGGTATAGCACTGACCGAGAGGGTTTTTGAACATCAACGCCTCTGTTTCATCCACTGACCGGAGCTCCGACAGTTGCCGCCGCCATCGACTCCGGTCATCACTCTCATTAGCTACCCCTTGTTGTCTCGAACCAGAAGTATCCGGGCCTCGATCGACTGAACCAGTCACGGCTGATTTGTCACCAAGCAGAAAAGGAACGAGATGAAGAGAAACTCGTTGGAGATAAATCGGTGAGTGACAAAGGGTGTGGAGGTGCTGTGAAACGAGACAACAAAGAGGAGATGATTTTGTGAGTGTGCAGAAGGGTTTCAGGGGTTTGCTTGGTTGGCCATGAAACACCGTCGGAAAGTTGGTCGGAATGTATCTCCGGCCGCCGGAGATTAGAGAAGGGGTAGGAGGTGTGCGGCTGGGTTTCATAATAGGGTTTTTGGGTTTAAGCAAGAATGAGGGAGGTGGGGGTTTAAGTTTATTTAAGGTTAGTGTTTTAGGAGAGTTGGTTGGGCTTGGGCTTGTGCGCATGGACCCGGCTTATCTAACGAACTAGCCCGTTTAATTGATAAATAAATTTAACGGAGATTGTATATATATATATATATATATATATATATATATATATATATATAAAGTGAATATGTTCGGCTCGGGTTAGTTGTTAAATGACTGGTTCCTCTTGTCGCGTGTTATTATTTGATAAATAATAATAATAATAATTATATTAACGATAATAATAATAAATATTACTAAAATTCCCTTCTCTCGACGAAGGGAGTACGGGTTATCACATTAGGCCACATGGTAAACGGGAATGGGATTCACGTTGATCCATCAAAAGTCGACTCGATCAAGAACTGGCCTGCTCCACGTACACCAATAGAAATCCGCCAATTCTTGGGTTTGGCGGGCTATTACAGAAGATTCATCAAAGACTTCTCGAAGATTGCGCAGCCGCTTACTCTACTAACACAAAGGGTGTCACCTATCGTTGGGGTGATGCTCAAGAATCAGCGTTCCAACATTTGAAGAGTAGACTTTGTAGCGCACCTATTCTTTCATTG
Organism: Helianthus tuberosus; assembly: GCA_030545235.1. Taxonomy (NCBI): domain Eukaryota; kingdom Viridiplantae; phylum Streptophyta; class Magnoliopsida; order Asterales; family Asteraceae; genus Helianthus; species Helianthus tuberosus. Next base: position 135,672,703 of record CM060363.1, read on the forward strand.
CCAGAGGGCACAGACAATTTCGTGGTTTATTGCGACGCGTCAATCCAGGGATTTGGTTGTGTGTTGATGCAACGTGACAAGGTCATAGCCTACGCACCACGCCAACTTAAATTTCATGAACAAAATTACACCACACACGATTTGGAGCTGGGAGCTGTTATTTTTTCTCACTTAAGATAAGGAGACATTACCTGTACGGTACCAAGTGCACCATCTACACCGATCACAGGAGTCTCGAGCATATCTTCAAGCAAAAGGAGTTGAACATGCGACAACGTCGATGGGTCGAGCTACTGAATGATTACGAATGTGCCATCAAGTACCATCCGGGCAAAGCAAATGTTGTGGCTGACGCCCTCAGTCGAAAGGATACCACACTTAGACGTGTGCGAGCACTACAACTTACCATCCAGTCTAGTCTTCCTTCACATATATGAGATGCTCAGGTAGAAGCATTGAAACCAGAAAACGTCAGGGCTGAAGCCCTACGTAGCTCAAGGCAACGGTTAGAGCAAAAGGAAGACGGCGCCTACTATGTAACTGGATGCATCTGGGTCCCACTCTATGGCAATTTACGAGAACTTGTAATGGATGAAGCACATAAGTCTCGTTACTCAGTACGTCCTGGTTCAGATAAGATGTACCACGACTTCAGAACTACGTAATGGTGGCCTAGCATGAAGGCTCACATAGCAACTTACGTTAGCAAATGTTTGACTTGTGCTAGAGTCAAGGCAGAATAATAGAAACCGTCGGGCCTACTCCAACAACCAGAGATACCACAATGGAAATGGGAGCAAATTTCCATGGATTTCGTTACTGGCCTGCCTAGATCTCAACGTGGAAATGATACTATTTGGGTGATCGTGGATCGACTCACAAAGTCTGCACACTTTTTGGCTATCAAGGAAACGGATAAGTTCTCCACTCAAGCAGACGTTTATTTAAAGGAAGTGGTCTCGAGGCACGGAGTGCCGACCTCTATTATCTCTGATCGTGATGCACGTTTTACTTCAGAACTGTGGCAAGCGATGCACAAATATTTTGGCTCTCGATTAGACATGAGCACAACTTATCACCCGCAAACGGATGGGCAGTCCGAACGCACCATCCAAACTCTTGAAGACATGCTTCGTGCATGTGTAATCGATTTTGGCAACAGCTGGGAAAAATATCTCCCTCTAGTGGAGTTTTTCGTATAATGACAGTTACCACACAAGCATTCAAGCCGCTCCGTTTGAGGCACTGTACGGGCGTAAGTGCCGATCACCTCTTTGCTGGGCAGAAGTTGGCGACAGCCAAATCACTGGCCCAGAACTCGTAGTTGATACTACAGAAAGAATTGCTCAGATACGACAACGAATGGCGACAGCTCGTGACCGTCAGAAAAGCTACGCTGACAAGCGCCGGAAACCACTCGAGTTCCAAGTTGGGGATCGAGTGCTACTCAAAGTCTCACCCTGGAAGGGTATGGTTCGTTTTGGCAAACGAGGCAAGCTCAATCCGCGATATGTCGGACCGTTCGAAATCATAGAGAAAATAGGCAAAGTGGCCTACAAACTGAACCTACCAGCAGAACTCGGTGGAGTTCACAATGTATTTCACGTGTCAAATCTAAAGAAGTGTCTGTCAGATGAGACCCTTATAGTTCCTCTGAAGGAGCTCACTATCGACGATCAGTTGCGATTCGTCGAGGAACCAGTTGAAATCATGGACCGGGACGTTAAGGTCCTCAAGCACACCAGAATACCTCTTGTTCGAGTTCGTTGGAACTCCCGTCGTGGCCCAGAGTTCACCTGGGAACGAGAAGATCAAATGAAACCCAAGTATCCCCAGTTGTTCGAGAACAATGCAACTACTACTGAGGTTGAAGCTACTACGTAATTTCGGGACGAAATTCCAAATCAACGGGGGGATGATGTGACACCCCAGGAAAACCAGTAAACCACGCAAACTTAACTAGCTTCCTAAGTAACCGCATGCTAAATTTCAGGACGAAATTTCTTTCAAGTTGGGGATAATGTGACAACCCGGACTTGAAAGGTTAGTATCTTTTAGTCTCGCGATTCTGTTTCTTATTTATTCTCGAGTACGTCACTCGCAATGATATTAATTGTTAAACGCTCGTAACTGGAATAAACTTTCTAAACATAAAATGGATGGGAAAATGTTGAGTATGTAATTGGGCTATGTATTGGGCCGTTGGGCCGTATGTGTTGCATATGAAAATTAGCACACACTTTATTCACCTTATACTATCCTTGGCCCATAATAATTGGAGTGTAATCGAGCCCACACACACACCTTAAGCCCACTTCGGCTATCAAAGCAAACCGCCCCAACCTTCTTAAATATATGAATATGTGAGAAGTAATTAAACTAAACTTAGAACATAAGTCAAAAACCCTAAAGGCTTTCCCCTGATTGCACGACTTCTGTGAAGACCCCCCCCCCCCCTTTTGTTGCGACGACAGTAGGACTCTTGTAAGTTTCGAAGCATCATCTTCTTTCATCGAGTTCTTGGTTAGTATGATATCTTGCTTTAAGTTCTGATTGATCGTACAAGTAATATTGTTGACTGTTTCTTGGTGAGTTTTCGATTAACAAAGTGTGCGAGTATGTTTCTATGATGTTGTATGCAAAAGTGAATATATTAATTTGGTATGTTATGTGAATTCGTGTATTATGTATAAACTGTGATGAATTCCAAGACTTGATATTATATGGATTATTAATTGGTATTGTGATTATGGTGTACTAACAGACAATCGATCATGCATGGTAGAATAGTGAAGTTGTGTTAACCTTGTGAGTGCAAAGCTGTAAACGAAGAGTTATGTGATTAATAGACAAGTTGGGAGTTCTTTGTATTCGGGAATTATTATTAATCACACTGTTATGCAAACCTAGAATATAGTTTCATGGAAACTTAGATTTAGAATGATAATCATGCTTTAATTTGGACGACTGTTAGGATGTTGTGGATGAGTAGGGTGTTAAGCAAATAATATGACTCTAATGAATATAATAATCGGCCATGTTGTGAATTAAATGGTATACATGATTATTTGCACAAGGTGTCAGAATATACATGTGAAACATTAAAAGGTTGTTGAAGTTATAATGAGATTAGGATGGCAATCATGTGATCATGGGATTGATTGAGGGGATCGAGATAGTGGGATGGTTTCATAGGGATTGAAAAGGGTGACTTAGTCAACCCCACACTTGCATTACACACTCACATATCATATAATTGAATTACATACTGTATTTCGGATTTAGTAACATACATGAAACCTGACATGAATCATATAGTCCATTGGGTCTTAGTGTTAATTGGGCCGGACATATGGATGGATCACACGAAGTCTTGGGCTGAGGATTTAATTGGGCTGCACATACACTTGTATTAGACTAGTACTTTGGGCCGCGCTCTTTGAACCCAATTTCACCTTATTCGTTTGGGCCAGTCAGGATGGGCCACGAACGGACCATGAAGATCACACACTGTGACGAGTAGGATTCATACATATGGTCATGAAAACAAACGGACATTGGGAGGTTTAAATCGCCTACTACTATTACTATGTGATATGATGGTGTATGTTGCTAATTTCACTATATGATTAACTGTTACAATGTGTAGGATAGTGTGTATGTTACTTATACATCAAATCATGTGGTATGTGATTATGGAATACGTGAATTAATTGTATGTGAAAGATCTAGTATAAATGCATTCGAAACTGATTGTAACTGATACCCATGTTAGGGTGTGTTGAGCAACTATTAAACAAGTAACGTAGCATACCGAGCAAACCAAGGTGAGTTCACACTCCTAAGGCATGGGATTCCCGGTGGGTTGGGAATGGGATTGAATAACTACTCATACTATCATTACTAGTAAACTACTTTTCACTGTCCTCGGGTTGGGAAGGGCACGTACGTAAAACCTACGTGCACTCATACTTACCACTGTCCTCGAATTGAAGGGCACGTACATAAAACCTACGTACACTCATACTTGCTACGGTCCTTGGATCAAGAAGGGCACGTACGGATACGACTAGTCAAGAAATACACATGGGAAGCCCCCACTACTCTTCGCAAACGTGTTTGGGAAACCGCGATACGGATTAATACGACACACATGGGAAGCCCCCACTAATCTTCGCAAACATGTCTGGGAGACCGTGATACGAATTAATACGATACGTGGTTTACAAAACGAACATGTGATTTACGAAACGGATGCTATAACTAAACAACCAACTGTGAACTCGCTCAACTTTGTTGTTGATTCGTTGTTACATGCCTTGCAGGTCGTTAGGTACTCATGGAGCTTGCACAGGGAGGCGCAATCGTTGTGGGACATGGCAGTGTGTGCCATGCTAAAACATTACTTTATTTCCTACTTAATACTTACATTGGGTTTTACGATTATGCTTCCGCTAAACACTTAACTACGTTTTTTATTTGAAACACCTTTCATATTGTGTGGTTGAATTTTACTTATTACTTGTTATGTTCAATATAATTGGTGGCTTGATCCTGGTCAGTCACGCCTCCAAGCGGTGATACTCCGCGTGTGGATTTTTGGGGGTGTGACAACTAGGTTCAAAGAGTTTAGAATAACTCAGGTATTCAGCTTAGTTGCATACCCACAATCAAACGGCCAAGTGGAAAGAACAAATCGGAGCATTGTCGAAGGTATCAAGATAAGGTTGGGAAGGCATGAAGGTAATTGGCTCGAAGAATTGCCAAATGTTTTATGGGCTATACGAACAATGGAAAAAACAAGCCACAAAAGAACACCTTATAGCTTGGTATTCGGATCCGAAGCCGTGATTCCAGCTGAAATAGGAGTTGTAACTCAAAGAACACTCAACAAGGATCCCGAATCAAACAACAAAGAGACCATGTTGAACTTGAAACACCTAGAAGAAACGCGAGACCAAGCTGCAATTCAAGAAGCCAAGTACAAACAAAAGATGGAAGCTTATTACAACAAAAGAGTCAAGCATGAACGCTTCAAGCCAGGAGACCTTGTACTCAGAAACAATGAGGCTAGTAAAAAAGAGAACCAAGGTAAACTTGGCCCAAAATGGGAAGGGCCATATACAATCCTTGAAGCACACAAGGGTGGATCCTACAAACTGGCCGACGCGGAGGGTAAAAAGCTTCCTAGACATTGGAATGGCAAAACCCTTACAAGGTTTCATGTCTAATCAAGCAAATTTAGTTTGTATTTCAAAAGTTGTATTTCAAGAGTTGCCCAATGATCACCTTTTGTAAAACACTATCTCTTGAATGAATGAAGATGCTTTATCAAAATTGTCTTTCTATCCTAAAATCAGGTTGAGAACTTAGCAAAAAACTCCATGACAAGGGTCATGTAAGGGTATGAGCTCCCAGGCCATATATCACACCCCCAAAATACCACATGCGGTAACCCCGCTAGGCGTGTGACGTACCAGGATCTAGCCACCAATCACATTGAACTAACCATAAAGTGTTTAACCAAAATTCCTATTCATTAAATAAAACATTCATTAAACGTATTCCAAGTTAAATAGTGTCAGCGGAAGCAAATAGTAAAACATTGTTCAAATGTTTCAAAAACCAATGTATGCGAAATCAATAAACAAGTCTTGCAAATCCAAGCGACACGACCCATGAACACTCCAGCCATCCAGATAGCAAGTTCCCCATCCAAAGTACCTAACGACCTGAGAGCATGCAACAAGTGTGTCAGACAACGCTGGTGAGTTCACAGCTTTACGAAAACGTTAATTACCAAGTGTTTAATCCAGTTTGTTAACAAATCCGAAAGTAATGTTGATAATATCTCGTTACTGAACAAGATGGCTCCTGATGTTTATTTTGCCCGTTCCCCAATGCTCCTATCAAAACACGGGGCATGACTGGGTCATTAGTTCACACCCGTCGTCTCCGGTACGGGGTGAGGGTGCCAAACCTAAGTAGCGCTACCAACTAATACCCCATTACCTCTCCGGTAACAAAAGATGGGACTTAAGAGTGATAGGGTGAGAGTATTATCCAACATTCCAGTTTTACCCAAAAGACTTGTCCCTCCCTGGGATACCCACTGACTGTCCCAACCACCGGGACGCATGCTCAAGAGTAGTGAACTCACCTTTGATTTCCTCGGTATGATTTAATTACCCGTCCAGTTTGTCAACCCCCCTACCGTGGTTACCAACAACAATCAGTTCCAAGATTTAACAAATAAATCACATGAATCAAAGATTGCATTTATCACAAGTATCACTGTACACTACATCGCACATACTCAGTTCACATCCCATGCATAACACACAAATATCCCAAAACAGTTAGCTGGGCCCCTTAGCCAAACCCAAACAGTTCACCCTTCGACGAAACACCGTCCGACGAAGAATCCTATGATTCGTCGAGATAAAGTGTGACGAAAGACCATAAGTTTCGCCAAGGTCAACCATGACGAAATACTCTATCTTTCGTCGAGGTGAACCATTGACGAAACACCATATGTTTCGCCGAAGTAAACCATGACAAAATACCCTAACTTTCGTCGCACAAAACAGTTATAGATTCAATCACTTGCAGTTTCACGTTTTCCCTAGAACCCTAATCATCAACAACGGTTTCAACACGATCAACGACCAATCATCAAGTTACCAGTTATCATTAACATGTAACAAGGCATTAACAATCCACATATTCGTATTATCACTACTATGATAACGATTAACAACATTTAAATCTATTCAACATAACAGTTTCATCAGACCTTTAAACGCCATCAACTAATTACACGGAATCAACGAATCACAATACTATCATGAGATTGTTCAACCCTAACTACATGATACGGTCAGTGAATAATGAAACATTATGGATACAGAATCCCATGTATCGTATACAACATCATCACAATATAATTCCACGCATCGGAAATAAATCTAACGAATAAGAACTAGACACTGACCAAGGTTCTGGATTGATTAATTTGTTTGGATAAGAAGAGCTCCAAGTTCCACAGTTGTCGTCGCACAAGAGGGAGGCAAGAAAGAGTTCTAGGGTTTGCTAAATGATTCAGAGAAGTTTATATATACTACAATCAGATGGGCCGGTGAATCACTTTGGGCCGAAGCCCGTTCCCGACGAAACACTCACTTTCGTCGTAACAGGGTTGGCGAAAGATCCCCATCTTTTGTCGAGAAGCAGTTTAGGCGAAAAAACTTATAAATAAACCTTAAATGAATTATATTTAACACTAAACATTTTAACAATCAAATACTACACATAAAGCACAAATCATTCAGGTAAACTACATATAGTAGGATTGTGAAGTCAGTGAGTGAATGAGAAAGACCTTGAAATCTCGGATTGTCACACCATATCACTCAAAAGGTTTAAGGGTTGAATGAACCTATATAAGGGGTGAGTTCCTAAATCAATCCAACTCCATGAGACTTGTAAAATTATCAAAAACAAAGTTGTCTCATAGATGGATCTGAACAGCCTACACCAAATGTTCCTTAAGCCTTGTAAAAGTTGCAGAAAACAAATCATTATTAACAGACTTACGAACCAAAACCAATCAAAGAAAAATAATAGATAGGATAGGTGCTATGTCTTCTTGTTAAAAATATCAAGGCTAAGTGACTGCAGCACTGAACCCTTTAAGGTATTAAAAACATAAAGACAACACAAACCCAACAAAGACAAGTCACAAACATAAAAAGGGACAACACAACTGATGTGTTAAAAATGCAACATATAAATTTCATCAAATGATGCATAAAACTAACCCTTTTTTTAGTACTAATGTTGGAAAAAGTGTGCTTTTGTCTTCCTTTTGTATTTTCAGGATTAAATGAGCTCAAATTAACAAAAGAAGCAAAAAGACATCAAAATCTAACATAAATACAAGAAAAGGAACAAGACGTGACATGGCCGACCCCACGACAGCATCTTCCCAAGCAAAACAAGAGATCAGAAGCCTGAACACGCCCCGTGCTCAGCCAGCACGGGGGCGTGCCCAAGTGTCAGCAGAAAAGACAAAGTGGTAGAAGCTTCTATTGCCCACCACGGGGCCGTGCTCAGCGGACACGGGGCCGTGGTCAACTATAAGATTCGCACAATCCAGCAAATCTGCATAGTACAAAGATTCTTCTGCACCACGGGGTCATGCTCAGCGGACACGGGGGCGTGGTCAACTAAAAAGACAAAACTGAATTAAATGAAGAAAGAGAAGGATGTGGACATGGGGCCGTGCCCACTGGACACGGGGCCGTGCCCGAGCTTCTGTTCAGCCTATAAATAGAAGTGCTTGGCTCAAGCTCAAACCATCCCTTGGCACACCACCTCTCTCACACTTCACCCACCACCCACCACCACCATAACACCATCATCGACCACCATCATCCATTGTCCATCGTAGAGTGTGTGAGTCGTCTCGGGATCCAAGATTGATCGTAAGAGTTCTTGACAATCAAGGCCATGTTTGCCTAAGTCTCTTACATCACTTGGTGAAGACAAAGTGTCTAGTGTAATACTTTTTATTTCTAATCTTTTCGCACTTTTTATTTGGTTTCGTATTAATGACTTTAATAACTAGTTGCTTATGTTGAAGGTGCTCTTTCTTTATCGTTTGTCCGTGGTGTCTTGAAATTATTTTACTGTCTATATAAAATAAAAGATTTTCACCATTCATATCTCCACGGTCTATATGGAGGTATGTTGGCTACCTGGTCGGGGGTTAAGGGAACGGTTTGTTAAAGGTCTTGCCATTGTTCAGCGTTTAGAGGTCCTACAATGGACCTGGGTCAAATTTAGTAGGACCTCCTTCAATACTTAACGGTATTGGATGGCGGGGGTCCAAACTCTTTGATCCCCTCATAAGTTAACTACTATTAATACTATAACCCGGCTATTTAGGACTGTATCCCTGCTGACTCAGACTACTTAGTCGAGGGTAACGTCACCTCCAAAAGAGGGGCCTACCATAATTTGCATTAATAACTTAATTAATTATCTTCCAATAATCCACCCTTTTAGGATTGTATCCTTGCTGACTCAAACTACTGGGGTGAGGGTAACGTCACCTTCAAAAGAGGGGCCTACTACAATAACTAAGATAATCTCTTAAAATAGTGCAAAAGTGCGGAAATAATCAAAGGTTACACTAGATACGAGTCGGAACCAAGTGATTCATCTTGTCTATCTGTTTTTCTTTTTATTTTTATTTTCAGCATTTTAGTTAATTTTTATTTTTCTTAGTTTAAAACATTTTTTCTAAAACTTCTTTTTGATTTGATTAGACGTTGAGGATAAACCGGTACTAAAAGCTCTTGTGTCCTTGGACGACCTCGGTATCTTACCAACACTATACTACGCTCACGATCGGTGCACTTGCCCATATGTGTGTCTAGTGTTAGTAAATATCGTGTTTTATAAATTTAAAACTTGACTAAAAAGTGTTAAAGGGGCTTAAAATATACACCTAATATATATAACACTCGACAACGCATCAAGTTTTTGGCGCCGCTGCCGGGGACACAAGGATTTTAAGAAAGTTAGGAATCAACGGCCTAATTGTTTTTCTTGTTTTTCATTTTTTTAGGATTTTTTTTTTTAGTTTTTCAGCTTCTGCAGAACTCAGCACGGGCCGTGCCCGCTGAACACGCCCCATGCCCAATCATTGGAACTGGCAATCCTGTTTTAAGTCAGACAGTAAGCTGAACACGGGGTCGTGCCCACTCAACACGCCCCCGTGCCCAAGTTTCAGTTACTGAAAACAGAACCGTAAGATCCCGACGGTTGGTAACTTCTGACACAAACATGAGTGATACTGATACTTTACTTTCGGCACTCTTATGGTACTATGTGGTGTCAATTATGTGGTGGTAACCATAAAGAATTAGAATGCTTTTTTTCTAAATTATAAACCCCACTATATAGACCCATCATTTCCTAGTATCCTTAAGAGGGGCGAAAGTAAAAATAATCCCTATCTCTCCCTCGAATGCGCCCAACCGGATATTCTAGGAGAAATGCTTCTCGATGAATTATTTCAACTAGAAGATCTAATTTTTAATTGGTTAAAAGAACTTAGGGAAGATTTCAATAATCTTTTCCAAGACGATAACCAAGAAGAGAGGTTGGAAACGCACTCAAACAACTTCATTGTTTCTAATGATACTTCTAATTCTAGTGAGGACTTGAGCGATAGTCGTCCCTGTGTCGATTGTGCCGTGAAGGACTCCCCATCGACTTCGTTCGATGCATACATAGACCTGAGCGATTCGACATACACCTTCTTTAACGAGAGCCCGGAAAAGGGTTGGACTTGTCCACCTACATACAGCATAGGAATCACCCTCACCGACAACCTCTTGCGTTCTCGTCTTAATCTAGATCAATTAAGGTATCTTAGGCACTTTGGGGTTGTTCCATCTAGTAAGGAACCACCCGATCCGGGAAAGTTCCTTGAAATTTGAAGAAATCCTTAAGACAGCTTCTAGACACGGGGCCGTGTCCAGGTCAGCACGCCCCCGTGTCCACCCAAAAGATTCCCTTCTGATTTTGTCAGAATGCGGACAAAAATGTGTCAGGATTCCATCTGCACACGGGGCCGTGTCTAGCCGACACGGGGCCGTACGCAACGTACTGTCGTTTTCTATAAATGCAGCCAAGAATCCTGCACATTTGAACCATTCCAGGGACAAAGATTTGAGGAATATTCTCACATACCATCCTAGGTATTTTCTAAAAGAAGTTTCTCAACTATCTTCTTGTCCTTTCCTCTTTTATCCACTTTCATCTTCTTCAATTTTCCTCATACTTCCATTAAAGCTTGAACCTTCTATAGTTTCAAGCCTTATTGAGATGTTTGTTAGATTTTTGTTCATGGAATCTTGATAAAAATAAGTTCTATAACAATGTATTAAGTTGTTTAAGTTCAAAAATGCTTCAAAAATCATAAAAACAATTTGAAACCCCAAGATTCCTTGTCCATAAATCCTGCAGATATCTGAACACGGGGCCGTGTCCGAAGTACCACCCATAAAATTGAACTCTTTTCGGCATGTTTTCTCAGAATGGCAAGCAGAACAAGCGGAAACTCTTCGTCGCATTCCAGGAACAACCGGCAGGGGAGAAGATCATCTACGGTTGAGGATTCTCTTGTAAACTATGTTTACGCCTTAAGAGAAGCTCTTGATGAAGTAACAAGTGTGGAAGACGCATTGGTCGACCGCATTAATCATTTGACGGTGGGACTAGAAGGATGTCTCCGGGAGGTCAACCTTTTGCACCAAAGGTTGAACATTCTCGCCTCTCCTCCGTTGGTACCGATTATCATCCAAAGGGCATGGAATGTGGTGCCGGAAGTCATCATTCCGGCCGAATGGTACGCCCTACATCAGGAACCTCCTCGAGACATCCTACAAGGGGTTCCAATTGGTGTCGCTCCTCCTCCGCAAGATGTCGAGGAACATGAAGCCGCCTCCCTTCTCCCGAGGGAGATAGAAGAATGGCTCTAGCAACATCTAAGGAACACCGTTCGGCTTGGAGTTCTACAAGGCTTTTATACCGGAAGTCTATTTCCGGAATTTTGGTTCTTATTGTAGAAGTAGAACTCCTTAGGAAGATTTTACGGATCACTTGACCTATTTAATATGAGGACTTTTAACTTTTATTTTTCATTTTTAGGACTATTATGTAATTTTCTCTATGATTAATGAATGATGGTTTTAGTTAATTTGGTGTTTGAATGGTGTTGAATGGAATAAAACACACTTGAGATGGCAAAGGATGCAAGGGAAACTTGAACCAGCACTCCATGCAGGAAAACAGAACCGTCCGACAAATTTCTTCGTTTACAGTAAGCTCGGCACGGGCCGTGTCCACCCAACACGGCCCCGTGCTGCATAGTCTGCAGAAAAAGACCCAGTTCAGGTAACTGGACATGGGCCGTGTTCACCCAACACGCCCCCGTGTCCAGGCTTCTGTTTCTCTTGTTTTAATTTTGTTACTGGCACTTGAACACGGGGCCGTGCCCGGACAACACGGGGCCGTGTTCAGCGCCCAGTAACACAAAATTTTTGCTTTTTCACACCTTTTACACATTCAATCAACCTAAAAACTTATTTTTGGGACACATTGAGGACAATGTGTAATTTAAGTGTGGGGGGATGCTAAAACCTTGAATCTTGCAAGTCCTAAATACAAGCCTTACACAAAACTCTATTGGAACCGCTAATCACCCCAAATTTTTTCAAAAATTTTCATTTTTTTTTTTACTTGTCTAGGTTTAACTCGGGAATTTCAAGTTCTAAAATGGTTATATTTTTACGAATTTACAACCGATAGCGTCGTGATAAAAAGAACCAACATAAGAAAATTATGAAAAGGCATGACAAGCTTAGTTAAAATTTGATTATATATACTTGATCACATAAAAACCCATTCCCACAAAAGTGGGTTTTGAGCCTTTATTGAGCATACAATTACATATCATTAGACTAAATGCTCATTTTTCGTTTCTTGTGTGAATAGCCGCTTGGTTCTTACGACTCTAGAACTTGCCATGACGATACATTCCCGGTCCTTACCAACTTAAACTCGAGTAAGTAAATGATGGAGGCATTAGGACTAACCCTTTTTATTTCTACACCATTATTTTTTTTTTTTACCACCTACCCAAAATCTCCCTAGTTAGCCCCTTTGAGCCTAAACCTTTTCATTTCATAACCCAAACCAAACACCCTTTTACCCACCAAAACCTTTTTATTTTTAACCCTTTGTTTTAGTAACAAGTTCAGTTTTTCGTATGACTTTCAAAAAAAAATATATACTTGTGTTGATGATGAAGCAAAAGAAAATAAACAAACAAGTTCATCAAAAATAACTTTGTTTGAATAATAGCTTCATCAAAATAAAAGTTACAAAAATAGAAAGTCTTACGAAAACCGACACTTGTTACGCTTTTCGCCCTTTTTCTACTAACCACTAACCACCAACCCAACCACCTACCTTTAACCCAAGCCTAACCCTTCACCCACAAAGTCCTCTTGATATTTACAAAGGTATATAAGTTAAAAAGGAGGATGATTGATTGCTTGGCAAGCCTATGGTAGGAGTAAGTTCCATGCCGCTCTCGAGTGATCCACAAAAATACATTTTCGGCCGAGTGTTGAGTGATCCCCGTGAGGTATGTGAACTTGTATATAAATAGAATTTTAAAGAGGCATGTTATGCCCTAATAAGTAATTTATCTAATGAAAAGTTTTAAATAAATCATGACGAATAGGATTGTAAATAAATAAAAATTAAATTAAATAAAGAATCTTAGAAATCCCGACACTCTACGACAAGCCCAAAAACCTTCTTCTCTACCCATTAAATTTGGGAGTGTAATAGCCACATATTAAAGAGTTTTGCTTGAGGACAAGCAAAGATTCAAGTGTGGGGGTATTTGATGTGTTAAAAATTCAACATATAAATTTCATCAAATGAGGCATAAAACTAACCCTTTTTTAGTACTAATGTTGGAAAAAATGTGATTTTGTCTTCCTTTTGTATTTTCAGGATTAAATGAGCTCAAATTAACAAAAGAAGCAAAAAGACATCAAAATCTAACATAAATACAAGAAAAGGAACAAGACGTGACATGCCCGACCCCACGACAGCATCTTTCCAAGCAAAACAAGAGATCAGAAGCCTGAACACGCCCCGTGCTCAGCCAGCACGGGGGCGTGCCCAAGTGTCAGCAGAAAAGACAAAGTGGTAGAAGCTTCTATTGCCCACCACGGGGCCGTGCTCAGCGGACACGGGGTCGTGGTCAACTATAAGATTCGCACAATCCAGCAAATCTGCATAGTACAAAGATTCTTCTGCACCACGGGGTCGTGCTCAGCGGACACGGGGGCGTGGTCAACTAAAAAGACAAAACTGCATTAAATGAAGAAAGAGAAGGATGTGGACACGGGGCCGTGCCCACTGGACACGGGGCCGTGCCCGAGCTTCTGTTCAGCCTATAAATAGAAGTGCTTGGCTCAAGCTCAAACCATCCCTTGGCACACCACCTCTCTCACACTTCACCCACCACCCACCACCCACCACCACCATAACACCATCATCGACCACCATCATCCATTGTCCATCGTAGAGTGTGTGAGTCGTCTCGGGATCCAAGATTGATCGTAAGAGTTCTTGACAATCAAGGCCATGTTTGCCTAAGTCTCTTACATCACTTGGTGAAGACAAAGTGTCTAGTGTAATACTTTTTATTTCTAATCTTTTCGCACTTTTTATTTGGTTTCGTATTAATGACTTTAATAACTAGTTGCTTATGTTGAAGGTGCTCTTTCTTTATCGTTTATCCGTGGTGTCTTGAAATTATTTTACTGTCTATATAAAATAAAAGATTTTCACCATTCATATCTCCACAGTCTATATGGAGGTATGTTGGCTACCTGGTCGGGGGTTAAGGGAACGGTTTGGTAAAGGTCTTGCCATTGTTCAGCGTTTAGAGGTCCTGCAATGGACCTGGGTCAAATTTAGTAGGACCTCCTTCAATACTTAACGGTATTGGATGACGGGGGTCCAAACTCTTTGATCCCCTCATAAGTTAACAACTATTAATACTATAACCCGGCTATTTAGGACTGTATCCCTGCTGACTCAGACTACTTAGTCGAGGGTAACGTCACCTCCAAAAGAGGGGCCTACCATAATTTACATTAATAACTTAATTAATTATCTTCCAATAATCCACCCTTTTTGGATTGTATCCTTGCTGACTCAAACTACTGGGGTGAGGGTAACGTCACCTTCAAAAGAGGGGTCTACTACGATAACTAAGATAATCTCTTAAAATAGTGCAGAAATAATCAAAGGTTACACTAGATACGAGTCGGAACCAAGTGATTCATCTTGTCTATCTGTTTTTCTTTTTATTTTTATTTTCAGCATTTTAGTTAATTTTTATTTTTCTTAGTTTAAAACATTTTTTCTAAAACTTCTTTTTGATTTGATTAGACGTTGAGGATAAACCGGTACTAAAAGCTCTTGTGTCCTTGGACGACCTCGGTATCTTACCAACACTATACTACGCTCACGATGGGTGCACTTGCCCATATGTGTGTCTAGTGTTAGTAAATATCGTGTTTTATAAATTTAAAACTTGACTAAAAAGTGTTAAAGGGGCTTAAAATATACACCTAATATATATAACACTCGACAACGCATCAACAACAAAGACTGCATACAACCAAAAATCAGAAATACAAACCAAGGAATAAAAACAATGTAGCAACAGGAAGCCTCGAAGGCTTCAAGCTACTAATATCCCGCAAAACTACCTTACAAAATATACAACTACGTACAAAAAAATCACAACACAAGGCAAGTAATAGAAAGATAGCTAATATTCAAACCAGTTCAAACAAACCTTAACGGTTTGTAAATATAAATATTGTTCAAACGGCCACCAAGGCCAACCACAACCACAAAACAGAAACCTTAAGGGTTTCTGCCAAACCTAAAATTGTTCAAGGTAACATACAAACGATTAAATTGTATAAGGTTGCTAAGAAAGCTACGAATATTGTTCAAACATCAGAAGGAGGCTTAGAGGCCCCAGACCCATTACCTTTAGCCTTCTTGGCCTTCTTCACTTTCGAACCACCATCATCACCAACCGCTGAACCTT
Organism: Helianthus tuberosus; assembly: GCA_030545235.1. Taxonomy (NCBI): domain Eukaryota; kingdom Viridiplantae; phylum Streptophyta; class Magnoliopsida; order Asterales; family Asteraceae; genus Helianthus; species Helianthus tuberosus. Next base: position 135,688,430 of record CM060363.1, read on the forward strand.
CGAGGCTTGCATCCTTGGAAGCATCAAGTTCTCCCGAAAAGCTCTCCTCACTATCCCTTGAACGAGAATGCTTCCTCGAAAGGGAGTCAAGAACTTTAGCACAAAACTTTTCATTAAGCCCATCCGGCTTTAGCTCTTGCAAAACAGAAAGATGTTTGCCAAAACAAGCTGCAACCTGACTTACATAGGGGTAAGTCAACCTCTCCATCTGCTGAACAAAACCTTTAAAAACATCAGAAGCTTCAGGGCGATACAAGGGAGACTGCTCCAAGGGCTGACCAGATTCATGAAGTTTATAACCAGCGATAAGGCCTTGATGTTTCCCCAAGTTGAGCAGTTTGGTGTAAACTTCTCCAAGAGTATAATTGAACTCCTTAGAGTGAAGGAGGTAGGTAACAACTTGATGAAAACCTTGCTCAATTAGCCACTGGTTATCACCAGTGGCTTGAGCAACCAAAGACTTCAAACCTTCCCTCTCTTCTTCGAATGCCCTCTGCTGAACATTCAAGGCTTCCCTATCAGCCTTCAGTTTCAATCGGTCAGCTTTAAAACTCTTCTTGAGATCGTTCACCTCAATCTCATGTCTCCTGGTCAGTTCTCCAACCTTCTTCACCCAAGCCTCCTCTTTCTTAGAGAACCCTTCAACCTCCTTCTTCATGGCAGCCATAGAGGCTTTCATCTTGTCCTTCTTCTTGGAAGCTTCTTCATACTCTTGCATACCCTTTGTGAAACGGGTAACACCTTCAGCCAACAAGGCCGAAAGGTTACAGGAGCTTAGCATCAATCTTGAGATAAAGTGATCGACTTCCATTTCAGAAATTGCACTCCGAACACCAGGAGGAGCAAAATGAGCTAATACCTCAGCACAAACAGTCGGATCCTTGAAGTTATCCCCAACCTTCACATCACAGCTGGGAACATAAACTTCTTTAGCTTCGGGACCCTCCAAGCTCTCAGCACTTTTGCCCGATGAACCCTGTAGGTTAGGAGTGCTACCTCTCTTAACCAACTTCTTCTTCTTCCCAGAAACAACCAACTCTTTTTCTTTACCCTTTCCCACATCAACCTCAAGAACCTGTTCCACCGACACCTCTATGTCATCACTATTGTCAATGGCCTTTGAGCCAGAAAGGTGATCAGCACCTTTCAAGTGACGGTTCGAGCGACGAACAGAAACCTTGGAACCCGGAGCCTCCGTAAATCCTTTAACATTGGGAACGTTAACATAACCAGAACCCTCGAACCTGTACTCAGTTTTCGTAACAACCGCATCTTCACCCGGAGTAGCAGCAGCATCCCCAAAAGCAACATCAGAAGTATCATCACTTTTGATAAAATCAAGTGCAGACATAACTACAAGATAAACAAAAAATAAAATAAGCAAGCAAAAATTAGAACATAATGGAACAACAAGACAAATGCATACCCTGCCCATCTCTCATGAGCACCGGATCTCGATCACGTTTGTCCCACAACTTACTGAGCCCCAACAACACCAGTAAGTGCTCAGGGAAGGGACGAAGCCTTGAAGGACACTCCCTAAGAGTATCAAGGAAACGGGTATTTCTCTCAGAGGCAGAGGGTTCAGGCTTATTCAAAACGGCATCTGGATGCCTCCAAACAAGCTTAAAAGGAACAATTTCATCGGAAACCCAGAAAAATCGGTCTTTCCAAACACCAAGACTAGAAACCATAGATGAAATTAAGCAAGTATCAACCTGAGATGTTTCGAATGTAAACCAGTCACCATTCTTGGCCAACCGGAAAAAACGACGGAACGATAAAAGGGTGGGATCATACCCAGAAACCCGGCACAGAACTTCAAAGTGCAAAACCCTAGCCAGACCCTTAGGATGAATCTGGCCAAAGGATACGCGATAATACTCTAAGACGTTCGAAATAAAGGTCGAAAAGGGGTGACAAAGGTTCGAAAACTCGAAATGACGACAATAGAGAGCAATGGAACCAGGGGGACACTTATCGATTGAAACATCGCAAGCCGGTGCAACCGGTTTAAACTTCATCCCAATCCCCCATTCCATACAAAAATTTTCTACTTCCTCTTAAGTTAATCGAGAAAACGATTTCGCTAAATCTTTACGAGCACCCATGCTATAAGAAAATAACCAGAAAATAGGAAATCGGAACTAACCTGAACGGAGAAAAGGGAAAGAAAACTTGAGAGGAGAGGTGCAAATGATGTTTCTTCTAAAAAAATTAATGTAACTAATGAAAAGGAAATGTTATAATTACACAAGGGTATTAAAACCACTGCCTGACACAAAGAAAACTGCCACAAGTCATATCAACGGTCTTGTCAAAATTCAAAAATCAAAAAGCTCAACCGTTTTCAACCTTTCAAGCTTCGAAGCCTTGAAGCCTTCAAGCAAAATAAAACACATGTACAAAAAGTCAGAAGCATTTGTGCTTACACCCAAAAGCCTCTGACTTGGGTGGCTGATGACGGGGGTAGCCCAAACCTAAATGAAATGACCAAGAATACATGACAGCTTGAAGGGTTAAAAGGTTCAAAGGTTTAAAACCTGGGAACTGAGCTAAGGAAGCATGTGTACAGTAATCAGTCATGTCACTGATTACTTAAACCACTCTCCCAGCCGTAAAAGTAGAACGAGTGAACAGAGTGCAGTCTTTTAACCGCATGTCCAAATGCATCAACCCCTAAAAGGGTAAGTCCTCCACTGCAAGCATGTTTCACTAGTCCATGGTTTCCTCTTTGGGCGATGTCTTCTCCTATAAAATGAGACTTCATTTAGTGCTGAGGGACATTCCGATCAGCTCTGATTCCCTTGGGATCTCTGATCTTTTTTCTCGAGCACTTGCTTCGTGCAAGTCTCCTCTCTTAACATTCAACACACACATTTCTACTACTCTTGCATCCAAAGCTGAACACCTTTCAGTTGAGGATCCTGAACAAACAACAAATCATAACTAGTGAACCTCTCTCCATGTCTTGCAAACGTGGGGGGACCCCACGACTTGCGTTAGGCAAACCGGAACCCTTCAAGCCTTTTGCCTAACCAGCCTAGCTACTATCAGGGGTGTTGTATTTGTTACATCAACAAGTTGCCTAGTTATATTAATGGGCTTTTCGCCTTTTACTGATTTCATTAAGAGGCTACCTCTGAATTTGTCAGTTTTACAGAACACTTATTTTTTTGAAAGGTGTGAATTATTCACGAATGTCGGAAGGTCTACTATACGTTGTCTTAACGTGTCCACGCTAGAGAGCCCTCTCGCACAATAGATCCTCAATTTAAACCCCTCAATGAGAAACCTTATCACTCAGACTCGAACTTGAGACCTGGAGGTAAAAACTCACACGGGCCCACCACAGGTGGAACTTAAATACCCGTGGACACCACTAGAGCACTAGTGATGGTTATTACAAAACACTTCTGAATCAGTAAGTAAGCCTCTTACCTATTAAGTATCAAAATGATGTTGAAAGAAAAATCTCACCCATTTATCCATTCACATATGTTCATAACCTTCAATCCGCCATTCACGCACCACCTCCAAGACCCACCACCACCTCCTCCACTACCAACCAAGGGTCGAGCCAAGTCAACCCTCTTACTGGTTTATAGTCTCTTACCCAATCAAACCTCTTAATTGTTTAGTATTTACTGCATTTATTGGCACATAGATTGTCACACAACCCCTAAGTATGTCTTTTTAAGTTGTTTGCCATTATAGATTCTCTTAATATCTGGGGATGGTGAACAAAACATACTCCTAACACATTCTAGATTAGGGCCAAGATATGATATCATGAAAAGTTTGTGGAAAAAAATATTTTACTGTGAGAAAAAAAGGCACATGAATAACACAATTAACCCAAATAAATATGTGACTTGTTCCAACAAACATATGGTACTTTCCAACATGACTCTAATGGATGTTGGCTACAAATGGGAGAGCATGTAGTGAATGAAAGATTGGATGGGGAAGGGTTATGATAAACAAAAGGATAAATTTGTCATGACCATTTTTGTAGCTAGAAAATACTTTTGGTCCAGAAAGAGAAAAAAAATAGAGGGTATTTTTAGGTATAAAATGATTAGTGAGATTTATAGGCAACATATTTGATTTTAGTTATTAACTTTAAACAATAGGTATATAAATATAGGGTGCTACTTTCTACACCCCCCTAATTACTTTTTTCACCCCCCTTCTCTCACATACTTACAGGTGGGGCCTGCGTGGAACCGACAGTTTTCCTCTCACAAGGGGGGGTATAATCAGGAGAGAGGGGGGGTGTGTATAGAATGAGCCTAAATATACTTACCCTGCAATCACAATCATTATCTAATGGTGGATTTTTGCTCTCACTGAGAGCATCTCCAGTAGGATGATAAAACTGCTAAAAATATGCACAAAGTCAGCAGTACACTAAAATGCATCCATTTTTAAAACATACATCTTCTCTTCAATATATCTACATTTACACACACTTTACATTTTCACATCATCTTTTACATTTATTTTATAACCAACTTATATATTATAATAATCTTTTTTATATTTATTTTATAACCAAATTATTTATTATAATAATCTGATGATTTATAAAAGAAAATTAATAGTCTATTACTATAAGAGACAAATGCATGTTTTGTCCATTAAATAATCTATATAAGTTAGATTACTATATACGAGAAATCAAAATAGTGTAAAACATTATATAAATAAATGTTTATAAAATTAAAACAATTCATATTTTATTGTTCTTACCAATAATTACATTTTAATTTTTTTTTTAAATTTTGGATTTGATCCTTAACCTTCCAAAAGTAAACGAATGGTCCCGGTGGTTTGTACTTTGTAACGTATTTAGTCCCCAACTTTTGCTAAAAGTACATGAATGGTTTTTTTTTTTTTTTTTGCACTTTGCAACGAATTTAGTCCACAGCTTGGACCTCCGGAAACTTTTAGATTTGTTGGATAATGACTAAATACGTTACAAAGTGTATAAACCACATGGGTCATCCGTATAATTTTGGAAAACTAGGAATCAAATCTAAAATTTTATAAACCTACAGGGACTATCAATGTACTTCGTTCAAGAAAAAAAAATAGAGAACAACCTTGACTCAGTCACCCCATTTGAGCTTTCCGTGAGCATGGATTTACTTTTTCACTTGTTATGGGCAGGCGCACCCAATGCGACGAGGATGCTATAAGTTTACTTATTTACATTTTTACTATCGATAACTCATGACATGACTGCAAAATAGTTACGGTAAAGAAATGGGAAAAGTGCCCGGATAGTCGCTGTGGTTTGCCCATTTTCACCTTTAGCCCCTAACTTTCTAAAATTACACTTATAGTCCATGACTTTTTCAATTTCGTTCCTGGATAGTCTCTGACGCGTAACTGGGTTAGTTTTTGGTGTTAGGTGTGTGTAAAATGACAAAAATATCCTTACTATCAAATTAATAGCTAAAAAGTTAAAAAAAAATATAATTAATATTTTACAATTTATGTGAGACCCACCACCCACCTCACTCACTTCATCTTCCCCACTCCACACCACTACCACCACCACTACAACAACCACCACTGCCATCTTCATCACCGCTGCCCCCCTCCCCTTTCACATTTCTTCAATTTATCAACTAAATTAATAATCCTTTTTCATAAAGACTGCAACTTTCCATCTGGGTATTCAAGATTCAAACAAATTCTTCAATTTTTCAACTCAATCAAGAGATTTCAAGAATCATTTTCATAAAGATTGAAACTTTTCAAACGATTGGTGGTTCATATTTCTTTGATTTTTGAACAGAATCTTCAGAAATTAACAATCTTTTTTTCATAAAGATTGAAACTTTTTCATCTAGGTATTCACAGATCTTCAATTTATGAACTGAATCAACAGAAATCAAGAATCATTTGTCATAAAGATTGAAACTTTTCATCTGGGTATTGAAGATTTAAACAATTGATGGTTCAAATGTTACGAACCTAATCGTTAACCAATTGATACAAAGAAAATAGATCGAAGCTTGAAAGAAAATTAGAAAGAAACCATAACTTAATTCATATTTCATTCATAATTCCATTAACATCAACCAGACTCCTTTTTATAGACTTACACATGGAAAAAACTAAATGAACTAACATGTATTACCACTAACCCATTACTACCATGTAATTAGAGAAAATAAAGGAAATAAATGAAAGAAAGCAATAGAACACGTTCTGCCATAATTGGAGGTTTCGCATGTGAGAGCACGAGTGGCTACGTGGGTTTTGAGGGCACGTATCAATCTACCCCACTAGAATTCACCTTGTCCTCAAGGTGAAACCGGAATAGACTTGGTCATGCGCCACAGTGATCGCCACTCGAATCTCCCAATCGCATTCGCAGAGGTATTAGCTATTCGCCACGGTGGACGCCACTCGCGTTTCCAGGTTGCACTGTCAATATTAAACAAGTCATCCCTTAATGGATCTTTTAAATCTGCTTCTTTCGAGGACATTGAACAGAATATTGAATATTGAACAGAAGGTTGATCATCAACAAAATTATTCGGCACCCTTGTAACATGATATCCAAAAAATGCATTTGATAAGATATGTTGTCTTGTTGACCTTAACAGATCATACTTCGCTGAGAATAACCCAAAGGAAGTCCGCGAACTATTTTTAGGATCATGTTTTGTAGAACTTTGAAAAATCATAGGGCTTGCAAGTGTAGAACTTCTAACCACATATTTTTTTGATGGTGTTGGTGTGAGTTTCGATGCCGACTTGGCGGTTAAGGGGACTTTTTTCGGTGGTGGAGAGGTAGGTGGTGGTGTTGCGGTGGAAGCGGGTGACGGGACGTGTGGTGTGGTGGCGGAAATTGGTAGTGGTAACTAAGGTCGGTTCTTGAGAATAGCGATCATCCGAGCAATACTTGACTCGATTCGATCAAACAACTCTTGTTTGGATAGAGTTTGAGCAGCCATAGGTCCGAAGGGGGATCACAACGGTTCTGAAACCAATTGTTACGAACCTAATCGTTAACCAATTGATCCAAAGAAAATAGATCGAAGCTTGAAAGAAAATTAGAAAGAAACCATAACTTAATTCATATTTCATTCATAATTCCATTAACATTAACCAGACTCCTTTAAATAGACTTACATATGGAAAAAACTAAATGAACTAACATGTATTGCCACTAACCCATTACTACCATGTAATTAGAGAAAATATAGGAAATAAATGAAAGAAAGCAATAGAACACGTTCTGCCATAATTGGAGGTTTCGCATGTGAGAGCATGAGTGGCTACGTGGGTTTTGAGGGCACGTATCAATCTACCCCACTCGAATTCACCTTGTCCTCAAGGTGAAACCGGAATAGACTTGGTGATGTGCCACGGTGGTCGCCACTCGAATCTCCCAATCGCATTCGGAGAGGTATTATGTCACACCCCCAAATTCCACCATGCGGAGCGTCACCACTTGGAGGCGTGACCAGGATCAAGCCACCAATCATATTGAACATAACAAGTAATAAGTAAAATTCAACCACACAATATGAAAGGTGTTTCAAACCAAAAACGTAGTTAAGTGTTTAGCGGAAGCATAATTGTAAAACCCAATGTAAGTATTAAGAACGAAATAAAGTAATGTTTTTAGCATGGCACACAATGCCATGTCCTACAACGACCACGCCTCCCTGTGCAAGCTCCATGAGTACCTAACGACCTGCAAGGCATGTAACAACGAGTCAACAACAAAGTTGAGTGAGTTCACAGTTGGTTGTTTAGTTGTAGCCTTCGTTTCGTAAATCATATGTTGGTTTTGTAAACCATGTATCGTATTAATTCGTATCGCGCTCTCCCAGACATGTTTGCGAAGATTAGTGGGGGCTTCCCTTGTGTTACTAGACTGTGCGTATCGACTACTACGAAAATGTAAGTGGTGCCCTAAGTCAATGTCTATCAGCATTGACCCTTTACCCATAGTCCATTAGTACACGCCCGTCCGACTGGCACGGTGTGAGGTTTGTTAAACCTAATAGCGCTATTAACTAATGACCCGCTCGCCATAGGCCTCGACGATTAAGTCGATATAAATGAGGGACTTCAATGATAGAGGTTTAGTCCAGTGTGTAATCTTGGCATCCTACCCACGGAGGATGGTTGTAGTTACCGTTTAAATCATTAACCCATTCCCAACCCTTGGGAATCCCATGCCTTGGAAAGAGTGTGAACTCACCTCGGTTGCTCGGTTTGACTCTCAAAAATAGCTAACAGTCAAGGTCGGTCAATCACGTCCTAGTATAATTACCAGTTAGTTATTCAGTGGTTTTCAAAATAGAACACAAAGTTCCTACACGTATCTATCACAAAACATGCATCACTTTAACGGTTTATTCTCATATAAACTTCCCATCTATTCCCGTTCATAAGCAAACATACGACATTGCACATAACACATATAACATGTTATATCATTCACAGATAACATACCCGACATTTAGACACGCAAATCACTACTTTTGTCGTTTCAGCTTTATTCTTCAAAACTGGGCTGTTTTCGGGGTTTTTAATAAAATAGTTAACTTGTTCCAAAAATTCCCAACTTTTTACAGAAGGTCTTAAACGGTCCAAATATTATTGTGTAAAAATCTCGGGATCCAATTCATCACCAATATTTTATAAAAATTCATTTTCCGGACTGAACTCAGATTTATGTTTTTCTGACTGCAGTCCACGGAATAATTTATTTAAAATTCATCGAGAGTCCGATTTATGAAATTCCAGTGGGGTAATTACAAATACATCAGTTTTCATGTACTGTACAAATTTCATGAGTTGATTCATCATAGATTTCCAGTTATGACCAAAAACACATCACTCATTTACTGCAGCAAAAACTCAGCTTCAGCTGCTGTTTTTAAAAGGGTCTTTAAAAATAGTAAACGAAGTCCAAAAATTATGATTCTAGTGCCATTAGAATCGTATTTCATAATACATAAATCTAGACTTCAGAAAATACATTTTTCTCTTTATTAAGGTTCGGTTACAGCCAACTGAAGTTGGCTGTAATCATCAATCAGCAAACTGTTTTCAGCTTTTAACATTCTAAAGTGTGTTCGATTGATTCCGTTAACATGTTTAGTGATCACAACAACATCAAACATCAATATTAACAAGTAATTCAGCAAATAATCAGTACATCTCAGGACAACTTCATACTAACATAAATACATCATGTTTCATCTTCTTGTTTAAACCCTTTTTAGTGTTCATGTAGATTTAACATATTACATCTTTTAATCATGAAACAAGATGAACAAAGGTTAAACAAGAGCTTACTACTAGCTTATAGCTAGGGGTGATTCTCTAGTGCAAAAGATGAAGAAAAGATGGTGAAGAAGGCAAGAACAAAGCTCCTTTCAATGCTCTTCAACTTGCAACCTCCATGGATCACCTTCAAGCTTTGAATGGAACTTGAATCTTGGAAGAAGATGATGATGTTTAGTGGTGGTGATGGTTTCGGTTGTGGGGTGAGCCGAAAGAGAGAGAAGAGAGTGAGGTGAGAGAGTGAATTTTTGTGAATGATGGTTGTGATCTTTAGTGCCTTACTTATAAGATTGTCTCTAATATTTTAGTAACTCCAACAAGCAACAAATTTAATAAACAATTGAACATAATCTTGAACAAGATATGGAAGTAAGGTGTGGAAATTGTGTGGGTCCACAAGGGGACCGATTCGGTTGGGGGGGGGGCTTTATGTAACATTTTGCAACTAATAGGTAAACATTAGTTAGTTCCCAAGTATTGTTTACATATGTTAGTTAGTAGGCATTTTAGCGGGTGTTATGGTGTACGGAGATCATGACTAGCCAAAAATAATTAAATAATGTGTTTGATAAATATTTGGTGTCCCGGGTAATGTCCGGTTGTTCGGTCGGATACTGTTCCGTTAAGTTGTTAAATTGTTCCGTAAGGCGTCTTATACATATATTTTTGTAACACAATTAATTCCTAACACATAGGAAAATATTCAGGACCATTTAGTCAAGTTTACTGCATACTACTAGTATGCTAACACGCACATGTAAGTATAACACAGTAATCAAAGAGCAGTTAAATAATTTTGCACAATCATCAAGCACTTTAATTATCATTAATAAATTGTACGGATACATGGAATTACGAGGGTTGTCACATTCTCCCCCTGTTAAGAAAATTTCATCCCAAAATTTAGTGCGTAGTTACTGAGGAAGCTAGTTAAGTTGCGGTGTTTACTGGCTTTTCCTGGGGTATCACATCATCCCCCCGTTGATTTGGAATTTCGTCCCGAAATTCTGCAGTAGCTTCAGCCTCAGTAGTGGTTGCATTTTTCTTAAACAGCTGGGGATACTTGAGTTTCATCTGGTCTTCTCGTTCCCATGTATACTCTGGGCCACGACGGGAATTCCAACGAACTCGGACTAGAGGTATCCTGGTACGCTTGAGAATCTTAACATCTCGATCAGTAATCTCTACTGGTTCCTCGACGAATCGCAGCTGGTCGTCGATAGTGAGCTCCTTTAAGGGAACTATGAGGGTCTCATCTGACAGACACTTCTTCAGATTTGACACGTGAAAAACGTCATGAACTCCACTGAGTTCTGCGGGTAGGTTCAGTCTGTAGGCCACTTTACATATTCTCTCGATGATTTCGAACGGTCCGACATAACGCGGACTAAGTTTGCCCCTTTTTCCAAAGCGAACCACACCCTTCCAGGGTGAAACTTTGAGTAGCACTCGATCCCCAACATGGAACACGAGTGGTTTCCTGCGCTTGTTTGCGTAGGCTTTCTGACGGTCGCGAGCTGCCGCCATGCGTTGTCGTATTAGAGCAATCCTTTCTGTAGTATCAACTACGAGTTCTGGGCCAGTGATTTGGCTGTCGCCAACTTCTGCCCAGCAAAGAGGTGATCGACACTTACGCCCGTACAGTGCCTCAAACGGAGCGTCTTGAATGCTAGTGTGGTAGCTGTTATTATACGAAAACTCCACTAGAGGGAGATGTTTTTCCCAGCTGTTGCCGAAATCGATTACACATGCCCGCAGCATGTCTTCTAGGGTTTGGATGGTGCGTTCAGACTGCCCATCCGTTTGCGGGTGGTAAGCTGTGCTCATGTCTAATCGTGAGCCAAAAGATTTGTGCATTGCTTGCCACAGTTATGAAGTAAAACGTGCATCACGATCAGAGATAATAGAGGTTGGCACCCCGTGCCTCGAGACAACTTCCTTAAAGTAGACGTTTGCTAGAGTGGAGAACTTATCCGTTTCCTTGATAGCCAAAAAGTGTGCAGATTTTGTGAGTCGATCCACGATCACCCAAATAGTATCATTTCCACGTTGAGATCTAGGCAGACCAGTAACGAAATCCATGGAAATTTGCTCCCATTTCCATTGTGGTATCTCTGGTTGTTGGAGTAGGCCCGATGGTTTCTGATATTCAGTCTTGACTCTCGCACAAGTCAAACATTTACTAATGTAAGTTGCTATGTGAGCTTTCATGCTAGGCCACCAATACGTAGTTCTGAGATCGTGGTACATCTTATCCGAACCAGGATGTACTGAGTAGCGAGACTTATGTGCTTCATCCATTACAAGTTCTCGTAAATTGCCATAGAGTGGGACCCAGATGCGTCCTGTTACGTAGTAGGCGTCGTCTTCCTTTTGTTCTAACCGTTGCCTCGAACCGCGTAGGGCTTCAGCCCTGACGTTTTCTGGTTTCAATGCTTCTACCTGAGCATCTCGTATCTGTGTAGGAAGACTAGATTGGATGGTGAGTTGTAGTGCTCACACACGCCTAGGTGGGGTATCTTTCCGACTGAGGGCATCAGCCACGACATTGGCTTTGCCTGGATGGTACTTGATGGCACATTCGTAATCATTCAATAGCTCGACCCATCGACGTTGTCGCATGTTCAACTCTTTCTGTTTGAAGATATGCTCGAGACTCCTGTGATCGATGTAAATGGTGCACTTGGTACCGTACAGGTAATGTCTCCATATCTTGAGCGCGAAAACAACAGCTCCCAGCTCTAAATCATGTGTGGTGTAGTTCCTTTCGTGAACCTTAAGTTGGCGTGATGCGTAGGCAATGACCTTGTCACGTTGCATCAACACGCAACCCAGTCCTTGAATGGAAGCGTCGCAATAAACCACAAAATCATCTGTGCCCTCTGGCAATGAGAGGATAGGCGCGCTACAAATTCTATCCTTTAGGTGCTGAAATGCAGATTCTTATGGCTCATCCCAACGGTAGGTGACTCCTTTCTGAGTTAGTAAAGTGAGAGGTTGCGCAATCCTTGAGAAATCCTTGATAAATCGTCTGTAGTAGCCCGCCAGACCCAAGAATTGGTGGATTTCTGTTGGTGTGCGGGGTGCAGGCCAGTTCTTGATCGAGTCAACCTTGGATGGATCAACATGAATCCCATCCTTGTTCACTACGTGGCCTAGAAAATGGACTTCGTGAAGCCAGAAGTCACATTTCGAAAATTTGGCATACAGTTGCTCTGCTCGAAGAAGTTCCAGCATAAGTCGTAGATGCTGCTCGTGTTCCTCCTGACTTTTAGAATAGATCAGGATGTCGTCGATGAAAACAATAACGAACTTATCCAAGTAAGGTTTGCATACTCGGTTCATGAGATCCATGAAAACCGCTGGTGCGTTCGTTAATCCGAAAGGCATAACCAGAAACTCGTAATGGCCGTAACGAGTTCTGAATGTTGTTTTGGAGACATCTTCCTCCCGGACTCTCAGCTGATGGTATCCCGATCTCAAATCAATCTTGGAGTAGTAGCTCAACCCTTTCAGCTGGTCGAATAAGTCATCAATGCGCGGAAGAGGATAACGATTCTTTACGGTCACCTTATTGAGTTCGCGGTAGTCGATGCACATTCTGAAGGTACCGTCTTTCTTCTTCACGAATAGCACTGGAGCTCCCCAGGGTGAAGAGCTAGGACGAATAAAACCTTTTTCCAAAAGTTCTTGTAATTGCTTGGACAGTTCTTCCAGTTCGGTTGGGGCTAAGCGATAAGGTGCTCGAGCTATGGGCGCTGATCCAGGAGCTAGCTCGATTTGGAATTCGACTTGTCGATGAGGCGGAAGACCAGGTAATTCCTCAGGAAATACCTCAGGAAAATTGCGCACAATAGGAATGTCTTCAATTTTCTTCTCTTCCGTTGATGTGTCAGTAACGAGCGCTAGAATGGCAGTATGGCCCTTTCGCAAACACTTATGGGCCTTAAGAAAAGAGATAATGCCTACAACAACAACACTCTTGTCGCCATGAATCATGAGAGCTTCTTTACCAGAACGAGTGAAGCGGACAATCTTCTCGTTGCAAAGAATTTCCGCTTGCTGATGAGATAACCAATCCATCCCAATCACAACATCAAAACTACCTAGAACGATAAGAATAAGATTGATAGAGAAGGTCTGACCAGCTAAGACAAGGTTACAACCCTTGATTACGTGAGTGGCCTCGAGAATTTTACCGTTTGCTAGCTCTACTGTGTGTTTGGGGGTCAAAAGTGTTGGGGTGCGCTTAAGCATTTGACTAACTTTTAGGGACACATAACTGGTATCGGCACCCGAATCAAATAGAACATTAACATAAAAGTCATCCAGTAGAAACTTACCCATCACGACGTTGGGATCATTCCTAGCATCACCCTGACCAAGCACGAAAACACGTCCCCTGGCACCATTGTCGTCGTTATTACCCCCGTTGTTATTCCCGTTGCCCTGATTATTGTTCTTGTTATTCTGATTTTGATTTAACTGGGGGCAGTCCTGCTTGAAGTGGCCTTCAGCACCACACTGAAAGCATCCCATGTTGCCTCACTGTTGCTGCTGCTGGTTCTGTGGAGCTGGTGGTTGTTGTTGATGGTTTCGATTCGCAGGTCGTGAGCTCCTGCAATCCTTAGCTTCATGACCCACCTTGAGACACCTCTGACAACGACCCTTGTTGCACTGACCATTGTGGTGTCTGTTGCATTTGTTGCACTTTGGGTGGTTTCCTCGATATCCACCCGGCTCTTGACTACCAGAAGATTGCTGACCAGGACTCTGGTAGTCATCAATCTTTCGCTGCTGCGCCTGGGACTAAACTGTAGTCGAACCCTTGCTGGAGGTTCCATCCCATTTTCGTTTGTTGTCACTGGGAATAGCAGAAGTAGTAGTAGCTGTAGCACCTATACGCTTAGGCAGCTTGTTCTGTTCCATTGCCTGGTCTATGAGACGATGAGCAAGACGAGTAACATCCTGTATGGTAGCAAGGTTAGCAGAAGTCACATGGCTTTGAATCTCTGGTACTAAGCCTTTGAGGTACAGCTCGATGCGCTTGATGGGAGGATCCACCATAGTTGGACATAACACTGCCAGTTCGTTGGATCGTTTCGTGTACGCTTCTATCTCTAACCCCGTCATCTTCAGGTTAAAGAACTCCACTTCCAACTTGTGGATGTCATCACGACTATAGTATTCACGTTTGATCAGTTCCTTAAAATCATTCCATGGGGTAGCATTAGCAGCCACTAACCCCAGGATTTGAACCTGAGCGTTCCACCACGTGAGCGCTATGCCCTCGAGAGTACCAGTAGCATACTTCACCCTACGAGCCTTAGGGCATTCACACATTTCAAAGACTGACTCGAGCTTCTCGAACCAGTGGAGGAGTCCAACGGCCCCTTTAATGCCACTGAAAGTAGTAGGACGACAGTCCATAAAAGTCTTGAAGGTGCACACAGGCGGCTGAGCATGCTGACCTCCTGCCTGGGCAGCTGCGAGTGCTGCAGTAACTTGTTCAGTGATCAAAGCCGCCAACTGGGCTTGAGTTAGGTTAACGCGTCCACTCATGATCTTCATATCAAAGGATAACATGAGTGAGAGAGGTTCGCGAAAGTGCGATGACAGAAGAGAGTAAGCACACAAGGTGTGTTCAAACAATAGTTGTTACGTTTATCTAAGCATACCACGAGCAAAGTTCTATGTAACTAGCAAGTAAGCAATATAATCATAAATCATATCACCTATAGTGTTGAGCCTTGCACGTGGAGTGGAGCGTCGTTGTGGATCGTTGAGCACTGTTCAGGTTATAGTCTGGTTTTTATCCCAAAAGTTTCCCTTTTTTTAAAACCAAGTACTATAACCAATGGCTCTGATACCAATCTGTCACACCCCCAAATTCCACCATGCGGAGCGTCACCGCTTGGAGGCGTGACATGACCAGGATCAAGCCACCAATCATATTGAACATAACAAGTAATAAGTAAAATTCAACCACACAATATGAAAGGTGTTTCAAACCAAAAACGTAGTTAAGTGTTTAGCGGAAGCATAATTGTAAAACCCAATGTAAGTATTAAGTACGAAATAAAGTAATGTTTTTAGCATGGCACACACTGCCATGTCCCACAACGACCACGCCTCCCTGTGCAAGCTCCATGAGTACCTAACGACCTGCAAGGCATGTAACAACGAGTCAACAACATAGTTGAGCGAGTTCACAGTTGGTTGTTTAGTTGTAGCATTCGTTTCGTAAATCATATGTTGGTTTTGTAAACCATGTATCGTATTAATTCGTATCGCGGTCTCCCAGACATGTTTGCGAAGATTAGTGGGGGCTTCCCTTGTGTTACTAGACCGTGCGTATCGACTACTACGAAAATGTAAGTGGTGCCCTAAGTCAATATCTATCAGCATTGACCCTTTGCCCATAGTCCATTAGTACACGCGCGTCCGACTGGCACGGTGTGAGGTTTGTTAAACCTAATAGCGCTATTAACTAATGACCGCTCGCCATAGGCCTTGGCGATTAAGTCGATATAAATGAGGGACTTCAATGATAGAGGTTTGGTCCAGTGTGTAATCTTGGCATCCTACCCACGGAGGATGGTTGTAGTTACCGTTTAAATCATTAACCCATTCCCAACCCTTGGGAATCCCATGCCTTGGAAAGAGTGTGAACTCACCTCGGTTGCTCGGTTTGACTCTCAAAAATAGCTAACACTCAAGGTCGGTCAATCACGTCCTAGTATAATTACCAGTTAGTTATTCAGTGGTTTTCAAAATAGAACACAAAGTTCCTACACGTATCTATCACATAACATGCATCACTTTAACGGTTTATTCCCATATAAACTTCCCATCTATTCCCGTTCATAAGCAAACATACGACATTGAACATAACACATATAACATGTTATATCATTCACAGATAACATACCCGACATTTAGACACGCAAATCACTACTTTTGTCGTTTCAGCTTTATTCTTCAAAACTGGGCTGTTTTCGGGGTTTTTAATAAAATAGTTAACTTGTTCCAAAAATTCCCAACTTTTTCCAGAAGGTCTTAAACGATCCAAATATTATTGTGTAAAAATTTCGGGATCCAATTCTTCACCAATATTTTATAAAAATTCATTTTTCGGACTGAACTCAGATTTATCTTTTTCTGACTGCAGTCCACGGAATAATTTATTTAAAATTCATCGAGAGTCCGATTTACGAAATTCCAGTGCAGTAATTACAAATACATCAGTTGTCATCTACTGTACAAATTTCATGAGTTGATTCATCATAGATTTCCAGTTATGACCAAAAACACATCACTCATTTACTGCAGCAAAAACTCAGCTTCAGCTGCTGTTTTTAAAAGGGTCTTTAAAAATAGTAAAAGAAGTCCAAAAATTATGATTCCAATGCCATTAGAACCGTATTTCATAATACATAAATCTAGACTTCAGAAAATACATTTTTCGCTTTATTAAGGTTCGGTTACAGCCAACTGAAGTTGGCTGTAATCATCAATCAGCAAACTGTTTTCAGCTTTTAACATTCTAAAGTGTGTTCGATTGATTCCGTTAACATGTTTAGTGATCACAACAACATCAAACATCAATATTAACAAGTAATTCAGCAAATAATCAGTACATCTCAGGACAACTTCATACTAACATAAATACATCATGTTTCATCTTCTTGTTTAAACCCTCTTTAGTGTTCATGTAGATTTAACATATTACATCTTTTAATCATGAAACAAGATGAACAAAGGTTAAACACGAGCTTACTACTAGCTTATAGCTAGGGGTGATTCTCTAGTGCAAAAGATGAAGAAAAGATGGTGAAGAAGGCAAGAACAAAGCTCCTTTGAATGCTCTTCAACTTGCAACCTCCATGGATAACCTTCAAGCTTTGAATGGAACTTGAATCTTGGAAGAAGATGATGATGTTTAGTGGTGGTGATGGTTTCGGTTGTGGGGTGAGCCGAAAGAGAGAGAAGAGAGAGAGGTGAGAGAGTGATTTTTTGTGAATGATGGTTGTGATCTTTAGTGCCTTACTTATAAGATTGTCTCTAATATTTTAGTAACTCCAACAAGCAACAAATTTAATAAACAATTGAACATAATCTTGAACAAGATATGGAAGTAAGGTGTGGAAATTGTGTGGGTCCACAAGGGGACCGATTCGGTTTGGGGGGAGGGGTTTATGTAACATTTTGCAACTAATAGGTAAACATTAGTTAGTTCCCAAGTATTGTTTACATATGTTAGTTAGTAGGCATTTTAGCGGGTGTTATGGTGTACGGGGATCATGACTAGCCAAAATAATTAAATAATGTGTTTGACAAATATTTGGTGTCCCGGGTAATGTCCGGTTGTTCGGTCAGATACTGTTCCGTTAAGTTGTTAAATTGTTCCGTAAGGCGTCTTATACATATATTTTTGTAACACAATTAATTCCTAACACATAGGGAAATATACAGGACCATTTAGTCAAGTTTACTGCATACTACTAGTATGCTAACACGCACATGTAAGTATAACACAGTAATCAGAGACCAATTAAATAATTTTGCACAATCATCAAGCACTTTAATTATCATTAATAAATTGTACGGATACATGGAATTACGTGGGTTGTCACATTCTCCCCCTGTTAAGAAAATTTCGTCCCGAAATTTAGTGCGTAGTTACTGAGGAAGCTAGTTAAGTTGCGGTGTTTACTGGCTTTTCCTGGGGTGTCACATATTAGCTATTCGCCACGGTGGACGCCACTCGCGTTTCCAAGTTGCACTGTCAATATTAAACAAGTCATCCCTTGATGGATCTTTTAAATCTGCTTCTTTCGAGGACATTGAACAGAATGTTGAATATTGAACAGAAGGTTGATCATCAACAAAATTATTCGGCACCCTTGTAACATGATATCCAAAAAAATGCATTTGATAAGATACGTTGTCTTGTTGGCCTTAACAGATCATACTTCGCTGAGAATAACCCAAAGGAAGTCCGTGAACTATTTTTATGATCATGTTTTGTAGAACTTTGAAAAATCATAGGGCTTGCAAGTGTAGAACTTCTAACCACATATTTTTTTGATGGTGTTGGTGTGCGTTTCGATGCCGACTTGACGGTTAAGGGGACTTTTTTTCGGTGGTGGAGAGGTAGGTGGTGGTGTTGCAGCGGAAGCGGGTGACGGGACGTGTGGTGTGGTGGCGGAAATTGGTACTGGTAACCGAGGTCGGTTCTTGAGAATATCGATCATCCGAGCAATACTTGACTCGATTCGATCGAACAACTCGTGTTTGGATAGAGTTTGAGTAGCCATTGGTCCGAAGGGGGATCACGACGGCTCTGATACCAATTGTTACGAACCTAATCGTTAACCAATTGATCCAAAGAAAATAGATCGAAGCTTGAAAGAAAATTAGAAAGAAACAATAACTTAATTCATATTTTATTCATAATTCCATTAACATCAACCAGACTCCTTTATATAGACTTACATATGGAAAAAACTAAATGACCTAACATGTATTGCCACTAACCCATTACTACCATGTAATTAGAGAAAATATAGGAAATAAATGAAAGAAAGCAATAGAACACTTTCTGCCATAATTGGAGGTTTCGCATGTGAGAGCATGAGTGGCTACGTGGGTTTTGAGGGCACGTATCAATCTACCCCACTCGAATTCACCTTGTCCTCAAGGTGAAACCGGAATAGACTTGGTCATGCGCAACAATGGTCGCCACTCGAATCTCTCAATCGCATTCGGATAGGTATTAGCTATTCGCGACGGTGGACGCCACTCGCGTTTCCAGGTTGCACTGTCAATATTAAACAAGTCATCCCTTGATGGATCTTTTAAATCTGCTTCTTTCGAGGACATTGAACAGAATGTTGAATATTGAACAGAAGGTTGATCATCAACAAAATTATTCGGCACCCTTGTAACATGATATCCAAAAAAATGCATTTGATAAGATACGTTGTCTTGTTGGCCTTAACAGATCATACTTCGCTGAGAATAACCCAAAGGAAGTCCGTGAACTATTTTTATGATCATGTTTTGTAGAACTTTGAAAAATCATAGGGCTTGCAAGGGTAGAACTTCTAACCACATATTTTTTTGATGGTGTTGGTGTGAGTTTCGATGCCGACTTGGCGGTTAAGGGGACTTTTTTCGGTGGTGGAGAGGTAGGTGGTGGTGTTGCAGCAGAAGCGGGTGACGGGACGTGTGGTGTGGTGGCGGAAATTGCTAGTGGTAACCGAGGTCGGTTCTTGAGAATATCGATCATCCGAGCAATACTTGACTCGATTCGATCGAATAACTCGTGTTTGGATAGAGTTTGAGCAGCCATAGGTCCGAAGGGGGGTCACGACGGCTCTGATACCAATTGTTACGAACCTAATCGTTAACCAATTGATCCAAAGAAAATAGATCGAAGCTTGAAAGAAAATTAGAAAGAAACCATAACTTAATTCATATTTCATTCATAATTCCATTAACATCAACCAGACTTTTTTATATAGACTTACATATGGAAAAAGCTAAATGAACTAACATGTATTGCCACTAACCCATTACTACCATGTAATTAGAGAAAATATAGGAAATAAATGAAAGAAAGCAATAGAACACGTTCTGCCATAATTGAGGTTTCGCATGTTAGAGCATGAGTGGCTACGTGGGTTTTGAGGGCACGTATCATCCAATTTCTTTGATTTATGAACTGAATCAAGAGATTTCAAGAATCTTTCGTCATAAAGATTGAACATTTCCATCTGGGTATTATTGATTCAAACTATTAGTGGCTTAAAGATGGCAATTGAATCATCTATTAGTGGCTTTGATCGGACGTTGACGGAGGATGAATGACGAGGTGATGGTGGTTGATCGCAGCAGTTGATGGTGATGATGATGGTTGACCGGTGGAGAGAATGACGATGATGCTGATGAACGATGGAGGTTGATTGGTAGTGACGTCGTGACAGATGGTGGTCGACGGAGGTTAAGATGATGGCGTGAAGAAGAACGGCATTTGACAAAGTTAACGGGATCGGTGAAGGGAGAATGGTGGTTGTCAGCCAGAGGTGTTGCAGCTTGTGGTGTTGAGGGTGGTAGTCGGAGGTCAAGATGAAGGTGGGGGGTGAGGTGGCGGTGGGGTTGGGTTTTTTTTTATAAAGGAGTGGGTCCTACAAATAAATAAATCTATTAAGTTATTTTGTTTTTTTATAAAGGGTATTTTTGTCATTTCACAACTTCTTAACCGAGAAAATTAACTGATGTTAGGCACAGGGACTATCTGGGAACGAAAATTAAAAAGTTGGGACTATAGCTGTACTTTTAAAAAGTTTGGGACTAAAGGTGAAAAAAGGGCAAACCACGTTTAATATCCGCACATTTAACTCTAAAGAATTCATATATGTAAAATTTGTGATAGAGCTATAAATTAAGATATGATGTATTGATTTGGACTAAACTTGACGTAAACTGAATACATTTTAGACAATTTCATTTTACAACTAGTTTTATCATACTTAAAATTTCAAAGTTACCTTTATCCTTAAAATAAAAGTGCTACCCAAACCACGCAAATTTTAGTTAGAGGTCCAGTTCAGAAGTTGAGTTTGATCCCATTTCATCCATATATAAATGCTTTAAAAAAGTTGGAAAACGATGCATCATGCATGCATGAGTTGTTTGTTGTATCTAAAGCGATACCTATATATGGTCCCGATTATACTAGATGAAAATATTTCATGTGTTTAATCACTATAAATGCAATATCCAACTTTCGAATATATTAGTTTTCTTCTTACCTTTATTCTTTCTTCATTTTCTATTTACTTTTTACATATTAAATAAACTTAATATTTACCTATAAAATGTTAAATCTAAATTAAAGTCAAATGAAAAAAAAATTTGGTTAAACACCTCGATTATCCTCACAGAAAATAAATATTGTGTCTGCCACTGATTGGAAATATATATATATATATATATATATAGGGTAAGGATAGTGTAAAAAGAGCCTAAAGTGTGAGAAGTGTATTATAACACTATATATAATACTATATAACACCATATAAACAACGTATAACAATATGTAAGACCATATAATAACATATAACACTATGTAACACTATATATCATTATATAACAAATATAACACTATAGGTTGTCTGATAGTATGTCTATGATAGATGTATAGTGTTATATTTGTTATACAATGATATATAGTGTTACATAGTGTTATATGGTATTATATGGTCTTACATATTGTTATACGGTGTTTATATAGTGTTATATAGTATTATATATAGTTAGGGCTGTAAACGAACCGAACGTTCAGCGAACAGTTCGTGAACTGTTCGGCGGGAAGTTCGTTTATGTTCGTTCGTTTAATAAACGAACGAACATGAACAAGAAATTTTGTTCGATTAGTTAAATGAACGAACATGAACAGAGGTCTCGTTCGTTCGATTGTGTTCGTGAACGTTCGGTAAGGTGTTCGTGAACGTGTTCGTGAACATTCATTGATTTGCGTTCATTTATGTTCGTATGTTTGTGTTTTAATTGAAGATCTTTGTACTTTCTTATATTTTATTTATACTTTTTATATTATTAAACTTTTATTTATTTTATTTCCCTAACAATTAAACTAGGAAACCCACTTTCACCTTGTTTATGCATCATTTCCCTTTCATTTCTCATTATTTACATCCACAAATACGATCGACCTCCGTTCCACAATAAGGGATTCAAGTTCGAGTGCTACTCTTTGGTCAATCTATCTTTATCCGTCGTCGAGTTCGCCAAATTGGTAATACACTTCTCACACTTTGAGCACTTTTTACAGGATCCTCTACCTATATATATATATATAAATGGTAAAATTAAAGAGTAAGAATCCAATAGCAATCACACAAAAAAATTAAAATATATAGTTTAAATTTATTTCAACCAAACTTAATAATTATAAAAAAGCCTGGTCTTGTGTTCCAATAAATTAGCAACCACATATTTTCTAATAAAGTCATCCACCATTCTCAACTATTTTGAGATAAGTCCAAAGTTGGCGTTCATTTGATTCGTTTCTCTCCATCCTATTTACTATCCAGTTTATATTTGATTCGTTTCAACACGAAAAATATGTTGTCCAAATCAAAGTTTAAATTCCGAACAGAAGATAAACTAGTATTGTTTCGAAACTAGCTAGAATTGACAAGTTATAGTTGACTCTAGTTGAAGGATTGAAACCAAAAAACCTAAAAACAACACATGTACTTATCCGTGTAAAAGGCATTACTCCACATTTAAACACACTTACGAGTATAAATATGTTTTATTCAAGTTGGACACAAGTCGGACAATGGACACTTAAATTTGTTAACTCAAAACCTAATTTCAAGTCAGATTTCTTTGTATACAAATCTTATAAGATACGCTATCAATATCCGAACCCAACCTGAAGAGGTATGGTCCCAAATCATGTACGGACACGTGTCAACGGGACCACACCATTCCAAGCTGACGACCTCGCCATACAAAAGCATCCAGAAGGGTCTAGAAGGTTCTGGAAAGGAACAGCTGGCGACAAGAAGATGCTCTCAGCAGACAGAAAGGACGACAGGTGGCACCAATGGCATGGCGCCAGCACCAGTCGCAAGATCTCCATGGCACAGATTGACAACCAGTATGAAAGGACGCTGAGCTGGAGCGAATAACCATGCGCCACGTCACCTCCAGGCCTGATTGCGTCAGAGAGGACATAATGGATATTCCTCCTGGTCGGACAGCTGGCGAGCAACTGCTAGCTGGCAGTCCTCCTCCTTCACAATTCTCTGGCTATAAATAGAAGACTCAACCTCCAGGTTTAAGGATTTGCTTTCTACTCTATCACTTTATACACAAACTTATCCTCAGAACGATTACTTATTCTCACACCAAAGGGTGGTTACAAGGAGAACCCCCATCTTCCCCGCCTTGTAGCAAGTCACCAGTGTTGTTCGTTTTGCAGGAAACCTTTGAAGAATCAGTTATTCGTCGAGTGAAGGAAAGATATTGAACCATCTTATACGCGATGACCCAACTAAATAGTTATGTGCTATCTAGTGTTTCTTCATTGGCGCCCACCGCATTTTTACAACCATTTTCATCTCTTTTCTTTCGAAAACACTTTTCAATGGCTGATCCGAACTCTTCCTTTCAAATCAACGACGAACACTCTCCGTTTCGTATAGCGGCGGACAACGCACACGTCCAAAGCCATCACTAACGTCTTTGGTAGTGCAAACCAACAGACGACTCCCGGCACGCAAACTACTGACTTGTCGAGGGTGTGTACGGATTTTTGATGTATTTTAAGTACTTTTTACTCTTTTATCAAGCTCTAAATTTATAAAACACAATATAAACTATCACTCTCTACAACACGTTAGGGCAAGTGCACCCATCGTTGGCGTAGTATAGTGATGGTAAGATACCGAGGTCGTCCAAGGACACAAGAGCTTTTAATACCGGTTTATCGTCAACGTCTAATCGACCCAATTTTTTTTAAAAAAAAATAATCATGTAAAAATAAAGAAAGAAACTAAAATAATAAAGGAAACAAATAAACAAGAAAGAATCACTTTGTTCCGACTCATCTTTTATTTATCCTTTGATGATTTCCGAACTTTGGCCTTTTTTAAGAGATTATCTTAGTTATAGTGGCATGTCCCTCTTTTGGAGGCAACGCTACCCTCAGCCATATTGGTCTGAGTCAGCAGGGATATAATCCCGCAAGGTCGAATTATTGAAAGATAATTAAGTAAGTTATTAATGCAAAATGTGGCATGTCCCTCTTTTGGAGGCAACGCTACCCTTGCCCATATTGGTCTGAGTCAGCAGGGATACCGTACGTCAAGGTCGGGTTAAAGTTTTAATAGTAGTTTATTTATAAGGGATTCAAGCCGTTCTTACTTCCCCCGATTTGGTGATATCTTCCTCAAAGGAAGTCCTAATAAGCTTGAATCAAGTTCTCGCAAGATTTATACACTGAACGAGACAAGAACTTTACCCAAACCACCCTTCTAACCCCCTACAGGCAGTTAACGCATTTTATATAGACCGTAAAGACATGAATGAGTGAATCAACAAAACATGAAGAGATGACAGAATAAAATTCACTTTCAATATAAAAAAACTAGTTATTAAAGTCATTAATACATACCCAATTAAAAAGTGACCAAAGGTTGGAATTCAAAAAGTAATACATAAGAGATTTCGTCTTCACCAAGTGATGTAAGAGATTAGCCAAGCATAGCCATAGTTTGACAAAGGCTCTTACTATCAATCTTGGATCCCGAGACTACTCTAACTCTAACTAATGTGGTGGAAGATGATGGTATTGCGGTGGTGGAAGTGAGAGAAATGGTTTGCCAAGGGATGATTTGCAAGTGAGCCAAGCACCTCTATTTGTAGTTGGAAACAAGATGTTTACACAGCCCCGTGCCTGGTAGGCACGACCCCGTGTCCTTCTCCTTCTCTATCTTCATTTAATGCACTTGTTAGCTCATCTGCACACACGGCCCCGTTGCCCTTGTACTTGCTGTACGAACCAATATTTGCAAATCTGAGAGTTGACCACGACCCGTGTTTAGAAAACACGGCCCGTGTCCCTTGTCTTCTTCTGTTTGTCTTTATCTTCAAGGAATCTTGAGTGGCGCATGACCCTATGCCTGGTAGGCACGACCCCGTGTTAGGCTTCTGGTTTGTTGTTTTTATTCTTGCGGTGAAGTTTGGAGGGTCGGTATAGTGTATCAACTTCCTTCCTTCATATTTATGATGTTTTTGTCGTTAATTTGTTCCTTTTGTTCGTTTAAGCTCTTTTAATTCTAAAAATCAAACGTAAACAATGAAACACATTTTTTCCAACATTAGTACTAGAAATGGTTGTTTTTATACCTTATTTGATACAATTTATATGTTGCATTATGTGCATATCACATACCCCACACTTGAATCTTTTCTTGTCCTCAAGCGAAACTCTTTTAATGTTGCTTACACTTCCAAATGGAATGGGTAGAAGAGAAGTTTTTGGGTCTTGTTTGTAGAGTGTCGGGAATCCAAGTTCTTTTTATTCTCGTTTTTATTTTATTTACAATCCTGTTTGTTATGATTTATTTAGAACTTTCTTAAGAAAAATAAATATTTTTAAGCATAACATATATTATAAAATTTCGTTAAGTTATATATACATTCACATACCTCACAAGTGGTCACTTAGCACTCGTCCGAAAATGTATAAGTGAAACACTCGGTCCCGGTACGGAACTTACTCCTACCATATACTTGAAAAGAAATCAAAACTCCTCCTTTTTAACTTAATACTTGTAATTATAAAGAGGACTTTGGCAGGGTAGGGTAGTTTTATTTGAAAGTAGCTAAAGGCATAAAAAGTCGGTTTTTTCTTTTGGAAATTTTTATTTGTGACTTTATGAACTAAATACTTATAAGCAATAGATTTGCTTATTTATTTCAAGCAACTAGAGATATATACATTTTTTTATTAAATTACATGCTTTTGTGTTTTTTCAAAAGAACCGATTTTTACTAAATGTAAAGATAAAAAGATGGTTTTTGGGTTATGGTGTGTTTTGGGTTTTGAAATGAAAGGTTTTAGGCTCAAAGGGGTTGACTATGGGGAGTTTTTGTGGGGAGATAAATATAGAAAATAAGGTTGAAATGAAAACCCTTTCCCCGATTTGTGCCCAAAATGTATTCCGTGATTTTGGTACAAGGTACCACTCAGGACCCGATGAATGTAGCGGATGAGTGGATCCCTGATTTTGGTACTCTTTGTGGCGCTTCGGTTGTAAACCCCTTCCCCGATTTGTGCCCAAAATGTATTATGTGTGTTGTCGGGCATTTCTATAACACTGTCTGTGAAGACAGGTTCCCCAATTTCTTCCTCGGTGTAGATTCCCACATCCACACCAAACTGAGCCACAGAGACGCCAAACCAGGTACCACTACAATGAAAAGTCACTGCTTCGTTGTCAAACATGTCATCAATGTCCTTTTTTAGGGTAAACGTACTTAGGAATTCGAGGTTGAATTCGCAAACAGATTGCAAGGGTGCCTCAACAAAGACACGCAACGGTCCTGTCACCATGCTGTCGTACCGCTCTCTTTGCCCCATAGTTTCTAGAGTGTCCTAACACACTTAACGTGGTGGTTCCTCGTTCCTAGCCTTGAGGATTTCCATGCGTTCCGAACATTGTGCATGCTCAGTCCTGAACCTCAGCCACTTGTGTGGTACCATTTTCTGCAGAGAACAAGTATAATATAGTTAGGTGCGGTAAACAGTGCAAAAATCTGGAAAACAGGGGATTTACACAGCCCCGTGCTTAATAGACACGACCCCGTGCTACAGATATTTTGGCTAAATCTGACATTTTCGAGCCGGTTTCGAAAAGTTCAAAATTTTTGGTCCCCTATGTCCGATATACCCCGAAAATCAAACCCCAAGCATCGATTTTTACTTACCAACCCGTTTCCCCTTCGAATCTTAGTATTTTCGTTCAAGAACAAGGGTTGTCAAAAACCGGTTGAAAAGTTTTGATTTTTTCATAATGGGTAGATGATTTACTCATTAAAACACTTGTATTAACTACTAACAACAAGATATAGGAAAACAATTTGAATCGGCACGGGTCTAGTTCAAAAACCCTTGATTTTTCTCAAATCTTGATGTTATTAAACATGCAAAACATGAATCTAACGAATCTATGTGTTAGTAACATACCTTGTGAGTAGATTATCAAAGAAAGTCGTCAAAAAGTGTTGGGCAGGTGGGGAACCAGAGGTTGCAGAGAAATGGGTCGTGTGAGTTGTGAGAAAGAAGTTATGAAAATAAGGGTTCTAATCCATCTGCAGATAGGCACGGCCCCGTGTCTTAGAGACACAGCCCGCGTCTTTTGTCATTTTAATTTTTGTTTATGTGTGTGTCGTTTCTCTGGCCACTTAGTTCCTTTTGCTCAACTTACCTGGCTCGTGGACCTTTTTTGGTTACCCTCTTTCAAAGTGTACCTACAAGATGGATTATTGAAATAAAGCAAATAAGTATATACAAGTTGTTACGACGTTCTCGTCACTTATCTATTTCTTCCAAGGTCATTTCCGTTTCCTCATCCTCAAGGAATCCTTTATAGAATTGAAGCCTTTGCCCATTAGTGCGTGTCGAGTGTGATATGATTTTATTAATACTTTAAGCCCATTTTATGCATTGGTCAAGTTTTAAATTTATAAAACACGATATTATACTAACACTAAACACACACTTGGGAAAGTGCACCCATCGCGAGTGTAGTATAGTGTTGGTTAGATACAGAGGTCGTCCAAGGACACAAGAGCTTTTAATACCGGTTTATCGTCAACGTCTAATCAATCAAAATTTTTGAGAAAAGTTTCTAAAACATGAAAATGAATCTAAAAATTAAAAAGATAAATAAAATGAAAAACAAATAGACAAGATATAATCACTTGGATCCAACTCATCTTTAATGTACCCTTTGATGATTTTCACACTTTCGGACTTTTTAAGAGATTATCTTAGTTATAGTAGTAGGCCCCTCTTTTGAAGGTGACGTTACCCTCAAGCCAGTTGTTTGAGTCAGCAGGGATACAATCCCAAAGGGTCGGAATATTGAAAGACAATTAAGTTAGTTATTAATGTGAAAAGTGGTAGGCCCCTCTTTTGAAGGTGACGTTACCCTCGGCTAAGTGGTTTGAGTCAGCATGGATACAATCCCAAGAAGCCGGTTTAATGTTTTAATAGTGGTTTACATATGAGGGGTTCAAGGTATTCACACCCCCGCCATCCAATACCTTTGGGATATTGAAGGAGGTCCTAGTAAGCTTGAACCAAGTCCTCGCATGATCTATACACCGAACGAGACAAGAACTTTACCAAACCACCCTCCTAACCCCCTTCCAGGTAGTTAGCACGCTTTATATAGACCGTAAAGACACGAATGAGCAAATCAATGACATCATGAAGAAATGGTAAAGAAAATTCACTTTCAACATAAGAAACTAGTTATTAAAGTCATTAATACAAACCCAATTAAAAAATGCTGAAAGATTAAAAATCAAAAGTAATACATTAAAGTCTTGTCTTCACCAAGTGATGTAAGAGATTAGCCAAGCATGGCCTTTTTCTTGACAAGTACTCTTACAATCAATCTTGGATCTCGAGACTACTACACACACTCTAAAGATGATAGATGGATGATGGTGGTGGGTGTTGGTGTTGTAGTTGTGGTGGAATGGTGAAAAAGTGGGAGAGAAGTGGTTTGCCAAGGGATGCCTTTGAAGTGAACCAAGCACCCCTATTTATAGCCAGAACAGAGCCCCGGCCACGGCCCCGTGTCCACTGAACACGGCCCATGGCCAGTCTTTTTCTCTTCCTTCATTAAATGAAGCTGTCATCAGAGGGCCCCACACGACCCCGTGTCTTCTGGGCACGGCCCCGTGGTCAACTCTTCAATGTACTATCAAGATTCTGCAAATCTAAGAGTTGACCACGCCCCATGGTGAGCTGGGCACGGCCCCATGGTGGGCGTAGAAGCTTCTGCAGAGTTTGTCTTGTTGTGAAAGGTCTGACCACAGCCCATGCCTAGCTGGGCACGGGCACGTGGTCAGTTTCTGTCTTCTTGTTTTTACTTTGGGATATTCTGCCGAGGGGTCGGGCATGTTACGTTATTCCTTCTTGTATTTATGTTGGTTTTGGCTGCCTATTTGTTCCTTTTGTTCTTTTAAGCTCATTTGGTCCTGTAAATTCAAAAGGAAGAAAGAAACGCGCTTTTTCCAACATTAGTACTAAAAAGGGTTAGTTTTATGCCTCTATTGATGTAATTTATATGTTGCATTTTGTACACATCAAATACCCCCACACTTGAATCTTTGCTTGTCCTCAAGCAAAACTCTTTACATGTGGCTTACACACCCAAATGGAATAGGTAGAGAAGAAGTTTTATGGCTTATCTTGATTGTCGGGAATCCAAGATCTTTATTTGATTTTGTATTTATTTTTTTTACAAACCTATTCGTTATGATTTATTTAGAACAACTTGTTAAGAAAAATTATTTATTTGGGCATAACATGCCTCTTTAAAATTCTATTTATACGCAAGTTCACGTACCTCACGGGAGATCAATCAACACTCGGCCGAAGGTGTATTTTTGTGTTAACACTCAATTCCGGCATGGGAGTTACTTCTACCATATGCTTGCCAAGCGATCAAACCTCCTCCTTTTTAACTATAAACCATCGTAAATATCAAGAGGACTTTGGAAAGGGTTAGGCTTGGGCTAAGGGTAGGTGGTTTTGGGGTTAGTAGTTTGTGAAATGGCAAAAAGCGTAAAAAGCGTCGGTTGTCGTAAAACTTTTTTGTTTTTGTGACATTTATTCAAACTAAGCATATGCAAACAAGATTTCTTCGAGGAACTTGTTTGTTTATTGCAAGACTCTCTATTTTTTTAATCATATGATGACCGAGCTTTTTGCTAAAACAAATGGGTATGAAAGGAAAAAGGTTTTGGTGGGTAATGGGTGTTTGTTTTGCGGGTTTTTGAAACGAAAAGGTTTAGGCTCAAAGGGGTTAACTAGGGGGATTTTTGGTAGGGGAGTAAAAAGAAGAAAAACAATGGTTTTGAAAGAAAATGTTGGTCCTAATGCCTCCATCATTTACTTACTTGGGTTCAAGTTGGTAAGGACCGGGAATGTATCGTCTTGGCAAGTTCTAGAGTCGTAAGAACCAAGCGGCTATTCACACAAGAAACGAAAATGAGCATTTAGTTTAAAGATGTATGCATGTATGCTCAATAAAAGCTCAAAACTCACTTATTGCGGGAATGGGTTTATATTGTGAACAAGTATATATAATCAAATTTTAAAAAGATTTGTCATGCCCTTTTTATAATTTTCTTATTTGGTTCTTTTTATCAAAACGCTATCGGTTGTAAATTTGTAAAAACATAACCTTTTTAGAACTTGTTATTCCTAAATTAAACCAAGACAAGTAAAAAAATGAAATTTTTTTGAAAAGATTTGGGGTGATCAGCGGTTCCAATAGAGTTTTGTGTAAGGCTTGTTATTAGGACTTGCAAGATTCAAGGTTTTAGCTCCCCCCCCCCCCCACTTAAATTACACATTGTCCTCAATGTGTCCAAAAATAAGTTTTTAGGTTGATTTGAATGTGTAAAAGCGTGTTTAAAAACAAGTTTTTATGTTACTGGGCATCTGGTCACAGCCCCGTGTTCAGATTGGCAGTAACACAAATGAACAGAATGTTGGCCACAGGGCGTGTCCACTGGGCACGACCCGTGGTCAGTTACCTGACCAAAAAAATTTCTGCAGATTCTGGGCACGGCCCCGTGCTGCACATGCTGGGAAGTTGAAAACGTTGTCGAAAGGCACTATTTACGTGCATGGGGTGCGGTTTTAACGTCCCTTTGGCAGTTTTCATCTTTTTGAGTGTGATTTATTCCTGAAAAGTAAGACTAAACTAGAAAACATAACAATTAAACTAAATTAACACTAAGGATAATTCGGCGGAATGCCTCCATGGTGCGCCACGTTTATAAGGGTCCTTGGCTAGACCCAAAGCCAGTCATATGTTACCCGAGCGGGATGTCTCGCATCCCGTGTTGCACCGCCGGAGAGCGTCTTCTAAGCTTGAGTCTATGACATCCATGTAGTTGACCGAGTCGTTCTCTACTCTTTTTCTAACCCCGAATTTCATCTCCTTGTCTCCAACCCTCAATGTTAGCTTCCCATCACTCCTATCTACCATGGCACGAGTGGTGGCGAGGAATGGTCTTCTAGAATGAGGGGAACTTCGGTGTCTTCTTCCATGTCGAGTATGACAAAGTCAGCCGGAAAGAAAAATTCTCCGACCTTTACCAATAGATTCTCGATGACACCTTGTGGGTATTTGACAGACCTATCGGCGAGTTGTATGCTTATTTTTGTGGGGCTTGTTTTTCCTAGTCTGAGTCGGTCAAACATTGATGCGGGCATAAGATTGATGCTAGCCCTATGGTCGGCTAGTGCATTTCGTATGGGTGATCCCCCAATGGAGCAAGGGATGGTAAAGCTTCCGGGGTCGATTTTCTTTTGTGTGAGTTTGTTGAGGAGTACGGCCGAGCATTCTTCACTTAGGTTGACCAATTGCAAAGTTTTAATCTTTCTTTTGTGGGTGAGGAAGTCTCTCATGAATTTTGAATATTTTGGCATTTGAGTGAGGACTTCTACAAATGGGAGATTGATATGCAATTGCTTTAGTAGGCTTATGAATTTTTTGAATTGCTCATCGGTCTTTTGGCAAAGTAACCGACCGGGGTAGGGTACCGAGGGATTTTTGGTAGGTTTGGAATTTTGTGGGATAATTGTTTCTTGGTGGGTTGAGGGTGAGTTCGTGGTTTGGTTGGGTGGATTGTTGTGGGTTGGGGGTAGTGGTGTTTCCTCGGGACCTACGGTCTGGTTTCTTAATGTTATGAGGTGTACTTGCGTCTTTGGATTTGTTTCGGTATTGCTAGGTCATGCGCCTTGTGGTCTCTCTGAGAAATTTTGGGCTAGTTGTCTTATTTGTTTTTCAAAGTTTTGAATACTAGCTCGTTGGTTTCTAATGTCGGATTCCGTTTGTAGGAATCGATCCAAGTACCTTCTGTCGGTTTCAGAGATGAGGCATGTGACGAGATCTTCAAGGCTCTCCCGGCCCCCTTGTTGTTGTTGAGTGAAATTTTGTGACTCATTTCTTGGTTGTTGTTGAAAGTTTAGTCTTTGATTTTGATTTTGTTGGTTACTACTATTCCCGGGCTCCCTCCAACCAAGGTTAGGGTGGTTACGCCAACCTTGGTTGTAGGTACCCGTTGGGGGACTCGACGGTTTAGGTCGATTATCAATGTAGTTTACCATTTCCGTTTGGTTTTCCATTTCTTTCATACAATTCCAATTTTCATGTGGCCCACCACACCCTTCACAAGCCATAACCGAGGCCGTTTTTGCCATTTCTAATTTTTTTTATTTTTGAGGATAGGGCCTCGATTTGGGCTTGTAAAGAGGTGTTCTCATCTACTTTATGGGCGCCTGGGCAATAGACTTTGAGCCATGGGGGTGTGCCATTGAAAATTGTTTCAAGCAATTTCCTTAATTTGATTATAGATTTCATTTGGGTGTCTATTACCTAGAAGTCCCCCGGAGCTTGAGTCGAGTGTTTGTCTCGTGTGTGGCAATAATCCATTATAGAAAGTGGATACTTGTTGCCACACTGTGAGACCATGATGAGGGCATTTCCTCAATAGCTCCTTGAATCTTTCCCAAGTTTCATATAAGGATTCCCCGTCCTCTTGTTAATATGTATTTATTTCAGTCATTAATTTAGCGGTTTTAGAGGGCGGGAAATACTTATATAGAAATTTTTGGGCAAGTTCATTCCAAGTGTTTACTGATCCACTTGGGAGGGTGTTGAGCCAAGCCTTGGCTCGGTCTTTTAGTGAAAATGGGAACATTCGGAGGCGGACAGCGTCGTTTGATGCTCCGTTGATCCGGAAGGTGTCACATATTTCCAAAAAGTTGGTAATATGTAAATGGGGATCTTCATCGGGTAGGCCATGGAAGGTTGCAGAATTTTGGAGCATTTGGATCAAATGCGGCCGAAGTTCGAAGTTGTTGGCATCGACGTTCGGTGCATTGATGGCGGCTCCGAGGTTACCAACCGTGGGCCGCAAGTAATCCATTAGGGTACGTTGATCCGCCATTGGGATTCGATCCCCCAAAGCTTTCACTTAATTCTTGGCTTTTAGTCTTTTTCTTAGAAAGCATTCGGGCTCGTCTAGAGGTTCTTTTATGTCTTTATCAGAACTGGAGCTCATGCACCGCGTAGAGTTTTCCGGCCCTGCAATTGAGTTCTAAGTCATGCGATCAAAACAAAAAAAAATAATGTTGGTCAGATTCTTCACCACGGCCCCGTGGTCAATGACCACGGCCAGTGGTCGTATTACAGTTGATGTTTTCTGGGTCCCTAGTTACTGGGGAGATCAGCACGGCCCTGTGGTGCACCTCCAAAGCCCGTGGTCACTCTTCTGTAACTCAGAAAACAAAAACTGCCAGTAAGAATGATGGGCATGACCCCGTGTCTGACCGGGCACGGCCCGTGCTGAGCTACAGATTGTGAAAAATTAAGAAAAATCCGAAAAAAGAAGAAAAAAATGCAAAAAATAATTAGGCCGTCGATTTTAAACTTTCTTAAAATTCTTGTGTCCCTGGCAACGGCGCCAAAAACTTGGTGCGTGTCGAGTGTGATATTATTTTATTAATATTTTATGCATTAGTCAAGTTCTAAATTTATAAAACACGATATTATACTAACACTAAACACACACTTGGGGAAGTGAACCCATCGCGAGTGTAGTATAGTGTTGGTAAGATATCGAGGTCGTCCAAGGGCACAAGAGCTTTTAATACCGATTTATCGTCAACGTCTAATCAATCTAAATTTTTGAGAAAAGTTTTTAAAATATGAAAATGAATCTAAAAATTAAAAAGATAAATAAAATGAAAAACAAATAGACAAGATAGAATCACTTGGATCCAACGCATCTTTTATGTACCCGTTGATGATTTTCACACTTTCGGACTTTTTAAGAGATTATCTTAGTTATAGTAGTATGCCAGTCTTTTGAAGGTAACGTTACCCTCAACCTAGTGGTTTGAGTCAGCAGGGATATAATCCCAAAGGGTCGGAATATGTAAAGACAATTAAGTTAGTTATTAATGCGAAAAGTAGTAGGCCCCTCTTTTGAAGGTGACATTACCCTCGGCTAAGTGGTTTAAGTCAGCAAGGATACAATCCCAAGAAGTCGGTTTAATGTTTTAATATTAGTTTACATATGAGGGGTTCAAGCTATTCGCATCCACGCCATCCAATACCTTTGGGGTATTGAAGGAGGTCCTAGTAAGCTTGAACCAAGTCCTCGCAGGATCTATACACTGAAGGAGACAAGAACTTTACCAAACCACCCTCCTAACCCCCTACCAGGTAGTTAACGAGCTTTATATAGACCGTAAAGACACGAATGAGCAAATCAATGACATCATGAAGAAATGGTAAAGAAAATCCACTTTCAACATAAGAAACTAGTTATTACAGTCATTAAAACAAAGCCAATTAAAAAGTGCCGAAAGATTAAAAATCAAAAGTAAAACATTAAAGACTTGTTTTCACCAAGTGATGTAAGAGATTAGCCAAGCATGGCCTTTGATTGACAAGAACTCTTACGATCAATCTTGGATCTCGAGACTACTACACACACTCTAAAGATGATAGATGGGTGATGGTGGTGGGTGTTGGTGTTGTAGCCGTGGTGGAATAATGGCAAAGTGGGAGAGAAGTGGTTTGCCAAGGGATGCCTTTGAAGTGAACCAAGCACCCCTATTTATAGCCAGAACAAAGCCCCGGCCACGGCCCCGTGTCCACTGAACACAGCCCTGACCAGTCTTTTCTCTTCCTTCATTAATTGCCGCAGTCAGCAGAGGGCCCCACACGACCCCGTATCTTCTGGGTACGGCCCCGTGGTCAACTCTTCACTGTGCTATCATGATTCTACAAATCTAAGAGTTGACCACACCCCATGGTGAGCTGGGCACGACCCTGTGGTGGGCGCAGAGTTTGTCTTATTGTGCAGGGTCTGACCACGGCCTATGCCTGGCTGGTCACGGCCCCGTGGTCAGTTTCTGTCTTCTTATTTTTGCTTTGGGAGATGCTGCCGAGGGGTTGGGCATGTTACGTTATTCCTTCTTCTTGTATTTATGTTTGTTTTGGCTGCCTTTTTGTTCCTTTGGTTCTTTTAAGCTCATTTGGTCATGTAAATTCAAAAGGAAGAAAGAAACGCGCTTTTTCCAACATTAGTAATAAAAAAGGGTTAGTTTTATGCCTATATTGAGGTAATTTATATGTTGCATTTTGTACACATCAAATACCCCCACACTTGAATCTTTGCTTGTACTCAAGCAAAACTCTTTAAATGTGGCTTACACACCCAAATGGAATAGGTAGAGAAGAAGTTTTATGGCTTATCTTGATTGTCGAGAATCCAAGATCTTTATTTGATTTTGTTTTTATTTTATTTACAATCCTATTCGTCGTGATTTATTTAGAGCAACTTGTTAAGAAAAATTATTTATTTGGGCATAACATGCCTCTTTAAAACTCTATGTATATGCAAGTTCATGTACCTCACGGGAGATCACTCAACACTCGACCGAATGTGTATTTTTGTGATAACACTCGATTCCGGCATGGGACTTACTTCTACCATATGCTTGCCAAGCGATCAAACCTCCTCCTTTTTAACTATAAACCTTTGTAAATATCAAGAGGACTTTGGAAAGGGTTAGGCTTGGGCTAAGGGTAGGTGGTTTTGGGGTTAGAAAAGACTTTGATAAATGGTCTGTAGAATTTGGCATGTCCTAGGAAATTTCGAATGGCTCGAACGGATGATGGAGGAGGTAGTTGGGAAATAGTATTGATTTTTGCGCGGTCGACTTCCATTCCTGCGTTTGAGATTTTGTGACCATGTACTATTCCTTTCGTGACCATGAAATGGCACTTTTCCCAATTAAGGACGAGGTTAGTCTCTTCACGTCTAGCTAACATTCGCTCAAGGTTAGCAAGGCATTGGTCAAATGAATCGCCAAAAATAGAGAAATCATCCATGAAAACTTCCTTGGTTTTTTCTATCATGTCGTGAAAAATGGCTACCATGCATCGTTGAAATGTTGCTGCTGCATTGCATAGGCCAAATGGCATGCGTCGATATGCAAAGGTTACGTAGGGACAAGTGAAAGTGGTTTTCTCTTAGTCCTCTGGGGCAATGGGAATTTAAAAGTACCCCGAGAATCCATCGAGAAAACAATAAAATTTATGACCGGATAATTGCTCTCGCATTTGATCAATGAAGGGTAAAAGAAAATGGTCTTTTCTTGTGGCTTCGTTGAGTTTTCTATAGTCGATACAAACTCTCCATCAGGTGACGGTTCTTGTTGGTATGAGCTCATTTTTTTTGTTGGTTACAACCGTCATTCCTCCTTTTTTCGGCACGACTTGGACGGGACTTACCCACGGACTATCGGAGATAGGGTAGATAAGTCCGACATCTAAGAGTTTTATTACTTCCTTTTTTAATACTTCTTGAACATTGGGATTAATGCGTCTTTGTGGTTGGATTACTGCTTTGTAGTCATCTTCCATTAAAATTTTATGTGTGTGCATGGAAGGACTTATTCCTTTGATGTCCATTAATTTCTACGCAATCGCCGTTTTATATCTTTTAAATAGATTTAATAATTTTTCTTTTTCATGAAAATTGAGATACGAAGAAATGATGACGGAAAGTTTACCTTTATTATCTAAGAATGCTTATTCTACGCCTTTTGGAGGTTCTTTTAGTTCTAAAGGAGTTGGATCTTCAATAGATGACTTAGTTTTTGGTTCGTCATCGTGGTTCCTCCATATCGGGTGGCACAACTTCATCTTCCAACAAGGGGTCGTCATTGCCGATTAGATACTTCATTGCATTATTTAAATTAAAAGTTTGTTTGTCAGCCCCAAGTTTTGTGGGAAGATCTTGATTTTTTTTGTTTGATCAAAGCTTGATGGGTTTTGAGAAAAGGTTGTCCCAACACGAGCGGAGCATCATCTAAGATGGCAAATTCGGTTAGTACAATCGTTTGGTTTGTTTGAATGAGAACGTCCTCAACAACTCCCGTAGCATTTTTATTTTTTTATTAGCAAAAAAGATTGGAATTTTAATTGGAAGAAAATCACCAATACCTATTCTTTCTAAAATGTAGCTTGGCATTATATTAACAAAATCTATTGAAATGTTACTAATGTAGATGTTTTGAATAAAACATGTTACCAGTTTATGATCGATTCATTTTGTTCATGTTGTATTAGCGAAGGTTGATCTTTAGTTAATTTAATACTTGCTATTTGTTTAATGTTAGGACTAGTGGTTAACTATTTTAAGAATTTAGCATGAGATGAAACCAAACTATGATTTTCAAAAGAAGGTTGTAAGATGTGTATTTCTTGGAAGTCTTTTTATTCCTCTTACAAATTTACCTTTGAGAACTTACCTTCCGAATGGCTTGGTTCGAGGTTTTCTTCATGAGTCAAGTCTTCTTTGAGTGGTTCTTCCTTTGTTGGCTCTTGAGGTTTTACCTCTTCTATTATTACCTCTTTTGTACAAGTAGTCTCTTCTTTTGCACGAGATTGTTTGATCAAAAATTCTAAGTTCTTGAGACTTCGTATGAGGCTTTCGGCTTCGGGAACTATTGTGGGTGGTGTCTCGTACGTTTGAAACGCTTGATTGTCCCAATCAAAGCTTCATTTTGGAAGCTCAAACCTTGGTTCCTCATATGTTGTGTATGAGGTTGATGGTTGAATGAGTAACAATTTTGTACCGAATGAGATTCACCACAAATGGTACAATATGGTTCCTCATAATCATCATAACTAGTAATCAGAATTTCCCATGTAATAATCCATTGTTTGGATAGTACTCAGAAGATTACGGCTTTCGAAAATTAAAATTTTTGTGAATATAGAAGGTTTACACGGCCTCGTGCCTCAGACTGTGTTTAATTCAGTAATGGATGTTTTTAACATGGCCCGTGTCAAATGAAACACGGCCTGTGTGAGCCTTCTACAGAAAATTTTCAGTTACTGTAATGAGAACACCGCCCCATGTCTATGCAGCACGGCCCCATGTTAAGCTACTGTAACTGAGATTTTTTTATAAATCAAAAAGAAATTTGAATATAAAAACTAAAGAAAATGATTGGGCCGTTGATTTTAAGCTTTCATAAAATCCTTGTGTCCCCGGCAACGGCGCAAAAAACTTGACGTGTTGAGGGTGTGTACGGATTTTTTATGTATTTTTAAGTACTTTTTACTCTTTTATCAAGCTTTAAATTTATAAAACACGATATAAGTTACCACTCTC
Organism: Helianthus tuberosus; assembly: GCA_030545235.1. Lineage (NCBI taxonomy): Eukaryota > Viridiplantae > Streptophyta > Magnoliopsida > Asterales > Asteraceae > Helianthus > Helianthus tuberosus. Next base: position 135,726,815 of record CM060363.1, read on the forward strand.
TACAACACGTCAGGGCAAGTGCACCCATCGTTGTCGTAATATAGTGATGGTAAGATACCGAGGTCGTCCAAAGACACAAGAGCTTTTAATACCGGTTTATCGTCAATGTCTAATCGACCCAAATTTTTTAAAAAGTTTTATAATCATGTAAAAATAAAGAAAGAAACTAAAATAATAAAGGAAACAAATAAACAAGAAAGAATCACTTGGTTCCGACTCATCTTTTATGTATCATTTGATGATTTCCGCACTTTGGTTTTTTAAAATATTATCTTAGTTATAGTGGCATGTCCCTCTTTTGGAGGCAACGCTACCCTCAGCCATATTGGTCTGAGTCAGCAGGAATACAGTCCTGCAAGGCCGAATTATTGAAAGATAAATAAGTTATTAATGCAAAATGTCGCATGTCCCTATTTTGGATGCAACGCTACCCTCGGCCATATTGGTCTGAGTTAGCAGAGATACAGTCCCGCAAGGCCGGGTTAAAGTTTTAATAGTAGTTTATTTATAAGGGATTCAAGTCGTTCTTACTTCTCCGGATTTGATGTTATCTGCCTCAAAGGAAGTCCTAATAATCTTGAATCAAGTCCTAGTAGGATCTATACACTGATCGAGGCAAGAACTTTACCCAAACCACCATTCTAACCCCCTTCCAGGCAGTTAACGCGCTTTATATAGACCGTAAAGATGTGAATGAGTGAATCAACGAAACATGAAGATCTAATAAAATTCACTTTTAATATAAAAAACTAGTTATTAAAGTCATTAATATATACCCAATTAAAAAGCGACCAAAGGTTGGAAATCAAAAGTAATACATAAGAGATTTCGTCTTCACCAAGTCATGTAAGAGATTAGCCAAGCATGACCATAGTTTAACAAAGGCTCTTACTATCAATCTTGGATCCCGAGACTACTCTAACTCTAACTCTAGCTAATGTAGTGGAAGATGATGGTATTGTGGTGGTGGAAGTGAGAGAAATGGTTTGCCAACTGATGATTTGTAAGTGAGCCAAGCACCTCTACTTATAGTTGGAAACAGGAGGCTTACATGGCCCCGTGCCTGGTAGGCACAGCCCCGTGTCCTTCTCCTTTTCTGTCTTCATTTAATGCACTTGTCAGCCCATCTGTACACACGGCCCTGTGTGTCAACGGCATGGCCCTGTAGCCCTTGTACTTGCTGTATGAACCCAAATTGCAAATCTGAGAGTTGACCATGGCCTGTGTTTAGAAGACACGGCCCCGTGTCCCTTGTTATCTTCTGTTTTTCTTAATCTTTAAGGAATCTTGAGTGGGGCGCACGTGCTCAATTCCCGGCGCAAACACCAATGCAACAAGCACATGTGCAACATGCGTCACCGCATCCAACGCAACGAGTTCAGTCACTCCACCAGGAGTTTAGTTACGACAACAAATCGCGTCAGCAAACTCCCTCGCGCGCGATGGCAAGAAAGATCGACGAGGAACAAAATCCGAGAGACAGTTATCAGAACATAAGCAGCACTCGCAAAACATACACCAACACAGGAAATCCCAATGATACCTATCACACGCAACCCAGAGGGCGCAAGCCTGTGCGTGACCAATAGGCCCACGCAGGATTACCGATGACTTCGACAGAATGTCAGATGAGCATGACCCATCATACCAAGAAGGAGATACCACAAGCGTGTTTAGCAGGTTACCGCCAAGTCACGAAGCATATAAACCTCTCATGTTCAGGGTACAATCCAACAGTAGAGCATGATTTTAGCTTAAGCTACAGATCAGAGGGGGTAGCTGAAAATCAAATTTTATCAAGGAGATCGCAATGACTCCACTCGAGAAAACCAAGCTACCACATAACGTTGGGAAGTATAACAGGCTCACCGACCTAGATGACCATATCCAGATATTCACAAGGGGGAGGGTCACTTGCAGTCTGGTGTCATTTTTTTTTCCAAACTCTCTTCGGCGTAGCACACGCGTGGTTTGACAATAAACCGTCTAGAAAGATCAAGTCATGGATAGACTTCCAAGAAAAATTCTTATCACATTTCAGTCAATAGCGTAGATATACCAGAGACCTAGCAGATGTTTTAAACATTTGGTGAAAAGATAACGAGGGTATTGAAGACTTCATAACAAGGTATAACAAGGAATTCCTAGAAATTGGCAATGTAGGTGATGAAATCATACGCACACACTTCATGCGAGTCGTTAAGTGCGACGATTTGATCGGAAGAATATCTGGAAGAGATGGTTGTTTGAAAGACATTCATTGCAGCTGCAAAGATCATTGCACAAATAGAAAAAAATCTGACCGGCAACGAAGGTCGTCAGTACAGTCACCACGCCAGTGTAAAACATAACAGGAAGGGGCAAAATTCTCCATGGAAAGCATCTAGTTACAACGAAAGACTTCATTACTTAGAAGATGCTCACGTAACCATCAATTGGATCGGGTACAAGAAAGAAGTCAAGCAAGAAAATAGAGAAAGATAGCGGACAACGCTCACCAAAACCCCATCAGAAGTATTATCCACAGAGAATCACTAGTTCAAAGCTGCGCAACAGATGCATAATAAGAAAGGGCAAGAACCAAATCTTTTTTGTGACTATCACAAAGATTCTGGCCACTTAATAGATGATTGTAAAAGTTTGTGTCAAGAAATCGAGAGGGCGTTAAAAAGTGGAAAACTGACACATTCGATAAAAAATGTAAGGGTAGATACAAGACACCTCAATTGAAGAAAGGAGGGGCCAGACAACAAAAAGTTACGCCATCTAGAAACGCACCTGGTGCAAGGAGGCTCCAAAATAGGAAAAAAGAATTACTACAAGCGAGTGCAGAAGGACACATGGCACGAACAAGTTGTTTTCCTTGTTATCAAGGGTGGGCCATGAGAAAAAAGACCAGTTGTTATCTCAGGCGTACTCGGTCATTACCGAACAAACTATATCTTCATTGATCTCGATAGCACCACGTATATCATTTATGAGCAGTGCTTCAACCAGTTGGACCCAGAAGACAAGGCGCGCTTGGAAGTGGTCGATTACCCTCTCACCAGATTCTGCAACGAGGCTGTCTTTCCTCTAGGCCAAATATCATTCCCGGTCTTGCTATCAGACGGGAAGAATTCAAGCACAGAAGACGTCACTTTCATGGTGCTACCTACTACTTCTCACCACGATATCCTCCTAGGAAGAGAATCTCAAGGAGACTTCAGCATGATTTGCTCAGAGCCTCACTCTGCTTTCAGGTTTCCTACCGAAATAGGGGTAGCGATTATTTATGCAAGTAAAGAAGTGCCAGTGACAGAAGAGGCTCACCCAACAAAAGAATGCAAACCCTTGCCGCACACCAAGCCAGAAAAATGGATTCTCAATAGGAAATACATCGATCAAATGATCACGCTGGGACCAACAATTTCTGAAAGCATTCGCACGTTTTTGAAACAGTTGTTGTTCAAAAACATGGATATCTTTGCTTGGAACCTAGCAGACATGGTGGGTGTCCCACGAGATATCACAGAACATCACTTACACGTCTCAGAGAATGTAAAACCAGTCGTCCAGACGAAGCGTAATTTTGGCCCAGAAAAATATAAAGCAATGAAAGAGTAAGTGATGGAATTGGTAGGCGCATGCATTCTACGCGAAGTGCGTTACCAAACTTAGGTTACAAACAGAGTAATAGTTCCAAAAGCAAATGGGGGATGACGCATGTGCGTCGATTATAAAGATCTGAACAAAGCATACCCAAGAGATTGTTACTCATTACCCGAAATTGATGAAAAATCAACTCCTTAGCCGCTTTCAGGTGGAAATGTTTTCTTGATTGTTACAAGGGCTATCACCAAGTTCAAATGGCCTTAGAGGATGAGGACAAAACAACATTCTAAACCGAAATGGGTTTGTATTGTTATATCAAGATGACTTTTGGACTTGGCAAAGCAGGGGCTGCTTACCGGTGATTGATGAACGAGATGCTTGGGGATGACGTTGGTAAACACGTCAAAGTTTACATGGACGACTTGGTAATCATGAGCAAAGAAAAAGATCAATTGTTGCAGAATATTGGAAAAACCTTCAAAACTTTACGTAAAGCCAACATGAAGCTCAACTTGAGCAAATGTTCATTTGGGATAGAAGAAGGGAAATTATTAGGATTCATAGTTACCAAAGATGGATTCAAAATGAACCCCGAAAAAGTCCAAGCAATCGAGTGCATGCCACCACCTTCAACGATCAAAGAGATGCAAACCTTAGTAGGACGATTAGCCGCGCTAAACCGATTCCTTGCCAATCATGCAGCAAAATCATTCCCTTTCATAAAAACACTGCGTAATTGTGTTAAGAAGAACAAATTTCAGTGGACTCTAGAGGCTGAAGTCTCTTTTTGAGAAATGAAGGAGTGCCTAATTCAACTGCCAACCCTCACTGCCCCAAAGAAAGGTGAACCATTAGTAATGTACTTGTTAGCTTCAGAGAAAGCAGTAGGAGGAATCCTTCTGGTCGACCGCAATGGTGCACCAACTTCAGTCTATTATGTCAGTCGAACAATGAATGACCCAGAGACTCGGTACTCAATAATGGAAAAATTAGTCCTGGCTCTTGCCCATGCTTCTAGAAGATTGCGCAGGTACTTCTCAGGTCATGTTATACATGTCCTTACTAATTATAACATCGGACACATCCTAGCAAAGCCATAAATTTCAGGAAAAATGGCTAAGTGGGCCATTAAACTAGGAGGACACAACATGGTTTATAGACCAAGGCCAACAATCAAAGGGCAAGTGTTTGCAGACTTCATCACAGAGGTTCCTGATGGAAAAGATAGAGAATGCAAAGTAATGGAAAAACCTGAGCAAAAGGTCATAGATTAGGTCTGGTTATTGTACACTGATGGCGCATCTAACGATGACGGAGCAGGGGTAAGTTTACGGTTGGTAAGCTAAGACAAGCACAAGTTCACCTACGCCATACATCTCTAGTTCAAAAACACCGACAATGAGGCAGAATATGAAGCATTCTTAGCAGGCCTATGTTTGGCAATTAAAATAGGAGTCAAGAATCTTGAGGCACACGTAGATTCTTTATTAGTGGTGGGCCAGATAAATAAATTATACGATGCAACGGGAGAGATCATGGCACTCTACCTAGAGCAAGCTAAGTCGTTGATCCAATAGTTTCAATCGTTCAAAATCACTCACATCAATAGGAATGATAACATGTCGGCGGATTCACTAAGCAAGCTTGCCTTGACAAGTTTTCAGCACCTAGCCAAGGACATGCACATCGAGGTGTTGAAAAACCCTTTCGTCCCACTCAGACAAGTAAACGTAATACATATGGGTTCTTCATCGTGGATGTCGCCAATCATCATGTACCTACAGTCGGGGATACTACCAGCAAACAAGGCAGAGGCCAGGAAAGTTCGATACAAAACCTTATATTACCAGATGTCTGTTGGTATCTTGTACAGATGATCATACCTAGGGCCTTTATTGCTATGCGTAGACCTAGAGGATGCGAACTACCTCATCGGGGACACACGCAAGGGTATTTATGGAATCCACGCAGGCCCGCACATGGTCGTTGCAAAAGTAATGAATGGAGGCTATTACTAGCCAGGGATGCATTTGGATGCTGTGAAAACTTTGAGGAAATGCGATGCATGCCAGCTCCAGGCACCCAAGATACTACGCCCCAAGAATGCCCTAGTTCCGGTCATGACTGCATGGTTGTTCCAACAATGGGGAATTCATATGGTCGGCCCATTACCAGACGCCCTGGCATAGTTAAATTTATAATAGTCGCAATAGACTATTTTACCAAATGGGTGGAGGCCAAATCTTTGGGTTCTACAACAGCGATGGAGATACAGAAGTTCATATGGGAGCATATCATATGCAGATTCGGCCTACCCCTGCGCATAGTCACTGATAACGGTACAAACTTCATAGCAGAAGACTTACAAAATTGGTTCCATGAACTACATATTGAGCAGGTCTTTTCATCGGTGGCGCACCCCCAAGGCAATGACAAAGTCGAAAGTGTAAAAAAGAGTATCGTCGACGGAATCAAAGCGAGACTCAGGACAAAAAGATGGGGTTGGGTAGAAGAACTCCCTAGTATCTTATGGGCTCACAGAACCATGCCCAAGACCAACCATGGAGAAACCCCCTTCAGTTTAGTGTATGGTTCAGAAGCAATCATACCAGCAGAGATTGGTCTTCCATCTCTGAGAATGCTCTCCATCAACACTGTCAACAACGAAGATAAACGTTGAATGAACCTAGACCTCCTGGAAGAAAGGAAGGAGATGGCTGCCATCAATGAGGCCAAATACAAGACAAAGCTAGAAAAGTACTATAACAGCAAAGTGTGTATATGCACCTTTAATCCTGGAGACAATGAGGCCTCCAACACAGAATGCCCATGCAAGCTTGCTCCCAAGTGGGAAGGGCCATATATCTTCAACAAGGTCCTAGGAAAAGGGGCGTACTATTTGCGCACCCTCAATGACAAAATGGTCCCCCGGACCTGGAATGCCTAACAAATAAGAAGGTGTTATATGCAACGTAACTCTATCTTTGTATTAACGGCCCCGAGCCCAACACATTATACGAAAAATACAAGAAGTGTTGATTACATTACCTTTTACTTTACTTTTATGAATTTTTTTTACAAATGCATATACCACTTTGGCTATACACGAAAACATCCTTGGCCCACAATGACAATATAAAGGTCAAAGACCTCCAAGGCTCATCACGATCAAGTGCACAGCCGGGTCCACCTTATACATATACCCGTCTTAGCCAATATTGATTTGTGACACCTGTACAAAGCAGTTTACATATGCACAAATTGCAAAACAAGCAAAATTCAAACAAACGGCCTAAGAAACACTAGATTAACTTTAAAACCAGGTACTTAACCTTCACGAGGTTGTACCTTCAAAAAGGTGTTAACACAAACATAAGTACAAATAAAAACATGTTCTGACAACATAAAATGAAAACTGTTTTAAGACTATTACAAGGTCACACGACCAATTCACAACAAGCAAGTCGGTCTAATTTTTACTAAGAACGTCGCCCACTGGTACCTATACCATCACCAGTTGTTGCACCAGCACATGTATCACCACCTTCTAACATGGAGCGCAGGACATCTATAGCCACGCCTTTCCTTGATATTTTTCGATGGCTTTTAAAACCCCAAATTCAAGGAGACCAAATTCCTTGCGCTTGTTGTGATAATGGGTAGCACAGTCAAACTTGAACAACTGAAAATCATTATATGGTTTTCCCTCGATGGCAAAGGTGTTTCCTTTAGAAGCCATCAAGGTGTCAGCAAGCTGTGAAGGAAACGAAAACATAAAACATGAAAGACATGTATGAAAGAGAATAGAAAAGGAACAAAATTAAAGACTAACCATGAGCTTTAGCTTGGGCCAACTCTTCGCCCAACTCTTGAGATACCACTTTTGAAGCTTTAGCTAGGGCCTTGTGACTCTCAACAGCTTTTTTTCTAAATTAGCAATGCGCGTCAAAGTTTCCTCATGAGCTTTCTTCGCCGCACTTGCTTGAGCTTCTTTTTCCTTCAGGAGCGCAGAAAGGCGCATCACTTCTCGACTTTCTTCTTCTCTATCTCCCTTCAATTTCACAGCTTCATCACGCGCAAGCTTCAATTCACGGTTAGATCGGGTGCACGCTGCAGTCCATTCCTCTTGGTGCTCAGCGTTTAATTTTTGTTCTTTAGCAAGCTTTTCTTCCACATCACTCACCTGCCAATTTAGACCCTTCTTCTCCGCATTAAACTTTTCCCTATCCACAATAAACTCCCTCTTTGCATTTTCAAACTCCATAATCTGCTCACCCATAAACTTCCATTCACGCACTATCCTGGGTGGTGGCCAAATAATTCACCCCACAATGAACATGATCGTCTAGAAAGCGGAAGCGATCCCGATTTTTCCGATATAACCATTCAGCAGGGAGCAGAGACATGGAATAAAATTCATGACAATTATCGAAACTGTCCTTACGCGATCCCTACACAAGAGACCAACGAGGGACGTGAGGCAAATTATCACAAGCAGGATTATGCGCCATCGATGATCCACTTGTTTACCTCCTCCCAGAATCAGAACCACCCTGTCCTTCAGAACGACCATGCCATTTGCCACCAGATAGAATGTGGTATGTATACTTGGTTAAAGGAGGGGTGGCTTCACTAGATTTCGCATATGTCTCTACATGTAACACCTCGTAAAATCACGTCCAATGATGTGTTGACACGTGTACTAAACCCTAATAAAGTCAAACGTTGACTATGAGGGACTAATTTTTGTGAAAAATCAAAAACTTTGGATGTAGAAGGACTAAAAGTGTTAACATGCTTAAACTAAGCCTCTGAATGACGTTACACGGTATTCGTATTCACAACTAAGCCACTTGTTGGTCGAGAGGAGCTGTTGCGTAATTATTTGAAAGTTTGCGCGTCGAAGGGTTAAAAGCGTCAACATGTTAATTCTTACCTCTGAGTGACCTTTTAACAAACCGAGAGCTTCATAATGTTTGATCATACTCTCGGGAATGTCTAATAATGGCCATCTAAGGCTTTTATGCCAATAAGTGAGTTACGCGCAAGTTTGCGAGTTAAAGGGGCTAAAAGCGTCAATATGTTTAATTATACCTCTGAGTGACCTTTTAACGAACCCAAAGCATCGTGATGTTTGATAATATTCTCGAGAATGCCTAATATGGATAACATAGGGCTTTGACGCAATAAAATAATAACACGCGCAAGTTTGCACGTTAGAGGGACCAAAAGCGTCAATGTCTAAAACTACAATTTTGAATGACCATTTAAGCAAACTGGAGCATTGTAATATTCAAGCATACGCTTGGGAATGCCTAATATGGGCCATGAAAGGCTTTGATATCATTAAATGATGTTACGCCCAACTTTGGGCGTTAAAAGGACTAAAAGTGTCAATATGTGAAACTACGCCTTTGAGAGGCCTTTTGAGCGAACAAGAAACTCCGCAATATTCGATTATACCCCCGAGAGTGCCTAACACTGGCCATGTGAGACCTTAATACCGTTTCGTGATAATGCGCGCAAGTTCGTTAATTAAGGGGTTAAAAGCGGCAACGCGCAAAACTACACTTTAGAGTGATCTTTTAAACAAACTGGGAACTCCGCAATGCTTGGCCGCACCACTAAGCATGCTTTAGATCTACCGTTTAAGTTTTTGTACTTTATATAAATAATTCACATGAATATATAAAGTATGGGCCATTTATGTAAGTTATGAAAGTCTAAAAATGCATATATGAGAAACAGGGACCAAAACTGTCAACTGCCAAACTTTTTGAGCTGAGCCGGACAAGCTCGCGGGCCGCGACATCCAGGCCTGAGGCCTACGCGGGCCGCCAGCGACCAAAGCTGCAGCAACTAGTTTTTTTTTAATGGTTTCTCATCCCTTGTTTTCCCCCACTTGTATTCCAAAACAATTTGATCATTCTATGGGCTTGTATACTGAATTTAAAACCTGTTTTACACCTGTGATGATCCTATTGAATCTCAAAAACACTTGGCAAGATCATAAGGGTTCTTGAAATCTATAAATAGCCTTTCAATTCTCATTTTCAACTTGCATCATTCCATTCATTCTAGCTCTCTCTCTCTCAAATCTGGATGATCCTAAACATTTTGGAACCTCCTCTGAGTTTATTTCAGTCCCTAGGACCATATGTAAGTGTCCTTTCGTGACTAGTTTATTTTATTTGGCTTAAAAAGCCGAAAAGTCAAGCATTTACGATAAACGCTTTGACTTTTAGTTAGACCGTAAACGGTCAAGCCATTGTTCACAACAAATATGGCTACGTGATCGTAATTAGGTAGGTGTTAAACCCTCAAAAGGGCACCTCGTAAGAATCACGTTTGCTTGGTCTATTGACGAGTCAACGTAATATTGTTTTAAAAAGTCAACGGGTCAGTCTTTTAAATAATTGCGATATGAGTTTAGAAATGTTCTAAAATACGTTTTACCACTTAAACAACTTGGTAATAATTATTAGAACATGTGTAAACATGTTCGGCTCGTCAATTTCAGTTTTAGGGTCGGTTCGCAACCAAAAGTCGCGAAGTTGGACTTCTGCGTTGACTTTCGATTGTGAACCGAATTAGATTAGTTTGCTACTGATTTAAGGTCCCGTTATGATCGTAATTTAATGTAGTATAACCCTATAAGTTATATTACACGATCATACTAGAAATCCGAGTTATTTGCTTGTTTCCGTTATTATGTTTAATTTTGACTATTATGCCCTTATAGTGTAAAACCGAGATTTTTGGATATATAAGTATACAAATAGCTTTGTTACTGATATATAAGCATGCCAAATTATTTTGACATCATTTTCTGGTCTCAAACTAAAGTTATACAAGATATCGTAAAATTGAACTTTTTATTAATTAAACTATGCTTTTGAGCATAAATAATGTTTAGACCCAAATTTTGACACCAAACTCATTACCTACGGTTATGATATTATTTTTAGGGATTTTTGGAATATTTTGTCAGATTATAAACTGACCATATCATTGAGTTCTTGTATAAATTCGATAAATGACGATAAAGCCCTTTTTGTTAATAAAATGAGATTTACATATGATTAACATGCCAAACCTTTTCCTACTGATTTTATATGAAAAATAAAAAAAATTAAACATTTAAGACCGATCAAAATCTCATAATTTCATACACATCGCAAATATCGTCAATTATCGATCTTTACGCTAATTTGGTGCGTAGTATGGTTTAAAACCATATTTAGCACCCCAAGACTTGTTACCTACTGAAATTATAAATAATTTTTAATATTTTTACAGTAGGTATAAGTCATGAACTCAGAGTTCCAATTTTGTCTCTAAAGGCATATATGAAATGACCAAAATACCCTTTCGAGGCATAGTTTGGCTATAAATGGTAAACCACACATATGTATGATATCCTACTGTTATAACATCATAAAATAAATTTTTTTACAGAATGTTTTAGACCAGGACATCAGTTTGCTTTAAAACCTCTTTTATAAATCTTAAAATGACCAAAATGCCCTTACGGGACCTAATTTGGTTTTAAAATATTTTTGGGCATAATTGTTGATATCCTACTGATATCATAACATAATTAAAGCATAATAATTTATGGAACTTGTACATGACTCATCCGGCTACCCGTTTTACATATATGCGCTTGGTACGGTTTATGTAACTAGTTTGCATAAATTAGCCGAAACGGGTCAATTCTTATCATTTTCACCTCAAAATCTAGAATGTATTTAGTTTACCCATTTTATACAAGCCTCCATACTTGTCGGGTCTAAATCACATTCCAATCCGGTCAACGCTCCGTAAAGCTTTCTTTAAACTAGCCAGTCTAAGTTTACAACTTAAGTAAGACCCGTTAGTAATCTAATAGGTTAATAAAACATTCGTTCCAGATTAGGAGCCCCGGTAAAAGCTACTTGAACTTGTTTGAGTAGATTATACGGCTGAGTAGATAAATCTTGCATTTAAAAGCTCAGGTAAATACTTTTAACTTATTTTCCCTTATACAGGCTTGGGATACGGTAAATTATTACCGCTTGGTCGGGTATTGAATATTTAATCGATTAGTGATTAAATCATTGAGAGAACCCGTTTTAATTTGTTTTATTTGAAATATAAACATTTGGGGGTTAATATGACCGTGTCCTGGATACCCTCGGCTCATTTCATTTGAAAATGGCCACGACTTAAGCACGGGGTGTAGGAATACACCTGACAGTTGCGTATGTAAAATGATATACCCACTCGTGAGGATAACTTCTTATGGGTTTATATTAGTGGTGTGTCTATTAATCTTGTCTCGGCTTCTATCCCGGGCCCTGAACGTACGACAAACATATAACTCTGTATACAAGATTATTTCATATAATTATCCCAAGTTATACAAGAATATTTGTGCCTTGTGCATTTAAATCAATTTCCATAAATGTTTTTCAAATGAGTCGGTTAATTGTATTTACCAGTGTAAACTGACGTATTTTCAAAAGACTAAGTGACAGGTACTACTCGTAATTGGCTGGAAGCTTCTGGGCGTTAAGTAGAGGATCTTGCAAGTCTGTAATGCCTTATGTCTGTTAAACATGCTTTGTAATTGATTTAGATCTGCCTGTGGATTTAATATCACAAGCTCATTTGTAATTATCATTTCATTATTTTTCTGATAATTTGGGTTTGTAAAAATATTTTATATTCCAAGACTTCCGCTGTGCTATTCTGTGTATGTTTGACTATGACGATATCAATCTTACGTCACGATACTCCCCACCGGGCCCACCGGACTAAACTGTAAATATCGAGGTGTGACACTACACCTTCTACAATTTGACGAAACACCACTCCAAGAAGAGTAGATAGTTGCACCTTCTCAACAATCCCAGACTTTGTAACACCTTCTGGACCCTTCCCCTTCAAATCTTCAGGGCGGACTGGGTCCCTAACATATGATTCACCAAAAACAACGGCAGGTGGTGATTTAGGGTTGGGGATTGATGAAATATCCGGAGCAGTAGGCTTCGAAGAGCGAGTAGTCGAACGTCGAGACCACGAACTGGTCGCCTTCTCTGAACCTACAAATGCGACCTCAAGTTACACTTAAGTAAATACAAAAAAGGAAAGAAAGACAGTAAACTATCAACGAAGAGTCAATACCTTTCCATCTAGCAGACTCCTCAAACAGGTCGTCGAGAATGTTGAAAGATTCTTTCCTGAAAACACTTAAACCAACATCACTCTCAGATGGTGTTGTTCCCGTGGGCTAACCCATCAGCTTCCTCTTTTTCTCAGACACATTTAGAGCTGCCTCAGTGTCTAATTTATGCGTAGCATCAACCAAGATGCTCCTCTTCTTCTCCATGATTTGAGTGAGGGTAGCTTGATCTTCTTCAACTTCCTCAGCAGTTGGTTTAACGCCTATGTCCAATCCAGACAATGTGTCAAACATGTCAACATAATCCATGTATCGAAGACGAGAAGAGTGCATACCGGTATGCACTCCCGGTCGAGCCTGTGCTTCAAGTCTCTCCTGCAGCGGCTCAGCGGCAGCAACCTCAGGATCCATGGTCGCAGGGTTAATAGCAGCAGCAGCTCCAGAACCTCTTGAGGTATGTACTTGTAGACCTGCACACATTGTGTGAGACCGATGAATGAGACCATCAGAAGAAGTTGTAGACTCCTCGCTCGAGGGAAGAATATTCTCCCCTCGAGCAGGAGATCTTACGACTTCAGGCTTCACTGAATCAAAGGGATATGCACCTGCGGGAATGGCAACATGGATGCTCAAACTCTCCTCAGTGGGGTGATGGATGTAACACCTGCATCCCTAGACTTTTAGCTATTGTCAATTTTAGTCCCTAAACTATGTGATACTTGACACTTTGATACTTGTGATGCTTAAATCTAGATTCTTTATTTTTAATACTATGATGCTTGATTCTAGAAACTTGATTCTTGATACTTAACACTGTGATTCTTGATACTTGGAAACTATGATTCTTGATACTTGGAAACTATGATTCTTGATACTTGATTCTTGGAAGCTATGATTCTTGATACTTGATACTTTGGTGCTTGACTCTTAAGACTCGTGAAACTTGAGACTTGGTGGAACGAGAGACTAGAGTCTTGCCACTGGCGGAAACTATGAAACTAGGAAGCTTTTGTGTTAATAATGTAATCTAGTTATGTGATACTATTACCCAAAGATACGCAACGCAACGCTTAATCTAACTCGCAAAACGAAACAAAGATGAAGGATGGAATTGACCGAATGGCAATCCGATCGGAGGGCCATTCGATCGAACCACCATCCGATCCGTGCCACACCGCCTTGTCTCCTCTCATCTACTATAAATAGGACCTGTCATATCATTTCTCACTGATGTGACAGCCTCCTCCGAGCCAGACGCACGCACTCCCCTTTTCTTCCATTTCTCGGCGATTTCGGTACGTTTTACACTAGATTCTTGTACATCTTTGATCACTACAGTATTCTCTACGAGATTCTCCTTTGAAATCTCACTTTTCACCATGAAATCCCTGAGATTTAAGCTCTTGAGGGTGACGTCATCATGGCGGTTTGTGCAAACTGTTGAGTGATGTCATTTCGTTCAAGATCTAGCTCAGATCTAAGGAATTTCAGGTGTTTTTACGGCGAATCTTGACGAATCTAGACTTTTCATACAAAAAAAAACTCATGTTTACTTCATCTCTTCTTAAACTTTTACTTGAAACGGTGGGATCCAGTTCCAAACGGACTATAGACTTGATGATTAGTTTGAAGATGGTTTGGAAATGGATTGTTGCCGGAGAAGATGACCGGAGTACGAATTCCGACATAAGCACCATCACGAACAGACGATTGATCAGACTGGGGTGATTCCCATCCGATCAGACCGGCTGAACGATAATATGCTTACCGTTGTCTCAATACGTACCACGTCATCACCGCTAAACCGAAAACTTAGAAACTTTACAAGGTTATGAACGGGACAAGGTCTACTCGATCGAATGGCAATCCGATCGGATGACCATCCGATTGAACTGCCATCCGATCCGTTGACACATGCCTCGTAACATTAAACACCTTGAAACTTTGAAACTTGGAAACTTTAAACTTTGGAAACTACCATCGTCGAATGGCAATCCGATCGAACCGCCTTCCGATCGGATGACCATCCGATCGGAGTAACAAGAGTTGAACACTTGGCATGACATTTTTTTGGAATCTTGACACTTGGATCGAATGACCATTCGATCAAATGGCCATCCGTACGGATGACCATCCGATCGGATGGCAGTCCGTCCCCCACTTACAACAGTCACCTCAGTCGAATGGCAATCCAATCGGACTGCCGTCCGATCGAATGGCCATCCGATCAAGGGACTGATCTGACACTTTGCGTGATCTCGTTATTTTGCTCGACACTTATCTGTTGTAAACTAATCAGGCTAAACCTAAAGAGCTCCCTTTGATCCAATAACAGTTAATTTGTTAAGCAATCACTTTTAGTATACTCGATCCCTTTTTGTTTAAAACTTTGGGATGCAACATGTATTCTATTAAACTATGAAACTTGATACTTTTGAATCTAAACTCTATCCTATGTGTATGTGAAACTTGTGATTCTTGATTCTTTGTGTTATGTAAACGTTTAATCCAGGGTGTGTAGCTCCGCCTTAACAATAGTAGCGCTATAGGAGATGCACCTCCACATTATTCTTGGGGGTATTGTTAGGAGGATTCTAGTTTTCCTTGAGTCTTAGGAAAACACTAAAGCATCAGGACACTTGGGCTATCACTTGGATTGCGAACACTAGCATGGCTGAAACTATTTTGTTATCATTTACATTATGGATATGAGTCTTTTGAATCTATTATGCTATGTACTCAAACTTGTATACTCGCCGGTACATTTTTGTACTGACTCTATTTTAATACATTTTGCAGGCTGACAGGATGCTAGGATTCTTGAATCAAGCTAGGGTGAAGCTTAGAAACTACATTTAGCTAAATCTAGAAACTTTTGGAACTATGTTGATGTTTGGATGATATGATTATGGATTTGTGTTGTTTAGACAATTTTTGCATGAAATCAATTTAATCACTATTGAAACTATTAGCGTTATGGAAACTCATGAGCAATCTGATCGCTTAGTACCGCACCCCGACATTTCCGCCATCGGTTGGGGTGTGACAGATTGGTATCAGAGCCATAACTGTAGGGAATTAGGATAAGTAGGAATACTTGCCTTAGTCTATAGTTCTAGGAATCTTGACTATTTTCTGTTGTTTAAGACTTATGCATTCTACCGTATCTGCTTCCTAGCAGCACATTTTCCTGCTAAACTTACATGCCTTTCCTAAGGCTGACACAATAGACACTTGATACTTTGAAACACTGTCGATCAGTGTTTGTACTTTGCACGAAATTTACCCTCAAGCCAGGAGTGACATCCGAACCTTGATGGGAAATTTCCTTATTTTATCCTAGTAGGTCTTATCTGTTGATGAGTACCGACGCTAGTAGGGTATGACGTTGTCAACATAGAGGTGAAACTCAGACCTTGATGACTAGTCCCACTCCCTGAATTTTTATGTCTCACGAAAGTCTCAGAATTCCCAATCAATTAGGAACGCAGAATGACCAGAAGGACGGAAATCATAGGCCTAACATCGATGATGTATTTGTCTAAGTAAGTCAAGACACGTTGCCTCAATTTGAAAGGGGTTCGAATCACTTTGGTTAGTCACCGTTCCTCTACCCGGAACAATCCTATGTTTTATGAGCCAATCTTTTGTGTTATCTCCTTTTTATATATGTGGTTTTAACTCGATTCTTCATTTATTTTGAGGCTTTTACACAAACTGCATGTATGTCCGCAATCTAAAACATTAATTCTAATCTCAGAGTCAAACTAAATTTATGAAGCTTTGTTCATGTGTTAATCTATGTGGGAATCTTGATCAATTATGATACTATGTGAAGTTATTTGATGAATCTATGTGTTATTGTGGTTGTGAAACACTAAACGGAACATGGCATAGAAATACGAGACAGAAGTGACGTGTCCGAAACATGGTGGATACGTCGCTGGTAATTCCTATATATAAGTGTTTCAGGCATGTTACCAACTTTCGTACCACGTGCCATGCGAAACTTAGTGTTTTGCAGACCCGTGAAGAGATGGTTGAATTTTAAGATATGGGAAACTACTTGTGTAATCTATGTGGAATCTATGGTAATCTATGTGCACTCTATCATAATCTATGTATCTATATATGTGTTTTTTTGAGGAACAAAATACGAAACGTAGCCTAGCACCGAAGACGAGGCGGAAGTGACATGTCCGAAAAATGGTGGATACGCCGCTGGTACTTCCTATATATAAGTGTTTCTGGCATGTTACCAAACCTTCGTACCACGCGCCAAGTGAAGTTCGTAGTTTTGTGGACTCGGGTTGAAGTTATTGAATCTAACGGGATTAATCTATGTTATGGAATCTACTTGGTTAATCTATGTGAAATCTATGTGAGATGTGATGGAATCTAACGTTATGGGTGACGAAGCAAGACACCGATGACGAGACGGATGTGGCATGATTGAAGCATGGTGGATACACCGCTGGTACTTCCTATATATAAGTGCTTCCGTCATGTTGACCAAATTTTCGTAGCACGTGCCATGTGGGATTTCGTTGTTTTGTGTTAAGATTGTTAACTCTAATCTATCTGAATCTATTGGAATCTATTGGAATCTAAGTGAATCTATTGGAATCTCTGGAATCTATGTGAATCTATTGAAATCTATTGGAATCTACGTGAATCTATTGGGTTGAATCTATGTGATTCTACCGGGTTAAACTACATGCGTATGATGATGATGATGAGTGTGTTGTTATGTTTGGAAATTGTGACACGTAACATGACACCGAGTATGAGGCGAAAGCGATGTGCCTGAAGCGTGGTGGATACGCCGCTGGTACTTCCTATATATAAGCGTTTCTGACATGTTGCCAAACTTCGTACAACGTGCCATGTGAAGGTTGTGGGTTTGCGGTGTTGAATCTATTGTAATCTATCGGAATCTATGTGAAACTTATTTCTGTAATCTATATGAATCTTGTTGAATCTTGAGTCTTAATCTATCGTGTGTGAATCTATGTTGTGAGACTTTGTGATCAAGACTCAAACGATCCTCTTGTTGGATCTTAGGATGTCTTCTCGTAAGCTATCCGACACTCTCAAGAGATCCAGGGAAAAGTCTTAGAAAAACCTGATGTCCTTCATGGCTGACAAAATCGCTTGAGTCGTGCCAAAGATCGTCTCTGAGATCCAAGGATCAAACACTCTGCCCTCTTCTGTTGACTCTAAGACAGAGAAAGAGAAGCCTACAAAGTTTAGCTACAAACACTTTGTCTCATGCAACCCTAAGTCTTTTATGGGAAGTGATGGGGTGACTGTTATGCTCGAGTGGTTTGACAGCAACGAGGTTACCTTCATTAACAACGAGTGCCCAGAGCATCTAAAGACTAGGAGTGCAACGGGAATGTTTCAAGGTAGAGCTCTAGAATGGTGGTCGAATGAGAGAAACATCCATTCTAATGAAGAAGCCTATGCTCTTCCTTGGGCTGAGGTGCGAGAATTGATGATGCTTGAATTCTGCCCTCCTCATGAACAACTGAAGCTTGAAGAAGAGTTCTAGCATTTGAAGCAGATTGGCGATGATAATCATGCTTATACTACTCGTTTCAAGCAGCTCAGCTTGATCGTTCCTCACTTGGTTTCTACCCCTAAGCGCATGATAACCAAGTACATCAATGGATTACCTCCCGCCATGAGAGATTCAATTGAAGCAGCTCGGCTCGAGACAATTTAGGAAGTTTTTCATCTAGCAGCAAGTTTGAACAACAATCGCGTACGTGATAAGCAGTTTGGAAACTCTGTCCCTTCGAAAACAGTAAATCAAGTTACCCAGCAGCCTAGTGGTAACAAGAACAAGAGGCGAAAGTCTCAGGGTTCAGGATGCAATGATATTGTTCCTGCTGTTGCTATTCAGAACCCTACTGCTCCTGAAGTCAAGAGGCAGTACACTGGGCCTCGGCCCAAGTGTACAACTTGTAATTATCATCATCCTGTTGCTTCTACATGTCGTTTGTGCACCAACTACAATCGCTATGGTCACACGACACCCTATTGTCGTCAAGCTAACCCAGCTCAACAAGCTCAGCAAGCCCCAGCTCAGGTAGCCCTACGAGCTCTCCCAGCTCCTCAGCAGAAACCGAGGCCAGTCAATGCTGTTCGTGCATGCTACAAGTGTGGAGATACTACTCACTTCCGTAACCAGTGTCCTTAGCTGAACCAGGACCAACAGCCAGCCGCTCGTGGATGAGCGTTCAATCTTAATGCTAATCAGACTCGTAACGACAATGACGTCGTTAATGGTGCGTTTCTCGTTAATAAACTTTACGCTTTGATTCTATTTGATACTGGTGCCGACAGAAGCTTTGTGTCCGTAGAATTCGAATCTTTGTTAAAATGTGCACGCTCTATGTTACCTAAGTCGTTTTCGGTGGAGATTACCTATGGGAAATCTATTCTAGTTAATTCTTTTCTAAGTGGTTGTTCCCTGACTCTTAACAACCACGTGTTTACTATTGATCTAATACCCATGAAATTGGGTAGTTTTGATGTCATAATCGGCATGGATTGGTTGCGTAAGAACCATGCCGAGATTGCCTGTCACGAGAAGTTTGTTCACTTACCTCTTCCGTCCGGTGATATCTTACATGTCTATGGAGACCGACCTTCGAGAGGACTGAAGTTGATGTCATGCACTCAAGAGAGCAGATGCTTACGAAAACATAACTTTGCCTTCTTGGCCCACGTGGTGGAACAAAAGGGCAAGGAGAAGAACATAAGCGACGTTCCAGTAGTGTGTGATTTCCCTGACATCTTTCCTAAAGATCTTCCTGGTCTTCCTCCTACTAGATCCATCGAATTTCGTATTGATCTCATACCTGGTGCGACTCCTATCGCCAAGGCTCCTTATCGACTTGTACCTTTCGAGATGCAAGAATTATCCAGCCAGTTACAGGAATTGCTCAACAAAGGATTCATTTATCCAAGTAGCTCTCTGTGGGGTGCTCCCGTGCTATTCGTCAAGAAGAAAGATGGTTCGTTTCGTATGTGTATCGACTACCGTGAACTTAATAAGCTTACCATTAAGAATCGCTACCCACTCCCCCGTATCGATGATCTATTTGACCAACTACAAGGCGCCTCCTGTTTCTCGAAAATCGATCTTCGTTCTGGCTATCATCAGCTTCGTGTACTCAAGAATGATGTACCCAAAACCGCTTTTCGCACTCGTTATGGACACTACGAGTTCTTGGTCATGCCTTTCGGATTGACCAATGCACCCGTTGTGTTCATGGATCTCATGAATCGTGTTTGTAAGCCCTATTTGGATCGTTTTGTGATAGTCTTTATTGATTATATTCTCATTTATTCTAAAACTAAAGCTGACCATGCTCGTCATTTACGCTTGATGCTTGAACTTTTACGTGGTGAACGTTTGTATGCTAAATTTTCTAAGTATGAATTTTGGTTAATGAAGTGCAATTTCTTGGCCACGTCGTTAGTAAGCAAGGTATTCATGTTGACCCGTCTAAAATCGAAGCTGTGAAGAATTGGAGTATGCCTAAATCTGCATCTGAGATTCATTCCTTCCTAGGATTGGCGGGCTATTACCGCCGATTCATTTCGGACTTCTCTAAGATCGCTGTCCCTCTTACTTCGTTGACTCAGAAAGAGAGACCTTTTGCTTGGGGTTCCGAGCAAGAGGAATCTTTTCAGACTCTTAAGTCCCTTTTGTGTAACGCTCCTGTTCTTACTCTCCCTGATGGGAATGATGATTTCGTGGTATACTGTGATGCATCGAACCGTGGTTTGGGCTGTGTGCTAATGCAGCGGGACAAGGTTATTGCTTACGCCTCTCGACAACTCAAAGTGCATGAGAAAAACTATACTACTCACGATCTGGAGCTTGGTGCAGTTGTGTTTGCGTTAAAGATCCGGCGACACTACCTGTATGGTACTAAGTGTGTGGTTTTCACCGGCCATAAGAGCCTTCAACATATCTTTAACCAAAAGGAACTGAACATGCGACAGAGACGCGGGGTGGAATTGCTTAACAACTACGACTGCGAAATTCGCTATCATCCTGGCAAGGTGAATGTAGTGGCCGATGCTCTTTGTCGTAAAACTCATGTAAATGCTATTCGTATCTCTAGTAATCTTCATGCGTGTATTCTGTATTCGTGAAGCTCAGTATTCTTCAGCAAATGAAGGAAGTCTAGAAGTGGAAATCCAAGGCGCTAAAATTGATTAACTTGAAACTAAACCTAATGGACTCCAATACTACCTCAATCTCATCTGGGTACCGGATCGCGATAATCTCCGTGAGCTCATTATGAACGAGGCCCACAAATCCCGTTACTCTATTCATCCAGGTGCCGATAAGATGTACCATGATTTGCGTATGACTTATTGGTGGCCTGGTATGAAGAAGGACATTGTTGTATATGTTTCTAAATGCCTTACTTGTACAAAGGTTAAGGCTGAACATCAACGTCCTTCTGGACTCTTAGAATAACCCAAAATCCCAGTTTGGAAATGGGATAGTATCGCTATGGACTTTATTACTAAGCTACCTCGAACACCTTCTGGTCACAACAGTATCTGGGTGATAGTCGATCGTCTGACCAAATCAGCCCACTTTCTTCCTATTCGTGAGGATTATAAATGGAGAAGCTTGCTCGAATCTATACCGATGAGATTATATGCCGTCATGGCATACCTATCGACATAATCACTGACCGTGATGGACATTTTACTTCACGTCTTTGGCAAACCTTTCAGTCCGCTATGGGTTCTCATTTGAATCTTAGCACGACCTTTCATCCTCAAACGGATGGACAGATCGAGCATACTATTCAAACCCTAGAGGATATGCTCCGTTCTTATGTCATCGACTTTGGTGGTAACTGGGATGTACATTTACCATTGATTGATTTCTCATACAACAACAGCTATCATTCTAGTATTCAGATGGCTCCTTTCGAAGCTTTGTATGGTCGCAAGTGTCGATCTCCTCTCAGCTGGCATGAGGTTGGTGACAAGCAATTTACTGGCCCTGAAATCATTCAAGAGACAACGGATAAGATTCTTCAGATCCGTGATAACTTGATCAAGGCTAGGAGCAGACAAAAGAGCTACGCTGATAGAAGGCGCAAGCCTCTGGAATTTGATGTTGGTGACCGAGTTCTTCTCAAGGTATCTCCCTGGAAGGGAGTAGTTCGTTTTGGTAAGGAGGGAAAGCTCGCTCCTCGCTATGTGGGTCCTTTCACGATACTCGAGAGGATTGGCAAGGTGGCGTACCGACTCAACCTGCCACAGGAAATAAACAATGTGCATCCAGTGAGAAATGATGTGACAGGTCCTATTTATAGTGGGTGAGGGGAGACAAGACCATCTGATCCGTTGACAGACGCGTCGTAACCTTAAACACCTTGAAACTTTGAAACCTTGCTACATGTATTCTATTAAACTATGAAACTTGATACTTTTGAATCTAAATTCTATCCTATGTGTATGTGAAACTTGTGATTCTTGATTCTTGATTCTTTGTGCTATGTGAACGTTTAATATAGAGTGTGTAGTTCCGCCTTAACAATAGTAGCGCTATAGGAGATGCACCTCCCCATTATTACCGGGGGTATTGTTAGGAGGATTCTAGTTTTCCTTGAGTCTTAGGAAAACACTAAAGCATCGGGACCCTTGGGCTATCACTTGGACTGCGAACACTAGCATGGCTGAAACTATTTTGTTATCATTTACATTATGGACATGAGTCTTTTGAATCTATTATGCTATGTACTCAAACTTGTGTACTCGTCGGTACATTTTTGTACTGACTCTATTTTAATACATGTTGCAGGCTGACAGGATGCTAGGATTCTTGAATCAAGCTAGGATGAAGCTTAGAAACTACATTTAGTGAAATCTAGAAACTTTTGGAACTATGTTGATGTTTGGATGATATGATTATGGATTTGTGTTGTTTAGACAATTTTTGCATGAAATCAATTTAATCACTATTGAAACTATTAATGTTATGGAAACGCATGAGCAATCTGAACGCTTAGTGCCACACCCCGATGTTTCCGCCATAGGTTGGGGTGTGACAATGGAAGTAATCTTTTATTTACTCCAACCATGGGAGCACCCCCTCCGGAAGTAACCGTGTAACCAACCATCTCCCTACCAATCTTCGGATCCAAAGCATTAATCAATTCGTACGCTGCAAAACTAATTCTAATAAATGGTCCAACATACAGAGATACAAATGCAAAAGATAACAACCAGCAAGGGTTACCTTTGTTCTTGTGCCCATAGATAAGCATTGCCCTTGGGTTCGTTGGTGCCCATAGCATACTCATATCCGCCGCCACCAAAGTCTTCTCATTTAGTTGAAGCATAGTAGTAAGGTTTCTAGTCAGAGTCTTGTACCATGGCTCATCCGTGTATAGAACCACAGGTAATTTGGGAATGCCCTCGTCAGCAAGACGGTAATGCATATCAATCAGTATTACACCACGGAGGATGTAGACGAATTTATGTTTCCAATCATGTAAACTTTTTCCAGTGAGCTTGTAGTGGAGTGGTAAAGGAGAGACTTGGGTTTCCTAGAGACCTAAGTTCAATTCTTGATTCTCCCCATTAGTTTTCAGTGGCACTTGGTGATGAGGGGAAACTAGACGAGTAGGCGGCGATCATTAGTTCGATCCTTGAACTGAATGGGTTTTACCTCACCGCACTGTCATGCCTTTGGGCTAGTGTTCACGGGCTTGTGAGGGTTTTCCACAGTTCAGAGACGAGTGTATCTTGATGTGGAATTTTTCCAGTAGCCCATTTAGAGGATTCGTTGGTCGTTCAAAAAAATCATGTAAACTTTTGGGGGGATTCCTAATGCAAGGTAGAACATTGCCGGTACGAGAGTTGAAAGAATAGAAACCACCAGTGCAAGAGACATAGTAAAGCACATTAGACATGTCAACTAAAGGGATTAAAGCTGCGCCCAGCATATGAACTCAATGTGAGTAATCCGGGACATGCCAACCGGATTAATCTGAGAAATATGTAGCCCATAACGGGTCAGAACCTCCCTGACGTGAGTGAGGGTGTGTATATATTTAATGTATTTTAAGTACTTTTTACTCGTTTATCAAGCCTTAAATTTATAAAACATGATATAACACTTTCACTCTCTACAACACGCTTAAGGCAAGTGCACCCATCGATGGCATAGTATAGTGATGTTAAGATACCGAGGTCGTCCAAGGACACAAGAGCTTTTAATACTGGAATATCGTCAACGGCTAATCCAACCAAATTTTAAGAAAAACGTTTTTAAAAAGTAAAATAAAGAAAGAAACTAAAGAAATAAAAGAAACAAATAGACAAGATAGAATCACTTGGTTCCAACTTATCTTTTATGTATCCTTTGATGATTTCCACACTTTGGGTTATTTAAAAGATTATCTTAGTTATAGTGACATGACCCTCTTTTGGAGGCAACACTACCCTCAGCTATAATATTGAAAGATAATTAAGTAAGTTATTAATGCAAAATGTGGCATGTCCCTCTTTTACAGGCAATGCTACCCTCAGCCATATTGGTCTGAGTCAGCAGGGATACAGTCCCGCAAGGCTGGTTTAAAGTTTTAATAGTAGTTTATTTATAAGGGATTCAATTAGTTTTTACTTCCCCGATTTGATGTTATCTGCCTCAAAGGAAGTCCTAATAAGCTTGAATCAAGTCCTCGCTGGATCTGTACACTGAACGAGGCAAGAACATTACCCAAACCACCATTCTAACCCCTTTCCACGCAGTTAACGTGCTTTATATAGATCGTAAAGACACGAATGAGTGAATAAACAAAACATGAAGAGATGATAAAATAAAGTTCATTTTCAATATAAAAAAAACTAGATATTAAAGTCATTAATACAAACCCAAATAAAAAGTCAACCAAAGCCTGGAAATCAAAAGTAATACAAAAATGACTTGTCTTCACCAAGTGATGTAAGAGATTAGCCAAGCATGGCCTTTGTTTGACAAAAACTCTTATGATCAATCTTGGATCCCGAGACTACTACACACAGTAAAGATGGATGATAGATGAATGTGGTAGATGATGGTGGTATTGTGGTGGTGGAGTTGTGGCAGGTGTGAGAGAAATGGTTTGCCAAGGGATGGATTACAATTGAACCAAGCATCCCTATTTATAGCTAGAAACAGACAGTTTACACGGCTCCATGCTCGTTGGGCACGACCCTGTACCCCCTTCTTCTCTGTCTTCATTTAATAAGTTGTGTCAGTCCGGATGCATGAACGGCTCCGTGTGTCAACGGCACGACCCCGTGGCCATTGTACTTGTTGTACTATCCAAGATTTGCAAATCTGGGAGTTAACCACGGCCCGTGTTCATGAAGACAGAAAAGGAGAAGGACACGGGGTCGTGCCTACCAGGCACGGGGCTATGTGAAGCCATTGTTTTCAGCTATAAAAGGAGGTGCTTGGCTCCCTTGCAACTCATCCTTTGGTAAACCACTTCTCTCACACCTGCCACCACTCCACCGCCACTACCACCATCATCCACAACTTTCATCCATCATCCATCCTTAGAGTGTGTGTAGTAGTCTCGGGATCCAAGATCAATAGTAAGAGTTTTTATCAAACAAAGGCCATGCTTGGCTAATCTCTTACATCACTTGGTCAAGACAAGTTATTTATGTATTACTTTTGATTTCCTAGCTTTGGTAACTTTTTATTTGGGTTTGTATTAATGACTTTAATAACTAGTTTTCTATATTGAAAGTGAACTTTATTCAATCATTTCTTCATGTTTTGTTGATTCACTCATTCGTGTCTTTACGGTTTATATAAAGCACGTTAACTGCCTAGAAGGGGGTTAGAAGGGTGGTTGGGTAAAGTTCTTATCTCGTTCAATGTATAGATCATGAGGGAGTTGATTCAAGCTTATTAGGACTTCCTTTAAGGCAGTTAGCATCAAATTGGGGGAAGTAAGAACGGCTTAGATCCCTTATAAATAAACTACTATTAAAAATTTAAAATGGTCTTCCGTGACTGTATCCCTACTGACTCAGACCAATATTGCCGAGGGTAGGGTTGGCTCCAAAAGAAGGACATACCACATTTTGCATTAATAACTTACTTAATTATCTTTCAATAATCCGACCTTGTGACACCCCAGGAAAACCAGTAAACTACATAACACAACTAGCTTCCTCAGTGAGTACGTGCTAAATTTCGGGACGAAATTTCTTTCAAGTTGGGGATAATGTGACAACTCGAGTTTCCAAGATTTTCATCTTCGCATTTATTGCGCGTTAATTGTTTAAGTTGTTTGTTTACACGACTTGTTTGTTTCACAACTGTGCACGTTTGTAACCGATATGTGATAGATGGTGTGTATTAACTATTAAGTGTGTTTTATATAATTGGTGTGTATTATAAGTGAGTGTAAATTAATAATAATATATTTGGTATTAATATGGAACTGTTTAACATGGAACTTGGCCAAACACCTTTTCCCCCCTACGAAAACACTCCATGACCGAAAGCCCACAAGAGGCCAGCGAAAAGCATATGGGCTTCGGCCTAGTAGTTGTTGATTTTGGAGTTTTTGTTATTTAATCTTCACGCAAAACCTAATTAGCAAAAACCCTAATCACATCTCCTCTCTCTTTCTCGTTTTGCTTTAAACCCGACGGCTGCCCTCTCCTTCGAAGCCAGACTCCCTTTGTTCGATCATTCTTAGTTTCGGTAAGTCTATTTATATTTTGTTTTGATCACGTGTGATTTGTAGGACTCGTTGTGTCGATCTTGAATTTAGTATGATGTGAAATTGTTATGGATTGATGTTGGTTGTCCGATGTGAACGTGATGTTAATTACTAAATCACTGTTTTAAGATTTATGTCAATCAATAATATTATATAATATACAGTTAGATGAAATCCATGTCAAGTTAATCGATGATGATCTAGGAGCATTACATGCACACTTTAGATAGTGGGGTATAATTAATTGTTGACAATTGTTGCATAGACTGTTGGGTTAATAAATGAATTACTACATGATGAATATTGTCGTTATATGACTTGAGTCCACATGCTAGGACAAGGTTAATGCTTGGATTGTGTGATAGATAGATAACTACTCAATATTGTAAACAATGTGAATGAGGTTAGTGGGGGTAATAATGGGGGGTTATGATGAGGATTGAAGGGGTCAGTAGCACATGGGAGGTGCTACCTGCACACTTCCCTAAATCGCATATATATATGTTTAGTAGCACCACTCATAAGTTGCATACTATTGATTTTTGGTAACGTACAACTATAACATGCAAGATCGAATTTAGATGGGCCGTACCTTGTTATGATAGCTATATCAAATAGTTAGTGTAACTTTAATATGGGATTAACGTTATGATGTGCCACACCATGATGCCAAATGAAATTGGAAACCATTGCAATGATTGTAACATGATCGAATTTTGGAAACAATGTAACTGTTTGGCATAACTTTCGGATATTAAACAACTAATCACACAAGACTCCTGGTCGCACAAGATCAGATCGTACAAGATCTGATCTGACCGCACAAGGAGTCCAACCGCACAAGGTGACCCAGTCGCACAAGACTGGTTGGGTCGCACAAGTTGCAATAACTGTCTTAACTGTTGGGCTGATTTAGTTGGATCGCACAACCCAACCGGATCGAACAAGACGTCCGGATCGCACAAGCTTAGGTCTAGTTGTTTTGGGCCGTATTCGTGTTATAGTTTTGTTTGGGTCTTTTGACATTGGGCCGGGAAGTATTGGGCTTCAACATATGACTCGCACAAGGCCATTAGACTTGTGCGAGCCCAATCTTGTAATCACATAAGTTGAATATGTTATAACTGTTGAACGTGATAAAGTGTGTTTGCCATGATCCGTATGTGTTACTTATGTGCTATCTATGTGATGCTTGTATGCACTACTTGAAACCAAAACCTGACTTGTATTGGTAACCATGTTAGGATGTGGTTGACCACTAGCTGCTAGACTTGACCTTTCTGTGTATCTGCCGAGCAAACCAAGGTGAGTTCACACTAGCCAAGGCATGGGATTCCCAGGGGTTGGGAATGGGATTGAATAACTACTCGTACAACTATTACTGTTAAACTAATTATTACTGTCCTCGGTTGAAGGGCACGTACGTAAAACCTACGTACAGTTATACTTACTACTGTCCTCGGATTGAAGGGCACGTACGTAAAGCCTACGTACACGATCTTAAGACCATCACCTCTATCAAAGGAAGTCCCTCAATTATCGACTTAATCGTCGAGGCCTAGGGCGAGCGGGTCATTAGTTAATAGCGCTATTAGGTTTAACAAACCTCACACCGTGCCAGTCGGACGGGCGTGTACTAATGGACTATGGGCAAAGGGTCAATGCTGATAGACATTGACTTAGGGCACCTCTTATATTTTCGTAGCAGTCGATACGCGTGGTCTTGTAACACATGGGAAGCCCCCACTAATCATCGCACGCATGCCTGGACTGGCAGCAAGGATACATGGTTTACAAATGAATACATACGATTTATGAAATGAATACTTTAACCAAACAACTATCTGTGAACTCGCTCAACTTTGTTGTTGATTCGTTGCTACATGCCTTGCAGGTCATTAGGTACTCATGGAGCTTGCACAGGGAGGAACAGTCGTTGTGGGACATGGCAATGTGTGCCATGCTTTAAACATTACTTTATATCATACTTAATATTTGCTATAGGTTTTACAATTATGCTTCCGCTAAACACCTAACTATGTTTTGGTTTTTGGACACCTTTCATATTGTTGGTTGAATTATATGCTTGTTTAATATGATTGGTGGCTTGATCCTGGTCAGTCACGCCTCTAAGCGGTGATACTCCGCGTGTGGATTTTGGGGGTGTGACAGACCTCACGTGACTGTATCCCTGCTGACTCAGACCAATATGGCTGAGGGTAGTGTTGCCTACAATATAGGGACATGCCACTATAACTAAGACAATCTCTTAAAAAAAACTCAGAGCGCAGAAATCATCAAAGGATACATAAATGACGAGTCGGATCCAATTGAGTCTGTCTTTTCTATCTGTTTTATTTATTTATTTTGTTTCTTCGTTTTACTTATTTAAAAATCTTTTCTCCCAAAATTTGGTTAGATTAGACGTTGACGATATTCCGGTGTTAAAAGCTCTTGTGTCCTTGGACGACCTCGATATCTTATCATCATTATACTACACCAACGATGGGTGTACTTGCCCTAGCGTGTTGTAGAGAGTGATAGTTTATATCGTGTTTTATACATTTAAAGATTGGTTAAAGAGTAAAAGGTACCAAAAATATAACAAAAATCTTATACACTCACGACGCGTCAAGTTTTTGGCGCCATTACCGGGGATACAAGGATTTTAAGAAAGTTTAAAATCGGCGGCCTAATCATTTTTATGCTTTTCTAATTTTTCTTTTTAGGTTTTTCTTCTTTTTATCCTAGTTTTCTACTTTCTGCAAGAGTATCACGGGGCCGTGTGTGATCAACAAGGGGTCGTGTCACATCCCCAGTAACAAAAACTGTTTTCTGCCAGACATGAAATGCAGCACGAGGCCATGTGACAACTACACAGGGCCATGTGAAAACAATAGTTTATGACAAAACAATAACCTCCTCATCCCGATGGTTAAAATTTATCTGGCAACCATGGATGTTAATGATTATTTTTACCCCCACCACTTTTACGGTGACCGGTGTCGATTATGTTGAGGAACGCATAAAGGATTAGAATGCATTCTAAGATTTAATCCCCACTATTTAGACCCGTTTTCCTGTGACGATCACATTAAGATGGGCGGGAGTGAAAAAAATAATAACTTCCATCCACCTGAATTCCATCAAACCTCATCCAAAGGAGACATAGAAGGCGTATGTCAAATAGAAAAGAGGATTCTCCAAAAACTCAAAGAAATAGAATCCATGATGAAGGCATGATATTCATCAAAGAATAAAAGCGAATGAGAATTGATGGAGCCACATTCAGGAACAAATAACACCGAGTCCAACAAACCTACCCTAGTCACTTGCGAAAACGAAGGCGACAGTCGTCCCTGTATCGACCTTGCAATGGCAGTCCCCTTTATAGTGTGTGAGTTTCACACCGACGGTTTGGACAGGAGCGAGTCGACTCACACCTTATTTAACAAGAGCCCTAAAAAGATAAATAAAGGAAGGTTTCGCTCTCCTACTTTTAAACTAGGATTCTATCTTTCCGATAACCTTTTGCGTTTTCATACCTCTCGCCGGAGCCTAAGGTACGTCAGGCAATACGGTGTTGTTCCAACCCGTAAGGAAACCCCCGATTAAACACGGTTCCTTGAAAATTTAGACTAAACTTTATAAAAAAAAACTAAGACACGGGGTCGTGTCCCAGCTACTTCCAGACATGTGGGCGTGTCAATAAAACACGGGGTCGTGCCCCTCGTATTTTTTAACACGCGGCCGTGTCAACCTTGACATGGGTCGTGTCTCACTGACAACATTCTTTGACTCATGCAGGCGACATGGGGTCGTGCTTCCTGGACATGGGGCCGTGTCAACGTGCTATCACTTTTTATAAAGTCAGCCATGAGGAGAATGTTTGGACCCATTCCCAAAAGACCAAGATTCTTCCAGATCTTGCACACATACCAGAAAAGGTATGTTCTTGAAAAGGTTTCATTAAACCTTCTTGTCTTTATGACTTTGAGGCATTTCTTCTTCTTCCTTCAACAACCTCCATTGAAGCTTGAAAGATTCAATTGGTAGGTCAAAATCATGATTTTTAGCCTAAACTTTTACAAATCTACTATTTGATAACATTATTTTAAGTTATCTACATTCAAAAATGTAAGAAATCAAACAATTAAACTTAAAATAAAGGTTCTTGGGCTGAAATATCAGTGTTGTTGATTCAACATGGGGTCGTGTCACTTGTCTGTTATTCCAAATCTTTAACGGTTTGTCATATTAACTAGCATGTCGAGCCAACAGAGCGGTACATCATCAACGAGCTCAAGGAATAACCGCAGGGGGAGGAAACTCTTTCTAAAGGCCACTCTTGTCCGATATGTGAGTGCTTTGAGAGAATCTATCTAAGAAATGACCGCGGTGGAGGAGGTCCTAATCGGCCGAGTGAACTACCTCTCCATGTCATTGGAAGATAGCTTTAGGGAGATCAACCTTCTTCACCAAAGGTTGAATATTTTGGTGGAGCCCCCACTAGAACCTATCTTCCCTCTAGAAGATTGGAACCTCGCCAACGAGGTCAACAACCCCACCGGATGGGATGATATACCAGCGGAGCCTCCATTCAATGCTACCTTTGAGGTTTCGATAAAATATGTTCCCTTACCTCAATAAGAGGTCGAAGAGGAACCCTTTATCTTCCTTCCAAGGGAGATCAAGGAAATGCTCAACGACCTCAAAAAGTGCATTTTCGGAAAATAGCTTGAAGCCCTCCGAAGATTAGTCTTGGTCTCCACTAATCATTCATAGATTTAGGGAATAGCTATTAGGGGGTTAGAATAAAATCTCGTAGGGCATCCATCCAGCTTTTATCTATCTATCTTAGGACCATAATTTTTCTTTCTCCTTGTATTTTTCTTTCTCTTTATGGATGACATGAAAATGAATTTTGTGTGATGATAAAAATAAAGTGTGCAAAAGTGATGATAATGGCCAAAGGACGTTGAACCAGCACCCCATGCATGAAAACAGACGACTCCCGACTAAAAATCTTCTAATCAGTAAGTGCAGCACGGGGTTGTGTCAGGTAAGCACGCCCCCGTGCCCTAAGTCTGCTGTAACATTTTTTATTCTGGAACCTTGACATGGGGTCGTGTCCCATGGGCACACCCCCGTGTTTGTCTTATAGAAAATTTTGTTACTGACACTTTTGACACGGGGCCGTGGCTCCCACACACAGGGCCATGTCAAATGCTTGTTTTCTGAAAAATTTGTTGTTTTTAACACACGTTTCACACATTTAATCAATCTAACCAATTTTGGACACATTGAGGACAATGTGTAATTTAAGTGTGGGGGGAAACTTGAATAGCTTGAAATTTTGTTTGTCCTAAATATGAGCCATACACAAAACTCTACTTGGAACCGCTAAAACACCCCAAATCTTTTTCAATTTTTTCTTTTGTTTTGTTTTTATCTTGTTTATAGTTTAAGTTAGAAAATCAAGTTCTAAACAGTTCAAGTTTTTACAAATTTACAACCGATAGCACCTTGATAAAAAAAATGAACCATATAAGAAAATTTATAAAAAAAAGGCATGACAATTTTTTAAAGTTTGATTGTATATATACTTTCACATTTTTCCTTTTTCCCACAAAATTGTGAGTTTTGAGCCTTTAACGAGTATCCAATATCATATATATACTAAATGCTCATCTTTCATTTCTTGTGTGAATAGCCCGTACGGTTCCTACGAATCTAGAACTTGATAAGACAATACATTCCCGGTCCTTACCGACTAATCCAAGTAAGTATATGTTTGAGGCATTAGGACTTTAAACCTTTTTTTCCTTTTCAACCTTATTTTCTATTTTTATCTCCCCAAAAAATATCCCCTTAGTTAACCCATTTGCGCCTAAACTTTTCATTTCAAAACCCACAACACACATCACCCAAAAACCATATTTTTTATATTTACACCTTTTATTTCAGTAAAAATCGGTTCTTTTGAAAAAAAAAATGTGTGTATATCTCTAGTTGCTTGAAATAAATAAGCAAATCTATTGCTTATAAGCACTTAGTTAGTTCATAAAGTTACAAATAAAATTTTCAAAAAGAAAACCGACTTTTTACACCTTTAGCCACTTTCAAATAAAACTACCCTACCCGTAACCAAAAGTCTACCTTTTCAAAGTACTCTTGATATTTACAAAGAATAAGTTAAAAATGAGGAGGTTTGATTTCTTGTCAAGCATATGGTAGGAGTAAGTTCCGTACCGGGACCGAGCGTTTCACTTATACATTATTGGTCGAGTGTTGAGTGACCACTTGTGAGGTATGTGAATGTATATATAGCTTAATGAAATTTTAAAATATATGTTATGCTTAAAAATATTTATTTTTCTTAAGAAAGTTCTAAATAAATCATAACGAATAGGATTGTAAATAAAATAAAAACAAGAATAAAAAGAACTTGGATTCCCGATACTCTACAAACAAGACCCAAAAACGACAAGGGACACGGGGTCGTGCCTCATAGACATGGGGTCGTGCCTCATAGACACGGTCATGGTCAACTCTCAAATTTACAAATT
Organism: Helianthus tuberosus; assembly: GCA_030545235.1. Classification (NCBI taxonomy): domain Eukaryota; kingdom Viridiplantae; phylum Streptophyta; class Magnoliopsida; order Asterales; family Asteraceae; genus Helianthus; species Helianthus tuberosus. The sequence continues at coordinate 135,759,925 of CM060363.1, forward strand.
TGGGTTCGTACAGCAAGTACAAGGGCCACGGGGCCGTGCCATTGAAACACGGGGCAGTGTGTGCAGATGGGCTGCAACAACATTAAATGAAGACAGAGAAGGAGAAGGACACGGGGTCGTGCCTACCAGGCATAGGGCCATGCGAAACCACTGTTTTCAGCTATAAAAGGAGGTGCTTGGCTCACTTGTAACTCATGCTTTGGCAAACCACTTCTCTCACACCTGCCACCACTCCACCACCACTACCACCATCATCCACAACTTTCATCCATCATCCATCCTTAGAGTGTGTGTAGTATCTCAGGATCCAAGATCGATAGTAAGAGTTTTTGTCAAACAAAGGCCATGCTTGGCTAATCTCTTACATCACTTGGTCAAGACAAATTATTTATGTATTACTTTCGATTTCCTAGCTTTGGTAACTTTTTATTTGGGTTTGTATTAATGACTTTAATAACTAGTTTTTTATATTGAAAGTGAACTTTATTCAATCATTTCTTCATGTTTTATTGATTCACTTATTCTTGTCTTTACGGTCTATATAAAGCACATTAACTGCCTGGAAGGGGGTTAGAAGGGTGGTTGGGTAAAGTTCTTGCCTCGTTTAGTGTATAGATCCTGCGAGGACTTGATTCAAGCTTATTAGGACTTCCTTTGAGGCAAATAGCATCAAATCAGGGGAAGTAAGAACGGCTTGAATCCCTTATAAATAAACTACTATTAAAACTTTAAACCGGCCTTGCGGGACTGTATCCCTGCCGACTCAGACCAATATGACCGAGGGTAGCGTTGCCTCCAAAGAGGGACATGCCACATTTTGTATTAATAACTTACTTAATTATCTTTCAATAATCCGGCTTTGCGGGACTGTATCCCTCCTGATATGGCTGAGGGTAGCGTTGCCTCCAAAAGAGGGACATGCCACAATAACTAGATAATCTCTTAAAAACCCAAGGCGTGAAAATCATCAAAGGATACATATATGACGAGTCAGATCCAGGTGATCTATCTTGTCTATCTGTTTTATTTATTTATTTATTTTGTTTTTTTATTTTACTTATTTAAAAATCTTTTCTCCTAAAATTTGGTTAGATTAGACGTCGACGATATTCCGGTATTAAAAGCTCTTATATCCTTGGACGACCTCGATATCTTACCATCACTATATTACGCCAATGATGGGTGCACTTGCACTAGCGTGTTGTAGAGAGTGATAGTTTTATGTCGTGTTTTACAAATTTAAAGCTTGATTAAAGAGTAAAAGGTACTAAAAATATAACAAAAATCTATACACACTCACGACATGTCAATCTCCATGGCACAGACAGAGAATCAGTACAAAGGACGCTGAGCTGGAGTGAATAACCATGTGCCACGTCACCTCTAGGCCTGATTGCGTCCGAGGGGACAGAAAGGATATTTTTCCTGGTCAGAAAGCTGGCGAGCAACAGCTAGCTGGCAGTCCTCCTCCTCTACAACTCTTCGACTATAAATAGAAGACTCAACCTCCATGTTTAAGAATTCGCTTTCTACTCTCTCACTTTATACACACACTTATCCTCAAAACGATTACTTATTCTCACGCTGGAGGGTGGTTACAAGAAGAACCCCCATCTTCCCCACCTTGTAGCGAGTCACCGGTGTTATTCGTTTTGCAGGAAACCTTGGAAGAATCAGTTATTCGTCGAGTGAAGAAAAAAGATTGAACCATCTTATACGAGACGATCCGGCTAAATAGTTTTGTGCTATCTAGTGTTTCTTCACAACCCAACCTAGTTCAATCCAGACAAATAATATTAACAAAAACTTAGACCCAATTATGAAATTTGAATATATAATTAACTAAATTTAGACCCAATTATGGAATTTAAATATATGGGTTAAGATATAATAGGAAGTTTATTTGGCTAAGAAGGCTAGGAAGTAATCTTGACCATCCATTTAGTTAATCAATGGCTAAGATTAAATGGGAGAAATTGAAGGGAAGAAAAGAGACGCGTGAGTTTGTTTAGGGGCATTCTAGTCAATCCAAGGCAATAGTTTCTCTCTCCTTCAAATCCCCCCCATTTTTTAAACGTTAATAACTCTTTCATACGACATTGTTTTTTTATAAAAATTGCACCAAAAAAACGAGCATTTTTTATCTTTAAAACGAGTATACTATTGCTATATTTTCGAAAAAAATAAATAAAACCTAGTTGCGTAAAACGCAATGAAAAAAAAAACCTAAAAATGACATTTTTTCTAAAACGCAATGCACCAAAAACACAAATAAATTTCTTATTTGTAAAACGCAATGGCCAGAAAACACAAAGAAGTGTCTTATTTGTAAAACGCAATAGCCTAAAAACACAAAAGAAAGTGTACTTTCTAAAACGCAATGGACTGAAAACACATAAAAATGTCTTATTTCTAAAACGCAATGGCCAGAAAACACTTAAAAATGTCTTTTTCTAAAATGCAATGGAATGAAAAAGCATAAAAATGTGTTTTTACCTAAAACGCAATAACTAAAAACACTTCAAAAATGTGTTTATCTAAAACGCAATAGCCAAAAAACACATAAAAATGTCTTATGTCTAAAACGCAATGGACTGAAAACAAATAAAAATGTATTTACCTAAAACGCAATGAACTAAAAACACTTCAAAAATGTGTTTTTTTTTTCTAAAACGCAATGGCTATAAAACACATAAAACTACCTTATTTCTAAAACGCAATGGACACAAGCTGACCTGTCTGTGAATTTGTTTGAACCAGAGAGTAGCAAATTAAAAACTGTCTACGAATTACTGTCTTCGAAATGAGGCAATTTCTGGAAAATTAAATTTTCTGATGCATTTTGTTTCAACCCCAGCCAGGGGCTCTGCCCCTTGGACCCCGCCAGGGGCTGCCGCCCCTGGGACCCTGCTACCAGGGGCGCTGCCCCCGGACCCTCGTCAAGATCGTAAAACGCAATGACTAAATCAAAAACCCAGATAATAAAAATGAAATTAAATAATTTCTTACATGAATCGAAGTCGGTTTCTTCAACGATTGACGAAATTTGAATGATTGAAACACTTATCAGAGATCGAATCGAACGGATCGAGTGATTATCTTCAAAATCACCGGGAAAAATGAGATTTTTTATGAAATTAAACCGGGTTTTCTTCAACAAAGCTGAAGAACACGTTGATCGAGTGTTTGAATCATTGATTGGTGACGAAAATCGCACTATAATGTAGTGATTATTGAGATAGAAAGTGAAGAAATGGTTGAAGGTGATGGGTTTTGCAAATGGTGGGTTTTGATGTTACTGTGAAGAAGAAGAAGGAATAAAAAAGGATAAGATTGACAAAAATACCCTTGCTCTTTATTTTAAATTTTGCCACATGTCCTAATCCTATTGCTTCCTATACTTCCTAGCTAAAATAAACTTCCTATTTGTTCCTCACCCTTAAATATATAATTAATACTATTTAAAATACAATATAAATCAAATGATAATAAAATATATCAATTAACTAATTTAGACTAAAAGCTAAATTTGCATTACCGATTGTGAAAGGATACTCTTAAGGCAAGTCACAATCAGACCACAAATAATTATTGATAGAAAATTAAAATAAAATATGAGACAGATACTATATTTAAAAAAGGTGGCATGAAAATGAAAGTTAGGGTCCCTCCAATATAGCTTGTAATATATATGTTGCGTTACAAAAAGTACGATTTACTTTCATGATTAATACCACGTGGTATATTGTTTATATATAAAACATAAAGGATCTAATAATTTTAAGCAACCTTTGGTTTGAGTAATTATTAACATATAAAATTTTACAACTTTTAGGCTTGTTTACAAATAAAAAGTAAAGGATCTAATAATGTTAAGCAACCTACAGTTTGAGTAATTAGTATTACAATTACTTTACTATATATAATTTTACAACTTCATAGCTACATGAATCTTTATGACTTGATATTTAAACAACAAAGTTTTATTTTTTTTTTAACTTTAGACATATCATACTTACTTATCAAACAATTAATAAAGAACTTTGATGAATAGTGAATATGATAGGTAAATATTTTTTCACTCACCGTATACTCAGGGCATGTTTGGCTAAGCTTTTTGAAACAAATTATTGACTTATTGGCTTTTTGAAAAGTTATAAGATCTAGATGATGTTTTGCAATGAGCTTGTATATGAGAGGAAAAATGACTTTTTCAAAAAGTAACTACATACTAACTTTTTCAAAAATTCAATAAGTCAATAAGTTGTTTCAAAAAGCTTAGCCAAACATGCCCTAGTGTTGTATCTTGATAATTGTACTTCTTTCAAGGGCAACCAAGTGTTCATTTAACTTTTTCAAACGCATCCACATCTCTATTTAATTACTTTCTACTTTTCATAATACTATAATAGTTTATAACCTCGTGTATTACATAGGTTGAATAAATGAATTTTATATAAACAATATATCTTTAAAAACCTCCTTTATTGCACGGGTTGAATAAATATCATTTTTAAATATTAAGTAATCAAAAGTTATATATATAAGAACCATATTGTACCGGTTGAATAAATGTAATTTTATACACAAAATAATAAAAAAATATCTTTAAAACCACGTGTATTACATGGGTTGAATAAATGTAATATTGTTTACCAATTAATAAAAAAAGTTATATTTTTAAAAACCCTTATGTATTACACGGCTGATTTTATATACCAAATAAAGAAAATTATATTTAAAAAAACTAATGGATATACTCGGTACGCGATAGATATGATGATTGCGGAAATGATTATTGAAAAGAAGATACAGTGGTCAAACATGTTATTAAAGTAATATTGAGTGCTAAAATATAAATTATATTTAAAAAACCCGTAATAAATCTAATTTTATATCCAAAGTAATATTGAAAGTTATATTGGTTTTGGTGATAAATAATATGGTTATTTAAAAATATCTTAAATTAATAATATTTAGTAGAAAAGTTATCTATACTTAATTAGAAGATATTAAACTAAATATTAATTATCCTTAAGATATTAAACTAAATAATATTTAGTATGAGGGTTATATATAATTAATTAGAAAAGATTAAACTAAAACAATAATTATCCATAAGATATGGGCTAATATGATGACAAGTGTCCATTTAATGGTTTCTTTTATTATATAGTAAGAATTATGGTTCAATTTGCGATGAGTATAAGAGTTTTGATTAATTGGTGATGATTTTTTTCTTAAGTTTAAGTTATACCAGTTATACTAATTTGGATTTTTAACGTGTTTGATTTTTCTTTAATTTAATAGTCATATGATAACTTACGTTTATTAACTTAAAAAAACATAGTATGCATCGTGTTTAGTTCTTTTTCTCGACACACTGGTATTAATTTTGTTGACAACGTGGTTGCATTTAAAGTAGAGTGCTTTTAGAGTATCGTAGGCAATACAAGTGTTGGTACTGTGCATGTACTCTAACAACCAGAACCGATTCCAGCCGAACAACATTGGTAAAAATATTCGTTATTGTGGATTTAGACCGACATAAAACACACGTGCCGACAATTTTTGGGCATATCGCGACTTAATTTTTTTTGTTTCTCTTTCGATTGCTATAGTGAATGCCTGTATCGTAACAAACTGAACCGATAGTGACTGATTTCCAACCGCGTACCGCAGAAAATTCCCACTAGTTATAAGTAATTGGCGAGCCAATTCTATTTTGAATAATTTTAGCGAGTATTTAATTTATTCTTTTATTTTTTTAGAAAGACGACATATCATTAGAACAATCCACTAGCAAGAAGCTAGAGAAAAAAAAAATACAAAGTACAATTGGCGAGTCAATTATGTTTAAAATAATTTTTAGTGAGTATTCAATCCATTCTTTTACTTTTATAGAAAGACGACATATCATTAGAATAATTTGTAAGACCCGCACTAATAAAACGTTCAAAATTTCTTGATTTATAAAAGTTCCAATTTCCCAAATAGAAATATTTAAAACTTTGATTACAATACATTAGAGTCTTAAAACAAAAGACCAAATTCGTCATAAGTTACTTAAGTTTAACAAAACGGAAGCATATATCTTGGTTTGTGTTCGGTTCTTCGCAGGACTTGATCTTCGCCCAATGCATTAATTTGAAACCTAACATGCGACATCATTTTCAATCAATTAGTAACTAGAATAATTGAGCGAAAGAACTGAAACCGCGCAATGGAATTGAATAAAATAAACAATTTTGGAAATAGTCCTCGTTGCGTTGCGCCACGCAACGAGGCACTCTTTCTCTATCGCGTGGCGCGAGGAGTACCGGTTTCCAGCAGGTTTCCAGAGCTGGGTCATTTTTTCCAACCATAACCCTTCTTCACTTTTATTTGCATAACTCACCCAAAACACCTCTGATTTGCCTCAAACTTGTTTCAAAATGCACGTAAGTCATTTACCCACATTTTCAACCCATAATCCTTAACCCGGATTCATATTTTTTATGATTTGTGCTCCCGTTACCCGGTTTGCATTTACGTTTATTTGACCCGTTTAATGTATAAGCACCTACTGCTCAAATCATCCGTAATCTTTTAATGGGATTGTTTTCCCATGAATATACCCATTCTTCGGGCCTGATAACTTCGTGTTCCACGCTCCCAATTCCCAGTTTGCGGGAACACATATTCTATCCATTTAATGTTCAAGTTCTTAAATTTGAATCATTCACATCCGTTTCATGGAATTATTCGTTTTTCAATTACAACCCATTACCCGGGTTCGTCACTTTGTGCTTCCCACTCATGTTACCCGTTTTGCGTTAACACTTAAATTCACCCAATACCCAAGTTCATTAAAATCAATATTTGACGCTCCTATTTCCCGGTTTGCGTCTTATTTTATTTTGACCCGTTTGGTTCGCTCTTGTGAATTCCATCACTTATGAGCAAACCGATTTCACTTATAACATATTTACCATCATTCAATCACATCAACTATAAAACTCAATATTTTACGCTCCCGTTACTCGGTTTACGTCTTATTTTCTTTTGACCCGTTTGGTTTGCTCTTGTGAATACCATCACTTATGAGCAAATCAAACTCATGTATATCTCGTTCACAACCATTATACTAAACCAGCCCTAATAACTAATTTAAGAAAATTAACGGGGTGTATAGCCACGTACCTTAGAGCTTCCCTTTAAGTCGTGTATTACTCCCGGCTTTATCACCCGCCTTCTCACTCGAGTCACCTATAGTGAACAACCCGACTAATTGTTAAATTGCCATAATAAGATTCATCATCATCAATTTTGCTAAGAATCATAACATATCATTTTCATCAAGCTTTATCGCACGTTGTTAGCATAATACTTTCACTTAGGCAATTTGTCAAACACCTTGTGGGCATGAACCTTACACTACTTCTATTAAGTATAGTAAACAACAATCATCCATGTATTCATAATTCATCAAGCTAATATGATCAATATGCTCAAATTGGCATCTAGAATTCAATTCATCCTTCCTCAAATACTCAAATTAACCTTCATAATTCACGTATCACATATTTTACTAAAACCCACTTACACAACATGGATAATAATCCAATTACTTTATTTTTAACATTATGGACAGGCTTTGATTTATCAATAATGCAAATTATACATATCAAGATAATCAATTCAAGCTAGTTCATATAACAATTTTTAGGGGTTTCATGTTTAGATCAAAACCCCACTTTCTCATAGGAACACATAAAACCCAATCACTTTGTTTATGCATAATTCTTCTCAATTTAAGCAAGTATGATATCACTAGGCATCTACATTCCATCAATTTCACTATAAATCTACAATTATTCAAGAATTGCAAATCATGGAGTTCATCATAATTCTCTACATCTTCAAAAAAACAAAAATTTAACGTACTTTATGATCTCCTAACTTAGGTGATCAATAATTTGGATTCATGCACAAGATTCTTAACATTGTTGCCCTTTTGATTTGTAGAAAGATGAACTAGGTTAATTTTGGGGTTCTCCCTCTATTTCTCTTCCCCAGGTCGACACACACACACTATATGGTGTTGTGTTTTAGTTTTAAGTTTTTAAACACAAGTTTCCTTTTTGACAACCTTGGTCCCTCAAGTTTTGGTTTTAGTTATAAAAGATTACAACTCATTGTTCTATTACCCATTTACATGTAACTAACTAGGTTAATTATTCCTAGTTATCACACTTGAAATATTTATCAAATACATATATGTACAAGTGTATATATAAATATATATACTTATTTATATAAATTTAGTATTTTGGGTTGTTATAAGTCCATCCCCTTAAAAATGACTTTTCAATTCATTTTCTTTGATGGATTACCATCTAAACTTCCATTTGCAACACTACTCAAGCTTAAGTTTTGTACTAATTTTGCTACCATACTATTAAAGTTATTTAATAACTAAATCTATTTTAAAAAAATTTAGTTTTAAATTTTAACACGTATTTATGAATCTCAAAGGAATACTAACAAGATATAGGATCTCTATGTATTTTGAAAAGACTCAAATGAAGTATTAAGTGTAGAAAGGTAGGCTTTATTTGTGTTTTGGATCTCAACGTACACACCCATTGGAGTTCCCCTTTTTAAGTAGGGATTGTTAAATATTTCCCCCTTCTAAGCTGACTTATTACGTATTTCCCCAAACAAAAAAAGCAACAACATATTTCCCCCTTTTTTGAGATATTGCCTAATTACCCTTGTGAAAACCCATAATCCATTAGTTTGTTTCATCAACAAACCCTACACCAGGCCATCGAGCTTCTTCCTCTGGTGCGATCGACGCAGCCAATCCCCAAACCACCGTTTCTTCTACTTCCAGTACTGACGACGAAGCCAAATTCGGCCATCGTTTTTCTACCTTGGCTACTCATGACACTACATCGTTCCAGGTATGTAAAGACCTATAGTGTAATTGAGCTGCAAATAAATTCACAAGAACCAACAAAAGTTGGTGAGGAGAAACCTGTTGATGGTTAGGTAATCTAAGAAATCGAAATTCCATCTGAAAGTAATTTAGACTTGAATTTTTGTTTGAAAATGAAAGAAGATTAATATGTTTGTTTGTTTAGATGATGTTCTTGCTAAAGTAGCAATAGAGAAGAAAGATGCACTTATTAAATCATGGGAAGAAAGTGAGTGAAGTCTAAAGATAAGAACAAGTAAGAATTTTATAACATGGTAACATAATTTGTGTTTTCTAGTCGTTGAGTTTTTTTTTTGTACGGGAAAACAACAAGAAAGCCGAACTAGAAGCCAAGTTGAAAAAGATTGAGGAACATACTAAAACTTATTCAATATATGGTCTCAGAATATTTTCAAGCCGAATAAGCATCATGAATAATTTATTAGTTGTTCAATGACAAAACAAATCAATTATCATATCTTGGTTTCTTTTTATTAACTAAAGGAATACAAATATGAAATCAAATCTAATACGCCTTTTGAAATTGGTTAAACAGGAGGATCTAGAAAAGAAGAACGCCAAGTATATTGAAAAGATGAAGAACAAGATTGCTTTCATCCACAAAAATAGCAGAAGAAAAGAGGACACTAACAGAAGTCAAACGCGGAGAAGAGCTTCTCAAGGAAGAAGAAATCGCGGCTAAGTGTCGGGCCAATGGCGAAACACCAAAAAAACTCCTCGGATGGTTTTAGTGCTAAATTGTTTGTGACTGAAGTTGCATTTGTCTGATTTTATTCATTTCTTGAAGTGTTTTTTATTCTAATGGTGTATGATTTTATTCATTATTTCGTGTGCATACGTATATGTATATCATATTATTCTACTAGCTATTTATGAAAATAAAAGAAAAACAAGTTTACAAGTTAAAATCTTATTCCATAATGTTTTAAATATATGTTCTAATTTAAACATCATTAATACTTGCAATGGAAAGAAGTTATGTTATTATGCGACTTACTTTATTCATAGTGCAAATTAGAGTGATTACGGAAATACTCTATGAATTGTTTGACAAGAGTAGTAATCGGAAGAATTGGGGAAATACTCTATGAATTAGGGAAATATGTAATTGATTGATGATATTAAAAAGGGGAAATATGTAAATATTTATTTAATAGTTCATTAAAGGTAAAATAGTCATTCAATAAGAGTAATTTTAATATAAAAAAGGGAAATATGTAATATATATGGGTTAAGGAGGGGAAATATGTAATTATTAATTTTTTTGTTTGGGGAACTACGTAATAAGCCAACTTAGGAGGAGGAAAATATGTAAAAAAACCCTTTTAAGTATCACAAGACATCCTGTGGTGTATCCTATACAATTTTTATATACCAAGAGGCATCATAAAGGTAATATGCCTTATCCAATATTTAATACTACTAGGGGTGCGTCTGGATCGTAGGAATTCAATGGAATTGGAATCTAAATTCCTACTCTTAAGATGTTTGGTTCATAGAATTTGTTGGAATTAGAATCACAAATCCAATCTTCATGTGTTTAGTTAACAAAGTAATTGGAATTTGTCATGAATTCCTTCAAATTCCTTTAACTAAAGAAATTCAAAATCCTTCCTACATGTGAAGGAATTTAAGTAAATTCATTGGAATCTTCGATTGATTGACGTCGTACCGTTTCAACCCGAACCGTTTTCGACACGTACTTGGTTGAACCCGTATCATTTTGACCAGAATTGTTTTTGACACGTACCACTTCAACCTACACTGTATTGACCCAAATTGTTTTCGACCCGCTCGGTTTCGACTAACACCGTTTTTGGCTTGTACCTTTTCAACCCACACCGTTTTGAAACCGCAACGTTTCGACCCCAACCGTTTGAACTGAATCATATCGACCCGCACTGTTTCGACCCGAACCGAGGGTGGTGGGCCAGGGTGATGGATTCCAATTTATTTATTTTTTTATATAGATTTGAAGGATAACCATTTCCCGATTAAAAATAAATCAATCAAACACTAGGAACAAGCTCAATACGATTACAAACTAATGGCAGGTAGGCGAGCAACAAGCTGCGCCGCTACCCCCTTCTGAATAGCAAACCCTACCCTGCTAAACACAAAATTATACCCCTTAACATGTGCGGTGTAACTGCTTACCACCTGTTGAACTCGCTTTAGGAACCGCACCGCGTCAGGGGCGAGAGCGCCAAAGGTATCGAAAGCAAATGGGACGAACACGTGCTGATTCTCGATGCAAGCTTTTTCATGTTTAGCTACTTTGCCCGCCTCTGCCTTGGTTATCGCATGTCCTGCCACAAACCCGTGGTCCCTTAGCCCAATGAGGGGGGACACACCTGTCAAATCGACACACGCGTGTTTCCCTCCCTCCCATCCAAAAACAAGAATGTCAGCGGGCTGTAGGGTAGATCTCCCTTTTAACGGATCGGTCAAGAAGTTCACCGGAGCTTCCTTTTTTGCCGAGATCCCTGCTCGCTTAAGGACATCGTACAACACATCTCAGACTAAATCATGTCGATATTTAAAGCCCGATAATTCTTTTCAATGGACTGCATGCTGCCCAAAAGAATCCAAGTAACACTTCCGACATACAGGACACGGGTCATCAACCGGGAAAAGGAGTATCATCAACCGGTACTTGAGGATAGCTCCACAGCCGACATACATTTCCCTAAACCTTCGATGGGAACAACAGACAGGAAATCCTGAGCATGGGGCGCTCGTAAACACTCAAACACGGCTCGCTGCCGAGGGGAAAAGGCAAACTTCTCTTCAATTGTCTTGACGATTTCGCCATATAAGGCATTCGCCAGTATTTTCTGGGCTTTAATGGGGGCGGTGTCTTTAATGTAGAAACCGCCAAGATCAAGATCGGGAAGAGAACTATGCAGATTGTCCAACGCACCCTTGTAATCAGAGTCCAACTGCCCACCCCCACATTCACGAAGGATGTGGTCTTGAAGAACCCAAGATTGGGCCCTTAAAGCCACAAAAGTGTAGGAAGAGGCATCCTCAGCTGAGCAAATCCAAAGCCCCCCAAAACGTGTCGGGAGGGAAGCTAACCTCCATTGTAGGTCCCCAAAAAAGGCACCCCCACAAACAACAATGTCCTCGATCGCATTCCGAAGCCCTTTGTCAAAAACAGAGACGGCTTCCCCAACATAAGAAGGCTGACACGTCCTGAGCCCAAACAGCAGTTTAGCAACCCCCATACACGAACGAAGCAGGAGGAGTTCACTCTGAGGGTCCCGAAGCATTTGAGGATCAAACACATCAAAAATGGAATTGAGATTCCAATTCCAACAATTTTCAATTCCTATTGGAATGTTTAAATTCCAAATCTAATTCCTTTAAATTCCAATTCTAATTCCAAAACATTTCACGAACCAAACGCACTCTAGGGCTTGTCCCAAAGGTTCCCTAGCGATATTTAATCATAACATTTTAGTTTATAAAAATATTTCTTATTGAATCACATGTTTAACCAGAATGTTTTACGCATCATCCTAGCCCAAAGCATAGTAAAAAAGGCAAAATCATAGAATTTGTGATGTGTTCAAAGTTACAACATATAAATTACATCAAATGAGGCATATAATCAACCCTTTTCTAGTACTAATGTTAGAAAAAAGCTTGTGTTTTTGTTCCTTTTTAATTTATAGGGTCAAAAGAGCTTAAACACACAAAAGAAGCAAAATAACGGCAAAAACGAACATAAATACAAAAGAAGAGAAGTTGACACTTCATGCCGACCCTCCAAGCTTCACCCAAAGACCAAAAACAACAATTCAGAAGACTGACATGGGGTTGTGCCAGCTCAGCACGGGGCTGTGCCTAACTCCAGATTCCATGAAGAAAAAGACATACAGATGCAGACTGTCAACACGGGGCCGTGTCAAATAAACATGGGGTCGTGGTCAACTCCCAGATTCGTAGAATCTTGGATAGTACAGCAAGTACAAGCAAGTACAATGGGCACGAGGCAGTGCCATTAAGACACGGGGCCGTATTAGTACAAGTCTGACACTATAGTTAATGAAGAAGAGAGAGAATGACCAACAAGGGGCCGTGTCAGGTGGGCACAGGGCCGTGTTGAGGTTCTGTTTTCAGTTATAAATAGGATGGCCTGGTTTCATTTCAACTCATCCCTTGGCAAACCACTTCCTTATCACTTGCCACCACTCCACCACCAATACAACACCATCATCCACCACCATCATCCATTTTTTCCTCTTTAGAGTGTGTGTGTAGTCTCGGGATCCAAGATTGATCGTAAGAATCTTTTTCAAACAAAGGCCATGCTTGGCTAAATTCTTACATCACTTGGTGAAGACATATCTTTTATGTATTTCCTTTATGATGTCCAACCTTTGGCTACTTTTTAATTGAGTATGTATTAATGACTTTAATAATTAGTTTTTTTATATTAAAGGCGAATTTATTCAAACATTTTCATATGTTCATTTACTCAACATGTTCATGTCTTTAAGGTCTATATAAAGCATGGTAATTAACCCGAAAGGAAGATTAGAAGGGTGGTTTGGGTAATTCTATGTCTCGTTCAGTGTATAGATCCTGCGAGAACCTGGTTCAAGCCTAGTAACACCTCACGAGTCGGAGCGGGCATTACCCACCACGGGAGAGGTGCAAAAAGCTTGAATCCCTTATTTTTAAACTACTATTAAAACTTTAAACCAACCCCACGAGGACTGTATCCCTGCTGACTCAGAACAACGGGTTGAGGGTGATTGTCGCCTCGTAAGGGGGGTCCACCACATTTTGCATTAATAACCTACTTAATTATCTTTCAATATTCCGACCTAGTGGGATTGTATCCTTGCTGACTCAAACCACTAGCTTGAGGGTAATGTCGCCTCCAAAAGAGGGGCCTACTACTATAACTAAGATAATCTCTTAAAATGCCCAAAGTGCGGAAATCATCAAAAGGGTACATGAAAGATAAGTTGGATCCAAGTGATTCTTTCTTGTCTATCATTTTTATTTTCTGTTTTTGTCTTTTTATTAGTTTAAAAATCTTTTCTCAAAAGTTGGTTCGATTAGACGTTGACGATAAGCGGTACTAAAAGCTCTTGTGTACTTGGACGACCTCGGTATCTTGCTGTAACACCCGTTTATTTTTACTTGAATTTAATAATAATTCACGCCATTTTAAATAAACTTGTCTAGTTATAACATGGATTTCATAAATAAGTTCAAGTGTGACAAAAACCTTAGTCAACTATCGACTAAGTTAAAACATTTAAAAGTTGTTTAAGAATTTGTTTACATCACAAAAGCTTAAAATACAGCGGAAGCTTCAAAAGTCGTGTTCGGTTCTTCAACATATTGCTTGATCGCCATCCGTAAGATCCACATCATCACCTAGGGTCAAAACCACTAAAACATTAGTTTTGACATTATAATATATTACATAAACACAAGATCCGACATCGCAATGTGATAAATAAAATACAAGTTTTATTTTTCTTCTGGACTCCACCATAACTTACGGTGTCACCGTAAGTTACGGTAGGTCCTGGAGATTTCTGGTCCACCGTAAAACAGGGAAAACCCACCGTAGCCTCCTGACCTCTACCGTAAGTTACGGTATTACCGTAACTTACGGTAATCCCTGGGATGTTATGTTTTGTTTGGTTTGTTCAATTTACTCAAACCCAAATCTCAGATTTTTCCTCTTTCTAACATACCAATACATTAACTTCTCATATTTCTAATATGTTATTTAATAACCAATAACAAGATCAATCAATCATATTACGGAGCATTTTCCATGCCTTTATTGATTATTCGACCCGTTTGGCTCACCTACGGAATCCTCCAATATGGTGACTACCAACGAGATCTTATCAACCCTTGATCCATTACTCAATTTAGCGAACATCATCGCTTTAGATTAATATAACTTTTGTTCTACGACTCAACTACACATATACTAATTATCAAATTTATTCAATGTAACGGGTCAAGTTACATACCTTTAGTGCACGCTCTTTAAACGCAAGTCGCCATCGGCTTGTCCGCATGGAGCTCCGGTATCCTTTCCTATAGAGTTCAACCAAGACATGTTTAGAACTCTTTTCAATTCATAGTTCGCATTACTTTTCCGAAACATCACAATCATGCGGTTTAACTCAAATTTTCAGATTTAAGCCTTCTTTGAGGAATTTATGCGAACACTTTAAGGGTAGAAATTTACACCTTATATTATCAAGTTCATAACTTGTCATGTAGCTCTAAATTAACATCAATTAAGCTTTCATATAACATTAAACATCATTATTTCAGAAATCACTTCCTATGACCCATATTACATTAGAATAATCATTCTAAACCCTAGTGTTTACTAGTTTCCCACAAAACCCATGAATCACCTTCAATGTGTTCATGAGATTTTCAGGAATTGACCATGATTTCACATGTTATTGTCTAGGTTTTACTCCTAGACACTATATCATCTCTAATCTATCCAAAAAGCCAACATGCAACATCAGATTTCGAATTTCCCAAAATCATGAGAATTTCAAGTGGGGAATTTTCAATTTTACATACCTTATGACCTCCTTGCAATGGGGATCAGTAATCTATGCTCGATTTTTGATTTTGACTAGGTTTGAGCCCTTAATTTGAGAGTTTTGTGATGAACCAGGGTTTTGAAGGAGCCTGGGATCGCCCCTGTTCTTGGTCGATTTCAGCAACACACAAGCAAGTGTGTTTTATGTTTTAATTTTGTTATTTTATTAAAATAGTTTCCATTTAAACACTTTTAGTCCCTCATCTTTCATTCCCTATTTGTTTTAACTACTAACTACTCATAAATGACCAACTAACTTGGTTAATGTCATTCCTAGTTAGTTTATTTTACTAGTTTATTTGCAACCTAATTGCAAATTTATGAACTCGCATTTTCGGGATGTTACACTTGCCATCACTATACTACGTCCGCGATGGGTATACTTGCCCTAGCGTGTGTGTAGAGTGATAGTGGAAAATCGTGTTTTATAAATTTAAAACTTGAAATCGGCGAGTAAAAAGAGCTAAAAATATAACTAAAAATATACAACTCACCCACGCATGTCAAGTTTTTGGCGTCGTTGCCGGGGACACAAGGATTTTAAGAAAGCTTAAAATTAACGGCCTAATAAAATTCTAACATTTTTTTCAAAACTGCGCGCTCGTTTTTTAAATTTTTTTCTTTTTACAGTAGGTTAACACGGGGCCGTGCTGCTGGGACATGCCCCCGTGCTGCAAATTTTTCTAAAACCTTTTTTAAACGCCCAGATACAGAACTGAACATAGGGCCGTGCCGATTCAGCACGAGGTCATGCTCAATCTTCTGTTAAATTTTTAATTTCTGTTTTTTATCTGAGACTCGTTGTTCTTCTGGGTATCTTCCAATACAATGGATTACTACTCAGAAGACTACACCTACTATATAGAGGATGATTATGAGGAAACATATTGTACCATTTGCGGAAAATCCCATTCGGTGCAATATTGTGACCTTTTTAGACCATCAACCTCATACACTACTCCTAGTTCTTCATATGTCGGTGCATACTTTGTATGTCTGCCACTGTGCGAATAGGCTAGATAGAGCGTGTGTTGAATATTGTATAGAATAGTGTGAAATCCAGTACTAACTGAAAGGTATTGTGATGTAAAAGTCCCTTCGTACGAAGGGACACATGAGTCGGTTCGTACGAAGCCACAAGACTTAGTCATTTCTTACGAAGGCACTAGGTGCAACTTCGTACGAAGGCACCATGCCTATATATATGGGCTTTGGGGTCTTGTGTTGGACACGCTTTTTGGTTCCCAGAGGGGAGATGTTGTCCAACTGGTTTTACGGGTATGTAACTTTCATATATTAATAGAAACCAGATTATAAGTGACTGTTCAGTGTCGTTCTCTATCTTCTACTCATTTATTATCACCGAACCGGTTATCTCGGGACCAAAGCTCCATCAAACTCGACGTTTCCTGGACTATCAAGTGGTATCAGAGCTACTGTACTGATTCAATCGATCTAACAGTTGATTGAATCATCTACGCTCATTAATTTTGGATGTGTAATGAGTTTTGACGTAAAAAATCAGAAAAACATCAATTTGAAGATCAATTCAAGGATGGAATTCGAAATTGAAGACATTATTATGTTCGGGATTGATTTTCGCACAATCCTGTGAAGTATCATCATGAAATTCAAAGAATTACAGATTCTAGATCGAAATTTGTGTTTGAAAGTGTTCTTGAGGTTTCAGATCGGCTTCGTACGAGCACGCAGCTTCGTACGAAGCGCCGTTAAAAACTGTTATACATGTTGGTACGAACCCACCCCTGGGTTCATACGAAGGGACATTCCGGGTTCGTACGAAGGTGCATCCGGGTTCGTACGAACATGCTTGAGGATTAAATTGTCATATTTCACAGCTTCGTATAAAGGGGGCATTCTAGCTTCGTACGAAGGGACACGTGGTGCTTAATTGTTATTTCGTCCAGAACTTTAGTTAACCTATTTGATTATGCGATCACGGATTGAAGAATTTAGTGGGGTAGTCATGATACTGGTGCAACATGTCTATTATCTGAAGTATCTGACTATTTATGGGCCAAAATGTTAAATCCCCATAGATGAAAAACTGACTTCTGGTGGCGGAATTGTTATATTCTTCATATAGTCGAGTTTTTCAGAGATAACAAAAGACTGAATTGCTCAGTTTGAGGGGGAATTTAGTGATGAGACGTCAGAATTTGCAAAAATGAGGGGGAATAAAAATTTCAATGTCAAAATTTGAAAATTCTGGCATTTTTGAAATTCGTGACACTACAATAGTATTCAGGTGGTTCTGGCTTTAGAATTTTTCGGGAACAGGAATCTGATTATGGATGATAGCTTCTGAGATCTAAATTGTCTGAGAAGATGAATCTGATTGTGGACGAATGCTTTGGAGATCAGTATACGTTACCAGATGATTCGTTATCCGTTGAAGATTTGCTGATTGTGGATATTACCTTTTACACGAATCTATCATTCTTGAAGGTGTTTAACATTGATCACAGAAAATGGGATTTCAGATTTTCAGGGGTAATCATAGATTTGACATTAACAGTGGAGTATTTGAAGTTTCTATCAATTGCCAGTTGGGTTTTTATACAATAAATAGATCAAGCAAGCGGAATGTGAGATCGATAGTGCTGAAATGTTATATAAAAAACCAAACGCGGATATGGTTAAAGCCGAAACAAAGAATGCTGCATTAATTAGTTTCAAGTTGGTGATTGTTTAAGATTGCAGTTTAGTAAATCAGAGGATGAGTCGTGAACTGTACAAACAAAGATCTGAAGATTCATATCAGGGGGAATTTGTGCATAACACTGTCAAAAAGCAAACCTGGATCATCAATCAAGGGGGAATCTATTGAGGATTTCAAGATGGTTGATTGAAGTTGCAAAATATGTGAAGTTGCAGAATATTCAAACACAACTCAAGGTTTTCTACGTGACAATTCGACAGTGACAGTCAAGGGGGAATCCGTTGGTGCATATTTTGTATGTATGCCACTATGCGAATAGGCTAGATAGAGCGTGTGTTGAATATTGTATAGAAGAGTGTGAAATCCAGTACGAACTGAAAGGTGATGTAACAGTACCTTCGTACGAAGGGACACATGAGTCGGTTCGTACAGAGCCATAAGACTTAGCCGCTTTTTACGAAGGCACCAGGTGCAGCTTCGTACGAAGGCACCATGCCTATATATATATGGGCTTTGGGGTCTTGTGTTGAACAAGCTTTTTGGTTCCCAGAAGGGAGATGTTGTCCAACTGGTTTCACGGGTATGTAACTTCCATATATTAATAGAAACCAGATTATAAGTGACTGTTATTGTCGTTTTCTATCTTCTACTCATTTCTTATCACCGAACCGGTTATCTCGGGACCAAAGCTCTGTCAAACTCAACGTTTCCTGGACTATCATCATACACCACTTATGAAGAACCAAGGTTTGAGCTCCCAAAGTTAAGCTTTTGGGATACCAATCCGTTTGAAGATTATGACACTCCACAAATAATCATCCCCAAAGCCGCAAGACTCATAGAAAGTATGAAAAATCTAGAAACCTTACTTAAGAAATCTAGAGAAAAAGAAGAGGATATTTGCACTAAAGAGGTAATAATCGAAGAGGTAAAAATAGAAGAACAAAATGAAAAACTCACGCATGAACCAACTCAACAAGAAGGTAATTCTAAAACTAACGATTCTAAAATTGATCCAACTTTTTCAGAAATTCACGTTTTACAACCTTCTTTTGAAAATCATAGTTTGGTTTCTTCACATGCTAAGTTTTTAAAAGAGTTGAACACTTCCACTAAAATCGAAGAATTAGTAAGCGTCACATTAACAAATGATCAAACTCACTAATAAAAGATGAATATTATGAAATAAACATAAAACCGGTACCATGTTTTTTTTCAAAACATCTTTGTTAGTAACGTGCTAATTGCTAAAGATCTTTGTGTTAACATAATGCCAAACTATATTTTCGAAAAATTAGGTACTAGTGATTTTTCTCTTAAAATTCCTATTTTTCTCTCAAACCGAAAAAATGATTAATGCCACGGGAAGGGTTGAGGATGTCTTGATTCAAACAAGCCAACTGGTAGTCCCAACTGACTTTGTCATCTTCGATGATACCCCCTCGTATTGGGACAACCAGTTTTAAAATCCCATCAAGCCTTGACCCAATGGAAGCAAAACAACCTACCCCTTCAATTAGGGACCGACAAAAGGTACGCCCATCTTGATCAATCAATGAAATATCCAATTGGCAATGACGACCCCCTAATTGAAGATGAGCCGGAACCACCCTATACTTTAGGTCTAGCCAAGGACCCTTATAAATGTGGCGCACCATGGAGGCATTCCATGAACTATCCATTAGTTACGTAGTTTTAATAATAGTATAACTTTTAAGCTTTTATTTTTAAGTTTTTTTAGTAGGAATAAAAACACTCAAAAGGATGGTGAGAAGGACAAAGGATGTTAACCCAGCACCCTATGCATGAAAACAGACATCTCCAGACTAAAACTCTTCAATTTTGTAAGTGCAGCACAGGACCGTGTCCAGTAACCACGCCCCCGTGCCCCAAGTCTGTTGTAACTTTTTATTCTGGAACCTTGACATGGGGTCGTGCCCCATGGGCACACCCCCATGTTTGCTTTCTGGAAAAAATTGGTACTGACACTTTTAACACGGGACCGTGGCTCCTAAGCACGGGGTCGTGTCAAGTGTTTGTTTTCCAAATTTTTTGTTATTTTAACACACATCTTACACATTTAATCAATTTAACATATTTTTGACACATTGAGGACAATGTGTAATTTAAGTGTGTGGGGGGGGGGGGGGACTCAATAACTTGAATTTGTTTGTCGTAAATCAAGCCTTACACAAAACTCTACTTGGAACCGCTAAAACACCCCACATCTTTTTCAAAAATTTTCTTTGTTTTGTCTTGTTTATAGTTTAAGTTAGAAACCAAGATCTAAAATTTTCAAGTTTTTATAAATTTTACAACCGATAGCGCCGTGATAAAAAACCATGACAATTCTTTGTAAAAAACCATACATTATCGGTCCTTACCAACGAATCCAAGTAAGTAAATCATGAAGGCATTAGGATTTTAAACTCTCTTTTTCATGTTCAACTTTATTTTCTCTTTATCTTCCCACCATAAACAAAACCAACAAAAAAATTCCCCTAGTTAAACACCTTTGAGCCTAAACCTTTCGTTTCAAAACCCGCAAAATATCATTTTGCACAAACCACCCATCACCCCAAAACCAATTTTTATTTTTACACCCCTTGTTTTCAGTAAATGTGGTTCTTTTGAAAATCATATAAAAAGAGGTGACTTAGTTTTATATAAAAAAAATCTCTAGCTATTTGTAATAAATAAGCATAAATTATTGCTTATAAATATGTAGTTTATAACTAAGTCATAAACGAATAAATTTTCAAAAGAAAACTGACATTTTACATTTTCGCCACTTTTCAATAAAACTATACTACCCTTAGCCAAAACCTACCCTTTTTAAAGTACTCTTGATATTTACAAAGATTATGTTAAAAAAGATGAGGTTTGATTACTTGTCAAGCATATGGTAGGAGTAAGTTCCATACCGGTATCAAGCGTTTCACCCATACATCTTCGGCCGAGTGTTGAGTGATCACTTGTGAGGTGTGTGAATTTATATATAGCTAAATGAAATTTTATAAAGGCATGTTATGCCCAAAATATTTATTTTTCTTAAAAAAAAGTTCAAAATAAATCATGACTGTAGAAAATATAAAAAAAGAATAAAAGAACTTCGATTCCCGACACTCTACAAACTAGACCCGAAAACTTCTTCTCTACCAACTCCATTTGGGTGTGTAAGTAACATTAAAGAGTTTTGCTTGAGGACAAGCAAAGATTCAAGTGTGGGAGTATTTGATGTGTTCAAGATACAACATATAAATTACATCAAAAGAGGCATATAATCACCCCTTTTCTAATACTAATGTTGGAAAAAGCTTGTTTTGTTCCTTTTTAATTTACAGGGTCAAAAGAGCTTAAACGCACAAAAGAAGTAAAATAACGGCAAAAACCAACATAAATACAAAAGAAGAGAAGTTGTTACTTCATGCCGACCCTCCAAGCGTCACCTCAAGACCAAAAACAACAATTCAGAAGGCTGACATGGGGCTATGCCAGCTCAGCACGGGGCTGTGCCCAACTCCAGATTCCATGAAGAAAAAGACACACAGATGCAGACTGTCAACATGGGGCCATGTCAAATGGACACGGGGCCGTGGTCAACTCCCAGATTCATAGAATCTTGGATAGTGCAGCAAGTACAAGCAAGTACAATGGGCACGGGGCCGTGCCGTTGACACACGGGGTCGTGTTAGTACAAGTCTAACATTGCAGTTAATGAAGAAGAGAGAGAATGACCAACACGGGGCCGTGTCTGGTGGGCACGGGGACGTGTTGAGGTTCTGTTTTCAGTTATAAATAGGATGGCTTGGTTTCATTTCAACTCATCCCTTGGCAAACCACTTCTCTCTCACTTGCCACCACTCCACCACCACTACAACACCATCATCCACCACCATCATCCATTTTTCCATCTTTAGAGTGTGTGTAGTCTCGGGATCCAAGATTGATTGTAAGAATCTTTGTCAAACAAAGGCCATGCTTGGCTAAATTCTTACATCACTTGGTGAAGATATATCTTTTATGTATTTCTTTTATGATTTCCATCCTTTGGCTACTTTTTAATTGGGTATGTATTAATGACTTTAATAATTAGTTTTTTTATATCGAAGGCGAATTTATTCAAACATTCTTCATATGTTCATTTACTCAACATGTTCATGTCTTTACGGTCTATATAAAGCATGTTAATTAACCCGAAAGGGAGATTAGAAGGGTGGTTTGGGTAATTCTATGTCTCATTCAGTGTATAGATCCTGCGAGAACCTCGTTCAAGCCTAGTGACACCTCACGAGTCCGAGCGGGCATTACCCACCATGGGAGAGGTGCACAAAGCTTGAATCCCTTATTCTTAAACTACTATTAAAAATTTAAACCAACCCCACAAGGACTGTATCCCTGTTGACTCAGAACAACGGGTTGAGGGTGATCGCCGCCTCATAAGGGGGTCCACCATATTTTTCATTAATAACCTACTTAATTATCTTTGAATATTCCGACCTAGTGGGATTGTATCCTTGCTGACTCAAACCACTAGGTTGAGTGCAACGTCCCCTCCAAAAGAGGGGCCTACTACTATAACTAAGATAATCTCTTAAAATGCCCAAAGTGCGGAAATCATCAAAAGGGTACATGAAAGATAAGTTGGATCCAAGTGATTCTTTCTTGTCTATCATTTTTATTTTATTTTTATTTTCTGTTTTTGTCTTTTTATTAGTTTAAAAATCTTTTCTCAAAGTTGGTTCGATTAGACGGTGACGATAAGCCAGTACTAAAAGCTCTTGTGTCCTTGGACGACCTCGGTATCTTGCCATCACTATACTACATCCGCGATGTGTATACTTGCCCTAGCGTGTAGAGTGATAGTGGAATATCGTGTTTTATAAATTTAAAACTTGAAATCAGCGAGTAAAAAGAGCTAAAAATATACAACTCACCCACGCACGTCAATTTGCATATCCTCTTCTCAATGTTGACACTCAGTTACATATTGTTCTATGCCATCCCTGATTATAAATGTTGATAACCTTCACATCCTGAGTATCACTGGAAATCACCAAGAACCACCGGGTATAGCTCAAACATCGCCAGGAGCCCCCATAGGAAAATCATGAGCCACCAATTACACCACTGTGAACCGTGGTCAAACTCTTGGTTTTACTCCCAACTTTCTGTTTTAAGTACCTCTCAATTTTGCTTGTAGGCCCCAGAATAACAGTATAAGTCCGGTTTTATAGGTGAAATGTCGACACACATAAGGGTTATAGGACCCAATACGAGGTGCAAGGCTATACGTTTCGTATGATGCAATACGGGACGTATGATGTGCATGATCATAAGGTTCATAATACAACTAATACGTGCCAACACATGGCTAGACACGTGATACGAGTCGTGATTGGTGTTAGGTCATATGGCATCACGAGAATATGTTAGGATGCACACTCTCCGGGTCCTATTGACTCACAAGGGTCGTATACCCGTACATGCTGTATACCTATACGGGTCGTATGACCTAGTTTGTCCATTTGAATGTTTAGTCCCTCAAGTTGTAATTTGATTGATTTGGTCCCTCAATTCCTAAAACCTCTATTCATTTAGATAATAGAAAATAGGATTTTAAATTTTAGTTGGTATTGGTTGTGTTATCGGTAGGAAACTAGTTCCCTTTTTTGAATGTTGTGTATGGGTCTGTGTTTGTATGTGGGTATGATTTAGTGTCGGCATGATTTGGTTTAATAAGATAATATGCTTGGTACTTGTCTTTATCATTTTAGTGAGGGAATCCGTGATTCCACAAGCTCCACACTTAAGAACATCATAATAGTGGGATAACGTCACAACTTTAACTATCAAATGCATCTGCATTTAATTGTATTTCTAAGAAAATGGTTTCATCAAGATTATGCTTGTCGAAATCTTAATAACTCCATAGGTGCATCATAAATGGTTTCATCAAGATTTTGTTTCGCCTAAATTCCAGAAAATTCTGATTCATTTTATTCTTCTGATGAAATGTTGAACGATGGATTTAATTCAATGATGTCTCCTGAATTGTTCAATGTTTTTACAGGTTTCTTCAGTAGCAGCTCAGGATCTAGTAGGATGTGAAGAGAAGAAAAAAAGATAGAAATTGTGGAAGCTCATCAAAGTGTCGAAAGTGATGGATGAAGAGAATTTATCTAACATAGCAGATAAAGCTTTGATGACTCAGTTCGAAGAGGAAGAGAAAATATTTGAGACAAAGAAGAAAGATGAATCTGTTGGTGAACAAAATGAGAGTGGGAAAATTGAAAAAGAAGAGAGTAAGAAAATTGAAAAGGATGAAAGTGAGAAAATTGATAAAGTTGAGAAAATTGAACTTCAATGCAAGAAGTGCACAGAATCGTGCAAGCCAAATAACTTTGTATAACAACGCTATAGGAGTAACACACCGCCCGTATTCTTGAGGTCATGTTAACTTAATCATAATGGTCTTGCGTTGCGAAGACAAGATTACGCTAGCGAGAATCTTTGGGTTGACATTTATAGTTGCATGCTAGTTATACATTAATTCTTGATAATGATTATGCCATGTGGATTTGTTTAAACTTTTTATACTTATGCTAGTATTAAACTTGTATACTCGCTAATACTTTTTGTATTGAACTATACTTTGAAACGTGTTGCAGGAATTTGATGACAATGATGATGATGAAATCTAGTAGGATTGACTAGAAACACACTTTAAAGTTTTTGTATTGTTGTTGTATTTGTCTCATGTTCCTTGTTGTTGTACTTTGTTTCAAATGTTGTACTTGAATATTTATCAATGAAATGAAATTTGGTTCTATTAAATATTATCGCAAAATAGTGTTATGAAGTCTCTTACAAATCTCGTTTTCGTCTCACTCCAATGTTTTCGCCATCGGTTGGGGTGTGACATGATGGACGGTGGTGGACGGTGGTGGTGGTGGTGGTGATGGACGGTGGTCGATGGTGATGGTGGTGGTGATGGACGATGGTGGGTGGTGGTGTTGAACCCTCCATAGACCTTATAAGATCTTAGAAGTGACTGGGCAAATCTACACCAAGAAGAGCTCGCACAGACGATTTCTTAAGGAAAAATTACAAGTTTTGTCCTTTATCTTTATACCACTTTTCAGGCGGTGTCCTTTTTAACTAATGTTGATAGGCGGTGTCATTTACTAGGTATTTTGTTGCAAGTTTAGTCCTTTACACCCAACACAGTTAAAAAACCTGTTAATTGTTGACAGGCGGTGTCCTTTACTAGGTATTTTTTTTGAAAGTTTAGTCCTTTACCTAGGTATTTTGTTGCAAGTTTAGTCCTTTACACCCAACAATTAACAAGGTTTTTTTAACTGGGTTGGGTGTAAAGGACTAAACTTGCAACAAAATACCTAGTAAAGGACACCGCCTGTTAACATTCGTTAAAAAGGACACCGCCTGAAAAGTGGTATAAAGATAAAGGACAAAATTTGTAATTTTTCCATTTTTTAATGAAACGTCTTCAAAAAAACAAACAGTCAGCAGATAGCAATATCTGCGCGTGGTCTGCACGGCGCAGACAGAAGAGCCTGCACATATCTTTTTTTTAGAAAAACAAACACCACCTTACTATTGTACCCTCCACATAACCTACTATTTTACCAACATAAGGGTATAATTGTAAAATTGCAATTTTCTTTCTCTTTCTTTGTTTCATTTTATTCCAACTTGAAAACACAAAATTAAGTTATGTATTTTCCTTTCTAAGTCAGGATATAATAAGAAGTTTATTTTAGTAGGAAAGTTAGGAAATAATCTTGATCATCTATTAAGTAATTAAAGGCTTAGATTAAATAGGTTGAATTGATAAAAAGGGAGACACATGAGTTTTTTTTAAGGATATTCTTGTCCATCCAATACAATAGTTTCTCTCTACTCTATTCCCACCGTTTTTTACACATTAATAACTCTTTCAAACGACATTATTTTTTTTAATAAAAATTGCACCATAAAAATAAGAGCATTTTTTATCTCTAAAAAAAAACCAAAACCTAAATGCGTAAAACGCTATGGACAAAAAAAAAAAAACACAAAAAATATGTTTTTTCTAAAACGCAATGGACAAAAAACACAAAAATGATGTTTTTTTTTCCCTAAAACGCAATGGACAAATAACACAAAAAATGAGTTTTTTTTTTCTTTCTAAAATGTAATAAAACACAAAAAATGAGTTTTTTTTTCCTAGAACGCATTGGACATAAAATAAAAAAGAATTGAGTTTTTTTTCTTTCTAAAACGCAATGGATACAAAAAGATGAGTTTATTTTTTCTAAAACGTAATGGACAACATCACAAAAAATGAGTTTTTTTTTAAACGTAATAGACTATAAACATAAAAAAATGTATTTTTTTTTTCTAAAACGCAATGGCATAAAAACACAAAATAAATGTTTTTCTAAAACACAATTCTAATACCTAGATCGTAAAACGCAATGATTAACGAATTTCTTCAGATTACTTAAATAGATCGAAGCCGATTTCTTAGGATTTCTTCAATGAATGATGAAATTTAATTGCTAAAACACTAATCAACGTTCAAATCGAACGAATCGAGTAATTCGCTTCAAAATTACGAGATAAAAAATGATAATTTGTATAAAATTAAACTGAGTTTCTTCAAAAAAAAAATTGAAGAACATGTTGATTAAGTGTTTGAATAACTGATTGATCAAGAAATCACAATATGATGTAGCGATTATATAGAGGGAAAATAAATGAAATGTTGAAAATGATTGGTTTTGAAAATACAAGAAAAAGAGAGAGAAGATGAGATGAGATTGACGAAAATGTGAATTGTTTTAAGTTTTTTTTTATGTGACACATATATTCCTGTTATCACTTCCTCTAGTTCTAACCCAAATCAATCTTCTATCATTTTCCTTTCTATTTTTTTTCTTTCCTTAATTTTGGTTGCTTATTATTATTTCCAATATTATTTCCCCTTCAATTATACACACACACACATTACCCTACGTATACAAAAACAACTTTGGGGAATAGTGCCACACAGCTGTGTGGCACTTTCCTATTGGACCATACCATTTTTAATTTAATTTTATTCACAGTTTAAAATTACGCTTTCGTCTTTCGTTTAAAATTACGTTTTTGCCCTCTGCTCAAAATAAAATTATAACTTTGCCCTTGGCTCAAAATTACGCTTTTGCCCTCGGGTAAAAAACTCTTTCTTTATTTTGTTCCCAGTTTAAAATTACGGTTTCGCCCTCCGTTTAAAATTACTTTTTTGCCCCCAGCTTAAAATAAAATGTTTTTTTTTCCTCTAGCTCAAAATTACAATTTCAAAATTATGTTTTTGCCCACGGTTCAAAATAAAATTATGTTTTTCCCCGTAGCTCAAAATTATGATTTTGCTCTCAGTTTAAAATTATGATTTCGCCTCCAGTTCAAAATATAATTACGATTTTGCCCTCTGTACAGACATACATGTTATGAGAGAGAAATATTTGGCTTATTGCCCCGCAACGCGGGCGGGGCAAAAACTAGTTATTATACATCTATACATAATACGCGTATCACTCTTTTAAGATATTCTAAATCCCTTATCTGTCTCCAGATCCAAAAACTCGTCAAAAATTTTCATCTCTTGAACAACAAAAACCCAAAAGGGTTTCTTTGATCTATACACACACATTCAAAATCACCCTTTTCTACATAGTTCTTGTTCATTAGTCATCATCGATCTCTTGTTATCATAGATCTATTCATTGATTTCATCGGTTCATAACTATCTTTTTTGTCCACAAGATTCTACACGCTTCATTCTGTTCATTTATACCACTAACTCATCCAAGAAAGTTTCAATCTTTTCTTGGTGCACCCTTTTCTTGATTTGTGTTCTTGATTGGTAGATCTGTAATTTAATCTTTCTGGGGTTGTTTTGTTGGTTGCCTGTAAGGTGTTTGATGCTTTGCCGCAGTGATGCAGACTGATCAGAGAAGAAAGGTAAAGTTGTTATTTTGATGTTTGATGAAAAGGGTTATGTTTTAATGTTGTAGGGATCTGTAGAGGTTGATTTTTTTCTAGTATAATTTGCATTATATGTGATAAACAAATAAAGAAACTTATCTTGAAAAATCTTACTTGTAGCACCCTATTGGTAGGGTCTAGGGTGGGTGGGATGAAGGCAAACCTTATATGTGATTAAAAGTTTTAGATCATCTAATGTTTCAGGATCTGTGGATGTCGATTTTGTTATAATATAGTTTGCATTACATGTGACAAACAAACGTACCGAGTAAAATCTCTAATGTTTTGAGTCATCTAACGTTGTAGGGATCTGCGGAGGTCGATTTTTTCACCGAATATGGTGAAGGAAGCCGGTACAAGATAGAGGAAGTGATCGGTAAAGGAAGTTACGGTGTTGTGTGCTCTGCATACGATACTCATCTTGGTGAGAAGGTAGCAATAAAGAAGATAAACGATATATTCGAACATGTTTCCGATGCGACTCGCATCCTGCGCGAAATCAAGCTTCTTCGGCTCCTCCGGCATCCGGACATTGTCGAAATCAAGCACATCTTGTTACCACCTTCCAGAAGAGAATTCAGAGATATATATGTGGTGTTTGAGCTTATGG
Organism: Helianthus tuberosus; assembly: GCA_030545235.1. NCBI lineage: Eukaryota > Viridiplantae > Streptophyta > Magnoliopsida > Asterales > Asteraceae > Helianthus > Helianthus tuberosus. The sequence continues at coordinate 135,788,843 of CM060363.1, forward strand.
AATCTGATCTGCATCAGGTTATCAAGGCTAATGATGACTTGACACCAGAACATTATCAGTTCTTCCTTTATCAGCTTCTTAGAGGATTGAAATACATACATACAGGTTATTTATATATACTATGGTTATTTTATGTATATGTTAATTGTTATGCATTTTGGTATTGAATTTGTTTTTTTTTTGCAGCAAATGTTTTTCACAGAGATTTGAAGCCAAAAAATATATTGGCAAATGCCGACTGCAAACTCAAGATCTGTGACTTTGGTCTTGCTAGAGTCGCATTCAACGATACACCCACTGCAATATTCTGGACAGTATGTCGCTAACTCGTCTAAAATATAGTTTATCGTTGAAGATAGGACCCGTTTTATTAGCTTTATTTTGGGGATTATGGCCCGTGATTAGAGGTGCACAAACCGGTTTGGTTAACCTAACCGCCAGCTAATTTTTCATTTTTGTTTTAACCGGTTATTACTTTAACCAGTTCGGTTAATAACCGGTTATTTTCAGATTTTTTTTCTTTTTTTCAGTGTTTTTCTCGGTTAACCGGTACATCGGTTAAAAATCGGGGTAAAAATAACCAGTTATTTCTAATAAAAACCCTAACCTGCGGTTAATAAAATGACCACTAATCAGAACCTCCTCGATCAGTTATTAACGAGTTACGATTATTTAACCGGTTATTTTGTGCACGTCTAACCGTGATAGCTGTTCTATATTCAGTTATACATTTTATTAAACGTAATCTGAATCGACCCATTGAAGAACTTATGGTTATTTGATTTGTTCACAGGATTATGTTGCAACAAGATGGTACAGGGCTCCAGAATTGTGCGGATCATTTTTCTCTAAGGTAAACGAGGCAGTATGTAATGTTGGATTTTTGCTTTAAATTTAATCGATTTGGTGATACCGTTGATTCGGTATCGGTTCCCGGATAGAAACACTTGGATTAAATTACTCGTTTTTTCGCAGTACACACCGGCTATAGATACGTGGAGTATTGGTTGTATTTTTGCGGAACTTTTAACCGGAAAGCCACTTTTTCCCGGGAAAAATGTGGTGCATCAGTTGGACCTCATGACTGATCTTTTGGGGACCCCATCACCTGAAGCTATAGCCAGGGTCTGTTTGTTTGCTTTACAACACACAACACACACATATATATATATATATATTATATTTATATTTGCGTTATTAATGTTGATGTAATCCGATCAGATAAGAAATGAGAAAGCCCGGAGATACCTAAGCAGCATGAGGAAGAAGAAACCGATCCCTTTTTCACAGAAGTTTCCGAATGCAGATCCTCTTGCCCTTTGTTTACTAGAAAGAATGCTTGCGTTTGAGCCTAGAGATCGTCCTACTGCCGAGGAGGTAATATCTTTACTTTATTTTTTAATATCACATATACCCAACACAAAGTTATACTGACTTTTATATTTATGACATCAGATATATACCCATCCTTTATGTTAATATTATAAAAAGTTGGATTTAATGAAATCGGTGTATTTGATATTTAATTTTTTTGTTAGTAAATATGATATCTTTCAAGTTTTTAGCGATATATAGGAATTCTGGCCTCTTCTGTTGTATAAAAGATTTCATTTTTTAAAAGGTACTTATTTTGCATAATTGTATCAGGCACTTTCGGATCCCTATTTCAAGAATTTGGCTAAGGTTGAGAGGGAACCTTCTGCTCAACCGGTAACTAAAATGGAATTTGAGTTTGAAAGAAGAAGAATTACAAAAGATGATGTTCGCGAATTGATTTATAGAGAAATTCTTGAATATCATCCCAAAATGCTGAAAGAATACTTGGATGGCGCTGAACCAACTAGCTTCATGTATCCAAGGTGCGGTTTTTTTATTTATTTATGTATTATTTTTTATTTTTGGTGAATGAAAGATGGGATGGTTTAATCGGGCCAATGTATTGTACGTGTTATGTTTGGTCGTTGAGATCCACTTTGTCCATTACTCCATTTTTATGGTTTTGTATGGATGGATATATTGCGTCAAATATTTTTACAAAAAGCTATATCATTAGAATAATAATCTAATATTATTAAAGTTGTTTAATTTAAAATACAATTTTGCTGACTTTTTGACCTTTTTGACACGTTTTATCGTTAGCTGATTTTGGACTGTAACATTTCATTTCATATGCAATATGTCAAAATTGTCACCTCTGTCATATTTGTTTGATATGTAAAAACAAACATTATATGCCAAATCTGTCTTTTTACTTGTTTTTATCTGTATTTTACTTGAAATTATCGTATTAAGTGGCAAAATTGGTCGGTCGGAACGGTAAAGTCAGGTTTCAAGTGGATTCGAACAAGGTAACCAAGCGATGGTAAAATTGGGTTGGGTTATCTCGTCAATATCATTGTCTTTTTCTTAATTTTTTTTAATAAAAATGTATTAATATATAATTATGCATATAAACTATCTTTTTTCTTGATTCTCTTTTTTTTTTGTCTTTATAGTGCTGTTGACCAATTCAAGAAGCAATTTGCTCATCTTGAGGAACATTATGGCAAAGGTACAACAGCTGCACCTCTAGAGAGGCAACAATCTTCATCATTACCAAGGTAATATATACTTATAGTTACAAAAATCATATTACTCCGATAATATACTATTTAACTCATTAAAATAAATAACCAGTTTATATTTTAAATTATTCTTTTTGAGTTTACCTTGTAAAAAAAATAAGTAATAAAGGTAAACGGGCGGTTTCAAGTTACAAGCCGTGAACTGAACCATAAAGCGCGTTTTTTACAAACTCTAAACCATACCGAACTGTACAGTTGAGCTGATTTAGCACGGATTTGGTCGGTTTCAACGGTTTATAAACACCCTTATCAATAACTAGCCTTAAAAGTGATGGTTTTTTTAGTTCTTAAGTTGGTTAGTTTTTGGGTGCAGGGCTTGTGTATTATATCCAAAAGAAACCGCTGCGCAAGGTACAGTAGAAGTTACAAATGGTCTATCGAAATGCTCAATAAAAGAAGTTGGGAAGCAGCAATACATGACTAACCCAATGCCAATGACCAGACTTCCTCTACAAGTTCCTCAAAGCATCCAAGGTTTGATCATTCATGCACCATTTTAATAAACACTTTGTTTTTGTTGTAGAAATATTTACATATATAAATATGTTCATAATATACATATATTTTGATGAACCCTTTGTTTTTTAAAACAATTATTTTAATTTAAATAGATATAAACGTCAATTATATAGATATATTTGATTGTAAATTGAGACCCACGTTGAAGTCATGTTCCGTAAGAACAAAACTTCACAATTCTATTTGTATTATGTATTAACATGATACAACAATAAATAACAATTAATATTTGAAATTGGTAGTAATGCATAAGAAATTTTTTACAGTATTCCTGTTATACTATTAACACTTGGCATTTCTAAAAATAACACTTGAAATTTTTTACAGTATTCCTGTTATACATCTTAGTTTTCATCATTTATTTTTACAGGAGGAAGTGCTGCGAGGCCTGGCAAAGTAGTTGGTTCCGTCATGCGTTACAACACCAATAATGAAGCTATTGAACAACAACGAAGGGTCGGCAGGAACAACCCGGTAGCCGCCCCGACCCAATTCCCACTTCCCGCCTCTTCCTACCCTAGAAGATCATCCTCATACGCCTGCAAAAACGATAAAGTAGAAACGAGCATCGAAGTTCCCGGAAACGGGCTACAATCTAGACCTCCATACATTCCAAGAAAAGTTGCTGCTGCTCAAAGCGGGCCGGGTAGTCAGTGGTATTGATTTCTGAAACAGGCCTTGGGGTACGCGCCAAGGCATAAGGGCTTTGCCGGTAAGGAAATGGACCATACTAGCACCCCGAAAGGGTTAATCGGGAAGCTTTGTTGGGTATATTTGTCATCTTAATTAGCTTCGGGTTTGGACCTATTGATGGAATTTGTGAAGATATTAAAAAAAAAAAGACTATGAAGCAGCTAACAGGCTAATAACGACTCTCTTGATTCACTAATGTTTTGACTTGTAAAAATTAACTCTTGTTGAAGATTTTTAATTGTATCTTTGTAATAATATGTACTTTGTTTGAAGAACGTGAATATTCTATTCTATTTTCTTGGTTGCATTCGTTGATTTGATACATAGATGGTTTATCCATAGAAACGAGTTCAGCTTAATGTGTTCTACCCAAAACATATGTGAATTTCGTTGCAAAAGAAATTTCCCAATTTCTTGCGTTTTAATTAAAGGTTGACAATAATGGTTATCTTGAAATGCTGTCAAGTTTGGTGGCTTTTTTGAATTCTTACAAACATTATAACGTGAATACGAAGTAATAGAATTTTGTCAAAGTTTTTTTAACTAATATGAAAAGGGTCGTTTTATTTCCACATCCCCTATAATCTTATTTTCACATCCCTATATCTATACGGGCCGTATAGAATGTTTATGCACAAAATTTTATGCGGTGGAATGTTTTTTTTTTTTTTTGTTTTTATATGTATACGGGACGTATAGTTATATACTGGCAGTATACATATTTGCATAATTTTGTTTCGAAGGTTTGCCAAGGGTTTTTAGTTTTGGAATCTGTATACGGGCCGTATTATGTTATACGGCCCGTATAGCTCGTATAGAAAAGTTAACTTTTTTGTTGCAATCAGGAAACCGTTTAGTAAATTTTTGTATTTAAAATAGTGTTGTATATATCGGATTATGTTACGAGTTTTTAGTTAAACGTATTTATTATGTTTAATAAGTTTCCTTTTTGTAAAACGATAAATATGTATAGAAAAGTTAATTTTTTGTTGCAATCGGGAAACCGTTTAATAAATTTTGAAAATTTTAAAATAGTGTTGTATATATCGGATTATGTTACGAGTTTGTAGTTAAACGTATTTATTATGTTTAATAAGTTTCCTCTTTGTAAAACGATAAATATGTATAGAAAAGTTAATTTTTTGGTGCAATCGGGAAACCGTTTAATAAGTTTTATAAATTTTAAAATAGTGTTGTATATATCGGATTATGTTACGAGTTTGTAGTTAAACGTATTTATTATGTTTAATAAGTTTCCTCTTTGTAAAACGATAAATATGTATAGAAAAGTTAATTTTTTGTTGCAATCGGGAAACCGTTTAATAAGTTTTATAAATTTTAAAATAGTATTGTATATATCGGATTATGTTACGAGTTTCTAGTTAAACGTATTGATAATGTTTAGTAAGTTTCCACTATGTAAAACGATAAATATGTGATATGATTATGATAAACTACGACAACAATTATTAAACAAACAACTTAACATCTAAACATAAGATTAATATTTATAATGTTTTACATCTAAAAAAAAAGATAAACTTTTACAAAGTTTCAAACGTAAAATAACAAAAAAATAATAATAATACAATAAGCAGCTACGGCGGTGGTGGTGGTGGTGGTGCAGCGCCAGCTCGTGGAGGTAGGGGCGCGGCAGAATGCATAGCCACAATCGCCTCGACCATCCACTGTACATCCTCTCTCACTGCAGCTAAATCCCCTCTGACTGCAGCTACAGCTGACTCGACCTGAACGAGTCTCTCCTCCACCCCCGGTGGAGGCATCACACGCTGTCTCACGCTGCGTCAAACGTACGGGCGATCACCCCGTAACTCCTCCTCAACTATCTGTGATTGATCGGCAGTATGAGCGACCCCCTCTCCGTCGCCTCCCTCTCCGTCGCCTCCCTCTCCCACGCCCTCGCCCTCGCCTCACTCTCCCTCGTCTCCCTCCTCATCACCACCCTCTCCACGGGGTCCCTCACCCACACCATAAGCCCAAACCAGCTGCCCTCCCTCGACCTCGCGAGCCAAACCCATCGATAGGGCTGTGTCCCTCCCAACCCTGTCAAGCTGGCGTGTCTGCGTCATATCACTTGCCACCTGCGGGGACAGGAGGCGCAAGTAACCCTTCGCCAGACGGGTGACGAAGGCCCCACAGCTGATGTGGGTAGAGGGTCGCTTAAAAGCGTACTCGGCGAGATATGCGGCCAACTTGTACGCCAAGTTGGCCCTCTCGCCGGTAAGTAAGTCGTGCAAGAAGAATAGGTCACTTTGGGTGACCCATTCCCTGCTATCATGACGACCGGCGATCGTCACGGCGATACACCGATGTAGGTATCGGTGTAACGGGTCGTAAAGATCAGTCGCCCGTGCCTTCGGGGATCGCTGATTCGGTTTCGCGAACTCCCCGAACCCAATACTGCGCCAATACGGCCACAACACGTCAGTGGACGTGCTGACTGGCGCATCAAAAAATGCGCGTGGCCTTGAGTCCTCCTGTGAGTACAGACCCAAGGCAACAGCGAACTGAGGAAGTGTCATCCTCTGAGTCTTGCCGCAAATAGTAAAAGTTACGGCGTCTGTCGTCAAAAAATGCTGAAAACCCCCACCCCGGGTGTCCGTAAATGTAAAGGTAGATAAAAACTCTAAAGTAATCTCCCTGTGGGCCCGCTCTGCGGCGGCATCAAATAAGCGGTCCCACGCAGAGTTAGCTGGCATGAGCTCCCGGACCCGACCGATCGCTCCAATATCTGTCAAAAACTGAAAATCTATGGTCCGAGGCGCATCCAGCACCATCTCCCGTAATTTTCCCAAAACCCTATAGGCAACCGTACCGCTGGCACAGCCTTTGTCGGTTCACTTTATTCTATACGGGCCGTATAACCTTATACGGCCCGTATCAACCATGTGAGAATAAGATGATACCATGTGGATTTAATAGGACCCTATGAAAATCATACTAATTTCATGTTAGACGACTTGAATTTTACTTGAATTCGAATCTCGGGAAAAGATCAATTAGGAAGTTTATTTTGGCTAGGAAGTGTAGGAAGCAATAGGATTAGGACATGTGGCAACATTTAAAATAAAGAAAAAGGGTATTTCAGTCAATCCAACCCTTTCTTCTTCTTTTTCAAAACCCAGTAACTTCAAAACCCACCATTTTCAAAACCCACCATCTTCAACCATTTCTTCACTTTCTATCTCAATAATCACTACATTATAGTGCGATTTTCATCACCAATCAATGATTCAAACACCCGATCAACGTGTTCTTCAACTTTTTTTTGAAGAAAACACAGTTTAATTTCATACAAAATCTCGTTTTTTCCGGTGATTTTGAAGATAATCACTCGATCCGTTCGATTCGAGCGCTGATAAGTGTTTCAATCATTCAAAATTCGTCAATTGTTGAAGAAATCACTTCGATCCATGTAAGAAATTCTTTAATTTCATTTTTACGATCTGGGTTTTTGATTTAGTCATTGCGTTTTACGATCTTGGCGGGGGTCCGGGGGCAGCGCCCCTGGTGGGGTCCAATGGGCAGAGCCCCTGGCTGGGGTTGAGCTCGGAATTTTTTTTTTTCGATTAAATTGCTGTAATAAAAATGCATCAGAAAAATTACTTTTCTGTAAATTGCCTCTGGAAACTGCATTGGTTCAGACAGTTCACATCACAGACAATTCACAGCACAGACAAAACTATTGTCATGGTTCAATGCGTTTTAGAGAGAACACTTTCTTTGGTGTTTTTAGGCCATTGCGTTTTAGAAAAACACATTCTTGAAGTGTTTTTGGTGCATTGCGTTTTAGGTAAAACACTTTTTTAGGTGTTTTCAGTCCATTGTGTTTTACAGAGAACACTTTCTTTTGTTTTTTAGGCAATTGCGTTTTAGAATTAGTCATTTTTAAGTGTTTTCTGGCCATTGCGTTTTACAAATAAGACATTTCTTTGTGTTTTTGGTGCAATGCGTTTTAGGTAAAACACTTTTTTATGTGTTTTCAGTCCATTGCGTTTTAGAAAACAGACATTTTAAGTGTTTTCTGGCCATTGCGTTTTAGAAATAAGATATTTGTATGTGTTTTTGGTGCATTGTGTTTTAGGTCAAACACATTTTTATGTGTTTTTAGTCCATTGCGTTTTAGAAAGTACATTTTCTTTTGAGTTTTTAAGCTATTGCGTTTTAGAAATAAGACATTTCTTTGTGTTTTCTGGCCATTGCGTTTTACAAATAAGCCATTTCTTTGTGTTTTTGGTGCATTGCGTTTTAGAAAAATGTCATTTTTTGTTTTACGATACTGGGGGTTTTTCTATTGCGTTTTACGCAACTGGGTTTTAAATTTTTTTTCAAAATATAGCAATAGTATACTCGTTTTAAAGATAAAAAAAACGCTCGTTTTTTGGTGCAATTTTTATAAAAAAATAATGTCGTATGAAAGAGTTATTAACGTTTAAAAAAGGGGGGGGGGGGAATTGGAGGAGAGAGAAACTATTGGCTTGGATTGACTAGAATGCCCCTGAAAAAAGTCACGCGCCTCTTTTCTTACTTTCAATTTCCCTGATTTAATCTTAGCCCTTGATTAACTAAATGGATGGTCAAGATTACTTTCTAGACTTCCTAGCCAAATAAACTTCCTATTGTATCTCCACCCTTCGAATCTAATACTAATAAAAGAATCATGTTAATGCCAAATGACATTCTCATCTTAAAATTATATCTTAATGCCATATGGCATTCTCTCCTTTAATATTATTATTAAAAATCTTCTTATTATTATTATATCATATTAATATACAATTTATTAATTTATACACAACAACAAATAAATACATATTGTTATTATATCATATTAATATATATCCAATTTATTAATCTATAGATAAGTATAAATAAATACGTAATACATAAAAATATTTATCTTATACTATTATATTATTTTATTTATTTATTTATTTATTTTTATTTTCATATGTGACATTAAATTTTATTATTTTTTAGTCATTGCTAATCAAACCAAATTAGGTTCTATACTTGTAGACCTAGATTGTCTAATCTAACCAAATAATTTTCTTGCGAATAACTACACACAACCTTTTAAGTTCACATTATTTGAGCGATGATATAAATTAACGAGGTGGGTTTTATTTGGATTAAAAAAAAAACAATAATCAAATAAGTAAAAAGACAAAAATGCCCATCATTAATCTAACTTTTTGATAAAGTTAATGGGCTGGATGAAAATGACAAAAAAAAAAAAAAAATGCAAAACTCAGTAACAAATGAGAAAAATTGTTATTGCTATTGTTATTATTATTAAGTCTGTCCAGAATGTGATTCTATAACCCAGTCACAAAGAATCGGACGATCTGTGAAATCTAACCGTTGGATCATCTTGATTTTTGTATACAAGTCTTATCATCACTCTAAACGGTGGAAATGTAAAATAGAGCTGATAAACTCGAGATTTAAACTCGTTTTCATAGCAGCTCGTATTTGCATTTTTATAAAAACACAACCCCTTAGAATCGATTTTCCCGGAGATCTGACCGTTGGATTGAGCTGAAATTTTTACTGTAGCTTTCTGGCATATGGATCTATAATACCACCGAAGGAAATTCCGATCAGAGGCCGGGAACTAATGTTTTGAAACTGAACAGTTTATAACAAATTTCTTGTACTAAAATTAGGAAGTTGATGGTGTTGTATGAATGGTCTAATGGTATTGCATGTGCAATCTATGACAAGAGAAATTTTCATGATGCTTGATGTTGTGAACTAGGAAGGTACACATGAATTACTTGTACATTGTGCTTTAGATATGGTTCGCACGCCAAGTGTTTGATAAAATGTCTAGTAGATGATTATAAGTGAATTTGCATGTAACCACTTGCTCAACATGAATGGAATGTAAAATACGATGTAATTTGTGATTTTCATATGAATTGGTTGAATACGTGCATTAAAAGCTTGTACTAGGAGCTTAGCACGTGGTATGTCCGCCATGTGTTTAAATATATGCTTGATGTAATTCAATAAGTGAAATTTTGTTTCTTATGGGATATTCGAACTTACTAGCAAGCAACCATATTAGAACATGTTGAAATGACACCGTGGAAATGAAATGAGTGTAATTTAGAAGGTGGCTTAATTTAACCGAAAAGTAAGTGGATATAGAATATGAATGTGAAATGAATGCAATTTAGAATGTTTGTATGTGCTAATAATGTGGTAACCATAATGACATGGAAGTATAGGATCATGTCAAGGTGGGTGGAAGCATGGAAGGCTAACAGAAAGGATGCGAGGAAGCAAGTACGAAACGAACGCTTAAGGTAAGTGATTCTAAGACTCACTTCAAAGTATGTATTTATGTAATTGTTGTACCTATTTGTTTAAATTGGGATAATGGTAGTGTAAGAGGAAAACATAATCTTGGTTAGATGTTATATGTTTAATTTGAAGCAAATCATGGCAGGCCTGATCGAGCGGGACTCGAAACAGGTCAATTTTGGCTGCAAACACAAAACAACAGCATTTGGCCATAAGCTATGGCAGTTGGCCATAACTTAAGATGTGTGGATTCTGCTTCGGCAGAAAGTCCCAGTCGTAAGCTACGGCAGGTAAGCCGTAGCCTACGGCAGGATTGATATGGGCAATAGGAGGATGTCGTAAGCTACGACATGTGGACCGTAGCTTACGACAGGTTCAGGCCACAACCCAAAAACCTTGTTTTTGGTCTCTTGCACATTCAAAACCTCGTGGAAACGTTCTGAGGCCCTGTTAAAGTCCCGAAATGCGATGTAAAGTTTTCTAAACTGAAAAAGTTAAATCACGTCATGTCAGAATATTCGAATTATGAGTATGAGTAAAAATTAAGAAGTAATGTAATAGAAGGTGGATTTGGATGTTGGGGTTTGGGTAAGGATGGAACTAGTACCCGTGTACGAATAAGAGACGAATAATAAATGTGGACATGTTTTTGTGAGTTATATGTAAGTGTCTAATTAAGACTTGTGTGAACAAATGTGTTAGAATTTATTACAGGTGTGAAAAGGACGAAACTTGTACATAGGCATGTTATAGATAGATAGTTGTGTGCATGTAAAAGTATGATATTTGAATACGAATAAGTGAATGTGATTTGTATGTATATATGCAGATTTAGAACTGTAGCATGTGTAAGTAGTGTGAACTTGTATGTAAGTATATATGATTGGAACACGTATGAACGTACATAGATATATGAAAGCGTATACGCGTGTTGTAATCTAATGATTGTAGACCACTGGTATACGTTTATGTGAAGATGTGGGTATTCAAGATGTTCGAGATTATGTATTCCTAACCATGTTATTATTAAGAATGAAATGAAGTGCAGGTATGGGAACGTCGGACTCTCGAGGTATTGATGTCAGACTCGAGTGAATAAAATTGAGAGGATGTTTCAATGGAATACCTTATGTAGTTAGAATGTGATATGGCCTTTTAAGTATATGTACTAAATTATATATGATCTCACCATTTACTAATGCGTCGGTTATTCCTATGGTGACCGTAGGTTACACAGACAACATTATCATCATGAAGAACAAGCGGTTAAAGATCGAGATAAAGAGCATGGATTGTACGGGAGGGTAGTCACATAGATTGTATTTGCATGTTATTCTTGATACGGTAATTTAGAATGAATAATGTTTTTGTTTAAAAAGAGTCGTTTTAAATGCTTTTCAAGAATGTCAGAGTATTGATGTGAAAGAAATTTTATGGTTCGTATTTTCCGTTGCGTATTTATGATAAAAACGTGTTAGGGTCTTACATTATTATTATTATTATTATTTTCATTATTATCATTATCATTGTCATTATTATTATCATTATCAATCATCAATCAATATATTAAAAAACCAAGCCAATGAATACTGCTTGGTCCATTAAGAAGTTGCCACGTGACAATTTCTTTTTATTTTGTTTTTTCTGGTACGGTTCTGTTCGGTATCGGTACATGAAGGTAAAAACCGGCACCAACCTGGTACAGAAAACGTTAAAAGTCGACACCGAATTGATATTGAAATTCTTTTAGTTCGGAAAAATTCGATACCGCTACCCGATACCATTTGCTCATTGCTGATCACGGGTACCGTACGAACAACAGCGGTATCATACAACTTTTTTATGTTGATTTTCTTCAACTTTCAATGATTTCATCTTTTAGTTTTAAGGGTAGGGATAAGCTCAGTGCTAACCGTACTGAATCGGTACTGGTACCGAAAATACCGGTTACGGTACCGGTATATGAAGGTAAAAACCGGTAGCGAACCAGTACCAGTAACGCCAGAAGTTGGTACCGAATTGGTACTTAAGATCTTTCAGTTCGGGAAATTTGGTACCGGTACGCAGTACGATTTGCTCATCTTTGACCACGGGTTTCATACGAACAACATCATTATCATACAACTTTTTTGGTTGATTTTCTTTCGGTTATATTTTAGTGTTTTTTCTACATTTTCTTTTTATTTTTCTTAGCGGTTCCGTGCGCAACGTGATTTAGTGATTTCAAAACACATGTAAACACATATTAAATAACAAAAGAAGTTCGCCGCATCGCGACGATGATGATAAACCTAGTTATATTTATACACAACTTTATATTCTTATACCTTCAACGCTTTAATCATTTAAACTAGGAATTCCCAAAATCATATGAACCTATAAATCTCCATTCCATCATATTCGCTGAATTCGTTTTATTCATTTATTCATAATTATATGTTATACTAGGTTATAACCCCGTGTATTACACGGGTTGACTAAATAAATTTTATATACTAAATAATAAAACAATATATCTTTAAAAACCTCATTTATTGTACGGGTTGAATAAATATAATTTTATATATTAAATAATAAAAAGTTATATCTACAAAACCATATTGTACGGGTTGAATAAATGAAATTTTAAATACCAAATGAAAAAAAAGTAATATCTTTAAAAGTACGTGTATTACATGAGTAGAATAAATGTAATATTTTTTACTAAATAATAAAATAATACATCTTTAAAAAACCCCATTTATTACACGAGTTGAATAAATGTGATTTTATATACCAAAAAATAAAAAAATTACATCTTTAAAAATATGCGTATTACACGGTTTGAATAAATGTAATTTTCTGTACTAAATAATAAAAAATATATATCCCTAAAAACTTCGTGTATTATACGAATTGAATAAATCTATTTTTATATATCAAATAATAAAAAGTTATAAGTTAAAAAACCTAATGTTATATCTTAAAAAACCTCATGTATTACATGGGTCTAGTAAATGTAATTTTGTATAGTGAAAATAAAAATATTTAATATATTAATACAAAGTTTGGTTTTCGAGATAAAAATAGATTATTCTGTTGTTGCAAAATTTGTTAACGAAGTCTCAATAAATGTAACCATTTATTTAAAACTCTGTAAATATATAAATGATAAATAATATTAGTTAATTTTGTTTCAAGTTTCGTAAAATCTATTTGATACCAAACTAAACAAAATATTCAAATATATAGTTAAGACCAAATTAGATAACTAAGTTTGAATTTGAAGTAAATAGATAAATATAAAAGTAATAATTAATTGAGTTATTACTGTTTTCGTCCCTGTGGTTTGTCAAAAAATCACTATTTCAGTCCATTAGTTTTAAAATTGCGATTTCAGTCCCTGTAATTTCACTTTCGTAACCATTTCTGTCCCTGTGGTTTCCTTTCGTAACAATTTCAATCCATTATTCTGTTAAGTATAGGGACTGAAATAGTTAATGAGGTGGACTGAAATAGTTACGAAAGTGAAACCATAGGGACTGAAATCTCAATTTTTAAACTAATTGACTGAAATAGTGATTTTTGACAAACCACAGGGACGAAAACAGTAATTAACTCTAATTAATTCAGATAAATAATATTATAAATGAGAATGAGATTAAACTAAATAATAATTATCCATAAGTTATTAAACTAAATAATATTTAATAGGAGGGTTATCTATAATTAATTAAAAATAATAATTATCTATAAGAGATTGCCTAATATGATGACAAGTGTCCTCAAAGTGGTTTCTTTTATTATATAGTATAGATATGTTATAGGATAATTTTTGGAATTTATTTTCAAAATGCTGCAACTTGTCTAAATTTGTTCTTTGGCTATCTTCGCAACATGTGAATAGGGGTGAGCAGAAAACCGAAATAATCGAACCGTAACCGAAATAATCGAAAAATTCGGATCGAAAAAACCGAACCGAAACAAAAACCGATGGTTCGGTTTTCGGATTTTTAATAACCGAAAATATCGGTTCGGTTTTCGGATAATCATTTTCAATAACCGAAAATAACCGAACCGAACCGACAAGTTTTAATAGTATACCAAATCTATATATTTTTATACAGTAAATTGTTATTTTAGTCCCTGAGTTTTTGTCTAAATTGTCATTTTAGTCCAAATAGTTTTTTTTCTTCTCTGGGTCCCTGACTTTTCCTTTTTTTTTGTTGCCATTTTGATCACATTGTCTAACTTAGTTTAAAAACCAAGTTATAATCAGAGGTATTTTTGGCATTAAATTAGTATGAGGTTTATATATTATGTTGTAAAGTACCCCTGGTTATCACTACACAACAGTTATGCCAAAAATACCCCTGGTTATAACCATATTTTATACTGAGTTAGGCAATATGATCAAAATGGCAAGAAAATGGAAAAGTCAGGAACCCAGAGGAGAAAAAAAATATTTGGACTAAAATGGCAATTTGGACCGAAACTCAGGGACCAAAATGACAATTTACTCATTTTTATATTTAAGTTGTTTAAGTGTTTACCCATGCTACTAACAATTATTAATTTTATTTTTGTTTGTTAAATATTTATAATAAGAACATTACCATGTTTATTTTTCATTAAAATTATCAATTGTTTACAAGAACTAACAAAGTTTAATATAAAAGTTAAATGGTTTTCAAAGTATTATAAAAGAAAACGTCTTAACAAAAACTTTGGAGAAACATTTAAAATAGATTAGAAAGTTAGGTTTATGTGAATAATATTAATTTAAAAGACTAAATATATTAACAAGATTCTTAAACTTTGAATTATACTTTTAAGTTTTGAATCTTACAAAATTTATTTCAAAAACCAAAAAAACCAAAAAAACAAAAAAACCGAACCGAACCGTTGCTAAAACCGAAATCATCGAAACTGAAAAAACCAAAACCGAACTTTCGGTTACGGTTTTGGTTTTACCCAAAAACTGAACCGAACCGAACCGTGCACACCCCTACATGTGAGCACTCATAGCTCATTTTTTCATTTTATGTTTTGGGGTGTATCATGTATTCAAATTCAATTTCAAATTCTATTATTCAACCATGTGAATTCATTCATGCCTATATGTTAATTATGCTATGTGTTAAATGTATTCTAGCATTTCTGATATTTAAGCGTCTATGATATTCTAGCATTTGGGATTCTAGCATTAATTAACAACACAAAGCCTATGAAAGTAGATAATAATGCTATTGGAATGACCAACAGCACAAAGGAATTCACTAATACTAAACCTTAAACCCTAAAGCTAAAAACAAAACCGCACAAAAATAAGTAAACAATACCTCCTCATTGAACAATAACCAAAAATATCGGAACCTTAAACCCTAAAGCTAAACCCTATGCTAAAACCTAAAAACAAAACCTTAAAGCTAAACCCTAATGCTAAACCCTAATGTTAAACTCTAAAGCTAAACCCTAATGCTAAACCCTAAATAATAATGTTAAACACTAATACTAAACCCTAAAGCTAAAGCTAAACCCTAACCCTAAATACTCGAGCTAAATATTAAAACTAAAACTAAGGAATTCACCTCAATCATAGATGTACAATACTTGTTTTTTAATTTTTAAACATGTATATACGCATACGCAGAGTTAAAATATTGACAATATACATATGTGTATAAATCCCCCCCCAAAAAAAAAAACTGCTAGAAAAACTCTATTTTTTCCAAAAAAAATTGCTTTTTTTTTGCATTTTTTCCTAGGGAAAATATGTGGTCCAAAGTATTTTTTAAGTTTCTCAATTAGTCTAGTGCTTCCCACACGATCCTAACCCTATAGGAATCCTAAGTTTCTCAATACAGGTTCATTCACAATGTGTTATAACAATTTATGTTTTAAGAAGGACAAGTATTTGTGTAATTATTGACGTTGTGTTTTATTAGGTATTGTTCATCACGATGTATTATACTAGTTATGATTCACGAATGACATGTCTTTATATTTTCTTAACGTTTTGTTTAAAGTTTTTGGGGTTTTTAACGATGTGTTATATTCACTACTAGAAAACTGCTATTATTCCTACCAAAATTTCCTACGCATTTTCTACGAACGAAAATGCTGACACATTTCCTACGAAATTCCGACGTATAAGAAAGGGTCTTAGTTTTGTGACAAAAAAGCGACAAATTGGTTTGCGTATGAGAATTGTCAGAAAATTCCGACAGATCTCCGAAGAAGTTCGTTTTCATTTTAATCATCAATCGGAAATTCGTAGGAATCGTTATACGTAGGAAAAGTATTGGGCCGGAGAGCTGGACGTTAATAGTCTTCAGGGATTTGAGTTTATTTATGAAAAATCAAGAGAAATATTTGTAAGTTATCTTTATCGTTTTTGAATAATTAGAATGTTAGCGTATTAAGTTTTAGTACAACAACTAACAATTTGTTTCCATAAATTGTAGTTACGGTACAGAAGTGATATGATCAAGTTACATGGGTCGGATCTCAACCAACATCCGGATAATCTTGATGTGTGGGCGCGAGTGACAGGAGATAAAAAGGGCCGGATGTTCGGGGTAGGATCTTCGGATCCTAATTTCGTGATAACTGGGAAATTGTCTACATCTACCGAATCTAAATTATATTTTGATGCCATAAGGTCGCAAGAGGAGGTATTGTTTACTTCTTACAAAGTATTGCAATTCTATAAATTATATAGTTTTTAACAATAACTTAGATTATTGAACCGTTTTAACAATTTAGGTTGAAAAAGTCCGAGTTGAAATGGAAAATGAACTTGCAAATGGAAGGGATGCTAGACAAGAGTTGAAGCAAAAAGTGCAACATATGGTAAAAGAAATGAAGAAAAGAGGCAAAAACAATTTGAAGAGTTTATAAAAAAATTTCAGCCTCCCGTTAGTCATTCGTAGTAGTTTTTTAATTATTCCGGATCTTTATGTTTAACAACGGTGGTTTTATGATTGAAATGGGCTCGGAATTTTTGTTATTTATTCCGAATCTTTATGTTTAACAATGGATGATTTTGTAATTTAAACATGCTTCGAATTTATGTTATTTGTTTTTGTTAAATTTATATTCCGAATCATATTTATCAATATGCATCTTTCAGTAGGAAAAAAAAACATGTATTTTTTGTTTTTTCTATTATTTTTTTAAATGTATCTGTAAGAAATGTATAGGAAAAAGACTCAACAAGTTTTGTCAAATTCCGTTGGAATTCTGTAGGAAAAAAGATAGTTTCGTTGGAAATGCGTAAGAAAAAAGAATACATTATGTTGGAATTGTGTAGGAAAAAAACCATTTTTGTCGGAATTGCGTAGGAAAAAGGAATACATTCCATTAGTATTGTGTAGGAAAAAAACTAGTTTTGTAGAAAATGCGTAGGAAAAATGAAGAAACAGTGATCTAATTGGACCGGAGTCAATCAGATCAGGGGTTTAGTCTCTGCATAAAAGGGGTTAATCCTCTCGTCGATTCGGGGGTTTGGCTAGTTTCCTTCTCCGGTGATCACTGCAAAACAGAAAGCCGTTAGACTCGCCACAGAGAGAATGAGGGTTCTCTCCGTGACCACCCTCCGGCGTGAGAATAAGTACAGTGATCTCGAGGAAGAGGATGAAGTAGTAAAAGTGAGGGTGAAGTGAAAGTAACTTGTGAGATCATACCTGCAGTACCTTATTTATAGCCGGTTTTTGGTGGGAAAATAGTCTGACGGAGATAGTAAAGGAAAACAATCTTCCGTTGGCGGTTATTCCACTTTTCTGTCAATAGCTAACGTCACATCCATGCACATGGATTGTGAGTGTGATCGACGGCTGGGGAGATGCCACGTGGAAAGTGGTTTTGTGTAGATCTCTCTCCAAGTGAGTGCCATCATCGTGATTAGATGAGCGCCCACGATTATGCCACGTCACAATCAGTTGTAACCGAATGGCCATGCACGATGAGCATTTAAAATCTTTCTAGAAGATCTATAGTTGTAAACCTTTATGCCTTTGCCACGTGTCCATTCTGTTGTAACAGAAAAGATTCCTTTGTTCAAGTCTTGATTTCAGGCGCATGGAGATGTTCAGGAGTTTGTCTTCAAACCTAACAGTACCCTTGCGCAGGTCCGCGCAAGGGTGTTAGTTGAATGTTTATCTCTCTTCTCCTCCGGCGCAGGGTTATCGAAGACTGTTCTTTCCCCACTCTTGTTTAGAACCGTTGCGCAGCTGCGCAAGGTTTTACTTAAGATGCTCTTTGGAATGAAGTTACGGTATGGTCCTATGCGCTTGCGTGGGGTTTTTGGGGCCATACCCCTTCAAGTCCCCCAGTCCAGTGTTGCTCCTATGCGCCCTTGGCAAGTAGGTGGAGGACTGGACTTTAAAGATGAAATGTGCGCTTTTGCTGTTTGAGAAGTAGCAAGGTTTGTTCAGCGCAAAGTGGGAAGAATCTTCTTGTAGAAGATATTTTCCTTTCTTCAAGTTGAGGTTTCCATGATTTCAAATTTTGAAAAGTTTGTCTCATGGCAGGTAGCAGGTAAAGGGTACTATGCTGATTGCCGACCCGTGATGGTTAAATGACAGGCTGTCACTTGTCAGACGTCAAACATTAATTGGGCGTCGTCAAATATGGTTCACACGCGCGCGTGAGTTTGTTACTTGTTCCCCACTCACCCTTATTGCCTTGGTAACCGTGTTTTCCTGAAAAAGGGACTTTGCGGTTTTCAAGAGCGTTAATGGCGATGGGTATATAAACCCTTTGAGTGGTATCTTTTTTCATTAGTTGTCGTTGAAGTTCTTTTCGTCTTCTCCGTTCTTCTTTAAAGAGAAACTGCAACTTGTCTTTTTTCCCTCTTTATGTCTACCGGAGAACACCCTGACGATTCAGAAGAGATGTCAGCTTCTCTACCACCGCTGAAGTGGTCAAAGGAGGTTTTTGATTGTCTGGTCCAGAATTTCAAGTTCCCCCAGAGTTGGGGTGTGATATATCCCTAGGAGGGACAGACGGCGGCTCATGCTCCGACCGGTTATATCACCCTTTTTCGGACTACTTTACCGAGGGTAATTTCTGATTACCGGTGACGAGATTCATCCTTGATATTCTTGATTACTACAAGTTCCATATTTCTCAATTAAATCCCATGGGGATGGTTCGTATCCGTCATTTCGAATTTGTTTCCCGGTCTATGCACATCGAGCCTACTGTTAATCGTTTTCGAGTTTTTTATCAACTCCACTGTGCACAAGGCTTCTACTCATTTGCTCAGCGTCCAACTACCAAGAAAATTCTGTTGATACCTCCCAAATCGTTCCATGAATGGAAGCCCAAGTTTTTTTTTTATATCAAAGCCGTAGTGATTCCGAAGAGGATGGATTTTCGAGGTGCAAAAGATATTGTAGTGGAAACGTTGAAGACTCTGGAGTCGGAGATTTGGAACCAGGACATGAAGGATGTTCCCTCCATTGAGCTGCCTGAGAGGGCCTTAGTTGCTGCTGGAATGAGTCTTCACTGGAAGATGGATCGCGAGGATAAACCGGTGTACATGGGGGATGACCTGGGTAAGTCTTTGAGATTTTCCTACCCTCTTTTTTTTTTAAATAATGCGACACCGTCCTTGTTTTCTTGTCTTTGTAGTTGTTTCTTTGTATGTTGTTGTGTACAAGAGGGAGAAAGGGAGAATGACAACTATTCCGAAGAGTGCGAATGAAGAACTCTGGTATCATCAGAGAATAAAGAATTTTGCGCTTCCAAAAGATGAGGATCTATTGGCGCAACCTTCTACTGGTGCTGGTAAGTTTATTTTATATTTTTTATCAATATTGCAATATTACTCTTTGCTATCTTTGCGCGTTGGGTAATATTGCAATATTTTTTTTTCGAATAGGCGAGTTGACTAATCTGGGCATAGGCCCTGAGAAGAAGAAGCGAGCACCGGTTGTTACTGCTGCGCCGAAGAAGGCTGATGCGCCGAAGGCGAAAGTTAAGGAAGAGAAGAAAGGTACGCGCTTCTTCCCTAAACCCTGGTGCGGTTACGTAGTGGTGTCTGACACTTTAGAGGATCTTGCGCCTGTAGTTGCTAAAAAACCCAAACCAGAGCCCCTAGATACTGCGGATATTCCTCCTTCCAACCCAGATGAACCCATAGATTTGGATTCGAGTCCTGAGCCGCTGGTGAGGACAAAAGCTGTGAAGAGAAAACAGGCGGAAGTTGAGGCTGCGGCGCAGCCCGCAAAGAAGATGCCAAGAAGGAAAATTGGCAAGAAAGGCAATCTGGATGCTTTCGTTGCAAAGTTTTCTCCAGGTGAGTTTCTTTTTTAGCTGTTGTTTTCTCATATTTTATGTTAATATGAACTTTTATTTTGCAGAAAAACCTACTCCTTCTGTTCGCGCGGGATCATCATCTGCTTTTAATGATGATCTTCCGCCATCACCACCTCGCGCATCCATTAGGGGACAGCTGGAAGGTACCAGGGCTGTGGAGACGGAGGTAGAGAAGACTGTTGAAGTAAAAAAGCCTGTTGAGGTTAAAGTTGAGAAGGTTGGGGAAACGGAGACTGCTGATATTGGTGCTACCAAGCCCAAGTCTCCTAAAGTTGTGGCGCACGAGCCTGAGAAAGGTAAATCCATTCAGGAGGACCCAGTAATAACCATTCCTTTTTCCGCCACTACTTCTGCTCCCGTAAATGTTGATAAAACCCAGCTGGTGTTGATCAGGGCTTTTTTTACTCATGATGAGGAAGACTTTCCCATCCGCCCAGAGGAAACTCTGGGGGATTATTATTATCGATATTATTCAGAAGAGAGAGCTTCTGAAATTCATGCGCCGGTTTGGAAGCTTAAGCAAGGCGACACCTTTTCTGACTGGCAGATTTGCCGAGCTTGGTTGCAGGGTGTTTTCCCTCCTGCTGAAGTTAGATTTCAAGAAGAGCGATCTCATGATCAAACTTATCACGCATATCTTGAAGAGACTGCTAGCTCAACCTCTACCACTCACCGTATAGTGTGCGAATGGCGTAGTATGCACAAGGAGTGGGCTGCTTTTGAAGCGTCTAAGAAGGAATCTAGTGAAGAGAAGGCAAAGGTTGCCCTGTTGAGGGCTAAGTTGGAGGTTGATCAAGCCAAGTTTGAAAGCGAGCAGAAGACTGAGGAGCGGTCTGCCGCGGGATGGAAAAGAAAAGCTGAATCTGAATCTGCCCTTCTCTCAGAAGAGCGAAAGCGTTGGAGAGAAATTTGAGAAAAAGATAACAGTGAGAAGATGGGTCTTCGGACCAATATCAACAATCTCAAGGCGGAGATTAAAAAGTTGAAGAAAGAGAAGACAGAGGCCAAAGCGGCACGTGATGAAGCCTGTTCTCACAGAGAGAGAAACGAGCAAAGAGAGGTATAAACCTGCGCCACTCTTGCCCTTAGAAATAAGGAGATAGAAGAACTCACTTCTTTGTTATCTGATCAGGAACAAACTAAGGCGAAGCTTGAGTCTGCCAAAAAAGACTTACAGCTTGAGAGGGTTGAGAAAGCTGAGATCTCCCGCCGTTTGGCCAAAACTAAAGAGAAGTTAGAAAATTTTGAAACTGCTCGGGTGATGGTGGAGAGTCTGGTTGAACCTCTGAAGGATGATATGCTCTGGATGAAGCATCATGGGATTATAAATGTAAGTGTGTCAACTCCTTGTAATATTTCTGATATGTTTGCACATCTTCTGATTTGTTGCATTGCGCAGGTTGCAAATTCTGTGTTGAATTCAATAGACTTGGATCAAACTGTTGCCCATTTAATTGTTACTACGCGTAATGACGGTTGTGCACAGGGTTATGCTGAGTGTTCTCATCATGGTACTAGTGCGCTAAAGGTTGATTGGGATACCAGTAAGTCTGCTACTTGTGGGGTTGATACTGGTGCGGAGCATGCGGCGGCGAAGGAAGAATACAACAACCTTCGCCTCCCCGTGATGGATCTAGTAACCTTGGCACTCCAGTCTGATGATTTTCTGGTGCAACTAAAGGAGGTGTTTCCAGATGAAGTGGATGATGATGAAGACCTAGAGTAGGTTGTGTTGTATTTGATAGTTGAACATGTTTGGGATGCAGATCCCATTTATGTAATATTTTGTTAATGAGCTGTTTGCACAAGTAACTTTTCTGGATGCGCTGCCACGCATGTATTTTTGTTACTACGCTGTGGCGCAAGTAACTTCTATGAATAGGATATTTCAATTACAATGTTTTGCATGAGTACAATTACTTTGTTTAGGTAAGACAAATGAAGATGGCATAGAGCTCATGTGTGAACGTAGGGCGGGACCTTGCGCGGTACCTGTGATCGCGGACCGTTCATGAGACTTGTGTTATGTTACCATAGTGTTTTTGTGCTTACCAAAAGGAACTGCATGCATTTGTAATAATACATAGAGGTAATGTAACTAACTTTGTATTGATTCGGATAGGGCGTAGAGGCCATCTATTACAAAGCTGTTGTTAGGATAAATAATGAAACTTAAGTTACTGCGCATGTAAATAGTCCTTGTACCAAAAGTTGACAAGCTGAGGGACCTGCCAAATATGAAGGAAACTATGATTACATGAGTGCTGAGTTGTCCTGGACCTTTAAGCTTGCATAGCTTTTTTGTTACTTGGCCCCTCATCTCCACGCGTGATCTGCTTGATTTCTTTGTGCACGTTCTGAACTAGATGGGTAAGCTCGTCGCTCTTGAGTGCTTTTTCTATTTCCCTGTGGAGACTGATGCAGTTGTTCGTGGTGTGTCCATTATCTTTGTGGTATTCGCAGTAGAGGTTCGGATCTTGTCCTTTTTTGTTTTTCATTGGTGGTGGTGTTTTGAACTGGTAATCTTCAGTGCTAAGCACTTCCGCCGATGTCTTGGTAAGAGGCGTCCACTGCCTTTTGTGGTTTTCTTGTTTGGCTTCTTTTTGCGCTATGATCTTGTTGATTATTGCGCGGGTGTCGTCTGAAGAGTATGCGCCTGAAGTTGAATCCTTCCAGTTTTTCTTGAATTTCCTACCACTGCTTCCGCTCATGTCTTGAGGGCGGTTCTGGGGTAGTGGTGGTCTGTTGGAACTTAAATTGCGCTCTGTTTGAGCGTAGACTTTGGCAGCTGCTATCAACTTCTCCCAGCTTTTTGGAAAACCTTCAGTCCCTGACAATACTTTTATCATATCATTGCACCTCACCGCGTATTTGAACTGCGCGCGGATTAAGTGCTTGTGCACATCACCGATTTCCAACACTTCCTTATTGTACCTTGTGATGAAATCTTCCAAACTTTCATCGTCCTTCCGCTAGATGTTCATAACATCCGCAGAGTCTCAAATGGATCAGCACTGTTGACTGAAATGAACTAGAAAATTTTCTTTCAGATCCACCTAGGATGTTAACTTGCCCACTGGTAGATTGTCAAACCAAAGGCGCGCGACGCCTATTAGAGTTTGGACAAACAAATGGCGCTACGTAGGTAGTGTCCATCCACCGACTAGTCCCGTGCTGGTGAACACACGTAGGTGATCGTCGGGATCTGACAATCCATTGAACTTTCCCACATTTGAAGGTAATTTTGCCCGCTTGAGGGGAGCCAATGCAATCTCTCTGACAAACTTGGAGTTTTTCAGCAGCTTCCGCTGGTCGATAAATCAGATTGTAATCATACTCCACTTCTGGGTTGTAAATCGCACAGATTTTCGGTTTGTAACTTCCATAATCTCTCTGTATTTGGTTAAAAACGTTGGTGTTGTCGTCCTCATTATACGTCCTGTCATATTCATCGGTTTGGGTGTCCCGCTTCTATGAGAAACGGGGGCCCAAACGTGAATGGACCGATTGACGTTTGTGAGAGTACTGTTCATCAAGGCGATCTCATCGCCTAGATTAAGAGTGAGTAGATTCATACTTAGTGGTAGATTTGGAATAGATTTCTGTATAATCAACTGACATGTGTGACAGTGCGTCGTAATGCAATACTCGAGGTGCAGATGGATCTCGCACCTGAGCTGCAGATCTACGTGTTTGTGGTGCAGGTTGAGCAGCTTGTGCACAGAGCTGTGCGTAGACTGCGTTTAACGCACCTTGGGATTTCACGTACCACAAATTCGGAGTTTCACCAGGAGGTAAAATTGAGCTGATCAGGATTTTAGGTTGTACTCCTGGTGTAACAGGATCATTCTCATGATTAACGTTGTTCTGGACATCGTTATCATTGGATGCTTCTTCCATAATCCCATGGACACGGGAAGCATGAGAAAAATTTCCCCTGTTCTCCGGTCGAGGGCCTGGTGGATGATTCGACGGAGCTTCTGCCATGGAAAACAGAAGAGAGGAGATGAATCAAACGACAAGATGAAAATGAAAATTGAAAAATCGGTGGGCGCCAATGAAGAAACAGTGATCTAATTGGATCGGAGTCAATCAGATCAGGGGTTTAGTCTCTGCATAAAAGGAGTTAATGCTCTCGTCGATTCGGGGGTTTTGTAGTGATCACTGGAGAAGGAAACTAGCCAAACCCCCGAATCGACGAGTGGATTAACCCCTTTTAGGCAGAGACTAAACCCCTGATCTGATTGACTCCGGTCCAATTAGATCACTGTTTCTTCATTGGCGCCCACCGATTCTTTAATTTTCATTTTCATCTTCTCTTTTGATTCATCTCTTCTCTTCTGTTTTCCATGGCAGACGTTCCGACAAATTACCCACCAAGTCCTCGATCTGAGAACAACGATATTCATCATAAGGAACACGGTCCTGTTACCCCCGAAGCCCAATCTTGAACCCAGAATAGTCCAGATCTACTTCCAGAGGAAACTCTGGTTTACTGGTTTACCAAATTCCAAAGTGCCGTAAACGAAAACTTTGCACAGAAACTTGCTACCCAGGTGCAAATCACAAACATATCCAAAGGGTCGTATTTCGATTTCTCAACTCTGCCGAGCAAAGTCACAGAGGCATACCCTCAGTCCAACACCAGATGCGAATTCGTCCATCTCAGATCTGGATACTAGGAGTCCCGGGCAGAGCGCAAATCCCAGAAGAAATCCGATAGTACAAAGTTGGGCCCACATCCATTACATCTGTGGGATACCCAGCTCAGTGACGAAAAATGTCTGAAAACACTCAGTTGCACGATGCAAAACGTGAAAGACGACCACAGCAACCCAAAAAACAGTACAACAAACATATATGGTGCAAGGCGGACCATCGCACAAACAGAACAACAAACGAAGCCACAGTCAACACTGGTGTGAACAACAAGTAATCTTCCCCGTCGTACCAGGGAGTCCTCAAGAAGAACGGCCGGTCATCATAACTGGTATCTTCGGTCATTACCGTACTGATTACATGTTCATTGATCTGGGTAGTTCTATGGATATTATTTACGAACAGTGTTTTAAGCAATTAGACCTAGAGGACAAGGCGCGCTTGAAACCAGTCGATTTTCCTTTAACTGGTTTCCACAATGAAGCCGTCTTTCCACTGGGTCAAATCTCCTTTCATGTAACACTCTCGGATGGAGAACACTCACGTACCATTACAGTCAATTTCATGGTTATGCCAGCTACATCATGACATGATGTACTGTTGGGAAGACGTACAAAAAAGGAGTTTAGCATGATGACCTCCATACCACACGCTGCTTGCGGTTTTCTGACAGAAACCGGAGTAGCAATTTTATATTCAAGCAAAGAAGTGATGTATGTAGACGACGAGCCACCAATAAAAGCCGCGAAGCCATCTCCATCTAACGAACCAGAGAAGCGGGTACTCAACAATGAATACCCTAGGCAAACCATTCTACTAGGGCATGCCATCTCACCAGCAATCCGCGCAAGATTGAAAGAGCTTCTATTTGAAAATATGGATATTTTCGCATGGTCCCCAGTAGACATGACTGGAGCACCAAGAGAAATAACGGAACATTGCTTGAATGTTCGACCCTCCGTAGAGCCAGTGGCATAAGGAAAGCGCAGTCTTGGTTCGGAAAAAGCTCGTGCAATGAATGAGCAAGTGGCTAAATTATTTCAGGCTGGCATATTGCGCGAAGTTCGATATCAAACATGGGTAGCTAACCCAGTAATGGTGCAGAAGCACAACGGTGGGTGGCGTATGTGCGTTGATTTCAAAGACCTCAACAAAGTCTGCCCAAAAGACTGTTACGCTCTCCTAGAGATAGCAAAGAAGGTGGATTCCTTAGCATCCTTCTGCTGGAAATGCTTCCTAGATTTTTACAATGGATAACACCAAATACAAATGAAGGAAGACGACGAAGACAAGATAGCTTTCCGCACGGAAAAAGGTATATTTTGTTATACAAAAATGCCTTTCGGTCTCCGCAACGCGGGAGCTACTTACCAACGCCTAATGGATAGGGTCTTCGGGGAAGATATCGGTGTAACAGTAGAAGTCTATATGGACGACCTTGTCATCATGAGTCGCGAAGAAGAATCAATGCCCACAAACATCCAGTGCACTTTCAATTCTTTGCGCAGAGTTAACCTAAAACTGAATCCTGTAAAGTGTTTGTTCGGAATGGAAGAAGGCAAATTCTTAGGATTTATCGTAACCAAAGATGGTTTCAAAGTCAATCCAGAAAAGGTAGAGGCTATTCAGCTCATGCCGTCACCAGAATCTATCAAAGAGATGCAATGCCTAGCTGGTCGGCTAGCTGCGCTCAACCGCTTTTTTGCAAATCATGCTGCCAAATCGTATCCATTCATCAGCACATTACATAACTGCGTAAAGAAGAGCCAATTTCAATGGACTTCGGAGGCAGGAAAAGCTTTTCAGGAAATGAAAGAATGTCTAATTCAACTACCTACTTTAACAACTCCGCGAAAAGAAGAACCATTAATCTTGTACCTCTCCGCATCAGAGGTAGCAATTGGCGCAGTGTTGATGGTCGAAAGGGACGGAGTCCAAACTCCAATTTATTACATTAGCAAAATGTTGACTGGTCCAGAAATGCGCTATTCAATCATGGAAAAACTTGTTCTCGCGCTAGTTCACGCTCGCGCAGATTACGAAGGTACTTTTCTGGCCACGTTATAACTGTTCTTACCAACTACCATCTGGGACAAATCTTGTCCAAGCTATACGTCGCGGGCAGATTAGCAAAATGGGCCATTGAACTGGGCGAATATAACATTTTGTATAAGCCACGCCCAGCTATCAAGGGCCAAGTCCTAGCAGATTTTGTTACTGAAGTCCCCATCGATAAGATCCAGGAATGCGAAGCCATACAAAATCCTACCCCAGTCTTCGACGACAGGGTCTGGATCCTATATACAGATGGTGCTTCCAACGATGACGGTGTAGGAGCTGGTCTTCGCCTAGTTAGCCCAGACAACCACGAACTTACCTACGCCATTCGACTAGATTTTAAAATCACCAACAAAGAAGTAGAGTATGAGGAATTCCTCGCAGGTCTCTGCCTAGCAATCAAAATGGGGGCAAAAAATGTTAAAGCACATGTCGATTCCCAGCTGGTAGCCGAAAAAATTAATGGTCGCTACGACGAAAAAGGCGAAACAATGGCCTTATATCTTGAACAGGCAAGAACACTGATCAATCAGTTTCAGACCTTTAAAATAATCCACATTAACAGAAGCGAGAACAAGCACGCGGATGCGCTAAGTAAGCTGGCCGCTACAAGTTTCAAGCACCTGGCAAAAGAGGTCCGCATTGAAGTTCTCTCAAACCCATCCTTCATCTGAGACACGTAAACATGATAGAAGTTGGGAATCCATCTTGGATGTCCCCAATTATTATGTATTTGCAACATGGAACTCTTCCGGAGGGAAAAGCAGAAGCAAGAAAAATTCAACACAAAGCGCTAAATTATGAGATGGCGGATGGAATTTTGTATCGCAAGTCTTATATGGGTCCTCTCCTAAGATGTGTGGACAAACATGATGCGCAATATCTGGTCCGGGAAATCCATGAAGGACTATGCGGAATCCACGCTGGTCCACGCATGGTAGTGGCAAAAATCATGAGTGCGGGCTATTACTGGCCCGGTATGCATCTAGACGCTGTAGAGATCTTACGCAAGTGTGCATCGTGCCAACGTCATGCTCCAAAGACACTTCGCCCAAAGAACCCTTTGGTTCTAGTAACCGCAGCATGGCCTTTCCAACAATGGGGAATTGACCTGGTAGGTCCTTTTCCTGATGCACCTGGTGCAGTAAAATTTATAATAGTTGCTATGGATTACTTCACCAAATGGTAATCAGGAAATTTATCTGGGAACACATCATATGCCGGTTCGGATTGCCACTGTGCATTATAATAGATAATGGTACCAATTTTGCGTCTGACGATCTACAAAAATGGATGAAATAAACGCGCATCGAACATAGTTTCGCCTCCATGGTGCACCCACAGGCAAACGGTCAAGTCGAAAGCGTCAACAAACAGATTGTAGATAGCATTAAAACAAGGTTGGGAACCACAAGGAGGGGGTGGGTTGATGAACTCCTAAGCATCCTATGGGCTCACCGCACTATGCCGAAGACTAGCATGGGGGAAACGCCATTTAGCCTCGTTTACGGCTCAGAAGCAGTAATTCCGGTGGAAATCGGCCTCCCGTCACCTCGAATGCTAGCCATGGAGAAACAAAACAACGAGCGTGAGCGCAGACTTGACCTGGACCTCCTCGAAGAAAGACGAGAAAACGCAGCCATCAATGAGGCCAGGTACAAGCCGAAACTAGAAAAATATTACAACGCTCGAGTACGCATATGCACTTTTGTGCCGGGAGATTTTTTCCTAAGAGACAATGAAGCGTCAAACGCTGAAAAACCGGGAAAGCTCGCGCCCAAATGGGAAGGGCCCTATGTCATTAGTGAGGTTCTATGAAAGGGTGCGTACACTCTACGACGGCTCGACGGAACAGACGTTCCGCGCACATGGAATGCGCAACAGCTGCACAGGTGCTATATGTAACCCCAGGACCATTCGTACTTGGTCAACACACTACGCTAACCAACGTACAATGCAACGGTCATTACTTACATATGCATCATAATTATCTTATTTATTAACCACTTTGTATCAACTGGCCTCCGCGCCCTATCCAAATCAATGCAAAGTTTTACTTACATTATGCTTCTATGTTTTATTACAAATGCATGCAATTCCTTTTGGTAAGCACAAAAACACTATGGTAACATAACACAAGTCTCATGAACGGTGCGCGGTCACAAGTACCGTGCAAGGTCCAGCCCTACGTTCACACATGAGCTTCATACCATCTTCATTTGTCCTACCTAAACACAGTAATTGTACTCATGCAAACATTGTAACTAAAACAGACAGAAACACAAGTCACTTGTGCAATAGCTCATTAACAAAGTTGTGCGGCAGCACATTAATACAGTTACTTGCGTGGCAACGCTGTAACAAAGTTGTGCAATAGCACAGTCGTGCGGCAGCACATTAATACAGTTACTTGCGTGGCATCGCAATAACAAAGTTACTTGTGCAATAGCACAATAACAAAGTTGTGCAATAGCACAGTAGCGCGGTAACACATTAATGCAGTTACTCGCGCTGCAGCGTAGTACCAAAGTTGTGCAACAGCACATTAACAAAGATGTGCGACGGCACATTAACAAAGTTACTAACGCAGCAGCGCAATACTGTTATTGGCGCAACAATGCACTAACTAATTAAAAACGGGTTCAACATCCCAAACAAATGAATCGTGACAACCTTTGCACAGTCGTACATTCATACGTTAAGGTATCCACCACATCAGGAGGCGGACACAATTACACATCCTTAACAACAATTAAGGAAACAACTGTATCCACGCGCACATGACGGGTGGTCCGTAGGACAACCCTTAAGTGGTTTAAAAAGATTAAAATTCCATGCTTTACTTGGTTATTTGCTTGAACTTAGTAACTACGAGTGTTCGTGTGTTTTACAGGTAAATCGCTTAATTCGGTTAAATTGGAACCGTAGGCTACGGATTGATGATACAAAGGGCATGTGCAATTTTTAAAGAAAGTGGGTTTTAAAAGTTTTCTGTTGAAAAACCCTATGGGGAGCACCAACTCACGTGAATCATCCATCATCATCATATCTTTGATTAAAAATTGTGATTGAGAATTATTATTTTTTATAATATACACCATCATGGAACACAAAGGCAACATTAATTGGGCAGCAGACAACTCTTGGAGTCAATAACATTCTCATCATCACAGCCATCACGTGACTTGTGGAGTTGTTTGATTGGGCCGCACATCTTATGATCATCACTATTGGGAGTGGGCCGCACATGAGGCTTTTGACGGCAGCCTACCCACGTGAACAAGGCAACATTTTGAGGGAGTATTATTATTAAATAAAACATCATCATTGTCTTGGCAGCTATTACTAAGTGGACTTTTGGGGGCGGCACATATTATCAGTCGGTTACATCTGCTGGGGATTCGAGATTGGAGCGATTTTTAGAGACTTGACTTATTCTTGGGCTCATGTGCAGACATTGTAAGTGGGCCGCTAACATGAAGTCAACAACATAAATATCATCATTAATATATTATATAGTGGGTCTTGGTTTTGGCGGCCTGTTGGGGTGCCTTCTAGTTGGCGGCAGTTATCACATGAACAAGAAATCAACAAGATTCCATCATCATAATCACATTGGGCCGCACATGGGCTGATATAAGACTTCTAAGTGGGCCGAGACATGCTGACTTATGGGACAATTAACATGTATTGGCGGTTGGTTGGTGGGGGAATAAAACACATCACAAAATAATTATCATCACACGCATACATGAGAGGGTAATCACATGTTGTTGGCAGCCAATATTTATTAGATTTATTCTTTTGATGACCAGAATATCACGTCCACATCAGCGTAGGGTCTTGTCGATTTTATTGGAACATTGGAGAACTTTGGTAACTTATGCATTAATTGGTCTTTTGATGAGGACTTATGGTTCTTAATCATAATATTTCGGTTACACACAACTGGGGGAGACACAGCAATCGGTGAGGAACGAAGTTTGGAGACGGGGGATGGTGGTTCAAGCCATGAATAGCTAAACTTTTTATGATTGTCTTGGGTTGAAGGTTTGTGTAAGACTTTGTGTTTTGATTTTATATTTCTAGAATAATGAACTCTTCTTTGTGATTTGTTTGTTATGGTGTGTGATTGCTTACTTGTAAATTGTTAATTAGTGTGCTAATCTTGTTCGAAACTATACGTTCTTGGTGCCGTTGGCAATCGAGATATCATAGGTAGAATTAGGATTGGTTATTGATTAATTGGTCATCGGGTAACAACCTCGCGTTCTAGGAATCCGAGTACTTAGTTCCCTTTTATCACAACAAGTAATCATACATGAATCATGTCTATGTGATTCTTTCTAGTTGAATGATAGCACAAATGTCGAAGCAAACCGGAAACTTAAGATAGTCATTTGTCTCTAAATTGTTTACAAACCAAAACTTTTCTTTTGCAAGTTAATTAGTTAATTTAGTTTTAAAACTCAAACCAATCAAACCCACTCTTGAATTTTTTTTTATTGCATTTAGTTAACTTTAGTCAAGTTAGACATACATCGAGATAGCACATATTCCACAAACTCCCTGTGTTCGATACCCACTTACCGCTATCTATATAGTTGTTTTTGGGATTAAATTTGCGTGACCACGACAATCACGTCAAATTTTGGCGCCGTTGCCGGGGAGTAGTGCGCAACGTGTGTTATCTTGTGTATTAGTTAGTTAAAAAAAAAAACAAAAAAAAAATAAAAATAAAAAAAAAAACAAAAAGATTTCTTTTATGTTCATGATTTACACTTGGTAGTTGAGTTGTGTTGTGCAGGATGACAGGGCATTACACAAATTTCAGCTTATCTACGTGTAGATTGTGCGGGGGTCCACGACATCCATGTATTGGTTGCCACGAGGCTCACTACAGGAGGGCACATGGAAAACCGGTGTCTTATGTTTCACAGCTTCCACCTCCATCATACGTTGATGATTATGAATCAGAAATGGAGGATGACTATTATTCATATGGATACGATCGGGACGAGGAAGTTTATTATGAGGCAAGGATGGATAGTTTATGTTTTTGTTGCGGTCGCGATCACACTTATGATTATGATGTGTGCCCGGTGTATTCGGAAAACCCGAAATATTGGAATAAAAAGATGATGGAAGCGCGCATCTATAGACCGTATCAGGGATATCGACAATATCATCCCGAAGAATATTCTGAGCCCGAGGGTGTTTATGTTTATGAGACCGAGGAGGAAAAAGAGCTTGCTGTATTGGAAGTAACTTTGTCCAAACTCGAGCAATATTTAGCAACACCCAACCTGTCCGATGAAGACCGAATCAGCTGCTTAGTTTCTAAGTGTCATACTTTAAAATTGAAGATAGAGATAGAAGAACGCCTCTCACCATTACCTGACGATATTAGAGATTATTCTCACATGAAGGAGGAGGTTGTGGAGGATAATACCACACCAATGAGTCCTTTATCTGATGAAGAGTCACTTGTAGATCAGATGATGTGTGCAGATTATGAGGTAGAGCAGGTTGATGGGATGGATATGTGTACCGAACCTCTTCCCATAATTCAAATTAACAAGTGTGGGGAAGAGGGTTCGAGAAACAAGATGAGAAGGGTGAAACTACCAGACATTAAGGTATATGTCATGAAGTGGACTAGCAAAGCCCGCAGGAGCAGCTTTAACATGCCAAATAGACTGACAAATCTATGGAGATGGCATGTAAATTTCCGAGCATTTGTTGGAAATGCTGCGGGTAAGTGTGCATTAAGACCACCATAACGCATATCAGGTATGGTCTGGCTGAAGACCTTTAAACTTAGCGCTCTCGGGAGGCAGCCCGAGGATGTAGAGTATTGTATTTGTGTTTTGTTTTGTTTTGCTTTGCTTTGTTTGGTTTTGTTTTGGTGTTGTGTTTGTGTTTTGGCAGGTTATTACGTTTCAATTCTCGCGGATGCAATGGTTCAAGTGTGGGGATGTTTGGCAACATCCCTGTTGAGATATCGGCGAATCTAAGAGATGTTTTGAACCGGTTCGATCACCGCAGCTGCATCACTACCAACACTGCTGATTTACTAATCAGGTTGTGTCTTGTTCTCATCTTGTGCCCCTTTGTATATATTCATGTTTAAGTTTACGGTTGGGCGGATGGGTGGTGTTTAACGTGTTTGTTTGTTTGATGGGTTGTGAAGGAATTGGTGGTGTTTTTAATAATTAAAAAAAAAATTAAAAAAAGAAATTTGGGGTTTGAGAGTATAAGCAATTGTTGATGTTTTTGGTTAAAGCGATCTTTTCCTCAAAACCATACATTGGGACAATGTATCCCAAGTGTGGGGATGGGGGAATTTTTGAGAATTTTAAATTTTTTGTAAATTCAAGCGAAAATTGTTAAAATTTGAAAGCTTGATATTGTACCATTTGACACACCGACACCCATTCCTAGTCTTTTCTTGGTGAGGATTTGAGCCACACATGATTGTTATTGATATTTCATTGTTTGAGTGGCGGTGTGTGTTGTTGTGTTAATAGAACTTGTGTGTGAATACTTGTTAAATCCTAGAATTAGCATGCTTTTGAAAATGATAGGGGGACTTTTAGGAAGCCTCGTCTAGATGTGTGAGAGTGCGGGATTGGTGGGTTGGACCTCATACTTTACATATATGAGCTTGGTATTGTGAGGGGTGGGGGTTTGGTCTTTAGAAAGCCATGTTTGAGCCTTATACCATTCGGTTGTGACCCAAACCTACTTCCTACAAAATTTTACCGATTGAGATGACCCGGTTTAGGAATTTAGTTTGTAGTGTTGTTTTTTTGTATTTATTCTTGAAGTTTATTGTTGAAAAAAAAAAAAAAAAAAAGAGAAAAACATGAGAAAAATGCAAAAAGAAGTATTTAGTTGTAATAGTAGTTGAGAAGTTGAAGATATCTTGTATATAGTTGATGGTTGTTTTGCTTAGTAGTGAAAATAAAAACCGGGTCAAATCAAATTAGCTCTTATATATATGTTCTACCATTTTCCTACCTTTGCAACTAGCCTCGTTACAACCCGTAAGTTTCCCTTGATTCATAAGCATGCTAAATATTTGTTAGGAGGAAACTTGATTCTTATACAAGCTTATTGTCGCATACACACATACACGCATTGAGTGGTTTAGCATTATGTTAGTAATTCTTGTCACCGAGAGTTTGGCGAGGGGTGTGTCTTATGGTATGGTTGAAGGTTAGTAAAAGGATGGCATGTTTAGCTTGGTTTGCATAATTGGTTGTTGTGTTTTTTGAAACTGATTTGAATGGGTTGCTTGGGACAAGCAACGGGTAAGTGTGGGGATGTGACGGGTGGTCCGTAGGACAACCCTTAAGTGGTTTAAAAAGATTAAAATTCCATGCTTTACTTGGTTATTTGCTTGAACTTAGTAACTACGAGTGTTCGTGTGTTTTACAGGTAAATCGCTTAATTC
This sequence comes from Helianthus tuberosus, assembly GCA_030545235.1. NCBI lineage: Eukaryota > Viridiplantae > Streptophyta > Magnoliopsida > Asterales > Asteraceae > Helianthus > Helianthus tuberosus. The sequence continues at coordinate 135,823,493 of CM060363.1, forward strand.
GGTTAAATTGGAACCGTAGGCTACGGATTGATGATACAAAGGGCATGTGCAATTTTTAAAGAAAGTGGGTTTTAAAAGTTTTCTGTTGAAAAACCCTATGGGGAGCACCAACTCACGTGAATCATCCATCATCATCATATCTTTGATTAAAAATTGTGATTGAGAATTATTATTTTTTATAATATACACCATCATGGAACACAAAGGCAACATTAATTGGGCAGCAGACAACTCTTGGAGTCAATAACATTCTCATCATCACAGCCATCACGTGACTTGTGGAGTTGTTTGATTGGGCCGCACATCTTATGATCATCACTATTGGGAGTGGGCCGCACATGAGGCTTTTGACGGCAGCCTACCCACGTGAACAAGGCAACATTTTGAGGGAGTATTATTATTAAATAAAACATCATCATTGTCTTGGCAGCTATTACTAAGTGGACTTTTGGGGGCGGCACATATTATCAGTCGGTTACATCTGCTGGGGATTCGAGATTGGAGCGATTTTTAGAGACTTGACTTATTCTTGGGCTCATGTGCAGACATTGTAAGTGGGCCGCTAACATGAAGTCAACAACATAAATATCATCATTAATATATTATATAGTGGGTCTTGGTTTTGGCGGCCTGTTGGGGTGCCTTCTAGTTGGCGGCAGTTATCACATGAACAAGAAATCAACAAGATTCCATCATCATAATCACATTGGGCCGCACATGGGCTGATATAAGACTTCTAAGTGGGCCGAGACATGCTGACTTATGGGACAATTAACATGTATTGGCGGTTGGTTGGTGGGGGAATAAAACACATCACAAAATAATTATCATCACACGCATACATGAGAGGGTAATCACATGTTGTTGGCAGCCAATATTTATTAGATTTATTCTTTTGATGACCAGAATATCACGTCCACATCAGCGTAGGGTCTTGTCGATTTTATTGGAACATTGGAGAACTTTGGTAACTTATGCATTAATTGGTCTTTTGATGAGGACTTATGGTTCTTAATCATAATATTTCGGTTACACACAACTGGGGGAGACACAGCAATCGGTGAGGAACGAAGTTTGGAGACGGGGGATGGTGGTTCAAGCCATGAATAGCTAAACTTTTTATGATTGTCTTGGGTTGAAGGTTTGTGTAAGACTTTGTGTTTTGATTTTATATTTCTAGAATAATGAACTCTTCTTTGTGATTTGTTTGTTATGGTGTGTGATTGCTTACTTGTAAATTGTTAATTAGTGTGCTAATCTTGTTCGAAACTATACGTTCTTGGTGCCGTTGGCAATCGAGATATCATAGGTAGAATTAGGATTGGTTATTGATTAATTGGTCATCGGGTAACAACCTCGCGTTCTAGGAATCCGAGTACTTAGTTCCCTTTTATCACAACAAGTAATCATACATGAATCATGTCTATGTGATTCTTTCTAGTTGAATGATAGCACAAATGTCGAAGCAAACCGGAAACTTAAGATAGTCATTTGTCTCTAAATTGTTTACAAACCAAAACTTTTCTTTTGCAAGTTAATTAGTTAATTTAGTTTTAAAACTCAAACCAATCAAACCCACTCTTGAATTTTTTTTTATTGCATTTAGTTAACTTTAGTCAAGTTAGACATACATCGAGATAGCACATATTCCACAAACTCCCTGTGTTCGATACCCACTTACCGCTATCTATATAGTTGTTTTTGGGATTAAATTTGCGTGACCACGACAATCACGTCAGCACACAACCAGTCAACTTCACAAACTAAGTGTTTACTTTGCGCCGAGCAAACCTTGCTACTTCTCAAACAACAAAAGCGCACACTTCATCTTTATAGTCCAGTGCTCCACCTACTTGCCAAGGGCACATAGGAGCAACACTGGACTGAGGGGACTTGAAGGGGTATGGTCCCAAAAACCCCGCGCAAGCGCATAGGACCATACCCTAACTTCATTTCAAAGAGCATCTTCAGTAAAACCTTGCGCGGCTGCGCAACGGTTCTAAACAAGAGTGGGGAAAGAACAATCTTCGATAACCCTGCGCCGGAGGAGAAGAGAGATAAACATTCAACTAACACCCTTGCGCGGACCCGCGTAAGGGTACAATTAGGTTTGAAGACAAACTCCTGAACATCTTCGCGCGCCTGAAATCAAGACTTGAACAAGGGAATCTTTTCTGTTACAACAAAATGGACACGTGGCAAGGGCATAAAGGTTTACAGCTGTAGATCTTCTAGAAGGATTTTAAATGCTCATCGTGCATGGCCATTCGGTTACAACTGATTGTGACGTGGCATAATCGTGGGCGCTCATCTAATCACGATGATGGCACTCACTTGAAGAGAGATCTACACAAAACCACTTTCCACGTGGCATCTCCCCAGTCGTCGATCACACTCACAATCCGTGTGCATGGATGTGACGTTAGCTATTGACGGAAAAGTGGAATAACCGCCAACGGAAGAGTGCTTTCCGTTACTATCTCCGTAAGACTATTTTCCCGCCAAAAACCAACTATAAATAAGGTGCTGCAGGTATGATCTCACAAGTTACTTTCAGTTCACGCTCACTTTACTACTTCATCCTCTTCCTCGAGATCATTGTACTTATTCTCATGCCGGAGGATGGTCACGGAGAGAACCCCCATTCTCCCCGTGGCGAGTCTAATGGCTTTCTGTTTTGCAGTGATCACCTGAGAAGGAAACTAGCCAAACCTCCAAATCGACGAGAGGATTAACCCCTTTTATGCAGAGACTAAACCTTTGATCTAATTGATTCCGGTCCAATTAGATCACTGTTTCTTCATGATTGTATAACACACCATACGTAAAACACATCATAACTGGTCATTCAAACTATAAAACACACCATGCTGTCATATACATACACCGTTACTGGTAAGCAAATCAACTAGTTGAAATGTAACTTTTAATATATGTAGCAATATGATACTCATCTATTATATATAATAAACGAAAATAATTTGGGACACGTGTCGCAATTTTAGGGCCTCTAAATTTTGGTTTTGGCGGGAAAGTGAGAGCGTGTTTTTTTTTTCTATATGGGTCCTAAAGTGGGTCAAACCTAATGTTATATTCGGATCTTATAAAAACACAGTATCCTAATTTCCTGAAACCCTAAACTATCATACGCTTCCTCTAAGTTCTACCTGCATCTCATTTTCTTTGAAACCTAGGTATCGATTGTGCTTGAATCGCCTGATAAAGCATCCTAAAATCAGGCCGATTCACTTCCAGGTAAATCGATATTGATTTATACTTTTTTTTTCGTTTCATCACCTCAATTTTTTCTAAAATCTTGACGGTTTCATCGGCTATGAGGAATATGATGATGGTAGTGGTGGCCTGAAATGGAACGATAACAACGACATGGTTTGATTTAGGGTTTCTTCAGTGGTGGTCTTATGAGGTTTGTGGTTTAACGCAACGACGAAAGGGCGGCGGCTAGGGTTCCACCAGCACATAAATTTGACCAGTTGTGGTTTCGGCCGCTATCGGTAAGTTGTTGATGTTTTTTGTCCGATTGGAATTAGGGTTCTTAAGAATGTATAACCTTCATATTTCAATTTCATTAATTGTTAAAAAGTTGTGGTTTCGACCGAGATGCTTATGTCTTTGAATTTGTTTTCACATGGCAAGCGGTTTTGTTTCCGTTTAACCTGAGATGATTTTGAGATTACAGGTTGTGTGTAGATTGTTGACATTTCTGAACCTCATAGTTTATATATGATGATGAGTTTCATTGTTTTTGTTCCTATTTTTGTCTATTTGTTGACGGATGAAATAATGGTCGGTCGATTTGTAGACTTATGATATTGTAGCTGAGAGGATAATTTGTTTGACTTTGTTTCAACATGGTAGCGATGATTTTCTATTTTCGGCCTCATACTCTGGCGATTCTGATTTATTTGTGGTGGTGGCAGCGTTGATGTGGTCGTCGGACTGATTATTCACGGGTGATTCTTTATCGGCCTTTTATTGCATGTTCGTGTGTTATTCTTTTTGTTTGGCGGTTGTCAGGTGTTTGACACGTTGATAATCAAACACTTTCAACTGTTTTTGGGCATTTTGGTAATTTACTGGTGGTGGTCTTGATGGTTACTCCACATGCATAGTTGATTTCTTTGGTTCCCTACAATGGTGAAGCTTATGGTATTGTCACTGGTTTGCGGTGGAGGGATTTTTAACTCAGATGAATTGATGTCTGTAAAAATAGGGTTTGTGATTCATTTTTGGGTGTGGATTTGATGTCCTCAAAAGGTTAATGTGATATTTAATTATTTATTGTAGAGATGGGAATCTGGCATTTTTTTAATGTAAGAACTTTACATATATTATTATTGGTTTTTAAATTGCATTTTGAGATATAATAGAATGCATATATACTATATCATGACTTCTCATTGATGGAGTGACCAGGTCAAGTTGTTGCACTGTCGAGTTATGAAGATAAGGAAGAAAAATTTAAGGGTCGTTCAACACCACGATGTATGTTCTCTTTTTTGTGTTCAGGTTTAAGTGTTTGTTTTGCATATGATCGACACAAATATTCCACCATCGTATGCCTTGAATTTTCTACTTGGTGATGTGTACCGGTGTATGAACAAGAGGGATTTACCATCTTACTATTTGTTTACTCTACAAAATAAGTGTTAATTTACAATTAGCTTTTAGTTTTGGTTTCGTTAATTTATCTTCAATGTGGCTCAGGTTAATTGCGAGTAGAATAGCATCCATGTAAATTAATTTTTCTTTTTATCAGCCAACCTATGTTCAAAATGTTTCTCATACCAAAGTTGTTTTGGGGAGGGTATCGAAACCGTGATTCTTGAATGACGTGTTGTGTTGTTATTGACTCACTTTTGTAAAAAAAACATGTTCCTCTTTTTTTATTTCTTTATATTGAGTTGAGACAAAGGCCACTATAAAGCAAAAAGGAAAGTGAGTGTTATTAAGTTAGAGTTTCTATGTATTTTAAAAGGGCATGGTTATGTGTTGATTACTTTTGCTTGCTTATGCACATATTTATCTCACTTTTATAAATGAAACTGGAAGCATAAGCATTGGCATACTGAATTGTGATGCGTTGTATAGTGTTATATATATTAGGTGTATATTTTAAGCCCTTTTAACACTTATTTTTAGCCAAGTTTTAAATTTATAAAACACGATATTTTACTAACACTAAACACACATATGGGCAAGTGCACCCATCATGAGCGTAGTATAGCGTTGGTAAGATACCGAGGTCGTCCAAGGACACAAGAGCTTTTAGTACCGGTTTATCCTCAACGTCTAATCAAAATAAAAAGTTTAGAAAAATGTTTTAAACTAAGAAAAATAAAAACTAACTAAAATGCTGAAAATAAAAATAAAAAGAAAAACAGATAGACAAGATGAATCACTTGGTTCCGACTCGTATCTAGTATAACCTTTGATTATTTCCGCACTTTTGCACATAATTAAGAGATTATCTTAGTTATTGTAGTAGGCCCCTCTTTTGAAGGTGACGTTACCCTCACCCCAGTAGTTTGAGTCAGCAAGGATACAATCCTAAAAGGGTGGATTATTGGAAGATAATGAATTAAGTTATTAATGCAATATTATGGTAGGCCCCTCTTTTGGAGGTGACGTTACCCTCGACTAAGTAGTCTGAGTCAGCAGGGATATAAGTAGTCTGAGTCAGCAGGGATACAGTCCTAAATAGCCGGGTTATAGTATTAATAGTAGTTAACATATGAGGGGATCAAAGAGTTTGGACCCCCGCCATCCAATACCGTGAAGCATTGAAAGAGGTCCTACTAAATTTGACCCAGGTCCATTGCAGGACCTCTAAACACTGAACAATGGCAAGACCTTTACCAAACCGTTCCCTTAACCCCCGACCAGGTAGCCAACATACCTCCATATAGACCGTGGAGATATGAATGGTGGAAATCTTTTATTTTATATAGACAGTAAAATAATGCCAAGACACCACGGACAAACGATAAGGAAAGATCACCTTCAACATAAGTAACTAGTTATTAAAGTCATTAATACAAAACCAAATAAAAAGTGCAAAAGATTAGAAATAAAAAGTATTATACTAGACACTTTGTCTTCACCAAGTGATGTAAGAGACTTAGGCAAACATGGCCTTGATTGTCAAGAACTCTTACGATCAATCTTGGATCCCGAGACGACTCACACACTCTACGATGGACAATGGATGATGGTGGTGGATGATGGTGTTGTGATGGTGGTGGGTGGTGGATGAAGTGTGAGAGAGGTGGTGTGCCAAGGGATGAGTTGAAATGAAACCAAGCACTCCTATTTATAGGCTGAACAGAAGGCTGGGCACGGCCCCGTGTCCGCTGGACACGCCCCCGTGCCTGTCTGACACTCTCTCTCTTCATTAATTGTAATTCGCAATTACAATTAATGCGCCTGCTGTACTTTTGCCACGCCCCCGTGTTCACTGGACACGGCCCCGTGGTGGGCAATAGAAGCTTCTATAGGTTTGTCTTTTCTGCTTCTTCTTGGGCACGGCCCCGTGCTGGCTGAGCACGAGGCGTGTTCAGTCTTCTGCCTTCTCTATTTTGCTTGGGAAGATGCCGTTGAGGGGTCGGGCAGTCTACTTATGTTCCTCTTCTTGTATTTATGTTGGATTTAGCTGTCTTTTTGGTTCTTTTGTGTTTTTGAGCTCATTTAATCCTGAAAATACAAAAGGAAGACAAAAACACTCTTTTTCCAATATTAGTACTTAAAAATGGTTAGTTTTATTCCTCATTTGATGTAATTTATATGTTACATTTTACACACATCAATTGATAAGTTAGAGTTTGGCTTTTAGGTTATATAATACATTCCTCTGTATGATATCTTCATCTTTTCATCTTGTGGCTTCCTTTTTTTCTTATAAAAGTCAGTTAATAGTTTATGATTTGGCCCCTTTAGTATTCTTAATCACCCGATTTAATGTTGTTAGTGCCTTTAAGATTTCATATTAATCAGTACTTTTTAGCTTCACCAAAACCTTCTTTTCTTTCGGTAGTGAAACAAAAGAAAATATATAAACGCAGATAAAAGTTAACATTATATGTTACTTGCTTTACACAGATAAAAGTTAAAATCATATAGACATTTTCAATTTTGTTTTTAATTTCCAGCCATTCTATCATTTTGATCAGGTTACAATTAGCATTCATGGATTTTTGTAATTTGGGTTCTTTGATCTAACTGGAACAGACTATATTGAATGGGCAATCTAATTAATGGCGTAAATCAGCTGTCATATACAGCAAAATGTGTGCACGCTAGCTAGACTATTGAATGTTCAAGTCAAGGCAAAGATTAGAATTGTCCAAAAGATCATCAGTTATGGAGGTATGCATTCCCTAATCTATAACTTTTACTTCAGTTTTAGGATTAAAACAGAAAATAAAAGGAAGAACTAAAATCGTGGTTACCAGTGGTCGGAGACGATGAGACGATAATAGTGATGGTTTCCGGTGACCGAGCGGTCGGAATGAAAGCGGCGATGATTGTCGAACTAAGAAGCAGATTAACTATCTAAATGGTTTAATTCAAACACATTAACTGGAAAGTATGCAAAGTTGGGTTATCTATGGTTGATAATGGGTCAATCATATCTTATTTTGAAATATCGTTTAGTTACTTTATAAATCTTCATTAATATTTAGTGTATCTTTAACTCAGCCGGTGTAATACACCGGTTCATCATGTTATTTTGTTGGTGTTTATTTTGTTTATTGACTTATGATTAATGTAATTAATTTTCTCTATTGATTTTTAATTATAGACGTCGTTTATGAAAGCATCTGACAGAAACAGAGAACGACCGTCGTGGAAGTTAACGAAATCAAGTGACTTCATGAAGGTGAACTGTTGTGAATTTCAAAAGATTAGCGCAATGTTTTAAAATCTGGTTTTTATACGGAACCGGTTTGGGCTCAGAAACGGTTTAACTGGTTCTATCGGACGGTACAACCTAAACGCTTCAGCACCAGCCACCACTCCCAGAACTCTATCTTTTCTCCACCAACCTCTGGCAACCACAACCACAAGCATCACCGCCATCTTCCCTCAACTAAGATCCAACACGAACCCTCATCCCCCTCTCTTTCTTACAACCGGCCAGTTTGAGCCAGTTTTTAAAACATTGGATTCACGAACCGGATATGGCTGAAAAAAATTTAGATCTATTTTGTATTGTGCCGAAAAAAAATCTCTCCAGAAAGTTGTATATTTGCACTGAACTTTTCACCCAACATGACTATTTTTTTCCACTTTTTTAGTTCGATCATATCTCTTGCTATCTCGTATAACCATCCTACTCAGATATCAGATGACAGTAGTTTGTTATCGTTAACATATATGAAGACATTTTTTAATTTATTATTCGATTAACAATTATTCAATGTCGTATAAAAGTTTAATGAAATAATATGTTAGATTTTAATAAAAATACATGTTTATTAACTAATAAAATTAAACTACCCGGGAAGCAGTCCTGGGTGATAACCTAGTATTAAATATAAAAAAACGCTTGTTATTATTATGGTGTAACTTTATTTATAAATAAATTACGCATAAAAAGAAGTTTACGTTTTCAAAAGACGGGTGCAAATTTGCATGTGACTTTCATGTGCGTTCCTAAATTTAAGACACTAAATTTACTTTTATATACTTAATCTAAGAAATCAACCAATTTAATTAATACAAATATTATAATTTACCACTCGTTTAATCTCATCTATCAATTACCATAATCTAGTGGCCTTAATCACTTCTTACACTTTTTAAAATCCCATCCATGTATATTACATAAGTAATATATAGATGCTAGAGTACACATTTTATCAGTAAATGAGACTTTGTAGGAGAAAGCATAAAACAATAAAAAAGTTATATTCCGGTCTGGTTCACAAGTTAGTCTGGTAACCCGGCCGGTTTAACTAAAAATTGTTTTATAGACAGAGCCGAACGGAATAGGCACCAAGTTCTTAGTTAGACGGTACAAACATTGCTAAAGACTTCAAAGAATCTTGGTTTGTAAATTTATTTTTCTTAAACAAAATAGCCTTTTCCATCTGTGTTGGTTTTTTTTTTTTTTACATAGGCACGCAGTCGCGGAGGGGTGTTAATTTGGCGAGATGATGTCTTGGTGGGGGTGTGGAACGAGTCAAGACCGGAACGGTATCTTTGGTAACACCTACTTAAACGTACGATGACGGCTGGCATCAACGTTATATAAAGTTATCTTAAATAACATGGAAATTTTCATAAGTATTGTGCAGTGTCTTATTACTCAACACCTCTTCCAAGCAAAAGAAACTAGCTTTTTGATTCATTCCAGTTTGCAACCATTTCCACTAATATTATTGATAGTACAAATTTGCATTCTGATGTTACTTCTTCATAAGGCCTTTGACGGAAATTTTGGTGGTGTTTGTTAGCTATTCAGAAACCTCTATAATATAAAAGTATTTGTTGTTAACTTTTAATAGTTTCACACTCACATCCCAGATTTTAGAGATCTTATTTTTACCAAGATCTAAAGCCAAAAGTATCCATGATACACTAGCAATTGGTCACACATAATTTTGGGCATGCAATATAATGTCTACACACCACTTATTAAAAATAAAGATTTAATAATAGGGTTATATAGAGGTTGTCGATATTCCTTACTATTGTTCAAACATACAATTTCTACAAATCTCGATACGTAGAGGTTGTTGATATAAAGTAGTAATATATATTTTATTTATGTTTAGGTTTCTGAATACCAATTGAAAACCAGTCGTGCACTCAAAACACATGGATTGCGAGACTTTGGACTTTAATATTTTTATTTGCATAATCCAACCAGCTAATTTTCCACCAATTTAATTAATTCCTTTTTCCAAGTCACCACACACATTACTCCACAATTATATATGCCAGTCAAATTTTAGAGACATGTCTGTGATTCAACTATGTGTTATATGACGGCTTCAAACAATGAATTTGACTTGGTTTTGCCTTAAATGTACTCCTTGGATACTTTATTTTATTAACATGTTTATATATTATATTTATATTAAAACTTTTATATGTCCAGCCTGGATTAAAGGGTATTTAAGTTTTTATCATAATTGTTGGTATGCATTATTAATAACTTACATACTATAGCACTTATACTCTTATAAATTTAGCGATAACTAGTGCGGTTTCTCACGCTTCACGATATGCTTTAATTAAGTTAGTATTTGTTCATTTCGTGACAAGATTGGTAAAGTTTGTATTGGTATGAAACTGACACTCGGTATAGCAATCGAAAGATATATGTTTAACGGGCTATTGACTCGTGTTTTACACTCGGTATAGAAATCGAAAGAGATATGTTTAACGGGATATTGACTCGTGTTTTACAATAAATGAAACCATAAAAATGTATAGCGGTACTGGTATCAATGTTGTGTGGCCAGTATCAATTCGATTTGTTACGGTATCATTACCATACCATTGTTGTTAGACAAGTCGAGGAAACCATTAAAACGAATATGGTACCGGTACTGATGTTGTTTGGATGGTAACATTTTAGTTTTCACACACGGCAAAGAGCAAAAAAAAAACTATATCGAATACTTTTGGATATTTATATCCGGTTCGATAAGTCAATGCTGCCGACCGGGTCTTGACCCGTAAGAGTTACACCGTGGGCAACGAACTAAAATCCACTTAACTAATTTAACTAGTAATTATGAACGTTAGCGAGTATTAAACTGAGAGACGGGTACATGGACCAGGTGAGACAAGAGCACTCTTCTACGCCACTTGTCGCGCATGCACTCTTGCATCGCCACTTGTCGCGCACCTAGATCTCGGCCAATGGCATTACATGTACTATGCATGTCCGCCACTTGGCAAACATGCATAGATCTTCATCCCCTATTTATGTGATGGTTGGTCTTGCATTTTGGGGGTTGGAAAAACAAGCAAAGTTCTCATAACACACACATACACACCGCTGGCCAGAATCGCCGCCGACCAGAATCGTCGCCGGCCAAGACCGCCGCCGGCCAGAACCGCCGGGTGTCACCGCCGCCAGAACCGCTTGCCACCTCCGCCGCTACCCGACCCATTCCCGCGTTTCGATAGTTCGTATAACTAGCACTTGTTCGTTGAACCCCGGTGTGTCAACCGGTTATTTACTAACCGAAGGTATATCTAAACCCCCTATGGTTGATGTTTTATTTCGTGTTTGCATGTTGGTGATCTTGTTCCATTACAGGTGTTCCTTGGTATAAAAGTGTTCATGTTATTTTGCTACATACGCTTTCGTTGCTTAAAAATGTATATATAATTTTAACTAGTTAAAGTTTATTTTAAACAACATTTATAACATGTACTCTTAATTATCAAAAGTGTTTTGACTAATCTTTGTAACAAATAAACACATACATATATGAACCGGGTTTATAAAATAAAAGTAAAATTATGCCACGGACATCCTTCAGTGGTATCAGAGCCGATGCTCACCACATGCAAATCGAAACCGGTCTTTTTCACCGGAATAATAAGTCACAAGCTTTAAAAGTCTAAAGTTTTTGATTTATTTTTATTTTGGGCAATATATATATTTTGGTCATATTCTTAATTGTTAATATTTGGTTGACCAAAGCTTGCCTAAAGAAACTTTTGGTTATGTTGAATATATAAATCGGACCCGACCTTGTGGTTGTGTTTCTGTTTGGTTTTGTTCATGGTTTTGGCCCATTTTACGGCTCAAAGTTGTAATAGGCTAGTTTATGGTTTTGGCCCATTTCGTGGTTCAAGGTTGTAATAGATAGGCTTTTTGTCTTTGTTATCTTTACTTATTAAATATTGTTGATACGAAGACCCGAAGCAAAACCGAATGCCAAGAGGAGTCTTGGAGTTAGTGGGAGTTGCTCAAGACAACAAGATACACTCAAGACTATCCTTGTGGTTGTTTTGTGTGTTGTGATCGTGACCCCTTTGATCTTGCTACTTGGCTCTAGCAAGATCATAATCATGCCCATATGATTTACATATTCATTTTTGCTATTATGGTTGCCTTTTAATAAATGTTATTACACTTCAACCTAATACCAAAACGCATTCTTAAAAAAAGTTTTTTTTTTAAATGAAATCGGGAAAAAGCAAGTTCTAGCAACTTGCATATTTTTATAACCACTAGAGTTTTATAACATGTTTTTTCTCACATCTTTAAAACTCATAAACTTAATAGTATTCACTATTAACTTTAATTGGTTATTCCAAGTCACGACAAACTTAGTTTAATAGGTTATCTAAAACTAATTCTCCCGAGAGGTGAAATGGTCTTTTGGTTATGTCGCAAATTTAATATCTAAATTAAAACCGACTATAACGACCCTATTTGGTAAAAATTAAAATCAATGGTCTATGCCATCCTACTACTAGTAACACTTGGGGCATAATGCGAACCATCAGTGTTGGAGCCACAACACGACACTTGGTGTGTAGTTTATCCTTCCAAGGTGCAAGGGCTTCGTCGACACATCCGACCCTTCCACATGTGACCGTTTTAGGACGATTATTACTTTTCTTCTCGTGTTTACGTGCCCCAGCTGTCTCGAGAACAAAAGTGGCATAGATAATGCCAAACATATCAATGCAAGAATAATAAGTTATCCTCGCAGCCTCATAAACCCTGGGAGTTGTGCTTTTCTCACAATTGACAATTGTTGTCAGTCCGCTTGAACCTCTTGCTAATGTTGCATGCCCCAGCTGCCTTTAGAAAGAGCTTCTAACCGGTTCTCATTCCTTATCGTCTCACCTCACGAAATAAGGAGATATACATCGAAAATACTAATTAAAATCACCTTGCTTATATAACAGATGTCTAATGAAAACAACTCCTTCATTTTCAAGTTTATATTTGAAAATAAAAATTGAATAACACCAACTTTCTCGAATGGCACCGCAATCTGAGAATAGTTCTCAAGATGAAGAAAAAGTTGTATATCTTAGATGGGCCAGTCCCTACCGAGCCTGAAAGTAATTCTACTACTGCTCGCAAGGCACTGGAGAAACATAACGAGGATGTCGTTGAGGTAGCTTGCCTTATGAAAGCCACCATGTCTCCTGAACTTCAGAAGAACATGGAAGATAAGGATGCTTATGACATGATCCAGCAACTGAAAGGCATGTTCCAGAAACAAGCCAGACAGGAGCGATATGACACCATGAAACAGCTCATAAGCTGTAAAATGCTGGAAGGATCACGTATCAGTACTCATGTGCTAAAGATGAAATGATACATTGACCAGATGAACAAACTTGGTTATTCCGCAAAACCAACCAAGTTCTAATGGTCAAGTCTGGTGGTGTTAAGAAGCCCAATGACAATAAAAAGGAAACATAAGAGCAAAGGCAAGAGAAAAGTTATTGTTACTACCAGAAATGCCACCAACAACAAGCATGTTGCAAAACCACACCCTCCTAGGAGCGTCAGTGCTTTAAATGTAACCAAATAGGCACTGGAAGGGAAACTACCCACAGTATCTAGCCAAGCTGAAGATGAACAAGGCCAATAACATTGGCACTTCTTTTAATACTCTCATTTATGTTATCAAACTTTTCACTGTTTCTAGCAACACATGGGTATTTGATACCGGATGTGGTTTCCACATCGTTAATGTCTTGCAGGAGCCTGAAAAGTGGTAGAAACTGAAACAAGGCCACATGGAACTCATAGTTGGTAATGAAAAGAGAGTTCCAGTTCTGGCAACTGGAACATTTTGTTTTTCATGTTCCCCTGGTCTTGTAGTTACTTTAAATAACTGTTTATATGCACCTGGTTTGACCAGAAACATTATTTCAGTTTCTTCACTATTTGAACAAGGATTCAAGTACGTTTTAATGGTTTTTCTATTTTAGCCTACTTGAATGATGTCTTTTATTTTGAGGCTAAACCTTGAAATGGTATTAATGAGATTAATGTTCAAACAAGTAATAACATATATCATATTTATAAACGTACACTACTACAAAAAGAGCCATTTGCTATGAAAATTTTGCTATGGAAAAAAATGGTGGCAAATTTTGCTACGAGTTAGCTACGGATTAGTTACGAACACATTTTGCTATGAATTAGCTACGGATTAGCTACAAACTTCCGTCGCAAATGAATTTCGTAGCAAAATTCATAGGAAATCCCGTAGTAGAATTGATGAAATTAATATAAAACATATAATGTAGCAAAACCGGTAGCAAATTCGTAGCAAAACCATGAAAAATAAGTATTTAGAAATAAACTGAAAAAAAGTAAAATAAAATCTGTAGCAAAATCGATAGCAAAATTGTGAAAATAAATATAATAAAAAAAACTTAGTAAAATTGGTAGCAAAATCCTTAGCTAAATCATAAAAATAAAAATTTAAAAACTAACTAACTGAGGTTTAAAAAAATAGTAGCAAAATCGGTAAGTAAATAGAACCCGTAGAGAAATTGATAGCAAAATCTAGAAAAATTTCTAAAAACTAACGTAGCAAAATCTATAGTAAATCCATAGAAAAATTCATTGCAAAATAAGAAAAAGAAAGTATTCAAAAAATAATTTACTAATATCCATAGCAAAATACGTTGCAAAAAAAAAAATTAATTAATAATAGTGGTAACAAAATCCATAGAAAAACTAACAAAATAAATATTCAAAAAAAAAAAAAAGACGTGTAAGAAAATCCATAAGCAAAAATGGACATTAAAAAATAATTAATAATATATATAATAGAAAAATCAAAAGCAAAAATATTAATTACTTAAAAATAGTTAAAAAAAAAGTCGACTTTACACGGACTGATGTAAACATAAATACATTTAATAGTCATTTCATACAAATAACACAAATAATATGTACTAAATTAAGCATAGGGATGAGTAAATAGTGCTGGATATCGGTATCGAATATATTTGGTAACAAATATTCAGAAAACAATACAATACAATAAAACCCATAAGAAAATTCATAGCAAAAAGTTTGACAAAAGAAGTATTAAAGAATACTTAATAATATATACAATAGAAAAATAAGAGAAAAATATTAAATAATTAAAATAGTTTAACAAAAGTCAAATTTTGTCTTTCAAAAACACTATTGATGATTCAAAGTCAAACTTTTAGTATATGATTCATCAAGTACGTCAGTCGTCAATTCAAAAAGATTACTCTTAATATACATCCACTTCATAACTATGAGCCGATCTCAAACTTTCAAAAGTTAAACGAGCTCAAGCCTAGTCGAGCTCGGGCTCGGCTCAACTTGTTTGCACCCTACATGGCACCAATTTAGGTATGTATATGTCGTTCCCATAGCAAAGTTCAATAAAATAAGTATTGAAAATAATCAATAAAATGAACACATGTTATGATTATATATTTTTAGGCTTTCTCTTGCATTTGCTATAAAACAACTACACAAAAAACTCACGAATTTCTTGCCCACTGCAACTCGTGTGAGCATTTTCATCGGTCTCGGTTAGATCGTAATGAGGCTCGTACATGCCATACTAAGACCCATGGAACTGTGGGTGCAAACAGGTTGAGCTACTCAACAAACTTGTTTAATGAACGAGCCCGAACCCGACCTTCGCTTATCGAGCTATAGCTGGTTCGCGAGCCGAAACGAGGTCGTTGTTTATGTATTTTTTATCAATACATTATATATATGTATGTATATAATAACTACTATTTATAAAATTATTGAAAAATAACCTAATTATATATAAAATAATAATTAGAATTAATATAAGTTAATTACGAAATATAAATTTAGCCGAGCTCGAGCTTTAGAAACAAATCTTAAATCGAGCTCAAGTTCGAGCTTTACAAACAAAGCTCGAATCGAGCCTAGCTTTCATAGATTAAATGAGCACAAGCTTAGTCGAGCTCGGGCTTGGCTTGACTTACCTCGTTCGCATCCCTACGTGGCACCAATTCGGGCATGTATACGCTACTTCCAGTTCCAACTGCTAGTGGGAGGATGTCAACCTTGATTTCGTGGTGCGGCTGCCATGGAACCAATACATGAAGGCTTCTGTTATGGTTGTGATTAATAGGTTTTCCAAAATGGCACATTTATTCTCGGGTTCAAAGACTTATGACGCTAGTTAGGTGGCTCGATTCTACTTTACAAAATTGTTAGGCTACATGATGTTCCTAAGTCCAATGTTTTGAAAACCGGTAAATACCGGCCGGTTATACAAGCATTACCGTTTCTAGATGTAAATCCGGTACGAAACACCCCGTTAAATAAGTGAAACGACATAAAGTTTGTACCGGCGGTAAAATCCGGTATACCGATTTGAAACGTAATACCGGTACCGGCCCAGGGTTATTTAGTTTGGGTTGTTACTTATTTTTATTATACATGTTACTTATCTTCGTAATTTTTATATATTATGATTATTTGTAACTAAAAGTTCGTGAACTACTTGAGGCTGGCTCGTTAAAAATTCGAATCAAGCCGAGCTTAAACGATCTCTAGCCCGGGATTGAACTTTTATTGTGGCTCATTTAATAAATGAGCTCGAGCCTGAGCTTCACATATCAAGCTCGAGTCGGCTCGTGGGGCAGGGTGATTAATTATCATAATTTATATGTAATGTATATTAAACAAATTAATTAAAAACTATACAAATAATATGTTCACAAGCTTACTCGAGCTCAGTAAGTGAAGTTTGGAGTCAATCTCATTTATTAAACGAACTTAAGGGGAGTTTGATTCGCAGGAATTCAATGGAATTTAAGAGAATTGGAATTTGAATTCCATCTCTTAAGATGTTTGGTTCACAGAATTTGATGGAATTGGAATCTCAATTCCAATCCTCATGTGTTTGGTTGACAATGGAATTAGAATTGGAATTAGGCTTGAATTCCTTCAAATTCCTTTAACTAAAGGAACTCAAAATCCTTCCTATATGTGAAGGAATTAAAGTAAATTCATTGGAATCTTCGACAGTTTCGACCCGCACGTTTCAACCAGTACCGTTTCGACCCGTACCGCTTCAAATCGAACCGTTTCGACGCAAACCATTTCGACGCGTACCGTTTCGACGTGAACCGTTTCGACCCATACCGTTTCGACGCGAACCGTTTCGATCCGTACCGTTTCGACTCGTACTGTTTCGACCCGAACCATTTCGACGTGAACCGTTTCGACCTGTACCGTTTTGACAAGTACCGTTTCGAACCGAACTGTTTCGACCCGTACCGTTTCGTCACGAACCGTTTTGACGCGTACCGTTTCGAATCAAACCGTTTCGACTCGTACCGTTTCAAATCAAACCGTTTTGACGTTAACCGTTTCGCCCAGTACCGTTTCGACCTGTACCGTTTCGACGCGTACCGTTTTGATCCGAACCGTTTCAACGCGAACCGTTTCGACACGTACCGTTTCGAATCAAACCTTTTCGACCCAAACCGTTTCGACGCTAACCGTCTCAGCCCGTACCATTTCGACCCAAATTGGTGGTTGTATGTGCCGGGGTGATGGATTCCAATTCATTTGACAACCAAACACAACAAATATGGAATTGAGATTCTAATTCCAACAATTTCCAATTCCAATTGGAATGTTTAAATTCCAAATCCAATTTCTTCAAATTCTAATTCCTATACAAATTCCAATTCCAAATCAAAATCATTCCGCGAACCAAACGCCCCCTTATTTTTAGGTTTAGGCTCATTTGTTAAAAGTTAAAGTTAAATTTATATATTCTTTTCAAAATAAAAGATAAAAATTCAATTATTAAAATCACCTCTAAAATATTTACTTCCCTCCAAAACTTAAATCTTTCCCAAATCCCCCTAAATTGATTTTCAATTTCCCCCAAAAATCCAAATCACGGTTTGTCGGTTCACCCACGTTCCCCATTCCCCTTTTTTCACCATAATTTATTCATATTCCCCTTGATTTCAATTAGAAGTCCCATTCCTTACAGAGAAGGAAAATTAGCAAAGAGCTCGAAGAAGTTAATAATGGAGGTGGAATCGAGCCGTATCAAAATTAATGCTTTGCAATTCAGAGACACTGGTGAAAATTTCAACCCCAATCTCTACTCGATCTTGTTGTTTTATTATGTGCGCCAACTGATAGTATAATTTGTTAAACCTATGTTCTAAATTGTTATTCATATTTGATTTGAAGTAAGTGAGAGTGCTTATTATCTTTGTTTTTTGTATGTACCTTGAAGCTGATAAAGTGATTTGTTTCCATAAACTCAGAAACTTGTTGCTTGCTTTCATTTGGAATAAGATAAAACTTGATTGCTGAATTGAAGGTTTAAATATTTGGTTTGAATCTTGAAATGTCCGTACTTCTTTTTAGTTTATTGTAGTGGTGGAATTTTTAAAACTTTGCTTATAAACTGTTGATTTGAGTAGTGTTCATCTCAAACTGCTCAATAAATATTTCCGTTTAGCAAATATATTTATATAGAAAGGAATTGGCTTCAAATAGGTTGATGTATCTAATAGTTGTTTAAGTTGATTTTTGAGGCATACAACATTTAGTTTATTTTATCTATACTTGTTGATCATTATGTAATAATTAATGTTTTCATAAATTTATTAGTGTATTAATTATTTTTAATAGTTGACCACATATATGCAGGTTGAACTTGGATTTGTGCTAAGAGGTCCATTACAGAGAACAATTCATGTTACATGTAAGTAATTACTATTTGGTAATTAGTACTTGTCAATGTAAAACTTTGGTAAATATATATTGAAGTATGACAGGTCAATTTGTAAACTTGAGGTTTGCCCCCATGAAACTATATATCTGTTCGAAGATTAGAGTTTGAACACTTCTTGTCCTTCAATGTTCAGGTAATATGATATATAACCAAGTTAATATTTTCTTTTATATCTTTTGCATACTGCTTCATATATGTAATTCATTTTATCAACTTGCAGAAACAAGCACACTAGTTTCTTTATTATCTACTTCAAGATTGAATAGACAAGCAACATAACTAAAAAAAGATACAGTAGAGAAGTGTGCTATTACGGAGAAAAATGAAGAAAATACAAGTTATACATTGGAACGAACGAGATTTCAATTGTCCTCACAAAACCCGCCATAATTTGTTTCCTCATGATATGGGTTTATTGTATTGCTTTTTGATAATTTGGATCTTTATAATAGTACATGTGGATATTCATATTTGATCGTATGTTTATCTTTGGTATAATATGTATCTATCTATAGAGATTTGAGTATATTGTTTATAAGAAACAATTAGATAATAATTTATATATTGAAAAGTTCTAGAAAAAAAAGCCTTAGCTTAGCTAAATATGTAGCAAAAACTTTACATAACTCCCAACAAACATCTTCAAAAAATCTATAGCTAACTTCTTACCAAAAATCTTATATACTTTGTAGCAAAATCGATAGCTAAATTAGGTAGTAGATTTGTAGCAAAACAATAGCTAAATGTGTAGCAAAACTTTGTAGCCAAATTCGTAGCAAAAACTCCATGGTAGCTAAAAATTCGTAGCAGAATCTGGTAGCTAAAAAATCATAGCTAAAAATTTGTAGCAAAATCCATAGCGAGCATTTGCGTAGCAGATGGCGTAGCTATAATAGCGACGCTATTATTTGTAGCTAAAACCGTCGCAAATATGATATCCGTAGCTAAATTTGGTAGCAAATGAATTTGCGACGAGACTTGTAGCTACAGGCCAAATCCGTAGCAACTCCGTAGCTAAATAGGTGTTTGCTACGAATTAGCTACGGATTTTGCCGTAACAAATGCCTGTTTTTGTAGTAGTGGTAACAAAGCTGGCATAAATGAAACATATTTATGGCATTGCGGACTTGGCCACATAAGTAAGGCATGCATAAAATGGCTCCAGTCCGAGGGGATTCTTGAATCCACTAGACAGGACTCCTTTGATGACTACGAATCTTGCTTAGCTGGCAAATGGATCAATGGTCTTCTAGAACTCATTCACATGATGTATATGGCCCTTTCAGAACCATGACTAGAAACCATGACTAAAACACAGCTTGATAGAAAGATAAAGTACTTCGATCAGATCGAGGTGGTGAATACCTCAGCTTTGAATTTTCTCAATCATCTGAAAGAGTGTGGAATAGTTTCACAACCCTCTCCACCTGGCACACCCCAACTTAATGGCGTGAGTGAAAGGTGAAATCGAACTCTACTTGATATGGTTCGATCGATGATGTGTAGAACTAACTTGCCTCATTCCTTTTGGGGACATGCTCTTATGATCGCTTCCCGTATTGTCAATTTAGCTCTGACAAAAAGGTAAAAAAAAAAAAAACGCCATATGAGATATGGCATGGGCGTAAACCCAATTTGGAATACCTTAGAGTATGGGGATGTGATGCATACATCACAAGTGATTCGGATGAAAAGCTCGATCCTCGAGGCGAAAAGGTTGTTTTCGTCGGATACTATATAAGAAACAGATATTATTTCTACCATCCTGATGCAAATGTGATTTCCATCAAACGGAAGGGACACTTTCTCGAGGAAGAACTTCTTCTTCGAGAAACTGGAAATAATGTGGTTGATCTTGAAGAAATTCAAGAACCACAAACAACTGCTAATGTAGTCGGACTATCTGATCACCAAGTTGTTGTTGCCAATGAATCAGACATAAAACACAAGCGTTTGCAGAAGTAGTAGAATTCACAAGAATCTGATAGATGTCTATGGCGTCTAAAAGGTCCCAAAGTCTTATTAGTAGCTGAGTCTAATGACGAACCTGCTTACTACAAATCTGCAATCTTAGATTCGGAATCTGAGAAATGGCAAGAAGCCATGAACGTCGAGATGCAATCTATGCATAACAATCAAGTATGGGACTTGGTTGAGCTACCCCCGAATCTCGGGCAATAGATAGCAAATGGATTTTCAAGAGAAAAACCGATATGCATGGAAATGTACACACCTATAAAGCATGGCTAGTTGCGAAGGGTTTCACTCAAACTCAACTTATTGACTATGATGAGACCCTCTCACCCGTTGCTATGATTAAATCAACCAGGATATTGCTTGCCATAATTGCGTACTGTGATTACAAAATATGGCATATGGATGTCAAAACCGCCTTTCTTAATAGACATCTCTCTGGAGATGTCTATATGGTTCGGCCTGAAGGTTTCGTCGATCCTAAATATCCAACTAAGGTGTGCAAACCCAATAAGTCCATTTATGGACTCAAGCAAGCATCTCGTAGCTGGAATCTTTATTTTCACCAGAAGATCAAAGAGTTTGGTTTTGTCAAGAATGAAGATGAGCCTTGTGTTTACAGAAAGGTTAGTGGGAGCATCATATCATTCCTCATTCTGTATGTAGATGATATACTAATCATTGGAAATAACATCCCTATGCTTAACAAAGTTAAACACTATTTGGGATCTTGCTTCACAATGAAAGATCTTGGAGAAGCTGCTTACATTCTAGGAATGAAGCTCTATAGGGATAGATCTAATCGGCTTATAGGGCTAAGTCAAAGAACGTACATAGACAAAACGATGACACACTTCAAGATTGAAAACTCCAAGAAAGGAGATGTTACTATGACTAAAGGAACCGTGTTGAACAAATCGCAATCTCCTTCAACAGACATTGAAATTAAGCAAATGGAAGTAGTTCCATATGCTTCAGCAATTGGTTCAATCATGTATGCTATGTACTAGACTTAACATCTCGTATGCTTTAAGCATGACCAGTCGTTATCAGCATAGTCCTGGCATTGCCCATTGGACTGCAGTAAAGAACATTCTGAGGTACTTGAGAAGAACCAAAAACATGTTCTTGGTGTTTGGAGGAGTGGAAGAGGAGCTCACTCTAAGGTGTTACACTGATGCTGGCTTCCAAAGTGACCAAGATGATTCTCGCTCACAATTAGGATTCGTATTCACTCTCAATGTAGGAGTTGTCTATTGGAAAAGCTCCAAACAGAGTTTTGGCTTATTCCATCATCAGCAAATCTTACATAACCTGCTTATTCCATCAGGTAGGGAAGATGGTTCCATTAGGTTTTGGCTTTCATCATCAGCAAATCTTACATAACCGAATAACGCACCACCAATAGATTCGAGAGCCAATATGCCTGTTTAAAGAGATACCTTAGAAATAATAAAAGCACATTGGATATACTAGTGGGGTTGTCGATAAAATTGTTTCAAAAGAGGTGGCAATATGAAAGAAAAGTTTTCAAGAAAGCCATGATATATAAAATGAACCACCATAAAGTACCATTTTTTGACAACCTACGACCAAACGTTTCCAATAAAGCACTAGACTTGCTAAAATTTGAGCTACTGTGGAAGCTATTTGTGTTGCAGTCACATAATGTATCCTGTGGCAGCTAGTTATTCATGATTGTGGGTTGTCGTGTGCTTGACGGTTGGATATCGATCTACAAACAAGTCATGAATACTAAATATGCAACTTTTACGATTTACCAAGCTATTATAATATGGTGGCAATCTTTTTACTATATGTTTATGAACATGTCGCAAAATTCAACTAGAAGATGTAGAGATATGTTGGCAGGAGCTTAACTTATCACCGTTTAAAATTATGGATGAAGAGGTTGATCTGGAACAATAATTGGATCTTGCGAAGCAACAATTATTGTCACAACCCCCTATTATTAAGAAAACTTTGATGTCGAAGATTAGGTGGTGTTTAAAACCCCAACAAAACCAACAAGAAAGCCCATGATGTACAACAAGATACTTGTGGCCATCCAACTTTTAATGTGCAAAGACAAAGGAGAGATGCCACTACGAGAGACTGGTCCTTTATTAATGAAAACATCTCCTTTATAGAATCGCCACAAAGTAGGTATGTACCATCACAGCTCTCTCGAATATCAAGTTTGGTTGATAGGCCTCTAAAGCTCAAACTACGACACAATCATTCAACGATTTCTAAAAAAAGGTACGAGATATCCATGAGTTTCCATTCATCATGGGGGATAACTCATTGAACAATATCATACTTTGTAAGAAACATATTTCATAATTCTTTTACCTGTACATCTAAAAAATAGTTATGGGTTTCGGCCTGTAGCTGTGGGCTTAGAGATGGATGAAAAGTTGTGGAGTTTTATTTAGAGAGAATTTGTACAGGATTGGGTCTAACCGAAAAATGTGGATGCAAATTGTTGGTGCATAAATGTCTGTGAACTTCGTCTTGTATCGAGTCTTGTAAATAGATAGGATAAACCAGTGCTCGCAAGAAATTAGAATTGTAGTAAAGGATGGCCAGTCCACATGAACTGGTTAGGCCAGTCCACATAAACTGGATCTCCACTCCATGTGAACTGGACATGCCTATATATAGGGGAGCATGGTTCATCATTTGTAATGTTCGAGATTTCAGAGCCGAGGTGCTGCCAAATTGTCAACAGATCTGTATTGCTTTGAAATCAATAAACAAGTGCTTCTAAGCGTGAATCAAGCTGTAATCAAGTCCGTATCATTGATTCCGCCTTTGATTCTGACTCAAAACTCTTCTGATCGACTCGTTAGGGTCATACAACGATCCTACAAGTGGTATCAGAGCTCAGGAGGAAGAGTTCATACCGATTCAGCTTGTGTTCATCGAATTCTCTGATTTCTACTCCTTTCTTTCACAATTTTTCGAAATTAACCTAGATTCGTCGGTTAATATGATCAATTTGTCACAAAACTTGTAAAACTGAGTTGTAATCAATCGATTAACAAAATACACGGTAAAATCGACCTAAAATTGATCAATTTTATCAAAAATTAACCAGTTCGTTTGAAATCTGATCCAAATCGCACAAACAGGAACTTTGATCTTAGATCTACGACGATTCAGTGGACGTTATTGAACGTAAAACACTTCATTGTGATCGGAATTTGTTATAGAACAATTCTAGTCTGTCAATTTCATCAACGAAAATCAAAATATTGATAAAATGGTCCAGTTCGTCTGAATTTTGTACCAGATCGTGTGTAGTTCAACATCAGGTCGTACGAAGTGGGAATATATCTTCAGGTCGCGTGAAATATTAATTGTAAACTGAATTGTCAGCTCATTAAAGTTTGCATGTGAATACTTTTAGAGGTCCAATAGAATTGATTCAGTATTGAAAGATGTCGGCCATCTTCACAAATTAAAGTTGTTTGTTGTCAGCCCACCTTTATAACGGTCCAATCAGAAATTCAATATTGAAAGACTTATAGTGCGGCCCATGTGATTGGTCCATAATAGTGGCCCAATAGAATTGTATATCAGTTTAAAATTGTCGGCCCATGATAAAGTTATATTGATAAAAGAGAGTGATGGCCCATGTGATTAATATGATTGTCCAATAAATCAGTCCAATCAGTTGTTGATTTGTGTTGTCGGCACAGTTTTATTGGATATCATCACAGATTGTTTGAAAAGTTATTCAGTTCGCACGGTTTGCTAGTGTCATTTGAAATTTAAAGTTCATACGGGTTGTGTAATTGTCACATCAGGTGGTTTGAAGTGTGGTTAGAATGTTTGACGAAAACGATAAACTTGGAAGAATAAATGATTGGTTTGATATGTATTGGGATTACAGGAAAGAAGATGAGAAAAAGGATGCTTGGGTTAAAAGATCTGAATACTTTTTGTGTCGAAAATATGAAAAGTTTAATGATTTAGAAAAGCGGTATAATGAATTACTTGACAATTTGAAAAGGTATGGGATAAAAGATATCTGATGATGAAAAGATATCTAAATTTGCAGATGCTTTACCTTTGGAGTGGGATGAATTTTTGAGTAAACTGAAGAAGGATTCTAGGTTTTCAAAATTTAGTCCAAATGATTTCATCAGAGAACTTAGAACACATAATGATAAGAATGAAAAGAAAAAGAAAGAATTGATAAATGAAATAGAAAGAAACTTAGAATATATAAGTTTGGATGTGTTTCTTGAAATAGTCAAAAGAATTAGGAAAGGCCTTAGCATAAGAAGTGTTATGAAATATGATTTCAAAAGAGGTTGTTTTTTAGATGAAGATTTGAATCCTGCTGATATTGTTAAAATTTTTCTTGCAGGAACATACAAGACGAAGACAGAGGGAATGTCAAAGAATGAAGAATCTGAGATAAATGAAACTTCAAAATGTGAAGTTGTGTGCTCAAAATGTGATAAATCTGAAGCAGACAATGTTAAACTCTTGAAGGATGTAGAGAGTTTGACATTGGAAAACAAAAATTTAAAAGAAAATGAAAAAGATTTTCAAAATAAAATAACAGTTTTTGAAAATGAAAAATTGAAAATTGAAAGAGATTTTGAAAAGATTAAAATTGAAAATAAAGATGTTTCTTGGATGAAATTAGAAAATAAAGTTTTAAAAGAAAAAGAAACAGATTTTCAAAATCAAATAAAAGTTTTAGAAAATGAAAAATCTGTTTTTGAAGAAAATAAAATTGCAAATGAAAAGGCAATAAATTCTCATCTTGAGAAAATCACTCAACTTGAGAAAGAAGTTGAGATTGCTAGAAATAAAGTTGATGATTTAGAGAAGAAATTGAAAGGTTTTGTGACCTCATCAGCGATGTTTGATCAATTATGTCCAAAACCGATCAATGAAATTCCAATAAGTGACAATGTCACAAATTATGACAAAGTCATAATTGAAGATTGTGATGATAAAACTGATGATGAAAAAGAGAAAAAGAAAATATTTTTGGAATTAAAAGAAAAATTTAAAAATACTGTTTTACATTCTACTGAAATAGGTGAATGTTCAAAGCAAAAACCTGTTAAGAAGAATGTAGAACAAAAACAAAAAGTAAAAAATTCGGAAAATTTTCAAAAAGAAAATAAAAGATCATCAGTTCAGTCATCCAATCATTATGAAAAATCACAAAAATTTAAAAATCAAAACTCACAAAAAGTTGTTAATAAGTGGTGCAGGTTTGACCACAGTGCTCAAAAGTCAAATCAAGGATACAAGAGGAGACATGACTACCACAAAACAAATCAATGTTTTGATCTGAGTGTTTGGTATGAAAGTGATGAATGGTACGATAACAGAGTGTGTTACAAATGTGGTTTTCTAGGACACATTGCTGTTAACTGCCAAAGTCAGAGATTTGAGACAAGAAGATGCTTTGAATGTCAAATCAAAGGTCACATTGCAAGGGATTGCCCAATGAGATCAAAGGGAAGATCGAGGGCTGAATCTCAGAAAATGGTGAAGAACTCAGTCAAAATCGAGGAAAAGCCCAAAAGAGAGAAAGTAAAGAAACAAAAGGTGAAGTTATCAAAAGGGCAGAAAGACAGACTGAGAAAGATAAGAAAGAAAGCAAGAGAGTACCTAGAAAAGATTTTGTCCTCGGGTACAACTGATAATCCGAGAAAAAGTTCTGATGAATCGATTTGCTCCACTAACAAGGATCAGTCAAGCAAAACGAACTCATCAGATACAAATCTGAGGACAAAAGGGTTGATAAAGAAAGAAAAATTAACTAATCAAACCATTGAAAAGTCAAAGAAAGTTAATTTTTCAGACAAAGTCTTTATCAAAGTTTTCAAATATAACAAAGATTGTGAAAGATCATGCATGTCACAGGTTGACAATTTGGAAAGGTTAAACATTGTAAGGATTGGGTTCCAATAGAGAATGGCGATGAATTTGTTTCTGAGAAAACAAAAGAGCCATCTTCTGGCAAGGAATTTGTTTCTTCGGAAGCAAAAGAGCCACATTCTGGTAATGGCTCTGACGTGTCAAAGTCAGAGGAGCCACAATCAGGCAATGAAACTGACTCGACAAAGTCAGAGGAGCCAAGTTTTGAGGTAAAAACTGTCAAACCCAAGGCTGGTCAGGCTTGGGTGAATCTGTTTAAATAAAAAACCTGACTTGCCGGAGCTTCCAGGTTGGTAAGTGTGGAGCAGGTATCGGCATCTTTCTTGAGAAATTCACTTAGGTGATATTTCGAATTACACAAGGTTTAATCAAGGACATTAATTTGTACTTGATTTAACTTTCATATAAAGTTGATTTAGTTCTGAAAATGTCAAATATATGTCTTTACAAGTGATTGAAGAAAAACAATGTGATGAAAGAACCCCGAGATTGTGAAAAGACAAACAAATCTTATTTTCCGGAAAAACCATTTTGATTAAAACAAACTTAAGTGTATTGAAATCATAATGGGAAAATAGTTTGTTGTCAGGGGGAGTTCTGATTGTTTAAGCCAAGTGAATGGCGAATTGAAGCGATTTGATATCAGTTTGTCACTTTCCTTGTATAGTTTGTTTTCAAATTTTCCCAGAAAATCAAAATTGAGACATATTTTGATTTTTGGGGGAGAAAAATTTTAAAAAATTAGAAAATTTGAAAATGTTAAAAATATTGTAAAAGCAAAAATGAGTTTTGTTGTGAATAAAAGGAAATGATAGTAAATCAGTGGACTATCACAGCATGCTAAAGAAATGAAATGTCAAATGTGATAAACGGTTTCACTAAGGATGTGACGATAGGCTCAGCTAGACTAGTAGATTTGCGATAACGATACAAACTTAAATGAAAAAGCCTAGTTCTAGTGGGAAACATGGTTGAAAGCATAGCACTTAGTTTTGTCCTTCGTGATTGTGTACCTACTCAGTAATCGCTGAATGCTAAAAGAGCATAAAAACCGGTCAGTTTGTGAACTTTCACAACTTGCTTAAAAAGTCACTGTGATTGTGCATTTTATTTTGCAAAGATTTAAACTTGTTTTATTTCTTTATTTTGTTTAAGCATTGGACATCCTCTGCGTATACGTGAGTATCGAACTGGATGTTAGTGCCTAAACGTTCTGCTTTATTTTATTTGGTGTTTCGTTTAAGCCTTAGATCACCTCTGCGTATACGGAAGTATCGAACTGGTGGTTAAAGCCTAAACAATTTCAACTTGTTTTTTATTCTCTTATTTTGTTTAAACATTGGACTTTCTCTGCGTATCGAAAGATCGACCTGATGGTTAATGTTTAAACATTCTGCTTTGTTTTTGCACATATTATAGTTGATGAAAATTTAAAAGCATTACTTGAGTCAGTGTATTGTATGATGAGGGGATATGCTGAGATCGTGGGGTCCATAAGAATTTAGAACAAAATTAATATACCTTAACGTATCGGTAAACATTTTGAAAGTTTTTAGATTGAGTTTAAGAGGACAACTATATCGTCATTCTATGTGAATCGTTTAGAATTAAAAATGTGTAAAAGCTTAATGGTGCTAGTGATGTGTCTCATAAACTGATATGATCCTCTTACACAAACTCACAAAAATATTGTTTGTAAATATTTCTTTACTGCATTTCTCTAAAAACAAAAACCCAAAAAGATTGTGTTTTAGTATAGATATTTGAAAATTCAAAAAGATTTTCGACAACTGATGTTGAAAAGCTGATATTCAAAATTCTGAGTGCTAAACATGATGAACCACATTGGGTTGGGAGAGAATGTTTTTGAGAGAAGAAAAAAAAATGAAAAATGATCAATGTTTATATTGATTGGGGTTTTAATAATTCTTCAAATGATAATTCAAGGTCATTAAGTTGGACTTGATAATTAGTTTGTGTGAATGATGAACAATATCTACCATATGTTATTAAATTTGTTACATTTTAAAAGCTGTGAAATTTATTGTTGGGTAGAGTATTGTGCAGATCCCCATGGCTAAGTTTGTGTAAAGTTTGAGCCAGAATACGAGTTCCAGCATATCGAAAGGGGGAGTCTAAATTCTGGATCAACATTCAAAGGGGAGTTTGAAGATAGAGAAAGATAGAGATTGAAGAAGCTTACAGTGTCACATCAGTTTGGAAAGAGCGAAAAGACTGATCAAGATTGAAGACTCGATGCCAAAGACTTCGTCAACATCCAAGGGGGAGTCTGTTGGTGCATAAATGTCTGTTAACTTCGTCTTGTATCGAGTCTTGTAAATAGATAGGATAAACCAGTGCTCGCAAGAAATTAGAATTGTAGTAAAGGATGACCAGTCCACATGAACTGGTTAGGGCAGTCCACATGAACTGGTTATGCCAGTCCACATGAACTGGTTAAGGCCAGTCCACATGAACTGGATCTCCACTCCATGTGAACTGGACATGCCTATATACAGGGGAGCATGGTTCATCATTTGTAACATTCGAGATTTCAGAGCCGAGGTGCTGCCAAATTGTCAACAGATCTGTATTGCTTTGAAATCAATAAAAACAAGTGAATTAAGGAGAATCAAGCTGTAATCAAGTTCGTATAATTGATTCCTCCTTTGATATGGATTAGAACTCTTCTGATCGACTCATTCGGGTCACACGATGATCCAACACAAATTTTGACACGTACATTACTGGAAAGTATGACCACCTACGTAGCAACATAGATTGGCAATCAGTGGAACTAGCATCCCCTTATCATTGGATGAAGATGCCCCACACAATACTCATCATTGCTCAATGATTTAGTATCATTTTTCACCATTTAAGCATCACCGAGAATCAGACTTTCTTCCCCTAATTGGTCTGAACCATAACCAACATCAAGTGGTGATGCTTGTGCATGTTGATTGAAGCCATTTCATCAATGTTAGGTTAGAAAGAGACCGTCGATACCTTTAGCGAACAATCTTTGAAGTATGAACTGAAGTGACGCCACATCAAATTGGAAACATATATAGGCCTCCTATAAGTTGGTATACAAAGTTATTGAATCTTGACCTAGACCAAATTGTACAATATATTGGTTAAAGGAGAATTGTAATGTACTCGTTAATGTTCTATATTCTTTTTGAAATTTATTTAATTAAATTTGAACTTTTTTACAAACCTTTATTCAGATTATTTCCAATTATTTAACTTTAAAAAAATATATATGCCACATATTGGTTTATACGTGTAAAAATGTGTTATGGGGCCTGCGTGTGACCTGATACACAACCCTATACCCCACGTATCGGTCTATATGTGGCATATAGGGACTTTGTATCAGGTCATACACAAGCATCCTATACGCTTCATATAGGTCAATACGCGGCATATGGGATGCCTACATATATGTGGCAGGTCAAGTCATACAACCTGCCTATGTACAAACAAACACACACACAAATTTTCTTTACTAGATGACTCATATGTGGGTGAGGAGATTAAGAATGATGAGGACGAGGGTGAGGGCCAACAATAACTATAGGTACAACTTGACCCCTTTATTGGTCATCCGTATTTGGAGATTCAAGCCTGGAACCACCGCATATCGTTGATGCCAGATGCTATGCAAGATACATATTGTTGGTCACTATGTAGTTGACTAGATGATACTAGCGAAGCTCGGGGAGGAGCGAGCTCGAGACTACATTGGACATGATACACCACGATACCGCTTGTTAGATGTGTCATTCCAACCATCGTTCCGGGAACTATTCGTCTGGTTTATCTCGTCATTCACATTCCCCCGTTAGCACGAAAATCAACCACTGGAGGACGACCCGGACCACCCACTTCTTCCGTAGATTTCTTTTCGTACGATATGGAAGACACATGACATGACGCTTGCGTCATTCACGGTGCGCTTCAGATTGTACATGGAGCCAAAAATGGTTACCTCACTTTATACCGAGGGGCTCATAAACATTACATTATACATTAGATTTTCGTGCCGCAACTGTTGCCGAAGTTTATCCCCATCATGCTTCTGGGGGTTTGGGGGGAGCCGCCACAACCGCTGTATGAGCATGATATGCAACCGCAAGTGCTGCCACCAGGGCCTCCTCAGTATCTACATAACATTTACCGAGATGTAGGTTGCTTCCGGCTGTCTACCATAGGATTACTTGCCAGATCGATTTGATTGAGGTCTTGTTGGGGTTGGTGGTTAAGGAGTTCTAGGATAGGCGGAGAGCAGGGGGTCTTGATCCCCGACCAGTACCACCTGCACGACAATAACTCGATCCTGTTCTGGCAGGTCATGATCCGGCAGCGTAGACGTGGTCTTTCTCTGTATTTTTGAATTCCATAATCAGTTGAATCTTATCTTTTGTTATATATCTACAAACTGATGTTATATATATGTATAGTTTTGGTTGTTTATATATGTGATGTTTGTTTACAATGTTTAACATGTTTGGTTGGTTATGTATCAAAGAGAATTCTAGTTTTGATTCATTTATAATGTTTGTATGATTTAACAATATGTATTTATTTATATAATATTTTGGATATTATAAAGTATAAATTTTCTTATATAAATATAAAAATAAACGCCCCGCTTGCGGTATGCACATATAATGTATATATGTGTGGGCGCTCGGGGGGCAAAAGCAAAAGTGCACTAATTTTTAACGTTATTTTACTAATTTCGTGAAAATAACGTTAAAAGAGGGGATGGTTAATCATGCATCATGTGGTGGCGTTGATAGCCGAAAGACAAGGGGGTACATGCACCAATTGGCGTTTGTCTCAATTGCTGAGTGTTATGTGCCTTATGTCCAAGGCTTGATGCAAAACCACAATCGAGCCGGGGGTCTCATTGGAAGCAGCCTCTCTATTCCTACAGGGTAGAGGTAAGGCTGTCTACATCCCACCCTCCTCAGACCCTACCTTAGCTTTTGCTATTGGTGGGATATACTGAGTACGATGATGATGATATAAATATAAAATAAAAAGTTTTGTAATATTTATAGTATTATAACGATACCTTGTACGTATTATTTTTATAGAAAAAACTTTTATAAATCTTATTATAATGATAAATATTCCAAAAAGGTAAAAAATAAAATAAAATACTAAACACCTCATGATTGTCAATATGAGGCGTATAGCCCCCACAAAACCAAAAAGTGCCTAAGTTCTGAAGAAAACAACACATGTATCGCATATAGGGGTATTGGCATATATGTGGCGTATTGGCCTATACACGGCGTATAGGACTAGTCAGCAAACTAAGACTTACATGTGTCACTCCCTGCTTTTAAGGCAGTCTTATACGTCACGTACAGGTCGATATAAGCGAATGATGTGTTAATTGCATTTGTGAACATCTAGAAAAGAATTGTACTATAGATTTTTATTTTATTTTATTTTATTTTATCTTTTGAATGGAACTATGGAATAACTAGTTTAATACCCGTCTCTCTCTCTCTTTCTCTCTCCATAGTAACAGCATGAGTAAACCTATGAACAAAGAAATAAAATAGAGTCAGAATACACAAAAAAAAAAAAATGGTGAACATTTTTGTATTATGAAAGATCAAAAGACTGAAGCTGACATCCAAAAGTTTCAGCGCTGGGATAGGCCCCGACCAGTGACGAACTGAATCTTCGGACCAAAGCTTTTTCTTTGCTGAGTTCCTAATAAATGGTGAATTTTTTTGTTACATGCTAGCATCCAATGACCCGCTTTTGTATCCAATAGTTAGGAGCCCCCACCCCATTGTAGAAAATTACCCATTGATACTCATGGAGAGAAAAATCCACACCCAAAATGACGTAATTAATTGCAAACACTCGATAGACATTAACACAATCACTTAGGAAATACCTTTTTACTCCCGTGACACACGTCAAACGCACACTAAAAAAATTGTGGAATTGCAAATGCTTTAGATACGATGCATTTGATCATGAAAGAGAACAACAGTCTAGAGAAAACCACATAATGCACATTAATAAACCATGAGAAATATACCGAGACTTTGTTTAGTTGTCCAAGTACATTTATCCAACATACTATACAATAAAACATCTAGCTTTATTGATAGTGCACTGTAGGGTAGTAGCAAGCCCAAGATTTCTGCAAAAAGATTGTTAAAAATATATCAATACAATTTCTAACTCACT
Organism: Helianthus tuberosus; assembly: GCA_030545235.1. Lineage (NCBI taxonomy): Eukaryota > Viridiplantae > Streptophyta > Magnoliopsida > Asterales > Asteraceae > Helianthus > Helianthus tuberosus. Next base: position 135,856,384 of record CM060363.1, read on the forward strand.
TCTATTGAATATAACAAAAAATGGTTTTCTGTGTCTTTATTTCCTTTTGTTTTTCTTTCAAATAGTTGAATCAAAACTTGTGGCAAAAGTTTGTGACATTGAAATGTTGCTCCAGCAAAGATATTTAAGAATCGAAGCATGAAAATGTGTTCAACATGAGTGAAATTTTAAGAATGGAAAATTCAAGAGGTATGAAGAACGTAGAGAAAAGGTATCAACCATTGTCTCATGATCTCCCATGATCTCTTAAATCACCTCTTGTAAGGGTTGATAAAAAAGAAACAATTTTTATTGAAATAGCGTAGTTTTTTGAAAAAAGACCTGACCCGCCCAGTTTGCCACCTCTGATATGATTTGTTGCATGAGTGAAGTATATTATTACTTGGTCAAATACATAGAGCCCAAATGTGCGAAATAACAAAACATTTCTTCATTGGTTCATTTGCTCGTGAGAGAGAAGTTTGGGGAAAGTGGGGAATCAAACTACTATCATTCCATCAACCTAAACTTGCACAAAAAACGCACACTACCTGCTATCATTCTCTTGCTTTAACAGACCATAGACTTGTATGAAAAAAACATTCAAGCTGCTATTTATATCCACAATCAACTTTTAATAAGCCATAAGCTTGTCGCCTGCAATTTATATCCCACATTTGACCTACTTTCATTTCAGTAAAAAAAAATACATTCAACTTGCCATGCTATCATTCCAGCAACTTGCCATAAGCTTGTACAAAACATACTTTGAACCTGCAAATTATATCCACTTCATCTATAGTAAGACACAAGCAGTCAAAATCAAACTTCAAGCCCATGTTACGATTTAGCATAACCAAACAACAAATCCCATTCCTCTATATGGCTGACCTCCATAACACTCAATACCAACCTTAAAGAAATAATAACTGATCAGACTCTTAATTTATGAAGGACTAAATGGTTTCTCTACCAAAACTGTGTAAAAGAATAGGCTTTTAACTCTTCAACTCTTCTGGATTCTTGTGGATGAAGGCTTGTGTAAGAGATACAAAATTGTAAGACCCCGAAAACGGGTTTGGTAATCAAACTCCGTTAATACTAAAAGACGGGTAAGGTACCGTTAGTAGTAAAAAAATAATAATAATAACCCGGTAAATATTTGGATTTAAATAAGAAATCCTAATATTAAATACAAGCGGATCAAAGTTTTAAGGAATTGAGTTTATAAGAGCCCGAGTTAACGGGACTTAAAATAAAACGGTCTATAACTCCCGGGACCCACCAAGTAACTAGGAATATTAACCTAGTTAGTTAGTGTCTTGACATAATAGAACAAATATGGTTAAAATACCCTTTAAATAACTCGTGTAAAGTTGAGGGACTAAACATGGGCAAATGTAATGAAGTTTAATTAAATAAAAAAAATTAAAACACAAAACACACATACGTGTGTTGATGTCTGCGATTTCATCAGAGCCACAAGGAGCTCTCAAAACTCAACCCTAAACTTCAAGAAATTCATCAAATCGAAGGGGCAAATCAAGCCCGAATCGAAATCCAAGCATAGATTAGTGATCACCTCAGTAAAGGGATCATGAGGTATGCGAAACTTTACTATGTGGTTCCATCTTAAATTTTAGATGAACTTGTGAGATTCGAATCTGAGCTTGCATGTTCGTTGTTTGGATGAAATTAGGGATGAAACTATGTCTAGGAGTAAACCCTAGTCATTTAATTGTTGAATTGATGTTCATGGTTGTGAATTCATGATCATACACTCATGTGTCAAGTGGGTTTTGTAGAATTATGCTAAAGACTAGGATTATCTTTGTTAACTTAGTGTATTTGAGCTCCATGAAGAAAATCCAGAATTTTTGATATAAAAATTTGACTTGAACATGTGACATGATGCTTAAATCTTGGCTAAATAGTTAGTCAATAACTTGATTGTGAATTATATGAAATCATGCTCATTAGGTGTTTGATATAATGCCTAAGAGAAAAGAAATGTTGAAAAGTCGGACTAAAAACGCATATTTGATTTGGGTGGCAAATTGTGCGTTAAGACTTATAAAAAGGGTTCTAAACGGATTGTGAATTGAACTCTTTAGGCGAGGAATCCGGATCATCAAGTGAACAAGCCGGTGGAAATACGCGTTTGAAAAGGATGCTTAAAAGGTACGTAACTATGATTCCGTTACGTTATGCTTGATTTCGTATTTTTCGCTAGTAGACTTTAAATTAGCATAATACATGAAATTAGCATTTAGTTGAAGTGACGAAGATCACTAGGTAAATAAACGGGTCAAAAGGTGAAATTATCACCCTTTGACAATATCGACTAATGGTTTGTCGAGTTACATGTTTATAGGAATAAATATCAAATGGATACGCACATCGCTATTGCTTAGCGGCTACTAAGTCAAGGTATTGAAACGGGTCAATATAATGATCCGGGCCAGGTATGTATAATGATTCAACTCATCATGTAGAACTTGAGATTCTATAAGAGTTAGGCAAGGTTAAAATATAGTTATTCGGTTATCTTTTAGGTAAACTGAATAAATTGAGTTATGATTATGGTGTTTTAGAAGCACATGGGTTTATAAACAAGATTATAGTTAAAAGGTCGGATTTTTGGGTCAAACAAGTATTTAAAAGTTCCTTTTTAGTAAAGAAAGGATAAAAATTGACCAAATTGCCCTTGTAAGCCAATTCGAACAAACGACCCTTGCAAGAGGCTCGGAAACAAGTTTTATGATTAAATAAATGCTTAGAATAAGAAAAGATAGTGAAAGAAGTAAATTCTTGGGTCGAATGACTTTATATGAGTCTTTGCCGTAAAAAGATAATCCGAGGGGTAAAATTCGGAACATATAGATATCCACATTAAATCCAACACACATATAGTTGTGGTGGAAGATTACTTGATTAGAAATGTAGGAATAAGATGCTAGAAATGTATGAAAGCGAGTTCAAGTTCTAAAGTGCTTAAATACCCTTAACGGGTCAAAATAAGCATACGAGCGAAAACGTATTTAAATTGTGGGAGAAACCTGTGATTAGAACCTAACATGGTAGGTAACATTAATTTGAAGAGGTGCATGTGAAATAAGGATTAAACAAATATGTTTGTTTGATAAAATGCATAAACGGGTTAAAATTCGGTAAAATGGCATGGAGTTGAAGGCTTAGAAGTCTCAAAATTTATTATGTAGGATGTTGGATTTTAACTCCATTTGATGGAGGATCAAATTACAATCATGTAGGAAGAAACGGTAGGTCAAACGGACAAGCGGATTGAAAGATACGAAAGTTTTCGTGTCAAGAACGGCAAAATGGGAGGGTCTGATGCAGGGACCACCGTAACTTACGGTCGGCACCGTAAGTTACGGTGGGGGCTGAAAGTATTACGGTAGTTACCTCCTGCCTTACGGTGGGGGGTATTTTATACCTGGGGCCACCGTAACTTACGGTGCCCACCGTAAGTTACGGTGGAGGCTAGTTTGAAGTCTTTGTTTCTAGGATCAGGATGTCAATGTTGGAATTTCCTGATTTCCTTGTTTAATTCGATTATTCGACCCAATCTTCCTTGTTGTACTAGTTATTTAATTATCAAAACTGACTTTTAAGTTGGTTTTGATCACAGGTCAATGTCAAGAGTCCCAGATGAAGATCAAGCATCGAGCAAGAACCGAACACACGTTAAACGAAGCTTCCGCAATGTTGTTTCGTCGTTATACTAAAACGGCGAATTAAACCAAATTATGTGGTATCACTTTAAATTGTAAAAGTTTTTAATAAACCAGTATTTTAGCATGAATGTTTAAATATAAATACTTAGTAATTGTGATTATTTATTGAAATCGCTAAATAAATTTATGGTTGTTACAAGTTGGTATCAGAGCCTTGGTTTAAGAGATTCAAGTATGGTGGGAAAACTATGCTTGGACTTAAACCTTATGCTCTTGATAAAGATTGGTGTTCGGTTCGAGGCTTGATCGCAAATCCGGTAAGTACATGGATGTTAATAGTTTTGCATGCTAAGTGTTGTAAACAACACAATGGGCTATCGTATGATACACGTTACCCCAATTAAAAGGATTGATATGGTTGATGAAAATACTCGCGTTGACGCGTATGGTAGAAAAATCCTTGTATTATAATACGGACGATTATTGAAGTTGACATTACTAACTCTTGTGAATGTTTTAATTGAAGGACACTCGCGTCTGAAGATGACGAGAGTGGAACGAATTGTAGATATGATGATGGAACGGTCCGAGATAGGATAAGAAGAGCATACTCATCAAGGACCTAAAGCGTGCAACGATTGCAAATAAGTAATGGTAAGAAAGCCCGTTAGGGCAAGCATTTACCAGGTGCACGTTTAAATTATTGCATGAATAGAAATATGCAACAAATACGTAGAAACTGATAGTTGCATATGTAGATTGAAAACTTGGAAAAACCTTAATAGAATACCTATCCAGGATATTGTTTCCAAGAGAAATAAATAGAGGTGTTACTTACATGGGGTGTGATGTGAAAGTTATAAAAGGGTCATGTATGTCATGTGTTGATCGCCTACTCTGGCCAAGTAGGTAGTGAACACATGATACCATGAACTTTTTATGATGGACACGCTTACACCCGATGTAGTAAGGACGGGGTGAGAGGGACAAATTAAAAAGTACCCAAATGAATCAGATAAGCAAAATATCTGATCATAATGTAAACGCACAGCCGAGTGACGGAAGCGTATTATATTAGGATAATGAGCCCGAGGGAAGGGACAAAGAAACATGTAAAATGATTAAGGTATGCACTGGGAGGGGGTGTACTTACACTCGAACCCGGAGAATGCAAACTTGTCAAACGATTAAGGTATGCACTGGGAGGGGGTGTACTTACACTCGAACCCGGAGAATGCAAACATGTAAAACGATTAAGGTATGTACTGGGAGGGGGTGTACTTACACTCGAACCCGGAGAATGCAAACATGTAAAATGATTAGGATATGAATTGGGAGGGAGTGTACTTACACTCGAACCCGAAAAATGCAAATATGCCTCTTAACGGGCCGCTTTTGTAAAACGTCAAACTTGAGGACAAGGTCGGAATATATAAAAGTGAAGCGAGGTCTTAAAGCATACCGGGAGGGTTGCAATAATAACGACTTCGGTAAAACACCCGGATGAAGGGTAGGAATTTAAACACATGTGTAAACCAAGAGACGTGAACACGGGTTGAAAATCAAAAGGCTTGGATTATGAGTTATGACCACAAAATTTCGTAAATAGAAATTTTGAATAAATATGTTCAACCATTTGAGGTCGAACGGGTTGAATAAAAAATAAAGTTGATTGTGTATAAGTGAAGAATTTCTCACTAAGAAGTCAAACAGGATGAATACACTATAATGCCGGATGGCACAAATAAACGCTAGCCAGATAGAGGTAGCGTTAAATGCAAAAGAATAATGAGCCCGGTAATGGGACATAACCAAATAAGAATATATGCAAACCAAATAACAGTGAGCATAAGACAAACCGATGTATGAATAACGTGAGAAGTCATAGAGTCGGGAGAATGATCCGAAATAAAACGATTATAGCCACGAACTACAATCAAGGTTAACGGATCTTAAGCTTCAAAACCAAATGATTCTTCAAACAAAAATAGGGTGCCTTGACGCCAAACATGTATTTTAAGAACGATATGAGTAAAGAATGAACTACGGGGTCAACCTAACCTTTGGGGTTATAAACAATGGAAAGGTGTACGAGACTAAAACGACCCATGAGTCATGACTAGAAAGAAATAGATTATAAGGACCTCGCCCTAAAGAGGTGAAGGTCTAATAAAATAGCCCATAGGCTAAGTGATAAAACCTACGGGTTAACTAGGCAAGGCGAGGGAATAAATTGAGAATCCTCACATAAAACAAAGACTGTAAAAGAATAAATTTTAGACTGTCAATATCCCAGTATGGATAATTGACAAAAGTTAAAGAGAAGACGCTAAACTAAAACTTCGGTTTTGGTAAGAAATAACGTTTTTACAAATATGAATTCTGATAGACGTATAAATAGTAAACATGAAAGATATAAGTCTTGACACTGACAGGTGCAAGACGATATATTCGAAAAGTGATATTTTTGAAAATAAAAGGTTGATATAAAATTTGGTATGGCATGACGTGATCACGGTCAAGAAGTGTAATGTGAAATATAGTCACATTATAACCGAGCGATAAATATTGCTAAGTTAATTAAACTAGTGGAAATAACGAGATTACGTTATTTCAAGTTGTATTATTTCGAATAAGATACGTAGATGATTAATAACCAAAAAGATATTACCACACTTTTATGGGAATACTAACAATTGGTTAAAATATGAACAATGCTCAATGGATTATCGAGAACAAATACATTGAGTTTAAACTCAATGAATTATGTAAGAAAATGTTTCAAGGACGAAACCTCTTTAAGGGGGGTAGACTTGTTACACCTCGAAAACGGGTTTGGTAATCAAACTCCGTTAATACTAAAAGACGGGTAAGGTACCGTTAGTAGTAAAAAAAATAATAATAACCCGGTAAATATTTGGATTTAAATAAGAAATCCTAATATTAAATACAAGCGGATCAAAGTTTTAAGGAATTGAGTTTATAAGAGCCCGAGTTAACGGGACTTAAAATAAAACGGACTCTAACTCTCGGGACCCACCAAGTAGCTAGGAATATTAACCTAGTTAGTTAGTGTCTTGACATAATAGAACAAATATGGTTAAAATACCCTTTAAATAACTCGTGTAAAGTTGAGGGACTAAACATGGGCAAATGTAATGAAGTTTAGTTAAATAAAAAAAAATTAAAACACAAAACACACATATGTGTGTTGATGTCTGCGATTTCATCAGAGCCACAAGGAGCTCTTAAAACTCAACCCTAAACTTCAAGAAATTCATCAAATCGAAGGGGCAAATCAAGCCCGAATCAAAATCCAAGCATAGATTAGTGATCACCTCAGTAAAGGGATCATGAGGTATGCGAAACTTTACTATGTGGTTCCATCTTAAATTTTAGATGAACTTGTGAGATTCGAATCTGAGCTTGCATGTTCGTTATTTGGATGAAATTAGGAATGAAACTATGTCTAGGAGTAAACCCTAGTCATTTAATTGTTGAATTGATGTTCATGGTTGTGAATTCATGATCATACACTCATGTGTCAAGTGGGTTTTGTAGAATTATGCTAAAGACTAGGATTATCTTTGTTAACTTAGTGTATTTGAGCTCCATGAAGAAAATCCAGAATTTTTGATATAAAAATTTGACATGAACATGTGACATGATGCTTAAATCTTGGCTAAATAGTTAGTCAATAACTTGATTGTGAATTATATGAAATCATGCTTATTAGGTGTTTGATATAATGCCTAAGAGAAAAGAAATGTTGAAAATTCAGACTAAAAACGCATATTTGATTTGAGTGGCAAATTGTGCGTTAAGACTTATAAAAAGGGTTCTAAACGGATTGTGAATTGAACACTTTAGGCGAGGAATCCGGATCGTCAAGTGGACAAGCCGGTGGAAATACGTGTTTGAAAAGGATGCTTAAAAGGTACGTAACTTTGATTCCGTTACGTTATGCTTGATTTCGTATTTTTCGCTAGTAGACTTTAAATTAGCATAATACATGAAATTGGCATTTAGTTGATGTGACGAAGATCACTAGGTAAATAAACGGGTCAAAAGGTGAAATTATCACCCTTTGACAATATCGACTAATGGTTTGTCGAGTTACATGTTTATAGGAATACATATCAAATTGATACGCACATCGCTATTGCTTAGCGGCTACTAACTCAAGGTATTGAAACGGGTCAATATAATGATCCGAGCCAGGTATGTATAATGATTCAACTCATCATGTAGAACTTGAGATTCTATAAGAGTTAGGCAAGGTTAAAATATAGTTATTCGGTTATCTTTTAGGTAAACTGAATAAATTGAGTTATGATTATGGTGTTTTAGAAGCACATGGGTTTATAAACAAGATTATAGTTAAAAGGTCAGATTTTTGGGTCAAACAAGTATTTAAAAGTTCCTTTGTAGTAAAGAAAGGATAAAAATTGACCAAATTGCCCTTGTAAGCTAATTCGAACAAACGACCCTTGCAAGAGGTTCGGAAACAAGTTTTATGATTAAATAAATACTTAGAATAAGAAAAGATAGTGAAAGATGTAAATTCTTGGGTCGAATGACTTTATATGAGTCTTTGCCGTAAAAAGATAATCCGAGGGGTAAAATTCGGAACATATAGATATCCACATTAAATCCAACACACATATAGTTGTGGTGGAAGATTACTTGATAAGAAATGTAGGAATAAGATGCTAGAAATGTATGAAAGCCAGTTCAAGTTCTAAAGTGCTTAAATACCCTTAACGGGTCAAAATAAGCATACGAGCGAAAACGTATTTAAATTGTGAGAGAAACCTGTGATTAGAACCTAACATGGTAGGTAACATTAATTTGAAGAGGTGCATGTGAAATAAGGATTAAACAAATATGTTTGTTTGATAAAATGCATAAACAGGTTAAAATTCGGTAAAACGACAAGGAGTCGAAGGCTTAGAAGTCTCAAAATTTATTATGTAGGATGTTGGATTTTAACTCCATTTGATAGAGGATCAAATTACAATCATGTAGGAAGAAACGATAGGTCAAACGGACAAGCGGATTGAAAGATACGAAAGTTTTCGTGTCAAGAACGGCAAAATGGGAGGGTCTGATGCAAGGACCACCGTAACTTACGGTGGGCACCGTAAGTTACGGTGGGGGCTGAAAGTATTACGGCAGTTTCCTCCTGCCTTACGGTGGGGGGTATTTTATACCAGGGGCCACCGTAACTTACGGTGCCCACCGTAAGTTACGGTGGAGGCCAGTTTCAAGTCTTTGTTTCTAGGATCAAGATGTCAATGTTGGAATTTCCTGATTTCCTTGTTTAATTCGATTATTCGACCTAATCTTCCTTGTTTTACTAGTTATTTAATTATCAAAACTGACTTTTAAGTTGGTTTTGATCACAGGTGAATGTCGAGAGTCCCGGATGAAGATCAAACATCGAGCAAGAACCGAACACACGTTAAACGAAGCTTCCACAATGTTGTTTCGTCGTTATACTAAAATGGCGAATTAAACCAAATCATGTGGTATCACTTTAAATTGTAAAAGTTTTTAATAAACCAGTATTTTAGCATGAATGTTTAAATATAAATACTCAGTAATTGTGATTATTTATGGAAATCGCTAAATAAATTTATGATTGTTACAAAAATAAAGCACAAAAACATATCAAATATTAGGTATCTAATAATGAGATTAGAAAAATCATACCCCTTTTGCATGTTCCACCATAATACAACTTCCACCCACATCCCAACCATTTAAGTTGTATCATGCAACATCAGCATCCCCTGGGTCACTGAATTCCTACAGTAAAAATAAAGAGAGAAAGCACAAATGCAAAACTACCATCAACCTAAAGGTATGGAAAATAAACAAATAATCTATGCAATAACAACGACTAAAAGTATTATTAGTAAAAGAAGCAAGTACATACCATAAAGGAAAAGTCATGCTTCATATCCACATGACTTAAAAAACAGTAAGACCATCATGACATTAAGACCCAAAAGGGTTGGTACTTCACCCCTCAAAGATGAACTAAACACCACTTTTCCATTTCCATAAAAAAATACTGAAAATAATATACAAAGAATCACTAAAGTCTCTTATACACGCAATGCATGAATAGCAACTCATTTGATAGCGACTCATTTTATCATGAGCAACCTCTCACCATATACCTCCATGTATGGCTAAACCCATAAACCTTCATAAAGTCATCAAGTCAAATTTACTTGACACTTACATGGAGTAGTTTTTTGAAGACGTCAATTTAAAAATCGACGTCTTATCCTACAAACACCTTAATTCTACAACTACCTAAATTTTATAAATCTTAGATTCTGATAAAAACAACATATACTTCACCTGACATACTATCAATATAGACTTTCACCTGGCATTCCAATGATGGTTTCAGGCCAAAAGTATGCAGTATAGTTTTAGCGACTTACAAGAACACAAATTTCAGCAAAATTTGGGCAAAAATTAGACTAAATGTCGCCGAATTTTCAGCCATTTGAAGTCTTCTATGAAGTCATGAGATATACGCCACCGATTAGTTTCTTTTTTTGACTGAAAAACGATGCCGCCCCGTTCGTGGTGGACTAAATCATGGCAACTAAATCATAGATCCCAACCAAATTAGCGATGACGTTGCCGTGGAACCATAAATGTGTTGAAGAAATTCGAGTTAGGTTTATGAAAAGTTGAATTAGCAGAGCGTGCACTTATATAATTAATAATACAATAACATGAATAAATAAAATGTGAAAGGATCGAAAATTATACCTCGGCTTCATTGGCAGATCATTGAACTACATGTGCAATTCTGGTAACTTTCAAGCATCTTGAGCATACCCAGCCAAACATTCACCTAAAAGGGCAGTTGAATAGGTCTTTAGCATTTCAGAATCCGCCATTTGCCTTACACCAGACCAGTTTTTCCCTTTATGCTCTTCAGTAACAGATTTTAATGTCCCATCCCAAGTTATCCGAAAGAGTTTAAAAAAAAAAACATGTGGATACTGCATTCCATTGTTACTTGTTTGAAAACCATGATAGATACATTAAAAATAGAGAAACTTATCGGTTCAAGTTTCATTAAAGATCATACCATCAAGGTCCATGAATACTAAAGAAAGGTCTTAAAGCATCTGCTTGAAAGAATATTGAATATCGAGTTTCAGCGAGAACCTTTACAGATATTAAATAAAAAAACTCACCATCATCTTGCAGAAACGAATCAAGTCAATTCTTTTATAATACAAATTACTTACTAAACTATTTCAGCAATTGCTAGATACATTATCGATTTACAAATCTTCCCCATAGTAGGAAACATTGAATAAATTAGGTCAGACAAAACATTGGTTAGTGAAGTGAAGTCGACCTTAAATGAAAACGATGCAACAGGAGTGAAAATTAGGTTAAACTTACAATTCTGGCACTGGATGAATTAAATTGAAGATCAGAAATGTGACGGAGCTCAGCGGCACTAAGAACAACTTGGTTCGATTCGAAAAGCCCTTGAAGCACAAAAACGTGAAAGCTTCAAGAAACAACAATACCCTTTTTATTTAATCAAAGCTCCAATTTAGATTTGTTTTTAAAAACGTACCTGAAATCACGAGAGGGAGACGATGACTGATCAGGGATGAATCGCCAATTTCTAGGTTGTGGGAAGCTTGGAAGAAGATCCAATGTTAGAATTATGAAAGCCGATGATTGGTTCTAGTGAGGCGATTCATCCAGTGAGTCAAATTTGTGTATTTGTGTACAGAGGAGAAAGCGAACTTGGCAATGGTGGGGGTGGAGGGTTTATAATGGGTGGCTTAGATGGTCGGGGAGGAGAAAGCGGGACGTGGGGATGGGGAGTGGGAGTGGGATGGTAACCTCTAAATTTTAGTAATAACCACCCACTTGTTATGGTTAGAATTTAATCTCAGAAATAACCATTAAATTTGAACGGCTGAGATCATTACAAAAACGGTTATTTTCCTCGAAGTAGGCGGTTAACTCGTGAACAATAGTATAATAATAGTGGGTGGGAAATTTAGAAGGTAACCACCAAACTTGTAGAGATAATGGGCAGAAAATTTTGGAACAAAACCACCTGCAAAAAGCTGCCAATAACCGCCCTAAACTGCCATTAGAGCGGTTATTTTTTTGAGTTTAAAGGGCTGAGATTTAATATTAGCATGATACTAGAGATTGATTCAAAAAGTGGTTAGACTTAATGGGTTTAATATATATATATATATATAATATAATTTGAATAGTTACATGCATCCTAGTATAACATGCATATTTATTAATATTATTATTTGAACTCTATTGCAATTTAATATTACAATACTAGGAATTGTATTATTCCTTTTCTTAGTTTCTACTTCTTAATTTTCTTTGCATATATTTTAATTCTTTTTTATCGTAGATTTCTTGCGATATGGCAAGAACATATAAAAAATAACTCATATATGCTGGCCATTAGGATATACTTGTGACCAAAGTAAAATCATGCAAATTAACAAACAACAAACCAAAAAAAGAGAAGCCTTTTTTTAGGTTTTTGTGATTGCAAGCAAACAGAAAAAAGTTGTATTCTTGACTTTTTGTTGGTCAATAATCTCCATGAAATGATAATTTGTTCTCTAAGCTCAATCTTTCTCTCTATGTATATAATATCACACATCTTTAACCTTCTCATAAACCCTAGAAACCCCATCATGAATCAAAGAACCTCCATGGAGAGCCAAGGCAGTGTTCATCTCCCTATAACCGACCTTTCACCCCAAAGATCCACTCAAATCCACAGAAAAAACACCACTATTTTTGATCCACAAACCAGTATGGAAACAACACAAAGTAGTAACATCAACACAACACAATTTTCAAGGCAAAAACAACTGTCAAGAGCACCAGAAAAAAAATTAACCCTCTTTGCCCTAAGGCTAGCTATTCTTGAAAAAGCAGCCACAGGGTTAGGATGTTGGGTAATCTTGATGTTGCGGGTTATTTACGGGTCAAGTACGGGTCGAGTTGGTTGACCGTTTTGTTTAAACGGGTCACCAAATAGAAAACGGTCATCGGGTCAGGGGTTGGATCACATAAACTGGGTTATTAAGTTAGGAAGTGGTCTCCCGATTTAGAAGGAAAATGGACGTTGAGATGACCGGGTTTGTTGGATGCAAAACGTGAGTTTGGAATATTTAAGTTAGGTGCTACAAAGTGGGAGTACGTGGGTTTTAGTCTGCATGTGTTTTTTATTATAAATAGGGGATAGTATTATTTTATTTAATGTACTCTCAATTTGTCAGCAGCAAGTTTAGAAAACCTTTTCATTCTCTTCGTGAATTGTATTGTGTTGTTTTGAGTGTGTGTTGCTGAGTGGGGCCTGAAACCAACAATTGGTATCAGAGCGCTCGGGTTAAATAAGCGGGTTTGAGAGTCGGTTCGAGAAAGGGTGTAGCCCTTGGCTGCGGGGCAAACGCAGCAGCAAGAAACGGAGCAAACCAAAGGTCCGAAGGTGAAAGAAGTGTTCGGAACAGCAGGTGTTGTTTCGTGTCTGTTTAGCAGCAGAAGACAGAGGCGTTAGCATGTTTCGGTCGACCGTTGTTGTGGTAGACGTACCGTTTGAGACGACGGGGGTGACCGGTGATAAACATTGTGTTCCGTGGCTGTTAGCTTTGTGTAAAGGAGTGTGAAGACCGGCTGCTACTGCAGCAAAGACCGAAGAAAGAAACCGTCGCCGGAAAATGACCGTACCGGCGTAAGAAAGAAAGACCGGCGAGAAGAGACCGAAGCCGTAGTAGACAGAACGGCTTGAAAGAAAGACCGAAGAACTCGCGGGTGACAAGACCGTGAAGACCGATATAGACCGTCATCACCGGATAAGAAGAACTGGTGATCAGAAGACCGCCGTCGGAAAGTTGTTCTGATGGGAGACAAAGACCGAAGACCGCTGTCGGAAATTGAGTTCCGGTGGGAAATAGAGAAGATCGTAGGTGTGAACCAAAGACCGAGGCCGAAGAGGTTCACATAAGACTGAGACCGTAGGTGCGACAGTGACCGGAGGTTCGCACCATGATAGACCGAAGAAAGCTTTTATTGAAAGAAAGACCGATTGTGAACAAAGACCGAAAGTGTTCACATTAGACCGAGCCGTGAGCCGAAGACCGAGAAGGGTTCACGCTAGAAAGAGAAAGGGGAAGACGGGCCTGCGTGGTTCGTGTAGCAAAACCGATATAGATCAAGATTACGGGGGTGAATGTTGGGTAATCTTGATGTTGCGGGTTATTTACGGGTCAAGTACGGGTCGAGTTGGTTGACCGTTTTGTTTAAACGGGTCACCAAATAGAAAACGGTCATCGGGTCAGGGGTTGGATCACATAAACTGGGTTATTAAGTTAGGAAGTGGTCTCCCGATTTAGAAGGAAAATGGACGTTGAGATGACCGGGTTTGTTGGATGCAAAACGTGAGTTTGGAATATTTAAGTTAGGTGCTACAAAGTGGGAGTACGTGGGTTTTAGTCTGCATGTGTTTTTTATTATAAATAGGGGATAGTATTATTTTATTTAATGTACTCTCAATTTGTCAGCAGCAAGTTTAGAAAACCTTTTCATTCTCTTCGTGAATTGTATTGTGTTGTTTTGAGTGTGTGTTGCTGAGTGGGGCCTGAAACCAACATAGGAACGCTAGGTTTTATCTGGGCCACGGTGGTTCTGTTAGGTGGGTTTGCTATAACCATAGACAAGATAGACTTTTGGTTAGTAACTATCATTCTTTTGGTTGAAAGTACCCGGATTTTTAGCCGGAGTCATGAGCTGGAATGGCAACATCAGGCCACTTGGTCGCTAGCCGACCCTGGAGTCAGTAGCTTTCATGCCATAACGTCGAGCTCGTTGTTCCATCCTCGTCGAACCCACGAGAGTCCAAATAACAGAAAGTCACCATCGCGGACATGGATAAGTTCTGATGTTCCTCTTCTCCCATACGGTACTGAATATTATTAATTAACTATTTATAGGTGTAATATGATAATTTCAAAGGAAATTTAATCAAAGCATATTTCATATTTTCTAACTGTAGTCAGAATAGGTGAAAAGATGTATATCCACGACATCACTATAGGTTTTAATTCTTGTAACAACTTATGATAAGCCTTACCTATTTAACTAATATATTCTATCTAATAGGAAGATGGATCTTCGTATCAAGCAACATCAGTAAGCTTCTTTACTGGTTGCAATTAGTATCTGCAGCATCTTGTGTGTTCATTTCTGTCACACGACTTGTGAATCATAACTTTGATGAAGTGAGCGACTTAGATAATCATAAACTGAATCGAGCATCGGCTCTTTCGATCTTCTACGGTTTGGCCTTGGCTGAGGCTATGCTATTTCTGTTGGAGAAAGCATACTGGGAATGGAATGTGATGTACAAAAAGATGCTGGAAACGGTGAACGAAGAACTTGAATTGGGACACACGGGTATGGTATCGATTCGAAGGTTTTTCTATGATTCGTATTCGAAAAGTGTTAATCGAAGCATATTCGATGGATTACAGATGGACATGGTTTCTTTCGCTATGGAGCTTCTCAACTCCAATTCATTGGACGAACAACTGATTGGTGTTCGAATATTTGAAAGGTGTTAGCCGAGTTTATTTCATCTATATGAGTTTTAATTCAGTGCAATCTCCCTATATACATAGATTTTGTTTTCATTTATTCATTACTCACCCTCATTGTTTTGTTATTCGTTTTAATTCGTTCAAAAGGTTCACTACAAATTCAAGATTTTCTCAAGACACACTTCTGAAAATCGGAATCACCATATCAGTAATGGAACGATTAGTCGAAATGCTAAACTGGAAAGACCCACAAGAAGAGGAGATACGCATGTCCGCCGCGAAGATCATCGTTAAACTCGTTGGTAAAAAACAAAACGCCCTTAGGGTCACCGGAATCCCAGGAGCCATGGAATCAATATCATCACTACTACACGTCAACCCAAACTCGGGCGAAGCTTGTAAAACCGAACTCATCCGAGATCATGGAGAATACGATTTCTGGGCCTTCAACCAACTTGGACTTCTAATCCTTAAAAAACTAGCTCGTGACCATGACAATTGCGGTAAAATAGGTAACACAAGAGGCCTGTTAAGGAAAATCATTGACTTCATGCAAGCTGATGAACGTTTGTTGAAAGACAAACGTGTCACACAATCTCAAATATCCACCGTTAAAAGATCGTTACAAGTTGTTAAAATGCTAGTAAGTTCCACTGGTGTTACAGGTGCACAACTTCGAGCAGAAGTTTCAGAACTTGTGTTCACGATTAGTTACATCCGGGACATATTAAAACATGGTGAGAATCATCCGCGGTTGCAGAAGCTTGGGATCGATATTTTAACGAGTTTGGCGTTGGAAGAGGATGCGACTGAACGGATTGGAGGGACTGGTGGTGTTGTGAAAGAACTGTTTAATATTTTCTTTAGGGAAGAAGTTCTTGAAGCTCAAAATCATGTGAGAATTGCAGCTGGTGAAGCGCTTGGGATGTTGGCATTTGAAAGTAATCGAAATTGTCATCGTATGTTGAAGTTGAATGTTGTTTACAAACTTAGTGACGCCTTGGAGAGCCCATTGCTGCGAGTAAACGCTGCTAGGATTTTGCGGAATTTGTGCATATATAGTGGACCTGGTTTCTTTGAAGAACTAAGAACGATAATAATAGCAGCACCTACGGTAAGCTTTTTTTAAACCCTAAAATCCACTTTACACGTGATGCCCCTAGGCCAATTGGCGCCTAAGGTAAGTTATCTTAGAAATCAAAACTATTTGGCTAACCTAGAATTGATGAACCCGAACACAATACTTAGGGTATCCGGGGCACTACGCATAACCAATCCTCGTGTGCCACGTCAACTCCCCTCTTAAACTCCCCTAACACCCCAATTTGATGGCGGCACTCCCCTATTAGGTGACTTGTTTTTTTATTAAAAAAAAAAAGGAAATAAATTGATTGGTTTGAAAAGTGGGTGGCCCCACACTCTCCCCCTTCCTTCTTCGGTGAACTCCCCCCGACCCACCTCCCCAATTTGGGTCACCGCAGGGATGGCGGCGGTGTTCCCGCTGGGGGAATAGGGTCACCGAGGCCACTCCCCGCTGATGCCCCGGATACCCTTATATATATAATTAGAGAAGTTGTCAGCTATAGTGATAACTACATTAACATGTATGTGACTCACAAACATAATCATATCCAACCATATGAAGTGTGATGTCATCTCATAAATTTATACATATTTTACATGAAAAATCAAATAAATATTGTTGCAATTTTCATGACCTTTGTATTTATTTAATTAATTTTTTTTTCAGGGCATCCTTATTAACTTAAATTAGAATAAAATGAATAATAAATAGAATTAATTTTTAGGAAGTCATATGAGTTTAGTATTTGTGTCGTGTATATTTACTAAATGTCTATAATTACTTGAAAAGTTCGGTTTGAAAGAGTCCATGAGATCTAACTACGATTAGTAAATACAAATATGTTGTAAGATGTGTGTTCAGCCACATTAACACACTATGAGATATGGCTATAACTGATTTCTCAAACTTTGGAAGTATCTAAAGGATTGTAAATGTAATCGCTCATTTTTTTCTCTTCAAAGACAATTGCCAAAAAATAATAAAATAAAACAAATCCGTACACTCAATCACATTAAAAGACCAACGCCTGTAATGTAGGGAATCAATTCTAGTTACAAGTAAAACCGAAGCGCTAATCAAAACCGTTTAACCCATACACTGCCTGTGTAACCCATTGATTTAAACGAGTCAAAAGGGATAGGCTTGAAATCAAGATGTCCATAGGATTGACTATATCTAGTTAATTAGTTTGTTTCATTGATACTCATGCAGGTACTAGGAGAAATTATGATCACAACCGAGATTAAGTTACAAGAAGTGATGGTGGGATTAGCAGCACATATGTTCAAATTCATGACATACGAAGAAACTAATGCCATGTTCAAAAACAGCAAAATACATGATGAGGAATTAGCATCTACACTTGTTCAGATTTTAAGAAAATACCGAAACCCAAATACTAAAACTCCGCGAATTCGAAGATATGTTATTGAACTCGCGATCTGGATGATGAAGGATAACATTAAAAATATCCAGGCATTCAAGAATTTGGGCATGATGGAAGAACTTGAAGGTGTTACAGAAACAACATCGGAATTAGAAAGCTTCAATATTTTCTCTGGTGCAATTGGATTGAGTAGATACAAAATATCAATTCATTCGTTGGTTGAAACAGCAACAAAGTTAATGACGGATCATAGCTAGTTAAGTACGTAATGTGCATGGCTAATGGCTTGTGTAATATTGGAAAAATGGAAGTTACCAAATTAAACTTGTAAATATGGATAAACAAATAAGCTAATTTCATCAACAATATGTGTATATATTTAAGATACCTATTATACATTCTTACTATAAAATAAAATTATTGTTTTCTTCCTATGCATTTGTATGTATATTATAATTAATATGGGGATGTTTCAAATAAAAACTACTTTTATCGTGAAAACTCAAAAACTAACTAAAAAAACCTAAAAAACACACAAATTTTTTTTATTAAAATCGCTAGTTTTTTTTACACATGTGCACTATAATTTTTTTTTTTCTGAAAAAGTTTTTTTTTATGTAATTTAAATAGCAAAAATTGGTATGCAAAAAAAAATTATTTTTTTGGTATGTTTTTAGGTTTTTTTATTAGTTTTCGAGTTTTCGAGAGAACTATTGGTTTTCATTTAATATACTATCCAAATATATAACTAAATAATAAAGTTATTTGACGGCCAACTGATCATAAATGTGATTTATCGTAAATAAAATTGAAAAGATATAAAATTTTCATTAAGTTTTCGGTAGCTTGTTATGTTTATTGTATATATCTTCTAAATAAGGAAAGCGTAATTTTATTTGTATCCTTATACATATAGTGACATTACAACCCGGACTGAATTTTGACAAATCCTACATGATACCAAAGCCGGTATCGAACTTCTTCCCCCTCGATCTCTGATCTAACCCTACACGATTATTAGCCACCATAATATAAAATTTTTATTAAGTTTTAGGTAGCTTGTTATGTTTATTGTATATATCATTTCCTCCACACTATCATTTTATTAGTGAGATTTTAAAATTATCATTTTCATTAACATAATCCAGAACTACTTTAACTGATACAATTATACATACATTTTACACAACATTGTTTCTATTACATATATTGTAAGCGACAGAGGAGGGTGGGACACATCAAAGCCTGTCTATGGTCATCCTAGCTTGTGTAATGACAACCCCCTCCATAGATGTAAGCTAAGCCGGCTAACCAAGTAATGACGCATCTGTCTACAACAAAATTTCAGGTTTATCTTTGCACTGTGGTAATAATATACATTGAATCTTGATCAGTTTCCGTCTCTTGCTCCTCTATAAAATCATAACTTATGTCGTTTGGTTAGGTTTTCTTTAAAAAGTCATCAAACGACTGCAATTGTAACCATGGTTTATTGAATCTTAAGGATATATATTTGTTATTGCACTGACCTTTTCAACTTTTATGGAATCTTTCGAAAGTTATACCAACTTAGGGTGATTTTTACTAAACTTCGTAAAGTAATATGAGTGAGTAGTAACGAAGACAAGAAAGAATTTTTGAGGATCAAGCAACCTACTACTACTCACATGGGTCTATCTTAGTGAACAAATTACTTTGTTTCATTTCTCTTTTATTTCAAAAATTAAAAACATTCGACTATCATATAGTTTAATATTTGTTTACATATAAGGATCGGATATATTTGTTTAAAAGGTTCAAAGATCTTTTTTTTTCTTTTTTTACTAGTAAGGAGTAAATTTCCCCGCGCGTTACGGCGAGTCCAAATGTAAAGTAACTCAGATTTATACAGTAAATACCTAAATCGTTTCAAAACACATGTTACTTCAAAAC
Source organism: Helianthus tuberosus (assembly GCA_030545235.1). Classification (NCBI taxonomy): domain Eukaryota; kingdom Viridiplantae; phylum Streptophyta; class Magnoliopsida; order Asterales; family Asteraceae; genus Helianthus; species Helianthus tuberosus. Next base: position 135,876,106 of record CM060363.1, read on the forward strand.
GTAGATAAATTGAAAATGTACATAAAAATAAGAACAGAAACGTATTATATATGGTCCCACTTATTTGTTAAATAAATTTACATTGAACACCAACCTGAACTTGTACCGACGGCTACAAAAAAAAGGAAAAATATAATGTTTTCTTAAGTAAAAAATGGTTCCGCCCGTTGCGGTGGCGCTGAAACATAAATTAAATCGAATTTATAAAGTCTAATGAAAACATATTATATTTGACCCACTTGTTGTAAAAAAAAAATATTTATGCCAAAACATAAATCAACTGAAAACTTAAAAAAAACCTGAACTTATACCGACACGTACGTAAAAATAAGAAAAAAATATGTTTTTTTAAACTAAAAATAGTTTCGCGCGCCGAAACGTAAACTAAGTCGAATTTATAAAATTTAATGAAAACATATTATATTCGACCCAACTTGTTGTAAAACAAAATTTATGCCAAAACGAAAATCAATTGAAAACGTAAAAAAACAAAAAAAAAAAAAACATATTGTATTTGAGCCTATCCATTTTCAAATAAATGTAATTAACTTGAATTTATACCGAAACATACATAAACACGTAAAATATGATTATAAAGTTTTTAAAAAGTGAATGGTTGTAAGTAACAATACTAAATATTGAAAGGTAAATGGTTAAAAAGATAAAAACTTATTAAAAGCAAATAAAAAAACTATATAGGGTGACCAATGGCCAGCTGGTCATCCCTCTTCAAATAGAGCAGCCTTGATGCTCGTATGATAACTGTTGTTGTAGGGGAATTCAATTAGGGGTAAATGGTCATCCCAAGTTCCATCTAAATCAATGACGCATGCTCTCAGCATGTCTTCCAATGTTTGAATGATACGCTCACTTTGTCTATCAGTCTGAGGATGGTAAGCCATAATAAAATTTAATCGTGTGCCCAATGATTGTTAGAAACTTTTCCAAAAATGAGATGTGTATATAGTATCCCTCTCGGATACTATAGATACTATCACTCCATGTAAAGACACAATATTGTCCACATATAACTTGGCCAATTTATCAGAACAAAAAGTTTCCTTAATTGGCAAAAAATGGACTGACTTAGTAAGTCTATCGACAATCACCAAAATCGTGTCATTGCCACGTTTGGTCTTTGGTAACTTGGTAATTAGATCCATAGTTACCATTTCCCGTTTCCAAGTGGGAATTTCAAGTTGTTTCAGCAGTCCTGACGGTTTCTGATGTTCAGCTTTAACTTGCGAACTCGCCAGAGATTTTGCTACATAATGACTATCGATTTCTTCATACCCATCCACCAATAATTTCTTTTCAGATCCTGGTACATTTTATTTCCTCCATGATGTACAGAATATTTGGAATTATGAGCTTCCTGGAGAATCAGATCTTTTAGTCCTCCGAAGATAGGAACCCATGTACGATTCTTCAATCTCAGGATTCCATCATTTCCAGGTGTTAACTGCTCAACAGTTCCACCTAATCCTTCATTAGACGCATTTGCTTATAATAAGGCTTGCTTCTGAGCATCTAATAGCTTTTCATTCAAGCTAGTCCGTAGCTCAATGCGTTTGGCGTTAACCCTAATCGGTTTAACCTTTTCCTTGCGACTCAAGGCGTCAGCAACGACATTTGCCTTACCGGGATGGTAACGAATCTCACATTCGTAATCATTCAGAGTTTCCATCCAACGGCGTTGTCGCATGTTTAAGTCTTTCTGATTAAACAGATGCTAAAGGCTTTTATGGTCCGTGTATATAATACATTTTGTGCCATATAGATAATGTCTCCAAAACTTTAGTGCGCATACAATGGCACTCAATTCCAAATCATGGGTAGTGTAATTCTTTTTGTGCACCTTAAGTTGCCATGATGCTTATGCAATCACTTTGCCTCTTTGCATGAGTACACAACCCATTCCTGTGTGTGAGGTATCACAGTATACGACAAAGTCTTCAATCCCCTCAGGTAGGGTTAAGACAAGAGCATTGCTCAATTTCTGTTTCAGAATCTCAAAGGATTCTTTCTGTTCGGGACCCAGTCAACCTTGACATTCTTGCGGGTCAGAGTAGTCAAAGGAGTGGTAATTCGAGAGAAGTTCTCAATGAACTTTTTATAATAACTAACCAATCCAAAGAACCTACGGATTTCAGATGGAGTCTTGGGTGCTTCCCAATCCTAAGAAACTCTGGAAGTAGATGGCCACATCTTAATTGTGCAAATATATGTGGGTGACATAATTTTTGGCTCTACAAATGATGCATTGTGTAAAGACTTTGAGAGGGTCAAGAAGCTTAAGTTCGAGATGAGTTTGATGGGGGATATGAAGTTCTTTTTGGGACATCAGGTCGATCAATTGACTGATGGAATCTTTATTCATCAGAAAAAGTACATGAATGATGTGTTGGAGAAATTCAGCATGACGGGCACGTCATCAATGTCTACCCCTTTATCACATAATCACGGCATCGGTCCGGATCCGAATGGAGAGAAGATCGACGAGACTCTTTACTAGTCGATGATTGGGTCGCTCATGTACCTCACAGCATCAAGACTGGACATTATGTATCCTACCTGCCTCGCTGCACGCTATCAGTCGAGTCCACGAGTTTCACACATGATGATCATCAAGCGTATTCTAAAATATCTCAAAGGATGCCCAAGCACCGGCTTGTGGTACCCGCGACAGGATGACTTCAATCTCGCTGGATACTCAGATTCAGACTATGGCTGTTGCAAGCTCAATGCAAAGTCTACTACTGCTGGATGCCAGTTCTTCGGAGCGTGTCACGGCCCCCGACCCGGTTTTACCCGGTCCAGGAGCCGCGGGACAGAAACCCGTGGTAATTATTATGTTGGCAGCGGAATTTTAACAGGATCTTTTTAAAACTTGAAAATGCCCAATTATTTTTATTTCGTAATTTGGGATAAACCCCATAATTTACAATAGAGGAATTTCACGAGGAAATTCTATGTCTTACAAAACATGTTTATTTATTTAACTGAGCCACCTCCTCAAGCTTGTAGTGCTATACAGCACTTTTTCCTAGATCACAGCAGATCACCTGAAACATGTTTTAAAAAGGTTTTATCAGCAGGGAAATACTGGCGAGTCATTCAAGTTGCACAAAACGACACCTTGTTATAATATACAATATTAAGGGTGATTACATTGTTTCTAGCAACCAATTACCCCAAATCGGTATTTGTCACTCGACTGTATCTGTGACTATGGTCAGATCACCCATTGGCTAACCCATTGTCCAATGGTGACGGGTATCAAGTAATGTATACAAAACCCCACATACCGGCAGTAATTGAAGATTAAAGACTTAATCCCTGTAATTATAACTTTGAAAACAAGTAGAGTTTTAAGAAAATAATTTGATAAAAAGAGAATGACTCACATTGCAAGTTTAGACGGGCAGCGTTTAGCCTACTGATTTTAGCCTGGTTAACCTAATTCAAATAACAATGCACACGAAAACTAGGTCAGTAACTTAATACAACTTTTACGACAACTCACGAGATCAAAACCTTCACGACGAATGACAAAGTATAGCCCGAATACGGGCAGCACTTAAACATCCATCGGATTGGTTTTTATCGATCGGACATTGAATCGTAGCAGTGATCGAGTTATTACCCTGTTATCGCGGCAGAATTTCGTGCTTGTGTGTGTTTTTGGAGTAAACTGATGATATCTCAACGTACAAAACGAATTTTTACGTCGAACCAACGCCAAAATGCAAGTGCCAAACCCCTGATACTTATACTGAAAAATGGCCCCTGTCGCGTGTCACGAGAGGCTCTCGCGTGGCGCGACGGGTCACTTTTAGGATAGGGTAGCCTTGTGTATTTCTAGCATAGGTGAGTCAGCCGTTCGACGAAATTCGCATTCGACAACAAACAGTGAGGATAATACCAATTAGGGAATACCCCCCTTGAGTTTTTGGGGCCTGATCCTAGTTCCGATTGTTCTGAAAATTTTAGGGGTCATGCAATATTATTTGGGGGTCTCAATTAGGGTTTCCAATTGGACATAATAAAATAAGAAATTGTAATTTTAATGAGAGTTGTTACATCCTCCCCACCTTATTAAAATCTCGTCCTCGAGATTTACTGGAAAAAGTAGGGATACTTTCGCTTCATCTCTGATTCCAGCTCCCAAGTGTACTCAGGTCCTCTCTTTGAATCCCACTTGACTTTGACCAGCACTAGTCGTTTGTGTTTGAGAAACTTGACCTTTCTGTCTTCTATCCGTAGTGGCTTCTCAACAAATTTTAACTTTTCATTTACCTCTATATCTTGAAGAGGTACTACCAGGGATTCGTCAGATAGACATTTCTTGAGGTTGGATACATGAAATACGTCATGTACCCCGGCTAGCTCTTCTGGTAGTTGTAAACGATCGGCAACTGGTCCTATTTGCTGGATTACTGGGAATGGTCCTACGTACCTTGGACTTAACTTTCCCTTCTTTCCGAACCGAACTACTCCTTTCCAAGGAGAAACTTTCAAGAATACCTAATCTCCGACTTGAAATTCCAGTGGCTTGCGTCGATTGTCTGCATAACTCTTCTGACGATCACGAGCCGTTTTCAGTCTTTCCTTGATTTGAGTGATCTTGTCGGTGGTTTCTTGCACAATTTCGGGACCTGATAATTGGCTTTCTCCTATTACTGCCCAACAAACTGGAGTTCTGCACTTTCGTCCATACAGTGCTTCGAATGGGGCAGCTTCAATGCTTGCATGATAACTATTATTATAGGAGAATTCAATTAAGGGTAGATGGTTATCCCAGTTTCCACCAAAATCTATTACACATGCCCTGAGCATGTCTTCCAGGGTTTGGATCATCCTTTCACTTTATCTGTCTGTTTGAGGATGGTATGCAGTACTTAAATTTAACCGGGTTCCCATTGCTTCCTGGAAACTAGTCCAGAAATGGGAAGTGAAATGACTGTCCCTATCCAATACAATGGAGAGTGGGACTCCATGGAAGGATACTACCTCGTCTACGTACAACTTTGCTAACCTTTCCATGCTAAAGGTTTCTTTCATGGGTAGGAAATGAGCTGATTTGGTTAATCGATCCACAATTACCCAAATTGTGTCGTTACCTTTTCTGGTTTTGGGCAACTTAGTAACAAAATCCATGGTTATTAGTTCCCATTTCCAAACAGGCATTTCTAATTGTTGGAGTAACCCTGAAGGTTTCTGGTGTTCTGCCTTAACTTATGAACAAGTTAGACACTTAGATACATATCTAGCTATGTCCTTTTTCATTCCTATCCACCAGAAATTATTTCTTAAATCTTGGTACATCTTATTATTTCCCGGGTGCATGGTATACCTAGATTTATGGGCTTCCTCTAAAATCTTATTTCTTAAATCTCCTTGCTTAGGTACCCAAATCCTCTTCTTGTGGAATCTCCAAATTCCATCAGCTCCTTGCTCTAATTCCTTTATTCTTCCTTTCATTCCTTCAGCATCATCCTTGATTGCTGTGGCTTGAACATTTTTCAGTTGTTCCATTAAGTCTAATTGTAAACTTAATCTAAGAGCATGAACTCGCTTTTTCTTTTCATGATACTTACAACTTAAGGCATCTGCAACTATGTTTGCTTTTCCTTTGTGATATTGAATATCACAGTCGTAGTCACTTAGAATTTCCATCCATCTTCTTTGCCTCATGTTCAATTCTTTTTTCCCAAATATGTATCTTAAGCTTTTATGATCTGTATAAACTGTAAACTTACATCCATACAGATAGTGCCTCCAAATCTTAAGGTCAAAAATTATCGACCCTAATTCTAAGTCATGCGTCGTATAGTTTTCCTCGTGCTTTTTCAATTGCCTTGAGGCATACGCAATTACCTTCTTGCATTGCATCAGCACATACCCTAATCCTAGCTTAGAAGTATCACAATAAACTTCAAAATCTTCTGTTCCTTCTGGTAAGGCTAGAATTGGGGTGTTTGTTAACCTTAGTTTTAAAATCCTAAAAGCCTCTTCTTGCTTAGGTCCCCATTCAAACTTAACTGTTTTACAGGTTAGCTTAGTTAATGGCACAGCTATCTTAGAGAAATCTTTAATAAAGCGCCTATAGTACCCAGCTAATCCTAGAAAACTTCTAACTTCCGTAACTGATTGCGGGACCTTCCATTTGGTGATTTCTTCTATCTTGGAGGGATCTACGTGAATACCTTCGTGAGTCACCATGTGACCTAAAAATTGCACCTCCTGTAGCCAAAATTCACACTTCGAGAATTTGGCGTAAAGCTTTTCCTTTCTTAACAAAGTTAAGAGTGCATGCAGGTGCTCACAATGTTCTTCCTGACTCTTGGAATAAATAAGTATATCATCGATAAAGACAATTACAAATTTATCCAAGTACGGTTTACAGATTCTATTCATCATATCCATAAATGCTGCCGGAGCGTTTGTTAGTCCAAAAGGCATAACTGTAAACTCGTAGTGACCATACCTAGTTCTGAAAGTGGTTTTAGGTATGTCTTCTTCTTGTACTTTCAACTGATGGTATCCGGAGCGTAAGTCTATCTTAGAAAAATATCTAGCCCCCTGAAGTTGATCGAAAAGATCATCAATCCTAGGTAATGGGTATCGATTCTTAATTGTAACCTTATTCAGTTCTGTATAATCGATACACATTCGCATCGAACCATCCTTTTTCTTTATGAACAACACTGGTGCTCCCCAAGGGGATGAACTAGGTTGTATGAATCCTTTACTGAGCAATTCATCTAATTGCTTTTTCAGTTCTAACATTTCAGTGGGTGCTAACCAATAGGGTGCCTTTGCTACGGGTGTAGTTCCTGGAATTAGATGAATTCTAAATTCTACTTCCCTATCGGGTGGTAATCCAGGTAATTCTTCTGGGAATACATCCGAGTATCCTGATACTACTGGAATTTCCTTAAGTTCCTTACCCTTAGTGCTAATGATTACCGAAATCATATACACTATTCCTTGTTTTCGTTCGTAACTAGCAACTTTCATTACTGAAATGAACTTTATGGGTTTACGCGGCTTATCTACTGTAATCATAATTACTTCTCCAGTGGGTGCACGGATTTCTATGGAGTTCTTATCACAAAGGATTCGAGCATGGTTGGCTACTAACTAATCCATTCCTAACACGACATCGAATCTAGCTAAATTCATGGGTAATAGGTTTGCAGAAAATTTATGACCTGAAAGTTCTATATTTTCTTTTTGCAAAACCGTATCTATATTAACAGAGTTCCCGTCTGCCGTTTCTACCGTAAAAACTTGCCTAAGTTTTGTTAAGGGTAGCTTAAGAGCTTGGCAGAATGAAGTATTTATAAAACTTTGGTTTGCACCAGAGTCAAATAATACTTTCGCATAAACGTTGTGAACTAAGAATGTACCAGCTATTACGTCAGGAATCAGTTCGGCTTCCTGCGTGGTCAATTGGAAGGCTCTTGCGTTCTTTTTGTTAGTCCCTTTAGCAGGTTTGGCATTGTTATCTGCTGGTTTGACCAATTTAGGGCATTCTGGTCTGAAATGCCCAGCTTCTCCACAGTTGTAGCAGATCTTTGTTTTCTTTCTGCAATCTTCTTCACGATGTCCTATAGCCTTGCAGAAGTTGCAGGTTTTATTACATTTTCCAAAATGTTTCTTTTTACAGTTCCTGCAGAACGGTGGAGTGGAAGATGATCCAGTTCCCTTTCTCTTGAAATTGCTATTATTACCCACACGAAATCCTTGGGTAATTTTCTGAGCCAATTCCTTCTTCCTCTTTTCTTCTCACGTACGCACCAGTTCGTCAGTTAAAGTGTTGGCCAATTCTACCGCATCATCGATCGTGCGGGGTCTTGCAACTTTGACAATATCACGAATCTCGCTAATTAAACCCCATATGTAGCGAGAAATAAGTACCGGTTCTGGCGAAGCCAGAGTAGGCACAATTCGAGCATATTCGAAAAACTTCGAAGTATACCCTCGGCAGTCAGCATCCACCATTCGGTGGCTCAGGAATTTATTCGCCATTTGTTCTTTTTCATATTCAGGGCAGAATTTCCTTTCCACCAGACGCTTAAATTCTTCCCAACTCATGGCATATGCCATGTCACTTCCCTTAGCTTGTAATACCGTATTCCACCATTCTAATGCTTCTTCCTTGAAAAGATGAGAAGCATACATGACTTTATCCTCCTCGACACATTTACTTATTTTAATTACTGCCTCAGTTTTCTCCAACCAACGCAGTGCAGCAGTCGCCCCTTCATTTCCTGCAAATTCAACAGGTTTACAGGCAAGAAATTCCTTGTAAGTGCAACCAGGCATTGCAGCTTTCATTCTTTTAAGGAATGGGGCTTGCATCCCATCATTATCATTATTATTAATGTTGCCGCCTCCATTTACGCTATTACTGAAGTTGTCTTCATGAGTACGTTTGCTAGGAATAATTGGTTGAGGTTCAACTGGATTTCGGGCAGCAGCAAGAACTGCTGGAATAGCATTGGCTATTCCTTGAGCAACGATGTTTTCTATATCTTGTCTATTCAGAAAATGGTCCTCATTATTTTCCTCGGATTGGTTAACCTCGTTAACTGGTTCATTACCAGCGTGTTCCATCTGGAAATTAATATATATAAGTTATTAGCACCAAAATAAATAACAACCAAGCATAATAAAACAATCGCACATAATCACGTCAACACATATAGCCAAAATTGTCGACTTTGCGACGTTGATATTTTTATATATTAGTATGCGTCCATACACACCGGTTATCTTATAAAAGTTTTATTTTAAGTTATTTTACATGATTATATTTTTATTATTATTATTTTATTATTATATAATCAAAACCACACAGTCACACCACCACCGTCAACTAGAATCTCAGATGCGACGTTCCCTCTCGTCGTACTTCCAGGAGATCTGTTCTCCCACCTCCCAGATTCGAATCCCTGCATCCACCAGCTCCTCGCCAAAATGGCGGAGTTTAGCCAAGTTCTCATTGCTCATAGGTGGGTTTGGTGAAGGCTCGGGGTCAAACTGAGGGAAAAAGGTATTAGGGTTATTTAAGAGATTTTGAAATTGCCAGTCAGTGGTCCACCATTCTTCTAGCTCTCCTGGTAGAGGTCGGGGGTGGATAATTGGATCTGGGATAGCAGGTTCCAGATCGATTGGAAGTTGTGCTTCCGCTGGGTAATTGAAGAGGTTTTCATCGGCAGGTCCGATGAGGTCACTAAGTGCCAGTTTACGATCCAGCTCCTCCCATGATGGCATTTCCTGGGCTTTCCCTGAACTTTTCCCGATCTCCTTTCCTTTGCCTTTATCATTTGGATCCTCAGTCTTTATAACTTTCCGTGTCGCTGGTTTCTTCCTACGCACACGCCTCCATCCCACGAATCTTCTTCTCTTTTTCGGTTTGGGTTTCTCCTGAGGTAGGGCTTGGAATTCCATAGGTTCATCAGTGTCGGCCCAGTAACCGGAAAAGCCTGATAAGTGGTAAAATACACATATTTGTCCCGTGTAAATTGTATAATTTTTGTATAGTTTTTATATATTATTTTTAGTTTTAGTATTATATTATATTATATTGTGTTTTGGCAGGTTCTGGTGCAAATGGAGCGAAAAAGAATAATAAAAAAATAACCAGCCAGCTGAGTAGAGTGAGGTGCCAGGAACCGAATTGAATTTGCCGCTATTTTCTGGGATTGGTCCGAGCCCGCTATCTCTATATTATTATTATTATTATTATTATTATTATTATTATTATTATTATTATTATTATTATTATTATTATTATTATATATGAGATTGTGGGCATATTATAAAAGAGCATATTGATTAGAAAAAAAAAGAAAGGCAATTATATTATGATTATTGTGAGGCTATTAGAGGAGGTGGAATTATCAAACGAAAAAAAAGTTGTTGATATATATTAGGATTATGGGGACAGGCGGTTGTAGAGGTGCACAAAATAACCGGTTAATTAACCGTAACCGGTTATTAACCGAAACCGTAACCGGTTAATAACCGATTTAGGAATAACCGGTCCAGCCGGTTATTTAACCGTAGGTTAGTAACCGGTTACAAGTTTTTAGTATAATAACCGGTTATTAACCGGTTTTTTTAAACCGGTTTTTTAACCGATAGACTGGTTAACCGAAAAAATAACCGAAAAATTCAAAAAAAAGGCAAAAAAAACCGGTTTTTAACCGAAAATAACCGGTTAAATAACCGAACCGGTTAAAGTAATTAACCGGACCAGTTAAAAAAATAACCGGTTAAAGTAATAACCGGTTAAAGCATTAACCGGTTAAAGTCAAAAAGTCAAATTAACCGGTATAACCGGTTAACCGATCCGGTTATTAAAATTAACCGATTTGTGCACCTCTAGGCGGTTGTACATGGAATTTCTTTTTGGAACTCCTACGAACAACAGAAAGAGGACAAATATTACTAATTGGGCCACATACACTAATTGGGTCAAGCCCAATATGTGAACGAAAAGAATTTGGAGGCGGTGCACATAAAATATATATATTTGAAGGGCTGTTAGTGGACGGAGAATGATCAGCCGCACGGAATATAACATCAGACGACTTAGGAACAACACAATTACGAATTTTAGACATCTTTGGACGATCATAGAGGCTGATTAGAGGCGTTTTGAAGGCTCGGGACGCGTGGAATCATCGGGGATCATTCAGGAGCACTCGGGATCGAAGAAAACGGGTTTTACAATCTTGTTCATTCGTTTTTCGTTTGTTTTTGATTATTCGATGATGAATTCTGTTTTGATATTGATTGCTTTGTTTTTAGACATGATTATTCGCTAAATTTCTATTACTACCTAGACATGGATGAATGATTGCGTATGTGTTTTTGATTATTATTGGATTTTGGAAACTATGGCTAGTTTATAAATTGTAAACGGTTTGTTCTATCGGTTAGATGTGTTTGCGTGCTTGATGGTATTTAATTGTTGATTATTGCTTCGCTTGAATCTTGGTGACGGTCTTTATCACGGAATAGAGTCAGGCTAGGGTTTTAGGTTTTGGTGAGTGTCTATATCACATAATAAACCTTTGATCCTTTAGGGTGAAAATCATGTAAGTAACCTTAGAAGTAATATTTGGTAATTTAATAAAATCAAGTGTTCTACTAATCATCAATAGCTGTAAGGTGCGAGATTATTGCTAGGTCTAAGTGATTAAACCGCAAGGTGGGTCCTTCTTAGGAAGTTAACCTATTGGCTGCTGTCTAGCAAGTCTAGCTGAGAAAACAAACCTATCCTAGGTTTAGGTCTCGTAAGGGAGTGAGCCTTGTAGGATACTTTTATAAACACCATTAGATGTCTTGTAAGAGAGTCTAAAACCGGTAGTTTAACAACCTTTAGGGGATCTTAGCGTGCTCTTAAAAAGGTCCTTAGATTTCCCGATAGGTGAGAATTTCAAGATCCCGGTTCCATAGCAGACAACTTCCAATTATAATCATAACTAAAAGCAATCAGGATTCCTGTCTAGGTAGTTCCTTCATCATCCTTGAGTTCAGCCTTCGTGTGAGTTCGTGTCTAGTTCGTCTAGTCTAGTTAGTATTCGTTCTTTGCATTCTTAGGATTTTTTAGAAACCCCCCCCCCAATTAATAAACATTTAGTTAAGTCGTGTCAATCTAAGTCTAGATAGAGTCGTTATCGTGATCAGTAGAGTCTCTTGGGTTCGATACTCGGACTTCCTTAGGCTATACTTCATCGATCGGTACACTTGCCGGTTGTGTGATTTAGGGTTTTAGAGAGTCTTAGTTTTATAAATTTAAAACTTAGAGAGTCTAGATTTAGGGTAATTTTAGTTAATTTAGTTAACCCGTTTCGAGCACATCAAGTTTTTGGCGCCGTTGCCGGGGACTCTTAGGTAATTGCGTTGATTACTTTGTTTGGACTTATTTGACATATTACGTGCTATTTGTGTTCTTTGAGTCGTAGGAGTCTAAAAATTATAAAAATCCAAAAATATTTGCTTTAGTGTCTTTTCTAGATTAGTGAGTCAGTTGTTAGAGTCATAGTACTAGTATTCGGTTTTGTAGTGGATGCCCCATACGCGTTCGCAGGGACCGCCACCGCTTCTGTTTACAGTCGAGTCGTCAGTTTCGTCTTCTACGTCTTCTTCAGTTTCGCAGTCTACCCCCGCTTTCGATTTCACACCAAAGCCATCACCACACGTTTCCCCACCACCCTCCCGTTCTCGTTCGCCTAGTCCTCCACCCGCCATGGCGAACCGCACCGTTTACCAGCAGGCTACCACCGGTTTCACCGGTGTTACTTCACCCATCACCCTTCCCGACATAGCGAATGATAGGTCTTGGCAGATTCCTTCTTACATCATGACAGCCATCACCAATTCTTGCCAGTTTCATGGACGTGACGACGAGGATGCTCCCGCCCCACATAAATCGCATCACTCGTCTTTGTGGCACCTACTCCATAGAGGGTGTCAATCTAGATGCTAGGTACCTTCAGGTATTCCCCTTTTCACTCGCCGGACGTGCAGCCGTCTGGTTTGATTCGCAGCCTGCAGGCACTTTCACTACTTGGGCTGGTCTTCGCGATGCTTTCATAGCAAAATACTTCCCGCCAGCCAAGGTGTCTCGCCTTCGTGATCAGATACACTCCTTCCGTATGGAGCCTGATGAGCCATATCATTTAGCTTGGGAGCGTTTCCAGACGCTTCTTTCTCGTTGTTCGCAGCACGGTCTGTCCGACTGGGCGTTAGTTGAAAAGTTCTACAATGGACTTACTCCTGAGATTAGAGCGCGATTCGATACTTCAGCAGGAGGGCAGCTTATGGGAAAGAAGACGGTGATTGAGTGTAATGATTTGTTTAAGAGCTTTGCACATTCTGATATGGACTACAGCTCTACCAGCAGGACTTCCATTCCTGTTCGTACCTCCTCGGCCGGTCGAGGGGTAAACCAAGTTAGCTCGGATTCGTCGGTAGTTGCTGAAGTCGAGATTTTGAAGCGAGAGATTGATGAGTTAAAGAAGAAAGTTGATAGGTGTGAGCTTTGTAGGGGAGGTCACGACACGCTCGAGTGTCCCACACTTACGTTAGAGCAGGTTGAGTACATAGCAGACAACTTCCAATTATAATCATAACTAAAAGCAATCAGGATTCTTGTCTAGGTAGTTACTTCATCATCCTTGAGTTCAGCCTTCGTGTGAGTTCGTGTCTAGTTCGTCTAGTCTAGTTAGTATTCGTTCTTTGCATTCTTAGGATTTTTTAGAACCCCCCCCCCCCAATTAATAAACATTTAGTTAAGTCGTGTCAGTCTAAGTCTAGATAGAGTCGTTATCGTGATCAGTAGAGTCTCTTGGGTTCGATACTCGGACTTCCTTAGGCTATACTTCATCGATCGGTACACTTGCCGGTTGTGTGATTTAGGGTTTTAGAGAGTCTTAGTTTTATAAATTTAAAACTTAGAGAGTCTAGATTTAGGGTAATTTTAGTTAATTTAGTTAACCCGTTTCGAGCACATCAAGTTTCGAGCTCATCAAGTTTAAGTCGTGTCAGTCTAAGTCTAGATAGAGTCGTTATCGTGATCAGTAGAGTCTCTTGGGTTCGATACTCGGACTTCCTTAGGCTATACTTCATCGATCGGAACACTTGCCGGTTGTGTGATTTAGGGTTTTAGAGAGTCTTAGTTTTATAAATTTAAAACTTAGAGAGTCTAGATTTAGGGTAATTTAGTTAATTTAGCAGACCAGTCTAGGGGTCAGTTCGGTAGTAATAATAGTTTTAACCCTGGCTGGCAGGGTAGTGGTAGTAGTGGTAGTTATCGTTCTTCTGGCAATCCCCCTGGTTTTCCATCTGGTCAGTATCAAAATAGGGGGCCGGGTCTTTACACGAGTAATGGTTCGGGTCAGAGTGGTCAGTATAGTGGTTCAGGAGGTCAGTTTGCGAGTGGAGGGTCGAATCAAGAGAGTCAAGGTAGTGGCAAGGCTCCAGAGGGTAGTATGAGTAGGATGGAGGAGATGTTAGCTCAGATGATGACACACAGTCAGGCGATGATGACACAACATCAGGTGACGCAGAAATCCTTAGATGAATTTATTCAGACTCAGAATCAAATTAATAAGAGTCACGATCTTCAGCTTAAAAATCAAGAGTCCACTCTTCTAGATCTTAAGAGAACAGTAGGGGATATAGCTAGGCAGTTGAAAGAATCCCCTTCTGGTCAGTATTCAGGTACCACCCACCCAGTCCACCATTCTGTGAAAGCAATTACTACTCGTAGTGGGTTGAGTCTAGGAAAGGTCGTGAGAGAGAGAGTTGAGGAAGAAGAAGATGATTATGTAGATGGGGTGATTGAGTTGGAAGCTCCAGGCAAGGTGCAACATAGGCTAGACCCAGCAAGTACCGCACACGCCGAGAAGTCACCAGTAGAGAAGAAAGAGGAGAAGCAGCCGAAGAAGGTTCGGCCACCACCGCGAGTGATTGATATTTCTCGTCTTCCGTTTCCCGCTCGAGCTAGGCAGCAGATATATGCTAGGGAGTATGAAAAATTCCTTGACATGTTCACCCAGCTGAAGGTGAATCTTCCGTTTATAGAGGCCTTGAGATCCATGCCCAAATACGTCAAATTCCTTAAGGATTTTCTCAAGCGTAAGGATGGGGTAGGAGAGTGTTCAAGTAAGTCAGTGAGTGGAGAGTGTTCAGCAGTGATCCTAAATAAACTTCCTGAGAAACTTACCGATCCAGGCATTTTCACGATCCCATGTTTGTTTGGTGGTGATGTTAAAAACCACGCATTAGCGGACCTAGGTGCTAGTATTAATTTGATGCCATATTCATTTTACGAAAAACTAGGCCTTGGTGATTTGAAGCCAACTCGTATGACCCTCTCATTAGCCGATAAGTCAGTTAAGTACCCTAGAGGGATAGTTGAGAATCTGTTAGTGAAAGTTGATAGGTTTGTGTTTCCGGCTGATTTTGTAGTGTTAGATATGGAGGCCGATGATAGAGTTCCGTTGATTTTAGGGCGCCCGTTCTTGAACACGGCTAAAGCGTTGATAGATGTCTTCTTAGGCACGATTACACTTAGAGCGGGTGACGAGTCGGTAGTGTTTGAGGTGAATAATGCAAGAGGGAAGAGTGAGAGAGTTGAGGCGATAGAATCATTGGGGGAGAGTGAGAAGGTTGGGAGTGATGAGAAAGAGGTGTTGCGTGAGCTGACTCTAGAGGAGATGTTAAAACCCAAGTGTGGGGATCCGCCGGATAAGAGATTTGAAGAGTTGGAAGAAAGAGTGACGAGTTTAGAATCTAAAATAGAGAAACTGAGCAAGGCTCAGTGTGGGGATAGGTTTGGAGATGATACGTTTAGATTTAAACCGCCTGATGACGAGTCGAGAGGGTATGAGAGGTTTAAGAGAGATGCGGGCGATATTAGAGATGGTAGTGCTACGGCCCGTACGAGTTGGTGTGGAGGTGAGCTCCGCTTATATGATCCTCCGTGAGTGCGTGCATAGTTGTGACCCACTTGTAGAGTTTGTATTTTGAGTCGTAGTTCGCGTCGTGTCTTTAGTTTAGTATTGGTGTGTTTTAGCGTCTTTTGCATTTTTTCGTGTTTTTGTGTCTTTTGTGTGTTTTGTCTAGTGTTTTGCAGGTTGCATCGCCTTTACGTGGCCGAGAACGACACTCGAGCAGCATCACAGGTTTCGTAAAAGATAAAAACGACAAAAACGAGTGCAAGGGCAGTTTGGGAATAAAGGAAAATGGTTTCTGCACATATCTGCTGTTGCTGCAAGTAAAACCGTTGCTGTTTGCAGTTCAGGCGGCCCGCCTACAATAAACATACATCTAATGCGGGCCGCGCGGACTTTTAAAATGTGCCGGAAGTTTAAGTTAAGGCGGCCCGCCTCCACTTATCATCACTTTCATGCGGGCCGCGAGCTTACTATATTCGACATTGGGCTAATCAGGCCCAATGGGTTCAGCCGTTAATCCATCATCTATGTGCCACATATCATCCTTCATCCATCTTTCACCATCATTGTTCGGGCTGGTTTGAATCGACGTTCAGGTATGTTTCTTGCTATTTGTTGTTGTTGTATTTGAGTCATTAGTTGCCGGGTTTATTTCCATCTTAAGTGTGGGGAAACGGGTTGCATATTTTTTTTTAAGGAATTAAAATGTGATTTTTCACTAAATTTTCAACCCGTTATCCATTGCATCCACACTTGGTTCGGTTTGGCACTTGGGTTGTTCGAGGGCGAGCAAAGTGCCGGGAGGGGGTAAGATGGTAATTCGGTGGTGTACTTTGAGTCTTTTATTTTGTACCATGCGTCTAAGTTAGTAGTTTTTGAGTCTTTTTGTGTTTCGAGTCGGTATTACTTTGGTATTTTGCTTGTTTTTGTTGATGCAGGTTCGAATATGTACCACCCGTACTCAATCTCCATTCGGGTGAGTTTGGAGCTGTTTATTCAAATTTCGGGCATTTATCAAGCATGTCAGTCAGAGTCGAAGCCGATCGCGAACGAAAATGCTATACGATCGAGCTGGATTGGACGAGAGTTTGGAGCATACGCGTTATAAAACCAGCTAAGTCCTTTTCGATTTGCCCTTTGTCTTTTTATTCTTATTTATTTTTAGTTTTTTTGAGTCGGTTTCCATCCTACATTGAGGGCAATGTAAAGTTTAAGTGTGGGGATGGGAAACTATCGTTTAGTGTCGTTAGTAGAGTCTTGAGTCAAAAATTGAAAAAAAAAAAATTTAAATTAGAAAAATGTCTTTTGAAACAAGAAGTTTGCAAAAATAAAAACGGAAAATGATAGAAAAGTTGGGTTTTTGTTCGGGTTCAAATAATAATAATATGAGAATAAATAATCGAGCTTGTGTCTAGTTTGGGATGCGCGGGTAGGCTCGGTTCGGTTCTGGGTTCCTTTGATCTTAATATTACCTAATTGTCGGTCTACTAGTGGGTTCTCATCTAGGGAGAGTGGGGAAATTGAAACCGCCAAAAATAGTATAAGGGGCACCGTTATAAGCTAAGATAGTTAGAGTTTTTGGTCATTATCTCGCTGAAAAAGAAAAAAAAATAGAATAAAAAAGTGAGCTAGAAACTAAATGAAAGTTGCACAGGCCTATGTAATCCGAGTTGGGGATAGCAACTCTACAGCCGGAATGCCTCTGGGATGTGTGAAATCGACTTGCCGAATAAAAGTACCGAAACCTATGTAATCTGTGGTTGGGGATAGCGGCTCTACAGCCGGAATACCGCTTGGTTAGGGAAAGCATCGTCTAGTCTCACGAAAGAAAAAAAAAAAAGCAAGCAAAGAAAAAGAAAAAAAAATGGAAAAATAGATTTGATTTTAAACTCTCTTTATCTTGGTATAAAACGGTTAGGAAATAACCCAGTGGTTGTTCCTTTAGTCCTATAAGCTTAAGGGGGGATTAGGTGGACTTGCAATTCTTAGTGTGAGACCCTAGGTAGATTGACCGAACTTGAACTAAATCGCATGATAAGGGCTTGGAACCGGGTTGGGTTTTAGAGGATCGATATACTTGCAATCGCGGCTAACACGGGTTTCGGTTTTAATAAAAATAACTTAAGCTTTTGTCCCATTCAACTATTCCGATTATGATTCCGTTTGCATAATTCTTTTTCGAGGACGAAAAAAGGTTAAGTGTGGGGATATTTGATAAGTGGTAAAATACACATATTTGTCCCGTGTAAATTGTATAATTTTTGTATAGTTTTTATATATTATTTTTAGTTTTAGTATTATATTATATTATATTGTGTTTTGGCAGGTTCTGGTGCAAATGGAGCGAAAAAGAATAATAAAAAAATAACCAGCCAGCTGAGTAGAGTGAGGTGCCAGGAACCGAATTGAATTTGCCGCTATTTTCTGTGATTGGTCCGAGCCCGCTATCTCTATATTATTATTATTATTATTATTATTATTATTATTATTATTATTATTATTATTATTATTATATATGAGATTGTGGGCATATTATAAAAGAGCATATTGACATCGATTAGAAAAAAAAAGAAAGGCAATTATATTATGATTATTGTGAGGCTATTAGAGGAGGTGGAATTATCAAACGAAAAAAAAAGTTGATATATATTAGGATTATGGGGAGAGGCGGTTGTACATGGAATTTCTTTTTGGAACTCCTACGAACAACAGAAAGAGGACAAATATTACTAATTGGGCCACATACACTAATTGGGTCAAGCCCAATATGTGAACGAAAAGAATTTGGAGGCGGTGCACATAAAATATATATTTGAAGGGCTGTTAGTGGACGGAGAATGATCAGCCGCACGGAATATAACATCAGACGACTTAGGAACAACACAATTACGAATTTTAGACATCTTTGGACGATCATAGAGGCTGATTAGAGGCGTTTTGAAGGCTCGGGACGCGTGAAATCATCGGGGATCATTCAGGAGCACTCGGGATCGAAGAAAACGGGTTTTACAATCTTGTTCATTCGTTTTTCGTTTGTTTTTGATTATTCGATGATGAATTCTGTTTTGATATTGATTGCTATGTTTTTAGACATGATTATTGGCTAAATTTCTATTACTACCTAGACATGGATGAATGATTGCGTATGTGTTTTTGATTATTATTGGATTTTGGAAACTATGGCTAGTTTATAAATTGTAAACGGTTTGTTCTATCGGTTAGATGTGTTTGCGTGCTTGATGGTATTTAATTGTTGATTATTGCTTCGCTTGAATCTTGGTGACGGTCTTTATCACGGAATAGAGTCAGGCTAGGGTTTTAGGTTTTGGTGAGTGTCTATATCACATAATAAATCTTTGATCCTTTAGGGTGAAAATCATGTAAGTAACCTTAGAAGTAATATTTGGTAATTTAATAAAATCAAGTGTTCTACTAATCATCAATAGCTGTAAGGTGCGAGATTATTGCTAGGTCTAAGTGATTAAACCGCAAGGTGGGTCCTTCTTAGGAAGTTAACCTATTGGCTGCTGTCTAGCTAGTCTAGCTGAGAAAACAAACCTATCCTAGGTTTAGGTCTCGTAAGGGAGTGAGCCTTGTAGGATACTTTTATAAACACCATTAGATGTCTTGTAAGAGAGTCTAAAACCGGTAGTTTAACAACCTTTAGGGGATCTTAGCGTGCTCTTAAAAAGGTCCTTAGATTTCCCGATATGTGAGAATTTCAAGATCCCGGTTCCATAGCAGACAACTTCCAATTATAATCATAACTAAAAGCAATCAGGATTCCTGTCTAGGTAGTTCCTTCATCATCCTTGAGTTCAGCCTTCGTGTGAGTTCGTGTCTAGTTCGTCTAGTCTAGTTAGTATTCGTTCTTTGCATTCTTAGGATTTTTTAGAACCCCCCCCCCCCAATTAATAAACATTTAGTTAAGTCGTGTCAGTCTAAGTCTAGATAGAGTCGTTATCGTGATCAGTAGAGTCTCTTGGGTTCGATACTCGGACTTCCTTAGGCTATACTTCATCGATCGGTACACTTGCCGGTTGTGTGATTTAGGGTTTTAGAGAGTCTTAGTTTTATAAATTTAAAACTTAGAGAGTCTAGATTTAGGGTAATTTTTGTTAATTTAATTAACCCGTTTCGAGCACATCAAAGCCCTCAGAAACTTCCATGTCAGCAGAATGGATAGTGATATTCAGAAGAGCTTCAGACAACTCATTTATGCTGTTAGCATATATGAAGAAACACACAAAAATTCTAAGTTAAAATTTTGTAAATCCATTCTCACATAATCACAGAATGGCAATCAGAAAAATTAAGTATTTCTAAATACTTAATTGGCTTAAATCAGTGGCTCTGATACCACCTTTTCCTGTCACGGCCCCCGACCCGGTTTTACCCGGTCCAGAAGCCGCGGGACAAAAACCCGTGGTAATTATTATGTTGGCAGCGGAATTTTAACAGGATCTTTTTAAAACTTGAAAATGCCCAATTATTTTTATTTCGTAATTTGGGATAAACCCCGTAATTTACAATAGAGGAATTTCACGAGGAAATTCTCTGTCTTACAAAACATGTTTATTTATTTAACTGAGCCACCTCCTCAAGCTTGTAGTGCTATACATCACTTTTTCCTGGATCACAGCAGATCACCTGAAACATGTTTTAAAAAGGTTTTATCAGCAGGGAAATACTGGCGAGTCATTCAAGTTACACAAAACGACACCTTGTTATAATATACAGTATTAAGGGTGATTACATTGTTTCTATCAACCAATTACCCCAAATCGGTATTTGTCACTCGACTGTATCTGTGACTATGGTCAGATCACCCATTGGCTAACCCGTTTTCCAATGGTGACGGGTATCAAGTAATGTATACAAAACCCCACATACCGGTAGTAATTGAAGATTACAAAGACTTAATCCCTGTAATTATAACTTTGAAAACAAGTAGAGTTTTAAGAAAACAATTTGATAAAAAGAGAATGACTCACATTGCAAGTTTAGACGGGCAGCGTTTAGCCTACTGATATTAGCCTGGTTAACCTAATTCAAATAACAATGCACACGAAAACTAGGTCAGTAACTTAATACAACTTTTACGACAACTCACGAGATCAAAACCTTCACGACGAATGACAAAGTATAGCCCAAATACGGGCAACACTTAAACAACCATCGGATTGGTTTTTATCGATCGGACAATGAATCATAGCAGTGATCAAGTTATTACCCTGTTATCGCGGTAGAATTTAGTGCTTGTGTGTGTTTTTGGAGTAAACTGATGATATCTCAACGTACAAAACGAATTTTTACGTCGAACCAACGCCAAAATGAAAGTGCCAAACCCCTGATATTTATACTGAAAAATGGTCCCTGTCGCGTGTCACGAGAGGCTCTCGTGTGGCGCGATGGGTCACTTTTAGGATATGGTAGCCTTGTGTATTTCTAGCCTAGGTGAGTCAGCCGTTCGACGAAATTCGCATTCGACAACAAACAGTGAGGATAATACCAATTAGGGAATACCCCCCCTGAGTTTTAGGGGGCCCTGATCCTAGTTCCGATTGTTCTGAAAATTTTAGGGGTCATGCAATATTTTTTGGGGGTCTCAATTAGGGTTTCCTATTGGACATAATAAAATAAGAAATAGTAATTTTAATGAGAGTTGTTACAGAACACGTTTGGTAACATGGCAGTGTAAGAAACAGACCACGGTCACTCTCTCTACCTGCGAAGCTGAATAAGTTTTGGCTGGAAGTTGTTGTTCCCAAATTATGTGGATTTAACAACTGATCAGAAACTATGGTCTGCAATTTCTTAACATGCCTATATATGTAGATAATGAGGCGGCCATTAACATAACAAAGAATCTTGTTCACCACACTAAAACAAAACATATCGAAATACGACATCACTTTATCCATGATTGCCATGAGAAAAAGTTGAATCGTATTGAGAAAATCCACACTGATGAACAAAAAGCTGATTTAAACACTAAACCATTTGATAAAGAAAAATTTCAATATCTTTTGAAATTAAATGGTATGAAAAAGTTATCATCAGGGGGGAACATTAGTGAGGGTGAAGCTAAGACGGAGTATGATTTGAAGTAAAACGCATTGGTTTGTCGTTTTCTTACTTTAAAATGTTTTAATTTTTGGGGGAGAAAATGTGGTGAAAAACATAAAAACATTTAAAAATTTGAAAAAGTACAAAAATATAGAAACAGACAAAAGTGTTTTCGTTTAAAAATAGGAAATGATAGTTCATTAATGGACTATCACAACACGCTAGAGAAAATGCAAAGCTAAAAAGTTATTAAACGGTCTTACTGATGGTGTGCCAGTAGATTTCGCACATTTAGTATATTGTTTTCGAGATATAAACATAACGAAACTTCTTAATAAGTGGTTTAACATCTCTCGGATATATGGTCTTAGTACACCGAAATTTTGTTTGAGAGGTTGCCTGATTCTGAGATACTAGGTCTTTGTAACTAGTTAATATTTGGGGTATTATACGAGTTCTTCTGATTTTACGTCAACAATGGCCTAGAACTTGTAGAATAGTTTTGTTTTAAACCTGAAAAACTGCACAAAAATTGAAAGTATCGAAAGATATTACAATTGCAGTAAAAAGATTCCAAATATGGAACACCACTTATAAGCCGAGCCTTCATCTCTTTGTCTGTACGGTGGTACTAACCTGAGCTCTCAAGGCCTCGCAAAACCCAGGGACAGATATCAATTAGGTATACTCACTTGTAAGACTGATCTAGGGAATTTTGATACGGGAGTTTATTCTAAGGTGGGAAACACTGTTAAGCTAGTTCTAAGACGATTAATTACCGTATCTTGAAACAATTGAACTTTGTGTAGAGATTTACGTGGACAAACATACTGACAATCTAAGTGAACTTGTTTAAAGCTTAAAGTTTAATCAGATCAACGGTGTTAGTGATGTGTCTTAAAAAACTGATATGATCCTCTTACACAAACTCATAAAAATATGTTTGTAAATATGTTTGTGCATAGTTATTTGATTTCAGAAAACAACCAAAAATATATTAGGTGTGTTTTAGCATAAAGTTTGAAAATATAAAAAGATTTTGTTTCATATTATTTTCGACAATCGATGTTGGAATGCTGATTTTCAAAATCTGACTATGCTGAACGAATCCTGAAACTATGTGTTGGGAGTTAATATATGAAACTCAGAATGAAGAACGTGATGATGCAACCTTTTAGGGGGAGCAAGGTTCTGATATGCAACACGAAGCAGAATCTTCAGAAATCTTCACGGATGTTACCCCACTAACAGCCGTTCCCGAAGACAAACAGAAAAGAATAATTTATTTGTGTCACGACATTGAAGAAGGAGAATTTGTGCATAATTATACTCGTGAAGAGATTGCGAAAATGATGGGCGTTGATGAAGATTCATTCAACTTCGACTTTGAAGAAGAGCTCAACAATATTGATATTTCTCAGCCTGAAGCTTACATGTTTACAGACATTCCTGAAGCGAATAATATTGATGATGTTGTTGTTGAGGATGATTCTAACAATGATGAATGTTTCAAGTATCCTAGAGAAGGGTTAGAGGAATTCCCAACATTTCAGGAAATGTTTGCTAAGAATACTGATAAAGTGTTAAGAAGAAAAAATGAAGAAAGGGTCAAAGAAGGTGTTCCTCCAAAGCTGAGCCGTGAAGAACTATTAGAAGCTCGGAAACACTGGTTTAGGCTAATGCCCAAAGAAAGAAAGTTCAAGAGGTCGTTAGCATTCTTCACAAGACAACCTGATGCATCACTTGGTGATATTCTTAGTTGGGGGTGGATTCTTGAGCTAAAGAGTGTTTGATGTGTGTAAAATGCAACATATAAATTACATCAATTAAGGCATAAAACTAACCCTTTTTAAGTACTAATATTGGAAAAAGAGTGTTTTTGTCTTCCTTTTGTATTTTCAGGATTAAATGAGCTCAAAAACACAAAAGAAGCAAAAAGACAGCTAATTCCAACATAAATACAAAGAAAGGAACACTAGTGGACTGCCCGACCCCTCAACGGCATCTTCCCAAGCAAAATAGAGAAGACAGAAGGCTGAACACGCCCCGTGCTCAGCCAGCACGGGGCCGTGCCCAAGAAGCAGCAGAAAAGACAAACCTATAGAAGCTTCTATTGCCCACCACGGGCCGTGCCCAGCGGACACGGGGGCGTGTCGAAAGTACAGCAGGCGCATTTATTGTAATTGCGAATTACAATTAATGAGGAGAGAGAGTGTCAGACAGGCACGGGGCCATGCCCAGCGGACACGGGGCCGTGCCCAGCTCTCTGATCAGCCTATAAATAGGAGTGCTTGGATTCATTTCATCTCATCCCTTGGCACACCACCTCTCTCACACTTCATCCACCACCCACCACCATCACAACACCATCATCCACCACCATCATCCATTGTCCATCATAGAGTGTGTGAGTCGTCTCGGGATCCAAGATTGATCGTAAGAGTTCTTGACAATCAAGGCCATGTTTGCCTAAGTCTCTTACATCACTTGGTGAAGACAAAGTGTCTGGTATAATATTTTTTATTTCTAATCTTTTGCACTTTTTATTTGGTTTTGTATTAATGACTTTAATAACTAGTTACTTATGTTGAAGGTGATCTTTCCTTATCGTTTGTCCGTGGTGTCTTGGCATTATTTTACTGTCTATATAAAATAAAGGATTTTCACCATTCATATCTCCACGGTCTATATGGAGGTATGTTGGCTACCTGGTCAGGGGTTAAGGGAACGGTTTGGTAAAGGTCTTGCCATTGTTCAGCGTTTAGAGGTCCTGCAATGGACCTGGGTCAAATTTAGTCGGACCTCCTTCAATACTTCACGGTATTGGATGGCGGGGGTCCAAACTCTTTGATCCCCTCATAAGTTAACTACTATTAATACTATAACCCGGCTATTTAGGACTGTATCCCTGCTGACTCAGACTACTTAGCCGAGGGTAACGTCACCGCCAAAAGCGGGGCCTACCACAATACTGCATTAATAACTTAATTCATTATCTTCCAATAATCCACCCTTTTAGGATTGTATCCTTGCTGACTCAAACTACTGTGGTGAGGGTAACGTCACCTTCAAAAGAGGGGCCTACTACAATAATTAAGATAATCTCTTAATTATGTGCAAAAGTGCGGAAATAATCAAAGGTTATACTAGATACGAGTCGGAACCAAGTGATTCATCTTGTCTATCTGTTTTTATTTTATTTTTATTTTCAGCATTTTAGTTAGTTTTTATTTTTCTTAGCTTAAAACATTTTTCTAAACTTTTATTTTGATTAGACGTTGAGGATAAACCGGTACTAAAAGCTCTTGTGTCCTTGGACGACCTCGGTATCTTACCAACGCTATACTACACTCAACGATGGGTGCACTTGCCCATATGTGTGTTTAGTGTTAGTGAAATATCGTGTTTTATAAATTTAAAACTTGGCTAAAATAAGTGTTAAAAAGGGCTTAAAATATACACCTAATATATATAACACTTTATCGCACATCAAGTTTTTGGCGCCGCTGCCAGGGACACAAGGATTTTAAGAAAGCTTAAAATCGACGGCCTAATCAGTTTTTCAAAACCTTTTTAAAAGCGCGCACATTTTTCTGCATTTTAGTTTAGATTTGCATTTACAGTAGCCTGTACACGGGGCCGTGTTCACTGAACACGGGGCCGTGCTGCACATCTTCATAAAAACACCCAGTAACAGTAACTTGAACACGGGCCGTGCTCACTGAACACGCCCCGTGCTCAACGAAATCAGTAAATTTAATTAAAACACCCAGATACAGATTCTGAACACGGGGCCGTGCTCACTGAACACGGGGCCGTGTCCAGCTTCTGTTTCCGTTTTTATTTTTGTTTTCTGATCTCGAGACTCAGTTGTGGTCTGCTGAGTGATTCTTATGGATCAATACTCAGGAGGTTACAACTACACCAATGATGAGGATGATTATAGGGGTAATTATTGCACTAATTGTCGTAATGCACGCTCGATTCAAAATAAACACTCATATCAACCATCCAATTCATACACCTACTATGAGGAGCCCAGGTACGAGCCGTCAACTTCATACACATCCTATGAAGACCAAAGGTATGAACCTCCTCCCTCGTACTCATATTTTGATGAACCAAGGTATGAGCCTTCTTACTCATACTTTGAGGAACCAAGATATGAGCAACCACCTTCATATGCTTATTATGAGGAACCATGGCGTGAACAACCCACCTTATATGAGTATTATGAAGAACAAAATTACGAACCTTATCCATCATATGCTTACAATGAAGGACAATGGTGTGAACCATCAACTTCATATGGGTATTATGAGGAACAAAGGGTCGAACAACCGGATTCAAGCTTAGAAAATAACGATTCTTTTTCTATAACCGAAGTGACCGATAGGATATTAGAACATATTAGAGTTATCGATCGATGTATAAAAGAAGCTCGCGCAAGGGAAGAGGAGTCCCGCGCAAGAGAAGAATTAAAAAAAGAAGAGATAACTGAAAATGTAAAAATGGAAGAACAAATAAGTGAAAAACCGACACATGAGTTAAACAACGAAAAAGGTGAGTCCGACAACGTTAAAATCCAAGAAGAGTCTAATTTTGAAGAAATTAATCTCTTGACACCTTCTTTCGAAAATCATTGTTTAGTACCCACTCATGCTAAGTTTTTAAAAGAGTTAAACACTAACACTAAAATTGACGAAACGGTAAGTGTTAAGTTAACTAATGATCAAACTTCACTAATAAAAGAAGACCCATTTGAAATGAACATTACACCGGTTCCATGTTTCTTTCAAAATTCGTTTATTAGTAATGTCACAATCGATAAAGATCTTTGTGTTAACATAATGCCTAACTACATTTTCGAAAAATTAAGTATTAGTGATTTTTCTCCACTTCAAATACCCATTTTTCTATCCAATCGGAAAGTAATAAAATCAATCGGTATAGTTGAAGATGTCTTGGTTCAAACAAATCAAATGGTAATCCCAACCGACTTCGTCATCCTCGATGACGCTCCTCTAGTGTTGGGACGACCATTTGTAAAAACTCACGAAGCTTTGAAAAACCGGAACTTCAATAATCTACCTCTTCAATTAGGGGCATTTAAAAGAAGTGTCGATCTCGAACGATCAATGAAATATCCATTCGGCAATAATGACCCCCTAATTGAAGATGAAGATGAACCACCCGATACAAGTGAAGAGATTGACCACTTTGTTGAAGAAGAGGTCGCCATAGAACAAACCTTTAAAGTTCTTGATCGAAACGAGCAACCAAATAAGGAGTCTCCTAAAGACCCACCACTTGAGCTCAAAGAACTTCCAAAAGGTTTGGAATATGCTTTTCTAGACAAAGATGGTAAGTTACCTGTCATTATTTCATCTAAATTAGATAACTTAGAAAAAGAAAAATTAATTAATCTTTTGAAAAAACACAAAAATGCAATAGCTTGGAAACTTGTTGACATAAAAGGAATTAGTCCTTCTATGTGCACACACAAAATTTTGATGAATGATGACTACAAATCGGTCATACAACCACAACGTCGAGTAAATCCAAATGTTCAAGAAGTGGTAAAAAACGAAGTCATCAAGTTACTTGACGCCGGACTTATCTATCCTATCTCCGATAGTCCTTAGGTGAGTCCCGTCCAAGTAGTTCCAAAGAAAGGAGGTATGACGGTAATAACTAACGAAAAGAATGAACTAATACCAACGAGAACCGTCACAGGATGGAGAGTATGTATAGATTATAGACGATTAAATGAAGCAACAAGAAAGGATCATTTTCCTTTACCCTTCATTGATCAAATGTTAGAAAGATTATCCGGTCATAAATTTTACTGTTTCTTGGATGGTTTTTCAGGTTACTTTCAAATTCCGATAGCACCCGAAGACCAAGAAAAGACAACTTTCACATGTCCCTATGGAACTTTTGCTTATCGACGCATGCCGTTTGGTCTATGTAATGCCCCAGCAACATTCCAACGTTGCATGGTAGCTATTTTTCATGACATGATAGAAAAGACAATGGAAGTCTTCATGGACGACTTTTCTATCTTTGGGGATTCATATGACCAATGCCTCGATAACCTTGAACGAATGCTATCCCGATGTGAGGAAACTAACCTCGCCCTTAATTGGGAAAAATGCCATTTCATGGTAACGGAGGGAATAGTACTCGGTCACAAAATCTCAAGCGAAGGAATGGAGGTGGATCGAGCCAAAATAGATACCATTTCTAAATTTCCACCTCCATCCTCCGTAAGAGCTATCAGAAGTTTCCTAGGGCATGCCGGATTCTATAGGCGGTTTATCAAAGACTTTTCTAAAATCTCTAGGCCTCTAACGAAATTACTTGAAAAAGATGCTCCTTTCATCTTTGACAAGGATTGCAATCAAGCATTTCTAACCCTAAAGGAAATGCTAGTCAATGCACCTATCATGATAGCGCCTGATTGGAAATTTCCTTTCGAAATCATGTGTGATGCCAGTGACTTTGCAGTTGGAGCTGTCTTGGGACAGAGAAAAGAAAAGCATTTCCACCCAATCTATTATGCTAGTAAAACACTTAATGATGCACAAGAAAATTACACAACAACTGAAAAAGAGTTACTAGCTGTGGTATTTGCTTTTGATAAATTTCGTTCTTATCTTGTTCTTTCTAAAACTATAGTCTATACAGACCATGCAGCCATTCGATATCTCTTCAAGAAGCAAGACGCAAAACCACGTTTGATTAGGTGGATTCTACTCCTCCAAGAATTTGACATTGAAATCAAGGACAAAAGAGGAGCAGAAAATACCGCAGCAGATCATCTTTCACGCTTAGAGGACCCAGCTTTAGAGGCAACCAGGGACGAGCAAATCAACGAAAAATTTCCAACTGAGTCCCTGGAAATGGTGGAATATAAGGAAGAACCATGGTACGCCGACTATGCTAACTACCTAGCTAGCAGTATAGTCGCAAAAGGATGGCCACATCATCAAAGAAAAAAATTCTTTGCCAATGTAAAACACTACTTTTGGGAAGATCCATATCTTTTCAAAATGTGTGCCGACCAACTCGTCAGACGATGCGTACATGGTAGAGAAGCACGAAGAATTCTCCGCCATTGTCATGAAGGTCCATACGGAGGACATCATGGTGCTGCCAGTACCGCACGAAAGGTATTTGATTCAGGATTTTATTGGCCAACCATTTACAAAGACGCCCAAAGTCTTGTAAAAACATGTGATGCTTGCCAAAGAACAGGTAATATTTCTTCCAAAAACGAAATGCCACAAAATGGCATTCTTGTTTGTGAAATTTTTGATGTGTGGGGACTCGACTTTATGGGACCTTTCCCACCATCGAAGGGAAACAAATATATACTTGTGGCAGTAGATTACTTGTCTAAATGGGCCGAGGCCGAGGCACTTCCAACAAATGATGGAAGAGTCGTGGTAAGATTTCTGAAAAAATTATTCTCTCGTTTTGGCACACCTAAAGCTTTAATAAGTGATAGAGGTACCCATTTTTGCAACCATCAACTTGAAATTTTTTTAACAAGATATGGGGTCTATCACCGGGTTTCGACAGCGTATCACCCTCAAACAAACGGACAAGCCGAAGTGACTAATAGAGGTTTAAAACGAATACTCGAAAAAACCGTAGGGTTAAATAAAAAGGAATGGGCTGATAAATTAGACGATGCTTTATGGGCTTTTCGAACTGCTTATAAAACAACAATAGGTACAACCCCATATAAGCTAGTTTATGGAAAAAGTTGTCATTTGCCAGTAGAAATTGCACACAAAGCCTACTGGGCAATCAAAAATGTAAACTTAGATCTAGAATTTGCTGGTAAAAATCGATTTTGTCAAATAAATGAATTAGACGAGCTTAGGAATTATGCATACTCAAACTCCGAGATTTATAAGGAAAGAATGAAAAATTTGCATAACAAACATATTAAACCTAATGAATTTCGGGTAGGAGATTTAGTTCTTTTGTTTAATTCACGACTTCGATTGTTTCCTGGTAAATTAAAGTCTAGGTGGTCAGGACCTTTTTCCATCACCCATATTTTTCCACACGGTGCAGTAGAAATTAAATCTCGAAATGGGCCACCATTTAAAGTCAATGGTCAACGGCTGAAACTCTATCAAGGATTCATTGAGGATGAGGAAGAAGAAATCTCGCTTCAAACGGTGGAAGAATAAAAACATCATGCCTGGTAAGTTACGAACGATTGAAACGACAAAATAAAGCGGTAAGTTTTCTAACCATAGCTTATGGGAAAAAGGGGCACTCACACGAGCACTAAAAAAAAAAAAAAAAAAAAAAAAAAAAAAAAAAAAAAAAAAACAACATGCTCGGCACGAGGCCATGTCCGCTGGACACGGGGCCGTGTTCGCGCTGCAGACGGGATAAAACCCCTTTTTCAAAACAGTTTCTTAATTCCACACGCCCCGTTTCCCCACAAAAGCTCTGGTTCCAGGCGATTTTTCGCGAAATTTCGACGTCTCCTATCGATCTAACAACATCAAGGTATGATTCTATCACTCTTAGTAGTTAGATTAGTTACTTGCATGTAGTTAAAACACCAAAAATTTGGGGAAAAATCTAGGGTTCTTGAAGTTCATCCGGATCAAACCTCAAATTTTTGTTTAGATCTGTTTGCATTTAGTTAAATTAGTGTTAAGGAAAGTAAATACACTTAGATTGTTCAAAGATTCACCTGATTTCTTACGAAAACCCCAAACCCTTGTTCTTGAACCGAAAAAGATAAAATTGATGGGGTAAACGGGATATTTTGGGAAAAACGGTGTTTAGGGTTTCATTTTCGGGGGAAACCGCACCTATTGGACCAAAAATTTTCAAGTTTTCGAAACCGGGTCGAAAATTGAAGTTTTTGAGTAACAGACCTCTGGACACGGGGCCGTGTCCGCTGGACACGGGGTCGTGTCCAGCCTGCTGTTTGCAGTTTTGTCCGAAAACATTTCTGTTTCGTGCTAACTTTTGGTGTATGCTTGCAGATGGCCAGGAAGTTTACAAGATTCAACGCCAATGAGTTAGATGCAAGAGCTCGATACGAGCTTCTTCAGACAAGGCCAGAGGAACACCCAAGGCAGGCGTGCACAGAACTGCTAACCATGGTGAATCAAATTGACCGTTTCAACAACATTGTCACGGGACCACTCAGAGTCGCACTAACAACCCGACTCCGTTCCGTCCATGAATGCACCTTGGAATTCTACAGCACCTTTGCATTCACTTCAAGGTGCGACCCGTTCGATAATGACGGGGTGTCATTCCGGTGTGGCGGGACAAGGTATTCGATCTCCATGGCACAATTCGGGTCGATTATCGGGTTGTATGCGGAAGAAGATGCGGGAAACGAAGAAAATACAGGGGGATTGAGAGAGATTGAAGACAACGAGCGCCAAGCCATGTGGGCTCAGATTGGGGAAGGGTTCTACAATCCGAGCAGCACTAAGAGTACCAAGCTGAGGGATCCGCTATACAGATACATTCATAGGCTCCTCGGCTACTCTCTTAGCCAAAGACATGACAGTGGTGGCGTCGTTGGGTTAAGAGATTTGCTTGTCCTCCATTGCATTCACAACCGCAGGCCGCTCGATGTTCCGTTCCTCATGCTCCGAAACATGCATCACAACCGCCTTGCTAGTGCACCAACTCCTATTTTCTTTGGGGGATGGGTGTACCGTCTCTTCAAGCACTTCGCCCACATTCCGAGGTCATTTGAGAGGAGCCCATGGTCGGGAACGGTGGATATTCACATATGCCGCTCAATGAACCTAATTTATGAGGCAGAAGACGGGACGGTAACCTTTCAAAGGATGCAAGGTCATGCATGGAACCCGCAGGAAGCGCTTGTCCTCCCAGCTCCGCAACATCTTCAGTACCACTACCAACCCCACGGTGATCCGGGCCAATCATCCTCCTCGGGAGGTGGTTTTCCTAATTTTCAAAGTTTGCATGATTTGTTGCAGGAAAACCTCATGTGTACTCGGAACACCTATAACATGGCGAGCAACACCTACCACCGGGTCGGAGCTATTGAGAGAAACCTATCCGAGATACAAGACGATGTCGGATACATACGAGACCACATTGCACGCCATGGAGGGGATGATGACGATGATGATGATGATGATGATGCTATGGAGTAGGCGGGAGGAGCATAGGAGGAAGCGGTTGATTGATGACTCCCCAGGTTAACCCTTTGCAATCTTGAACAATTGATGGCCTGCGTGCCAAGTGTTAGACAATTTACTTTTCCTAACTATTTCCTGCATTTTATTTTTCTTTTTCTTTTTCTTTTACTTTATGCTTGGAACAATTAACTATGGTAATGTAGGATGTTTGTATTGCTTGGTGTGGTATTAAGTGATGAAACAGGTACAAACCGAGGCTTGGAATGCTAAGCCTCAGCACTTATAGGACAAGGATGGAAAAAACCGGAGGAAGAAACCTGTTTTTCAGGCTTTCAGACTGTCCACACGGGGACGTGTCCAGCCAACACGCCCCCGTGCTCACCTCCCAGACCTGCTGTTTGGCTACTGTCCTGCAGATTTTTGTCAGACACGTGGCCGTGTCCAGTGGACACGGGGCCGTGTTCACCTTCTGTAAGTTCTCGTTACTGGCAGTTCGCCACGGGGTCGTGTCCAGTGGACACGGGGCCGTGTCCAGACTACCAGTAACATAAACCTTTGCTTTCTAACACCATTTTACATATCTAATCAACCTAAAAATTTATTTTTGGGACACATTGAGGACAATGTGTAATTTAAGTGTGGGGGGGGGGGGGGATGCTAAAACCTTGAATTTTGCAAGTCCTAAATACAAGCCTTACACAAAACTCTATTGGAACCGCTAATCACCCCAAATTTTTTTCAAAAATTTCATTTTTACTTGTCTAGGTTTAACTAGGGAAATGCAAGTTCTCAAAAAGGTTATATTTTTACAAATTTACAACCGATAGCGTAGTGATAAAAAGAACCAACATAAGAAAATTATGAAAAGGCATGGCAAACTTAGTTAAAATTTGATTATATATACTTGATCACATAAAAACCCATTCCCACAAAAGTGAGTTTTGAGCCTTTATTGAGCACAATTACATATCATTAAAACTAAATGCTCATTTTTCGTTTCTTGTGTGAATAGCCGCTTGGTTCTTACGACTCTAGAACTTGCCATGACGATACATTCCCGGTCCTTATCAACTTAAACCCGAGTAAGTAAATGATGGAGGCATTAGGACTAACCCCTTTTTATTTCTACACCATTATTTTTCTTTTTCTTTTACCACCTACCCAAAAATCCCCCTAGTTAGCCCCTTTGAGCCTAAACCTTTTCATTTCATCACCCAAACCAAAAACCCTTTTACCCACCAAAACCTTTTTCATTTTTAACCCTTTGTTTTAGTAACAAGTTCGGTTTTTCGTAAAAAAAAAAAATGTGTTGATGATGAAGCAAAAAGAAAATAAACAAACAAGTTCATCAAAAATAACTTTGTTTGAATAAAAGCTTCATCAAAATAAAAAGTTGAAAAAATAGAAAGTCCTACGAAAACCGACACTTGTTACGTTTTTCGCCCTTTTTCTACTAACCACTAACCACTATCCCAACCACCTACCTTTAACCCAAGCCTAACCCTTAACCCACAAAGTCCTCTTGATATTTACAAAGGTATAAAAGTTAAAAAGGAGGAGGATTGATTGCTTGGCAAGCCTATGGTAGGAATAAGTTCCATGCCGCTCTCGAGTGATTCACTAAAAATACACCTTCGGCCGAGTGTGAGTGATTTCTCCCGTAAGGTATGTGAACTTGTATATAAATGGAATTTTAAAAAGGCATGTTATGCCCAAATAAGTAATTTCTCCTATGAAAAGTTCTAAATAAATCATTACGAATAGGAGTGTAAATAAATAAAAATAAAACCCAAAAAGATCTTGGATTCCCGACACTCCACGACAAGCCCAAAACCTTCTCTTCTACCCATTCCATTTGGGAGTGTAAGCCACATATTAAAGAGTTTTTCTTGAGGACAAGCAAAATTTCAAGTGTGGGGGTATTTGATGTGTGTAAAATGCAACATATAAATTACATCAATTAAGGCATAAAACTAACCCTTTTTAAGTACTAATATTGGAAAAAAAGTGTTTTTGTCTTCCTTTTGTATTTTCAGGATTAAATGAGCTCAAAAACACAAAAGAAGCAAAAAGACAGTTAATTCCAACATAAATACAAAGAAAGGAACACTAGTGGACTGCCCGACCCCTCAACGGCATCTTCCCAAGCAAAATAGAGAAGACAGAAGGCTGAACACGCCCCGTGCTCAGCCAGCACGGGGCCGTGCCCAAGAAGCAGCAGAAAAGACAAACCTATAGAAGCTTCTATTGCCCACCACGGGCCGTGCCCAGCGGACACGGGGGCGTGTCGAAAGTACAGCAGGCGCATTTATTGTAATTGCGAATTACAATTAATGAGGAGAGAGAGTGTCAGACAGGCACGGGGCCGTGCCCAGCTCTCTGATCAGCCTATAAATAGGAGTGCTTGGATTCATTTCATCTCATCCCTTGGCACACCACCTCTCTCACACTTCATCCACCACCCACCACCATCACAACACCATCATCCACCACCATCATCCATTGTCCATCATAGAGTGTGTGAGTCGTCTCGGGATCCAAGATTGATCGTAAGAGTTCTTGACAATCAAGGCCATGTTTGCCTAAGTCTCTTACATCACTTGGTGAAGACAAAGTGTCTAGTATAATACTTTTTATTTCTAATCTTTTGCACTTTTTATTTGGTTTTGTATTAATGACTTTAATAACTAGTTACTTATGTTGAAGGTGATCTTTCCTTATCGTTTGTCCGTGGTGTCTTGGCATTATTTTACTGTCTATATAAAATAAAGGATTTTCACCATTCATATCTCCACGGTCTATATGGAGGTATGTTGGCTACCTGGTCGGGGGTTAAGGGAACGGTTTGGTAAAGGTCTTGCCATTGTTCAGCGTTTAGAGGTCCTGCAATGGACCTGGGTCAAATTTAGTAGGACCTCCTTCAATACTTCACGGTATTGGATGGCGGGGGTCCAAACTCTTTGATCCCCTCATAAGTTAACTACTATTAATACTATAACCCGGCTATTTAGGACTGTATCCCTGCTGACTCAGACTACTTAGCCGAGGGTAACGTCACCGCCAAAAGCGGGGCCTACCACAGTACTGCATTAATAACTTAATTCATTATCTTCCAATAATCCACCCTTTTAGGATTGTATCCTTGCTGACTCAAACTACTGGGGTGAGGGTAACGTCACCTTCAAAAGAGGGGCCTACTACAATAACTAAGATAATCTCTTAATTATGTGCAAAAGTGCGGAAATAATCAAAGGTTATACTAGATACGAGTCGGAACCAAGTGATTCATCTTGTCTATCTGTTTTTATTTTATTTTTATTTTCAGCATTTTAGTTAGTTTTTATTTTTCTTAGCTTAAAACATTTTTCTAAACTTTTATTTTGATTAGACGTTGAGGATAAACCGGTACTAAAAGCTCTTGTGTCCTTGGACGACCTCGGTATCTTACCAACGCTATACTACACTCAACGATGGGTGCACTTACCCATATGTGTGTTTAGTGTTAGTGAAATATCGTGTTTTATAAATTTAAAACTTGGCTAAAATAAGTGTTAAAAAGGGCTTAAAAGATGTTGAGTGTTTACGCTTCATGAAGATATGGTATGATGCAGCTGGTAAGACTCAAGCGATGTAGTATCAAAGGGTGATCAGTACGTGTTATGCTAAAGATATTCACTCAGGAAGGATGTGGGAAACAAAATGGCGTGAACAGGAAAGAAAGGATTTCTTGAAAGATGTTCGAAAAGAAGAAAGGATAGAGGCTAGAATGGAGAAAGCAGCGTTCTTAGGACGTCTGAAGTTTATGAACAAGCCTGTTCCTACCAATCAGACTCTGATTCCTAGTGAAGAGAAAACAAAGACGCCATACAAAACCTTCTTTGAGACAGGGTTCCAGAGACAATGGTATTTAATTTGAAGAGATTAAGAGAAGAAAAAGATAAAATCATGGAAGAATAAAGACCGATCTTGACTGCGGCTACATCCAAGGGGGAGTTTGTTAGTGCATAATGTCTGCAGCCTACGTCAGTGTATTGAGTCATGTATGTAACAGGTTTGATTGTTAGAACAATGGTTTTGTATTGTAAAGACCTCTTCCTACGAAGGAGTCCTACGCACGGAGATGAACTAGTCTGTTCGCACGAATGGCTTAGTTCATTCGTCCAAGCCCACTCGCACGGGTTTTCTAGGCCTATAAATAGGGGTGCGAGTGAGAGCTTTCTATGAGTTTTGGCATTCGGACGGCGAAGCGCTACCGAACTGATTTCAGAGTCTGTACTTGTCATTATTGAATGAAATCAGTGTTATACGTTGATATCTTGTGTTTGTCTACTACTCAATCGGATTCCGCACAATATTGAGTTGGCCTGAGCGTAAACAATGACGAAACGGACCTCACAATGATAGTCTCACGTTCACATTCGAAAAATTTCGTTGACAGATAACATGGAACATTTTTTATTTTCGATTTCGAAAAGATATTTTCAATTTTAGGGGGAAAAATTTTTAAAATTGTCAAAATAAAAAATTTCCGTAAAATTGAAAAACATCATTTTAAAATCATTTCAGATAGATAAAAATTTTCAAAACGCCAAAAACAATTGAAAATTCAAAATGTCAAAAACATTGAAAAATGAAAATGAGATTACTTGTGCGAAAAGAAGAAATGATAGTACATCAGTGGACTATCAGTGCATGCTAAAGAATTGTAGTGTATAAAATGGTTAAACAATCTCACTAAAGATGTGTCGGTAGGCTCAGCTAGAATAGTAGTTTTGCAAAAACGATACAAACTTAAATGAATAACCTAGTTCTAATGGGAAACGCGATTGAAAGCATAGTACTTAATTTTGTCCTTCATGACTATGTACCTACTCGGTAATTGCTTAATGCTAAAAAGCATAAAAACCGGTCAGTTTGGGATCTTTCACAATTTACTTAAAAAATCACTATGATTGTGTATTTCATTTTCAAAAGATTTAAACTGGTTTTATTTCTTTATTTTGTTTAAGCATTGGACATCTTCTGCGTATACGAAAGTATCGAACTGAATGCAAGTGCCTGAACGTTTCTGCTTTATTTTACTTGGTGTTTCCTTTAAATCTTGGATCACATCTGCGTATATGTGAATATCGAACTGGTGGTTAAGATCTAAACAATTTCAACTTGTTTTTACTTCTTTTTTTGTTTAAAATTGGACTTTCTCTGCATATCGAAAAATCAACTTGATTGCTAATCTTTAAAACATTCTGCTTTATTTTTACACAAATCACAGTTGATAAAAGTTTAAAGACATTACTTGAGTGTATTACATGATGAGGGGATATGCTGAGATCGTGGGGTCCATAAGAACTTAGTGCACATTAATGTACCTTAAACGTATCGGTAAGCATTGTGAAAGTTTTTAGATGAGTTTAAGTAGACAACAATATCTACAATCAATGTGAACTGTTTAAACTGAATGTTTCATCTAGATCAACGGTGCAACTGATATGTCTCAATAAACTGATATGATCATCTAGCACGTTTTCTCACAAAAATACAAACGGTAAATATTGTATTTGAATATGTTTACATTTGTGCATTCTATATTCAAAATCCAAAAAAAGAAAAAAAAAGTTCTTTCAAAATCTTCCATTGAAACCTAATAATGTTGAATGTGAGCCAGAAAAATGAGATTATTTAGTCACTGTTTGTGTGTGGAATGTGTGTGGATATCTAAAATTCAAATCTTATAGACTCGAAGCATCATTCAAGGGGAGACTGTGTTTTCACTTGAAGATGTTATTCAAGAGTGCAGATCAAGACTGCGGTAACATCCAAGGGGGAGACTATTAGTGCATACGTATGTTGCCTTCGTCTTGATGTCTTAGGGCTAGATATTGTAAAATATGAGTTTGATTGTAAAACGGGATCCAAGGGGGAGACTATTAGTGCATATGTATGTTGCCTTCGTCTTGATGTCATAGGGCTAGATATTGTAAAATATGAGTTTGATTGTAAAACGGGCTCATCCGTACGAATGTAGTACATCCGCACAGATGTAGCTCATCTGCACGGATGAGTAGGTTCGTACGAGGGTATTTTATATCCGTACGAATGTACATCTTAGTCCGCACAAAGGTAAATGTATATAAATAGTAGTGCGGGCTGAGTGTTTTGGAGCTTGAGAGGTATTCGTGTTAATGCATGCATCTGTCAACTTCGTCTTGTATCGAGTCCTGTATAGAATAGGTTAGATCAGGGCACGAGAATCAAGAATATGTGTATTAGTGCTGATTCCACTCGAAATGACATTATGTCATTTCAAGCTAAATCACATGTCCCGATTCCACTCGAGATGTTTAGTGATGATTCTGCTCGAAATGAACTTGCATGTTCAAGCGGAATCAAAGCCACTATAAATAGGGTTGGAGCGAGATCAGTTGAAGAGAGAGTGTCAAGGTCTTGTAATCCATACCGAGGTGCTGCCGGTGTGAAAATTGATTGTAATAACTGTAAAATCAATCAGAAAGAGTATTAAAGTGAAGAACAAGCTGTATCTACCTTTGTTTTTTGTTTTCCGCACCTGAAACGAAGTAAAACTCCTTTGAACGACTCATTTGGGTCAGATACACGATCCTACAATTGGTATCAGAGCTCAGGAGGAGGAGTTCTGCAGATTACAGTTGGAATTGATTGCATTTTCTATCTTCTACACCTTCTTTCATCAGTTCAACAAGTTTTCACGGTCAAAATCAGATCAATTTTTCACAGTTTGTATAAAACAGCATATTAACAAACCCTGGAGAGTTTCATTGCAAAATTCAAACTAAAAGTGACTGAAATGGACCTTCGACTTAATTCCGCTCGAACTGATTTTATTTGAATTGGTCTGATTCCGCTCGAAAGTACACTGATTCAGCTTGAGATTTTCTGATTCCGCTTCAAAGTGTTTGATTTAGCTTCAAAGTGTTGATTCAGCTTCAACATACTTTCTGATTCCGCTCCAGACTGCCATATTTGTGATTCAGCTTCAACATACTTTCTGATTCCGCTCCAGACTGCCATACTTGTTGATTCCGCTCCAAGCTGCACAATCAGAGATTCCGCTTGAAGTTTTCGTGTGTTTCCGCTCCAGAGGGTTCTGTTGGTTATTCCTCTTGAAGATATCTTAGGTATTCCGCTTGAAACAGTTGATTGAGATTCCGCTTCAACCTGCATTCCGCTTAAAATTGTAGGTTGTTATTTCGCTTGAAAAGAGAAGCTTGGTATTTCGCTTGAACTTGAAAAGTTGTTGTTTTTGAAAAACGTGCTATTGAAACATGGACAACAATTTCTACAACGCGTTTGCTACTCCGACTACTCCGGCTTCCATTACTCAGAATATGAACTTGGAAAACGAGACCAGAACTTTACAAAAGCCCCCGAAACTGATGAGCATAGAAGAGTACTACAGATGGAAAGACAGATTCGAAAATTGGGTACAAGCTAACCATCTAAGATCATGGGAATGTATTCTGAAAAAGTATGTCTTGCCACGGACTGATCTGCAAGTTGAGAAAACAATATCTGAGTTTAGTGATCAAGAACGTGATATGTACAGAGCTGAAAAAATGATGATCAGTTTACTTCAGCAAGCCATTAAAGAAGACATCTTTATTCTACTTCAACATGACAAGACTTCAAAATTGATTTGGGATGCTCTTCGAATCAAGTTTGAGGGTAGTGAGAACATGATTAAGAGCAAGAAGGCGTTGCTCAAGAAAGAGTTTGATTTATTCAGCAGTCTACCTGGTGAAGATACAAAGAAGCTGATTGAAAGATACTGCCACTTGGTGCGATCCATGTCGATGCTAAGTATAACAAAAGATCGTGAAGAGTGGGTAGACAAATTACCTGACGCTTTACCACAAAAGGAATGGGGCACATACTTGATGATTTTAAAGAACACTGGGGTTTATGATGGGTTAACAATTTCTCAGTTTATTGAGAAGATTGAGGGTTAAGATTTGGAACAGCAGAAGATCGCGAGGATGATCAGTCCAAGTGGTCAACAGGATGTAAAGATGTACTACAAAGGCAGTGTTCCAGAAGTCGAAAGAAGTCCAAAGATACAAACTGCGTTTAGTGCTGGAGATTCAACTGAAAATGTTGATCAAAGTCCTAAAAGCAATAGTGGTTTCTCTTCATACCCAAGTGTTAATCCAAAGAGCTCAAATTCAAGTTTCAGTTCTCAAAGTACGAAAAGTGGAAGTGGTTATGTGATACAATGCAACATTGCTTTGAATCTTCCAGATGGACAAAGTTTTTCTGAAGAGGTTGCGAAAGATCACATGGCACTACTTGGTTCTGTGTTGCTATCTTATGAAGGTTTAGTGGCTAGGAGGATCGGGAATCCTATGCTCACAAAAGAGGATTACTATCAGATAGACGCTGAAGAGATGGAACTTATGGATATCAAATGGTGTCTAGCTAGCGTTCTGAGAAGAGCTGAAAAGTTCAAGCTGATTACTAGAAGAAATGATTTTCTTGATGCACATGTTTCTACTTTAGGTTTTGATAAATCTAAAGTTACTTGTTTTCGATGCAGGGAGAAAGGTCATTTCAAGAGGGAATGCAAGAACAGAGAAGCTAGTGATGTAAAGAATCCTTTCGGAAAAGATGACTACTACCAAAAAGCCATATATCAGCAAGTTGGTCAGCAACAACAGCAAGAACCACAGGTGGCTCATGGTAGAAAAGTTATCAAGGATTCAAAGAGAGCATGTTTGGTGGATTTTAACTGGAACAAATACATATCGCCCGAAAGCAAAGCATGCCTAATTAATCAAGATGACGAAAGGCTACCTGAAGGTTTCAGTTGGGATATGTTTGTAGATGAAAAAAGAGATTTTAAAGCTTTCATTGCAAAGATTGTGAAAGAACCAGATATGTTTACCACATGGATGAAGTCTATTGGTGAGACTGTGAAGAATGTGGAGAAAGAGTCTATTGAATCTGAAGAAAGCTCACAGAGCTCAGATGAGAGTTCACAAAGTGATGAAAGTTCAGAAAAGGAAGTTGTTTTTGATCAAACACCAGTTGATTCTGGTTCTTCGGATGATAATGCTGAAAAGTCAATTGAGTTTGATCAGTCGCCAACAGATGACAGTAGTGATGATGAAGAAGAAAAACATATTAATATTGCAAAATCTCATCTATCTCCTGAAAGTTTTCATTTTTATTTTGCAGATCGTCTGGAAAAGCTGAAGGAGAAAATAGCTGCAAAAGTACAACAAGAAATGAAGTCTGAAAGTGTTGTTCAGAATGTTGAAGTTAACAGTGTTGATGAAAAGATTGGTGATATTGAGCAGGTAGGTGAAGAAGAAAAGGTGATTGAAGCTGAGAAAGTTGTTGAAGTTGAGAAGATAATAGAAATTGAAAAGATTGTTGAAGTCATCAAGCCTTGCTTGAAGTGTTTGGAGACTTGCAAAGAATGTGTAGCAAAAGATGAGAAGATGGCAGAGTTTGAGAAGATGAAGGAACAGTTATTGTTCAATCTCAACTATGTGAAAGAATCTTATGATGTCTTGAACAAAACAGTAACTGGTCTTCAAAAGACAAATTCTGAAAGAGAACAAGCACTAACAATGATGAATGCTGTGATGATGACAAAACAGAAAGCTATAAACTTCTACATCGAAGAGAGTGCTAAATGGAAGCAAGATTTGGAAACTGAAAAGATTGAAAATGAGAGAATCAGATGATTATTGCAGAGTTATTCTAGTTCTGATTATCTTATTGATAGAATTTATTCGACTGTTGCAGGTTTTGAAGCCTTTAAAGATGATGAAAAGCCAAAGAAGAAGGATACTGGTAAGAAACCGACTGTTAGCTATAACAAGTGTCCGCCTCTAATCTGGGAAGGTTATTCTCCTAGAAAACCAAATGAGGAGCAAGTCGAAAAAGCAGTCAATATAAAGTTAAAAACCGAATCAACTGATGAATTACCAGAAAACATTGATGTTACTTTCACATCGTCTGACACTGATCATGAGTCTGAGTTAATCAAAAAGGTGGTCGATCAGGTGTTGGATACTAATGAGGAGTTTGAGTCAAAATTTGAGTCTGGAGGGTCAAGTTCGTCTGTCAACAGTTCCAAATCATCGGTTAAACGGTCTTACAGTAAAGAGTTTTTGTTATCAAAATCGAATTTGAATGATGAAACATTTGAAGTAGCATACACTTTTAATGATTCTGACAAATTATACTCTGACAAAGAGTTTCCAATAAGAAGTGTTAGATTTGAAATGATCAAAAAGGTTTTCAAAATGACAGAAATTAAGATTTCTGAAATAAAAGATTTAAATCTTACTGGAAAATCTAAAAAATACACTTCAAGAGTACAACAACGATTAAACAAGAAAAAGGGTTACAATTCTGGTTCTGGTTTTCAAAAGAAACCAAACCATAATGGTAGCTACAAAAAGAAAGGATTAGGTTTTATTCCACCAGAAAATTATAAAAATGAGAAAAATTCTAAAACAAAAACAGAATTTGTTTCAGGAGGAAGTGCAGAAGAAGAACAGAAGAAACCTTTCTGGAGACAATCAAACCAGGAGTTTCTTGAGAAGAAAAGGAATGGAACTGGAGTGTTTCATCCAAAAGAGACTCGAATCTGTTTCAAATTCAATGAAGCTGGTCACATTGCATGGAACTGTCCGAAAAATGCTAAGACTAAACAGGGAGTTTCTGAAAAACTGAAAGAAATAGTTGTTGATGTTGAACCACCAATAGAAAAATTCAAAATGTTTGAAAATTCAACTTATGAGGTTGGTGAATGTTCTAAAAAGAATTTTTACAAAAGGAAAGCCAAGAACAACCAAGTGTGGGTTGTTAAGAAGTCTGATGATAAAGTTGGCGATGAACCTGGTTCCACAAAGCCAGAGGAGCCACAAGTTGAGATTAAAACAGTAAAATCTGTGTTTTCAGAAGATGATGTTGATTTTCCATCTTTGAAGTTTGAGAAAATTAAGCAACAAGTTGGTAAAGTTGAGATCTCGCATCAATTTTACTCCGAGAAGAATGAGTTTGATGTCGAGAAAGTTTTCAATGGAAATGTTAAGAAATTTTTTGGGAAAATGCATGATGGGAAAGTAAAAGGGGTTTAAGATTTTTACGCAACAAAGAAAACAACTTTTAACCCTACTGAACAAGAGCTAAAGGAGCTAAAAACACCCAAGGTTGGTCAGACTTGGGTGGAAATTCTTTTTCCTTGAACATCTGACTTTGCCGGAGATCCCAAGTTTGTAATCGTGGATCAGGAATCGCCATCCTTCTTGATATTTGATTTTGTGAATGAATCTTTTAATAGTTAAATTTTTACAGGTTAAGTGTGAATTTCCGGAACTTCCAGGTTGGTAAGTGCGAAGCAGGAATCGGCATCTTGATTGGTAAAATGGTTTGTGTAGATGATTTATTCCTACATGTGATTAAATGTTTTGGATATACTTACTAGTTGTAAGAGGTTGATTCTGACAAAGTGATTACTCAAGGTCATTAGTTTGAACTTGATGTAATCCTTATACAAGAGATTGAAAGACAATGTGATGAACCAAATCCCTAACTTTACAAGTGATAAAACCAACAAAACTTATTTTCCGGAAAAATCATTTTGGTTAATACAAACTTAAGTGTTTTGAAATCATAATGAGAAAATAGTTTTGTGTAAGGGGGAGTTCTGATTGTTTATGCCAAGTGGATGGCGAATTGAAGCGATTTGATATCGGTTGTCAATTTTCGTGTATAGTTTGTTTTCAAATTTCCTTTAATGTGTTTGCATTTTAGGGGGAGTAGAAATTTCTGAAAATCCAAAAGCATTTGAAAATTTGAAAAAGACAAAAACATGATAAAATTCAAAAATGAGTTTTGGTGTATAAAAGAGGAAATGATAGTACATCAGTGGGCTATCACAACATGCTAAAGAATTGGAAAGTTAAAAATGTGATAAACAATCTCACTGCGGA
Organism: Helianthus tuberosus; assembly: GCA_030545235.1. Lineage (NCBI taxonomy): Eukaryota > Viridiplantae > Streptophyta > Magnoliopsida > Asterales > Asteraceae > Helianthus > Helianthus tuberosus. The sequence goes on from CM060363.1 coordinate 135,919,813, forward strand.
TATGTCAGTAGGTTTTTGCACATTTAGTAGATTGTGACGAGATATAAACCTAAAATTTCAAACTTGCTTATTTTGTGGGTAACAATTTCTTGAATATATAGGTAACCCCTGAAATCTCGTTTGAAAGGTCCCTCTTTCTGAGATACTAGGTCTTTATGCTCAGTGATATCTGGGGTATTATCCCGGGACTACTGATTTTGCGGAAGCAATGGCCTAGTCCCCGGAGAATATTTTCCGCTTGCTTGAAAAATAGCGCCGCCCTCAGCAAATTGATGAAACAATAAAATTGATAGTCATTGTTGTTGTAATACAAAAGATCCTCTAAAGGGGACACACCAAAAGTCGAGCCGTCATCTCTCTGCTGAACGGAAGTTCTGACCTGAGCTCTCACGGTTTCGTACTATAATTTATTCCCTTACAGATATCATCTGTGGTATACTCACCTGTAAGACTGAATATTGGGATCTGGATACGGGAGTATATTCAAGAGGTGGGACACATGAATGAGTTTAAGTCCTTAAAACATCTAACTCATCCTGAATCAGTTGAAATTTGTGTGAGAATTTAAGTGGATCAGTATATCGGCAATCTAAGTGAATTGTTTAATTCTTAATGTGTAACTAAGCTCAACGGTACTTGTGACTTGTCAAGAACTGATATGATCCTCTTACACAAAACTCACAAAAATATTGTCTGTAAATATTTATTTACTGCATTTTTTTACATTCAAAAATTCAAAAAGATTTTAGGTGTGTTTTAGCATAAATTTTTGAAAAACTCAAAAATATTTTTGACAACTGATGTTGGAGAGCTGATTTTCAAAATTCCAAGTGCTAAACATGATGACATTTTTGTGAAAAGAAGTATGTGTTTGAAAATCAAATGTGTTTTGATCAATTTCTAAAGTGGTTCATCAAGATTTTTGAGTTATTTTTGAGGGAGAATCAGTGTTTGTGCATACATTGAATGTGTAAATGTGTGAAATTTAATTTGAGGTAGAGATTGTGCAGATAATCTAAGCTAGACGAGAGCCAGGTTATGATCTTGGAACAACGTTAAAGCTGTATGATGGAAAGCCAGGTTGATTGATCCTGAGAAGTTTGTGTTTGAAGAGCAATGTTCCGATACCTGAAGACTCTGAGAACAAAGCATGAGCCAGGGAACAATCTTGAACCGAAGAAAGTCAGATTACGATCCTGAAGCAGATGATGCTGATGAACTGAAGGAATGCCAGCACATTGTTAGGGGGAGTCTGTTAATGCTGAGTGAAAGAATGAAGCCCAGAGACTGATCAAGACTGAAGATGCGAAGACTCGACACGTGAGACTCGTCAACATCTGAGGGGGAGTCTGTTAATGCATGCATCTGTCAACTTCGTCTTGTATCGAGTCTTGTATAGAATAGGTTAGATCAGGGCACAAGAATCAAGAATATGTGTATTAGTGTTGATTCCGCTCGAAATGACATTATGTCATTTCAAGCTAAATCACATGTCCTGATTCCGCTCGAGATGTTTAGTGCTGATTCCGCTCAAAATGAACTTGCATGTTCAAGTGGAATCAAAGCCACTATAAATAGGGTTGGAGCGAGATTAGTTGAAGAGAGAGTGTCAAGGTCTTGTAATCCATACCGAGGTGCTGCCGGTGTGAAAATTGATTGTAATAACTGTAAAATCAACCAGAAAGAGTATTAAAGTGAAGAACAAGCTGTATCTACCTTTGTTTTTTGTTTTCCGCACCTGAAACGAAGTAAAACTCCTTTGAACGACTCATTTGGGTCAGATACACGATCCTACAATTCGGCGCACTGTGAGGCGAAGCGCTGCCAAAATTGTAACAGAACTGTGAATTATATAGAAAACATAGAAAATGGTGAAATCTTGTATTTCTACCTATTTCTGATGGATTCCGCACATCTGACTTAGGATTAGATATCTCCGTAAACTTTAACAACGATCTGCAAACATACCTACAATGCATCTTTGAAGACCGAATGGAATGCTCAAGTAAATTATACAAGATAACTATGAGCTAGGTTTAAGGGAAAGTTTCATTATTTTTGTTTTTTCTCGGGCCTTTCTACCTATTTTGGATCTTGAGTTAACCTCGATTGACATATAATAAAAAATGTCATGTTTAGGGTTATACGATTGTCATTACTAATATAATGGAAAAAGGTGTACGAGGTGGGGGTTTTCTAAAAGACAAGTTAAATGGGGATTAAAAAGAGTAAAATGATCTCATGTGTATTGCACATGACTACACTTAGCCGTTAAAATTAATGTCCATCTGTAAAAAGGAAGAAATTTGTTACAAACAATAAACGTAAAGGATATTAAGCATAATTATTGAAACCTAAGGACAAAAGTCGTAATCATTATACATTTACATGACGAAAAAGGTAACTTATAATTATCATTATTTTGTGTTAAGATAATTTATTTATTTTTTGTTCTCATCACTTTTATGCAAGAAGTGCTTTCTAACATTACTTTTAGTACCAATTTCTTGTTGTTGGTACTCATTTCCTTCATCTACAACCTACATTGTCACACCCCGATATTTCCACGTATTACCGGTGGGCCCGGTGGGGAGTATCGTGACGTAGTTGAGATCGTCATAGTCAAACAACACAATATATAAATGCACAGCGGAAACAAAAGATAAATATATTACAATCCGAGTATAAAGTAATATAAAAGTATTACAACGAAAAGTAAAGGATCCACAGGGGGATCAAATAAAAGGAAAAACTGTTGAACAGACTTTGGACGCCTAGAACTTGCAAGATTCCTTATTAACGCCCTGAGCTTCCAGCCAATTACGTTCAGTACCTGTCACTTAACCTTTTTGGAAAATACGTCAGTTTACACTGGTAAATACAATTAACCGACTCATTTGAAAACATTTATTAAAATTGGTTTGAATGCACAAGGCACAACATATCTTTTATAACTTGGGACAATTATATTATAATCTTGTATACAGATTTACATGTTCGTTATACGTTCAGGGCCCGATGTAGAAACCGAGTCAAGATTAACAGACATGCCATAAGTATAGTCCCACATGAGAGTGAGATACCGTTTCCCTTATGCACTGTCAGGTGTATGCCTACACCCCGTGCTTAAGACGTGGCCATTTTATAATCTAATGATGTCAAGGATATCCGGGACATGGTCATTAACCCCTAAAGGCTTTTATTTCAAACAATTCAGATTAAAGCGGGTTACCTCAATAATTTAATCACAATACGACTAAACATTCAATACCCGATCAAGCGGTAATATTATAATACCGTATCCCAAGCCCGTATAGGGAAAATAAGTTAAGAGTATTTACCTGAGCTAGCAATGCAATTTATACTCAGCCGTATATTCTAATCAGCAAGCACAAGTACTTTTACTGGGGCTCTTAATCTAGAACGAAGGTTTTATAATAACCTATTAGAATCCTAACGGGTCTTTAATTAAGCCTAAACTTAGACCGGTTAGTTTTAAAGAAAGATACGGTTCAAACGCACGATTAAGCGAAGACCAGAATAGAATGTGATTTAGACCCAAGAATTTTAAAGACTTGTATAATATGGGTAATCTAAACACATTCTGGATTTTGAGATAAAAATGATAAGGTTTGACCCGTTTCGGCTAATTTATGCAAACTAGTTACATCTACCGAACCGAACGCGCAAGAAGTGTAACGGTTAACCAAAAGAGTCATATACAGTTTTCCTAAGTTAATATGCCTTAAATATGTTGTGATATCAGTAGGATACCTTCCATTATGCCCAAAACGAGTTTAATCTCAATTTAAGCCCCGTAGGGGTATTTTGGTCATTTAAAAGATTATAAAAGAGATTAATTTTAATTCTGATACTCGGGTCTGAAATAATCAGTAAAACAACTTAATTTAATAGGTTATATCAGTTGGTGATAAGTCTTATATGCCAAAATGGTTTTAAACCCATACTAGGTGTTTAATACGCGTAAAAAGCCGTTTTAAGCGATTTCCTGGTTATACAGGAAATATGAGTTTTCTGATCAGGTTACAAAGTTCAAAATACTTCATTTATTATATAAAATCAGTAGCAATTGGATTGGTGTCAAAATACTATGTAGAACTCATTTTATAAACAAAAAGGGTATAATCGGTATTTACCGAATCAAGGCCATAACCTTAGGTTATGAGCAGGTTAAAAATAATTTAAAATCTTCAAAAATTTCAAAATATTATATTACATCAGTGGGTAAAAGGTTTGGTGTCAAAAATTGGGTTTAGATAGGCTTTACGCCAATTACGTCTTTTAATTAACAAAAAGCTTTCTAATTACGCTATTGGGCATAACTCCTAATCTAGACCTCCAACTGATGTGAAATTTTAGGGACATATTTATAAATCAGTAATAAAGATTATTGTCTTTCACATTTCCAAAATTCTTGTATTATGGTAAAAAGGGCATTATGGTCAACATTAAGCAATTCACGGAAACGTGTAAACGAATCGGACAATCAACGATCCAACCACAAAGGGTTATACTATCATGTAACCTGGTCCTAAGGAAACTCTAAGGCATCTCCAAACCCATCTAAATCGGGTCAGAACTGAAGTCAAAGCAAAAGTCAAAGTTTTGCGACTTTCGGTTCCGAACCGTGCCTAAACAGAAAATTGTCGGATCAAACAAGCTTAGACCAGTTCTTATACTTATTACCAAGTTATATGAGTGATTAAATAGGTTACACGCCTTCTACATTGCTAATTATGCGCTAATTCAAAAATTAGGATCCTGTTGACTTTTTATAATAAACTTTGACCCGACAATTGGTCTAGTTAGAGTGGGAATCAGAGGGTGCCTTTTTAAGGGTTTATTGCCCACATAAATACCAACTTATAACTACCTTAAGTTTGACTAATCACTGGACCATTAGTGATTAATCGATAAGTCAAACCTTAATTACGACGGTTTGACTTTTAAGCTAATAACTAAGCAAAACTCAATTAAGGAAGGTCAAGGATACTTACCAAGGTCTAATGCACGATTAGAGATGCTTGGGGAAAGGCCTTGAGCTCCAGAAATGATCAGCAGTTGAGTTGGGAATGAATGATCAAGAATTGCAACAATGGTGCTTTATATAGTGGATTTGATCCATCAAGATCATGACAAACAAGGCTATAACTGATCATGGATCATTCACAAGTGTCCCTAAGGTCTAAAAGCAAGCTTAGGCAGCTCCTGGAAGTGTAAAAGGGCAATATAAGTCGGTTACATGGGCTGAACAGCCAACTTATGAGTTTCTGCATCTGGCACATGCTTACGGACCGTAAGGTCCAGGTCTTACGGTCCGTAAGGACCTGGTCAACATAGTAAAGTTTCAATTGTTGACAGATTTAGCACCTGCACTTCCAAATGCCATTTCTGACACATCTAAGGCCCGTTAAACCATTGTTAGGGCTCTACCATGATGCCTAAGAATAGGGAACATGAAACATGCTTAAAAATATGTTGGATGTCGGTTCGTTTTGTCGTACGGTCTCGTTGTTCGGCTAATTATGACGAAACACGGACGGACGCGAAAAACAATCCAAACGACGCGACGAATGGAATTTTATCAAGCCAAACACTAAAATAAAATATTTTAGTGTTTACATAAATTTTTGGGTGTCCGGATATATTCAGATTGTGAGATATGCGCGAAAGTACAAACTTGTGCACTTTTTGACACTTTTAGTCCCCGCATGACTTAAAAGTTTATTTTTGCGCACCAAACACCTCTAAGCCTATTTCTAAGCTATATAAAGGGTAAATAGGGTATGTTTAACTCATGGTCATATCCCGGAAGGCCCGATAGCATACGAATCGACATACTTTTGCAGTTCGACGCAAATAGTCCCTCTAACGCGCAAACTTGCGCATATCATCATTTAATAGTATTGAAGCCTTATCTAATCCACATTAGGAATTCTTGAAAGTATTATTAAACATCATAATGCTTCGGACTCGATAAAAGGTCAGTCAGAGGTATAATTAAACATATTGACACTTCTAGTCCCTTATATTTGCAAAGTTGCGCGTAACTTCACTTTTAGGCATAAAAGCCTTGGATGGCCAATGTTTGGCATTCCCGAGAGTATAATCAAATATCATGAGGCTCTCGGTTTGTTAAGAGGTCACTCAGAGGTAAGAATTAACATGTTGACGCTTTTAACCCCTTTATTGTGCAAACTTTCAATTAATTACACAAACGGCTACACTTGATTAACAAGTGGCTCATTTGTGAATATAAAACCGTAAAAGGTTATTTAAAAACTTATTTTAGGTATGATAATACTTCCAGTTCTTTCATAATTAATGCTTTTCGATTTTTCGAAAAATTTAGTCCCTTATATTCAAGGTTTGACTTTACTAAGGTTTATTACACGTGTCAATACTTTATTGAACGTGATTTTATGATGTGTTACATCCTCACCCCCTTAAAAGAAATCTCGACCGCGAGATTTGTTAAAATGCTGGAAGTACTTTTTGTTGTGTAATAGACTTAACTTCTATAGCATATCTGGAGTCTTTCCAAGCTCCAAGTTGACCTCTATAATAGGTACATGTATCCTTTTTGGAGCTTCTTAACCTGTTGATCCTCAATCGATATGGGTTTCTTGTCCAATCATAAAGTTTCATTAATCTGCCTATCATTACGTGATAATGTGTTTTGACTTATTGGCGAAACCTATCCTTAAATCATCAGTGTGGGTCGCATTGCGAGCTCCACTAAGCTCCTTATATAGGTTTTGGCTTATAGGTTATTGACCTTTGTCGCATTCGATTTCCCGAATGTTCCTATATATCCAGGGCTTAACTTACCCGGAGAAATTGGAATTTAGCACACCCTTCTTAGAGCGATACTTTCGATTAAACCTTATTCCTTATTAAGGACTTAAGAAGGTTGTGACTTTTATCAATACTCAATTTCCTGCCGATTATAGGTAATCTTTTTGATGATTATGAATTCGAATTATCTTATTTGTTGTTTCCAATACAACTTTCAGCCTGGTAATTGGACTTACTAATCTATTGTTCTAACAATAGATGTTTAACATTCCATCTATACAAGGTCCCCAAAGGAGTAGCCTTGATACTTACATAATAATTGTTATAGAAAACTTATCTTATGGTGAGATGGTTATTCCAACCACTGCTTAAAACTAATCCTAAGGAATAGCTAATCCTTACAGCTAGTCGAATAAATCGACGACCCTGGGCAGCTGATGGTGAATTCTGGATTGTTGCCTAATTAGGGTTGCGGTAATCAATGCATAAGCAAAATGAACCGTCTTTCTAAATTAACAATACTGAATTCTCAGAATATCGAGTTTGGCTATATGAATACTCTATTTTAAAACTTACTTAATCAAGGTTTTGCTTCTTCCAATGATGGTACTAGCCATCTTGGAGATTTCATAATAATACAGCCCTAAATGGGGTATAATTCTTAACTCTACCTGCCTCTCCAGAGGTAAACATGGTAATCTTAGGAGAAGATAATCAAGATACAAAGGAGGTTATAGAGATTTTCCAAATCTCAGGCTCTAGTTCATCCATTATTGCTTGTGTCAAATAAGTGACATATTTATGTTACAAGTCCACGAATTCCTTAATCGGGAACATTTACTTGGACAATTCTATTTTTAGATATCTTCTTTGAATATCATTAGTTGACTTTAGTACCATATGACCATTGGAATATCCTTGCGGTTCCATGCATTAAACCTCCATACAGATCAGGCATGGAAGCAATCTATGGAACTTATTAAGATACACCAACCCTCATATGACGCTTTTGTCATACCATATGGTACTCTTAATCGATAGAGATCAAGAGATATCAATTACATATGATGATGTACTTTATCTGTAGAGAGGGTACATTAGGACTTCATGACCGAAGATTTTTGACAGGAGCAGAAGAAATGGTTCCTATGATTTTCGCCTGTAAGTTTTACTTTACACTTAATATCTAGGGTTCTCATGGAAGACTTTGAGAGTTTGTTATACTTACCATCTATGAAGGGTTGATAGGTATTCGAATCAAAGCAGAACCCTTAGCGTTTATTCTACTTCATATTTTATGCTTAAGGTTCTAACAGGCAGATTTAATAACTAACAAAATTTATTCCATAATGACTTATCTGCACCTGACTCAAACAATACCCTTGCATATACATCATGGATGAGGACGTACCGGTTATAATATTTCCATCTTGTATGACCTCTTCTGCATCCATCTGAGAGACCTTAGCGTTGGTCTTCTTATCTCCTTTAAGCTTCTTAGTATATTTTGGGCAATTTGATTTGATATGCCCTTTCTTGTTACAGTTGTAACAAGTCGCATCTCCTATCTCCTGGCATTCCAATGTTTTATGCTCACTAGATTTGCAGATCCCACAAGCCCTAGGCTATGATTGGGATTTTGATTCGTACCTGCATTTCCCATAAGGGCGCTTCTTGCAGGTCTTGCATACTGGTTTCTGGTTGGACTTTTGTTTGTTCTTCTTCTTAGAGCCCTGGGAGTTATCTTCCTCCCTTTTCCTTTTTAGCTCATCTTTTGCATTTGAGGCATGAACAAGATCCTCCTTATGAGTAAGGAAATGTGGTCCTAGATAAAATTTGGAGCGAGTAGCATGGGGCTCCTTGAACTTTTTCACAGCCTTCTACACAGCTTTTCCAACAGCTGCGTCTATCATAGTTTGAAGAACATCTTCGGAAATTCTAAGGTTCACAATTGTAGCACCATTGGCATGTGTCGCATCATTCATAACACGATCAACGGCTGTCTTATCTGAGTTTGCCATACTTGATATTGGTTCCTAACACCAATAAAACAATTTCTTAGTTGCAATCCAACAACTGCTATTCTTCATCCTGATGGCCTTAACATATACTAACCATGGTATCAATAGACCATACAGGCTAATATAGTACTAACATTCTTAATGAATGTTATTTAATATATATTCATTATGTTTAGCCTAGGTCACGGAAGACCATCAATGGCATTTAAGGTTTGGACCTAATCCATCATCTTTTTGACAGGGGATCAAAATGTCACATCTGTCTTTATTATATTGATGAATTTTGGATAGCTTGAAAGCTATTCATAAGGTTATCAGGAAAGAGTGATTCCTAATAGATATAAAATATCAATCTAAGATTTTTTGGAGCGTTTTCTCAAGTATCACCGGCCAAATTCTACCTCGCATTGAATGACCGGAGTCCAAATCAGGCGGAGACAACAGTTCTCAGCATTTATTGTTTATTATAGAATCATATGTGCCAGTATCAAATAAATTTCTGCATAAGCTGCTTGATAAGGAAAGGTACCTGCTATATAGTTATCATTCTGCACCATCTCCTGGGCGTTCATCTGGAAGACTCATGTGTTTATTTTCTTGGCCTCTTCGGGCTTCTTCTGATTCCTAGGGCAGTTGGTCTTGATATGCCCCTTCTCGTTGCAACCATAACAGGTTGCGTCTTTCAACTTCTTGCAATCCAAGGTTTTATGTTCCTTTGACTTGCAAATCCCACAAGGTAGAGGCTGAGATTCAAATCTACATTTCCCGAGGTGGTATTTCTGACAGGTTTTGCACCTGGTCTTCTCACCCGACTGCTGGCTGTCTTCTTTAAACCCGGAACTCTTCTTATCCTCAGAGTTCCTCTTTGTCTTCCTATCGGAGCGATGAGAATTTTCATCCTCCCTTTTACGCTTTCCATCTTCAGAGGCTTTGGCAGCCTTGTTTCTGACCACATCGAGTGTGAGAGATAGCGACTGATCTGCCACTGACCTGAATGTAGTAGGTCTCGATGCTTTCACACTTGCCTTTATTTATGGGGCTAGACCCCCAATAAAGCGAGCTATTCGCTTTGGTTCTGGTATGATCAAGTAAGGAACCAATCGAGACATGGTATTGAAACTTGTAAGGTATGCTTGACAATCTAAGTTCTTCATGACTAATGTCAAGAATTCAGTCTCAATTTTCTCGACTTCATGTTGAGGACAGTAATTTTCTTTGATAAGAGCAGCGAACTGATCCCAAGTCAAGTTGTACAAAGGGATCTTCCCTGTAGATTGGATCAGTGACCTCCACCAAGCTAGGGCTTCTCCTTTAAAAGATTGTGAAACAAACTTCACAATGTCTTGCTCTGCACATCCACTAATATCTACAACGGTGTCCATCTCATCGAGCCACGTCATGCAATCGATGGCTCCTTTTTCTCCTGTAAAGTCTCTGGGCTTGCAGGAGACAAAATATTTATATGAGCAGGTCTTAACTGGTGCCTCTTGATGAAGCACCACCTGTCTAGACGGAACACTCCTTTGATTTGACGAGTTACGAACATCGTCTTCCCATGACTCATGTGATTTAGAAGGGGGCTTACTACGAGCCACATATAGAGTCTTAGAGTGTGTATCACTTGATTCATCATACTGTCTGTCGAGAGCTCGTGTAACGGCATTATCTATTAATGCCTGCAGTTCCGCACCAGTTATATAAACTCTGGGAGCATCATTATTCTCCCTCGGGTGGCTGTTAACTTCATCTGATCCAGCCATGTAGCTTGATTGCTACATAAATATTTACAATGATTTATTCAGAGGTTATTATGGATTCATCACTTTTGACGATTCATCAACCATGGTAATATAAACCATATTGGTTAATTTGTTAGTTATATTTAATTAGTATTTTCATTATAATATATCCTAGTTATAAAACATTAAGGATATTAAGGTGGCGCAAAGGGCCTAGTCACAAGGACAATTTTAAATTTACAAGCCATGATTTCAGAGAATCGAGGCATTAAGGTTTGAACATATTTCATTACCTTTCCTTGACAGAGAGTCAAAGACTTCAACTGTCTTTTGTCCCTTAGGACAATAAGTATGGCCCGTAGGCATTTCATCACTAATGGATGTTTATAATATGATCATCTTCTTTTGATGATTTAAGCCATGATTCTAAGTCACTAGGCTAGATAAGCGTTTGGAATTTCCCAATATAAAAATGACAAGTGTGATTTTATCGTATCACTGTTGTCAGGAGTGTTAACATGTTTTCGGATGTTAACAAGAATCTGAATCTCTTTTAAACAGGTTTTACCATCATAGCTAGGTCTTTAATGACATTCAAGCTAGGTTTTACCCTTTAAGATTCTTTCAATATATATACTGGTATATCAATTATGAAAAGGAATAATAATTTGATTTATTACATATATTATATTCATATAAAATGATAAAAATGGAATTTAGATAAAATATTCAAATGATTTTTAAAAGGAGTATATAATTGCCCAAAACGGGACTTGAAAGGAATGATGTTGTCCATGAAGGGACTGGAGATAAGTATGCCCTCATAAGGACTTACTGAGGAAACGAACTTCAGCAAAAGGAGTTTTCTTCCTTACTTTATTTCTGAATGCTTTCTCCTTGGTTGCACGTTGCACCCTAGCCGTGGTACGAAGCTCGGCAATTCAAGGCTCCGGATGTGGAGAAATTCCATTAAGGCTTCTTTGATTGGAGACATATTCAAAATATATAAATTCGGAAGCAATAGTTTTCAGATTAGGGTTGAGAGTATTCCTATGTTAAGTCTAGACTCAGAAGGTCAAGGATTGTGCTACTGTGACATTGAGATTAAAAACTAAGGCTAGTGTTTAATTCACTCAATGTTGGCTCTGATACCAACCTGTCACAGCCCGATATTTCCACGTATTACCGGTGGGCCCAGTGGGGAGTATCGTGACGTAGTTGAGATCGTCATAGTCAAACAACACAATATATAAATGCACAGCGGAAACAAAAGATAAATATATTACAATCCGAGTATAAAGTAATATAAAAGTATTACAACGAAAAGTAAAGGATCCACAGGTGGATCAAATAAAAGGAAAAACTGTTGAACAGACTTTGGACGCCTAGAACTTGCAAGATTCCTTATTAACGCCCTAAGCTTCCAGCCAATTACGTTCAGTACCTGTCACTTAACCTTTTTGGAAAATACGTCAGTTTACACTGGTAAATACAATTAACCGACTCATTTGAAAACATTTATTAAAATTGGTTTGAATGCACAAGGCACAACATATCTTTTATAACTTGGGACAATTATATTATAATCTTGTATACAGATTTACATGTTCGTTATACGTTCAGGGCCCGATGTAGAAACCGAGTCAAGATTAACAGACATGCCATAAGTATAGTCCCACATGAGAGTGAGATACCGTTTCCCTTATGCACTGTCAGGTGTATGCCTACACCCCGTGCTTAAGACGTGGCCATTTTATAATCTAATGATGTCAAGGATATCCGGGACATGGTCATTAACCCCTAAAGGCTTTTATTTCAAACAATTCAGATTAAAGCGGGTTACCTCAATAATTTAATCACAATACGATTAAACATTCAATACCCGATCAAGCGGTAATATTATAATACCGTATCCCAAGCCCGTATAGGGAAAATAAGTTAAGAGTATTTACCTGAGCTAGCAATGCAATTTATACTCAGCCTTATATTCTAATCAGCAAGCACAAGTACTTTTACTGGGGCTCTTAATCTGGAACGAAGGTTTTATAATAACCTATTAGAATCCTAACGGGTCTTTAATTAAGCCTAAACTTAGACCGGTTAGTTTTAAAGAAAGATACGGTTCAAACGCACGATTAAGCGAAGACCGGAATAGAATGTGATTTAGACCCAACAAGTTTGAAGACTTGTATAATATGGGTAATCTAAACACATTCTAGATTTTGAGATAAAAATGATAAGGTTTGACCCGTTTCGGCTAATTTATGCAAACTAGTTACATAAACCGAACCGAACACGCAAGAAGCGTAACGCTTAACCAAAAGAGTCATATACAGTTTTCCTAAGTTAATATGCCTTAAATATGTTGTGATATCAGTAGGATACCTTCCATTATGCCCAAAACGAGTTTAATCTCAATTTAAGCCCCGTAGGGGTATTTTGGTCATTTAAAAGATTATAAAAGAGATTAATTTTAATTCTGAGACTCAGGTCTGAAATAATCAGTAAAACAACTTAATTTAATAGGTTATATCAGTTGGTGATAAGTCTTATATGCCAAAATGGTTTTAAACCCATACTAGGTCTTTAATACGCGTAAAAAGCCGTTTTAAGCGATTTCCTGGTTATACAGGAAATCTGAGTTTTCTGATCAAGTTATAAAGTTCAAAATACTTCATTTATTATATAAAATCAGTAGCAATTGGATTGGTGTCAAAATACTATGTAGAACTCATTTTATAAACAAAAAGGGTATAATCGGTATTTACCGAATCAAGGCCATAACCTTAGGTTATGAGCAGGTTAAAAATAATTAAAAATCTCAAAAATATTATATTACATCAGTGGGTAAAAGGTTTGGTGTAAAAAGTTGGGTTTAGATAGGCTTTACGCTAATTACGTCGTTTAATTAACAAAAAGCTTTCTAATTACGCTATTGGGCATAACTCCTAATCTAGACCTCCAACTGATATGAAATTTTAGGGACATGTTTATAAATTAGTAATAAAGATTATTGTCTTTTCACATTTCCAAAATTCTCGTTTTATGGTAAAAAGGGCATTATGGTCAACATTAAGCAATTAACGGAAACGTGTAAACGAATCGGACAATCAACGATCCAACCACAGAGGGTTATACTATCATGTAACCCAGTCCTAAGGAAACTCTAAGGCATCTCCAAACCCATCTAAATTGGGTCAGAACTGAAGTCAAAGCAAAAGTCAAAGTTTTACGACTTTCGGTTCCGAACCGAGCCTAAACAGAAAATTGTCGGATCAAACAAGCTTAGACCAGTTCTTATACTTATTACCAAGTTATATGAGTGATCAAATAGGTTACACGCCTTCTACATTGCTAATTATGCGCTAATTCAAAAATTAGGATCCTGTTGACTATTTATAATAAACTTTGACCCGACAATTGGTCTAGTTAGAGTGGGAATCAGAGGGTGCCTTTTTAAGGGTTTATTGCCCACATAAATACCAACTTATAACTACCTTAAGTTTGACTAATCACTGGACCATTAGTGATTAATCGATAAGTCAAACCTTAATTACGACGGTTTGACTTTTAAGCTAATAACTAAGCAAAACTCAATTAAGGAAGGTCAAGGATTCTTACCAAGGTTTAATGCACGATTAGAGATGCTTGGGGAAAGGCCTTGAGCTCCAGAAATGACCAGGAGTTGAGTTGGGAATGAATGATCAAGAATTGCAACAATGGTGCTTTATATAGTAGATTTGATCCATCAAGATCATGACAAACAAGGCTATAACTGATCATGGATCATTCACAAGTGTCCCTAAGGTCTAAAAGCAAGCTTAGGCAGCTCCTGGAAGTGTAAAAGGGCAATATAAGTCGGTTACATGGGCTGAACAGCCAACTTACGAGTTTCTACATCTGGAACATGCTTACGGACCGTAAGGTCCAGGTCTTACGGTCCGTAAGGACCTGGTCAGCATAGTAAAGTTTCAATTGTTGACAGATTTAGCCCCTGCACTTCCAAATGCCATTTTCGACACGTCTAAGGCCCGTTAAACCATTTTTAGGGCTCTACCATGATGCCTAAGCATAGGGAACATGAAACATGCTCAAAAATATGTCGGATGTCGCTTCGTTTGGTCGTACGGTCTCGTTGTTCGGCTAATTACGACGAAACACGGACGGACGCGAAAAACAATCCAAACGACGTGACGAATGGAATTTTATCAAGCCAAACACTAAAATATAATATTTTAGTGTTTACATAAATTTTTGGGTGTCCGGATATATTCAGATTGTGAGATATGCGCGAAAGTACAAACTTGTGCACTTTTTGACACTTTTAGTCCCCGCATGACTTAAAAGTTTATTTTTGCGTACCAAACACCTCTAAGCCTATATCTAAGCTATATAAAGGGTAAATAGGGTATGTTTAACTCATGGTCATATCCCGGAAGGCCCGATAGCATACAAATCGGCATACTTTTGCAGTTCGACGCAAATAGTCCCTCTAACGCGCAAACTTGCGCATATCATCATTTAATAGTATTGAAGCCTTATCTAATCCACATTAGGCATTCTTGAAAGTATTATTAAACATCATAATGCTTCAGACTCGATAAAAGGTCATTCAGAGGTATAATTAAACATATTGACACTTCTAGTCCCTTATACTTGCAAAGTTGCGCGTAACTTCACTTTTAGGCATAAAAGCCTTGGATGGCCAATGTTTAGCATTCCCGAGAGTATAATCAAATATCATGAGGCTCTCGGTTTGTTAAGAGGTCACTCAGGGGTAAGAATTAACATGTTGACGCTTTTAACCCCTTTATTGCGCAAACTTTCAATTAATTACACAAACGGCTACACTTGATTAACAAGTGGCTCATTTGTGAATATAAAACCGTAAAAGGTTATTTAAAAACTTATTTTAGGCATGATAATACTTCCAGTTCTTTCATAATTAATGCTTTTCGATTTTTCGAAAAATTTAGTCCCTTATATTCAAGGTTTGACTTTACTAAGGTTTATTACACGTGTCAATACTTTATTGAACATGATTTTATGATGTGTTACATCCTCACCCCCTTAAAAGAAATCTCGACCTCGAGATTTGTTAAAACGCTGGAACTACTTTTTGTCATGTAATAGACTTAACTTCTATAGCATATCTGGAGTCTTTCCAAGCTCCCAAGTTGACCTCTATAATAGGTACATGTATCCTTTTTGGAGCTTCTTAACCTGTCGATCCTCAATCGATACGGGTTTCTTGTCCAATCATAAAGTTTCATTAATCTGCCTATCATTACGTGATAATGTGTTTCGACTTATTGGCGAAACCTATCCTTAAATCATCAGTGTGGGTCGCATTGCGAGCTCCACTAAGCTCCTTATATAGGTTTTGGCCTATAGGTTATTGACCTTTGTCGCATTCGATTTTCCGAATGTTCTTATATATCCAGGGCTTAACTTACCCGGAGAAATTGGAATTTAGCACACCCTTCTTAGAGCGATACTTTCGATTAAACCTTATTCCTTATTAAGGACTTAAGAAGGTTGCGACTTTTATCAATCCTCAATTTCCTGCCGATTATAGGCAATCTTTTTGATGATTATGAATTCGAATTATCTTATTTGTTGTTTCCAATACAACTTTCAGCCTGGTAATTGGACTTACTAATCTATTGTTCTAACAATAGATGTTTAACATTCCATCTATACAAGGTCCCCAAAGGAGTAGCGTTGGTACTTACATAATAATTGTTATAGAAAACTTATCTTATGGTGAGATGGTTATTCCAACCACTGCTTAAAACTAATCCTAAGGAATAGCTAATCCTTACAGCTAGTCGAATAAATCGACGATCCTGGGCAGCTGATGGTGAATTCTGGATTGTTGCCTAATTAGGGTTGCGGTAATCAATGCATAAGCAAAATGAACCGTCTTTCTAAATTAACAATACTAAATTCTCAGAATATCGAGTTTGGCTATATGAATCATCTATTTTAAAACTTACTTAATCAAGGATTCGCTTCTTCCAATGATGGTACTAGCCATCTTGGAGATTTCATAAAATTACAACCTTAAATGGGATATAATTCTTAACTCTACCTGCCTCTCCATAGGTAAACATGGTAATCTTAGGAGAAGATAATCAAGATACAAAGGAGGTTATAGAGATTTTCCAAATCTCAGGCTCTAGTTCATCCATTATTGCTTATGTCAAATTAGTGACATATTTATGTTACAAGTCCACGAATTCCTTAATCGGGAACATTTACTTGGACAATTCTATTTTTAGATATCTTCTTTGAATATCATTAGTTGACTTTAGTACCATATGACCATTGGAATATCCTTGCGGTTCCATGCATTAAACCTCCATACTGATCAGGCATGGAAGCAATCTATGGAACTTATTAAGATACACCAACCCTCATATGACGCTTTTGTCATACCATATGGTACTCTTAATCGATAGAGATCAAGAGATATCAATTACATATGATGATGTACTTTATCTGTAGAGAGGGTACATTAGGACTTCATGACCGAAGATTTTTGACAGGAGCAGAAGAAATGGTTCCTATGATTTTCGCCTGTAAGTTTTACTTTACACTTAATATCTAGGGTTCTCATGGAAGACTTTGAGAGTTTGTTATACTTACCATCTATGAAGGGTTGATAGGTATTCGAATCAAAGCAGAACCCTTAGCGTTTATTCTACTTCATATTTTATGCTTAAGGTTCTAACAGGCAGATTTAATAACTAACAAAATTTATTCCATAATGACTTATCTGCACCTGACTCAAACAATACCCTTGCATATACATCATGGATGAGGACGTACCGGTTATAATATTTCCATCTTGTATGACCTCTTCTGCATCCATCTGAGAGACCTTAGCGTTGGTCTTCTTATCTCCTTTAAGCTTCTTAGTATATTTTGGGCAATTTGATTTGATATGCCCTTTCTTGTTACAGTTGTAACAAGTCGCATCTCCTATCTCCTGGCATTCCAATGTTTTATGCTCACTAGATTTGCAGATCCCACAAGCCCTAGGCTATGATTGGGATTTTGATTCGTACCTGCATTTCCCATAAGGGCGCTTCTTGCAGGTCTTGCATACTGGTTTCTGGTTGGACTTTTGTTTGTTCTTCTTCTTAGAGCCCTGGGAGTTATCTTCCTCCCTTTTCCTTTTTAGCTCATCTTTTGCATTTGAGGCATGAACAAGATCCTCCTTATGAGTAAGGAAATGTGGTCCTAGATAAAATTTGGAGCGAGTAGCATGGGGCTCCTTGAACTTTTTCACAGCCTTCTACACAGCTTTTCCAACAGCTGCGTCTATCATAGTTTGAAGAACATCTTCGGAAATTCTAAGGTTCACAATTGTAGCACCATTGGCATGTGTCGCATCATTCATAACACGATCAACGGCTGTCTTATCTGAGTTTGCCATACTTGATATTGGTTCCTAACACCAATAAAACAACTTCTTAGTTGCAATCCTACAACTGCTATTCTTCATCCTGATGGCCTTAAGATATACTAACCATAGTATCAATAGACCATACAGGCTAATATAGTACTAACATTCTTAATGAATGTTATTTAATATATATTAATTATGTTTAGCCTAGGTCATGGAAGACCATCAATGGCATTTAAGGTTTGGACCTAATCCATCATCTTTTTGACAGGGGATCAAAATGTCACATCTGTCTTTATTATATAGATGAATTTTGGATAGCTTGAAAGCTATTCATAAAGTTATCAGGAAAGAGTGATTCCTAATAGATATAAAATATCAATCTAAGATTTGTTGGAGCGTTTTCTCAAGTATCATCGGCCAAATTCTACCTCACATTAAATGACCGGAGTCCAAATCAGGCGGAGACAACAGTTCTTAGCATTTATTGTTTATTATAGAATCATATGTGCCAGTATCAAATAAATTTCTGCATAAGCTGCTTGATAAGGAAAGGTACGTGCTATATAGTTATCATTCTGCACCATCTCCTGGGCGTTCATCAGGAAGACTCATGTGTTTATTTTCTTGGCCTCTTCGGGCTTCTTCTGATTCCTAGGGCAGTTGGTCTTGATATGCCCCTTCTCGTTGCAACCATAACAGGTTGCGTCTTTCAACTTCTTGCAATCCAAGGTTTTATGTTCCTTTGACTTGCAAATCCCACAAGGTAGAGGCTGAGATTCAAATCTGCATCTCCCGAGGTGGTATTTCCGACAGGTTTTGCACCTGGTCTTCTCACCCGACTGCTGGCTGTCTTCTTTAAACCCGGAACTCTTCTTATCCTTAGAGTTCCTCTTTGTCTTCCTATCGGAGCAATGAGAATTTTCATCCTCCCTTTTACGCTTTCCTTCTTTAGAGGCTTTGGCAGCCTTGTTTCTGACCACATCGAGTGTGAGAGATAGCGACAGATCTGCCGCTGACCTGAATGTAGCAGGTCTCGATGCTTTCACACTTGCCTTTATTTCTGGGGCTAGACCCCCAATAAAGCGAGCTATTCGCTTTGGTTCCGGTATGATCAAGTAAGGAACCGATCGAGACATGGTATTGAAACTTGTAAGGTATGCTTGACAATCTAAGTTCTCCATGACTAATGTCAAGAATTCAGTCTCAATTTTCTCGACTTCATGTTGAGGACAGTAATTTTCTTTGATAAGAGCAGCGAACAGATCCCAAGTCAAGTTGTACAAAGGGATCTTCCCTGTAGCTTGGATCAGTGACCTCCACCAAGCTAGGGCTTCTCCTTTAAAAGATTGTGAAACAAACTTCACAATGTCTTGCTCTGCGCATCCACTAATATCTACAACGGTGTCCATCTCATCGAGCCACGTCATGTAATCGATGGCTCCTTTTTCTCCTGTAAAGTCTCTGGGCTTGCAGCAGACAAAATATTTATATGAGCAGGTCTTAACTGGAGCCTCTAGATGAGCACCACCTGTCTAGATGGAACACTCCTTTGATTTGACGAGTTACGAACATCGTCTTCCCATGACTCATGTGATTTAGAAGTGGGCTTACTACGAGCCACAGATAGAGTCTTAGAGTGTGTATCACTTGATTCATCATACTGTCTGTCGAGAGCTCGTGTAACGGCATTATCTATTAATGCCTGCAATTCCGCACCAGTTATATAAACTCTGGGAGCATCATTATTCTCCCTCGGGTGGCTGTTAACCTCATCTGATCCAGCCATGTAGCTTAATTGCTACATAAATATTTACAATGATTTATTCAGAGGTTATTATGGATTCGTCACTTTTGACGATTCATCAACCATGGTAATATAAATCATATTGGTTAATTTGTTAGTTATATTTAATTAGTATTTTCATTATAATTTATCCTAGTTATAAAACATTAAGGATATTGAGGTGGCGCAAAGGGCCTAGTCACAAGGACTATTTTAAATTTACAAGCCATGATTTCAGAGAATCGAGGCATTAAGGTTTGAACATATTTCATTACCTTTTCTTGACAGAGAGTCAAAGACTTCAACTGTCTTTTGTCCCTTAGGACAATAAGTATGGCCCGTAGGCATTTCATCACTAATGGATGTTTATAATATGATCATCTTCATTTGATGATTTAATCCATGATTCTAAGTCACTAGGCTAGATAAGGGTTTGGAATTTCCCAATATAAAGATGACAAGTGTGATTTTATCGTATCACTGTTGTCAGGAGTGTTAACATGTTTTCGGATGTTAACAAGAATCTGAATCTCTTTTAAACAGGTTTTACCATCATAGCTAGGTCTTTAATGACATTCAAGCTAGGTTTTACCCTTTAAGATTCTTTCAATATATATACTGGTAGATCAATTATGAAAAGGAATAATAATTTGATTTATTTCATATATTATATTCATATAAAATGATAAAAATGGAATTTAGATAAAATATTCAAATGATTTTTAAAAGGAGTATATAATTGCCGTAAACGGGACTTGAAAGGAATGATGTTGTCCATGAAGGGACTGGAGATAAGTATGCCCTCATAAGGACTTACTGAGGAAACGAACTTCAGCAAAAGGAGTTTTCTTCCTTACTTTATTTCTGAATGCTTTCTCCTTGGTTGCACGTTGCACCCTAGCCGCGGTACGAAGCTCAGCAATTCAAGGCTCCGGATGTGGAGAAATTCCATTACGGCTTCTTTCATTGGAGACATATTCAAAATATATAAATTCAGAAGCAATAGTTTTCATATTAGGGTTGAGAGTATTCCTATGTTAAGTCTAGACTCAGAAGGTCAAGGAATGTGCTACTGTGTCATTGAGATTAAACACTAAGTCTAGTGTTTAATTGACTCAATGTTGGCTCTGATACCAACTTGTCACACCCCGATATTTTCACGTATTACCGGTGGGCCCGGTGGGGAGTATCGTGACGTAGTTGAGATCGTCATAGTCAAACAACACAATATATAAATGCACAGCGGAAATAAAAGATAAATATATTACAACCCGAGTATAAAGTAATATCAAAGTATTACAACGAAAAGTAAAGGATCCACAGGCGGATCAAATAAAAGGAAAAACTGTTGAACAGACTTTGGACGCCTAGAACTTGCAAGATTCCTTATTAACGCCCTGAGCTTCCAGCCAATTACGTTCAGTACCTGTCACTTAACCTTTTTGGAAAATACGTCAGTTTACACTGGTAAATACAATTAACCGACTCATTTGAAAACATTTATAAAAATTGGTTTGAATGCACAAGGCACAACATATCTTTTATAACTTGGGACAATTATATTATAATCTTGTATACAGATTTACATGTTCGTTATACGTTCAGGGCCCGATGTAGAAACCGAGTCAAGATTAACAGACACGCCACAAGTATAGGCCCACATGAGAGTGAGATACCGTTTCCCTGATGCACTGTCAGGTGTATGCCTACACCCCGTGCTTAAGACGTGGCCATTTTATAATATAACGATGTCAAGGATATCCGGGACATGGTCATTAACCCCTAAAGGATTTTATTTCAAACAATACAGATTAAAGCAGGTTACCTCAATAATTTAATCACAATATGACTAAACATTCAATACCCGACCAAGCGGTATTATTATAATACCGTATCCCAAGCCCGTATAGGGAAAATAAGTTAAGAGTATTTACCTGAGCTAGCAATGCAATTTATACACAGCCGTATATTCTAATCAGCAAGCACAAGTACTTTTACTGGGGCTCTTAATCTGGAACGAAGGTTTTATAATAACCTATTAGAATCCTAACGGGTCTTTAATTA
The DNA here is from genome assembly GCA_030545235.1 of Helianthus tuberosus. Classification (NCBI taxonomy): domain Eukaryota; kingdom Viridiplantae; phylum Streptophyta; class Magnoliopsida; order Asterales; family Asteraceae; genus Helianthus; species Helianthus tuberosus. The sequence goes on from CM060363.1 coordinate 135,941,656, forward strand.
TGCCTAAACTTAGACCGGTTAGTTTTAAAGAAAGATACGGTTCAAACGCACGATTAAGCGAAGACCGGAATAGAATGTGATTTAGACCCAACAAGTTTGAAGACTTGTATAATATGGGTAATCTAAACACATTCTGGATTTTGAGATAAAAATGATAAGGTTTGACCCGTTTCGGCTAATTTATGCAAACTAGTTACATAAACTGAACCGAATGCGCAAGAAGCGTAACGGTTAACCAAAAGAGTCATATACAGTTTTCCTAAGTTAATATGCCTTAAATATGTTGTGATATCAGTAGGCTACCTTCCATTATGCCCAAAACGAGTTTAATCTCAATTTAAGCCCCGTAGGGGTATTTTGGTCATTTAAAAGATTATAAAAGAGATTAATTTTAATTCTGAGACTCGGGTCTGAAATAATCAGTAAAACAACTTAATTTAATAGGTTATATCAGTTGGTGATAAGTCTTATATGCCAAAATGGTTTTAAACGCATACTAGGTGTTTAATACGCGTAAAAAGCCGTTTTAAGCGATTTCCTGGTTATACAGGAAATCTGAGTTTTCTGATCAAGTTATAAAATTCAAAATACTTCGTTTATTATATAAAATCAGTAGCAATTTGATTGGTGTCAAAATACTATGTAGAACTCATTTTATAAACAAAAAGGGTATAATCGGTATTTACCGAATCAAGGCCATAACCTTAGGTTATGAGCAGGTTAAAAATAATTAAAAATCTCAAAAATATTATATTACATCAGTGGGTAAAAGGTTTGGTGTAAAAAATTGGGTTTAGATAGGCTTTACGCTAATTACGTCGTTTAATTAACAAAAAGCTTTCTAATTACGCTATTGGGCAGAACTCCTAATCTAGACCTCCAACTGATGTGAAATTTTAGGGACATGTTTATAAATTAGTAATAAAGATTATTGTCCTTTCACATTTCCAAAATTATCGTTTTATGGTAAAAAGGGCATTATGGTCAACATTAAGCAATTAACGGAAACGTGTAAACGAATCGGACAATCAACGATCCAACCACAGAGGGTTATACTATCATGTAACCTGGTCCTAAGGAAACTCTAAGGCATCTCCAAACCCATCTAAATCGGGTCAGAACTGAAGTCAAACCAAAAGTCAAAGTTTTGCGACTTTCGGTTCCGAACCGAGCCTAAACAGAAAATTGTCGGATCAAACAAGCTTAGACCAGTTCTTATACTTATTAACAAGTTATATGAGTGATCAAATAGGTTACACACCTTCTACATTGTTAATTATGCGCTAATTCAAAAATTAGGATCCTGTTGACTTTTTATAATAAACTTTGACCCGACAATTAGTCTAGTTAGAGTGGGAATCAGAGGGTGCCTTTTTAAGGGTTTATTACCCACATAAATACCAACTTATAACTACCTTAAGTTTGACTAATCGCTGGACCATTAGTGATTAATCGATAAGTCAAACCTTAATTACGACGGTTTGACTTTTAAGCTAATAACTAAGCAAAACTCAATTAAGGAAGGTCAAGGATACTTACCAAGGTCTAATGCACGATTAGAGATGCTTGGGGAAAGGCCTTGAGCTCCAGAAATGATCAGGAGTTGAGTTGGGAATGAATGATCAAGAATTGCAACGATGGTGCTTTATATAGTGGATTTGATCCATCAAGATCATGACAAACAAGGCTATAACTGATCATGGATCATTCACAAGTGTCCCTAAGGTCTAAAAGCAAGCTTAGGCAGCTCCTGGAAGTGTAAAAGGGCAATATAAGTCGGTTACATGGGCTGAACAACCAACTTATGAGTTTCTGCATCTGGCACATGCTTACAGACCGTAAGGTCCAGGTCTTACGGTACGTAAGGACCTGGTCAGCGTAGTAAAGTTTCAATTGTTGACAGATTTAGCCCCTGCACTTCCAAATGTCATTTCCGACACATCTAAGGCCCGTTAAACCATTGTTAGGGCTCTACCATGATGCCTAAGCATAGGGAACATGAAACATGCTCAAAAATATGTCGGATGTCGGTTCGTTTGGTCGTACGGTCTCGTTGTTGCGCTAATTACGATGAAACATGGACGGACGCGAAAAACAATCCAAACGACTCGACGAATGGAATTTTATCAACCCAAGCACTAAAATAAAATATTTTAGTGTTTACTTAAATTTTTGGGTGTCCGGATATATTGAGATTGTGAGATATGCGCGAAAGTACAAACTTGTGCACTTTTTTGACACTTTTAGTCCCCGCATGACTTAAAAGTTTATTTTTGCGCACCAAACACCTCTAAGCCAATATCTAAGCTATATAAAGGGTAAATAGGGTATGTTTAACTCATGGTCATATCCCGGAAGGCCCGATAGCATACGAATCGACATACTTTTGCAGTTCGACGCAAATAGTCCCTCTAACGCGCAAACTTGCGCATCTCATCATTTAATAGTATTGAAGCCTTATCTAATCCACATTAGGCATTCTTGAAAGTATTATTAAACATCATAATGCTTCGGACTCAATAAAAGGTCATTCAGAGATATAATTAAACATATTGACACTTCTAATCCCTTATACTTGCAAAGTTGTGCGTAACTTCACTTTTAGGCATAAAAGCCTTGGATGGCCAATGTTTGGCATTCCCGAGAGTATAATCAAATATCATGAGGCTCTCGGTTTGTTAAGAGGTCACTCAGAGGTAAGAATTAACATGTTGACGCTTTTAACCCCTTTATTGCGCAAACTTTCAATTAATTACACAAACGGCTACACTTAATTAACAAGTGGCTCATTTGTGAATATAAAACTGTAAAAGGTTATTTAAAAACTTATTTTAGGTTTGATAATACTTCAAGTTCTTTCATAATAAATGCTTTTTGATTTTTTGAAAAAATTAGTCCCTTATATTCAAGGTTTGACTTTACTAAGGTTTATTACACGTGTCAGTACTTTATTGAACGTGATTTTACGAGGTTGTCTGCAGTAGTGGTTGTCGAAAAATTTAGTCCCTTATATTCAAGGTTTGACTTTACTAAGGTTTATTACACGTGTCAAAACACGTGCCTTAACATAAACAAAAAAAAACATTAAACAAAACTGAACATACCAGTAGTGGTTGTCGGCAGCAGATGTCGGAGGCAGCAGCAGGTCGGAGGTGGACAAAAGAGGCGACGGAGGTGGGTGTCGGGTGGAGTGGAGGGGCGACGGAGGTGGGTGTCGGGTGGAGTGGATGGCCGGCAGAGGTGGAGGGCGACGAAGGTGGAGGGCGACGAAGGTGGAAGGCCGGCGGAGGTGCAGGGCGCCAGAGGTGGAGGGGATGGCGGAGGAGGTGAGGTGTGGTTGGAGGGGAGAAGGTGCTAGGGTTCAGTGTTTTGAAAGAGGGGAGATGGTGAAGAGGACTGAAGATGTGGGAACTTGTCTGTGCGAGGAAGTGGTGGGGAAGAGGTTTTTTAATGAAACCTCTTCCAAAAAAACAAACAGGCTGCAGACCCTTACATCTGCGCGTGGTCTGCGTGGAGAAGACAAAAGAGGTTATGAAGTACTTTTTCTAAAAAACAAACACCACCTTATTTGTTATAATGATAGTAAATCTCTATTCTCTATCTATTAGTAAGCCAAGTGAAATGAATAGTGTTTGTGATGGTGGTGTTTAATGATTGGGTTATTTGGACGGTTGTGTTTTGTGAGTGGGTTATGTGGGCTTAAGTAGCTAAGGTGTCATCTGTATCAAAAGAGTAAACCCTTCTTTCAAGTTGAAACTGAAAATGTCTTTCCCTTCTCTTCAAGAAGAAGATTTGCTGCATGAACCAAATGATGAAGTTTAGTTTTGTCAATTAAAGAAGGGAATAAACAGTATATTTTGTTTAGGAATTTCAAACTCATACTATTGGTATCCTGAGTCACCATCCAAGTGTTGATTGCATATATGCAATACAGCCAGAATGAGGGAAACAATGGTGATACTAAACAGAGAGAAAGAGAAGGACACTAGAGGCAGAGGGTGATGGAAGAACTGGCCATGGTTTCCTGCCGACCACTCTCTTGGTCTCGGGGTAGACCGGTGGTGATCGTGTGGTGGTTTTGACACAGGATACGGTGGGGCACCAGTGACGGATGGGGGTTCTAGGGTTCCGGCGAGGGTGCCGGTGACTCTCATCGGTTTATCTAGAGACAGAATGGGAGACTTGAAGGTGATCTTGAACAACCGCAGCCTCAGAGACTTGAATCGGTGTTCCGGCGAGAGTCCGGTAAGCTCTTATCACCTGCATGTCTCTATTTTCCTGTAGATCGGATCATATTGTTACTAAAGAATCCTAATGCACAAACTTCCGTCATCAGTACGTTTATATTTCCGTCATCACTACGTTTATAGTCTGTGTTTACATGTGTTTTGAAATCACTACGAGCGTGTTGCGAACAAAACTGCTGAGAAGAATAAAAAGAAAATGTAGAAAAAAAACTAAAATATAACCAAAAGAAAATCAACCAAAAAAGTTGTATGGTAATGATGTTGTTCGTATGAAACCCATGGTCAAAGATGAGCAAATTGTTCTGGGTAGCGGTACCAAATTTTCCGAACTGAAAGATGTTAAGTACCAATTCGGTACCGACTTTTGGCGTTTCTGGTACCGGTTCACTACCGTTTTTTACCTTCATATACCGGTACCGTAACCGGTATTTTCGGTATCAATACCGATTCTGTATCGGTTGGCACCAAGCTCATCCCTACCCCTAAAACTAAAAAAGAAAAACAATTAAAAGTTGAAGAAAATCAACAAAAGAAGTTGTATGATACCGTTGTTCGTACGGTAACCGTGATCAAGGATGAGCAAATGGTACTGGGTAACCGCACCGTCAATTAGGTGGCCAGAGGTACCGATCCCCTCAGGATTTAAGAACTTGCTAACGTTTTAAGCCAGAGAGCTGATGAATAGTACCTTTATTTTTATAATAATATATAGTTTTTTATTATTTTATTATTTAATATATTATAATAGTTTATTATAGTTTTCTTTACATACGTATACATGTTTTTTAGTTCCAATATGATTCAATTGCGGCCCAAAATTCTTTTAAAAACCGACCTAAATACTTTTCTTACAAAATCATAAATAAAAAATGAAAAAAAATTAATTAATCAGAAAACTCACCTTCGAGACTGGCTTTTACCACTTTCCACTCGGAGCTTCATCGGAACCGATTCAAGATTACTGAATTATGCTGAAAAAGTATCAAATATTCTTCTCTTGACAGAACCGGAGCTTGCAACGTCAACCACAGTCGCCACCGGCGTTGTGTTTGCGGCAGAACCCTAAACGATGCCGCCGTTTCTCCTCCCTGCCTCTCTCTCCCTCTTTCTCCCTCTCTCCACCGTAATTTCTTTCTCTCTCTCTCTCTCTTACACTTGGCACAAGACTGGTACAGCTTCCATCAAAACTAATAGCCTTCAAGTTTTCAAGGCACTATATAAGCCGCAAAGCAAAACATACAACTATATCATCATTGAGAAAAAAAACATCAAATATGTCTGTAAAAGAAACGAAATTAAACCAACCTCCACATTTATAACCAACAGGACGATATGCTATATTGCACTGTTTCGGAATGGTCATAACAATCTCTAGCTTCACCCTAGAAATCTTGGCAGTTCTAGACAGCATAACGACACAAAGGCATTTACGGTTCTGGCCCAACTTCCTCACTACATCACATATTCTTTATCAAACCTTCCATGTTCTCTATGTACTTTTCTTCTTGACAGAATGCAAGAAGCACTTGCAGGCTCACAGGGCTTTATACTATTGTAGCTAGCATAAAAGTTGCTTACACCGTTACACGTAGCTTACACTATATCAAATGGTGGAAACACTATCGAGAAGTTGCACCACAAACACTATCGAAAGTGAAGTTAAATAATGGGGCTAGAACAATCACTATATTTTGCTCACTACACAGCTCAACAATCCCATCACAAGATTTTTAAAATCATGGAGCAATAAAATTCTAAGCAGATCCGAGCAAATTATCACTTCGTAACTACAAATTAACAGCAAAAAGTATGAAGATCGTGTATTTAAAATTAACCACATTACCTGTATAAAAAATCAACGAAATCAAACACTGAACTAACTTAAGTGCTGTAAAGAAGGTTGCATATCCTAGGTTAGTTTTTGTATATTCTACAAAACCTAGTTTAATACCCATTCGGTGGTCGCGGGTTTTTTAGTGTTCGGTATAAGTTGAAGAGAAGACCCAATCGATCACTTCTCACCCATTACATGTTCAACCAAGCCTTCAAAGTTTACACCTCTCACTTGTTAGATATCATATCAAATACCATCCAATCCGAAGAAATCGCCACCTCTGAACTTGGTTTTAAAAAGTGAGCCCTAGGCGCGCCTATGTGTAGGGCCTGGGGATTTTTTGCTCAGCGCCTTGTGTAATTACAGGAAGCGACCAAAAGGCGCATTTTTTGATGGTTTTTGGGGGCTTTTTGGTCTGAGGCGCGTGCCTCATGTATATGAGGCGTTTTACTGCATAAAAATGTTGTACCTTGGGTTTTTTTTACTTGTACATGTAAGTAAAATGGTATAAAAGCCTTATTTATAGCTATATTTTGGTTAAAGGAAGCTAAAAACCTATGGGGTATGTGTAACACCCCGTGTTTCGAAAGTCAAAGTCAAAGTCAAGATTGAAGTCAAAGGGAGACAAGATTGCAAATTGCGATCAGTCGCTCCTAGCTCAATTCCTGTTTTAACTTATTTGACTTGTAGATAATCTATTTTATGTCTTACGTTAGTTGTATTATGTGGAGTACTTATTAATAATCGAGGTTTATTCGATATTTATCGCATGTTTTATCGACCAAGTAACCAGCCGATCGACCAACCGTTCGACCAGCACTCCAATCCCACTTTTCGATCGACCAAGTGACCAGCCGATCGACCAACCGTTCGATCGAGCTGCCGCTCGATCGGCTAGCCATTCGATCAGGCTGCCACTCGATCGGCCAGCCCTTTCCACTTTGGGAAACCCTATAAATACCCCATGTCCACATCAAACTTACCACTTTTGCACACTCTAGTCCGACCAGCACTCCAATCCCACTTTTCCTTCGATTCCTCGTGATTCCGGTAAGATTTCAGCCTAAATTTTGAACTTTCTTAATCTACACGCACTCCTACACCTTTCTATCTTTTGAATCTTAACTTTTAACCGTGAAATCACTAGATTTGAGGTGTTCTAGGATGATGTCATCGTGGTGTTCTTGAGAACTTCATGTTTTGACTTCAATCCACCAAGAACAATTAGATCTGAACGATTTCCACACAAATAAACAAAGATCTTTCACAGATCTAAACATATTCACGGTGAAAAGGATTGAAAGATGGTTTCAAACTTTCTTTCAACTCTTTTACACTCAATGCACTCAAAACCGATAAAATCGGAGCTTGTTCTAACCTTCTACTCAATCTTGTGATTGCGTTGGTTCAAGATCTGGATTCTATCCACGATATTACTGATTTCGGGTTTAACATGGAACACCGTCTCGAACAGTTGGCTGATCGGATTTGGGTGATTCCTGTCCGATCAGGAGTACCAAGTATTGACGAGGTTTCTGTTGCTTCACACGCTATCGAAACATCTTGATAAATGACAAACTATCAAAATGACTAAGGAAGAAGGCGGCCGGGACACCTGAACGGAGTGCTGCCCGATCGGACTGCTATCCGATCGAATTGTCACCCGATCGGGTGGTCACCCGATCGACTTGAACTTTGGCCCCACACTTAACATCTATTTCAAACATTTGAGGTTGTGAACATTGAACGAACTACCTTCTGATCGGATTATCACCCGATCAGATTGTCACTCGGCCATGTAATGTTCAGACTTTAATACTTAAACAACTTTCAACATGTTCAATGCACCAGAGTTGCCACCCAATCGGACCATTATCCGATCGAGTGACAATCTGCTGTGAACTTGCTCTCGCTGAAGTGTCCAACCAATCGGACTGTCGCCCGATCGAACGGTCGTTCGATCGATCGACCTGAAAGGTAGAGATACTTCTAACTTTTCAAAATGCTACAACGAAAACTTCAAAAGTTAAACCATCATACACAAACACATCCTTCACAAGGGAAGAAATAATCCACTCGAAAGGTCACCCGATCGGATGACCATATGAGCGGACTGACACTCGAACGACCGGTTGTCCGATCGGACTACCATCCGATCGAACTACTGTTCGACCCACTGACACTTGTTTCATTTTACGCGTCGCTTATCGTTATGCTATCGTTCTGATCAGACTAACCCTACTCTCTAGCGCTCCCTTCAATCCACCAATCGCTGTGAGTATACTCGATCCCTTTTTTCTTTACGCATTTTTGGGTGTTACATACGTTACATATTCTAAATCACTTCAAATACACTACGTAATACTTTAATCGCTAACCAATTACCGCATGTTATACGTGAATTAATGAATGCTTGTTTGTTATGTTTACACATGGAATGCTGTCTACCTGCCTTAGCAACGATAGTACTATTTGTTTGGACTCAGCACCTGTTCACTCAGGGGTTGTTAAGGACAATTAATTACATGGGTCACGGTGGTGATCATGCAATACAAACTGTCTTGGGCAGTCAACTCGCAGTCATTGGTATTGATAGATTCATGTCGATAACTAACATGCCTCATTTTACACTGTGTACGTGCTGGTTATGCGTAACGATTTCGAACTCTATATGCTATTATCAAACTTGTATGCTCACCTTTACACTATGTGTGTTGACTTTTACTTTAACGTATGTGACAGGTGCTTAGGATGCTTATTTGCTTAGCTTGCTGTGAAATCGAGGCTAGGAAAGACCTAGGTCAACAATAAACAATTGTCTGTAATAAAAATCTGTGTTGTCGGAACAGAAGAATTTGACTAGATCTTTTCTGTAATAATTGTATTATCTTTTATGACATGGTATGGGACGTGTTGCTTTAAATAAGTGGTAATTATAGTTGTTATGGAAACTTCTGGACAATCTGTTTCGCTTAGTGCCACGCCCCGATTTTCCGCCATCGGTTGGGGTGTGACAGATTGGTATCAGAGCCATAACTATAGGGAATTAGGCAAGACACGACCTAGTCCGGGTCGATGTCCTTGAAATGACCTAGTCTATAGTTAGGAACCAACAGACTGACTTGTGCATGTCTGGTAGGGATTATGTACAGGCTTACTGATTCTCGCCTACGCTACACTATCACTACACTTTAGTTTTCAAAGAATGGACGAGCGATTAGGCCGGGATTGGGTGTGAAAACCGCAAACTCTCGACCAAATTTCTTGTTCGCCTCGCATTTTCATCTATAAACAAGGGAATTTGCGTTAAACCAGGAGTGAAATCCATACTTTGATGTATAATCCTCTTTTATTTTATCAAAACAGGAACGAAGTTGTTAAGTCAGGAGTGAAACCCTAACCTTGACGACTTGATTCCGACCTATACTTGGTTTTACAAAACTCTCACCAAAGTCTCGACAGACTCCAACGACTTGAATTCAGGATATGACTGGAAGGATGCGTGCCAATCGCCTAGATTCGAGGCACAAGCACGGTCCTGAAAGTCAAAGTGTGTACAACAGGTCCTTGTGAATAGTCGAATCACTTTGGGTAGTCAATGTCTAAATATCCGCAGACAGTCCATTTCTCGATTTTTATGTGTTTCGATTCTGAGCCCGCAACTGCTGACTCTGATGATTTGTTGATTTTATGTGTTTGTATGTGTATTTACCTGCTTATGTGTTTTAATTTTTGGAGATCTATTCTATTTTCGCTAACACTTTGATCGACGTACACGACTCGCACTACACTCTATCTCAAAACGTTAACAAATCGCTACTACCATGAGGAACCACCGTACGCTATGTTGCTTGCTAAATTTTTCGCTTATGCTATACTACTCGCTATGCTATGCGCGAACGCTATTCTCGAACGCTCGCGAACTTTGAATGATAGGTTTCTATATTCTGACTGCCTCTTGTGATTATGTGCTTTTGTGTTTCCGTACCTTACTTGCCTATGTGCTTTTGTGCTTATGTGAATCTGTGACTATGTGCCTATGTGTTATGTGATACCTGTTTCACTGTGTTCCTGAGCTTTAGTAGTATTAGACGTGTGAGGTGAGATTCGATTATACTATGTCTAAGATCCAAGACAATGTCTGTTGCAGACAATGTCAGCTGGACCCTTATCTGGACCCCGTCACCCACGAATCACTCGCCAAGAACAGAGAAACAAACGCCTTGCTGCTCTCGTCGCTAAGCAAGTGGCAAAGGTAGTTCCTCAAATCGTGAGTGAAATATACAAGAATGTGAGATAATCATCCGAGGAGTCCAGAACCGATGCTCCTAAAGCTGCTCCCAAGACTGCTTTCAACTTCAAGCAGTTCAAAGCCTGTGGTCCAAAGGAATTTACTGGCGAGGATGGCCCAACGACTATGTTTCAATGGTTTGATTTAGTCGAAGTCACTCTGCCCTAGAGTGGATTTCTTAAAAATCTTCGCACTCTAAGCGCTACCGGCGTCTTCCAGTCCTGCGCACTAGACTGGTGGACGGCCGAAAGAAACAAACGCGGAAATGACGCAGCCTATGAGCTGACATGGGAAGAGCTGAAGGCCATTATGATGGATGAATTCTGCCCTCCCCATGAACGCCAAAAGCTGGAGGACGAATTCTGGCATATCAAGCAGAAGGATGGAGAGAACGCGGCTCTGACTGCTCGCTTTAAGCAGCTCAGTATCATCTGTCCTGATCAAGTGAAGACGCCCGAGATGACAATCAAGAAGTACATTCGAGCCCTACCAGACTGTGTTGTGGATTTTCTGCATGCCGCCAAACAAGCAACAATCGAAGAGACCTACCTGCTTGCCGCTGAAATCAACGACAAGCGAGTAAAAGCTGGTTTTTGGGATAAAGCTTCAAAGAACCTGCATCAAGCTACCGCCGCTCCAACTACCGACACCACCGCTGCCGCTCAATCATCGAAAGCCTCTTGCCGCAAGAAGAAGAACAACAACAACAGCTCCAGCAACAAGAACTGTGTTGTCACTACCTCTGCTGCTCCACTTCAAGCCATGCCGGCTCAGCAGCAAACTCAGCATCGACCAGCTCCAGTTATGTGTGCACCACCTGCAAAGCGTGCATACACTGGTCCCCACCCTGCCTGCCCAACATGTACCTATCATCACCCGGTGGGTATTGCTTGCCGATTTTGTGTGCACTGCAACATGTACGACCACTTCACTGCTAATTGCCGTACTGATCCCCGTCAAGCACCAGCTCAAGCCACTTCTCATCAAGCTCTACTTCCAGCCCCACAAGGCCAATAAGCGGCTCAGGCACCTGCGGTCAATGCCAGAGTCTACTTCGCATGTGGTGATCCCAACCACTTCGCGAACATGTGCCTGAACAGGGTTGTGAAACAAGAGCCCCAGCAGCAGCAGCCTCAGCAGCAGCAACAGCCTCAACAGCAACAACAATAAGCCTCTCGCACCAGAACTTTCAACATCAACGTGCGCCAAGCCCAGGCCGACAACAACATGGTTAATGGTACGTTCCTTGTGAATGGTATTTATGCTTCGTGTTTGTTTGATACTGGAGCTGATAACTGCTTTGTTTCATTTGAATTCGAGAAGCTTCTTAGTCATAAGCACTCCCATCTCCCCTCGACGTTCGATGTCGAAGTCGCCACCTGAAGAACTGTCGCCGTTAATTCTGTTCTTCGTGATTGTACTCTTGAGCTCAACAATCACATCTTCCCAATCGATCTTATTCCTATGCAACTCGGAAGTTTTGACGTCATAGTAGGCATGGACTTTCTTCGTGAAAACCATGCTGAAGTTGTGTGCTTCGATAAGATGATTTGATTCTCGCTCGCGAATGGTGATGTATTGTGTGTCTATGGCGAAACTGCTTCGAAAGGTCTCAAGCTCATGTCATGTGTCCAAGCTAGCAAGTATCTCCGCAAGGAATACAGAGCCTTCTTGGCTAACATTGTAGTAGCGAAGAAGGAAAAGAAAGGAAAGACAGAAGTGAAAGATGTTCCTGTGGTCTGAGAATTCCTTAACGTTTTTCCTGAGGATCTTCCCGTACTACCGCCAAGTCGTGATATCGACTTTCGTATCGACCTCATTCCTGGAGCAAACCCTATTGCTAAAGCTCCTTACCGACTCGCTCCATCCGAAATGCGTGAACTCTCGAGTCATCTCCAAGAACTACTTGATAAAGGCTTCATTCGCCCGAGCACCTCTCCATGGGGCGCACCGGTCCTTTTCGTCAAGAAGAAGGATGGGTCGTTTCGGATGTGCATCGACTATCGGGAGTTGAATAAGTTGACAATCAAGAATCGCTATCCCCTGCCCCACATCGACGATTTGTTTGATCAGCTACAAGGTGCTACGTGTTTTTCCAAGATCGATCTACGCTCAGGCTATCACCAGTTACGCATTCAAGAGGAAGATATACCCAAAACTGTTTTTTGCACTCGATACGGTCACTATGAGTTCGTTGTTATGCCTTTTGGTTTAACCAACGCACCCGCGGTCTTCATGGATCTGATGAATCGCGTGTGTAAACCTTATCTCGACCGCTTCATCATCGTGTTCATCGATGATGTCTTGATCTATTCCAAGTCGAAAGCCGAACACGCTCAACATCTACGTTTGGTTCTCGAGCTACTCCAAGGGAATCGACTCTATGCCAAGTTCTCTAAGTGCAAATTTTGGCTAGAGGAGGTTCAATTCCTCGGTCACATTGTCAATAGTCAAGGTATTTACTTTGATCCCGCGAAGATTGAAGCCGTTAAGAGTTGGATTAAACCTAAGAACCCGTCTGAAGTCCGTTCTTTTCTCGGATTAGCGGGCTATTATCGCCGATTTATCGAAGGATTCTCAAAAATCACTGTGCCGCTTACCGCTTTCACGCATAAAGACAAGCCTTTTGTTTGGGGAACTAAACAAGAGTCTGATTTTCAAACCCTCAAGCACATGCTTTGCAATGCTCCCGTCCTCACTATACCCAACGGAAACGACGACTTCATTGTCTATTGTTATGCTTCGAACCTCGGTCTTGGTTGTGTCCTCATGCAACGGGACAAGGTCATTGCATACGCATCTCGTCAGCTCAAAATCCACAAGAAGAACTATACAACCCATGATCTCGAGCTAGGCGTAGTTGTTTTTGCGTTAAAGATTTGGCGACACTACCTGTATGGTACCAAGTATACGATCTTCACCGATCATAGGAGCCTACAACATATCTTTGACCAGAAGGAACTTAATATGTGTTAACACCGATGGGTAGAACTTCTCAACGATTACGACTGTGAGATTCGTTATCACCCAGGCAAAGCAAATGTCGTTGCCGACGCCCTCAGCAGACGGAGCTATCTGCTCAGCATTCATGATGTCCAAGCCCAATACGATCTCGAAACCCTCATCCGCGAAGTCCAGCATGCATGTTTTAATGAACGCACTCTGAAGAAGGAAAGAATCTATCTCGATGGAGCCCAGCTTGTGAATAAGTCGAATGGGATATTCCACTTCCTGGACCGAATTTGGATCCCTAAACGGACCAATTTGCGACATATATTGATGGACGAAGCTCACAAATCCCGGTATTCTATTCATCCCGGTGCCGATAAAATGTACCAGGACCTTCGCTACAAGTACTGGTGGCCGGGCATGAAAAGGGATATCGCTCTCTACGTTGGGAAGTGCCTGACTTGCTCAAAAGTCAAGGCTGAACACCAAAGACCCTCTGGCTTGCTCAAACAACCCCCGATCCCTACGTGGAAGTGGGAGAGTAGAGCTATGGACTTCATAACAAAACTCTCGCGCACGCCATCAGGTCACGACAGCATCTGGGTTGTTGTTGATCGTTTGACCAAATCAACTCACTTTTTGCCAATACGGGAAGACTACAAGGTAGAACGATTAGCCCGAATCTACACCAATGAGATCATTTGTCGACATGGGACGCCTCGCGACATCATCTCTGACCGTGATGCTCGGTTTACCTCGTAACTGTGGGAAATGTTTCAAGCGGCTCTCGGTACTACGCTTAATCTAAGTACCGCATTCCACCCTCAAACCGACGGTCAGACTGAGAGAACGATCCGTACTCTTGAAGACCTGCTCCGTTCGTGTGTCATAGATTTTGGTGGTAATTGGGATGCTTACCTGCCGTTAGTCAAATTCTCGTATAATAACAGTTATCATTCCAGCATTCAAATGGCACCATTCGAGGCTTTATACGGAAGAAAATGTCGATCGCCTATTCTATGGCACGAGATCGGGCACTCGCAATTAACCGGTCCTGAGCTATTGCAAGAAATGACTGACAAAGTCCTCCAAATTCGAGACAATCTGCTGAAAGCTCAGAGTCGACAGAAAAGTTACGCCGATAGACGACGCAAGCCCCTTGAATTTGACGTTGGTGACTACGTAATCCTAAAGGTATCACCTTGGAAGGGTGTGGTCAGATTCGGCAAGAAAGGGAAACTAGCACCTCAATATGTTGGACCTTTTAGGATTCTGGAAAGGATCGGAAAAGTCGCCTACAGACTCGAACTACCAGAGGAGCTTAGTAACGTTCACCCGACTTTCCATGTTTCGAACCTCCGAAAGTGCCTGGCTGAGCATGATTTAATTGTACCTCTTGACGATCTCCAAATAAATGAAACACTACACTTCGTGGAGAAGCCTGTTGAAATCATGGACCGCCAAACCAAGCAGCTCAGACGCTCGCGCATTCCTATTGTGAAAGTCCGATGGGAAGGCAAACGAGGCGCATAGTTCACTTGGGAACTCGAAAGCGACATGAAGGCGAAGTACCCGCAGTTGTTTGTTACGGCTTCGGCCTAATTTCGGGATGAAATTCCCTCAACTAGGGGAGGCTGTAACACCCCGTGTTTCGAAATTCAAAGTCAAAGTCAAGATTGAAGTCAAAGGGAGACAAGATTGCTAATTGCGATCTGTCGCTCCTTGCTCAATTCATGTTTTGACTTCTTTGACATGTAGATAATCTATTTTATGTCTTACGTTAGTTGTATTATGTGGAGTACTTATTAATAATCGAAGTTTATTCGATATTTATCGCATGTTTTATCGCTATCGCAATCGCACTCGCAACTCGAATTACGCGTTCTGGATGTGGTTATACGTGTGTGTGTGCTTTATGTGTTACTTGTGCATGTTTATTTATGTTATGTTATGGTAATCAATCGAAACGCAATCGAAACTCTATCACAATCGAATCGCAAACGCTAAACGAATACGAAATAAGGATGATAGTATGTTGATATAGTAGTTGGGATTAAAAGTAATTTGAATAGGAAACTCTATCGCATCGCAACGCTCGCATTCGTAATTGAAACGGCAAAACTCGTCGCACCGAACACTCGAACCAAGTGACTGATCGACCAAGTGACCAGCCGATCGACCAGTGGTTCGATCAGGCTGCCACTCGATCAGCCAGCCCTTTTCACTTTGGGAAACCCTATAAATACCCCCTGTCCACATCAAACTTACCACTTTTGCACACTCCTGTCCGACCAGCGCTCCAATCCCACTTTTCCTTCGATTCCTCGCGATTCCGATAAGATTTCAGCCTAAATTTTATACTTTCTTAATCTACACGCACTCCTACACCTTTCTATCTTTTGAGTCTTAACTTTTAACCGTGAAATCACTAGATTTGAGGTGTTCTAGGATGATGTCATCATGGTGTTCTTGAGAACTTCATGTTTTGACTTCAATCCACCAAGAACAACTTAGATCTGAACGATTTCCACACAAGTAAACAAAGATCTTTCACAGATCTAAACATATTCACGGTGAAAAGGATTGAAAGATGGTTTTAAACTTTCTTTCAACTCTTTTACACTTAATGCACTCAAAACCAATAGAATCGGAGCTTGTTCTAACCTTCTACTCAATCTTGTGATTGCGTTGGTTCAAGATCTGGATTCTATCCACGAGATTACCGATTTCAGTTTAAACATGGAACACCGTCTCGAATAGTTGGCTGATCGGATTTGGGTGATTCCTGTCCGATCAGGAGTACCAAGTATTGACGAGGTTTCTGTTGCTTAACACGCTATCAAAACATCTCGATAAACGATAAACTATCAAAATGACCAAGGAAGAAGGCGACCGGGACACCAGAATGGAGTACCACCCGATCGGACTGCTGTCCGATCGAATTGTTACCCGATCGGGTGGTCACCCGATCGACTTGCACTTTGGCCCCACACTTAACATCTATTTCAAACATTTGAGGTTGTGAACATTGAACGAACTACCGTCCGATCGGATTGCCACCCGATCGGATTGTCACTCGGCCATGTAATGTTCAAACTTCAATACTTAAACAACTTTCAACATGTTCAATGCACCAGAGTTGCGACCCGATTGGACCATCATCCGATCGAGTGACAATCTGCTGTGAACTTGCTCTCGCTGAAGTGTCCAACTAATCGGACTGTCGCCCGATCGAACGGTCGTTCGATCGATCGACCTGAAAGGTAGAGATACTTCTAAGTTTTCAAAATGCTACAACGAAAACTTCAAAAGTCAAACCATCATACACAAACACATCCTTCACAAGGGAAGAAACAATCCACTCGAAAGGTCACCCGATCGGATGACCATCCGAGCGGACTGACACTCGAACGACCGGCTGTCCGATCGATCTACTATTCGACCCACTGACACTTGTTTCGTTTTACGCGTCGCTTATCGTTATGCTATCGTTCTGATCAGGCTAACCCTACTCTCTAGCGCTCCCTTCAATCCACCAATCACTGTGAGTATACTCGATCCCTTTTTGCTTTACGCACTTTTGGGTGTTACATACGTTACATATTCTAAATCACATCAAACACACTACGCAATACTTTAATCGTTAACCAATTACCGCATGTTATACGTGACTTAATGAATGCTTGTTTGTTATGTTTACACATGGAATGCTGTCTACCTGCCTTAGCAACGATAGTACTATTTGTTTGGACTCAGCACCTGTTCACTCAGGGGTTGTTAAGGACAATTAATTACATGGGTCACGGTGGTGATCATGCAATACGAACTGCCTTGGGCAGTCAACTCGCAGTCATTGGTATTGATAGGTTCATGTCGATAACTAACATGCCTCATTTTACACTGTGTACGTGCTGGTTATGCGTAACGATTTCTAACTCTATATGCTATTATCAAACTTGTATGCTCACCTTTACACTATGTGTATTGACTTTTACTTTAACGTATATGACAGGTGCTTAGGATGCTTATTTACTTAGCTTGCTGTGAAATCGAGGCTAGCAAAGACCTAGGTCAACAATAAACAATTGTCTGTAATAAAAATATGAGTTATCGGAACAGAACAATTTGACTAGATCTTTTCTGTAATAATTGTATTATCTTTTATGACATGGTATGGGACGTGTTGCTTTAAATAATTGGTAATTATAGTTGTTATGGAAACTTCTAGACAATCTGTTTCGCTCAGTGCCACGCCCCGATGTTTCCGCCATCGGTTGGGGTGTGACAGTATGTATGGGATATATAAAAAAATTATA
The DNA here is from genome assembly GCA_030545235.1 of Helianthus tuberosus. Lineage (NCBI taxonomy): Eukaryota > Viridiplantae > Streptophyta > Magnoliopsida > Asterales > Asteraceae > Helianthus > Helianthus tuberosus. The sequence continues at coordinate 135,959,293 of CM060363.1, forward strand.
TAAACACCTTGCGCCTCGGGTAAGAAAAGCCCACCTCTTTTGCGCTTTGCGCTTCGCGCCTCAATTTTAGACCTCGTCGCTTTTGTGCGCCTCTCGCTTTTTAAAACCAAGCCTCTGAATGATCTATTTATGCCATAATGTTCGGTATAAGTTGAAGAGAAGACATACCTTTTCTATGTATTAAATGGTCGTATTGTCATTTATCTTTTTTCCTTGTTGGTCAGTCACATGAAACACTGTACATGAAAGATAATCATCAATCACGTTATGATGATATGTTGAAGTTTGATTGTAAAATGTGTGCATGCATACCATACATGAACCATCCTCCATCAGAGGAAATGTAGGCTTTAGTAATAATAAGATCAAGGTATGCAAGAATTTGAACCACTTCCAGCAATATTCTTGGCTTGTTTACACTGTCGACCTATATAAAAATCCACCTACTCAGTATACAAATTATTATAGCTTATGATAGAGCAAAAAAAAAAAAAAACATTTTGTGTTTCTGGGAAATGAAACTTATAGCCTTTTGGTAGCATAAAGATGTAAACATTTTGAAGAATTAAAAACAATATGTAAACCTGAAGTTACTTAGCAAACTGTCATACCACCAGGAGCAAGTCAAAAAGGTAAACCCATGTTGAACATAATTAGTTTACACTCCAGGGATGTAGTTCTTTTAGATGAAACCAATTCAACATCAAGAAATCATTCAGCCAGCCGCATTCGACTTTCACAAAGATTTCAAGAGTAAAATAAATTACCAAGTAAAAAATATAAGCCTGACTAAAAAAACGAAACACACACAACAATTAAATAGCAAAACATGACCAAAAATATCAATAATAGGATATTGTTTTTATAGTAAATTACTTTTTGAGTCCCTGTGTTTTAGTAGTTTTAACCACTTGAGTCCAAAGTCATAAGGTTTAACGCCCTGAGTGCCTTTAGTCTCATTTTATAACCCTTTGAGTCCAATTTACTAACATCATCCATCAAGTCTATTAAATACAATGGCATTTTAGTCATTTACACATAAAGTACAACTCTTTAATGCACAGGGATAAAAGGATCAAGTTTTTAATACATAAAAAAATTAATATTATATATAACAAAATAATACACACACACACAAACATTTCACCTACACTTACTCTCTGTCTCTCTCATCTAGACATCCTATCACCACCATCCACCACCTCACCACCACCACCATCCTTAACTCACCTCCACCGCAGCACCTCCACCACCACCGCACCACCACCATCACCACCGTACCTCAACCGCCTCCATCCCCACCGCACCTCTACCACATCACCACCACCCTTCCCGCCGCACACTACCACCACCCTCCCTGCCGCACAACCACCATCACCAAACACCCCACCATCGGCAAGAAAAAAGAGGTCTGATGGACCATCACATACAAATCTGGCTAAGGACGGTGTGATTTCATCCACATGGTCTCCCGTTAATTTCGTATCAGTGGAAGTCTCACTGTCACGCGTCGTCTACCACCATCGACTACAAATACCACAACAGTGCAGCACCCAAACCCAACTTTTGATCGATTTTCTGGTGAGAGAGGAGGTAGGTCGGTAGAAGATGATGATCTAGTTGGTTTGGGGGATTTAAGCCAGGTAGGAAAGGGTGACGGTTGACGTTGGTTTTTGGGGTTGTGAAGGATTATAGATTTGATTTTGGGGATTTTTGGGGTGGTGATTAAGATGTTGTGGTGGTTTATAGTGGTGGCAACGGTGATGTATTGTGGTGGTGGAGAGTGAGAGAGAAAGGAGAGATAAAGTGAGAGTGGTTGTGTAAATAAGGGAGATCATCATCATCATCATCATCATCATACTCAGTATATCCCACCAATAGCAAAGCTAAGGTAGGGTCTGAGGAGGGTGAGATGTAGACAGCCTTACCTCTACCCCATAGGAATAGAGAGGCTGCTTCCAATGAGACCCCCGGCTCGATTGTAGTTTTGCATCAAGCCTTGGACATAAGGCACATAACACTCGGCAATTGAGACAAACACCGATTAGTGCATGTACCCCCTTGTCTTTTGGCTATCAACGCCACCACATGATGCATGATTAACCATCCCCCTCTTTTAACGTTATTTTCACGAAATTAGTAAAATAACGTTAAAATTAGTGCCCTTTCACTAATTTTAGTCTTTTCACAGAAAGCTAGCAGATTTGGTTAACGACGTTATAAATTGGACTCAAAGGGTTATAAAATCAGACTTTACATACTCAAGGTGTTAAACTTTTTTTTATTTTGACTTGAGTGGTTAAACCACTAAAATAAAGGGACTCAAAAAATAATTTAGTTTTGTTTTTATCTATAGTAAAAGCTTATTGACTTTAATTTCTAAACTATGAATTGTAACGGTTCTTATTCACCATTGGTTGATCATATATTATTTTTATATTCAATTTTATTATACATATATGATTTTTAGTGTTAAAACCCTCGCGTTACGATACGTATTTAGTAACTTGTTTATTTTTATTGGCATTTCAGTGTTAATTTTCTTCGTAGGGTTGATATCGATGTACGATCACGATTTTTTTAATTAGGACGTATTATTATGTCATTACGTTTCGATGTTTAGAGTCAAGTTGAAGTTACAACGAACTAAACACATGTGGATATTATTTTGCTTAATATTACGACCTTTTTTTGGTTTTCTTAATCCTTTTTTTATAGTGTGCGATATCGATCGAACTCTCACCAAGTCTCCGCCGCGACGCTGTTTAAATTAAAGCATACATGGTCTATATTAACCCTTCAATATACCATGTAACAAATTTAACTCTCTTTTTTTTCAACCTGATGACGGGGGTAGCTCGAACCTCAATAAAATGACTAAGAATACATGAAAGCTTGAAGGGTTAAAAGGTTCAAAGGTTTATAGCCCGGGAACTGAGTTAAGGCAGCATGTGTACAGTGTCATGTCGCTGATTACTTGAACAACTCTCCCAGCCGTAAAAGTAGAATGAGTACACAGAGTGTAGTCTTTTATCCGCATGTCCAAACGCTTCAACCCCTAAAAGGGTAAGTCATCCACTGCAAGCATGGTTTAGTAGTCCAAGGTTTCCTCTTTGAGCGATACCTTCCTCTATAAAATGACACTTCATTTAGTGCTAGAGGACATTCCGATCAGCTCTGATTCCCTTGGGATCTCTGGTCTTTCTTCTCGAGCACTTGCTTCATGCAAGTCTTCTCTCTTCACATTCAACACACACATTTCAACTGCTCTTGCATCCGAAGCTGAATACCTTTCAGTTGAGGATCCTGAACAAACAACAAATCATAACTAGTGAACCGCTTTTCACGTCTTGCAAACGTTGGGGGACCCCATGACCTGTGTTAGGCAAACCAGAACCCTTTAAGCCTTTTGCCTAACCAGCCTAGCTACTATCAGCGGTCTAGTATTTGTTGCATCAACAAGTTGGCGCCTACCGTGGGGCTACACCACTGATTTTCTTCAAAAGACCTAGTAGTGTAGCTCCATTATTTTAAAATCACCATGTCGGAAAGTGAATCTCCGGGAGAGGCAAATCAAGTCCCACATACCTCTACCCCAAGCACTAGCCAAACTCATGTGGCTATACCAACATCCTTCTCAACACCGGGGAGCACTCCTACTGGAGCAACATACCCCGAGTTCCTCACTTTCGAAACACCGACTCTGTCTAGATCAGGGGTTCCATCCCCTAACGTCGGTGCCTCTGACACCTCCTCACGTGTTGACCTTACCCCTGAAGGGGTCGCCAATAACTTTTTAGAGTTGAGGTCTCTCCTCAACCAATACGTGAGTAGGGAAAGAGACAAGGGGTAAGGATTCGGTTGGACTATGATGAGCCAGAGCCCTCATTGTCTCCTGGATCTCCAGCTCTTCCTTTCACAAGCTCACAACCAACCATGTCCAGGAATGAGGCCGGTCCCAGCCATCCACCTCCAAATCCTAATCCATACATATACACCCGGCCAGATCTGACAACATTTCCTCTCTTTTCTTCCCAACCGGCTACACTCGGTGCTCCGTTGGGACATGAGCTAACTCTGGATCAATTATTACAATCTCCTATTGCAAGCCTTCCACCCCCAGTCACATCTACATGGGAACAAGCTTTTTCTGTACTCCCATTGGCACGAAGTGCGTTATGAGTGCTCCTTTAGGGATAAACTACTCAGTTGCACCTGGAAGCCTTCAAGGCTTCAACCTTATGCCCCAAATGATGGCTCAGATGATGGCCACCTTCCCTTGGCAGCACTTTATTAACCAAGTGTTGGCCACACAAGGGAATAACAATAGCAACACAGGTGCAAGGGTGGAAGAGGATTTGGCCAAACTGTATAAACCAAGTAATCTTTCGTGCTTCTCACAGCAAATAGCCAATTATGATTTTCAAACAAAAATCAAAATGCCATATCACGATATATGACGGAACCGAGGATCCAGATGATCACCTTCAGATCTCCACTGGTGCTGCTAGAATTGAGAAATGGTCAAATGCTGAATGCTGCCTCATGTTTATACAAACCCTCATAGGATCAGCCAGGATATGGTTCAACGATTTACCAGCCAGAAGCATTCGAAGCTTCGATGATCTGAGCAAAGGGTTTCTAGCCAATTTCTCACAACAAAGGCGGTACGTCAAAGATGCCAGGGTGATCTTTCAGATAAAACAAAGGGAGGATGAAAGCCTTCGAGAGTTCATAGAAAGGTATAAAAAAAAGGTCTAACATACGTTGGGGCGGATGAAAAGATGAGAGTGGCCGGTTTTATGAACGCCATCACCTCCAAATATCTTACAAGAGATTTCAACAAATCCCTACCCAAGACCTTAGGAGAAGCTCTCGAAAGGGCCGAAGCCCATATCAGAGGAGAGGAGGCCATAGATATAAAGGAGTAGAGAAAAAGGGGATCTAGCTAGCGAGGCAACAGCCCCACTAGAAAGAAGGGCAATTTTCATCCCTATGACAGGCGTCAAAGGGGTTCAGAGCAACGAAGGTCTGAAGGTCGGAACCCTCCTAGCAGGGAGAAGACCATAAACTTTACAGCCCTTACAAAAACCCCCCAAGAGATCCTTGCTATAGAGGAAGTGAAACAAAGCTTCCGGCCTCCTAGACCTCTCCCAAAAAACAAAAGGAATGAAAATTCCACCCAATTTTGTGAACTTCATGAAGAGAAGGGCCACCATACTAACGATTGCTTTCAACTCAAAAAGAGGATTGAGGAGGCCGTCAAGTCCGGGGAGCTTGCCCACCTAGTTAAGGGGGTGAGGGACAAGATAGCCGAAGGGAAAAGCAAGGAAGTTAACATGGTGGATTTTGATGGAAAGGTTCCCCACAAACGGCAGCGGTTGGAAGCTTGGGAGCTTCAGTGTGTATGTTTCCCACCAAGGGAAAAAGGGCCACTCTCAAACCACCTCATGGTCGAAGCAACTGTGGGTACATTAAAAACAAATAGGGTATACATAGACACTGGAGCAGCCACTGAAATTATGTTTGAGAAGTTCTTCAACCGTTTGAGCAATGAGGAACGTTCGAAGCTTCAACCATCCGGAACCTCCATAAAAGGTATTGCCGACATACCCTCAAGCCTTTAGGGCAACTAACCCTGGATGTCTGTTTCAGTGAAGGCAAGATGGAAAGAATTCAACCTCTCATGTTTGTGGTTATCAATATACCTTCCAACTATGATGGCATCATAGGAAGGCCGGGGCAGTGTGCATTCTATATGGTTGTTTCTATTGGTCATGGCACAGTCAAGTTCCCTACCGAGAGAGGGATTGCAACCCTTCAACCTACTCAAGAAGCTTACATGGTTGAAGGGGAAAATTCAAAAAACGAAAACGACAAGCAAGGGCTGATCATAAACCCCAAGTATCCTGAACAAAGGATAAGGGTTAATCCAAGCCTTTCTCAAGAAACCCTCTCGTACCTTGAAAAGAGGCTAGTACACTATAGTGATGTCTTTGCTTGGTGCCCGGAAGACATGACGGGTATCCCCCGAAGCATTGCTGAACATGAACTGAAGATACCGCCCGAAGTCAAGCATGTTGTCCAGAAGAAGCGAAGTCTAGCACCCGAAAGAAGCTTGGCAGCATGCTAAGAGGTTGAAAAGCTTGTCTCAGCAGGAATTCTCCGAGAAGTCAAGTATCAATCCTGGGTTGCAAACCCAGTCATGGTTCGAAAGCCCGATAACTCTTGGAGAATGTGCATCAACTTCAAGGACTTGACCAAGGCTTGTCCCAAAGATTGTTACCCGTTGCTAGAAATCGACCTTTAGGTTGATTCCCTCACTGGTTACCCTTTCAAATGTTTTCTTAATGCCTACAAGGGTTACCATCAAATCCTTATGAAGGAAGAGGATGAAGAAAAGACCCCTTTTCACACGGACAAGGGTATCTTTTGCTATCAAAAGATGCCCTTTGGCCTCAAGAATGCGGGTGCAACCTACCAACGCCTTGTTAACAAAGCCTTTGCTAGCCAAATTGGAAAAAAACATGGAAGCATATGTCGATGATTTGGTAATAAAAAGCAAAACAGAATACCAAATGCTTGGTGACATACAAGAAACTTTCCAAAACCTAATGAAAGTTAACATGAAACTCAAGCCTGAAAAATGTTCATTTGGGTTCGAAGAAGGAAAGTTTCTGGGGCACATTGTGGGAAAACAAAGTATAAAGGCCAATCCAAACAAAGTCAAAGCCGTTCTTGAAACTAGGCCTCCACAAAGCAAAAAAGGAAGTGGAAAGTCTGAATGGAAAGCTCGCGGCCCTGAAGCGTTTTACCTCAAAACTGGCTGAAAATCTTTACCTTTCTTTAAAACACGCTTAAAGGGTGCCCCGACAAAAAAGATTTCAAGTGGACCAAAGAAGCAGAACAAGCTTTCAACCAGATGAAGCTGCACCTGGCTTCACTTCCTGATATTGCAGCCCCGGAAACAGGAGAGTTGATTTCTGTATACCTCTCGGTTGCTGAGAAAGCAATAAGCGCGGTCTTAACCATTGAACGAAACAAAGTTTAGGTACCCGTATATTTTTTCAGCAAAACTTTAAAACTGGCAGAAATCAAGTATCCTCCTCTGTAGAAGCTTGCCTTAGCCCTAGTCCAAACGGCTTGGAGGCTTCAAAGGTATTTCCAAGCACACCCTATACAAGTGGTCATCGACCAACCCATAAAGAGTGTGCTTGAGAAACCAGAAAATTCAGGAAGGCTGGCCAAATGGGCTCTGGAATTGGGTGAACACAAAATCACCTATGTTCCAAGAAAAGCCATCAAAGCTCAAGTCTTGGCCGACTTCATTGGGGAAGTCCCAAAGCAAGCCGTCACCGAAGTTAATACAACTATGGTTGAACCTTCTGACCCTGAAGCCTGGAAGCTCTTCACCGACGGAGCTTCAAGCGTTGAAGGGTCAGGAATTGGGCTCATTTTAATCAACCCTGAAGGCCTAGAATTCACATATGCTCTTCGATTTGAATTCCAGACCACAAACAGTGAAGCTGAATACGAAACATTGATAGCTGGGTTGAAGATAACCAAAGTGATGAAGGTTCAAACGCTTTAAGTCTTCACAGACTCGTTGCTTGTGTCAAGCCAAGTCAATGACTGCTACGTTGCAAAAGAGCCCAACATGAGAAAATACAAAGAAAAAGCCAAAGAATTGAGAAACACCTTCCAGACATGTACCATAAATCAAGTCCCGAGATCTCAAAACAAGAGGGCATATGCCTTGAGTAAGCTTGCCTCCCTCACCTTTGCCCACCTTACAAAAAAGGTATTGGTGGATGTATTGAAATCTCCCTCGTTTCAAGAATTGGGAGGTTCAAGATGTAATCACTGAAGAGGGTCCCAATTGGATGACTCCTATTAAAAAAATCCTCAAAAATGGTGAATTACCCGATGACCAAGTAGAGGCTGAAAGGGTTAAAATCAAATCAAGGCAGTATGTGTTGCAGGACGAGATCCTCTACAAAAAGGGCTATCTTGCACCTTTACTGAGATGTGTTGGTCCGAAACAAAGCCAGTACCTAGTCAAAGAGGTTCATGAGGGGATATGTGGAGCTTATTTTGGAGCTAGAATGGTGGTTGCTAAACTAATGAACCTCGGGTATTTTTGGCCTTCAATGCACCGAGACGCTACCGAAAAATTAAGAAAATGTGAAGCTTGTCAAATACATGCACCGATACCCAAGAGCCCTAAGCACGACCTCGTCCCAATATCTTTAGCTTGGCCATTTCACAAATGGGGAATGGATATCGTTGGTCCGTTCCCACCGGCCAAGGGTGGAGTAAAGTTTTTGTTGGTGGCCATAGATTACTTTACCAAGTGGCCTGAAGTCAAACCACTTGCAAAAATCACAGGCAAACAAGTCATTGACTTTGTTTGGGAAAACATCATTTGTCGCTATGGGTTGCCAGGAGTCTTGGTCATAGAAAATGGAAAACAATTCGCTGAGAAGCCTTTTAGCACTTGGTGTAAAGAGTTCAGAATAACTCAGGTATTCAGCTCAGTTGCATACCCACAATCAAACGGCCAAGTGGAAAGAACGAATTGGAGCATTGTCGAAGGTATCAAGATGAGGTTGGGAAGGCATGAAGGTAATTGGCTTGAAGAATTGACAAATGTTTTATGGGCTATACAAACAACAGAAAAAACAAGCCACAAAAGAACACCTTATAGCTAGGTATTCAGATCCGAAGCCGTGATTCCAGCTGAAATAGGAGTTGTAACTCAAAGAACACTCAACATGGATCCCGAAGCAAACAACAAAGAGACCATGTTGAACTTGCAACCCCTAGAAGAAACACGAGACCAAGCTGTAATTCAAGAAGCCAAGTACAAACAAAAGATGGAAGCTTATTACAACACAGTAGTCAAGCATGAACGCTTCAAGCCAGGAGACCTTATACTCAGAAACAATGAGGCTAGTAAAAAAGAGAACCAAGGAAAACTTGGCCCAAAATGGGAGGGGCCATATACAATCCTTGAAGCACACAAGGGTGGATCCTATAAACTGGCCGACGAGGAGGGTAAAAAGCTTCCCAGACATTGGAATGGCAAAACCCTTAAAAGGTTCCATGTCTGAGCAAGAAAGTTTAGTTTGTATTTCAAAAGTTGTATTTCAAGAGTTGCCTAATGATCACTTTTTGTAAAACACTATCTCTTGAATGAATGATGATGTTTTATCAAAATTGTCTTTCTATCCTAAAATCAGGTTGAGAACCTAGCAAAAAACTGCATGGCAAAGGCCATGTAAGGGGACGAGCTCCCTGGCCGCATCGCTCAATAGGTTCAAGGGTTAAATGAACCTATGTAAGGGGTGAGTTCCTAAATCAATACAACTCCATGAGACTTGTAAAATTATCAAAAACAAAGTCGTCTCATAGACAGGTCCGAACAGCCTACACCAAATGTTCCTTAAGCCTTGTAAAAGTTCTAAAAAAGCAAACCATTATTAACAGGCTTACGAACCAAAATCGAACAAAGAAAATAATAGATAGGATAGGTGCCATGTCTTCTTGTTAAAAATACCAAGGCTAAGTGACTGCAACACTGAACCCTTTAAGGTATAAAAAAACATAAAGACAGCACAAACCCAACAAAGACAATACCATAAACCAAAAGAATAATTGAAGGGGCAACATAACAACGTAATAAGAAAGGTTGCATACAACCCAAACTCAGAAATACAAACCAAGACATCAAGTCACAAAAATAAAGTAGTAACCGGAAGCCTCGAAGGCTTCAAGCTACAAACATCCCACAAAGCCACTTTACAAAAAATAAAGCTACATCTAAAAAACCACAACACAAGGCAGGTGGCCAAAGTTAATAGCATAAGAAGCTTTAAAGGCTCCAAAATATTCAAAACAAGTTAAAACAAACCTTAACAATTTGTAAACATAGATATTGTTCAAACGGCCACCAAGGCCAACCACAACCACAAAACATAAACCTTAAGGGTTTCTGCAAAACCTAAAATTGTTCAACGTAACATACAAATGATTAAATTGTTTAAGTTTGCTAAGAAAGCTACGAATATTGTTCAAACATCAGAAGGAGGCTTAGAAGCCCCAGAACCATTACCTTTAGCCTTCTTGGCCTTCTTTGATTTCTTAGCTTTCGAACCGTCATCATCACCAACTGCTGAACCTTCAAGGCTTGCATCCTTGGAAACATCAAGTTCTCCCGAAAAGGTCTCCTCACTATCTCCTGAACGAGAACGCTTCCTCGAAAGGGAGTCAAGCACTTCAGCACATACCTTTTCATTAAGCCCATCCGGCTTTAGCTCCTGTAAAACAGAAAGGGGTTTACCAAAACAAGTTGCAACCTGACTTACATATGGGTAAGTCAACCTCTCCATCTGCTAAACGAAACCTTTGAAAACCTCAGAAGCTTCAGGGCGATACAGGGGAGACTGCTCCAAGGGTTGACCAGATTTATGAAGTTTATAGCCAGCAATAAGGCCTTGATGCTTCCCCAAGTTGAGCAGTTTGGTGTAAACTTCTCCATGAGCAGAATTGAACTCCTTAGAGTGAAGGAGGTAGGTAACAACTTGATGAAAACCTTGCTCAATGAGCCACTAGTTATCACCAGTGGCTTGAGCAACCAAAGACTTCAAACCTTCCTTCTCTTCTTCGAAGGCCCTCTGCTGAACATCCAAGGCTTCCCTATCAGCCTTCAGTTTCAGTCGATCAGCCTCAAAACTTTTCTTAAGGTCGTTCATCTCAATCTCATGTCTCTTTGTCAACTCTCTAACCTTCTTCGCCCAAGCCTCCTCCATCTTTGAGAACCCTTCAACCTCCTTCTTCATTGCAGCCATAGAGGCTTTCATCTTGTCCTTCTTCTTGGAAGCTTCTTCGTTCTCCTACATACCCTTTGTAAAACGAGTAACACCTTCAGCCAAAAGGGCCGAAAGGTTGCAGGAGTTTAGCATCAATTTTGAAATAAAGTGATCAGCTTCCATCTTAGAAATTGCACTCCGAACACCAGGAGGAGCAAAATGGTCTAATACCCCAGCACAAACAGCTGGATCCTTGAAGCTAACCCCAACCTTCACATCCCAGTTGGGAACATAAACCTCTTCAGCTTCAGGACCCTCCAAGCTTTCAACGCTCTTGCCCGATGAACCCTGGATGGTAGGAGTGGAACCTTTCTTAACTAGCTTCTTCTTCTTCCCAGAAACAACCAACTCTTTTTCCTTACCCTTTCCCACATCAACTTCAAGAACCTGTTTCGCCGACACCTCAATATCATCGCTAATGTCAATGGCCTCAGAGCCAGAAGGTTGATCATCACCTTTCAAGCGACGGTTTGAACGACGAACAGAAGCCTTGACACCCGGAGCCTTCGTAAAACCTTTAACATTGGGAACGTTAACATAGCCAGAACCCTCGAACCTATGCTCGGATCCCCTAACAATCACATCTTCACCTGGAGTAGCAGCAACATCCCCAAAAGCAACATCAGAAGTATCATCACTTTTGATAAAATCAAGTTCAGACATAACTACAAAATAAACAAAAATAAAATATATAAGCAAGCAAAAATAAGAACATAATAGCACAACAAGACAAATGCATACCCTGCCCATCTCTCATAAGCACCGGATCTCGATCACGTTTATCCCATAACTTACTAAGACCCAACAACACCAGTAAGTGCTCAGGAAAGGGACGAAGCCTTGAAGGGCACTCCCTAAGAGTATCAAAAAAACGGGTATTTATCTCGGAAGCAGAGGGTTCAGGCTCATTTAAAACGGCATTCGGATGCCTCAAAACAAGCTTAAAAGGAAAAATTTCATCAGAAACCCAGAAAAATCGGTCTTTCCAAACACCAAGACTAGAAACCATAGATGAAGTTAAACAGGTATCAACCTGAGATATCTCGAACGTAAACCAGTCACCATTCTTGGCCAACTGGAAAAAGCGACGGAAAGATAAAAGAGTTAGATCATATCCAGAAGCCCAGCACAGAACTTCAAAGTGCAAAACCCTAGCCAGACCCTGAGGGTGAATCTGGCCAAAGGATATGCGATAATACTCTAAGACGTTCAAAACAAAGTTCGAAAAGGGGTGACGAAGGTTCGAAAACTCAAAATGGCGACAATAAAGGGCAATGGAACCAGGGGGACACTTATCAATCGAAACATCACAAGCCGGTGCAACCGGTTTAAACTTCATCCCAATCCCCCATTCCATACAAAAATTCTCTACTTCCTCTTGAGTTAATCGAGAAAAACGATTTCGCTAGATCTTTACGAGCACCCATGCTATAAGAAAATAACCAAAAAATATGAAACCGGAGAAAAGGAAAGAAAACTTGAGAGGAAACTATGGCAAATGATGGTTCTCTTCTAAAAAGTTAATGAAAATTAATGAGAAGGAAACGTTATAATTACACAAAGGTCATTTAAAAAACTGCCGCCTGACATAAAGAAAACTGCCAGAGGTCATATCAACTGTTTTGTCAAAATTCAAAAATCAAAAATCTCAACCGTTTTCAACCTTTCAAGCTTTGAAGCCTTGAAGCCTTTAAGCAAAATAAAATACATGTACAAAAAGTCAGAAGTATTCGTGCTTACACCCAAAAACCTCTGACTTGGGGGGGCTGATGACGGGGGTAGCTCGAACCTCAATAAAATGACTAAGAATACATGACAGCTTGAAGGGTTCAAAGGTTCAAAGGTTTATAACCCGGGAACTGAGTTAAGGCAGCACGTGTATAGTAATCAATCATGTCGCTGATTACTTAAACAACTCTCCCAGCCGTAAAAGTAGAATGAGTACACAGAGTGTAGTCTTTTATCCGCAGGTCCAAACTCTTCAACCCCTAAAAGGGTAAGTCCTCCACTGCAAACATGGTTTACTAGTCCAAGGTTTTCTCTTTGAGCGATACCTTCCTCTATAAAATGACACTTCATTTAGTGCTAGAGGACATTCCGATCAGCTCTGATTCCCGTGGGATCTCTGGTCTTTCTTCTCGAGCACTTGCTTCATGCAAGTCTTCTCTATTCACAAACAACAAATCATAACTAGTGAAGCTCTCTCCACGTCTTGCAAATGTGGGGGGGACCCCACGACCTGCGTTAGGCAAACCGGAACCCTTTAAGCCTTTTGCCTAACCAGCCTAGCTACTATCAGCGGTCTAGTATTTGTTGCATCAAACACAACCCATTATAACTAAAGCTAACTTTTAACTCAAAACTTGTTTACTTAACCGTATTGCTTGCTTATTTTTATTTTTATTTAGATAACAACCGAAACGATCTAATATACCATATACCTGATTACAGTTACATCTTTATCAGTATCCTCCTACAACTCCGTCGCGAGACACGAGCTCAATCAATAGTTTATAAACAAAGTTAACGCTAAAGACTAATTGTGAGGATCGGTATCTTTCATTCAGCTTGTCTTAGAATGTTAAAACAAAAATAAATAAATAAATAAAAACCTTATAATACTTATAAATAAAGAACAAAAAACTATATTGTGCAAACGAATAATTTCTTTTTTTCACATAATTGCTTATACGTTTCCAGCAATTATTAAGCAACAGACATATTATTAAGGGGCTGTTTGGCTAAGCTTTTCAAAACTACTTATTTGCTTATTTGCTTTTCTGAAAAGCAAATAAGTCAATAAGCTGTTTTGAAAATCTTTAAAATGGAGCTTTTCAAAATGACTTATTTGCTTATTTGCTTTTCAGAAAAATAAATAAGCAAATAAGTCATTTTAAAAAGCTTAGCCAAACAGCCCCTAAGTCCAACTACGAAAAACTATAATTATTCAAAATAAATCCTTACAGATGGAATTTATCGAAATGTTATTTTATTGGCGATAATTGGTAAGAAGAATATCCAAGAGGATATAACTGGTTGTTGTGTATGGTAGCCAATTCAGGATTTCGTGTGTACAATTCACAACCACACAATAAGGAGGACAAGAAAGCATGGATACAACCATATGACAAATTATAACAAGTTGACTTTGAAGGAGTAAACGACACGAATCGTTTCTGAGATATTCATGATATGTTTGTGTAAAACTTAAATCGAACCGATCTTAAACGTTATCGTGTATAAATTAAAGTTCATTTACATAAATGAGCTCAGTCTAGCTAAGATTGATATAATGAACTTGATACGTTTCACGAAAGACCTTATTATTCATATAAATATTGTAATATTTATTTTGTATAACATAATATATATTTACAATGGTCAATGAACAATATATATATATATATATATAGTTATAATAACCATTGGGTGTCAGCCCAATGGCCACCTGCCCGCATTCTAACCCGGAGGTGGCGGGTTCGAGTCCTATGGCTCGCTCCCAATGCCCCTACGGTAGCGGATTTACCCCCCAGACTCAGGCTTGCAGGGTGGCGGTCTGCGAGGTGGTATCACCTCGGCGGTTGGGAGGACCGTGGAACCCCCCCCCCCCCCCCCCTATATATAGTTATAATAAAAATAACTGAACAGGTAATGTCATATATAATTATTATTATTATAATTATATTTAACATTATACATGCATATAATTTCTTTTTAAACATAGGCAACAAGTGAAACTCCAGGTTTTTAATTTCTTAGATGGCAAACTCGGGCTATAAAGATAAAGCTCTTACAATACTCAATATGAATATACCACAATACTCATAAATATCTAAAATACCCTTCATCACAATTAAATCCAGAAAATCATCTTCACAAGAAGAGAGAATCTTATAAACTAAAACTGAATCCTTTGTTTTATATGCAATCACATTACATCAAGCAAAAAAAAAAAAAAAAAACTATATTTTTTTTTCTCAAAATCATTAGAGAATAAAAGTGAAAACAATACATCAAACATAAACAGATGCAAATCATTTTGTATATATAATTGCCAATTTACCACCATCCATAAACAACATGGGTGTACTTATCTTTAATCCACCTGAAACTCTTCCTAAAAGACCCTTTGACTTTTCCTTCAACAGAGTAGACTTTATAGCTTGCAACTCTCTTCTTCCTTTGGAACTCAGGATCATTAAAACTCCATGATTTTGTAGTTGACTTTTGTTTCTTGAAGTCAACATCTCTACCAGTGCCTGCAACAACAAGATCCATATTGGTTCTTGGCGGTGGACCATAAGAAACACTATAAGACCTCAAATTATAAGGTTGTTTTCAAAGTTGGATCTTCCTTGGTCCTATCCCACCATGGTATCTCTATTTGCACATCTCTGTCATCACTGTAATTGTATGATCTTGATATTGATCTTGATCTGTAATCTTCCATGGAGGTTTTGAGAATAAAGAGATATTTAGATGTTTGAAAAAGCTGGAATCTGTGAGAGTTTTATTGAGCTTTTGGGTTTGAAATTGATATTTGAAGAATCTAGTGTCTCATGTGTGTTTGAAAAGTTCTACAACAATAATGGAAAAATAAAGTAGAGACGATATGCTGGACCAGTCAAATGACAGTCTAGTCTTATTGGGGGAGATGTATTTTTTTCATCAGAAACATGTGTATATATATATATTTTTTGAACGGCTAACTGCTTTCCAACCCACCCTTTCGGAGCTATGTTCAAAGGCCGACTATTTGATCACCGCTAGAAAGCGTAGCACACCCCTGATGCGCAGAAACCCCGTGGAATAGGCAAAACTGCCCCCCCCCCCCCCCCCCCCGGGACTCGAACTCGGATAAAACCCCGGGCCAAGCCTTCACCGAGATGGAAACAACCACTATGCGATATTTTTCTCATCAGAAACATGTTTATATATTATTATTTTCTGATTTCTGATGTATTTTCTCATCAGAAACATGTTTGTATTAAATTAATTTTTTTTTAATTTTTGACCCATTGCCCAAAATTAATCCAAACTTGAAAAATTTATTGAGTGAAGTATAGTTTCAGTCTCCCTGGAGCCCAATCACAGGTTCAACCCACATTTCAAAAAATTCAACAATTCAATCCCTGTGGTTGTAATTGCTCGCAATCAAGTCCCTGGTGTTAAATGGTCGTCTGAATATATGTGAAAAGATTAAAATACCATACCTAACATATTCCCTCCAATTCAAAAGTAATTCCTAAATCTAGTAATTAAAAACAGATGGCAATTAATCCCCCAATATAATTCCTAATGATGTTACAAATAACAATTGATTAACAACTGAATCTAAATTTCAATTTAGGTTGGGTTTGACTTTAGATATTTAACTAGGTTTGACCCTTAGAAGTTGCATTGGGTGTGACTTATCGAACTTGAAGTAGACTAATCCTATGCTCCATGCACCTTTATCCAACAAACATTGCTGCATACAATAGACTAATCCTATGCTCCTTGCACCCTTATCAAACAAACAATATCATCAACTTAAATTATCCTATAAACCAGCAAAAGGCTTATGTGCAGCAAACATCTCATGGTGAAATCCATGTACACTGATGTCATTTGATCCTAAGCACATCAAACTAACAACTTAAACAAATATCTCAGACAAACAATACCATCAACTTAAATTATACTCAGTGTCTTGTGACCTTAATCACATCAAAGTCAAAGTCAAATGCTTCATTTGATCCTAATGTGCAAACATCTCAATGTGAAATCCATGTACACTGATGTGTAGCAGCCAACATTTCATGGTGAAAGCCTTTGCTGCGCATACAATACCTAATGTGCACCAGCAAAAGTAATTTGATTCTAATGTGCAGTAGTGAAAGTCATTTGATCCTAAGCACATCAAAGTTATTTGAACATAAGCCAACTGTTTTAACATGATATTGACACCCAAACACAGTTAATCAAATGCTACAATTGATCCTTAACACATCAAAGTAATATTGATCCTAAACACAGTTAAGTAGCAGGCAAAGTCAAAGTAATATTGATCATAAACACAGTGCAGTAACAGTCAAAGGAAAAGTTATTTGATCTTAAAATTAGTTTAATAACTTCAAATAAAACACAGTTTAATAAGGCTCATTAACAGTTAAATATCAACACTAAAGACCACCATTCATACACAATAGTTTAATATCATCCTAATGATCATACATACATACCAGTTAGATAACAATACAAGGGTAATCCTGATTATTAACTTCAAAAACCCAAAAATATCAGTGGCCAAAATAAGCCTTTTACACTGTTATACATAAGCTAATAGTTAAGCATCCTATGTACACCCATTTAAGCCCCCCGTCTTTATGCTCGATAGCTAAAACAGATTCAATCCTGAACCCCCTTCCTGTCCTCAGCAGGACCCAATATTGGATTCGGATAAGGCGTCGAGTGACCTGCACCCTAATTCCAACAACAATTCCATTAAACAAATACAAGATTTCAGATTATATACATGACACACATCAAGAAAATCAACGATTTTGAGTAAAATTAACACAATGTCATACCAACAACGTGGAAAGTAAACAAAATGATAGCGTATTGGCGCATTTTCAGGACGATCGCAACTGGATGGCCGGAGAAGGAAGATGACCGGAGCTGTTGTTGATGTCAGGGAGGGTTTGGGAGATAAAAGGATTAAATATAGCTTCTACAGGAAGATGGGGGATTAAAAAAAGTGTTGAAGTTGTCAACTTTGGTTGAAATAACCATATTGCCCTTCACATCGTTAAATAATTCAACGGTCAACTAATGGCCTTTTGTACCAGGGACTTGATTGAGAGCAATTAACAACCACAAGGACTGGACTATTAAATTTTTTGAAATGAGGGCTGAACCAGTGATTGGATGTAAACCCCAAGGCAGAAACTGTACTTTACTCAAATTCTTCTAACAATTTTAACTTATAAGAAATTGGCCCCCATCAGTTCTTCTCTAACGGCCCCAATTAGTTTTTTTGCTGACGTGGCATAAACCTAATTGTTGGCTAATGTGGTTGCTTATGTATATGCTTATGTGGCATAAACTTAGTTATTGGATTTTTCCTAACTTTCACCACCGCCATCAACAACCACCGCCATTAGCCGCCACCACTACCACCATCAACAACCACCACCATCAGTTGCCACTACCACCACCATCAACTGCTACTACCACCACCATCAACAACCACCACCACCATCAGCCATCACCACCATAAACAACCACCATCACGGCGGCTGATGGTGGTGGTGGTGGTGGTGGTGGCGTCTGATGATGGTGATGGTGGTAGCGCCTAATGGTAGTGGTTGTTGATGGTTGTGGTGAAAGTTAGGATTATTAAAATCCAATAACTAGGTTTATGCCACATAAGCAACCACATCAACGAATAACTAGGTTTATGCCACTTCAGTAAAAAAGTTAACCGGGTTATATCCTAGTTAGTTGATATGCACTAAATGCAAGATATAAATTATATCAAATAAGGTATAAAAACAACCCTTTTTAGTATTAATGTTGGAAAAAGTGCGTTTATTTGTATACTTTTGATTTTCAGGATTAAAAGAGCTTAAATGTATAAAAGGAACAAATTAACGACAAAAACCAGCATGAATACAAAGGAAGGGAAGTTAATACAATATACCAACCCTCCGAGCTTTACCCAAGACCAAGAACAACAAATCAGAAGCTAGCACAGGCTATGCCTGCCGGGCATGGGGTCGTGCCCCACCCAAGATTCTATGAAGAAGAAGAAGACAAACAAAAGCAGACAAGGGACACTAGGTCATGTCTCATGGACACGGGCCGTGGTCAACTCTCAGATTCGCAAATCTTGGATCGTACAACAAATCGTACAACTCTCAGATTGGAACATCGCTCACGAGGTGATTAATCCAACCAGGTGGGACGAAATACCCCCGTAACCTCCAATCAACGCCCACTTCGAGGTTTCGATAAACCCCGCTCTTCCCCTACAAGAGGAGGTCGATGATGAACCCTTTATCTTCCTACCAAGGAGATTGAGGAGATACTCAACGACCATTGAAGGAGCATTCCTGGAGAATAGCTAAAAGCCCTCGGTTTTTGAAAACTAGTTTTGATTTTTGCTAATCTTTCATAGATTTATCTAGCGGAAAGCTATTTGGGTTAAAAAAATTTCTCATAGAGTATCCACCAATTATCTATCTATCTTAAGATTTAAATTTCTCTTGTTTTTTTCTTTTTAGTTGTAAGATGGATGAATGGAATGAAATTAAGTGTGATAAAAACAAAGTGTGCAGAAATGTGGAAAATGGTCAAAGGAAGTTGAAACAGGACCCCATGCACAAAAACAGATGTCTCCCGACGCAAAATCTTCAAAACAGTAAGTGCATCACGGGGCCGTGTAAGGTAAGCACTCCCCTGTGCCTCAAGTTTGCAAAAATAATCTTGATTCTAGAACCTTCACACGGGGCTGTGTCCTATAGGCATGCCCCCATGTTTGTCTTCTGGATAATTTTGTTACTGGCACTTTTGATATGGGGCCGTGTCCCCAAAACACTCCCCCGAGTCTGGTGTCTGATTTTTGAAAAAAAAATTGTTTTTTAACCCACATTTACACATTTTATCAAATCTAACCAATTTTGGACACATTGAGGACAATGTGTAATTTAAGTGGGTGGAGGGGGGACTTGAATTTGTTTGTCCTAAAACAAGCCTTACACAAAACTCTACTTGGAACCGCTAAAACACCCTAAATCTTTTTCAAAAATATTTTTTTTAGTTTGTTTTGTCTTGTTTATAGTTTAAGTTAGAAAACCAAGTTTTAAAAGTTCAAGTTTTTTTACAATGTACAATTGATAGCGCCGTGATAAAAAAGAACCATATAAGAAAAATTCATATAAAGGCATGGCAATATTTTTTAAATTTGATTGTGTATATATATATTTTCACAATTTTACCCCTTTTCCATAAAATTGTGAGTTTGGAGCCTTTACTGAGCATTAAATATCATATCCCAACTAAATGCTCATTTTTCATTTCTTGTGTGTATAGCCCATGCGGTTCTTACGAATCTGGAACTTGACAAGACAATGTCCTTATTGACTAATCCAAGTAAGTATATGATTAAGGCATTAGGACCATAAACCCTTTTTCTTTTTCAACCTTGTTTTCTATTTTATCGCTCCACAAAAACTTCCCTTAGTCAACCCCTTTGAGGCTAAACCTTTCATTTCAAAACCCGCAAAACGCCATCACCCAAAAACCATCTTTTTACTTTTACACCATTTTATTTTAGTAAAATTCGATTCTTTTGAAATGCGCAATGTGACTTAATTTTATTCATATAAAAAATAGAATCTCTAGTGGCTTTAAGTAAATAAGCAAACTTATTGCTTATAAGCATTTAGTTGGTACCTAAGTCACAAATAAATTTTCAAAAGAAAACCGACATTTTACGCCTTTAGCCATTTTTCAAATAAAACTACCCTACCCTTAACAAAAAACCTACCCTTTCAAAGTACTCTTGATATTTAAAAAGATTAAGTTAAAAGGGAGGAGGTTTGATTACTTGTCAAGCATATGGTAGGTGTAAGTTCCATACCGTGACCAAGCATTTCACTTATACATCTTCGGCCGAGTGTGAGTGATCACTTGTGAGGTATGTGAATTTGTAAATAGCTAAATGAAATTTTAAAAGACATGTTATGCCCAAAAATATTTATTTTTCTTAAAAAGTTCTAAATAAATCATGTCGAATAAGATTGTAACTAAAATAAAAACAAGAATAAAAAGAACTTGGATTGTCGACTCTCTACAAACAAGACCCGAAAACTTTTCTTCTACCAATTCCATTTGGGTGTGTAAGCAATATTAAAGAGTTTTGCTTGAGGACAAGCAAATATTCAAGTGTGGGGGTATTTGATATGCACCAAATGCAACATATAAATTATATCAAATTAGGTATAAAAACAAACATTTTTATTACTAATGTTGGAAAAAGTGTGTTTCTTTGTATACTTTGGATTTTCAGGACTAAAAGAGATTAAAGTACAAAAGGAACATATTAACGGCAAAAACCAGCATGAATACAAAGGAAGGGAAGTTGATAGAATATACCAACCCTCTGAGCTTCACCCCAAGACCAAGTACAACAAATCAGAAGCAAAGCAAGGGTCGTGCCTGCCGGCCATGGGGCCGTGTGTAACGCTTCGCATATTCGTACTTTCCCTATTTAGAAAGTATTGTTGTAAATTCTATTTCTGGAAAGTTGTACTCATGAAAGGAAGGAAAACACCTTTCGCATGAAAGGCAACCTCTCATGCAAAAGGGCCCTGTCGTCCCAAACATCCTCTCGACCGAAAGACCTATAAATAGGCGTACTACTTCACTCATTTTACTTGATCACTCACTCAGACACTCTCTCAAACGCTCTGAAGTTCCTTTCATGACCAGAGGCTTTCGGTATCGATTTTCTTGAATTTACCATTCATTTCTTTACATTTCTTGCATTTTAATTCCATTTCTTTGACTTTCTTTACAAAACTTTTGGTTTGATTATATCTCATGGACGGATTTCACAAGTTTGCTTGGGCAAACTGATATTGAATCCTCACCACATATAAGATTCAAATCAAGATTTACAAACCTTGATGTTTTTACAACTTATTCATACCTTCCATTTTAATTTCAATACAAACTTGGTGGAATCTAGTACTCATCAGCCCTCAACTCGATTCATAGTTAAGGTTTTGCATTATGGTTAATTTTCACCAGGAAATGATCTGTTTGAGATAGATCAAACAAACATTTGCAACAAACTGACACCTTTCGCACGAAAGGCACCACCTCTCGTGCGAGAGGGCATCCCTTTCGCACGTACGGGAACTGTTTTTATGTGTTTTGTTTTCGATTTCATTTTTGTTTGATGTCAGTTCATCAGTGATGGACACCAAACAGTTTGCTAGTCATAAAGTAGTCCAGCCTCCAACACTTGGTTCACTCTTCCCATGTTGCGTTGGCACACCTGGATTGTCCTTACTTGACTGTTTGGACTATTTTACCTTCTATTTTCATTTGTATAATAATTACTACCACAATTTTGTGTTAAAACAGTTTACAATTAAAATTTTGTCCACAAGTCCGCGTTTAAGCAGTCCTATCGCACGAAAGGGCCCCTTTCGCACGAAAGGTTCTGTTACTCGTTTTGTTTCATTCTTTTCATATTTTAAAGTCAGATCCGAACCTTTTCGCATTAGAAACACTCACACCTAGTTTACCCATTTCAGGGTGACTTCATGTACCAGCTCCCGTCTAATCCACTCTTGGTTTTCGTGGAAATCTATGCAAAACTGTGAGTATACTCGATCCCTTTTTCATTTTATACACTTTGGGTGAAATACGTACATTTATATAAAAACATGCAACATTATTAAATATGTCTATCAATCACACTCTATCCACTATTAAACATGAAAGTTATTATACTTGTTTATCTCATATGCTATGTTTACATGTGTTTTTATTCTCATTAACTTTGCAAGCCTACCATAACAATTATAGCGCTATAGGATTAACGCCCCGCTCGTATTCTTGTAGTATTGTTAAGTAAACACCATTACACCCTCTTCGTTTCGACGATGTTATGTAATCACGATTGCGTTAAACTCTGGTTTGACATATAGCTTACACTAGTACATGTAGGATCGTTTTGCGACCTATATGAGTCGTTCGGAGTCAAAACTAAGCTGTTTGAAAGGCGGAAACAGTCAAACAACTGAGAATCAGTGATAAAATGGTGTAGAAACAGAGATTTATACTTAATACAGGTTTTTCATTGATATTCAACTTGATTACATGGTGAAAATTGGGCAGCACTTCGTTACACAGTCACCTATTTCGTACCAAATGAAAAACCAACATCTCCTATTTATCGGCAGATGATTTCGCACGAAATGGCAACATGCTATTTCGTACGAGATAGCAAACTTTGATTTCGTACGAAATAGCCAAATGCTATTTCGTTCGAAATGACTTTCAGAACACATAAAATTACATATTTGACACTTTTAACCTTAATATAAGCTACCGACATGACCTAGACTGTAGACGTAGGCTATAGACATTATGCACCAACAAACTCCCCCTTGGATATTGCCGGAGTCTTCAGTCAGGTCTTCAACACTTGCTTTACAGTGACTTAAACTTTTCTTCCCTTGGCTTAGGCTTTCTCATCAACAGCTTTCTAAGCTTTTCATTCTCTTCAACCTTTTTCTTTTCCTCTGCAGCCATTCTTTGTACAACAGTATGCCTTAGCATGTTATCTCTTTCTTCACGAGCTTTCCTTTCTTTCTCAGCCTTTCGAGCCTCTTCTTTCTCAATCT
This sequence comes from Helianthus tuberosus, assembly GCA_030545235.1. Taxonomy (NCBI): domain Eukaryota; kingdom Viridiplantae; phylum Streptophyta; class Magnoliopsida; order Asterales; family Asteraceae; genus Helianthus; species Helianthus tuberosus. The sequence goes on from CM060363.1 coordinate 135,982,571, forward strand.
TTCGCCACTTAGACGACTATTTACTCTCAGCATTGATTCCTTTCTGGAAGCATATAGATACAACCTTCTGAAACTGCATTGCTTAGTCTCTATCTTCAGCTTTAAACCCAATCTTGTTAACAAACAAACACTCTATGTCTTTTGTAGAGCAATTAACCAACCACAAAGGATCATACACAGAGATGTATCTGACTTCATTTTCAACTCTGTAGGTGATCACAACCTCATTTGTCAAACAGCTGTACACCCAATACAAGAAACCTGTATGGAAGTCCTGCTCCATTTTTGGCACATGATTTTTTTTATCACTTTGGCTTCTTTATCTGCAAGATTGTTTCTTCAGCACCTGTTTCTGGATTCACTCTCTTCACTTTCTTTGGATAGTGAGGTTTCCAGTGTTTGAACCCTTTGAAAGCTTCATACTTCATTAAACCCCAAATAGGTACATTATGTTTTCTGACAGGATAGTTCAAAGTTCTGACCTTTGGCAACTCTTCAACATCCCACCATGGTAAAGACATGATATCCTGAATATACTCAAAGTACTGCATGCCATACTCTCTTCTGATTGCATACACGTTCACTTGTGGCAAGAATCCCCAACTGATAATGTCACAAAGTGATACTTCTCTATCTCTCTTATAAAACTTCAATGGACGTTTGAATTTTCTTTCAGTACTTTTTCTAAACCACTTCTTCCTTTCTTCACGACTTTCATCTTTTTGTCGTCCCATCAAAATTCTTGTTTTTCAAACACTCTTCAACTTTCCTTCTTAATTCATCAATGTTCTCTTGACTGAAAAATTCAACCAGCGTTGGAAAGTTGGAAGTATCTACATTCACACTTTCTTCATCGCTGCAGTCTTCAACCTCAACCTGTCATAGATATCAGCTTCCTCCACATACTTATACTGATACTCGGGTTGCTGATTGATGTCGAAATCATTCAATTCTTCTTCAAAGTCAAACTTGAAGTTATTTTCATCAACATGAGTTAACTTGAGGTACTCATCCAGAGTATATGTATGCCTGATTTCCCCTTCCTCTACATCAGGTTCAATACACAAAATCAACTTTTCAACTTCGTCAACGTTCTGATCATCAACATTCTCCCCCTCAACGTCAGCATTATCTGGTTCTTCATTTGCAACGTCATGAAGATAATCATCGACTTTATCTTCATTCGAAGCTTCATTAACTTTAATACCAGAAGTACCCTGATCGTCATCATCTCCAACATCATCACTATGACTACTCGCAGAAAACACATCATCTGCATCATTTTTTTCAACTTCATCATCTTCCTCTTCTTCATCATCTTCCTCAACATCTTCCTCATCATCAATAACATTAGCAATTAACACGTCTTCCTCAAAAATGCCAGAAACAGCAGATATAGGACGGGGATTTTGAACAGGTGATTCAGGTATAGTTGAAGGAACAATTGCTCTCTCAGTGACTTCAGAAACACCTTCAATACCTTTACCCTTATTTTTCATCTCAGCATCAATTGCATCTTGACGACGAGCTCTCACTTTTTCAACTTCAATTTCTTCAAACTTTTGCTCAACAGGATTTCCAAGCAAATTTTCTAACACTTTGTTTATCATATACATCTCGTGTTCTTTCTTTGCATTGGCAGCTTCTAGCTCTTTGTTCTTTAACTTGAAATACTTGTTCTGTTCATCTCTACGAGCCTTTTCATCTTCCAACTCTGCAATTCTCACTTTCATAATATCAATTTCAGCCTGATCAACTTCAACTTTCTTTAATAATGAGGAATTTTCAGCTTCCACAGTCTTTACACGTTTTTCAAGTTTCTTCTCACGATCTACAAACTTTTTGTTCTCAACCAATACTTCTTCCATTTTCTTTTCCAACTTCTTTACCTGCTCATCATTCGCAAAACCGAAATCTCCAATATCATCAAGAGGAATATTTACTGGAACATGAGGAAAATCTCTGTTTCCAGAAGATCCAGGAGTGGTTTGAACAGGAGGTCGTGTGGTTGGTGGTGTTTGGAAAATTTGCTGTGCAGTAACAACAGGTTGTTCATGTGGTGGTGTAGCAATATGAATTTGTGATAAAGATTGTGGTGATGGTTGATGTGGTGGTGATAAATGTGGTGATTGAGGTGGTGTAGGTTGTTTTGGAGGTCATTGATGTGTTGATTGAGGTGGTGATGGTTCAGGTGGTGGTGATGGTGGTTGACTCGATTTTTGTTTTGATGCACGTTTAGGATCCAGTCTGATTGTCAATTTTCTTCTGGCTACTTTAGGAGATACAACACTTTTCCTTGCACTCGCCTTCTTCCTACCACCAGATGATGGAGGTGTTTGAGATTCTAGAACATGTTCAGGAGATGGATTGTACAATTCATCATCTTTATCCTCTCTCCTTTTTCTCTTTAGCTGCTTTTCTTTCTCTATTTCAGCCTGAATTTCTTTTGCACGTTCATTATCCTCAATTTCTTCTTCAGATGAGCTTGATGAACTTTTATCTGTATCATCATCTTCAATCTCTCCAGCTGCTTTAGCTGATTCACTAGCTTTAAAACTTTCTTTAAGAAACGATCAGATTCAGGAGATAAACGGACTTGATCTCTTCAACATCACCTTCTGGTTCAGCTTCCTCTGGTTCATCGACCAGCAATGTCTCAACACCTTTCTTTTGACTCTTTTGCTTAGGTTGTGAAGATGAACCTTCCTCAACTTGTACTTTCGGAGTTGTCTTTCTACTCCTTTGCTTTTTCTCTTCCTTTAAAAACCATTCATTTCTTGTTTCTTTGAAATTTTCAAGTATTTTCAACTCATCTGCATAACTCTTTTCTTTCATTTCTTTGTCATTCCTCCACTTTTGATGATCAACCGGATCTGGATCTTGGTAATTTTTGTCTTTGATGATCCCAAAGAATTCAACTTTTGTCTTTGGCTCCGGATGATTTTTGTGATATCTGGCCAGTACTTTCAGCATTTCATTATCCATGTGGAACAACACCAACAAATCATTGTTTTCATCTTTCTCCAAACTAGGATAAGCATGATCTAACATCATTTGTACAAATCTAGGATAGATCCATGTTTTGCTGCCAGAAGTAATATTCTCTATCATGTAGTGAAAAACAATCTTTGAGAAATTATACTTCTTGTTTAACACAAGTGCAGTCACCATGCGTATTTGATAATCCCGCATCACATCATAACCTCCTTTTCGATGACTGAGAGCATGCAAAACTGAATGTATAAGAAACTTGTAAGGCCTTGAGAAATTTGCTTTTAAATAGTTTGCTTTGTTCAATGGTCCATTATACCCCATCCTTAGCATACATCCCTTCACCATTCTTTCAGGAAACTTTGTCGGAGAATTTTCATCGTTCGAAAAGTTTAACACTTCTCGAACAAGTTGTTCTGTAATGATGATCGGTTTATCTTGGCCATTCAAGCTCACAATCGAATTTATTGTTTTGCTTTCTTCGTCATACTTTGCATTCTTCCAGAAACGTTCAATGTGGGATTAAAAAACAAGATGCTGATTAGTTAAGGCCTTCTGAATAGGTAATCTCTTCATAAACTCCAGAATACTCTTGAATTCAGCCAACTTTGGAATTTTCTCATCATAAACACAACAGATGTTGTGTAATGGATCGAACTGCACATTAGAAGCCTGAAATGTTCAATCAATAACACAATGTTAAACACTTAGAATAATTTTCAAGCAAACATCATTCATGCGAAATGATTTCAAACGGAATAACATTTCAAACAGAATAGCCTGATTTCAAACGAAATCAATTTCAAACGGAATAGCCATTTCGTGTGAATTTTAAACTTTCATCAAAGTGCTATTTCGTACGAAATAGCTTGTCATTTCGTTTGAAAACACAACTATGAACAGTGAATTTTCAGGTGTCCAAAACATGAACTGATGATGAAATTGATTTCCTGGGTTTGTTCTTTGATTAATTCCGAGCACATGGGTCTGTTTTATTTTCAATTTCAACCACAAAATCAACCTAGATCTACATTCAAAGTTTCAGTTCATCTGGGTTTATGCGAAAACAAGTTATCTAGATCAAATTGATACCATAGAACTCATCTACAACACATTCCGAGTTTACAAAGATGATTATTGTTAGTGCATACGTTTGTCGACTTCGTCTTGTATCGAGTCTTATACTAGAATTGATAGATCAGGGCACGTTATATGGGAAATAGGGTAGGTTTTAGATGTATTTGAGGCCATTCCGTTTGAGGAGTGCCAGTCCGTTTGAAGAGTGCCAGTCCGTTTGAAGAGTGCCAAAAGTTTGAAGCATGCCATTCCGTTTTGAAGCATGTCATGCCACTTTCAAACGGAAGGGCTTGGCCTATAAATACTCTTCAAACGAATTCATTTGTAATGTTTTTAATTCCGACGCCGAGGTGCTGTCGAGGTGTCTCTAGCTTGTAAATTGTTCAGAGATCAATATACGAGACATTTAATAGTGAATCCAAGCTAAACGAAGACCGAATCAATGAATTCCGCCTCTGATTTTGTCTGAGCACTCTTCTGATCGACTCGTTAGGTCGTTTCACGATCCTACAAGTGGTATCAGAGCTCAGGAGGAAGAGTTCTTACCGTTTAGCTCGTTTTCGCTAGCAAATTCTGATTTTCTACACCTTCTTTCAAAATTGAACAATTTTTCACGGTTAAAATCGGCTAAAACTTTCACAATGTGTGCGTAATTGTGTTTTAACAAACCCTTGAGAATATTAGACCTAAATTCAAAGTAAAACTGGTAAAAATGGCTTGAAAACTGGTGTCCGTTTGAACGAAGCAGCAACATTCCGTTTGAAACTGGACTGACCGTTTGAAAATACATGGTATTCTGTTTGAAATCGACCGTTCCGTTTGAACAGACCGTTTGAAACTGTCTATTCCGTTTGAAATTGACCATTTCCGTTTGAAGTTGACCCTATTACGTTTGAATTTGATCCTATTACGTTTGAAATTGGTATTTCCGTTTGAGGGTGTGACCGTTTGAAACGTTATTCCTTTTGAATGTATTTTGTGTAAAAAAGTCAAATTCACGTGAAAGTTGTTCAGGTCATTCAAAAACGTGTCAGTTTGCATATGATGTGTCAGTACATCAATTAAAATCATTGCATGTGATTTTGGGGTGTAGACATATTTTATAAAATCAGATCCACTAGCCGACCCATCATTTGTTTTGTAGTTGGCCCATGTGCATTATTAATAATATAGATATACATTGAAAGGTGTCAGCTAAGTGGGATTGGAATTTGCAATTACATGTGATCTTTAAATCTACAATCATAAATTGTTTAAGTTCATGTGATTCTCGGTTTGATATTCAATAGTTTTGCTAATTGCACATGTGATCTGACTAGTTAGTTTGAGGTCCAATCGATTTGTTTTGAGTATTAATATTGATCAGTCGTGACTGTTGATCCTTCAAGACTAATCGGCCCAATCAAAGCTAATTGTTACTTGACGTTGTCGGCTATCAACTTTTGTACATGTGCTAGTTTCGGCCCAATCAACATTTAAAGTGAAACATTTGACATCAAAACATGGATTTTGAAGAATTATTGGTATATATGAATTATGAATCACAGCAGTATATTCCGATAAAGCAAGAAGGAGAAACAGTCTCAGCAAAAGAAGTTGTTGAAAAAGTTCCGGTTTTTGATCATCCGTCTAATGAAGAGGGTGACAAGTATGAAGAAGAAATCCAAAGACTTGAAAATCTTAAACAACAACTTCCATCTGATCAACGTAGTGGAAAGTTATTTTATGCCGATAAAATTGAAACATTAAGAGAAAAACAAGATGCAAAAAGAAAGAATCAAAAGGCAGTTATTGTTAAAAAAGAGATCAGAGCTGAGAAAGAAGTAAAAACAACAACAACAGAAAAGCAAATCAAACCTAGTGTGAAAAGGCAGGATGAACAAATTCCAGTTATCAAGGTTGAGAAAGTAGAATCTGAAAAACCTGTATCTGTGAAACCTGAACCAGAGTTAAAGAAAGAGGTTGAAGAAGACGCACCTATCTTTGATCATTCATCAGAAGAAGAGAGTAAGGATGAAAGTGTTCATGAGGAAAAGAAACAGGTTGAAAATATTTCAGCTTTAAAGGTTGAGACAAAAGCTGATGATAAACAGATTCTTGTTTTGCTGAAAAATTGTGAGAAGTTGACATTTGAAAATGACAAACTCTTGAAGGAGGTTGAGAGTTTGTCATTAGAAAACAAAAATCTTAAAAAATCAGAAAATGTTTTGAAAAATCAAATACAAAATTTAGAAAATGAAAAAGTAAAAATTGAGAAAGATTTTCAAAGTCAAATAAAAATTTTAGAAGATGAGAGAGATTTGTTTGGTAAAAACAATCTTGAAAAACAAATCGCAATCAATTCTCATCTTGAAAAGATTATTCGACTTGAAAAGGAAGCAGAATGTGCTCAAAAGAAAATCAAAGAGTTAGAAGGTAAAATCAGGGAATGGGAAGAAAAGTTGAAGGTTTTTGTGAACACTTCAGCTATTCCCTGCCCAAAACCTGTTAATTCAGTTCCAATAAGTGACGATGTCACAAACTATGATAAAGTCATAGTTGAAGATTGCGATGAAAAATCTGATGATAAAAACGAAAAAATTAAAAAAAAAGGATTTGTTTTTGAAATTAAAAGAAAAGTTTCAAGAAACTGTTCCACAATCAACTGAAAAAGGAGAATGCTCTAAGCAAAAACCTTTGAAGAAGAAAGTGGAACAAAAACAAAAAGAGAAAATTTTGAAAAATGTTCAAAAAGAAAATAAAAGTTCATCAGATCAATCATCCAATCGCAATAAAAAATTAAAAAAGTAAAAAATGAAAATTCAAAAATTGTTGGTAATGAGTGGTGCAGGTCGGACCACAGTGCTCAAAAGCCAAATCCAGTAAACAAGAGGAGGAAAGATTATCACCAAGCCAAACAGTGCTTTGATCTAAATGTTTGGACTGAAAATGGTGACTGGTACGATAACAGAGTGTGTTACAGATGCGGCTATCAAGGACACATTGCTGTTAACTGCCAGAGTTGGAGGTTTGAGTCAAGAAGATGCTTTAACTGCAACATTATTGGCCATATTGCTAGAGATTGCTCAATGAGATCAATGAGAATATCGAGGGCTGAATCTCAGAAGCAGGTGAAGAAACCAGTCAATGTCAAGCCCAAAGAACAGAAGGTTCAAGAACCAAAAGTTCAAGAAAAGAAACTGAAGCTTTCTCAGGGGCAAAAAGACAGACTGAGGAAGAAGAGGAAGAAGGCGAAAGAGTATCTCGAGAAGATTTTGTCCTCGGATACAACTGGTAAAACAGATAAAAGTTATGATAAATCGTCTTGCTCTCCAAAGAATGATAAATCTAGCAAAACAGATTCATCAGATACAAATCTGAGGACGAAAGAGGAAAAGAAGAAGAAGAAAGTTGATGGCAATGAATCTATTTCTTCAGAAACAAAGGAGCCACATGTTGGCGATGAATCTGGCTCTTCAAAGTCAGACAAGCCACATTCAGGCAATAATTCTGGTATGGTAAAACCAGAGGAGCCATTTGTTGAGGTAAAAATTGAGAATTATGGTCTAACAATGGATTATGCAAATTTTCCACCATTGTTGAACAAGAATTCAAAAACACCTAAGGACCGTCAGGCTTGGGTGAATCTGTTTAAATGAAAAACCTGACTTGCCGGAGCTTCCAGGTTGGTAAGAGTGAAGCAGTAATCGGCACATTTCTTGAGAAATTTACGAAAAGTGATTTCGACTTACAAGTGGTAAATCAGGGACATTAAATTGTACTTGATTTTCTACAAGTGATGTTTGTGGATTGATCTTAAAAATGGTAGTTTTTACAAGTGGTTAAAAAAAACAAGGTGATGAATGATCCCCATGTTTGAGAAATGACTCACAAAACTTATTTTCTGGAAAAACCATTTTGATTAAAACAAACTTAAGTGTTTTGAAATCACTATGGGAAGATGTTTTGGTGTCAGGGGGAGTTCTGATTGTTTATGCCAAGTGAATGGAGAATTGAAGTAATTCTCATCATGTTGTCACATTTCTTGTACAGTTTGTTTTTAAATTTTCCCAGAAAATCAAAATTGAGACATATTTTGATTTTAGGGGGAGTAAAAATTTTAAAAAATTAGAAAATTTAAAAATTACAAAAAACATTGAAAAAATGAAAAAATGAGTTTTGTTGTCAAAAAAAGGAAATGATAGTAGATCAGTTGGACTGTCACATCATGCTAAAGAAATGGAGAGATAAAATGTGATAAATGATCTTACTAAAGATGTGACGGTAGGCTCAGCTAAACTAGTAGATTTGCGAGAACGATACAAACCTAAAATGAAAAGCCTAGTTCTAGTGGGAAACATGGTCGAAAGCATAGTACTTAGTTTTGTCCTTCTTGATTGTGTGCCTACTCAGTAATCGCTGATTGTCGAAAGACATAAAACTGGTTAAGTTTGTGAACTTTCACAACTTTGCTAAAAAGTCGCTGTGATTGTGCATTTTATTTTGCAAAGATTTAAACTTGTCTTATTTCTTTATTTTGTTTAAGCATTGGACATCCTCTGCGTATACGTGAGTATCAACCTGGTTGTTAATGCCTAAACATTCTGCTTTATTTTCTTTGGTGTTTCGTTTAAGCTTTGGACTTCCTCTGTGTATACGGAAGTATCGACCTGGTGGTTAAAGCCTAAACAACTTCAACTTATTTTTATTTTCTTATTTTGTTTAAACATTGGACTTTCTCTGCGTATACGGAAGTATCGACCTGATTGTTAATGTTTAAACATTCTGCTTTGTTTTCGCACAAATCAGAGTTGATAAAAGTTTAAAGGCATTACTTGAGATAGTGTATTGCATGATGAGGGGATATGCTGAGATCGTGGGGTCCATAAGAATTTAGTGCTATCTAAATATACCTTAAACGTATCGGTAAGCATTTCGAAAGTTTTTAGATTGAGTTTAAGTGGACAACAATATCATCAATCTACGTGAATCGTTTAGAACTGAAAATGTTAAAGCTTAACGGTGCTAGTGATTGGTCACAAAAACTGATATGATCCTCTTACGCAAACTCACAAAAATATTGTTTGTAAATATTTCTTTACTGCATTACATTTCATTTCATAAAAATCCAAAAAGATTTTAGTGTGTTTTAGCATAAAATTTTGAAAAATACAAAAAGATTTTCGACAATTGATGTTGGAGAGCTGATATTCAAAATTTCAAGTGCTGAACACGATGAACAGGGTTGGGTTTGAGTGCTGAATTGAAAAATTTTGATTTAAGAAAGTAGTTGAGATTAGTTAATCAGGGTCATTAATTTGAACTTGATGTAACTATTACGAGTAAGTTTTTCTTATTGATTTAAGTGAAAACTTATGTTTTAGTGAGAAAATGTGTGCATGAGTTGAGCTAAACAGAATTAAAGCCAGGATGTGATCTTATGGTGATAGCTAATTCCAGACAGCGATCCCATCATGATGAAAGGGGGAGTCTGACGAGGTTAGATCCAAAGAGAAGATTCCGGTACATGCTAAGAAAGTAAGAAGACCGATCAAGGTTGAAGAGTCGTCATGTTGAAGACTCTCACTGAAGATTCCGTCAACATTCAAGGGGGAGTCTGTTGGTGCAGTTGTTTGTCGACTTCATCTTCGTTCGAGTCTCAGATTGTGAAAGAGCCCGAAGACTGGTAAAGACTGAAGAATGAGAAGACTTGATACTTCAGACTCGTCAACATCCGAGGGGGAGTCTGTTAGTGCATACGTTTGTCGACTTCGTCTTGTATCGAGTCTTATACTAGAATTGATAGATCAGGGCATGTTATACGGGAAATAGGGTAGGTTTTAGATGTATTTGAGGCCATTCCGTTTGAGGAGTGCCAGTCCGTTTGAAGAGTGCCAGTCCGTTTGAAGAGTGGCAGTCCGTTTGAAGAGTGCCAAAAGTTTGAAGCATGCCATTCCGTTTGAAGCATGTCATGCCACTTTCAAACGGAAGGGCTTGGCCTATAAATACTCTTCAAACGAATTCATTTGTAATGTTCTTAATTCCGACACCGAGGTGCTGTCGAGGTGTCTCTAGCTTGTAAATTGTTTAGAGATCAATATACGAGACATTTAATAGTGAATCCAAGCTAAACAAAGACTGAATCAATGAATTCCGCCTCTGATTCTGTCTGAGCACTCTTCTGATCGACTCGTTAGGTCGTTTCACGATCCTACAATTATTGTCCATTTTAGTTCAAAATCAAACCCTAGATCTATGTCCGACACATCCGTTCATCGACAAACGGTCGATTCAGTTCAAATTAATATGAATCTCACCTTCCCCATGATTATAAGTTGAGTAAACCAACTTAAAATCAGATTACAATCAACAAACGGGCAAGATCTCGGCTAGAAACGATGGATTTTGTGATTTCGTCTGAAAATCACTTTCGCAGAGTTTTGATACGAAATGACAGAACTGATGCCTTCAAGAGAAATCAGCCCACTATTTATAGATGAGCTCATTTCGTACGAAATGAGCTTTGAGGCTGTTTCATGCGGAATCAATGTTTCAAGCGAAATCAACGTTTCAAGCGGAATGGCTATTTCGTACGAAATAGTCATTTCGTTTGAAAACACAATTTTTCAAAATTTTTAACTTTTTTAATTTTTACCATCACACCCAGTTAACCAAGTCCAAGTTAATGACCCTGGTCAACTGTTTAGCCTGCCAAGTCCAAGTTAATGACCTTGGCTGACCAATTTATGAAGATGTTGATTTTCTGACACTGATTTTAGTTCAAATTAATGAACTTTTAAACTTTTAAGCAATTACCAAAACTTTTTCTCAAACTTCTGCTTACCCAACCCTCATGATCCAAACTTGTTTAGCACATAAGACTTAGATTATTAGATCCCCAACGTCCGTTGTCGAAAATAAGATGAAAATCAAATCTTTTTGGATTTTAAATTTGCTAAACAAACAAATAATCTTTTTGGATTTTTGATAAACAATAAACTGTACACACAATATTTTTGGTGAGCGTGTTAGGGGATCATATCAGCTATTGACAAGATACAAGTACCGTTAAGCTTTGATTACATACTCAGCATTAAACAATTCGCTTTGATTGTCGATATACTGATCCTCTTAAATTTTCACACAAATTTCAATCTGTTCAGGATACGAGTTTATTGTTTTAAAGGCTTAACTTATACGCGTGTCCCACCTCAGAATATACTCCCGTATCCAGATCCCAATATCCAGTCTTACAGGTGAGTATACCTAGATGATATCTGTAAAGGGTTAAATGCGAGGGCCATGAGAGCTCAGGCTATTGCTTTCGCAAAATCAGAGAGATGAAGGCTTCGACTTTAGGTGTGTTCCCTTTAGATAATCTTTTCTTCAACAGCACATGATTAGCATTTTGCAATGTTTCATCATTTTTATGCTGAGGGGGGGGGGGGGGCTTTTATTTCAAGCAGTGTAAAGTATTCTCCGGGGACTAGGCCATTGCTTCCGCAAAATCAGAAGTCCCGGGATAATAACCCAGATATCACTAAGTATAATGACCTAGTATCTCAGAAAGAGGGACCTTTCAAACAAGATTTCGGGGGTTACCCATATATCCGAGAGATGTTACCCACGTAAAAGCAAGTAATGATTTAGGTTTATATCCCGAACAAACCTACTAAATGTGTAAAAACCTATCGACACATCATCAGCGAGACTGCTTAACACATTTTAAACATAACATTTCTCTAGCGTACTGCATCTGTGTAGCTGATGTACTATCATTTCCCCTTTTTACACAAATTCTTTTTCAGTTTTTCAATGTTTTTGGATTTTGAAATTTTATCATGTTTTTTGTATTTTCTGCAAACTTTCTCCCCCTAAAGACAAAAACATATTTTTGTGTTTTTGGTTTTATCAAAAGCAGAAAATAAACTGTACAGAAACTTGACAACACGACGTGGATCACTTCAGATCTCCGTCCACCTCGGCTTCACATTCTATTACCCTCCAAGAAAACAAAATTTTCATCCCTTTTAATTTTAAAAGATAGTTAAATCTTGATCTGTCAAACGGTTTGGTGTAAAAATCAGCCCTCTGATCATCGGTGTGAATATGTTCAATTCGAATCAATTTCTTCTCGTAGCAATCACGGATGAAATGATGTCGAATTTCAATATGTTTTGTTTTAGAATGGTGAACCGGGTTTTTTGTTATGTTTATCGCTGCCTCATTGTCCACATAAATGGGCGTGTCCAAGAACTGCAAACCAAAGTCCCTCATCTGCTGCTGGATCCATAGGATCTGAGAGCAACAGCTGGAGGCCGAAACGTATTCAGCCTCGCATGTAGAGAGAGCGACTGAGGTTTGTTTCTTGCACTGCCAGGTGACTAGTCGAGTTCCAAAGAACTGACACCCAGCAGTGGTGGACTTTGCATTTTGCTTGCAGCTTCCAAAATCAGAATCAGCATAACCTGTGAGAGAAAAGTCACCAGACTTAGGATACCACAAGCCGGTGCTTGGGAAGCCTTTCAATTACCGTAATATTCTCTTGACGATTGTCAGGTGTGACTGTCTCGGGCTGGACTGATATCTGGCGCATAGACAAGTTGGATACATGATGTCCGGTCTGTACGCAGTCAGATACATCAAAGATCCAATTATCGACCGATAATACGTCTCGTCCACTTTCTCTCCACCTTCATCCGGACAGATCCCGTGATTTTGAGCCAGGGGATTTGATGTTGGAGTAGATTCAGACATGTTGAACTTTTCCAGAACATCGTTCATGTATTTGGTTTGATGAATGAAGATTCCTTTGGGCATTTGCTCCACCAGAAGCCCTAGGAAGAACTTCATCTCCCCCATCGAACTCATCTCAAATTTTCTTTTCATCACTTTCTCAAACTCTTTACACAAATCATCATTTGTCGATCCAAAGATGATGTCGTCGACGTAAATCTGCACGATCAATAGATGCCCTGCAACCTCTTTTCTAAACAAAGAACTATCAACCGTCCCTCTGGTAAACCCGTTGGCTAACAGATGTTGGGAAAGCGTCTCGTACCAGGCTCTCGGGGCCTGGTGAAGTCCGTAAAGCACTTTATCAAGAAGATACACTTTGTTTTTGTGTACTGGATCTGTAAACCCCGATGGTTGTCCAACGTACACTTCTTCTTTGATTTTGCCATAAAGGAATGCAGATTTCACATCTAGTTGGTAGACTTTGAATCCTTTCCAGGACGCGAATGCCAGGAAGATTCTTATCGCCTCGAGTCTAGCAACAGGTGCATACACTTCTGTAAAGTCAATGCCTTCTTGCTGACTGAAACTACCCAAATGTTACACTTCTGTACTACCAATCATGCTTTATTTCTTACAATCACTCCTCTATCATCTCTTTTACACTTAAAGACCCACTTAGTCTTTATCAGCTTCTGATTTTCAGGAAGATCTACCAATCTCCATACTCCCAGCTTCTCAAACTACTGCAGCTCTTCCTGCATAGCATTCACCCAGCTTTCTTCAGTTAAAGCTTCCTTATACGTTCGTGGTTCAACCTGCGAGATGAAACATTTTAGTGAGAAATCAACTTGTAAAGGAGCGACAGTTGTATAAAAACATGTAAGAGCTCTGTTGATCTGATCCCGCGTTTTTACTCCACTCTGAAGATCACCAATTATTTGGTCTGAAGGATGATAAGACAAAGTTCTTGGCATGATATTGTTAGGCACGTTCACTTCTGATTGGAAGTTTGTGATGTCTTGATCACCCGTGTGATCCACAGATTCTGAAGTTGCAACATTTGGGTCCTCGTCAAAAATCAGATCGGCTTCTGATTCTGAGTCATCAGATTGATCAAATGTTGGAGCTGGTTCTTCTGGGGGTTCATGAGCAGTTCCACTTGGACCGGCCTCGTGATCATTTGAACCCTCGGTGGGTGGAGAAACTTCCAACGGTCTTGGCACTTGTTCTTGTGACATAGATTGTTGATATTGGTCTAAAAATGCAAGTTCCTCCTCACTTGGCTCAGTCGGCAGTTGAAATGACTCCCAGAGTTTGTCGTAATCAAAAGGCAATCTTTTTCCGGGAAGTTGTGGTGGAGCAGTATGCTTCTGACAATCAACATGCTGAATTTGAATTATCTTCCCCAGGCATGGAACGACCACCCTCTTCAGCGGACTCGCATAACCTACAAAGAAAACCTCGTTACTTTTAGCACCAAACTTACCATCTGGATCAATAAAAGTATAAGGAGATCCAAACGGTTCTAAAAATTTTAAATTTGGCTTATAACGATGAAGAAGTTCAAAACAGGTTTTCTTGTATTTCTTCACTGTGAGAACACGAATCAGTGTATAACACGCTGCTGCCACTGCTTCACTCCAGAAGAATATCGGCAATTTGGAATCGGCTAGCATCGTTCGAGTTGTTTCAATTAGTGTGTGATTCTTTCGTTCAGCTACACCATTTTGTTGTGGAGTGTATGGTGCACTAAATTCATGAAGAATTCCTTTCTCATTACAAAACTCGAGCATGCGATTGTTTTTGAACTCCGTTCCATTGTCGCTTCGTATTCTCCTAATCGGCAATTTGTACAGCATTTCCATCTTCTTGAATAAGATCATCAGTGAATCAAATGTTTGATCTTTTCTTTCCAGACATATCACCCATGAAAATCTAGTGAAGTCATCAGTGACTACTAGACAATACAAATCTCCACTAATGCTTTGCACATTAACTGGTCCGAAGAGATCCATGTGGAGTCTCTCGAGCGGTACCCTGATTGAATTCAACAGCTTCTGTGGGTGTGTCTTCTTCGTTTGTGTTCCCTTCTTGCACTCTACACAATCATCATTTAAATGAAAATTTTTCAGATTTACACCTTCTACCAGATCATTGTGCACAAGAAATTTCATTTTTCTAACATGAATGTGTCCCATCTTACGATGCCACATTCTTGACACTTTTTCAGTCGATTTTGTTTTTGTTACAAAACATTTTGGTTTCATATATGTTGTTGTTGTGACGCTCATATCTAGGACATGCAAATCATTTTCCCGTGGAGCGCGCGTCAATACCATGTCCTCAGGATTTTTAAAACCAGGTTTTATGATTAAGCACTCATTTTTTGTAAAGTGTACGGTGAATGACTTGTCACAAATCTGTGATATGCTCAACAGATTGTTTTCAAGTTCGATGATATAGTTCACTTTTTCAAATGTTATGACTCCATTTGTTAGAGTTCCTTCACCAACTATTCTGCCACCCTGATTTCCTGCAAATCCAACATATCCTCCGTTGATAGATTTGACATCATTGAGCAACGCCAACATTCCTTTCATATGCCTCGAAGCTCCGCTGTCCATGATCCACTTTGAGATTATTGACCTCGGAAGCCCCTGCAAACATCAAAGAAATTCATTCAAACAATGAAGCCCATGATTTATTTACCTTTGGAACACTACCAAACACAAGATCACATGACACATCAACTTTCGGAATGTTAAAGATGACGTTTGGAACAGCAGGTTTGGATTTTGGTTTTAAATCTCCCTCCTTAATTGGTGGGAATTCCTCAAGCAACTTGTCTAGTTCAAATTCCAGTTTTTCAACATCATTTGCAAAAGCTTTTGGTTCAGATTTTAGTTCATTTTCCATCTTCTTCTCTTCAACTGATTGTTTTGATTTTGCCACCCATGATTGGTTTTCAAAAATTTTCGTCTTCGGATAAACCTTTGAATTCTTTGGTGATTTCGAAGATTCACCAATCTCAAAAATTAATTTTGACTTATCATCGGACTTCAAAGATTCTCCTCTTTTCAAAATTCGAAGGGGGGAAATCATTGGTGTTTTGCCCTTGACATCAGTTGAAATTTTAGGTTTGGGTTTTTGCAAAACTGGTTTCTCAAGCTTTTTCACGCACTGCTTGGCCATGTGACCAATTTCATTGCAACGGTAACAGATTCTTTTGTCATACTCGACAAAAGTTGATCTGTAGGTCTCTTGTTTCAACTTCTTAGCTGCATTGAAATCGTCAATGGCTTTTTGAGTGAAGATATACTCCTTTTCAGCATCAACACTAGGACCAGCATGTTGGTGCATGCGTCTGTCGACTTCGTCTTGTATCGAGTCTTACATTAGAAGTGTTAGATCAGGGCGCGTTTTAGGAGAAATAGGGTAGGATTTAAGGGCATTTGATGTAATTTCATTTGAAATGGTAACTGACATCTTCAAACGAAATTAGAAAGTTTAATTTCGTTTAAAGAGTGCCATGCCACTTTCAAACGAAATCACTCATACTATAAATACCCTTCATGCCATTTCATTTGTAACTTTCCGGTCAGAGCAACGAAGTGCTGCCGAAGTGTTGTCAGGTTGTAAATCAGTGTGAAATCAATCATACAACAGTTTAATGTGTAAATCTTGCTGAATTAACCTCTACACGTCTGTTTCCGCCTTTCGTGTTGAGATAAACTCTTCTGATCGACTCGTTCGAATCTGAAAACGACCCTACAAGTGGTATCAGAGCTCAGGAGGAAGAGTTCATACCAATTCAGCCGCTAATTCTGATTTTCTACACCTTCTTTCAAAATTGAACAATTTTTCATTGTTAAAATCGGCTAAAACTTTCACAATGTGTGCGTAATTGTGTTTTGAGAAAGCCTTGAAAGTTTCAGAACTTAAATTGACCATTTACTTGACCAATTGGACCAAAATATAACCGAAAGAATGATGTCATCTTGATTTCGTTTGAGAATTCTTGCTGATTTCATTTGAGTGTGGACAAATTATCTGATTCCGTTTAAAAATACATGATAATTTCGTTTGAAGCATGTATTTCATTTGAAAATGTTTGCTTATTCCGTTTGAGAGCGCACATTGAAACTGATTCCGTTTGAAGTTACTTAGGTGATCTCGTTTGAAACAGTTATCTCGTTTGAAGATGTCAATCATTTGATTTCGTTTGAAGTCGCATGTCAAGTAATCTCGTTTGAAGTGTATCGATCCAATCAGATTGAAGTTCAAATGAGTTTATATTTCTGAATAATCTGTTGCATCCCATGTGAATTTACAGTAAAGGTCCAATTAAAATTGAGGGTTTAAAAGTGTATCAGGATCACGTGAATCGATTTTGGCAGCATTATCAAGTTATTTTTAAATTTGCAAGGATCTCGAGATATATTGTGTCAGTATACATGAGATTTTGTTGGACTTTATTGAAAGTTAATGTTTGCATGAATATTGATAAAGTTTGTCAGCCCACTAGGATGAATGGCCTCAATCAGCATTTGAGTAATATCAAGTAAAGCGGCCCAGTCAGTTTTGTTTAATCTTGAATTGTCGGTTAAGTGAATTGGGCGGCCCAATAGAATATGATTTCAATTAATTTTTGTCAACCCATGTGATATGTTCTCGGCCCAAGTTCAAAGTTTTGTTATCAAGCTCAAAGCATAACCGTTCACAAGAGGTGGTTCAGTCCATTTGAATTCAAACTCGTTCCAGGTTGTGTGGTTCAGCCAGGTCATTGGAAAAGGTCGTTTGAATTTGATTCGGGTCATAGCAGTCCGCACAGTGTGTCAACCTTCAATCCGCACAGAATTATCACTAGTTCGAGTACCAGTCTTATTCTGTTAATTGATAAGTCTTTAAACTGATTGTTGTTTGTTTGTTTTGTCAGGTGATACAGGTGTTTCACTAGGTGAACCAGTTCGTTTGAAAGCTTGTGTGAGTAATCCTTCGATACGAAATCATGAGTGAAGAATTTTACAACGCGTTTGCGACATCTCCGACTAGTCCAGCTGCCATTACTCAAAACATGAACATGGAAAATGAGACCGGAACTTTGCAAAAACCCCCCGAAGCTTATGAGCATTGAAGAGTATGAGACCGATTTCAAAATTGGGTCCAAGTAAATCATTTAAGATCTTGGGAGTGCATTGAGAAAAAGTATGTTAAACCACGCACAGAATTGGAAACTGAAAAAACTAACTTTCAATTCACAGATCAAGAACGAGAAGTGTACAAATCTGAGAAAATGATGATTAGCTTACTCCAACAAGCCGTGAAAGAAGACATCTTCATATTGCTTCAACATGATAATACTTCAAAATCGATTTGGGAAGCACTTAAAACTAAATATAAAGGAAGTGAAAAAATGATTAGGAGTAAGAAATCATTGTTAAAGAAAGAATTTGATTTGTTTAAAAGTTTGCCAGGTGAAGGTACTAAGAAAATGATTGAAAGATATTGTCACTTAGTTCGCTCAATAAATCTGTTAGGTATAAGTAAAGATGGAGAAGAATGGGTCGACAAATTAGCTGATGCATTACCTCAGAAAGAATGGGGTACATTTTTGATGATATTGAAGAATACTGGAAGTTATGATGAGCTGACAATTTCTGAGTTCATTGAGAAGATTGAGGGACAGGATTTGGAACAACAAAAGATTGAAAGAATGACCAATCCTAGTAGTCAACAGGATGTGAAGATGTACTACAAAGGGAGTGTTCCAGAGTTTGAAACAAGTCCAAAAATTCAAACTGCTTTTAGTGCTGGAAATTCATATGAAACTGTTGAACATAGTCCAAGCAGCAGCAGTGGATTCTCTTCATATCCAAGTGTTAATCCTAAGAGTTCAACTTCAAGCTTTCATTCTCAAAGCTCAAAGGGTGGTAATGGTTGTGTGATACAGTGCAACATTGCATTAAATCTTCCAGATGGTCAAAGTTTTTCTGAAGAAATTGCAAATGATCACATGGCGTTACTTGCAACTGTGCTACAATCCTATGAAGGTTTGGTTGCTGGGAGGATCGGAAATCCTATGCTGACGAAAGAGGATTACGATCAGATAGACGCTGAAGAGATGGAGCTCATGGACATCAAATGGTGTCTAGCTAGTGTCTTGAGGAGAGCAGAAAAGTTTAAAATGATCACAGGGAGAAATGATTTTCTGGATGCACATGTGTCTACTTTGGGTTTTGATAAATCTAAAGTTACTTGTTTTCGATGCAGGGAGAAAGGTCATTTCAAAAGAGAATGCAAAAATCAAGAGGCTAGTGGAGCAAAGAATCCATTTGGAAAAGATGACTACTATCGGAAAGCCATATATCAACAAGTTGCTCATCAACCATATCAACAAAAAGAAACACAAACTGCTCATGGGAAGATGATTGAAGATGCAAATAGGAAAGATTATTCTGGCATTATTAATCAAGATGATGAGAAAATGGCTCCAGGTTTCAATTGGAACAAATACATATCAGTGGATAGTAAAGCATGTCTAAAAAATCAAGATGATGAAAAATTACCTGAAGGGTTAAGCTAGGATCAGTTTGCAGATGAAAATGGAAATTTTAAAGATTTCATTGCGAAGATAGTTCAAGAACCGGATTTGTTCACAGAGTGGATGAAAGCAATTGGTGTTCATGAGAAGAAACAAGAAGAAGAATCTGTTTCATCCGATGAAAGTTCAGAAGAAGCAACTGTTGTTGATCAAACATCAACTGATTCTGGTTCTTCAGATGATAGTTCTGAAAAAGCAATAGAGTTTGATCAATCACCAACTGATGACAGTGGTGATGATGAGGAAGAAAAACATATTAACATTGCAAAAGCTCATTTATCTTCTGAAAGTTTTCATTTCTATTTTGCAGATCGCTTGGAGAAACTGAAGGAGAGACGTGCTGCAAAAGAACAAAAGAAAATGAAGAGTAAAAATGTTGATAAAAAAGAAAAGACTGTTCAAAATAAAGAAGTTAAAGCTGAGAAGGTGACTGAAGCTGAATCAGTGATTGAGATTGAGAAGGTGATTAACGCTGAAACAGAGATTGAAAAAGTTGTTGAAGTGGAGAAGATCATCGAAGTTGAAAAGATTGTGGAAGTCATCAAGCCTTGCTTAAAGTGTTTGGAAACTTGCAAGCAATGTGCAGAAAAAGATGAGAAACTAAGCGAGCAAGAAAAGATGAAAGAACAATTATTGTTCAATTACGTGAAAGAATCTTACGATGTGCTAAACCGAACAATAACTGGTATTCAAAAGACGAATTATGAGAGAGAGGATGCCTTGACTATGATGAATGCTACTATGATGGAAAAGCAAAAAGCCATAAATCATTACATTGAAGAATGTGCCAAGTTAAAACAGGAGTTGGAGATAGAAAATATTGAAAATGAAAGAATTAGATGATTGCTGCTAAGCTATTCTAGTTCTGATTATTTGATTGACCGAATTTATTCAACTGTTGCAGGTTTTGAAGCGTTTAAAGATGATCAAGAGAAGCCAAAGGAGAAGAAGGATACTGGTAAGAAACCAAGTGTTCAGTACAATAAGTGTCCACCTCCTCTTTGGGAAGGGTATTCGCCTAGAAAACCGAATGAGGAACGAGTCGAAAAGGCAGTCAATATAAACTTAAAGTCTGATATAACCGATGAATTACCAGAAAACATTGATGTCATTTTTACATCGTCTGACACTGATCATGAGTCCGAGTTAATAAAAAAGGTGGTCGATCAGGTGTTGGATACAGACGAGGAGTCGGAGTTAAAGTCTGAGTCTGGGTGTTCAAGTTCGTCCGTCAAAAGTTCGAGTTCGTCGGTCAACAGTTCAAAATCGTCGGTTAAACGGGTGTACAATAAAGAATTCATGTTATCGAAATCTAATTTGAATGACGAAGCAATCAAAGTGGCATATACATTGATTGATTCAGAAAAATTATATTCTGATGAGGAATTTCCAATACGAAGTGTTAATTTTGAAAAGATCAAAAAGGTTTTCAAACTTACAGAAATCAAAATTTCTGAAATAAAAGATATAAATCTTACTGAGAAACCTAAAAAATACACTTCAAGAGTTCAACAACGGTTAAACAAGAAAAAAGGTTACGGTTCTGGTTTTCAAAAGAAACCAAGCCATAACGGTAATTTCAAAAAGAAAGGTCTTGGATTTATTCCACCAGAAAATTATAAAAATGAAAAATATGTCCGAGATTTTAAATCAAAAATGAAATTTGTTTCAGGGACAAGCTGTGAAGAGGAATCAAAAAGCTCATTCTGGAAACAATCAAACAGAGAATTCCTTGCCAAGAAGCAAGAGAATGTGAAGAATGGAGCTAATCAAAGAAAGGAGACAAGAATCTGTTTCAAATGCAATAAAGCTGGTCACATTGCATGGAACTGTTCTCAAGAAACAAAGACAAGACAGGAAGTCTCTCAAAAACTCAAAGAAAAGGTTGTTGAGAAAAATGAGCCACCAACTGAAAAATTCAAAATTTTTGAAAATTCAACATATGAAGTTGGTGAATGTTCAAAGACTCATTTTTATCAAAAGAGAGCTAAACATGACAACCAAGTGTGGGTTGTTAAGAAGTTTTATGAGAAACTTGGCGATGAATCTGATTCCACAAAGTCAGATGAGCCACATGTGGAGGTTAAAGAAGAAAAATCAGTACCACCAATGGATGATGTTCATTTTCCACCATTGAGGGCTGAGAATTTTAAATCAAAAGTTGGAAAAATTGAGATCTCGAATCAATTATATTTTGAAAAGAATGAATTTGATGTTGAGAAAGCTTTTAATGGAAAAGTGAAATAGATTTTTGGAAAAAATGGTAGAGCGTAAGGTCAAAGGGGTAAAGGATTTCTATGAAACAAAGAAAGCAACATTTTACCCAAGTGAAGTTGAAGAGGAAACATCCAAGTTTGGTGAAGCTTGGATGTCTGTTTTTCATAAGTGATTAGTATGACTTGCCGGAGCTCCCAGGTTTGTAAGCGTGGAGCAGGTATCGGCATCTTTCTTGGTTGATAATCTTACAAGAGGTACAGTTGGTAAAGATGCAGATGGTATTTTCTTAAATTGTTATATTTTTCAAGTGGTTGAAGAATGAATCTACAAGTGGTTGAAGAAATTTTCAACTGCAAGTGGTAAATCAGGGTCATTAAGTTGAATTTGATTTGACCATATTTACAAGTGATTGTTTGGAAAACAATATGATGAACCCCGATATTTACAAGTGATAACCCCAAAAAAACTTATTTTCTGGAAAAATCATTTTGATTAAAACAAACTTAAGAGTTTTGAAATCATAATCAGAAAATAGTTTGTTGAAAGGGGGAGTTCTGATTGGTTATGCCAAGTGGATGGAGATTTGAAGTGATTCGATATCAGTTGTCACTTTACTTGTATAGTTTGTTTTCAAATTTCCCTTAATGTGTTTGCATTTTAGGGGGAGTAGAAATTTTCAGAAAATCCAAAAACATTAGAAAATTTGAAAAAGGCAAAAACATGATAAAATGAAAAATGAGTTTTAGTGTTAAAGAAGATGAAATGATAGTACATCAGTAGACAGTTACAGTATGCTAAAGAAATGTAATGATTAAATAGAGTTAAACAGTCTCACTGATGATATGCCAATAGGCTTTTACACATTTAGTAAGCTTTTTCGGGATATAAACTTAAAATTCAAACTTGCTTATTTCGTGGGAAACACTACTTGGATATATAGGTAACCCCTGAAATCTCGTTTGAAAGGTCCCTCTTTCTGAGATACTAGGTCTTTATGCTCAGTGATATCTGGGGTATTATCCCGGGACTTCTGATTTTGCGGAAGCAATGGCCTAGTCCCTGGAGAATACTTTCTGCTTGCTTGAAATATAGCGCCGCCCTCAGCAAATTGATGAAACAATAAAATTGATAGTCATTGCTGTTGTAACAAAAGATCCTCTAAAGGGGACCCACCAAAAGTCGAGCCGTCATCTCTCTGCTGAACGGAAGTTCTGACATGAGCTCTCACGGTTTCGCATCTAACCCCTTACAGATATCATATGTGGTATACTCACCTGTAAGACTAAATATTGGGATCTGGATACGGGAGTATATTCAAGAGGTGGGACACATGAATGAGTTTAAGTCTTTAATACGCCTAACTCATTTCCTGAATCAGTTGAAATTTGTGTGAGAATTTAAGTGGATCAGTATATCGGCAATCTAAGTGAATTGTTTAATTCTTAATGTGTAACTAAGCTCAACGGTACTCGTGACTTGTCAAAAACTAATATGACCCTCTTACACGAACTCACAAAAATATTTTTTTGTAAATATTTCTTTACTGCATTTCATTTCATTAAAAATCCAAAAAGATTTTAGTGTGTTTTAGCATAAATTTTGAAAAATTCAAAAAGATTTTCGACGACTGATGTTGGAGAGCTGATTTTCAAAATTCCAAGTGCTAAACATGATGAGCATGTGGTGAGGGGGAGTGTGTGTTTAATTGAGAAATTTTTGAATATTTTTCAGTACAAGTGGTTCATCAGAAATATCATTGATAAATCATTCTGGTAAAATTTGAGAGAGAATCTGTATGGATAAATTTGTCAAATGTTAAATCTGTGAAATTTACTTTTGGGTAGAGAATGTGCAGGTGTAGCCAGGTTTAGATCCTGAACCTGAAGAAAGAGCACAAATCCAGGTTCCGATACCTGAGGACTATGTGATTTCAAAAGCCAGACTGCGATCCCAGTAAATCGACAGGGGGAGTCTGAAGACATCCGAGAAGTAGATTGTTCGAGGGGAGTCTGTTGATACTAAAGAGAAGAGAGGATTTGAATGAGCCCGAAGACTGATAAAAAGTGAAGACGTTGAAGACTCGACACTTAAGACTCGTCAACATTCGAGGGGGAGTCTGTTGGTGCATGCGTCTGTCGACTTCGTCTTGTATCGAGTCTTACATTAGAAGTGTTAGATCAGGGCGCGTTTTACGAGAAATAGGGTAGGATTTAAGGGCATTTGATGTAATTTCATTTGAAATGGTAACTGACATCTTCAAACGAAATTAGAAAGTTTAATTTCGTTTGAAGAGTGCCATGCCACTTTCAAACGAAATCACTCATACTATATATACCCTTCACGCCATTTCATTTGTAACTTTCTAGTCAGAGCAACGAAGTGCTGCAGAAGTGTTGTCAGGTTGTAAATCATTGTGGAATCAATCATACAACAGTTTAAAGTGTAAATCTTGCTGAATTGACCTCTACACGTCTGTTTCCGCCTTTCGTGTTGAGATAAACTCTTCTGATCGACTCGTTCGTGTCTGAAAACGATCCTACACAACAACAAAAATATCACTCATCTTTTCTTTTGGCTTGACATTCTTCTTAGCCATTTTCTTTTCAAAACCAACACCTTTGTTTTTAAAGTTGTTGCCATGTCTTTTGTTCTGCTCATGATTACCCACCCATTCTTTCTTTCCTGGGTTAGTTGGTTGTTTCACAAAAGACCTTTTTGGTTTTGAAAAGAACTCATTGTTGTTAACCTCTGAAATATCAATCTCAACCAGTTTAAACACCTTCTCAACATTTTCCAATCTGGTATTTTGAATTTGATACTCAAAATCAGAATAAAGTTTGTCAGTTCCGGTCATTGTGTAAACCACAATGATCGAATCATCATTCACAACTGTATCTAATTTTGGTATGAACTTGTCTAAGAAGTTACCATCTTCTTCAGAATCAGAAATGGAATTTTCAAAATGAGTTTTCGCAGTATCAAACTCCGAGTTATCACTTTCTTCATCTAACACTTGGTCAACAACGGTTTTGATCACCTGAGACTCGTTGTCAGTGTCAGATGGAGAAAATGTAACATCGATATTCTCTGGTAACTCATTTTCAACAGTTCTCAACTTAAGATTTAACGCAGCTTCCACCCCATCTGGATATTTTTATGTATAATGATTCCACATTGGGGGTGGAACACTTTTGAAGACAGATTTTACATCAGATTGTTGCGGAACAATTTGATCAATCACATATAATGAAGCAACATAACTCATCAGTTTCTTATCAACTCTCTCAGTTTCAATTCTCATTAACTCAAGTTCTTTTTTCAAAGAAACAATTGTGCCAGATGGATGTTAATCTCCATCTGTTTATCCATGACAGTAGATTTTAGCAAATTCGTGGCTTTATCATTTTCAAAACTTTCTTTTTTAATCATTTTGATTGATTGTGCCAAAGTGTCATATGCTTCTTTTATCTCACTGAGATCATATTTTACTTCATCAGTAAATTTCTTCAATTCTTGAAATTGTTTGTCTTTTTCAAGACAATCCATGCAGGGTTTTGAACAGTTTTTGCATGGAGTTTCATAAATTGAATCAACCTTTTCAGAAACCTTTTCTTCGTTATCAATTTTAACATCCGTTTTACCAAACCCATCAGACTCTGACTCAGACTCTTCTCCTAATTTGATCTCCTCAATTTCTAATTTCTCGTCAGACTCCTTTTGAACTGACTCCGTTTCGACAGACACATTTTCAACAGATTCTGTTTCTACATCTTTTAGCTTGCCCATCAATTCTTTGTCAAGAATTTCTTTTAGAGTCTCTTCATTCATTTCTTTGGAAACATCTATTATTTCTTCAACATGAGCTTTCTCAACATCGTACTGTGGACAGAAACCTGTGGTTGGCTTACTGAAAAATCCTGCAAAAGAATCAAACATATTAGGAGGCATTATTGATTTAAAAGAGCTAGCAATAATCTCCTGTTCAGATTGATAGTAGTAAACTTTTGCAGCAGTTTCTTCAAGATCAGCCAAACTTTCTTCAGACATGACTTCACTGACTTCTTCTATTTCAACAACGCATTCTGGTTCTTCCACAATCTCTGCCATCATGGCCATTCCCTCACTACCAGGAATATACTTATCCCAACTAAAACCTTCAGCAACCTTCTCATCATCCTGATTGACTAAAAGAGCTTTTTCAGGCTTGTTTTCGATCTGAGGTCTTTGGGTGAATGGTTGTTGACTTGTCTTGTGATAGATTGCTTGTCTGTAGTAGTCGTTTGAGAATGGATTTTGGTGATTGTTGACTTCTCGGTTTGGACATTCACGTTTGAAATGTCCCTTCTCTTTGCATTTGAAACATGTGACTTTTGTTTTATCAAAACCAAGCTTGCTATCCGGTCCTGAAAGACTGTTCCGACCAGTTATTTCCATAAATCATTGAGCTCTCCTCACCAAGCTTGCCATTCCCCATTTGATATCGATCAACTCCAGCTCCTCTGGATCAATCTGATCATAATATTCCTTTGTCATATCAGGGTTCCCAATTCTACCTGCAACCAAACTTTTATAAGATTCAAGCACCGAAGCAAGTAGTGCTATGTGCTGTTTCACTGATGATTCAGTAAAGTCTTGAGCATTCTTTATATTCACCGCTATGTTGCATAGAATTCCTAGACCTTGACTTTGACTGTTTGATCCTGACGAACTTTGGGTGTAAGATTGATCAGGTGAGTTTTGAACCTTTAGATTTGGTTCAAAACTTGCAAATGGTGAATTATTGTTGCTTGATGTGCCAGATGAAACTCCGGATGTTGAATCAGCACTGAATGCTGTCTGAATCTTTGGATTTAAATTCGATGTTGCTGACGAACTACCTTTGTAGTACAATGAAACGTCTTGTTGTACACTTGAAGACTTCATTTTTCTAATCTTTGTCAACTCAAGCTCTTGTGATTTGATTTTCTCGATAAATGAGCTAAGATTGAATCCCACATACTCCAAATTGTTCTTCAACACCAACAAATAAGTACCCCATTCATCGTACGGTAAAGCATCCGCTAGCTTATCAACCCATTCTTCATTCGTTTTTTCAATGCTCAAACGCTTCATTTCAACAACCAGATGGCAATATCTCTCAATCAACTATTTTGTTGTCTCTTCCTTGATACCAGTAAAGATATCAAACTCTTTCTTCAGTAAAGCAGTTTTGCTCTTTATCATAGACACGCTTCCAAGAAACTTTACTTTCAACGAATTCCAAACGGACTGTGAATTACCCTGATGTTGTAGCAGAACTAAGATGTCCTCTTTGATGGCTTGCTGTAGGATACTCATCATTTTCTTTTCTGCCTTGAAATCTTCTTGTTCAAGTGGAGTCAAATTGCTAATTGTTTTCTCAATTCCCGAACCATTCTTTGGAGGAACATATTTTGACTCGATTTTCATCCAGCATTCGAAATGATTAGCCTGCACCAAGGTCTTAAACCTATCTGACCATCCAGTATACTCGTCAATGTACATCAACTTCGGCGGTTTTTGCATCGTACCGAGTTCATTTTCCATGTTCACATTTTGCACGATACTGGCTGGAGTTTGAGAGGCTGTCATTTCCCCACCGGCAAACAAGTTGTAAAACTCTTGGTTATCCATTTTACGAAAACAGCTTCGAAAAATTTTAAAGTTTTTGAAAACAGTCACTTTCAAGCGAAATCAATTTCTACACACGGGATAGACTTTCGAACGAAATAACACAAACGAAATGGACTTCAAGCGAAATCAAGTTTTATACGAAATCAACTTTTCAAACGAAAACAACTTTCAAATGGAATGACACTTTCAAGCTAAATGAAGTGTCATTTCGTGCGAAATCAGCAAAAAAACTTTCTTTTCGTGCGAAATACTCAAGCGGAATGACTTTTCAAACCAAAAGGTTCATTTCGCGCGAAATGAACAAATGATTTCAAGCGAAATAGCAACTTTTCACACGAAATAGCTCATTTCGTACGAAATAAACTCAAATTTTCAAGTGAAATACTGCTTGTTCACATGAAATCAAGTTTTTGGCCCATTTTAATCAGTTTTAGTCCAAATTTTGGTCTGATTCTTTCAAGGATTTGTTAAAACAGTGTTTTACACGTTATATCAAAAGATCAGTCCATTTTGTCCGTGAATTTGTCCAGAAATCCAAGAATGAGTAGAAACACAGAATTCTAAGCACTGATTCAAACGAATTGACTCATCCTGAGCTCTGATACCACTTGTAGGATCGTTTTGCGACCTATATGAGTCGTTCAGAGTCAAAACTAAGCTGTTTGAAAGGCGAAAACAGTCAAACAACTGAGAATCAGTGATAGAATGGTGTAGAAATAGATATTTATACTTAATACAGGTTTTTCATTGATATTCAACTTGATTACACGGTGAAAATTGGGCAGCACTTTGTTACACAGTCACCTATTTCGTACCTAATGAAAAACCAACATCTCCTATTTATAGGCAGATGATTTCGCACGAAATGGCAACATGCCATTTCGTACGAAATAGCAAACTTTGATTTCGTACGAAATAGCCAAATGCTATTTCGTGCGAAATGACTTTCAGAACACATAAAATTACATATTTGACACTTTTAACCCTAATACAAGCTACCGACATGACCTAGACTGTAGACGTAGGCTATAGACATTATGCACCAACAGTACAGCATGTTAGTAACTTGTATACAATTATTCATGTTGGATATGAGCACAATTAAACATTTTTCATTATTATGCAATGTATCAAACTTGTATACTCGCCAACATATCTGTTGATCATATTTTAATACATGTTGAAGGTTGACAGATGATGATACGAAGAAACAAGTTTAGGATGGACTTAGATACATGCCTAAATGAATAAACAACTATTTATGTTTCATGTTATTGTTGCTACAATATGATTTGTTTGGTTTGAAACAATGTATTTCATGATTAGTATTTATGCAATTGGAATTATTTAAATATTGACATAATTCAGTGTTATGATGCAATGAGCAATCTTGTATTCGTCTCACTTCGATGTTTCCGCTATCGGTTGGGGTGTGACAAATTGGTATCGGAGCCATAACTATAGGGAATTAGGAAAAATTGCTTTGCTCTTGACCTAGTCTATAGTTTAGCAACATTTCTTGTTTGTGCTTTAAAACTACTTACATTCTATCTTACTTGCTTCTATCTATTCTCTTTGGTCTCTAATATATACAAGACTTTCCTAAGGGGGCGGGGCGCCCCATGGTGAACCCTCCACCACGCGTGGAAACAAAAAAACACTACCGCCACCCATCAATATAACGCGTCAAACCCAAAACGCGTTAACTTTTTAACGCGTGAAAACTTTAAAAATTCGACCATTTGAATTTGACCGTTATTTAATAAAAAAAACCCTTAAACAGTCTATATATATTTCACACTTTTATACCATTTCACCCACACCAAAACATAAACATATATCACACATTCTACATATTTCACAAATGGATTTTCCTATGGATTCGACATTTCTGATGGACAACGTTAACGATAGCGAAACTTCTTCCGACAATGTCACGCTTGAATTTTTCGAGACGGTGTATAATGCACTTGAAGCAAGTTCGAGCTGCCCAAAGAAGAAAATAGTGGATCGTGATCGTATACATGCCAACGAAGTGTTAATGAACGATAATTTTGTGGAGAATCTGGTCTACAATGCCGAAACGTTTAGAGATTGGTTTCATTTACCAAAAGATTTATTTTTAAATATTGTTGCAGACATTGAAGCAACTGAAGAATGGTTTCAAGAACGTTACGACGGGAGGGGCAAACGAAGTTTCAAGTCGATACAAAAATGCACATCCGTCGTTCGCCAACTAGCGACAGGTAACCCTCCCGATCAATTTGATGAATACTTAGCTATGTCGGCCAGAACTTCACGTGAATGTCTGCAATTTTTTTGTAACGAGGTCATTAAATTGTATGGTAAAGAGTTTTTATGTAAACCGATGAGACACGACATCTCACATATTTACGCCGCACATGACGCTAGATGGCATTTTCCAGGGATGCTCGGTAGCATCGATTGTACACATATCGAATAGAGAAATAGTCCAAGAGAGTTGCGAGGGGCGTATGTTAGGGGTGACGTCAAAAGACCAACCATCATACTTGAAGCGGTGACATCGAATGATTTATGGTTTTGGCATTCATATTTTGGTGTTCTGGGTTCAAACAACGACATCAATGTTTTACACACGTCGCCATTGTTTCAAACTGTAACAGATGGTACCGCACCCTTCTGTCCATTCTATGTTAACGGAAGATATTACAGTTGATGCTTTCTTCTTATGGATGGTATCTACCCATCATGGTCAGTTTCTGTGAAAGCTCCATCATTTCCTGTCGAGGCTAAAGTAAAGGCGTTCAAAAGGTTGCAAGAATCGGCAAGAAAAGATGTTGAGTGGGCTTTTGGTGTTTTAAAGGGTAGATGGGGCATACTAAACCGACCGGTTCATGTGATGAATAAGAAAACAATACATCGCATAGTATATGCATGTATCATATTGCACAATATGCTAATCAAAGAAGACGGACGGGCAATATCTCCAGATTGGGTGTCAGATCCTCCTACACAAGTTCCTGTTCCCGAAAATATCCAACAAGACTTGCGTGATGAAGAAATTAACTTTCAGTTGAGATACGATTTAATTGAACTTGTAGGTTCTTTAGGTTTATAATTTCCTGATTCGGAGGAAGAGTAGGTTTTCTTTATCTAGAGAGAGCTAGAGAGAGGCGATTTGGTAGACATAACACTTGTACCAAACGGTTTTGCTTATTCAAATAAAAGAATCGTGTGCAAAGTGTTGAAAGTGATTCGGTGTTGTTGTGATCTTGTTTTTCTTGATTCTCACCAAGTTTGGATTCCGCCCATCCTTGCTGACATCATTCGGCAGGACACACTTTGGGATGTGCGTCTGTTATTATGGTGAGGGGGACGGACCTTACGATGTGCGTTCTTTTTGCTATGGTCTGGCTTCTTGAGGGAGGTCCAGATTCAATTATGCATCTACAAGTCCCCCAATTTGTCAAGTTCAAGTCTGGACTTGATAAAGTTTTTGTTTTATCTTTCGAAACTGATGATGTGGCATAATCCCCATACTGGTGACGTGGCGTCTGTGAGATTGGTGAAGTGGAGTGTGTCGGTTAGTCACCATCACATTCCCCTAGTATTCCCTTGTTGGAAATCGTGAACGGCATCCGAAAGTGATGCTTTATTGGACATTTGACAGACCAGCTGTCTTCCATCACCTCTCCCTTTATATAAGGGTAGAAAATTTTCATTTTTTCACTTTTCTCACCATTAAACTCCGCTTTTTTATCCTCTTTTTACTGTAAATCTTTCAATTTCCGGCGATCTTTATTTGTTCAAGGTGCATATTATCCTCTTCCTTCTTTAGACTTATGGCTCTGGGGAAATAAAACAATCCGAGAGTTTTAGCGTTTTGATGCAAAAGTAGTTTGATAAGTTCCTTAGAGATTACCAGATTGAAGTTTTTTAAATCTGGAACTTCCAGCATGAAATAAAGCTATTTACCCCTTTTTTTTTGCTAGGAATTTCACTCTTTATACGTGTGTTTGCAATTTTGCAAACTACCGTGTTCCCTTTACAAAATTTTTGATAAAAGTCGTTCGATTCTTCTGAGTCCACCTTTCTCAGGTCAACCCTTTTGGACTTAGCCGGATAAATTGTAGGATCGGTGAATCGATCTAAACGAGTCGATCAGAAGAGTTCTCGATCAATACGAAAGGCGGAATCAGATGTATTGATGTTATATCAGCTAGATATGCACTTAGAATCACTTTAATTGTCGATTGTATTGATTTGATAGTGTTTACAGATCTGGCGACACTTCAGCAGAGCTTCGCTACCTGAATCAGAAGTTACAAATGAAGACCTAAGACTCGCTATTTATAGGAAACACCAGGTCGCACGAACCAGACATCACCAGGTCGCACGAACTGGCCAGGTCGCATGAACCTGCTGGTTCAGACCTGTTTCCTGTTTCTCTCGTACTACGTGTCTTGGTCTATCTATCTAGTTACATAACTCGATAAAAGACGAAGTCAACAGACATATGCACTAACAAACTCCCCCTTGGATGATGACGAGTCTTCAGTGTATTGAGTCTTCAGTCTTGATCAGTCTTCCGCTCTTTCCAAAGTAACTTTCTCTGTAAGCATCCTTCAATCTTTATCTTTCACTCTTTCAGAATCTAAACCTGACAATTCAGATTCTCTTGATCAGATCTCTTGATTCCTTAAGCTTTCACAGGTTCAGCAACGTCTCCTGGCTCTCCGTAGCAACAGGATCAGGAACCTGGCTCTAATCTGCATACGTTTATGTGGAAAGTCCTCAGGAGTCGAAACCTAACTCTTTCAAAGCTTTTTACCTGCATATACTCTATCCAAAAGTAAATTTCACAATTGTTAAAATTTAACAAATTTAGAAACCACTTGTAGAAATCATTCAACATCAACAATAGTTATATAAAGTTCAAATTAATGACCTTGATTTCAAACTTTTAACTTCATTTTTCATTTCAATTACACTCTCCCAACCCACTGTTGTTCTTCATGTTTAGCACTTGGAATTTTGAAAATCAGCTTTTCAACATCAGCTTTTCAAAATTTTATGTTAAAACACATTCTTTTTGGTTTTTTTTAATGAATTTCAGTGTATTTAAATGCAATAAAGAAATATTTACAGACAATATTTTTGTGAGATTGTGTAAGAGGATCATATCAGATTTTGACAAATCACTAGCACCGTTGAGCTTTAAACACTTAGATTGTCAGTATACTGATCCACTTAAATTTTCACACAAAGTTCAATTGATTCGAGATACGAGATTAGTGTTTTAATGGACTTAACTTATTCGTGTGTCCCACCTCAGAATATACTGCCGTATCCAGACTCCTATATTCAGTCTTACAGGTTTATTTTTCCTTTATGATATCTGTAAATGGGTAATACGAGACCATGACAGCTCAGGCTAGAACTTTCATTCAATCAGAGAGATGATGGCTCGACTTTAGGTGGGTCCCCCTTGGGGATCTTCTTTTCAACAGCACATGATTAGCATTTTTCAATGTTTCATCATTTTTTATGCTGAGGGTGAGCTTTATGATTAAAGCACTGCAGAGTATTATACGAGGACTAGGCTATTGCTCCCAGAAAATCAGAAGTCCTGGTATAATACCCCAGATATCATCACGCAAAAAGACTTAGTATGTCAGAAATATAAAGCCCTTCAAACAAGATTTCAGGGGTTACCTATATATCCGAGAGATGTTCCCCACGAGATAAGTAAGTATTTGATATTTAGGTTTATATCTCGAAAACAATCTACTAAGCGTGTAAAAACCTACTGGCATATCATCAGTGAGACCGTTTATCACATTTTAACTTTCCAATTCTTTAGCGTACTGTGATTGTCTACTGATGTACTATCATTTCCTCTTTTTCACAACAAAACTCATTTTGATTTTTCAATGTTTTTGGTTTTTTTCTGGTTTTATCATGTTTTTGGATTTTTCAAATTTTCAAAATTTCTAAATTTTTTACTCCCCCTAAAATCAAAAATATGTTTCAATTTTTGATTTTCCGGGAAAATTTGAAAATAAACGCAATAAACTGTACAAATAAAATGACAAACTGATATGAATTGCTTCAATTCTCCATTCTCTTGGCTTAAACAATCAGAACTCCCCCTGACAACAAACTATTTTCCCATTATGATTTCAAAACACTTAAGTTTGTTTTAATCAAAATGGTTTTTCCGAAAAATTAATTTTGTTGATTTCACACATCATGGGGTTTAATTCATCATTTTGTTCTTTCAACAGCTTATGAATGAATCCCTTTTTTTCTTTTAACCACTTTGTAAAAACTCTCTCTTGAAGATTTTTCACAAAAACATTTTTCAAGAATGATGCCGATTCATGCTCCACGATTACCAACTTGGGAGCTCCGCCAAGTCAGGATTTTCAGTTAAAGAGATTCACCCAAGCCTGACGGTCCTTGGGTGATTCCGAGTCATCATCACTCGGTTTCTTTCCTTTCTTATTCTTTTCATAAAATTCCTTTACCCCTTTGACCTTCCGTCAACCATTTTTCCAAAAATATTTAGAACATTAGGGTTAAAGGCTTTTTCAACATCAAATTCTTTCTTTTCAGAAAAGAATTGATTTGAAATCTCAACTTTGCCAATTTTTTGCTTTAAGTTTTTGTTTGAAAATGGTGCAAAATTTGCATCATCCATTGTCGGAACAGAATTATCACTTTTTAGTTCAACTTGTGGCTCCTTTGCTTTCGAAGAAACAAACTCATCGCCAGATTTAACATCTGATTTCTTAACAACCCACTTTTGATTGTTAAGATTCACATTTCTTTTGTAGAAACGTGTTAAACTCTCACCAACCTCAAATTTTGAATTTTTGAACACTTTAAATTGTTCGGTTGGTGGTTCATTATCAACCAACTTTTCTTTCAAGTTTTCAGAGACTCCCTGTTTTGTTTGGGTTGCCTTTGGACAGTTCCATGCAATGTGCCCAACTTTTTTACATTGATAACAGGTTCTCATTTCCTTCTTCTGAGCAACATCATTCTTCATTCCCTCTTGCTTCTTAGCAAGGAATTCTTTGTTCGTCTGCTTTCTGAACAAATTCTCTTTTTCTTCTTCAGAAGATGTTCCTGAAACATATTTAATTTTCGGTTTATAAGTTTTCTCTTTTTTATGATTTTCGGGTGGAATAAAACCCAATCCCTTCTTTTTGACATTACTGTTATGGTTTGGTTTCTTTCGATAACCAGAACCAGAACTGTAACCTTTTTTCTTGTTCAATCTTTGTTGAACTCTTGAAGTGTATTTTTTAGGTTTTTCAGTAAGATTTACATCTTTTATTTCAGAAATATTAATTTCTGTTAATTTGAAAACCTTGTTAATCATTTCAGTTTTAACACTTCTTATTGGAAATTCTTCATCAGAATATAATTTGTCGGAGTCATTCAAAGTATATGCTACTTTGAATGTTTCGTCATTCAAATTATTTTTTTGATATCAGAAAATCTTTATTGTAAACCCTTTTGACCGATGATTTCGAACTGTTAACTGATGAACTTGAGCTCTTAGATTCAGACTTTGACTCTGACTCCTCATCCTTATCCAACACCTGATCAACCACTTTCTTTATTAACTCAGACTTATGATCAGTGTCAGACGATGTGAATGTGACGTCAATATTGTCTAGCAATCCATCTGAAGGTTCAGATTCCCACTTTAAATTGGTTGCCTTTTTGACTCTTTCTGAATTAGGATTTCATGGAGAATATCCTTCTTCAAGCGGAGGTGGACACTTTGTATAATTGGTACTATGTTTCTTACCAGTATTCTTTACTTCAGATTTCTTCTCTTCAAACGCTTCCATGCCTTCTACTGTAGGATAAATCCTGTCAATCACGTAAGAAGCACATGAATAACTTTTCAATAACCTGTTTACCCTCTCAGTTTCTATCCTCTGAGTTTCCAATTTTTGTTCAAGTTCAGCACATTTCTCAATGTACTGATTGATGATTTTCTGCTTTGTCATGAATGCTCCATTGAGTGTCTTCTTAGCTATCTCTTGTTCATTGCTTGACTTGTTATATTGATTCATAGCTTTGTTTAAAACATCATAAGATTCTTTCAGTCTGTTCATGTTATGAATCAATTTGTTGTTGTGCCTTTTCACAGTATCACAATTTTCACACTTCTTAGGTATCTTTTCAGCATTTGCTTCCTTCTCAACCTTGATAGCTGGAATTTCTTTAACCTGCTTCTTTATTACTCGAACATTTTCCTCAGGTTTGAACTTTTCTTTAATAGTTGCTGCCTTATGATTCTTCTTTTTCGCAGCTTGTCTTTCTTTGATCTCTTCCATTTTACCTGCAAAATACAAATTATACCTATCAGGTGAAAATTCTCTTTTATAATATTCAAGTTTTCGAATTTCATTACTGTCATCATCACTCTCTTCATCTGATGAGTGATCAAAGATTGGTGCTTTTTATGAAGCCTCTTCTGTTGAAACTGGTTCTTCTTCTTTCTTTTTAGGACAGAATTGCTGAGATTCGTAATAAGCATACGCTATTTCATCTTCAACAGTTGAATCTTCAAAAATTTAAGCAACAAATGCTTTAGAATTTGAAGTTTTGTTAGGATCATAATGATCCCAATTAAAATCTTCTGGAATTCTCTCATCTTCTTGATGAACTAGATAAGCTTTCTTTGATGGCTTTTCAATCAGATCCTTCCTAGCATGTGAAGTTTGTGGTGATTGTTGTTGATGCGGTTGTAGTGCAATTTGATGATAAATCGCTTTTCGATGATAATCATTGTTGCCGAATGGATTTTGAGCTCCACTTGCTTTGTGATTTGTGCATTCTCGCTTAAAGTTCCCCTTCTCCCTACAATGAAAACAAGTAACTTTAGATTTATCAAAACCTAAAGGTGAAGTTCCAGCATTACGGAAATCATCTCTTCCAGTGATCTGTTTAAACTTCTCAGCTCTTCTCAACACACTAGCCATACACCACTTTATATCCATTAGTTCCATCTCTTCAGCATCAATCTGATCATAATCCTCTTTGGTCAACATTGGGTTACCAATCCTTCCGGCTACCAAACTTTCATAAGACTCTAATACAGTCACCAATAAAGACATATGACCTTTGGCAACCTCTTCCAAGAAATTCTGACCATTCTAAAGATGTAATGCAATGTTGCATTTTATTACTTGGCCATTATTGTTGTATGAGTATTGTGGTTTAGAATTGGTTGCTGAAAAATTTGGATCAAATGATAGATATGAAGAGAATCCATTATTGTTGTTTAATCCTTGAGATGACCCTCCAGAAGAACTATTTGCGTTAAATGCAGTTTCGATCTTTGGTGCAATGTTGGACTTATCAATCGTACTTCCTTTGTAGTACAAACCAATGTCCTGTTCACCATTAGAATTCTTCATTTTTTCCATCTTCCGTTGTTCCATCTCTTGAACTTCGAGTTTTTCAATAAACTTGCTCAGCGATAGATTCGCAAATTCACCATTATTTTTCAAAATCATAAGATATGTGCCCCAAACATCTTGTGGTAACGCATCAGCCAACTTTTCAACCCATTCTTCTCTATCTTTCTTGATATCCAATCGCTTCATGTTAACCACCAAGTTGCAATATCTTTCTATAATCATTTTGGTGTTTTCAGTTTTTAATCCACGAAATAGATCAAATTCTTTCTTTAAAAGAGATTTTTTGTTCTTGATCATGTCTAAGCTTCCAACAAACTTCATTTTTAGTGCTTTCCACATTGAGTGTGCACTTCCGTTGTGTTGCAATAAAATCAAGATGTCTTCTTTAAAAGCTTGTTGCAATATACTGATCATCATCTTTTCACTTTTGTATTTCTTTTTCTCTTGGTCATCTAAATCTTTAATAGCAACAATCTCTCCGTCTTCATCAATCGGTCTAACATATCGTTCTTCAACACATTCCCATGCCTCTAAGTGATTCGCTTGAACCCAATTTTTGAATTGTTCCACCCATCCACTATACTCCTCGATATTCATGAGCTTAGGCGGTTTTTTCATGGTGCCCATTTCATTCTCTAAGTTTACGTTCTGAGCCATAGTGATCGGGGTAGCAAAAGCGTTGTAAAATTCAGAATCCATATTTCGGTTTTAAAAGTTCACAATGACAAAATCTTCAAACGATCTGAGTTTTCAAACGATCTGGCTTAATTTCAAACGACCTGGTAACAATCTAAACGATATAGAATTCAACTTCACACGACCTGAACTAATCTCACATGACCTGGATCACTTCTGACGACCTGGATCTATTTTCAAACGACCTGAGCAACTTTCAAACGACCTGATACACCTCATGCGACCTGAAGTGTTCAAATCGTGCGCCCTGACTAAATTTCCACATGACCTGGTCACTTTTCACACGATCTGAGATGATTTCACACGATCTTGGATGTTTTCACGCGGTTTGGGCAGAAAATCACTTCGTTTGAAACTTCTAAGTCCAAAAGTTCATCATTTTGTCAAATTTGATCAGTTTTTAGGTTGATTTTGGTTCTGATTTGTTCACGGATTGTTTAAAACTCAGTTTTACGTGTTATATGTCAAAATCAGATCGTTTTAACCATGAATTTACGGTTAATTTAATGAAAAAGTGTAGAAATTGAGTAGAAATGAGTAGAAATCAGATTTTATCCGTGAAAACAAGCTGAAATGGTAAGAACTCTTACTCCTGAGCTCTGATACCACTTGTAGGATCGGTGAATCGATCTAAACGAGTCGATCAGAAGAGTTCTTGATCAATACGAAAGGCGGAATCAGACGTATTGATGTTATATCAGCTAGATATGCACTTAGAATCACTTTAACTGTCGATTTTATTGATTTGATAGTGTTTACAGATCTGGCGACACTTCAGCAGAGCTTCGCTACCAGAATCAAAAGTTACAAATGAAGACCCAAGACTCACTATTTATAGGAAACACCAGGTCGCACGAACCAAACATCACCAGGTCGCACGAACTGGTCAGTTCGCATGAACTGGCCAGGTCGCATGAACCTGCTGGTTCAGACCTGTTTCGTGTTTCTCTCATACTACGTGTCTTGGTCTATCTATCTAGTTACATGACTCGATACAAGACGAAGTCAACAGACATATGCACTAACATAAATCATTTTGAACTTTCCTATAGGGCTTTGGGTCGTAAGCCAGACCCAGAT
This sequence comes from Helianthus tuberosus, assembly GCA_030545235.1. Lineage (NCBI taxonomy): Eukaryota > Viridiplantae > Streptophyta > Magnoliopsida > Asterales > Asteraceae > Helianthus > Helianthus tuberosus. The sequence goes on from CM060363.1 coordinate 136,021,034, forward strand.
GTCTTCCGGTACTTTTATGAGTTCATTACGGCCGGAGACTGGTATACTTTTGCACATACGAAATCTGTTCCTAGTCCCTCATCGGAGGAGAAATCGAGTCTAAAGAATTGGAAGGGTCATTTTTCTAGTTGGACGATCTATGTCTTTCGCCCGATATGGCATAGAGGTTTAAAGACCAATCTATGGACTTTGATCTTAAGGAAGATTTTGTTTTTTATCAAGGGTTAGCCCAGGATTTGGTTGATAACCGGAGCCCTATCCTTCCCCTTCCGGAGCACTTTTTATTATTGGTCCGAGTGTGCTAAATTTGGGACCAAGGGGATATGGAGTGGCCGGTGATTAGCAGGAGGGGAAATGGTAAGTGATCTGACCTACTTTCTGCCCATCCGTGCCACTTATCTTTTATAATTTTTCTCATATTCCTTCCTTTTGTAACAGATAACACCATGTCGTTAAGGGATACTTTGAAAGTTTCTCGTTTTGCGGATTTGGACTTCGATTTTGCCGAGATTACCGGAGATGGAGAACCGTTTGTAAAGCAGATTGCTTCAGCTGCTTATGCAATCAGACCTCTGGTTGATTTGGAAGTCCCCTTAGAAAATCTTGGTGGAACAGAGTCTGGTGCGGAAACAGTAGGGTTCGTAGGTGTTCAGGCTATTAGAGAAGTTCCGGAGAGTAATGAAGATAGTGATCCAGAGATCTGCGACTTAGACCGGGAACTCAAACTCCCATCCTCATCCACGGCAGTCTCCCCTGGCAAGGGGATGGGTTTTGCTTCTGTTTCTGTGGCAAAAGGCTTAACTTCTCAAAAAAGGAAAGCCATTTCTAATCAAGTGAACCCTAAGAAGGATCGCCAATATTTTCTAGAGATGCCCAAGAAGGCTAAACCGACGCTTTCTATTTCCAATGATCAGGTGCTAACAAACTTATTTGAGTATACATTCGGTGGGAAATCATCCGGCGACGAAGCTTCCAAAATCATGTCTGGTCTGACGATTCTATATTACGAATTTGCACCTAATGATGATGACAATGAGATAGAGACGGGAGATGTCGGGGATTTGAGCAAAGGGGAAAAGAAATCGGTGATCTTTTCAGGTATTATACTAGGTTCTTCCTTGGGTCCAAACTTCTTTTGGGGGACGAGGAGGATCAAGTTTCCTCTCTTCCTGCATCTTGGTTCAGGCCTGAGGTAACGACCTTTTTTTGGTATGAAGATGTTTTCTCGGGCGAGATGGAGGTTGATCCGATGGTGGCGGAGGATAAGTTTGTTCCACATTGGGAAGTGAAGAACAAGTATTCTATTATGGGATAAACACTACAGTCGACCACACCTGGAGATGGAGGATGAAGAGTCAGGATTTTGTGCTGGCGGTTTTAGCTAACCAAGCTCAATCAAATGTTTATGTAGTTGAGCTGTACCGTAGGTGGGTAGAAGCGGAATGTAACGCCCTGCGTCCCTAATTTTTTAGCTATTGTCAATTGTAGTCCCTGTACTATGTGACTCTTGACATTTTGATGATTTTGAATCTTTATGCTATGAAACTTGATTCTTAATACTAGATTCTTGATACTTGAATCTTGATGCTTAACTCTAGACGCTTGATTCTTAATACTATAATACTTGATACTTTGGTGCTTGACTCTTGAAACTCGTGAAACTTGAGACTTGGTTGAACGAGAGACTGGAGACTTGTCACCGGCGGAAACTATGAAACTTGGAAACTCTTGTGTTAATAATATAATTTAACTATGTGATTCTATTACACAATAATACGCAATGCAATGCTTAAACTAACTCGAAAAACGAATCAAAGATGAAAAATGGCAAAAGGATGGGATTGACCGAATGGCAATCCGACCGGATGACCATTCGATCAGATGACCATCCGATCGGAGGGCCACTCGATCGAAGTGCCATCCGATCCAAATGCCACACCGCCTTAACTCCTCACTTGCACTATAAATAGGACCTGTCACATCATTCATCACTGATGTGACAGTCTCCTTCTACCCAGACGCACGCTCTCTCACTTTTCTTCCATTTCTCAGCGATTTCGGTATGTCTTACACTTGATTCTCGTACATCTTTGATCTATACACTATTCTCTACACGATTCTTCTTCAAAATCATGCTTTCCACCGTGAAATCTTTGAGATTCGAGCTCTTGAGGGTGATGTCATCATGGCGGTTTGTACCAAACCGATGTGTGACGTCATTCCAGTCGAGATCTAGCTCAGATCTAATGAATTTTATGTGTTTGTACACCGAATCTTTGTAAGCTAAAACTCATGTTTTCCCTTCATCCTTTCTTAAACTTTTACTTAAAACAGTGGAATCTGGATCTAAACGGACTGTAGACTTGATGATTAGTCTGGAGTCGGCTTAGAGATGGATCATCGCCGGAGAAGATGGCCGGAGTACGGATTCCGACATGAACACCGTCAAGAACAGACACCTGATTGGACGTGGTGATTCCCATCCAATTAGACAGGCTAAGCATTAGATGTGTTTACCGTTGTCTCAATACGTACCATACCATCACCGTTAAACTCGAAACTTCGAAACTTTATAAGGTTGCAAAAGGAATAAGGTCATGTCAATCAAATGGAAATCCGATCGGACTGCCATCCGATCAAACGGCCATCCGATCGAAGTGACACATGCTTTACAACCTCTAACACTTGGACTATTTTTGAATCAGAGACTTTGAATCTTTAAACTAGCACAACGAAGGGTTATTCGATCGAACGGCCATCCGTACGGATGGCCATTCGACAAGATGGCGATCCGTCCCATTCACATAAGTCATTCGACCGGATGACCATCCGATCGGATGGCCATCTGATCAGGTGACTGACCCGACACTTGTACGAATCTTGTCTTTCTGTCCGATGCTTATCTATTGTACTCTAATCAGGCTAATACCAAAAGAGCTCCCTTTGATCTAATAACAGTTAAACTATTGAGCAATCACTGTGAGTATACTCGATCCTTTTTTGTTTTAAACGTTGGGATGCAGCATGTATTCTATGAAACTTGAAACTTGATATTTTTGAATCTAAACTCTATCCTATGTGTATGTGAAACTTGTGATTCTTGATTCTTGATTCTTTATGCTATGTGAACGTTTAATCTCTGTGTGTAGTTCCGCCTTAACAATAGTAGCGCTATAGGAAGACGCACCTCCCCATTATTCTCGGGGGTATTGTTAGGAGGATTCTAGTTTTCCTTGAGTCTTGGGAAAACACCTAAAGCATCAGGACACTTGGGCTATCACTTGGACTGCGAACACTAGCATGGCTGAAACTATTTTTATCATTTACATAATGGATATGAGTCTTTTAATCTACTATGCTATGAACTCAAACTTGTATACTCGCCAGTACGTTTTTTGTACTGACTTTATTTTAATACATGTTGAGGCTGACAGGATGCTAGGATTCATGAAACTTGCTAGGACACTGCTTAGAAACACATCGTAGCTAAACTAGAAACTTTGGAACTATTTTAATGATGATTTGTAATTGATGTTTTGTGGTTGATACTTTAGACAATTATTGTGCAATGAATTTAATCTATATTGAAACATCTAGCGTTATGGAATCTCATGAGCAATCTGAACGCTTAGTGCCGCAACCCGATGTTTCCGCCATCGGTTGGGGTGTGACAGATTGGTATCAGAGCCATAATTATAGGGAATTAGGATAGGTAGGAATACTTGCCCTAGTCTATAGTTCTAGGAATCTTGGCTCTTATTTGTTGTTTAAGATTTATGCATTCTACCGTATCTGCTTCCTAGCAGCACACTTTCCTGCTAAACTTACATGCCTTTCCTAAGGTTGACACAATATACACTTGGATACTTTAAAAACGCTGCTAATCAGTGTTTGTGTTTTGCACGAGATTTTCCCTCAAGTCAGGAGTGACATCCGAACCTTGATGGGAAATTTCCTTATTATATTCTGGTAGGTCTTATCCTTTGATGAGTACCAACGATATTAGGGTACGATGTTGTCAAGATAGAGGTGAAACTCATACCTTGATGATTAGTCCCACTCTTTGATTTACTATTATGTCTCGCCAAAGTCTCAGAATTCCCAATCAATTGGGAACGTGAGATGACCAAAGGACGAATATCGTAGGCCTAACATCGATGATGTATTTGTCTAAGTAAGTCGAGACGCGTTGCCTCAATTCGAAAGGGGTTTGAATCACTTTGGTTAGTCACCGTTCCTCTACCTGGAACACTCCTATGTTTTATGAGCCTATATTTTATGTTATCTCGATTTTATGTGTGGTTTTAAGCTTGATTCTTCATTTATTTTGAGACTTTTTACACAAATCACACATATGTTCGCAACCTAAAACTCTAATTAAAATCTCTCAGGATCAAACTAAATTTTCGAAGCTTTATTCATCATGATAATCTATGTGGGAATCTTGATCGACTATAATACTATGTGAAGATATCTGATGAATCTATGTGTTATTGTGGTTGTGAAACACTAAACGTAACGTGGCACTGAAATACGAGACAGAAGTGACGTGCCTGAAACATGGTGGATACGCCGCTGGTACTTCCTATATATAAGTGTTTCCGACATGTTACCAACTTTCGTACTACGTGCTATGCGAAATTTAGTGTTTTGCAGATTGGTGATGAGAATTTTGAACCCTAAAAACTAGGAAACTACTTGTGTAACCTATGCGAAATCTATGTGTAATATACGTGTACTCTAGTGCGTGTATGTTGTTTTGAGTAACAAAATGCGAAATGTAGCCTAGCGCCGAAGAGAAGGCTGACGTGGCATGTTCGAAACATGGTGGATACGCCGCTGGTACTTTGTATATATAAGTGTTTCTGGCGTGTTACCGCACCTTTGTACCACGCTCTAAGTGAAGTTCGTAGTTTTGTATACTCGGGCTAAAGTTGTTGAAATTATTTGAGTAATCTATGAGAAAATTCGTGATGAAATCTAACGTTATGGATAGCGAAGCATGACACCGATGACGAGATGGACGTGGCATGATTGAAGCATGGTGGATACGCCACTGGTACTTCCTATATATAAGTGCTTCTGTCATGTTGCCGAACTTTCGTAGCACGTGCCATGCGGGATTTCGCTGTTTTATGGACTGTGGTGAGATGGTTGAACACTAATCTATGTGAATCTATTGGGCTGATCTATGAGAACCTATTGGGCTAATCTATGTGAATCTATTGGGTTAATCTATGTGAATCTATCTGAATCTATTTGGGTTAATATACGTGTGTATGATGATGATGATGATGAAGAGTGCATTGTTATGTTTGGGCAATTGCGACACGTAACATGACACCGAGTATGAGGCGGAAGCAATGTGCCCGAAGCGTGGTGGATACGCCGCTGGTACTTCCTATATATAAGCATTTCTGACAGGTTGACAAACTTCGTATAACATGCCATGCGAAGGTCGTGGGTTTGCGGTGTTGAATCTATTGGAATCTATTGGAATCTATGAAACTTGTTGGAAACTTGAGTCTTTAATCTACGTGAAACTTGTCGAACCTTGAGTCTTAAATCGATCGTGTGTGAATCTATAGTGTGAGACTTTATAATCTAGACTTATGCGATCCTCTTGTTGGATCTTTAGATGTCTTCTCGTAAGCTGTCCGACACTCTCAAGAGGTCCAGGGAAAAGTCTCAGAAAAAGATGATGTCCTTTATGGCCGACCAGATCGCTCGCGTCATGCCAAAGATCATCTCTGAGATCCAAGGATCAAGCACTCCTCCATACTCTGCTGATTCTAAGACAGAGAAGGTGAAGCCTACAAAGTTCAACTACAAACACTTTGTCTCTTGCAACCCTAAGCCTTTCACGGGCAGTGATGGGGTGACTGCTATGCTGGAATGGTTTGACAACATCGAGGTTACTTTCATCAACAGCGAGTGCCCAGAGCATTTAAAGACTAGGAGCGCAACGGGAATGTTTCAAGGCAGGGCTTTGGAGTGGTGGTCGAATGAGAGAAACATCCATTCTAATGAAGAAGCATATGCTCTTCCATGGTCTGAGGTGCGAGAATTAATGATGCTTGAATTCTACCCTCCCCATGAACAGTTGAAGCGTGAGGAAGAGTTTTGGCATCTCAAGCAGATTGGTGATGACAATCTGGCTTATACTACCTGTTTCAAGCAGCTTAGCTTAATTGTCCCTCACTTGGTTTCCACTCCAAAGCGCATGATAACCAAGTACAACAACGGGTTACCTCCTGCCATGCGTAACTCGATTGAAGAACCTCAGTTAGGAACTATTGAAGAAGTCTACCATCTTGCAGCAAGTTTAAACAACAACTGGGTTCATGACAAACAATTTGGAAACTCAGTTCCCTCGAAATCAGTAAACCATGTTACCCAGCAGCCTAGTTGTTAGTGCATATTTCGTACGTCTGCCACTGTGCGAATAGTTAGACAGAGCGTGTGTTGAATATTGTCTAGAATACGAGAAAGTTGGACACGGTTCGTTAATGTAAAGGACCATCCGATCGGACGACCATCCGATCGGATGACAATCCGGATGGATGGACTTAGTGTTAGTTGTCTATAAATAGGGACTTGAGGCTCCCATTTGGACAAGCTTTTGGTTCCCAAAGGGGACATGCTGTCCAATTGGTCTCGTGGTGCTGTAAACATTGAATAATCAATAGAGACCAGATTGAAATTGACTGCTCGGTGTCGTATCTATCTTCTACTCCTTTCTTAGTCGTAATAATCGCACCGAACACGTCGTTTCGGGACCGAAGCTCCGTCAAACTCGCCGGATCCTAGAATCACAATTGGTATTAGAGCTACGGTACCGATTTAATCGATCTAACAGTCGGTTAAATCACCCAAAGCTCATCAATTTTGGGTTAAACGGGAGTTTTGACGTTAAACGGAGAAAATCATCAAAATAAAGGTCAATTCACGGATGGATTTTGGAATTGAAGCCGTCAATCTATTTGGAACTGAATCGCGCATAATCCTGTGAAGTTTCATCATGAAATTCACACAAATAAAGATTCTGGATCGAAAAAACGTGATTTGGAGAGTTCTTGAGCTGTTAGAAAATATCCAATTGGATGGCAATCCGATCGGATGACCATACGATCCATATCACTATCTTGAAGGCTTATTGGAGGATAACTCCTTTTCAATCGGATGGCAATCCGATCGGATGACCATCAGATCCATGACACTATGGGGTGTTTGAAAGGATCAGTTGGTCTTCAATGAACGACAATTCGATCGGATGGTAATCCGATCAGATGACCATCCGATCCATCATACCATCTTGATTCTTTATGTCCTTCGATCGGATGGAAATCCGATCGTATGACCATCCGACACTTGCCATTCAACCAGATGATCAAATGCCTAAAAAAAGGCATTTTTTGATCGCAACGACGAGGAGAGTCTGCAGAAAAAAATTTGGTGATTGACATTTTTTTCGGATTTTTAACGACCAAACTGGGTTGTTCGAGGACACCGTCGGGGGGCTTCAGTGAACATATTTGATGATGCGATCACGGATTATGGAAATTAGTGGGGTAGTCATGATAATGGTGCAGAATGTTTATCATTCAGGTTATCTGACTATTTATGGGCCAAATTGTAAAATCCGCAATGATGAAAAACTGACATTTTGAGGAAAATTGTCACATTTTCGGCATGGTCGAGTTTTTCACAGATAAAAGAGGACTGGATTGCCTAGTTTGAGGGGGAATTCAGTGATCGAGACGTCAGAATTTGCAAAAATGAGGGGGAATAAAAATTTTCACCGTCGTATGTTGAAATTCCAGCATTATTGAAATTCGTGACACTGCAACAGTATTCGGGTAGTTTTGACTTCAGATTGTCAGGGGGAATGTGAATCTGATCGTGGGTGAAAGCTTCTGAGATCATGATGATCCGAGGTGTTTGTGACAACTGTGTTCTGTAATCGATGTACAATGTAAAACAATGTTGATTATTAATAAAACAATGTGCTTTGGTGTTATTATATGTGTTTTGGTGTTATTATGTGTGAAATTGTGTTTGGTGATTTTACAATTTGATTCGATTCCAATTTTAAGCTTTAAATCGCTTTCTGAAAGGTTATACGCAAACTAGTGCGTAAACGCAGTCAGTATAACGCGACAAACACTCCGAAATAGTGACATAGGCTTAACATACCTTAAATAACCTCCACATAACTTAGCAATAAGTTTTGGATGATTTGGTGTGTTGAAATCAACTTTGTTCGATCGCATGGACTATTTGTGTCAAACTGCAAAACTATACTGATTTGTATAGTAACGAACACTCCGGAACTTGATCATATGTTAAACATACCCTAAATATCCTTTACATAGCTTAGAAATAGGCTTTGGGGGGCTCGGTATGCTAAAACAAACTTTATTGATCATTCAGTGACTAAAAGCGTCAAAAAGTGAACAAGTTTGCATTTTCGTGCATATCTTACGTTCTGAATATATCCGGACATCCAAAAATTTATGTAATCATTAAAATATTTTATTTTAGTGATTGGCATGATAAAATTCCATTCGTCGTTTAATTTAGATCGTTTTTGCGTTCGTTACGACTTCCGTCGTAATTAACCAAACAACGCAACCGTACGACCAAACGAGCCGACATCTGAGATATTTTTGAGCATGTTTTAAGTTCCCTATACTTTAACTTCATTTTAGAGCCTTGAAATGAGGTTAACGGGGCATAAACGTGTCAAAAATGAGCCGAAATGCAAGATTCTGAAGTGCAGGGACCTGTTTTGACATTCTGTGAACTACCTTACACGGGCCACGTAAGGATTACCTATATGTTACGCGGGCCGCGTGGCCTTGTCAGACAGAAAGATCAGAAACAGCAATCTGGGCTAAATTCAGGGGTTTTAATGTAATATTTGCAAAACCTGGAGCTGGTTTTCGACCCCCATTGTATTCTAATACCATTTACCCACATGTATGGCCAAGATTACTCCCTCAAAACACTTGGAATCATCCTATTGATCCTAACTTACTATAAATAGCAACCCCCACTTCACTTCATTCTCACACTTGATCTGAAAATCAGCTCTAAGTTGGGGTGTTTACACTTCATACCTGAGCTATTTTAGATCAAACATCCTTCTTGGACCCTTTGTAAGTCCTCTTCTTGCTTGTGCTTGTATTTCAAGCATGAAAGTCAAACAAAGTTTGACTTTCAGCTTTCACCAGTCAATGGTCAACACAAAGTTTCGTTGAACTTTGCAACGTGAGCATAATCACAATGGTTATAGTCCCTTGTGACTATACCTACTGATTACCACGTTGACTAGGCATAGTGACGAGTCGTAGTTTCGGCCAAAATGCGTATTTATGCGTATTTTGTAACCAAACTACTCTTGGGTATCAAAACCGTTTGTTTTGATATCAAAACCTGTTTTCTAACTTAACTAAACATGTTCTAACATGTTTAGCTCGTCACTTTTTAGATTAGTGCTTGTGTAGAGTCGTAAGTCAAGCGGACTAAACACCCGCTTAGACTTTCGAACTCGACCCGTTTGGTCGATCATTAGGATCCAACCAAACATGTTTAGTGACCATAGTTGAATAGGGAATAACCTTCCGAGGTTATACCTTAAGGTCACTTAGGTTTAATTAGTTGTATGATAAGTAGTTTATATGCCTTAGGTAAATGACCAAAATGCCCTTTTCACGCAAAATTGGTAATTAAGCATATGTAACATAAACTTTTGTCACGTAACTGATCATGCAACATATTTAAACATGTTTAGGCATATAATACTTGTCATAGGACTAGTTTGACGTCTCGAACGCGCTTTTGCGCGCACGACACGTTAAAGTAGCATAAGCTACCTTAATGGGTGGTGACGGGTCGAAAGCACTTAGGTTAGGTTCCGATTTAGGATGTAGGCTTTGTTAAACCATATCACATGAGTTCCAACACTCATTTGGTTTACAATACCTCATCATATCCGATCTTCCGATTTAGGTGTCTATTGTTTGACTAGTGATTCGATTACTAGGTACTGCTTGATTTCTCTGGTTTATTTGAGTTTGTTGAAGTTCTATTGATTGAGGATACTTTGCACTTCAAGTGAGTACATAGTTCCCCTATTTTACTGTTTTCAATTGTTTTGGGGTGATTCATATGTATCAAAACGATTTTCGATATTATAACGATGATTTCAAAAACGATTAAGATGGTTTATACTAAACTAATAACGATTTCAATAAAGTGAATAAACTAGTTGGTTGTAGTTACATAACGAATGGCATTCATTAGCATTGATCAAGCCGGCCAGTATTAGGTTCAGATACCATAGGATCTGACAAATCCCGTTATCAGACTGCACCCATGGTTATGTGTGGGTTAGGTGGGTAACGACTGAATCTGTGATTGTTAATTTACCCTTTGGTGGTTTATTAATGCGAGAAGCGAGGTAGTCGAGTCACGAAGGTTTGAATGTTATTAGCGAGACGACCATAAATAGTTTTCAAAATTAAAACGAGGATGATTTAAACGAATTAACGATTTGGAAACGATTTGAACAAGATTAAACGAGTTGGATAAACGATTGGTTTTTGGTTAAGTGTTTAGATAACGGGATGGGTGTAATATGATGAAAACATGGTAGATACGCCGCTGGTACTTCTTATATATAAGTGTTTTCGACATATTACATACCATGGCGTTATTTAGTTCACTTGGGTAAACGATGTCACCTAACGATGTTTTCGAAAGGATATAAACCATACGAGTTTTATTAACGAGTTAATAAGAGATGTTTTACAATTTGATTTACTAAAACAAATGTTTTTGGGTTAAGAATCATGGCTACGAAGTTTTATAAATTATAACCTGGTTGATTTGAGTTGGTTAATTAAGTTGTAATATTATACTCTTTTCAAAACAAGGTTTTTAATAAATATTGCAACATGTAAACTAGCCATGAATCCGGCACTCCTATAAAACCTATATGCTCGCCAGCATTTCTTTGTTGACTTTTTTTTTACATACGTTTCAGGTGATGTTGCTTGATGATGATTATAGGATGCATGAGTCACTTAGGATCTGGACGAGGCCTTAGTGACATAATAACAATATTAGTCGATATGTAACTTGTTTGTTTTGTGTTAAAACAATGTAAATTACTTAATGAATCAATAAAACGAAACTTTTTGTATCCATGGTTGTGAAACAATAATTCTTGCCCGACACTCCCCGACGTTTCTGCCGCGGTTTGTTGTTTCAACGTGGTCGGGGTGTGACAGTGTTGATATCTGATCATGGACGAAAGCATGAGAGATCTGAGTGTGATCGTGGATGATAGCTTCTGAGATCTAGATTATCCGAGGAGATGAATCTGATTGTGGACGAATGCTTCGGAGATCGAATTACATTAACAGATGATTTGTTTTCTCCGATGAAGATTTGCTGATTGTGGAGAATACCGTTTACACGGATCTATCATTCTTACGGTGCATTAACGTGGATCACGGTAAACGGGATATCAGATCTTCAGGGGGGAATCACGGATTTGAAGTTAACCAGTGGGGTATTTGAAGTTTCTATCATTTGCCGGTTGAGTTTTTGTACATTCTTAGATCGAGCAAGAGGAATGAGAGATCGTGGTGCTGACATGATATATCAAAAACTGAGCTTGGATGCAATTAAAGTTGAAACAGAGGATGCTGCATTGATTAGTTTCAAGTTGGTGATTGTTCGTGAAGGTTGCAGTTTAGCAAATCAGAGGAAAGTCGTAAACTGTGCAAAAGACATGAAGATTCATTTCAGGGGGAATTCGTGCTTTACTTTGACAAATGCAGACCCGAATCATCAATCAAGGGGGAATTTGGATAGTCATATTTTGAAGATACCTGATTGAAGTTGCAGAAAACTTGAAGATTACAGAATATTCAAACACGGCTCAAGGTTCTCAGAGTTTGAAAGACGATTCGACAGTGACATCCGAGGGGGAATCTGTTAGTCCATATTTCGTATGTCTGCCACTGTGTGAATAGTTAGATAGAGCATGTGTTGAATATTGTGTAGAATACGAGAAAGTTGGACACGGTTCGTTAATGTAAAGGTCCATCCAATCGGATGACAATCCGGACGGATGGACTTAGTGTTAGTTGTCGATAAATGGGGACTTGAGGCTCCCATTTGGATAAGCTTTTGGTTCCCAGAGGGGACATGCTGTCCAACTGGTCTCGTGGTGCTGTAAACGTTGAATAATTAATAGAGATCAGATTGAAATTGACTGCTCGGTGTCGTATCTATCTTCTACTCCTTTCTTAGCCGTAATAACCGTACCGAACACGTCGTTTCGGGACCGAAGCTCCGTCAAACTCGCCGGATCCCGGAATCACACTAGTGGCAACCGAAACAAGAAGCGAAAGTCTCAGGGTTCAAGTTGTAATGCCATTGTCCCTGATGCAAATGCAAACCCTACGAGCAAAGCTATTGTGCCTGCTACTACTGTTGCTGCTGCTAACCCTCCTGCTCCGGAGAACAAAAAGCAGTACACTGGGCCTCATCCTAAGTGTGCTACTTGTAATTTTCATCATCCTGCTACCTCTGCTTGCGGGCTGTGTACCAACTGCAACCACTATGGTCACACGACTCCCTATTGCCGTCAAGTTAACCCGGCCCAACCAGCTCAGCAAGCCCTAGTTCAGGCAGCTTTACCAGCTCTTCCAGCTCCTCCGCAGAATCTGAGGCCAGTCAACGCTGTTCGTGCATGCTATAAGTGTGGAGACACTACTCACCTCCATAATCAGTGCCCTCAGCTAAACCAGGAGCAACAGCCGGCAGCTCGTGGATGAGCGTTCAACCTCAATGCAAACCAGGCTCGTAACGACAATGACGTCGTTAATGGTACGTTCCTCATCAATAACCTTTGCGCTTTGATACTATTTGATATTGGTGCCGACAGAAGCTTTGTGTCCGTAGAATTTGAATCTTTGTTAAACTGTGCACGCTCGAAACTACCTAAGTCATTTTCGGTTGAGATTGCCGATGGTAAATCGATTCTGGTTAATTCTGTCCTCATTGGTTGTTCCCTGACTCTTAACGACCACGTCTTTACTATTGATTTAATACCCATGCAATTGGGAAGCTTTGATGTCATAATCGGTATGGACTGGTTGCGTAAGAATCATGCCGAGATTTCTTACCACGAGAAATACGGTCATCTTCCTCTTCCGTCCGGTGAAACCTTGCACGTTTATGGAGACCGACCTTCTAAAGGACTGAAGTTGATGTCCTGCACTCAAGCGAGCAGGTGCTTACGTAAACAGTACTTTGCCTTCTTGGCCCATGTGGTGGAACAAAAGGGCAAGGGGAGGAGCATAAGTGATGTTCCAGTAGTGTGTGACTTCCCTGATGTCTTTCCTGAAGATCTTCCTGGTGCAACTCCTATTGCCAGGGCTCCTTACCGACTTGCACCTTTCGAGATGCAAGAACTATCCAGTCAACTTCAGGAACAGCTTGACAAAGGCTTTATACGCCCAAGTACTTCTCCGTGGGGTGCTCCTGTGTTATTCGTCAAGAAGAAAGATGGTTCATTTCGTATGTGTATTGACTATCGCGATCTTAATAAACTTACCATTAAGAATCGTTATCCTCTCCCTCGTATTGATGATCTATTTGACTAACTACAAGGCGCGTCCTATTTCTCTAAAATCGACCTTCGGTTTGGTTATCATCAGCTCCGTATTCTCGAAGATGATATCCCCAAGACCGCGTTTCGCACTCGTTATGGACACTATGAGTTCGTGGTTATGCCTTTTGGCTTGACCAACGCACCTGCAGTGTTCATGGATCTTATGAATCGTTGATGTGCACAAAATGCAACATATAAATTACATCAATTGTGGCATAAAACTAACCCTTTTTAGTACTAATGTTGGAAAAAGTGTGTTTTTGTCTTCCTTTTGTATTTTCAGGATTAAATGAGCTCAAATTAACAAAAGAAGCAAAAAGGCAGCAAAATCTAACATAAATACAAGAAAAGGGACAAACGTGGCATGCCCGACCCTCCGACAACATCTTCCCAAGCAAAATCAAGAAGACAGAAGATTGAACACGCCCCGTGCTCAGCGAACACGGGGGCGTGCCCAAGTGCCAGGATAAAAGACAAAGTTGTAGAAGCTTCTATCACCCACCACGGGGGTGTGCCCAGCGGACACGGGGCCGTGGTCAACTCTAAGATTCGCAGAATCTGAGGAAATCTTGATAGTACAGATATGCTTCTGCACACGGGGGCGTGCCCAGCGGAAACGGGGGCGTGGTCAACTAATGCAGACAAACTGCAATTAATGAAGGAAGAGAAGAGGATGGACACGGGGCCGTGCCCAATGGAAACGTGCCCGAGCTACTGTTCAGCCTATAAATAGGGGTGCTTGGCTCATTTGCAAACCATCCCTTGGCACACCACCTCTCTCACACTTCACCCACCACCATCACATCACCATCATCCACCACCATCATCCACCACCATCATCCATTGTCCATCATAGAGTGTGTGAGTCGTCTCGGGATCCAAGATTGATTGTAAGAGTTCTTGACAATCAAAGGCCATGTTTGCCTAAGTCTCTTACATCACTTGGTGAAGACAAGTGTCTAGTGTAATACTTTTTATTTTTAATCTTTTCGCACTTTTTACTTGGTTATGTATTAATGACTTTAATAACTAGTTTCTTATGTTGAAGGTAATTCTTCCTTATCGTTTGTCCGTGGTGTCTTGGCATTATTTTACTGTCTATATAAAATAAAAGATTTTCACCATTCATATCTCCATGGTCTATATGGAGGTATGTTGGCTACCTGGTCGGGGGTTAAGGGAACGGTTTGGTAAGAGTCTTGCCTTGTTCAGTGTATAGATCCTGCAAGGACCTGGGTCAAATTTAGTAGGACCTCCTTCAATACCCACCGGTATTGGATGGCGGGGGTCCAAACTCTTTGATCCCCTCATATGTAAGCTACTATTAATACTTTAACCCGGCTACTTAGGACTGTATCCCTGCTGACTCAGACTACTTAGCCGAGGGTAACGTCACCTTCAAAAGAGGGGCCTACCATAATATGCATTAATAACTTAATTAATTATCTTTCAATAATCCGACCCTTTAGGATTGTATCCTTGCTGACTCAAACTACTGGGTTGAGGGTAACGTCACCTTCAAAAGAGGGGCCTACTATAATAACTAAGATAATCTCTTAAAAAGTGAAAAAGTGAGGAAATAATCAAAGGTTACACTAAACACGAGTCAGAGCCAAGTGATTCATCTTGTCTATCTGT
The DNA here is from genome assembly GCA_030545235.1 of Helianthus tuberosus. Classification (NCBI taxonomy): domain Eukaryota; kingdom Viridiplantae; phylum Streptophyta; class Magnoliopsida; order Asterales; family Asteraceae; genus Helianthus; species Helianthus tuberosus. Next base: position 136,036,365 of record CM060363.1, read on the forward strand.
TTTTATTTTTATTTTATTTTTCAGCATTTTAGTTAGTTTTTATTTTTCTTGCTTAAAACCTTTTTCTACACTTTTGATTTGATTAGACGTTGAGGATAAACCGGTACTGAAAGCTCTTGTGTCCTTAGACGACCTCGATATCTTGCCAACACTATATACGCAAGAGGAATCTCTTCAGACTCTTAAGATTCTTCTCTGTAACGCTCCTGTTCTCGCACTCCCCGAGGAGAATGACGATTTTGTGATGCCGAGAACCGAGGCTTGGGCTGTGTGCTCATGTAACGGGACAAGGTCATCGCGTATGCCTCCCGACAACTCCAAATACATGAGAAAAACTATACTACCCATGATCTAGAGCTGGGCGCAGTTGTTTTTGCGTTAAAGATCTGGCGACACTACCTATATGGTATTAAGTGTGTGGTTTTCACTGACCATATGAGCCTGCAGCATATCTTTAACCAAAAAGAACTGAATATGTGTCAACGCCGATGGGTGGAATTGCTTAACAACTACGACTGCGAGGTTCGCTATCATCCTGGCAAGGCGAATGTCGTGGCCGATGCTCTTAGTCGTAAGACTCATGGTTATACTATCCGTTGTCTCCGCGTCTCTAGTGATCTTCATACTTGTATCCGTGAAGCTCAGTACTCGTCAGCCAACGATGGTAGTCTAACCATTGAAAGACGAGGCGCTTCTATTGACCAGCTTGTGATGAAACCCAATGGACTTCAATACCACCTCAATCGCATCTGGGTGCCAGATCGCGATAATCTTCGCGAACTCATTATGAATGAGGCTCACAAATCCCGATACTCTATTCATCCTAGTGCCGATAAGACGTACCATGACTTGCGTACGATCTATTGGTGGCCTGGTATGAAGAGAGAAATCATCTCATACGTCTCTAAGTGTCTCACGTGTTCTAAGGTCAAGGCTGAACATCAACGTCCATCAGGTCTTCTTGAACAACCCAAAATCCCTGTCTGGAAATGGGATAGCATCGCTATGGACTTTAGAACCAAACTACCCTGGACGTCCGCTAGTCATGATAGTATTTGGGTCATCGTTGACCGTTTGACCAAATCAGCCCACTTTCTTCCTATTCGGGAGGATTTCAAAGTGGAGAAACTTGCTAGAATCTATACCGATGAGATTATATGCCGTCATGGCATACCTCTTGACATAATCTCAGACCGCAATGGTCGTTTTACGTCGCATCTTTGGCAAACGTTTCAATCCGCTATGGGTTCTCAATTGAATCTTAGTACAGCCTTTCATCCTCAAACAGATTGACAGACTGAATGCACTATTCAGACCCTAGAGGATATGCTCCATTCCTATATCATCAACTTTGGTGGTAACTGGGATGTACATTTACCATTGATTGAGTTCTCGTACAACAACAGCTATCATTCCAGTATTCAGATGGCTCCTTTCGAAGCTTTATACGGTCGCAAGTGTCGATCTCCTCTCAGTTGGCATGAGATTGGTGACAAGCAATTTACTGGCCCTGAGATCATTCAAGAGATGACGGATAAGATTCTTCAGATCCGTGATAACTTGATCAAGGCTAGGAGCAAACAAAAGTGCTATGCTGATAAAAGGCGTAAGCCTCTGGAATTTGATGTTGAAGATCGAGTACTGCTCAAGGTATCTCCCTGGAAGGGAATGGTTCATTTTGGTAAGAAGGGAAAGCTCGCCCCTCACTATGTGGGTCCTTTAATGATACTCGAAAGGAATGGCAAGGTGGCGTACCGAATCGACCTGCCACAAGAACTTAATAATGTGCATCCGGTGTTCCACGTATCTAATCTCAGGAAATGCCTAGCCAATGAGGAATTGTAGGTACCCCTCGAAGACTTGCAAATAAATGAGGCTTTACACATTGCGGAGAAACCGGTCGAAATCATGGACTAAGGAACCAAGTGACTAAGGCGCAACAAAATCCCCATTGTTAAGGTTCGATGAGAAGGAAAGAGTGGCTTCGAGTTCACTTGGGAACTAAAAAGCGAAATGAAGGCCAAATATCCGCAGCTCTTCGAACAGTCTTCCTCTTAGATTTTGGGGACGAAATCTCCTAAAGAAGGGGAGACTGTAACGCCCTGCGTCCCTGATCTTTTAGTTATTATCAATTCTAGTCTCTGTACTATGGATATCATTTATTCCACGAATAAACGACATCAATGACAAGTCAAAGTAGTTGGGTTCTTATAACTTAGTGAAGTCATGCTTTAGCCTATAAGTGGACACTCATCCAAAGAATTCCCAGGTAAGCACAACTGGTTCCTTGAGTTGGAATTTATACGAAGTGCTTGCCTAGACAGAAAACCCCGAATACAGGCATCCACCCTTCCAGATTGCACGAGTTCGTTATTAGAGCCCAAGACTTTGATGAGAATTTAAAAATCAGAAGAGGTTTTGAAAATAATCACCTAAGGATAAGTGATGAGCATTTGTAAATCTAAAGATGAGATCCGCGGTGATACGGCATCGGTTACAATAGATAAGGATAGGGATGAAGACAAAGGCAAAGATAACGGAAGAGTTTGCTAATGGAAAGTGTCCTAGGTAAGTTATAGTCTAGGTCAAAGTATTACTAATAACCTAAATCCCTATAACCATGGCTCTGATACCAATCTGTAACACCCTGACCGGAGGCGGAAAAGTCAAGGGCATCACGAAACATGGCAGAATGCATTTGAGCACATGATGGTTAAATTAAGTTGAAATATAGTTTAGATTCAATTAAAGAGATTGCATTCACATCCGAGTAAATAAGAGTACATAAACAAAACACATCATAACAAATTGTTTCACAAATGATAGATTCGGATTTAATCTAAGGCATAAATCTTGATCAATCCTATATGAAATATTCTTGCAAATCATAGCATCAAACATTGTCACCTGAAACATATGTTAGAAAAATATTGGGTCAACAAACGGTTGAGTGAATTCATAGGTTTTGTTAGGCAAAAATAACAATGTGATATGAAAATGGTTTAACACTGTGGCATGTGATATGTCTTTAAGCAAAAGAGTAATACAAGTAGTCAATTGGTGGTACATTCAAACCTTCGTTATGACGTAACACGGGTCTATCACCACACTTCCAAAAAGTTTCACATGAGTATCAACAACAACAATTGCAACAAATAGTTTCACTGGAAGTGAGATGGGGCGTCACACCTATAGCGCTATAATATAACCGTTGGGCTTTTGCAAGTTAATGAACGTAAACGCGTTAAAGCAACAACAAGTATTAAGCAAATGCAAGGACAATCGGGGAAACCACAAATAGCAAATAAGTTTGTATCACATCGTATCATATGTTTCATCCCAAAAATAATTGTAAAAAGGGACTATGAACTCACCTTGATTGCGGGTAAGTCCAAACACGTATAAGAGTTTTTGGGAACAAGATTTCCACGTCACTCTAATAGATTGAACATGCAACAATATAGAATTTGTATCAATAAAAGCGTTTAATTGTTTTTGAACGGAAATCCTAAATCTATAGAATTTAATAGGGGTTGGATAAACGGTGATTATGTGGTTTGGATAACCTAATAGAGAACTCGGAAAATGAGTATGATATAAAGGAATTATTTATAAGAAAATATTCAATTAACATAAATTGCAAAATTATACAATTGATTTAATATACACATTTGTAATAATAAATCAAATATAATTAACTTGTATAATTAAACAATCATAATTGAATATAATGATCATTGACAAAATATTGTACAAGTGATATAATTAATTTATAAAAATTATAAATTAGTTTAGATTGTTTAAATTATATATTATTTGATAAATGATAAATATTTTGTTTAAAAGAATTAATATGATAATTATATAACTAATTATCAAATTAATTATATCAAATCTGAATAATTAAAAATAACATTTTTAATTATTGAACTTGAATATCACTGATTTAAAATAATTATTATGGTCTTGGAATCATTTTAAATAATTAAAATGAATTAATTTGTTTAAAACATCAATGAATAAGTTCATATAAGTTTAATTATCTAAATAATTAAATATAATAAAAATTCAGATTCTAAGTTTATATAAACTCAGTAATAAGTCTTAAATTATTTTGGATATAAATTATATAGTTATATAATTTAAGTACACTAAATTAAATTATATTCATAAGTATTAAAACTGATTTAATTATATAAATATCAAAATTATATAAAATATCAGTAACAATATTATTTTTGTAAAGTTCACCATTTAAAATAATTAACATAAAAGTTTCAGTATTTATTTCCTAAAAATTGATTTATCATGAATTATTTAATAATAAACTGTTTTAATATCATAAAAATTTGTTTTATAAATAAATTGACTAACTTTATATTTTTAATAAAAGTAACAGTGTCTAATAATGTTATAAAAATTATTGAAATGTTAAAAGTATTAAAAATAAAAAGAATAAAAAGGTTTGGTTGTCCCCGGATTCGAACCCGGGTCAACCGGTTGCAAATAAACAGACACAACCACTGGGCCAGGCCTGGTGGTTATGTTTAAGTTTAGTTTAAATAAAATAAATACAGAAATGGAAATTGGTCATCTTCAACCTCTAGAAAGTCAACAAAAGTCAAACCGTATGTAAACAATGGGCAAACCCAAATTTCAGTCTAAATTAAACTTATGGGAACATTGTATAACCAAAAACAAATAAATTGGCAAGGATTAAACTGACCGGTATCGTCTGGATCGATGGTTCGACTAATTCCGGCGAGGTGTTACTGTTCCGGCGAGTTGCAGGTTTCAATTCGGGAATATGCGAAGTGTTGGTGGATTGTGAAGGGTGTAAGAGGTTCGTGGGAGTCTGAGGGACTTATATAGCATTCCAATTCGATCTTAGATTCGACAAACAGTAGTGGATTGTACTACTTTTAATTTTTAAAATATATCCTGGTTATTGTCTGTTTAATGCGTTCTAAGTGCGAATTGTTTAAGGAAAAGAATTATAATCATAATGGGTTAGGTTAAAAGTGATGAAGAAAGTGGAAATTTTTGATTTTGGTCGGATTTGGTGGGTTTTGGTCGAAATCCGCGACCTGCAGATCTGTATATATATATATATATATTCAGATATGTTTTAATGAGTATATAAATATAATACAATCTATATTATAACACATCCCAACTGGTAGACCAGTTGGTTTGTGCGCGTGCTTTGTTTGCGGGAAGGCGCGGGTTCGAGTCCCGTCCTTTTCCGGTTCAATGGAATTAAAACCTTTTTAATTTCTGAATTTAATTAATAATTATAATAATCCTAATAAGTGTATAAAAGAATTAAAAATATAATCTATCAGCTCCTATTAGGAGGATAAACTGGTTAAGGCGTTGCGGTTCTAAACGAGAGGTCACGAGTTCGATCCTTACAAGGGCTGGTTCTTACACAGAAGACCCCCTTTTGACCGAATTTTTGAATATTTACACTTAGGTCCCTGAAGTTTCATTGTTTTTACAAAAACAGTCCATCGAGTTTCAGTAAATAACACAAACAGTCCCTGATATACTCAGTTAGTCAGACTAACTGGGTTAGTGTTTCAAAAAGGATTCCTTTAATAGGAGTTAACTTAGTTAGAGTATTTCAGTTAATATAAGTTTAAAAATAACAGTTTTGGTCCCTACAGTTTAAGTTTAAGAAAATGACCAAATGAACCCTAAACTTTTTAAAACAAATTATATATATTTATTTCTTTTGTAAAATAAGTTTCAAAAATTACAAAATGAACCCTAAACTTGTAGTTTGAAATAATTGCACTTTAACCCTTGTATTTATATAGTTTTAAAAATGACAATTTAGCCCATGGACTTGTACTTTAAAATAATTACGGTTTTAGTCCTTGAACTTAAAAAGTAATAGATTTCAAGCAGGTTTTAAAGAATGTCAAATAGGTCCCTCAACTAGTAGTTTCGCAAGTAGTCACAATAAACCCTTATAGTTTATGTAACCGTGTTTAATAGTATAAAAACCCAACAAATTTGAAATTGTTTCACGTGTTTGTATCGGTATGAGCACAAAGCAAGTAGGATTAAATAAGTTTCATTCCAAATACGGTAATTGTTACAATGCAAGTCAAAACAGATACAAGTGTGAAAACCAAGGTGGTTACAGTCTCCCCTACTTTTGAGAATTTCGTCTCGAAATTGGTGTAGGAGATTCTTTTGCAAAGAGATGCGGATACTTGGTCTTCATATCACCCTCACGTTCCCAAGTGAATTCTGGGCCACGTTTGGATTCCCAACGTACCTTAACGATAGGTATGCGGCTTCGTCTTAGTTTCTTCACTTCGCGGTCCATGATTTCTACCGGTTTTTCAACAAAGTGCACGGAGTACTCGATGCGAATGTCGTCGAGTGGTACATGATCGTTTTCATCAACAAGACACATTCTGAGATTGGAGACATGAAAGGTAGGATGAACGTTGCTGAGTTCAGGAGGTAACTCAAGTTTGTAGGCTACTTTACCAATCCTTTCGATGATCTTAAAAGGACCAACATATCGTGGAGTTAGTTTACCTTTCTTTCCAAAGCGTACAATACCTTTCCAAGGAGAAACCTTGAGAAGTACCATCTCACCGACTTGGAATTCAAGGGGTTTGCGTCGTTTATCAGCATAACTCTTTTGACGACTTCTAGCCACTGTAAGGTTGTTACGAATTTTAAAGATCTTGTCAGTCGTTTCTTGGATTAGTTCAGGACCAGTGATTTGTGCCTCAGTAATCTCGTTCTAACAAACAGGAGAACGATACTTGCGACCATAGAGAGCTTCAAAAGGTGCCATCTTAAGACTGGAGTGGTAACCATTGTTATAAGAGAATTCAATCAAAGGTAGATGTGAATCCCAATTACCACCAAAATCTATAACGCAAGCTTGTAACATATCTTCAAGGGTTTGAATGGTTCGTTCAGACTGACCATCAGTTTGAGGGTGATAAGTTGTGCTGAGATTTAGTCGAGTTCCCAAAGCATATTGCATAGTTTCCCAAAAACGAGAGGTAAAACAGCCATCACGATCAGAAATAGTGTTCAAGGGCACACCATGACGAGCAACAATCTCGTCAAGGTAGAGTTTAGCAAGTTTAGCAACAGAGTAATCTTCTCGGATTGGCAAAAAGTGAGCTGATTTGGTTAGACGGTCAACGATCACCCAAATGCTGTCATAACCTCGAGAAGTACGTGGCAACTTGGTTATGAAATCCATAGAAATTTCCTCCCATTTCCACACAGGAATCTTGGGTTGTTCAAGTAATCCAGAAGGTCGTTGGTGTTCAGCTTTAACCTTCAAACATGTGAGGCATTTGGACACGTAGAGAGCAACATCCTTTTTCATACCGGGCCACCAGTAAAGGTTTCGAAGATCCATGTACATCTTGTCCGCACCGGGATGAATAGAATATCGGGACTTGTGGGTTTCGTCCATCAAGAATGTACGAAGGTTGTTACGATTAGGAACCCACAGATGGTTTTTGAAATGTCGTAAGCCATCTTCTTTGGTCTCGAGAAGGAGATCAAGTTTATGGGGTAATTCAGTAAGCAAATCACCGCTGACCACAACGTCTTGCTGAACTTGGAGAATACGGGTTTGGATGTCAGAATGGATTTGTATGCTATGAAGTTGAATGCGTTCTTTACGACTTAAAGCATCGGCAACAACATTTGCTTTTCCGGGGTGATAGCGAATCTCGCAATCGTAGTCGTTTAGAAGTTCAATCCATCTACGTTGGCGCATGTTTAAATCCTTCTGATCAAAGATGTGTTGGAGACTCTTGTGATCAGTGAAAATCACACATTTTGTACCATAAAGATAGTGTCTCCATATTTTGAGAGCGAAGATTACGGCACCCAATTCAAGATCATGGGTAGTGTATCTCTTTTCATGGTCCTTCAGTTGTCGAGATGCATAGGCTATGACTTTGCCTCGTTGCATGAGGACGCAGCCTAAGCCAAGTTTGGAAGCATCACAATACACCACGAAATCGTCGTTACCATCGGGGAGAGTCAGAATAGGATCATCACAAAGTTTCTATTTAAGAATTTGGAAAGCTTCATCTTGTTTTGGTCCCCACTCAAAAGGTTTACCCTTGTGAGTTAAAGACGTAAGTGGAACAACAAGTCTGGAAAAATTGGCAGTGAAACGTCGATAATACCCAGCTAAACCAAGGAAAGAACGGATTTCAGTTGGAGTGGTAGGAACACTCCAATTCTTTATGGCTTCAATCTTCGTAGGATCAACATGCATTCCTTTGTTGTTTATGATGTGTCCCAAAAATTGAACTTCCTTAAACCAGAATTCGCATTTCGAGAATTTGGCATAAAGCTGTTCTTTCTTTAGGAAGTCTAAGATCAATCGAAGGTGATTCTCATGATCAGCTTTGGTTTTGGAATAGATAAGAATGTCATCAATGAAGACAATGACAAATTTATCTAGGTAGGGCTTGCAAACACGGTTCATTAAATCCATGAAGACCGTAGGGGTATTGGTTAAACCAAATGGCATAACGGTGAACTCATAGTGACCGTAGCGTGTGCGAAAAGCGGTTTTAGGAATGTCGTCTTCAAAAATGCGTAGTTGGTGATAACCAGAGCGTAAGTCGATCTTTGAGAAGCAAGTGGCACCTTGTAATTGATCGAAGAGATCATCAATGCGAGGCAGGGGATAACGGTTTTTGATGGTGAGTTTGTTCAGCTCACGGTAATCGATACACATACGCATGGAACCATCTTTCTTCTTGACGAACAAAACTGGAGCTCCCCAAGGAGAAAAACTGGGGCGAATGAAACCTTTGTCAGAAAGCTCTTGAAGTTGGTTAGCAAGTTCTTGCATTTCCGAAGGTGCAAGACGATAGGGAGATTTGGCAATAGGATTAGCACCAGGAACAAGATCGATACGAAATTCTACTTGACGCACGGGAGGTAAGCCAGGTAGATCATCGGGAAAAACTTCAGGAAAATCTCGAATGATTGGAATATCTTTAATGTTCTTGGTTTCTTCCTTCTTCACCCCCACGTGGGCTAGGAAAGCCACGTAGTTCTTGTGCAAATACTTCTGAGCTTGCACGCAAGATATGAGGTTGAGACTTTTATAGGGTCCATCCCCATAGACCTTCAGAACTTCACTAGACGGCAATGGTAAACGAACGAATTTATCATGACAAACAACTTCGGCATGATTTAGAGCTAACCAATCCATGCCTACTATGATATCAAAACATCCAAGTTTCATGGGAATAAGGTTGATCGGAAAAACATGGCCAAGAAGTTCAAGTTTACAATTGGAAATGACAAAATTTAACACGGAGTGATTGCCACTAGCTATTATAACTTCAAATGATTCACTCAGTTTTGTACGTGGTAAGGCAAGCAAAGGTTCAAACTCAAGTGAAACAAAACTCCTATTTGCACCCAGATCAAACAAAACAGAAGCATAGCGATTGTTAACGAGAAACGTACAGTTGACCACATCATTTGTGGCAAGAGCCTCATTGACATTCAGGTTGAATGCACGACCTCTAGCGGGTTGAGCATTTGCAAGTTTTGGATATTCCCGTTTGAAGTGATTCGGATCACCACAATTGAAGCAAGTTCCAACGGGATAACGAGGTGGTGCAGCAGCTTGAACAGCAGGAGGAGCAACAGCTTGATGTGTACGGCATGTGGTTGCAAGATGACCAAAGCGCCCACAACTTGTGCACTGTTTACAAGGAAAATGGGCTTGATGATGGTAGTTACAATGGTTGCATAACGGTGCTGCACCAACATATGGCTTCTTGGCAGGAGGAGTCTGGTTGGCAGGAGCAGGAGTTGTAATGGCAAGGTTTCTGACTACTTTGCGTTTGTTTGCATTCCTGGTTTTCCTCGAAGATTGGGCTCCATCATTTGCTACTTTGATAGTGTCGGATGCAGCTTTGGATGGTGTCTTCCTGTCGCACTTTCGGGATAAGTTCCATTCCTTGACTTGAGCATCCGTCAAGATAGCAGAGAGTTCATAAGCGTCTCAAAGTGTGGCTGGTCTGCTTCCAGTCACTATGTGCTTGATGCAACTAGGCAGTCCACTAATGAATTTCTCGATCAAGCTATCGAGAGCTAGGTTTGTGGGACAGAGAATGCACAATTCTTCGAACCGATTTATATAAGCGCGGTTTTCTCCACTATCTTGTTTAAGGTCGTGGAACTCATCTTCCAGTGCTTTCATTTCGTTTCGCGGGCAGAATTCCTTTAACATGAGATCTTTCAATTCTTCCCAGGTCAAAGCCATAGCAACTTCGGCTGTGTGATCCTTCATGATTCCATTCCACCAAGTTAACGCCCTCTTTTGGAAGACGCTAGAAGCAAATTCTACTTTGCGTTCATTTGTACACTGACTGTGGCGGAATGTATTCTCCATACTTTCGTTCCATTAAAGGAGTCCATTAGCACATTCATTCCCCGTAAACTTAGTGGGGTGGCAAGAGTTGAATTGTTTGAAGTTGCATGGAGTGTCATGATGGTTTCCGTTGGTTCTGCTACTACTTTGTCCGTTGCTGGCTTGAGAAAGTTGTGTTACAAGGTCGGGAAGTACTGCAGCTATCTGTTGAACAAGAAGAGCTGCCAATTCTGCGTTCGGGACATTGTCTTGTGGTGCACGTCGAGGAGGCATCTACACGAGGTAGGTAAAACATAAGATCATGGTGGTTTGATAATGGGATAAAGTAGTTTCATAAAATCAATGAGGATAATGTGACAACCCTCGAAATTCCATGTATCCGTACAATTTATTAATGATAATTAAAGTGCTTGATGATTGTGCTAAATTATTTAACTGCTCTCTGATTACGGTGTTATACTTACATGTGCGTGTTAGGAATTAATTGTGTTACAAAAATATATGTATAAGACGCCTTACGGAACAATTAAACAATTTAACGGAAAAGTATCCGACCGAACAACCGGACATTACCCGGGACACCAAATATTTGTCAAATACATTGTTGTATTTATTTTTGACTAGGCATGATCTTCGAACACCCTAACATCCACTAACTTCTCTAGTAAATAACACACATAAGTATACACTTGAGATCTAACTTGGAATTGCAACTTAGTTGAAAATTTACAAATAACCCCCCCCCCCTCTCCATTTACAGCCCATATAGGGGACCCACACCCTAATCATGATCATTGCTTAAGCCAATAGTAACTTGCTTGTAATCTTGAACCAAATATTTACAAATCTCTATATTTATGAGTTCCAAGACACTAAATCATTGCATATCCTTATCATATCTTCCCAAACCCACCCTACTCCTTCACACTCTCTCTCCCAATTTCGGTCACCCCATAACCGAACCCACCTCCACCCCTCAACATCTTCATCTCCTCCAATTACAAGTTCCATTCAAAGCTTTGAAGTTCATCCATGGAGGTTGCTTGTTGAAGGGCTTTCAAAGGAGCTTATTTCTAGTATTTTTCATCATCTTCTCTCTACATTTTCATCACTAGAATCATCCCTAGCTTTAAGCTAGTAGTAAGTCCCTTATGTCACCTTTGTTCATCTTGTTTCATGATTAAAAGATGTAATATGTTAAATCTACAAGAACACTAAAAAGGGTTTAAACAAGAAGATGAAACGTGATGTAAAAATGTTAGTATTAAGTTGTTTGGATATATTGCTGATTACGTGCTGATTTACATGTTAATATGGAGTACTAGAAATGTTGTTGATTATTATGCATGTTAACGGAACCAATATAACTCGCCTTAGAATGTAAAAGCTGAAAAACAGAAAGCTGTTTGGTGATTACAGCCAACTTCAGTTGGCTGTAACCGAACCTTAATAAAGCGAAAAATGTGTTTTCTGAACTCTAGATTTATGTATTATGAAATACGGTTCTAATGGCACTGGAATCATAATTTTTGGACTTCGTTTACTATTTTTAAAGGGTCATTTTGTAACAGCAGCTCAAGCTGCATTTTTGCTGCTGAAAATAGGTGTTATATTTTTCGTCATAACTGGAAATCTATGATGAATCAGCTCATGAAATTTGTACAGTAGATGACAACTGATGTATTTGTAATTACCCCCACTGGAATTTCGTAAATCGGACGCTCGATGAATTTTAAATAAATTATTCCGTGGACTGTGGTCAGAAAAAGATAAATCTGAGTTCAGTCCGGAAAATGAATTTTTATAAAATATTAGTAATGAACTGGACCCCGATATTTTTACACATTAAAATTTGAAATGTTTAAGAGATTCTGTAAAAATTTGGGAATTTTTTGAATAAGTTTACTATTTTATTAAAATGTCCGAAAACAGCCGGTTTTGAATATTTAAGCTGAAACGACACAAGTTGTAATTTGCGTGTCTAAATGTCGAGTATGCTATCTGTGTCTGATCTAACATGTTATATGTGTTATGTGCATTATCGTATGTATGTTTATGAGTGGGGAATGGATGGGAAGTATATATGGGCATAAACAATTAAAGTGATGCATGTTATGTGATAGATACGTGTAGGAACTTTGTGCTCTATTTAAAAATCACTAAATGACTAACTGGTAATCATATTAGGACGTGATTGACCGACCTTGACTGTTAGCTATATTTGAGAATCTAACCGAGCAAACCGAGGTGAGTTCACACTTTCTACAAGGCATGGGATTCCCGGTGGTTTCGGAATGGGTTAAGAAACTAAAATGAAATCCACATATCCTCCTTGGGTAGTATATGTACGGCCATCCTCCATAGGTAGGATGCCATTATTAAAGCTACGAATTCTCCTGGTGCAGAATACGTACGTTCGTCCTCCTTGGGTAGGACAACAACCTTAAAAACTAGCTAGACAAAATTCTATCAATAAGTCCCTCTTCATTATATCGACTTAATCGCCGAGGCCAATGGCGAGCGGGTCATTAGTTAACAGCGCTATTAGGTTTAACAAACCTCACACCGTGTCGGTCAGACGGGCGTGTACTAATGGACTATGGCAGACTATCAGTGATGATAGACACTGATATAGGGCACAACTTATTTGCGTCGTAGTCGATATCATACCGTCTAGTAGTTCAAACGGGGAAAGCCCCCACTGATTATGGTTATGGTTTGGGTAATGACAAAGGAACTGGTTAAACATACTTTCATCTACGGGGTAACCCCCACAGCAATTAAGCCAACGAAAGTCCAACCATGTTTTTCAGAAACAACTTAAAACTAAACAACCAAACGTGAACTCACTCAACTTTGTTTTCGACTCGTTGTTACATGCCTTACAGGTCGCTAAATGCTTGGAGCTTGCACGAGGAAGGAGTCGTTGTGGTGTACAGACTGTTATGTTCCGTGCTTATTATTTAAATCCTTATGAACTTATTAAACTTGCGTTTTGAACTTTAACTTATAAACTATGGACTTATGCTTTTGGATTTACTTTTATGCTTCCGCTGTTTAAACTAAACATGGTTAACTAGCTTTGGTCACCAATCGTATTGTGGTTGGTCTTACTTACTTAATTACGATGTTCAATATGATTGGTGGCTCGATCCTGGTCACGTCACGCCTCCAAGCGGTGATACTCCGCATGGTGGATTTTGGGGGTGTGACAGATTGGTATCAGAGCCATTGGTTATAGTGAACTTGGTTTTAAAAAGGGAAAAGCTTTTTGATAAAACCAGACTATAACCTGTACAGTGTTCAACGATCCACAACGACGCTTCGCTCCACGTGCAAGACTCGACACCATAAGTGGTATGATTTATGTTATATTGTCGGTTAGATAGTTCTCACTGTGCACTAGATAATGTGATAATTACTATTTGAACCTTGTGTGCTTACTCTCTACTGTCGTCCCACATTTACGCACTTTCGCGATACTTTTCTCACTTACGTTGGTTCATTATGAAGATCATGAGCGGACGCGGAGGACGTATCAACCTCACTCAAGCCCAGTTAACATCTTTGATCAACGAACGAGTCGCTGAGGCACTCGCAGCTAACCCTGCAGGAGGTATAACCTGCCATACCAACTCACCTTAGGACGTTTAGATCCTACCTTCGCAAACCAACCCTCATGCTTAATATTGTCTTTTATTCTCGCGCAACAGGTCAACATGCTCAACCTCCTGTGTGCATGTTCAAAACGTTCATGGAGTGTCGACCTACTACTTTCAGTGGCACGGAAGGAGCAGTAGGCCTTCTTCACTGGTTTGAGAAGCTCGAGTCTATCTTTGAGATGTGCGAATGCCCCGAGACTCGTAGAGTGAAGTATGCTACTGGTACTCTTGAAGGAATAGCGCTCACGTGGTGAAACGCTCAGGTTCAGATGCTGGGGTTGGTTGCTGCTAATGCCACCCCATGGAACGATTTCAAGGAAATGATCAAGGAAGAGTATTGTAGCCGTGATGACATCCACAAACTAGAGGTGGAGTTTTTCAATCTGAAGATGACGGGGTCTGAGATTGAGGCATATACTAAGAGGTCAAACGAGCTAGCCATCTTGTGTCCAACTATGGTGGACCCTCCCATCAAACGAATTGAGCTGTATCTCAAGGGCCTTGTACCAGAGATTCAAAGTCACGTGACTTCAGCCAACCTGGGTACCATACAGCAAATCATCAATTTGGCCCATCGACTCACTGACCAGGCGGTGGAGCAAAACAGACTGCCCAAAAGAATCAGTGCCACAGCTACTTCTGATGCACCTACCGACAACAAGCGAAAATGGGATGGGAACTCCAGTAAGGGTTCTGCTTCGGTTCAGTCTCAGCAGCGAAAGACTGATGACTACCAGAGTCCTGGTCAGCAATCTTCCGGTAATCAAGGACAGGGTGGATACCGAGGAAACCACCCCAAGTGCAACCGGTGCAACAAGCATCACAGCGGGCAGTGCAACAAAGGTCGATGTCAGAGATGTCACAAGCTGGGCCTTGAAGCTAGGGATTGCAGGAGTCCGCGTCCTGCAAATCAGAATCGACAACAACAACAACAAGCTCCACAGAATCCCCAGCAGCAGCAACAGCAGGGCAATAAAGGATGCTTTCAGTGTGGCGCTGAAGGTCACTTTAAGAGGAACTGCCCCCAACTGAACCAGAATCAGAACAACAACAATCAAGGAAATGGGAACAACAATGGAGGAAACAATGGAGGCAACAATGGGGGTAACAACAATGGTAATGGAGCAAGGGGTCGTGTGTTCGTGATTGGTCAAGGTGATGCAAGGAACGACCCCAACGTTGTGATGGGTAAGTTTCTTCTGGACGACTTCTTCGTTACTGTTTTATTCGATTCGGGTGCCGATACTAGTTATGTGTCCTTAAAAGTTAGTCAGATGCTTAAGCGTACTCCAACACTCCTGAACACCAAACACACGGTAGAACTAGCTAACGGTAAAGTCTTGAAGCCACACACGTAGTTAAACATTGTAACCTAGTCTTAGCTGGTCAGACTTTCTCTATCGATCTTATTCCTATCACACTTGGTAGTTTCGACGTTGTTATCGGGATGGATTGACTATCTCATCATCAAGTGGAGATTGTTTGCAAGGAGAAAATCGTCCGCATACCTCATTCTGGTGAAGAACCCCTCGTGATTCAAGGCGACAAGAGTGGTGCAGTCGTAGGCATCATCTCTTTCCTGAAGGCCCAGAAGTGTTTGCGAAAGGGCCACACTGCCATTTTAGCACTCGTTACTGACACATCAACGGAAGAGAAGAGAATTGAAGACATTCCTATTGTGCGCGATTTTCCTGAAGTATTTCCTGAGGAATTACCTGGTCTCCCGCCTCATCGTCAAGTTGAGTTTCAAATCGAGCTGGCTCCTGGAGCAGCACCAGTAGCTCGAGCACCATATTTCCTAGCTCCATCAGAACTCGAAGAACTGTCCACGCAACTACAAGAACTCTTGGAAAAGGGTTTCATACGTCCTAGCTCTTCGCCATGGGGAGCTCCAGTCTTGTTTGTGAAGAAGAAAGACGGTACTTTCAGAATGTGTATTGACTACCGCGAACTTAACAAGGTGACCGTGAAGAATCATTATCCTCTTCCACGCATTGACGACTTGTTCGACCAGTTGCAAGGGTCGAGCTATTACTCTAAGATTGATTTGAGATCGGGATACCATCAGCTGAGAGTCCGAGAGGAGGACGTCTCCAAAACAGCATTCAGAACTCGCTACGGCCATTACGAGTTTCTGGTCATGCCTTTCGGGTTGACGAATGCACCAGCGGTCTTCATGGATCTCATGAACAGAGTATGCAAACCTTACCTGGATAAGTTCGTTATTGTGTTCATCGACGATATCCTGATCTATTCGAAGAGTCAGGAGGAACACGAGCAGCATCTACGACTTATGCTGGAACTTCTTCGAAAAGAACAGTTGTATGCCAAGTTTTCGAAATGTGACTTCTGGCTTCGCGAAGTCCACTTTCTAGGCCATGTGGTAAACAAGGATGGGATTCATGTTGATCCATCTAAGGTTGACTCAATCAAGAACTGGCCTGCACCCCGCACACCAACAGAAATCCGCCAATTCTTGGGTTTGGCAGGATATTACAGGAGGTTTATCAAGGATTTCTCAAAGATTACGCAACCTCTCACTTCACTGACTCAGAAAGGTGTCACTTATCGTTGGGGTGATGCACAAGAATCCGTATTTAAGCACTTAAAAGATAGACTTTGTAGCGCACCTATTCTCTCATTGCCTGAAGGCATATATGATTTTGTGGTTTATTGCGACGCTTCCATCCAAGGACTTGGTTGCGTATTGATGCAACGTGACAAGGTCATTGCCTACGCATCGCGCCAACTTAAAATTCACGAAAGGAACTACACTACGCACGACCTGGAATTGGGAGCAGTTGTTTTCGCGCTTAAGATATGGAGACATTACCTGTACGGTACCAAGTGCACCATTTACACCGATCACAGGAGTCTCGAGCATATCTTTAAGCAAAAGGAGTTAAACATATGACAACGCCGATGGGTTTAGATCTTGAACGATTATGAATGCGCTATCAAATACCATCCAGGCAAGGCCAATGTTGTGGCCGACGCCCTCAGTCGAAAGGATACTATACCTAAGCGTGTACGTGCGTTACAGCTTACCATCCAATCCAACCTTCCCGCTCAGATTCGAGATGCTCAGGTTGAAGCATTAAAAGCAGAAAACATCAGGGCTGAATCCTTACGAGGATCGAGGCAGCCCCTAGAACGAAAGGAAGATGGCGCCTACTATGTTAACGGACGCATCTGGGTTCCACTGTATGGAGACCTACGCGAGCTTGTGATGGATGAAGCACACAAGTCTCGTTATTCGGTACATCCTGGTTCGGATAAAATGTACCACGACCTCAAGATTACGTATTGGTGGCCTGGCATGAAAGCCCACATAGCAACCTACGTCAGTAAGTGCTTGACTTGTGCGAGAGTCAAGACTAAATATCAAAAACCATCAGGCCTACTTCAACAACCAGAGATACCTAAATGGAAATGGGAGCAAATTTCCATGGATTTCGTTACTGGCCTGCCTAGATCTCAACGCGGAAACGATACCATTTGGGTGATCGTAGATCGACTGACCAAGTCTGCACATTTTCTGGCTACCAAAGAAACGGATAAGTTTTCTACTCTTGCAGAAATTTACGTAAAGGAAGTGGTATCAAGGCACGGAGTGCCAACCTCCATCATTTCTGATCGTGACACGCGTTTTACTTCTGAACTGGGGCAAGCCATGCACAAGTCTTTTGGCTCACGTTTAGATACGAGCACCGCTTATCACCCACAGACGGATGGGCAATCTGAACGCACCATCCAGACCCTTGAAGACATGCTTAGGGCATGTGTAATCGATTTTGGTAATGCCTGGGAAAAGCACCTCCCGCTGGTGGAGTTTTCGTATAACAACAGCTACCACACCAGCATCCAAGCCGCTCCATTCGAGGCATTATACGGACGCAAATGCCAATCACCTCTCTGTTGGGCAGAAGTTGGTGACAGCCAAATTACTGGCCCATAACTCGTAGTAGATACGACTGAGAGGATTGCTCAGATACGACAGTGAATGGCGGCAGCTCGTGACCGTCAGAAAAGCTATGCTGATATAGGAAGAAAACCACTCGAGTTCCAGGTTGGGGATCGAGTGCTACTCAAAGTCTCACCTTGGAAAGGTGTAGTCCGCTTTGGCAAACGAGGCAAGCTCAATCCGCGTTATGTCGGACCGTTCTAGATCATTAAGAAAATTGGCAAAGTCGCCTACAGGTTGAATCTACCTGAAGAACTCAGCGGAGTTCACAATGTTTTCCATGTGTCGAATCTGAAGAAGTGTCTGTCAGATGAGACCCTCATAGTTCCTCTCAAGGAACTCACAATCGACGACCAGCTGCGATTCGTCGAGGAACCAGTAGAGATTACGGATCGAGATGTTAAGATCCTCAAGCGTACCAGGATACCTCTGGTCCGAGTTCGTTGGAATGCTCGTCGTGGCCCAGAGTATACCTGGGAACGAGAAGACCAAATGAAACTCAGATACCCCCAGTTGTCCGGAAACAGTGCAACCACTACTGAGGCTGAAGCTAGTGCAGAATTTCGGGACGAAATTCCAAATCAACGGGGGAATGATGTGACACCCCAGGAAAATCAAGAAAACAACGCAACTTAACTAGTTTCCTCAGTAACTACGCACTAAATTTCGGGACGAAATTTTCTTAACAGGGGGAGAATGTGATAACCCTCGAAATTCCATGTATCCGTACAATTTATTAATGATAACTAAAGTGCTTGATGATTGTGCTAAATTATATAACTGCTCTCTGATTACGGTGTTATACTTACATTTGCGTGTTAGGAATTAATTGTGTTACAAAAATATATGTATAAGACACCTTACGGAACAATTAAACAATTTAACGGAACAGTATCCGTCCGAACAACCGGACATTACCCGGGACACCAAATATTTTTCAAATACATTGTTGTATTTATTTTTGACTAGGCATGATCCCCGAACACCCTAACACCCACTAACTTCTCTAGTAAATAACACACATAAGTATACACTTGAGATCTAACTTGGAATTGCAACTTAGTTGAAAATTTACAAATAACCCCCCTCCCCCTCTCTCCATTTACGGCCAATATAGGGGACCAACACCCTAATCATAATGATCATTGCTTAAGCCAATAGTAACTTGCTTGTAATCTTGAACAAAATATTTACAAATCTCTATATTTATGAGTTCCAAGACACTAAATCATTGCATATCCTTATCATATCTTCCCAAACCCACCCTACTCCTTCACACTCTCTCTCCCTATTTCGGTCACCCCATTACCGAACCCACCTCCACCCCTCAACATCTTCATCTCCTCCAATTACAAGTTCCATTCAAAGCTTTCAAGTTCATCCATGGAGGTTGCTTTTTGAAGGGCTTTCAAAGGAGCTTATTTCTAGTCTTTTTCATCATCTTCTCTCTACATTTTCATCACTAGAATCATCCCTAGCTTTAAGCTAGGAGTAAGTCCCTTATGTCACCTTTGTTCATCTTGTTTCATGATTAAAAGATGTAATATGTTAAATCTACAAGAACACTAAAAAGGGTTTAAACAAGAAGATGAAACATGATGTAAAAATGTTAGTATGAAGTTGTTTGGATATATTGCTAATTACGTGCTGATTTACTTGTTAATATGGAGTACTAGAAATGTTTTTGATTATTATGCATGTTAACAGAACCAATATAACTCGCCTTAGAATGTAAAAGCTGAAAAACAGAAAGCTGTTTGGTGATTACAGCCAACTTCAGTTAGCTGTAACCGAACCTTAATAAAGCGAAAAATGTGTTTTATGAACTCTAGATTTATGTATTAGGAAATACGGTTCTAATGGCACTGGAATCATAATTTTTGGACTTCGTTTACTATTTTTAAAGGGTCATTTTGTAACAGCAGCTCAAGCTGCATTTTTGCTGCTGAAAATAGGTGTTATATTTTTGGTCATAACTGGAAATCTATGATGAATCAGCTCATGAAATTTGTACAGTAGATGAAAACTGATGTATTTGTAATTACCCCCACTGGAACTTCGTAAATCGGACGCTCGATGAATTTTAAATAAATTATTCCGTGGACTGTGGTCAGAAAAAGATAAATCTGAGTTCAGTCCGGAAAATGAATTTTTATAAAATATTAGAAATGAACTGGACCCCGATATTTTTACACATTAAAATTTGAAATGTTTAAGAGATTCTGTAAAAATTTGGGAATTTTTTGAATAAGTTTACTATTTTATTAAAATGTCCGAAAACAGCCGGTTTTGAATATTTAAGCTGAAACGACACAAGTTGTAATTTGCGTGTCTAAATGTCGAGTATGCTATATGTGTCTGATCTAACATGTTATATGTGTTATGTGCATTATCGTATGTATGTTTATGAGTGGGGAATGGATGGGAAGTATATATGGGCATAAACAATTAAAGTGATGCATGTTATGTGATAGATACGTGTAGGAACTTTGTGCTCTATTTAAAAATCACTAAATGACTAACTGGTAATCATATTAGGACGTGATTGACCGACCTTGATTGTTAGCTATATTTGAGAATCTAACCGAGCAAACCGAGGTGAGTTCACACTTTCTACAAGGCATGGGATTCCCGGTGGTTTCGGAATGGGTTAAGAAACTAAAATGAAATCCACATATCCTCCTTGGGTAGTATATGTACGGCCATCCTCCATAGGTAGGATGCCATTATTAAAGCTACGAATTCTCCTGGTGCAGAATACGTACGTTCGTCCTCCTTGGGTAGGACAACAACCTTAAAAACTAGCTAGACAAAAGTCTATCAATAAGTCCCTCTTCATTATATCGACTTAATCGCCGAGGCCAATGGCGAGCGGGTCATTAGTTAACAGCGCTATTAGGTTTAACAAACCTCACACCGTGTCGGTCAGACGGGCGTGTACTAATGGACTATGGCAGACTATCAGTGATGATAGACACTGATATAGGGCACAACTTATTTGCGTCGTAGTCGATATCATACCGTCTAGTAGTTCAAACGGGGAAAGCCCCCACTGATTATGGTTATGGTTTGGGTAATGACAAAGGAACTGGTTAAACATACTTTCATCTACGGGGTAACCCCCACAGCAATTAAGCCAACGAAAGTCCAACCATGTTTTTCAGAAACAACTTAAAACTAAACAACCAAACGTGAACTCACTCAACTTTGTTTTCGACTCGTTGTTACATGCCTTACAGGTCGCTAAATGCTTGG
The DNA here is from genome assembly GCA_030545235.1 of Helianthus tuberosus. Taxonomy (NCBI): domain Eukaryota; kingdom Viridiplantae; phylum Streptophyta; class Magnoliopsida; order Asterales; family Asteraceae; genus Helianthus; species Helianthus tuberosus. Next base: position 136,057,651 of record CM060363.1, read on the forward strand.
AGCTTGCACGAGGAAGGAGTCGTTGTGGTGTACAGACTGTTATGTTCCGTGCTTATTATTTAAATCCTTATGAACTTATTAAACTTGCGTTTTGAACTTTAACTTATAAACTATGGACTTATGCTTTTGGATTTACTTTTATGCTTCCGCTGTTTAAACTAAACATGGTTAACTAGCTTTGGTCACCAATCGTATTGTGGTTGGTCTTACTTACTTAATTACGATGTTCAATATGATTGGTGGCTCGATCCTGGTCACGTCATGCCTCCAAGCGGTGATACTCCGCATGGTGGATTTTGGGGGTGTGACAGATAAGAGAAAACACGTAACAAGATGGATATCATTTATTCCACGAATAAACGACATCAATGACAAGTCAAAGTAGTTGGGTTCTTATAACTTACTGAAGTCATGCTTTAGCCTATAAGTGGACACTCATCCAAAGAATTCCCAGGTAAGCACAATTGGTTCCTCGAGTTGGAATTTAAAAGAAGTGCTTGCCTAGACAGAAAACCCCGAATACAGGCATCCACCCTTCCAGATTGCACGAGTTTGTTATTAGAGCCCAAGACTTTGATGAGAATTTAAAAATCAGAAGAGGTTTTGAAAATAATCACCTAAGGATAAGTGATGAGCATTTGTAAAATCTAAAGATGAGATCCGCGGTGACGAGGCATCGGTTACAAAAGATAAGGATAGGGATGAAGACAAAGGCAAAGATAACGGAAGAGTTTGCTAATGGAAAGTGTTCTAGGTACGTTATAGTCTAGGTCAAAGTATTACTAATAACCTAAATCCCTATAACCATAGCTCTGATAACAATCTGTAACACCCTGACCGGAGGCGGAAAAGTCAAGGGCATCACGAAACATGGCAGAATGCATTTGAGCACATGATGGTTAAATTAAGTTGAAATATAGTTTAGATTCAATTAAAGAGATTGCATTCACATCCGAGTAAATAAGAGTACATAAACAAAATACATCATAACAAATTGTTTCACAAATGATAGATTCGGATTTAATCTAAGGCATAAATCTTGATCAATCCTACATGAAATATTCTTGCAAATCATAGCATCAAACATTGTCACCTGAAACATATGTTAGAAAAATATTGGGTTAACAAACGGTTGAGTGAATTCATAGGTTTTGTTAGGCAAAAATAACAATGTGATATGAAAATGGTTTATTACTGTGGCATGTGATATGTCTTTAAGCAAAAGAGTAATACAAGTAGTAAACTTGGTGGTACATTCAAACCTTCGTTATGACGTAACACGAGTCTATCACCACACTTCCAAAAAGTTTCACATGAGTATCAACAACAACAATTGCAACAAATAGTTTCACTGGAAGTGAGATGGGGCGTCACACCTATAGCGCTATAATATAACCGTTGGGCTTTTGCAAGTTAATGAACGTAAACGCGTTAAAGCAACAACAACAAGTATTAAGAAAATGCAAGGACAATCGGGGAAACCACAAATAGCAAATAAGTTTGTATCACATCGTATCATATGTTTCATCCCAAAAATAATTGTAAAAAAGGACTATGAACTCACCTTGATTGCGGGTAAGTCCAAACACGTATAAGAGTTTTTGGGAACAAGATTTCCACGTCACTCTAATAGATTGAACATGCAACAATATAGAATTTGTATCAATAAAAGCGTTTAATTGTTTTTGAACGGAAATCCTAAATCTATAGAATTTTATAGGGTTTGGATAAACGGTGATTATGTGGTTTGGATAACCTAATAGAGAACTCGGAAAATGAGTATGATATAAAGGAATTATTTATAAGAAAATATTCAATTAACATAAATTGCAAAATTATACAATTGATTTAATATAAACATTTGTAATAATAAATCAAATATAATTAACTTGTACAATTAAACAATCATAATTGAATATAATGATCGTTGACAAAATATTGTACAAGTGATATAATTAATTTATAAAAATTATAAATTAGTTTAGATAGTTTAAAATATATATTATTTGATAAATGATAAATATTTTGTTTAAAAAATTAATATGATAATTATATAACTAATTATTAAATTAATTATATTAAATCTGAATAATTAAAAATAACATTTTTAATTATTGAACTTGAATATCACTGATTTAAAATAATTATTATGGTCTTGGAATCATTTTAAATAATTAAAATGAATTAATTTGTTTAAAATATCAATGAATAAGTTCATATAAGTTTAATTATCTAAATAATTAAATATATTAAAAATTCAGATTCTAAGTTTATATAAACTCAGTAATAAGTCTAAAATAATTTTGGATATAAATTATATAGTTATATAATTTAATTACACTAGATTAAATTATATTCATAAGTATTAAAACTGATTTAATTATATAAATATGAAAATTATATAAAATATCAGTAATAATATTATTTTTGTAAAGTTCACTATTTAAAATAATTAACATAAAAGTTTCTGTATTTATTTCCTAAAAATTGATTTATCATGAATTATTTAATAATAAATTGTTTTAATATCATAAAAATTAGTTTTATAAATAAATTGACTAACTTTGTATTTTTAATAAAAGTAACAGTGTTTAATAATGTTATGAAAATTATTGAAATGTTAATAGTATTAAAAATAAAAAGAATAAAAATGTTTGATTGTCCCCGGATTCGAACCCGGGTCAACCGGTTGCAAACAAACAGACACAACCACTGGGTAAACAATGGGCAAACCCAAATTTCAGTCTAAATTAAACTTATGGGAACATTGTATAACCAAAAACAAATAAATTGGCAAGGATTAAACTGACCGGTATCGTCTGGATCGATGGTTCGACTAATTCTGGCGAGGTGTTATTGTTCCGGCGAGTTACAGGTTTCAATTCGAGAATATGCGAAGTGTTGGTGGATAGTGAAGGGTGTAAGAGGTTCGTGGGAGTCTGAGGGACTTATATAGCATTCCAATTCTATCTCAGATTCGACAAACAGTGGTCGATTGTACTACTTTTAATTTTTAAAATATATCCTGGTTAATGTCCGTTTAATGCGTTCTAAGTGCAAATTGTTTAAGGAAAAGAATTATAATCATAATGGGTTAGGTTAAAAGTGATGAAGAAAGTGGAAAAATTCAATTTTGGTCGGATTTGGTGGGTTTTGGTCGAAATCCGCAACCTGCAGATCTGTATATATATATTCAGATCTGTTTTAATGAGTATATAAATATAATACAATCTATATTATAACACATCCCAACTGGTAGACCAGTTGGTTTGTGCGCGTGCTTTGTTTGCGGGAAGGCGCGGGTTCGAGTCCCGTCCTTGTCCGGTTCAATGGAATTAAAACCTTTTTAATTTCTGAATTTAATTAATAATTATAATAATCCTAATAAGTGTATAAAAGAATTAAAAACTATAATCTATCAGCTCCTATTAGGAGGATAAACTGGTTAAGGCGTTGCGGTTCTAAACGAGAGGTCACGAGTTCGATCCCTACAAGGGCCGGTTCTTACACAGAAGACCCCCTTTTGACCGAATTTTTGAATATTTACACTTAGGTCCCTGAAGTTTCATTGTTTTTACAAAAACAGTCCCTCGAGTTTCAGTAAATGACACAAACAGTCCCTGATATACTCAGTTAGTCCGACTAACTGGGTTAGTGTTTCAAAAAGGATTCCTTTAATAGGAGTTAACTTAGTTAGAGTATTTCAGTTAATATAAGTTTAAAAATAACAGTTTTGGTCCCTACAGTTTAAGTTTAAGAAAATGACCAAATAAACCCTAAACTTTTTAGAACAAGTTATATATATTTATTTCTTTTATAAGACAAGTTTCAAAAATTACAAAATGAACCCTAAACTTGTAGTTTGAAATAATTGCACTTTAACCCTTGTATTTATATAGTTTCAAAAATGATAATTTAGCCCATGGACTTGTACTTTCAAATAATTACGGTTTTAGTCCTTGAACTTAAAAAGTAATAGATTTCAAGTAGGTTTTAAAGAATGTCAAATAGGTCCCTCAACTAGTAGTTTCACAAGTAGTCACAATAAACCCTTATAGTTTATGTAACCGTGTTTAATAGTATAAAAACTCAACAAATTTGAAATTGTTTCACGTGTTTGTATCGGTATGAGCACAAAGCAAGTAGGATCAAATAAGTTTCATTCCAAATACGGTAATTGTTACAATGCAAGTCAAAACAAATACAAGTGTGAAAACCAAGGTGGTTACACGTCCGATCGATCGGCCATCCGATCGAAGTGACACATGCTTTACAACCTCTAACACTTGGACTATTTTTGAATCAGAGACTTTGAATCTTGAAACTTGCACGACGAAGGGTCATTCGATCGAACGGCCATCCGTACGGATGACCATTCGATCGGATGGCGATCCGTCCCACTCGCATAAGTCATTCGACCGAATGACCATCCGATCGGATGGCCATCCGATCAGGTGACTGACTCGACACTTGTACGTATCTTGTCTTTCTGTCCGATGCTTATCTATTGTACTCTAATCAGGCTAATACCAAAAGAGCTCCATTTGATCCAATAACAGTTAAACTATTGAGCAATCACTGTGAGTATACTCGATCCCTTTTTGTTTTAAACTTTGGGATGCAGCATGTATTCTATGATACTTGAAACTTGATATTTTGAATCCAAACTCTATCATATGCGTATGTGAAACTTGTGATTCTTGATTCTTTATGCTATGTGAACGTTTAATCCATGTGTGTAGTTCCGCCTTAACAATAGTAGCGCTATAGGAAGATGCACCTCCCCATTATTCTCGGGGGTATTTTTAGGAGGATTCTAGTTTTCCTTGAGTCTTGGGAAAACACCTAAAGCATCGGGACACTTGGGCTATCACTTGGACTGCGAACACTAGCATGGCTGAAACTTTTTTATCATTTACATAATGTATATGAGTATTTTAATCTACTATGCTATGAACTCAAACTTGTATACTCGCCAGTACATTTTTGTACTGACTTTATTTTAATACATGTTGCAGGCTGACAGGATGCTAGGATTCATGAAACTTGCTAGGACGCTGCTTAGAAACACATCGTAGCTAAACTAGAAACTTTGGAACTATTTTAATGATGATTTGTAATTGATGTTTTGTGTTTGATACTTTAGACAATGATTGTGCAATGAAATTAATCTATATTGAAAGATCTAGCGTTATGGAATCTCATGAGCAATCTGAACGCTTAGTGCCGCACCCCGATGTTTCCGCCATCGGTTGGGGTGTGACACGGAGAAGAAAATTTCTCAACTTAACCAAGATATAGCTTCCCAAAAAGAGAAGATAAAAACTTTATCCGCTCAAAGCCAATCGGCCCAAGCTGCTGCTGCTTCAGCCGGGGAAGAAAGAGACAAAGTTGCAGCTGAGCTGACAAGGTTTGCAGCCGTTATGAGAGAGAGTGACGAGGCTCATAATGACCATCTGGCTAAGATGGAAGAGTCATTGTCTCAAGCCCGCGATGCCTATGAGCGGATGGTTAAAGGTTCGGCACCTTCTTTATTTTATTGCTTCGTACTTTTGTATTGAGTTTTTTCAAACTTATTTTTAAAGAGAAGGATTTGCATAAAGTAGGTGAAGAGGATTTAAAGGCGAAGATGGAGGCCATGGAAAAAAGCCACGGTGCCGAGGTAGAAGATCTGTAGTTGGAGATTGCTGATTTAAGCAAAAGGTTGGAAGAGCTGCAAGCGATGAAGACTTGGTTTTTGACCGAAGGTGCCAGTCATCTTGCCTAGTATAATCATAAGCGGCCGGAGATGACCCAGGTCGTACCTTCTATGAACAATGCTATGAGTGTCGTTGGTGTAAACAACGGGGTGCGTGGAGGTTTTGTTCATGCTCTAAAAAAGAAGACCCCCTATGGAGACGTGTTGTTATTGAACAAGAACGCGGAGGCTGAGTTGGACACGGCCGTATCAAACTTTGACTCCCACCGTTTTCCTTTGATGGACGAGCCTCTTCCTCAAATCTAGGAAGCTTTGGGCTTTAACGAAGAAAATCCAGATGAAAGCAAGTAGTGTAGGTGGACATGCCTGATTTCTTGGGGTATGCATGTGAGTGCAACGCAGGAACAGTTCTAGTAGTAGAACGTGGTGGAATCGATCAGTGGCGAGGTGCGGAATCCCTCGACACCGTCTAAGAATCACATATAACAATCTCAACGCTTAACATGTCTAATTTCATTGATAGAATGTGAAAATATAAGAGTTCCAGATGAAAGTGAGACAGAGCTTCGCTTCATCAATCAGGCAAAAATGTTCTAGAAAAATGGCCCTAGCCCACTATTTATAGGAAACACAGGGATGGATATGGTGTCACCCGTTCGGATGGTCATCCGATCGGATGGCACTTATCACCCTTACGGATCACACTTTACAATTAACGCGCCGTTCCCTGTTTTGTCTAGATACAAAATACATACATATACAAATACAAAACACACATATAGGACAAAATACATAAGACTCGATACAGACGGAAGCTACAGACATAATGCACTGAATGTTGGGTTTTTCACATGTTTATCAAATTAATTTTATCCGAATAAAATTAAAACGCATCGGAAAATATACATTTAAAACATGTTACTTTATAAGATTTAAAACCATTTTAAATGCAAAACCCAATAACCGGATCCATATATGACATGCATGCTATCAAAATGCAACCATAGGGTGTTTTAAGAAACAACCTTTCAAGGAGCAAGGAGATGGAAGATGATGATGATTCTTGAATGGTAGCTTCCAAACAAGAAAGTCTCAAGCTAGTATACCCCAAGCCTCCAACTAAACACCTTAAGATTGCTAGGATTTGTACACTTGAAAACTCACATGAAAATCCCTCTTGACAACCTACTCTTGGCCGAAAATTCTTGAGAGGATTTTTGGAGTTCTTACACTTGAAAAATATGTCTTGTGTGTGTTTAAAATTATGAGAGAAGGTGTGTATTAAAACCACCAAATCAAGTGCCATCTTTCAAAGTAATTTGCATGCATTTCTATTGGTGGAAGACCACCATGGGAAGACCCAAAGTGGGCGGCCATAAGGCCTCCATTTTGACCAATCAAAAAATTTCCAATTTCCAATTTAAGTCTTGCATTATATTTATAACTTTTATAAATATAATATCATATTTTTATAAGAATTTTATGCAACAAATCATAACTTTTATAATGTTGTTTAACCCATTAAATAACATGATAAAATATTCTCTCATAATAAATTATCCATATAATTTATTAGTTTCTCAAGTGCAATTATTTAGAAAACCAATTTCTAAATTATTTAGAAAACCAATTTCTAAATATTGTAAGTGTTAATATTTATTTGCTTGATCATATCATAAATAAATATTATAGGTGTTTGTCTGGCTTGTTATTGGGTATGACCCAACTTGGATCATAACGTACTAGCCACATCAATTTAGTATGTGTCTTGGGCATACAGAGTCCAACAATCTCCCACTTGCACAAGATACATAGAAGATTGATGCAAGCAGTAAATGACGCCTAACGACGGTTTACTACCCCTAATACGTATGACGAAGTGCCATTCAATAACATCATCCCCTTCAAGTCCCTTAATTGAAACTGATTTAGGTGAATCTATCATTTATCCCTTTGTTTCAGATGTCATGTCAAATCCAGAGACATAGTGTGATCATTCTCTGTTGATTTAACTTTAGCAGGCCTTAGACATCTTACTCTCAACGAATAAGATGAACAAATCCCTTCTTGACTACATACGTCTCTCACAATCACCTCGTACCACACCTGAGCTTAGCCTTATATACTGTCTTATTACAGACAGCGAAGAATTAACTCAAGGTATAATATTTGGTGAATATCAAGACCCAATATGTATCTCAGGTCAGAGGATACTATGATATTCTCCTTTTCTCAAATTTACTTATGATCAATAACAAATGATTCCATGCAGTAACATTTTAGAGCGGGTCAGTCCAATATTTGTATCCCACAAATATCTATGAACTTTGGCAGCAACACTTTGCTCTATATTCATACCTAATGAATATCCGTCAATCCAAGTTCATAATAGTCTTACATTCACATTTGTTTCCACAAATATGATCGACTACAGACATTTAGAATAATTAATTTATTCATGGATTTAAACATGCTAAAATGGAATATAACTCAAAATATCATAAAAGAGTTAAAATAACAATTGTTCCAATATCCAAATACAAAATAGATCAAATCCAATCACTAGAATATTGAAGTCCTAAGGCACAAGTATGACCCTCATGTTTTGGTCGTTCAAGGAGCTTCGTGAGTGGATCCGCAATGTTCTGATCGGTGTGAACTTTGCGAATACATATCTTTCCATTTTCAACTTCATCCCTTATGTAGTTGAATCTCCGTTCAATGTGCCTAGTCTTTTGATGTGTACGAGGTTCTTTGATTTGAGCAATCACACCCTCGTTATCACAAAAGATCTCTAGGGGGTCTCAAATGGTAGGGACTACCCCTAGGTCGGCAATGAACTTCTTTAACATGCAGCTTCTTGCGCTGCCAATGAAGCAGTGATGTATTCTGATCCTGTAGTGGACAATGCTACAACATCCTGCTTTGAGCTCTTCCAAGAGACTACAGCTCCATTCAAAATGAAGACATACCCAGATTGTGATCGAGAACCATCTCGATCAGTTTGGAAACTCGCATCCGTGTAACCCTTTACAACGAGTTCCTCTTCACCAGATCCATATATTATAAACATATCCTTAGTCCTCCTAAGGTATTTCAATATGCTCTTAACAGCCATCCAATGATTGTTACTTGGATTTTGTTGGTATCTACTTGTCATGCTTAAAGCGCATGAAACGTCCGGTCTAGTGCATATCATTGCATACATTATGGATCCTATAGCAGACGCATATGGGATTCCTTTCATTCTTTCTTGCTCATCCTTTGAGCTTGGACATTGAGCTAAATTCAATATTGTCCCCTTTTGAATAGGTACCAAACCTTTCTTAGAGTTCTCCATCTTGAACCTCTTCAAGACTTTGTCAATGTATGCGCTTTGGTTTAAACCTATCAAGCGCCTTGATCTATCCCTATAGATCTTTATTCCCAAAATATAGGCGGCTTCTCCAAGATCTTTAATGGAAAAACATCTTCCAAGTCAGGCTTTTACACCTTCCATGGTTGGAATGTCATTTCCAAATAGTAGAATGTCATCGACATACAATACTAAGAAAGTAACGGTGCTCCCACTAGCTTTCTTATACACACAAGCTTCATCGCCGTTCTTGATGAACCCAAAATTCCTAATTTCTTCATCAAAACGGTGATTCCAACTTCTCGATGCTTGTTTCAATCCGTAGATTGATTTCTTTAACTTGCATACTTTGTTAGGATGTTTTGGATCGACAAAACCTTTAGGCTGAACCATATAGACATCCTCATCAAGATATCCATTGAGGAAAGCCATTTTGACATCCATTTTCCAAATCTCATAGTCATAATATGCAGTTATGGCAAATAATATCCTAATCGACTTTAGCATCGCCACGGGCGAGAAGGTCTCATCATAATCAACCCCTTGAGTTTGAGTGAAACCTTTTGCTACAAGTATCGCTTTATAAGTATCCAAGTTACCATGCATATCCGTTTTCTTCTTGAAAACCCATTTACTTCCAACTACTTTGGAGTTAAAAGGTGGCACAACCAATTCCCAAACTTGGTTGTCATACATGGATTGCATCTCTACGTTCATAGCCTTAAGCCATTTGTCACAATCGGATTTCGACATTGCATCATGGTATGTGGTTGGTTCATTTGAATCTACCACATAGCATCCATCCATGAAGAATCCATATCTTTCAGGTGGATTACTAATTCTACCAGATCTGTAAATGTTTTGTGTATGTTGATCAACCATTTGATCATCTTCAACAACCTCTTGTTGAGTGCTAGTATCAACCAAACGTGTATCGGCTTGTGGTTGTTGATCCTCATCAAGTTCCACTGTTCTACTAGTTCCTTCCATAAGGAACTTATCTTCCAAGAACTTAGCCTTTCGAGCAACAAATATCTTTTGCTCTGTTGGATCGTAGAAATAATATCCTATATCATCTTTAGGATATCCTACGAAGATACACTTAGTGGATCATACTTCTAACTTATTTGGGGTGTATTGCTTCACATAAGCATCACAACCCCATACCTTCAAATATGATAATGATGGAACCGTTCCATACTATATTTCAAAAGGTGTCTTATCCACTTTCTTGGTTGGGGCTATATTTAATATACGAGCCGCGGAGAGCAAAGCGTAACCCCAAAATGATAGAGGTAATGTGCTTCTAGCCATCATAGATCGAACCATATCCAATAGAGTTTGATTCCTCCTCTCAGATACACCATTATGTTGTGGTGTTCCAGGTGGAGTAAGTTGTGAGATGATCCCACAACTCCTAAGATGATCTTGAAAAGCATCACTAAGGTATTCACCTCCTCTATCGGAACGAATAACTTTGATTGTCTTGGTGAGTTGATTCTCTACTTCGTTTTGGAAGATTTTGAACGTTTCAAAAACTTCATCTTTGTATCTTAGCAAGTACACATAACCATAACGACTGTAGTCGTTAGTAAAAGTTACGAAGTATCTTTCACCATTCCTAGTCATTGGCTTAAAAGGACCACATACATCCGAATGTATGATACCTAATAAATCTTTTGCCCTTTGGTTGGTGCCACTAAAGGGTTTCTTAGTCATTTTACCTTGTAAACAAGATTCGCATGTATCAAATGAACCAATTTCATTTGTTTCCAAAAGACCATTCTTTTGAAGTATTTTCATGCGATTTCTGTTTATATGACCAAGACGACAATGCCAAAGATAGGTCTCACTCAAATCCATTTTGAGTTTCTTGGTGTTTGCTTGGTACATTGAATTATCAAATGATATATCATCATGAACCAATTCATAAATACCATTTGAAGGTGTAGCTTTAAAGTAGAACATGTCATTCATCGAAGCATAAATTTCATTGTTCACAAACTTCAAATCAAATCCATATTGTCTTAAAAGGGAAACAGAAATAATGTTCCTAGTCAAACTAGGAGCATACAGATCATTTTTCAAACAAATTTCCAAACCACTTGGAAGTTTTAAAACATAGTCTCCTTGGGCTTCAACTTGAACTTTTTCTCCATTGCCCATGAAGAAATTAGTGTCTCCCTTGTTGTAATGCTTATTTCTTTTGAACCCCTGCAACGAATTGCAAATATGAGTTCCACATCCACTATCTACTACCCATGTGTTAGAAGAAATAACATTCAGATCAATATGTATCATAAAGATTGTACCTGATGTTTGCCCCGCATCCCTCTTGTTTTTCAACTCTTTGAGATAGGTTGGACAATTCCTTTTCCAATGCCCTATCTCTCCACACTCAAAGCATGGATCGCTCATGGCAACTTTTGCCTTCTTTTCTTTTAGTTTTGGTGGTTCTGCTTTAGCCTTTCTTTTTCCCTTCCCTTTGACGTGTCCCTTACCCTTGGCAACATTTGCTTTGGTGTCGGAGTTATGCCCTTTCTTGCCTCCCTCATTGATCATTAGAACGGGTAAAGGCTTTTTACCCATTCCCACTTTGGCCGTTTTGAGCATTGCATGAAGCTCACCAATGCTCTTGTCCCATCCATTCATGTTGTAGTTCATAACAAAGCTCTCAAATTTCTTTGTTAAAGAGTTGAGGATCAAATCTATAGCCAACTCTTTAGAGACGGGACAATTTAGCCTTTCGAGGCAATCAATGTGGCTTTTCATCTTAAGGACATAAGATGATACCGATTGGGTTTCCTCCATTCGACATGCATGAAGCGCTCGAACCGTTTCGAAGCGTTCTACCCTTGCTTGTTGTAGGAACATTTCCTTCAATTGGGTGATCATGTCGTATGCCCCATGATGTTCAAAATCCTTTTGAATCTCGGGAATCATGGTTCCCAACATGAGGCATTAGGCTTGCGTGGAGTCCTCGGTATACTTAACCCAATCATTGTAGGCTTCCACATCTTCCACGTTAGGTTTATCGGGAATAGGATCGTCCAACACATAGGATATCTTCTCTTGCTTGAGAATGATTCTCAAGTTTCGAAACCAATCCATGAAGTTGTTATGGTTGAGACGATCCTTTTCAAGGATGGTTCTTAGTGATAGGTTTCGGACGGTTTGGGTAATCAGGTTTGCATTGTTAGCGGCCATCTACAAAATTTAACAAAGTTCAATTTTAGTATTTTCGATATTATTAAAATTTTAATCATTAATACCCTTTTATGTCTCATAGACAATTAATACTTAAAATCTAGAATCCAACGTTATATTTAAATATTGGTTAGGTGACCTTTATCACATTATTTAAATTAACAAGGTAGTCAACGTTTGACGATTGCAACCCTTTGCAACTTCTAGCCATATGGGATCGGTTAAACATCGTTATGTTTAGTTGGCATGTTTAATCCCATCAACACCTTTTTTCCCCATGCTTCGGTGACCCTAAGTTCATGATTTCCAAATCAAGTCGTCTAACTTATACACACATGTGAGTTTACACATATAAGTGGTTAGGTGACCTTTATCCCACAAACATGGTAACCCCACCTCAAATATGCAAGTTCCCTCAAATGTGGTAAGGTGACATTTATCCCACAAAGAGTTCCCAAGTGATTCGAGTGTTGTATAAAAGGATGGTGTTTGACTTGTTTTATAAAAAGGGTTTTTTATTTTTCAAAATTCTAGTTTAGAAAAATTTTATGTACCATATATTTGCATGCATTCAAATCAATGGTACTTTAGTGAAAACCAATTTTCAGGGTTCTTTTAATAAAACCCATTTTATTATAAAATCATTAACTTTTAATAAAACCTTTTATTAACCATTTTAATGATTTTGTTAAGAACCAATTTTAAGCTTGTTACGGATTATTAGTTGTTAAGCATGCATATCCAAATATCCTCCAAACAACCATAAATAAAAATAACCATACAAGCACAACACATATATAAAAAAGGTGCATAACCATAGCCAACTATTTTGACCACACTTGTTAGCCAAAACAAGTGTGTCAAAAGGTCCTTCCTAAAGGGTGAATAAAGACACAAAAAAATGTGTCGTTGAACTCCCACTTGATCCCGCATCCAAATGCTTCAAGTCTTCTTCTTGTGTTATGATTTCTTCACATTCTTTGGGCTTCCAAATGTCTTTTATATTCAGCTCCAAACTCCTTTGGACTTTAAAAATGTGTTTTGGTTATCGGGCTAAAATCTCGTTAAGAACTATGAAGTCCTTTAGGCTCGAAATTAGCCAAAACCAAAACCGCATTTGTGTGTGCATCTTCTTTTACAAAAGGTATCCTAATACATTTTTCTAGTAAAATAAAATGCACCTAATCTATTTATTTACATATCAAATGAAAATAAATTACATATTTTTTACAAATGGAAGACAAAAAATAATAATTATTACAACTCATTGAATAATTAAATACAAATCACAAACACAAACATTCAACATATATTCACATAAGGTCATGGCTAGGTTATGGACACCAAAATATATATCCACATATATATATAAAATTCAAGAGCAAAAATGGTTTCCTTTTACAACTTATATTTTCGGTCAAGAATGAAAAAACCGAAAAATGTGGGTTTTTGTCCAAACAAAACAAATCATCCATATGACATAATTTTTTCAAGATTCCTTTATGCATGTAAGAAATAAATCTTGAAAAAACAAAAGAAGAACCATGGATAAACTTTCAGCTATAGGGTTTCTCCAAACCCGAAAACCCAAAAATTTTAAATCCAATGAAGCATGCACTCATATAAGCGGCTCTGATACCATTGTTGGATTTTTCACATGTTTATCAAAGTAATTTTATCCGAATAAAATTAAAACGCAGCGGAAAATATATATTTAAAACATGTTACTTTACAAGATTTAAAACCATTTTAAATGCAAAACCCGATAGCCGGATCCATATATGACATGCATGCTATCAAAATGCAACCATAGGATGTTTTAAGAAACAACCTTTCAAGGAGCAAGGAGATGGAAGATGATGATGATTCTTGAATGGTAGCTTCCAAACAAGAAAGCCTCAAGCTAGTATACCCCAAGCCTCCAACTAAACACCTTAAGATTGCTAGGATTTGTACACTTGAAAACTCACTTGAAAATCCCTCTTGACAACCTACTCTTGGCCGAAAATTCTTGAGAGGATTTTTGGAGTTCATACACTTGAAAAATATGTCTTGTGTATGTTTAAAATTATGAGAGAAGGTGTGTATTAAAACCACCAAATCAAATGTCATCTTTCAAAGTAATTTGCATGCATTTCTATTGGTGGAAGACCACCTTGGGAAGACCCAAAGTGGGCGGCCATAAGGCCTCCATTTTGACCAATCAAAAAATTTCCAATTTAAGTCTTGCATTATATTTATAACTTTTATAAATATAATATCATATGTTTATAAGACTTTTATGCAACAAATCATAACTTTTATAATGTTATTTAACCCATTAAATAACATGATAAAATATTCTCTCATAATAAATTATCCATATAATTTATTAGTTTCTCAAGTGCAATTATTTAGAAAAACCAATTTCTAAATTATTTAGAAAACCAATTTTTAAATATTGTAAGTGTTAATATTTATTTGTTTGATCATATCATAAATAAATATTATATGTGTTTGTCTAGCTTGTTATTGGGTATGACCCGACTTGGATCATAACGTACTACCCACATCAATTTAGTATGTGTCTTGGGCATACATAGTCCAACACTGAAAGACTCCCCCTTGGATGTAGTTGTAGTCTTCCTTCTTGCATAGTATTTAACCCATCCTCTTGCTGCGTCTTCTAGCTTTAGTTTTCTGTCTTCTTTGTTCAACTCGTTCAGCTAGCATCTTTCGCCTCAAAGGCCTACCAACTTCTTTCCAATACTTTCTATATACAGGATCACCATCTCTCTTTCTATCCCACCTAGGGATCTTGTTCACCTCCTTTTCGATTGGTGTTTGGTCAGTTGGTGGAGGTCTCATAAGCTTCCGTCTTCCCACAATTGCTGCTCTTTCAGCTATCTGCTTGAACTTTTCAACTCGTTTTTCTCTCTTCAAGTACTCTTCCAATTCCAAGTCTCTGAACTTAGATTTCCAATATCTACCGGAGTTAATATCTTTCTCAAAGCCCACGTTCGCCATCTTTTGATATTGTTGAGCTTGAACTTTGTCAGGAGCATCATAAACGATCTTGTTAAAGCACAAGCACTCAATGTCTTTCTTCGAACAGTTAACCAACCACATAGGATCCAACACACTGATCCTTCTTGATTCTCCAATCTTCTTATCAAACAATGAAATGACCGCTTCTACTGTACTCTGGTTGTACATCCAACCTTCAAAATCTTCATAGAAATCCTGTTCCATAGCAAGCAGTGGCATATTTTTCAGACATCTCGGCGGTTTTTTATCTTTAAGTAACATCTTTTTCTTTTGTGATTGGATCAATCTTGACAATTTGCTTTGGATACTATGGCTTCCAATCAGGGAATCTACGCTTTGCTTGAAACTTGATATTTTTCATCTGCTTTTGATCATGAACTTTCACATCAAGACCATAATAGAATTGCTTGATATTCTTGGTCTGCACCAACTCCTCAACATCCCACCAAGGGAGTGTTTGAATATCAGATAAGAACCCAAAATATTGTACCCCCTGTTCTCTTCTTATGGCATATACCTACAAGTCTTCAAGATATCCCCATGAAAGAATGTCACCCAGAGACTTATCTGGATGATCTGTGAAGTACTGCAGTGGTCTCTTGAACTTCCTTTCTTTTGGCATGACCTTAAACCAGTTCTTTCTGCCTTCTAACAGTGTCTCTTGAGGAACTGTCTTAGGAAAACCTTCTATTGTTATCTTTTCAACCACTTTCCTATGTAGTTCATCTTCATTTTGACTTTTGAACATCTCAGCAAAAGTAGGGAAAGTGTCGTCAACTCCAGAGTAGTAATAGGGCGTATCTTCTTCAGATGTATCTGAGCCCTCTTCAATTTCAACATGATTAAAATTGTCAGCTTCATTTGCAAGTTTGAACTCATACTGTTACTCTGGTGACGAAGGAATCTCATCTTCTATATCGAACTTAAGATTACTATCATCCAAACCCAGTTCTTCTAACATTTCAGCCCTGGTCCTTGGTACCTCTATCTCCCCCTCAAATGGAGCATTCAAGTAAATAACAGTGGGTTTTGTGAGGAATACCTGATCAGAGTTTTGCTTTCCAGAAGAAGAAGACTCCTGATGCTGATTCTCCTGCTGTTCATTGATTTCATCATTCAGAAAATCATCAATCTTTTGTTGAACAGAGGGCTTCACAATCAACAACATCGTCCTTGAAATTATCCCATGAACGATCATAATTATCAACTGCATCAAGGATTTCGTTTAGTTCTTCCTCTTCTTTCCAACATAGAAACTTCATATCAGCTGCTCTCACATTCCCTTTCCTTTGTTCAACCTTTATCATACGAATCACATCATTCAAGTTGTAAGGACGTGAGAGAACTTCACCTACAAGTACAAAGCTTGGATCTTGATCAACATCCATATGTTCTTCTTCATTCACATTAACATCTACCATTTCAACATCACCTTCAGGCTGACTTGAGGACCCTCCAGCCTCTTGAGTTTCAATGATCAATTCTTTCCTTTTCTGAGTTGCTTCTTCGCCAACTCTTTCTACCTTGCAATTCTTCTCTGTTCAACCCTTTGAATCTCTAACTCATTGTACACACCTTGAATGTCAATTCCAAGCTTGTGTTCCACAACAGCATATAGCATATTCAATTGTTCATCCTTTACAGCCTTATCTGCCCTGAGAGCTTCAACCTCTAGCTTTAACACTTTGTTTTCATTGGAAGACGCTTCATGAAGATCATCAAGCATTTGATGCAGCGTTTGAGTTGTTTCATTCATATTTTCATACCTTGCATTCACTTCTGAAAGCTCTGTAGTAAGTTGATCAATTAACTTTGCATTATCAGCCAGGTCTTCAATCAAAGCATCTATCATTTCAGCATGATCATTCACTACTGACTTCATCTCTTCATTTACTTCCACAGTCTTTTCAAGTTTCTTTTTCAACTCATCACGCTCTGCTTCTGCCTTGGACTTTTCTTTGTCCAGAAGACTTACTTTCTTTGTTAGTTCCTTGACCGTTGCATCATGAAACATGTCATATTCTCCTTCAGAAAGAATGTCATCAGTGAATTCGCCCTGAACATTTAGAAAACCTTCAAATAAGCAAGGAGTAGTATCTTTCTTTAGCGGTGATTGCTTAGGATCATCTGGAATATGAATGGTTGGATTCTCTGGTGGTGGTGGTGTAGAGACTCTTTCACCTGTAATAACTACTTCATCTTCATCATTACCCTTCTTTTCCACCTCAGGCTTATCAACTTTTTCCACTACAACCTCTGGAGTACCTTGAACTTGTTGAACTTCAGGAATATTAACACTTTGAGTTTCTATCTCTGCAGTACTCTGAGCTTGAACCTCAGGATCCTCAACTACTGGACCTTTACCACCTTGAAATTCAGGCATTGAAGCTGACCCTTTTCTAGCTCTGACACTTCTTGGAATTACACCTGTTTGAACAGGTTTGCGCTTCTTAATAACTTTCTTTTTCTCTGCTTGCGGTGTATGAATATATGTGGAATCCTCTTCGTCGGAATCCTTTTTCTTCTTTTGAGGTTTCTTCTTCAAAGTAACCTTTCCAACACCAATCTTTGACGTGTCAATCTCTGACTCTGTGTCACTTGATTCATCATCAGCATCACTAGAATCTGTATAAGCAACGCCTTCAGCTTCCTTTTCTTTCAAACTTTCTTCTTGAACATGCTTAGCAGAAGATTCAGCAACCGTTGCAGCTTTCTCAGCTTGAGCCTTTGCAGTGACTTCAGTTTGCTATATATATTGCTCAAATGTCACTTTTGCCAAATCAACACCTTCTTGAGTTATATCTGCTGGATCAAGCACTGGCTCATCCACAAGTCTTGGTGGAGATTTCTTCTTTGAAGGCCCTACATAAATAAATATTAAACATTCATTAGTATAATATAACACTGAATATTCTAACTTTTCTTGTGACTCCCCCTTTCAAATTTACCCTTAACAACTATCTTCAGTGTAGACTTTTTAGGTGTAGTCACTGCTGGGGAAACCTTTGGTGTTCTTTTTCTTTTTCCATCTTTCACAAACCAATATCTCAATTTCTTTTCATGCATATCCCTTAGACTATCTGTCTCATCCTCTGAGTTGCTGTTCTCGTGCCTCCAAGCATCATTTTCAGGAGCTACATAGTTTCAGTTATCAATTTTACAAATCATTCTCTTAGCCCTTAGCTCTGGTTCATCTTTCTTCAGACCTTTATACTGATTCAATCTGCTCAAGGTCTCGCTTTTCATGTGATGTAGATTCAATTCATCAGCAGGATCCTTTGGAAGGTCTCTCACTTGATCATCTATCAACATTTGTATGAACCTTGGGTACATTATGTATTTCTCACCCTTGATATTATCAACCATGTGATCAAATATTACTTGTGAGATATTATAAGGCCTGTTGAGCACCAAACAAGTAATAATGTTCATGATATAATCTGATGTTTCATCGTAGGTTCCCTTTCTGTGTGATAAAGCATGCAAGACGCAATGAACTAGAAACTTATAAGGTCGACTAAACACAGACTTGAGATATTAGCCGTTTACATGTCCTGAGAAACCCATTCTAAACCATAAACCCTTGCATAATCTTTCAGGAACGATAGTAGGGTCCTCATCACTATCTCCTAAGTCCAATACTCTTCTCACGTCTCCCACATTGAATTTAACTTCTACATCAACGTCCTGATCATGCTCATCCTTCTTATGTACTGCTGAGTATATCGTCTTTTCACTCTCATCATACCTCATCAACCTCCAGAATATTTGAACATGAGATTCATAAACTTTAGTTCTATCAGTCAACGCCTTATTAATCCTACTCTCCCTTAAAAACTTTGCCATATCTCTGAAAGGCTCCATATTTGCATAATTTTCTTCCAAAATACAGTATATGTTATGAGACTGATGCTAATCTGATGCTCTTGTCTGCAAGAATAATCAACGTTAGAGTCTGCATGAGTTTCGAGACATCAAGTGAAATAGTGATAAAATTTTGAAAACATCAAAATTTTTCTAACTCTGGAAACACACTTATACACTACTCAGCACTGAGGATCGGATGGCCATCCGATCAGATGAGACATCTCACTAAAAGAAAAACATCTGATACAAGGCATGAGTGCTTGGATCGGATGGCTATCCGATCGGATTGTCATCCGATCGGATTGTCATTCGTTCCAAGTGAATAACAAATCAGCATCATTTACAAGTCAACCAAGTGAATGTGTATAATGGATCGGATGGCCCTCTGATTGGATGGTAATCCGATCGGATTGCCATTCGTTTTAGAGACAGGTAAGCACAAAGCTGAACAGGCATGTCATAAAGTGTTTTGGATCGGATGGCCCTCCGATCGGATTGCCATTCTAAACAAACCAACTGTTAACATATAAAGCATGAATATCAAGCTAGCACTTAGAAAAATTTCAAACACATAAATGATATGCATTGGATCGGATTGCCATCCAATCGGATTGCACTTTGATCCAACAGACATGAAGAACAGTTAACATCTAATCAAAACCATCAAATTTTTCTAACAAATTTACAAAATTGAACACATTTTCACGTAGAGTTTTTTCCGATTTACAAAACCCTATGTTTAGTTTTCTCTAAAATGCAGTGATATGGGTTTAATTTGACAAAATGTGTACTGATAGCCGACACCCTTCAATCATCAATTCTTCAATTCTAACATGTTTTTGTACAAATTTAGATGGTAAGCCTATAGATCTAAGGCCAATCTGCAAAACCCTATGTTTGATTTGAATCAAAACTGCCTAAACAAGCCAAGATCTAGGTATTTCATACTAACAGCCGCCGACACCCTCTAAAAGTCTCAAAAACTTCAAAATTTAACGGTGAAAGTTAGTGATCGTACCTTTCCCATTGTGAGGGTTGAGCAAGCCAACAATCCAATGAATCTTGGAAAGCAAGAGTGAGAATCATGCAAGAAAAGGTTGAGAGAGTTTGACAGTGGATCGAGAGGCAATTCGTTTGGAAAAAGGTTTGACTGAGGTCTTGACCTTCTATTTATAGATGATGATCAACTCTCGGATGGCCATCTGATTGGATTGCCATCCGATCGGATTGTCTTCCGATCCAAACTCTCCTTTGACATTTTGACCTTTTGTTTTGACTTTTGTCATTTTATCAGGTTTGGTCAGTTTTAGAAATCCACTTAAGTATCTAGGTTCAAGTTAATGACCCTAGGTACTCAATTTGTCTACCAAGTCCAAGTTAATGACCTTGGTTGACCCGAAACGAAACAACTGATATTTTGTTCAAAAATTTTCAAACACTTTTTCTGAAATTTGTACAAGTAACAACTTAATGAACGTGTTTTGATTTTTGAAATTCTCAAACTTTTCAATATTAGCTCCCAACCCTGTTGTCCAGTCTAGAACCTTCCCACTTCGCTTCACTTCTCAGATTCTGAAGATCAGCGTTCCACTTTGGTTTGTCGAAAAACTAAAGCAGAATATAAAATCTTTTTGGGATTTTTAAGAAAGTTTTAAACTAGAACACATTGACAATTTTTGTTTTTTTTTTTTTTTTTGGTTTTTTTGTGCTAAAATGAAATGAAATGCAGTAAAGAAGTAAAATATTTACAAACATATTTTTGGTGAGCGTGTTAGAGAATCATATCAGCTGACGACAAGTTACAAGTACCGTTGAGCTTAATAACACACTAAGTATTAAACAATTCATTTAGATTGCCGATATACTGATCCTTTTAAATTTTCACACAAATTTAAACTTATTCAGGATACGATTTAGTGTTTTAAGTACTTAACTTATACGCGTGTCCCACCTCGGAATATACTCTCGTATCCAGATCTCTATATTCAGTCTTACAGGTGAATGTACAATAATGATATCTGTAAAGGGTAGTGCGAGGCCATGAGAGTTCAGGTTAGAACTTCCGTTCATACAAAGATATGATGGCTTGACTTTCGGTATATCCTTTGGGGATCTTTTCTTCAACAGCACATGATTAGCATTTTGCAATCTTTATCATTTTTTATGCTGAGGGGAGGCTTTAATATTAAAGTAGTGCATAGTATTATACGAGGACTAGGCTATTGCTTCCGCAAAATCAGAAGTCCTGGTATAATACCCCAGATTGTTGGTGCACTATATGTCTGTTGATTACGTCATAATCAAGTCTTGAGTCTAGATAGGGTGAATGTACACACAACAGGGTTTTAATTAGGGTTTAGACATGTTTAATGTGAAGATTTCGCTTGAAATCTGTTCAAGCGAAATCAACATAACTTGATTTCGCTTCAAGCCAGTGATTTCGCTTCAGGAGATTTCGCTTCAGGCCAGTTCAAGCGAAATCTACTTGTCTATATATAGGGTTGTTGTCATTTCACTTGGTACGCGACTTCTGAAAGTGTAACGAAGTGCTGCCGGTTTTCTGTCAGGTTGTAAACATTGTTATTATCAATACAAGCAACAGATTAAAGAGTATAAGCTGTATTCGTGTCCGGTTTACTGATTCCGCCTTTAAACTGGATGTAAAACTCTTCGGAACGACTCAGTCGGGTCAAACAACGATCCAACAAGTGGTATCAGAGCTCAGGACGAGGAGTTCATACTACTACAGCTTGATTCTACCGATTTCTCTCATTTCTACTCACTTCTTTTCTTATTTTTCAGATCTGAACTAGTTCCAACGGATGAAATGGTCTGATTTTCCAGTATATCGTATAAAACTGAGTTTTAACAAAGCCTACAAAGATTCAGACTAAAATTCAGACTATAACATGATAAAATTGACCTAAAACAGGGTTTCGCTTGAAAGTATTCGAAGATAACAGGTTGTTTTCGCTTCAAGTCAGACATTTTGGACTATTTCGCTTGAAACTTCTGAAGCGAACTTGATTCTGCTGGATTTCGCTTGAAACATCTGAAGCGAAATAGTTGGGTTCGCTTGAAACTGTTTGAATTGAAACTTGTATTGTTGAAGCGAAATAGAGGATTTCGCTTGAATCAGATCTGGACTTGGTTTTCGCTTGAGATCAGCTGAAGCGAAATAGTAGGTTTCGCTTGTAAAGTGCTTTGAAACAGAATTTCGCTTGAAACATTTATATCAGGATTTCGCTTGAATTGAACTTGAATCATCTTAAGCGAAATAGTGGATTTCGCTTGAACAGTGTTACATTGTCTTGATTTCACTTGAAAAGTGGAATTTTGTATCGAGATCATTTTACGTCAACCGAGTGTCAGTCTATTTCAAATTGTTTGATATTGTTTGAATTGATTGTTTTGTTTGTTTGTTTCTAGATAATTGAAAATGACAGGAGAAAGTGCTCATGATAGATGGTGGAGAAGAGATAGTGCAAGATGGGAGATTGGCAAATTGAATGAACCATTCAAAGAAGCCCAGAGAGCTAAAAGATGGAATGAAGAGTTAGAGTGTTACATGGATCCACAGGGTAATCCAGTAGTTGATCCATCAAAAGTGGATTTTGATGCTGTAACCAATGTGTTTCCAAGTGAGGGCACTTTCAACACAAGAAGGCTTTCTGATAAAAGCTATTTGCCAAATCTGATGATCAAGTTAAGAGAAGTTTTTGAAGAAAGTTTACCGAAGGTGGTAGAGATGAAGAAGAGAAAAGAAGAAGAACTGAAGAAGATGATTGAAGAAGTGAAGACTGTTGCAAAGCTTGCTGGAGAGGAACAGAAAGCTAAAGAAGAACAGAAGAATGCAGAAGCTCAGAAAGAAGAAAATGAGAACGATCAGAAAACTGAATCAGAAGAACCGGTGCTGAATGAGACTGAGGTTAGAAAATCTTCTGATCTATCTAATGTTGAAATGGTTGATGAAAAAGAAAACAAGTGCAGGAATTGCATAGAAATGTGCAAAGCCTGTACTGAAAAAGATGACATCATAAAAACAAAAGATATTGAAACAAGCAAACTTGAAAATGTTTTCAAAATGAAATGTATAGAAATGATTGAAAAAGAAGAAATTTTGAAACTAAAAGTTGAAAATTTGACACAGAAATGTCAAGGTCTTGAAAAGGATAATGATGTTTATAGACAACTGTGTTCTACAAAATGTGTCGATTGTGTTGAAAAAGAATCGAAATTTCAAGATTTACAAAAACAGTATGATTCTTTAAAGTGGTCGAGTCAGAGAGTACAAGAAGCTTATGATACTTTGAAGAGCCAAGTCAAAAGTTTTGATCAAAGATTGTCTGAAACTTTAACAACTAAAGAAATGTATGAAAGAAGGTTTAAAGAAAAGCAAATTGAATTGAACAAATATGTTGATGAAATTGCTAATCTTAAGCAAGTCTTGGCTGAAAAAGAAAAGGTTGTTACAAAACTTCAAAGTTATCATAACTCTTCGTACATTCTTGAACGCATTTTTAACATCACACCAGATGACAAAGATACTGAAAATTGCAAAAAGGGTATTGGTTCAGAATTTCATCAGGTACCACCACCATTGAGAAACAATTATACTTTTTATGATGAGGAATAGGTGGCAAAGGGTTTGAACATAGCTGACCAGTTACCTGAAAGTATCGATGTGACTTACTCCAAATCTGATGATGCTAATGATTCAGAGGTGGTAAGTAAGGTTGTTGAAAGCGTTTTGAAAGATGAGTCTACAAAAGGTAAGTCTGAATCACAGGATGAAGATGAAGGAAATCTTCATGATGCTTATTTGAAAAACACAAAATCCGAGAAAAGTTTGAATGATGATTCAAAAGGATTGGTTTATACCATGATTGGATCGGACAAATTATTCTTAGATGTTGTATTCCCGATTCAGAATGTGATTTCAGAAAAGGTTGATAAAGTTTTCAAAATGGTTGAGATTGAAAAGTCTGAGATTTTAAAGTTTGCTGGTAAGAGTCATAGAGGTTCGTATAACAAACCTGGGTTTAAGAAGAAAAACATGAAGGCTGGTTTGGGTTATAAAAAGAAACGGAATTGGAATCAAAGTGAAAAACAGGATTTGCAACAAAAATTGAATTTTGTTCAAGGAAAAAGTTTGAAAGAAGAGGAAAAACTCAAAATTGGACAACAGTCGAATGAGGAGTTTGATGCTATGAAAAAGAAACAACAACAGACCAAGGATGTTTCAAAGAAAGTGTGTTTTAAATGTGATCAAATTGGACATGTTGCAAGAAAGTGTCCAAATCCAAAGCCTGTTGATGTTGAAAAACAAAAATCTGAGGATGTGAAATCTAGGTCAACCAGATTTGATTCGAAACAAACTTGGAGGTACAATACAAACAAGTTTGCTTCAAATCAAACTTGGAAACCAAAACAAACTAGGTCTGATTCAAGACAGATCTGGAATTTTCACACACCCAGATTGAGAACTACACAGAGTTGGAGAACATCTGTTGACATGACAAAACCTCAAGAGTTTTGGAAACTTAAAAATGTTGTTCAAGATCAAAAGGTTCAAAAAGAGACAAATTTTTACAAAAGAGGTACTCCGGAAGGTAAAATGTGGAGTGTTAAGAAACAAGTGACGTTGGTAAAAGATGAGAAAGTTGAAGTCAAAGTTGAACAAGTTTTAAGTGACAAAGAGTTTCCAAAATTGAATGAACATTATTGTATTGAAATGCCTAAGGTCCAACAGACCTGGGTGAAATTGTTCAAATGATTGATAAAGTTTGAATGTGCAGGTGCTCAATGAAGCTGAAGACTGTGAGAATGGCAGTTGGAGCAACCTGACACAGGAAGAGGTTGCAGGACCCTGGTTTGGCTGAACAGGGAGTTTAGTTTGATTTTTTTATGTATATAAATAAACAATATTTTCAAAACCCTAAAAATTTGAAAAATTAAAAACCAAAAATATGTTTTTAGTTTGTTAAAATTTGAAAAACCAAAAATATGTTTGTTTTTAATTTTGTTTGATTGTATGTGGATTGAATACGCCGAAACCCTCACGGCTGAACAAACATGATTATTTTCATCAGATTGAAAAACGGTTTTCAAACTGTTAAGATCAATGGGTTGTAAATCATGGGGGTACATTATATTTTCTGCAAATCAGAGCATGAGAAGCAGAAAATGGATGGCGAGACAAAGCTATCAGTGTTGGTTGTCAAATTTTTCTTTTAATGGTTTTGCATTTTAGGGGGAGAAAAATTGTCATTAGAAAATACAAAAACATTGGAAATTTGAAAAAGTCAAAAACATGATAAAATTTAAAAAATTGAGTTTTGCGTAAAAAGAGGAAATGATAGTACATCAGTAGACAGTTACAGTACGCTAAAGAAATGGAAAGTATAAAAGAGTTAAACAATCTTACTGATGATGTGTCGATAGGTTTTTACACATTTAGTAGATTTATTCGGGATATAAACCTAAAATTCAAACTGGTGAATTCGTGGGGAACACTACTTGGATATATAGGTAACCCCTGAAATCTCATTTGAAAGGTCTCGTAATCTGATATACTAGGTCTTTATACTCTATGATGTCTGGGGTATTATTCCGGGACTTCTGCTGAACGGTAGTTCTGACCTAGTCCCTGGCTAATACTTGCTTAAATGCTTGAAACACAACATTACACCCTCAGCATGCTGAAACAATAAAATTGATATATGCTGCTGTTGTAAGCAAAAAGATCCTCTAAAGGGGACACACCGAAAAGTCGAAGCTGATATCTCTCTGCGTATACGGAAGTATCGATCTGAGATCCCTCGGCCCTCTCACACCTAAATTATATACAGATATCATTGTAGTATTCTCACCTGTAAGACTGATTATTGGGATTCTGGATACGGGAGTATATTCAAGAGGTGGGACACATGAATGATCTATGTTCTTAATTCATCTAAATCGTATCCTGCGTAAATTGAAATTTGTGTGAGAATTTAAGATGGATCAGTATATCGACAATCGAAGTAAATTGTTTAAGTCTTAGTATGAAATGTAGCTTAACGGTACTTGTGACTTGTCAAAAACTGATATGATCTTCTGACGCATACTCAAACAAAAATATTGTTTGTAAATATGTTTGTACATATTTCTTTACTGCTTTATATTTTCAGAAAATACAAAAGATTTTGATTTCTGCTTTATTTTCGACAACTGATGTCTGAGTGCTGAGTTTCAAAATCTAAGTATGCTGATTGTGTTTCTGAAAATAAAACAAGTTCATTAATTTGATACTTGAATTAAAATCAAAAATATCAAAAACAGTTTGTGATATCTCCAAGGTCATTAATTTGGACTTGGATGATAAACTGTGAGGGAGATGGATTCTTTAACACTGCCATATCAGTATAGTATGTTGATAGGGGGAGTAGATTAGAGAATTTGATTGGAATTGCCAGGTTACGATTCCTGGATAGTCTAAAATGTTGTTACTTATAGTTGGATGAGTGATTGCAGGTTTCAGGAATTCCCAAGGAAGCTAAATGATAAAGCTTGAATCAGATATCTCAGATTCTAGCATATCGAGAGGGGGAGTCTGTGAAAAGGGGAGTCTGAGTTGAAGATAAAGATTGAGGAAAGTGTTTACAAGGTTTGAAGGATGATGAAGACAAAGACTTGAAGCCAAAGACTTCATCAACATCCAAGGGGGAGTCTGTTGGTGCACTATATGTCTGTTGATTACGTCATAATCAAGTCTTGAGTCTAGATAGGGTGAATGTACACACAACAGGGTTTTAATTAGGGTTTAGACATGTTTAATGTGAAGATTTCGCTTGAAATCTGTTCAAGCGAAATCAACATAACTTGATTTCGCTTCAAGCCAGTGATTTCGCTTCAGGAGATTTCGCTTCAGGCCAGTTCAAGCGAAATCTACTTGTCTATATATAGGGTTGTTGTCATTTCACTTGGTACGCGACTTCTGAAAGTGTAACGAAGTGCTGCCGGTTTTCTGTCAGGTTGTAAACATTGTTATTATCAATACAAGCAACAGATTAAAGAGTATAAGCTGTATTCGTGTCCGGTTTACTGATTCCGCCTTTAAACTAGATGTAAAACTCTTCGGAACGACTCAGTCGGGTCAAACAACGATCCAACACAGATATCATCAAGTACATAGACCTAGTTTGTCAGAAATAGAAAATCTTTCAAACAAGATTTCAGGGGTTACCTATATATCCGAGAGATGTTCCCCACGAAATAAGCAAGAAATTATTTTTATGTTTATATCCCGAAATAGTCTACTAAGTGTGTAAAAACCTATCAGCATATCATCAGCGAGACTGTTTAAAACCTTTTTAATCATTACAAATCTTTAGCATACTGGAACTGTCTAGCTGATGTACTATCATTTCCCCTTTTTACACAAACTCTTTTTGGTTTTCTATTGTTTTTGGATTTTGAAAATATCTCATGTTTTTGGATTTTTGCATTTTTTATTGTTTTTGTATTTTCTGAAAAATATATCTATCTCCCCCTAAAGATGAAAACAACTAAAAATCGACAAACCATCATAGTCTGCTTCTCAACATCGTCTGTAGTGGTTTTCTCATCAACGCCAATTATCTCCTCCGCATCCGACAACAGCTTCATACCATTCAATTTTAATAGATATTGAAAACAAGATTTATCAAAAGCTTTGGTATGTAAGTCTGCCTTTTGTTCGTCGGTGTGGATTTTGTCTATTCATATCAACTTCTTCTCGAAACAATCTCGGATGAAGTGATGACGAATTTCTATATGTTTAGTTTTAGCGTGATGTACCGGATTTTTCGTTATGTTGATTGCAACCTCATTATCAACAAATATAGGAGAAGTAAGAAATTGCAACCCGTAATCGCGCATCTGTTGCTGAATCCACAGGATCTGCGAGCAGCAGCTGCTGGCAGACACGTACTCTGCTTCACATGTTGATAGAGCAACAGAGGTTTGCTTCTTACACTGCCACGTGACCAATCGGGGTCCGAAAAATTGGCATCCTGCAGTTGTTGATTTAGCGTTAATCTTGCAGCAACCGAAGTCAGAATCTGAGTATCCTTCGAGCATGAAGTCACCATCTTTGGGATACCACAACCCCAGGCTTGGGGTTCCTTTCAGGTAGCGTAGGATCCTCTCGACGATAGACATATACGAGGCTCTAGGACTTGACTGATATCAAGCCGCGAGGCATGTCGGGTACATTATATCAGGTCTGGATGCTGTCAGGTACATCAGCGAACCAATCATTGAGCGGTATAGCGTCTCGTTGACCTTCTCTCCAGTGGGATCAGGGTTTATACCATGATTTGTAGCTAATGGGGTGGACATTGGTGCCGTCTTGGACATCCCAAATTTCTCCAGAATGTCGTAGACATACTTTGTTTGATGTATGAAAGTTCCCTCAGGCATTTGATCGACTTGCAGCCCTAGGAAGAACTTCATCTCTCCCATTGACGATATCTCCAACTTCTGCTTCATCACTTGTTCAAAATCTTTACAGAGTTCTTCGTTTGTTGACCCGAAAATAATGTCATCAACATGTATCTGAACGACCAGCGACTTCCTTAGTGAAGAGAGTGGCGTCCACCTTGCCTCGGATAAAGCCGTTGGTAAGCAAGTGTTGAGAGAGTGTCTCTTACCAGGCTCTCGGGGCCTGATGCAAACCATACAGCGCTTTGTCTAGCAGGTAAACCTTGTCTTTGTGGATTGGGTCGGTAAAGCCCGGTGGATGACCGACATATACCTCCTCTTTCACTTTTCCGTAAAGGAATGCCGACTTGACATCTAACTGGTATACTTTAAAACCTTTCCATGAAGCAAAAGTACGGAAAATTCTGATGGCCTCAAGTCGAGCAACTGGAGCTTAAACCTCTGTGAAGTCTATCCCCTATTGCTGACTAAAACCCTGAACAACGAGTCAAGCTTTGTTTTATGACAATCACTCCTCGGTCGTCTCTTTTGCATTTGAACACCCACTTGGTGTTTATCTTTCGGTGTCCATCAGGTAGATCAACAAGTTTCCATACACCAAGTTTCTCGAATTGACCCAGCTCCTCCTGCATTGCATTGACCCAAGATTCTTCCGTCAGTTCTTCCTTGTAGGTTCGCGGTTTAATCTGTGAAATAAAGTAACTGAGTGAGAATTCAGTTTGTAATGAAGCAATTTTAGTATAAAAGCAAGTAAGGCCATGGTCAATCTGGCTTCTTGTGCGAACTCCTGATTGCAGCTCTCCTATTATCAACTCCTCGGGGTGGTATGAAAGAGTCCTCGACATAACTTCACCAGGAACATTCACCTCGCCTTCCAAATTAGTAACATTTTGGTCCGCAACTTGTTCATTGTCAAGAACTGTCTGATCTGAAGATTGGATTTGCTCCCCCTCAGATTCTGAATCACCACGATCAAAAGTAGGACTATCATCAGATTCTGGTTCATCATTGACTGTCGTCTAATTTTCTGGTGTAAGCTCGCGTTCCGAAGGTGTCGTAGTTTGCTGAACTTCATCATTCTCTCCAGCGTTACTGGGACTAGCTTCACCATCGTTAGAAGTGTGTTGACGTTTAGAAGACCTTGCTGGAAATCTTCCCTGAGATGCTTCATATTCTCGTAAAATATCTAACTCATCAAAGCACTCTGGCTCTTCTTCTAAGTTGAATGAGTCCCATAGGACATCATAATTGAATCGCCATGAGTCTGCGGGTTTCTGTGGAGGCATTGTGTAACCTTGACATTCAACATGCTGTGTTTCGATGATCCTTCCGAGACTTGGAAAAAAGACTCGTCTGAGTGGACTGGAATACCCCACAAATATACCTTCTATGCTCTTTGAACCAAACTTGCCATCTGGATCTAGAATTGTACAGGGAGACCCGAATAGCTCTAGATATTCAAGATTTGGCTTGCGATTGTTGATCAATTCGAAACATGTTTTGTTGTGCTTCTTCACAGTAAGTACCCGGTTGAGTGTATAGCAAGCGGCTGATACAGCTTCTCCCCAAAAGTGGATTGGTAACTTTGAATCAGCTAGCATCGTTTGCGCGGTTTCAATCAGTGTTCTGTTCTTTCTTTCTACAACTCCATTCTGTTGTGGAGTATATGGTGCGCTGAACTCTTGCAATATACCCTTTCGATCACAGAATTCCCCCATTCTCTTGTTTTTGAATTGCGTACCATTGTCACTTCGTAGTCTGCGTATGCGGGTTCGGTACAGATTCTCTATCTTTCTAAAAAAGCTTCAGCAAACTCTCAAATGTCTCATCTTTTGACTTCAGGAACATCACCCACGAGAATCTCGAGTAGTCATCAGTGACCACCAAATAGTATAGATCCTGGTAATGCTCTTGACATTCACAGGACCGAAGAGATCCATGTGAAGTCTTTCTAGTGGCTTTGAGACTGCGTTCATATTTTTACATGGATGGGATTTCTTTTATTGTTTTCCAGTTATACAACTGATACACTCTCCCTCCAGATGAAAACTCTTCAAGTGAACCCCTCTTACAAGATCGTTATGTACCAGTTAGTTCATCTTGCGTAGGTGAATGTGGCCCATCTTTCGATGCCACAGCTCTGACTCCTTTTCAGTAGCTCTTAATACGAAGCACTGAGGTTGACCCGTGGTAGTCGTAGCAACGCTCATATCCAACACGTACAGATCATTAACCCTTGGTGCTCGCATGATAATCCACTCCTCAGGAATGACAAACCCCGGCTTCAGAATCAGACATTCCTTGTCAGTGAAATGAGTTGAATACATTCTGTCACAGGTTTGAGAAATGCTGAGCAAGTTATTCTCCAGTTTGGCTATGAAGTTGACTCTCTCAAATGTAATCACACCATTTGACAACGTTCCTTCCCCAATAATACGTCCTCCTTGATTTCCTGCGAAACCTACGTATCCACCATTGAAACCTCTAACATCATATAACAGGGTCTTTCTCACTGTCATGTGCCGGGATGCTCCAGTGTCCATAATCCACTTTGAGATAGACCTCGGGAGCTCCTACACATTTGACATAAAATCAGTTAGAAGTTGAAGCAACCCAAGCCTCTTTTGACTCGGGTAGCTTGACATTAAGGTTAGATTTTGTTGTGTATAGTGGTGGGAAGTTGTTATCATTCACTTTCAAGCTTTCCTCGGTTCCAACCTCAACCTCTTTGTATAAGAAAAATTCGTCTTTTTGAGGTTGACCAGATAGTTGAACCTTCTTTGGAACATACTTCTTCCCTGGTGGGGACGAAGTTTGTTTCTCCAACTTCTTGTAAAAATCTAAAGGTAAATCCATTTTAACTGGTTTGGTTGAAGATGGTTGTTTTGAAACAGGACCAGAAACCTTTGGTTTTGACTCAACTGATGTCTTAGCTTGAGTTTTTGGCTTCCATGTTTGTTGTGAAGATGCAACTCGTTTGTAAAAATGCTCATTTTTCTTTACCGGCTGTTTTAAGGGTTCAGTTTTGACTTTGATGTTTTCATTTTTCAAAATCTTCTTCTCAACAAACATTGGCGCTTTGCCTTTGACATCATTTTTCTTTCTCAGATTCTCAACAACCACAGACTTAGGTTTTGAGTTGGTGCTCTTTCGTGCAATGTGTCCAACTTTGTTGCATTTGAAGCAAGTGCGGGTGTCAACTTCCCGACTTTTACCTTCAGTCTTAGGTTGTGAGGCCTTCTTTGCAAAATATTCTTCATTTGTTTTCGAAAAGATTTCCGAATCTTGCTCGGATATTGAACTTGAGCTTTTAACAAACACTTTCTTTTCGACAATTTTTTTTGTTTTGAAAGTTCCTCTTTTGATTGTTCTTACCACCCTGATAACCACCCGACCATCTGCTTTGGTTGTTCTTGTTAAAATGTGGTGGTACAACAGGTTTCTTATAGTAAGATTTATCTCTTTCAAAGTTCAAAAAACTTTTGGAACTCTTTAACCCTTCAACTTCAGAAACATCAATTTCAACCAGTTTAAAAACTTTCTTCAGCTTATCGACATTCACATTCTCAATTGGGAACTCAAAATCTGAGTACAACTTATCAGAACCAGACATCTTGTACATGACAAGAGTAGGTTCGTCACTTGAATTGTTCTGGGATTTTGTTTTTGGAATGTAGTTGTTCAGAAAACACTCTTCATCTTCAGTCGAATCACTGTGTGATTTTAATACATTCTCAAAAACATTCTTTATGACTTCAGATTGGACACTATCTTCATCAGATGATGAAGTGAATGTGACATCAATTGTTTCTGGAAGTTTTTCAGCATTTGTTTTCTCACTTGTTTCAAATTCATTAGCCAACCCGGATTGTTTCTTTGAAAAATTATTTAGCACAGGTGGTGGAACTTGATGATAACCCACCCCCCGTTCCATCCAAGTAGATATCCTAACCAGCTTTTTTCTTCCCGATTGGTTTGGGAACGATGTGTTGGAGACCAAAGCTAGCAGAGTTATAGCTTGTCAACTTTAGATTGATTCTCTCGTTTTCAATCTTAGCTTCTTAGAATTGAAGCTTGAGACTTGCAGTCTCATCCAATTGCTGGTTGATTTGTTTTTCTTTTGCCTGAAGAACTCTAGACAAATGAATGTTTTCTTTATAAGTTTTACCATTTCTTTCATCAGAATCTTTTACCGTTCTTTTTAACTTTTCAAAATTTTCTGAAATTGTTGTGTTTTCAAGAGTTAGTTTCTCATTTTCTTTCTGAAAACGTCCAACATCATTTTTATATGTTTCAATCTTTTTGGTTAATTCCTTTATTCTTTCATTTGAAGTTCTAATCAGTTTATCTTGATTTAAAATATCTTTTTCAGTCCTTTCAACTTTTTCAACCAGATCCTGGATCTTTTTTATTGAGAGATACGCATGTGTGCTGCAGACTTTGCACTCTTTTGTGCAATTTCTGCAAACACTTTATGTGTTAGCACAATCAGTCTTACCTGATTCATTGTTTGAACCACTACTACTGACCTTGCTTGATGACTCAGAACTAGAAGTAGACTTGGAATCTACCTCGAGTGCTTTTGCCATAAGAACTTGGTCGGCCATTTTTGTCAGATTTTATGCTGTCATTTCTTTAGTAGTGTCAATGATCCCTTCATCTACCTTCTTCGACTTTAGCCTTTCTTCTTCGGCTTTCTTTGCTTCCTCGATCTCTCTCTCTGTTCTTCAGTTTCTGCTATCGATTTTATGATAGTTTCGACTTCGACTGATGATGGTTCCACAATGATGTTCCCTTTTGGATCTAAGTAGCATTCACGATCTGGATCCCATCTTTTTGCTCTTTTGGCTTCTTTCCAAGCTGCGTAGATCTTTTCCTTCATATGTAGAGTCAACATCTCTCGACGGATGTATGTTCTTTCTTCTTGTGTTTGTTCAGTTGTTGCCATAAATGCCAAACCAACTGCTTCATCTTCTGGCAAGAATTCACTCCAATCGAAACCTTCATCATCCTGGATGACTGCCAATGCTCTCGATTTTTCTTTAAGAGTCTCCTCGATTTGTTTCATCCTCGATGGCTCCTCTTTGTTTCTATGATAAACAGCTTTCTTGTAGTAATCATCATGAAAAGGATATGTTGTTTCATATGCTGCAGAATTTCTACATTCACGCTTGAAGTGCCCCTTTTGTTTACACTTGAGACAGGTTACTTTAGATTTGTTGGAACCGAGTTTCGTCAAAGGACCTCCAATGGAATTTCTTCCTGTGATTTCCATGTACCTTTGTGCTATGCGGATCACACTTGCCATGCACCAATGTATATCAATCAATTCCATTTCCTCAGGATCTATCTGGCCGTAGTCCTCTTTTGTAATATTGGTGTTTCCGATCTTTCCAGCTACCAGACTTTCATACGATTCCAGAATAGAAGCAAGGAATACCATTTATTGTTTTGTTGTCTCCTCGTTGAAATTCTAAGTGTTGTTAAGATTAACAACGATGTTGCATTGAAATACATTTTTAGGAACATTTTGAGTTTGCTGATTGCTTGGAACTGATGAGGGCGAACCACTTTCATGATAACCACTGCTTGGCGAAGAACTGCTGTTGTTTCTATCTTGATTCACAGTGTTTGTACTTTCAGCGGTAAAGGCAATTCTTGGTGAGGTGGCTTTTGGAATCATACTGCCCCGATAGTAGAGATCCACATTCTGCTGATATGGTGTATTATTCACTTTATTCATCTTTTTGATCTCTAATTCGTGGCTTTCGAATATCTCGATCAACCAATCAAGTGTTATATCTGCCATCTTCTTGGTATTTTTCAGTACCAGACCGAAATATTGCCAATCTTTCTCATCTGGCAGAGATTCGAACAACTTTTCAACCATTTCATCTTCAGCTATAGTGATTCCATATCTTACTAGTTCTACCTTCAGATCGCAAAACCTTTCAATCATCTGTTGTACACTCTCATTTTTCATACAAGCAAATAAATCAAACTCCTTTTTCAACAGTCTTTTCTTGTTTTTCACAATTTCATCTCCCCTAATACATTTCTTTTCTAGTTTAGCCCATAAATCTTTTGAATTAGTATAGTCAATCAGGGAAATAATATCGTCTCGGACAGATTGATGTAGTAGGGCAATACATTTCTGCTCAGCACTAAACATATCCTGTTCATTATCAGCCAAGTTTTCATAATCTCGTCTTGAAATATCGTAACCATTTTTCATGCACCTCCAGCTAGTGTATGCAAAAGCTTTCAACCATCCATCAAACCTGTTAGCCAACGGTTATAACCTTCAATTGCCATCAACTTTGGTGGCTTGTTATATGTTCCGTAGGCATTGTCGACTCTAAGAGAATCTGCGATCGCCTTTTCGGGTTTGTGTTGGTATTGGTGTTTGTGTTTGTCGATGTTTCTCCAGTGTTGTACACGAAGATGTTATTGAAGGGGTTCAAGAACTCGTCTCCCATCTTGAAACACCTGAAAAAGTCAAACACTTAGAAAAATTTCACAACTTTCAAAAATTTCAAACTTTTGCACTTGGATCGAATGGCCTTCCGATCTAATGGCACTTTGATCGGATGACATAGATAGGCAATGAACCAAGTAACAAGTATCAGATGGCACAAGTGTCGAATGGCTATCCGATCGGATGGCTATCCGATCGGATGGTCGTTCGATCGAAGTTACTTGTGCTTTTGAGGATTTTAATTCTCAAAACCAATCCGATCGGATGTTAATCTGATCGAATGGGTTATGACGTCAACAAAGATATGTGAACAAGATCTAATCCAATCCGATCGGATTGCAATCTGATCGGATGAATGACGTCAGCATGCACGAAGAACAGTCCATAGTTTTTTATCGATTTGATGATGTTTTAGTCCGAATTTTTTAATGAAACTTTGTAGGAATGTTCTATTTTGAATTCCGATCAGTTTGATACCAAATTTACTCAATTTCATCTGTAAAATCTAGCTTAATTTTGAGTTTTATGATTTTATGGTGTGAAAATATGAAAACTGCAAGAAATGTAGAAGAAGATGAAGAAATTGTCAGAATCTCCGGTGAGATTTGACTGAAATCTGCAGAAAATGGCTGAAATCTCGGTGAAACTGTTGTAGTTGTCTCCGATCCGACCTCCTGTGGGTCTGATACCACTTGTGAGTGCAACGCAGGAACGGTTCTAGTAGTAGAATATGGCGGAATCGATCAGTGGTGAGGTGCAGAATCCCACGACACCATCTGAGAATCACATACAACAATCTCAACGCTTAACATGTCTGATTTCATTGATAGAATGTGAAAATACAAGAGTTCCAGATGAACGTCAGACAGAGTTACGCTTCATCAATCAGGCAAAAAGGTTCTAGACAAATGGCCCTAGCCCACTATTTATAGGCAATACAGGGATGGATATGGTGTCACACATTCGGATGGCCATCCGTTCGGATGACACTATCACCCTTACGGATCACACTTTACAATTAACGCGTCGTTCCCTGTTTTGTCTAGATACAAAATACATACATATACAAATACAAAACACACATACAGGACAAAATACATAAGACTCGATACATACGGAAGCTGCAGACATAATGCACTAACAATTCACCTTTGTGTTAGTAGCTTTTTAAGCACTTCCTTTTATGTAATTACCGAATGTAAAGAATATTATCCTTTTGCTACTTGGTGTAATATTCTGGCCTTTTTAGGTCGGATTTTTTATGCAGTCGTGACTTATAAACATGCGTCCATGCTTTGTCTATTTGCATTTATTTTACTTTTAAGAACATTCATTTTATATGCGGAATTCCGTCTTGATATTTGTAACCTAGGATAACTTTAGTATCTCTTTGTTTGTGAAAATAATGTCAGACATTCACTAGTCTGTCCTTATTGTTTAGGGTTTGAATCCCTAATTTTCATTGTGATAAAAGAAATTAAACTGATAAAAGAAATTAAACTAGATTTTTACTGAGATACGTTCATATTTTATTGTTAATAAAGATGTCGGGGCAAGCTCATCCCAGAATTACATGAATCGGTAAAAAAGGGTGCGGGCATAGATCATCTGCAATACATGGAAAAAAACTTTATTGAAATAAAGAGTTCTAGAAAGCTTAGAGATAGCATTTCTTCAGATGCATCCCATACCAGGTTTTGGGGATGGGAGTTCGTTAATCGTGGTTAAGGTGTAGGCTCCATTCTTTCCTGTTGTCTTGACTATGTATTGTCCCTCCCATCTGGGAGCCAACTTGCCCGTGCCTTCAGCTAGGCTGGCATCATTTTTCCGCATGACGTAGTCGCTTTCCTTGAAACGAATTTCCTTGACCTTGGAGTTATAACGTTTCTCTAACTCTCGTTTGTATTTGGCCTCCCGGATGGCCGCTAGTGCTCTTCCCTCTTCAGCTAGGTAAGATTCAGGCGTAGCTCATGCTCATTTCGTTCTTGATTTTGCAACATTCGGCAAGTCGGCATGCCAACCTCGATCGGAATCACTACTTTCGTAGCGTAGGTTAAACTGAAGTGTATTTCTCTCGTGCTCGTCTTCTACAATGTACGATGTGCCCAAAGCACGTGTGGCAGCTCATCGGCCCAGGAAACACCTTCCCTTCCCAGGCGTTTTTTTAATGTCGTTAACGGTGCTTCAATTGGCCCTTTTCACCTGCCCATTTGCCTAGGGATGCGCGACGGATGCAAAACTCTGTTCTATGTGCATTCTTTCACACCATGTTTTGAATGATTTTTCAGTTGTTTCCCATTATCACTCACTATGCACAACGACATCCCATATCGGCACACAATATTCTCCTAGACAAAACACTGGATTTGGTCTCCAGTGACTGTTCGGAGGGGATTTACTTCTATACATTTCGTAAAATAATCTACGGCTACTACCAGAAACCTCACACCTCTAGTTTAAGTGGGAAAAGGTCCGACTATGTCTATTCCCCACTTTTGAAACAGCCAGTCTGATGTCACCGAAATCAAATGATTTTTGGCACGGTAGCTGACCAGAGCATGCCTTTGGAAATCCTCGCAAGCTTGTAATTCAGCAACGGCACTTTGATGCATGCCCGAAAAATAATATCCAATGTTCATAGCTTTTGCAATTACCATTCTCAGCCCTGAATGGATGCCATAGATACCCCCAATGAATTTCTCTAACCACGTAACTTGCTTCCTCCGGTGTTAGACATCTCAAAAGTGGCCCCAAAAATGTCTTTCTGTATAACTTTCCGTCATGCACTTGGTACTGAAGGACTTTTACCTTTAACTTTCTTGTTTGACCTCTGTCTTCCGGGAGCTTGCCATTCGTTAGAGAATCTAAAATCAGAGTGATCCAAGATTCATTCTGTATGGAGATTGCCATGATGACTTTTCTCTGGCTGATGTCCGGTGCTTGGAGAGTTTCTACCAGAACTTCCTTGGATAAATGCCAGAATGAGACTGAAGCCAGCTTGCTTAAAGCATCCCTTTTTGTTTTTACTCCTTGGAATGTGAATAACTTTACATGCGTCAGATGTTGTTACTAGGTCTTTCACCTTGTTCAAGTACCGAGTCTTGTTTTCTTCTTGAACTACGTACTCCCTATTGACTTGGTTTGAAAATAACAGTGAGTCCACATGAGCCAGAACAGACTTTTCTCTAGTTTTAGTCGCGGTTTGAAGCCCATCCAAAAGTGCTTCGTATTCGGCCTCATTGTTTGATGTTTTGAAATCAAAATGCAAGGCATAAGTGTATTCAATTCCTTCAGGATCAATCAAAATCAATCCGGCCCTGGCGCCTTCCTTACTGGTAGTTCCATCTGTATACAGATTCCACACTTCAGGGATGACCGGCCTTTCTTTCGTGCTTTCCCTCGTAGGGACTTCTTTTAAAAAATTAGCTACTACTTGGCCTTTTACCATACCTCTTGTTCAGTAAGTTATGTCAAAGGCACTAAGCTCAATGCCCATTTGGTGAGTCGGTCGGAGATTTCTGGCTTCCATAAGACTTGATGAATTTGAAGATCGGTTTGTACCTCTATGTTGAAGGCCTGAAAGTATCTTCGGAGCCTTCTGGAGGCGTGGACCAAGGCCAAGGCCAGCTTTTCAATCATAGGATATCTTGTTTCGTAATCCTTTAAGACGCGGCTGACACAGTACAAAAGAATTTGAGCCATATTCCAGTGGACTACAAGTACGGCGTTGATAGCGAAGTGGGAAGCGGACAGATAAACCGTGACTGTTTCACCCGTTATTGGTGCGATTAAGGTGGGGAGAGATCCCAAACAAATTTTCAGCTTTTGAAAAGTCGTGTCTGCTTCTGAACTGCATTCGATCTGCCCTTTTCCTGTGATTCTTTTTAAAATATTCATGAACGTTATAGTTCGGTTTGCAGCTTTGGAGATGAAACGATGCAATGCGACCAACTTTCCATTTAGCGACTGAATTTCTTTCACGGTTCTCGACGGAACTCCAATCATGTCTGAATGTTGCAAGGCGAAAACATCCAAAGAACTAGATAACAACTTCCATAATCGTCGTTTGGTTCGGTTATGGAGCTGCGCGCCAATGGTGATTTTCTGCTCTGGAAAATCGGGGTGAATTTCCCATTCCTCTGTGAACATTGCTGGAGGTTGGAAGCTACTTCCCATACTCTGCCTTACTTCAGCGACACACATTGTCGATTCGGAGTGTAAGGTAGCCACCTCGGCTTCAGTTGGGAATTTTAATGAACCATGAATTATGGAGCTAATGATGCCGAAAGCGCACATTCCCTGCCTTCCAAAGATTACATTGTGTGCTGATCTTGCACCCACGACCAAAAAGGTTAATTCACAGTTCTCATTAGATCCCCGGTACCCAAAGTAGTGGGTAAGGTGATCTGCCCAATGGGCTGAATGACTTCACAAGAGAAACTTATTAAAGGCATGGAAACTTGGATTAACTTTGCCTTAGTCTACGGCGCGAATTGTTGAAAACATTGCTGGTTCATGATTTCTGAAGCACTTCCACTATCTACGTAGATTCTTCGAACCTTGTATCCTGCGATTACCGCGGACACAATGACTGGTCCATCCTTAATATCTCCGGAGGTGATAGGAGGAAAAGCAATTGGTTGCTGCATCCATGATGTCAGATGCTGATTAGAACAGTTTATGCCCTGATTATTTGCTCTTCGAATCATGCAAATGCCGGATTGGTTGTTGGGATTTTCGATGGGAGCCATTGTGGACTTGCCTTCTTTGACTTCTTTCACTAGGTGCGATAACTTACTGCACCTGACATCCTTTTCAGTTTCTTGTTTTAGAGACTAACAATCATTTGTACTGTGACCCTTTGCCCGTTGGTAGTCACAGTACTTCTTTGAGCTTTTATCGCCTGTAGACCGGAGCTTGGGTGGCACGGGGAAATTTGCTCCGTTAGTGATAAAGATTTCACTAGTGGTTTTTGAAAGATTTGATAGGTTGTAGAATCGGGGGTTAACATCCCTTCCCCGTGGGGCTCTATCACTCCTATTATAAGGGTGTGTTTGTCCCTGGTTTCCGGCCGGAGGTTTATCAAAGACAGAACCTCCATTCTTTTTTCTAGGAAGATATCCTATAATCTGATTCGGAAGCTGAACTGTAAGCATTCTTCCGCTAGCAAAGGCTCGGGCACGTTCCATCAGTACTTCCATTGTTTTGGGGATATTTTCATGCAGCTTTTCCACCAGTTGATTGTTTCTAACCCATGGCAAACGCCAGAGACCCACAGCTGGTCTACCACTCCACTGATTTGCATACTATCCCGATTAAAGCAATCGCTAAAGTTATCAGGGGACTCTCCATCTTGTCGCATGATGTTATGCACTTCATTTATTTCTTTTGAATAATGCCTTTGCTGGCTGAAGTTCTGAAGAAATAACCTTCGGAGTTCTTCGAAGTCGTTAATTTCTCCTTCATTGAGTGCATCAAACCACACCCAGGCTGCCCCGGTTAGGGTTTGAGCAAACATAAAACACCAAGCCGGCATTGACCACTGCTCAACTCGTGCATCACCGTCAAAGTCGAACATATGATCATCCGAATCCGTAGTGCCGTTATATTTTTTGACTGTGGACGACATTTTTAACTTTGGCGGGAGTTTGGCATGCATGATCCGTGCACTGAACTTTGATTTTGCAGTCATTGATACCGGATGATAAAACTTTGTAAGCTCCGGATCATTGACAATGACCGGATGAGGGCCCGTATGTGTCATGACTGCTGGAGATGGTCCCGTGGATCCCAATGAATCTTCCACGAACAGCCTTGTTCGTAATTCGAGGATCTGTTCATCACGGGTGTGCTGAGCTTTTAGCCGTCTAAGGAGACTGGCATTTTTGGTGAGGAAATCTTCGTGAATTCCGATGCAGGTGGAGTTGGCATCATTATGAATGGAAACGATGTACCTGGTCCAGAGCTCAAAGGAGCTGTGACCATTATCGCAGTGTTCGCAGGAGCTATAGCTTGTGAGCTAACAGCGGATCCCAGGTTTACAGAACCTGGAGTCGCCATAGATCAGTTATTTTGTTCAAGAAGTTCAACTAGTGAAAGACTATGAACGTTAAATCGGATGGCGTCAGTTGAAGATCCAAAAAGTGGACGAACTCTGAGAAACCACGATCAGACCTAAGAATAGCTTGGAGATATGAATTGAATCTGCACACTGAACAAACCATTAGGCCCTTCGCAGAGGTGGGAGGCCACTCTGCGACCACCCTCCGGCGTGAGAATAAGTATTTGCTAGAGAGAGAAAGTAGATAGAGAAAGTATGAACGGAGGTTCAGGAAATCGTACTTGTGATATACTTGGAGGAGGTATTCATACTCGTTGACTTGGATGACGTCATTCGGTAGGACGCCCTTTCGGATGTGCATCCGTTATTGTGGCGAGGGGGACGAACCTTACGATGTGTGTTCTTTTTGCTTTGGTCCGACCTCTTGAGGGAGGTTCGGATTCGGTTATGCATCTACACTTCTTGATCTGGTTTCTTCTACGTTCTTGAATTCGGTTGCTATCTCTCCTTGATGATCGAACCGGTTTTTTCTTCGTCTTTGAATTCCAATCAGCCTATAAGTCTTGATCTTTAGCTTTGATGCCAATTGTTAAAATAACCAATTGGAGCAAGTCGAAAAGATCCGATAACACATAGATTTAAAGTAACAAACTTCGTCATTCATGCTAAACCATACTAATCCTAACTCCACTCAAATTTAAATTAAATAATCAAATAAACCTAACCGATAAATCTAAACACTTCAACTAAACAAATAAATATTAAGTAATACCCCTTAACTTCTCTTTTCCATATTGACTTACTATAAACCCGATTAGACCGTTCGTAGTGGCTTGTTGTTTGCCAAACCACGAGGGAAACACTATCCCCCTCCCCCCGTGCGTGCGCGCTAGTGGTTGTCACATTTTGGGTTGGGTTCGTGGTCTAAAGTGATTTGATTAAGATGATGATGACGTGGACGTCACGTGTCAAAAAAGACCAAACCACATATCTCATCACTGAACATGATCTTGGAGCTAATCCAATAGACTTCTATTAAAAAAAATGTCGTTGTTTAAATAACGTAAGGATGCTATATCCTTGACATTACAACCTACGTGATTCAAAAAGTTAACACGTATCTTAGAAAAAATCTCAAAGTCTTACCTTTTGGCTTCCCACTTAAGTTGGATCGAGTATTTAATATTTAAAAAAATAATTAAAATTTAAAATTGTGTCTTCATGATGAATGGAGTTGGGACCATTTAACCGCTCACGTCCATATCCCATGCCTGAAACGACTATTCTACAGCTCATCGAAGTCTTCGTCGGCTCGTTTTACATTTTGACAAAGCTAATTTTGATTTTGATTTTGATTTCATTTTCCAAATAAAGATTTTGTGTAACGTTATTTTTTTTAATTCGTTAAAAATCATACGCATTGATCAGACGCAATAAAATGCTTAATTTATAGACATTTGTGAAGTTTTTTTATAAAGATTGTAGAAATCTATTTATTAACTAGAAAAGTAGTCAAACCTACTTAGTTGACTTGTAAAACAATAATTTCACGTTAATATTTAATATTATACATCTTTTTTTTAAAGCATTTAATATTAAACATCTAAAGCTTAATTTAAGAACTTCACTTTCATGGACATATTTTTAATTTATTTGAACAAGTCTTTAATAGTGAAGGATTGACAATTCTGAAAATGACTACACTATATAGGTGAGTATAATAGAGGTTTATTGGGTACTTTAGAAAATAGAAAATTGGGGAATTCTTTTAGGCCCTCAAGTATAAGACTGAAGGGAGTGGGGCGTCCTTTAGAGGGGGCGTCTTGCGACACATGACGCCACGTCAGATCAGAGGATTTTGAGCAAAAAAGGGGGCGTGGTGTTTGGGGCGGCTTGGGGCGTCTTGGAGGGGGAATCCTTGAAACTTTGTGCCAAAAATCGATGTGTGTGAGGAAGCAGGCGACGAGAAGAGGACGCCAAGGAGGGGGACGCCCCCTAGAACGCCGATGGGGGCGGTGTTTGGGGCGGCTTTGGGCGGCAAGGGTAGGGGAGACGCCCCACTCCCTTCAGTCTAACACTCATCATCATATCAACATCTTCATCCATCCTAAACTTTCATCTCAAAACCTATGTTACACTCCTCTTAGGCTGTGGGGTATGATGAGGCTTGGGTTGGGTTGGGTTTGGGTTAGGGCATTTGTTGACATGTGGAATGGGAGCCCCCCCACCGCCTGGTTACGTGTCCGCGGGGTATGGCGGGGCGTGGGTTGGGCTTGGGTTAGGTGCACCGCGTGGCAGAATATTAAAAAAAAATTACAAAAAATTTATAAAAAATCACACAACATTTATAAAAAAAAAACCTACAACTTCATTAAAATTTTAAAAATTACATAATCCTAAAAATTACATAATTTCTAAAAATTACAAAATAACAAACCTAGAGCGTTAAATAAATTTCAAAAAGGTCGATCTTGTCGAACGCCTTTTTTTCCTTGCCTTGAAACTCTATGTTCGCCACCGCC
Organism: Helianthus tuberosus; assembly: GCA_030545235.1. Classification (NCBI taxonomy): domain Eukaryota; kingdom Viridiplantae; phylum Streptophyta; class Magnoliopsida; order Asterales; family Asteraceae; genus Helianthus; species Helianthus tuberosus. The sequence continues at coordinate 136,101,331 of CM060363.1, forward strand.
ACCCGGTCCTCGTGGCTTAACTCGCCGCTCGGAACGACTTCGTAGTAAGCCTTGAAACGCTCGAGCTTGGGCCGTAGCTCGCGCCATTTATGTTGGCACGCGTTGAGGTTGTGGCGGTCGTTACCGACGTTATGTCGGTAGGCTGCGAATGCTTCCGGCCAATATTTTGCTTGGCCCGGTGGCCGACCCTTCATAGCGTCAACGACGCTTGTGACGAGAGCCAATTCTTCTTCATGGGTCCAGTGGGTTAGCCGGTGGGGTTGGGTTCGTGGGATGGGGGGACCAGTGGGTTAGCGGGTTCGAGAGAAGTGGGTAGCCGGTGGGGTTGGGTTCGTGGGATGGGGGGGACCAGTGGGTTGGGGGTTACAATATATAGGGGTTGTTGGGAGACCCGGTGGGGGTGGCGGTTTGGTTTTCCCCAAACCGTCTGAATTTAAAATTCAAAATTTGAAAAGTCCGCGACGTGTCGGGTGAGCGAATGGGAGGCAGCCAGCTAGCATGGTCATACCGCCCCACGCCCGGCTTGAAAGCCAAGCCCCAAGGGCCACGCCCCAACCCAAGCCCACCCGGGGTGGTGGCTTGGGCGTTTTCCCCCAACCCAAGTCCCATGCCCCATGGCCTTAGCTCTCACGGTTTTTTTTAATATCAGTCTACACATTTAAAATTTTAATAACAAATTAAACAAAAAGAGAAAGAGAGGAGGAATGAGTGAGACGATCAAGATTAGGGTACGAAGTCTCACGTAATTACCCGTTAGCTGTCAGGTCGATGTCGTCATTTCTATACGTTTAAGGATTCGGTTTTCTGAAATTTTGTTTTTGATGAATTTACTATTGTTGCACGCTTCATTTGTGTTGCGGAAATGAAGATTATGCATGTTTACATCTTTAATTTGTATATTTTTAGGACTTGTTTTCATATTGAGCTAGGGTTTGGGATTTTTCAACTTGTATATAGTCTTTGTTGTTCATTGATTTCTTTGTACCTGTAGAAACGTCATCTGAGATACGTCTCTTGACTGGTTGATTCGATAAAGAGTGGTGTGATCTCCAATCTACAAAACAGAACACCGTTAGGACTCGTTATAGGAATGTGGTTATTCCTGTAACTACCCTCCGGCGTGAGAATAAGAATTCGTTTGTGGGAGTAAAAAAGAATGCAATGAGTATATCTTACCATCATGATGATATCTTCTATGTATACTTATGGGTGAATTAGGGTTTCCCCTTAATTCTGGAAGTCGGTTTGACGACATCTTCTAATTTGTCGGAGATTCTTTCGCACTTATATTTTCATGGGGATATCTTCCATATTTATTTATTATTATATATTTAATGATGGCTATCCGACCTGAAATGACCGGGCTGGGTCATTCCTCCACATGTCCCCCCAGTCCGATGCTATGAGGGTATGCATGGGGTCGGACTTGAAAAAAGTGCAAACCACCGAAAAATAAATAAATAAATAAAGGACAAGGAAAACCCAAGCGTTCAAAGTCCCCTGATGTCAAGTACTCGAAGGGCGATTGGCGGCGTCAGATGTCACATCATATGACATGCTCATGAGTACCTGTACCGTCACGCGTCAATTTGGGCCCCATTTTTGAAATTCGAAAACGTGGAATTGTTGGTATAAATAGGGGTTTAACCCCATAAGGTCGAAACTTTTCCCTAAATATCCCAATCGTCATTTCCACGTTCAATTTTCTCCTTCTATGGCTCTGAAAACCTCCGAATCATCCCCTCGTGATGAAGCCTTGTACTTCAAATTGAACAAAACCTCATTCGATCGTTGCTGTAGACTTATTGCATTAGGCCGGAATGGCATCCGATAATGCCATCGGAGAAGGATACCGCATTTCCCATAATGCCAACAGGCTAACAATTAATCAAAACCATAAGAATAGTTTTGTGAGTGAGCCTATATTGGTGTTTGTTTGGGTATACCCTATTAAAAAATTTATTTATATACACATATCGGTTTTTTTAAATAACATGTCCTTCGAATTATCGGACCCTGGACGGTGGTCCTCCCCGCCCACCCCTTGTGTAACCCCTTATTCTACGTGTTGCTTACGTGACGATAACGTGTCACAATAGAGCCCCTAAGAAAGTCCAACCATACCCTGAAGCCTTATATATATTATCAAACCTTTAACTTTTTCTAGTTTTTATGATTTAATGGTTTTTAAAACATTATTCAAGACTTAAAACAAACTTTAAGTTTGAACTTTGTTCATTAACACATAGTTACGCCTAATTAGAGTATTTTGAAATAGGCCTTGTTAGTAGGGATGGCAAAAAAGCCCAAGCCCGACGGGTATACCCGAAACCCGAAATATACGGGCCGGGTATACCCGAAGCCCGATGGGTATGGGCAGGGTATGGGCTTAAAAATGGAAAAAAATCGGGTACTGGTACGAGTATGGGATTTAGTGATACCCGCCCGATACCCGGCCCATTTACCCGAATAATACCCGAAATAATCATATTATAAATTTCCATACATATAACTATATTAGTATCTAGAAAATTATATTTTTTCTTTTCATATTATAAATTTCCATACATGCACTTATTACTATAGGACTAGGGGTCTAGTCTTGTCATCTCTTCAAAATTAAAGTTCCCACAAGAAAAGATATAGACGGTAGTATCCAGATTTCCCACCTAATTTGCCAAATGCATCATCCACTTAATTGAAATTGAAAAATCTTACCCTATTCTACTCATAAAGCAAGAACACAAAAAGTCAAGTAGCAACAACACCATTATCAGATATTCAGATCGAGATCTTGTTCTTGTAGTGAAGGTAATTTTTTCATGTCTACCAAGTGCTCTACCAAATGCTAAATAAATAAACTGTAGGAAAGAGGTTTCAAGGGATGAGTGATGAAATGCTACTTTAGCTTCACTTTTGGAAAGCAAGCATATGACAGTACTTACAATAGCTATAACAATTGAACTTGCCTTTTTACTACATATGGCTATCACAAGTGAACTTATCTTTTTGAATACATATTTGGATATGAAGACAACTAGTATTTCATATGTGGATATGTATTTGGCAACTACTTAGTGAACAAATAACTTATTTTTGAGTATGTATATTCGAAATGGAAGTATTTAATCATTTTGATTTAGTTTGGTATATGTGGTATGAATATTATATGGAAGTATTTAATCATATTTTCATTTGTTATAGTTATTAAAATTGTAAACTATATAAACATCAAAGTAAAAATTGCACATTTGTCCCAACGGGTATTTTTAAGAAATTAACGGGTACGCCCGATACCCGCGGGTACGCCCGATACCCGCGGGTACGCCCGATACCCGCGGGTACGCCCGATACCCGCGGGTACGCCCGATACCCGCGGGTACGCCCGATACCCGCGGGTACGCCCGATACCCGCGGGTACGCCCGACAAATACCCGACGGGTAACGGGCCGGGTATGTGACAAAGAATTACAACCGGGTACGGGCCTGGGATTACCAATACCCGGCCCAAAACCGGCCCATTGCCATTCCTACTTGTTAGATATAAAATGGGGTAACTTTATAAAAATGTAATCAAGTTTATTAGTTGTTCCAATTAAGTCACTAAAACATTTTTTGTCTCTTTAAAGTCATTGCAGTTTTATTTAATGTTCCGATACTATGTAATTATCAGGTTATCAGGTTACCAATAAGAAATTTTCAGGTTTCATTGATTTTTTTTAAATCTTTAATGAGCCAAAATAAATAAATCATATTTGTAATTTTAAATGCTTAAGATTCATCCATTTCCTCTTCTTCATTTCCTATTCTAACAATACTCAAATGGCCAAAACTTGCGTAGACATGCTTTTGATTCAACCAATTAAACTCTCTTAAATGCTTATAAACATAAACAAAATGCATAAGTAAGTTATAGCGTATCATTTAGCACTTCAGTTGTGGAATTGAACAAATCTGGAAAATGAATGTTGCCGGAAATCGCAGAACGACGAGTATAGGTTTCTGTGGTGTTACTGGTGGTCGACGAAGATGGTACATGATGGAGATGTAGACTGAAGGCGTTCGACTACGGGTTACGGTGTACCCTCTGTTCTTCGGAGAATCTCCGTTCTTACCGGAACTTCGAAAGAAACAGAGTAGATAGTAAGATAGAGAGAGAAGTGACAAAGGGTTGAGATGGGTGCTGCAGCTGCAGGCGTGTTGTCGGACGGCGTTTGGTTGCTTGTGGGTGGCTTCCAGCCGGCGACTTAGGGGCGGCGGCAAGAGGCTGGAGTTGCAGCGGTTGTGTGTGTGGGTGTCTTCAAGGTCAAGTCTCATTTCATGTCATACGTAAACGAAAAACATTACACTTTCATTCTAATTAATTTATTTTTACAGTATTATTATAATCTGATTTATTGTTATTATTATTATTCTATATTATAATTTCTAGATATTTAAAAAGAAAATAAAAAATAAGAGAAAAAAATATGACCTGATTACCTGGTAATTACACACTATTGAAACAATAAATTAAAGTTTAGTTATTATAGATGGACAAAATAAGTTTGGATGACTTAATTGGAAAAATTGACAAAGTTAATTACATTTATGTGGCGTTTTCCCATATAAAATTCATATACTATTAAAGAGAAAGGTCTTTCTCTTTTGTCCCTCAAGTTTTTGACTTTTTTTATTTCTCATCTTCAAAGTTTTGAACCAACAAAAAAGGCCCTTACACTTTTAAGTTTTTCCACTTTTTGAAATATTATTAACACTTTATCTTTAAGTAAGCTATACAATCACTTCTAACTTTCAGTAATTGACAACTTTGACCCTCTTAACATTTTCTACTTAATAACTTGACACCTCATTTTGTTTAAATTACTTTTTAAGACTTTACACCGCAACATGCGACACATTATTATACATTTTTAATCTATGTCTTGCTATGTTAATGTCTAAATTATTTTTAGGACTTTACACCACAACGTCCGAGACATACCATTTTTTATCTATGTCTAATGACGTTCCCTCCAACTTTTCTACTCAATAACTTGACACCTTTTGTTTAAATTACTTTCACGACTTTACACCGCAACATGGATAGTTTATTATACATTTGTTTATCTATGCCTAATTATGTTAATGTCTAAATTACTTTTACGACTTTACACTACAACGTCCGAGACGTACTCTTTTTTATCTACGTCCAGTGACAATAATGTCACGAACGTAACGGGTGTAATAACATAAAAAAAACGTGTAGCGTTACGTGCGCGCACTACACGTTAATGCCATCATCGTTACGCATGTAACGAAGTAACAAACGCGACGTTGCCGCTGCAACGCGCGGCACTGGTCAAAATTCTAGTTAGAGTTAATTGCCAAAATCGTCCTTGAGGTTTGGGCAGGTTTGCCATTATCGTCCAAAATGACACTTTTGTACCAAATTGCTCCCAACGTTTGTAACTTTTTTCCATTTTCATCCAAACCACTAACTTAGAATTACCCACCAAATTATAATTATAATGCTATGAACCAAAAGTTTCTTGACTCAAGCCACTTAGAATAAGTATTAGTTAGTTACCCTCATAATCTTAATTAAATAAATATTTTATTTCTACCAAAATATTTCCTAGACGCTCAACACATTTAAAAAATATGTAACATTTTACAATTTTTCTCTATCTCTACAAGGGATAAATACTAAAAATTGTAATCGATTGTTATGTGTTGCACACCAATGACGTTTTCTCTTTATAAAACTGATTTATATAAAGAAGCTGTAAATTAATTTCTGTCTTAATTTATAAAATTTAAAACATCATTCACCTTAACAGTAAAAATAAACTGAGTTAGTGATTTGAATGAAAATTTCTAAAAATTATGTGACAAAACTATTAATTTTTTTTCTAAAAACTCCATGTATACTTTTTTTTATTATATACGTAACAAAATTAATTAAATAAAATAAATTAAAAAGGGTTTAAGTAAATTGCCAAAATCGTCCATGTGGTTTTATATTTTGCCAGTTTCATCCAAATATACTCAACTTAACAGAAAAAATAAACTAAGTTAGTGGTTTGGATGAATATGGCAAAAAGTTACAAACGTTGGGGACAATTTGGTATAAAAGTATCATTTTAGACGAAAATGACAAATGTACCCAAAGCTCATAGACGATTTTGGCAATTAACTCCGTATAAAAGTATCACAAATGTATCATGAAGACAATTTGGTATAAAAGTATCATTTATAACAAAATTGCAAGTATCACAAATGTAATTAAATCCGTACCGCTCATGTAATAAGAACAAACAAAAACTTGCTAATGGTCTGTGGTGGTCGGATTCTGTCGTTTGTTTGTTGTGTATTGTTAGGGATCAAATTTTCAATTAATGGTGGATGTGTTGGGTTTTAAGAGAACAAATACCATAAAAAACAAATATATTTTCTGTTTTTCTTTTAATAAAGTTCCTCCACTTTTTTTTACATAAAAACCATTGTACTTTCTTTTTTATTTAATACAATTCCCTTTATAAAAAATCGGTTTTATAAAATTCCCATAACAACTTTTTATGTATAAAAAAGCTGACATACTTTCTACTCTTTTATAATACAATACCCTTAAAATGTTAAATTTTAACAAAAAAAAAAAATTTTAATCATAATTTTTGGATGAGATCAAGTAACATTATTTGGCAAATCTATTTCTATTATTATATATAATAAATGAAAATAAGTGTGGGACACGTATCATGTTTAGTGCCTCTAGATTTAGCTTTTGATGAGAAAATAACGGGCATTATTTTAAGAATGTAATTGCATATTTATTTTTTTTCAAATTTAAAAGTCTTCAATTTTTACAATAACTTTTTTTAATTTTCGTTTACAATTACAATAATTTATTTTTTTTTAATTTTTGTTTACAACTTTTCCCTATATAATCTTTTTTATTTATGGTATAATTCATTTGTATCTTTGAAAATTTAGATTGTAGCCAGATTTTTTTTAATCAATTTCATAATTATATTTTCTTTTATTCCTATATAATCGATTACACACTAATTAAACAATGTGTCTAAATAAATATTCAAAATTGAAACCCAAATTGTTAATCAAAATATATAGTTTCCTTATAGATGTAGTTGGAAGAATAATATGGGGCGAAAGAGTAGCTGAAAAACATTAATTTAGATTATTTCTATAGAATTTTACGTAAGTTAACATTTCTTTAACATAAACAACAGTTGTTTTCGTATAATTTTTTAATACATTTTTATTATATTGAATTATTACGTATAGTATCACTTAAATTTTACTTTGTAGTGGAATATGATAGAAATGGAGTTGTATGACATGAAAATACATGGGTACATATCTACTCGATTGAATATTGAAAAGAAGCCTGTTATATATGCGACACGTGTACAGTTGTTTAATTTGAACTCAAGTAAGTTGTTAACATATTGGTTTACATAAATTATCCATTATGTTTCTAACAATTATACTTTTTACCTTACATAATTAAACAATTATGTTATGGAGGAAACATTATAAGGTCAACATATTTGACTAGCATCGTATACCACCCTAATATCCCTGAAGCACGCATTATTGTAAACGAGTTGGTCGGTTAAAATAAATGGGTTAAATGGTTGAAATAAATGGGTTAAATGGTTAAATGATAATGAATGTAACCTATTTATCTAAATAAGTCAAACGGATTTACGGGTTGTATATAGACTCTAATCAAATTGTAAACAAGTTGGTCGGTTGAAATAAATGGGTTATATGGTTTGTAAACATCTTAGTATGTGAACCTTATAACACATAATTTTGTGATATTGTCTAATTGTAAAAGTGTTAACAACCCCTTAACTAAACGTCTAAACGAGTTATCAACCCAAACATGATCTACAATCTGTTTAGTTAAATGAATTAGATATATCAACTTGAATGCAATATGTTTATTAAATGGATTAGATATAGGAAGCCAAAATTTAAATGTTAACACGTTGTTTTTCATGTTGTATCAGGAATTACCACTAATCAATCAAAACTTGCAAATTTGGAAGGCATTATATTAGTCGTTCTTGAAAAATATAAAGCTCCTTTTTCACGTGCATTTATCTTGTTAACCCTCGGTCTAAAAATATTAAATATAGCTTGTAACTCCTTAGTCTTAAGGGTGTTAGGAGCGGTTAAACACTTTGGAGTGGCAAACCAAAAAACCAACCAATCAGAGCGCGCCATATCAATCAGTCAAAAGTGTTTAAACTTTGCTGAAAAGTGTTGGCAATGGTTTAAACACTTGCTGAAGTGGTAAACTTTTTTTATTATTATTTTTTTGTACACTATTTTATTTAATATTAATAAATGTAGAATAAATACATTAAATTAAAAAACAATAAACTTTCATAAATTAAATTAAAAACATCAAAATTACACTAAATTAAAAAACAATAAAATTACATTAACTTGAAATAAATTAAACTAGTCTTCGTCGGAATCGACCAAAAGGTGGGGTAAATATCGACTTGCGAGATGATCTATGAGATCGTGTTTTAGTCTCCAATGCGTGTCTTCATCCATCAACTCGCCCAACACCGTATCGTCTAGAGCGGGCTCGACCGGAGGATCCCGAATGTGCACCGGTGCTATCGCATTTCCTTCATCTTTCAAAATCATGTTGTGTAAAATAATACACGTGTACACGACACTCCTATTTTTTTTAACGGATCTTGCTCGCATCGGTCGACTCAATACACCCCATTTCGCCTTCAAAACACCAAAAGCCCGTTCGACGTCTTTTCTTGCCGCCTCATGTTGCCTCTTGAATTTCTTTTGGTCTACTTCGTGAGGGTAAGGGATCGACTTCACAAACACGGACCACGAAGGGTAGATTCCATCCACGAGCAAATAACCACGTTTGTATAAATGGTTGTTAACGTAAAATGGACATTTTGGCGCGGTTCCATTTCGTTCCGTTAAAAATAACGGAGATTGTTGTAGCACATTGATATCGTTTTGAGAACCCGGTGGACCGGCAAAAGCATGCCAAAACCATAAGTCTTAAGAAGCAACCGCTTCGAGCATAACAGTCGGGTATCGGTGATCTCCTCGCATATATTGGCCTCGATACTCTGTCGGAAAATATCGCCAAACAAAATGGGTGCAATCAAGGCTACTGAACATACCTGGAAGGTGATGTTTTTCCTCATGAGCTTGGTATAAAAGTGCCATGTCGTGGCTTGTCGGTCTACATAAGAACTCGGGACCGTATATTTTGCAGACCGTGTCGCAAAAATATTCTAGGCACTCGCGGGAAGTTCTTTCGGCCATATGCAAGTACTCGTCGTTCACGTCTGGAGTGTTACCAGTTGCGAGCTGTTTAATAGCCGATGTCACCTTTTGCAACGGCGTAAACCCCTTCCTACCTCGCGCATTGGGGGCCTCTTCAAACCAAGGGTCGTTCTCTACCACGTCGTCCACAATTTTTAGAAACAAACGTTTCGACATACGGAACCTATGTCGAAAGATATCTTCGTTGTACTTCGGGTCTTCGACAAAATAATCCGCCATGAGTGTCTCATGCCCCTCCTCACGTTGATGTTCAATATATCTCCTTCGGTTAGACGTGCCCGTTTCTTGAAGTTCGGCTTCTTCGATGATATTTTGAAAAAAAAAGAATGCTACTATTGTATGAATCGTCGCTACTCATGGGTTGGAACCATAACGGGAGTTCATCCGCCATTTTGGTTTGTATTTGGTTATGGTTTGGTATTTATAATTTAATTGTTTAAAAGAAAAATATTTTTTTTTTATTTTGAACGGTATTATTACCGTTGAAAAAGCCCCAACGGTCAAAAAACTTACCTTCCCCGCGTCGGCTTCCAACCCCCGATTCATGCTTTCGTCGGCAACGGTAAACTGTTGGCGGCGGTGTTTGCCGATCGGCAAAACCGCTTTCCGACATGTTTACCGCTCCACTCCGAACACCCTAAGAAGATTCAAAACTTTTGACCCTTAATTCAAATTTCCTTTCATTTAGGTTTTTTTTTTTTTTTTTTTTGCATTGATTCACATTTTTTATATTTTGAAAAATACACTTTATTTATATACACAGCTACTCCAATACTTAGGGGCATTTGGTTCGCAAGAATGTAGGCCATGGGTCACGATAATAATAAAAATTATATAGATAAATATAAAAAATAGTAAAGATATCCTCTTTACATATTTGGGAAATTATAGTACATGTACCGTGTACAAATCCTTACGAATATAACGTATAATACAACATATGTATTTAAATTGATTCAAACTATGGTCTTCAACAAGAGCTTTAACCACGTCTTCTTGTATAGTCTGATGTGTTTTCAAACCTTTGTGTATGCTTCAACGAGGTCTTGAACCACGTCTTCTTGTACATTAATTTCCTACAAAAAGAACAAACAAATGTTGACGGTTGTGGCTGAGGCACGTGTTCATTACGCTTCCCTTCAAACAGATTTCGCGCCTCTACTAAAGACGACGCGTCTGTCTCCCAGGGTACAACAGCCGAAGCAGTCTGTACTGCCGAAGAAGGCCACGCGCCCGAGGTTACACTGGGAAAAATCATAGTGTTAGAACATTTGGTAACTAAGAATAGAAATGTAGTTGAATCGTGTAGAGAAACTTATCTCTATATGTTCCCAACATATGGGTCATCATGTACTTCTTCTCCAAGGACTCTTCATGCATACGTCTCTCTTTTTTTTGTATCTAGCCACATCAAAAGAGGCACATATCCTACTAAGTATGCAAGAGTGATGGGTGATGAAAAGTCCAACATAATTAGAGACTTAATTTTGCCATAAAATCTCTAATCAATTGTCATAAAAGACATCAATACACCACATGAAAAGTTTATTATACTAATAGAAAATTAAACAAGTGACATAAATAACTCTACTCAAGAGTTTGTCACTATATGTAGAATTTAATATTAATAATCTCACTAAATTTGCATTCATCACATTTAAAAAAATTTCCAACAATCCCCCACATGAATGGAGATTGATCAAAACACATAAAATTTCCAATGCAACCTCGACAGTTGTGTATTGCCGGATAAGTAGGTGTTCCCTTTGAACTTTCCGTTGTGAAGCATACTTAGCCTCCTAGAGGTTTGTAGACGCGATGTCCTTGAACAGGCCCCGATTTGGGTAGACGACAATACACTTCATACAATACTCTCCTTAGTCGGGTCATCCCCTCATAGTCGTGTCCAATAATGGTCGTGGAACACTTTCCTGGTTCTGCGAGAGCTCTAGGAATTGTGCCCCCAATTCCATTCGAAGCGACCCTACTTCTCTCTAACATAGGTGATTCTCCTTAAATCATTAAAAGCATCATGGTTACCATGATTACGCAAAATCATTTACCACATAATATGCTTAACCTCACAATTTGTCACTAAATTTCATAGGAATGAACTAGGACGTATTTAAACACCCTTTTATCGTTTAGGGGGGTATATATGACCATATATACTAGCTTATGCATATCTGCTATACCCCCATAGTGACCATCCTTAGGCATATGAATTTGTTGTCCTATTGAACTTAGATCTTGGGATCTCCAGTCAACTAAGGTAGGTTTCCTTCACACACCCTTTTTCCATGGGCTTTAGTCTCATTCCACAACTTGATCTCTAATAAACCCTCAGGTTGTTGGATCCATAACATTATCTTTGACAAGTCACTAAAGATAACTTTGCAGTTGAGATCAATTGTCATGACGTGTTCGTAACTCGAAAGATAACATTGCCTATTGTCAACTTCTAAGACTATAACCTCAATGGCCACCTGAATATGGTTATAATATTTTTCTTAAAATGATATATTTATCATTTAAGGCAAACACATCTCCATTATGCACTACGACATTTGTGTCCTCCACTTAGTCGTCTATTTGCAATGTTAGATTCGATTACAAATTCCTTATTGCCAAAAACAAATGCAAGACTCCCCCACATTTAAGTGTTATTAGATAAAATCTAGATGGGTTAATGAGAACCATATCTACATAACCTTATAGGGTTGTTTCTTAAATGGATCCTCCCCTACATTTCTTGCCATTTGATCAACATATCCGTAACATCACTTATGACAACATTTATACACATATGATTGAACAAGATCAACCTCATTGTATCAGTGAATTCAACTCATATTGCATTAGCTTTCGAGCTGACCAAAGCAGCACATGCCATTGTCACAAGTTTGTCACCAACTTAGAATAATTCTAATTTAACATCTAGAATAAAAATTCTCACGTAGCTTCAGTCCATAATAAAAATTCCATTGTACTTTGTTACACGTTCGTGAGTGAACGACACTATGAGAAGCTGGGAGGAAGTTACCGATGAAGTATGAGATTGTTTTCTGAATGAAATATTATACATACGGTTTACATATATAAAACGAACATACTGAACTATTCTAATGTAAGCAGGAATTAAAGGTTCAGACGATGTGGTGGTTTAGTTGCGCTTGGGCCTGGTAACCTGTGGGCTTGTGATTTGTGGGCTGGAATTATAGATCGTATAATTGTCTCCCCTAGAAAACAACCATCGTCCTTGATGAATCCTGGGTAATTTTGCTGAAAAGTTGCAGCTCTTTCCCAAGTTGCTTCTTCTAATGTGAAACCTTTCCATTTGACAAATAGTTGCTGCTCATGTTGTGGACTAATACGGGAATAAACTATCATATCTGGAATCAGCTCCATGATGTCCATTTCGGTGCCGAAATCCTCCGGTAACTCTTAGGGTGCATTTGGTTAGCAGAAATTCAATGGAATTTAAGGTAATTGGAATCTAAATCCCATCTCTTAAGATGTTTGGTTCACAGAATTTGATGGAATTAGAATCTCAATTCCAATCTTTTTGTATTTGGTTGACAATGGAATTGGAATTTGGCATGAATTCCTTCGAATTCCTTGAACTAAAGGAATTCAAAATCATTCCTATATGTGAAGGAATTAAGGTAAATTCATTGGAATCTTAGACCGTTTCGACTCGCACCATTTCGACTCGTACTGTTTTGACCCGAACCGTTTCGACCTGTACTAATTCGATCCGAAACATTTTGACCCGTATCGTTTCATTCGACCCAAACCGTTTCGCCTGAAGACCCGTACAATTTCAACTCGAATGGTTTCGATCTGTGCCTATTTCGATCCGAACCGTTTTGACCCGTACCGTTTCATTCAACCCAAACCGTTCGAACCGAAGAGCCGTACAGTTTCGACTCGAACCATTCCGACGTGAATCGTTTCGACCTGAAGTGTTTAGATGTGAACCGTTCGACCTGTATCATTTCAACCCAAACCGTTTCTACACGAACCATTCTGCCCCGTGCCGTTTCAACCCGTACCGTTTTTACGCCAACCGTTTTGACCCGGAGTGTTTAGACGTGAGCCATTCGACCCATACCGTTTCGACGCGAACATTTTAGACGTGAACCGTTCTGACCCGTACCGTTTCCACCCGAACCGGGGGTTGTGGGTGCCAGGTGATGGATTCCAATTCATTTGACAACCAAACACATAAAAATTGGAATTGAGATTCCAATTCCAACAATTTCCAATTCCAATTGGAATATTTAAATTCCAAATCCAATTCCTTCAAATTCTAATTCCAATAAAAATTCCAATTCTAATTCCAAAACATTTCGCGAACCAAACGCTCCCTTAGATCTCCTTTGGTGTGTTACCCATCTTTAGCAATGAAACGTAAAACACCGAGTGTATCTTTGATGTACTTGGAAATTCAAGACGATAAGCTGCTTTTCCGATTCGAGCAACAATCTGAAAGGGCCCGTAACAGGGTTTAGATAATTTGTGGTATGAACGTTGTTGAACACATGTTTGTCAGTATTTTTGCATACGGAGGTAAACCCAATCTCCAACCTGAAATTCACGTTCTTGTCGGTGTTTGTTTGCAGAGGTGATCATTCAATTATGAGCCTTCTCTAAAGATAGTTTAAGGAGTTCAATTAGTTGAGCATGTACCTGGAGTGACTTGTTGATTTAACCCGTTGTGCATGAGTCAGACTGGTAATCGTGGATAACATTTGCATCTCTGCCATGCATCGCTTTGAAGGGTGACATTTTGAAGGATGACTGATAGCTTGTGTTGTCCTAGAATTCGGCGAGATAAACAAACTAAGTCCAAGTTTTCAGTTTGTGGTGCACATAGGCTCGTAGGTAAGACTCTAAGCACCGGTTCATGACTTCTGTTTGGCCATCTGTTTGCGGGTGGTAGGCTGTGGAGTGTAGAAGTTTAGTGTGAAGTTGCTTTAATAATTCTCGCCCGAATTTGCTAACACATATAGGGTCACGATCTGAATTTATTGACTTGGGAAGCCCGTGTAAAACATAGACGTCTCGTAAGAAAGTGGTGGCCAAAGAAGCTGTTGTGAACATAGCCGCCAGACATATAAAATGAGCAAATTTTGACAAGCGATCTACAATGACCTAGATTTTCCTCTTACCATACAATGGTGGCAAATCCGTGATAAAATCCATAGTCAAGTCTTCCTAGGGATGAGCGTGGTACCGGTACCGTACCGAACCGGTACCAAAAATACCGATACTGAAATTCGCCAAAACTAAGTACCGGTACCGGTACCAAAATATTCGGTATGGTACAAGTATTTAAAGGTAAAATTTGGTATTTTACTGGTACCGTACAGAAACGGTACCGATACCGAAAGTACCGATACCGAAAATGACAAAAAATGGGTACCGGTACTGGAAAAATTCGGTACGGGGAATTCAGTACTGGTACCCAGTACCAAATGCTCATCCCTAAGTCTTCCTAAGTGTTCGTCGGGGTGGATAAAGGTTGTAACAAACTGTATGGTTTATGCGTTGGGTATTTGATTGCTTTGCAAATAGAGCATGTTTTAACAAAGTTTGTGACCTCGGTTTCAAACCCGGCTAGTAGAAGGCAACTGCAATGCGGTGTTTGGTCGCGTTGATGCCTGAATGTCCAACAAGAGGAGTGTCATGGAATTCTTAAAGGATAGTTTGTCGCATGTTGTGAATAACCGGAACAAAAATATGTCTGAGTTTGTATCATAAGGCAATTTTTAAAAATAATGGGGTTGTTTAGTCAAGTCAATGTGTAGTTGTGTAGTAAATTTTTTTCCTTCTTTGGAGTCGGTGTAGTAGGTCTTTAGTCCGTCTAACCATTGTGCTTTAGGACCCGTGATGGCAAAGAGAACGTTGTTGTAACGACATAGGGAGTCGGCAACAGTGTTAACTTTACCCGGCTTGTAGTGTAGTTCGAAGTCATAACCCATTAACTTAGTAACCCATTTGTGTTGGTATGGTGTTTGAACTGCTTGGGTGAGAATGTGTCTGAAGTTGTAGTGGTTTGTGAAGACGTGAAATTTACGACCGAGCAATTATTGGCGCCACATTTTGATTGCTTTGGTTATAATGCACAGTTCCCGAATATCTATAGATTGGTTTTGCATAGTGGTACGCATCTTCTTGCTAAAAAAAGAGATTAGTAGATCATGATGGGATAGGACAACACCAATTGCCACACTGGATGCACTAGTGGAAACAACAAAGGGCTGCTGGAAGTCGGGTAAGGCAAGCGTAACTAAGTATTCCATTGTAGCTTTGAGGGTACCGAAGGCTATCTTTTCCTTATCGTTCCAAACAAAGGTTTTATCCTTAAGAAGATTGGTTAACGAAGTAGCTAAGTGGGCATAATTCGTTACATATCATCGATAATAATATTGAGCCCTAAGAAGGCCCGTAAAGTTGTTATAGAGTGTGGGCTTGGCCTGGCTTGAATTCAATCCAACTTCTGTTGTTCTGGACCAACACCTTCCAAATAAATTTCTTGTCCACGATGTCACACCCGACCTGTAGCGGATTTGGTACGGTGCATGATTGATTGCTCATAGCTTTTGACACTATTACAGGTTTATATATACAAAGCAACCATATTGAAAATGTCATAATTGATCATATAAATATCCAACAAAAATCCAAATAAATAATCCAAAAGATATAATCCATAACATTAATCCGTTTTATTACTAAGGCACATCCTATGTGTCTTAACTTCGAATCCTCAAACTTGTGTACCTGTATCACACGTAAAAAGCTTTTGGGTCAATGATAAGTTGATGAATAGTTATTGGTTTTAAGAAAGTAAAATAGTTTAGTTTATTAATTTTTTACATAAAAAAAGTAAAATAGTTTAGTTTATTATTTTTTTTATAAATAAGTAACATGCAATTCTAAGTGTAGATATGTCATCAACGTTAATTCAACAATTACATATTCCACAAATCACCAGAACTTCCAACAATTTATCACAACTTCCAACAATTCACCATAATCACATTTAATAACGAAACAAGATATACAAAACAATGGATACGAAACAATATGAGATTCAAGTCTCGAAGAGCGAATCTACGAAACAATATAGCAATACCAAGTTCAACCCATGGCTATAGGGAACCGTTCAACTAAGTGGATCCACACGAAACTATATGACATAAAGCGAGTAAACACATAGATACATGTATATGAAACAATTTATGAAACATAAGATACAAGTAATGAAACACATAACGATACTTTGATTTGCATGCTGATATTAAGAAACAAGGAAACATTAGGATACAAATACACATGATACATACTAAAAAGATTAAGTGACAAAAAGGGGGAAAGTAAAGATCTACTCATTGTTTGCGTTCCGTTAATCCTTAGCAAAAACCGCACAAGTATACGATGAAAGATCCAAAAGACGAAAATCACCCCAAAGAAATACGACACCAAAATACTAAATAACCAACACTAAAACTATATAAAACAAAATAAACACATCCTATACTTAGGGCTTTTGTCTAAATAAAATTACCAATCTAGACGAACATCAACTATTTAATAATTAAATGTGACTAAATAATTTATGTGACCTAGTAATCCTATTAACCATAAAATATATATATATTATCTCATTAGCCACTAAAAATATATTACCATAAAATATATATATTAATCTCATTAGCCACTAAAAATATATTAATCCCATTAGTCACTAAGAGTATAAAATAAGATCGTTAGTCACTAAAAGTATATATTAAGTCCAATTTCAACACATATATGTAACTTTATTCAAAAGATACATTTTACACATAGATTACTAATTATGAAACTTAAAATATCAACACAAGAAAAAAAATACACATTTTATAGTGTTACATATTACATGTCTTTTTTAATAAAAATCCAACTTCAATATATATTAATACATATTTTTTCCTAAAATCACTTCTTTCTTATGATTATGTTTAAACATAAATTTTATCAATAACCATTCCATAGATCATGTAATCCATCATACATTTTACAATCTATTTATGTTATAAAAATTTATAAAACCAATTCATGAGTTTTTTTATATTTTAATGAAAACCAATTTTTATATTTTACTCTATAACACATGATGAAATCAACATTCCAAAAATATATATTTGACATCCAAAAATTTATAAAAATTACAAACTTAAGTAATATGATGACAAGTAATATTCTAGATCCAATTTTAATCAAACACCGTTCGTATAACAAAAACTCCAAATTTTAAAACTAAGAATTCTAGTAAACAAGAAATAAGCTTTATATAGATATGACACTCTATCACAATATCGGATAGAGAGATTTTTATAGAACTCTACGAAATTAAATAAAATAGCTTTTAGATTTACCTACTTTGGTATGGGAATGAAAAAGATAATAAGTAGAAGAAAATTCCAAGATTTTAATGATGCTCTTTGTCCCACAAGCGAATTAGAGAGGTGTAGAGTAAATGAAATCTGAATTTGATGATGTATATTTGGCTCAGAAATTTTGCATGGAGTGTTTAAAACTTTAGAGTATAATGGTTGTGTTCTTAGAGAATAAATGCGAATGATGCTTTGTTTTTATTTTTAACTAGTGAAAATACCCGTACGTTGCCGCGGGTACTTATGTTTTCTGGCGCACGCTGCGTGGTGGGAAATAGGACCTTTAGATTTGTGAAAGCAAGAAACAGGACCTTAGCTTCGTAACTATGTAAAAAATAACATGGCAATATAGAAAAATTATAGACCTATATAGAACATCTAACACATGTTGAATAGGTAGTTATCCTTGACATGTTATGAAAAAACGAACAGTAAGCCAAAATTCTAGCTTATATAAAGTATGTGGAGCTCAATGGGCATGCTTTTGTTACAAAGATTGGCATGTCCTAGTACAATAATATCAAACTTAAGACACATATCATCACTTATTTGACAACACATGAATCTCTGGTACATTTACTAAAAAAATCAAGGTGGCGTAATCATCCACATATCATGATCATTCATCAAAAGAGAATTACATTTAACTACATACCACATATACATATAAGACAATCAACAAAAATCCATAACCCTTGTTCCTACAATAGGTCATCAGATTAAATTCACTTATAAGTATTTTGAATATGATCACATGCAAATTTTGAAACTAAAGAGTACAACTAAACAACATACACCAACCTGGCTCATGCGGACTTTCCTTTTCGGATTCTGCACTCTCAGATCCGAAATCAGCGATGATAAAAAATATGAAAAAATACATCAACAACATTGTTGTGATCTTTATAATAAAACCATCAAAATGAATGTGCAGGAGTACCAGAGCGCTGGTTGGCACCAAGTGCTCGACTTAGCTTCTCCAGACTTATGTAAGTAAAATAGTTGTCACAAAAAGAGGAAGTTGAGTCACTTAAACAGATGTTCACATAAATAACTATAAGAAAAAAAACCAACTTCAGACATCAATGCACTTGAAATATTTTGACATAAGCAAATCTAACAAAGTATCAGTTGAGGAATAAACCTATAAAGCATCAAAGATGTCAAATAATAAATAAATCCTTATACAGAGAAGCCATGAAGAAAATAAGTTGAGGTAAGCTATTAAAAAAATCGTACAACCTGAAATCCCCTCAAGGGATCCACAGTGCCAGTAAAACAAAAAAAAGAGGTATCTTCTATATTTTGACCAACATACATCATGAATGATGCAATCCTTTTATTCATGTTTTGTTCAAACTTTTAGTCAGGAACCATTGGTAGTTATTTTGTTTATTCGCTCAGTTTCTCGTTTAACAAGTTCATAACTTTACGGTTTGTGGATATGAGCTTCACATAATGGGTCAAAATGGGTAGTCAAGATATGATGGTTTAAGTTTACACTTAACACTTATTCTTCTATCAATTTGTGGGTATTAGAACACAATACTAAAAACGTTAAGCATGGCGCGTAAATGACCCATTTGATTTGATTTATGCATGACTTTTCTAATGTTCATTCAAACTTAATTTCTTAACTTTTAAAGGTATTCAAGTGAATCCTTTCTCGATGCCACACAATAATAAAACATACAGATTTGATTTGAACGCATTAGTAGTATTCGATTTTAACCGACATTTTAGGAGTATGAAAACTAATGAAGATAAGATACCCATATGAGTGCTATCTACGCTGATTCTTTGATGACATCACCAAGTTGCCTAGTGACCTTCACATCCTGGTGTTGTTGTCCAAAGTTGCCTACGCTGATTATTTCATCCTTATCTAGAAGCTGCTCCAGAGTAAATATTTCCTTGTCCAAAGTTATGTCCACCTAAGAGTAAATATTTCCTTGTCCAAAGTTATGTCCACCTAGGATGATAAAAATAACTATGATCTCTGAGACTATTCAAAGAAAGAGTGAGTGGCATTGAAATCTTACATTTAAGGAACATAATATTTAAGGAACATAATATGGCAATCATGATAAGAGAATTATGCATATAAAACAAACAAATCAATGGCCTTTAAGCCAAATCAATGGCCTTTAAGCCGAATCAACAAGATTTACAGAATATAAAAAAACAGGTGATAAGACAACCGAATCAACAAGATATTATAACTAATTCGTCTTTAATAGAATAAGATCACAATATGAACGAGACACTGCAATCATGAAAAAACCTAATATAATAAAACCTCAGGCAATCATTACCTCTATGGAAAGCAGGAATTGAATTAGAAGAAATCGCATCCCTACAAGCCTTCATTGCAGCTTTTGTAACATCCTGCCTGTTTCAATTCCAACTTACCTAATGAGATGAAATTGAAAATTAACCATATTCTCAAATCTCATGATTAAAATCAAGATGCTAACACAATGCATAACAATTTCGATTCACTAAAAAGACAATAAAAAACTATAATTACACCACACAAGATATATGTACAAATTATATCAAGATCAATTTGAACAATTTCAAAGTAAATTAAAAATACTAAAAGGTAAAGAAAAGTTCACCTACATCCCCTGATTCATGACCAGAATCGTTGACCAGACTCTGAACAGAAGTGAAAATCATCTCACAATAAACCCCCTAGGGTCTTTGTGAAGCGCATCACTTCTAAACAAAGAACAGAGGCTTGATTTAGAAGAAGCAGACATGGCTCTGTTCATCGGAATCGAAAATTGAGGTAATGCCTGGGATGGTGGTCCTATGAGCGAATTTCTCTTGTTGGGATATTAACCTAGGGAGAAATCAAAAACGAATTAATTGGTCATGAAGGATGGAGGTGATGAGTCAGAGCATTAACCAAGGCTGAATTCAATTCGAAAGGTTTCTCAACAGCCGCTTGTTGTCGTCTGTAACATCCTCATGCGACTTAGGATAAAGCAATGCCATACGACTGACATTGAATTGAATTGAACTGAATTGAATTGGGGCAAATTTGGGAGAAAACGCCAAAATCCCTAAAATGCCCCTAAAGTGTCTTAAATTTTTGGACAATGCACAAGTTTATCCCCTCTAAAATAGCTCAGCTTTCTTGTTTGCTTCAAAATGTGTACACAATGCAAAATTACCATAAGGGTAGAAAACCTAGTTTGCTTAATAAGGTAGTATAGATTAGTCCAATAATGGACCATAAGTGTTCATTTAGTTTGCTATCAATACCCAATTAATTAGGACATTAAGCAAGGCAAAAGTCTAAGAATTGGAGGGTCTAGAGGCTGTTCGGATGCACGAGAACGGTTTCTGCAGAAAAAGAAACTCTGCAGGTCATTTCGTTTGAAACATGTGACTTTCCTTTGGCAGTATAGGACCTTCATTTGGACCTTCGCTTGAAACATATTCAACATCGTTTGCGATGATAACCTTCGTTTAGGTTAACCATCGTTTGAGGATGATGATTATCGTTTAGGTAGCTGATATATTAATTTGATTTTTGTTTTTATTTAAACAAAATAATAAATAACAAGGAATTAATTAACAACTAAAAATCATAAGTAATAATGAAGAAATTCATAGCTTCATTTATTTCGTTTAGGTCAAGTGTCCAACTGAGATCTTTATAAAATTAACATTTTTAAATTTCGAAAATATTTATGTTAATTAAATTATTATATGAAAAATTATAAATAATAAGTTATAAACATTCGCCTTTGTATTTATTACGATTTGGATCCAATTTTCAAAATGGGTTGATTTTTCTAAGATCGTTTTTACGGATTTTACACAAGAAACTTGATATTATTGACTCCAAAAACACATTTGCTTGCATTTGCATGGAATTGGTTTGATAGTGATACATCAAGGATATACCTTAAATGTTGAGGGTGAAGTTCCATGGATTTACTGTAAATGAGGATGTCATCAAAGAATACCAAACAAAACGGCGTAAAACCGGATGGATAGGTTGCTCATGACAGTTTGGAAAGTTGAAAGAGCGTTGGTTAAGTTGAATGGCATGACCAAAAACTCGTGTTTGTCAACCGTGCGAATGGTTTTGGGGATGTCACATGGGCAACATGGATGAGCCATGTAATTCATGAAGTAATTCGTCAACGGTTGGAATAGGGAATCGGTCAGGAATAGTAATGGCGTTTATTTAAAGCCCTATAATCGACACAAAAACGCCACAGACTGTCTTTTTTCACTAATAAGACCAGAGACAAATAGGGACTTGTGCTTGGTTATATAATCCCACATTCAACATTTTTGCAATTATATTTGTCATGATTTGTTTTTGGTAGTACGGATAGCGGTAATGCTTAACATTCACAGGCTTTGCAGTTGGATCGGTTGGAATGTGGTGATCATGATTTCACATGGGTGGTAAGCCATGTATGGGTTCAAATAGTTTTGTGTAGGATTTTAAAAGGTTCAATGGTGGGGTGTGTGGAAACGGGGGGTGTGGAAATAGTTGGTTGAGGAGAGCGTTAGTGGTGGAAGACCATGGTGTGTAAGGTAAATATTGAACCCTTTTTAAGTAAGGATGCGAGTGAAGTGGAAGATACCTAGGAAGACCTGGAATCACCTTTAAGAACAATTGTTTGATCACTTTTATAATATGAGAGTTGAGGCACGACGAAGTCAGTTGTAATTGGACCAAGAGTACACAACCATTTTAGTCCCAAAATGACGTCAACGCCGGCAACCGGCATGACGAAGCATGGGATATTAAATGCTGCCTTTGTTGAATATCAAATACATGTGCAGCGGAAGTGGATTGTGTGTGAGGATTCATGGTGTTCGTAATGTGAAAGAGCAGGAAAACAAGGAAATGTAGACGAATGTTTGAGAGGACAAATCAAGTGTGAAATGTCTTGGTGCCGGTTACATTTGCCGGCAAATCTTATTTATACATGACGGTTATTAGCGGAATAACTACCGTTTGAAATGGTGCCAACCAAACCAACATAACCGTTCAAAAATATCATCGTTACATATACATATAAACATAATGTTCGAATATTTATTACATACATGATGTAAATTAAGTTTATATACTCTAATACACTCCCTATAAACTTAATTGTTCCTTCGAGAGTGCATTAAGACGCTTTTATTAGCTTCATTAACGACTTTTTCAGCCTGCTTGAAATCAAATTTCTTCCTTCGTTGCAGCTTGTTAAGCCCGTACCAGTCATTCCCAACGAAGAAATCATAGTGTTCCGCGTCTGCTCCTTCTCGTTCTGCTCCAGATTGCCTGTTCGATCCTTCATTCTTGTTCGAGCTTTTGCTTTGTCTTGTTTCTGCAACATCCACCATTATCTCTTTCTCGGCTATTGCTTGTTGTGTTGATTTGAACTTATAATAATAAACTAGTACATCTAAGTACATGGCATGCATAAGTCTCATAAACTCTCCTTCATTGTAATCGAAACCCATATCTTTGGCAACCATAGCCCACATGTTGTTTTCTGTTATTCTTCGATGACCACCCTCCTTTTTAACAACCAAGTATAGGTCTAACAAACTTACTTTTCGATTGTCTCCAGCATATGCAGGGAGTGTTCTTGTTGTGATCTCTAATTTTCCTTTGAGAAACCAATCAACCATATCATTAAACTTATTTTCTAGACAGTACTTGTATTTCCTAACATACCCTTCATCGTCTAACATATCAAGGAGTGCTTTGCAGTCTTGAAACTCCTTAAATGACATGGCTTGAAGTATCAAGACATTCCAATCTGGTTCATTTGATGATACATTCAAATTTTCGAAGTATTGGTTCAAAAAATCTGATTTAAATGCTTCATAATCAGATTCAAATGTTATTAAAGATTCTTTTTCTCTTAAACAGATCTCATCTTCTCTTGTGAGACCGAAAACATCACTCCTTCTATTAATAACGGGGACGCTAAACGTAGGGTAGATCTTACACTTATCTCCAGTAAACTTTACTGTGTAACCTTGGGTGATCAATTGATCAAGACTAAGTACATTTCTATCTATATCAGGAGTGTAAAAAACACTCTGAATTCGGATTCTTTCAGATCCGGACATCACATCCACAACCCCTATTCCTTTTATGAAATAGAAGTTATTTTCTCCCGTTTTTGTTTCAACACCGAACATACTTTTAATACTTTTGAACATTTCTAAATTGCCTGAGAAATGGTTTTTGAAAGTTTTACATACGTACCAAATTTCGGACCAGAGTCCTCCATCTGTGCCGGTTACAATATACTCCATCCTCTGATCACTTTGTTGATCATCATCTGCCTCTTTTTGTTGTTGAATCCCTGTGTTGATTGCTAGACGTATGAGTTGTGTAGCCTCATCGTTTTCTTTCGTCTTGTATGATGAAATCTGATGTCCCGGTTTGTTGCAGTAATAACATCTTCTCTGCAACCATCTTCGTTCCTTTTTCTCATCGAAGTAGTGTTTGCACGGCAGCGTGGATGATGTCGGTTTGTGATCTTCATCGCTTTCAACAGTGGCTCTGATACCACTCTGTTGAATATCAAATACATGTGCAGCGGAAGTGGATTGTGTGTGAGGATTCATGGTTCGTACTGTGAAAGTGTAGGAAAACAAGGAAATACAGAAGAATGTTTGAGAGGACAAATCAAGTGTGAAATATCTTGGTGCTAGTTACATTTTCCGGCAAATCTTATTTATACATGACGGTTATTAGCGGTTGGTTTTGGAGGGAATAACTACCGTTTGAAACGGTGTCAACCAAACCAACATAATCGTTCAGAAATATCGTCGTTACATATACATATAAACATAATGTTTGAATATTTATTACATACATGATATAAATTAAGTTTGTAATTGGACCAAGAGTACACAACCATTTTAGTCCCAAAATGACGTCAACGCCGGCAACTTGCATGACGAAGCATGGGATATTAAATGCTGCCTTATTCAGGCGTAGTGGTACTTGAGGATGGAAACCTTGACAAAGAATCATCTCACTGTTACCAACCATGGTAGTGAATAGTTTTACTGGTTGTGTTGGAATGTTTAGTAAAGAGACAAAACGAGGTTGAAGTATATTATAGGTACTTCCACAATCCACAAGAACAATGATGGGTTGGTTGTTTATATAGCTAGTTAAGAGGAGTGATTGCAGTAACGAAATGCCAAAGAATGTTGCATTGGATAATGCAAGGTATTGAGGAGAGGCATCGTCCATGGATTCAGGTTCGGTTGTATTGGTAGAGTCTGGTTCGTCCTCGTCATCGGTAATTATGAGGAATAGAGTACAGTACATTTGTGGCCTGAGAGATATTGTTCAGGGTATTTGAAACATAGCCCTTCTGCTTTTCGTTTCTATAACGCCTCATGTGACAATCTGGTGACGTGGAGATTAGTTGTGGTTTTTGGTGGGTTAGGCAAAAATGGTGGGGTGGTAATATTGGTTGAAGTGTTTGTAACGGGATTGGGTGTGGTGGTTTGAAAAGTGGTTTTAGGAGGAAAGTGGGGTTGGGTTTTATAAGGAGAAAATAAGTTATCTTCAATTTTTCGGGCTAAGGCATAAGTATCATATATGGTTACTGGGTTGTGCAATGCCAATTCAGATTGGATTTCGGATTTCAAACCCGAAATGAAACAATTCTTTAACGTCTATGTTGATAACCTATTAAAATGATTACTTACCCGTTCAAATTCTGTTTGATAGGCCAAAACTGAAGTAGTTTTTCGGAGTTTGAACTAGGTGGCTTTGTGATTTCCATACGTGGATGGTCCAAAGCGGATTTCAAGTGCTCATTTAAACGCCAGCCATATACCCAGAGATTGTTTTGGTGGAAGTGTTTGTACCAACGTAATGGCTCGCCGGTGAAGTAGAAAATCGTTAGTGATAAACGTTGTTCGTGGTGGATGTTGTAGTAATTGTAATAGTTCTTGGCCTAGAATATCCAGTCAAAGGTGTCAGTACCATCAAAGGTTGGGAGAATGATTTTGGGTGGTCTGGGATTGTAGTTATGCGGTGGTGGCAGTGGTAGGAGTAGTGGATCGGTGGTACTAGAGGAGGAAGCGTGATCCGCTAGGGCGGTGGTGAGTGAAGTAATGGAATTGTTAAGGGATTTGAAGTTGTTCTTCGCGGCCTCTGCGGCTTTTGCAGCATTTTAATCATTCCGGGTGAAGATACATATCCGGATCCGGACCTCATCCTTAGGGACGGACCGGATCACATATGGACGAACACTTTAATGGTCTTCGTACCCATATCGCCAAGGACGGACATCCGTTTAAGTGCGTCTGGACGAATGACGTCATATCAGTTGACCATTAGAAATACCCAGTTCAAGTACATTGTCAAGTACGATTTTCTGAACCTTTGTCCTTACTTTCTCTATCTATTTTCTCTCTCTACCAATATTTATCCTCACGCCGGAAGGAGGTCGCAGAGGGGCCCTCCCATCTCTGCGACGAGTCTAACGGTTTATTGTTTTGCAGGCGAAGGTTCTAATCTCCTACAAGATCCTAACCCCCATTTACAGGCTCCGGCCTTATTCGATTTTTGGATCTTCAATTGGCGCCATCCGTGGGAGATTCTGAATAAGGATTCGGTGATGGACGATCTTACTGCCCGGATGTTTCTTTTCAATGTTAATACCCCTTTAGATCATGCTCGGAGCAGGAAGATGAAAAATCAGGATCTGGGAACGGCGGTTTTGTCGAATCAGGCTCAGTCCAACATTTATGTGACAGAACTTTATCGCCGGTGGGTTGAGGCGGAATCGGTGAAGGAGGATTTGGAGAAAGAAACTATTGCTCTAAAACTCAAGATTCACCGGACTCCGGATACCGAGAAAAAGCTCACCCAACTTTCCCAAGATCTTCAAGCAGAGAAAGAAAAGATAAAATCTTTAACAACTCAAAACCAATCTTCCCAAGGCGCAGCTGCTTCCGCTTCGGAGGAATGAGATAAGATAGCAGCGGAGTTGAATAATTTTGTTGAATCTTCAAGGAAGAAAGACGAGGAACATAAAGAGGTTCTGGCGAAGATGGAGGAGTCCATTTCGAATGCTTGTGCGGCTTATGAAAAAATTCTTGCAGGTTCGTTCCTTGTTTTTTGCTCCTTATATCCTTTCTTTTTAAATTTTGCTAACACTTTTTATCAGAGCGTGATGCCCTTAAAACAGGGGAAGCCGAATTAAAGGCTCGGATTGACGAGATGAAAGGTCATCATAGAGCTAAGGTTGAAGAGCTTAAGTCAGAAAACGCTGACTTAGCGGAGAAGGTGAAGGATCTGCAAGCAACTAAAACCTGGCTTCTTTCGGAGGGAGCTCAATTGTTAGCTAAAAATATCCATAAGGGGCCGAAAATGACAGCGGCCGTTGCAGCGGTGAACAATGCCATGAGCACCGTTGGAGTTAACTCCGGTCTTCATCATGGGTATGTTCATGCGTTAAAGAAGAAGACTCCCTATGCTGAAGTCCCATTGTTGAATCGGAACGCCAAAGCTGAGCTGAATACGGCCGTTGCGTGTTTTGACTCCTTGACTTTTCCGATAGTAAACGACTTGCCGAAGCTGATAGATGAACCTCTGTTAAAGATTAAAGAAGCTCTGTTCTTTGCTGGAGGGGAGTTGTTGAAGGAATGAGGTGGACATGCCTGGTTATTTGGGGTATGCACCTTTGTGAATGTTAGTTGATGATATTTTGGAAGGTGGACATATCCGGCTATTTGGGATATGCACCTTGTTTTTATTCGAAACTTCTGTAATGTTTTTCGTCTTTACCGTTTGTATATTTGACAATTATCCTTTATTTAGTAAATGGTTGGAATGACTTCCGGATGTACTAATCCGGTTACTTTTGATGTGATCATTTTGTTTTACATGCGTCCATGTTTTTTATGATTGCATTTTTCCTTTTCTTTAGAACGTTCTTGTTGATGTGCGGATCCGCCTTGCTTGTATACTTAGGATAATTTTAATGAAAGCAAAGGTTTGGACGTATGCCAGTCCATTCTTGCTTTTTAGGGTTAGTGTCCCTGGTTCGGCCGATGATAACTTTACGTTGCAACTTCTAAGTGATAGAAAATTCATGTATTCTATTTAAAATATTCCGGAGTATATTCTCCAGATAATACAAACTGGTAAGAACATTTAACGAGTGCGGGCAATACCCTCCGCAATACATGAAAGAGAAAAAAGATGCGGGTAATACCCTCCGCAGTACATGAAAATAAAAACGGTGCGGGTAATAACCTCCGCATTACAAACTTATTTTAAAAAAGGAAGAAACTTTCAAGGCTTTCCTTCCAAGGAAGCATCTCTTGAGGTCCATCCCGTTCCAGGTACGAGGAACGGGAGTTCCATCCATCTTGTCAAGTGTGTAAGCACCATTTTTTTCGGAGGTTTTTACTATGTAGGGCCCTTCCCACTTAGGGGCCATCTTCCCTGTACCTTCGGCCAGACTGGCATCATTCCTCCGCATTACATAATCTCCTTCTTTGAAACGAACCTCTTTGACCTTTGAGTTGTAATGTCTTTCTAACTCTTTTTTATATTTTGCTTGTCGGATGGCCGCGAGTTCTCTTCGCTCTTCAGCTAGGTCGAGGTTCAGACGGAGTTGTTGTTCGTTCTCTTCTTGACTTTGTCGCATGCGAGGGGTAGGGATGCCAACTTCGGCGGGGATGACCGCTTCCGATCCATATGTCAAGCTGAAAGGAGTTTCCCTTGTGCTTGTTTTCGGCATCGTCCGGTGTGCCCATAGGACATGCGGAAGTTCATCTGCCCAGGAGACTCCTTCCTTCCCTAGGCATTTTTTGATGCCTTCCACGACGCTGCGATTTGCTCTTTCTACCTGTCCATTAGCCTGGGGATGGGCGACCGAAGTGAAATTTTGTTCAATGTGCATTTTTTCACACCAAGTCTTGAACGAATTTTCCGCGAACTGCTTCCCATTGTCACTTATAATGCACAGCGGCATTCCGTATCTGCACACTATGTTTTCCCATACGAACCTGAGTATCTGATCCCCGGTGATGGTTCGGAGGGGTTTGGCTTCAATCCATTTTGTGAAGTAATCGATCGCGACCAACAGGAACCTTACTCCTTCGGTGGAGACGGGAAAAGGACCGACGATGTCGATTCCCCACTTTTGGAATGGCCAAGCCGAGGTTACAGGTACGAGGTCATTTTTTGCTCGATGGCTGATTGGGGCATGCCGCTGGCAATCTTCGCATGCTTGCAACTCATTAACGGCGCTTTGATGCATGTCGGGCCAAAAATATTCGGCGTTCATTGCTTTGGCCACGACCATCCTAGGTCCGGAGTGAATGCCGCAGATTCCCCAATGGATTTCCCTAATAACATAACTGACTTCTTCCGGCGTTAGGCATCTCAGGAGTGGACCAAAGAATGTCTTTCGATAAAGCTTTCCATCATGAACTTGGTACTGAAGTGCTTTGACCTTCATCTTCCGTGCATGAGCTTTATCTTCTGAAAGCGTGTCGTTTTTCAAATAATCTAGTATTGGGGTTATCCATGATTTTTCTTGTGTGGAGATCGACAGCACAGCTGCCGCCTAGCTAATGGCCGGAGCTTGCAGAGTTTCAACCAGCACTTCCTTGGACAGGTGACAGAATGTGACGGATGTAAGTTTACTCAGAGCATCAGCTTTTTTATTCTTACTTCTCGGGATATGAATTATCTTGCATGAATCGAACGTGGACATCAAACTATTAACTTAGTTTAAATACCGAATCATGTTTTCTTCCCGTGCCTTGTATTCTCCGTTGACTTGATTGGCGACTAACAATGAATCAACATCAGCTAAGACGGAATTTACATCGGCTTTGGCTGCTGTTTGGAGTCCGGCTAAAAGGGCTTCGTACTCTGCTTCATTGTTTGAAGTCTTGAATTCAAAGCGCAGAGCGTAGGTGTACTCTATCCCTTCCGGATCTATTAAGATTAAGCCAGCTCCGGATCCTTCCTGGCTAGAAGCTCCGTCTATGTACAAGTTCCAGACTTTTGGAAGAACGAGGTTCTCCTTGGCGCTTTCTCCAGTTGGGACTTTCGTAAGAAAATCTGCTACCGCTTGGCCTTTTACCGTACCTCGGGTTCGGTAGGTAATGTCGAATGCACTGAGCTCGATGGCCCACTTCGTAAGTCGCCCGGAGACCTCTGGTTTTCTTAGGATTTGCTGGATCTGGAGATTGGTTTGCACTTCTATGTTGAAGGCTTGAAAGTACCTTTGGAGCCGTCTTGACGTATGTACCAAAGCTAGTGCCATTTTTTTGATCATCGGATATCTAGTCTCATAGTCTTTTAAGATGCGGCTTACGTAATAAACCGGTATTTGTGCTTGATCTCGATGTACCACGAGTACCGCACTGATGGTGAAATGAGAGGCGGGGAGATATACGGTGACAATTTCTCCGGTTACTGGTGTTGTCAGGGTAGGTAAAGACCCCAGACAGACTTTCAATTCTTGAAAAGTGGAATCAGCCTCAGTCGTCCATTCTATCTGTCCTTTCCCGGTACTTTTCTTTAAGACGTTCATGAAAGGAATGGTACGATCTGCTGCCTTGGAAATAAAACGGTGAAGAGCCACTAGCTTACCATTCAAAGATTGGATTTCTTTTACCGTTTTTGGAGGCTGCATGGAGATTACGGCTTGAATTTTATCCGTGTGTGCTTGGATTCCGGACTGGATTATCCATACCCCCAGGAACTTACCCTCTTCTAGGCCGAAGGAACATTTTTTAGGGTTTAACTTGAGATTGATACTCCGAAGCCTAGTGAAGGTTTCGAGTATGTCATCGATCATGTTATCTTTAGCTTCACTCTTAATGACCAGATCATCCACGTAAATTTCCAAATTTCTTCCGATTTGACCCTTAAATGCTTTATCCATCAACCTCTGGTAGGTAGCTCCGACATTCTTTAATCAAAATGGCATTTTGGTGTAACAAAAGAGGCCCTCATTTGTCACGAATGCCATCTTGTCTTCGTCTTCCAGAGCCATTTGTATCTGATGGTAGCCCTTATACGCATCCAGGAAACATTTGAGGCGGAAGCTTGCAAGGGAATACATTTTTAAATCGATCTCTAGGAGAGGGTAGCAGTCTTTCGGAAATGCATTGTTTAGGTCAGAGAAGTCAACGCACATCCTCCATGTGTTGTCTTTCTTGGTGACCATTACCGGATTGGAGACCCAACTTTGATACCGCACTTCCCTGATAATCCCGGCATTCAGCAACTTGCGCACATCTTCTGCGATGGCCTTATGCCGGGCCGGAGCCATGTTCCTTTTTATCTGAGCGACTGATTTTACCGAATGTGACACTTTCAGCCTGTGTTCAGCCAAAACATGAGGAACCCCAACCATGTCGGATGTTTTCCAAGCAAATACGTCGAGGGAACTGGACAACAGCTTCCATAATCGTTTCTTGGTTCGTTCGGGGAGCTATGCTCCGATGGCGATCTTCTACTCTGGGAATCGCGGGTGGATGGCCCATTCCTCCATAAGGAGGTTCGGAGGTTATGCGCTACTTCCTGCGCTTTGCCGTATTTCTGCTACGCACAGGGTGGACTCCGAATGTAAGGTTGCTACACCAGCTTCAGTGGGAAACTTCAATGATCCGTGAATGGTGGAGCTGATGATGCCGAAAGCACACATCCCTGGTCTCCTAATATGAGATTATGAACGGATCTTGCTCCAACCACCAAATACGTTAAGTTGACAGTTCTAGCCAAATTTCCGGTACCCAACGTAGTTGGTAATGTGATTTGCCCGATCGGCTGAACCACTTCTCCGGAGAAGCTTACTAACGGCATAGATACTTGTATTAACTTCGCCTTGGTCTGCGGAGCCAACTGCTGGAAACACTGCTGGTACATGATTTCGGAGGCACTTCCACTGTCGACATAAATCCGCCGGACCTTGTGCCCTGCTATGACCGCTGATATGATGATTGGTCTATCTTTGACTGCGCCCGGAGTGATCGGAGGGAAGGCGATCGACTGATGCATCCATGCGGCCAAATGATGATTGGTCCGTTTGACGCCTTGGTTATTTACTTTTCTTATCATGCAAATTGCCGACTGGTTGTTCGGATTATCTACCGAACCACCGGAGGTTTTGCCTTCCTTCATTTCCTTCACCAGATGCGAAAGCTTACCGGATCAGACAACTTTCTCAATTTCCTGTTTCAAGGACCAGCAATCGTCTTTGTTGCGGCCTCGTGCGTGGTGATAGTCGCAATACTTGTTTGAGTTTTTATCTCCCGGATTCCGAAGCTTTGGAGGTGTGGGAAAATTTGCTCCTTCGGCACTGAGGATCTCACTAGGGGTTTTGGAGAAGTCCGATAGGTTATAGAACCTAAACCCGGAACTTCTTCCGCGCTGAGATCGATCATTTCTGCTATAATGGTGTGCTCGTCTCCTATTTCCGGATGGAGCTTTATCGAACATGGACCCACCATTCTTCTTCCAAGAAGACATCTTCTGATCTGTCTCTGGTGCCGGATTACAAGCATTTTTTTCCTCGAGTGAAGGCTCGGGCTCGCTCCATGAGAACTTCCATTGTTTTTGGGAGATTCTCGTGTAGCTTTTCTACCAACTGATTATTCCGGACATCATGGCAGAAGCCGGATATCCTCAGTTGGTCTATGACTCCACTGATCTGCATACTTTCTCCATTGAAACGGTCGATGAAGCTGTCTAGAGACTCGCCATCCTTCCTTCGGATGTTGTGTACTTCGGTTATTTCCTTGGAGTAGTGCCTTTGTTGACTGAAGTTATGGAGGAATAACCTCCGGAATTCTTCAAAATCATTGATTTCCCCTTCATTCAACGCATCAAACCACACGCGAGCGGCCCCGGTTAACGTCTGTGCAAACATGAAACACCAGGCTGGCATCGGCCACTGTTCCACTCGTGCGGCTCCATCGAAATCAAACATGTGATCGTCCGGATCTGTGGTGCCGTCGTACTTCTTTACTGTAGTTGGCCTTTTGAGCTTCAGAGGGAGCTTGGCGTGAGTGATGTGGGCACTGAATTTGGACTTAGCCGTCATGGATACCGGATGATACGGTTTGGTGAGCTCCGGATCACTGATCCCTTCTATTTGGGAATCGTTTCATATCGTCATTGCTGGAGATGGTCCGGAGGAACCCTGCACATATCCATTATAAGTTTCCGAAGTAACAACTGTGGAGAAAATAGGAGAGGCGAAAATTGTAGGACCCATAGTCCTTACCGGAGTTTCATCATGAAAGAGCCTGGTTCGTAAATCGAGGATCTGTTCATCTCTAGCCTGTTGAGCTTTTAATCGTCGTAAGAGGCTCACATTTTTGGAGAGGAACTCCGCGTCGAACTCTGATGCCTGTGACGTTGGCATCAATATAAACGGTAGAGTTGTTCCTGGTCCCGAACTCAAAGGAGCTGAAACCATAGAAGTAAGACTTGTTGGAGCTGTAGTTTGCATACTAGGATCAATGGATCTTGAATTCATGGAACTCGAGACCGCCACAGATCAGTTATTTCGTTGCTTAAGAAATTCACAAAGTGAAGGACTGTGAGCTGTGAAATCGGATGGCGCCAATTGAAGATCCAAAAATCGAACATGACCGGAGCCTGTAAATGGGGGTTTGGATCTTGTAGGAGATTAGAACCTTCACCTGCAAAACAATAAACCGTTAGGCTCGTCGCAGAGATGGGAGGGCCCCTCTGCGACCACCCTCCGGCGTGAGGATAAGTATTGGTAGAGAGAGAAAATAGAGAGAGAAAGTAAGGACGATGGTTCAGAAAATCGTACTTGACAATGTACTTGAACTGAGTATTTATAATGGTCAACTGAGATGACGTCATTTGTCCAAACTCATTTAAACGGATGTCCGTCCTCGACGATATGGGTACGAAGGCCTTTAAAGTGTTCTTCCATATGTGATCCGGTCCGTCCCTAAGGATAAGGTCCGGATCCGGATATGTATCTTCAAGTCCCCCAGTTTGTTAAGTTCTATAAAGGACTTAATAAAATGTTTTTACCGAGTGTTTCTGACCGAATGACGTGGCGTTGTATGAGTGGTTCTGACGTGGCGTAGGTGATGCAAATGTCATGACCGTCAGTCACTGGCGGGTGACGATTACGAAACCCTACTTTGGGAATCGTTAACCGACTTAAAATTTCCTATAAAAACCCTTTTTCCCATTTCATTTTTACGTTTTTTTACTCTCTCATCTTCTCTTCAACTGTTATCCTCTTTGTCCGTCCATCTTCTTCTTCTTCAAAGGTGCGTTCTTTTCCTTGGTTGTTATGGCTCCTGGTAAAGATAACGTTGCCGAGAGTGTCAGCATTCTTACCCAACGTCAGTTGGATAAGTTCGTTCAAGAGTATAGGATTCTTCTAGATCTTAACCCGGTCCTTCCTTCGAAAAACGAAATCATATACCCATTCCATCAGGGGAAGTTCCCTTTGTACACTCGCGTGTGTAATTTCGTGAACTATAGGGTCCCCTTCTCGAAATTTCTGATTAGGGTTCTCCGGTATTTCCGGGTTCACCTCTGCCAGGTGAACCCATTCGGATTAAGCCGCATAAATCATTTCGAGATCTCCTGTAGGGCTTTGGACCAGAGGCCGGATCTGGATGTTTTTAGATACTTCTATGAGTTTATCACGGCCGGTGATTGGGACACCTTTGCCCACCGGAAGGGAGTCCCCAGTCCTTCCGGGGATGAAAGGTCCATCCTAAAGAATTGGAAAGACAACTTTTTCTGGCTGGACGACCATTGCCTTCCGGTGGAGATGGTGTGGAGGTTCAAGGACCAAACCATGTCTTTCGATCTGGGTGATGACTTTGTTTTTAACAAAGGGTTAGCCAGAGCCCTGGTTGAGAATAAGTCCCCTATCCGTCCCCTCCCCGAACATCTTCTTTTATGGGGACGGGTTTTTTTCTCCTGTGGCCGAGGGGATAGGGATTGGCCGGTTATCCGCACGAGCGTGAAAGTAAGTTTCCGGCCTTTTACCTTCCCTTTGGCACCTTTTCTTTTGCTATTATTTTCTGACTTGTTTTTTCTTCTGAAATGCAGGAAACGAAATGTCTCTCAGGGATGCATTGAAGGTCCCGAATTTCAACGTTTTAGACTTCGATTTTGACGAACAAGTTGAAGGTGAGGTTCCTTTTATGAAACAAGTTTCAGGATCAGCACATGAGATCCGCCCCGAGCAAGGTGTTTCTGAGCCTCCTCCTACCGATGCAACGTCTGCCGTGGATAAATCTGCTAAAGAAGTGGCTGGGTCGTCTGGATCATAGGCTAAGAGGGGATCTATACTGGATGACGTGGATAGCGATCCGGAGGTACGGAGTTTGGATGAGGCTCTGAAGTATTGTCCTTCTGTTGATTCTCTTAAGAGCAAAGTCATTGCTTCCGATGTCGAGCTGAAGGGTTTGATCCGTAAGCGAAAGACTGAAGTCCCTCAGATCCGTTCCTCCGATCCTCTCCCTATGCCGAAAACGAAGAAAACCAAGAGGAGTTCCTCTCACACCAGTGATAATGTTATAATTGAGCTAGACGAACACCTTTCCGGTGGAAAATCGTCCAGGGAGGAGGCCGCCTTGGCACGTTCAGCTCCAACTCCAGCTTTTTCCGGAGGTTATCTTCCGGTAAATGAAGCCGAAAATATGGAGATTGAGGATCAGGGGATTACGAGCAAGGGGGATGGGAAAGCTCAGAGTGAACCGAAGATGGTAACCTTTTCAGGTATGATTTTGGACTCATCTTTGGGTCCGGACTGCTTTATTGATGACGAGGAAGATCAAGTATCTTCTCTTCCTCTATCTTGGTTCGGACCTGAGTTGATGTCCTTTTTTCGATATGCAGATTTGTTTGCGGATGGCATGGAGATTGATCCGGCAACAGCCCGATGAGAAGTTTGTGCCAGAGTGGGAGATTCGGAATAAGGATTCGGTGATGGATGATCTTACTGCCCGGCTGTTTCTTTTCAACGTTAATACCCCTTTAGATCATGCTCGGAGCAGGAAGATGAAAAATCAGGATCTAGGAATGGCGGTTTTGTCGAATCAGGCTCAGTCCAACATTTATGTGACAGAACTTTATCGCCGGTGGGTTGAGGCAGAATCGGTGAAGGAGGATTTGGAGAAAGAAACTATTACTCTAAAACGCAAGATTCACCGGACTCCCGATACCGAGAAAAAGCTCGCTCAACTTTCCCGAGATCTTCAAGCACAGAAAGAAAAGATAAAATCTTTAACAACTCAAAACCAATCTTCCCAAGGCGCAGTTGCTTCCGCTTCGGAGGAACGAGATAAGATAGCAGCGGAGTTGAATAATTTTGTTGAATCTTCAAGGAAGAAATACGAGGAATATAAAGAGGTTCTGGCGAAGATGGAGGAGTCCGTTTCGATTGCTCGTGCGGCTTTTGAAAAAATGCTTGCAGGTCCGTTCCTTGTTTTTTGCTCCTTATATCTAGGGCTGCAAACGAACCAAACGAACACGAACAAGACCTTGTTCGTGTTCGTTTGTTAAGAAATATATGTGTTCGCAAACCATTCACGAACACTTATCGAACGAGATTTTATGTTCGTGTTCGTTTGTTAAGGAAATGAACTTGTTCGTATTCGTTTGTGTTTGTTTGTTAATTTTAGGCAACGAACATTGACGAACACAAATGAGCACAAACTAATCTTCATGAACACAAATGGAAACAAACGAACACAAACAATCGTTCATGAACAGAATATATAATACACCGACACTTATTAGATATTTAATTTGTTGAAATTTTGAAGTATTTAATTAAATATAAAAACAAAAAACACTAATGAAGTACCGAACACAAACTAACACGTTACAGAACGTTCACGAACATAAACAAACGAACACGACCTCTGTTCATGTTTGTTCATTTAACTAAACGAACGAAATTTCTTGTTCGTGTTCGTTTGTTTAGTAAACGAACGAACACAAACAAACTTTCCGCCGAACGGTTCACGAACTGTTCGCCGAACGTTTGGTTCGTTTGCAGCCCTACTTATATCCTTTCTTTTTAAATTTTGCTAACACTTTTTATCAGAACGTGATGCCCTTAAAACAGGGGAAGCCGAATTAAAGGCTCGGATTGACGAGATGAAAGGTCATCATAGAGCTGAGGTTGAAGAGCTTAAGTCAGAAAACGCTGATTTAGCGGATAAGGTGAAGGATCTATAAGCAACTAAAACCTGGCTTCTTTCGGAGGGAGCTCAATTGTTAGCAAAAAATATCCATAAGGGGCCGGAAATGACAGCGGCCGTTGCAGCGGTGAACAATGCCATGAGCACCGTTGGAGTTAACTCCGGTCTTCATCATGGGTATGTTCATGCGTTAAAGAAGAAGACTCCCTATGCTAAAGTCCCATTGTTGAATCGGAACGCCGAAGCTGAGCTGAATACGAATGTGATGCCATTAGCAAACGATCGAGTCGATCGACCATGTTCATCACGGCTTCGTCAAGAGTCGGAACATCCTTGCGTGGAGGCGTGATCAATGAATGCACCAATGTTACACGTTCATGAGTGAACGACACTCTGAGAAGTTAGGAGGAAGTTGCTGATGAAGTATGAGATTATTTTCTGAATGAAATCTTACCCTTCCTGTTTAAGTACATAAAAGGAACTTACCAAAACTGAAATTACAGTTAAGCTACTTTGCAGGAGACAGTTACCGAACTATTCTAATGTAAGCGGGAATTAAAGGTTCAAATGATGTGGCGGGTTGGAGCTGCGCTTGGGCCTGGTAACTTGTGGGCTGGTGATTTATAAGTTGACATTATGGAGCGTATCATACTTTGATTAATTTAATGACTTTATTTAAAATTGTTTTATTTTTTTAAAGGTTCGGTATCCTGACAGTTTTAATAATAAGTTCTTAACGGATACAAAAATGATAAGAGATCCTCCCGAAGGCCGAACTGATATGAAAATATATCTTATATGCTGGAGCCCAAGTATACCTAAACTCCATTTAGCCCACCAAAAGCTAAATCTTGGTTGAAGACCCTTGAAGCTACATTCGGCCCAAGTAATACACCTATTCAATCTATACATCATAGTTCTATTATATATGCTTTTACTTACAATCAATCGATCAACCATCATGTTTGAAAACTACACAAAACATATAGACAATTAAATGAACAAACACATGATTACTATAACTCTTCATATTCCGATCCATCTTCAATGCAAATGCAAATACCCATTTTTTTTAATGGCAAGGAACGACGTGCTAACCACCGTGACACCGTGCGCTGTGGCCAAGGTCGACTACTCGACCGCCGCCAGCCCCTTGGCTCTCCCAGATGCGCGGAAACCCGACCTCCACCCGCCCAAAGGCACGACAGTGGAATAATCGGTAAAACCTCGCCTCTCATCCAAGACGAACCGGCGCCACCCGTATTCGCCCTTCACCTGGATGCCGCATAAAATATTAGGGAGAGTGGAAGTCGAACCTGGGTCACAAGGAACACCAAGTCTTTCCCCAACCACTCCACCACTACCTCATTGGCAAATGAACATTTTTCTGTCAACCAACTTTAACTTCTCATATATTTGACTTTGCTTCTTCATTTTTTGCTATCGACTTCCAAATGATTTTGACTTCTTAGCATGCCTAACTTTCGGTCATCTTTTACCATTGACTATTGTTCACATTGAACCTTTCTTTTCCTTTTTTTTTAAATCTCAAGAGTTCACGACTTTCACCTTTTACTCAAATATATAACATCTTTCTAGAGCAGAACTTTAAATCATTTGTATGTTACTGGCATGAAACTCTTTTAGTCTTCTTCTTTTATCAACATAACATTTTGATAGTCTTATGTGGCTTTCAACTAGAGGTGGACAAATAGCTTTTTTTAAACGGTTCTTCAAAAACCGGTTCGGTTTTTTTAACCAGTTTTATATGATGAGAGCCCAAAATGGCACGACCGCGTTTAAAACCGGTTTGGGAAAAAAAAAACCTGTTTTAACCGGGTTTTTTACATCCGGTTCAGTTTTTAAACCTGTTACAAAGATCATTAATATTATTAATCATATATACTCGCCCATCAGTTCATTATTAGTAAAGTAGTTAGTTTACTATGTACTAGACTCAAGTCATATTGTTCGTAGCTTACTTTAACAATGTAATTCAACAGTTAATTATGAAGATACTTATCAATCCTACATAAATAAACAATCATTTTCATATCAAAACCATATGATTATTAACTTGGTTCAAATCCAGGCATAGGTGATTTTAATGCTAACTTGGTGATACTAACTACTAACCCGATTAGCGTCATCCTAACCGTACGCCATTGAAAAAAAATTAACTTTTTATACGAATCAAGTTTATAAACCGAAGATAATATCTAGGGTTTTATATATCCTCAATCGATTAGATTAATTAAGAATGATAAAATTATATTTATAAGAAAACGCGAATATTGCGAACAAAATGTATGATTATATTCTTTTTTCTTTTATTTGTGAGAGTTAAAAAGATATTAAAGTATTTAGTTCAATCACTAAACTTCTAATATTAAAATAACTAGGTTATAACCCCGTGTATTACACGGGTCGATTAAATGAATTTTATATACTAAACCATAAAACAATATGTCTTTAAAAACCTCATTTATTGCACGAGTTGAATAAATATAATTTTATATACTAAATAATAAAAAGTTATATATAATTTTATAATTTTATATACCAAATAAAAAAGTTATATCTTTAAAACCATGTGTATTACACGGGTTGAATAAATGTAATATTGTTTACCAAATAATAAATTAATACATCTTTAAAAAACCTCATTTATTACACGGGTTGAATAAATGTAATTTTATATACCAAATAATAAAAAAGTTGCATCTTTAAAAATACGTGTATTACACGGGTTGAATAAATATAATTTTCTATATATACTAAATAATAAAAGATATATATCCTTAAAAAAACCTATGTATTGTACGAATTGAATAAATCTAATTTTATATATCAAATAATAAAAAGTTATATCTTAAAAAACCTCATGTATTACACGAGTCGAATAAATGTAATTTTGTATAGTAAATAATAAAAAGTGTATATCTTTAAAAAACCACGTGTATTATACGAGCTTAATAAATCTAATTTTATATACCAATAATAAAAAAAGTCATATCTTTCAATATACTAATGGATAATACTCGATACGTGATAGATAAGTTGGTACCAATTCCGACAAATTGA
This sequence comes from Helianthus tuberosus, assembly GCA_030545235.1. Lineage (NCBI taxonomy): Eukaryota > Viridiplantae > Streptophyta > Magnoliopsida > Asterales > Asteraceae > Helianthus > Helianthus tuberosus. The sequence continues at coordinate 136,141,410 of CM060363.1, forward strand.
TTTATAAATTATGTAATAAAATTGATATAATAATTTTTTTTTAGTAAGGAAAATAAAAATATTTCATATATTAATACAAAGTTTAGTTTTCGTGTTAAATAATTTATTTATTTAAAAATATCTTAAATTAACAATTTAAATTTTAGAATAATATTTTATTAGAAAAATAGAAGAATGGTATTGAAAATTTAAAATATGATGAAATTTAATATTAGCTCATTATTCATTTATTTATTTAATTAATATAAGATAAGTTTGGAAGTAAGGCGAGAAAATCATAAAATAAATACTTACAATGAATGATAGGTGTCACACATTAATGTTTTATTATATAGTATAGTATAAATATATATTTAGATTGATATAAATAAATTATTTTATTTTTGTAAAATTTGTTAACAAAGTCTCAATAAATTTAATCCTTTGTTTAAACCTTGTAAATGTAACGAAGTCTCAATAATGTAACCATTTATTTAAAACTTGTAAATGTAGAAATGATAAATAATATTAGTTAATTTTATTTTAAGTTTCGTAAAATCTATTTGATACCAAACTAAACAAAACGTTCAAATATATAGGTAATATCAAGAGTAAATTACGATTTTACCCCCTGTGGTTATATTACTTTTACCCTTTTAGCCAAAAAATGAGTCGTTTAACATCTGAGCCCCCAACATCCTTTTTCTAACCTTTTTGGCTCCTAACACTAACCTCATCCATTTACTTTTAGGGGCCAAAAGGGTTAGAAAAAAAGATGTTGGGGTCCAAAAGGGTTAGAAAAAAAGACGTTGAGGGCTTAGATGTTAAAAAATTACTTTTTGGGCTAAAAGGGTAAAAGTGATATAATCAAAGAGGCCAAAATCATAATTTACTCTAATATCAAATTAGATAACTAAGTTTGAATTTGAAGTAAATAGATAAATATACAAGTAATAATTAAACTAAATAATATTTAGTAGAAGGATTATCTATAATTAATTAGAAAAGATTAAACTAAAATAATAATTATCCATAAGATATGACCTAATATGATGACAAGTGTCATCAAAATGGTTTCTTTTATTATATAGTACTAGCGGTAAGACCCGTGTGCAAACACGGGCCGTTTCTTAGAAAACCATGCATAACACATATTGATAGAACATATAGATATGTGTATAGATATTGTACCAAAATGTGTTATCTATTATAGCTAAAAGACAACTATAAGTAAATATAAAAGATATTTAACAAAGTTAATAAAAGATGTCTAAAAGATGTTTAACAAATTTAATAAAATTCATCAGTTACATATGATTATTTCCATTCTCTTATTCAAAAAAGAGAGTATCCATCCATTGACAATATAAATTGTTATAAACATAAGTCCATATGAAAGATGTCTAACAAACTTAATAAAATTCGAACACAACTTAACTTTAACAAACATTAACTAAGAACATACGATCACCTGCCTAAACAACATACATCAAACCTCACTCAAGAATTTGTTACGCAGCAACATGTCCTTCGCTACATGTTGTGATCTGGTTAAATATGCTACTGCAAATAATGTAACAGCTGCTGATCCAACAATCTCCCTATACAACAGATGATACGAAAACCCTTCTTTATTACTGATTTTTATTTCTGATCAACATCTCCCTGATTTGTCCTTTGAATTGTAGTTCAAAGTCCAGGGAGAACATTCATCCCTCTCAAGTTGAAGGTCCAACAAATCTTGGAGATCGTATACATTCAGATTATATGCACTATCCATTTTAATCTCTTCAACACTACCATCTGATCTGATCAAAGTCAATACTTGGGTTTTTTAGCATGACTTCCACTTTACTATTTTTGGATCAGTTGGTTTTCTTGAGCAAATAATTATTGAAGATGAGTTTGGTGATTGTGGTCTGCTAACTAAATTTGCAATTAATTCAGACAAATCAGATGATGAGAGAAGGTTTTTCGGAGTACCGATTTTTAGAGACAGAGCAGCAGTTGTAGGATAAACTGAGTTTTGATGAACATTTGAATGTTCAGCTCTAAATTCTTCCAGCTTTTTGTAGGTCTCAACTATCTTCACCATCTGGCAATGGATCTAACTGTACCATAATCAACAGCCACAATGTCACACCCCCAAATTCCACACGCAGAGTATCACCGCAGGAGGCGTGACATGACCAGGATCAAGCCACCAATCATACTGAACAATGTATTAAAGTAAATATAAAACCAACCACAATATAAGTGGTGTCCAAAACAAATTAACTAAGTTCAAGTTATCAGTAGAAGCATAAAGTGTAAAACCAAAACATAAGTTTTAAAGTTCAAATGTTTAACATGGAACTCAACAGTCCATGTCCCACAATGACCTCTCCCTCTCGTGCAAGCTCCATCTAAGCACCTAACGACCTACAAGGCATGTAGCAATGAATCAACAACAAAGTTGAGCGAGTTCACAGTTGGTTGTCCATTTTAAAGTTGTTCCAAAATCCATAAGTTCTTTCGAAAACCATAAGTTAATCAGTTCCTTGTTTCCCAAACCATAACCAGTGGGGGGCTACCCCATGTTAACTTCTAGACTCGTTACCATATCGACCACTGACTGTAGACATGTTTATGTGCCCTGCGTCAATGTCTATCATCATTGACTAAGTGCCTAGATCCATTAGTCCACTCCCGTCCTCTACGGCACGGTGTGAGGCTTGTCAAACCTAATAGCGCTATTGTTGGGATTGAACCCTACCAGAGGAACAGATAATGTAAAGCCAAAACCAGGTCACAACAGTGGATTCACAATAAGCAGCGGTTTACACTTTGCTCTCCCCTTGAAAGTGATTTATAACAACTGATGGTCTCCATCTGCTGCTCATATTCAACTGCTGCTGTCCTTTCAACTGCTGATGAAAACCCTGAAGTATCCAACACTGCTGGTCCTATCTACTGATGATAAAGCACTGCCCAGTCAAGGACTGATCAACCTTGAGGAAAGCACTGACATAAAAGGGAGAGCAGCTGTTTAGTAAATTGTTTGTTTTATGTATAGTCAGTGGTTAGGTTAGCAGTGTTTGTGTAAGGACAGTAGATACAGGTTGTTAGGCTGTTAGACGTCGCTTTCATGGTGACGTCAGCTGAGATACCTCAGTGGTTTGGTTTGCCTATAAATGTAGTAGTACCCTGTACTGTTACATTTGATTGAGTGAGCGAGTTCTTCTTCTCATGTCTAATCCTTTCATCTTGTGTGCAACCAACCTTGGGGCATCTGGCTGAGGGGGCGTATAGTTTGTAAGCATGACTGTAATCCTTTGCTTTGATTTGTAATCTTTTGACTCTATGTGAAGCAATTGTTTATCAAACTATTTCTTTCTTTGATTGTGTTTGCAAAGTTTATTTTCATTTCCGCTGCACCTAACATGTTTTCATATTCATTGATCATTCATTTTAAACAAACAAACACTATCATGACTGCCTCCGATCTTAACAATTGGTATCAGAGCCTGGACAGTCAAATTCGATCTAACAATCAATTTGACATAACCGTTCGGCTCAAAATTCATTGATACTAAGGTTGGTTGTATTTAGTTGAAAAACAGAGTACTGTGTGAATCATGTTCAAAATGGTTATTCGAAAACTCTGTAAATCAACCAAGATGTCATATGACACACAAATTTCACACAACAAGTAAATTCATGCACAAGACACTCATGGTTACTAGATCTGAAAGCAATATCTGTTAAACCATGAGATTATTCTTATTTTCTAAATTGATTTAAACTGTTGATGTGGAATATGTGATGTTTTCATTAAATACTAAAGTACAAACCTCAGATTAACAAAACCTATATTCATAAAAGCATTATTGTTTTGTTAACACTAAAAGAGGGAAATTAAAACTTTAGCCATTTAGATCTTATGTGTTGAAAACAGGTTGAGTTCCTAAAAAGGACAAAATCAACTATGTTCAAATACATTAAGAAAACAGGGGTCAACATAGTCCGCATCATATGTAATGTGAGATTGGATGAAAAACCTGTGAAAACATGACCAAGTCTCTCAAAACATTACTGCAAAATGATTTTGGACTAATATTCATAAAAACTCAGAAGTGTGTTTATCTCAAAACTTTTGAAGTCAGAAGAAAAGAGTATAAACATAAAACACTTATGAGTCAAAGTTTAGGGTAATAATGGTCAATTAAGTAACTGCTTGTGCTCATTGGTTCAAGGAAGTTCAGGTGACAATTGTGTTCCCAGTGATTGAACTTACAAAAGGACTAGACAAATTTTCAAAGTCATCACATAGAAATTAGATCTACAACAGGATCTTAAAAACTCATGTGTCCATGTGTCCTCATGTTTGCAATCAACTGACACAGAAAATGGTACCAAACAGTGGTCAAAATATTCTACCACTGCTGTCAAACCACTGACCATTTTCATAAAACTTGAGAATGATATGATTATGTCTTCTATTGAAAATACACCAGATCCGTTTTGATACTGTTCTCAGAAAATCCTTTAATAATTTTTTTTCTCAAAGGATTTTCTCAAATAACCAGGATATATTATTCATTTTTTTATAATATATTTGAAACTTTTGCTTGTTTTTGTTGGCAATAGTTTCAGCTCCTGTCAGGATGTAATACCTTATTTTTGGTGGTATCTGTGTCCTCATAAATGGGTCAAAAGGAAATGGTACATATGTCATGATCATGTCATACTCAGATTTGTTCCTAAATTTTTATCAAAGGTTGATTGCAAATTGTGCTTAAATTACTAAGGTACTCATGTGTTAATTGAATATTAAACGAAAAATGAGTTGCCTTAGTAAAAAGTTTTCATCATCTGGGGTACTAAACCACTGTCTTTCAAAATTGACATGTGGCAAAACCTTGAATGAAAATCCTCAAAACTGTTGCTGAAACACCTGTTCTTCAGATTTGTACCATCTACCCTAACCACTGTTTTGTTCCAATGTCTGATCTCTAAACACTGTCCACTGCTGAAAGTTAATCACTGATCCCTCATTTTCTTGAAAAGCACTGATGCTCAAAATCAGTGTCTTATCCACTGATATGCTATCCACTGATAGTAAAAATCATTCACTACCCATAATTTTTACCGTTGTAACTACTGATGCTTGATACGTTAGTGGCCCTTAAAACAACTGTTCTCCATACTTCATCCACTTCATCAGTGTTTGACACGTGGTCAGTTTTTAGCCCTCAGATCTTAATAACCGCTACCACATCAGCGATCATTTTTAAATAAAACCCTGCCCTAAACCCCAAACAGGGTTTTACACTGTCGAATTGAATTCCAAAATTCTCTTCTCATAGCAGTTTCCAACCCTTCTTCTCAAAATCTCCAAAATCCTTCTTCGTTCTTCTCCGCAACAATGACAAAATCAAAATCAAAACCCAAATCACCATCACCTTCCAAAGAGGTCGCTCAAACGACCGAAGAACCCATCGAAATACCATTCAAACAATCTCACAACTATCTGGGTTTACTCACAAAACCCACTGATAATCACACCTTTGACACCATCATTGATACTTTATCTGCATCAAAGTACAAAACCTTGTTGACAGCAAATGCTCCCATCTATCTACAAACCCAGAGAGAGTTTTGGAAAAAGGCGTCGCTTGAAAAACAAGACGGAAAATTCATAGCCATTAACTCCTTAATACAGGGTAAAGCAGTTCAAATAACCCCACAATCGATCTCCGAAGTCTTTAATCTCAACGATAAAAAAGGTAAACTCTCTTTTGAGAAAGCCGAGATGAAAACTGATTTCGTAAACAGGGGGTATGCAGAACAATCAAAGGTTGATACCTTACAAAAAGGTTATTTTCCTTCTGCTCCAAGATTTTTATTTCACACACTTCTGATGTGTGCTTCAAATAAAACAACATCTTTTAATGAAATACCATTGAAAATTCAATGCCTGGGTTACGCTATTTTGAATAATAAGGACTACAACTACTCCCAGGAGATTTTCAATGACATGGTGAAAAACGTTGAAAGTAAAGCATTTTTACTTTTTCCAAGATTTTTGAGTTACTATTTTGAACAAAAATTTGAAAAGGAAAATTTAAATTTGCTAAAACAAGGTGTTCATTGTCAAATAAAAAGCTTAACAAAAGAAACATTTTCAAGGATGATGGCACCAATAAAAACAAAAGCAGGGGTACCTGAGCAGATTTTAGTGGTTACAACTGCTCCTCAGGTATCAGCTGCTGAGCCCACTGCTCCAGGTGATCATAGCAGCACAACTACTGCTTTGAAACCCACACCTGACATAACCAAAAAGACCAAAAGAAAAACATCCAGAAAACCCACCAAACCCAAAACAAAGGCAACTCTGGAAGATGAGATCCCAGAGGAAATGCCTGTGACAACACAAAAGTCACCACAAACCACTGCTGCTACTTCCTCACAGCAGTTGGAAGAAAGATCTCAACCCATGCCTAAAACTCCTCCTGCATCCTCACAAAAGGATCAGGTTGTAAGCACAGGGACACCACAATATGAAGCTCTGAATCCACTCGGATCCATCTTCCTCAGTCCTGATCCCAAGGACATGTCTCTTTCAACCCCCATCCCCTCACCAATAATAATGCCACAATCCATGCTACCTTTGTTGCATGCAGCTGCTATAGCTCAGACACAAACCAGTTCCTCTCTATCACCTGTCACTGAGAGTATACCCTCACAAGTGACTGGGTCTGATGCTACTACTCCTGCTATCCCAGCAACAACTGAGGAGGTTACACCCCCTGAGTTACAAGTAACTCTCGGTGGTAGTTCAAGTGGAGCAGCAACTACAACTGGTGGATCAACAGGTCTCCAGTTGGCCAGTTGTTTCATAAATCAGACTCCCTTGAAGGCAATTTCTTCAATAGCACCAATGTTAACCACTAGTGAGCCTATTTTGACCACTAGTAACATCAAAGGTTTATCAAATGCTGAAGAAAGAAGTCCCCAGTACCGAGAACAAGGGGCATCAATGTGTGACTTTTGGGACTCTGTTCCTAAGACACACACTGATATAACCACTGCTAGTGGGGATTCAGATGATCCTACTAAAGTAGGTGATGATTCAAAATATCAGGAATTGACGGGCAGAGTTGACAAACTTGAAGAATCAGTTGCTGAAATAAAGGAGATGGTGCAAGAGATTTTAAAAGCTCAAAAAGCACAAGCCACTGCTATTCCTGCTCAAGCACCTGCACAACATGCATTTGCTGAAAATGAGCTTTGGAATATTTTTCAACCCATGCTTGAAGGTCAGCAACTTATGGCTGACAAAAAGCATGCTATTCAAGTACAAATGCTGACCAACATGGTTGAATCAAGGTTCAAGGACACTCAAGCAGATATCAAGGCTATAAAGGCAAGCATTCAAAGTGTCTCTGGCAAAGCTCCTTCTTCCATATCATTCCTTGATAACCCCCCTTCAGATAATGCCAAAAAGGGGGAGAATATCAAGCTGTTGAGAAAAATGAATACGAAGGGTATAGAGCATGGCCTCTACATTGAGCCGGAAAAAGAAAAAGAAAAGAAAAGCAAGTCTCAAAACCTGTTAATCAAACAGCTGATACAACAGTAGTTACAAAAACTGCTGTCAGTAGCCAAACAGCTGCCATTTCATCAACACACACACCTCCAACACACACCACTCTACCACACACCACTACAACTACTGCTCCACCATCATCATCTACAATCATACCATCACCACTGCCTCCTGTCATAAAACAGAAGACAACAGATGTTACAACATCTGTTGTAATGACAACAGTGATTGAAACACAAGTTGTTTCAACCACTGTCAGTCAATCACTGCCACAAACCACTGCTATCCAATCTACCACCATTGATCCACCCAAAACATCATCTGCTCTTTCTTCATTAAAAAGGAGAAGAAATCTCATATCAGATGATGATTCACCACCATCACCACCAACTTCACCATTTCCATCCCCTGCTCAAAAGCAGAAGACAACTGCTGACATATCAGCAGTTGTAATGACAACAGATGTTGAGACACCAGTTGTTTCAATAGCTGTTAGTCAGTCATCTTCCACTGTTCCCACCAGTCTTGCATCACAACCTCCTAAGCTTTACAAACGAAAAAGAGAAACAACTCAGGACACTGATGAAAAGTATGATCCTGTTGCTGCTAAGAATCCACTGGAATTAGAAGCTGTGAAAAATGAGATGAAACAATTTTACACTGAAGATGATCCTTCAAAAAGGAAATTTCCTTCTCTCATAGGTTTCATAATTCCAGAAGACATGGATGAATATCTTGAAATGAAAGTAAGACAAGCAAGGATAAGAGCCAAAATTGAATGCAAGAATCAAGGCAATGAAGCTATCTTGAAAAGAAGAGAATTCCTGCTCAACAAGGTTAAACAAATAAAAGAATATGCAAGTGATTTGAACAAGGAAATGTCAAGTATATCTCCTGAAGCAGATCAACGAAATGAATTGAGGAAGGAATATCTTGCATACATAATGAAAGAGAAGTTCTATCCTGTTGAAGAAACAGATTTCAAAGATTGGCCAATAATTGCATTAAAGCATGAGGCAAAAAGAATTGAAAAGATTAACAGTGATCCAAGAAAGAAGAAGACAGCTCCAAATTGGAATAAATACAGGAAGCTCATAGCTGATCTTACTTCTGAATACAAGAGAAAGAAGCAGGAGTTGGTAGATGCAAGAGTGGATTCTGCAAGTGCCATAGCAAAATGGACCAAGCAGCAAACAGACGAAGCTTATGAAAGACTTAGGAAAAGGAGGGACACTCCTAAAAAGTCTCACTACAAAAAGCTAAAGGAACAGGTCAAGACCTTTGAAACACAGATCAGCACAGCAGAAGCCCTTGTTACAAGGTTGAGAAAAGAAAGGAAGGAAATGCTGACTGTTGAAAAAGAAAGGCTTAAAGAAGATGATTTAATTGAAGAAGCTACCAAGAAATTGGCTTCAGATAAAGAAAACTTAGCAAAACTACAAGACCTTACCAAAAGGGTCAAAGTAGTAAGCAAACAATCATCAGCAGATATCACAGACAGTGAGTTTGATCAACAACAGAAACAAGAGCTGCTTGACAAAGAAGTTGCAGAAGATATAGATGCAGCAAACAAAGTCATAGAAGAAGCTTTTAAAAGAATGTCTGAAGTTCAAGATACTGCTTTACAGTTTTTCTCAAGGCCAAATGCATCCAGCTCATCAAGAAATAAATCTCTCCCAAGAAACCCATTTGGTTTAAAAATACTAAAGTGGATGTCTGATCAAAAGACCCACGTATTGACCTTGGTCAGAACCAATGGAGAAGTGAGGCATATATCAAGGAATCAAGCACTAGGCCTGGGTGCTGAAGATCTACTAGATCTCCTTGAGCTTACACTGTGCAGGGATGAAGATGACACAAGTTCCAAGGAATTTGAAGAAGAATTTAAAAGACATGTAAGGGAACTTCTGATGAGGAAGAAAGATCCAGAATAATGACAGGTTTTGGCATTATCTGTTCCAGGGGGAGATTGTTGGGATTGAACCCTACCAGAGGAACAGATAATGTAAAGCCAAAACCAGGTCACAACAGTGGATTCACAATAAGCAGCGGTTTACACTTTGCTCTCCCCTTGAAAGTGATTTATAACAACTGATGGTCTCCATCTGCTGCTCATATTCAACTGCTGCTGTCCTTTCATCTGCTGAAGAAAACCCTGAAGTATCCAACACTGCTGGTCCTATCTACTGATGATAAAGCACTGCCCAGTCAAGGACTGATCAACCTTGAGGAAAGCACTGACATAAAGGGAGAGCAGCTGTTTAGTAAATTGTTTGTTTTATGTATAGTCAGTGGTTAGGTTAGCAGTGTTTGTGTAAGGACAGTAGATACAGGTTGTTAGGCTGTTAGACGTCGCTTTCATGGTGACGTCAGCTGAGATACCTCAGTGGTTTGGTTTGCCTATAAATGTAACAGTACCCTGTACTGTTACATTTGATTGACTGAGCGAGTTCTTCTCCTCATGTCTAATCCTTTCATCTTGTGTGCAACCAACCTTGGGGCATCTGGCTGAGGGGGAGTATAGTTTGTAAGCATGACTTTAATCCTTTGCTTTGATTTGTAATCTTTTGACTCTATGTGATGCAATTGTTTATCAAACTATTTCTTTCTTTGATTGTGTTTGCAAAGTTTGTTTTCATTTCCGCTGCACCTAACATGTTTTCATATTCATTGATCATTCATTTTAAACAAACAAACACTATCATGACTGCCTCCGATCTTAACAGCTATTTAACTAATGACCCGTTCGCCGTTGGCCCGATGATTAAGTCGATATAAAAATGAGGGACTTCATGATAGAGTTTTGTCTAGTAAGTTCTATGTTGTCATCCTTCCTATGGAGGATGGAGGTACGTAATCTACCCAAGGAGAATACGCAGGCTTAATGTTGTCATCCTTCCTATGGAGGATTGAGGTACATATTCTACCCAAAGAGAATATGCAGGTTCCGTTTTAGTTTCTTAACCCATTCGCAAACCACCGGGAATCCCATGCCTTGTAGAATGTGTGAACTCACCATAGGTTAGCTCGGCAGATACACGAAAAGGTTACTTGAGCTATATGTGGTCAACCACGTCCGGTTAGAAGGTAGAAAAATGATGATCCGAACAAGAAAATCTTCGAGGAAGAGGGATGTGGCCGTCGGCTTCCAGAGAGAGGGAGAGAGATTTAGGGTTTGCTAAACTTTATGTGTTTTGGTGAAGTGTAGGATTTATACTAACGCCCTAGGTGTTATTCGAACTAAGAGAGTGGGCCGAACCCTTCATGGGTTGCGCTTGGGTTTCGAGTACAAAGAGTGTGGCCCGAATGGGCTTGTACGATTGGGCTAGTGTTGTGCGACTACATTATATACATACATTACACACATTCACATAACATGTAACATTTATTCATTAAAACCGACATATCAATTAGTCACAAAGAGTTTACAAACGTCACATTATCAATTAGTTACTGAGGAAGCTAGTTAGGTTACGTGGTTTCCTGGTTTTCCTGGGGTGTCACATCCTTCCCCCGTTGATTTGGAATTTCGTCCCGAAATTCCGCAGTAGCTTCAGCCTCAGTAGTGAATTCACTTTTCTAGAACAACTGGGGATACTTGTCTTTCATTTGGTCTTCTCGTTCCCAGGTAAACTTTGGGCCACGACGGGAATTCCAACGAAATCGAACAATGGGTATCCTGGTACGTTTGAGAACCTTAACGTCTCGGTCTGTAGTGTCTACTGGTTCCTCGATGAATCGCAACTGATCGTCGATAGTGAGTTCCCTGAGAGGAACTATGAGGGTCTCATCTGACAGACACTTCTTCAAATTCGACACATGGAATACGTTGTGAACTCCACCGAGTTCTTCAGGTAGATTCAATCTATAGGCCACTTTGCCAATTCTCTCTGTTATTTCGAAAGGTCCAACAAAACATGGATTTAGCTTGCCTCGTTTACCAAAACGTATCACACCCTTCCAAGGCGAGACTTTTAGTAGTACTCGATCCCCAACCTAGAACTCTAGTGGTTTCCTGTGCTTATCAGCATAGCTTTTCTGACGGTCACGAGCTGCCGCCATTCGTTGTCGTATTTGGGCAATCTTTTTTGTCGTGTCGACGACGATTTCTGGGCCAGTGATTTAGCTGTCACCAACTTCTGCCCAGCATAAAGGTGAGCGGCATTTTCGTCCATACAATGCCTCGAACGGAGCAGCCTGGATACTGGTGTGGTAACTGTTGTTATACGAAAACTCTACCAAAGGTAGGTGCCTTTCCCAGCCGTTACCAAAGTCAATTACACATGCTCGAAGCATGTCTTCGAGGGTTTGGATGGTGCGTTCAGACTGCCCATCCGTCTGTGGATGATAAGTTGTGCTCATGTCGAGACGTGAGCCAAAGGATTTGTGCATCTCTTGCCACAAATCAGAGGTAAAACGTGGATCACGATCAGAAATGATGGAAGTTAGCACCCCGTGCCTCGAAACTACTTCTTTCAGGTAGATGTCTGCTAGAGTGGAGAACTTATCCGTTTCTTTAATAGCCAGGAAGTGTGCAGACTTGGTTAGTCGATCCACTATCACCCAAATGGTATCGTTTCCTCGTTGAGATCTAGGTAAGTCAGTAACGAAGTCCATGAAAATTTACTCCCATTTCCATGTCAGGATCTCTGGTTGTTGAAGTAGGCCTGATGGCTTCTGGTATTCAACTTTGACCCTAGCGCAGGTCAAACATTTACTAACATAGGTCGCTATGTTAGCTTTCATGTGGGGCCACCAGTACGTAGTCTTGAGATCGTGGTACATCTTATCAAAACCAGGATGTACTGAGTAACGAGACTTGTGTGCTTCATCCATCACAAGCTCACGTAGATTACCATAAGATGGAACCCAGATGCACCCCGCCAAGTAGTAAGCACCGTCTTCCTTTCGTTCCAACCGTTTCTCCAATCCTTGCAGGGACTCAGCCCTGAAGTTCTCTTCTTTCAACGCTTCGACCTGAGCATCACGAATTTGGGCAGGAAGACTAGAATGAATGGTAACCTGTAACGCACGTACACGCTTAGGTTTGGTTTCCTTACGTCTGAGGGCGTCAGCCACCACATTGGCCTTGCCTGGATGGTATTTGATTGCGCATTCGTAGTCGTTAAGGAGTTCCACCCATCGACGCTGTCGCATGTTCAACTCCTTCTGATCGAAGATATGCTGGAGACTCTTGTGATCGGTGTAAATGGTGCACTTGGTACCGTACAAGTAATGTCTCCATATCTTAAGAGCAAACACCACTGCTCCCAACTCCAAGTCATGAGTAGTATTGTTCTTTTCGTGAACCTTTAGTTGTCGTGATGCGTAAGAAATGACTTTCTCACGTAGCATCAACACACAACCAAGTCCTTGGATTAACGCGTCACAATAAACCACGAAATCGTCTATGCCCTCTGGCAACGAGAGAATAGGTGCGCTACAAAGCTTCAACTTCAACTGCTGAAATGCGCAATCCTGAGCATCACCCCAACGGTAGGTGACACCCTTCTGAGTAAGAACAGTGAGAGGCTACGCAATCTTGGAGAAATCCTTGATAAACCTTCTGTAGTAACCCGCCAAACCCAAGAATTGGCGGATTTTAGTTGGTGTTCGAGGTGCAGGCCAATTCCTGATTGAGTCAACCTTGGATGGATCAACGTGAATCCCATCCTGATTAACCACGTGGCCTAGAAAATGGACTTCACATAGCCAGAAGTCACATTTTGAGAACTTAGCATACAACTGTTCTGTTCAAAGAAGTTCCAAAATGAGTTGTAGATGACGCTCGTGTTCCTCCTGACTCTTGGAATAGATTAGGATGTCGTCGATAAACACAATAACGAACTTATCCAAGTAGGGTTTGCACACTCGGTTCATAAGATCCATGAAGACCACAGGTGCATTTGTTAGCCCAAATGGCATGACCAAAAACTCGTAGTGGCCGTAACGAGTCCTGAATGCTGTCTTGGAGATGTCCTCGTCTCGGACTCTCAGCTGATGATAGCCCGATCTCATATCTATCTTAGAGTAGAAGCTCGACCCTTGCAACTGGTCAAACAAGTCATCAATACGCGGGAGAGGATAACGATTCTTCACGGTCACCTTGTTGAGTTTGTGATAGTCAATGCACATTCGAAAGGTACCGTCTTTCTTCTTCACAAACAGTACTGGAGCTCCCCAGGGCGAACCGCTAGGGCGAATGAAACCCTTGTCCAAAAGCTCTACTAGTTGCGTAGACAATTGTTCTAATTCTGATGGGGCTAAGCAATAAGGTGCACGAACTATAGGCGCTGCTCAAGGAGCTAGCTCGATTTGAAACTCGACCTGACGATGAGGCGGAAGACCAGGTAATTCCTCAGGGAATACCTCAGGAAAGTCACGTACAATCGGAATATCTTCTATCTTCTTTTCCTTCGTGGAAGTGTCAGTAACGAGAGCTAGGATAGCAGTGTGGCCCTTTCGTAAACACTTCTGGGACTTTAGGAAAGAGATGATGCTCACAACAGCACCACTCTTGTCGCCACAAATAACAAGAAGTTCTTCACTAGGACGAGGGATGCGGACAATTTTCTCCTTGCAAAGGATCTCTGCTTGATGTTGGGATAACCAATCCATCCCAATGACGACGTTGAAGCTACCAAGAACGATGGGGATAAGGTCGATAGTGAAGGTCTGACCAGCTAAAACGAGATTACAACCCTTAACTATGTGCGTGGCTTCAAGACTTTTACCATCTGCTAGTTCTACAACATGCTTGGTGCTTAAGGGATTTGGGGCACGCTTAAGCATCTGACTAACTTTTAAGGACACATAACTAGTATCGGCACCCGAATCAAATAAAACAGAAACATAGAAGTCGTCTAGTAGGAACTTACCCATCACAACGTTGGGATCGTTCCTTGCATCACCCTGACCAATCACGAAAGCACGTCCTCTGGCAACATTGCCATCATTGTTACCCCCATTGTTGTTCCCAGTTCCTTGGTTGTTGTTCTGATTCTGGTTCAGCTGGGGATAGTTCCTCTTGAAGTGGCCTTCAGCACCACACTGAAAGCACCCTTTATTAGTACCCTGCTGCTACTGGTTCTGTGGAGCTTGTTGCTGTTGCTGACGATTCTGATTCACAGGATATGGGCTACTGTAATCCTTTGCTGCATGACCAGGCTTGTTGCATCTATGATATCGACCCTTGCTACACGGACCGCTGTGGTGCAAATTACAACGGTTGCACTTAGGTTGATTTCCTTTGTACCCTCCTTGTTGACCAGGGCTCTTGTAGTCGTCAGTCCTTCGCTGCTGAGACTGAGACTGAACAGAAGCTGAACCCTTGCTTGAATTTCCATCCCAGTTGCGCTTGTTGTCACTAGGAGCATCTGATCTAGTGGTAGCACTAATACGCTTTGGCAACCTGTTCTGCTCAACTGCTTGATCAGTGAGATGGTGGGATAGTCTAATGACCTGCTGAATCGTGAGAAGGTTAGCCAAAGTCACCATACTCTGAATCTCTGGCATTAATCCCTTGAGGTATAGCTCAATACGTTTGCAGGGAGGATCCACCATAGTAGGACATAAAGCAGCTAGTTCATTTGATCTCTTCGTATACACCTCGATTTCTGACCCCGTCATCTTTAGGTTATAGAACTCCACTTCTAACTTATGAATGTCATCACGATGATAATACTCTTCTTTGATCAGATCCTTAAAGTCGTTCCATGGGGTGGCATTAGCAGCTGCCAACCCTAGCATTTGAACCTGGGCGTTCCACCAAGTGAGCGCAACACCTTCAAGAGTCCCCGTAGCAAACTTCACCCTACTAGGAACAGGGCATTCACACATTTCGAAGACAGACTCGAGTTTCTCGAACCAATGGAGGAGGCCTACAGCTCCTTCTGTACCACTGAAGGTACTAGGCCGACAGTCCATAAAGGTCTTGAACGTACACACGGGAGTCTGAGGATGCTGACCTATTACGCGAGAAAGAAAAGACAAGGTTAAGCACGAGAGTTGGTTCGCGAGAGTAGGATCTAAACATCCTAGGATAGGTCGAAATGGCATGTTATACCTCCTGCTGGAGCTGCTGCGAGCGCCTCAGCAACTCGTTCGTTGATTAGAGCCGTCAGCTGGGCTTGAGTCAAGTTCAGGCGTCCACTCATGATCTTCACATCGAAGGAAACACAAGTGAGAATGGTGTCGCGAAAGTGCGTAAGTGTGGGATGACAGAAGAGAGTAAGCACGCAAGGTTTCAAGCAACAATCGTTACACTAGCTAAACATACCATTATCAATGCACTACTCAAACTAAGAAGCAGGCAATACAAACACAAACCATATTACCTATAGTGTTGAGTCTTGCATGTGGAGCGAAGTGTCGTTGTGGATCGTTGAGCACTGTACAGGTTATAGTCTGGTTTTGTCAAAAAGCTTTTCCCTTTTTAAAACCAAGTTCACTATAACCAATGGCTCTGATACCAATCTGTCACACCCCCAAATACCACACGCGGAGTATAACTGCAGGAGGCGTGACATGACCAGGATCAAGCCACCAATCATATTGAACAATATATTAAAGTAAATATAAAACCAACCACAATATAATTGGTGTCCAAAACAAATTAACTAAGTTCAAGTTATCAGCGGAAGCATAAAGTGTAAAACCAAAACATAAGTTTTAAAGTTCAAATGTTTAACATGGAACTCAACAGTCCATGTCCCACAACGACCTCTCCCTCTCGTGCAAGCTCCATCTAAGCACCTAACGACCTGCAAGGCATGTAGCAACGAATCAACAACAAAGTTAAGCAAGTTCACAATTGGTTGTCCATTTTAAAGTTGTTCCAAAATCCATAAGTTCTTTCGAAAACCATAAGTTAATCAGTTCCTTGTTTCCCAAACCATAACCAGTGGGGGGCTACCCCATGTTAACCACTAGACTCGTTACCATATCGACGATTGACTGTAGACATGTTTATGTGCCCTGCGTCAATGTCTATCATCATTGACTAAGTGCCCAGATCCATTAGTCCACTCCCGTCCTCTGCGGCACGGTGTGAGGCTTGTCAAACCTAATAGCGCAATTTAACTAATGACCCATTCGCCATTGGCCCGACGATTAAGTCGATATAAAAATGAGGGACTTCATG
The DNA here is from genome assembly GCA_030545235.1 of Helianthus tuberosus. NCBI lineage: Eukaryota > Viridiplantae > Streptophyta > Magnoliopsida > Asterales > Asteraceae > Helianthus > Helianthus tuberosus. Next base: position 136,158,122 of record CM060363.1, read on the forward strand.
ATAGAGTTTTGTCTAGTAAGTTCTATGTTGTCATCCTTCCTATGGAGGATGGAGGTACGTAATCTACCCAAGGAGAATACGCAGGCTTAATGTTGTCATCCTTCCTATGGAGGATAGAGGTACATATTCTACTCAAAGAGAATATGCAGGTTCCGTTTTAGTTTCTTAACCTGTCACACCCCTTTCTAAGGCGGAAGCACGAGGTGTGATCCTGAAAGGTTCTCATTGCTTACGAATGGTAAACATACTACATGATCGTAAAATAACTCCAAATGCCATTAACATTACATAACTAAAGGCATAACATAGGTTAAGTGTTTACATCACAAGACAGCATATTGTCTAAAAAGTTTACAACTTTATTTAAAGACAAACATAAAGGTTTTGATTCTTATATCCCACGTAAGATGGAATATAGTAACCAAATCCCACAAAAACAGGCATCAGAGTATTGACATGCCATGACTAAAACAAAAGCGACATCTTGGAGCAAGAGTAAGACCACTTTACTTACCTGAAATACATGTGAGTTTTGGAAAAATCGTCAACATAATGTTGGTGTGAATTCATGCAGTTTTTGTATTGAATGTTTATATACTTGAATGAAAACATGGTATGTAATTTGTATGAAATAAGTATTTATGCAAATATAAGGAATACGAGATCGCTAATGGTTAGCTATGCCATTAACATATGTCACGACATAGGAAGCCACCAAACCTAGGAATTTTTTGTCGAGATCGACTGAGACACAAAAGCACTCATTGGTAGAAGTAGGCCAAGAGTGGGGTTGCCTGAAACCCATTAGATCTAACCCTTCTGTTCCGCGGTCTAAATGTATACGTTGACTAATGGTGCTTATGGTACCCTATTCGTCACGTGATCTATGTGTCATTCCTTACTTTTTGAAATCAACATACCATAACACATGTATTTTCCCCAAGTTTAGAAAACAAGTAAATGTTTAAAAGTGGGGACATGAACTCACAACTTTGCGTTCCCTGCGTCGTAAACTTCACCGGTAGCGTCGTGACCTATACGTGTTCTATTAATGTTAGTCACTAGACTTGTATCACACAAGTACAAGTCACCATCTTTTGTTTATATATATGTTCTTTGTTGTTAAAAATAATTTATATTTTTAACTATGTATGTTACTTATATTATTTTCCCAAAAATAAATATAAGTATTTTGTGAAATAATATTTTCAATATTATTTTTGTACAAGTATACTTAGGAAGGTATACTTTGTATTTTATGTATATACTTGTGTATTTTGTATTTTTCACCAAAAATCAATACTTTGCTTTGAATTACTTTCCAGAAGTATATTTCTTAAAAATAATATATTTTTAAGACTTGTATGAAACATATATATTTTGGTTATGCTATAAAATATATATGGTTATTCTTGATATTCACCCGATATTGTATAAATTCCAATACTTGGTATTGGTTATATATTTTTGTCCAAAAATATATTTTTAAGTTCATAACTTGTCCAAGTTAAAAAATATATTAAGAAATATATTTTCATGTATTTTCCCATGTATTTCCTTGTGAGGAATTTTTTATACTTGTATACTTAGGTGTATTTGTATGTGTATTTTGTACTCATACTCCTTGGGAGTATTTAGTGTATTTTCAAGTTCCTAATACACTACTACATATAATACACACAATATACACTTAGCACAAAATTTGGTGATCAATAACATATATATTTTCCTTAAAAATATACATACTTAATATCAATTTTTATCTTGAAGAAATCATCATTTCTTAACTTGAAATTTACACAAAAATTAGGGAAACCTTGGTAAATATTTTTAGGTGAATTTTTAGGGATTATGTTTCACCAAAACTTATATTTTTCTAAGTGTCAAAATTTTATAAAATTTTTGACATAGTTTCCCCTAAAAATGGAGGTTTCCCATGTTTTCAAAACATGTGTTTATTTTTTTTTCAATCATCAAAACAATTTTCCAACAATAATCACCAACAACATATACAAATCTCTTCATATGAAACATCATGGTGAACTTGTTTCTTGTTAAAAATGTGTAGTCTTCGAGATCTACACTTAACATATTATTATCTTTCAAAAATAAGTGTTCTTGTGGTTTTTAAACAAACTTGTGTAAGACTTTATTTTATTAACCAACTTATTTATGAGTTTAATGGTTTCAAAGTTTGCAAATCATGTTCTAAAAACCACTTTTATGTTTATTAGAAAGATCATTATGTTTAACATCATGTTTCACCATGGATCTTTCAAGATCCATGCTTAATAACTTTAGATCTTTCAAAAACAAGCTTTATGTTAAACTTTTAACAAACCTTCCATGAGTTTTAGTTTCAAAAATTAGTTCTACACACACTTTATTTCTTCAAAGTTACAAGATTATCCATAGAAATTCTTACTTCAAGTTCATATCATGCTTCATATGTTCATCTTCAAGTTTAACCATGGATCCTTCAAGATCCATGCTTAAACTTGGTAGATCTAAGCTTTAACATACTAGATCTAAACATAAACACAAAATATAACATCAACAACATCAATACATACACTAAAATTTCATGTAATCACTTATTTTCTTCATGAATATGTTACATCTTTTCATTTTTAACATTAGAAGTTAAGTTGTTTAGATGGTGAAACTTCTACATAACATAAACATGACTTAAATTAGTGATCAAGAAGATTACTACTTGCTCTAATGGCTAGGGAAGTGGGACAAAAATGAAGATGATGAACAAGGAAGAAAATAGGTGGTTAAAGACTCCACAAAGAGGTCCTTCAAGTTCCTACACCTCAAGCCTTCTTAGATGGTCTCCATACACCTTGTAGTGCCTTGGAATGGATGTATGATGATCAAAAGTGAGGGTGTATTGTGGCGCAGGTGAGGCCGAGAGCAAGGGAGAGGAGAAGGAGGTGTTTGGGGTGTTAGATGGTGATGAATGATGTTATGTTAATAGTTTAGGAATTATAAAGATCTTCCATATCTTCCTTATGGTATTTTACTAGAATATTCCCCACATAAAATCTAATATAATCAAATAAAATCAACTAAAATCTTTAGGTGGGACCCTTGTCCCAACCGTCCAGGGAGAAAGGGGGGGGGGGGTAAAGTGTAATTTTTTGAGAAGTTGAAGGTTTAAAGTGCAAACGGTAAGGTTTAAGTATGTTTAAGTGTGTTTAGGGGTTTTTATGATTTTTAAGGTGTTCTAGAATCAATACTAGTTTAATATCATAAAAACATTACTTCTAGTCAAATTTTGATGTCCCGGTTATTGTCCGGTTGTTCGGTTCGTTACGGTTCGTTAAAGTGCTGAATTGCGTAGTTTCACTAGGTATAAAGCACTTTTAGTGGCAGTTTTAAATCCCGACACTTTTGTAAGTTATTTTGGATAATGAGACATAAATCTTCATGATATTAATGTGATTAAAAGCTGATTATAGCTGAATTGTTGCTGAATTATGCTGATTTCAGTATTTTAGATAAGTTCCGGGTGCTTTTTAGTGCATAGGTTAGGTTCCGGAAAGTTTATATATTAACCCTTGTATCCACAGTTGGGTTTTAATGTATTTTAGATGTTGGACCTACTCCTAGGCCCTAATTCTATTGTCTGGTTATTTTCTGCAAAACTGCTGACACAATGTGTCTTACCGGTGAGCTTACTAGTCTTTCTGACGCAACGCTTAAAGAAATGCATAAAGAAATATTTGAAGTATAAAACGTGCATGAATTCATATGTATAGCATGTAATCAGACAATGTTGACATTTAAGCAGATAATTGTAGATATTATATAATAATTAAACTGTACGGAAATTACCGGTTTTGTGCCAGTTATCACAGTCTCCCCCCGTTAAAAGAATTTCGTCCCGAAATTCAGGCTGAGTTATCTCCCGCAGGATCTTTCTCGAACAGATGGGGGTACTTGGCTTTGAACCGGTCTTCAAGTTCCCACATGTACTCGGGTTCGTGCCTAGAGTTCCAACGTACTTTGACAAGCTTAACACTACTCCTCCGAGTCTTGTTGACCTTCCAGTCTGTAACCTCAATGGGTTCTTCAGTAAAGTGGAGGGTGTCGTCGATATGCACTTCATCCGCAGGGATGATGACTGTTTCTTGGGTTGGACTCTTCTTGAGGTTGGACACATGAAACGTATCATGTACTCCGTTAAGTTCTTCCGGTAATTCCAACTTGTACTCCATTGCACCAATTCTTTCCAAGATCTTGAATGGTCCGATGTATCGTGGATTTAGCTTTCCACGTTTTTCGAATCTTACTACACCCTTCCAAGGTGAGACCTTCAACAGAACTCTATCTCCCACCTAAAAAACTCTAAGGGTTTCCGTCTTCGATTAGCGTAGCTCTTTCGTCGATCTCGAGCCGCCTTAATGCGCTCTCGGATCTGCATAATCTTGTCTGTTGTTTCTTGAACAAGTTCAGGACCAACCATTCGTTTGTCTCTAGCGTCTGCCCAAAATAATGGCAAGCGGCACTTGCGGCCATACAGAGCTTCGAACGGTGCGGCTTTTATACTCGTATGTTAGTTGTTATTATAGGAAAACTCAACTAAAGGTAGGTGAGTAACCCAGCTGCCGCCTAGGTCCATAACACATGCGCGAAGCATATCTTACAGCGTTTGTATAGTTCGTTCGCTCTGGCCGTCTGTTTGCAGGTGGAAGGCCGTGCTTAGATCTAGTTGAGATCCAAAGGCTTCCTGGAAGGATTGCCAGATCCTTGAGACAAAACGTCCATCTCTATCTGAAATAATTGAGATAGGCACTCCATGACGTGCCACGATTTCCTTCAGGTACAGCTCAGCAAGCTTTCCAGTGCTATCCTTCTCTCGGATCGGTAGGAAATGCGCATACTTCGATAACCGGTCGACTATCACCCATATCATATCATGCCCTCTAGGGGTCCTGGTTAATTTTGTTATGAAGCCCATTGAGATTTGTTCCCACTTCCACATGGGTATCTCTGGTTGCTGTAGTAGTCCAGACGATTTTTGATATTCGGCCTTAACCTTGGCACATGTTAGGCACTTTCCAACGTAGACAACAACATCGCTTTTAAGCCTTGGCCACCAGTAGTATTCTTTCAAGTCTTGATACATCTTGTCCGATCCTGGGTGGATCGAGTATCTCGACTTGTGGGCTTCATTAAAGATGACTTCTCGAATACCGCCATAGAGCAGAACCAAAATACGCCCCATAAAGTATAAGGTTCCCTCTTCATTTCGAACCAATTTCTTCTCCATACCTCGGAGATATTCAGCTCTACGATTCTCCCTCTTAAGGGCTTCTTGTTGTGTGTCATGAATGCGTGCAGTGAGGTTCGTCCGAATAGTCATTTGCCTTTCCAGGATGGTACTTAATCTCGCAGTCATAATCATTTAGCAGCTCGACCCACCGTCACTGACTGTAGGATCGTGTACGGACCCGAAATGAGTCGATCAGAGGATTTTTACACAATATGAAATGCGGAAACAGACATATTGTGCGTGATTCAGCAAGATATACACTTTAACTGTCGTTTATATTGATCTGGAACAGTTTTATAGCAAGATGACACTTCGACAGAGCTTCGCTGTCGGAAACACCCAAACTAATTTCGTACCAAATGACATGGACACACTCCTATATATAGCCTCACTAATTCCGCTTCAAACACACTCATGTGGAATTACATATAAGCGAAATTAACAATACAAACGAAATTAACTTGTTATTCCGTGCGGAATTACATGTGATCTCTTCAAGCGGAATTAAGACCTTCAAGCGAAATTAAGACCTTTCATGCGGAATTAACTCTTTGCTTGATTCCTCGATCTTCGTGCCATGTGTAATGCAAGACTCAATACAAGACGAAGTCGACAGACGCATGCACCAACAGACTCCCCCTCGAATGTTGACAAGTCTTAAGTGTCGAGTCTTCAACGTCTTCAGTCTTTATCAGTCTGATCACTCTCTGAAGTATCTGACTGTAAGCATCCTCAATCTTCTTTCTCTTTCTTCCAGAATCATAACCTGGCTCTGTGCTCTTTCTTCAGGTTCAGGATCAAAACCTGGCTAAACCTGCACATTCTTAACCCATAAATAAATTTCACAAATATAACAATTTACAACTTTATCTATCCAGACTCCCCCTCAAATTAAAACATAAAGATATATCAATGATAATTTCTTATGACCACTTGTAGACAATTATTCAAAATCTTTTTCATTTAAACACAAATTCCCCCTCACCACATGCTCATCATGTTTAGCACTTGGAATTTTGAAAATCAGCTTTCCAACATCAGTTGTCGAAAATCTTTTTGTATTTTTAAAAAAAATATGCTAAAACACACTGAAAATCTTTTTCGATTTTTGAATGAAATGAAATGCAGTAAAGAAATATTTACATACAATATTTTTGTGAGTTTGTATAAGAGGATCATATTAGTTTTTGACAAGTCACAAGTACCATTGAGCTTAGTTACACATTAAGAATTAAACAATTCACTTATATTGCCGATATACTGATCCACTTAAATTTTCACACAAATTTCAACTGATTCAGGATATGAATTAGGTGTATTAAGAAACTTAAACTCATTCATGTGTCCCACCTCTTGAATATAATCCCGTATCCAGATCCCAATATTCAGTCTTACAGGTGAATATACCACAGATAATATCTGTAAGGGGTTAAATGCGAAAACCGGGAGAGCTCAGGTCAGAACTTCCGTTCAGCAGAGAGATGACGGCTTTGATTTTTGGTGGGTCCCCTTTAGAGGATCTTTTTTACAACAGCACATGATTTGCATTTTTCAATGTTTTATCATTTTTTTATGCTGAGGATAGGCTTTTATTTCAAGCAAGCTTAAAGTATTATCCGGGGCTAGGCCATTGCTTCCGCAAAATCAGAAGTCCCGGGATAATACCCCAGATATCACTGAGCATAAAGACCTAGTATCTCAGAAAGAGGGATCCTTCAAACGAAATTTCAGGGGTTACCTATATATCCAAGTAGTGTTCCCCACTAAACAAGCAAGTTTGAATTTAAGTTTATATCCCCAAAAAGTTTACTAAATGTGTAAAACCTATCGGCATATCATCAGTGAGACCGTTTAACTCTATTTAAACATTACATTTCTTTAGCATACTGTAACTGTCTACTGATGTACTATCATTTCCTCTTTTATGACAACAAAACTCATTTTGAATTTTATCATGTTTTTGTCTTTTTCAAATTTTCAAATGTTTTTGGATTTTCTGAAAATTTTTTACTCCCCCTAAAATTCAAACACATATAAAGAAATTTGAAAACAAACTTTACAAGTAAATTAACAACTGATATCAAATCAATTCAAATCGCCATTCACTTGGCATAAACAATCAAAACTCCCCCTTACAACAAACTATTTTCTCATTATGATTTCAAAACACTTAAGTTTGTATTAACCAAAATGATTTTTCCGGAAAATAAGTTTTGTTGATTTTACCACATGAAGATTAGGGTTTGGTTCATCACATTGTTTTTCTTAATATCACTTATAGAAAATCAAGTACAACTTAATGTCCCTGATTTACCACTTGTAAAAACTTTTATAACTCAAATACCAAGAAATATGCCGATACCTACTCCTCACTTACCAACCTGGGAGTTCCGGCTATTCCATAACCTGTAAAAATTTCACAATTTTCTAAGAAACTTTCACAAAATCAATTTTTTAATAAGAATGATGCCGATTCCTGCTCCACGATTACCAACTTGGGAGCTCCGGCAATTCCAACTACTTACTTATGAAAAACAGACATCCAAGCTTCACCAAACTTGGATGTTTCCTCCTCAACTTCACTTGAGTAAAAAATTGCTTTCTTTGTTTCATAAAACTCTTTTACCCCTTTCACCTTACCCTCGACCATTTTTCCAAAAATCTTTTTCACATTTCCATTAAACGCTTTCTCGACATCAAATTCTTTCTTCTCAGAATAGAACTGATTCGAGATCTCAACTTTTCCAATTTTTGATTTAAAATTTTCAGCCCTCAATGGTGGAAAATGAACATCATCCATTGGAGGTACTGAGTTTTCATCTTTTAACTCAACTTGTGGCTCGTCTAACTTTGTGGAATTAGATTCATCGCCAGATTTTACTTTAGATTTCCTAACAACCCACTTTTGTTTGTCAGGATTCACATTTCTCCTGTAAAATCTCTTTGAACACTCACCAATTTCATATGTTGAATTTTCAAAAATTTTGAATTTTTCAGTTGGAGGTTCAGTTTTATCAACAACAATTCCTTTAAGTTTTTCTGAGACTCCCTGTTTCATCTTTATAGTCTGAGAACAGTTCCATGCAATGTGACCAGCTTTATTGCATTTGTAACAGGTTCTTATCTCCTTTCTTTTATTAGCTCCATTCTTCACATTCTCTTGCTTCTTGGCAAGGAATTCTCTGTTTGATTGTTTCCAAAATGAGCTTTTTGATTCATCTTCACAGCTTGTTCCTGAAACAAATTTCATTTTTGATTTAAAATCTCGAACATATTTTTCATTTTTATAATTTTCTGGTGGAATAAATCCAAGACCTTTCTTTTTGAAATTACCGTTATGGTTTGGTTTCTTTTGAAAACCAGAACCAGAACCGTAACCTTTTTTCTTGTTCAATCTCTGTTGAACTCTTGAAGTGTACTTTTTAGGTTTTTCATGAAGATTTAAATCTTTTATTTCAGAAATATTAATTTCTGTTAATTTGAAAACCTGTTTGATCATTTCAATTTTGACACTACTTATTGGAAATTCCTCATCAGAATATAATTTGTCTTAATCAATCAATCAATCAATGTATATGCCACTTTGATTGCTTCGTCATTCAAATTAGATTTTGATAAAAGAAATTCTTTATTATACACCCGTTTAACCGAGGACTTTGAACTGTTGACCGACGAACTCGAACTTTTGACGGATGAACTTGAACACCCAGACTCAGAATTTGACTCAGACTTTAACTCCGACTCCTCATCTGTATCCAACACCTGATCGAACACCTTTTTTATTAACTCAGACTCATGATCAGTGTCAGACGATGTAAAAACGACATCAATGTTTTCTGGTAATTTATCGGTTATATCGGACTTTAACTGTATATTGACTGCTTTTTCGACTTGCTCCTCATTCGGTTTTCTAGGAGAATACCCTTCCCAAATCGGAGGCGGACACTTGTTATAACTAACACTCTGTTTCTTACCAGTATCCTTCTTCTTTGGCTTTTCATCATTTTGAAATGCTTCAAAACCTGCAACAGTTGGATAAATTCGATCAATGAGATAATCAGAACTAGAATAACTCTGTAATAAACGTCTGATTCTCTCATTCTCAATCTTTTCATTTTCCAACTCCCGCTGCAACTTTGCACATTCCTCAATGTAATGATTAATGGCCTTCTGCTTTGTCATCATCACAGCATTCATCATGGTCAATGCGTCTTCTCTTTCTAAATTAGTCTTTTGAAGACCAGTTACTGTTCTATTTAGCACATCATATGATTCTTTCACGTAGTTAAGATTGAACAATAATTGTTCTTTCATCTTTTCTTGCTCACTCAGTTTCTCATCTTTTTCTGCACATTTCTTGCAAGATTCTAAACACTTTAAGAAAGGCTTGATGACTTCCACAATCTTTTCAACTTCGATGACCGTCTCAACCTCAATCACTGGTTCAGCTTCAATCACCTTCTCAGCTTTAACTTCTTCATTTTGAACAGTCTCTTCGTTTTTATCAACACTTTCACACTTCATTTTCTTTTGTTCTTTTGCTGCTCGTCTCTCCTTCAGCTTCTCCAAGCGATCTGCAAAATAAAATTGAAAGCTTTCAGGAGATAGATGAGTTTTTGCAACATTAATATGTCTTTCTTCTTCATCATCACCACTGTCATCAGTTGATGTTTGATCAAAATCGATTGTTTTTTCAGAACTATCATTTGAAAAACCAGAATCAGATGGTGTTTGATCAAAATCTAATTTCTTTTCAGAACTATCATCTGAAGAACCAGAATTAGATGATGTTTGATAAAAAACAGTTGCTTCTTCTGAACTTTTATCGGATGAAACATATTCTTCTTCTTGATTCTTCTCATGAACACCAATCGCTTTCATCCATTCTGTAAACAAATCAGGCTCTTGAACTATTTTAGCAATGAAAGCTTTAAACTCCCCATTCTCATCCACAAACTTATCCCAGCTAAATCCTGGAGCCATTTTCTCATCTTCTTGATCAATGATTCCATAATAAGCTTTCTTGTTTGCATCTTCGATCATTTTCCCATGAGCAGTTTGTGAATCTTTTTGTTGATATGGTTGATGAGCAACTTGTTGATATATGGCTTTCCGATAGTAATCATCTTTTCCAAATGGATTCTTTGCTCCACTAGCTTCCTGATTTTTGCATTCTCTTTTGAAATGACCTTTCTACCTGCATCGAAAACAAGTAACTTTAGATTTATCAAAACCCAAAGTAGACACATGTGCATCCAAAAAATCATTTCTTCCTGTAATCATTTTGAACTTTTCAGCTCTTCTTAAGACACTAGCTAAGCACCATTTGATGTCCATGAGCTCCATCTCTTCAGCGTCTATCTGATCGTAATCCTCTTTTGTCAGCATAAGATTTCCGATCCTTCCTGCAACCAATCCTTCATAGGATTGTAGCACAGTTGCAAGTAACGCCATGTGATCTTTTACAATTTCTTCAGAAAAACTTTGACCATCTGGAAGATTCAATGCAATGTTGCACTGTATCACACAACCATTCCCACTTTTTGAACTTTGAGAATGAAAATTTGAAGTTGAACTCTTTGGGTTAACACTCGGATATGAAGAAAAACTACTGCTGCTATTTGGACTTTGTTCAACAGTTCCAGATAAGTCTCCAGCACTAAAAGCAGTTTGAATCTTCGGACTCATTTCAACCTCTTGAACATTGCCTTTGTAATACATTTTCACATCTTGTTGACCACTCGGATTACTCATCCTTGCAATCTTTTGTTGTTCAAGATCTTGACCCTCAATCTTCTCGATGAACTGGGAAATCGTCAAACCATCATATACTCCGGTGTTCTTTAGGATCATCAAAAATGTACCCCATTCTTTTTGAGGTAAAGCATCAGCTAATTTGTCGACCCATTCCTCTCGTTCTTTGGTTATGCTTAACAAAGACATAGAACGCACTAAGTGGCAATATCTTTCAATCAATTTCTTTGTATCTTCCCCTGGCAGACTTGTGAATAGATCAAATTATTTCTTAAGCAATGCCTTTTTACTTTTGATCATCTTCTCACTTCCTTCAAATTTGATTTTAAGAGCATCCCAAATTGATTTTGAAGTTTTGTCATGTTGAAGCAATACAAAGATATCTTCTTTAATAGCTTGCTGAAGTAGACTAATCATCATCTTTTCAGCTTTGTACATGTCTCGTTCTTTATCAGTGAATTCAGAGATTTCTTTCTCAACCTACAGATCAGTACGTGGTAGTACATATTTTTTTTCAAAATACACTCCCAAGATCTCAAATGATTTGCTTGAACCCAGTTTTCAAACCGATCTTTCCAAGCGTAATACTCCTCAATGCTCATTAGCTTTGGGGGTTTTTGTGTAGTTCCAGTATCATTTTCCAAGTTCATGGTTTGAGCAATGGTAGCTGGATTAGTCGGAGATGTTGCAAATGCGTTGTAAAATTCTTCACTCATGATTCGGAAACACGTTTATCACACAACAGGTACATTCAAACGAGATTAGGTTTCAAACGAGATTACTTCCAAGCGAGATTACCCCTTCAAATGAGATTACCTGCACACTAGCTTTTCAAACAGAATTAAAAGTTTCAAACGAAATCTCCAAATGAAATTAAGTAATTCCGTGTGGAATTACTCTGTTTCACACGGAATTAGTTTTGAAACGAAATTCCTCAAACGAGATTCTAATTCCATGCGAAATAAGAATTATTTTTAAATGAAATTATGCAGAACTTGTAATCCCGTTCGGAATTAAGGTGCACTCTCACACGGAATTAGAATGATGTCATCATTTTCGAACAAAATTCCAAACGAAATTACAAATATTTTCAGTTTTAGATTGAATTATGGTCCAATTCTTTCAAGGATTCTTTAAAACACTGTTTTGCTTGTAATATGTGAAATTCAGATCATTTTGACCGTTAAAACTTGTTCAATTGATAAAAGAAGGGGTAGAAGTAAGAAAACGAGATGAAATCAGGCTGAAATCTGCAGAACTCCTCCTCCTATGCTCTGATACCAATTGTAGGATCGTGTACGGACCCGAAACGAGTCGATCAGAGGCTTTCTACACAATATGAAAGGTGGAAACAGACATATTGTGCATGATTCAGCAAGATATACACTTTAACTGTCGTTTATATTGATCTGGAACAGTTTTATAGCAAGACGACACTTCGACAGAGCTTCGCTGTCGGAAACACCCAAACTAATTTCGTACCAAATGACATGGACACACTCCTATATATAGCCTCACTAATTCCGTTTCAAACACACTCATGCGGAATTACAAACAAGCGAAATTAACAATACAAACGGAATTAACTTGTAATTCCGTGCGGAATTACATGTGATCTCTTCAAGCGGAATTAAGACCTTCAAGCGAAATTAAGACCTTTCATGCGGAATTAACTCTTTGCTTGATTCCTCGATCTTCGTGCCATGTGTAATGCAAGACTCGATACAAGTTGAAGTCGACAGACGCATGCACCAACAGTCGATACAAGACGAAGTCGACAGACGCATGCACCAACACTGACGCATATTCAATTCCTTCTGATCGAATATGTGCTGTAGGCTTTTGTGATCTGTGAAGATTGTACATCGAGTACCATATAAATAGTGTCGCCAGATTTTCAAGGCGAATACCACTGCGCCTAGCTCCTGGTCGTGTGTGGTGTAGTTCTTCTCATGAACTTTCAACTGTCTTGAAGCGTAAGCGATGACCTTTTGGCGTTGCATGAGCACGTAACCCAATCCTTGACGCTAAGCGTCACAGTATACCACGAAGTCTTCAGTGCCTTCGGGTAAGGATAGTATCGGTGCATCGCATAGCTTGTTTTTGAGAAGTTGGAAGGCTTCTTCCTGCTTATCACCCCAGTCATACTTCTTATCCTTCTGCGTAAGGGAAGTCAACGGTTGAGCTATCTTGGAGAAGTTCTCGATATATTTGTGGTAATATCCCGCTAATCCCAAGAATTGTCGAACTTCAGTCGGCGTTTTGGGGGCTTCCCAATTCTTTATCGCTTCGATCTTCGCTGGATCTACATGAATACCATTCTCATTCACAACATGACCAAGGAACTGTACTTCGCGAATCCAGAATTCGCACTTTGAAAACTTTGCGTAAAGTTTATCTTTCTTCAGCAGTTCCAGAATGGTTCTGAGGTGTTGCTCGTGCTCTTCTCTCGTTCGGGAATAAATCAGAATATCATTGATAAATACAATCACGAATTTATCGAGATATGGTTTGCAAACACGGTTCATCAGATCCATAAATACTGCTGGCGCGTTTGTCAATCCAAATGGCATCACCAGGAACTCGTAATGCCCATAACGCGTCCTGAATGCAGTCTTTGGTATGCTCTCTTCTTGGATCCTTAACTGATGATATCCAGATCGAAGGTCGATCTCGGAGTAGTAACTCGATCCTTGCAACTGATCGAATAAGTCGTCAATCCTCTGTAGGGGATACCGATTCTTGACAGTGAGCTTATTCAGTTCACTATAATTGATACACATCCGCAGTGTTTCATCCTTCTTCTTCACGAACAAAACTGGAGCTCCCCAAGGCGAGAAGCTCGGCTTTATGAATCCTTTGTCCAACAACTCATGGAGTTGTGTAGATAATTCTTGCATCTCGGATGGCGCAAGTCGATATGGTGCCTTGTCTACAGGAGCGGCTCCTGGAACCAAGTCAATATGGAATTCGACTTGTCTTTGCGGAGGTAGCCCTGGCAGATCTTCGGGAAAAACATCAGGGAATTCCTTCACCACAGGAATTTCTTCGAGTTTCGGCTCCTTAGCCTTCTTATCTACAACGTGTGCCAGGAATGCAATACATCCTTTCCTCAAGCACTTCTGCGCTTTCATACACCTGATTATTCGCAAAGGCGTGTCTCGTTTCTCTCCATGCCCGATGAGGGTTTCATCATTCGCAAGAGGGATGCGAATGATTTTCTCATGGCAAACAACTTCAGCCTTATTCTTGGACAACCAGTCCATTCCGACCACCATATCGAAGCTACCCAATTGAAAATGTAAGAGGTCGATACTAAATCTCTGCTCACCAAGTTCTAATGTACAACCTCTAACAACTTCACCCGATTCAACAAGTTTACCATCGGCTAGCTCTATGGAATATGGAATATCTAATCTACTAGATTCTAATCCAAGCATACGTTTAAATTCCACAGACATGAAACTATAATCGGCACCAGTGTCAAATAGTATGGATGCAAAGATATTGTTAACAAGAAACGTACCGGTGACCACGTTAGGGTCCTCGCGTGCATTCCTTTCTCCAATCACAAATGCTCAGGCCAGAGCGTTGTTCTCCTTTGGGCAATCTTTCTTGAAATGCTCCTTGCTTCCACAACCAAAACATCCTTGGTTCTGCCCATTCCCGTTACCATTCCTGTTACCAGCCCCATTTCCATTTCCATTACCAGCACCATTTCGGTTTCCATTCCCGTTTCTGTTACCATTTCCATTGCGGCCTCCAATACCTTTTCCCCAACAATCCTCGGTGTTAGTGCATATGTCTGTTGACTTCGTCTTGTATTGAGTTATGTAATAGGTTTGATAGACCAAGACACGTAGTTAGAGAAATATGGGAAACTGGCCACTTCGCATGAATTGGGCAGTTCGTGCGAACTGGGCCAGGTCGTGTGACCTGGTGCCAGCTCGTGTGAACCTGTTCGTGCGACCTGGACTCCCTATATATATGAGGTCTTGGGTTTGTCATTTGTAACTTCTGATTCTGGTAGCGAAGCTCTGCTGAAGTGTCACCAAGCCTGTAAAACGTTGTGATATCAATACAGTAGACATTTAAAGTGATTCTAAGTGTAAATCAAGCTGAAACAACATCGATACGTCTGATTCCGCCTTTCGTATTGATCGATAACTCTTCTGATTGTCTCATTTGATCGATTCACTGATCCTACAAGTGGTATCAGAGCTCAGGAGGAAGAGTTCTTACCATTTCAGCTTGTTTTCTTCAAAAACATCTCACTTCTACTCATTTTCTACACCTTTTCTTCAAAATTTAAACATTTTCACGGTTAAAATGGATTGATTTTCACATATAACATGTAAAACACTGTTTTAATCAATCCTTGAAAAAATTAGAACCTAATTCGACGTAAAACTTGATAAAATTTGACAAAAACTCATCAGATCGTTCGAACATGGCTCAGATCGTGTGAAAGTTGATCAGTTCGCACGAGTTGACTTTATCAGGTCGTTTGGAAATTAGGTCAGGTCGTACGAGGTCGTACCAGTTCTCACGGTTTGAGATTTAAGTTCAGTTCGCATGGTTTGATTCAACCAGTTCGTACGAAGTACTCAGTTCGTTTGAAATAGTCTCAGATCGCACAAGGAGGGTTAAGAAGATTCAGTTCGTACGAAGTGTCAGATCGTTTGAAGTTTCCAGTTCGTTTCAAATCTCAGATCATTTGAAAAGTCTGTTATTGGGAATTTTCGATACCGAAACATAGAAAACGAATTCTACAACGCATTTGCTACTCCGATCACTATGGCTCAGAACGTAAACTTAGAAAATGAAATGGGTACCATGCAAAAACCGCCTAAGCTCATGAATATCGAGGAGTATAATGGATGGGAGGAACGTTTTGAAAATTGGGTTCAAGCAAATCACTTAGATGCGTGGGAATGTGTTGAACAACGATATGTTAGACCGATTGATGAAGACGGAGAGATTGTTGCTATTAAAGATTTAACTGATGATGAGAAATAGAAATACAAAAGTGAAAAGATGATGATCAGTATTTTGCAACAAGACATTAAAGAAGACATCTTGATCTTATTGCAACACAATGGAAGTGCACACTCAATGTGGAAAGCATTAAAAAACAAAGTTTGTTGGAAGTTTAGACATGATTAAAAACAAGAAATCACTTTTGAAGAAAGAATTTGATCTATTTCGTGGATTAAAAACTGAAAACACCAAAGCGATTATAGAAAGATATTGTAATTTGGTGGTTAACATGAAGCGATTGGATATCAAGAAAGATAGAGAAGAATGGGTTGAAAAATTAGCCGATGCATTGCCACAAGATGTTTGGGGGACGTATCTTATGATTTTGAAAGAAAATGGTGAATTTGCGAATCTATCGCTGGGCAAGTTTATTGAAAAGCTCGAAGTTCAAGAGATGGAACAACGAAAGATGGCAAAGATGAAGAATTCTAATGGTGAACAGGATATTGGTTTGTACTATAAAGGAAGTACAAGTGATAAGACCAACGTTGCACCAAAGATCGAAACTGCATTTAACACAAACAGTTCGTCTGGTGGGTCATCTCAAGGATCAAACAACAAAACTGGATTCTCTTCATATCCATCATTCGATCCAAATTTTTCAGTAACCAATAATGGCCAAGTATTACAATGTAACATTGCATTACATCTTCAGAATGGTCAAAATTTCTCGGAAGAGGCTGCCAAAGGTCATATGTCTTTATTAGTGACCGTATTAGAGTCTTATGAGAGTTTGGTAGCGGGAAGGATTGGTAATCCGATGTTGACTAAAGAGGATTATGATCAGATTGCTGCTGAAGAGATGGAGTTAATGGATATAAAGTGGTGTATGGCTAGTGTGTTGAGAAGAGTTGAGAAGTTTAAACAGATCACTGGAAGAGATGATTTCCGTGATGTTGGAACTTCACCTTTAGGATTTGATAAATCTAAAGTTACTTGTTTTCGTTGCATGGAAAAGGGGCATTTTAAGCGAGAATGCACAAATCGCGAAGCAAGTGGAGCTCAAAATCCATTCGGCAACAACGATTTTCATCGAAAAGCGATTTACCATCAAGTTGCTCCGCATCAACAACAATCGCCACAAACTTCACATGCTAGGAAGGAACTGATCGAAGAGCCATCAAAGAGAGCTTGTTATGGTATGATAGATTAAGAAGATGAAAGAATTCTAGAAGGTTTTAATTGGGACAATTATGATCCTAACAGACCATCAAACTCTAAAGCTTTTGTTGCTCAAATCTATGAAGATTCAACTGCTGAAGAAGAATTAGCGTATGCTTATTATGAATCTCAGCAATTCAGTCCTAAAAAGAATGAAGAAGAATCAGTTTCAACAATAAAAGACTTCAGAAAAGGCACAAATTTTTAATCACTCATCAGATGAAGAGAGTGATGATGATAGTGAAGAAATTCAAAAACTTGAATATTATAAAAGAGAATTTGCATCTGATAGGAATAATTTGTTTTTTGCAGGTAAAATGGAAGAGATCAAAGAAAAGGTCAAACCAAAAATTGAAACATATTTTTCAGATGAAGAAGAAAATGTTCGAGCAGTCACGAAACAGGTTAAAGAAATTCCAGCTGTCAAAGTTGAGAAGGAAGCTGATGCAGAAAAGATGCTTGAGAAGTGTGAAAATTGTGATACTGTGAAAAGGCACAACAACAAATTGATTCATAACATGAACAGACTGAAAGAATCTTATGATGTTTTAAACAAAGCTATGAATCAATATAACAGGTCAAGCAATGAACAAGCGATAGCTATGAAGACACTCAATGGAGCATTCATGACGAAGCAGAAAATCATCAATCAGTACATTGAGAAATGTGCTGAACTTGAACAGAAATTGGAAACTCAAAGGATAGAAACTAAAAGGGTAAACAGGTTATTGAAAAGTTACTCATGTGCTTCTTATGTGATTGACAGGATTTATCCTATAGTAGAAGGCATGAAAGCGTTTGAAGAGAAGAAATTTGAAGTAAAGGATACTGGTTAGAAACATAGTACCAATTATACTAAGTGTCCACCGCCGCTTTAAGAAGGATATTCTCCACGAAATCCCAATTCAGAAAGAGTCAAAAAGGCAACCAATTTAAAGTGGGAATCTGAACCTTCAGATGGATTGCCAGATAATATTGATGTCGCATTCACATCGTCTGACACTGATCATGAGTCTGAGTTAATAAAGAAAGTGGTCGATCAGGTGTTGGATAAGGATGAAACCAAGGAGTCAGAGTCAAAGTCAAAGTCAAAGTCTGACACTTCAAGTCCAATAGTTGAAAAGGGCAAAAGGGTTTACAATAAAGATTTTCTGATGTCACAAAACAATTTGAATGACGAAACATTCAAAGTGGCATATACTTTGAATGATTCCGACAAATTATATTCTGATGAAGAATTTCCAATAAGAGGTGTTAAAACTGAAATGATTAAAAAGGTTTTCAAATTAATAGAAATTAATATTTCTGAAATAAAAGATGTAAATCTTACTGAAAAACCTAAAAAGTACACCTCAAGAGTTCAACAAAGGTTAAACAAGAAAAAAGGTTACAGTTATGGTTCTGGTTATCAAAAGAAACCAAACCATAACAGTAATTTCAAAAAGAAAGGATTAAGTTTTATTCCACCAGAAAATCATAAAAATGAGAAAATTTATAAACCAAAAACTAAATTTGTTTCAGGAACATCTTCTGAAGAAGAAGAAAAGAGCTTATTCTGGAAGCAATCGAACAAAGAATTCCTTGCTAAGAAGCAAGAGGGAACGCAGAAAGATGTTGCTCAGAAGAAGGAGACAAGAACCTGTTACCAATGCAATTAAGTTGGTCGCATTGCATGGAACTGTCCAAAGGAAACTCAAACAAAACAGGGAGTCTCTGAAAAATTGAAAGAAAAGATGGTTGATCATGAACCACCAACCAAACAAACAATTTAAAGTTTTCAAAAATTCAAAATTTGAGGTTGGTGAGAGTTCAAAAAGATTTTATAAAAGAAGAGTGAATCTTAACAACCAAAAGTGGGTTGTTAAGAAATCAGAGGTACTTTCTGGCGATGAATCTGACTCGTCAAAGTCAGAAGAGCCACAAGTTGAGCTAAAAAGTGATAATTCCGTTCCAACAATGGATGCAAATTTTCCACCATTGTCAAATGGAAACTTAAAGAAAAAAATTGGCAAAATTGAGATTTCAAATCAATTCTTTTCTGAAAAGAAAGATTTTGATGTTGAAAAAGCCTTTAACCCTTATGTTCTAAATATTTTTGGAAAAATGGTTGACGGGAAGGTCAAAGGGGTAAAGGAATTTTATGAACAGAAAAAGAAAGGAAAGAAACCGAGTGATAATGACTCGGAATCACCCAAGGACATTCAGGCTTGGGTGAATCTCTTTAACTGAAAATCCTGACTTGCCGGAGCTCCCAAGTTGGTAATCGTGGAGCATGAATCGGCATCATTCTTGGAAAAATGTTTTTTGTGAAAAACCTACAGGTGTTAAATTTTAACAAGTGGTTGAAAAACAATGTGATGAATCCCCAATCCTACAAGTGGTAATAAAAAAACTAATTTTCCGAAAAAACCATTTTGATTAAAACAAACTTAAGTGTTTTCAAATCATAATAGGAAAATAGTTTGTTGTTATGGGGAGTTCTAATTGTTTATGACAAGTAGATGGCGATTTGAAGCAATTCACATCAGTTAGTCAGTTTATATGTACAGTTTATTGCTTTTATTTTCAAATTTTCCCGGAAAATCAAAAATTGAAACATATTTTTTATTTTAGGGGGTGTAAAAAAATTTAGAAATTTTGAAAATTTGAAAAATCCAAAAACATGATAAAATCTATAAAGCTAAAAACATTGAAAAAATCAAAATGAGTTTTGTTGTGAAAAAAAGGAAATGATAGTACATCAGTAGACAATCACAGTACGCTAAAGAATTGGAAAGTCAAATGTGATAAACGGTCTCCCTGACGATATGCCAGTAGGTTTTTACACGCTTAGTAGATTGTATTCGAGATATAAACCTAAATATCAAATGCTTACCCCTGAAGGGCTTTCTATTTCTAACATACTAGGTCTTTGTGCGTGATGATATCTGGGGTATTATACCTGGACTTCTGATTTTGCGGGAGCAATAGCCTAGTCCTCGTATAATACTTTGCTCTGCTTTTATCTTAAAGCTCACCCTTAGCATAAAAAATGATGAAACATTGAAAAATGCTAATCATGTGCTTTTGAAAACAAGATCCCCAAGGGGGACACACCTAAAGACGAACCATCATCTCTCTGATTTTGCAGAAGCAATAGCCTGAGCTCTCATGGTCTCGCATTTACCCCTTATAGATATCATTAGTGCACATTCACCTGTAAGACTGAATATAGGAGTCTGGATACGGGAGTATATTCTGAGGTGGGACACGCGAATAAGTTTAAGTCCATTAAAACATTAATCTCGTATCTCGAAACAATTGAACTTTGTGTGAAAATTTAAGTGGATCAGTATACTGACAATCTAAGTGAATCGTTTAGATCTTAATGTGTTTAAAGCTCAATGGTACTAGTGATTTGTCATAAGCTGATATGATTCTCTTACACAAACTCACAAAAAGATGTTTGTATATAGTTTATTTCCGAAAATCCAAAAAGAGTTTTAGCGTGTTTTAGCATAAAATTTTGAAAATTCAAAAAGTTTTATTTCATCTTATTTTCGGCAACTGATGTTGGAAAGCTGATTTTCAAAATTCCAAGTGCTGAACATGATGAACAACAGGGTTGGGAGAGTTTGTTTTGAAAGTTATATTTGATTGAAAAAAATGGTATTCTTACAAGAGGTTATCAGAGGTCATTAATTTGAACTTGATATAACTATTGATGATGATTGAATGATATCTACAAGTGGTTTCTAAAATTGTAAAATTGTTAAATGTTAATAATTGTGAAATTTACTTTTGGGTAGATTTTGTGCAGGTAAAGAGCTTTGTAAGAGCTAGGTTTCAACTTCTGAGGATATGCAGATTAGAGCCAAGTTTCTGATTCTGTTGCTTCTGAAAGCTAGGAGACGTTCCTGAATCTGTGAAAGCTGCAAAGCGTGATCCCTGATTCTAAGCCTTAGCAGAGTTTGAGCCAGGTTACGATCCTCGAATGAGAGCTATTCCAGACTGCGATCCCAGCTTATCGAAAAGGGGAGTCTGAAGACATTAGTGCAAGGTTCGAATTATGTCATCTACGCCGGCTGCTAATGCTGAAGAGCTTAAGGAATCAAGAGATCTAATCAAGAGAATTAGAGAAGAGGATAGAGCCAAACTGAGATTCTAAGAAGATAGAAGATTGAAGGATGCTTACAGAGAAAGACATTTTGGAAAGAGCGAGAAGACTGATCAAGACTGAAGACTTGACATACTGAAGACTAGTACTGAAGACTCATCAACATCCAAGTGGGAGTTTGTTAGTGCATATGTCTGTTGACTTCGTCTTGTATCGAGTCATGTAATAGGTTTGATAGACCAAGACACGTAGTTCGAGAAATATGGGAAACAGGCCACTTCGCACGAAGTGGACAGTTCGTGCGACCTGGACTCCCTATATATATGAGGTCTTGGGTTTGTCATTTGTAACTTCTGATTCCGGTAGCGAAGATCTGCCGAAGTGTCACCAAGCCTGTAAAACGTTGTGATATCAATACAGTAGATACGTCTGATTTCGCCTATCGTATTGATCGAGAACTCTTCTGATTGTCTCATTTGATTGATTCACCGATCCTACACTCTGTACGGTGACCTAATTTCCCGCAGTTCTTGCATCTCCCAACGCGACAGTTTCCCACGTGGTAAAGTTACAGCGGTTACATTTGGGCAAAGTGCCCTGATACTTCTTAGCTCCTGTATCGTTTGCAGCTGCGAAGGTTTTCGCCTCCTTAGGCAGGTTAGTATCACGCTTCTTGATGTTCGAACCCTCGTTGTTGCTGCGGGTTGCTTGATTCAGATTTGAACGTTTCCTTTTCTTGTCACCAGACGACTCAGTATGCGTCTCAGTTTTCTCAGTAGGGTTCAGCGATAACTTCTTCATACTGACAGCATCTTCAGTAAGGCTGACAGCCAAAGTTACAGCCTGAGTGATCGTTGTGGGTTTAGCCGAAGTTACCATGCTGCGAAACTCTGGAGCCAATCCCTATATGTAGCACTCAATGCGCTTAAATTCGGGAGTCACCATATAGGGGATTACTCTTGACAGATCGTGGAACCTTCGAGTTTAACCAACAATGTCCGCACCTTCCATGGATAGGTTCTAAAACTCAGTCTCCAACCTTTGGAGTTCAGCACGAGAGCAATAATTCTCTCTCATTCTTTCCTTCAATTCATCCCACGTCATACCATACACAGCATCGTCGCCCGGAGTCTGGACATGCAAATTCCACCAAGTCAAAGCCTCATCAACGAACAACCCAGTAACAAAAGTGACTTGCTGGTCCGCGGTACACTTGCTCATGCGGATAGTGGAATCGGTCTTCTCCGTCCAGCGCACAAAAGCCACTTTACCTCCAGAGCCGTCGTAGTTCAGTGGCTTGCAGTCGAGAAACTGCTTGAAGGTGCAGCCTGGAATTAATCCAACCAATTCACATGTGAGCAATTAATGAAACAATGAAACAAGACCGTTCATAAATTTCATCATGGTTAGAAAATCATCTTAAGGTTTTGACAACCCTCAAAATTTCATGTATCCGTACGATTTATTAATGTTAATTAAAGTGCTTGATGACTGTGCTGAATTACTTAATTGCTTTCTGATTACTGTATCATACTTAGATGTGCTTTTTAACATACTAGTCTTGTGCAGAAAATTGACTAAATGGTCCTGTATGCTTTCCTAAGTGTTGGGAATTAAACGTGTTACAAAAAGATACATAAAAGACACTATACGGAATAACTTAGCACTTTAACGAACCGTTATCTAACCGAACAACCGGACATTACCCGAAACATTAAAATATTGCAAAAAGTATTATTTTTATTTTTCTGAGCTAGTTATGGTCCCCGAGCACTTTAACGCATTACATAAAGCATGTAACACTCTAACACAAGACTTAACACCTATAACCGTCCACTAAATCACATCTTACCAAATAAATTTCATTTAACCCCCCCCCCCCTTTGCAAGTAATCGGCTCATATAGGCCCCACCACAAAGATTTGGTGTAATCTTCATAAGTTCCCATGCAATCCTCCAAATCTTGCATTGGGATTTAGTTTGATTTGTTTATGTACTTCACCAACACATGGACCAAGGGTTAATAGAGATTATAGTTATAAGAATACTTACACTTCTCATCTTCTTCATCACACCACTACATCTCTCCTTCCTCTAAAGCTCACGGCCGAAACACCCCTTACACTCCCACCATTTTCGATTTCCTTCCATCCATTCCAAGCTTCATTCAAGGTGCACAAAGGTGATTAACGAAGCTCGGTGCTCACGGAACTTGAAAGACCTCAACCACAAGCTTTTATCCACTTGATTTTCGATCTTGTTCCTCCCTAGCTTTAAGATAGTTGTAAGATTTCTTTAAACTCTTGTTTACTTCATGTTTTTAGTGGTTAATAGATATATATTGATGAAACATATGAACACTAAAAGACTTGAATCATGAAACATAAGCTTAAAGAAGATGAGACATGATTAAACAAGATGAAATAATGTTAGTATGAAGTTGTTTTGATTATGTTGTTGATTACTTGATGAATGCTTGTTAATGTTGATGTTGATCATAACATAGAACTTGCTAGATTATGATTAAAAACATGGTTTAGCAAGTTAGGAGATGGTTATGTGCCTACATGAAATAATCATCTTCTAGTCTAAACATGAACTTGAAAGAAAGATGATTTTCTTGAAAAATAATAAACCAAGTGAACTAGTAGTGATCTTGTAGATCTAAAACTTGTGAGTGATTTTCCTAAATAAACCAAGTTTAAAAGACGGTTTTTGAAAGATCATGATCCTTACACTATTTTGGAAATAAAGTAAGTATATGGATACTAGTGACACATGAAAATGTTGAAAATAAATATTTTTGTAAAATATGCTCACAAGTTGTAAACATCTAAAAATCCAGAGAATGAGATTTTAAATAAAGTTGACACTCTTTGGAGGGTAACTAAACCCACTAAACGCCTCACCAAGTTACTACGCGTTTTTACAAAACATCAAGTTCATGTTGTATATTAAATGGAATGGCTTTGCGCTTGGTAAGTGTAATATTGTTAGTCACTTGTTGTTGATTGATTTGAATGATGTTTCGAAAAGAAAATGATATGCTTGTTAGCATGGACACCTCCTTTTACAAAGGAAACTATGGCGAAATTTTCTAAAGAGTTAACTGCCATTTTTGTCCCTGTGGTTTGGTCACTTTGGCCATTTCAGTCCATTTTACAAAAATGCGCCATTTTCGTCCCCCACGTTCTGGAAAGGTGCCATTTCAGTCCAAAAATCATAACTCAGTTAAGTCAGTTTGTAAATAAGGACTGATTGTGTAAATTTGTAACATAAAGGACTGATTGTGTAAATTTGAAAAATGGACTGAAATGGCAGTTAACACCACCACCACTAGCCCTGCCACCACCACCACTCCGCTGCCACCACCACCACCACCGCCACCACCGCCACCACAGCCCTGCCACCACCACCACTCCGCTGCCACCACCACCACTCCTCTGCCACCACCACCGCCGCCGGAACCGGAGCTCCACAAAAATCATCACTGTTCATCGTCAACCGCCATCATCATCGTTTTGAGTTAGAGTTCTTCGTGTTCGAAGTTCTCGAATTTCCCGATCATCATCGTATCAGCAACATCGCTCCTTCAAATAACCATCATCATCACACCTTCAGCCATCTTCACTGTTCCGTTCGTCATCAGTCTCCGGTCACGTTCATCACCTCCGTTTCGGTATCGAGTTCAAGTTCGGGTTTCCTGTTTATCACCTCCTTGTATGATTGCTGAAAATAAGCCCCTAAAAGTTGTAAATAAATTCATATAATTTACAATCTAAGGCCAGTGAAGAGGACTATAGAATACATATAAAGAGACAACTAGATTTGTGTTATTTTTTTTCCTTTTTTTTTTGAAAATTAAAGCTTTCATTCCACCAAACCAAAAGGAATACCACACAGCAAGTAGCTGTGAAGCTCCCAAAGCAAACAAACAGAACAGAACATAACAGAGGAGAAAAAAAAATTACATAGGAGACAAAGGGAAATTCAGCCAATTAATCCAGGCTTCGCTTCTCTGGGCACTTTGGCACGGTTAGTGACCCAGTGGAAAGCTTCATCTTTAATACCCTCCACAACTTTTAAGGCCGAGAACATTCTGCCATTGAATGTTTTGTCATTACGCCTCAATCAAATCTTCTAGCATGTAACATATATAATCGTGAGCAGCAGCTTGTTCGTATTCTACATTGAGCTCCAATGCTGCACTTCCTGAATTAAGCCGTTTATGTCTCCTCCTATACATGTCAGCGCTCAGCGGCATCCTCATCCATGTCATAATCTGAAGCCACACTTCTCTCGCACTAGGACATGAGTCAAAAACATGGTTGGTATCTTCCTCAACTAGGTGGCACACCAAACAAAGACCGGCGGCGGTGGTGGCGGTGGTGGTGGCAGCGGAGTGGTGGTGGTGGCAGGGCTGTGGTGGCGGTGGTGGCGGTGGTGGTGGTGGTGGCAGCGGAGTGGTGGTGGTGGCAGGGCTAGTGGTGGTGGTGTTAACTGCCATTTCAGTCCATTTTTCAAATTTACACAATCAGTCCTTTATGTTACAAATTTACACAATCAGTCCTTATTTACAAACTGACTTAACTGAGTTATGATTTTTGGACTGAAATGGCACCTTTCCAGAACGTGGGGGACGAAAATGGCGCATTTTTGAAAAATGGACTGAAATGGCCAAAGTGACCAAACCACAGGGACGAAAATGGCAGTTAACTCTTTTCTAAAAATTCCAACACTTAGAAATTATTTTTCTAACAAGTGTTCGCAAATACCTTTTAACTTTGTTTTTCAAAATAAACTTTGCCATGAGTTTTGTTACAAAAATACAAAGTATCGGAGGTTGATTTTTACAAGAAAAATGGATAAATATATATTTAGAATATATATTTTATACTAGAACACTTGTGTGGATACTTGTTTATTTTGTGAGATAGTTATATTATTTGAGGGTAAATTAATATAACTTAACAAGATACCTTGACATTAGAATTGTGTGGTACGTGATAGAAGTAATGAGTAGATAAACCGTATGTAGGATACGTGTTATGCATGCATGAAAAACTGATTGTAATATGTACCTTATTAGGACGTGCTTGATTTCTGATTATTAGAGTAACTATTCTAACCGAGCAAACCAAGGTGGGTTCACACACTTTCTAAGGCATGGGATTCCCGGTGGTTGGGAATGGGTTAAGGAATTAAAACGGAATCTACATACCCTCCTTGGGTAGGATATGTACCGCCATCCTCCATGGGTAGGATGCCAATATTAATCCTGTGTATTCTCCTTGGGAAGAATACGTACGTTCGTCCTCATTGGGTAGGACAACAACCTTAAAACTTACTAGACAAAACTCTATCATTAAGTCCCTCATTATATATCGACTTAATCGTCGTGGTCAATGGCGAGCGGGTCATTAGTTAATAACGCTATTAGGTTTAACAAACCTCACACCGTGCCAGTCGGACGGGCGTGTACTAATGGACTATGGAAAACTGTCAATGATGATAGACATTGACGTAGGACACAACTTACTTTCGTTAGTAGTCGATATGGTAACGGTCTAGTGGTTCACATGGGGAAGCCCCCACTGATTATGGATATGGTTTGGGTAATAAAGTAGGAACTGGTTAAACATATTTTCAACTATGGGGTAACCCCCACGGCAAGTAAGCCAGCAAAAGACAAACCATGTTTTCGGTAACAACTTAAAACTAAACAACCAACTATGAACTCACTCAACTTTGTTGTTGACTCATTGTTACACGCCTTACAGGTCGTTAGATGCTTATGGAGCTTGCACGAGGAGGAGGTCGTTGTGGGATATGGATTGTTATGTTCCGTGCTTAACATTTGAACTTTATGGACTTATTGAACTTATGTTTTGGGTTTTACCTTTAATGCTTCCGCTGTTTAATTTGAAATTGGTTAACTAGCTTTTGGTCACCAATTGTATTGTGGTTGGTTTTATTTACTTAATTACATTGTTCAATATGATTGGTGGCTCGATCCTAGTCATGTCACGCCTCTAAGCGGTGATACTCCGCAGGGTGGATTTTGGGGGTGTTACAGATTGGTATCAGAGCCATTGGTTATAGCGAACTTCATTTTAAAAATGGGAAAAACTTTTTGATAAAACCAGACTATAACCTGTACAGTGCTCAACGATCCACAACGACGCTTCGCTCCACGTGCAAGACTCGACACAATAAGTGGTATGATTTATGTTTATATTGTCGGTTAGATAGTTCACATGGGGCATTAGTTAACGTGATAACTGCTATTTGAACCTTGTGTGCTTACTCCCTTCTAGCACTCCACACTTACGCACTTTCGCGACACCCTTCTTACTTGTGTTTCCTTCGATGTGAAGATCATGAGTGGATGCCTGAATTTGACTCAAGCCCAGCTGACAGCTCTAATCAACGAACGAGTTGCTGAGGCACTCGCAGTAGTTCCAGCAGGAGGTATAACCTGCCATTTCGACCTATCCTAGGATGATTAGATCCTACTCTCGCGAACCAACTCTTGTGCTTGACCTTGTCTTTTATTCTCGTGCCACAGGTCAACATGCTCCGCCTCCCGTATGTACGTTCAAAACATTCATGGATTGCCGACCTAGTACTTTCAGCGACACGGAAGGAGCTGTAGGTCTTCTTCACTGGTTCGAGAATATTGAGTCTGTTTTTGAGATGTGTGAATGCCCTGAAGATCGTAGGGTGAAATTTGCTACTGGAACACTCGAGGGTGCTGCGTTAACCTGGTGGAAAGCACAGGTTCAACTGCTAGGGCTGGCGGTTGCTAATGCCACCCCATGGAACGACTTCAAAGATTTGATCAAAGAAGAGTACTGTAGTCGTGACGACATCCACAAGCTAGAGGTGGAATTTTTCAATTTGAAGATGACGAGATCTGAAATCGAGGCATACACAAAGGGATCGAACGAGTTAGCTATCTTGTGTCCCACTATGGTGGATCCTCCTATCAAGCGTATCGAGCTGTACCTTAAGGGTTTAGTGCCAGAAATTCAGAGCCACGTGACCTCGGCTAATCTTGGCACCATTCAGCAAATCATTCGGTTGGCTCATCGTCTCACTGATCAGGCAGTTGAGCAGAACAAGCTGCCCAAGCGCATTAGCGCTACTACTACCTCTGATGCTCCCAGTGATAACAAGCGCAAGTGGGATGGAAATTCGGGCAAGGGTTCTACTTCATTTCAGTCTCAATCCCAACAGCGAAAGACAGATGAGTACAGGAGCCCCAGTCAGCAGTCTTCTGGGAATCATGGTCAGGGTGGATACAAGGGAAATCACCCTAAGTGCAATCGATGTAATTTGCATCATAGCAGGCAGTGCCACAAGGGTCGTTGTCTGAGGTGTAACAAGTTTGGTCATGAAGCAAAGGATTGTAGGGGTGCACGACCAGCAAATCAGAATCGCCAACAACAACAACAAGTTCCACAGAACCACCAGCAGCAGCAACAGCAGGGCAATAAAGGGTGCTTTCAATGTGGCGCTGAAGGCCACTTTAAGAGGAACTGTCCTAAGCTGAACCAGAATTAGAACAACAACAACCAAGGGATCGGGAATAACAATGGAGGCAACAATGGAGGCAACAACGGGGGTAACAATAATGGAAATGGCGCCCGAGGTCGTGCTTTCGTGATTGGTCAGGGTGATGCAAGGAACGATCCCAACGTTGTGATGGGTAAGTTTCTTCTGGATGATTTCTTTGTTACTGTTTTATTCGATTCGGGTGCCGATACTAGTTATGTGTGCTTAAAAGTTAGCCAAATGCTTAAGCGCACTCCAACACTTTTGAACACCAAACACAATGTAGAGCTAGCAAACGGTAAAATTCTTGAAGCCACACACATAGTTAAGGGTTGTAACCTCGTCTTAGCTAGTCAGACCTTCTCTATCGATCTCATTCCTATCGTACTTGGTAGTTTCGATGTCGTTATTGGGATGGATTGGCTATTTCAGCATCAAGCGGAGATTATTTGCAAGGAGAAAATCGTCCGTATTCCTCGTTCTGGTGAGGAACCTCTCGTGATTCGTGGCGACAAGAGTGGTGCTGTTGTGGGCATCGTCTCTTTCCTTAAGGCCCAGAAGTGTTTGCGAAAGGGCCACACTGCCATCCTAGCCCTCGTTTCTGATACATCCTCGGAGGAAAAGAAGATAGAAGACATTCCTATTGTGCGCGACTTTCCTGAGGTATTTCCTGAGGAATTACCTAGTCTTCCGCCTCATCGACAAGTTGAGTTTCAAATCAAGCTAGCTCCTGGAGCTGCACCAATAGCTCGTGCACCTTATCGTCTAGCTCCATCAGAACTTGAAGAACTGTCCACGCAACTACAAGAACTCTTGGAAAAGGGTTTCATACGTCCTAGCTCTTCGCCTTGGGGAGTTCCAGTGTTATTCGTGAAGAAGAAAGACGGTACCTTCAGAATGTGTATTGACTACCGCGAACTCAACAAGGTGACCGTGAAGAATCGTTATCCTCTCCCACGCATTGATGACTTATTCGACCAGTTGCAAGGGTCGAGTTTTTACTCAAAGATTGACCTGAGGTCAGGCTACCATCAACTGAGAGTCCGAGACGATGATATCTCTAAGACAACATTCAGGACTCGGTATGGGCATTACGAGTTCCTGGTTATGCCCTTTGGATTAACGAATGCACCTGCGGTTTTCATGGATCTCATGAATAGAGTGTGCAAGTCTTACCTGTATAAGTTTGTCATTATATTCATCAATGACATCCTGATCTATTCTAAGAGTCAGGAGGAACACGAACGACACCTGAGGCTTATTCTGGAACTCCTTTGAACAGAGCAGTTGTATGCCAAATTCTCAAAATGTGACTTCTGGCTTCGCGAAGTCCATGTTCTAGGCCACGTGGTAAACAAGGATGGGATTCATGTGGATCCATCCAAGGTTGACTTGATCAAGAACTGGCCTGCACCCCGTACACCAACAGAAATCCGCCAATTCTTGGGTTTGGCAGGATACTACAGAAGGTTCATCAAGGATTTCTCCAAGATTGCGCAACCTCTCACCTCACTAACTCAGAAGGGTGTCACCTATCGTTGGGGTGATGCACAGGAATCCGCATTTCAGCACTTGAAAGACAGACTTTGTAGCGCGCCTATCCTCTCATTGCCTGAAGGCACAGATGATTTTGTGGTTTATTGAGACGCTTCCATCCAAGGACTTGGTTGCGTGTTGATGCAACGTGACAAGGTCGTTGCCTACGCATCGCGCCAACTTAAGGTTCACGAAAGGGACTACACTACGCACGACTTGGAATTGGGAGCAGTTGTTTTCGCACTTAAGATATGGAGACATTACCTGTACGGTACCAAGTGCACCATTTACACCGATCACAGGAGTCTCGAGCATATCTTCAAGCAAAAGGAGTTAAACATGCGACAACGCTGATGGGTCGAGCTCTTGAACGATTATGAATGCGCTATCAAATACCATCCGGGCAAGGCCAATGTTGTGGCCGACGCCCTCAGTCGAAAGGATACTACACCTAAGCGTGTGTGTGCGTTACAACTTACCATCCAATCTAGTCTTCCTACTCAGTTACGAGATACTCAGGTTGAAGCATTGAAAGCAGAAAACATCAGGGCTGAGTCCCTGCGAGGGTCAAGGAAACGGCTAGAACAAAAGGAAAACGGTGCTTATTACATAATAGGGCGTATTTAGGTTCCACTCTATGGTAATCTACGTGAGCTTGTGATGGATGAGGCACACAAGTCTCGTTATTCAGTACATCCTGGTTCGGATAAGATGTACCACGATCTCAAGACTACGTATTGGTGGCCTAGTATGAAAGCCAACATAGCAACCTACGTCAGTAAATGTTTGACTTGTGCGAGAGTCAAGATTGAATATCAAAAACCATCAGGCCTAGTCCAACAACCAGAGATCACGACATGGAAATGGGAGCAAATTTCCATGGATTTCGTTACTGGCCTGCCTAGATCTCAACGCGGAAATGACACTATTTGGGTGACAGTGGATCGATTAACTAAGTCTGCACACTTCTTGGCTATCAAGGAAACCGACAAGTTTTCCACTCTAGCAGACATCTACCTAAAGGAAGTAGAATCAAGGCACGGAGTGCCAACCTCCATCATTTCTGATCGTGACTCACGTTTTACATCTGAACTGTGGCAAGCTATGCACAAGTCCTTTGGTTCTCGATTAGACATGAGCATGACATATCATCCACAAACGGATGGGCAATCTGAACGCACCATCCAAACCCTTGAAGACATGCTTAGGGCATGTGTAATCGACTTTCGTAATGGCTGGGAAAAACACCACCCGTTAGTGGAGTTTTCGTATAATAATAGCTACCACACCAGTATCCAGGCCGCTCCATTTGAGGCATTGTACGGACATAAATGCCGATCACCTCTTTGTTGGGCAGAAGTTGGTGACAGCCAAATCACAGGCCCAGAACTTGTGGTAGACACGACTGAGAAGATTGCTCAGATACGACAACGAATGGCGGCAGCTCGTGACCGTCAGAAAAGCTATGCTGATAAGCGAAGGAAACCACTCGAGTTCCAGGTTGGGGATCGGGTGCTACTCAAAGTCTCACCTTGGAAAGGTGTAGTTCGTTTTGGTAAACGAGGCAAACTCAATCCGCGTTATGTCGGACCATTCGAAATCATAGAGAAAATTGGCAAAGTCACTTACAAGTTGAATCTACCTGAAGAACTCAGCGGAGTTCACAACGTATTCCACGTGTCAAATATGAAAAAGTGTATGTCAGATGAGACCCTCATAGTTCCTCTCAAGGAGCTCACTATTGACGACCAGCTGCGATTCGTCGAGGAACCAGTAGAGATTACTGATCGAGATGTTAAGGTTCTCAAGCGCACCAGAATACCTCTTGTTCGAGTTCGTTGGAACTCCCGTCGTGGCCCAGAGTATACCTGGGAACGGGAAGACCAAATGAAACTCAAGTATCCCAAGTTGTTTAAGAAAAGTGCAACCACTACTGAGGCAGAAGCTACTGAAGAATTTCGGGATGAAATTCCAAACCAACGGGGGGATGATGTGACACCCCAGGAAAACCACGCTACTTAACTAGCTTCCTCAGTAAACACGTGCTAAATTTCGGGACGAAATTTTCTTAACAGGGGGAGAATGTGACAACCCTCAAAATTTCATGTATCCGTACGATTTATTAATGTTAATTAAAGTGCTTGATGACTGTGCTGAATTACTTAACTGCTTTCTGATTACTGTGTCATACTTACATGTGCTTTTTAACATACTAGTCTTGTGCAGAAAATTGACTAAATGGTCCTGTATGCTTTCCTAAGTGTTGGGAATTAAACGTGTTACAAAAAGATACATAAAAGACACTATACGAAATAACTTAGCACTTTAACGAACCGGTATCTAACCGAACAACCGGACATTACCCGGAACACTAAAATATTGCAAAAAGTATTGTTTTTATTTTTCTGAGCTAGTTATGGTCCCCGAGCACTTTAACGCATTACATAAAGCATGTAACACTCTAACACAAGACTTAACACCTATAACCTTCCACTAAATCACATCTTACCAAATAAATTTCATTTAACCCCCCCCCCCCCCCCCTTGCAAGTAATCGGCTCACATAGGCCCCACCACAAAGATTTGGTGTAATCTTCATAAGTTCCCATGCAATCCTCCAAATCTTGCATTGGGATTTAGTTTGATTTGTTATGTACTTCACCAACACATGGACCAAGGGTTCATAGAGATTATAGTTATAAGAATACTTACACTTCTCATCTTCTTCATGACACCACTACATCTCTCCCTCCTCTAAAGCTCACGGCCGAAACACCCCCTTACACTCTCACCATTTTCGATTTCCTTCCATCCATTCCAAGCTTCATTCAAGGTGCACAAAGGTGATTAACGAAGCTCGGTGCTCACGGAACTTGAAGGACCTCAACCACAAGCTTTTATCCACTTGATTTTCGATCTTGTTCTTCCCTAGCTTTAAGCTAGTTGTAAGATTTCTTTAAACTCTTGTTTACTTCATGTTTTTAGTTGTTCATAGATATATATTGATGAAACATATGAACACTAAAAGACTTGAATCTTTAATCATGAAACATAAGCTTAAAGAAGATGAGACATGATCAAACAAGATGAAATAATGTTAGTATGAAGTTGTTTTGATTATGTTGTTGATTACTTGATGATTGCTTGTTAATGTTGATGTTGATCATAACATAGAACTTGCTAGATTATGATTAAAAACATGGTTTAGCAAGTTAGGAGATGATTATGTGCCTACATGAAATAATCATCTTCTAGTCTAAACATGAACTTGAAAGAAAGATGTTTTTCTTGAAAAATAATAAACCAAATGAGCTAGTGATCTTGTAGATCTAAAACTTGTGAGTGATTTTCCTAAATAAACCAAATTTAAAAGACGGTTTTTGAAAGATCATGATCCTTACACTATTTTGGAAATAAAGTAAGTATATGGATACTAGTGACACATGAAAATGTTGAAAATTAATATTTTTGTAAAATATGTTCACAAGTTGTGAACATCTAAAAATCCCGAGAATGAGATTTTAAATAAAGTAGACACACTTTGGAGGGTAACTAAACCCACTAAACGCCTCACCAAGTTACTACGCGTTTTTTCAAAACATCAAGTTCATGTTGTATATTAAATGGAATGGCTTTGCACTTGGTAAGTGTAATATTGTTAGTGACTTCTTGTTGATTGATTTGAATGATGTTTCTAAAAGAAAATGATATGCTTGTTAGCATGGACACCTCCATTTACAAAGGAAACTATGGCAAAATTTTCTAAAAATTCCAACACTTAGAAATTATTTTTCTAACAAGTGTTCGCAAATACGTTTTAACTTTGTTTTTCAAAATAAACTTCGCCATGAGTTTTGTTACAAAAATACAAAGTATCGGAGGTTGATTTTTACAAGAAAAATGGATAAATATATATTTAGAATATATATTTTATACTAGAACACTTGTGTGGATACTTGTTTATCTTGTGAGATAGTTATATTATTTGAGGGTAAATTAATATAACTTAACAAGATACCTTGACATTAGAATTGTGTGGTACGTGATAGAAGTAATGAGTAGATAAATCGTACGTAGGATACGTGTTATGCATGCACGAAAAACTGATTGTTATCTGTACCTTATTAGGACGTGCTTGATTTCTGATTATTAGAGTAACTAATCTAACCGAGCAAACCAAGGTGAGTTCACACACTTTCTAAGGCATGGGATTCCCGGTGGTTGGGAATGGGTTAAGGAATTAAAATGGAATCTACGTATCCTCCTTGGGTAGGATATGTACCGCCATCCTCCATGGGTAGGATGCCAATATTAATCTTGCGTATTCTCCTTGGGTAGAATACGTACGTACGTTCGTCCTCCTTGGGTAGGACAACAACCTTAAAAGTTACTAGACAAAACTCTATCATTAAGTCCCTCATTTTATATCGACTTAATCTCCGAGGCCAATGGCGAGCGGGTCATTAGTTAATAGAACTATTAGGTTTAACAAACCTCACACCGTGCCAGTCGGACCGGCGTGTACTAATGGACTATGGAAAACTGTCAATGATGATAGACATTGACGTAGGGCACAACTTACTTTCGTTAGTAGTCGATATGGTAACGGTCTAGTGGTTCACATGGGGAAGCCCCCACTGATTATGGATATGGTTTGGGTAATAAAGAAGGAACTGGTTAAACATATTTTCAACTATGGGGTAACCCCCCACGGCAAGTAAGCCAGCAAAAGACAAACCATGTTTTCGGTACCAACTTAAAACTAAACAACCAACTGTGAACTCACTCAACTTTGTTGTTGACTCATTGTTACATGCCTTACAGGTCGTTAGATGCTTATGGAGCTTGCACAAGGAGGAGGTCGTTGTGGGATATGGACTGTTATGTTCCGTGCTTAACATTTGAACTTTATGGACTTATTGAACTTATGTTTTGGGTTTTACGTTTAATGCTTCCGCTGTTTAATTTGAACTTGGTTAAGTAGCTTTTGGTCACCAATTGTATTGTGGTTGGTTTTATTTACTTAATTACGTTGTTCAATATGATTGGTGGCTCGATCCTGTCATGTCACGCCTCCAAGCGGTGATACTCCGCAGGGTGGATTTTGGGGGGGGGGGGTGACAAGGTTACCTTGAATTGTGTTTCCTCCAGATGAATCTCCCTGTCCATTACGTCTAGTACTGCTTGGTCCTCGACTGTGTTCAGTACAGTTCGCCTCATATTGGGCGATAGCTTCGGAGATCCTTTCTTCCAGTAGGGAATTCAGTTCTTCAGCAGTCCTCGGAAGTAGAGGAGGAGGAGGTTGATCAGAATCCTGATTGTTCACAGCTCTCCTAGGTGCCATGTTCTGTCAGAACACAACACAACCGGGTTAGACATCTGTTTGATATCAACATACGAGATAGTGGTAGTATATATACACATGCATATACCTACATAAGTAACATCAAACAATCCGCCAAACATATAAATCAACTCATACAGCAACGGGTACGCATAAACAGATAAATATTGATGTGTCACAAGATATTTCACCGAGTCTTTATACATATCAGGACAACTTGTTACATCATTGTTTGCGAAGAAAACAAAATGCATAAGGGTTACATCACACCATAGTACAAGTTTAATATATATAAGAGACAAATATCTCTCTCCACATCGGCAGTTCTTGTCTTCAAGTTGTACACAAGCTTGGTTGCAGTCTTCATACCCAAAATACTACTCCATCAAGGTACCTCCAAAGGAAAACTAATAGGATGGGGGAAAGGGTGGGGATGAAGGGAAGATCAAACTATGAAGATGAGTCACTTCATCCTCAAGCTCATGAATTTGACGGGTGAGGGAGCTGATCTGAGCAGGAGTGTGGGAACACGGGTAAGAGTGGATGGCACCACAGGCATAGTGTCATCATCATCACCAGTCGGTTAAACTCTCAGCCGA
The DNA here is from genome assembly GCA_030545235.1 of Helianthus tuberosus. Lineage (NCBI taxonomy): Eukaryota > Viridiplantae > Streptophyta > Magnoliopsida > Asterales > Asteraceae > Helianthus > Helianthus tuberosus. The sequence continues at coordinate 136,194,493 of CM060363.1, forward strand.
GCAGCAAAAATGGCCGAAGATATCACTGAATCGAAGGAATCGGCATCAGACTCGAGGTTAGAATCGGAAGGGGCATCGGTAACGAACACTACAGGAGAGACTACACCATACTCCAGGTCATCTATGAGTGACCAGTCCTCAACAGGGATGACAGCAAAAGGAACAGCATGGATGGGAATAGGTTCAACGAGATCTCCACCATCTGGATGTCCTACGATCTGCTGGCCAAGAAGAGGTAAAGGTAAGGCTAAGACATCGTCGGGATCATCATCGTCGGTTATCATCTCAGGGTCGGCCTCGAAGTTAGGGATGTAGGGGTAGAGGTGTTCACGTCCGGCCTTCTCCTGTGCTGAAGAAATCTCATCGTCGGAGACAATCATCATCGGGTCACTTCCTTCAGATAGGCCACTGCTTTCAGACGAAGACACGTGTACCTGTGATATTATATTCATGGTACATATATATATATATATATATATATATATATATATATATTATTACTTAATTAATATACAAATAATTATACACATTGTTGCAAGTATTTCTCAGTCAAAGACAAGTGCTACTCCAGTGCACCCTAAGTCTCGTAGTGTCTTTTGAAAACAGTTTCAGGTAGTGGATGTCGCTGGAAGTTTTATGCAATGAAAACTTTTGAAAAATTGTTTTCATGAGAGGATCCTAAAGATTGTAGTCTAGACTCGAGAAGGAATCCTGGTTCACTATAATCGCAGCTCTAATACCAATCTGTCACACCCCTTTCTAAGGCGGAAGCACGTGGTGTGATCCTGAAAGGTTCTCATTGCATACGAATGGTAAACATACTACATGCTCATAAAATAAATCCAAATGCCATTAACATTACATAACTAAAGGCATAACATAGGTTAAGTGTTTACATCACAAGACAGCATATTGTCTGAAAAGTTTACAACTTTATTTAAAGACAAACATAAAGGTTTTGATTCTTATATCCCACGCAAGATGGAATATAGTAACCAAATCACACAAAAACAGGCATCAGAGTCTTGACAAGACATGACTAAAACAAAAGCGACATCTTGGAGCAAGAGTAAGACCGCGCGCACATCCACTTTAGTTACCTGAAATTCATGTAAGTTTTTTAAAAATCGTCAACATAATGTTGGTGTGAATTCATGCAGTTTTTGTATTGAATGTTTATATACTTGAATGAAAACATGGTATGCAATTTGTATGAAATAAGTATTTCTGCAAATATAAGGAATACGAGATCGCTAATGGTTAGCTATGCCATTAACATATGTCACGATATAGGAAGCCACCAAACCTAGGCATTTTTTGTCGAGATAGACTGAGACACAAAAGCACTCATTGGTAGAAGTAGGCCAAGAGTGGGGTTGCCTGAAACCCATTAGATCTAACCCTTCTATTCCGCGGTCTAAATGTATACGTTGACTAATGGTGCTTATGGTACCCTATTCGTCACGTGATCTATGTGTCATTCCTTAGTTTTTGTCCAAAAATATATTTTTAAGTTCATAACTTGTCCAAGTTAAATAATATATTAAGAAATATATTTTCATGTATTTGCCCATGTATTTCCTTATGAGGAATTTTGTTTACTTGTATACTTAGGTATTTTCATGTATTTGTATGTGTATTTTGTACTCATACTCCTTGAGAGTATTTAGTGTATTTTCAAGTTCCTAATACACTACTACATATAATACACACAATATACACTTAACACAAAATTTGGTGATCAATAAATATATATATTTTCCTTAAAAATATACATACTTAATATCAATTTTTATCTTGAAGAAATCATCATTTCTTAACTTGAAATTTACACAAAAATTAGGGAAAACTTGGTAAATATTTTTAGGTGAATTTTTAGGGAATAAGTTTCACCAAAACTTATATTTTTCTAAGTGTCAAAATTTTATAAAAATTTTGACATAGTTTCCCCTAAAAATGGAGGTTTCCCATGTTTTCAAAACATGTGTTTATTTTCTTTTCAATTATCAAAACAATTTTCCAACAATAATCACCAACAACATATACAAATCTCTTCATATGAAACATCATGGTGAACTTGTTTCTTGTTAAAAATGTGTAGTCTTCTAGATCTACACTTAACATATTATGATCTTTCAAAAATAAGTGTTCTTGTGGTTTCTAAACAAACTTTTGTAAGACTTTATTTTATTAACCAGCTTATTTATGAGTTTAATGGTTTCAAAGTTTGTAAATCAAGTTCTAAAAACCACTTTTATGTTTATTAGAAAGATCATTATGTTTAACATCATGTTTCACCATGGATCTTTCAAGATCCATGCTTAATAACTTTAGATCCTTCATAAACAAGCTTTATGTTAAACTTTTAACAAACGTTCCATGAGTTTTAGTTTCAAAAATTAGTTCTACACACACTTTATTACTTCAAAGTTACAAGATTATGCATTGAAATTCTTACTTCAAGCTCACATCATGCTTCATATGTTCATCTTCAAGTTTAACCATGGATCCTTCAAGATCCATGCTTAAACTTGGTAGATCTAAGCTTTAACATACTAGATCTAAACATAAACACAAGATATAACATCAACAACATCAATACATACACTAAAATTTCATGTAATCACTTATTTTCTTCACGAATATGTTAGATCTTTTCATTTTTAACATTAGAAGTTAAGTTGTTTAGATGGTGAAACTTGTACATAACATAAACATGACTTAAATTAGTGATCAAGAAGCTTACTACTAGCTCTAATGGCTAGGGAAGTGACACAAAAATAAAGATGATGAACAAGGAAGAAAATAGGTGGTTAAAGACTCCACAAAGAGGTCCTTCAAGTTCCTACACCTCAATCCTTCTTAGATGGTCTCCATACACCTTGTAGTGGCCTTGGAATGGATGTATGATGATCAAAACTGAGGGTGTATGGTGGTGGAGGTGAGGTCGAGAGCAAGGGAGAGGAGAAGGAGGTGTTTGGGGTGTTAGATGGTGATGAATGATGTAATGTTAATAGTTTAGGATTTATAAAGATCTTCCATATCTTCCTTATGGGATATTACTAGAATATTCCCCAAATAAAATCTAATATAATCAAATAAAATCAACTAAAATATTTATGTGGGACCCTTGTCCCAACCGTCCAAGGAGAAGGGGGGGTAAAGTGTAATTTTTTGAGACGTTGAAGGTTTAAAGTGCAAACGGTAAGGTTTAAGTATGTTTAAGTGTGTTTAGGGGCTTTTTATGATTTTTAAGGTGTTCTAGCATCAATACTAGTTTAATATCATAAAAACATTACTTCTAGTCAAATTTTGATGTCCCTGTTATTGTCCAGTTGTTCAGTTCGTTACGGTTCGTTAAAGTGCTGAATTGCGCAGTTTCACTAGGTATAAAGCACTTTTTGTGGCAATTTTAATTCCCGACACTTTGTAAGTCATTTTGGACAACAAGACAAAAATTCTTCATGATATTAATGTGCTTAAAAGCTGATTATAGCTGAATTGTTGTTGAATTATGCTGATTTCAGTATTTTAGATAAGTTTCGGGTGTTTTTTAGTGCATAGTTTAGGTTCCGGAAAGTTTATATGTTAACCCTTGTATCCACACTTGGGTTTTAATGTATTTTAGATGTTGGACCTACTCCTAGGCCCTAATTCTATTGTCTGATTGTTTTCTGCAAAACTGCTGACACAGTGTGTCTTACTGGTGAGCTTTCTAGTCTTTCTGACGCAATGCTTAAAGAAATGCATAAAGCAATATTTAAAGTATAAAACGTGCATGAATTCATATGTATAGCATGTAATCAGACAATGTTGACATTTAAGCACATAATTGCAGAATATGCAGGTTCCATTTTGGTTTCTTAACCCATTCCCAAACCACCGGGAATCCCATGCCTTGTAGAATGTGTGAACTCACCTTAGGTTAGCTCGGCAGATACACGAAAAGGTTACTTGAGCTATATGTGGTCAACCACATCCAGTTAGAAGGTAGAACAAGGATGATCCAAACAAGAAAATCTTCGAGGAAGAGGGATGTGGCCATCGGCTTCGAGAGAGAGAGAGGGAGAGGGAGAGAGAGAGATTTAGGGTTTGCTAAACTTTATGTGTTTTGGTGAAGTGTAGGATTTATACTAACACCCTAGGTGTTATTCGAACTAAGAGAGTGGGTCGAACCCTTCATGGGTTGCCCCTGGGTTTCGAGTACAAAGAGTGTGGCCTGAATGGGCTTGTACGATTGGGCTAGTGTTGTGCGACTACATTATATACTTACATTACACATATTCACATAACATGTAACATTTATTCATTAAAACCGACATATCAATTAGTCACAAAGAGTTTACACACGTCACATTAAACATAAAGATAGGTTCTGAAATACGAGTTGTCACACACAAGCTCTGCTCTCATTCTTTTAAACTTCAATACCTCATCTGAATCCACTGTTTTGACTTTCTTCCAATTAGGTTGAGTTGGCTTTACCAGAGGATCATTGTTTATTTTTGTGATTCTATCGATATGAGTTTTTCTCTTACGTGTGGAGATGATTTCTGGTGAAGGAGAATGTTTTGGTAGTAAAGATGAATGTATGGGAAATCTTTGTAACGTTGGAGATGGTTGGATTGTGGTTGGTGTAGTGAAAATGATCATGGCAGATGTTTGAGAAACTTCTGCTGAAACAACCGGTGTCTTAGCAGCTGTTTGGTAAACATCTGCTGATACTTTTGTGTTCCCAGCATCTATTGACAAAATGGGTGATGATGGTGTGGAAGGTATTTTCTCCTTATTTTGTGGTGGTTTTTTTGGAGAAGGATGGGATTTAGGTTGAGCAGGGGATACAATTTCTGTAGGATTAGCTTTTGAATCTGGTGGCAACTTTCTCAGTGAATCTTTCTCCCCCTTTTTGGCATCATTATCCTCATTATCATCTTTCTCAAAGATTGATGTAGAGGTGGAGCCAATAAGTTCCAACAGATGTTCCTTAATGTTCATAATGTCTGCTTGTGTGTCTTTATACCTGGCATCAACCAAATTTCTGATAAATTCCAAACTGAAATTGCGGTTACTTTCAGCCAAATTCCTCTGAGCTTGAAAGATGGGTTGCATAGAATTCCTAAGCTCATTGGCAATTTCCTGTCTGGTAGGTTGACTTTTAAAAAGCTCTATCATCTGCTTAATCAATTCTTTCATTTCAGCAACATCTGTTTCAATGGTAGACACTCTAACCATCAAATCCTTATAAGTTAATTCATCACCTACTTTAATAGGTTCATCTGAATTCCCACCTGTAGTGGTTGTATTGTTTTGATAATAGGAGAAGTCTCCATATCATCAGAAACAGATGCCCCTTTTTCTTCATTCTGGGGACTTCCCACTGAAGTAGAGATTACAGTTGTAATCTCATCAGTAGCTGCCTTCAAGGGAGTCTTAATGATGTAACCACTGTCCAACCGATCACCAATGGGTTCAACAGTTGTAGTGGCTGCACCACTTGAACTACCACCAAGAGTTTCATAATACTCAACGGGGATAACCTCCTCAACTGTTTGTAGGATAGGAGATTGAATTGGTTCAGACACAGTCATTTTTTGCGATCTACTCTCAGTAATGTGTGCATTAGAGGAACTGTTTTCTTTCTGAAATTCAATTGCTTCAAACAGAGGTAATATTGTTGATGGAACTTGAGTCAAGGGTTGTGGTGTAGAAAGAGTGATTGCCCTGGGAGAGGGACTTTTAAACACACTTTCATATGAAAGGTCTACTTCATGTTGTGATGTCCCTATAGATACAACATGATCCTTTTGTGAGGATACATGAGGAGTTTGGATGGGTTGAGATCTTTCCAACAACTGTGAAGAAGTAGCAGCAGTGGTTTCTAGTGACATTTGTGTTGTCACTGCATTAACCTCTGGGATCTCATCTTCCAGAGGAACTTTCTTTTGTTTGGTTTTGATGGGCTTTTTGGATGTGACAGCTTCTTTTTGCATTTTCCTGGTGTGTGTTTCACAACACCGGTTGTGGTGTCATGATCACCAGGAGCAGTTCGCTCAACAACAGAAGTTTGAGCAACTGATGCGGACGCATCTAAAACAGGCTCATCCCCCTTTGTTTCAGTTGTTGAAACTTTTGACTCTTTATCCATAAGTTTAGTAAAAGTTTTACTTGTAAGACTATTTATTTGAAAAGTTACACCTTGTTCAAAATCTGTTTGTGACACTTGTTATAACAACCCTCATAATTTTTTCGACACCCAAATATATTTTAAAATATCCCAATATGTTCCAAAACACACCCCATACGTGAAAACGGGCCCCAAATACATTAAATATTATTAAAATAATTAAAAATCTGATTTTTTGGTTTTTAGGTAGGCCACGTAAAGGACCTTTAACCCTTACGCGGTCCGCGTCAACTTAAAACCTGGCACAGCCCGGTGCGGCCACGTGGCCCAACACCCGGCGGGTCTAGTCGCTGACCCAGCTAAGCTACAACGTTGACCAGGTCTAACGCGGACCGCGTAGACCCTTGTTAACACTTACGCGGGCCGCGTAAAAACTGAAGTGAGGCCCTATATAAAGGAGCCATCGGATCTCAGTCGAAATCGTTCAAAAAATCGTTTCTTTATCTCAAAATCTGAATAGTAGGCTTATTATACGGGTATTATACCCCCCTAAATAGCGAATTTCTGCTCCGTTGTAAGTATTATAACCCCTGGATACGTATTAGATACGCTGCCCGATTGATCTAGGGTTCCGTAACGTCTGTCGTGGTTCTGCCCGACGTAGTCATTGGAATGCCGTCTCGGGGAGGGTATTACTAATGTTAAAATGGGTTATTAAACTAACACGTGTGCATTTGTGTAAATTATAGATTGTCACCAGGAAACCCTTACGGAAAATCTAAGACGACACTGTGAGTTGATCCACTTTTTGTTAACTGTTTTTACAAAACCTCATTTAATTAATTATATATTAAGCAGTTATTGAGTATTTGTAAGAATACAATTATCATGAGTATGTTGGGGTTTTGTATACAAAATTTGTTACCACCTGGTCAAGGAGTAACATTTCCACAAGTCGGGTCTGACAGTACCATGGATGTTAATTGATATGTCTTGGAAACAAATATAATTGCGGGATCGCCCTCAATACTGTACAATGGGATTTTTATTTAAACTTGATTATACTGGGATTCACTCACCAGTATTTCCTACTGACAAATGTTTTTAAAACACGTTTTAGGTAACAAACTGTGAAAGCCAAATAGAAGCCAGCTGGACAGCACCGAAGGCTTGGAAAAGTGGCAATAAAGTTACCTAAAATAAAATAGATGTTTTTATTAAATAAAATAGGATTTATTCCTATGGAAACGTGTGTACTATGAACTTGGGTTTTATCCCATATGTTTAATGTTATGAAAATGTGGTATTTTACTCTAATCAAATATTTCCTAACTACGGTCCTGATGAAAAATTCCGCTGCCAAATTAGACAATACGTGATACCACCGAAACTGGCTTGCGGCTGCCCGTCCCCGGGGATCAGGGATCGGGGGTTGCGACAGAAGGTGGTATCAGAGCTAAGCCACTGATTCAGCCACAGAAGTGTTCTCCTAACATCAAAAGTTAAATTGTTAGGAAATAAAATTACGGAAATACGTGCATTATTGTATTTAATTGTTATGTTGTCACGGCCCCCGTCCCGGTTTTACACGGTCCAGGAGCCCCGAGACAGAAACTCGTGGTATTTATTAATTGAGTTGAAAGCGGAAGATTTAACAGGATCTTTTAAAACTTGAAATGCCCGATTATTTTATTTCATAATTCGGGATAAAACCCGTAATTTACAATAGAGGAATTTCACAAGGAAATTCCCTGATTTACAAAACATGTTTATTTGTTCAACTGAGCCACTACTTCAAGCTTTTGTTAGTGCTCCGTAGCACTTTTCCTTGGTTCACAGTAGTCACCTGAAACATGTTTTGAAAATATTTTATCAGCGGGGAAATACTTGCGAGTCACTCAAGTTTAATAAAACGACACATAGTTATAAATTATAGCATAAGAGCGATTACAATGGCTTCTATCTTATTTTTATCTGGCGCCGTGTCACCTCCTGGTGACGATGGTCATACCACTATTGGGTCATTTCACCCAAGTAGTGATGATTATCACTGTTAGGATTTATTAGCCTAACCGTGAGAAATTTAGTAATGTGCACACTACCCCACTAGCCAGTGATTCAAGATAACAACGACTTAATTCTTGTAATTATAGGTTTTGAAAATGATTGGAGTATTGTAAAATAATGTTGAAAAAAAGAGAATGACTCACATTGCAGATTTAAATGGGCAGAGTTTAGCCTACTGATAAGCCTGATAACCTAATTTAACAATGCACACGAACTAGGTTAGTAACTAATACAGCATTTACGATAACTCGCGAGATTAAAATCCTCATAACGAATGACAAAGTGCAATACTTAAACATCCATCGAATTCACGATGAATGACAAAGTATAGCCCTAATGTGGGCAGCACTTAGACATCCATTGGATTGATTTCAATCGATCGGACATTGAATCGTAGCAGCGATCGAGTTAATACCCTGTATCGTAGCAGCACCTCCCTAATGAAAATTGTGATTTCTAGCAGTATACTTTCGTTTTTGACTGAAATCTCGAGCACAGATGAACTGCTCATGGCCTAGCATTTTATAGCCGATTTTTGTGTTTTGCGCGGCCCGCGTAAGACAAATTTAACTTTACGTGGCCCGCGAGGGTCGTCTACTCGTAGATTAGGGCTAGCGTGTCATACCTAGGGCTGCCACATGGCTGCCACGTGGCCTGTTCGCTGCTCCGGAGTTTTGGTGAACTGTCGCGGCCCGCGTAACCTTCCTTTAAGGTTTACGCGGCCCGCGTGAAACCATAAAAATTTGTTTTTCTTGATTTTTGTTATGGATTAGGGTTTCAGGGGTCCGGGTTTTCACTTATGGGTCGTTTTGGGACATTTTGTTTGAAGTTCCTTACATATGTGTTATTTGACTATTTGTTAGTTTACAGTATGAGCGACCAAGGACCATTTGACGCGTACCGTCAATTGTCTGGTTCGCCTAGAAGCGAAGGCACCTCCTCTTCTCAGCCTGCCCTCTCAGGGTACTCTGGTGATACGGAAGAAGGAATCTTTGTGTTTAAGGCTCAGTCAGAAGAGCCATTTCCTCAGAAAGAGAGGGGATGGTTCAGTAGAGGGGCACACGAGCGTAGAAAACGTATGAAAAAGTTACAAGAACAAAGGGTACTAGCAGCAGCCAAGAGAGAAACCAATGCCTATGCCCAGGATATGATAAATAGGGGTATAGCCAACATCCACATCCTAGCAACCACTGCAGCTGACCCTAATCTGGAGCAAATAATAGCACCCCATCCACAACCACCAATCCCTGATCAACCGATGGAGATAGAAAACCCTGAAAACCAAGTAGAGATGCATGACTTCAATCCAGAAGAAATACCTAGGGTCCCAGCACCAAATCCCCTAGACCCAAATTACGACCCCTGGTAGGACGACGTTAGGGACTATGTGCAATGCTACCCGATACATGAAGACATGCCTATGCCAAACGTAGGAGCCTACCTAGGTTTGGATCCTTTAGATCCCTATTTCCACGATGAATACATTAGGGAGATTTTAGAAGATCCTTACCGATTCCAGGCACCTACACCCCCATATCAGGAACCCACACCCCAGATTCCTAACCCAGTCCTAGAACCTGCACCCCCAATGAGTGCAGAAAACATACAAGAACTTAGGACATTTGGCGAGGAATTTTTAGAGAGTAGTGAACAAATGAGACAGGTGGGAGAGCGACTCGTCTGGAAGTATGACGAGCGCGATATGGATTTCTGGATGAATCCATATCCGTAGATGTGTTGATGGGACGGTAATAGTGATAAAAAATTAAAAAAAAAATAATAAAACAAAATAAAATATGTGTGTACGGATGCCTACTATTATTAGTGTAAGTTTATTTCAGTCGGTATTGTAATTTTTATTTCAGTACTGGTGTGTAATAGACGCATAGTATATTAATAGAGTAAAGTCGCAATGATCGACGCTTTTGGCTAAAATGCGTGTCATGTGAATTACTATATTATTTTGTGATATTAATATGGGTAAATGTTTAAAATTCAGATGGCCGACGAAGGAAATCAAGGAAATCTGAATAATGATAACCAGAGTAACATTAACTTGGTTAATGAAAATCCAAGCATCAATAACAGTGGAAACCAAATGGATAATAGTGTCGTTCAACACATAGTGGCACAAGGAATTATAGATGCAATGCCATTTATTATTCAAACGGTTCAAGAAGCGAATAATAAAAGTAAACATAGCAGTAAGCAACCAATTGAACCAAAGCACAGCATAAACAATGGCCCTGTACTTCAAATGCCCATTCCCAAAAGAAGAAGAACCGTGTCTTACGGTTGTTTTTATAAAGAATTATGGTCCTGTAAACCGATAGAATTCTCGGGCAATGAAGAACCTATTGCAGCTCTACGCTGGATAGAAAAGAGTGAGGCTGTTCTGAAAATAAGTAAATGTGCGGAAAAGGACAAGATAATGTTTGCTTCCAATCTATTCAAGAATTCAGCCTTAGAATGGTGGAACAATATCCTTCAGTCTAGAGGAAGTGATAGGGTTTATAATATGGAATGGGAAGAATTTAAGAATATGGTAGAAAGGAAATTTTGCCCTCCTAATGAAAAGGAACAAATAGCAAACAAATTCCTAAATCTTAGGATGAATGGAGTGGATAGTAAGGGGTACACAAAGTTATTCTTTGAATATACCAGAATAGTACCAACCCTTGTATCACTAGAGCCAGCATTAATCTCCCGTTATATCTGGGGATTGATTGGAGAGATTAGGCATGTAGTCAAGGCAGCTAGACCTCAAACTATAGAAGAAGCTGTAGAATTAACAAACACCTTGACTGGTGAATTAGTACGTACACGAGAAGAAGACCAGAGGAAAAACCTAGCACAGAGGCTTACCCAGGACTTCCGTTATGGTAATTCCATTCGTAGGAATATAGGTTCTACCTCTGCACCATACTGCAAAGTCTGCAAAAAGAAGCATTCGGGAAAATGCTCCATTCCCTGCAATTTCTGCAAGATGCCAGGACACAAGGAAGAAGATTGCAGGAGGAAATCCAGTAATGGACTGTGTTTAAACTGTGGAGAAAAAGGTCATATCAGGCGAAACTGTCCAAAATTGGCTCCAGCTGTGAACAACAGGAACACTAAAAATGCTAGAGCATTTGTTCTGACTGCAGATGAAGCCAAGATGATTACAGACGTGATAGCTTGTACGTTTTTAGTTAATGATGTTTTTGCTAAAGTATTATTTGACTCTGGTGCAAACCAAAGTTTTATTAATACTTCATTTTGCAAACTTTTAAATCAGTCATTAACTAAACTACCACAAGAATGCCTAGTAGAGATAGCAAATGGAGAAACTGTTAGGATTTCTAAATTCTTGTAGGGAGCAAGAGTAGAAATTTTAAAGCAAAAGTATATTGCAAACCTGTATCACATGAATCTGGCAGGATTTGACGTCGTTTTAGGAATGGAATGGTTAATAGCCAATAAAGCCAGTATTTTATGTGATCAAAGGTCAATTCAAGTAAATTCACCAAAGGGTAAAAAGATCACAATTAAAGGAGATAAACCATCTAGATCCACAAAATTCATCTCTGTGATGAAAACTGCAAGTTATATAAGAAAAGGATCTATAGTGTATTTGATTTCTATAATCACTAACACTAAAGGAAAAGAACTAAAAGATATTCAAGTAGTGTCTCAGTTTTCAGATATATTTCCAGAAGAATTACCAGGACTACCACCAGATAGAGAAGTTGAATTCAGAATTCATCTACTACCAGGAACATCACCAATTGCCAAAGCACTTTACCGTTTGGCACCCGCCGAAATGCAGGAACTGAAGAAACAGTTAGATGAATTATTACAGAAGGGATTCATACAGCCAAGTTCGTCGCCATGGGGAGCGTCGATTTTATTCGTTAAAAAGAAGGACGGATCAATGCGTATGTGCATTGACTACCGTGAATTAAACAAGGTCACGATTAAGAACCGGTATCCATTACTGAGAATCGATGATCTGTTTGATCAACTGCAAGGAGCTTGATTTTTCTCTAAAATCGATTTAAGGTCAGAATATCATCAATTAAAGGTACAGGAAGAGGACATTCCTAAGACCGCATTCAGAACAAGGTATGGCCATTATGAATTTACTGTCATGCCATTTGGTTTAACCAATGCCCCAGCCGCATTTATGGACATGATGAACCGAATATGTAAGCCATATTTGGATAAATTCCTAATTGTCTTCATAGATGATATTCTAATTTATTCTAAGAATAAAGAGGATCATGCAAAGCATTTGCACGCACTTTTAAGTCTATTAAGAAAGGAAAAGCTTTATGCTAAGTTTTCAAAATGTGAATTTTGGTTAGAACAAGTACAGTTTCTTGGACATTTAGTCAATCATGAAGGAATTCATGTAGATCCAACAAAAATCGAGGCAATTACTAAATGGAAGACCCCTGAGTCACCAACCGAGGTTAGAAGTTTCTTAGGATTAGCCGGTTACTATAGAAGATTTATTCGAGATTTTTCTAGAATAGCTATTCCTTTAACTAAGTTAACCTGTAAATCCATTAAGTTTGAATGGGGACCAAAACAAGAAGAAGCATTTAGAATTCTTAAGCATAGATTAACCCATACCCCCATACTAGCATTACCAGAAGGAACTGAAGACTTCGTAGTCTATTGTGACGCTTCTAAACTAGGTTATGGATGTGTGTTGATGCAACGCCAAAAGGTTATAGCTTATGCATCTAGACAACTAAAGAATCATGAAGAGAATTATTCAACCCACGATTTAGAACTAGGAGCAATAATTTTTGCTTTAAAAATTTGGAGACATTACCTTTATGGTAGTAAGTTTACCATATTCACTGATCATAAAAGTTTAAGATATGTTTTTGGGCAAAAGGAATTGAATATGGGACAAAGACGCTAGATGGAATTGCTTAGGGATTATGATTGTGATATCCAGTATCATGAAGGAAAAGCAAATGTAGTTGCTGATGCTTTAAGCCGAAAGTATCACGAAAAGCCAAATAGGGTACGTTCTCTTAAATTAAATTTGCAAGTAGATTTAAATAATCAGATAAGAGAAGCATAAGAATCAGTAATCAAGGATGATACTGAAAAATTAAAAGGAATGATTAAGGAATTAGAACAAGGAACATATGGAATTTGGAGATTCCATAAGAAGAGAATGTGGATACCCAAATTAGGAAACCTACGTCATCATATATTAGAATAAGCCCATAAGTCTAAGTATACGATGCACCCAGGAAGTGATAAAATGTACCAGGATTTAAGAAAGAATTTCTGGTGGATAGGATTGAAAAAGGACATAGCAGCCTATGTTTCTAAATGTTTAACTTGTTCACAAGTTAAAGCTGAACATCATAAACCCTCAGGTTTGTTGCAACAATTAGAAATGCCAGTGTGGAAATGGGAATTAATAACAATGGATTTTGTTACTAAATTACCTAAAACAAGGAAAGGTAATGATACAATCTGGGTGATTGTAGATAGACTAACCAAGTCAGCTCATTTCCTACCAATGAAAGGAACTTTCAGTATGGAACAGTTAGCTAAATTATATGTAAACGAAATAGTTTCATTACATGAAATACCTTTATCAATTGTTTCTGATAGGGATAGCCGATTTACCTCTCATTTTTGGTCAAGTTTCCAAAAAGCAATGGGAACCAAGTTAAATCTAAGCACAACTTATCATCCTCAAATGGACGGACAAAGCGAAAGAACAATTCAGACAATGGAAGACATACTTAGAGCTTGTGTAATTGATTTCGGAGGTAATTGGGACGATCACTTACCTTTAATAGAATTTTCTTATAATAATAGTTATCACAAAAGTATCAACGCTGCACCATTCGAAGCACTTTATGGATGAAAGTGCCGAACCCCAGTCTGTTGGGCAGAAATTGGGGAAAAGCAACTATATGGACCTGAGAAAGTACAAGAAACAACCAACAAGATTATTCAAGTCAATGAACGACTAAAAACAGCACGTGATCGACAGAAAATCTATGCTGATAACCGACGCAAACCATTGGAATTTCAAGTAGGAGACAAAGTATTATTGAAGGTCTCTCCTTGGAAAGGAGTAGTAAGATTCATCAAAAGAGGAACGTTAAGTCCCAGGTATTTTGGACCCTTTGATATTATTAAAAGAATAGGACCTGTAGCCTATTAGCTACAACTACCAGAGGAAATGGCAGGAATACATGATGTGTTTCATGTATCTAATCTCAAGAAATGCCTAGCTGATGAATCACTAATGGTACCTCTTAAGGATATAGAGGTAAATGAACAACTCAAGTTTGTAGAAAGGCCTCTACAGATCGAAGATAGGAAAGTCAAGAACCTCAAACACAAGAAATTAGTTATGGTCAAAGTAAAGTGGGACTCCAAAAGAGGACCTGAGTACACATGGGAGCTTAAATCTGAAATGCAAAGGAAATATCCACACATGTTCCAGTAGATCTCGAGGACGAGCTCTAAAACAAGGTGGGGAGGATATAACAACCCTCATAATTTTTCCGACACCGTAATATATTTTAAAATATCCCAATATGTTCCAAAATACACCCCATACGTGAAAACGGGCCCCAAATACATTAAATATTATTAAAATAATTAAAAATATAATTTTTTGGTTTTTAGGCGGGCTGCGTAAAGGACCTTTAACCCTTACGCTGGCCGCGTCAACTTAAAATCTGGCGCAGCCCGGTGCGGCCACGTGGCCCAACACCCGGCAGGTCTAGTTGCTGACCCAGCTAAGCTACAACGTTTACCAGGTCTAACGCAGGCCGCGTAGACCCTTGTTAACACTTACGCGGGCCGCGTAAAAACTGAAGTGAGGCCCTATATAAAGGAGCCATCGGATCTCAGTCGAAATCGTTCAAAAAATCCTTTCTTTCTCTCAAAATCTGAATAGTAGGCTTATTATACGGGTAATATACCCCCCTAAATAGTGAAGTTCTGCTCAGTTGTAAGTATTATAACCCCTGGATACGTATTAGATACGGTGCCCGATTGATCTCGGGTTCCGTAACGGCTGTCGTGGTTCTGTCCGACGTAGTCGTTGGAATACCGTCTCGGGGAGGGTATTACTAATGTTAAAATGGGTTATTATTCTAACACGTGTGCATTTGTGTAAATTATAGATTGTCACCATGAAACCCTTACGGAAAATCTAAGACAGCAATGTGAGTTGATCCACTTTTTGTTAATTGTTTTTACAAAACCTCATTTAATTAATTATATATTAAGCAGTTATTGAGTATTTGTAAGAATACAATTATCATGAGTATGTTGAGGTTTTGTATACAAAATTTGTTACCACCTGGTGAAGGAGTAACATTTCCACAAGTCAGGTCTGACAGTACCATGGATGTTAATTGATATGTCTTGGAAACAAATATAATTGCGGGATCGCCCTCAATACTGTACAATGGGATTTTTATTTAAACTTGATTAAACTGGGATTCACTCACTAGTACTTCCCACTGACAAATGTTTTTAAAACGCGTTTCAGGTAACAAACTGTGAAAGCCAAATAGAAGCCAGTTGGATAGCACTGAAGGCTTGGAAAAGTGGCAATAAAATTACCTAAAATAAAATAGATGTTTTTGTTAAATAAAATAGGATTTATTCCTATGGAAACGTGTGTACTATGAACTTGGGTTTTATCCCATATGTTTAATGTTATGAAAATGTGGTATTTTACTCTGATCAAATATTTCCTAACTACGGTCCTGATGAAAAATTTCGCTGCCAAATTAGACAATAAGTTATACCACCAAAACTGGCTCGCGGCTGCCCGTCCCCGGGGATCAGGGATCGGGGGTTGCGACACTTGTTTTCGTAGGTAATAGCTTTAGAAGTCTTGGATACAACATAAAAGCATTACTACGAACACCTTTTTTCAATTTTTTCACATTTTTCACATTATTCAACAAATCAGAAAACAATGCTTGTGATAAATTATAATCAGATTTTGTTAAAATAGCATAACCCAAATACTGAATGTTCAAAGGTATCTCATTAAATGTGGTGGTCTTGGCTGAGAGACAAGTTAAAAGAGTATGAAACAAAAATTTCATTGGCGGAGGGAAGTTTCGTTTGTAGATATTAACTTCCTTTAATTGTGCATCATACCCTCTTTCAATGAACTCTGTATGAAGTTTAAGTTTTTCAAAGTTGTTCTTACCTCCCAAGTCGTCCAATGTAAATGTAGTGGAAATTGTAAAGGGAGAAATTCGTACCACACTTTCCCCGACCTTAGATGTGATGGCAACTGGATTATTATCTTTAGCCTCTATTTCAGCATTAAACCAAAATTGTCGGAGTGTTTCTGTATGAACCAGAGCATCAACAATAAGAATTGATTTGTATTTCGATGACGTTAAAAGGTCAATTATTGAGTGATAGCTGGTATTTTTGCTGGTTTTCTCGAAGATGGGGAGGTAGTTGTGAGGGTTTTTTTATATTCAGAGATATGATCGGAAAAGAAGGTGATTTGAGGATGAAACATAGTTTAAGTTGGAGGGTTTTTAATATGTTGGAAACTGTTTTTGAGAATTTTGAATTCGAGACTGCAGTGGTAGAACCTTGATTTAGGGATGAAACAGCTTTTATATAGAGAGAAGAAGCGAATGCTGGTGTGGCAGTAGTTACAAATATTTGATGGCTAAGATCTGTCCATGTCAGAACCTCTCTTGCGACAACCGATGACAGTTGTTTGGAAACCTCTGTGGGTCATTGGGAACAGTGTGAGTCAAACAGTCATTAGATAAACATTAATTATGAGAACAGATGATAACTTTCAGCAGTTGTTTTATTTTTAGCTAACATCTGTCCATGTCAGAACCTCTGTTGTCATAATGGATGACAGTCAGCAGTATAGTAAATCAACAGTCATTAGGATAAACAGAAATTATGACAACAGACGGTACCCTTTAACAGTGGATGTATTTTTAGGAAAGCAGAAGTTTCAAAAACAGTTTTTTTTTTCAATCGGTGTAACTCAACAGTGGTAAGTCTAACATCTGTTATTAGCCCAACCACTGTTAGTATCAAATCCTCTGTTAAGCATTTTAAGATTGAATATCATTTGTTGTTCGTTAACATCTGTTGACCCATAGCAGACCTTTGCATCTTCGGACATTTATTCATCAGCAGATGCTCTCTTTTGTCAGACTTTAGCTACAACACACCTTTTATAACACAAAAATATACTGTAAATTCTTCCAAAAAACTGTTGTTGATAAACAAAATTATATAATAATACTTATAGCAGAGGCTGTCCAACAATATTTATTCATCATTAGCCCAACCACTGTTAGTATCAAATCCTCTGTTAAGAATTTTAAAATTGAATATCATCTGTTGTTCGTTAACATCTGTTGACCCATAGCAGACCTTTGCATCTTCAGACATTTATTCATCAGCAGATGTTCTCTTTTGTTAGACTTTAGCTACAACGCACATTTTATAACACCAAAATATACCGTAAATTCTTCCAAAAAACTGTTATTGATAAACAAAATTATATAATAATACTTATAGCAGACGTTATATAATAATACTTATTCATCATTAGCCCAACCACTGTTAGTATCAAATCCTCTGTTAAGCATTTTAAGATTGAATATCATCTGTTGTTCGTTAACATCTGTTGACCCATAGCAGACCTTTGCATCTTCAGACATTTATTCATCAGCAGATGCTCTCTTTTGTCAAACTTTAGTCAACAGTGGTAAATCAACAGTCGTTAGAATACACAGTTGTTTCATCATTAGCAGAAGTTCTCTTTTACCAAACTTTAACTACAACAGACCTTTTACAACTCCAAATATTGACTCTCTGTAATTTGCAGGAGCACATATTCTTCAAAAAACTGCTATCAATGATCAGATTCTAAACATTTGTTTTATCTTTGCACTCATCTGTTCACCATCAAACCAACCCTTGATACTATTAAACCTCTGTTGACTTACCAAACAGATGTTCAGACATAATTCAACATCAACATAATCTGTTCACCATCAAACCAACCATTGACACTATTAAACCTCTGTTGACTTACCAAAGAGATGTTCAGACACAATTCAACATCAACATAATCTAAATCTTACTCAAACACTAAATAAGTAAAACTAAAACACAACATAGATTCATAAAATTAAAATTTATTCATTTATTCATGACATTAAAACTAAAACTCCAATAATTACATCACATACTGAACAAAATTAAAGTTCAAATCTAACAATAACAGCAAGAATTAAGAAACTTTAGCTTCAACTCCATCGATTGCTGAACCTCTCGATGTATGTCATTCAGCATCGCCATGAACTCCACGTCTCTATCACCGCACTCTATATTACTGACAACACAAAGCTCATGAACGGAAGTTGAAGGCATCAGCATAAGATCTCTGGAAACCTGCTCTCTAGTGAGCAAGCCAACTTGCAATCCATCAAAACATCTCTTCAACTCTTGAAGAGTAGCCCTATCTTCATACACCTGTTCCTCGATTTGCCTGACAAAACGCTGCTTTAAATCATCTGATTTTGCATTTGTGAATGACGCCATTTGAATAAACTATATTATTCGACTTTCCTGAAAGTATGATATCTTCGTAGGAAAACGTGATGAAAAAACAGGTGAAGTGACTATGAGTTTATATACTGAAATTTGTAATTATGAAAACGTGTACATTTAATATAAACATATTAATGTATATTTCAAAACATCAATCTTTTAATGCAAAAGCCTTTTCAATCCCCAACTTTCATGAGAAAACTATAAAATTAAATACCAAGAAACCCAAGGGACAAAATTTCAAAGTTCAAAGAACAAAAGCAAATTATCACAATTACAATTAACCTCTTGATTTACCATGTAGACGCATTTTTAAACTCTATAAAACACCGATGATTACTTTTGATTTAAAACATCAACAAATTGTCCTACAAATCACTTTCTGTCAAAAATTGTTCCAAATCCGAAAACCAACATAAAATCTACATGGCAAACTTCAGCTTCTACCACTAGTCAGACACCAGCTATGTTAAAACACAGTTCTCCATGTGGTCACTCAAATAACAAAGAACAGACGAAGAACTAAACAGGAAAGTCAACATAATAAATGACACTAATTACAACAAAACCTGGAACAGCATAGCATTGCTCGATGAAGTCCTCCACTCTCCTCCATCAGAGTTCCAGAAGAATGCAAAAGAGTTTCTGACACAACTTCTAAAACAGGATCAGAAAATCTACAACATGCTAACTGACCTGAAATTCAAAAGAGAGCATGAAATCACATGGAAAAAAGGTCAGAGTCTACGAAATCCTAGCAAGTGTTAACTCTAGCGTGTAATACTTTATAAATATTTCATTAAATTTCTATTTTTCTATGTAGTAGTTCATTTTAATAATATATACATGCATCTTAACATAATCTAAAATGTCAGTGTAAATAAAAACTCTCAACATCATCAACAATTAATCAAAATAAGAAACAAACCTAAAATGCAAAGGTCTCTTCTCAACTGTTGTAGCACATCTGACTTTTCACGATATTGCACAAATCTATACTTTCTATAAAAGGAGAAAATCTTCCTGACGCAAGAAAACCTGACTTTCGATTTAACGAAAATCGAACAATGCAACTCTCCCATCAAAGAAGGTAGCACATGCAACTTTTCACGATGTTGCAACAATGATACTGCAATGTCGATATTGAAAGGTTGATGTGTGATGGGAAGCTTCGTTGAAACGATGATGTTGGAACAATGACACTGGAACAATAACATGTAAACATAATCAACAAACATTCGAACAAAGAAGTGTAATCGGAGATTAGCGGCTGAATCACGAGAAATTTGAATGTGGAGCCAGATTATTAACCCTTATTTATAGGATTATAATATATGGTTTGAATTTTGAATTTTGAATGTGGAGCCATAATTTTGAATCTCGACAGATGTTTATTGGGAATTGATGTTTAATTATAAAATGTTGAGGGCAGATGTTTAAACAAAAGTTTAAATGATATTTTATATTAGGCTATATGTGGGCAGACCTTTCCTCAGCAGACGTTTGGATTTTAAATGTGGGCCAACTTTGAATTTTAAAGTAATTTATATATTAGGCTTTATTATATAATAATGACATAAGAAAAGCATTGTTGGACAGCCTCTCCTGCTGACACATCAGCTTTTCTTATGTCATTGGGATTTCTTCTTTTATAGAAAGTATAGATAGATTATAGATAAATAAATTATGCACCCTGTTATTTTTTCCATCACTAATCTTTTAATATAAATATTAAAATAATAAATAAATCCCGCACCCTTCAATTTTTTAAATGAGTTAAAATGATTTATTGGTTGCTAATTCCGTGGCCAATTAAAAAAAAAAAAAACTATGTATTACGTTAAGTAATTAAACATCTTTGCATACATCATATCGTATCCAAATCCGTATATATTCTTATCTAACAAGAATATATTCAGAACTCATGCATATTTTCAATATTCTATATCAATTTTATGTTATATCTTATTACATAAAAGGGTTGCAAAATTTATGGAGGTTGTATCTAATCTCAAATATACATAATAGTGTTGCAAAATATATGGAGGTTGTATCTAATCTCAAATATGCATGATTCAATTCTTAATTTGATTATACGTTCTAACTTGATCTAAGAATATAATATTATAGCTTTTGAAATTTTACATGTTAATTTACGTAATTCGCTTGATTGTATATGACTATGGTCTTTGGATGAAATTTCACATGCGATACAAGAAGTAAAAGACATTAAATTACATTTTACGTCCGATGATAGCTATTTGAGATATAAAATATAAGATCATGGTTCCTTGTATGTAAACTAACTAAAACATACATGAATTAACAAATAGTTATTTGTTTTTTTTTTCTTTTACTATTTTGTTTTCGTTTATTTGACCTTGAACAATATATATATAAGTATCCACTAAAATGAGAACCACCTCGAGTTGTAAGAACCGCGAGAACTTTTTGATCCGGGGTGAGGTGGACCAAATTTTTTTTTCAGAAACGTAGATGCATGTATAAAAACAACATTTGTAAAAAAAAATTCAAAAAAAAAAAAATCGTGGGTGTAGTTTTGAGCACCACATGTTTGTGTTTACGTGACCCGTAAATTTTCCGGCCAGATTTACGGGTCCCGTAAACACAAACTTGTGGCGCTCAAAACTACACACACGACATTTTTTTTTTTTGAAATTTTTTTTTACAAATGTTATTTTTATACATGCGTCTACGTTTATGAAAAACAAAATTTGGTCCACCGCGCCCCCTACGGTGTAGTTCTCACGGTTCTTACAACTCGAGATGGTTCTCATTTTAGCATTCCCCTATATATATATATATATAGTGGAGAGTTCAAATGAGAAGAATTTTTTTGTAAGAAGAAAAAAGAAGAAATTTCAACCAATAAGAATGCTTCATTTTACTTCATTTAATATTTGCATTTAATTTTAATATAAGGGTATATTGGTAAACTTACAAAAATCATTAATTTGTATTCTTCCCATTTAATAACTAACTAAATTAAATTTGTAACTTTTTTTCAAAATATATACTTTTTCCAAATTAAAAAACAACTTAATTTAAAGTGTAGAATAAATTACTAGTTGTGTAGGAGAAATTACGAGTTGTGTAGGATATATATTTCGAGGCGTGTAGGATAAATTTCGACTGTGTAGGATAAAATTCTATAATGTGTAGGGTATATGTAGGAAAAAATTAATATGTGTAGGTTTTGTAGATTATATATAGGATAATTAATGATTAGTTAACTAATTAATTAAAGAATTAAAAATTAATGATATGAGTTATAAATGAAATATTATTTTACTAATATGCCCTTTCTTCTTTTTCTTCTCAAATTAAATTTCTTCTCAAATGAACCTTCCCCTTTATATATATATATATATATATATATATATATATATATATATATATATATATATATATATATATATATATATATATATATATATAGGGGATGGTTAGATAGAAAACCCTATCTATATGAAAAACCTTAGAAAACCCAACCTCCCGACATTTTTTTTTTTTGAAAAAAATAACACATGTAATATACATGTTTTTAAGAGTTTTGGGCCAAAAAAATCAAAAAAGCGCCGAAGGGATCTTTTTAAAAAAAAAAAAAAAATTTCAGCAAATTCTGGCATTTTTGACTAACACATGTTAGGCGACCGAACATTGCTGAAATTTGTTTATTTTTTTTAAAAATATCCCTTCGGCGCTTTTTTGATTTTTTTGGCCCAAAACACTCTAAAACATGTATATAACATGTGTA
Organism: Helianthus tuberosus; assembly: GCA_030545235.1. Lineage (NCBI taxonomy): Eukaryota > Viridiplantae > Streptophyta > Magnoliopsida > Asterales > Asteraceae > Helianthus > Helianthus tuberosus. The sequence continues at coordinate 136,217,064 of CM060363.1, forward strand.
ATTTTTTTCAAAAAAAAAAAATGTCGGGAGGTTGGGTAAAAATGGGTTCCCTTTTGGGTTTCCAGAGTTTTCTAAGAATTTGAGGGTTTTTTATCTAGCATTATCCTATATATATATATATTTATTTACATGTAATTTTCAAGTTTTCACAGTTGACTTGTTTGCTATGGGCCAAGATTGTTGGTATCATTCAACATTTTTTTCAATACTAACTAGTAATAAGACATTCACGCTTTGCGGCGCGGGTACATTGCGAACGTCAAACAGATTAGTCCAAACGTTATGTGATGCATTAATCATATGAAAACACGTGTTTCGACGTATCCGATTGAACTCAATGCAGCATATAGCTGCATTGCGATTGGATCAAAATGTAGCGCTCATAACGTATTATATGCAACTTGATTAACTCGAATCTATGCCGTCAATTCAAAACGAATTATAAGTGACCTGATTCATATGTAGGAAACATAAAAAATAAAGCACGAAAGCGTGTACCAAATTTGCGTTGAAATATTAAATTGCAAAATTTAATAGTTGAGCGGTCGGTATAAAGCATATGTGCTAAAATGTAAATTACCAAAGTATAGTTAAATTGTAAGCTACAAAAGTAGGGATTAAAAAAAGGAAAATTTTATGTGCCAAAAATATAATTTACAAAATTATAAGCTAAAGTAAAAATCTTCAAAGTTAAAGGGGGCTTAAAAAAGGAAAATTTTAAGTGCCAAAAATATAGTTTATAAAATTATAAGCTAAAAGTAAAAAAAAAAAAACTTTAAAGTTTGAGGGTGGTTGTGGAAAACTCATGACTTAAAGTAACTTAGTAATAATAAGTTATAGGTGTGAACTTTTGTTACTTAAGTTAGATATATGGTTTACAATATTAAATACAATAATACAAAGTATACAACTTTCTTAAATCATCTTTAGAACGTGTATACATGATATAATTACTTTACATTGATATTAGATGGAATAACCCATAGTTTTCTAGACCATTATAGGCTTGTTAGAAATCCTTTAGGTATTACAAAAATTACTGTTCTTACACGTGTACATTGATTGCAGGAATAAAGTTGTAGCATCTTTGGACTTTGCATTTGATGATAAAATATTTAATTTTACGTATTTATGAATCGAATATTGTTATTTTATGTCTATAAAATACTAGAAACAGAATCTTTTATAGAAATAGATGTTTAGGCCTGCATGCCAAGAGTGCCACGTGGAACACCAGGGAAGCCACACGTCAACATGGTGTCTAATGGGAAACAAGGATAGAATGAGAACAGGCCAACGACTTAATGGACAACCAAACAAGAAAAGAAACCATCCCCTCATAAAGATGCCTCATGCCTTATCCTTTTATCTTTTAGGTCTTCCTTATTCTCACATACTCTACATCTTATTTTCACACATCCTATTGTATAAAGACCGTATACAATTATACGGTCCGTATAAAATGTTTTTTAATAGGAAAATGCGCAAAGAATATTTTTTTTATTTTATTATATACGGCTCGTATATAGTTATACGAGCCGTATACATGTGTATACGATTTGTAAAACGTATACGTTTCAATGGATTTATTTTTGTGGGGTTTTTGATGTTACCACATGTATACGGGCCGTATATGTAACAACTCTCATTAAAAAGTCCTAATTATTATTTTAATTGTCCAATAGGAAACCCTAATTGAGAAACCCAAGTGATTCTGAACAAACCCTAAAAATTTCAGAATAGTTGGAATTAGAATCAGGGCCCCTAAAACTTAAGGGGGGTAAAACCCTATTAACGATTATCCACATAAATAGCTGTCCAATTCGAATTTTAAGAAACTGTCGACTCATCAGGGCTAGATAGGTGACGAAGCAAGCCTACCCTACTTTGACATCTCAGGCGATACGCGGCACGTACCGCGGATTCTTCCGCGACTAGCGGGAGGTGCAAATTTTGGGTATAAATAGAAGGGCCTGGCACTTGCATTCTGTTGTTCGTTCGACGATCAAATTACAAATATACACTGAGTTATGCTCTGTTTACCACAATTAACATACACGGATCACTAATCGACGCCGCAAACAGGGTATTAACTCGATCGCTGCTACGATTCAATGTCCGATCGATCTAAACTATCCAATGGATGTTTAAGCGCTATCTGTTGATGCATATTTTGTGGACACGACTCGGCTCGGTTCAATTCGGCTCAGTTCGATTTGGTCTCGACTTGAAGACACGAAGATCAAGACAAAGCTGCTTGTGTCTGTACTTTGTCTGTATTTCGTCATGATTCAAAACGATGTCTTGTGTTAGTCTGATTTACGTCTTAGGTTTGTCTTTATGTGCGTTCGATGTAAGTTTGACCAAGTCAACCATCCTCCTGGTTTGACTTGACCAAACAGTTAGCACATGGTTGAAAGATGTTTGAGTCGAAGGATGGTCATCGAAGGATTACTTATATCCTTCGATGATGATAAGCTCGAAAGATATCCTTCGAAGGATGGACCACGAAAGATCACATCTTTCGTGGTACATGTTGATCCTTCGAGCTGTTTCTGGTCGACAGATGATCTTTCGATCAGTCTGTCTGATCCTTCGACCAGACGATCTGTTTCGGGTATAAATACCCGTGTGTTGTGTTCACTTCAGAGCGAGACACAAGAGGAAGACAGAGAGAGACAGGAGCATACACACACACTTTGAGAGTTTATAGAATACTTCTGTAAACATTGAGCTTGTAACCGGACCCTTCATTCGTATTAATACAAGTGGTGTTAATCGGTGAATCTTGCGTGTTGTGTTTGTGATTGGTCTCGAATAAAGTCTCGGTTGCATGCTAGCTTGGATTCCGCACTCGCTAGTGTGTTTGATATAACAAGGATAAGGTTTTATCTCATCCTCGGGGAGGGACCTACAAGTGGTATCAGAGCCTTGGCTCTTTTCCTTGTTAAAACCGAGTGTTTTAGAGTGTTTCGGGTTTTTGAAGTTTATATTTTCTGGAAATTTTTCTGTTTAAAACTTCGAAAATCATTGCATGTTGCTGAAAGTTGTTATAAAAACCTTGTTATTTATCATTTTCACATGTTAAAAGTTGGTTTTTATTAAACATTTTGGCCAAAACCCGTGTTCGGCAGTTGTCGGTTTACAGAAAATTCAAATTTTTCTGGGTTATCTTCATCATATATTCAAGTGTTCTTCAAGTGTTGCATATTTTGATCTTGTTTGATTATTTTCGAAAGATGTTTGTGCATTGGGAAGGGATAAGTGGTTAAAATTGTCAACCCAAATCTGATTTTGGCAGAAAGTAAGGTCTGAACATACCTTCTGCCGAAAGTCGCGCACCAACCCGTCACCTTTCTCACCAACCTGTCTACTTTGTGTCAGTTGTGTCAGTTGCTATCGAAGGATATCTTTCGACATCGAAAGATCATCTTACGATCAAGGAAGGCTCGATAGATAATCATCTTTCGACCCATCATTCGAAGTCCGAGACATATCCTTCGATCAAGGGAATCTTTTCGAAAGATAGTTATTCGAAAGATAAGGATATATATTCGAAAGATAAGGATCTGTCAATTTGTGAATCTTTCGAGTTAGTGAATCTTTCGAAACCATTGTTCGAGACTCAACAGTGATCTTTCGGACTCTGTTGATCCTTCGAACAAGTATTGATCTTTCGATCCTAATCTGTTTAAGCTTAACAGTTTGTGTTTTTCAGGACTTTCGATCAAGGATCCTTCGGTTGTTTGATTATCATTCGAAATTTTAATATAGTTTGTGAAAATTAATTATTTTAAATCAATTTTCACCTAATATATTAATTTTTATAAAATGGGAACAAACGATCAGTGGGATCCAACCGCGTGGACTCTAACATCTTCACGATCATCAGTTACACAACCTGAGCCAGAATTCGACAAATCTGCATGGATGCGAGCTATTGCCCCAACTCAAGCTGCAATGATTACTGCAAATCAATGGGCATTGGTCACAAATCAAAACAGCAGCATTCAATCTATGATGCAGAACGACAGTGAAACTGGTACAAGTACAAAACCGCCAAAACTAAATCACATCAATGATTGGGGATGGTGGAAAGAAAGGCTGAGAACTTATGTTCAGGGGCAAGGTCAAGATCTATGGATGTGTTTCTTCACTCCATTTGAAAACGAGTTGGAAGTTGCAGGATCAAATCCAGAAACTTACAGCACTCTGTCTGATGCAGATAAGAAGAAGTTTGAGTTAGAAAAGAAAGCATTCATGATTCTCACACAAGCTCTTAACAGAGACATTTACCACCAGTTTGTTTATTGCACTACTACTAAAAGCTTGTGGGATATGCTCACGTTACGATGTGAAGGAAATGCTCAATCAAGAAAGATCAAGCAAGATTTGCTGAAGAAAGAATTTGAAGGATTTACGTGTATGGAGAATGAGACTTTGGCAGATTTATCTACAAGGTTTCATCACTTGTTGAGCGAGATGTTTGCTTTTAAAGTCAATGCCACTCCACAAGAAATGACGAAGAGATTTGCTGAGAGCTTACCAGCAAAGTGGAGCAGTTATCTTGAGATTCTCAAGGAAAACGGTGTTTTAGACACAATCACCGTTTATGATTTAATTCAAAAACTGGAGAACAAGGATGTGGAAGAAAAACTGAAGGCAAAAAGAACACTAACTCCTCAAAGTCCAGAGATGTACTTTGGGATTGCAGGGGGTATCAGTGGAGAAAAACCAGCTTCTCAACACGCAAAGCTTCAAACAGCTTTCATCTCAAACACTGCACCTTCAACTACAGATCAGTTTGATCCTTCAGCATACTTGATGTATCCAAGACCAGATGTGAAACCGACAGCTCCTCAGCAGCAACAACCGCAACAGCAAGGGTTCTATGGAAGCTCTTCAAACTTTCAAGCCACTTCCAATCCAAACACAGTCAGATTAGACACTTCCAACTTTTCAAAAGTCAGTGTCGAAATAGCCAAGGAGCATATGGAGATGTTGAACACCTTGGTTAGTGCTTATTGTGGATTGATCGCAGGTCAGATTGGGAATATCAATCTAACCAATGAAGATTATCAGCAAGTGGATAGAGATGAGTTTGAAATGATGGATATTAAATGGGCTCTTGCTAGTGCAATTCGAAGAGCAAAGGAGTTTATGGAAAGGACCGGGAGAAACAACTTGGAAAGTAAGAAAGACACCAAGTATGGGTTCGACAAGCAAGCTGTAACATGCTTTAACTGTGGTGAACGAGGTCATTTCAAAAGGGAATGCACAAGACCAGCTCAGCATGGAAACCAAAATCCCTTCAGAAATCAAGGCAACCAGCAGAACCAGAACAGGAACAATGTTCGTACGTTGATACCTGTCAACAACCAAAGCCAACCAGGGTCATCAAATGCCAACCGGGGACTCGTGGTTCAAGTAGATGAAGGTTGTGATTGGTCGCTTCAGTTGGGAAATGATGGTGGAACAGCATGTTATGCTAAAGTGGTTGAGAAAGTAGTAGAACCCGCGTCTGCTGGTGAATCTTCAGAAGATGAAGATAGTTCGGGTTATAGTGGGAGCACAGATGGGGAATCACTTGATGTTGGTGATTTATCAGGTGATGCTTTAGATTTGAAGGTTGATGAACTTTTGGCTGAAGCTGAAGTATTATGCAAGAGAAGATCTATTCTATGCCAGAAATCTGCTGGAACTTCCGAGAAGCTTGCTAAGTTCTTCTCTGAAGATGGATCTTTTTCTTTCCATTCAGCCTTTACGGCTAATGTCGACAGTTCATCAAGTCAGGTATGTGTCGATGAACCCACTGTAGTTAATTGTGAAAATTGTGATAGGTTAAAGGTTGAATATGCCGAAAAGGAAAGTCAGTTTGAGATCACACACAAACACAATCAAGAATTGATTGTTGATCTTTCTAAAGCAACTGAAGCTAACTTGTTTTTAACCAGAAATGAAAAGGAATTTAAAGCAACAATTGCGTCATTAAAACATGATGTTTCTGAATTACAAAAGGCTGTTTTGAGAAAACAACATGCTAACAATGATCTAATTGACACAATTGAAAAACAAATGGTAGAGTTAGCAACAGCTCGATGTGAATGTGAGACAATTAAGCAGAAATTGGAAAGCTATTCCAATTCCCGCTATGTTTTGGATCACATTATTGATGTTCAGAAGAAAAAGGGGGATAGGAAGTGTAACGGATTCAAATCATGTCCTCCCCCAATGAATCACAATTACTCCAAATTGCCTGATGACGAGGATATGCCCCGTTTTGAACCTACTGTGCCACTCAATCTAGATGATTTTGCAGCAGGCCTCGGGTTCACAACTGGTACATCATCCTCGGGTCAATCAGAATCTGAGAATGTGACAGATTCAGATTCATCATGTGTTAAGGAACAGAGTCCTCCCACTGTTGAGGATACTGATTCTTCGGATGATGAATCTGATGAATCTGATGATGAGTCTGAAGTGATTGTGAATCAACAGTCTAACTCGGTTACAACAGATATTCCAATCGAGAATCACATCTTGTGTGATCCACCAGTGGAACCGAGTAAGACTGAAATGTCAAAAGAAATGGAGTCCCTTGTTTCTAGTTGTGAAGGGAATAACTTGTTGTACACGCTCAAAGGAGATGACAAGATCTACTCTAACAAAGATTTTCCAATTAAAAATGTAAATCAAGATTTAATTGAGCAAATTTTTGAAGGATGTATTGATAAGTTTTTGGGGAACAAAAGTGGCAAAGTTACCGTCACTCAATGTGATCCAATTCCGTCCGAACAAATTAGAAAACAATACGGAAACCAAAAACAACCAATTGAGCGAAAACAACAAGTCAACTCCGGAAAAGGTAAAGTACAGGGAAAGAAGGCTCAGAACAAGAATGTTCAAGCACCTAAAGTTCAGCAGCAAAAGGTGCAAAACAAAAGAGCTCCTGTTAAGAAAAGAGAACCGAAAGTGAACTTTGTTGGATCCAAGGGTACAGATAAACTTGAAACATTTCAGGATAAATCTAACATTGATTTTGTAAAACAAGTTAGAATTTTAAAACGAAATGATCAGAATAATTACACCCAACATACCAAAGGATGTGATTTAGGTCCAAGTACATCTAGATCACAAAGTTCATGGTCTGGTTCTCAGTCTGGTCATCAACATGTTTCTCCGAGGTTTGTAGAGCGGAGAATGTGTTTTGAGTGTGGCACAATTGGGCATATTGTAAGATACTGCCCATACCTGCAAAAGTTGAAGGCAAAGACGAGTGCTCCCCAAGAAACCAATTACCAAAAACGACCTGTTTCCCCGAAACAAGACCCGCGTGTCTTGAAAGAAAGGGAAAAGAAGTTGAAACAAAAGAATCAAAAGGTAATTGAGAAGGCCTTAAAATCAGAGGTCAAAGAAGAAAAACCTGTTCAAGCAAAATCTAAAACGGTAAAACCAGTAAATGCAAAAACAATTAATACAAATACTGGTAAAGGACAAACAGCTTGGAAACCAAAACAGGTAATTCAGTCGGGGGGAGCACCACAGGTTCTGTTTCCTAATCATCAAGTGATTGAAATCACTTTTATTGATGATCAAGGACGACCCAAGTCCACAAAGGCTTGGGTCCCACTCTCCGTCTAATCTTTGAATGAGTGTGTAGGATATTCCAGGAGGAACTTTCAATAGTCGTAAGATTGTTGATAGTGGAGTGTCCATGCACAAAATAGGCGACAGAAGAAATTGTTGCCTTTGATGGAGAGAAGAAAAGAAAAGGAAAAGAGAAACAGAATTGTCTGTTGAAAGAGTTTGAAAAGCTTCGACGGGTCCCCAGGATAGATTCAATCAAAATGTACGCACCTGCAGCACGTTTGAAGTTCAAAATCAACAAGATGAACGTGCAGTGTACATTTCTTCGCGGTGTGATTGAAGAAAATGTGTTTGTTGAACAAACCAACCGGGTGTGCGGATGCCTTGGCTTGGATTAAACAACCGCACACTACTTCTGAAAGAGAAAGACTAAAACCTTCGCTGGTGCAATGTGGAAGACCAGCCGGACCCAAAGGTTTATGATCTTGTTGCTGTCAAGAGACTTCTCAGTAGCTGCAAAGATTCGACTTTGAAATCCACACCGGGTGGATATCCAGTTTGGGAGAGTACTCAGATTCCTGGCAATGCACGAAGCAGTTGCAGGATACGGTTTTAAAATTTCTAATCTCTCCTTTACTTGTCGTTATTTAAGCTACTTTATAAATTGTTATCCTCTCGCAGCACTCTTTGGCCAGACAATGTTGTCATGGTCCGCACCGCAAACCAACATGCCAACTGATTTTTCCAAAATTCGCTAAATCATTTCTGATTAAAACTTAATTTTTGGTAAACGGCATTGAAGTAAAACATGAGTTAACCGACATCGGGAAATCGTTTTTGTAAATACCTTTGTGTTTTTAAATTTTATCTTAGTTTGTTGATTTTAGGGGGAGTAAATCCAAATTTTGAAAATCCAAAAACATCGAAAAATTTCAAAAGCACAAAAACAATAGAAAAACAAAAATGAGTTTCCTGGCGAGCAAAAGAGAAAATGATAGTACATCAGTGGTCTGTCCAAACCTCTTTAAACCTTAAATGAAAAATATGTTAAGCAGCTCTATATAAGATGTATTGGTAGGCTCACAATCATTTTAAAGTGTGCAGGGTGATATAAACTTAAATCGACTGAAGACTGGGTGGGAACCATTCATTGGCATATGGTCTTAGTACCGAAATTTCGTTTGATAGATTGCCGAGGTTCTGAGATATTCGGTCTTTATGCTGCTTATCATCTGGGTATCATGGTTGTATCTTTTACCGAAAAATAACGGGGACGCAAGTCTAGATCTTCCATGATACCATACATACGTGTACATATTGCATTCGACCTCAATAAGTGATCAACAATCACATGTCCAAACAAAATAAGTGATAAAATATCACATTTTTCCGGGAGTCAAGTTCGTCTCTCTGCTGTACGAAAGTACTGACCTGTTCACGGACTTGCTCCTGTGCCCTCATGCATCGAAAATCAAGTTCCTCATCAATAAGTGATTATATCACATAGGGCTTGTTTTCAAATCAAAATAAGTGAGAATCTCACATCCTATACGGTCAAACAGATGATAATCGGTATACTCACCGGTAAGATGAATCCTCGTGCATACCTTGATACGGGAATGTGTCGTGATGTGGATGAACACCGGTCGGTAAGTATAAATTATACCTTAACGTATCCCCTCGCCATGATTACAAATGATAAGCTGAGCTTAAGTGGACAACTATACCGATAATTGTTATAGGATGCTTATCTTAATGTTAACTAAAAGAACAACAAGAGCGTTTTGACATGACCGTACACTGATATGATTCTCTTACCCTCGAAACTCGCAAAAAGAATGTCTGTAGATATTTATTTACTGTTTTCAGTTTATGTATCTTTGTATATATTTATTTATTGTTTTCCGTCTTTGCATTTGAAAAATGAAAAATTCCAAAAAGATTTTAGGTGTGTTTTAATTTAAACTTTATAAAAGCCAAAAAGATTTTGCTTCTATTTATTTTTGATTGACTGATGTTGGAACTCGAGTCTATCCTACCCAAAATCCTGATTGTAAGCCGGAAAACAATTGCATCTTCATAAATGGTCGAAGTTAACACATTTTGAAAGTTAAAGGATTAAAATTGTACATTTTCTAAACTTTCAAACTGTTGTCGGTTGGTGATTGATTGAGATTTGATCTCATATGTGTCATTTGTTTAAATGTTAACTATATTCCAAGCGGTTGTTCTCATTATGCGTTTAGCTTTCTTGCATGTGCAGATGCTAAAGGTGAGGAGAACATGGTCGATGACAAGCTTTGGAATGAAGACACGAAGTGGAGGCACTCAAAAGATAAAGTGATCGAGTTGCCGCTGACACTTCATCAACACCACAAGGATCTGAAGAATTGACAAGTCAAAAGATTCACGAGCATGACTCAATGGAGAGTTCAATCTAAGGGGGAGTTTATTGACACACTTCCTAAACAAAAAGGGGAGTTTGTTGATACACTTTCTACTTACGACACGTGAAGACTTTGAAGATCCTCCGACGTGGAAGACATCGAAGTTGAATCTCACGAATAGCGTTGAACCTCACGAGTAGCGTCCAAGGGGGAGTTTGTTGATGCATATTTTGTGGACACGACTCGGCTCGGTTCAATTCGGCTCAGTTCGATTTGGTCTCGACTTGAAGACACGAAGATCAAGACAAAGCTGCTTGTGTCTGTACTTTGTCTGTATTTCGTCATGATTCAAAACGATGTCTTGTGTTAGTCTGATTTACGTCTTAGGTTTGTCTTTATGTGCGTTCGATGTAAGTTTGACCAAGTCAACCATCCTCCTGGTTTGACTTGACCAAACAGTTAGCACATGGTTGAAAGATGTTTGAGTCGAAGGATGGTCATCGAAGGATTACTTATATCCTTCGATGATGATAAGCTCGAAAGATATCCTTCGAAGGATGGACCACGAAAGATCACATCTTTCGTGGTACATGTTGATCCTTCGAGCTGTTTCTGGTCGACAGATGATCTTTCGATCAGTCTGTCTGATCCTTCGACCAGACGATCTGTTTCGGGTATAAATACCCGTGTGTTATGTTCACTTCAGAGCGAGACACAAGAGGAAGACAGAGAGAGACAGGAGCATACACACACACTTTGAGAGTTTATAGAATACTTCTGTAAACATTGAGCTTGTAACCGGACCCTTCATTCGTATTAATACAAGTGGTGTTAATCGGTGAATCTTGCGTGTTGTGTTTGTGATTGGTCTCGAATAAAGTCTCGGTTGCATGCTAGTTTGGATTCCGCACTCGCTAGTGTGTTTGATATAACAAGGATAAGGTTTTATCTCATCCTCGGGGAGGGACCTACACTATCCTTTGTCATTAGTTGTGATTCCGACAGGATGTTGAGTACCACCCGAATTGGGGGAAAACTCTGTCCTTCGTTGTGAATCCGATGGATGTTTAAGTGATTGCACTTTGTCATTCGTTGTGAGGGTTTTAATCTCGTGAGTTATCGTAAATGTTGTATTAGTTACTTACCTAGTTCGTGTGCACTAGGTTACAAGACTAATCAATAGGCTAAAGCTCTGCATGTATAAATCTGTAATATATCAAGGCTTATCTGTAGACTAAAACTTTGCCCGTATGAATCTGCATGCTTATAATGTGAGTCATTCTCTTTTTATCAAATCTATTTACAAAAGCATGTTTATTTCAAAGTTATAATTACGGGGATTAAGTCTTTGTAATCACCAAGTTACAGCCGGTATGTGGGGTTTTGTATACATTACTTGATAATCGTCACCATTGGGGCAGCCAATGGGGGATATGACCATAGTCACAGATCCGGTCGAGTGACAAATACCGTGGGTAGTTGGTTTGATATCAGAAACATTGTAATCGCTCTTAATACTGTAATTTATAACACTGTTTTCTAGTTATACTTTGCAGTGATTAAGTCTTTGCCAATCTTTAAGAAGCAAATACTCTTAATGTTGTAAATTATAACAAATATGTTTTAAATAAAATGAATGAACTCACTCAGTATTTCCCGCTGACAAAACCTTTTTAAAACGCGTTTTAGGTAATTACAGTAGATTGGAGTAAGAGATGGATACGGCACTGAAAGGCATCAAGAAGTGGCTTATTTTATTAATTAAATCAAATTAAGAAATATTTTTTATGTAATCAAATTTATCTTTATTAAAGCTACCATTGTAAAACATGGGTTTATTCCATCTATTTAATAAATAAAATCCGGTGTTTTCTAAACTCTGATATTTTCCTAACTCACGGTCCTGATGAAATTTCCGCTGCAACGTTTTCAAAATAATCACCGGTACCACTGGGCTGTTCACGACTCCCGATTCCGTCCAGGGTGGGTCGGGGGCCGTGACAGAAGGTGGTATCAGAGCCACGGATTTAAGCCTCTAGGTGTTGTGATAATAATACCTAAGTTTGTATAAAAGAGTTAGGAGATTGTTATTAACTGGTAGCACACATGATAGCATTTAGACTTGAACTTAAGAAAAGATGCCTTAGTATCAGCTTCGAGATAAGCTACGTACTTGTGTAAATAAAATATGATGGGTTTTGATATACCATAAGAATGGTAATTAGAATATTGCAAGATATGATAAATAAGCAAGAATTAATAGTAATTATTGCTTATTGATATTAATTGGTCTAGAATAAGATATGTTACGGGAAATACAAGTTTCCTTGATTCTGGATAAAAACTCTAATAAAAGAGGCACTTTTGAAAAGATACTATTTATGGGAAATAGAAAATTTTCTCCGGCAAGACTGGGTATGGTGTAGCAGACTCTCCAGTTTGTCCGGATATATTGAGGTTACCTCTCCGGCGCGAACCGGATAAGACGGGGTATATAATATGTCAAACAAGTGACAAGATTTCCCTAAATAGTATCATGACCAGATATCTGATTGGTTTTTGGAAATATGAATTTGTTAAATACATTAATTTGATAGATGATATGTTTATTTCAGCATGTGAAATATGTGATTATATAGATATGTATATCTATAAGAAATTCCAAAAAGTCAAATAGGAATAAAGCACAAGCATATGTGTCTAGATTTCTTTATTAGGAATCTCTTTTCCGATATCAAACATTATTTCGTTTGATCATCTGTCTCGTAGCTAGTGTGATAAAATAAACAATGGAAACCCTTTAAGTTGGAATGCCATCAAAAGTATAAAGAATTTCCAATGCGTTACCATAAACTATTAACACAAGTAAGAAACATGTAAAGTTGTGATAATATATAAGAAAACACATGAAAATTTAATTATAAGTCCACAGAAGTTAAAGTATATCATACACAACTTTCGAGGCAAGACCTTTGGAAAATATAAATTAGGCACGATGACACCAATGCTAATTCTGTCAGTAGAAGAACTACTAAATCAAAAAGAAGCACTTTGCCAAGTGATCCTATAAACGACATGAATATCGCTGAGGTACGTTGGAACAAAATTTTACAACCATCGGTGCACAGTTTAATCAGAGTCATAATTATTATTCCTGAAAAAGGAGTCACATACCTTTGTAAATTCCCTATTTCATTTTATTCAACATTCCCTGGTAATGTTACTTAATAACGGTTATCACCCAAAATTCCAGATAAAGCTCTTAAATTTCTTTCATTGAAATTCTGAATTCTGCATATAAAGAGTTGACTTTCGTATTTCTACATTCCCCTAATAGTTATCATACCATGAGAATTTCTTTCATAGTAGCGAATATTGATCTATTTCATTTCTTGGTAAATTCATACATTACACATGCACTGTTTGTTGCGTATGTGATTCGTTTGAATTATAAAGACCACTGGAGGGCTTCATTCCGATTTGTTATTTTATCCAAATTCAAATATCATTCCACTCTTTGTACTGTGAACCGCATTATTGCAAAACAATAAACTCCTTGATATTGAGTCAATGAATTTCTTGAAAAAGTTAATTTTCTTTGGCATACATAGTTTCTATAGTGACCATGTCCGAACTCTCTTATTAAAACTTGTTTTGTTTAAATCAAAGTTCAAATTATTTAACTCGCTCACATTACATATTCATTTCAAGATTCCATATGATGGATGAAAGCTATCATATTCAAAATAGTCCCAACAAGTACTTCATTTGTTTTGAACCATAATCAGCTTGTTTAGTCTTTGACTTCATTGAATCATTTCTTTGATCACGATCACCTTGTACTGACGTTTTCACAAAATTTAAAGCTTGCACTAATCTCGTTTATATATATCATATACGGATTTAATTAATTATATATTTATAAAAGCCATCTTAACACAAATTGTGTGTTAAGATAATAATACACAAATTCTTGTCATATTTCAGTATATCTTTTAAACATCAATCTAGTCTTTCGTGATAATTATTGCTTTAACATCTTCAATTGAAAAAAAAACATTATATAAAATTTATTTTATATACTTACATAAGTGATTACCTAATTTACAAAATAATATTACTATATTCTTATTAAACCATGGAGGTGAAGAATTTATATTTTTATGTTTAAGTTATACTCTCATTTAAGTGTATATAATTATTACTAATATCAGTTTTATTATTATTAATACAATATTAATAGTAATAGTGTTAGTATTATTTTAAAATACTAGGGTTATTGTCAAAGACAGATATTGAATAGCCTAGCCTTAGTTAGGCATGGATTGGCCACCTATGCTTAAACAAGGCAGCACTAACCAATATCCACCATGATAATGACTAGTTAATATATATAAATTAAGTTATCATACTTAATTAGTAAATTTTAATTATATGTAGAAATATTTTACATATACTTTATACTGTAAAGAGAAGTCATATTTTCATAAAACAATACAAGAATTAGAGGGACGAATAAAATTATATAATTGTCTATCACATGTTTTGTGGTAACTATGTACCGTAAACGCTTTGGCAAGAAAATAACAAAATAAGAATAATATGATAGTCATCAATTATGTTGGGTTAGGCAAACATTATAATATATAAGAATAATCTTCGTTTTCATTTATTTACAATATTTGTAAATACATTCACAGCGTTATATGGTTTCAAAATGAAAATAAGTAATCACATAAAATCAACCCATTAAGTGTTATATATTTACAAAATATTTTTACAAATACTTTTGGACAATAAATATTTTTAGACCTTTATTTATAACTTTCATGTAACGTGATAAATAAAAGTGATTTCTTTTACAAAATAATAATACTAAAATATTTTGTAAATGTAATAACTTCATTACGGTGTTTTGTAATATATATTACATAATAAATATAAGTTATTTTACATAGTATAATAAAATACTAAAATAATATTTATTTAAAAGTGGTGACCATTTACATATAGTAAAAATGTGTAACAAATAATATATATTACATAATATTTGATATATGATTCAGACATGGACACAAATAATATATATTACAATTGCTTTACAAATATAATATAATGGTTGGTCATGTCAAAACAACTTGTTCTTATTATATTTCAATCTCTAGGACATAGTATGAACCCTAAAAGTGCACTATCACAATTAAAACAACTTGGAACTTTAAACAAATGATACACTAACTTTATTATCTTATGGTGTATTTTTGCAATTCATTCATCTCAAAACTTTGATTTTCTCATATCATAATTTAATATTTGACAAATCATTTTTCATGCTTTTATTTCATTTGGAACCTGTCAATTCTAAGTCTTCCTCAATTGCCAATCAAAGTAAACTTCCTTTTTACAAAGAATTTTATTGATTTTAAAAGTCCTTCACATTCATTTTAAATATCTATCTTTTGGCTTGAACCTAGTCACTTTGGAAAATATATCATTTCATTTCATTCATTTGTCATCGATTTCTTGAACTAATTCAGTTAAACCATTGAATCCTACTTAAGATACAACTTGTATTCACAAAATTCGATATTTTAAATTTTGTGTCATCTACCTTAATATTATTTTATTTAACTAAAAGGTGACCTAAATCTAAAAGAAATATCATAACCTAAATACACTTGGGAGCTGGAATCTGAGATGAAGAAAAAGTATTCCTACTTATTCCAGTAAATCTCGAGGACGAGATTTTTATTAAGGTGGGGAGAATGTAACAACTCTCATTAAAAAGTCCTAATTATTATTTTAATTGTCCAATAGGAAACCCTAATTGAGAAACCCAAGTGATTCTGAACAAACCCTAAAAATTTCAGAATAGTTGGAATTAGAATCAGGGCCCCTAAAACTTAAGGGGGGTAAAACCCTATTAACGATTATCCACATAAATAGCTGTCCAATTCGAATTTTAAGAAACTGTCGACTCATCAGGGCTAGATAGGTGACGAAGCAAGCCTACCCTACTTTGACATCTCAGGCGATACGCGGCACGTACCGCGGATTCTTCCGCGACTAGCGGGAGGTGCAAATTTTGGCTATAAATAGAAGGGCCTGGCACTTGCATTCTGTTGTTCGCTCGACGATCAAATTACAAATATACACTGAGTTATGCTCTGTTTACCACAATTAACACACACGGATCACTAATCGACGCCGCAAACAGGGTATTAACTCGATCGCTGCTACGATTCAATGTCCGATCGATCTAAACTATCCAATGGATGTTTAAGCGCTATCCTTTGTCATTAGTTGTGATTCCGACAGGATGTTGAGTACCACCCGAATTGGGGGAAAACTCTGTCCTTCGTTGTGAATCCGATGGATGTTTAAGTGATTGCACTTTGTCATTCGTTGTGAGGGTTTTAATCTCGTGATTTATCGTAAATGTTGTATTAGTTACTTACCTAGTTCGTGTGCACTAGGTTACAAGACTAATCAATAGGCTAAAGCTCTGCCTGTATAAATCTGCAATATATCAAGGCTTATCTGTAGACTAAAACTTTGCCCGTGTGAATCTGCATGCTTATAATGTGAGTCATTCTCTTTTTATCAAATCTATTTACAAAAGCATGTTTATTTCAAAGTTATAATTACGGGGATTAAGTCTTTGTAATCACCAAGTTACAGCCGGTATGTGGGGTTTTGTATACATTACTTGATAATCGTCACCATTGGGGCAGCCAATGGGGGATATGACCATAGTCACAGATCCGGTCGAGTGACAAATACCGTGGGTAGTTGGTTTGATATCAGAAACATTGTAATCGCTCTTAATACTGTAATTTATAACACTGTTTTCTAGTTATACTTTGCAGTGATTAAGTCTTTGCCAATCTTTAAGAAGCAAATACTCTTAATGCTGTAAATTATAACAAATATGTTTTAAATAAAATGAATGAACTCACTCAGTATTTCCCGCTGACAAAACCTTTTTAAAACGCGTTTCAGGTAATTATAGTAGATTGGAGTAAGAGATGGATACGGCACTGAAAGGCATCAAGAAGTGGCTTATTTTATTAATTAAATCAAATTAAGAAATATTTTTTATGTAATCAAATTTATCTTTATTAAAGCTACCATTGTAAAACATGGGTTTATTCCATCTATTTAATAAATAAAATCCGGTGTTTTCTAAACTCTGATATTTTCCTAACTCACGGTCCTGATGAAATTTCCGCTGCAACGTTTTCAAAATAATCACCGGTACCACTGGGCTATTCACGACTCCCGATTCCGTCCAGGGTGGGTCGGGGGCCGTGACAGTATAACTATATACGGGCCGTATATAATGGTGTTTTTTTCAAGTATCACGTTTTTCCCGTAAAAACACAATCATTCTAGGGTTTCTAAACTCTTCATCTCCTTTAACAATGTCGATAAACGTTGATCGGAACACGCCGCTTAATCGGAGCACAGGTAGAGTAACTTTATCGATCAGTCCGTTGATGGAAACCTTAGCGATCGTAGAGATCTTCGTGTTGGTTATTTATTGATTCCGATTAACTACCAAGGGTGATTATGGATTTGTTACAGAAACCACTAGCAGAGGAACCCGACACGTCTTCTATGATCTGAAACATTCCAAATAACTAGCAGAAGAAACCGACACAAATAAGTTCTCCACAGTTTGTTATTCAGATCTCTATTCGGTCATCTTTCCAAACTACAACACATGATAACTTTAAACTTTATATTCTGTGATTTGACCAGGAAATGATTGGAGGTGATTGCTACTTTTAATAAACGGATTGTTGGACTTCTTGTTCCAAATTCACGCCTAAATTCATCTTTTTTACTATTTTCTTCGATTTCAACAAATCTTTTCATTTTTCTTCAATTTCTAGAACATTCTCCGTAACATGAAGACGTGTCGTGTTCTTCTACTAGTGGTATTTTAATGAAGTATTGAAGATTGAATGTGCAAACCGCAACCGTTTTTTACTACGGAAACGGTGGCTGTGCGAAATACAAACCGCAACCGTTTTTTACTACGAAACGGTGGCTATGCGAAATACAAACCGCAACCGTTTTTTAGTACGGAAACGGTGGCTATGCGAAATACAAACCACAATCGTTTGTGACTATGGGAAACACAAGTTTTCTTTTCGAGCTTGATAGATGTCTGTTATCTCAGTTGAGGCGTGCATTGTTTAAAATGCAGCTGTAGTACCGGGATCACTGGACCAGACACATGTCACATAGTTTGTCAGTGAACAAAAGCTATAGATGTAGGAATATAACTAGATGTTACGTGTAGCTTCATTAAACCAAGAACAAAGCCTATTTCAAAACACATGTAGATGAAGTCAAATGTGATCAAACTTGGACATCAGACGTAAATCTTGAAGCAAATATGTGGTTCCCAATTGGTTACAGAAACCACTAGCAGAAGAAACCAACACGTCTTCTATCTAGTCTAAAACTTGAAAATGGATATGATCGTGTCAATATCTTTATCTATCATGTCATCGACCAACTGCTCGAAATCTCTTTCGTTTCTCATGTTAGGGAGAATGTTCTCGAAATTGAAGGAAAAGGAAAAGGAAACGGATGCGGTTTGCATATTCAATCTTCATTGCTTCATTAAAATTACAACACACGATAAGTTTACTCTTTATAGTGTGTGATTTGACCGGTTGTCAAATTCGTACTTAATGGTCTCTCTAAAATGCTTGGAAAATTGCATCAACTCTCCTATATCAACACACTCTTCTCCAGACGCTTAGTTAACTTTCAGATTCAGATTCAGGAAGCAGATGATTTGTCAAAAGACTTGGTCAATGTAGTAAAATGTGAGCTTTTACACCAACCATATCGAGATACTTTGTGTTAGTTTGATTTGAATTTTGAAAGTTTGAAAGATGTATTCGATGGAAGTCCGTTATCTCAACGCTTCTCCTTACATTACTGATCTGGAATTGGACAACCGCAACCGTTTTAGTGCTTCTCAATCAGATATTTCATAGAGAATAAGTTCATAGCAGAATGAAATTTTATTGAAAACTTGTAATTTCTCCACTAACTGTGAAATCGAACAGTTTCTGTGTCGAACAGTGTTCTCAAAACAAGGATCGTTCTAATAGATTAAAGAGAATAAACCATGTTTTACCCATAGTATACGAGACGTTTAATATTATACGTCCCGTATACAATCATCGTATACATTGTATACGATCTGGTAAAAAAAATTTCACTTTGTGTATACGGGCCGTATAATTGCATACGGCCCGGCCCGTATTCATATGATAAAAAATGGTTTATTCTCTGTAATCGATTAGAACGATCCAAAAACGAAAGGGATTTCGAGCAGTTGGTATTAAACCAATCATTTGTTGATGTATATAACAGAGTAACCCTCACTCTCAGTCATATCTATAGAGAGAGTTGGGTTTTCAACAAATCTTTGTGAAGTTATTCGGAATGTGTATTTTCAGTTATTTCTGTTGATCCACAAATTCCAACAAATTGTGTCTAATGCATGGATCTTCGAATGCGGTGTGTACGTTAAATACCGTTGTGTTGTAGTTAAACAGACTATTTCACTAAAAGTTAATATTCACTGTGGTGGATGCAAGCATAACGTTAGAAAAATACTCAAGAAGATTGAAGGTACCAGTACCTAGAGAAAAATACAAGTTTTCTTTTTGAGCTTGATGGATGTCCGTTATCTCAACACTTCTCCTTACAACTCTCATCAAATGCCTCACCCTTCCTTTTATTCTGTAAATATTAAATAAAAAATAACACCAGGCCCGTAACCCCGTGTTGATAGCTTCCGTTTTATTACAGTCATACGACGCGACTTTTTGTTCTTCAATCTTTGTTACTTGTTAATGTTTTATTTTTTTCTACTTTTAGAAATGTTTGACCACCTCACCACTGTAAAATGTCTCGTGTGATTGGCACCTTAAATCCCTTAAATACTTTGAGAAAAATCTAATTTTCGAAATATACGGGCGGTAAAACAGTATACGGCCCGTATACAGTGTTCGTATACATTGTATACGACCAGGCAACTTATTTACACATGGTGTATACGGGCCGTATAATGTTATACGGCCCGTATGGAATTAAAAAAACTGACAAAGTCTGCTGTCACAGACTTTGTTACTTGTTTAAATTCTATACGGGACGTAAAACATTATACGGCCCGTATACACCATATGTAAATAAGTTTTTTCCATGTGTTAATATTAGGACCCATCTTTTATCCACTTGTATTTTATTTTTAGTTATTATTAGAGAAAAGTGCCCGAATAGTCCTTGTGGTTTCTCATTTTTTACCTTTAGTACTTAACTTTTTAAATTTACAGCTATAGTCTCTAACTTTTTCAATTTTGTTCCCAGATAGTCCCTGAAACGGATGGGAGTTAGTTTGTTCAGTTAAATTGGTGTGAAATGACTATAATGCCCTTACTCTAAGGTGGGGACTATAGGTAAAAGAAAAACACATAAATTTGCAGGGACCCACCATCTATTTTCACTTCATCTTCCTCCTAAACACCACACCACCTGCTTCTTCAATCCATCACCGCCACTGACCACCCACCCACCACCATCACTCCACAAAACATGTTTGACTGTTTCAACACTAATACATCATAAACCCCAATTGCTTCATCGTGAATTAACTACAATCAACCTCAATTCAATTTTCCCATACAGACACCAAAATATGTACTTTTTAACACAATTTTTTATGAACATCAAGAACATAATGAATATCTACCGAGAAATTAAAACAAAACAGGTATGATTCATAACATAATCCACATAGCCTAGTACACGTGTGACAACCCGAGATTTCAAGTTCTTTCATCTACGTATCATTTGTTTCGCAATTCTGCTTTTAATAATTTGTTCTATGTTATATCATGTTTGAGTGATTGAAGTATAGTTATGTTTGGTTATTGCATGTAAAGGTAAGTGTTGTTTAAGAAGTAGTGTTAGGCATAGCATGGCATCACATTTGATTCACACACTTGATTCACGGACAACCCACACTGACGAAAAACTAGGGTTCTTTGCCGCTTGTGCCGATGAAGAAGGGTACTTCGTCATAACCTATCCTTGGCAAAAGAGGGTTCTTAGCCAAGTGATCTTTCGTCAAAAGGGGGCTCGCGGCCCAGACCCAGTTCTGGGCCAACATGGTTTTAATGTATTTTAATCGGGCATAACCTTGCAAAAGAAAACTTTGAACGGCAAACCCTAGAACCTCTCTCTCTCTCTTTGCTGTGCGGCGATGACATTGGGTTCTCGAGGCTTTCTATCTCGATCTGACGTATAAATTTCGATATCATCAGTTAGTATTCATCGTTGTTAATTGTTAGAAATATTGTGTGATAACTTTATGTGAAACTAGGGTTCCGTCTATGACATAGTGTAGTTAGAATGGATGAATGATTTTGGTGATTGGTTCATGTTGGTTCTAGTGGTTAGAAACTCTGTGGTTGATGATTGTTTACACGTAATGCTGGTTTCGTATCCAACTGATGAATTGCTTGATTTACAATGATGATCGTATGCTCAGTTTGACTAGGGTTTGCATAGTAATGAAAAGAGAAATTGTTATGCTTTGAAAGAATTGATGAAGGGTAGATGATTGGTTGCATTTAGGGTTCTTAATCATGATTAAAGTATTGTTTTGATTCGATGGGGAACCTGTAAAAAATGGTGAACATTCGTTACGGCTATGATTAAGGAAAATTGTAACTGCTTTGTGTTGTGCGACGAAGAATACCCTAACGAAGGACTAGGGCCGACGAAGAATGATCTTTCGTTTACCGGACCTTGATGAACAACCTAGAGTATTTCGTCACCCACCCTCTCGACGAAGAATCATCCTTCGTCATGGGGTTCTTCGCCAAGGAGGCTTTCCATGAAAGACCAGTTCTTCGTGGATAGTGTTGTAAGTGAAAGTTTAGATGGAACAGTCTGTGATGATTTCAAAACTCTATCTGTTACATGTTAATGATGTTAACTAGGAATGAGACACATGATTTAACTCGTGTGAGTAGCCAATACATATGTTAATAGTTATTACGTGATATGCATGGTACGTGTTGTATAGCAACCATGTGATGAATGCAATCTGTGTAAAATATGTGACTTGGTTAATTATTAACTGATCTTGATTGGTAACCACGGTAGGGCTGGTTGATTAATCGGAAAGGGTAACTTGTTAAATACCGAGCAAATCTAAGGTGAGTTCACTGCTCTTTTTCCAAGCATGCGTCCCAGGGAGGGACATCTGGTAAACGTTCCGGGGAGGAATGTCGGGTAATTGGGTTTGACTGGAATGTTAAACCTGGGATGTTGGTTAATACACTCATATCTATCATTTAAGTCCCTTCTACCGATTTGTTACCGGGGAGGCAACGGGGTATTAGTTGATAGCGCTATTTAGGTTTGGCACCCTCACACCGTACCGGGGAGGACGGGCGTGAACTAATGACCCCAGTCTTGTGACAACTGTAAAAAAAAATCCAGGTATCCGTACAATTAATTAACCATGATTAGTGCCTAATGACTGTGCTGAATTACAATTAACTACTTTCTGATTACTGCATCATACTTACATGTGCATCACATATTGCATAATGTCACATCATTATTATATGCAAACCATATTGACATAAATGATGCACAAAGCACAGTTAGCGGATAACTCAGAAAAATGCTGACATAACTCAGCACATAGACAGATAGTGCAATGAGACACAGAATAAGCCAGAAACCAAGTATTACACTAGTATAGTGTGTAGGAAAGTGAGGATCACAAAACTGCCTTTCTAAGTAATAGTTTAAGTGTCGGAAAATGCCTAAAACTCACATAAAGTGCAGAGTTCTGCAAAATACAGCAAAAATCAGCATTTTAACAAGCTAGTATCATGCAAAATTATGACTAAATGGTCCTGAATGCTTTCCTAAGTGTCGGGAATTAAAAGTGTCACAAAAGGGTACATAAAGAACACTAAACTGTATAGTTTAGCACTTTAACGAACCAGTATCTAACCGAATAACCGGACACTACCCGAAAGATCAAAATTACACTAGAAGCATTGTTTTAACATTACCAAGCTAGTTATGATCCCCGAACATCATAACCCCTACTAAAAATATCTACTAACTAAAGTATGTAACTAACACTTGGTTTTCAACTAAATGGTAACTATATGGTTTAAACCTAATCTACAACCCCCCCCCCCCACCCAGTGGACGGCCCCAAGTGGCCCCACTCTTTGATTTTCTATCAGTTTTATATTAGATCTTGTTTGTGGATTATGGAACACTTTACACAATGGATTAACTCTTAAAATGGTTATAAGTATAACCTAAAGTGTGCATGAGCTCTCATTTCTCATTCATCATCAACACCTCACTTCTTCTTCTTCCTCTTGTCTTGCTCTCGGCCGAAACCCAACCCACACACCCCCACCATCATTCAATCATTCTCATATATTTCAAGACATCACAAGGTGTAAGAAGGTATACAAGTAAGCTTGGAGCTCTTGGAGATTGAAGGACCTCTTTCATTTGCTTTTATCCACCACATTCATCATCTTCATCTTCTTGAGTTTCATCCCTAGCCTTGTGCTAGTAGTAAGGCCCTTATAATCTCTTTTTACTTCTTATTTAGTTGGTTAAAAGATGATGTATGTTGTTAATCTTGAAGAACATCAAAGAATAAGAAGATAATTCTTAACATAAAGCTCCAAACTATAAGAATACATATTGTAAAGTGTTGTTTTGCTTCTTGATGGTTGATTATTTGTGTTTATGATGTAAGACATCATATGAAACTTACTAGATTGTGATTAAACACATGATCTAGCAAGTTGAGGTGATGATCTTGTGAAAGACCAAGATGATCAAGCTTTATGTATACATGAACATGAATAATAAAATTGTTTTCATATGAGATGATGATTTAAACACAACATAAGTCTTGTAAATGGATGACTTCAAAAATAGTTTTCTCAAGAAACTAAGTTAAATAACAAGATTTACATAAACTTGGTTCTTAAGGAAGTTAACCACATTTTTAATGGTTAATCAAGAGTAGGATCATGTATCTAACAAGTGAAACCCAAGAAGAAATATTTTTAGAAAAGTGATTTACAAGTTGTGAAGATCTAATTTCTTCAAGAATGAAGCTATTAAATAAATAAGCACACTTTAAAGGGGTAAATAGGCTTACAAAACACACTAGTAAGTCACTACAAGTTTTTATAAAAGTTCAAGTTCATGTTGTTATGTAAATTGCATGATTTTGGCACTTGGTAAGTGTTGATTGAATTGTTAATTGTTTGGGATGATTTTAAAATAAAATGATATACTTTGAAAGCATAGAAACCTCCATTTTTAAGGGAAACTATGGCAAATTTTTTGTAAAAATTAAATACTTAGAAAAATATTTTAAACAAGTATGTACAAGTATATTTTAACCATGATTTTCATACAAAGTTTGCTATGATTTTTGTTACAAAAGTATAAATATTGGAGGTTGATTTTTGTAAATAAAAATGACTAAATATGTATTTAAAAGATATATATTTAGAAGGCACATGTGTGTGATTAATTGTATACTTTGTGTATTAGTTATATTATTTTAGGACTTGAAATAATATAACTTAACAAAATACCAAGAAATTACAATCCAAAATATTACCAAAAATCTCAAGGAATAAATACACACGTTACACACATAATATTGTGAAACCAAACGAAAGAATTTAACTTACAAAATATTCCAGAAATACATTTATAGATATATTTTTGGTAAATGGTATTTTGGACTCAAAGAAATGAAAATATGATTTTTATGACTATCACAAAGTTATATATATCATATTTTGACAAAACGGAAATATATAATTTTTGGTGAATAAAAATATATATATATATATATATGTGTGTTTCTTTGGAATTATTAGAAAATATATTATTTTTGGTAAAAATATATATTTTATTGAATAAACTTGAAATACATTATTTATGGATAAAAATAAGTTTATATATATTTTCTAAAGTTAGACTTGAAAATATATTATTTTGGAACTTCAAATATTTTTGCCAAAAGAAAAAATTATAAATAATTTTTCTAAGTAATAATTCTTAAATATATATATATATATATATTGGGAAATATATATATTAGTGGACTTTTATTAGAAATAATATTCCGAAAAGTTTAACACAAAATTAAGTATAAGAATACTTAATAATTACAAGAAATACGTATTCTCGTACGTATAAATCCACACCGGAATACGACACCGATACATGACAAAAATGTACAAATATAAATACAAATATACCCATCCTTGGGAAGGAAGTACAAGTATAAATACTTGGGAAGTATTAAAATAAGATATACTGTTTTAACAATTATTCCAAAAATTAATTCGAGTTAAAATATTAATTATTTTAACAAATAGTTGCATAACTTGGGATGATACCGAAAACATAAAAGAAACGTAACTCAGAAACATTAATACTAAGACAAGGCACGACCCGTTCGTCTAATAGACATTAGTACATTGTAGGTAGTCGTGTTTGCTGAAGGAACGTGAGTTACGATCATCGAAGACGCAAGACTGTGAGTTCATGTCCCCCTTTTTTCTCTTAACTGTTTTCAGTTTTATAACTTCGTGGGTGAAGTACATGTTTCAAATGATTACAAAATGCTTACAAACAAATACAATTGGTATGGTTAGCTAAGGAAAGTACAGTAGATCATGTGAATGGGTAGGCGCACACTTAAGACCATTAGTCCTCGTGTTAGGACCGAGGGGCATGAGTGATAGATCTATTTGGGTGTAGCGAGCCCACACCCATGAGGACCAGGGTGGCCCATGAGGTGACTATGTCTTACAGCCGGAGGCCCGGTACAAATTTGCTAGGTTTGAGCCTTCCTACGTCATTGCACGCATGTTAATGGTCTTGCAAACCATTAATCGATCTGTTTCCTTGTTTGCTTTCATACCGGGATTTACAAACATACATACATACACTATTCATAAAGGTTTTATACATACATATACACAAACACATGAACTCGCTCAACTTTTGTTGATGTTTTCAAACTCCATGTATTTCAGGGAATTAAGTGGATCTGGCAGGTGT
This sequence comes from Helianthus tuberosus, assembly GCA_030545235.1. NCBI lineage: Eukaryota > Viridiplantae > Streptophyta > Magnoliopsida > Asterales > Asteraceae > Helianthus > Helianthus tuberosus. Next base: position 136,243,220 of record CM060363.1, read on the forward strand.
TTGGATGTTCCAAGCTGCGTTATGAATAAAAAGATGTCATCCGAAGTCATTAGGGTTTAGGAGATGTATCTTAATCCTAGAAGAGATACATGGTTCTAAACTCGGTTTTATTTAAGGTCTTTTGTCGAGTCTTCGTGAACTCTTTAAAACATGTTGTGGTTTGTAATTTAGATTTGGAGTCTATGTTTCAGACAATTATGTTGTGATATTTTCAAACTTAATTTATGGATGAACATCTAATGGTTTAATCATATAGTGTTGTTATGATTGAATGCAATGGTATTAAGAAAGTCACACCATAATCACGCTTCCGCAAAAGTCTGGGTGTGACAAGTCTTGACCATTGCTTTGATAGAGGCATTGGGGTAATCTTGAGCCATCTGCGGTAATCGAGTTATTAACAACATCAAATCATTGAAATGTTTCATACTTGTATCTGGTAACTAAAACATAATAACAAACTTTGAACTCACCAACGTTGTCTGATACACTTGTCTGCATGCTTGCGGGACGTTAGATTCATGGATTGGAACTTTCTATCTGGGAGTGCTGGAGTGGTCATGGGTCGTAGCTCTTGGATAAAAGTTTAATGATTATTGCACACTTATTTTGAATACTTGAAAACTATTTACATTACGCTTCCGCTGAAAGAAATTGGTTTAAGTTGTGTTTTGGGATTTACTTTATGAAATAAATGGACACTTTTATTTAATACTATGTTATGGTTCAATGTGATTGGTGGCTGGATCCTGGTACGTCACACGTCCCGCGGTGTTCCCGCATGTGGTATTTTGGGGGTGTGACAGTTTGGTATCAGAGCCACTGGTTATAGTGAACTAGGTTTTAAAACGCTTTTATAAAACCAGAATATAACCGAAAAACTTCGAAATCGGCCATGACACTCAGCTCCAGATTGCAAGGTTCGTATCGCGTTTACTTATTGCATAGTATATCTAGTATACATTCATGTATGATGTTGCATGTGATTGCACACTTAGCACTACAGACTGAATTCATGTGTATTTGCCTAGGTTATGTGATTGATAGAGTCACAGTGTGATATCCCGTTAGACTTTCGTGGTTACGTTCTGGGGTGTCTTCTGCTTTGCTACTTGAATTTGAGGAACCTTTTAGCATGAGTTGGGAGGAGCTGAGATAAACATGTAAAACACATTGCTATTATGGGTGCACACATAATAATAATGTGGGGTGCATGTGAGTCCCAGTAAGGCTTAACAAGTGTGAAAGGGGTTCTGCTCTGTTGATGAATGTGAACTTAGTAGTCTGTCGAAGTCTTCGAGAGATTTGACTCCTACCTTATCTCGATCTTTAACCTTTTCCCTTTTCTTATATAGAATCATGAGCGGACAAGGCCATGGGCGTGGTCACATTGCAATGACTCAGGCTGAGTTGAAAAACTTGATTAACACACGTGTGGCTGAGGCTTTAGCAGCCTACCAAGCTGGTACAAAATGTGCCAAATACTCTCTATTCTTGTGTCGCGTACACAACTCTTACCATTGTGTTGTATTTTCTCCCGTCCATTAGGTCAGAAAGCGAATCCGAATCAAAACAATCCGCCTGCTTGCACTTTCAAGACGTTCATGGATTGTAAGCCACAGACATTCAGTGGGACTAAAGGGGCTGTGGGGTTACTACGTTGGTTTGAGAAGGCTGAGTCAGTGTTCGCTATGTGTAACTGTCCCGAGGGGGACCGAGTGAAGTATGCTACAGGCACCTTGGAGGATGGTGCCTTAACTTGGTGGAATGCCCAGGTGCAAATGTTGGGCATCGAAATGGCTAATGCAACGACTTGGGATGATTTCAAGGAGTTGATGCGGGAGGAGTACTGTCCTCGTGACGAGATTCAGAAGCTCGAGAACGAGTACTACAATCTGAAGATGTAGGGGTCCGAGATCGAGGCTTACACAAAACGATCTCATGAGCTAGCAAACGTGTGCCCTAACTTATCTCGACCCCCATCACGAAGAGTTGAACTATACATCAAAGGCTTAGCGCCGCCAGTGAAGAGCGTAGTCACTGCTACAAATCTTGATGACCTGCCTCGGATTATTTGTTTAGCACATAAGATTACTGATCAAGAGGTCGAACGTGGCTCATTGCCGCCACGTGTTTCTACTACTACCCCTGCTGCTACAGCTACCACACCTGCTAGTGATAAAAAGCGTAAATGGAACGATGCTGACAAAGCAACCAGTACAAGTCAATCTCAGAAAGGGCCCGACAACAGCAATAACTGTAGTTTCAGTCAGTCGTCTTCAGTTAACCAAGGCCAGGGCAGCAATCAGAGCCAAGGCTCCGACGTTGGTAGGAAGCCAAAGTGCAACAAGTGTGGGTATCATCATCATGGACCATGTGTCCGGGCTTGCCATAGGTGTGATAAGGTGGGCCATATGATAAAGGACTGTAGAGCTCCGTTTCCAAAGCAACAGCAGCAGAATCAACAGCAACAGCAAAGGCAGCAGCCCCATCAGAACCAAGGCAATAAGAAGGGGTGTTTCCAGTGTGGGGACGAGGGTCACATTAAACAAGATTGCCCTCAGTTGAATCAGAACGCCAATAATAACAACAACTGTCAAAATAACAATGCTGGGAACAACAATAATGGCAACAATGGGGGCAACGGTGCTCGTGGAAGGGTATTTACGATTGGAGCTGGTGATGCTAGGAACGACGGCAATGTCATGACCGGTACGTTTTCTGTGAACAACCTCTTTGCTTCCGTATTATTTGATTCCGGTGCCGATTGGAGTTATGTGTCCCTAGAGTTCAGTCAACGATTAGGGTTAACTCCGATACCTTTAGAAGCTAAGCATGTAGTAGAATTAGATGTCGGTAAGACGATTGAAGCCTCACACGTTCTTGTGGGATGTAAACTTGATCTTTTGGGTCAAGTGTTTGACATTGACCTCCCTCCTGTTACCCTCGGTAGTTTCGACGTAGTGGTTGGTATGGACTGGTTGTCTAAGCATCGTGCTGACATCCTTTGTAAAGAGAAAGTCGTGTGTATTCCTCTCCCCAGTGGAGAATCTCTAACGGTTCAAGGGCATCGCAGTGGTGCGATGGTTGGTATCATCTCAGCTATGAAAGCTCAGAAGTGTCTACGAAAGGGGTATCCTACTATCTTAGCACTTATTACTGATACTCAATCCGAAGAGAGGAAGATCGAAGACCTGCCAGTTGTTTGTGAATTTTCTGACGTATTTCCCGAGGAACTTCCTGGTTTACCTCCTCACCGTCAAGTGGAATTTCAGATTGATCTTGCGCCAGGAGTGACCCCAATTACTCGTGCTCCTTATCGTCTTGCACCTGGAGAGTTGCAAGAGTTGTCTAATCAACTTCAAGAGCTGTTGGATAGAGGCTTTATCCGACCCAGTTCTTTGCCTTGGGGAGCCCCAGTTCTGTTTGTAAAGAAGAAAGATGGGTCCTTTTGTATGTGTATTGATTATCGGGAGCTCAACAAAGTGACAGTCAAGAACCGTTATCCTCTGCCACGTATCGACGACTTGTTTGACCAGTTGCAAATTTTTTACTCGAAAATCGACTTAAGATCGTGCGATCATCAGATGAGGGTCCGGGAGGAGGATGTTCCGAAAACAGCTTTTCGAATGCGGTATGGCCATTATGAGTTTCTGGTTATGCCGTTCGGGTTGACGAACGCGCCAGCGGTCTTCATGGATCTCATGAAGCGTGTGTGCAAGCCGTATCTTGGTGATTTCGTTATAGTGTTCATCGACGATATTTTGATCTACACTAAGAGCAAAGAGGATCACGAGCGACACCTACGTCTTATCTTGGAGCTTCTGAGGAAGGAGCAACTGTACGCGAAATTCTCTAAGTGTGACTTCTGGATTCGAGAGGTACACTTCCTTGGCCACATTGTGAATGAATCAAGGATACACCTGGATCCTGCTAAGATTGATGCTATCAGAAATTGGGCGGCACCGAAGACTCCTTCAGAGGTGCGACAATTTCTTGGTCTCGCTGGGTACTATCGCAGATTTATTAAAGACTTTTCGAAGATCGCACAACCTCTTACCTCGTTAACACAGAAAGGCGTTGTATACTCATGGGGAATGAAGCAAGAAGATGCTTTCCAGTTATTGAAACAAAAACTCTGCAGCGCACCGATCTTGTCTTTTCCAGAAGGTACAGAAGATTTCGTGGTATATTGTGATGCTTCTATTCAGGGTCTCGGCTGCGTGCTGATGCAACGCGAGAAAGTGATAGCTTATGCTTCACGACAGTTGAAGGTTCACGAGAAAAATTACACGACTCACGACTTAGAGTTGGGAGCCATGGTGTTTGCGCTCAAAATCTGGAGGCATTACCTGTACGGTACTAAATGCACTATTTATACCGACCACATGAGCCTTCAGCATATCTTTGACCAGAAGGAATTGAATATGTGATAGCGTCGCTGGGTAGAACTCTTAAATGACTACGACTGTGCGATCAAGTATCATTCGGGTAAGGCTAACGTTGTAGCTGATGCCCTCAGTCGAAAGGAATCAAAACCCAAACATGTACGAGCTTTGCAACTCGCTATTTACTCAAATCTTCCTGGTCAGATTCGTTCGGCTCAGGCTGAAGCGTTGAAGGAAGAAAACTATAAAGCTGAGTATTTGCGAGGCATGGAAAAACAGCCGGTAGAGAGATCTGATGGTATCCTCTATTTCATGGAACGAATATGGATCCCTTTGTTTGGTAACCTTAAAGAGCTTGTGATGGACGAGGCACACAAGTCTCGATACTCTGTTCACCCGGGTTCAAATAAGATTTATCAGGACCTCAAAGTCATGTATTGGTGGCCGAAGATGAAAGCTCACATAGCGACTTATGTGAGTAAGTGTCTGACTTGTGCTAAAGTTAAAGTGGAATATCAGAAACCCTCGGGTCTACTTCAGCAACCAGAGATACCCATGTGGAAATGGGAGCAAATCGTGATGGATTTCGTCACGGGTTTGCCGAGAACTCAAAACGGAAACGATACCATCTGGGTAATCGTTGATCGTCTCACGAAGTCAGCACATTTTCTAGCAATCAAGGAAACGGATAAGTTATCATAACTTGTAGCTGTCTACCTGAAGGAAGTGGTTTCTAGGCAAGGGGTGCCGACCTCAATTATCTCTGATCATGACCCGCGTTTCATTTCGGATCTGTAGCAGTAGATGCACAAATCGTTCGGCTCGCGTCTTGACATGAGCACTGCTTAACACCCAAAGATGGATGGTTAAAGTGAGCAAACCATCCGGACACTTGAGGACATGATACGAGCGTGCGTGATTGATTTTGGCAAGGGTTGGGAGAAACATCTGCCTTTGATAGAGTTATCTTATAACAATAGTTACCATACCAGTATCCAGGCAGCTCCATTCAAAGCATTATAAGGACGAAAATGTCATTCACCTCTCTGTTGGGCTGAAGTGGGTGACAGCCAGATCACAGGTCCATAACTTGTGCTTAAAACTTCAGAGAAGATTGTGCAGACAAGGAATCGTATGGCAGCAGCGCGCGACCGTCAGAAAAGCTACGCTGACAAGCGTAGGAAACCTTTGGAGTTCGTTGTACGCGATCGGATTATGTTGAAATTCTCACCCTGGAAGGATGTGGTGTGGTTTGGGAAACGGGGTAAGCTTAATCCTCATTATGTCGGGCCATTCAAAATTCTGGAGCGAGTTGGTAAAGTGGCCTACAAGTTAGAGTTACCTGCTGAGTTGGGTAACGTTCACGATGTCATCCACGTATCGCAACTAAAGAAGTGTTTGTCTGATGAAACACTTGTGGTACCGTTTCAAGAGCGGAATATCGATGACAAGTTGCAGTTTGTAGAAGAACCAATAGAAATTATGGACCGGGAAGTCAAGGTCCGTAAACATAGTAGAATTCCGATCGTGAGAGTTCGTTGGAACTCAAGACGTGGACCGGAGTTCACATGGGAAAGCGAGGATCAGATGAAGCTCAAGTACCCTCACTTATTCCCAGCTGAAAAATCTAAATCTGATGCAACTAGTGAATTTCGGGACGAAATTCCCTTTCAAGTTGGGGATGACGTGGCAACCACGGAAAATCCACAGTCATCCTAATCCAACACCTCACCGCTTTTGGATTGCTTATCAAATTTCGGGACAAAATTTTTTCAAGTTGGGGATGACGTGACAACCCGAGATTTCAAGTTTTTTCATCTACGTATCATTTGTTTTGCAATTCTGCTTTTAACAATTTGTTCTATGTTATATCATGTTTGAGTGATTGAAGTATAGTTATGTTTGGTTATTGCATGTAAAGGTAAGTGTTGTTTAAGGAGTAATGTTAGGCATAGCCTGGCATCACATTTGATTCACACACTTGATTCACGGACAACCCACACTGACGAAAAACTAGGGTTCTTCTCTCTAGCTTGTGCCAATGAAGAAGGGTACTTCATCATAACCTATCCTTGGCAAAAGAGGGTTCTTCTCCAAGTGATCTTTCGTCAAAAGGCGGCTCGCGGCCCAGACCCAGTTCTGGCCCAACACGGTTTTAATGTATTTTAATCGGGCATAACCTTGCAAAAGAAAACTTTGAACGGCAAACCCTAGAACCACTCTCTCTCTTTGCTGCTCTCTTTGCTGTGCGGAGATAACATTGGGTTCTTGAGGCTTTCCATCTCGATCCAACGTATTATTTTGATATCATCGGTTAGTATTCATCATTGTTAATTGTTAGAAATATTGTGTGATAACTTTTTGTGAAACTAGGGTTCCGTCTATGACGTAGTGCAGTTAGAATGGGTGAATGATTTTGGTGATTGGTTCATGTTGGTTCTAGTAGTTAGAAACTCTGTGGTTGATGATTGTTTACACGTAATTCTGGTTTCGTATCCAACTGATGAATTGCTTGATTTACAATGATGATCGTATGCTCAGTTTGACTAGGTTTTGCATAGTAATGAAAAGAGAAACTGTTATGCTTTGAAAGAATTGATGAAGGGTAGATGATTGGTTGCATTTAGGGTTCTTAATCATGATTAAAGTATTGTTTTGATTCGATGGGGAAACTGTCAAAAATGGTGAACATTCGTTACAGCTATGATTAAGGAAAATTGTAACTGCTTTGTGTTGTGCGACGAAGAATACCCTGACGAAGGACTAGGGTAGACGAAGAATGATCTTTCATTGACCGGACCTCGACGAACAACCTAGAGTATTTCGTCACCCACCCTCTCGACGAAGAATCATCCTTCGTCATGGGGTTCTTCGCCAAGGAGGCTTTCCACGAAAGACCAGTTCTTCGTGGAGAATGCTGTAAGTGAATGTTTAGATGGAACAGTCTATGATGATTTCAAAACTCTATCTGTTACATGTTAATGATGTTAACTAGGAATGAGACACATGATTTGACTCGTGTGAGTAGCTAATACATATGTTAATAGTTATTACGTGATATGTGTAGGATCGTTCCTTGACCCAAACGAGTCAATCAGAAGAGTTCTTGTCTGTTTCAGAGGCGGAAACAAAGAAACAGACTTGGAAAACAGCTTGTTTCACACTTAAACGTCTTGTTTATTGATTATAACAAGTTTACAGATCAAACGACGCGTCGGCAGCAGTTCGGTACCGGAAATCTCAAAGTTACAAATGATCTCGCTTGAAGACCTATATATAGAGAACTAATTCCGTTTGAATGTGGCAGTGTGTCAGTTCAAGCGGAATTAACTATGTTAATTTCTCTTGAAATTGCACATGTCTCTTTCAAGCGGAATTACCTCCTTCAAGCGGAATTAGTTCATTCACACTCAATACCTCCTATTTTCCTCGTACAACATGCCCTGATCTAACATTCTAAGTACAATACTCAATACAAGACAAAGTCGACAGACGTATGCACCAACAGACTCCCCCTCGGATGTTGATGAGTCTTAAGTGTCGAGTCTTCAACGTCTTCAGTCTTTATCAGTCTTTGGGCTTCTAGGATCTCGACCTGGCTCTTGCCTCACTCCAAATCCTTCTTCAGAATCTGATTCTGACTCTTGCAACCACAGACTCTTCTCTCCCTCGGATGTTGATCTACTAGCAGACTCCCCCTCGAATCGTGCTGGGATCGTAGTCTGGCTCATACTTTGCTCACATGTTTACATGTTCAGGATCGATTCCTGGCTCACCTACATATTCTCTACCCAAAACATGAGTTTCATAAAAGATAAGATATAACAAATTTATTCTCAGCTTACCACTTGAAGACATAACCTGAACACATCATTTTCAAGTATCAACGAATAAAGATTTAACATATTAATCTCTGATGAACCACTTGTATGTATATCAATTTTCTTTTCAAACATCTTCAAACAAACTTTCCCAAACCTGTTCGTCATGTTCAGCACTCGGAATTTTGAAACTCAGCTTTTCAACATCAGTTGTCTAAAATCTTTTTGAAATTTTTCAAAATTTTATGCTAAAACACTCCGAAAATCTTTTTGGATTTTTTAAAAAGAAAGAACTGCAATAAAGAAATATGTACATACAATATTTTTGTGAGTTTGTGTAAGAGGATCATATCAGGTTTAAGACAACTCACCAACACCGTTAAGCTTTAAACATTTTAAGTTCTAAACGATTCACTTAGATTGTCAGTATACTGATCCACTTAAATTTTCACACAAATTTCAACTGTTTTGAGATACGAGATTAATGTTTTAGATACTTAAACTTATTCGCGTGTCCCACCTCAGAATATACTCCCGTATCCAGATCTCAATATTCAGTCTTACAGGTGAGTATACCTAGATGATATCTCTAAGGGGTTAAATTGCGAGGGCCGTGAGAGCTCAGGTCAGAACTTCCGTTCAGCAGAGAGATGACGGCTTCGACTTTTGGTGGGTCCCCTTTAGAGGATCTTTTCTTCAACAGCACATGATTAGCATTTTTCAATGTTTCATCATTTTTTATGCTGGGTAGGCTATATTTCAAGCAAGCGTAAAGTATTCTCCGGGGACTAGGCCATTGCTTTGGCAAAATCAAAAGTCCCGGGATAATACCCTAGATATCACTGAGTATAAAGACCTAGTATCTCAGAAAGAGGGACCTTTCAAACAAGATTTCGGGGGTTACCCATATATCCGAGAGATGTTACCCACAAAATAAGCAAGTTTGAATATTTAGGTTTATATCTCGTCACAATCTATTAAATGTGCAAAAACCTACTGGCACATCATCAGTGAGACCGTTTATCACAATTTAACTTTCCATTTCTTTAGCATGCTGTGATAGTCCACTGATGTACTATCATTTCCTCTTTTTGACAACAAAACTCATTTTTTATTTTATCATGTTTTTGACTTTTTCAAATTTTCTGATTTTCTGATGTTTTTGGATTTTCTGAAATTTCTTACTCTCCCTAAAATGCAAAATCATTTAAGAAAATTTGAAAACAAACTATACAAGTAAAGCAACAACTGATATCGAATCACTTCAGATCGCCATCCATTTGGCATAAACAATCAGAACTCCCCCTTTCAACAAACTATTTTCCCATTGATTTCAAAACACTTAAGTTTGTTTTAATCAAATGGTTTTTCCGGAAAATTAGATTTGTTGATTTTACCACTTGTAATTTAGGGGTTCATCATTTTGTTTCTCAAAAATACCATATGAAGGAAAAACAAGTACAACTTAATGTCCTTGATTTACCACTTGTCAGTGAAAACCTTTTTCAACCACATGTAGGTTCACTCACCAACCATACCATTTGTAAATCAAAATATAACAATTTAAAGTGATCACCTGCAGATATACCAACCAAACAATTCAAGAATGATGTCGATTCCTGCTCCACTCTTACCAACTTGGGAGCTTCGGCAAGTCAGGTTTTCAGTTAGGAAGTCCTTTCCCCCAAGCCTGACCAGCCTTGGGAGATTCTGGTACACATCTATCCCACCAACATTTTGATTTGTAAAATTCTTTTGCACTTTTAACCTTTCCATCAACCATTTTACCGAATATATGTTTGACTTTTCCATTGAAAGCCTTTTCAACATCAAATTCTTCTTTTCCTGAGAAGAATTGACCTGAAATCTCAAACCTACCTTTTGATTTCAGATTATCCTTTGACAATGGTGGAAAGTTTTCATCGTTCAACTCTGGAACGGAATTCTCAACCTTTTTCTCAACAAATGACTCCTCTGATTTTATGGAATCAGATTCATTGTCAGAACTACTCTCAGATTTTACAACCCATCTTTGTTTGTTCAAATCGACTTTTCTTTTGTAAAAATGTTTTGAAACATCACCAGTTTCGAAAGTCGAATTCTTAAACACTTTAGATTTCTCAGTTGATTATTTCTTTTTATCAACATATTTCTTGTTTGTTTCAAAGTTAGAAGAAACTCCGTGTTTTGTATAGGTGGACTCGTGGCAATTCCAAGCAATGTGTCCAGCTTTTTGACACTTAAAACAGGTTCTTATGTCAACTCTCGGAGCAAATTTCTTCACATTCTTCTTTATTTCAGCAAGAAACTCTTGATTTGATTGTTTCCAAAATGGTTTCTTCTGTTCTTCTTCAGAACTTCCACCTGCAACAAATTTGGTTTTGATTTATAATTTTTCTCATTTTTATAAATTTCTTAAGAAATGAAACCTAAACCTTGCTTTTTGAAATTACCGTTATGGTTTGGTTTCTTTCGAAAACCTGAACCAGAACTGTAACTATTTTTCTTGTTCAATCTCTGTTGAACTCTTGAAGTGTACTTTTTAGGTTTTTCATGAAGATTTAAATCTTTCATTTCAGAAATATTAATTTATGTTAATTTGAAAACCTGTTTGATCATTTCAGATTTAACACTTCTTATTGGAAATTCCTCATCAGAATATAATTTGTCTGAATCAATCAAAGTATATGCCACTTTGATTAGTCCGTCATTCAAATTAGATTTTGATAACAAGAATTCTTTATTATAAACCCTTTTAACTGGTGAACTCGGACTCTTTTCTGACGAACTCGGATTTTCAGATTTAGACTCCGGTTTTGACTCTTCATCCATATCCAACACCTGATCGACAACTTTCTTTAACAACTCAGACTCATGATCAGTGTCAGACGCTGTGAATCTGACATCAATATTGTCTGGTAATTCATCAATGATTTCAGACTTTAACTTGATGTTGAGAGCCTTATTTAAGCGTTCCTCATTTGGCTTTCTGAGAGAATAACTATTCCAAATCGGGGGCGAACACTTGTTATATTTGACACTTGGTTTCTTACCAGTATCCTCTTCAGTTTCTTTATCTTGAAATGCTTCAAGACCTGCAACAGTAGGATAAATATGATCAATCAAATAATCACAAGTAGTATAACTCAACATTAATCGTTTAATCCTTTCACTCTCAATCTTTTCAAGTTCCAACTCATGCTTCAGCTTAGCGCAGTCTTCGATATACTCATTAATGACGCTCTGCTTTTTCATTAATGTTGAGCTCATCATTGTCATAACAGCATCAACTTCTCGATTTGTTTTGTTCAAACCATCAACTGTCTTGTTCAAAACATCATATGATTCTTTTACATACTTCAAATCAGACAGTAAATCTTCTTTAATCTTTTCCAAATCAGCAATCTTCTTATCGTTCTCCTCACAATCTTTGCAAGATTCTAAACATTTCAAACATGGTTTTTCAACTTCAACCATTTTTTCACTTATCTTTTCAACCTCAACAATCTTTTCAACTTCAACGAGTTTCTCAACTTCAACAATTTTTTCTATTTCGACAATTTTCTCGACTTCAACTATTTTTCCACCACTTTCTCCACTTCAACGATTTTTTCTACTACTTTCTCAATTACTTGATTAACATTAGCTTCTCCAGCTTCTGACTTTTCCTTTTCATCAGCTAGTATTTTTGCTGCTTCCCGCTCTCTCCTCAATCTGGCAATCTTCTTTTGATTCAGCATCTTAACTTTATCTGCAAAAAAACAAATTAAAACTGTCAGGATCTATTCCTTTTCTAGCTTTGTTAAGATATTCTTCCTCATCATCAGTATCAATATCACTTCCTAGATCTGGAAAAATCGGGATTCTTTTCTGACTAGCCTCATCTTCACCCAGAATTCTAGCAACAAGACCTGAACCTGGTGGAATGTATTTATCCCAGCTAAATCCCTTTGTCACATTACTACCCTTTGTTCCAGACGAACTGTCAGCACTGAAACCAGTTTGTATCTTTGGGCTATGGCTGGGGGTAGCCTCAAACTTGTTCCCTCTGTAATATAAACTGACATCTTGTTGAGCATTTGGATTCTTCATGATTGCCGTTTTCTGAATATCCAACTCGTGCTCTTCAATCTTTTGAATAAAATTTGCCAGATTCATATTTTCCGATTTTCTCATGTGTTTCACAATCAACAGATAAGTTCCCCATTTTTGCTGTGGTAATGCATCGGCAAGTTTATCAACCCATTCATCATCATCTTTCTTAATGTCCAATCTTCCCATTTCCAATACCAAATGACAATATCTATCAATAGTCATCTTTGTTGTTTCATGATCGAAAGCTGCAAACATATCAAATGATTTCTTCAATAAAGCTTTTTTATTTTTAATCATGTCTGCACTTCCTTTGAACTTTTGAATCAATGCATTCCAAATCGATCTAGCAGTATCCTCATGTTGAAGCAAAACAAAGATATCTTCCTTTACTGCTTGTTGTAGAAGACTAATCGTCATTTTCTCACTTGTATACTTCAATTTATCACTCTCTAAAAAATCACAAAAAGCCTTTTCAAGCCCACGCTCGTTTTTCGGTTTCTCATAGTCTTTGTGTAAAGCACACCATGCGTCAAATTTATATGCTTACACCCAGTTTTCAAATCGATTTTGCCATCCTTTAAAATCTTCAATGAACATTAGCTTAGGTGGTTTTTGGTAAGTTCCCGTTTCATTCTCACTGTAAAGGGTTTCAGCAGCTGTAACTGGTGCGACCGGTGTAGCAAACGCATTGTAGAATTCCTCTTCCATGTTTTGAAAAATAGTTTCACACTAAGTACACGTTCAAACGGAATTAACCCACAAACGAAATCCACTCTTCAAACGGAATTAACCTTTTGAAGCGAAATAACACCCTCAAACGAAATCACTTTGAAGCGGAATCACTGATTTCGTTTGAACCAGCACACTTTCAAACGGAATCACGCCTTGAAATGAAATCAACTAATTTCGCTTGAAACTACTCAAACGGAATTACACACTTGAAACGAAATAACTAATTTCATTTGAACCTCCTCAAACGGAATTACACCCAGAAACGGAATTAGGTACTCTCAAGCGGAATTATGTGTATTTTTCAAACGGAATAGCTAATTCAAGCGGAATTAAGTCCTAATCTCGTTTGAAATGCTGCTGACGTCATCTTTTGCGATCTGGTTTTCAAACGAAATTACGATTTTTACCAGTTTTATATCGAATTAAGGTCCAATTTTCTCAAGGATTCATTAAAACACTGTTTCGCACTTAATATGTGAAATTCAGACCATTTTGACCGTGAAATTTTGTAAATTTTAAAAAGAAGGTGTAGAAGTCAGAAAATAAGGCTGTTTTGGCAAGAACTCTTCTTCCTGAGCTCTGATACCACTTGTAGGATCGATCCGTGACCCAAACGAGTCAATCAGAAGAGTTCTTGTCTGTTTCAGATGCGGAAACAAAGAAACAGACTTGGAAAACAGACTGTTTCACACTTAAACGTCTTGTTTATTGATTATAACAGGTTTACAGATCAAACGACGCGTCGGCAGCAGTTCGGTACCGGAAATCTCAAAGTTACAAATGATCTCGCTTGAAGACCTATATATAGAGAACTAATTCCGTTAATTTGGCAGTAGTTCGGTACCGGAAATCTGGCAGTGTGTCAGTTCAAGCGTAATTAACTATGTTAATTTCGCTTAAAACTGCACATGTCTCTTTCAAGCGGAATTACCTCCTTCAAGCGGAATTAGCTCATTCACACTCAATACCTCCTATTTTCCTCGTACAACGTGCCCTGATCTAACATTCTAAGTACAAGACTCGATACAAGACGAAGTCGACAGATGTATGCACCAACAATATGCATGGTACGTGTCGTATAGCAACCATGTGATGAATGCAATCTGTGTAAAATATGTGACTTGGTTAATTATGAACTGATCTTGATTGGTAACCATGGTAGGGCTGGTTGATTAATTGGAACAGGTAACTTGTTAAATACCGAGCAAATCTAAGGTGAGTTCACTGCTCTTTTTCCAAGCATGCGTCCCCGGGAGGGACATCTGGTAAACGTTCCGGGGAGGAATGTCGGGTAATTGGGTTTGACTGGAATGTTAAACCTGGGATGTTGGTTAATACACTCATGTCTATCATTTAAGTCCCTTCTACCGATTTGTTGTCGGGGAGGCAACGGGGTATTAGTTGATAGCGCTATTTAGGTTTGGCACCCTCACACCGTACCGGGGAGGACGGGCGTGAACTAATGACCCCAGTCTTGAACATTGCTTTGAGAGAGGCATTGGGGTTTGGGCAAATAATCTGGAGCCATCTGCGGTAATCAAGTTATTAACAACATCAAATCATTGAAATGTTTCATACTTGTATCTGGTAACTAAAACGTGTTAACAAACTTTGAACTCACCAGCGTTGTCTGATACACTTGTCTACATGCTTGCAGGACGTTAGATTCATGGATTAGAACTTGCTATCTGGGAGTGTTGGAGTGATCATGGGTCGTAGCTCTTGGATACAAATTTAATGGTTATTGCACACTTGTTTTGAATACTTGAAAACTATTTACATTACGCTTCCGCTGAACGAAATTGGTTTAAGTTGTGTTTTGGGATTTACTTTATGAAATAAATGGAAACTTTTATTTAATACTATGTTATGGTTCAATGTGATTGGTGGCTGGATCCTGGTACATCACACGTCCCGCGGTGTTCCCGCATGTGGTATTTTGGGTGTGTGACAACACGGATCGAAATCACTACGTAAACAAGAACATCAACATCACCCAAATTAGTTCAGATCAACATTTATGTTCATCGTAATTACTTATAAAACTAGATCTGTAAGTTGAACAAGAACATTAACTTCTAAATACATATTCTAATAGAGATTTATAAACCTTTATCACTAATTGTAAGTTTATATTAAAGAGGATCTGCAGTGGTTAGTTTTCCGGTGATGTTGGGGTGAGGTGATGCAGCGAGGTGTAGGTGTTACGGTGGTAGGTTTTCCGGCAATATCCGGGTGAGGTGGTGGCATCGTGGTGGAGTTTCTATTTACCTTTTGATATAGTGGATGGGCTGGAGTCTCATGGTAAGAACTCTAGTTCTCTCTAAAATGAGTGCTAGCCGCTGACAACTCACCTTTTTTTACTGAAGTTTCCCAGGAGATTGTACTAAATTAATAATTTTGATGGTGAGATTTAGTGAAGGTGGTTGCAGGTGGGGGTTACGGTGAAGGTGGGTGTTGGTATGGTGGTTACAGGTGGTGGAAGAAGAAGTGAGGGTGGGGAGGGGACATAAGGTTTCTTAATTATATTCTTTTATTTAATAGTGGGGCCCACTATATTTTAAATGTTTAAATCAAATTATCTTTTAGTGTTTTAATTTTTATTTTTTTATTAGTAAGGGTATTTTAATCATTTCGCACTCACTTAACACTAAAAACTAACACCCATTCGCGCCAGGGACTATCCGGGAACGAAAATGAAAAAGTTGGGGACTATAGCTGTAATTTTACAAAGTTGGGGACTAAGATGAAAAATGGGCAAACAAAAGGGCCTATCCGGACATTTTTCTCTTATTATTAAGTTTGTATATCTATACATACACACGTACAAGTCATGTATACAGTTATATTATCAACGCATAAAATATACATTTATATATATTGAATGCGTAAAATACGAGAGGCCTTGCGTACGCGATTAGTGTATAACATGTGATTTTGTACATTTTTTGTTGTTCGAGTTTGAGTCCGAGGTTATAACATGCGTTTTTGTGAAGCCATGCGATTTTGTCGGTCCGAGTTTAGACATGTTCCGGGTTTATAAAAGCCATGCGATTTTGACTATATAACATGCGAACAACCATTTTGACTATATAACATGTTCCTGGCTTATGAAAGCCATGCGATCTAACGACTAGGGTTATTGTGTACGCAATGTACGATAAGAGGTATTGTACAATAACCGACTTCTTTATATATAAATATTAAGTAAAAATAAAATAACATATTAACAAAATAGTATATATAATGGTTTTTCAAATATATAACACACATTTATATTTTATATATAAGTTAGTAAACACAATGAAATGGTGAATTAATTGATAACCCCTGCTAGAGTCCACTCATGAAAAAAAAGAGAGAAAATGGAGGGCCTAAATAGCAGATATAATGGTAACCCCAGGACACAAGAAGAAGGAGAATATAAAATAGAAGTGATTTTTACGTGAAAAGCGTAAAAAGTAACATGATTCATTAATCAATACTATTTAATGATTGAAATGTTGAGGGTTGTATATGTAGTTATGAACAAATTATATGGATTGAAAAGGGAAAATAGGTAACGCTATTGATAACTATTATCTATTACCCTCTTTATTTTGCCTTTGCTAATTGCTAACTAGTGTTTAGTACGTGCGCGTTGCGGCACGTTAAACCGCAATGCGTCGTAACCAAAGTGTTCAAAACTTGACTAAACAATAAAAGCGGTCGTTTCGGGTTTAACTTGAAAGCATCGCAAACCCGTTTGTTATTGAGAGCCATCAATAATATTCGGAACTTTAAGAAAATTATCACAGAAAAAATAAGAATAAATATAATAAACAACTATAAATAAATAGTACCAATTATTGATGTCCTATTTAATATATAACAACGTCAAACTGTTAAAAGATCAAATTTGTATATAATCTATCCAGGAAAATAAGAATAATTACAATAAACCAACTATAAATAAATGGTACTAATTGCAATATTGATGTCCTAGTTAATATATAACAACGGCAAACTATTTAATATGTAACATCTACCAACTGTTATGGTAGGCTTCCATTCGACAATGGTTCATCTCATTACAACACCGGTATGATACAGGCACTCGGTATAGCAATAAAGAGGATATAGACACGTGCTTTAAGTAACAAAAACAATACAAACGAATACCTATACCGAGTTTGTTCAGCCGATATTGCTCAATTCGTCATAAAAAAAACCAAAACCGCTAGAAAATAAAAACTACCTGGATAATAAATGAGGAAAACAAAAAAATAGTTTGTTGTTCATACAATAGCCATACGATGGTACATTATAGTTTGTTGGATTTATTTCTTAAATGTATAAATATTTACTTTTTTGAACATAAGTATTTGAAAATATTTCAAATAAAGTAAAGAGTAAAATGTCATTTTGGTCCCTGTGGTTTGGACACTTTTGGCATTTTAGTCCAAATCTCAAAATTTTTAAAGTTATGTCCCTGTGTTTTCACTTTTATTGCCAACTGTAATACTCGATAAAATTAGAAAATCTAAAATTTGAATTATTGTAACAATATATATATATATATATAGAGAGAGAGAGAGAGAGAATGATGTTTGTACAAGGGAACAATCAATCTAGGAGTTTTAAAATGGCCAAGTATCTTACCTCATCTTCTATTAATAAATAAATTGTATAAAAATGTATATATAAGTGAAAATTTTAAACAAATAATAACAAAACAGTAACAATATTAATTAACCAAACTAAGCCTTGACTTTTGTACACTTCGTTCAAAGCCTTACCGCCACATCCCATATCATATTCAACTAACTAGCTATAGAATCGGTGGTATATTCGTTTTAAACAGCCCAAGTTCTCATTCGGTTATCACAGATTCATAGAAACACCATCACACAAACCGCATACCTCCATTCCTGTTTAAGTTGCAGTTTCGCAGCCGGCGAGTCGCTACAGTTGCAGCATCAGTTGGGAATCTACGGCGCCTTCAAGTTTCGGTCTGCCGATCACTTTGATTGTCTCTATTTGATCACTCGCAAGCTTAAAATCATTTGTTCGGTCACCTCTGTTTGACGATTAAGGTATAAAGTCGAAACCTATTCTAATTCGGATATAGTTGTTTAGTTCGTCTTTTGATTGTTATTCCGGCGGTATTGGCAGCCACCGCACACCATCCGGATTGATCAATAGCGGCCGCGGCGTAGTTTATTTCTCGTCTCTGTGCAACCCAGCCACCATCATCACCACCTTGCCGTTAAAAGCAATCGTTTCTGTATAGCGTTCGATCAACACCCTCCTTGACCCAAGGTAACAGAACTAATTGGTTGTCTTACATACACTTAAAAGATATGATGCGTCGAAGTGCAGTGAACAGAATCATGGAAAAAAAATGTTAATGAACTAATGAGATTTGATGGTTAAAAGTAATATGCATATTTGAGATAAATGGGTTTTGGCTATTTGTACAGTACACACACATGCATTTTGTTATTCCTTGCTCATGTCCACAAGCCTATTTTAATATGGCTTGATTTTGAAAAAAAAAAATTATTTTAGGAATGAAAATCAAAGATATTTAAAAAGAAAAGAAAACTGCATTTCTGTCATACAAGGAGATTAATATAAATATGTTATACTAAAACATTTAAAATAGTTAATGGAAGCTGGGTTCCGTACATCGTAAATGAGTTTTTTTTTTTTTTTAAACTAAACTGTAATAACTTTAAATCATGGTAAATCGAAATAAAATAAAATGATTAAAATATCTTTATTAATAATGACAAAGTAAAACATAAATAATACAAGAACAAATGTATTTTATAGGTTGTCATAAACGGTTGGGAAGAAATTAGCATCGTCGGTTTTATCATAGAAGATCGCTTAAGGTACGGATTCTATGGTCTTTTCTCTTAGCGTTTTATATCGTTATTTTAGTGTCTAGTCATCAAACCGTTATCGTTGTTTCCTCAAGTATTGAATTGAATTGTTTCCATTGATTCACATGCGATAGATTAATTCCTTAAGCTCATTATCGTATGTTCCTATTAATCATTGATCATTGCCATAGAAGTCATTATTGTACTAGTTGACTTAAGTGTACCGTTTTATTGACCTCAATACCCGAGCACATCCACCTATGGGGACATAGGGCGTCATCATCGGCACCGATGACGTGCACCATCCGTGACGGTGCGATTAGTTCACGGCGTCTCTATATTAGAATTTATTGTTCATTGATTATTGAGAGGCGTATGGATCAATCCTATGATATTATTGTTACTTATTGGTATTGGGATAGGTGTGTGTGCCCACATCCCCTCTGTTGGTGCACAAATGTCTGTTAACTTTGTCTTTATCGAGTTTTATGTCTAGATAGGATAAACCAGTGCTCAGCAGGGTTAAAATTAGGGTTTATATGTGTGTAAGTGAGTAATTTCGCTTGAAAGTGTCACTGACAGTTTCAAACGAAATTAAACATGTTAATTCCGTTTGAAATGGACAGTGACATGTTCAAACGGAATTACCACTCTACAAATACCTGAGCCTAGTCCATCATTTGAAACGGAATTAGACCATTGATTCAGAGCCGAGGTGCTGCCGGATTGTTATTTGATTTGTAAAAGCTCTGGAAATCAATAAAAGAGGATAATTAGGAAGTATTAAGTTGTGTTTACATCGATATCACTGATTCCGCCTTTGATATTGATTCAGAACTCTTCAGATTGACTCGTTAGGGTCACACGACGATCCAACAAGTGGTATCAGAGCTCAGGACGAGGAGTTCATACCAATTCAGCTTGATTTCATCGGATTCTCTCACTTCTACTCTTTCTTTTTAAAAGTAATCAGAATTTAACAGACAAAATGGCTTGATTTTCACATATTATGTTCGAAACACTGTTTTAACTAATCCTTGAAAAATATGGACCTTAATACGAAGTAAAACAGGATCAATTTGACAAAATCGTGATCGACAGTGCTGACATCATCCTAATTCCGCTTGAAATAGCACGTGTAATTTCAAACGAAATTAGCTCTTTTGGATAATTCCGTTTGAAAGTGCATCTCATTTCACACGGAATCACTAATTCTGTTTGAGTGTTCACACGAAATTAGTGATTTCGCTTCAAAGTAACTGATTCCGTTTGAAACTGCCACTGATTTCAAACGAAATCAGATTCCGTTTGAGAATTCAAACGAAATTAGCTATTCCGCTTCAAAGTGACTTGATTACGTTTGAGTTGTAATTTCGTGTGAAAAGCTGATTTCACTTGAACTGATTCCGTTTGAAACTGTTCTTGTTAAATTCAAAATTTTTCTAAGTGTTTGTTGATTGTTTCAGTACTTGAAGATGGATGATTTTCTGAATCCGTTTAGTGACTTTGCTTTCACGGGAAACACCGGAGATGATACATCAAACAACACCAATGAAAATGTTCCTAATCCGAGTGCAAAGAAAATTCTTTCTGATGATATGAGTGTAGACAGTGCATATGGAACATACAATAACCGCCCAAGTTGATGGCAATTGAAGATTACAACAGGTGGGCTACAAGATTTGAAGAATGGGTTCAAGCGTTTGCATATCCCAGTTAGAAAAGCTTGAAAAATGGTTTTAATTTGGGGAGAACAGATTATGAAAATTTGGAAGATAACCAAATGGAAAGATATGTTGCTGAACAAAAGTGCATTGCTCTGCTTCACCAATCTGTCAGAGATGACATTATTTCACTGATCGAGTACAAAGATTCGAGAGACCTTTGGGAAAAATTAAAAATAAAATGTGTTGGTAGTGCTGAGATAGTTAAAAACAAAAAGAAATTGTTAAGAAAAGAGTTTGATTTGTTTGTTTGTTTAAAGAATGAGTCTGTTTCCAAGATGATTGAAAGATTTGGGCATTTGAAGATGGAGCTTGTAAGACACGGAATCATATACACTCGAGAGGAGTTGGTTGACAAATTATTTGATTCACTACTGAATGAGCAAGACTGGCAGTATTTTGCATTGATGCTGAAGAATACAGTGAAGCCGACTGAATTGACAGTGGATTTACTCATCGAAAGACTGGAAAGCCATGAATTGGAGATCAGAAAATCCAATAAAGTCAACAACACATCATACCAGCAGAATGTGGAGCTGCATTACAGAGGAAGTATGATCCTGAAATCTGCATCACCAAAAACAACATTTTCTGCAGAAAGTTCAAATACAGTGAATCAAGAAACTCCTAGCAGTGGCTATCATAGTGGATCCTCATCAACTGCACAAAGTCAATCTGTTCCGAAAAATCTATTTCAATGCAACATTGCTGTGGATTTAAAGAATGGTCGGAATTTTAGTGAAGAATCTGCCAAACAACAGATGGTGTTTTTAGCGTCTGTGTTAGAATCGTACGAAAGTCTCGTTGCAGGAAAGATAAGTAACACCAACCTAACAAAAGAAGACTACGATCAGATCGATTCTGAGGAGATGGAGTTGATCGATATAAGGTGGTGTATGGCGAGTGCAGTGAGAAGAGCACAACGATTCATGGAGATTACTGGAAGATAGTCTATTGGTGGACCTTCTACCAAGCTGTTGATCCAGATACTGTAGATGTTGAAACTCTCACTAAACAAATTGCTGCTGAAGAAGAAGCCAGACAGAGAGAGTGGTGGGGAGGAGAAGAATCTAAAGAAAAAGCTGAAGAAAAAGAGAAAGGGACAGAAAAAGAGCCGCAGCCAAAGAAAGTTGATGACGGGATTATTGATACGTCACAAGAATTCACTGCTGAAAACTTGAAGAAGATGGCTGACAAAGTTCTTGCAGCAAAAGAACTAGAGGTAGTTTCTGGTTCTGGAACTGAGTAAAAAAACAAGGTCAGTTCAAATGATACACATGAGTCAGGTAAGAAAGTTAAATCTGAGAAGGACTGCAAAAATTGCATGAAAGAGTGCAAAGTTTGTAGTACAATTGCTTACCTCAGCGGTAAGAAGGTTGAAGAATTGACCGGTAGAGTCAGAAGTGTTGAAGATCAGATCTTAAACCGTGATAAATTGTTAAAAGCTTCGAACGAGAAATTAAAAGCATTAACTGAGAAAATTGAAAATGATAAAAATGACGTAGAAAGAATTAGGAAAGAAAATGAAAAATTGATTCTTGAAAATCGTCAAATTTCAGAAAATTTTGAAAAACTAAAACGAACAGTAAAAGATTCTGATGAAAGAAATGGTAAAACAGACAAAGAAAATCTTCAACTGACCTGTGTTCTTAGAGTTAAAGAAGAGCAAATCAACCAACAGTTGGATGAGATTGCTAATCTGAAGCTTCAAGTTCAAGAAGCTAAAATTGAAAATGAGCGCATCAATCTGAAATTAACCAGCTACAACTCCGCAAGCTTTGTTTTACAACATATTGTTCCCAAACCCATCGGGAAAAACAAAGCAGGCGAAGATGTATACTTTGATGGAACCGGGGTTGGGTTTCATCAGGTTCCACCACCAGTTCTAAATAATTTTTCAAAGAAAAAATCAGGGTTGGTTAATGATGAAGAAGTTAATGAGGTTAAACTTCCAGAGTCAATTGATGTTACATTCAATACATCATCCGATGAGGATAGTGTTCAGTCAGAAATTGTTAAAAGCATGGCTGAGAATGTTTTGAAGTCTGAAAGTGATTCAGCTAAGGATGAAGAATGTTTCTTGAACAATTACATTCCGAAACCAAAATCCAAAAACAACTTAAATGAAGAACCTACTCTTGTCATGTACAAGATGTCAGGATCGGATAAGTTGCATTTGGACTCTGAGTTTCCACTGGAGAATGTTAATGTTGCTAAATTGAAAAATGTGTTCAAATTGGTTGAAATTGATCTGTCTGAAGTAGAAGGTTTAAATCAGACAAAGAGGCAAATGAATTTTGAAAAAGATAAAGCTTACTACAAGAAGCCTGTTGTTCCACCGCGTTTTTATAACAACAATCAAAACAAATGGTCGGGTGGATATCAGGGTGGTAAGAATTATCAGAAAAAGAATGTTCAAAACAGAAGGTTTCCTGAGAAAAGGGTGTTTGTGAAAAGTTCAAGTTCGAGTTCACTTTCTGACGAAGAATCTAAATTTTTTTCAAAATCAAACAAAGAGTTCTTTGAGAAGAAGGCCTCACAGCCTCAGTCTGAAGGCACAAGTCGGGTAGTTGACACCCGAACATGCTTCAAATGCAATCAAGTTGGACATATTGCACGAAAGTGTACCAACTTGAAGCCTAAGACTGAAGTTGTTGAGATTCAGAAAAAGAAAGTTGATGTGAAAGGAAAAGCTCCAATGGTTGTTGAGCAAAAGGTTTTGAAAAATGAAACCATCAAAGTCAAAACTGAACTTGTTAAAAATGTGGTAACTAAAAATGACAAGTTTTACAAACGGGTTGCTTCGCCTCAACAAACATGGAAGCCAAAAGTTGTTGAAAAGAAAACAAGTTTTCCAAAACCAAAGGTTTCTGAGACTGCAAAATCATCATCTTCAACTAAGAAGATACATGTACCTTTGGATTACTATGAGAAACTTGAAGCATAAGAGGCTACTACTTCTGAAAAGAAGAATGTACCAAAGAAAGACCAATCATCTGGTCAACCTTCTCAAAATGATTTCTTTTTATACAAAAAGGTTGAGATTGGGTCTGAGGAGAGCTTAAAGATGAATGACAAGAATTTTCCGCCACTTTACACTGCAAAAACTGACCTTAATGTCAAGTTACCCGAGTCAAAAGAGGCTGGGGTAACATCAAATTTCACTAAGTGTTTGTAATATGTGCAGGAGCTTCCAAGATCCGTTTCACGTTGGATTATGGATAGTGGAGCTTCTCGGCACATGACGGGGAAGAAAACCCTGTTGTACGATGTTCGTGGTTTTAATGGAGGTTATGTGGGATTCGCAGGAAATCAAGGTGGTCGAATAGTTGGAGAAGGAACTTTATCAAATGGAATCGTCACGTTTGAAAGAGTTAACTACATCGCCGAGCTTGAAAACAATCTTCTGAGCATCTCTCAGATTTGTGATCGTATGTATACAACGCACTTTACAGAAAAAGAATGTTTGATCTTGAAACCAGGATTTGTTGTTCCCGAAGAGTGGGTTATCATGAGAGCGCCCAGATTCAATGATCTGTACGTGTTAGACATGAGTGTAGCAACTATTACCATGAGTCAGGCTCATTGTTTTATGTCAAGAGCAATGGAAAAAGAATCACAGTTATGGCATCGAAAGATGGGTCATATTCACTTGCAAAAAATGAATCACCTGGTGCATAACGACTTAGTAATTGGTGTTCATGTGAAAGGTTTTCATCTTGAGGGGGAGTGCATTAGCTGTGTCAAAGGCAAGCAAAAGAAGAAATCTCACCCTGGGAAGAAGGAAAACTCGATCTTGAGACCATTAGAGAGACTCCATATGGATCTGTTTGGTCCAGTGAACGTCAAAAGCATAACTGGGGATCTCTATTGTCTTGTAGTCACAGACGATTATTCAAGATTTTCTTGGGAATTGTTTATGAAGTCAAAAGATGAGACGTTTGATCGTTTGATCGTTTGATGACGCTTTTCAAGAAGATAGAAAACTTGTACCAAACCTGCATCAGAAGATTACGTAGTGACAATGGTACTGAGTTCAAGAATATCAAAATGGAAGAATATTGTGATGAAAGAGGTATATTGCATGAATTTAGCGCGCCTTACACTCCACAGCAGAATGGAGTAGCTGAAAGAAAGAACAGGACGCTAATTGAAACGGCCAGGACGATGCTTGCTGATTCTAAACTACATGTCAACTTTTGGGTAGAAGCAGTGTCAGCCGCATGCTATACACTCAACCGGGTTCTTACAGTGAAGAAATTCAACAAGACATGTTTTGAGCTGATCAATAACCGCAAACCGAACCTGAAGTATTTAGAACCGTTTGGGTCTCCCTGCACTGTTCTAGAGCCTTTTGGTAAATTTGGCGCAAAGAGCATTGAAGGTATATTTGTGGGTTACTCAATTCCATTAAAGAGAGTCTTTGTTCCAAGCTTGAAGCGGATTATTGAAGCACACAATGTTGAATGCCAAGGTTACACAATGCCACCTTAAAATCCCGGCGATTCATGGCGTTTTCACTATGACACTTTGTGGAATTCGTTTGACATGGAAGGGGAAGAAGAAGAAGAAGAAGATTTATTTGACGAGTTGGATATTCTGAGAGAGTATGAGTCTTCGCAGGAAAGGTTCCCAGCTGAGTATTCTAGACGTCAAAAAGCTTCCAATGATGACGAAGCAGGTCCAAGCAATGCTGAAGAACATGATGATATTCAGCAAAATCTTGACAATCAAACGGCAGTCAACGATAATCAAGAATCTGATGATAGACCTGTATTTGATCATGGTGATTCAGATTCTGAGGGGGAGCAGATCCAGATTTCAAGTCAAACTATTCCAGTCAGTGAACAAGGTGCAAATCAGAATGTCACAAATTTGGAAGGCGAGGTAGATGTTCCAGGCGAGGTGATGCCGAGAACTCTTTCGTACCATCCAGAAGAGCTAATCATTGGAGAATTACAATCAGGCGTTCGCACTAGACGTCAAATTGACCAAGGCCTTACTTGTTTTTATTCTACAGTTGCTCCGTTACAAACTGAGTTTTCACTTAGTTGTTTTATTTCGCAGATTGAACCGCGAACATATAAGGAAGCACTAACTGAAGATTCATGGGTCAACGCGATGCAAGAGGAGCTGAGTTAGTTTGAGAAGTTAGGAGTGTGGAAATTGGTAGACTTGCCTGATGGTCACAGGAAGATAAACACTAAGTGGGTGTTCAAGTGCAAGAGAGATGATCGAGGGGTTATTATTCGTAACAAAGCTCGACTCGTAGTTCAGGGTTTCAGTCAGCAGGAGGGGATAGATTTCACAGAAGTATATGCTCCAGTTGCTAGACTTGAAGCGATCAGAATCTTCCTAGCGTTTGCACCTTGGAAAAATTTTAAAGTTTATCAGCTAGATGTTTAATCGGCGTTTCTTTATGGGAAGGTAAAAGAGGAGGTATATGTCAGACAGCCACCGGGCTTCACCGATCCAATCCACAAAGACAAGGTTTATTTGCTGGATAAAGCGCTGTATGGTTTACACCAGACCCTGAGAGCTTGGTATGAGACATTGTCTCAACACCTGCTAGCCAACAGCTTCATCCGTGGAAAAGTGGATGCCACTCTCTTCACCAAAGAAGTTGACGGACATCTTCTGATAGTTCAGATATACGTGGACGACATCATATTTGGGTCTACAAATGAGAATCTGTGCAAAGATTTTGAAAGAGTTATGAAGCAGAAATTTGAAATGTCATCGATGGGTGAGATGAAATTCTTCTTGGGACTTCAAGTTGATCAACTGCCTAAGGGAATTTTCATACATCAAACGAAGTATGTTCATGATATCTTAGAGAAATTTGGGATGTCAGGTTCTACTCCAGCTTCCACCCCGTTAGCGACGAACCATGGGATAAACCCTGATCTCACCGGAGAGAAGGTAGATGAAACGTTATATCGTTCCATGATCGGATCGCTGATGTACTTGACAGCTTCAAGACCTGATATTATGTATCCAACCTGCCTCGCAGCAAGATTTCAATCTAACCCGAGAGCTTCGCATATGGTAATTGTGAAAAGGATATTACGCTACCTGAAAGGAACTCCATCATTGGGGTTGTGGTATCCAAAAGAAGGCGATTTTATGCTCGAAGGGTATTCCGATTCTGATTTCGGATGCTGCAACGTTAACGCTAAATCAACAACAGCGGGGTGCCAGTTTTTCGGACCACAATTGGTCACCTGGCAATGCAAGAAGCAGACCTCTGTAGCTTTATCCACATGTGAAGCCGAGTATGTATCTGCTAGCAGTTGCTGCTCTCAGATCTTGTGGATCCAGCAACAGATGCGCGACTACGATTTGCAATTTCTTAACACCCCTATCTTTGTTGATAATGAGGCGGCGATAAACATTACTAAATATCCTGTTCATCACGCTAAAACGAAACACATTGAAATTCGTCATCACTTCATTCGCGACTATTTCGAGAAGAAGTTGATACGAATTGAGAAAATCCACACTGACGAACAAAAAGCTGATTTACATACCAAAGCATTTGATAACGCTCGTTTTCAATATTTGTTAAAATTTAACGGTATGAAGCTTTTATCGGGGTCGGATGGGATTATTGGCGTTGATGAGGATAACATTGTAGATGATGATGTTGAGAAGCAATCTGCAATGGTTTGTCGATTTTTTACTTGTTTTGGTATTTAGGGGGAGTATAGGGTAATATTTTCAGAAAATACAAAAACAATAAAAAATTCAAAAATCCAAAAACATGAGATATTTTCAAAATACAAAAACAATAGAAAACCAGAAAAGAGCTTGTGTAAAAAGGGAAAATGATAGTACATTGGCTTGACAGTTACGGTATGCTAAAGAATTGTAAAGTTTAAAAGTCTTAAACAGTCTCGTTGATGATGTGCCGATAGGTTTTTACACATTTAGTAGGTTTGTTCGGGATATAAACCTAAATTCAAACTTGCTTATTTCATGGGGAACACTACTTGGATATATAGGTAACCCCTGAAATCTTGTTTGAAAGATCCCTCTTTCTGAGATACTAGGTCTTTATACT
Source organism: Helianthus tuberosus (assembly GCA_030545235.1). Taxonomy (NCBI): domain Eukaryota; kingdom Viridiplantae; phylum Streptophyta; class Magnoliopsida; order Asterales; family Asteraceae; genus Helianthus; species Helianthus tuberosus. The sequence goes on from CM060363.1 coordinate 136,270,913, forward strand.
CAGTGATATCTGGGGTATTATCCAGGGACTTCTGATTTTTCGGAAGCAATGGCCTAGTCCCCGTATAATACTTTACGCTTGCTTGAAATAAAAGCCTGCCCTCAGCTAAAAATGATGAAACATTGAAAAATGCTAATCATTGCTGTTGTAAAAATGATCCTCTAAAGGGGACCCACTTAAAGTCGAAGCCGCCATCTCTCTGCTGAACGGAAGTTCTGACCTGAGCTCTCACGGTCCTCGCAATTTAACCCCTTACAGATATCATCTGTGGTATACTCACCTGTAAGACTGAATATTGGGTTCTGGATAGGGAGTATATTCAAGAGGTGGGACACATGAATGAGTTTAAGTTCTTAATACACCTAATCCGTATCCTGGACAGATTGAAAATTGTGTGAGAATTTAAGTGGATCAGTATATCGACAATCTAAGTGAATTGTTTAATTCTGAGTATGTAATCTAAGCTTAAGGGTACTTGTGACTTGTCAAATAGCTTATATGATTCCCTAACACGCTCACCAAAAATATGTTTGTAAATAGTTTACATTTACTACATTTCATTTTATTTATGTAATTCATTTCTAGTCTAGAAACTTTATTAAAAATCCAAAAAGATTTTACATTTCTGCTTTATTTTCCGACAAACCAAAGTGGAAAGCTGATCTTCAGATTCGAAATTTGAAGCAAATGCAGGAAGTTTCTGAGCTGGAAGATGAGTTGTGAGCTAATCTTGTTAAACCTGGATATTGAATTGTCAAAACAAGTTCATTAATTTGAAACTTGTGATTTTCAGAAAATTGTTGTGAAAAATTTGTACAAAATGTCATTGTGATTTGTCTCAGGTTAACCAAGGTCATTAAATTGGACTTGGTAGACAAATTAAGTACACAGGGTCATTAATTTGGACCTGGATACTTAAGTGGATTTCTAAATTCTGACAAAATCAACAAATGAAGTCAAATGGTAAGTTTGGATTGAAATTGTTATAATCATTAATCTTACGTTTAGGTAGATATTGTGCAGGTAACAGGTTTGTTATTGAAAACAGCTAAGCAAAATCCCAGCTAACTGATAGGGGGAGTTTGAAGTCTTAAAAGTCAAATACAAATTCTGGATCTACATTCAAGGGGGAGTTTGAAAGTTGTTAAAGATTCAGATTTTGTGATTCATGCTAGCTGTTGATAGAAGAAGAGAAGATTTGAAGAAAGCTTACAGTGTCAGACAATTTGGATAAAGCAAGAAGATAGACAAAGACTGAAGACTGGATGCTAAAGACTTCGTCAACATCCAAGGGGGAGTCTGCTGGTGCACAAATGTCTGTTAACTTCGTCTTTATTGAGTCTTATGTCTAGATAGGATAAACCAGTGCTCAGCAGGGTTAAAATTAGGGTTTATATGTGTGTACGTGAGTAATTTCGGTTGAAAGTGCCACTGACAATTTCAAACGAAATTAAACATGTTAATTCCGTTTGAAATGGACAGTGACATGTTCAAACGGAATTACCACTCTATAAATACCTGAGCCTAGTCCATCATTTGAAACGGAATTAGACCATTAATTCAGAGCCGAGGTGCTGCCGGATTGTTATTTGATTTGTAAAAGCTCTGGAAATCAATAAAAGAAGATAATTAGGAAGTATTAAGCTGTGTTTACATCGATATGACTGATTCCGCCTTTGATATTGATTTAGAACTCTTCAGATTGACTCGTTAGGGTCACACGACGATCCAACACCCTCTACATATTGGTACATTGGAACTGCAGCTAATGTACACATTGCTTATTGATTATTGTCATTGGCTCACATGGGTATTTCCACATGGATTCTTATCGTATTGATTGACCATTGATTAGTGTTGACTGTATCGTTACATTGTTATTGTCATAGTATTGTTTCACCATTGATAAAATATCGTTTTGATCGTTCTCATCGAATTACCGTTATTGCTATTGTTTTTCCGTTACTGGGCAATTTTTCGCTCAGCCGTGTTTCTCTTGTTGTTTTCTCTTGTTTCTTAAACAGGTACTCAGGGGAACATGGGGAAAAGTGCGAAGAGAGAAAACATAATGGCTAGAGTTAGGAATAAGGAGTTTAAATAAAATTGCTATTTGGATTTTAGACATTTTTTATTTTCGTTAAGACCGTTGTGTGGTTTTAGATTTTTAAACCTTTGGAGTTATGTTTTATTTAAGTTTTAAAATGTCTCTGATTACTGTATTAGGTGACACGTCAGCCTTTTCGGGCCGGGGTGTTACAATTTTAGTCCAAAAGTTAAATTTGGCCAGATTCCCCAACTAAAATCATGATATTTTGTCTTTATCCTCAAGGCTATTTTAGTCATTGTAGATTTATTATAAAAATAATAAAACCGAAAAATCTTTGACCCTATTTAAAGTCCTCATCTCCCTCATCACCTGTTCAAAAACCCCAATCCAAACCCTAATCAGCCACCTCCATCACCGTAATCAGCCACCACCTCCACCCGTTATGATTAACCAACTTCTGCCTCCACCCAAACCCACACCTGTTCCCCACCCGTTGTGATCATATGGCACTGGTTCGTGCATATGAAGGATGGAAAGAAGCTGAAAGAGAAGGATCTGCTTATGAGTATTGCTGGAGGAATTTTCTTTCTGCCCAAACACTACAATGTGAAGGGAGATTTGTATTCGGTCGTGAAAGCAAAAAGTCAATCGAGTCAAATGACAAAGATACAATCACAAGAGATGGGGGAAACCCGAAAAGCTTGCTGCAAACTCTGTTGATGCGGGCGGGCCACACTCCACCAAAATACAAAACAAAGCATCTAAAAACAAATGAGTTCAGAGCATTAGTCGAGTTTAAAGGATTGCAGTTTGTAGGAAAACCGAAAAGAAACAAACAGCTTGCTGAGAGGGATGCTGCTGTGGAGGCGTTAGGCTGGTTGACTCACACTTGTGGGTCAAACAAACAACAAGATGATGATAATTCCCCACCTGATCTAACCGACAACATGCTTAAGCTTTTGAGTACGCACAGAAAATTAAAATCTCCTTCCGGCCGAGGGTAAATTCGTCCTTTAGCAGGATACGAAATGTACACAGTTGAGAGCATGGTGTGGGTTTGGGTGGAGGCAGAAGTGGGTTGATCACAACGGGTGGAGGTGGTGGCTAATTAGGGTTTGGATTGGGGTTTTTGAACATGTGAAGATGGAGATGATTTCTTTAAATAGGGTTAAAAAATTTTAGGTTTTATTATTTTTAATCAATATTGAGTTATAATAAATCTACAATGATTAAAATACCCCTGAGGATAAAGACAAAATATTAGGATTTTAGTTGGGGAATCTGGCCAAATTTAACTTTTGGACTAAAATGACAATAAAAGTGAAACCACAGGGACCCAGATTTAAAAAGTTTGAGATTTGGACTAAAATGGCAAAAGTGCCCAAACCACAGGGACCAAAATGGCAGTTTACTCTAAAGTAAAAAAAAAGTAGAAAATAATTAAATAACCATTTAAAGGGAAAGCTTGAGAGACACAAGTCATGTTTCGTATTTTGAAAATAGGTAGAAAGAAATAAATAACCATCAGGGAAAGGTTTGAATACCCGCCTCTATCTCCCAATAATATACTTAGCTGAGTACACAATTGTTATAAATGGCAGAACTGTGATTAGTATATTTTTATTGTCTAAACACTATACTGTTCATAACAAGTATATTTTTATTATCCAAACACAATACTCTTCATAACACCCTTCAAGAATTGTTGTATTATAGAATGGGTGATGGTTCTCTAATATAAACAAAGTCTTTAATTCTTTAAATACGTTGGTTTAAGAGAAAGAGTTATTAGGTTCAAATCTTTTAGACAATAAAGACTAAAAGAATTTTTCCATTAAAATATTACATTTTTTTACACATTACTACTTTCTATAGATATAATACCATAAAATGGATAACTTAATTACCTTAATTTGAGTATATATATTTTTATACGTTTTATAACAAGGCCTTTTTCGTGTTCGTTCGTTAAGGAAATAAATGTGTTCATGAATTCTTAACGAACGGGATTTTGTGCTCATGTTCGTTAATTAAGAAAATGAGCGTGTTCACGAACGGTTCACGAATACAAATAAATTTGGTGAATGCAACGAAGGATATAAGTGGATGGCCCAGAGAGTAGCAGTAGAACTTGAATCCCTTATTGTGGAACGGAGGTCGATCATATTTGTCGATTTAAATAATAAGAAAGGAAAGAGGAATGGTGCATACAAAGGTGAAATATGGTTTCCCTATTTAATTGTTAGGATAATAAAATAAATAAAAATTTAATAATACAAAAAGTATAAAATATATGAAACTACCAAAATCTTTAATTAAAACACAAACAAATAAACAAATGTTCGTGAACACGTTCGAGTGGCTTCATACTTTCGCAATCTAAATCTACTTTATAAAATAACTCATATATTAGATGCAAATATAAATCTAATTCTAATAAAAAATCCAACTAATGTCACATGACATTTTCTTATTCAAAATTTCAACTAATGTCACATGGCATTTTCTTATACAAATCATTAATAATATTATTTAATAAATATCTAATTATTATTAATAATATTATGCTATTAATATTAATATTAGTTAAAATTCAAGATTGATAATTAAAAAAATACAAAGTTTTTATTAAAAGAATTAATGATTATTATTAATAATATTATGCTATTAATATTAATATTAATTAAAATTCAAGATTGATAATTAAAAATATACATAAAGTTTTTATTAAAAGAATACTTCAACTTTTCTTTTAATGGCAATTATCTAAAATTTTAAATATACTAGGGAGAAAGCCCGTGCGATGCACGGCATGCATAATAGCTATTGTTTGTTCGTGGTAAGACGTCTGACACGGCCGGTGCATAACATGTAAGACAATACGCCTACAAAGGGGCGTGCTTAAACTTTATTAAACCATGAACCATAATACCATATAAAATAATTCGACAATGATATGGGCCAGCTCATAGATGTCACCTTTTCATTCTCTCTTTAAGAAAGGGAGGCGTATCCCATGTTGGATTAGGAACGAAAAACGGCATGGTCTCACTTAGTGATGGACATGGTTAGCCCATTGAACCAGCAAGGAGATTTCCATTACACCTAGGATTTCGCCACCTGTACACCCAATGTGTAATGGTTACCACAAGTGTTGCTGCAATGCATAGGCTTACTGGCCACATGTTTAGTCGATATGGAAACCAATGAGAAAAAAACACTACATTGTAAAACTCAATGGCAAATATTTTTTTTCCAGCAATAACAATACATCAGAAAAGAGTATATAATAAAATTAGCATAAACTTCAAAAAAAGTCCAACTTGATTTGGGATGTGTCTGGTAATGGATAAGTCTGACTTGCTGAGCTATTTGTTTTAAAGAAGAAAACATCATAAATGTTATAACCTGAATGTATAAGAGTCGAGTTGGGTTGGGTTGGGTTGGGTTGGGTTGGGTTGGGTCTGGTAACGAATAATCCTGACCCACTGAGCTATTTATTTTGAAGCACAAAACATAAGAAATGTTATAACCTGAATGTATAAGAGGCATGGTTTAAAAAACGTTATGTATATACACAGCTGGTCGTGTATGGTGTAAAAAGTCTAGGGGCGTGCTTAAACGTTAGGTATTAACACTATTATTATTTATTTATTTATTAATATTATTACTATTAATATTACCGTTTTAGCATTTTCTTTTAACTAAATGTTACTCTATGGCAATATGTCACATTTAAATTTTTGTCTCATGTGTATAACATTAATAAGAAAACCTGGATTCTGATGATCATAACTATGATTATCATGACTCCTTTTTGTTGTAAATATCAATGTCGGTAACATAATTATCAAAGATTTATATTTATTTCGATGTAGATTGCATTTAATATACGTCCTAATAATATTTTAACGACAAATACCAGGTGGGGTATAGGAAACATACCAACGAAGTACTTGTTTTCGGTTGGTTGGAGATCCTCAAACGCCGTAAGCAAGAAAGGGTAGCGTTCAAAACGACCGCCGTCATCATCAACCCGCTTCACAGTTGTCGAACCATACAACCCAATCATAAAGGGGCTGTCTTTAAGAACCCGATACTGATTTGTAGGTTGCATGGCGAAACCGTTGACCAAATATACACCGCCCTCTTTGAGTTTGTCAAAGAAATAGTGGGCAATGTTAATCCTTGCGGTGCAATGCATCACACCTCCCTGCACAAATAAAGGCGTAGATTTTTTTTTTCATAATCAAAAGTATAAAAACGTAAGAATGTGGGATAGAAGAGGGTAAAAAACTACCTTTATGTCAGTGACAATATAGTCGGTGCTCATGTACCTGCCGTTAACACTTGTCACGTCCCATTTTCTACAAACCATTATCATGATAGGTCCGGTGCTCCCTTCACGGAGTTCACTAAGGAACATATGACTGCTTGTACCATGGTCCGACGTTTGCAAACTAAGGGGGCTGGCCATGGCAATAGAGGAGGAAAGGAAACTATGAACCTACAAACATAACAAAGCCAGCAATCTTATAGCATAACCAAAGACCGTTCAACTGTCTACAAATTAATCATATACTAATGAATGATATTAAATGACAGGGATATTCAAAGAGGCATAATAAAACAATGCAATTTAATTAATTTTAAAGCAACTTTTGGTATCCTAGCTTGTAGTTAGAGTTTCTTGAATTGGTTTTTATATAATGTTAGACTTTATAAAAGAGAACAATTTATTAAGAAATACCTACCACTTGTTTAATTCTTATAATTTGATTTAAATACATATTTTAGAGTTGTGTGGCTAACCTAAATATAGTATCATTAATGAACCTTAAAACCTATTTGTACCAATTGATCAATACAATTATCAATAAAGCGAGTTTTGATTAAATACGTGCTTTGGTATCCAATTCTTTCAGTATGTGGTTGCTACGGTTTTGTAGAGCATGTTGTTTCCGCTACTAAACCTCAATAGGCTGTTTATTTAGGAGTTTTAGGTGGCTATGGTGAGTCGTTTCTAGGGTTTCTAACATCTAATGAGAAGATGTGTAAGTTGTGGCAGATTGTAAGTGGCGACTAAGGTTTAGAAGTGCAGATCGTGTATGTATCCGCAGGATTCTCTCACATGGTTTTTGGATTCCTACCAATAATGTGTGTGAAGTTCACCGAGACTCATGTGGTCTATTGTATATTTTATCTATCTTAAACCTAAGAGTATTATACCATACACTCTCGGACTCTTTGTGAGCTCAGAACTAAACTTTTAATCTCATCAATATATCTCACATATAGGATCTGGAAGCCCAAACTGCTATCATTATGTATATATTATAGGAGAGCAAAATGATGAAGATTTAAAAATTTTATTTAGTTTATGAAATATAAATTATAAAAATATTCAAGGGTAAGAGACTTACTATGTTAACTTCACAGTTGACCTTGATAATTACACCCCCTGAAAGAATGGAGTATGCTTCCTCTTTTGTGGGAAAGATCACATCACCTTGAGGCTTTTTCATCAACTCTTTGTTTGAATAATATATGTACTGTTTATAATCACTTGGCAATCGATTATCCCATTCTATATTTGATGTTAAGAGATTGTTCACCTCTGATTTTTCAATTTCATCATCGTCCTCAAACTGCAAAATACATATAGTTTTGAGCTCAAGACAAACATATTCATGTTAAACCAAGATATCATACACAAAAGTTAAATCAGAGTCTTATAACAACTACTACTCAACAAATAAAAGAACATAAAATTATTCCTTCCCAACAAACTGGATATATTTCAACAACGTAAAACATGAAGTGTTTGCAATCATTTTGAAACAGAGTATTTTTTATTACGTTTGCTTTTTTTCTTCTTGGTTTCTATACACTTACCTTTTTTATTACACCCCTGAAAGAATGGAGTATGTTAACTTCAGTTGAAGAACACAATAATATTCGAATATACCTTTTGTATTGGAAGAAACTTGATGCCTTCAATCAAGAGATGAGAACTAAAACCAAAAGATTTGTCCAGTAACTGTAATCTAACAACGAAATCAACAATTCTTTCAAAATTGATTATTTGGAAGAGTTCGAAATTCACTAACCAGGTTCCACATTTGTTGAAAAGAAAAGCAAGATCAACTATCCTAAACTAACACAGTCTAACAACATCAACTATCCTATCCACATATACAACCACAAAAACCCTAAATCCATCAAATTAACAATACAATACACAAATTAGATTAACATAGATCAGAAATTACAGAACAAAACGACGTTCGATACCTGTAAAGCTCTTCAAAACTGAGGCAACTTGCGTTATGATTGTAAATCTCATGAATTGCATGCTCCAAAATCTTCCATGTCCTCTCGGCATACTTCGGATCCACCACCACTCGATGCTTAAACGCTTCGATTTGAAAATTCTTCTTCTTCTGTGAACTCATTGTTTGTTCATATGGAATCGATTTTCCCCCATTCCAAACCCTAATTGTTCGTAAGATTATTATCCTTTTTGATAATTTAGGATTATGTTCACAAATCCCCAGAAATGTAATCGGCCAGAAAGATACTCATCCGATTCTTGATTCTTGATAAAGAAAACCCTAATCCTAATGGTCTTAACACTATCATCGACACAACCGAAGCTTGAATAACATAGATGGAAAGGTTTATCCACTGGGGTGGGTGGGCAGAGTAGGGATTTTGGTGATTTTAATAGATTCATGCCCTAACTTTCCTTCAATTGAGAATTTGCAGAGACACAAATGTATTTAAGAGGCTCATCATAATAAAGGTTGTAAAAAAGTTGATATAACTAAATTTTTAAGTATATATATAGATATAGATATATATAGATAGTGGGGAACCCGCGCGTTGCTGCGGAGTCTATAACTCGGCGAGAACATAATTCAAACATAAAAACAACAAAAAAATTACATATAAGTTGTAGATCTAATCGGTATCTTTATCCGCCTATGTAAACCATCAAAATAAACAAAAGGAATTAAAGAATAGCATAATAAATGGTGAATACGTATATAATTTGATGGGAATACAGAGGACATACATGTAAGGTAGCATCTAAAACTTGGTGTAACAGTTGAGAAGGACGATTTGGACAATTTAGAACTTGTGATGTTGTCGTTCTATTTGTTGAAACCGCAACATGGTAAAAATAATTAAGGTAGCATCTAACACTTGGCGTAACAGTTGAGAAGGACGATTTGGACAATTTAGAACTTGTAATGTTGTCGTTCTGTTTGTTGAAACCGCAACATGGTAAAAATAATTCTGTTGGCCAGATCCGTAACCAATAATTATAACTTCCAAATAAAAATAAACAATACTTTTAGCATGTAGATAGAAATATATGTCTTATCAGGTTTGCAAGGACCATCATAATGTGGCTATGCTTCAGATGGATCCTACCTAAAGACACATCCAAAAAGACAAGAAGTTCTAATTTGGTGTAAAAGTTGCGTAGCCAGCTGATGTCCAGTCATCCATACATAATAAAAAACAATTAAGTTATTATTTGACTTAACTTATGCTCATAGCTGAAAAATTATATCCGCTTTAATTTGAATATGGTAACAGTATACTCAAGAGGATTACATATTACAAAATTGAATAGGGGTGAACTCGCTCTTCGCTGCAGGTTATTCTTGTTAAGATGTGCAACTATGACAACATTCTGGCTAGGCAATTGTTTACCTTAAACTATTTATGAAAAGGCAATGGTTTCATTGTATTACGTGTAGAGTCAAACAATACAACCTTAATATGAAAATCAAAAAAAAAATAATATAGAGGAAAACCTTCTTGGCAGCTTCTTCACTCAGGTAACGATCATGTGGTGTATATATATGCCATTTTTTCTCCCTCGTGGCATCCAGTTCTAATGAAAAAAGCATAAAGTTAGGCACTAATTAAATCTCAACAACCCATAGAAATTTATGATAGATAAGAAACTACAGAATATTAAAACTACTTAATGTTCAAGAAAAAAAAACTAACCTATGGTCTATTTCTGATGTTTTTAACCCAGTATACATAATCCAGTGTGTTTTGTGTTTCTTCCAAGAGAGTGGATAGAAAGTGACAGTAGCTATTGTGTTTTGTGTTTCTCATTGGCTTCCCTTGCTCTTCTCTGCCATGAAGATGAAGTCAAAAGGTTGACCTCAAAGGTCAAAACTCTCAAGTAATTTCAGCAAGTTTACTTGAATAGAGGCCAGTGAGGTTATATTTAACCCTAACGGGACGAACGGAAAAAGAAAAACATATCTTAAACGACAAGTTCAGATTGGTTAAATGGGTATTAGGGTGCCCATGTGTACTTTTAATGCATAAACCCTCCTAAATCGTTTGATACAAAATATCACATTATCATTAAAATGATATTTTTAACCATAGTTGACAGATAAACTATTTATAACATAAAAAAACAGATGGGACAAAAGGTGTTTTAGCATACCCAATTAGACCATTTAACCATTCCAACAAATTACATGTTTTACCCTATTTACCCAACCAACCTGCCCAATTTGTCATATCTAGTATCATGAAACTATTTTATACCTCCATTGCACCAGAACATAATATATTTTCTGAACCAGGAAGATCCACAAGATTTAGCTTTCCACATTTGATTATTTCTACCCCATCTTAAGTATTCTCCTTAATTTGAATTGTGATGGTAAATAATGAATGTGATCGTTACTATTCTCCTTAAGATAAATAAAGTTAGATACAACATCCATAAAGTCAACTACAATAGCATTGTAATATCACAAAAAATCCTACTATAAAGAACCTTGATCAAAGCCTTTTGCATATAATTTGTAGATCAAAATTTCTAGGTTCTTTTACGTACGATGTTCAAATTAAAAATCCTACAACCTAACTACAGAAGATAAAAAAAAAAAAAACCAGAGGCATACCCTAAAGGAAGCACAAATTATCAATGCAAGTGTTGCAACATATGTACATAATCTCTAAATTCTCAACACGATTTCATCCAATTTACCAAAGCACGTGTTTATGTCAAAAGAAAATGAAAGAAAATCGTACTTGCGCAAATGGTAGCGAGAACGTGGAAGCAGCGGAACCTAAATCCCCAAATCCTCCATTGATGGAATCCATAGCTATTTGTGTCAAGTTCGCTCACCGGAACCCCACCCTTCTTTTGTTCATTGTCCGCCGTAGAACACCGTCAACCACCAACCGCCACTGAATCCTAACCATACCTGTCACTGGAACCTAACACCATCGACACGTCTTGTGCCTAATCGAATCACCAGCAGCAAAGAATGAATAATTAAGTTCTAAAACTTAATAATTTTGGATTGTGTTAGCAAAGATCTAATAATAAGAAACATCAAAGAAAGAAGTTCAACCCCTAATCAAGAATCTAGCAAGAGTGAAATCGAATTAACAACAAACAACCAAGTTTAAGCAAATTCTAGAATATATAAAACGGATTAAGTTTACAACCTAACCATAAACAGAGAAGATAAATCAAAGCTATTACCAAAAACATTAGAAGAGTTCGAGAAAACAGAGCCGACGAATGTCCACGCGCTTAATGATTTTGCTCTTATCACACTCAAAAGGTTCAGATTCGCTAGACCTATCGAATCGCATCCACAAATTCGCATAACTGGCCTTGTAGAATCAGGTCTATTAAGATAGCTTAAAAAGGGTGGGGGAAACAGAGGATGGCAATTGAGGAGACAGCCTTGACGATTGGTATGAAAAGGGTTACCATTATTCAATGCTAATCCACGCTGAAATTCCACAATTGCCCTTTTAGTGTCTTAAACTTGAGTGGAAATTCCAGTTTAACCCCTTGAAAATGGCTTTTGCTCTTTTGTATAAACCGCTTCAAAAATTGTACTCGTGGTAAAATTACAATCTTGTACATTAGATTTGCTTTATATAGTATTATAGATATAAGTACTGCATTTAAAGCATCATAAATGTTGATTTTAAAATAGAACATGTAACTAAATTTTAGATTATATATAGATGATTATATTACTTTTTAAAATGAATAATTATGCTTATGATTTTTCATGTGATCTATAATTTTTATATTCTACATATTAGTTGTGTTTCCGATTTATTCTTGTATTTTACAATAATTTATGCTTAAGGTGAATATTATTAACTACTAAGTTCAATCACATATTCGTAATAAGATTTTTGTTTCTTTTTTAGTAGGAAGTGTTTGAATCTTATTTATCTTTCTTTTCAGTTTGTAAATGGTTTATGTCAAAATGGGTGATTTTTTATAGGTAAAAAAGATATGAGTCATGTTAGGCCAACGTTTCAATAACTTTTGTGCATTCTATTTTTTTTACATATATACATTTTGTAATGTTTGATGTAGTGTTTATCACTAGGGAAAAGATATTATCAAAAGTATGATATAAGATTTCTTTTTAATAAAACGATTAAGAACATTAGCATTCAAATACTTTTGACACATTTGGTTATTTCACTTTTTTGTTTTTTTAAATGAAATATGTTACTCAGTTGAATTTTTCCGACAAAATACGACTCTAATTGATCGTTTCCACTATTATATGTAAAAATGTAATTTCAGTCCTATGATGTATTTAGAGATTTATAATATATATACACACAACATGTGTAATACGTGGGTCTATAACCTAATTTTTTTTATATAAATGATTTAGTGCAAGATAATTAGTCATGCACTTATTTTATTTTTATACTCTTTGCAACTAAATATGTATTATTGGTATAGTGAAATTGTTTCATTCAAATAAATTATGTGTTTCGTTTTATAAAAGCTAGAAAGAATTTATATAGATTCACATGATACAAAATATGAAAATGGTATGTTCATACTTTAGATTAAACAATGAGTAAAATGCACGGATAGTCCGTGTGGTTTGGTGAAATTTCACCTTCAGTCCCTAAATTTTCAAAATTACACTCTTAGTCCCTATAGTTTGACAAGTTGTTACTCGGATAGTCCCTGTGGTTTGACAAGTTGTTACTCGGATAATCCTTGTCATTTCACACCCACTTAATCAGAAAAACTAACCTCCATCCGCTTTGGGGACTATCCGAGTAACAACTTGTCAAACCATAGGGACTAAAAGTGTAATTTTGAAAAGTTGGGGACTAAAGATGAAATTTCACCAAACCACAGGGACCATCCGTGCATTTTACTCTTAAACAATTAAGAAAAAGTATGACCTCTCTTCTCTTTTGTTTTTGTATTAGTTGTTAAGCCTCTATACAGAAGACCACATTATGTTCCTATTCGATTAGAATTGAATGTGTATTTTGTGTAGATAGGTTATAATAAATCTAGATATGTTCTTATATTGGATTATGTTCCCATTCGATTAGAATTGAATGTGTATTTTGTGTAGAAAGGTTACAATAAAATCTAGATATGTTGTTATATTGGATTCTTGGTGCCTTTTCTTACCCTGATGAGATTTCATTCTCTTTGAGAGATGGGGAAGTTTGACTTTCCCTTTGGTTGGTTAAGTGTCAAAAAGACAAAAGAAATAACTTCTCCATTCATAAGGCTACACGGTATGGTGATGGTCCTCTCTTGGAGGATGATCCGCCATGTAGGATGGGCGTGGGGATGGGGCAAAGAGGATGGAGGTAAGGAAATAGAGGGATGATCCTAAAATATATGTATATATTGTATGTATATATGTGTGTGTGAGGAGGTTTTGTCCTCTAGTGGACCGGCTTGAACGTCCTGATGGAGCCGGGGAGGACGCCGCAACAGGGGACGAAGGGGGGAAGAAATGGGCGGAGGATCGGCGCCGCACCGGGACGGAGGGGGGACGGACCCCATACCGTGGAGCCTAATGTGATAGAGATGTTTAACTTTTGTACGTGAGTAAATTGCTAAAATCGTCCCTGATGTTTGTTCACATTTGCTAGATTCATCCAAAAAAAGTTTTTTTCTCATAGGAGCCACTGAGGTTTCAAAAAAGTTGCTAAATCCATCCAAAATGACTAATACCCTAAGAATACTAAGTTTAAAGAGGGGTAATTTAGTCATTCTCTTAATTTATTTAATTAACCCTTTTTTTTAAACAGGTTAAACATCCAAAATGACTAATACCCTAAGAATATATTGTTTCTAGAGTAAATTACAAGTTTTGTCCTTTATGTATGTTCAAAATTGCAAGCGCTGTCCTTTGTCTTTAAAATTGATGAGTTTTGTCCTTAATGTTTGCAAATCTTGCACGTTATGTCCTTTAGGCCAAACCCAGTTAGATTTTTTTGTTAAAGTTGGTCATGTGCCTTGCACATGAGGGCACTTTTGTCATTTTGCCTCCCTAGGGGTTATTTTGTAATAAATTATTATTTAGGGGACTATATGTAAAACATTGAAAAATAAAAAAAGAAATATAAAAAACTCTCCCTTCTCTCTATCTTCTCTCTCTCCTCTCTCTCTCTCTCTCTCTCATCACTTCTCCCCCAAACATTTTGCCTCTGTACCAGCATATCACATAATAAGAAATGACACCTCAATAGGGTGTGATTCTGAAAGCCCATCAAGTCGAAGACCTTCAGTACTCTCATCAAGAAACTGAGTCCATATTTTCCATTCTGGGAACAACCCATCAGCAGCTAAATAGCTTACCTGATTCACAATAAGAGTAAATCATATGAACACATAGCTGACAGAATTAAAATATGCATTATTAGTTTATGACATCATGACATGATTGATTTGCTTACCCAAGTGGCAAATCTCTACCAGACTACCACCACCATTAACCCGCCACCGTCTCCGACATCACCACCCCCACCGGAACCCTAACCCCAACCTTGCAAACAACCAAAATCAACACATGCAGAGAATTCCGGTGAAGCAGTCTCCGGCCACCACCACTTGCAATCGCCCAACTCAACCTCAACTGGACCACCGCCTGCCGCACCCACCCCTTCACCCACCGCCGCTTCTAACCCACCACCGTACACCTACCACCGCTAAACCCACCATCAGCATCACACCCACCACCACCGCCGTACCTAACCCACCACCACCGCCGTGCCTTTACCCTGCACCTAACCCACCTCAACCACCTGCATCTTCTGTTGTTTCAGATGAATCAGATTAGAGATGAGAGAGAGAGAGTTAGGGTTTGAGTTAGGGTTTGATTGGATGATTTCTGGATAGAGGTTTTGATTTCTAGGAGGGTTTTGTGATTCCATTTTTTGATCTGATTAGAGTTTGGATTTTGTTTGTAAAGATTGGAAATGAAGGGATGTTTATATAATGTTTTGTTTTTAAGTTATACAACATGGCCCTTTAATAAAAGTTATTTACAAACTAGCCCCTGGAAAGGTCAAATGACAAGAATGCCCTCATGTGCAAGGCACATGATCAGATTTAACAAAAAAATCTAACTGGGTTTGGCCTAAAGGACATAACGTGCAAGATTTGCAAACATTAAGGACAAAACTCATCAATTTTAAAGACAAAGGACAGCGCCTGCAATTTTGGACATACATAAAGGACAAAACTTGTAATTTACTCTTGTTTCTATTTTGTATATACAGTAAGTTAAAAACGTAAATTTATGTTTGTGGTAAAGTAACAAAAAATCAAAATAAAGCATGTCATGATTAATTAAATAAATTGTTCCGTTGCAGTAGCTTCTAGTTTTTGGCAATATGCAAAATGCAAAATAGTTTTCTATGGCTATATGCAGCTGCTTCTTGTTTTTGGCAATATGCAAAGGACAGCAGCTAAGATACCAATGTTAAGAGTGTTCTCAAGTCCACGACGTCCTTGTTTACGCCTTTTTTACCGCGCTCCTTACCCGCGTTACCCTTCTTTTGTACTCTATTGACCCCGTTGTGAACGAAATTACCTCGTGGAAGGTTTTTACCTTCACTGCAGACTGTTTGGGTATCCTTCTTTTGTACTCTATTGACCCCGCTGTGCAGTGTAACTAGGCGCTGACCCATATCAGCTGTGCAGCGTAATTAGGCAATGTAGAAGCGTGACGATGGGGCTATAGTCTAGGCGCTGACTCATTCAGCTGTGCAGCGTAACCCAGTGTGCAGCCCCTTAACACCCCGTCTGTCTACAGTTAGCAACCATTCTTTAGCGTCTAACAAAGCTGCAGCTGTACCAACAGCAGTTACAGTTGTGTAGCGTTGTGCAGAACGAACAGCAGCTGTCGTGCAGAACGAACAGCTGCAGTTGTGCAGCGTTGTGCAACAGTTGTGCGGCATTGGCCAGTACAATGAAACTTAAAAATATACCATCGAAACAGCTAATACATGCCAAATATACCAAAATAGAAACAATATATTATTCTTAGGGTATTAGTCATTTTGGATGTTTAACCTGTTTAAAAAAAAGATAAATTAAATAAATTAAGAGAATGACTAAATTACCCCTCTTTAAACTTAGTATTCTTAGGGTATTAGTCATTTTGGATGAATTTAGCAACTTTTTTGAAACTTCAGTGGTTCCTATGAGAAAAAAACTATTTTTGGATGGATCTAGCAAATGTGAACAAACGTCAGGGATGATTTTAGCAATTTACTCTTTGTACGTACTTTGTAATGATAGTAAGAAAGTGATTCTTATCTAGCTCATACCACATCTTCATCTTTGCTGGCTAGCTTTTGGCTAGCACCGTAAGTATACATCACTCGGTTCCTTTCATCCACTACTATAACTCGTTTAACCTATACTTCAAAAGTTTTAGCAATAAAAGTGTTATATAATTATTATTTGGTTTCCTGTGTTTTACAAATGGATACTTGGTAGAAGTAATTTATTGGTTTAACAATCTATATCTCTAATAAAGCAAACCATCGGGGGACACATGTCACCCTATGGTTGATGCCAAATAAGCAGCCACATCAGCAGACAAGTGGCATATCTCAAATGAGAGGACATGTGGCATAGCTCTAAGGGGCTGATTGAGTTTGGCTTCTCATGTACGTTTCAATTACTCTCTCTCTCAATCTCTCATACATCATTCCTCTTCTAAAACAAAATCCTAATTCAGTCTCTCTCTCTTCTCAATCTCTCAATCACCGACACGCCACCGCAACCTCCGTCACCGCTACCTGCAATCGGAGACGTTGATTTATCATCTGTTGAGAATATTAATAACAATTCGACTTCACTTTTGTCCGATGTGGATTTCAATTTCTTCGAGGAGGAGTTTCAGATGCAACGTAAATCGATCTTAAAGACGCAATAATCTTCCATTGACAGAAGTTTTTTGCGTTTTTTTTTGGTATATTGTTATTGCCCTTTACCTTAATTTTGTATTAATCTGGTAGTTTCGTTTGGATTTGGTGTTAGTTAATGTTTGCCAATTTGTCTAGAGTATACAATTGAGGGATTCAAGCACAACAACGCAGGAGATTAATATAAGTAAGTTTTTAGGGTTTTGATTAGTATACGCTTCTTGCTATCATTCTTGGTGTGTTTTTTTTACAAATCTGAAAATTGGGACATAATGCCCTCGCCGCCGCCTCGATGCAACGACGGCTAGGGTTCCGAATAGTTAATCTGAAGCCAATTCAGTTGACATGTCTCAAAACGTTTTTAGGTTTTTAAACATATTTGGGCTTTTTCCATGATTATAATTATCTGTTTTCATGTGCAAAAGATTAGTATGAGATTGTAGGATGTCCTAGTGTTCATGTTGTAGAGGGTAGACCAGAACCACTAAAGCTTCTATTCGATCCACACAATCTTAATGATTTGTTTCAATTCATGTGAACTGGTAAATCTTGAGCCTTGAGTTGTTAGTAATGATTTATATGTGTTGTAGTTAAAGCTACAAACAATAATAACTTCCTCTTGGTTTTTTTTCCAGAAATGGATTGATCTATATTCAAGTAGGACGATATAAAAAAATTGTTCCTGGCACTAGCTGCATCAAGACTTGAACACATTATATCACGGTGTATAAATGTACCAATGGTGCCTATGTAAGTACTCTTCACTACTGCGATCATTTAATTATAGTAACAATACACCAACCAAAAATCGTACCTCATGTCGATATGCTTTTTTACATTTTATAAAAAATATGAATCTGATAGTTGCATTTACTGCAATAATTGAATTATAGTAACAATACACCAACCAAAAACCGTAACTCATGTTGATATGCACTTTTTACATTTTATAAAAAAATATGAATCTGATAGTTGCATTCCCAAACATTGATCTAACTCTGTATTCTATAAATATGTTTTCAAAGAGAAGTTCTTTAAAAGATGACGGTGAATCTTTTGATAAACCACATCTATGATTAAAACTCTTCATTAAAGGTGGTAAAGATATATTTAGAATGCTATTTTCATTTACATTTTCTTATGAGAGTAATGTTTATTGTCAAAATATGCTTTTATTATTTATACAACTAATCCCATTTCAGGTAATTTATCATCTATGTGTGGTAATAGTGATGAAAATGCTTCTGAACATGACTTTCTTAGAACTAAGGGTGACCCTGGTGCTTTTAGTTACACCATCAACGAAGCACTTGCTCTCATTAAAAGTGTGGTTGACTTGCTACTAACACACTAAAATCTATCAGTAGGTGCTTAGTCGATTTCATATATTCTCCGACAGTAAAGAAGGGTATGCTTTAATTAGAGGTGGTTGACCTCTGAGAAAGATACCAAATGAGCAGTCAACATATATTATATATGACATGCTGGAATTCTTGGTTATTGGTATTTATTAATCAGAAAATTTGTAATGTTAATATTGATTACCTTAACATTGTTGTTTTTTTTTTGTAGGCTGATGCTCTTAAAATGCCACTTGAAGCAAAGAAAGTGGTTGCTAATGTCTATGGTTGCAATGCGTTACTGGCACCCATTTACTGAGGAAGTTGTTCAGTAGTCAAGTAAGTATCAAGTTTTTAATAAACAATCATTCGAAATTATTAAGTTGTCTATAACTTTTAATTTACAAGATGAGCCCAACATGCCAATTAAGATCGTTCCTTCCGTACAATTTAGAAACAAAATTCTATCTTTATACCTTCAAATATAATCATATCTTTGTAAGATATGTATGAAATATATATATGATGCTGAGATGGAAATGATTTTCTCTCCGCAGAGCAAATGTCTTTCACTTATAATAAATTTAATTATTGCATAAAATCATATAAGAAGTTGTACATATTAGTTATATAATTCAAACGATATTCAACCCGTTCAGCCAGTTTGACCCCTTAGAGTTTAGTTTCTTATTTCCTTGACCCATTTTAGATTAAAAAAAAAACCTAAATCAACCTTTTTATACAGAAATTTTTATCTAATTATATGCTTAACTACAACCTTCGTTAAATCCACCTTGAGATGTATTTTGACCAATTATACTACATCGAGATAGTTTTTCTACGTAGTTGGCCTACTGAGTTAAATTTACCACCATTACTAATGTGTTTTATTGCAACAAATTAACATAATAATCTAACATTATGAGTTTCAAGTTGAGTAGCAAGCTAGGGAGAGAGGTTAAGGCTTGATAAGGAGGAGATAGAAAAAAAAAAGCAAAGACAAAAAGGTATTTTTAGAGTTGTGTTTATTCGAAATTTATTTTCTTGTGGGCTATTATCACATCTTTTGAACGAGATTGGTGTTTGGGATGTGGATCTTGAGATGATGCTTTCTCATATAAAAGAAGCTCTAAATCCATCAACGCATGAATTTTACTTTCTAGAATTAAATAAATTTGTAATGTATTAAGAAAGTTACGATAGACACATAATATTCCCAATTAAAAGATATAACATAAAAGTAGTATGTTGTTAGTTTTATTATAGGACCTGTATTAGTTTTGAATTTGAATAAGATAACCTTGACCTCTAACTATTGTCGAACATAAATTTATCATATTTTGAAATCAAATTTTATTTGGCTCTAAAGATGAATTATAGTTGAAATACGGTTAAGGGTGAACTGTTAAATTTGATATGGAATGGGTGGTGATGAATTTCTTTTTAATAGGTTACTTGCTTTTTTTTGTTAAGTAATTGGTTTTTATGTTTTTTAGGTTATGGGGTGCGCAAACGCAACGATCTTTGCAGAATTCTGAAATCGGTGGTGAGCGTGAAAGAATGCCTGAGCCGATCATTCGCTATTTGTTAAGTTTCGTTTTACATTAGTTACTAGATTATTTGGTAAATGAGATTACATGCATTATAGGTAAACATGGAATCGGTGGTTCTTTCATGATGAATATTGTAATTACATTTATTCAAAAGTGTTCAAAATGTTTTTACATACTCTATCTATTTATAGGCTGATGTTGAAGGTGTGCATTCCTTACCTGAAGTTGGAACGTCTAATGTTGATGTTCCTGTGGTAGCACCACCCAAGAATCATATTTATGAGTTTGTTAGGGTTGTTGATCGGCGTTCATCACTTTTGTTAACGATGTGATATAAATGTGTCTGATGATGGGTTTGTGTCGAAAAGATGTGGTAAAGCATGGGGTCTCATGAAGAAGATAATGATGCGAGTATACCTTGATGGCGAACTGAGCTACATTAGTTTGAGAATGAATACAAACATGTGTACTTTTGACCTGTTTGCTTAGGCCATGTGTAGTCATAAAGCCCCGTGTGAGGCGTTATGCGACAAGTAGCGGATTGTGTAAGATAAGGGCTTTATATAACTTTGAGTGTGTAGCGAGGTTATATATGTATGGGCTTTATATAGATGTATGTATGTATATATGTGTGCGTGGGGAATGATTGATCACGCCGTGAAATGCATTGCGCGAGGGAAAAGAATTACCCTATAGCGCCCGCCGTAGTGGTGTTGGCGGCGCTATGCCCTATTTTGCCTTGTGATGGCACCCCATTGGGATTTGAATAACGTTGTTTTTTTTCCAATGTGCGTCTTTTTACATAGTACTAAATTTGAATCAAAATAATATGGTTTTGGTTGAACCCGCGTATTACGCGGGCATTAACCTAGTGCTGCATATATTTCAAATAGCATGATTAGTCTTCATGACATGAGATAAATGACTAAATAAAAGTAAAAGACATGTTTGGAAAGACAATTTTCTTCTTCTTTCTTTTTTAAGGACAAATTTTCATAAGACTTCAACCTATGATCTTCCTAATTTAGGTGTTGTCATAAGCTTAGCTTCTCGTGGGCCACCAACCCCAATTCATAACTGTAAATTTAATTGAAATCATTACGTCAATCAATAGGGTGAGGTCTATTCATTGGGTTTATGTATATTATAAATAAGAAAAACAATTTAGTAGATGCTTATAAAGACTGGATTTTAAAGACATGTTGGGATGTCTAGTGAACAAACAGAAATGTTGGTGAAATGTAATTGAATTGGTACATTTCTCAAATAAAAAATTTGACATTATATTCAAGGTAATATCTGGCCATGTAATGTTTCATAAATAAGCGTGTAATTTCAAGAAAATATTCCGGAAGTTTGAGAAATTATAGTTATTCTTAGGACACAATGTGTGGCATCGCGCCACCCCGCCATGTCACCCATTATAACGCCCTGGGTCGCCATCAACCACACCACCACCGTTAAACAGGGGGCGCTATCGAAGCCCCGCCAGCACGTTAACGGCCGAATTTTGGGTGGATCGAGCCATTTGGTCAACATAATTGTTAAAGTGGGGCACTAGTGGGGCTTTATCACACACCATCATTGTTTAAAGGGGGCACCATTTTTATCTCGAAATCCACGTGACACGATAAAGCTCATAGAGGCTTTATACCACACCCTATAGCCTTAGGATCGTTGTCAAAAATAATATTTTTTTTACTGGATGTACGACAATTGTTAATAACCGCCTATAAGACTAGTGGGTATGGAGAACCTCATCCCCAAGGGGATGGGCCGTCACGTCACCGCCACGTAGGAGTGGCTTGAAGAGGATGGACCTAGGGGGTGGGGGATGAACCCCTTTATATATATATATATATATATATATATATATATGGGGCCGCTAGAATGAGAACCACCACGAGTTATGAGAACCGCAAGAACCAAATGCCACGGAGGGCCGTTGACCACGAATTTTTTTTACACCTAGATCCGTATATTTTAAGACCGGGTGTAAATTTTGGGTTCAAACGGCGCGCCCGAGGGGGTAGTTTTTTACGCCCAAAGTTTGGGTTTTTTTAATTTTTCTTTTTTTTTTAACCAAACTTTGTTCTCGCGGTGTAAAAAAAATTTCGTGGTCAACGGCCCTCCGTGGCACTTGGTTCTCGCGGTTCTCATAACTCGTGGTGGTTCTCATTCTAGCGGCTCCCTATATATATATATATATATATATATATATATATATAGGGTTAGTATCTATAGAAAACCCACTTTAATTTAGAAAACCCGGGAAACTCTAACCTCCCGATGTTTTTTTTAAAAAAAAAAAATATACACATGTTATATACATGTTTTTAAGGTATTTGGGCTAAAAAAATAAAAAAAGCGCCGAGTAGATATTTAAAAAAAAAATAAACAAGTTTTGGTGTAACACGTGTTACATTCATCTGACATATTTGTAACACGTGTTACACCAAAACTTGTTTATTTTTTTTAAAAATATCTACTCGGCGCTTTTTTGATTTTTTTGGCCCAAATACCTTAAAAACATGTATATAACATGTGTATATTTTTTTTTTTTTTTAAAACATCGGGAGGTTAGAGTTTCCCGGGTTTTCTAAATTAAAGTGGGTTTTCTATTTATCTTTAGCCTATATATATATATATATATATATATATATATATATATATATATATATATATATATATATATATATATATATATATATATGTATGTATGTATAGCTGTGTGTGTGTTAGGAGAGAGGAGAGAGGCCCGTCGTGAACGGCTGGTGGGAGCCGAAGTTGCCGAGCCGGAGGAGTGGGGGGCTGTGTGGGGGACCGGCGCCGGGCCAAGTCGGACCTCAGCCGGCCCCCATACCCACTAGTTTAAGTGACCTGCCAACTACCACCGACCATTGTTGGGAAACTCGTTAAAAGTTTTATTAACCTGAAACCATTCAAAACTTCATACTCAAGTCCATGTGTATTATATCACACAACATGTGTTCATCACGTAAAACAATCAAAAACTCCCAACACATATCTATATTACTGTTACCAAATGGTTTGATATCTTTAGGACTCGGGGGTGTTATAAATTCTTTCCGATCATTTGAAAAGTCTAATCTTATTGTCAACGTTTACGTAGATTTACAAGCAAGTTACATAAGTAATAAGTCCGTAAGTGTGAATTATCATTTTTTAATATGTCTGGAGAGTCTATGTGATTTACTTCATTTTCATCTATAGTCTCTATACTTCTAAAATTACAGCTATAGTCCTCAACTTTTGCACAATCATTCTCAGATAATCCCTGAAGCATATAGGGGCTAGTTTTTGGTGTAAGGGGATGTGAAATGACCAAAAGACCCTTACTGTTAAATTAATATCTAAAAAGTTAAAAAGAAGGGGTAACTTTGTAGAATATTAATCAAGTTTTAAAAATGTTTTAATTAGATCACTCAAGTTTCAAAAGTGTTCTAATTAGATCACTCAACATTTATTTTTCATTAAAATTAAAGGTTTTTCATCCATTTCATAGCTAACCATGGTGATGTGGATTTTTGTTTCTTTTTTCCCTTTTATTTGATGCTAACGTCGAGTGATGACGTGGATTTTAACTTGTTTTTTTAATTTTTAATGTAACTACAGTATTTTTATTTTTAATAAATATAATTTCATATATTAAAATAATCCGACCCCATCTTATGATTCATTTTTTTCTTGACACATGAGAAAAAAGGACATGGCTCGATTTGAATGTTAAATCATCTAATTAGGACAAAAACTATACGAGTGACCTAATTAGAACACTTTTAAAACTTTGTTACTATTCTATTAATTAATATTCAATAATTTATGTGGGACTCACCACCCACCCCACCTACTTTATCTTCCCCACCACCACCATCTCCACCTTTCACTACCACCATCATCCACCCTTTTCCGCCCAGCACCACCGTTGTCACACCCCAACCGATGGCGGAAACATCGGGACGGGACGAACAAATCGGTCAAAGCATCATAACGCTAATTGTGATGATATAATTTAGATCAGATTTCATATGGTTACTAAACTGTCAATCAAATTTCAAATTTCAAATCACATTGTATCAAACAAAACAAAAGTCAAACATTGTTCAAAACATTCTCTTTCTAAGGTGTGTATCTAATGTCACCCTAGCTTGATTTCTTGCTACCTTGACTGTCAACCTGCAACATGTATTAAAATAAAATCAACAAAATTGTTGGCGCGTATACAAGTCTAAAATGTTTAATTACTCATATCCAACATGAATAACACATTACAAGTTTCTAACATGCTAGGCTAAAGTAATCTGTACGTTAACCTAAGTCTCCAATGCAAAGTGTGACATATGTGCCTCTTCGACCATCATACGAATACAAAACCAATGAAATTTTGTGTTTCATACTTGGGATTTGTATAATATGTGTATCTTTTGCACATATCAATTCTTGTTTAATTTCAAGCTTTAAATCGCTTTCTGGAGAGTTATACGCAAACTGATGCGTAAGCGTAATCAGTTTAACGTGACAAACACTACGGAATAGTGAAATAAGCTTAACATACCTTAAATAACCTTTACATAACTTAGAAATAAGTTTTGGATGGTTTGGTGTGTCGAAAACAAGTTTATTCGATAGCAGGGACTATTTGTGTCAAACTGCGAAACTATGCCGATTCGTATGGTAACGAACATTCCGGAAGTTGATCATAAGCTAAACATACCCTAAATATCCTTTACATAGCTTAGAAATAGGCTTTGAGGGGTTCGATATGCGAAAATAAACTTATTTGATCAACAGGGACTAAAAGCGTCAAAAAGTGTATAAGTTTGCATTTTCGCGCATATCTTACGTTCTGAACATATCCGGAGATCCAAAAATTTTTTTAATCTTTAAAATATTATATTTTAATGATTGGAATGCAAAAATAACATTCGTCGCTTAATTTGGATCGTTTTTCGCGTCCGTTCGAGTTTCATCGTAATTAATTGAACAATGCAACCGTACGACCAAACGAACCGACCTCCGATATATTTTCAATCATGTTTCAAGTCCCCTATACTTAAAATTCATTATTGAGCTTTGAAAATGGGTTAACGGGGTTTAAACACATCAAAAATGGCTTAATTAAGCTGCAGGGACCATTTCTGCCATTTTTGGAAAGTTTGTGGATCTGGTATGTGGTGGCGTCACGCCACAGCCTAATGGTTGTGTGGTGGCGGCACGCCACCCCCTCATCTGGGCAGAAATTTCATTTTCAACAATGGGATTGAACTTGGGGGTCTTTTGTGTAACTTTCTCAATATCGTTTGATAGTTTTTGGACACCCCTAGTATTCCAAAACAATGTGCCTTACATGTACGATCCAGATCGAAGCTCAATTCTCAAGAAACGATCGTAATGGTTCTTGGAATTCTATAAATACCCACTTGATTTTCTTTCATTCTTCACATTTGTTCTCATTTTACTCTAAGTTGAAGCTCTCAAGCTTCATACCTGAGTAATTTGAGTTCAAATCTTCAAGGCTTAGACCTTTTGTAAGTCTCCTTCATGCTTGTTCATGTATTTCAAGCATGAAAGTCAAACATTGTTTAACTTTCTGCTTTGACCATGAAATTGGTCAACACAAAGTTAGTTTGAACTTTGCAACGTGAGCGTAATCACGATGGTTATAGTCACTTGTGACTATACCTACTGATTACCATGTTGATTAGTCGAAGTGACGAGTCAAAGTTTCGGTCAAAATACGTGTTTATGCGTATTTTTCAACAAAGCTATTTTCGGGTATCAAAACACTTTGTTTTGATATCAAACTTGTTTTCTAACTTAGTTGAACATCTTTTAACATGTTTAACTCGTCACTTTTAGTCTAGTGCTTGTTTAGGGTCGTAAGTCAAGCAGTCTAAACCACCGCTTAGACTTTCGAACTCGACCTGTTTGGTCGATCATTAGGATCCGACCAAGCATATTTTGTGACCATAGTTGTATAGGGAATAACCTTCCGAGATTATACCTTATGGTCACTTAGCTTAATTAGTTGTATAATAGGTAGTTTATGTGCCTTAGGAAAATGACCAAAATGCCCTTTTCATGCATAATTGGTATTTAAGCATTTGTAACTTAACTTTTGTCACTTAAACTGATTATGCAACATATTTATACATGTTAGGGCATATAATACTTGTCATAGGACTAGTTAGGCGTCTCAAACGCGCATTTGCGCGAACGACGCGTTAAAGTAGCGTAAGCTACCTTAATGGGTCGTAACTGGCTGTAAGCACTTAGGATAGGTTTCGATTTAGGATGTAGGCTTCGTTAAACCATAACACATGAGTTCCAATACTCATTTGGTTTACGAGACCTCATTCTACCCGATCTTCCGATTTAGGTATCAATTTATTAACTTAGTGATCCGATACTAGGTGCCACTTGATTCCTTGATTGCTCGAGCTTGTTAGTTCACTTTAATCGAGGATACCTAGCAATTCAATGTGAGTACATAGTTCCCCTCTTTTACCGTTTTCAAGTGTTTTATGGTGATTCATATGTGCTAAAGGAATTCGAGCTTTCTAAACAAATTCTATGGTTTATACTAAACACAACAATTTCAAATATATGAATTATTGAACCATTGGAACTACGTGAACTATTGAACCACTGGAACTATTGAACTATTGAACCACTGGAACTACGAGAACTATGTTAACTATTGAACCACTGGAACTACTGATCTATGCGAATTATTTGAGCTATTTGAACCATTGGAACTATTTGATCTATATGAACTACTTGAACTATTTGAACCATTGGAACTATTTGATCTATGTGAACTACTTGAGCTATTTGAACCATTGGAACTATTTGATCTATGTGAACTACTTGAACTATCAAACGATTGGGTTATGGTAAGTGATTAGGTAACGGGGCGGGTGTAATGTGATAAAAGCATGGTGGATACGTCACTGGTACATCCTATATATAAGTGCTTTTAACACATTACATACCATTGCGTTATCTAGATCAATTGGTCGAATGTTTTCAAAACAAAGTTACACTACAAGGTTTTCTTAACGATATAAACTATACGAGTTTTATTACAAAAACTATTTACGATTTGGGTTACATAAACAAATATTTTGGGTTAAGATTCATGGCTACGAGATTTTATAAACTATAACCAACTTGTTTTGAGTTGGTTAATCATATTGCAATACCAAACACATTTCAAACAAGGTTTTCAACTATCAACTTTTGTAGTCTAACGAGGTATTGCAACATGTAAAGCAAGCCATGAATCCGATACTCTCACAAAACCTATGTACTCGCCGACATTTTTATGCTGACGTATTTTCACATATGTTTCAGGTACCATAATTTGATGATGTATGACGATGATTATGATGCTTACTCACATAGGAATGGACGAGGCCTTAGTGACTCAATAACAATGAAAGTCAATTTGTTCATGTTTTGTTTCTAATTTCAATACAATGTAATAAACTTAATTCAATAAAACGAAACTTCAATCCAGGTGTTGTGAAACAATGATTCTGTTACGACACTCCCCGACGTTTCCTCCTCGGTTTGTTGTTTTAACCCGGTCAGGTTGTGACAGAAAAGTTGGTATCAGAGCTCGTGGTTATAGGGAATTAGGTTATTAGTAATACTTTGACCTAGACTATAACCTTCCTAGGACCCTAACACAAGTTATCTTGTGTTTAGATCTTAAAACAATGCCGTTGCCTATCTTTAGGTGACAACAACAACAAGAACACGAAATACGAATCTGACTTGAAAACTAATCATCTCCTCGTAGATGATTTATTATAAGGTTTTGAACCTTCAAGGTTTTCAAAATCTCATCAAAGTTTGGGTCTTATTAATGTTAACACGTGCAATCTGGAAGGGTGAGTGCCTGTATCCCGAGTTTTCTATCTAAGGCTTGAGTGTTCGTACAAATCCACATAATCGGACCAGTCACTCTTACCTGGGAACTCTTGGGATGAGTGTCCATTTATAGGCTAAAGCATGTCTTTGCGATACATTATAAAGACCTATTTACTTTGTTCAGCCTCTGTACGTCATTTGTTTATTCGAGGTAACAAATGAATGATCGCCTTCCTTATGTTTCGCCGATGTTTCATTAGCTTTCAGCTTTGATTATCCGATAACATCTCACCTGTTTTCCCTCATATTTCCACTATCTCTAGGATGTCTTCTCATCACAGCAATGCTCAAGGGACCGAACTGGCTGCTACAATCACCCAACAACTAAGCATAGTACTTAGTGGGACCATTAAGTTAGCTGTCGCCATGTCTCATCTCAAGGATGAAACTACTCCTGTGGCATCTAAGAAGACGAAAACCAAGCCCTCAAGAAAGTCAAAAAAGCGTAAGGCTTCACAGAACTTCGTTAGGGCCACCCAAAACAATCACACTGCACCCAACCAACCAGCTCAACCCCTTGCTAAGAAACCATACAAGGGAACTGCACCATTGTGCAATCAATGCAACCGTCATCATCTGAATCAAACACCATCTTTCAAATGTACCCACTGTGGACGATGGGGACATTTGGTTAAGGCATGCCGTTTTGTTATCCAATACAAAACTGATGCAAATCCTGCTGCTGCTAAAGCACCATACCCACCTGGGTCGTGCTACAACTGTGGCGAGATGGGTTATTTCAGAAACAATTGCCCAAAGCTTGCTAATGCAAATCCAACCCGTGGATGAGCATTCAACTGACTGGAAAACGATGCTGTTTAGAAACGATCGAACTCTATGTATTGTTTCCTTTTGATATTCAAGTCTATGGAACATTTATTTTGGTTTATAAATAAACGTTTATTTGTATTACGATGTACAAAAACAAGTGTGGTTACATGTATGAACGACATATCCCCTACGATTACGATACCAAGGAACCGTGTCCCTTGCAAAACAAACTACTCTCGAAATTCTCCCATTTTTGTGATCACTTGAGATCTCCACGAAAATCCTAAGTACCCGTTTCTTCTAAGGAAATGAAGTACAAGGCGCAAGTTACAACTCTGGACGAATACCCAAAGTACCACTTTAAATCCTTAAAAAGGGATACCCAAGGGTACTTCCGTAAGCTCTTGATTGGTCTTACATATCACATCTTCTCAACTTCACGTTATTTTACACAACATATAATTTCCAAAGATTATACATGTTTTCAAAAATCTCATACATATTTTCAAAATCATCTCACGTGGTTTTAAAACATTTCATAAAAATGTCTACCTAATATACCTAGTACATGATTTCAAAAACATTACAAAAAGGTTTTCAAAATCATATATTTAATAATTCCTAGTATAGCTTTCAAAAACAATTATGCTCGTATATTACCTTCACATACGTAGCACGCGATTTCCAAGAACACCCTGCTTCGTACGCCGACTTAGCATGCTTAGCACAAATGATATCAAGGATCCGTTTGCTTCATATGTTGTCTTAAGCATATCTAGCACCTTGATTCCATAAACTCTATGCTTCGTATGTTGTCATAGCATACCTAGTACAAGATTCCTAAACTTTTCCCGCTATGCAAATTCCAAATCCTTATAGGATCTTCTTCATAGTTAGATCCTTGTAGATGTTCAAAGCGTAGAATCAAAGTCCTTAATTGGATTCTTTGTGTGCCTTATTACGGATGTTACAATTCCTTGTAAACGAAATCAAATCCTTATAAGATTGTCCTATCTTTAAAAGGTAGAATTCTTGTGGATGTTTGAAGTGCTAGTTGAAGTCCGTTGACTGGATTCCTCGTGTACTTTGAATACCCATGATTCAAATCGACAGCAAGCTAATAACAATTAATAACAATCTGATAATGAATTAATAACCAAGTGAATAATTATGTGCTTATGTGTTTATGTGTTGACCTAATCAAAGTTATCTCAAGATTTCCAAACTCTATCCCCTACACATTATAAAACAAACTGTGCGGACTGTGCAAGGAATTACGTAATTATGGATGCATACATAATTATGGAATTTAGTGCACAGAAACAACAACAAGTTTTGTCATGTATCAACTTAAACAAGAAACTAAAGTTAACTCCGTTCGTTTCCATTTCTGATGAAGTACCCGCTGAGGAAAAATGAACTAGCTATTCATTTTTCACTTCTGAAAGAAATACCGCTGTGGGAAATGAATAATTTATTCATGAACCGTGTTCATTTTCATTTCTTATGAAATACCCCCTGAGGAAAATGGATCATCCATTCATTTTCACTTCTGAGAAATACCCACTGAGGAAAATGAACAAATTCATTTTCATTTATGATAAAGTAACCAATGAGGAAGATAAACCATCCGTTCATTTTCACTTTTGAAAAATACCTACTGAGGAAAATGAATAAATTCATTCCATTTCCGACGAAGTACCCGCTGAGGAAAATGAATTGATCATTCATTTTCACTTCTAAAGAAATACCCGCTGAGGGAATGAATAATCCTGCGTTAATTCTAACATCTTCGTTTCTAATGAAGTACCCACTGAGGAACATGAACCATCCGTTCATCTTCACTTCTGAAGAAACATCCACTGAGGAAAATGATTAAATCCATTCCACTTCTGATGAAGTACCCATTGAGGAAAATGAATCATCCATTCATTTTTGCTTCTGAAGAAATATCCATCGGGGAAATGAATATCTTATTCAATAATCCTTCATTTCCACTTCTGACGAAGTACCCATTGAGGAAAATGAATCATCCATTCATTTTCACTCCTGAAGAAATATCCATCGGGGAAATGAATATCTTATTCAATATTCCTTCATTTCCACTTCTGACGAAGTACCCATTGAGGAAAATGAATCATCCATTCATTTTCGCTTATGAAGAAATATCCATCGGGGAAATGAATATCTTATTCAATAATCCTTCATTTCCACTTCTGACGAAGTACCCATTGAGGAAAATGAATCATTCATTCATTTTTTCTTCTGACGAAATATCCAATGGAAACAAATAACCTATTCATCTTTTATTTCCACATCTAACGAAGAATCCATTGGAGAAAATAAATCATCCATTCATTTTTCGCTTCAAAGTATATCCACTGGGAAATGACAAGATCATGCCTTGCATATCTTTGATGGGTTACTCTACGCAAATATATGACACCCTAAGATTCCATGCAAGAAAATTATTTAACACAACGTCAAAGACAGACTCCTACGAATAAATTTCGGGACGAAATTTCCTAAAGTAGGGGACACTATGACATCTGTGCCTCTTCGACCATCATACGAATACAAAACAAATGAAATTTTGTGTTTCATACTTGGGATTTGTATAAATATGTATATCTTTTGCACATATCAATTCTTCTTTAATTTCAAGCTTTAAATCACTTTCTGGAAAGTTATACGCAAACTGATGCGTAAACGTAATCAGTTTAACACGAAAAACACTCCGTAATAGTGAAATAAGCTTAACATACCTTAAATAACCTTTACATAACTTAGAAATAAGTTTTGGATCGTTTGGTGTGTCGAAAACAGGTTTATTCGATCTGAGGGACTATTTGTGTCAAACTGCGAAACTATGCCGATTCGTATGGTAACGAACATTCCGGAAGTTGATCATAAGCTAAACATACCCTAAATATCCTTTAAATAGCTTAGAAATAGGCTTTGAGGGGTTCGGTATGCGAAAATAAACATATTTGATCAACAGGGACTAAAAGCGTCAAAAAGTGCATAAGTTTACATTTTCGCGCATATCTTACGTTCTGAACATATCCGGACATCCAAAAATTTTTGTAATCATTAAGATATTATATTTTAATGATTGGAATGCAAAAATACCATTCGTCGCTTAATTTGGATCGTTTTTTCGCGTCCGTTCGAGTTTCGTCGTAGTTAACCGGACAACACAACCGTACGACCAAACGAACCGACATCCAAGATAATTTCAAGCATGTTTCAAGTCCCCTATACTTAAACTTCATTATTGAGCTTTGAAAATGGGTTAACGGGGTTTAAACGCATCAAAAATGGCTTAAATAAGCTGCAGGGACCATTATCGCCATTTTTGGAAAGTTTGTGGATCTGGTATGTGGTGGCATCGCGCGACAGCCTAATGGCTGTGTGGTGGCGGCACGCCACCCCTTCATCTGGGCATAAATTTCATTTTCAGCAATGGGATTGAACTTGGGGGTCTTTTGTGTAACTTTCTCAATACCGTTTGATGGTTTTTGGACACCCCTAGTATTCCAAAACAATGTACCTTACATGTAAGGTCCAGATCAAAGCTCAATTCTCAAGAAACGATCCTAACGGTTCTTGGAATTCTATAAATACCCACTTGATTTTCTTTCATTTTTCACATTTTTTCTCATTTTACTCTAAGTTGAAGCTCTCAAGCTTCATACCTGAGTAATTTGAGTTCAAATCTTCAAGGCTTGGACCTTTTGTAAGTCTCCTTCATGCTTGTTCATGTATTTCAAGCATGAAAGTCAAACAATGTTTGACTTTCTGCTTTAACCATGAAATTGGTCAACACAAATTTCGTTTGAACTTTGCAACGTGTGCGTAATCACGATGGTTATACTCCCTTGTGACTATGCCTACTGATTACCACGTTGATTAGTCGAAGTGACGGGTCAAAGTTTTTGTCAAAATACGTGTTTATGCGTATTTTGCAACAAAGCTATTTTCGGGTATCAAAACACTTTGTTTTGATATCAAACTTGTTTTCTAACTTAGTTGAATGTGTTTTAACATGTTTAACTCGTCACTTTTAGTCTAGTGCTTGTTTAGGGTCGTAAGTCGAGCAGTCTAAACCACCGCTTAGACTTTCGAACCCGACCCGTTTGGTCGATCGTTAGGATCCGACCAAGCATATTTTGTGACCTTAGTTGTATAGGGAATAACCTTCCGAGGTTATACCTTATGGTCACCTAGCTTAATTAGTTGTTTGATAGGTAGTTTATATGCCTTAGGAAAATGACCAAAATGCCCTTTTCATGCATAATTGGTATTTAAGCATATGTAACTTAACTTTTGTCACTTAAACTGATTATGCAACATATTTAAACATTTTAGGGCATATAATACTTGTCATAGGACTAGTTAGGCGTCTCGAACGCGCATTTGCGCAAACGACGCGTTAAAGTAGCGTAAGCTACCTTAATGGGTCATAACTGGTCGTAAGCACTTAGGATAGGTTTCGATTTAGGATGTAGGCTTCGTTAAACCATATCACATGAGTTCCAATACTCATTGGGTTTACGAGACCTCATTCTACCCGATCTTCCAATTTAGGTATCGATTTATTAACTTAGTGATCCGATACTAGGTGCCACTTGATTCCTTGTTTGTCCGAGCTTGTTAGTTCACTTTAATCGAGGATACCTAGCAATTCAATGTGAGTACATAGTTCCCCTCTTTTACCGTTTTCAACTGTTTTGGGGTGATCAATATGTGCTAAACGAATTCGAGCTTTCTAAACAAATGCTATGGTTTATACTAAACACAACAATTTCAAATATATGAATTATTGAACCATTGGAACTACGTGAACTATTGAACCACTGGAACTATTGAACTATTGAACCACTGGAACTACGAGAACTATGTGAACTATTGAACCACTGGAACTACTGATCTATGCGAATTATTTGAGCTATTTGAACCATTGGAACTATTTGATCTATGTGAACTACTTGAACTATTTGAACCATTGGAACTATTTAATCTATGTGAACTACTTGAGCTATTTGAACCATTGGAACTATTTGATCTATGTGAACTACTTGAACTATCAAACAATTGGGTTATGGTAAGTGATTAGGTAACGGGGCAGGTGTAATGTGATAAAAGCATGGTGGATACGTCGCTGGTACTTCCTATATATAAGTGCTTTTAACACATTACATACCGTTGCGTTATCTAGATCACTTGGTCGAATGTTTTCAAAACAAAGGTACACTACAAGGTTTTCTTAACGATATAAACCATACGATTTTTATTACAAAAACGATTTACGATTTGGGTTACATAATCAAATATTTTGGGTTAAGATTCATGGCTACGAGATTTTATAAACTATAACCAACTTGCTTTGAGTTGGTTAATCTTATTGCAATACCAAATACTTTTCAAACAAGGTTTTCAACTATCAACTTTTGTAGTCTAACGAGGTATTGCAACATGTAAAAGAAGCCATTAATTCGATACTCTCACAAAACGTATGTACTCGCCGACATTTTTATGCTGACGTATTTTCACATATGTTTCACGTACCATAATTTGATGATGTATGACGATGATTATGATGCTTACTCACATAGGAATGGACGAGGCCTTAGTGACTCAATAACAATGAAAGTCAATTTGTTCATGTTTTGTTTCTAATTTCAATACAATGTAATAAACTTAATTCAATAAAACGAAACTTCAATCCAGGTGTTGTGAAAAAATGATTCTGTTACGGCACTCCCCGACGTTTCCGCCGCGATTTGTTGTTTTAACGCGGTCGGGGTGTGACACAAAGTGCCTTTCCTACATCGTCGCAACGAGGAGGAGGTAAAAGTATCAAACTTAACAATACTCCAAGTTTCAAGTGTCGTGTGTTTTACATAGAATACATGTTGCATCCAAAAGTGTTTAAAACAAAAAGGGATCGAGTATACTCACAGTGCGTGCTTAGTAATAAGCAAAAAGGGAGCGCCGGATCAGCGTGTGTACGGGAACAGAGCATAAGTCCTCTAAGTGCTGTCATGGTCGAAAACAGAGTGTCGAATGGTGGAAAGCGAGTTAAGTGTCCAACAGCCTATCCGGACGGATGGATCTATTTTATCCGGACGGATGGGCCTCACCCGGATGGATGGGCTTTGGTCCATTCGGTCGGATGGCTTCCTCTGTCGATACAAAATGATCTGATGTGTAAATCAATGTTTAAAAGTTTGAGAGAAAAGATGTGGTGTGGCAACCGAATCTATCCGGCCGGATGGACATAGTCCATTCGGACGAATGGTCTGTGGTTGTTTGTGAACCGTTAAAATTGTTGCAGTTTTCTTCAAAATGTTTTTAACCAACGGAGACGGGTACGATAACGGAACGAAACAACAGTGAACACCGAGTCAAACCCATTCGGCCGGAGGTGTTTTTCTTGACGGAAATTCATATCTGCCCCGTCAAATCGGATCATTTCCTTGATGGAAATCATTTCAACGGCCGGCTTTCGACAACAGGGGGTTTCGAGAGTCTGACGGGATCATGATTCCACCAATATTGTATAAAAACAAAAAAGAAAGTTCATAAACAAGTTGCAAAATGTGAAAATCCTTTAGATCTTTGTAAAAAAGTGTGAAAATCCTTAGATCTTGAACCAATCTCGGTTGATTGATGCTCCACAACAGTTTGCCTAAGCAAAACGAGTAGAAACCATCTTTGAGATGTCCTGAATCAGTGGTTTTTAAGAAAACTTGAAGTGTGAGTGTGTGTATGTGATTTTTGATGAAAGAAAATGGAGTAGAAGTAGAATAGAGTTGGAGATTTCAAGAAGTTTGAAGAAAAATGCTTACAGAAACCTGGAATCGCCATTCGGACCTTGAGAGCGGATGAGAGGTGGTGAAGAGTTGAAGTGAGGACAAAGGGCTCTATTTATAGGTGATAGTGATAGGTCGTTACGTTCGGATGGTTAGGTCCGGATGGCTCCATCCGAATGGGTGAGTCCCATCCGGGCGGATGGGATCCATCTGGACGGATGGCCCATTCGGACCGCTGGGTCGTGTTTTATTAGATTTTTTCCAACTTTGATTCGTTTGCGAGCGAGGTTAAGTGTTGTGTTGCGTATTATTGTGAGTGACCATTACATATAGTATTACTACATTTAGACATTTAAATAGCATAAATGACATAAGTAATTCCGTGTCTCGAGTTTGCATTAAGTTAGTTTCTCGTTCATTAAGTATCAAGGTATAACAAAGAGTCAAGAATCTAGGATAAACATATCGTTCTCATGTAAGAAGCGTCACATAGAGTAATGGTTTGCAAATAGTTAAACACAAATATGATTAAAATAGTCTCATTTTCATTATGATCAGTCGTCTCGAGTCACAGAAGATTCGATGGTAGGATACACAAGAGTAAAAGCGTCACCGGTTAGGAAGTACGACAAGAGATGCTAACAACGAGAAATTATCAAAACGCAGGGCGTTACAGTCTCCCCTGCTTTAGGAGATTTCGTCCCCGAAATCTAAGAGGAAGACTGAACAAAGTGCTGTGGATACTTGTTCTTCATCTCACTCTCGAGTTCCCAAGTGAGCTCAGCACCACGCTTTCCTTCCCATCGAACCTTAACTATGGGAATTTTGCTACGCCTTAGTTGCTTGGTACCTCGGTCCATGATTTCGACCGGTTTTCCACAAAATGAAGAGTCTCGTTTATTTGCAAGTCTTCGATGGGAACTTGAAGCTCTTCATCCGCTAAGCACTTCCTGAGATTAGAAACATGGAACATCGGATGCACGTTGCTAAGTTCCAGAGGTAAATTGAGTGGGTAATACCTTCCAATCCTTTCGAGTATCTTGAAAGGACCCACATATCAAGGGGAAAGCTTTCCCTTTTTACCAAAACGTATCACTCCTTTCCAGGGAGATACTCTGAGTAGAACGTAGTCCCCAACATTGAATTCCAAAGGCTTGCGCCTTTTGTCAGCATAGCTCTTTTGTCTGCTTCTAGCCTTGAGTAAGTTATCACAAATTTGAAGAATCTTATCCACCGTCTCTTAGATGAGCTCAGCGCCAGTAAGTTGCTTGTCACCAATCTCATGCTAACTGATGGGAGATCGGCACTTGCGACCATACAAAGCTTCGAAAGGAGCCATCTGAATATTCGAATGGTAGTTGTTGTTGTACGAGAACTCGATCAATGGTAAATGCACATCCCAATTACCACCAAAGTCGATGACATAGGAACAGAGCATGTCCTCTAGGGTTTGGATAGTACATTCAGTCTGTGTATCCGTTTGGGGATGAAAGGCTGTACTAAGATTTAAGTGAGAACCCATACCGAACTGGGTTACATAAACAAATATTTTGGGTTAAGATTCATGGCTACGAAATTTTATAAACTATAACCAACTTGTTTTGAGTTGGTTAATCATATTGCAATACCAAACACATTTCAAACAAGGTTTTCAACTATCAACTTTTGTAGTCTAACGAGGTATTGCAACATGTAAAGCAAGCCATGAATCCGATACTCTCACAAAACCTATGTACTCGCCGACATTTTTATGCTGACGTATTTTCACATATGTTTCAGGTACCATAATTTGATGATGTATGACGATGATTATGATGCTTACTCACATAGGAATGGACGAGGCCTTAGTGACTCAATAACAATGAAAGTCAATTTGTTCATGTTTTGTTTCTAATTTCAATACAATGTAATAAACTTAATTCAATAAAACGAAACTTCAATCCAGGTGTTGTGAAACAATGATTCTGTTACGACACTCCCCGACGTTTCCTCCTCGGTTTGTTGTTTTAACCCGGTCAGGTTGTGACAGAAAAGTTGGTATCAGAGCTCGTGGTTATAGGGAATTAGGTTATTAGTAATACTTT
Organism: Helianthus tuberosus; assembly: GCA_030545235.1. Lineage (NCBI taxonomy): Eukaryota > Viridiplantae > Streptophyta > Magnoliopsida > Asterales > Asteraceae > Helianthus > Helianthus tuberosus. Next base: position 136,308,725 of record CM060363.1, read on the forward strand.
GACCTAGACTATAACCTTCCTAGGACCCTAACACAAGTTATCTTGTGTTTAGATCTTAAAACAATGCCGTTGCCTATCTTTAGGTGACAACAACAACAAGAACACGAAATACGAATCTGACTTGAAAACTAATCATCTCCTCGTAGATGATTTATTATAAGGTTTTGAACCTTCAAGGTTTTCAAAATCTCCTCAAAGTTTGGGTCTTATTAATGTTAACACGTGCAATCTGGAAGGGTGAGTGCCTGTATCCCGAGTTTTCTGTCTAAGGCTTGAGTGTTCGTACAAATCCACATAATCGGACCCGTCACTCTTACCTGGGAACTCTTGGGATGAGTGTCCATTTATAGGCTAAAGCATGTCTTTGTGATACATTATAAAGACCTATTTACTTTGTTCAGCCTCTGTACGTCATTTGTTTATTCGAGGTAACAAATGAATGATCGCATTCCTTATGTTTCGCCGATGTTTCATTAGCTTTCAGCTTTGATTATCCGATAACATCTCACCTGTTTTCCCTCATATTTCCACTATCTCTAGGATGTCTTCTCATCACAGCAATGCTCAAGGGACCGAACTGGCTGCTACAATCACCCAACAACTAAGCATAGTACTCAGTGGGACCATTAAGTTAGCTGTCGCCATGTCTCATCTCAAGGATGAAACTACTCCTGTGGCATCTAAGAAGACGAAAACCAAGCCCTCAAGAAAGTCAAAAAAGCGTAAGGCTTCACAGAACTTCGTTAGGGCCACCCAAAACAATCACACTGCACCCAACCAACCAGCTCAACCCCTTGCTAAGAAACCATACAAGGGAACTGCACCATTGTGCAATCAATGCAACCGTCATCATCTGAATCAAACACCATCTTTCAAATGTACCCACTGTGGACGATGGGGACATTTGGTTAAGGCATGCAGTTTTGTTATCCAATACAAAACTGATGCAAATCCTGCTGCTGCTAAAGCACCATACCCACCTGGGTCGTGCTACAACTGTGGCGAGATGGGTTATTTCAGAAACAATTGCCCAAAGCTTGCTAATGCAAATCCAACCCGTGGATGAGCATTCAACTGACTGGAAAACGATGCTGTTTAGAAATGATCGAACTCTATGTATTGTTTCCTTTTGATATTCAAGTCTATGGAACATTTATTTTGGTTTATAAATAAACGTTTATTTGTATTACGATGTACAAAAACAAGTGTGGTTACATGTATGAACGACATATCCCCTACGATACCGATACCAAGGAACCGTATCCCTTGCAAAACAAACTACTCTCGAAATTCTCCCATTTTTGTGATCACTTGAGATCTCCACGAAAATCCTAAGTACCCGTTTCTTCTAAGGAAATGAAGTACAAGGCGCAAGTTACAACTCTGGACGAATACCCAAAGTACCACTTTAAATCCTTAAAAAGGGATACCCAAGGGTACTTCCGTAAGCTATTGATTGGTCTTACATATCATATCTTCCCAACTTCACGTTATTTTACACAACATATAATTTCCAAAGATTATACATGTTTTCAAAAATCTCATACATATTTTCAAAATCATCTCACGTGGTTTTAAAACATTTCATAAAAATGTCTACCTAATATACCTAGTACATGATTTCAAAAACATTACAAAAAGGTTTTCAAAATCATATATTTAATAATTCCTAGTATAGCTTTCAAAAACAATTTTGCTCGTATATTACCTTCACATACGTAGCACGCGATTTCCAAGAACACCCTGCTTCGTACGCCGACTTAGCATGCTTAGCACAAATGATATCAAGGATCCGTTTGCTTCATATGTTGTCTTAAGCATATCTAGCACCTTGATTCCATAAACTCTATGCTTCGTATGTTGTCATAGCATACCTAGTACAAGATTCCTAAACTTTTCCCGCTATGCAAATTCCAAATCCTTATAGGATCTTCTTCATAGTTAGATCCTTGTAGATGTTCAAAGCGTAGAATCAAAGTCCTTAATTGGATTCTTTGTGTGCCTTATTACGGATGTTACAATTCCTTGTAAACGAAATCAAATCCTTATAAGATTGTCCTATCTTTAAAAGGTAGAATTCTTGTGGATGTTTGAAGTGCTAGTTGAAGTCCATTGACTGGATTCCTCGTGTACTTTGAATACCCATGATTCAAATCGACAGCAAGCTAATAACAATTAATAACAATCTGATAATGAATTAATAACCAAGTGAATAATTATGTGCTTATGTGTTTATGTGTTGACCTAATCAAAGTTATCTCAAGATTTCCAAACTCTATCCCCTACACATTATAAAACAAACTGTGCGGACTGTGCAAGGAATTACGTAATTATGGATGCATACATAATTATGGAATTTAGTGCACAGAAACAACAACAAGTTTTGTCATGTATCAACTTAAACAAGAAACTAAAGTTAACTCCGTTCGTTTCCATTTCTGATGAAGTACCCGCTGAGGAAAAATGAACTAGCTATTCATTTTTCACTTCTGAAAGAAATACCCGCTGTGGGAAATGAATAATTTATTCATGAACCGTGTTCATTTTCATTTCTTATGAAATACCCCCTGAGGAAAATGGATCATCCATTCATTTTCACTTCTGAGAAATACCCACTGAGGAAAATGAACAAATTCATTTTCATTTATGATAAAGTAACCAATGAGGAAGATAAACCATCCGTTCATTTTCACTTTTGAAAAATACCCACTGAGGAAAATGAATAAATTCATTCCATTTCCGACGAAGTACCCGCTGAGGAAAATGAATTGATCATTCATTTTCACTTCTAAAGAAATACCCGCTGAGGGAATGAATAATCCTGCGTTAATTCTAACATCTTCGTTTCTAATGAAGTACCCACTGAGGAACATGAACCATCCGTTCATCTTCACTTCTGAAGAAATATCCATCGGGGAAATGAATATCTTATTCAATAATCCTTCATTTCCACTTCTGACGAAGTACCCATTGAGGAAAATGAATCATCCATTCATTTTCACTCCTGAAGAAATATCCATCGGGGAAATGAATATCTTATTCAATATTCCTTCATTTCCACTTCTGACGAAGTACCCATTGAGGAAAATGAATCATCCATTCATTTTCGCTTATGAAGAAATATCCATCGGGGAAATGAATATCTTATTCAATAATCCTTCATTTCCACTTCTGACGAAGTACCCATTGAGGAAAATGAATCATTCATTCATTTTTTCTTCTGACGAAATATCCAATGGAAACGAATAACCTATTCATCTTTCATTTCCACATCTAACGAAGAATCCATTGGAGAAAATAAATCATCCATTCATTTTTCGCTTCAAAGTATATCCACTGGGAAATGACAAGATCATGCCTTTCATATCTTTGATGGGTTACTCTACGCAAATATATGACACCCTAAGATTCCATGCAAGACAATTATTTAACACAACGTCAAAGACAGACTCCTACGAATAAATTTCGGGACGAAATTTCCTAAAGTAGGGGACACTATGACATCTGTGCCTCTTCGACCATCATACGAATACAAAACAAATGAAATTTTGTGTTTCATACTTGGGATTTGTATAAATATGTATATCTTTTGCACATATCAATTCTTCTTTAATTTCAAGCTTTAAATCACTTTCTGGAAAGTTATACGCAAACTGATGCGTAAACGTAATCAGTTTAACACGAAAAACACTCCGTAATAGTGAAATAAGCTTAACATACCTTAAATAACCTTTACATAACTTAGAAATAAGTTTTGGATCGTTTGGTGTGTCGAAAACAGGTTTATTCGATCTGAGGGACTATTTGTGTCAAACTGCGAAACTATGCCGATTCGTATGGTAACGAACATTCCGGAAGTTGATCATAAGCTAAACATACCCTAAATATCCTTTACATAGCTTAGAAATAGGCTTTGAGGGGTTCGGTATGCGAAAATAAACATATTTGATCAACAGGGACTAAAAGCGTCAAAAAGTGCATAAGTTTACATTTTCGCGCATATCTTACGTTCTGAACATATCCGGACATCCAAAAATTTTTGTAATCATTAAGATATTATATTTTAATGATTGGAATGCAAAAATACCATTCGTCGCTTAATTTGGATCGTTTTTTCGCGTCCGTTCGAGTTTCGTCGTAGTTAACCGGACAACACAACCGTACGACCAAACGAACCGACATCCAAGATAATTTCAAGCATGTTTCAAGTCCCCTATACTTAAACTTCATTATTGAGATTTGAAAATGGGTTAACGGGGTTTAAAACGCATCACAATGGCTTAAATAAGCTGCAGGGACCAATTCTGCCATTTTTGGAAAGTTTGTGGATCTGGTATGTGGTGGCATCGCGCGACAGCCTAATGGCTGTGTGGTGGCGGCACGCCACCCCTTCATCTGGGCATAAATTTCATTTTCAGCAATGGGATTGAACTTGGGGGTCTTTTGTGTAACTTTCTCAATACCGTTTGATGGTTTTTGGACACCCCTAGTATTCCAAAACAATGTACCTTACATGTAAGGTCCAGATCAAAGCTCAATTCTCAAGAAACGATCCTAACGGTTCTTGGAATTCTATAAATACCCACTTGATTTTCTTTCATTTTTCACATTTTTTCTCATTTTACTCTAAGTTGAAGCTCTCAAGCTTCATACCTGAGTAATTTGAGTTCAAATCTTCAAGGCTTGGACCTTTTGTAAGTCTCCTTCATGCTTGTTCATGTATTTCAAGCATGAAAGTCAAACAATGTTTGACTTTCTGCTTTAACCATGAAATTGGTCAACACAAATTTCGTTTGAACTTTGCAACGTGTGCGTAATCACGATGGTTATACTCCCTTGTGACTATGCCTACTGATTACTACGTTGATTAGTCGAAGTGACGGGTCAAAGTTTTTGTCAAAATACGTGTTTATGCGTATTTTGCAACAAAGCTATTTTCGGGTATCAAAACACTTTGTTTTGATATCAAACTTGTTTTCTAACTTAGTTGAATGTGTTTTAACATGTTTAACTCGTCACTTTTAGTCTAGTGCTTGTTTAGGGTCGTAAGTCGAGCAGTCTAAACCACCGCTTAGACTTTCGAACCCGACCCGTTTGGTCGATCGTTAGGATCCGACCAAGCATATTTTGTGACCTTAGTTGTATAGGGAATAACCTTCCGAGGTTATACCTTATGGTCACCTAGCTTAATTAGTTGTTTGATAGGTAGTTTATATGCCTTAGGAAAATGACCAAAATGCCCTTTTCATGCATAATTGGTATTTAAGCATATGTAACTTAACTTTTGTCACTTAAACTGATTATGCAACATATTTAAACATTTTAGGGCATATAATACTTGTCATAGGACTAGTTAGGCGTCTCGAACGCGCATTTGCGCAAACGACGCGTTAAAGTAGCGTAAGCTACCTTAATGGGTCATAACTGGTCGTAAGCACTTAGGATAGGTTTCGATTTAGGATGTAGGCTTCGTTAAACCATATCACATGAGTTCCAATACTCATTGGGTTTACGAGACCTCATTCTACCCGATCTTCCAATTTAGGTATCGATTTATTAACTTAGTGATCCGATACTAGGTGCCACTTGATTCCTTGTTTGTCCGAGCTTGTTAGTTCACTTTAATCGAGGATACCTAGCAATTCAATGTGAGTACATAGTTCCCCTCTTTTACCGTTTTCAACTGTTTTGGGGTGATTCATACGTGGTAAACGAATTCGAGCTTTCTAAACAAATGCTATGGTTTATACTAAACACAACAATTTCAAATATATGAATTATTGAACCATTGGAACTACGTGAACTATTGAACCACTGGAACTATTGAACTATTGAACCACTGGAACTACGAGAACTATGTGAACTATTGAACCACTGGAACTACTGATCTATGCGAATTATTTGAGCTATTTGAACCATTGGAACTATTTGATCTATGTGAACTACTTGAACTATTTAAACCATTGGAACTATTTAATCTATGTGAACTACTTGAGCTATTTGAACCATTGGAACTATTTAATCTATGTGAACTACTTGAACTATCAAACAATTGGGTTATGGTAAGTGATTAGGTAACGGGGCAGGTGTAATGTGATAAAAGCATGGTGGATACGTCGCTGGTACTTCCTATATATAAGTGCCTTTAACACATTACATACCGTTGCGTTATCTAGATCACTTGGTCGAATGTTTTCAAAACAAAGGTACACTACAAGGTTTTCTTAACGATATAAACCATACGAGTTTTATTACAAAAACGATTTACGATTTGGGTTACATAATCAAATATTTTGGGTTAAGATTCATGGCTACGAGATTTTATAAACTATAACCAACTTGCTTTGAGTTGGTTAATCTTATTGCAATACCAAATACTTTTCAAACAAGGTTTTCAACTATCAACTTTTGTAGTCTAACGAGGTATTGCAACATGTAAAACAAGCCATGAATCCGATACTCTCACAAAACGTATATACTCGCCGACATTTTTATGCTGACGTATTTTCACATATGTTTCACGTACCATAATTTGATGATGTATGACGATGATTATGATGCTTACTCACTCAATAACAATGAAAGTCAATTTGTTCATGTTTTGTTTCTAATTTCAATACAATGTAATAAACTTAATTCAATAAAACGAAACTTCAATCCAGGTGTTGTGAAAAAATGATTCTGTTACGGCACTCCCCGACGTTTCCGCCGCGGTTTGTTGTTTTAACGCGGTCGGGGTGTGACACAAAGTGCCTTTCCTACATCGTCGCAACGAGGAGGAGGTAAAAGTATCAAACTTAACAATACTCCAAGTTTCAAGTGTCGTGTGTTTTACATAGAATACATGTTGCATCCAAAAGTGTTTAAAACAAAAAGGGATCGAGTATACTCACAGTGCGTGCTTAGTAATAAGCAAAAAGGGAGCGCCGGATCAGCGTATGTACGGGAACAGAGCATAAGTCCTCTAAGTGCTGTCATGGTCGAAAACAGAGTGTCGAATGGTGGAAAGCGAGTTAAGTGTCCAACAGCCTATCCGGACGGATGGATCTATTTTATCCGGACGGATGGGCCTCATCCGGATGGATGGGCTTTGGTCCATTCGGTCGGATGGCTTCCTCTGTCGATACAAAATGATCTGATGTGTAAATTAATGTTTAAAAGTTTGAGAGAAAAGATGTGGTGTGGCAACCGAATCTATCCGCCCGGATGGACATAGTCCATTCGGACGAATGGTCTGTGGTTGTTTGTGAACCGTTAAAATTGTTGCAGTTTTCTTCAAAATGTTTTTAACCAACGGAGACGGGTACGATAACGGAACAAAACAACAGTGAACACCGTGTCAAACCCATTCGGCCGGAGGTGTTTTTCTTGACGGAAATTCATATCTGCCCAGTCAAATCGGATCATTTCCTTGATGGAAATCATTTCAACGGCCGGCTTTCGACAACAGGGGGTTTCGAGAGTCTGACGGGATCATGATTCCACCAATATTGTATAAAAACAAAAAAGAAAGTTCATAAACAAGTTGCAAAATGTGAAAATCCTTTAGATCTTTGTCAAAAAGTGTGAAAATCCTTAGATCTTGAACCAATCTCGGTTGATTGATGCTCCACAACAGTTTGCCTAAGCAAAACGAGTAGAAACCATCTTTGAGATGTCCTGAATCAGTGGTTTTTAAGAAAACTTGAAGTGTGAGTGTGTGTATGTGATTTTTGATGAAAAAAAATGGAGTAGAAGTAGAATAGAGTTGGAGATTTCAAGAAGTTTGAAGAAAAATGCTTACAGAAACCTGGAATCGCCATTCAGACCTTGAGAGCGGATGAGAGGAGGTGAAGAGTTGAAGTGAGGACAAAGGGCTCTATTTATAGGTGATAGTGATAGGTCGTTACGTTCGGATGGTTAGGTCCGGATGGCTCCATCCGAATGGGTGAGTCCCATCCGGGCGGATGGGATCCATCTGGACGGATGGCCCATTCGGACCGCTGGGTCGTGTTTTATTAGATTTTTTCCAACTTTGATTCGTTTGCGAGCGAGGTTAAGTGTTGTGTTGCGTATTATTGTGAGTGACCATTACATATAGTATTACTACATTTAGACATTTAAATAGCATAAATGACATAAGTAATTCCGTGTCTCGAGTTTGCATTAAGTTAGTTTCTCGTTCATTAAGTATCAAGGTATAACAAAGAGTCAAGAATCTAGGATAAACATATCGTTCTCATGTAAGAAGCGTCACATAGAGTAATGGTTTGCAAATAGTTAAACACAAATATGATTAAAATAGTCTCATTTTCATTATGATCAGTCGTCTTGAGTCACAGAAGATTCGATGGTAGGATACACAAGAGTACAAGCGTCACCGGTTAGGAAGTACGACAAGAGATGCTAACAACGAGAAATTATCAAAACGCAGGGCGTTACAGTCTCCCCTGCTTTAGGAGATTTCGTCCCCGAAATCTAAGAGGAAGACTGAACAAAGTGCTGTGGATACTTGTTCTTCATCTCACTCTCGAGTTCCCAAGTGAGCTCAGCACCACGCTTTCCTTCCCATCGAACCTTAACTATGGGAATTTTGCTACGCCTTAGTTGCTTGGTACCTCGGTCCATGATTTCGACCGGTTTTCCACAAAATGAAGAGTCTCGTTTATTTGCAAGTCTTCGATGGGAACTTGAAGCTCTTCATCCGCTAAGCACTTCCTGAGATTAGAAACATGGAACATCGGATGCACGTTGCTAAGTTCCAGAGGTAAATTGAGTGGGTAATACCTTCCAATCCTTTCGAGTATCTTGAAAGGACCCACATATCAAGGGGAAAGCTTTCCCTTTTTACCAAAACGTATCACTCCTTTCCAGGGAGATACTCTGAGTAGAACGTAGTCCCCAACATTGAATTCCAAAGGTTTGCGCCTTTTGTCAGCATAGCTCTTTTGTCTGCTTCTAGCCTTGAGTAAGTTATCACAGATTTGAAGAATCTTATCCACCGTCTCTTAGATGAGCTCAGCGCCAGTAAGTTGCTTGTCACCAATCTCATGCTAACTGATGGGAGATCGGCACTTGCGACCATACAAAGCTTCGAAAGGAGCCATCTGAATATTCGAATGGTAGTTGTTGTTGTACGAGAACTCGATCAATGGTAAATGCACATCCCAATTACCACCAAAGTCGATGACATAGGAACAGAGCATGTCCTCTAGGGTTTGGATAGTACATTCAGTCTGTGTATCCGTTTGGGGATGAAAGGCTGTACTAAGATTTAAGTGAGAACCCATACCGAACTGAAAAGTTTGCCAAAGAAGCAAAGTGAAACGACCATCACAGTCAGAGATGATGTCAATGGGTATACCATGATGACATACGATTTCATCTGTGTAAACTTGAGCAAGTTTATCTACTCTGAAATCTTCACGAATAGGAATAAAGTGAGCTGATTTGGTCAAACAGTCGATGATTACCCACATGCTATCATGACCAGAGGGTGTGCGAGGAAGTTTGCTTATGAAGTCCGTAGCAATGCTATCCCATTTACAAACAGGGATTTCAGATTGCTCGAGAAGGCCTGAAGGACGCTGATGCTCAGCCTTGACTTTCGAGTACGTGAGACATTTCGAGACGTAAGCGGCAATGTCCTTTTTCATACCAGGCCACCAACAGGACGTACTCAAGTCATGGTACATCTTATCAGCACTAGGATGAATAGAGTACCGGGATTTGTGAGCCTCGTTCATGATGAGCTCACGAAGATTGTCGTGATCTGTTACCCAGATGAAATCGAGATAGTATTGAAGTCCATCAGACTTTGTCATTAGTTGGTCTATAGAAGCACCTCGTATTTCGACGATTAGACTACCTTCGTTGGCTGACGACTATTGCCCTTCACGGATACAAGCATGAAGATCACTAGTGACCTGAAAACAGCGGATGCTACTAACATGAGTCTTTCGACTAAGAGCATCGGCCACGACATTCGCTTTGCCAGGATGGTAGCGAATCTCGCAGTCGTAGTCGTTAAGAAACTCCACCCATCGTGCTGATGCATGTTCAATTCATTTTGGTTAAAGATGTGCTGCAGGCTCTTATGGTCAGTGAAAACCACACACTTAGTACCATATAGGTAGTGTCGCCAAATCTTTAACGCAAAAACAACTGCGCCCAGCTCGAGGTTGTGGGTAGTATAGTTTTTCTCATATAATTTGAGCTGTCGAGAAGCATAAGCGATGACCTTGTCCCGCTGCATGAGAACACAACCAAGACCACGGTTCGAGGCATCGCAGTATACCACAAAACCATCATTCCCATCAGGGAGGACAAGTACAAGAGCGTTACAAAGCAGGTTCTTAAGACCTTGAAAAGATTTTTCTTGCTCAGGACCCCAAGCAAAAGGTCTCTCTTTTTGAGTTAACGAAGTAATAGGAACATCGATTTTTGAAAAGTTCGAGATGAATCGACGGTAGTAACCCGCCAATCCCAAGAAGGAACGAATCTCAGTTGCAGATTTAGGCGTGATCCAATTCTTTATTGCTTCGATCTTGGAAGGGTCAACATGGATTCCTTGTTTGCTAACAACGTGTCCAAATCCAGAATTCGCACTTAGAAAACTCTTCGTATAAGCGTTCACCACGTAAAAGTTCTACTATGAGGCGTAAATGACGTTCATGATCAGCTTGAGTTTTGGAATAAATGAGAATATCATCAATAAAAACGATTACAAAACGATCCAAGTAAGGTTTACAAACACGATTCATTAGATCCATGAACACGGAGGGTGCATTGGTCAAACCAAAAGGCATAACCACGAACTTGAAGTGCCCATAACGGGTGTGAAATGCGGTTTTGGGGATGTCTTCTTCGAGAACACGAAGTTGATAATAACCAGATCGAAGGTCGATTTTAGAGAAGCAACTTGTTCCTTGTAGTTGGTCAAAGAGATTATCAATGCGAGGAAGAGGATAACGATTCTTGACATTGAGTTTGTTAAGCTCACGATAGTCGATGCACATGCGAAACGAACCATCCTTCTTCTTAACGAAAAGCACAGGAGCACCCCAAGGTGAGGTACTTGGACGTATAAAACCTTTGTTGAGGAGTTCTTGCAGTTGACTAGATAGTTCTTGCATCTCAGAGGGTGCAAGTTGGTAGGGAGCCTTGGCAACAGGAGTCGAACTAGGTGCGAGATCAATATGAAAATCAACAGATCGAGGTGGAGGAAGACCAGGAAGATCTTCAGGAAAGACATTAGGGAAATTGCACACTACTGGAACATCACTTACACTCTTTCCCTTGCCCTTATTCGCTTACGTAAGCATTTATTCGCTTGAGTGCATGACATCAATTTTAGTCCTCTAGAAGGTCATTCTCCATAGACATGCAAAGTATCACCAGACGGGAGAGGTAAACGAACGTACTTCTCATGACAAGCAATTTCAGCATGGTTCTTACGTAACCAATCCATGCCTACTATGACATTGAAGCTACCCAGTTGCATGGGTATAAGGTCGATAGTGAAAACGTGATAGTTAAGAGTAAGGAGACATTCGCGGAGAATAGAATTGACTAAAATAGACTTACCATCGACAATCTCGACTAAGAATGACTTAGGTAGGTTAGAGCATGCATAGTTTAACAAAGATTCAAATTCAACGGACACAAAGCTTTTGTCCACACCAGTATCAAATAGGATCGAAGAGTAAATATTATTAACGAGAAACATACCATTAACGACGTCATTGTCGTTCTGAGCTTATTTGGCGTTAATGTTGAATGTGCGTCCTCGTGGGGCTTACTGCTGCAGTTGCTCTTGATTCAACTGAGGGCATTGGGGATAGTGATGAATGGTATCGCCACACTTGTAGCAGGCTCATGCATTTTTTGCTGGTTTGGGGTTCTGGGGAGCTTGCTGAACTTAGTTGGTCTGGCGGCAGTAAGGGGCTGTGTGACCGTAACGGTTGCATGAAGTACAGTGGCGACAAGCTGAGTTAGCAGGGTGATGATAGTGGCAAGTGTCGCATTTGGGATGAACCCCAGTGTATGGATTCTTGGTGTTCTCAGGGGAAGCTGGGTTTGGATTTGCAGCAGGAACAATCGCATTGCAGCCAGAGTTTTGAGACTTTCGTTTCTTATTCTTGCTACCACTTGATTGCTGGGTGATTTGGTTGGCTGGTTTCGAGGAGGCAGGTGTGTTGAACTGTTTATCACGAACACAATTGTTGTTCAGACTTGCAGGAAGTCGGTAAACTTCATCGATGGAGTCTATCTGTGCTGCTTCAATGGCGTCATGCATACAAGAGGGTAACCCATGAATGTACTTCATGATCATGCATTTAGGAGTAGACACCAAATGCGGCACGATTATGCTGAGTTGCTTGAAATGGGTGGTATAGGCCATATTGTCATCACCAACTTGTTTCAGATGCCAAAACTCGTCCTCGTGCTTCTGCTGCTCGTGCGGAGGACAAAATTCGAGCATCATCAGTTCCCTAACCTCGGCCCATGGTACAGCATAAGCTTCATCATTGGAGCGGATGTTTCTCTCATTGGTCCACCATTCCAAAGCTCTACCTTGGAAGACACCAGTAGCACTCCTAGTCTTGAGATCTTCAGGGCACTCACTGTTGACGAAAGTAACTTGAATGCTATCCAACCATTCCAACATTGCAGTCACTCCATCGCTGCCCGTGAAAGGCTTAGGGTTGCAGGAGATGAAGTGTTTGTAGTTGAAGCTCACAGGCTTAGGTTGGACTACTTTTGAATCAACAGAGGAGGGAGGAGTGTTTGAACCCTAAATTTCGGTGACAATCTTGGGAACAATAGGTGCGATCTGATCGGCCATGAAAGACATTGTAACACCCCAAAACTCGAATTATTAAATTCGTAGGTATGTCACCATGTTTAATCAAATGAAATACAATAACTAGGTTATTAAACTTAGTTAAACACCTAACAAGATAAGTAAAGGAATGAAATTAGTGGCAATTATGATGGTGTCATAAACTTAAGGGACTAAGGTTGCCAAAGTGGAAACTTGAAATTTAATAAAATAATAAAAAGAAAATTAAAACACACACACACACACACACACACTGTGTGTGCGCGTCTCTGGTCGATCGAACAAAGCAGAAGAAAAGGGGTGTAAACCCTAATTCACAAGAATCTTCAAATTGACAAGGAAATTAGGCTCAATTATATTGCATGTACAAGGATTATTGATCATCCATGTGTTCTTCACATCAAGTAAGTTTAATTTTATGTTTTGGTGATGTTTGATGATATGGGTTATGGTTAATCCGTAAATTGATGCATAAACTGAGCATGAATAAGTGTTATAATTCTCGTATGGAACATGTGTTATGTATGATTTTGATCAATTAGGTGTTTGGAGGTGAAACCCACCATAGATAGTGAAGATGTATGTCACCCATGTCCAATCCTTGTTCAATTCTTGATATATTATGTTGTATATGATGAATTCTTGCAAGTTAGCTTGAATATGGTATGAAGTTAGTTGATGTTTTGTTATGTTGATAATTAAAAGTAAAGAACTAGGAAGAAAAAGAATGAAAATACTTGTACATTAGGCTTAGATGGTAGTACGCACACAAGGAGTATGATGAAATGTCTAGGTGAAGTTAGAATGAGAGATATTTAGAAAAGATTTGATGAAAACTAAATCTATCCAGAAAGTTACAGCCGAATGTAATCGGCTGTAACTGGGTCAAATCTGGTTAAAAAACTGATGTTTATTCAGTGTGTGATGAACCCCCATGAAAAACCTTTCAAACCCAACTGGAATTACATTTTTTTCGATGAAAAATGAACGTTTTATGAATTTTTCCGTATCAAAGGTTCAGGCTGCGTTTTCTGGCAGAATGTGCAGCCCATTTCAAATGTCATAACTCAATTTAGGAATTGATTTATTATCTCAAATTTTTACTATAGGTAGCTTCAGGTGATTCCAAAAATCTCCAAGCGGAATTTCGTCAATCGTATAAATGAGGTGTTGGATCTGATTTTTATTCTGATTGTATTTTGTGTTTGTAATTAAAATGAAAATGGATGAGTGTGCAGCGGAATTATGATGAAAACAAACTTTGCAAACAATCAAACGAGAGTAATACTTTGATCAAACATCTTTTCTCAATGAATCAGAAGATTGAGTTTATTTCAATAACGATTATAATGATTGATGAATGAATGCAAACTCCCCCTCAGCCAGAGCTTAGTGTTTGTTCGTGCAAAGAAGACGATGATGCAAAGAGCTGATAGAACAGTACAAAGTACTGAGCTATTTATAGGCACTTGCAAACCACTGAGCATCTTAGCTGACGTCACCATGAAAGTGACATCTAACCTCCTAACAAACTCTAACCTCTGATCTATACAAACACTGCTATGTTAACTACTGCTATTACATTACATTACAAAACAGACTATAGATCAGCTGCTGCAACCTTCCACTGCTGTGAACCCAGCAGTACTTGTCCGGATCAGCAGTGCTTGACTCAAGACAGTAGATTGAATCAGCAGGGCTTTAGTCTTTCATCAGGTCTTTACTTGAGCAGCAGTTGTAGGTCAGCAGTTTGCACGATCAGCAGATAGGAGGTCAGCAGATGTTGAAATCACTTTCAAGGGGAGAGACTTGTATGTAAACATCTACTTATTCTGGATCCACTGCTCTGATCCAGTTTTGGCTTTAATTATCTGTTCCTCTGATAGGGTTCGATCCCAACAATCTCCCCCTGGAACAGATAAAGCCAAAACTCTTCATTATTGTGGAAATCTTTATTGCCTCATCAACAGTTCCCTTATCTGACGTTTAAATTCTAGTTCAAAGTCTAGGGCATCTGTGTCTTCATCATCCCTGCTAAGTGGAAGATCAAGGAGATCCTGCAAATCTTCAAGACTCAGGCCAAGAGCTTGTTCCCTTGATATTTTCTCCACTTCTCCACCAGACCTGAGCAAAGTCAATACGCAGGTCCGTTTGTCAGTTTCCCACTTTTGTATTTTTGAGCCTGGTGGGTTTCTTGGGAGATGTTTATTTGCAGAGGTATTTGGTGAGGCTGGCCTATTCATGACTGGCTGAGCAGTACTTGCAGATTGATTCAATTCAAGATTTTCTATAATCATTTTCTTTAGGCCCTCTTTCACAAGTTCATCTCCTTTTATTAGATCTTGAATTGATTCAGCTCTCAGTGGTTTTTGTGGCCTTCTTTTGAAGATGGCTGAACCTACTGGAGCAGTGGATCTCCTGATCTGCAGTTTTGAAGGTCTTTTAAAAACCTCTGCTTCAGGGTAGTCAGGCTTTTGAGGAACATTTGGATCTTTCTTTCTTAGTTCCTCCAACCTTTTGTAGGTGGCCCTGACCATATCTTCTTTCCATCTAGCAATTTGTCTTTTGTTTCCATATTCAGCAGCAACCAGTTCCTCTTTGATTCTTTTCAGTTCTACCTGTTTGTCAGGTACATTCTTTCTAAACTTTGCCCAGTCAGGAGGAGTGTGAGTGACCTTTCTTTTTATCATGTCTTGAATTCTTGCAGCTTCATTTTCAAGCTCAGGAACAGTCCACTCTTTGTACATGTATCTCTCTCCTTTGTACTTCTTGTGAGCCATGATGCTTTCAATGTAGTCTTTCTTCAAAGTTTCAGCTGCTCTTTCAGAAATTTGTTGACTGACATTTTTTGCAAATTGTTCTAGGGATCTGACCTGTGTGAGCAGATATTGATAGTTTCTTGAAATTTCTTTGTCAGATTTCCCTTGTGTGTTTCTTTTTGAGATATCCTCTGCTTGCTTGGCCTTGATTTTCAAATATTCATCAACATTTTTAGGCCAGGGATATCCTTTTATTGATGGCAAACTCCTTTTGGCAGGGTCATCCTCATAGTAAAAAGATTTTATTTCTTCTCTAACAACTGCTAGTTCAAGAGGAAATTGAACACCTGCAGGAGGTAAGGGCTTGTGCATTTGAATTGAAGAGAGAAGAACAGGTTTTGGAATTGTGACAAGTTCTAAGGATTTTGAAGATGGTTGTGGTGGTAAGGTGTCCTCATCTTTGAGAATTAGCCTTCTCCTTTTTGTTTTAGGAGGGACTGATGATGCTTTGGATGAAGCAGTGGTGGTTGTAGTGGCAGTGGTTTGTGATTGAGTAACAGCTGTTGGAACAACTGGTGTTCCAACCACTGTTGTCATTACAACAGATGTTGTAACATCTGCTGTCTTCTGCTTTTTTGGTAGGAGGTGTTGTTGTTGGTAAAGTAGTGAATGTAGTGTGTTGAAGTGGTGTGTGTTGAAGTGGGAGCAGATGTTGAGACTACTGAAGTACCAACAGTAGTGGGTACAACAGGAGTTACAACAGCTGTTTTAGGTGGTGGTTTTCAAACAGACTTTAAATGTCTGGTTGGAATGGATTTGGGTAGCCTTACTCTTCTTGTAGGCTTCTTCTTTTCATCAACAAGATTTTCATCATCTTTTGACCCTGAAGTACCCTGATCCGGATAATCCACCCTGGCTTTCTTTTTGGCCTCTCTATCCCTTTTACACTTGCAACTGCTTCTGCCAGTGCATTTGTGGTCACATCAATTTTCAAGCTTCCATCTGGCAGAGGGATCTGTTTGGTCATGTTTGCATTTTCTGGTTCAATGTAGAGACCATCATCTATTCCCTTCTTTTTCCACTCCTGAATTTTCTCCCCCTTTTTGGCATTATCTGGGGGAAGTTGATCAATGAAGAGAATTGTTGGAGGAGCAGTGCCAGTGGTGTGCAGGATCTGAGTTTTGAGAGCCTTTAGATCAGCCTGAGTGTTCTTGAACCTTGACTCCATTGCATTTCTCAGCTGTTGGACATGTTTTTCATGTTGCTGATCTGCTATTTGTGCTTGTTGATGGAGAAAAGGTTGAAATAGATTCCAAAGCTCATTTGTAGCAGGTGCCTGTTGTGGAGCAGGTGCTTGAGATGGAATAGCAGTTGATTGTACCTTTTGAACTTGTAACAACTGTTGTAGCATATCTTTGAGTTCTACAACAGAGTTATGAAGCTTTGCAACACGATCCATCAATTTCTGGTACTTTAAACCATCACCCAATTTAATGGGATCATCTGATTTCCCACTATCAGTGGTTTTATCAATGGTTGTGGTAGGGAGTGTACTCCAAACTTTAACCACTGATGCCCCTTTTTCTTGGTACTGGGGTCTTCTTCCTTCAACACTTGACAACCTTTTGATGTTGCCAGTAGGATAAATAAATCCACTGGGGGTTGGCAGAGGTGCTATGTAAGGAATTGCCTCCAAGGAAGTCTTATTAATGTAACCACTGTCCAACTGTAAACCTGTGGGTTCAACAGTTGTAGTGGCTGCTTCACTTGGACTACCACCAAGAGTTACGTGTAACTCAAGGGGTGTAACCTCCTCAGGTTGTGTTGGTGGGTTAGCAAAGATTGATACAGCAGACACAGTCATTTGTTGAGTTATATTCTCATTGGTGGGTGATTGAGAAGGACTGTTTAGTGCCTGGTTCAAATCAATTGCATCCAACAGTAGTTTAGTTGGGGATGGAATTTTGGATGTGAAGATTGGTGGAGAAATAGGATTTGCTCCGGGCATTGAGCTGTGGATGATGAAACCATGTGGTTTCAGAGCATCATGATGTGGTGGCCCTATGTGTACAACCTGTTCTTTTTGTGAAGAAGCAGGAGGAGTTTCGGTTATGGGTTGAGATATTTGTACCAACTACTGTGAGGAAGTAGCAGCAGTGGTTTCTTGTGACATTTGTGCTGTCACAGGCAGTGTCTCTGGTATCTCATCCTCCAGAGTTGCCTTTTTGATGGGTTTTGGGGGTTTTTGAGTTTTTCTTTTTGGCTTTTTGGTGATTTTAGGTGTGGGTTTCAAAACAGTTGTGCTACTGCTTTGATCACCTTGAGCAGTGGGCTCAGCAGCAGATACCTGAGGAGCAGTGGTAGCTGCTAAAATCTGCTCAGGCACCTCTGCTTGTGTTTTGCAAGGTGTTAACATTCTTGAAAAAGTTTCAGTTGTTAAACTGTTTATTTGAGTATAATCACCTTGGTTTATTGCAGCTAAATCATCCTTACTGAATTTCTTTTCAAAATAGTAACTTAAAAACCTTGGAAACAGTAAGAATGATTTTGTTTCAACATTATTAACCAAATCTTTAAAGATTTCCCGAGAATAGTTAAAATTTTCTTCTTGAAGAATTGCATATCCCAGATTTTGAATCTTTAAAGGGATTTCATTGAAAGAAGTGGTTTTGTTTGAAACACATAGTAGGAGGGTATGAAATAAAAATCTGGTTGCAGAAGGAAAATAACCTTTTTGTAAGGTAAGTTTCTTCATCATTGTGGCTTCATACCCTCTCTCAATGAAGTCAGTTTGTAACTCGTTTTTAGTGAAAGAAGTTTTACCTTCCTGATCATCGAGTTGAAAGACCTCTGAAATGGATTGTGGCGTGATTTGGACAGCTTTACCCTTTATAGAAGAGTATATGGTGGTTGCAGTGTCTCCTTGTTTTTCAAGGGTTGCATTCTTCCAGAACTCTCTTTGGGTCGCCAAATAGCTTTGTGCATCGGCGATGAACAAAGTTTTGTACTTTGATTTTGCCACGGTGTCAATGATGGAATCGAAAACATTGGTGGTTCCTGGTTTTGTGAGAAGACCCAGGAGATTGTGAGATGGTTTATATGGGATTTCAGTGGAGATTGCCTTTTGAGAGGCTGTTTTCGATGATGATTTGGAAGTGGGTTTTTTCAGATGGCTTCGATTTTGTCATTTTTGAAGAGGATGATCGAAGAAATTTGTGAAGGATGAGATGAAAAACTGCTTTGAGAAGAGAATTTTTAAGAATTCAATTGGACAGTAAAACCCAGTTTTGGTGGTGGGTGGGGGTTTTTATAGGGAAGAAAGTGAATGCTAACGTGGCAGCCGTTACAAAAGGTCTGACCGCTATGTATTGCCCACGTGACAACCCCTGGTGAAAGTGAAGGACAGTACTTTTATGAAAGTGACTGATGAAGGCAGTGGTATTAAAGCAGTGGATGATTTTCACTATAAGTGGATAGCATATCTGTGGATAAGACACTGCTTTTGAACAACAGAGTTTATCAAAGAAATGAGAGAACAGGGGTTGACTTTCAGCAGTGGACAAATTTTTAAAGTAGAGCAGACTTTTGAACAATCAGTGGTTATGGCAGACTTTTAAGGATTTTAATGGAAATTTCATTGTTGGCTATTTTTAAGGATGGATTTTTGATTTTCTGAAAACATTTTGTTGCTTTTATTCATAGAAAAACAAGATGTTGCTTGTTATTCCATGTTCAGCATCCCAATTCTAGAGACCAAGATTTCAAAGGTGGCTGTATCAAGTGCTTTTGTGAGCACATCTGCCAACTGGTCTTTAGTTGGGACATGATGCAGAGAAATCAAACCTTTTTCATAGCAATCCCTCACAAAGTGATGTCTTATGTCGATGTGTTTGGTGGTTGAATGGGAAACTGGATTTTTGATGATATTTTCTGCTGCCTGGCTATCCAGCATAAGTGGTGTCTTTAAGGCAGTGATACCAAAATCCAATAACTGATTTTGAAGCAACAGGAGTTGGGCTGTACAGCTTGCAGCAGCAATGTATTCAGCCTCAGCAGTGGATGTTGAAACTGCTGCTTGCTTTTTGGTTTGCCAAGAAACCAAGCAATCACCTAGAAACTGTCACCCTCCTGAAGTGGACTTCCTTGTGGTGTGACATCCAGCAAAATCACTGTCTGAAAAACCTGAAAGCTTGATGTTCCCATTAGCTGGATACCAGTTACCAAGTGTGGGAGCACCTTTTATGTATCTAAAGATCCTTTTTACAGCAATGAGATTTGATTTTCTGGGAGCTGATTGACTTCTTGCACAGACACATGTTGCAAACATGATGTCTGGTCTAGATGCAGTTAGATACAATAAAGACCCAATCATGCTTCTATAAAGTGTTTGGTCAATCAACTCATCTTTTTCATCAGACATAACCAGCTTATTTGTTGCCATGGGTGTGCTGCATGGTTTACAATCATTCATATCAAATTTTGTCAAAAGTTCTTTAGCATATTTGCTTTGATGAATGAAAGTTCCATTTTGCATTTGCTGTACTTGGAGACCAAGAAAGCATTGCAGCTCACCCATTGCACTCATTTTAAACTCAGCTGTCATGAGTTCTCTAAACTCTTCACACATTGTGTTACATGTGCTTCCAAAAATAATGTCATCCACATAAATTTGGACAATCATTAAATCCTTCCCTCTCCATTTTAGAAACAGTGTTTTATCAATGGTACCTCTTTTGAAACCATTTGAGAGTAGGAAGTTGGAAAGAGTTTCATACCAGGCCCTTGGTGCTTGTTTCAGGCCATACAGGGCTTTGTTCAGCCTGTAGAGATGATCTGGATAAAATGGATCCTCAAAACCTGGAGGTTGACAAACATACACCTCTTCTTGAATTGTACCATAGAGGAAAGCACTTTTGATATCCATTTGAAACACCTTCATGTTGTGGTTGACAGCAAAGGCCAGGAACAGTCTAATGGCTTCCAATCTTGCAACAGGGGCGAATGTTTCATCACAATCAATCCCCTCTTCCTGTCTGTAACCTTGAACCACAAGCCTGACTTTATTCTTGACAACAATACCCCTTTCATCAGTTTTGTTCTTGAAGACCCACTTTGTGCCAATGGGACTAACCTCTTCTGGCAGTGGTACAAGCTCCCATACTTGTTGTCTTTTAAACTGTTGGAGCTCCTCTTGCATGGCTTCTACCCAGCTATTGTCTTTCAGTGCCTCTTGGTACTTGACTGGCTGATGGAGTGATAGAAAACCAGCAAAAAGACAAATGTTTTGGGTTTTGCTTCTTGTGAGCACCCCTTCATTGATGTTGCCAATGATTTGATCAGGTGGATGAGATCTCAAGAAGATTAATCCTTGGTATGGTATGATGGCATTTGTTGGTGAAGGCTGCAAATGTGTATCATCTGAGCTAACCACTGCTGGGGACTTTGATGATCCAGCAGTGGCTTCAAAAGGTGGTGGAATTGGAGGTAATGAAGTGGACACCTGCTGACTTTTATCCACAGTTTGGGGACTTTTGTCAGCAGTGTTTGAGGATGTGGAAGCAGTGGTTGATGGGCTACTTTGGTCAACAACTATTGAGGTAGCAGTGGTTGAGCTTTGACAACTGTTTTGAACAGCTGATGCTTTTCCCTTTGTGGCAGACCTTTGAGGGATGATGATTTCATACCCATAGTCTGGTGTTGTATCCTCGGATGTACCTGCACTGTTAGTCTTGACAGCAGTATTTTCAAAAGTGAATTTTTCAAGATCAAACAGATCTGCAGGATTTGCTGGGATTTTCATTGATGAAAGTTCATTGAACTTTACATTCAAAGTCTCCTCCACTGCCTTGGTCCGTGTATTGAACACTTTATAGGCCTTGGCAGTGGTTGAGTATCCCAGATGATAACCACAATCAATTTTGGCTGCAAATTTTGAAATGGAATCTTTTAAGTTCAAAATAAAGCATGGGCAGCCAAACACCTTAAAGTAAGAGATCAGTGTTTGATTTTATACAGAATTTCATAAGCAGTCTTTTTGTGCCTGGGGTTTATTAAAACTCTGTTCTGGACATAGCAAGCAGTGTTTACTGCCTCTACCCAAAAAGTTAATGGCAAACCTTAATCAGCAAGCATGGTTCTGGCAGCCTCAATCAAAGTTCTGTTCTTCCTTTCCACTACCCCATTCTGCTCTGGTGTTCTAGGGATACTGTACTGCCTTACAATCCCTTTCTTCACACAGAAGGCATCCAACTCCTTATTTTTAAATTCTGTGCCATTGTCACTCCTGAAGCTTTTCACTGGAAGGTCAAATTGCTTTTCAACCTGTGTCACAAAGTCTTGCAAAATGCCTGCAGTCTCATCTTTTGAGTGTAAAAAGAAAGTCCATGTAAACCTAGAAAAGTCATCAACAATAACCAAACAATATCTTTTCTTCTTGAGGCTCATGACTTGAACTGGGCCAAACAAATCCATGTGTAGCATTTGCAAACACTAGGTTGTTTTGGACTCTTCAATGGACTTATAAGAACTTTTATGCTGTTTTCCTTTTAAACAGGAAATGCAATGTTCAGGACAAGAAAACAATTTTTGTGGCAGGCCTCTCACCAAACCATTTTTTGAAATTTCAGTGATTGTCTTAAGATTTGTGTGCCCCAGCCTTCTGTGCCAAAGTTCTGTCTCTTTGTTAGAGGCAGCTGAGAACAGATAGGCATCAGCTCTGGGACACTCTTTTGACATATCAACAACATAAACATTGCCACTTCTTTGAGCAAAAAGTTTAGTTTGACCAGTTTTGATTATTGCTTCAATCTTCTTGACCATTTCTGGTCCAACAATCCTACAACAATCTTTTGTGAAGAATGACCCAAACCCTTTGTCATTCATTTGTGATACACTCAGAAGGTTGAATTTTAGATTGTCTATCAGATTGACATTTTCAAATTTTACATTTCCAGACTGCACTGTACCAGACCCCAGAACTTTCCCTTTACTATTATTCCCAAAGGATATATCACCCCCTCCATGGATTTTAAAGTCTTTGAGGAGGGCTTTACATCCTGTCATGTGCCTGGAGCCTCCACTATCTACATACCAAAGACTATCAAAGCATGCACAAGCTCCCTGCACATGAAGTAAAAGGATTAGTTCATTAAGGTCTCCAAAGCCAACAGGGCTTTGGATAGGGTCTCAACAGTGTCTGGGATGGATGCAGTATGATGGACAGTGGTTAGGTCAGGGGTTTGGACAGTTTTAGTACTGTTTCTTACTAACCAGTGTTGGGGGTCTTGACCAATCACCTGTTGATAACCAAAAGGATGCCTATTCACTTTAGGTTTAGAGGGCCTTTTGTAGGCCTCATAAACGTGTGGAATCCTTTGGTAGGACTGTTTTTCCTTGCCTTTTCTGAACTGATTGGCAGGGGGTGCATCAGTAACCTGAACATCTCTTTTGACAGATGTTTGGTTCAGCTGTTTTGTGACAGCTGTTTGAACTGGCACAAACAGTGGTTGTTTCTTGGTGAATTTGACAGATGATGCAGATGAACTCAAGGATGTTTTAGCAATGTACTCATTCTTTTTCACATCAAAGTTTTTGAGATACACACATGCTTGAGTTTTGTGGTTTGTTTTACCACACACAATGCAGCTTTCAGTTGAAACAATGACACTTGTTCTGTTCAAATCATAAGCTTTTAAGTGGAAACAGTCTTTTGTTAGATGATTCCTTTTCTCACAGAATTCACAAAACAAGTTATCAATTTTTTCTTTCTTCTTTCTCTTTTCGGACTCCTTTGCAGCAGAGGTTTTAACCTCTGTTGGGATGTCCTTGAGAGGAATGACTTTAGCTTTTGGAGCTTTAACACCATCAGTTGATGTAAAGTCCATTGGCTTGAAATTTTCAAGAATATCACACTCATCAGACCATTTTGGTTTAAACTGATAATCTTCAAGTTCCTCAAAAGTAGAGGATCCCATTGGTTTGTCAAGTGTGATTTTGTTACCAAGTTTGTCAGTGATTTTCACTTCTTGGCCATTCTTGTTTGTGGGGATGAACTCAGTGATTACATCAGTGGTTTGAACAGATTTTCCAAAAGCAGTGGTTTCATCATCATGTTTTCTATAACCAACACCAAATTTCACATTGCTCTTTATCTGTTTTTCAAGCATAACCTCATACCCTTTGCATGAGTCCACCCATCTCTCACATGTGATCTGGGTGGACTCTAACTCTTTTTTGCAAACTTGGTATTTTTCTACTATAGTTTGGAGTTGAGTTTTGGTTATGCTTTGTTCTTCTTTCAGACTGCTGATCTCTTTTTCCTTTTCAGTCAATTTGTTTTTAAGTTCTTTTAAAGATCTTTCAAATTTGACTTCATCAGTTAAGATTTTATCCCGAAGGTTTTCATTTACCTCTTTGATGTTAGCAAAAGCAATGATGCAATTGTCAGAACACAGTTTTTCAAGAACTTGAGGTGATACCTTGGCAGCAGCCATCATTGCACAATCACATTGAGGATTTTCTTCATCATCAGCTCTTTCTTCTTTCTCACCTGCTTTTTCTTCTCTCTTTTCTTCCTTGTTCTCTTCGGACCATGGGTCTGTCAGTGGTTCAATCAGGGTTTCTGAATTTTCTCCCAGCAGTAGTTCACCAGCCATAGCAGTAACCACTGCTTCAGTCACCTCACCCACTGTTTCATCACTTAGCTGTTCACCTTCAGTTTCAACCCCCTCTGTTATTGACTCTAATGCCATCAAACAAAATTCATCATTAGAAGGTTCATTAAAAGCATAGAGTGCAAAATTTTCATCACTAAGGTCATCAGGCATACTGCTCCAGTCAACAAACCCTTGAGTGAAAAAGCTTTGTTGATCTGGTTGTACTGCTGCTGGAGCAGTGGTTTGAGGTGCAACAGGTTGCACTTGTACCTGTGGAGCAGGGGTTTGAACGTACTGAATTTGTGGGACAGTAGTTTGGACATAATGCACAGGCACAGGGGCAGCAGCATAGTGAGCAGTGTTCACTTGATCTGCAGGGGTATATTGGGTATAGTGCACAGTGTTTTGATTTTGTGGTCTAGGGTTTGAGCTAGGATGAGTAACTATTGGTCCAGTGTTTTGACTTCTGCATTCCCTAGCAAAATGCCCTAACCTATTGCACTTGTAACACTTGATTTTCGATTTATCCAACCCAACCCTCAAATTCCCATGAAGTCCTGGGAATTTTCTCCCTATTCTTTTATAGAATTTGCTAGTTCTAACACTGAGCAAAGCCAACTGGTGCAGAATATCCATCTCTTCTAAGTCAGTCGGATCAAAATGTTGTAAATCATTGAGTTCAAAGTTTAGATTGTCTGACATCTGGTTTTCGTTTGCAGTGAATGCATAACTTGCAGAGTGAGGATCAGGGTTGTTAAAATTTGCTCCAGCAGTTATGTCAGTGAAGTGATCATAACCTTGATCCTTACCACTGCTCCCAGAATCTTCTTGACCCAGAAGAGCAGTGTTACCGAATGTATAATCATCAACGGCTTTTCCTGACTCTTGTAACTTCCTTTTTTGGTTCAACTCCCTTTCGTAGGTCAGGAGTCGACCGTGGAGTTGGGTCAAGGTCAGATCCTTGAACTCAGGTGATTTTCGGGTGACAAAAGCTATGGTGTCCCATTTTTCTGGCAGTGATTTGAGGAACCTGCTATTCTGAGTTGAGTTTGTAAAAGTGGTGTTAACAAGCCTCAGTTCACTGATGAGACAACTGAAACGCTCAAATTGTTGCGTCAGTGATTCACCTCTAACATGACAAAATGTTTCGTACTGTTGATTCAGGTTTTCCCTATTGTTTTCTATGACTTCTTCGGTCCCCCCAAACTGTTCCTTAAGCGCGTCCCATAACTCTTTGGCACTGTTACAGTGTAACAGTCCAGCATATATCTCAATGGGCAGCGCTGATGCTATGATGCTAAATGCTTTAGCATCTAGTTCGAACTTTTGATAGTCGGTTTAGGTATAATTTTCAACTGGTTTTGGAACGAACTTTTTAGTATCTTCAGCGCTTGGCACTGTGGGAACGTGGGGACCAAAGACGACAGACCTCCAACAACCTGTGCTTTGTTGAGCGAGGATGTGACCCATCCTCCTCTGCCAGATGTTGTACTCATTTCTTTTTAGCATAGGTGGTTTAAAAAGCGAGTCGATGTTGTTTTTATCATCCTGAGATTGTGACGTCATTCTTGTTGTTTTACAGACACTGAGAAATCACCTTTAATGGTGATTAATCCTTGCTCTGTTTTTCAACGAACGAACAAACGACCAGTATCAATTGTTATGAGCCGAACTATTTACGTCAAAATGATTGTTAAATCAAATTTGACTGTCCAAGCTCTGATACCAATTGTTGGATCTGAGTTTGATTCTGATTGTATTTTGTGTTTGTAATTAAAATGAAAATGGATGAGTGTGCAGCGGAATTATGATGAAAACAAACTTTGCATACAATCAAACGAGAGTAATACTTTGATTAAACATCTTTTCTCAATGAATCGGAAGATTGAATTTATTTCAATAACGATTACAATGATTGATGAATGAATGCAAACTCCCCCTCAGCCAGAGCTCAGTGTTTGTTCGTGCAAAGAAGACGATGATGCAAAGAGCTGATAGAACAGTACAAAGTACTGAGCTATTTATAGGCACTTGCAAACCACTGAGCATCTTAGCTGACGTCACCATGAAAGTGACATCTAACCTCCTAACAAACTCTAACCTCTGATCTATACAAACACTGCTATGTTAACTACTGCTATTACATTACATTACAAAACAGACTATAGATCAGCTGCTGCAACCTTCCACTGCTGTGAACCCAGCAGTACTTGTCCGGATCAGCAGTGCTTGACTCAAGACAGTAGATTGAATCAGCAGGGCTTTAGTTTTTCATCA
This sequence comes from Helianthus tuberosus, assembly GCA_030545235.1. Taxonomy (NCBI): domain Eukaryota; kingdom Viridiplantae; phylum Streptophyta; class Magnoliopsida; order Asterales; family Asteraceae; genus Helianthus; species Helianthus tuberosus. The sequence continues at coordinate 136,335,238 of CM060363.1, forward strand.
GGTCTTTACTTGAGCAGCAGTTGTAGGTCAGCAGTTTGCACGATCAGCAGATAGGAGGTCAGCAGATGTTGAAATCACTTTCAAGGGGAGAGACTTGTATGTAAACATCTACTTATTCTGGATCCACTGCTCTGATCCAGTTTTGGCTTTAATTATCTGTTCCTCTGATAGGGTTCGATCCCAACATGAGGAATTTTAAATGAATTTTTTCGTAAGTTGCAGTCAGAAGTGACGAATCTGATTTCAGCTTAGTAAATGAATTTTTATAAATTTTTGGTAGAGAGTTAGACTCTAAAAATTTAACATAAGGATAATCCCTCTGAGGGGCACGTCACATAAAAAGATTGTAATTTTTGCAAGCTCGTAAGTACAGTAAACAGACGTCCCAAAACAGCCTATTATGATGTCATGAGTATATGAGATTAAGCCGAAAGTTAAATGATAAATCGTTGACTCTAAAAAGTCAACTACGCAAAAGGAACATGGCTAGACTTGTTGTTGTAATTATAAGATTACAGATAATCGTATGGTACATGGTATATAAATATGTGATAAATGGAATGACATGATGGATTATATGGGTTTGAAAGGATGTGAAATCGGGTACATGTCGTATGCTTGTTAGGGATGATTAATGCAAGCTGAATGTGAAATTATGAAAATGTATGCTCGTTACCAAGTACAATGATATATGCTAACAAGAATGTGTTGATGATAACCTGAAATCCTAGGAGCCATGTCAACATGGACAAGAGCATGGAAGGGCAATGGGTCAAAGGTAAATACAGAAGCTATGCACGAACTCGGTCGCACGAGGTAAGTGATTCCGATTCACTTCTTAGTACGTATGTAGAATTTAATATTTATGAGTCTGGAAAATTATGCAAGGATTATGTAATGAATGAGAGTATTAAGGTAAGTGTTATTTTTAGTATAAGGAAGGAGTTATTTATAATGAAGGTAAACTAGTAGGATTAAACGGGTCTAATAATGGTATAAAGGGATATATAAGCCGTTTGCTTATAAACCAGCTCTTGATGCGACCCGAGGCGATAAATGGATCTGTAATTAAACTACGGTCGCATAGAAACAAAAATCATGTGATTTGGATATGTAGATCGAAAGTTTTGGAATTTAGAAGTTAGTGTTTTGGTTAAAATCATAGCTGAGCAAATGTGCAGCAGCAAAAAGAAAGCATTCTATTGAAATAGGGTTGTCGCACTACGCGATAACATTTCAGATTCACCGTCACGCAACGCGACAGGTGTCGCACCATGCGAGAGCCAGGGGCCGTAGGCGTCGCGCCCAGCGAGGAAGCCAGAAGCTGGGCATTTTTGTTTTCTTGTTCGTTTTTGTATCCAGACTCGATGTTTGGATGATTTTCAATGTTTCATAACTTATTTTAAAGCCGGTTTTTGTACATGAGAGATGTTATGAGTCTCCGGATAGTGAAATTATGGATTTTTCTTCTTGTTAGTGAAGGAAATCTAAAAGTAACCGAGTCTAGGAACGAATAGGTATGCAAGACAATAGGTATAAAACCTATATTATGGAAAGTTGTGATTATGACAAGAAGCATAGGTATATGTGAATAATAGTGGTAAGCGAGAGCTCGTATGTATGTGTGCATGTACGAATGTGTGCGTATATATGTATGTGTATATGTTTGTATGCATGTAAGATTTAGGAAATGTATGCATATATGAATGTAATTCGATATGAATGAACGTAGGAATTAGTATACATGTATGAATGCGAGATGTTATAAATGTATGAAGGAATGGTTTCATTATGTTTGGGCATTGACGATTGTTAATGTGTGCCTTGAAGTTGAAATATAATGCAGGTAAAGGAACATCAGATTCATGAGGTATCGAAGTCGAACCAGGAATGAGAAAATGCGAGAGGATAGTTGAATGAATCAAAGTTTATATTCTTGAATGTTATTTGATATTAAATTATACGAGAATAATGTCGTATGATGTTGTTAACGACTAATGGTTAAGTTGTTTGTGATGTCCACATGTACTACACGGATTTCTTCTACCACTAGCGAAGAGAAGCGGACTTAGATCGAGTTGAGAGCAAGGATTGTACGGGAAAGAACGGTCACATAGTTTGATTTATATATTTCTTGAAGCATTAATATAATGGAATGTTGTGAATCCTTTCTAATGAATGTATGGCATTTTAAATTTGAGTCTTCATGTAAGTAATGTGTCTAATAAAGAACGAAATTTTTGGGCTCATATTTTCCGCTGCATCGTTTTTAAGTTATTACGTGTTAGGGCGTTTCAAGTTGGTATCAGAGCCCCGGTTTGGGAGAAATCAAGTAGAAGGAGGTAAATATTTGAACTCAAACCTCTGTGCTCTTGTGACAAGGAACCCGTACAATCCAAGACTCGATCAAGAGCTAAAGGTAGAAGCAAATGTAAGTATGTATTAAAGTATGTATTTGAAGAAAAACTAACAGTATGTTATGTGTAAGGTAAGCATAATTGTTTGGAAATGATGATCCGCGAATGCGGACTAGGATCAACACCAAGGCATGTAATAAGACAGAATGATCCCAGGTACGTAGATTCGATATGTGGGTACATGTAATGGCAAAACCTATCAAGGGAAGGAAAATTTTAAATGAAAGATGATAATAGTATGGTAATGAAGTTTCGAAAATGTTACACGTGTCGAAATCTAATTCTTCGGACATAAGGTGATGGTTACGCAAAGATGCGAAACTAGTATGTAGTTTGCATACCTGGCCAGTACGCAAGAAACATATGACGTTCGTGAGACTGTGGTAATTGTTACAGGTATGTCCGGTGAACTTAGGTAGTAGGTGGACGTGAGGGTGAAGGAATAGCAAGACTCTCAAGAAATTGAAAGTACCAAATACAAAAAAAAAGTATGAATGATATGTTTGTACCCGCGAGACCGATTCAAAACATAGAAGTAATGGAAAGTGTGAATGATATGTTCGAATCCGCGAGATGGATTCGAAACATGGAAGGAATGAAGGATATGAATGATATGTTAGAAACCGCGATACGGATTCGAAACATAGAAGGGAATGAATGATAGAATGAAAAGTTTGAATTCGTAAGTAGGTATAAGTCGAATAAGTAAGAATGAATGATAAGAATGAAAGCTTCAAATTTGTAGGTAATTACAGACTAAACAAGTAAATATTCTTTAAAAAGCGGATATTATCCAAGTTATGCTTTAAACGTTTATCAATAAAAATATATATATATATATATGTGAATACGTTGTATGTAAGGTGCTTGAAAGGACAAACGACTTATGCGGGTCAAATGGCGATTGACGTTTGAACCCAATATTTAATGTTTGAAATGGTCAAGTCACATATTTGTAGGTGAGCACAATGTATGGTCATGCAATGTCACAAACTGGAAGGAAACAGTCAATGCAAGGTATGGATAACGAGTCAATGGATTTGACTTGCGTCAGGTATGTATAAAGGTTATGCTTTTAATGAGAGCTTATAGCTCGACTAGAGAGGGATGTGTCAGAATTGGGTAGTTGGTAAACATAGGTCAGAATGTATTTACAAATGGACTTCCGAAAAGTCAAACAAAGTAAGTTGATAATTATTAAGCAAGTAATTGTAAAATAGCATGAAGTATTTGATTCACTAAGTAGGTAAGACCGATGAAAACTATTGTAGTAGCAAGAAACCTTAGTCGAAAGGAATAAGCTTTGAAATAAGTTACGTGTTAGACATATCCTTAATTGACTCTTGGGAGTCAGAATGAATGACGGCTACGACCTAGACAAATGATTTAAGTAGGGATAGGAACGGGTAAAATCTTGCAATTAATACTAAAATGATGAAATAAAATCTTTGCAAGTATGCAAGAATGGAAAGGAATTATGAACGTGTACTTTGATACGTAAGAATTACCGGGTTGACTTTGAAAAGTCAAACTGCAAAAGTTGACAAATGAGTTAAAGATCTACGAAAGAATGGTTATGTATTGACCCGTCATGAACAGGTCAAACAATGAAAGTGATATGTTAGGAAATGGTCATGTATTGACTCGTTATGAACGGGTCAAACGTACTAATGTATAAAAAGAAATCGAGAAAGGATTAATAGGTAAATAAGGTGATGTAATAAACATCTTGTCTGAATGAAATGTGTAAACCCCTAATCTTATAATGAGAGTGGCAGGAATCATGATGTGATAAATCTATCAAGGACGGTGAAGGAATGCACTTGAACGGAAGCTCATCACGCAGATGAATCAGGTCAAGCCAGAGATGGTATGAATGGTAACGAAGAGAGCCGGTTCGCTTTGCATGTCGAAGTACTGCACCAAAGTAGTAAGGTTAGCAAATTATTTAATATCTGAATGTAATTATATAGCTATGGGTTGAAAAATTATTTCCGTACAAAATAAGGTAGCGCAAAATGTGTTATAAAAAGGAAGGCTTGGCATTTAGAAGTTGATTAAAAATGAGTTTTAGTTCAGTCTTATGTAGTAAGCAGTGCGTGTATGAGTAAAAAGGTAGAAAATAAAGCTCCGGGTATAAGTGAAACTATTAGAACTAATACTAACGGTGAAGTGTGTTAGTAAGTTGTTATAAACTTCAAATTGTTGTAATGTATGTCAAGGTATTAGATTCTTTAGGTTGCTACTAGTTTGCACACTTTAGTTTAAGTACGATAATGTGACGAGTTGAAAATTTAAGAAGAAATTGTTAAAGAATGGAAATGTAAAGTATATGTAGTTGACCGGTTACAAACGAGTCAATATGTAGAAAGTATAATGAAGAGATGGTATAAGTAGTGACTCGTTGTAATGGGTCGCAGGGATGAAAATTATTTATAATAATAATAAGGTATGTATTGACCCGTCAGGGACGGATCAATTAAGACAAGTATGAGGGGCTATGATAATGGTAAAAAACTTTGGCCCGTTATGATCGGGTCAGATGGATTATATGTTTGATGTTTAAGGAATGTTACGTACAAATCTAGGTAGGTTGATTTGTTGAAAGAAATGGAAAAAAGGACTTTCTAGAAATGATGTTCATAAAGTTATGACCTTACTAATGGATAAACTGATATTGATGAAGTAGGTTTCGGGGACGAAACCTTCTTTAAGGGGGGTAGATTTGTAACACCCCAAAACTCGAATTATTAAATTCGTAGGTATGTCACTGTGTTTAATCAAATGAAATACAATAACTAGGTTATTAAACAGAGTTAAATACCTAACAAGATAAGTAAAGAAATGCAATTAGTGGCAATTATGATGGTGTCATAAATTTAAGGGACTAAGGTTGCCAAAGTGGAAACTTGAAATTTAATAAAAGAATAAAAAGAAAATTAAAACACACACACTGTGTGTGTGTGTCTCTGGTCGATCGAACAAAGAAGAAGAAAAGGGGTGTAAACCCTAATTCACCAGAATCTTCAAATTGACAAGGAAATTAGGCTCCTTTCTATTGCATGTACAAGGATTCTTGATCATCCATGTGTTCTTCATATCAAGAAAGTTTAATTTTATGTTTTGGTGATGTTTGATGATATGGGTTATGGTTAATCCGTAAATTGATGCAAAAACTGAGCATGAATAAGTGTTATAATCCTCGTATAGAACATGTGTTATGTATGATTTGGATCAATTAGGTGTTTGGAGGTGAAACCCACCATAGATAGTGAAGATGGCGACATGGGTATGTCACCCATGTCTAATCCTTGTTTAATTCTTGATATATTATGTTGTATATGATGAATTCTTGCAAGTTAGCTTGAATATGGTATGAAGTTAGTTGATGTTTTGTTATGTTGATAATTAAAAGTAAAGAACTAGGAAGAAAAAGAATGAAAATACTTGTACATTAGGCTTAGATGGTAGTACGCACACAAGGTGTATGATGAATGAGAGATATTTAGAAAAGATTTGATGAAAACTAAATCTGTCCAGAAAGTTACAGCCGAATGTAATCGGCTGTAACTGGGTCAAATCTTGTCAAAAAAACTGATGTTTATTGAGTTTGTGATGATCTCCCAGGAAAAACCTTTCAAACCCAACATGAATTTCATTTTTTCGATGAAAAATGAAAGTTTTATGAATTTTCTGTATCGAAGGTTCAGGCTGCGTTTTCTGGCAGAATTTGCAACCCATTAGGAATGTCATAACTCAATTTAGGAATTTAGTTATCGAAGGTAGAGTACCAGAAACCCTCAGGCCTGCTTCAACAACCAGAAATACCTATGTGGAAATGGGAGCAAATTGCTATGGATTTCGTCACTGGTTTGCCGAGAACTCAAAATGGAAATGATGCCATTTGGGTGATCGTTGATTGTCTCACGAAGTCAGCATATTTCCTAGAAATCAAGGAAATGGATAAGTTCTGACAAATCGCCGCTGTTTATCTAAGGGAGGTGGTTTCTATGCATGGGGTGCCAACCTTTATTATCTCTGATCGTGACGCGCGTTTCATATTGGATTTGTGGCAATCAATGCATAAATCGTTCAGCTCACGTCTCGACATGAGTACTGCTTATCACCCGCATACGGATGGTCAAAGAAAACGAACCATCCAGACACTTGAAGATATGCTGCAGGCATGTGTGATCGATTTTGGTAAGGGGTGGGAGAAACACTTGCCGCTAATAGAGTTCTCTTACAACAACATTTACCATAGTAGCATCCAGGCAGCTCCGTTTGAAGCATTGTTTGGCCGGAAATGTCGTTCTCCTCTTTGTTGGGCTGAGTTGGGTGACAGCCAAATCACAGGTCCGAAACTTGTACTTGAAACTTCAGAAAAGATTGCCGAAATCAGAAATCGTATGGCGGCAGCGCGTAACTGGCGGAAAAGCTACGCTAATAAGCGTAGGAAACCCTTGGAGTTCGCTGTAGGCGATCGTGTTATGTTGAAACTCTCACCCTGGAATGGTGTGGTGCGCTTCAGGAAGCGCGGCAAACTTAATCCACGTTACGTTGGGCCATTCAAAAGTCTGGAGCGAATCGGTAAAGTGGCCTACAAGCTCGAGTTACCTGCTGAGTTGGGTAACGTTCATGATGTCTTCCATGTTTCACAACTAAAGAAGTGTTTGTCCGATGAAACACTTGTGGTACCACTTCAAGAGCTAAAGATAGACGACAAATTGCAGTTTGTCTCAGTGAGTCCCAGTGAGGCTTAACGAGTGTGAAAAGGGTTCCGCTCTGTTGTCAGACGTGATGTATGACTCCCATCTAATCCCGAATTTTAACAGTTTTCCCCTTTTCTTATATAGAATCATGAGTGGACGTGGTGGAGGCCGCGGTGGAGGATGTGGCAACATCAATATGACCCAGGCTGAATGGACTAATTTGATCAATACTCATGTGGCTGAAGCCTTGGCGGCTCAGCAGGCTAGTACGATATGTGCCAAATACTCTTTATCCTTGTGTCGCGTACTCGAATCTTACCCATATGTTGTGTTCTCTTTTGTCTTTAGGTCAACCCATGAATCAGAACAATCCGCCTGTGTGCACGTTTAAGACGTTCATGGATTGTAAGCCACAGACGTTCAGTGGGACTAAAGGAGCTGTGGGACTACTATGTTGGTTTGAGAAGGCGGAAACGGTGTTCGCGATGAGTAATTGTCCTGCTAGGGACAGAGTGAAGTATGCTTCAGGCACACTCAAGGATGGTGCCTTGACTTGGTGGAATGCCCAAGTCCAGATGCTGGGTATTGAAATGGCAAATGCAACCACTTGGGAGGATTTTAAAGAGCTGATGAGAGAGGAATACTGTCCTCGTGACGAAGTGCAAAAGCTGGAGAATGAGTATTATGATCTGAAAATGGTGGGGGTCAGAGATTGAGGCATACACGAAATGGTCTCATGAATTAGATAATATGTGCCCGAACTTATCACGACCTCCACACCGAAGAATCGAACTGTACATCAAAGGATTAGCCCCGTAGGTTAAGGGCTTGGTTACTGCAGTGAACCTCAACAATTTACCTCAGATAATTCGGCTGGCTCACAAAATCACAGATAAGGAGGTGGAGCGTGGCTCGCTACCACCACGTGTTTCTACTACTGCTACATCTACTACTTCTGCTACTAACAGCAAACGTAAGTGGAATGAGGTGGACAAGGTGTCCAACTCGAACCAGTCACAGAAGAAGCTAGACAACAGTGGCAATAGCAGTTTTAGCCAGTCATCTTCTGTAAACCAAAATTAGAGCAACAACTTAAACCAAGGCTCCTACGCAGGGAAGCAGCCAAAGTTTAACAAGTGTAACTTTCATCACCGTGGGCCGTGCACCCGAGTCTGTCACAGGTGCAACAAGGTGGGCCATATGGCTAGAGATTATAGGGCCCCACTCCCAAGACAGTAGCAGCAGCAACCCCCACAGCAACGGCAGTCACAGCAACTGGAGAGGCAGCAGCCTCAGCAGAATCAGGGAAATCGTAAGGGTTGTTTTCAGTGTGGAGACGAGGGTCACTTCAGGCGAGATTGCCCTCAACTGAATTAGAATGCAGGTAACAACAACAACACTGGGAACAACAACAACGGGAACAATGGTGGGAATGGTACGCGTGGAAGAGTGTTTACTATTGGTGCTGGGGAAGCTAGGAATGATGGGAACGTGGTGACCGGTACGTTTTCTGTGAACAATCTATGTGTCTTTGGGGTTCAGTCGTCAGTTAGGGTTGACTCCTACACCACTTGTAACTAAACACGTAGTAGAATTGGCTGATGGCAAATTGATTGAAGCCTCGCATGTCCTTTTTGGGTGTAAACTCGATCTTATGGGTCAAGTGTTCGACATTGACCTACTTCCCATCACTCTTGGAAGTTTCGATGTGGTTGTTGGTGTGGATTGGTTGTCTAGACATCAAGCGGAAATTCTCTGCAAAGAGAAAATCGTATGTATTCCTCTCCCTAGCGGAGAATCTTTGTCGGTTCAAGGTCATCGTAGTGGTGCAATGGTTGGCATTATTTCAGCTATGAAAGCCCTGAAGTGTCTACAAAAGGGCTACCCTGCTATTTTAGCACTCGTCACTGATACTCAACCTGAAGAAAAGAAAATCGAAGACCTGCCTGTTGTCAGTGAGTTTCCAGATGTATTTCCTGAAGAACTTCCTGGTCTACCTCCACACCGTCAGGTGGAATTTCAGATTGACCTTGCACCAGGAGAAGCCCTGATTGCTCGTGTTCCTTATCGTCTTGCACCAGGAGAGTTGCAAGAGCTGTCGAATCAACTTCAAGAACTGTTGGATAGAGGTTTTATCCAACCCAGTTCTTCACCTTGGGGAGCCCCAGTTCTGTTTGTGAAGAAGAAAGACGGGTCCTTTCATATGTGTATTGATTACCGTGAACTCAACAAGGTGACCGTCAATAATTGTTATCCTTTACCACGTATCGACGATTTGTTTGACCAGTTACAAGGGTCAAGTTTCTACTCGAAGATCGATTTAAGATCGGGTTATCATCAGATGAGAGTCCGAGAGGAGGATGTTCCAAAAACAGCTTTTCGAACGCGGTATGGCCATTATGAGTTTCTGGTTATGCCCTTCGGGTTGACGAATGACCAGCGGTTTTTCATGGACCTTATGAATCGTGTGTGCAAACCGTATCTCGATGATTTCATCATTGTGTTTATCGATGACATCTTGATCTACTCTAAGAGCAAGGAAGACCACGAGTGACACTTGCAGCTTATCTTGGAGCTCATGAGGAAGGAGCAACTCTACGCGAAATTCTCTAAGTGTGATTTCTGGATTCGAGAAGTACACTTCCTTGGTCACATTGTTAATGAAATGGGGATACACGTGGATCCTGCTAAGATTGAAGCTATCAGAAATTGGGCGACACCGAATAATCCTTCGGAGGTGCGACAATTTCTTGGTCTCGCTGGGTACTATCGTAGATTTATTAAAGACTTCTCGAAGATCGCTCAACCTCTCACCGCATTAACAGAGAAAGGTGTTGTATATTCTTGGGGAACGAAGCAGGAGGATGCTTTCCAACTCTTGAAACAAAAACTCTGCAGTACACCAATCTTGTCATTACCAGAGGGTACCGAAGATTTTGTGGTGTATTGTGATGCTTCTATTCAGGGTCTCAGTTGCGTGTTGATGCAACGCGAGAAAGTGATAGCTTATGCTTCTCGACAGTTGAAGGTTCATGAGAAGAATTACACAACTCACGACTTAGAGTTGGGGGCCGTGGTCTTTGCGTTAAAAATCTGGAGGCATTACTTGTACGGTACTAAATGCACTATGTATACCGACCACAAGAGCCTTCAGCATATCTTTGATCAGAAGGAATTGAATTTGCCACAGCGTCGCTGAGTAGAACTCTTAAACGACTACGATTACGTAATCAAGTATCACCCAGGAAAAGCTAACGTGGTAGTTGATGCCCTTAGTCGAAAGGAAATGAAACCCAAGCGTGTCCGCGCTCTGTAGCTCACTATCCACTCTAATTTACCTGATCAAATCCGTCCGGCTCAGACTGAAGCGTTGAAGGAAGAAAACCTGGAAGCTGAATATTTGCGGGGCATGGAAAAACGACTCGTGGAGAGATCAGACGACATTTATTATTTTATGGAACAGATATGGGTTCCTTTATATGGCAATCTTAGGGAGCTTGTAATAGACGAAGCGCACAAGTCTCGCTACTCTGTTCACCCAGGTTCAGATAAGATGTATCAGGACCTCAAAGTCTTATATTGGTGGCCGATGATGAAGGCTCACATCGCGGCGTATGTGAGTAAATGTTTGACTTGTGCGAAGGTCAAGGTAGAGTACCAAAAACCCTCATGCCTGCTTCAACAACCAGAAATACCTATGTGGAAATGAGAGCAAATTGCTATCGATTTCATCACTGGTTTGCCGAGAACTCAAAACGGAAACGATACCATTTGGGTGATCGTTGATCCTCTCACGAAGTCATCACATTTCCTAGCAATCAAGGAAATGGATAAGTTCTCACAACTCGCTGCTGTTTATCTAAGGGGGTTGGTTTCTAGGCATGGGGTGCCAACCTCTATTATCTCTAATCGTGACCAGCGTTTCATATCGGATTTGTGGCAATCAATGCATAAATCATTCGTCTCACGTGTCGACATGAGCACTGCTTATCACCCGCAGATGTATGGTCAAAGTGAACGAACCATCCAGACACTCGAAGATATGCTGCGAGCATGTGTGATCGATTTTGGTAAGGGGTGGGAGAAACACTTGCCGCTAATAGAGTTCTCTTACAACAACAGTTGCCATACTAGCATTCATGCAGCTCTGTTTGAAGCATTATATGGCCGGAAATGTCATTCTCCTCTTTGTTGGGCTGAGGTGGGTGACAGCCAAATCACAGGTCCGGAACTTGTACTTGAAACTTTAGAAAAGATTGTCCTGATAAGAAATCGTATGGCGGGAGCGCGTGACCGGCAGAAAAGCTACCCTGACAAGCATAGGAAACCCTTGGAGTTCGCTGTAGGCGATCGTGTTATGTTGAAAGTCTCACCCTGGAAGGGTGTGGTGCGCTTCGGGAAGCGCAACAAGCTTAATCCACGTTACGTTGGGCCATTCAAAATTCTGGAGCGAATCGGTAAAGTGGCTTACAAGCTCGAGTAACCTGCTGAGTTGGGTAACGTTCATGATGTCTTCCATGTTTCACAACTAAAGAAGTGTTTGTCCGATGAAACACTTGTGGTACCACTTCAATAGCTAAAGATCGACGACAAATTGCAGTTTTTCGTAGAACCCATTGAAATTATGGATCGGGAAGTTAAGGTCCGTAAGCATAGTCGAATCCAGATTGTGAGAGTCCGTTGGAACTCAAGACGTGGACCGGAGTTCACGTGGGAGCACGAAGATCAGATGAAGCTCAAATATCCTTAAATATTCCCAACTGACCAATCTAAATCTGAGACAACTGGTGAATTTCGGGGCGAAATTCCCTTTCAAGTTGGGGATGATGTGACACCAGCGAAAAATCCACAGTCATCCTGATCTAACATCTTGCCGCTTTGGATCACTTATCAAATGTCGGGACAAAATTTCTTTCAAGTTGGGGATGATGTGACAACCCGAGATTTCAAGGTCTCTCCTCTACGCATCACTTGTTTCACAATCTTTGTTGGTGCACACATCTGTCGTCTTCGTCTTAGGTCGAGTCTCGGGTTCATTAAGAAGTTGTTCAAGCATGATGTCATGATGACATCATCAACATGACATCATCACTGCATCATCTACACAAAAAGTCAAAACAAATTGAAAACAGATTGTATATATTTGTTGAAGGCTTTCGCTTGAAGACAAAATCGTATGATGGCTTTCGCTTGAAAGTCAATTATATGAGATTTGTATGTTTCGCTTGAACTGTTTCAGTCATATTCAAGCGAAAGCTAGAGGCTATAAATAGGATAGTTGAGTTCTCATTTGTAACAGTTTTCTCAGAGTGATACCGAAGTGCTGCCGGTATACCTTTTGACTGTAATCGCTGTAATATCAATACACAAGAGGATTAAAGTGAAAAACAAGTTGTATCTACATTCGTTTCTTAGTTTTCGCATCTGAAACAGATTAAATCTCTTCTGAACGACTCGTTTGAGTCATAAAACGATCCTACAATCTTGTTTTCACAGTTTATTTTTACGTTGTATCATGTGTACGATATTTGATTGACTGTAGTATTGTTACGTTTGTATGTTACTTGAAAACTTAAGAGTTAGTCATAACATGTTCCTGTTTAATCCTGGATTCCACAACACTTTTGACGAAGGATCACTCTCGACGAAGAATGGGCCTCGACGAAGAATGGACCTCGAAGAAGAATGATGCTTCGCCGTGCAGAGGCATTCTTCGCCAAACAGGGGCTTCGGCCCAGGAAGGTTCACGGCCCAGAATGATTTATATTGTATAAACTCTTGTAACCGTAAACACATAAACCCTAAAGATCTCTCCCTATTCTCTGTGCGATGGCAATCTTAGAATTTTGAAACCTTCCTATCTCGATTTAGTTAATCACTTCGGTCTTACGATTAGTATTCATCCTTGTCCATTGTTAAAATACTGATGATGTGATTATATTTGAGACTAGGGTTACATTATTAGGATTGGAAAATTAGAACTTGCAAGATGGATGGGGGATTCGATGATTTGTATGCGGTTATGTTCATATGGTGGTTCGATAAATTCTGCGTAATGAATTGATGGCATGATAGACTAACATCCGATTGTGTATGGTCAATGATTGCTATGTTTTGATTGATGAAACTGTTATGTTTTGGGTAGTCGATGATTGTTTATAATAGGTTTGTTTGAACTTGTAAAATAACTGTTGTGTGATCCATTAATCCTGCTGAAAATGTTTTAACTGCTATTATGATATTGAGGAGTTGTAACTGTTTGATTTTGACGAACCTCGGTGATACTTCGCCAAACCTCACCGTGACGAAGGTTAGATACTTCGTCACACCTCACCGTGACGAAAGTTAGATACTTCATCACACCTCACCAACGACGAAGGTTAGATACTTCGTCGCACTCCATCCCGACGAAGAATGGGTTCTTCGTTACACTCCATCTGGACGAAGGTTGATACTTCGTTGAACAATTTCTGACGAACCACTAAGGTTCTTCGTCAAACTTAAACAAGATGAAGGATAGTTCTTCATCGCAGGGGTACTTCGCCGTGAAGGCAAATGGGTAGAACAGTAGACAGCTATGATGTTGATGATGATAGATATTTGTGCTTATAAGATCTATGTTGCATGTTAATAAGAATAAGAAATCTGGTTTGACTTATATGAATAGCAAACTCATCTGTTATGTGTTGCTTTGTGACATTCACATGAGATGTGGACTTGTATAAGAACTGGGTATTTGATACTTGATGTATGGTGATCTTTGCGATGTATACAGTCTATGTTAAATACGTGACTTGATTGAACATGAAACTGACTTGATTAGTAACCACGTTAGGGTTTGGTTGATTATCTGGAACGGGTAACTTGATAAGCCGAGCAAATCTAAGGTGAGTTCATTCCTCTTGAGCATGCGTCCCGGTGGGTAGGACAATCATTGGGTATCCCTGAGAGGAATAAGTCTTTTGGGTAAAAGCTGGAATGTTAGATAATACACTCATTTCCTATCATTTTAAGTCCCATCTTATACCGAATTAGTTACCTGAGAGGTAATGGGGTATTAGTTGATAGCGCTATTAGGCTTGGCAACCTCACACCATACCTGATAGGACGGGCGTGAACTAATGACCTTAATCATGACCAATGCTTAGATAGGGGGCATTGGGGATAGGCAAAACAATCTGGAAGCCATCTTGTACGGTACTCGAGTTATTATCAACATTATTATCAATGAACTGAACTAAACACTTGGTAACTAACGTTTTCGTAAAACTATTAACTTACCAGCGTTGTCTGACACACTTGTTGCATGCTCGCAGGTCGTTAGGTACTATGGATAAGGAACTTGCTATCTGGGATTGCTGGAGGGGTCATGGGTCGCACTGCTTGGATATGCATGACTTGTTTACGGATTTCACATACATTTGGTTTTGAGACGTTTAAACAATGATTTACTATTTACTTCCGCTGAACATGTTAACCTTGGTTTATGTTTAAGAATGTTTTATCATTATAAATGGAAACTTTGTTTAATATCTTGATATTGGTTCAATGTGATTAGTGGCTAGATCCTGGTACGTCACATGCCTAGCGTGGTTTTCGCATGTGGTATTTTGGGGGTGTGACACTTACAGAAACCTGGAATCGCCGTTCGGACCTTGAGAGCGGATGAGAGGAGGTGAGGAGTTTAAGTGAGGACAAAGGGCTCTGTTTATAGGTGATAGTGACAGGTCGTTACGTTCGGATGGTTAGGTTCAATTGACCATGTCCGGATGGCTCCATCCGGATGAGTGAGTCCCATCCGGGCGGATGGGATCCATCCGGACGGATGGCCCATTCGGACCGATGGGTCGTGTTTTGTTAGATTTTTTCCAACTTTGATTCGTTTGCGAGCGAGGTTAAGTGTTGCGTTGCGTATTATTGTGAGTGACCATTACATATAGTATTACTACATTTAGACATTTAAATAGCATAAATAACATAAGTAATTCCGTGTCTTGAGTTTGCGTTAAGTTAGTTTCTCATTCATTAAGTATCAAGGCATAACAAAGAGTCAATAATCTAGGATAAACATATCGTTCTCATGTAAGAAGCGTCACATAGAGTAATGGTTTGCAAATAGTTAAACACAAATATGATTAAAATAGTCTCATTTTCATTATGATCAGTCGTCTCGAGTCACAGAAGATTCGATGGTAGGATACACAAGAGTACAAGCGTCACTGGTTAGGAAGTACGACAAGACTTGTTTACATCGAGAAAGTATCAAAACGCAGGGCGTTACAACCGTTCACTACAAGTTACCCGCCCCTATGCCCTCCTTCCCTCTGTGAAAAGAAATATTTGCCACCAATTTCAATTTCACATAAACAATCATTTGACCATCAAAAGTCAAGAACTTCCACCTTACCCCGTCAGAAAAACATCACCACCTCACCCAGTCGGAAAAACGACACCACCTTACCCCGACCCCCCACAACCGCAGACTCTAGATCTAACAACAAACGAGACATGCAAACCTGTTTTGAGTCATTAGAATCTAATCAAATCTTGACCGGAATTTACCGATCATAACTTTGCTGGAAGCCGTCACATCTCCTCACTGCCACAAACCCACCTTAACACCCACCGATCTAACTGATTTAGTAACGCCCAAACTTGTATCTTTTGTTGTTCGCGTGTCTGCTGGTGATGGTCTGTCCAAGTTGCAGTGGGTAAAAGGGAGTGGGGTGGTCTGTCCAAGTTGTAGTGGGTAAAAGGGGGCGGGTGGGTTGTGATAGTTTGAGGAGGGTGATGTGGTTATCGCAGGTATTGAGGTTGCCTGTAGAGGTGATGGTTAGAGGCAGTGGAGGTTGGAGGGTGTAGCGGTGGTTGAGGGATGGAGGTGGGGTTATGAGATGCTGAACTCTTTAGGTTTTTAATAAAAAATGTAGGCCCCACCTGAATTATTTATATTCACTCTTTTGTTTTAGTTGTTTTTTTCTAAATAGCGGGGTATTTTAGTTATTTCACACCCACTTAATACCAAAAAGTAACACCCATCCATGCCAGGGACTATCTGAGAACAAATGAACAAAAGTTGGGGACAATAGCTGTAATTTTAGAAGTGTAGGGTGATGTGCTTAAAATACAACATATAAATTATATCAAATACGGTGTGAAATCAACCATTTTTCAGTACTAATGTTGGAAAAAGCTTGTCTTTTTGTTCCTTTTTTAATTATAGGGTCAAAAGAGCTTTAATGTGCAAAAGGAGCAAAAAGACAACAAAAATCAACATAAATACAAATAAGGAGGAACTTATGTAACTCACCAAGCCCCAATTCACATCCAAACCACAAGAATAGCAAGATCAGAAGACCTGACACGGGGCCATGTCCGAGGTTGGATACTGTGTAGAAGAAAAGACAACAGCAAAGGACAAAACTGGCAGCCAACACGGGGCCATGCTAATCCAACACAGGGCATGGTCGATTCAAAGATTTTCAGAATCTGCGACAGTACAACAAGTACATTGGCCACGGCCCGTGCCGTTGACACAAATGTTAATACAACACCTGATAAGCAATTAACGAGGAAGAGAGAGATGACAAGGGGCCGTGCCAGGCAGGCACGGGCCGTGGTGAAGCCACTGATTTCAGCTATAAATAAATGTGCTTGGTTCCATTCCAAACCATCCCTTGGTAAACCACTTCTCTCTCACTAGCCACTACTCCACCACCCACTACAACGCCATCATCAATTTTCCATCATTTAGAGTGTGTGTAGTAATCTCGGGATCCAAGATTGATAGTAAGAGTATTTTTCAAACAAAAGCCATGCTTTGCTAAACTCTTACATCACTTGGTGAAGATAAATCTTTTATGTATTTTCTTTTATGATTTCCAATCTTTGGAAACTTTTTAATTAGGTATGTATTAATGACTTTAATAACAAGTTTTTTATATTGAAGGCAAATTTATCTAATCATTCTTCATATGTTGTTGATTCACATATTCGTGTCTTTACGGTCTATATAAAGCACGTTAATTGCCTGGAAGGGGGTTAGAAGGGTGGTTGGGTAAATTTTATGTCTCGTTCAGTGTATAGAACCTGGGAGAACTTGGTTCAAGCTTAGTAACACTTCACGAGTCGAAGCGGGCAATACCCACCATGGGAGAATTGCCAAAAGATTTAATCCCTTATCTATAAGCTACTATTAAAACTTTAAACCAACCCTGCGAGGAATGTATCCCTGCTGACTCAGACCAAAGGGTTGAGGGTGATCGTTGCCTGGAAGGAGGCCCCCCACTTTTTGCATTAATAACTTAATTATCTTTCAATAATCCGACCTAGTGGGACTGTATCCTTGCTGACTCAGACCACTAGGTTGAGGGTAACGTCGCCTTCACAAGAGGGGGGATACTACTATAACTAAGATAATGTCTTAAAATGCCCAAAGTGCGGAAATCATCGAAAGGGTACATGGAAGACGAGTCAGAACCAAGTGATTCTTTCTTGTCTATCTATTTTTCTTTATATTTTATTTTTGCATTTTAGTTTATCTTTTTATAGTTTTAAAAAATCTTTTCTTCAAAGTTTGGTTCAATTAGACGCTGACGATAAGCTGGTATTAAAAACTCTTGTGTCTTTGGATGACCTCAGTATCTTGCCATCACTATACTACGTCCGTGATGGGTGCACTTTCCATAGAGTGTGTGTAGAATGATAGTAGAATATCGTGTTTTATAAATTTAAAACTTGAATCGGTGAGTAAAAAGAGCTAAAAATATACTAAAAAATATAGACACCCGCACGCACGTCAAGTTTTTGGCGCCATTGCCGGGGACACAAGAATTTTAAGAAAGGTAAAAATTATTGGCCTAATCCTTTTTATCTTTTCTTTTTAGGTTTTTCTTCTTTTTCTTTTATTTTTTCAATATTCTGCGTAATTGACACGGGGCCGTGCTGCAACGCCTCGCGTTTTGCAACTTTATTTAGCAAGATCCTTGTACTTTCCTTTTATGGAAACTTGTAATCTTTTGTATTCGTACTTCGTTTCATACGTTGTAATCTGAGAGATGAATCATAATAGAAAACTTTAGCTTTTATATACTTGTGTTATACATTATTCATAAATACTTGGTGCTTATTCATATTACATACATACTTGATGCTTATTTACAAGCACCTTTAATCATACACGAAACTTATACATTACATTTATACGCTTGAAATACTTAAAAATCTATAAATATATCAAAATTCAGCAACTTGGGCCTAATGGGTTCGCGCGGACCAACAGCCAGCCCAATCCATCCGCTCGGATGGGCTGATCCATAAGCCCAAGCCTATCCACAGATAAGCCCATTCGTAAGTAATAGGCCTAATCCACTTAAAACCCTAATTTCATTCTATAAATACAAAACTCCCTCTTCACTTCCAACCTTCCACACTCTCTTTACTCTCTCAATTGCTGCTGATTAGTAACATTGGAAACTCACATCAGACACTTTAAGTGAGTGTTAATCCTCTATTCTTCATCCATTTCTATCATTTACTTTAGTGTTTACAAAGATTTATCAAGATTCTTCATCCCTTTACACTTGGTTTCACAGATTCGCACAGTCAATCTGTATCAAACTCTCAACTATTGAGGACCTAGCTAAGGGTGAAGTTAATCTCTTTTCAAAACTTTGTTTTACAAACTTTCAGATTCAAACGTGACTGAAACCGAGTTCCATCGAGCTCACAAGCGGAGAAAATAGATGTGGATTTGTAATAGGGCTGATTTCAGTAGAATAGAGGGTCAGTTCAAGAAAAACCGAGCTGATTTACCTCAAGAACAACTCCATCCACACGAACCAACAGTCGATCCATACGAATGGACACGTCCATCCATACGAACCTGGCTTCCCTCATCTGTGTGAATGCACTGTTCAACAGTTCCAACTTTTCCAAACGTCAACTGACTTCCAGATTGCTATACTTAATATGGCTGACTCTGGAACGTGGATATTAGTGATTATATTTTGTATTCTATTCTGTAAACATGACCAACAGATCAGTTTAACTGGTTTGTGCTTTGGTGTTATATAATGAGGTGAAACAACCTCCATGCATGACTTATGTGAGACTTATGTTATTATTAGACTACTAATATATGTATACTACGATTAATAGACTAAACAGAATCATCAAACGTAACTGATAAATAGTTAAAAAGTTCAAAACAGAAATCTAAGCGACAACAGTCCGTTCGTACGAATGGTTCATATGCACGGATGGCCCATCCACACGAACATTGCATCAGTCCTAAATAGACTGTTAACGAACTGTTTGTAGTTACGTTTTTGTATAGTAATTTCGTGTTACTTATCGCTGATAGTCAGAATACACTCCTGTTGCTTTACTTATTATTTTCTTAACGTACTAAGTACTTTATTTCTGTAACATAAATCCTCCAATTCCAACTCACTCCTTCGTTTGCATGTAGGGTAACCTCGGCATTCCTGTAATAGTGCCATCGTAACCTTGACATTCCTGTACTACGTTCGTCTACCCCTACCAAAACTATGCTTACAAGGATCCTAGCTCAAAGTTAGCAAAACTGTGAGTATACTCGAACCCCCTTTTCTTTTACCACCTTTTGGGGTTTAACATGTTAATCTATTAAACTTACACTAATACCTTTATACTAAATGCACAAACAATCCTTATACATGCATGCATACGTTATACTTGATGCTTTAATCTGGGTTTGGACGTTTCGTGTTGAACTTGTCATTAACATCGTACGAGCCTAACTATGACATGTATAGTGCTATAGGAGTAATGCACCTCCTGTGAACTTTGGGTTATGTTAAGAGCTTATTGCGTTTAAACTTTGGGTTGACTAGTTTATGCACATGCCAGTTTGTTGTTTATCTTGAATAGCTAGCTTGCCATGTGGATTTGTTTAAACTTTTTTACTTATGCTATGTATGAAAACCTGTATACTCGCCAATGCATTTTGTGTGTTAAACTAAACTTTTAACATGTTGTAAGATGATGCTGATGATATTGAACTGGAGTAGTGTTGATGCTTTAGATACACACATAGACATCTTAGGTTCTAAATTGTTGTATCAGTTTTGTACTCTGTTTTGTTGTAATTGTTTCATTGTATTCGAACATGTTGTATTTTTTAAAATCTATGTATTGTAACATGAGAAGTTTAATGCAATGAAATCAGTTTATCTAAATTATTGTCACTTTTAGTGTTATGTTGCAATGAACAATCTCGTTTTCATTTCACTCCGTTGTTTCCGCCATCGGTTGGGGTGTGACAGATTGGTATCAGAGCCATAACTATAGGGATTAGGGTAGAATTGCATGATTCGACCTAGTCTATAGTCTTAAGCACCAAAACAAACCTTTTTGAGCGAATCTGCTCAGTGCGCACCCATACGATTCGACTCGCCCGATCCGTATGAAATTACAAATGGAGACTGCTGATCTGTGTGAACCGACAGTTTGCGATTCTTAAATTGTTTAACTTCTCCCTACTTGCTTCTATCCCTTTCCTTTTGACTTAATACTTATAACGTTTCTTTCCTAAGACACTTTACACAATACAAGTTAAAGACTTGAGGACATTCGTAATATAAACGAGGCAAGTTCACCAAAATAGGCATGAAATTCACAATTTGGTGAACGACTCTCACTTCACCTATTCTATTTTGCACGAAATTACGCCATCAAGTTAGGAGTGAAATCCGCATCTTGATGGTAAATTTCCAATTCGAATTTTAGTGGATCCTTGTCAAAGTGTCGAAATTTATTTCTGACCCGACGATTACCAACTACACTTAGGGTACGAAATCGTCAAGTTAGGGGTGAAACTCGCATCTTGTCGATTAGTCCCATTCCTCGATTTTCAATCCCGCCAAAGTTTCAATTGTTTTAATTGATTAGGGACGTGTAGTAATTGGAAGAGTAAATAATGTTAATCGCTTCTCGACGAGAGTATTTACCTATAGGCCAAAGCACGTTTCCCTAATTTGAAAGGACTTTCGATTCGCTTTGGAATAGTCAATGTTTCTAGATCCGAAACAATCCGATGTTTTATTGAGCCTTTCTTTTATGCTAATTCAATTTATATGTGATTTATACTTCTTACCTCATTCGTTTCAAAACTGATACACGATTCGCACGTCTCTCGCAATAAAAAACAATAATAATTCTCAAGAACAAACTAAATTTATACTCTTTTACGCATTCATACATGATTATACTTATGAATACTTGTTGAATACTTACACTTTAACTGAATCATACGTGATACGTGAACACTTACGTGCTTATACATGCAAAACTTTATCTTAGATTATGATCAAGTCTCATCCTTTCTTCCTCTTTTGAATCTTTAGATGGCCTCCCCAAATGCTAACTCATCCAAGAAAAGCAAGAAGTCTCGATCAGGCTTAAAGAAAGATTCCCACCACAGTGATGACGCTATCTCCAAGAAAGACCTCGTAGGTCTTATTGCTGAGGAAATGGCCGAGCAAATGGCCAAAGTCATACCCGATATCGTGAGCCGCATCCAACCCTCCACTGAACATGGTTCTTTCAACTCAAAGGTGGAAACACCTAAGGCGCCGTTTCCGTTTAAACAATTTATGGCCTGTAAACCACTGGAGTGCACTAGCGAAGAAGGTGCCACCGCCTTACTAACATGGTTCGATGCTATCGAGCTTATTTTCCTCCAAAGCGGTTGTCCTGATAACCTGCGAACCCTGAACACTACGAGGGTATTCCGTTCGAGAGCACTTGAGTGGTGGACCTCTGAGCGTAATACGAGAGGAAACGATGCAGCCCACGCCTTTCCCTGGGTTGAACTGAAGAAACTTATAAGGGATGAGTTCTGTCCTCCCCACAAACTTAGGAAACTGGAACACAAGTTCTGGAATCTTAAACAAGTCGGGGATGACAATGATGTGCTCACTGCTTGCTTCAAACAACTCAGTATATCGTGCCCTAGTCAAGTCGATTCTATCGACAAGGCCATTACCAAATACATACACTACCTCCCTACCTCGATCATGAATCTCGTGGAGTCCGCTTCACCAAAGACTCTCGAGGATACCTTAAGTTTAGCAGCTCGCATGAACAACAACTGCGTCATTCGTGGAGCCTCTAAAAAAGACTCCATCAAAGAACGCACACCAAGCCATCACCGATACCACCCCTACTGAACCGCCCTCCTTTACCAAGAAAAAACAAGTACAAGAAGCAGAAGGCATCTAGTCAGAACTGCGTGGTTGTTACTCTGCCAGACCCTAAACCCCTCAATTCAGTCGCTGCTACACCCAATACCGAACCTCCACGCAAAGCCTACACTAGGACTCGGCCCATGTGTAACAACTGCAAGTACCATCATCCCATCAGTGCCCCATGCCGTTTGTGCACAAATTGCAACCGGTATGGACATTTTGCCCCCAATGTCACAAACCCGCCGTCAACCAAAATCAGGTTGTCATAACCTAGAACCCTGCACCCAATCAAGCTCAGCCACAGGCCGCACCTGTTCACGCCTGCTTCAAGTGTCGCGACCTCAATCATCTCGCCAACGCACGCAACCAATGTGCCAACAACAACAACAACTAGCAGTAGCAGAAGCCAGTTCGATGCAGAGCTTTCGTCATCACCGCTGCTCAGGCGCAGAACGCCAACGGTGTTATAACTGGTACGTTTCTCATCAACCATGTCTATGCTTCTTGTCTATTTGATACTGGTGTAGATAAGAGTTTTGTATCTATTGAATTTGAACCTATGCTTAAGTGTAAACACTCTAAGTTGCCAAGATCATTCGCTGTCGAAGTCGCAAATGGTAAATCCGTCACTGTCGATTCCGTTCTTTCTAAGTGTTCTCTAAACCTCAACGATCATACGTTCCTAATCGACCTCATACCTATGCAAATGGGTAGCTTTGACATCATAGTAGGCATGGAGTGGCTTAGGCGAGTTCGTGTTGAAGTTGTTTGTTCCGATAAATTCATTTGACTTCCTCTTCCTAGTGTTGATTCCTTGCACGTCTATGGCGAGAAACCTTATAAAGGTCTCAAGCTTATGTCGTGTACTCAAGCGAACAAGTTCTTGCGCAAGAGTACCTTCGCCTTTCTTGCCCACATTGTGGAAAAGAAGGATAAGGGCCAAAGCATGAGTGACATTCCTATCGTTTGTGACTTTCCCGAAGCCTTTCCAGATGATCTTCCTGGTCCGCCTCCTGCTCGATCTGTCGATTTTCGTATCGATTTAGTGCTTGGCGCTACGCCTGTCGCTAAGTCTCCTTACCGCATAGCACCCTCGGAAATGCAAGAGCTATCGAGGGAACTTCAAGAGATTCTTGATAAAGGCTTTATACGCCCTAGTACTTCTCCTTGGGGCGTTCCCGTTCTATTCGTCAAGAAGAAAGATGGATCATTCCGAATGTGTATTGACTATCGTGAGCTCAACAAGCTTACTGTCAAAAATTGATACCCTCTTCCTCGCATTGACGATCTCTTCGATCAACTACAAGGCGCGACTTGCTTTTCCAAGGTTCATCTCCGTTCTGGTTATCATCAACTTTGAGTTCTCGAAGAAGATATACCCAAATCCGCCTTTCAAACGCGTTATGGTCATTATGAGTTCGTGGTCATACCCTTTGGTTTGACCAACGCACCTGCAGTTTTCATGGATTTGATGAACCGTGTGTGCAAAGCTTACTTAGACCGTTTCGTAATCGTCTTCATCGACGATATTCTCATCTATTCCAAGACACAAGAAGAGCACAAGCGGCACTTGCGTCTTATCCTTCAACTTCTACGCGGTGAACGTCTTTACGCCAAATTCTCCAAGTGCAAATTTTGGTTAAAAAATGTTCAATTCCTTAGTCATACCGTCAACGAACTTGGCATTCACGTTGACCCTGCAAAGATTGAAGCTATGAAGAACTGGATTGCTCCTAAATCCCCGTCTGAAATTCATTCGTTCCTTGGTTTAGCTGGTTATTATCGTCGTTTCATTTCGAACTTTTCCAAAATTGCCGTTCCTCTAACCTCCTTGACTAAAAAAGATAAACCTTTTGTTTGGGGTCCTGAATAAGAGGAGTCTATCCAAACACTCAAGGACATGCTTTGCAATGCTCCTATCCTTACACTTCCCGATGGTAACGATGACTTCGTTGTGTATTGCAATGCCTCAAACCAAGGTCTTGGTTGTGTCCTTACGCAACGAGAAAAGGTTATCGCTTACATGTCGAAGCAACTCAAAATACATGAGAAGAACTACACTATGAACGACCATGAACTTGGTACAGTTGTTTTTGCCTTAAAGATAAGCGACACTACCTTTATGGTACTAAGTGTGTGGGCTTCACCAACCATAAGAGCCTTTAGAACATCTTTAACCAAAAGGAACTGAACTTGCGTCAACGTCATTGGGTAGAGTTGTTAAACGACTACGACTGTGAAATTCGCTATCATCTAGGTAAGGCGAATGTAGTGGCCGACGTACTTAGTGGAAAGACCCATGTCAAGGGTATTCATCGTCTCCAACTCATCAACGATCTTCAGAACTACATTCGTGAAGCTCAATACACATCCGTTAATGAGGGTAACCTCTACAACAAGATGCAATGTGGTGCTGAAGAGAGTCTTATGTCCAAATCCGATAGTATTCTATATCATCTCGATCGCATCTGGATCCCTAATCGTGATAACCTTCAAGATTTTCTAATGAAGGAAGCACACAAATCTAGGTATTCTATTCATCCTGGTGCTGATAAGATGTACCACGACATGCATACGTCCTATTGGTGGCCTGGAATGAAGAAAGATATCGCCACCTTCGTTTTGAAATGTCTCACTTGTTCGAAGGTTAAAGCTGAACATCAACGTCCCTCTTACTTACTCTAACAACCAAAAATACCTGTCTAGAAATGGGAGAGCATTGCGATGGACTTCATCACTAAACTTCCTCGTACTTCTTCAGGACATGACAGTATTTGGGTGATCATTGACCGATTGACCAAATCTGCTCACTTTCTCCCCATTCGTGAAGATTACAAGGTCGAGAAATTGGCTTGTATCTACACGGATGAAGTCATTTGTCGTCATAGTATCTCCATTGACATCATCTCTGATCATGATGGTCGCTTTACGTCTCGTCTTTGGCAAACGTTTCAGTCCGCAGTGGGTACTCTTCTTAACCATAGCAACGCTTTTCATCCTCAGTCTGACGGTCAAACCGAGCGTACTATCCAAACTCTAGAGGATATGCTTCGTTCATGCGTAATCGATTTTGGTGGTAACTGGGATATGCACTTGCCTTTGATCGAAATCTCGTACAACAACAGTTATCACGCGAGTATTCAAATGGCACCCTTCAAGGCATTGTATGGTCGTAAGTGTCATTCGCATATTTGTTGGCACGAGATCGGAGAAGCTCAAATCACCAGTCCCGAGCTTATACAAGAGACGACAGACAAGATTCTACAGGTTCGAGATAACTTGTTGAAAGCCAGGAGCCAATAAAAGAGTTACGCTGACAAGTGTTGCAAACCATTGGAATTCGAAATAAGTGACTTTGTACTTCTCAAGGTATCCCCTTGGAAGGGCGTAGTTCATTTTGGTAAGAAAGGGAAACTCGCACCTTGCTATGTAGGCCCTTTCAAGATTCCCGGTAGGATTAGCAAGGTAGTGTATAGACTGGACCTACCTCAAGAACTCAACAACGTTCATCCTGTATTCCACGTTTCAAACTTGAAGAAATGTCTAGCTGAAGAAGGTCTTCAAGTTCCACTTGAAGATCTGCAAGTCAATGAAACGCTACACTTCGTGGAGAAACCTGGCGAGATCATGGATTGAGGAGTCAAGCAATTAAGGTGCAGTCGAATTCCTATCGTGAAGGTCCGATGGGAAGGAAAACATGGCACTGAGTTTACTTGGGAACTCGAAAGTGATATGAAGGCAAAATATCTACATCTCTTCGTCATTGCACCTTCCTAAATTTCGGGACGAAATTTCCTAAAGGAGGGGATACTGTAACGCTTTGCGTTTTGCAACTTTCTTTATGTAGCAAGATCCTTGTACCTTCCTTTTATGGAAATTGTAATCTTTTGTATTTGTACTTCGTTTCATACGTTGTAATCTGAACTTGAATCATAATAGAAAACTTTATCTTTTATATACTCGTGTTATACATTATTCATAAATACTTGGTGCTTATTCATATTACATACATACTTGATTCTTATTTACTTGCAAATTCATACATATTCATACGTGTTATACATAACAATGCATTTACACGCTCCTTTAATCATACACAACAATTAAACACTGCATTTATACGCTTAAAATACTTCAAAATCAACAAATATATCAAAATTGAGCAACTTGGGCCTTGGGCCTGGTGGGTTCGCGTGGACCAACAGCCAGCCCAGTCCATCGGCACAGATGGGCTGATCCGTAAGCCCAAGCCCATCTGCAGATAAGCCCATTCGTAAGTAATTAGGGCTGGCATATCGTGTATACCCGTACACAATAAGACACGACACGATAAGACACGATAAGACACGATACACGAAATCCCATACACGAACACGACACGATAACTTATCGTGTCCTTTTTTTCAAACACGAACACGAACACGACACGATATACACGAAAATTACCTGTTAATACCTGTTAACACAACTGTTATACACGAAAAGTACTTTTTATTACCTGTTAATACCTGTTAACACGAACAAAAACACGAATATGACATGCTATCTTAGAGTTATAGAGGGAGTTTAGGGTTTTAATTTTTTTGAATTGAATGAGGAATGAAAATAGAAAGGAATTAAGGAACCCACACGCACATGGCTGATGAGTTTTATTTAATTTAATTTCTTATCGTGTACTAACGGGTCTTAACAGGTAAACAGGTATTTAACCTGTTTATACACGAAAATTAACAGGTAATCTCGTGTCTACCTGTTTGGTACACGATACCTGTTAAGGCCATACACAATACCTGTTAACTTCGTGTAGGTTCATGTCGTGTATTCGTGTAAAATTGCCAGCCCTATAAGTAATAGGCCCAATCCACTCAAAACCCTTATTTCATTCTATAAATACAAGACTCCCTCTTCACTTCCAACCTTCCACACTCACTTTACTCTCTCAATTGCTGCTGATCAATAACATTGGAAACTCACATCAGACACTCTAAGTGAGTGATAATCCTCTATTCTTCATCCATTTCTATCATTTACTTTCATGTTTACAAAGATATAACAAGATTCTCCATCCCTTTACACTTGGTTTCGCACATTCGCACAGGCAATCTGTATTAAACTCTCAACTATTGAGGACAAGCTAAGAGTGAAGTTAATCTCTTTTCGAAACATTGTTTTACAAACTTTTAGGTTCAAACGTAACTAAAACCAAGTTCCCTCGACCTCACAAGTTGAGAAAATAGCTGTGGATTCGTAATGGGGCTGATTTCAGTAGAATAGAGGGTCTGTTCATGCAAAACGAGCTGATTTACCTCAAGAAAAACTCCATTCGCACGAACCAACAGTCGATCCGTATGAATGGACACCTCCATCCGTACGAACCTGGCTTCCCTCATCCGTGCGAAGCACTGCTCAACAGTTTCGATGTTTCCAAACATCAGCTGACATCCAGATTGCTATACTTAATATGGCTAACTCTAGAACGTGGATATTAGTGATTATATTTTGTATTCTATTTTGTAAAGATGACCAACCAATCAGTTTAACTGATTTGTGCTTGGGTGTTATATAACGAGGTGAAACAACCTCCATGCATGACTTATATGGGACTTATGTTATTATTAGACTACTAATATACGTATACTACGATTAACAGACTAAACAGAATCATCGATCCTCACGGATGGCCCATCCGCACGAACATTGCATCTGTCCTAAGCAGACTTTTAACAAATTGTTCATATTTCCGTTTTTTGTATACTGATTTCGTGTTAGTTATCACTGATAGTGTAGGATCGTTCTGTGACCCAAACGAGTCAATCAGAAGAGTTCTTGTCTGTTTCAGAGGCGGAAACAAATAAACAGACTTGTAAAACAGCTTGTTTCACTCTTAAACGTCTTGTTTTATTGATTTAACAGTAATACAGATCAATTAACGCGTCGACAGCACTTCGGTACCGGAAATCTCAAAAGTTACAAATGATTTCATTTGGGTGCTATATATAGGGGAGGTAATTCCGTTTGAAAGAGCACATGACACTTTTAAGAGGAATTAACAATGTTAATTTCGTTTGAAAGTGTACATGACACTTTCAAGCGGAATTAACCAATTCATACCCAAAACCTATAATTTTCCTCGTACAACGTGCCCTGATCTAACAATTTTAATACTAGACTCGATACAAGACGAAGTCGACAGACGTATGCACCAACAGACTCCCCCTCGAATGTTGACGAGTCTTAAGTGTCGAGTCTTCAACGTCTTCAGTCTTTATCAGTCTTCGGGCTTTCTTCATCAACTTAATTCCCCCTCGAATTTTGATCTAATCTTTGTAGGACCGGTTTTGACTCCAAAACGATTGCGAAACGAACGTGAAACGTGCGGAATCCGTACACGAACGTGACCTAAACACACATGACGTAATCTAAACGTGATTCTATTAGAAATCTGAAATTGTACAATCACTTGAATCACTTAGAGACTTTCTCTCTCTAGTTTCTCTCTCTAGAACTAGAGCTCTTCAAATCTCTAAAATGGCAAAAGTCCCTAAACTATGACATAAGGATCTATTTATAGGCCTTGACTATTAATGAGATTTCTCATTAATTACAATTATGCCACCTTGCCTTTTTGACTAGATATAACACTATAAAAACTCGTTTTCTTCTGTTTCTCGCTACGGCTCGGATTGACGAAGGCTATAGACATAAATGCACTAACAGACTCCCCCTTGGATATTGCCGTAGTCAATCTCAATCATTGAGTCAAACTCGTAGCGTCTTCTTTTTCTCTCTCTCTCTCTTTGAATCTTCCTGAACAGAATCCCGGTGGATCTGTCTTCAGCTTCAATTTCTTCTCCTTTTTGTAGACTCTTTTCTTTATCAGGCTCCCCCTTTCGTCAAGCTTCCGTGCTTTAGGGATCGACACCTTGCTTTTCGATTACAAGCTCCCCCTTGCTTTGAGCTCGTCTTCAGACTCCCCCTTAGACTCAGCTTCCGGGATCGTAGTCTGGAATCTCATCTGCAATCACTCAAACATTTATAAGTAACAACATTTCAAATTTCAACTATTCAGGAATTGTAATCTGGCAATTCAATTTTCTAAAAACACTTCTCATGAATTTGGCAGTTTCATCGAATCGAATCGGAAACTAGCTCTATAACAATATAAGCATCCAAATCCCCCACAGTTAATCATCCAAGTTCAACTTAATGACCTTGGAGATATCACAAACTGTTTTGATTTTTGATAAAAGGTTTCAAGTTTCAAATTAATGAACTTGTTTTATTTTCAGAAACACAATCAGCTTACTTAGATTTTGAAACTCAGCACTCAGACATCAGTTGTCGAAAATAAAGTAGAATCAAAAATCTTTTTGTATTTTCTGAAAATATAAAGCAATAAAGAAATATGTACAAACATATTTACAGACAATATTTTTGTTTGAGTATGCGTCAGAGGATCATATCAGTTTTTGACAAGTCACAAGTACCGTTGAACTTAAAATCACATTATGCATTAAACAATTCACTTAGATTGTCGATATACTGATCCACTTAAATTTTCACACAAATTTCAACTGATTCAGGATACGAATTAACTGTATTAAGAACTTAAACCTATTCATGTGTCCCACCTCTTGAATATACTCCCGTATCCAGAATCCCAATAATCAGTCTTACAGGTGAGTATACTACAATGATATCTGTATATAAATTAGGTATGCGAGGGCCGAGGGATCTCAGGTCGATACTTCCGTATACGCAGAGAGATATCAGCTTCGACTTTACGGTATGTCCCCTTTAGAGGATCTTTTTGCTTACAACAGCAGCGACTATCAATTTTATTGTTTCATCGGCATGCTGAGGGTTTAATGCTATGTTTCAAGCATTGCAGCAAGTATTATTCAAGGACTAGGTCAGAACTACCGTTCAGCAGAAGTCCCAGAATAATACCCCAGACATCATTGAGTATAAAGACCTAGTATATCAGATTATGAGACCTTTCAAACGAGATTTCAGGGGTTACCTATATATCCAAGTAGTGTTCCCCACGAAATAAGTAAGTTTGAATTTAGGTTTATATCCCGAAAAAGTTTACTAAATGTATAAAAATCTACCGACACATCCACGGTGAGATCGTTTAACACATTTAAACTTTCCATTTCTCTAGCGTACTGTAACTGTCTACTGATGTACTATTATTTCCTCTTTTTACGCAAAAACTCAATTTTTGAATTTTATCATGTTTTTGTCATTTTCAAATTTTCAAATGTTTTTTGTATTTTCTAACAATATATCTCCCCCTAAAATGCAAAACTATTTAAAGAAAATTTGACAACCAACACTGATAGCTTTGTCTCTCCATCCATTTTCTGCTTCAAGTGTACTGATTTGCAGAAAATCTAACATACCCCCATGATTTACAACACATTGATTTTTACAGTTTGAAAACCGTTTTTCAATCTGGTGAAAGTAATCATGTTTGTTCAGCCGTGAGGGTTTCGGCATATTCAATCAACACTCCCCCTTACAACAAACTATTTTCCCATAATGATTTCAAAACACTTAAGTTTGTTTTAATCATAATGGTTTTTCCGGAAAAATTAGTTTGTTTACCCATCTCTTATGAGTTCGGGGTCATCATATCACCTTGTTCTCTTTTAATCTAACTTGTACAGATTTTAACAATATAAGATCAAACACCACAATCACTTGTAGAAAATCAAGTACAACTTAATGTCCTTGATTGACCACTTGTAACACGAAATATCACAGTTACCATCCTGTGAATTTCTCAAGAATGATGCCGATACCTGCTTCACACTTACCAACCTGGAAGCTCCGGCAAGTCAGGAATTCAACCAACAGATTTTGACACCCAAGCCTGACCAGCCTTAGGCGCATTTTGAGCTTTTTTCTTTTCTTCATAAAACTCTTTCACTCCTTTTTCCTTACCATCAACCATCTTGCTAAAAATATGTTTAACATTGCTATTAAACATTTTTCCAGCATCAACACCTTTTGATTTTAGGTTTGCGGCTCGTAATGGTGGAAAATTCTCATCATTTATTAAAGGAACTGTTTCTTCCTTTTTTACCTCAACTTGTGGCTCATCTGATTTTGTGGAATCAGATTCATTGCCCGACCTTGGCTTGTCTGACTTAGATGAGTCAGATTCATTGCCAATAACTTTCTTTTTCTTCTTGTTTGTCCTCAGATTTGTATCTGAAGAATTCCATTTGCTTGGCTTTGCAGTCGAGTGAATCGATTCATCAGAACTTTTATTCGAACCAACCGGTGAACCCGAAGACAAAATCTTCTCCAAATACTCTCTCGCCTTCTTTCTCTTCTTCCTCAGTCTGTCTCTCTGCCCCTGTGAAAGCTTTACTTTCTTATCTTCCACTTTCTGTTCTTTGGGCTTGACAGTGACTTGTTTCTTTACCGTTCTCTGAGATTCAACCCTCGATCTTCCCATCGATCTCCTTGGGCAATCTCTAGCAATGTGTCATCTGATTTGACAATTATAGCATCTTCTTGTCTCATAACTCCAATTCTGGCAATTAACAGCAATATGTCCTCTCACACCACATGTGTAACACACTCTGTTATCGTGCCATCCACTTCTATCTGTCCAAACCTTAAGATCATAACATTGTTTGACTTGGTTATAGTCATTTCTCCTCCTCAATGCTGGATTTGGCTTTTGAACACTGTGGTCAAACCTGCACCACTTATTACCAACATTTTGTGAGTTTTCATTTTTAAATTTTTGTGATTTTTGATAATGATTGGATGATTTATCTGATGAGCTTTTATTTTCAATTTTAGAATTTTTCAAATTTTTATTTTTTTGTTTCTGTTCTGCATTCTTCTTAACAGGTTTTTGTTTAGAACATTCACCTGTTTCAGTAGATTGCAAAACAGTATTTTGAAATTTTTCTTGTAAATCTAAAAATATTTTTCTTTTCTTTTCTTTTTCATCATCAGATATTTCATCACAATCTTCAATTTTGACTTTGTCAAAATTTGTGACATTGTCACTTATTGGAACAGAATTGATCGGTTTTGGACACTCATATGGTGCCGAAGTCACAAAACCTTTCAATTTAACTTCAAGCTCTTTGATTTTCATCCGAGCTTTTTCAGCTTCTTTTTCAAGCTGAATGATTTTAGCAAGATGAGAATTGATTTCAATTTGTTTTTCAAGATTATCTTTACCAAAAATATCTCGCTCATCTTCTAAAATCTTTATTTGACTTTTGAAATCATTTTCTAATTGTTTAAAATTTTTATTTTCTGATGACAAACTCTCAACATTCTTCAAAAGTTTATCATTTTCAGATCTCAATTTTTCACAGTTCAAGCGCAACTCCAGAATCTGTTCATCATCAGCTTTCTTCCCATCTTTCAAAGCTTTGTTTTCCAATGTCAAATTCTCCGCATCACTCAAGAATTTCACATTATCTGCTTCAGATTTTTCACATTTTTCATTCATCTTTTCAGCATCGGCTTCTTTCTTTGTTTCCATCCTGTATGTTCCTGCACAAAAAATTTTAACAAAATCAAGAGGGTTTGCATATTCATCAATAAAACAACCTCTCTTAATATCATATTTCATGACATTTTTAGCAGCAAGACATACAGAAAATCTTTTTCTCATTTCGATGATCACTTCCAAATTTATCTTTTCTAAATCCTTCTTCATCTCATACATCAACTCTTCTTTTCTTTTTTCTTTATCAAACTTATGTAATCTAAGCTTATTGATGAATTCTCTTAGTTCACTCAAAAATTCATCCCATTCTAGAGGTAATGCATCAGCAAATTTTGAAATTTTTTCAGCATTTGAAAACTTTATCTCATATCTATTTATCTTATCAATCAATTCATCAAAACGTCTATCCAACTGTTCCAAAGATTCATGTTTCATGCATAAGAAATTTTCAGATCTTTTAATCCAAACATCCTTCATGTTCTTCTTATCAAACCAAGAATCAGAAATCCAAACGTTTAAATCTTTAAGATTCTCGTTTTCCTGTTCATCAAACATTTTAGCCATCTTGAATCACCTTTGAACTCCGAACCGTGTGAACTGAACAATTATCACACAACTTGATCACACAAAACAACTAATCGAAACGTGCGAACCGACAATTTACTGAAACTATTCGATAATTTCAACACACTTTATTGGACCTTCCAACACTTGACTCTATTAATATGTAGCTGATCAACACTTCTAATATATGAATTTTAATTGAGCCACAAACAAAACACTTAGTGGACGACAACCATGTATAGGCTGACAACTCTTACACAACCTGATTGGACCATTAACAATTCACTAGTCAGTACATATCAATGGTCAACTTTTCATGTGATTGGGCTGATGTTTTTTTTTTCAGATCATATGCACAACACAGTTTTAATATCCGACAATTATTCTTGTTTCAACATTATGATTGGACCAACATTTCCACTAATCCAAATTTCAATTTACGATGATGTATTAGATGATTCGATAGAATTAATCAGATCACATGCTCACATAAACCGACAACACTTTAAATGTGATACCAGTTTCAAACGTGAACCACTTTCAAACAAACACTTTCAAACTGTCAGGACCATTTCAAATGGCTAGAACCATTTCAAACAGTCAGGGATTGATTTCAAACTGTCACGTCCTCAAACAGTCAGTTCAAACGGTAGGGTGCCAATTTCAAACGGTCAGTTCAAACGACAAACATTTCAAACAATCACTTCAAACGATAGTTCAAACGGTCAGTTTGTTTTCAAACGATAAGTCCCATTTCAAACGATATGTGAATTTTCAAACGATTGAGTCAATTTCAAACGGGACGGGCTGTTTCAGTTTAGTTCATACGGTCACCAATTTTCAAACGACGGAACCTAGATTTCAAACGATAGATCACTTTTCAAACGGACTAGTGCTGTTTCAAACGGGAGGGTCACTTTCAAACGATGTCGGACACAAAAACTCAGATTTCTCCTAAACGGCTAGGAATTAGGATCTGAAACTTGATAGGGTTACAGATCAGGTGTTTTCGCACAACATATCAAAAATTCAGACAAATCGGACCGTGAAAACAAGTTCAATTTGACTAAAAACCGTGAAAAATGTAAGAAATAGGTAGAAGATGAAGAAATAGATGAAATCGGATCTGAATCGGCTGAAATCTGGTACGAAAACGATGTGTTTGATCAAGCAATCGAGCTCCTAGCTCTGATACCACTTGTAGGACCGGTTTTGACTCCGAAACGATTGCGAAACAAACGTGAAACGTGCGGAATCCGTACACGAACGCGACCTAAACACACATGACGTAATCTAAACGTGATTCTATTAGAAATCTAAAATTATACAATCACTTAGAGACTTTCTCTCTCTAGTTTCTCTCTCTAGAACTAGAGCTCTTCAAATCTCTAAAATGGCAAAAGTCCCTAAACTATGACATAAGGATCTATTTATAGGCCTTGACTATTAATGAGATTTCTCATTAATTACAATTATGCCACCTTGCCCTTTTGACTAGATATAACACTATAAAAACTCGTTTTCTTCTGTTTCTCGCTACGGCTCGGATTGACGAAGGCTATAGACATAAATGCACTAACAATCTTCAATTCCAGAATCACAATCTGGCTCTTGAGTCTTCTAATTCTCTTGATCAGATCTCTTGATTCCTTAAGTTTATCAGCATCAGCAGTTCCAGGATTGCAACCTGGTCTACCTGCACAAACTCTGCCTCACAATAAATTTCACAATTTAACAATTTGACAAATTTAAACTTTGCTAACCACTTGTAGATATAAACTTAACACATCTCGTACAAAATGATTTAACATTTTAATCTCTGATGAACCACTTGTAATAAAATCTTCTCAAATCACACACTCCCAAATCTGTTCGTCATGTTTAGCACTCGGAATTTTGAAAATCAGCTTTTCAACATCAGTTGTCTAAAATCTTTTTGTATTTTTCAAAATTTATGCTAAAACACACCGAAAATCTTTTTGGATTTTTTACATAACAGAAATGCAGTAAAGAAATATTTACAGACACTATTTTTTGTGAGTTTGTGTAAGAGGATCATATCAGTTTATGAGACAAATCACCAACACCGTTAAGCTTTCAACATTTTAAGTTCTAAAAGATTCACTTAGATTGTCAGTATATTGATCCACTTAAATTCTCACACAAAGTTCAACTGTTTCGAGATACGAGATTAATGTTTTAGAGACTTAAACTTATTCGCGTGTCCCACCTCAGAATATACTCCCGTATCCCGATCCCAATATTCAGTCTTACAGATGAGTATACCTAGATGATATCTGTAAGGGATTAAATTGCGAGGACCGCGAGAGCTCAGGTCAGAACTTCCGTTCAGCAGAGAGATGACGGCTTCGACTTTTGGTGGGTCCCCTTTAGAGGTTCTTTTTTACAACAGCACATGATTAGCATTTTTCAATGTTTCATCATTTTTTATGCTGAGGGCAGGCTTTTATTTCAAGCAAGCGTAAAGTATTCTCTGGGGACTAGGCCATTGCTTCCGCAAAATCAGAAGTCCCGGGATAATACCCCAGATATCACTAAGCATAAAGACCTAGTATCTCAGAAAGAGGGTTACCCATATATCCAAGAGATGTTACCCACGAGATAAGCAAGTTTGAATTTAGGTTTATATCTCGACACAATCTACTAAATGTGCAAAAACCTATTGGCACATCATCAGTGTGACCGTTTATCACATTTTAACTTTCCAATTCTTTAGCATGCTGTGATCGTCCACTGATGTACTATCATTTCCTCTTTTTAACAACAAAACTCATTTTTGATTTTATCATGTTTTTGACATTTTCAAATTTTCAATTTTTTTTGGATTTTCTTGAAAATTTCTTACTCCCCCTAAAATTCAAAATCATTTAAAGGAAATTTGAAAACAAACTGTACAAAACAAAGTGACAACTGATATCGAATTGCATCAATTCGCCATCCACTTAGCATAAACAATCAGAACTCCCCCTCACAACAAACTATTTTCCCATTGTGATTTCAAAACACTTAAGTTTGTTTTAATCAAATGGTTTTTCCATAAAATTAGTTCCGTTGATTTTACCACTTGTAGGTTAGGGATTCATCACATTGTTTCTTAATCATTTGTAGGAAAACACAAGTACAATTTAATGTCCTTGCTTTACCACTTGAAAGTGAAAACCTTCTTCAATTACTTGTAGGTTCACTCACCAACCAAAACCAATTGTAAATCAAAATATAACAATATAAAGATATCACCTGTAGATTTACCAACCAAACAATTCAAGAATGATGCCGATTCCTGCTCCACTCTTACCAACCTGGGAGCTCCGGCAAGTCAGGTTTTTAGTTAGGAAGTACTTTCCCCCAAGCCTGACCAGCCTTGGGAGATTCTGGTACACATCTATCCCACCAACATCTTGATTTATAAATTTTTTTTGCACTTTTAACCTTTCCATCAACCATCTTCCCGAAAATATGTTTAATTTTGCCATTAAACACCTTTTCAGCATCAAATTCTTTCTTACCAGCAAAGAATTGACCTGAAATCTCAGTTTTACCAACCTTTAATTTCAAATTTTCCTTTGACAATTTAGGAAAATTTTCATCATTCACCTCAGGAACGGAATTCTCATTCTTCTTCTCAACAGATGACTCGTCTGATTTTATGGAATCAGATTCATTGTCAGAACTACTCTCAGATTTTACAACCCTTCTCTGTTTGTTTAAATCAACTTTTCTTTCGTAAAAACATTTTGAAACATCACCAGTTTTGAAAGTCGAATTCTCAAACACTTTAGATTTCTCAGTTGGTTGTTTCTTTTTATCAACATATTTCTTATTTGTTTCAAAGTTAGAAGAAACTCCCTGTTTTGAATAAGTGGACTCTTGACAATTCCAAGCAATGTGTCCAGCTTTTTGACACTTAAAACAGGTTCTTCTATCAACTCTCGGAGCAAATTTCTTCACATTCTTCTTATTTCAGCAAGAAACTCTTGATTTGACTGTTTCCAGAATGGTTTCTTCTGCTCTTCTTTAGAACTTCCTCCTGCAACAAATTTTGTTTTTGGTTTAGAATTTTTCTCATTTTTATAATTTTCAGAAGAACTAAAACCAAGACCTTTCTTTTTGAAATTACTATTATGGTTTGGTTTCTTTCGATAACCTGAATCAGAACCGTAACCCATTTTCTTGTTCAATCTCTGTTGAACTCTTTTAACCGGTGAACTTGGACTCTTTTCTGACGAACTCGGACTTTCAGATTTGGACTCCGACTTTGACTCTTCATCCATATCCAACACCTGATCAACAACTTTCTTTAACAATTCAGACTCATGATCAGTGTCAGACGCTGTGAATGTGACATCAATATTCTGGTAATTCATCAATGATTTCAGACTTTAACTTGATGTTGAGAGCCTTATTTACACGTTCCTCATTTGGCTTTCTGGGAGAATAACTTTCATGGATCGGGGGCGGACATCTGTTATACTTGACACTTTGTTTCTTACCAGTATCAATATCTTCAGTCTTTTCCTCCTTGAAAGCTTTAAGACCTGCAACAGTAGGATAAACACGATCAATCAAATAATCACATGTTGTATAACTCAACAACAAACGTTTAATCCTTTCACTCTCAATCTTTTCAAGTTCCAATTATTTCTTCAACTGTGCACAATCTTCAATGTACTCATTAATAACCTTCTGTTTCATCATTAATGTCGAGTTCATTTTTGTCATTGCATTTTCAATTTCTGAATTCGTTCTTTTCAGACTATCAACTATTTTGTTCAGTACATCATATGATTCCTTCACATACTTCACATCAGACAACAAATTTTCTTTCAGCTCTTCCAACTCACTAATCTTCTTGTCTTTCTCCTCACAATGTGTGCAAGACTCCACACATTTCTGACAAGGTTTAATGACTTCAACTATCTTTTCAATCTCAACAGTCTTTTCAAGTTCAACATTTTTTTCTATCTCAACGATTTTCTCAACTTCAACAAGTTTCTCAACTTCAACTATTTTTTCAACTTCAACTATTTTCTCCACCACTTTCTCCACTTCAACAATATTTTCTACTACTTTCTCAGTTATTTGATCAACATTAGCTTCTCCAGCTTCTGTCTTTGCTTTTTCATCAGCTAGAATTCTTGTTGCTTCCAGCTCTCTCCTCAATTTGGCAATCTTCTTCTGATTCAGCAACTCAACTTTATCTGCAAAAAAGAAATTAAAACTGTCAGGATCTATGCCTTTTCTAGCTTTGTTAAGATACTCTTCCTCATCATCAGTATCAATATCACTTCCTAATTCTGGAAAAATCTGGATTCTTTTCTGACTAGCCTCATCTTCACCCAGAATTCTAGCAACAAGACCTGAACCTGGTGGAATGTATTTATCCCAGCTGAAACCTTCAGCCACTTTCTCATCATCTTGATCAATGATACCAAAATAAGCTTTCTTATTTGCATCTTCGATCATTTTACCATGACCAGTTTTTGGTTCCTTTTGTTGAGTAATCTGATGAAAAATTGATTTATGATAATAATTGTTCTTTCCAAACTGATCTTGTCTTCCATCAGCTTCTTTGTTTTTGCACTCTCGTTTAAAATGACCTTTTTCATGACAACGAAAACATGTAACCTTAGATTTGTCAAAACCTAACGGTGAATTAGACAATTCATGAAGGTCATTTCTTCTACTAATTTGTGTGAATTTTTCTGCTCTTCGAACAGCACTGGCTAAACTCCACTTCACATCCATCAACTCAAGTTCCTCTGCATCAATTTGGTCATAATCTTCTTTTGTAAGCATCGGATTTCCAATTTTGCCAGCAATCAAACTTTCATAAGATTCCAACATAGCAACGAGTGATGCCATGTGTTGCTTGGCTAATTCTGGAGACAAATTTTGACCATTTTGAATGTTCAAAGTGACGTTGCATTGAAGATTTGTTGAATTCTGTCGTTGAGGACTTGATGTTGTATGATTCCGATCAAAGCTTGAATATGAAGATGAAGATCCACCACTTTGTGTCACATTACTACTCTTTGTTCCAGACGAACTGTCAGCACTAAAACCAGTTTGGATCTTTGGGCTAGGGCTGGGGGTAGCCTCAAACTTGTTTCCTATATAAACTGACATCTTGTTGAGCATTTGGATTCTTCATAATTGCTGTTTTCTGGATATCCAATTCGTGCTCTTCAATCTTCTGAATAAACTGTGCCAGATTCATATTTTCAAATTTTCTTAAGTGTTTCACAATCAACAGATAAGTTCCCCATTTTTGCTGTGGTAATGCATCAGCAAGTTTATCAACCCATTCATCATCATCTTTCTTAATGTCCAATCTTCCCATTTCCAATACCAAGTGACAATATCTATCAATGGTCATCTTAGTTGTTTCCTGATCGAAAGCTACAAACATATCAAATGATTTCTTCAATAAAGCCTTTTTGTTTTTAATCATATCTGCACTTCCTTTGAACTTTTGAATCAACGCCGTCCAAATAGACCTAGCAGTACCCTCATGTTGGAGCAAAACAAAAATGTCTTCTTTAATTGCTTGTTAAAGAATACTAATCATCATTTTTTCACTTGTATACTTCAATTTATCAATCTCCGAAAAATCACTGAAACCCTTTTCAAGCCCACGTTCATTTTTCGCTTTTTCGTAATCTTTCTCCAATGAACACCATGCGTCAAATTTGTAAGCTTGCACCCAGTTCTCGAATCGATTTTTCCATCCTTGAAAATCTTCAATGTACATCAGTTTTGGCGGTTTTTGGCGAGTTCCTGTTTCATTCTCACTGTACAATATTTCGGCAGCAGTAACAGGAGCAATCGGTGTCGCAAACGCATTGTAGAATGCCTCTTCCATGATTCGGCAAATTTTTCACAAAGTCACAAATCTCAAAACACAGTTTCAAACGGAATATAGTTTCAAATGGAATCACTTCTCAAACGAAATCACCCTTCAGACGGAAACACCCTTCAAACGGAATAACCTGATTTCGTTTGAACAAACACACTTTCAAACGGAATACCGAACTGAAACGAAATTATCTAATTTCGTTTGAAACGTCTCAAACGGAATTATACCCAGAAACGGAATCAACATTTTTCAAGCGGAATTAGGTGAAGTTTTCAAGCGGAATTAGGTGAAGTTTTCAAGCGGAATAGCACTTTCAAACGGAATCAAAAGCTAATCTCGTTTGAAATGCTGCTGACGTCATCTTGTCCGATCTAATTTTCAAACGAAATTATGTATTTTATCAGTTTTAAGCAGAATTAAGGTCCAATTTTCTCAAGGATTCATTAAAACACTGTTTCGCACACAATATGTGAAAATCAGACCATTTTAACCGTAAAAACTTGAAAATTTTGAAAAAGAAGGTGTAGAAGTCAGAAATTAAGGTTGTTTTGGCAAGAACTATTCTTCCCGAGCTCTGTTACACTTGTAGGATCGTTCTGTGACCCAAACGAGTCAATCAGAAGAGTTCTTGTCTGTTTCAGAGGCGGAAACAGACTTGAAAAACAGCTTGTTTCACTCTTAAACGTTTTGTTTTATTGATTTAACAGTAATACAGATCAATTGACGCGTCGGCAGCACTTCGGTACCGGAAATCTCAAAAGTTACAAATGATTTTGTTTGGGTGCTATATATAGGGGAGGTAATTCCGTTTGAAAGAGTACATGACACTTTCAAGCGGAATTAACCAATTCACACCCAAAACCTATAATTTTCCTCGTACAACGTGCCCTGATCTAACAATTTTAATACTAGACTAGATACAAGACAAAGTCGACAGACGTATGCACCAACAGATAGTCAGAATACACTCCTGTTGCTATACTTATTATTTTCTTAACGTACTAAGTACTTTAATTCTGTAACATAAATCCTCCAATTCCAACTCACTCCTTCGTTTGCCTGTAAGGTAACCTCGGCATTCCTGTACTAGTTCCATCGTAACCTTGACATTCCTATACTACGTTCGTCAACCCCTGCCAAAACTACGCTTACAAGGATCCTAGCTCAAAGTTAGCAAGACTGTGAGTATACTTGAACCCCTTTTCTTTTACCACCTTTTGGGGTGTAACATGTTAATCTATTAAACTTACACTAATACCTTTATACTAAATGCACAAACAATCCTTATACATGCATGCATATGTTATACTTGATGCTTTAATCTGGGTTTGTACGTTTTGTGTTGAACTTGTCATTAACTTCGTACGAGCCTAACCTTAACATGTATAGCGCTATAGGAGTAACGCACCGCCTGTGAACGTTGGGTTATGTTAAGAGCTTATTGCGTTTAAACTTTGGGTTGACTAGTTTATGCACATGCCAGTTTATTGTTTATCTTGAATAGCTAGCTTGCCATGTGGATTTGTTTAAACTTATTTACTTATGCTATGTATGGAAACCTGTATACTCGCCAATGCATTTTGTGTGTTCAACTATACTTTTAACTTGTTGTAGGATGATGCTGATGATATTGAACTGGAGTAGTGTTGATGCTTTAGATACACACATATACATTTTAGGTTATAAATTGTTGCATCAGTTTTGTACTCTATTTTGTTATAATTGTTTCGTTGTATTCGAACATGTTGTATTTTGAAATTCTATGTATTGTAACATGACAAGTTTTATGTAATGAAATCAGTTTATCTAAATTATTGTCACTTTTAGTGTTATGTTGCAATGAACAATCTCGTTTTCGTCTCACTCCGATGTTTCCGTCATCGGTTGGGGTGTGACACGTGTTGTTCCAACACGGGGCCGTGTCAACTCTCCAGTATCATTAAATCTATTTTCTGGCAGATACAGACTGCAGCACAGGCCGTGTTACCCTAACACGGGGCCGTGTTACCCTAACACGGGGCCGTGTTAAATTAACAATTTATAAGAAAATAATGACCGCCTGATCCTGACGGTTAAAAACTTTCTGGAAAATAATGGATTTCTTTGATTATTTTTACCCCCACCACTCTTATGGTGCATGGTGCGACTATTGTGGGGAGGAGCATGAAGAATCGGAATGTGGCGTTCTAAACCTCACTCCCCACTATTTAGCCCCATCGTTTTCCTATAACAACACCTCAAGATGGGCGTTTTTAAAAATGATGATGAAGTCCATCAACCTGAACTCCATCTACCCTCTCACCTAGACGACCTAGAAGACATAGGTTAAATAGAAAAGTGGATTCTATTAAAAATCAAAGAAATAGATTCCTTGATGAAGGCGCGATGTTCATCAAGAATCCTATCCGAGGGAGAATCAATGGAAGAAATTCAGGTATAAACGACAACACTAAGGTAAACCAAGCTTCTACCATAGACGCTTGCAAAAACGAGAGCGACAGTCGTCTCTGTTTCGATTTTGCAATGACGATCCCCCTTACAGAGTCTGAATTTCACACCGACAGCATGGACAAGAACGAATCGACTCACACCTTCTTTAACAAGAGCCCGGATAAGGTAAATAAGGGATGGTCCCGTTTTCCCATTTTTAAAGAAATCTTCTACCTTACCGATTAAGCCCTTATGTTTTCGTACCTCTCGCTGGAGTCTGAGGCATATCAGGAAATACGGTGTTGTTCCAACCAGTAAGGAACCACCGCTGTCGGATAATTCCTTAAAAAACCTAGACAATCTTCATAAAAACCCTAAACACGGGGCCGTGTTCCTCGAACATGGGGCCGTGCCCCAAAATATTCTGAAAGCATGGGGCGTGCCGAACTTACATGGGGTCGTGCCCCTCGCATTTTTCTGGCACGGGGCCATGTCAGTGATGATGTGGCTCGTGTTCTACTAACGGACAACATTTTCTAACACATGCAGACGGCACGGGGCCGTGCTTCCCAGGTACGGGGCCGTGCCAGCGTGTTGTCACTGTCTATAAAGTTAGCCTTTATGGAGAATGTTTGTAACCATTCCAAAAGGGCAGGATCCTCCAGATTTTTCACATATACCCCAAAAGGTATGTTCTTAAAAAGGTCTAATTTGACCTTCTTGTCATTTCCTCTTTTGGTCCTTTCCCCTTCTTCATTCTTCCATGAACTCCATTGAAGCTTGAAGCTTTAAGCTTAAAATGCTTCAATAGGAGGGTCATACACTTGATTGTTAGCTCAAAGTTTTGCAAATATACTATAGTAAAACATTATTTTAAGTTATTTACATTCAGAAAATTAAAAATCATTCAAATCTAACTTAAAATAAAATTTCTTGAGCTAAGAATCTGGAACAGTTGGAGCAGCACGGGGCCGTGCTGAACGTTCTGATATTCCATATCTTTTTAACGGTTAGTCATTTCTCCGAGAATGTCAAGCCCGGAAAGTGGGACGTCATCAACAAGCTCCGGGAACCACCAAAGAGGGAGGAGACTCTCCCCCGAGGCCACTCTAGTGAGATATGTGAGTGCCTTGAGAGAGAGTCTCGACGAGATGACCTTAGTGGAAGAAGTTCTGATAGACCGTGTGAACTATCTCTCCATGGGCCTAGAAGATTTATTCAGGGAAATCAACCTTTTACAACAAAAGTTGAACATCTTGGCCATGCCTCCGATGGAACCAATCTGGCCGTAAGAAGATTA
Organism: Helianthus tuberosus; assembly: GCA_030545235.1. NCBI lineage: Eukaryota > Viridiplantae > Streptophyta > Magnoliopsida > Asterales > Asteraceae > Helianthus > Helianthus tuberosus. The sequence continues at coordinate 136,379,260 of CM060363.1, forward strand.
GAACCTCGCTAATGAGGCCATTCAACCCATGGGATGGGAAGATGAGATTCCAGAACCTCCCCCTCTCAATGTTGCCTTCGAGGTTCCGATAAATCTCGTTCCCCCTCAAGAAGATGTAGAAGAGGAACCCTACATCTTCCTTCCAAGGGAGATCGAAGAGAAGCTCAATGACCTCTAATTGAGTATTCCCTGTAAATGCTCAAGTCCTCCAACATCTAACCTTCGTAGATCTAGGAATGTAGCTTTTAGGGTTGTTTAAAAATGATCTCGGGGAGCCATTCTCAAGATCCTATCTATCTATCTATCTATCTATCTATCTATCTATCTATCTATCTATCTATCTATCTATCTATCTTAGGCTAATGTAGGTGTGTCATTTTTAATTTCTTGTATTTGTTTCTATTACTAATGAAATGGAGGATTGGATTATGGTTATTTAAATAAATGTGTTAAAGAAAGTGGAAAAACCAGATGGATGATGAAAAATGGAACCCATGCACGTAAATCAGAGGCCTCCTGACTCATAAACTGCAAAACAGTGGCTGCAGCACGGGGTCGTGCTCACCCAGCACACCCCCGTGCCCATCCTACTGATGTTAAAATTCTTATGCCCAGAAGGTGGCACAGGCCGTGCTCACTCAGCTCGCCCCCGTGGCCACCCCACTGTATGTTTTCTGTTTAATATTAGTTACTAGCACTTTGGACACGGGGCCAAGTCCCCATAGCACGCCCCCGTGCTGCAAGTGCCAGTAACCAAAAATTTTTGCTATTTTCACACGTTTTACACATTTTACCAAAATAAATCTTATTTGGAACACATTGAGGGAAATGTGTGATTTAAGTGTGGGGGGGGGGGATGATAAAAACCTTGAATCGTTTGTCCTAAATCAAGCCTTGCACAAAACTCGCCTTGGAACCGCTAATCACCCCAAAGTTTTTCAATTTTTCAATTTTCTTTTACTTATCTTGGTTTAGTTGGGTAAAATAAGATCTAAAAATTATGTTTTTACAAATTTACAACTGATAGTGTCATGATAAAAAGAACCAATTTAAAAAATTATGAAAAAGGGCATGACAAATGTTTGTAAAATTTGATTATATTTGCATTTTTACACTATAACTGCTTTTCTCACAAAAGTGAGTTTTGAGCCATTACCGAGCATACAAATATACATCTATACTAGTTGCTCAATTTTTGTTTCTTGTGTGAATAGCCCGTTTGATTCTCACGAATCTAGAACTTGACAATGTGATACGTTCCAAGTCCTTACCGACAAAAATCCAAGTAAGTAAATGATGGAGGCATTAGGATTAACCCATTTTCCAAACTAAAATCTTTATTTTTCTTTGCTTTACCCAAAAACGTCCCACTAGTTAAACCCTTTGAATCTTAAAAACCTTTTCATTTCCAAACCCACAAAAACAAACCTTTTCATTTTTCACTTTTCATTTATGTAAAACTATCGGTGTTGATATTACGCTTTTGGCTCAGTTTCAACTTTGGTAACAACAAAAAATAAAAATCAGCAATATTTGCCAAAGTATTTTTCTGCTAAGCCACAAAGCAATAGAAAAACCGATACTTTACGCTTTTCGCTCTTTTCAATAAAACATACCAAACCCGAACCACCACCTACCCTTCAAAAGACCTCTTGATATTTACAAGGATTTAACCTCAAAAAGAGGAGGTTTGATTGATTGTCAAGCCTATGGTAGGAGTAAATTTCAAAACCGGGCAAGAGCGTTTTTACTTAATACATCATTGGCCGAGTGTTGAGTGACCACTTGCGAGGTGTGTAAATTTGTATATAACTAAATAGAATTTTATAAAGGCATGTTATGCCCAAAGTAAATAATTTTTCTTAAATTATGTTTTAAATAAATCATGACGAATAAGATTGTAAATAAAATAAAAACAAAATAAATTTAGAACTTGGATTCTCGACACTCTAAAGACAAGACCAAAACCTTCTCTTCTACCTATTCCGTTTGGGTGTGTGAGCCACGTAATAGAGTTTTGCTTGAGAACAAGCAAAAATTCAAGTGTGGGGGTATTTGATGTGCTTAAAATACAACATATAAATTACATCAAATACGGCGTGAAATCAACCCTTTTTTAGTACTAATGTTGGAAAAACCTTGTTTTTCTGTTACTTTTTAATTTACAGGGTCAAAAGAGTTTAAATGTGCAAAAGGATCAAAAGGACAACAAAAATCAACATAAATACAAAAAAGGAGGAATTGATGCAACTCACCAAGCCCCAATTCACATCCAAACCACAAGAATAGCAAGATCAAAAGACCTGACATGGGGTCGTGTCCACCATACATGGGCCTTGTCCGAGGTTGGATGCTGTGTAGAAGAAAAGACAACAACAAAGGACAAAATTGTCCTCCAGGTAAAATAATGATCGGAAAGTTTTAGTAGTTCATGTGTTATGATCTCATTGAAACGTATTCCTGATTTTCATTAACCATATGGACAGTACATAGAAGTATACACAAAACAATCCAGGGTTGTAACCCAATATCATTTGCTGGAGCCCTATGCAATGACGTGGGGATGATATGCATGATATCGGTCTGTCAGAATGAGACAATCATTCGATTAGTTTAGCGTTCTGAACCTAGAAATGGAGATTCGAAGAAGCGCAACCCTGAGAGCTCAAGGAAGAATCTCGAAGAGGAACATGGGAAGAAACGTGGCTTGGAGAAGGCAAATGTAGCTAACCTTAGAGAATCGGGAAAGGGTAATGTTGGTGATGGACAAGAGAAGTGTGCCTGGTGTGGCCGAACCAGACATGTGACTCCCAAGTGTTATGCTAAGAGTACATTGGATGGAGTTACGCTCAAGGGATGCTTCGTATGTGGTGAGCAAGGACACTACAAAAGAGACTGCCCGAAACCGAAAGGACAGGATGCTGTGGGCAAAGCCGTCGAGGCGAGTGCCGGGATGGCACGTGAGAATCCTTCTACTATTACTGGTATGTTTCGAATAAAAAACAATCTATGTTCATACTTTTAATACCAAAGCTGACTTGAGTTTTGTTTCGAAAAACTCTGAACCATTTTTGTGTTCACCAACAAGTAAGCTGAGTATAAAGTGCTCGATAGAACTAGTAACTGGTAAGTTGATAGAAACTAGTGAGGTCATTCACGATTGTAGTATTTACTTAGGAGATCATAGTTCTAGTGTTGATTTATTTCCAATGGAGCTGGGGAGCTTTGACGAAGATGTGAGGATGAATTGATTATCCAAGAACGAAGGGGGGGACTATCGCTTGAAGAAGCTATCTAGGATACCTCATCCTGATGACAGTGGAGAGGCGGAAGTTGTTAACGAAGACCGACCGAGTTGAGTGTCGAGTGTTGAGTATCGAGTGTTGAGGGTTGAGAGTCATGATTATTATGAGGATGCTCAAGTTTTTGCGAAAAGGCTATCCTGCATTCTTTGTTAACGTGGTGGATATGACGGCCAAATGTAGGAATATCGGACAGATTCCTATTGTTCATAATTATCCAGAAGTTTTCCTAAAAAGACTTACCTGGATTGCCCCCTGCGAGACAAATCGAATTCAAGATCGATCTGGTACCCGGTGCTGCACCAATTGCAAAATCTCCTTATAGATTGGAACCGTCTGAAATGAAAGAAATGTCGAACCAGCTTCAAGAGCTACTAGACAAGGGTTTAATTCGATGAAGCTTTTCGCTTTAAAGTGCATCTGTTTTGTTGTGAGGAAGAAGGATGGATCCTTCAGGATGTGTATTGATTTCAGAAAGCTGAACAAGTTGACTATCAAGAATCGGTACCCTTTACCGAGGATTGACGATTTGTTCGATCAATCTACAGGGATCCAGCTACTACACGAAGATCGACCTACGATCAGGATATCATTAGTTGAAGGTTGCTGACGAAGATATGCTGCAGACTGCTTTTCAAACACGAAATGGCCATTACGAGTTATTAGTCATGCTTTTTGACTAAATTAATGCGCCATTTATATTCATAGATCTCATGGATAGGGTATGGAAACCCTAAATGGACAAATTCATGAAAATATTCATCGACGACATACTTGCTTCCACACGAGCTAAGGAGAATCATGAATAACATTTGAAGTTGACTATGGAGTTGTTGAGGAATAAGGAAGGCATGCATGTAGATCAGTCTAAGATTAGAGCGATCGAATGATGAGAAGCGCCAAAGACCCCGTCAGGAGTATGACGATTCATAAGACAAGCTGGGTGCTACCGGAGATTTATTAAGAATTTCTCTAAATTAGTGCAGCCTTCGACACTAATAACCCCAAAAGGAAAAAGGGGATTTATTGGACAGAAAAGTAGGAGGAAGCTTTTCAAACCTTTGGAGGAAAAGTTGAGAGCGTGTATGATAGATTTCGAAGGAAGTTAGGATACTCACATGCCCTTGACAGAGTTATCCTGCAATAATAGTTATCACGCTAGTATCTAGGTTGCTCAGTTTGAAGCCTTGTATGGATGGAGTTGATTGACACTTTGTTAAGCTAATGTGGCAAAAGACGATTAACCAGACCCGAGTTTATCTAGGAAACCAGCAACATGATTTGCCTAGATCGAGGGAAGGTTAAAAGTCGCCAATTGATCGACGGAAGGATTACATGGACAGTTGAAGGAAACTATTGCGATTTCAAAACGAAGATTTTGTTCTATTGAAGGAGTTAACTTAAAAGGATGATATTAAGTCAGCAGAGAAAGGAAATTCTGAGCCACATTGATTAGGTCTTTTCAAGAGCCCATCTTGAGTTGGATCAGTCGTTTATGGGCTCAAGCTACCATAGAGATAAAGTGGTGTACATGATGTGTAACATGTGTGTAGTATGAAAAAGTGTATAATGGAAATACACAGATTTTATTCTTTGTAGAAAATTATTTAGGCGATAAACGAAAGTTTATCAAAGTACCGTAGAAGCGGTACGGATGGCTAAAACAGTTATGTTGATACCGGAGGGGCGAATCCAGAATTCTAGTAGCATATATGATTTATTGAATGTGCGATTCGCGGATATCTGAAATGAATGCAAGAAGGAAAGAAAACGAATTCATGAGATTTGATACTTTCGAGAGCCCATCTCGAGTTAGATCAATCGTGTGTAAACTCAGACTACCTCAAGTACAGGGTAATGTATATGAAAATATAGATATGTAAAATCCGAAATGGTGGAACTTTGACTTAATCTTCTTGATTAAGTGCTTTTAAATATTGAACCTTGGAAAAGGTATAGAACGTTGAGGTATGAGATTAGGAATTTAGGATGTGTATAATATAGGTCTACGAAGATTTTTCGTAAGAATCAAAGTTTCTCGCAGAAACTATGAGACCATATTCAACAAGCCCGTTTTTACTGTTTCCACCTAGTACGAAAACAAAACCAGTAGAGTAAAAATTTCGGGGACGAAAATTCCTAAACAGGGGGAGACTGTGACACCCGGTTTTTTAGGCCGTACCGTGCAACTGTAACACGTGTTGTGAATAGATAAAAGGTTGTATTTGACTGATTATGATGTTTATATGTGATATTTAGTGAGTTGGTAAATTTAAACCTTGGTAAAAATTACATTGGCAACGATAAGATAAATGCTTATCGTGTAACGGTTAAAATGCGAAACGAACGTCGGTGACCACCCGATCAGTGTTAAAATCCTAAAAATAGTCTGTTATGATTAGAATAGTAATTTTAATCATATTCGTGAGGAAAAATAAATTAAAACGCTAAGAAACTCTATTTTTCGAGTTTAAGCGCGTACTGCGCGCACTAGACAAAATACTGTCAACACAGCCAGTCAAGGCAAGTGGTAATTATTTCAATAATAATTTTGTGTGATTACTTTTATAGAATGATAAAAATAATTTAAAACGCACTAAAACGGGATTAAAACGCTAGATAAAATACCCGGTATCTAGTAAAAATGCATGTTTTTAACATCAATTTACATATGTATATGTATATATGTATATATGTCTTATGTGTGTATATAGGAGAGAGAGGGTAAAGGTGGCGGCTAGGAGAGGTGCCACCCACCTTGAAAATGTAAGAGTATGATAAGTGGATCTTGTGTCTTGAACTCAAACATTAAAATCTTCTAAACACTCCATTTCATCAAATCAAAATCAAAATCAAAAGGTCACTCTCTCTCTCCCTCTCTTGTATATCTCAGCCGAAACACCCCTTATACATACACATTCAAAATTTTCAAACTATTCCATGAAGATTCAAAGGCATTCTAAAGTGATTTCAAGCTTGTAAGGAGGTTTGGAGGTGATTTCAAGAAGATCCAAGCAAGAACAAAACCACATTCTTGATTTTTAGTGATGATAGAGATGTTGAATAGTTTCTCTTGAACTTGGAATAAATCACAAACTGGAAACTAACAAAGAATAAGATTTCAAACAAAATAAAAATGAGTGTGTATATGTATATATGTATGACCGAAAATTTGTATGAGTAGGTGTATTTAGTTGTGTTTTGATTTTTGTTGAATGATTCTTAATTGATTTGATTTGATTCTTGAAAGATGGATTACATGCATGTGTTAAAAAGTTGTCATAAAAGAATCTTCTAAAAGGGTTTTGGGATTTGAAGGTGAATATGATAAAAAATGAACTTTTGGAAGTTTATATATGTATGTATATATGTCATATATGTATATATATGCATGCATGTATATAAGTTTTGTCACATGATAATAAAAGAAAGAATGTTTGCATTTATTTAAAAATGATTAGATGATAATGGAGTGGACATGTTTTGATTTATATGAACAAGAAATAAATATGTTCTTGATGCATTTAAGATCATGTAGGATGATGGCTTTATGATATGGGTGCATTAGATGCACATACTTACACATGCATGATGATATGTGATCATAAAAAGATGATTTGAGTATGATTTAATAAAAATCAGTTTTAATCAGATTATAAAAACTAAAATAAATTTATTTTAAATTTTTTAGTGACATATAACTTTGTCATAATGTTTACTAGCTTTGCATGTTGTACTTGGTGCATTAGAAGTTGTAAAATAAGTGAAATCGCATGATTTATGTGACTTACACAAAAACTTCACTAATCTGATTATAACCACTATTTTAATCAATAAATAATATGTATTTTGTTAAAATGTCAAGTCATTCCGAGTTGGGATGATTATAAAAACGTTTAACGCAAAACTATGCGTTAAAACGGTAAAAAATCGGCTTTTCGAGTGATTTTTATAAAACTGATTTAGATCAGTAAGTAAACTGATATTTTTAGCTTAAAAATAAACATATTAACTAATTTTAAGTTTACTTGGTGTTTGGTTAGTCATACGTGACTTCCGACGCCCGAAAACGTTACCGAATCGCTAAAATATGCATTTTTTCGATGAACACTAGTATGGGAAAATTTTGGGTGAACCTTATGTGTTAAGATGTGTTATGTGATTTAAACATGTGAATGTGAAAATATTTTAAGTTTTAACATTATATTGTAAATTTAGATTATGTATGCATACTTGTGCGTTATGTGCGGTAAAAACGGTAAAAATCGCGTTAAATGTGTAGGTTGTTTGTCGAGCATGAAATTTGATACATATAAGATATTTTATGTACATTTGCTTTAAAAATTACAAAATAGATAAGTTAATGAAATTACGCGTGTTTCGATAATAATTTATGTAAATGTTTATGTATATATATTACGACGCGCAAATCATAGATATATTACGTATAAACGGGAGTGTTAATGGATTTCCATGATTACGGTCACCAATAAAATCATTCGCGTCCCCCCAAGACCATGCCCGTGAGCACCACATCCACGTTCCTGGCCATCATTCTGGTTAGAATTACGCTGTTCCAAGGCATTATTAACGTGTTGGGTAATGCGTTGTGCCAACTCTTCAGGTATGGCAGGTAGTCCAGTACCCTGTCTTGCTTTGGGCGGCATTTTCGTCATTTTTATTATTTACAACTATAATAATCACATAAGACGATAAAAAAAATAATTCAATCATTAAATGTTAGTGGACCAAACATTGCGCATGTATAATATCCACATATTAATGAGAACAATTTTTAAACCAAAAGTAGATCATTTGATATTACCATAGAAATTAACAACTTGTTTTTTTGGTACAACCCAACTATCCTCGGTATGTCTACATCGACACCCATAACAAGTTTTCACAAAAATTTCTACCAAATATCACAAAAATATATCTGGCACGCAGGCCCCAAATAAAAGAACCAAAAAGTGTCTTAACACTACAACCACAAACAAACAACAAACAACATCTAACGCTTCATCCCCAGAAAATCTAGCATCTTTCTGACCAACTCCTCCAGATCCACTGTCCTCCAATGCATCTGGTCCATTGCACTGTTAACCAAATCCTTCAACTCATCATACCAATCCATTTACCCCTCGAGGTCCTTCATCTTACCCTTGGTCGTATCCAGTTCGTCGCGCAAGGTAGCAAACTGTCGGTCACAGTGGCAACATCGATCTACCCAAACCCCTTTCTGCTTCTTAGAAGCAGATGCAGTCTCAGCACGTGATGTAGAAGCAATCTCCCCAGCAGGCCTAACCCCTTCCTACGGCGATAATACACTAATAGAGGCGTAGCTGGTGTGCGTGACTCTAAGATAAGTAAAGATGACTCTGACAGAACAGGTGGAGGGACCTCAGCGATAGACTCGATCACAATAGCAGGTGGAGCAACTGATGGCTCTAATGGTCGAGTTGTGACAATAGTGGCGTCCACCACTGGTGCAATACTAAGAGATCCTCCAATAACAGGGATACCTCTGATCACGTCATCGATAACTCGTACTGTGCCAGATGATTATCCCGTCTCATGAATCGAGAGAGGAATGTCATCGTTGTCATCAATCCACCCGTTACTTGTGAAAGCATATCGGGGGTCTACCTGACTGGTGAAAGCAGCAGGGTCGACGTGGAATGATGAAGCAAACTCAACCATACAAACCATTTGTGGGGTCGTGATAGGTATCTCTGGTAGAATGGATCTGGGTGAAGTCTCGAAATCTGGCTCGCTACCTGAGTCGTTGATCTTGTGCTCGTGCGACATCTGTGACACATATGTAACCGTACAAGTAAGTGTGTGATTAATATGAATAGTAACACATAAAGCCCAAATAAACAGAAAATCACGTATGCACATAAACACATAAGGGTTTTCATACATGATAAAACTTTCCATGTTTATTTAAAAATCTTGGCTTCGACTCAAAATTCTTCGGTTGAAGTCTAGTTTTTTCTCCCGAAAACATCTAGTTCGCTAACAACCATTGGCTCTGATACCAACTTCTGTCACACCCAAAAAACGTCGCAGCGGAATATAAAACATAGTGGTGACGGAAGTTGGTGCCCATTTCAATCTTGATGTTTGATGATTTATAGTGTTGGACATTATTACCTAATTAAAACATAGATGTTAAACTTAACGTCACAAAACACGACATGAACATAAACATGACATGATAAAGTTGTCTTTGATCCTCACGGATCTTAGTACATTGTCGCAGAAAGTTTTAAAAAGTCAGTCCAACATTTTAAGTGAAAAAACATGCATCAACAAACACAAGATACACCATAATTCCCGAAGCCGAACTCAAGTACCTGTAGAACACGTTAAAATCAAGTGTCAACACAAAGGAAGGTGAGTTCACATATTCAAATTTAATCAATCTGATCTAAAGGAAAACTTTCTAATTTATGTGTTTATTTTAAAACATCGATATAATTTTTAGAAAGTCCATTTACTTCCTTAATAAAATCCATGGGTCATCCGTCGTAAGTTCAAAAACCCGACATTAAGGCATTTTCCCAAGTTTTGTATATTAAATTCATAGCGTCAATGTTCAGACTCATATGTTAGCTAGACAATACGAACAATATATTTACCATGCAGGGATAATCAATGCTAGACAATAACCAGAATCTAAATTCGTTGTTTGACTTGACACGGGGCGACCGGTCACGACGGGGTTGTCTACCCGATAGATCTACCAACAATTCCTCGCGTGCAATCACTTAATCGATTAAACGACATCATTGGCGCAGGGTCCATATTGGGACCATATATGACGTCTGCCTCACGTACAATATATATATCCTACTAATATGACAAATTTAATATACGATGTTGTACGAATCCCCTGAAATCCCCACCGAAATGTAAGCCTATGCTGTTACTTACACGCTTGAGACAAAGCAATATTCGTTCCAACATCACGGTCGGTTTTTCCTCAGAAACACCGTACCATCCCAGCTTCTCCCCCAAACATACATTCATAAAAAATGTTTTATCTCGAAATGTATGATTTATCAACTCTATATATTTTCAACGAAAATATATAATTTATATTAAAAGGTATGTTTTAATCCAAAAACATTATTAAACCCTTTTCGGCGTGTTCTATCCTTAAAACATATACAAAGCAGTAAAAGAGGGGTTTAGTGACACTCAGCTTTGCGTGCGTATTTTTAAATAGCGTAATCCCACAGTTTGATTTCTACACGTCCTATTATATGTAGGAACGTGTTTTAAATCAATATACATATATACATCACAAAAATCCTAACTTTCTCTGTTTTCTTAGAATTTTCACACAACTTTGAGATTTTCTCGAAAAGTTATCATTTTTTATTATGTTGGCACGTTAATATATATATATATATATATATATGAGTCTATATATATATATATTTAATATTTTTGCGACTCGAACGATTTTATTGGTGACCGTTATCATGTAAATCCATTAACACTCCCGTTTATACGTAATATATCTACGATTTGCGCGTCGTAATATATATACATAAACGTTTACATAAATTATTATCGAAACACGCGTAATTTCATTAACTTATCTATTTTGTCATTTTTAAAGAAAATGTACATAAAATATATTATATGTATCAAATTTCATGCTCGACAAACAAATTACACATTTAACACGATTTTTACCGTTTTTACCGCACATAATGCATAAGTACACATACATAATCTAAATTTCCAAAATAATGTTAAAACTTAACATATTTTAAAATTCACATGTTTAAATCACATAACACATCTTAACACATAAGGTTCACCCAAAATTTACCCATACTAGTCTTCATCGAAAAAATGCATATTTTAGCGATTCGGTAACGTTTTCGGGCGTCGGAAGTCACGTATGACTAACCAAACACTAAGTAAACTTAAAATTAGTTAAAATTCTTATTTTTAAGCTAAAAATATCAGTTTACTTACAGATCTAAATCAGTTTTATAAAAATCACTCGAAAAGCCGATTTTTGACCGTTTTAACGCATAGTTTTGCCTTAAACATTTCTATAATCATCCCAACTCGGAATGACATGATATTTTAAAAAAATACATATTATTTATTGACTAAAATAGTGGTTATAATCAGATTAGTTCAGTTTTTGTGTAAGTCACATAAATCATGCGATTTCACTTATTTTACAACTTCTAACGCACCAAGTACAACATGCAAAGCTAGTAAAAATTATGACAAAGTTATATGTCACTAAACACTTTAAAATAACTTTATTTTAGTGTTTATAATCTGATTAAAATTGATTTTTATTAAATCATACTCAAATCATCTTTTTTATGATCACGTGTCATCATGCATGTCTAAGTATGTGCATCTAATACACCCATATCATAAAACCATCATCCTACATGATCTTAAATGCATCAAGAACATATTTATTTCTTGTTCATATAAATAAAAACATGTCCACTCCATTATCATCTAATCATTTTTATATAAATGTAAACATTCTATCATTTATTATCATGTGACAAAACTTATATACATGCATACATATATATATACATATATTGTCACACCCTGGCTTTGCGGAAGCGTGGTTAATTTGGTGTGACTTCTTAATACCATAGCTTAACCATAACAAAGCTATATGAAATAAAACCATGCAAGATCATCCATTTGATTAAGTTTTAAAAACCAAATACAATAACATTGTCTTAACGGAATCACATCCTAACGACATAAACATTGTTCAACAAACACAACATAACATAAGCATAGTTTAAGGACTGTGACTTGTCCAGGAAAGAGTCACATTCCCTAAACCCGGATGACCTCGTAACTAGTGCAGCGGGAAAACGTGTCATACCGCGCCAGATCCTTTAATTCCCTGAAATACATGTATGTTGAAAAATCAACAATAATGTTGAGCGAGTTCATGTGTAAGTGAGTAAATAAACCTTTGTAAGTATAAAAGTAATCCTGGTATGTAGCAAATAAGGGAATTGAGATCACCAATGGTTTGCAAGGCCAATGATATGTGTGAAGTGCAAGTAGGGAGACTCAAACCTAGCGGATTTATGCGTTGGGCACGAAGTCACCCCGAGGTCCGTTTCTAGTTTGGCCTGGGGCTGGGCTCGCTACACCCAGATAGATCTACCGCTCCTGTCCCTCGGTCCTACCATGAGGACTAATGGCCTCATGTTGCTCCTACCCACTCACATGATCTAAGTAGTAAACCTCCTTACGCTAACCATACCATGTATAAAGTACTTGTAAACAAAGTAACATGTATTTCACCCCCGTAGTTTAGAAAACTGAAAACAGTTAAGAGAAAAGGGGGACATGAACTCACAGTGGTGCGTCTCTACCAAGTATACCTCCAAATCAAGCAGCTGTGTGACGACCTACACGTACTCACTCTATTAGACGGACGGCCGTGCCTTAGCTTTAAGGTTTAAGTTTTTGGGAAATAGTTAGACAACTATTTCGTGTTTACATTCTGTATACTTGGTAATCATTTTCCTTCCCAAGGATGGGGGATTTAATACATGTGTGTTCGTATAATTTCGAAATATATTATTAAGTCTCACTTAAAATATATTTTATTTCTAATCCCAAAATATAAATATTCTTCTCAAAAATATTATATTTTAACTCATATGATTTTCCCAAAATAATACTTTGTCAAAATTACGCGTTCATAAATATTTCTTTAATACTTTGGATTCGTTAACACTCGATAATATTATTTTCACCCTAAAAATAATATTTATACACTTCACAAAATAATTGATAAGTGACGTTGTGAAAAATAAATATATTTACTAAATATATATTTATCGCGTTTTATTTTGTGAAATCCCACCTCTGATATTTTGTAAATAAAGTCGTGGCGAAATCTATATTTTGAAAACAAGTCGAAAAGTATTTCTAACACTTATAGTGAAAATAATTCTAAGTGTTAGGTTTTTAGAAAAATTTTGCCAGAGTTTCCTCTGTAACTGGAGGTGGCCACGCTTTCAAGCGTATCATTTTCTTTTATAAATCAAATCAACCATTTTTCTTATTTAACCAAAACAATATTCAACGCATCAAACTAGTTAATAAACATGTAATTCGCAAGAACCTCATGAACTTGTAGTTTTTCCCAACACTATGATGTAAATCCCAATACTTTTAGCGGATATTTATATAAAGCAATCCGATTTCGTAAAAACCTCGTTTTTAGGGAAATTCTGTCTTTACAACTTCTCGTCATCTTTTACAAAAATAGTTATTTTGTCGAAACTTTGTGCTACACAAGTGTTTATACACTTGTGTGTTCTAAAAATCATTCGTGTTAGTGTAAGATCCGTCTTTAGAAAACATGATTTCTTTGATACTTGGTTCTTTGAAAATACCGCTTGTAGATCCGTAGATCTACTAATTTTAAACACTATTTCACAAACTAAATCGCTTTTACACAAGTTCATGATTCGCGTGTGGTAGAGTTTCATCCTTTAACCCTTGTTACTCTTAAACAAGCTTTATGTCATAATCCTTGATCATGACCAATCCGGGTTAAACGATGATCCGAGCTACCACAACATATATCGGGTCCAAATAATCACACAAATCAATTACTACAAGATTTACACAACATATGAGCTTTTAACCATCATTACAAGCATTTTTAGTAAACTTTTGTGTGTCATTTTGTATGATTACGAGTTTTAACCGTTACAAATCATATTAACCACTTCAAAATAGTTCGAGAGGGTGATTATCGCAACTTACTACTAGCTCGAGGCTAGGGAAGAAACAAGTCAAAAAATGAGAGGATAAAAGCAATAGAGTGAGGTCATTCGCCTTCCGATTGCACCAAGCCTCCTTATACGTGATCCTTAACACTTGAATGATCTTGGAATGGCTTGAACTAAACTCGAAAATTTGATGGATGTAGAGGGGTGTTCGGCCGTGAGTAGTAGAGAGGGAGAGAGAGTGTGTGTGTTGTTGAGTTTGTGATGAAAGTGATAATGTGCTAAGACATGAACTTATAGACAAATAAAATGATCATTATCCAAGGGTTCTTATGTCTAATAGATATTAAGCATAAGTGAATAAACTAATCAACAAAGGACAAGAGGTGTCCCCTCTTGGGGACGGTTTGGTTGAGGGGGGGGGGGGGTCCCTAGTTCAAATCCAACCATCTAGTTAGTTATAGTTGGGTTAAGCTAGGTTAGTTAAGTGATTAACCCGGTTAGTAGTGTGTTGTGCTTTATTGCGGGTGTTAGGGTATTCAGGGACCCTAACTGGCTCAGAAAAAGATAAGTAATGTTATTAACAATATTTTCATGTTTCGGGTATAGTCCGGTTGTTCGGTTGGATAGTAATCCGTTAAAGCGTTAAACAAGCTTTAAAGTGTCGTTATTATTATTTTTAGTGACACAACTTATTCCTCCAAAGTGTCGGGAATATTTTCCTCATGTCTTGGCACTTTACTAGTTAGCCAAATGCTGAATTTTAATTAAAGTGCTGAATTTTGTACTTAGAGTACGTTTTAGGCACATCCAGTCTTTGTAACTTATTCCTAGAGACGCAGTTCTACAACCCTTGTATCCCTACACTCACCACTAGTGTAGTAAAATATTTCTGGCTCATACCGGCCTTAGAGGCAATGTCTGCCTGATGCTGGCTTTATCAGCATGTTCAATAGGTTATCCGTTTATAGTGCTACTGTGCTTCTTGTGCATCATGTTTGTCACTAAGGCTCAGCATGTAAATAATGTAGTGACGGTAAGTAAAGTATGATGCAGGTATATGCATGTATCAGAAATCAAGTAGCAGTTCATCAGTAATTTCAAACAAGCACAGTAATTAAGCAGTAATTAATTATGAATTAAGTCGTACGGATACCTGGTTTAGTGAGGGTTGTCACATTCTCCCCCCGTTAGAAAAATTTCGTCCCGAAATTTTAAGTTCTGCTTGTAGATGCAGGGTTCTTAGGAAATAAGTGGGGGTATTTCTCTTTCATCCGGTCCTCACGCTCCCAGGTGTATTCAGGACCATGTCTGGCATTCCAACGAACTTTGACGAGCTTGACACTGCTCCGGCGGGTCTTGTTTACTTTCCAATCCGTAACCTCAACCGGTTCTTCAACGAAATGGAGCGTGTCGTCATCATGAATCTCGTCAATAGGAATGGCAATGGTATCTTGAGTTGGGCTTTTCTTCAGGTTGGATACATGAAATGTATCGTGAACTGAATGGAGTTCAGCAGGTAAATCCAGCTTGTATGCTACTAGCCCTATTCTTTCCAAAACTCTGAAAGGACCAATGTAGCGCGGGTTCAACTTCCCACGCTTTCCGAAACATGCCACACCCTTCCAGGGTGAAACTTTCAATAAAACCATATCTCCAACTTGGAATTCCCAGTGTTTCCGGTTTGGATCTGCATAGGCTTTCTGTCTTTCACGAGCTGCTTCGATGCGTTTTCGGATCTGCGCAATCTTGTCTGTCGTCTCTTGGACGATTTTGGGACCAACAAGCTGTCTATCACCTGCGTCAGCCCAACATAGGGGTGATCGAAATTTGCGTCCGTAAAGAGCTTCGAATGGCGCGGCACCAATACTGGTGTGGTAGCTGTTGTTGTATGAAAATTCGACCAAAGGCAAATGCTTATCCCAGCTACCGCCCAAATCCATTACACATGCTCTCAGCATATCTTCTAAAGTCTGTATCGTCCTCTCGCTTTGCCCGTCAGTTTGCGGATGAAACACAGTGATCAGATTTAATTGTGAGCCAAAAGCTTCTTGGAAGGATTGCCAAATCCTTGACACAAACCTTCCGTCTCTATCAGAGATGATCGAGAGAGGCACTCAATGACGTGCGACGATCTCTCTCATGTAAATTTCGGCCAACTTGCTCGTATTATCCTTCTCTCTGATAGGTAAGAAGTGTGCTGACTTCGTTAATCGATCCACTATTACCCAAATAGTGTCATGGCCTCTTGGCGTTCTTGGCAACTTTGTAATAAAATCCATGGAGATTTGTTCCCATTTCCACTTGGGAATCTCGGGTTGTTGCAGAAGTCCTGAAGGCTTCTGATATTCGGCTTTAACCTTAGCGCATGTTAAACATTTTCTCACATAAACAGCAACATCGCCTTTCATCCTAGGCCACCAATAATAATCTTTGAGATCTTGGTACATCTTATCCGCTCCAGGGTGGATAGAGTACCGCGACTTGTGAGCTTCATCGAAAATAACCTTCCTTAAACCTCCAAACAAAGGAACCCAAATCCTTTTCTCAAAACATAATGTTCCTTCCTCGTTTGGTACCAGTAGCTTCTCCATCCCACAGAGATATTCTTCTTCAAGGTTTCCTTCCTTAAGAGCTTCTTTCTGCGCGGCACGAATGCGCAAGGAAAGATCGGTTCGGATAATCATTTCTAAAGCCCTAACCCTTATGGGCTTGATCCTCTCCTTTCGACTTAGGGCATCGGCGACCACATTCGCCTTCCCTGGATGGTACTTTATCTCGCAGTCGTAATCGTTCAGCAACTCAACCCAACGTCTTTGCCTCATATTCAGCTCCTTCTGGTTGAATATGTGTTGTAGGCTCTTGTGATCTCTAAAAATTGTACATTTCGTACCATATAGGTAGTGTCTCTAGATCTTTAGAGCAAATATCACTGCGCCTAGCTCCAAATCATGTGTGGTATAGTTCTTCTCATGTACCTTCAACTGACGTGATGCGTAAGCGATAACCTTCTGGCGTTGCATCAACACGCAACCTAATCCTTGACGCGAGGCGTCACAGTATACCACGAAATCGTCAGTACCTTCCGGTAGTGCTAGGATTGGCGCATTGCAGAGCTTATCCTTCAACAGCTGAAACGCTTCTTCCTGTTTGATTCCCCAATCAAACTTCTTATCTTTCTGGGTGAGGAGCGTCAATGGTTGAGCGATCTTCGAAAAATCCTCAATGAACCTTCGATAGTAGCCAGCCAAACCCAAGAATTGTCGAATCTCGGTTGGCGTCTTTGGCGTTTCCCAATTCTTGATCGCTTCGATCTTGGTTGGATCCACATGGATTCCATCTCCATTTACCACATGTCCAAGAAATTGGACTTCACGCAGCCAAAATTCGCACTTAGAGAATTTGGCATACAACTGTTCTTTCTTCAGCAGCTCCAAAATAGCTCTTAGGTGTTGCTCATGCTCAGCCTTCGTCTTTGAATAAATCAAGATGTCATCGATGAACACTATCACGAACTTATCCAAGTACGGCTTGCAAACTCTATTCATCAAATCCATGAACACTGCAGGTGCGTTTGTTAACCCAAACGGCATAACTAGGAACTCGTAGTGCCCATAACGAGTTCTGACGGCTGTCTTTGGGATACTCTCCACTTGTATCCTTAACTGATGGTATCCAGATCGAAGATCGATCTTTGAATAAAAGCTTGAGCCTTGCAGTTGGTCAAACAGATCATCAATCCTTGGCAGAGGGTATCTATTCTTGATCGTCAGCTTGTTCAATTCCTGGTAGTCTATGCACATACGAAAACTACCGTCCTTCTTCTTGACAAACAAAACTGGAGCTCCCCAAGGCAAGAAGCTTGGTCGGATAAATCCCTTGTCTAACAACTCTTGAAGTTGTGTCGACAGTTCCTGCATCTCAGACGGAGCAAGTCTATAAGGTGCCTTAGCCACAGGCGCGGCGCCTGGAACTAAGTCAATGCGGAACTCTACTTGTCTCTGAGGTGGCAGTCCAGGTAAGTCCTCTGGGAAGACTTCTGGATATTCCCTCACGACAGGGATGTCTTCTATTCTCGGCTCAGCAGCCTTCTTATCCACAATGTGTGCCAGGAAGGCAACACATCCCTTCTGCAAACACTTTCGCGCTTTCAGGCAGCTGATAATTCTTAAAGGCGTATCGCGCTTTTCGCCATGTACCACAATCGTTTCGCCATCTTCGGTTGGGATACGAACGACCTTTTCGTGACAAACTATTTCAGCCTTGTTGCCTGATAACCAATCCATTCCTACCACCACGTCGAAGCTTCCCAACTGGACTGGTAGTAGATCCAAAGCAAACTCACGCTCTCCCAATTCGATCACACAACCTCTGATAACTTCATTGGCTTCTACAATCTTTCCATTAGCCAATTCGATTGAGTAGGGAATATCTAACTTATTAGCGGCTAAACCAAGCATATTCTTAAACTCTAACGACACGAAGCTATAATCGGCGCCAGTATCAAATAAAACGGATGCATAGCGTTGGTTTACAGGGAACGTACCAGTGACAACATTGGGATCCTGGCGCGCTTCCCTTGCTTCGATATGGAACACTCTTCCACGGCCTTGGTTCAACTCTGGGCAGTTCCTCTTAAAGTGCCCGATATCACCACAGTTAAAGCATCCAGGTCTTTGCCCGTTTCCACCTCCATTTCTAGCTTGGTTATTCCTTTGGTTATGATTCACAGCGCCCGCTTGATTCACATTGTTGCCTCGATTCCCATTACCTCCATTGTTTCCTTGTGGGCGATTTCCATTCCCACCCCGGTTGTTATTTCTGTTTCCGAATCCTCCCTGGCCTCCCTGGCCAGCAGTGGCCCAACAAGTGTCCTTCAAGTGGCCCGGCTTTCCACATGCTTCGCATACTTTCACACTACAATGGCCAGAATGGTGGCGTTGGCAGGTATTACACTTGGGCTGGGTGCCCATATATCCTTTTCCTTTCTTTCCACTACCAGCTGTAACCTGAGCTAGCGTGCCTGATCCTCATTTCTTAACCACCACACTGGCGCCCTGCTTGAAGTTCGAGAACTTCCGTTTGTTACCTCCTGATGACTCGACGTGAGTCTCTTTCTTCTTAGGCTCAGCATCATCGAACTTGTTCAGGCGAATAGCCTCCTCTGTGAGAGCCACGCTCAGATCAATTGCCTCAGTAATTGTCGCAGGCTTGGATGAGGTCACCATGCTTATGATTTGAGGAGCTAATCCCCAAATGAAACGTTCAATCCGCTTGAACTCCGGAGTGACCATGTAGGGTACCACATGCGATAAGTCATGGAACCTCTGAACGTATTCTGCGATCTTTGGACCTTCCATTTTCAAATGCCAAAACTCGGTTTCCAATCTTTGGATTTCCGCGCGAGAGCAGTACTTTTTGCGCATAAGTTCCTTCAGTTCGGTCCAGGTTAGCGTGTAGGCAGCAGCTTCACCAAGTGTCTATACTTGCAAATTCCACCAAGAGAGGGCTCCATCCAAGAATAGCCCCGAGATATAGGTGACTTGCTGATCTAGTGCGCATTTGCTCATGCGAAGAACAGATTCAGTTTTCTCAGCCCAACGAACAAAGGCGACAACACCTCCTGTGCCATCAAAGTTGACCGGTTTGCAGTCTAGAAACTGCTTGTAGGTGCACCCTGTACACACATTGTAACATGTGAACAGCATTAGCATCTTTGCTATAGATATCCAATTAGGTCATGGTATGTCTAGATGACTTAGTATTACCATGAGGCGGGTTGTTGTTGTTGCCAGTGTTGCCAGAGTTGCTTCCACTAGTCCCTCCTTGAGAGGCGGCGTATTGTGCGATGGCAGCAGCGATGATTTGCTGGAGTTCTGCCTCATTGGTAGGCATCGGCGTTTGACGTCTCGGCGACATCTTCTAAAAGATGGGTTTACGTCGGTCAGGCCATAATAAAGATCCCATGTTATAATACGTACGCTTTATTATGATAGTAATAGTACATAACATCTCATGTTATAATCATATCAATTACACAACATCCCATGTTATAAAACATAAATAATCAATCAAAACATCACATATGATGAGAATACTGCGATTGCCATATATCGAGACCACATAGTAAGGGTACAGGTACATAGTAGTGTCATACATCATCATCGACTAAGGGCTACATCACCCTAGTCCAAAAACTATATCAAATCAGTGTCAATACATCAAACACATGTCAACAAAAGTCAGAGTCATAATGTAGTCTCCAAAAATGCTGTGCAGTCAAAAGCAATCGCCGTCTTCTCACCAGCGTCCACCCATACGGTACTGAAGAGCTCTACACGGATGGCGGTGGAGGAGGGGGAAAGTGAGTGTAAAACAAGCGACGCAAATGGAGCCAGTCCTCCTCCATGGCTCTCTGGGTACGCAAGAAAGAAGCAACCTGCTGCTCTAGGGCAAAAAGGCGTGCATCATAGTCTGGTGGTAAAGGTCGAGAGGGCTGCAAAGGAGAGTGGGTCTGACCCTGGCACTGACACAGCGGCGGCTGGGCTCTCTCAAGCTCCTGAATGCGCTGCGTGTGTGCCTCGTGCTGGGCGACAAAAGACATCAAAACATCCTCAATGGAATATCCCATATTGAAACGATGGTAAGGGTCGGTCGGTGTCATGGCAGGTGGTGATGACCAGAGAAACGGCTCACTGGTGGGGTCAAAAGGTGCCACATGAAATGGAGAAACAGGGGGAATAGTAGCAGACGGTGGTATAGCAGGGATAGATACTAGTGCATGTCCAAAAGGGTGAGCCGAATAACCCTCTCCAGGTCGCACTGGAGGTGTAAACCGAGGAAATGAAAAGGAGGTATCAATGTGACGGGTATCAGTGATCTGAGGGGGAATAGGTGGGACCTCGTCATCAGCAGGAATCCACCCATGCTGGGCGTACTCATCTCGTGGGTCCACCTGTGCCTCAAAAAGTGCACGATCAAACTGAACTGGCATAGGATCATGGTGAGGTGCAACAAGAGGGTCAACTGGTGCATCAGCAATAAGTGGGGGATCAACATGATCAGCAGCAATGACATGATCGTCCTCCAACAACGGAGCATCCACTGGGTGATCATCAATAGGTGGGCCAGCAATGACAGGCTCAATAGGTATGCCAGCATGAGCAGGGTCATGCTCAAGCACTGGGTCAGGAGAAGGGTCCAGTGGCTGCTCGGGATCATCAAAGGCCATCTCAAAATCAAACTCGGGATCGATGGGATCAACTGGGTCTACTGGGTCGACTGGATCCTCCATAGGCTGATCCATGGGTATAAACTCTATATCCTCATCTGGGTCGAATCCTGGGGGAAAGACAGGATCGGAATCCTCCACATCATCGTGGTCGAAAGCAAAACTAGGAATAGGGGCAACAGAGGATGCCTGGTCGGGATCTGATCCATGTGAGAAGTGCTGCGCACTCTGGGTGTGTGAAGGTGCAGAGGCCACAGACTCGAAAGAGTCTGGGACCGGAGAGTGAGCGGGTGACTCCTCGGCGGGAGCATCTGCGATCATCAAGAGATCACCAGCAGCAAGAAGGGCCTCGCCCTGAACATCCTCCTCTAAGGGCTCATCATCATACAGATCGACGTCGCCATCATCGTCGGCGTCGAGAAGCAAATCGTAAGCAGGATAAACAGCTAAGGGTATGGGAGCAGGGATCTCCACTAACGTTAGGTCCCCGGCCAAAGGGCCATCAGTGAGCTCATCAGCACCATCAGGTAAAGCAAAGGGCTGAAAGTCGTCCTCGTCCGTGCTAGTAACGTCGGATGTGTGGACCTCGTGCTCTGAAGACTCTAGGTCATCTGATACTATAGGTCTAGGTCCTGTGGTGTCCGAATCACCTGTGCCGGACGAGTCCATGGTGTCTGTAACACAAACACAAATATGTACAATCAATCATATAATCAGATAAGCACATTAGTCACCAAGTAAGCAATCAAATAATTCTCCTAGTCCCACTAGCCTCCAGCCTCTCAGACTGGTCTTCCTAGTCCCACTAGCCAAATTCTCCCAGCCTCTCAGATTGCTCTTCCTAGTCCCACTAGCCAAATTCTCCCAGCCTCTCAGACTGCTCTTCCTAGTCCCACTAGCCAAATTCTCCCAGCCTCTCAGACTGCTCTTCCTAGTCCCACTAGCCAACTACCTCGGCCTCCCAGACCGAGCCTCGGCCTCCCAGACCGAGCCTCAGCCTCCCAGACTGAGCCTAAAATAATAAATAAAATATGCTCAACATTTGTTTATAAAAAGTTTTGGATCTGGACTTAAGTGGTATGCAGTGTAAAAATGTTTTCGTGAGAGCCCTAGTGATCATAGTCTAGACTCGAGAAGGAATCCTAGTTCGCTATGATCAGAGCTCTGATACCAAGCTGTCACACCCTGGCTTTGCGGAAGCGTGGTTAATTTGGTGTGACTTCTTAATACCATAGCTTAACCATAACAAAGCTATATGAAATAAAACCATGCAAGATCATCCATTTGATTAAGTTTTAAAAACCAAATACAATAACATTGTCTTAACGGAAACACATCCTAACGACATAAACATTGTTCAACAAACACAACATAACATAAGCATAGTTTAAGGACTGTGACTTGTCCAGGAAAGAGTCACATTCCCTAAACCCGGATGACCTCGTAACTAGTGCAGCGGGAAAACGTGTCATACCGCGCCAGATCCTTTAATTCCCTGAAATACATGTATGTTGAAAAATCAACAATAATGTTGAGCGAGTTCATGTGTAAGTGAGTAAATAAACCTTTGTAAGTATAAAAGTAATCCTGGTATGTACGAAATAAGGGAATTGAGATCACCAATGGTTTGCAAGGCCACTGATATGTGTGAAGTGCAAGTAGGGAGACTCAAACCTAGCGGATTTATGCGTTGGGCACGAAGTCACCCCGAGGTCCGTTTCTAGTTTGGCCTGGGGCTGGGCTCGCTACACCCAGATAGATCTACCGCTCCTGTCCCTCGGTCATACCATGAGGACTAATGGCCACATGTTGCTCCTACCCACTCACATGATCTAAGTAGTAAACCTCCTTACGCTAACCATACCATGTATAAAGTACTTGTAAACAAAGTAACATGTATTTCACCCCCGTAGTTTAGAAAACTGAACACAGTTAAGAGAAAAGGGGGACATGAACTCACAGTGGTGCGTCTCTACCAAGTATACCTCCAAATCAAGCAGTTGTGTGACGACCTACACGTACTCACTCTATTAGACGGACGGCCGTGCCTTAGCTTTAAGGTTTAAGTTTTTGGGAAATAGTTAGACAACTATTTCGTGTTTACATTCTGTATACTTGGTAATCATTTTCCTTCCCAAGGATGGGGGATTTAATACATGTGTGTTCGTATAATTTCAAAATATATTATTAAGTCTCACTTAAAATATATTTTATTTCTAATCCCAAAATATAAATATTCTTCTCAAAAATATTATATTTTAACTCATATGATTTTCCCACAATAATACTTTGTCAAAATGACACGTTCATAAATATTTCTTTAAATTGAGTAAGTTTCGTTTTAACGATCGAGTGCTAATAATAATTACCGGTGTAACTTATATATTTATCGTGAAAGCGCTCGTATTATTTTGGATTCGTTAACATTCGATAATATTATTTTCACCCTAAAAATAATATTTATACACTTCACAAAATAATTGATAAGTGACGTTGTGAAAAATAAATATATTTACTAAATATATATTTATCGCGTTTTATTTTGTGAGATCCCACCTCCGATATTTTGTAAATAAAGTCGTGGCGAAATCTATATTTTGAAAACAAGTCGAAAAGTATTTCTAACACTTATAGTGAAAATAATTCTAAGTGTTAGGTTTTTAGAAAAATTTTGCCAGAGTTTCCTCTGTAACTGGAGGTGGCCACGCTTTCAAGCGTATCATTTTCTTTTATAAATCAAATCAACCATTTTTCTTTTTTAACCAAAACAATATTCAACGCATCAAACTAGTTAATAAACATGTAATTCGCAAGAACCTCATGAACTTGTAGTTTTTCCCAACACTATGATGTAAATCCCAATACTTTTAGCGGATCTTTATATAAAGCAATCCGATTTCGTAAAAAACTCGTTTTTAGGGAAATTCCGTCTTTACAACTTCTCGTCATCTTTTACAAAAATAGTTATTTTGTCGAAACTTTGTGCTACACAAGTGTTTATACACTTGTGTGTTCTAAAAATCATTCGTGTTAGTGTAAGATCCGTCTTTAGAAAACATGATTTCTTTGATACTTGGTTCTTTGAAAATACCGCTTGTAGATCCATAGATCTACTAATTTTAAACACTATTTCACAAACTAAATCGCTTTTACACAAGTTCATGATTCGCGTGTGGTAGAGTTTCATCCTTTAACCCTTGTTACTCTTAAACAAGCTTTATGTCATAATCCTTGATCATGACCAATCCGGGTTAAACGATGATCCGAGCTACCACAACATAGATCGGGTCCAAATAATCACACAAATCAATTACTACAAGATTTACACAACATATGAGCTTTTAACCATCATTACAAGCATTTTTAGTAAACTTTTGTGTGTCATTTTGTATGATTACGAGTTTTAACCGTTACAAATCATATTAACCACTTCAAAATAGTTCGAGAGGGTGATTATCGCAACTTACTACTAGCTCGAGGCTAGGGAAGAAACAAGTCGAAAAATGAGAGGATAAAAGCAATAGAGTGAGGTCCTTCGCCTTCCGATTGCACCAAGCCTCCTTATACGTTATCCTTAACACTTGAATGATCTTGGAATGGCTTGAACTAAACTCGAAAATTTGATGGATGTAGAGGGGTGTTCGGCCGTGAGTAGTAGAGAGGGAGAGAGAGTGTGTGTGTTGTTGAGTTTGTGATGAAAGTGATAATGTGCTAAGACATGAACTTATAGACAAATAAAATGATCATTATCCAAGGGTTCTTATGTCTAATAGATATTAAGCATAAGTGAATAAACTAATCAACAAAGGACAAGAGGTGTCCCCTCTTGGGGACGGTTTGGTTGAGGGGGGGGGGGGGGTCCCTAGTTCAAATCCAACCATCTAGTTAGTTATAGTTGGGTTAAGCTAGGTTAGTTAAGTGATTAACCCGGTTAGTAGTGTGTTGTGCTTTATTGCGGGTGTTAGGGTATTCAGGGACCCTAACTGGCTCAGAAAAAGATAAGTAATGTTATTAACAATATTTTCATGTTCCGGGTATAGTCCGGTTGTTCGGTTGGATAGTAATCCGTTAAAGCGTTAAACAAGCTTTAAGGTGTCGTTATTATTATTTTTAGTGACACAACTTATTCCTCCAAAGTGTCGGGAATATTTTCCTCATGTCTTGGCACTTTACTAGTTAGCCAAATGCTGAATTTTAATTAAAGTGCTGAATTTTGTACTTAGAGTACGTTTTAGGCACATCCAGTCTTTTTAACTTATTCCTAGAGACGCAGTTCTACAACCCTTGTATCCCTACACTCACCACTAGTGTAGTAAAATATTTCTGGCTCATACCGGCCTTAGAGGCAATGTCTGCCTGATGCTGGCTTTATCAGCATGTTCAATAGGTTATCCGTTTATAGTGCTACTGTGCTTTTTGTGCATCATGTTTGTCACTAAGGCTCAGCATGTAAATAATGTAGTGACGGTAAGTAAAGTATGATGCAGGTATATGCATGTATCAGAAATCAAGTAGCAGTTCATCAGTAATTTCAAACAAGCACAGTAATTAAGCAGTAATTAATTATTAGTTAAGTCGTACGGATACCTGGTTTAGTGAGGGTTGTCACATATATGACATATATACATACATATATGAACTTCCAAAAAGTTCACTTTTTATCATATTCACCTTCACATCACAAAACCCTTTTAGAACATTCTTTTATGACAACTTTTTTAACACATGCATGTAATCCATCTTTCAAGAATCAAATCAAATCAATCAAGAATAATTCAAAAAAAATCAAAACACAACTAAATACACCTACTCATACAAATTTTCGGTCTTACATATATACATATACTCACTCATTTTTATTTTGTTTGAAATATTATTCTTTGTTAGTTTCAAGTTTGTGATTTATTCCAAGTTCAAGAGAAACTATTCAACATCTCTATCATCACTAAAAATCAAGAATGTGATTTTGTAAATAAGTTTATACCTTCAAGATTTCTAAGTGGGGTTTTGAAAAAGATGGTGATATGAGGCTTGTTCTTGCTTGGATATTCTTGAAATCACCTCCAAACCTCCTTACAAGCTTGAAATCTCTTTGGAATGCCTTTGAATCTTCATGGAATAGTTTGAAAATTTTGAATGTGGGTGTATAAGGGGTGTTTTGGCTGAGAAATACAAGAGACGGAGAAAGAGTGACCTTTTGATTTTGATTTGATGAAATGGAGTGTTTAGAAGGTTTTAATGATTGAGTTCAAAACACAAGATCTACTTGTCAAACTCTTACATTTTCAAGGTGGGTTGTAACAACCCTCGGTAAAACCGACACCCTCATAATATGTCTGACACTCTAGTATATTTTAGAATGTCCTAGTATGTCTTATATTACACCCCGTACGTGAAAATCAAGCCCGAAATATGTTATAGTATTTAAAATAAATTAAAAACAATGAATATTAAGTTGAGGCGGGCCGCGTAGGATCCCACCCCAACCTTACGCGGGCGGTATGAAGGTGTAGACCGGATTCCTTTGATTTCTTTAGTTAAAGCGGGCCGCGTAAGAATTCTCGATAGTGTACGCGGGCCGCGAGAGACCTACAACGCGGAGACATCCTGAGCTGACACGTGTCGACATCATGGCGGGTCTAGATCATGACCGGGACAAGCTACTGGGTTGACTGGAGTCAACGCGGTCCGCGAAGGCCTTATGCTTTCTTTACGCGGGCTGCGTGAGAGCCGATTTCAGCAACTATAAATAGAACGCATCAGTTTTTGTTTTCCGTCGCTCACAATCTCAATTCTCAATCACAATTTCTGTTGTAGGCTTATAATACACGGGTATTATACCCCTAATTAGCGATGTTCTGCTCCTTTGTAAGTATTATAACCCTAGTTTCGTAATAATTACGCTTCCCGATTGATTTAGGGTTCCGTAACAACTGTCGTGGTTCTGCCCGACGTAGTTGTTGGAATGCCATCTCGGGGAGGGTATCATTAATAATTTCAAAGGGATAAGATACTAATCAATGTACATTTGTATAAATTATAGATTATTCCCAGGAAACCCTTACGCGAAGTCTAAGATAGCAATGTGAGTTTATCCTCTTTTTGTTAACCTTTTTGGTAATGTTTTACCAAACCTTAAATGTTTTACTATGAAATTTAAGCAGTGATTGAGTCTTTGTAGTTCTTCAATTACTACCAGTATGTTGGGGTTTTGTATACAAAATGTACTACACTGTGAGTAGTAAGTCGAGGATGACAATACGTTACCATTGTACAATGAGTTAGCCAATGGGTAATATGACCCACAAGTCAGGGTTGGCAGTACTAAGAGGAGTAATTGTGTAGACATAAACAATGTGATCGCTCTCAATACTGTTCACTGTGACTTTTTATTTAAACTTGATTAAACTGGGATTCACTCACCATTATTTCCAAGTGACAAATGTTTTTAAAACACGTTTCAGGTAACCCAATGTGACAGCCAATTAGTAAAAAGCCAGCTGGAGAGCACTGAATGCTTGGGAAAAATGTGGCTATAAAAGTTACCAAATAAACGATGTTTTAAAATTCAATAAAATAGGGTTTATCCCTATAAATGTATTGTAATAAGAAACTTGGGTTTTACCCATGTGAATATTAATATTAAATGAGGTGGTTTTACTCTGATAAACATTTCCTAACTACGGTACTGATGTAAATTCCGCTGCAATATTAAATAACTGATACCACCGAGAAAAATCTGAGCTCGCGTCCGCCCGTTCCCGGGAATCAGGGATCGGGGGTTGCAATAGAAGGTGGTATTAGAGCCTAGCCACTGGTCTGAGCCAAAGAAGTGTTCTGCTGACACTTGAATTCTATATTTTGTTAGGAAATAAATTATGGAAATACGTGCATAACTGTATTTATTTGTTATGTGTTATTTGACTATTTGATAGTTTACAGTATGAGTGATCAAGGACCCTCAGACATGAGTCGTTAGTTGTCTGAATCACCTAGGAATGAAGGTACCTCTTCACAGCCTGCCCTTTCTGGGTATTCTGATGATCAGGAAGATGGAGTGTTTGCTTTTAAAGCTCAGTCAGAAGAGCCATTCCCTCATAAGAAACGAGGATGGTTCAGTAAAGAAGCTTTTGCTCATAGGAAGAGAATGCGAAAGTTGCCACAGCAAAGAGTTCTAGCAGCCATTAAGCGAAAAACAGATGCCCATACACATGATATGCTTAATAGAAGCTTAGCTAATTTCCATACCCTAGCTACAACTGCTGCTGACCCAAGTCTGGAACAACTAGTAACCCCACAACCCCAAATCCCAGAACAACCCATGGAGATAGAAAACCCGGAAAACCAAGTGGAGATGCATGGCTTTAACCCAGAAGAAATCCCTAGGATACCTGCACCAAATCCCCTAGACCCAAATTACGACCCCTGGTGGGACGATAATAGGGACTTTGTGCAACGTTACCCTATTCATGAAAACCCACCCATACAGAACATAGGAGCCTATCCAGGTATGGACCCTTTAGATCCCTATTACCATGATGAATATATTAGGGAGATCTTAGAAGATCCTTACCGATTTCAGGCACTTTCACCCCCATATCAGGAACCCGCACCCCAGATTCCAAACCCAGTCCGAGAACCTGCACCCCCAATGAGTGCAGAAAACGTCCAAGAACTTAGGACTTTTGGGGAGGAAATTTTAGAAAGCAGTGAGAGAATGCGTCAAGTGTGAGAGCGTCTCGTATGGAAATACGATGAGCGCAATATGGATTTTTGGATAAATCCATATCCGTGAATGTGAGAATGGAGGAAATGGTAGTACTAATAATATAATATGATAAAATAAAAATAAAATAAAATATGTGTGTACGGATGCATATTACAAATAGTGTGATTCTATTTCTGTTGGTATTGTAATTTTTATGTCAGTACTAGTGTGTAATAGATGCATAATAGTATATGAATAGAGTAAGTAGCAATGATCTACCTTTTTTGTTAGATTGGGTGTCATGTGATTAACTATATCAAATATTATCTTGTGACATTAATATGGATAAATGTTTAAAATTCAGATGGCTGACGAAGAAAATCAAGGAAATCTGAATAATGATAACCAGAGTAACATTAACGTGGTTAATGAGAATCCAAGCATCCATAACAACGAAAACCAAATGGATAATAGTGCCGTTCAACACCTAGTAGCACAAGGAATTATAGATGCAATGCCATTTATTCTTCAAACTGTTAAGGATGCTGATAATAAAAGTAAACATATCAGTAAGAGACCAATCAAACCATAAAACATCGTAAACAATGGACCTGTACTTCAAGTGCCCATTCCCAAAAGAAGAAGAACCATGCCTAATGGTTGTTCTTATAAGGAATTCTGGTCTTGTAAACCAATGGAATTCTCGGGCAACGAAGGGGCCATTGCAACCCTACGCTGGATAGAAAAGACTGAGGCAGTCTTAAGGATAAGTAAGTGTGCTGAAGAAGATAAAATATTGTTTGCTTCTAATCTGTTTAAGAATTCAACGCTAGAATGGTGGAACACTATCCTTCAATCAAGAGGAAGTGATAGAACCTATAATATGGAATGGGAAGAATTTAAGAACAAGGTAGAAAGGAAATTCTGCCCACCCAATGAAAAAGAACAGATAGCAAACAAAATCCTAAACCTTAGGATGACTTGTGTGGATAGTAAGGGGTACACTAAGTTATTCTTCGAATATGTTAGGATAGTGCTAACTCTTGCCTCACCAGAACCAGTGTTAATCTCCCGTTATATCTGGGGATTAATCGGAGAGATCAGACACGTAGTCAAGGCAGCTAGACCTCAAACCACAGAAGAAGTTGTAGAACTAGCCAATACCTTGACTGATGAGTTAGTCCGTACCCGAGAAGAGGATCAAAGGAGAAATCTAACCCATAAGTTGACTCAAGAATTTCGTTCTGGAAATTTCAACCGTAGGAACGTAGGTTCTACCTCTGCACCATACTGCAAAGTCTGCAAGAAAAAGTATTCGGGAAAATGCTCCATACTCTGTAATTATTGCAAGATACCAGGACATAAGGAAGAAAATTGCAGGAAGAAATCCAGCAATGGATTATGCTACAACTGCGGGGAAAAAGGTCATATCAGGCCAAACTGTCCAAAACTAACCCGAACTGCAAACAACAAGAATACCAAAAATGCTAGAGCATTTCTTCTGACTGCAGATGAAGCTAAGATGATTCCAGATGTCATAGCTGGTACGTTCTTAGTTAATGATGTCTTTGCTAAAGTATTATTTGACTCTGGTGCAAACCAAAGTTTTATTAATACATCGTTTTGCAAATTTCTAAATCAATCATTAACTAAACTACCACTAGAATGCTTAGTAGAGACAGCTAATGGAGAAACCGTTAGGATTTCTGAAATCTTGCAGGGAGCAAAAAGAGAAATTTTAAATCAGAAATTTATTGCAAACCTATATCCCATGAATCTGACAGGATTTGATGTTGTTTTAGGAATGGATTAGTTAATAGCCAATAAAGCCAGTATTTTATGTGATCAAAAGTTAATTCAAGTAAATTCACCAAAAGGTAAAGCGATCACAATTAAAGGAGATAAACCCTCTAGGTCTACAAAATTCATCTCTGTGATGAAAACTGCAAGTTATATATAAGAAAAGGTTCTATAGTGTATTTGATTTCCATAATCACTAACACTAAAGGAAAGGATTTAAAAGACATTCCAGTAGTGTCTTAGTTTTCAGATGTCTTTCCAGAAGAATTACCAGGACTACCATCAGACAGAGAAGTTGAATTCAGAATCCATCTAATACCAGGAACAGTACCGATTGCCAAAGCACCTTACCGTTTGGCACCTGCAGAAATGCAAGAATTGAAGAAACAATTAGACGGATTGTTGGAGAAAGGATTTATACAACCAAGTTCGTCGCCATGGGGAGCACCGATACTGTTTATTAAAAAGAAAGACGGATCAATACGTATGTGCATTGAATACCGTGAATTAAACAAAGTTACAATTAAGAATCGGTACCCATTACCGAGAATTGATGATTTGTTTGATCAACTGCAAGGAGCTCGATTTTTCCCTAAAATCGATTTAAGGTCAGGATATCATCAATTAAAGGTACAGGAAGAGGACATTCCTAAAACCGCATTAAGAACGAGGTATGGCCATTATGAATTTACTGTCATGCCATTTGGTTTAACCAATGCCCCAGCTGCATTTATGGACATGATGAACCGAATATGTAAGCCATATTTGGATAAATTCATAATTGTATTTATAGATGATATTCTAATTTACTCTAAAAGTAAAGAGGATCATTCAAAACATTTGCACGCACTTTTGAGTTTACTAAGAAAGGAAAAGCTTTATGCTAAGTTTTCAAAGTGAGAATTTTGGTTAGAATAAGTACAATTCCTTGGACACCTAGTCAATCATGAAGGAATTCATGTAGATCCAACAAAAATCGAGGCAATTACTAAATGGAAAACCCCTGAATCACCAACCGAGGTTAGAAGTTTCTTAGGATTGGCCGGGTATTATAGAAAATTTATTCATGATTTTTCTAGAATAGCCATTCCCTTAACTAAGCTGACCTGTAAATCTGTTAAGTTTGAATGGGGATTAAAACAAGAAGAAGCCTTTAGAATCCTTAAGCAAAGATTAACCCATACACCCATATTAGCGTTACCAGAAGGAACTGAAGACTTTGTAGTCTATTGTGATGCTTCTAAATTAGGTTATGGATGTGTATTGATGCAATGCCAAAAGGTTATAGCTTACGCATCCAGACAACTTAAGAATCATGAAGAGAATTATTCAACCCATGATTTAGAATTAGGAGCTATAATCTTCGCTCTTAAGATTTGGAGACATTACCTTTACGGAAGTAAGTTTACTATATTCACTGATCATAAGAGTTTAAGATATATTTTCAAGCAAAAGGAATTGAATATGAGATAAAGACGCTGGATGGAGATGCTTAGTGATTATGATTATGATATCCAGTATCATGAAGGAAAAGCAAATGTAGTGGCAGATGCTTTAAGCCAAAAGTATCACAAGTTAAAGCTGAACAGCAGAAACCCTCAGGATTTGTACAACAATTAGAAATGCCAGTGTGGAAATGGGAATTGATAACAATGGATTTTGTTACTAAATTACCCAAAACAAGGAAAGGTAATAATACAATCTGAGTGATTGTAGATAGGCTAACCAAGTTAGCTCATTTCCTACCAATGAAGGAAACAATTAGTATGGAACAATTCGCTAAATTATATGTAAACGAAATTGTTTCTTTACATGGCATTCCTTTATCAATTGTTTCTGATAGGGATAGTTGATTTACCTCTCATTTTTGGTCAAGTTTCCAAAAGGCAATGGGAACCAAATTAAAACTAAGCACAACTTATCATCCTCAAACAGACGGACAAAGCGAAAGAATAATTCAAACAATGGAAGATATGCTTAGAGCTTGTGTAATCGATTTTGGAGGTAATTGGGACGATCACTTACCTTTAATAGAATTTTCTTATAATAATAGTTATCACACAAATATCAATGCTGCACCATTCGAAGCACTTTATGTGTCACGCCCCGACCACGTGTAACATACAAAACGTGGCGGAAACGTCGGGGAGTGTTGTAACAGAATTAATGTTTCATAACCATGGATACAAAAAGTGTTTCGTTTTATTAAACCTTGAATAATTACATCGTCTGGAAATCTAAATACACAATTTAAACATAGTCTATCATTGTTATTGAGTCGCTAAGGCCTCGTCCAGTCCTATGTGAGCATGCATCTTATCAATCGATATCATTCAACAATACCTGAAACATATGTGAAAACGAGGTCAGCAAAGAAATGCTGGCGAATGCATTAGTTTTGTAGGAGTGTCGAAATCATGGTTAGTTTAGATGTTGCAATACTTTATTAAAAACCTTGTTTTGAAAAGAGTAAAATATTGCAACTTAATTAACCAACTCAAATCAAGCGGGTTACAGTTTATAAAACCTCGTAGCCATGACTCTTAACCCAAAAATCTTTGTTTTAGTACAGCAAATTGTGAAAAGTATGTTATTTGTATAAAATGTTATATGTCAAAATTGAAATGATTCAAATAACGCTACGATATGTAATACCATACAAACACTTATATATAGGAAGTACCAGCGGCGTATCCACCATGCTTGTATCATATTACACACGCCTCGTTACTTAATCACTTACTCAAACCAAACCAACAATGTAAGATGTCTATGTTTAACCAACTTCTAAATGTATTGAAATAATATGTAAAAATGTTTATGTCAAGATGTAAATCATGTAATGTATAACCAATGTCAAAAGTGTTTATGTGTCAAATGTAAACCATGTAATATGTAACCAAAATGATATGTATGGCTAGTGAAATGCATCAACTAAACCATATGCACAAGAACATAGTATTGAAGTAAAACTTGCTTTAAATCAAAGCTATGTTTTGTGTAAATGCATGATCAATGTAAATCATGTAACATGTAACCAAAACCCAATCGTATATCGCTTTGAAGCCAATCGTTTACCCAATCGTTAAAACATCGTGTGAAAACCAATCGTTTACCCAATCGTTAAAACATCGTGTGAAAACCAATCGTTTACCCAAATCGTATAATTCGTTTTAGGTCGTGAAACTACTTAAATGGTCGTCTCGCTAATAACATTCAAACCTTCTTGACTCGCATTAATAAACCCTTACCAAAGGATAGATTAACAACTCGCATTAATAAACCCTTACCAAAGAGTAAATTAACAATTACAGATTCAGTCGCTACCCACAACACCCACACATAACTACGGGTGTAGTAAATAACGGGATTTGTCAGATCCTATGGTACCATAACCTAATACTGGTCGGCTTGATCATTGCTAATGAATGTCATTTGTTATGTAAATACAACCAACAAGTTTGTTCACTTTTTGAAATCGTTATTAGTTTTGTATAAATCGTCTTAATCGTTTTTGAAACCATCGTTATAACATCGAAAACATTTAGCACATATGAGTCACCCCAAAACAATTGAAAGCAGTAAAATAGGGGAATAATGTACTCGCCTGAGAATGCTTAGAGGTCTTGAACAACAACCAAACAAAGCTAGAGGGAGCACGGAATCAGTCGGCAATCTAAAACTATATAAATAAACCAGACTTAAATCGGGAGATCGGATAGGATGAGGCTTGGTAAACCAAATGAGTATTGGAACTCATATGATATGGTTTAACAAGGCCTACATACTACATGAAACCTAACCTAAGTGCTTTCGACCCATCGCAACCCATTAAGGTAGCTTATGCTACTTTAACGCGTCGTGCGCGTGAAACGCGTTCGGACCGTCTAACTAGTCCTATGACAAGTGTTATATGCCTAAACATGTTACATAATCAGTTATATGACAAAGGTTTAGGTTACATATGCTTAATTACCAATTATACATGAAAAGGGTATTCTGATAATTTACCTAAGGCATATAAACTACCTATCATACAACTACTCAAACGATGTGACCATAGGGTATAACCTCGGAAGGTTATTCCCTACCTACTATGGTCACCTAATGTGTTTGGTCGGATCCTAATGATCGACCAAATGGGTCGGGTTCGAGGTATAAGCGATTTATTAGATCGCTTACCCTACGACCCTAGACAACGTGGTAATCAGTAGGCATAGTCCCAAGGGACTATAACCAACGTGATTACACTCACGTTGCGAAGTTCAAACGAACTTCGCATTGACCATAACTGGTCAACGCAGAAAGTCAAACAAAGTTTGACTTTCAGACTCGAAAAGCAATAAAAGAACGAAAGAATACTTACGAAGGGTCCCCGAATGCTAATCTCGATCCAAGAACTCAGGTATGAAACAATGGTTTCAACTTAGAGCTCTCAAATCCAGATTCTTGTGATTTTGAAGCATGGGGGGTGGGGTATTTATAGTAAATGGTCCACCGTTAAGATCGTTTCATGGAAAACGTGCCTTAATCCCACCCGTACAAGTGTCGGGACCTTATGGTGACTAAAATTTGATCCTTATCAGCTGACTAGACAATTGGGATTGTGTGGTGGTGAAACAAACAGCTGCAACCTGCTGTTAAAATCATTGAATCTGCTCAGGAAGTCGGAAGCGGCCCGCGTGAGGATACACTAGGAATTGAGGCGGGCCGCCTGGCCATGTCAGATCAGAACAAAGTTTCAGAAATGACAGTTTCAGTCCCTGCACGTGTTTAAGCCCATTTCCGGCACTTCTAAGGCCCGTAAAGCCAACTTTAAGGCCCTAAAATGATGCCTAAACATTGTGGACATGAAACATGCTCAAAAATATGTCGGATGTTGGTTCGTTTGGTCGTACGAACGCGACGTTCGCTTAATTACGACGGAATGCGCACAAGCGCGAAAAACGATCCAAAATGCGCGACGAATGGATTTTTCTTATGCCAAACACTAAAATAAAATGTTTTAGTGCTTACATAAATTTTTGGATGTCCGGATGTATTCAGAACGTAAGTTATGCGCGAAAATGCAAACTTGTGCACTTTTTGACGCTTTTAGTCCCTGAATGACACAAAAGTTTATTTTAGCACACCGAACCCCTCAAAGCCTATTTCTAAGCTATGTAAAGGATATTTAAGGTGTGTTTAACTTATGGCCATGTTTCGGAATGTCTGTTACAGTTCAAATTGGCATACTTTCGCAGTTTGTCAAATTTAGTCCCTGTAAGCGAATTAACTTGATTTCGTCATACCAAAGCCTTCCAAAACTTATTTCTAAGTTATGTAAAGGTTATTTAAGGTATGTTAAGCCTATGTCACTATTCCGGAGTGTTTGTTGCATTAAACTGGTTATATTTACGCATCGGTGCGCGTATAACCTTCCAGAAAGCGATTTAGAGTTTGGAATTGAACAAAAATTGATATGTGCAAATGATACACATATTTATACAAATCCAAAGTATGAAATACAATATTTCATTGGTTTGGTATTTGTTTGATGGCCGTGAAGGCACAGGTGTTACAGTCTCCCCTACTTTAGGAAATTTCGTCCCGAAATTTATTTAGAGGAAACTTGTGAGAGTGTAAAACATAAAGTTGAAAAGATCAAACAATATTGGTTAGGGTTCTGAACTTCTAGTAACCTTAATAACATTATGCTTGCAATGTAAGAGGGACACCTATGTACAAGTATATGAAGTGTCATTGGTGCGTCCACCGTACCTCCATTACATCGTTCTCATTTTGTTATTGTTGTCACTATCGGTTCTTACACATAATAAACCTTATTGGGTTTCTGTGCACTAAATTTCATAATTATGTACGCGTCCATAATCAGACAATTCCTTGCACAGTTCACACAGTCTATTTTATAATGTGTAGGGGAAAACCAAATGAAAATCCTGTGATGAGTGTGACTAGACCACCATAGAGTCCTTTAAATTAAATCAATAAATGATCTAAATAGACTATCAAGGAGTCTGTTCAGCTACATCACTAGATGTCGTTCTTTAACCAAATTGTGAATCAATCTTTTTGACTAGACCACTAAAGGGTCTCTCATCGAATCATGGAATGGTACTATATAACCCAAGGGTCTTAACTACCAGGTAGAAGCCCATAAGGATTTAAGGTAGTACCTTTTGAATATCCTACTATGAATCCCTCATATGAAAACATGAAAGATTCTATGAGGATTTGAAAATCGGATCACACAAAATCATAGAGGAGAACACATAAACACATATCACATAACCACAAATTTGTTCGTTAATTTGTCTTGTAAATTGCGTACATGCATTTAAAGCACACTAGGAATCCATTCCGTGGATTTCATTTGGTACTTTAAACGTTATCAAGAATCCAACTATAAAGATAGAAAGATTCAAAAAGAAAATTCGATTTCGATTATTAGGAACCGAAATGTTCGAATTAAGGTACATAAGGAATCCAATTAAGGACTCTGATTTGAATGATAATCATCCACAAGGATTTAATTGTGAAGATAAAAAGATCCCATATGAATTTTAGAAGTTGAAGATGTTTTGAAACCTTGCACTGGATGTGCTAATGTCAAAACATGATGTAAAATGCTTATGAAGTTGAGATGCTTGATATGTCAAGGCGACATATGAAGCAGAATTTTGAAGGTTAAGTCAATGTATGAGGAAAATATTTTTGAAAACTATGCATGGGGTTCTTTTAAGAAAAATGTGTTTAACGTTTTTGAAACCTTATATATAATACTTTTTGAAATTCATAAAGTAGGTGTATTAGGTAGATATATTTACAAAAATGTTTTAAAATCATGCGAGATGAAAGTTTGAAATTATGTATAAGGTTTTTGAAAGACATGAATGATGCTTTTCGAAATCATGCACTTGATAAGAAAATGTATTGTGTTAATATTGTCTTCAGACTATATGAAATATTTTGAAATTAGGAAGGTTGGTTTTGATAACATGGCCAATGTTTTTGAAATAACATAGACAATGCTTCTAGAAAAATTGTTTTCAAACTATATGAAATGTTTTGAGATCATGAAGATTGTTTTGAAATACTGGTACTGTGTATGTTGAAAAATCAAAACGTAATGGGTATGAGATTTGAAAATACCCTTAGTTATCTAACCAAGGATTTAAAGGCACAGATGTGCGAAAAGCACGATTACTCATAATGTCACTTAATTTTCTGTACTTTGTTTCTTAGAGTGAAATGAGTACTTAAAATTTTCGAGGGAATCATGAGCGATGATGGCGAAGTTCTGAGAAGCCTTTCGCTTCTTTGACTTCTTAGGGGATCGTTCATCCATGGTCTTTGATTCCTCGATTGGTTTATTGGCTGATGGTGTTGTCGCCTGACTAGGTCCTGCTTGTCTTGGTGACTCTTGAGTGGCTTCATCCTGGAGATGATACATGGCAGTAGCTAATTCAACAGTCTTCAGGACTACTTCGCCTATTCGCTGAGCGAATTTGGCTGCTTGCTCAGATATCTGGGCGTCATCGTGATGAAGAGACATTCTTGAAGAAAAAGAAAGGCATAGGGGGAAACAGGTGAAAGATTATTGGACATTCAAAACAGAATGATAACGCATGAAAATTGCGATCATTTGTTTGTTACCTAAGGCAAACAAATGAGACGGTGACTAATCAAAGTAAATGGGTCAAAAATAATGTATCGCGAAGACATGCTTGCCTATAAGTGAACACTCACCCCAAGAATTCCCAGGTAAGCACAACTGGTCTCGCGTCTGATGAGATGTATACGAAGTGTTTGCCTAGACAGAAAACCCAGAATACAGGCATTCACCCTTCCAGTTTGCACGTGTTCACATTATTTAAAACCCAAAACCTTGACGAAGTTTTGAAAACTCAAAGGGGTTCAAAACCATATAATAGAGAGTTCAAAACCTTACAATAGAGGGTTCAAAACCAAGTAATCAATCATCCTAGAACAGATGATTAGTTTTCAAAGCGGTTTTGAAATTTATGTTCCTTTTGTGGTAGTCGCCTAAGGATAGGTGACGGTATTGTTTTATGACTAAACGCAAGTAAACTCGCGTTAGGGTCCTAAGAAGGTTATAGACTAGGTCAAAGCATTACTAATAACCTAATTCCCTATAACCATTGGCTCTGATACCATCTTTTCTGTCACACCCCGACCACGTGTAACATACAAAACGTGGCGGAAACGTCGGGGAGTGTTGTAACAGAATTAATGTTTCATAACCATGGATACAAAATGTGTTTCGTTTTATTAAACCTTGAATAATTACATCGTCTGGAAATCTAAATACACAATTTAAACATAGTCTATCATTGTTATTGAGTCGCTAAGGCCTCGTCCAGTCCTATGTGAGCATGCATCTTATCAATCGATATCATTCAACAATACCTGAAACATATGTGAAAACGAGGTCAGCAAAGAAATGCTGGCGAATGCATTAGTTTTGTAGGAGTGTCGAAATCATGGCTAGTTTAGATGTTGCAATACTTTATTAAAAACCTTGTTTTGAAAAGAGTATAATATTGCAACTTAATTAACCAACTCAAATCAAGCGGGTTACAGTTTATAAAACCTCGTAGCCATGACTCTTAACCCAAAAATCTTTGTTTTAGTACAGCAAATTGTGAAAAGTATGTTATTTGTATAAAATGTTATATGTCAAAATTGAAATGATTCAAATAACGCTACGATATGTAATACCATACAAACACTTATATATAGGAAGTACCAGCGGCGTATCCACCATGCTTGTATCATATTACACACGCCTCGTTACTTAATCACTTACTCAAACCAAACCAACAATGTAAGATGTCTATGTTTAACCAACTTCCAAATGTATTGAAATAATATGTAAAAATGTTTATGTCAAGATGTAAATCATGTAATGTATAACCAATGTCAAAAGTGTTTATGTGTCAAATGTAAACCATGTAATATGTAACCAAAATGATATGTATGGCTAGTGAAATGCATCAACTAAACCATATGCACAAGAACATAGTATTGAAGTAAAACTTGGTTTAAATCAAAGCTATGTTTTGTGTAAATGCATGATCAATGTAAATCATGTAATATGTAACCAAAACCCAATCGTATATCGCTTTGAAGCCAATCGTTTACCCAATCGTTAAAACATCGTGTGAAAACCAATCGTTTACCCAATCGTTAAAACATCGTGTGAAAACCAATCGTTTACCCAAATCGTATAATTCGTTTTAGGTCGTGAAACTACTTAAATGGTCGTCTCGCTAATAACATTCAAACCTTCTTGACTCGCATTAATAAACCCTTACCAAAGGATAGATTAACAATTCGCATTAATAAACCCTTACCAAAGGATAGATTAACAACTCGCATTAATAAACCCTTACCAAAGGATAGATTAACAACTCGCATTAATAAACCCTTACCAAAGAGTAAATTAACAATTACAGATTCAGTCGCTACCCACAACACCCACACATAACTACGGGTGTAGTAAATAACGGGATTTGTCAGATCCTATGGTACCATAACCTAATACTGGTCGGCTTGATCATTGCTAATGAATGTCATTTGTTATGTAAATACAACCAACAAGTTTGTTCACTTTTTGAAATCGTTATTAGTTTTGTATAAATCGTCTTAATCGTTTTTGAAACCATCGTTATAACATCGAAAACATTTAGCACATATGAGTCACCCCAAAACAATTGAAAGCAGTAAAATAGGGGAATAATGTACTCGCCTGAGAATGCTTAGAGGTCTTGAACAACAACCAAACAAAGCTAGAGGGAGCACGGAATCAGTCGGCAATCTAAAACTATATAAATAAACCAGACTTAAATCGGGAGATCGGATAGGATGAGGCTTGGTAAACCAAATGAGTATTGGAACTCATATGATATGGTTTAACAAGGCCTACATACTACATGAAACCTAACCTAAGTGCTTTCGACCCATCGCAACCCATTAAGGTAGCTTATGCTA
Source organism: Helianthus tuberosus (assembly GCA_030545235.1). Classification (NCBI taxonomy): domain Eukaryota; kingdom Viridiplantae; phylum Streptophyta; class Magnoliopsida; order Asterales; family Asteraceae; genus Helianthus; species Helianthus tuberosus. The sequence goes on from CM060363.1 coordinate 136,420,087, forward strand.
CTTTAACGCGTCGTGCACGTGAAACGCGTTCGGACCGTCTAACTAGTCCTATGACAAGTGTTATATGCCTAAACATGTTACATAATCAGTTATATGACAAAGGTTTAGGTTACATATGCTTAATTACCAATTATACATGAAAAGGGTATTCTGATAATTTACCTAAGGCATATAAACTACCTATCATACAACTACTCAAACGATGTGACCATAGGGTATAACCTCGGAAGGTTATTCCCTACCTACTATGGTCACCTAATGTGTTTGGTCGGATCCTAATGATCGACCAAATGGGTCGGGTTCGAGGTATAAGCGATTTATTAGACCGCTTACCCTACGACCCTAGACAACGTGGTAATCAGTAGGCATAGTCCCAAGGGACTATAACCAACGTGATTACACTCACGTTGCGAAGTTCAAACGAACTTCGCATTGACCATAACTGGTCAACGCAGAAAGTCAAACAAAGTTTGACTTTCAGACTCGAAAAGCAATAAAAGAACGAAAGAATACTTACGAAGGGTCCCCGAATGCTAATCTCGATCCAAGAACTCAGGTATGAAACAATGGTTTCAACTTAGAGCTCTCAAATCCAGATTCTTGTGATTTTGAAGCATGGGGGGTGGGGTATTTATAGTAAAAGGTCCACCGTTAAGATCGTTTCATGGAAAACGTGCCTTAATCCCACCCGTACAAGTGTCGGGACCTTATGGTGACTAAAATTTGATCTTTATCAGCTGACTAGACAATTGGGATTGTGTGGTGGTGAAACAAACAACTGCAACCTGCTGTTAAAATCATTGAATCTGGTCAGGAAGTCGGACGCGGCCCGCGTGAGGATACACCAGGAATTGAGGCGGGCCGCCTGGCCATGTCAGATCAGAACAAAGTTTCAGAAATGACAGTTTCAGTCCCTGCACGTGTTTAAGCCCATTTCTGGCACTTCTAAGGCCCGTAAAGCCAACTTTAAGGCCCTAAAATGATGCCTAAACATTTTGGACATGAAACATGCTCAAAAATATGTCGGATGTTGGTTCGTTTGGTCGTACGAACGCGACGTTCGCTTAATTACGACGGAATGCGCACAAGCGCGAAAAACGATCCAAAATGCGCGACGAATGGATTTTTCTTATGCCAAACACTAAAATAAAATGTTTTAGTGCTTACATAAATTTTTGGATGTCCGGATGTATTCAGAACGTAAGTTATGCGCGAAAATGCAAACTTGTGCACTTTTTGACGCTTTTAGTCCCTGAATGACACAAAAGTTTATTTTAGCACACCGAACCCCTCAAAGCCTATTTCTAAGCTATGTAAAGGATATTTAAGGTGTGTTTAACTTATGTCCATGTTCCGGAATGTCTGTTACAGTTCAAATTGGCATACTTTCGCAGTTTGTCAAATTTAGTCCCTGTAAGCGAATTAACTTGATTTCGTCATACCAAAGCCTTCCAAAACTTATTTCTAAGTTATGTAAAGGTTATTTAAGGTATGTTAAGCCTATGTCACTATTCAGGAGTGTTTGTTGCATTAAACTGGTTATATTTACGCATCGGTGCGCGTATAACCTTCCAGAAAGCGATTTAGAGTTTGGAATTGAACAAAAATTGATATGTGCAAATGATACACATATTTATACAAATCCAAAGTATGAAATACAATATTTCATTGGTTTGGTATTTGTTTGATGGCCGTGAAGGCACAGGTGTTACATTATGGAAGAAAGTGCCGAACCCCAGTCTGTTGGCAGAAATTGGGGAAAAGCAACTATCTGGACCTGAGAAAGTACAAGAAACAACCGACAAGATTATTCAAGTCAAGGAACGACTGAAAGCAGCACGTGATCGACAAAAGAGCTATGCTGATAACCGACGTAAGCCATTGGAGTTTCAAGTAGGAGATAAAGTATTATTAAAAGTCTCTCCTTGGAAAGGAATAGTAAGATTCATAAAAAGAGGAAAGCTACGTCCCAGGCATGTTGGACCTTTTGAGATTATTAGAAGAATAGGACATGTAGCCTATCAGCTACAACTGCCAGAGGAGATGGCAGGAATACATGATGTGTTTCATGTATCTAATCTCAAAAAGTGTTTAGCTGATGAATCACTGATAGTACCTCTTAAGGATATAGAGGTAAATGAACAACTTAAGTTTGTAGAAAGGCCTCTACAGATTGAAGACAGGAAAATCAAGAATCTCAAACATAAGAGACTAGTTCTAGTCAAAGTGAAGTGGGTCTCCAAAAGAGGACCTGAGTACACATGGGAGCTTGAACCTGAAATGCAAAAGAAATATCCGCATTTGTTTCAATAGATCTCGAGGACGAGCTCTAAAAGAAGGTGGGGAGAATGTAACAACCCTCGGTAAAACCGACACCCTCTTAATATGTCTGACACTCTAGTATATTTTAGAATGTCCCAATATGTCTTATATTACACCCCGTACGTGAAAACCAAGCCCAAAATAAGTTATAGTATTTAAAATAAATTAAAAAAAATGAATATTAAGTTGAGGCGGGCCGCGTAGGATCCCACCCAACCTTACGCGGGCGGTATGAAGGTGTAGACCGGATTCCTTTAATTTCTTTAGTTAAAGCGGGCCGCGTAAGAATTCTCGATAGTGTACGCGGGCGGCGAGAGATCTACAACGCGGAGACATCCTGAGCTGACACGTGTCGACATCGTGGCGGGTCTAGATCATGACCGGGACAAGCTACTGGTTTGACTGGAGTCAACGCGGGCCGCGAAGGCCTTATGCTTTCTTTACGCGGGCCGCGTGAGAGTCGATTTCAGAACTATAAATAGAACGCATCAGTTTTTGTTTTCCGTCGCTCGCAATCTCAATTCTCAATCACAATTTCTGTAGTAGGCTTATAATACACGGGTATTATACCCCTAATTAGCGAGGTTCTGCTCCGTTGTAAGTATTATAACCTTAGTTTGATAATAGTTACGCTGCCCGATTGATTTAGGGTTCCGTAACAACTGTCGTGGTTTTGCCTGACGTAGTTGTTGGAATGCCGTCTCGGGGAGGGTATCATTAATAATTTCAAAGGGTTATGATACTAATCAATGTACATTTGTATAAATTATAGATTATTCCCAGGAAACCCTTACGTGAAGTCTAAGATAGCAATGTGAGTTTATCCTCTTTTTGTTAATCTTTTTGGTAATGTTTTACCAAACCTTAAATGTTTTACTATGAAATTTAAGCAGTGATTGAGTCTTTGTAGTTCTTCAATTACTACCAGTATGTTGGGGTTTTGTATACAAAATGTACTACACTGTGAGTAGTAAGTCGAGGATAACAATACGTTACCATTGGACAATGAGTTAGCCAATGGGTAATATGACCCACAAGTCAGGGTTGACAATACTAAGAGGAGTAATTGTGTAGACATAAACAATGTGATCGCTTTCATTACTGTTCACTGTGACTTTTTATTTAAACTTGATTAAACTGGGATTCACTCACCAGTATTTTCGACTGACAAATGTTTTTAAAACACATTTCAGGTAACCCAATGTGACAACCAATTTGTAAAAAGCTAGCTGGAGAGCACTGAAGGCTTGGGAAAAATGTGGCTATAAAAGTTACCAAATAAACGATGTTTTAAAATTCAATAAAATAGGGTTTATCCCTATAAATGTATTGTAATAAGAAACTTGGGTTTTACCCATGTGATCATTAATATTAAATGAGGTGGTTTTACTCTGATAAACATTTCCTAACTACGGTCCTGATGTAAATTCCGCTGCAATATTAAATAACTGATACCACCAAAAAAAATCTGAGCTCGCGTCCGCCCGTTCCCGGGAATCAGGGATCGGGGATTGCGACATGGGTGGCACTTCCCCTAGCCGCCACCTTTACCCTCTCTCTCCTATATAAACACAGAAGATCATATATATACATATACATATGTAAATTGATGTTAAAAACATGTATTTTTACTGGATACCGGGTATTTTATCTAGCGTTTTAATCCAGTTTTAGTGCATTTTAAATTAGTTTTATCATTCTATAAAAATAATCACACAAAATTATTACTGAAATAATTACCAGTTGCCTTGACTGGCTGTGTTGACAGTATTTTGTCTAGTGCACGCAGTATCGCGCGGTACGCGCTTAAACTCAAAAAATAGAGTTTCTTAGCATTTTAATTTATTTTTCCTCACGCATATGATTGAAATTACTATTCTAATAATAACAGACTATTTTTAGGATTTTAACACTGATCGGGTGGTCACCGACGTTCGTTTCGCATTTTAACCGTTACGCGATAAGCGTTTATCTTATCGTTGCCAATATAATTTTTACCAAGGTTTAAATTTACCAACTCATTAAATATCATATATTAGCATCATAATCAGTCAAATACAACCTTTTATCTACTCACAACACGTGTTACAGTTGTACGGTACGGCCTGAAATGCCGGGTGTCACAAAAACTTGCAGCCAACACGGGGCCGTGCTAATCCAACACGGGGCGTGTCAATTCAAAGATTTTCAGAATCTGCGACAGTACAAAAAGTACATTGGCCATGGCCCATGCCGTTGACACACGGGGCCATGTTAGTACAAGAACTGACAAGAAATTGATAAGGAAGAGAGAGAGAGATGACCACGGGGCCGTGCCAGGCGGGCACTGGCCATGGTGAAGCCACTGATTTCAGCTATAAATAGATGTGCTTAGTTCCATTCCAAACCATCCCTTGGCAAACCACTTCTCTCTCACTAGCCACTACTCCACCACCACTACAATACCATCATCCATTTTCTATTATTTAGAGTGTGTGTAGTAGTCTCGGGATCGAAGATTGATAGTAGGAGTCTTTGTCAAACAAAGGCCATACTTTGCTAAACTCTTACATCACTTGGTGAAGACAAATCTTTTATGTATTTTCTTTTATGATTTCCAATCTTTGGAAACTTTTTAATTGGGTATGTATTAATGACTTTAATAACAAGTTTTTTATATTGAAGGCAAATTTATCTAATCATTCTTCATATGTTGTTGATTCACAAATTCATGTCATTATGGTCTATATAAAGCGCGTTAATTTCCTGAAAGGGGGTTAGTAGGGTGGTTGGGTAAATTTTTTGTCTTGTCTAGTGTATAGATCCAACGAGAACCTTGTTCAAGCTTAGTAACACTTCACGAGTCGAAGCGCGCATTACCCACCAAAGGAGAAGTACCAAAAGCTTGAATCCTTTATCTATAAACTGCTATTAAAACTTTAAACCAACCCTGCGAGGACTGTATCCATGCTGACTCAGACCAAAGGGTTGAGGGTGATCGCTGCCGGGAAGGGGCCCCACCACGTTTTGAATTAATAACTTACTTAATTATCTTTCAATAATCCGACCTAGTGGGACTGTATCCTTGCTGACTCAGACCTATAGGTTGAGGGTAGCGTCGCCTTCACAAGAGGGGCCTATTACTATAACTAAGATAATCTCTTAAAATGCCTAAAGTGCGAAATCATCAAAAGGGTACATGAAAGATGAGTCAGAACCAAGTGATTCTTTCTTGTCTATCTATTTTTCTTTATATTTTATTTTTTTCTTTTTAGTTTATCTTTTTATAGTTTTAAAAATCTTTTCTTCAAAGTTTGGTTCGATTAGACGTTGACGATAAGCCGGTATTAAAAGCTCTTGTGTCCTTGGACGACCTCGGTATCTTGCCATCACTATACTACGCCCACGATGGGTGCACTTGCCCTAACATGTGTGTAGAGTGATAGTAAAATATCGTGTTTTATAAATTTAAAACTTGAATCGGCAAGTAAAAAGAGCTAAAAATATATTAAAAAATATAGACACCCGCACGCACGTCAAGGGACTATAGGTGAAAATGAAGCAGGCCACCGGGACTATCCAGGTATTTTTTCACTTAAAAAAAAAAAAAAAAATCTTTATCATTCAAAAACTAAACTAGTTTCCTACCTGTATCGATCCGCACACAAAAAACATACAAATCAATTAAAGGAAACATAGACAAGCTGAAATATAGGAAGAATGTAAAGTACCCTTAGTACACTTTGTTCAATACTAATAAAAGTTCCCCATAAGGGAGGATGGGTCACACAACTTGTAAGCCTACGAGCTTAAGGGGTACACTATCCCAACCAACATGGGTTTCAAAATTGGGTTTGGAAACTCGCGTGGGTGTGGAGAGGAATGAGCCGTTAGGGTGGATCCGAGTTTCAAAATCAAGGGGTAACCACCCCTACCAAAATTGGGTCCTAGCTTATTTTTGGGTTAATTTGAGGCGGTACCTTCCTAATGAACATTTGTGTGGGTTTTTTGGGTTCAAGAGGTAATTGTAAGTGCAATATTAAGCCTGCTACCTGTTGCTATGTAATTCAATTTAAAAGACAAGTATTGGCAGGCTTAAATGTTTGCGTGGATAAGGGCTATACACGCTATAATGTTAGCATGTTTTGACATTAGCAGGTTTAGGATGATAGCGGGTTTACCATCCATAATGACGCTAATATTAGCGTGGTTATGGAAATAACAGGTTTAATGTGAAATGTCTATAAATAGAGTTTAGACATTTTGTTTTGTAATCTTTCAAATTTGTTTTGTGTGTATGTGTAAACTGTGTGTTTAGGACTTAGTGTCCTGAACTGTGTGTCCAGATTAACGGGAAGTAGGTGTGTACTTTTTCGTTAGGTAATCTCTGTTGATTCTATCAATAAAGAGTTTTTCTACTTCTTCTATATCTCTTGTTTATGCTTCCGTCTCAATTAGGAATGATAAATTTGATATGTGTTATCGATCCTATGGGGTCCCGGGGACTCTCCGATGGTATTAGAGCATGGTGCTCAATTCAGAATGGTCTAATCGCATTTTAGATCACCATTGCTCTCTATTAGGTGTTTCTTTCCATCAAACATTTTTAGAGACATGATATTAGATGCGTTTTTTTATTAGATGTAGCTTGTTTGTTGATCCTAGATCAAAAACCAGTTGTTCTGAAGTGTTCTATTAGGTGATTTAGCTTAAATTTGTGTTTAGAATCGTATACAGAAGATTTTGGAGGTTGAAAGAAAATAGGAGGCGATTTGTTGAATTTTAGGTGTTTTTGCAAAGAAAAGGGGGAGTAAAAATCTCTACAAATTTATGTTTCTTTGCAAAATCTTGTGTTCTTGTTTTTGTACAAATGTTTTCGAGGTTTAGTCTAGTGTGTTCGTGATGACACCGATTGTTCGTTGGACAATTAGTTGAAGACTGAACATTTATTATATATGCTGGTTATACTAGTTATGATTAGCATTCTTGGACCTCTTCCAAAGCTTGGTTGCTATGAGGATTCTCGAATTAATTAGGAGGTGCTTACCTTGAGGGAGAGACTTGTAATGAAAGACATCGGATGACTGGTAGAGTCATGAAGATACAAGATCGATTCATGAAAATACGAGACGAAATCAGACACAACTGGTTGAAGACAATAATCAAGTTATGGTAGTTGTACACAATATCAGAGTTTATTTTGATATTAACTGGCCGAACTGAAATTGTCTTGGTGGAAGTTGATTAGTTTAATGTTGAGTACAGGAAGTTCCAGAAGATCAAGTCTTGCAAGAGAAGAGTGAAGACCTTATATTATCAGTCAACGGGGAGTCTATTGATACAAAAATTATTTTGATTGATGATTATCAATGTTGGATAAAATTGACAGCAACAGTTAAGGGGGAGTCTGTAAGTGCAGTATCGAGCCTGGTAACTGTCGCCCTTGCAATTCGGTGTAAAAGACAAGTATAGACGAGCTTAAGTGTTGGCGTGTGTCACACCCCAACCGATGGCGGAAACATCAGAGTGAGACGAACGAGATTGCTCAAAACATCATAATGTACTAAATTGTGACAATAATTAAGGAATCAAAATTTCATTTCATTACTAACTTCAAAGATACAATCGTCTTGAAAACAAAGTACAACAATTTGAAATTTAATATGACTAACATAAAGTAAATACATAAAGTAAAGTTTGGGTGCTTTTCTAGTCCAGCCTAAGTAGATTTTTCGAATATCATCATCAACTTCCTGCAACATGTATTAAATATATGTCAACAAAAAAGGTCGGTGAGCATATGGGTTTGATTTACATAGCAGACGTATAATGTCTCTAATCCAAACATGGCAATCGGTATACTAAGTTACATATCATACTTGCATGTAAAAACTATATGTCAAACCAATGTGTCTACTAGCGTAGTCTTATCATCGAAATGAATAGAACCGTAAAGAATGATTACTTAACAATGACCGCAAAATGGGTGGTGTCATAAACTGGCTCAACAACTTCCACAAGTATTGTCTCCCATAAAAATTATTTTTCAGTAAGAACACAAATCCTACCGGAAGCTAAACCTTCATCTTGGTCCTCATCCATGAACATACACTCACCCCACAACCTAACAATCTTTTTATACCCACCAATAGACCAAGTTGTAGGTCCTTCTAAGTTGGATCTTCCACAAGAATTAAGTGTAATCGAACTATTTAGACATGATGAATGGATCTCTATAGACTTGGCACACAATCACAAACACGAAACAATCAATTAAGTAGAATCATAACACAAGAATTCGAAGATGAACACACACACACACACACATTCTAATTAAATTAACAAAATTGTACAAGTTTTCAACATGACTCTCACAGTTACAAAGTTACGAACTGTATTGCATTTTATAATATTTATAACCACAAGAGAATTAGATTAATAATTCACTACCTAGGAACATTTAGCCTGGCGAAATGTTCCAACATCTCGCTACCATAGCATCTCGTCAATGCTAAGCAATCGCTAAATTATGAGAAATATTTCACCACATAATTAACTTATCCCTTCTTGTATAACATTTCGTTGCATACTTATGTTTATCTTCAATATTCAATGCATTCTATCATTTAATTGCTTCATGATGATTATTTCAAAATCCTACACTCTCCCCATGATTATGGTGTCAAATCATAGTTTAAATTTCCACTTCAATGTATTTTTTAAACAACCAATGTATACACTAGTCTTAACACTTGTTATCACAACCTTTTGATAATCTTGAGCCTTTTTTTTCGTGATGGATATTGCATTTGACTTTTAAATAATACATTCTTGTCTTTTTTAACAAACATCTGTAAATTCATTGGAACCAAAATCAAACTAACTTTCTGACCTGCACACCTAATCACTGCAACTCATCAATTACGATCATAAAACTATCTTTCAAAATTCTTCAAATTATTTGGAGGAACAAGCTTCTGAATAGGAATTTTCTACACATAGTATGTGATCTAGGATATACAGTTGTAGTCCATGGATGCTTTGTCAATGGATCTATGATATCCTTGATGACTTTTCATTTGTCTTTTTGAGAAGATGGAAATTTTCACTACGCTAATTCCAAAGAAATGATCCAAATTTGCTATAATATTATTCTCTTCATTCAATATAGGAAGTCTTGCAAGTGTCCTTAGATTAGTTATATAAGAAGTCTTGTAAGCGTCCTTAGATTAGTTTCAGGAAATCTTTTGAAAAGATGGCAATTCAAAACATATTGAATGAATCCTATCTTCCTCTTGATCATGTACATCCTTTCTCACTATCAAAACACTACTTAAGATATCATGACGATGTCCTTTTTTGTTCGTGGTATTTGAAGATATTTTCCTTATATGTTGTTCTTTGAACCATTCAGGATGTTGTACATTTCCTTCAATAGTCTTTGGTAATAATACTCTTTTAGGATCCGTAAAAGCTTCTACTTCAAGACTTGTGAATGATATATGTTGAGTTAAGGAAAGGTTAGTTGTAACTGGTTGATCTTGAGAAACTTGTGTAGAAGGTGTGTGTTTGAACATATCATTAAAACCTTCAAACACTTTTCCTTCAACATTCACGTATTGAACTTTATCAACTCATCATCTGTATGAAGAAATTCACCCAAAGTACTTTCATCTCTAGCAATATACTCAAAATCAAACATCAATATATCTTCAATCTCCCCTCCTCAAAATCATTCATTTCTTCGTTAGATTCTTTCAGATCAACTAGATTTCTTTATTATCATTTTTTATTCCTCTTGGACTCATTCTATTTGCTTGGCTCCCCTTAACATTGTCTTCATCTGATCTATCTTGATCATCTTTGTCTTGATTTCATCATCTTTTAGCTTAGCTGAGGAGAATTCTTTAATCTTGTCATTTACAAATATTGCCAACTCAGATACAAGTTTCTTTAGTTCTGTAATTTCATTTTTTACACACCTTTTTTTTTGAACGGCAAATTTTGGATCACTGACGGACCACTGGAGTATCATCGTGCCACCAGAGGAACCACCCGATCATATCCATCTCCACTAGGCATAATGCCATACCAATTCAAGAGGAAACCTAATAAACATGGGAAAACCACCCTTGTGGGAATCGAACCCAGGACCTATTGGTCCCAAAGCCTTATCCCACCACCAAGATACCACTAGGCTATAAATCCACCAAAACTTTCAAGACAATAATTTAGTAATCTTTAACTTGCATTTGTTCTTTCACAATCTTTTTATAATCATCAAACTTTGATTCAAGTTTAATGAATGTGACATAATTATATATGACGTTGTGAATCAGAAGGATGTGTTGTCTTTTCCTTTATCTATAGTTGTGTTAAGTCCAGATCTGGTGTAAAAGTAAAACACCTCGTAAAATTTTATGAAGATTAAGATGAAACTAGTGGAGTCTGCTTAGAGCTCCCTGCTGATGGTGCATTCATAGGTTATGATACAGGAGTTTACATAGTAACACTAATTAATTCAGTAGTGAGTGAACCTGCAACTTCCTGATGCATAACAGTCTTTTTTCTCTTTTTCTTTAAAGATTCAAGACCTATATCTGTATCCATGGTATAAGCAAATCTACACATTTTTTTAATATCAAACTAAACCCACTTTTTATTGGTTTTGCTAAGAATATATTTGAAATAGACTTATTTTGGTTAGATTATTTTCAGGACAAAATGAATCCAATTCGAACAAAGGAATCAAAACGGGGCAAAAATCAGAAAAATTGCTAAACTCTGACACACCCCATGTCTCCCAGACATGCCCCGTGTATCGAACTCTGAAGACAACCGTCACCTTCTGAAGACCACCGCTCAAAGCCCAGAAGTTAATATTCGATACACGCCTCGTTTCCTGAAGGCACGCCTCGTCTCTAGCCCGTTAAAAGACAAAAAGATTTTGAGATATTCAAAGATCAAGTGAGACCTAAAAGAGCTGACCACAGCCTTTGTCTCTTAGAGACGCCCCATGTCTGGGCAACTGGCTATCACCAGTTACTAGTAACCAGACACGGCCATGTCTCCTAGACACGCCTCATGTCTGAAACTCCAGCAGCCTATAAATAGAGGCATTTGACATCCATTTTCACTTGCTCAATTCTTCTTTATTCTCCATACCACGCTTCTCTTCTACCCACTATCTCTAATCATTGCAATCATTAAGAAAAAATCAAGAATTATTAGTGTAACTAACCTTTTGATGATTAATATAATCATTTAAATTTAGACGAAAACTATCTCCATAGCCATCCTTGGCTAAGGTTCTTGTAGGTGGTTGGGGAAACATACCCCTTGATGGGGAGTTAACTATAGTGAGTCATGGATTAACAAGATGTGTGTACATTAATGAATTTAGGTAAGGAGGTGTTTATTGAAAGTGATGGAATATTAGTGTCGCCATTAACATGGGTCATTATTCTTTCGACTTAACACTTAAAAACTACCAACAATCCTGTTTCACCGCTAAAGCGGGACATTCATGTTTTCTATGTCTATGTAGAATCAAAACATGCTGATGCCTCGAAAGGGGGTTAAATGTTTTGAATGGGACTTTAGGTTGGTAAGCTCTGGCCAAAGCAAGGCGTTAAGATTAAAGCGCAGAGGACTTAGTTTTTATAAAAGTAACTACCTTTGGGGAATTGACTCCCCACCAAAGGAACTATAGTCGCAAGTAATTTAAACCCTTAAACTATTTTCTTACCTAATACTAAACCACAACGATATATACTTTCTCTGCTGATTAGGAAATATCGTTGTGGTTTGATCCGACTTTGCGTGGCGTTTCCATGTTGATTCAAAGCTATATGGTCGAGTGTGTGAGGGTCCCTAAAAAAGAACTTTGCAACTTTATGCATTAATGCATATAACTTCTCATCTAATAATCGTGCCCTCGTTATCCACGGTAAGTTTTAGTTAACTGTAACACCCCAAAAACGGTTGGTAATTAAATCAAGTTAATTGTGATGAGCGGGTAAAATATCGTTAGTGGTAAAAAAGTTAACCCGGTAAACATTAGGATTTAAATAAATAAACCTCGTGTTAAATAAAAGGTGAATGAATGCTATTAGAAAAGAAAAGTTTATAAAAGGTCCGAGCTATCAGGACTTAAATTAAGTTGGTAGTAGCATTCCCGACCTTAGTAAAGTTGAATTACCATATTCACTTGACAATTGAAATGAAGAGTATAACTAGACATATTAACCTAGCTAACATTGTTGTTTATTAATGAAGATTAATTGACTTATAAACAACAAAACATGGAGGGACTAAATGTGCACATCCTTGAAAGCTAAAAATATAAAAGTTTAAGAAAATAAAAACACACATAAGATTGAAGATTGAAATTGAAGCTAAATCCTTGCATGGTCAAGGGTTTTCAATCATCTAAACCTACAAATCACAAGGTATGTGATGAATTTGTGTATGATGAGTATTATGTTAAGTGGATTTTTGATGATATGATGACATTGATGATGTATGGATGTTCATAATCATCATACTTGCATGTAGGTGTAAGATACTTGAACAAATTAGAGATTCGAGTAAGTGTTCATATAGGTCATGAAATGAGTTTTGATGTTATGATGAAATTGATGTTGTGATAGTGATATGATCATCATGCTTACTAGCTTGAGTGAGAAACTTGAATAGTTTGGATGTTAAGATGAATGTCCAATTATATGATGAAATGGGTTTTTTTTTTTTTGCATACGAGATGAAAACCCCATATCCTAGTATGATAATTTAATGGATTAGCATATGATGATTAAATGTCTTGTTCACTTGATGTTAATAATTGTATAACTTGTCGAATTGAATGAAATAGGGTGAATTTGGTTAAGAAATTAGCTAAAATGATGGCGAAGATATGATGCCACCAAGTGTTAGATAAAATGCCTAAATGAGTTTTATTGAACATTTTAGTGCATATTGGTAGTTTGACTTTTAAAGGTCAAAGTGGCATATAATTGAACCGAATGCAAAATATGGTAGAAATATCCATAAGGGTGATGGTCATGGTATTGACGACGAATGTGTGGCAACCCCCGACCCCTGCCTCGGGAGGCGGGCGGCCGTGGCCTACTCAGAGATGGTGGTATCGGTGTTTATCATTATTTGGCAGTGGAATTTACATCAGGACCGTAGTTAGGAAATATTTTATCAGAGTCAAATACCACATTTTCATATTAGTAAACACATGGGAAATTCCCAAGTTTTCATTACGACATTTTTATAGGGATAAACCCTAATTTATTGAATAAAACATCTTTCTTTATTTAGGTAACTTTTATAGCCAAATTTTCCAAGCCTTCAGTGCTCTCCAGCTGGCTTCTATTTTGGCTTTCACATTTTGTTACCTGAAACGCGTTTTAAAAACATTTGTCAATGGGAAATACTGGTGAGTGAATCCCAATTTAATCAATACAGGTTTTATCATTGTATAGTATTGAGGGCAATCAACAATTACATTTGTTTATTTTTCTACCTTAATTACGACCCACAGTACTGTCGACCCGACTTGTGGTCATGTTACTACACACAATGTAGTAACAAATTTTGTATACAAAACCCCAACATACCGACGATAATTATAGAATTACAAATACTCAATTACTGTTAATTATTATGTAAAAACAATTGAGGTTTTGTAAAAACAGTTTACAGAAAGGTTTACGAAAAGGAGATTACTCACATTGCAACCTTAGGGTTTTCCTATGGCTTCCTGATTATAATCTATAAATTTTAAATAATGCACATGCGTTAGTATAATAACCCAATATTTCCATTAGTTATACCCTCCCCGAGACAGAACTCCAACGACTACGTCGGGCAGAACCTCAACAGCTGTTACGGAGCACTAGTTCAATTGGGCAGCATATCTAATACGTAATCGGGGGTTAAAATACTTACAACGAGGCAGAACTTTGCTATTTTAGTGGGTATAATGCCCGGGTATAACTTCTACACTATAGAATTTGAGAGAGAATTTCGAAATTGAGCGACGGAAACTGAAGGCCGATCGTCTCAATTTATAGGGCCTGATATTGGGTTTGTCGCGGCCCGCGAGGCCAACTAGGGTAGGCCCTAGCTTGGCTGAGTCGATCCTAGCTTCCACACGCTTCACGACATGTGGCACCTTAGGGTGTGGCCTGGTGGTTGATCTGTCGCGCCCCGCGTAACCCGAAGGCAAAGCTTTCGCGGCCCGCCAGCGACACTCAGATTTTGCTTTTATTTTATTTTTGTAAAACTAAAGGTACTTAGGGCCATTTTTCATATACGGGGTGTATGTTAAGGTGTATAGGGACATTATAAATAATTTAGGGATGTCGGAAATATTTTAGGAGGGTTGTTATATCCTCCCCACCTTGTTTTAGAACTCGTCCTCGAGGTCTACTGGAACAGGTGTGGATATTTCCTCTGCATCTCTGATTCAAGTTCCCATGTATATTCTGGTCCTCTCTTAGAATCCCATTTCACTTTGACTAGAACTAATCTCTTGTGTTTGAGATTCTTGACTTTTATGTCTTCAATCTGTAGAGGCTTTTCTACGAACTTAAGCTTTTCATTTATCTCGATATCTTTAAGAGGTACTACTAATGATTCATCGGCTAAACACTTTTTGAGATTACATACATGAAATACATCATGTATTCCTGCCATTTCGTCTGGCAATTGTAGCTGATAAGCTGCTGGTCCTATTCTTCTAATAATCTCAAAAGGTCTAACATACCTGGGGCTTAGCTTTCCTGTTTTGATAAATCTCACCACTCCTTTCCAAGGAGAAACTTTTAATAAGACCTTGTCTCCTACCTGAAATTCCAACGGCTTTCGCCTGTTACCATCATAACTCTTTTGTCGATTGCGTGCGGCTTTCAGTCGTTCCTTGACTTGAATAATCTTTTTTTGTTGTCTCTTGCACTATTTATGTTCTGGATAGTTTCTTTTCTCCGATTTCTGCCCAACAGACTGGGGTTCGGCACTATCGTCCATAAAGTGCTTCAAATGGTGCAGCATTGATACTGGTATGATAGATGTTATTGTAAGAAACTTCTATTAATGGTAGATGATCGTCCCAATTTCCTCCGAAATCAATTACACAAGCTCTAAGCATATCTTCCATTGTCTGAATCGTCCTATCGCTTTGTCAATCCATTTGAGGATGATAAGCGGTGCTTAGGTTTAGCTTGGTTCCCATTGCTTTTCGGAAACTTGTCCAAAAATGAGAAATAAAACGGCTATCTCTATCAGAAACAATAGATAAAGGAATTCCAAATGAAACTATTTCATTTACATATACCTTGGCTAGCTATTCCATACCGAAAGTTTCCTTCATTGATAAGAAATGAGCTGACTTGATTAGCCTGTCTACAATCACCCAGATTATATCGTTACCGTTTCTTGTCTTGGGTAATTTGGTAACAAAGTCCATTGTTATCAATTCCCATTTCCATACAGGCATTTCCAATTGCTGCAACAAACCTGAGGGTTTCTGGTGCTCAGCTTTGACCCGTGAACAGGTTAGACACTTAGCGACATAAGCTGCTATATCCTTTTTCATTCCTATCCACCAGAAATTCTTTCTTAAGTCTTGATACATTTTATCACTTCCAGTATGTATCGTGTATTTAGACTTATGGGCTTCTTCTAATATTCGGTGGCGTAGGTTTCCTAATTTGGGTATCGACATTCTTTTCTTATGGAATCTCCATATTCCATATGATCCTTGTTCTAATTCCTTAATCATTCCTTTTAGTTTTTCAGTATCATCCTTGATTACTGATTCTTATATTTTTCTGATTTGCTCATTTAAATCTATCTCCAGATTTAATTTAAGAGAACGTACTCTTTTTGGCTTTTCATGATACTTTCGACTTAAAGCATCGGCTACTACGTTTTCCTTTCCTACATGATACTAAATATTACAATCATAATCACTGAGAATTTCCATCCAGCGTCTCTGTCTCATATTTAACTCCTTTTGCCCGAAAACATACTTTAAACTCTTATGATCGGTAAAAATGGTAAACTTACTATCGTAATGGTAATGTCTCCAAATTTTCAGGGCAAATATTATGGCGCCTAATTCTAAATCATGGGTTGTATAATTCTCTTCATGATTCTTAAGTTGTCTAGAGGCATAGGCTATAACCTTTTGACGTTGCATCAACACACATCCATAACCTAACTTAGAAGCGTCACAATAGACTACAAAGTCTTCAATTCCTTCTGGTAACGCTAGTATGTGTGCATTGGTTAATCTTTGTATAAGAATTCTAAAGGCTTCTTCTTGTTTTGGTCCCCATTCAAACCTAACAGACTTACAGGTTAGTTTTGTTAAGGGAATGGCTATTCTAGAAAAATCTCGGATAAATCTTCTATAATAACCGGCTAGTCCTAGGAAACTTCTAACTCCCGTTGGTGACTCAGGGATTTTCCATTTAGTAATCGCCTCAATCTTTGTGGGATCCACATGAATTCCTTCATGGTTAACTAAATGTCCAAGAATTTGCACTTCCTTCGGGGCGCGTAGCCCTTGGCTACCTCCTACGCGGGCCGCGACAGCAAGGAGATCAGGCGAACCCCAGAGCCGCCACGTGTTCCAGTCATGTCGTGCCTAGTGGTCGACTCGGAAACCCTAGGGCTGGCCCTAGGGAGCCTCGCGGGCCGTGAAGGCCTTGGCCGGAGTTTACGGGGGCGCGACGAAGCTCAGTTGCAGCCCTATAAATTGAGGGCATCGGCTTCAGTCTACGATTTCTCACACACTTTTCTCTCTCGAAATTTCTAATAGTATAAGTAATTTTCGGGCGAAATACCCCCTAAATATTGAAGTTCTGCACCGTTGTAAGTATTATAACCCCGGTTACATATTAAATACTCTGCCCGATTGATCTAGGGTTCCGTAACGGCTGTCATGGTTCTGCCCGACGTAGTCGTTGGAATGCCATCTCGGGAAGGGTATCATTAATATAAATGTTGGGTTATTATACTAACACGTGTTCCTTTGTGTAAATTATAGATAATCAGCAGGAAACCCCTAAAGAAAACCTAAGACAGCAATGTGAGTAATCTCCTTTTGCAAATTGTTTTTACAAAACCTCACTTAATTAATGATATATTAAACAGTGATTGAGTATTTGTATTCTACAATTATCGTCGGTATGTTGGGGTTTTGTATACAAAATTTGTTACTACCTTGCGAGGAGTAACATGACTACAAGTCGGGTTGACAATACCGTGGGTGGTAATTGAATAGATGGAAACAAATGTAATTGCGCGACCGCCCTCAATACTGTACAATGGTTTTTATAAGTCTTAATTAAATTCTGATTAACTCACCAGTATTTCCCACTGACAAAATATTACTGTACAATGGTTTTTATAAGTCTTAATTAAATTCTGATTAACTCACCAGTATTTCCCACTGACAAAATATTTTTAAACGCGTTTCAGGTAACAAAATGTGAAAGCCAACTAGAAGCCAGCTGGACAGCACTGAAGGCTTAAAAAAGTGGCAATAAAGTTACCTAAAATAAAGAGATGTTTATTAAATAAAATAGGGTGTATCCCTATGAAAATGTGTGTACTTGAAACTTGGGATTTTTCCTATATGTTTAATATTATAAAAGCATGGTATTTTACTCTGACAAAATATTTCCTAACTACGATCCTGATGAAAATTCCGCTGCCAAAATGATAAACAAATGGATACCAACGAAACTGATTCTCGCGGCAGCGCGTTCCCAGGACAGATAGGGGGCGGGGGTTGCGACAGAAGGTGGTATCAGAGCTAAGCCACTAATTCAGCAACGGAAGTATTCTGCTGACACCAAGATATTATTCAAATTGTTAGGAAATTAATTACGAAAATACGTGCATATCTGTATTTTATTGTTGTGTGTTATTTGACTATTTGTTAGTTTACAGTATGAGCGATCAAGGACCATCCGACGCCTATCGTCAGTTATCCAGCTCACCTAGAAGCGAAGGCACCTCTAGACAGCCTGCCCTCTCAGGGTATTCAGCTGACAATGAAGATGGCATATTCGTGTTTAAGGCTCAGTCTGAAGAGCCATTCCCTCCTAAAAAGAGAGGATGGTTCAGTAGGGGAGCACATGAGCGTAGGAAGAGAATGAAAAAGTTACAACACCAGCACGCTTTAGCAGCCATTAAAAGAGAAACAGATGCTCACGCTCAGGACCTACTTAATAGGAGTTTAGCAAACTTCCATGTCACACCCCAACCAATGGCGGAAACATCGGGATGAGACGAAGTGTGAAGATTGCTAGAGACATCATAACGCTATTTGTGACAATATTTAATAAACCGATTTCATTTCATAATTCATTTGTCTACATTACAAGGAAATCAAATAACATCAAGTTCAAGGGAAATACAATACAACATAATCAAAATTGGTACAACGATTAAACCTAAACATCTATATGTGTTTCTAGGCATCAACGCTACTTCGTTTCATAGCATCATCATCCTCAACCTGTAACATGTTTAAAATAAAGTTCAATGCAAAAGAAAAGGCGAGTATACAAGTTTAAGCATAAGTATAAGTATAAAAGTTTAAAAACGAATCCACATGGCAACTTTGTTTATACAAGATCAACCTATCATGGCATGCAATATTTCTAGCCAATCCTCTGTTTACGCAAGAAAATATTGTTAATTCAACATGACCCAAGTTTAAAGGGGGGGGGGGTGCGTTACTCCTATAGCGCTATACATGTCAAATGGAGGCTCGTGAAAGCTAATGACTAAAACATATCACATAAGTATGGTCCACGTAAGCATCAAGTATCATAACATAGTATTCATGTATAAGGATTGTTTTCGTGCATTGTATAAAGAATAAGTTTAAGTGTAGTTTAATAGTTAAACATGTTACACCCCAAAAAGTGGTAAACATAAAAAGGGGGTTGCGAGTATACTCACAATATTGCATATGCATTCCGATTATCCAATGTGACGAAGTTGATGAGGTTAGAAGGTTGAAGGTGTAAGGTGTAAGGGTTAAAGTTCAAGTATGTTTAGAGTCGAGATTCGGTATTTAAAACAACATAAAAATAAGATATGAGAATAACATGTGAAAAATAATCATTTAGTACTTATGATGCTTGCTCTTGACACTAGGAAACTCTAAGGAGTTTAAATGTTTTCATGGAACAAGGTTCCATTAGAATCGTGACAAGTTATCATAGTCTTGGATGATGTTCTACTACTTAGACAAATGAATATGAATTCAACATCAAAGGTTCGAATGTACATAGATATTATTTAGGTTATATAGTATATATTTTTAAGTCCAAATGTTCAAGTATTTCAAGCATGAGGTAGAAGATTACATCTTCATTTAGGTACCTCAAAATGTGCCATAGAAGTCATGTAGGAGGTAGGAAGAACAAGCTTCCATTTAGGCACCTCGTATGCGTTCACAACTACACTTGTTGTAAGAACAAACAAGGAGGGTCATGAACTAAGATTAATACAAGTATGTAAATAATCTAAACTAAGAGAAATCATCAAATCATGTGAGGATTTTATGTTTGGACAACCCAAGTTGTTCCATAATCACTCTACATCAAGAACTAAGCTTGAATATGACTTGTGGGTGAAATACCCTAAACAAAACAGAAAATTATGAGGTTTAATCCTCTGATTTCAAGTGTCTCAACCTTTTTTTTAAGCTTAACCAACCATAAGAGAGGTTGTAAGCATTAGGACATAGGTGTGAGATGTGTTAGACACAAGTTGGATAAGGTTAAACAAGCTTTTAAAGAACTTAAAACAAAACATAAAGTTTTTGGACCATTTCAGGGCAATTCCAGGTCTGATTTCTCCAAGGAGAAGTCAAGGAATCGAACCCCATGATTATCCAAGCAAGTAGGAAGAAGAATCAAGTAATTTGGTTGAGAAATGAGCAAGTTATACTCACTTTAGTGTAAGAGTATGAATCTGTCCGAAAATGCAGATTTGCAACTGATTTAAGAGTGAATTTGTGAGTTGTAGACAGTTGTGAAAGTGTGAAAATGCTTGGAAGAGGTGTGTATTTATAGTTGAAGAGGTTAGAGATGATTGGAGGTGATTAGAGGTGATTAGAAGTGGATTAAAGGTGATTGGGGAGTGTTAGAACTTAGGATTTCGTGCAAAATCGCGTAGATATGCAGCTGTTTGCGTTTTCTGCAGATCTGATGCCCAAGAGGGCCGCGTAAGAGGTCAAGGTAAGTTTACGCGGGCCGCCCGGACTTACTGATCCGTGTTTAAGTTTCAGATATTACAATTTGGCCCCCAAAGTTGTTATTTTTGTGTTTTAGGGCATTTAAGGACTATATTTGCCACAAAAACCTAATTTGAGATAAATTTAAGTATGAGGAGTATAAACCAAGTATAATTATGCGTATGTGGATCGTATGTAAGTGTCGTTTATGATCGAAACACGTTTTATGCATAAGTTTCATGTATTTACAAGTTTAGCACATAGTTTCCAAGAATTAAGAATAAGCATAAATTGTTCCACGAAATTGGATGTATGAGCATATATAAAGTATGTATAACATGTAATTAACAAAATACGAGTTTTATTCATGATCTAAGTCTCAGATTTTACAACGGTTACAAAGAAAGGACGATTACAAGAACACAAGGTTTCCAAAAATAGAAACACGAACAAGACTTGCTATAAAAGGAAAGTACAAATAAGTGGGGCGTTACAGTCTCCCCTCCTTTAGGAAATTTCATCCCGAAATTTATTCAAGAGGAAGGCTTGAAAAAGTTTTGGCAACCAGAAGAGGATTGTTTAAAATTGAGGCTTTGGAGTATGATGCAACAGGGAATAATAGAGGTATAAGGGTGAACGATTGATCGAATAGCATAAATATCTGATAGACAAAAGTAGCGTCAAAGATGAGGTCTCGTCGTGGATAATCTGATATAATGCGCTTGTGAGTTGTTTAAAGTTTGTATCAGGTCTACAAGGTCTGTAAAACACCGAATTTCTCATGGCGCGTTTTACGATAGTTTGGTAATATGGTGAAAACACTTATATATAGGAAGTACCAGCGGCGTATCCACCATGTTTTGACCACCTTACGTCCGTTTCGTATTCGGTGTCATGTTACGTTCCGTGTCTTATCACACACAGTAGTACACTCTATGGTTTTCATGAGCCAATCACTATAATCCCGTGTGCACCCGCGATTATTTTGATCGTCGCATGATCCGCATAGCTTGTACTAGTTGTGTATGAATTAGGGTATACATAATTTAAAATTTAAGAATGTGTACGTGTAAGAATGTAGTATGTAAGCAAGTCCATGCTAAAGTATGTATGGGACCCACGCAAGCGAATCACTCGGATTACGCTCGTGTGTAGGTGCGAATGTATGAGTATGAAATGAAAGTATGTGCATAAGCTTAAGTGTGAATACGCATGTATGTATGAGTATCAACATAAAACGTAAGAGTAGTATAAGTATACGTATAAGCATGAAACGTATGAGTATAAGTAAAAACATGAAATACGTGAGTGTATAAGTATAAGCATGAAATGTATAAGTGTAGGTAAGAGTAATAAAATTTACGTATATAGTGTATGTTGAACATCACGGATTTAAGTGCATGAAAGCATTAAAAGGGTTAAATATGTAAATACGAATGATATAAATGATGTTATCGCGAGATATCGACTAAAATGTGTATGATGATATGCATGTATAGTTGTTTAAAAGAAACGTAGAGTTTATCGTATCGAAATTAGATTGGGCTTGGTTTGTAGGGTAGAATATAGTTTGCATATGTAAAAGGATATAAAGTACTCATTGGTTAAGCATAATGCATTTTGTAATGAATGGAAATGATACGTTTGTTTTAAAAGAGTTTACGAAATCCGAAGATGGTCGGTCTCCAAGAAGTCTTCTTGCCCACGAGTTTTGTAAATTGGTGTAGGAAAAAGGTTTTCAATCCAAAGTAAGTTCGTTTTAT
Source organism: Helianthus tuberosus (assembly GCA_030545235.1). NCBI lineage: Eukaryota > Viridiplantae > Streptophyta > Magnoliopsida > Asterales > Asteraceae > Helianthus > Helianthus tuberosus. The sequence goes on from CM060363.1 coordinate 136,442,425, forward strand.
TAAACAAGAATTTATGAATTTAGGAGGTTCTTGTGAAAACGAGGATCCTTAGAAAAGAATTTTGGCAAAAGGACTTAGTGATTGTTAAAAGTTCTAACAAATGATTTGTTGAGGTTGAAAAGAGTCCTTCGTAAAACGATCATATGATGTCCATAAGATCTTATAGGTGTAAAAGAAGTTTGGTTTGATCCTCCGATTGAGAATGAAAGTCTTTAGTTTGATGATATATATCATGAGTGCGTTTTAGTGATTAAGTCAAATATGGAGTTCATGGGCAAAAGATTCCTTGGACCGATTAAATTGATAGGTAGCATTTCGTAAGGTTTGAAAATTTGTGTAGTAAAACGTTTAAGATATGTTTAAGAATCTCGTGTATATGAGTTAAGTGATAATAGGTTGTAGGATAGAAAGCACGCTTGATAAAACAATGTATTTTGAAATCGTATACGTATGTATTTTGAATAATGATAAATAATTTAAGTAAAAAACATGATCGAGTTTGCATAATAAGATATTTTGAAGAGACGTTTTGGTAACGATCACCTAGGTAAGGGAATCACCCCTAACTCGTTGGTGAGGTCGTTTTAAGAAAAAGGGAGTGGAGTTAATCATCAAGGTAAGGAAATCACTCCTATCTCGATGATATGTCTCCACTTATCATTACAAGGAATATGAATTTAAATTATATGAAATCATACATGTGCATAAGTGTATGAAAAAGATTTAGTATGATGTGTGTGTGAGAAGAAAATATCGAAAGTAAATTTGAATTTGAAAGATTTCATCGTATAAAATAAATAATAGAAACACATGCTTGATTAAAACTTGGATGGTTCCAAAACGGAACTTTTGACTAACCAAAGTGGTCGAAAAGTCTTTCGAATTTGGGGAGTATGCTTTGGCCTAATAGGTGGAATACTCTCGCCGACAAGTCGGTTAACGGTATTTACCCTTCCGGTTACTACATGTCCCAAATCAATTGAAATTTCGAGACTTGGCGGGATTTATGAAAATCAAAGAATGGAACTAGTCGACAAGGTGCGGGCTTCACCCCTAACTTGACGATTTAGTATCCTAAGTGTGGTTGGTACTCGTCGGGTCAAAATTTGATTTCAACACTTTGACGAGGGTCCACTAGAATTCAAAATTTGATTTCTCCATCAAGGTGAGGATTCATTCCTAACTTGGTGGTGAATTTCGCGTAAAAGAAAAAGTAGAAGGATTGAGAGTTATTCACCAAATTGTGGGTTTCACGCCTATTTTGGTGAAGTCGTCTCGTTTGTGTATTGTGAGCGTTTTCGGATTTAGAAATATCGAGTAAAATGCATGAGGGAAGTGTATGTCAAAGGAATACGTAAACAAGTATAAGCACGTAAGAAGGCATATCAAGAATGGTACATAAATAATGAAATGATAAATCAAGTATTAACACATAGAGAGATAGGTCAAGAATAATACGTAAAGAATCGAACAACGAAACAAGTATTAACACATAATAAGACAAGCATTAATGCATAAGAATAACATGTCGAATATTACCCACGAGTGATATACATGTTTAAAAGAGCATAAATAAGAAGCAAATAAAGTATCATGTAGTAGTTCAAGCAAAACATACGAATAAGGCTCTAAAACTATAGACTAGGTAAAAGCATTCCTACTTCTCCTAATTCCCTATAGTTATGGCTCTGAAACCAATCTGTCACACCCCAACCAATGGCGGAAACATCGGGATGAGACGAAGTGTGAAGATTGCTAGAGACATCATAACGCTATTTGTGACAATATTTAATAAACCGATTTCATTTCATAATTCATTTGTCTACATTACAAGGAAATCAAATAACATCAAGTTCAAGGGAAATCAATACAACATAATCAAAATTGGTACAACGATTAAACCTAAACGTCTATATGTGTTTCTAGGCATCAACGCTACTTCGTTTCATAGCATCATCATCCTCAACCTGTAACATGTTTAAAATAAAGTTCAATGCAAAAGCAAAGGCGAGTGTACAAGTTTAAGCATAAGTATAAGTATAAAAGTTTAAAAACGAATCCACATGGCAACTTTGTTTATACAAGATCAACCTATCATGGCATGCAATATTTCTAGCCAATCCTCTGTTTACGCAAGAAAGTTTAGTTAATTCAACATGACCCAAGTTTAAAGGGGGCGATGCGTTACTCCTATAGCGCTATACATGTCAAATGGAGGCTCGTGAAAGCTAATGACTAAAACATATCACATAAGTATGGTCCACGTAAGCATCAAGTATCATAACATAATATTCATGTATAAGGATTGTTTTCGTGCATTGCATAAAGAATAAGTTTAAGTGTAGTTTAATAGTTAAACATGTTACACCCCAAAAAGTGGTAAACATAAAAAGGGGGTTGCGAGTATACTCACAATATTGCATATGCATTCCGATTATCCAATGTGACGAAGTTGATGAGGTTAGAAGGTTGAAGGTGTAAGGGTTAAAGTTCAAGTATGTTTAGAGTCGAGATTCGGTATTTAAAACAACATAAAAATAAGATATGAGAATAACATGTGAAAAATAATCATTTAGTACTTATGATGCTTGCTCTTGACACTAGGAAACTCTAAGGAGTTTAAATGTTTTCATGGAACAAGGTTCCATTAGAATCGTGACAAGTTATCATAGTCTAGGATGATGTTCTACTACTTAGACAAATGAATATGAATTCAACATCAAAGGTTCGAATGTACATAGATATTATTTAGGTTATATAGTATATATTTTTAAGTCCAAATGTTCAAGTATTTCAAGCATGAGGTAGAAGATTACATCTTCATTTAGGTACCTCAAAATGTGCCATAGAAGTCATGTAGGAGGTAGGAAGAATAAGCTTCCATTTAGGCACCTCGTATGCGTTCACCACTACACTTGTTGTAAGAACAAACAAGGAGGGTCATGAACTAAGATTAATACAAGTATGTAAATAATCTAAACTAAGAGAAATCATCAAATCATGTGAGGATTTTATGTTTGGACAACCCAAGTTGTTCCATAATCACTCTACATCAAGAACTAAGCTTGAACATGACTTGTGGGTGAAATACCCTAAACAAAACAGAAAATTATGAGGTTTAATCCTCTGATTTCAAGTGTCTCAACCTTGTTTTTAAGCTTAACCAACCATAAGAGAGGTTGTAAGCATTAGGACATAGGTGTGAGATGTGTTAGACACAAGTTGGATAAGGTTAAACAAGCTTTTGAAGAACTTAAAACAAAACATAAAGTTTTTGGACCATTTCAGGGCAATTCCAGGTCTGATTTCTCCAAGGAGAAGTCAAGGAATCGAACCCCACGATTATCCAAGCAAGTAGGAAGATGAATCAAGTAATTTGGTTGAGAAATGAGCAAGTTATACTCACTTTAGTGTAAGAGTATGAATCTGTCCGAAAATGCAGATTTGCAACTGATTTGAGAGTGAATTTGTGAGTTGTAGAGAGTTGTGAATGTGTAAAAATGCTTGGAAGAGGTGTGTATTTATAGTGGAAGAGGTTAGAGATGATTGGAGGTGATTAGAGGTGGATTAAAGGTGATTGGGGAGTGTTAGAACATAGGATTTCGTGCAAAATCGCGTAGATATGCAGCTGTTTGCATTTTCTGCAGATCTGATAAGAGGTCAAGGTAAGTTTACGCGGGCCGGCCGGACTTACTGATCCGTGTTTAAGTTTCAGATATTACAATTTGCCCCCCCCCCCCCCAAAGTTGTTATTTTTGTGTTTTAGGGCATTTAAGGACTATATTTGCCACAAAAACCTAATTTGAGATAAATTTAAGTATGGGGAGTATAAACCAAGTATAATTATGCGTATGTGGATCGTATGTAAGTGTTGTTTATGATCGAAACACGTTTTATGCATAAGTTTCATGTATTTACAAGTTTAGCACATAGTTTCCAAGAATTACGAATAAGCATAAATTGTTCCACGAAATTGGATGTATGAGCATATATAAAGTATGTATAACATGTAATTAACAAAATACGGGTTTTATTCATGATCTAAGTCTCAGATTTTACAACGGTTACAAAGAAAGGACGATTACAAGAACACAAGGTTTCCAAAAATAGAAACACGAACAAAACTTGCTATAAAAGGAAAGTACAAATAAGTGGGGCGTTACATTCCATATCTTAGCAACCACAGCAGCTGACCCTAACCTTGAGCAACTTGTAGCACCCCAGCCTTTACCATTGTTTCCAAATCAGCCAATGGAAATTGAAAATAACCTAGAAAACCAAATCCCAAAGCATGACTTTGACCCAATGGAGATACCTAGGATACTGATGTGTGTAAAATGCAACATATAAATTACATCAAATCAGACATAAAACTAACCCTTTTTAGTACTAATGTTGGAAAAAGTGTGCTTTTGTCTTCCTTTTGTATTTTCAGGGTTAAATGAGCTTAAAGGAACAAAAGAAGCAAAAATACAGCCAAATATAACACAAATACAAGAAAAGGAATAAACGTGGCATGCCCGACCCCTCGACAGCATCTTCCCAAGCAAAAACAAGACAACAGAAGGCTAAACACACCCCGTGTTCATTGAACACGGGGGCGTGCCCAAGTGTCTGCAGAAAAGACAAAGTGGTAGAAGCTTCTATTTCCCAACACGGGGGCGTGCCCAGCGGGCACGGGGCCGTGGTCAACGCAAAGATTCGCAGAATCTGAGCAAATCTTGATAGTACAGATACGCTTCTGCACACGGGGCCGTGCCCAGCAGACACGGGGCCGTGGTCAACTAATATAGAGAAACTGCATTTAATGTAGAAAGAGAAGAAGGGTGGACACGGGGCCGTACCCAGCGGGTACGGGGCCATGTCCGGGCTTCTGTGCAGGCTATAAATAGGGGTGCTTGGCTCACTTGCAAATCATCCCTTGGCAAACCACATCTCTCACACTTCACCCACCCACCACCACCATCACAACCCACATCCAACACCATCATCCATCATAGAGTGTGTGTAGTAGTCTCGGGATCCAAGATTGATCGTAAGAGTTCTTGACAATCAAAGGCCATGTTTGCCTAAGTCTCTTACATCATTTGGTGAAGACAAGCATTTAGTGTAATACTTTTATTTCTAATCTTTTCGCACTTTTTATTTGGTTATGTATTAATGACTTGGCGTTATTTTACTGTCTATATAAAATAAAAGATTTACACCATTCATATCTCCACGGTCTATATGGAGATATGTTGGCTACCTGGTCGGGGGTTAAGGGAATGGTTTGGTAAACGTCTTGCCTTGTTCAGTGTATATAGATCCTCCAAGGACCTGGGTCAAGCTTAGTAGGACCTCCTTCAATACCCACTGGTATTGGATGATGGGGGTTCGAATTTCTTGATACCCTCTTATGTAAACTACTATTAAAACATTAACCCGGCTACTTAGACTTGTAACCTTGCTGACTCAAACTGCTTAGCCGAGGGTAACGTCACCTTCAAAAGAGGGGCCTACCACATTACGCATTAATAACTTAATTAGTTATTTTTCAATAATCCAACCCCTTAGGATTGTATCCTTGCTGACTCAAACTACTGGGTTGAGGGTAACGTCACATTCAAAAGAGGGGCCTAGTACTATAACTAAGATAATCTTTTAAAAAGTGCAAAAGAGCGGAATTAATCAAAGGTTACACTAAAGGCGAGTCGGATCCAAGTGATTCATCTTGTCCATCTGTTTTATTTTTATTTTCAGCATTTTTAGTTTTCATTTTTATATTTAAACCTTTTTCTAAATTTTTGATTTGATTAGACGTTCAGGATAAACCGGTATTAAAAGCTCTTGTGTACTTGGACGACCTCGGTGTCTTACCAACGCTATACTACGCTCACGATGGGGTGCACTTGCCCATATGTGTGTTTAGTGTCAGTAAAATTTCGTGTTTTATAAATTTAAAACTTGACTAAAGTGTTTGGCGCCGCTGCCAGGACAAAAGGGCGAAAAATATACTTAAATATATATCACACCTAACGCACATCAAGTTTTTGGCGCCACTGCCGGGACACAAGGATTTTAAGAAAGTTAGGAATCAACGGCTTAATCGTTTTTTTTCTTATTTTTCTATTTTTTTAGGATTTTTCTTAACTTCTCAGTTTCTGCAGAGCTCAGCACGGGCCGTGCCTGGTTGGACACGGGTCATGCCCAGCATTATTACTGGTAGTTTTTATTTTTCGAGTTACAGAGAGTTGAGCACGGGGCCGTGTGGGTGCAAAACGGGGCCGTGTCGAGCTCCTCGGTAACAGGGATCCGGAAAGCAATTACTGTATCTCCGACCACGGGCCGTGTTCAGCTGAGCACGGGGCCGTGGTGAAACTTCTGACCAACGTTCTTTTTTGTTTTTATTGCAGGACTTGGAACCCAGGCGCCACATCTGAACTTTCTACGCAGTGTATGAACTCTTGTTCTAGTAGAGACATAAAAAAACCTCTTGACGAACCCGAACGCTTTCTAAGAAAAAGACTTTAAGCTAAAAACCAAGAGAAAGTTTCGGGGGAACCACTTCCAATGGCGGATCAACGTACCTTCATGGATTACCTATGACCCACCGTAGGTAATCTTCGCACCGCTATCAATGCACCAAATGTCGAGGCCAACAACTTCGAACTTCAGCCGCATTTGATACAAATGCTCCAAAACTCCGCAACCTTCCATGGGCATGCGGACGAAGATCCCCATTTACATATTACTAACTTCTTGGAAATATGTGATACTTTTCGGATCAATGGAGCATCAAATGACGCCCTCCGCCTTCGAATGTTTCCATTTTCACTAAAAGACCGAGCTAAGGCTTGGCTTAATACCCTCCCAGTTGGCTCGGTAAACACCTGGGATGAACTAGCCCAAAAGTTTTTATATAAGTATTTCCCTCCTTCTAAAATGGCTAAATTAATGACTGATATTAACACATATTCACAAGAGGACGGGGAATCCTTATATGAAACTTGGGAAAGGTTCAAGGAGCTACTAAGAAAATGCCCTCATCATGGTCTTGCGGTATGGCAACAAGTATCCACTTTCTATAATGGGTTGTTGCCACACACAAGACAAACACTTAACTCTAGCTCCAGGGGACTTTTAGGTAATCGTCGCCCAAATGAAATTTATAATCAAATTGAGGAAATTGCTCAAACCAATTTTCAGTGGAACACCCCCCGAGGAAAAAATTCTATTGCCCCGGGCGCCCATAAGGTTGATGAAAGCACCTCCTTGCAAGCCCCAATCGAGGCCCTTTCTTCAAAAATCAAAAAGTTAGAAATGGCAAAAACGGCCTCGGTTATGGCTTGCGAAGGGTGCGGTGGGCCACATGAAAATTGGAGTTGTATGAAAGAAATGGATAATCAAACAGAATCGGTAAACTACATTGATAATAGACCTAGGCCGTCGGGTCCTCCAACAGGTAGGTACAACCAAGGATGGCGTAACCATCCTAACCTTGGTTGGAGGGAACCCGACAATAGTAGTAACTAACAAAATCTAAACTAACAAACAAACTTTCAACAACCAAGAAACGAGTCACAAAATTTCTCTCAACAACAACAAGGGGGACGGGAGAGGCTTGAAGATACCGTATCTCGCCTCATCTCCGACACCGAAAAGAAAAACTCGGATCGATTTCAACAACTGGAATCGAACTTTAGAAATCAACAAGCTAGTATTCAAAACATTGAAAAAAAAAATCAACTAGCTCAAAATTTCTCCGAGAGACCACAGGGCGCGTTACCAAGCAATACCGAAACCAAGCCAAAGGCGCAAGTGCATCTCATCACATTGAGAAACCGTACCGTGGGGTCCGAGGAGGCTCCGTTACCTCCAACTGAAAAGAGCCGATCTAGCCAAACCACAACTCCACCGGCACCCCAACAAGCGACGGCTCCTCCACCAAATCAAGAGCCCACCAAGAATCCTCCGGTACCATACCCCGGTTGGTTAATTCGCTAAAAGACCGATGAGCAATTCTCAAAGTTTGTAAATTTACTAAAACAATTGCATATTAATATTCCATTTGTTGAAGTCCTGACCCAGATGCCTAAATATTCAAAATTTATGAGGGACTTCGTCACTCACAAAAGGAAAATTGAATCATTGCAATTAGTTAATTTAAGAGAAGAATTCTCCGCTTTGCTACTCAACAAACTCCCGCAAAAGAAGAACGATCCCGGAAGCTTCACCATCCCTTGTTCAATTGGGGAATCTCCCATTCGCAATGCACTAGCCGACCTCAGGGCTAGTATCAACCTCATGCCCGCATCAATGTTTGACCGACTCGGCCTAGGGAAAACAAGCCCTACAAAAGTGAGTATACAACTCGCCGATAGGTCCGTGAAATACCCACAAGGTGTCGCTGAAAATCTATTAGTTAAAGTCGGAGAATTTGTCTTCCCAACCGACTTTGTCATATTAGATATGGAGGAAGATACCGAAGTACCACTCATCTTAGGGAGGCCATTTCTAGCTATGGCCCACGCAGTGGTAGACATGAATGGTGGGGCACTAACATTGAGGGTTAGGGACAAGGAAATGAAGTTCGGAGTTGGTAAGAGAGTAGAAGACGATGACCCGGTCAATTACATGAAAGTCATAGACTCAAGTTTGGATGATGCTCTCCGACGGTGCAACATGGGATGCAAAACATCCCACTTGGGTAACATATGACTGGCTTTGGGTCTAGCCAAGGACCCTTATAAACGTGGCGCACCAAGGAGGCATTCCGTGGAACTATCCTTAGTTTAGTTTAGATTAATTTTTATGCTTTCTACTTTAGTTTTAATTTTCAGGAATAAAACACACTCGGGATGGTGAAGGATACTAAGCAAGTTCGGCACGGGCCGTGCCCAGCCAACATGGCCCCGTGCTGAAAGGTCTGCAGAAAATCGCCCAGTTGAGGTAATTGGACAAGGGGCGTGTTCACTGAACACGCCCCTGTGCCCAAGCTTCTGTTACTTTCTGATGATTTTTGTTACTGGCAATCTGAACACGAGGTCGTGCCCGGACACCACGGCCCGTGTCCAGATGCCCAGTAACATAAAATTATGTTTTTAACACACCTTTTACACATTCAATCAACCTAAAAACTTATTTTTGGGACATATTGAGGACAATGTGTAATTTAAGTGTGGGGGGGGGGGGGATGCTAAAACCTTGAATTTTGCAAGTCCTAATTACAAGCCTTACACAAAACACTATTCGAACCGCTAAACACCCCAAATGTTTTCAAAAATTTCTCATTTTTTTTTACTTGTCTTGGTTTAGTTTGGGAATAACAAGTTCTAAAAAGGTTAGATTTTTATAAATTTACAACCGATAGCGTCGTGATAAAAAAGGAACCAACATAAGAAAATTATGAAACGGCATGACAAATCTAGTTAAAATTTGATTATATATACTTGATCACATTAAAACTCCATTCCCACAAAAAGTGAGTTTTGAGCCTTTATTGAACATACAAATACACATCTTAAAACTAAATGCTCATTTTTCGTTTCTTGTGTGAATAGCCGCTTGGTTTCTTACAACTCTAGAACTTGCCATGACGATACATTCCCGGTCCTTACCAATTTAAACCCAAGTAAGTAAATGATGGAGGCATTAGGACTAACCCTTTTTCTTTCAACACCATTATTTTTTTTTACCACCTACCCAAAATCCTCCTAGTTAACCCATTTGAGCCTAAACCTTTTCATTTCTTTACCCAAAACAAACATCCTTTACCACCAAAACCTTTTTTTCATTTTAAACCCTTTATTTTAGTAACAAAGCTGGGTTTTCTTGTGACTTCCTTATAAAAAAAAATAGAGAAGAAAAGAAAAATGAAGTTAGCAATAAAGAAACAAGCTCATTAAAAGAAAGCTTGTTTGAAAAATGCTTCATTAGAATAAAAAGTCACAAAAACAAAATGTTTTACGAAAACCGACGCTTTTTACGCCTTTTCGCCCTTTCCTACTAACCACTAACCCAAAACCACATACCTTTAACCTAAGCCTAACCCTTCCCCAAAAGTCCTCTTGATATTTACAAAGGTGTATAGTTAAAAAGGAGGAGGATTGTTTGCTTGGCAAGCATATGGTAGAAGTAAGTTCCATGCCGCTCTTGAGTGTTTCACAAAAATACATCTTCGGCCGAGTGATGAGTGATCTCCCGTGAGGTATGTGAACTTGTATATAAATAGAATTTTAATAGGCATGTTATGCCCAAATAAGCAATTTATCTTATGAAATGTTCTAAAAAAATCATAACGAATAGGATTGTAAATAACATAAAAATAAAACCTAATAAAGAATCTTGGAATCCTGACACTCTATGACAAGCCTAAAACCTTCTCTTCTACCCATTCCATTTGGGTGTGTAAGCCACAAAATAAAGAGTTTTGCTTGAGGATAAGCAAAGATTCAAGTGTGGGGGCATTTGATGTGTGTAAAATGCAACATATAAATTACATCAAATGAGGCATAAAACTAACCCCTTTTTAGTACTAATGTTGGAAAAAGTGTGCTTTTGTCTTCCTTTTGTATTTTCAGGGTTAAATGAGCTTAAAGGAATAAAAGAAGCAAAAATACAGCCAAATCTAACATAAATACAAGAAAAGGAATAAACGTGGCACGTCCGACCCCTCGACAGCATCTTCCCAAGCAAAAACAAGACAACAGAAGGCTGAACACGCCCCGTGTTCATTGAACATGGGGGCGTGCCCAAGTGTCTGCAGAAAAGACAAAGTGGTAGAAGCTTCTATTTCCCAACACGGGGGCGTGCCCAGCGGGCACGGGGCCGTGGTCAACGCAAAGATTCGCAGAATCTGAGAAAATCTTGATAGTACAAATACGCTCCTGCACACGGGGCCGTGCCGAGCAGACACGGGGGCGTGGTCAACTAATACAGATAGACTGCATTTAATGAAGAAAGAGAAGAAGGGTGGACACGGGGCCGTGCCCAGCGGGCACGGGGCCGTGTCCGGGCTTCTGTGCAGGCTATAAATAAGGGTGCCTGGCTCACTTGCAAATCATCCCTTGGCAAACCACCTCTTTCACACTTCACCCACCCACCACCACCATCACAACCCACATCCAGCACCATCATCCATCATCCATCATAGAGTGTGTGTAGTAGTCTCGGGAGCCAAGATTGATCGTAAGAGTTCTTGATAATCAATGGCCACGTTTGCCTAAGTCTCTTACATCACTTGGTGAAGACAAGCATTTAGTGTAATACTTTTTATTTTTAATCTTTTCGCACTTTTTATTTGGTTATGTATTAATGACATTAATAACTAGTTTCTTATGTTGAAGGTGAAACTTCCTTATCATTTGTTCATGTCGTCTTGGCGTTATTTTACTGTCTATATAAAATAAAAGATTTACACCATTCATATCTCCACGGTCTATATGGAGATTTGGTGGCTACCTGGTCGGGGGTTAAGGGAATGGTTTGGTAAGTGTCTTGCCTTGTTCAGTGTATAGAGCCTGCAAGGACCTGGGTCAAGCTTAGTAGGACCTCCTTCAATACCCACTGGTATTGGATGGTGGGGGTTCGAATTTCTTGATCCCCTCATATGTAAACTACTATTAAAACATTAACCCGACTACTTAGGATTGTATCCTTGCTGACTCAAACTACTTAGCTGAGGGTAACGTCACCTTCAAAAGAGGGGCCTACCACATTACGCATTAATAACTTAATTAATTATCTTTCAATAATCCAACCCTTTAGGATTGTATCCTTGTTGACTCAAACTACTGGGTTGAGGGTAACGTCACCTTCAAAAGAGGGGCCTACTACTATAACTAAGATAATCTCTTAAAAAGTGCAAAAGTGCGGAATTAATCAAAGGCTACACTAAAGGCGAGTCGGATCCAAGTGATTCATCTTGTCTATCTGTTTTATTTTTATTTTCAGCATTTTTAGTTTTCATTTTCATATTTAAACCTTTTTCTAAATTTTTGATTTGATTAGACGTTGAGGATAAACCGATATTAAAAGCTCTTGTGTCCTTGGACGACCTCGGTATCTTACCAACGCTATACTACGCTCACGATGGGTGCACTTGTCCATATGTGTGTTTAGTGTTAGTAAAATGTCATGTTTTATAAATTTAAAACTTGACTAAAGTGTTAAAACAGGGCAAAAAGTATACTTAAATATATATCACACCTAACGCACATCAATACCAGCACCCAATCCCTTAGTCCCAGACTACGACCCGTGGTTAGATGACCATAGGGATTACCAGCAACACTTCCCAATACCATAAGACATACCTATGTCAAACCTAGCAGCTTACCCAGGTTTGGACCCTCTAGATAATGACCCATACATCAGGGAAATACTAGAGAATCCTTACCCTTACCAGGAACCCATGCCCCAGTTCCCAAACCCAGTACCAGAGCCTACACCCCCAATGAGTGCAGAGAATGTGCAAGAGCTCCGAACTTTCGAAGAAGAAATTTTAGAAAGTAGCGAGAGGATGAGGCAGGTAGGAGAACGACTCGTGTGGAAGTACGACGAGGGTAATATGGAGTTCTGGATGAACCCATATCAGTGAAAGTAATGATGGAAATAGTAATAATAATATATAATATGTGTGTATGGTTGAAAAAAAATCTATCGTAGTATAGACCACCTTGTGGTTAGTGATGCCTAATAATATTGTAACTTTAGATTTCAGTTTTAGTTTGTATTAGATGCATATTATATAAGAAAGAGTAAGTCGCAATGCTTGACATTTTTTATCAATATGTGTGTTATGTGATTGATTGTATTAAGATAATATCCTATGATATTAATATGTGGTAAATGTTTAAAATTCAGATTACCGACCAAGTGAATCAAGAGAACCCGGCTAATAACCAGGAAAACCAGAATGATAATAACCAGAATAACAACAACCTGAATAATTATAATCCGAACAACAATAACAATGGAAACCAAGTGGATAACAGTGCCATCCAACACATAGTGGCACAAGGAATAATAGATGCGATGCCATATATTATTCAAACAGTTTGGGAAGCTGATAATAAAAGTAACCGTCATAGTAAACGACCCACCGAACCAGAAAACAGCGTGAACAATGGACCTATAATTCAAGCGCCCATTCCCAAAAAAGAAGAACCAAGCCTTATGGTTGTTCTTATAAAGAATTCTGGTCTTGTAAACCAATGGAATTCTCGGGCAATGAAGGGGCCATTGCAGCTCTACGCTGGTTAGAAAAGACTGAGGCAGTCCTAAAAATAAGCAAGTGTGTGGAAGAGGATAAGATAATGTTTGCTTCCAATTTATTTAAGAACTCAGCTTTAGAATGGTGGAACACTATCCTCCAATCTAGGGGAAGTGATAGGATTTACAATATGGAATGGGAGGAATTTAAAAATATGATAGAAAGGAAATTATGCCCTCCCAATGAAAAGGAACATATAGCAAATAAATTCCTAAACCTTAGAATGACTGGAATGGATAGTAAGGGATACACTACGTTATTCTTTAAATATGCTTGAATAGTACCGACCCTTGCATCCCCTGAACCAGTATTAATCTCCCGTTACATCTGGGGATTAATTAGTGAGATTAGGCATGTAGTCAAGGCAGCTAGACCTCAAACTATAGAAGAAGCTGTAGAACTAGCAAACACCTTGACTGATGAATTAGTACGTACACGAAAAGAAGACCAGAGGAGAAACCTAGCCCAGAAACTTACTCAAGAATTTCGTTATGGAAATTCCAACCGTGGAAGGAATGTAGGTTCTACCTCTGCACCCTACTGCAAGGCCTGCAAAAAAAGCATTCTGGAAAATGCTCCACTTACTGCAATTTCTTCAAGATACCAGGACACAAGTAAGAAGATTGTAAGAGGAAACCGAATAATGGAATGTGATTCAATTGTGGAGAAAAATGTCACATCAAGCCGAACTGTCCAAAGTTAGCTCCAGCTGTAAACAACAAGACTACTAAAAATGCTAGAGCATTTGTTCTGACTGCAGACGAAGCAAAGATGATCCCGGATGTTATTGCCGGTACGTTTTTAGTTAATGATGTTTTTGCTAAAGTATTATTTGACTCTGGTGCAAACCAAAGTTTTATTAATACTTCCTTTTGCAAACTTCTCAATCAATCATTAACTAAACTCCCACAAGAATGTCTAGTAGAAACAGCAAATGGGGAAACCATTAAGAATTGAATTTTTAAACCACAAATTTATTGCAAACCTTTATCCAATGAATCTGGAAGGATTTGATGTTGTATTAGGAATGAATTGGTTAGTAGCCAATAAAGCCAGTATTTTATGTGATCAAAAGTCAATCCAAGTAAATTCACCAAGAGGTGAAAAGATCAAAATTAAAGGAGATAAGCCCTCTAGATCCACAAAATTCATCTCTATGATGAAGACATCAAGTTATATAAGAAAAGGATCATTAGTGTATTTGATTTCCATAATCACTAACCCTAAAGGAAAAGAATTGAAAGATATTCCTGTAGTATGTCAATTTCCAGATGTATTTCCAGAAGAATTACCAGGATTACCGCCAGATAGGGAAGTTGAATTCAAAATCCACTTGTTACCAGGAACAACACCAATTACCAAAGCACCTTATCGTTTGGCACCCGCAGAAATGTAGGAACTGAAGAAGCAGGTAGACGAATTATTGGAAAAAGGATTAATACAGCCAAGTTCATCACCAAGGGGAGCGCCAATCCTATTCGTCAAAAAGAAGGACAGATCGATGCGTATGTGCATTGACTACCATGAATTGAACAAAGTCACGATTAAGAATCGATATCCAGTACCGAGAATCGATGATCTGTTTGATCAATTGCAAGGAGCTCGATTTTTCTCTAAAATCGATTTAGGATCAGGATATCATCAACTAAAATTACAGGAAGAGGACATTCCTAAGACCGCATTCAAAACAAGGTATGGCCATTATGAATTTACTGTCATGCCATTTGGTTTAACCAATGCCCAGCTGCATTTATGGACATGATGAACCGAATATGTAAGCCATATTTGGATAAATTCATAATTGTCTTTATAGATGATATTCTCATTTATTCTAAAAGCAAAGAGGAACATGCAGAGCATCTGCACGCACTTCTAAGTTTATTAAAGAAAGAAAAGCTTTATGCTAAATTTTCGAAGTGTGAATTTTGGTTAGAACAGGTACAGCTTCTTGGACATTTAGTCAATCATGAAGGAATTCATGTAGATCCCAACAAGATTGAGGCAATTACTAAATGAAAAACCCCTGAATCACCAACTGAGGTTAGAAGTTTCTTAGGACTGGCCGGTTATTATAGAAGATTTATTCGAGATTTTTCTAGAATATCCATTCCCTTAACTAAGTTAACCTGTAAATCCATTAAGTTTGAATGGGGATCAAAACAAGAACAAGCCTTTAGAATTCTTATGCAACGATTAACTAATGCACCCATATTAGGATTACCAGAAGGAACTGAAGACTTTGTAGTCTATTGTGATGCTTCTAAGTTAGGTTATGGATGTGTGTTAATGCAACGCCAAAAGGTTATAGCTTACGCATCTAGGCAACTTAAGAATCATGAAGAAAATTATTCAACCCATGATTTAGAATTTGGAGCTACAATTTTTGCCCTGAAAATTTGGAGACATTACCTTTACGGTAGTAAGTTTACCATTTTTACAGATCATAAGAGTTTAAGATATGTTTTCGGGCAAAAGGAGTTGAATATGAGACAAAGACGTTGGATAGAGATAGTTAGTGATTATGATTGTAATATCCAGTATCATGCAGGAAAAGCAAATGTAGTTGCTTGTGACAACTGGCACCAAACCGGTAATTTCCGTACACTTTAATTATTATTTAAATGACTGCAATTATGTGCTTAAATGTCAACACTGATTGATTACATGATATACAAGTGAATTCATGCACGTTTTATACTACAAAAACTTCCTTATACATTAATGAACTGCGTTGCGTCGGAAATGCTAGTAAACTCACCAGTAAGACACATTGTGTCAACAAATCTGCAGAAAGCAGTTAGACAATAGAATTGGAGCCTAGGTGTAGGTCCAACAACAAGAATACATTAAAACCCAAGAGAACATACAAGGGTTTATATATAGACCATCCGGAAGCTAAAATACGCACTAAAAAGCACCCGAAACGCACTTTAAGTGCAGAATTTTATTAAATTCAGCTCAAATCAGCTTTTAAACATATAAAATCATGCAGAATTTACGTTTCATTATCCAGAATACTTCCCCAAGTGTTGGGAATTAATAGGGTTACAAAAAGATACTTGAAGGACACTAAACGGTGCAATTTAGCACTTTAGCGAACCGGTATCTAACCGAACAACCGGACACTACCCGAAACATCAGAATTTTATTAGAACCATTCTTTTAACATTACCAAACTAGTTATGGTCCCCAAACATCATAACACACAATATAACAACTAGTAACCATAGAACCTAACTAATACTTGAACCATAACTAGCTAAACTAATTACTAGTTACAACCTACACCTATACCCCCCCCCCCCACCTATTGGGACGGTCCAAAGAGGGACCAACCTTGTGATTTCTTTTGTTAAAATAATGGATCTTGTCTCCCCTTTATTGACATATTACAGAATGGATATTAAGGAGTTAGTAGTTTATTAGATGGATTTGAAGATCTTAACCTCATAACTTCACATAACACTTCAACACACCATCTCCTTCTCCTTCCTCTCCCTACCTACGGCTTCAACCACACACCCACACACCTTCATTTTCAATCCATATCCATCCATTCTAAGGTGATATTAAGGAGTAAGAAGGCATATGAGGAAGCTAGGAGCTTGTAGAAGTTGAAAGACCTCTCTTATTTGCTTTTATCCACTCCATTTGTCCTCTTGATCATCCCTAGCCTTGAGCTAGTGGTAAGAACTTTAATCTCTTCATTTTTCATCTTATTTAGGTGGTTAAATAATGATACATGATGTTAATCTTGAATAACACTAAGAATCACAAGAAAAGAACTTGAACATAAGCTTTAAATATGAAGAGATCATGTTGTTTAGTGTTGATATACTTGTTGATAGATGATTATTTGTAGAAATGATGTTGATCATTATGTAGTCTTGCTAGATCATGATTAAAAACATAATCTAGCAAGGTGAGGGGATGAACATGTTAAAGGTTATGAATCATCCTCACAAAAATCATGAACTTGAATAAATATGAAGTTTCTTGTAAAATGATGAACAAGTAAGTTTAAAGTCTTGTAAATCCAAATATTTCAAGTATGATTTACCAAGAAACCAAGTTAAAAACACAAGTTTCACTAAATCTTGGTTCTTACATAAATAAACATCATTTTTAGTGGTTGACCAAGTAAAGAAACACATGTGTAACAAGAAAAATACATGAAGAAATATTTTTAGAAAACATGAACATAAGTTGTAAAGAATCATATTCTTTAAAAATTGAATTTTTAAAGAAGCAACCACACTTTAAAGGGTAACAATACTTACTAAATGCACTAGTAAGTTACTACGCATTTTTATAAATTATCAAGTTCATGAAATAGAGAAATTGATGTATATTGTTGATGATTGTTGTTGAAATTGAGGGATGCTGATTTAAAAGAAAATAAACACATGTTTTGAAAACATGGGAAACC
Source organism: Helianthus tuberosus (assembly GCA_030545235.1). NCBI lineage: Eukaryota > Viridiplantae > Streptophyta > Magnoliopsida > Asterales > Asteraceae > Helianthus > Helianthus tuberosus. The sequence goes on from CM060363.1 coordinate 136,460,109, forward strand.
TCCATTTTTATGGGAAACTCTGTCAAAATTTCTATAAATTTTGACACTTAGAAAAATATAAGTTTTTGAGAAACTTATCCCCTAAAAATGTATCTAAATACATTTACCAAGGTTTCCCAAACTTTTGTGTTAAGAAATGAGGATTTCTTCAAGAATAAAAATGAATATTAAGTATGTATATTTTTGAGAAAAATATATATATTTATTGATCGCCAAATTTTGTGCTAAGTGTATGTAGTATGTATTATACTTGATAGTGTATTAGGACTTGAAAATACACTAAATACTCATGAGAAGTAAAAACACAAAAAATACACATACAACATACAAGATACATAATTTGGGTGAAAAATACAAGATACTTATATTTATTTTTGAGAAAATAATATAAGTAAGACCCATAGTTAAAAATATAAATTATTTTTCACACAAGAACAAATGCACAAAAGATAGTGACTGTACTTGTGCGGTACAAGTCTAGTGACTAACGATAATAAAACACGTCTAGGTCACGAGGCATTATAAGTAAAACTCGGTGAAGTTTACGACGCAAGGAACGCAAAGTTGTGAGTTCATGCTCCCCATTTTCTTTAACTGTTTGGTTTTATAACTTCGGGGGTGAAATACATGTTATTGAATGTTTACAGGAAAGTTCGTGTCCCCACTTTTAATCTTTTACATACTTTTAAACTTGGGGCGAACAAATGAAAATTGATACATGATATAATAAACGAGAATTGATACTTGATATAATAAACGAGAATTGATACTTTATATAATAAACGAGAATTGATACTTGACATGATGAATACATAAATAAGAAGCACTCTTGGTGATCACTAGTACCAAGTATGATGCGTTTTGAGGAATGATACGAGAAATCGTGTCATGAATAGGGTACCATAAGCACCATTAATCGTGTACATACTTAGACCGCAGAACAAAAGGTTAGATCTAACGGGTGTCCGGGCAGCCACACTCTCGGTGAACACTAGTACCGAGTAGTGCTTTTATGTCTCCGTCGTGAATCGACAACTAGAAAAATGCCTATGGTTTGGTGACTTCCTATGTCGTGTCACATGTTAATGGCCTTGCAACCCATTAACTACACAAGAATACTTTATTTGTATGAAGTTCGTACACAAGAATACTTTATTTGGTTCATACCGCAAGAATACTTTATTTACACAAGAATACTTTATTTTCACAAGATACTTATCATGTTTTCATACAAAGTATACAAACGTGTTCAATACAAAGCTGCATGAATTCACACCAACATTATGTTGACGTTTTTCCAAAACTCACATGTATTTCAAGTAACTAAAAGTGGGTGTGCGCGTGGTCTTACTCATGCTCGTGGATGTCATTTATGTTTGTCTTAAATAAGTTGTGAACTTTCAGACAATATGTCGTTTCGTGATGTAAACACTAAAACTATGATTTCGGTTATGTAATGTTTGGTATTCGAAGTTATTTTATGAGCATGTAGAATGTTTACTAATCGTATGCAATGAAAACCTTTCATGATCACACCTCGTGCTTCCGCCGCAGAAAGGGGTGTTTCAGATTGGTATCAGAGCTGCGATTGTAGTGAACCAGGATTCCTTCTCGAGTCTAGACTACAATCTCTAGGATCCTTTCACGAAAACAATTTTTCAAAAAGTTTTCATTGCATAAAACATCCCGCGACATCCACTACCTGAAACTGTTTACAAGAGTCAAGACAAGACACTACGAGACTTAGGGTGCACTAGAGTAGCACTTGTCTGTGATTACGAATTACTTGCAATTATGTGTGATAATAGATACTTACATATACTAGAAGTAGAATGTCACAAGTATACGTGACTTTACCTGAAAACAATGGCCTATCTGAAGGAAGAAATACGAGGATGAAACGAACTGTGCGGACTATGCAAGGAGTTATGTAATTATGGATGCATACATAATTATGGAATTTAGTGCACATAAATCACAGCAAGTCTTGTCACGTATAGATTCCCTCAGTGCAAGAAAAGGTCAAACGTGAACACCAGCCTATTAAATACTCTGCTAGAGTAATAATTGTTTGATGTCACTTATGTGGTATATGCCTGTGTATATATATACTACTACTGTCTAGTATGACGATATCAAACAAATGCTTAAACCTACTGTGTGGTGTTCTTTCAGAACATGGCACCCAGGAAAGCTGTGAACGCTCGTGATCAACCTCCTCCTCCCCCACTGCCAAGAACTGCTGAAGAGCTGAACGCTCTACTGAAAGAAAGGATCTCCGCTGCTATCGCCCAATACGAGGCAAACCGAACTCAAGACAGTGGCGGACCAAGCAACGCTAGATGAAATGGGAATGGAGATTCATCGGGAGGCAACGAAGCTTAGGGCTGCACTTTCAAGCAGTTTCTCGACTGCAAACCAATGAACTACGACAGCACAGGAGGTGCTGTAGCGTTTGTGCGCTGGACGGAGAAGACTGAAGCTACTATCCGCATGAGCAAGTGTACCGCGGATCAGCAAGTCACTTTTGCTATTGGGTTGTTTGTCGATGAAGCTCTGACTTGGTGGAACTTGCAAGTCCAAACCTTGGGCGATCATGCCGCTTATGGCCTAACTTGGGACGAACTAAAGGAAAGAATGAGAGAGAAGTATTGCTCTTGTGCCGAACTCCAAAGACTGGAAATGGAGTTCTGGCACTTGACCATGGAAGGTGCTGACATTAATGGTTATACTCGAAGGTTCCACGATGTGTCTAGAGTGCTTCCCTACATGGTGACTCCCGAATTTAAGCGCGTTGAACGCTACATTTGGGGACTGGCCTCAGAATTCCGTGGCATGGTAACTTCGGCCAAACCCCAAAATATAACTGAGGCTGGCTGTCAGCCTTACTGAAGATTGTGTTCGTATGAAGAAGCTATCACTGAACCCAACAGAAAAGACCGAGATGCATGCTGAGTCGTCCGGCGACAAGAAAAGGAAACATGCAAACCTGAATCAAGCAACTCCTAACAACAAGGGTTTCAACAAGAAGCGCGACACTAACCCGCCTCGGGAGATGAAGACCCTTGCAACCATGAATGACGCCCCTGCCAAGAGGTACCTGGGCACTCGGCTCATTTGTAACAATTGCAAGCGTTATCACGAAGGGGTTTGTCGCGTTCCAAAATGCGATAAGTGCGGAAAGCTGGGTCACTACACTGCAGATTGTTGGGGAAAAGGAAAGAACCGGAATGGGAATGGTGCTGGTAACAGGAATGGTAATGGAATTAGGAAGAACCAAGGATGCTTCAGTTGTGGAAGCAATGATCATTTCATGAAAGACTACCCAAAGGGGAACAACACTCAGGCTCGAGCATTTGTGATTGGAGCAAAGAACGCACATGAGGACCCTAATGTGGTCACCGGTACGTTTCTAGTTAAGAATCACTTTGCATCCATATTATTTGACACTGGTGCCGACTATAGTTTCATGTCTGTGGAATTTAAATGCATGCTTGGAATAGAATCTAGTAGATTAGATATTCCTTATTCCATAGAGCTAGCCAATGGTAAACTTGTTGAATCGGGCGAAGTTGTTAGAGGCTGCACATTAGAACTTGGTGAAAGAAGATTTAGCATCGATCTCTTACCTATTCAATTGGGTAGCTTCGATGTAGTGGTCGGAATGGACTGGTTGTCCAAGAACAAAGCTGAAGTTATTTGTCACGAGAAAATCATTCGCATCCCGTTGGCGAATGATGAAACTCTCATAGTATATGGAGAAAAGCGAGACGCGTCTCTTCGAATCATCAGTTGCATGAAGGCACATAAGTGCTTAAGGAAAGGATGTGTTGCCTTCCTAGCACACGTAGTAGATAAGAAGGCTGAGGAGCCGAAACTCGAAGACATTCCTGTGGTGAAGGAATTTCCTGATGTTTTTCCCGAAGATCTTCCAGGACTACCTCCGCAACGACAAGTCGAATTCCACATAGACTTGGTTCCAGGAGCCGCTCCTGTAGCCAAGGCTCCCTATCGGCTTGCACCATCCGAAATGCAAGAATTATCCACACAACTCCAGGAGTTGTTGGATAAAGTATTCATAAGGCCAAGTTTCTCTCCTTGGGGAGCTCCAGTATTGTTCGTGAAGAAAAAGGATGGAACTCTGCGGATGTGTATCGATTACAGAGAACTGAACAAGCTAACTATCAAGAATCGGTATCCATTACCAAGGATTGATGACTTATTTGATCAGTTGCAAGGATCAAGTTACTATTCCAAGATCGACCTTTGATCTGGATACCATCAGTTAAGAATACAAGAGGAAAGCGTACCAAAGACTGCATTCAGAACACGCTATGGGCATTACGAGTTTCTTGTGATGCCATTCGGACTGACGAACGCGCCAGCAGTCTTTATGGATCTGATGAACCGCGTATGTAAACCATATCTCGATAAATTCGTGATTGTATTTATCGATGATATCCTGATTTACTTGCGAATGAAAGAAGAACATGAGCAACACCTCAGAACTATTCTGGAACTACTGAAGAAAGAGAAGCTTTATGCAAAATTCTCGAAATGCGAATTCTGGATTCGCGAAGTACAATTTCTTGGTCACGTGGTGAATGAGAAGGGCATTCATGTAGACCCGTCCAAGATAGAAGCCATAAAGAATTGGGAAGCCCCCAAAACCCCAACTGAAGTTCGGCAATTTTTGGGCTTAGCAGGCTATTATCGGCGATTAATCGAGAATTTCTCAAAGATAGCTCAACCGCTAACGACCCTTACTCAGAAAGACAAGAAATACGACTGGGGTTACAAATAGGAAGAAGCCTTCCAGCTACTTAAAAACAAGCTATGCGATGCACCGATATTATCCTTACCCAAAGGCACTGAAGACTTCGTGGTTTACTGTGACGCTTCACGACATGGCTTGGGTTGCATGCTCATGCAACGCCAGAAAGTCATCGCTTACGCTTCAAGACAATTGAAGGTACATGAAAAGAATTACACCACACATGACTTGGAACTAGTTGCGGTGGTATTCGCCTTGAAGATCTGGTGACATTATTTATATGGTACTCGATGCACAATCTTCACAGATCACAAAAGCCTACAACACATATTCGATCAGAAAGAATTAAACATGCGTCAGCGACGATGGGTCGAGCTGCTGAATGACTATGACTGTGAGATTAAGTACCATCCTGGAAAGGCAAACGTTGTAGCAGACGCGCTAAGTCGAAAAGAAAGGGTTAAGACCCTAAGGGTTCGGGCGTTAGAAATGAATATTTGAACGAACCTCAGTGCACGCATTCGTGATGCACAACAAGAAGCCCATAAGATGGAAAACCGTAAAGCTGAATACCTACGAGGTATGTTGAAATATATGGTGCCAAATGAAGAGGGAGCCCTATACTTTAAGAAGCGTATTTGGGTTCCGCTCTATGGAGGTATTCGAGAAGTCATCCTTGATGAAGCGCATAAATCGAGATACTCGATCCATCCAGGATCGGAAAAAATGTATCAAGACTTGAAAGAATATTATTGGTGGCCAAGACTCAAGAGCGACGTTGCTGTTTATGCTGGAAAATGCCTAACCTGTGCTAAGGTTAAGGTTGAATATCAGAAACCGTCCGGCCTACTACAACAACCAGATATACCCATATGGAAGTGGGAGCAAATATCGAAGGACTTTATAACGAAATTACCCAGGACCCCGAGAGGGCACGATATGATATGGGTGATAGTTGATCGATTGACGAAATCTGCGCATTTCCTACCAATCCGAGAAAAGGATAGCACTGGAAAGCTTGTTGAGATATACTTAACAGAAATTGTGGCACGTCATGGAGTGCCTGTCTCAATTATTTCAGACAGACATGGACGTTTTGTCTCAAGGATCTGGCAATCCTTTCAGGAAGCCTTTGGATCTCAATTAGATCTAAGCACGGCATTCCATCCACAAACAGACAGCCAGAGCGAACGAACCATACAAACATTAGAAGATATGCTTCGCGCATGCGTCATGGATCTACGCGGCAGCTGGGATACTCATCTACCTTTAGTTGAGTTTTCCTACAATAACAGTTATCAGACGAGCATAAAAGCCACACCGTTCGAAGCTCTGTATGGCCGCAAGTTCCGATCACCCTTATGTTGGGCAGACGCTGGAGATAAACGTATGGTTGGTCCTGAACTTGTACAAGAGACAACCGACAGGATTATGCAGATCCGAGAGTGCATTAAGGCGGCTCGAGATTGACAAAAGAGCTACGCTGATCGAAGACGGAAACCATTAGAATTCGTGGTGGAAGACAAAGTGCTGTTAAAAGTCTCACCTTGGAAGGGCGTAGTAAGATTTGGAAAACGTGGAAAGTTGAATCCACGATACATCGGACCATTCAGAATCTTGGAAAGAATTGGTACTGTGGCATACAAGTTGGAGTTACCGGAAGAACTAAATGGAGTACATGATACGTTTCGTGTATCCAACCTCAAGAAGAGTCCAACACAAGAAAACGTGATCATCCCTGCGGATGAAGTGCATATTGATGATGCCCTCTGATTTACAGAACAACCCGTTGAGGTTACCGACTGGAAAGTCAACATGACCAGGAGGAGCACTATCAAACTTGTCAAAGTACGTTGGAACTCTGACCACGGACCCGAGTACACGTGGGAACATGAAGACCAGTTCAAAGATAAGTATCCCCACCTGTTCAAGAAGACTCCTGCGAGAGTTAGTTCAGCCTGAATTTCGGGATGAAATTCTTTTAACGGGGGGAAACTGTGATAACTACACCAAACCGGTAATTTCCATACACTTTAATTATTATTTAAATGACAGCAATTATGTGCTTAAATGTCAACACTGATTGATTACATGATATACAAGTGAATTCATGCACGTTTTATACTACAAGAACTTCCTTATACATTAATGAACTGCGTTGCGTCGGAAATGCTAGTAAACTCACCGGTAAGACACATTGTGTCAACAAATCTGCAAAAAGCAGTTAGACAATAGAATTGGAGCCTAGGTGTAGGTCCAACAACAAGAATACATTAAAACCCAAGAGAACATACAAGGGTTTATATATAGACCATCCGGAAGCTAAAATACGCACTAAAAAAACACCTGAAACGCACTTTAAGTGCAGAATTTTATTAAATTTAGTTCAAATCAGCTTTTAAACATATAAATATCATGCAGAATTTACGTTTCATTATCCAGAATACTTCCCAAAGTGTTGGGAATTGAAAGGGTTACAAAAAGATACTTGAAGGACACTAAACGGTGCAATTAAGCACTTTAACGAACCGGTATCTAACCGAACAACCGGACACTACCCGAAACATCAGAATTTTATTAGAAGCATTGTTTTAACATTACTAAGCTAGTTATGGTCCCCAAACATCATAACACACAATATAACAACTAGTAACCTTATAACCTAACTAATACTTGAACCATAACTAGCAAAACTAATTACTAGTTACAACCTACATCTATACCCCCCCCCCCCACCTATTGGATGGTCCAACGACGGACCAACCTTGTGATTTCTTTTGTTAAAATAATGGATCTTATCTCCCCTTTATTGACATATTACACAATGGATATTAAGGAGTTAGTAGTTTATAAGATGGACTTGAAGATCTTAACCTCATAACTTCACATAACACTTCAACACACCATCTCCTTCTCCTTCATCTCCCTACCTACGGCTTCAACCACACACCTACACACCTTCATTTTCAATCCATATCCATCCATTCTAAGGTGATATTAAGGAGTAAGAAGGCATATGAGGAAGCTAGGAGCTTGTAGAAGTTGAAAGACCTCTCTTATTTGCTTTTATCCACTCCATTTGTCCTCTTGATCATCCCTAGCCTTGAGCTATTGGTAAGAACTTTAATCTCTTCATTTTTCATCTTATTTAGGTGGTTAAAGAATGATACATGATGTTAATCTTGAATAACACTAAGAATCACAAGAAAAGAACTTGAACATAAGCTTTAAATATGAAGAGATCGTATTGTTTAGTGTTGATATACTTGTTGATGGATGATTATTTGTAGAAATGATATTGATCATCATGTAGTCTTGCTAGATCATGATTAAAAACATAATCTAGCAAGGTGAGGGGATGAACATGTTAAAGGTTATGAATCATCCTCACAAAAAGTCATGAACTTGAATAAATATGATGTTTCTTGTAAAATGATGAACAAGTAAGTTTAAAGTCTTGTAAATCTAAATATTTCAAGTATAATTTACCAAGAAACCAAGTTAAAAACACAAGTTTCACTAAATTTTGGGTCTTACATAAATAAACATCATTTTTAGTGGTTGACCAAGTAAAGAAGACCAAGTAAAGAAACACATGTGTAACAAGAAAAATACATGAAGAAATATTTTTAGAAAACATGAACATAAGTTGTAAAGAATCATATTCTTTAAAAATGGAGTTTTTAAAGAAGCAACCACACTTTAAAGGGTAACAATACTTACTAAATGCACTAGTAAGTTACTACGCATTTTTATAAATTATCAAGTTCATGAAATAGAGAAATTGATGTATATTGTTGATGATTGTTGTTGAAATTGAGGGATGCTGATTTAAAAGAAAATAAACACATGTTTTGAAAACATGGGAAACCTCCATTTTTATGGGAAACTCTGTCAAAATTTCTATAAATTTTGACACTTAGAAAAATATAAGTTTTTGAGAAACTTATCCCCTAAAAATGTATCTAAATACATTTACCAAGGTTTCCCAAACTTTTGTGTTAAGAAATGAGGATTTCTTCAAGAATAAAAATGAATATTAAGTATGTATATTTTTGAGAAATGCACAAAAGATAGTGATTGTACTTGTGCGGTACAAGTCTAGTGACTAACGATAATAAAACACATTTAGGTCACGACGCACTATAAGCAAAACCCGGTGAAGTTTACGACGCAAGGAACGCAAAATTGTGAGTTCATGCTCCCCCTTTTCTTTAACTGTTTGGCTTTATAACTTCGGGGGTGAAATACATGTTACTGAATGTTTACAGGAAAGTTCGTGTCCCCACTTTTAATCTTTTACATACTTTTAAACTTGGGGCGAACACATGAAAATTGATACTTGATATAATAAACGAGAATTGATACTTGATATAATAAACGAGAATTGATACTTGATATAATAAACGAGAATTGATACTTGACATGATGAATACATAAACAAGAAGCACTCTTGGTGATCACTAGTACCAAGTATGATGCGTTTTGAGGAATGATACGACAACTAGAAAAATGCCTATGGTTTGGTGACTTCCTTTGTCGTGTCACATGTTAATGGCCTTGCAACCCATTAACTACACAAGAATACTTTATTTGTACGAAGTTCGTGCACAAGAATACTTTATTTGGTTCATACCACAAGAATACTTTATTTACACAAGAATACTTTATTTTCACAAGATACTTATCATGTTTTCATACAAAGTATACAAACGTGTTCAATACAAAGCTGCATGAATTCACACCAACATTATGTTGACGTTTTTCCAAAACTCACATGTATTTCAGGTAACTAAAAGTGGGTGTGCGCGCGGTCTTACTCATGCTCATGGATGTCGTTTATGTTTGTCTTAAACGAGTTAACGCTAACCCGCGCGTTGCAGCGGGATGTTGATTAGTTTTATGCAAATGCAAAATTCTCAATTTAAAAAAAAAAACATTTTTTTTTTAATTTTGCTTTGTCCCCATTCTGTAACAACACATTCAAATATATTTTACTTTAAAATACATAAAGTGTTTTAAGGAATTGTGCAATTCTAAAACCCAATCCAATATAGACCTTTAGGGACAACCAAATTAACCAATATTATTTTACCTAACTATTAAAAATTAAAACCAGACCAAATAAAAAAGTTACTTATAATTTGATTTAACAGTTTGTTATTTTGTAGAAGTTCGACTTTAATTTACCATATTTTAAATTATTCCATGAGTAAAAGAGACTCTTTGCAATTTTTAAAAGATACAGATTATAATTTTCAACCGTAAAAGAGACTCATTGCAATTTTTAAAGGATGGATGTAATAATGTAATCATACCTTTATTATATGAAATTGTAAGAGACTCATTGCAATTTTGCAAGGATGGATGTAATAATGTAATCATACCATCTCACTCTAAGAACACCCTTAGTGGGACGGTTTTTAAAAAAAAAACCGCCTAAAAACGCCCCCAAACCATTACATGGGGCGTTTTTTTTTTTTAAAAAATCATAAAAAGCCCCCTTGGCGTGGTTTAAAAAACGCTGAAGGGGGGGAATGCTTGTCCAATCATATTTCAGTTTGCATTAATTGACCAATAAGAATTTTAAGTTCTTTTTTTTTTTAATTTTATTTTATTACAAAACATAATGCCCAATAATGTCCCATCCCCACTACACCCATTTTAGAAAACGCCCAATAATGCCCCTTTGCTGACTATACCGCCACATGGCGTAAAATGCCCTAGGGTGGGGGCATTATCTTCCCCTTCCACTACACATGGTCTAAACTCTTCATCATCCATCACGGCCACCACCGTCGATCCCGTCCATCTCTCTCCTTCTCCGTAACCATCTCTACCGCCACCATGCAAAAAACGTTGGTGTTTTGTGGCGCCTCCTTTTTCTAACCGTCTAAACTTGTTTGCGGCAACCAAGAAATAATTGTAAATATTTAGATCGGTGAGGGTTATACGGTGTTTGAAACGGTGGAAGCGGGGAAGAATAGTGGTTGGATAGGAGACGCGTCTATTTGATTCTCAAGTGTCATGACGGTTTTTGAAAAGTTTTGTCGGACGTTTGTTTTTTAATGGTTTTATCGGTTCCGTTACGGTGTGTCCACCACCGATAGTTTAATTTTAATCTCTGGTTGTTTAGCGTTTTGATACTTGTTGTATATGTATTTGAAGATTGTATGTGTATATTCTCCGTTTGTTTAGCGTGGTGTGTATACTCTCCAGTTGTTTAGCGTTTTGATACTTGTTGTATATGTATTTGAAGATTGTATGTGTATATTCTCCGTTTGTTTAGCGTGGTGTGTATACTCTCCGGTTGTTTAGCGTTGGTGTGACAACCGATGGCGGGAGCGGTTACGGTAACCGTAGTGATTAATGTTTAGTGGGGAACCGTTAACTTGCTATTGAATAAAATATGGTTATGCGAAACGGTGGGTCGGTGATCAATGTGATGGTGCCCTTAAGTTTCAGAATATTGAATAAAATATGGTGGGTCGGTGCCATTAGTTATGCGAAACGGTGTGAGGTTATAAATTGGAAATGGTTTGAAAAGGCACGGGTATGGGATGACACCCTAAGTTACTAATTGTATAAGAGAGTAATAAGTTGTGAACTTTCAGACAATATGTCATTTCGTGATGTAAACACTAAAACTATGATTTCGGTTATGTAATGTTTGGTATTCGAAGTTATTTTATGAGAATGTAGAATGTTTACTAATCGTATGCAATTAAAACCTTTCATGATCACACCTCGTGCTTCCGCCGTAGAAAGGGGTGTGACATTACTGATGCTTTAAGTCGAAAATATCATGAAAAGCCAAAAAGAGTACGTTCTCTTAAATTAAATCTAATTTAAATGAACAAATTAGAAAAGCACAAGAATCTGTAATCAAGGATGATACTGAAAAGTTAAAAGGAATGATTAAGGAACTAGAACAAGGGACATATGGAATTTGGAGATTCCATAAGAAAAGAATGTGGATACCTAAATTAGGAAAACTACGCCACCGTATATTAGAAGAAGCCCATAAGTCTAAGTATACAATGCATCCTGGAAGTGATAAGATGTATCGGGACTTAAGAAAGAATTTTTGGTGGATAGAAATGAAAAAGGATACAGCAGCTTATGTTTCTAAGTGTTTAACTTGTTCACAAGTTAAAGTTGAACATCAGAAACCCTCAGGTTTGTTGCAGCAGTTAGAAATTCCAGTATGGAAGTGGGAATTGATAACAATGGATTTTGTTACCAAACTACCCAAAACAAGAAAAGGTAATGATACAATCTGAGTGATTGTAGACAAGCTAACTAAGTCAGCTCCTTTCCTACCAATGAAGGAAACTTGCAGTATGGAACAATTAGCTAAATTGTATGTGAATGAAATAGTTTCATTGCATGGAATTCCTTTATCAATTGTTTCTGACAGAGATAGTCGTTTTACCTCTCATTTCTGGACAAGTTTCCAAAAAGCAATGGGAACCAAGTTGAATCTAAGCACAGCATACCATCCTCAGACAGACAGACAAAGCGAAAGGACAATTCAGACAATGGAGGACATGCTTAGAGCTTGTGTAATTGATTTCAGAGGTAATTGGGATGATCACTTACCATTAATAGAGTTCTCTTATAATAATAGTTATCATACAAGTATCAATGCTACACCATTCGAAGCACTCTAAGGACGAAAATGCTGAACCCCAGTCTGTTGGGCAGGAATTGGAGAAAAACAACTATCCGGACCCAAGATAGTACAATAAACGACTAACAAAATCATTCAAGTCAAGGAAAGACTGAAAGCAGCACGTGATCGACAAAAGAGTTATGCTGATAACAGACGAAAGTCGTTGGAATTTCAGGTAGGAGATAAAGTGTTACTGAAAGTCTCTCCTTGGAAAGGAGTGGTAAGATTCATCAAGAAAGGAAAGCTAAGTCCGAGGTATGTTGGACCTTTTAAGATTATTAGAAGAATAGGACTTGTAGCCTATCAGCTACAACTGCCAGAGGAAATGGCAGGAATACATGATGTATTTCATGTATCTAATCTCAAGAAATGCTTAGCTGATGAATCACTAATAGTACTCTTGAAGACATAGAGGTAAATGAGCAGTTAAAATTTGTAGAAAGGCCTCTACAGATTGAAGACAGGAAAGTCAAGAACCTCAAGCACAAGTGATTAGTTCTGGTCAAAGTAAAATGGGACTCCAAAAGAGGACCAGAGTACACTTGGGAGCTTGAAACAGAAATGCAAAGGAAATATCCACACTTGTTCCAGTAGACCTCGAGGACGAGTTCTAAAACAAGGTGGGGAGAATGTAACAACCCTCCAAAATATTTTTCAGACACCCTAAAAATATTTAAAGTACCCCAAAATGTCCTAAAATACACCCCGTATGCGAAAATGGACCCCAAATACCTTTATGTTTATTAAAATTAAATAAAAACAAGAAAATGGGGTTGGTCGCGGGGCGCGTAGCCCTTGGCTACCTCCTACGGGTCCGCGACAGCAAGGAGATCAGGCGAACCCCTGAGCCGCAACGTGTTCCAGTCGTGTCGTGCCTAGTGGTCGACTCAACAACCCTAGGGCCTACCCTAGGTAGCCTCGCGGGCCGCGAAGGCCTTGGCCGGAGTTTACGCGGGGCGCGACGAAGCTCAATTACAGCCCTATAAATTGAGGGCATCCGCTTCAGTCTATGATCGCTCACACACCTTTCTCTCTCGAAATTTCTGATAGTATAAGTAATTTTCGGGCGAAATACCCCCCTAAATAACGTAGTTCTGCCCCGTTCTAAGTATTATAACCCCGGTTACATATTAAATACGCTGCCCGATTGATCTAGGGTTCCGTAACGGCTGTCGTGGTTCTGCCCGACGTAGTCATTAATATAAATGTTGGGTTATTATACTAACACGTGTGCCTTTGTGTAAATTATAGATAATCACCAGGAAACCCCTAAAGAAAACCTAAGACAACAATGTGAGTAATCTCCTTTTTGCAAACTGTTTTTACAAAACCTCACTTAATTAATGATATATTAAATTGTGATTGAGTATTTGTATTCCACAATTATCGTCGGTATGTTGGGTTTTTGTATACAAAATTTGTTACTACCTTGCGAGGAGTAACATGACCACAAGTCGGGTTGACAGTACCGTGGGTGGTAATTGAATAGATGGAAACAAATGTAATTGCGCGACCGCCCTCAATACTGTACAATGGTTTTTATAAGTCTTAATTAAATTGGGATTCACTCACCAGTATTTTCCACTGACAAAATATTTTTAAACGCGTTTCAGGGTAACAAAATGTGAAAGCCAACTAGAAGCCAGCTGGACAGCACTGAAGGCTTAAAAAAGTGGCAATAAAGTTACCTAAAATAAAGAGATGTTTTATTAAATAAAATACCTATGATAGTATAAAATATTTCCTATATGTGTATCCCTATGATAATGTGTGTACTTGAAACTTGGGATTTTTCCTATATGTTTAATATTATAAAAGCGTGGTATTTTACTCTGATAAAATATTTCCTAACTACGAACCTGATGAAAGTTCCGCTGCCAAAATGATAAACAAATGGATACCACCGAAACTGATTCTCGCGGCCGCCCGTTCTCGGGACAGATAGGGGGCGGGGGTTGCGACAATCACCAATAAGCAGTGCATGTCCTAAGTTCCCTCCAATGATAGTGTTTCTATCAGCTAATGAATCTAAGTACTGATCCCTCAACAACTGTTATTCAAAGAACTACTGAAATTATAAAGACTGAAGACCTAACAACTGCTATTTCTCAAAGTACTGATGAAGACAAAGCACTGCTGACTCAAGGCCAGATCACTCATTGATGAAAGCACTGATATGCAACATCAGTGCTTAGGTAACAACAGTGGAAAGTAACATCAGTGTTTATGTATCAGTTTTTTTATTATATCAGTGTTTTGTATAGATCAGTGTTTAGAGGTTGTTAATCAGTTAGATGTCACTATCTAGGTGACATCAGCAATAGATGCTCAGTGGTTAGGATTGTACTATAAATAGAACAGTACCTGTACTGTTCTATTAGTTCTTTTTCACCATCATCTTGTACGAACTATCTGTGAGCTCAGGCTGAGGGGGAGTTTAGTTTTGCATGCATGCATAGTTGAATCTTGTAATTCATACAATCATTCGATTAATGAAATCATGTTTACTAAAAACTATTCTCCTGTGCTTGTGTTATAAAATTTACTTTCATTTCCGCTGCAAATCATTCTCTGATTCATCTTTCATTTTAGTTAAACAACACAATCTAAACAAACTCAGATCCTAAAAATTGGTATAAGAGCATAGGACAGTCAAATTCGATCTAACAATCAATTTGACATAAAAGTTCAGCTCAAAATTCCATTGATACTTAAGTTGTTCATATCCTTTGAAAAAACAGAGTAAAAGGTAATCACGTACAAAGTTGATTATTCAAAAACTTTTGTAAAATCAACCAAGATGACATCACACTCACAAGACCCTCACAACACCGGAACACTTTTCAAGCATCCTATGCTTGTTAGATCCGAGTACAATATCTGGCAACGTAGGATGGGTCACGTACTAGCTCAGCAAAACACCGGCTGCTGGAAGTCAGTCATCTTTGGACCACATGTTCCAATGGTGCCTAGCACAGAAGATCCCAAAAGCCAAGTGCCTAAAAGCCTTAAAAATTACTCAGAACAAGATTTTTAAAAAATTGAATTAGATGCAAAGGCTTTTAGCATAGTGGCTTCGGCTTTCCTAAATAACATTTATGTTGGACTGTTACATTGTAATAGTGCCAAAGAGTTATGCGATGCACTGCAAGAGCAATTCGGTGGAACATAAGAGGTTATCGAAAATAACAGGGAGGTTTTGAATCAACAGTATGAAATGTTCTGTCATGTCAAAGGAGAATCACTAACACAACAGTTTGAACGGTTTAGTTGTCTCATTAGTGAACTTAAACTTGTTAATGTTGAATTTGCTAAATCAACTCTAAATAGTAGGTTTCTAAGATCACTACCTGACAAATGGGACACAATTGCTTTCGTCACTAGAAACTTTGTTGGATTCAAAGAATTAACTCTGACCCAACTTCATGGTCGACTCCTCACTTATGAGATAGAGTTGAACTAGAAAAAGAAGTTACAGGAATCTGGGAAGGTTGCTGATGATTATACCTTTGGTAACATAGCACTTCTAGGTTAAGAAGAATCTGGTGGTAGTAAGGATCAGAGTTATGACCATTACATTGATATAACTGCTGGTGGAGCTTTTAACAACTTTGAGCCTTACTCACCCAACTATGCTTTTACAGCAAGTGGGGAAAATCAGAATTCTGACAACTTATCCTTTGAGCTCAATGATCTCAAACATTTTGATCCCACTAATCTGGAGGAAATGGACACATTGCACCAACTGGCACTG
The DNA here is from genome assembly GCA_030545235.1 of Helianthus tuberosus. Lineage (NCBI taxonomy): Eukaryota > Viridiplantae > Streptophyta > Magnoliopsida > Asterales > Asteraceae > Helianthus > Helianthus tuberosus. The sequence continues at coordinate 136,476,312 of CM060363.1, forward strand.
CTGAGTGTAAGAACCAACAAGTTTTATAAGAAAACAGGAAGAAAGTTTCTAGGGCTACATGGGAATCTAAAAGTAGGGTTGGATAAATCAAAACTTAAGTGCTATAAGTGTAACATGCTAGGACATTTTGCTAGAGAATGTAGAAGTCAAAATAATGGACCAATCATAACACATCCTAGCCCTAGACCTCAAAACACACAAAACACTGTGCACTGGACCAATCATAACACATCCTAGCCCTAGACCTCAAAACACAAAAATCACTGTGCACTATTCCTAATATACCCCTACTGCTCATGTAAACACTGCTCATTATGCACACCCTGTAACAACTGTTCCAATGCAATATGTTCAAACCCCTGTTCCACAAATATAGTATGTCCAAGCCCCAGTCTCTCAGGTTCAAGTGGAACAACCTGCACCATAACATGCTGCACAACATCTGCTCCAGCAGAGGCCAGTCAACAAAGCTTCTTTACCCAACGCTTTTTTGATTGGAGTAGCATGCCTGATGAGTTATCTGATGAAAATTTTGCTCTATTTGCTAAGAATGATGCTCCTTGTGATGAATTTTGTTTTGCAGCATTAGAGTCAATTCCAGAAGGGCTGGAAACTAAAGAGGTGGAATCCAGTGCTGAAACAGTGGATGAAGTTGCTGAAGCAGTGGTTACTACTGTTGTTGGTGAATAGTTGTTAGATAAGGAACCTGAACCACTGGTAGAACCTCTTGCTGACCCCAGTGTTGGTGAATAGTTGTTAGATAAGGAACCATGGTGTGTTGATGAAGTGGAGAAGAACCCTAGTGTTTGTGAGAATGTATGTGACTGTGCCATGATGGCTGCAGCTAAGGTATCACCTCAGGTCATGAAAAACCTATGTTCAGACAAATGCATCCTAGCATTTGCAAATGTTAAAGAGGTGAATGGAAACCTTAGGGATAAAATTTTAAAAGATGAAGTACAATTTGAAAAGTCTGTTAAAGAACTGAAAAACAAATTGTTTGAAAAAGATAATGAGATCTGCAGTTTTAAACATGAACACAGCATAACCAAGGACCAACTCCAAGCCATGATAGAAATATATCAAGCTTGTAAAAAGGAGTTGGAATCCACCTAAATCACTTGTGAAAATGGGTGGAATCCTGCAAAGGTTATGAGCTGATGTTATAGAAACAGATCAAAAGCAATGTAAAATTTGGCATAGGTTTCAGGAAAAATGACCAAGTTAAAAACGCTGCTGTAAATGAGTCTAGCTCTGTTGAGATAATACCAACAAATAAGGATGGTCAAGAAATTAAAATAACTGATAAAAATGGTAACAAAATCATTTTGTAAAAAACCAGAGGGATCATCAACCTTTGAAGAGATTGAAAAATATCAATTCAAACCCACCTGGTCAGATGAGTGTGACATCCTTGAGAATTTCAAACCAATGGATTTTTCGACAATTGAAGGTGTGAAAGCACCTAAGGCCAAAATTATTCCTCCTAAAGACATCCCAACAGTGGTTCAAAAATCTGTTGTAAAGGAAGTTGAAAAGAGGAAGAAGAGAGAAAAGGTTAAAGATCTGTTTTGTGACTTTTGTGAAAAGAAAAATCATTCCACAAAGGATTGTTTTCACTTAAAAGCTTATGAAATTAACAAAACAAGCGTAATTGAGCCTGCACAAAATTGCACCATATATGGAAAAACCAACCATCTTACTCATGAGTGTGTGTACCTCAAAACTTTTGAGGTTAAAAGAAAGGAGTACACATCAAAAACACTTGTGAGTTCATCAAAATCAACCATCAAGAAACAACAACCATTTGTGCCTGTCCAAACAGTTGTTACAAAACAGTTGAACAAAAACTCTGCTCCTAGAGATGTTCAAGTGACAGATGCACCTCTTGCCAACCAATTCCAAAGAGGAAAAGGTCAACCTCCATACTAAAGGGTCCCACATGTTTATGAGGCTTATAAAAAGCCTTCTAAACCAAAAGTGAACAGGCATCCTTTTGGATTTCAACATTTGACAGGAAATGGTCCACAACAGTGGTTAGAGAAATATGGTTCAAAAACTGTTCAAACCCCTGAGCTAACCACTGTCCATGTTCCTAGACTTGAGACTGACTCTGTTGTGACCCCATCCAAATCCTTAATGGCTTTGGAGACCCTCCTGAACTAATTGTTTACTTGATGTGCAGGGGGCTTCTGCATGCTTAGATAGTCTTTGGTATATAGATATTGGAGGCTCCAGGCACATGTCTGGATGTAGAGCCCTACTCAAAGAATTCAAAAATCATGGAGGGGGTGATATATCTTTTGGTAACAATTGTAAGGGAAAGGTGTTGGGGTCTGGAACAGTTCCGTCATGAAAAATCAAGTTTGAAAATGTCAAATCTTATTGATAATCTAAAATTCAACCTCCTTAGTGTCTCACAAATGAGTGACAAAGGCTATGGGTCATTATTTACTAAGGAGAGTTGCAAGATTGTTGGTCCATAAATGGTAAAAAAGATTGAAGAAATAATAGCTAAAGGAAAAACACAACTTGTTGCTCAAAGGAGTGGCAATGTGTATGTAGTTGGTTTGTCAAAAGAGAGTCCAATGACTGATGCCTGTCTGTTCTCAGCTGCCTCTGACAAAGAGACAGAGTTATAGCATAGAAGACTGGGGCATACAAATCTAAGACAATCACTACTTTATCAAAACAAGGCCTTGTAAGAGGTCTTCCACAAAAATTGTTTACTTGTTCTGAGCATTGGGTTTCCTGTTTAAAAGGTAAACAACATAAAAGCTCATACAAGTCCATTGAAGAGTCCAAAACAACCAAGTGTTTGCAAATGCTACACATGGATTTGTTTGGCCCAGTAAAAATCATGAGCTTGAAAAAGAAAAGATATTGTTTGGTTATTGTAGATGATTTTTCTAGGTTTACATCGACTTATTTTTTACATTCTAAAGATGAGACTACAGGAACTTTGCAAGACTTTGTCAAATAAGTTGAAAAGCAATTTGACTTGCCAGTAAAAATCTTTAGGAGTGACAATGGAACAGAGTTTAGAAACAAGGAGTTGGAGGAGTTCTCAAAAGGGATTGTAAGGCAGTACAGCATCCCAAGAACACCAGAGCAAAATGGGGTGGTTGAGAGGAAAAACAAAACTTTGATTGAAGCTGCCAGAACAATGCTTGCAGATTCAGGTTTACCCTTAACTTTTTTAGTAGAGGCTTTAAACACTGCTTGCTATGTGCAGAACGGAGTTATGATCAACCCCAGGCATCAAAAGACTACCTATGAAACTCTATTCAAAATCAAACCACTGATCTCATACTTCAAAATCTTGGCTGCCCATGTTTTATCTTAAACCTAAAAGATTCAATTTCAAAATTTGCAACCAAAGTAGATTGTGGTTATCACATAGGATACTCAACCACTGCCAAGGCCTACAAAGTGTTTAACACAAGGACTAGGTGTGTGGAAGAGACTTTGAATGTAAAGTTCAATGAACTTTCATCACTGAAAATCCCAGCAAACCCTATTGAATTATTTGATCTTGATAAATTTACTTTTGAAGATGCGTCTGTCAAGACTAACCCTGTAGGTACACCACAATCTCTAGCACAAGACTATGGTTATGAATTTGTGATTCCACAACATAAATTCACATCCACCACCAGAGCAGCAGATGTTCAAAACACCTGTCAAAGCTTAACCACTGCTGCATCAATAGTTGTTGATCAAAGTAGCCCTTCAACCTCTGCCACCACATCATCCATAACCACTGTTGATAAAAATCTACCAACAGTGGATAAAAATCAACTTTGTGCCACACCATTCCTCCTATCCCTCCACCTCCATTTCAAACAGTTGTTGGATCATCAAAGTCACCAACAGATGTTAGCTCAGATGATTCCCATATGCAGCCTTCACCCTATAATGCCATTGTTCCATACAAGGGAGATCTGATCTTCCTGAAATCTCATCCACCAGACCAAAATATTGGCAACATCAATGAAGGGGTTCTCACTAGATGTCAATCCTAAAACATTTTTCTTTTTGCTGGCTTTCTATCACTCCATCAACCAGTCAAGTACCAAAAGGCACTTAAAGATAACAGTTGGGTAGAAGCTATGCAAGAAGAGCTCCAACAGTTTAAGAGACAACAAGTATGGGAACTTGTACCACTACCAGAGGGTGTAAGTCCTATTGGCACAAAGTGGGTCTTCAAAAACAAAACTGATGAAAGGGGTATTGTTATCAAGAACAAAGCTAGGCTTGTGGTTCAAGGCTTTAGACAGGAAGAGGGCATTGACTATGATGAAAGCCCCTGTAGCAAGATTGGAAGCTATCAGACTGTTCTTAGCTTTTGTTGTCAACCACAACATCAAGGTGTTTCAAATGGATATCAAATGTGCATTTCTCTATGGTAAAATTCAAGAAGAGGTATACGTTTGTCAACTTCCTGGTTTTGAGGATCCATTTAAATCCAAATCATGTCTACAAGCTAAACAAAGCTTTGTATAGCCTGAAACAAGCACCAAGGGCCTGGTATGAAACTCTTTCCACTTTTCTAATCTCTATTGGTTTCACAAGAGGTAAAATTGATAAAACATTGTTTTTAAAATGGAGAGGAAAAGATTTGATGATTGTCTAAATTTATGTGGATGGCATCATTTTTGGAAGCACATGTAATAAAATGTGTGAAGAGTTCAGACAACTCATGACAGCAAAGTTTGAGATGAGTGCAATGGGTTAACTACAGTGCTTTCTTGGCCTCCAAGTTAAGCAACTACAAAATGGCACTTTCATTCATCAAAGCAAATATGCAAAAGAGATTTTAAAAAAATTTGAGATGAATGATTGCAAACCATGTAGTACACCCATGGCAACCACCAAGATGGTCATGTCTGATGAAAAGGATGATTTGGTTGATCAAACCTTATATAGAAGCATGATTGGGTCTTTATTGTACCTATGTGCATCTAGGCCAGGCATCATGTTTGCAAAATGTGTTTGTGCAAGATCCCAATCAGCCCCTAGTAAGTCTAACCTCATTGTTGTGAAAAGGATATTCAAATACATAAAAGGTGCTTCCATACTTGGTACCTGGTACCCTGTTGATGGGAATGTTAAGCTTTCAAGTTTCTCAGATAGTGACTTTGCTGGATGCAACACAACAAGGAAGTCTACATCAGGTGGGTGTCAATTCCAAGGCAATTGTTCAGTATCTTGGCAAAGCAAAAAGCAAGCAGTTGTTTCCACATCCACTGCTGAAGCAGAATTCATTGCTGCTGCAAGCTGTACAGCCTAACTGTTGTGGCTTCAAAATCAATCGCTGGATTTTGGTATAACTGCTTTAAAGATACCTCTCATGTTGGATAGTCAAGCAGCTGAAAATATGATCAAAAATAAATCCAGTCTCTCATTCAACCACCAAGCACATTGAAATCATCCATCATTTTGTGAGGGATTGCTATGAAAAAGGTTTGATTTTTCTGCATCATGTTCCAACTAAGGATCAGCTGGCAGATGTGCTAACAAAAGCATTAGACACATCCACCTTTGAAAGCTTGATCTCTAGAATTGGCATGCTTAACCCTGATTAACAAGCAAAATCTTGTTTTTCTATGAATAATAAGCATTAAAATTTTTTCAGAAAATCAAAAATCCATCCTTAAAAGTAGTTAAAATGAAAAAAAAAATTAATCCTTAAATGTCTGTCCATATCCACTGATTGGTTCAAACATCTGATTGTTGAACATTCATCCAGTGCTGAAAGACAACCTATGTTTCTTCGTATTCCTTGTAGACCACTGTTGACCAAACATCAGTGTATCAACCACTGATAGTTAAAATCAGCCACTGTTCCCATTATTCATTGTTCTCAACCACTGATAATGCTCATCATTGGTTTCCAAACAACTGTCTCCCACTATTCCATCAGAGGTTGCCATGTGGACAAATCTTAACCATCCGATCTTTGAAACTGCTGCCACGTCAGCATTCACTTTTTCACTCACATAAAACCCTGCTAAACCCCAAACAGAGGTTTCACTGCTATATCGAATTCAAAAAAATTCTTCAAAAGCGGTTTCCATCTCACATTCATCCCTTCTCTTCCACTCGCGATTTTTTCACAATAACCATGGCTCTTATAATCAAACACCCACACAACTACCTCTGTACACTTGAAAAATCAAGCAAAAATATAGATTTCCATTCCATCATCGACACCCTTTCATCATTAAAGTACAAAACGTTGTTGACTTGCAATGCTCCTATTTACCAAGATACCCTACGAGATTTATGGGCACATGCCAAAATTGAAATTCAAGATAAAAATGCTTGGGCAATCTCATCAGAAGTAGGTGGAATTTTGGTCCCAATCACACCACAGACCATATCATAAGTTTTTTCAGATGAACGACCAAGCAGGTAAAACCTCTTTCCCTAAGGATGAGTATCAAATTGATTTGATCGGAAGAGGGTATGTAGGACAATTGATAAAAGCTACTATGCAAAAGGGAGAATTTCCACCTCCCATGAAATTCTTGTTTCATACCCTGCTCACCTATGTGTCTAATAAAACAACTGCTTTTAATGAAATTCCTCTGAAAATCCAATACTTGGGATATGCTATCATGTCTAAAACTGATTTCAATTACTTCCAAGAAATTTTTAATGATTTGGTCAAAATGTGAAAAATATTAAAGAAAAGAAGCCACGGGCTTTCTTATTGTTTCCAAGGTTTTTGAGTTATTATTTGCAACAAAAAATACCAAAAGAAAATGCACAAGTACCTTTTCAAATAAACAGCTTGTCTAAGCAAATTTTGGATGAGTCCACATCTGCTCCTCAGATTTCAGCTGCTGAGCCCACTACTCTTTGTGAACACAGCAACACAACCACTATTGTGCAACCCCCACCAAAAACCTCCAAAAGACCAAAAAGAAATCCACAAAGCCAACCAAACCCACCAAAAAGGGTCTTCTGGAAGATGAGATCCCATAAATTAACTCAGTGACAACACAAATGTCACCAACAACCATTATTGCTACTTCTTTACAACAGTTGGAAAGATCTCCACCCACAGCCTCAACTCCTTATGTTTTCTCACAAAAGGAACATGTTGTAAGCACAGGGACACCTCAATATGAAGCATTACCCTCACTTGAGAGTATGCTTAACAGCCCTTCTCCCTGGACAAATTCTCTTTCAACACCAATCCCCTCATCTCAACTTCCACCATCCCTTGTACCTCTGTTTGATGCCATTAAGCCTCAGACACAAAACAACCCCTCTCAATCACACATTAAAGAGAGTACTATAACAACTTTCCTAAAATATTTAGAACATCCCTATACGCCAAAAAATACACCCCGTATACGAGAAATAGGCCCGAAATACCATTATTTTAACAAAAATTAAATAAAAACAATATTTTAACTTTCTCGCAGGGCGCGACCCTAATAAGGAAGTCTGTCACGGGCCGCGACAGCTGTCCACTAGGCCGCACCAGCTGATGCCACGTGTCGTGACTCATGTGAAGGCTAGGGGTCCGACTCAGCCAAGCTAGGGCCTACCCTAGGTCGCTGGCTGGCCGCGAAGGCCCTTGTTGTTTCTCTCGCGAGCCGCGAGAAAGTGCTGGATCAGCACTATAAATAGGATCGATCGGCTCAGTTGAGAATTCGTTCACAATTCGATTCTCTCTCTAAATTTCTGAATAGCAATTACTATATCTGGTATAATACACACTAAAATAGCAAAGCTCCGCCTCGATGTAAGTATCATAACCCTCGGTTACGTATTAGATACGCTGCCCAATTGATCTAGTGCTCCGTAACGAATGTCGAGGCCCTGCCTGACTCAGTCGTTGGAGTTCTGTCTCGGGGAGGGTATAACTAATGTAAATTTGGTTATTATACTAACAAGTATGCATTGTTTAATTAATAGATTATAACTAGGAAATCACAAGGAAATACCTAAATTAGCAATGTGAGTAATCCTCATTTTGTGAAACCTTTTTGTAAACTGTTTTTACAAAACCTCAAATATTTAAATTATATTTCACAGTGATTGAGTATTTGTAATTCTACAATTATCGTCGGTATGTTGAGGTTTTGTATACAAAATTTGTTACTACAATGTGAGTAGTAACATTACCACAAGTCAGGACTGACAGTACCGTGGGTGGTAATTAAAGTAGATGTAAACAAATGTAATTGCTAGATTGCCCTCGATGCTGTAAAATGATAAAAAATTTCTTGATTAAACTGGGATTCACTCGCCAGTGTTTCTTGCTGATAAAATGTTTTTAAACACGTTTCAGGTAACAAAATGTGAAAGCCAAATAGAAGCCAGCTAGACAGCACTGAAGGTTTGGAAAAGTGGCTATAAAAGTTACCTAAATAAAGAAGATGTTTTAATTCAATAAATTAGGGTTTATCCCTATAAATATGTTTGTAATGGAAACTTGGGAATTTCCCATGTATTTATAATTATAAAAATGTGGTATTTTACTCTGATAAAATATTTCCTAACTACGGTCCTGATGTAAATTCCGCTGCCAAATTGATAAACACCGATACCACTGACACTGGTTCGCGGCCGCCCGTTCCCAAGTAATTAAGGGCCGGGGGTTGCGACAGAGAGTGGTATCAGAGTTACAGCCACTGATTTCAACCACAGAAGTGTTCTGCCGACACCCAAAATTTTATCCATTTTTGTTAGGATATAATTTACGAGATTACGTGCATATCTGTATATTATTGTTTTGTGTTATTTGACAATTTGTTAGTTTACAGTATGAGTGATCAAGGTCCATCAGACGCTTATCGTCAACTGTCTAGTTCTCCTAGAGATGAAGGAACTTCTTCCCAGCCTACCCCCTCGGGGTATTCAGTGACACAGAAGAGGGGATTTTCATATTCAAAGCGTAATCCGAAGAGCCATTCCCTACCAAAAAGAGAGGATGGTTCAGTCGCAAAGCTCATGAGCGTAGGAAAAGAATGAGGAAGTTACAGCAACATAAAGCTTTAGTAGCTGCAAATAGGGAGATGAATGCCCAGACTCAGGACATAATCAATAGACGATTGGCCAATTTCCACATACTAGCTACCACTGCCCCAGACCCAAACTTAAAACAAATCATTGCACCACAGCCACTACCCTTGTTTCCAACTCAACCCATGGAAATAGAACCTAACCTAGGAAACCAGATTCCCGTACCTTCCTTCGACCCAAACGAAATCCCTAGAGTCCTAGCACCTCGTCCTCCAGATTATGACCCATGGGAACACGACCAAAGGGATTATCGAGAAATCTACCCAAAGGAGGAGCCCATACCAAACCCAGTAGCACCATATCCCAACCTTGACCCTCTAGATCCATATTGGGATAAGGACCAGTATATTCGGGAAATCCTAGAGAACCCATACCCATACGAAGAACCGATGCCCTAGTACCCTGACCCGATACCAGCACCTGCACCACCCATGAGTACCGAGAAAGTGCAGGAACTCCGCACTTTTGGGGAGGAGTTATTAGATGAAGGTGAAAGAATAAGGCAAATAGGGGAGAGGCTCGTTTGGAAGTACGACAAGCGTAATATGCAGTATTGGATGAAACCCCACTAATAGTAATAATATATATATATATATATATATATATATATATATATATAATCCAATAGCTACTGATGCATACTAGTATTGTATTTTAAATTCCACTTACAGTTTGTAATAGATGCATATATATAAGATAGAGTAAATGTCGCAATGCACGACGATTTTGATCAATGTGTTTGTTTGTGTGATCATTCACATTAAATCTTGTTTTGTGATATTAATATTTGGTAAATGTTTATAATCTAGATGGACAACGAAGTGAATCAAGAAAACCCGAATAACTATAATAACGGCAACCAAATAGATAACAGTGTCATCCAACACATAGTGGCACAAGGGATTATAGACGCTATGCCATATATTATCAAAACGGTTAAGGAAGCGGAAAACAATAAAAGTAATAGTGGAAGTAAACGACCACCTACTGAACCCAGTCACAGCGTAAACAATGGACCATTACTTCAATTGCCTATTCCAAAAAGAAGGAGAATCATGTCTTATAGTTGTTCTTTCAAGGAATTCTGGTCTTGTAAACCAATAGAATTCTCGGGCAATGAAGGAGCCATTGCAGCTCTACGCTGGATAGAAAAGACTGAGGTAGTCTTAAAAATAAGCAAGTGTGTCGAGGAAGATAAAATCATGTTTGCTTCTAATCTTTTTAAGAATGCTGCTCTAGAATGGTGGTACACTATTCTCCAGTCTAGGGGAAGTGATAGAGTCTATCATATGGAATGGACTGAATTTAAGAACATGGTTGAAAGGAAATTTTGTCCTCCCAAGGAAAAAGAACAGATTGCTAATAAGTTCTTGAACCTTAGAATGACTGGAGTAGTATGTAAGGGTTACACTACCGTATTCTTCGAATATGCTAGAATAGCACCAACCCTAGCTTCCCCAGAACCAGTATTAATCTCCCGTTACATCTGGGGATTAATCTGTGAGATTAGACACGTAGTCAAGGCAGCTAGACCACAAACTATAGAAGAAGCTGTAGAACTAGCAAATACCTTGACTGATGAACTATTACGTACGCAAGAAGAGAACCAGAGGAAGAACCTAGTCCAAAAGCTTACCTAAGAATTTCACTACGTTAATTCCAACCGAGGGAAAAATGTAGGTTCTACTTCTGCACCTTATTTTAAAGCTTGTAAGAAGAAGCATTCTGGAAGATGCTCCACATACTGCAACTTCTGCAAGATACCAGGACACAAGGAAGAAGACTGTAGGAAGAAACCCAATAATGGAATATGCTTCAATTGTGGAGAAAATGGACATTTCAAGCCAAACTGTCCAAAACTAGCTCTAGCCATGAACAACAAAACTACTAAGAATGCTAGGACATTTGTTCTGACAGCCGAAGAAGCTAAGATGATTCCGGACGTGATTGCCGGTACGTTTTTAGTTAATGATGTTTTTGCTAAAGTATTATTTGACTCTGGTGCGAACCAAAGTTTCAATCATACTTCATTTTGCAAACTTCTCAATCAACCATTAACTAAACTTCAACAAGAATGTCTAGTAGAGACAGCAAATGGAGAATCCATTAAGATTACTGAATTCTTGCAGGGAGCAAGAATAGAAATTTTAATCCAAAATTTTATTGCTAATCTTTACCCAATGTATCTGGCTGGATTTGATATTGTATTAGGAATGGATTGGTTAGTAGCCAATAAAGCCAGTATTCTATGTGATCAAAAGTCAATCCAAGTAAATTCACCAAAGGGTGAAAAGATCTCAATCAAAGGAGATAAGTCATCTTGATCCACGAAATTCATCTCTGTGATGAAAGCGGCCAGTTATGCAAGAAAAGGATCCCTAGTGTATATGATTTCCATAATCATTAACACTAAAGGAAAAGAATTGAAAGATATTCCCGTAGTATCTCAATGCTCAGATGTTTTCCCAGAAGAATTATCAGGACTACCACCAGATAGGGAAGTTGAATTCAGAATTCACCTGCTACTAGGGACAGCACCGATTGCCAAGCCACCTTACCGTTTGGCACCAGCAGAGATGCAAGAGCTAAAGAAACAATTGGACGAACTTTTGGAAAAAGGATTCATATAGCCAAGTTCATCGCCATGGGGAGCACCGATCTTGTTTGTCAAAAAGAAAGACGGGTCAATGCGTATGTGCATTGATTACCGAGAGTTGAACAAGGTCACAATTAAAAATAGGTACCCATTACCGAGAATCGATGATCTGTTTGATCAACTGCAAGGAGCTCGATTCTTTTCTAAGATCGACTTACGTTTAGGTTATCATCAACTGAAAGTACAGGAAGAGGACATTCCTAAAACTGCCTTCAGAACAAGGTATGGCCATTATAAATTTACACTCATGCCATTTGGTTTAACCAATGCCCCAGCCGCATTTATGGACATGATGAACTTAATATGTAAACCATATCTTGATAAATTCATAATTGTCTTTATTGATGGTATTCTCATTTAATCTAAGAGTAAAGAGGAACATGCTGCTCATCTACATGCACTCCTAAAATTGCTAACAAAAGAAAAACATTACGCTAGATTTTCGAAATGTGAATTTTGGTTAGAAGAAGCACAATTCCTTGGACATTTAGTTAATCATGAAGGAATTCATGTGGATCCCACAAAGATTGAGGCGATTACTAAATGGAAAGTCCCTGAATCACCAACTGAGGTGAGAAGTTTTCTAGGACTGGCAGGTTATTATAGACGGTTTATCCGAGATTTTTCTAGAATAGCCACTCCCTTAACAAAACTGACCTGTAAATCTGTTTAGTTTGAATGGGGACCAAAACAGGAAGAAATCTTTAGAATTCTTAAGCAAAGATTAACCAACGCACCCATACTAGCGTTACCAGAAGGAACTAAAGACTTTGTAGTCTACTGTGACACGTCTAGGTTATGTTATGGATGTGTGTTGATGCAACGTCAAAATGTTATAGCCTCTGCCTCTAGACAACTTAAGAATCATGAAGAAAATTATTCAACCCATGATTTAGAGTTAGGAGCCATAATTTTTGCCCTTAAAATTTGGAGACACTATCTTTACGGTAGCAAGTTTACCATTTTCACCGATCATAAGAGTTCAAGATATGTTTTTGGGCAAAAAGAGCTAAATATGAGACAGAGACGCTGGATGGAAATTCTTAGTGATTACGATTGTAATATCCAGTATCATGCAGGAAAGGCTAACATAGTAGTCGATGCTTTAAGTCGAAAGTATCATGAAAAGCCAAGAAAAGTACGTTCTCTTAAATCTGTAGATTGATTTAAATGAGCAAATTAGAGAAGTACAAGAATCAGTAATCAAGGATGATACTGAAAAATTGAAAGGAATGATTAAGGAATTAGAACAAGGAACAAATGGAATTTGGAGATTCCATAAGAAAAGGATTTGGATACCCAAACAAGGAAACTTACGCCACCGAATATTAGAAGAAGGCCATAAGTCTGAATATATGATACATTCTGGAAGTGATAAAATGTATCAAGACATAAGAAAGAATTTCTGGTGGATAGGAATGAAAAATGATATAGCAGCTTATTTTGCCAAGTGTCTAACCTGTTCACAGGTTAAAGCTGAACATCAAAAACCCTCAGGTTTATTACAAAAATTAGACATGCCAATATGGAAATGGGAATTGATAACAATGGACTTTGTTACCAAATTACCCAAGACATGAAAAGGTAATGATACAATCTGGGTGATTGTAGACATGCTAACTAAGTCTGCTCATTTCTTACCAATGAAGGAAACTTTCAGTATGGAACAATTAGCCAAGTTGTATGTACATGAAATAGTTTCATTACATGGAATTCCTTTATCTATTGTGTCTGATAGAGATAACCGTTTTACTTCTCATTTTTGGACAAGTTTCCAAAAAGCAATGGGAACCAAGTTAAATCTAAGCACCGCTTATCATCCTCAAACAGATGGACAAAGCGAAAAGACAATTCAGACAATGGAAGATACTCTTAGAGCTTGTGTAATTGATTTCAGAGGAAATTAGGACTATCATCTACCATTAATAGAATTTTCCTATAATAATAGCTATCATACCCGCATAAATGCTGCACCATTTTAAGCACTTTATGGACGAAAGTGTTGAACCCCAGTCTGTTGGGCAGAAATTGGAGAAATGCAACTGTCTGGACCAGAGATAGTACAAGAAACAACAGACAAGATTATTCAAGTCAAGGAAAGACTAAAAGTAGCATGTGATCGACAAAAGAGTTATGCTGATAACAGGTGAAAACCACTAGAGTTTCAAGTAGGATATAAGGTATTATTAAAAGTTTCGCCATGGAAAGGAGTGGTAAGATTTATCAAAAGGGGAAAGCTAAGCCCTAGGTATGTTGGACCCTTTGAGATTATTAGAAGAATAGGACCAGTAGCTTATCAGCTACAACTGCCAGAGGAAATGCAGGAATACATGATTCATTTCATGTATGTAATCTCAAAAAGTGCTTAGCAGATGAATCATTAGTGGTACCTATTAAGGACATAGAGGTAAATGAGAAACCTAAGTTTGTAGAAAGACCTCTATAGATTGAAGATAGAAAGATCAAGAATCTTAAACACAAGAGATTAGTTCTAGCCAAAGTGAAATGAGATTCCAAGAGAGGACCAAAACACACTTGGGAGCTTGAATCAGAGATGCAGAGGAAATATCCACACCTGTTCTAGTAGACCTCGAGGAAGAGTTCTAAAACAAGGTGGGGAGGATATAACAACACTTCAAAAATATTTAGAACATCCCTATACGCCCTAAAATACACCACGCATACGAGAAATAGGCCCGGAATACCTTTATTTTAACAAAAATCAAATAAAAACAATATTTTAACTTTCTCCTGGGGCGCGGCACTAGTAAGGAAGTCTGTCGCGGGCCACGACAGCTGTCCACTACGCCGCATCAACTGATGCCATATGTCGTGACTCGTGTGAAGGCTAGGGGTCTGACTCAGCCAAGCTAGGGCCTACCCTAGGTCGCTGGAGGGCCGCGAAGGCCCTTGTTGTTTCTCTTGCTAGCCGCGAGAAAGTGCTAGAGCAGCACTATATATAGGATCGATCGGCTCAGTTGAGAATTCGTTCACAATTCGATTCTCTCTCTAAATTTCTGAATAGCAATTCCTATATCAGGTATAATACTCACTAAAATAGCAAAGCTTTGCCCCGATGTAAGTATCATAACCCCCGGTTACGTGTTAGATACATTGTCCGATTGATCTAGTGCTCCGTAACGCATGTCGAGGCCCTGCCTGAGTCAGTAGTTGGAGTTCTGTCTCGGGGAGGGTATAACTAATGTAAATTGGGTTGTTATACTAACACATATGCATTGTTTAATTAATAGATTATAACAAGGAAACCACAAGGAAATACCTAAATTAGCAATGTGAGTAATCCTCTTTTTGTGAAACCATTTTGTAAACTGTTTTTACAAAACCTTAAATGTTTAAATTATATTTCACAGTGATTGAGTATTTCTAATTCTACAATTATCGCCAGTATGTTGGGGTTTTGTATACAAAATTTGTTACTACACTGTGAGTAGTAACATCACCACAAGTCAGGACTAACAGTGCCGTGGGTGGTAATTAAAGTAGATGTAAACAAATGTAATTGCTAGATTGCCCACAATGCTGTAAAATGATAAAAATTTTCTTGATTAAACTGGGATTCACTCGCCGGTATTTCTTGCAAATAAAATGTTTTTAAACGCGTTTCAGGTAACAAAATGTGAAAGCCAAATAGAAGCCAGCTGGACAGCACTGAAGGCTTGGAAAAGTGGCTATAAAAGTTACCTAAATAAAGAAGATGTTTTAATTCAATAAATTAGGGTTTATCCCTATAAATATATTTGTAATGGAAACTTGGGAATTTCCCATGTATTTATTAGGGAAAACCTCATAGAATAGTAATTAAGTTTGTTGTTTGTACCATTAAAGTCACTCAAACAGTTTTTGTCTCTTAAAAATCACTCAACTTTAATTTTCTGTTTCATTCTTGCATAAATACCAGGTTAACAGGTTAGAACTTGATGACATGTCAAATTCACTAATTTTTTAGATTTTTGACAATGATGTGGAAAATACATAGTGACTTTGGATTTTTTTAATAAAAAAATGAAATCAGATAGCATGAGTAAATACTAAAAAAAGTAACACCACCGTTTGTTGCATCTCCATCGACGGCGACGATGACATGAACCCTAACCCACGATTCGACGGTGACCTGGATTTTCGTTTCAATCTTGCATAACACCACTTTTTGTGTGATTTTTTTCTCAGCTCTAAGCCCTAACACATCGATTCGTTGGCGACGGTGACCTGAAACATTCACAAAGATGAATCTGTGATTTGAGTAACACCACCGTCCACTGCATCTCCATCACTGTCTCTCATCTCTAACCACACCGTATCACAACCGCACCAAAGAACCATCCATTCTGGTTGCCTTTCTTCTTTTGCACCCAATAGCCCATTCCCATGGATACTATATGAGGCCTTGTTTGGTGATCCAAACCCAATTATTGTTGTCACCGTATGCTGCTCCATTTCGATTTCTGTTGTTTATTAAATTGTTTTCTTTAAGGGTCTTAGGAGAGTAGGTGATCAAAAGAAAAATAAAAAGTAACCCGAGAAGTGATCGGAAAAAAATTACTTGCCGGAGAAGAAGGCCGGAGAGGGTTAGAAAAGCTGACGTGAAGTTGGGCAAGGGATGGCGTAATTAGGAAGTCATTTTTTGTTAATTTCCTTTATTAATAAATCCATCTCACCATGTATTTTCCACATCATTATTAAAGTAAAAAGGAAAATTAGTGAATTTGACACGTCATCAAGTGGTGACCTATTAACCTGATAATTACGCAAGATTGAAACAACAATTATAAGTTGAATGAGTTTTGAAACACAAAAAAAATTTAAGTGATTTTAATGGAACGCATTTGAAACTTCGTTACTATTCTATAAAGTTACCCCTATTTATTATTATAAAAATATGGTATTTTACTCTTATAAAATATTTCCTAAGTATGGTCCTGATGTAAATTCCGCTGACAAATTGATAAACACCGATACCACTAACACTAGTTCGCGGCCGCCCGTTCCCAAGTAATTAGGGGCTGGGGGTTGCGACAAGTACAACTTCAACTTCAACAATGGTTGTGTCTGAAGCACCTCAATTGGTTATCCCACAAACAGCTGAGGAGGATACACCACTAGAATTTCTTAAAATTCCTGTTGGTAGTTCAAGTGGAGCAGCTACTACAGATGTTAGATCCATTGATCTACAACTGGACAGTAGTTTCATAAGTAAGACTCCCTTGAAGGCAACTACTGCTGATGCTATCAAGGCATCCACTGGTGTGTTCAAGTTAAGCACTACTGAGATTTCCAAGGTAACCACTGTAGAGGGAAGTCCCCAGTACCAAGAAAAAAGGGGGATCAGTTGATGAACCATTGGAGACTCTTCCTGGTTCATAAGCTGATACAACCACCACTAGTGGGAAATCAGATGATCCCATTCATTTGGGTGATGGTTTAAAATATCAAGATT
This sequence comes from Helianthus tuberosus, assembly GCA_030545235.1. Taxonomy (NCBI): domain Eukaryota; kingdom Viridiplantae; phylum Streptophyta; class Magnoliopsida; order Asterales; family Asteraceae; genus Helianthus; species Helianthus tuberosus. The sequence continues at coordinate 136,493,468 of CM060363.1, forward strand.
TGACGGAGAGGTTATCTTCCATTGAAAGCACTATTCTTACCATGAATCAATCAATTCAAACTCTGGTTGAAGCTTCCAAAAGTCAACCAACACATCAACAATTATCCCAAGAGCTCTGGAACTCAGTCCAGCCCATTCTCACTGCTCAAAGGGAACTTGCAGAAATTCAACACAATACACAAATGGCATTGATCAGAAATATAGTTGAAGCAAGGTATCAAGACACTCAGGCTGAAATCAAGGCTATCAAAGAGGCCTTCACAAAAATGACTGGCACTGCCCATGCACCTATCTTTAGAGATGATGATTATCAAGATGATGCCAAAAAGGGGGAGAAACATGATATGAAGAAGTTTTGCAGATCTACTCCAAGGAAAAAGCCAACTCAAACGTCAGAGCCTAAGAAGAAGTTTTCTGCAACCACTAATGAAACATCTGCCAAAGAAAAGAAAAAGGGAATTGATGAAACCCTGAACATTCAAGCAGATGAAGTGGTTGCAAACAAAAAAACTATTCAAAATCAGAATGAAACAAAGGAAAGGATTTGGAAGAAGAAACAAAAGGAATTCAAAGAATGGGAAATCAAAACAAAGGATCTTGGCATTTCTGAAAGAAGAAAATCTCATAAACATAACAAACCACTACTTGCCATATACCCAAGATCACCCTCACCACCAAAACCAACCACTGCTGGTATTAAAAAGCCATCCACTGCTACACCTAAACCAACACCACCAACACAAAAACAACCTGCCAAAAAGCAGAAAACAGAACCATCGTCACCAATGCCATCCACCAATGCAACAAATTTGACACTTCAACAGTTGTTAAGACAACAACGATCGAGACACCAGTTGTATTAACAACAGTTAGTCAATCCACCACTTTCCAATTTCCTTCGCAAGCAATCTTCATTCCTATTTTCAACTCTCCAACAAAAACTCCTTCTCCTAAAACTATTTATACAAGAAAAAGAAAGTTTCAAGTGAATGATGATGATATACCTGCACCTATTCGTCTATCATCTTCACCTTTCATCCAAACCAATCCTAAACCATTCAATCCTCCATCATCACCAACATCCAATCCACTTGCTCAACCACGGACACATGAAGGGGAAGATCCTTCGAGATCCATCCCATTGTGTTGATCCATATTTTGGTGTCTGTAACTCGTCTTTATTAGCGTTGTATTTGTACGGTCTTTTTACGTTATCGAGTCTGTATTCGCCGTCGATCTTAGTTGGATATCCTCCTATCTTTCTATGGTCCGACAAGTTTGTCTTAATTTTTATGTAATGTTAAATGACTATGCATGTTGCATATGTGGGTAGATAATGTTGTTTGTGTGTTTATAACATGTCTGCTGCAAACTAACAGCTTGCAGCATAACAACTTTTGCAGCCCTCGACGAAACACCATGTTTCGTCGAGCACATACATGACGAAACTCCCTGATGGTCAAAACCCTATGTTTCGTCATGATGGGTAACGAAACACAAGTGTTTCGTCGTCCATGATGTTTCGTCAGGCCCATTTACATGTTTCGTCAACAATTGGGCTGGGCTGCCTATATAAACCACACATGGTTTCACACAGAAACCATGAGAGCATACCTACTATGAAAGCTTACTATCAAACCTTGTGTGTATATGTTTGATACTTGTTCTCATCCTTTTAATCAACTGACTGTGATTCGTTGGTTATATCGTGTTATCATTATATGTGTTTGGTTTGGCATCGTCACGGGGATTCCGCACTCGTGACCGTGTTTGTGATAAACAAGGGTTTGGTTTGGTTTCGTAATAGATCCTCCGAGAATCGGGACCTACAAGATTTTAGGGGGAGTAAATTCTAGAAAATACAAAAACATTTGAAAAAGTCAAAAATCCAAAAAGATGTCTTTACTTTCTGTCCTTTTGTTTGAAAAATTCAAAAAAAAATTATTAGAAAACCAAAAATGAGTTTCTTGGAGAATGGAAGAGGATGATATTCACTGGTGTGGTCGGTTAACGTGTTCAAAATGTAAAACAAAAAAATTGCGAAATGATAAGTATCTCTACTAACGATGTATCGGTAGGCTCCCAATCAGACTAAAATGTGGAGGATGATACAAACCTAACAGACTTCAAGTCAGGTGGGAACCATTCATTGGCATATGGTCTTGGTACCAAAATTTCGTTTGAGAGATTGCCGAGGTTCTGAGATATAGGGTCTTTATGCTGCTTATCATCTGGGTATCATGGTTGTATCTTTTACCGAAAAATAACGGAGACGAAGTCTAGATCTTCCATGGTACTATACATACGTGTACATATTGCATTCGACCTCAATAAGTGATCAACAATCACATGTCCAATCAAAATAAGTGATATTGTATCACATTTATCCGGGAGTCAAGTTCGTCTCTTTGTTCTACGTTTGTACTGACCTGTTCACGGACTTGCTCTTGTGCCCTCATGCATATGAAAATCAAGTTCCTCATCAATAAGTGATTCTATCACATAGGGCTTGTTTTCAATCAAAAATAAGTGAGTATCTCACATTCTTTTATACGGTCAAACAGATGATAAATGGTATACTAACCGGTAAGATGAACTCTCACGCATACCTTGATATGGAATATGCCGTGAGTGGATGAACATCGACTTGTAAGTATAATCCTTACCATAAATCGTATCTCCTAATTATGATTACATCTGATCAGTTTGAGCTTATGTGGACAACAATACCGATAATCATGGTTGTATACTTATCCAAAGCTTTAAACAGAAAACAAACATCATGTTGACTAAGACCGTAAGCTGGTATGATTCCTTTTCCTTGAAATTCGCAAAAAGATTGCTCTTGTACAGTTGTTTATTGCTTTTTATAGTTTTTCGTTAGTTTACCGCACTTTAAATTCTGTTTTAGTGTAATTTGTAAAGTTCATTTTTGATTAACCGAAGTTGTTACTTGGTGTTTTCTACTGAAAGCCTGAAACCTGCTTCATAAAATGTCCTTGCATTTGGTAAACTCAATCAAAATGATAATCTGTTCAAATAATCAAAATCTGTTCAATGTGCAAATTTTCAAAAGACTTGGTTATTTTTGAAAAAGTGTCGACGAAACACCTTTATGTCGACGAAACACCTAAATGTCGACGAAAGATCATGGTCAAGGACAACTGGTTTCAAACTTGGTCAAAATTGATCAAAATTAATTTGTTCAAGCCCAAACAAGTGTTTCGTCGAGCCCATGTAGAGTTTCGTCGAAGATGGAGTTTCGCCAAGTGCGTGTGATTATATAAGGGGTCCCAGTGTTCAGAGACCTCACTTTTCAAACCACTTCACTGTTTGTCTTCTCCAACACTCAACACACGATACCTTTAACCGACCCTCAAAATCCTTCATTTTCTTTACCATTTTTATCAAAATCAAAGGTATACAAATGATTGTTCAAATGTTTCGAACCTTAGGAACCCTGTGTTTTTGTCCGATTGTTCGAAAAACCCTCGGAGACCCTGTTTACTTGATGTTTTCATGATCTAAACTTGTATTTGTCTTGGTTTCTCATAAAAACTGATAGAACTAGGGTTATATTGATATTATACATTGTTTTGGCTTTGATTTGGGTTGGGTTTCATATAACAAAAACAGGGGTGGTTATTGTTTGATGTTACACCAATTTGGGTATGTTTTACGGCCAAAATCGTGTCGTTTTTACATCTGGGGATGTTTCGGTTGTTTGGGTGTTTACAAAATGTCATAATGTTGGTTTGTTTGTGAATTGATCATCGTTTAAACACCAGATGACGAAACCCATTTAAATTTGAAAACCCCCAATTTCGATGAAACCCTAACTGATGTCGACGACACCCTAACTGATGTCGACAAAACCCCCTTGGACGACGAAACCTATGTTTCTTCAAACTGAAGACGACGAAACTCATATGGCGACGAAACCCCTTTTGAAATGGAACAGGTTTCGTCGAAAGACTATCGACGAAACTCCTCTGGTCAACGGTCAACTCTGACTTTGTTTGACCAAGGGTGTTTCGTCGTGATGAAGAGAGTTTCGTCGTAGTGATGATGTTTCGTCGTTCCATACTTAGAAATTTTTCAAGTTTGGTGCCCTTTCACAGAACAAGTGTATTTGAATGATAACTGTCCAATTCACACTTGAACTTGTATTGACATATGTCTAATGCAAATATTGTGACATTTTAACTTATTGTGGACGTTTTCGAATACAGATGGCACCGAAAGAGAGGAAACGCAAGCCCGGAACTAAGAAAGAAAACAAACCAGAAGAAGAAGTGATGTCCGAGAAGCGTCACAACATGATTGCCTATCTGGATCCCGAAGGAAAGATCACCGAATTGAAAGAAATCACGCAGTGGATAAGGGAGTCGCGGATTAACAAAGCTATCACCTTTTCAACACCAGTTTACAAGTCGCTCGTTAAAGCTTTCTGGAATTCTGCAAGTGTTGTGCAAGTTGATGGAACTGAAGTCATTCAAGGGCAAGTGAATGATCTGAACGTGATTGTCTCACAGGAAATCTTAAACACCGTTCTAGAATTGCAAGACGATCCGAATGCACCGTCCTCTATTCCAATCATGTGTACTCGTGGCTATTTGCTAAGGATGAAGTGTATTGGTGACATCTTCAGTACTCAAATCAACAAGGGAGATTTTCCGATGCGTTACAAGTTCCTTGTAGGATATGACATCTTTACTACTCATTCAATGTATCAGCAACAGACGTGCAGGATATGACATGGCAAGCAACGACCTTGTAGGACTCGTGGTGGCATTGGTGCTGAACAAACCATTTAGCATCTCAAAGTATATCTTTGCCAACATGAAGGAGAACATGACGAGAACTGGTGGTAGAACAACTGGGAATAAATTCTGGATGTATCCTAGTTTTCTACAGATGATCATGAATGTTCAGCATCCCGGTCTTCAAAAAGCCAACGACGACATTCTAAAGATAGAATCTATGATCGAGCATTCTTTGAAGATATTCAAGGGGCTTGCAATAAAGCGATACAAAGAAAGAAAGCTTCCTAGGAAGTTAATCGGTGCTCTTGGTAAACCCAACTACATCGCTCCAGAAAATGACAAGTGGCGTCACAATGACAACCAATCTGATGATGAAGAGCCGGAGTTAAAGAAAAGGATGGATGAAAAGTTTGGTCAAAAGGATACTGATTCGTTCGACAGTGACAGTGATGGTGATGACGAAGGTGATGATGGTGGTGATGCAGGTGCTGGTGTCATTGGTGCATCTGCTGCTGGTGCATCGTCTGCTGGTGCAGCTGGTGGTACATCAGATGGTGATGATGAGGAGGATTCTGAATCGGACGACAATCCACCTGAGCCTGGGTACGAAGTTTACTTCGATGAACGTGGTGTGAAAAGGATCAGGAGGATTAGGCAAGCAGATGACCCAGAATACGTTCCTTCGGATACCGAAGCGGAACGTTTAAAGAAAAAGCAAACAGTTGTCCATCGCAAGAAGAAAGCAAGAAAGTACATTGGTACTTCATCTGCACAACAATCTGTTCCTCCTCAAGAGCCTACACAAGAAGCGGAAATGGATCCAAACCTTGGATTCACGGCCACTAAAGCTTCTGCTATGGTGCCTTCACCCCCAAGGTCTACATAACCAACTCATGTAGTGACTTCAACTCCTGAAGCTCCTACAGCGACTCCTCAAGCACCAGCTCGCTCTATTGAATCGACAATTCGTGCAACTACATCGCAGCCGACCGCAGAGCGCAGACAAACTATATTCTCTCAAATGCAGCAGGCCAGATCAACAGACAATCGGAAGTGATAAATGCTTCAAGAGCAGACTCGATCAAGCAACAGTTGGAAATTAACAAGTTGAATTCCATTGTTGGGCGACAAGAAGCAGAGATCACTCGCCAACAGGCAGAAATAGAGCAACTGAAGGCTGAAAATGCTCGTTTGAAAGCTGTTAACGATGAAAGAGAGCGACAGTTGCAACAGATGAGAGCGGCGGATAATACTCGTGGTATAGAAATGAACCGCATGAAAGAAAGCAGCTCTAAACTTCAGAAGTTGGCCGAGGCTATAAAAGAAAGGCATGACTATATGAAAGAGTGGTACGATTCTCGAAACACCACAATAGTTGATGGGGTCAAGCGGATAACTGAAGGATTTGAGTTTGTGAGAAAGCGGGTTAATGTATTGTGGAATGATCGTTGCAAGCAACAAGACATATTGAAGAAAAGGGATGATGATCCTGAGGATCATGGAAACCCCGACCCTTCTGCCACATCAGAATAACCGCCAGCAACTGCATCTACACAACTCGTTGTCTTTAAGCATGCGCAACTTGGATCTACTCAAGGAACCTCCAGTGGAACAGTTGAAGAAATACAAAAGCTTGAAAGCATTTCTTACATCGAAAGCTCTCTACCTAGTACATCTTATGTTCCTAGTACAGCTGACTTTGCTTTACAGGCTGTTCATCCTATCAAATGTGAAATTCTTGAAGAAGGTGAGTTTGTTGCGGATCTTACACAAGAACAGCTGTGTGCCTTGATTGAAATGAAATCAATTGAAGATTCTGTGATTGATCAAATGTATGTTGAACCTGAGACTGCTGATGTTGAAAATATTGAAGAAATAGTGTTTGAAGGCGAATCAGGTAAATCGACGTATGTACGTGCAGACGGAATGGAGTTTGATCGATTTGATGAAGAATGGATGAAAGAGAATCAGGAAGACATTGATGAACAGCTGAAGAATCGTATGTCTTCTGATAATCCGACAGAGTCATTCCAAGAATGGAGAAAACGTTTCTTATCAAAGGTTGATAAGCCTACACTGCCGGAAGCACAAGTCGATTTTCTACAGTTTGAGAAAGTGAAGCCGCATGGAAAAATTCTGAGTTGGATGTTCATAAAGGAAATTCATTGTGTTGCGATCAAGCGCGAACATGGATTCCAGTACTTTAACTCCATGCTGAGTATCCTATCATTGCTGTTCTGTGACGTTGCTGCCTTATCAAAGCTGGAGATCATTAACCGTTCAAACTACTTTGGCGCAATGTTATTTGCAAAAAGAATTAAGTTCGAGCGGAAGAAAGGATGGAAGGATGCGTTGTACAAGCCACAGTTTCCGATATATCAACAGATCAAGTTCACGTTTGATCCAGCGACCAACACGTCTCGATACAAGCTCATTTACCAGCCGGCGAAGGTTTTGAACAAGATACCGTTGATGCCTATAGAACAGAATTTTCTGGAAGAAATGGCGTTGTGGTGTTACGACTCAGATACTCATGAAGCGGTGATCGTGTTTAAAGGTGATCGTGAAAACTTTCGGATGTTAAATCCGATGTGGATCGTGAATATGTCGGTGAACGAAATCGGCAAGCTTTTTCTGCATGATATATTTTATGAAGACAAGGACGCTCATCAAGCACTACAATTCCAACATGTCGCTTGTTACTGCTTTTAACGAGGAATTGATGCTGGAAGCACCTAGACGCTGAAACACTGAAGATCGAAGATTGAAGACCGAAGACAGTAACAGACAAGGGGGAGTTTGTTGATGCATATTTTGGTGTCTGTAACTCGTCTTTATTAGCGTTGTATTTGTACGGTCTTTTTACGTTATCGAGTCTGTATTCGCCGTCGACCTTAGTTGGATATCCTCCTATCTTTCTATGGTCCGACAAGTTTGTCTCAATTATTATGTAATGTTAAATGACTATGCATGTTGCATATGTGGGTAGATAATGTTGTTTATGTGTTTATAAAATGTCTGCTGCAAACAAACAGTTTGCAGCATAACAACTTTTGCAGCCCTCGACGAAACACCATGTTTCGTCGAGCACATACATGACGAAACTCCCTGATGGTCAAAACCCTATGATTCGTCGTGATTGGTGACGAAACACCTTGTGTTTCATCGTTCATGATGTTTCATCAGGCCCATTTACATGTTTCGTCAACAGTTGGGTTGGGCTGCCTATATAAACCACACATGGTTTCACACAGAAACCATGAGAGCATACCTACTATGAAAGCTTACTATCAAACCTTGTGTGTATCTGTTGATACTTGTTCTCATCCTGTTAATCAATTGACTGTGATTCGTTGGTTATATCATGTTATCATTATCTGTGTTTGGTTTGGCATCATCACGGGGATTCCACACTCGTGACTGTGTTTTTTATAAACAAGGGTTTGGTTTCGTAATCGATCCTCCGAGAATCGGGACCTACAAGTGGTATCAGAGCTCAAAAACTGTGTAATGGATGAGTTCTGTACTTCCAAGGGCATTCTTCATGAATACAGTTCTCACTACACTCCACAGCAAAACGGTGTCGCTGAGAGGAAGAATCGAACGATAATAGAAACTGCAAGAACGATGTTAGTAGAGTCCGAGCTTCCTGTTTAATTCTGGGGGGAGGCTGTGTTGACTGCTTGCTACACGTTAAACCGAGTTCTTACAGTTAAGAGGCATGACAAGACTTGTTTCGAACTTCTACAGAAAAGGAAACTGGACATTTCTCACCTAGAACCTTTTGGCGGTCCATGCACTATGATTGAGCCAGATGGAAAGTTTGGCGCCAAAGCTATCGAGGGTTTCTTCCTTGGATATGCTAGTCCGAATTTTTGTGTATGGAATCTGGCAACCAAAAAGATTGAGTTATGGAGTGAAGTAAGGGTTCAAAGGTATACAAGTTCAGTTAGAGCTCCGGGTGATCCTTGGATGTTCGATTATGATAGGCTATTCGACTCCTTTAATCTGCCAACCTTTGACGAAGCATCTGCAGCTACTCAAATGCTATTTGATAGTGACAACATTGCTGTCTCGCCATTGGTTAGACCAATTATTGTTAATCCCCAAGCTTCTAATTCGGTTAACAACACGGTATAAAATGAGGTATTTGAAGATGCTGCTGATTACAATGAGTCATCGGAAGATGATGAATACCATGATGCGAGTGAAGGCACTTCAGCTCCAGTTGCTCCTGTTCAAGGTGCTTCTGTAGAAACTCCTCGTGTGTAGAATGAAGATACTGCTGAAGGGAATGCATCCACTTCGATGCCTATTTCTGGTGTGGAGTTGGTTGTTGATCTTAATATTAACAATTTGGGTATCAATACTCGTGTTCCTGATTTTCCTGAAACGAGAATTCATGATACTCATCTGCAGCAGAATATTATTGGAGATGTCCAAGGCGGTGTGGAGACGCGTAATCAGCTGAGAAACAACCAGAATGCTGGTTTATATTCAGCCATCAGAGAATCTGGTCTTCAAAATGATTGGTCCTTCGCGTGTTATGTTTCACAAGAAGAACTGAAGTCTTGGAAGGAAGCCTTAAAGGATAATTCTTGGGTTGAAGCCATGCAGGATAAACTTCAACAATTTCAAAAGCTAGGTGTTTGGAAGCTTGTTGAAAGGCCCGAAAACTACAAGAAAAATGGCACACGTTGGGTTTACAAATGCAAGAAGGACGATCGTGGAGTAGTCATTCAAAACAAGGCGAGATTGGTTGTTCAGGGATTTCGCCAGATCGAAGGCATTGACTACAATGAAGTTTATGCACCTGTTGCACGTCTGGCAGCTATTCGGATCTTTCTAGCTTATGCTTCATTTAAAGGATTCAAAATCTACCAGATGGACGTCAAAAGTGCTTTCTTACACGGTGTGGTTCAAGAAGAGGTGCACGTCGAACAACCTCCGGGTTTTGAAGATCCTATTCATCCTGATCGGGTTTGGTTGCTCAACAAAGCTCTTTATGGTTTACATCAAGCACCTAGGGCTTGGTATGCAACCTTATCCAACTATCTTCTACAGAATGGTTTTCGACGAGGTCTTATTGATTGCACTCTCTTTATCAAGGAACAAGATGGAGATCTTCTGCTGGTGCAGGTATACGTTGATGATATAATATTTGGTTCAACTAATGATTCTTTGTTTAGGCAATTCGAGCGTGTGATGCAAGAAAAATTAGAGATAAGCGCAATGGGGGAAATGAATTTCTTCTTGGGCCTACAAGTTCAACAAACCGAGTCTGGGATATTCATCCATCAGACTAAATATGTTGGTGACATCTTGAGCCGATTCCAGATGTCTGATACAACGCCCATTGGTACCCCACTTCCGCAGAATCACGGTATTACTCCGGATTTGAAGGGTGAAAGCATTAACTCTTCATACTATCATGCTATGATCAGATCTCTAATATATCTCACAACCTCGAGGCCTGACATCAGGTATTCAACGTGCCTGCTCGCAAGATATCAAGCCAACCCGAAGGCCTCACATCTGTCAGCTGTTAAAAGGATTTTTCGCTATTTGAAGGGTTGCCCGGACACCGATCTATGGTACCATAGGGATGATAGCTTCGACTTAATTGCATACAGTGATTCTGATTTTGGTGGTTGCAAAATTGACGGCAAATCAACAACAGCTGGATGTCAATTCTTAGGAAATCGCCTGGTCACGTGGCAGTGCAAGAAGCAAACCTGTGTTGCTACATCAACTTGTGAAGCAGAATACATTGTTGCCTCTAGTTGTTGCTCCCAAGTCTTGTGGATCCAACAACAAATGCGTAACTACGGTTTTGAATTCCTATCTACTCCTATTTTTGTTGATAACAATGCTGCCTTACAAATCACTAGAAATCCTGTGCAGCATTCCAAGACCAAACACATCGAAATTAAATATCACTTCATACATGATTGTTTTGACAAAAGATTAATCGATGTTGTTAAAGTTCACACCGATCACCAACGTGCCGACCTGTTCACAAAAGCTTTTGATAAATCACGTTATGATTATCTACTTTTGGTCAATGGTATTAAGGTGATACCCGAGTAAAACTTCTTTGGCTAATCGTTTTTGTAAATATTTTCTTTAAAAACTCTAAAAATTCAAAAAGATTTTTGCTTTCGTAACCTTTTAGCATTTTAGAGGGAGTAAATTCTAGAAAATTCAAAAATCCAAAAAGATGTCTTTACTTTCTATCCTTTCGTTTGAAAAATTCAAAAAATTTCAAAAAAAAATTATTAGAAAACCAAAAATGAGTTTCTTGGATAATGGAAGATGATGATATTCACTGGTGTGGTCGGTCAACGTGTTCAAAATGTCAAACAAAAAAATTGAGAAATGATAAGTATCTCTACTAACGATGTATCGGTAGGCTCACAATCAGACTAAAATGTGCAGGTTGATACAAACCTAACAGACTTCAAGTCAGGTGGGAACCATTCATTGGCATATGGTCCTGGTACCGAAATTTCATTTGAGAGATTGTCGAGGTTCTGAGATATACGGTCTTTATGCTGCTTATTATCTGGGTGTCATGACTATATCTTTTACCGAAAAATAATGGAGACGAAGTCTAGATCTTCAATGATACTATACATACGTGTACATATTGCATTCGACCTCAATAAGTGATCAACAATCACATGTCCAATCAAAATAAGTGATATTATATCACATTTATCCGGGAGTCAAGTTCATCTCTTTGTTGTAGGTTTGTACTGACTGTTCACGGACTTGCTCTTGTGCCCTCATGCATATGAAAATCAAGTTCCTCATCAATAAGTGATTCTATCACATAGGGCTTGTTTTCAATAAAAAATAAGTGAGTATCTCACATTCTTTTATACGGTCAAACAGATGATAAACGGTATACTCACCGGTAAGATGAACTCCCGCGCATACCTTGATACGGGAATGTGTCGTGAGTGGATGAACATCAACTTGTAAGTATAATCCTTACCATAAATCGTATCTCCTAATTATGATTACATCTGATCAGTTTGAGCTTATGTGGACAACAATACCGATAATCGTGGTAGTATACTTATCCAAAAGCTGAAATCAGAAAACAATTTGGAAATCAAAAACAACCTACAAAGCAACAACATATTACTTCTAAGGGTAAACAGCCAGTTTAACGAGCTCAAAGGCTTAATGTTTCTAAATCAAAGTTTGAAACAAAAGGAGCTCGTTATCAGAAGAAAAGCAATGATATCAAATTTGTAGCATCAAAGGGTACTGATAAAATTGAGACTTTTGAAAACAAATCAAACATCGATTTTGTCCAACAAGTCAAGATTTTAAAATGTAACAGTCAAAAAAATTACACTCAACATACAAACGGGTGTGATGAAAAAGCAAGTACCTCAGGTTCTACAAGTTCGACATATGTTCATCGATCGGATTCTCCTAAGTTTGTTGAAAGGAGAACGTGTTTTAAATGTCGGGAGTTTGGACATATCATTAAAAATTGTACAAATACTCCCAAAGAGAAATTTGTTGAAAGAGCCCCACCTGAAAAGGTTCACCCACAACGTCGTTCGGTTTTACCAAAACATGATAAAAGACCTGTTAAAGAACAAGAAACAAAACAACGACTTCAAAACATCAAGGCAGTTGAAATGGCTTTAAAATCTGAAGTCAAATCAATTAATAGGGAACCAAGTTCTTCATAATATTTAGAACCAGAGGTTTCAAAATCTTTTCATAAAAATAAAACTGGTAAACAAAATCAAACTTGGAGCTAAGACGGGTGAAAGTTCAGGGGGAGCTGTTGTGTTTGAAAATCATCAGGAAATCGAGATCACTTTTCGTGATGCTCAAGGACGACCCAAGACCACTAAGGCTTGGGTCCCCATCCTCAACTGATCGTTGGATGATATGTGCAGGATGTTCCAGGAGGAACTGTTAATAGTCATTGGATTGTTGACAGTGGAGCATCTAGGTACATGACAGACGACCTACGGCTTCTGTATGATGTGAAAAACATTAGAGGAGGTTATGTCGCATTTGCTGGAGACAAAGGCGGATATATCACTGGAGAGGGAATGATCTCCAATGGTGTTGTATGTTTCGATAAGATCAATTATGTTCGTCAAATTGATCACAATCTTCTGAGTGTTTCGCAAATCTGCGATAAGAAGTTCACCGTGCATTTTGATGATGCCGGTTGTTATGTGCTGAAACCTGGTTTCAAAATTCCTAAAGAATGGATTCTCTTATCGGCTCCAAGGGTTAATGATCTTTATATTCTTGATATGAGCCAAGCGATTACGACATTTGCGCAAGTCACATGTTTTGTCTCGAAAGCCACAGAGAAGGAGTCTATATCTTGGCACAGACGAATGGGCACATTCACTTAAGAAAAATGAACCATTTGGTAAAAAACAATCTTGTGAATGGTGTGCCTGTGAGAAATTTTCATCTACAAGATATATGTGTATCGTGCCAGAAGGGAAAACAAACGAAGAAGTCTTACCCGCTTAAGAAAATCAACACTGTTAGCATGCCTCTCGAACGTCTTCATATGGACCTCTTTGGACCTATGAAACACAAGACAACCTTTGGCGATGTTATTTTTTGGTAGTTACTGATGACTATTCTAGAATTTCTTGGGTAGCTTTTATGGCACACAAGAGTGAAACTCCTGGAATCCTCAAGGATCTTCTTGGGGAGTTTGTTGATGCATATTTTGGTGTCTGTAACTCGTCTTTATTAGCATTGTATTTGTACGGTCTTTTTACGTTATCGAGTCTGTATTCGTCGTCGACCTTAGTTAGATATCCTCCTATCTTTCTATGGTCTGACAAGTTTGTCTCAATTGTTATGTAATGTAAAATGACTATGCATGTTGCATATGTGGGTAGATAATGTTGTTTGTGTGTTTATAACATGTCTGCTACAAACTAACAGTTTGCAGCATAACAGCTTTTGCAGCCCTCGACGAAACACCATGTTTCGTCGAGCACATACATGACGAAACTCCCTGATGGTCAGAACCCTATGATTCGTCGTGATGGGTGACGAAACACCTTGTGTTTCGTCGTTCATGATGTTTCATCAGGCCCATTTACATGTTTCGTCAACAGTTGGGTTGGGCTGCCTATATAAACCACACATGGTTTCACACAGAAACCATGAGAGCATACCTACTATGAAAGCTTACTAGCAAACCTTGTGTGTATCTGTTTGATACTTGTTCTTATCCTGTTAATCAATTGACTGTGATTCGTTGGTTATATCGTGTTATCATTATCTGTGTTTGGTTTGGCATCGTCACGGGGATTCCACACTCGTAACTGTGTTTTTGATAAACAAGGGTTTGGTTTCGTAATCGATCCTCCGAGAATCGGGACCTACAAGTGGTATAAGAGCTCAAAAACTGTGTAATGGATGAGTTCTGTACTTCCAAGGGCATTCTTCATGAATACAGTTCTCACTACACTCCACAGCAAAACGGTTTCGCTGAGAGGAAGAATCGAACGATAATAGAAACTGCAAGAACGATGTTAGTAGAGTCCGACCTTCCTGTTCAATTCTTGGGGGAGGCTGTGTTGACTGCTTGCTACACGTTAAACCGAGTTCTTACAGTTAAGAGGCATGACAAGACTTGTTTCGAACTTCTACAGAAAAGGAAACTGGACATTTCTCACATAGAACCTTTTGGCGGTCCATGCACTATGATTGAGCCAGATGGAAAGTTTGGCGCCAAAGCTATCGAGGGTTTCTTCCTTGGATATGCTAGTCCGAATTTTTGTGTATGGAATCTGGCAACCAAAAAGATTGAGTTATGGAGTGAAGTAAGGGTTCAAAGGTATACAAGTTCAGTTAGAGCTCCGGGTGATCCTTGGATGTTCGATTATGATAGGCTATTTGACTCCTTTAATCTGCCAACCTTTGACGAAGCATCTGCAGCTACTCAAATGCTATTTGATAGTGACAACATTGCTGTCTCGCCATTGGTTAGACCAATTATTGTTAATCCCCAAGCTTCTAATTCGGTTAACAACACGGTATAAAATGAGGTATTTGAAGATGCTGCTGATTACAATGAGTCATCGGAAGATGATGAATACCATGATGCGAGTGAAGGCACTTCAGCTCCAGTTGCTCCTGTTCAAGGTGCTTCTGTAGAAACTCCTCGTGTGTAGAATGAAGATACTGCTGAAGGGAATGCATCCACTTCGATGCCTATTTCTGGTGTGGAGTTGGTTGTTGATCTTAATATTAACAATTTGGGTATCAATACTCGTGTTCCTGATTTTCCTGAAACGAGAATTCATGATCCTCATCTGCAGCAGAATATTATTGGAGATGTCCAAGGCGGTGTGGAGACGCGTAATCAGCTGAGAAACAACCAGAATGCTGGTTTATATTCAGCCATCAGAGAATCTGGTCTTCAAAATGATTGGTCCTTCGCGTGTTATGTTTCACAAGAAGAACTGAAGTCTTGGAAGGAAGCCTTAAAGGATAATTCTTGGGTTGAAGCCATGCAGGATAAACTTCAACAATTTCAAAAGCTAGGTGTTTGGAAGCTTGTTGAAAGGCCCGAAAACTACAAGAAAAATGGCACACGTTGGGTTTACAAATGCAAGAAGGACGATCGTGGAGTAGTCATTCAAAACAAGGCGAGATTGGTTGTTCAGGGATTTCGCCAGATCGAAGGCATTGACTACAATGAAGTTTATGCACCTGTTGCACGTCTGGCAGCTATTCGGATCTTTCTAGCTTATGCTTCATTTAAAGGATTCAAAATCTACCAGATGGACGTCAAAAGTGCTTTCTTACACGGTGTGGTTCAAGAAGAGGTGCACGTCGAACAACCTCCGGGTTTTGAAGATCCTATTCATCCTGATCGGGTTTGGTTGCTCAACAAAGCTCTTTATGGTTTACATCAAGCACCTAGGGCTTGGTATGCAACCTTATCCAACTATCTTCTACAGAATGGTTTTCGACGAGGTCTTATTGATTGCACTCTCTTTATCAAGGAACAAGATGGAGATCTTCTGCTGGTGCAGGTATACGTTGATGATATAATATTTGGTTCAACTAATGATTCTTTGTTTAGGCAATTCGAGCGTGTGATGCAAGAAAAATTAGAGATAAGCGCAATGGGGGAAATGAATTTCTTCTTGGGCCTACAAGTTCAACAAACCGAGTCTGGGATATTCATCCATCAGACTAAATATGTTGGTGACATCTTGAGCCGATTCCAGATGTCTGATACAACGCCCATTGGTACCCCACTTCCGCAGAATCACGGGATTACTCCGGATTTGAAGGGTGAAAGCATTAACTCTTCATACTATCGTGCTATGATCAGATCTCTAATATATCTCACAACCTCGAGGCCTGACATCAGGTATTCAACGTGCCTGCTCGCAAGATATCAAGCCAACCCGAAGGCCTCACATCTGTCAGCTGTTAAAAGGATTTTTCGCTATTTGAAGGGTTGCCCGGACACCGATCTATGGTACCATAGGGATGATAGCTTCGACTTAATTGCATACAGTGATTCTGATTTTGGTGGTTGCAAAATTGACGGCAAATCAACAACAGCTGGATGTCAATTCTTAGGAAATCGCCTGGTCACGTGGCAGTGCAAGAAGCAAACCTGTGTTGCTACATCAACTTGTGAAGCAGAATACATTGTTGCCTCTAGTTGTTGCTCCCAAGTCTTGTGGATCCAACAACAAATGCGTAACTACGGTTTTGAATTCCTATCTACTCCTATTTTTGTTGATAACAATGCTGCCTTACAAATCACTAGAAATCCTGTGCAGCATTCCAAGACCAAACACCTCGAAATTAAATATCACTTCATACATGATTGTTTTGACAAAAGATTAATCGATGTTGTTAAAGTTCACACCGATCACCAACGTGCCGACCTGTTCACAAAAGCTTTTGATAAATCACGTTATGATTATCTACTTTTGGTCAATGGTATTAAGGTGATACCCGAGTAAAACTTCTTTGGCTAATCGTTTTTGTAAATATTTTCTTTAAAAACTCTAAAAATTCAAAAAGATTTTTGCTTTCGTAACCTTTTAGCATTTTAGAGGGAGTAAATTCTAGAAAATTCAAAAATCCAAAAAGATGTCTTTACTTTCTATCCTTTCGTTTGAAAAATTCAAAAAATTTCAAAAAAAAATTATTAGAAAACCAAAAATGAGTTTCTTGGATAATGGAAGATGATGATATTCACTGGTGTGGTCGGTCAACGTGTTCAAAATGTCAAACAAAAAAATTGAGAAATGATAAGTATCTCTACTAACGATGTATCGGTAGGCTCACAATCAGACTAAAATGTGCAGGTTGATACAAACCTAACAGACTTCAAGTCAGGTGGGAACCATTCATTGGCATATGGTCCTGGTACCGAAATTTCATTTGAGAGATTGTCGAGGTTCTGAGATATACGGTCTTTATGCTGCTTATTATCTGGGTGTCATGACTATATCTTTTACCGAAAAATAATGGAGACGAAGTCTAGATCTTCAATGATACTATACATACGTGTACATATTGCATTCGACCTCAATAAGTGATCAACAATCACATGTCCAATCAAAATAAGTGATATTATATCACATTTATCCGGGAGTCAAGTTCATCTCTTTGTTGTAGGTTTGTACTGCAAGAACGATGTTAGTAGAGTCCGACCTTCCTGTTCAATTCTTGGGGGAGGCTGTGTTGACTGCTTGCTACACGTTAAACCGAGTTCTTACAGTTAAGAGGCATGACAAGACTTGTTTCGAACTTCTACAGAAAAGGAAACTGGACATTTCTCACATAGAACCTTTTGGCGGTCCATGCACTATGATTGAGCCAGATGGAAAGTTTGGCGCCAAAGCTATCGAGGGTTTCTTCCTTGGATATGCTAGTCCGAATTTTTGTGTATGGAATCTGGCAACCAAAAAGATTGAGTTATGGAGTGAAGTAAGGGTTCAAAGGTATACAAGTTCAGTTAGAGCTCCGGGTGATCCTTGGATGTTCGATTATGATAGGCTATTCGACTCCTTTAATCTGCCAACCTTTGACGAAGCATCTGCAGCTACTCAAATGCTATTTGATAGTGACAACACTGCTGGCTCGCCATTTGTTAGACCAATTATTGTTAATCCCCAAGCTTCTAATTCGGTTAACAACACGGTATAAAATGAGGTATTTGAAGATGCTGCTGATTACAATGAGTTATCGGAAGATGATGAATACCATGATGCGAGTGAAGGCACTTTAGCTCCAGTTGCTCCTGTTCAGGGTGCTTCTGTAGAAACTCCTCGTGTGTAGAATGAAGATACTGCTGAAGGGAATGCATCCACTTCGATGCCTATTTCTGGTGTGGAGTTGGTTGTTGATCTTAATATTAACAATTTGGGTATCAATACTCGTGTTCCTGATTTTCCTAAAACGAGAATTCATGATACTCATCTGCAGCAGAATATTATTGGAGATGTCCAAGGCGGTGTGGAGACGCGTAATCAGCTGAGAAACAACCAGAATGCTGGTTTATATTCAGCCATCAGAGAATCTGGTCTTCAAAATGATTGGTCCTTCGCGTGTTATGTTTCACAAGAAGAACCGAAGTCTTGGAAGGAACCCTTAAAGGATAATTCTTGGGTTGAAGACATGCAGGATGAACTTCAACAATTTCAAAAGCTAGGTGTTTGGAAGCTTGTTGAAAGGCCCGAAAACTACAAGAAAAATGGCACACGTTGGGTTTACAAATGCAAGAAGGACGATCGTGGAGTAGTCATTCAAAACAAGGCGAGATTGGTTGTTCAGGGATTTCGCCAGATCGAAGGCATTGACTACAATGAAGTTTATGCACCTGTTGCACGTCTGGCAGCTATTCGGATCTTTCTAGCTTATGCTTCATTTAAAGGATTCAAAATCTACCAGATGGACGTCAAAAGTGCTTTCTTACACGGTGTGGTTCAAGAAGAGGTGCACGTCGAACAACCTCCGGGTTTTGAAGATCCTATTCATCCTGATCGGGTTTGGTTGCTCAACAAAGCTCTTTATGGTTTACATCAAGCACCTAGGGCTTGGTATGCAACCTTATCCAACTATCTTCTGGAGAATGGTTTTTGACGAGGTCTTATTGATTGCACTCTCTTTATCAAGGAACAAGATGGAGATCTTCTGCTGGTGCAGGTATACGTTGATGATATAATATTTGGTTCAACTAATGATTCTTTGTGTAGGCAATTCAAGCGTGTGATGCAAGAAAAATTAGAGATGAGCGCAATGGGGGAAATGAATTTCTTCTTGGGCCTACAAGTTCAACAAACCGAGTCTGGGATATTCATCCATCAGACTAAATATGTTGGTGACATCTTGAGCCGATTCCAGATGTCTGACACAACGCCCATTGGTACCCCACTTCCGCAGAATCACGGGATTACTCCGGATTTGAAGGGTGAAAGCATTAACTCTTCATACTATCGCGCTATGATCAGAACTCTAATATATCTCACAACCTCGAGGCCTGACATCAGGTATTCGACGTGCCTGCTCGCAAGATATCAAGCCAACCCGAAGGCCTCACATCTGTCAGCTGTTAAAAGGATTTTTCGCTATTTGAAGGGTTGCCCGGACACCGATCTATGGTACCCTAGGGATGATAGCTTCGACTTAATTGCATACAGTGATTCTGATTTTGGTGGTTGCAAAATTGACGGCAAATCAACAACAGCTGGATGTCAATTCTTAGGAAATCGCCTGGTCACGTGGCAGTGCAAGAAGCAAACCTGTGTTGCTACATCAACTTGTGAAGCAGAACACATTGTTGCCTCTAGTTGTTGCTCCCAAGTCTTGTGGATCCAACAACAAATGCGTAACTACGGTTTTGAATTCCTATCTACTCCTATTTTTGTTGATAACAATGCTGCCTTACAAATCACTAGAAATCCTGTGCAGCATTCCAAGACCAAACACATCGAAATTAAATATCACTTCATACATGATTGTTTTGACAAAAGATTAATCCATGTTTTTAAAGTTCACAGCGATCACCAACGTGCCGACCTGTTCACAAAAGCTTTTGATAAATCACGTTATGATTATCTACTTTTGGTCAATGGTATTAAGGTGATACCCGAGTAAAACTTCTTTGGCTAATCGTTTTTGTAAATATTTTCTTTAAAAACTCTAAAAATTCAAAAAGATTTTTGTTTTCGTAACCTTTTAGCATTTTAGGGGGAGTAAATTCTAGAAAATACAAAAACATTTGAAAAATTCAAAAATCCAAAAAGATGTCTTTACTTTTTGTCCTTTCGTTTGAAAAATTCAAAAAATTTAAAAAAAAATTTATTAGAAAACCAAAAATGAGTTTCTTGGATAATGGAAGATGATGATATTCACTGGTGTGGTCGGTCAACGTGTTCAAAATGTCAAACAAAAAAATTGAGAAATGATAAGTATCTCTACTAACGATGTATCGGTAGGCTCACAATCAGACTAAAATGTGCAGGTTGATACAAACCTAACAGACTTCAAGTCAGGTGGGAACCATTCATTGGCATATGGTCCTGGTACCGAAATTTCGTTTGAGAGATTGTCGAGGTTCTGAGATATACGGTCTTTATGCTGCTTATTATCTGGGTGTCATGACTATATCTTTTACCAAAAAATAATGGAGACGAAGTCTAGATCTTCAATGATACTATACATACGTGTACATATTGCATTGGACCTCAATAAATGATCAACAATCACATGTCCAATCAAAATAAGTGATATTATATCACATTTATCCGGGAGTCAAGTTCATCTCTTTGTTGTAGGTTTGTACTGACCTGTTCACGGACTTTCTCTTGTGCCCTCATGCATATGAAAATCAAGTTCCTCATCAATAAGTGATTCTATCACATAGGGCTTGTTTTCAATCAAAAATAAGTGAGTATCTCACATTCTTTTATACGGTCAAACAGATGATAAACGGTATACTCACCGGTAAGATGAACTCTCGCGCATACCTTGATACGGGAATGTGTCGTGAGTGGATGAACATCAACTTGTAAGTATAATCCTTACCATAAATCGTATCTCCTAATTATGATTACATCTGATCAGTTTGAGCTTATGTGGACAACAATACCGATAATCGTGGTAGTATACTTATCCAAAGCTGAAATCAGAAAACAATTTGGAAATCAAAAACAACCTACAAAGCAACAACCTATTACTTCTAAGGGTAAACAGCCAGTTTAACGAGCTTAAAGGCTTAATGTTTCTAAATCAAAGTTTGAAACAAAAGGAGCTCGTTATCAGAAGAAAAGCAATGATATTAAATTTGTAGCATCAAAGGGTACTAATAAAATTGAGACTTTTGAAAACAAATCAAACATCGATTTTGTCCAACAAGTCAAGATTTTAAAATGTAACAGTCAAAACAATTACACTCAACATACAAACGGGTGTGATGAAAAAAGCAAGTACCTCAGGTTCTACAGGTTCGACATATGTTCATCGATCGGATTCTCCTAAGTTTGTTGAAAGGAGAACGTGTTTTAAATGTCAGGAGTTTGGACATATCATTAAAAATTGTACAAATACTCCCAAAGAGAAATTTGTTGAAAGAGCCCCACCTGAAAAGGTTCACCCACAACGTCGTTCGGTTTTACCAAAACATGATAAAAGACCTGTTAAAGAACAAGAAACAAAACAACGACGTCAAAACATCAAGGCAGTTGAAATGGCTTTAAAATCTGAAGTCAAATCAATTAATAAGGAACCAAGTTCTTCATAATATTTAGAACCAGAGGTTTCAAAATCTTTTCATAAAAATCAAACTGGTAAACAAAATCAAACTTGGAGCTAAGAAGGGTGAAAGTTCAGGGGGAGCTGCTGTGTTTGAAAATCATCAGGAAATCGAGATCACTTTTCGTGATGCTCAGGGACGACCCAAGACCACTAAGGCTTGGGTCCCCATCCTCAACTGTTCGTTGGATGATATGTGCAGGATGTTCCAGGAGGAACTGTTAATAGTCATTGGATTGTTGACAGTGGAGCATCTAGGTACATGACAGACGACTTACGGCTTCTGTATGATGTGAAAAACATTAGAGGAGGTTATGTCGCATTTGCTGGAGACAAAGGCGGATATATCACTGGAGAGGGAATGATCTCCAATGGTGTTGTATGTTTCGATAAGATCAATTATGTTCGTCAAATTGATCACAATCTTCTGAGTGTTTCGCAAATCTGCGATAAGAAGTTCACCGTGCATTTTGATGATGCCGGTTGTTATGTGCTGAAACCTGGTTTCAAAATTCCTAAAGAATGGATTCTCTTATCGGCTCCAAGGGTTAATGATCTTTATATTCTTGATATGAGCCAAGCGATTACGACATTTGCGCAAGTCACATGTTTTGTCTCGAAAGCCACGGAGAAGGAGTCTATATCTTGGCACAGACGAATGGGCACATTCACTTAAGAAAAATGAACCATTTGGTAAAAAACAATCTTGTGAATGGTGTGCCTGTGAGAAATTTTCATCTACAAGATATATGTGTATCGTGCCAGAAGGGAAAACAAACGAAGAAGTCTTACCCGCTTAAGAAAATCAACACTGTTAGCATGCCTCTCGAACGTCTTCATATGGACCTCTTTGGACCTATGAAACACAAGACAACCTTTGGCGATGTTATTGTTTGGTAGTTACTGATGACTATTCTATAATTTCTTGGGTAGCTTTTATGGCACACAAGAGTGAAACTCCTGGAATCCTCAAGGATCTTCTTGGGGAGTTTGTTGATGCATATTTTGGTGTCTGTAACTCGTCTTTATTAGCATTGTATGTGTACGGTCTTTTTACGTTATCGAGTCTGTATTCGTCGTCGACCTTAGTTGGATATCCTCCTATCTTTCTATGGTCTGACAAGTTTGTCTCAATTGTCATGTAATGTTAAATGACTATGCATGTTGCATATGTGGGTAGATAATGTTGTTTGTGTGTTTATAACATGTCTGATGCAAACTAACAGTTTGCAGCATAACAGCTTTTGCAGCCCTCGACGAAACACCATGTTTCGTCTAGCACATACATGACGAAACTCCCTGATGGTCAAAACCCTATGATTCCTCGTGATGGGTGACGAAACACCTTGTGTTTCGTCGTTCATGATGTTTCATTAGGCCCATTTACATGTTTCGTCAACAGTTGGGCTGGGCTGCCTATATAAACCACACATGGTTTCACACAGAAACCATGAGAGGATACCTATTGTGAAAGCTTACTATCAAACCTTGTGTGTATCTGTTTGTTACTTGTTCTCATCCTTTTAAACAATTGACTGTGATTTATTGGTTATATCGTGTTATCGTTATTTGTGTTTGGTTTGGCATCGTTATGGGGATTCCGCACTCGTGACCGTGTTTGTGATAAACAAGGGTTTGGTTTCGTAATCGATCCTCCGAGAATCGGGACCTACACATTGGCAGTAAATTATCCTCTGGAATTGCATGTATTGAAAGATGAAATGAGGTAACTCTATACAGAGGATGATCCATCCAAAAGAACCTTCCCATCCCTTCATGGCTTCAGAACTCCAAAGAACATGGATGATTATCTGAAACACAAAGCCAAGCAAGCTGAATATATTGCTAAGCATGAGGGTAAAGGTCAAGGTGACAACAACATCTCAAGTCGAATGCAGCATGGGCTTAGTAAAGTCAGAAAACTGGAAGACTATGCAAGAGACTTAAGCAAAGAGATATCAAACATGCCACCAAATGCTGATCTTCAAAAGAAGCTAAGGAAATATCTTTTAGAGCTTATTATGAGAGACAAATTTTACCCTGCCAAAGTAGAACAGTTTAACGACTGGCCACTCATATCTCTCAAAGCAGAAGTAAACAGATTTGAAAGAGGAAAGAATGATCCTTAGATGAAGAAGTATGCACCAAACTTGAACATGTTCAAGAAATCTAGTGCAGAACTTACTTTAGAATACAAGAGGAAGAGAGCTGAGTTGGTTGCAGCTAAATATGGATCAGCAAAGGCCATTTCAAAATGGTCTAGGCAGTATATTGATCTAATTTATGATAAGCTGGAGAAACTAAGAGAAACGGATCCTACAACACCAAAGAAACCATCATACAAAGACAAAACCACTGATGAGCCAAAGCAGCAGACCTTCTCTCCGAAAACACTGTTCACATCATCTGACTTATCCACCCATGTCTTAGAGCAAAAAAAAAGACGGAAGTAGATAGATGAGGAAGATGCAAAAAGAGAAGCTGAAATCATGAAACAGGCCATCAAGGATCAGATCATGTTTGGCTTGGATGATGCCTCTTTAAAGCTTCAAGCTCAACTTGCTGAAACAGTTTAAAGGCTTACAAGCAGACCTCCATCGCCAAACTCTCATCAAATAAAGTCTCTCCCCAGAAATTCATTGAACTCAAAAATACTAAAGTGGAAGTCTAATTGAAAAACCCATGTATTGACTTTGCTCAAGTCCAATGGAAGAGTTGAACACATTTCAAGAGAGGATGAATTAAGTCTGGATGCAGCTGACCTCTTAGATCTTTTAGATCTTCAACTCTGCAGGTATGAGGATGATGAAGACTCCATGAACTTAGAATTACAATTCAAAGGGCAAATCAGGGAGAAATTAATGAGAGAATAAAGATCAAGAATAAGGAAGTGTTTTGGCATCATCTGTTCTAGGGGGAGATTGTTGGCCCATGTAATCAAACCCAGAAGAACAGATGATACTGAAAGCCAAAACTGGTTTTCAATAGTTGATCACCAATAAGCAGTGCATGTCCTAAGTTCCCTCCAATGATAGTGTTTCTATCAGCTGATGAATCTAAGTACTGATCGCCTCAACAACTGTTATTCAAAGAACTGCTGATTTTAAAGTCTGAAGATCTAACAACTGTTGTTTCTCAAAGTACTGATGAAGACTAAGCACTGGTGACTCAAGGCCTGATCACCAATTGAAGAAAGCACTGATCTGCAACATCAGTTCTTAGGCAACAACAGTGGAAAGCAACATCAGTGTTTATGTATCAGATGTTTATTGTATCAGTGTTTTGTATAGATCAGTGTTTAGAGGTTGTTAATCTGTTAGATGTCACTATCTAGGTGACGTCAGCATTAGATGCTCAGTGGTTAGGATTGTACTATAAATAGAACAGTACCTATACTGTTCTGTTAGCTCTTTTTCACCATCATCTTGTACGAACTATCTGTGAGCTCAGGCTGACGGGGAGTTTAGTGTTGCATGCATGCATAGTTGAATCTTGTAATTCATACAATGATTCGATTAATGAAATCATGTTTGCTAAAAACTATTCTCCTGTGATTGTGTTATAAAGTTTACTTTCATTTCCATTGCAAATCATTCTCTGATTCATCTTTCATTTTAGTTAAACAACACAATCTAAACAAACTCAGATCCTAACACTCATCAATGTATTTTATCGTACGATCATTTATTTCTTTACAAATAGTTTTTATATCAAACTAACTAGCCAGAGAAATAAAATAAACACATAATCTGCTGAAACAAACTGGTTTCATTGAAACAGGTCTTTAACTACAGCTCAAAAAGGAAGCATTACAACTAGAGCTAAGTGTCAATTGGAATTCCACGGTAAGCCAAGTCAATCAAAACATTTACACATCCACACAACGCGGCCTCACGAACTAAGACCCAGTTAACAGAAGTTCGTCCTTTTGTCCACCAATAACAAGAACGGCGGGTCAGATGGCGGTCAAGAGCTAATTCCTTTTGTACAGATGATACTGACTGCCTACTAACTATATGCTGCATATACAAGCAGCGTAACACATCAGCCTTGTAAAACATGTAACTAATGGTTTAATGTTAATTGCACCAACATGTATGCCTGAACATACATTTTTTTGATGGTTGGGTTTGGTAACAGCAATATGATAACTTAATGATATTTAGTTATCGACATACCAAATCTCGCTACCGTAACCAAGTAAAACATTGTCGAATGTCGCGCAACGCGTGAACACTTGATACCCCTCATTAGTATTTTAAATTAAATGAACATGAATACGTTTGTTAATTAAAATAAATATTTTTTTCATTAATAAAAAAATATGAAAAATAAACCAAATAATAAAAAATAACGAAAGTTGACCAAACATATATTTTTGTTTGATTTTTTTTAACAGCTAATTTTTTTAATCTCCTTTCGTCATCTTATGGGACTTGAACCCAAGATCTTCCCTTCCCAACCTAGGTGTTTTTAAAGGATTTGCCTTTACCAATGGACCCCCACCCCATTGGTTATATATTTTTGTTTGATGGCACCGGTTGTGTTTTGGCAACAATATAGGTTTGAACGTGCTCAGATTGGGAACGGAGCATACCTCCCGTTTTGCCTTAGGAGGGATCGGGGCGTTCCAAGTTTTCCAATCAGCTACCCACTACCTAATCAGAAACACCACCGCCGATATCATCGAGAGTAGGGATCGGGTACTAAAATCAATGGGAGTCAGTTGAGCGGGTTATATATGGGCTTGTGCGTGTTAAGCTTGAGGGATATAGCTGTTGAAGGCTATTATATTTTAAAAGAATCTTTTTTCCTAAACTATATATATATATGTTAAACTAAGTTATTGGTTTAACAATTTATTTATTGTTAAGGATATTCAGTTGTAATAATACAATTTCAAGATTCTCCTTTATTGAATAATACAATTTCAAGATTTTATTTGGTATCAGAGCCAAATCAAATCAATATCCCACTCCAAAAATTCTGGAAAAAAAATCACCATTTAAAAAAATTTCTGGGCTCCTTCTAAGAAACCCTAACAGCGGTCCTGCTTTTTCATCCATTCTTCAGCCGACTTACACATCAATGGCTGCTATACTACCCTTTTCAACACAAGAGAAAACCATACATAACACTCATAAGTTTGCCTTTTCCCTTAAACCAACAAACTATGGCCATTGGCGGACAATGATTGAACCGTTTCTCACATCTCACAATCTGTTTGGTTATGTCGATGGCTCCATTCCTTATCCAGAATCAAAGGTCACAATAGAGTCTGTTGTTACTGATCATCCGAGTTATGCTCCATGGATTGCAAACGATGCTCATGTATGAATGCTCATCACGTCCACAGTTTCTGAGGAATCTTTTCAGCACATTTAGGGTCGCACTTCTCGTAAGGTATGGCTCTCTCTAGAACGAGCCTATGCACCGGTAACGTCCTCACATGAATTTACTCTTAAAAGTCAATTGCTTCGAATCACCATGAAAGGTGATGAAAAACCCGCTGAATACATCAGTTGGGCTTGAGAATATGCAACAGCCTTAGCGAATATTGGTGAACCCATGAAAGATAAGGATCTTATCATGCTCACTCTCACAGACCTTCGTGAAGAGTACAATAGTCTTAAGGCCAATCTTTTAACACGTTCACCACCAGTAAGTTTCAATGAACTCCATGTTCTCCTGAGTGATCATGACTATATGATAGCAAAGGTTTTACCTTTTGTCATCTCTAACAACAGCCCTCAGGCCTTTTTGGCGGCTGCCCACCTTTCTAATGCTACTGTCACAGCCATTCCAGCCGCCACCAAGTCACCTAACATTGATGCACTCTAGAATCAGCTTCAAAGTCTTCAACTCATGGCTGCACAGATTCAAAATCAGATCGGTTTACTGGTAAATACAACAGTTTATTCTCAACCTCAAGCCTATTTTACCCCTCGGACATCTAATAGTAATCGGGGAAATCGTGCATACCGTGGGTCACGTGGTAACTCATGACTAAACAATCGTGGTCGAGACACTAGTGGCACACGCCAATTCTCTTGGGCTTCCACTCAAAACACAGTTTATGGACACTGCAACCGCTGTGGCATCGGACACCTCCCATCTCAATGTCCAAATCAATCAAATCAGCCTCGTATGCAGCCACCAGCCAACTATGCAACTCGTTCAGATGTTGATTATCAGTCAGGCTTCACTTGGCTTCCTGACACGGGAGCTAATGATCATGGCACTCCTGATGTAGCTAGTCTAGATAACTCTAAGGCCTACTATGGTAACGACTCTCTCCTTGTTACTAACGGTCAATCTTTACCTATTTTAAATATTGGCTGAACTAAAATTTACTCACCTAATAAAACCCTTGTCCTTTCCAACGTTCATCATGTCCCTGAACTTCAACAAAATCTTTTATCTGTTCAAAAATTTTGTGTTGATTATGATGTTTTCTTTGAATTTCATGCTTCTTATTTTGTTGTGAAGGACGAGTCTACACACAACATCCTTCACACGGGACCAAGTGAATAGGGCTTATATTCCATCCGTCTTCCTCAGCTCAAGTCTTGTCCAAAAGTTGCCTTTACTGCCACCAAAGCATCATCCTCATGCTCAAGTTTTTCGTTCTGTTATCTCACATTGTTCTTTACCTGTTTTAGACAAAATATCTACTGATTTATGTACTTCTTGTCAAATGGGCAAGTCTTCTAAGTTATCTTTATCAAACTCAACTTCTCATAGCAAAAATTTCTTGGATCTTGTTTATTGTAATGTTTGGGGCCCTGCCCCTACTTTGTCTAGTGATGGTTGGCGTTTCTTTTTGCTTTGTGTTCACCACCACCCTAGGTATTTGTGGTTTTACCCACTAGTTCATAAATCCGATGTTTATCTTATTTTAACAAACTTTATTAAAATGGTTGAGCGACAATTTAACACCGAATTAAAAAGTATTCAATTAGACTGGGGAGGGGAGTTTCGTAGCCTCGCGTCCTACTATCACACCCGTGGCATACTTCACCGGTGTTCTTTTCCCCATACAAGTGAACAAAATGGGATTGTAGAAAGTCGTCATCGACATGTTGTGGAAACGGGACTTACTCTCTTGGCACAGTCTAGTCTTCCTCAACATTTCGGGCAATTTGCCTTTGAAACCGTCGTTTATTTGATCAATTGGCTTCCTTCTCGTGTCTCCTCCAACAAGTCTCCCTTTGAACACGTTTTTAAACGCAAACCTGATTATTCTTTCCTTCGAGTTTTTGGACGTCAATGTTTCCCTTATCTTCGTCCGTATAACCACCACAAAATCGAGTTTCGCTCTATCCCGTGTGTCTTTCTTGGTTATAGCCCTGTTCACCATGGTTACCGTTGTTTCGACCCTTGCACCGAACGGGTGTATATTGTCTGGCATGTTAGCTTCAACGAACATGTTTTTCCCTACCATAAAATCCCATCTACCGAATCAACATCCTCACACACCAACACACCATACATCTCTGTTTTTCTAAACCCACCACTAGGTTTTCCCACCGAACCACCCCGCTCCCGTCCACCCTCTACTACTACCACCGATCAAATTCAACATACTACTACCGAACCCACTTCCACAACTCATCATGATCCCACTTCCTCCCCGTCACCCATTACCGAACCCATCTTACAAGCCCAGAACAGTCCTACGACCGACCCAGCACCACAACCCAACACAACCTTTTTCTAACCCACCACCACGCACTCGCCCCACCAACCTTCGGCCCAACCCCAAACCAATCACCCGCTATAACCCTGTTGCTTACACTACCACCACCACTGACACTTTACTTGTTGAGCCTAGCTCATTTACCGTTACCAACAAATCTTCGGAGGGGCGTTAAGCTATGGATGAAGAGTTGACTGCAACAACCCGATCTTTCGGATCGTTACCTATCACTGTCATTTCACTCGTAAAATTCTTGTACTCTAGGATTCGATTACCGTAATGGGTTTGAACTATATTTTCAACACAATCTAAAACGCTTATTGCAACGCTTATTGAAAACACAGTTATCACATTTAAACGTTGTTTTACAACGCATACTACTTAAACGCATTTTATCGCATTTTATATCGCTTATCTAGACCAAACGCTATCGCAATGCAAACTCAACGTAACTCGAAACGCGGATTTACTTATGTTATGCATGTTAACTGTGTGATTAATTGTGGTATGTTATGTGGTTATCAACGCAACGATTATACGCTATAATGCTTACTCGCAACTCAATTAAACGCAACGCTACGCTTAACAAACGAAACAAAAGTTGGAAAACTAACAAACACAACCAGGCTGTCCAAATGGACATCCGTTCGGATGACCATCCATCTGGATGGCCATCCGCCTGAACACTGCCACGCACAACCGACTTAAACCTCTCTATCTCGCCTATAAGTACCGCCGTACACCCTCATTCTCTGATGTTGACACTCTCATCCGCTCCCAAGCTCTTACAAGCTCTCACTCGGGATTCAAGGCCATTTTGTAATCTTTTTCACTCAAATCCTTTACATTCTTCATCTCTAATCACTTCTACATCATCTTCTTCATCAAAACCACACACAAACACTAACTTTTTCTCTGAAATCACTGATTCGGACCTCTTGAAGGTGGTCTCCACTCGTTTTGCTTAGGCAAACTGTTGTGGAACACCATTGATCGGAATTGGTTCCAGATCTAAAGGATTTCCACACTTAACCATCCGACATTCTGTTACGCACGGTTCAACACTCTGCTCGAATACTTGTGCTACTGTTTACGTTCACAGGCTAACTCAACGCGCTCCCTTCAGTCCAATCCAGATTATGTTTACTAGCTAAACACACACTGTGAGTATACTCGAACCCATTTTCGTTTAACGCACTTTTGGGTGTTACATATGCTCTATATCAAAACACAACACACAACACAAACACTTTTAAACGCTAACCGCTCCCGCATGCTATACGTGATTTGTTTAATGCTTATACTATGCTAGACAGTGTTACACTAGACCGCCTCTAGCAATGATAGTACTATAGTTTGGACTCAGCACCTGTCGTTGACAGGGGTTGCGAGGGATCACATCACTTTACTTCACGTGTTCGTTGAACATGTGTCGTGCATACTCTACAACGCATTCTCGTGGTTAGGTTGTAAACATTGTTTGATAGTTACATGCTTCGCCCGTTACATGTTACATGTTACATGTTGGTTATGCTAATATAACAACTCTCCCAAAATACTTATAACACCCCTATACGTCCTAAAATACACCCCGTATACGAAAACCGGACCCGAATTACCTTTATTTTAATAAAAATTAAATAAAAACAATATTTTATGTCTATCGTGGGGCGCGACAGACTGCTCTTGATCCGTCACGGGGTGCGACAGCTTGGCTACCTGGTCGCACTCTGGGCTGCCGCGTGTCCATGTCGTGTTGAACCTACCCCCATGACTGGTCAAAGGTTATCTTCGGCTCACGTGGGGCACGACAAAGTGCCGATCAAGCACTATAAATAAGGGATCACGGCATTCAGTTGCAGTTCGCTCACAATCGATCTCTCTCTCTAAAATTCTGAATATTAGAAGTAATATCGGGTATAATACCCCCTAAATAGTGAAGCACTGCCTCGATGTAAGTATTATAACCCCCGGTTACGTATTAGATACGCTGCCTGATTGATCTAGTGCTCCGTAATGCATGTCGAGGCTCTGCCTGACTTTCGTCATTGGAGTTCTGTCTCGGGGAGGGTATAACTAATGTAAATTTGGGTTATTATACTAACGCGTGTGCATTGTTTAAATTAATAGATTATATCCAGGAAGTCACAAGGAAATACCCAAACTAGCAATGTGAGGTTATCCTCTTTTTGTAAATTTCTTTTGTAAACTGTTTTTACAAAACCTCAATTGTTTTACCTTATAATTAGCAGTGATTGAGTATTTGTAATTCTACAATTATCGTCGGTATGTTGGGGTTTTGTATACAAAATTGTTACTACACTGTGAGTAGTAACATTACCACAAGTGAGGATTGACAGTGTCGTGCGTGGTAATTAAGGTAGATGTAAACAAATGTAATTGTTAGATTGCCCTCAATGCTGTAAAATGATAAAACTTGTTTTAATTAAACTGGGATTCACTCACCAGTATTTCCCACTGACAAATGTTTTTAAAACGCGTTTCAAGTAACAAAATGTGAAAGCCAAATAGAAGCCAGCTGGAGAGCACTAAAGGCTTGGAAAAGTGGCTATAAAAGTTACCTAAATAAAGAATGGAAACTTGGGTTTCTCCCACATGTTTATTATTTATAAAATGAGGTGTTTTACTCTGATAAAATATTTCCTAACTACGGTCCTGATGTAAATTCCGCTGCCAAAATTAAATAAACACCGATACCACCGAATGTGCGAGCTCGCGGCCGCCCGCCTCCCGAGGCAAGGGGTCGGGGGTTGCGACAGGAGGTGGTATCAGAGCTACAGCCACTGATTTGAGCCACATAAGTGTTCTGTTGACATCAAAATTGTCAATTCTGTTAGGAAATAATCTATGTGAATATGTACATACGTGTATATTATTGTTTTGTATTATTTGACTATCTGTTAGTCTATAGTATGAGTGATCAAGGACCATCTGACGCCTATCGTCACCTCTCTAATTCTCCTAGAAATGAAGGAACTTCTTCCCAGCCTACTCCTTCGGGGTACTCAGCTGACACAGAAGAGGGGATTTTCGTATTTAAGACGCAATCCGAAGAACCATTCCTTACAAAAAACAGAGGATGGTTCAGTCGAGGGGCACATGAGCATAGGAAAAGAATGAGGAAATTAAAGTAATTTAGCAACAGCAAATAGGGAGATGAACGCCCAGACCCAAGACATAATCAATAGGTGATTGGCCAACTTTCACATATTAGCTACTACTACCGCAGACCCAAACCTAGAACAAATCATTGCACCACAGCCACTACCACTATTTCCAACTCAGCCAATGGAAATAGAACCCAACCAAGAAGAACCAATTCCCAAACCAGCCTTTAACCCTGATAAGATACCTAGAGTTCCAGCACCCAATCCCTTAGCATATGATCCGTTGAATGATGACCATAGGGATTATCGAGAGCTCTACCCACATGAGGAACCCATACCAAACCCATTAGCACCATATCCTAACCTTGACCTTCTAGATCCATATTGGGATATCGATCAGTATGTTCAGGAAATACTAGAAAACCCATACCCATATGGAGAGCCTTTACCTATGTATCCTGACCTAGTACCCGCACCACGACCACCCATGAGTGATGAGAATGTTCAGGAACTCCGCCTGTACGGTAAGGAGTTGATAGATGAAGGAGAGAGGATAAAAGGGATAGGAGAGAAACGCGTATGAAAGTACGATGAGCGGGAAATGCAGTTTAACCCGTAGTAATAATATATATATATATCTATATATATATATATATATATATAAATGTGTGTAGTTCAAATATATATATATTAACTAAAATAGATAATCTAATACCTACTGATGCATAACTAGTAGTATGTTTTAAATTCCAGTTTCAGTTTGTAATAGATGCATATATATAAAATAGAGTAAATGTCGTAATGCTCGACAATTTTGACCAATGTGTTTGTTTGTGTAATTGTTGGCATTAAATCTTATTCTGTGATATTAATACCTGATAATTGTTTATAAATCCAGATGGACAACGAAGAAAATCAGGAAAACCAGAATAATGATAACCAAATAAATAACAGTGCCATTCGACACATAGTAACACAAGGAATTAGAGATGCTATGCCATATATCATCCAAACTGTTAAAGAAGCGAAAAATAAAAGTAATAGTGGAAGTAAACGACCGCCTAATGAACTCAGTCACAGCGTAACTAAATGGACCGTTACTTCAATTGCCTATTCCAAAGAAAAAGAACCATGTCTTATGGTTGTTCTTATAAAGAATTCTGGTCCTGCAAACCAATAGAATTCTCTGGCAATGAAGGAGCCATTGCAGCTCTACGCTGGTTATAAAAGACAGAGGCTGTCTTAAAAATAAGCAAGTGCGCACAGGAAGATAAAATCATGTTTGCTTCCAATCTTTTTTAGAATGCAGCCTTAGAATGGTAGAATACTATTCTCCAGTCTAGGGGAAGTGACAGAGTTTATAATATGGAATGGACTGAGTTTAAGAGCATGGTAGAAAGAAAATTATGTCCTCCCAATGAAAAAGAACAAATTGCTAATAAGTTCTTAAACCTTAGTATGATTGGAATAGACTATAAGGGTTACACTACTGTATTCTTCGAATATGCTAGAATAGTGCCAATCCCTAGCCTCACCAGAACCAGTATTAATCTCCCGTTACATCTGGGGATTAATCAGTGAGATTAGACATGTAGTCAAGGCAGCTAGACCACAAACCATAAAAGAAGCTGTATAACTAGCAAATACCTTGACTGGTGAATTGGTACGTACGCAAGAAGAGAACAAGAGGAAGAACCTAGTCCAGAAACTTACCCAGGAATTTCGCAACGGTAATTCCAACCGTTGAAAGAACATAGGTTCTACTTCCGCACCGTACTGTAAGTCCTGCAAGAAGAAGCATTCCGGGAAATGTTCTACATACTGTAACTTTTACAAGATACTTGGACACAAGGAAGAAGACTTCAGGAAGAAACCCAACAATGGAGTGTGCTTCAATTGTGGAGAAAAGGGGCATATTAAACCAAACTGTCTGAAACTAGCTCCAGCCATGAACAACAAGAATACTAAGAATGCTAGAGCTTTTGTACTGACTGCAGAAGAAGCTAAGATAATTCCGGATGTGATTGCCGGTACGTTTTTAGTTAATGATATTTTTTCTAAAGTATTATTTGACTCTAGTGCGAACCAAAGTTTTATTATTACTTCATTTTGCAAAATTCTTAATCAACCATTAACTAAACTTCAACAAGAATGCCTAGTAGAAACGGAAAATGAAGAATCCATTAAGATCACTGAAATCTTGCAGGAAGCAAGAATTGAAATTCTGAACCATAATTTTATTGCTAACCTTTACCCAATAAATCTAGCTGGATTTGATATAGTACTAGGAATGGATTGGTTGATAGCCAATCGAGCCAGTATCTTATGTGATCAAAAGTCAATACAAGTAAATTCACCAAAAGGTGAAAAGATCACAATTAAAGGAGATAAGCCAACTAGATCTACAAAATTCATCTCTGTGATGAAAACAGCAAGTTATGTAAGAAAAGGAGCGTTAGTATATATGATTTCCATAATCATTAATACTAAAGGAAATGAATTAAAAGATATTCCTATAGTATCTCAATTCTTAGATGTTTTTCCTGAAGAGCTACCCGGACTACCGCCAGATAGGGAAGTTGAATTCAGAATTCACCTACTACCAGGGACAGCACCGATTGCCAAGGCACCTTACCGTTTGACACCAGTAGAGATGCAGGAATTTAAGAAACAGTTGGACGAACTTCTGGAGAAAGGTTTCATACAACCAAGTTCATCACCTTGGGGAGCACCAATCTTGTTTGTCAAGAAGAAGGACGGAACAATGCGTATGTGCATTGATTATCGAGAATTGAATAAAGTCACGATTAAAAATCGGTATCCATTACCGAGAATCGATGATCTGTTTGATAAACTGCAAGGAGCTCGATTCTTTTCTAAGATCGATTTACGCTCAGTATATCATCAACTGAAAGTACAGGAAGAGGACATTCCTAAAACTGCCTTCAGGACAAGGTATGGCCATTATGAATTTACAGTCATGCCATTTGGTCTAGCCAATGCCCCAGTTGTATTTATGGACATGATGAACAGAATATGTAAGCCATATCTGGATAAATTTATAATTGTCTTTATAGATGATATTCTTATTTACTCAAACAGTAAAGAAGAACATGCAGAGCATCTGCATACACTTTAAAATTTACTGAGAAAAGAAAAGTTTTATGCTAAATTTTCAAAATGTGAATTTTGGTTACAAGAAGTACAATTTCTTGGAAATTTAGTTAATCATGAAGGAATTAATGTGGATCCCACAAAGATTAAGGCGATTACTAAATGGAAAGTCCCTGAATCACCAACTGAGGTGAGAAGTTTTCTTGGATTGGCAGGTTATTACAGACGGTTTATCCGAGATTTTTCTAGAATAGCCATTCCTTTAACAAAACTGACCAGTAAATCAGTTAAGTTTGAATGGGGACCAAAACAGGAAGAATCCTTTAGGATTCTTAAGCAAAGGTTAACCAACGCACTCATACTAGCGTTACCAGAAGGAACTGAAGACTTTGTAGTCTATTGTGATGCTTCTAAGTTAGGTTATGGATGTATGTTAATGCAACGTCAAAAGGTTATAGCCTATGCCTCTAGACAACTTAAGAATCATGAAGAGAATTATACGACCCATGATTTAGAGTTAGGAGCCATAATTTTTGCCCTTAAAATTTGGAGACACTATCTTTATGGTAGTAAGTTTACAATTTTCACCGATCATTAGAGTTTAAGATATGTTTTCGGGCAAAAGGAGTTAAATATGAGATAGAGACGCTGGATGGAAATTCTCAGTGATTATGATTGTGATATCCAGTATCATGCAGGAAAGGCTAATATTGTAGCCAATGCTTTAAGTCAAAAGTACCATGAAAACCCCAGAAAAGTACGTTCTCTTAAGTTAAATTTGTAGATAGATTTAAATGAGCAACTTAGAGAAATGCAGGATTCAGTAATCAAGGATGATACTGAAAAATTAAAAGGAATGATTAAGGAATTAAAACAAGGAACAGATGGAATTTGGAGATTCCATAAGGAAAGAATTTGGATACCTAAACAAGGAAATCTACGCCACCGAATATTAGAAGAAGCCCATAAGTCTAAATATACGATACATCCCGGTAGTGATAAGATGTATCAAGACTTAAGAAATAACTTCTGGTGGATAGGAGTGAAAAAGGATATACCAGCCTATGTTGCCAAGTGTCTAACTTGTTCACAAGTTAAAGCTGAACATCAGAAACCCTCAGGTTTATTGCAGCAATTAGAAATGCATGTATGGAAATGGGAATTGATAACAATGGATTTTGTTACCAAATTACCTAACACAAGAAAGGGAAATGATACAATCTGGGTGATTGTAGACCGATTAACTAAGTCTGCTCATTTCTTACCAATGAAGGAAACTTTCAGTATGGAACAATTAGCTAAGTTATATGTAAATGAAATAGTTTCATTACATTGAATTCCTTTATCTATTGTGTCTGATAGAGATAGCCGTTTTACTTCTCATTTTTGGACTAGTTTCCAAAAAACAATGGGAACCAAGTTATATCTAAGCACAGCTTATCATCCTCAAATAGATGGACAAAGCGAAAGGACAATTCAGACAATGGAAGATATGCTTAGAGCTTGTGTAATTGATTTCGGAGGAAATTGGGACGCTCATATACCATTAATAGAATTTTCTTATAATAACAGCTATCATACCAGTATCAATGCTGCACCATTTGAAGCGCTTTATGGACGAAAGTGCCGAACTCCAGTCTGTCGGGCAGAAATTGAAGAAAAGCAACTGTCTAGACCAGAAATAGTGCAAGAGACAACGGGCAAGATTATTCAAGTCAAGTAAAGACTAAAAGCAGCACGCGATCGACAAAAGAGTTATGCTGATAACAGGCGAAAACCATTGGAATTTCAAGTAGGAGACAAAGTATTATTAAAAGTTTCTCCATGGAAAGGCGTAGTTAGATTCATCAAAAAGGAAAGCTAAGCCCCGGGTATATTGGACCTTTTGAGATTATTAGAAGAATAGGACCCGTAGCCTATCAGCTACAACTGCCAGAGGAATTGGCAGGAATACATGATGTATTTCATATATGTAATCTCAAGAAATGCTTAGCAGATGAATCATTAGTGGTACCTCTTAAGGACATAGAGGTAAATGAGAAGCTTAAGTTTGTAGAGAAACTGCTACAAATTGAAGACCGAAAGATCAAGAATCTCAAACACAAGAGATTAGTTCTAGTCAAAGTAAAATGGGATTCCAAGAGAGGACCAGAGTATACGTGGGAGCTTGAATCAGAGATGCAGAGGAAATATCCACACCTGTTCCAGTAGACCTTGAGGACGAGTTCTAAAACAAGGTGGGGAGGATATAACAACTCTCCCAAAATACTTATAACACCCCTATACGTCCTAAAATACACCCCGTATACGAAAACCGGACCCGAATTACCTTTATTTTAATAAAAATTAAATAAAAACAATATTTTATGTCTGTCGCGGGGCGCGACAGACTGCTCTTGATCTATCACGGGGCGCGACATCTTGGCTACCAGGTCGTACCCTGGGCTGCCACGTGTCCAGGTCGTGTTGAACCTACCCCATGATTGGTCAAAGCTAAGGCCAACTCCACCTAGCTTGCGGGCCGCGAAGACCTTGTCTTCGGCTCCAGCGGAGCGCGACAAAGTGCCGATCAGGCACTATAAATAAGGGATCGCGGCATTCAGTTTCAATTCACTCACAATCGATCTCTCTCTCTAAAATTCTGAATATTAGAAATAATATCGGGTATAATACCCCCCTAAATAGCGAAGCTCTACCTCGATGTAAGTATTATAACCCCCGGTTACGTATTAGATACGCTGCCCGATTGATCTAGTGCTCTGTAACGCATGTCGCGGCTTTGCTTGACTTCGTCGTTGGAGTTCTGTCTCTGGGAGGGTATAACTAATGTAAATTTGGGTTATTATACTAACGCGTGTGCATTGTTTAAATTAATAGATTATAACCAAGAAGTCACAGGGAAATACGTAAACTAGCAATGTGAGTTTATCCTCTTTTTGTAAATTTATTTTGTAAACTATTTTTGCAAAACTTCAATTGTTTTGCATTGTAATTAGCAGTGATTGAGTATTTGTAATTCTACAATTATCGTCGGTATGTTGGGATTTTGTATACAAAATTGTTACTACACTATGAGTAGTAACATTACCACAAGTTAGGATTGACACTGCCCTGGGTGGTAATTAAGGTAGATGTAAACAAATGTAATTCCTGGATTGC
Organism: Helianthus tuberosus; assembly: GCA_030545235.1. Taxonomy (NCBI): domain Eukaryota; kingdom Viridiplantae; phylum Streptophyta; class Magnoliopsida; order Asterales; family Asteraceae; genus Helianthus; species Helianthus tuberosus. The sequence continues at coordinate 136,532,140 of CM060363.1, forward strand.
CCTCAATGTTGTAAAATGATAAAACTTGTTTTGATTAAACTGGGATTCACTCACCAGTATTTCCCACTGACAGATGTTTTTAAAACGCGTTTTAGGTAACAAGATGTGAAAGTCGAATAGAAGCCAGTTGGAGAGCACTAAAGGCTTGGAAAAGTGGCTATAAAAGTTACCTAAATAAAGAAGAAGTTTTATTTGAATAAAATAGGGTTTATCTCTATAAACATATTATGAATGGAAACTTGGGTTTCACCCATGTGTTTATTATTTATAAAATGAGGTGTTTTACTCTGATAAAATATTTCCTAACTACATTCCTGACGTAAATTCCACTGCCAAAATTAAATAAACACCGATACCACCAAATGTGCGAGCTCGCGGCCACCCACCTCCAGGGGCAAGGGGTCGGGGGTTGCGACACGTAAATGATTTTTCGTACTATTATCTATACAAACTTGTGTACTCACCTTTACTTTATCTATTGACCTTATTTTAACGTATTTGGCAGGTTGATGGTTATGTTTTGCTGAAATCAAGATAGGCAGTCTAGAAACTCATCTAATAGAAATCTAGGTTGTCGGACTTGTTTTGCTTATGAGAACTCGCTATCTGTAATAATTATTTGTTGAATATTTGTTCGTTGGTATAGGACAATGAATGTTAAAAATATTGTTAATGGATAGTTGTTATGGATTCTCTTGAGCAATCTGATCGCCTAGTGCCGCGCCCCGATGATTCCACCATCGGTTGGGGTGTGATAGATTGGTATCAGAGCCATAACTATAGGGAATTAGGTTGAGTAGTGTAGGATTGACCTAGTCTACAGTCTAAGGACCAACAGACCGCTTCGTGCAAACCCAGTAGGGGTTTCGTACGAACCTACTCTTGATACTCTCGTTCGAACTTGCAAAAACTACATCTTCGTACGAACACACATACTACAGTATCGAGCGAAGTCACCTTTCCTAAGGTTGAAAGCTATTTTGCCTTTCCTAAGGCTAACACAATACACACATTTTCGAAAACACTCGCATATCACAACCGAGTGATTGGGTCAAGATTAGGTGTGAAAACCAGGAACTCTAGATAAGGTCACTCACTCTCCATGTATTTTTACTCTCAGCTCGAGACTCTCTGTTGAGTTAGGAGTGACATCCATACCTCAACAGAGATCTCCATCTCTATCTCGTGGTTTGCCACACTGTTAGGGACGAAGTTGTTAAGTTAGGAGTGAAACCCGCACCTTAATAATGCATTCCACTCCCTACTTTGATTTTACTAAACTCTCACCAACGTCTCGACTGTTCTAATGACCTGATTCACGTAATAACTGGAAGGATGAGTGCCGTACGCCAGATTCGGTGAGAGCACAGTCTATTAGGCCAAAGCGTGTACTCGAACTCGTTGGGAATAATCGAATCACTTTGGGTAGTCGAAGTCTAACACCCAAGACACCCTATTTTATATGAAGCCTGCAATCTCCAATTTTACGCATTATCGATTTTATGTGTTATATGTTTTGATTTTGGAGATTTTACGCCTATTCGCTTTTCGCTTCCCGCCGCAAAGTAAAGCTCAGTAACACACCACTCTCGCAACCTAAAACACTAACTAATCGCGAACAAACTAAGAAGCCTCATACGCTACTCTTCTCGCTATACTACTCGCAACACTACTCGCTATCACCCGCAACTCTCGAACGCGGACTTGAAAGATAGGTGAATACGTGCAAATTATGTAGGTAAATACGTGCAAAATATGTAGGTGAATACGTGCAAAATATGTGCATACGTGAATTATGTGCCCATACGTGCTTACGTGCTTATGTGTATACGTAGTTATGTGGTTTATGTGCCTACGTGACTATGTGTTTATGTGCCGACGTGTTCCTTAGCTTTACCTAATAATAATAATAAGTATGATGGTTGGACGCTATACTTTTCAAAACATAACCCGATATAATCGAATCTCGTCTAATTCATATGACGACGTCTGATGCAGAACCTGCACTCGACAATGTCGTCATTTGGATCCCACACTCAACGTGCTGCTCGACGAAACCATGCTGACAAACGTATTGCTTCACTCGTAGCCAAGGAAATGGCTAAAGTCATACCACAGATTATTAGTGAAATCAACGAGGTCAGCAGCAAATCTTTTGTTGAGTCAAAGAGCGACTCTCCAAAAGCTCCTTTCAGCTTCAAACAATTCAAGGCATGCGGTCCTGCAAACTTCACTGGTGAAGATGGACCCAGCTCTATGTTCCAGTGGTTTGACTCTATCGAAGTCACCTTCAGGGAAAGCGGATGCCCAGAAAATCTCCGCACTATGAATGCTACTGGATTCTTTCAGTCCAGGGCTCTGGATTGGTGGACTGCTGAGCGCAACAGGCGCGGTAACGATGCAGCTTATGGCCTCTCATGGGAGGAACTCAGGGAGCTTATAATGAAGGATTTTTGTCCTCCTCGTGAAGTTCAAAAGCTGGAGAATGAATTCTGGCACATCAAGCAGGAAGGAGGTGACAACGCTGGTCTCACTGCTCGCTTCAAGCAGCTGAGTATTATCTGTCCTAGTCAGGTGGCCATGCCTGATATGATAATCAAGAAGTACATTTGCGCTCTCCCAGACTGTGTAGCCGATTTTGTTTAGGCAACAAAACCTGCTACTATTGAGGAAACCTATCAACTCGCAGCTAAGATCAACGACAAACGAGTCTTAGCTGGTTATTTCAAAACCTCAACCAAGAGCCTCGCCCAAGCAACTGCAACTCCCGCTACAGACAATGCAGCATCACAAGGTTCAAAGTCTTCACGCCAGAGCTGCAAGCGAAAGAACAACAACAACAAGAACTATGCTTCTACCGCCGCTCCTCTCAACGCCGTCCCGTACAACCCAACAACTAGAATCGTCAAGCTACTGTCACCAACGCACCGCCTGCTAAGCGTGCGTATACTGGTGTTCATCCTCTGTGCCCAACTTGCACCCATCATCACCCAGCAGGGGTGAACTGTTGTTTCTGTACAAACTGTAACATCTATGGGCACTTTACTGCTCACTGCCGTTCATGCCCACGTCAGGAAGATCCTCCAGCACCACCAGCTCCACTCCCTGCTCCTCGGGTCAACCAAGCAGCTCCTTCACCCGCCTCTCACGCACGAGCTTGCTACTCCTGTGGTGACCTGAATAATTTTGCTAATGTCTGCCCACTACGTGTGGTGAAACAAGAACCACAGCAGCAACCACCACCACAGCAGCAACAACAGTAGCAACCTCAGTAGCAGCAGTAGTAGTAGAAACAACAACCACAACAAGCAGCCCACGGAAGAACTTTCAACATCAACGTCCGCCAGGCTCAGACTGACAACAACGTTGTCAATGGTATGTTCCTTGTTAACAGTATTTATGCTTCGTGCTTATTTGATATTGGAGCCGATAACTGTTTTATGTCGTTTGAATTCGAAAAGCTCCTAAACCATAAATGCGCCAACCTCCCAATGACGTTCGATTTAGAAATTGCCACTTGAAGAATCGTCACAGTCAGCTCTGTTCTCCGTGATTGTACTCTCGAACTCAACAATCACGTTTTCCCGAACGATCTCATTCCTATGCAACTTGGTAGTTTCGATGTCATAGCAGGAATGGACTTTCTTCATGAAAACCGTGCCGAAGTCGTTTGTTTTGAAAAGATGATTCGTCTCTCTATTAACTGTGATCAACTCTGTGTTTATGGCGAAGCACCATCGAAAGAACTGAAACTTATGTCGTGCATTCAGGCAAGCAAGTATCTCCGGAAGGAATACTTGACTTTCTTAGCCCACATTGTAGTAGCAGAGGAGGAAAAGAAGTCAATGGAAAAGGTACTTGTGGTTCATGATTTTCTTAATGTCTTTCCTGACTAATTACCTGGTCTACCCCCTACTGTGATATCGACTTTCGTATCGACCTTATTCCTGGAGCTAACCCTGTCGCTAAAGCTCCATATCGCCTCGCACCATCCGAAATGCGTGAACTCTCTAGTCAACTCCAGGAGTTACTTGATAAAGGCTTCATACGCCCTAGCACATCGCCATGGGGCGCACCTGTCCTTTTCGTGAAAAAGAAGGACGAATCGTTCTGAATGTGCATCGATTATAGGGAACTCAACAAGCTTACTATCAAGAATCGCTACCCTCTACCCCGAATCGACGACTTATTTGATCAACTGCAAGGCGCTACGTGTTTCTCTAAGATCGATCTACGTTCTGGTTATCACCAGTTACGAATTCAGGAACAAGACATCCCGAAAACCACTTTTCGTACCCATTATGGCCATTACGAATTCGTGGTAATGCCTTTTGGTCTTACCAATGCACCCGGGGTCTTCATGGATTTGATGAACCGTGTGTGTAAACCTTTCCTTGATCGCTTCGTTATTGTGTTTATCGATGATATCCTTATCTATTCTAAGTCGAGAGTCGAACATGATCAACATCTTCATTTAGTTCTCGACCTTCTCCAAGGGAATCGCCTCTACGCCAAGTTCTCCAAGTGTGAATTTTGGCTCGAGGAGGTTCAATTCCTCGGTCACATTATCAACAGTCAAGGTGTTCATGTCGATCCCGCGAAGATTGAAGCAGTTAAGAGTTGGACTACGCCGAAAACCCCGTTCGAAGTTCGTTCTTTTCTCGGATTGGCGGGTTACTACCGTCGATTTATCGCTGATTTCTCTAAAATTGTCGTTCCTCTCACCCCCCCCCCCCCCAACGCATAAACACAAGCCTTTTATTTAGGAAACCGAACAAGAGAATGCCTTTCAAACTCTTAAGCGTCTGCTTTGCAACGCTCCTGTACTTGTGCTACCCGATGAAAACGACGACTTTGTTGTTTATTGCGACGCCTCTAACCTAGGTCTTGGTTGTGTTCTTAGGCAACGAGACAAGGTTATCGCGTATACTTCTCGCCAGCTCAAGGTCCACGAGAAGAACTACACAACCCATGATCTCAAACTCGATGCAGTTGTTTTTGCGTTAATGATTTGGCGACACTACCTGTATGGTACCAAGTGTACGGTCTTCACCAACCATAAGAGCCTCTAACACATCTTGAACCAAAAAGAACTAAACATGCGCCAACGCAGATGGGTTGAACTTCTCAACGACTACGACTATGAGATACGATACCACCCAGGCAAGCAAACGTTGTTGCTGATGCTCTTAGTGGCCTTAATACGCGACGCTCAGCACGCCTGTTTTCTCGAGAACACCCTAAAGGAAGAAAGAATACTTGGAGCCGAAAATCAACTAGTGAATAAACCAAATGGTATTTTTCACTATCTCGACCGTATTTGGATTCCTCGCTGTCATAATATCCGAAAGATACTGATGACTGAAGCCCGCAAATCCCGATATTCCATTCCACCCGGTGTCGACAAAATGTACCAGGACCTTCGCTCCAGGTGCTGGTGGCCGGGAATGAAGAAAGATATCGCTCTCTATGTTTCGAAATGCCTAACTTGCTCGAAAGTTAAGGCCGAACATCAACGACCCTCTGGCTTACTCGAACAACCCGAGATCCCGATGTGGAAATGGGAGAGTTTAGTTATGGACTTCATTACGAAACTCCTTCACACGCCCTCAGGTCACGATACCATATGGGTTATCGTTGATCGTCTTACTAAATCCGATCACTTTCTACCGATACGAGAAGACCAAAAGGTGGAACGATTGGCACGAATCTATACCGATGAGGTCATTTGTCGACATGGGACGCCTCGTGACATCATCTCTGACCATGATGGTCGCTTAACCTCATGTCTCTGGGAGACATACCAAGCCGCTCTCGGTACGACCCTTAATCTCAGCACTGCTTTTCATCCCCAGACTGACGGTCAGACTGAGCGCACGATCCGTACCGTTGAAGACATGCTTTGTTCGTGCGTTATAGACTTTGGTGGTAATTGGGATTCACATTTACCTTTAGTAGAATTCTCATACAATAACAGTTATTACTCTAGTATTCAAATGGCACCCTTTGAGGCATTATAAGGTAGAAAATGTTGATCGCCTATTATATGGCACGAGATCAGAGACGCACAAATCACCGGTCCTGAGTTGATACAAGAAACGACTGACAAGATCCTCCAAATATGAGAAAATCTCTTGAAAGCTCGGAGTCGTCAGAAGAGTTACGCTGATAAACGCCGCAAGCCCCTTGAGTTTGAAGTTGGTGATCACGTACACCTAAAGGTTTCACTTTGGAAGGGGGTGATCCGATTCGGCAAGAAAGGGAAGTTAGCGCCACGATGTGGGTCCCTTTAAGATTCTGGAAAGAATTGGCAAAGTGGCTTACCGACTCGAATTACCAGAGGAACTCATCAATGTACATCTGACTTTCCACGTCTCGAACCTCAAAAAGTGCCTAGCTGACGAAAATCTTCACGTGCCTCTCAAAGATTTTCAAGGAAACGAAAGTCTACACTTTGTGGAAAAGCCAGTAGAAATCATGGACCAAGAGACCAAGAAACTTCGACGCTCACGCATTCCTATAGTGAAGGTTCGCTGGGAAGGCAAACACATCGCCGAGTTCACTTGGGAACTCAAAAGTGATATGAAAGCTAAATATCCACAACTCTTTGCTACCTCTGCTCCTTAATTTCGAGACGAAATTTCCTAAAGTAGGGGAGGCTGTAACAACCCGATCTTTCGGATCATTACCTATCGCTATCATTTCACTCGTAAAACGCTTGTACTCTGGGATTCGATTACCGCAATGGGTTTGAACTATATTTCCAACACATTTTAAAACGCTTATTGCAACGCTTATTGAAAACGCAGTTATCACATTTAAACGTTGTTTTACAACAAATACTACTTAAACGCATTTTATCGCATCTTACATCGCTTATCTAGACTAAACGCTATCACAACGCTATCGCAATGCAAACTCAACGCAAACTCAACGTAACTCAAAACGCAGATTTACTTATGTTATGTGTGTTAATTGTGTGATTAATTGTGGTATGTTATGTGGTTATCAACGCAGCGCTTATACGCTATAACGCTTACTCGCAATTCAATTAAACGCAACGCTACGCTTAACAAACGAAACAAAAGTTGGAAAACTAACAAACGCAACCAGGCTGTCCGAATGGACAGCTGTTCGAATGGACATCCATCCGGATGGACATCTGTCCGGATGACCATCCGCTCGGATGGCCATCCGTCTGGATGGCCATCCGTCCGGATGGCCATCCGCCTGAACACTGCCATGTGCAACCGACTTAAACCTCTCTCACTCGCCTATAAATACCACCGTACACCCTCATTCTCTTATGTTGACACTCTCATCCGCTCCCAAGCTCTCATAAGCGATTCAATGACATTTTGTAAGCTTTTTCACTCAAATCCTGTACAATTTTCATCTCTAATCACTTCTGTATCATCTTCTTCATCAAAACCACACACAAACACTAACTTTTTCTTTGAAATCACTGATTTGGACCTCTTGAAGGTGGTCTCCACTCGTTTTACTTAGGCAAACTGTTGTGGAACACCATTGATCGAAATTGGTTCCAGATCTAAAGGATTTCCACACTTTTCAACTTAGTTTTGAAAGATTTCAACACTTTTCATCTATTTTCAACTTTTCTTCAATTTCTACACAAAGTTCGAAGGTATTAGGCCTCAATCAGACTCTTGGCTTGTTCCTTAGTCGAAAGTTGGTTTGAAAACGGATTTCCACCGGAGAGATGGACCAATTTACGGGTCAAACATGAATATTCATCGAGAACAGCGCATTTGACCGAATGGGCTGAGACCATCCGACCGAATGAACTGGACTTGGTGTTTTTCCCGTTGCTAAACACGTTGTCACGCCTTCTCCTTTAATATCAGAACTTTTTACTTAGAAATTCTTATGAAACTTCAATTGCAGATCATTCGACTGAATGGCCATCTGTCCGGATGACCATCCTTCTGAATGACCTGACTCTTATGATTTCCACTACTAAAATGCTTTTGACGAAACTTTGAATTTTAACGATTTCGCAAACTATCACATTTCATTCGAATGTCCATCCGTTCGAATGGCCATCCGCTCAAATGACCATCCGTTCGGATGGGACCCATCCATTCCGATCACCAGTCGAACACTTAACCATCCAACATTCTGTTACGCGCTGTTCAACACTCTGCTCGAAGACTTATGCTACTGTTTACGTTCACAGGCTAACTCAACGCGCTCCCTTCAATCCATTCCAGATTGTGTTTACTAGCTAAACACACGGTGAGTATACTCGAACCCATTTTCATTTAACGCACTTTCGGGTGTTACATACGTTCTATATCAAAACCCAACACACAACACAAACACTTTTAAATGCTAACCGATCCCGCATGCTATACGTGATTTGTTGAATGCTTGTACTATGCTAGACAGTGTTACACTAGACCGCCTCTAGCAATGATTGTACTATAGTTTGGACTCAGCACCTGTCGTGGATAGGGGTTGCTAGGGATCACATCACTTTACTTCACATGTTCACTGAACATGTGTCGCGCATACTCTACAACCCAGTCTCGTGGTTAGGTTGTAAACATTGTTTGATAGTTACATGCTTCGCCTGTTATGTTTTGTTGAAATCAATATATGCAGTCTAGAAACTCATCTAATAGAAATCTAGGTAGTCGGACTTGTTTTGCTTATGAGAACTCGCTCTCCTAAATAATTATTTGTTGAATATTTGTTCGTTGGTATGGGACAATGAATGTTAAAAATATTGGTAATGGATAGTTGTTATGGATTCTCTTGAGCAATCTGGTTCGCCTAGTGCCGCGCCCTGATGATTCCACCATCGGTTGGGGTGTGACATTGACTGCACTACATACTAATGGGACGTGGTCATTAGTTCCTCCTGTTAGGAATGCTAATATTGTTGATTGCAGATTGGTTTACAGGTCAAAAACAGATCCAAATGGGAAGATCAGTCATTACAAAGCTCGACTAGTGGCTAAAGGTTTTCATCAACAACCTGGTGTGGATTATCATGAAACATTTAGTCTAGTAGTTAAACCTACTACTATTCACACTGTTTTGTCTATTGCTGTTATGAATAAGTGGTCACTTCACCAATTGGACGTTCAAAATGCTTTCTTGCATGGTGATCGTCAAGCAATAGTGTATATCAAACAACCTCCTGGTTTCGTTGATCCCACTAAACCTGATCATGTGTGCCTATTACACAAGTCCTTATATGGGCTCAAGCAAGCTCCACGTGCCTGGTTTACTCGGTTATCCACGTACTTCAGCAGCTTGGTTTTTATAGGTCCAAAACTGGCCCGTCACTCTTTATTCTTAACTCAAATGGCACTATTATCTACGCCTTTGTGTATTTGGATGATATTATATGTTGGACTCTGTATGCGCAAGACACATATTAAATTGATGTGGCTAGTACGTTATGATCCAAGACGAGTCATACCCAAATACAAGCTAGACAAACACTTACAATATTTATTTATGATATGATCAAACAAATAAATATTAACACTTAGAATATTTAGAAATTGGTTTTCTAAATAATTGCACTTGACAAACTAATAAATTATATGGATAATTTATTTTGAGAGAATATTTTATTTTGTTATTTAATGGGTTAAATAACATAATAAAAGTTGTACAAGTCTTATAACATATGTTGTTATATTTTTATAAAAGTTATAAAATACATATATATAAGACTTATATTATTTGCATGTGCCTTGATTGGGTGGTCTTCCCAAGCATTTGAAACCCAATTGGAATTCATGCATCTTGCATGTGTAGAAGGATTTTGATTGGGTACAAAGGGAGGCTACATTCTCTCATATTTATATATATTTTGTATGACAAAATAGAAGAAAATAGCTTGAAGAAAACTTGAAAAAATGCTCTACAATTTTCGACCATAGTAGGCTATCCAAGAAGAGTTTCAAGTTTGCAAAAATCAAGTGCAAGAACTATTATTACTCCTCTACAATTTTCGGGCATGGTATGGTTAATCAAGAGGGGATTTCTAGAGAGTTCTTAAGTGTAGAAATCCTAGCTAAACTAAGGTGTTTGTTGGAAGGCTTGGGGTATACAAGCTTGAGGTCTTCCGCACTTGAAGGCAACCGTTCATGAAGCATCATCTTCTTCATATCCTTTACTCCTTGGAAGGTAGTATTCTAAACACCCTATGGTTGTGTTTTGTTTTGAAAGTATGCATGTTCATATATGGATCCGGGTTTTGGGATTTTTGTAACATATGTGCTTGTAATCTTTGTGAACAGTACCGTTATCAATAAAACAATGTTATTTGATCCCAATCTTTGTTTGGTTGTGTTTTACATTTTTCATGTTTTGACTTTTATTCAATTTCAAACTCTATATCGCTTTCTGGAGAGTTATACGCAAACTGGTGCGTAAACGTAATCGGTTTAATGCGAAAAATACTCCGGAACATCAACATATACTTAACATACCTTAAATAACCTTTACATAACTTAGAAATAAGTTTTGAAGGCTTTGGTATGGCAAAAACAAGTTAATTCGCTTACAGGGACTAAACTTGACAAACTGCGAAATTATGCCAATTTGAACAGTAACGAACATTCCAGAACATGACCATAAGTTAAACATACCATAAATATCCTTTACATAGCTTAGAAATAGGCTTTGAGGGGTTCGGTATACTAAAATAAACTTTTGGGTCTTTCAGGGACTAAAAGCGTCAAAAAGTGCACAAGTTTGCATTTTCGCGCATAACTTACGTTCTGAATACATCCGGACATCCAAAAAAATTTATGTAAGCACTAAAATATTTTATTTTAGTGTTTGGCATAAGAAAAATCCATTCGCCACGCCATTTGGATCGTTTTTCGCGCTTATGCGCATTCCGTCGTAATTAACCGAACATCGCAACCGTACGGCTAAACGAACCGACATCCGAGATATTTTTGAGCAAATTTTAAGTTCCCTATACTTTAAATTCATTTTAGAGATTTGAAATGGGGTTAACGGGCCTTAAACGTGTCGGAAATGAGCTTTTTACACAGCAGGGACCAAAACTGTAATTCTGCCAAACTTGGCCCTTGCGCACCTCAACACTCTCATTGTTGCGGTGCGCAAGCAGGGGCCAGATGCAGCAAAACATTTTTATCAGCTGTTAACTGCCCTTAAACACTCCCCAAAGGTCAAGTGCCACATGTTAATCCCTTGTGGTGGCCAAAATCAGTTACCACAACATTCCGACAAGTGTATGGGCGAGATCATTCCCTCTTCTCCAAGAAACGATCCTAACGGTGAACCAAAAACTATAAATACCCACCTTATTTTCACTCATTTCTCACAAGAATCTGATCTAATGTGCTCTAAGTTGAAACCTTTGTTTCATACCTGAGCTATTTTGATCTAGATTAGCATTCGGGGACCCTTTGTAAGTGTTCCTTCGTTCTTTTATTGCTTTTCGAGTCCGAAAGTCAAAATTTGTTTGACTTTCTGCATTGACCAGTTTATGGTCAATACGAAGTTTTTTTGAACTTCGCAACGTGATTGTAATCACGATGGTTATAGTCCCTTGTGACTATGCCTACTGATTACCACGTTGTCTAGGGTCGTAAGGGTAAGCGATCTAATAAATCGCTTATACCTTCGAACCCGACCCATTTGGTCGATCATTAGGATCCGACCAAACACATTAGGTGACCATAGCATATAGGGACTAACCTTCCGAGGTTATACCTTATGGTCACTTCGTTTAAGTAGTTGTATGATAGGTAGTTTATATGCCTTAGGTAAATTACCAAAATACCCCTTTGATGCCAAAATTCATTTTAAACATATGTAACATAACTTTTGACATCTAAACTGATTTGACAACAATATTAGACATGTTAAGGCAGATGTTACTTGTCATATGACTAGTTAGGCGGTCCGAACGCGTTTTACGCGACGACGCGTTAAAGTAGCATAAGCTTCCTAAACGGGTCGTAATGGGTTGTAAGCACTTATGTTAGGTTTCATTTAGTATGTAGGCTTTGTTAAACCATATTACATGAGTCTCCATACTCGTTTGGTTTACGAACCCTCATTCTATCCGATCCTCCGATATAGGTCCGGCTTATTAACATAGTTACCTATATTGGGTGCTGTTTGATTCCGTGATCTCTAGCATTGCTTGGTGGTTATCTTAGGACTTCTGAGCAATCTCAAGTGAGTACATAGAACCCCCTCTTTTACTGTTTTCAAACTGTTTTGGGGTGGAACACATGTGCCTACTTGTTACTTTCATGCTTTCCTGTTTTCACATCATATACCTGCTATGTTTGTTAGTACATTATAGTACATGATTTCATTACATTTCATGCTATGTATGCCCATTGTGTGCGTACTTAGTACATCATTTTACATTACATTTCATGCTATATATGCCCATTGTGTGCATACTTAGTACATTGTTTTACATTACATTTCTGCTATGTATGTTGACTGATAGCATGCTAGCACATTGATTTACATGACTTTTCTGCTTTGTATGTTAACTTAGCATACTTAGTACATTGTTTTCATATAACATGTATACAATCGCTATAACAGTTGGTTTGCACAAACGAGACTTATATACGTTCATTAACATTAGCTACGCCGCTCGGTAGTAAGTACTGGTACCATAGGACTTGACAAATCCCATTCCTGACATCCCGGGTTTGTTTGGATGTAAGGAATGACTGAATCCGAAAACATTTCTTTTGATAACCTTGACTGAAAGGGTTATCCGACTGTCTCAAGGCTTGAATGTATGCGTTAACTTACCACATAAATGTTTGTATCAATGTAACATGCATTACTTTGCAAAACATAACTTTTTGATATATTCAAAATACTTTGTTTTGTACATTACTACATTTGGATTACATGACAATACTTTACTTACAATACATAACATTTGTTACACATTACTTGACTACTTTTGGACTTCTTAACATTTGACATGGTTTATACAAGGACTCTTTGACAATTGGTCTAAACATAGACTTTATACATTGGTGGTTTGTTTAAGTGACTTAAGTAACGAGATGTGAGTAATATGATACAAGCATGGTGGATACGCCGCTGGTACTTCCTATATATAAGTGTTTGTATTTTATTACATATCATAGCATTATTTAAATCATTCAATTTGGACTTATACATTTTACTCAAGTAACACGATTTTCACAAGACTTTGGTTTACAAACAATTTATTTTATACAACTCATTTTACTTAGTTATACATTTAACCATACATTATTCTTTTATTTATACATAACATTTGATCTTATCGCTTTTTAAATGACTTACAAAACAAAACAAGTTACAAGGTTCATGACTGACTTTTACTAAACAACTCTTTCTTAAACTTAAGTCATGAATCCTATTTTCACAAAACCTATGTATCTCACAGGCATTTTTATGCTGACGTACCTATTTTCACATGTGTTTTCAGGAGCTTTTGCGTAGGACGATGATCGTGACACTAGGGCGGACCTGTGCCTTAGAGACTTAAAATGAAGATAGACTTAGTTTCAATATGTTATAAACTCTTTGATTTCTGTTTTAAACAATGAAACTCTTATGTTGATAAATAAAATACAACTTTGTATGCCATGGTTATGAAACAATTAATTCTGTTACAACACTCCCCGACGTTTTCCGCCACGTTTTGTATGTTATACGTGGTCGGGGTGTGACAATTTTGCTTATAAATGAAATTTATATCATAAAAGGAAACATGTTTTAAAAATTATTTCCGCTGCGTTTTTTATTTCATATGGATGAAATTACTTTGATAAACATGTTAAAATCCCATCAGTGGTATCAGAGCCGCTTATATGAGTGCATGCTTCATAGGATATGAAATTTTCGGGTTTCGGGTTTGGTTAAAACCCAATGGCCGAAATTTTATATATGGTTATCCTTTTGTTTTTCAAGATTATTTTAATACATGCATAAAAGTATCTTGAAAAATTATGTCATTTGGATGATTTGTTTGTTTGGACAAAAACCCACTTTTTCGGTTTTTTCATTCTTGACCGAAAAGTAGGTTGTAAAAAGGAAACAATTTTGCTTCTTGGATTTTATATATATTTTGGTGTTCATAACCTAGCCATGACCTTGTGTGAATATGTTGAATATTTGTGTTTGTGATTTGTATTTAATTATTTCAAAGGTTGTAATAATTATTATTTTTTTGTTCTTCCATTTGTAAAGTTATGGAATTTATTTATTTTCATTTGGTATGTAAAATAAATAGATTAGGTACATTTTATTTTACTAGAAAAAAATGTATTAGGATATATTTTGTAAAAGAAGATGCAGACAAAAATGCGGTTTTGGTTTTGGCTAATTTCGGGCCTAAAGGACTTCATAGTTCTTAATGGGATTTTAGCCCGATAACCAAAACACATTTTTGAAGTCCAAATGAGTTTGGAGCTGAATATAAAAGACTTTTGGAAGCTCAAAGAAGGTGGAGAAATCACAACACAAGAATGAGACTTGAAGCATTTGGATGCGGGATCAAGTGGGAGTTCATCGACACATTACTTGTGTCATTTTTCACCCTTTAGGAAGGACCTTTTGGCACACCTGTTTCGGCTAACAAGTGTTGTCAAAAATAGTTGGCTATGGTTATGCACCTATTGTTATGTATGATATGCTTGTTTGGTTGCTTATTTTAATGTTTTAGATGATATGTCGATATGCATGACTTAACAAACTAATAATCAACAACAAGCATAAAATTGGTTCTTAACAAAATCATTAAAAATGGTTAATAAAGGTTTTATTAAAAATTAATGATTTTATAATAAAATGGGTTTTATTAAAAAGAACCATGAAAATTAGTTTTCACTAAAGTACCATTGATTTGAATGCATGCAAATGTATGGTACATAATATTTTCTAAACTAGAATTTTGAAATATTAAAAACCCTTTTTATAACAAGTCAAACACCATCCTTTTATACAACACTCGAAACACTTGGGAACTCTTATTGTGGGATAAAGGTCACCTAACCACATTTGAGGGAACTTGTATATTCGAGGTGGGTTTACCATGTTTGTGGGATAAAGGTCACCTAACCACTTATGTGTATAAACTCACACGTGTGTGTAAGTTGGACGACTTGATTTGGAAACCATGAACTTAGGGTCACCAAAGCATGGGGAACAAAAGGTGTTGATGGGATTAAACATGCCAACTAAACATAAAGATGTTTAACCGATCCCATATGGCTAGAAGTTGCAAAAGGTTGCAATTGTCAAACGTTGACTACCTTGTTAATTTAAATAGAGGGATAAAGGTCACCTAACCAATATTTAAATGTAACGTTGGATTCTAAATTTTAATTATTAATTTTCTATGAGACACAAAAGGGTATTAATGATTAAAATATAATAATACCGAAAATACTAAAATTGAACCTTGTTAAATTTTGTAGATGGCCGCTAACAATTTTACCCAAACCGTCCGTAACCTATCACTGAAAACGATCCTAATCCTGATAAACATCTTATGGAAGATAAGGATGCCTACAATGATTGGGTTAAGTATACCGAGGACTCCATGCAAGCCTCATGCCTCATGTTGGGAACTATGATTCCCGAAATTCAAAAGGATTTTGAACATCATAGGCATACGACATGATTAACCAATTATAGGAAATGTTCCTAAGGGTAGAACGCATCGAAATGGTTCAAGCGCTTTATGCATGTCGAATGGAGGAAAACCAATCGGTCTCATCTTATGTCTTTAAGATGGAAAACCACATTGATCACCTCGAAAGGCTCAATATGGGTAAAAGGGCTTTTATCCGTTCTAACGATCAATGAGGGTGGCAACTAGAAAGGGCATCACCCCGACAACAAAGCAAATATTGAAAATGGAAACGGGTAATTCAAAGGGAAAAGATTAGAAAGACTAAAGCGAAACCACCGAAACTAAAAGAGAAGAAGGCAAAGATTGCCATGAACGCTCCATGCTTTGAGTGTGGAGAGATAGGGCATTTAAATAGGAATTGTCCAACCTATCTCAAAGAGTTGAAAAACAAGAGGGATGCTAGGCAAACCTCAGGTACAATCTTTATGAAACATATTGACCTTAATGTTATTTCTTCTAACACATGGGTATTAGATGCCGGATGTGGAACTCATGTTTGCAATTCGTTGCAAGAGTTCAAAAAAAATAAGCATTACAAGAAAGGAGACTATGTTTTTAAACTTCCAAATGGTTTGGAAATTGTTATAAAAATATATTGTGTGCTCCTAGTTCGACTAGGAACATTATTAAAGTTTCCCTTTTAAGACAATATGGTTTTGATTTAAAGTTTGTAAACAATGACATTTATATCGATGAATGACATGTTTTACTTTAAAGCTATGCTTTCAAATGGTATTTATGAAATTGGTTCATAATAATACATCATTTGATAGTTAACTGTACCAAGTAATCACCAAGAAACTCAAAATGGATTTGAGTGAGACCTATCTTTGGCATTATCGCCTTGGTCATATAAATAGATGTCACATGTAAACACTTCGAAAGAATTGTCTTTTGGAAACAAATGAAATTGGTTCATTTAATACATGTGAATCTAGTTTACAAGGTAAGATGACTAAGAAACCCTTTAATTGAAAGGGCAAAAGATTTATTACGTATCATACATTCAGATGTATGTGATCCTATTAAGCCAATGACTAGGAATGGTGATAGATACTTCATTTCTTTTACCGACAACTGAAGTAGTTATGGTTATGTGTACTTGCTGAGACACAAAGTTGAAGTTTTGAAATGTTCAAAGCCTTCAAAAGGTGAAGTACAAAATCAACTCAATCAAAGTTCTTCGTTACAATAGAAGAGGAATCGAACTCTATTTGGATGTGGTTCGATCTATGATGGCTAGGAACGCATCATCTCTATCATTTGGGGTTACGCTTTGCTCTCCGCGACTTGTATGGCCCCAACCAAGAAAGTGGATAAGACACCTTTCGAAATATGGAATGAAAAGGCTCCATCATTAATCATATTTGAAGGTATGGGGTTGTGAAGCCTATGTGAAGCAATACACCCCAAATAAAAGTACGATCCACTAAGTGTATCTTTGTAGGATATCCTAAAGATGGTATAGGATATTATTTCTACGGTCCAACAGAGCAAAAGGTATTTGTTGCTCGAAAGGCTGAGTTCTTGGAAGCTAAGTTCCTTGTGAAAGGAATTATTAGAACAGTGGAACTTGATAAGGATCAAGAACCACAAGCCGATACACGTTTGGTTAAAACTAGCACCCAACAAAAGGTTGTTGAAAAACGATCAAGTGGTTGATCAACACACACAAAGCGTTCGCAGATCTGGTAGAATTAGTAGTCCACCTGAAAGATATGGATTTTTCATAGATGGATGCTACGTGGTAGATTCAGGTGAATCAACCACATACCATGATTCAATGTCAAAATTCGATTGTGACAAATGGCTTGAAGCCATGAACGTAAAGATGCAGTCCATGTATAACAACCAAGTATGGGAATTGGTTGTAGCACCTCTTAACTCCAAAGTAGTTGGAAGTAAGTGGGTTTTCAGGAAGGAAATCGATATGCATGGTAACTTGGATACTTGTAAAGCGAGACTTGTAGCAAAAGGTTTCACTCAAACTCAAAGGGTTGATTATGATGAGACCTTCTCGCCTGCGGCGATGCTAAAGTGAATTAGAATATTATTTGCCATACCTGCATAATATGATTATGAGATTTGGCAAATGGATGTCAAAACGGCTTTCCTAAATGGATATCTTGAGGAAGATGTCTATATGGTTCAGCCTGAAGGTTTTGTGGATCCAAAACATCCTAACAAAGTATGCAAGTTAAATAAATCAATCTATGGATTGAAACAAGCATCTAGAAGTTGGAATCACCGTTTTGATGAAGAGATTAGGGAATATGGATTCATCAAGAACGTCGATGAAGCTTGTGTGTATAAGAAGGCTAGTGGGAGCATTTTACTTTCTTAGTATTGCATGTCGATGACATTCTGCTACATGGAAATGATATTCCAACCATGGTAGGTGTAAAAGCCTAGCTTGGAAGTTGTTTTTCCATTAAGGATCATGGTGAAGTCGCCTATATTTTGGGAATAAAGATCTATAGGGAAAAATCAAGGCGCTTGATAGGTTTAAACAAAAGTGCATACATTGACAAAGTCTTGAAAAGGTTCAAGATAGAAAACTCTATGAAAGGTTTGGTACCTATTCAAGAGGGGATAATATTCAAAGCGTTTCAATGTCCAAGCTCAAAGGATGAGCAGGAAAGAATGAAAGGAATCCCATATGCGTCAGCTATATGATTCATTATGTATGTAATGATATGCACTAGACCGGACAAGTTATGCGCTTTAAGCATGACGAGAAGATACCAGCGAGTAATGGTCATTGGATGACTGTTAAAAGTATATTGAAATACCTTAGAAGGACTAAGGATATATTTCTAATATATGGATTTGGTGAAAAAGAACTCGTTGTAAAGGGTTACAGGGATGCGAGTTTTGGAATTCGTTGTAAAGGGTTACATGGATACGAGTTTCCAAACTGATCGAGATGGTTCTCGATCACAATCAGGGTAGCATTGTGCACTACAGAATCAGAGTACATCGCCGCTTCATTGATCAAGATAATTCATATGGATCTACCATTTGAATTATTGCCGATCTAGGGGTAGTCCATACCATTCAGGACCCCTAGAGATCTTTGTGATAACGATGGTGCGATTGCTCAAATCAAGGAACCTCGTGCACATCAAAAGACTAGGCACATTGAGCGGAGTTTCAACTACATAAGGGATGAAGTTGAAAAAGGGAAAGATATGTATTCGCAAAGTTCACACTGATCAAAATATTGCGGATCCACTCACGAAGCTCCTTAAACGGGCAAAGCATGAAAGGGTCATACTTGTGCCTTTGGACTTCGATATTCTAGTGATTGGATTTGATCTATTTTGTATTTGGATATTGGAACAACTGTTATTATAACTCTTTATGGTATTTTGAGTTATGTTCCATATTTGCATGTTTAAATCCGTGAATAAGTTACTTATTCTAAATGTTCGTAGTCGATCATACTTGTGGGAACAAATATGAATGTAAGAATATTATGAACTAGGATTGGTAGATATTCATTAGGTATGAATATAGAGCAAAGTGTTGCTGCCAAAGTTCATAGATATTTGTGGGATACAAATATTGGACTGACTCGCTCTCGAATATTACTGCATGGAATCATTTGTGATTGATCATAAGTAAATTTGAGTAAAGGAGAATATCATAGTATCCTCAGACCTGAGATACATATTGGGTCTTGATATTCACCAAATATTGTACCTTGACTTATTTCTTCGCTGTTAGTAATATGACAGTACATAAGGCTAAGCTTAGGTGTGGTACAAGGTGATTGTGAGAGACGTATGTAGTCAAGATGGGATTTGTTCCTCTTATTCGTTGAGAGTAAGATGTCTAAGGCCTGCTAAAGTTAAATCAACAGAGAGTGATCACTCTATGTCTCTGGATTTAACATGACATCTGTAACGAAAGGATAAATGATAGATTCACCTAAATCATGTTCAAGTAAGGGACTTGAAGGGGATGATGTAATTGAATGGGACATATAGTCATACGTATTAGGGGTAGTAAACCGTAGTTAGGCGTCATTTACTACTTGCATCAATCTTCTATGTATCTTGTGCAAGTGGGAGATTGTTGGACTCTGTATGCCCAAGACACATATTAAATTGATGTGGCTAGTACGTTATGATCCAAGACGAGTCATACCCAAATACAAGCTAGACAAACACTTACAATATTTATTTATGATATGATCAAACAAATAAATATTAACACTTAGAATATTTAGAAATTGGTTTTCTAAATAATTGCACTTGACAAACTAATAAATTATATGGATAATTTATTTTGAGAGAATATTTTATTTTGTTATTTAATGGGTTAAATAACATAATAAAAGTTGTACAAGTCTTATAACATATGTTGCTATATTTTTATAAAAGTTATAAAATACATATATATAAGACTTATATTATTTAAAAGAAAATTTGATTTTTTTTTAAATAAAAGTCTAGGCCGCCACCCCCCCCCCCATGGGGTCTTCCCAAAATGTTTGGTCCTATAAGGTTTCATGCATTTGCATGTGCCTTGATTGGGTGGTCTTCCCAAGCATTTGAAACCCAATAGGAATTCATGCATCTTGCATGTGTAGAGGGATTTTGATTGGGTACAAAGGGAGGCTACATTCTCTCATATTTATATATATTTTGTATGACAAAATAGAAGAAAATAACTTGAAGAAAACTTGAAAAAATGCTCTACAATTTTCGGCCATAGTAGGCTATCCAAGAAGAGTTTCAAGTTTGCAAAAATCAAGTGCAAGAACTATTATTACTCCTCTACAATTTTCGGCCATGGTATGGTTAATCAAGAGGGGATTTTTAGAGAGTTCTTAAGTGTAGAAATCCTAGCTAAACTAAGGTGTTTGTTGGAAGGCTTGGGGTATACAAGCTTGAGGTCTTCCACACTTGAAGGCAACTGTTCATGAAGCATCATCTTCTTCATATCCTTTACTCCTTGGAAGGTAGTATTCTAAACACCCTATGGTTGTGTTTTGTTTTGAAAGTATGCATGTTCATATATGGATTCGGGTTTTGGGATTTTGCTTATAATTGAAATTTATATCATAAAAGGAAACATGTTTTAAAATTATTTCCGCTGCGTTTTTTATTTCATATGGATGAAATTACTTTGATAAACATGTTAAAATCCAATCATTATAATCACAGGAAATCAACCTCAAGCTCTTGCTGATATCATTCAACGTCTCAGTTCTTTATTTGCTATCAAGGATCTTGGACAACAACATTATTTTTTTGGGAATTGAAGTTCTACATCATGGTCCTGATCTTATCCTGTCTCAGCGCAAATATATTATGGATATTCTTCAATGAGCAGGTCTCTCTGATTGCAAACCGGTCATTTCTACTATGAGTACTTCTGATGTTTTGCTTACTGATGATAGTCCCCTCCTTGATGACCCATCTAAATATCGGTAAACTGTAGGTGCGCTTCAGTATGCCACTTTGTCCAGACCGAATATTGCTTTTACAGTTAACAAAGTTTGTCAATTTATGCATGCACCTACTGAAAACCATTGGGGTGCAGTCAAACGCATTCTACGTTACCTAAGTGGAAGGGTTCAACTTGATTTACTATTCCATCATGATTCAGGTTGTCATCTACAAGCCTTTTCTGATTCAACATGGCCCAATCTTCAGGCTTTCTCCGATTCAGATTGGGTTGGTTGCCCTATCGATCGTCGATCCACGGGGGGGTACGCTATTTACTTGGGCTTCAATCTTGTTTCATGGGTTGCTAGAAAGCAACGCACCGTCTCTCGATCTTCTACAGAATCAGAGTATCAGGCTATCGCTGATACTGTGGCAGAACTGATCTGGTTAAGATCCCTTCTTCGTGAACTTGGTATGGTTGATAAACCACCGACACTTTGGTGCGACAACCTTGGTGCGACCTATCTTTCTGCAAATCCGATTTTTCATGTGCGAACAAAGCATGTTGAAGTCAATTATCATTTTGTTCGTGAACAAGTTGCTCAAAGGATGTTGAAGGTTAACTTTATTTCTACTGATGATCAAATAGCTGATATCTTTACAAAGCCATTGTCCACACAGAGATTCTTATCATTACGGTCCAAGTTGCAGGTCGTTCCTCGCTCTCAAATTGCGGGGGAATGTTAAACTAAGTTATTGGTTTGATAATTTATTTATTATTAAGGGTATTCAATTGTAATTAGTATTATTTATATATAGGACCTTTGTAATCTCCTTTATTGAATAATACAATTTCAAGATTTGATTATATATAACAATCTTTTACCATATAACATATCAGCTCAAACACAACTACCAATTTCAAACACTTAATCTACACGAATATATTTTTCAATGGATCCAAGAAAAATCTAAGGATGACGCCAGGGTGCCACCAAAAAAACCTCTAAATCAAGAGGAGCAAGATCAAGAGTGAGAGGAGTTGATTCAAACGTGAGATGTGCCGGTTTAACTTATCATATTTTATTTATGTTTTTTAGTTGAATTTAATGTTTATTTTAATAAAAGTTTAGTTCAATGTTTAATTTATTTATATTTAAAGTGTTTTATTAATTTTAAAATTAAATGCTTAAGTATTTAGATAAAAAAGAAAATAAGGGTTTAGGATAGTGAAACCACAAAATAAGATATTAAAGTAGTGAATAAAAGGAGTGAGATGACACTACACGATCGTAGGGTTACAATTATCTTTGACAACCACCCCTCCCCCTTGTATTCTCTAATAGCACCGTTATTTTAACACAAGTGTGTTACTTTCAAATGATTCTCCCTCATGGGCGAACCTAGGTATAGGGTTGGGTGGGTAGGCGTGAACAAAAAATTTAGGGATTTTTTGTTTGCCTCTTAATAAGACTCTGAATGGTTCAGACATCTTACTGTTTCAGTACTTAATGGTTCAGACCGTTTGTTTCACGAGCAGATGTCTGAATGGTTCAGACATTTGCCTCTGAATGGTTAAGATTTATACAGAGTCTGAATGGTTAAGACATCTAATCTGAATTGGTCAGACATTTGCCCCTGAACGATTAAGCATTATACAGGATCTTAATGGTTCAGACCTCTTACTGGTTTAGCACTTAACCATTCAGATGTTGCCAAACAGCCCCTTAGTGTATTTTACAGGGTAAAATCCCGATCGCACCATGAAATTTTGATTAAACCTCTCGTTCGCACCCCTCAGAAAATAATTTCTGGGTCCGCCACTGTTCTTCCTTCGTGGCTTTCGGATCCAACAGTTCTATAACCTAACCTTGTGAAGTATAATGATGTTGCTGATTCTCTCGTTGTTTGTCAACCAAATCAACAAATATAAAAATACTCACTTAAAGGTGTATATCTTTAAAACAATATTATTTTTCTCTTAGTTGGTATAGGAACAACAAAGTTAAAACTCTGGCTGTAATTACATGTTGAGAAAACATTAAATTCTTGATATCTCACCTTAAATTATCACAATTTCATACCATGCCACCATAAAAAATTAATCATCCTAAAGTTTTACTAGTAATCAGTTCTATCAACGAGAGTGGTTAACTTTATTTTTACAAATCAGTTCTATTAACGAGAGTGGTTAACTTTATTTTTACATTCGTGGATGGAAAATAAGCCACATATGACATATTATGAAATGATTAGTATTCCATATAGTTTTCCAACAAAATTTTTATATAAATCGAATTCTGGTTTTATTATTAACTTATGATTGCTATTAGCATATTAGTATAAAATACTTGCGTGAGAGTTGTAATCAAAATGCTATGTATGCCCCCTCCTCAACTCCCTCCACTTGCAAAAGGTAACCCCAAGGGATATCTTAAACAATTGTCCACTTTCATAAAGCATATGCGTATACAACCGTAGCCATATTCAGAATCTCACATGTTTGTAATTATTACATTGAAAAGCCAGTGTTGGAATGCGTGGTCAATATATGAGATACATGTTATGTATATGACTAGTGGATGCACCGCCCGCGTTGCGGGGCGATAGCCGAATAATGAGCAAGTGTTAGGCAGCTTATTGACACGAAAAACAATTAAATCGAGTCAACCAATTAAAACGAAACATTTTTATAGTTTTGGTAAAAAAAAAACTAAAATGATGGCAATATTGTAATTTTTAACTGAGAAAAATTTGTATTTTTTGACTGGGTAAAAGTGTAATTTGCTAAAAGCTAAAGTGATGGCAGTGTTTGTAAATTTGAACCAGTGGCAAAATTGTAAATTTTCACAGGGTCAAATTCGTAATTTTGAACTTGGGGTAACAACGTAATATAAATTTGAACTAAGGGCACAATCGTAATTTTAAGCTGGAGGCAAAACCACAATTTTATTTTGAACGGATGACAAAATCGTAATTTTGAGTTGGGAGCAAAAGCATAATTTTATTTTGAACTGTGGAAAAAACGTAATTTTGAACTGAGGGCGAAATCATAATTTTTTAAACGGGGAAAAATCACATTTTTAAACAGAGGGCAAAATCGTAATTTTTAGCTGGGGGTAAAAATAGATTTTGATTTTGAATTGGGGGGCGAAAAAGTAATTCTAAGATGAGGGCAAAACCAGAATTTTATTTTGAATCGAACGAAAATCTTAATTTATAGCTGGGGGCAAAAGAGTAATTTTATTTTGAGCTGCGGGCAAAAACGTTATTTTAAAAGGGATATAAAATAATAAATTGGTTGGTCCAATGGGGGAGTGTCAGGCAAAATCGTAATTTTGCATTGAGGGCAAAATCGTAATTTTGAGATGAGGATAAAAGCGTAATTTTATTTTGAGCTAGAGGCAAAACGGTAATTTTAAACAGGAGTATAAACGTAATTTCAAAACGGTTAAAAAATAGTAAACTGGTTGGTCCAATAGGGGAGTGCCAGGCAGCTGCCTGGCACTATTCCCCCATTTGGTAAATGTAAGTATAGGAAACTAGATTTTGCACCACCCGTGTTGCGGGCATCAAGCCAAATATTTTTTTCACATAACATATACGTCTGTGTTTCAGTTACTTGTACAAACTACTCATAATAAGATCTAAAATAATTATATCGAGTCAGTCAATTAAAACAAAACACTACCATACTTCACCTAAAAAACTAAAACGATGGAAAAGCTACCGCTTTGCACAAATAAAAATTACATCGAGACAATCAACAAAAACAAAAAAATAATAGTTTTGTAAATAAAAACACTAAAACAAATTATACACTGGCGGCAAACTCGTAATTTGACAGAGAGAAAAAAAAAAAGAAAAACAATGGCAAAACTATAAATTTGAGTTGAGGGCAAAATTGTAAATTTAAACGAGGAATAACCGTAATTTGGCTAGACTAATGGTGAAGTGCCACACAGCTGTCTGACACTATCTATTAATACAATTTTTTAAACTGTAGACACCCAAAAAAAAATTAACAAACGGATTCGATCCTTGAGCCAAACGGGTTTACCGATAATTTCACCGTCGTGCCTACGGGCTGGTGGGTTACCAGGTTTTCCCCTAAATTGATGGTGGACTCGGGTTACTCTCGGTGTCACACCCCGACGAAATCAAAGTTGACGTGACCGGACTGGTATCTTCATTGCACAGCGAAAGCAAATAATGCTAAGACTTCTAGAAAGCGAACGCCCACTAAGTACTCGAATCCATATGGTTTTCCTATTACAACCGTGCCATAATGCTGAAAATGCAACCTGAGAAAGAAACATGCGAAAAATCAACATAAAGTTGAGCGAGTTCATAGTTTGTTTGTAAAAGATTTGGAATAAATCTTTTTTAATAACCGGTTTTTAAAATAATGTTTGAGAAAACGAAATAAAATCATTTTCTTTGGCATGTTATATGAAAACTTGTATTTTTGAATCTTTGTATGTGTAATGCGTTATGTTCGTAAAACTTTGTATTTGTAAACTTTAGTGTTTGTAAAAATTGTGTAACCGTCAATGGCTGCACCCGACAATGACAACATACATGTATAATTCGAAGAGTTGTATTTGTATAAAAATATGGTATGTAAAATGTAAGTTGTAAACTGTAAAACGTAAGTTTGTGAGTTGTAAATGTAAGGAAATCGAGATCGCTAATGTTTAGCTACGACATTTAACATGTGTGACGACATAAGAAGAATCCAAACCTAGGCGATTTTACATAGATTCACGACTGGGACCCGAAAGCACTCTTAGGCAAATGTAGCGGCCAAGAGTGAGGCTGCCCATACCCATTAGATCTTAGCTTTTGCAACTCGGTCGAGGTGTATATGTGATTAATGGTGCTTAAGTTTCACCATATTCGTAACATGATCTATTGTATCATTCCTTAGTTTAACATACCGTTTGTACGTGTATTTTCACCCAAGTTTAGAAAACTAGAAAACGTTTGTATGCACGTTTTGAAAATACGTTTGTTTGAAAAACCAGTATTTTTAGTGTAAACCGTTTGTAAACCATTTGAGTTTATTGAAAATCACAAATCATTTATGTGAGTTAAAACCTGTTTGTAGCATGGTTTAGAAATATGAAATTGTTGTTCATCGAAAACCTTGTATGTTTTTGCAAAATATGCATGTTTTTCCACCCCGAAAACATTTATAAAAATGTAAAACCGTAAAATGGTGGGGTTATGAACTCACCTTGATTTCCTTGTGCAAAGCTAGCTAAATAAGACTCTGTGGTCGTTTCCAAGACGTGATTCGCTAGCGTGCATTCTATAATATCCCTAATACGGAATATCTTATAAGTTTCTAAATAAATACGGTAACTAAAGTGATCGAGCTCTACCGAATCGTTAACCGAACAATCCGATGGTGTGTTAACTTGAAAGAAACGAAGAAGTTATACTTGTTAAGTTTCGATTAATGTCGGTGATAATTTACTAAGTCTAGAAACACATAGTTTTCAAGAGATTTAAAATATATAAATATTTATATAAAAATATATAAATATATTGATAGAATCGCGTTAGTTGTCCCGAGAAGTCGTACGTGTATGTAACAAATATTTATATGAAATTAATATATTGTAAACTCGTATAACGTATCGCGTCTTGTAGATGTTTGTCAAAATATGTGTATATATCGTTTAGGCATTTGAAATAAATATATAAGTTATACTTATGTTATAAAAAGAATCATCGAGTTGTTTGATGTTTGAAATAAATAGATATACTATATTTATTTTTATAAAAGAACCCGAGTTGTTCGATGTTCGAAATAAATATATGAACTATATTTATTTTTATAAAAGAAAAACTATATCTATTTTTATAAAAGAATTTTCAAAGTTTAAAATAAATATGATAACTATATCTATTGTTGTAAATGATTTCCAAATCGTCGTTTTGTATAGAAAAATTGTGCTAATCTTATTTGTTTCGTAATTTAGTTCGAATCCGAATAGGTGTCATCGAAAATAACATGCGTTTGTATTCGTTTTCATAAACAATTATTTGAATCTGATTGGTTTTGTTTTATAATAAGATGCGTTTTGTTTTACGGATTTTCTCGAAAAACGTGCAGAGTTTCCTTTGTTTTTGGACGGTCCGACAATACAAGTTGTCGTTATATTTTCAAAACTCAACAAAATTCAATCATATTATATCAGGTTTAGTCAAATATGTCAAAAACGTAAACTATATTCTAATTGAATCGGTTCGAGCTCGTTTTCACGAAGATATAAAACTATAAAAATAACGTAAATATTTATCGCGTCGCTAGACTTTACTATCTTCGTGTCATTTTCGTTGACTGAGTTGACCGGTTGAGTTGACCGGTTACGCGTTACCATGGGATTACTCTACCACTGAGTTAAAAAAAGGGTTTGGTTCATTGAATTCCTGAACGGGTCGCTGTACTAGGTAAGTAAAATAGATCTTCTTATATAAGAAGCCCAGCAACCGGGATGACTCCTGTTGACTGAGTTGATCGAGTTAACTCGGTTGACCGAGTTGACCCGAACCCGAAATCCAAAACTCTGCCGACTTGACCCACTTTGACTGTTGACCAGCTGACCTGAACCCAGCTGACCCTTTGACTAACGTTAACCGTACTCGAAGCTTGACCCGAACCTGTACGGAACAAAATCTGGATTGCACAATTTTGACCCGAACCAAAACTTCACCATCATCACTGCCGTAGTTCCCATCTTCATAATCGATCATCATCTTCACAAAATCACTGCTGGAGCTAAACCACCGCCTCCGCACAACACCATTAACCCCGCCAATACCGTCGGTGCACCCCTGTCTTCAACATAATCATCGTCATAAGCAGTCATCACCATAGACACAAGCGGAACAGTTGCCGAAAAAATGTGTCAGAGTAAAACAAAATTACCGCTGTCGCCACTCTCAGCGGCGCCGCTGCCGTGTTCCGCCGCTTCACCGGCCAGCTCCGCTATGACCTGTTCGTCGGATGGAGAGGAGGAGGGAGAGAGAAGTGCGGCTATGTGTGTGGGTGTTCACCTTCTAGAAGTCTTAGCATTATTTGCTTCCGCTGTGAAATGAAGATACCAGTCAGATCACGCCAACTCTGATTTTAGCGGGTGTGACAATCGATCGGCTTAAAGCTTACGAAGAAAGGATTAACGATGAGGAGGAGACTCAATCTGGAAGTCTAAACCAACTTTTGTTCACAAAATCAAATGAAAAAGCAAAAGGAAAGGAGAAGTTAATAACCTGGGGTTGTGATAATTTGAAATACATATTTTTGTGACAAGATAACTAAAAAAAGGAAAAATTACAAGTTTTGTCCTTTATCTTTATACCACTTTTCAGGCGGTATCTTTTTTAACAAATGTTGACAAGTTTTGCCCTTTACAAGGAATTTTGTTACACGTTTTGTCCTTTAGGCTTAACCCAGTTAGATTTTTTTGTTAAATCTTGTTACCCAAGGGTATTTTAGTCTTTTTACCCATTTATTTAATATTAGAGTAAACTGCCATTTTGGTCCCTGTGGTTTGGCCAGTTTTGCCACTTTAGTCCAAATCTCAAACTTATTACATCCAGGGCCCTGTGGTTTGCATTTTATTGCCATTTTAGTCCAAAATCCAAAAACCCTAGTTTTTTTACTGTTGCAACCTCCTATTTTGTCCTTTAGTGCAAGGGCATTTTGGTCATTTTGTTTTTCATTTAACATTTTATTAATTCAAAAATTAATATATATATATATATATATTAATATACACACATAAGCAGTTCATTATCCCCAACATAAATCAGTCTACTCTCTCTCTCTCTTCTCTCTCTCTATATAGCAAACACAGGGACTTCATCCTCTTCACATGATAAAAAAACCCCAGTCCAAGCATCCTCTTCACATGTATAACCCTCGATCTCTCTCAGACCGATTCACCACGCGCCACCGCTTGAAACCGTCGCCGGAACTCTCGCTCACCGGCTCCGTCGCCGGAACTCTCGCTCACCGGCTCCGTCGCCTCCAGGCGTCGTTTACGAGACAGATCTGGATTTTCCGGCGAAGTAGCGGAGTTATGTCTAAAGTCAACGATAACGTTGCTGACGTCAGCGTTTTTCTTCAGATCCGATCTACGGTGTCTGTGGCGGAGATATTGATCGGAGGTGAGCATAAGGATAAGGTTTCAGGAACCTTGAGCTCGGTTTCTTCTTTCTCTCTCTTCTGATGAGCCATGGCTGATTAGGATGAGAGAGAGGGGGGTTTTAGAGAGAGAGAGAGTGGTGAGTGGGCTTATTGGTAAGAATCGGTTGGATCAAACTCTTGTTATCGATTATCTCGTATTCTTTACATCGATTATCTGAAATTCTCTTCGTGTACGTGACTTGTACATTCGTATTTTTGCTGTTTGTTAGTTGAATTGTGGGTTTTGATTTTCTGGATTTTCTGGGTTGATGATGATGATGATGTTTTTGATTTTCTGGATTTTCTGGGTTGATGATGATGATGTTCTTGATTTTCTGGATTTTCTGGAATTTCTGGATTTTCTGGGTTTTGATGATGATGATGTTCTTGATGATGATGTTCTACATATTCTGCTGCTGATGATGATTATTGGGGAGAAGAGAGAGAGAAGAGAGAGAGTTAGGGTTTTATTTTGGGATGATGATTATTTATTTGGGGAAGATGACCAAAATTTTAATTAATAAAATGTTAAATGAAAAACAAAATGACCAAAATGCCCTTGCACTACAGGACAAAATAGGAGGTTGCAACAGTAAAAAAACTAGGGTTTTTGGATTTTGGACTAAAATGGCAATAAAATGCAAACCACAGGGCCCTGGATGTAATAAGTTTGAGATTTGGACTAAAGTGGCAAAACTGGCCAAACCACAGGGACCAAAATGGCAGTTTACTCTTAATATTATTTAAAAGAATAAAACAAAATATTTTTAAAAATTATTATTATTATTATTATTATTATTATTATTATTATTATATTTTTATGGTTATGCAACCACCACCATGAAGCACCACCGTTCACCACCCTGAATCGCCACCTGTCATCATCAACTACCACCTGCAAGTTTCCAATTAATCCCCAATCTTCCATGTTTAACCTAGTCTAAGTTTCCCAAAACAAACCTCACAGTGATATCATAACAAACAATTGAACAACTTAGTTTAAGATTCAGCCATTTTCAACCCAATTTCCGGTCAAACACTTTCACAATTTCATCAATCTCCAATTTCCCCCAATTTTCATCAATCTCCAATTTCCCCTACAATTTAGCTGAAATAAATAAGAGTATAAGAAACTGATGCCGGCTTGACATGAAGAGAATCAATCAGATTCTGATAATAAACTTATATTCCTAAATTTGGTGAAAATTAACATTAATTAATTTTCTTTCAAATGCCTAGGCATTATCATCAGCTCAGCATTTAACCGAAACCACCATCTTCACCGCCTACGGTAGGTGCGGCAGCATTTAACCGAAACCACCATCTTCACCGCCTACGGTGGCCGCCGCACCTGAAGACCAGAAACAACGATGGCGGTTCACCACAACAACCACCCACTACCCCTCCGTTCACCTCCACCCGAGCCGCACCTGAAGACCCATCCTTCATCCCTATTTACAGAAAATCATCATAATGTTCCACCCTTCATCTTTTAAATCAGATTCAAAGCTTTCGATCTCATATTCAAAACCATCTAATTTGTGGGTTTTTGATATCAGATTCATAGCTTTAAATCAGATTCAAAGGATTTGAAGATTGAAAAAAACGGGCTTCTAGATTCGATGGTGATGATGAACAATCAATGAACAATCAGGGGGGAGGAGATTTAACAAAGAGAGACGGAGAAGAGTGAAGGAAATTAGGGTTTCTAGGGGTTATAAAAATGGGGAAATGAAGTGGTGGGGTGAAAAGACATAATTACCCTCATGTGCTTATCACGTGCCAATAATTAACATGATTTTTTAACTGGGTTGGGTGTAAAGGACTAAACTTGTAACAAAATTCCTAGTAAAGGACACTGTCTGTCAACATTCATTAAAAAGGACACCGCCTGTAAAGTGGTATAAAGATAAAGGACAAAACTTGTAATTTTTCCCTAAAAAAATGACTTCCGCTTACTAGATGTGAGCAATGTTGTCACACCCCGAATTTCCACGTGTCACCGGTGGGAACGGTAGGGGAGTATCGTGACGTGGTTGGCAACGTAATAGTCAAACAACACAATATTTAAATGCACAGCGGAAGCAAAGTATAGATTTAATTCAACCAACGATATTGTAATATTAAGTATCACAAAAAGTCGAATATAAATCCACAGGTAGATCAAATTTAAACAGGAAACAATTGTTCAACAGTTTATGACATCCAAGCTGGCGAGACTTAATGTGGATGCTAGGAGACAAGCCAGCCTATTTCGCGTAGTATCTGCACTTAACCTTTTTAAGAAAATACGTCAGTTTACACTGGTAAATACAATCAACCGACTCATTTTGAAAAGAGTTTAAGAAAAGCATTTAAGGCACAAGGCACAAATAATATTTTATAACTTGGGATAATTATGTAAATATATAAACTTGTAAACGAATTACATGTTTCTTATGCGTTCAGTAGTCCGGTCCTTAAACTGGATTAAAGATCAATAGACACACCACTTTATATAATGAGACACTGACAGGTGTACGCCTACACCTGAGTGCTAAGGTCGTGGCCATCTCGTAAGATGATGCCAGGGATATCCGGGACATGGTCATTAACCCCCCAAAGGCTTTAAGCAACAAAACATTTCAAAACAGAGCATATCAATGATTTAACCTCTATTCGATTAAAGATTCAATGCTGGACCAAGCGGTATTTTATATACCGTACCCCAAGCCCGTATAGGGAAAATAAGTTAAAAGTATTTACCTGAGCAAGTATAGTTCAAAATCAGCAAGTGCAAATATCTTTTACTGGTTCTCCTAATCTGGAACGAAGGTTTATAATAACCTATTAGAATCCTAACGGTCTTTAATTAAGCTCACGCTTAGACCGATTAGTTTTAAAGATACGGTACGTACGCACGATTAAGCGAAGACCAGATAGAATGTGATTTAGACCCGACAAGTTTGAAGACTTTCTTAGTATGGGTATATGATACACATTCTGGATTTTGAGACAAAACCGATAAGGTTTGACCCGTTTCGGCTAATTTATGTAAACTAGTTACATAAACCGAACCGAACGCGCATGAAGCGTAACGGGTATCCGTAAGAGTCCTAAACAGGTTTCCTAAGTTAACACGCCTTAATTAAGTTGTGATATCAGTAGAATATCACCCATGATGCCCAAAACGAGTTTAATCTCTTAATAAGCCCCGTAGGGGTATTTTGGTCATTTTAAAGATTATAAAACGAATTAATTAAGTTTCTGTGAACCGGGTCTGATTAAATCAGAAAAATGGTTTATTTTAACAGGTTATAACATTTGGTTATAAGTCTTATGAATCAAAATGGTTTTAAACTCAAACTACGCGTATAATACGCGTATAAAGCCGTTTTAAGCGACGTATTGTTTAAAATACGATTCTGAGTTTTCTGATTAAATAAACAGGCTCAAAACACTCTATTTAACTTTTAAAATCAGTAGCAATTGGATTGGCACCATTTGGACTTGTAAAACTCATTTTATGGCCGAAAAGGGCATATTCGGTATTTACCGAATTAAGGCGCTAATCCAAGCTTACGATCAGTTTAAAAATAATTAAAAATCTTCAAAAATCCCAAAATATTATTTAACATCAGTGGGGAAAAGTTTTGGTGCCGAAAATCGGGTTTAGATAGGCTATACGCTAATCGCGCCGATTAATTAATAAAAACTTGTTATTTACGCAAATGCGCATATCTCCTAATCTAGACCTCCGATTGATGTGAAAATTTACAGACATGATTAATAATCAGTAACTAAGATTATTTTATTTTCATATCTCCAAAAATCTCGTTTTATGATCATAAGGGCATTACGGTCAATATTTAGGCGATTAACGGAAACATCCGACGATTAGGGATTCGAGTGGTATAAACGCAGAGGCTTATACACACATGTAACTAGGTCCTAATGGAACCTTAAGGCATGTCTAAACTTATATAAATCGGGTCAGAACTGAGGTCAACGCAAAAGTCAAACTTTTGCGTCTCTCGGTTCCGAATCGGTTCAAAACAGCAAATTGTCGAATCAAACAAGCCTAGACAAGTTTTTATACTTATTCTTAGGTTATACGAATGATAAAACAGATTACACGCCTTTTACATGGTTAAATATGCGTTTAACGATTCTGTTGACTTTTTCTATACATGTTTGACTCGACAAACGACCTAGATAGATTAGGAATCAGTGAGTGACCTTTTAGGGGTTTATTAACCATATAAATATCAACTTATAACAACCTTTGATTCGACAATATTCTGAACCTTATGTGTTTTATCGTGAAGTCAAACCGTAGTTACGACGGTTTGATTTCTAGGCTACTAACTAAGGAAAACTTGATCGAGAAGGGTTAGACATACTTACACTTGATTAATGGATGATGTGGGATGCTTGGGGCCTGCTTGTAAGCTCTGGAAATGCTCAGAAGTTGAATGTGGGTGTATGTTGCAACATGTAACTTTATATAAGAACTTGGATCCTTATCAATTAAGTCTAGGGATGTTGTTAGATGTCCAACATGTGTCCTACAAGCTATAAACCACCTTAGGGCAGCCCAATGTTTCGTAAAAATGAAATTGGAGTCGGATACATGCATCTACAGGCTGCTGACAAAAATTTCGCAACTGGGCACCCCATACGCATCGTAGGCATTTAAGCCCTACGATGCGCAGGGCATCATACGATGCGCAGCAATAAACCCCCTACGATGCGCAAGCCTACAATCTGATTTCTTAAATTTGCAATTTAGCCCCTGGTCCCTTGAAACATCGCTTTCCCTCTGAATCTTGCATGTTAAGACTTTGTAATTTATATATGGGGCTTTAATACTTATACCCACTTTGTTAAGTCCTCGGGTAACTTTGTGATCACCCGAAAAGCCCTAACTTTCAATGTTAACGATTATAACCCTTGCACACGAATTTTATCACAACTTGCTCATACGATAACGAAACTTCATGAAATTTTTGTGGTACATTCTAGTGAGCATAATTAATCGTTACAAAGCTTCGGGTTTGTCAAAAGGTCACTCAGAGGTATAACTTAAACATGTTGGCACATTTAACCCCTGTAGATTGTAATCTCTCACTTTCTTCCACAATTCGCTTCGTATGATCCATGATCTATTCGTTTAAGGTTATAAACATCGTGTAGGGTTATTGCAAAGTACATTTATTCATTGTTGACACTTTGAACCCTTATATTTACACAGTTTCACTGTTCGTCAACTTTAGTCCTTCAAGACTATTCTTTCACACGTTCAAACCTATGACACGTGTCAACCTATTATAGGACGTAAATTTTCGAGGTGTTACATCCTCACCCCCTTAAAATAAATCTCGACCCGAGATTTACTGAAACAAGTAAGGGTACTTTTCTTTCATCGTGGATTCAACCTCCCACGTGAATTCGGGACCTCTTCGGGCATCCCATTTGACCTTTACAAAAGGTATATGCTTCCTTCGAAGCTTCCTTACCTGTCGATCTTCGATCGACAAAGGTTTTTCCACAAATTTCAAGCTCTCGTCGATATGCACATCTGTATAGGGTATAACCACGGATTCGTGAGCGAAACATTTCTTCAGATTGCAGATGTGGAACACATTGTGTATACTACTGAGCTCTTCAGGTAAGTTTAACTTGTAGGCAACTGACCCGACACGTTCGATAACCTCGAAAGGTCCTATATATCTCGGGCTCAGCTTACCTTTCTTACCGAATCGCATCACTCCCTTCCAGGGTGACACTTTAAGTAGGACTTTTTCACCTACTTCGAAGTGAAAATCCTTACGATTTGGATCGGCGTAAATCTTCTGCCTATTCCGGGCAGCTTGGAGATTGTTACGAATCTGGACAATCTTGTCCGTCGTTTCGAACACAATCTCTGGTCCTGATAACTGAACTTCTCCAACTTCCGCCCAACAAACAGGCGATCTACACTTTCTACCGTATAATGCCTCAAAAGGCGCAGCCTTAATGCTGGTATGGTAGCTATTGTTGTAGGAGAATTCGATTAATGGCAGGTTTTTATCCCAGCTACCTCCCAAATCGATCGCACATGCACGAAGCATGTCTTCCAACGTTTGAATAGTACGCTCACTCTGACCGTCTGTCTGTGGATGGTAAGCCGTACTAAAGTTCAAACGTGTGCCCAAAGATTGTTGAAAACTTTTCCAAAAATGTGATGTGTATCTAGTATCCCGGTCAGAGATAATAGCTACAGGTATGCCATGCAGGGCCACAATCTTATCAACGTACAGTTGGCTAACATATCGGAGCTGTAGGTCTCCTTAATGGGTAGGAAATGTGCTGACTTAGTCAGTCGGTCAACTATCACCCAGATGGTGTCATTTCCTTTCCTGGTTTTGGGTAACTTGGTGATAAAATCCATAGTTACCATTTCCCACTTCCAAGTAGGAAGTTCAGGCTGTTGTAGCAAACCTGACGGTTTTTGATGTTCTGCCTTCACTTGTGCACACGTCAAGCATTTAGCTACATAGGTAGCTACAGACTTCTTCAAGCCTATCCACCAATAATTTGCCCTAAGATCCTGATACATTTTATCAGCTCCAGGATGAACAGAATATTTAGAGCTGTGGGCTTCCTGGAGGATAACATCACGAAGTCCCCCATAAATTGGAACCCATATCCTTCCATTCAATCTAAGAATTCCATCCTTACTTAGAGTTAACTGTTCTTCAGTTACTCCCAGCTTTTCATTAGGATAGTTAGCTTCCAACACAGCTTCCTTCTGTGCAGCTAACAACCTTTCCATCAAGCTGTTCTTTAATTCCATGCTCTTGGCATTGATTCGGATGGGTTTCACCTTCTCCTTCCGACTCAAGGCATCGGCAACTACATTCGCCTTGCCGGGATGGTATCTTATTTCACAATCGTAATCATTCAGAGTTTCCATCCAACGGCGTTGCCTCATGTTCAAATCCTTCTGGTTGAACAGATGTTGGAGGCTTTTGTGATCAGAATAGATCACACATTTGATTCCATATAAGTAGTGCCTCCACAGTTTTAGAGCGAATACAACGGCACCCAACTCCAAGTCGTGGGTGGTGTAATTCTTTTCGTGCACCTTTAACTGACGTGAAGCATAGGCAATGACTTTGCCTTTCTGCATAAGCACACATCCCATCCCGGTGTGTGATGCATCACAATAAACTACAAACTCCTCTACTCCATCAGGTAATGTCAGCACTGGAGCATTGCTCAATTTTTGTTTCAGAATATCGAAGGATTCCTGCTGCTTAGGACCCCAGTCAAACTTAATCTTCTTACGTGTCAGCGAAGTCAGGGGTGCAGCAATCCTTGAGAAATTTTCTATGAATCGCCTGTAGTATCCTGCCAAACCTAGGAAGCTACGAATTTCAGTAGGCGTCTTTGGCTCATGCCAATTCATGACAGCTTCAACTTTAGCAGGATCTACTTGGATACCATGCTCACTAACAACATGCCCAAGAAATTGGACTGCTCGAAGCCAAAATTCACACTTCGAGAACTTGGCATAGAGCTTTTCTTTATGAAGTAGTTCCAGAATGCAGTGAAGATGCTTTTCATGATCAGCTTGGTTCTTTGAGTAGATGAGAATGTCATCGATGAAGACGATGACGAATTTGTCTAAGTGCGGCTTGCAAACGCGATTCATGAGATCCATGAATGCGGCCGGTGCATTAGTGAGCCCGAAAGGCATCACTAGGAACTCGTAATGACCATAACGAGTCCTAAATGCTGTTTTGTGCACGTCTTCATCTCTAACCTTCAATTGATGGTAGCCTGACCTCAAGTCAATCTTCGAGAAGAAACTTGCCCCTTGAAGTTGATCGAACAGATCGTCGATTCTGGGCAAAGGATACCTATTCTTGATGGTAACCTTATTAAGCTCGCGGTAGTCGATGCACAGACGCATCGATCCATCCTTCTTCTTAACAAATAAAACTGGTGCTCCCCAAGGAGACGAACTAGGTTTGATGAAACCTTTGGCTAGCAAATCATCTAGCTGCGTTCTCAATTCTTTCATCTCTGTTGGTGCCAACCTATAAGGCGCCCTTGCAACTGGTGCTGATCCAGGAATAATGTCAATTCTGAATTCCACTTGCCTATCGGGTGGCAAACCAGGTAGTTCTTCAGGAAATACTTCGGGGTATTCAGAAATGACTGGGATCTCTCCAATCTTGGGTTTTGGTTCATCAATAATCACCTGTGCCATGTAGATGACACAGCCCTTCTTCAAACACTTTGAGTCTTTGAGTATAGACATCTTCTCGGGCAGCCCATACTGGGTATCTCCCTGGATAGTAAGTGATTCACCAGACGAAGTCTTGATCCTCACTTGCTTCTTATTGCAAATAATCTGGGCCTGGTTATGAGATAACCAGTCCATACCCAAAACTATGTCGAAACCGGCTAGTTTTAAAGGAAGTAGGGACAAAGGAAAAGAGTGATTCTTAATGGATATGAAACATCCATCTAATAAGGTTGAAGCGGTTTCTAAAGTGCCATCTGCTAGTTCCACCTCATAATTCACACTTAAAGTTCTAACAGGTAGTTTCAACAGTTCACAGAACTTATTATCTACAAACGACTTATCAGCGCCTGAATCAAATAACACTCTCGCATAAACATCATTTACGAGAAAGGTACCTGTTATCACGTTGTCGTCCTTAATGGCTTCCTTAGCATCCATTCTGAAGACCCTCGCATTGGTCTTCTTCCCCTCTTCATTCTTCCTTGTAAATTTTGGGCAGTTGGATTTGATATGCCCCTTTTCATTGCAACTATAACACGTTGCATCCTTTATTTTCTTGCACTCCAGGGTCTTATGTTCCGTAGACTTGCAAATCCCACATGGCCTTGGCTGGTATTGGGATTTTGAGTCAAGTCTGCACTTTCCAAAATGGTACTTTCTGCAAATTTTACATCTGGGTTTTTCACCCGATTGCTGACCATCTTTCTTGAATCCTGACCCCTTCTTAGAGTCATTGTTTCCCTTCTGCTTCTTATCTGATCGTCGTGAGTTGTCATCCTCACGCTTTCTTTTCTCCGTATCAGTTTTCCTCAGTGACCTCAGTCTGACAGCATCTGAGGTCAGAGATAACGATATGTCCGTTACTGACCGAAAAGTGGTTGGTCTGGAAGCTTTTACACTTGCTTTAATCTCCGGTTCCAAACCCCCGATAAAACGAGCTATACGTTTAGGCTCTGGAGTTACCAAGTAAGGGACCAACCTTGACAAAGTATTGAAAGTAGTAAGGTAGGCCTGACAGTCCAGGTTTTTCATGACCAGTGCCAGGAAATCAGATTCAATTCTCTCAACCTCATGTTGAGGGCAGAAATTTTCTTTGATTAGTGCCATGAACTGTTCCCAAGTCATGTTGTATAACGGGACTTTCCCTGTGGCTTGGATCAAAGATCTCCACCAGGCTAAGGCTTCTCCTTTGAAAGACTGCGAGACAAACTTCACTATGTCTCTATTATGACAACCACTAATATCCACCACAGTATCCATTTCATCCATCCACGTCATGCAATCAACAGCTCCTTTTTCCCCATTGAAGTCTCTAGGTTTGCACGAGACAAAGTACTTATATGTGCAACCCCTATTACGAGGTTCTTGGTTCTGCACGACTCTTTGGGATGGATTACTCCTTTGATTGGAGGAGTGGTGAGTATTACTGTTGTGGGCAGTGTGGGTTCTGGAGGGTGTTCTAGTGTGTGATGCAGAATGGGTCCTCGTATGGGTACCACTTGATCCATGGTGCTGTCTATCCATAGCTCTATTAACTGCATTGTATATCATAGCTTGCAACTCTGCACCTGCTACGTTTACATGGGCATTATCATTCACTATCCCTGGGTGACTGTTGACCTCGTTTGAGTCTGCCATGTATCTTTAACTGTAACACATTGGCAATAATTTATTGGTGAGTTTATTATGGAATTGTCTTTTATGGCAATTTTATTAACCGTGGTAAACATAGACCTTATCTGGTTAATTTATTACTCACATAAATTTAGGATTTCTAATATAATTTATCCTAATTATAAAATGATAACAGTATTTATTAGCACATAAGGCCTAGTCACAGGGACAATATAGATTATAAGCTAGGATTTCAGAGAATCAAAGCATGAAGGTTTGAACAAAGTTTATTACCTTTATCAGACAGGGTCATAGACTAATACTGTCTTTTGTCTCATATGAAAAATGAGAAGGGCCCGTAGGCATTCCATTACCAATGGATGGTAAAAGAACTTATCATATTTATTAATGATTTAACCCATGATTCAGAGATCATTTAGTTGGGTTTAGAATCTTTGAAAAGATCCATCTATAATAATAACACGTGTGTTTTTAGCTAATCATGTCTGCCAGGAGTGTTAACATGTTTTCAGATGTTAACAGAGATTTGAATCTTTTTAAATAGTTTTACCATCTGGGCCCGGTCCTAAAATGACATACAGGCTAGGTTATACTTTTAAGATCCTTACAAAATAACATAGGCAGATAGACTTTTAAAAAGAATGAATTTTGATTTATTTATTTCATATATCTTTTAATTATGCATAACATAGCAAAGATGAAATTTATAAACTTACATTCCATTAAACTAAAAGTAGTACATTTTTGCCCTAAACGGGACTTTTCACAGAAACAGATGCCCGCGCAGGAGCTATACATATAATACATGCCCTCACAGGGACGGTCTACAAAAGTAAATGTCCACGCAGGGACTACTAGAGACAAGTCCACGTAGGGACTAAGTACAAAGATAGATGTCCACGCAGGGACTACATACACACATAAATAAATGTCCACGTAGGGACTTGATTTAAACAAGGAATACAACAATATATATATATGGGGATTTAACGGTCCCGTTTCTTCTTCCCCTTAAGCAAGTTTGCCAAACCACTCATAAATCCCTCATTCTTCTTACGTTCCTTCTGGAAGTCTCGCTCCACTTTGGCCAGTCTTCGGCGGAGTTCCTCCTGCTCAGGTGGAGGAGCCCGTGGTGGCTGGTAATGTGGTGGCGGCTGAACAGGTGCTTGATACCCCTGAGTTGGGTATCCCATTCCCCAAGGAGGTCCGTAGGGTCCTTCAGGATTAATATGGGCTTGGTAGCTTGCTGCTACGTTGTAAGGGTCATCAGCATAGTTATAGCCATGGTATGCTGGTGGTCCATATGGGTTGTAAGCTGCCGGAGCAGTATAAGCAGGTATTGGGTGGCCAAAACCCGGTGATGGCGGTACAATAGGTGCAGAATTCACCTCCGAAACTGGGACAGAAGGTCCTTCCATCTGTGGGACTCCATGAGTAGGCGGGTAATGGCTACCGCTAGAGTGTTGAGGGGTGTTGAGACGAAAGTCAACTTCTCGTGCTGAGATCCGTGCACCAGTCCTCCTACGTCTAGGTGGTGCTGGAGGCTCTAAATGAACTGGTGGCGGTGGAGGCGGTGGCGTGACTGCCACAAACCCGTGTTCCCCAGAGGAATCTTGATGAGGCTGTTGCGGTGGCTGCTGGTGAGGCGATGGGTGGTAAGATGGTGTATTGTACCACTCACACCGTTCGAACCGTGCCATGTGACTATCCGGACCCTGGTATGGTGTCCCGTGATATGACGATCCGTCAGAGATCACGAAAGGATGGTTCATGGATCCGGTTGAAGCCTCGACGGGATCTGTGTCCTCGTCCATATCCTGATCACCAGAAAAGTGATCTTCCGGTCCAAGTGGGTTAAAGCCCACTTGCTCTGGCAGGTACTCTGCCGGGTTAAACTGACCCTGAAAAACAGGAGTAGGGTCGCCAAAGTAACGTTGCGGGTTGTGGGGTTCGTTCTCTGACTGTGGCCCATAAGAGTCATGATATGGAGGTGTTGAGGAGTGCGAAAAAGATCGTCTGGCATCGTCTTCATAGGTCCTCCATAGTTCCCTCGTTTCGTCATTCCTTGTAGAAGAAGTTCGTCGAAATGAAGGCCCTGCCTCATGGTCGTTAGGGGCACTAGCTGGCTCCTTTCCTCGACCACCTCGTCTAAATCTTGGCGGCATTATTGTACCTATTAAAATACACAAGGTAATAACAAGGAAAATAAAGGACAAAATTTAATTAAATAAAAATTTGAGCAATCTGGATTATTCCTAAGTTCTTTGTCTAGACTCGAAGATTTAGGAATGTGCAATTGTGTAACTGAGATTAAACACAAAAGACTAGTGTTTAATTCACTCAGTGTTGGCTCTGATACCAACCTGTCACACCCCGAATTTCCACGTGTCACCGGTGGGAACGGTAGGGGAGTATCGTGACGTGGTTGGCAACGTAATAGTCAAACAACACAATATTTAAATGCACAGCGGAAGCAAAGTATAGATTTAATTCAACCAACGATATTGTAATATTAAGTATCACAAAAAGTCGAATATAAATCCACAGGTAGATCAAATTTAAACAGGAAACAATTGTTCAACAGTTTATGACATCCAAGCTGGCGAGACTTAATGTGGATGCTAGGAGACAAGCCAGCCTATTTCGCGTAGTATCTGCACTTAACCTTTTTAAGAAAATACGTCAGTTTACACTGGTAAATACAATCAACCGACTCATTTTGAAAAGAGTTTAAGAAAAGCATTTAAGGCACAAGGCACAAATAATATTTTATAACTTGGGATAATTATGTAAATATATAAACTTGTAAACGAATTACATGTTTCTTATGCGTTCAGTAGTCCGGTCCTTAAACTGGATTAAAGATCAATAGACACACCACTTTATATAATGAGACACTGACAGGTGTACGCCTACACCTGAGTGCTAAGGTCGTGGCCATCTCGTAAGATGATGCCAGGGATATCCGGGACATGGTCATTAACCCCCCAAAGGCTTTAAGCAACAAAACATTTCAAAACAGAGCATATCAATGATTTAACCTCTATTCGATTAAAGATTCAATGCTGGACCAAGC
This sequence comes from Helianthus tuberosus, assembly GCA_030545235.1. Classification (NCBI taxonomy): domain Eukaryota; kingdom Viridiplantae; phylum Streptophyta; class Magnoliopsida; order Asterales; family Asteraceae; genus Helianthus; species Helianthus tuberosus. The sequence continues at coordinate 136,574,416 of CM060363.1, forward strand.
GGTATTTTATATACCGTACCCCAAGCCCGTATAGGGAAAATAAGTTAAAAGTATTTACCTGAGCAAGTATAGTTCAAAATCAGCAAGTGCAAATATCTTTTACTGGTTCTCCTAATCTGGAACGAAGGTTTATAATAACCTATTAGAATCCTAACGGTCTTTAATTAAGCTCACGCTTAGACCGATTAGTTTTAAAGATACGGTACGTACGCACGATTAAGCGAAGACCAGATAGAATGTGATTTAGACCCGACAAGTTTGAAGACTTTCTTAGTATGGGTATATGATACACATTCTGGATTTTGAGACAAAACCGATAAGGTTTGACCCGTTTCGGCTAATTTATGTAAACTAGTTACATAAACCGAACCGAACGCGCATGAAGCGTAACGGGTATCCGTAAGAGTCCTAAACAGGTTTCCTAAGTTAACACGCCTTAATTAAGTTGTGATATCAGTAGAATATCACCCATGATGCCCAAAACGAGTTTAATCTCTTAATAAGCCCCGTAGGGGTATTTTGGTCATTTTAAAGATTATAAAACGAATTAATTAAGTTTCTGTGAACCGGGTCTGATTAAATCAGAAAAATGGTTTATTTTAACAGGTTATAACATTTGGTTATAAGTCTTATGAATCAAAATGGTTTTAAACTCAAACTACGCGTATAATACGCGTATAAAGCCGTTTTAAGCGACGTATTGTTTAAAATACGATTCTGAGTTTTCTGATTAAATAAACAGGCTCAAAACACTCTATTTAACTTTTAAAATCAGTAGCAATTGGATTGGCACCATTTGGACTTGTAAAACTCATTTTATGGCCGAAAAGGGCATATTCGGTATTTACCGAATTAAGGCGCTAATCCAAGCTTACGATCAGTTTAAAAATAATTAAAAATCTTCAAAAATCCCAAAATATTATTTAACATCAGTGGGGAAAAGTTTTGGTGCCGAAAATCGGGTTTAGATAGGCTATACGCTAATCGCGCCGATTAATTAATAAAAACTTATTATTTACGCAAATGCGCATATCTCCTAATCTAGACCTCCGATTGACGTGAAAATTTACAGACATGATTAATAATCAGTAACTAAGATTATTTTATTTTCATATCTCCAAAAATCTCGTTTTATGATCATAAGGGCATTACGGTCAATATTTAGGCGATTAACGGAAACATCCGACGATTAGGGATTCGAGTGGTATAAACGCAGAGGCTTATACACACATGTAACTAGGTCCTAATGGAACCTTAAGGCATGTCTAAACTTATATAAATCGGGTCAGAACTGAGGTCAACGCAAAAGTCAAACTTTTGCGTCTCTCGGTTCCGAATCGGTTCAAAACAGCAAATTGTCGAATCAAACAAGCCTAGACAAGTTTTTATACTTATTCTTAGGTTATACGAATGATAAAACAGATTACACGCCTTTTACATGGTTAAATATGCGTTTAACGATTCTGTTGACTTTTTCTATACATGTTTGACTCGACAAACGACCTAGATAGATTAGGAATCAGTGAGTGACCTTTTAGGGGTTTATTAACCATATAAATATCAACTTATAACAACCTTTGATTCGACAATATTCTGAACCTTATGTGTTTTATCGTGAAGTCAAACCGTAGTTACGACGGTTTGATTTCTAGGCTACTAACTAAGGAAAACTTGATCGAGAAGGGTTAGACATACTTACACTTGATTAATGGATGATGTGGGATGCTTGGGGCCTGCTTGTAAGCTCTGGAAATGCTCAGAAGTTGAATGTGGGTGTATGTTGCAACATGTAACTTTATATAAGAACTTGGATCCTTATCAATTAAGTCTAGGGATGTTGTTAGATGTCCAACATGTGTCCTACAAGCTATAAACCACCTTAGGGCAGCCCAATGTTTCGTAAAAATGAAATTGGAGTCGGATACATGCATCTACAGGCTGCTGACAAAAATTTCGCAACTGGGCACCCCATACGCATCGTAGGCATTTAAGCCCTACGATGCGCAGGGCATCATACGATGCGCAGCAATAAACCCCCTACGATGCGCAAGCCTACAATCTGATTTCTTAAATTTGCAATTTAGCCCCTGGTCCCTTGAAACATCGCTTTCCCTCTGAATCTTGCATGTTAAGACTTTGTAATTTATATATGGGGCTTTAATACTTATACCCACTTTGTTAAGTCCTCGGGTAACTTTGTGATCACCCGAAAAGCCCTAACTTTCAATGTTAACGATTATAACCCTTGCACACGAATTTTATCACAACTTGCTCATACGATAACGAAACTTCATGAAATTTTTGTGGTACATTCTAGTGAGCATAATTAATCGTTACAAAGCTTCGGGTTTGTCAAAAGGTCACTCAGAGGTATAACTTAAACATGTTGGCACATTTAACCCCTGTAGATTGTAATCTCTCACTTTCTTCCACAATTCGCTTCGTATGATCCATGATCTATTCGTTTAAGGTTATAAACATCGTGTAGGGTTATTGCAAAGTACATTTATTCATTGTTGACACTTTGAACCCTTATATTTACACAGTTTCACTGTTCGTCAACTTTAGTCCTTCAAGACTATTCTTTCACACGTTCAAACCTATGACACGTGTCAACCTATTATAGGACGTAAATTTTCGAGGTGTTACAAATGTGGTTGTGGAAACTCGAATCGATAAGATCTTGAACGAGGTAGAGGTCGGGGGTCCCAGAGAAAAGAAGGAGATGGTCAAGTACAACGGAACAAAAGCCACGTTAGGTGTTACAAGTGCAATGAGCACGGCCATTATATATCGGAGTGTCCAAAGTAGTAGAAAAAGAAAGAGGAAGCCAACCTTACCCGACATAAGGACTGTGGACCAGCGATGAAATTTGTTTTACAAGATTAGGGGGATGTTGTTTGGACGAATCTTGTCGTAATTCAAAAGTTGCAGTATGTTAAATGGCTTAGTTTTGTTTTGGTAGGAATATCTAAGATTTATGTTACTTTAATTTTATTATTATTTGGTTTCCTAATTCTGGTCTAGTATATTTCTTGGATATCAAAGTTTGTTTTATATAGAATTTAGAGTTTAGTGCGTATGAACCTTTAATTTTAAGACAAAATTGCAGAAAACAACCTTTATGTTTGCCTCAAACCGCACTTTATACCTTTCACTATGAAATCGGCAAAAACCAACCTTTATGTTCATGTTTTGCTACAGGTTCAACCTTTACCACTAACACCGTTAGATTTCTTGGATAAGTTACCTCACATGCTTTGTATGTGAGGGTATTAATGTCTTTTCACCTGTCTTTTTAATTAAAACCAGATTTCTTTTTAAATTAATAACCCACCATAAATAATGAAACCATATTTTAAAAAAACTAATATATATATATATATATAGGGAGAAGATCATGCGAGAACCACCTCTTATTGTGAGAACCGCGAGAACCAATGTGAACACAACAAAAAATACCTAAAAATAGCTAAAAATCACACAAAAAAATTTTTTTTGATTTTTTTAATATTTTTTAGGTTAAAATCGCTACTTTTCGAAGCCAAATTTTTTTTTTTTTATTTTTTTTTTTAAAAAAAAAATTTTGCTTCGAAAAGTAGCGATTTTAACCTAAAAAATATTAAAAAAATCAAAAAAAAAAATTTAGATTTTTTTAGATTTTTTAAGGTTTTTTGGGGGTTTAGTTTTTAGCATTTTAGCTTGGGGGGGGGGGCTTAGGTTTTTGGGGGGTGGGGGAGGGGGGTTTAGGTTTTTTTTGGGGGGGGGGGGGGGGTTAGGTTTTTTTTGAGGGGGGTGGGGTGGGGGGTTAGGTTTTTTTTTGGGGGGTGGGGGGGTTTAGGTTTTTGGGGGGTGGGGGTTAGGTTTTTTTAGGTTTTTTTTTAGCTATTTTAGGTTGTATTCACATTGGTTCTCAAGGTTCTCACAATAAGGGTGGTTCTCGCATGAGCCCCTCCCTATATATATATATATATATATATATATATATATATCATTAATCAACAGATGCAAAAAGATCAATCATTCAAGAAACTTAAAACCCATTTCAGATTACCATATCCCATCCATAAACATTCAAAATAACAAGTTAAAAATACCAGAAACTCATAATATTCTGTAAAGATTTGCTAATTTGACTTTTTTAACTGGTCAAACATGTAAGATGATCATCAACAAAAACAGCAACAAGACCTGCGAATCATCTTTACATTCTACCTTGTAAGCTTGCTGATTTTATATATTAATCTTACATCAGCAACCTTTAGTTCTATACCTCTATTTCCCATGAATCATCATGCTTCAATCTTAAAAATTGAATCTTTCATTCTTTAACGAAGGATCTTGATCAGCTGTGGGATTCCCTTGAGGGTTATGGTGGGGCTCTGAGATTGCAACAAGAAATATTAAACAAACAACCACCACCACCAAATTCAGCCACCGTCACCACCAAATTCACCCACCGTCACCACCAAATTCGATGTGCAGATGGTGATTTGATCGGTGAAACCTAGGGTTAAGGTTACGAAACACACCAAATTCGATGTCGATGTCCAACGACCCTCCATTTTGTGCTCCACTTCTGCTTTGCAAACTACCAGAGGCGGCAGCGCACCGCCTTTCCCGTCGATGTGTCATCAACCGCAAAGGTTGCAGCTCTAGCAAGTTCGTTTTTCCGGGCTGATCCAGTAGGTTTTTTGGTGATGGGGCGCTGGTGATGGGTGGTGGGGGATTGTGGTTGTTATGAGTGGCGGTTTGTGGTGGATATAGTTGATTGTGGTGTTGAGTTGTAGAGGGTGGATGTTGCAGGTGAAAGGTGGTTTGAGAGAGTGAGAAGGAGAGAGAGAGGGAGAGGGGTTGAGGTAGCAGATGAGGGGTGGGTTCATATGTGATGGGTGGGTCCATTTTTTTGATCTTTTTACCTTTTTTATTGTTTGATTTTTAACCATAAAAAAGATTAACTGAAATGACATTAATACCCTCACATGCATTGCATGTGAGGGAAGTTAACCAAGAAAACCAAACGGTGTTAGTGGTAAAGGTTGAACCTGTAGCAAAACATGAACATAAAGGTTGGTTTTTGCCGATTTCATAGTGAAAGGTATAAAGTGTGGTTTGAGGCAAACATAAAGGTTGTTTTCTGCAATTTTGTCTAATTTTAATGAAAGATTTTTTTTATTAACTTCATTTTTCGATTATTGAAGAATAGATTATTTCCAACAGAACCACTAATTTAATATGTATTAATTTCATATGTATGTACATAATTAAAAATTACTTTTGCATAGAAAAAAAAAACATTTTTACATATTTAACAGTTAATTTAGTCTATAGAGTAAATTACTATTTTGGACTCCGTGGTTTAGCCAGTTTAACATTTTCAACCTAGAAAGAAATATTTTAATATATTAGACCTCGAGTTTGCATTTTATAACAGTTTTGATCCCTAACACTAACTTTATTACTTTTTTGCAGTTAAGTGTAAAGGTAATTAGGTATTATATACCTTAGGGGCTTTTTTTTATAATTAGAAAGTTCGTTTAATATTTAAGAGATTATTAATACAATTACTCAAGTTTTTTTTTATTATTTCTTTATTTTCATGATTATTATTAAATTCGTGTGTTTTTTAAAACCTTACATTTTGTTAACATATTTTTTAAGGTTTTGTTGTTTTATAAACATCATTTTTTTAAATCTTTGTTTAAGATCGATAGTTTTTAAATTCCTTCTATTAATCGTTCATTTTCTAAAGTTTCTTTTCCCTAACGGCTATAATTAACTGAATAAAAAGTTTTAAAAATGAACGATTACAAAAACGGTTCTAAAAGGAACGGTTTAAAAAGAAACACTTTTAAAAATCAACGACTTAAAAAACGAATTGTTTAAAAAATGTTTAAAAATGATTTTAAAAAGAACGGAATAAAATGTAATTTTTTAAAAAAATTTACAAGACAAATAACTTTAAAAAGAACGATGTTAATAAAAAAAGTTAAAAAAAGGAATAATTTTAAAAGCGACAGACGGTTTAAAAAATTTAAAAAATAAATTATATTAGAAACGATGTTTAAAAAAAAAACGCTTAATTGAAATACATATTTATTTGTATCTATGAAACATATTTTGTTAAATAATAATCGTGAAAATAATGAAATAATAAAAAAAACTTGAGTAATTGCATTAATAATCTTTTAAATATTAAAATAACTTTGATATGATCAAAAACAGCCCCTAAGCTATATAATGACCAAATTATCTTTACATTTAACTGCAAAAAAGTAACAAAGTTAGTGTTAGAGGCCAAAATTGTTATAAAATGCAAACTCGGGGTCTGATATGTTAAAAAATTCTTTTTTTGTCTGAAAGTGTTAAACTGGCTAAACCACAGGGAACAAAACAGTAGTTTACTCTAATCTAAAAGATGGAATCGATTTTATATGGAGAATAAGAAACTATTTTAGAGGATAGCAATAGTATAACGACAAGTTTGATCCGTCAATACATTGTTGAAAAAAATTAACATTTGCTACTTATTATAAAATGCATATATTTGATAAAAAACCATATGATGAAAATACTATCTGTTAAATTAGTTATATTATTTTTCTACTAAGTATAGAAATTATGTGTGAAAAAGCAATTAAATCACATGAGCACATATAAAAAAATACGAGTTGTAACATAAATAGAAGAGAAATGGAAGTTCTATAGAATGGTACTTGATAAATGTCTGACCATATAAAAACATGACATATGCAAATCAGTTGGTGATGGAGTGATAAGTTGGTGATGTAGTGGTAAGGGAGAGAGCTGATTTTTTAAGTGATCTAGTTTCGATTACCGTCTCCACCATTTAATTTCGACGGCATCTGGTGATGATGAGAGACTAGGCAGGTAGGCGGCAATCGATAATTCGATCTTTGAACTAAGCGATTTTACCTCATCGCATTATTGTGCCTTCGGGCGAGTGTTTACGGGCTTCGGCCCTAAGTGATGATTTTCCCGGTACGGAGACGAGTTTATCCTAATGTGATAAATTTCGCTAGCATCCCTCTTGAAGAATTCGTTGACTTTAAAAAAAAAACATGACAGCTATAAGGACTTTTCAATCTAGGTTTCATTTAATACATCACCTGACCGTGGGGTATGGTGGGGCTTGGGTTGGGCATGGGTTGGGACATTTGTTGACACGTGGAATGGGGGCCTCCCCCCCCCCCCCCCCACTGCCTAGTGACGTGTCCGCAGGGTATGGCGGGGCGTGGGTTGGGCTTCGGTTGGGTGCACCGCGTGGCAGATTATTAAAAAAATTACAAAACAAGAGCTGGTGGGTGAGCGAATGGGAGGCAGCCAGCTAGGATGTCAAGACCGCCCCACGCCCGGCTTGAAACCCAAGCCCAAAGGGCCACGCCCCAACCCAAGCCCACCCGGGATGATGGCTTGGGCGTTTTCCCCCAACCCACGTCCAATACCCCCACAGCCTTAATTTGTCTAAACATCAAGTACCAGGGGAATATTGAGATTTAAATCTGTGGATTAGAAGGAGTATCAGCTAATTTTGTTTAATTAACAAATAACCTAATGTAGTCCTGCATAAACTTGTTTAATTGATTATTTTAATTACATTACGTATTACTTTTGAAAATTCTAGGTGACCAATGGTTCGAAAGGGGAACAGGTTTTTTGTTCTTCAAATAATTTATTGCGTATAGTTTTGTTTTGAAAAATTCCGTTTAACACTAAGAATACATCAAAAATCATCTAGCATGATATGAAAACATTTCATTCCAATAATGTGGGCAAATTACATAAGGATAGCAGGTAGACGAGCAACAAACTGCGCCGCCATCCCTTTCTGAATAGAAAACCCTAATCTACTAAAAACAAAGCCTCGCCCCTGAGGGGTCGAAAAGTTGCTGTGGACCACACGCTGAACTCTAGACAAGAACCGAACTGCCTCCGGCGCCAAGGAGCCGAACGTGTCAAACGCCAGGGGGACAAAGGCATGCTGATTATCCTCACAAGCTTTCGCGTGCTTTTCCACCTTCTTTGACTCTGCTTTTAGTACCGCCTGCCCCGCCACAAACCCATTTTCCCGGAACCCGGCTAGGGGGGATACGCCTGTGAGATCGACACAAGCATGTTTCCCGCCCTCCCAACCAAAAACTAACACGTCAGCCGGGCGTAGGGTGGATCTCCCCTCCGATGGATCGGTAAGAAAATTAACTGGTGCCTCTTTCTTTGCTGAGATCCCTGCACGTTTGAGAATATCCATTAACGCGTCTCGAACAAAGTCATGGCGATACTTAAATCCCGGCAACTCTCTACAGTGTAACGCATGCTCCCCGTATTTATCCAGGCATGCTTTACGACAGACTGGGCAAGTTACATCATTCGGGAACATGGGGATCATCAAACGGTACTTAAGGATTGACCGGTACTCAACCGCTGACATACGTTGACCCAAACCTTCAATAGGAATAACAGTTAAGAAATCCTGAGCGTGAGGCCTCTGTAGGCATTCAATGACGGCTTTCTGGCGGGGGGACAAATGGAAATCTTCTAGCATTAGTTCCAAATTGATGAACTAATGATTTTCATATTAGTAATTTAAAACGAATCTCATGCTTTATTATTGAATAATTAATATAAAAGCATATATACTTTAAGTTGCTTTACTGCCTAAGTAATCTTTGGATGGGGTTCCTATACAGACGATTGACGAGTGTGTATAGCTTTAATTGGTGGCTCAATACATCAGAATATGCTTTTAAACTTTTTTTTTGTTTTTATTCGTCTTCCATAGAGAAGGAACCACACAATCACATAGCTTTCTTTAGCTACATAACATTTTGACCCCTAAGCTTCAATATTTATGTCATCCTTATATGCATATGCGCATGTTCATCATCAAAAGTGTATGAAAGCTAGAATATAATTCACCACATGAGGGAGAAAGGACATTTTTGTGCTTTTGCACTACTTAGTATTGAGTTAATTACCAATTAATTAGCTTCTTATGGTGTTCAATGTACCACGTTCACATGGCAATTTTAACGGAATATATTCGTAATATGTCGTATACCAAAAACTAAGCGAATCAATTAGAAAAGTTAGTTTAGTTAAAATTATGTGGAGAAAGTCGTGTAAACTATGTTTTTATTACTATATACCGAATTATCAGTGTGTTATAAAACACACAAGTTAAACAAAAGAAGCTCAAATCCAGTCCAACTAACAAGCCTTTCTCTTCCTATTTCAAATCCAAAGGACAAATGCATAAAGAAAGCATAAAGAAAGCCTTTCTCACCGAGAAGCCATCGATCCCGACTTAGGTGTTTGGCGTTGAACGTGAAGAAGTCTTAAATCGTCAAATAACCAACGGGCATATTTGATAATCACATTTTTTTTAACGGCGAACAAACACTCACTAAAATCTACTTCTAAAATCCACTTATTGCCCGTTTTATGGGAATCGAACCCCCTGAAATGCATTGTTTACATTTAAATTTGTTATAGCATAGCTAAAACTATATACACGTATATAATCAACTTACAGAGAAGTAGAAACAGACTTCTTTAGAGAATTAGAGATGATTATATTTGATTCCAAATGTATGCTACCTCAAAAGCTGATGACGATATTATTTCCATAATTATTATATTTAATACCATTGTTAGGGTGTACGGGGTAGGTTAGGCAAAGCTTGCGGCAACCCCCTTTTGCCGCACGGGAGTCCACTGCCACACAACTTTTGCCGCTCAGTAAAGATGAGGGGATGTTGTTTGCGGGGAAAGATTGCCGCATGCGGCATAGATGAGGAGAAGAGTAATTGGTGGGACTCACATCTGTCAACCAATCATACCTTTTATTATTATTTTTTTAAATGTTTTTGAGTGAAACCACCTTTGTATTCTTTGGGTAATGGAGGAGAATGAGACAGGAAAATAAATGGCATATTATGATTGGATGGGTGAAATTCCCTCCCCCTATCTCACTAGACATGCATCCCTTACACCCTTACAACGATCTGGCTCATTCCCTCTTATCTTAAAATAACATGCATCTATGTAACTATTAAAAAAACTTAGTAAATTACTTCTTATTGATATTAAAGCTAATCTGAGGAAAATGAATACTTTTACAAAGTAGATGCATAAATTTTGAAAAAAAAGTTACCCAAGTATATAGAGGCGATGGAATTTAACAAAACGAGTCTTATTGTGATTCCTATCTGGGATGAGCTCAATTTTTCTTTAGATCTTCAAATTAACGCATAAATATAATTATTTTCATAGTCTTTAATCAAATATAATTGTTTGTTGTGTAAGATTAAATATATATTATGTTTAATATTTAATCTATAGCCATTATAATCATTTACATAATAAAGATCAAAATATATAATAACCTATTAAATAATTAGTTGGTAATTGTTGATGGACCATATTACCCTTATTAACTAATTAGGTTTCCTCCTGGGTGCTTATATAAGGAGAATTATGTGGAGGTTAAGGGGTTACTCGGTTACACAATTAGACACACCCCATTAGTCATAACATCACATTCGACCTCCTCTCCCATAACCGAATCCCCTATTCGGTTTCTTAGCCACCATCATCAGTTAGCACCCTAAGGAGGAACCAGACCAAGATGACAACCATGTCAAACCTTATTGCTGCGTCTCCATCTGGATTCTCTGCTAGCTTGTGCTAATGCAATCAAAGGTATGTTTTATGTTTTCCACTATATGTTTAAACAGAACTGAACCAACATGTGGTATCAGAGCATATGTTGATTAGTCGGTTCTGTTTTCGTATCCATAATTCTGGGATTGAAACTTGGAAAACAGAAATTTTGAAAATCTTATGAATATCACAGCCGTTTCGAGTCATAAAGATCCACTCGAAATCCCTGTTTTCGGAAAAGGATTAATTACATGTTTACTCGAAACTAATATGGGTAATCTTATAACCGAAATCTGTTTAAAAAACCCTTAAAAATTCAGGTTTCGGGTTCCAGAATTCATGTTTTAATTTTTTTAGGGTTCATCATGTTCTTAGGAAAATTCGAAAATTCTATTATGTTTTGGAATATGATTCGGATTATTAAGTGTTTTTCCTGTTTTGATCTGATTTTGTCTTCTAAAGATTTTTCGAAAACTGTTAAAAGATAAACAGATTATAATTTTGAAATATTTGACAAATTTAGGTCACCACTAAAATAGGAAATCATATCTCATAATCCCTTAGATTTCGAATTTTCAGTTATGTTATCACAATTAACAGCTATCAACAGGAAGTTTCGAGACCATCAGATTACGACTCGAGAACATCAGTCTCGACTCGAGACCATCAGTCTCGACTCGAGACCATAAGGTCTCGACTCGAAGTCATCAGGTCCTTAAAACCTTCATAACTCGAGACAGAGATCTCGACTCGAGACCATTAGATCATGAATCGAGACCATTAGATCATGACTCGAGACAAAGGCCTCGACTCGAGACCATAAGGTCTATCTCGAGACAAAGGTCTCGACTCGAGACAAAGGTCTCGACTCGAGACAACAAGGCTGTGACTCGAAACCTCATTATTTTAAGCTGTTTAATGTGAACTAACGGGTGGTTTGCTATTAAATAATTGGTTTTTGTAAATATTTAGTTAATTAATAAGGATCAAATAATGTTTTACAAAACCAAAATAGCTTAACTTGAATGAGCTTTTGATGTATCATTTCTGGCCAAAGCTGACTTGATACATCTACTTATCGTTCAAGTATTACGAAAGCTATGTTAAGTATGCATCATAAGCATGAATGTCTTAATTTCTGGCCAAAGCTGATTTAATTCATTCATAGATGGCATACTTAACGTGTGCATAACTAAAGTGATTGTCTCAATTTCTGGCCAAACCTGATTTGTTACAACCACTTTGCACATATGCTTAAATGATTACACTTCTGGCCAAAGCTGTTTTGTCTTCGTTTAAGTAGAATTTTTAGCTAAGTCTATTATTTTGATGTTAGTAATAGACATATCACAACCTCTTCACATAATGATCCTTATATTAATGATCCTTAATTAAGTTTTATGATCATTTCGTCTGCCTTATTCTTAGTACCCATAATTTTTACTCACTATAATTTTCTTCTATAAGTCTATATCTCATCCACTCTAATTTTTTTTAAACCTAAAATGTTTTGCTTTATTTAAAGTTTCTATAAGATTAGCTCTTAAATTAAATCCTTGATTATCTCTTAAGACACGATAATTCTATTGCTCTCTTCTGTTAAAGCACTACAGAAGAAAAGTAGAGCATGATGATTAGGATAAATTGAACATGATGTCTCTTATGATAATCAAGAATAAGTGCTATCACTAAAAGGTTATTCCAGATTAAGTTTTTCCTAAGACTAATCTATTATTGTGGAATAATCACAAGAATTCCTAAGATGCATGCCTTCATTTAAATTATAAATTATAAAGTTAAGTGGTATATGTGAATACATAATAATGTACAATACCATGACCCATAAAGTTAAGGGCTTACGCATGGAAATAAGTACATTTTTTTCAGTACATTACATACTAAGATTTTCACTTGTACAATTTTGATGCATTATAAATCAACTATAACACTCAAAAGTACCAAAGTATAATGAGTGTGTTGATAAGCAACATATGTACAAAGAAATAAATGTTTGAAACTGGAAAATCAGATGTTATTCACCTTACAACCACTAATAGTTTAAATGAGTATTGTTCTAAGGTCCATAGACAAATTACAAGTGCTAATTCCAACTTTAAGGTTCTTCAAGGGAAAATCTCACTGCATAATTATGTCATTAGACTAGGCATAAGCAACGAGACTATCCATTATTCAGAAGAACAGTTGGATAAGTTAATTAGGTAGTCACTTAATAATGATATTTAAGTCTGATAATTTTAATATTCCAATTAACACATGATTAGTTGACTCTAGTTCCATACGTTTCCTTACCAGAACTCGACAAATAACTAACATGAGAGTTAGTGACAAAATTAGTTGTTAAGGTTATAAGAACCATAATAAGCAGTCTTCTAACAAAGCCTTTCGATACCTTACATATTCTGAAGATTAATCAGAATATAGTATCATTACTTAGGCTAAGTCATGAAGGTTGTGAGGTTTACATAACCAACATAAAGTCACACTTACCTTAAACTCTCATTTTATTGTTCTAAATATCTGGATAGAAACATTACTAAGATGAAACTAGATGATACCTTACACTTTCACAACTTTTGTCATCATGCAAATGAGAATTTGACAAAAGGAAAATGAGACTTATAAATTTCATCCATTATAACCGAAATTCATGAGAAATCATGATATGGTTAATGAGGATGATTATTCAACTAATCTCATTCTAAGTGATTTCAAATCATGACGTTAAAGCCCTAAAATAAAACTTGGCTTAAGGAATAAGTATGGGTCCATCATAAGTCATTCATTGACATTCGTGGAACTTATTCAAAATGGAATATTCAGACATAATTCATTTATCATTTAAAAGACTATCAACTTGTATCTAACTTTTGTCGCATATGACCCACAGTCTTAGAAGAAATCTATTCATATGTTTACTTATTAAGATTTCTATTAAATATGTCCTTAAGTTTCTTATGACATCTGGACATTAAAGAAATCAAATAAAGTCTAACGTATATGTGATAGGTTCCCACGTCACGTAGCTCATTGAAACTTCTCTTGTAGCATTCTAGAGATATTAAAGATCAGTGGGAGCATTAAGTGTCTTAATAATAACTTGCAATAGTTGCAAGAGGTGGGGAGTGAAAATTTTACATTACCTAAATTTGCACCTCTTGTACAAGACACCGCTCCATCACGACACTGTTCTATCATAACTTGTCTCTTTAAAATCTAATGCTACTCTAACAAAAGTTTCATTGTTGCTTAATTGTGGGCACACTTAGATTTCTTACATAAACTAATATAATCCTCAACAAGATAAATCACAACGACTAACGTCATTAATTTGTGTTTCTCTATTAGAATCTGTTGGTCGTTAAATATTGACCCTAAGCATGCTGAGTTCCTAAAGATTTCTAAGGTTAGTGGGAGCAGTCAAAGTCCTTATAATGACTTGCAAGGAATACAAGAGGCGGGGGTAAGAATGTCATTAAATTTCACTTCGAATTTAACTCCGATTACACCTCTTGTACACCATACTGCACCAACTCTTACAAACTTAGAATCCTGAAAATGATAGCAACCTAACCAAGAACTAATCCATAAAACTGAAACTTCTAATGAGCCCAATAATCAACTCAGGAGGTCATCTAGGTTTAAAAGCCTACTAACTTTGATGATTACATAACCTCCCTAATTGAAGTTGAAATGGATTTTGGAAATGTTTGCTGATCCTATCTCTTAAAATTAAGCCATTAGTGTCAATCAATATTCTTTTAAATGAAATAAAACAGTTTTCTAGTAAAACTGATTTTATGTGTTCGTATAACGTTTGGGATTTGATTGAATTACCTAAGAATGTTCATAACTAAACCAAATCCTAATATAAGCGTTAAGACACTAAAAAGCATGATTGATTGTCAAAGGTTGTACTCAGGAAGAGATAAATTATTAAAGAATCTTTATTACATATCTAACATAAGATTTCTTTGAGGATCATCACTGTTCTAGTAGCTTATAATAGTTTAAAGTTACATTAGATGAACATTATAAACATTTTTCCCTAACAAATGGCTGACACATCTACATGTTCATTAGATAACAACCTAAAGTTTCAAACTGAAGGTTAAAGAACACTTTATATGTAAGCCAATAAGATCCATGTATGGGTTAATGCTAACATCATAATGTGATGAAAGCTAACGTAATTATTTTCATCAAGAATCAAGCGGATTAATGTACCTACCTCAAAATGAGTGGGAGCAACTAAGATAAACTTGTCTATATAGATGACATTCTTTTGACAAGTATGTGTTACATAAGTCAAAGCATTGTTAACACAAACTTTGATATAATAAATCTCAGAGATATCTCTTACGTGATTGATATCATAACATACTGAGATAGACCCAATGGGATATTAGTTCTGTTCCATAAGTTTAACATTAAATGGGTCCTTACGTATGTAACAGAAAATATTGCTTTCCTTTAGAGGATAATAGGATAAATGAGATTATTTTTACGCTTCATTAATTGGAAGCCTTATGTAAGTTTGAGTCTATACTCGTTTAGATATTACTCATATTGCAACACACTAGATATGTCTAGATTAAAGCATCTAATGGAGTATTACAATATCTTTAAAAGAAACGAGAGGCTACAATTTAAGAAGAAGTGAGAATTAAAACCGGTTTATTACTCTAACTTTGAGATATTCAAAGATGACAAAATGTAATTTCGGGTATATCTTTATGTCAGCAGACAAAACCTATTTCATGGAGGAGTCATAATGCACTGATATTAACAACCTAAGTTATAACGACATAATACAGTCACTAATTGTTGTTGGAAATTTATTAGTGGACTCATAAGCTCATTAACTCCATATAATTAATGTTTTGAAGACTTAGTGTGATAAAGTCAGTTACCATAACTCCTTGAACAGTAACAGTTCAAGAGGTGCTGCATTAAGTTTCGATACGCAATTAATTATTCGTTTATGAACGAATTGAGGAAACTAAGTTTTGTATCGAATACATTCATGATATGCTTAAGGATCCTATAACTGAAGGGCTATTACCCATAAGTCTTATTAAGAGAGCTCAGAGACGGGTATTAATTAATGGCCATGCGCAACTGCATATCGTACTATGAATGACTAAGTATTAGTTAATTTTTCCTCATCAGTTTGATTTTGTATGTCTCTAAGAATATGTCAAGCTAGCATAATGGCATATAGACAAATATAGTTACAAATCAAACAAAGGGCTTACGCGTATTTTGATCATAACGATTCAACGGCTGTATTTCTCTGCTATAGTACTTGTTTAAGACTAAAATGAGTGTTAACTCCTGATCAGGCTTATCTAATACTCATAGTAAATTATTACTCGGCTAAGTGGGAGAATGTAAGATTAAATATATATTATGTTTAATATTTAATCTATAGCCATTATAATCATTTACATAATAAAGATCAAAATATATAATAACCTATTAAATAATTAGTTGGTAATTGTTGATGGACCATATTACCCTTATTAACTAATTAGGTTTCCTCCTGGGTGCTTATATAAGGAGAATTATGTGGAGGTTAAGGGGTTACTTAGTTACACAATTAGACACACCCCATTAGTCATAACATCACATTCGACCTCCTCTCCCATAACCGAATCCCTTATTCGGTTTCTTAGCCACCATCATCAGTTAGCACCCTAAGGAGGAACCAGACCAAGATGACAACCATGTCAAACCTTATTGCTGCGTCTCCATCTGGATTCTCTGCTAGCCTGTGCTAATGCAATCAAATGTATGTTTTATGTTTTCCACTATATGTTTAAACAGAACTGAACCAACATGTTGCTGGTAAAAAAAGGTGTGCCTATTGGCACACCAAACCCTAGTAAAATTAGGGTTTATCTACGCAGCGTATAGGTCAATACGCAGCGTATAGGGTGTCAATACGCAGCGTATAGGGTTAACCCTATACGCTGCGTATTGACCTATACGCTGCGTAGATAAACAATGGATCTCAATGCCTAATAACCAATCATTGCACAAAAAACAAGGTGTATCTACGCAGCGGATAGGTCAATACGCTGCGTATAGGGTTGACCCTCTATGCTACGTAGTGACCTATACGCTGCGTAGATAAACCATCTGAAAATTTGGGGTCATTTTGGTAGGTTTGAAGCATCAGATTTTAAACAGGTTTATATACGCTGCATATAGGTCAATACGCAACGTATATAACCTTTCAGAATTATGTTTCAACATTCGGCCTATTTGTGGTATAAATTCTCACCCGGTTACAACGTTAACTCGCTTAAAATATATAACGAGTTAAAAATATATAATGTTTTTTATTATTTAGTCGACGTCGTCGTTAATTTATTTAGTCGATGTCGTCGAAAAGCGTATAATGTTAAAATTTTGAAAAGCGTATATACGGTTCGAATACTATAACTTTAAAATATTATAGCTTAAATAAGTGGAAATACCCGGGTACTGTTCGAATATGTTAAACCGTTTACAGCAAAAGTTTTATATGTACACCAAAAGTTTGATATATACAGCAAAAGTTTGTGCATACATAACAAAATGATAAAATGATAAAATACTATGGCTGTTGCTCCTGCTATTGCTCCTGCTACTGCTGATGCTGATCCCATTCCGCATCCGTAATGAAAGGTCGTGGAGGTAACCCGTCATGCTGTCGGCGCTCCTGCAGCTCCGCAGCCACCCACTCCAACAGATAGTTGTTCCTTTCAGCGTACCGAAGTAGCCGCTGATGTGATGGGTCAGGGCCGGGCCAAACATGGCGTGGGAACTGAGGCGCCCCAGGTGGTCCACGCGGATGTGGTAGCTCCGGAATGACGGCGGCCGGCTCATGCGGCTCCAGCACCTCTGGATCGGGCGGGGGAAATAGCGGAGCAAACTGTGCCGGCAGCTGTGTAAGCTCGTATTGCTTGCCGTCCAGATTCTTAAACCTCTTCCCGCATGGGAAGACTTTGGTAACGTGCATTCCGGATATTGTGTTCCTCCCCATCCGCTTCGGCTGTTTCACAGGGCCTACATGGACGCGGTGATTCTCCGGATGATAGCCCAACGAAAGGGCTATCCTAGTCACGTAGGCGCCGCCGAATAACTGTCTGCGCTCCTGTTGATGATGCGCGGAGGCGAAGTACTGCGCCAACCCGTAGGTGAGAGCGCACGGCCTCTTGTATAAGAGGTAATATAAGAAAAACAAGTCACTACTGGTGCACCACTCCCGGCTTTTGTTTCGAACAGTGATCGAAGTGGAAATCATTTTGTGCAAATACCTGCATAAAAGGAAACCAGTCAGTAAATAATAATCAGACGACATCGACTAGGATCGTCGTTAAATTATATTTTTTTATTATTTAGTCTACGTCGTCCGTAAGGCGCGTACGGGCCTAACGAGCGTCGAAACTAAGTTCATCGTTAAAATATATTTTTTATTATTTAGTCGAAGTCGAACCGTAAGGCGCGTAGGTCCCTAACGAGGGTCGAGACTAAGTTCGTCGTTAAAATATAAAACGACAATCTTAGCGTCGACGCTCGTTAGGGACCTACGCGCCTTACGGTTCGACTTCGACTAAATAATAAAAAATATATTTTAACGAAAAACTTAGTTTTGACGCTCGTTAGGACCGTACGTGCCTTAAACCAAAAAAATATTAGGGACCTGCGGCTGCGATTTCGTCTGGAAAACCAAAAAATTTATTAGATAAACCATTCGATGCTGTTACGTATTCGTTTAAAGTCTCATTTGTTATATCTTTCGAATACATGCTTTCAACGCGGCTCGTTATGGTCAATCTCCAGTAGTAAATCACTTCGAATACGGGGCCATACGTGTTTCGTAAAACCTAACCCGACAGCTACAGACCTGTACCCACAATGACCGTCTGGGGTCACATCTTGTATACGCGATATGTAAGAGTGAAACTCTGATGGAATTTGATCCTTAAACCTCATAATGCTTAACAAGTGCTCGTCCCCCTTCATTAATGAAAAACCATGATCTTCCCGCGTCTCCTTCTTTTTAGAACTCGTTGAACTGTTTCGTTGCATTTTAGGTTTTTCAGACTTTACAACCGAACTAGTTCCACGAGAGCCCTCTGACGGTACGTATGAGCTGTGTCGGGGTAAATCGTACCTATGTTTGGGGGAAACGGTATATACGTTGTTGTCCTCGCCATAGGAGCTATATCTCGCAGCTTCGTCTAACCTCGCAGCTTATCTAGCCTTTCTTGTACTTTCTTTGATGTAGGCTGACTGCGAGTATTTTGTTGGACGATCGGTGGTTTCTTGGTTGACGATTTTGGGGTGAAGACCGCTTTTATCTTTGAAAGCAAACTCTTTTGCTGAACGGGGGAGTGCGCCCCTAAATGTCGCCGCACATTATTGAGCTCCGCTACAACATCGACTTCCTCGTCTACCAGTTTACACGGGAGGAAGTCAAGCTTCCGTCAAAATACATCTATGTCGTCGAGTTGTATCATACGCCCTGCACAGTTAAGTTAATACGGTGTGAGAAACAACTAAATCGTACAAAATAACAAAAGGTTTGTGGTTTTAATATTTTTTACCTGTACGTTTGTAGTTTTCCAGCCTACAAGCACACGACAATCCACAGCTAAGCCACATATGGCAACCACATGATGCGTTAAGTTTCCGCAAGACCTCCAGCTTCCTCAGTAGCTCTTTTGCCAGCAATAGTGGGTGTCTGTGGTGGTTCATCGTTTTTTCGATGCTCCCGGTGAAACTTTTTTGTATTTCATCGTACTGAGTTTCAACTATATCCATGACGCATCTTGCTATTCGCTCCAATGAACTCCCGCGCGTAACGTATCTTTTTAAATTTGCGTGCTGGCTCTCAACTCTGTTGGTGGTGCGCTGACCAAAGTTGCGACACTTATCGGTCCACGCATAAACAAACATTTCTTTATAGTCTTTGATCCAGTTTTCGTAGACGTAATTAAACACACCTGCAAAAATAAAATAATGAAATGTAAAAGCGTGTGTAAAATATAATAGATTGGGTGAGTCGTTTGTTGAAGGAACACTTACTTTCTCGGTTGGCAACCACGAGTCGGTTATACAATTTCTCCAAGTTGTAGTTGTACATGAGCTTTGAAGCAGATTCGCACACTCTCCGCCAGTACGACATAAATTTCCCCCAATCTTCTTTATTGAACCCTTGCTTGCAATGTCTACATATATTTTGTTCGATGTGAAACTGGCATAGAAGCCTTGATGCGTTTGGGAATACTTTAGCACACGCGTTAATTAAGGCAAGCTCTCTATCCGTGACTATCACACGCGGCATCATACATTCATGCAAAATTGACTTGATCCGCTCAAGCACCCACACGTAGTTATCCCTTCGTTATTTGCAAATAACGGCATGTGCGACACAAAAAGACTTGTTGGTTGACGTCAAACCCACAACCTGGACAAATGGCATGTTGTAGATGTTTGTTTTGTAGGTCGCGTCAATCAACATCACGTGCGGGAATGCACGCCACATAGTGATTGAATAAGGATGAACAAAGAAAATCTCTGTTACGACATCTGTTTTGGGTTCCTGTCGGGTGTCGTAAATGAATCGGTTGTCATGCAGCACGCTTTCCAGTGCCTGCACAGGAGTCTTTCCATCCATCAGTGTCGCTCTAATTTTTTGTACCGCATTTTGCACGTCTTTCTGAACATGCAGGCTGTCGGGGAACTGCTTTCTTAGGGTTTGAAATATGATACGTGGCTCCATGTTTTGAGCAGTTAGCTGCTCCACTAGCTTATATTCGACTTTAGTAAATCTTCGCACAAAAGCGTGGCCCAACAGACTCGTCATAGGTTAATGGTTATGGTTCGCGTTGTCCACTTTTAACTCCTACGTGTCATTCGTCATGTCCCGGATGGCGAGTAATGAAAATGGGCAACCGATTTTTTTGCTCCCAACTTTCCTAACTGTTGCTTTACTACGGTGCTCACCACTACGGTCGCACACAAGCCATACCAACCCAGTAGTACCGCCTATATTTTTCGATCGGTGGGTAACAATTACGTAACCATTCTCCATTCATGTTTCTTGTACCCAATTCTTCAAATCAGTTATAGACATAAAACGCTAAAAAAAGTTACGTTAATAATAATAACAATAATAACAACAACAATAATAATAATTATAATTATAATATTTTTAACAATAATAATAATAATAATAATAATATTTTTAACGATAATAATAATAATTATAATTATAATATTTTTAACAACAACAACAACAACAACAACAATAATAATAAGGGGAATTGGCCTGTAATAATTTCATCTAGACCTTATTGGCCATTAATAATCCCACCTCAGAATATTCCCCCCACCAGTCCCACATTTCACTTATTTTTCCTACAATGGTCCACCGTTAAAAAAAACTTAACGGAGTTAAGCTTTTTTTTCCAAATTACAAACATATTTTTTAGGGCTTTTGATCAGAACGACGATACGAGCCCATTGATGTAAAACTTACTTCGAAATGGTGCTCCAATTGACTTGATTTTGGTTAATTTGAAATTTAAGCACCCGAATTGAAGCGACGTTTTCATCGTTTGGAGCACCGTTTCAAGGCAAGTTTTACATCAATGGACTCGTATCGTCATTCTAATCAAAAGCCCTAAAAAATCTGTTTGTAATTTGGAAAAAAACTTAACTCCGTTAAGTTTTTTTAACGGGGGACCACTGTAGAAAAAATAGGTGAAAGGTGGGACTGGTGGGGGGAATATTCTGAGGTGAGATTATTAATGGCCAATAAGGTCTAGATGGAATTATTATAGGCCAATTTCCATAATAATAATAATAATAATAATAATTATAATATTTTTAACAACAATAATAATAATAATTATAATTATAATATTTTTAACAATAATAATAATAATATTTTTAACAATAATAATAATAATAATTATAATTATAATATTTTTAACAATAATAATAATAATAATAATAATAATAATAATAATAACAACAACAATAATAATAGGGTGGCCTAATAATAATAATAATAATAATAATAATAATAATAATAATAATAATAATAATTGTTATTATTATTATTTTTCTTATAATATTTTTAACAATAATAATAATAATAATAATAATAATAATAATAATAACAATAACAATAGCAATAACAATAAGAATATAATTCTAACAATAATAATAATTATTATAAAAATAATAATTATTATAAAAATAATAATTATTTTAATGTGATACCTCCTTTATTTGAAACGGATTGCCCGGAGTAGATGGTTTATAATCATCATAAAGTGGTGTGTTATGGGGCTTATAACCATATCCACCGTATTCTTCGTATCCACCGTAGCCTCCGTATCCACCGTATCCACCTTCACCCCCATATCTATCGTATTCACTGTATCCACCTTCACTCCCGTATCCACCGTATCCACCTTCACCCCCGTATCTACCGTAACCTCCGTATCCACCTCCACCCCCGTATCCCCCGTAACCCGGATACGATTGCTGCGTCGGGTAATATGGTTCATCAACATGTGCATTCTCAGCACCGTATCCACGTTGTTGCACGTACGGAGATTCATACCCGTATCTGTAATTCGGATACACTTGATGCGCCGGGTAATTTGGTTCATCAACAGGTGGAGTGGGAGTCTCGTTCAAGTCTGGCAACTGTGTTTTTTGATCAACAGGGACTCCAGACACAACCTTCTCCTCCTCATTGACATCATTTACTCCCCATGTGTCGTTAGAATAACGATTACCGAAATAATTATCTTTCCAAAATGATGACATTTTAACAATATTGAACAAAAAACAGAACAAATGATTTTGGTTTGGGTATAAATTGTTAGTGAAGAAGAAGATGAAAAACAGAAGAAGATATGAAGTCGAAGGGAAGCAGAGATGCATGGATAAATAAACTTTCAAATTTACTGAAATACGCAGCGTATAGCTCTCTACTCCCCGTATTGCTTTATTCACGTGCCTAGACAACATCGTATCATTGTCAAATCAGTCTGACATACGCTGCGTATAGATCTATACGTAGCGTCTTACTTTATAGACATACGCTGCGTATAGATCTATACGCAGCGTATGTCAGACTGATTTGACATGGTACTAGGTTTGACTATCTGGTCGTGTACCTGCCCCTTACATACGCTACGTAGAGACCTATACGCAGCGTATAGAGGTAACCCCATACGCTGCGTAGAGGTCTCTACGCATCGTATGTAAACCCTAAGTGTGTAGATAGCTTGCCAATGTGTGCAAATAGTCAGTGGCGAAGCATATTTGGTGCCCGGGGGTGCACCCGCCCACCCCAATTTTTCGGTTAGAAGTGTATTAGTTCCGATTTTTCGTCTGAAATTTTTAAAGTTATATAGGATCGCCCCCCGATTATTTTTCCTAAATTGTATATCCTAAATATTTATACACTTTGTATATAAATGATAACCATTGGGTGTCAGCCCAGTGGCCACCGACCCCCACTTTAATCCGGCTCGAGGACCCTGTGAGGTCACGGGTTCGAATCCTGGTAACCCCAGGCTCTTTAGTTCCCCTCGAGTTGGTAGGGGTTTCACCGCCAGACAACGTTGTCGGGTCGCTAGCTTGGGAAATGGGATCACTTCCGCGGTCAGGGGTACCGTGCATCTACCATTTTTTTTGTATATAAATGATGGGTAGTTTGGTAAATATATTTTAACTTTTGTTTGTTTAACCCTAGATTACCCACCACACAATAAACTTAATCACAACTTAATTCCAAGTTATCAATCATCTTCTTCCAGACTTCCCGTACTCCCGACCGTAGCTTTCTGAGGCCATTCTTTTTTCAATTCCATCAAGACTTTTTTGGTAATAATCATTTGAATGAATGAATTTTTTTAGTTTTATTTGAAACTATTATTTGACCCGACCTAAACCGAATAGCCGATCTGACCCTGAAATATAACGATAGGAAATTTTTTTTTGGGTCCCATCACTTTACGCCCCCTCGAAACTTTTGGTCAAGCTCCGCCACTGCAAATAGTTAGGGACTAAAAAAAAGCTAAGAATTGTAAATATCTTTGAAAGTCACATGTAAGTATGATGTGTAAGAAACTTTCAGAAATCCATTTAATAAGACCAGAAGAGAGATGGGGAGAAGTCATGGAAAAAGGATTTGCAAGGAGAAATTTAGCTGTCTCTTGGAAGGTTACAAATTTAGAATTACAAGAAAGCATTGGTAATAGTAATTGAGTTAATGAGTTAGTTGTTAGATTTGCATTTGCAAAGCAAAACCAACGTCTATTCTCTCTCATTCATTCAGACAGACTTTTTTCAAAACTATTTAAAAATGGGAATTGATAAAGATAAGGGACATTTATTCCAAGGGACATGGAAAGTGCCTTTGGGAGTCTATATAAGGGATGACAAACCTCCACTCTCTACACACACATCTTATCGAACTGTAGTTTGTGTTCTAGTGTTATAAAACAGTAGTACCACAAACCAAATACGTGGCTTTACCTAATTGAGGAAAAGTCTAGAAAAAAATTAGGGTTTTCCACTTCTATCATGCTACATAGCTAGCAACAGCTGAGATCCATGAGTTACTTCTTGTTCATAAATTTGCCTGTGTATATGATGTGAAGATGCAAAGGTAAAGGGTGGTGACAGAAGAGAGTGAGCACACATGGGTTTTCTTGCAAAATAATCAATTTAGCCTCATGTATGCTTGAAACTATGTGTGCTCACCCTCTATCTGTCACCCCCTCCTCTTTCTCTCTCTAGTTATGTACATGTGTGTCTCTTATCTTCTAATGTGTAAATTTATATGTCATGTATTTTAAGGGTAAGATTGTAAGGGAAGGAGTCGTGACAGAAGAGAGTGAGCACAGATGGGCTTTCTTGCATGATATTAGATGGAGATATAGCAAATACAAGGTTTCATATGCTTGAAGCCATGTGTGCTCACTCTCTATCTGTCATCCACCACTCTTATTAATCTTACTCTTAGGATCATGTTTTGGATGGTGTGTGTTAACTAATTTGGATACTAGAGGGAAACTAAATTATATGTCTTATTCTAGTTGCTGGCATGCTTAAACTCTGTGTACTTAGTATTTGTCATGCATATCTGTCTCTCTACTTATGTACATGTGTACCCAATTTTAAAAGTAGTGTAATTTATGGGTAAGACTACAAGGGATGGAGTGGTGACAGAAGAGAGTGAGCACAGATGGGTTTTTCTTGCATGATATTAGATGGAGATAGCTACTACACATACAAGGTTTCATATGCTTGAAGCCATGTGTGCTCACTCTCTATCTGTCATCCACCACACTTGTTTCTCTTGCTCTTAGGATCATATGTTTTGGATGGTGTGAGTAAATAAATTAGTACCTAATTAGGGTTATGTTTAACTATTTGTCATGAATTCATCACTCTACTTTATGTGCAACCAAACTTCCTAGAGAAAAAGGGTTAATAAAAAGGAAAAAAAAAAAAAGAAGAATCGAACCTTAGAGTTATGCAACTCAGATCTGATTATTAGTAACTGTCTGCATACTATATATCCCAGAAAGGAGAAACCCTAAATGGTGTAGAGAAGTGACATGAAGATTAAGGTTTTACTTTTCATTAAATTTTATTTTGAATAAGACTAGGGTTTCTTACATACCCAATAATTAATATTTTCAGGGTTAACCAAGGTTATCAGTAATAAATTCAGTCGAATCTATGCACATATGCTTTGTTTTTCAAAAATTATCATTATATTGAACTTAAATTTTCCAGCGACCACTAAAAAAGTGTTCTCCCTTTGGAGCTGTCTACATGATGCAGAAAATAATTATTATGTTGTTCCACACTGCTTGTCTTTGCTCCTCAGAATTCCACTTTAAAAGAGTCATCCCTTTTTCACAATGTCAAAGGGTTTCATTAATTAAAAAAATATTTGATTCTAATCTTTGAAGGGTCATACTGATCGATCTACCTTTACATATTCATATCTTTATTGTTGTTTGTTTATCTTCATTTTGTTTGATAGATCTATGAGAGAGACGTAGCATCACTTTTGTTCTTCCTATGGATTTTATAGGTATATTAGAACGAGTAATATTTATTGCTATTATTAAAGTTCATTCAGATTAATTGTAACTTTTCCATATGTAACAGGAAACTTTCAATTCGTATGATTTAGGGGTTTCTCACATATACCAAGAATGCTGAAAACCGCAAAATTTACTATCTATGAATGTAGTTTTCTTGTTGTTTCCTAGATTTGTATAACTCAGCCTAGTAATATTTGGAGTCCCATTGAAGAAAATATCATTTTTGGATGAATATGTTGATCATATGTAATCTTATTTCATTTAAAAAAGCTAGTTTTTCTAGTTTATTTCCTTCACAGTGAGCACTTTCATTGATCATCTGTGGGATAAGCCTCATTAAAATCAGAATTTACCTTAACTAATATTTATTTACATACAATACATATGCTAAGTTGCTTGTTTCGTCGGTTCCAACAAACAATCGAAGTCATGTTTTCAATGAAACTAGGTTTATTATGGTCGCCGCGTTGCGGCGTACTTCTTTTGTGATTTAGTATGTGTTTATATGTATTTTGAAATCACTGCGAGAGCCTTGCGCATGGAACCACTGACAAAAATTTAAAAAATGTAAAAAAAAACACTAAAAGAGAACATGAAGAAAATCAACAAAAAAAGTTATATGGTAATGAAGTTCGTATGAAACTCATGGTCAGATATGAGCCAATGGTATTGTGTATCGGTACCGAATTTCCCGAAATATATTAAATAACAATTCGGTACCGACTTTTGGCGTTCATGGTACCGGTTCGCCACCGGTTTTACCTTAATATTTATTGCTATTATTAAAGTTCATTCAGATTAATTGTAACTTTTCCATATGTAACAGGAAACTTTCAATTCGTATGATTTAGGGGTTTCTCACATATACCAAGAATGCTGAAAACCGCAAAAATTACTATCTATGAATGTAGTTTTCTTGTTGTTTCCTAGATTTGTATAACTCAGCCTAGTAATATTTGGAGTCCCATTGGAGAAAATATCATTTTTGGATGAATATGTTGATCATATGTAATCTTATTTCATTTAAAAAAGCTAGTTTTTCTAGTTTATTTCCTTCACAGTGAGCACTTTCATTGATCATCTGTGGGATAAGCCTCATTAAAATCAGAATTTACCTTAACTAATATTTATTTACATACAATACATATGCTAAGTTGCTTGTTTCGTCGGTTCCAACAAAAAATCGAAGTCATGTTTTCAATGAAACTAGGTTTATTATGGTCACCGCGTTGCGGCGTACTTCTTTTGTGATTTAGTCTGTGTGTTATATGTATTTTGAAATCACTGCGAGAGCCTTGCGCATGGAACCACTGACAAAAATTTTAAAAATGTAAAAAAAAACACTAAAAGAGAACATGAAGAAAATCAACAAAAAAAGTTATATGGTAATGATGTTCGTATGAAACTCATGGTCAGATATGAGCCAATGGTATTGGGTATCGGTACCGAATTTCCCGAAATATATTAAGTAACAATTCGGTACCGACTTTTGGCGTTCATGGTACCGGTTCGCCACCGGTTTTACCTTCATAAACCGGTACCGTAACCAGCATTTTTGGTACAAGTACCGATTCGGATTCGGTATCGGTTGGCACCACTACTACAAAAGTTGTTTTTAGAAGCGGTGGAAATTATTTTTGGAAGCGTTTATGGAGCGCTTCAAAAGTTGGCGCCTCAAAAAATAGGATGTCTTTTGCAGCGTTGTCAAGGTTATTTTAGCAGCATTTAACAAAAATAAATTGAAATAAAAAATAATAGCTTTAGCAGCGGTTTTGTCATAAGCTAAAAACAATAAAATAAATAATATATGATATTGAGAAAACGCTGCAAAATAAGCAATGTATTTTTTATTGTATTTCCAGCCAAAATCAATTTTGCTAAACCATTAATTTGATAACACCAACTCAAGAAGTTACGAATTCAAATTAAATAACATTAATTTGATAACACTGATTTAATATCCAAAATTCCATCTCAATCTAAGAATACACCAATCCAGAAACCAATTCATGAATTTAGATATTCAAAGAAAACTTCAAATTTGATAACACTAATTTAACAAATCCAACAAAACATAAAGTTATACAGGATATAAATCTCTTAGACAATAAAGAGTACTAGCATTGATTTAACAAATCCTGACAAAACAAAAGTTTCTAGCAAAATATAAACCCATAAGAAAATAAAGAGTACTAACAACAAATCTACTTAAATGCATGGCTCCAATTCGGAAACATTCTCACTAAAAACCAAGGCATTATGATCCTGAGTAACTGGTCGATATCCTTTTGTGTAGCAACTCTTGTTGTTCGCCAAATCTAAAAAGAAATGAATAAATAAAAGTTAGATTTAAATAAAACAACTACATATACATATACATATCCATACACATGTACATACAAGAACGTAGACACACACACACACACACACATACAATTGCGTATACATATACATAAACACTATAGACAAGGTATATATAGAATACTTACGTTCGTGGGAAAATTTTCTTGGTAAGTATAGACAAACTCCATCATATATCCCAACACCATGAATCCGCACTCCCATCCGCCTTTTTGTTGTTTACACTATACAATAAATTAACAGTGGTTTATGTAAGAACTTAAGAAAATCAATTAACTAGAACACGTTATGTCATGAAATTATCCCAATTGGTAACTCATGTGATTGAAATATTATGCCAGAATAGTTTAATATCGTTACTTGTTCATGAGTGCTCTTAGGTCTCATTATGTTTGATGTATAGTGCAAATCCTAGTAAACTTTTAATTGTGACCACCTACTGGATAAGACTCAAAAACTGTAAATGATACTGGATGTTGGTGTAACTACTAACAACGGTGGAGAGACTATAAAAAAACTATAAACACCAGCTGGAGCATGCATACACCTGGTTTATCAGATGCAATTGTAGAAAGTGTGAATGTACAGAAACCATTACACCCGCTTAAAACCCGACCCATATGTACATTTAAAGGGTCAGTTTCAGTTCCTCGCTTTATTCATAATTCAGTCCAGGCTCAGGTTGGTTCTAGTATGTTCTAACGCGATGCTCGGCACTAGTAATTGTACACTCTGCTAAGGGAGTTGTCTTTTTTAATGAAATGGTAGCGTTGAATGTTCAGAAAACAAGTAAATAAGACATAGAAATGCATACCTCGACCATACTCCATGTGAACTTTGTTCCCTTAAAAACATCTTCAATTACTTTCGAAAGAAGATAACTATGTTTGTCCTTGTTACCCTTTAACGAATCCAAGATGAATACTTCTTTCTTTGCAGGGGAAATAATAAACAAGGACCAATGATTACTGGAAAAAGAAAGTTACAAAACTGTTAAGTAAAATATAATTAATAAAATAAAGTTAAGCTAATTACAATAGATTAAGATGCAAAATGAAAAAGATAGATAGATAGATAGATATTATTACTCGGCTAAATACGGTGCAAGAAAGTATTGCTTGTCCATGTGAAGCTCATATACACCAAGAATGTGACCTTTAACTTCTTCGGGATTACGTTGGCACATCTCACCGTTGATCGAGTTTGGACCGAAGAAAGCGCATGGGTTGTATCTTTCACCATCATTTGACACCGTATAAAAGAGCCTTGTATAAAAAAATGATCAGTTAATAAATTCAGTTATCTACAAATGTTACTTACCAAATAGATAACTCAAAACAACTTACGCCGCAAACCAATGTATGATCGTGATATCAACCCAGCCGTTAGCGAACACTTGTAACAACGCCTCAATTTCAATGAAGTCTTTTAAGATGTAGGGATACATCCCGTCAAGGAAAGAAAACTCGATTGGAACAGGATTCAAATGATAATTACCAACGTGCTTTTCTAATTCATTAACAATGTCTTGAACCCATGCTGGCCTTTCTTTTATTGCATTCAAAGCACTCTTTATTTTTCGGGCTTGTTTTTCTTGATCAGATTCTTCATTTTGTGGTCGTAGAATTTGATTGACTATGGGTATCGCCCACTAAAATAGCAAGACACATAGTTATAACACGTACTAAAATAATAGTTGGTTTGAGTATGGTGAAGTTATTACTTACCAGAGACTCGACAAAATCATCCGAACCGTCAAATCAATCGTATCGATCGGCATTTGTTGTTGATCTTCATTGACTTCAGGTGACACAAACTAAAATAACAAACAATATTATAACATATAAAATAACTCAAACTAAAGGGT
The DNA here is from genome assembly GCA_030545235.1 of Helianthus tuberosus. NCBI lineage: Eukaryota > Viridiplantae > Streptophyta > Magnoliopsida > Asterales > Asteraceae > Helianthus > Helianthus tuberosus. The sequence goes on from CM060363.1 coordinate 136,604,491, forward strand.
ATAAACTACCTTAGGTATATAGACCGAAGTGCTCGTTTCAATTTCACAAGTTGAGGCCTTTCTCGAGGCACTATTTGATTTGTGGGGTGTCTCGATGTTCACAATCTACAATTAAACAGAAAAAAACTAAACATGAAATTTACTGAAATGACATTGGAGTTGTGAAGCAGCGATTCAGAATATTAGAATATTGAGGACGAAATTAAGGATGGAAAGTCTATTTAAAGTTTAAACACCACATTTCAGTTTTCCTATTTAGATAGGTGGTGCTACATAAATATAAGAAAAGATAAAGTAACATATATATACTTTACTTAGCTACAAATACCTTTAGCGCGTTTCTTGGCCATTGGATAAAACCAGCAAGTGTATCATCCATATATTTAACTTCATCGTCCAAAGTCTCTGAAGGGACATCATTGTCCTCATATCCTGGTAAGACGGTATCCACTTGTACTTTCACACAACCGTCTTTCATGTGTTTCGTATGTAATGTCCTAATTCTAGTAGGATACACCTGCCCCTTGGCTATCGTTATCTCTCTCAGCAAATCGTTGACCGATAATAGCTCACACTTACATATATCCTGCAAAACCATATAACAAATTTATAAATTTTATCAAAGTGTTGTACCATTTACCCAAAAATTTAATTAAAATATATGAATGCAAATGTGTGCGTGTGTGAATATTACTTGAATGTCTGGATAGTCTATATATGATCCACGCGATGCATAACTATGAAAGCCCTTGCTTCCATCCACCCTCTGTATGTCCTGGTTCACATTCATCTCATCACTTCTTGTTTGAGTGGTAGGCACACCATTCTGATTTGGTTGCCTATCACATTTATACAATCCACCGTGAACTTTGGTTGAACCTATAAAGCAGACATTAAAAGATACATGAATAATATACATATATATATATATGATACAATTCTCAACTATTCACATTTGGATATATATACACACACATCATTACCTATGACATATGAAACTGTCCTTGATCGGCCCCCGCGTTCAGGCCCAAAACATCTAGTTAATGGATCTTCACGCCCTTGATAATACGTACCATCAGCTTTCATTTCAATCTCAGCACCACCCTGTAAAAAATATAAGCGTATAACATTCGACTAATTCTACGTGATATATTAAAAATATAAATGTAAAATATTCTACTAATTATATATATATATATATATATATATATACCAAAGAATTGACTTTTGGTTGTATATGATTGACTTCATAGAAGCCAGTTTGTTTATTTCGACTTGCTCTACCCGCGATATACAGTTGAGAACATTGATGTTGTAACTTTTTAACAGAAGAATTTCTTTCCGAAACTTGTTTCCATCTACCATCAAAGTTGTCCTTTAAACCCCTATATCCGGTGCGTCCTGTGCGGTGAAAGTCTTGGTTCTTTAGTGCACTTGCTCTTGCTTTTTCACTTTTTTTCTATGCATAAACCAACAAACGATTGTTAATAGTTACAAAAAATAGAGCAAAAATAAGTATGATGATGATGATGATAAACATACCAAAAATTTTTCTTCCTTCTTTAATGCAACGAACACGGGCCACTTTGATCGATCGAGATACTTATACTTGTCAAAAGGTTCTTCATTTATTTTTACGTATTCTCTATACAACTTACTTCTCCAATCAGTACAATTTTTCTTGGCTTTTTTGAGGAAAACGTGCTTTGGTTTATCGTCTAGAATATTCCAATACTCCTAAGTAATTACAAAACAAAACAAAACAAAACAAAACAAAAGTTAAATGCAATAATTAACAAATATCACATGTCTAAAATTTTACAAAACATCGAATAAAATACCTTAGCTTCCAGCCAAAGGTTTTCCCACCTTTGCTTGTCAAATTTTTTTGTAGGAATATGATAGGGAAACCTTGCTCTCAATGTTAATCCTAACCATGAAGCAAATTTACTTTTTTGTTTACCCATCGCTAGCATATCATCATCAAAATCAACGTGCAATTCATCTTCTGTCATTTTCTTTGAACAAGAAGCAACACCTCTTTTACCTCTACCTCTTTTAGACATATCTACAATTTCTGTTACACAAAAATATATATTTATAAGGACAATTATCCAAATTATGGAGGGTCAACACTATTTCAAAAGGGCTTTACATATGTACTATATAATGTGGTCATCTCCAAAACTATCACTACAGATGCCGAAGACTTAAAAGCAGTGCAAAAATCACATAAAAAGCATAAAAACACTAGTTTAGCAACAAAACTTTCTAATCCTTCTCCTCATCTTGGTTCCATCTAAGTTAATTTCTATATATATGATCTGATGCATGCATGCATGGTAACAAAATTCAAGTTTCAATGCGTGATCATGGCAACGCGTTACAAAGTCCACGTGTGAAGATCTTGTCCGGCGACGGTGTATCACATGGACCAACGCGTGATACTTGTGTTATCACGGGGCGCCCCGACCCCCTAATAGCATGTAATATTCTGAAATTTAGCTCAGACTCAAACAAAAAGTCAAGGTTTTCTATGTTTTATTCTGATACAGGAGTACACATGAAAATCTTCCATCTTATAACATGTTTTTCCAGACATTTTTACACATAAACACTCATTCTATCTCCTTTCAAGTGCCTAGAAAGTCAAACATAAAAATAACTATTGTAAATGTTAATAAAGAAATTATTGCCTATTGCTAAACGCTATTAGTAACAAAAATAAAAATAAAAATAAAAACTAAACTATTGACTATCTAGTTGTTAATAAAAAAACCTTTGGCAGGTGTGGACGTTGTCTTAAATGAAAAAAAAAATGGCTGGTGTAGAGTATGTCATGTCTAAGGGTAAACTAGTCGGGTAGGCTCGAGCTCGGCTCGCGAGCAAAACCCAAAGCTCGAGCTCGGCTCGAGCTATTTTGAGAACAACCTCAAACGAGCTAAAAACTCAGTTTGAGGTCGTTTCAATATCGCTTAAACGAGGCAACACTCGGCTTGATCATCATTATTATATATAAGAAATAGATTGTTTGGCTCGATAACAAAACGAGCTCTAATTCAGGCTCGAGCTCGGGCTCGTTAAAGCTCGGCTCATTCGAGGTTTTAACTGAGCCAATAATGAGTACCTCTCAAGCCTCTAGGCTTTTCACACCCCTAGTCCTGATGTCAAGAAATAAAAAATAAAAAAAGCACCTTTGGCTAGTGTAATGGTTTGACCACACTGCTTAAACAAGACCAGTGATTTTGACCAATTCAAGAAAGCCATTAACGGGCTGCCGCAGCCTCCCTGACCCATGTACTATGCAGTCCGTAAGGTTACGGTGGTAGGTAGGTAAAGGGACAAAACCGGAAGAAAGTATATTACGAACTAAGGACCATCAGCTACGTTTCGTTTGCATTCAGGGTGATTATGTTGCTAACAACGTGCACGTGCAGTTCATACTAATGAAAAATAATAGTCCACATATGGGACCGCAATCATACACAATAGAATATACAATAACTATTTAAAAATTAGGGACCACATTCCTAAATCAACACTAATAGAGCAAAAATAACACTCATGACAACCTGAAACCATCGTCATAAATCATAAACGGGCGATTGACGATTAAGAATTAAGCCTAAAAAACCATAACAAACATGCCATAACATGAAATTATCCTCAAATTACTGACATCAAATACAAAATATATAATAAAGGAGGGAATAGCATCACCAATTTCAAGTGGATATGTGGATGCACTTCGTTCTTGGATAAAAATGCGACTGAAAACAAAAAACCCTAACTGCGATTTTGAATAAATAACTGAGATTTAGAGCAAAAGCAATGAAGAAACCGCAATCCTAATAACGGTGAACGAGTGGGAGATATGGTTTCGCGCTATTTGGGAAACTTTGGCGGTTCGACTACCGCTTTAAGATATTTGGGAATTTTTGACGGTGGGGTATGTGTATTCAGAAAGGGTTAGGCTATTTTATATAAGCTTTTAATGTTTAATATTTAATTGAAATCTGAAACGGGAAATCTTGAAAGCATGTGTTTTTTTTGATAATCATGATAAGTATAAAGATCCCTTTGTATTCCAAGTGATTATCGACAGATTTCAACTTTCCACCAACAATTAAAAAAAAAACTTTCTTCACTTATTTATTATTTTTCTCAACTTGAGTAGTCACAATAATTACTTTGTTAATAATGAAATTACGGACAAAAAGTACATAGAATATTTTTACATGTACAACAAATATTGTATACGGTTGGGATGGCAAAAATACTCAAGCCCGGCAGGTATACCCGAAACCCGACACAAAAAGGACGGGTATACCCGATACCCGACGGGTATTGGACCGGGTATGAGATTAGTTTTAAAAACTTTTGCAGGTATGGGATTATGTGATACCCGACCCAATTACACGAAACCACATATCCGTTTACCCGATCATATACCTGAATTTTTTAATTTTTATTTTTATTTTTATTAACCTTTGTCTATTAGTCAGTGGCGGTGGTATGAGTGTAAACGAGTCAAGCTATTTGTGAGTGATTTGAAAAAACTAAAAATTAGCCCGAAGCTAAACTTCACTTATTGAGCTCAAGCCGGTTCACAAGCATGTACGATCGTGTTATTTATAATATTTAAAAGCGGGTATAAATTATACAGTCTCTTCAACATCATAAATTTAAAAATATTAACACTTAAAATTCAAAGTTTACGAAATGACATATAAATGGAGGTTCAAACTTAAGAAGCCAAAATTCATACATAATTAAAATCAAATAAAATAAAATATTGATTGCTAAGGCATAATTAATGAAACATCACCAAGCCAAACGAATTCGAGGAGCTAGAGCTATAATTTCCGGTTATTCCTATAAAAAAGAAAACCATTATTAATAAATTAACAATTATAAAAAAAATAGATTTGGAAAGAGTATATATATAGAGTATCAAACCTTTATCAATTAGTTCAACACGGTGCATCAAACATATATCCCATCAGTGTGGTCAGATCGTAAGTATGCAGTGGTGTGATCATTTGCATCATTCCCTGGTTGAACACCGACAGAAAATGGTGGTAGGTCGTCAAACTGGTTGTATTCTTCCTCGTCGACGACATCATCAACACCAAGGATACGTCGTTTACCTTGCAATACAATGTGGTATCTTCGTTTGCTCAGGTCATTGACAAAGAACACCTGTGTGACTTGTTTTGCGAGGATGAATGGTTCGGATGCATATGAATTTGTTGTGAGGTCGACTTGTGTAAAACCATATTTGTCAACTATAACACCTGTATGGTTATTTACCCACTTACATTTGAACACAGGTATCTCGAAGGCATGGTAATTCAATTCCCAAATTTCTTGTATAACACCATAATAAGAATCCTTGGCAATTCTTATCCTTGTAGAATGATTATTCTTGTCAAACTCTGCCCTTGATGCTATCACTGTAACTCCACTATTCTGCATTGTACTTTTTTCATCTTGATCTTTTGTGTAAAACGTATAGCCGTTAATGTCGTACCCTTGATAAGTTGTTACTCTAACATCCGGACCCCGCCCCAACCTTTCCACAGTTTTATCAACATTTTTTTGGCCAGAAGATCTCATTACCTTAGTTTCAATCCAATCAGCAAACTCTTTGTTATGCTTCTTTTCATACCACATTTCGCTCTTACCCGGGTATGTTGACCGTAATGTTCCCTTGTGTTCGGTAATGTATGGAGCAATACAAGCCATGTGTTTCAGGACCTCAAAATGTGCAAGTTGTAAGTCATCATGGTTTGGGAGGATTGTTTTCATACCAACACCTCCTTTCCCTGCAAGTCTACCCGAGTGACGAGATTGAGGAACACCAATACTTTTGACACCATCCAAATAACCTGTGAATAAACCAGTTATTACATTATAAATTATAATTAATGAAACTTCTATATATTACTATAATATACTACAAATGTTATGAATTCACTACCTGTGCAAAACTCAGCCACCTCTTCAGAAGTATATCCTTCAACAATGCTACCCTCAGGTCGATTATGGTTTCGTACATAACCTTTTAAGAAACCCATATATCTTTCAAAAGGGTACATGTAGCGTAGAAATACAGGGCCACATGTCTGGATTTCTCCTACGATATGGACTACAAGGTGAACCATCACATCAAAAAAAGATGGAGGAAAGTACATCTCAAGTTCACAAAGCGTGGTGATAATTTCTTTTTGCCATTCATTAAGTGACTCGGGCTCAATAACTTTTGAGTGTATCTTGTTAAAAAACAAACAGAGTTTTGTAATTGTATGTCGGAGGTAATCTGGTAACAATCCACGTACTGCAATTGGAATCATATGTGTCATCAAAACATGACAATCATGAGACTTCATACCAATCAATTTTAAGTCTTTCATCGACACCAACTTTTTAATGTTTGCAGAATAGCTGGATGGAACTTTAATATCTTGTAAACATTTACAAAACTTTGTTTTTTCATCTTTTGACATAGTATAGCACGCAGGTGGCAGATAAAATTTTCCTCCGGGTGTCGCGACAGGAGCAAGTTTTTTACGTATTCCCATTTCTTCCATGTCTTTACGGACATTAATCCCATCTTTAGTTTTCCCGGGCATGTTTAACAATAAGCCTATCAAGCTCTCACATACATTTTTCTCTATATGCATTACATCTAGACAATGTCGAACTTGTAAATTCTTCCAGTAAGGCAAATCCCAAAAGATTGACTTTTTTTTCCAAATGGCTTCTTTCTCAACACGATTTCTTTTTCCCAACACAACATTTAGTTTTTCAACTCGTGAAAATGCATTAAATCTTTTCCTCACTGGACGGTCCTCAACAGTTCCGTCGAACTCCTCTTTTTTATTTCGATAATTATGACCTTGGGGAAGGAATCTTCGATGTCCCATGTATACAGTTTTTTTTGCAATTATTTAACCACATCGAACTTGTATCATCTTCACAAACAGGACAAGCTGACTTACCTTTCGTCTTGTATCCTGACAAATTACCGTATGCTGGAAAATCACTTATGGTGCAAAAAATCATGGCCCGCAATTTAAAATATTCTTTCTTATAAGCATCATATACTTCTACTCCTGTATTCCATAGAGTTTTTAAGTCATCAATTAAAGGAGACAAATAAACATCAATGTTATTACCTGGTTGTTTCGGACCTTGAATCAACAAAGACATCATTATGTATTTTCGTTTCATGCATAACCACGGTGGAAGATTGTAGATGCATAGAAGAACTGGCCATGTACTATGACGACTGCTCATGTTTCCAAAAGGGTTGAACCCGTCTGAACTAAGTCCAAACCGTATGTTTCTTATCTCGTTACCAAACTCAGGAAACATATTATCAATATTTCTCCATTGGGGTGAATCCGCTACATGTCTTAATTTTCCATCCTTTACACGGCTATCTGAATGCCAACGCAATAACTTTGCTTCTTTCTCATCTGAAAATAACCGTTTCAGTCTAGGTATAATTGGGAGGTACCACAACAATTTAGCTGGTGGTCCATTTTTTGTCACATCATCATTAACTTCATCTGTTTCAAATTTACGCTTATACCTTGACACACCACAATAAAAACATTTATGATCTTGCTTGAAATCCTTTACGTACAACATACAGTCATTTGGACATGCATGTATTCTTTGAACTTCTAATCCCATCGGACACGTCATTTTTTTTGCTTGGTATAACGAAATTGGTAACTCATTACCTTTCGGAAGAATGTCATGTAAAAGCACTAATAGATCTGTGAAACTTTTATCACTCCATCCGTGTTTTGACTTTAAGTTAAACAACTTCAACACAACATCTACTTTACTAATATCAGAACCGGTATATAATGGTTTTTCTGAATCTTCAATTAGCTGCTTTAACTTTTCTTGATCGATATCATCAACATTAGTCTCTAAATCATTAAGCATTTCACTTAAATTGTCATTAGGGACATTTAAATTGTCACTGGGGACATTTAAATTGTCATTGTCGTGATTGCCTAAACCAATTGACGACGTGCCATGTTCAAAGCGTGATTTCCCATGCATTGACCAACAAGTGTATTTAGGCATAAAACCATCTTTCATCAAATGAAACTCTATATCTTTGACATCATCATATTGTTGGAAATTTTTACAAATCATACAAGGACACCAAATCTTTTGACTTCCAACATTCAATCTATTATCTTCGGCAACTTTAAGAAAACTTTCTATGCCATCCATATATGCTGAGCTAGTACGTGCACTATCGTACATCCATTTTTTACGATCCATCTAAAAATTAAAGTAAATAAATAAATGATATAAATGTGTGTGTGAAAAAAAAATGATAAAAGAAATTAGTTGTATTTCAAGCTATCAATAAACAACGAAAATAAATGGAGTATTAACCATATATATATATAAATAAATGTAATATGATAAGAAATTTATAACCTAAATGGAATTAAATGGTGATTTTTAATGACTTTCAACCTGATTAACTTTTGTGTGGCTCAAACTATAAATAAACTAAATAACTAATACGTAAATACATATAATAAAATAATATTATCAAATTAGAACCTAAATTATGTCAAATATCTTCGGCTAAATTTTCAAGAAACCGAAGCCGGTTACCTTTCTTGGTATTTTTCTAGTCTACATATTTCTAAATGATAAAGATTCAGCTAAATTTTGTTTCTCATCAATGGGAGTGAAAGTTCAAATTTTAACAAATTTAGGAGTAGGGGTGTGAATTTCTGACACGACCCGAAAACACGACACGAACCTAACACGAAATTTGCGGGTTTAGGTTTAGCTAAACGGGTTCGGGTCAGTTTCAGGTTGAACCCGCGAACCCATTTAGCTAAACGGGTCGGGTTCAGGTGAACCCGGTCGGGTTGACGGGTTGACCCGTTTAACCCATTTATATTATATTTTATTTTTTTACAATATATTTTATGTCATAAATTTATTTGGGTGTGTATTTAATGCATTTGTATAATTTAAAAAGTAATTTTATTATAAACATTTGTGTTTTTTTAATAAAATTTTAATCTTAATATATTAATTTGTGAAAAAAATAAAAAAATTGAAAATTCGGCTTGTACGGGTCTTGTTCGGGTTAACCCGCTAATATTCTGGTCGTGTTCGGAGTAAAATGTTCAATATTTACAAACATAGGAAACCCGAGCTTGTCACTTTTCTTTAAAAATTTCCCTTTAAATTTATAAAAAATAACCTTTCACTCTTAAATTTGCAAAAACTAGTCTCTCTCCATTTTATATGAAAGAGAAATTAAAATTACTTGACCCCCAAAATTTTCTAACCTGTATCCACTTAAATGATGATGATTTGTACTTGTTTTTTGGTATTTTTCACGATGGCTCTTTCGGATGCTATAGTTATATACAGTCGATGCTTGATATCTGATGCTATCTATAAATTAGAAAAGTCGATACATAAATAAATGGATTAATCAATAACTATATATAAAAACAAATGTAATCTAATCAAACTTTCCAAACCTTTAATTGACCTGATGATTGATGATGAATGAGAGGAATTCAATGTGATTGTTGAGGAATTGCATATGAAACGATATCAGGTTGAAGATGACCTTTTTTTTTGAGTTGAATGAATAGGAATTAGTTGAGAAAAAGAAGGTATAGATAGTAACTATATAACAATACGTTTGAGATTTATAATAATTTATTTAAAACAAAATCAATTAATACATAACATGACTTTGTATGTACTTATCTCATTGAACTTGGGGCACACTAATTTTAAATTAAAGTATTATTATTTCGTTTTAAACTTGAATTTTTTTCATGTTACATAAAATAAAATAGATACAAAACGTTTCTAAAGGTTGATTGTTTAACATTTAAAATAAAATATTAAATAAAAGTTACTAAACGCTTCTAAAAAGTATTATTGAAAAATTCATTTTGAAACACTACTTATTTGCAGCGGTTTATGAGAAAACGCTTTAAAAAAAATATACAAGCGCTGCAAAAAACAAGCTTTGTAGTAGTGCACCGTGCTCATCCCTACCCCTGAAACTAAAATAAATAAATCATTAAAAGTTAAAGAAAACCAACAAAAAGTTGTGCGATAGCGTTATTGTTCGTACAATCGTACGGTACTCGTGATTAACGATGAAACAACGATACCATGTAGCATTAAAACACTATTCATTAACTTTGTTTATATAGGTAATATATATAGGTAATAGGTAATAGTTAATATAATAGATATAAAAAAAATGTAAAGAGTGGGACTTGAACCCATCCCCTTTGCAAACTAAAACACCACACAAACCACTTTACCAAACATACAAATAGATCATATTAGAGAAACCAAAAGTATATAAACAATAACATCAAAGGATGGAACTCACTATAAAGAAGTCAACAAAGACAACCAACCAATAAGGAAAGTTTACTATTCGTTACTATTCATCATGATGTGACAACTACTATTCATAAACTTGGTTTATTAATATATAGGATAATTAATACCGTCAATAGTTTCCTGTGGAGGCGTTCCACATGATCATGTAGAGGCTATGACTCTATACATTCAAGCCTGCTTTGATAAATTTTCAATCTTATATATTGGTCTCATATGTCAATAGTTTTTAAGACCATAATTTGATTTTATTGTTAACTTGTTGGATTGAGTTGAGTACTTTCTAGCTTAGGTTGAAGGTGATGATGCTTAGCTCATATTATGAGCTCGAGCATGAGTTATGCTGGCTTGACCTCGATCACTCATTACATAGCCAGGATGATAGGTTATGGTTACGTCAAGAGTGTGTGTCAAATGCTTCAAATAGTAACACCAATAATTATATATGTATTGCAGTATCAAAAAAATAAGTAATATCGTAACTATATAGAAACAAAAGGAAAAACAAAGGAAACAATAAGAGGACTCCCACCCCAAACCGTGGATGATGAAACCATAAAATAATTATCCCATTAAAGATTTCGTAAGTAATCTTTATCTGAGATGTTTTTTGAATGGCCAACAAAATCAATATTGTAGAAAACAACTCTAACTAGCACCAAGCTAGCACTTACAACACGAACATGACAACAAATGGAAAACAAAAGAAACAATCAAAGACTGCTATCTACATTGAAAAACTTCCAATCTTCCCAAGAAAGGTCCATGCTTTTCAACCGATTCTTAATCCAATCCACAGATACGATAGGACCTTTGACTTCTCGATCACGTTTGAAACGGAAGGAACTTTAGATTCGAAGATAGCCCAGTTCCGAGTCCTCCATAAACTCCACATGACTATAAACTCATAAAACCGCATTTCGAACGGTTGACAGTAACTATGAATTCTTAGTAATGCCCTTCGGGTTATTGAACACACCATCAACTTTTCAAGCTATAATGAACGATCTTTTCGGCTCAGTCCTCCGACAATATGTTCTGGTATTTTTTGATGATATTTTGGTTTATAACTCTTCTATTACTCAACATTGTGTGCACTTACCACATTTCTTTGAGTTATTACTTCATAACCAATTATATGCGAAAATTTCGAAATGCACTTTTGCAATCATCGAAATCAATTATTTGGGTCGCGTGATTAATTCTAAGGGTGTTCAACCTGACTCAGAGAAACTAAAAGCTATTCAAGCTTGGTCTTCACTGTAGAACTTCACCACTTTACGGGGTTTTCTTAGATTAGCCTGATACTACCGCCGGTTCGTTTCTAAATACGACCAAATCACCACTCCGATGACTGACCTGTTGAAAGCCAAACACTTTCAATGGATACATTTAGCTCAAACTACATTCAACCCTCAAGACAGCAATGACTTCCTTTGCCACACTCACATTACCCGATTTTCATCAACCCTTCGATGTTACAACCGATGCTTCAATGGTTGCAATTGGTGCAGTTCTGTCACAAAATGACCATCATATAGCTTTTTTAGCAAGAAAATATGCCCAAGAATACAATCTGCTTCGGCCTATGTTCATGAACTATATGAAATTACTGAAGCGGTAAAAAATAGCAACAATATCTTATTGGTCAAAAGTTTAACATCTACACTAACCAAAGGAGTCTCAAGCATCTACTAACACAAGTTATTCAAACATCAGAGAAATACTAATTGGCCACCAAATTGTTTGGTTTCGATTTTGAAATTTTTTACAAGCCCGGGAATGAGAATCAAGTAGTTGATGCCTTAACTCGGATCGACCAACCGACTATCCTTGCAATTTCGTCAATTCATACAAAGTGGAAGGATTTGTTGTATTCTTACTATTCGTTACTAGAGGGTAAAGCCGATGTTGATTCAAGTGCAAAACGTCCTTTACAAATGCCCAATTTAAAGTCCATGCAGGGTTTCCATTCGGAGATGCGGTCATTACTTTTGCACGAATATCACGTGTCCGCTTTGGGTTGCCATTCGGGCATTCGGTCCATGATTCAACGACTAACGGGGACATTTCATTAGCAAAATGTTTTCCAAAGACGTGCAACACTTTATCAAGAATTGTTCGATGTGTCAACAAGTCAAATACCCGACTTATAAACCATACGGGTTTTAAAACCTTCACCGATTCTTTCCTAGGTATGGTATGACATCTCCATGGAATTTATCACTCACTGTGACAACCCGTAACTTTGAGAGTCTTTATTGGCACTGTTTCCTTGTCGTGTGTTGTGCTTTGATGTGACTGGCGGGTAAGCTATCTGAAAAACGAACTAAAACGAGCATGTTAATCATAAATGATTTTGAGTGCGAGTGAATGTGTATGTGAGTTTTACTGTATCACGTAATTAGTATTGGGCCGCGATTGTTTTGGGCCACACCTCACACCTTTGTAGCTAGTAGAATACTAACTAGATTGAAACAACATTTACCTTATAAATTTTGATAGCCCAATTGTGTAGGCTTAAGCCCATGATCTCAGCCAAAATGGGGAACCGCCCAAACCTTCACCTTTTAGGTATACGTATTATGTTTTTTTTATTAGATTAAACTCAAACATAAAACCCTATCTCCCCCTTATCCGTGACGGAGTAGCAGACCCCCCCACCATCGAGGCAATCATATATTTTCGAGACATCATCTTAGTTAGTCAAGCCCAGTGATTTGTAAGTCAGTATTCATGTTATTTGATATTGGTTTGATCTTGTTCATATGTGTGTTTTATATGTATACAATGATTATGTATGTGATGCATGCGAAGTAAGATCAGGCAGAAGTGTTTTGGGTAAATGTTTAGGACTTTGATTACTAGTTATTATTATTGAATGATGATTGATTTATAATGCATAATCAAGGCATGTGATAGTATGATTGATGACTCGCGGGTGTGTGTAAACAAACCCATGCGTGTTTTGTGGTTATTAAAACTTGGTATGTAAAATTGTGTGGTATGTGATTCTTGCATGATCTATAGGTGACATGTTAGTGGGAAACTTTGATGAACCACATGCTATAGATAAACTGTTAGGATGTTTAGGAATGCTTTATAGTTTGGACTTATTGAACCAACATGCTAATGACATAGATCTGGTAATGAATAGGATATAGTCTTGTGTTATGTTTAAAATCATGAATATATTGATTATTATGATGATTTGGTACGTGTTAACGATAAGTGGTCATTGTAATCCGGATATATTCATGATGTGTATTAGAGTTACTTAGTGGGGTTCTTGGTTAACGATGTAACAAAGATTAGGGTTGCATGAATGCTGGGAAACGAGTCAGTGATTATTCAAAATTGTTGATATTGAATAAATGAGTATTGTTGCACACTAAGGACATGATTAAAAACTTGTGATAGGCTACATGTTTAAGCCCAGTTAAACATATACACACACCGCACATGGGCCGATCACTATGTGTCATCACACACTTAATTGGGCCATGCGGGTGGGCTGCAAACTGGATTAGTGGACTTGAGATTTAGGGCCGCACACCTTTGTTGGCCTGGAATGAGTTGGGCTGCGCCTGGGTGGCGAATTCATGTTTTGGCTGAACTGATTTTGGGCCGGTTATATTGGTTGGGTTACACACTACCTATTCCACACTGGGACTGGACCTTAAATCATGTGGATCACACACTTATATGACTTATAAATGTTAAATGTGTACATGTAATGAGCTGATATGAGGCCAGACATCTTTCATGTACTAATACAATGTATGTTATGGATTGTGGATTTCATGAACAACTGTTACAACTTGTACGATGATACGTGTATGTTATTTGTGTAATACGTGTTACAACTTGCATAAGTGTTTAAGAAACTGACTGTCATTGGTAACCACATTAGGAATTGGTTGATTATTATGGAACAAGTAACTAGTCATACCGAGCAAACCAAGGTGAGTTCACACTCTTTAAAAGGCATGGGATTCCCGGTGGTTGGGAATGGGGTTAAAGAACTAAAACGGAACCTACATATTCTCCTTGGGTAGGATATGTACCGCCATCCTCCATGGGTAGGATGCCAGTATTAATCCTGCGTATTCTCCTTGGGTAGAATACGTACGTTCGTCCTCCTTGGGTAGGACAACAACCTTAAACTTACTAGACAAAACTCTATCATGAAGTCCCTCATTTTTATATCGACTTAATCGTCGGGCCAATGGCGAGCGGGTCATTAGTTAATAGCGCTATTAGGGTTGACAAGCCTCACACCGTGCCAGTAGGACGGGCGTGTACTAATGGATCTGGGCACTTAGTCAATGATGATAGACATTGACGTAGGGCACAACTTATTTTCGTCAGTTATCGATATGGTAACGGTCTAGTGGTTCACATGGGGAAGCCCCCACTGATTATGGAGATGGTTTGGGAAACAAAGAAACTGGTTAACTATTGGTTTACGAAACAACTTATGGTTTTCAGAACAAACTTTTAAAACTAAACAACCAACTGTGAACTCGCTCAACTTTGTTGTTGATTCGTTGTTACATGCCTTGCAGGCCTTTAGGTGCATATTGTTGGAACTTGCTGTCTGGGATGCTGGAGTGGTCATGGGTTGATATACATGGAAACGCGAGACGAACTTAATGGCTTCCACACACTTGGTTTATGAATTTCTTAATTAATGTTTTATGCTTCCGCTGAACGTTAAATAATGTTTTGTAACACTTCTATCAATAATAAATGAAAGTTTTATTTGGAATAATTGTTATGAGTTCAACATGATTGGTGGCTTGGATCCTGGTACGTCACACGCCTAACAGGGACATTCCCTAGGTGGTATTTTGAGGGTGTGACAGATTGGTATTAGAGCCACTGGTTATAGTGAACTTGGTTTTAAAAAGGGGAAAACATTTTTTTTATAAAACCAGACAATAACCGAACAGTTCTGAAAACGTAAATACTACCATGACACTCAGCTCCAGACTGCAAGGTTCGTCCTTCTTACTTGTTGCATACATTACGTGACTAGTACACATTTGTTTATGACAAAACATACGAACACACACTCGTCACTATAGCATGATGGCATGGATTGCTTGCTTACCTCATGATGCGTTGATAGTATGCCATAGCCCTTGGATTTTTGTTATATTATTACTTTGACGACCTCCGTTTGACATCTGAGTTTGAGGAACCATTTGACATGAGTTAGGAGGAACTGAGATGAGCATGCAAACCGCAATATTATTGTGGGTGCACACATAATAATAATGTGGGGTGCATGCAAGTCTCAGTGAGGCTTAACAAGTGAAAAAGGGGTTACGTTTCGTTATTTGATAAATGTGAAACGTAACAAACTTATAGGGGTCATGGCAGTGATTATACCCTACTCGAACGTGAACTTTTCATTCCTCTCTGGATCCTTTCGAATCTCGATGCTATCGAGTATTAACTGAACACCCATCTGAACGCCTAGCGAACTGTGTGTAATGTTGGGTGCTTGTACGAACATCCCCAAGTTGGATGTTGCAACGACAATGATTGGTCTATATCTTTCTCACCTTTCTTCGTTTGCTGGAGCTTAACGTGTTGACGCCTTAGAATTTTGAAGTGTGATCACTTCTGCAACACTCTCGTAACATACCGTTTATTACTCAGTCAACTTGCAAGAACGATGGACCTCAGCATTTGAACGACCCTAGTTACCAGCAACGAACATCAGCGATTTGACTCCAATCGAATCCTTAACCCCAGCCAGCGACTCATGGGAGTCAACTTTTACGAATTAATCGGGACATAAACGATGACAATCGCCCATGGTATGGAATGTGTAACTGCCCGCACCAGGAGTAGTGCCTTAGGACGTGGCATGAAATGTGAAAGGATGGACCCTAATGGCGAAAGGCCGCAGGACTCCATTTCAAGCAGCGACATTAGAAGCAACAGTCACGATGACATCAAGGTACTTGCAAATCATGACTTTCGGTATGGAAATGATGGTGGCTTCAACAAGGACTGGCCGATGTTAAGTAAGGACGCCAACAACCCATGGAACAATGGCAGTTTTGGGAATCCTAGTAGCAGTAGCAACAACACTGGAAGTGGTACTCGTGGAAGGATATTTAGGATCGGCATGGGCAACGCAAGGATTATAACAACATAGTGGCCTGCATGTTCTTGGTGACTAATCACTTCGTCAATGTTCTGCTTAACCCTGATGCTTCTTGAAAACCGAACCTGTTGTGGAATCCACTAGGGGCAAGTCAAATGAAACCTTATATGTCCGCTGGGATGTAAACTCGATCTTGTGGGACAAGTGTTCGACGTCGGCCTTCTTTTTGCCATCCTAGATAGTTCGATGCAGTAGTTAGTATGGATTGGTTATCCAGATATCGCGCAGTTATACGTGGCGTGAAGGTTAGCATCATATCAGCAATGAAAGCCAGAAAGCGTCTACGGAGGGACTACCCCGCTATGTTGGCAACCGTAACTAATGTTTGGGCTAAGAAAAGAGGATCGAGGATCCACCAATTGTTCGTGATTCCACTCAGCATGCTATGGGAGGAACTATCAGGTTTACTTCCACAACTATTAGACAGACTCTCAGTTTGATCTCACGCCAGAGGCAGCCCTAATTCTTCGTACCTCTTACCGTCTTGCACCAGGAGGGTTGCGAGAGTTGTCAAATCAACAACAGGGACTGTTGGACAGGAGCTTGGTCAAAACTAGTTTTTACTTTGGGGAGCCCCAGTTATATCCAGGAAGAATGGTTGTATCGTTGGATATGTGTACTGATTATCGAGAACTCAACAAGGTGACAGTCAAGAACCGTTCGCTTCGACCATGTAGTAACACCCTGTTAACCAGTTGCGAGGAACGAGCTTCCATTCGAGGATTGGCTAGTGAACTAACTATCATTAGATGGAACTCCAAGAGGAGAATGCTCTTAGAACAGCATATCGAACGCAATGGAGCCATTTCAACTTTGTACATCATGATCATTGAGTTGATCAACACACCAGCAGCTTCAGGGATCGCATGAATCGACCGTATTTGTTGACAAGGTTTTGAATCATGACCAGGAGAAAGGAATACCACGGGTGGCATATGTATCCTATCTCGGCGCTTCTGTGGGAGGAGCCATTGCGTGGGAAGTCTTGTTAAATGTAATTTCGGCGTTCGAGAGGTACCTTTTGGACATATAATCAGCGAAGTGGGAATGCCCTTGGATCTCGCTAAGATCCGTCTTGGTTGGAAACGGATTGACACCAAAGAATCCTTCGAGGATACAGCAATTTCTTGGTCTCGCTTGATGCTATCGCGGATAAATCACAGGATTTTCAAAGGTTGCGCAACTTAAATCTCTCTAGCACAGCAGGGTGCTGTGTTCGTGAAAGATAGAATAGGAGGACGTCTTTTCAGCTTTCGAATCCCAACTTTGCAATGCACCGAGCATCGTCTTTATCAGAGGGTGCGGGTGATTCAGTGGTATATCCTTATGGTTCGAATCAGAGTCCCAGTACACGTCGACGCAACACAAGAGAGTGATGACTTACGTAATAGAGTTACCAGAGGAACTGCACGACACAACCGGGGGTGGAAACCGTGGTCTTTGGATTTACTTGGAGGCATTACTTGGACGGTACCAGATGCTGTAGGTCCGGCTAGGGGAGGATCTAGTCGCCTAATCCTTGTTATCGAACACACCCGGTTGTGCGGAATCCAACCAGAGATGCAAACCGAGATAGAACACGAAAAATACACGACACACAAAGTTCACCGTTTAACACCACTGTATTAATACGACTGAAAGGTTCGGTTACAAGCACAAGGTTTACAAATCTATTCTGCAAACTCTCTCTAACTCTCGTGTGTGTGTGTTTTTGCTCTGAGTGTTCTCTTACATTTCTTATCCACAGACAGGCTATTTATAGCACAGACACTACGAATCAGACTCTCACTTGATGAATCACAGCTTGGCGAATCAGAAGCTTGGCGAATCACAGGATCATTGACGAAATGGAAGGACAATTGACGAAACAGCATCATAGTCGACGAAACTGCTTTGTTTCGTCGACTTTACTTCACTTTCGCCAATAATGGGCTTAGGCCCAATCCAGTTTCGCCAAACAGTCTAAGCAGCCCAAGACTTGTTTCTGTATTGCATGTTTGTTTATCTCAAAGTCCAAGTTCAAGTCTTTTAATCTCTTGGCCCGATATTCTTGATCTTGTACACGACGGAGGAAAGTCGAGTCATAGCCTAGTCTCGTGGCGCGAGTCGCGTCCACAAATAATGTATCAACAAACTCCCCCTTGGACGTTACTCGCGAGATTCGCCTTTCATGTCTTCTAAGTCGGAGGATCTTCAAAGTCTTCACGTCTTGAAAGAAGAAAGTGTATCAACAAACTACCCGTTTCATGTAGGAAGTGTGTTGACAAACTCCCCCTTAACATAAGCTCCCCCTTGAGTTATGCTCGTGAAAGACTTGATCTTTATAGATTGAGATCCTTGTGGTGTTGATGATGGTCAGCGGCAACTCGATCATCTTCATCACTTGAGTGCCTTCACGTCGTGTCTTCATTCCGAAGCTTGTCATCGACCATGTTCTCCTTGCCTTTAGAATCTGCACATGCAAGAAATCTAAACGCGTAATGAGAACAACTGCTTGGAATATAGTTAGTATAAACAAACGACACACGAATGACCATATTTCTATCAAACACCGTCCGACAGTTTGAAAGTTTAATAAATTGGTCAATTTTAGTTTTTAACTTTCAAAAATTGCGAATTTCGACCGTTTATGAAGGTGCAATTGTTTTCCGGCTTACGATCAAGATTTTGGGTAGGATAGACTCGAGTTCCAACATCAGTCAATCAAAAATAAACTAGAAGCAAAATCTTTTTGGATTTTATAAAGTTTAAATTAAAAAACACACCTAAAATCTTTTTGGAATTTTTCATTTTTCAAATGTAAAGACGGAAAGCAATAAATAAATATATACAAAGATACAGAAACTGAAAGAAGTAAACAAATATTTACAGACAGTCTTTTTGCGAGTTTCGAGGGTAAGAGAATCATATCAGTGTACGGTCATGCCAAAACGCTCTTGTTGTTCAATTAGTTAACATTAAGATAAGCATCCTATAACAATTATCGGTATTGTTGTCCACTTAAGCTCAACTTATCAGATGTAATCATGGCGAGGGGATACGTTAAGGTATGATTTATACTTACCGACCGGTGTTCATCCACACACGACACATTCCCGTATCAAGGTATGCACGAGAGTTCATCTTACCGGTGAGTATACCGATTATCATCTGTTTGACCGTATAAAAATGTGAGAAACTCACTTATTTTGATTGAAAACAAGCCCTATGTGATAGAATCACTTATTTATGAGGAACTTGATTTTCATATGCATGAAGGGCACAAGAGCAAGTCCGTGAACAGGTCAGTACTTTCGTACAGCAGAGAGACGAACTTGACTCCCGGATAAATGTGATATATTATCACTTATTTGTTTGGACATGTGATTGTTGATCACTTATTGAGGTCGAATGCAAAATGTACACGTATGTATAGTATCATGGAAGATCTAGACTTCGTCTCCGTTATTTTTACGGTTTGAGATACAACCATGATACCCAGATGATAAGACAGCATAAAGACCGAATATCTCAGAACCTCGGCAATCTCTCAAACGAAATTTCGGTACTAAGACCATATGCCAATGAGTGGTTCCCACCTGGTCTTCAGTCGATTTAAGATTTATATCACCCTGCACACTTTAATATGATTGTGAGCCTACCGATACATCTTATATAGAGCTGCTTAACATTTTTCATTTTGCATTTCAGTTTAAAAAGGTTTAGACAGACCACTGATCTACTATCATTTTCTCTTTTTCTCGCCAGGAAACTCATTTTTGTTTTTCTATTGTTTTTTGGGTTTTGAAATTTTTCACTGTTTTTGAATTTTTCAAATTTTTGGATTTACTCCCCCTAAAATCAACAAACTATGATAAAATTTAAAAACACAAAGGTATTTACAAAAACGATTTCCCGATGTTGGTTAACTCATGTTTTACCTCAATGCCGTTTACCAAAATTAATTTTGAATCAGAAATGATTTATCGAATTTTGGAAAAATGAGTTGGCACGTCGGTAAGCGGTGCGGACCATGACAACATTGACGAGTTTCATAGTGAAACAATCACGTGTGAGGTGATATTCGAGTTCAACGTGTCTGGTCAAAGAGTGCTATTCGAGATAATAATTCACAAAGCAGCTTAAATATCGACAAGTATAGGAGAGATTAGAAATTTAAAACCGTATCCTGCAACTGCTCCGTGCATTGCAAGGAATCTGAGGGCTCTCCCAAACTGGATATCCACCCGGTGTGGACTTCAAAGTCGATTTTTGTAGCTACTAAGAATTCTCTTGACAGCAACAAGATCATAAACCTTTGGGTCCGGCTGGTATTCCACATTGCACCAGCGAAGGTCTTTGACTTTCTCTTTCAGAATTAGTGTGCGGTTGTTCAATCCACGCCAAGGCATCCGCACACCCGGTTGGTTTGTTCAACGAACACATTTTCTTCAATCATACCGCGAAGAAATGTACACTGCACGTCCATCTTGTTAATTTGAACTTCAGACGTGCTGCAGGTGCGTACATTTTGATTTGAATCTACCCTGGGGACCCGATCAAAGCCTTTAACAATCACCTTTTAAAAATGATTTCCATTTTGTCGAAGCTTTCAATCTCTTACAACAGACAATTCTGTTTTCTTTCCTTTTTCTTCTCTCCATCACAGGCAACAACATCTTTATCGCCGTTCTTGTGCATGGACACTCCACTATCAACAATCCGATGACTATCGATAGTTCCTCCTGGAACATCCTGCACACTCACTCAGAGATTAGTTGGAGAGGGGGACCCAAGCCTTAACAGACTTGGGTCGTCCTTCATCATCGAGGATTGTGACTTCGATTTCCTGATGATTCGGAATGGATTGAGCTTCCCCTGAAACAGTTACCGATTTTGGTTTCCAAATCTGTTTTTGTTTTTCATTTTTAATTTCTAACTTAACAGAATTTGTTTGGACAACCTCCGGTTTTAACGCATTTTCAATCACCTTCACATTTTTACGTCGTTGTTTTGTTTCCTGTTCTTTAACAGTTCTTTTATCATGTTTTGGATAAACAGGACGACGTTGTGAGTGACCTTGTTCAGAGGGGGCTCTTTCAACAAAATTTGGTTTGGGCGAGTTTTTGCAGTCTTTAATGATGTGCCCAACCTTCCCACATTTGAAACAAATTCTCCTTTCAACAAACTTAGGAGAACCGGTTCGACTTTCACGTGTTGAACCTGTAGACCCAGAGGTACTTGCTTCACACCCGTTTGTGTGCTGGGTGTAATTGTTTTGGCTGTTACGTTTTAAAATCTTGACTTGTTGAATAAAATCGGTGTTTGATTTATTTTCAAAAGTCTCAATTTTATCAGTACCCCTTGATACTACAAACTTGATATCTTTGTTTTTCTTCTTGAAACGAGCTCCTTTGGTCTCAACCTTTGGTTGTGAACCTTTAGAATTTTGAGCTCGCTGCTGTTGCTGTTTACCCTTAAAAGCGACAGGTTGTTCTTTAGTCGGTAATTTTTGGTTTCCAAATTGTTTCCTCACTTCAGCTTTTGGAATAGGATCACACTGAGTTACTGAAACTCTCGGGATCGATTTTCCCAAAAACTTAGTTGTATTATCTTCAAACACTTTATCAATCAATGATTGATTGACGTTTTTGATTGGAAAATCTTTGTTTGAATAAATTTTATCATCACCGACTAAAGTGTACAGCACGTTATCACTTTTAACAGTAGACACACATTCATTGTCATCTTTGACATCCTTGACCGGATCTATCACTTGCTTGGTAACAGGTTGCACGACAGGAGTAGGAGGATCACAAAGAATATGATTCTCAATTGGAATTTCTACTCCTTTCGTCACATCAAGTGATTCATCCTGGTCATTCACATCTGATTCATCATCTGAAGAATCATAGTCCTCAATGGTTGGAGAACTTTGATTTGAAGCACAAGATGACTTTTCTTTCCGATCAGATGAGCCCTCCGATGAATTGTCCGGTTTGAACCCTAGGCCAGTAGTAACTTCCTCATAATCAAGAGGCACACTGGGTTCATACCGAGGCATATCCTCTTCATCGGGCGACTTGGTATAATCGTGTCTCAAAGGGGGTGGACACTTCCTATAACCAACACCTTTAACGTTTCCCTTTAGTTGCTGAACGTCAATGATGTGATCAAGCACATATCGGGAGTTTGAGTAACTCTCCAATTTGAGCTTGATCGCTTCATGCTCACATTTCGCCACGGCTAGCTCTTTCTTTGTTTCCTCGATGATATTAATGTAGTTATTAATACCAATTTGTTTATTACAAACAGTTTTTGTTAATTCGGAAACACTTTTCTTTTGGGTTTCAATAACTATTTTAAACTCTTTTTCATTGCGAGCTAGGGCCATGTTTGCCTCCTTGCACTTTGACAGTTCAACAACTAAACTCTGATTGTGACTATGAACCGTTTCAGATTCATGTTTCAATTCAGCACATTCATGTTTTAATTCTTCAAAAGTATGTTTAGCATTAGCACATTCATGTTTCAAATCAGCACAATCACTACATATGCTAGGAGTTTCAGAATTTACCTGACTCGAAGAGGCCCTGACATTAGCCATGAAGGCAGTCTGAGAAGAGAAAGATCCATCTTCAGAATAATAATCTCCCGCATTCGAGCTTTCTTCATCTGAACTCCCACTAAAACCCGAGCTATCATCACTTTCAGAAAACTCTTCCTTGTGAACATGCTTGATGTGATTGATAATTTTTGCATAGCATGCAGTTCCACCTCCTTGATTATTATCTCCCAATTGTACAGACCAATCGCATCCTTCATCAGCTTGAACAATCAATGCTTGATTGGTGTTTGAAGGTCCAGACTGGTTCTGGTTCTGATTGTTGTTCACCGCTACTATCCTTCGTTCAGGATTGTCTTGATTTGCATTAGAAGTACTCGTCTGATTTCTGAACGGATTCTGATTGCCTTGCTTGCTTGGTCGGGTGCACTCACGTTTGAAGTGACCCTTTTCGCCACAATTGTAACATGTAACAGCATCTTTATTGAACCCATACTTCGTATCATTTTTGCCTTCCAACGAAGTTCTTCCTGTTCGAGCCATGAAATCCTTTGCCCTTCTAACTGCACTTGCAAACGCCCACTTGATATCCATTAACTCCATTTCATCACGGTCTATCTGCTGATAATCTTCATTGGTCATATTGATGTTTCCAATTTGACCTGCTACCAATCCACAGTATGAACTGAACATTGTGTTGAGAAGTTCCAAATGTTCCTTTGCAACTTCTACACTGACTTTTGAAAGATTGGAAGTATCAACTCTGACAGTGTTGGTGTTTTGGGGTGAAGGATTGTTGGTATAATGCGCTTGTTGTTGTTGTGGTTGGGCTTGAGGTGGAGGTTGAGATACAGATTGTGACATGTAAGCACTTTGATTCCACTGTGGTTGCGATGGAAACGGAGAAGAGTTTGTATTGGATACAAACGCCGTTTGAAGCTTCGGTTGCTGAATGGAACTAGAACTAGCCGAAGGACTAAAACCAGGCAAATACATTTCTGTGTTTTGAAGAGGTGCAGATGCAATCCTTTTAGCTTTCCGAATTTCCTCTTGGTTCTTGTTCTCCAACTTCTGAATGAATTCATAAAGACTGACATTGGCTGCATCCAGAGCGCCCGTATGCTTTAGAAGTTCAATGAATGGACTCCACTTAGGAGGTAGAGCATCAGCAAATCGTGCAATCATTTCCGGATGATTTGTAGCAACACTATAGGAAGTCATTTCACTAATCAAATGATAAAAACGAGTAGTCATATCATTTAGAGTCTCATTCTCCAAGAACTGAAATGATTCAAACTCTTTCTTCAATAAATCATGGCGTATCTTTCTAGTAGCTGCATTTCCTTCTCCTCTCGCTACCAATGCATCCCATAAAGCTTTCGTGGTCTTACAATATGAGAATTGATGAAAGATGTCTCTGTGAAGTGCTTGAGTGAGAATAGCATACGCCTTCTTCTCCAGATCATATGCCTTTTTGTCGGCTTCTTGCATGTTATTGAAAGTTGTCGCGTTTGATCCTGCTTCTTCAAGAGCTTCACTAAATGCAGAGATGAAACACGTCCATAATTCTGTGTTTTGCCCTAGAACGTAGTTATGGAAACGACCCTTCCATGATGGATAGTCGTTCATGTAATTTAACTTTGGAGGGCGATTGTTGCTACCCGTCTCATTCTCACTAAGCAAAATATTTTGAATACTCTGATTTTGATTCGACACCATTGCCCATTGACTTGCACTTATTGACTGTTGTTGTTGAGGTATGGTACGATTCATATATTCGGCCATCGACATCTGTTTTAGATCTGGTAGTGGATCCGTACTCCAATCCCAAGGGCTTGTGCAGCTCATATTTGACGTATGAATGATAACAACCTGATTAAAACACTTGAAACAAACAGTTAAACAACTAGTGCAAACCTTCTGTTTAAAAATTACAACTTTCACGACGAAACAGAATGTTGACGAAACTGAATTTTTGTAAACACTTTTGGCGAAACAAAAGTTTTGGTGAAATTGATTGACGAAACAATATTAGAATATTAAACTGTTTGGCGAAATTGGTCTAAAAGCTTCTTGGGCTTAAATTGACGAAACGATTTCTGGGCCCAACACACTTTCGGTTTTGCAAGGCCCACCACCTTTTTGACGAAAGCAAAGTCCAACCCAGGTCGACAAAATTGAAAGACTGCCTTTGGGCTTCTTGGGTCAACGAAACAAGAGGGTTATTTGGGCTTTTGACGAATCAAAGGCCCCCCAGAAAATGACAAAACAGAAAACTTCAACCACTTGTTTCGTCAAAAGGGTCTTGGCGAAATAGAATTTTGTTGGGCTTCTCCTTTGGGCCTTAACTTGGCGAAACAAGAACTGAAGTCCAAATAAATTGACGAAATAGAATGTGATTCGCCAAAAAGGTCACAGAGGGGTTGGTAAACTGTTTGAAATTGACCTTATCCTTCTGACACAACAGACATGGTACTTGTGCGACTGATCATATCATCTTGTGCGACACAAAGCTTGATTTTCTAACCTCCTGACACAAAGTAACCCCTTTTCAACCTTTACTTTCGGTTCACTCTTCCCAACTTTACCAAACAAATGATGTCAAACAATATTTTAATAGAATCACAAATTCCAACTCAACTTTCGGCTCACCATGTCTCTTGTTCACCAACCATGTAAGGTGTGAAAATACTATTATAATCCAATCACAATTTTCAAAATACAAACAACTTTCACAACACTTGACCAAGATTAAAAAGTGAAAACTTTGAAGAACACTTGAATATGAGATGAACATACGAAGAACAACCTAGAAATTTTGAATTTTCCGGCAAACTTATGAGTTTTCCGATAAGCCGACAACTTTCCGAAACACCGTTTTGCTCCAAACTTCACTAAAAACCTTAACAAACCATTCACAAATCAGTTTTAAGCAAGGTTTTTCTGATGAACTAGCAGCCAAACCCAGAAATTTCGAAGATTATGAGCAGATTTTCCGGAAAATATAAGAACTTCAAACACCCGGAAAACAACCCGAAAACGCTCGGTTTTAACAAGGAGAAGAGCCAAGGCTCTGATACCACTTGTAGGTCCGGCTAGGGGAGGATCTAGTCGCCTAATCCTTGTTATCGAACACACCCGGTTGTGCGGAATCCAACCGGAGATGCAAACCGAGATAGAACACGAAAAATACACGACACACAAAGTTCACCGTTTAACACCACTATATTAATACGACTGAAAGGTTCGGTTACAAGCACAAGGTTTACAAATCTATTCTGCAAACTCTCTCTAACTCTCGTGTGTGTGTGTTTTTGCTCTGAGTGTTCTCTTACATTTCTTATCCACAGACAGGCTATTTATAGCACAGACACTACGAATCAGACTCTCACTTGACGAATCACAGCTTGGCGAATCAGAAGCTTGGCGAATCACAGGATCATTGACGAAATGGAAGGACAATTGACGAAACAGCATCATAGTCGACGAAACTGCTTTGTTTCGTCGACTTTACTTCACTTTCGCCAATAATGGGCTTAGGCCCAATCCAGTTTCGCCAAACAGTCTAAGCAGCCCAAGACTTGTTTCTGTATTGCATGTTTGTTTATCTCAAAGTCCAAGTTCAAGTCTTTTAATCTCTTGGCCCGATATTCTTGATCTTGTACACGACGGTGGAAAGTCGAGTCATAGCCTAGTCTCGTGGCGCGAGTCGCGTCCACAAATAATGTATCAACAGATGCATTATTTAGACCGATCACAAGGGCCTCCCGTGTACCTTGGCTTCGACAGAGCTAAATCAGCTAATGGCATCGCTGGAGGGAACTTTTGGATGATTGCAACTATGAAACCTTTATGTGCGCGAGCTTTGCAGCTCACTATCGACTCTAACTTACCTGATCCGACTCGCTCTGTTCAAACTGGAGAACTGAAGGAGGAGGATTTTCAAGTTGAACCCATGCGGGGCATGGAGAAGCAACCTTGGCAGGTCGGACGATATTCGCTACCTCATGGAACGAGTGTAGATCTTATTATACAGTAACTGTAGGAAATTTATGCTGAGCAAAGCAATGGCCTTGATATTCTAGTCGTCTGGGGTCCTGATGAGAGGCATTAAGATTTATAAAATTGTACTGGTAATCGGGCATGAAGGCCCACCTAGCTAGGTATGGGAACGATGTTTGACTTGTGGGGAAGTCTAGGTGAAGTGTTGGCAACCAGAAACACTTATATGGAAAGCGAAAACAAACTGCCATGGATTTGGTCGCTAGTCTACTTACGACTCGAAACAGAAACAATATCACCTGGATGATCAAGGAAGGGATAAGTTTTCTACACTTTCAGTCATCTACCTGAAAGAAGTGGTTGCTAGGCATGGGATGTGAACCTCCATCATTTCTGATCGTGACTCGCGTTTTATATCTGAATTATGGTAAGCGATGCACAAGTCCTTTGGCTCTCGATTAGATATTAGCACGACGTATCACCCACAGACGAATGGGCAGACTGAACGCACCATCCAAACTCTTGAAGACATGCTTCGAGCATGTGTAATCGACTTTGGTAACGGTTGGGAGCGGCATCTACCTTTAGTGGAGTTTTCGTATAGCAACAGTTACCACACCAGGATCCAGGCTGCTCCGTTCAAGGCATTGTACGGATGGAAGTGCCGATCACCCCTTTGTTAGGCAGAAGTTGGAAACAGCCGAATCACTGGCCCAGAACTCGTCGTAGACACAATAGAGAAGATTACACAGGGAACCACTCGAGTTCTAGGTTGGGAATCGAGTACTACTTAAAGTCTTACCTAGGGAAGGTGTAGTTAGAGACAAACTCAACCCGTGATATGTTGGACCTTTCGAAACCACGAAGAGAATTGGCAAGATGGCCTACAGATTGAATCTACCCGAAGAACTCAGTGGAGTTCACAACGTATTCCATGTGTCGAATCTGAAAAGTGTCTGTCAGATGAAACCTCATAGTTCCTTTTAAGGAGCTCACCATCGATGATCAGTTGTGATTTGTCGAAGAACCAGTGGAAATCTTGGACCAGGCGGTCAAGATTCTCAAACGCATCAGGATACCTATTGTTCTAGTTCGTTGGAACTCCCATCGTCGCCCAGAGTTTTCCTGGGAACGAGAAGACCAAATGAAACACAAATATCCCCAGTTGTTCGAGAACAATGAAACCACTACTGAGGCTGAAGCTACTGCGGAATTTCGGGACGAAATTCCAAACCAACGGGGGGATGATGTGACACCCCAGGAAAACCAGGAAACCACGCAACCTAACTAGCTTCCTCAGTATCTACGTGCTAAATTTTGGGACGAAATTTCTTTCACTTTGGGGATGATGTGACAACCCGTAACTTCGAGAGTCTTTATTGGCACTGTTTCCTTGTCGTGTGTTGTACTTTGATGTGACTGGCGGGTAAGCTATCTGAAAAACGAACTAAAACGAGCATGTTAATCATAAATGATTTTGAGTGCGAGTGAATGTGTATGTGAGTTTTACTGTATCACGTAATTAGTATTGGGCCGCGATTGTTTTGGGCCGCACCTCACACCTTTGTAGCTAGTAGAATACTAACTAGACTGAAACAACATTTACCTTATAATTTTGATAGCCCAATTGTGTGGGCTTAAGCCCATGATCTCGGCCAAAATGGGGAACCGCCCAAACCTTCACCTTATAGGTATACGTATTATGTTTTTTATTAGATTAAACTCAAACATAAAACCCTATCTCCCCCTTGATCCGTGACGGAGTAGCAACCCCCCCCCCCCCCCCCATCGAGGCAATCATATATTTTCGAGACATCATCTTAGTTAGTCGAGCCCACTGATTTGTAAGTCCGTATTCATGTTATTTGATATTGGTTTGATCTTGTTCATATGTGCGTTTTATATATATACAATGATTATGTATGTGATGCATGCGAAGTAAGATCAGGCCGAAGTGTTTTGGGTAAATGTTTAGGACTTTGATTACTAGTTATTATTATTGAATGATGATTGATTTATAATGCATAATCAAGGCATGTAATAGTATGATTGATGACTCGCGGGTGTGTGTAAACAAACCCATGCGAGTTTTGTGGTTATTAAAACTTGGTATGTAAAATTGTGTGGTATGTGATTCTTGCATGATCTATAGTTGACATGTTAGTGGGAAACTTTGATGAACCACATGCTATAGATAAACTGTTAGGATGTTTAGGAATGCTTTATAGTTTGGACTTATTGAACCAACATTCTAATGACATAGATCTGGTAATGAATAGGATATAGTCTTGTGTTATGTTTAAAATAATGAATATATTGATTATTTTGATGATTTGGTACGTGTTAATGATAAGTGGTCATTGTAATCCGGATATATTCATGATGTGTATTAGAGTTACTTAGTGGGGTTCTTGGTTAACGATGTAACAAAGATTAGGGTTGCATGAATGCTAGGAAACGAGTCAGTGATTATTCAAAATTGTTGATATTGAATAAATGAGTATTGTTGCACACTAAGGACATGATTAAACACTTGTGATGGGCTACATGTTTAAGCCCAGTTAAACATATACACACACCGCACATGGGCCGATCACTATGTGTCATCACACACTTAATTGGGCCATGCGGGTGGGCTGCAAACTGGATTAGTGGACTTGAGATTTAGGGCCGCACACCTTTGTGGGCCTGGGATGAGTTGGGCTGCGCCTGGGTGGCGAATTCATGTTTTGGTTGAACTGATTTTGGGCCGGTTATATTGGTTGGGTTGCACACTACCTATTGCACACTTGGACTGGACCTTAAATCATGTGGATCACACACTTATATGACTTATAAATGTTAAACGTGTACATGTAATGAGCTGATATGAGGCCAGACATCTTTCATGTACTAATACAATGTATGTTATGGATTGTGGATTTCATGAACAACTGTTACAACTTTTACGATGATACATGTATGTTATTTGTGTAATACGTGTTACAACTTGCATAAGTGTTTAAGAAACTGACTGTCATTGGTAACCACATTAGGAATTGGTTGATTATTATGGAACAAGTAACTAGTCATACCGAGCAAACCAAGGTGAGTTCACACTCTTTAAAAATGCATGGGATTCCCGGTGGTTGGGAATGGGGTTAAAGAACTAAAACGGAACCTACATATTCTCCTTGGGTAGGATATGTACTGCCATCCTCCATGGGTAGGATGCCAATATTAATCCTGCGTATTCTCCTTGGGTAGAATACGTACGTTCTTCCTCCTTGGGTAGGACCACAACCTTAAACTTACTAGACAAAACTCTATCATGAAGTCCCTCATTTTTATATCGACTTAATCGTCGGGCCAATGGCGAGCGGGTCATTAGTTAATAGCGCTATTAGGGTTGACAAGCCTCACACCGTGCCGGTAGGACGGGCGTGTACTAATGGATCTGGGCACTTAGTCAATGATGATAGACATTGACGTAGGGCACAACTTATTTTCGTCAGTTGTCGATATGGTAACGGTCTAGTGGTTCACATGGGGAAGTCGCCACTGATTATGGATATGGTTTGGGAAACAAAGATACTGGTTAACTCGTGGTTTACGAAACAACTTATTGTTTTAAGAACAAACTTTTAAAACTAAACAATCAACTGTGAACTCGCTCAACTTTGTTGTTGATGCGTTGTTACATGCCTTGCAGGCCTTTAGGTGCATATTGTTGGAACTTGCTGTCTGGGATGCTGGAGTGGTCATGGATCGAGAGACATGGAAACGCGAGATGAACTTAATGGCTTCCACACACTTGGTTTATGAATTTCTTAATTAATGTATTATGCTTCCGCTGAACGTTAAATAATGTTTTGTAACACTTCTATCAATAATAAATGAAAGTTTTATTTGGAATAATTGTTATGAGTTCAACATGATTGGTGGCTTGGATCCTGGTACGTCACACGCCTAACAGGGACATTCCCTAGGTGGTATTTTGAGGGTGTGACACTCACTTACCTCCATCTAATGGAAAACGACAATTTAGGTTGTGGTCGATCGTTTCTCCAAGTTTTCTCATTTCATCGCCTCTGTTTAGTTGGCAACATTGTTTTTGCAAACAAATTATAAGTGACATGGTCTTCCAAAAACCGTTGTAACCGATTGGGATCCGGTAGTTTTGAGTTCTTTTTGGTGCGAAATTTTCAAACAACTAGAAATGAAACTTCATTCTCAACTGCTTATCACCCACAATTCGGCCAGACTGAAGTGGTAAATCGGTGCCTCGAAATCTATCTTTGGGTCTTTGCAAATGATACTCCAAAGACTTGTTTTTAGTACCTTCATTTGCAGAATATTAGTACAACACCTGCTACCATACTTCTATCCAAATGTCTCTTTTTCGAGCTCTTTAAGCTTGATGAGTTCTGGATCACAATCGCTATATATCGGTTGCCTCAATGGATTCTTCTATTGACGGTTTGTTAAGGAACATTAAAATATGAAAGCCATGTTAAAGTTAAATTTTCAGCGCGCACAACAACGAATGGTCGACCAAGCAAACAAAAAAACATGGATAAAGAATTTTTAGTGGCCTCTATGGTTTACTTAAGGCTCCAAGATTACAGGCAACAATCGGTACACAAACGTCACTCCAAAAAGCTTCTGAAACCTTTCTATGGACCCTTTGAAGTCTTAGAGCGTATCGGCAAAGTGGTTTATCGTTTGTGCTTACCCGACACCACCAAAATTCACCCTGTTTTCTATGTGTCACTATTGAAAGAAGCTTTCGGAAACCCGGAACATGTGCTCTTACTAGACATATCTGAGTTGGACAACAACGAAGTCACGAACCAGCGTCAGCTTGAAGACGAGCTTAATTTCAACTGGGGGGGGGGGGGGTAGTTGATAAATACGTAAAAGACCCCGAAGGAAGGGAATCAAGCCCAAGTTCAGCTTCCAATGAGAATAATCTAGCTAGCCCACTAGCAATTACAAAACCCAAGAGAGTGATCAAGAAGCCCAAAAGATTAGAAGAATAGTTTGTTCGTATTATTCCTAGTTTCTTGCATTGTTTACTTAGTCATCTACATCTCTTCCATAACTCCATGATCACATGTCCACCTGCATATCACTTAGGGCTGGCATATCGTGTATACCTGTACACGATAATACACGAACACGATAACACACGATACACGAAATCCTATACACGAACATGACACGACAAGGTTTCGTGTCCAGTTTTCCATACACGAACCAGAAATAGTTTTTAACAGGTGTACACGATAATTACCTGTTAATACCTGTTTACGAATGTTTCAATAACTACATATGTATCTAGTAACCTGTTTAGTGAAACAAAAGTTGGCAAAAGTTCACAATAGGCTTAAATTATGCATAAACGCATAATCTGTAACAAGTTTGAAACAAAATCCATAAATGACAAATCACAAAAGGTTTAAATAATTCATAACATTCATTCAAAACAATGTAAAGTTTATTGGAATAGGAACGGGAAGAGTTAGGGAAATTATAAAGATAACTGATTATCAGGTTTTCAAATCACATGGTCACACTAAATTATATTTTTTATTATATTAAAATTGTTAACATGTATTAACAGGTACTTAACAGGTAAACATGTATTTTACCTGTTTAGACACGAAACTTAACAGGTATTTTCGTGTCTACCTGTTTAGTACATGTTACCTGTTAAGGCCATACACGATACATGTTAACTTCGTATAGGTTCGTGTCATGTATTCGTGTACGTGTCTAGAATTGTCGGCCCTAATATCAGTCACGTTTCCTTGTTATTGCATTTAGTGGCTAGGTTTGTTTAGGTATTTAAAGCTTTGAAGTTGGAATAAAAAAAAAAAAAAAAAAAAAAAAAGAGAAAATTGTCCCAAATCTCGTCCTCATCTCGTGTTCTCGGAGAATCGCCATCTCGAATCGGCCACCCTATTATATATAAACCAATAACCACTTCTCTGAAACCAAATAAGGTGTGGCGAAGTGAACCATACCAATATCAAATGACACATGAGTCGTGGTGCCCAAGTAAAAAATCCATGAATCAACTACACTACACATGTTTGAGAAATCCATTGTGAGCCTGAAGTTCTTGGATCAGACTGTTCTGAGGTTCATCATTCATGATGCGAAGTGACCAAGCCCAAATATGGTACCGGTGGATACTGTAACTTAGAACGGAATTAATTGGGCCACTGCTAAAGTGGGAAATGGGGATTGTGTGGCGCCGAATAAACCGTGGGCTAGATGGGCCTGCTGCAAAGTGGGCGGCCCATAAGACTCTATCCCATAAAACATACGTGTGTCTAAAGAGACCCCCGTGGAGTTATCTTGTTTGATCATTTGAAAATTAGCTTTGAGTTTAGATTTCTTTGCAAAGGCTTCTTAGAAGTACGTTTTTTAATGATTGTTCATAAACGAGTTAACGCTAACCCGCGCGTTGCGGCGGGATGTTGATTATTATTACTCATTTGTACAAATAAACAGTTAAATATATGGACAATTGTTGCTTCCTAAAAAACTATAAATTGAATTTAGCAACCAAACACATAGGCCTTTTCAGAGTGTGGTTTCAATAGCTTATTTCCATGTGAAGACCACATATGTTGGTCGAATGAAACTGGCAAGGACTCTCTTACTAAAGCAATTTGTTTTTTTTTTTTTATTCCTGTGTGGTTCTTAAATTAGTGGTATATGTTATAACATATAGTCATGTACATGAAATACATTATCATATTTTACAACTACATATTGAAGATAGTACAAATCATACTCACAATCTTTTTAAAGCAATTACAATGTATTGATTCGTATTTCTAAGTTCAGGTCAATAAAAAAATATATAATAAAAATGTTAAATTCGTTTACAACCCATTAGATGATAGTCGTTCGGTTTGATCGAATAGTGTACTTGCAAAAGATACCCCAAAAAGTTAACGTGAACTTTTTGCAACAAAACATATTTTTCAAAAATACATATTTGGGGATTAACATGTTCTTGGAACATATTGGGATTAACAATAAGCCTTAAAAATTGGTAACCAAATATGGGATAATTCGACGCCACCGAAATTGTTTACCCCTAATCTGTATTGTTAATACCGTAAATCGTAACGCATTAAATTTAGTGGCCAAACTTGTTTTGCAAATAATCTGTATTGTTAATACCGTAAATCGTAACGCATTAAATTTAGTAGCCAAACTTGTTTTGCAAAGATTCTGATCAAAGTTTAGATTTTCTCGTCAAACATGAATCCCTTTCAATTCAATTGTCAAGAAAATCAAGCATACAATTCGGAACTTGGATCACAACGCAAAGGGTACTGTATGGTACCAAACAAATAAAATCAAGATTTCGAAACCGAGATCATGGTTTCGTGCAAAGCCTGATGTTCGGTATGAAGCAAATACGATGAAGACTTGGAAAATAATTTGAGTCTAGATAATCATATTTGGAAATGACCGAATACTACTCTCGATGAAAAACCCATTCAAATCATTTTTCAATCAAAGCGTGATCCATATATCTTTTACTTTAATACGAAACCTAATGAAGTTTTATGTTAATGCATCAGTCTTTTATTTCTAATTATTTTACTTTAACACTGACCGTTCAAATCATTGTTCCGTTTGTCTTTCAAATCATTGGTTTCCCATTAACTATTGAGCGTCAGCCAATCAAACATTCAACTGACATGAAAAGTTTTGATTTTAAATTATGTTCAATGAATTTAAACGTGTTCATGCTCGTTAGTTTTTTCTTCTTGAATTTATATATGTTCAAGCGATTGAACCTTTTCCATGGTTATAGTTTGTTTGTTTTCTATATCGCAATTAACATGAATCAATCAATTTCAAAGATACCAATAAGAACACTTAAAAATTCAAGTATACAAACATTAATTAATTCAATTCAACAGAACGAATGTGAGTACTTACTTGAAAATGACGGTGGTGAAGATGTTGGACGACGCTATAAATAGCCTTTTTGAGATGGAGGAGATTGGCATTCAATAGGTAATATATTTTATAACGGGTGTGATATATTTAAAAGTAGTTTGAAGGTTTGTGACTCTTTGAGAGGGTGTGATGGATTCAAAATTTGTGACTTTTTTTTGTAAGGGTGTGATTTATTTATAAGTAATTTGAAGGGTTATGACTTTTTAAAGGGGTGTGATCTAATCACAACTTTTTGTATGTATTTAAAAGTAGCTTGAAGGGTTGTGACTCTTTGAAAGGGTGTGATAGATTCAAAAGTTGTGACTTTTTTTTTTTTTTTTTTTTGTAAGGGTGTGATTTATTTATAAGTAATTTGAAGGGTTGTGACTTTTTAAAGGGGTGTGATCTAATCACAACCTTTTGTATGTATGTATAATGAAAGGGTGTGAGTAAAATAAACTAAAGGGTGTGACTTTTAAACAAATGAGACATAACCCAAGTTACTAATTGTATAAGGGTATAATGGGCAGCCAATGTTGTGCCAATTGCCAATTAAGTGAGCAAGAGTGAGGTAAATTTTGACATTGTTACAAGACAGCACAACACGTTCCAAGCCGTCAAGTCGAGGACTCGAGGAGATGGAAATTGAGGTATATCAGGAGTCCTATTGTTTTAAAAAAATAGTCACCATTAGTTGCTTCCACAAGAGGTGATTCTCAACGGAAATGAAACTTGTGATGTTGGTAATGTTTGAAACTTGTTAGTTGATATTCACACGTACCCCCCAAGAGGTCATTTCTACCACGGTACTAATAATTTGTGTAAGGACGGTAGAATTTTTTATTTATTTGCCATGATCAGAGATCTAACTTTATTACTATGAAATCAGAGAAAATAAAAATTTAATAATTCTGTATTAAATTAGTCATTGAATATAAGTAGTATACAAAGTAATCATATGCACTCAGCTCCTCCATGACATGTACATATATATACCTCCAATATTATGAATACAAGCCGGCTACTAGAGAAATGGGACAGACTTGCGGTGAATGAAGTCATCAACCGTGACTTTCACAATAACATACATAACTACAAAAAGAGAAAAAATACATATTTTCTTGAAATCCAATTTTAAAACTAACTCTAGTTGTTGTAGATGATCAACCGATGAAATAGAAACATGTGAACAAAATAACAAATACAGAAACCCCTCGAGAAAAAGCAACACCCTTTGAAGCGTAGAAGTAGTAATACGGGTAGCCAGGGTTAGAGGAGTCACTAGGCGGAATCTGGGTAGTAGGGACAACCACCAGTTTGGGCGGAGGAGGCGATGGTGGCGCGTTGGTGCCCAATGAGATGTAAGATGGTGGTGGGCATGACTTAGCCCGTGGGTGTGGCGGTGGTGTGGATTGTGATGAT
The DNA here is from genome assembly GCA_030545235.1 of Helianthus tuberosus. NCBI lineage: Eukaryota > Viridiplantae > Streptophyta > Magnoliopsida > Asterales > Asteraceae > Helianthus > Helianthus tuberosus. The sequence goes on from CM060363.1 coordinate 136,641,033, forward strand.
GGTGGATAGTAAGATTGTGGTGGTGTTTGATGGTATATAGGAGTTAGATACGGTGGTGGCTCAGAGTCAACGGCCTTTGGAGACGGTGTCGGCTTTGATTCGGAGGATGGTGGCGGCTTCGACACCACCGATGGTGGTGGAGAACATATTACAGGGCAGGTACCACACTCACTAATGCAAAGTAAACTTGCATCTTGTGTGGGTGATGGTGTGACTCCATCAACTATGAAGACCAATATGAAACACAATGCAAGAGTGCTATGAACTTGTTCCATATGCATAAATAGTTGTACGTTGTTGGGGTGGTGTTGTGTTAAGAAACTTGTTCTACTTCACTTGCATTGTGACTTTATAGGCTCACATCGAGTGTGTATGTAATAAAGCTTTCAGTTTTAGATGCTTCTTTTGAAGCTTTTCTGGACAATACTTGATTGATAAATAACTTCTACATCATGCCGGACCCAGAATTTTTTTATTAAGGGTGCGGATGAGGTGTTCAACCATATTTTCAAGGGATGCGGTCGGGTTTTTTTGCATAAAATATACACTGAATTTATTTTTTTAAGGGTGTGGCCTCCCACCCTGGCCAAAGGCTAGGTCCGCCCATGAACATAGGGTCTGTCTCAGCCTTGACTATGGAATCCGATTCATGCATTAGAAATTGTATATTGTAATATTTGATAACCGTAAAAAGCTACACACATTAACAAACATGCACAATCAACTATTACATTTAGATGTCCACTAATAAATCATTACACATTAGATTTTCACTTATCTATCATTACATTCCTCTGCATCACTTCTTTTTACAATTATTATTTAACTAGCAATAAGACCCGCGCGTGTTGCGGCGCGAGAACATCGCAAAAATCGAATGGATTAGTCCAAACGTTGTGTGATGCGTTAACCATACGAAAACACGCGTTTTGACGTATTCGATTGAACTCGATATAACCTATATAAGAATTGTGATTTGATCAAAACGTAAAGTAAATAGAATATATTTGTGATCCGACTCATATATAGATAAGAAACTACAATTTGACTCCACATGGTTCGAAACAAAATTTACGAAACATAAATAAAATACGGACGAATACATATGATATTTGTCCTGACTCACTCCCAAATCGAAAAGTAAACCAATTCAAATTTATAGTACATAAAAATATGCATATAAAAATGTTTTTTTAATGAAACGTATTATATTTGATCTGACTTGTTTTTTAGAAAAAGTTTACGTTGAAATGTAGAGCAAATCGTATTTATACTGACACGTAAATAAAAATATGCACGTAAAAATAGTTTTTTTTTTAAGTCAAGGAAGTATATAGGGGTAAACTCGAAACAAAATATTAGTAAAAAAACTTAATAGGTTAAAAACGTTCATAAAACCGTGCCAAGTGGTACCAATGCCACACCACTGTTAGCAACTCCAACATTGGAAAAGTTCGTAAAAATAAAATAAATAAAAAAGGAAAAGATAACACCAAACGAAAAGCAGACGTAAAATCGTTGAACCACGAACGCCTGTTGCGGTGCGTTAATGCGAAGAATTATACCGAAACGTAAAACGTAGAAAAGAATAACTAAGTTGAACGGGGAAAAATAAACGTGTTACGACGGGCCTGTCAAATGGGAAAAGATATACCAAAAAATGGTGAACCTCACACGCACGTTGCGTCGTGTCTTGCAAAATTTAGAACGAAACGTAAAACGAATAACTTGTGAAAGATGAAAATTATGAGGGGCCAAAGATGAAAATAAAAAGTATTAAGATTAAATTGCAAAAAGATGAAAACAATTGGGTTAAAAATGAAAAATCAATATTTTTTTTGAAAAAACTCTTCATACATGGGATACAACTTCATAAAGCAACATATAGTTGCTAATTTATAGTTTATAATTATAATTTATAATACACAGTGTTTCTTATAACAAATCCTAGTTTTGGTTCGTAGTATTTTATTTTTCTAAAATATATTTAATTGTATTTTATAAAAATAATTGAACATATTTAAAAATAAAGTGGTATAATAAAATTAAGTATTACATAAATTAGAAATTAAATAACAAATGTTACATTGATTTGAAATATCTAAGATTAACCTCTTATATTATATTTATCTCTAATCCTAGCACACATTATGCTACTTTTATCCATGAACTAGTAATAAGACCCGCGCGCGTTGCGGCGCGGGTACATCGCAAACGTCGAACGGATTAGTCCAAGCGTTATGTGATTTGTTAATCATATAATAATGTGCGTTTCGACATATCCGACTGAACTCAATGTAACCTATAGATGAGTTGCAATTGGATTAAAATGTAAAGCAAATCAAGTTTATACTGTTCAATCATAACGTAGTATATGCGACTCGACTAACTTGAATTTATATCATCAAGTTAAAACGTATTATATGTGACCCGATTCATATCTAGGAAACATACAAAATAAAGGCCGAAAGCGTATACCAAATTTACGCCAAAATATAAAAAGCAAAGTTTAAAAGTTGAGGGGTCGGTATAAAACATATATAGGGATGAGCAAATCAGACCCGGTACCGGTACCGAATTTACCGAACCGGGTACTTTTTCGGTACCGACTTTTGACATTTTCGGTACCGGTCCGGTACGGTACCGGTATTTACCGGTTTTTACTCTCAAATACCGGTACCGAACCGTACCGAACCGGGTATATTCGGTACCGGTACCCACTTTTGGGGATTTTCGGTACCGCTTCTTTCGGTACCGGACGGTACCGAGCTCATCCCTAAACATATGTGCCAAAAATGTAAATTACCAAAGTATAGGTAAAAAATGCAAGTTACAAAAGTATAGGTAAAAAATGCAAGTTACAAAAGTAGAGAGGAAAAAAAAGGAAAATTCTGTATGTAAAAAATATGAATTACAAAACTATAAGCTAAAGTGGAAATTTTGAAAGTTAAAAGTGATGGTTTCACTGACTTTGTACTTTAAGTAATATAGAAATTAGTAAAAAGCTAGGGGCTAAAAATAGCAATTGTTAAAGTAGAAGAATAGTAAAGTTAGATAAGGGACTAAAATTGATTGCTCCAAAAGTGGAGGGGTCATAGCAAAGCTGAGGGGCTTCAAATGAAATATTGTAAAAGTTTAGGGGGTAGCAAAGCTGAGGGGCTTGAAATGCAAAATTGTAAAAGTTTAGGGGGTAAGGCAAAGCCTGTGGGGGACTAAAATTGATTACTCCAAAAGTGGAGGGGCCGTAGCAAAGTTAAGGGGCTTGAAATGAAATATTGTAAAAGTTTAGGGGGTAGCAAAGCTGAGGGACTTGAAACGTAAAATTGTAAAAGTGTAGGGGGCATAAGGCAAAGCCGGTGGGTCACCCCCACCGACTTTGTCTTTTAAGACTATAGGTAAATAGGATTTTCTTTTCTTCCAATTTGATGAAAGCCTTCATTTGATATTCGAAAGTTCTATTTTAAAACAATCAAAACATATCAGCTACTATGTTTTACACAAAAAAAAAAAAAAAACTTAGATTTTTAATTTTTCTTAATTTTTGTAATTTTGTGTTTTATAAATATCAATGCTTAGGTTATGTATATTAAAAAAAAACAATTAAACTAACATATTTGTTAGTCGTAAGGAATGATTTTCATTTGAAAAGTACTAATAATAATAAGGAGTTAATTACTGTTTTCGTCCCTAAGGTTTGTCAAAAATAACGGTTTCAGTCCATTAGTTTAAAAATTACGATTTCAGTCCATTAGTTTAATTTTCGTAACCATTTCAGTCCACTAACTTAACTCCATCCATTTATTTTGTTAACTTTGGGTGAAATTACCAAATTACCCCTGCTAACTTAACAAATTGTAATAAAAAATTTCTAAAAAATCTAAAAATAAAAAAAATTCCAAAAAATTCAAAAAAATTCCAAAAAATCTAAAAATCAAAAATTTTTTTTAAAAATCATAAAAATTCTAAAAAATCCAAAAAAAATCTAAAAAATCCAAAATGTTTCATTAAATGTTTCGAACCCGAACCGTTTCGAGCTAAACCGTTTTGACGCGAACCGTTTCGACCCGTACCGTTTCGAGCCGAACCATTTCGACGCGAACCGTTTCGACCCGTACCGTTTCGACGAGAACCGTTTCGACGCGAACCGTTTCGACCCGTACCGTTTCGAGCCGAACCGTTTCGACGCGAACCGTTTCGACCCGTACCGTTTCGACGCGAACCGTTTCGACCCGTACCGTTTCGACGCGAACCGTTTCGAGCCGTACCGTTTCGAACCGTGTCGAAACGGTTTCGCTCGAAACGATTCAGCGTCGAAACGGTTCAGCGTCGAAACGGTACGCGTCGAAACGGTTCGCGTCGAAACGGTTCGGCTCGAAACGGTACGGGTCGAAACGGTTCGCGTCGAAACGGTACGGGTCGAAACGGTACGGCTCGAAACGGTTCGGCTCGAAACGGTTCGGCTCGAAACGGTACGGGTCGAAACGGTACGGGTCGAAACGGTTCGGCTCGAAACGGTACGGGTCGAAACGTTACGCGTCGAAACGGTACGGGTCGAAACGGTACGGGTCGAAACGGTTCGGCTCGAAACGGTACGGGTCGAAACGGTTCGCGGCGAAACGGTTCGCGGCGAAATGGTACGGGCCAAAACGGTTCGCGTCGAAACGGTTCGGCTCGAAACGGTACGGGTCGAAACGGTTCGGGTCGAAACGGTTCGCGTCGAAACGGTACGGGTCGAAACGGTACGGGTCGAAACGGTTCGCGTCGAATCGGTACGGGCCGAAACGGTTCGCGTCGAAACGGTTCGGCTCGAAACGGTACGGGTCGAAACGGTTCGCGTCGAAACGGTCCGCGTCGAAACGGTCCGCGTCGAAACGGTTCGCGTCGAAACATTTTGGATTTTTTAGAATTTTTTTGATTTTTTAAATTTTTTTTGATTTTTAGATTTTTTGGAATTTTTTTGATTTTTTTTAATTTTTTGGAATTTTTTTTATTTTTAGATTTTTTAGAAATTTTTTATTACAATTTGTTAAGTTAGCAGGGGTAATTTGGTAATTTCACCCAAAGTTAACAAAATAAATGGATGGAGTTAAGTTAGTGGACTGAAATGGTTACGAAAATGAAACTAATGGACTGAAATCGCAATTTTTAAACTAATGGACTGAAACCGTTATTTTTTACAAAACTCAGGGACGAAAACAGTAATTAACTCTAATAATAAGTATTTTAAAAGAAAGTGAGCTTACAAAATATTATTTGGATGCTTCTCTCTACACGCACAATTTAGCTTTTGTTGAGTAAGTTGTCGCACTTTATTCTTTCTTCGTTTTGTGCGCAACATATATCCTTTCCTTAAAGACGTCTGTTGTGCATCAAATCCTTTCTGATACTTTTATCTCATCCAAAGAATCTTAATATTCAATGGCACTTGTATGTTAAACATAATACTAATTTACTTAACACGGAGGTTTGAACCAGAAAAAATAGATATTATAAGAATCCACCTTTTAGCTATTAAATACAATTTAAAAAAAAAGGCAAATACCATTAAAAAAAAACCATATACTTTCTAAATTTTCTTATAAAAGTTTTTCAACAAATTTTTCCACGTAAAAAACCAACATGCTTTTTCTTTTGTCTCACAAACGTCCCTTAACATTTTTAGAACGTTAAAGTCCCTACACATGTTAAATTTGAACAAAACAATGAGAACAAAAGTATAAAATTTGGAGCGGTTGGTGTCCATTGGTTTCCTTTATTTGGTTTAAGTATTTTTTATTAAACCAAAAGTCAAACCAAATCGAAAGCAATTTAAGTACTTCAAAATCGAATCACAACCCGCATTCGAATTTGATTTGGTTTTCAGTTTCATGAATACACCAAATTCATATTATTGGGTTTATTCGACTAAATATATAATATGGTTTATTTGGGTTATTTGGTTTATTAGGTTGTAAAATGTCACACCCGGTCATACGCGGAAGCACGAGGTGTGATCATGATTTATTCTCATTGCATACGAATTTGCAAAGATACTATATGAAGCTTGACATCTTGAAGCAAAGTTCCCGCAAAGATTCTACTAATTTCCTGAAATACATGTAAGTTTGAAAAACGTCAACAAAGTTGGTGAATTCATGTAGTTATTATGTAATGAATGAATATTTGTAAAATGTGAGATGTATTTGTATGAAAATCGGTATGTAAACAAAAATGAAATCGTGATCATTAATGTTGTGCAAGGACATTAATATATGTGAAGACATAGGAATCAATCCAAACCTTGACGATTTTTGTGTCGATTACCCTCGACTGGGTCGCAAAAGCACTCTTCCGTGTGGGTCATATAGACCAAGAGTTGGGCTTGTCAAAACCAAATAGATCTACCCCTTTTCCGTTCCCCGATCTAATCATGATTAATGGTGCTTAAGTACTACCATATTCGCACGTGATCTAGTTATTTCATCTCCTAGTCTGGCATAGCTTTTGTACATATATTTCCACCAAAAGTTTTAAGAAAACTAGAAAACGTTTAAAAGAGGGGACATGAACTCACAGATTTACGTCCAGAAGCGTCGTAAATTCACCGGTACTTCTCTTGTTTTGCGACGTAACCTACAAGTGTCCTAAATATGTTAATCACCTAAGCATACGATTACTATGTACAAGTTATTCATCTTATTTATGTATTGGTGGTGTCTTAGGAGTATATGTTTATGAGTTGTTATTATATATTTTAGAAAATATACTTAGTTTTGTATATTTGTTAGTTGTGTTAACGGGACTATGCCATCTCGCAACTTCGTGCCTCGCACGAGTAAGATGTGCATGTCCACAACAAGTGTGGGTCGTGCCCCTAGTAGTCGGGTCTCACTCGTTCTTCGTCTTATTGTCACACCCCGACCACGTAAAACAACAAATCGTGGCGGAAACGTCGGAGAGTGTTGTAACAAAATTATTGTTTCGAAACCATGGATACAAAAAAGTCTCGTTTTATTTATTCATTAACATTGTCTTAGAGTTAAACAAGCAAGTCAAACATAGTCTGTCATCGTTATTAAATCACTAAGGCCTCGTCCAGTCCTAAGTGAGCATGCATCCTACTCGCAATCAATATTAAGCAACATCATCTGAAACATATGTAAAAACAAAGTCAACAAAGAAATGTTGGCGAGTACATAGTTTTTGTGTGAGTGTCAGATTCATGGCTCGTTTACATATTGAAATATCTCGTACAACTTCGTTAATCGATATTAGAAACATTGTTTTGTAAAATGTTTGTCTTGTAAAATGAATAACCAAGTCAAAACAGACTGGTTATAATTTATAAACCTCGATGCCATGAATCTTAACCCAAAACATTTGTTTATGTAAACCAAATCATAAATCATTCTCGTAATAAAACTCGTATGGTTTATATAGTTTCGTAAACATCGTTGTGTGACATCGTTTAACTCGTTCTCGTTATAGAACATAGTTCATTTGTTTAAATCGTTCATAATCATTCAAAAGCGTTCAATCGTTCTCGTTTTAATTGTGAAAACTATTTTTGGTCGTCTCGCTAATAACATTCAAACCTTCGTGACTCGTTCATCGTTCAACTCGTTCAACTCGTATTAACAAACCACCAAAGGGTAAGTTAACAATCATCAGGTTCAGTCGTTACCCACTTAACCCACACATAACCATGGGTGCAGTCTGATAACGGGATTTGTCGGATCCTATGGTACCATAACCTAATACTGGTCAGTTCGGCCAAAATTAATGAATGTCATTCGTTATGTAACTACAACCAACAAGCTCGTTCACATTGTCGAAATCGTTATTATTTTAGTATAAACCATCTTACTTGTTTTGAAACCATCGTTAAAACATCGAAATCGTTTTGATACATATGAATCACCCCAAAACAATCGAAAACAGTAAAAGAGGGGATCTATGTACTCACCTTTGGGTGCGTTTTTATATGTTAACACAATCCCTCAAATTGTTTATTCGTCCTAAATTAAATAAGAATGATTTAATAATCAAAAACCCACAAATACATAAGTTTCTCCGATACTTAGAATTTTCACTTAACTTTGAGATTTCTCGAAAAGTTATTATTTTTTATTATTTTGGTGTATTTGTATATATTTATACTCAAGCGCAATACACATAATCTTGTTAACACTAACACATCATCCTACACATATTGTAAAACACATAGCACATTGTAACACATAAATTTACTCATGAACAACCCATTCTAGTGTATGTCGAAAAACACTTATTTTAGCGATTCAGTGACATTTTTTGGCGTCGGAAGTCACGTATGACTAACCAAACACCAAGTAAACTTAATATAAGTTAAAATACTTATTTTTATATCAAAAATATCAGTTTGGTTACTGATCTAAAACAGTTTTGTAAAAATCCTCCGAAAAGACGATTTTTAACCGTTTTACCGCATAGTTTTGCATCAAACATTACCCGAACCATCCCAAATCGAAACGACTTGAAATTTTAACATAACCCATGTTATTTACTGAATAAAATAATGGTTATACTCATGATAGTGCAGGTCTTACATAAAGCACATAAGTCATGCAAATTTCACATAATTTACCACTTTTTAAGCTATATGTACAACATGCAAAGCTATTAAACCTATGTCAAAGTTTCATGCCATTATAATATACCAAATAATGTCATTTTTAGTGTTTATAACCTGTTCAAAAATATTTTTGTCATACAACCATTTTTTTATCACTTCTTGAGCTTTAAATCAACATGCATTCTCATGTACAAGTGCCAAAAGCACACTATCATAGCATCATCTTTTTCTATGAGTTTAGATGCATCAAATATGTGATATATTCATGTTTATTTGCTGATGTACATGAACATTTAACATATCATACACAAGTCATCCAACACTTGCATTTTAACTATTATTCAAGAACAAGCGACAACCTAAACATGTACTTATCAAAAATAAAGCTCAAAACTCATACACACATGTATATATATGTACGGTGATACAAACCCACATAAACATCACCATTTTTATTTGTATCAAGACCCTTTTTCATTTTAGATCTCAAGTTTGTGAAAATCCCAAGATTCAAGAGAAACTTCAAATCATCAAGAACAACCAAAAATCAAGAATATGATTTAAACATAAATGTTATACCTTCAAGATTCAAGTAGGTTGTGGGATGAGATTTTTATGATAGGAAGCTTGAAATCAGTTGAATGCACCTTGGAAACACCTTTGGATCTTCACACTAACTTGAATTTAGCTTGAAATGGTGTTGAATTCTCAAGAACAAGATTGAAGGTTTGAAGATGGAGAGAGAGGTGGGGTGTACGGTTGGGAGGAGAGAGAGAGTGAGGGATTTGAGTGATCTTGTGAAGATTGATTATGATCTTGGAAGATATATAAGGATATTTGCAAGATATGGAAATGAAGCATGCACAACACTTGTCCAACAAAGATCACATAAAAATATTTAGAGATCTTGCCAATATTATTATAACCGTGAAAATGGAAGGGGGAGGGGGTCCAAGTGTAATTTTGATGGTAAATTAGATAAAAACAGGTGTTTAACTGGATACCGGGTATTTTATCTAGCGTTTAAATCCCGGTTTATGGAGTTCTAAATTATTTTTAGTATTCTATAAAAATAAACTCGCCAAAATATTACTGAGATAAATTTCAGTTGCCGAGACTGGCTGTGTTGTCTGTGTTTCGCAGTATAAACACTGTGTTGCGCTGTAACACGCGGTACGCGCTTACACTTGAAAAATGACGTTTTTAAGCGTTTTAATTTATTTTTCAACACGAACATGATTAAGAATAAAATTTTAATCATAACAGAATATTTTTGGGATTTAAATATTATCCGGGCGGTCACCAACGTTCGTTTCGCAGTTTTGTCGTAATTAGTTCTAAAGTTCGAATAAACATGTTTTCGCCATACCGAATCCTTCGAAACTTATTTCTAAGTTATGTAAAAAGTATTTAAGGTATGTTTGGCTTATTTCACAGTTCCGGAGTGTACGTCGCGTTAAACTGATTGCGTTTACTTACCAGTTTGCCTATAACCTTCCAGAAAGCGTAATAAAGCTTGAAATCAGAATCGAATCAAATTGTAAAATCATCAAACAAATACACATATAATAACACCAAAGCACATCGTTTTATTGATAATTGACATTGTTTTATATTATACATCGATTACAGAACACAGTTGTCACACTTATCATTATTTGTAAAATGTATTTCTATATGTAAGTATATATATTTTTATTCCCAAATAAATATATGTATATATAGAATTTATATACAATATGCGTTAAAAATAATATATTTTAACTTATCTTCGTATACGTATTATTGTATTATTACGTGTATTCTTGTCTTTGTATTCGTTTGACCAAGTCAAAGTAGATTTATACTTTTTATTAAATAATGTTTTCAATATTAATTTAGTATAATATACTTGTAATTTTTACCAAATGTATACTTAGGTAAGTATACATGTATTTAGGTATAAATACCTATGTTTTTTTTTATTTAATGCCAAAAATCATTTCTTATGATTTTTTACTTTCCGGAATTATATTTCTTAAAAATGATAAATTTTTAAGGCATGTTTAATATATTTTTTTTATCACACTTGTTATATATATATAGGGTAAGGTTCATGCGAGAACCACCCTTATTGCGAGAACCGCGATAACCAATGTGAACACAACCTAAAATAGCTAAAAAAACCTAAAAAAAACCTAAAAAAACCTACCCCCCCCAAGCTAAATGCTAAAAACTAAAACCCCCAAAAAACCTAACCCCTCCCCCCCCCCCAAAAAAAAAAAAAAAAAAAAAAACCTAAACCCCCCTCCCCCACCCCCACCCCCACCCCCCAAGCTAAAATGCTAAAAACTAAACCCCCAAAAAACCTAAAAAAATCTAAAAAAAATCTAAATATTTTTATGTTAAAATCGCTACTTTTAGTAGCAAAATTTTTTTTTTTTAATTTTTTAATTTTTTTTGCTTCGAAAAGTAGCGATTTTTTTATAAAAAATATTAAAAAAAATTGTGTGATTTTTAGCTAATTTTAGGCATTTTTGGTTGTGTTCACATTGGTTCTCGCGGTTCTCGCAATAAGAGGTGGTTCCTAACGGATCTTTGTCCTATATATATATATATGTCCATATGTCCATAGCCCAAATGTCCAAGATATTTGTTAAGGAAATATATATAAGTATATATTTTGTATTTTGTCCATACGCCCATTTTGGGCAAGTATAAGTATCTTTACACTTAGTTGTATTTTATGGTTTTTTTGGGTATTTTATATTTGTATTCTTTGTGTGTATTTTGTATTTATTGAACCCTACTTGTATACTAGTACATAATACACATAAACACATAAATTTTTGGGTAACACTAAATATATATAACTTGCCCTAATTATATATATTTATATCCATTTTAATCTTTAAGAGTTTGGAAAAAATTATGGCTAAACACTTTGAACATTTTTCTTGTAAAAATTACATTCTAAGTGTTGCCATAGTTTCCCCTAAAATTAGAGGTTTTTCCATGTTTAAAAACATGTGTTTTTCATCTTCAAAACTCAACAATCATCCATAACAATTTTGCAAGTAAAACTACATAAAATAATCCACACTTTTCATGTAAGTAAACTTGAAAGTTCATAACAACTTGTAGTGTTTTAGATCTACACTTTTAACATGGTGATTACTTGAAACAAGTCTTGTTTGTCATACTCTGTAAACTTGTAAGAACTTATTTTAGAAAAGTTGTTTAGCCAATTTATTTGTGAGTTTATAAACATAAACATATCATTTTAATCATACTTACAAGTTCATATTTCAAGTTTTTCAAGTCTACTAACATGTTCATCATGGAACTTTCAAGATCCATGTGTATACTTGTTAGATCTACACTTCTAACAAGCATGCATGTGGTGGATCTCATCCATATCACAAAAATCACCTACAACTTCATAACAACTTCACATAACACAAAAATTACTTATTTAGTTTAGATTTTGTTATTTCTTCAAGTGTCCATGCTTTAAAGTTTGAGATTCTTGATGGTTTAACTTGTACATCTTTATCATACTACTAATAAACATCAAGATGGAGGTTGAAGAACACTTACAACTAGCTCTAGTAGCTAAGGAAGAAACACAAAATCAAGAAGATGAAGATGAGAACAAGTTGGTGGTTAAAAGCTCCCTTGAGAGGTCCTTGCACTTCCAAGACTTGAACCTTCCTTAGATGATCCTCATACACCCTTGGGAACCCTTGAAATAGCTTGAAGGTGAGCAAAGGGATGGGGTGATTATGGAGGTGGTTTGGCCGAAATGTAGAGGGAAGGAGAAGAAGATGATAAGTTTGAAATGGTGTTGTGAGATTATGAAGATATGGTTGATAATTTAAAGGTCTCATGCATACACACTTTACTTCAATCACCCCTTTAACCATCATACACCTTTCATCAACTTGAGACAACATAGGGGCTTGTGGGGCCCCTATGGTGACCGTCAAATGGGGTTGGGGGTTTATTGACAAGTTTTGATCGTTTAGGGGCTTGTAGGTAATTTGAGGGTATAATTTGGTGTTAAGTGATTCTAGGTGTTTTTATGTGTAACAAAGTGTTATATGGCCAATATTAGTTTTACAACATTAAAACAATGTTAGTAGTCCATATTTGGTGTTTTGGTAGATATTTGTTCGGTGCTTGTTTTGTTGTCGGTTCGCTAAAAGGTTAAGTTATGTAACTTATAAGGTATGATATGTTCTTGTATTTTAATGCTATCCCCTATACTTTTTAAGTTGTTTTTGATGTTAAATATTATTTATGGACTTGGTATAATTTGTCAGATGTTGAATTCTGCGTAGAATTGTCATTTATGGTCCAAAAAGGACACTTTACTTAAATTTTCCGGAAAGTGTTAACAATTATACTTGTTTTCCCACTTGGGATTTGATATATTTTTATGTCCGACCTACTTCTAAGTCCTAAATCTACCATTTAGCTGGGTACTGAGGTGGTGCTGACAAAGCCTATCTAACCGGTGAGTTTACTAATTGTTTTGACGCATTGTTTAAATTGTTTCAAAATGCTACAAATAAAATGTATGATATGCATGATTAAGATGTATAACATGCAAATATGTAACGTTGACATTTAAAACACATAATTACAGAGAATAAATAATTATCTATTGGTACAGAAGTTACAAGATTGTGTTGTTTATCACAACTCCCCTCGTTAAAAAGAATTTTGTCCTGAAATTCAAGTTGAGTTATCCGTTGCAGGATTCTTCTCAAACAGGTTGGGGTATTTGGCCTTGAATTGATCCTCACGTTCCCAAGTATACTCGGGTTCGTGTCGAGAGTTCCAACGGACTTTGACCAACTTGATTCGACTTCTCCTTGTTTTCTAGTAGGTAATATGATTTCAAGCATCTATAACATGATTTTAATATCAATTCCTTTATATCATACAAAAACCCATCTCATAGCAAGTATGATCATATACCTGAATTCATAAATTATTCAAACACCTTCTTATCACTATAATGTATGATGATTCAAAACATATTTATATCATCAATTTCATTATATTATTAAAACCCACTTATCTATGTGTGGTAAATCAGTCAAACACTCAAATCATAGCAACCTATGTAGAATTTTCACTTAGGGTTTTGTTCCTAAGCTAGGATACATCACTAATTCAGCCATAACCTCTACGATTCATACATAAATCGCATCTTGTGATGTTCTTCAAATTTCACAACTTCATCAACATCAAAAATTCGACATACCTTATGATCCCCTAGCTTGGGTGATCGTTAATTCACGTTCATTCATGAATTTGAGCTCCAATTAGCCCTTCAATTTGATGATTTTGGTTGAGTTAGGGTTTTGGCTCCTTGGAGCCTTTCCTGGTCATTCCAGAACACACACCTAGTGTGTGTTTTTGTTTTATTTTTAATTTAATAAATTTAACTTTCAAGTTATCCCACTTTGGTCCCTCTTGTTTGGTTAGATTTTAAGTAGGCTACAATCTACTTATTTCCAACAATATTTTCCTCTTATTAACTAGGTTAAACATTCCTAGTTAACTTAGTTGGTTCGGGGAGGTTATAACCCGTTTTACTTTAAGTCCCGTTAACTCGGGCCTCTTGTAAACTTTTATTTTCCAAAAGCTTTCTTTCACCTTTTATTTAATATTAGGTTTATTTATTTAAATCCTAATATTAACCAGGTTAATTTTTACCACCAACGGTATTTTACCCGCTCTTTAATATTAACGTGGTTTAATTACCAAACCCGTTTTCGGGGTGTTACATACAGGTGGTACCGGTGTTTATTAAATACGCAGCAGAAAACTTTTCATCAGGATCGTAGTTAGGAAATATTTCAGAGTTTGTAAAACACCAAAGTTTATTATTAAACAAACGGGATAAAACCCATATTACAATCAATTGTTTTTATAGGGATAAACCCTAATTGATAAAACACACATTTCTTCTTTTATTCAAGTAATCATAGCCACTTATTTAACCCAGATTTGGGAAGCGTGGTAAGTTAAATCCATGATATATTGAGCCATTTGAGATCTTGAAAAAGATCGTCTCGTTGCCTATAAATTGAAGCTACCGGATGAACTTAGTGGCGTACACGACACATTCAACGTGTCGAACCTCAAAAAGAGTCCAATAAAAGTGACGGTTATCATCCCTGAAAATGAGATACATATCGACGACAAACTCCTATTCACTGAAGAAACAATCGAGGTTAGTATGTAAAATTTGATTTCATTAAGTATTCGGATGAGATGCCTAAGTGAGTTCGATGAACCAATTTGTGGATTTGCATATGTTAATAAGTCAATTGACTTTTTAAAAGTCAAACTAACCAACAATAAGAACGAATAATAATTTGGACATAAAATCCGTAAGGTAAAGTAGTCGTGATTGATAATGACTAATCTAACTGTCTTACGAATTATAAATGATAGTTGACACTTGACAAGCTAGGTGAAAGCTTGAGAAGGAAGCGGGTCAAACGAATCCAGTAAGAAGGATAAAGCGTAATTTGGATGCAATGTAAGTAAAGCTGACACCCTTTTTATTTTATAGAATATCCCCTTATTGTATTGATTACGAATAAGGTAAATAAGTATTTGGAATATGATGTTCCAACGTGTAGTTATACGGAACGAAATAAATGAAAATAATAAGAAACCATGTTTAATAGATAAAAAGTAGTAAAACGGTAATTCGGTCATGCACTGACGAATAAACAACGAGTTTTGAATTAAGTTACCTTATGGTGTGACCCATAATGAGTAAAAGGATAATATGGTAATTTTTACAAGTTAACAAATAAACATTAGTTTTTGGGAAAGACACTCTATGGCGTAAGCCATGATGGGTCCAAAGAATTAAGAAATGAATTCTAAGTAATATGATTGTACGGTGTAAACCCGAACGGGTTACATGGATGAGATGGTAAATAAATACCATATCACAAGGATAAAATGGTCATTTAGACCAAACGGATCAAAATGTGATGATATCACCATTTGACAATATCAACTAATGGTTTTTGTCGAGTCTTGTGCTCACAAGAGTGAATAGCGAATGGATATTTGCATTGCTATTAATTAGCAGTTAATAAAGCAAGGTATTAAAACGGGTCTATACTTTGACCCGAGCCAGGTATGTGTAAATAAGATTATAGCTAAAATGTGCGATTTTGGTCAAACATGTTATTGAAAGTCCTTCATCATTAAGGAAGGGCTAAAGTTGACCAAAACGCCCTTGTATGATAAACTGGGCAAACGAATCCTAAATGTAGTTTGATAATAAGTTTAACGATCGAGTAAATCCTTTGGGTAAGTATAAAAGCGAAAGGTATGAACCTTTTGGGTCAAATGCCTCGAAATGAACTTTTCCATAAAATGACAAACCGAGGGGTAGAACTCGGAATGAAAAGTTGCCACACTAAATCCACCACAAATATAGTTGTGGTGGAAGACAAGTAGATACCTTAGTGTGAAAATAAGGTGCAAGTAAAGGATGAGCGAAATTTAAGTTTAAAATGCTTAAATTCCTTAACGGGTCAAAATAAGTAGGGAAATTGGCCTGTAATAATCCCACCTAGACCTATTGGCCATTAATAATCTCACCTCAGAATTTTCCACCCACCAATCCCACCTTTCATCTATTTTTCCTACAATGGTCCCCCGTTAAAAAAAAATAAAAAAATAAAAAAAAACCATAACAAAGTTAAGCTTTTTTCCAAATTACAAACAGATTTTTTAGGGCTTTTGATTAGAACGACGATACGAGTCCATCGATGTAAAACTTGCCTCGAAGCGGTGCTCTAAATGATGAAAATGACGCTTCAATTCGGGTGTTTAAGTTTCCAATTAACCAAAATCAAGTCATTTGGAGCACTGTTTCGAGGCAAGTTTGTAACACCCCGAAAACGGGTTTGGTAATCAAACCCCGTTAATACTAAAAGACGGGTAAAGTACCGTTAGCGGTAGAAGTAACCCGGTAAATATTAGGATTTAAATAAATAAACCTAATATTTAATAAAACGTGAATGAATACTTTTAAGGAAATAAGTTTATAAAAGGCCCGAGTTAACGGGACTTAAAAAAAATAAAACGGGTTATAATTTCCCCGAACCCACCAAGTAACTAGGAATATCAACCTAGTTAAATATGTGCCTTAAAACAAAGAAGGAAACTTGGGAAATAACCCTTATTATAAAGCTACAAACTAGAGGGGCTAAAAAGGGAAGAATTGAAACTTGATTTATTAAAATTAAACACAACACACACACTAGGTGTGTGTGTGTGCGTGTTCTGGTCGACCAGGAGAAAGCTCAGGAGAGCTCAAACCCTAACTTCAACAAATTGATCAAATTGAAGCCCAAATCAAGAGCCAAATCAATGCATGAACACAAATTCATGATCACCAAGTCAAGGGGATCGTGAGGTATGTTGAATTTCTAACATTTGTGAAGTTGTAAAAATTTGATAATCATCCTAATCGCGAATTAGGCATGAATTAGAGAAGCTATGGCTTGATAAGTGATGTATACTTGCTTAGGAACGAAACCCTAAGTGAAAATCATACCTAACATGCTATGAATTGAATGATTGAATGAATTCCCACACTAGGTTAAGTGGGTATTAGTCATAAGGTGGAATTGATGATATGATTATGATTAGAATCATCATGCATGTTAAGTAATCGGGAAATACTTAAACAAATTTCAATTTTGAGTATTTGATCATAAGTGATAGTGGTAAATTTGATGTTAATCTTGGTAAAAATAACTAGTTATGAACTAGTTTGTAAATGTGTAAAAGTATGCCCACTAGGTGTTTGTTAAAATGCCTAAACGAAGCTAAAATGTTGAAATTCCATGTGAAGTGTGCATTTGGATATGTCGATAGATCAATTGACTGTTAGGAAGTCAAACTAACCAATGATTTAATCGAGTGATAAAGTCGACATAAGACCCGTTAGATGGAGTAGTCATAATTGATAATGACTAATCTAACCATCTTATGAATTATGATGATAGTTTGACGCTTAACGAGTTAGGTGGAAGCTTGATGAGTGAGCGGGTCAAACGAATCAAGTGAGAAGAAAGGCGTATTCGGGATGCGAGGTAAGTTAAAACTTACACCTTTTATTTGATATCTATTGGTTTTATAGATTTTGAATAATCAAAAGTCACATTTTGACTTATGATGTTTCGACCCGACGTGCGAGGTTCGAAACAAAAGACAATAATGATAAACCATGTTGAATGGTTAAAAAGAGCTAATAAGGTCATTTAGTCATGTAATGACTAATAAATAACGAGTTTTGAGTGATTTACCTTATAAGGTAAATCAATACAATTAATAAGGGTAAAACGGAAATGTAGTCACTCGTTGACGATAACCGTTAGTTTCGAAGGACACTTTATGGCGTAAGATATAAAGGGGTCAAAATAATCAAGAAATAAATTTAGAAGTAAATTGACCGTATGGTGTAAACCGGTACAAGTTATGTAGACGAGATGATAATAAATCCATCTCGCAAAAGTAAATGGTCATATAGACCAAACGGGTCAAAAGGTGAAAATATCACCCTTTGACAATATCGGCTAATGTTTTGTCGAGTTGCATGATTACAGGAATAAATATCGATTGAATGTTGTCATCGCTATTACTTAGCGGCTACTAAGGCAAGGTATCAAAACGGGTCAATATGTTGATTCGAGCCAGGTATGTATAATTGGTCAAATCATCATTAGAACTTGAAGTTCAATGAGGGCTAAACAAGTTAAAATGGACATTGGGTTATCTTTTAAGTAAACCGAATGATTTAAGTTATTGTCATTGTGTTTTAAAAAAACATGATGGCTATTTAAACAAGATCCTAGTTTAAAAAGTGGAATTTTGGTCAATTACGACATGAAAAGTCCTTTGTTGTAAAGAAAGGGTTTAAGATGACCAAAACGCCCTCGTAAGCAAAATCGAGTAAATGAACCTTAAGAGTCGTTTAAAAACAAGTTATATGATCAAGCAAATACTTTGAATAAATATAAAGAATGAAAAGGGTAAATCTTGGGTCAAATGACTCAATATGGGTCTTTGTCGTAAAATGATAGTCCGAGGGATGAAACTCGGAATATATGTATCTCCATATTAAATCCACCACAAATATAGTTGTGGTGGTAGACTACTTGGTAAGAAATGTGAAAATATAAAGTTAGATACAAATGAAAGCGATTTTAGGCTCGAAAGTGCTTAAATACCCTTAACGGGTCAAAATAAGCATACGAGCGAAAACGGGTTTAAATTGTGTAATAAACCTATGATTAGAACCTAATATGGGAGGTAACATTAATTTGAAGAAGTGTATGTGATATAGGAATCAAACAAATACGTTTGTTTGATAAAATGCAAAAACGGGTTAAAATTCGGTAAAAAGGTAACGAGTCAAAGGCTTAGAAGTCTCAAAATTTCTTATGTTGGATGTAGGATTTTAACTCCATAAGATGGAGGATTAAATTACGGACGCGTAGGAAAAAGAATCGGGTAAAACGGATCAATAACGAAGAAGTTATGGCCGTTTCCGTAAAAACTGGCATAGCTGAACTGAGCTGCAGCCTGCTGGAAACTGGTCTCCCCCGCGTGGCGCGAGGGAGCAACGTGGCGCCGTCGCGTGGCGCGACGGAGCCCTGTTTTGGCGAAATTTTTTTTATTTTAATCAGTTTCGCTTCCCGGACTCGTTTAAATACGTTCTAAGTTACGTATGACTAATCCAACTCATGTTTTATGAGTTTCGGGTATTATTTTAGCACCGGCGGACGATCAAGCACAACGAAGAACCGAACACGATCAAGAAATAAGCTTCCGCACTATGTATCGTTGTTTTGTTAAATGACGAACTCAAACATGTTATTTTGTATAGTTTTAATTCTGTAAATAAAGTTTAATGAAACCCGTATTTTCAATGTATTGAAATTCTAATTACCCGTTTATTTTCGTAAATTATACGAAAATCGTTAAATAATAATAGGGGTGTTACAAGTTGGTAATCAGAGCTCAAGGTTGTTGACAAATGTGTTCGGTTCGAGGCTTGATCGCAAATCCGGTAAGTACATGTATGTTAATAGTTTAGCATGCTAAGGTATTGTAAACAACACATAGGGCTATCGTGTGATACACGTTACCCCAATTAAAATGATTGATATAGTTGACGAAAATACGCGCGTTGACGCGTATAGTAGAAAAAGCCTAGTATTATAATACGGGCGATTATTGAAGTTGACGTTACTCACTTTTGTGAATGTTTTAATTGAAGGACACTCGCGTTTGAAGACGACGAGAGTCAAACGAATTATGGATATGATGATGGAACGGTCCGAAGTATGACAAGAGGAGCATGCTGACCGAGGACTAAATCACGTAACGACCGCGAACAAGGTTAATGGCAAGGAACGCCCGTCGGGGCAAACATTACCAGGTGCACATTTTAAATAACCGCACAAATAGTAATATGCAACAAATAAGTAGAAATTGAAAGTTGCATATGTAGATTAAAAACTTGGAAAAACCCGAATAGAAAATGTATTCAGGATATTGTTTCCAAGAGAAACAAATAGAGGCGTTACTTACATAGGGCGTGATGTGAAAACTGTAAAAAGGTCATGTGTGTCATGTGTTAATCGCTTACTCTGGCCAAGTAAGTAGTGGCATATGATACCATGAACTTCTTATGGCGGACACGTTTACATCCGATGTAGTAAGGGCGGGGTGAATGGGACTAACTTAAAAGTACCCAAATGAATCAAATGAGCAACCTATTTGATAATAATGTAAACGCACAGCCGGGTGACGGAAGCGTATTACATTAGGATGATGAGCCCGAGTGAAGGGACAAAGATTAATGTAAAAGGTTTAAGGTATGCAATTGGGAGGGGTGTGCTTACACTCGAACCCGGAGAATGCAAATATGACTCTTAACGGGCCGATTTTGTAAAACACCAAATTTGAGAACAAAGTAGGAATATAAAAGCGAAACGAAGTCATAATGCATACCGTAAGGGTTGCAATAATAACGACTTCGGTAAAACACCCGGTTGGTGGGTAAGGATTTAAACGCATGCATAGACTGAGAAACAGGAACCCGAAATAGAAAGTCAAAAGACTCGGAACATGAGTCATGACTAAAAGATGACAAGAATTTTCGCAAACATAAATTTTGATAAAAAAATTACGTTCGACTAGTTAAAAGTCGAACGGGTCGAACAAAGAATGAAATTTGACGTTCACCAGTGATGAAATTTCACACGAATAAGTCAAACGAATTAAATAAATGATGACGCTTGCTAATGTAAGTAGGCGCGGACTGAATAAGTAAAAGTGTGAGATGTTAACTAACCTATGTAAAGGGTTATGGGCGTTAAGAACGTAAAGATAAAAGAACCCGGGTAATGGGTTGTATAGAAGTATAAGTATGAACCGGGAAATGGTAAGCGTAGAACAAACTGAAGCGTAAATAACATCAGAAGTCATAAAGTCGGAGGATTAGTCCGGACGTAAACAAATGAAGCCTTAGACTACGGTCAAGGTCAATTGAAGTTCAAGAGCGAAAATAAACGATTCCAAACATAATAAGAGATGCCTTGAAGCTATATATGTATATATACATTTGAATATAGACAAGAATAAAAGATGATCTACGGTGCTCTAAATGATGAAAACGACGCTTCAATTCGGGTGTTTAAGTTTCCAATTAACCAAAATCAAGTCATTTGGAGCACTGTTTCGAGGCAAGTTTGTAACACCCCGAAAACGGGTTTGGTAATCAAACCCCGTTAATACTAAAAGACGGGTAAAGTACCGTTAGCGGTAGAAGTAACCCGGTAAATATTAGGATTTAAATAAATAAACCTAATATTTAATAAAACGTGAATGAATACTTTTAAGGAAATAAGTTTATAAAAGGCCCGAGTTAACGGGACTTAAAAAAATAAAACGGGTTATAAATTCCCCGAACCCACCAAGTAACTAGGAATATCAACCTAGTTAAATATGTGCCTTAAAACAAAGAAGGAAACTTGGGAAATAACCCTTATTATAAAGCTACAAACTAGAGGGGCTAAAAAGGGAAGAATTGAAACTTGATTTATTAAAATTAAACACAACACACACACTAGGTGTGTGTGTGCGTGTTCTGGTCGACCAGGAGAAAGCTCAGGAGAGCTCAAACCCTAACTTCAACAAATTGATCAAATTGAAGCCCAAATCAAGAGCCAAATCAATGCATGAACACAAATTCATGATCACCAAGTCAAGGGGATCGTGAGGTATGTTGAATTTCTAACATTTGTGAAGTTGTAAAAATTTGATAATCATCCTAATCGCGAATTAGGCATGAATTAGAGAAGCTATGGCTTGATAAGTGATGTATACTTGCTTAGGAACGAAACCCTAAGTGAAAATCATACCTAACATGCTATGAATTGAATGATTGAATGAATTCCCACACTAGGTTAAGTGGGTATTAGTCATAAGGTGGAATTGATGATATGATTATGATTAGAATCATCATGCATGTTAAGTAATCGGGAAATACTTAAACAAATTTCAATTTTGAGTATTTGATCATAAGTGATAGTGGTAAATTTGATGTTAATCTTGGTAAAAATAACTAGTTATGAACTAGTTTGTAAATGTGTAAAAGTATGCCCACTAGGTGTTTGTTAAAATGCCTAAACGAAGCTAAAATGTTGAAATTCCATGTGAAGTGTGCATTTGGATATGTCGATAGATCAATTGACTGTTAGGAAGTCAAACTAACCAATGATTTAATCGAGTGATAAAGTCGACATAAGACCCGTTAGATGGAGTAGTCATAATTGATAATGACTAATCTAACCATCTTATGAATTATGATGATAGTTTGACGCTTAACGAGTTAGGTGGAAGCTTGATGAGTGAGCGGGTCAAACGAATCAAGTGAGAAGAAAGGCGTATTCGGGATGCGAGGTAAGTTAAAACTTACACCTTTTATTTGATATCTATTGGTTTTATAGATTTTGAATAATCAAAAGTCACATTTTGACTTATGATGTTTCGACCCGACGTGCGAGGTTCGAAACAAAAGACAATAATGATAAACCATGTTGAATGGTTAAAAAGAGCTAATAAGGTCATTTAGTCATGTAATGACTAATAAATAACGAGTTTTGAGTGATTTACCTTATAAGGTAAATCAATACAATTAATAAGGGTAAAACGGAAATGTAGTCACTCGTTGACGATAACCGTTAGTTTCGAAGGACACTTTATGGCGTAAGATATAAAGGGGTCAAAATAATCAAGAAATAAATTTAGAAGTAAATTGACCGTATGGTGTAAACCGGTACAAGTTATGTAGACGAGATGATAATAAATCCATCTCGCAAAAGTAAATGGTTATATAGACCAAACGGGTCAAAAGGTGAAAATATCACCCTTTGACAATATCGGCTAATGTTTTGTCGAGTTGCATGATTACAGGAATAAATATCGATTGAATGTTGTCATCGCTATTACTTAGCGGCTACTAAGGCAAGGTATCAAAACGGGTCAATATGTTGATTCGAGCCAGGTATGTATAATTGGTCAAATCATCATTAGAACTTGAAGTTCAATGAGGGCTAAACAAGTTAAAATGGACATTGGGTTATCTTTTAAGTAAACCGAATGATTTAAGTTATTGTCATTGTGTTTTAAAAAAACATGATGGCTATTTAAACAAGATCCTAGTTTAAAAAGTGGAATTTTGGTCAATTACGACATGAAAAGTCCTTTGTTGTAAAGAAAGGGTTTAAGATGACCAAAACGCCCTCGTAAGCAAAATCGAGTAAATGAACCTTAAGAGTCGTTTAAAAACAAGTTATATGATCAAGCAAATACTTTGAATAAGTATAAAGAATGAAAAGGGTAAATCTTGGGTCAAATGACTCAATATGGGTCTTTGCCGTAAAATGATAGTCCAAGGGATGAAACTCGGAATATATGTATCTCCATATTAAATCCACCACAAATATAGTTGTGGTGGAAGACTACTTGGTAAGAAATGTGAAAATATAAAGTTAGATACAAATGAAAGCGATTTTAGGCTCGAAAGTGCTTAAATACCCTTAACGGGTCAAAATAAGCATACGAGCGAAAACGGGTTTAAATTGTGTAATAAACCTATGATTAGAACCTAATATGGGAGGTAACATTAATTTGAAGAAGTGTATGTGATATAGGAATCAAACAAATACGTTTGTTTGATAAAATGCATAAACGGGTTAAAATTCGGTAAAAAGGTAACGAGTCAAAGGCTTAGAAGTCTCAAAATTTCTTATGTTGGATGTAGGATTTTAACTCCATAAGATGGAGGATTAAATTACGGACGCGTAGGAAAAAGAATCGGGTAAAACGGATCAATAACGAAGAAGTTATGGCCGTTTCCGTAAAAACTGGCATAGCTGAACTGAGCTGTAGCCTGCTGGAAATTGGTCTCCCCCGCGTGGCGCGAGGGAGCAACGTGGCGCCGTCGCGTGGCGCGACGGAGCCCTGTTTTGGCGAAATTTTTTTTATTTTAATCAGTTTCGCTTCCCGGACTCGTTTAAATACGTTCTAAGTTACGTATGACTAATCCAACTCATGTTTTATGAGTTTCAGGTATTATTTTAGCACCGGCGGACGATCAAGCACAACGAAGAACCGAACACGATCAAGAAATAAGCTTCCGCACTATGTATCGTTGTTTTGTTAAATGACGAACTCAAACATGTTATTTTGTATAGTTTTAATTCTGTAAATAAAGTTTAATGAAACCCGTATTTTCAATGTATTGAAATTCTAATTACCCGTTTATTTTCGTAAATTATACGAAAATCGTTAAATAATAATAGGGGTGTTACAAGTTGGTAATCAGAGCTCAAGGTTGTTGACAAATGTGTTCGGTTCGAGGCTTGATCGCAAATCCGGTAAGTACATGTATGTTAATAGTTTAGCATGCTAAGGTGTTGTAAACAACACATAGGGCTATCGTGTGATACACGTTACCCCAATTAAAATGATTGATATAGTTGACGAAAATACGCACGTTGACGCGTATAGTAGAAAAAGCCTAGTATTATAATACGGGCGATTATTGAAGTTGACGTTACTCACTTTTGTGAATGTTTTAATTGAAGGACACTCGCGTTTGAAGACGACGAGAGTCAAACGAATTATGGATATGATGATGGAACGGTCCGAAGTATGACAAGAGGAGCATGCTCACCGAGGACTAAATCACGTAACGACCGCGAACAAGGTTAATGGCAAGGAACGCCCGTCGGGGCAAACATTACCAGGTGCACATTTTAAATAACCGCACAAATAGTAATATGCACCAAATAAGTAGAAATTGAAAGTTGCATATGTAGATTAAAAACTTGGAAAAACCCGAATAGAAAATGTATTCAGGATATTGTTTCCAAGAGAAACAAATAGAGGCGTTACTTACATAGGGCGTGATGTGAAAACTATAAAAAGGTCATGTGTGTCATGTGTTAATCGCTTACTCTGGCCAAGTAAGTAGTGGCATATGATACCATGAACTTCTTATGGCGGACACGTTTACATCCGATGTAGTAAGGGCGGGGTGAATGGGACTAACTTAAAAGTACCCAAATGAATCAAATGAGCAACATATTTGATAATAATGTAAACGCACAGCCGGGTGACGGAAGCGTATTACATTAGGATGATGAGCCCGAGTGAAGGGACAAAGATTAATGTAAAAGGATTAAGGTATGCAATTGGGAGGGGTGTGCTTACACTCGAACCCGGAGAATGCAAATATGACTCTTAACGGGCCGATTTTGTAAAACACCAAATTTGAGAACAAAGTAGGAATATAAAAGCGAAACGAAGTCATAATGCATACCGTAAGGGTTGCAATAATAACGACTTCGGTAAAACACCCGGTTGGTGGGTAAGGATTTAAACGCATGCGTAGACTGAGAAACAGGAACCCAAAATAGAAAGTCAAAAGACTCGGAATATGAGTCATGACTAAAAGATGACAAGAATTTTCGCAAACATAAATTTTGATAAAAAAATTACGTTCGACTAGTTAAAAGTCGAACGGGTCGAACAAAGAATGAAATTTGACGTTCACCAGTGATGAAATTTCACACGAACAAGTCAAACGAATTAAATAAATGATGACGCTTGCTAATGTAAGTAGGCGCGGACTGAATAAGTAAAAGTGTGAGATGTTAACTAACCTATGTAAAGGGTTATGGGCGTTAAGAACGTAAAGATAAAAGAACCCGGGTAATGGGTTGTATAGAAGTATAAGTATGAACCGGGAAATGGTAAGCGTAGAACAAACTGACGCGTAAATAACATCAGAAGTCATAAAGTCGGAGGATTAGTTCGGAAGTAAACAAATGAAGCCTTAGACTACGGTCAAGGTCAATTGAAGTTCAAGAGCGAAAATAAACGATTCCAAACATAATAAGAGATGCCTTGAAGCTATATATGTATATATACATTTGAATATAGACAAGAAGAAAAGATGATCTACGGGATCATCATAACCTACGGGATTAAACACAGTGTTAAGGTCTACGGGACCAAAAAGACCCTTGGGTCATAAAGAGAAGGAAACGAGTTGTTAATGTCTCACCTTAAAAAGGTGAAAAATTTTAAGAAATAGCCTATGAGGCTAAGTGAAAGAACCTACGGGTCAATAGTGTAAAGCAAGGGAACTAGTTATGATTCCCCGCGTAAAATGAGAACGGAAAAGAATAAATTATGGGTTGTCAATTTCCTTAATATGAGTAATTGACATAGTTAAAAGGAAAAATGTTAAACTAAAATTCAGTTTTAGTAAGAAACAACGTTTTAACAAATATGAATACTATAAGACGAATTTGGAAATAACAAATATCAAAGAGTATGGGTCTTAACATCGATAGGTGCAAGACGATATATTCGAAAAAGTGATATTTTCAAAAATGAAAGGTTGATATAAATTAAACATGATGTGACACGATCACAGTCAAGAAATGCAATGTGAAGTGGAATCACATTATCACCAAGCGAGCGGTAAAAAGCAACTGGACTAATAAGTCTAGTTAGTGAGACCGGTTAAGGTCATTTAAGTAAGTTGGTTGCTTGTAAGCGGTGGATTCGGTATAACTGAACCGAATAAATGAATTTGAAAACAAAAGAAATTGTTGCTAAAAGTGAAAGATTTCACTAAAGACCTTTAAACGGGTCAAAGTAACGGATTCATAAGGAAATTCGATAGTATATAAAAGCGATGGATATCGCTAAGTTAACTAAACTAGTGGAAATAACGAGATTACGTTATTTCGAAGTTACACTATGTCGTATGAGATATGTAGACAATTAGTAACCAAAAAGATGTTACCGTACTTTTCGGGTAATACTAACGATTGGTTAAAAAGTATAAGTAATGTTTAAAATATTTCTCGGATTGAATACATTGAGTTTAAACTCAATGAATTATGTAAGAAAAGGTTTCGAGGACGAAACCTCTTTAAGGAGGGTAGACTTGTAACACCCCGAAAACGGGTTTGGTAATTAAACCCCGTTAATACTAAAAGACGGGTAAAGTACCGTTAGCGGTAGAAGTAACCCGGTAAATATTAGGATTTAAATAAATAAACCTAATATTTAATAAAACGTGAATGAATACTTTTAAGGAAATAAGTTTATAAAAGGCCCGAGTTAACGGGACTTAAAAAAAAATAAAACGGGTTATAATTTCCCCGAACCCACCAAGTAACTAGGAATATCAACGTAGTTAAATATGTGCCTTAAAACAAAGAAGGAAACTTGGGAAATAACCCTTATTATAAAGATACAAACTAAAGGGGCTAAAAAGGGAAGAATTGAAACTTGATTTATTAAAATTAAACACAACACACACACTAGGTGTGTGTGTGTGCGTGTTCTGGTCGACCAGGAGAAAGCTCAGGAGAGCTCAAACCCTAACTTCAACAAATTGATCAAATTGAAGCCCAAATCAAGAGCCAAATCAATGCATGGACACAAATTCGTGATCACCAAGTCAAGGGGATCGTGAGGTATCTTGAATTTCTAACATTTGTGAAGTTGTAAAAATTTGATAATCATCCTAATCGCGAATTAGGCATGAATTAGAGAAGCTATGGCTTGATAAGTGATGTATACTTTCTTAGGAACGAAACCCTAAGTGAAAATCATACCTAACATGCTATGAATTGAATGATTGAATGAATTCCCACACTAGGTTAAGTGGGTATTAGTCATAAGGTGGAATTGATGATATGATTATGATTAGAATCATCATGCATGTTAAGTAATCGGGAAATACTTAAACAAATTTCAATTTTGAGTATTTGATCATAAGTGATAGTGGTAAATTTGATGTTAATCTTGGTAAAAATAACTAGTTATGAACTAGTTTGTAAATGTGTAAAAGTATGCCCACTAGGTGTTTGTTAAAATGCCTAAACGAAGCTAAAATGTTGAAATTCCATGTGAAGTGTGCATTTGGATATGTCGATAGATCAATTGACTGTTAGGAAGTCAAACTAACCAAAGATATAAAGGGGTTAAAATAATCAAGAAATAAATTTATAAGTAAATTGACCGTATGGTGTAAACCGGTACAAGTTATGTAGACGAGATGATAATAAATCCATCTCGCAAAAGTAAATGGTCATATAGACCAAACGGGTCAAAAGGTGAAAATATCACCCTTTGACAATATCGGCTAATGTTTTGTCGAGTTGCATGATTACAGGAATAAATATCGATTGAATGTTGTCATCGCTATTACTTAGCGGCTACTAAGGCAAGGTATCAAAACGGGTCAATATGTTGATTCGAGCCAGGTATGTATAATTGGTCAAATCATCATTAGAACTTGAAGTTCAATGAGGGCTAAACAAGTTAAAATGGACATTGGGTTATCTTTTAAGTAAACCGAATGATTTAAGTTATTGTCATTGTGTTTTAAAAAAACATGATGGCTATTCAAACAAGATCCTAGTTTAAAAAGTGGAATTTTGGTCAATTACGACATGAAAAGTCCTTTGTTGTAAAGAAAGGGTTTAAGATGACCAAAACGCCCTCGTAAGCAAAATCGAGTAAATGAACCTTAAGAGTCGTTTAAAAACAAGTTATATGATCAAGCAAATACTTTGAATAAGTATAAAGAATGAAAAAGGTAAATCTTGGGTCAAATGACTCAATATGGGTCTTTGCCGTAAAATGATAGTCCGAGGGATAAAACTCGGAATATATGTATCTCCATATTAAATCCACCACAAATATAGTTGTGATGGAAGACGACTTGGTAAGAAATGTGAAAATATAAAGTTAGATACAAATGAAAGCGATTTTAGGCTCGAAAGTGCTTAAATACCCTTAACGGGTCAAAATAAGCATACGAGCGAAAACGGGTTTAAATTGTGTAATAAACCTATGATTAGAACCTAATATGGTAGGTAACATTAATTTGAAGAAGTGTATGTGATATAGGAATCAAAAAAATACGTTTGTTTGATGAAATGCATAAACGGGTTAAAATTCAGTAAAAAGGTAACGAGTCAAAGGCTTAGAAGTCTCAAAATTTCTTATGTTGGATGTATGATTTTAACTCCATAAGATGGAGGATTAAATTATGGACGCGTAGGAAAAAGAATCGGGTAAAACGGATCAATAACGAAGAAGTTATGGCCGTTTCCGTAAAAACTGGCATAGCTGAACTGAGCTGCAGCCTGCTGGAAACTGGTCTCCCCCGCATGGCGCGAGGGAGCAATGTGGCGCCGTCGCGTGGCGCGACGGAGCCCTGTTTTGGCGAAATTTTTTTATTTTAATCAGTTTCGCTTCCCGGACTCGTTTAAATACGTTCTAAGTTACGTATGACTAATTCAACTCATGTTTTTTGAGTTTCAGGTATTATTTTAGCACCGGGGGACGATCAAGCACAACGAAGAACCGAACACGGTCAAGAAATAAGCTTCCGCACTATGTATCATTGTTTTGTTAAATGACGAACTCAAACATGTTATTTTGTATAGTTTTAATTCTGTAAATTAAGTTTAATGAAACCCGTATTTTCAATGTTTTGAAATTCTAATTACCCGTTTATTTTCGTAAATTATACGAAAATCGTTAAATAATAATAAGGGTGTTACAAAGTTTTACATCAATGGACTCGTATCTTCGTTCTGATTAAAAGCCCTAAAAAATCTGTTTGTAATTTGGAAAAAAGCTTAACTCCGTTAAGATTTTTAAACGGGTGACCATTGTAGGAAAAAAATGTGAAAGGTGGGACTGGTGGGGGGAATATTCTGAGGTGGGATTATTAATGGCCAATAAGGTCTAGGTGGGGTTATTACATGCCAATTCCCCAAATAAGTATACACGCAAAATAAATAACGGGCGCATAATGTGACATATGCGTCTCAATGACCATCATACAAATGCAAATTCAATGAAATCTTGTGTTTCATTCTTGGTATTTGTACGAATTACATGTGACTTTTGCACATACCAATCCTAGTTCAATTTCAAGCTTTAAATCGCTTTCTACAAAGTTATACGCAAACTGATGCGTAAACTTAATCAGTTTAACGCGAAAAACACTTCGGGACAGTAACATAGGCTTAACATAACTTAAATAACCTTTGCATAACTTATAAATAAGTTTTGGAGGGTTTGGTATGGCAAAAACAAGTTTATTCGATCGCAATGACTATTTGCGACAAACTGCGAAAGTATACCGATTTGTATAGCAACGAACATTCCGGAATATGATCATAAGCTAAACATATCCTAAATATCTTTTACATAGCTTAGAAATAGGCTTTAAGGGGTATGCGAAAATGCGCATATTTGATCAATAGGGACTAAAAGCGTCAAAAAGTGCATAAGTTTGCATTTACGCGCATATCTTAAGTTCTGAATATATCCGGACATCCAAAAATTTTTTTAATCATTAAAATATTGTATTTTAGTGATAGAAATGCAAAAATACCATTCGTCACGCAATTTGGGTCATTTACACGTTCGTTACGATTCCGTCGTAATTAACCGAAAACTGCAACCGTACGGTCAAACGAACCAGCATCCGAGATGTTTTCAAGCATATTTAATGTTCCCTATGCTATAACTTGATTATGGAGCTTGAAAATGGGTTTGACGGGTGTTAGAAATGCCAAAACGCGACAAAACAACATGCAGGGACTGAAACTGATAACTTGTGAAACTGGATGATCTGCAGGGTCCTTACGGACCGTATAGACCATAACTTACGGTCCGTAAGCTTGTGCCAGCTCCACAGATTTCAGAAACTTCCATTTCAGCAGTTGTCCTGGTTTTTATCCCTGGTTTCTTCATGTTATGGGCTGGTTTGTGTGTTTAGCAAGTTGCCCAATCATGGATTAACAAGTGTAAGGTCAAGATTAAGCTTAGAAACACATGGAATGATCCTATTGCTTCATGATTTCTATAAATAGCTTGGGATTTTTCATGGTTTCCTTGCTCATTTGCTTCTTGTGCTCTACAATCTGCTCTAAGTTGAAACTCTCACTTGTTGAAGGCTTCATACCAGAGTTTTCTTTGTTTCTTTCTAAGCTTGGACCATTTGTAAGCTTCTTTCATGCTTGTTTATGCTTTTCAAGCATGAAAGTCAAACAGTGTTTGACTTTCTCCTTTGACCAAGAATGGGTCAAGACAAAGTTCGTTCGAACTTTTCAACGTGAGCGTAATCACGATGGTTATAGTCCCTTGTGACTATACCTACTGATTACCACGTTGATTAGTCGAAGTGACGAGTCAATGTTTCGGTCAAAATGCCGATTATGCGCATTTTGCGACGAAACTATTTTCGGGTATCAAAACACTTTGTTTTGATATCAAACCTGTTTTCTAACTTAGTTAAACATGTTTTAACATGCTTAACTCGTCACTTTTAGCCTAGTTCTTGTATAGGGTCGTAAGTCAAGCGGTCTTGACAACCGCTTAGACTTTCAAACCCGACCCATTTGGTTGATCATTAGGATCCGACCAAACATATTTGTGACCATAGTTGTATAGGGAATAACCTTCCGAGATTATACCTTATGGTCATTTAGTTTAATTAGTTGTATGATAGGTAGTTTATATGCCTTAGGTAAATGACCAAAATGCCCTTTTCATGCATAATTGGAATTTAAGCATATGTAATTTAAATTTTATCACTTTAACTGATTATGCAACATATTTAAACATGCTAGGGCATATAATACTTGTCATAGGACTAGTTAGGCGTCTCGAACACGCATTTGCACGAATGACGCGTTAACGTAGCGTAAGCTACCTTAACGGGTCGTAAGCACTTAGGATAGGTTTCGATTTAGAATGTAGGCCTTGTTAAACCATATCACATGAGTTCCAATACTCTTTTGGTTTACGAGACCTCATTCTACCCGATCTTCATATTTAGGTGCCGATTATTTAACATAGTGATTCCATACTAGGTGCCACTTGATTCCTTGATTACCGAGCTTTGTTAGGACACTTAATCAAGGATACTTGCAATCTCAAGTGAGTACATAGTCACCTCTTTTACCGTTTTCAAATGTTTTGGGGTGATTCATATGTGCTGATACACTATTTTCATGATTTCAACTATATTATTACACATGCATAATACTATCTTTTGACGAATTGAACTATTGTCCATGGCTTAAACACTGATTTTCAAAGATTGTTAGACTATTTGTTCGTTCATATTGTTACTTATACATTCATTAACAATGATCAAGCTGATTGGTAGTACGATATAGCGCTATAGGACTAGACACCCCATTCCTGTTGTATGGAATGTCAGAAACCAAAGTTTCAACCTAATAGAATTGCATTTGTGGTATTTCTATAGTATCCAGAGTGTAGTTTGATGCACTAGGTTTGAATGTATTACCAAATCATGGTATATGGTATATTTCGATATACTACCAAAGCATATTTCGATATGTTACCAATGTGATATTGTTTTCCTAAAGTATAGCTTGATATACTACCGACTTTGCAAATTTACAAACTAAAGTATAGTTTGATATACTACCGACTTTGTTATTTACCAAGGCATAGTTGATATGCTACTTCCAAATCAAAGTATAATTTGATATGCTACCAATTCTTACATTCTTAAACCAAAGTATACTTGTGATATACTACTAAGTCTATTATTTCAGAAACCAAAGTAAATTTTGATATACTATCTGTTTAACTATTTCATAACTAAAGTATATTTAGATATACTACTTATCCGCTTATCTCAAAACCAAAGTATATTTTTGTATATACTATAAACCTTTTACCATAACGACACATTTTAGAAACAAAACTTTTACAAGGATTCATGGCTATTTTTGAAAACATAAAACCCTTTTCTTGTGTTATCCAAAGCCATGAATCTAATTCACAAATCCTATGTTACTCACAGGCATTTTTATGCTGACGTTTTATTTTCACATATGTTTCAGGTGCTACAATGTGATGATTGTTGATGAATACTACACATAGGATGGACTCGTGCCTTAGCAACTTTAAAACCAGAAAGACAATTATTTGTATTTATCTGTTTTGTAATAAAACAATGAGTTCATTAATGGAATAAAAAAAATCTTTAATCACCATGTGTTATAAAACAATGATTCTGTTACGACACTCCCCGACGTTTCCACCGCGAATTTGTTATTTTACGCGGTCTGGGTGTGACACATAAACTTCATGAATAAAGCCTCGGGTATTAGGAAATATACATGGTTATGAAGTTTGTATGAAAATGAGAGTAATTAAACAAGTTTGTTGTTTAAAACATGAACGGGAGAGAGCTTAAAGTTAAGAATTTTGTTAGTTCGGATGTTGGATTTTAACTCCATATGATGGAGGAATAAATTATTAAAAAAATTGAGCGAGTTATGCAGGTTTTTGTGAACAATGGTATTATTGGGAGTATGCAGCTCCCAGCTCCAAACATTCTATCGAAATCAAGCTCTCGCGCCCTGCGACTAGAGGTGTACAAACCGGTTAATCGGTTATTAAAAAACCGGTAAAAAAAAACCGGTTTTTTCACCCAAAATAAAAACCGGTTTTTTTTTTATAACCGGTTCCGGTTACTAACCGGTTTTTGAGGTCCAAAACAATAACCGGTATAACCGGTTGGGACCGGTTTTTCCCAAAAAAACCGGTTTTTACCGGTTTTAACCGGTTTTTTAATAACCGGTTCGGTTAATAACCGGTTTTTGAAGTCAAGAATAGTAACCGGTATAAAAACCGGCGGTTAAAAAAAAACCAGTTAAAAAAAAAAACCGGTTATAAAAAAACCGGTTAAAAAAAAACCAGTTTCGGTTTTTTTTTCCGGTTTCGGTTCTAAAACCAGTTTTTTTGTACACCTCTACCTGCGACGGGGGACTACCTTTTGGTCGTGAACCGCCAGGGGGCTTTGCGCCCCACGAAAGCAGAAATGAAACCTGTCGCGGCCCGCGACAGGCTACAAAACTGTGAAAAAATTTATTTTGTTCGTTTTGATAAACGGACTCGCTTAGACATGTTATAAACTTCGTATGACTAACTCATTTCATGATTTATGAAATGTAGGTATGCCAAGAGGTACCGGATGACGATCAAGCTCAACGAAGAACCGAACACGATCAAAGTTCAAGCTTTCGCATTACATTTCGTCGTTACGAAGTTAAACGACGATATAATAGTTGAAATGTTTTAAATTGTAAGAAGTGTTAAGAAACTCATATTTTTAAATGTATGTGTATTTGTATAAACACAATTATATATGAAACTTATATGTAATATCGATAATCAAAGTAAGGGTCTTACACTGTAACTGGCCCACGGCTCCCACTCCCAGAGTGGGGTTGGAGCCGGTGACAAATGCAACCGTCATCATCTGGAACAAACACCGTGTCACAAATGTACCCACTGTGGGCGGTTGGGACATTTGGTCAATACATGCCGGCATGCTATCCAAAACCAAGCTGCTGCAAATCCTGCTGCTGCTCAAGCACCATATCCACCTGGATCGTGCTACAACTGTGGTGATCTTACTCACTATCGGAACAATTGTCCAAGGCTTGTTAATGCTAACCCAGCACGTGGATGAGTATTTAACATAAACCAAGCAAACACAAATGACAATGCAGCAGTGTACAATTAGACTTTTGTATTTTCCTTGTTATCTGTGACGCTTAAATCAATTCAGTTGATCAGTTGATATATAAATAAATTTGTTGTTTTACCTTTATTTACAAAACTGATACAATTGTGTGTATGTGTGACATACCCCTACGATGCCGACACCAAGGAACCGTGTTGCTTGCAAGACAAACAACTCATGTGGTTCTTTCATTTTTTTATGATCACTCGTGATCTCCCCAAAAATCCTAAGTACTCGTTTCTTTTAAGAAACAAAGTACAAGGTACAAGTTACAAATTCTTAAACAGATACTTGAAATACCATTTCAAATCCTTGATTTGATATCTAAAGGTACTTTCATAAATCCTTAATTGGACCTATGCTATATGACTATGTATACGATTATCAAGAACATTTTTGCTTCGTGTGTTGACTTAACTGTTAGGGATAGAATTTCATAGCCTGTGAATCACAGATCCTCAGTTCAGATTGAATTAAGGATCCTCATAATACACTGCGAGAATAAGGATCCAGGATCCTCATTATTATTCTAAGCTAACAATTGTTTCCATCACCATTTGGCTTGTTTTGCAGGTATGTTTCGAAGAAGACTTTTTCCATCCGAGATTCTAGGGGAATATGCTCTTTATTTTCAACATGTGCACAAGCTGAGGACCATTAGTGGTGATCGTGGGTGAATGGCTGATTTTTCGGATAGTTAGTTAGGATATTTTTAGCTAAGTTAAGAGGGGTATTGAGCTAATTTAGAAAACACTTTTGCACTCCGCTGAACACACATCATTTCTGTCGTTATCGCTCTCGAATACACACACACTAGAGTTCATTGTATCAAGATCAATACTTCTGAAGTTGTAAACTTGTTTATTCAATAAACTTGATAGTGATAGTTTTCACTATCCGAGGTTTTTTATGTCGGAGATCATTCATTGATCAAGGGCTTTTTCCTCGTATAAATCCTTGTGTTCATCGCTCATTCTGCACACTTGTTGTTCATACATTTGTCCAATTAACCAAGCATCAAACCTCACAAAATCAGATTTGGTTGCATTATCCTTGTGTGATTTTTGACCAAAACATTAACGTGCCTAGAACATTGATTTCAAGGACCCTTTTTGCATCTTATGCTGACTTAGCATATCTAGCACCTTGATTTCATGAATACTTCACTTCGTATGTTGACCTAACATACTTAGTACATGAATTTCAAAACATTTTCACTACACAAATTCCAAATCCTCATAGGATCTTCCTATCTTAATAAATAGATCCTTATGGATGTTTGAAGCGCAAAATCAAAAGTCCTTAATTGGATTCCTTGTGTGCTTTAATACGTATGTTACGATACGACAAAGACAAAACCAAATCCTTATAAGATCTTCCTATCTTCATAGTTAGATTCTTGAGGATGTTTAAAGTACTAATTAAAGTCCTTGATTGGATTCCTGGTGTACTTTAAATGCATTTATACAAGTTAATGAATGAGCTAATAACTAGGTTAACGACTATGCGATTATGTGATTATGTGTAACTCTAAAGCTCGCTATCTAAGTCCTAGTAGAATCTTCCATATTTTCATATGTTAGATTCTCAGAAGAATACTCAAAGTACTATCTTAAATTCCTTAAGTGGCTTTTCTATGCAAATAGTAAGAACCTTGGATTCCAAAGTGCAATTTCAAAACGATTATGTGATTCAAAGTTAAAAAGTCCCTTTAGTGGTCTATTTAAAGAGATCGTACGACGGTCTAGTTAAGGAGATCCTGTGTTGATCTAGTTAAAAAGATCGTTCGTTGATCTAGTTAAAAAGATCCTTTGGTGGTCTAGTCAAGTCATTACATGTTAGTTCGATTGTTTTTTCCCCTACACATTATGAAATGAATTGTGCGGACTGTGCAAGGAATTACGTAATTATGGATGCATACATAATTATGGAATTCAGTGCACAGAAACCACAACAAGTTTTGTCATGTGTTAAGACCTATAGTGATAAGAATAACGAAACAGGAACAATGTAAAAAGGGCATGGTGGATACGCCGCTGGTACTTCCTATATATAAGTGTTCCTTATTACATTGCGAGCGTAGCATTATTTAAATTACTATAAGTTCTGGACCTTGACCAATGTTATTTTATCTTACACTCTCCAACTCCAATTTTGAACACACACAAGTTTCCTATAATAGTCTTCATAGGAAACATTCTTCCATCCATTGTTCGAAACTCCAAAGTTTATACTATTTTTCTGCAACAAGGACATCACTTTGACATTAACAAATTCGATGAAAAATCCAAACGTGGCCCAGATTTTTACTTAGGGAACGGGCAATTCATTCAAAAGCGAAACAATCACATTTGTTTTCATATGTTTCCTCTAAAATTAAATTTCGGGATGAAATTTCCTAAAGTAGGGGAGACTGTGACATCTGTGTCTCAACGACCATCATACAAATAAAAATCCAATGAAATCTTGTGTTTCATTCTTGGGATTTTGTACAAATTACATGTGACTTTTGCACATATCAATCCTAGTTCAATTTCAAGCTTTAAAACGGTTTCTGGAAAGTTATACGCAAACTGATGCATAAACATAATCAGTTTAATGCGACAAACACTCCAGGACAGTAACATAGGCTTAACATACCTTAAATAACCTTTGCATAACTTATAAATAAGCTTTGGAGGGTTTGGTATGGCAAAAACAAGTTTATCCGATAACAGGGACTATTTGCGATAAACTGCGAAAGTATGCCGATTTGTATAGCAACGAACATTCCGGAATATGATCATAAGCTAAACATACACTAAATATCCTTTACATAGCTTAGAAATAGGCTTTGAGGGGTTCGCTATGCGAAAATGCGCTTATTTGATCAATATGGACTAAAAGCGTAAAAAAGTGCATAATTTTGCATTTACGCGCATATCTTACGTTCTGAAGATATCCGGACATCCAAAAAAAAATTTAATCATTAAAATATTGTATTTTAGTGATAGGAATGCAAAAATACCATTCGTCGCGCAATTTGGGTCGTTTACGCGTTCGTTACGATTCTGTCGTAATTAACCGAAAACCGCAACCGTACGGTCAAACGAACCGACATCCGAGATGTTTTCAAGTATATTTCATGTTCCCTATGCTTTAACTTGATTATGGATCTTGAAAATGGGTTTGACGGGTGTTAGAAATGCCAAAACGCGACAAAACAACATGCAGGTACTGAACTGACAACTTGTGAAACTGGCTGATCTGCAGGGTCCTTTCGGACCGTATGGACCATAGCTTATGGTCCGTAAGCTTGTGCCAGCTCCACAAATTTTAGAAACTTCCATTTTAGCAGCTGTCCTGGTTTTAATCCATGGTTTCTTCATGTTGTGGGCTGGTTTGTGTGTTTAGCAAGTTGCCCAATCATGGATTAATAAGTGTAAGGTCAAGATTAAGCTTAGAAACACATGGAATGATCCTATTGCTTCATGATTTCTATAAATAGCTTGGGATTTTTCATGGGTTCCTTGCTCATTTGCTTCTTGTTCTCTACAATCTGCTCTAAGTTGAAGCTCTCACTTGTTGAAGGCTTCATACCTGAGTTTTCCTTGTTTCTTTCTAAGCTTGGACCCTTTGTAAGCTTCTTTCATGCTTGTTTATGATTTTCAAGCATGAAAGTCAAACAGTGTTTGACTTTCTGCTTTGACCATGAATTGGTCAAGACAAAGTTCGTTCAAACTTTACAACGTGAGCGTAATCGCGAAGGTTATAGTCCCATGTGACTATACCTATTGATTACCACGTTGATTAGTCGAGGTGACGAGTCAAAGTTTGCGGTCAAAATGCTGATTATGAGCATTTTGCGACAAAACTATTTTCGGGTATCAAAACACTTTGTTTTTATATCAAACCTGTTTTCTAACTTAGTTAAACATGTTTTAACATGTTTAACTCGTCACTTTTAGCCTAGTGCTTGTATAGGGTCGCAAGTCAAGCGGTCTTGACAACCGCTTAGTCTTTCGAACCTGACCCGTTTGGTTGATCATTAGGATCCGACCAAACATATTTGTGACCATAGTTATATAGGGAATAACCTTCCGAGGTTATACCTTTTGGTCACTTAGTTTAATTAGTTGTATGATAGGTAGTTTATATGATTTAGGTAAATGACCAAAATGCCCTTTTCATGCATAATTTTAATTTAAGCATATGTAACTTAAATTTTGTCATTCAAACTGATTATACAACGTATTTAAACATGTTAGGGCATATAATACTTGTCATAGGACTAGTTAGGCGTCTCGAACGCGCATTTGCGCGAACGACGCGTTAACGTAGCGTAAGCTACCTTAACGGGTCGTAAGCACTTAGGATAGGTTCCGATTTAGAATGTAGGCCTTGTTAAACCATATCACATGAGTTCCAATACTCATTTGGTTTACGAGACCTCATTCTACCCGATTTAGGTACCAATTATTTAACATAGTGACTCCATACTAGGTGCCACTTAATTCCTTGATTTCCGAGCTCTGTTAGGACACTTAATCAAGGATACTTGCAATCTCAAGTGAGTACATAGTCCCCTCTTTTACCGTTTTCAAATGTTTTGGGCTGATTCATATGTGCCGATACATTATTTTCATGATACAACTATATAATTACACATGC
Source organism: Helianthus tuberosus (assembly GCA_030545235.1). Taxonomy (NCBI): domain Eukaryota; kingdom Viridiplantae; phylum Streptophyta; class Magnoliopsida; order Asterales; family Asteraceae; genus Helianthus; species Helianthus tuberosus. The sequence continues at coordinate 136,680,509 of CM060363.1, forward strand.
ATAATACTATCTTTTGATGAATTGAACTATTGTCCATGGCTTAAACACTGATTTTCAAAGATTGTTAGACTATTTGTTCGTTCATATTGTTACTTATACATTCATTAACAATGATTAAGCTGATTGGTAGTACGATATAGCGCTATAGGACTAGACACCCCATTCCTGTTGTATGGAATGTCAGAAACCAAAGTTTTAACCAAATAGAATTGCCTTTGTGGTATTTCTATAGTCTCCAAAGTATAGTTTGATGCACTAGGTTTGAATGTATTACCAAATCACGATATACGGTATATTTCGATATACTACCAAAGCATATTTCGATATGTTACCAATGTGATATTGTTTTACTAAAGTATAGCTTGATATACTACTGACTTTACAAATTTACAAAACTAAAGTATAGTTTGATATACTACCGACTTTGTTATTTACCAAGGCATAGTTGATATGCTACTTTCAAACCAAAGTATAATTTGATATGCTACCAATGCTTACATTCTTAAACCAAAGTATACTTGTGATATACTACCAAATCTATTATTTCATAAACCAAAGTATATTTTGATATACTATCTATTTAACTATTTCATAACTAAGGATATTTAGATATACTACTTATCTGCTTATCTCAAAACCAAAGTATATTTTGGTATACACTATAAACCTTTTACCATAATGACGCATTTTAGAAACAAAAAATTTACAAGGATTCATGTCTATTTTTGAAAACATATAACCCTTTTCTTGTGTTATCTGTCACACCCTGGCTTTGCGGAAGCGTGGTTAATTTTGGTGTGACTTCTTAATACCATAGCTTAACCATAACAAAGCTATATGAAATAAAATCATGCAAGATCATCCGTTTGATTAAGCTTTAAAACCAGAGTAACATACCATTGTCTTAGAGACTTACAACATCGTAACATAAAACACTGTCTTTAACAACATAACCATTAACATGAAATAAACACAGTTTAAGATTTGTGACTTGTCCAGGAAAGAGTCACATTTCCTAAACTGGGATGACCTTGGAACCCTTATGCAGCGGGAAAACATAACATACCGTGCCAGATCTTTAATTTCCTGAAATACATGTAAGTTGAAAAATCAACAATAATGTTGAGCGAGTTCATGTGTAAGTGAGTATGTAAAACACTTGTAAGTATAAAATCCCTGGTATGTAGCAGTGTAAGGAAAAAGAGATCACCAATGGTTTGCAAGGCCATTAGCATGTGTGAAGTGTAAGTAGGAAGACTTAACCTAGCAGATTTTGCGTCGGGTACAAAGTCACTCAAGGTCCGTTCTGCTGGACCTCTTAGAGGTCCGTTCTGTTGGGCCTAGAGTTGGGCTCGCTACACCTAGATAGATCTACCGCTTACGTCCCTCGGTGTTTCTGCCTACCCACTCACATGATCTAAGTAGTAAACCTCCTTACGTTAACCATACCATGTATAAAGTACTTGTAAACAAAGTAACATGTATTTCACCCCCGCAGTTAAGAAAACTGAAAACAGTTAGAGAAAAGGGGGACATGAACTAACAGTGAAGCGTCTCTACCAAGTATCTCCTGCTCACGCAGCTGTGCGACGACCTATAGGTGCTAATTTCTATTAGACGGACGGCCATGCCTTAGCTTTATAGTTTAAGTCTTTGGGAAATAGTTAGACAACTATTTCGTGTTTACATTCTGTATATACTTGGTAGTTATTCTTCTTCCCAAGGATGGGGGATTCAATACATGTGCGTTCAAATTATATCATTAAGTCTCACTTAATATTTGTATATATTCCCAATTTCACATAATATAAGTATTTTCTCCAATAATACGTTGTTAAAATACGCGTTCATAAATATTTCCGTAAGTGCGTAAGTTACGTTTTAACAATCGAGTGGTAATATACTTACCGGTGTAACTTATCTATACTATTATAAAAAGGAGAAGTGACGTACACAAATGTAATTTTACATGGCGTCCAACTTTAGAAGCAATGTGTACAACTAATGAAAGCCTATTTTATAAGGGTAAAATTGTAAACAATACACATTTTAAGACACCTGAAAGGGTATAATAGTAATTGATCCTACACCCCATTCTCACACTCTCAAAATGCTTACCATCCCTACCCTCAGAGAACCTAATCGACATAAACTCACGACTGTAGTTATCTCTGCACATTAAATTAGGAATTCCAAAGATCTCACTCTTTATTTCTCTCAACCTGAAGCCGAACCTCCTCAACGTCTCATCATCAGACACCAAATGCACCCTCTTCCCCCCATACCTACCTCCTGATCGTCCTCTGTATGCGATTGATGCTCTTCCAATGTTGATGTACAAGTATTAGTTGATATTTATGGAATTATAAGTACAGCCACATCTTCATCATCATCTTCTGCTTCCAAATTATGTTGGATTCCTCCCAAATCTTCTACCTAGGGTTCCGATTGAGAATTCCAGAGGTTTGTTTTCGGATTTGATTATGTTTGGTACTGATGATAATCGAATGAGACTGATCTATACCCGTGTTTCGAAGGTGTAATCGGTGTTTAAAGGGACGGATTCAAGCTGAAGGTACTGTCATCAGGATTAGATTTGGCTCGTCCTCTTCAATATTTGACATCTGAAAGGTTTGATTTCGATTCTGTGATTGATTTTAAAGTGAATTTAGTTTGTTTTTAGGGTTTTGTACATCAATTTAGTGTTATTTCTACAGTTCGCTTGCTTCCAATTGTATTAGGGTTTTTGTAACAGGCTTGACTTCTGCTGACCAAATGCATATTTTAATTCATGAACTTCATGAAATAAACCTGTATTAATGTTTTTTAAGATAAGGGTTGTAACTTTTTTTTTACATTTTGCAGTGCAACAAGAGATCCAGAACTGGAATGGTTGAGTCATATGGTCAGGCAGTTGATAATAGACCCAGATCAAGAAATGATTTGTGTATGAGGTTAATTCACAAATTTGTGTGTTAATTCACAAACGACTTGCGGCGGATTTGGGTGCACCGAGGAAACAAATGAACAACCCACAAATTATTTTTGCAAAACGGTGACTGCAACATATTATCCTAATATATATAGTTTTTTTATTATAATAACATATATTATATATAGGTTTTTATGTTTCAGACTCTACAGGCTTCAAAATTACAAATTTCGCGCAGCGATGTCACAGATCAGGGCGTCACATTCTTGAAAGGTCACTCAAGTTTTGATGTTTGAACCGCACGTATTTTCTTTTCCGTTATATAGTTATGAATCTAAAGTTTTGTGTATTTCTTTTTGTTTTTGAAGCTTTCATTACTAAATACGGAACGCTGCCCTAAAACTACAGCATGTTTGGATTCACTTTCAGGTTACCTATATAAATATTAATTTATTTATCTGTGTTTAAGTCATTATCCCACTGGATAATCGAATTTCCAAACTTAAGATTATCATGGGAGCTCAAACGGACTAGCTTATTTACATCACGTATGCATTATGGGAAAAGCTATTGAAAAAGTGTACAATTGGCTTCTTTAATTTTCTGTGATTTTCCCATAAAGAAAACATTTATTTTTATTTTTCTAATTATCTATTATTTATTTAAAGTAGATAATGAATAATATTATCGATCTATCAGGATCTTTCCTTATACCCAACTGGAGAGTTTGATAAATTTCAAGAATTTGTTGAATAGGATGCTTTTTTATGTGCATTGTCATTACAGTTGTAGTGCAGGTTTTCTTTTTAAGTAGATTGGTTTTGGGTTTCAGTTTTCAGGGAAATGGAATTGCTACAAATGCCAAAAAACACTGGCTTTGTTCCTATGTTTCAATGGCCTCTTTTTCTTCTAGCCAGCAAGGTTATTCAAATTCTTGGTCCACATTTTGGTTTTTCTTATTTATTATGTGAATTTCTTCATTAAAGAAGTCGTTCTATATTTAGATATTCGTTGCTAAAGATATGGCGACAGAGAGTGACTCACAAATAGAACTGTGGGAAAGGATTTCGAGAGACGATTACATGAAATATGCAGTTGAAGAGTGTTTTTACGCCATCAAGCTGATTTTGACCTCAACTTTTTTACAATGATGGCAAAGAGTGGTAAGTGTTTCGACTGCATATTTTGTTAGTTCTTTAAGCTAGAGATGAATTAAATAATTAATTGGCAAGTAAATTGGGTCAAAATGAGTAATGACACACAAACACATTTTTTGCCTTTAGTTTTCTTGAGTTTTATAAATACTTGTTGTGTTTAAAATGATTGAAATTACTATATTATTATATTTTCTGCAGGGTTAATAGAATATATGATGACATTCGAGGAAGTATAGTGAAATGAGCCATTTATTCAGACTTCCAACTGAAAAACTGTCTCTTGTTATTCAGAAACTTACTGCACTAACGGGAATTTTGGTCGGTGTTCATTTCTCTATCTTTTTTTTCCTTGGATGATATTCTTTCAGCTACCTTGATGTACCCTTTTTACCTGTAATAATGTGGTTTTGCATGCTACATGTGCAGAAAAAAGTTGGGACACCTGAACTGGAGACTGGCGCGATTAATGCTGCGCTAGATCTTTATGATGTTATCCAGCTTGATTTTTTAGTGTGAATATGAGGTGTGCGCCAACAAGTTTTAATTTCTTATATGTTGTTTAGTTTGCAATTACTATCTAAACATATGCCTAACTGGATTTCCGTATCATTTGACAGAGAAAATTATGCCACATGGATTCCAATATGTTGATAAGAGCACGGAAGGAGGCCGTTTATTTTCAAAGATTAATTAGTGGCCAAGAGACCCTGAATTGGTATTGACTTTTGTACAACTCAAACTTGTGCTAATTGACCTTTTTTCTATGTATTCTTTTAAAGTTATTTAAATTTTATGATGAGGTTACAAATTCGAAGGCTACACTCACTATTCACTATCAAAGATTCGGCAGTAAACGTCCCTAGAAACCTAGAGTTCTTCACAAATTCATTTTTCATGAACATGCCCAGTGGCGGAGCTTGGCCAAAAGTTTTGAGGGGGCGTAAAGTGATGGAACCCAAATTTTTTTCCCTATCGTTATGTTTCGGTTGGGTCAGGTCGGGTCGGGTTGGCTATTCAATTCAAGTCGGGTCAAATAATAATAGTTCCAAATAAAACAAAGTGTATATTTACCAAACTACCCATCATTTATATACAAAGTTTATAAATATTTAGGATATACAATTTAGGAAAAATAATCGGGGGGCGATCCTATATAATTTTAAAAATTTTGGATGAAAAATCGAAACTTATACACTTCTAACCGAAACATTGGGGTGGGCGGGTGGACCCCCGGGCACCAACTATACTTCGCCCCTGAACATGCCTATACCCAAACCTGTTCGGGAAATGTTATCTTTCAAGTAAAATATTTTTTTTGGATATTTATTATTTAATTGGTAATAAACACTCATTTGGTGATTAAGATTTTCAATGTTCCGGTGTTTTTACTCCGTATTATTCGGAAACTGTACTTTATAGCATCAACGGGCTTCTTAAGAAAAATGAAGATGGGATTTCAATTTTGTTTTACCTCCAAAAGATTTATCCAGGTATTTTGGCTTTCATGTTCAATGAATAACAGAGGTATTATTTCTTTATTTTTATGAAAAGATGCAAGCTTTAGATATAAAGCTCGAAACGAACTGGGCTCTTGGGCGAGCTTGGGCTCGTCCTGACTCGTTTACATCCCTAGGGATGTATGTCTGAACTGTAAGTCTTGAGATGAGATTATTTTATAGGTAGCAATTTGACCTACTTACGTATACTGTATACATGATCATTTTAGGCTATGTTCTATTTTAACATGATCAATTTGACCTACTCAACGGATTATCTATCAACCGATTGGTACATATCATTTTTTATGTCAATTCTTTGTTTATACTCAATTGCTATATTAGTTGCGTTAACAAATTGGTTTTAAAAATAAACTATGTTAACTTGTTGGGCAACGTGCGGCAAAAAATCATAAATACCCGCGGCAACGCGCGGGCCTTCCCACTAGTATATTTATGGTGAAAGCGTTCGTATTATTTTGGGATCGTTAATGTTCGTAAATATTATTTTTACTCTAAAAATAATATTTATGTATTTTCACAAAATAATCATAAACAGTGTGTAAAAAATATATATTTATCACGTTACCTTTTGTGAAAATCCCACCTCCGAATATTTAGTAAATAAAGTCATGGCGAAATTCATATTTCGAAAACATGTCAAAAATAATTCTAACACTTGTAGTGTAAATAGTTCTAAGTGTTAGGTTTTTAGAAAAATTTCGCCAGAGTTTCCTCTGTAACTGGAGGTGGCCACGCTTTCAAGCGTATCATTTTCTTTAACAAATCAACTCAACAATTTTCTTTATTTGATCAGAACAACTTTTCTCACAACAATTAATCAACATATGTGTAACTTGCCAAAAATTACATGAACTTGTAGTTTTTCCCAAAACTGTGGTGTAAATCTCCTTAAATTTAGTAGATCCTCATATAAGGTAATTTGATCTTGTAAAAACCTCGTTTTTAGAGAAAATCCATCTTTACAACTTCCCGTCATCTTTTACAAAAACTGTTATTTTGTCGGATCTTTTCATTTCACAAGTGTTTACACACTTGTGGTTTATAAAAATCATGCTTGTTAGTGTAAGATCCATCTTTTAAAATACATGATTTCTTTGATACGTGGTTCTTTGAAAATACCACTTGCAGATGCGTAGATCTGTTAGTTTTAAACACATTCTCACAAGTAAAACTCTTTTACACAAGTTCATGATTCGCGTGTGGTAGAGTTTCACCTTTTAACCCTTGTATCATTCAAAACAAGCTTATGTTAAGATCCATGATCTTACCAAACCGGGTTAAACGATGATCCGAGCTACCACATCGTAGATCGGGCCTAAATAATCACAACTTTCAATTACTACAATATTTACACAACTTATGTGCTATTAACCACCATTTTTAGTGTTTTTAGTAAACTTTAAAGCATCAACTTGCATGTTAACGAGTTTTAACCCATACAAATCCTTTTAACCACTTTAGATTAGTTCAAGAAGGTGTTTTAAGCATTATACCTCTAGCTCGAGGCTAGGGAAGAATCTATGCGTAAATCGGTTGGATAAAAGCTAGAGAAAGTGGTCCTTCGCGCTCCGAGTGCACCAAGCTTCCTAATACGAGACCCTTGATGCTTGAATAACCTTGAAATGGCTTGATGAAAACCGAAAATGGTGGATGGGTGCTCAAGGGGGTTCGGCCGAGAGCTAGGTAGAGAGGGAGAGAAAATTGTGTTGGTTGTTTTGTGAAGTGAGAATTACATTGTGTTAATACATGAACTTATAGACAAAGATTAGGGTGATTAACCATTGGACACTATGTCCCAAAGATATTAAGCAAGGATGATTAATTTAATCATCATAGTACAAGGTATGTCCCCTAGGGGACCGAATTCGGTCAAGAGGGGGGGGGGGGGGTCCTTGGTTCGATTTCAACCATTAGTTGGTTACTTAGTTAGGTTAACTAAGTTAAGCTTAGAGATTAACTTGGTTAGTTGTGTGTCACGCGTTACAAAGGGTGTTAGGGTAATCAGGGACCCTAACTGGCTCAGAAAAAGATAAATAGTGAAAATAACAATATTTTCATGTTCCGGGTATAGTCCGGTTGTTCGGTTGGATAGTAATCCGTTAAAGTGTTAATCAAAGCTTTAAAGTGTCGTTAATACCCTTTTTGGTGACACAGCTTATTCCTGACACTTTGGAAAGTGTCTAGTGTTATTTTTCTCATATCTTGGCACTTTATTAGTTAGCTAAAAGCTAAATTATTGTGTAAAGTGCTGAGTTTTGTACTTAGAGTACGTTTTAGGCACATCCAGTCATTGTAACTTATTCCTAGAGACGCAGTTCCACAACCCTTATATCCCTACACTCACCACTAGTGTAGCAAAACATTTCAGGCTCTTACAGGCCTTAGAGGCAGTGTTTGCCTGATGCTGGCTTTATCAGCATGTTCAATAGGTTATCCGTTATAGTGCTACTGTGCTTTTTGTGCATCACGGTTGTCACTAGGGTTCAGCATGTAAATAATGTAGTGACGATAAGTAAAGTATGATGCAAGTAAGTACATGTATCAGATATCAAGTAGCAGTTCATCAGCTAGTTCAAACAAGCACAGTAATTAAGGAGTAATTAATTACTAATTAAGTCGTACGGATACCTGGTTTAGTGCGGGTTGTCACATTCTCCCCCCGTTAAATAAATTTCGTCCCGAAATTTAAGTTCTGCTTGAAGATGCAGGGTTCTTAGGAAAAAGGTGGGGGTATTTCTCTTTCATTCGGTCCTCCCGTTCCCAGGTGTATTTAGGACCATGTCTGCCATTCCAACGAACTTTGACGAGCTTGACACTGCTCCGGTGGGTCTTGTTAACTTTCCAATCTGTGACCTCAACAGGTTCTTCAACGAAGTGGAGCGTGTCGTCAACATGAATCTCGTCGGTGGGAATGGCAACGGTGACTTGAGTTGGACTTTTCTTTAGATTGGATACGTGAAAGGTGTCGTGAACACCATTCAGTTCAGCAGGTAGGTCCAACTTGTATGCTACTAGTCCTATTCTTTCCAGAATTCTGAAGGGACCAATGTAGCGCGGATTTAACTTCCCACGCTTTCCGAAGCGTGCCACACCCTTCCAGGGTGAGACTTTTAATAACACCATCTCTCCAAGTTGGAAATCCACATGTTTCCGGTTTGGATCCGCATAGGCCTTCTGTCTGTGGTGAGCTGCTTCGATGCGTTTAAGAATCTACGCGATCTTGTCTGTCGTCTCTTGGACGATTTCGGGACCAGCAAGCTGCCTATCACCTGCGTCAGCCCAGCATAAGGGTGATCGACACTTGCGTCCGTAAAGGGCTTCGAATGGCGCGACACCAATACTGGTGTGGTAGCTGTTGTTGTATGAAAATTCGACCAAAGGTAAATGTTTATCCCAGCTACCGCCCAAATCCATAACACACGCTCTCAGCATGTCTTCCAAAGTCTGTATCGTTCGCTCGCTCTGGCCGTCAGTTTGCGGATGAAACGCAGTGCTCAGATTCAATTGTGAGCCAAAGGCTTCTTGGAAGGATTGCCATATCCTTGACACAAACCTTCCGTCTCTATCAGAAATAATCGAGAGAGGCACTCCATGGCGCGCGACGATCTCTCTCATGTAAATTTCAGCCAATTTGCTCGTATTATCCTTCTCTCTGATAGGTAAGAAGTGTGCTGACTTCGTTAATCGATCCACTATTACCCAAATGGTGTCATGGCCTCTCGGCGTTCTTGGCAATTTCGTAATAAAATCCATGGAGATTTGTTCCCATTTCCACTTGGGAATCTCAGGTTGTTGCAGAAGTCCTGAAGGCTTCTGGTATTCGGCTTTAACCTTAGCGCATGTTAAATATTTGCTCACATACACAGCAACATCGCCTTTCATCCTAGGCCACCAATAATAATCTTTGAGATCCTGGTACATCTTATCCGCTCCAGGATGGATAGAGTACCGTGATTTGTGAGCTTCATCAAAAATAACTTTCCTTAAACCACCAAACAGAGGAACCCAAATCCTTTTCTCAAAACATAATGTTCCTTCTTCGTTTGGTACCAAAAGCTTCTCCATCCCACGGAGATATTCTTCTTCAAGGTTTCCTTCCTTGAGAGCTTCTTTCTGCGCGGCACAAATGCGCAAGGAAAGATCGGTTCGTATAATCATTTCTAAAGCTCTAACCCTTATGGGCTTGATTCTCTCTTTACGGCTTAGGGCATCGGCGACCACGTTCGCCTTCCCTGGATGATACTTTATCTCGCAGTCGTAGTCGTTCAACAATTCAACCCATCGTCTTTGCCTCATATTCAACTCCTTCTGGTTGAATATATGCTGTAGGCTCTTGTGATCTGTAAAGATTGTACACTTTGTACCATAAAGGTAGTGTCTCCCGATCTTTAAAGCAAAAACCACTGCGCCGAGCTCCAGATCGTGTGTGGTATAGTTCTTTTCATGCACTTTCAACTGACGCGATGCGTAAGCAATAACCTTTTGGCGTTGCATCAACACACAACCCAATCCTTGACGCGATGCGTCGCAGTATACCACAAAATCATCAGTACCTTCTGGTAGAGCTAAAATTGGCGCATTGCAGAGCTTATCCTTCAGTATCTGGAATGCTTCTTCCTGTTTGATTCCCCAATCAAATTTCTTATCCTTCTGCGTGAGGAGCGTCAATGGTTGAGCGATCTTTGAAAAATTCTCAATGAATCTTCGATAATAGCCAGCCAAACCCAAGAATTGTCGAATCTCGGTTGGTGTCTTTGGCTTTTCCCAATCCTTGATCGCCTCGATCTTTGTTGGATCCACGTGAATTCCATCTCTATTTACCACGTGCCCAAGGAATTGCACCTCTCGTAGCCAAAACTCACACTTAGAGAATTTGGCGTACAGCTGTTCCTTCTTCAGCAGCTCTAGAATGGCTCTAAGATGCTGCTCGTGTTCAGCCTTCGTCTTTGAATAAATTAAAATGTCATCGATGAATACAATCACGAACTTATCCAAGTACGGCTTGCAAACTCTATTCATCAAATCCATAAAGACTGCAGATGCGTTTGTCAAACCAAATGGCATAACGAGGAACTCGTAGTGTCCATAACGAGTCCTGAAGGCTGTCTTTGGGATACTTTCCTCTTGTATCCTTAACTGATGGTATCCAGATCGAAGATCGATCTTTGAATAAAAGCTAGAGCCTTGCAGTTGATCAAACAGATCATCAATTCTTGGCAGAGGGTATCTATTCTTGATCGTCAGCTTGTTCAACTCCCGGTAGTCGATGCACATACGAAAACTACCGTCCTTCTTTTTGACAAACAGGACCGGAGCTCCCCAAGGCGAGAAGCTTGGTCGGATAAAACCCTTGTCTAACAACTCTTGAAGCTGTGTCGACAGTTCCTGCATCTCAGACGGAGCAAGTCTGTACGGTGCCTTAGCCACAGGCGCGGCGCCTGGAACTAAGTCGATGTGAAACTCTACTTGCCTCTGAGGTGGCAGTCCAGGTAAGTCCTTTGGGAAGACTTCTGGGTATTCCCTCACGACAGGGATGTCTTCGATTCTTGGCTCAGCAGCCTTCTTATCCACAATGTGTGCCAGGAAAGCAACACATCCTTTCTGCAAACACTTCCTTGCTTTCAAGCAGCTGATAATCCTCAACGGCGTCTCACGCTTCTCTCCATGAACCACAATTGTCTCGTCATCTTCGGTTGGGATACGAACAATCTTTTCGTGACAAACTATCTCAGCCTTGTTGCCTGATAACCAATCCATTCCTACCACCACGTCGAAGCTTCCCAACTGAACTGGTAGTAGATCTAAAGCAAACTCACGTTCTCCTAATTCGATCATACAACCTCTGATAACTTCATTGGCTTCGACTAACTTCCCATTGGCCAATTCGATTGAGTACTGAATATCTAACTTATTAGCGGCTAACCCAAGCATATTCTTAAATTCTAACGACACGAAGCTATAATCGGCACCAGTATCAAATAAAACGGATGCATAGCGTTGATTTACAGGGAACGTACCAGTAACAACATTGGGGTCCTGGCGCGCTTCCCTAGCTTCGATTTGGAACACTCTTCCACGGGCTTGGTTTAACTCTGGGCAGTTCTTCTTAAAATGCCCGATATCACCGCAGTTATAACATCCAAGTCTTTGCCCGTTTCCACCTCCATTTCCAGCTTGGTTGTTGTTTTGGTTTGCATTTCCAGCTTGGTTCGCAAAGTTGCCTCGATTCCCGTTTCCTCCATAGTTTCCTTGTGAGCGATTACCACCACGATTATTATTCCTATTCTCAAATCCTCCCTGGCCTCCCCGGCCAGCACTAGCCCAACAAGTGTCCTTCGAGTGGCCACGTTTCCCACATGCTTCGCATATTTTTGGCCTGCAATGACCAGAATGGTGGCGCTGGCAGGTGTTGCATTTGGGCTGGGTGCCCATATACCCTTTTCCTTTCTTTCCTCTACCAGCTGTAACCTGAGCTGGCGTGTCTGACCCTCCTTTCTTAACCACCACACTGGCGCCCTGCTTGAAGTTCGAGAACTTCCTTTTGTTACCTCCTGATGACTCGACGTGAGTCTCTGCCTTCTTGGCCTTGATCTCGTCAAACTTGTTCAGGCGAATAGCCTCCTCAGTGAGAGCTACGCTCAAATCAATCGCCTCAGTAATAGTTGCAGGCTTGGATGAGGTTACCATGCTTATGATTTGAGGAGCTAATCCCCAAATGAAGCGTTCAATTCTCTTGAACTCAGGAGTGACCATGTAGGGTACCACATGCGATAAGTCATGGAACCTCTGAACGTACTCTGCGATCTTTGGACCGTCCATTTTCAAGTGCCAGAACTCGGTCTCCAATCGCTGGATTTCTGCGCGGGAACAGTACTTTTTGCGCATGAGTTCCTTCAGTTCGGTCCAGGTCAGCGCGTAGGCAGCAGTTTCGCCAAGTGTCTGTACTTGCAGATTCCACCAAGAGAGGGCTCCATCTAGAAACAGCCCTGAGATATAGGTGACTTGTTGATCCAGCGCGCACTTGCTCATGCGAAGAACAGATTCGGTTTTCTCAGCCCAACGAACAAAGGCGACAGCACCTCCTGTGCCATCAAAGTTTACGGACTTGCAGTCTAAGAACTGCTTGTAGGTGCATCCTGCACATACGTTATAACATACGTTTGGCATTAGCATCATTGCTAAAGATATCCAATTAGGTCATGGTATGTCTAAATGACTTAGTATTACCATGTGGTGGATTATTGTTGTTGCCAGTGTTGCCAGAGTTGCTTCCACTAGTCCCTCCTTGAGAGGCGGCGTATTGTGCAATGGCAGCAGCGATAATTTGCTGGAGTTCTGCCTCATTAGTAGGCATGTGTGTCTCACGTCTTGGCGGCATCTTCTAAAAGATGGTTTACGTTGGTCAGGCCATAGTAAAACGTACGTATATAGTAATAGTAATAGCACATAACATCTCATGTTATCAACACATCACAAATACCAATCACACAACATCCCGTGTCATAAAAATATAAACAAGCAATCAAGCGAATCAAATATGGTGAGAATACTGCGATTGCCATATATCGAGACCACATAGTAAGTGTATCAGTACATCCCTGTGTCATACAATCATCAATCAACTAGGGGCTACATCACCCCTGTCCAAAAACTATATCATGTCAATGTCAAATACGTCAAATACATGTCATCAAAAGTCAAAATCATCATGTAGTCTCCAAAAATGCTGTGCAGTCCAACAATCGCCGTCTTCTCATCCTCGTCTACCCAAACAGCACTGATGAGCTCTATACAGATGGTGGTCGAGGAGGGGGAAAGTGGGTGTAAAGTAAACGACGCAACTGGAGCCAGTCCTCCTCCAGGGCTCGCTGAGTACGAATGATAGAGGCAACCTGCTGCTCTAGTGTAAAGAGACGGGCAGCATAATCTGGAGGTAAGGGTCGAAATGGCTGCAGAGGAGAGTGTGTCTGACCATGGCACTGGCATGGCGGCAGCTGAGCTCTCTCAAGCTCCTGGATGCGCTGCGTGTGCGACTCGTGCTGGGCGACAAAAGACATCAAAACGTCCTCGATAGTATACCCCATGTGGAAAGAATGATAGGGGTCAGTAGGTGGCATAGCAGAGTCTGGTGCCCAAAGGAACGGCTCTCTAGTGGGGTCAAAAGGTGCCACATGAAATGGAGCAACAGTGGGTGGAACAGATGACATCTGGGGCATGAAGGGGATAGACATCGGTACATGCCCAAAAGGATGGGCTGAAGAACCCTCTCCAGTCCTCGCTGGAGGTACAAACTGGGGAACCTGAAAAGAAAAATCAGCATGTCGTGTATCAGGGATCTGAGGGGGAAATGGTGGAACATCCTCATCAGCAGGTATCCAACCGTGCTGTGCATGCTCATTTGGTGGATCCATGCGTGCCGCGAACAGTGCATGCTCGGGCTCTAGTGGGATGGGATCAGGTGCAACAAAAGGGTGAACAGGTGCAATGTGCTCAACAGGATGGTCAACAGGTATATCAACAACAGGTAGGGGAACAACAGGATCGACAACAATATGATCGCCCTCTAACAAAGGAACATCCACGGGGAGATCACCAACAGGTGGGTCTGCTATAACAGGCTCAATAGGGATGCCAGCATGTACGGGGTCATGCTCAAGTATGGGGTCTAGAGCGGCTGCCTGCTCAGGAGCGTCGACAGGCTCGGGATCATCAAAAGCCATCTCGAAGTCAAACTCGGGGTCGATAGGGTCTACTGGGTCAGCTGGATCCTCCATGGGCTGATCCATAGGTATAAACTCGATATCACGATCCGGGTCGTATCCCGGGGGAAAGATAGGATCAGAATCCTCTATGTCATCATGGTCAAACGCAAAACTGGGAATAGGTGCAACAGAGGACGCCTGGTCAGGATCAGAATCATGCGCAAAGTGCTGTGCGCTCAATGTGTGAGAAGGTACGGATGCCCCAGACTCGAAGGAGTCTGGGACAGGAGAATGTGCAGGCGAATCCTCAGCGGGAACGTCAGCGATCATCAAAAGATCATCCGCAGGAAGAAGGGCCTCGCCCTGGATCTCATCCTCAAAGGGCTCCTCCTCAAATAGGTCAACATCGCCGTCAGCCTCGGCGTCAAGAAGGAAATCATATGCTGGATAAGCGGCTAAGGGTATAGGAGCCGGAATCTCTACTAGAGGTAGGTACTCAGCGGGAGGGTCATCTGCAGGCTCATCAGCGCCATCGGGTAGTGCGAAGGGCTGGAAATCATCCTCGTCAGTACTGGTATAGTCCGATGTGTACACCTCATGCTCGGAGGATGTGAGGTCATCAGATACGATAGGTATGGGTCCAGTGGTGTCCGAATCGCCAGTACCGGCTGAATCCATGAGTCTGTATCATAAACACAAATATGCTCAAATAATCAGTCATACAATCAGATAATCACATAAGTCACCAAATAAGGTATCACATAATTCTCCTAGTTTCACTAGCCAATTTCTCCCAGTCTCGAAGACTGCTCTATCCTCCACCTCGACCGCTTAGATCGAGCCTCGGTCCCCTTGACCGAGCCTCAGCCTTCATGGCTGAGCCTACTCTTCCTAGCCTCACTAGCCAACTACCTCGGTCACCTAGACCGAGCCTCGATCCTCCAGACCGAGCCTCAGCCCTCCAGGCTGAGCCTATAATAAATCAACATGCTCAACTACCTCGTTCACCTAGACCGAGCCTCGATCCTCCAGACCGAGCCTCAGCCCTCCAGGCTGAGCCTATAAATAATAAAATGTGCTCAACATTTGTTTGTAAAAAGTTTTGGATCTGGACTTAAGTGGTATGCAGAAAAATGTTTTCGTGAGAGCCCTAGTGATCATAGTCTAGACTCGAGAAGGAATCCTAGTTCGCTATGATCAGAGCTCTGATACCAAGCTGTCACACCCTGGCTTTGCGGAAGCGTGGTTAATTTTGGTGTGACTTCTTAATACCATAGCTTAACCATAACAAAGTTATATGAAATAAAATCATGCAAGATCATCCGTTTGATTAAGCTTTAAAACCAGAGTAACATACCATTGTCTTAGAGACTTACAACATCGTAACATAAAACATTGTCTTTAACAACATAACCATTAACATGAAATAAACGCAGTTTAAGATTTGTGACTTGTCCAGGAAAGAGTCACATTTCCTAAACTGGGATGACCTTGGAACCCTTATGCAGCGGGAAAACATAACATACCGTGCCAGATCTTTAATTTCCTGAAATACATGTAAGTTGAAAAATCAACAATAATGTTGAGCGAGTTCATGTGTAAGTGAGTATGTAAAACACTTGTAAGTATAAAATCCCTGGTATGTAGCAGTGTAAGGAAAAAGAGATCACCAATGGTTTGCAAGGCCATTAGCATGTGTGAAGTGTAAGTAGGAAGACTTAACCTAGCAGATTTTGCGTCGGGTACAAAGTCACTCAAGGTCCGTTCTGCTGGACCTCTTAGAGGTCCGTTCTGTTGGGCCTAGAGTTGGGCTCGCTACACCCAGATAGATCTACCGCTTACGTCCCTCGGTGTTTCTGCCTACCCACTCACATGATCTAAGTAGTAAACCTCCTTACGTTAACCATACCATGTATAAAGTACTTGCAAACAAAGTAACATGTATTTCACCCCCGCAGTTAAGAAAACTGAAAACAGTTAGAGAAAAGGGGGACATGAACTAACAGTGAAGCGTCTCTAACAAGTATCTCCTGCTCACGCAGCTGTGCGACGACCTATAGGTGCTAATTTCTATTAGACGGACGGCCGTGCCTTAGCTTTATAGTTTAAGTCTTTGGGAAATAGTTAGACAACTATTTCGTGTTTACATTCTGTATATACTTGGTAGTTATTCTTCTTCCCAAGGATGGGGGATTCAATACATGTGCGTTCAAATTATATCATTAAGTCTCACTTAATATTTGTATATATTCCCAATTTCACATAATATAAGTATTTTCTCCAATAATACGTTGTTAAAATACGCGTTCATAAATATTTCCGTAAGTGCGTAAGTTACGTTTTAACAATCGAGTGGTAATATACTTACCGGTGTAACTTATATATTTATGGTGAAAGCGTTCGTATTATTTTGGGATCGTTAATGTTCGTAAATATTATTTTTACTCTAAAAATAATATTTATGTATTTTCACAAAATAATCATAAACAGTGTGTAAAAAATATATATTTATCACGTTACCTTTTGTGAAAATCCCACCTCCGAATATTTAGTAAATAAAGTCATGGCGAAATTCATATTTCGAAAACATGTCAAAAATAATTCTAACACTTGTAGTGTAAATAGTTCTAAGTGTTAGGTTTTTAGAAAAATTTCGCCAGAGTTTCCTCTGTAACTGGAGGTGGCCACGCTTTCAAGCGTATCATTTTCTTTAACAAATCAACTCAACAATTTTCTTTATTTGATCAGAACAACTTTTCTCACAACAATTAATCAACATATGTGTAACTTGCCAAAAATTACATGAACTTGTAGTTTTTCCCAAAACTGTGGTGTAAATCTCCTTAAATTTAGTAGATCCTCATATAAGGTAATTTGATCTTGTAAAAACCTCGTTTTTAGAGAAAATCCATCTTTACAACTTCCCGTCATCTTTTACAAAAACTGTTATTTTGTCGGATCTTTTCATTTCACAAGTGTTTACACACTTGTGGTTTATAAAAATCATGCTTGTTAGTGTAAGATCCATCTTTTAAAATACATGATTTCTTTGATACGTGGTTGTTTGAAAATACCACTTGCAGATGCGTAGATCTGTTAGTTTTAAACACATTCTCACAAGTAAAACTCTTTTACACAAGTTCATGATTCGCGTGTGGTAGAGTTTCACCTTTTAACCATTGTATCATTCAAAACAAGCTTATGTTAAGATCCATGATCTTACCAAACCGGGTTAAACGATGATCCAAGCTACCACATCGTAGATCGGGCCTAAATAATCACAACTTTCAATTACTACAATATTTACACAACTTATGTGCTATTAACCACCATTTTTAGTGTTTTTAGTAAACTTTAAAGCATCAACTTGCATGTTAACGAGTTTTAACCCATACAAATCCTTTTAACCACTTTAGATTAGTTCAAGAAGGTGTTTTAAGCATTATACCTCTAGCTCGAGGCTAGGGAAGAATCTATGCGTAAATCGGTTGGATAAAAGCTAGAGAAAGTGGTCCTTCGCGCTCCGAGTGCACCAAGCTTCCTAATACGAGACCCTTGATGCTTGAATAACCTTGAATTGGCTTGATGAAAACCGAAAATGGTGGATGGGTGCTCAAGGGGGTTCGGCCGAGAGCTAGGTAGAGAGGGAGAGAAAATTGTGTTGGTTGTTTTGTGAAGTGAGAATTACATTGTGTTAATACATGAACTTATAGACAAAGATTAGGGTGATTAACCATTGGACACTATGTCCCAAAGATATTAAGCAAGGATGATTAATTTAATCATCATAGTACAAGGTATGTCCCCTAGGGGACCGAATTCGGTCAAGAGGGGGGGGGGGTCCTTGGTTCGATTTCAACCATTAGTTGGTTACTTAGTTAGGTTAACTAAGTTAAGCTTAGAGATTAACTTGGTTAGTTGTGTGTCACGCGTTACAAAGGGTGTTAGGGTAATCAGGGACCCTAACTGGCTCAGAAAAAGATAAATAGTGAAAATAACAATATTTTCATGTTCCGGGTATAGTCCGGTTGTTCGGTTGGATAGTAATCCGTTAAAGTGTTAATCAAAGCTTTAAAGTGTCGTTAATACCCTTTTTGGTGACACAGCTTATTCCTGACACTTTGGAAAGTGTCTAGTGTTATTTTTCTCATATCTTGGCACTTTATTAGTTAGCTAAAAGCTAAATTATTGTGTAAAGTGCTGAGTTTTGTACTTAGAGTACGTTTTAGGCACATCCAGTCATTGTAACTTATTCCTAGAGACGCAGTTCCACAACCCTTATATCCCTACACTCACCACTAGTGTAGCAAAACATTTCAGGCTCTTACAGGCCTTAGAGGCAGTGTTTGCCTGATGCTGACTTTATCAGCATGTTCAATAGGTTATCCGTTATAGTGCTACTGTGCTTTTTGTGCATCACGGTTGTCACTAGGGTTCAGCATGTAAATAATGTAGTGACGATAAGTAAAGTATGATGCAAGTAAGTACATGTATCAGATATCAAGTAGCAGCTCATCAGCTAGTTCAAACAAGCACAGTAATTAAGCAGTAATTAATTACTAATTAAGTCGTACGGATACCTGGTTTAGTGCGGGTTGTCACATTATCCAAAGCCATGAATCTAATTCACAAATCCTATGTTACTCATAGGCATTTTTATGCTGACGTTTTATTTTCACATGTGTTTCAGGTGCTACTATGTGATGATTGTTGATGCATGCTACACATAGGATGGACTCGTGCCTTAGCAACTTTAAAACCTAAAAGACAATTATTTGTATTTATCTGTTTTGTAATAAAACAATGAGTTCATTAATGGAATAAAAAAAAATCTTTAATCACCATGTGTTGTAAAACAATGATTCTGTTACGACACTTCCCGACGTTTCCGCCGCGAATTTATTGTTTTGCGCGGTCGGGGTGTGACACATAAACTTCACGAATAAAGCCTCGGGTATTAGGAAATATACATGGTTATGAAGTTTGTATGAAAATGAGAGTAATTAAACAAGTTTGTTGTTTAAAACATGAACGAGCGAGAGCTTAAAGTTAAGAATTTTGTTAGTTCGGATGTTGGATTTTAACTCCATATGATGGAGGAATAAATTACGATCTCGTAGGAAGAAACGGGTCATAAAACGGATAAAAATTAAGCGAGTTATGCAGGTTTTTGTGAACAATGGTATTACAGGGAGTATGCAGCTCCCAGCTGCAAACATTCTGTCGAAATCAAGCTCTTGTGCCCCGCGACGGGGGGACTACTTTTTGGTCGTGAACCGCCAGGGCGCTTCGCACCCCGTGAAAGTAGAAATGAAACCTGTCGCAGCCCGCGACAGTCTACAGAACTGTGAAAAAAATTATTTTGTTCATTTTGATAAACGGACTCGCTTAGACATGTTATAAACTTCGTATGACTAACTCATTTCATGATTTATGAAATGTAGGTATGCCGAGGTACCGGATAACGATCAAGCTCAACGAAGAACTGAACACGATCAAAGTTCAAGCTTCCGCGTTATGTTTCGTCGTTACGAAGTTAAACGACGATATAATAGTTGAAATGTTTTAAATTGTAAGAAGTTTTAAGAAACTCATACTTTTAAATGTATGTGTATTTGTATAAACACAATTATATATGAAACTTATATGTAATATCGATAATCAAAGTAAGGGTCTTACACTGTAACTTGCTCACGGCTCCCACTCCCAGAGTGGGGTCGGGGCCGGTGACAGAAAGTGGTATCAGAGCCACTGGTTTAAACTATTTAGGTGTTCTTTTAATACCTAAACTTAAACATTAATGTTTGGAAATTAATATAGAATAATTTATGTGTTATTCTGTAAATATAAATATCATATATATGTGGGATATTATAACATTATTTCGACAATTTCTAAGTCCACAGTATGAGTGATTAAAGTGTGTCCGATACTTTTCAACATATGTCTAATTCGGAGATGGACGAGGGACTATCCGGAGACATATCAGGATATGAAGAGGATGCGGAAGGATCTTTCTTTTTTAAAGACAAATCTACTGAACCTATACCACCTAAGAAGAAAGGATGGTTCAATAAAGAGAAAAGAGAAATACAGTAGCTACCATAACCTTATCTGAAGGAACCACTCAAATCCCATTAACCAATTGACTGTGGGAGGAACTCGACCGTAGATTAACAAACTGTGATAGGTTTCAACCTATAGCTAAAGAAACAAACCCAAACCTACACGTTCACCTAGAACCTATCCAAATGATTCCTCAACCAATACCCGCATTCAATCCAGAGGAAATCCCAAGGATACCTGTACCAGCGCCAAATCCAATGGAACAATGGTGGGCCAATAACTGGGAATTTCAGAACCTGATACAAGACCCTTATCTCCAGCCACAACCACAATTTCCACCATACATCCTGAATGCCTATCCAGCCATGAGCCCCGAGAATATAGTTGAGTTGAGACAATATGGAGAGGAACTGTTGTCAACAGGACACGGAGTCCGTGATATAGGAGAAAAGCTCGTCTGGAAGTACGACAAGAAGGAACTAGAATACTGAAAACAAAAAAAAACCGAATATATATATATATATATATAGGATTAGGTTCAAACGTGAACAAAATCCCAAGAGTGAACTGCATGAACTAATCTTGGCCCTTGATTTTTATGATCTTGAGATTAAAGTGAGTGGCATGATGGTAATTATTTGGTTAATTTTTTCCATTTAATTAAATACAAAAAGGGTATATGTGTAATTTCAATCTTAAATTGATTGCATCTCTCACAAATCAAGTAATCAATTATCCTCTTAAATTGATAGCATAAATCTCTCACAAATCAAATCAAGGATTAGGAAAGATGTAAATTAAATCAATTATTAAAATAATTATTTGTTTAAATGCGATGTACACATGTGTATTCTGATTTTGCCCTCTTTTTAATGCGATGTACACATGTGTATATCGTCTGTTTTTGTGATATCTCAGAATTTTTTTTTGTATTGAATGTTGATGTACACCTGTGAATTACTGTACACATATGTACGATGCAGAGTACACATGTGTACTGTTCAATTTATATCCAAGTACACATGTGTATACCGTTGAAAAATGAAGGTTACGTGGATCTTAAAAATCAAAATTTGAATTCTGGTGATGAAATCTGAAATAAAAATTAAAATTGAAATCTGGTGATTTGTTGTTTGTTTTGATAATTATCTTATTAATAAATAAACATAATGTGGATAATGAATTTAAATTAAGAAAGATGTAACTTAATTCAATTATTAAAATAATGATTTAAATCTAATTTTTTTATATAATTACAATCCTACCCTTAACAACTAAAAAGGAAATCAAGGGTCCATATCTGTTCACGCAGTTCACTCTTGGGAGGTTGTTCACGCTGGAACCCTACCCTATATATATATATATATATATAATGGTAATAATAAAGTATAATATATATACATATATCGACGCATAAAAACTAAAATACTGACATGTATGATTATAGTTTGTATTGATGCAATATGATCAACAAAATGTGTCTGAATAATTGTTTCATTTTAATTATTCTGTGATATCAGTACCTGAAAATGTTTGCAATTCAGATATCGAATGAAGTATCACGTAATCAAGAAATTCACGCTAGTAACGGAAATTATTTGGATAAAAGTTCTATAGAAAATATAGTAGCTCAAGGAATAGCTAATGGCATACCCTCGATTATTGAAACTATTAAAAATTCTATGCCTATAAACAATAATATTACTATAAGTTGTAAGCATACTCATCACTTCAAACCTAGCCATAGTATCAATGGAGACAATGATATTCTTGTCAAAACTCCATTTCCCAAACGAAAGAAAGACACAACCTATGGTTGTTCTTATAAAGAATTCCGCTCTGATAAATCCTATAAGAGGAAAGGAATTGGACAGTCAATTGCAAAATCTTTCTGTAGAAACTGTAATAAGAAACATTCAGGAAAATGCTATTTTAAGAAGAAACCCTACTGTAATCACTGGAAAACACTTGGTCATAAGAAGGAAGAATGCAGTAAGAAGAACCCAGTTTGTTTTAACTGCAGAGAAACAGGCCATATCCATCCAAATTGCCCAAACTGACAAAGGCACCTTACAACAAGGCAAAAGCATCAGACGAAGCTATGGAGAACGCATGAACATTTGTACTTATAACGCAGAAGGCAGCAATAATTTCCGATGTGATCACCAGTACGTTCTTGTCCATGACATCTATGCTAAGGTATTATTTGACTCCGGTGCAAATCAAAGTTTTATAAATGAATACATTCTATCAAGTACTTCATCTGTTCAAAACCATAGTAGACTTTGTTAGGATCTGAGTTTGATAAGATTGTGCTCGTTTGATAATTATGAAGATGAGTTAGAATTAAGTGCAGCTGAATTAAATGAAACAAACTTTCAATACACAATCAAAGAGAGAATTGTTTTAAGTAAAACATGTTTAACATGAAATCGAATGATTATATTTATTACAACCTTCAATTACAATGCATGCATGCATACAATCTCCCCCCCCAGCCTGAGCTCACTGTGATTTGTTCGTACAGAATGACTTGTGATGAAGAGAGTACAGAACAAACCACTGAAGCATCTTTGCTGACATCACCATGAAAGTGACATCTAACCTCCTAACAACCTCTAACCACTAATCTATACAAACACTGCTTTCTAAACACTGATTATAAATACAATATACAAAGTAAACTAACTATTGTTTCTCATTCCACTGTTATACGCCTTGCAGTGCTTTGTGTCTTCAGCAGTACTTGAACCATGACAGTAGATTTAGCATCAGTGCTTTGTCTTCAACATTCTTTAGTGATCAGCAGTTGTTTGTGAAGGGCAGTACTGTCACAACCCCTGTCCCCTAACAACCCGGGAACGGGCGGCCGTGGCCAGTTTCAGTGGTATCGGTGGTTATCATTTTGGCAGCAGAAATTACATCAGGACCGTAGTTAGGAAATATTTTATCAGAGTAAAATACCACACTTTCATAATATTAAACACGTGGGAAAATCCCAAGTTTTAAGTACACGCATTTTCATAGGGGTAAATCCTGTTTTATTTAATAAAACATCTCTTTTAATTTAGGTAACTTTATAGCCACTTTTCCAAGCCTTCAGTGCTGTCCAGCTGGCTTCTATTTGGCTTTCACATTTTGTTATCTGAAATGCGTTTAAAAACATTTTGTCAGTGGGAAATACTGGTTAGTGAATCTCAGTTTAATCAAGTTAAGTAAAACCATTGTACAGTATTGAGGGCGGTCGCGCAATTACATTTGTTTCCATCTACTTTAATTACCACCCACGGTACTGTCAACCCTACTTGTGGTCATGTTACTCCTCGCAAGGTAGTAACTAATTTTGTATACAAAACCCCAACATACCAACGATAATTGTAGAATACAAATACTCAATAACTGTTTAATATATTATTAATTGTATGAGGTTTTTGCAAAAACAATTTGCAAAAAGGAGATTACTCACATTGTTGTCTTAGGTTTTCCTTTAGGGTTTCCTGGTGATTATCTATTAAATACACAAATGCAAACACGTTAGTATAATAACCCAATATTTACATTAGTAATACCCTCCCCGAGACTGCATTCCAACGACTACGTCGGGCAGAACCTCGACAGCCATTACGGAACCCTGGATCAATCGGATCTAATACGTAAATGGGGTTATGTTACTTACAACGAGGCATAACTTCGTTATTTAGGGGGTATTATGCCCGAGAATAGCTTTATCTATATAAAAATTCGAGAAAGAAAGAAAGAAGTGAGCGAGTTCGACTGAAGGCCTGAGCTCCCAATTTATAGGAGCTGAATTCGTGTCCCTCGCGCCTCGCGTAAGCTTAAGCGGAGGCTTACGCGGCCCGCGACCTAGGCTTGTAGGGCCTAGCTATGACTGGTCATCACATGTAGCCTCGACACGATTGTGCCACGTGTCGGATCCGGGTGAGGCCTCGTAGGCGGGTTGTCGTGCCCCACGTAAGATCCCTAAGGGGTCTTCGCGGCCCGCGAGCGACACTAAATTCTTGTTTTTATTAAATTTTTAAATATGTAATGTATTTAGGGCTTGGTTTTCGCATACGGGGTGTACTTTATGATATATTGGGATATTTTAATTATTTTTAGGGTGTCGAAAAATTTAGGAGGGTTGTTATAAGTACTTAGAAGTCATTAGATGTTAGGTCACATTCAAGGAGGAAGACTGATGCAAACAACTGCTTATTCTGAATCCACTGATCTGATCCAGTTTTGGCTTTAATCAACTATTCCTTTGTAGGGTTCAATCCCAAGAATCTCCCCCTGGAACAGATGATGCCAAAACTCTTCATTATTCTGGATTTTTATTGCCTCATCAACAATTCCCTGACTTATCCTTTGAATTGTAATTCAAAGTCCATGGAATTTGTATCATCCTCATCCCTGCATAGTGGAAGCTCAAGGAGATCCTGTAGATCTTCAACACCCAGGCCAAGTGCTTGTTCCCTTGATATGTGCTTCACCTCTCCATTGGATTTGAGCAAAGTCAATATGCGGGTCTTTTGATCAGACTTCCACTTTAGTATCTTTGAATCCAATGGGTTTCTTGGGTGAGTTTTTATTGATGATGAGTTTGGAGATTGAGGCCTGGTGATGACAACTTTGGCAGGGTCTTGAGATTGTGTTGAACCTTGTTTTTCTGCCATAAGTTTCTGAAGAACCATCTTCATGATATATTCTTCTGAAGCCTGGTCTTCTTTTGTTACTGCTGCATCCATCTGCTTTTGCTTCTTTCTTTGATAATAGATAGAAGCAGTTGAAGCAGTGGATTTCCTAATTGGTAACTTTTGTGGTTTGACTTGAACCAATGCTTCTGGATAATCAGGCTTTTGAGGAGCAGTGGGATCTCTCTTCCTCAAATCTTCCAAACTTTTGTAGGTGGCTAACACTTTATCCTCTGACCACCTTGTAACTTGGTTCCTTGACCCATAATCAGCAGCAATTAGTTCTTCTTTCATTCTTTTCAGCCTTAGGGTCCTTTCTGGTACATTTTTCTTGTACTTGGCCCACACTGGAGGAGTTTGCTTTACCTTTTCTTTAAGCATCTTTTGAATTCTGGCTATCTCTTCTTGTAGTTCACTGATAGTCCATTCTTTGTATTGATGCTTATCTGCCCTGTACTTTTTGTATGCCATGATGTATTCAAGGTAGTCTTTCCTCATACTTTCATCATCTTTTTCAGACAGTTTTTGGCAAAGATCTTCTGAGAACTTTTCTAAAGTTCTGACCTTGGTGAGTAGGTATTGCAGATTTCTCTGAATCTCTTTATCAGACTTTCCCTCTGTATCTCTTTTAGATATATCCTCTGCTTGTTGGGTTTTTATCTTGAGACATTCTTCTATGTTTCTTGGGAAAGGATAACCTTGAATGGAAGGAAGTTTCCTTTTTACAGGGTCATCTTCAGGGTAGAATGATTTTATCTCCTCCCTAACTGCTGGAAGATCCAATGGGTATTGTAATCCCACAGGAACAATAGCAGTGTTTGGATTTAGAACTTGAGCTGAAGATAATGGAACAAGGTTTGGAATAGGAACAAGGGACAGTGGTTGTGTAGATGTTGGAGTTGGGGAAGTGTCATCATTCAGTACAATGTTGGTTACCCTTCTCCTTTTGTGCTTAGGATAGGTTGGTGGAGTATTTGTGGGTTTAGTGATGGTGATTGAAGTGGTAGGTGTCTGACTAACAGCTGTTGAAACAACTGGTGCTTCAATCACTGTTGTCACTACAACAGTTGATGTGTCAACTGTTGTCTTCTGCTTTTTGGTAGGTGGTTTTTGTGGTGGTGAGGTTGTTTTTGGTATGGCAGTAGATTGAGTATGAGTTGATGTAGTAGTGATGGCAGTTGTTGGGGTAACATCTGTTGAAACAACTGAAATACCAACAACTGTTGATACAACAGGTTTCTTAGCATCTGTTGGTTTGGAGGTTTGATGAGAGGAACTTTTGGGGATTTGAGGAGTTGATTTGATGGCTTTGGAATGTGTGGTTTTGGGTTGGCTTACTTTTCTGGTAGGTTGTCTTCTTTTTGGCTTAGAAGTACCCTGCTCTTCGTTTTCCATCAGAATTTTCTTTTCCTTATCAAATCTTTCTGACCCTTTTATTTCCATAGTCTCTTTCATGTTTGCTTTTAGATCAGCAAAGGCATTTTGAGTCTCATCAACCTTTTTGGAACCATCTGGCTTAGGGATTTCCACAACCAGTTTAGACAGTGGATCTGGTTTAATGTATAGACCATCTTCATATCCATTCTTCTTTTTCTCCCCCTTTTTGGCATTATTAGGAGGATTTTCAACAAAGATGATTGAAGGAGGAGCAGTGCCAGTGGTTTGTAGTAAATGGGCCTTGATTGCCTTGATATCTGCCTGTGTATCCCTGAATCTTGCTTCCATCAAATTTCTGATCATTTGAATTTGAACTTCATGTTGTTGATCAGCATATTGTCTCTGTTTATGAAGCGTAGGTTGAAATAAATTCCAGAACTCAGCAGGAGATGAAGCAGAGGTTGCAGATGTTGCAGCAGTGGGTGTTGCCTTTTGAGCTTGTAACAACTGTTGCAGCATGGTTTTGATTTCTGCAACAGATGTGTCAAGTTTATCAACCCTCTCCAACAATTCTCTGTATTTTAAACCATCACTCAAATTAATGGGACCATCTGATTTCCCACCAGTGGTGGTTGTATCAGTGGTTGACTTAGGGAAAGTTTCCCAGAAATCATCCACTGATGCCCCTTTTTCTTGGTACTGGGGACTTCTTTCTTCAGCAGAGGTAACCATTTTAAGTGAACAAGTGTATAATGGAAACACACAAGTGGACACCATGGTTCCCAAAGAAGAAATTTCCTTTAAGGGAGTCTGACTTATGAAACTATTGTCTAAGTGTAAACTAGTGGGTTCAACACTTGTAGTAGTTTCTCCACTTGAACTACTAACAGGGATTACTTGTAATTCCTGCAGTGTAACCTCCTCAGCTATTGGTGGGTTAGCAGAGATAGAGACACCAGGCTCAGTCACTTGTTGTGGCAAATTCTCATTTATAGGTGATTGAGAAGAACTGAATTGTGTCTGGGCTATATCAACTGCATCCAATAGAGGTAGTATGGAAGGTGGAATTTGTGAAGTGAGGATAGGGGTAGAAAGAGAATTTGCCCCGGGAGCTGGGCTATTGAACATAGATTTAAGTGAATCAAATGTTTCATACTGTGGTGTCCTAGTTGTTACAACCTGATCCTTTTGATAGGAAGCAGGAGGAGTTTGAGGCTCAGGTTGAGATCTTTCTTCCATCTGCTGTGAGGAAGTAGCAGCAGTGGTTATTGGTGACGTTTGTGTTGTCACAGGTATAATCTCTAGGATCTCATCTTCCAGAGTTACCTTTTTAGTGGGTTTGGGGGGCTTTTGGACATTTTTCTTTTTGGGTCTTTTGGTGATTTTAGGTGTGGGTTTCACAGCAGTGGTTGTGCTACTATGATCACCTTGAGTAGTGGGCTCAACAGAAGGATCCTGAGGAGCAGTGGTTGCTTCTAAATTCTGCTTAGGAGCCTCTGTTTGTGTTTTGGAAGGTTTTGACAGCCTTGTAAATGTTTCAGAAGATAGGCTGTTTATTTGAAAAGGGTTTCCTTGGATAAGCACATGTGCATTATCCTTTGCAAATTTCTTTTGGAAGTAAAAACTTAGAAATCTGGGAAACAATAAAAATGATTTTGTGTTAATTTTTTTTACCATATCTGTGACACCCCAGGAAAACCACGAAACAACACAACACAACTTGCTTCCTCAGTAACCACGTGCTAAATTTCGGGACGAAATTTCTTTCAAGTTGGGGATGATGTGACAACCCAAACTTTCAAGGTCATTGTCTTTTGGCCACGCGATTCTGTTTTATTATTATTATTTCTCTTTCGGGTATATACTGGCTAAATGTAAAACGTGATGGAATATGTTTGCGTGTGTTTGACTGGTTAGCTACAAGGGAACCGTTATACGTTTTATGTAATACGTTTTTTATGTATAGTTGGGTAATTTATGAAACTAACTAATTGGGTCGCGGGATTACTCGACATGCGTAGGCCGTGAGATACTTAATACACTTAGGCCGAGACCATACCTCACATCACTCTCCTTGGCCCACACCACTCTAAGCCCAAACCGAGCCCAACCTATCTCATTTGTCTTTGATTAAATCTGGCCCAGTTGTGATTAACAAGATAAGACTATAGGACCGGCCCACTTGCTTAAGTGTTTAGCATTATAACTTGAATGTACGTACACATCTCTTTTATATACCACAATTACAAAACAATAAACCCTATCCCCCACTTTGTTTGCGACGGCAGTGGATCATCATCACCGAAGCCTTTTCCCCTCTTTGTATCGGGTATGTTAGTATTGTGTTTTTAGAGTGATTTAACATATTTTAATCATTCAATTATGTGGCATGAGAAATTGATAACATGAAACTGTGAATGGATCGATTATGAAGAGTATTATTTTAATTATTGCTCATGATTAGCGGATTAAATGAGATGATGATTTATGTTATTTATCAGATTATGGTTTCAAGAATCATGCTAATTAAAGATTGTGTGTGATTGTGTGATAGTCAAGGGATGTGATTGGTGTCAGCCTATCTCTATTGTGCGGCCCAATTATATTTGAGATTTGTGAATTGTGAATTGTGAATTAAAGTTCATGTGATCCCTGCTCTAGTTCAATTATCAAGTTAGGAAATTAATAAATATTACATGTCATAGTTTGGTCCAATAACCTCTTGAGGTGATAAATAGTTGTCGGCCATAATTGATATTGGATGATATAAATGTGATCAGGATTTGAAGGCATGTTAACTTGTGATATGTTAATCGATGTGTTGAATACATAAATAGGGTTCCTGTTAAACGTTAAGCACTGTGATGCTGTTGTCATGATGACTGGTAGTATAAACTAGTGCATAAATTATTGTGTTCGGTTTGGTTGAATGATTGTTAGATGATCATTAGGGTTTGGAATATGTAACTGCTGTTGTTGATGATGTAGCCGACGAAAACCCCCACCCCACTTGAATACATCTTGACGAAATCCAAAGTGATTTCGGCCCAAAGTGATTTCGCTATAACTGATTCCTCTGTTGTGTTTTCGTCTAAGTTTTAATACAGTAACCTTGTTTGTCCAATCTGCTAACCCTGTTAAGTGTATTAACGCTGTTAAGCAGGTCGATTATATTAAGTATATTAACTGGGTTATGTTAACTATGTTAACTCTGTTATGTTAATTATGTTATGTGTGTTAACTGTGATATGTTTCTGATTAACTCTGTTATGCATGTGAGCTATGCAAAGTGTATTAATCCAGTTAAGTGCGGTAACCTCGTTAAACCCATTAACACTGTTAGTTATGTTAGTGGATGATATAGTTAGATTAAACTGCGAAAGACAATTATGTGAAGCATGAAGTGCATTAGATTGATTAATTGCTTACGTGATACATGATGTTAACTGCCACGCACTACGCGATGTTGGATTTGCATGCGAGTCATTACGAACTTAACTGATTGTATATACGTGCGTACTATAGGTCGTGACTGATTATTTGTGAGTGTGTATTTCTTTAGCATACCGAGCAAACCAAGGTGAGTTCACACTTTTACCAAGGCATGGGATTCCCGGGGTTGGGAATGGGGTTAAATGATTACTTGTACTTTCATCGTTACTGGAATACGTACCACTGACCTCGTTAGGGGAAGGTCACTTATAGATACGGCTAGACTAGTAACACATGGGAAGCCCCCACTAATCTTCGCAAACATGCCTGGAATGGCTGCGATACGAATACTAATCTTCGCAAACATGCCTGGAATGGCTGCGATACGAATACTAATATTCGCACACATGCCTGGAATGGCCGCGATACGAATACTAACTTTGCAAACATGCCTGGAGGGTCGCGATACAAATACAACTAGTCTAGAATACATGGGAAACCCCCACAAATCTTCGCAAACATGCCTGGAAGGCCGCGATACAAATAAATACGATATATAGTTTACTAAACAAACATACGGTTTATGAAACGAATACTATAACTAAACAACCAACTATGAACTCGCTCAACTTTGTTGTTGACTCTCTGTTACATGCCTTGCAGGTTGTTAGGTATCTATGAAGCTTGCATGGGAGTGGAGAGGAGTCGTTGTGGGACATGGACAGCTGTGCGCCATGCTAAACATTTGAAACATTTAAACTTATGTTGGGTTTACATATTTATGCTTCCGCTAAATGCTTAACTATGTTATGGTTTTGAACACCTTTCGTATTGATGAATGACTTTTATTTATTACTTACAATGTTCAATATGATTGGTGACTTGATCCTGGTCAGTCACGCCTCCAAGCGGTGATACTCCGCGTGTGGATTTTGGGGGTGTGACAGATTGGTATCAGAGCCATTGGTTATAGTGAACTTGGTTTTAATAAGGGAAAGGTTTTTTGTTAAAACCAGACTATAACCTGAACAGTGCTCAACGATCCACAACGACGCTTCGCTCCACGTGCAAGACTCGACATTCTAGGTGATATGATTTATGTTTACATTGCCTACTTGCTAGATTTCATAGAACTTTGCTCATGGTATGCTTAGATGAACGTAACAACTATTGTTTGAAAACATATGTGTGCTTACTCTCTTCTGTCATCGCACTTTCGCGAACCTCTCTCACTCATGTTTCCTTTGGTATGAAGATCATGAGTGGACGCGTTAACCTAACTCAAGCCCAGTTGGCGGCTTTGATCACTGAACAAGTTACTGCAGCACTCGCAGCTGCCCAGGCAGGAGGTATAGCCTGCCATCGCAACTTACTCTAGGATCCTTAGATCCTACTCTCATAAACCAACACTTGTGTTTAATTTTGTTTACTCTTACGCACACGATAGGTCAACACGCTCAGCCTCCTGTGTGTACTTTCAAGACTTTTATGGACTGTCGTCCTACTACTTTCAGTGGCACTGAAGGAGCCGTTGGACTCCTCCACTGGTTCAAGAAGCTTGAATCGGTCTTCGAGATGTGTGAATGCCCTGAGGCTCGTAGAGTGAAGTACGCCACTGGTACTCTCGAAGGCACTGCGCTAACTTGGTGGAACGCGCAAGTTCAGATGTTGGGGCTGGCGGCTGCTAATGCCACCCCATGGAATGATTTTAAGGAACTGATCAAACGTAAATACTGTAGTCGTGATGACATCCACAAGCTGGAAGTGGAGTTCTTTAACTGAAGATGACGGGGTCAGAGATAGAAGCGTAGGCGAAACGATCCAACGAACTGGCAGTGTTATGTCCAACTATGGTGGATCCTCCCATCAAGCGCATTGAGCTGTACCTCAAAGGCTTAGTACCAGAGATTCAAAGTCATGTGACTTCTGCTAACCTTGCTACTATCCAGGATGTTACTCGTCTTGCTCATCGTCTCACAGACCAAGCAGTGGAACAGAACAAGCTGCCTAAACGTATCGGTGCTACTACTACTACTACTTCTGCCACTTCCTGTGACAACAAACGAAAGTGGGATGGAAGCTCCAGCAAGGGTTCAACTTCAGTTTAGTCCCAGGCACAGCAGCGAAAGATTGATGACTATCAGAGCCCTGGTCAGTGATCTTCTGGTAGTCAAGGGCAGGGTGGATATCGAGGAAACCTCCTGAAGTGCAATAGATGCAACAGACACCACAGTGGTCAGTGCAACAAGGGTCGTTGTCAGAGGTGTCTCAAGATGGGGCATGAAGCTAAGGATTGCAGGATCTCACGACCTGCGAATCAGAACCAACAACAAACCACCAGTTCCACAGAACCAGCAGCGACAACAGGGTAACAAGGGATGCTATCAGTGTGGTGCTGAAGGTCACTTCAAGAGACACTGCCCACAGTTGAACCAGAACCAGAACCACAACCAAGGAAACGGGAACAATAGTGGAGACAACAACGGGGGTAATAACGACGGCAATGGTGCCAGGGGTTGAGTGTTCGTGATTGGTCAGGATGATGCTAGGAATGACCCCAACGTTGTGATGGTTTCGACATCGTTATTTGGTATGGATTGGCTACCTCAACATCGAGCAGAGATTCTTTGCAAAGAAAAGATCTTCCGCATTCCTCGTGCTGGTTAAGAACCTTTGGTGATTCATGGTGACAAGCTCCTGGAGCAGCACCCATAGCTCGAGCACCTTATCGCTTAGCTCCAACCGAACTGGAAGAACTGTCTAAGCAATTGCAAGAGCTCTTAGAAAAGGGTTTTATTCGTCCTAGCTCTTCGCCCTGGGGAGCTCCAGCATTATTTGTGAAGAAGAAAGACGGTACCTTCCGCATGTGCATAGAGTACCGCGAACTGAACAAGACGACCGTAAAGAATCGCTATCCTCTTCCACGCATTGACGACTTGTTCGACCAGCTGCAAGGGTCGAGCTACTATTCAAAGATTGATCTGAGATCAGGCTACCATCAACTGAGAATCCAGGACGAGGACGTCTCCAAAATAGCATTCTGAACACGCTACGGCCATTACGAGTTTCTGGTCATGCCATTCGGGCTAACAAACGCACCTGCAGTCTTCATGGATCTTATGAACAGAGTGTGCAAGCCTTACTTGGATAAGTTTGTGATTGTATTCATCGACAATATTTTGATCTACTCCAATAGCCAGGAGGAACACGAGCAGCATCTACGACTCATTTTGGAACTCCTTCGAGCAGAACAGCTGTATGCCAAGTTTTCAAAATGCGACTTCTGGCTTCGTGAAGTCCACTTTCTAGGCCACGTGGTGAACAAGGATGGGATTCATGTTGATCCATCTAAGGTAAACTCGATCAAGAACTGGCCTGCACCTAGAACACCAACGGAAATTCGCCAATTCTTGGGTTGGCAGGTTACTACAGGATGTTCATCAAAGATTTTTACAAGATTGTGCAACCTCTCACTTTACTAACTCAGAAAGGAGTCACCTACCGTTGGGGTGAGCCACAGGAATCTGCAGTTCAGCACCTAAAGGATAGACTTTGTAGCGCCCCTATCCTCTCATTGCCTGAAGGCACAGACGATTTTGTGGTTTATTGCGACGCATCCATTCAGGGACTTGGATGTGTGTTGATGCAACGTGACAAGGTCATAGCCTACGCATCACGCCAACTTAAAGTTCATGAAAGGAACTACACTACACATGATTTGGAGCTGGGAGCTGTTATTTTCGCGCTTAAGATATGGAGACATTACCTGTACGGTACCAAGTGCACCATCTACACCGATCACAGGAGTCTCGAGCATATCTTCAAGCAAAAGGAATTGAACATGCGACAACGTCGATGGGTAGAGCTATTGAATGATTACGAACGTGCCATCAAGTACCATCCGGGCAAAGCCAATGTTGTAGCCGACGCCCTCAGTCGAAAGGATACTACACCTAGACGCGTACGTGCTTTACAACTCACTATCCAGTCTAGCCTTCCTGCACAGATACGAGATGCTCAGATAGAAGCATTGAAACCAGAAAACTTCAGGGCTGAAGCCCTACGCGGCTCAAGGCAACGGTTAGAATAAAAGGAAGACAGCGCCTACTACGTTACAGGGCGCATTTGGGTCCCACACTATGGAAACTTACGCGCATTTGGGTCCCACACTATGGAAACTTATGCGAGCTTGTGATGGATGAAGCTCATAAGTCTCGTTACTCGGTACACCCTGGTTCAGATAAGATGTACCACGATCTCAGAACTACGTATTGGTGGCCTAGCATGAAAGCACACATAGCAACTTACGTTAGCAAGTGTTTGACTTGTGCGAGAGTCAAAACTGAATACCAGAAACCATCAGGCCTACTCCAACAACCAGAGATTCCACAATGGAATTGGGAGCAAATTTCCATGGATTTTGTTACTGGCCTGCCTAGATCTCAACGTGGAAATGATACTATTTGGGTGATCGTGGATCGACTCACAAAGTCTGCACACTTCTTGGCTATCAAGGAAACGGATAAGTTCTCCACTCTAGCAGACGTTTATCTTAAGGAAGTTGTCTCGAGGCACGGGGTGCCAACCTCTATTATCTCTGATCATGATGCATGTTTTACTTCAGAACTGTGGCAAGAAATGCACAAATCCTTTGGCTCTCGATTAGACATGAGCACAGGTTATCACCCGCAAACGGATGGACAGTCTGAACGCACCATCCAAACTCTTGAAGACATGCTTCGAGCATGTGTATTTGACTTTGGAAATGGTTGGGAAAAGCACCTCCCTTTGGTGGAGTTTTCGTACAATAACAGTTACCACACCAGCATTCAATCCACTCCATTTTAGGCATTGTACGTGCGTAAATGCCGATCACCTCTTTGTTGGGCAGAGGTGGGGGATAGTCAGATCACGGGTCCAGAACTTGTAGTAGACACAACAGAAAGAATTGCCCAGATACGGCAACGAATGGCGGCAGCTCGCGATTGTCAGAAAAGCTACGCTGATAAGCGCAGGAAACCACTCGAGTTCCAGGTTGGGGATCGAGTGTTACTCAAAGTCTCACCTTGGAAAGGTGTAGTTCTCTTTGGCAAACGAGGTAAACTTAATCCACGATACGTCGGACCGTTCGAAATCATAGAGAAAATAGGCAAAGTGGCCTACAAACTAAACCTGCCCGCAGAACTCAGTGCAGTTCACAACGTTTTTCACGTGTCAAATCTGAAGAAGCGTCTGTCAGATGAGACCCTCATAGTTCCTTTGAAGGAGCTCACTATCGATGATCAGTTGCGATTCGTCGAGGAACCAGTTGAAATCACGGACCGGGACGTTAAGGTCCTCAAGCGTACCAGAATACCTCTTGTTCGAGTTCGTTGGAACTCCCCTCGTGGCCCAGAGTTTACCTGGGAACGAGACGATCAAATGAAACTCAAGTATCCCCAGTTGTTCGGAAACAGTGCAACCACTACTGAGGCTGAAGCTACTACAGAATTTCGGGACGAAATTCCAAATCAACGGGGGGATGATGTGACACCCCAGGAAAACCACGAAACAACACAACACAACTTGCTTCCTCAGTAACCACGTGCTAAATTTCGGGACGAAATTTCTTTCAAGTTGGGGATGATGTGACAACCCAAACTTTCAAGGTCATTGTCTTTTGGTCACGCGATTCTGTTTTATTATTATTTATCTTTCGGGTATATACTGGCTAAATGTAAAACGTGATGGAATATGTTTACGTGTGTTTGACTGGTTAGCTACAAGGGAACCGTTATACGTTTTATGTAATACGTTTTATATGTATAGTTGGGTAATTTATGAAACTAACTAATTGGGTCGCGGGATTACTCGACATGCGTGGGCCGTGAGATACTTAACACACTTAGGCCGAGACCATACCTCACATCACTTTCCTTGGCCCACACCACTCTAAGCCCAAACCGAGACCAACCTATCTCATTTGTGTTTGATTAAATCCGGCCCAGTTGTGATTAACAAGATAAGACTATAGGACCGGCCCACTTGCTTAAGTGTTTAGCATTATAACTTGAATGTACGTACACATCTCTTTTATATACCACAATTACAAAACAATAAACCCTATCCCCCACTTTGTTTGCGACGGCAGTGGATCATCATCACCGAAGCCTTTTCCCCTCTTTGTATTCGGGTATGTTAGTATTGTGTTTTTAGAGTGATTTAACATATTTTAATCATTCAATTATGTGGCATGAGAAATTGATAACATGAAACTGTGAATGGATCGATTATGAAAAGTATTATTTTAATTATTGCTCATGATTAGCGGATTAAATGAGATGATGATTTATGTTATTTATCAGATTGTTGTTTCAAGAATCATGCTAATTAAAGATTGTGTGTGATTGTGTGATAGTCAAGGGATGTGATTGGTGTCAGCCTATCTCTATTGTGCGGCCCAATTATATTTGAGATTTGTGAATTGTGAATTGTGAATTAAAGTTCATGTGATCCCTGCTCTAGTTCAATTATCAAGTTAGGAAATTAATAAATATTACATGTCATAGTTTGGTCCAATAACCTCTTGAGGTGATAAATAGTTGTCGGCCATAATTGATATTGGATGATATAAATGTGATCAGGATTTGAAGGCATGTTAACTTGTGATATGTTAATCGATGTGTTGAATACATAAACTGGGGTTCCTGTTAAATGTTAAGCACTGTGATGCTGTTGTCATGATGACTGGTAGTATAAACTAGTGCATAAATTATTGTGTTCGGTTTGGTTGAATGATTGTTAGATGATCATTAGGGTTTGGAATATGTACTGCTGTTGTTAATGATGTAGCCGACGAAAACCCCCACCCCACTTGAATACATCTCGACGAAATCCAAAGTGATTTCGGCCCAAAGTGATTTCGCCAATAACTGATTCGTCTGTTGTGTTTTAGTCTAAGTTTAAATACAGTAACCTTGTTTGTCCAATCTGCTAACCCTGTTAAGTGTATTAACGCTGTTAAGCAGGTCGATTATATTAAGTATATTAACTGGGTTATGTTAACTATGTTAACTCTGTTATGTTAATTATGTTATGTGTGTTAACTGTGATATGTTTCTGATTAACTCTGCTATGCATGTGAGCTATGCAAAGTGTATTAATCCAGTTAAGTGCGGTAACCTCGTTAAACCCATTAACACTGTTAGTTATGTTAGTGGATGATATAGTTAGATTAAACTACGAAAGACACTTATGTGAAGCATGAAGTGCATGAGATTGATTAATTGCTTACGTGATACATGATGTTAACTGCCACGCACTACGTGATGTTTGATTTGCATGCGAGTCATTACGAACTTAACTGATTGTATATAAGTGCGTACTATAGGTCGTGACTGATTATTTGTGAGCGTGTATTTCTTTAGCATACCGAGCAAACCAAGGTGAGTTCACACTTTTACCAAGGCATGGGATTCCCGGGGTTGGGAAT
Source organism: Helianthus tuberosus (assembly GCA_030545235.1). Lineage (NCBI taxonomy): Eukaryota > Viridiplantae > Streptophyta > Magnoliopsida > Asterales > Asteraceae > Helianthus > Helianthus tuberosus. Next base: position 136,717,860 of record CM060363.1, read on the forward strand.
GGGGTTAAATGATTACTTGTACTTTCATCGTTACTGGAATACGTACCACTGACCTCGTTAGGGGAAGGTCACTTATAGATATGGCTAGACTAGTAACACATGGGAAGCCCCCACTAATCTTCGCAAACATGCCTGGAATGGCCGCGATACGAATACTAATCTTCGCAAACATGCCTGGAATGGCCGCGATACGAATACTAATCTTCGTACACATGCCTGTAATGGCCGTGATACGAATACTAAACTTCGCAAAAATGCCTGGAGGGTCGCGATACAAATACAACTAGTCTAGAATACATGGGAAACCCCCACAAATCTTCGCAAACATGCCTGGAAGGCCACGATACAAATAAATACGATATATAGTTTACTAAACAAACATACGGTTTACGAAACGAGTACTATAACTAAACAACCAACTGTGAACTCGCTCAACTTTGTTGTTGACTCTCTGTTACATGCCTTGCAGGTCGTTAGGTATCTATGGAGCTTGCATGGGAGTGGAGAGGAGTCGTTGTGGGACATGGACAGCTGTGTGCCATACTAAACATTTGAAACATTTAAACTTATGTTGGGTTTACATATTTATGCTTCCGCTAAATGCTTAACTATGTTATGGTTTGGAACACCTTTCGTATTGATGAATGACTTTTATTTATTACTTACAATGTTCAATATGATTGGTGGCTTGATCCTGGTCAGTCACGCCTCCAAGCGGTGATACTCCGCGTGTGGATTTTGGGGGTGTGACAATATCAATGAAAATCTCCTGGGAGTAGTTAAAGTTTTCTTTAGACATGATAGCATAACCCAGGTATTGGATTTTCAATGGTATTTCATTAAAAGCTGTGGTTTTATTAGATACACACATGAGGAGGGTATGGAATAAAAACCTCATGGAAGGAGGAAAACTGCCCTTTTGTAAAGTATCTTTTTTCATTTCCTCTTCATACCCTCTCTCAATGAAATCAGTTTGATACTCAGACTTTGGGAAAGAGCTTTTACCTGTAAGATCATTGATTTCAAATACCTTTGAAATGGTTTGAGGTGTGATTGTAAATGGAACACCCTTTATCGAAGAATTAATGGCTAAGGGCTTTTTGTCCTTAGTTTCAAGTTGTGCATTTTTCCAGAATTCTTGTTGGGTGTCCAGGAAGATGGCTTCATTGCAAGTCAACAAAGTTTTGTACTTTGAAGACGAGAGTGCATCAATTACAGATTGAAAATCTGTGTTTTGACTTGTTTTTGCAAGGGTACACAAATAGTTATGAGGGGTTTTGAATAGGAGAGCCATTACGATTTGAAGGTGGGTAAGAACGAAGAAGAAGATGAGTGATTTAAGAGATTTTGGTGATAACTGCTTTTGAATGGAATTTTGGATTTCAATTCGACAGTGAAAACCCTGTTTGGGGTTTTGATCAGGGTTTTATAGGTGGAAAAAGTGAATACTGACGTGGCAGCGGTTACAAAAGATCTGACGGCTAAGTACTGTCCACGTGACAACCTTTGATGAATAATGGATGACAGTTGTTTAGGAAACCACTGATGGAGCAATATCAGTGGTTTGCAATGGTTAAAATGAAACAGTGGCTGACTTTTAACTATCAGTGGATAGCTTATCAGTGGATTAAAACACTGATGTTTGATCAACAGTGATTAACAAGGAAATGAAAGAACAGAGGTTGGCTTTCGGCAGTGGATAGTATTAACAAAACAGACGTTTGAACCAAAACAGTGGTTATGGCAGACTGTTAAGGATTAATGAAAATTTTCATTTTTAGCTATTTTTAAGGATGAATTTTTTATTTTCTGAAAACATTTTAATGCTTTTATTCATAGAAAAATAGGATTTTGCCTGTTATTCCATGTTCAGCATGCCAATCCTAGAGATCAAGCTTTCAAAGGTAGATGTGTCTAAAGCTTTTGTTAGCACATATGCCGGCTGATCTTTGGTATGAACATGATGAAGAGAACCCAAACCTTTTTCATAGCAATCCCTCACAAAGTGATGTCTGATATCAATGTGCTTGGTGGTTGAATGTGAAACTGGATTTTGATGATATTTTCTGCTGCCTAACTATCCAACATGAGAGGTGTCTTTAAGGAAGTGATACCAAAATCCAGCAATTGATTCTGAAGCCATAGCAGTTGGGTGGTACAGCTTGCAGCAGCTATATACTCTGCCTCAGCAGTGGATGTTGAAATAGTTGCTTGCTTTTTGCTTTGCCAGGATACTAAGCAATCACCAAGAAATTGGCACCCTCCTGATGTGCAATTCACTATCTGTGAAACCTGAAAGCTTAATATTCCCATTAGCAGGGTACCAGATACCAAGTGTGGGAGCACTTTTTATGTATCTAAGTATCCTTTTTTACAGCGATTAGGTTAGACTTTCTAGGGGCTGATTGGGATCTTGCACAAGCACATGTTGCAAACATGATGTCTGGTCTAGATGCAGTTAGGTACAATAAAGACCCAATCATGCTTCTATATAATGTTTGATCCACCAAATTATCATTTTCATAAGTCATGACTAGCTTGGTGGTTGCGATGGGTGTACTACATGGTTTACAATAATTCATCTCAAATTTGTTTAAAAGTTCTTTAACATATTTGCTTTGATGAATGAATGTTCCATTTTGCAGTTGTTTCACTTGGAGACCAAGGAAACACCGTAGTTCACCCATTGCACTCATTTCAAATTTAGATGTCATGAGTTGTCTAAACTCTTCACACATTTTAGAACATGTGCTTCCAAAAATGATGTCATCCACATAAATCTGGACAATCATCATGTCTTTCCCTCTCCATTTTAAAAACAATGTTTTGTCTATTTTACTTCTTGTGAAACCAATAGAGAGAAGAAAGGTGGAAAGAGTTTCATACCAGGCTCTTGGTGCTTGTTTCAAGCCATACAAAGCTTTGTTTAGCTTGTTGACATGATTTGGATTAAATGGATCCTCAAAACCAGGAGGTTGACAAACATATACATCTTCTTGAATCTTACCATAGAGGAATGCACATTTGATATCCATTTGAAACGCCTTTATGTTGTGGTTGACAGCAAAGGCCAAGAACAGTCTGATAGCTTCTAATCTGGCTACAGGGGCAAAAGTTTCATCATAGTCAATGTCCTCTTCCTGTCTGAAACCTTGAACCACTAGCCTTGCTTTATTCTTGACAACAATACCCCTTTCATCAGTTTTATTTTTGAAGACCCAATTTGTGCCAATAGGACTCACACCCTCTGGCAATGGTACAGGCTCCCATACTTGTTATCTTTTAAACTATTGGAGCTCCTCTTGCATGGCTTCTACCCAGCTGTTGTCTTTTAGTGCCTCTTGGTACTTAACTGGCTGATAGAGAGATAGAAAACCAGCAAAAGACAGATTTTTTTGGGATTGGCTTCTTGTGAGCACCCCTTCACTGATTTTGCCAATGATTTGGTCAAGTGGATGAGACTTCAAGAAGATCAGATCTCCTTTGTATGGAACAATGGCATTTAATGGTGAGGGTTACAGATGTGAATCATCTGAGCTAACAACTGTTGGTGACTTTGATGATCCAACAGTGTCTTGAAATGGAGGTGGAGGAATAGGTGGAATTGGTGTGGAAACATGTTGACTTTTATCCACTGTTTGAGGACCTTTATCAACAGTGTTTAATGATGTGGAAGCAGGGGTTAAAGGGCTACTTTGGTCAACAACTGTTGAGGTAGCAGTGGTTGAGCTTTGACAGCTGTTTTGAACATCTGCTGCTCTGGCAATGGATTTGAAGTTTTGTAGTGAAAGGATCACTTCATACCCATCGTCTGATGGAGGATTTTGAGATGGACCTGCACTGTTAGTCTTGACAGAAACATTTTCAAAAGTAAATTTATCAAGATCAAACAACTCTGCAGGGTTTGCAGGGATTTTTATTGAAGAAAGTTCATTGAACTTTACATTCAAAGTCTCTTCCACTGTTTTGGTCCTTGTGTTAAACACTTTGTAGGCCTTAGTAGTGGTTGAGTATCCCAAATGATATCCACTGTCTACTTTGGCTGCAAATTTTGAAATTGAGTCTTTTAAGTTCAAAATAAAACATGGGCAGCCAAATACTTTAAAGTATGAGATCAGTGGTTTGATTTTATACAGAAGTTCATAGGCAGTCTTTTGATGCCTGGGGTTACTCTGTTCTGGACATAGTAAGCAGTATTTACTGCCTCTGCCCAGAAAGTTAATGGCAAACCTGAATCAGCAAGCATGGTTCTGGCAGCCTCAATTAGTGTCCTGTTCTTTCTCTCAACAACCCCATTTTGATCTGGTGTTCTTGGAATGTTGTACTGCCTTACAATTCCTTTTGACACACAAAACTCATCCAACTCCCTATTTCTGAACTCTGTGCCATTGTCACTCTTGAAGACTTTTACTGGCAAGTCAAACTGCTTTTCAACCTGTTTGACAAAGTCTTGCAGAATGCCTGCAGTCTCATCTTTGGAATGTAAGAAAGAAGTCCATGTAAACCTAGAAAAATCATCTACAATTACCAAACAATATCTCTTCTTTTTAAGACTTATGACTCTTACTGGGCTAAACAGATCCATGTGCAGCATTTGCAAGCACTTGGTTGTTTTGGACTCTTCAATGGACTTAAATGAGCTTTTATGTTGTTTTCCCTTTAAGCAGGAAACACAATGCTCAGGACAGGTGAACAGTTTTTGAGGAAGACCTCTTACTAACCCCAGTTTTGACAAAGCAGTGATTGTCTTGAGATTTGTGTGCCCCAATCTCCTGTGCCAAAGTTTTGTCTCTTTGTTAGAGGCAGCTGAGAATAGACAAGCATCAGTTCTGGGGCTCTCTTTTGACAAATCAACTACATAAACTGATGCAGGAGCATATGCATATCTTTTATTTATTTAAAATTCAAATTTCCTATTTTTATCTTTTAATTGTTTAGTATAAATAGGGCATCTAGGGTTTATTGTTTTTCAGTTTTTTTAGTTTGATTATTGTAAAGAAAACCTTTAGGTTTCTTTGGTCTTTGAATGAATCATTGTGTTTGAGCCATTTGATTGCACGCGAAAATGCATCAGGTGGTATCAGAGCTTTGGTTTTCAAATGGCTCTACGTGAAGACAAGTGTTTTCTTGTTCGAAGAGTCGCTGACCGAGGCATCGACAAGAACATTGGTGATTCACGTGCTCGTGGAGATTGATTCAACCGTGATCGTAGATCCGCCGCGCGAGGCAACGAGATCGGAAACCGTGATCCACGGGATATTATTAAGATCAAAAGACTCCGACAGGGAGTCCGAGATCTTGAAGAGATCAAACGGCTTCGACAACGAGTCCGAGATTTTGAAGAGATCAGACGGCTCCATCAACGAGTCCGAGATATGGAGTTGCAACGGGAGATGCACAAGATGGAAACCGAGTCGAACACCATCGTCTGGGATGAAGGTGGCGACGGAGAGGAGCATCCGTTTGGCCGTCACCCACCCCGGTTCTACGAACCGACCTATCAGGAATGTTTGGCGGAAAACCCACCGAAATTCGATGAAGACGGGATTGAACCCGATGAGAAGGAATGTTCGCTTTTACGGGAGGTTCTTAGCGGGATTAGTGTTCAAGGAGCTGAACCCACATATGAGGTTTTAATAGGAAAAAATGATATCAATGGGGGTTCGTCAATGAATACGGTGGCTCATGGTGGTGATAAAATATTGGAAGCTCCATTATTTCGGTTGTCAATTACGAAATCAAAGGTATTATCTCCTAAGTATATGGAAATTCAAAATATAATTGATTTTAAAATTGGTGGAAAGTCAATAATGGATTTTATTGATAAGCATCCCTTAAACGATAAGGATGTCATAATGTCACCATTACATGTTGGGTCTACTCAAAGATATAATGAAAATTTTGAAAAAAATATTGCCATGCATGTTAGGAATGTTCGTGTCCAACAAAGTCCATCCTTTATTGGGCCTCTAAAAATGTATGAAAGTATTTCAAATTTGGTTACTAATACCATGAACTTTCTTAAAGTGAATAATAGAGGCCCTCATGGATTCATTGATGATAATCAAAGCTCACAAAACAGACCAAATGATGGGTCTTGCAACTCTGGTGTTCATCATGCGAAAAACAGAGATGGCCCACACATAGATAAAAATTATGGACCACGGTTTGAGTTCATTTGGAGCCATACTTTGGTAGTTCACAGGATGTTTGAGGGGGAAAAGTCGATAGTGAACAAAATACATTCCCATGCCCCATTCGACCCAGGTGGTTCTGGTCAAGAACTAGGCGAGACGAATCATGGAGTAGAATTATTTGGATTGTGACACCTGTGTCACTTCAACCATCAAACAAATGCCAAACCAGTGAAATATTGTATTTCATACTTGGGATTTGTAAAAATATGTGTATCGTTTGCACATATCAACTCTTGTTCGATTTTAAGCTTTAAATCGCTTTCTGGAGGGTTATACGCGCTCTGATGCGTAAATATAACCAGTTTAATCCAACGAACACTCCGGAATAGTGAAATATACTTAACATACCTTAAATAACCTTTACATAACTTAGAAATAAGTTTTGAAGGCTTTGGTATGGCAAAAACAAGTTAATTCGCTTACAGGGACTAAAGTTGACAAACTGTGAAAGTATGTCAATTTGAACTGTAACAGACATTCCGGAACATGACCATAAGTTAAACATACCATAAATATCCTTTACATAGCTTAGAAATAGGCTTTGAGAGGTTCGGTGTGCTAAAATAAACTTTATGCTCATTCAGGGACTAAAAGCGTCAAAAAGTGCACAAGTTTGCATTTTCGCGCATAACTTACGTTCTGAATACATCCGGACATCCAAAAATTTATGTAAGCATTAAAATATTTTATTTTAGTGTTTGGCATAAGAAAAATCCATTCGTCACGCAATTTGGATCGTTTTTCGCGCTTATGCGCATTCCGTCGTAATTAACCGAACAACGCGATCGTACGGCCAAACGAACCGACATCCGTGATATTTTCAAGCATATTTCATGTTCCCTATGTCTTAACATCATTTTGGAGCTTGAAATTGGGTTTAACAGGTGTTAGAAGTGCCCTTACGCGACGAAACAAGGTGCAGGGACTGAAACGGTAATTCTGCCAAAGTTAATGGCTTACGGACCGTAAGCCATGACCCTTACGGTCCGTAAGGGGTCTCCAGATGCAGCAATTCGATTTTTTTCTGCTGTTAAACGACCTTTCAACCTCCAAAGGCCAATTACACGTGTTAATCACTTATGGTGGGGGCAAATGACATACCATAACATTTCAACAAGTGTACGGGTGAGATTCGATCACGTTATTCGAGAAACGATCCTAACGGTTGTCCATTTACTATAAATACCCCCCCCACCTTCACTCATTCCTCACAAAATCTGATCTAAAGTGTTCTAAGTTGAAGCCTTTGCTTCATACCTGAACTATTTGGGTCTAGATTGCTTGCGGGGACTCTTTGTAAGTGTTCCTTCGTTCTTTTATTGCTTTTCGAGTCCGAAAGTCAAACTTTGTTTGACTTTCTGCATTGACCAGTTTATGGTCAATGCGAAATTCATTTGAACTTCGCAACGTGATTGTAATCACGATGGTTATAGTCCCTTGTGACTATGCCTACTGATTACCACGTTGTCTAGGGTCGTAAGGGTAAGCGATCTAATAAATCGCTTATACTTTCGAACCCGACCCGTTTGGTCGATCATTAGGATCCGACCAAATACATTAGGTGACCATAGTATATAGGGAATAACCTTCCGAGGTTATACCTTATGGTCACGACGTTTAGTTAGTTGTATGATAGGTAGAATATATGCCTTAGGTAAACTACCAAAATACCCCTTTGATGCCAAAATCCATTTTAAACATATGTAACATAACTTTTGACATCTAAACTGATTTGACAACAATATTAGACATGTTAAGGCATATGTTACTTGTCATAGGACTAGTTAGGCGGTCCCAACGCGTTTTACGCGAACGACGCGTTAAAGTAGCATAAGCTACCTAAACGGGTCGTAATGGGTCTTAAGCACTTAGGTTAGGTTTCATTTAGTATGTAGGCTTTGTTAAGCCATATGACACGAGTCTCCATACTCGTTTGATTTACGAACCCTCATTCTATCTAAATCCTCCGATTTAGGTCCGGTTTATTAACATAGTTATCTATATTAGGTGCCGTTTGATTCCGTGATCTCTAGCATTGCTTGGTGGTTATCTTAGGACTTCTGAGCAATCTCAAGTGAGTACATAGTTCCCCTATTTTACTGTTTTCCAAACTGTTTTGGGGTGAAGCATGTGTACCTATGTGTTACTTTCATGATTTCAAAGTATAATTGATTATACATGTTATTACTTATCATTTGACAAACTAAATGACTATCTATGGTTTAAACACTGATTTCTCAAAGAACATAAAATAAAATGTTGAATTGTACTTATTTTATGTTCACCAGACCGATTGGTAGTATGATATAGCGCTATAGGATTAGACACCCCATTCCTGTTGTCATGGAATGTCTGAAACCAATTTGTTTCTCCATCCAAATAGGGATTGCCTTTGTGGTATCCTTATAGTCTCAAAGGTGTAGTTTGATGCACTAGGTCTGAATGAATTCTTAAATCACACCTTTAAAGTATATTTTGATATACTCCCAAAAGTATAGTTTGATATACTCTCATGTGTGGTATTGTACAAAACCAACATATATTTTGTTAATCATCCAAAGCATATTTTGATATGTTATTTACAAAACCAAAACATAGTTTAATATGTTATTTATCACATCCAAGGCATATTTTGATATGTTATTTACAAAACCAAAACATAGTTTAATATGTTATTTATCACATCCAAGGCATATTTTGATATGTTATTTATGAAACCCAAAGCATATTTTGATATGTTATTTATGAAACCAAAACATAGTTTAATATGTTATTTGCAAATCCAAAAGTATACTTTTAATATGCTACTATAAGGTTATTCGTTTAACCTTACATTATTTTACAAAGCATAACTTTTGATTTATTCAAACACTTTGTTTTGTACATTTTTACTTGTGGATTAATAAATCTCATTTTACTTACCATACATAACGTTTGTTTACACATTACATGGTTTACATTTAACTTGAGTTATACAATGACATTAGACATTTGATTACACATAAACATTTTACTTTGGTGGTTTGGTTTGAGTAAGTGATTTAAGTAACGAGGCGTGTGTAATATGATACAAGCATGGTGGATACGCCGCTGGTACTTCCTATATATAAGTGTTTGTATGGTATTACATATCGTAGCGTTATTTGAATCATTTCAATTTGAGACATATAACATTTTATACAAATAACATACTTTTCACAAGACATTGTTTTACAAAACAACTTCTCTTATACAAACTCATTTTACTTTGTTATTCATTTAACCATACACTATTCTCTTACTTATACGTATCATCTGATCTTATTGCTTTTCAAATGATTTACAAAACAAAGCAAACTACAAGGTTAATGACTAAACATTTTCTTAAACATAAGTCATGAATCTTATTTTCACAAAACCTATGTATCTCACAGACATTTTTATGCTGACGTACCTATTTTTACACATGTTTCAGGTACTGCTTTGCAATGACTGTTGATACATGCTACATTTAGGATGGACTCGTGCCTTAGCAACTTTAAAACTTGGAATATCATAGTTGTACTTATTTGATTGTATTAAAACAATGAGTTCATTTATTCAATAAAACAGAATTTATTTATTCCATGGTTACGAAACAATGATTCTGTTACAACACTCCCCGACGTTTTCGCCACGTCTGGTTGTTCTACGTGGTCGGGGTGTGACATGGATGGGTTGTGATAATTATAAATAAGAATCGGGTTGACGTTCCTTTTGATCCGGGTGGCTTTGTTTCAAAAAAAAAACTCGAGGACGAGTTTTTTTTGAAGAGGGGGAGTATGATGCAGGAGCATATGCATATCTTTTATTTATTTAAAATTCAAATTTCCTATTTTTATCTTTTAATTGTTTAGTATAAATAGGGCATCTAGGGTTTATTGTTTTTCAGTTTTTTTAGTTTGATTATTGTAAAGAAAACCTTTAGGTTTCTTTGGTCTTTGAATGAATCATTGTGTTTGAGCCATTTGATTGCACGCGAAACTGCATCATAAACATTGCCACTCCTTTGAGCAACAAGTTGGGTTTTTCCATTTTTTATTATTTCTTCAATCTTTTTAACCATTTCTGGTCCAACAATCCTACAACACTCCTTAGTAAAGAATGAGCCATCACCTTCCCTTTACTATTATTATCAAAAGATATATCAGATTGACATTTTCAAACTTAACATTACTAGACTGAACTATACCAGAACCCATCACCTTCCCTTTACTATTATTATCAAAAGATATATCACCCCCTCCATGAATTTTGCATTCTTTGAGTATGGCTCTACATCCAGTCATGTGCCTGGAGCCTCCACCATCTACATACTAAAGACTATCTAATCATGTAGAAGCTCCCTTCACATCAAGTAAATAATTAGTTCAGGAGGGTCTCCAAAGCCAATAAGGCTTTGGATGGGGTCTCAACAGTGTCTGTGTTAAGTTCTGGTGGATGGATAGTGGTTAGCTCAGGTGTTTGAACAGTTTTAGAACTGTTTTTCTCTAACCACTGTTGGGGGTCCTGCCCTATCACCTGTTGATACCCAAAGGGATGTCTATTCACTCTTGGTTTAGAAGGCTTTTTGTAAGTCTCATAAACATGTGGGACCCTTGGGTATAGAGGTTGACCTTTACCTATTTAGTACTGGTTAGCAGGGGGTGCATCAGTCACCAGAACCTCTCTTTTGACAAAGGTTTGGTTCAGCTGTTTTGTAATAGTTGTTTGAACTGGCACAAACAGAGGTTGTTTCTTGACATGAGATTTTGATGAACTCATTTGTGTTTTTGATGTGTATTCTTCATTTTTGACCTCAAAGGATTTTAAATACACACACTCCTGAGTGAAATGATTTGATTTTCCACAGATGGTGCAGCTCTTGGAAGGCACAATGGTACTTTTTTTTAAGGTCATAGGCTTTTAAGTGAAAACAATCTTTGGTCAGGTGATTTTTCTTTTCACAAAAGTCACAAAACAGGTTTTTAATCTTTTCTCGTTTCTTCATCTTTTCAGACTCCTTTGCAACAGAGTTTTGAACTACTGTTGGGATGTCCTTAAGAGGAATAACCTTGGCCTTTGGAGCTTTGACACCATCTATAATGGTGAAATCCATGGGTTTGAAATTTTCAAGGATGTCACACTCATCAGACCATGTGGGTTTGAATTGGTATTTCTCAATCTCCTCAAAGGTTGAGGACCCCACAGATCTTTCTAGGGTGATTTTGTTACCAAGTTTATCAGTTATTTTAACTTCTTGGACATCCTTGTTTGTTGGTATGATTTTAACAGAACCAGTTTAATTTGCAGCAGTGTTTTCAACTTAGTCATTTTTTCTAAATCCTATGCCAAATTTTACATTGCTTTCAAGCTGTTTTTCAAGCATAATCTCATAACCTTTGCAGGATTCCACCCATTTTTCACAAGTGATTTGGGTGGTTTCCAACTCCTTTTTACAGGCTTGATATTTTTCTATCATAGTCTGAAGTTGGTCCTTGGTTATGCTATGCTCTTGTTTGATGCTGCTAATCTCATTTTCTTTTTCTGACAATTTGTGTTTCAATTCTTTTAAAGATTTTTCAAATTGTACTTCATCATTTAACACTCTATCCCTAAGGTTTTCATTCACCTCTTTGATGTTTGCAAATACTATGATGCATTTTTGTGAACAAAGGTTTTAAGAACCTGAGGTGATACCTTAGCTGCAGCCATCATGGCACAGTCACAGACATGTTCCTTTTCATCAGTCACCTTCTCTTCTTTTTCACCTTGCTTTTTCTCCTCTTCTTCAGACCAGGGGTCAGACAGTGGTTCCAACAGGGGTTCTGAATTTTCTCCCAACAGTATTTCATTAGCAACAGCAGTAACCACTACTTCAGCAATTTCATCCACTGTTTCAGCAATGGATGTTCCTTCTTCAGTTTCCAGCCCTTCAGGAATTGACTCTAATGCTACAAAACAGAATTCATCACTAGAAATAGCATCATTAGCATAAAGAGCAAAGTTTTCATCTCCTAATTCCTCAGGTAAGCTACTCCAATCAACAAAGCCTTATGTGAAAAAGCTTTGCTGATCGGCTTGAACAACTGTTTGAGGTGCAGCTTGTTGAGGTGCAGCTTATTGTACCTGAGCCTGAGGAATTGGGGCTTGGACATACTGTATCTGAGGAACAGTGGTTTGGACATAATGCACAGGAACAGGGGTTGTAGGATGTGCATAGTGAGCAGTGTTTACATGGGCAACATGGGTATATTGGGAATAATGCACTGTGGTTTGGTTATTTTGTGGTCTAGGGTTTAAGCTAGGATGTGTGATGATTGGTCCACTGTTTTGACTCTTACACTCTCTAGCAAAGTGACCTAACCTATTACACTTGTAGCATTTTATTTTTGATTTATCCAACCCCACTTTTAAATTCCCATGTAAACCTGGAAATTTTCTCCTTGTCCTTTTGTAAAACTTGCTAGTTTTAACACTCAGCAGTGCAAGTTGGTGCAAAATATCCATCTCTTCAAGATCAGTTGGATCAAAATACTGGAGATCATTGAGTTCAAAGCATAGATTATCAGAATTTTGGCTTTCTCCATTTGCTGTGAAAGCATAATTGGATGAGTGAGAATCAGAGTTAAAATTTCCACCAGCTGTTATGTCAATAAAGTGATCATAAATCTGATCCTTACTACTGCCAGATTCTTCCTGACCCAAAAGTGCTGTGTTGCCAAATGAATAATCATCTACAACTTTCCCAGACTCTTGCAACTTCTTTTTCTGGTTCAACTCCCTTTCATAGGTCTGGAGTCTACCATGAAGTTGGGTCAGTGTCAGATCTTTGAACCCAACTGAATTCCTGGTTACAAAAGAAATTGTATCCCATTTATCAGGAAGTGACCTAAGAAACCTGCTATTTTGTGTTGCATTAGCAAATTCAACATTAACAAGTTTTAGTTCACTTATGAGACAACTAAATCTCTCAAACTGTTGTGTTAATGATTCACCCTTAATGTGACAAAAGGTTTCATACTGTTGATTCAAAATTTCCCTGTTATTTTCAATTACTTCTTCAGTCCCCCCAAACTGTTACTTAAGTGCATCCCACAATTCCTTGGCACTGTTACTGTGTAATAGCCCAACATAAATTTCATTTGGTAGTGCAGATGCAACGATGCTAAATGCCTTGGCATCCAGTTCAATTTTCTGAAAATCCTGGTCAGTATAGTTCTCAATTTTCTTAGGAACAAAGACCTTTAGATCCTCAGCACTTGGCACCATTGGAACATGTGGTCCAAAGATAACCGACTTCCAACATCCAGTATTCTGTTGAGCTAGGATGTGACCCATCCTTCGCTGCCAGATGTTGTATTCAGATCTCTTCAACATAGGTGGTTTGAAGATTGAACCAATGCTATTATTAACATCCTATGATTGTGACGTCATTCTGGTTGTTTTACATGCACTGAATAATCAACTTTGTATGTGATTATACCTTACTCTGTTTTTCAACAAAATGAACAATTAAAAGTATCAACGATTATGAGCTGAACTTTTACGTCAAAATGATTGTTAGATCAAGTTTGACTGTCCAAGCTCTGATAGCAATTATTAGGATCTGAGTTTGATAAGAATGTGCTCGTTTGATAATTATGAAGATGAGTTAGAATTAAGTGCAGCAGAATTAAATGAAACAAACTTTCAATACACAATCAAATAGAGAATTGTTTTAAGCAAAACATGTTTAACATGAAATCGAATGATTATATTTATTACAACCTTCAATTACAATGCATGCATGCATACAATCTCCCCCCCCCCTGCCTGAGCTCACTGTGATTTATTCGTACAGAATGACTTGTGATGAAGAGAGCTGATAGAACAGTACAGGGTACTGTTCTATTTATAGTACAGAACAAACCACTGAAGCATCGTTGCTGACATCACCATGAAAGTGACATCTAACCTCCTAACAACCTCTAACCACTGATCTATACAAACACTGCTTTCTAAACACTGATTACAAATACAATATACAATATACAATATACAATATACAAAGTAAACTAACTACTGCTTCTCATTCCACTGTTATACTCCTAGCAGTGCTTTGTGTCTTCAGAAGTATGATGTTGGAAAAAGTGTGCTTTTGTCTTCCTTTTGTATTTTCAGGGTTAAAAGAGCTTAAATGAACAAGAGAAGCAAAAATGCAGCCAAATCTAACAATAATATAAGAAAAGGAATAAACGTGGCATGCCGGACCCCTCGACAGCATTTTCCCAAGCAAAAACAAGAGAACAGAAGGCTGAACACGCCCCGTGCTCAATGAGCACGGGGGCGTGCCCAAGTGTCTGTAGAAAAGACAAAGTTGTAGAAGCTTCTATCACCCAACACGGGGGCGTGCCCAGCGGACATAGGGCCATGGTCAACGCTAAGATTCACAGAATCCAAGCAAATCTTGATAGTACAGATACACTTCTACACACGGGGTCGTGCCCAGCGGACACGGGGGCGTGGTCAACTAATGAGGACAAACTGCATTTAACGAAGAAAGAGAATATGGGTGGACACGGGGCCGTGTCCGAGATTCTGTGCAGGCTATAAATAGGGGTGCTTGGCTCACTTGCAAACCTGTTGGGATTGAACCCTACCAGAGGAACAGATAATTAAAGCCAAAACTGGATCAGAGCAGTGGATCCAGAATAAGCAGATGTTACATACAAGTCTCTCCCCTTGATAGTGATTTCAACATCTGCTGACCTCCTATCTACTGATCGTGCAAACTGCAGACCTACAACTACTGATCAATTAAAGGCCTGATGAAAGACTAAAGCTCTGCTGTCCAATCTACTGCCTTGAGTAAAGTACTGCTGATCCGGACAAGTACTGCTGGGTTCACAGCAGTGGAAGGATGCATCAGTTGTTTATTCTGTCGTTATGTAATGTAATGTAATGAAATAGTAGTAGTTAGCATAGCAGTGTTTGTATTGATCAGAGGTTGGAGTTTGTTAGGAGGTTAGATGTCACTTTCATGGTGACGTCAGCTTAGATGCTCAGTGGTTTGCTAGTGCCTATAAATAGAACAGTGCTCTGTACTGTTCAATTAGCTCTTTGCAAAAACCGTCTTCTCTGCAACGAACAAACACTGAGCTCTGGCTGAGGGGGAGTTTGTATTAAACATTGCATTGTAATCGTTGTTGAAATTAAATTCAATCTTTCGGTTCATTGTGAAAAGTGTTTGATAAAAGCAATACTCTCGTTTGATTGTATGCAAAGTTTGTTTCCATCTTAATTCCGCTGCACAACTCATCCATCTTCATTCTAATTCAAACGAAAAATACAATCAAAACCAAACTCAGATCCAACAATTGGTATCAGAGCTAGGACAGTCAAATTTGATTTAACAATCATTTTGACATAAATAGTTCAACTCAAAATCGTTGATATCGATAGTTTGCTCGTTTTTGTTGAAAAACAGAGCAAGGTTTAATCACCATTAAAGTTGATTAATCAGTGCCTGTAAAACAACCAGGATGACGTCACAATCACAAGATGATAAGAATAATGTTGGCTCGCTTTTTAAACCACCCATGCTTAAACGTAATGAATACAACATCTGGGAGAGAAGGATGGGTCACATCCTTGCTCAACAGAACACTGGATGTTGGAGGTCTGTTGTTTTTGGTCCCCATGTTCCTATGGTGCCAAGTGCTGAGGATCCAAAGAAGTTCGTACCAAAACCTTATGAAAACTATACTGAAACTGATTTTCAAAAGTTCGAACTCGATGCCAAAGCATTTAGCATCATAGCATCTACATTACCTAATGAGATCTATGCTGGACTGTTACATTGTAACAGTGCCAAAGAGCTATGGGATGCATTGAAGGAACAGTTTGGGGGAACCGAAGAAGTTATTGAAAACAATAGGGAAATTCTGAATCAGCAGTATGAAACCTTCTGTCACATTAAGGTTGAATCATTGACCCAACAGTTTGAACGTTTTAGTTGTCTCATCAGTGAGCTAAGGCTTGTTAAGGTTGAATTTTCAAAATCAACACAAAATAGCAGGTTTCTTAGATCGCTACCTGATAAATGGGACATAATTGCATTTGTGACTAGAAACTCTGTTGAGTTCAAAGATCTGACCCTGACCCAACTTCATGGTAGACTCCTGACCTATGAAAGGGATTTGAACCATAAAAAGAAATTGCAAGAGTCTGGAAAAGCTACTGATGATTACTCATTCGGTAGCACAGCTCTTCTTGGTCAGGAAGAATCTGGTAGCAGTAGTAAGGAACAGGGTTATGATCATTCCATTGATATAACAGCTGGTGGAAAATTTACCAACCCTGATCCTCACTCTGCAAATTATGCTTTTACTGCAAACAGTGAAAACCAAATGTCAGATAATTTGTGCTTTGAACTCAATGATTTGCAACATTTTGATCCCACTGACTTAGAGGAGATGGACATTTTGCATCAGTTGGCTTTGCTTAGTGTAAGAACAAGCAAATTCTACAAAAGAACAGGGAGAAAATTCCCAGGGTTACATGGGAATCTAAGGGTTGGGTTGGATAAATCGAAAATCAAGTGTTACAAGTGCAATAGGCTAGGTCATTTCGCTAGGGAATGCAGGAGTCAAACTACTGGTCCTATAATCACTCATCCTAGCTCAAACCCTAGACCTCAAAATCAAAGCACTGTGCACTATACCCAATATACCCCTGCAGCTCATCTTAACACTGCTCATTATGCTGCTGCCCCTGTGCCTGTGCATTATGTCCAAACCATTGTTCCACAGATTCAGTATGTTCAAACCCCTATCCCCCCAGGCACAAGTGAAACCTGTTGCACCTCAAACAGCTGCTCCAGCAGTGGTACAACCAGATCAGCAAAGCTTTTTCACTCAAGGCTTTGTTGACTGGAGCAGCATGCCTGATGAGCTTGGAGATGAAAATTTTGCACTCTATACTTTTGATGAACCTTCTAATGATGAATTTTGTTTGATGGCATTAGAGTCAATTGTCACACCCTGGCTTTGCGGAAGCGTGGTTAATTTGGTGTGACTTCTTAATACCATAGCTTAACCATAACAAAGCTATATGAAATAAAACCATGCAAGATCATCCATTTAATTAAGTTTTGAAAACCAAATACAACAACATTGTCTTAACAATCACAAACATCAACATGACATAAACACATAAGGATTGTGACTTGTCCAGGAAAGAGTCACATTCCCCAAACCCGGATGACCTCGTAACTAGTGCAGCGGGAAAACGTGTCATACCGCGCCAGATCCTTTAATTCCCTGAAATACATGTAAGTTGAAAAATCAACAATAATGTTGAGCGAGTTCATGTGTTTAGTATGTGCGCGCGAATAAACCTTTGTAATCATTTCAAGTATGAATGTTTTGTAAACTCTGGTATGAAAGCAAATAAGGAAACATATCAGTTATTGTGTATCCACATGGTCCAACCTGCGGGCGCATGGGAGGGGATAGGACAAGGTCACCACATGGTCCAACCTGCGGGCGCATGCGTGGTGTTACGACAAGGTCACCACATGGTCCAACCTGCAGGCGCATGGGTGGTGTTAAGACGGGGTCACCACATGGTCCAACCTGCGGGCGCATGGGTGGTGTTAAGACAAGGTCACCACATGGTCCAACCTGCGGGCGTATGGGTGGTGTTTGTTATGCTCAAATAGGCCTATCACTCGTATCCCTCGATCGCACTACGAGGACTAATGTTCTTAAGGTTTCACCTACCCAATCACATAACCTAACAGTTCCTTCCTTAGCTGACCATACCATGTAAGAAACATTCGTAATCATAGTAACATGTATTTCACCCCCGCAGTTAAGAAAACTGAAAACAGTTAGAGAAAAGGGGGACATGAACTCACAGTGGTGCGTCTCTACCAAGTATGCCTCCAAATCAAGCAGCTGTGTGACGACCTACACGTACTAATTCTATTAGACGGACGGCCGTGCCTTAGCTTTATGGTTTAAGTTCTTGGGAAATAGTTAGACAACTATTTCGTGTTTACATTTTGTAAATACTTGGTAATTATTTTCCTTCCCAAGGATGGGGGATTCAATACATGTGCGTTCAAATTATATCATTAAGTCTCACTTAATATATGTATATATTTCCAATTTCACATAATTTTTCTCCAATAATACGTTGTTAAAATACGCGTTCATAAATATTTCCGTAAGTGCGTAAGTTACGTTTAACAATCGAGTGGTAATATAATTACCGGTGTAACTTATATATTCATGGTGAAAGCGTTCGTATTATTTTGGATTCGTTAACGTTCGTAAATATTATTTTTACTCTAAAAATAATATTTATGTATTTTCACAAAATAATCATAAACAGTGTGTGAAAAATATATATATTTATCACGTTAAATTTTGTGAAAGTCCCACATCCGAATATTTAGTAAATAAAGTCATGGCGAAATTCATATTTCGAAAACATGTCAAAAATAATTCTAACACTTGTAGTGTAAATAGTTCTAAATGTTAGGTTTTTAGAAAAATTTCGCCAGAGTTTCCTCTGTAACTGGAGGTGGCCACGCTTTCAAGCGTATCATTTTCTTTAACAAACCAACT
The DNA here is from genome assembly GCA_030545235.1 of Helianthus tuberosus. Lineage (NCBI taxonomy): Eukaryota > Viridiplantae > Streptophyta > Magnoliopsida > Asterales > Asteraceae > Helianthus > Helianthus tuberosus. Next base: position 136,736,671 of record CM060363.1, read on the forward strand.
CAACAATTTTCTTTATTGATCAGAACAACTTTCATCACAACAACTAATCAACATATGTGTAACTTGCCAAAAATTACATGAACTTGTAGTTTTCCCAAAACTGTGGTGTAAATCCCCTTAAATTTAGTAGATCTTTATATAAGGTAATTTGTTCTTGTAAGAACCTCGTTTTTAGAGAAAATCCATCTTTACAACTTCCCGTCATCTTTTACAAAAACTGTTATTTTGTCGGATCTTTTCATTTCACATGTGTTTACACACTTGTGGTTTATAAAAATCATGCGTGTTAGTGTAAAATCCATCCTTTAAAATACATGATTTCTTTGATACGTGGTTCTTTGAAAATACCACTTGCAGATGCGTAGATCTGCTAGTTTTAAACACAATTTCACAAGTAAAACTCTTTTACACAAGTTCATGATTTGCGTGTGGTAGAGTTTCACCTTTTAACCCTTGTATTATTCAAAACAAGCTTATGTTAAGATCCATGATCTTACCAAACCGGGTTAAACGATGATCCGAGCTACCACATCATAGATCAGGCCTAAATAATCATACACTTCGAATACTACATCATTTACACAACTTATGTGCTATTAACCACCATTTTTTAGTGTTTTAAGTAGACTTTAAAGCATCATCTTGCATGTTAACGAGTTTTAACCGATAAAAATCCTTTTAACCACTTTAGAATAGTTCAAGATAGGGATTTAAACATCATACCACTAGCTCGAGGCTAGGGAAGAATCTTGACGAAAATGGCGTGGATAAAAGCAAGATAAAGAGGTCCTTCAAACTCCGAGTGCACCAAGCCTCCTAATGTGTGATCCTTGAAGCTTGTATGATGTTGGAATGGCTTGAACAAGATCGAACAAGGATGGATGGATATGGGGGAGTTCGGCCGAAGCCTTTGAGAGAGAGGAGAGAAAGTTGTGTTGTTGATTTGTGAAGTGTAAAGTGATAATGTGTTAACCCTTGATCTTATAGACAATTAGTTAGGGTATTAACCAATGGTTTCTATGTCAACTAGATATTAAGCAATAATTATTAAACATATCACCCAAGTACAAGGGTGTCCCCTTCTAGTTTGGGGCCGGTTAGAGAGGGGGGGGGGGGGTCCTAGTCCGAAACCAACTAGTAGTTAGGTAATTAGTTAGGTTAAACCAAGTTAGTTAAGTAGTTAACTTGGTTAGTTGTGTTTAGTGCTTTAAAGCGGGTGTTAGGGTAGTCAGGGACCCTAACTGGCTCAGAAAAAGATAAATAGTGAAAATATCAATATTTTCATATCCCGGGTATAGTCCGGTTGTTTGGTTGGATAGTAATCCGTTAAAGCGTTAACAAAGCTTTAAAGTGTCGTTAATACTCTTTTTAGTGACACAACTCATTCCTGACACTTTGGAAAGTGTCTAGTAATATTTTTCTCATGTTTTGGCACTTTATTAGTTAGCTAAAAGCTGAGTTATTGTGTAAAGTGCTGAATTTTTGTACTTAGGGTACGTTTTAGGCACATCCAGTCATTGTGACTTATTCCTAGAGACGCAGTTCCACAACCCTTATATCCCTACACTCACTACTAGTGTAGCAAAACGTTTCTGGCTCATACAGGCCTTAGAGGCAGTGTTTGCCTGATGCTGGCTTTATCAGCATGTTCAATAGGTTATCCGTTATAGTGCTACTGTGCTTTTTGTGCATCATGGTTGTCACTAGGGTTCAGCATGTAAATAATGTAGTGACGATAAGTAAAGTATGATGCAAGTAAGTACATGTATCAGGTATCAAGTAGCAGTTCATCAGCTAGTTCAAACAAGCACAGTAATTAAGCAGTAATTAATCATTAGTTAAGTCGTACGGATACCTGGTTTAGTGCGGGTTGTCACATTCTCCCCCCGTTAAATAAATTTCGTCCCGAAATTTAAGTTCTGCTTGTAGACGCAGGGTTCTTAGGAAAAAGGTGGGGGTATTTCTCTTTCATCCGGTCCTCACGTTCCCAGGTGTATTCAGGACCGTGTCTGGCATTCCAACGAACCTTGACGAGCTTGACACTGCTCCGGCGGGTCTTGTTTACTTTCCAATCCGTAACCTCAACCGGTTCTTCAACGAAATGGAGCGTGTCGTCAACATGAATCTCGTCGATGGGAATGGCAATGTCATCTTGAGTTGGACTTTTCTTCAGGTTGGATACATGAAATGTATCGTGAACAGAATGGAGTTCAGCAGGTAGGTCCAACTTGTATGCTACTAGTCCTATTCTTTCCAGAATTCTGAAGGGACCAATGTAGCGCGGATTTAACTTCCCACGCTTTCCGAAGCGTGCCACACCCTTCCAGGGTGAGACTTTCAATAACACCATCTCTCCAACTTGGAAATCCACATGTTTTCGGTTTGGATCCGCATAGGCCTTCTGTCTGTGGCGAGCTGCTTCGATGCGTTTAAGAATCTGCGTGATCTTGTCTGTCGTCTCTTGGACGATTTCAGGACCAGCAAGTTGCCTATCACCTGCGTCAGCCCAGCATAGGGGTGATCGGCACTTGCGTCCGTAAAGGGCTTCGAATGGCGCGACACCAATACTGGTGTGGTAGCTGTTGTTGTATGAAAATTCGACCAAAGGCAAATGCTTATCCCAGCTACCGCCCAAATCCATAACACACGCTCTCAGCATGTCTTCCGAAGTCTGTATCGTTCGCTCGCTCTGGCCGTCAGTTTGCGGATGAAACGCAGTGCTCAGATTCAATTGTGAGCCAAAGGCTTCTTGGAAGGATTGCCATATCCTTGACACAAACCTTCCGTCTCTATCAGAGATGATTGAGAGAGGCACTCCATGACGTGCAACGATCTCCCTCATGTAAATTTCAGCCAATTTGCTCGTATTGTCCTTCTCTCTGATAGGTAAGAAGTGTGCTGACTTTGTTAATCGATCCACTATTACCCAAATAGTGTCATGGCCTCTTGGCGTTCTTGGCAATTTTGTAACAAAATCCATTGAGATTTGTTCCCATTTCCACTTGGGAATCTCAGGTTGTTGCAGAAGTCCTGAAGGCTTCTGGTATTCCGCTTTAACCTTAGCGCACGTTAAACATTTGCTCACGTAAACAGCAACATCGCCTTTCATCCTAGGCCACCAGTAATAATCTTTGAGATCCTGGTACATCTTATCCGCTCCTGGATGGATAGAGTACCGCGACTTGTGAGCTTCATCGAAAATAACCTTCCTTAAATCCCCAATCAGAGGAACCCAAATCCTTTTCTCAAAACATAATGTTCCTTCTTCGTTTGGTACCAACAGCTTCTCCATCCCACGGAGATATTCTTCTTCAAGGTTTCCTTCCTTGAGAGCTTCTTTCTGCGCGGCACGAATGCGCAAGGAAAGATCGGTTCGTATAATCATTTCTAAAGCTCTAACCCTTATGGGCTTGATTCTCTCTTTACGACTTAGGGCATCGGCGACCACGTTCGCCTTCCCTGGATGATACTTTATCTCGCAGTCGTAGTCGTTCAGCAATTCAACCCATCGTCTTTGCCTCATATTCAGCTCCTTCTGGTTGAATATATGTTGTAGGCTCTTGTGATCTGTAAAGATTGTACACTTCGTACCATAAAGGTAGTGTCTCCAGATCTTTAAAGCAAAAACCACTGCGCCGAGCTCCAAATCGTGTGTGGTATAGTTCTTTTCATGCACCTTCAACTGACGCGATGCGTAAGCAATAACCTTTTGGCGTTGCATCAACACACAACCCAATCCTTGACGCGATGCGTCGCAGTATACCACAAAATCATCAGTACCCTCTGGTAGAGCTAAGATTGGCGCGTTACAAAGCTTATCCTTCAATATCTGAAACGCTTCATCCTGTTTGATTCCCCAATCAAACTTCTTATCCTTCTGCGTGAGGAGCGTCAATGGTTGAGCGATCTTTGAAAAATTCTCAATGAATCTTCGATAATAGCCAGCCAAACCCAAGAATTGCCGAATCTCGGTTGGCGTCTTTGGCGTTTCCCAATCCTTGATCGCCTCGATCTTGGTTGGATCCACGTGGATTCCATATCCATTTACCACGTGCCCAAGGAATTGCACCTCTCGTAGCCAAAACTCGCACTTAGAGAATTTGGCATACAACTGTTCCTTCTTTAGCAGCTCCAAAATAGCTCTAAGATGCTGCTCGTGTTCAGCCTTCGTCTTTGAATAAATTAAAATGTCATCGATGAATACAATCACGAACTTATTCAAGTACGGCTTGCAAACTCTATTCATTAGATCCATGAATACCGCCGGTGCGTTTGTCAAACCAAATGGCGTAACGAGGAACTCGTAGTGCCCATAACGAGTTCTGAAGGCTGTCTTCGGAATGCTTTCCTCTTGTATCCTTAACTGATGGTATCCAGATCGAAGATCGATCTTTGAATAAAAGCTTGAACCTTGCAGTTGGTCGAATAGATCATCAATCCTTGGCAGAGGATATCTATTCTTGATCGTCAGCTTGTTCAGCTCCTGGTAGTTGATGTTTATTTGAAAATCATCATCCTTCTTTTTGACGAGTAGAAATGGGGTTACCCCAAAAGGGAATTTTGGTCTGTTATCTTCCTTCTCTACCCATTTCTAAAACTTCTCTGTCAATCCTTGCATCTCCGAAAATGTAAGTCGCTACGATGCAACGACTACGGGTGCAGTGCCTGGAATTAGATCGACGCGGGATTTGACTAATCGTTGAGGAGACGATTCCGGCAAGTCTTCGAAGAAGACTTCGGGGTATCTTCCAATCACAGGGATATCTTCGAGTTTCGGTTCTTCGGCTTCTTTTTCCACGACATGAGCCAAGAATGCAACACATCCTATGTGCGAAAATTTTCGTGTCTTCTTTGTCTAATAATCCGTAGGAGCGTATCCTGCTCCATGAATCACAATCATTTCTCCGTTCGTCGTCGGGGCGCGGATGACAATCTCCGCCGGGTTGTTCGACAACCAGTCCATCCCAATTATCACATCGAAGCTTTCGTTAGGCTTGTTCTATCGAGAACTGGGTATCTAGGTTACTTACTACTAAAACAACTATATTTTCTGAAGCTAAAATTTGACAATACTGTCAAATAGAGCGTAACATTGACTATTATGAGACGTACCGATATCCACGATTGGATTCTATCCCCGCTGTTGAGCTTTCATCCACGTGCCTGAGTGTTCTTAGGGCAATACTTCCTGAAATGCCCCACATCATCGCAATTAAAACATGCTTGGCCACGGTCTTGATCGTCAGCTTCCCTGCCTTGATAGTTGTTGTCGTCGTTATTTCCTCCGCGATTTCCGTTACCATCTTGACCTCTATCTCCATGTTTAGTACCTTGCCGACACGTTTCCTTGACATGTCCCACCTTGCCACAGTTACCACATTTTCCATATCTACACCGCCCGTTATGGGGTCGTCGACAGTTGTCGCACTTTGGTAGGATACCCGTGTACTCTTTTCTCTTTTTGGCCTTGTCGTTGCTACTCGACTGGGTACCCTGTTTGAAATTTGCCAACTTCCTCTTGTTGTCCCCAGATGACTCTACATGAGTCTCCTTCTTCTCCTCAGAGGTTGAAAATTTGTTCATCCTGACTGCCTCTTCCGTCAGGGCTACACTTAGATTGATGGCCTCAGTGATTGTTGCAGGCTTTGATGTCGTTACCATGCTCATGATTTGGGGTGCCATTCCCCAAATGAAACGCTCAATCCTCTTAAACTCCGGATCTACCATGTAAGGAACGATACGCGATAGAACTTGGAATTTCTCCACATACTCAGCTATTTTTGGACCTTCCATCTTCAAGTTCCAGAACTCAGTTTCTACCTTCTGGCTTTCTGTTCTCGAACAGTACTTTTTATGCATTAGCTCTTTCAGCTCGTCCCATGATAAAGCATACGCAGCAGCCTCGCCCATTGTCTGAACCTGAAGTTTCCACCATGACAGAGCCCCATCTCGGAACAGCCCGGAAATGTACGTGACCTGATCTCTTGGGGCGCATTTGCTCGCACGCAAAACAGTGTCAGTCTTCTCAATCCAGCGTACGAAGGCTACGGCACCCCCAGTGCCATTGAAATGCAGGGGCTGGCAGCCTAAGAACTGTTTGTAGGTGCAGCCGTTGGGTGGGTTACTTCCTGAGGTATCTCCGTTGTACTCGGAGCGATGGGCCTCGTATTGTGCGATGACTGCAGCAATGATTCCCTGAAGTTCCGCCTCGTTGGTGGGTATGCGTACACCCCGTTTTGGAGGCATTTTCTAAAAGATGTTTCACGTAGGTTAGGTCATCGCAAATAAAATGCACGTATGCATTCAACAATATCAACACATAACACCTCATGCTATCAATAAATCATCCACATAACATCTCATGTTATAAATAAATTAGCCTCTGCAATGGTCGAGGCTTCGAGGTAGTAACCATACCCCTGATCTGGGGTGCAAGTGTCCAAATGAATCGTTCAATCCCTTTTGAACTCCGGTTTGACTAAGTAGGGGGGCGACCCTAGATAAGTCGTGCGATCGCTGGACAAGTTCAGGAATTTCTGGTTCGTCCATTTTCAAATTCCTGAACTCCACCTCAAGCTTCTAAATTCCAGTCCTAAAACAACATTTCTTCTCAATCGTTTCCTTGAGCTCGTCCCAGCTCAGTGCATAAGCAGCGTATGTGCCAAGGGTCTGAACCTGGAGGTTCCATTAAAAGAGTGTGCCATCTAGAAATGTCCCCGAGATATAGGTAACACTCTGTTGGGGCGAACAGTTACTCATTCTCAGAATGGAGTCGGTCCTTTCGGACCAACGAACAAATGCAACGGCGCCTCCTGTTCTGTCAAAGTTCAAAGGCTTGCAGTTCAGGAACTGTTTATAGGTGCAGCCAGTTGGAGGGTTATTTCCAGTAATGCCATCGTTGTACTTAGAGCGGAGGGCTTCATGTCGTGCATTTATCTGTGAGATGCGTTCTTGCAGCTCGGCTTCTGTCCTTGGCAACGTACTGGTGTTTGTGTCATGTCTGGGTGACATTCCCTTTTGTCGAAGTGGTGTGAAGCGGGTTAGACAACGTTTCAATTGTCCATGAGGTGTATATAGCAACATAAGCCATCATGTAATCACCCAATTTCATACGCAAATATACTCACTGTATGAGTGGGGAAGTAAATTTCTGAGCCTTCACATAGGCTTGCCAATTTGGCTTGTTGCTCGTAATAGAATGAACTCGAGGCTACATCGCCTTGGTCATTCGTGTTTAAGTTATTTCCTGCTGCATTGGTTATCATTAGCTTGACCCGCAGAGTCCACCAGGATTCCTGTGCACTACAAATCGTTATTACGTGGGCCCCCGTAATAATAAATTGTCTTGCACAGTTACCCCAAATTTTCTCTCGTCTAAGCAGATGATCAATCAAGGAGCAACAGTAGGTGCATTGGCATGAACAGGGTCATGCTCCAATGCGGGGTCAGGAGCAGCGCCTGGCTCAGGGGCCACGGCCGGCTCCGGATCAAAAACTCCATCTCAAGATCAGCTGGATCAACAAACACAGGGGGTTACAGGATCCTCCAAGGGCTGGTCTAAGTGTATGAACTCAAGGTCATGGTCTGGATCAAAACCAGATGGAAAAGCAGGATCAACCTCAATATCGTGATCAAACTCAAAGCTGTGGGCGGGATCCGGTGCAGCTGATGATGCCATATCAGGGTCGGCGTCGTGTGAGTGGTGCTGCATTCCCTGTATGTGCGAAGATGCGGATGTCAGAAACTCAAATGAGTCTGGGATAGGGGAATGGACATGAGTTTCCCCTACAGGAGCGTCCGCATGCAGTAGTCTAATACCAGCAGCAATAGGGCCCTGCCCTCGAATGGGTCCTCCTCCAGTAGATCGTTATCGTCGTCAGAGGCCACGTCGGGAGGGGGGCATATCAACAACAGGATAAGCGGCAAGGGGGTAAATTCCCAACAAGATGGCCATCAGTAGGCTCTGCTACGACTTCAGGCAGCGCAAAAGGGCTGAAAGTCGTCATTGTCTGTGCCGGTAGTATCGGAAATGTACACCTCGTGCTTCGATGAAACTATGTCGTCTGATACTATAGCCATGGGATTCGTAGTGTCCATCTTTCTAGTACTTGATGAAAGCATGACGTTTGTAACACAAACACATATACGTATAATAATCAATCATATAATCATATAAACATGTTAGTCAATCAAATAATTCTCCTAGTCCCACTGGCCAAATTCCTCCCAGTCTCTAAGACTGCTCTATCCTCCACCTCGACCTCTTAGATCGAGCCTCGGTCTCCTTGACCGAGCCTCAGCCTTCATGACTGAGCCTACTCTTCCTAGCCTCACTAGCCAACTACCTCGGTCACCTAGACCGAGCCTCGATCCTCCAGACCGAGCTTCAGCCCTCCAGGCTGAGCCTATAATAAATCAACGTGCTCAACATTTGTTTGTAAAAAGTTTTGGATCTGGACTTAAGTGGTATGCAGTAAAATGTTTTCGTGAGAGCCCTAGTGATCATAGTCTAGACTCGAGAAAGAATCCTAGTTCGCTATGATCAGAGCTCTGATACCAAGCTGTCACACCCTGGCTTTGCGGAAGCGTGGTTAATTTGGTGTGACTTCTTAATACCATAGCTTAACCATAACAAAGCTATATGAAATAAAACCATGCAAGATCATCCATTTAATTAAGTTTTGAAAACCAAATACAACAACATTGTCTTAACAATCACAAACATCAACATGACATAAACACAGTTTAAGGATTGTGACTTGTCCAGGAAAGAGTCACATTCCCCAAACCCGGATGACCTCGTAACTAGTGCAGCGGGAAAACGTGTCATACCGCGCCAGATCCTTTAATTCCCTGAAATACATGTAAGTTGAAAAATCAACAATAATGTTGAGCGAGTTCATGTGTTTAGTATGTGCGCGCGAATAAACCTTTGTAATCATTTCAAGTATGAATGTTTTGTAAACTCTGGTATGAAAGCAAATAAGGAAACATATCAGTTATTGTGTATCCACATGGTCCAACCTGCGGGCGCATGGGAGGGGATAGGACAAGGTCACCACATGGTCCAACCTGCGGGCGCATGGGTGGTGTTACGACAAGGTCACCACATGGTCCAACCTGCGGGCGCATGGGTGGTGTTAAGACGGGGTCACCACATGGTCCAACCTGCGGGCGCATGGGTGGTGTTAAGACAAGGTCACCACATGGTCCAACCTGCGGGCGTATGGGTGGTGTTTGTTATGCTCAAATAGGCCTATCACTCGTATCCCTCGATCGCACTACGAGGACTAATGTTCTTAAGGTTTCACCTACCCAATCACATAACCTAACAGTTCCTTCCTTAGCTGACCATACCATGTAAGAAACATTCGTAATCATAGTAACATGTATTTCACCCCCGCAGTTAAGAAAACTGAAAACAGTTAGAGAAAAGGGGGACATGAACTCACAGTGGTGCGTCTCTACCAAGTATGCCTCCAAATCAAGCAGCTGTGTGACGACCTACACGTACTAATTCTATTAGACGGACGGCCGTGCCTTAGCTTTATGGTTTAAGTTCTTGGGAAATAGTTAGACAACTATTTCGTGTTTACATTTTGTAAATACTTGGTAATTATTTTCCTTCCCAAGGATGGGGGATTCAATACATGTGCGTTCAAATTATATCATTAAGTCTCACTTAATATATGTATATATTTCCAATTTCACATAATTTTTCTCCAATAATACGTTGTTAAAATACGCGTTCATAAATATTTCCGTAAGTGCGTAAGTTACGTTTAACAATCGAGTGGTAATATAATTACCGGTGTAACTTATATATTCATGGTGAAAGCGTTCGTATTATTTTGGATTCGTTAACGTTCGTAAATATTATTTTTACTCTAAAAATAATATTTATGTATTTTCACAAAATAATCATAAACAGTGTGTGAAAAATATATATTTATCACGTTAAATTTTGTGAAAGTCCCACCTCCGAATATTTAGTAAATAAAGTCATGGCGAAATTCATATTTCGAAAACATGTCAAAAATAATTCTAACACTTGTAGTGTAAATAGTTCTAAATGTTAGGTTTTTAGAAAAATTTCGCCAGAGTTTCCTCTGTAACTGGAGGTGGCCACTCTTTCAAGCGTATCATTTTCTTTAACAAACCAACTCAACAATTTTCTTTATTGATCAGAACAACTTTCATCACAACAACTAATCAACATATGTGTAACTTGCCAAAAATTACATGAACTTGTAGTTTTCCCAAAACTGTGGTGTAAATCCCCTTAAATTTAGTAGATCTTTATATAAGGTAATTTGTTCTTGTAAGAACCTCGTTTTTAGAGAAAATCCATCTTTACAACTTCCCGTCATCTTTTACAAAAACTGTTATTTTGTCGGATCTTTTCATTTCACATGTGTTTACACACTTGTGGTTTATAAAAATCATGCGTGTTAGTGTAAAATCCATCCTTTAAAATACATGATTTCTTTGATACGTGGTTCTTTGAAAATACCACTTGCAGATGCGTAGATCTGCTAGTTTTAAACACAATTTCACAAGTAAAACTCTTTTACACAAGTTCATGATTTGCGTGTGGTAGAGTTTCACCTTTTAACCCTTGTATTATTCAAAACAAGCTTATGTTAAGATCCATGATCTTACCAAACCGGGTTAAACGATGATCCAAGCTACCACATCATAGATCAGGCCTAAATAATCATACACTTCGAATACTACATCATTTACACAACTTATGTGCTATTAACCACCATTTTTTAGTGTTTTAAGTAGACTTTAAAGCATCATCTTGCATGTTAACGAGTTTTAACCGATAAAAATCCTTTTAACCACTTTAGAATAGTTCAAGATAGGGATTTAAACATCATACCACTAGCTCGAGGCTAGGGAAGAATCTTGACGAAAATGGCGTGGATAAAAGCAAGATAAAGAGGTCCTTCAAACTCCGAGTGCACCAAGCCTCCTAATGTGTGATCCTTGAAGCTTGTATGATGTTGGAATGGCTTGAACAAGATCGAACAAGGATGGATGGATATGGGGGAGTTCGGCCGAAGCCTTTGAGAGAGAGGAGAGAAAGTTGTGTTGTTGATTTGTGAAGTGTAAAGTGATAATGTGTTAACCGTTGATCTTATAGACAATTAGTTAGGGTATTAACCAATGGTTTCTATGTCAACTAGATATTAAGCAATAATTATTAAACATATCACCCAAGTACAAGGGTGTCCCCTTCTAGTTTGGGGCCGGTTAGAGAGGGGGGGGGTCCTAGTCCGAAACCAACTAGTAGTTAGGTAATTAGTTAGGTTAAACCAAGTTAGTTAAGTAGTTAACTTGGTTAGTTGTGTTTAGTGCTTTAAAGCGGGTGTTAGGGTAGTCAGGGACCCTAACTGGCTCAGAAAAAGATAAATAGTGAAAATATCAATATTTTCATGTCCCGGGTATAGTCCGGTTGTTTGGTTGGATAGTAATCCGTTAAAGCGTTAACAAAGCTTTAAAGTGTCGTTAATACTCTTTTTAGTGACACAACTCATTCCTGACACTTTGGAAAGTGTCTAGTAATATTTTTCTCATGTTTTGGCACTTTATTAGTTAGCTAAAAGCTGAGTTATTGTGTAAAGTGCTGAATTTTTGTACTTAGGGTACGTTTTAGGCACATCCAGTCATTGTGACTTATTCCTAGAGACGCAGTTCCACAACCCTTATATCCCTACACTCACTACTAGTGTAGCAAAACGTTTCTGGCTCATACAGGCCTTACAGGCAGTGTTTGCCTGATGCTGGCTTTATCAGCATGTTCAATAGGTTATCCGTTATAGTGCTACTATGCTTTTTGTGCATCATGGTTGTCACTAGGGTTCAGCATGTAAATAATGTAGTGACGATAAGTAAAGTATGATGCAAGTAAGTACATGTATCAGGTATCAAGTAGCAGTTCATCAGCTAGTTCAAACAAGCACAGTAATTAAGCAGTAATTAATCATTAGTTAAGTCGTACGGATACCTGGTTTAGTGCGGGTTGTCACATCAATACCAGAGGGGATTGAAACTAAAGGTGAACAGGTAAGTGATGAAAAAGTGGATGAGGTGACTGAAGCAGTTGTTAATGCAGTTGCTGGTGAATTGCTGCTGGGAGAAAATTCAGAAACTCTGATTGAACCACTGACAGACCCATGGTCCAAAGAGGACAAAGAAGAAGAGGAAGAAAAGAGAGAAAGTGAGAAGGAAGTAAGAGCTGATGATGAAGAAAATCATCAATGTGATTGTGCAATGATGGCTGCTGCCAAGGTATCACCTCAAGTTCTTGAAAAACTGTGTTCTGACAATTGCATTATTTCTTTTCCTAACATCAAAGAGGTAAATGAAAACCTTCGGGATAAAATCTTAACTGATGAAGTCAAATTTGAAAGTTCTTTAAAAGAACTTAAAAACAAATTGACTGAAAAGGAAAAAGAAATCAACAGTCTGAAAGAAGAGCAAAGCATAACCAAAACTCAACTCCAAACTATGGTAGAAAAATACCAAGTTTGCAAAAAGGAGTTGGAGTCCACCCAGATCACCTGTGAAAAATGGGTGGAATCATGCAAAGGGTATGAGGTTATGCTTGAAAAACAGATTAAAAGCAATGTGAAATTTGGTGTTGGTTATAGAAAATATGATGATGAAAACACTTCTTTTGAAAAATCTGTTCAAACCACTGATGTAACCACTGAGTTCATCCACACAAACAAGAATGGCCAAGAAGTGAAAATCACTGATAAACTTGGTAACAAAATCACACTTGACAGACCAATGGGATCCTCTACTTTTGAGGAGCTTGAAAAATATCAGTTTAAACCAACCTGGTCTGATGAGTGTGATATTCTTGAAAATTTCAAGCCCATGGACTTTACATCAACTGATGGTGTTAAAGCTCCAAAAGCTAAAGTCATTCCTCTCAAGGACATCCCAACAGGGGTTAAAACCTCTGCTGCAAAGGAGTCCGAAAAGAGAAAGAAGAAAGAAAAGGTCAATAACCTGTTTTGTGAATTTTGTGAGAAAAGGAATCATCTAACAAAAGACAGTTTCCATTTAAAAGCATATGATTTAAACAAAACAAGTGTCATTGTTCCTGCTGAGAGCTGCATTGTCTGTGGTAAAACAAACCACAAAACTCAAGCATGTGTGTATCTCAAAAACTTTAATGTGAAAAGGAATGAGTACATTGCTAAAACATCCTTGAGTCCATCAACATCATCTGTCAAATTCACCAAAAACCAACCACTGTTTTTGCCAGTTCAAACAGCTGTCACAAAACAGCTGAACCAAACATCTGTCAAAAGAGATGTTCAGGTTACTGATGCACCCCCTGCCAATCAATTCAGAAGAGGTAAGGAGAAACAGTCTTACCAAAGGATTCCACACGTTTATGAGACCTACAAAAGGCCCTCTAAACCTAAAGTGAACAGGCATCCTTTTGGGTACCAACAGGTGATTGGTCAACACCTCCAATAGTGGTTAGCAAGAAACAGTACTAAAACTATCCAAACCCCTGACCTAACCACTGTTCATCATGTGCATCCATCCCAGACACTGTTGAGACCCCATCCAAAGCCTTGTTGGCTTTGGAAACCCTAATGAACTAATCCTTTTACTTCATGTACAGGGAGCTTATGCCTGCTTAGATAGCCTTTGGTATGTTGATAGTGGAGGCTCCAGGCACATGACTGGATGTAAAGCCCTACTCAAAGATTTCAAAATTCATGGAGGGGGTGATATATCCTTTGGGGATAACAGTAAAGGGAAAGTTCTGGGGTCTGGTACAATACAATCTGGCAATGTAAAATTTGAAAATGTCAATCTGATAGACAGTCTAAAATTCAACCTCCTGGGTGTTTCACAAATGAGTGACAAGGGGTATGGGTCATTCTTCACAAAGGAGTGTTGTAGGATTGTTGGACCAGAAATGGTCAAAAAGATTGAAGCAATAATAAACACTAGTCAAACAAAACTTGTTGCTCAAAGAAGTGGTAATGTTTATGTTGTTGATATGTCAAAAGAGTGTCCCAGAGCTGATGCCTGTCTGTTCTCAGCTGCCTCTAACAAAGAGACAGAACTTTGGCACAGAAGACTGGGGCACACAAATCTTAAGACAATCACTGAAATTTCAAAAAATGGTTTGGTAAGAGGCCTACCACAAAAATTGTTTTCATGTCCCGAACATTGCATTTCCTGTTTAAAAGGAAAACATCATAAAAGTTCTTATAAGTCCATTGAAGAGTCCAAAATAACCCAGTGTTTGCAAATGCTACACATGGATTTGTTTGGCCCAGTTCAACTCATGAGTCTCAAGAAGAAAAGATATTGTTTGGTTATTGTTGATGACTTCTCTAGGTTTACATGGACTTTCTTTCTACACTCAAAAGATGAGACTGCAGGCATTTTGCAAGACTTTGTGACACAGGTTGAAAAGCAATTTGACCTTCTAGTAAAAGTCTTCAGGAGTGACAATGGCACAGAATTTAAAAATAAGGAGTTGGAAGCCTTCTGTGTGAAGAAAGGGATTGTAAGGGAGTACAGCATCCCTAGAACACCAGAGCAAAATGGGGTAGTTGAAAGAAAGAACAGAACTTTGATTGAGGCTGCCAGAACCATGCTTGCTGATTCAGGTTTGCCATTAACTTTTTGGGCAGAGGCAGTAAACACTGCTTGCTAGGTCCAAAACAGAGTTTTAATAAACCCCAGGCACAAAAAGACTGCTTATGAAATTCTGTATAAAATCAAACCACTGATCTCATACTTCAAGGTATTTGGCTGTCCATGCTTTATTTTGAACTTAAAAGATTCCATTTCAAAATTTGCAGCCAAAATTGATTCTAGTTATCATCTGGGATACTCAACCACTGCCAAGGCCTACAAAGTGTTTAATACACGGACCAAGGCAGTGGAGGAGACCTTGAATGTAAAGTTCAATGAACTTTCATCAATGAAAATCCCAGCAAATCCTGCAGATCTGTTTCATCTTGATAAATCCACTTTTGAAAATACTGCTGTCAAGACTAACAATGCAGGTCCATCAGAGGATTCAACACCAGACTATGGGTATGAAATCATCATCCCTCAAAAGTCTGTCAGAATGGGAAGAGCGTTAGATGTTCAAAACAGCTGTCAAAGCTCAACCACTGCTACCTCAACAGTTGTTGACCAAAGTAGCCCATCAACCATTGCTTCTACATCCTCAAACACTGCTGACAAAAGTCCCCAAATTGTGGATAAAAGTCAGCATGTGTCCACTTCATTACCTCCCATTCCACCACCTTTTGAAGCCACTGCTGGGTCATCAAAGTCACCAGCAGTGGTTAGCTCAGATGATACACATTTGCAGCCTTCACCAACAAATGCCATCATTCCATACCAAGGAGATTTAATCTACTTGAGATCTTATCCACCTGACCAAATCATTGGCAACATCAATGAAGGGGTGCTCACAAGAAGCCAAACCCAAAACATTTGTCTTTTTGCTGGTTTTCTATCACTCCATCAGCCAGTCAAGTACCAAGAGGCACTGAAAGACAATAGCTGGGTAGAAGCCATGCAAGAGGAGCTCCAACAGTTTAAAAGACAACAAGTATGGGAGCTTGTACCACTGCTAGAAGAGGTTAGTCCCATTGGCACAAAGTGGGTCTTCAAAAACAAAACTGATAAAAGGGGTATTGTTGTCAAGAATAAAGCCAGGCTTGTGGTTCAAGGTTACAGACAGGAAGAGGGGATTGACTATGATGAAACTTTTGCCCCTGTAGCAAGATTGGAAGCTATAAGACTGTTCCTGGCCTTTGCTGTCAACCACAACATGAAGGTGTTCCAAATGGATATCAAAAGTGCTTTCCTCTATGGTACAATTCAAGAAGAGGTGTATGTGTGTCAACCTCCAGGTTTTGAGGATCCTTTTTATCCAGATCATGTCTACAGGCTGAACAAAGCCCTGTATGGCCTGAAACAAGCACCAAGGGCCTGGTATGAAACTCTTACCACCTTTCTACTCTCAAATGGTTTCAAAAGAGGTACCATTGATAAAACACTGTTTTTAAAATGGAGAGGAAAGGATTTAATGATTGTCCAAATTTATGTGGATGACATTATTTTTGGAAGCACATGTAACAAAATGTGTGAAGAGTTTAGGGAACTCATTACAGCTGAGTTTGAAATGAGTGCAATGGGTGAGCTGCAATGCTTTCTTGGTCTCCAAGTTCAGCAAATGCAAAATGGTACTTTCATTCATCAAAGCAAATATGCAAAAGAACTTTTAAACAAATTTGATATGAATGATTGTAAACCATGCAGTACACCCATGGAAACAAATAAGCTTGTCATGTCTGATGAAAAGGATGAACTGATTGACCAAACTCTATATAGAAGCATGATTGAGTCTTTATTGTACCTAACTGCATCTAGGCCAGACATCATGGTTGCAACATGTGTTTGTGCAAGGAGTCAATCAGCCCCTAGAAAATCCAATCTTATTGCTGTAAAAAGGATATTCAGATACATAAAAAGTGCTCCCACACTTGGTATCTGGTATCCAGCTAATGGGAATATCAAGCTTTCAGGATTTTCAGACAGTGACTTTGCTGGATGTAACACCACAAGGAAGTCCACATCAGGAGGGTGCCAGTTTCTAGGTGATTGCTTAGTTTCATGGCAAAGAAAAAAGCAAGTAGCTGTTTCAACATCCACTGCTGAAGCTGAATACATTGCTGCTGCAAGCTGTACAGCCCAACTCATGTGGCTTCAAAATCAGTTGCTGGATTTTGGTATCACTGCCTTAAAGACACCACTCATGTTGGATAGCCAGGCAGCAGAAAATATCATCAAAAATCCAGTTTCCCATTCAACCACCAAGCACATCGACATCAGACATCACTTTGTGAGGGATTGCTATGAAAAAGGTTTGATTTCTCTGCATCATGTTCCAACTAAAGACCAGCTGGCAGATGTGCTCACAAAAGCATTAGATACTGCCACCTTTGAAAGCTTGGTCTCTAGGATTGGCATGCTAAACATGGAATAACAAGAAACATCTTGTTTTTCTATGAATAAAAGCATTAAAATGTTTTCAGAAAATCAAAAATCCATCCATAAAAATAGCTAAAAATGAAGTTTTCATTAAAATCCTTAAAAGTCTGCCATAACCACTGTTTGTTCAAAAGTCTGCTCTACTTTAAAGTCTGTCCACTGCTGAAAGCCATCCTCTGTCCTCTCATTTCCTTGATAAACTCTGCTGTTCAAAAGCAGTGTCTTATCCACTGATATGCTATCCACTTATAGTGAAAATCATCCACTGCTTCCATTTTACCGTTGTAACCACTGCCTTCATCAGTAACTTTCATAAAAGTACTGTCCTTCATTTCATCAGAGTTTGGCATGTGGGCAGTACATAGTGGTCAGTACTTTTGTAACCGCTGCCACGTCAGCCTTCACTTTTTCCTCTATAAAACCCCCACTTCACAACAAAACAGGGTTTACTGTCGAATTGAATTCTCAAAAATTCTCTTCTCAAAGCAGTTTTTCTTCAAATTCCTTCACAAATCTCTTCGATCATCATCTCCAAAATGACAAAATCGAAGCCATCTGCAAAATCCACTTCCAAATCAACGTCTAAACAAGCCGCTCAAAAGGCAACACCCACCGAAATTCCACAGAAACCATCTCACAATCTTCTGGGTTTACTCACAAAACCCAGCACCACAGATATTTTCGATTCCATCCTTGCTACCATCTCCCCATCAAAGTACAAAACTTTGTTAACAGCGGATGCACCAATTTACTTGACAACCCAAAGAGAATTTTGGAAGAATGCAACCCTTGAAAAACAAGGAGACACTGTAATAGCCATCCACTCTTCTCTAAAGGGAAAAGCTGTCAAGATTACACCACAATCAATTTCAGAGGTCTTTCAACTCGATGATCAGGAAGGTACAATTTCTTTCCCCAAAAACGAGTTAAAACATGATTTTCTGGAAAGAGGGTATAATGCAGAAGTAAAAAAGGATACCTTACAAAAAGGTTACTTCCCTTCTGCAACAAGGTTTTTATTTCATACCATTCTCATGTGTGTTTCAAACAAAACCACTGCTTTTAATGACATACCATTAAAAATTCAAAATCTGGGATATGCTATTCTTCAAGAAGAAAATTTTAATTATTCCCGGGAAATTTTTAATGATCTGGTTAAAAATGTTGAAACAAAATCATTCTTACTGTTTCCAAGATTTTTAAGCTATTATTTTGAAAAGAAATTCAGTAAGAATGATATTGCTATAATAAACAAAGGTGACTCTTTACAAATGCACAGCTTAACTGCTGAAACTTTTACAAGGATGTCAACACCTTGCAAAACACAAGCAGAGGTGCCTGAGTAGATTTTAGCAGCTACCACTGCTCCTCAGGTATCTGCTGCTGAGCCCACTGCTCAAGGTGATCAAAGTAGCAGCACAACTGCTTTGAAACCCACACCTAAAATCACCAAAAAGCCACAAAAAAAGAAAAATCAAAAACCCCCAAAACCCATCAAAAAGGCAACTCAGGAGGATGAGATACCAGAGCAAATGCCTGTGACAACACAAAAGTCACAAGAAACCATTGCTGCTTCTTCCTCATAGCAGTTGGTACAAATATCTCAACCCATAACCGAAACTCCTCCTGCTTCTTCTCAAAAAGAACAGGTTGTACAAATAGGGACTCCACATCATGATGCTCTGGAAACACTCGTTTCCATCATCCACAGCCCAATGCCCGGGGCAAATTCTCTTTCTACACCAAACATCACATCCATAATTCCCCCACCAACTAAACTTCTGTTGGATGCAATCGATTTGAACCAGGCACTAACCAGTCCTTCTCAATCACCTATTAATGAGAATATACCTCAACAAATGACTGGGTCTGATGTATCAATCCTTGCTAACCCACCAACACAACCTGAGGAGGTTACACCCCTTGAGTTACATGTAACTCTTGGTGGTATTCCAAGTGAAGCAGCCACTACAAATGTTGAACCCACTGGTTTACATTTGGACAGTGGTTACATCAATAAGACTTCCTTGGAGGCAATTCCTTACATAGCACCTCTGCCAACCACCACTGGATTTATTTTTACCACTGGCAACATCAAAAGGTTGTCAAGTGTTGAAGGAAGAAGACCCCAGTACCAAGAAAAAGGGGCATCAGTGGTTAATGTTTGGAGTACACTCCCTACCTCAACCACTGATAAAACCACTGCTAGTGGGAAATCAGATGATCCCACTAAATTGGGTGATGGTTTAAAATATTTGGAATTGACGGAACGTGTTGATAAATTGGATACTTCAGTTGCAAATATCAAAGAAATGCTGCAACAGTTGTTGACAGTCCAAAAGATGCAATCCACTGTTGTTCCACCTCAAGCACCTGCTCCACCACAAGCATCTGCTACAAATGAGCTCTGGAACCTCTTCCAACCTTTTCTCCAACAACAAAAAGAACTGGCTGATCAGCAACATGAAATACATGTCCAAAAGCTGAGAAACATCATGGAGTCTAGGTTCAAGAACACTCAAGCAGACATTAAGGCAATCAAGGCCTATTTATTGGAAACCACTGGCACTGCTCCTCCAACAGTTCTTTTCATTGATCAACTTCCCCCAGATAATGCCAAAAAGGGGGAGAAAATTCAGGAGTGGAAGAAGAAGGGAATAAATGATGTTCTTTATATTGAACCAGAAAGGGATGCTATGACCAAAAAAATTCCTGTGCCAGATGGTAGTAAAAAGGTTGATGCTACCCAAGAAGCACTTGATGAAGGAGTAGCAGGTGTAAAAAGGGATAGAGCGGCAAAGGATGTTTCAAGGTGGAATGAGGAGAAAAGAGCTTACATGGAGCTGTATGCGCAGGGTTGTTCTGAGTCTAAGGATACTAAAAATCCTAAGCCAAAAAGGAAACCTAAGTCCATCCCATCCAAAATTCCAAAGCATATTCCAAAAACCACCATCCAAAAGCCATCAGCATCAAACCTCCACCCAAACAGCTGTTGTAACTACTGCTGGTACTTCAGAGGTTTCAACATCTGTTATCACTTCAACACACACCACTTCAACACAGACAACAATCACTGCTTTACCACCACCATCATCACCACCAAAATCAAACTCACCACCATCAATTCCTACCAAAAAGCAGAAGACAACAGATGTTACAACATCTGTTGTAATGACAACAGTGGTTGAAGCACCAGTTGTTTCAACAGCTGTTAGTCAACCACAAACCACTGCCACTCAAACTATCACCACTGTTCCACCCAAAGCATCATCAGTCCCTCCTCAAACAAAAAGGAGAAGGCTAATTCTAAAAGATGATGACACATCTCCACCACCAACATCTTCAAAATCTCTGTCACTTGTAACAATTCCAAAACCCATGCCTCTCTCTCTTCAGCTCAAATTCTAAAGCCATTACCTCCTGCTGGTGTCTCATTTCCTCTGGAACTCATTGCAGTTAGGGAAGAAATCAAATCCTTTTACTATGAGGATGACCCAGCTAAAAGGAGTTTGCCATCAGTTGAAGGATATCCCAGGCCTAACAATATTGAAGAATATTTGAAACTCAAGGCCAAGCAAGCAGAGGATATCTTAATCAAAAATAAACAAGGAAAATCTGATAGAGAATTTTAGCAAAACTATCAGTTTCTACTCACACAGGTCAGAGCTATGGAGCAATTTGCCAAAAATGTATGTCAGCAAATCTCAGAAAGGGCAGATGAGTCCTTGAGAAAAGACTACATTGAGAACATCATGACCTACAAGAAATACAAGGGGGAGAAACACATGTACAGAAACTGGACCATTCCTGAGCTTGAAAAAGAGGCATCCAGGATTCAAGAAATGATCAAAAATAAGGTCAAGCAGACTCCTCCTGAAAAATTCGAACAATTTGAAGCTGATAAGATCTTAGAGTTGAAGAGAATGAAAGAGGAGCTGATAGCAGCTGATTATGGGTCAAAGAATTCTGTGACAAAGAGGGGAGAAGATAGGGTCAGGGCTACCTACAAAAAGTTAGAGGAACTTAGAAAGAAAGATCCAACAGTTCCTCAAAAGCCTGACAACTCCAAAGCAGAGGTGTTGGATCTGAGTTTCTTTTTGATTGTATTTTTGTTTGGAATTAAGATGGAAATGGAAGAGTTGTGCAGTGGAATTAAGATGAAAGCAAACTTTGCATACAATCAAACGAGAGTAATACTTTAATCAAACATCTTTACACAGAGAATCGAAAGATTGAATTTGTTTCAACAACGATTACAATGATTGATGAATGAATGCAAACTCCCCCTCAGCCAGAGCTCAGTAGTTTGTTCGTGCAAAGAAGACGATGTGGTGAAAGAGCTAATAGAACAGTACAGAGTACTGAACTATTTATAGGCACTTGCAAACCACTGAGCATCTTAGCTGACGTCACCATGAAAGTGACATCTAACCTCCTAACAAACTCTAACCTCTGATCTATAAACACTGATGTACTAAACTACTGCTATTACATTACATTATATAAAAGACACTTAAACAGCTGCTGCATCCTTCCACTGCTGTGAACCCAGCAGTGCTTGTCCGGATTAGCAGTACTTGACTCAAGGCGGTAGATTGAGTCAGCAGAGCTTTGGTCTTCCATCAGTCTTTGACTTTGGGCAGTAGATGCAAGGCAGCAGTTATAGGTCAGTACTTAACAAGATCAGCAGATAGGAGGTCAGCAGATATTAAACCACTTTCAAGGGGAGAGATTTGCATGAACCAACTGTAAACGTCTGCTTATTCTGGATCCACTGCTCTGATCCAGTTTTGGCTTTAATTATCTGTTCCTCTGATAGGGTTCAATCCCAACAATCTCCCCCTGGAACAGATAATGCCAAAACTCTTCATTATTTGTGGAATACTTTATTGCCTCATCAACAGCTCCCTTATCTGACCTTTAAATTGTAATTCAAAGTCTAAGGCATCTGTATCTTCATCATCCCTGCTAAGTGGAAGATCAAGGAGATCCTGCAAATCTTCAAGACTCAGGCCAAGAGCTTGTTCCCTTGATATTTTCTTCACTTCTCCACCAGACCTGAGCAAAGTCAATACGCAGGTCTGTTTGTCAGTTTCCCACTTTTGTATTTTTGAGCCTGGTGGGTTTCTTGGGAGATGTTTATTTGCAGAAGTATTTGGAGAGGCTGGCCTATTCATGACTGGCTGAGCAGTACTTGCAGTTTGATCCAAACCAAGAGTTTCCATGATCATTTTCTTTATACCCTCTTTTCCAAGGTCTTCACCTTCCATTAACTCTTTGATGGTTTCAGCAATCAGCTGTTTGTGTGGCCTTCTTTTGTAGATGGCAGCACCAACTGGAGCTGTAGATCTCCTGATTTGCAGCTTTGATGGCTTTTTGAAACCGCTGCTTCAGGATAGTCAGGCTTTTGCGGAACTGTGGGATCTTTCTTTCTTAATTGTTCCAACTTTTTGTAAGTAGCCCTGACCGCATCTTCTTTCCATCTAGCAACTTGTCTTTTGTTACCATAATCAGCTGCTACCAGTTCCTCTTTCATTCTCTTCAGCTCTTCCTGTTTGTCAGGTACATTCTTTCTAAACTTTGCCCAGTTAGGAGGAGTGTGAGTTACTTTCCTGTTTATCATGTCTTGAATTCTTGCTGCTTCATTTTCAAGTTCAGGAATAGTCCACTCTTTGTACATGTATTTCTCTCCTTTGTACTTCTTGTGAGCCATAATGCTTTCAATGTAGTCTTTCTTCAGAGTTTCAGCAGCTCTTTCAGAAATTTGTTGACTAACATTTTTTGCAAATTGCTCTAGGGATCTGACTTGTGTGAGCAAATATTGACTTCTCTGTGCAATTTCTTTATCAGATTTCCCTTGTGTGTTGTTCTTTGAGATATCCTCTGCTTGCTTGGCCTTGATTTCCAAATATTCATCAACATTTTTAGGCCAGGGATATCCTTTTATTGATGGCAAACTCCTTTTGGCAGGGTTATCCTCAAAATAAAAAGATTTTATTTCTTCTCTAACAGCTGCTAATTCAAGAGGAAATTGAACACCTGCAGGAAGCAAGGGCTTGTACATTTTAACTGAAGAGAGAGGAACAGGTTTTGGAATTGTGACAAGAGCTAAGGATTTTGAAGATGTTTGTGGTGGTGAATAGTCATCATCTTTGAGAATTAGTCTTCTCCTTTTTATAGGAGGGACTGATGATGTTTTGGATGGAACAGTGGTGGTAGAGGTAGTGGCAGTGGATTGTGATTGACTAACAGCTGTTGAAACAACTGGTGTTTCAACCACTGTTGTCATTACAACAGATGTTATAACATCTGCTGTCTTCTGCTGTGTGTCAGCAGGTGTTGTTTTTGGTGGTGATGATGGTAAAGCAGTGGATGTTGTGTGTTTTGAAGTGGTATGTGTTGATGGAACAACTGTTTGGCAAGCAGTAGTTTTTGTAACTCCTGTTGCATCAGCTGTTTTGTATGGTGGTTTTTTAGCAGACTTTGAACGTCTGGTTGGAATGGATTTGGGTTGCCTCACTTTTCTAGTAGGCTTCTTCTTTTCCTCAATAGGATTTTCATGATCCTTTGACCCAGAAGTACCCTGATCTGGATGATCCATTCTTTCCACCCTGGCTTTCCTTTTGGCCTCTCTATCCCTTTTTACACTTGCAGCTGCTTCTGCTAGTGCATTTGTTGTCACATCAATTTTCTTGCTACCATCTGGCAAAGGGATCTTTTTGGTCATGTTTGAATTTTCTGGTTCAAGATAGAGACCATCCTCTATACCCTTCCTTTTCCACTCCTTAATTTTCTCCCCCTTTTTGGCATTATCTTCTGGGAGTTGATAAATGTAGCGGACTTTTGGAGGAGCAGTGCCAGTGGTGTGTAAGATCTGAGTTTTGAGAGCCTTTAAATCAGCCTGAGTGTTCTTGAACCTTGACTCCATTGCATTTCTCAGCTGTTGTACATGTTTTTCATGTTGCTGATCTGCTAACTGTGCTTGTTGTTGGAGAAAAGATTGAAATAGATTCCAGAGCTCATTTGTAGCAGGTGCCCTTTGTGGAGCAAGTGCTTGAGGTGGAACAGCAGTGGATTGTACCTTCTGAACTTGTAACACCTATTGTAGCATAGCTTTGAGTTCTGCAACAGAGTTATCAAGCTTTGCAATACGATCCATCAATTTCTGGTACTTTAAATCATCACCCAAGTTAATGGGATCATCTGATTTCCCACTAGCAGTGGTTTTATCAGTGGTAGATGTAGGGAATATACTCCAAACATTAACCACTGATGCCCCTTTTTCTTGGTACTGGGGTCTTCTTCCTTCAACACTTGACAACCTTTTGATGTTGCCAGTAGGATAAATAAATCCACTGGTGGTTGACAGAGGTGCTATAAAAGGAATTCCCTCCAAGGAAGTCTTATGAATGTAACCACTGTCCAAATGTAACCCAGTGGGTGTAACAGTTGTAGTGGTTGCTTCACTTGGAATACCACCAAGAGTTACTTGTAACTCAAGGGGTGTAACCTCCTCAGGTTGTGTTGGTGGGTTAGCAAAGATTGATACATCAGACCCAGTCAGTTGTTGAGGTATATTCTCATTAATAGGTGATTGAGAAGGACTGGATAATGCCTGGTTCAAATCAATTGCATCCAACAGTGGTTTTATTGGTGAGGGAATTGTGGATGTGATGGTTGGTGTAGAAATAGGATATGTCCCGGGCATTGGACTGTGGATGATAGAAACGAGTGTTTCCAGAGCATCATGATGTGGAGACCCTATTTGTACAACCTGTTCTTTTTGTGAAGAAACAGGAGGAGTTTCGGTTATGGTTTGAGATATTTGTACCAACTGCTGTGAGGAAGTAGCAGCAGTGGTTTCTTGTGACTTTTGTGTTGTCACTGGCAGGAGCTCTGGTATCTCATCCTCCAGAGATGCCTTTTTGATGGGTTTTGTAGGTTTTTGAGTTTTTCTTTTTGGCTTTTTGGAGATAGTAGGTGTGGGTTTCAAAGCAGTTGTGCTGCTGCTTTGATCACCTTGAGCAGTGGGCTCAGCAGCAGATACCTGAGGAGCAGTTGTAACTGCTAAAATCTGCTCAGGCACCTCTGCTTGTGGTTTGCAAGGTGTGGACATCCTTGTAAAAGTTTCAGCAGTTAAGCAATTTGTTTGAATGAAATCACCTTGTTTTATTGCAGCAGCATCCGTCTTTCCAAGTTTCATTTCAAAATAGTAACTTAAAAATCTTGG
The DNA here is from genome assembly GCA_030545235.1 of Helianthus tuberosus. Lineage (NCBI taxonomy): Eukaryota > Viridiplantae > Streptophyta > Magnoliopsida > Asterales > Asteraceae > Helianthus > Helianthus tuberosus. Next base: position 136,761,965 of record CM060363.1, read on the forward strand.
AAAAAGTAGGAATGCCTTTGTTTCAACATTTTTAACCAAATCATTAAAAATTTCCTGGGAGTAGTTAAAATTTTCATCTTGAAGAATTGTAAATCCCAGTTTCTGAATTTTTAATGGTATCTCATTGAAAGAAGTGGTTTTGTTTGAAACACATTTTAAGAGGGTGTGAAATAAAAATCGTGTTGCAGGAGGAAAGTAACCTTTTTCTAAGGTGTCCTTTTTGACCTCTGCATTGTACCCCCTTTCCAGAAAATCATTTTTTAACTCGTTTTTAGGGAAAGTAATTTTACCTTCTTGATCGTCGAGTTGAAAGACCTCTGAAATTGTTTGTGGTGTAATCTTGACTTCTTTTCCCTTTAAAATAGAGTTAATGGCTATTACAGCATCTCCTTGTGTTTCAAGGATTGCATTCTTCCAAAACTCCCTTTGGGTTGCCAAGTAAATTGGTGCATCCGCTGTCAACAAAGTTTTGTACTTTGAGGCGGTGATGATATCAATGATGGAATCGAACTCCTTTGTGGAACTTGGTTTTGTAAGAAGACCAAGAAGATTGTGAGATGGTTTGTGTGGAATTTCAGTGGAGATTGCCTTTTGAGAGGCTGTTGTCGATGAAGATTTGGATGAGGGTTTTGCAGATTTCTTTGATTTAGTCATTTTGAGGATGATTGATCGAAGAAATTTGTGGAAGATGAGATGAAAAACTGTTTTGAGAAGAGAATTTTTGAGAATTAAATTCGACAGTAAAACCCTGTTTTGGTGGTGAGTGGGGGATTTTATAGGGAAGAAAGTGAATGCTGAGGTGGCAGCCGTTACAAAAAGTCTGACCAATATGTACTGCCCACGTGACAACCCCTGTTGAAAGTGAAGGACAGTACTTGTGTGATAGGGACAATTGAAGGCAGTGGTATGAAAGCAGTGGATGATTTTCACTATCAGTGGATAGCATATCAGTGGATAAGACACTGCTTTTGAACAACAGAGTTTATCAAAGGAATGAGAGAGCAGGGGTTGACTTTCAGCAGTGGACAGACTTTTGAAGTAGAGCAGACTTTTGAACAAGCAGTGGTTAATGGCAGACTTTTAAGGATTTAATGAAAAATATCATTTTTAGCTATTTTTAAGGATGGAGTTTTGATTTTCTGAAAACATTTTGTTGCATTTATTCATGGAAAAACATGATGGTGCTTGTTATTCCATGTTCAGCATCCCAATTCTAGAGACCAAGCTTTCAAAAGTGGCTGTATCAAGTGCTTTTGTGAGCACATCAGCCAGCTGGTCTTTAGTTGGGACATGATGCAGAGAAATCAAACCTTTTTCATAGCAATCCCTCACAAAGTGATGTCTGATGTCGATGTGTTTGGTGGTTGAATGGGAAACTGGATTTTTGATGATATTTTCTGCTGCCTGGCTGTCCAACATGAGTGGTGTCTTTAAGGCAGTGATACCAAAATCCAGCAGCTGATTTTGAAGCCACAGGAGTTGGGCTGTACAGCTTGCAGCAGCAATGTATTCAGCTTCAGCAGTGGATGTTGAAACAGCTGCTTGCTTTTTGCTTTGCCATGAAACTAAGCAATCACCTAGAAACTGGCACCCTCCTGATGTGGACTTCCTTGTGGTGTGACATCCAGCAAAGTCACTGTCTTAGAAACCTGAAAGCTTGATATTCCCATTAGCTGGATACCAGATACCAAGTGTGGGAGCACCTTTGATGTATCTGAAGATCCTTTTTACAGCAATGAGATTTGATTTTCTGGGAGCTGATTGACTTCTTGCACAGACACATGTTGCAAACATGATGTCTGGTCTAGATGCAGTTAGGTACAATAAAGACCCAATCATGCTTCTATAAAGTGTTTGGTCAATCAGCTCATCCTTTTCATCAGACATGACTAGCTTATTTGTAGCCATGGGTGTGCTGCATGGTTTACAGTCATTCATTTCAAATTTGGTTAAAAGTTCTTTAGCATATTTGCTTTGATGAATGAAAGTTCCATTTTGCAATTGCTGGACTTGAAGACCAAGAAAGCATTGCAGCTCACCCATAGCACTCATTTCAAACTCAGCTGTCATGAGTTCTCTAAACTCTTCACACATTGAGTTACATGTGCTTCCAAAAATAATGTCATCCACATAAATCTGGACAATCATTAAAGCCTTCCCTCTCCATTTTAAAAATAGTGTTTTATCAATGGTACATCTTTTGAAACCATTTGAGAGTAGGAAGTTGGAAAGAGTTTCATACCAGGCCCTTGGTGCTTGTTTCAAGCCATACAAGGCTTTGTTTAACCTGTAGACATGATCTGGATAAAATGGATCCTCAAAACCTGGAGGTTGACAGACATACACCTCTTCTTGAATTGTACCATAGAGGAAAGCACTTTTGATATCCATTTGAAACACCTTCATATTGTGGTTGACAGCAAAGGCCAGGAACAGTCTAATGGCTTCCAATCGTGCAACAGGGGCAAATGTTTCATCATAGTCAATCCCCTCTTCCTGTCTGTAACCTTGAACCACAAGCCTGGCTTTATTCTTGACAACAATACCCCTTTCATCAGTTTTGTTCTTGAAGACCCACTTTGTGCCAATGGGACTAACCTCTTCTGGCAGTGGTACAAGCTCCCATACTTGTTGTCTTTTAAACTGTTGGAGTTCCTCTTGCATGGCTTCTACCCAGCTGTTGTCTTTCAGTGCCTCTTGGTACTTGACTGGCTGATGGAGTGATAGAAAACCAGCAAAAAGACAAATGTTTTGGGTTTGGCTTCTTGTGAGCACCCCTTCATTTATGTTGCCAATGATTTGATCAGGTGGATGAGATCTCAAGAAGATTAAAACTCCTTGGTATGGTATGATGGCATTGGTTGGTGAAGGATGTAAATGTGTATCATCTGAGCTAACCACTGCTGGGGACTTTGATGATCCAGCAGTGGCTTCAAAAGGTGGTGGTATAGGAGGTAATGAAATGGACAACTGCTGACTTTTATCCACTGTTTGAGGACTTTTGTCAACAGTGTTTGAGGATGTGGAAGTAGTGGTTGATGGGCTACTTTGGTCAACAACTGTTGAGGTAGCAGTGGTTGAGCTTTGACAACTGTTTTGAACAGCTGGTGCTTTTCCCTTTGTGGCAGACCTTTGAGGGATGATGATTTCATACCCATAGTCTGGTGTTGTATCCTCTGATGGACCTGCACTGTTAGTCTTGACAGCAGCATTGTCAAAAGTGAATTTTTCAAGATCAAACAGATCTGCAGGGTTTGCTGGGATTTTCATTGATAAAAGTTCATTGAACTTAACATTCAAAGTCTCCTCCACTGCCTTGGTCCGTGTATTGAACACTTTGTAGGCCTTGGCAGTGGTTGAGTATCCCAGATGATAACCACAATCAATTTTGGCTGCAAATTTTGAAATGGAATCTTTTAAGTTCAAAATAAAACATGGGCAGCCAAACACTTTGAAATATGAAATCAGTGGTTTAATTTTATACAGAATTTCATAGGCAGTCTTTTTGTGCCTGGGGTTTATTAAAACTCTGTTCTGAACATAGCAAGCAGTGTTTACTGCCTCTGCCCAGAATGTTAATGGCAAACCTGAATCTGCAAGCATGGTTCTGGCAGCCTCAATCAGAGTTCTGTTCTTCCTTTCCACTACCCCATTCTGCTCTGGTGTTCTTGGGATGCTGTACTGCCTTACAATCCCTTTCTTCACACAGAAGGCATCCAACTCCCTATTTTTGAATTCTGTGCCATTGTCACTCCTGAAGCTTTTCACTGGAAGGTCAAATTGCTTTTCAACCTGTATTACAAAGTCTTACAAAATGCCTGCAGTTTCATCTTTTGAGTGCAAAAAGAAAGTCCATGTGAACCTAGAAAAGTCATCAACAATAACCAAACAATATCTTTTCTTTTTAAGGCTCATGACTTGAACTGGGCCAAACAAATCCATGTGTAGCATTTGCAAACACTGGGTTGTTTTGGACTCTTCAATGGACTTATAAGAACTTTTATGCTGTTTTCCTTTTAAACAGGAAATGCAATGTTCAGGACATGAAAACAATTTTTGTGGTAGGCCTCTCACCAAACCATTTTTTGAAATTTCTGTGATTGTCTTAAGATTTGTGTGTCCCAGCCTTCTGTGCCAAAGTTCTGTCTCTTTGTTAGTGGCAGCTGAGAACAGACAGGCATCAGCTCTGGGACACTCTTTTGACATGTCAACAACATAAACATTGCCACTTCTTTGAGCAACAAGTTTAGTTTGACCAGTTTTGATTATTGCTTCAATCTTTTTGACCATTTCTGGTCCAACAATCCTACAACAGTCTTTTGTGAAGAATGACCCAAATCCCTTGTCACTCATTTGGGACACACTCAGAAGGTTGAATTTTAGATTGTCTATTAGATTGACATTTTCAAATTTTACATTTCCAGATTGCACTGTACCAGACCCCAGAACCTTCCATTTACTATTATTCCCAAAGGATATATCACCCCCTCCATGGATTTTAAAGTCTTTGAGGAGGGCTTTACATCCTGTCATGTGCCTGGAGCCTCCACTGTCTACATACCAAAGACTATCAAAGCATGCAGAAGCTCCCTGCACATGAAGTAAAAGGATTAGTTCATTAAGGTCTCCAAAGCCAGCAGGGCTTTGGATGGGGTCTCAACAGTGTCTGGGATGGATGCAGAATGATGGACAGTGGTTAGGTCAGAGGTTTGAACTGTTTTAGAACAGTGTTTCTCTAACCACTGTTGTGGGTCCTGACCAATCATCTGCTGGTAACCAAAAGGATGCCTGTTCACTTTGGGTTTAGAGGGCCTTTTGTAGGCCTCATAAACGTGTGGAATCCTTTGATAAGACTGTTTTTCTCTGCCTTTTCTGAACTGACTGGCAGGGGGTGCAGCAGTAACCTGAACATCTCTTTTGACAGATGTTTGGTTCAGCTGTTTTGTAACAGCTGTTTGAACTAGCACAAACAGTGGTTGTTTCTTGGTGAATTTGACAGATGATGAGGATGATGGTGGACTCAAGGATGTTTTAGCCATGTACTCATTCTTTTTCACATCAAAGTTTTTGAGGTACACACATGCTTGAGTTTTGTGGTTTGTCTTACCACAAACAATGCAGCTTTCTGCTGAAACAATGACACTTGTTTTGTTTAAATCATAAGCTTTCAAGTGGAAACAATCTTTTGTTAGATGATTCCTTTTTTCACAAAATTCACAAAACAAGTTATCAATTTTTTCTTTCTTCTTTCTCTTTTCAGACTCCTTTGCAGCAGAGGTTTTAACCACTGCTGGGATGTCCTTGAGAGGTATGACTTTAGCTTTTGGAGCTTTAACACCATCAGTTGATGTAAAGTCCATTGGCTTGAAATTTTCAAGAATATCACACTCGTCAGACCAGGTAGGTTTAAACTGATATTTCTCAAGTTCTTCAAAAGTTGAGGAACTCCTTGTTCTGTCAAGTGTGATTTTGTTACCAAGTTTGTCAGTGATTTTCACTTCTTGGCCATTCTTGTTTGTGGGGATGAACTCAGTGGTTACATCAGTGTTTTGAACAGATTTTTCACAAGCAATGTGTTCATCATCATATTTTCTATACCCAACCCCAAATTTCACATTACTTTCAATCTGTTTAGCAAGCATCACCTCATATCCTCTGCAGGATTCCACCCATCTTTCACAAGTAATCTGGGTGGATTCCAACTCCTTTTTGCAACTTTGGTATTTTTCTACCATAGTTTGAAGTTGGGTTTTGGTGATGCTTTGCTCTTCTTTTAGACAGCTGATTTCTTTTTCCTTTTCAGTCAGTTTGTTTTTAAGTTCTTTTAAAGAGCTTTCAAATTTGACCTCATCAGACAAGATTTTATCCCGAAGGTTTTCATTCACCTCTTTAATGTTTGCAAAAGCAATTATGCAATTGTCAGAACACAGTTTTTCAAGAACTTGAGGAGATACCTTGGCAGCTGCCATCATTGCACAATCACATTGATGATCTTCATCATCGTCAGCTTTCACCTTCTTTTCACCAGCCTTTTCTTCTTTCTCTTCTTCTTTGTCCTCTATGGACCATGGATCTGTCATTGGTTCAATCAGGATACCTGAACTTTCTCCCAACGGTAGTTCACCAGCCACAGCAGTAACCACTGCTTCAGTCACCTCTTCCACTGTTTCAAAGCACTGCTGTTCCTCCTCTGTTTCAACCCCCTCCTGTATTGACTCTAATGCCATCAAACAAAACTCATCATGAGAAGGTTCATTAAAAGCATAGAGTGCAACATTTTCATCATTAAGGTCTTCAGGCATACTGCTCCAGTCAACAAACCCTTGAGTGAAAAAGCTTTGTTGATCTGGTTGTACTGCTGCTGGAGCAGTGGTTTAAGGTGCAACAGTTTGCACTTGTACCTGGGGAGCAGAGGTTTGAACATATTGGATTTGTGGAACAGTAGTTTGGACATAGTGTACTGGCACAGGGGCAGCAGCATAGTGAGCAGTATTCACTTGAGCTGCTGGGGCATATTGGGCATAGTGCACAGTGTTTTGGTTTTGAGGTCTAGGATTTGAGCTAGGGTGAGTAATTATGGGACCAGTAGTTTGACTCCTACATTCCCTAGCGAAATGTCCCAACCTATTACACTTATAGCACTTGATTTTCGATTTATCCAACCCAACCCTTAGATTCCCATGCAGACCTGGGAATTTTCGCCCTGTTCTTTTGTAGAATTAGCTAGTTCTAACACTTAGCAAAGCCAGTTGGTGCAGGATGTCCATTTCCTCTAAGTCAGTGGGATCAAAATGTTGTAAATCATTTAGTTCAAAGCTTAGATTATCTGACATCTGGTTTTCGTTTGCAGTGAATGCATAACTTGCAGAGTGAGGATCAGGGTTGTTAAAATTTGCACCAGCAGTTATGTCAATGAAGTGATCATAACCCTGATCCTTACCACTGCTCCCAGATTCTTCTTGACCCAAAAGAGCAGTGTTACCGAATGTATAATCATCAACGGCTTTTCCTGACTCTTGTAACTTCCTTTTCTGGTTCAACTCCCTTTCGTAAGTCAGGAGTCGACCATGGAGTTGGGTCAAGGTCAGATCCTTGAACTCAGGTGAATTTCTGGTGACAAAGGCTATAGTGTCCCATTTTTCGGGCAGTGACCTGAGGAACCTGCTATTTTGAGTCGAGTTTGTAAAGGTAGTGTTAACAAGCCTCAGTTCACTGATGAGACAACTGAACCGCTCAAATTGTTGAGTCAGTGATTCACCTCTAACATGACAAAATGTTTCATACTGTTGGTTCAGGATTTCCCTATTGTTTTCTATGACTTCTTCAGTACCTCCAAACTGTTCCTTAAGTGCGTCCCATAATTCTTTGGCACTGTTACAGTGTAACAGTCCAGCATATATTTCATTGGGCAGCGCTGATGCTATGATGCTAAACGCTTTAGCATCTAGTTCGATCTTTTGAAAATCGGTTTCGGTGTAGTTTTCAACTGGTTTTGGAACGAACTTTTTAGCATCTTCAGCGCTTGGCACTGAAGGAACATGAGGACCAAAGGTGACAGACCTCCAACAACCTGTGCTTTGTTGAGCGAGGATGTGACCCATCCTCCTCTGCCAGATGTTGTACTCATTTCTTTTTAGCATAGGTGGTTTAAAAAGTGAGCCGATGTTGTTTTTATCATCCTGAGATTGTGACGTCATTCTTGTTGTTTTACAGACACTGAGAAATCAACTTTAATGGTGATTAATCCTTGCTCTGTTTTTCAACGGACGAACAAACGATCAGTATCAACTATTTTGAGCTGAACTATTTACGTCAAAATGATTGTTAAATCAAATTTGACTGTCCAAGCTCTGATACCAATTGTTGGATCTGAGTTTCTTTTTTATTGTATTTTCGTTTGGAATTAAGATGGAAATGGAAGAGTTGTGCAGCGGAATTAAGATGAAAGCAAACTTTGCATACAATCAAACGAGAGTAATACTTTAATCAAACATCTTTACACAGAGAATCGAAAGATTGAATTTGTTTCAACAACGATTACAATGATTGATGAATGAATGCAAACTCCCCCTCAGCCAGAGCTCAGTAGTTTGTTCGTGCAAAGAAGACGATGTGGTGAAAGAGCTAATAGAACAATACAAAGTACTGAACTATTTATAGGCACTTGCAAACCACTGAGCATCTTAGCTGACGTCACCATGAAAGTGACATCTAACCTCCTAACAAACTCTAACCTCTGATCTATAAACACTGATGTACTAAACTACTGCTATTACATTACATTATATAAAAGACACTTAAACAGCTGCTGCATCCTTCCACTGCTGTGAACCCAGCAGTGCTTGTCCGGATCAGCAGTACTTGACTCAAGGCGGTAGATTGAGTCAGCAGAGCTTTGGTCTTCCATCAGTCTTTGACTTTGGGCAGTAGATGCAAGGCAGCAGTTATAGGTCAGTACTTAACAAGATCAGCAGATAGGAGGTCAGCAGATATTAAACCACTTTCAAGGGGAGAGATTTGCATGAACCAACTGTAAACGTCTGCTTATTCTGGATCCACTGCTCTGATCCAGTTTTGGCTTTAATTATCTGTTCCTCTGATAGGGTTCAATCCCAACAAGAGGTCTCAAAAAGACCACCAAAGCTGCAAGTCAAAAGAACCACTGCTCCAGTTGGTGCTGCCATCTACAAAAGAAGGAGTCAAAACCAGTCAGGTGCTGAAACAGTTCAAGATCTAAAAGCTGGAAATGATGTTGTAAAAGAGGGCATTAGATTAATGATGAAAGAAGATCTTGAATTGGAACAATCTGCAAGTACTGCTCAGCCAGTCATGAATAGGCCAGCATCTCCAAACTCCTCATCGAATAAAAATCTCCCAAGAAACCCACCAGGCTCAAAAGTACTAAAGTGGGAAACTGACAAACAGACCCATGTACTGACTATGTTCAGGTCTGATGGAGAAGTGAAGAAAATATCAAGGGAACAAGCACTTGGCCTAAGTCTTGAAGATTTACAGGATCTCCTTGATCTTCCACTTAGCAGGGATGATGATGATACAGATGCCTTAACCTTTGAACTACAACTTAAAGGCCAAATAAGGGAACTGTTGATGAGGCAATAAAGTTCCACAATAATGAAGAGTTTTGGCATTATCTGTTCCAGGGGGAGATTGTTAGGATTGAACCCTACCAGAGGAACAAATAATTAAAGCCAAAACTAGATCAGAGCAGTGGATCCAGAATAAGCAGATGTTACATACAAGTCTCTCCCCTTGATAGTGATTTCAACATCTGCTGACCTCCTATCTACTGATCGTGCAAACTGCAGACCTACAACTGCTGATCAATTAAAGGCCTGATGAAAGACTAAAGCTCTGCTGTCCAATCTACTGCCTTGAGTCAAGTACTGTTGATCCGGACAAGTACTGCTGGGTTCACAGCAGTGGAAGGATGCGGCAGTTGTTTATTCTATCGTTATGTAATGTAATGAAATAGCTGTAGTTAGCATAGCAGTGTTTGTATTGACCAGAGGTTGGAGTTTGTTAGGAGGTTAGATGTCACTTTCATGGTGACGTCAGCTTAGATGCTCAGTGGTTTGCTAGTGCCTATAAATAGAACTGTGCTCTGTACTGTTCTATTAGCTCTTTGCAAAAACCGTCTTCTCTGCATGAACAAACACTGAGCTCTGGCTGAGGGGGAGTTTGTATTAAACATTGCATTGTAATCATTGTTGAAATTAAATTCAATCTTTCGGTTCATTGTGAAAAGTGTTTGATAAAAGCAATACTCTCGTTTGATTGTATGCAAAGTTTGTTTCCATCTTAATTCCGCTGCACAACTCATCCATCTTCATTCTAATTCAAACGAAAAATACAATCAAAACCAAACTCAGATCCAACAAAACCATCCCTCGGCAAACCACCTTTGTCACACTTCACCCACCCACCACCACCATCACAACCCACATCCACCACCATCATCCATCATCCATCATAGAGTGTGTGTAGTAGTCTCGGGATCCAAGATTGATAGTAAGAGTTCTTGACAATCAAAGGCCATGTTTGCCTAAGTCTCTTACATCACTTGGTGAAGACAAGCATTTAGTGTAATACTTTTTATTTTTAATTTTTTTGCACTTTTTATTTGGTTATGTATTAATGACTTTAATAACTAGTTTCTTATGTTGAATGTGAATCTTTCTTATCATTTGTCCGTGGTGTCTTGGCGTTATTTTACTGTCTATATAAAATAAAAGATTTACACCATTCATATCTCCACGGTCTATATGGAGATATGTTGGCTACCTGGTCGGGGGTTATGGGAATGGTTTGGTAAGAGTCTTGCCTTGTTCAGTGTATAGATCCTGCAAGGACCTGGGTCAAGCTTAGTAGGACCTCCTTCAATACCCACTGGTATTGGATGGCGGGGGCCCGAATTTCTTGATCCCCTCATATGTAAACTACTATTAAAACATTAACCCGGCTACTTAGGATTGTATCCCTGCTGACTCAAACTACTTAGCCGAGGGTAACGTCACCTTCAAAAGAGGGGCCTACCACATTACGCATTAACAACTTAATTAATTATCTTTCAATAATCCAACCCTTTAGGATTTTATCCCTGCTGACTCAAACTACTGGGTTGAGGGCAACGTCACCTTCAAAAGAGGGGCCTACTACTATAACTAAGATAATCTCTTAAAAAGTGCAAAAGTGCGGAAATAATCAAAGGTTACACTAAAGGCGAGTCGGATCCAAATGATTCATCTTGTCTATCTGTTTTTATTTTTATTTTTATTTTCAGCATTTTTAGATTTTATTTTCATGTTTAAACCTTTTTCGAAAATTTTAATTTGATTAGACGTTGAGGATAAACCGGTACTAAAAGCTCTTGTGTCCTTGGACGATCTCGGTATCCTACCAACACTATACTACGCTCACGATGGGTGCACTTGCCCATATGTATGTCTAGTGTTAGTAAAATATCGTGTTTTATAAATTTAAAACTTGACTAAAGTGTAAAAAGGGCTTAAAATATACATAAAAATTATATACACACCGACACGCATCAATTTTTTGGCGCCGTTGCCGGGGACACAAGGATTTTAAGAAAGCTTAAAATCGACGGCCTAATCTGTTTTTCAAAACCTTTTTAAAAACGCGCGCACATTTTTCTGCATTTTAGATTGGTTTTGCATTTACAGTAAGCTGAACACGGGGCCGTGCTGCACATTTTTTGTAAAACACCCAGATACAGAGTCTGAACACGGGGTCGTGCTCACTGAACACGCCCCCGTGCTGCACAAAACTAGTCACTTTTATTAAAACACCCAAATACAGATTCTGAACACGGGCCGTGCTTACTGAACACGGGGCCGTGTCCAGCCTCTGTGTCCGTTTTTTTTTTTTTTTTTCTGGTCTCGAGACTCTATTGTGGTCTGCTGAGTGATTCTTATGGATCAATACTCAGGAGATTACAACTACACCTATTAGGAGGATGATTATAGGGAAGACTATTGCACCATTTGTGGTAACCCTCACTCGGTACAATACTGTGACTTATTTCAACCATCCACTTCATACACCTACTATGAGGAGCCCAGGTACGAGCCATCAACTTCATACACATCCTATGAAGACCAAAGGTATGAACCTTCTCCCTCATACTCATATTTTGATGAACCAAGGTATGAGCCTTCATACTCATACTTTAAGGAACCAAGATATGAGCTTCCACCTTCATATGCTTATTATGAGGAACCATGGCGTGAACAACCCACCTCATATGAGTATTATGAACAAAATTACGACCCTTATCCATCATATACTTACAATGAAGAATAATGGTGTGAACCATCTACTTCCTATGAGTATTATGAGGAACAAAGGATCGAACATCCGGATTCGAGCTTTGAGGATCTTGATCCTTACTCTATCACCCACACAGCCGATAGGATAATAGAACACATTAAAACTATCAAACGTTGCATAAAAGAATCTCGCGCAAGGGAAGAGGAGTCTCGCGCAAGGGAAGAATTAACTTATAATAAAGAAGAGATAGTTGAAAATGTAAAAATGGAAGAACAAGTAAGTGAAAAACCGACACATGAGTTAAACAACGAAAAAGGTGAGTCCAACAACGTTAAAATTCAAGAAGAGTCTAATTTTGAAGAAATTAATCTTTTGTCACCTTCTTTCGAAAATCATTGTTTAGTACCCGCTCATGCTAAGTTTTTAAAAGAGTTAAACACTAACAATAAAGTTGACGAAACGGTAAGCATTAAGTTAACAAATGATCAAACTTCGCTAATAAAAGAAGACCCATTTGAAATTAACATTAAACCGGTTCCATGTTTTTTTCAAAACCCCTTTATTAGTAATGTCACTATTGATAAAGATATTTGTGTTAATATAATGGCAAACTACATCTTCGAAAAATTAAGTACTAGTGATTTTTCTCCACTTCAAATACCCATTTTTCTATCTAATCGGTAAGTAATAAAATCATTAGGGGTAGTTGAGGATGTCTTGGTCCAAACAAACCAAACGATAATCCCAACCGACTTTGTCATCCTTGATGACGCTCCTCTAGTGTTGGGACGACCTTTTGTAAAGACCCACGAAGCTTTGAAAAATCAGGAACACAACAATCTATCTATTCAATTAGGGGCATTTAAAAAGAGTGTCGATCTTGAGCGTTCAATGAAATACCCATTCGGCAATAATGACCCCCTAATTGAAGATGAAGATGAACCACCCGATACAAGAGAAGAAATTGACCTCTTTGTTGAAGAAGAGGTCTCCATAGAACAAACCTTTATGATTCTTGACAAAAATGAGAAACCAAATAAGGAGTCTCCTAAAGACCCACCTCTTGAGCTCAAAGAACTCCCAAAAGGTTTGGAATATGCTTTTCTAGACAAAGATGGTAAATCACATGTAATTATTTCATCTAAATTAACTAGTTTAGAAAAAGAAAAATTAATTAGACTTTTGAAAAAACACAAAAAATGCGATCGCGTGGAAGCTTGTAGATATTAAAGGAATAAGTCCTTCCATGTGCACGCACAAAATTTTAATGAATGATGACTATAAATCGGTGATACAACCATAACGTAGGGTAAATCCAAATGTCCAAGAAGTGGTTAAAAACGAGGTCATCAAATTATTTGACGTCGGACTTATCTACCCAATTTTCGATAGTCCTTGGGTAAGTCCTGTCCAAGTAGTTCCGAAGAAAGGAGGTATGACGGTAATAACTAACGAGAAAAATGAATTAATACCAACGAGAACCGTCACAGGATGGAGAGTTTGTAGAGATTATCGTCGATTAAATGAAGCAACAAGGAAAGATCACTTTCCTTTGCCCTTCATTGATCAAATGTTAGAAAGATTATCCGGTCATAAATTTTACTGTTTCTAGGATGGTTTTTCAGGTTACTTTCAAATACCGATAGCACCCGAAGACCAAGAAAAGACAACATTTACATGTCCCTATGGAACTTTTTCTTATCGACGCATGCCATTCGGTCTATGTAATGCCCCAGCAACCTTACAACGTTGCATGGTGGCAATCTTCCATGATATGATAGAAAAGACAATGGAAGTCTTCATGGACGACTTTTCTATCTTTGGAGATTCATACGACCAATGCCTCGATAACCTTGAACGAATGCTATCCCAATGTAAGGAAACTAACCTCGCCCTTAACTGGGAAAAATGCCATTTCATGGTAACGGAGGGAATAGTACTCGGTCACAAAATCTCAAGCGAGGGAATGGAGGTTGATCGAGCAAAAATAGACACTATTTCTCGATTACCACCTCCATCCTCCGTTAGAGCTATCAGAAGTTTCCAAGGGCATGCTGGATTTTATAGACGATTTATCAAGGACTTTTCTAAAATCTCAAGGCCTCTAACAAAATTACTTGAAAAAGATGCCCCTTTCATCTTTGACAAGGATTGCAATCAAGCATTTCTAACACTAAAGGAAATGCTAGTCAATACACCTATCATGATAGCACCTGATTGGAAATTACCTTTCGAAATCATGTGTGATGCAGGTGACTTTGCAGTTGGAGCCGTCTTGGGACAAAGAAAAGATAAGCATTTTCACCCCATTTATTATGCTAGTAAAACACTTAACGATGCACAAGAAAATTACACAACAAGAGAAAAAGAGTTACTAGCCGTGGTATTTGCTTTTGATAAATTTCATTCTTATCATGTTCTCTCTAAAACAATAGTCTATACAGATCATGCAGCCATTCGATATCTCTTCAAGAAACAGGATGCTAAACCGCGTTTGATTCGGTGGATTCTACTCCTCCAAGAATTTGATATTGAAATCAAAGACAAAAGGGGAGCAGAAAACACCGCAGCAGATCATCTTTCGCGCCTGGAAGACCCAGCTTTGGAGGCAACTAGGGACGAGCAAATCAATTAGAAGTTCCCAACGGAATCCCTGGAAATGGTGGAATACCGAGAAGAACCATGGTACGCCGACTATGCTAACTACCTAGCTAGCGGTATAGTCGCAAAAGGATGGCCACATCATCAAAGAAAAAAATTCTTTGCCGATGTAAAGCATTATTTTTGGGAAGATCATTATCTTTTCAAAATGTGTGCCGATCAACTCATCCGCCGATGCGTACATGGTAGTGAAGCAAGAAGAATTCTCCACCATTGTCATGAAGGTCCATATGGAGGACATCATGGTGTCGCTAGTACCGCACGAAATGTATTTTTGATTCAAGATTTTATTGGCCAACAATTTATAAAGACGCCCAAAGTCTTGTCAAGACATGTGACGCTTGCCAAAGGTCAGGTAATATTTCTTCCAAAAACGAAATGCCACAAAATGACATTCTTGTTTGTGAATTTTTTTATGTGTGGGGACTCAACTTTATGGGACCCTTCCCACCGTCAAAAGGAAACAAATATATACTTGTGGCGGTAGATTACTTGTCTAAACGGGCCGTGGCCGAGGCACTTCCAACAAATGATGGAAGAGTCGTGGTAAGATTTCTGAAAAAATTATTCTCTCGTTTTGGAACACCAAAAGCATTAATTAGTGATAGAGGTACCCGTTTTTGTAACCATCAACTTGAAAAAGTTTTAACAAGATATGGGGTCTATCACCGGGTCTCAACGGCATAACACCCTCAAACAAACAGACAAGCCGAAGTGACTAATAGAGGTTTAAAACGAATACTCGAAAAAACCATAGGGTTAAATAAAAAAGAATGGGCCGATAAGTTAGACGATGCTTTACGGGCTTTCCGAACTGCTTATAAAACAACAATAGGTACAACCCCATATAAGCTCGTCTATGGAAAAAGATGTCATTTGCCAGTAGAAATAGCACACAAGGCCTACTGGGCAATTAAACATGTAAACTTGGATTTAGAATTTTCCGGTAGAAATCGATTTTCCCAATTTTGCATATTCTAACTCCGAAATTTATAAGGAAAGAATGAAAATTTTGCATGATAAACACATTAAACCTAATGAATTTCGGGCAGAAGATCAGGTTCTATTGTTTAATTCATGACTTTGATTGTTTCCTGGTAAATTAAAGTCTAGGTGGTCAGGAACTTTTTCCATCACCCATATTTTCCCACATGGTGCAGTCGAAATTAAATCTCGGAATGGAATTCCATTCAAGGTCAATGGCCAATGGCTAAAGCTTTATCAAGGATTTATTGAGGATGAAGAAGAAGAAATCTCGCTTCAAATGGCTGAAGAATAAAACAAAGATTCAAGCATCAACATCATACCTGGTAAGTTACGAACAAACGGGAAAACATCTAAGTCGTTAAGATTTCTAAAACCAAAGTTTTGGGAAACAGGGCACTCACACGAGCACTCATAAGAAAAAAAATTAAAACTTGCCCGCCCACGGGGCCGTGCTCAGCGAGCACGGGGCCGTGTCCGTGCAACTATCGGGATAAAACCCCTTTTTTCAACACAGTTTCTTCATTCCACACGCCCCGTTTCCTCAAAAACTCTCTGGTTCCGGTGATTTTTCTGCAAGATTTCGACGTCTCCCCTACTTCTAACAACATCAAGGTATGATTCTATCATCATTAGTAATTAGGTTAAGCATTTGCATGTAGTTTAACATCAAAAATTTGGGGAAAAATCTAGGGTTCTTGAACTTGAACCGGATCGAACCTCAAATTTTTGCATAAATTTGTTTGCATTAGTACAGATACATGTTATAAGAAGTAAATCAACTTGTATTGTTTGTAGATTTGCCCGATTTCTCACAAAAACCCCAAACCCTTGTTTTTTAACCGAAAAAGATAAAATTGAAGGGGTAAACGGTTTGTTTTGGGAAAAACGGCACTTGGGGTTTCATTTTCGGGGAAAACCGCCCCTACTGGACCAAAAATTTTCAAATTTTCGGGACCGGATCGAAAAATGGGATTTTTGGGAACCAGACGTCTGGACACGGGGTCGTGCTCGCTGAGCACGGGGGCGTGCCCAGCCAAAGTCAGGTGAAATCGGGGTGTGTCCGCTGAACACGGGCAATGTTCAAGCTATTGTTTTCAGTTTTCTCCTAAAGTTTCACTGTTTCTTGCTAATTGTTTGGTGTTTTATTTCAGATGGCCAAGAAATTCACCTGATTCAATGCAAATGAGTTAGATGCTCAAGCAAGATACGATGTGCTAAGAACTAGGCCCGAGGAGTACCCATGACAAGTGTGCATGGATCTTCTAGGAACAGTGAACCAGCTAGACCGCTTCAACAACATTGTCACCGGCCCACTACGAGCTGCCCTTTGCACTCGACTTCGCTCACTGCATGAATACAACGTGGAATTTTACAGCACGTTCATCTTCAAGACAAGACAAGAGCTGATCCGTTTGACAATGATGGGGTAGAGTTCCGTTGTGGGGGGGGCTAGGTACTCGATCTCGATCGCACAATTCGGGGCAATAGTTGGGTTGTATGCGGAAGAAGATGTTGGGGATGAAGAGAACACCGGCGGTCTACGTGAGATCCCAGAAAATCAACGCCAAGCTGCTTGGGCTCAAATAGAAGAAGGCAACTATAATCCGAGCCGAACTAAGAGCACGCAGCTGAGAGACCCTCTTTACCGCTACATCCATAGGGTCCTCACCTACTCTCTTAGCCAGTGGTACGACAGCAGCAGTGTTGTATGGTTACGAGATCTGGTGGTCCTCCATTGCATTCACACCC
This sequence comes from Helianthus tuberosus, assembly GCA_030545235.1. Classification (NCBI taxonomy): domain Eukaryota; kingdom Viridiplantae; phylum Streptophyta; class Magnoliopsida; order Asterales; family Asteraceae; genus Helianthus; species Helianthus tuberosus. Next base: position 136,779,170 of record CM060363.1, read on the forward strand.
GTACCAACCTTGATGTTCCATACCTACTACTCCGAAACATGCACTGGAACCAACTTGCTACTCCCCCAACTCCTATCTTCTTTGGAGGGTGGATTTACTGCCTTTTCAAACACTTTGTTGATAGGATGCCGAGGTCTTTCCAAAAGAGCCCATGGTCAGGGAGAGTGGACATGGTCATTTACCGCTCCATGAACTTGATTTATGAAGCAGATAACGGGACGGTCAGTTTTCAAAGGGTTCAAGGGCATGCATGGAACCCGCAAGAGGCACTCGTCTTACACGCTCCACACATCTGTCCTCCTCCTCAGTACCACTACCAGCACCAGGGTGATCCGGGTCAATCCTCCTCTCAAAGAGGAGGTTTTCCTAACTTTCAAAGCTTACATGATTTATTGTAGGAAAACCTTATGTGCACCAGGAACACCTACAACATGGCCAGCAACACATACGTCCGGGTCGGAGTGATAGAGAGGAACATCTCCGACATGCAGGATGACATTGGAAACATCCGGGAGTATATGGCAGGCCACGGAGGAGGTGATGATGATGAAGACGAGGACATGGATTGAGCGGGAGGAATGGAGGTAGCATCCCAAGGTTGGAGGTCTCACAGGTTAACCCCCTTATCTCATGAACAATTTCTGGCATGCGTGCCACGTGTTGAACAATTTACTTCCTTTAACACTTTTTATTTCTTACACTTCTTTTCTTTTTAACTTGTGGTGTGGATGATTAACTTTGGTAATTTAGGATGTTGGTTACTATTTGGTGTGGTATTTATTAGTTAAACCGGTACATACGAGGCTTAGAGCACTAAACATTAGTGCTACTAATGCCGGGACAGCAAAACTGAAGCCAGAAACCTGTTTTACACCTTTGCGGTTTGTCCACACGGGGTCGTGCTCAGCCGACACGCACCCGTGCCCATCGCCCAGACCTGCTGTTTGTCGAAATTATGCAGATTTTTGCCAGACACGGGGTCGTGCCCAACCGACACGGGGTCGTGCCCAACCGACACGCCCCCGTGTCCACCTTTTGTAAGTTCTCGTTAGTGGAAATTTGACCATGGGGTCGTGCTCATCCGACACGGAGCCGTGCCCAGATGCCCAGTAACATAAAATCTTGTTTTAACACACCTTTTACACATTCAATCAATGTAAAAACTTATTTTTGGGACACATTGAGGAAAATGTTTAATTTAAGTGTGAGGGGGATGCTAAAACCTTGAATTTTGCAAGTCCTAATTACAAGCCTTACACAAAACTCTATTGGAACCACTAAACACCCCAAATTTTTTGAAAAAAAAAATCATTTTTTTACTTGTCTTGGTTTAATTTGAGCATTACAAGTTTTAAAAAGGTTATATTTTTACAAATTTACAACCGATAGCGTCGTGATAAAAAGAACCAACATAAGAAAATTATGAAACGGCATGACAAATCTAGTTAAAATTTGATTATATATACTTGATCACACAAAAACCCATTTCCACAAAAAGTGAGTTTTGAGCCTTTATTGAGCATACAAATACACATCTTTTAAACTAAATTGTAACGCCTCGGAAAAACCTGTCCAATATAATAAAGACACGTGTCATGGACCCTAAACGTGTTATAAACCCGGATCATGATAAAAGATAACCGGGGGAATTAAAAGTGTCAACATGTTAATTTATATCTCTGAGTGACCTTTTAACATTTCCAATTCTCGGTAAAACAATATTATCCTTTCAAGAAATGTCTGTTAAAGAATTCCAAGGTATCTGAATTAAACCTTGTGAGAAATAATTCAATTATCAAGTAAATGATCATGTGCGAATAACGACAATTTTACATTCATTATCCTTTCCAAAAGACTGCATGGCAACACCATTGCATGGCAACACTTTCAAGATTGATCAGACCTGATCAAGTGGACCCATTGTGTTGATAATGACTAAAGATACGAGTTATAAAAGATTGCATGGTCAAATGTTAGAAGTTCACAAAATTTTGTCTTCTGACAAGGCTTACGGACCGCAAAGGGTATTCCTTACGGACCGTAAGGCAGCATATATGGGCGATAAAAATTTAAATTACGGATACGGACCGCAAAGCCTAAGGCTTACGGTCCGTAAGACCTGTAACTGGGCAGAAACTTGGACAGCTGCCTGTTCAGCCGGTTCCACCGCCATTGCATGGTGGTTTTCGAAATCAGGAGCTGCACGGGGACACTTGGATTGTGACAACCGGTAATTTACGGCTCTTAAGTACGTGATTAATAGGTGATTAACGCCATAATGAATAGTGATTTCAGCGCAAATTAACTTAATTAGGCCTTTGGAGTGCCCAGGAGCGCCTCTTCGACATTTCAGTACGCGTATGACGATCCGCGAAGAAAATGCTGAAAATTTAACGGTAGTAAACTGAAACCGAACAAAACACTGACAACGCCGACAAATATCAAATTTTTACGATATATTTTAGCTTCGTGATTAAAATTTTAATATTCGTAGTCAAAACCGGATCGAAAAACGGTTCAGAACAGCAAACGACGTAATTTTACACAATTTTTATCGTAGACGATGAATAAAAGCGCGAACGTCGTTTGACACTATTCTACGTATTTTGACCCTAAGATAACGAATTACGACGCTTTACGACGCACTTGAACGAAAACGGGCCTTCAACATCGAGATCAGGCCACTCAAAACACGGGGACCGGGCTTGTGGGCCTTGGGCCCAAGCCCAAAACCCACAAAGACAATCCTGTTATAAATAAGAACATAAAGTTCTTGTTTCCTCAATTGCAACAACAGACAACCACAACAACAACACACTCACATTCGTTCCCTCTCTCTCTCTCTCTCTCTCCGGCGAACTGGGCGACGGCGGAGCCGCAGTAGGCGGCGGCGGTCCAGCGAAATGGTCCGGCCAAACACCCCCTTTCCCCTCCGCCTCACCTGCACACCCGCACCTCAACATCCCCCCCCCCCTTCCTTCCTTCCTTCGATCCGTGTAACGACCACCACCACCACTAACCGGTGGTGGTGCGGCGGCGTTTCAGAAGAGAGACCGAGAGAGAGGGAGACCGAGAGGGAGAGAGATAGAGAACCGGCGGTCGGAGTCTCGGACCGCCGGTCAATGCATTTATCCAGCGGTCGACAACAAAGTCCGGCGGTTATTGCTTCGGTCCGTCGGGTTTCGTCGGTAAACCTTCCTCCCCTGCCTATTTCTTTTACTTTCTTCTTGATTTTGAAGTTGATGTTGGTGTTCAGCTGGATAACGGGTCGACTCGGGTTAGACGAGTCAACTCGGGTCAGACGAGTCGACTCAGCGCAGTCAAGACTTCGGATTTTCAAGTGAGCTTTAGATTGATTTTGGTTCAGAATTGGTACAGCGGGTTCGAGTTGTGCGTCTCGGCTCAGATCGGGTTCGGTTCGGGCGGATTAGTCAACTTCTGAAACGGTTCGGGTTGACTCGGTCCACTCAGCGAGTTGACTCGGTCAACTCAGCAAGTCAAAACAGGTCAACTGCGGTCAACAGCTTCGGTCAGACGGCTCGGTTCGGTCAGACAACTAGGTTCAGTTGACTCGGTCAAACCGAGTCAACTCGGTCAAACCTGGTCAACTCAGTTGACTCGGTCAACATCCCGACGCGAAGACGTGGTAAAAATTAACGGCGCGTTTATTTCGTTATTTCTATAATTTTAGTTACGTGATAAACGAGCTCTCGAACCGAATAATAAAAAAAATCGTTAATTATAAAGCTTGCGGCTTCGTGTATTACTTTGTTTTTATAACTTGAGTCTATATTGTTGAATCTTGTTGGTTTTTTAAAATAAAACGACAACTTGTGTTGTCAGGGCCGTCCAAAAACAGAGGAAACTATGCCCGTTTTTTTAGAAAATCCGTAAAAACAACACACGTTTAATTATATAACGAAAACAACAATTCGGAAACTATTTACAACAACAAACATAGTTGTTTTGAACTTCGTAAATTCGACGAATCCTTTTATAAAAATAAATATAATTTATATATTTATTTCAAACGTAAACTCGAATTCTTTTATAAATAAATATAGTGTATATATTTATTTCAATCATCGCGTAACACGAATTCGTTTTATAAAAATAAATATAGTCTTTATATTTATTTCAAAAACCGTACAACACGAATTCTTTTACAAACTAGATATAGTTTATCTATTCAACGACTCGATGATACTTTCACAAAATAAATACAACTTTTATGTTTATTTCAAGCGCCGAAACGGCATATACATATGTTATGGCAAATATATATACAAGACGCAATATATATAATAGGTTTATTATATATTACTTTCATACGAATATTCCTATATATCAACATACGATTTCTCAAAACGAGCTCACATGTATAACTTCTTCGTTTCTTTTAAGTTAACAACTTAACCGTTGAGTCGTTCGATTAACGATTCGGTAGAGCTCGATAACACGTAGATTTGTTACTGCATTAATTAGAAACTTATAAGATATTCCGTGTTAGGAATATTGTAGAATGCACGCTAGCGAGTCTAGTCTTGGAAACGACATCACGAAGTCGTAATTAGCTAGCTTTGCACAAGGCAATTCAGGTGAGTTCATAACCCCACCTTTTACGGTTTTACATTTTTCTAAATGTTTTCGGGGTGGAAAGACATGCACTTTTTGCAAAGCATACAAGAATTACATATTTATAAACCATTTTACAAGCAAGATTTATCTGACCCAAATGGTTTACAAAAAGCTTATGTTTTATACCGGTTTTTCAAACAAGCGTTTACACACGAATTCTAGTTTTCTAAACTACGAGAAAATACAAATACAAGAGTATACAAACACATGAGAATTGATACTTGACATAAAGAATACAAGAACTGGAAAATTGATACTTGATATGATGAATACATAAACAAGAAGCACTCTTGGTGATAACTAGTACCAAGTATGATGCGTTTTGAGGAATGATACGAGAAATAGTGTCACGAATAGGGTACCATAAGCACCATTAATCGTGTACATACTTAGACCGCAGAACAAAAGGTTAGATCTAACGGGTGTCAGGGCAGCCCCACTCTTGGTGACAACTAGTACCGAGTAGTGTTTTTGTGTCTCAATCGTGAATCGACTACTAGAAAAATGCCTATGGTTTGGTGACTTCCTATGTCGTGTCACATGTTAATGGCCTTGCAACCCATTAACAACAAGATACATACAAGAATACTCGACTTATACAAGAAAACATGATACATACAAGAATACTTGACTTATACAAGAATACATGGTACATACAAGAATACTTGATTTACACAAGAAAGCCTTGATACATACAGAGACACTTGAATTATACAAGATACATACCATGTTTTAATACAAAGTTTCTGTATAACATGACAAGAAAATGATTTTAAATTCGTTTTCTCAACAATACTTCAAAAACCGGTTATTCAAAAAGATTTATTTCAAATCTTTTACAAACAAACTATGAACTCGCTCAACTTTATGTTTACTTTTTCGCATGTTTCTTTCTCAGGTTACTTTACAGAAGTTATGGCACGGTTGGAATAGGAGGACCATGAAGAGTCGAGTACTTAGTGGCGTTCATTTTCTAAAAGACTTAGTTTATTTGCTTCCGCTGTGCAATGAAGATACCAATCCAGTCACGCCAACGCTCTGATATTTCGGGGTGTGACAGATTGGTATCAGAGCTATAGGTTACAGCGAATAGGGTTTTCTGTAAAGATACCTAGGCTCTAACCTCACTTTCCTCTGGGAACTTAGAATATTAAAACCTGAATACATACAGAACGCATAGTACTCGAATATGGTCTCCAACCGTTGCCGAAAAACAAACAGTCAAGATTTTGTTTTCAAACATACGCTAAAGTGGTGTTTTACCCACGATACACAAAACAGTCGCATACAGTACACGAAACTCTGAGAGTTTAGGAAACATGCATGTAAGACCTTCGGAAACTTATGTTGAAGTTCATTAAAGGTCATCACGTAGGAACTGGAAATATTAATTCGGGCACACAAAATTATACATATTGTCTATGATGTTTTAACTTCCCGAGCAGGCAGCCTACGCATAACGAAACGCTAGCGCACGAGAATACATAGAACTCAAATTTTACGTCAACAGATGTCGGAGTACATCACATTCTACGCGAAACGAAATGCTAGCGCACAGGTATACGTGAGACTTAAGCTATACGTCAACGGAGGTTGAAGTACGTCACATGCGACTATCGATCAGGAAGCGGCAGTTGGCGCGCGGTCCTGCAAACGACACGAGTCGTGCTAAGGAAAAGAAGCAAGTCACCGTATTCCCCCTATTTCAGTTAACGACGAGTACGCTATATTCGACATTCTATGGTAATGTCACCTAATAACTGGTTATCACATGCAACCCCAGGTAAAGTCCTTAAATTTCTTTTATTGAAATTTCGACTTTCACATTTACTGAGTAGATTTTCGTATCTCTACTCCTCTTAATGTTCATTGTATCACGATCATTTCCTTCAGAATAGCGAATACTCATTTGCTTCGTTTCTTGAAAATTCATACGATACGCATGCATCGTTTGTTACGCATGTGGTTTCGTTTCGAATAAAGCGTTTCATTAAAGTTCAGATATTGTTTCGCTAAATCTAATTATTGATTTGTGATTCGAATGACCCGCATTATTGTAATTGTTGGCTTCTTTGTTATCAAGTCAACACATTTTCTTGAAATTTCTCTTCTTTTCAAGTTACATACATGGTTTTTCGTTGTGACTATGCCGAAAGTTTTCTTGTTGATACATGTATTTATTGTCGGCTTGCGCCGAAATCAAATTCAATTGTTTGAACTTGTTCATTACACATATTCAATTCAAGACACCATATGATGTATTGAAAACATCATATTCGAATTCGTTTTAACATGCGCTTCGTTGTTCTGAGTCGTAGTAGATTTGTTTGGTCTACGATTCCATTAAGTCGTTTGTTGATTTCGACACCTTGTGGTGTTAGTACAAACTTGTAGCTTGGGCTAATCATGATTGAGCGTTTTATGCAAAACACAGGGTATACTTGTTCGATCACCACTATATTTGAATGGTTTCATTCACTACGACACCTTGTGGCGTCGGTAGAACTTGCAGCTTGGGCTGATTATGATCGAGTGTTTCATGCAAACTATTACATTTGAGCTTATTGAAATCTAAGTTCATTTATTGGATGCGATCATTTCTAGAAATCATTTGCATCTAGTGATACGTCCTAGAATTCAAATCATTCGAATTAATCTTGATTCGATTTTATGATCGTTCACCTTGGTATTATTCGCATTTACTTACGCTTAACTTAACTCTAAGGAGTTGACGTAGTCTAAATTTCGAGGACGAAATTTTATTAACAGGGGGAGAATGTGACAACCGGTAATTTACGGCTCTTAAGTACGTGATTAACAGGTGATTAACGCCATAATGAATAGTGATTTCAGCGCAAATTAACTTAATTAGGCCTTTGGAGTGCCCAGGAGCGCCTCTTCGACATTTCAGTACGCGTATGACGATCCGCGAAGAAAATGCTGAAAATTTAACGGTAGTAAACTGAAACCGAACAAAACACTGACAACGCCGACAAATATCAAATTTTTACGATATATTTTAGCTTCGTGATTAAAATTTTAATACCCGTAGTCAAAACCGGATCGAAAAACGGTTCAGAACAGCAAACGACGTAATTTTACACAATTTTTATCGTAGACGATGAATAAAAGCGCGAACGTCGTCTGACACTATTCTATGTATTTTGACCCTAAGATAACGAATTACGACGCTTTACGACGCACGTGAACGAAAACGGGCCTTCAACATCGAGATCAGGCCACTCAAAACACGGGGACCGGGCTTGTGGGCCTTGGGCCCAAGCCCAAAACCCACAAAGACAATCCTGTTAAAAATAAGAACATAAAGTTCTTGTTTCCTCAATTGCAACAACAGACAACCACAACAACACACACACTCACATTCGTTCCCTCTCTCTCTCCGGCGAACTGGGCGGCGACGGAGCCGCAGTAGGCGGCGGCGGAGCCGCAGTAGGCGGCGGCCAAACACCCCATTTCCCCTCCGCCTCACCTGCACACCCGCACCTCAACATCCCCCCCCCCCCCTTCCTTCCTTCGATCCGTGTAACGACCACCACCACCACTAACCGGTGGTGGTGCGGCGGCGTTTCAGAAGAGAGACCGAGAGAGAGGGAGACCGAGAGGGAGAGAGACCGAGAGAGATAGAGAACCGGCGGTCGGAGTCTCGGACCGCCGGTCAATGCATTTATCCAGCGGTCGACAACAAAGTTCGGCGGTTTTTGCTTCGGTCCGTCGGGTTTCGTCGGTAAACCTTCCTCCCCTGCCTATTTCTTTTACTTTCTTCTTGATTTTGAAGTTGATGTTGGTGTTCAGCTGGATAACGGGTCGACTCAGGTTAGACGAGTCAACCCGGGTCAGACGAGTCGACTCAGCGCAGTCAAGACTTCGGATTTTCAAGTGAGCTTTAGATTGATTTTGGTTCAGAATTGGTACAACGGGTTCGAGTTGTGGGTCTCGGCTCAGATCGGGTTCGGTTCGGGCGGATTAGTCAACTTCTGAAACGGTTCAGGTTGACTTGGTCAACTCAGCAAGTCAAAACAGGTCAACTGCGGTCAACAGCTTCGGTCAGACGGCTCGGTTCGGTCAGACAACTAGGTTCAGTTGACTCGGTCAAACCGAGTCAACTCGGTCAAACCTGGTCAACTCAGTTGACTCGGTCAACATCCCGACGCAAAGACGTGGTAAAAAAATTAACGGCGCGTTTATTTCGTTATTTCTATAATTTTAGTTACGTGATAAACTAGCTCTCGAACCGAATAATAAAAAAAATCGTTAATTATAAAGCTTGCGGCTTCGTGTATTACTTTGTTTTTATAACTTGAGTCTATATTGTTGAATCTTGTTGGTTTTTGAAAATAAAACGACTACTTGTGTTGTCAGGGCCGTCCAAAAACAGAGGAAACTCTGCCCGTTTTTCGAGAAAATCCGTAAAAACAACACGCGTTTAATTATATAACGAAAACAACAATTCGGAAACTATTTACAAGAACAAACATAGTTGTTTTGAACTTCGGAAATTCGACGAATCCTTTTATAAAAATAAATATAATTTATATATTTATTTCAAACGTAAACTCGAATTCTTTTATAAATAAATATAGTGTATATATTTATTTCAAACATCGTGTAACACGAATTCGTTTTATAAAAATAAATATAGTCTTTATATTTATTTCAAAAACCGTACAACACGAATTCTTTTACAAACTAGATATAGTTTATCTATTCAACGACTCGATGATACTTTCGCAAAATAAATACAACTTTTATGTTTATTTCAAGCGTCGAAACGACATATACATATGTTATGGCAAATATATATACAAGATGCAATATATATAATAGGTTTATTATATATTACTTTCATACGAATATTCCTATATATCAACATACGATTTCTCAAAACGAGCTCACAGGTATAACTTCTTTGTTTCTTTTAAGTTAACAACTTAACCGTTGAGTCGTTCGATTAACGATTCGGTAGAGCTCGGTAACACGTAGATTTGTTACTGAATTAATTAGAAACTTATAAGATATTCCGTGTTAGGAATATTGTAGAATGCACGCTAGCGAGTCTAGTCTTGGAAACGACATCACGAAGTCGTAATTAGCTAGCTTTGCACAAGGCAATTCAGGTGAGTTCATAACCCCACCTTTTACGGTTTTACATTTTTCTAAATGTTTTCGGGGTGGAAAGACATGCACTTTTTGCAAATCATACAAGAATTACATATTTATAAACCATTTTACAAGCAAGATTTATCTAACATAAATGGTTTACGAAAAGCTTATGTTTTATACCGGTTTTTCAAACAAGTGTTTACACACGAATTCTAGTTTTCTAAACTACGAGAAAATACAAATACAAGAGTATACAAACACATGAGAATTGATACTTGACATAAAGAATACAAGAACTGAAAAATTGATACTTGATATGATGAATACATAAACAAGAAGCACTCTTGGTGATAACTAGTACCAAGTATGATGCGTTTTGAGGAATGATACGAGAAATAGTGTCACGAATAGGGTAACTTAAGCACCATTAATCGTGTATATACTTAGACCGCAGAACAAAAGGTTAGATCTAACGGGTGTTAGGGCAGCCCCACTCTTGGTGACAACTAGTACCGAGTAGTGTTTTTGTGTCTCAGTCGTGAATCGACTACTAGAAAAATGCCTATGGTTTGGTGACTTCCTATGTCGTGTCACATGTTAATGGCCTTGCAACCCATTAACAACAAGATACATACAAGAATACTCGACTTATACAAGAAAACATGATACATACAAGAATACTTGACTTATACAAGAATACATGGTACATACAAGAATACTTGATTTACACAAGAAAGCCTTGATACATACAGAGACACTTGAATTATACAAGATACATACCATGTTTTCATACAAAGTTTCTGTATAACATGACAAGAAAATGATTTTAAATTCGTTTTCTCAACAATACTTCAAAAACCGGTTATTCAAAAAGATTTATTTCAAATCTTTTACAAACAAACTATGAACTCGCTCAACTTTATGTTGACTTTTTCGCATGTTTCTTTCTCAGGTTACTTTACAGAAGTTATGGCACGGTTGGAATAGGAGGACCATGAAGAGTCGAGTACTTAGTGGCGTTCATTTTCTAAAAGACTTAGCTTATTTGCTTCCGCTGTGCAATGAAGATACCAGTCCAGTCACGCCAACGCTCTGATATTTTGGGGGGTGACATGGATTCATCAGGGATCAATAGTAGACTCATGTGGAATGATCTTGTGCAATTAAATTTCCTATATATAGAACTCTTGTTGCAACACATGAACTTGCTCATTTCAAAAACATTTCTAAACCTTCTCTGGAGCTCTCTGGACTTCAAGCAAGTTTCCATAAGCTTCATTTTCATGCTAAGTACTTCAGTAAGCATCCTTGACTTCTCTAATTCAAGTTTTAGTAGTTTTATGACCAAAAGTCAAACTTATCGTAATTAAGCTTTGACTTAGTGATTAATCACTAATGGTCCAGTCATTTCTCGAATTGAGAGTGGCTATAAGTTGGTAATTATGTGGATAATAAACCCTTAAAAGGGCACCCTCTGATTTCCACTCTAACTAGGTCAATTATCGGGTCAAACTTAATTATAAAAAGTCAACAGGAAGCTATTTTGCAAATAAATTCATAATTAGCAATGTAGAAGCTATGGAACCTGCTTTAACACTAAAATAACTTGGTAATTAATGTAAGAACATGTCTAAGCATGTTCAACCCGACAATTTTGAGTTTAGGTTCGGTTCGGAACCGAAAGTCGCAAAAGTAGACTTTTGCCTTGACTTTCAGTTCTGACCCGATTTAGCTTGGTTTAGACATGCCTTAGAGTTCCATTAGGACCAGGTTATAGGTTAGTATAACCCTCTGAGATTATACAACTTGGTTCCTAATTAATCGGATTCATTTGCATGTTTCCGTTAATTGCTTAAATGTTGACCATTATGCCCTTTTGACCTTAAAACGAGATTATTGAAAATGTGAGAGGACAAAAACCTTTATTACTGATTTATAAACATGTCCAAAAAATTTGACATCAGTTTGAGGTCTAAATTAGGAGTTATGCTCAATATCGTAATTTGAAAGCTTTTTATTAATTAAACGACATAATTAGCATAAAGCCTATCTAAACCCAAATTTTTACACCAAACCTTTTACCCACTGATGTAATATAATATTTTGGGATTTTTGAAGATTTTTATTTATTTTTAAACTGATCATGGCATAGGATTCTTGCTTTGATTCGGTAATTGTCGGTTATACCATTTTTGCTAATAAAGTGAGTTTTACATAACATTTTGATACCAAACTTTTTGATACTGATTTTATATGATAAATAAAATATTTTGAACTTTATAAACTGATCAAAAACTCAGATTTCCTATTATAACCTGAAAATTGCTTAAAACCGACTTTTACGCGTTTTAAACGCATAGTATGGGTTAAAACTATTTTTGGCATATAAAACTTAATACCTACTGATGTTTTAAGTAAATTTTTATATTTTAACAGTAAGATAAAGTTTTAAACTCAGATTTCCCATTTTGACCTTTAAGGCTTGTGTGAAATGACCAAAATGCCCCTACGGTGCATAGTTTGGTTATAAATGATAAATTTCACATATGTGCAATACCTTACTGATATGACCTGAAAAAATAAATATTTTTACTGATCAATTAAGATCAGTACCTCAGATTTATATTTAACCTCTTTTATAATCCTTAAAATGACCAAAATACCCCTACGGGGCTTAATTTGATTTTAAATTCGTTTTGGGCATAATGGAAGGTATCCTACTGATATCACAACATATTTAAGGTATATTAACTTAGGAAACCTGCTCATGAATCATTTGGTTACCCGTTATGCATTTATCGCGTTCGGTTCAGTTTATGTAACTAGTTTGCATAAATTAACCGAAACGGGTCAAACCTTATCATTTTCACTTCAAAATCCAGAATGTGTTTAGTTTACCCATATTATACAAGTCTTCATACTTGTCGGGTCTAAACCACATTCTAATCCGGTCTTCACTAAATCTTGCGTTTTGAACCGTATACATTTCTTTAAAACTAACCGGTCTAAGTTTAAACTTAAATAAGACCCGTTAGGAATCTAATAGGTTAATTAAAACCTTCGTTCCAGATTTAGGAGACCAGTAAAAGATACTTGCACTTGCTAATTTGTACGACTGGGATAAATTTGTATAATTTGCTCAGGTAAATACTTTTAACTTATTTTCCCTTATACGGGCTTGGGGTACGGTATATAAAATACCGCTTGGTCGGGTATTGAATTTTTACTCGTATGAAGGTTAAATTATTGAGATAACCCATTTAATCTGTTTTGTTTATTCTAAGCCTTTGGGGGGGTTAATGACCGTGTCCTGGATATCCTCGGCTCATTCATTGAAATGGCCACGACTTAATGCATGGGATGTGGGCATACACCTGCCGATGCGAATATAAAAAGATATAACCGCCTGTTCGAGAATAACTCGCCGCGGGATTATATCATGTGGTGTGTCTATTAATCTTTAAACCGGTATTCAGCCTGGGCTACTGAACGTATAATAAACATGTAATTCTTTAACAAGTTTATTTTTAAATAATTATCCCAAGTTATAAAAGATTATTTTGTGCCTTGTGCATTCAAATCAATTTTCTTAAACATTTTCAAAATGAGTCGGTTAATTGTATTTACCAGTGAAAACTGACGTATTTTCCACAAAGGTTAAGTGCAGGTACTAGGCGGAATTGGCTGGCTACTCCTGAGTGAATAAATAAAAGTCCTGCAAGCTTTGTCACTTAAAAGTCTATTGAACAATTATCTTCTTATAATTGATCCGCCTGTGGATCCCTTTACATCCCTGTGTAATACACTTGATATTACTTCTAATTCGGTTTGTAATGATTTTATATTTCGACTTCCGCTGTGTATTAAACTGTGATAAATTGTCTATGATGATATCAACTACGTCACGATACCCCCCACCGGGCCCACCGGTAATACGTGGAAATGTCAGGGTGTGACAGGTTGGTATCAGAGGCAACATTGAGTGAATTAAACACTAGCCTTTTGTGTTTAATTTCAATGACACAGTTTGCACATTCCTCGACTTCCGAGTCTAGACAAAGAACTTAGGACTAATCCTAATTTATTTTAATTTTGTCCTTTATTGTTTTCCTTTGTTGTTTCTTTATTTGTTTGACGGGTTCAACAAAATGCCACCAAGGTTTCGAAGAGGAGGACGAGGAAAGGGGCCATTCAACGCCCCCAACGATCACGAGGCCGGACCTTCCCACCGGCGAACTCCGTCCGCAACAATGAGCATAAGTCCTCAAGAGGATTGGAGGACATATTTGGAGCCCGCGAGGCAATCTGTCTCACTAAGTTCATCACCCTCTTACCTTCATTCTTTCGGGCCACAATCGGAGAACGAGCCCGAATATTCGCACCACTCTTTCTTGCCGTTGCGGCGGTCAACCTCACATCGGGCCTTCCAGGACCCGACTCCATACTTCCAGAGCCGGTTTAACTCGACAAACCAGATTGAAGAACCAATGGGTCATAACCCATTGGGCCCCGAAGACCATTTTCCTGAGCGCAGGACATGGATATGGATGATGACCCGGATCCTGTCGAGCCACCATCTGGGACACCTACTCACCCTATCGAGATTTCGGATGGGTCGTCCTTCCATGGATCACCTTATGGTGGTCCAGACAGTTATGAGGCAAGGTTTTCCCAATACGACTGGGTGTTTACTCCCAGTTACAACCCATCGCAGCAGCAGGATCTCTTGGAGGATTCACATTTTGTAGCGGTCACTCCACCGCCACCACCACCAGTGCAGCAACCGCCTCCAGAGCCACCGAGGCGTAGGAGATCAGGAGCACGGATTTCCATGCGAGGAGGGGATTTCTATTTCAGCACCCCTCAGCATTCAGGTGGCAGTCATTACCCGCCACTATATGAAGACCCACAGATGGGTGGGCCTTCAAACCCTGTTTCCGAGGTGGACTCTGCGCCAGTCGCACCACCACCAGTGGGTTATGATAACCCAATTCCTTCATACGCCGGTGCAGCGGCGTATAACCCTTTTGAGCAGCCAGCCCATACTAACTACAACTACGCCGAAGTTGACCCATTCCTTGTAGCGGCCGAACTACAATGCTCTTCATCCCGAGGGGCCCTATGGAGTCCCATATCAGACTGGGTACCTGGCCTATGAGTACCAATATCCGCCACCTCCTCAACCTCCGCAGCATCAGCAGCCGCCACTGATACCGCTGCCACAGCAACAAGAGATTCTACAAATGTTGAGCCAGGTGGAACGGGAGGTTCGAGAGGAGCGTAGAAGCCACCGTGGATTTCTTAAAGGTTTGGCGAGCTTAATCAAGGGAAAGAGCAGAAGGGATCAATGAAATTCCTTGTTTGTTTGTTTGTTTTTCTTTAATTTTCAATAAAGTCCCTGTGTGGACACCTATTTATGTATCCAGTCCCTGCGAGGACTTGTAGTTTCAGTTTAGCCCCTGCGTGGGCAAGTTATTTATGTTAAAGTCCTGTTTAGGGCATTTATGTACTCTTTTTATTTAATTATGGAATGTGAAATTTAAAATTTCAATTATCACTATATGAGTGGGTATAATATATGAAATAAAATAAAATATCATTCCTTTCAAAGATTAATATGCCATTATATATGAAAGAAAATCTTAAAGGCAAAACCTAGCCATGTGTCCTATTAAGACAGGGCCATGATGGTAGTTCCTTGTAAGATTCAAAATCTTTGTTAATGTCTGAAAACATGTTAACACTCCTAGCAAATGTGATTCGATAAAATCACATAAGTCATCCTTATATTGGATCCTTCCAATTCTTTTCTTATTATTTTTTTTAAACATCCAAATGTGATGTAGGGCCTACGGGCCATAATCATTGTCATATAAGACAAAATACAGTTGTAGCCTATAACTCCCTGTCAAGAAAGGTAATGAACTATGATTCAATGCCTGAAGAAACACTAGATAATTGACCGGGATCAAATTATCTAGGGGGTTTGGATCTGCATAAAAGGGGGATTGTTCTCTCTCGTTTGACACGATGCTACTGACCTTCTTCTCTGGTAAGCTCTGCAAAACAAAGCACCGTTAGCCTCGTCAAGGGGAGAAGAGGGGTTCTCTCCTTGACCCGACTCCAGCGTGAGAATAAGTATATGTTTATGAAGAAGAAGAAGTATTGACGAAGTGTGTGTCACTTGAATTTCATACCTGAATTTGTTCTCATATTTATAGCCAGAGTTTTAGGCGGGAAAACTCGTTGGTGAAATGCTGACAGAAGATGCTAACCCCATAAGCGGTTACATTTCCTTCCGTTAAACTTATCGATCTGACGTGAGTGCACACGGATCGCTGTTTGGATCTATGGCTGGGGGTTTGCCACGTGGAAAGTGATCAAGTGGAGGTTTCTCTCCAATTACATGCCATCATCGTGATTTCAGGGATGTCTGAGGTGATGACACGTGTCCAGACGGTTGTAACCGTTTATTGGTGCGCAATTGGGTCCTTCTAGAAGGTTATTGCCATAATCCTGTGTGACTCCTTATCGTGTGGCACCAATTGGGTAAATAATATCCAAGTCTGGATATTATTAGGTGGAAGTGTTTAACTTAGGATTTTCATCCTTTGCTTATGGAGGAGGGCACGAGGATTTATGATTTCCTTTTGGCGCGCAAGTATTGTATGCTATCTGTCTCTTAAGCCTTCTTTGTAGGACCAGTGCGCGGCCGCGCAATGTCAAAAAAGCTGAAAGACGAGGTTGTGGTATGGTCCTAAGTGCTTATTGCAAGGTTTTTTGGGACCTTACCCCTTCAAGTCCCCCCAGTCTAGTGTTGCTCTTATGAAAGTAAGTGGAGCACTGGACTTATGAGAGGGAAATGCTTTTTGGCGCGAAAGTAGGGAATCTTCTATGAGAAGATTTACTTTGCTTACTATAAAGATTTTGAAGATTTTTTACTTTAAATGGGGCTGGTACAGTAAGGACTGAGTGACAGGCTGCCACTGTCAGTTGTCCCTTACTGTCCATGCTTTGCACGCGCGCGTGAACTCGCGTTTGTGTTGATTCTCACTCGCTCCTGTCGCTTGGGTAACTGTGATATCCGGAAAAGGTGCTATGGCAGTTGCCGATGCTATTTATTGCGGTGAGTATATAAGTTTGTTTGAGTTACCCCTTTTTGTTAATCATTGCTTTGTTGAAAACTTTTCCCCTTCATTTCTTCATTATCCGAACAATTTTGTCATTTCTTCCTCTTATGTCAACCGGAGAACACCAAGAAGACTTATCCGAAGAAATGTCTGCTGAACTTCCACCGTTAAAGTGGCCCAGAGCAACTTCCGATGGTTTGGTTTGAAACCTTAGATTCCCGGAGAACTGGGGTGCCCTGTACCCTGAGGAGGGTCAGACAGCAGCAGATGCTCCGACTGGGTATATCACTCTTTTTTGGGATTTTTTCTGTGAAGGCAACTTTCGCTTGCCTGTAACAAAATTTTTCCTTGAAATTCTTGAGTAATATAAGTTTCATATCTCCCAACTGCACCCTATTGGCATGGTTAGGGTTTGACATTTTGAGTTCGTGTGTCGGACGATGCATATTGAGCCAACAGTCCTTCGATTTAGGGTTTTTAACCAAATGCACTGTACCCAAGGGTTTTACTCGTTTGTCCAAAGAGCGTCCGCAAAGAAGATCTTGCAACATCCTCCCAAATCTTTCCATGATTGGAAACAAAATTTTTTCTTCATCAAGGCGGGGGTGATTCCGATGAGGATGGTTCTGAGGGGAAAAGACGACATCCTTACCGAAACGATTCGGACCCCTGTTGACGAGAATTGGTATCAAGATCTGAAGGAAGTTACTAACATTGCCTTGCCAGAGAAAGCCATTGTTGGTGCTAGTATGAGCTTGAATTGGAACATGGACCGGGAAGACAAACCGGTGTATACGGAGGATGGTAAAGGTAAAATTGGGACCTTACCCCCTCTTTTTCCCCTTCTCTATTTTTTTTTTTTTTTTTGACTTGCACTTCCTCCCCTGCAGTTGTTTCGTTGTATATTGTTGCATATAAGAGAGAAGGCGGAAAGATGGGTACCATTCAGAAGAAACCTGATGAGGAGCTTTGGTACCATCGGATTGTGAGGGATTTTGTACTTCCTCAGGAGGCTGACTTATCTGCCCAACCTGCTGCTGGTGTTGGTGAGTTTGCGTATTTTGTTTGTTGTTTGCTTTCTGTTATGCGCCTGAACAAACTTAATTCTGCGCTTTCATAGGTGAATTGTCAAATTTGGGCATATGCCCTAAGAAGAAGAAACGCGCGACAACCAGTAACGTTGCGCCTAAAAAGAGTGATGCGGAAAACACTCAGTCCTCCAAAGTAAAAAATGTTGGAGAGAAGAAAGGTATGCGTCGTTCCTCTGACTCCTGGTGTGATTATGTGGTGGTTTCTGACTCTTTGGAGGGTCTTACGCCTGCAGTTACTGTTAGGAGGCCGAAACCTGAACCGAGAGATACTGCTGATATCCCCCCATCCAACCCAAATGATCCTATTGACCTGGAGTCCAGTCCGGAACACTTGGTGCGAAAGAAGGCGGGTAAAAGGAAGCAGACTGATGCTGAAGCTGAGGGTCAGCCCTCAAAGAAGATCCAGAGGAAGAAAATTACCAGGAAAGGCAATCTGGATGCTTTTATTTCTGAGTCTGTTCCTAGTAAGTGTTACTTTCGCTTCTTTTCCTTATGCGCTTTAGATATTTACAGACTTTGTTGTTTTTTTAGAAGTCCCTGTTTCTCCTGTTCCCACAGAGCCGCAACCTATGGTTAATGAAGGACCCCCCCCCCCTCTCCTCCGTGTGCTTTTGTTGTTGATCAGTTAGAGACTATGAAGGTTCCTGATGGTGGCGTGGAGAAGACTGTTGAGTTTGACAAGCCTGTTGATGTTACTATAGAATTTGAAAAGGTTGTTAGCCCGGGAGTTGTGGATGGTGTTGGTAATTCACAAACTCCTGAAACTGTTGCTCAAGACTTAGAAAAAGAAAAAACTGCTGAGAAGACTCCTGCTTCTACTTTTTCTCCCAAACCTTCTGATGTTTTGCCTGAGCGCGTTGAGAAGGTTACTGTTGAGGAGGAAGGCTCATTTTTTGGTGCTGGCAAAAATTCTCCAATCCGCCCAGAGGAAACCCTGGGGGATTACTATTACAGAACTTATTCGGAGAAAGACTCTTCCGAGCTTCATGCCCCTGTTTGGAATTTGAAGAAAGGTGATACTTTCTCGGATTGGCGCGTGTGCCGAGATTGGTTGCAGGGGATATTTCCGCCTGGGGAGATCATGTTTCAGGAAAGCCAGTCTCATGAGCAAACTTATCACGCTTACCTTGAGGAAGCTGCTTCTCATGCGTCGACCACTCATCGTATAGTGCGTGAATGGCACAGTATGCACAAGGAGTGGGATGCTTTTCAGGTGTCGAAGAAGAAATTTGCTGCGGATGAAAACCGGATTGCCCAGTTGAAAGCTAAATTGGAAGCTGATCAAGCCAAGTTTGAGGCTGATCGTAAAACTGAGGAGTGGTCTGTTGCAGGTTGGAAGAGGAAGGCGGAAGCCGAAGCTGCCCTCCTTTCTGAAGAACGCAAAAACTGGAAAAGAATTAGCGAAAAAGATAATTCTGAGAAGGTGAATCTCCGCAATGCCATCAATAATCTTAAAGCTGAGATTGAAAAACTGAAGAAACAGGATGCGGAGGTAGAAAGGTTGAAAAAGGAGAAGGCTGATGCAGAAGTTGCGCTAGAAGAAGCGCGTTCTCATAGGGAGCGCAGTGAGCAACGAGAGGTATAAGCTTGCGCCACTCTTGCTCTTAGAGATAAAGAGTTAGAAGAACTTAGTGCTTTGCTTTCTGACCAGGAACAACTTAAAAAGGATCTGGAACTTGCGCATTCCAAAAAGGCTGAAACCTCTCGCCGTTTGACTGAAACTGAAGAAAGATTGGAAAATTCTGAAACAGCGCGGGCCATAGCAGAAAGCGAGCTTGAACCTTTAAAGAGTGATATGGCGTGGCTGAAAGATCGTGGAATTTCCTGTGTAAGCTGCTCTTTATTTTTTGTTGCGGAAATGTTTTTGTGCCTTCTTGATACTTACCTTTTCTTCTTTTCATAGGTTGCTGAATCAGTGTTGAATTCTGAGGAGTTGGATAAAACCGTTGCGCATTTAGTTGTTGCTGCGAGAAAGGACGGGTACGCCCAAGGATACGCTGAGTGTTCTTAGCATGTGAATAGCGCTTTGAAGGTTGATTGGGATATCAGCAAATCTGCGACTTATGGCGTTAACACTGGTGCTGCGCTTGCTGCTTTGAAAGCAAAATTTAACCACTTGCAGCTTCCCGTTATGGATCTTATAAATGTTGCGCTGCAATCTGATGATCATGTGGCACAACTAAAGGAAATCTTTCCGGATGAAGGTGAAGAATTAGTGTAGGTTCCTTTGAATTTGTATTGAACAAGATGTATATCCCTTTCTTTGTTGGTGCGCTGTTGCGCAAGTAACTAAAACACTGCCGTGTTTGATAGTTTTTAAGGCGTATTTGTACGCTAAGAATAGTATGTCTTGTTTTTTAGTTTACAATTTTTTGCATGTGTGAACGTATGGTCATTTGTGATGTAATCACTGACCGTTCATGAGGCTTTATTTTATATTTACCATAATGTTTTTGCGCTTACTAAAAGAAATTGCATGCACTTTGTAAGAAAAACGCAAGAATAATAGAAACTTTGCTGTTTATTTCCGGATAGGGCACAGAGACCATTACAAAGTTTGCTAATAAATATACGAGACTTAACTTACTCTATTCTCCCGCTCTGTCTTAAATCATGTCTTTCTGCGCGGAGACCATAGAGTTTCTTCTTAGTTTTTCGCCCTTTTGCTCGGGCCTTCGTCGCCTCGAGTTATCTGCTTTATTTCCTTGCGCACGTTTTGTAGCAGATGTGTGAGCTAGCTGCTTTTAAGGGCTTTCTCAATCTCGGTGCGCAAGGAAATGCAGTTGTTGGTGGTATGCCCATTGTCCTTGTGATATTCGCAATATTGGGTTGGGTCTTATCCGCGCTTGTTTTTCATGGGGATTGGTGGCTTGAACTGATAATCTTCAGTGCTCAAGACTTCCGCGGGAGTTTTAGTTAAGGGAGTCCATTGCCTCTCCCTGTTCTCCTGTTTGATTTCCCTCTGCGCGGCAGGTTTATTGATCGTTGCCCGCGCATCCTCAGATGAATGGTTTCCCGAGCCAGAATCGCGCCATCCCTTCTTGAATTTCCTCCCGCC
Organism: Helianthus tuberosus; assembly: GCA_030545235.1. Classification (NCBI taxonomy): domain Eukaryota; kingdom Viridiplantae; phylum Streptophyta; class Magnoliopsida; order Asterales; family Asteraceae; genus Helianthus; species Helianthus tuberosus. The sequence continues at coordinate 136,800,208 of CM060363.1, forward strand.
GTTAGAGCCTAAGTCGGAGGGTCGGTTATGTGGTGGTGGCGGTCTATTAGTGGTAAGGTTCTTTTCTGTTTGTGCATAAACCTTAGTTGCTGCCATTACTTTCTCCCAGCTTTTCGGGAGACCTTCTGTCCCAGACAGGACCTAGATCATATCATCGCATCTGACCGCATATTTGAACTGTGCGCGAATCAGTTGCTCGTGGACTCCCCCGATCTCCAGTACTTCTTTGTTATATCGGGTGATAAAGTCCTCTAGGCTTTCTTCGTCATGACACTAAATGTTCATGACATCTGATGTGTCTCGGATAGATCGTCGTTGTTGACTGAAATGAGTCAGAAATTTCTTGTGCAGATCCTTCCATGATGTGATTTTCCCGATGGGTAAATTATCGAACCAGATTCTTGCAGCGCCAGTAAGGGTCTGCACGAAAAGATGGCACCATAATGGTAGAGTCCAGCCACCTACTAGCCCTGCGCTTGTAAAAACCCTCAAGTGATCATCAGGGTCTGTCAACCCATTAAATTTACCCACGTTGGACGGTAGTTTAGCTTTATTAAGCGGAGCCAAAGCTATTTCCATGATGAACTTTGAATTTTCCGCTGCTTCCGCAGGGCGGTAAATCAAATCATAGTTGTGTTCAACCTCGGGATTGTAAATCGCACGGGATTTACACTTGTTATAGTTCAACCGACTAAACACACTGACGTTGTCATGTGACAACTGTGTTCTGTAAGCATCGTATAATGTAAAACAATGTGGATTATCAATAAAACAATGTGCTTTGGTGTTATTATATGTGTAATTGTGTTTGATGACTTTACAATTTGATTCGATTCCGATTTCAAGCTTTAAATCACTTTCTGGGGGGGTTATACGCAAAACTGGTGCATAAACGCAACCAGTTTAACGCGATGTACACTCTGGAACTATGACGTAAGCTAAACATACCCTAAATATCCTTTACATAACTTAGAAATAATTTTCGAAGGATTCGGCATGGCAAAAACATGTTTATTTGAACTAAAGGACTATTTACGACAAAACTGCGAAACTAACGTTGGTGACCGCCCGGATAATATTTAAATCCCAAAAATATTCTGTTTTGATTAAAATTTTATTTTAATCTGGTCCATGTTGAAAAATAAATTAAAACGCCTAAAAACGTTATTTTTCAAGTTTAAGCGCGTACCGTGTGTTTCTGCGCGACACAGTGCTCCTACAACAAAACGCAGACAACGCAGCCAAATCTCGGAAACTGAAATTTATTTCAATAATATTTTGGCAGGTTTATTTTTATAGAATAATAAAAATAATTTAGAACGCCATAAATCGGGATTTAAACGCTAGATAAAATACCTGGTACCCAGTTAAACACCCGTTTTAGCCTACTTGTGGCATGTTTATATAAAAATTTACACCTTGGCCCCTCCCCCCTTGATATTTACGGATCTAGAAGGGTGTGGAACCCACCAAATTTTGCTAATATCTTGCATGAGTGTAGAGTGCCAAGTGTTACTGCATGCTAGCTTCAAGTATCTTTCAAATCTCTACATATCTCTTACAAGATCACAACACCATTTCAACACTCCACTCAACCTCTCTCTCTCTCTCTCATCCCAACCGTCCCCTCTCTCCTCTCTCTACCTTCAAACCTTCAAAGCTTTGTTCATCACCTTCAAGTCCTATTTCAAGCAACCTTCAAGTTAGTATGAAGATCTAAGGTGATTCCAAGGTGTTGTCAAGTGATTACAAGCTTCCTATCATCAAAATCTCATCCTACAACCTACTTGAATCTTGAAGGTATAACATTTATTTTTAAATCATACTTTGATTCTTGGTTGTTCTTGATGATTTGAAGTTTCTCTTGAATCTTGGGATTTTCACTAAACTTGAAATCTAACAATGAAATGGGTCTTGAAACTAACAAAAATGGTGATGAATATATATATATATATGTATATGATTCTTTGAGTTTGAGTTTAGTTCTTGTTAAGTACTTGTTTATGTTATTACATGTTGTAGAATGATGGTAAAAATGCAAGTATTTGGTGATTTATGTATGATATGTTAAATATAAATTACATCAGCAAATACATCTGAATATATCACATATTTTATGCATCTAAACCCATATAAAAAGATGATGAAATGTTAGTATGCTTTAGGCACTTGTACATGTGAAAATATGTTGATTTAAAACTCAAGAAGTGATGAAAAATGGTTAAATGACAAAAACTGTTTTAGATCTGGTTATAAACACTAAAAATAATATTATTTGATGTATTATAGTGGCATGAAACTTTGACATAGGTTTGATAGCTTTGCATGTTGTACATATAGCTTAAAAAGTGGTAAAATATGTGAAATTTGCATGATTTATGTGCTTTGTTTAAGACCTGCACTATCATGAGTATAACCATTATTTTATTCAGTAAATAACATGGGTTGTGTCAAAATTTCAAGTCGTTTTGATTTGGGATGGTTCGGGTAATGTTTGATGCAAAACTATGCAGTAAAACGGTCAAAAATCGCCTTTTCGGAGGACTTTTATAATACTGTTTTAGATCAGTAACCAAACTGATATATTTGGTATAAAAATAATTATTTTAACTTATATTAAGTTTACTTGGTGTTTGGTTAGTCATACGTGACTTCCGACGCCCAAAAATGGTACCGAATCGCTAAAATAAGCATTTTTCAACATACACTAGAATGGGTTCGTTCATGGGTTATTTTATGTGTTACAATGTGCTGTGTGTTTTACAATATGTGTATAATAATGTGTTAGTGTTGACAAGGTCATAAGTATTATGCTCGAGTACATATATACAAATACACCAAAATAATCAAAAATAATAACTTTTAGAGAAATCTCAAAGTTATGTGAAAATTCCAAGTATCGGAGAAACTCATATATTTTTGTGAGTTTTAATTATTTAATCATTCTTATTTAATTTAGGACACATAAACAAATTGTGGGATTTTGTTAACATATAAAAACGCACCCAAAGGTGAGTCATAGACCCCTCTTTTACTGTTTTCAAACTATTTTGGGGTGAAACACATGTGCCTACTTGTTAATTTCATGCTTTCCACATTTTCATAATATATACTTGCTATGTTCATTAGTACACTATTAATACATAATTTCATCTTCTTTTGCAATGTATGTTTACTGGACATGATAGCGCATTGATTTACGTGACTTTTCTGCTTTGTATGTTAACTTAGCATACTTAGTACATTGCTTTCTCATAACATGTTTACATTTGATATGACATTTGGTTTGTACAACAGGACTAAAACACATTCATTAACATTAGCTACGTCGCTCGGTAGTAAGTAATGGTACCATAGGACTTGACAAATCCCGTTCCTAAAATCCTAGGTTTGTTTGGATGGATGGAATGACCGAATCCGAAAACATTTCTTTTGATAACCTTGACTTAGGGTTATCCGTCTGTCTCAAGGCTTGAATGTATGCGTTAACTTACCACATAAGTGTTTGTATCAGTAAGACATGCATTTACTTTGCAAAACATAACTTTTTGATATATTCAAAATACCTTGTTTTGTACATTTTTACATTTGATTTATGTGACTACACTTTACTTACCATACATAACATTGTTACACATTACTTGACTACATTTGGACTTTTAACATTTGACATGGTTTATACAAGGACTTTTTGAAAATTGGTTTAAACATGGACTTTATACACTGGTGGTTTGTTTAAGTGACTTAAGTAACGAGATGTGTGTAGTATGATACAAGCATGGTGGATACGCCGCTGGTACTTCCTATATATAAGTGCTTATATTGTACTACATGTCGTAGCGTTATTTAGATCATTCAATTTGGACTTATACATTTTACAAAAACAATATATTTTTCACAAGACTTTGGTTAACAAAACAATTTACAAGGTCCATGACTAACTTTTATTAAACATTTCTTTAAACTCAAGTCATGAATCCTATTTTCATAAAAACCTATGTATCTCACAGGCATTTTTATGCTGACGTACCTATTTTCACATGTGTTTTCAGGAGCTGTTGCTTAGGATGTTCGTGACACACTAGGGCGGACCTGTGCCTTAGAGACATAAAATAAAGATGGAACTAGTTAAATTATGTGATGAACTCTTCGTTTCAATTATTTTAAGACAATGTAACTCTTGGTTTCATGAATAAAACATAACTTTTAAATACCATGGTTGTGGAACAATAATTCTGTTACAACACTCCCCGACGTTTCCGCCACGATTTGATGTTTTACGTGGTCGGGGTGTGACATGTCACCTATGCGATAGGTTGGGTCATCGTCACTGGTGTAGGTATTTCGATGAGAACCTAACCTGGTGTGAACTGATGCTCTTCGGTGGGAATGCGACTCATCTCGATATTCTCGTTGACGACTCGCAGATTGGGTATACTCATATCTCGACGGAGATCTGGAGTATACCTCTGTGTCTTCGATGTGAGATGGGCCCTCACGTTGAGAAGCATGAGCACGAGACCCTGGCCTTCGCGGCTGAGTTTGGGGTGCAGTTTGTGCACACAGCTGTGTGAATACTGCATTCAAAGCTCCTTGAGACCTGACGTACCAGGAGATTGGAGTTTCTCCTGGAGGTAGAATTGAATGCATAGGGTTCTCTGGTAGCACCCCTAGAGTGACGGGTTCGTTTACTCGATTGGATTGAACCTCATTGTCATCCGAGGTCTCCTCTAGAATTCCTTCAACCTGAAGGTTGTTACCGACATTTGGCCGAGGGCCATTTTGCCGATGAGATGAAGTTTCTTCCATGTGCAAATGGAATCAACAAAGTAGATCAAAAAACGAGAGAAAATTGGATGAAACAGAGAAATCGGTGGGCGCCAATGAAGAAACACTAGATAATTGACCAGGATCAAATTATCTAGGGGGTTTGGATCTGCATAAAAGGGGGATTGTTCTCTCTTGTTTGACTCGATGCTACTGACCTTCTTCTCCTGTAAACTCTGCAAAACAAAGCACCGTTAGCCTCGTCAAGGGGAGAAGAGGGGTTCTCTCCTTGACCCGACTCCGGCGTGAGAATAAGTATGTGTTTATGAAGAAGAAGAAGAAGTATTGACGCAGTGTGTGTCACTTGAATTTCATACCTGAATTTGTTCTCATATTTATAGCTTGTTTTTGGCAGGAAAACTCATTGGTAAAATGCTGACGGAAGATGCTAACCCCGTAAGCGGTTACATTTCCTTCCGTTAAACTTCTCGATCTAACATGAGTGCACACAGATCGCTGTTTGGATCTATGGCTGGGGGTTTGCCACGTGGAAAGTGATCAAGTGGAGGTTTCTCTCCAATTACATGCCATCATCGTGATTTCAAGGATGTCTGGAGTGATGACATGTGTCCAGATTGTTGTAACCGTTTAGTGGTGCACGATTGGGTCCTTCTAGAAGGTTATTGCCTTAATCATGTGTGACTCCTTATTGTGTGGCACCAATTGGGTAAATAATATCTAAGTCTGGATATTATTAGGCGGAAGTGTTTAACTTAGGATTTTCATCCTTTGCTTATGGAGGAGGGCGCGAGGATTTATGATTTCCTTTTGGCGCGCAAGTATTGTTTGCTATCTGTCTCTTAAGCCTTCTTTGTAGGACCAGTGCGCGGCCGCGCAAGGTCAAAAAGGCTGAAAGACGAGGTTGTGGTATGGTCCTAAGTACTTTTTGCAAGGTTTTTTGGGACCTTACCCCTTCAATGCCTTAATGCCTCGATCATATAAGATCATGGCTTATAGTTTAAATTGTCCCTGTGACTTGTCCTTTTATGCCATTATAATATATTAATAAATTATGACTGAGGATTATTATAATGAAAAATCTTGAATGAATATGTTTAATAAATTAACCGAAATGGTTTATTAATACCATGGTTAATAGAATTATCAAGATGACAATTCTGATATGGACTTCTGAATAAATCATTGTCATTATCTTATGTAGCAATCAAGCTACATGGCTGGGTCAGACGAAGTCAACAGCCACCCGAGGGAGAATCATGACACTACCAGAGTTAACGTAGCGGGCGCGGAATTACAGGCATTAATAGATAATGCCGTTACTCGAGCTCTTAATAGACAATTTAATGAATCGAGTGAAACTCGCGTTAGAACTCAGTCAGTACCTCATTCAAAACCACCCTCCAAGACTCATACAGCTCACAAGAGTGATTCTCATCACTCATCAAATCAGAGGAGTGTTCCATCTAGGAAAGTTGTGTTCAATCAAGAGCCACGTGTTAAGGGTTGTTCTTATAAGTATTTTGTCTCCTGCAAGCCTAGAGACTTTACAGGGGAGAAGGGAGCCGTCTATTGTATGACCTGGCTCGATGAGATGGATACAGTGGTTGACATTAGTGGTTGTGCAGAGCAGGACGTTGTGAAGTTTGTGTCACGATCGTTTAAGGGAGAAGCTCTAGCTTGGTGGAGGTCACTAATTCAAGCTACAGGAAAGATCCACTTATATAGCATGTCTTAGGAGCAGTTTGTTGCTCTAATCAAAGAAAAATTTTGTCCTCAACACGAAGTTGAGAAGATTGAGACTGACTTTCTGACATTGGCTATGAAGAATTTAGACTGTCAGGCGTATCTCACGAGTTTTAATACGATGTCACAATTGGTTCCTTACTTGGTGACACCAGAACCAAAGCGTATAGCTCGTTTCATTGGGGGTTTAGCCCCGGAAATCAAAGCTAGTGTGAAGGCATCAAGACCTACAACCTTTAGGTCAGTAGCCGATTTGTCATTATCTCTTACCCTGGATGCGCTCACAGAGATCGCTTAGGAACTCTGATGCAGGGAAGAGGAAGCGTGAGGATGATAACTCACACTATTCAGACAAGAGGCACAAGGGGAACTCTGACCACAAAAAGAGTTATGGGTTTAAAAGGGATGATCAACAGTTGGGTGAAAAGCCCAAGTGTAACATTTGCAAGAAACATTATCTGGGAAAATGCATGTACGAATCGAAATCCCAATCGTAGCCCAGGGCTTGTGGGATTTGTAAGTCGAATGAGCATAAGACGTTAGACTGCAAGAAGATAAAGGATGTGACGTGCTATAACGGTAACGAGAAGGGGCATATCAAGTCCAACTGCCCGAAGTATGCAAAGAAGCCTGAAGAAGGCAAGAAGACCAATGCTCGGGTCTTCCAAATGAATGCACGAGAAGCAGTTCAGGATAACAACGTGATAACAGGTACCTTCCTTATAAATGATGTTTATGCAAGGGTATTGTTTGATTCGGGTGCAGATAAGTCGTTTGTGGATGATAAATTTTGTAAGTTACTAAACCTGCCCGTTAGAACCTTAAGTATAAGATATGAAGTAGAATTGGCTAATGGTACCATAGAAACTGCTTCAACCATGTTAGATGGATGTTTCATATCCATTAGGAACCACTCTTTTCCATTGTCTTTGCTTCCTATGAAACTAGTTGGATTCGACATAGTAATAGGCATGGATTGGTTATCTCATAACCAAGCTCAGATCGTTTGTGATAAGAAGCAAGTGGTTATCAAGACTCCGTATGGTGAGCCACTTACCATTCAAGGAGACACTCAGTACGGGTTGCCTAAGCAAGTGTCTATGCTTAAGGCATCAAGGTGTATAAAGAAAGGTTGTGTCATTTATATGGCACAGGTAACTATAGATGAACCAAAGCCCAAGATTGAATACATCCCTATCATCTCCGAATATCCAGACGTATTCCCTGAAGAACTACATGGTTTACCCTCAGATAGGCAAGTGGAGTTCAGAATCGACATTATACCTGGAGCAGCACCTGTTGCAAGAGCACCTTACCGGTTGGCCCCGACTGAGATGAAGGAGTTGAGGACTCAACTGGATGATTTATTGGCCAAAGGTTTTATTCGACCTAGCTCATCCCCTTGGGGAGAACCGATTTTGTTTGTGAGGAAGAAAGATGGATCGATGCGTCTATGCATCGATTATCGTGAGCTAAACAAGGTCACAATCAAAAACAGATATCCATTGCCCAGGATCGACGATCTGTTCGATCAGCTTCAAGGAGCAAGCTACTTCTCCAAAATTGATTTAAGGTCAGGTTACCATCAACTGAAGGTTAAAGATGAAGATGTGCACAAGACTGCATTTAGAACTCGCTATGGTCACTACGAGTTTTAGTGATGCCGTTCGGGCTCACGAATGCACCAGTAGCATTCATGGATCTCATGAATCGCGTTTGCAAACCTTACTTGGACAAGTTTGTCATTGTCTTCATTGATGACATTCTTATTTATTCGAAGAATCAGGCTGATCATGAGAAGCATCTTCGTTGTATTCTTAAACTTCTTCAACAAGAAAAGCACTATGCCAAGTTTTCAAAGCGTGAATTTTGTCTCCGTGAAGTCCAATTCCTTGGACATGTGGTTAGTAAGCATGGTATCCAAGTGGATCCCGCTAAGATTGAAGCTATCATGAATTGGCAAGAGCCGAAGACGCCCACAGAGATTCACAACTTCTTGGGTCTGGCAGGATACTACAGGCACTTTATCGAAAATTTCTCAAGGATTGTTGCACCCCTAACTTCGTTGACTAGGAAGAATACAAAGTTTGATTGGGGTCCTAAGCAACAAGAATCCTTTGAGATTCTTAAGCAGAAGTTGAGCAATGCTCCTGTGTTAACATTGCCTGAAGGGATCGAAGAATTTGTGGTTTACTGCGACGCATCACACACAGGTATGGGATGTGTGCTCATGCAGAAAGGCAAAGTTATTGCTTATGCTTCCCGTCAATTAAAAGTGCACGAGAAGAATTACACCACCCACGATTTGGAGTTGGGTGCCGTTGTATTTGCACTAAAACTTTGGAGGCATTATTTATATGGTACCAAGTGTGTGATCTATTCTGATCATAAAAGCCTTCAACACTTGTTCAACTAGAAGGATCTGAATATGAGACAGCGTCGATGGATGGAGACACTGAATGATTATGATTGTGAAATTCGCTATCATCCAGGAAAAGCGAATGTTGTAGCAGACGCTCTCAGCAGAAAGGAAAGGGTTAAGACCGTTAGGATCAATGCCAAGAGCATTGAAGTGAAAAACAGTTTGAATGAGAGATTGTTAGCCGCTCAGAAGGAAGCTGTTCTAGAAGCCAACTATCCGAACGAAAAATTAGGCGTAACTACTGAGCAGTTATCGTATGGCAAGGATGGAATCCTAAGATTGAATGGACGAATATGGGTTCCAATTTATGGAGGACTTAGGGAGGTGATTCTTCAAGAAGCCCATAGCTCCAAGTATTCTGTTCACCCTGGTAGTGACAAGATGTACCAGGATTTAAAGGCAAATTACTGGTGGATAGGTTTGAAGAAATCTATAGCCACTTATGTGGCCAAATGTCTGACATGCGCTCAAGTTAAAGTAGAACATCAGAAGCCGTAAGGTTTGCTGCAACAGCCTTAACTTCCCACCTGGAAGTGGGAAATGGTAACTATGGATTTCATCACTAAGTTACCAAAGACGAAGCGAGGAAATGATACTATTTGGGTTATAGTAGACAGATTGACCAAGTCAGCCCACTTCTTACCTATTAAGGAAACACACAGCTCAGATAAGTTAAGCCGAAGATACATAGGACCATTCGAGATCATCGAATGTGTCGGAACAGTGGCTTACAAGTTAAACCTGCCTGAAGAGCTCAGTGGAATTCATAATGTGTTCCACATCTGCAATCTAAATAAGTGTCTAGCCGATGAATCGCTAGCAATGTCACATAAGGATGTGCATATTGATGAGAGCTTAATGTTTGTTGAACAACCTTTGTTGATTGAGGATCGACAGGTTAAGAAACTTCGAAAGAAGCACGTACCGATTGTGAAGGTTTAATGGGATGCCCAAAGAGGCCCAGAGTACACGTGGGAGGTAGAGTCCACAATGAAACAAAAGTACCCTCATTTATTTCAGTAAATCTTGAGGTCGAGATTTCTTTTAAGGGGGTGAGGATGTAACGCCTCGGAAAAACCCGTCCAATATAATAAAGAAACGTGTCATGGACCCTAAACGTGTTATAAACCCAGATCATGATAAAAGATAACCGGGGGAATTAAAAGTGTCAACATGTTAATTTATACCTCTGAGTGACCTTTTAACGTTTCCAATTCTCGGTAAAACAATATTATCCTTTCAAGAAATGTCTGTTAAAGAATTCCAAGGTATCTGAATTAAACCCTGTGTGAGAAATAATTCAATTGTCAAGTAAATGATCATGTGCCAATAACAACAATTTTACATTCATTATCCTTTCCAAAAGACTCCAAGGCAACACCATTGCATGGCAACACTTTCAAGATTGATCAGACCTGATCAAGTGGACCCATTGTGTTGATAATGACTAAAGATACGAGTTATAAAAGATTGCATGGTCAAATGTTAGAAGTTCACAAAATTTTGTCTTCTGACAAGGCTTACGGACCGCAAAGGGTATTCCTTACGGACCGTAAGGCAGCATATCTGGGCGATAAAAATTTAAATTACGGATACAGACCGCAAAGCCTAAGGCTTACGGTCCGTAAGACCTGTAACTGGGCAGAAACTTGGACAGCTGTCTGTTCAGCCGGTTCCACCGCCATTGCATGGTGGTTTTCGAAATCAGGAGCTGCACCAGTGGTTTTTCATGCATAGGGGACACTTAGATTCATCAAGGATCAATAGTAGACTCATGTGGGATGATACTGTGCAATTAAATTTCCTATATATAGAACTCTTATTGCAACACATGAACTTGCTCATTTCAAAAACATTTCTAAACCTTCTCTGGAGCTCTCTAGACATCAAGCAAGTTTCCCTAAGCTTCATTTTCGTGCTAAGTACTTCAGTAAGCGTCCTTGACCTCTCTAATTCAAGTTTTAGTAGTTTAATGACCAAAAGTCAAACTTATCGTAATTAAGCTTTGACTTAGTGATTAATCACTAATGGTCCAGTCATTTCTCGAATTGAGAGTGGCTATAAGTTGGTAATTATGTGGGTAATAAACCCTTAAAAGGGAACCCTCTGATTTCCATTCTAACTAGGTCAATTGTCGGGTCAAACATAATTATAAAAAGTCAACAGGAAGCTATTTTGCAAATAAATTCATAATTAGCAATGTAGAAGCTATGGAACCTGTTTTAACACTAAAATAACTTGGTAATTAATGTAAGAACATGTCTAAGCATGTTTAACCCGACAATTATGAGTTTACGCTCGGTTCGGAACCAAAAGTCGCAAAAGTAGACTTTTGCCTTGACTTTTAGTTCTGACCTGATTTAGCTTGGTTTAGACATGCCTTAGAGTTCCATTAGGACCAGGTTATAGATTAGTATAACCCTCTGAGATTATACAACTTGGTTCCTAATTAATCCGATTCATTTGCATGTTTCCGTTAATTGCGTAAATGTTGACCATTATGCCCTTTTGACCTTAAAACGAGATTATTGAAAATGTGAGAGGACAAAAACCTTTATTACTGATTTATAAACATGTCCTAAAAATTTGACATCAGTTTGAGGTCTAAATTAGGAGTTATGCTCAATATCATAATTTGAAAGCTTTTTATTAATTAAACGACATAATTAGCATAAAGCCTATCTAAACCCAAATTTTTACACCAAACCTTTTACCCAATGATGTAATATAATATTTTGGGATTTTTGAAGATTTTTATTTATTTTTAAACTGATCATGGCATAGGATTCTTGCTTTGATTCGGTAATTGTCGGTTATACCCTTTTTGCTAATAAAGTGAGTTTTACATAACATTTTGATACCAAACTTTTTGATACTGATTTTATATGATAAATAAAATATTTTGAACTTTATAAACAGATCAAAAACTCAGATTTCCTATTATAACCTGAAAATCGCTTAAAACCGACTTTTACGCGTTTTAAACGCATAGTATGGGTTAAAACTATTTTTGGCATATAAAACTTAATACCTACTGATGTTTTAAGTAATTTTTTATATTTTAACAGTAAGATAAATTTTTAAACTCAGATTTCCCATTTTGACCTTTAAGGCTTGTGTGAAATGACTAAAATGCCCCTACGGTGCATAGTTTGGTTATAAATGATAAATTTCACATATATGCAATACCTTACTGATATGACCTGAAAAAATAAATATTTTTACTGATCAATTAATACCAGAACCTTAGATTTATATTTAAGCTCTTTTATAATCCTTAAAATGACCAAAATACCCCTATGGGGGTTAATTTGAGTTTAAATTCGTTTTGGGCATTATGGAAGGTATCCTACTGATATCACAACATATTTAAGGCATATTAACTTAAGAAACCTGCTCATGACTCATTTGGTTACCCGTTATGCATTTATCGCGTTCGGTTCGGTTTATGTAACTAGTTTGCATAAATTAACCGAAACAGGTCAAACCTTATCATTTTCACTTCAAAATCCAGAATGTGTTTAGTTTACCCATATTATACAAGTCTTCATACTTGTCGGGTCTAAACCACATTCTAATCCGGTCTTCGCTAAATCTTGCGTTTTGAACCGTATACCTTTCTTTAAAACTAACCGGTCTAAGTTTAAACTTAGGTAAGACCCGTTAGGAATCTAATAGGTTAATTAAAACCTTTGTTCCAGATTTAGGATACCAGTAAAAGATACTTGCACTTGCTGATTTGTACGGCTAGGATAAATTTGTATAATTTGCTCAGGTAAATACTTTTAACTTATTTTCCCTTATACGGGCTTGGGGTACGGTATATAAAATAGCGCTTGGTTTGGTATTGAATTTTTAATCGTATGAAGGTTAAATTATTGAGATAACCCTTTTAATCTGTTTTGTTTATTCTAAGCCTTTAGGGGGTTAATGACCGTGTCCTGGATATACTCGACTCATTCATTGAAATGGCCATGACTTAATGCACGGGGTGTAGGCATACACCTGCCGGTGCGAATATAAAAACATTTAACAGCCTGTTCGAGAATAACTCGTCGCGGGATTATATCATGTGGTGTGTCTATTAATCTTTAACCCGGTATTCAGCCCGGGCTACTGAACGTATAATAAACATGTAATTCTTTAACAAGTTTATTTTTAAATAATTATCCCAAGTTATAAAATATTATTTTGTGCCTTGTGCATTCAAATCAATTTTCTTAAACATTTTCAAAATGAGTCGGTTAATTGTATTTACTAGTGAAAACTGACGTATTTTCCAAAAATGTTAAGTGCAGGTACTAGAAGGAATAGGCTGGCTACTCCTGAGTGAATAAATAAAAGTCCTGCAAGCTTTGTCACTTAAAAGTCTGTTGAACAATTATCTTCTTATAATTGATCCGCCTGTGGATCCCTTTACATCCCGTGTAATACACTTGATATTACTTCTAATTCGGTTTGTAATGATTTTATCTTTTGACTTCCGCTGTGTATTAAACTGTGATAAATTGTCTATGATGATATCAACTACGTCACGATACCCCCCACTGGGCCCACCGGTAATACATGGAAATATCGGGGTGTGACATAAATGCTCATCTTTCGTTTCTTGTGTGAATAGCCGCTTAGTTTCTTACGACTCTAGAACTTGCCATGACAATACATTTCCGGTCCTTACTAGCTTAAACCCAAGTAAGTAAATGATGGAGGCATTAGGACTAACCCTTTTTCTTTCAACACCATTATTTTTCTTTTTTTACCACCTACCCAAAATCCCCCTAGCTAGCCCCTTTGAGCCTAAACCTTTTCATTTCTAAACCCACAAAACAAACACCCTTTACCCACCAAAACCTTTTTATTTTTAAACCCTTTATTTTAGTAAAAAGCTCAGTTTTTCATGTGACATTTCTTATATATAAAAAAATGATGATGAAGTCAAGAAATAAACAAACAAGTTCATCAAAAAAGAACTTTGTTTGAAAAATGCTTCATTATAATAAAAAGTCACAAAAATATATTTTTACGAAAACCAATGCTTTTTACGCTTTTCGCCCTTTTCTACTAACCACTAACCCAAAACCACCTACCTTTAACCCAAGCCTAACCCTTCCCCAAAGTCCTCTTGATATTTACAAATGTGTATAGTTAAAAAGGAGGAGGATTGATTGCTTGGCAAGCATATGGTAGAAGTAAGTTCCATGTCGGTCCCGAGTGTTTCACAAAAATACATATTCGGTCGAGTGTTGAGTGATCTCCCGTGAGGTATGTGAACTTGTATATAAATGGAATTTTAAAGAGGCATGTTATGCCAAAATAAGGAATTTCTCTTATGTAATGTTCTAAATAAATCATAACGAATAGGATTGTAAATAACATAAAAATAAAGCCTAATAAAAATCTTGGATTCCCGACACTCAAGACAAGCCCAAAACCTTCTCTTCTACCCGTTCCATTTGGGAGTGTAAGCCACATTATAAAGAGTTTTGCTTGAGGACAAGCAAAGATTCAAGTGTGGGGGTATTTGTTGTATGTTAAATGCAACATATAAATTACATCAAATGAGGAATAAAACTAACCCTTTTTAGTACTAATGTTGGAAAAAGTGTGCTTTTGTCTTCCTTTTGTATTTTCAGGGTTTAAAGAGCATAAATGAACAAAAGAAGCAAAAATGCAGCCAAATCTAACAATAATACAAGAAAAGGAATAAGTGTGGCATGCCCGACCCCTCAACAGCATCTTCCTAAGCAAAAACAAGATAACAGAAGGCTGAACACGCCCCGTGCTCAATGAGCACGGGGGCGTGCCCAAACGTCTGTAGAAAAGACAAAGTTGTAGAAGCTTCTATCACCCAACATGGGGGCATGCCCAGCAGACACGGGGCCGTGGTCAACGCTAAGATTCGTAGAATCCGAGCAAATCTTGATAGTACAGATACGCTTCTGCACACGGGGCTGTGCCTAGCGGACATGGGGGCGCGGTCAACTAATGCGGACAAACTGCATTTAATGAAGAAAGAGAAGATGGGTGGACACGGGGTCGTGTCCGGGCTTCTGTGCAGGCTATAAATAGGGGTGCTTGGCGCACTTCTAAACCATCCCTTGGCAAACTGATGGAGAGGGTGAAACCCGAGCTTTAGAGTGCTTAAATATAATGATTTATGTGTATTTGATGTGTTTACTTCCGTAGAATGAAGTGACTATGGGAATTTGGTGTTTTGTAGGTAAAGCACGTAATCCGGTGCATTTACGAGGGTTAAAGATGAAGCTGTGAGCATAGGATGGGATATCGCAGCTCAAGGATGGATGTTAAAGCTTGTTCGGGTGTTATGAAGGCTCACGAGTGGAAGAAATGTGGAAAAGTGAAGTTCGGGGACTAATGTGGTATATTATGAAAGTTATGTGGATCTTATATGTGCAAGAGCAAAGAGGTATAAAATTCAGGGGTTAATTCGATACTTTGTGGAACTTATATGAAGCTCTTATATGCAAGAAGTGAGAAGACTAAAAGTACAGGGGCTTAAATGTCTATTGTTGAAAGATGAGAGGAAGAAGGAATTCCTTGTGTCATTTGGGATTTTGAACAGAATTCTTGTTTCGTAGGCTACAGTTTCAAACTGTAGCTTACGAGTTGTCAACATGCAGCAAGGAAGGATCAATTGTAAAACGACCGTAGCTTACGAGTTTAGACTCGTAGCTTACGGTTTGGTAACAATGTTTGAACAGAATTTTTAAAACGGAGCTTACGAGTTATTTTCGTAGCCTACGACCCGGTTGAGTCAACGGCGTTCAAGATATATCTAGGGTTTGAAATTAAAAAAAAACATGATCATCATCAGTTTGACGGCAAGACTTGGAGAGGAGAAAAACATCATCATCATTCTCAATTGAAGACAAAAAGTCAACATCACATCCTCATCATCACATCGAGCAGACCTTGGAGGGCAATATTCAAGTTTGATATTATTAATTTCTTCATCATATTTTTATATTTTATATATTAAGAGGATGATGATTTCAACTAGTACTCAAGCATTTGAAGATCAACCAACCGACATGAGCGGCTAAACTTTTGTGGTTTCCTCCGGGTGGAGGGTTTTTGTAAGTTAGATAATTTTATGGGTTTGTGACAATCGTTTAACTCGGTGATCTAAGCATTCGATGCTTTTTACCTTTGATTTGATTTATTGGTTGTAAACAATTGCATTTATTTAAACCTTAATTTCTAAGCATTCAGTTCCCGAGAGTTCTAATAATTGGGATATATTTGACATGGGGTTAGGGTTTGTAATTGTAATTGATAATCATTCCATAACCTCCCGTTATGTATTGATCGGAGTACTTAGTCGTTGGTTATCACAACTGGTTAATTAGATTCAACACTTATGTCTATGTAAGTGTTTCGATTAAACACATAATTGAATCTAGCTGCAAAACCTGAAATCTGGAGGAACCATTGTTTCTCTATTGATTTAAACTTCACTTTCTAGTTCGTAATTTAGATAATCAATCAACTCACAACAAAGCTTTATTTTTTTCATCTTAGTTAATCAACACTTAACCTTATAACAATTTCCACAATCCTCCTCTGGTTCGATACCCTACTTATTCTATACTAATAGTTTAAATAGGTTTTTGCATGTCACTAACGACAGACATCAAAATGGCGCCGTTTTCGGGGAGGCGTGCGCAAAGTGCTTAGTGTTAAGTTCTAGTTAGTTAAATATACAAAAATCCAAAAAAAATAGTGTCTTTTTAGTTTGTTCTGTTCTGTTCGGATTTACGCGAGGTTTTCTTGTTTTTTTGTTTGTGCAAGTGACGAGCTAAACATGTCAAAACATGTTTAACGAGGTTTAAAAACAGGTTTGGTATCAAAACAAACGGTTTTGATACCCACAAGTAGTTTGGTTACAAAATACGCGAGAATACGCATTTTGGCCGAAACTACGACTCGTCACTGAGCCTAGATAACGTGGTAATCAGTAGGTATAGTCACTAGGGACTATAACCATCGTGATTACGCTCACGTTATGAAGTTCAAACGAACTTTGCATTGACCATAAACTGGTTAATGCATAAATTCAAACAAAGTTTGACTTTAACGCTAAAAACGAATGAAAAGAACGAAAGAATACTTACAGAAGGTCCCCGCAAGTTTGATTTTCCAAGTATTTCTCAGGTATGAAGTGTTTCACACTTCAACTTAGAGAAAATCTCATAAATCAAGTGAGTTGCAACAAGAAGGGGTGGGAGTATTTATAGGAAATCTAGAACCGTTAAGTAAGGACCTGGTTAGCTGGCAGTAAGTTTGGTAAAATGGCAGAACAGGCCCCTGAGTCTTCGAACTTGATTTTTGATGCGTTTTGACACGTTTAAGCCCCGTTAACCTTACTTAAAGGCTAAAATATGAAGTTAAAGTATAGGGAACTTAAAATATGCTCAAAAATATGTCGGATGTCAGTTCGTTTGGCCGTACGGTTGCGTTGTTCAGTTAATTACGACGGAAGTCGTAATGGATGCAAAAACGATCCAAATTGCGCGACGAATGGATTTTTATCATGCCAAACACTAAAATAAAATATTTTAATGCCTACATAAATTTTTGGATGTCCAGATGTACTCAGAACATAAGGTATGCGCGAAAATGCAAACTTATGCACTTTTTGACGCTTTTAGTCCCTGAATGAGCATAAAGTTTATTTTAGCACACCGAACCACTCAAAGCCTATTTCTAAGATATGTAAAGGATATTTAGGGTGTGTTTAACTTATGGTCATGCTCCGGAATGTCCATAACAGTTCAAATCGTCATACTTTCATAGTTTGTCGATTTTAGTCCCTGTAAGCGAATAGACTTGATTTTGCCATACCGAGGCCTTCAAAACTTATTTCTAAGTTATGTAAAGGTTATTTAAGGTATGTTTAGAATATATTGTTGTTCCGGAGTATTTGTTACGTTAAACTGATTACGTTTACGCACCAGTTTGCGTAAAATTCTCTAGAAAGCGATATAGAGTTTGAAATTGAATAGAAATCAAAACATGAACAAAATCAAACATAAACAAACAAATACTGGGATCAAATAACTTTATTTCAATGATAACTGAACTGTTTACAATGATTACAAGCACAGATGTCACAATTGTCGCACCGGCACAGTCGACATGACATTCGGCAATAGAAAGGTCCGATTGAATGTGTTTTCTAATGTTTCTGACATGTTTCAAAGTGATGAATATTTCATGGCAGATATTATAGATGGATGCGATCCTCATGATGAGGATGAGATGCCCGAGTATTGTTTCTTTTGTGACAGGATAGAAGAAAATCACAGGTGTGATTTGGATGAGGAAGTTCAGAAGTTGGAGGCACAAGCGGTGCAAGAGAGAAGGCCTCCATGGTCCCATCAAGTGGAGAGCCTTCCAGCTGAGATTTCTTCAGGATTGAAACCGTCACTAATCAGCCCACCAAAGGTGGAGTTGAAAGAGCTGCCCGCGCATCTAAAGTATGCGTTCTTAGGAGAGGATCAGACTCTCCCAGTAATTATTGCAGCTAATTTGGAGAAAGAACAAGAAGAAACACTACTGAAGGTGCTGAAGACCCATCAAGTTGCGATCGGGTGGACTCTCGCTGATTTGAAAGGTATAAGTCCTTCTGTTTGTATGCATAAAATTCTTACTGATGCAGATGCAAAGCCTGCACGGGATACACAAAGGAGGCTTAATCCTAACATGCGAGAAGTGGTAAAGAAAGAGGTAATCAAGTGGTTGGACCATGGGATCATATATCCCATTTCAGATAGTGCGTGAGTGAGTCCAACCCAAACGGTGCCAAAGAAAGCAGGCATTCAGATTGTCAAGGGCGATAATGGTGAGCAGATAGCCACCATGCCGGTAACCGGGTGGTGGGTATGTATTGACTACCGGAAGCTAAACGCTGCCACATCAAAGGATCACTTTACTTTGCCCTTCATTGACCAGATCGTGGAAAAATTATCAGGTCAGAAATATTACTGTTTTCTTGATGGTTATTCAGGGTACAATCAGATCGCTATCCACCCAGATGACCAAGAAAAGACCACCTTCACATGCCCCTATGGCACATTCGCATTTAGGCGAATGCCATTTGGGTTGTGCAATGCCCCGGCCACCTTTCAAAGGTGTATGATGAGCATATTCTCGGATATGGTCGGGGACGGCCTAGAGATATTTATGGATGACTTTTTAGTCTTTGGGTCATCATTTGATACATGTTTAGATGAATTATCTAGGGTGTTAGAAAGATGTGTCCAAACTAATCTAGTGCTCATTTGGGAGAAGAGCCATTTTATGGTTCAAGAGGGTATAGTGTTAGGACATGTCGTGTCAAGTAAGGGGATAGAAGTTGATAGAGCAAAAGTGAGAGTCATTTCTACTTTACCTCCCCCTACTAATGTGAAGGGCGTTCGTTCCTTTTTAGGGCACGCCGGATTTTACCGTAGGTTTATTAAAGGCTTTAGTGTTATAATGAAACCTTTATGTAATTTATTGTTAAAAGATGTTCCATTTGAATTCGATGATAAATGCTTTTAATGTATTAAAGGAACAATTAGTACAAGCCCCAATCTTGCAATCACCTGATTGGACAAAGCCATTTGAAATAATGTGTGATGCAAGCGATTTCGCTATTGGGGGTGTACTTGGCCAACGAGTAGATAAGAAGCCGGTTGTTATCTACTATGCAAGCAAAACCCTCTCCGATGCTCAGTTGAACTATACCACAACAGAGAAGGAGTTGCTTGTCATTGTTTATGCTATGGATAAATTCCGGTCTTATATTTGTGGAAGCAAGGTAATTGTTTACTCTGATCATAGTGCAGTCAGGTATCTAATGGAGAAAAAGGACACCAACCGAGACTGATTCGGTGGGTCCTATTGTTGCAAGAGTTTGATCTCGAAATCAGAGACAAGAAAGGGTGTGAAAATGTAGTTGCTGACCATCTGTCACGACTACCGGTTGAAGTGGAGGAGTTCACACCCGAGATCAACGAGCATTTTCCGAATGAGTTTATAATGGCTGCAAGTTCCGGACCTTGGTATGCTAACTTTGCAAATTATCTTGTTTCAGGTACGATACCGGAGGCGTGGAATAAGCGTAGGAAGCAACAATTCCTGTCGCAAGTAAAGAATTATATTTGGGATGAACCGGATTTATTCCGGATTGGTGCTGATCAAATTATTAGAAGATGTGTGCCCGAGACAGAGTTCTTGGAAGTATTACAGCATGCTCACTCATCTGCATGTGGCGGTCACTTTAGCGGATAAAATACGGGCCATAAAGTTCTTGAAGCTGGTCTTTATTGGCCAACCATGTTTAAAGACGCTTTTGAGTTTGTTAAACATTGTCTGAATTGTCAAAAGATGGGTGGGATTTCAAAAAGGGATGAAATGCCAATGCAACCAATCTTGGTTGTTGATATTTTTTATGTATGGGGAATTGATTTTATGGGACCGTTTCCTAATTCGAATGGTAACTTTTACATCTTAGTGGCGGTTGATTATGTTTCAAAGTGGATTGAAGCAATTGCCACTAAGATAAATGACCATACCGTTGTTTGCAAGTTTGTCCATTCAAACATAATTTCCAGGTTCGGCGTTCCTCGAGTGATAATTAGTGATGGAGGATCCCATTTTAAAAACTTTAATTTTGGCAAACTCTTAAAACGCTATGGAATTGACCATCGAATTGCTACACCATATCATCCACAAACGAGTGGACAGGTTGAAGTGTCGAATAGGCAAATCAAAGAAATTTTGCAAAAGACGGTGCAAACTGATCGTAAGGATTGGTCATCTAAATTGGATGATGCCTTATGGGCATATTGCACCGCTTATAAAACTCCTATCGGCACAACACCCTATCGTTTGGTGTACGGAAAGGGGTGCTAGTTGCCCGTAGAGATTACACATCGTGCGTTGTGGGCTGTTAAACAAGTGAATACTGACTATTCTGATGCAGGTGCCCACAGGTTGTTAAAATTGAGTGAATTGGAGGAATTATGCAATGAGGCGTATGATACTGCAGCCGCATACAAAGACAAGATGAAGGCGGTGCACGACGCAAAGCTGAAACGTTTGCCGTTTTCGGTAGGTCAAAGAGTTTGGTTATTTAACTCCCGTCTTAAATTGTTTCTAGGTAAATTAAGGAGTAAATGTACCGGACCGTTCGTCATTACACGAGTCGGACAGTATGGAGATGTGGAGATCGAGGATCCAAAAGACCAACGAAGACAAGTAGTTAATGGTCATAGGTTGAAACTGTATCTAGACGGTGATGATTTGAATCTGTTACCAGAAGAGGTGAGCTTTCTTGAAGGTTCACCAGAATATACGACCGACTGAGGGTCATGAGAAGTCCGGCTGAAGACTAAAACTTAGCGCTACCGGGAGGCAACCCGGATATTAGGTACATATTTACTTTGTTTTCGTTTATTTGTTTTTCGTTGTTTTAAATGGTTAAAGAGTTTGTTTGTGAGTATACCCATAGCGTCAAGCAAGTGTGGGGACGTTGAAAATGCCCAGGTACGTTTTTGAATAGGTGCGTGTCGAGGACGACACGAAAATTTTAAAGGGGGTGGAGCGGGCAAGCAATTTTTGGCATATTCGATAAGAGAAATAATTAAGTAAACAAGTTTCATAAGCTCATATAACAAACACATAACTTTTTAACCAAAAAAAAATTTAAAAATTGACTCGTAAGCTACGGGTTGGAACCGTAGCTTACGAGTGAGAAATTCTGGTCACATGCACAAAGGGAACCGTAAGCTACAAGTTATAACTCGTAGCCTACGGTTGAGAGTATACAATGAACAGAAAATTAACTCGTAGCCTACGAGTCTCATATGTGAATCGCGGTGGACCCGGATTAGGGTTGGGTGTCGCAAACTTCTTTAAGGAATCCAAATGTTAAACAAATATTACCCATTCTCCTAACATTAGATGACAGACAATACGTTCTTTTTCACCACAAATCCATTGTCTTCTCTATCGTCTTCTTCTTCTTCTTCATAATTTCCCAAAACCTCCATAGCCATCAAGTTTCATAAGTTCTTCGTTTCTCAACCAAATCAAACGATTCAAGAGCCTAACTTGGCTATTTTTTCAAGAGGAACAAAACCCTACCTTCGGTTTTCACCGAAAACGCCCAGATTTGCACGAATCAGACCGAGCTCGAAGAACCCTAAAATTCAAATTTGGGGCTTTTTGCTCAAACTTCATATACAAGTTCTCTAAGTGTTCTCCAACCTTTCTAAACTAAAAAGGTACGATTTTTCCTACAATTTTGCTCTGAATTGGTGAAGTCAAGGTATTTTTGTTATATTCATGCTTTGTTCTTGGTTGTTTAGTCATTTAATGGTTGAATGAACATGTAATAGGTCATGAAATCCTGATTTTATCTTGGCTAATGAATTAAAACGGGGCAAAAGTGTTATATGAGGGGATGTTATGGCTTAAGGGGATGTTGTTTAATCTGTTTTAAAGCTAGTTAATGAACCACATTATGATCTTTGGACTGAATTTGTGAACTGAAATGATCTTGGGTAATGATTTAACTAGTAACGAGTTGAGCCATGGTTTAGAACAAGTGTGGGGAGGTTCATAGATTACACACTTGTTCTAATGTATTAGTTTCAGTTTATTCGAACTAACTTGAGGTGTTTGTTTGTTTTTGTGTGATTGTAGATGGTTAAATCACGCAGGGGAAAGGAAAAAGAAACCGCGCCACCGGATGTAGCGGTTGGTCCGAAAAGGGCGAGAAGAGGGTCCGGAATTGAGATTAGGGAAACGCCATTGAATAATTATGTTCAGCCTTCACATGGACTTGGCGATATTCCTTATCGTCCTACGTGGAAAGATGGTCCTTTGTACAAGCAAAAAGTAGCATATCAGAATGATCTCTTTTATGAAAAGATGGGTGATACACACTCTATTCGATCAAATACTTGCTTCGAGAAGCGCATCCAGAGATCCGATCTTAGGGCGTTGGGATTATATGAAAATTTTACTGAACTCGGTTGGGAAGAAGTGTTGGAGTTTCGGGGTAACGAGAATGGAGAGGTTTACCTCGAAAGTATTATGGAATAGCTAAGTACACTGACGAAGATGATGGGAATAATCCGCCGAGAACCGTTACACTAACGGGAAGCCGGCGACCATGTCTTTGGCTTCGTTGAGTCAGATTGCAAAATTTGATTCTAAGGCGGATGGCTTTTACACTTATATCAAAGAAAAAGATTATTTCAGTGACCCGAAAGAGATTGTGGCTGAAAATGTGATGTTCTCGGAATTGTTTTTGTTGGAAAAAGGGGTCGCACTGAAGCGAGACAACCTCAAGTCGTTGGTGAGGGTGTTATTGAGTTTGGTAGTGTCGAATGTAGCTCCCCGGTTGGGGGATATGAGGGGTATACGGAAATGGGAGTTGGTGGTGCTTTATGCTCTCATGACGGGGCAAATTCATTTGTCATTTCGGCAGTTGGTGATGCTTCATATATGGCAAAGCCGGAACAAAAGACAAAAGAAATTAATTACGCATGCCCGTTTGATTAGTGCCTTTCTGTGTAGACAAGGGGTGGTGCCGGTTTCTGAACACGCCTTTGAAAAGCCACATGCTACTTGGTCGATTGCTAAAGTGTGCAATGGCGATAGAGTAACACATGTGAAGACAAAATTTTGGCACAAAATCAAGTTCGGAGATGGTGCTAAATTGAAAGTGTTGCAGTGGGGGAAGCAACCTCCAAGTCGAGGCGAAATGGACGACTTGGATTCTAGTGATGAAGAGGTGTTGAGGTTGAGGCGTGAAGCGGGTCTTCAAGTAAGAGAAGGTGTAAGTGGGCAGCATGAGGGGCCTCGGCAGTCGAACTACTCCTGGGGAGTGTTCGATGATGATATGCAAGCGAGGGTACACAGCAGCCAGCTACCAGAATATGTTGGCTGGGAAACATGGCAACAATCTCTATATGATCAGAACTCAAGACTAGTGATCAGCAGAGAGCGACAACATGAAGATATGATGGGATTCCTACGAAGTGCCGACCGGTGTAGGATCGTTCTGTGACCCAAACGAGTCTATCAGAAGAGTTCTCGGTCTAATCAGAGGCGGAATTCATTTATTAGACTTTGTAACAGCTTGAAATACTTCTAATTGTCTTGTATTATTGATTTAACACGTTTACAGATCAGTAGACACGTCGGCAGCACTTCGGTACCGGAAACATGAACGTTACAAATGAACTAGCATCAAGCCTATATATAGACTTGGTAATTTTGCACGGAATAAGCAATTGTAATTTCGTGCGAAATTAACCATCCACACTCAAATCCTATTTTCTCGAACCATGTGCCCTGATCTAACAATTCTAGTACAAAACTCGATACAAGACGAAGTCGACAGACGTATGCACCAACAGACTCCCCCTCGGATGTTGACGAGTCTTCAGTGTCGAGTCTTCACAGATCTTCAGCCTTGATCAGTCTTTGGGCTCTTCCAAAATATCTGACAGAATAAGCATCCTCTATCCTCTCTTCTATTAGACTCCAGAATCTCCATCTGGCTCTTATCTCACTTTAAATCTCTTGATCAGATATCTTGATTCATTAAGTTTATCAACATCAACAATTTGTGAACTTCAGGATCTGACACTGGCTCTAGCATCTACAAACTCTTCTCAACTAAAAGACTCCCCCTTAAGTTGTTCCGGGATCGAAAACCTGGCTCACCTTCTGCTCAGGTTTATACACGGAGTCCTGCACAAATTTCTAATCACACAATAAATTTCACAAATTTAAAATTTGACAAATTTAAACTCTATTTACCACTTGATGTATCTTGCTCAAAACGTCAATTATTGATATAACAATTTAAATTTCTGATGACCACATGTAGGCAAAACATTTTTCTAATCACACTCTCCCAAACATGTTCGTCATGTTTAGCACTAGAAATTTTGAAAATCAACTTTTCAACATCAGTTGTCTAAAATCTTTTTAAATTTTTCAAAATTTATGCTAAAACACTCTGAAAATCTTTTTGGACTTTTGAATTTGAAAAAAAAAAACAATAAAGAAATATTTACAGACAATATTTTTGTGAGTTTGTGTAAGAGGATCATATCATTTTATGAAACAAATCACAAGCACCGTTAAGCTTTAATCATTTTAAGTTTTAAACGATTCACTTAGATTGTCAGTATGCTGATCCACTTAAATTTTCACACAAAGTTCAACTGTTTTGAGATACGATATTAATGTTTTAAGCACTTAAACTTATTCGCGTGTCCCACCTCAGAATATACTCCCGTATCCAGATCCCAATATTCAGTCTTACAGGTGAGTATACCTAGATGATATCTGTAAAGGGTTATATGTGAGGGCCGTGAGAGCTCAGGCTATTTCTTCCGCAAAATCAGAAAGATGACGGCTTCGACTTTTGGTGTGTTCCCTTTAGAGAATCTTTTCTTCAACAGCACATGATTAGCATTTTTTAATGTTTCATCATTTTTATGCTGAGGGAGGGGGCTATATTTCAAGCAAGCAGAAAGTATTATACGGGGACTAGGCCATTGCTTCCGCAAAATCAGAAGTCCCGGGATAATACCCCAGATATCACTGAGTATAAAGACCTAGTATCTCAGAAAGAGGGACCTTTCAAACAAGATTTCGGGGGTTACCCATATATCCGAGAGATGTTCCCCATGATATAAGCAAGTTTGAAATTTAGGTTTATATCTCGACACAATCTACTAAATGTGCAAAAACCTACTGACACATCATCAGTGAGACCGTTTATCACATTTTGACTTTCCAAATCTTTAGCATGTTGTGATAGTCCACTGATGTACTATCATTTCCTCTTTTTCACAACAAAACTCAATTTTTGATTTTATCATGTTTTTGCCTTTTTCAAATTTTCTAATGTTTTTGGATTTTCTGAAATTTTTCTTACTCCCCCTAAAATTCAAAATCATTAAAAGAAATTTGAAAACAAACTGTACAAGTAAAGTGACAACTGATTTTCAAGCTTCAATTCGCCATCCATTTGGCATAAACAATCAGAACTCCCCCTGACAACAAACTATTTTCCCATTAAGATTTCAAAACACTTAAGTTTGTTTTAATCAAAACGGTTTTTCCGGAAAATTAGATTTGTTGATTTTATCACTTTGTAAAATCGGGGTTATGATCATCACTTTGTTATCCAAACACTTTGAAAGAGAGTTAAATCAAGTTCAACTTAATGACCTTGATCAACCACTTGTAAGTGAGAACCTTCTTCAACCACATATAGGTTCACTTATCAACCAAAACCACTTGAAAATACCGAAATATTACAATTTTAAGACAAACTACCACTTGTAGGTTTACCAATCAATCATTTTCAAGATAGATGCCGATTCCTGCTCCACGATTACCAACTTGGAAGCTCCGGCAAGTCAGAATTTTAGTTTGAAAATGCAGTCACCCAAGCCTGACCAGCCTTGGGTGATTTTGATTCAACTTGATCCCATCCTCCTTTTGATCTATAAAATTCTTTTGCACCTTTCACCTTTCCATCTACCATCTTTCCAAAAATATGTTTGACTTTCCCATTGAAAGCCTTTTCAGCATCAAATTCTTCTTTATCAGAGAAGAATTGACCTGAAATCTCAAACCTACCTTTTGATTTCAGATTTTCTGCTCGCAATGGTGGAAAATTTTCATTGTTCAACTCCGGAACAGAATTCTCATTCTTTTTCTCAACAGATGACTCCTCTGATTTTATGGAATCAGATTCATTGTCAGAACTACTCTCAGATTTTACAACCCATCTTTGTTTATTCAAATCGACTTTTCTTTTGTAAAAGTGTTTTGAAACATCACCAGTTTCAAAAGTCGAATTTTCAAACACTTTAGATTTCTCAGTAGATTGTTTCTTTTCATCAACACTTTTTTCTTTCAATTTTGAGTTAAAAGAAACTCCCTGTTTTGTGTTGTTAGACTGTTGGCAATTCCAAGCAATGTGTCCAATCTTGTGACATTTGAAACACATTATTTTCTCAACTTTTTACTCAGTTCTCATCATCATATTCTTTTTCTTTTCAGCAAGAAACTCTCGGTTTGACTGTCTCCAGAATGGTTTCTTCTGCTCTTCCACTGAATTTTCACCTGAAACAAATTTAGTTTTTGTTTTGTAAGTTTTCTCATTTTTATGATTTTTAGGAGGAATGAAACCTAAACCCTGCTTTTTGAAATTACCATTATGGTTTGGTTTCTTTCGATAACTTGAACCATAACTATAACCCTTTTTCTTGTTCAATCTCTGTTGAACTCTTGAAGTGTACTTTTTAGGTTTTTCTGAAAGATTTAACTCTTTTATTTCAGAAATATTAATTTCTGTCAATTTGAAAACCTGTTTGATCATTTCAGTTTTGACACTTCTTATTGGAAATTCCTCATCAGAATATAATTTGTCTGAATCATTCAAAGTATATGCCACTTTGATTGGTCCGTCATTCAAATTAGATTTTGATAACAGGAATTCTTTATTGTAAACACGTTTAACCGGTGAACTCGGACACTTTTCTGACGAACTCGAACTTTCAGATTTAGACTCCGACTTTGACTCTTCATCCATATCCAACACCTGATCGACCACTTTCTTTAACAACTCAGACTCGTGATCAGTGTCAGACGCTGTGAATCTGACATCAATGTTATCTGGTAACTCATCAATGGTTTCAGACTTTAACTTGATGTTGAGAGCCTTATTTAAACGTTCCTCATTTGGCTTTCTGGGAGAATAACTATTCCAAATCGGGGGCGGACACTTGTTATACTTAACACTTTGTTTCTTACCAATATCCGTATCTTCTGTCTTTTTATCTTGAAACGCTTCAAGACCTGCAACAGTAGGATAAACTCTATTAATCAAATAATCACAGGTTGTATAACTCAATAACAAACGTTTGATTCTTTCACTCTCAATCTTTTCAAGTCCAAATCCTGCTTTAGCTTTGCACAGTCTTCAATATACTCATAGATGACCTTCTGCTTTGTCATTAATGTTGAGCTCATCATTGTCATAGCAGCATCAACTTCCATATTTGTCTTGTTCAAACTATTCACTCTTTTGTTCAGCACGTCATATGATTCTTTCACATACTTCACATCAGACAACAAATTTTCTTTCAACTCTTCCAGTTCACTAATCTTCTTGTCTTTCTCCTCACAATCTTTGCAAGATTCCAAACATTTTAAACAAGGTTTAATGACCTCAACTATCTTTTCAACCTCGACAATGTTCTCAACTTCAATGATCTTTTCGATTATTTTTTCAACTTCAACAATTTTTTCGACAATCTTCTCAAACATAGATTTTTCATCAACTTTCACTTTGATCTCACTTCCTTCTTCTTCAACTTTCTTTGTTAAACTTTCTTCAACTCCAGTTTTCTCGACTTCCAGTTTTTCTTTTTCTTCAGCAATTCTTTTTATCTCCAATTCTTTTTCAACCATCTTTCTTGCTTGTATTTCTTCCAATTCTTTCTTCAGACGAGCAACTCGTTTTTCTTTCAGCACTTCAATTTTATCTGCAAAAAACAAATTAAATCTGAATGAGTCTAAACTTTTTCTTGCATTATTAATGTACTCTTCCTCGTCATCAGTATCATCATCACTTTCTGATGATCTAAAGGTCTTCGTTCTTTTAACTTCTTGTTCTTCCAAGATTCTAGCAACAAGTCCTGAACCCGGTGGAATGTATTTATCCCAGCTAAATCCCTCTACAACCTTTTCATCATCTTGGTCAATTATACCATAACAAGCTCTTTTATCTTCAATTGTACGTGCATGTGCAGTTTGTGATTGTTGAGCAATCTGATGAAAATTTGATTTTTTATAATAATTGTTTTTTTCCAGACTGATCTTGTCTTCCATTTGCTTCTTTGTTTTTGCACTCACGCTTAAAATGACCTTTTTCTTTGCAACGAAAACAAGTGACCTTTGATTTGTCAAACCCTATCGGAGATGCACTCATTTCTCGAAAATCATCTCTTCCGGTGACTTGTGTAAATTTTTCTGCTCTTCTAACTGCACTGGCTAGACACCACTTGATGTCCATCAACTCAAGTTCCTCCGCATCAATTTGGTCATAATCCTCTTTGGTAAGCATCGGATTTCCAATTCTGCCAGCAATAAAACTTTCATATGATTCCAACATAGCAACGAGTGATGCCATGTGTTGCTTAGCTATTTCCGGAGAAAGATTTTGACCATTTTGAATGTTCAAGGTAACATTGCACTGCAGATTTGTAGAATTCTTTTGTTGAGGACTTGGTGTTGTAAAATTTGGATCAAAGCTTGAATATGAAGACGAAGATCCACCACTTTGAGTGACAGTACTTCCCTTTGTTTCAGAAGAACTATCAGCACTGAAACCAGTTTGAATCTTTGGGCTTGGAGTAACTTCAAATTTGTTTCCTCTGTAGTATAAACTCACATCTTGTTGAGCATTTGGATTAGACATAATAGCAGTTTTCTGGATATCCAACTCATGCTCTTCAATCTTCTGAATAAACTGTGCCAGATTCATATTTTCATATTTTCTCATGTGTTTTAGGATCAACAAATAAGTTCCCCATTTCTGTTGTGGTAATGCATCGGCTAGTTTATCAACCCATTCAACGTCGTCTTTCTTTATTTCCAATCTTCCCATTTCCAAAACCAAATGACAATATCTATCAATGGTCTTTTTTGTTGTTTCACCTTCTAAGGCTACAAACATATCAAATGATTTCTTCAATAAAGCCTTTTTGTTCTTGTTCATATCTGCACTTCCTTTAAACTTTTGAATCAATGCAGTCCAAATTGATCTAGCAGTACCCTCATGTTGGAGTAAAACAAATATATCTTCTTTAACTGCTTGTTGAAGAATACTGATCATCATTTTTTCACTTGTATATTTCAATTTTTCAATCTCTGAAAAATCACAAAAAGCCTTTTCAAGCCCACGTTCATTTTTCGGTTTCTCGTAATCTTTCTCTAATGAATACCAAGCATCAAACTTATAAGCTTGAACCCAGTTTTCAAACCGATTTTGCCATCCTCTAAAATCTTCGATGTACATAAGCTTTGGTGGCTTTTGATAAGTTCCCGTCTCATTCTCACTGTAAAGAGTTTCAGCAGCTGTAACAGGAGCAACTGGTGTAGCAAACGCATTGGAGAATTCTTCTTCCATGATTCAGTAATCTGTATTACAAAGTCAACAAAATTCAAACAACAATAAGATTTCACACGAAATATGAGTTCAAACGAAATAACACACTGATGCGAAATCAGTTTGGTTCGGAATAACGATTTGGTGCGAAATAGTCTCTTCAAGCGAAATACACTTTTGGTGCGAAATCAGGTTCAAACGAAATCAAACTTTCATGCGAAATATCCTTATCAAGCGAAATAGCACCAATTCAAACGAAATACCCTAATTTCATGCGAAATAACAAATCTGATGTAATTTTGTGCGAAATTAAGTGTATCTTTCAAGCGAAATAGCAATTTCAAACGAAATCAATTGCTTATTTCGTGCGAAATACTGCTGACATCATCATGATCGATCTGTTTTTCAAGCGAAATTACAAATTTTACCAACTTTAGATCGAATTAAGGTCCAATTCTTTCAAGGATTCATTAAAACACTGTTTCGCTCTTAATATGTAAAATTCAAGTCATTTTGACAGTAAAATCTTGTTAAATTTGAAAAAGAAGGTGTAGAAATCAGATTTTTAAGCTGAATTTGTAAGAACTTTTCCTCCTGAGCTCTGATACCACATGTAGGATCGTTCTGTGACCCAAACGAGTCTATCAGAAGAGTTCTCGGTCTAATCAGATGCGGAATTCATTTATTAGACTTTGTAACAGCTTGAAATACTTCTAATTGTCTTGTATTATTGATTTAACACGGTTACAGATCAATAGACACGTCGGCAGCACTTCGGTACCGGAAACATGAACGTTACAAATGAACTAGCATCAAGCCTATATATAGAATTGGTAATTTCGCACGGAATAAGCAATTGTAATTTCATGCGAAATTACAATTGTTCATTTCAAGCGAAATAGCAAGACTTGCTATTTCGTGCGAAATTAACCATCCACACTCAAATCCTATTTTCTCGAACCACGTGCCCTGGTCTAACAATTCTAGTACAAGACTCGATACAAGACGAAGTCGACAGACGTATGCACCAACAACCGGGCACGTCACATCAGTGGTGAAATGGAACTGAACATGAGGGGATATGATGAGAACCAAACGCGCCACTATTTCAATTATTATAATGGAGTTCCATATTACGAGAATCCGCCTCATGTGGATTTCAGTCAGTTGCCGCCATATGAGCCAGGTATGCCCCGTCTTCCGATGCCCCAAGTTCATGGATCGATGTGGTTGCCAAGAGAATACTCGGAGCCGCATTTTCAAAGCTCCTACCCATATCGACCACCACCATACGACTACCCAGCTCGCCAAAGTCAACAACATGCAGCTCAATCGTCTTCCTCTCAGTCGCAGCAACGTCCGCAAGGAGGGTAGCGGACATTTTTTATATGAGCTCGTTTTACGAGCATTTGGGTGGATACTATGGTAGACCACCGGGTCCATCATATCAGTGAGCACTCTCTGACATGTTCAGGTCCACGTGCTCTTTCCTTTCTGAACAATTAACTGTTTTTTTTTATTTCTTGTTTCTTGTCTTGTACTTGGTGGTGTTTAAACTCTATGTGTCGTGTGGTGTCGTTTGGTTTGTTGTGATGAGTTAGCCGCTTATTTAGGATTGTTGGTTTGTTTTCCCGGGCTATATTTTAAAAGCACCATACATTGGGGACAATGTATCCCAAGTGTGGGGATGGGGGAGCCCGGGAAAGGATTCGTGGATAAAGCTTTGAAGCGATTGAAATTGGTTGAAATCGATGAAAAATGAAAAAAATTGAAAATTTAAAAAATTTTCATCGCCTTAAACAAGCTAATTGGATACGAAAACCTAAAGTTTCAATCACTAATAGGCTTCTTACCGGTAGTAAATGAGATTAGTCCCTTGTCATGGTTGTCCCTTTAAGTTTCATGAGAGTAGGTTTGACAAGTGTTTTATAGGAATGAGTTGAAAAGAGATGTCTATCTAGGGGTAACATGTTTTAATTGCATATGCTACATGTCGTCAACCTTTTTACCTTTTCTTGGTGAGATCTTGAGCCTGTAGATGGATAGGATACATTATATGATGAATTCATTTGTTGAGTGCAGGCTACGTGTTATTCTGTGTTAGAACTTGTGTGATTTGATACACGCTGAGACTGTGGGTTTGACATGTTCACATAGATGATAAAGGCATTAGGATTTTCCTGTTACACCTTTTTGTGTTTGTGTTTCTTTCGTGTTATTAATCAATTTCCCTTAGTAGCCCTGTTGAGCCTAACTACCTTTCGTTTATTCGCCCATCGTTAATTGTGAAAAACCGACCGTGATGATATTGTTATGAAAAAGAAAAAAATTGAAAAAAAAAAGAAGTGAAGAAAAATGAAAAAGGAAAAGAACAAAAATAGAAGTATTGTGAATATCGTATGTGTATTGGGTAGAAACCAACCCAAAAGTATAAGTTGTGTTTGAATAAAGTATCACAGTTTGGTTATTGTTTGTGAGCCAATTAGAAAAGAAAAAAAAAGAACCAAAAAAATAATTCCCTACCTTTACCCTAAGCCCAAAACTCAAAAGTCCTTTTGATATGTGCCATGTTAGATGATACGGTGGAGGTGTGATTGTAATACAAGCCTATGATTACAGGATTCCATGTTTGCTTTTTGGAGTGTTTATATACTAGCACATTACACACTAGTCCAGATATTAACCAGAGAGGAGAGTACATTGTGAAGGGAGTGTAGCATGTGTCTAATTGTAAACATGTTAGTTTTAGATAGACAAGTCTTGAGTTTTAAAATTGCATCATTTACTTGACAGACTGTCAATCTCGATTGTGTCAGTCTATGGGATGGGTATGACTTGGGACTGAACATGTTGAATCGGTTAGGGAGTTTAGAGGTGTTGTTGCTATGGTGATTAGTTCTAGTTGGTTTGCATGGGGACAAGCAAAGGCAAGTGTGGGAATGTGATGGAGAGGGTGAAACCCGAGCTTTAGAGTGCTTAAATATAATGATTTATGTGTATTTGATGTGTTTACTTGCGTAGAATGAAGTGACTATGGGAATTTGGTGTTTTGTAGGTAAAGCATGTAATCCGGTGCATTTATGAGGGTTAAAGATGAAGTTGTGAGCATAGGATGGGATATCGCAGCTCAATGATGGATGTTAAAGCTTGTTCGG
Organism: Helianthus tuberosus; assembly: GCA_030545235.1. Taxonomy (NCBI): domain Eukaryota; kingdom Viridiplantae; phylum Streptophyta; class Magnoliopsida; order Asterales; family Asteraceae; genus Helianthus; species Helianthus tuberosus. The sequence goes on from CM060363.1 coordinate 136,833,539, forward strand.
GTGTTATGAAGGCTCACGAGTGGAAGAAATGTGGAAAAGTGAAGTTCGGGGACTAATTTGGTATATTATGAAAGTTATGTGGATCTTATATGTGCAAGAGTCAAAGAGGTATAAAGTTCAAGGATTAATTCGATACTTTGTGGAACTTATATGAAGCTCTTATATGCAAGAAGTGAGAAGACTAAAAGTACAGGGGCTTAAATGTCTATTGTTGAAAGATTAGAGGAAGAAGGAATTCCTTGTGTCATTTGGGATTTTGAACAGAATTCTTGTTTCATAGGCTATAGTTTGGAACTGTAGCTTACGAGTTGTCAACATGCAGCAAGGAAGGATCAATTGTAAAACGACCGTAGCTTACGAGTTTAGACTCGTAGCTTACGGTTTGATAACAATGTTTGAACAAAATTTTTAAAACGTAGCTTACGAATTATTTTCGTAGCCTACGACCCGGTTGAGTCAACGGCGTTCAAGATATATCTAGGGTTTGAAATTAAAAAAAAAAAACATGATCATCATCAGTTTGACGGCAAGACTTGGAGAGGAGAAAAACATCATCATCATTCTCAATTGAAGACAAAAAGTCAACATCACATCCTCATCATCACATCGAGCAGACCTTGGAGGGCGAGATTCAAGTTTGATATTATTAATTTCTTCATCATATTTTTATATATTATATATTAATAGGATGATGATTTCAACTAGTACTCAAGCATTTGAAGATCAACCAACCGACATGAGCGGCTAAACTTTTGTGGTTTCCTCCGAGTGGAGGGTTTTTGTAAGTTAGATAATTTTATGTGTTTGTGACAATCGTTTAACTCGGTGATCTAAGCATTCGATGCTTTTCACCTTTGATTTGATTTATTGGTTGTAAACAATTGCATTTATTTAAACCTTAATTTCTAAGCATTCAGTTCCCGAGAGTTCTAGTAATTGGGATATATTTGACATGGGGTTAGGGTTTATAATTGTAATTGATAATCATTCGATAACCTCCCGTTATGTATTGATCGGAGTACTTAGTCGTTGGTTATCACAACTGGTTAATTAGATTCAACACTTATGTCTATGTAAGTGTTTCAATTAAACACATAATTGAATCTAGCTGCAAAACCTGAAATCTGGAGGAACCATTGTTTCTCTATTGATTTAAACTTCACTTTTTAGTTCGTAATTTAGATAATCAATCAACTCACAACAAAGCTTTATTTTTTTCATCTTAGTTAATCAACACTTAACCTTATAACACTTTCCACAATCCTCCTCTGGTTCGATACCCTACTTATTCTATACTAATAGTTTAAATAGGTTTTTGCATGTCACTAACGACAGACATCACAAACCACTTCTCTCACACTTCACCCACCTACCACCACCATCACAACCCACATCCACCACCATCATCCATCATAGAGTGTGTGTAGTAGTCTCGGGATCCAAGATTGATAGTAAGAGTTCTTGACAATCAAAGGCCATGTTTGCCTAACTCTCTTACATCACTTGGTGAAGACAAGCATTTAGTGTAATACTTTTTATTTTTAATCTTTTCGCACTTTTTATTTGGTTATGTATTAATGACTTTAATAACTAGTTTCTTATGTTGAAGGTGAATCTGTCTTATCATTTGTCCGTGGTGTCTTGGCGTTATTTTACTGTCTATATAAAATAAAAGATTTACACCATTCATATCTCCACGGTCTATATGGAGATATGTTGGCTACCTGGTCAGGGGTTAAGGGAATGGTTTGGTAAGAGTCTTGCCTTGTTCAGTGTATAGATCCTGCAAGGACCTGGGTCAAGCTTAGTAGGACCTCCTTCAATACCCACTGGTATTGGATGGCGGGGGTCCGAATTTCTTGATCTCCTCATATGTAAACTACTATTAAAACATTAACCCGGCTACTTAGGATCGTATCCCTGCTGACTCAAACTACTTAGCCGAGGGTAACGTCACCTTCAAAAGAGGGGCCTACCACATTACGCATTAATAACTTAATTAATTATCTTTCAATAATCCAACCCTTTAGGATTGTATCCTTGCTGACTCAAACTACTGGGTTGAGGGTAACGTCACCTTCAAAATAGGGGTCTACTACTATAACTAAGATAATCTCTTAAAAAGTGCAAAAGTGTGGAAATAATCAAAGGTTACACTAAAGGCGAGTCGGATCCAAGTAAAATAGGGGCCTACTACTATAACTAAGATAATCTCTTAAAAAGTGCAAAAGTGTGGAAATAATCAAAGGTTACACTAAAGGCGAGTCGGATCCAAGTGATTCATCTTGTCTATCTGTTTTTATTTTTATTTTTATTTTTAGCATTTTTAGATTTTATTTTCATGCTTAAACCTTTTTTTCTAAAATTTTGATTTGATTAGACGTTGAGGATAAACCGGTACTAAAAGCTCTTGTGTCCTTGGACGACCTCGGTATCTTACCAACACTATACTACGCTCACGATGGGTGCACTTGCCCATATGTGTGTCTAGTGTTAGTAAAATATCGTGTTTTATAAATTTAAAACTTGACTAAAGTGTAAAAACGGCTTAAAATATACATAAAAATTATATACACACCGACACGCATCACAGTACTTAAACCATGACAGTAGATTGAGCATCAGTGCTTTGTCTTCAACAGTCTTTAGTGATCAGCAGTTGTTTGTGAAGGGCAGTACTTAGAAGTCATCAGATGTTAGGTCACATTCAAGGAGGAAGACTGATGCAAACAACTGCTTATTCTGAATCCACTGATCTGATCCAGTTTTGGCTTTAATCAACTGTTCCTTTGTAGGGTTCAATCCTAACAGACTTGTTTGGTCTTCACCTTCATTTGAATCATTTATTCTGTTACGACACCTTGTGGTGGCATTTTCATTAACTTGAAGCTTGAGCTTATCTCATTTACACACCTGATGTACGAATTTGTTTATTTTCTATTAGTTCATTGTCTTAAAACAGTCTTAATACAATTATCTGTTAAGATAAGAGTACACAAATTTATGTTATATCCCGGTGTACCTCTAATGATTCTTTCATCATTGATCGAAAATTCTATGATATTCATTTGTTCTTTCATCATCAATTGAAAATCCTATAAGATTTATTTGAAATTAATATCCAAATTTACTTCATTAAAACTTTTAGTTGATTTCAAACACGGTGAATTTGTTCGGTCACCGTAATTATTGAACTATTTCAATCATTACGACACCTTGCGATGTCGATATAAACTTGTAGCTTGGACTAATTATAATCATACAAATCATGCAAAACTACATATGTCTTTCGTTTGACTCATCATTTAAAAGTAGTCTTAAAACAATTATGTATTAAGACAATGATACACTAAACTCTATTATATTTCGGTGTATCCTTGCAATTCAATAAATGTCCAAACATTGATTTTTCTCATGTCATGGTTTGATAATTTACAAATCATCTTCGTACTTCTATTTCATTCAAGCTTGTGATTCTAAGTCTTCCTTTAACAATGAATTCTATTGATTCTAAAAGTCATTCACAACTTTTAAACATTCGATTTAGACATCTATTGATCACAAATCTCTTTTGGCTTGAACCTAGTCAGCTTGGTAATTATATCATTTCACCTCGTTCGTTTGACATCAATTTCTGGAAATAATTCAGTTGAATCATTGAGTCCTATTTATTGTAAAACTCGTATTCATTTAAACATATCTTGATTCTATTACTATGTCATTTGCCTTAATATTGTTCTTATTGACTAAGACGTGACATAACCCTAAAGGAGACATCGTAGCCCAAATCTTGAGGACGAGATTTAAAACAAGGTAGGGAGAATATAACAACCCTCAAAATGTCCCAAAAACACTCCGTAATTAAAAACCCTTTACTTACATAACAATATTAAGCATTAAAAATGAAAAAAAAAATATTTCTATGTCCGTCGCGTGCCGCAACAGACTTATAAGACACTACTGCTGGTTGCGAGATACTAGTAAACTTTCCGGGCACGCATGTGACACGTGGCATCCACGTGTGAAGTCTAGCCATGACCCGGGCCAGCTATGCCCTAGAATAGGGGAGTTTCAAGGGGCGCGAAAGACTCTCAGATCAACTATAAATAGAGCTTTCAGTTTGCAGTTTCAATCGTTCAAACTTTCTTTCTCTCTCAACTTTTTGCACAAGTATTATACCCCTAATTCTACGAAACTCTGCCTTATTGTAAGTGTTTTAACCCATGATCACTAATTCGATACCCTATTCGAATGATCCTGAACTCGGCAACGGATGTCAAGGTGCTGCCTGAATAAGGCTACACTTTGTTAACTACGTTGGGGTTTTGATCTCGTGATGTATCGATAAAGTTAAGTTGGGTTATTATACTAACACGTGTGCATTGTATATTTTATTAGGAACTCAGGAATTTTACCAGGAAATATTACCAGAAGGTTTTTAGTTAAATCCTAAGTTTACAAAGTGAGTCATTCTTCTTTTCCTCAGATTATTGTGAAACATTCTTTTTACTTAAAATGCTTTGCAAAACCCTAAATGTTTATCAGTTATACTTACAGTGATTAAGTCTTTGTATTATGAAATTATTGCAGGTATGTGGGGTTTTGTATACATCACTTGTCCACAGTTACCATGGGGTGACAGGAACCATTACTGTTGGGTGACAGGATCCAATAGTAATATGACCACGAGCACAAGGGATTGGCCCTAGTCGCAATACTGTGTTGAATAATTGATAGATATAAAGATTGTAATCTCCCTTGATATTGTAAAACTATAACAATGTGTTTTTTTATACAAATGAATGAACTCACCAGTATTTTTCGCTGATAAAATGTTTTTAAACGCGTTTAAGGTAACTTACCATGAATGTAATAGAAGCCTACTATGGAGCACTGAAGGCTTAAATAAAGTGGCTATGATTACCTGAATAAAAGAAGAAATTTGTGTTTTATCAATTAGGGTTTATCCTTATAAAAACAATTGATTGTAATATGAGTTTTATCCCGTTTGTTTAAGAATAAACTTTGGTGTTTTACAAACTCTGAAATATTTCCTAACTATGATCCTAATGAAAAGTTTTCCGATGAGTATTTAATAAACACGGGTACCACCTGTAACTGGATCACGGCTCCCGCTCCCAGGGTGGGGTCGGGGGCGGTGACAAAATGAACCCATGTTGTTTTTCAGTGAGAATCCCCAACGACATTGGTAAATGCTTGATTTTGAAAGTAGAGATAATTACTAGAGTGAATTGCAAGTTTTGTCCTTTATCTTTATACCATTTTGCAAGCGGTGTTCTTTATGTTTAAAATTGACGAGTTTTGTACTTTATGTTTTAAAATCCTACATGTTTTATCCTTTAGGCCTAACCCAGTTTGTTTTTTCAGTTAAATCTAGTCACATAAGGGTAATTTAGTCTTTTTACCTGTATATATAAATATTTAAATTAACAATAAAACAAAATTAAATATAAAAATTAATATAGTATAATATATTATGTATATAAATAATACACGTATATGTACATTACTACCCCTCTCTCTACCTCTGTCCACCACCACCATTAACCGCCACCAACCACCCTCTCTCTCTACATCTCTCGCTTTCTCCACCACTACCGTCAACAACTGCCAGCATCAACCATCACCGCCCACTACCTCTCTTTCTCTCTCCACCTCTCTCTCTAGTCGATTCTCCACCACTGCCACTATTAGTCACCACCACCCCACCCCCACAACTATAAAATCATAATTTATACATTTATTTTCTAAACTTCGAGAAATCAGAAAATATTTCCTTTTATTTGCTTATGGGCCTTCTGTATATCCGGTTAAAAGGAAAATGGAGAATAAGTTTGATGTTAAAAGAAGTCGAACCAGGAACATGTTATCAAACCAGTGAGCAAATCCGTTGGGCTACACACACTGTTTGTTTTCTAAAGCAAATTTAATTCAGGTAAATAGTTAATTCTGGTCATCGTTATCCCCAATCCAAGAACCCTACAACTGTTCCCACTTCTATTTCAGAAATTCGTCTTCATTGTTTATTAACAACAAACCAAATCATAGGGCTTTTGTTCAGAAAATCAAAATGAGTAGAACGATTGTATATTTACCTCAGAGGGTGCTCAATTTAACTGTAAGGTTTGCCGGAGAGTATGTGTATGTTTTAATAGAATGAATCGGGGATGTAAGTGCCATGATTGCAGATGAGTGGTATGCAGCGGCTTAAATCCCGAGTTCAATGTAAAGGGGCGAGTGGTGGTGGAGTGGTGCGGTAGTGGTTGCTGGTGGTAAAGGGGTGGGCGGTGGTGGTGCTGTGGCGGTAGTTTTTGGTGGGGGATGTGATGATTGTTAGTGGGGGCGGTGTAGTGTAGAGAAGGAGAAGGGGTAGAGAGAGGAAGGAGGTTGTGATGGTGGTGGAAGTTATGGTGGTGAAGAGTACAGAGAGAAATGAGAGAGAATGAGGGTTTCTTAGAGAGAGAAAGACATGTGTATTTTATATATAGTATAGATTTTTTAAAGTATTTTTTTAAATACTTGTGTATTTAAGTTATGTACATAATTAGTCCTTATAAATGTGAAATGACAAAAACACCCTCATGTGTCATGCACATGATCTGATTTAACTGAAAAAATAAACTGGGTTAGGCCTAAAGGATAAAACATGTAGGATTTTAAAACATAAAGTACAAAACTCGTCAATTTTAAATATAAAGGACACCGCCTGCAAAATGGTATAAAGATAAAGGACAAAATTTGCAATTCACTCTAATTACTATGTGACCTTGCGGATTTCTCGCCTCTACTATCTTTATTTGTTTTGCAACATATGTACGTGTGTCATTGATCTTGATATAGGTCTTATTTAAATGACATGTTTTCTGTTTTGGGGTTTCTTATTTGAGACCTTTGCGAAAAAAGAAATTTTCATAACAATTACAGTGTAAGTTTAGCTTGTGAGACGATTGTACTGTAGTATAACATACAAGTCTCCCATCCACATAGTCGTTGATGTTTCCCCTCTACTTTGATGGTTGTTCCTAGACCGTTGATGGTTTTCTATTTTGGTGTGTCTTATTTTAGATAGTTGAGAAACTCTTACCATTAAACTCAGAGTATCAGTTTCACGCACAGTGATAAAACTTTCGGAGCCTAGCTTCTTTAATGTATCACTCATATTTATTTTTACTTTCTTACACTTATGTATATGTCGTTTGTATTTCTTTCAAGATGACATTTCCAAGTCAAAATCAAGACGTGGCTGAGCGGATCCAAAAGATCTTGGATGATGCCATCATGTCCGATTGCCAGCTCGTGCAAAAGAATTACCGAGCTAACAGAGAAGGTAGCTAATATCCATCAAATCCAGGCAGAATTACATCTAGCTACCGGCACACTTTACGCGCGTTTTGAAGCTCAAATGAAGGTGAATGGACTAGATTAGATCTAAATATATTGGGTCTTAAATAATTGATTGTAAATTTCGTATTATGTTAATCAAACATGTTAATATTTAGGTCCAAATATATAATAACTAGTAATAAGCCCCCACGTTGTGACGGGGGCGTAAAACCGTGCTAAATAGCACTAATGTCACACCGCCACCAGTGATCACCAACACCGGAAATGCGAATATATTAGACGAAAAACGTAAAAGATGGAAAAAAAAGTAAGTAACTCGATAAAGGACCCGCACATTGTAATGAACCTTCTTACTCTCTTTCCATAATAAATAGATGTAAAAACGTTGAACCGCACACCACCTTGCGTTGTGTCAACTCGCAACATTTTGAACGGAACATAAAACTAAAATTTGCAAAAGATGAAAAGTATAAGGGACCAGAATTGAAAGTAAAAAAGTTGTTAGGCTAATTGCAAACGATAAAAAGTTTCGTGTTAAAAGTAAAAAATAAAATTTGTGACTTAAATTGAAAAGACGAAAAATTTTAGGTTAAATATAATAAAAATTAAAAACACCCTAAGCATGAGGTACAACATACAAATTACAATGTAAATTAATACTATATAAATTATCTATATGAAGGGTCAATACCGTATCAATCTGTTAGTGCATATTGTGTATGTCCGCCTTTGTACGAATAGGCTAGATAGAGCGTGTGTTGAATATTGTATAGTTGAGAGTAAGATACAAAGACTTGACACCTTTGGAGAGGACGAGGACTCATCCGCACGGATGAGTCATCCGCTACAAAGGGTGATCCGCTCCAAATAGTCATGTCTATAAATATGTTGTCATGTGTTCATAGTTGATAAGTTTTGGGATTAGGGGTTTCGGATGCAGAGTTTGTCTGATGCTCTCTCCAGCCTGTCAACAATGCATATTCTTTCGGTATGAAATTTTTGCTTCTTCTTTAATAATTTCTACGAATCGGTCTTTATCCAATCCAAATTTCCGTCTAAACCGATGTTCCGAATCCTACACAATCTTTAATCTGGTAGAGTAATTCTGCTACAACGATTGACGATTTTACCAGTTATAAGTGTTTTTTTAAATAGCCAATTTTTTTCGTTAAATAGTTATATCTCCTAAGGATTAAATATTAATCTCCCCGAATGGCTAAGACCGTGGGGTATGGTGGGGCGTGGGTTGGGGGCATGGTGCGACACGTGGAGTATGGGGCACCCAAGACCAAAAGCCAATTTCAAAGGGGTATGGTGGGGCGTGGCTGGGGTTACGTGGCTAGTGCTCTTGGCCAATGAGGTTTCACCATGTCATATGAGTAGCCCCGCCCCACGCCCGGGCTGAATCCCACGCCAATGAGGTCACGCCCAAACCCAAGCCCACCCGAGGTGGTGACTTGGGCGTTTCTTTTCAACCCACGCCCCAACCCCGCCCCATACCCCATAGTATAAAGGCTAAGTGACACCTATTACAACTGCTTGGCAAAACTTTTACCATAACCTTTTTTTTTTATTACAAGTTTTTAAATTTCATGCCCGTGATTCGCATACCAGAAGTTTTGAAAAAGCAATATTTTTTAAATCATAGTCACAAAAAAATAGTATTATTTTATATCCAAATTAAATTGTTCCGATAAGCTTCTCATGCAATGAAACAACAAGACAGTCAAATGCCTCACACCAAGCCCCTCCACGTACCCGACTCATCACCCACGTGTCCAACACCCAACTTCCACATCACTCTCACACTCCATATAATAACTCAGACCACTTCACACAAACACCTCAAAATTTCAAACCAAAATGTCCAATAATACTTTTCTTTCAGTTTCACTTGTACTCTCTGCATACTTCATTGTAAGTTTCTGTCTATTTTTTCCACAATCAACAACAGCTTTGCATGGTGGTGGAAAGGAGGAGGAAGGTGGTGGAAGTGTAGTGCCCGGAAAACATGGAAACGTGGTGACGTTGGATCAGCGGCGGGTTGTCGTCTCGACCGAGTTCGGGGAGATCTCTACGGTGAAAGTGAGTGATGGTAAAGATGGGTTTTATGATCTCCAGTTTATCACTATGGAACCTAACTCTCTTTTTGTTCCTGTTCATCTTCATTCGGATATGGTGTTTTATGTTAATTCAGGTATGACTACTTGGTTCATGTTATACATTGCATTGTTTTGTTGTACTATACAAGTTTAAAAGCGGTTTTACATGGACCGGGTCCGAGGGTAGATCAAAAGTTGCTAGGGCTTGACCCGGTTTGAGTTTTCCCACTAATTTAAAATAGGCCATTTTTAGGGCAACGGTCAATTTATATGCACATTAACCATATGCTATTGTATGTTTAATCATAATTTTTATTTGTGCAAAAAACATCATTCATAACTCACAGTATATTTTTAAATGTGTCAAATGTAGTTAAACGTGTTAATCGGGTTAGCGGATTAAAAAAAATAGGTTAAATGGGTTGACATGTTTAATTAAACAGGTTGGCGAGTCAACTCATTTCAATGTGTAGCGGATTAAAAAAAATTAGGTTAAATGGGTTGACATGTTTAATTAAACATGTTGGCGAGTCAACTCATTTCAATGTGTAACATAACCGAGGTTAACACAACTAATAATTATATAGGCTAATAATCGGGTTAGCGGATTAAAAAAAAAATAGGTTAAATGGGTTGACATGTTTAATTAAACAGGTTGGCGAGTCAACTCATTTCTAATGAGTTAAATGTGTAACATAACCGAGGTTAACACAACTAATAATTATATAAGCTAACATGAATACAGCTTCCTTGTCGAAAGGAATGTATATAACGCAAAAATTGTTTACCTTTTTTGTCAAAATGTCAATAATAAAATAAGTAAACAGATAAATAACCCTTTACCCTTTGTACATGGCACCTTCAATATTTGAATTAAAATATATATACCGTTTCAAATAACCAGGGAATGGAACCTTGAGTTGGGTTGATCTTGGGAAAGAAAAGGGTAAACTCCGGCAAGTGGAGTTGAGGACCGGAGACGTTTATCGGCTGCCCACCGGATCTTTTTTCTACATGCAAAGCAACTTAGAATCCGATCGCCGGAAGTTTCGTATAAACGCCATTTTCTCTGATTCCAGGGAGGAGATAAGGGTATGCATTCAAACTGAAATACCATATATAGCACAAACTCAAAAACACCACATTTACATTGTTGATTATATGCAGGACGGATCATCATTCGGAGCCTATTCGAGTCTTGCTGATTTGTTGTTGGGGTTTGATGACAAAGTCCTTCAAGCAGCACTTAATGTACAAAAGTTTTAGCACTTTTGACAACAAAGAGATCGACAAATTTTCCTAAATTTATGTGTTTTTGGCTCAGGTTGACGAGGTAGTGATCCAGGAACTGAGAAGTGGAGGACAACAACAAATGATTGTGCACGGAGTGTCGAAAGCAAAAGAACTGTTCGAAGTGCATTATAGGAATATGAGATCCTTCCTTGGACTCATCGATGATAACGGCATGATTGAAGTGAACAAAAATAAAAAAGGAAAGGCATTTAACATCCTAGAAGCAAAGCATGATTTCGAGAATTGCAATGGGTGGAGTCTTGTTGTTACAAGCAAACAAATGGACGCATTGAAGGACTCTGATTTTGGCATCTTCATGGTTAATCTAACAAAGGTAGAAGATTATGAAGAAAATTCGTATTTTGTTTTACAGATAGTTGAGAATAGATTTTAAATTTTGTGATGATGCTTTTAGGGGGCGATGATGGGGCCGCATTGGAACCCCTTAACCGCAGAGATCGCGGTGGCTTTGAGTGGGCGTGGAATGGTTCATGTGGTGTGTCCGAGTACTCTAGATGAAGCGGAATGTAAGAACTCGAGGTTTAGAGTTGAAGAAGGTGATGTATTTGTAGTGCCGAGATATCATCCAATGGCTCAGATCTCTTTTAACAATGGGTCCTTTGTTTTCATGGGATTCACAACTACACAAAAGAATAACCATCCGCAGTACTTAGTTGGTTCAGCATCGGTTTTCCAGGTATTGGATAAAAGGGTGTTGGCAGCTTCTTTGGGTGTGAGCAACACAACAATGGATGAACTATTATCAGCGCAAAACGAAGCGATTATTATGGAATGCACCTCATGTGCGGAAGAAGAAGAAAGGCTGATGGAAGAAGAAATTCAACGGCAAAAAGAGGAGGAAGCTAGGGAAAGGGAAGAGGAAGAAAGAAAGAAAGAAGAAGAGGAAGAAGCAAAGCGGCGAGAAGAAGAGGCGAGAAGGGAAGAAGAGGAAGCCCGAAAGAGGGAAGAAGAGGAAGCCCGGAAGAGGGAAGAAGGAGAGGCAAAAAGAGAGCAAGAGGAACAAGAGGCTAAGAGGCGTCAGGAGGAGGAAGAGGAGGCAGCTAGAGAGCAAGAGGAAGCCCGAAAGAGGGAAGAAGAAGAAGAAGCGGCGAGAAGAGAGCAAGAAGAACAAGAGGCCAAGAGGCGACAGGAAGAAGAGGCAGCTGCGCAAGAACAAGAAGAGGAAGCTGAAAGGAGGTGGCAGGAGGAGGAAGAATCAGCTAGACAAAAGCGAGAACAAGAAGAGGCTGCTGGGAGACAACAACAAGAAGAGGAAGAGACCGTCAAAAAGCGAGAACAAGAGGATGCCGCTAGGAGGCAAAAACAAGACGAGGAGGCCGCTAGACAACAAGAAGAGGCTATGAGACGGCAACAAGAGGAAGAGGCCTCTAGACAACAAGAAGAGGCTATGAGGCGGCAACAAGAGGAAGCCGCCTCTAGACAACAAGAGGAGGCTATGAGGCGGCAACAAGAGGAAGCCGCCTCTAGACAACGAGAGGAGGCGGCCGCTAGACAACAAGAGGAGGCTATGAGGCGGAAACGAGAAGAAGAGGCCTCTAGACAACAAGAGGAGGCTATGAGGCGGAAACAAGAAGAAGAGGCCTCTAGACAACAAGAGGAGGCTAGAGGACGTGAAGAAGAGCAGGTGACACCGTGGGGTGGTGGTAGCGGAGGAAGTGGAGACCGGGCACAAGGGGAAGGAGAGGCTGCTAGCATGAAAGAGGAAGAAATGGCAGACAGAGCCAGAGAAGCTGATCAGGCAGCTTCCAGAAGAAGAGAGCCAGGTGGTGGAATCAAGACTGAGATAGAGAACCCGCAAAGCATGAAAGCATTCAAAGTGGAATGATGCATGAGACAGAAATTCGAGAAGCCCCATGATCGATATCTTGCCTAATTTTCAGATTAATAATGTGTCTTTATGTATTTAGCTAGTAGTAGGCTTGTTGGTTTTGTAAGTTGTTAAGATCATTGTGGGAGTTCATGTCTGGTTTTGTAAGTTGTTGCGGATCATTGTGCTTTTCTGTGTGCACAGGTTGTAATAAATATGTTTTTGTTCATTTGGGATTATTAAGAAAGAAAAAAGCAACCAAACAGACATTAGACTTGTAATAAAACTGATATGGGAAATATATTTATAAAAGAAATCCCCTTAGGAAACTTTTAAAGCAAAAATAATGACATGCGGTGTAATATAAGCTAAGCAACAAGGAATAACTCTGGCTAAAAAATGTTACTAAAGTAATGTAACCTTTTAATGGGACAATTTGCACGTGACTGTTTTTTCACTACTACAAAACAGAGCTTTAGACGGTGTGATTTGGGTTTTAAAACGGGTTTCCAACACCCTCTTAAAATGCTACACTTTCTAGGTATTGAATCCATGATCTCTTCCTATTCAACATCTAGAGGGTTTTCTCTCTAACACTGGGTCATAACCTTAGCGGCTGCACGTGACTTTTTTTTTTGAATGGCAAGGAACGACGTGCCAACCACCGTGACACCGTGCGCTGTGGTCAAGGTTGATTACTCAACCGCCGCCAGCCCCTTGGCTCTCCCAGATGCGGGGAAACCCGACCTTCACCCGCCCGAAGGCAACACAATGGAATAATCGGTAAAACCTCGCCTCCCATCCAAGACGAACCGGCACCACCTGTATTTGTCATTCACCTGGATGACGCAGAAAATAATAGGGAGAGTAGGAGTTGAACCTGAGTCACAAGGAATACTAAGTCTTTTCCCAGCCTAACTGTCAAAAATTAGTTACAGTTACTAAAAAACCAATTAGTCATATGGTTCACAAAAAGGCACATGACCAAATGCAAGGGTTCGTTGCATGAGACGAGTTGCATGTAGAAACTGAATAGTCGTGATGGTTTATTTCTTCTTAATACATGTTAAATATCATATTTACATGAATTACAAGTCATTGTACTCATGCAAAATTGATATATATCCTCCTAGGCATAATTTTGAGAAGAAAAAAAAAAGGTCTCATTGTTATATATTACTAGGGGTGAGCATGGTGCGGTTCAGTTCGGTTATTACCTATAACCGAAACCATAACCGCACAACGCGGTTATCAAAAAATCATAACCGTTTGGTTTCGGTTAATGCGGTTTCGGTTAATCGGTTATTGCGGTTAATGCGGTTTCGGTTCGGTTATAGGTCGGTTATTTTCATTGTTGCTAATGTTGGACTTTTAAATGTGTGGGTCATGGTTAGTGTAAAATGTAATGAGCCAATAAGGTTGGGTCATGGTTAAAAGTTAAAACATTCAAATACTTCACCAAAGATACATATAGATTAGGCCATGGTTAAGCATTTAAACACAAACTTAAAGACTTATGGTGCTACGGATTTGGCTATGTTTAAAATATTCGGTTCGGTTCGGTTATTTGCGGTTATGAAAATAAGAATAACCATAACCGAACCGCAAAAATCGGTTATTAAAAATATAAATAACCAACCCTTCGGTTATTTCGGTTATCGGTTTTTTCGGTTCGGTTTTTTCGGTTATTTCGGTTACGGTTCGGTTAATTCGGTTGTATGCTCACCCCTATATTACATTGTTGTTTCATAGTAAGTCTTTGTCCATTTTGGAGTGTCTTTATCTAACACGCAATTTTTCATGTTAGCTTAAAGGTATAAAATAGTTGATGTGATTTTTAGAGAACCATGTTTACGTGACAAAAATGAGAGTTTACAAGTATGGGTGTCCATCGAATCGAATATCGAATTTTTGAATTATTCGAATCGAATTATTCGAATATTTTTTATTTTACCTTGAATTCGTATTCGATTCAAATTCGATTAAAACATACCGAATTCGATTCGAATTCGTATTCGAATAAAAAACCCACTTCGTATTCGATTAAAAATTCGAATTCGAATCGATTTATTTCAGATTCTTTAAAAACATGTAGAAAACTATCAAAATGAAACATAAATTTTAAAGCAGCCATAAAGCACGATATCACATTAAAATGTGCCAAATAAAGTACCATAAGTCTAAAATTTAAAACGAGAAGTCGGGAATAACCACTCAACATTACAAGTTAATATTTTTAGGGTTATAAATATATTGATAGATTTGTTACTTAGGTTCAGTTATGGGCCATGTAGTGGGTTTGGTAATGGGTAATTTTAATACATGGAAAAAAACTTTGAAAATAACTTATAGTATAGCTTAATAAAAGTTATATATGCATTATATAAAAAAATAATAAATAAAAATGTATACTTTTTATTCGAATTTCGAATCGAACCGAATTTGAAATTAAAAATTCGTATTCAATTCGTATTCGATTTACTTGACTCGAATTGAATCGAATTCGAATTCTTTTAGTCGAAACGAATTCTTGATAATCGAATCGAATTTAAACGAATTTCGAATTTTTCGAATTCGAAACGAATTCTGAACACCCCTATTTACAAGGGATTAAACTTGTACATGGAAGACAAATTGATATAATTTTCTGAAGTAGAGACTAACGGGTTGTTTTTTTATCTTTTAATGAGCCTCTTAATGGTTCAAATATTATTACTGGTTCAGTATTTAATGGCTCAGACTGTTTGTTTCGTGAGCAGAAATCTGAATGATTCAGACATTTGTCTCTGAATGGTTAAGCATTATACTGAGTCTAAATGGTTAAGACCTCTTATATGAATTGGTCAAAAATTTGACTCTGAATAGTTAAACATTATACTGGCTCTTAATGGTTCAAACCTCTTACTAGTTCAACACTTTATTGTTCGGACCTTTTACTGGTTCAGCACTTACATATTCAGAAGTTGTCAAACAGCCCCCAAGTTGGTTAGGATTTGAGTTTTTTAAAATTAAATGACGCTCCAGTGCACGCATTGTTATGTGTGGTCGTTTTGTACAGTATTCGGTGCGATACGGGTACAAAAAAATATATATCGAAACCGACTCATATCAAAACCAAAACCAAAACCATAAAAATTATTACCAATATTGGAACCGGTATTGTTTGGGCGGTATTGCATCGGATTTGGGGATATTAAAATTTTGATAACGCTTTATGGCCATGAAGCCACGTCAGCCCACGATCACCCTTCACTAGCCCACGCCGTGTGGGCTTATAAAACTCATATGGTTTAGTTCCTTCGCTTCTTGCGGTGAAAACTTGATATACGCACAAAACAATAAAGTTACTTATTGATTTGATATTGGCAATGCAAAAATATCAAAACTAACTCGTATGGAAACAAAAAATAGATATAATGGATGCTGATACTAATAGCAGTGGCGGATCTAGGATTCGCGCCAAGCGGTAATGTTTTATAAATAAGCGGTAACGAAATAGAAAAAACGTCAATTTTTTCCAAAATTTACACTAATTTTACACTACCGCCGGAGCGCCAAGGGGTAGCGGGCATTACCCCTTGTTATACACTAGATCCGCCCCTGACTAATAGTGGATGTTGTTAAGTCACCTCTAGTACAAGACCAGGCCTGGTTACATTAGAAGGGACAGAATGGATATGCCACCTGGTCAGACAGCTGGCAAACACCCAGCTGGTGTCCCTTCTCCTCCACAAATCTCCTGCTCTAAATAGAAGGCTCAACCTCCAGGTTTAAGATCCGTTTTCTTACTCTCTCACTATATAGACACACTTATAACCTCAAAGCGATTACTGATTCTCACGCCGGATGGTAGTTACAAGGAGAACCCCCAACCTCTCCTCCTTGTAACGAGTTCACCGGTGTTGATTCGTTTTGCAGGATCAATAGGAAGAAGCCAATCATTGTTGAGTGAAGAAGAAAGATTGAACCGATTTACACGAGACAATCCGACCGAGTAGCTTAGACTTACTTAGTGTTTCTTCAATTTAGTATTTAGGATATTATAATATAACATAATAGGTTTTAATTCAAACCTATCACAAAGGCTGTGTTCCAGAGATCCACTTAACAGGGGGAGGGGAGGGGAGGGAAAATGGGGTTTTTTTTGCCTGAAAATAGTCTTTCCAATTTGGAAAGACATGGAGGGGAGGGGAGGGGAGGGATGGGGAGGGATTTTTAACTCGGGAACACACCGAAAAGGAGACTAGAGATAAAGACCAATGAGAATAACGAACTCTTTGATAGAAGATCGGGTTTAACCAACTCAAGAAGAAAACGGGTTTAAAAATAAATCCCCCCCCCCTCACACACACAAACACCCTTTTGTTTGTGAGTACGATCACAATAGAGAGGGAAGGTATGTGTGATAGAGAGAGAATCGAAAAGCAACAATCAATGCACAAACGAATGAAAACACATTCAATAGAAAATAACAAACACGGCAATTTTAATATGGTTTGGTTTCAGTGTGACACTTATGTCCACACTGCAACTAGGGATTTTCTTTATAAAATTAGGGTCATTAAACTTAAAGACCAAAAGACTAAACGGGTCTACATTCTCTATTGTAATGTCGCTCCCTTGTTCTCCAATTATCGACCCAAGCAAAACGGCCCAAAATGAGACCACTGACTAACGGCCCGAAAGACTGCAACTAGCAATCAAAATCCAGGAACCAATTACGACCGCTATTTTTAGGGACCAATATGAGAGCACCTTATTTTGCGATGGATTTAGTACATAACTTCTAAAAAAGTCCCCTTTTTTTAAAACACTTAACAAATCAATTCAAATTTCCAATAATATACAAATACAAATCAAACATGATATATCCAAAATTCCATAAATAAATAAATAAATATGTATGTATGTATTGAATAAATATGTATGTATGTATCAAACAAGTTAGCATTATACCAAGCCAAACAAGAAATGGGATCAAGAGAATATGTAGCAAACGTGCAACATAGCATATAGATAACCAAACGCAGTATATATCATGTAGCGTGGTTGCTACTTCTGGCGAAACAAGTGGGTCAAGTTGAGCAAGGTTAATGAGCCATTCCAAGTTCATTCTTGGGAAAGTATATTCATGAATATGCCATTAACTATTTCCAAACATATATGATTTTTCTTTCTTTAATTTGTAAATTAAATATGCACCCTTCACTTCTATTTGAAGTTTGTTTTGGTAGGTAATTTTGAAATAGTTTTATTATTCGGTCAAGATTGATTAGGTTTTTTATTCCTATTTATATCTACTTGTATCTCTTGATTAATAAACTAATAACACGTAAAAACTACAAAAAGGGTCAATAGTGCAACAAAATAAACAAACGTTACCAACTAAAGCTAGAAATACAAATCGTCCCACAAATGTTACTGAATACCTCAGGTGATTTAATCATCCGAGTGTTTCAATAATATGAATACACTGAATACCTCAAGTGATTTAATCATCCGAGTGTTTCAATAATATGAATACAAAACTTTCACTTCAAATCTATAAAGCTGGAGGAACGAAATAACAAAAACCCGAACATAGAAAGTTTTTGACTTAGATTTCTGAATTCGCGACTACTTGGCGTTCAATGTGTTGAGTGGCTTCCTCGATAGAGAGTAGTTGTTGCATTAACGAGGCGAGTTTGTCAACATTTTCCTTTTTTATATGTGCGGGCACCTTTTCCTCGTACCCCTTGGCACTCATCGCCTTGTTTAAACTGTCTTTTTGCCTGCTCAGATATAGAGGCGTCAAATCAACAAAGTCAAACGAATAGAAAGTCACCAAAAGTCACAACCTCCAAAATTGTTTTATCCAAAACATTTAGATTATTATTGTGATAATACTTCTGTAATATTTACTCTGTATAAAACACTAAAAGTAACATACTTACGTATCCTATAGTGGATAAATAAACTTAGTTACTACTTGAAATATCAGTGTGTTTTAATTTTAATAAAAAACATTATTACTAGAAGCATCGCATAACGTTCTATTCGTTCATTCAGTAAACAAGCTGCCATAAGTAACTGACAATATATTATCTTTAAAAAGGGTAAAAATTTGATATTATGAAAGTTGGGATATATATGATGTTGCCCATTCTAAATGAAAAAAAAATAATGTTTTCGGAGAAAGCTCAGGCCAATCTGGGTCCATCCTGGAAATTTTGACCCGTTACTCATCCAGCTTATCTTACCACTTTAAAAGTAACTCCACAAAACTATTATTTAATCTACACCAGGAAGCTGGTTATAAGTAACTAATATATTATTTTAGTTGTTAAAAGAGTAAATGTGACATTATGAAATTTAAATATATGTGAAACTGCCCTTTTCCTACCATCATTATTATATTATTACTACATGAAGAAAGCTAGTAATCATTAATTAAGGACAGGTTTGCTTACTTCTGCAATTCTGTAAACTTAGCATTGAGCTTTTCTCGTTCCTTATTAACATCAATAGCTCCTTGATTCTTCAGATAAACTGAAAGCGCTTCGTTTACAACTGCCACTGTACATCCAACTGGAGCAGGATCGTTTTCACCGAGTACCTGACAGTTGCAAATCCCAAAATATATATTATACTAATATTTCTAAAATCTACCTTTAAAGCTTATAAGTATGTGATAAGTATTCATACCTTCAAAGATGATAAATTAGCTAGGGTTGTAACCTCCATTTCATGGCGCCTTAGAAGGTCTGCAATTTTGTCAGTTCGAGACACTGCAAAACCCGCTCGCCTAAAAGCGGGAGAATATTTCATTATTATTAAATAGTTAAATTTCAAATTAATTGAAACAGTGCAATCAGCGAATTAACAGGTACCGAGTGAGCAAAAACAGGTGACAAGCAGAACATTATATACATAACAAAGTTCATGCTTGTGAATAGTGGGTGGTGCTAAAATGCACCATCTCCCTTTGCTAAAATTAGCATGCATATCTACACTAAATTGAGCTCCTTTTGTGGTTTTTGTCATTTTTTGTGTTTTTTTAACTTTCAATCGCACCCTTATACTTTAAATAACTTGTGTTCGTTAATTATACCGATTGTCGGTATTGTACTTATGGAGTTTTTCCTTTCGGTTGGCATACTGGGTGTCGGTACTCGGTACTGTATCAATACCCGTAACGAACTACTCGACCCACCAAATTGGTCACCTCTAAATGAAAATAACAAATTCGAAACCATTTAATAACACCACGTACTTTTCTTTTGTTTCCCCTCTAATCGATCTGAACGACTTCACCGCAGCCTCAACTGTTTCCATCTCAAACTCTATCTCGTCATTTGTCCAGGACTGTAAAATGGTAAAAAAAAAATAATAATAATAAGTAACATAACATCTCACTGTCAATTGATCCGACAAACGCTGGTCAAAAGTCAAAACTAGTTAAGACATAACCTCAACAACGGACGGATATTCGCATATCATAATGGACTCCTCACGTGTATGATTCTTCGGTGAAGGAAGTCGTTGCCATAATTCTTCAGTAACAAACGGCATAAATGGATGGAGCAATCTTAACCCTGTATCCAAACACACCCACAGTGTATCTTGTGCATAACCCTTAGCAGATTTGTCATTATCGCCAAAGAAGTAAGGTTTAATTACTTCAATGAAAATATCACAAAGCTGAGACTGCCACCACGCGTATACAGCACTTGATGCATCTGAAAACTCGTAAGCGTCCATCGACGATATAGTTTTTGATATAGCTTTGTTTAGTACGGAAAGTATCCATTGGCAACTAAATGGCATCTTCTGTGGTTCAATCGTTGCTGGAGGAGTATATTCGTCACCAAGTTTACTCATGGCAAACCGCACAGCATTCCATAATTTATTGCACCATTGTCGGTATCCAACCACACGTAATATGTCGAGATTTATTTTATCCGACTAGAATCATGCAAAGACACAATGTTAGTATCTGTAAGGATGGAATTCGTTATAATATATAAGAATATCCATTTCGGCGGTTTATCTATTAGTTAAATATAAAAATAAAATATAACTTAGATTGTACCTGAGCTGTGTAAGAAACGAGGGCAAAACGAAGGGCATCTGCACCACATTGGTCAATGCCATTAGGAAAATCCTTTTTTTGTCCCTCTTTGGCGACTTTCAACTCAGAGGGATCCAAATTACCCTGCTCGAGTCTCTTGATAAGATCTTCCAATTTTATGCCACATATGACATCCATGGGGTCCACCACATTGCCCAAAGATTTGGACATTTTGCGCCCATGTGCATCACGAATCATGGGATGTAAATAAACCTACACAATAATTCAAATATGCATTCATAAAAAGCTTATCTAATAAAAACTCATGTAGACATAATATATGTCTGTATATAGTATTGAATCATGCCTAAAGAAGATACATGTTAACATTCTACATTTAAACAGAAACGGTATATCTTCAAAATAACTTAAAAACTTAACGAACCTTTTTGAAAGGTACATCACCTCCCAATTTCATGCCAAGCATCACCATACGGGCAACCCAGAAAAACAAAATGTCGTGGCCGGTTTCAAGAACAGAAGTCGGGTAAAATGTCTTCAAATCTTGGGTGTTTTCGGGCCAGCCCAATACAGATAATGGAAAAAGCCCAGAAGAAAACCAATACATTTAAACAGAAACGGTATATCTTCAAAATAACTTAAAAACTTAACGAACCTTTTTGAAAGGTACATCACCTCCCAATTTCATGCCAAGCATCACCATACGGGCAACCCAGAAAAACAAAATGTCGTGGCCGGTTTCAAGAACAGAAGTCGGGTAAAATGTCTTCAAATCTTGGGTGTTTTCGGGCCAGCCCAATACAGA
Organism: Helianthus tuberosus; assembly: GCA_030545235.1. Taxonomy (NCBI): domain Eukaryota; kingdom Viridiplantae; phylum Streptophyta; class Magnoliopsida; order Asterales; family Asteraceae; genus Helianthus; species Helianthus tuberosus. The sequence goes on from CM060363.1 coordinate 136,855,003, forward strand.
TAATGGAAAAAGCCCAGAAGAAAACCAAGTGTCTAGAACATCAGGATCTTGAGCCAACTGAAACTTCTTTCCAGGGAAGATTTTGTTTGCCTCCACTGCAGCATCTTTCTCATTACGTGCCACCACCCAATGGTCTGTGTAAGCCCCAAGTTCTTTTAGTTCATCGTCTTCCAATGTAACGTACCATGCGGGGACACGATGACCCCACCAAAGTTGCCTTGATATGCACCAATCACGAATGTTCTCAAGCCATCTGAGAAAACAAAAATTCAATATTGAATGTGCATTGGATAAGAAAATTAATACAAGTATAACGATAATCAAGATGTGCAAACATGAAGGGTCAGGGGTCAATGTACGATACCAATAAAGTATAAGAAAAAGTGAAAGCTTGAATGAAGCAGGTGAAGTAGATGTGACAAGTTTGACCCTTGCTCAAGACTTGATACATTCAAGATATAGGGGTGTAAACGAGCCAAGCTGCCCGTGAGCTACTCGAGATAGGCTCACAAAAAGCTCAAAAGAATCCAAAGCTCATATGATTGAGCTTCATTTATCGCGAGAGCCTAAACAAGCTTGTTATTTATATAATTTTTATTTTATATTTAGGGTAAATTACATTTTTCGTCCTTTATGTTTGTATCAGTTTGCAATGGATGTCCTTTAACTTCAATAATTACAGTCACAGTCCTTTATTTGGGAAACCCATTACACCGTAGGTCCTTTAGCACAAACCAAGTTAAAATTTTCAGTTAAATATGACATGTGACTTACACATAAGGGTATATTAGTAATTTTACTACCTATATATATATATAAAAGATATTTTTCTTTTTCCATTCATTTCAGGCATCCTAAAATGTTACCCCCTTTCTCTTTCTTCTCTCTCATGGCTCTCTCTTTCTAGAATCTCTCATGGCTTTCTCTTTCTAGAAAACGGTCTGGCCACCACCCTTGGTGGCGGAGCCATGGCGGCAGCGCCGCATGATGGTGGTCCCGGCTAGGGCGGAGCAAGGGTTGCAGGAATGATGGTGACGGGGAGGAGGGGGTGTGCAATGGAGTGGGGTTTGGCTCGGGCAGTGGTGGTATGTGACGGTGGTCGTCGGTCTGACGTCGCCACCAATCACCTGGTGGCGGGGATTCTGTGATGGTGGGGGTTTTGTGGTGGTCGTCGGAGGATAGTTGTAACCGGCTAGAGGTAGAAGAAGAGAGATAGAGAGGGTGAAGGTGGTGATTGAAATCAGTTTGGTGAAGAATCGATGTAACTTGGATCGAGATCTGTAATCTGTGCAAATTTCAGTGAACATTTTGTATAGATAGAAGGTATCTTCTTTGATTGGTAATACTCATTGATTACAGTGTTTGAAAAATCAAAATCTCCACGTGATATTCATTGATTAAAGTGTTTGAAAAATCATAATTGGTTATTCAAGACAACAACTTTACTAAAGAGTGTGTGTTTTAGTGAGAGAAACGATTCTGATTTTGGAGAGAGAGAACTGAAATTGAGGGAAATTGAAAGAAGAAAGTGAAAGAGGATAAGGGTTTGGTCTGGGTTGGGTGTGGCTGTGGAAATGAAAGAAGAAAATAGATATTTTAAATATAGTGGTAGAATTACTAATATACCCTCATGTGCAAGTCATATGTCATATTTAACTGAAAATTTTAACTTGGTTTGTGCTAAAGGACCTACGGTGTAATGGGTTTCCCAAATAAAGGACTGTGACTGTAATTATTGAAGTTAAAGGGCATCCATTGCAAACTGATACAAACATAAAGGACGAAAAGTGTAATTTACCCTTATATTTATATATAAACTACTGTTATACATTAAATTAGGATATGATACGAATAACTAAACAGTGTGTGTGTGATATATTGTGTTATTTATAAAATTTATAAAAAATAATAATTATAACTAATATATAATAAACAAGCCGAGCCCGAGCTTAAAGACCTACTCACGAGCCGAGCTTGAGCTTTGCAAACAAACTTCAAACAAAGCCGATCTCAAGCTCTCATAAGTTATAGGAGCCCAAGCTCGATGGCTCGGCTCATTTACACACTTACAGGACACGTGTTATATTCAACGGATTATTCAGGTAAATTCCAAAATCTAACTCATAGAAAACATACCAAATGGGCCAAACAGTTTGAAAGCCGTCCAAAGTGTAACTTTAATGCATAATACCTCTTAATCAACTTATTCACAAAACTAGATTATTATTATTATTATTATTATTATTATTATTATTATTATTATTATTATTATTATTATTATTATTATTATTATTATTATTATTATTATTATTATTATTATTATTATTATTATTATTATTATTATTATTATTATTATTATTATTATTATTATTATTATTATTATTATTATTATTATTATTATTATTATTATTATTATTATTATTATTATTATTATTATTATTATTATTATTATTATTATTATTATTATTATTATTATTATTATTATTATTATTATTATTATTATTATTATTATTATTATTATTATTATTATTATTATTATTATTATTATTATTATTATTATTATTATTATTATTATTATTATTATTATTATTATTATTATTATTATTATTATTATTATTATTATTATTATTATTATTATTATTATTATTATTATTATTATTATTATTATTATTATTATTATTATTATTATTATTATTATTATTATTATTATTATTATTATTATTATTATTATTATTATTATTATTATTATTATTATTATTATTATTATTATTATTATTATTATTATTATTATTATTATTATTATTATTATTATTATTATTATTATTATTATTATTATTATTATTATTATTATTATTATTATTATTATTATTATTATTATTATTATTATTATTATTATTATTATTATTATTATTATTATTATTATTATTATTATTATTATTATTATTATTATTATTATTATTATTATTATTATTATTATTATTATTATTATTATTATTATTATTATTATTATTATTATTATTATTATTATTATTATTATTATTATTATTATTATTATTATTATTATTATTATTATTATTATTATTATTATTATTATTATTATTATTATTATTATTATTATTATTATTATTATTATTATTATTATTATTATTATTATTATTATTATTATTATTATTATTATTATTATTATTATTATTATTATTATTATTATTATTATTATTATTATTATGACTATTATAATATAACTTCTGTAATCACATTCAAAGGACTAATTGTGTAATCAAAATTTGAAATAAAACGCAAAGATATTCAGATCTTGACGCGTACAAAAGTATCCCGTTTTAACCTGACCCTTATATGCCAACATTAGTTTGCAGGTACTAGGAAACAATCAAGAAGGTTCATTTACATTGATTGCTAATTAAAAAAGTTGAAAAAAACATCTCAAATGTTACCTTCTCCATTCAGCAGCATATTGTTTTGGCATTATCTCGATTTTCTTATTTGTGTCATCTATGACAGCATCAAGAGCTTCCTTAGCTATACCATTGCAGTTAACATACCACTGTGGTTTTATCATAGGTTCAACCACATCATTGCTTCTAGAACATACCCCTAGCCTCATTTCATTTTTCTCTTCCCCTTTATACAGTCCCTGTATGCATAGAGAAAATACATGTTGCCAATTACACATTTACAAAGAATATTGATGAAAGTTGTAAGAATACCATAGCCTTCAAAGCCTCGGTTACAGCCACACGAGCTTGAAAACGTGGCATCCCAACAAAATCAGAACCTCCATTACTGTTTATCTTCCCGTCATCAGTGAAAATGTTGATAAATTCCAGTTTATGACGCTTTCCAACCTCAAAATCATTTGGGTCGTGAGCTGGAGTTATCTGCAATGACCACCTTTAAATCATCACAAGAATTCAACACACTAATAACATCTTTATTGGACGTGACAAAATGGTCAAGTCAGACCGGACCGGATGTGTGGAGGGTCAAAACAGGTTCGGTCAAATGAGTAATTTTTGGTATGGTTCAGGTTGGTTGAGATAACCCAGAACATTTTTGTCTAAAAGTACACTTTGAGTGACTTTCAGCCATTTGACACATTTAACCCATCTCTTTTCAAGCGATATGCGAGACCCACTTTAAGCCATTGGATTTTAGGCTGCAAACGAACCAGATCGAACGTTCCGCGAACCGTTCGGCAGGAAGTCCGTTTTTGTTCGTTCATTTACGTTCGTGAGCGTTTGGTAACGTGTTCATTTATAATCATTTGTGTTCATGTTCGATAGTTCATTTGTGTTTTTAGTTTTTTATATTTTATTTAAATACTTCAAAATTCGGACAAATAAAATATTTAATAAGTATCAGTGTATTATAAGTATATATATTTTGTTCATGAACGCTTGTTTGTTTGTTTGTGTTCATGAACGTTCGTTACCTAAAGTTAGCAAACGAACACGAACATGAACACTTTCATTTCCTTAACAAACGAAAACGAACAAATCAACTAAACATTTCGTTCGGTAAGTGTTCACAAACAATTTGTGAACATATATATTTCCTTAACAAACGAACACAAACAAGGTATTGTTCGTCTTTGTTCGGTTCGTTTGCAGCCCTACCCATTCAGATAAAAATGAGTCAAATTTCCCAGTTCTAATATTTATAAAAATATTTTACCTTCACTGCACCAGTTCCGAAATTTGGGTCAACAAGTATAGAATCACAAACTATAGGAAGTCTTCGTCCATTAAATGGATGGCTAGCAAACTTTCCGTGAAGATGTTTGTATCTCGGGTCATCAGGATGAACAGCAATAGCAGTATCTCCAAGCATTGTTTCAACTCTAGTAGTAGCCACAATAATTTCTCCGAGATTCTCCTCTAAAGGGTATGCAAATGATGTTAAAACGCCAAACTCCACCATGTTTTTATACCCAGGAACCTTTAGAGGTGTCTTCTCTTTAATATCAATATAATCAACCTACAAACACAGCAGTACAACGTAAAATAAAATAAGTTGTTGCTACTAAGTGTGATTGTGTGAAAAAAGAAAAACTAACTATGTACCTCGATATCAGATATCGCTGTTCGCAGCACACAATCCCAGTTGACTAACCGTAAATCTCTAAAGTGAAGGCAAAAGATAAACCAATTTTGGTCAAATGTTAACTTACGAGAAACTAAACCTCATTGACACCAATAATAATACCTATATATAAGACCCTCCTTATAAAGCCTGACAAAAGCTTCTGTTACAGCATTTGACCGTTTCTCATCCATTGTAAAGCACTGTCATAAAACAAAACAAACCAAAAGGTTCAAAACTCTTAACGATACAAAACTCTTATAGGTTCAAATGTAATATACAAATGAAAAAAAAAAAAACTTTATTGGTTTTTACCTCACGTGACCAATCTAGAGATGCACCCAATCTCCGAAGTTGTTTTAGTATCGTTCCACCATACTCATTTTTCCACTTCCATACCTTTCATCAATACCAAAAAAATGGGAACTTTTTAGAAGTACATTTTAACCATTATAATGTCCCAGCTGATGATCAATGAGTGTTACTTATTAAACAATGACGTAATATAAAGAAGGTCAAACTCACTTCAGATACAAAATTTTCTCGGCCCACATCATGACGTGTCAATTTTCTTTCCCTCATGATTTTTTTCTCCACCACAACCTATCAGTGAGGCAGTGACAGTGTCAGAAGTATATATAAAAAAAATTAGCCACATATCATATAATGGAAGCAGAGATGGCTAGGGCTGCAAATGAACTGAACGTTCAGCGAACAGTTCGTGAACCGTTCGATGGGGAATTCGTTTGTGCTCGTTCGTTTAATAAACGTATGACCATGGACAAGAAATTTCGTTCGTTTAGTTAAATGAAAGAACAGGAACAGAGAATGTGTTCATTCATTTATGCTCATGAACGTTCGGTAACGTGTTCGTTTAATAAATGTACGAACAAGAACAAAAAAATTCGTTCATTTAGTTAAATGAAAGAACATGAACAAAGAACGTGTTCATTCATTTATGTTCATGAACGTTCGGTAACGTGTTCGTTTATGTTTGTTTGTGTTAGATAGTTCATTAGTGTTTTTAGTTTTTATATTTATTAAACGACTCCAAATTCTGACAAATACAATGTTTAACAAGTATCAGTGTATTATATATTTTGTACATAAACGCTTGTTTGTGTTCGTTTGTTTCCGTTTGTATTCAAGAACATTAGTTTGTGTTCATAAACGTTCGTTGCCTAAAATTAATACACGAACACATTCATTTCCTTAACGAATGAACACGAACATAAAATCTCGTTCAGTAAGTCTTGTTCGTGTTCGTTCGTGTTCGTTCGGTTCGTTTTCAGCCCTAGAGGTGACCGTTTGTACCCACTTATTTATGCATGGGTCAATTTAGGCTCTGCAAACGGAGTGAAACGCATAAACTCGTACCAATTAACTTAAGAAAAAACAGTGTTAAATGTAAAAAATTTCTAAAAGTGTATATTTTTATTTTTGTGGTCATATTGGAGACAAATAACTTATTATTAAGAAGAAAAACTCAGAATAAAAAGTGTTTCGAGTTAACTTGACCTTTTAACCAACCCACCGTTTTGCCAACTCTAGTATTTATATCTTAAGAGATCAACTGAACCTGAGTTGCTATTCCTGCATGGTCCATCCCAGGCACCCACAGTGTATTGTATCCTGACATTCTCCTCCAACGAATAATTGTATCCTAAATAAATGAATTTCAGCAACGAACCTATAAATGAAAGAATTTAAAACCACAACTTTTATACAGAAAGACGAGTGTTAAACCTGGATGGCAGCAGTTAGGGCATGACCGATATGTAAAGCTCCAGTCACGTTAGGAGGTGGAAGAACCTGTATTTACATACAAACAAAACCATTATACCCAAATTACAATAACCAACCGTTTTTATAAATTATAAATTTATATATGAATCAGAATAGAAAATATCAGATGTAAAGTGGCAAAGCCCTCACAATTGTGAATGAAGGTTTGGCGCTATTAGAATCTGCCTGAAAGAAAGCAGAGTTTTCCCACCATGCATACCATCTACAAAAAAATAACTTTATATAAACAACACAACTTACGGAAAAAAAAAACTTGAAGCCGATGGATGCTGTAAAATAGAAAAACTCAAAGCGAAACGTACGATTTCTCCACTGCCTCAGGAGAGAACTGTTTTGCCATTTGTTTAGAAAGCTTTTTCTTATCGCCAAGTGGTGTTTCCGGGTCGATAAAATCTTCAGGATTTTCATCTCCTGCATCAGCGCGTGCAAGCTTCTTCTTACTGGCTTTCGAGGAAGCAGAGCCTTGTTGAGCCTTGAGTGCAAATCAATTAACATCAAAATCAAATTAACTTCATAAACATAAAAAAAACTCACTAAAATATGATATTATTTACAAGGAAAATTAAATTTCAGTAATCCAAATACCCATTGACCGATAATAATCCATACCGGCAATGTCACCAATAACCCACCTAACTTTAACTTCCGTTACCAAGGACAATCTCATAACAAAGAAGTAACTTTGTGTGCCCCTAACTTTAATCCATATTGTTTCAAAACAGTTTACAACATTCTAATTGGGGTAAAAATCAAGAGAAAGGCCATGTTACTTTTCCGTTAAACCAGCATTTCCATTGGCAACCAGTGGCGGATTCAGAAAATTTTTTAGTGGGTTCGTTTTGATATATTCTCACTAATTTTTTCCAAATCATACAAGGTTTTCATATGAACCCACAAAATAGAGCTGGATCCGCCACTGTTGGCAACTAACGTAAAAGTTTGGATTGCCATTGCACACATTAGCAGTATGAATTATTATTGGTCAATAAGTCGTAGTTTAAAATCCAAATCGCCTAGCTATAAAAATACCTTCAGCTTAGCTGCTTCGGCAGCTTTTTGTGCAGCCTTTTGTTTCTTCAACTCTTTCTCTTTCGCCTGCTCATCAAATAGAACAAATAAAGCCTCAAGTACACAATAACATATAATATGCTACTAAATAAATTGAAAATCAAATAACTACAACAATTGACCTTCTCTTCTTTCTTCTTCTTCCTCTCAAGCTCCTCCTCTGTAAGTAGAATCTCCGGATTTACGCTTGCCATAATGTTACCTCCTACTTCTGATATTCAAATTTTAACTTGCGTAAAACCTAATTAACATACACTTCAACATCAAAACCTATACTAAATCCTACAATAGACCACCCAATCTACAACAAATTACGCATAATTCAAGCAGAAAATGAAAGGAATCAGCAAGCAACGGTGATTATTGTAAAACACGAATGAACTACAAAAATTGACCAACTGAATACAGATAATGTTTAGCTAATTAACATCAAATCCGAATTGAATTTATACGCACGTACAAAATCTATACTAACATGTTGTATATCCTACAAAAGAAGATTCAATCCACAACAAATTACGCATAAATTGAGTATAGAATGAAGCAAATCAGTTAAAAACGGTGATTGTTGTACAGATAGGCATGAATTACATGAATTGACTAACTATAAACAGATAATGTTTACCAAATGGAGATGGAGTCGCCGGAAGCTGTGAAGAAGATGAACGGGGACTGTGGAGTATTTCGGTATTGCGGCTAGGGTTAGGAGGAGAGGTAAAGAAACATAGAAGAAAAGTTTCAACTCAAATTGTTTGCTTACCACAATATTTTTAACTTTTACTATAACTAGTCGGGTTTCTCACGCTACTCAGCGGGAACTTGATTCGTATAAGTTCGCATTAGTATGGTACTGACGTTCGATATAACAATCAAAAGAGGGGGAAAGGTCTTGCTATGTTCAAAAGGATATTGGTATATACTAGTGATGTTGGGTCGGAATCGCTTCAGTTTGTTTCGTCACGATACATGTATGGTATTGGCACTTGTGTTGTTTACGATACTAAGAAACATTTTATTTTGAATACAACTTCGTTTTAATAAAATTTATACCTGAATGGCGAGGGAAAATTTTTAAACACAATTGCACATTTTAAAAAAGTTAATGAAGGCAACTTATTAAAGTAAAAACAAAGGGAGTTAAAAACGCATTTTATTTATGGTGTAAATGATGAAACTAGAAGTTAAAAAGGAAACTTCTACCGTTCGTACCGACCAGAAATATAATTTTTATTAAGTTAAAAAGTTCTAGATATTCATCTTTCTGTTGACTAAACAACTGATAAATATGTGTAGATATACATATCTCATATTGTTTACGATACCAATAAACATTTTATTTTGAATACAACTTCGTTTTCAATATAATGTATATCAGAGTGGCGAGGGAATACATTTAAACAAAACTGTGTACTTTAAAAAAGTTACTATACGCTAGTTATTAGAGTAAAAACGAACTAAATACAAAATAAATTAATTAAAGACGTATAATATTTATAATGTAAACAGTGAAACTGAAAGTAAAAAAAAACTCTCTACGATTCGTATTAACCCTGCCTAAGAATTATGAGAGTCATTGGAATGCAAATACAAGACTAAGGACTCGGGTACTAAGAAGTTTGTTGTAGCAAGGCTTTTGGACTATAAAATGATTGATTCAAAAACTATGATGAGTCAAGTTCAAGAAGTGCAGATTATTCTTAAATGACATTTTGTCTGAAGGAATGAATCTTAGTGAAACATTCCAAATGGCAGCAATTGTTGAAAAGTTGCCTCCTAGTTGGGTGGACTTCAAGAATTACCTTAAGCAAAAGCGAAAGGAAATGACCATTGAAGACCTTGTGGTTCGTCTTCATATTGAGGAAGACATCAGGCTCTCACACAAAGGAAGTCAAGTTGAAGTTTCTACAAAAGCGAACCTTGTAGAACATGGTCAATCCTCAAGGGGTTATAGAGGTAAGAAAGGCCACAAGTTTAATGGCAAGGGGAAAAACAAAGGTGTTGACCTTGGGCCAAAGAAAGGTGGTGTGAAGAAGTAGGTTGGTCCCTTTAAGGAGAAGTGTTACAACTGTGGACAAGCTGGTCACCGTGCTGACCAATGCAAAGAGCCTAAATGTGATAAGGCTCTTATGGTTGATGATGGTATGTGATGTATTGCAAAACACATCCAGTTTTCGTGTATAGTTTGTACAGTTTTCGAGTCCAATTGCGTCGTTTTTAATTAGATTTTGTAGATTACTGAGTAAATTATGTTTTGTAGGGTTTCGGAGGAGAAAGGAGTGAAAAACGAGCTAATATGGATAAAACCGAGCCTCCGAGCGCTTCACGGGTGATCAGGTAGATCACGAGAATGAAAATCAAGAAAACAACCCCTATCGCGCGACAGGGAAAGAGAAGCCCTCTCGCGTGACGTAAGAGGGGATGTTGACTCGTTTTGACCTTAGCAGTCTTGCGCAACGCGAGAAAGAAACCAAATACCCCTCGAGCGACGCGAAGGGTGTAAAATCATATAAAGATGTGTTTTGTGATCAGGATTGAAATATATAACAAAATCTTATTCACAATTATCACAATCATTATCTTGGACGAATTTGGACAAACCATAGGGCAATTTTCCGAGCAAAAGATCAAGAAAGTTGTTGATTTTAACATTCGGGAACAACAAGGTTGAAGATTTAAGGCACAGGGGTTGAAGATTATCGGGTTTTGACTTCCGGTTTCTTTGCTTCTTTGTTTTTATTGTTCAAACCATGACTTTTGCACATGAATTGTATCTTGTTCTTGTTTTGATAATAATTCTTGGCTAAAAACCTTAGACGTTACCTAGCTTAAAGATGAATACATGTTAAAGTTTGGATTTTTATCGGTTTTGATTCATGTTTGTGGTTAATTAGTAAAGTAACGACTTAGTCTCTTTAATTTGGTGTATACGCATATCTATTCTTGCTTGATTACATGATTATAACTTCACATGCTTCCTTGTTGAATGTCTTTCATTGATATGTTCATGTTAGATCAAATATTGTGTGTATTTAGTTAGTTTATGGTTTGCTAGACGTAGTATCCATAGAAGTTATTTCCGTGAATCAAGTGGGTCTAGGTGTTCAACTGATCTTAATATTTGTGAGGTACGAGATTGTCGGTATGTCTAGGTTGTTGATTTGCTAGGTTTAGGTACTTTCTGAGAAGATTGTCTTAGTTTACCATCCAATACTTGCTTATCGAGTCGAATCAGGTTTCCATAGTTACCCTTGACTTTCGCAATGTGAAGTAGATTGTCGATTAAGGTACTTTATATGCGCCAAATGCAACATATAAATTATATCAAATAAGGTATATAATCAACCCTTTCTTGTACTAATATTGGAAAAAAAAAGTGTGTTTCTTTATATACTTTTGATTTTCATGATTAAAAGAGCTTAAATGTACAAAAGGAACAAATTAACGGCGAACACCAACATAAATACAAAAGAAGAGAAGTTGACACATCATACAGACCCTCTGAGCTTCACCCCAAGACCAAAACAACAAATCAGAAGACAAGCACTGGGTCGTGCCACCAAGGCATGGGGTCGTGCCCCACTCCAGAGTTCATAAAGGAAAGACAAACATAAACAGACAAGAGACACAGGAGCGTGTCCCATGGACACGGGCCGTGGTCAACTCCCAGATATGCAAAATCTCCTATAGTACAGTATGTACAAGACCACGGGTCCGTGCTTCTGACACACGGGGCCGTGTGTGCATACGGATTGACACAGCTCATTATATGAAGAAAGTGAAGAAGAAGACATGAGGTCATGCCCTTCAGGAACGGGGTCGTGTGAAAGGCCTGTTTCCAGCTATAAATAGGGGTGTTTGGTTCAATTGCAATCCATCCCTTGGCAGCCCTATCTCTCATTTCACCACCACTCCAACACTATTATCCACCACAATCGTTAGAGTTTAGAGTGAGTAGTAGTCTCGGGATCCAATATTGATAGTAAGAGTTCTTGTCAAACAATGGCCATGCTTGGCTAATCTCATACATCACTTGGTGAAGACAAATCTTTTATGTATTACTTTTAATTTCCAAGCTTTGGTTAACTTGTTAATAGGGTATGTATTAATGACTTTAATATCTAGTTTTTTATATTGAAAGTGAACTTTATTCTATCATCTCTTCATGTTTTGTTGATTCACTCATTTGTGTCTTTACGGTCTATATAAAGCACGTATACTCCTTGAAGGGGGTTAGAAGGATGGTTTAGGTAAAATTCTTGCCTCGTTCAGTGTATAGATCATGTGAGGACTTGATTCAAGCTTATTATGACTTCTCTTGAGGCAGATAGCATCAAATCGGGAGAAGTAAGAATGACTTGAATCCCTTATAAATAAATTATTATTAAAACTTTAAACCGGCCTTGCGGGACTGTATTCATACTGACTCAAACCAATATGGCTAAAGGTAGTGTTGCCTCCAAAAGAGGGGCATACCACATTTTGCATTAATAACTTACTTAATTATCTTTCAATCTTCCGACCTTGCGGGGCTGTGTTCCTGCTGACTCAGACCAATATGGTCGAGGGTAGACTTGCCTCCAAAAGAGGGACATGCCACTATAACTAAGATAATCTCTTAAAAAAACCCAAAGTGTGGAAATCATCAAAGGATACGTAAAAGACGAGTCGGAACCAAGTGATTCTATCTTGTCTATTGTTTCTTTTTATTATTTTAATTTCTTTCTTTATTTCTATTTATTAAACTTCTTTTCCCAAAAAAATTGGTTAGATTAGACATTGACAGTATTCTTGTATTAAAAGCTCTTGTGTCCTCGGACGTCCTCGGTATCTTACCATCACTATACTACGCAAACAATGGGTGCACTTGCCCTAGCGTGTTGTAGAGAGTGATTGTGTTATATCGTGTTTTATAAAATAAAGCGTGATAAACGAGCAAAAGTGCTTAAAATATACTAAAAATTATACCCACGCTCACACACGTCAGTACTTTATTAGCATAGTTGGAAAGCTCGTGAGGGAATCCACTAAAACCGGTAATTTAAAAGCTTATTAGGTTTCCATAGGTATCTTCTCGAGAAGGGTCGAGGGTCCTTTTGGTTATCTGGTAAGTTTAGTATTTTAAGATCCATGATCCACAACAGTTTTGTCACCGATAGAAAGCCAGCCAAATATGTGTAGGATTCTGACCCGGGTAGTGTCTTTATCGTCGCCTGAATTAATCCAAGATCCAAGTTTGCGACTTAGTCCAGGTTTAGTTACTTTTTAATTAATTGAAATTATGTTATTAGAAAACCTCCCTCAAAATGTAAAATAATTAAATCAGTCATGTAGATAAATCAACTGAAATATGAGTCTAGTTAACGTAATTAACAGAGTCTCATGGGTTCGATATCCGGACTCCATAGCTATTAGAGAGTCGATCGGTACACTTTTCGGTTAGTAGTTTAGTTTTAGAGAGTCTAGAGTTTAACTTAGTGTCTAGTTTAGGGTCAGTTTAGTTATTACTTGTTAAACTACTTTTAGCACATTAGTAGCCCTTAGTGGCCATGATTTCAGACCTCATTGCCATCATGGATGAATTAAATTTGATGGCTAATGAGCCAAAAGGGTAATGGGTTGATACTTGGGCAACCCGCCATGTGTTCCCCAAACAAGACCCTCTTTAATACATTTAAAGAGGTGGTGGGAAAAGAGAAGTTGTACATGGGGAATGCTGCTACAGCCACTGCTACATCTAATATCAAGGGAGAAGGTGGGGTGATACTAAAGTGGACTTCTGGGAAAGAGGTCACTTTAAAGAATGTGTTTTATGTTCTGGAGTCTGGACTTGCGCAAGAGTCTTGTGTCGGGTTGGATGTTGTCACGACCCTCGACCCGTACCCCTGTCCGGGCGCCGCGACGCAGATAACAGTGGTACCGGTGGTTTATTAATTGGCAGCGGAAATCTCATCAGGATCGGGTGTCAGGAAAAAAATTATCAGAGTTTCAAAACACTGAATTATTTTATTTCATAACCGTGGGGTAAACCCCATATTTTACAAAAAAGAAAAAGGAATTTCACTGGGGAAATCCTTTAGTTACAGAAAAACACGTTTTATTCCAATTTACTGAGCCACTTTTAAGCTGTAGTGCTTCACGGCACTTCCCCTTTCTTCACAGTAAATCATCTGAAACGTGTTTTAAAATCATTTGATCAGCGAAAAATACTAGTGAGTACATTCTATTTATACAAAAGACACATTGTTATAAATTACAGCATTAAGAGGTTTTACATTTGTTTATATCTTATAATTATCTGACCAAGTTGTCACTCGGCAAGACCTGTGACTGTGGTCATATACCTATTGGGTCCGTTCACCCAAAAGTGACACTTGACAAGTAGTGTATACAAAACCCCACGTACTGGCAGTAATTTAAGATTATAAAGACTTAATCACTGTAAGTATAACTGGAAAACATTTAGGGTATTGCAAAGCAATTTGATAAAAAGAGAATGACTCACATTGCAGGTTTAGACTGACAGAGCCTGCCTACTGGTTAAGCTGATAAACCTAATTAAATATACAATGCAAGCGAATTAGTATATTAACTTAATACAACATTTACGATAATCACGAGATCGAAACCCTATAACGAATGACAAAGTATAGCCGGATATCGGTAGCACTTAAACATCCGTCGGATCGGTTTTAATCGATTGGATATAGTACCGTAGTAGTGATCGCAGTTATTACCCTGATATCGCAGCAGAGTTTCGAGACTTGGTTGGTAATTTCGAAAGAAACAGAGATTTGATCAACGTAACGAATGAGATTTTTTGTCGTAACATACAATATGATCAAGTGCCAGGCCGTAGGCTTTATAGCCAATTTTTGTGCCTCTCGCGTGTCGCGCCAACCCCCATTGATCCTGTCGTGTGGCGCGGGGGAGATCAATTTAGGCTAGGGTAGCCTTGTGTCCAATATAGCCTAGAAATGTGTCAATTTCGAATGATACGTATCTAGATCTTCTGTCGCATGTCACGGAACAATTAGGGGATCCCCCCTTAAGTTTTAGGGGGCCCTGTTGGTGGTTTCGTCCGTTTTTCCGTTTCGGGTTGCACCGTACTAGCTGGGGGGTTCCAATTAGGGTTCCTTAGTGTGCATTTTAGGAATGGGTAACTGAAATTTTCAAGGTTTTTACATCCTCCCCATCTTGTTTAAAATCTCGTCCTCGAGATTTACTAGAACAAGTAAAAATACTTTCGTTTCATTTCTGATTATAGTTCCCATGTGTATTCTGGTCCTCTTTTCGAATCCCATTTTACTTTGACCAGGATTAACCTCTTATGTTTAAGATTATTAATCTTTCTATCTTCTATTTGCAGAGGTTTTTCAACAAATTTTAATTTTTCATTTACCTCTATGTCCTGAAGAGGTACTACTAGTGATTCATCAGCTAAACACTTCTTAAGATTACATACATGAAATACATCATGCACACCGGCTAATTCTTCTGGTAGTTGTAACTGATAGGCGACTGGTCATATCCGTTGGATAACTTTAAATGGTCCGACATATCTTGGGCTTAACTTTCCTTTCTTACCGAATCGGACTACTTCTTTCCAAGGAGAAACTTTCAATAGCACTTTGTCTCCAACTTGAAATTCTAACGGCTTTCGTCGATGATCGGCATAACTCTTTTGACGATCTCGTGTCGTTTTCAATCTTTCCTTGATTTGAGTTACTTTGTCAGTGGTTTCTTGTACAATCTCGGGACCTGATAATTGGCTTTCTCCTATTTCTGCCCAACATACTAGAGTTCGGCACTTTCGTTCATAGAGTGCTTCGAATGGGGCAGCGTTAATACTTGTGTGATAATTGTTGTTATAGGAGAATTCTACTAATGGTAAATGGTCGTCCCAATTTCCACCAAAATCTATAACACATGCCCTCAGCATGTCTTCTAAGGTTTGGATCATCATTTCACTTTGTCCATCTGTCTGGGGGTGATATGCTGTACTTAGGTTTAATCGTGTTCCCATAGCTTTTTGGAAGTTTTTCAAAAAATGTGAAGTGAAACGACTATCTCTATCAGATACAATGGAGAGTGGAACTCCATGTAATGATACTATCTCATTCACATATAACTTAGCTAGTCTTTCCATGTTAAAGGTTTCCTTCATGGGTAGGAAATGAGCTGATTTGGTTAATCGATCCACAAGCACCCAGATTGCATTGTTACCTTTCTTGGTTTTGGGTAATTTGGTAACAAAACCCGTTGTTATTAATTCTCATTTCCATACGGGCATTTCTAACTGTTGAAGTAATCCTGAAGGTTTCTGATGTTCTGCTTTAACTTGTGAACAAGTTAAACACTTAGAAACGTAACTAGCTATGTCCCTTTTCATTTCAATCCACCAAAAATTATTCCTCAAATCTTGGTACATCTTGTTATTACTAGGATGCATCGTATACCTAGATTTATGGGCTTCCTCTAATATTCTATCTCGTAGATTTCCTTGTATAGGTACCCAAATTCTTTTCTTATGGAATCTTCAAATTCCATCAGTTACTTGTTCTAATTCCTTTATTACCCCTTTCATTCCTTCAGCATCATCCTTGATTGCTGTTTCTTGGGAATTTTTAAGTTGTTCCATTAAATCTATTTGCAGATTCACGTACTCTTCTTTGTTTCTCATAATACTTACGACTTAAGGCATCGGCTACTACATTTGCTTTTCCCTCGTGATATTGAATATCACATTCGTAATCACTTAGGATTTTCATCCATCTCCGTTGCCTCATGTTTAATTCTTTTTGCCCAAAAATATATCTTAAACTCTTATGATCTATAAAGATGGTAAACTTACTACCATATAGATAATGTCTCCAAATCTTAAGGGCAAAGATTATTACTCCTAATTCTAAATCATGAGTTGTGTAATTTTCCTCATGCTTCTTCAATTGCCTCGACGTGTAAGCGATCACTTTCTCACGTTGCATCAACACGCATCCTAATCCTAATTTAGAAGCGTCGCAATATACTACAAAATCTTCAGTTCCTTCTGGCAATGCAAGGATTGGTGCATTTGTTAATCTTTTCTTCAAGATAGTGAAGGCTTCTTCTTGCTTAGGTCCCCATTCAAACTTAACTGATTTACACGTTAACTTAGTTAACGGAACGACTATCTTAGAGAAGTCTTGGATAAAATGTCGATAGTATCCAGCTAATCCTAGAAAAGTTCTGACTTCTGTAGCTGATTTCAGAACTTTCCAATTTGTGATAGCTTCTGTCTTTAAAGGATCTACAAGAATTCCTTCATGATTGACCATGTGTCCTAGGAATTGCACTTCTTGTAACCAAAATTCACACTTAGAAAATTTAGCATAAAGCTTTTCTTTTCTTAACAGAGTTAAGAGTGCATGCAAGTGTTCACAGTGCTCATCCTTGCTTTTGGAATAAATAAGTATATCGTCAATAAAGACAATTACAAATTTATCCAAATATGGTTTACATATTCTTTTCATCATGTCCATAAATGCTTCAGGAGCATTTGTTAACCCGAAGGGCATGGCTGTAAACTCGTAATGGTCATACCTAGTTCTGAAAGCAGTTTTAGGAATGTCCTCTTCCTGTACTTTCAGTTGATGATATCCGGAGCGTAAATCTATCTTAGAGAAATATATAGCTCCTTGAAGTTGATAAAAAAGATCACCAATTCTAGGTAATGGGTATCGATTCTTAATAGTAACCTTATTTAATTCTCTATAAGCGATACACATTCGCATTGATCTATCCTTCTTCTTCACAAACAACATAGGTGCTCCCTAAGGGGAAGAACTTGGTTGCATGAATCCCTTCTCTAGCAATTCATCTAATTGTTTCTTTAACTCTAGCATCTCCGTTGGTGCTAAACGGTAAGGTGCTTTAGCAATTGGAGCGGTTCTAGGTATCAGATGAATTCTAAATTCTACTTCTCTATCTAGTGGTAATCCAGGTAGATCTTCTGGGAACACATCGGGGTATTCCGATACTACCAGAATTTTCTTAAGTTCCTTGCCCTTAGTGTTAATGATTACTTAGATCATATACACTATGCCTTGCTTTCGTACATGTAACACCTCGAAAATTCATGTCCAATAATGTATCGACACGTGTCATGAGCTTTAAACGTGTAAAAGATTACTTTAGAGGGACTAAAGTTGACAAACAAGGAAAGTATGTGAATAAAAGGGTTCAAAGTGTTAACGATGGATAAATATATTTTTTGACAACCCTACACGATGTTTATACCCTTAAACGAATGAATCATGGATCATACGAAGCTAATTGTGGAAGAAAGTGCGAGATTACAAACTACAGGGGTTAAATGTGTCAACATGTTTAAAGTATACCTCCGAGTGACCTTTTAGCAAACCCGAAGCTTTGTAACGATTAATTATGCTCACTAGAATAAATGATAAAAATTTCACAAGGTTTCGATAAAGTATGAGAAAGTTATGACAATATTCGTATACGAGGGGTTAAAAGCATCAACGTTGAAATTTAAGGCTTTACGGGTGATCACAAAGTTAACCGAGGACTTAACGATGTTTGGTAATGTCTTGGAGCCCTTAAAAGTCAAGTTGGAGGGTTGAAAATGCAAGAAATGAAGTTAAAACCACGTTTAAAAGGACCAGGGACCAAATATGCAAAGTTTGGAAACTTGTAACCTGAGTCTGGGCTTCACACGGGCCGCGTAAGGCTTGCCCATGACCTTACGCGGGCCGCCTGGGACTGCCAGCATCAGAAAATGTGGACAGTTGCCTGTTAAAGCTGTGTAACCGACTTATGGAGCTTGTTTTTTATACCAGGGGCTTGTTTAATGGTTTAGAAGGGCCTAGGGACACTTGGGATGATCAGGAATCATCCCATAGACTTATTTGTCATGATCTAGTTGCATCAAACCCACTATATAAGAAGCTCATTGTTGCAAACATTTGATCATTCACTTGAAAACTTCACAACTCATTTTCTGGAGGTTCCTGGAGCTCAAGACCCCTTCCTAGTGAACATTAGTCATGTATAGGACCTTGGTAAGTGTCATTAACCTTTCTTAATTCAGTTTTGCCTAGTTTATTAGCCTAAAGTCAAACCGTCGTAATTAAGGGTTGACTTCGTGATTATTCACAATTTGTCCAGTCAAATTTCAAATTGAAAGTACCTATGAGTTGGTAATTATGTGGGCAATAAACCCTTAAAAGGGCACCCTCTGATTCCCACTCTAACTAGGTCAATTGTCGGGTCAAAGCTAATTATAAAAAGTCAACACGAAGCTTATTTTGTCATAAATGCATAATTAACAATGTTGAAGCCATACAACCTATTTTATCACTAATATAACTTGGTAATTAATGTAAAAACATGTCTAAACATGTTCAACCCGACAATTTTCAATTTAAGCTCGGTTCGGAGCCGAAAGTCGCAAAAGTAGACTTTTGCTTTGACTTCCAATTCTGACCCATTAGAGCATAGTTTAGAAATGCCTTAGAGCTTTACTAGGACCAGGTTTCATGTTAGTATAACCCCCTGTGATTATACAACTTGGTTCATTAGTTATCCGATTCATATGCGTGTTTCCGTTAAATGCTTAAATGTTGACTATTATGCCTATATGACCTTAAAACGTGATTTTTGAAAATGTAAAAGGATAGAAACCTTTATTACTACTTTATAAACTTATCCCTAAAATTTGACATTAGTTTGAGGTCTAGATTAGGAGTTATGCTCATTAGCGTAATTAGAAAGCTTTTTATTAATTAAACGGCATAATTAGCATATAGCCTATTTAAACCCAAATTTTTATACCAAACTTTTTACCCACTGATATAAAATAATATTTTGGGATTTTTGAAGGTTTTTATTTATTTTTAGGCTGAGCATAACATAGGGTTCTAAGCTTGATTCGGTTATTGTCAGTTTTGCCTTTTTTTGAGTTTTACAAATCCTTTTGATACCAAACCTTTTTCTACTGATCCAGTATGATAAATAGAATATTTTAATCCTTCTGGAATAATAAAAACATCAGCTTTTCTTATAAAACCCAGAAATCGCTTAAACTACCTTTTACGCGTTTTAAACGCATAGTATGTATTAAAACTATTTTAAATATATATGATTTGATACCTACTGATATTTTTAGTAAATTTTTATATTTTAATAGTAGGCAAAAGTTTTAAACTCAAATTTCCAGATTTGACCTTTAAACCTTACGTGAAATTACCAAAATGCCCATTCGGTGCATAGTTTGGTTATAAATGGTAAATTTCATATATATATATATATATATATATATATATATATAATACCCTACTGATATAACTTATTAATTTAAATATTTTTACTGAATACATCAGACCTGAAACTCAAATTCATATTTAAACTCTTTTATAACCTTTAAATGACCAAAATACCCCTACGGGGCATAGTTTGAGTTTAAATTCTTTTTGGGCATAATAGAAGATATCTTACTGATTTCACAACATATTTAAGGCATATTAACTTAGGAAACCTGTATATGACTCTTTTGGTTACCCGTTACGCACTTTTCGCGTTCGGATCGGCTTTTGTAACTAGTCTGCATAAATTAGCCGAAACGGGTCAAACCTTATCATTTTTGTCTCAAAATCCAAAATGTGTTTAGTTTACCCATATTAAAGAAGTATCCAAGCTTGTCGGGTCTAAACCACATTCTAATCCGGTCTTCGCTTAATCATGCGTTTTCGGACCGTATCCTCTTTTAAAACTAACCGGTCTAAGTTTAGGCTAAATTAAAGACCCGTTAGGATTCTTATAGTTTATTAAAAACCTTCATTCCAGATTAGGAGCCCAGTAAAAGCTACGTGCACTTGCTGTTTTTGATTTATACTTTGCTCAGGTAAATACTCTTAACTTATTTTCCCTATACGGGCTTGGGATACGGTATTATAATAATACCGCTTGGTCGGGTATGTAGTCATTTAAATCGAATTGTGATTAATGCATTTACATATCTCGTTTAATCTCTATTATTTGGTGTATGGCCCATGGGGGTTAAATGACCATGTCCCGGATATCCTTGGCATCATTCAAAGAAATGGTTACGACCTAAGCATGGGGTGTAGGCGTACACCTGACAGTTGCATTATGTAAAAATTGGTAATCCACTTAAAGGAATCAACCTTGTGGGCATTATACATGTCACACCCCAACCGATGGCGGAATCATCGGGGCGCGGCACTGAGCGAAACAGATTGTCCAGAAGTTTCCATAACAACTATCATTACCATTCAATTTAAGTTAACATGTCCCATACCATGTCTCAAATAGCAAACAAGTTATTACAGATAGAAACTAAACAAATATTCTGTTCCGACAACTCAGATTTAAACATAACTAGTTTATTCGTTGGTTTCTAGACTCCAGTTCCTAGCTTCAAGTTCATCACAGCTCGAGAAGCATATAAACAACCTAGGCACCTGTCACATACGTTAAAATAAAGTCAATACATATAATGTAAAGGTGCTCCCATACAGGTTTGATAATAGCATATAGAGTTCGAATTCGTTTACGCATAACCAGCACGTACACATAGTGAAATGAAGCACGTTAGTTATCGACATAGATCCATCGATACCAATGACTGCGGGTTGACTGCCCGAGGCAGATCGCAATACATGATTACCACCGTAATCCATGCAAGTAAAAGATCCTTAACAACCCCCGTGTGAACGGGTGCTGAGTCCAAACTATAGTACTATCGTTGCTAAGGCAGGTAGACAGCATTCCATGTGTAAACATAACAAACAAGCATTCATAAGCCACGTATAACATGCGTAAATGGTTTAGCGTTAAAATAGCTTGAGTAGTGTGATAGTTGTAGTTTGAATATTCGTAACGTATGTAACACCCAAAAGTGCTAAAGCAAAAAGGGTTCGAGTATACTCATAGCGATTATGGATTGAAAGGAGCGCTTTACAGCGAGTACGGTTAGCCTGAATAGATTCGATAACGTAACGATAAGTGACGCGTAAAACAGTACAAAGTGAGAGTGGGTAGGATAACTGATCGTGCGGATCAGCTATCCGTGAGAGGAAGTCATCCGTGCGGGTGAACTATCCGTGCGGATGGTAATCCGTGCGGATGGTGACCCATCCGGATAAGCTATCCGTGCGCGTGGGCTGTCCGTGCGTACGGTAATCCGTCCGGACTAGTCATGTGTGCGGATTGCTTATCCGTACGGATAAGTTGTTCGTGCGGATAAACGTTCAAGTGGATTGTTTCTTCCTAAGTTAAGGATGTGTTTGTGTATGATGGCTTGTGTTTTGGAGTTTTCGTTGTAGCATTTAGAGAACATTTAAGTGTCTCTACCTTTCAAGCCAGTCGCGCGGACAACAATCCGTACGGATGGTAGTCCGTGCGGACAATGGTAATCCGTGCGGACAGTCTGTGCGCGCGGGCAGAGATAATCCGTCCGGATAGCCTGTCCGTGCGGACGACTTGGCCGTGCGGATGAACACTGTTTGAATTTATTTTAAGGCCTTAGTATCTCATGATCCGAAGAGTAATTCATTCAGAGGTCGTCCGTCCGGATTGCTCATTCGTCGACACTCAAACCTTGTTTGGAAAGTGGGTCCCAAGGGTAGCTCGTCCGGGCGACAACCCGTCCGTATAGCCTGTCCGTGCGGACAACTTATCTGATTGTTCCGTTCGTCTACTCTTGGTTTCTGTTGTTGTTTATCGAGACGTTCTGATTACGTGGCAACCACTTGGAATCGTATTCTTACCCGCACGACTAAGCCGGCCAGGAACCACCCTGACTCGACATGTCGGCGACTCAGAACGGTCATTCCGGTTGACCCCGAAATCAGGTGTCTTGCGGTAGAATTCCAGATCTAGGACTAGTGCATCACTATTATCGAGTAGAGACTAGAACCGATCAGATTCGTACCGATCTTAAGGGTAAAAGAAGGAGAGAGCTTAGGTTTATTTCTTTCAACTCTTTTATCCTTAGAAAAGTTTAGATTTAGGTGATGTTGTTGTGAAATCTTGTGGAAATCGTTTAGATCTGAGTTATTCTTGGTGGAATGAAGTCAAGCTTGAAGTTCATTAGGACTTCATGATGACGTCACTCAAGAATACCTCAAATCTTGATGATTTCATGGTTAAAAGTGGAGATTTGAAAGATGGAAAGGTGTAGAATCGTGTAGTGATCAAGAATGTACAAGAATTAGAGCAAGATCTTACCTGGATTGAGAGAAATCTAAGAAAAGGTGAAGAATGCGTGCGGTTCGGACGTCACTTGCCAAAAGTGGAAAGGTTGGAGAGTGACCCGTGTATTTATAGGATGCTAAAAGAGGAAAGGGTGAGCCGTGCGGATGGCACGTAACCCGGATAGGCTATCCGTGCGGATTGGTCATCCGTCCGGATTGGCAATCCGTGCGGATTGACCATCCGTGCGGATGTCGCCTGTCTTGGTGCGTTCGGTGCGACGACGCTTCGGTTTCGATTTGCGAGCGATTCGATAGGGTTTCCTAGTCAAATTACTTTCAGTCCCAACTACTTCTTATACGGTTCGACTCGGAATTCGGGTTCGGGTTCGTTTACATTCGAGTTAGACTTCGAGTTCGATTGAGTTCGCTTGATTATTACAACGTAACATAAAATAAACATGCACAGGTAGCACGTAAGGCACACACACACGTATAAACAACAAGTAAAAATACACAGTTCGAGTTACGGTTCGATGTCGATTTGATTAGCATAGCTTGATTAACTTTATCGCATTGTTACTTCCTATCCTTCACAGTCGTAGGTCGATTGAAATACGGTTAACATGATTTGATTATTGCAATGAACGACAGTTACTCCACATAATATAAATAAAATAAAAACATTTCTATGAGTCAAGTCGCGCGAAATCGGTTGTTGACTTTGACCTTGACTTTGACTTTCACTCGTGAAAACACGGGGTGTTACAGCCTCCCCTTGTTTAGGGAATTTCGTCCCGAAATTAAGCCGAAGGCCGTAACTAACCGTGGATCACATGTGAGAGTTCTTCATTTGGACCACTGAAAATCGTTGAGTTAATCGACCTTTTACGGATAAAAATCGCTGATTTTTGGATATGTTATGCGAAATTTTCTGATCTAAAAGCCTACAAAGTTTCAAATCTTAATTCGAAGCCGTTTGCGAGAAATTTGAATTTTTGTTAGAAAAGTGTTGAATGTTGCTGTTGGTGTTCACCGTACGGATGGCAATCCGTGCGGATAACATATCCGTGTTGACTTGTTGACTAGCCTATTCGCGCGGATAATTGTTGGCTCGTAGACGTGCGGAATCCGTGAACGTGTGTGACTAAACATAATCGTAACGGAGTCAAAATCGGTCCTACAAGTGGTATCTGAGCAGGTGCTCGATTGCGATGATCAAACGCACTCAGATTTGATCAATTTCTTCACTTTTCATATTCATCACGTTTTTCTCTGAAAATCGCCAAATTAAACGACTTTTTACGGATAAAATTGCTAAAACTTGGGCATGTTGTGCGAAAACACTTGATCTATAAGTCTACAAATTTTCTTAATTAAACAACTGTGGATACTTTGCCTTCATGTCGCTTTCGAGTTCCCAAGTGAACTCCGCGCCTCGTTTACCTTCCCATCGGACCTTCACGATAGGAATGCGTGAGCGCCTGAGTTCTTGGGTTTGGCGATCCATGATTTCGACAGGCTTCTCCACGAAGTGTAATGTTTCGTTCACTTGTAGATCATCTAGAGAGACATGTAAATCGTGGTCGGCGATGCACTTTCGGAGGTTTGACACGTGGAAAGTCGGATGGACATTGCTAAGTTCCTCCGGTAATTCGATTCTGTAGGCGACTTTTCCAATCCTTTCCAGAATCTTAAAAGGTCCCACATATCGAGGCGCGAGTTTCCCTTTCTTGCCGAATCGGACTACACCCTTCCAAGGTGATACCTTTAGGAGTACGTAGTCACCAACGCCATATTCACGGGGCTTGCGTTTTTTATCGGCGTAAACTTTCTGTCGATCCCGAGCTTTCGCTAGGTTGTCTCGAATTTGGAAAATTTTGTCTGTCGTTTCTTGTAGCAGCTCCGGACCAGTTAGTTGCGAGTGACCGATCTCGTGCCACACAATAGGCGATCGACATCTTCTTCCGTATAAGGCCTCGAAAGGTGCCATCTGGATGCTAGCCTGGTAGCTGTTGTTATACGAGAATTCGACTAACGGAAGGTGTCTATCCCAATTACCACCGAAGTGTAGAACACACGATCGGAGCATGTCTTCAAGAGTACGAATCGTTCTTTCAGTCTGACCGTCGGTTTGTGGGTGGAACGCAGTACTTAGATTAAGCGTTGTACCGAGTGCCGTTTGAAATGTTTCCCACAGTCGTGAAGTAAACCGAGCATCACGATCAGAGATGATGTCACGAGGCGTCCCATGTCGACAAATGATCTCGTCGGTGTAGATTCGGGCTAATCGTTCCACCTTGTAGTCTTCTCGTATTGGCAGAAAGTGAGCTGATTTAGTCAAACGGTCAATATCAACCCAAATGTTGTCGTGACCTGATGACGTGGTTGGAAGTTTGGTTACGAAATCCATAGCTATACTCTCCCATTTCCACATGGGAATCGGTGGTTGTTCGAGCAAGCCAGAGGGTCTTTGATGTTCAGCCTTGATTCTAGCACAGGTTAGGCATTTTCCGACGTAGAGGGCGATATCCCGTTTCATACCCGGCCACCAGTATCTATAGCGAAGATCATGGTACATTTTGTCAGCACTGGGGTGGATAGAGTATCGGGATTTGTTGGCTTCATCCATGATAATCTGTCGCAGGTTGGTCCGCTTGGGAATCCAAATTCGGTCTAAGAAGTGGAATATCCCATTTGATTTGCTCACAAGTTGGGCTCCATCGTGGTAGATTCTTTCTTTCTTCAAGGTGCGTTCGTTGAAACATGCATGCTGGGCGTCGCGGATGAGAGCTTCGAGGTTGTGCTGGGCTTGAACATTACGAGTGCTAAGCAGATAGCTCCGTCTGCTAAGTGCGTCGACAACAACATTTGCCTTGCCTGGGTGATAACGAATCTCACAGTCGTAATCGTTGAGAAGTTCTACCCATCGGCGTTGACGCATATTTAGTTCCCTCTGATTAAAGATGTGTTGTAGGCTCTTATGATCGGTGAAGATCGTACACCTTGTACCATACAGGTAGTGTCGCCAAATCTTTAATGCAAAAACAACTGCGCCTAGCTCGAGATCGTGGGTTGTATAGTTCTTCTCGTGGATTTTGAGCTGACGAGATGCGTAAGCTATGACCTTGTCTCGTTGCATTAGGACACAACCGAGACCAAGGTTGGAAGCATCACAGTAAACAATGAAATTATCGTTTCCGTCGGGTAGTGTGAGAACAGGAGCATTGCAAAGCATGTGTTTGAGGGTTCAAAAGGCAGACTCTTGTTTGGTTCCCCAGACAAAAGGCTGGTCCTTATGCGTGAGAGTGGTAAGTGGTACAGCAATCTTCGAGAATCCTTCGATAAATCGTCGATAATAGCCCGCTAGCCCGAGAAAGGAGCGGACTTCAGACGGGTTCTTAGGCGTAACCCAGCTCTTAACAACTTCAATCTTCGCAGGATCGACGTGAATACCCTGACTATTTACAATGTGACCCAGAAACTGAACTTCCCCCAACCAAAACTCGCACTTGGAGAATTTGGCGTAGAGTTGGTTTCCCTGGAGTAACTCGAGAACCAAACGTAGATGTTGCGCGTGTTCGGCTCTCGTTTTGGAATAGATCAAGACATCGTCGATGAACACGATGACAAAACGGTCGAGATATGGTTTACACACGCGATTCATCAGATCCATGAAAACTGCTGGTGCGTTTGTTAGGCCAAAAGGCATGACAACGAATTCGTAATGGCCGTAACGAGTACGAAACGCGGTTTTGGGTATATCCTCCTCTTGTATACGCAGCTGATGGTATCCGGAACGTAGATCGATCTTTGAGAAACATGTAGCGCCTTGTAGTTGGTCAAACAAATCGTCAATTCGAGGCAGAGGATAGCGGTTCTTGATAGTCAACTTATTCAATTCCCGGTAGTCGATGCACATCCGGAATGACCCATCCTTCTTTTTGACGAAAAGGACTAGTGCGCCCCAAGGAGAGGTGCTCGGGCGAATAAAGCCTTTCTCAAGTAGTTCCTGGAGTTGGGTTGAGAGTTCGCGCATTTCGGATGGTGCGAGTCGGTAAGGAGCTCTGGCGGTAGGATTAGCTCCAGGAATGAGATCAATGCGAAAATCAATATCGCGTTTTGGAGGTAGTCCGGGAAGATCCTCTGGAAAAACATTAGGAAATTCTCGAACCACGGGTACGTCTTTTACTTCCTTCTTCTCTTTCTTTTCCTTCTCCGCTGCTACGACGTTGGCGAAGAAAGCCCTGTATTCCTTGCGGAGATACTTGCTAGCTTGTAGGCATGACATAAGTTTAAGACCCTTCGAAGTAGTATCACCATAACCGCGCAACGAATCACCGTTTGCGAGCGAAAAACGAATCATCTTATCGAAGCACACAACTTCGGCATGGTTTTCGCGAAGAAAGTCCATGCCTACTATGACGTCAAAGCTTCCGAGTTGCATCGGAATAAGGTCGATTGAGAAGATGTGATTGTTGAGCTCGAGAGTGCAATCACGAATAACAGAGTTTACAGCGACGGTTCTTCCGGTAGCGACTTCAACATCGAATGTAGAGGAGAGTCGGGAACGTTTACAACTAAGGAGTTTCTCAAATTCGAGTGACACAAAGCAATTATCGGCTCCAGTATCAAACAAACATGAAGCATAAATACCATTCACAAGGAACGTACAATTGACCACGTTGTTGTCGGCCTGGGCTTGACGCACATTGAGATTGAAAGTTCTGGCGCGTGCGGCCTGTTGTTGCTGCTGCTGTTGCTGCTGTGGTTGCTGCTGTTGCGGTTCTTGTTTCACTACCCTGTTCGGGCACATGTTGGCGAAGTGATTCGGGTCGCCACACGTGAAGCATGCTCTGGCTTTGACTGCGGGTGCCAGAGGAGCTTGTTGACCCTATGGGGCAGCGAGTAGAGCTTGATTGGTAGGAGCTTGGCGAATACGGCAGTTGGCAGTAAAGTGGCCGTACACATTGCAGTGAGCACAGAAGCGGCATTGAATAGCAGTCGGGTGATGATAGGTGCAAGTAGGGCAGAGTGGGTGTGGCCCAGTGTATGCACGCTTGGCAGGCGGTGCATTGGCCACAGGCGCTGCCACTTGACGTTGTTGAGCAGGTACGGTTTGAACTGGTGCAGCAGTGATCGCACAGTTCTTGTTGGTGGAGTTGCTCTTTCTCTTGTTCTTTCTCTTGTTGCTTGACGAGGTTAGCTCAACAGTTGATGCGGTAGCGGTAGCTTGATGCAGATGCTTGGAGGTTTTATCCCACACCCCAGCCTTAACTCTTTTGTCATTGATCTCAGCGGCTAGCAGATAGGTTTCCTCAATCGTGGTAGTCTTAGCCGCTTGCACGAAATCAGCAACGCAGTCGGGCAAAGCTCGGATGTACTTCTTGATGGTCATCTCAGGAGTCTTGACTTGATCGGGACAGATAATGCTGAGCTGTTTGAAGCGAGCAGTGAGACCAGCATTGTCTCCATCCTTCTGATGTATGTGCCAAAATTCATCTTCCAGCTTTTGACGCTCGTGAGGAGGGCAGAATTCCTCTAGAATGACTTCCTTGAGCTCATCCCACGACAGTCCGTAGGCTGCATCATTCCCTCTCTTGTTCCTCTCGGCCGTCCACCAGTCCAAAGCACGAGACTGAAAGACGCCGCTAGCGTTCAGAGTTCGAAGGTCATCAGGGCAACCACTTTGTCGCAGAGTAACCTCGATAGAGTCAAACCAGTGAAATAGTGCAGTAGGGCCTCCTTCGCCAGTGAATTCTTTTGGCCCACACGACTTGAATTGCTTAAAACTGAAAGGTCTCGCGTTGGCTTTGGGAGCTTCGATTCTCGATTCCTCGGATGATTTGCTAGTATTCTCATACACATCACTCACGGCTTTTGCCACACTCTTTGCGATGATCGAAGCAAGACGTCTGTCCCTCCTTTCCTGACGAGTGAGTGTATGACGAGATCCAGACGACATTGTCTGCAATAGACATCGCCACGGAACTCAACACATGTATTCGAATCTCACCTCACACGTCTATTACTACTAAAGCTCAGTAACACGTACCATGTAAACGCATATAGTCACAAAATCACAGAATTGCACAAAATCACATAAACACGTAGAGCACATAATCACAATATTCCTAAACGTGTAAGCACAATAGCAAAACACACATATACGCTCCTAGTCACTAAGGATATATACGAGCATACAAAGCATTCTGAATGCCCCTATTGTCGATTTGTTAGCGATGTGTAGCGTGTTGTGAGGGTAGCGAAAGCAAAAAGGCATTAGATCGAAACCAGTAGTTTCTCAAAACATTATCAAATAAGCATAAAACACGTAATTCACATAAAAGCGACGAAAACTAGAAACACATAAAATCAAGAATGGATTGTCTATGGCTATTTAGACTTCGACTAACCAAGTGGTTCGACTATTCTCAAGGATCCTGTGTGCACAATTACCTTCAGGACTATGCCTTTGCCTCGATTCTTGGGCATTGGCGCAATTCCCATTGGTTATATTGTGTCTTTAGATCGTTGGAGTCCATCGAAACTCTGGTGGGAGTTTTTGTATAAAAGCAGGACAAGTCGTCAAGGTTAGGGTTTCACCCCTATCTTACAACTTCGTCCTTAGTTTTAATAAAATTGAGGAGATTATTCATCAAAATATGGATTTCACTCCTAATTTGGTATGATTCTCCTTATTTGTAGCTAAAACGCAAGCCGACTAGGCAACTTTAGTCGAGAGTTTGCGGTTTTCACACCTATTCTCGGCCTCATTACCTGTTCATAACTTGAAAATTCGAGTGCAGTGATAGAAAAGAGCGAGTGATATTGGCGAGTTTACGCATACGCGTGAGTTGGTCTGTTGGTTCTTAACTATAGACTAGGTCTCTAAGACTTCGACCCGGACTAGGTCGAGTCTTGCCTAATTCCCTATAGTTATGGCTCTGATACCAATCTGTCACACCCCAACCGATGGCGGAATCATCGGGGCGCGGCACTGAGCGAAACAGATTGTCCAGAAGTTTCCATAACAACTATCATTACCATTCAATTTAAGTTAACATGTCCCATACCATGTCTCAAATAGCAAACAAGTTATTACAGACAGAAACTAAACAAATATTCTGTTCCGATAACTCAGATTTAAACATAACTAGTTTATTCGTTGGTTTCTAGACTCCAGTTCCTAGCTTCAAGTTCATCACAGCCCGAGAAGCATATAAACAACCTAGGCACCTGTCACATACGTTAAAATAAAGTCAATACATATAATGTAAAGGTGCTCCCATACAGGTTTGATAATAGCATATAGAGTTCGAATTCGTTTACGCATAACCAGCACGTACACATAGTGAAATGAAGCACGTTAGTTATCGACATAGATCCATCGATACCAATGACTGCGGGTTGACAGCCCGAGGCAGTTCACAATACATGATTACCACCGTAATCCATGCAAGTAAAAGATCCTTAACAACCCCCGTGTGAACGGGTGCTGAGTCCAAACTATAGTACTATCATTGCTAAGGCAGGTAGACAAAATTCCATGTGTAAACATAACAAACAAGCATTTATAAGCCACGTATAACATGCGTAAATGGTTTAGCGTTAAAATAGCTTGAGTAGTGTGATAGTTGTAGTTTGAATATTCGTAACGTATGTAACACCCAAAAGTGCTAAAGCAAAAAGGGTTCGAGTATACTCACAGCGATTATGGATTGAAGGGAGCGCTTTACAGCGAGTACGGTTAGCCTGAATAGATTCGATAACGTAACGATAAGTGACGCGTAAAACAATACAAAGTGAGAGTGGGTAGGATAACTGATCGTGCGGATCAGCTATCCGTGAGAGGAAGTCATCCGTGCGGGTGAACTATCCGTGCGGATGGTGACCCATCCGGATAAGCTATCCGTGCGCGTGGGCTGTCCGTGCGGGCGGTAATCCGTCCGGACTAGTCATGTGTGCGGATTGCTTATCCGTACGGACAAGTTGTTCGTGCGGATAAACGTTCAAGTGGATTGTTTCTTCCTAAGTTAAGGATGTGTTTGTGTATGATGGCTTGTGTTTTGGAGTTTTCGTTGTAGCATTTAGAGAACATTTAAGTGTCTCTACCTTTCAAGCCAGTCGCGCGAACAACAATCCGTACGGATGGTAGTCCGTGCGGACAATGGTAATCCGTGCCGACAGTCTGTGCGCGCGGGCAGAGACAATCCGTCCGGATAGCCTGTCCGTGCGGACGACTTGGCCGTGCGGATGAACACTGTTTGAATTTATTTTAAGGCCTTAGTATCTCATGATCCGAAGAGTAATTCATTCAGAGGTCGTCCGTCCGGATTGCTCATTCATCGACACTCAAACCTTGTTTGGAAAGTGGGTCCCAAGGGTAGCTCGTCCGGGCGACAACCCGTCCGTATAGCCTGTCCGTGCGGACTGCTTGTCCGTGCGGACAGCTTGTCCGTGCGGACAGCTTGTCCGTGCGGACAGCTTGTCCGTGCGGACAACTTATCTGATTGTTCCGTTCGTCTACTCTTGGTTTCTGTTGTTGTTTATCGAGACGTTCTGATTACGTGGCAACCACTTGGAATCGTATTCTTACCCACACGACTAAGCCGGCCAGGAACCACCCTGACTCGACATGTCGGCGACTCAGAACGGTCATTCCGGTTGACCCCGAAATCAGGTGTCTTGCGGTAGAATTCCAGATCTAGGACTAGTGCATCACTATTATCGAGTAGAGACTAGAACCGATCAGATTCGTACCGATCTTAAGGGTAAAAGAAGGAGAGAGCTTAGGTTTATTTCTTTCAACTCTTTTATCCTTAGAAAACTTTAGATTTAGGTGATGTTGTTGTGAAATCTTGTGGAAATCGTTTAGATCTGAGTTATTCTTGGTGGAATGAAGTCAAGCTTGAAGTTCATAAGGACTTCATGATGACGTCACTCAAGAATACCTCAAATCTTGATGATTTCATGGTTAAAAGTGGAGATTTGAAAGATGGAAAGGTGTAGTGATCAAGAATGTACAATAATTAGAGCAAGATCTTACCTGGATTGAGAGAAATCTAAGAAAAGGTGAAGAATGCGTGCGGTTCGGACGTCACTTGCCAAAAGTGGAAAGGTTGGAGAGTGACCCGTGTATTTATAGGATGCTAAAAGAGGAAAGGGTGAGCCGTGCGGATGGCACGTAACCCGGATAGGCTATCCGTGCGGATTGGTCATCCGTCCGGATTGGCAATCCGTGCGGATTGACCATCCGTGCGGATTGACCATCCGTGCGGATGTCGCCTGTCTTGGTGCGTTCGGTGCGACGACGCTTCGGTTTCGATTTGCGAGCGATTCGATAGGGTTTCCTAGTCAAATTACTTTCAGTCCCAACTACTTCTTATACGGTTCGACTCGGAATTCGGGTTCGGGTTCGTTTACATTCGAGTAAGACTTTGAGTTCGATTGAGTTCGCTTGATTATCACAACGTAACATAAAATAAACATGCACAGGTAACACGTAAGGCACACACACACACGTATAAACAACAAGTAAAAATACACAGTTCGAGTTACGGTTCGATGTCGATTTGATTAGCATAGCTTGATTAACTTTATCGCATTGTTACTTCCTATCCTTCACAGTCGTAGGTCGATTGAAATACGGTTAACATGATTCGATTATTGCAATGAACGACACTTACTCCACATAATATAAATAAAATAAAAACATTTCTACGAGTCAAGTCGCGCGAAATCGGTTGTTGACTTTGACCTTGACTTTGACTTTCACTCGTGAAAACACGGGGTGTTACAATACATGTGGCGTGTCAGTTAATCTTGACCGGCTCTACCAACCGGCCCTGACGGACGACAAAAGTAAAACTGTATACAAGATTATTTTTAATAATTGTCCCAAGTTATAAAAGAATTTTTGTGCCATGTGCATTCAAATCAATTTTTCTAAAACATTTTCAAAATGAGTCAGTTATTAGTATTTACCAGTGTAAACTGATGTATTTTCCAAAAAGGCTAAGTGCAGGTACTAGACGAAATAGGCTGGCTACTCCTGGCATCATTACTCAAGTCTCGCAAGCTTTAGATGCCTTTAAAGTCTGTTGAACAAAGTTTCCTGTTTATTTGATCCGCCTGTGGATTTGTTTCAACTATTTTGTGATACTTAATATTACAATTTATTCCGTTGAAATGAATCTATCATTTGCTTCCGCTGTGCATTTAAAATTGTGTTGTTTGACTATGATGATATCAACTACGACACGATACTCCCCACCGGTAATACGTGGAAATATCGGGGTGTGACAGGTTGGTATCAGAGCCAACACTGAGTGAATTAAACACTAGCCTTTTGTGTTTAATCTCAGTTACACAGTTGCACGTTCCTCGATTCTCGAGTCTAGACAAAGAACTTAGGACTAATCCTAATTCGTTTTATTTTTGTCCTTTATTTGTTTCCTTGTTATTTTCTGTTTAGCCCCTGCATGGGCAAGTCATTTCTGTTAGAAGTCCCGTTTAGGGCAACCATGTACTTGTTTAAATTTTAGTGGACGGTTAGATTTAAAATATTATTCCTTTTATAAGATCTACCATTATAATAAAATGGCAAAATCTAAAAAGGACAAGACCTAGCTCGTGTGTCATCTTAAGACAGGGCCAAGATGGTAGTCCCTCAATTAAATTCAGATCCTTGTTAACACCTCAATTTAGGATTGTTCTACGTTAAATATTAAAAAGAATCTTAAAGGAAAAACCTAGTCTATATGTCGTTGCAGACATGGCCAAGATGGTAAAACCTATTCAAAAGATTCCAATCCTTGTTAACATCTGAAAACATGTTAACATTCTTGGCAAAATGTGATTCGATAAAATCACATAAGTCATTCTTAAATTGGGATATTCCAATTTCCCTTAATTATATAATCATCCCTTAAGGATAAAGTGCCTACGGGCTATAATTAACGTCCTTTGGGACTAAAGACAGTGGTGGCCTACAACTCCCTGTAAAAAAAAAAGGTAATGAACTTTGATTCAAACCTTAATACCTCGATTCTGTAAAATCCTGGTTTATAAATTAAATTTGTCCATGTGACTTGCCTTTTTGTGCTATTATTAAATTATAATTAAGGATTATAATAAAGATCCTGAATATATATACATGCTTAACAAATTAACCAAAATAGTTATTAAAGACCATGGTTAATAAATCATCAAGAACGATAGTACCGTATAGGCTTCTAAATAAACCTTTTCATTAATTTTCTTTTATTTAGCAATTAAAGCTACATGGCTAGGTCGGAAGAAGTTAACAGTCATTCCCTGGAGAATAATGAGAATACTAGGATTAATATAACAAGGGAAGAGCTTCGTACACTGATTGATACATCTGTATCTAAAGCTGTGGATAGGCAATTCAGGGAGTCTAGTGGGACGCATAGTAGGACTTCATCTGTACCCCACTCTAAATCTGTCCCTAAGACTCATTCAGAGGCTCATAGCAAGCCACCCTCTAAGAAAGATGAACCAAAGAAAGAGGAAGTTCAACACCCCTCAAATCAACATAGTGTCCCATCTAAGAGAATAGTATTTGACAGGGAACCACGTGCCAAGTCCTGCACTTATAAATACTTTGTCTCCTGCAAACCCAGGGATTTTACTGGGGAGAAAGGAGCGATTGATTGTATGACCTGGTTGGATGAAATGGACACCGTGGTCGATATCAGCGGTTGTGCTGAAAGGGATGTAGTGAAGTATGTATCCCAATCATTCAAAGGAGAGGCATTAGCATAGTGGAAGTCTCTCATTCAGGCAGCTGGAAAGATCCCACTATACAATCTGACATGGGATTAGTTTGTTGCTCTCATTAAGGAGAATTACTGCCCTCAACACGAGGTTGAGAGGATTGAATCAGACTTTTTATCGTTGGTGATGAAGAATTTAGATTGTCAAGCTTACCTCACCAGTTTCAATACCCTGTCTAGACTGGTTTCGTATCTGGTAACCCTGAAACCCAAAAGGATTGCTCGCTTCATTGGGGGTTTAGCCCCAGAAATCAAAGCCAGTGTTAAGGCATCCAGACCTGCTACTTTTAGGTCAGCAGCTGATCTATCTCTGTCTCTTACTTTGGATGCGGTCAGGCTGAGATCGCTTAAGAACTCGGAAGACAGTAGGAGAAAACGTGAGGATGACAACTCATGACAGTCTGAGAAGAAGTTTAAGGGAAACACGGACCACAAGAAAAAGTTTGGGTCTGGAAAGGGTAGTCAACGAGAAGAGGAGAAGCCAAAGTGCAAGACTTGCTAAAAACGCCACTTTGGAAAATGCAGGCTTGAGACCAAGTCTCAGTCAAGACCACCTGCATGTGGGTTATGCAAGTCTAAGGAGCACAAGACAGTAGACTGCAAGAAGATTAAGGATGCTACGTGCTACAACTGTAATGAAAAAGGGCACATTAAGACTAATTGCCCTAAATACGCTAAAAAGCCTGAGGAAGCCAAGAAGACCAATGCAAGGGTCTTCCGTATGGATGTACGAGAAGCTGTTCAGGACGATAATGTGATAACAGGTACCTTCCTCATAAATGACGTTTATGCAAGAGTATTGTTTGATTCAGGAGCTGATAAGTCATTTGTAGATAATAAGTTTTGTAAGTTACTGAATTTACCTGTTAAAACCCTAAGTGTGAAATATGAGGTAGAATTAGCCGATGGTACCTTAGAAACCGCCTCAACCGTGTTAGATGGATGTGTCATATCCATTAGGAACCACTCTTTTCCGTTATCCTTACTTCCTTTAAAGTTAGCCGGTTTTGACATAGTTATAGGCATGGACTGGTTATCCCATAACCAAGCCCAGATCGTCTGCAATAAGAAGCAAGTGGTGATCAAGACTCCGTCTGGTGAGTCACTTACCATTCAGGGAGATACCCAATATGGACTGCCTGAGCAAGTGTCTATGCTTAAGGCATCTAGGTGTTTGAAGAAGGGTTGTGTCATTTATATGGCACAGGTGACTATTGATGAGCAGAAGCCTAAGGTTGAAGATATTCCCGTCATTTCTGAGTACCCAAAAGTTTTCCCTGAAGAACTACCTGGTTTACCAGCAGATAGGCAAGTGGAGTTCAGAATCGACATTATACCTGGAACAGCACCTGTTGCAAGAGCACCTTACTGGTTAGCCCCAACTGAGATGATAGAATTAAGGACTCAGTTAGATGATTTGTTGGCAAAAGGTTTTATTAGACCTAGTTCGTCTCCTTGGGGAGCACCAATCCTGTTTGTGAAGAAGAAGGATGGATCGATGCGTCTATGCATCGATTATCGCGAGCTCAACAAGGTTACTATCAAGAATAGATATCCATTGCCCAGGATCGACGATCTGTTCGATCAATTGCAAGGGGTGAGTTATTTCTCCTAAATCGATTTGAGGTCAGGCTACCATCAATTGAAGGTTAGAGATGAAGATGTGCACAAAACTGTATTTAGGACTCGTTATGGTCATTACAAGTTCCTAGTGATGCCTTTTGGGCCCACTAATGCACCAGCAGCGTTCATGGATCTCATGAACCGTGTCTGCAAGCCATACTTGGACAAATTTGTTATCGTCTTCATTGACGACATTCTGATTTATTCAAAGAATCAGGCCGACCATGAGAAGCACCTTCGATGTATTCTGGAACGACTTCAGCAGGAGAAGCTCTACGCTAAGTTTTCAAAGTGTGAATTTTGGCTTCGCAAAGTCCAGTTTCTTGGACATGTAGTTAGTGAGCGTGGTATCCAAGTGGATCCCGCTAAAGTTGAAGCTGTTATGAATTGGCAAGAGCCAAAAAATGCCTACAGAGATTCGTAGTTTTCTAGGTTTAGCAGGATATTATAGGCGATTTATAGAAAACTTATCAAGGATTGCTGCACCCCTAACTTCATTGACTCGTAAGAATATTAAGTTTGTCTGGGGTCCTAAGCAGCAGGAATCCTTTGACATCCTTAAGCAAAAGTTGAGCAATGCACCTGTGTTGATATTGCCTGATGGAATTGATGAATTTGTAGTATATTGCGATGCATCGCACACAGGTATGGGATGTGTGCTTATGCAAAAAGGCAAAGTTATTGCCTATGCTTCGTGTCAGTTAAAGGTGCATGAGAAGAATTACACTACACATGACTTGGAATTGGGTGCCATTGTATTTGCACTAAAACTGTGGAGGCACTACTTGTATGGAACCAAGTGCGTGATCTATTCTGATCACAAGAGCCTTCAACATTTGTTCAATCAGAAGGACTTAAACATGAGGCAGCGACGTTGGATGGAAACTTTAAATGATTATGACTGTGAGATAAGATACCATCCTGGCAAGGCAAATGTAGTCGCCGATGCCTTAAGTAGAAAGGAAAGGGTAACGCCCATAAGAATCAATGCCAAGAGCATTGAATTAAAGAATGGTTTGAATGAAAGGTTGTTAGCTGCGCAGAAGGAAGCTGTACTAGAAGCTAACTATCCTGAAGAAAAGCTCGGAGTAACTGAAGAACAGTTATCCTATGGCAAGGATGGAATTCTAAGGTTAAATGGACGAATATGGGTTCCAGTTTATGGAGGACTTCGGGATGTTATCCACCAGGAAGCTGATGCGTAGTCGAGTGTTATATATATTAGGTGTATATTTTAAGCCCTTTTAACACTTATTTTAGCCAAGTTTTAAATTTATAAAACACGATATTTACTAACACTAGACACACATATGGGCAAGTGCACCCATCGTGAGCGTAGTATAGTGTTGGTAAGATACCGAGGTCGTCCAAGGACACAAGAGCTTTTAGTACCGGTTTATCCTCAACGTCTAATCAAAATAAAAAGTTTAGAAAAATGTTTTTAAACTAAGAAAAATAAAAACTAACTAAAATGCTGAAAATAAAAATAAAAAGAAAAGATAGACAAGATGAATCACTTGGTTCCGACTCGTATCTAGTATAACCTTTGATTATTTCCGCACTTTTGCACATAATTAATAGATTATCTTAGTTATTGTAGTAGGCCCCTCTTTTGAAGGTGACGTTACCCTCACCCCAGTAGTTTGAGTCAGCAAGGATACAATCCTAAAAGGGTGGATTATTGGAAGATAATTAATTAAGTTATTAATGCAATATTATGGTAGGCCCCGCTTTTGGCGGTGACGTTACCCTCGACTAAGTAGTCTGAGTCAGCAGGGATACAGTCCTAAATAGCCGGGTTATAGTATTAATAGTAGTTAACTTACGAGGGGATCAAAGAGTTTGGACCCCCGCCATCCAATACCGTGAAGCATTGAAGGAGGTCCTACTAAATTTGACCCAGGTCCATTGCAGGACCTCTAAACGCTGAACAATGGCAAGACCTTTACCAAACCGTTCCCTTAACCCCCGACCAGGTAGCCAACATACCTCCATATAGACCGTGGAGATATGAATGGTGAAAATCTTTTATTTTATATAGACAGTAAAATAATGCCAAGACACCACGGAGAAACGATAAGGAAAGATCACCTTCAACATAAGTAACTAGTTATTAAAGTCATTAATACAAAACCAAATAAAAAGTGCAAAAGATTAGAAATAAAAAGTATTATACTAGACACTTTGTCTTCACCAAGTGATGTAAGAGACTTAGGCAAATATGGCCTTGATTGTCAAGAACTCTTACGATCAATCTTGGATCCCGAGATGACTCACACACTCTACGATGGACAATGGATGATGGTGGTGGATGATGGTGTTATGGTGGTGGTGGGTGGTGGGTGAAATGTGAGAGAGGTGGTGTGCCAAGGGATGAGTTGAAATGAAACCAAGCACTCCTATTTATAGGCTGGACAGAAGGCTGGACACGCCCCCGTGCCTGTCTGACACTCTCTCTCTTCATTAATTGTAATTCGCAATTACAATTAATGCGCCCGCTGTACTTTCACCACGCCCCCGTGTTCACTGGACACGACCCGTGGTGGGCGATAGAAGCTTCTATAGGTTTGTCTTTTCTGCTGCTTCTTGGGCACGGCCCCGTGCTGGATAAGCACGGGGCGTGTTCAGTCTTCCGCCTTCTCTATTTTGCTTGGGAAGATGCCGTTGAGGGGTCGGGCAATCCACTTATGTTCCTTTTCTTGTATTTATGTTAGATTTAGCTGTCTTTTTGCTTCTTTTGTGAATTTGAGCTCATTTAATCCTGAAAATACAAAAGGAAGACAAAAACACTCTTTTTCCAACATTAGTACTTAAAAAGGGTTAGTTTTATGCCTCATTTGATGTAATTTATATGTTGCATTTTACACACATCAAATACCCCCACACTTGAACTTTTGCTTGTCCTCAAGCAAAACTCTTTAATACGTGGCTTACACTCCCCAAATGGAATGGGTAGAAGAGAAGGTTTTGGGCTTGTCATAGAGTGTTGGGAATCCAAGATCTTTTTGGGTTTTATTTTTATCTATTTACAATCCTATTCGTTATGATTTGTTTAGAACGTTTCATAGGAGAAATTACTTATTTGGGCATAACATGCCTTTTTAAAATTCCATTTATATACAAGTTCACATACCTCACGGGAGAAATCACTCACACTCGGCCGAAGGTGTATTTTTAGTGAATCACTCGAGAGCGGCATGGAACTTATTCCTACCATAGGCTTGCCAAGCAATCAATCCTCCTCCTTTTTAACTTTTATACCTTTGTAAATATCAAGAGGACTTTGCGGGTGAAGGGTTAGGCTTGGGTTAAAGGTAGGTGGTTGGGTTAGTGGTTAGTGGTTAGTAGAAAAAGGGTGAAAAAGCGTAACAAGTGTCGGTTTTCGTAGGATTTTCTATTTTTGTAACTTTTTATTTTGATGAAGCTATTATTCAAACAAAGTTATTTTTGATGAACTTGTTTGTTTATTTTCTTTTGCTTCATCATCAACACATTTTTTTTGAACGATCATACGAAAAACCGAACTTGTTACTAAAACAAAGGGTTAAAAATGAAAAAGGTTTTTGGTGGGTAAAAGGGTGTTTGGTTTGGGTTATGAAATGAAAAGGTTTAGGCTCAAAGGGGCTAACTAGGGGGATTTTGGGTAGGTGGTAAAAAAAAAAAATAATGGTGTAGAAGAAAAAAAGGTTAGTCCTAATGCCTCTATCATTTACTTACTCGGGTTTAAGTTGATAAGGACCGGGAATGTATCGTCATGGCAAGTTCTAGAGTCGTAAGAACCAAGCGGCTATTCACACAAGAAACGAAAAATGAGCATTTAGTCTAAAGATGTAAATTTGTATGCTCAATAAAGGCTCAAAACTCACTTTTGTGGGAATGGGTTTTTATGTGATCAAGTATATATAATCAAATTTTAACTAAGCTTGTCATGCCGTTTCATAATTTTCTTATGTTGGTTCTTGTTATCACGACGCTCTCGGTTGTAAATTTGTAAAAATATAACCTTATTAATCTTATGATTCCCAACTTAAACTTTAGACAAGTAAAAAAAATGAAAATTTTTGAAAAAAATTTGGGGTGTTTAGCGGTTCCAATAGAGTTTTGTGTAAGGCTTGTTATTAGGACTTGCAAAATTTCAAGGTTTTAGCATCCCCCCCACACTTAAATTACACATTGTCCTCAATGTGTCCCAAAAATAAATTTTTAGGTTGATTAGATGTGTAAAATGGTGTTAAAAGCAAAGACTTATGTTACTGGCAGTCTGGACACGGCCCCGTGGGGACCGGACACGGCCCCGTGTTCAGGTGCCAGTAACAAAAATTAAAGAAAAGAAACAGAAGCCTGGACACGGGGGCGTGTCTGGTGAACACGGCCCGTGTCCAGTTACCTGAACTGGGCATTTTTCTGCAGGGGGTTCAGCACGGGGCCGTGTTGGTTGGACACGGCCCGTGTTGAACCTTCTGTAATGGAGAGATTTGTCGGACGGTTCTGTTTTCCCGCATGGTGTGCTGGTTCAAGTTCCCCTTGTATCCTTTGCCATCTCAAGTGTGTTTTATTCATTATGAACCATCCAATCTTTAAAAACCATCATTTCATTGCATCATAGAGAGACCTTACATAGTCCTAAATTTATATTAAACTAGATATGAAAACAAAGAAATATTAAACCATGGAGTTCTAGCCTCTACTTTATTTTAATTAGCAAAATTTCCAAGAAGCTACTAATCTTGGTTAGACAAGGCCTTTTAGAACTCCTTCTTCCGGGTGCGGCTTTCCTCACATGTCGGCGAGCCACTCTTCCACCTCCCTTGGAAGGAGAAAAGAAGGCTCATTGGCATTGGTTTGAGGAGTTTCGATTTCCACCGGGATCTCTTGTTGGTGTTCCACGGGAGGTTCCGCTGGCAAATCTTCCCACCCGGTAGGGTTGTTAATTCCGAGCGCCAGGTTCCAATCCTGTTGAGGGAGGACTGGTTCCATCGGGGGTGCTACAAGAATATTTAACCTCTGGTGCAAGAGGTTAATTTCTTGGAAGCTGCTTTCGAGTCCCACCGTAAGATCGTTAATACGGTCGATTAGGACCTCCTCTACTGATGTCATTTCGTCGAGAGCCTCCCTTAATGCTATCACATAGTGCACAAGTGTAGCTTCAACGGAGGGCCTCCTTCCTCTTCGGCTGTTTGATGAATGCACGGAAGATGTTTCGCTGTTTTCACTCGACATCCTACGAAAAATAAACTGAAAAATAGTTTATTTGATGAAACAGTGACCGGACACGGCCCCGTGCTCATTGAGCACGGCCCTGTGTTCATCTTTCTGCAGAATTTTGGAGCAAGGAAACTTGAAATTTTAAGTTATTTTCTTAACTTGTGAGGTCTTTTAGACATTAATAACTTAAAACAATGTTGCATAACATATTTTTACCAAGATTCCTTGAACAAAACTCATTAATCCCTACCACAAAGTTGGAAGAATTCAAACTTTTAATGGTAGTTCTTGGAGAAAGATGGAGAAGAAGGAAATGGCTAAAAGAGGAAAGGACAAGATGGGTTGTTGGAACCTTCTTTTAGACTTACCTAGGATAGTTGAGAGAAGATTCCTTCAAATCTCTGTCCTAAGTTGGTCCAAATGTGCAGAATTCTTGGCTGTATTTATAGAAAATGATAGCATCCTGGACACGGCCCCGTGTCCATTGGACACGGCCCCGTGTGCAGGTGGAGTTCTGACACAGTTTGTCCGTATTCTGACGTACTGATCAGAAGGGAATCTTTTGGTGAACACGGGGGCGTGTTGGCTGGACACGGCCCCGTGTCGAGAGACTGTTTTATGAAGTTGTCTAGTTTTAAGGGACTCACTAGTATCGGGTGGCTCCTGATTGGTTGGAACAACCCCAAAGTGCCTAAGATACCTTAATTGTCCTAAACTAAGGCGAGAACGCAAGAGGTTGTCGGTGAGGGTAATTCCTATTTTCATTCTAGGTGGACAAGTCCAACCCTTTCCCGGGCTCTCGTTAAAGTAGGTGTATGCCGAATCGCTTAGGTCTATGTATGCACCGAACGAAGTTGATGGAGAGTCCTTCACGGCACAATCGGCATAGGGACGACTATCGTCCAAGTCTTTGCTAGGTATGAAGGTATTTTTGGGAGCAACGAGGTTGCCGGAATGCGGTTCCAACATTTCTTCATGGTCATCGTCTTGGGGTGGATCAATAAAATCCTTCCTAAGCTCTTTTAACCAATTCAGAATTAGCTCTTCTAGTTGAGATAACTCGTCAAGGAGCATTTCCCCTAGAATATCTGGCTGGGCGCATTCGAGGGAGAGATAGTGCTTATTTTTACTTTCGCCCCTCTTAAGGTTATAGGGACTCGGTGGGTCTAGGTAGTGGGGCCTATAATTTAGAAAGTAACATTCTAATTCGTTATGTTCGCCTCCACATAATTGACACCACGTACCATAAGAGTGCCGAAAGTAAAAACAATTACTATCACTCATGTTTATGTCAGAAATTACCAACCGCCGGGATCTAACGGTTCTGTTTTCAGTAAGTGAATCTTGGGCACGGGGGCGTGTTGAGTGAGCACGGCCCCGTGTTCAGCATACTGTCTGACTTAAAACAGGATTGCCAGTTCCAATGATTTAGCACGGGGGCGTGTTCAGCGGCACGGCCCGTGCTGAGCTCTGCAGAAGCTGAAAAACT
The DNA here is from genome assembly GCA_030545235.1 of Helianthus tuberosus. NCBI lineage: Eukaryota > Viridiplantae > Streptophyta > Magnoliopsida > Asterales > Asteraceae > Helianthus > Helianthus tuberosus. The sequence continues at coordinate 136,898,304 of CM060363.1, forward strand.
AAGAAAATCCTAAAAAAATTAAAAGAAAAATAAAAATATGATTAGGCCGTTGATTCCTAACTTTCTTAAAATCCTTGTGTCCCCGGCAACGGCGCCAAAAACTTGATGCGTAGTCGAGTGTTATATATATTAGGTGTATATTTTAAGCCCTTTTAACACTTATTTTAGCCAAGTTTTAAATTTATAAAACACGATATTTACTAACACTAGACACACATATGGGCAAGTGCACCCATCGTGAGCGTAGTATAGTGTTGGTAAGATACCGAGGTCGTCCAAGGACACAAGAGCTTTTATTACCGGTTTATCCTCAACGTCTAATCAAAATAAAAAAGTTTAGAAAAATGTTTTTAAACTAAGAAAAATAAAAACTAACTAAAATGCTGAAAATAAAAATAAAAAGAAAAGATAGACAAGATGAATCACTTGGTTCCGACTCGTATCTAGTATAACCTTTGATTATTTCCGCACTTTTGCACATAATTAAGAGATTATCTTAGTTATTGTAGTAGGCCCCTCTTTTGAAGGTGACGTTACCCTCACCCCAGTAGTTTGAGTCAGCAAGGATACAATCCTAAAAGGGTGGATTATTGGAAGATAATTAATTAAGTTATTAATGCAATATTATGGTAGGCCCCGCTTTTGGCGGTGACGTTACCCTCGACTAAGTAGTCTGAGTCAGCAGGGATACAGTCCTAAATAGCCGGGTTATAGTATTAATAGTAGTTAACTTATGAGGGGATCAAAGAGTTTGGACCCCCGCCATCCAATACCGTGAAGCATTGAAGGAGGTCCTACTAAATTTGACCCAGGTCCATTGCAGGACCTCTAAACGCTGAACAATGGCAAGACCTTTACCAAACCGTTTCCTTAACCCCCGACCAGGTAGCCAACATACCTCCATATAGACCGTGGAGATATGAATGGTGAAAATCTTTTATTTTATATAGACAGTAAAATAATGCCAAGACACCACGGACAAACGATAAGGAAAGATCACCTTCAACATAAGTAACTAGTTATTAAAGTCATTAATACAAAACCAAATAAAAAGTGCAAAAGATTAGAAATAAAAAGTATTATACTAGACACTTTGTCTTCACCAAGTGATGTAAGAGACTTAGGCAAACATTGCCTTGATTGTCAAGAACTCTTACGATCAATCTTGGATCCCGAGACGACTCACACACTCTACGATGGACAATGGATGATGGTGGTGGATGATGGTGTTATGGTGGTGGTGGGTGGTGGGTGAAGTGTGAGAGAGGTGGTGTGCCAAGGGATGAGTTGAAATGAAACCAAGCACTCCTATTTATAGGCTGGACAGAAGGCTGGGCACGGCCCCGTGTCCGCTGGACACGCCCCCGTGCCTGTCTGACACTCTCTCTCTTCATTAATTGTAATTCGCAATTACAATTAATGCGCCTGCTGTACTTTCGCCACGCCCCCGTGTTCACTGGACACGGCCCGTGGTGGGCGATAGAAGCTTCTATAGGTTTGTCTTTTCTGCTGCTTCTTGGGCATGGCCCCGTCCTGGATGAGCACGGGGCGTGTTCAGTCTTCTGCCTTCTCTATTTTGCTTGGGAAGATGCCGTTGAGGGGTCGGGCAGTCCACTTATGTTCCTTTTCTTGTATTTATGTTAGATTTAGCTGTCTTTTTTGCTTCTTTTGTGAATTTGAGCTCATTTAATCCTGAAAATACAAAAGGAAGACAAAAACACTCTTTTTCCAACATTAGTACTTAAAAAGGGTTAGTTTTATGCCTCATTTGATGTAATTTATATGTTGCATTTTACACACATCAAAGCCCATAGTTCTAAGTACTCCGTTCATCCTGGAGCTGATAAGATGTACCAGGATCTGAAGGCAAACTATTGGTGGATAGGCTTGAAGAAGTCTATAGCTACCCATGTAGCCAAATGTTTGACGTGCGCACAAGTTAAAGCTGAACATCAAAAGCCGTCAGGTTTGTTACAACAGCCTAAACTTCCCACCTGGAAATGGGAAATCGTGACAATGGATTTTATCACTAAGTTGCCAAAGACAAAGAAAGGAAATGATACTATTTGGGTAATAGTAGATAGACTGACTAAATCAGCACATTTCCTACCCATCAAGGAGACTCATAGCTCCGACATATTAGCCCAGTTGTATGTAGATAAGATTTTATCCCTGCACGGCGTACCAGTATCTATTATCTCGGACAGAGATACTAGATACACATCTCATTTTTGGAAAAGTTTCCAACAGTCTTTGGGCACACGCTTGAATTTTAGCACGACTTACCATCCTCAGACGGACGGACAGAGTGAGCGTACGATCCAAACTTTTGAAGACATGCTTCGTGCATGTGTGATTGACTTAGGTGGTAGTTGGGATAACCACCTGCCCTTGATCGAGTTCTCCTATAACAATAGCTACCATACAAGCATTCAGGCTGCGCATTTTGAGGCATTATATGGTAGGAAATGCAGAACGCCTATTTGTTGGGTAGAAGTAGGAGAAGCTCAGTTATCAGGACCTGATATAGTCCTTGAAACAACGGACAAAATTGTCCAAATTCGTGACCGCCTGAAAGCTGCCAGGGATAGGCAGAAAAGTTATGCTGATAAAAGGCGAAAACCTCTAAAGTTTGAGGTTGGTGATAAGGTTCTGCTTAAAGTATCACCCTAGAAGGGAGTGATGCGATTTGGCAAGAAAGGTAAGCTAAGCCCAAGGTATATAGGACCATTCGAGATCATCGAATGTGTAGGAACAGTGGCTTATAAGTTAAACTTACCTGAAGAGCTCAGTGGTATTCACAATGTATTTCACATCTGCAATCTGAAGAAATGTCTAGCCGATGAATCACTAGTCGTACCACATACGGATGTGCACATAGATGAGAGCTTGAAATTTATGGAAAAACCTTTGTCGATTGAGGATCGACAGGTTAAGAAGCTTCGAAGGAAGCAAGTGCCAATTGTGAAAGTTAAATGGGATGCCCGTAGAGGACCAGAGTACACGTGGGAGGTAGAGTCCACAATGAAGGAAAAATACCCTCATTTATTTCAGTAAATCTCGAGGTCAAGATTTCTTTTAAGGGGGTGAGGATGTAACACCTCGAAAATTCATGTCCAATAATCTATCGACACGTGTCATGAGCTTTAAGCGTGTAAAAGATTACTTTAGAGGGACTAAAGTTGACAAACAAGGAAAGTATGTGAATAAAAGGGTTCAAAGTGTTGAAGATGGATAAATATATCTTTCAACAACCCTACACGATGTTTATACCCTTAAACGAATGAATCATGGATCATACGAAGCTAATTGTGGAAGAAAGTGAGAGATTACAAACTACACGGGTTAAATGTGTCAACATGTTTAAAGTATACCTCTGAGTGACCTTTTAGCAAACCCGAAGCTTTGTAATGATTAATTATGCTCACTAGAATAAGTGATAAAAATTTCACAAGGTTTCGATAAAGTATGAGAAAGTTATGACAATATTCGTATACGAGGGGTTAAAAGCGTTAACGTTGAAATTTAAGGCTTTACGGGTGATCACAAAGTTAACCGAGGACTTAACGATGTTTGGTAATGTCTTGGAGCCCTTAAAAGTCAAGTTGGAGGGTTGAAAATGCAAGAAATGAAGTTAAAACCACGTTTAAAAGGACCAGGGACCAAATATGCAAAGTTTGGAAACTTGTAACCTGAGTCTGGGCTTCACACGGGCCGCGTAAGGCTTGCCCAGGACCTTACGCGGGCCGCCTGGGACTGCCAGCATTAGAAAATGTGGACCGCTGCCTGTTAAAGCTGTGTAACCGACTTATGGAGCTTGTTTTTGATACTAGGGGCTTGTTTGATGGTTTAGAAGGGCCTAGGGACACTTGGGATGATCATGAATCATCCCATAGACTTATTTGTCATGATCTAGTTGCATCAAACCCACTATATAAGAAGCTCATTGTTGCAAACATTTGATCATTCACTTGAAAACTTCACAACTCATTTTCTGGAGGTTCCTGGAGCTCAAGACCCCTTCCTAGTGAACATTAGTCGTGCATAGGACCTTGGTAAGTGTCATTAACCTTTCTTAATTCAGTTTTGCCTAGTTTATTAGCCTAAAGTCAAACCGTCGTAATTAAGGGTTGACTTCGTGATTATTCACAATTTGTCCAGTCAAATTTCAAATTGAAAGTACCTATGAGTTGGTAATTATGTGGGCAATAAACCCTTAAAAGGGCACCCTCTGATTCCCACTCTAACTAGGTCAATTGTCGGGTCAAAGCTAATTATAAAAAGTCAACATGAAGCTTATTTTGGCATAAATGCATAATTAACAATGTAGAAGCCATACAACCTATTTTTTCACTAATATAACTTGGTAATTAATGTAAGACATGTCTAAACATGTTCAACCCGACAATTTTCAATTTAAGCTCGGTTCTGAGCCGAAAGTCGCAAAAGTAGGCTTTTGCTTTGACTTTCAGTTCTGACCCCTTAGAGCATAGTTTAGAAATGCCTTAGAGCTTTACTAGGACCAGGTTTCATGTTAGTATAACCCCCTGTGATTATACAACTTGGTTCATTAGTTATCCGATTCATATGCATGTTTCCGTTAAATGCTTAAATGTTGACTATTATGCCCATATGACCTTAAAACATGATTTTTGAAAATCTAAAAGGATAGAAACCTTTATTACTGATTTATAAACTTATCCCTAAAATTTGACATCAGTTTGAGGTCTAGATTAGGAGTTATGCTCATTAGCGTAATTAGAAAACTTTTTATTAATTAAACAGCATAATTAGCATATAGCCTATTTAAACCCAAATTTTTATACCCAATTTTTTATACCAAAATTTTTACCCACTGATATAAAATAATATTTTGGGATTTTTTAAGGTTTTTATTTATTTTTAGGCTGAGCATAACATAGGGTTCTAAGCGATTCGGTTATTGTCGGTTTTGCCTTTTTTTGAGTTTTACAAATCCTTTTGATACCAAACTTTTTTCTACTCATCCAGTATGATAAATAGAATATTTTAAGCCTTCTGGAATAATATAAATATAAGTTTTTCTTATAAAACCCGAAAATCTCTTAAGCTACCTTTTACGCGTTTTAAACGCATAGTACGTATTGAAACTATTTTAAATATATATGATTTGATACCTACTGATATTTTTAGTAAATTTTTATATTCTAACAGTAAGCAAAAGTTTTAAACTTAAATTTCCAGATTTGACCTTTAAACCTTACATGAAATTACCAAAATGCCCCTTCGGTGCATTGTTTGGTTATAAATGGTAAATTTCATATATATATAATACCCTACTGATTTAACTTATTAATTTAAGTATTTTTACTGAATACATCAGACCTGAAACTCAGATTCATATTTAAACTCTTTTATAACCTTCAAATGACCAAAATACTCCTACGGGGCATAGTTTGAGTTTAAATTCGTTTTGGGCATAATAGAAGATATCTTACTGATGTCACAACATATTTAAGGCATATTAACTTAGGAAACCTGTATATGACTCTTTTGGTTACCCGTTACGCACTTTTCACGTTCGGATCGGCTTGTGTAACTAGTTTGCATAAATTAGCCGAAACGGGTCCAACCTTATCATTTTTGTCTCAAAATCCAAAATGTGTTTAGTTTACCCATATTAAACAAGTATCCAAGCTTGTCGGGTCTAAACCACATTCTAATCCGGTCTTCGCTTAATCATGCGTTTTCGGACCGTATCCTCTTTTAAAACTAACCGGTCTAAGTTTAGGCTTAATTAAAGGCCCGTTAGGATTCTTATAGGTTATTGAAAACCATCATTCCAGATTAGGAGCCCAGTAAAAGCTACGTGCACTTGCTGTTTTTGATTTATACTTTGCTCAGGTAAATACTCTTAACTTATTTTCCCTATACGGGCTTGGGATACGGTATTATAATAATACCGCTTGGTCGGGTATGTAGTTATTTAAATCGGATTGTGATTAATGCATTTACATATCTCGTTTAATCTCTATTATTTGGTGTATGGCCCTTGGGGATTAAATAACCATGTCCCGGATATCCTTGGCATCATTCAAAGAAATGGCCACGGCCTAAGCACGGGGTGTAGGCGTACACCTGACAGTTGCATTATGTAAAAATTGGTAATCCACTTAAAGGAATCAACCTTGTAGGCATTATACCTGTGACGTGTCAGTTAATCTTGACCGGCTCTACCAACCGGCCCTGACGGACGACAAATAAGTAAAACTGTATACAAGATTATTTTTAATAATTGTCCCAAGTTATAAAAGAATTTTTGTGCCATGTGCATTCAAATCAATTTTTCTAAAACATTTTCAAAATGAGTCAGTTATTAGTATTTACCAGTGTAAACTGACGTATTTTCCAAAAAGGCTAAGTGCAGGTACTAGACGAAATAGGCTGGCTACTCCGGGCATCATTACTCAAGTCTCGCAAGCTTTAGATGCCTTTAAAGTCTGTTGAACAAAGTTTCCTTTTTATTTGATCCGCCTGTGGATCTGTTTCAACTATTTTGTGATACTTAATATTACAATTTATTCAGTTGAAATGAATCTATCATTTGCTTCCGCTGTGCATTTAAAATTGTGTTGTTTGACTATGATGATATCAACTACGTCACGATACTCCCCACCGGTAATACGTGGAAATATCGGGGTGTGACAGTACATAGCTAGCAGCTTTCATCACTGAGATGAACTTCATTGGCTTGCTCGGCTTATCTGCTTTGATCAGGATCTTCTCTCCTGTTGGCGTACGAATCTCGACAGAATTCTGGTCGCATAGGATTCGAGCATGGTTGGCTACTAACCAATCCATTCCTAATACTACGTCGAATCCTGCTAGATTCATAGGTAGAAGGTTTGCAGAGAACTTATGTCCTAATAGTTCTATTTTTCCTTCTTGAAGTACTTCGCGTATATCGATAGGGTTTCCTTCGGCCGTTCTACCGTACAAGCTTGACTAAGCTTAGTTAAAGGTTGATTAAGAGCTCGGCAAAATGCAGTATTTATAAAACTTTGGTTTGCACCAGAGTCAAATAATACTTTTGCATAAACATCATGGATAAGGAACATACCAGCGATTACGTCGGGGATCATAGCTGCCTCTTGCGTCGTTAGCTGAAAAGTTCACGCGTTCTTCTTGTTGGTTCCATCTGCTGCTTTTGCTTTGTTGTCAGGTGCTTTTGCTAAATTAGGGCAATTTGGCTTAAAATGCCCGGCCTCCCCGCAATTAAAGCAGATAGCAGATTTCTTTCTACACTCTTCTTCTCTATGCCCAGGTATCTTACAGAAGTTACAGTGCCTATTACATTTTACTGGGTGCCTTCTTTTGCATAATTTGCAAAGAGGTGGTGTAGAAGACTACCCAACTCCTTTCTTGAAGTTATTACTCGAGCGAAAACCTTAGGTAATCTTTTGAGCCAACTCCTTTTTCCTATTTTCATCTCTCGTGCGAACTAATCCGTCAGTCAAGGTATTGGCCAATTCAACTGCGTCGTTGATAGTCCGAGGTCTAGGAGCCTTGACTATATCGTGGATTTCTCTAATCAATCCATAAATATAACGAGAAATGAGTACAGGTTCTGGCGAAACCAGAGTCGATACTATTCTTTCATACTCGAAGAATTTGGACGTGTACTCACGACACTTAACATCCACCATTCTATGGTTCAGGAACTGATTTGCCATTTTTCCTTTTCATAGGAAGGACAAAATTTCCTTTCTATCATTTTACTTAAACTCTTCCCAACTCATGGCATAGGCCATGTCACTTCCTTTAGCTTGTAGAACAGTGTTTCACCATTCTAATGCTTCCTCTTTAAAGAGGTTGGAAGCATACATTACTTTGTCTTCTTCTGCACATTTACTTATTTTAATAACGACTTCTGTCTTTTCTAGCCATCGTAGTGCAGCAGTGGCTCCTTCACTGCCTGCGAATTCGGTTGGTTTACATGCTAGAAATTTTTTATAAGTACAACCCGTTGTCACTACTTTCATCTTCTTAGGAAATGGGGCTTTGATAATATTATCATTGCCTCCATTTACGCTATGACTAAAACTGTCATCACGGGTGCGTTTGCTATTCTCAGCTTTGGAAGGTTCGACCGGGTTCTTAACAACCGCTATGATTAAAGCGATAGCATTAGCTATGCCCTGCACGATTATATTTTCTATATCTTCTTTATTCAAAGAATTTTCCTGATTATTCTAGTCGGATTGATTCACTTCGTTTGCCATCTGAATTGCAACATAATATCTATATTAATATCACAAAATAGATAACAAACAAACAAAGCATTGTAATTACAAATACAAACTGAGTCAACACATATAGCCAAAATTGTTGATCATTGTGACATTTAGATTTGTATATATTTATTATTCAGTGGTTTCCATATCAGTGGGACTTATCGAGAAGTTCTTAAGGGCTTCCGCTAACTCACTCATACTGTTAGTCACAAATAATAAAAACATAAATTCCAAGAATCAAATACAATGTTAGTATTACAAATAATTCTTCATAGAGGCATCAAAATTTTCATGATTATTAATTTAAGTATTTATAAAATACTTAATTTTCTTAAACCGGTGGCTCTGATACCACCTTCTGTCACGGCCCTTAACCCGTACCCCGGTTCGGGCACCGCGAGACAGATAACAGTGGTACCGGTGTTTATTAATTGGCAACGGAAATCTCATCAGGATCGGGTGTCAGGAAAAAATTATCAGAGTTTCAAAACACCGAATTATTTTATTTCATAACCGTGGGGTAAACCCCGTATTTACAGAAAAGGAATTTTAATGGGGAAATCCTTTAATTACAGAAAAACACGTTTTATTCCACTTTACTAAGCCACTTATTTAAGCTGTAGTGCTTCACGACACTTTTCCTTTCTTCACAGTAAATCACCTGAAACGTGTTTTAAAAACATTTGATCAGCAAAAAATACCGGTGAGTGCATTTTATTTATACAAAAGACACATTGTTATAAATAACAGCATTAAGGGGCTGTTTGGTAGCCTCTGAATGTTCATTAAGAGGCTACATCTTAATGAAACCATTAAGAATTTTACCAAAGAGAAGGTAGAAGAATGTGACATGTGATGATTTACCATTTAGAGGTTATCTCTTAACCATTCAGACTTGAGATTACCTCTTATTCATTCAGAGGTTTTAAACCATTAAAAGGTAGCATCTGAATGGTCATTAAGAGGCTACCAAACAGCCCCTAAGAGTTTTTACATTTGTTTATATCTTATAATTATCTGACCAAGTTGTCACTCGGCAAGACCTGTGACTGTGGTCATATCACTATTGGGTCCGTTCACCCAAAAGTGACGCTTGACAAGTAGTGTATACAAAACCCCATGTACTAACAATAATTTAAGATTACAAAGACTTAATCACTGTAAGTATAACTGGAAAATATTTAGGGTTTTACAAAGCAATTTGATAAAAAGAGAATCACTCACATTGCAGGTTTAGAGTGACAGAGCTTGCCTACTTGTTAAGTTGATAAACCTAATTAAATATACAATGCAAACGAATTAGTGTATTAACTTAATACAACATTTGCGATAATCACGAGATCGAAACCCCACAACAAATAACAAAGTATAGCCGGATATCGGTGGCACTTTAACATCTGTCGGATCGACTTTAATCAATCGGATATAGTACCGTAGCAGTGATCGAGTTATTACCCTGATATCATAACAGAGTTTCAAGACTTGGTTGGTAATTTCGAAAGAAACAGAGATTTGATCAACGTAACGAACGTGATTTTTTGTCGTAACATGCAATCTGATCAAGTGCAAGGTCGTAGGCTTTATAGCCAATTTTTGTGCCTCTCGCGTGTTGCGCCAGTCCCCATTGATCATGTCACGTGACGCGGGGGAGATCAATTTAGGCTAGGGTGCCTTGTGTCCAATATAGCCTGGAAATGTGTCAATTTTGAATGATACGTGTCTAGATCTTCTGTCGTGAGTCGCGGAACAATTAGGGGATCCTCCCCTTGAGTTTTAGGGGGCCCCTGTTGCTGGTTTTGTCTGTTTTTCCATTTCGGGTCGCACCGTACTAGTTGGGGGTTCCAATTAGGGTTCCTTATTGTGCATTTTAGGAATGGGTAACTGAAATTTTCAAGGTTGTTACAGATGCTTAACAAGTTTGGATTCCATTTGGTTTTTGAGAGTGATACATTTGTTGTAAGTAAGCATGGTATGTTTGTTGGAAAGGGCTATGGCTAAAATGACATGTTTAAACTTAATGTAATGTCTGTTAAGAAAAACATGAATAAGAATGCTACTACTTATTTACTTGGTTTACTTTCCTGATGTTTGGCATGGACGTCTTGGTCATGTAAATTTTAATTTGATGCGTCATTTAATTAAATTAGATTACATACCAACTTTTGCCATTTACTCTAAAACATAATGCAATACATGTGTTGAAGCCAAACAAACAAAATCATTCTTCAAATCAGTTGAAAGAATAACTAAACCCCTTTATCTGATTCACACTGATGTGTGTGACTTAATATCAACTCCCACCAGAGGTGGTAATAAATATTTTATTACCTTTATTGGTGACAATACAAAATGCTTTTATGTTTACTTACTTAAGAGCAAGGATGAAGCAATTGACAAGTTTATCTTGTATAAAGCTAAAATTGAGAATCAACTTAACAAGAAAATACAACGTGTGAGAAGTGATAGAGGAAGTGAATATATTTCACCATTTGGGGATGTAGGTGCAAAAAATGGTATAATACATGAATGTACCCTCCTTATACAACCCAATCAAATGGCATTGTACAACGAAAGAACCATACACTTAAAGAAATGATGAATGCCATGTTGATAAGTTTTGGGATGAGCCAAGACATGTAGGGGAGGCCATTTTGTTGGCCAATTTTCTATTAAATAAAATACCTTTCAAGAATAAGGATGTCACACCTCATGAGTTGTGGTGGGGACATAAATCATCCTATAAATACTTGAAAGTGTGGGGGTGATTGGCCAAAGTGATTGTTACACCTCCTAAGGCACTAAGAGTAGGGCCTAAAACTGTTGACTGCATTTTCATTGGATATTCCAAAAATGGTAGTTCACATCGTTTTCTTGTATATGAGATTGTTCAAGAGAAAACTCAAGAACAATCAGAGGGTGAAAAATGTGAGCCAAGAAGAAGCAAAAGGCAAAGGACTGAGAAATCCTTTGGGCTTGACTTTCTTACATATATGGTTGAGAGTGAGCCTCGAACCTATCGAGAAGTAGTCACCTCTTTAGATGGAACTCAATGGAAAGAAGCCATCAAGAGTGAAAATGATACTATCTTGCAGAATCATACTTGGAAGCTAGTAGATCTTCCACCAGGGTGCAAGTCACTTGGATATCGATGGATATTCAAGAGAAAAAATGAAAGTTGATGGCTTTTTCGACAAGTATAAGGCAAGTCTTGTGATCAAAGGGTTTAGACTAAAGGAAGGTCTTGACTACTTTGACACATACCGCCTGTGACCAGAATAACCTCTATTAGATTGGTGCTTGCGATTGCAGCTTTGAGAAACTTGGAAAAACATCAAATGGATGTAAAAACTGCATTTCTTACTGGGGAATTAGAGGAAGAGATTTACATGGAGCAACCAAATGGTTTCTCTACTCCCGACCAAGAAGGCAAAACGTGTAAACTCGTCAAGTCATTGTATGTCTTGAAGCAAGCTCCAAACCAATGACATCAAAAGTTTGACCAAGTTATGCTTAATAACTGTTTCAAAATAAATGAATGCGACAAGTGTGTCTATGTGAAAGACACTTCTAAAGGTTATGTCATCTTATGCATTTATGTAGATGACATGCTTATCATTGGGAGTGATGATAAGATGTCAGATCTTCTAAAGACATGTTGAAAGTGAGATTTGACATCAAAGATATGGGTCTAGCTGATGTGATCCTTGGAGTAAAGATCATTAGAACCCAAACTGGTTTGGTGTTAAGCCAATCTCATTATGTGGATAGGATCCTTGGGAAGTTCAATCCAGAGGACACGAGTATGGCTCAAACTCCAATTGATACCTCTCAACATTTGTCAAAGAATAGAGGCGAAAGTGTTGCTCAATTGGAATACTCAAGGATCATTAGCAGTCTCATGTATCTCATGTCATGTATCGACCATACTTGGCATATGCTGTAAGTAGGCTAAGTAGATATACTAGTATTCCTAGTTCTGAGCACTAGAAGAGTATGGCAAGATTACTAAGGTGTTTGAGATACGTAAGGAATTATGGACTGCATTATATCCAAAATCCAGCTGTTGTAGAAGGATTCAGTGATGCCAACTGGATATCCAATATGAAAGATTTTAGATCTACAAATGGTTATGTCTTTACCCTTAGAGGAACAACTATATCTTGGAAGTTGTCTAAACAGACTCTTTTAGCTAGATCTACGATGGAACCTGAGTTTTTTGCGTTAGATAAATTGGAGAAGAGGTAGAGTGGTTACGTCAATTCTTAGAATATGTTCCAAGATGGCCCAAGCCTGTGATGGCCATTTGCATCCTTGTGATTGCCAATCGACTATTGGTAGAGCTTAAAGTGCAATGTGTAATAGCAATTCACAGCACATACGACATAGGCATAACACAATTCGACAATTTCTCTCAACTAGAGTTATCACGATTGACTACATGAAATCAAAGGATAACATTGCGGATTCGTTTACAAAAGGCTTAAGCAGAGAGGTAGTACATAAGTCATCGATGGCATGGGACTAAAGCCCTTGGAGTAAGTTTGAACAACAAAAAGCCTATCTGGGGTCCCATGATCTAGGCTCAATAGGACCACCTAACTGTACGAACTAAGGTCATTGTGGGGAAGTATCTCAACATACAAAGGGAGTCACAAACTTCCTAGTCCATTCCTACTTAAAATCTTTGATATCAAGAAAGGTTAAACATATGGCTATTAATGATTTGTTAATCACATATGTTTGAGATAAGTGGGGTTATTTCGAATGGAATTGGAGGCACAATTCCTAAGCTCTCGCAAAACCAGGATAGTGTTCCATGACCATAACAGACACAACTATGAGGGGTTAATCAGACCAAGATATGTTCCATGACCATAACGGACACAACTATGTGTGATGTGCAATAACATCTACGAAAAAAGGGGCTGGTTCAAGGACATCGCGTCTACTAACCACTAGGATACTAAATACATGCCACAAAGGAGGGTTCAAAGGGAAACCTACCTATCTTGCCTCACTTAACCGCTGGAATTTTATCATGATGCTTGAGTGTATGGATGATTTCCATTCATGTGGAGGGTTATTGGAAATTTCTAAATGACATTATATTATTGATTAATAAAATGATTATTTAATAAGAAAAACCAAGATGAATAAGAGATCTTGAGCATTAAGTTTGTGTATTGGAACTTTAATGTGTGGAAAATTGTGCTTATCTCACATTAGTGGAGAGATAAATTCTTTTGTTAATTTATAATTAGAACTCTATATAGAAATGTATTCCTATGTGACAAGTCACACCCAATGGCATCCAAGAGGGTGCGAAGCACCCGACATGTGCATGCGCCCGTGCCCGGGACGAGGTCGATGGGCGTAATGGGGCGTTTTGATGGCGCAACTCAAATCGTCGCTTGGAGCCGCCTTTATTATTTTTGAGGTGTGTGTGGGCTCGAGTCAGTGGCTTGGTGTGGTCAATTAGAGACTGTTTACATTCCAACCTGTCAAGTCTCAGAATTCATTATGTCATTGAATTAAAGACTTTACTTTTATTGAATTTCGTATTCAATACAGACACTTGGAATTCTAGATTAATCATATACAAAGATTTATGATTTGTTCTAAAATAGACAAAAGACTGAAAAATCATATGGTTTACACAACATCAAACGAATTCCCAGATTTCGCATCTCTACGCACTTGTTTCAGGTATACATGTAAGTGCTAGGCTAATCCCGGCAATAAAATCTGCTTTGGCTACTGTACCCTGTGAAACAGACGGGTTCACCTGGGAGGCCCAAAATCTGTTTTAAAGGAAGCATCTTGAACGTGCCTCAGCCGAAACCTCGTCTTTCTTCTCTTGCTTATTTACTTTGGTTGTAATCAGTTTAATGTTCTTTTGTTTCATTCTGTTTGTAATTTTTTTTAGAAGAATTGTAATTTGTTTTGTACTTTCATTCTATTTTTTAGTTGTAATTTGTAATGAAAAATAATAAAATTGTATTTTCTTTTATTTTGTGAGTGGTGTTCCAACAAGTAATGTAAATTAACTAGATACGATTTCAAGATTTGCTAGTTCAATTTTTTATTAATGTATGCCAGCTCAATCGGGAATGCGGGTTAAACTCATTAAGTGTTTGTAATTCGATTAAAAAATCAAGGTTTTGTGATTATTTAGGTTTGTTGATCGTTGTAATAAAAATGGTGATGATGGTGGTGGGAATGATGGCGCTGGTAGTGGGTGGTGGGTGATTTTAATAAAAATGAAACCACAGAGGCGCATACTGTAATAAAAAGGGTATAATAGTCTTTTACTCATTTTTTGACAGTCAACCTAACTATTGACTGACAAGGGTGTGATGAAAGTTCACCACAGGGTGTCATTTTGCAAAAAATGGAAGATAAGGTTTCAAAGTGCAATTTGAGGTAAACCACAGGATGGCAAATTGTTAGGGTCGGCATGGAGAAAGGGCGAGGCGGGTGACGGTCCAATGCCCAAACTCTCCCGGGGCCAAACGTTTTAAAAAAAGAAATATTGGATTTTAATAATCCTAACTATTCGTCGTTGGCCGCCAATAGTACCAACTTCAAAAATAATCACTGGCAGTCCCAACTATTGACATTTTGGCCACCATTGGACCCTCACTAACAGAACCCTAACCCTGTTAGTCTACGGTCGCCAGAAAACCGTTTTTGGTCAGAAAAAGGTTTGTAAAGGTCCGATCTAAGGTTACAAAGAGGTTTGGGATGAGAATGTTAAGTTTTCATGGCAAAAAAGTTGAGTTTTCCGGCCATAAAGAAGTTTTCCGGCGAAAAAGGGAGTTTTATGGCGACTTCAATAATCAGGGCTTTTACTAAACAAAGGTTCCTAAAGGTTTGTAATAAGGTTAGAAAGAGGTTTGGGACGAAAATGTCGAGTTTTCCGGCCAAAAACGTTTTTTTCTGGCGACCGGAAACTAACGTGTTAGGGTTCTGTTAGTCAGGGTCCATTGGAGGCCAATATGTCAATAGTTGGGACTACCAGTGGTTATTTTTAAGTTGAGACTGTTGGCGGCCAACGACGAATAGTTTGGATTATTAAAATCCAATCTTAAAAATTATATATATATATATATATATATATATATAGAGGCCAGTTATCATACAAATGCGCTTATCGTACATTACGTACGGTACAATCTCAGCCGTTAGATCATCTTCCGGCATTGAAATCGCATTTTGTTTTTTTATAACAATTTCGCATGTTGTTTTTTTAACATGCGATTTCATCAAAATTACCACATGCGAAATTGCTACAAAAAAATAACATGCTATTTCATCAAAATTATCACATGCGAAATTGTTACAAAAAAAACATGCGATTTCATCAAAAATTATCACATGCGAAATTGTTACAAAAAAACCAACATGCGAATTCAATGCGCGATAAAAGATCCGACGGCTGAGATTGGCGCATACGTAATGTACGATAAGGGCATTTGTACAGTACTCTTTACCTATATATATATATATATAATATATGTGTGTGTATATATAAATTACTAATGAAAATGTGTTTACTTGAGAGTCTAGCCCAGCTGATTAAGAGGTGAGTTTTGATCAAATGGTTGGTTGGTGGTTCGAAACCCAACCTTTACACTCTTTATCCGTAAATATTTTTTTTTGCTTAGAATTGAGCTTTGGATTCAAGTAAGTTGGCCACACACATACCCTTTTAAATACACATTTAGTATTACAAGAATAATTTTTCATTCTGTTCTACATAATTTTTCTAAAATATATTTGTTTATTAAAAGTCATGGTCATCAGTACTAATTTCGATAATCTTACTGTTTATTTACTATAACAACCCTCGAAAACACCCTAAACTGCTCCATAAACGCAAAACCGGACCCGTATAACATTAATTTTAACAAGAAAATGAAAAATCAAGAAAATAACACCTGTCGCGGGCCGCGACAGGCTTGAACGAGGCGGGTCGCGGGGCGCAACGGCCCTTTGCTTGCCAGATACATGTTGTGACACGTGTCACTCACGCGTCAGGCGTACATACATGACTCGGCAACCCTAGCCGTAGCTAGGGTGCCCTCGCGGGCCGTGAGAGAGGGAGGTAAGGCGGGTCCCGGGGCGCGAGAAGCTCCAAAATTAGCTATCAATTGGACGATCAACTGCACTTCAATCTCGTTCAAATGTCTTTCTTTCTCTTTATACTTCTGAACGAAAATTATAGCCAAATAACCCCTAAATCACGAAGCTCTGCCCCGTTGAAGTATTTTAACCCCCGATCACTAAGTCGATACTCTGTCCGATTGATTTAGGACCAACCAATGCATGTCGAGGCTCTGCCTGACTAAGTATGTTAGGGTTCTGTCTCGGATGTATTGATAAGTTGAAAATTGGGTTATTTTACTAACACGCGTGCATTGTATGTTTTTAATAGAAACTCAAGGAAATGATCAGGAATTATCACCAAGAAGGCCGTAGAAATACCTAAGTTTACAAAGTGAGTCCATTCTACTTTTTTTCACCGTTTGTGAGTCATTCTCCTTTTTCTCATAGTTTGTGAACCATTATTTCAAATGTTTTACAAAACCCTAAATGTTTATCAATTATAATTACAGTGATTAAGTCTTTATATTCTACAATTGCTGCCAGTATTATGGGGTTTGTATACAGTACTTGATAACCTTCTCAATTGGGCACGGGTATCCAATGTGTGATATGACCATAGTCACAGATCCGTCGAGTGACAAGTACTGAACGAGTAATTGGATAGATATAAACATTCTAATCGCTCTTAATACTGTAAAGTTATAAAAGCTTATTTTTTTTGTAAACTGGAATGCACTCGCCAATATTTCTTGCTGATAAAATATTTTAAAACGCGTTTAAGGTAACTTGATGTGAAAGCTATTAGAAGCCAGCTATGGAGCACTGAAGGCTTAAAGAAAGTGGCTACAAAGTTACCTAAATAAAAAAGTTTATGTTTTCAGCAACTAGTGTTTATCCCTATAAAAATATTAAAATATTATAAATGAAATATGGGGTTTACCCATTTGTTTAATATAAAAGTGTGGTGTTTTGAAACTTTGATAATATTTCCTAACTACGATCCTGATGAAAATTTTCCGCTGCGTAATTAATAAACACCGGAACCACTTGACTGATCTACGACTCTCGCTCCGAGGGTAGGGTCAGGGGTTGTGACAGAAGGTGGTATCAGAGCCACTGGTTTAAGCTATTTAGGTGTTCTTTTAATACCTAAACTTAAACATTAAATGTTAGGAGATTACTTTAGAATAATTTACATGTTATTCTGTGTAAATACATCTTAATATGTATATTATGATTTTTATGATAATGAATGAAGGACCGTCCGAGTTAGCATCTGGATACGTAGCTGATTCCAAGGAACCCTTTTGTTTTTAGAGAAAAATCTGAAGAAACCTTTCCACCTAAGAAAAGGGATGGTTTAAATAATAAGAAAAGAGAAAATAGGAAGAAAACCACAGTAGCTACCTTAACCTTATCTGAAGGAACCACTCAAATCCCGTTAACCAAACGATTGTGGAAAAAAAAACTCGATCGTAGATTAGCAAACTATGATATGTTTGCCGAAGAAACAAACCCAAACCTACATGTTTACCCAGAACCTATCCACATGATTTCTCAACCAATACTCGCATTTAACTCAGAAGAAAACTTGAGGATACTTGCACCGGCATCAGTACCAAATTCAATGGAACAATGATGTGCCAATGACTGGAAATCTCAGAACCTCATATAAGACCCTTATCTCCAGCCACAACCACAATTTCCACAGTACATCCCGAATGCCTATCCAGCCATGAGCTCTGAGAATATAGCTAAGATTGAGGCAATATGGAGAGGAACTATTGTTAACAAGACACCGAGTCCGTAAAATAAGAGAAAAGCTAGCCTGCAAATACGACGAGAGGGAACTGCATATAAAATAATATATATATATATATATATATATATATATATATATATATATATATCGATACATAAAAAAAACTAAAATACTGACATGTATGATTATAGTCTATATTGATGCAATGTGGTCAACAAAATGTGTCTGAATAATTGTATTCAATCTGTGATATTAATACCTGAAAATGTTTACAATTTAGATGTCGAATGAAGTATCACGTAGTCAAGAAATTCACGCTAGTAACATAAATTCTTTGGATAAAAGTTCTATAGAAAATATAATAGCTCAAGGGATGGCTAATGCCATACCCTCGATCATTGAAACTATTAAAATTTCTATGCCTATAAACAATAATACTACTATAAGCTGTAAGCATACTCATCACTTCAAACCTAGCCACAATCGAAACAACGATATTTTTGTCAAAACTCCATTTCCCAAACGAAAGAAAGCTACAACCTATGCTTACATACGTGACCCTTTGCTTGCCAGCTACACTTTGTGACACATGTCATACACGCGTTAGACTTACATACGTGACTCGTCAACCCTAGCCGTAGCTAGGATGCCCTCGCGGGCCGCGAGAGAGGGAGGTAAGGCGGGTCGCGGGGTGCGAGAAGCTCCAAAATCATCTATAAATTGGACGATCAACTGCACTTCAATCTCGTTCAAATTTCTTTCTTTCTCTCTATACTTCTGAACGAAAATTATAGCCAAATACTCCCAAATCATGAAGCTCTGCCCCGTTGTAAGTATCTTAACCCCAGATCACTAAGTCGATACTCTGTCCGATTGATCTAGGACCCACCATTCCACCAACGCATGTCGAGGCTCTGCCTGACTAAGTACGTTTGGGTTCTGTCTCAGATGTATTGATAAGTTGAAAATTGGGTTATTTTACTAACATGCGTGCATTGTATGTTTTTAATAGAAACTCAAGGAAATAATCATGACTTATCACTAGGAAGCCGTAGAAATACCCAAGTTTACAAAATGAGTCCATTATACTTTTTTTCACCGTTTGTGAGTCCTTCTCTTTTTCTCACAGTTTATGAGCTATTATTTCAAATGTTTTACAAAACCCTAAATGTTTATCAGTTATAATTACAGTGATTAAGTCTTTGTATCCTACAATTGCTGCCAGTATTATGGGGTTTGTATATAGTACTTGATAACCTTCACAATTGGGCACGTGTATCCAATGTGTAATATGACCATAGTCACAGATCCGTCGAGTGACAAGTACTGAACGAGTAATTGGGTAGATATAAACATTGTAATCGCTCTTAATACTATAAAGTTATAAAAGCTTATTTTTTTGTAAACTGGAATGTACTCGCCAGTATTTCTTGCTGATAAAATATTTTTTAAACGCGTTTCAGGTAATTTGATGTGAAAGCTATTAGAAGCCAGCTATGGAGCACTGAAGGCTTAAAGAATGTGGCTTTAAAGGTAACTAAATAAAAAAGTTTATGTTTTCAGAAACTAGGGTTTATCCCTATAAAAATATTATAAATGAAATATGGGTTTTATCCCATTTGTTTAATATAAAAGTGTGGTGGTGTTTTGAAACTCTGATATTATTTTCTAACTACGATCCAGATGAAAATTTTCTGCTGCGTAATTAATAAACACCGGTACCATTTGACTGATCCACGGCTCCGGCTCCCAGGGTGGGGTCGGGGGTTGTGGCATTTACTTATTTTTCTTTTTGTAATGATCAATCGTTACATCACTTCCAAACTCCAACTTCCTATTAGTTTACTTCCATGCTCCAACTTCCTATTAGTTTACTTCCAAACATTGTTCCATGCGCCCGGAATGCACAACAACTGAGAAATGCTACATGTAATACACAACCTTTGTAAACGATGGCTTCGCGCCTGACAAGTTTATTAATACAAGTGTTGTTTACATTATTTTCCTTGTTATTTCCTATGAGTTAATTCATGTTACAAATGCATGTTCAACTTTTATTTCGCGTAAAAACAACAAAGTAAATTATGAGCTCATGAACTAGCTAATCTCCAAGACTCCCGTGATCACAGCGCGAAGTCGAATTAGATCGTTCAAACATGAGCCACACTTACACTCAGTCACGCTACCTAAACAAAGTTTCTAACACACACAATAATTGTAATAGAATAATTAATAGAAGTAAAAAGTTACTTTTCATTCAAAGCGCAACGCGCATGAAGTACAAGATAATTTGTTAAAACGAAAAATTAAGTACAAAAAAGACTAAAGCACAACAGCCTTTTTGACAAAATACAAACTATACAGTTTTAATGCCGCGCCACCATCACCTGCATCTTCCTCATCATCATCTGAGATCTCTTGTGCATCGGGAATCTCGAATATAGCCTTCAGGCGTGTGACATAATCTTCATGTTGAAGCGCACTAGATACCAGATCCATGATGGGCTGGGCAAGATGGTTGTAACTTTCTTGAGCCTTCGCATAAACCGTCTCTACCTCAGAAGCAGTGGAAAAGTGGCTATTGTCCCATTTCACCCGTAGCACGGCTTCAACGTGCGACGCACACTCAGTGTAACCCACGCGATGACCCATGTGGCACACTTCAACTGTAAGCATTGCCACAATTTGGTCAAGCTCGACGGAGTTCAACACTGCATTCGCAACCTATTCCATAAATTCATAGTTAGTTTACTGTATAGCAGAACTTTTAAGTGAAAGCTAAGTAGTAGTAACTTACATATGCGATCCCATATAGCTGCAACCACTCCGAGTTGTTGATCAAAGGTTTAACTATTGATTGGATTTCAACATAGTTGTCCTGGGCTACGTTTAGGGCTGCTTAGGAGATATCACGCGCCTCTACAGCACCGTCGGTCATCTGCTTTTCAGCTTCAAGATCAATCTCGAGGGATTCAGTTTTATCTTGTGATTCGCATAAGAGACGCTTGAGTTCTGCTATCTCACCGTCCTTGCCAGCCATATCTCTGTCGTTAGAGACTATTTGTTGTACATTGCTAATATAGGAAGTACGAACCTATTTTTGTTCCACACGTTCGCGGTATGATTTGGCTTCCTAAAGCTTTGTTTGAAGATCAACATTAGACTTGGTAAGATTTTTGTTTTGCTCACTAAGGTCTGCAATAGCCTTGGTAGAGGTCTCCACCTGCACCTTGAGATTGGTAATTTCAGTACGCGCATGATGCATCCGATCGTTATGCTTCTGGTAGACCTCACGCCACTTCTGACGCTCTTCAGCAAGGGTATCCTCAGATGAGCAAGGGTATCCTCAGATGCTTTCAACTTTTTCTTAAGGCCTATGATCCCCCAATCCTCATTCTTCTTCTCAGTCTCGAACTGAGCCTGTTTCTCAGCCAACTCAGCCTTGGCCTTTTCAAAAGCATTGGCATCGGTAGCCAAACGACTCCTAAAACTTTCCCAATCTTCACGTTCATGACACATTGGGCGCCACTCCCTCGTGATCTGATTGCTGGTAGATACTTGGTTAGCTTGCGCAAGCACATGAAATTGGTACAGTTGGTTATGCTTGCGCTTCTTCTGATGAAGGACCTCAGTAGGTGGGAAGGTTCACATGAACCATTCACGACAAGTAAGGAAGGTGGCAAATGTGTTACCTTGCTTTAGTTTCCAAATTGTAACGCTTCGATTTTTAGTTATTTCTTTATTTAGAAAGTCTGTTTGTATTTCTATTTTTGGAAACTTGTAACTCATTTGTATTCATACTTTCTTTTCAAACACTGTAATCCGAGGCGTTGATCATAATAAAACTCGATTATTTTTATACATACTTGTTATACGTTGCAAACATTGATACATACTCATATACACAAACTCATACTTGGAATACTTGCAACATCAGTTTATACATCTATTTTATTTATACTTATACATATACATCACACTTGTATGCTTGAAATACTTAAAACGGCTAAAATACGCGAAACCGGCCAAAACCCAACCCTTCAAACGACTGGGCTCCCTTCGTGCAAATGGGATTTCCCCTTCGTGCAAAGAGGCCTCAGTCGCCCCAAACCCAGTCGCACCAAATACTCCTCTGCCTATAAATACAAACCCATTTCCTCACTTAGCACTTTTCCACGCTCTAACTCTCTCTCAAATCTCTACACCTGTATACTTCGGACCAAGCATTCCAACAACTTCTAAGTGAGTTCTAAGCTCACTTCCATGAACATTTCTTCTAATCATGGTAACTTTTGGGAGGGTTTATCAGGAGTTTCTTTGCCATGCTGCGCATGGCAAAAGAAAAGAAACCCAAGTTGCTCTGCAACTGACAGAAGACCTGGAAGTGGTCGACGGTCCGCTCCTGCCCTTGAGTTCGGCAGACAAATTCAAAATGCCTAATTCTCACCATTCCTAGTGGGCTCAATTGCGAGATGTGAAAGTGGTAGAAAGAGAGAATCTCACCGAAGAAATTAGTTGCCGGTAACCAGAAGTTACCTTCCCCAAAGAAATCGGCGAACAAGGCGATATACCCCGGCGGTGCATCGGTGGCACTTTGGCCCTGGGCCGGATACCGAGCATTCCACTCGTCGGAAAACCGATGACCCAAGGTAATCTGCTCGAAAAGACCTTCCTCCCACTTCAAGGGTGGCATCGCACCATCGGTTTCTTCAACTTCTATGATATCTTCTACGCATTCTGCCATCGATGAAGATGAATATATGGAAGACTCTGGAAAAAAAGATGAAGGAAATTAGAAGATCTTCAAGAATCTGATGATGGTTTGAAGATGTGAAAATCAATGGAGAGAAAATTCAAGGAAATGTGAATGAAGTCGTTGCTCTCTTATCCTATTTTTACCCATCGCATTTAATGCGATGGGTAACCGTGCCGACAACTTGCAGCGCGTACCGAGTCACGGATCGACATATCAGGCGGGAGAACCAGAGCGACCATTACCACGCGTGCGTGAATACCACTATTCTGACACAAGACGAAACAACATGCCTGGCTTGTCACTGTGTCAATGATCACATCAGCCATTGCTTTCGTCACCAACCTGTCAGAAGATGCCGTTTTCAAATTTTAAAATTTTTGTTGTGTATAACAGAAGAGAAACCTCCAAGAGAAGCTAGATAGCTGTGTTAGATAGCTACAGGACAACATGTGTGCACACCGACTTTCTATCACACAAGACGATTTCTAAAAACCCAGAGTAAAAGCGTAGATACTTCTTTTTATTTCTAGTCCAGAGCTCCAACCACTTGCTTCGCGCATGGAAGCAGCACTGGTCTGGGAGGACTTGAAGGGGTATGATCCTAAATCTTGCGTTGACCACACAAGTTGACCTCAGGTTGCGCGCAAGGCCATACCCAAAATAGATCAAATCTAACACTTAGTTCTTTTTTACAAAGATTGGGTTTCCCTGACCTTGCGCCAACGCACGAGTTAACCCTAGGCCACGCATGAGGTCACACCCAGAATAGATGAAATCTAACACTTAGTTCAATATACAAGCGAATTGACACACGACTAAGAAGCGCGAGACAGTGTTGGACAGTACAAAAAGTATGATCTGCAGAGCAGTTGACCAATAAACGCACGACATGCTATACTCTATCGTACTACACAATGAACAATTATGTAGGGGACAAGAAGTACACAAGAACACGTACGTGGCACCAATCATAGTCAAATAAAATAGAAGTGTAGCGTTAAATTTTAAAATAGTGAGATAAAATAACTTTTTTAAAACCAATACTTCCATAGTTAGGCTGGAATTAGATACATAACCAGTTCGGTATACTAGGTGTGAGCAATGAGCCCCTCTAGGTTGACCTCAGTATAGTAGGATTTTCCTGTGCTTTTTCAACAGGTAAAAAGAGATATATGATATGGTGTGCTTTGACGGTGATGATCTATGTGGTATTATGCTTGACACCCGGTCTAGTTAAACATTACTAAAGCCTCCTCCCCATTTTCCATTCACAGCCATAGCGACCTCTATTAACTATATCGACACCATCAACCATTCATTTCTTCATCTTGTTCTCGAACTTGGTTCTTTGCCACTTCAACTTACTTGTTAAAGATTATTTGGATGGTTGTCTTGTTTTTCGTCATCGTTGTTGTTTGTCACAATCTCCAATGTCATTTATTTTGGGGTTTATGTTCCTCAAATCAGTTTTTGTTGTCCTTCACCGACTTGGGGTTTCTAGTGATTGTATTATGTTCTTAATTGTTTAGGATTTTAATTTCAATCAGGTTCAAACCACCTTTAGTAACACGATGATGATATTGGATTCCAAATCGGTTTGATGAGATTTTAACTACGATTTATTTAGTTATTTATAAAGTTATTCATTACGATATTATATTACTAGCACGACGCCCGCACAATGCAGGGAGCGACACATCGCATTGCGATACTCGTTTTTGGTAGTTTTCTTATTCATATAATACTTATTGTAGCATCATTATGATAGATGTACATAAAAAATGAAGTAATCGGGTAATCCATTTCATTTTGTTTTGCATGGTTCGGTCGTTTCGGTTATTCTCCTCGACCGAAGCCAAAACCGAAGTCATCGATTAGTCAATTTTATTAACCAATCGGTTTTCGGTTAATCACTTCGGTTGATTCGATTAGGTTGGTGGTTTTTGGCCTGGTTCATTTAATTTCAGTTAATAGCAAAATCCAAACTTGGGCTAAAACTTTTGCTTAGAAATATATGAAATTGAGGTACAAATACATGAAATGAAAGTATAAATATATGAAATGAAGATATAAATTATGAAATATATGAACCAGAGGCATAAAAGCTATAAATATATGAAAACATGAATGATTCGGTTCAATTCAGCTAATTTTGGTTAAACAAGAGTACAAAAAATTGATAACCGATTTTTGGTTAATTCGGTTTTCAATTAATTCAATTTTTGGTTGATTTCAGTTCGATTTCATCTGCTTTTGGTTTAGCTTAACGATTTAGTTATTACTCACCGATAACGGGTTTTGGTTAATAACCAATAATTGTGCGCGATGTGGCAGGACGCACAGACATTGCCACTGTGTGCATTGTTCAGTTGGTTAGATTATTATCCTAAACCGAAATCGAGGTCATAGGTTAGTCTGTTTTATTAACCAATCCGTTTTCAGTTTGATTGACGGTTTTTGTTTGATTCATTTAATTTCGGTTAATAGCCAAAACCAACTTGGGCTAAAACTTTTGGTTAGAAATACATGAAATTTAGGTATAAATACATGAAATGGATGTATAGGTACATGAGATGGAAGTATAAATACGTAAAGTGTGGTATAAGTATGAAATACATGAACAGAAGTTATAAAAGCTAGAAATATATGAAAATATGAATGGTTTCATTCAGTTAATTTTGGTTAAATGATGATACAAAAAATTGATAATCGTTTTTGGTTAATTCGGGTTTTGGTAAATCAGTTTTTGGTTGATTTCGGTTCGGTTTCGGTTAACGATTCAGTTAATACTCACCCTTGGACAATGTTAATCACGTAACATATCAGTTTTTTAATTAAAAAATTATAGTAATACTATACTCAAATGAAAGAGAATAAAATACCCGTTTATATGGTGTAATTTAAAAAATAATATTAACATACCAAAAAGTTATGACTGTTTATGTAAGACCCTTAATTTATTTGTTAAAATTTCGTATAAGTTTCGCATATAAATGTGTTTATACAAATACACATACATTTGAAAATACGAGTTTCACAAAACATCTTGAAATTTAAAACATTTCAATATAATGTCGTCGTTTAATCGCGTAACGACGAAACGTAATGCGGAAGTTTAAATCTTTGAACGTGTTCGGTTATTTGTTGAGCTTGATCGTCAACCGGTACTCCCAAAATATACCTACATTTCAGAGACCATGAAATGCGTTAGTTATGAGGGTTTTATAACGTGCCTAAATAAGTCCGTAAGCCAAAACAAGCAAACAACAATTTTTCGCCAGCTTTATAGCCCGTCGTGGGGTGCGACAGGAATTGAACTCAGCTCTCCCGGGGCGCGAAGCCCGTCGCATTGCGCAATGCCAAAGGTCGTTACCCGTCACGGGCCGCTAAGGCCCAATTTTCACAGAATGTTTGTTGCTGGGAGCTGCATTCTCCCAGCACAACCATTTTTCACAAAATTATTCATAATTCTTCCAATTTTCATCCGTTTTACCTCAAACTTGTTTCTAAATGACCGTAAAATCATGGCCTACATATTTATCCCAAAATCTTTAACCGGGGTTTATAACTTTTATAATACGCAGCCATTACCCGATTTATGCGCGTAATTCATTTTTCCCTTTAAGGGAATTTAAGCATTTAAGCCTAAATCTCGCTCCTTCTTCTTACATCCTATTTCCACACTAAGACTTCTTTTATTTTTTTCACCACAACGATATTTGTGGTGGATTTCTTACGATAAAATAATATTTTTCCGAATTGTACCCTTTGGTTAAATAATTTACGAAAAAGACCAATTACTAGACATTAGACCAAAAGGCTAATACCTTTCACTTTTACACTTATCAAAAGAATTACTCACATAAAACTTATTTTCAAACTACCCTTAAGGGTTGTTTGCCCGGTTTTATCATTCAAGGGCTTTTTGGTCAACTTTAGCCCCTTCTTTTATGACAAAGGATTTTCAGTAACATGTTAGACCAATATCTCACATTTTAGCTATAATCTTATTTAAAATCATTATGTTTCTAAGAACGCAATGACTACTATTTAAATTATTAGGTTTACCTATTAAGGTAACCCAATGTTCATTCTTGAATTCGTTTAACTCTCATCGAATCTTAAGTACTCAATGAGAGTTTGACCCATTACACATACCTGGCTCAGGTCAAAGCATTGAGCCGTTTTAGTAACTTGCCTTAATAAATTGCCATCTAATAGCAACGCAATTTCCATACACTATTCACCCCTGTGAGCATAAGACTCAACAAACAATCATTAGTCGTTATTGTCAAATGGTGATAACATCACCATTTGACCCGTTTGGTCTAAATGACCAAACATTTTGTATTTATAACAAAATGGTATTTATTTACCATTTCACACATTTGACCCATTACAGATTTTCACCATAAGGTCATATTTCTTAAATCCTTTACTTACACATTTAACCCATCATGGCTTACGCCATAGGGTGTCATTTAAACTTCAACTTTTATTCCTCTACACATGACTAAGTTACGAATTTACCCTTATTATTCATTATGGCTTACACAATAAGGTAACCATTCAAAACTCATTGTATGTTCGTCATTTCATGACCGAATTACCGTTTTGCCTCTTTTTACCATCAAATATGGTTTTTTTTATGATTTTCGCTTGTTCCGACCCATACATTTCGCATCGGAACATAACCCATACAATACATAGGTATTCTACAAGAAGGGTGTAAGCTTTAGTTACCTTGTATCCAAATATGCTTTTCCTACGTACTTGATCCATTTGACCCGCTTCTTTCCCAAGCTTCCACCTAGCTTGTCAAGCGTCAAACTATCATTTATCATTCGCAAGATGGTTAGATTAGTCATCATTTATTACGACTATTCCATCTTACAGATTTTATATCAAAATTGTCATTCGATCTTATTATAGGTTAATTTGACTTTTAAAAGTCAACTACTATTAACACATACTAACCCACAAATAAGTTCAACAACTCATTTTTGTATTTCGTTAATTACTCGATAGGCACTATTCTTAGGCCACCATTATAACGATGTTCCCTAACTAAGTTCAGGCAATTGTTAACATCAATTTAACATAATTTCAATCATTATATGCTATTCCATCAATCTCATACAAAACTAGGAATTGTTTCATCTCCATGAAACAACCCGTTGCTTCACATGTATGAAATTTAACCGTTTATCAAACTTAGCCAAAAGCTTAAAGTATTCATATACACATTCATGATTTCAAAAAATCCATGAACATACATATAACACCAATTTATCACATCATACAGAACCCATTCTATGGCAAGTATGAACATATACCCGAATTCATAGATTATTCAAGCATCTTCTTATCACTATCATGTATGATGATTCTAAACATAATTATATCATCAATTTTATCATATTATTAAAACTCACTTATCTAAGTGTGGTAAATCATCTAAACACTCAAATCATAGCAATACATGTATATTTTCACTTAGGGTTTTGTTCCCAAGCAAGTATACACCTCATATCTTACTAAAATTTCTGATATTCATACATGGATTGAAATCCATGTAATCTACCTACTTTCATAACATTACCAAATTAAGATTTTTGACGTACCTTATGATCCCCTAGTTTAGGTGATCACTAATTCATGTTCATTCATGAATTTGAGCTCCAATTCTCCCTTCAATTTGATAATATTGGATGAACTAGGGTTACACCCTTTTTCTCCATCTCCTGGTCGCTACACACACCCACACACCTAGTGTGTGCTGTGTTTTATTTGTTTTAATTAGATTCAAGTTTCTAATTTTCCCCTTTTGGTCCGTCGAGTTGTGATTTTATTTATGAAGGGCTATAACTCATTGTTTCAATATTATATCCAAGTTACTAACTAGGTTAATTTGGTCCTAGTTATTTTGTTTACGGGTTAACTTTTACCACCAATGGTATTTTAATGCTCCTTAGTATTAACGGGGTTAAATTACCAAACCTGTTTTTGGGGTGTTACGGTTTAAAAATCGGGGGGGGGGGGTAGTTTTTTTATGAGGGGATAAAGTGTAACTACTTACTAATTATCTATAATTTTGTTATAGATGAGGGATTAAAGTGTAATCTAGATGAGAGGATTAAATTGACGGTATTTGATCACTTGACATTCTTTAGCTATTAAACATTTTGGGATAATGACTAAGTATGTTGGGCTTTAATCACTTATACACTAAGGCATCTACTTGTACCTATTAATCCACAGGTCAATACTGACCAAGATGACTATCGAAATATCGACAAAAATGAGTAGGTCGTCATGGTACTTTTCGATTTTTTTTTTAAATATTATAGTTTATAAGATATGACAAGAATACGTAAAAGAATTATAAGTTTATTGTGGAGGGGGAAAAGTGCTAATCCAGGAACCGGAGAGTTTGACGGAGCCTCGGTCCCGATACGACGTGTTCAGTGCATTTATTATTACTAAGAAAGGAGTAGAAGATAGAAACGACACCGAGCAGTCACTTATGATCTGATCTCTATTCATATTTGAAAGTTACAGCACCATGAGATCAGTTGGACAGCATGTCCCCTCTTGGGACTAAAAGCTTGTCTAAATGGGAACCCCACATCCCTATTTATAGGCAACAGCCTATCCAGTCCAATGAGCTAGTGTCCATCCGTCCGGATGAACTTTACATTATCAACACCTATTTGACCGGATGGCGTTTGGACTATTCTATTATCCATCCGACCAGATGGTCATCCGTCCAGATGGACTTTGACAATACTAAAACCTGTCCAACTTTATCTATTCTATTCAATATTCAACACACGCTCTATCTAACTATTCGCACAGTGACAGACGTACAAAATATGCACTAATAGATTCCCCCTCGGCTGTCACTGTCGAATCGTCTTTAACACTTTGAGAACCTTGAGCCGTGTTTGAATATTTTGCAACTTCAATTAGGCATCTTGAAATTTGACAATAGATTCCCCCTCGATTGATGATTCGGGTTTGCTTTGACAGAGTAAAGCACTAATCCCCCCTGAAATGAATCTTTAGGTATTTGGAATAGTTCACGACTCTCCTCTGATTTGCTAAACTACAATCTTCACAAACAATCCCCAACTTGAAACTAATCAATGGAGCATCCTTTGTTTCAGCTTTAGCCGCATCCGAGCTCAGTTTTTGATATGACATGTCAGCACTACGATCTCGCATTCCGCTTGCTCGATCTAAGAATGTACAAAAACTCAACCCGACAATTGATAGAAACTTCAAATTCCCCACTGGTTAACTTCAAATTTGTGATTCCCCTTGAAGATCTGATATCCCGTTTACCATGATCAACGTTAACGCATCGTAAGAATGATAGATCCGTGTAAATGGTATTCTCCACAATCAACAAATCTTCATCGGAAAACAAATCATCTGGTAATGTAATCCGATCTCTGAAGCATTCGTCCACAATCAGATTCATCTCCTCGGATAATCTAGATCTCAGAAGCTATCATCCACGATCACTCTCAGATCTCTGATGCTTTCGTCCACGACCAGATATCAAGACCTCAGATCATCTTGATCTCTGATGCTTTCACCCACGATCAGATTCACATTCCCGGACAATCTGATGAACCATCTGGTAACACATTCAAACCTTAGAAACATTCATTCATGATCAGAATCACTTTCTTCCTCTTCAGTCATGATAACAAATGTATAGTCTTCTCCGCTAGTTCCGGTAGCAACTTAACCAACAAACATCATCATTCCCCGGCGATTAGTCCGAAAAACAATTCATCTGCACGACGATTAACCATTCTGACACTTTAGACTATCACACATCTGTGATATCTTATAAGTATCAACAAAATAGTTTGCATCTCCAGATGCTAATCCTGCTGACCGTCTTGACGAAGACCCGGGACTCAAACCCTAAGACGTCAATCTAACCCTGATCTGTAGAGTCTGAACTTCCTATGATCATGAAATCACAAATCCAAATCGTATGCATCTCCAGACAATCCTGAAGTCAGAACCACCCGAATAGTGTTGTAGTGTCACGAATTTCAAAAATGCTGGAACATCTGAAATTTTTTATTCCCCCTCATTTTTGCAAATTCTGACGTCTCTATCTTTGAATTCCCCCTCAAACTGAGCAATTCAGTCCTCTTTTATCTGTGAAAAACTCGACTATGCCGAAAATATGACAATTTTCCTCAAAATGTCAATTTTTCATCATTGGGATTTTACGTTTTGGCCCATAAATAGTCTGATAACCTGGAAGATAAACATTCTACACTAGTATCATGACTACCCCACTAATTTCCACAATCCGTGATCGCATCATCAAATTTGTTCTCTGAAGACTCAAACGGTGTCCCCGAACAACCCAGCATGGTTTTTAAAAACCCGAAAAAAATTTCAATCACCAAAATTTTTCTGGAGACTCTCCTCGTCGTTGCGATCAAAAAATGCCTTTTTAGGCATTTGATCATCTGGTCGAATGGCATGTTGTCGGATGGTCTTCTGATCGGACACTGCTAATCCAGGAACCGGCGAGTTTGACGGAGCCTCGGTCCCGATACGAGGTGTTCAGTGCGTTTATTGTTACTAAGAAAGGAGTAGAAGATAGATACGACACTGAGCAGTCATTTATAAACTGGTCTCTATTCATATCTTGACAAGTTACAGCACCATGAGACCAGTTGGACAACATTTCCCCTTAGGGACCAAAAGCTTGTCCAAATGGGAACCCCAAGTCCCTATTTATGGACAACCACCTACACCCATCTGGATAATACTATGTCCATCCGTCCAGATGGACTTTGACAGTTACAATACCATGTCCAACTTTCTCCTATTCTATACAATATTCAACACACGCTCTATCTAACTATTCGCAAAGTGGCAGACGTACGAAATATGCACCAACAGATTCCCCCTCAGCTGACACTATCGAATCGTCTTTAACACTTTGAGAACCTTGAGCCATGTTTGAATATTCAGCAACTTCAATCAGGAATCTTGAAATCTGACAATAGATTCCCCCTCGATTGATGATTCGGCTTTGCTTTGACAAAGTAAAGCACTAATTCCCCCTGAAATGAATCTTCAGGTCTTTTGCACAGTTCACGACTCTCCTCTGATTTGCTAAACTGCAACCTTCACGAACAATCACCAACTTGAAACTAATCAATGCAGCATCCTCTGTTTCAGCTTTAACCGCATCCGAGCTCAGTTTTTGATATGACATGTCAGCACCACGATCTCGCATTCCGCTTGCTCGATCTAAGAATGTACAAAAACTCAACCGGCAATTGATAGAAACTTCAAATACTCCACTGGTTAACTTCAAATCCGTGATTCCCCCTGAAGATCTAATATACTGTTTACCGTGATCAACATTAACGCACCGTAAGAATGAGAGATCCGTGTAAATGGTATTCTCCACAATCAGCAAATCTTCATTAGAAAACAAATCATCTAGTAATGTAATCCGATCTCTGAAGCATTCGTCCACAATCAGATTCATCTATTCAGATAATCTAGATCTCAGAAGCTATCATCCACAATCGCTCTCAGATCTCCGATGCTTTCGTCCATGATCAAATATCAACACCTCGGATCATCTTGATCTCGGAAGCTTTCACCCACGATCAGATTCACATTCCACCTGACAATCTGAAGTCGAAACTACCCGAGTACTGTTGCACTGTCACGAATTTCAAAAATACTGGAATTTCAACATATGACATTGAAATTTTTATTCCCCCTCATTTTTGCAAATTCTGACATCTCTATCACTGAATTCGCCCCCAAACTGAGCAATTCAGTCCTCTTTTATCAGTGAAAAACTCGACTATGCCGAAAATATGACAATTTTCCTCAAAATGTCAGTTTTTCATCATTGCGGATTTTACGTTTTCGCCCATAAATAGTCAGATAACCTGGAAGATAAACATTCTGCACCAGTATCATGACTACCCCACTAATTTCCATAATCCGTGATCGCATCATCAAATTTGTTCACTGAAGCCCCCAACGGTGTCCTCGAACAACCCAGCTTGGTCGTTAAAAACCCGAAAAAAATTTCAATCACCAAATTTTTTATGGAAACTCTCATCGTCGTTGCGATCAAAAAATGCCTTTTTTAGGCATTAGTTCATCTGGTCGAATGGCATGTTGTCTGGATAATCATTCGATCGAATGGGTCTTCTTGTCCGGATGGTCATTCATTCGAATGGTAAAAGGGACAAACTTGTGTTTGTGGATGGGATGGTCATCCGATCAAATGATCATTCGAGTGAAAACCAACAGATCATTCAAACACAAGATAACGATATGGTTAGGATGGTCATCCGATCGGATAAGTTCTAGCAGCTTAAGAACACTCCAAATAACGTTTTTTCAATCCAGAATCTTTATTTGTGTGAATTTCATGATGAAACTTCAAGGATTATGCGCGAATCAATTCCGAACAGAATTATGTCTTCAATTCCAAAATCCATCCGTGAATTGACCTTTATTTTGATAATTTTCTCTGTTTTAACGTCAAAACTCCCGTTTAACCCAAAATTGATGAGCTTGGGTGATTTAACCGACTGTTAGATCGATTAAATCGGTATCGTAGCTCTGATACCAATGCTAATCCAGGAACCGGCGAGTTTGACAGAGCCTCGGTCCCGATACGACGTGTTCGGTGCGTTTATTATTACTAAGAAAGGAGTAGAAGATAGATACGACACCGAGCAGTCACTTATAATCTGATCTCTATTCATATCTGAAAGTTACAACACCATGAGATCAGTTGGACAACATGTCCCCTCTAGGGACCAAAAGATTGTCCAAATAGTAACTCCACATCCCTATTTATAGGCAACAGCATATCCAGTCCAATGAGCTAGTGTCCATCCGTCCGGATGGACTATACATTATCAACACCTATTTGACCGGATGGGGTTTGGACTATTATATTGTCCAGCCGACCGGATGGTCATCCGTCCGGATGGACTTTGACAATACTGAAACCTGTCCAACTTTCTCTATTCTCTACAATATTCAACACACGCTTTATCTAACTATTCGCACAATGGCAGACGTACGAAATATGCACCAACAAAGGAGTAGAAGATAGATACGACACCGAGAAGTCACTTATAATCTGGTGTCTATTCATATCTTGACAAGTTACAGCACCATGAGACCAGTTGGACAACATTTCCCCTCAGGGAACAAAAGCTTGTCCAAATGGGAACCCCACATCCCTATTTACAGACAACAACCTATCCAGTCCAATGAGCTAGTGTCCATCCATCCGGATGGACTTTACATTATCAACATCTATTTGACCGGATGGGGTTTGGACTATTCTATTGTCCATCCGACCGGATGGTCATCCGTCCGGATGGACTTTAACAATACTAAATGTAACAACCCTCGGTAAAACTGACACTCTCATAATATTTCCGACACCCTATTATATCTTAAAATACCCTTATATGTCTTGAAATACACCCCGTATGTTAAAACCGAGCCCGAAATATGTTATAGTATTTAAAATAAATTAAAAACAATAAATATTAAGTTAAGGCGGGCCGCGTAGACCCACCCCAACTATCTACGCGGGCGGTATCGAGGTGGATACCAGATTCCTTTGAGTTTCTGTAGTTCAAACGGGCCGCGTAAGACCCCGTTTGAGTTAACGCGGGCCGTGAGAGATCAAGAAACATGGCGCAGCCCGGTGATGACACGTGTCATCATCGTGTCGAAGCTAGGTGGTGATCCGGATTAGCTATATGTTGACCATATGTTGACGCGGGCCGCGTAGCCCTATGGCTATGCTTACGCGGGCCGCGTAAGAATCGATTTCAGCAACTATATAAGCAGGCATCAGGTTTCAGTATTCCTCGTTCATTTCTTTTCTTTCTTAAGCGAATTTCTGAGTAGTAGAAGTAATACGCGGGTATTATATCCCCCTAATTAGCGAGGTTCTGCTCCGTTGTAAGTATTATAACCCCAGTTTCGTAACAGTTACGCTGCCCGATTGATTTAGGGTTCCGTAACAACTGTCGTGGTTCTGCCCGACGTAGTTGTTGGAATACCGTCTCGGGGAGGATATCATTAATATTTTCAAAGGCTTATGATACTAACCAATGTAAATTTGTATAAATTATAGATTATATCCAGGAAACCCTTACGGGAAGTCTAAGATAGCAATGTGAGTTTATCCTCTTTTTGTTAACCTTTTTGTAATGTTTTACAAAACCTTAATTGTTTTACAATGCGATTAAGCGGTGATTGAGTCTTTGTAGTTATTCAATTACTGCCGGTATGTGGGGTTTTGTATACAAAATGTACTACACTGTGAGTAGTAAGTCGGGATGACAATACGTTACCATTGGACAATGAGGTAGCCAATGGGTAATATGACCCACAAGTCAGGGTTGACAGTACTAATGGAGTAATTGTGTAGACATAAACAATGTGATCGCTCTCAATACTGTTCACTGTGACCTTTTATTTAAACTTGATTAAACTGGGATTCACTCACCAGTATTTCCCACTGACAAATGTTTTTAAAACACGTTTCAGGTAACCCATTGTGACAGCCAATTAGTAAAAAGCCAGCTGGAGAGCACTGAAGGCTTGGGGAAAATGTGGCTATAAAAGTTACCAAATAAACGATGTTTTAAAATTTAATGAAATAGGTGTTAGTGTAGTTGTCTGTCGACTTCATCTTAGTTCGAGTCTCGAGTTCGTTGCGGTTTTGATCAAGCGTGACATCATCAGAAATGTCATCATGTGACATCAATGATGACATCACAATATTTTAGATGATGATATTTAGTTCTCGAAAGTCAATACATCACAAGAAGACAAAAGCATTTATGTTACTTTAGATTCTGATTTCGTGCGTAATGTTGTATAGAGGGTGATTTCGCTTATATGGACTTAGATAGGGTTTCGCTTATTTGGTCAAGCAGGTTTCGCTCATGAGTACATGTGTCTCTATGAGCGAAATCTCAGCAAGTATATATAGGGGTTCACATAAGCGAAATGGAGTCTAGTCCTTGTATTCCATGCCGAAGCTCTGCCGGTGTGAAGATCGATTGTAAACAACGTCTAATCAATACAATCAGTGAATTAAGTGAAGATCAAGCTGTTACTAAGTCTATTTCTTGTTTTCCGCACCTGAAATAGATCAAAACTTCTCTAAACGACTCATTCGGATCAGTCGAACGATCCTACAATTGGTATCAGAGCCAGTTGAAGAAGTTTTGCAGATTATAACCTTAATTCATTGAGATTTCTATCTTCTACACCTTCTTTCTTCATCAGAACGAGATTTAACGGTCGGAATCGGATCAAAATTTCACAGATTGTTTAAAATTGGACATAGACAAATCCTTGAAAGTTTGAGACTGAAATTCAAAGTAAAAATGGACCAAATTGCCTTTCGAATTGATTTTGCTCATATGGACAATTGTTGATTTCGCTTTTGTGTACACAAATATCACCTGATTTCACCCCAAGATACACCAGATTTCTCTCATAGGACCACCCTAAACTCTTAATTTCGCTTATTGGACCATCCAATATATACCTGATTTCGCTCATATGGACACCTGGTGATTTCGCTCATAGTTCATATCAGATTTCGCTCTTGTGAACAGTTTGATTCTGTTCATAATACTCAAATCTGTTTCTGCTCCAAAACTTTAAAGTGTGAACTGTTTAAAAGTGCATTGTGTTGTGAAATATTTTACGAGGTTGTTAGTTTGCATGTGAAAGTTTTAAAGGTGTCAGTACTTTGGGACTAGAAATCACGAGTTATTCAAGAATTGCATGTGATAAAGTGCATCGAGTTGGTCCGTTCAAGGTTGCATGTGAGGTTCACTTAAAAAGTTAGTGGGATATTGTGATTGTGTCAGTTTGCATGTGTATTGTGTCGGCTTAGTGGATTTATTGGACATGAGATATTATTCAGGTCACGTGTATTGAATTGATCAAGCCCAAATAGTCATCAGCCCAAATAAACAATCATCAAGAGTTGTCGGATAGTTTTTGCTTCAGCCCACGTGATCGCGATAAAGCGGCCCAATCATTAATCAAATAAAAGTAATCAACGGTGCGGCCCAATCAGCTTTGGTGAAATTGTTCGGCCCAATCACAGTCAAGTGCAACCCACTTTATACTCGGAACAAGTGAAAGTGTATTTTGAGTGAAATTTGTCGGGACTATTTGAAAAATGGAAGTGATGTTTGATGAAAAAGAAAATGATCGTATTAAACGATTAAATGATGGATATGGTTGGTATAGCAGTTATGAACAAGATGATAAAAGGATTTGGATTATGCGACTTGAAAATTTTCTGTGTAAAAAGAATGAAACAGTGGAGGAGTTGGAAAGCAGATTTAACTATTTACTGGACAAACTGAAAATATATGAGATAAAGTTGACAGATGCTGAAAAATTATCAAAGTTTGCAGATGCATTACCTGCAGAATGGGATGATTGTTTGAAAAATCTTAAAAGAGATTTTGGATTTTCTGGGTTCTCAAAATTACATCTAAAAGTTTTTATCAAAAATCTCAAAGAACATGATTATGAAAATTATAAGAAAAAGAAAGAATTAATTGATAAAATCAAAGGAAATCTAGATAAAATGAGTTTGGATGTAATTGCTAAAATAGACAAAAGAGTTTGTGTGTGTCTTGCATCAAAAAGTGTCATGAACTATGACATTAAGAGGGGTTGTTATATTGATAAGAATATGAATCCTCTTGATTTCGTTAAAATTTTTTATGCAGGAACATACAAGATAGAGGAAGAGAGTTTTAATGAAAGAAGAATCTGTGAAGATTGGATCTTCGAATTCTGAATCAGTGTGCTCTAAATGTGAGAAATTTGAAGCTGACAATGCCAAACTTGTGAAGAATGCGGAAAGTTTGACATTGGAAGTCAAAAAGTTGAAGGATGAGAAGCAAGCTGATGTTAAACAGATTCTTATTTTGCAGGAAATTTGTGAGAAGCAAAAATCTGAAAATGTTAAACTGTTAAATGACTTGAACAGTTTGACATTAGAAAACAAAAGTTTGATAGAAAAAGAAAAGGTTTTTCAAAGCAAAAAGAAATCTTCAGATGATGAAGATTTATGGATAAAACTTGAGAACAAAAATTTGAAGCAAATGAAACAAAATTTCAAGAACAGATAAAAGTTTTGGAAAATGAAAAATATGTTCTTGAAAACATTAAGATTGAGCATGAAAAGACAATCAAGTCTCATTTTGAGAGAATATGTCAGCTTGAAAATGAAGCTGAGAATTCAAGGAACAAAATTGATGAACTTGAAAAGAAATTGAAAGGTTTTGTGACTTCATCTGAGTTCCCCTGTCCAAAACCGATCAATTCTATTCCAATAAGTGACAATGTCACAAACTTTGACAATGTCAAAATTGAAGATTGTGATGAGAAAACTGAGGATGATGAGAAAAAGAAAACATTTTTGAAATTAAAAGAAATGTTTAAAGAAACTGTTCTACATTCTAATGAGAAAGGTGAATGCTCAAAGCAAAAACCTGTAAAGAAGAATGTGGAACAAAAACAAAAGGATAAAAAACTAAAAAATGTTCAAAAAGAAAATAAAAGCTCATCAGTTCAATCATCCAATCGTGATAAAAAATCACAAAAAGTAGATAATCAAAACTCAAAAATTGTTGGCAATAAGTGGTGCAGGTCGAACCACAGTGCTCAAAAGTCAAATCCAGCAATCAAAAGGAAAAAGGAATATCACCAAGCCAAACAGTGCTTTGATTTGAGCATTTGGGCTGAAAATGGTGATTGGTACGATAACAGAGTGTGTTACAGATGCGGTTATCAAGGGCACATTGCTGTTAACTGCCAGAGTTGGAGGTTTGAGTCAAGAAGATGCTTTAACTGCAACATCATTGGCCATATTGCTAGAGATTACCCAATGAGATCAAAGGGAAGATCGAGGGCTGAATCTCAGAAAATAGCAAAGAAACCAGTCAATGTCAAAGCAAAGCCCAAGGAACAGAAAGTTCAAGAACCTAAAGTTCAAGAACATAAAGTTCTAAAACCGAAAGTGAAGCTTTCGCAGGGGCAAAAAGACAGACTGAGGAAGAAGAGGAAGAAGGCGAGAGAGTATCTCGAAAGGATTTTGTCCTCGGATACAACTAGAAAAGTAGATAAAAGTTCTGATAAATCATTTTGCTCTCCAAAGAACGACAAATCTAGCAAAACGAATTCACCAGATACAAATCTGAGGATAGAAGAGAGAAAGAAGAAGAAGAAAATGGTTGGCGATGAATCTGTTTCTTTGGAAACAAAGGAGCCACATGTCAGCGATAAATCTGGCTCATCAAAGTCAGACAAGCCACATTCAGGCAATGATTCTGGTATGGTAAAACCAGAAGAGCCAGTTGTTGAGGTAAAAGTTGAGGATTCTGGTCTAACAATGGATGATGAAAATTTTCCACCATTGTTGAACAAGAATTCAAAATCACCCAAGGACCATCAGGCTTGGGTGAATCTGTTTAAATGAAAAACCTGACTTGCCGGAGTTCCCAGGTTGGTAAGCGTGGAACATGAATCAGCATATTTCTTGAGAAATTCACGAAAGTGATTTCGATTTAAAAGTGGTAAATCAAGGACATTAAATTGTACTTGATTTTCTACAAGTGATTGTGTTGAAAAATCGATAAATGTTAAATCCTACAAGTGGTTGAGAGAACAAGGTGATGAAACCCCATGTTTGAGAAATGACTTACAAAACTAATTTTCTGGAAAAACCATTTTGATTAAAACAAACTTAAGTGTTTTGAAATCACTATGGGAAAATGTTTTGTTGTCAGGGAGAGTTCTGATTGTTCAAGCCAAGTGAATGGAGAATTGAAGTAATTCTCATCATGTTGTCACATTTCTTGTACAGCTTGTTTTCAAATTTTCCCAGAAAAATCAAAATTAAAACATATTTTGATTTTAGGGGGAGTAAAAAATTTTTAAAAAATTAGAAAATTTGAAAATGTCAAAAACATTGAAAAATGAAAAATGAGTTTTGTTGTCAAAAAGAGGAAATGATTGTAGATCAGTTGGACTGTCACAGCATGCTAAAGAAATGGAGAGATAAAACGTGATAAACGATCTCACTAAAGATGTGACGATAGTCTCAGCTAGACTAGTAGATTTGCGATAACGATACAAACTTAAATGAAAAAGCCGAGTTCTATTGGGAAACATGGTCGAAAGCATAGTACTTAGTTTTGTCCTTCTTGATTGTGTGCCTACTCAGTAATCGCTGATTGTCGAAAGACATAAAACTGGTTAAGTTTGTGAACTTTCACAAGTTTGCTAAAAAGTCGCTGTGATTATGCATTTCATTTTGCAAAGATTTAAACTTGTTTGATTTCTTTATTTTGTTTTAAGCATTGGACATCCTCTGCGTATACGTGAGTATCGACCTGGATGTTATTGCCTAAACGTTCTGCTTTATTTTCTTTGGTGTTTCGTTTAAGCTTTGGACCTCCTCTGCGTATACGGAAGTATCGACCTGGTGGTTAAAGCCTAAACAACTTCAACTTGTTTTATTTTTCTTATTTTGTTTAAACATTGGACTTTCTCTGCGTATACGGAAGTATCGACCTGATTGTTAATGTTTAAACATTCTGCTTTGTTTTCGCACAAATCACTGTTGATAAAAGTTTAAAGGCATTACTTGAGTCAGTGTATTGCATGATGAGGGGATATGCTGAGATCGTGGGGTCCATAAGAATTTAGTGCTATCTAAATATACCTTAACGTATCGGTAAGTATTTCGAAAGTTTTTAGATTGAGCTTAAGTGGACAACAATATCGTCAATCTACGTGAATCGTTTAGAACTTAATATGTTTAAAGCTTAACGGTGCTAGTGATTGGTCACAAAAACTGATATGATCCTCTTACACAAACTCACAAAAATAGTGTTTGTAAATATTACTTTACTGCATTTCTTTTCAGTCAAAAATCCAAAAAGATTTTTAGTATGTTTTAGCATAAATTTTGAAAAATTCAAAAAGATTTTCGACAACTGATGTTGATGAGCTGATTTTCAAAATTCCAAGTGCTAAACAAG
Organism: Helianthus tuberosus; assembly: GCA_030545235.1. NCBI lineage: Eukaryota > Viridiplantae > Streptophyta > Magnoliopsida > Asterales > Asteraceae > Helianthus > Helianthus tuberosus. The sequence continues at coordinate 136,939,344 of CM060363.1, forward strand.
ATGAACTGGTTTGGGAGTGTGTGTATTGAATTGAAAAATTTTGATTTAAGAAAGAAATTAAGTTTAGTTAACCAGGGTCATTAATTTGAACTTGATGTAACTATTTCCAGTAAGTTTTTCTTATTGTTTTAAGTAAAAACTTATGTTTTTGATAAGAAAATGTGTGCAGGATATAAACTGAACTGAATTAAATCCAGGATGTGATCTCAAGGTGATAACTAATTCCAGACGGCGATCCCAGCATGATGAAAGGGGGAGTTTGACGAGGTTAGAGCCAACGAGAAGATCCTGGTACATGCTATGAAAGAAAAGAGATCGATCAAGATTGAAGAGTCGTTATGATGAAGACTCTCACTGAAGATTCCGTCAACATTCAAGGGGGAGTCTGTTAGTGCAGTTGTCTGTCGACTTCATCTTAGTTCGAGTCCTGAGTTCGTTGCGGTTTTGATCAAGCGTGACATCATCAGAAATGTCATCATGTGACATCAATGATGACATCACAATATTTTAGATGATGATATTTAGTTCTCGAAAGTCAATACATCACAAGAAGACAAAAGCATTTATGTTACTTTAGATTCTGATTTCGTGCGTAATGTTGTATAGAGGGTGATTTCGCTTATATGGACTTAGATAGGGTTTCGCTTATTTGGTCAAGCAGGTTTCGCTCATGAGTACATGTGTCTCTATGAGCGAAATCTCAGCAAGTATATATAGGGGTTCACATAAGCGAAATGGAGTCTAGTCCTTGTATTCCATGCCGAAGCTCTGCCGGTGTGAAGATCGATTGTAAACAACGTCTAATCAATACAATCAGTGAATTAAGTGAAGATCAAGCTGTTACTAAGTCTATTTTCTTGTTTTCCGCACCTGAAATAGATCAAAACTTCTCTAAACGACTCATTCGGATCAGTCGAACGATCCTACAATAAGGTTTATCCCTATAAATGTATTGTAATAAGAAACTTAGGTTTTACCCATGTAATGATTAATATTAAATGAGGTGGTTTTACTCTGATAAACATTTCCTAACTACGGTCCTGATGTAAATTCCGCTGCAAGATTAAATAACTGATACCACCGAAACTCTGAGATCGTGTCCACCCGTTCCAGGGATAGATAAGAGATCGGGGGTTGCGACAGGAGGTGGTATCAGAGCCTAGCCACTGGTCTGAGCCAAAGAAGTGTTCTGCTGACACTTAAAATTCTAAATTTTGTTTTAGGAAATAATAGAAATATATGCATAATCGTATTTATTTGTTATGTGTTATTTGACTATCTGTTAGTTTACAGTATGAGTGATCAAGGACCCTCAGACATAAATCGTCAGTTGTCTGAATCACCTAGGAGTGAAGGTACCTCTTCACAGCCTGCCCTCTCTGGGTATACTGCTGATCAGGAAGAAGGAGTGTTTGCTTTTAAAGCTCAGTCAGAAGAGCCATTCCCTCATAAGAAACGAGGATGGTTCAGTAAGGAAGCCTTTGCTCGTAGGAAGAGAATGCAAAAGTTGCAACAGCAAAGAGTTTTAGCAGCTGCTAAGCAAAAGACTGATGCCCATACACAGGATATGCTTAATAGAAGCCTAGCCAATTTCCATATCCTAGCTACAACTGCTGCTGACCCGAGTCTGGAACAACTAGTAGCCCCACAACTACAAAACCCATAACAACCCATGGAGATAGAAATTCCTGACAACCAAGTGGAGATGCATGACTTTAACCCAGAAGAAATCCCTAGGATACCTGCACCAAACCCCCTAGACCCAAATTACGACCCCTGGTGGGACGACAATAGGGACTTTGTGCAACGTTACCCTATCCAGGAATACCCACCCATACAGAACATCGAAGCCTATCCAGGTATGGACCCTTTAGATCCCTATTACCATGATGAATATATTAGGGAGATTTTAGAAGATCCTTACCAATTTCAGGAACTTTCACCCCCATATCAGGAACCCGCACCCCAGATTCCAAACCCAGTCCGAGAACCTGCACCCCCAATGAGTGCAGAAAACGCGCAAGAACTTAGGACTGTCGGGGAGGAAATTTTAGAAAGCAGTGAGAGAATGCGTTAGGTGGGAGAGCGTCTTGTATGGAAATACGATGAGCGCAATATGGATTTTTGGATAAATCCATATCCGTGAATGTGAGAATGGAGGAAATGGTAGTAATAATAATAATATAATAAAATAAAAATAAAATAATATGTGTGTACGGATGCATAGTACTATTAGTGTAATTTTCTTTCTGTTGGTATTGTAATCTTTATTTCAGTACTAGTGTGTAATAGCATAGTATATGAAAATAGAGTACAAGTCGCAATGATCGACGTTTTTGGCTAGATTGCGTGTCATGTGATTAACTATATTAAGATATTATTTGTGATATTAATATGGGGTAAATGTTTAAAATTCAGATGGCCGACGAAGGAAATCAAGGAAATCTGAATGACGATAACCAGAGTAACATTAACGTGGTTAATGAGAATTCAAGCATCAATAACAATGGAAATCAAGTGGATAATAGTGCTATCCAACACATAGTGGCACAAGGAATTATAGATGCAATGCCATTTATTCTTCAAACGGTTCAAGAAGCGAATAATAAAAGTAAACATAGTAGTAAGCGACCAATTGAACCGGAACACAGCGTGAACAATGGACCAGTACTTCAAATGCCTATTCCCAAAAGAAGAAGAACCGTGTCTTATGGTTGTTCTTATAAAGAATTCTGGTCTTGTAAACCAATGGAATTCTCGGGTAACGAAGGGGCCATTGCAACCCTACGCTGGATAGAAAAGACTGAGGCAGTCTTAAGGATAAGTAAGTGTGCTGAAGAAGATAAGATATTGTTTGCTTCTAATCTGTTTAAGAATGCAGCACTAGAATGGTGGAACACTATCCTTCAATCAAGAGGAAGTGATAGAACCTATAATATGGAATGGGAAGAATTTAAGAACAAGGTAGAAAGGAAATTCTGCCCACCCAATGAAAAAGAACAGACAGCAAACAAATTCCTAAACCTTAGGATGACTGGTGTGGATAGTAAGGGATACACTAAAATATTCTTTGAATATGCTAGAATAGTGCCAACTCTTGCTTCACCAGAACCAATGTTAATCTCCCGTTATATTTGGGGATTAATTGGGGAGATAAGACACGTAGTCAAGGTAACTAGACCTCAAACCATAGAAGAAGCTGTAGAACTAGCAAATACCTTGACAGATGAATTAGTTCGTACTAGAGAAGAAGATCAGAGGAGAAACCTAACTCAAAGGCTTACCCAAGAATTCCATTCTGGAAATGTCAACCGTAGGAACGTAGGTTCTACCTCTGCACCATACTGCAAGGTCTGCAAGAAAAAGCATTCGGGAAAATGCTCCATTCTCTGTAATTATTGCAAGATGCCAGGACACAAGGAAGAAAATTGCAGGAAGAAATCCAGTAATGGACTATGCTACAACTGTGGAGAAAAATGTCATATCAGGCCAAACTGTCCGAAATTGGCCCCAGCTGCAAACAACAAGAATACTAAAAATGCTAGAGCATTTGTTCTGACTGCAGATGAAGCCAAGATGATTCCAGATGTCATAGCTGGTACGTTTTTAGTTAATGATATTTTTGCTAAAGTATTATTTGACTCTGGTGCAAACCAAAGTTTTATTAATACATCATTTTGCAAATTTCTAAATCAATCATTAACTAAACTACCACAAGAATGTCTAGTAGAGACAGCTAATGGAGAAACCGTTAGGATTTCTGAAATCTTGCAGGGAGCAAGAATAGAAATTTTAAATAAAAAATTTATAGCAAACCTATATCCCATGAATCTGGCAGGATTTGTTGTTGTTTTAGGAATGGATTGGTTAATAGCCAATAAAGCCAGTATTTTATGTGATCAAAAGTCAATTCAAGTAAATTCACCCCAAGGTAAAACGATCACAATTAAAGGAGATAAGCCCTCTAGGTCCACTAAGTTCATTTCTGTGATGAAAACTGCAAGTTATATAAGAAAGGGATCATTAGTGTATTTGATTTCTATAATCACTAACACTAAAGGAAAAGATTTAAAAGATATTCCAGTAGTATCTCAGTTTTCAGATGTATTTCCAGAAGAATTGCCAGGGCAACCTCCAGATAGAGAAGTTGAATTCAGAATTCACCTGCTTCCAGGAACATCACCAATTGCCAAAGCACCTTACCGTTTGGCACCTGCAGAAATGAAAGAATTGAAGAAACAATTAGATGAATTGTTGGAGAAAGGATTTATACAGCCAAGTTCGTCGCCATGGGGAGCGCCAATACTGTTTGTTAAAAAGAAGGACGGATCAATGCGTATGTGCGTTGATTACCGTGAATTAAACAAGGTCACGATTAAGAATCGGTACCCATTACCAAGAATCGATGATTTGTTTGATCAACTGCAAGGAGCTCGATTTTTCTCTAAAATTGATTTAAGGTCAGGATATCATCAGTTAAAGGTATAGGAAGAGGACATTCCTAAAACCGCATTTAGAACGAGGTATGGTCATTATGAATTTACTGTCATGCCATTTGGACATGATGAACCGAATATGTAAGCCATATTTGTATAAATTCATAATTGTTTTCATAGATGATATTCTCATTTACTCTAAGAGTAAAGAAGATCATGCAAAACATTTGCACGCACTTTTAAGTTTATTAAGAAAGGAAAAACTTTACGCTAAATTTTCAAAGTGCGAGTTTTGGTTAGAACAAGTACAATTTCTTGGACACCTAGTCAATCATGAAGGAATTCATGTAGATCCAACAAAAATCGAGGCAATTTCTAAATGGAAAACCCCTGAGTCACCAACCGAGGTTAGAAGTTTCATAGGATTGGCCGATTATTATAGAAGATTTATTCAAGATTTTTCTAAAATAGCCATTCCTTTAACTAAGTTAACCTGTAAATCTGTTAAGTTTGAATGAGGATTAAAACAAGAAGAAGCCTTTAGAATCCTTAAGCGAAAGATTAACCCATACACCCATATTAGCATTACCAGAAGGAACTGAAGACTTTGTAGTCTACTGTGATGCTTCTAAATTAGGTTATGGATGTGTATTAATGCTGTAACATCTGTGCTTGTAGTCATTGTGAATAGTTCAATATTCAATAAAACAATGTTATTTGATCCCAATGTTTGTTTGTTTATGTTCGACATTTTTCATGTTTTGACTTTTGTTCAATTTCAAACTTTACATCGCTTTCTGGAGAGTTATACGCAAACTGATGCATAAACGTAATCAGTTTAATGAGACAAACACTCCAGAACATCAACATATACTTAACATACCTTAAATAACCTTTACATAACTTAGAAATAAGTTTTGAAGGCTTTGGTATGGCAAAAACAAGTTAATTCGCCTACATGGACTAAATTTGACAAACTGCGAAAGTATGCCAATTTGAACTGTAACAGACATTCCGGAACATGACCATAAGTTAAACATACCATAAATATCCTTTACATAGCTTAGAAATAGGCTTTGAGGGGTTCGGTGTGCTAAAATAAACTTTTGGGTCATTCAGGGACTAAAAGCGTCAAAAAGTGCATAAGTTTGCACTTTCGCGCATAACTTACGTTCTGAATACATCTGGACATCCAAAAATTTATGTAAGCACTAAAATATTTTATTTCAGTGTTTGGCATGAGAAAAATCCATTCGTCACGCAATTTGGATCGTTTTTCGTGCTTATGCACATTCCGTCGTAATTAAGCGAACATCGCGATCGTACGACCAAACGAACCAACACCCGGCATATTTTTGAGCATGTTTCATGTCCACAATGTTTAGGCATCATTTTAGGGCCTTAACGTTGGCTTAACGGGCCTTAAACGTGTCGTAAATGGCTTTAAAACACAACAGGGACCAAAACTGTCATTTTGCAAAGTTTGCTTCTGATCAGAAGGGCCAGGTGGCCCGCGTAAACTCTTGTTGTTCCTTACGCGGCCCGTGTCAGGCTCCCAGATCAGAATAATAAGTTTTAACAGCTATTTACAGCTGTTAACCACTCAAAACTCACCCACACTTGCCTCTTCCTGATCATGGGGGGCCAATTTGGGTACCATAAGGTTGCAACAAGTGTAGGGACAAGATCAAAGCACGTTATTCGATAAACGATCTTAATGGTTCCAACATTCCTATAAATACCCAACCCATCATAACTCAAAACCCACTTGAAATCTGATTTTTCTCTAAGTTGGGGTGTTTTATCACTTCATACCTGAGAAATATTTGGAAATCAAAGCTTTCGGGGACCCTTTGTAAGTGTTCATTCGTTCTTTTTATTCTTTTAGCGTTAAAAGTCAAACTTTGTTTGACTTTCTGCGTTGACCGGTTTATGGTCAATGCAAAGTTCGTTTGAACTTCATAACGTGAGCGTAATCACGATGGTTATAGTCCTTAGTGACTATACCTACTGATTACCACGTTATCTAGACTCAGTGACGAGTCGTAGTTTCGGCCAAAATGCGCATTCTTGCGTATTTTGTAACCAAACTACTCTTGGGTATCAAAACCGTTTGTTTTGATACCAAACCTGTTTTCTAAACTTAGTTAAGCATGTTTTAACATGCTTAGCTCGTCACTTTTAATTTTTGTGCTTGTCTAGGGTCGTAAAGGTAAGCGATCTAAACAATCGCTTATACTTTCGAACCCGACCCATTTGGTCGATCATTAGGATCCAACCAAACACATTAGGTGACCATAGTTGTATAGGGAATAACCTTCCGAGGTTATACCTTATGGTCACGGCGTTTAGTTAGTTGTATGATAGGTAGTTTATATGCCTTAGGTAAATGACCAAAATGCCCTTTGAACGCCAAAATTCATTTTAAGCATATGTAACATAACTTTTGGTATCTAAACTGATTTGGTAACAATATTAGACATGTTAAGGCATATTTTACTTATCATAGGACTAGTTAGACATTCCGAACGCGTTTCATGCGAACGACGCGTTAAAGTAGCATAAGCTACCTAAACGGGTGGTAATGGGTCGTAAGCACTTAGGTTAGGTTTCATTTTAGTATGTAGGCTTTGTTAAACCATATTACACGAGTCTCCATACTCGTTTGGTTTACGAACCCTCATTCTATCCAATCCTCCGATTTAGGTCCGGTGTATTAACATAGTTACCTATATTAGGTGCCGTTTGATATCCGTGATCTCTAGCATTGTTTGGTTGTTACTCAAGGACTACTAAGCAATCTCAGGTGAGTACATAGACCCCTCTTTTACTGTTTTTAAACTGTTTTGGGGTGAAACACATGTGCCTACTTGTTACTTTCATGCTTTTCATGTTTTCACATCATATACATGCTATGTTCATTAGTACATTTATAGTACATGATTTACATTACATTTCATGCTATGTATGTCCATTGTGTGCATACTTAGTACATCGTTTTACATTACATTTCATGCTATGTATGTCCATTGTGTGCATACTTAGTACATTGTTTTACATTACATTTCATGCTATGTATGTCCATTGTGTGCATACTTAGTACATTGTTTTACATTACATTTCACGCTATGTATGTTCATTTGATTACATACTTAGTGCATTGTTTTCATCATGTTTACATTTTGGTATGACATTTGGTTTGTTCAAATGGGACAATATACATTCATTAACATTAGCTACGCCATTCTTTAGTAGGTAGTGGTACCATAGGAATTGACAACTCCCGTTCCTGACATCCTAGGTATGTTTGGATGGAAGGAATGACCGAATTCGATAAACATAACACAGAGAAACCTTTGATTTGTTTAAAGGTCTATCACCACAGTCACAAGGCTTGAATGTATGCATTATAACAATACCGCATAGATGTTTGTATCAGTATAGCATGCATTTGTTCCGCAAAACATAACTTTGATTTAAACTATGTTTAATTCGATACCCTGTTTTTGTGCATTTTACCTATGGTTTAGTTGATGTATTTCACTTGCCATACATGATATTTATGGATACACAATTCATGATTTACATTAAACATAAACATTTTGACATTGATATACACATTTAGTGATTTACATTAGACATAGACATTTTGATATGGTTTACACAATAATACTTGACAATTGATTTATACATGAACAATTTACAATGGTGGTTGGTTTGGGTAAGTGATTTGAGTAACGAGGCGTGTGTAATATGATACAAGTATGGTGGATACGCCGCTGGTACTTCCTATATATAAGTGCTTGTATGATATTACATGTCGTAGCGTTACTTAAATCATTTCAATATTTGACATATTACATTTTACATAAACAACTTATTTTTCACAAGACATTGTCTTACAAAACAGTTTATTTTATCCAACACAATTTACTCGGTTATTTTATTAACCATACACCATTCTTTTATATAGTCTGATTTCTTATCGAGTTTTCATATGATTTATAAAAGAAAACACTTAACAAGATCCATGACTAATTTTTATTAAACCTTTCTTCTAAAACCCAAGTCATGAATCCTATTTTAACAAAACCTATGTATCTCACAGGCATTTTTATGCTGACGTACCTATTTTCACATGTGTTTTCAGGAGCTGTCACTTAGGATGTTGATCGGGACACTAGGGCGGACCTGTGCCTTAGAGAGTTAAAATAAAGATAGAACTAGTTTAATTATGTTCTGAACTCTTTATTTGCTGTTTTGAGACAATGTATCACTCTTGTTTGATAAATAAAATGTAACTTTAATTGCCATGGTTGTGGAACAATAATTCTGTTACAACACTCCCCGACGTTTCCGCCACGTGTTTCTCGTTTTACGTGGTCGAGGTGTGACAGAAGAGTTGATATCAGAGCCAATGGTTATAGGGAATTAGGTTATTAGTAATGCTTTGACCTAGACTATAACTTTTCTAGGACCCCAACGCAAGTTGTCTTGTGTTTAGATTTTAAAACATGCACTTCACCTATCCTTAGGTGATAACCACAACGAGAACATCAAGTTCGGATCAGCCTTGAAAACTAATCATCTGATCTTGGATGATTGATTACAAGGTTTTGAACCATCTGTTATAAGGTTTTGAACCCTCTGTTATAAAGTTTTGAACCCTCTGTTATAAGGTTTTGAACCCCCTTTGAATTTTCAAAATCTCGTCAAGGTTTTGGGTTTTAAATAGTGTGAACACGTGCAAACTAGAAGAGTGAATTCCTGTACCCTGGGTTTTCTGTCTAAGCCTAGAGTGTTCATACAAATCCACATAATCGGACCAGTCACTCTTACCTGGGAACTCTTGGGGTGAGTGTTCACTTATAGGCGAGCATGTCTTCACGATACATTATTTTTGACCCATTTACTTTGATTAGTCACTGTGTGTCGTTTGTTTGCTTTGTGATGCGAATGAATGACCACCATCTTTGCTTTTGTCAATTTTTGTATCATCTCATTCTTTTCACCCAAACATCTCACTCGTTTCCTTTCATGTTTCCTCTTTTAGAATGCCTCCTCGACGCGAGAATCAGATAGCAAATGCCGAACTGGCATAAATTATCGCACAGCAAATGGCTGCTGTGTTCCCAAACCTTATTGCTCAATGGAACCAAGCCAACAACAACAATCATGCTCCATACAATTTCAAGAGTTTCAACTCGGCTAAACCGCTCAAGTTTAGTGGTTCTGAGGGAGCAACTGGGCTTCTTCAATGGTTCGAGAGCATTGAGAATACTTTCCGTCACGTTCAGTGTCCTGAAAATCGCAAGGTCGAGTTTTCTTCGAGTGTGTTTCAGAAGAGGACTCTTACGTGGTAGAACGGGGTTATGAGAGACCGGGGTGCAGAAGTTGCTCTAGCACAAACTTGGGCCGAACTTAGGGCCCTTATGATGAGGGAGTTTTGTCCTCGTCATGAACAGCGAGCTTTGGAGAGAGAGTTTGATGACTTGAAACAGGACAGTGGCGAGCACAGGGCGTATACTGATAGGTATGAGGAGTTGAGTCTGCTTTGCCCAACAATGGTCACCCCACTCGACATGGCTATCGAAAGGTACATCGATGGTCTACCTGACTCAGTGCAAGACATCATTACTGGTAATAACCCTACCACACTCCGTCAGGCGATCGAGTTAGCAGCGACATTGACTGAGTCACACGGTCGAAAGGGAAAGCTGCATAAAAAGGGTGACAAAGGTAAGAAGTAGGCGTCTGACAAAGAAGATAGCAAGAAAGGTCAAAACAAGAAGGAAAAGGATTCTGGTTCCTCAAGGGGGTCTAGGAAGCGAGAGGCTTCCCAAAATTTTGCTGTCACTGCCCAAGTTAACCAGGCAGCTCCCAACCAACCCGCACAGCCTCTAGCGAAGAAGCGTTATTCAGGGAATGCACCTTTGTGCAATAGATGCAACAGTCACCATCAGCCGCAACTTCCGTGCCGTTTCTGTACTAACTATGGGAAGTCAGGTCATCTTGCTGATGTTTGTCGTTTTGCTCAGAATCAGGCAGTTCAGAACCCAGCTCGACAAGTTGCTCAGCCTCCTGCTCAGCAACAGGGTCAAGCTGCACGACCCCACTACCCAACAGGTTCTTGTTATAACTGTGGGGATCTGACCAACTACCGTAATCAGTGTCCAAGATTGGTGAATGCAAACCCAAATCAGGCTCAGGCTCAGGCTCGAGGTCGAGTCTTCAACATGAATGCACAAGAGGCACAAGCAGACAATGAAGTGGTGAACGGTACGTTCTTTATTAATACTCAGCCTGCATCTGTTCTTTTTGATTCGGGTGCCGATAAGAGTTTTGTGTCATTATCTTTTGAGCCATTGCTTCGCGTGTCTAGAACGAAACTAGGAAAACCCTTGACAGTAGAGGTTGCTAGTGGTGAACCCATTGTTCTTGATTCTGTTCTTCGCAACTGCCAGTTGAACCTTAACGACCATCTTTTTCCTATTGACCTCACGCCTATGCAACTTGGAAGCTTCGACGTTATTGTGGGTATGGATTGGTTAGCCAAGCATCGCGCAGAAGTAGTTTGTTTTGAGAAGATTGTTCGTGTTCTGCTTTCGACAGGTGAGATCCTACAAGTCCATGGAGAGAAACCTGCCGGTGGTCTCAAACTCATGTCTTGTTTTAAAGCTCGGAAGTATTTGCGAAAGAACTATGTGGCCTTTTTGGCACATGTTGTAGCAGATAAGGGCAAAGGTAAGTCTATTCAAGATATCCCTGTTGTTCGGGATTATTCTGAAGTATTTCCTGAAGAGTTACCTGGTCTACCCCCAGCACGCCAAGTTAAGTTCCGTATTGATCTCGTACCTGGTGCAAATCCCATTGCAAGATCTCCATATCGTCTTGCACCGTCTGAGATGCAAGAGTTGGCTAAACAGCTTCAGGAACTCTCTGATAAAGGTTTTATCCATCCTAGCTTTTCACCTTGGGGTGCTCCCGTTCTTTTTGTAAAAAAGAAGGATGGATCTTTTAGGATGTGTATCGATTATCGTGAGCTTAACAAGCTTACCATCAAGAATCGATATCCCCTACCTCGCATCGATGATCTCTTTGATCAGTTACAGGGCGCTTCTTATTTTTTGAAGATTGATCTGCGTTCTGGGTATCATCAACTTCATGTACATGAAGAATATATTCCCAAGACAGCGTTCCGCACTCGTTATGGGCATTATGAGTTCACAGTCATGCCATTCGGTTTGACTAATGCTCCTGCTGTTTTCATGGACTTAATGAATAGGGTCTGCAAGCCTTATTTGGATCAGTTTCTTCATTGTTTTTATTGATGACATCTTGATTTATTATAAGACGCGAGCTGATCATGAGCAACATCTTCGTTTTACTTTGGAACTCCTAAAGAAAGAGCAACTTTTCGCCAAATTCTCCAAGTGTGAATTCTGGCTTAAAGAAGTTCAATTCTTAGGACATATTGTCAACGAACAAGGTATTCATGTAGATCCCTCCAAGATCAGTGCGATCAAGGATTGGGATACGCCTACTACTCCTACTGAAGTTCGTTCTTTTCTTGGACTTGCGGGTTATTACCGCCGCTTCATTGAGAACTTCTCAAAGATTGCAGTTCCTCTAACTGCTCTAACTCAGAAGAACAATCCCTTTGATTGGGGATTCAAACAAGAGGAAGCTTTTCAAAACTTGAAGCAAAAGCTTTGTGACGCGCCTGTTCTGAATTTGCCTGAGGGCAATGATGATTTCGTCGTTTATTGCGATGCATCTAAATTGGGTCTTGGCTGTGTTCTGATGCAAAGGAACAAAGTCATAGCATATGCATCGAGGCAGTTGAAGATACATGAGAAAAACTACACCACTCATGATCTTGAGTTGGGTGCAGTTGTCTTCGCTCTTAAGATCTGGAGACACTATTTGTACGATATAAAATGTGTGGTTTTCATGGACCACAAAAGTCTTCAGCATATCTTCAATCAGAAAGAACTCAACATGAGGCAACGACATTGGGTTAAGCTTCTAAACGACTATGACTGCGAAATTCGCTACCATCCTGGTAAGGCGAATGTCGTAGCCGATGCATTGAGTCGCAAGGAACGTACTAAGTTTCATTGTGTTCGTGTTCAATCTGATATTCAAGCTCGATCCGATATCCAAGCCCGCATTTCTTAGGCTCAACACACTTGTGTTTCACAAGGTTTAATGGATAAGGAATTTCCCTATCACATAACACCTGATCTGGAACTGAAGGGCAATGGATCGTATTACTTCATGGACCGTTTGTGGGTCCCAAGCCAAGATAACCTTCGCACCTTGCTTATGGATGAAGCCCATAAGTCTCGTTATTCTGTTCATCTTGGCTCAGATAAGATGTTTAAGGATCTTCGTATTCAGTATTGGTGGCCTAGTATGAAGAAAGACATTGCCTTATATGTATCAAAATGCCTTACTTGTCTTAAGGTTAACGCTGAACATCAGCGTCCTTCTGGTTTATTGGTGCAACCAGAGATCCCAGTTTGGAAATGGGAAAACATTACTATGGATCTCGTTACTAAACTTCCGCGTACAAAGAAAGGTCATGATGCCATCTGGGTAGTTGTTGATCGTCTTACTAAGTCAGCGCATTTCTTGCCAATCCGTGAGGATTTTTCTGCTGACAAACTTGCAAAAATCTATGTGGATGAAATTGTAGCTCGACATGGTGTTCCTTTGAACATCATTTCTGACAGAGATGCTTGCTTCACTTCTCATTTTTGGAGAACCATGCAATCTGCTATGGGGACCCAACTTAATCTGAGCACAGCTTATCATCCGCAAGCGGATGGTCAATCTGAAAGAACAATCCAGACTCTGGAGGATATGCTTAGAGCTTGTGTGATCGATTTTGGTGGTAGTTGGGATTCACATCTTCCGTTAGTTGAATTATCCTACAACAACAGTTATCACTCCAGCATCAACATGGCTCCTTTCGAGGCTCTCTATGGTCGAAAATGTCGTTCACCAGTCTGCTGGAATGAGATCGGCGAGGCTCAGCTTACTGGACCTGCCCTCATTTTAGAGACAACTGATAAGGTTAAGAAAGTTCGCGATAACCTTCAGACATCTAGAAGCCGTTAAAAGAGTTATGCGGACCAAGGACGCAAGCCCATGGAATTTCAAGTCGGTGATCGAGTATTACTTAAGGTCTCACCTTGGAAAGGTGTGATCAGATTTGGAAAGAAAGGAAAACTTGCACCTAGATACGTTGGACCATTCAAGATCGTCGAAAGAATCGGTAAGGTAGCATACAGACTTGAGTTACCTCCTGAACTTGGAAATGTTCATCCAACCTTTCACGTGTCCAATCTCAAGAAGTGTTTAGCTGATGAGAACCTCCACATACCACTTGACGAAATTCGTGTTGATAAAACACTGAAATTTGTTGAGAGGCCAGTGGAAATCATGGAACGTGAAGTCAAGTGGCTCAAACGCAAGCGCATTCCATTGGTCAAAGTTCGCTGGGAATCTAAACGTGGACCTGAGTTTACTTGGGAACGCGAAGATCAAATGAAGGCGAAGTATCCGCATCTATTCCCACGAGTTTCCTCTAAATAAATTTCGGGACGAAATTTCCACAAGTAGGGGAGACTGTAACATCTGTGCTTGTAATCATTGTGAACAGTTCAATATTCAATAAAACAATGTTATTTGATCCCAATGTTTGTTTGTTTATGTTTGACATTTTTCATGTTTTGACTTTTGTTCAATTTCAAACTTTACATCGCTTTCTGGAGAGTTATACGCAAACTGGTGCATAAACGTAATCAGTTTAATGCGACAAACACTCCGGAACATCAACATATACTTAACATACCTTAAATAACCTTTACATAACTTAGAAATAAGTTTTGAAGGCTTTGGTATGGCAAAAATAAGTTAATTCGCCTACAGGGACTAAATTTGACAAACTGCAAAAGTATGCCAATTTGAACTGTAATAGACATTCCAGAACATGACCATAAGTTAAACATACCATAAATATCCTTTACATAGCTTAGAAGTAGGCTTTGAGGGGTTCGGTGTGTTAACGTTGGCTTAACGGGCCTTAAACGTGTCGGAAATGGCTTTAAAACACAACAGGGACCAAAACTGTCATTTTGCAAAGTTTGCTTCTGATCAGAAGGGCCAGGCGGCCCACGTAAACTCTTGTTGTTCCTTACGCGGCCCGTGTCAGGCTCCCAGATCAGAATAATCATTTTTAACAGCTGTTTACAGCTGTTAACCACTCAAAACTCACCCACACTTGCCTCTTCCTGATCATGGGGGGCCAATTTGGGTACCATAAGGTTGCAACAAGTGTAGGGACAAGATCAAAGCACGTTATTCGATAAACGATCTTAACGGTTCCAACATTCCTATAAATACCCAACCGATCACAACTCAAAACCCACTTGAAATCTGATTTTTCTCTAAGTTGGGGTGTTTTATCACTTCATACCTGAGAAATATTTGGAAATCAAAGCTTTCGGGGACCCTTTGTAAGTGTTCCTTCGTTCTTTTTATTCTTTTAGCGTTAAAAGTCAAACTTTGTTTGACTTTCTGCGTTGACCGGTTTATGGTCAATGCAAAGTTTGTTTGAACTTCATAACGTGAGCGTAATCACAATGGTTATAGTCCTTAGTGACTATACCTACTGATTACCACGTTATCTAGACTCAGTGACGAGTCGTAGTTTCGGCCAAAATGCGCATTCTTGCGTATTTTGTAACCAAACTACTCTTGGGTATCAAAACCGTTTGTTTTGATACCAAACCTGTTTTCTAAACTTAGTTAAGCATGTTTTAACATGCTTAGCTCGTCACTTTTAATTTTTGTACTTGTCTAGGGTCGTAAAGGTAAGCGATCTAAACAATCGCTTATACTTTCGAACCCGACCCATTTGGTCGATCATTAGGATCCGACCAAACACATTAGGTGACCATAGTTGTATAGGGAATAACCTTCCGAGGTTATACCTTATGGTCACGACATTTAGTTAGTTGTATGATAGGTAGTTTATATGCCTTAGGTAAATGACCAAAATGCCCTTTGAACGCCAAAATTCATTTTAATCATATGTAACATAACTTTTGGTATCTAAACTGATTTGGTAACAATATTAGACATGTTAAGGCATATTTTACTTATCATAGGACTAGTTAGACATTCCGAACGCGTTTCACGCGAACGACGCGTTAAAGTAGCATAAGCTACCTAAACGGGTCGTAATGGGTCGTAAGCACTTAAGTTAGGTTTCATTTTAGTATGTAGGCTTTGTTAAACCATATTACACGAGTCTCCATACTCGTTTGGTTTAATAACCCTCATTCTATCCAATCCTCCGATTTAGGTCCGGTATATTAACATAGTTACCTATATTAGGTGCCGTTTGATATCCGTGATCTCTAGCATTGTTTGGTTGTTACTCAAGGACTGCTAAGCAATCTCATGTGAGTACATAGACCCCTCTTTTACTGTTTTTCAAACTGGTTTGGGGTGAAACACATGTGCCTACCTGTTACTTTCATGCTTTTCATGTTTTCACATCATATACTTGCTATGTTCATTAGTACATTTATAGTACATGATTTACATTACATTTCATGCTATGTATGTCCATTGTGTGCATACTTAGTACATCGTTTTACATTACATTTCATGCTATGTATGTCCATTGTGTGCATACTTAGTACATTGTTTTACATTACATTTCATGCTATGTATGTCCATTGTGTGCATACTTAGTACATTGTTTTACATTACATTTCACGCTATGTATGTTCATTTGATTACATACTTAGTGCATTGTTTTCATCATGTTTACATTTTGGTATGACATTTGGTTTGTTCAAATGGGACAATATACATTCATTAACATTAGCTACGCCATTCGTTAGTAGGTAGTGGTACCATAGGAATTGACAACTCCCGTTCCTGACATCCTAGGTATGTTTGGATGGAAGGAATGGCCGAATTAGATAAACATAACACAGATAAACCTTTGATTTGTTTAAAGGTCTATCACCACAGTCACAAGGCTTGAATGTATGCATTATAACAATACCGCATAGATGTTTGTATCAGTATAGCATGCATTTGTTCCGCAAAACATAACTTTGATTTAAACTATGTTTAATTCGATACTCTGTTTTTGTGCATTTTACCTATGGTTTAGTTGATGTATTTCACTTGCCATACATGATATTTATGGATACACAATTCATGATTTACATTAAACATAAACATTTTAACATTGATATACACATTTAGTGATTTACATTAGACATAGACATTTTGATATGGTTTACACAATAACACTTGACAATTGATTTATACATGAACAATTTACAATGGTGGTTGGTTTGGGTAAGTGATTTGAGTAACGAGGCGTGTGTAATATGATACAAGTATGGTGGATACGCCGCTGGTACTTCCTATATATAAGTGCTTGTATGATATTACATGTCGTAGCGTTACTTAAATCATTTCAATATTTGACATATTACATTTTACATAAACAACTTATTTTTCACAAGACATTGTCTTACAAAACAGTTTATTTTATCCAACTCAATTTACTCGGTTATTTTATTAACCAGACACCATTCTTTTATATAGTCTGATTTCTTATCGAGTTTTCATATGATTTTTAAAAGAAAACACTTAACAAGATCCATGACTAATTTTTATTAAACCTTTCTTCTAATACCCAAGTCATGAATCCTATTTTCACAAAACCTATGTATCTCACAGGCATTTTTATGCTGACGTACCTATTTTCACATGTGTTTTCAGGAGTTGTCGCTTAGGATGATGATCGGGACACTAGGGTGGACCTGTGCCTTAGAGAGTTAAAATAAAGATAGAACTAGTTTAATTATGTTCTGAACTCTTTATTTGCTGTTTTGAGACAATGTATCACTCTTGTTTGATAAATAAAATGTAACTTTAATTGCCATGGTTGTGGAACAATAATTCTGTTACAACACTCCCCGACGTTTCTGCCACGTGTTTCTCGTTTTACGTGGTCGGGGTGTGACAGATGCAACGACAAAAGGTTATAGCTTACGCATCTAGACAACTTAAAAATCATGAAGAAAATTATTCAACCCATGATTTAGAGTTAGGAGCTATAATTTTTGCTCTTAAGATTTGGAGACATTACCTTTATGGTAGTAAGTTTACCATATTCACTGATTATAAGAGTCTAAGATATATCTTCAAACAAAAAGAATTGAATATGAGACAAAGACGTTGGATGGAGATGCTTAGTGATTATGATTGTAATATCCAGTATCATGAAGGAAAAGCAAATGTAGTGGCAGATGCTTTAAGTCGAAAGTATCATGAAAAGTCAACAAGAGTACGTTCTATTAAACTAAATCTGCAAGTAGATTTAAATGATCAAATAAGAGAAGCACAAGAATCAGTAATCAAGGATGATACTGAAAAATTAAAAGGTATGTTGAAAGAATTAAAACAAGGAACAGATGAAATTTGGAGATTCCATGAAAAGAGAATGTGGATACCTAAATTAGGAAACCTACGTCAGCGTATACTAGAAGACGCCCATAAGTCTAAATATACGATGTGTCCAGGAAGTGATAAAATGTACCAAGAAACCCTCAGGATTTCTACAACAATTAGAAATGCCAGTGTGGAAATGGGAATTGATAACAATGGATTTTGTTACTAAATTACCCAAAACTAAGAAAGGAAATGATACAATCTGGGTAATTGTAGATAGGCTAACCAAGTCAGCTCATTTCCTACCAATGAAGGAAACTTTTAGTATGGAACAATTAGCTAAATTATATGTAAATGAAATTGTTTCTTTACATGGCTTTCCTTTATCAATTGTTTCTGATAGAGATAGCCGATTTACCTCTCATTTTTGGTCAAGTTTCCAAAAGGCAATGGGAACCAAGTTAAAATTGAGCACAACTTATCACCCTCAAACGGATGGACAGAGCGAAAGGACAATTCAGACAATGGAGGACATGCTTAGAGCTTGTGTAATTGATTTTGGAGGTAATTGGGATGATCACTTACCTTTAATAGAATTTTCTTATAATAATAGTTATCACACAAGTATCAATGTTGCACCATTCGAAGCACTTTATGGACAAAAGTGTCGAACCCCAGTCTGTTGGGCAGGAATTGGGGAAAAGCAACTATCTGGACCTGAGATAGTGCAGGAAACAACCGACAAGATTATTCAAGTCAAAGAACGACTGAAAGTAACACGTGTCGACAAAAGAGTTATGCCGATAACCGACGCAAGCCATTGGATTTTCGAGTAGGAAATAAAGTATTGTTGAAGGTCTCTCCTTGGAAAGGAGTGGTAAGATTCATCAAAAGAGGAAAGCTAAGTCCCAGGTATATTGGACCTTTTGAGATTATTAGAAGAATAGGACCTGTAGCTTATCAGCTACTACTGCCAGAGGAAATGGCAGGTATACATGATGTGTTTCATGTATCTAATCTCAAAAAGTGTTTAGCTGATGAATCACTAATAGTACCTCTTAAGGATATAGAGGTAAATGAACAACTCAAGTTTGTAGAAAGGCCTCTACAAATTGAAGACATGAAAGTCAAGAATCTCAAGCATAAGAGATTAGTTCTAGTCAAAGTGAAGTGGGACTCCAAAAGAGGACCAGAGTACACATGGGAGCTTGAATCAGAAATGCAAAAGAAATACCCGCATTTGTTTCAGTAGATCTCGAGGACGAGCTCTAAAACAAGGTGGGGAGAATGTAACAACCCTCGGTAAAACCCGACACTCTCATAATATTTCCGATGTCACACCCCGACCACGTATAACATACAAAACGTGGCGGAAAACGTCGGGGAGTGTTGTAACAGAATTAATTGTTTCATAACCATGGCATACAAAGTTGTATTTTATTTATCAACATAAGAGTTACATTGTTTTAAACAGGAATCAAAGAGTTTATAACATAATTAAACTAAGTCTATCTTCATTTTAAGTCTCTAAGGCACAGGTCCGCCCTAGTGTCACGATCATCGTCCTATGCAAAAGCTCCTGAAAACACATGTGAAAATAGGTACGTCAGCATAAAAATGCCTGTGAGATACATAGGTTTTGTGAAAATAGGATTCATGACTTATAAGTTTAGAAAAAGTTGTTTAGCAAAAGTCAGTCATGAACGTTGTAAATTGTTTTGTTTTGTAAATCATTTAAAAAACGATAAGATCAAATGATATGTATAATGTATGGTTAAATGTATAACCAAGTAAAATGAGTTGTATAAAGTAAATTGTTTGTAAACCAAAGTCTTGTGAGAATCGTGTTACTTGTGTAAAATGTATAAGTCCAAATTGAATGATTTAAATAACGCTATGATATGTAATATAATACAAACACTTATATATAGGAAGTACCAGCGGCGTATCCACCATGCTTGTATCATATTACTCACATCTCGTTACTTAAGTCACTTAAACAAACCAACAATGTATAAAGTCTATGTTTAAACCAATTGTCAAAAGTCCTTGTATAAATCATATCAAATGTTAATAGTCCAAATGTAGTCAAGTAATGTGTATCAAATGTTATGTATTGTAAGTACAGTATTGTCACATAATCCAAATGTAGAAATGTACAAAACAAAGTATTTTGAATATATCAAAAAGTTATGTTTTGCAAAGTAAATGCATGTTATATTGATACAAACATTTATGTGGTAAGTTAACGCATACATTCAAGCCTTGAGACAGTCGGACAACCCTTTTAGTCAAGGTTATCAAAATAAATGTTTTCGGATTCAGTCATTCCTTACATCCAAACAACCCAAGATGTCAGGAATGGGATTTGTCAAGTCCTATGGTACCAGTACTTACTACCGAGCGGCTTAGCTAATGTTAATGAACGTATATAAGTCTCGTTTGTGCAAACCAAATGTTATAGCAATTGTATACATGTCATATAAAAACAATGTACTAAGTATGCTAAGTTAACATACAAAGCAGAAAAGTCACGTAAATCAATGTAATGTAAAACAATGTACTAAGTATGCACACAATGGACATACATAGCATGAAATGTAATGAAATCATGTACTATAAATGTACTAATGAACATAGCAAGTATATGATGTGAAAACATGGAAAACATGAAAGTAACAAGTAGGCACATGTGTTTCACCCCAAAACAGTTTAAAAACGGTAAAAGAGGGGTCTACGTACTCACTTGAGATTGCTCAGAAGTCCTAAGATAACCACCAAGCAATGCTAGAGATCTCGGAATCAAACGACACCTAATATCGGTAACTATGTTAATAAACCGGACCTATATCGGAGGATTGGATAGAATGAGGGTTCGTAAACCAAACGAGTATGGGAACTCATGTAGTATGGTTTATCAAAGCCTACATACTAAATGAAACCTAGCCTAAGTGCTTACGACCCATTACGACCCGTTTAGGTAGCTTATGCTACTTTAACGCGTCGTTCGCGTGAAACGCGTTCGGATCGCCTAACTAGTCCTATGACAAGCAAAATATGCCTTAACATGTTTAATATTGTTGATAAATCAGTTAAGTGACGAAAGTTTAGGTTACATATGCTTAATTACCAATTACACATGAAAAGGGTATTTTGGTAATTTACCTAAGGCATATAAACTACCTATCATACAACTACTTAACGAAGCGACCATAAGGTATAACCTCAGAAGGTTATTCCCTATATACTATGGTCACCTAAGGTGTTTGGTCGGATCCTAATGATCGACCAAATGGGTCGGGTTCGAAAGTATAAGTGATTGATTAGATCGCTTACCCTTACGACCCTAGACAAGCACAAAACTAAAAGTGACGAGCTAAGCATGTTGAAACATGCTTAACTAAGTTAGAAAACAAGTTTGGTATCAAAACAAACGGTTTTGATACCTAAGAGTAGTTTGGTTACAAAATACGCAATAACACGCATTTTGGCCGAAACTACGACTCGTCACTGAGCCAAGATAACGTGGTAATCAGTAGGTATAGTCACTAGGGACTATAACCATCGTGATCACGCTCACGTTATGAAGTTCAAACGAACTTCGCATCGACCATAAACTGGTCAATGCAGAAAGTCAAACATAGTTTGACTTTTGGACTAGAAAAGCGATAAAAGAACGAAGGAACACTTACAAAGGGTCCCCACTAGTAAATCTTGATCGAGTAGCTCAGGTATGAAGTGATTTGCTTCAACTTAGAGCACTTTTGATCAGATTTGTGAGGAATGAGTGAAGTTGAGGTGGGTATTTATAGTAAATGGACAACCGTTAGGATCTTTTATCGAACAACGTGCCTTGATCTCACCCGTACACTTGTCGGAATGTTATGGTAGCTCATTTTGCCCCCACCACCAGTTATTGACAAGTGGCATTGGCCTTTGGAGGGTTTAAAGGCTGGAAACAGGCTGTTAAAAACAAGTTTGTGCATCTGAACCCTACTTGCGCACCGTAACACAAAAAACATTGAGGTGCGCAAGGACCTGCAGACCAGAAAGTTTGAAAAATGGCAGAATAGGCCCCTGAAGCTCCAAACTTGCTATTTGATGCATTTTTGACACGTTTAAGCCCCGTTAACCCCATTTCAAAGCTCTAAAATGAATTTAAAGTATAGGGAACTTAAAATGTGCTCAAAAATATCTCGGATGTCGGTTCGTTTGGCCGTACGATTGCGTTGTTCGGTTAATTACGACGGAATGCGCATAAGCGCTAAAAACGATCCAAATTGCGCGACGAATGGATTTTTCTTATGCCAAACACTAAAATAAAATATTTTAGTGCTTACATAAATTTTTGGATGTCCGGATGTATTCAGAACGTAAGTTATGCGCGAAAATGCAAACTTATGCACTTTTTGACACTTTCAGTCCCTGAATGAGCCAAAAGTTTATTTTAGCACACCGAACCCCTCAAAGCCTATTTCTAAGCTATATAAAGGATATTTAAGGTGTGTTTAACTTATGGTCATGTTCCGGAATGTTCGTTACTGTTCAAATTGGCATACTTTCGCAGTTTGTCACGTTTAGTCCCTGTAAGCGAATTAACTTGTTTTTTACATACCAAAGCCTTCAAAACTTATTTCTAAGTTATGTAAAGGTTATTTAAGGTATGTTAAGTATATTTTGATGTTCCAGAGTATTTTTCGCATTAAACTGATTACGTTTACGCATCAGTTTGCGTATAACTCTCCAGAAAGCGATGTAGAGTTTGAAATTGAATAAAAGTCAAAACATGAAAAATGTAAAACACAACCAAACAAACATTAGGATCAAATAACATTGTTTTATTGATAAAATAACCGTTCATAATGATTACAAGCACATATGTTACATCCGACACCCTATTATATCTTAAAATACCCTTATATGTCTTGAAATACACCCCGTATGTGAAAACCGAGCCCGAAATATGTTATAGTATTTAAAATAAATTAAAAACAATAAATATTAAGTTAAGGCGGGCCGCGTAGACCCACCCCAACTATTTACGCGGGCGGTATCGAGGTGGATACCGGATTCCTTTGAGTTTCTTTAGTTCAAACGGGCCGCGTAAGACCCCATTTGAGTTAACGTGGGCCGCGAGAGATCAAGAAACATGGCGCAGCCCGGTGATGACATGTGTCATCATCGTGTTGAAGCTAGGTGGTGATCCGGATCCGCTATATGTTGACCATATGTTGACGCGGGCCGCGTAGCCCTATGGCTATGCTTACGCAGGCCGCGTAAGAGTCGATTTCAGCAACTATATAAGCAGGCATCGGGTTTCAGTATTCCTCGTTCATTTCTTTTCTTTCTTAAGCGAATTTCTGAGTAGTAGAAGTAATACGCGGGTATTATATCACCCTAATTAGCGAGGTTCTGCTCCGTTGTAAGTATTATAACCCCAGTTTCATAACAGTTACGTTGCCCGATTGATTTAGGGTTCTGTAACAACTGTCGTGGTTCTGCCCGACGAGTTGTTGGAATACCGTCTCGGGGAGGGTATCATTAATATTTTCAAAGGGTTATGATACTAACCAATGTACATTTGTATAAATTATAGATTATATCCAGGAAACCCTTACGCGAAGACTTAGATAGCAATGTGAGTTTATCCTCTTTTTGTTAACCTTTTTGTAATGTTTTACAAAACCTTAATTGTTTTACAATGCGATTAAGCGGTGATTGAGTCTTTGTAGTTCTTCAATTACTGCCGATATGTGGGGTTTTGTATACAAAATGTACTACACTGTGAGTAGTAAGTCAGGATGACAATACGTTACCATTGGACAATGAGTTAGCCAATGGGTAATATGACCCACAAGTCAGGGTTGACAGTACTAATGGAGTAATTGTGTAGACATAAACAATGTGATCGCTCTCAATACTGTTCACTGTGACTTTTTATTTAAACTTGATTAAACTGGGATTCACTCACCAGTATTTCCCACTGACAAATGTTTTTAAAACACGTTTCAGGTAACCCAATGTGACAACCAATTAGTAAAAAGCCAGCTGGAGAGCACTGAAGGCTTGGGGAAAATGTGGCTATAAAAGTTACCAAATAAACGATGTTTTAAAATTTAATGAAATAGGGTTTATCACTATAAATGTATTGTAATAAGAAACTTGGGTTTTACCCATGTAATGATTAATATTAAATGAGGTGGTTTTACTCTGATAAACATTTCCTAACTACGGTCCTGATGTAAATTCCGCTGCAAGATTAAATAACTGATACCACCGAAACTCTGAGATCGCGTTCGCCCGTTCTCGGGATAGATAAGGGATCGGGGGTTGCGACACTAAAACATATCCAACTTTCTCTATTTTATACAATATTTAACACACGCTCTATCTAACTATTCACACAGTGGTAGACGTACGAAATATGCACCAACAAAGGAGTAGAAGATAGATACGACACCGAGCAGTCACTTATAATCTGGTCTCTATTCACATCTTGATAAGTTACAACACCATGAGACCAGTTGGACAACATTTCCCCTCAGGGACCAAAAGCTTGTCCAAATGGGAACCCCACATCCTTATTTATAGGCAACATCCTATCAGTCCAATTAGCTAGTGTCCATCCGTCCGGATGGACTTTACATTATCAACACCTATTTGACCGGATGGGGTTTGGACTATTCTATTGTCCATCCGACCGGATGGTCATCCGTCCGGATGGACTTTGACAATACTAAAACCTGTCCAACTTTCTCTATTCTATACAATATTCAACACACGTTCTATCTAACTATTTGCACAGTGGCAGACGTATGAAATATGCACCAACAAAAAGTGTAACTAATTACCTATAATTATGTTAAAACTCAGGGATTTAAGTGTAATAAGATGAGGGACTAAAATATAATTATCGTTTAAAAGACCAATTTACCCTCATTTTAGGGGTGTACTTATAAATTAAAAGGGAAAAAGTTCTTATTTTTTGGGTATCTTAAAATGCACATCCCTCATGCATTATAGTATATAGATATTATATTATAGAGTAAATTACGATTTTGGCCCCTGTGGTTATATCACTTTTACCCTATTAGCCCAAAATAGAATTTTTTAACATTTGTGCCCTTATGGTCTATATAACTAACTATTTTGGCCCCTGAGTCTAACTCAACCCATTACCCTGGTTAATTAATTGTCACAGGCAACTCACATGATGATGGGTATATTAGTAAATTCACCACCCACTTTATTGACTTTATAAACAAAACCCTAGCATTTTCTTTATCACTTCATCTTCTTTACCATTCCCAACATAACAAAAGATGACGAATTAGTGCTTCTTCATCTTGGAGATTGTTTGTGTAAGGAAAGGAGTAATGTAAGTATGCGTGAATGTATCAGCTTTCATGATTTTAATCTTTGATTTTGGTTCGTAACTTTGTAAATATGATCTAGATTATTACAGCCCACATCTACTACTTAGTTGCAGAAGCAAACTTTGAAGCATATTCAGACAGTGCTAGACTGTGTCTCATTGGTGCAAATCACTAGACACGTCCCCGTACATATGTCTCCCCTGAGGCTATTCAGGTCTCACCTCATCTCCTCTTACTAAAATCAAAGACACAACAACCAGTTCGTTAAAATAACAAAACCTTGTAATATTGGATGCAAATAGAGAATAGAGGTATATGAGTATTCAAAGATGCTTTAAACCCACAACTGTAGATCACCATGCGTGAAATTATGGTTTGAGAGGGAATTGTGAAGAAGATGAAGTGATGAAGAAAAGGCTAGGGTTTTGTTTATAAAGTCAGTAAAGTGGAGGGAGGTAAATTTACTAATATACCCATCATGTGAGTTGCATGTGACAATTAATTAACCAGGGTAATGGGTTGAGTTAGACTCAGGGGCCAAAATAGTTAGTTATAGAAACCATGGGGTCACAAATGTTAAAAAATTCTATTTTAGGCTAATAGGGTAAAAGCGATATAACCATGGAGGCCAAAATCGTAATTTACTCTATATTATATTATACTAGGTTAGAACCCCTTGTGTATTACACGGGTAGAATAAAAGCAATTTATACATTAAATAAAAAATAACATATTTTTAAAAACCTCATTTATTATATGTGTTGAGTAAATATAATTTTATATATTAAATAATAAAAATTTATATCTTTAAGAACTTCGTGTATTGTGTGGGTTAAATAAATGTAATTTTATATACCTAACAATAAAAAAGTTATATATTTTAAAAATAACCTTGTGTATTCATGGGTGGAAGAAATATAATTTTATATACTAAATAATATAAAAGTTATATTTAAAAAAAATGTGTGTTGTATAGGTTGAATAAATCTAATTTTATATAGCAAATAATAAAAAAAAAATTATATCTTTAAAAACCTTGTGTATTAAACGGGTTTATCTATTGTTAAAAAAATCTTTCTAAATCAAAATGGACTTTTTATTATTTTCTAAATTATGTTAATACTATTTTTAATATTTGGTTTGATAATATCAAAGTTATATTTTAAAAAAATTCCGTGTATTTCACGGGTTAAATTGATCTAATATTGTATAGCAAATAATAAAAAAAGTTATATCTTTAAAAACCATCTGTATTACACGGATTTATCTATTGTTAAAAAAAATCTTTCTAAATCAAAATGGGTTTTTTTTTTATTTTTAAAATTAGGTTAATACTATTTTAAATTTTTGGTTTGATTATATAAAAGTTCTATTTAAAAAAAAAATCCAAACTTTTATGTTCAGAATCATTTATCCAAGTATAATTATCATTTGAAAATCACTATTTCTTTCTCACAAAACCGTAATTTCTCAATTAAAATTTTGATTATCATCTGAATGATGAATGATGATGATAATAAACATTCATCATGTGATAACCGATTTTTTTTGTTCATTAACGAATTGTAAATAAATAAAGAGATAATTATATAACTCTTTTCACTAAGAGGAATTAAAATCAAATTTATCCAATAATTTAGAGTTGATAAGATTTATATCATTTTAATTAAATAATAATTATCTACAATTAAGGATGGTCTAGAATAATGACAAGTGTGCCTTCATTAGTTTCTTTTATTATATAGTATACTAGCGGTAAGACCCGTGTGCAACACGGGTGGTTTTTAGAAAACAATGCATAACACATTTTAATAAAAAGTATAGATAGGTATATAGATATTGTACCAAAACTTGTTATCTATTATAGATAATAGATAACTATAAACATAGATCATCGGTTAATATATCAATTACATACGACTATTTCCATTCTCCTATTCCATAAAAAGGAGTACCCACCCATTGACAATGTAAACTGTTTTTAGACATAACTACATATAATTAATCTAGTACAACTATATATATAGCCTCCAAATAGGCATCGGTTCCGTTATTCTTTGGCTATGATTTTAGGCTATCAAAACAAATAGCTAAACTGTGAAGAGAAACCTTACAAATAGGCATCGGTTCCCTTATTCTTTAGATATTTGTTTGTCCTACACCAAGATTAACACCACACAATCCACACCGGTTTTTTCTGTAATAATGAACGCCCAGATGGTAATCAAATTGAGAAGGAACTCATAGCCTTAGGGTGGAAGCCAACTGTTCCAGCACTCTTTTAGTGGTTTAAAAGTCTGTTTGACCAAAGTCAAACCAGTGTTTCAACCCAATAGTGGTTTGAAACATCTGTTTTCTCCACAAAACACTGTTTTAACCCAACTGTGGTTTCAAACCACCGTTTAAACCCAATAGTGGTTTTAACCACTATTTTCTCCACAAAACACTGTTTTAACCCAACAGTGGTTTCAAACAGCTATTTTCATCCATCTGCTGACCCAACAGTAGTTTCAAAAGTGGTTTCAATACACTATTTCCCAACAGTGGTTTCAAACACTGTTTAATTTTCTAACATAAACAATCGATTGCACGAAATAGACAAATAATCCTAAATATCTCGATTTTAAGCCCTATCTGTACTTTATATAAAAGGGCAAATCATGTTGTTTTCATTAATCAAAACTCAATCACTTTAGTTAAATACCTACATCAGTGTATATACATTACTTTGTAAATCTAACCTGTATCATCATAAAAAAGTATACAAATTGCGCGCATAATTGTTTAATAACTCTACAATTTAGTTACCCAAAAAAAGTATTTTATAATGGTTATAAATACCTTTTTCAAGAAAAGGTAAACATAGTGCATAATCTTCTTCACATGATAGAATCAATAAACCCTCGGGAACTTTGTCATTGTTCCATAAACTTCTGCCCATTCGCTCAATCGCCTGAAATTAAATCATATCGGATTTGTGTCAACGATTAAAATCACAAATAAACTGAATAAGTTAAGTGAAAATTACATACCACACCATGAACTGCTTTGACCAAGTAGGATAATATATCTTTATCGGGTTTTGTATTTGGTGTAATCAAGACTCTATGTCCCTGCATAAAATATTATTAATTAATTAATTAATGAAAAAAAAAACATAGTGGCATAATAACATTGAATGAAATAAACTTTAAAAAAGGAGTTTTGTTACTTTTAAAAGTGGATTTTGGCGGGCATGGGCCAATGAAGTCGGAAGACTAAAACCAAATTCTTTTTCTTTCTTAGCGTCTCTCAATATGAAACTTTTTTCATCAATGTGACGACAAGCTTCACCACAACTTTCGAGCCAGTGATGTGTAACTACCGGTTTCCCTAAAGCAATTGCTTCTAGCATGTTCTTTGTACGAACAAAATCGTCTGCTATGAAATGTGTTGCATCGGACATTGAAGATGATTCTGAAGCCCCCAATCGAGATAAAATCTGTGATATGGTTACTCAATCGTTCTTAGCAAAAAGCACACAACGGATAACATAAATATATGTAACATAAGTAAAAATAAATAAATAAATAAACTCTTTTTAATGCTTGATTATATCTCCATCTAAATGGCGACTAAACAGAACACGAATAAAAGAAACGTCTTTCTTATGTCGCGTATCTTTATTTGGAGATTCAACTAATGATTTTGTTGGAGAAACGCTACAAACTACTTGCATTAAGAATGGCCTCCTGCATAACTGCTTTAAATACTCATCTCCCATGCAAATTGGAGAAAATTCTTTCACAGGTGTTTGACGGCTTACAGGAGTAGCACAAACTTTTTCTTGTTCGGTCAAAGTAGCAGCTTTTGACCTTGTTAGTCTAGAGGTAGACTGTGTACCTATTTCTTTTCTCGTAGATGACAGCTTTTGACGAATCCTCTTGTCTTTTGGGATAGTTACATCTTTGTCTGACTCGCTATATCTCATTGACTGCCTCGTTCGCCGAGCAACAGGTGTGACATGTTGAATATGTTGTTTTTTGACAGACATATGGTCAACAGATGCAACTGGAGCCTCTACCGTATCAACTTCTCTTCTTTTTAATGAAACCTTTCTTGTTCTTTTCACTACATCAGTTTGATGTTTTATGCATCTGCTATTATACATTCGTTGCTGATCAGCGTATATCTACTGCAGAATACATTCGTTACTGTTATACACTGTCCGTTTGGTGTTTTGATATTTGGTGTTTGTCGCTGGTTCGTTTGTGAAATCAGAAACATAATTAAAAGATCAGTTGCTGAAATCGTTTTCATTCGCAGTGCAGATATCCATCGCAAAAGTGTTTAGTAGTTGTTTAGTTTATCTGCAGATTTGTTCATTCGCCGAAACATTATTAGTCTTCGTTGTTTGTTCACTTGCTGTCCAAACTAATTCATTCGCTGAAATCAGCGTGCAGCCACAGAAAAGAATTCATTCGTTGTTGTGAAGTGTATTCACTGTTGTCTAGTTTATCCGCTAAACGGATTTTTCACTCATTGAAATAGGTTTAAAAATCAACAACTAAATTGCGTGCAGAATTGAACATAGTTCATTTGTTTGACATAATTAGTTTGTCCATTCGTTGAGTTTGCATAAATCTATGATTCTGAATTGATGTATCTGAACCGAGTGGCTTTTTGTGTTATTCGTAAACTAAAGTTCAACCGCAGTTTGCCTTGATGCGCAGTTCAGTTCGCTGATCTGTTATTCGCTGCAAAAAAAAAAACTATACAAATTGTTCAAAAATGAAACCAAAATTAGCATCAAATTTCATATCCATCAATATTTTTCATTCTCAAAATTACATGCCAATAATAGTTTCATAGGGCAGCTACATAACCCTCTTTATATCATCTAACTCAATCTACTACAACAAACCTGTATATAAAATAAAAACAATCATGCAACAAAATTACTTAAGTCCACAGTGTGACAACTGGCACTTTTCCATGTATTCCGTACAATAATAAACAGTAACTTGTACTTTAATGACTGTGCGTGACTGAATTGATGAGACGAATGATTTTCTGATTACTGTCATATACATACAAATGCATTTCATGTTGCAAGATTGTTTATCATTATTATATGCAACACGGTGTGGTTCAATTAGTGCACAGAACAAGGTTAGCACAGTTATCAGACAAACTAGAAGTACTGACGGGAGTTCAGTACTCAGACAGACAAGTTGTTAAGACACAGAATGAGCCCCGGAACCAAGAGTTATACTAGAATAGTATGTAGGAAAGTAGGGATCATAAAACTGCCTTCCGGGTGATGATTTAAGTGCCCGAAACACACTAAAACTGCAGAATTCTGCAGAAAACAGCAAAAATCAGCATTTTAACATCAAAATATAATGCATAATTATGGTTTAACAGTCTGAATACCTTGATAAGTGTCGGGAATCAAAACTTTCATAAAAGACGTCATATTGCACACTAAACTGCGCAATTTAGCACCTTAACGAACCGGTAACCAAACGAACAACCGGACACTACACGAAACACCAAAATTTAACTAGAAGCAATGTTTTAATGTTACCAAGCTAGTTATGATCACTATACATCATATTATTACTTAAAACACTATAATATACTTAACTTGAAGTTGAAACTCAACTAATACCCCCCCCCACATTAGGGACGGTTCATAAGGGGTCCCACATGGGGATTTCTTTTGATTAATTAATTGGATTTGTTGTTTACATTTCAAACACATTAACCCTTATGTAAACTAATGTTGGAAGGATTTCTATAAAAACCACAAGTCACAAATTCATTGTCATCTTCATCACTTCAACACACCATCTTCTCTTCTTCTTCCTTCCATAGCTACGACCCCAAACACCCCTCATAGTCTCTCCATCTTTAAGCCATTTCCAAGTATTCTAAGCATATTCTAAGGTGTTTCAAGCATCACTAAGAAGGTTGCAAGCATAGGAATTGGAAGGACCTTCTCTAGGAGCTTTTATCCACCACATTCTTCATCATCTTCATTCTTGATTCTTCCCAAGCCATAGTGCTAGTAGTAAGCCTCTATGATCTTGTTTTTACTCTTAATTTTAGTGGTTAAAGTATAATGTAACTTGTTAATCTAAAGAATCTCAAGAAGACATAAAGATGAACATGAACATAAAACATAAAAACATGAAGATCAAAGTTGTTTTAGAGTATGTGTTAAAGTTGTTTGTTGATTACTTGCATATATGGTGTAGATCATCATAAGAAGCTTGCTAGATGATGATTAAACACATGATCTAGCAAGTATAAGGATGGATCTTGAGAAAATCATGTTGATCATCCTTTATGTAAACCATGAACTTGAAGATGAACTCATTTTTGTGTAGGATGATGAATCCTACAAGATGTAAGTCTTGAAAGTAAAGGATTTCAAAAATAAAAATTTCAAGAAACTAAAGTTTACTACAAGATTTCACATGATTTGATTTCAAAGGAAAATAACCATGTATTAGAAGGTTAAATGGAACTAGTAAAGTGTATGTAATATGAAAAATACAGAAGATTTATTTTTGAAAAATCATCATACAAGTTATAAAGAATGAAAATTCACAAGAATGAGTTTTATAAAATAAAAACCATAGATTTAGTGTTCTTACAACCTATTAAACAACATGTTAAGTTACTACAAATTTTTACTAACTTCAAGTTCATGTCATATGGTAAAATTGCATATTTAAGGCTTATGGTAAGTTATATGAAACTTGTTGTTGATTGATGGTGAATTTTCAAAAGAAAATGATATACTATTAGGCATGGAATCCTCCATTTTTAAGGGGAAACTATGGCAAATTTTTTGTAGAAATTAAACACTTAGAAAAATATTTTTAAACAAGTGTTTACAACTAATTTTTGATCTTGGTTTTAAATATAAAACTTGCCATAATTTTTGTTATAAAAATTATAAGTATTGGAGGTTGATTTTTGATGATAAAAATCACTAAGTATATATTTAGGAAAATATATATTTAGATGTCACAAAATTGTGTGCTACATTTTATTAGTTATATTAAAATTAGGAATCTTGAAGATAATATAACACACCAAAATATCACAAAAAAATTGTAATATGAAAATATTACCAAAATCACAAGAAAATGAATATATAATTTATAACTGAACATCAGAAAAATCGGAAAAAGGACACTTGGACAATATACATATTCCGGAAATAAATTCATAACCCGACAAAGGTGTTAAACGGTATTTTGAAACCAAGAAAATGGCAAAATATGAATTTTTACAAGTATTACAAAATATATCATATTTTGTTGAAATAGAAAATATAATATTTTCGAAGTATATATTTTCTTAAACAATTCAAAAATATATTATTTTGGTGAAAACTAGAAATATATATATATATATATATATATATATATCTTCTAAGGAATATATTATTTTTGAGATATATGTGAAAGTATATTTATTTTTGCCAAGTAAAGCTATAGATCTTTTTCTATAAAAATTCTCTTAAAATATGTATATTTTAAGAATATAAAGTTGGTGATGTTTAGTTGTATAAAAATAATATTCCGGAAAATAATACACAAATTAAGTATAAAATACTTAATAAATACAAGAAAATACGTATTCCTATACGTATAAATACACACCGGAATACACTACCAATACTTGGAAAAATACCCGTATACAAATACACAGGTAAGAAAATACACAAGTACAAGTATACATATACTTGGAAAATACATAAGTGGGAAATACATGATAATTCAAGTTGAAGATATAATATTTTTAACAATATTCCAAATAATCGGATAAAAATAGTTTAAGTTAAAATATTCTTATTTTAACTAATAATCATATATTTTGGAATTATATAATACATATCAACCGTATAACTCAAAGTATACCAATTCCAAAATAAGTCTTAATAAATAAGAACAGACGTCATTACACGACCTAAATCTAATTAAACATAGCACGTGTGTAGGTAGTGGTACAACACAAGGAAAAGATCTTTGAGTATACGTGACAGCAGGACGCAAACTAGTGAGTTCATGTCCCCCTTTTCTTTTAACTGTTTTCGGATTTATAAATATCGGGGGTGAAATACATGTTTCAAATGTTTCAAAGGTTTCAATGGTATGGTTTAGCTAAGGAATGAATTATTAGATCACGTGGATGATGTAGTATCTCTCCTAAGTGCCATTAATCTAGTATAGACCGAGGGGCATGAGTTGTAGATCTATCTGGGTGTAGCGAGCCCCACCCATGGGTCTTTGTGTGGCCGCATGCGGTGACTATGTCGTTCCCGCCGGATGGACCGGAGGAAATTCGCTAGGTTTGAGCACTTCCTACACACCACACATATTAATGTCCTTGCAAAACATTAATGATCTGTTCATAGACGCTATACATACCAGTTATCAAAGGAATTCTCTCAAATGTTTACAAGTTATTACGGGCTCACATACAAAACACATGAACCCACTCAACTTTTGTTGATGTTTTCAAATTACATGTATTTCAGGAAACTAATTTGGATCTGGCGGCATTATGAAAGTTTCAAGAAGTGTATTCAAGTTTGATGTCACCCAACTTTGAAGGGTTTGATTTAGATATCTTATCTTAGATAAGACATACGAATCAAAGCCTTGATTTATATATACCTTTTGTTTAAAAGTCCTTATGGAATTTAGTACTTGAATGGTTTGTAAGTTAAACATGAAGTTTGTTGGTTAGTACTAAACAACTTGTGTTTGTATTATTTTAAAATTTATGAATGGATGAACATCATGTTTTAATCATATAGTTGTTTGTTATAATTGAATGCAATGATATTGATCAAGTCACACATCACACACTTCCGCAAAAGTCAGGGTATGACACACAGTCCACACACAATAGAATTAATTTCATCTAGATTCAGGTATCAAGCTTTTCTTTCATCTATAAATATACATGAACGAGTAAAAACAATCAAACTCAAACATAACCATTCACTCAACAAATAAATAAACAATTTAATAACTAATAAGAAACTACCGTAGCTCTTAAGAGTCTGGTCATCCTTAAGTATCCATCCTTTATAAATCAACCGCTGCTGTGCCGCTGGAATATCACACTTCTGTTCAACAACAGACTTGAACGACTCAACGGACGACTCGAGGCTCGCTTGACCGGGGAACTTCATGCCGGTCTCAACTCCATTACAATAGTATTAAAAAATTACTTAAGTCCATAGTCCACACACAATAGAATTAATCTCATCTAGATTCAGGTATCAAGCTTTTCTTTCATCTATAAATATACAGGACCGAGTAAAAACAATCAAACTCAAACATAACCAGTCATTCAACAAATAAATAAACAGTTTAATAACTAATAAGAAACTACCGTAGCTCTTAAAAGTCTGGTCATCCTTAAGTATCCGTCCTTTATAAATCAACCGCTGCTGTGCCGCTGGAATATCACACATCTGTTCAACAACAGACTTGAACGACTTAATGGACGACTCAAGGCTCGCTTGAACGGGAGCAATAGACTTCAATACAGATTCACTATGAAGCTCAACTAAAAGCATTTCTAGAGCAGGATCAAATACCTGTGAAATCTATGGCCACCATGAAGCTCAATTCAAAGCCATTATCCAAGTAATCTATGGCCACCATGAAGCCGACTCTTCAATACCTGAATTCAATGTTTTATAAAAAAGGTATAAACTTAAAATGCATACAAAACAAATTCAGATCCGGCCATGGGTACCCTAATTTAAACAAAACCCACATAAGTTTCAAGGTTTTCCAAGAAACAACATCCGAAACTCCTATAAAACATGGTTAATCATAACCAAGTTTTTGAAAAACCCTAATAGATGAACAAAGGAATGTCAAATCGAGATTATGCATGTATAAAACACCAATCATGAAGAAAGCTTACATCAATGAGATTAGAGATACATGAAGTCGCCTGAGAATCGCCTCTCTGAAGAATCAGAAAACAAATAGATCTATCTAAGATGATAATGAAGAAAGAAAAGCAGAGAGAGATGTCACACCCCAACCGATGGCGGAAACATCGGGGCATGGCACTGAGCGAAACAGATTGTCCAGAAGTTTCCATAACAACTATACTTACCAAATATTTAAAGCAACACGTCCCATACCATGTCATAAATGATAATACAATTATTACAGAAAAGATCTAGTCAAATTGTTCTGTTCCGAAAACTCAGATTCTTATTACAGACAATTGTTTATTGTTGACCTAGGTCTTTCCTAGCCTCGATTTCGCAACAAAGAAAGCAAACAAGCATCCTAAGCACCTGTCACATACGTTAAAGTAAAAGTCAATACGCATAGTATAAAGGTGAGCATACAAGTTTGATAATAGCATATAGAGTTCGAAAGCGTTACGCATAACCAGCACGTACACAGAGTGAAATGAGGCATGTTAGTTATCGACATGAACCTATCGATACCAATGACTGCGGGTTGACTGCCCAAGGTAGTTCGCGATACATTCTCACCACTGTGAGCCATGTAGGTAATTGTCCTTAACAACCCCCGAGTGAACGGGTGCTGAGTCCAAACTAATAGTACTATCGTTGCTAAGTGTAGGATCGTTTTCTGACCCGAATGAGTCGATCAGAAGAGTTTTTCTCAATACGAAAGGCGGAAACAGTCGTATCAAGTTCAATTCAGTTAGATATACACTTTAAACTGTGTTTTGATTGATTTGGTAAGGAATTACAGCGAATAGACACTTCAGCAGCACTTCGGCTCTCAAACCGGAAATCTAGAACTGTTACAAACGAAATCAGGTGACACCTATATATAGGCAAGGTGATTTCGCACGGACCTGCTCAAGCGGAATTAGATTTCATGCGAAATCTAATTTCGTGCGAAATCATCACTTAATTTCGTACGGAATTACCTATGTGTAATTTCGTGCGAAATTACCTACAAACACACTTTTCTCATTATTTTACGTGCCCTGATCTATCTTATACAATACAAGACTCGATACAAAACAAAGCCGACAGACGGATGCACCAACAGACTCCCCCTTGGATGTTGATGAGTCTTCAGTGTCGAGTCTTCAATCTTCAGTCTTTATCTGTCTTCTCGAACTCTTCTAAAGTATCTAACAATGTAAAGCATCCTCAATTCTTCTCTCTTCTCTTCATCTCCAGGATCTCGACCTGGCTCTTATCTCACTTATCATCCCATGATCTATAACTGGCTCTTACACACTCTTGATCAGATCTTTTGATTCTTTAAGTTTCTCACAGGTTCAGAACGTCTCTTGGCTTTCTGTAACCACAAGACCTGAATCTGGCTCTACTATATTCAGACTCCCCTTTGCTAGCAGACTCCCACTTGAATTGTACTGGGGTCTTAGTCTTGCTTTCACAGGTTCAAGATCGATCTGGCTCACATTCTGCTCAGGATCAAAAACCTGGCTCTTTCTAATCACAGACTATTCAGAAATCGAAACCTGGCTTACCTGCATAATCTCTACCTCACAATAAATTTCACAAAATTAAAACTTGACAAATTTATTCTCTGCTTACCACTTGAATACACAAATCAATAAATGATTTTACAATGTTAATCACTGATGAACCACTTCTAAAAATAACATTTTCATTTTCAAACATTTTTTCATCTCAAACATCTCACATACACTCTCCCAAACCTTTTGTCCGTCATGTTTAGCACTTGGAACTTTGAAAATCAGCTCTTCAACACCAGTTGTCGAAAATCTTTTTGAATTTTTCAAAATTTATGCTAAAACACACTTAAAATCTTTTTGAATTTTTATTTTAACAAAATGCAGTAAAGAAATATTTACAAACAATATTTTTTCGAGTTTGTGTAAGAGGATCATATCAGTTTCTGAGACAAATCACCAACACCGTTAAGCTTTAAACATTTTCAGTTCTAAACGATTCACTTAGATTATCAGTATATTGATCCACTTAAATTTTCACAGAAAGTTCAACTGTTTCGAGATACGAGATTAATGTTTTAAGTACTTAAACCTATTCATATGTCCCACCTCAGAATATACTCCAGTATCCAGATCCCAATATTCAGTCTTACAGGTGAGTATACCTAGATGATATCTGTAAAGGGTTAAATGCGAGGGCCGTGAGAGCTCAAGCTATTGCTTTCGCAAAATCAGAGAGATGACGACTTGACTTTTGGTGTGTTCCCTTTAGAGAATCTTTTCTTCAACATCACATGATTAACATTTTGCAATGTTTCATCATTTTTTATGCTAAGGGGGGTGCTATATTTCAAGCAAGCAGAAAGTATTATACGGGGACTAGGCCATTGCTTCCGCAAAATCAGAAGTCCCAGGATAATACTCCAGATATCACTGAGTATAAAGACCTAGTATCTCAGAAAGAGGGACCTTTCAAACAAGATTTCGGGGGTTACCCATATATCCGAGAGATGTTCCCCACGATATAAGTAAGTTTGAAATTTAGGTTTATATCTCGTTACAATCTACTAAATGTGTAAAAACCTACTGACACATCATCAGTGAGACCGTTTATCACATTTTATCTTTCCAATTCTTTAGCATGTTGTGATTGTCTACTGATGTACTATCATCTCCTCTTTTTTACAACAAAACTCTTTTTACATTTTATCATGTTTTTGGCTTTTTCAAATTTTCAAATGTTTTTGGATTTTCTGAAAATCTTACTCCCCCTAAAATGCAAAATCATTTAAAAGAAATTTGAAAACAAACTACACAAGTAACGTGACAACTGTTGTGAATTGCTTCAAATCGCTATCCACTTGGCATAAACAATCAGAACTCCCCCTGACAACAAACTATTTTCCCATTGTGATTTCAAAACACTTAAGTTTGTTATAATCAAATGGTTTTTCCAGAAAATAAGTTTTGTTAATTTCATAAAACCACTTGTAGGGTAGGGGATCTCATCACATTGTTTTTCTTTAACCACTTTGAAAAATTTAACATTTTTAGGTTCCAACAATTACCATTTGTAGAAAATCAAGTACAACTTAATGTCCCTGATTTACCACTTGTAAGTCAGAACCTTCTTCAACCACATATAGGTTCACTTATCAACGAAAACCACTTGTAAGTCGAAATATCACCAGAGTGAATTTCTCAAGAAAGATGCCGATTCCTGCTCCACACTTACCAACCTGGAAGCTCCGGCAAGTCCTGGTTTTTCAGTCATCATAATAGGTTCCATCCCAGTCACAAACCTGGGATGACCCAACTTTACCTGGTTTCTTCGTTTTCTTCTCATAAAATTCCTTTACCCCTTTGATCTTCTCGTCAACCATTTTTCCAAAAATATTTTGAAATGTGGGGTTAAAAGCTTTTTCAATATCAAATTCTTTCTTTTCAGAGAAAAATTGATTTGAAATCTCAATTTTACCAACTTTTTGTTTAAAAATCTCAGTCCTCAATGGTGGAAAATTGACATCATCCATTGACGGTACTGATGTTTCCAATTTTAACTCAACACGTGGCTCCTCTGACTTTGTGGAATCAGATTCATCGCCTGAAAATAGCTCCTCTGATTTTGATGAATCAGAATCATTGCTAGAACTATCATCAGATTTCTTAACAACCCACTTTTGGTTGTCAAGATTTGCTTTTCTTTTGTAAAAACCTCTTGAACATTCACCAACCTCAAATTTCGAGTTTTTGAAAACTATAAAAGGTTTGATTGGTGGTTCATTTTCAACCATCTTTTCTTTCCGTTTAAGAGAAACTCCCTGTTTTGTTTGGATTGCCTTTGGACAATTCCTGGCAATATGACCAACTATTTTGCATTGAAAACAGGTTCTTGTCTCCTTTTTCTATTGAGTAACATTTTTCTCGATTTCCTCTTGCTTCTTTGCAAGGAATTCTTTATTTGATTGATTCCTGAACAACTGCTCCTTTTCCTCTTCAGATGATATTCCTGAAACAAACACAGTTTTTGGTTTATAAGTTTTTTCATTTTTATGTTTTTTCGATGGAATAAAACCTAGACCTTTCCTTTTGAAATTACCGTTATGGTTTGGTTTCTTTTGAAAACCAGAACCAGAATTGTAACCCTTTTTCTTGTTTTCTCTTTGTTGAACTCTTGAGGTGTACTTTTTAGGTTTTTCAAAAAGATTTCCATCTTTTATTTCAGAAATATTAATTTATGTTAATTTGAAAACCTTTTTTATCATTTCTGTTTTAACACCTCTTATTGGAAATTCTTCATCAGAATATAATTTGTCAGAATCATTCAAAGTATATGCCACTTTGATTGGTTCGTCATTCAAATTAGATTTTGATAACAAAAACTCATTATTATAAACCCGTTTGCCCTTTTTGACTGTTGAATTTGATGTATCAGACTTTGACTCTGAATTTGACTCCGACTTTGACTCCTCGGTTTCATCGTTATCCAACACCTGATCGACCACTTTCTTTATTAATTCGGACTCATGATCAGTGTCAGACGATGTGAAAGTAACATCAATGTTGTCAGGCAAATTTTTTGAAGACTCAGACTCCCACTGTAAGTTGGTTGCCTTTTTTACTCTGTCTGAATTTGGATTTCGTGGAGAATAGCCATTTTCAAGCAGGGGTGGACACTTGTTGTAACTGGCATCTTGTTTCTCACCAGATGTCTTCACTTCAGTATCCTTTCTCTTTTCAGAATTCTTGTCTTCAGATACTTCCTCTTCATCAAACGCCTTCATGCCTTCAACGGTTGGATAAATCCTGTCAATAACATAAGAAAGTACATGAGTAACTTTTTAACAATCTATTAACTCTTTCTATTTCAATTCTTTGTGTTTCCAGTTTTTGTTCAAGCACAACACATTTCTCAATGTAATTGTTGACAACTTTTTGCTTTGTCATGAAAGCTCCTTGAAGTGTCTTCATTGCTGTAGCTTGTTCACTGCTTGTTTGATTGTACTGATTTATTGCTTTATTCAGAACATCATAGGATTCTTTCAATCTGTTCATGTTATGAATCAAAGTACTGTTTTGCTTCTTTACTGCTTCACAGTTCTCACATTTCACAGAAATCTTTTTAGCATCAGCTTCTGCATCAACTTTAAAAACTAGAATGTCTTTTATTTTCTTCCTTATCACAGGAACTTCTTCATCATCACTGCTGACAGGTTTTTTTAACTTTCTTCTTTTTCTTTTTAACTTTTCCATCATCACTGTCACTCTCTTCCATCAACTTTAAATGCTCTTTCATTTTCCTTGCATAATAATCATCATCATTATCACTGTCATCAGCAACTCTAGCAACAAAAGCTTTGTGATTTGAAGTTTTATTAGGATCATGATCATCCCAACTGAAATTTGCCCAGCTAAACCCTTCTGGTAATTTTTCATCATCTTGTTTGATCAGACATGCTTTACTGTCATCTGAAACATATTTGTCCCAACTGAATCCTTTTGATGATTTTTTATCATCTTGATTCACCATACAAGCTCTCTTTGATGACTCCTCGATTGCCTTCCTGGCATGTTCAGTTTGTGGTTCTTGTTGTTGTTGAGCAACTTGATGATAAATTGCTTTCCGATAGTAATCATTGTTGTTGAACGGATTTTGAGCTCCACTTGCTTCACAATTTGTGCACTCTCTCTTGAAGTGTCCTTTTTCCTTGCAACGAAAACAAGTAACTTTAGATTTATCAAAACCTAAAGTAGAAACATTTGCATCACGGAAATCATCTCTTCCCGTAATTTGTTTAAACTTTTCGGCTCTTCTCAAAACACTCGCCAAACACCACTTTATATCCATTAATTCCATTTCCTCAGCATCAATCTGATCGTAATCCTCTTTTGTCAACATTGGATTCCTGATCCGACCTGCCACTAAACTCCCATATGACTCCAACACAGTCCCCAACAAAGACATGTGACCTTTTGCAACCTCTTCCGAGAAATTTTTATCATTCTCAAGGTTTAAAACAATGTTACATTGTAATCTCTTGCCATTCTTTGTTGTTGATAAGTTTGGATCAAATGATGGATATGAAGAAAAACTCGTTTTGCTGTTTGATCCTGTAGATAACCCTCCAGAAGAATTTTTAGCATTGAATGCAGTCTCAACCTTTGGTGACATGTTGGTCTTATCACTGATACTTCCTTTGTAATAAAGACCGGTATCTTGTTCACCATCAAAATCTTTCATTCTTGAGATTTTCCTTTGTTCCATCTCTTGAGCTTCAATTTTTTCAATGAACTTATTCAGTGTTAGATTGCTAAAATCTTTCTTGTTCCTCAACATCATAAGATATGTGCCCCAAGTTTCATGTGGCAATGCATCAGCTAGCTTCTCAATCAATTCTTCATTATCTTTTGTGATGCTCACTCTCTTCATTTGGACTAACAAATTGCAATATCTTTCGATGATCTGCTTTGTGCTTTCAGGTCTCAAACCACGAAATAAATCGAATTCTTTCTTCAAAAGTGACTTTTTGTTCTTTATCATTTCTTTACTTCCAACAAACTTCGATTTTAACGCTTTCCAAATTGAATATGCACTTCCATTGTGTTGCAGTAAAACCAAGATATCTTCTTTAACCGCTTGATGCAATAGACTAATCATCATCTTTTCATTTTTGTATTTCTTTCTATCATCAACACTTAGATGTTTAATTGCAATCTCCTCTTCATCATCATTCAAAGGTCTAACATATTTCGTTTCAACACATTCCCAAGCATCCAAATAATTTGCTTGAACCCAGTTTTCAAATCGTTCCTCCCATCCTTTATACTCCTCGATATTCATGAGCTTAGGTGGTTTTTGCATAGTGACCGTTTCATTTTCCATGTTCAAATTCCGAGTAACAGATGCCGGAGTAGTCAGGGTAGCAAATGCGTTATAAAATTCCTCTTCCATGTTTCGGTAACAAGTTTCACACAACAATCTTTTCAAATGAAATACCAAACTCAAACGAAATAAGCTTTGGAGCGAAATACCCTTTTCACACGAAATAACAATTCAAACGAAATACCCACTGAAACGAAATTACTAATTCCGTGCAAAATAACACCCTTTCAAACGAAATATGTGATTTCGTGTGAAATACTCAAGCGAAATTACACTTTGATGCGAAATAGCTAATTTCGTGTGAACCTCTCAAACGAAATAAGCAATCTGGTGCGAAATAAGGCTAATTTCGTATGAAACACTGCTGATGTCATCATCTCGAGCTGTTTTTGTCAAAATTGATCAAGTTTTAAGCAGATTTTAAGTCTGAAACTTTCAAGGGTTTGTTAAAACACAAATGCGCGTACAATGTGTGAAAATCAAGTCATTTTAACCGTGAAAACTTGTTAATTTTGAAAAAGAAGGTGTAGAAATCAGAATTTGCAGCTGAATTGGTAAGAACTCTTCTTCCTGAGCTCTGATACCACTTGTAGGATCGTTTTCTGACCCGAATGAGTCGATCAGAAGAGTTTTCCTCAATACGAAAGGCGGAAACAGTCGTATCAAGTTCAATTCAGCTAGATATACACTTTAAACTGTCTTTTGATTGATTTGACAAAGAATTACAGCGAATAGACACTTCGGCAGCACTTCGGCTCTCAAACCGGAAATCTAGAACTGTTACAAACGAAATCAGGTGACACCTATATATAGGCAAGGTGATTTCGCACGGACCTGCTCAAGCAGAATTAGATTTCATGCGAAATCTAATTTCGTGCGAAATCATCACTTAATTTCGTACGGAATTACCTATGTGTAGTTTCGTGCGAAATTACCTACAAACACACTTTTCTCGTTTTACGTGCCCTGATCTATCTTATACAATACAAGACTCGATACAAAACAAAGTCGACAAACGGATGCACCAACACTAAGGCAGGTAGACAGCATTCCATGTGTAAACATAACAAACAAGCATTCATTAAGTCACGTATACATGCGATAGCGGTTAACGTTTAAAGTATTACGTAGTGTGTTCGATGTGATTTTGTATAAGTAACGTATGTAACACCCAACAGTGCGTAAAGCAAAAAGGGATCGAGTATACTCACAACGGTTGATGGATTAAAGGGAGCGCTAGAGAGTAGGGTTAGCCTGAACAGATTGATAGCATAACGATAAGTGACGCGTAAAACGTTGCAATGTACAAGTGGTTCGGACAGTAGTTCGATCGGATGGTAGTCCGATCGGACAGCCGGTCGTGCGAGTGGTAGTCCGTTCGGATGGTCATCCGGTCGGAGGACTGTTCGAGTGGATTGTTTCTTCCTTTGGGAAGGATGCGTTTGTGTATGATGGCTTGACTTTGAAGTTTTCGTTGTAGAAATTTGAAAATATAGAAGTATCTCTACCTTTCAGGTCGATCGATCAAACGACCGTTCGATCGGGCGACAATCCGATAGGTTGGGCACTTCAGCGAGAACAAGTTCACAGCAGGTTGTCACTCAATCCGACGATTGTTCGATCGGGTGGCATCTTTTGCGCATTGAACATGTTGAAAATTATTTAAGTGTGGAAGTTTAAATGTCTCATGATTCGAATGGCAATTCGATCGGATGGTAGTCCGATCGGACAACAATTCGTTTAATTTTCATACTTCAGTTGTTGGCAAAAATGGTTAAGTGTGGACCCAATGGTGTGGATCGAACGGGTGACAACTCATTCAGACGATAGTCCGATCGGGCGGTAGTCCGATCGGACGGTATTCCGTCTTGGTCGTTCCGTTCGTCTTACACTTGGTTGTCTTGATAGTTGTCGTTTTATCGAGATGTGTTGATATCGTGCTAACCCACAGAACCCCATCCTAAGCTCTAGTGACCAGATCGAACAGGAACCACCCAAGTTCGGTCAGTCCACCGGTTCAGGACGATT
Organism: Helianthus tuberosus; assembly: GCA_030545235.1. Classification (NCBI taxonomy): domain Eukaryota; kingdom Viridiplantae; phylum Streptophyta; class Magnoliopsida; order Asterales; family Asteraceae; genus Helianthus; species Helianthus tuberosus. The sequence continues at coordinate 136,983,524 of CM060363.1, forward strand.
GTTCTTGGTTAACCCGGAATCGATAATCTCGTGGATAGAGTATGGATCTTGAACCAACACAAACACAAGAATGAGTAGTAAACTGGCACAAGTTCCGATTCTATCGGTTTTAATGCATTGAATGTAAAAGAGTTGAAAGAAAGTTGGAAAACCATCTTTCAATCCTTTTCATTGTGAATATGTTCAGATCTATGAAAGATCTTTATTTGTTTATGTGGAAATCGGTTAGATCTAAGTTTTTCTTGGTGGATTGAGGCCAAAACATGAAGTTCTTCAAGAACACATGATGACGTCATCCTAGAACACCTTGAATTTTGATGATTTCACGGTTAAAAGTTAAGATTCAAAAGATAGAAAGGTGTAGGAGTGCGTGTAGATTAAGGAAGTACAAGATTTAGGACGAGATCTTACCGGGATTGCGAGAAATCGAAGGAAAAAGCGAGCAAGAGCACTGGTCGGACGTCAGTTGCCAAAAGTAGAAAGAATGATGGTGACAAGGGGTATTTATAGGGTTACCCAAAGTGGAAAGGAGTGGAGAGAGGCTGGTCGATCGGTTAGGCAGCCTGATCGGACAGCTTGTCCGATCGGACGGCAGTCCGATCGAACGGCTTGTCGATCGGCTGGTCGCCTGGTCGATCAGTCACCTTGTTTGGGTGTTCGGTGCGACGAGTTGGCTGTTTCGATTGCGATTGCGAGCGTTGCGATAGAGTTTCCTAGTCAAATTACTTTTAATCCAAACTACTATATCAACATACGAGCATCCTTATTTCGTATTCGTTTAGCGTTTGCGATTGAGTTCGATTGCGTTTCGATTGATTCTCACACATAACATAATTAAGCATGCACAAGTAACACATAAGGCACACACACACGTATAACAATAACCAAAATACGTAATTTGAGTTGCGAGTGCGATTGCGATAACGATAAAGCGATTAATCATGCGATAAATAGCGATTGCCATGCGATTATTAATAGATACTCCACATAATACAACTAAAGAGATAATAAAATAGACTAATTGAAGTCAAAGAAGTCAAAACAGGAATTGAGCAAGGAGAGACAGATCGCAATCAACAATCTTTTCTTCCTTTGACTTCAATCTTGACTTTGACTTTGACTTTCGAAACACGGGGTGTTACAGCCTCCCCTAGTTGAGGGAATTTTGTCCCGAAATTAGGCCGAAGCCGTAACAAACAACTACGGGTACTTCACCTTCATGTCGCTTTCGAGTTCCCAAGTGAACTCTGCGCCTCGTTTTCCTTCCCATCAGACTTTCACAATAGGCATGTACGAGCATCTGAGCTGCTTGGTTTGGCGATCCATAATTTCGACAGGCTTCTCCACGAAGTGTAGTGTTTCGTTTACTTGGAGGTCATCGAGAGGTACAATTAAATCATGCTCAGCAAGGCACTTTTGGAGGTTTAACACATGGAAAGTCGGGTGAACATTACTAAGTTCCTCCGGTAGTTCGAGTCTGTAGGCGACTTTTCCGATCCTTTCCAGAATCTTAAAAGGTCTAACATATCGAGGCGCTAGTTTCCCTTTCTTGCCGAATCTGACCACACCCTTCCAAGGTGATACCTTTAGGAGTACGTAGTCGCCAACGTCAAATTCAAGGGGCTTGCATCGTCTATCGGCGTAACTTTTCTGTCGACTTCGAGCTTTCAACAAGTTGTCTCGAATTTGGAGGACTTTGTCCGTCGTTTCTTGCAATAGCTCAGGATCGGTTAATTGCGAGTGACCGATTTCGTGCCACACAATAGGCGATCGAAATCTTCTTCCGTATAAAGCCTCGAATGGTGCCATTTGAATGCTGGAATGATAACTGTTGTTATACGAGAATTCGACTAACGGCAGGTATGCATCCCAATTACCACCGAAATCTATGACACACGAACGGAGCATGTCTTCAAGAGTACGAATCGTTCTTTCAGTCTGACCGTCGGTTTGAGGATGGAATATGGTACTTAGGTTAAGCACAGTACCAAGAGCTGCTTGAAACGTTTCCCATAGTCGCGATGTAAACCGAGCATCACGGTCAGAGATGATGTCACGAGGCGTCCCATGTCGGCAAATGATCTCATTGGTGTAGATTCGGGCTAATCGTTCTACCTTGTAGTCTTCCCGTATTGGCAAAAAGTGTGCGGATTTGGTCAAACAGTCAACCACAACCCAGATGCTGTCGTGACCTGATGACGTGTGCGGAAGCTTTGTTATGAAGTCCATAGCTATACTCTCCCACTTCCAAATAGGGATTGGCGGTTGTTCGAGTAAGCCAGAGGGTCTTTGGTGTTCAGCCTTGACCTTTGCACAAGTCAGGCACTTCCCAACGTAGAGAGCAATATCCCTTTTCATGCCCGGCCACCAGTACTTGTAGCGAAGGTCCTGGTACATTTTATCGGCACCGGGATGAATAGAATACCGGGATTTGTGGGCATCGTCCATCAAAATCTTTCGCAAATCGGTCCGTTTAGGGATCCAAATCCGGTCCAGATAATGGAATATCCCATTCGGCTTATTCACAAGCTGGGCTCCATCGTGATAGATTCGTTCCTTCTTCAGAGTGTGTTCATTAAAACAGGCATGCTGGGCTTCGCGGATGAGGGTTTCGAGGTCGTATTGGGCTTGGACATTACGAATGCTGAGCAGATAACTCCGTCTGCTGAGGGCGTCGGCAATGACATTTGCTTTGCCCAGGTGATATCGAATCTCACAGTCGTAATCGTTGAGAAGTTCTACTCATCGGCGTTGACGCATATTAAGTTCTTTCTGATTAAAGATATGTTGTAGGCTCCTATGATCGGTGAAGATCGTACACTTGGTACCATACAGGTAGTGTCGCCAAATCTTTAACGCAAAAACAACTACGCCTAGCTCGAGATCATGGGTTGTATAGTTCTTCTCATGGATTTTGAGCTGACGAGATGCATAAGCTATAACCTTGTCCCGCTGCATAAGGACACAACCAAGACCGAGGTTGGAAGCATCACAATAGACAATGAAGTCGTCATTTCCGTCGGGTAGAGTGAGAACAGGAGCGTTGCAAAGCATGTGCTTGAGGGTTTGGAAAGCAGACTCTTATTCAGTTCCCCAAACAAAAGGCTTGTCTTTATGTGTGAGAGTGGTAAGCGGCACAGCGATCTTTGAGAATCCTTCGATAAATCGTCGATAATAGCCCGCTAGTCCGAGGAAAGAACAGACTTCAGAAGGGCTCTTGGATGTAATCCAACTCTTAACGGCTTCAATCTTCCCGGGATCGACGTGAATACCCTGACTATTGACAATGTGACCCAGAAACTGAACCTTCTCCAGCCAAAATTCGCACTTAGAGAACTTGGCATAGAGTCGATTCCCCTGGAGTAGCTCGAGAACCAAACGTAGATGTTGCGCATGTTCGACCTTCAACTTGGAATAGATCAAGACATCATCGATGAACACGATGACGAAACGGTCGAGATATGGTTTACACACGTGATTCATCAGATCCATGAAAACCGCGGGTTAGTTGGTTAAACCAAAGGGCATAACAATGAATTCATAATGGCCATAACGGGTGCGAAACGTGGTTTTGGGTATATTCTCCTCTTGTATGCGTAGTTGGTGATAGCCTGAGCGTAGATCGATCTTCGAGAAACATGTAGCACCTTGTAGCTGATCAAACAAATCGTCAATGCGAGGCAGGGGATAATGGTTCTTGATAGTTAACTTATTCAATTCCCGATAGTCGATGCACATCCTGAACGACCCATCCTTCTTTTTGACGAAAAGGACTGGCGCGCCCCAAGGAGAGGTGCTTGGGCGAATGAAGCCTTTATCAATTAATTCCTAAAGCTGATTCGAGAGTTCACGCATTTCGGACGGTGCGAGTTGGTAAGGAGCTTTGGCAACAGGGTTGGCTCCAGGAATGAGGTCGATACAAAAGTCGATATCACGACTTGGCGGGAGTCCGGGAAGATCGTCAGGGAACACATTAGGAAATTCACGAACCACGGGAACGTCGTTTACTCCAGGTCTTCCTTTCTTTTCCTTCTCCGCTACTACAATGTTAGCCAAGAAAGCTCTGTATTCCTTGCGGAGATACTTGCTAGCATGGACACATGACATGAGTTTGAGACCCTTCGAAGCAGTTTCGCCATAAACACACAATAAATCACCATTCGCGAGCGAGAATCGAATCATCTTATCGAAGCACACAACTTCAGCATGGTTTTCGCGAAGAAAGTCCATGCCTACTATGACATCAAAACTTCCGAGTTGCATCAGAATAAGGTCGATTGGGAAGATGTGATTGTTGAGCTCAAGAGTACAATCACGAAGAACAAAATTTACGGCGACAGTTCTTCCGGTGGCGACTTCAACATCGAATGTCGAGGGGAGATGGGAGCGCTTACGACTAAGAAGCTTCTCGAATTCAAACAACACAAAGAAATTATCGGCTCCAATATCAAACAAACATGAAGCATAAATACCATTCACAAGGAACGTACCATTGACCACGTTGTTGTCAGCCTGGGCTTGGCGCACATTGATGTTAAAGGTTCTGGCGCGTGTGGCTTGTTGTTGCTGCTGAGGCTGTTGCTGCTAGTGTTGCTACTACTGCTGGGGCTCTTGTTTCACAACCCTGTTCGGGCACATGTTCGCAAAGTGGTTAGGATCACCACATGCGAAGCAGAGTCGGGCGTTGACCGCGGGTGCCTGAGCCGCTTGTTGGCCTTGTGGGCTGGGAGCAAAGCTCGATGAGCAGTAGCTTGAGCTGGCGCTTGACGGGGACCATTACGGTAGTTAGCAGTGAAGTGGCCGTACATATTGCAGTGAGCGTAGAAACGACAGGCGAGACCCACCGGGTGATGTTAAGAGCATTTTGGGAAAGCAGGGTGAGGGCCCGTGTATGCGCACTTTGCAGGCGGTGCATAACTAACTGGTGCTGGGCGGTGGTGAGACTGCTGCTGAGCCGATATGGCTTGAAGTGGAGCAGTAGTGGTGGTGACAGCACAGTTCTTGTTGCTGGAGCTGCTATTGTTGTTCTTCTTCTTGCGGCGTGAGGACTTTGACGATTGAGCGGCGACGGTTTCGGAGGCTGGTGCGGCGGTGACTTGATGCAGGTTCTTCGAAGTTTTATCCCAAAAACCGTGACACCCATGTCACTTCAACCGTTATACGAATACCAAAACAATGAAATATTGTATTTCATACTTGGAATTTGTATAAATATGTGTATCGTTTGCACATATCAATTCTTGTTCGATTTCGAGCTTTAAAACGCTTTCTGGAAGATTATACGCGATCTGATGCGTAAATATAATCAGTTTAATGCAAAAAACACTCCGGAATAGTGACATAGGATTAACATACCTTAAATAACCTTTACATAACTTAGAAATAAGTTTTGGATGGTTTGGTGTGTCGAAATCAAGTTTATTCGCTTACAGTGACTAATTTCGACAAACTGCGAAAGTATGCCGATTCGTACCGTAACGAACATTCCGGAAATTGATCATAAGTTAAACATACCCTAAATTTCTTTACATAGCTTAGGAATAGGCTTTGATGGGTTCGGTATGCTAAAATAAACTTATTTGATCAATAGAGACTAAAAGAGTCAAAAGTGCATAAGTTTGCATTTTCGCGCATATCTTACGTCCTGAATATATCCGGACATCCAAAAATTTATGTAATCATTAAAATATTTTATTTTAGTGATTGGAATGATAAACTTCCATTCGTCGCGTAATTTGGATCGTTTTTGCGTTCATTACGATTTCCGTCGTAATTAACCGAACAACGCAACCGTACGACCAAACGAACCGACATCCAAGATGTTTTTGAGCATATTTTAAGTTCCCTATACTTTAAATTTATTTTAGAGCCTTGAAATGGGGTTAACGGGGCTTAAAAGTGCAAAAAAATAAAGTTTTACAAGTGCAGGGACCATTTTTGAAATTTCTGGCAGATACATTGAACTTGGTCCATTTTTGAGATTTTGATGGTTTTAACCCATGGTTTTGCACCCTATGGGCTGGTATTTAATGGTTTTTATGATATTATGGACTCATATTAGGGGCTCCCATGGTTTTAGAAAACAATGGGTGCAAGTGTACGGCCTAGATCAAAGCTCGGGTTTTAAGAAACGATCTTAACGGTTCTATGAAATCTATAAATACCCCCACCCACTTCACTCTCAAACTCACACCTTTGATCTAAATTTGTTCTCTAAGTTGATGTGTTATCACTTCATACCTGATAATATTCGGATCAAAGCTTCCATTCTTGGACCCGTTGTAAGTCCTCTTTCGTTCTTTTACACGTTTTTAGCGTGAAAGTCAAACTATGTTTGACTTTCTGCATTGACCAGTTTATGGTCAACATGAAGTTCGTTTGAACTTCATAACGTGAGCATAATCACGATGGTTTTAGTCTCTTGTGACTATACCTACTGATTACCACGTTATCTAGGCTTAGTGACGAGTCGTAGTTTCGGCCAAAATGTGTATTCTTGCGTATTTTGTAACCAAACTACTTTTAGGTATCAAAAACCGTTTGTTTTGATACCAAACCTGTTTTCTAAATTCATTAAACATGTTTTAACATGTTTAGCTCGTCACTTTAGGTTTAGTGCTTATGTAGGGTCGTAAGGTAAGCGGTCTAAACAACCGCTTATACTTTCGAACCCGACCCGTTTGGTCGATCATTAGGATCCGACCAAACACATTAGGTGACCATAGTTGTATATGGAATAACCTTCCAAGGTTATACCTTATGATCACTACGTTTAGTTAGTTGTATGATAGGTAGTTTATATGCCTTAGGTAAATGACCAAAATGCCCTTTTTACGCATAAATTCATTTTAAGCATATGTAACCTAAATTTTTACATCTAAACTGATTAGGTAACATTATTAGACATGTTAAGACATATAATACTTGTCATAGGATTAGTTAGGCGGTCCGAATGCGTTTTATGCGAACGACGCGTTAAAGTAGCGTAAGCTACCTAAACGAGTCGTAATGGGTCGTAAGCACTTAGGTTAAGTTTCATTTTAGTATGTAGGGTTTATTAAACCATATCATATGAGTTCCAATACTCATTTGGTTTACAAAATCTCATACTATCCGATCTTCCGAGTTAGGTCCGGTTATTAATGTAGTTACCTATATTAGGTGCCGTTTGATTTCCGTGATCCCTCTAGCTTTGCTTGGTTGTTGTTCAAGACTTCTAAGCACCCTCAAGTGAGTACATAGTCCCCTCTTTAACTATTTTTCAAATGTTTTGGGATGAAACACATGTGCCTACTTGTTACTTTCGTGTTTTCCATGTTTTCATATCATATACTTGCTATGTTCATTAGTACACTATTAGTACATGATTTCATTCTGTTTTTGATATGTATGTTCATTTAGTGCATACTTAGTACATCGTTTTACATTACATTTTATGCTATGTATGTCCATTTAGTGCATACTTAGTACATTATTTTCATTTACATTTCATGTTATGTTTGTCCATTTAGTGCATACTTAGTACATTAGTTTCTTAAAACATGCCTACATTTTGGTATGACATTTGGTTTGTTTAAATGGCTCAAAAATACATTCATTAACATTAGCTACACCGTTCGTTAGTAGGTAGTGGTACCATAGGAATTGACAACTCCCGTTCCTGACATCCTAGGTATGTTTGGATGGAAGGAATGACCGAATTCGATATACATAACTCAGATAAACCTTTAATTTGTTTAAGGGTTTATCGCCACAGTCTCAAGGCTTGAATGTATGCATTTTTACAACACCGCATAGATGTTTGTATCAGTAAAGCATGCATTATTTTACAAAACATAAATTTTGATTATAATTTATCAATTGCATTGTTTTGTACATTTCTTTCTTATAGGGTCGAGTAAATGCTTTTAATCAATAAAGGCTTTTTATTCACTCTACATTACATTTGTTTACAAAATAACATTTCAACATTTGTTTAAAACATTACATTTAGTTATACATGAACATTTTTACATTGGTGGTTTGTTTGGGTAAGTGATTTAAGCAACGAGACGTGTGTAATATGATAAAAGCATGGTGGATACGCCGCCGGTACTTCCTATATATAAGTGCTTTTATGATATTACATATCGTAGCGTTATTTAAATCATTTCAATTTTGACATATTACACAAATTAACATATCTTTACAAAACATTTTTTTACAAACAACACATTTTATACAAATTTATTTTACTTGGTTATTTAATTAACCATACATATTTCTTTTATATCATCTGTTTCCTTATCGATTTCCATATGATTTATAAAACAAAAACATTTTTCAAGGTTCATGACTACTTTTGTTAAACATTTTCTTTAAACTTACAAGTCATGAATCCTAAATTAATAAAACCTATGTATCTCACAGGCATTTTTATGCTGACGTACCTATTTTCACATGTGTTTCAGGAAATGATGCATAGGATTGATCAAGATACACTTAGGCAGACTCGGGCCTTAGTGACAATAAAAGATGCAAGACTAGTTAATTAAGTTATACTTCTTTGTTGTTAAGATATTGTAACTCTTTTATTCAATAAAACAAAATTTCAAATTTCCATGTGTTATGAAACAATGATTCTGTTACAACACTCCCCGACGTTTCCGCCACGATTTGTTGTTTTACGTGGTCGGGGTGTGACAGAAGAGTTGGTATCAGAGCTCATGGTTATAGGGAATTAGGTTATTAGTAATGCTTTGACCTAGTCTATAACCTTCCTAGGACCCTAACGCGAGTTTACTCGCGTTTACTCGCGTTTAGTCATAAAACAATACCGTCACCTATCCTTAGGCGACAACCACAACAAGAACACAAATTTCAAAACCGCTTTGAAAACCAATCATCTGTTCTAGGATGATTGATTACTAGGTTTTGAACCCTCTAAGTTTCCAAAATGATTTTGAAAATAATCACCCACCCTTCCGGATGATTTGATTTTGGCTTAGTGCCTTATGAAATTTCAAAATCTCGTCAAAGTTTGGGTCTTATAATGTGAACACATGCAATTTGGAAGAGTGGATGCCTGTACTCTGAGTTTTCTATCTAAGGCTAGAGTGTTCGTACAAATCCACATAATCGAACCAGTCACTCTTACCTGGGAACTCTTGGGGTGAGTGTCCACTTATAGGCTAAAGCATGTCTTCGCGATGCATTAATATGACCCGCTTATTTTGATTGGTCACCGTCTCATTTGTTTGCCTTAGGTAACAAACAAATGATCGCAATTTTTATGCATTGCCATTCTGTTTTAATTATCCGATAACATTTCACTTGTTTCTTCCTATGTCTTTCATTTATTCTAGAATGTCTTTTCATCGCAGCGACACCCAGATGTCCGAGCAGACTGCCAAATTTACCCAGCGAATAGGCGAGGTAATCCTGAAGTCTGTGGATTTAGGTATCGCCATGTCTCGTCTCAATAATGGAGCAACTCAAGATTCACCAAAGGAAGCAGAAGCCAAGCCTTCACCAAAATCAAAGAAGTGTAAGGCTTCAAAGAAACCCGCAGCAGTTACACCAAATCAAGCGGGACCTAGCCAAGTGGCAACACCACCAGCTAGGAAGCCGTACTTGGGAGCTGCCCCATGGTGCAATCGATGCAACCGTCATCATTCAAATCAGATATCCTACTTCAGATGTACCCATTGTGGACGAGGGGGACATTTGGTTGACATATGCCGCTATTCTATTCAAGACAAAGCTGTTGCAAACCTTGCTGCTGCTCAACCTCCTGCCAGGAAAGCTTATGCCGGTACTGCACTGATGTGCAACAAGTGTAATGCACCTCACCAAGCTTACCTGCAGTGTCGTCTGTGTGCATCATGTGGACGACTCGGTCACCTGGAAAATGCTTGTCAATTCAACCCAATCCAAGGTGGTCCAAACCAACCCCAAGTCAACCCTGCTCAAGCTTGTTTACCGTCTGGTACTTGGTACAACTACGACGAGACGAGCTATTTCAGGAACAAGTGATCAGAGATTGTCAATGCAAATCTGACCCACGGATAAGCATTTGGCTGAGTATAAGATGTTGTTGTTTTAATCTTATGCTTTTGTTTCTTTGTTTTTCTTTTAATGTGAAACAATCAGTTTTGTTTATAAATAAATCATTGTTCACAATTCTGATATACAAGTATAGTTACATATGTGTATGGCGTTACCCTATGATACCTACAATCAAAGAACCATGTTCTTTAAACAAACTACTCTTGTGATTCTCCCTTTCAAGTGATCGCTTATAATTTCCTCGAAAATTTTAAAGTACTCGTTTCATTCTAAGAAACAAAGTACAGGAAATAAAGTGACATTATGAGTAATCGTGCTTTTCACACATCTGGGCCTTTGAATCCTTGGTTAGATAACTGAGGGTAATTTTTAATCTCATACCCATTACATTCTGATTTTCATAACACCATGCATAGCATAAGTTTTCAAAACAACCTTCATGATTTCAAAATGTTTCATATAGTCTGAAAACAATATTAACACAGTATATTTTCTTAATATATCAAGTGCATGATTTCAAAAAGCATTATTCATATTTTCAAAAAACCTTATACATAATTTCAAAATCTCATCTCGCCTGATTTTAAAACATTTTATAAATATACTTACCTAATACACCTACTTTATGATTTCAAAAGTATTATGTAAAGTTTTAAAAACATTAAACACATTTATAAAAGAACCCCATGCATAGTTTTCAAAAAACATTTTCTCTTGCATTGACTTAATCTTTAAACTCTGCTTCATATGTCACCTTGGCATATCCAGCACCTCAACTTCATGAGCATTTTTACCTCATGTTTCGACTTAAGAACGTCTAGTGCAAAGTTCTGAAACGCCTCCCGCTTTTCAAATCCCAAAATCCATATGGGATCTTCTTACCTTCACAATTAGATCCTTGTGGATGATTATCGTTCAAATCAGAGTCCTTCATTGGATTCCTTGTATGCCTTAATAGGATAGGATAGGATAAACAGTGCTCAGGATAGGATAGGATAGGATAAACATTGTTAGTGTACTATGTCTATTGACTTCGTCTTGTATCGAGTCATGTAATAGGATAGGATAGGATAAACAGTGCTCAGGGTACTAGAAACTGAATTTAGTGAATGTTATGCTAATTTCGCTTGAAACAACAAATGGCAAGTTCAAGCGAAATCAACAGAGTTAATTTCTCTTGAACATGTCTTGTCCATTTCAAGCGAAATTAGTTCACTATATATAGAGCACTTGTCCGTTTCATTTGGAGCAGAATTAGATCTTGTATTCGGTAACGAAGTGCTGCCGGATTGTCTCCAGGTGCTGTAATTCTATCAGATTAATACAAGAGACATTTAAATTGAATCGAGCGTCCGTGTCATTGATTCCGCCTTTGATTCAGATAAACAACTCTTTTGATCGACTCAGTCAGTTCGTACAACAATCCTATAAGTGGTATCAGAGCTCAGGAAGAAGAGTTCAGCTTGATTGCATCTATTTTCTGACTTCTACACCTTCTTTTTCAAATTGGACAAGATTTCACGGTCAAAATGGGTTGAATTTTTCACAGTACATGTGAAACTGTATTTTAACAAAGCCTTGAGAGAATCAGACCAAAATACGGATTAAAAGTGACAAAAACAGACCAAAAAACATGATTCCGCTTGAACGAACATGCTTATTTCGCTTGAAAAGTTTAGTTGATTTCGCTCGAATCCGCTATTTCGCTTGAAAATTCATCTTATTTCGCTTCAAAGAGTAATTTCGCTTGAAAATAATCAATTATTTCGCTTGAAAGTCTGGATTCCGCTTGAACAAGTGATTTCGCTCCAAAAGTGATTTCGCTTGAGATCCTTATTTCGCTCCAAAAGTGGATTTTTTGAGTCAAGATCATTTCTCGTCAACTGAGTGTCAGTCTATTACAAGTTATTTGATATTGTTTAAACTGATTGTGTTTGTTTGATTGTTTTTGTCTCCATGTTATTCAAGAATTTCAAACCATGGCTGAAGAATTCTACAATACGTTTTTCAATGCGTTTACATCTGAATCTTCCGAAACGTCAACAGTTACACCAAAGTCAATTACAAAAGTGGTCAATGAAAACATCAATCACGACAATTTTTATGGAACTTATTCCAAACCACCCAAGCTGGATAATATTGAAGATTATACTTGGTGGAAAGAACGGTTTCTCAACTGGGCAAAAGCATATGCACACGAGAGCTGGTTCTGTCTAGAGTTTGGATATGAGAGACCAAAAGATGACCAAGGAGAGGAAATTCCTATGAAGAAATTAGGCGTTGATGACAAAAAGGAATTCTCATCTGAACAGAGAATGATTGCTTTGATCCAGTCGGCAATTAGAAACAACATTTTTGCATTGCTTAACCATGATGGATCATCAAAATCTATTTGGGAAGCTTTACGAGTTAAATCTGAGGGGGGTAAACAGATTAAAAAGAATAAAATTGCCCTGTTAAAGAAAGAATTTGATCTGTTTGATAGCATTAAAGGAGAGACGGTGAGGCAAATGATAGAGAGATTTTGTTACCTAAAAATTGAACTTGAACGTTTTGAGATTGTGAAAACAAGAGAAGAAATAATTGATAAAGTCATAGAAGCGTTAACACGAGCTGATCAGTGGCAAACGTTTGTTTTTATTTTGAAAAATGATACTTTGTATGAAACAATTTCTCTTGATGCATTATTTGAAAAGATTGAAACTCATGAGCTTGAATTGCAGAAACAGAACAAGATGAGCAGTTCTTCGTATCAAACAGAATGTTGGTATGTATTACAAAGGTAATTTACCTTTGTTGAAAGCTGGTAAATCACCAAAGACAACATTCAGTGGTGAGAGGACAAAAGAACCTCAGACAAGCTCATCAAGCTACAGTCCGGGCTATCATTCATCATCTTCAAAAGCTAGTTCTGAAGAAGCAGAGGAGATACTGTGCAACATTGCTCTTAAGTTGAAAAACTCGCCGGCAATGAGCATCAATGCAGCTAAACAGCAAATGAGCTTTCTTGCATCTGTTTTGGAATCATATGAAGGTCTAGTTGCAGGCAAGATTGGAAACTCAGAATTGACCAAAGAAGACTATGACCAGATTGATTCGGAAGAGATGGAACTCATTGACATCCACTGGTGTTTGGCAAGTTGTATCCGCAGAGCTCAGAGATATATGGAAATTACTGGGAAACAATCTCTTGGAGGTGCATCAACAAATCTTGGATTTGATAAGTCCAAGGTGACCTGCTTCAGATGTAAGCAAAAAGGTCATTTCAAGAGAGAATGCAACAATTCTGCGGTTGGTGGAAATGAACATCCATTCAATGATGATTATTACCGAAAGGCAATCTACCACCGAAGCAAAGAAGAGCCGAAAATGATTGAGGATAAACCCAGAGAAAAATCAAGAGCACTGGCTGTATTTCATGATGATGAAGGATATGATTGGAGTCAGGTTTGTCCAGAAGAAGATCGTTTGGAAAATATAGTTATAGCTCATGGCAGAAACACATCAAAAAGTCAACATTATGTTTTTGTTGCTGAAATCAAAGATGAAAACAAAGAGGAAAATGTTGTTGCTGAGGTCAAAGAGAAAACCAGAGAAGAGATTTTGAGTGAGAAAACTTATCAAGAAAGAAACATTGCTTTGAACAGAATGAATGAAATGCAAGAGGAGTATGAAAATGCTGTCAGCAATAGGAGATGGGATAAGAAAAGAGAGTGCTACTTCAACAGAGAAGGTGAACCTGTCGTTCCAAAGAAAGATATAATTTTTGAAGATGTTCTTCTCATAATTCCTTCATCTGAATACTATAGAAATGTATTAAAAGATGACACTTATGCAAAAAGGCATGAAAAGGAAATAAGATATGCCATGACATCGTGTTTGAGGAAGAGGGATGAAGAGAGAATGAAGAAGAATGTTGAAGAGATGGTAAACAATCTGAAGAAAGCTGCTGAAGAGGTCAAAGTAGAAGCAGTTAAAGAAGAAGACGTGAAGATTGTTGAAGAAGTGAAAGAAGAAGTTGTTGAAATTGTAGAAGTTGTGAAAGAGGATGTTACTGATAAACAGCAAGTTGTTGAAGAAGCTGAAAAGAAAGATGAAGGTTCAGCTGAGAGTGTTGGTGATGTTGGTACTGATGATAAAATTGGTGATGAAGAAAAGAAAGAAGATGCTGATCAGACAGATGCAGCAGAAAACACCGAAGTGCCAATCACTGAGGTAAATTCAGATTCTGAAATCATGAAAACTGTTGAACAGTGCAAGAAATGCATGGAAACGTGCAGTGCTTGTACTAAAGAAGACAAACAATTCAAAATAAGAAATCTTGAATTCAATAAAATTGAAGAAGTTTTCAAAAATAAATGCAAAGAAATGTTAGAAAATGAAAAGATTTTGAAAGAAAATGATGAAATTTTTTTGGAAAAATGTAAAAAATTAGAAAAAGAAAATGAAGTTCTAAAAGAAAATGTTTTGAAAAAGACAGAAGAATGTGATCAAAAGGAAATTGTTTGTCAAGAAATGAAGAAAGAATATGATTCAATAAAATTGGCATATCATATTACAAAAGAATCATATGAAAAAGTGAAAGATGAAATGAAATTTGCTCAATCAAGAATGAATTATCTTTCTGAAACAACTAAAGAGCTTAAACGAATGTATGAAATAAAACAAGGTGTTGTTAATTCCTATATTGAGGATGTTGCTAAGCTAAAGCGACAGATTGCTAATTTAGAACAAGACAACAACAAGTTAAAAAGTTATCACGTGTCGTCATATGTGCTTGAACCTATTTTCAATATAAAACCGGGAGATGGTGAGTCTGAGCAAAACAAGAAAGGCATTGGCTCAGAGTTTCATCAAGTTCCACCACCGGAAAAGTTTGCATTTTATGATGATGAAAAGGTCGAAAAAGCTTTCAACATGGTAGATCAATTGCCAGATAACATTGACATAACCTATTCCAAATCTGATGATTCTAGTGATTCAGAGGTGGTAGGTAAGGTCGTTGAAAGTGTGTTGAAAGAAGAGTCGGTTAATACAGATAAATCTGAATCACAGGATGAAAATGAAGGTAATTTTCATGATGGATATCTGAAAAACTCAAAATCCGAGAAAGATTTGAATGAAGATTCAAAAGGATTGGTTTATACCATGATTGGATCAGACAAATTATTCTTAGATGTTGTATTCCCAATTCAGAATGTGATTTCAGAAAAGATTGACAAAGTTGTCAAAATGGTTGAGATTGAAAAGTCTGAGATTTCAAAGTTTGCTGGAAAAGGTCAGAAAACTTTTTATAACAAACCTGGTTACAAAAAGAAGAACATGAAGGCTGGGTTGGGTTATAAGAAGAAACAAGGTTGGAAACGAAATGTAATGCCAAATTATCAGGCAAAAATGAATTTTGTTCAAGGAACAAGTTTAGAAGAAGAAGAAAAACATGTTTATCAAGTTAGACAACAGTCTAATGAAGATTTCTATTTTCAAAAGAAAAAGCAACAATTACAGGTTAAAGATGTTTCAAAAAGAACTTGTTTTAAATGTGATCAAATTGGACATCTTGCACGAAAGTGTCCAAATCTGAAATCTGTGGATGTTGACAAAAAGAAGTCTGAAAATGTTGAGAAACAGAAATCCGAGAATGTGATACACATGCCAATCAAATTTGACTCAAAATAAACTTGGAGATACAACACAAACAAGTTTGTTTCGAATCAAACTTGGAAATCAAACCCGAATAGGTTTGAGTCTAGACAGACATGGAATTCTCACACACCCAGAGTCAGAACAAATCAAAGTTGGAAAACATCCGTTAATATGACAAAACCCCAAGAGTTTTGGAAACCAAAAGTTGTTGTTCAAAAACAAAATGTTCAAAAAGAGTCACATTTTTACAAAAGAGGTACTCCGAAAGGTTAAACATGGAGTGCTAATAAACAAGTGATTTTGGTAAAAGATGAGAAAGTTGAAGTCAAAGTTGAAAAAGTCTTTGATGAAAAAGATTTTCCGAAATTACATGATACATATTGTGTTGAAATGCCTAAGGTCCAACAGACCTGGGCTAAATTGTTCAAGTAATCAAGTAGTTTGAATGTACAGGTGCTCAACAAAATCAAAGATTGTGAAAATGGAAGTTGGAGCAGCCTGGCACAACGTGGAGAGGAGGCTGCTGGACCCTGGTTTGGTTGAACATGGAGTTTGTTTGTTTGTTTTCTGTACTTAAAAAAATGTTACTTGAAGACGCCGAAACCCTCACGGCTGAACAAACATGATTACTTTCACAAGATTGAAAAACGGTTTTCAAATTGCCGAAAATCAATGGGTTGTAAATCATGGGGGTACATTAGATTTTATGCAAATCAGTGCATGAGAGGCAGAAAATGGATGGCGAGACAAAGCTATCAATGTTGGTTGTCAAATTTTCTTTAAATGATTTTGCATTTTAGGGGGAGTAATATTGTTAGAAAATACAAAAACATTTGAAATTTTGAAAAAGCCAAAAACATGATAAAATTCAAAAATCGAGTTTTTGTGTCAAAAAGAGGAAATGATAGTACATCAGTAGACAGTTACAGTATGCTAAAGAAATGTAATGATTATATAGCATTAAACAGTCTCACTGATGATATGCCGATAGGTTTTTATACACTTAGTAAACTTTTTCGGGATATAAACCTAACTTCAAACTTGCTTATATCGTGGGGAACACTACTTGGATATATAGGTAACCCCTGAAGTCTTGTTTGAAAGGTCCCTCTTTCTGAGATACTAGGTCTTTATACTCAGTGATATCTGGGGTATTATCCCGGGACTTCTGATTTTGCGAAAGCAATGGCCTAGTCCCCGTATAATACTTTCTGCTTGCTTGAAATATAGCGCCGCCCTCAGCAAAAATGATGAAACAATAAAATTGATAATCATTGCTGTTGAAGAAAAGATCCTCTAAAGGGGACACACCAAAAGTCGAAGCCGTCATCTCTCTGCTGAACGGAAGTTCTGACCTGAGCTCTCACGGTTTTTCGCATTTAACCCCTTACAGATATCATCTAGGTATACTCACCTGTAAGACTGAATATTGGGATCTGGATACGGGAGTATATTCAAGAGGTGGGACACATGAATGAGTTTAAAGTTCTTAATACATCTAATTCGTATCCTGAATCAGTTGAAATTTGTGTGAAAATTTAAGTGGATCAGTATATCGACAATCTAAGTGAATTGTTTAATTCTTAATGTGTAACTAAGCTCAATGGTATTTGTGACTTGTCAAAAACTGATATGATCCTCTGACACGAACTCAAATAAAAATATTGCTTGTAAATATGTTTGTAAATATTTCTTTATTGCTTTATATTTCAGAAAATTCAAAAAGATTTTGATTCTGCTTTATTTTTGACAACCGATGTCTGAGATGCTGAGTTTCAAAATCTAAGTAAGCTGATTGTGTTTCTGAAAATAAAACAAGTTCATTAATTTGAGACTTGAAATTTTTTAACAAAAATCAAAAACAGTTTGTGATATCTCAAAGGTCATTAGTTTGAACTTGGATGATTAACTGTGAGGGAGTTGAATTCTTAATCATTGCTATATCAATTAAGATTATTGATAGGGGGAGTGGTTTAGAAAGTTTGAAAGAATCAGGTTTTCAAATCTTGGAAGTTCTAAATGTTGTTACTTATAAACGTATGAGTGTTGCAGATATTATACCAGTCTACGATCTTGAAAGCTAAGTCTAAGGGGGAGTCTGAAGACGAGCTCAAAGCTAGGGGGAACTTGTAAATCGGAAAGAAAGGTGTCGATCCCTAAAGCACGGAAGCTTGACGAAAGGGGGAGCATGAAGATTTGAAGAAAGATTGATGGATGTTTACAGTGTTAGACAATTTGGAAAGAGCAAGAAAACTGATCAAGACTGAAGATGTGTCATGATAAAGAATAGACACTGAAGACTTCGTCAATATCCAAGGGGGAGTCTGTTAGTGTACTATGTCTATTGACTTCGTCTTGTATCGAGTCATGTAATAGGATAGGATAAACAATGCTCAGGGTACTAGAAACTGAATTTAGTGAATGTTATGCTAATTTTGCTTGAAACAACAAATGGCAAGTTCAAGCGAAATCAACAGAGTTAATTTCGCTTGAACATGTCTTGTCCATTTCAAGCGAAATCAGTTCACTATATATAGAGCACTTGTTCGTTTCATTTGGAGCGGAATTAGATCTTGTATTCGGTAACGAAGTGCTGCCGGATTGTCTCCAGGTGCTGTAATTCTATCAGATTAATACAAGAGACATTTAAATTGAATCGAGCGTCCGTGTCATTGATTCCGCCTTTGATTCGGATAAACAACTCTTCTGATCGACTCAGTCAGGTCGTACAACGATCCTACAAACATTTCGATTCCTTAAAATCGAAATCGAATTTTCTTTTTAAGATCTTCCTATCTTCATAGTTAGATTCTTGAAAATGTTTAAAGTGCCAAATGAAATCCACGGATTGGATTCCTGGTGTGCTTTGAATACATGTGCACAATTAACAAACAAATTAACAAAATGATAACAAATTTAAAATCAAGTTAAACAATTTTATGATTATGTGATTATGAGTTATATGTTTTCTTTTATGTTTTGTGTTTTCTTTTGTGCTTTTGTTTTCATTATCCAAATCCTCGTAGAATCTTCCATATCTTCATGTGAAAGATTCATAGTAGGATATCCAAAGGTACTACCCTAAATCCTTAATGGGCTTCTACGTAATCGTTAAGACCCTTGGATTATATAGTACCATTCCATAATTCAAAGAGACCCTTTGAGTGGTCTAGTAAAAAAGATTGATTCAGAATCTGGTTAGGAATGACATGTGGTGATATGGCTGAACAGACTCCTTGGTAGTCTATTTAAATCATTTATCGATTTAATTAAAAGGACCCTATGGTGGTCTAGTCACGCTCATCACAAGTCTGTTCATTTGGTTTTCCCCTACACATTATAAAATGCACTGTGCGGACTATGCAAGGAATTACGTAATTATGGACGCGTACATAATTATGAAATTCAGTGCACCAGATCCCCAGTAAGATTTATCATGTGTAAGAACCTATAGTGGCAACAATAACGAAACGTGAACAATGTAATGAAGGTACGGTGGACGCCCTAATAACGCTTTATATACTTGTATATAAGTGTTCCTTATTACATTGTGAACGTAGCGTTATTTAAGTTACTAGAAGTCCTGGACCTTGACCAATGTCATTTTATCTTACACTCTCCGACACTGATTTCGAGCACACACAAGTTTCCTATGATAGTCTTCATAAGGAACATTCTTCTGTCCGTAGTTCGAAACTCCATGTTTTGTTACTACAAGGACTCACTTTGACGGTTGAAAATTTCGCTAAGAATCCAAACATGGCCCAGAGTTTTACTTAGGGTTCAAGGGATTCATTCGAAAGCGAAACCATCATAGTTGTCTTCACAAGTTTCCTCTAAAATTAAATTTCGGGACGAAATTTCCTAAAGTAGGGGAGACTGTGACACCCGTGTCACTTCAACCATCATACGAATACCAAACCAATGAAATATTGTATTTCATACTTGGAATTTGTATAAATATGTGTATCGTTTGCATATATCAATTCTTGTTCGGTTTCGAGCTTTAAATCGCTTTCTGGAAGATTATACGCGATCTGATGCGTAAATATAATCAGTTTAATGCAACAAACACTCTGGAACAGTGAAATAGGCTTAACATACCTTAAATAACCTTTACATAACTTAGAAATAAGTTTTGGATGGTTTGGTGTGTTGAAATCAAGTTTATTCGCTTACAGGGACTAATTTTGACAAACTGCGAAAGTATGCCGATTCGTACTGTAACGAACATTCCAGAACTTGATCATAAGTTAAAAATACCCTAAATATCCTTTACATAGCTTAGAAATAGGCTTTGAGGGGTTCGGTATGCTAAAATAAACTTATTTGATCAATAGAGACTAAAAGCGTCAAAAGTGCATAAGTTTGCATTTTCGCGCATATCTTACGTCCTGAATATATCCGGACATCCAAAAATTTATGTAATCATTAAAATATTTAATTTTTGTGATTGGCATGATAAAATTCCATTCGTCGCGTAATTTGGATCGTTTTTGCGTTCATTACGATTTCCGTCGTAATTAACCGAACAACGCAACCGTACGACCAAACGAACCGACATCCGAGATGTTTTTGAGCATATACTTTAAGTTCCCTATACTTTAAATTTATTTTAGAGCCTTGAAATGGGGTTAACGGGGCTTAAAAGTGCAAAAAAATCAAGTTTTACAAGTGTAGGGACCATTTTTGAAATTTCTGGCAGATACATTGAACTTGGTCCATTTTTGAGATTTTGATGGTTTTAACCCATGGTTTTGCACCCTATGGGCTGGTATTTAATGGTTTTTATGATACTATGGACTCATATTAGGGGCTCTCATGGTTTTAGAAAACAATGGGTGCAAGTGTACGACCTAGATCAAAGCTCGGGTTTCAAGAAACGATCTTAACGGTTCTATGAAATCTATAAATACCCCCACCCACTTCACTCTCAAACTCACACCTTTGATCTGAATTTGTTCTCTAAGTTGATGTGTTATCACTTCATACCTGAGAATATTCGGATCAAAGCTTCCATTCTTGGACCCGTTGTAAGTCCTCTTTCGTTCTTTTACGCGTTTTTAGCGTGAAAGTCAAACCATGTTTGACTTTCTGCATTGACCAGTTTATGGTCAACTTGAAGTTCGTTTGAAATTCATAACCTGAGCGTAATCACGATGGTTTTAGTCTCTTGTGACTATACCTACTGATTACCACGTTATCTAGGCTTAGTGACGAGTCGTAGTTTCGGCCAAAATGCGTATTCTTGCGTATTTTGTAACAAAACTACTTTTAGGTATCAAAAACCGTTTGTTTTGATACCAAACCTATTTTATAAATTCGTTAAACATGTTTTAACATGTTTAGCTCGTCACTTTAGGTTTAGTGCTTATGTAGGTTCGTAAGGTAAGCGGTTTAAACAACCGCTTTTACTTTCGAACCCGACCCGTTTGGTCGATCATTAGGATCCGACCAAACACATTAGGTGACCATAGTTGTATAGGGAATAACCTTCCGAGGTTATACCTTATGGTCACTACGTTTAGTTAGTTGTATGATATGTAGTTTATATGCCTTAGGTAAATGACCAAAATGCCCTTTTTTACGCATAAATTCATTTTAAGCATATGTAACCTAAATTTTTACATCTAAACTGATTAGGTAACATTATTAGACATGTTAATACATATAATACTTGTCATAGGACTAGTTAGGCGGTCCGAACGCGTTTTATGCGAACGACACGTTAAAGTAGCGTAAGCTACCTAAACGAGTCGTAATGGGTCGTAAGCACTTAGGTTAGGTTTCATTTTAGTATGTAGGGTTTATTAAACCATATCGTATGAGTTCCAATACTCATTTGGTTTACAAAACCTCATACTTTCCGATCTTCCAAGTTAGGTCCGGTTATTAATGTAGTTACCTATATTAGGTGCCGTTTGATTTCAGTGAACCCTCTAGCTTTGCTTGGTTGTTGTTCAAGACTTCTAAGCACCCTTAAGTGAGTACATAGTCCCCTCTTTTACTATTTTTCAAACGTTTTGGGGTGAAACACATGTGCCTACTTGTTACTTTCGTGTTTTCCATGTTTTCATATCATATACTTGCTATGTTCTTTAGTACACTATTAGTACATGATTTCATTATGTTTTTGCTATGTATGTTCATTTAGTGCATACTTAGTACATCGTTTTACATTACATTTTATGCTATGTATGTCCATTTAGTGCATACTTAGTACATTATTTTCATTTACATTTCATGCTATGTATGTCCATTTAGTGCATACTTAGTACATTATTTTAATAAAACATGCCTACATTTTGGTATGACATTTGGTTTGTTTAAATGGCTCAAAAATACATTCACTAACATTAGCTACGCCATTCGTTAGTAAGTAGTGGTACCATCGGAATTGACAACTCCCGTTCCTGACATCCTAGGTATGTTTGGATGGAAGGAATGACCGAATTCGATAAACATAACTCAGATAAACCATTAATTTGTTTAAGGGTTTATCGCCACAGTCTCAAGGCTTGAATGTATGCATTTTTACAACACCGCATAGATGTTTGTATCAGTAAAGCATGCATTATTTTACAAAACATAAATTTTGCTTATAATTTATCAATTGCATTGTTTTGTACATTTCTTTCTTATAGGGTCGAGTAAATGCTTTTAATCAATAAAGGCTTTTTATTCACTCTACATTACATTTGTTTACAAAATAACATTTCAACATTTGTTTAAAACATTACATTTAGTTATACATGAACATTTTTACATTGGTGGTTTGTTTGGGTAAGTGATTTAAGTAATGAGACGTGTATAATATGATAAAAGCATGGTGGATACGCCGCTGGTACTTCCTATATATAAGTGCTTTTATGATATTACATATCGTAGAGTTATTTAAATCATTTCAATTTTGACATATTACACAAATTAACATATCTTTACAAAACATTGTTTTACAAACAACACATTTTATACAAATTCATTTTACTTGGTTATTTAATTAACCATACATATTTCTTTTATATCATCTGTTTCCTTATCGATTTCCATATGATTTATAAAACAAAAACATTTTTCAAGGTTCATGACTACTTTTGTTAAACATTTTATTTTAACTTACAAGTCATGAATCCTAAATCAATAAAACCTATGTATCTCACAGGCATTTTTATGCTGATGTACCTATTTTTCACATGTGTTTCAGGAAATGATGCATAGGATTGATAAAGATACACTTAGGCAGACTCGGGCCTTAGTGACAATAAAAGATGCAAGACTAGTTAATTAAGTTATACTTCTTTGTTGTTAAGGCATTGTAACTCTTTTATTCAATAAAACAAAATTTCAAATTTCCATGTGTTATGAAACAATGATTCTGTTACAACACTCCCCGACGTTTCCGCCGATTTGTTGTTTTACGTGGTCGGGGTGTGACAAAAACCAACTTTTACCCGCTTGTCGTTGATTTCGGCAGCAAGCAAGTAAGTTTCTTTGATCGTTGCGGTCTTTGCGGCATGCACAAAATCCGCAACACAGTCGGGTAGAGCTCGGATGTACTTCTTGATCGCCATGTCAGGTGTCTTCACTTGATCGGGACAGATGATGCTGAGCTGCTTAAAGCGAGCAGTCAGGGCATCGTTGTCACCTTCCTTCTGCTTAATGTTCTAGAATTCGTCCTCCAGCTTTTGGCGTTCATGGGGAGGGCATAATTCATCCATCATGATGTCCTTTAACTCCTCCCATGTCAGCTCATAGGCTGCATCATTTCTGCGTTTGTTTCTCTCGGCCGTCCGCCAGTTTAATGCGCGGGACTGGAAGACGCCGGTAGCGTTTAGAGTGCGGAGATTCTCCGGACATCCACTCTGGCGCAGAGTGACTTCGACGGAATCGAACCATTGAAACATAGCCGTTGGGCCATCTTCCCCAGTGAATTCCTTTGGACCGCATACCTTGAGCTGCTTGAAGCTGAAAGCAGTCTTGGTAGCAACTTTAGGAGCTTCGGTTCTGGACTCCTCAGATGATTTGCTAACATTCTCGTAAATTTCACTCACGATCTGGGGCACAACCTTGGCCACTTGTTTCGTGAGGATGGCAGCAAGCCGTTTGTCTCTCTGTTCCTGGCGAGAGAGTCGTGGGTGACGGGGTCCAGATGATGGTCCAGTTGACATTGTCTGCAACAGACATCATCATAGGTCTTAGACACGTCATAATCGAATCTCACCTCACACGTCTAATACTTACTAAAGCTCAGGAACACGCATAATCATGTAAGCACATAGGCACAGAATCACAGATTCACATAGAGACACATAAGCACATAAGCATGTAAGGCACATAAATACATAAGCACATAGAGCACAGAAGCACATATGCATGTAATCACAGAGGCAGTCAGAATACAGAAACCTATCATTCAAAGTTTACGAGTTGTTTGAATATAGCGATCACGTTTAGCATAGCGATTAGTATAATATAAGCGTATCATAGGGTCGTCCACAATTTAACGATTTGTCAGCGCTTTGAGATAAAAGTGTAGTGCGAGTCGTGCGTGTCGATTGAAGTGAAGGTAAAAATCGAATAATTCTCCAAAATTTAAACACATAAACAGGTAAATACACATACAAACACATAAAATCAACGAATCATCAGAGTCAGCAGTTGCGGGCTCAGAATCGAAACACATAAAAATCAAGAAATAGATCGTCTGCGGCTATTAGACATTGACTATCCAAAGGGATTCGACTATCCTCAAGGACTTGTTGTGCACATTTTGACCTTCACGACTGTGCTTTTGCCTTGATTCTTGGGCGTTTGGCACGCATCCCTTTAGTCATACCGTGACTTCAGGTCGTTGGAGTCTGTCGAGACTTTGGTGAGAGTTTTGGAAAACCAAGTAATAGTCGGAACAGTCTTCAAGGTTAGGGTTTCACCCCTGGCTTAACAACTTCTTTCCTGTTTTGATAAAATAAAAGAGAATTAGGCGTCAAAGTATGGATTTCACTCCTGGTTTAACGCAAATTCTCGTGTTTATAGACAAAATATATGTTGATCAAGCAATTCAGTCGAGAGTTTGCGGTTTTCACACCTAATCTAGACTAATTCGCTTATTCATAATTGAAAATTCGAGTGCAGTGATAGTGCAACATAGGCAAGAATAGCGAGGAATAGCAGTAAGCTCATACATAGTCCCTACTGGACATGCACGAGTCGGTCTGTTGGTTCCTAACTATAGACTAGGTCTCTAAGACATCGACCCGGACTAGGTCGAGTCTTGCCTAATTCCCTATAGTTATGGCTCTGATACCAATCTGTCACACCCCAACCGATGGCGGAAACATCGGGGCATGGCACTGAGCGAAAAAAATTATCCAGAAGTTTCCATAACAACTATACATACCAAATATTTAAAGCAACACGTCCCATACCATGTCATAAATGATAATAAAATTATTATAGAAAAGATCTAGTCAAATTGTTCTGTTCCAACAACTCAGATTCGTATTACAGACAATTGTTTATTGTTGACCTAGGTCTTTCCTAGACTCGATTTCACAGCAAAGAAAGCAAACAAGCATCCTAAGCACCTATCACTTACGTTAAAGTAAAAGTCAATACACATAGTGTAAAGGTGAGCATACAAGTTTGATAGTAGCATATAGAGTTCGAAAGCGTTTCGCATAACCAACACGTACACAGAGTGAAATGAGGCATGTTAGTTATCGACATGAACCTATCGATACCAATGACTGCGGGTTGACTGCCCAAGGCAGTTCGCGATACATTCTCACCACTGTGAGCCATGTAGGTAATTGTCCTTAACAACCCCCGAGTGAACGGGTGCTGGTACCAAACTAATAGTACTATCGTTGCTAAGGCAGGTAGACAGCATTCCATGTGTAAACATAACAAACAAGCATTCATTAAGTCACGTATACGTGTGATAGCGGTTAGCGTTTAAAGTATTGCGTAGTGTGTTCGATGTGATTTTGTATAAGTAACGTATGTAACACCTAACAGTGCGTAAAGCAAAAAGGGATCAAGTATACTCACAGCGGTTGATGGATTGAAGGGAGCGCTAGAGAGTAGGGTTAGCCTGAACAGATTGATAGCATAATGATAAGTGACGCGTAAAACGTTGCAAAGTACAAGTGGTTCAGACAGTAGTTCGACCGGATGGTAGTCCGATCGGACAGCCGGTCGTGCGAGTGGCAGTCCGTTCGGACGGTTGTCCGGTCGGATGACTGTTCGAGTGGATTGTTTCTTCCTTTGGGAAGGATGTGTTTGTGTATGATGGCTTGACTTTGAAGTTTTCATTGTAGCATTTTGAAAACATAGAAGTATCTCTACCTTTCAGGTCGATCGATCAAACGAAGGTCCGATCGGGCGATAATCCGATAGGTTGGGCACTTCAGCGAGAACAAGTTCACAGCAGGTTGTCACTCGATCGGACGGTTGTTCGATCGGGTGGTATCTTTTGCGCATTGAACATGTTGAAAATTGTTTAAGTGTGGAAGTTTTAATGTCTCATGATTCGAATGGCAATTCGATCAGATGGTAGTCCGATCGGACAATAATTCATTTAACTTTCAGACTTCAGATGTTGGCAAAAATGGTTAAGTGTGGACCCAATGGTGTGGATCGAACGGGTGACAACTCGTTCGGACGACAGTCCAATCGGACGGTAGTTCGATCGGACGGTATTCCGCCCTGGTCGTTCCGTTCTTACACTTGGTTGTCATGATAGTTGTCGTTTTATCGAGATGTGTTGATATCGTGCTAACCAACAGAACCCCATCCTAAGCTCTAGTGACCAGATCGAACAGGAACCACCCAAGTTCGGTCAGTCCACCGGTTCAGGACGATTGTTCTTGGTTAACCCGGAATCGATAATCTCGTGGATAGAATACGGATCTTGAACCAACACAACCACAAGAATGAGTAGTAAGCCGGCACAAGCTCCGATTCTATCGGTTTTGAATGCATTGAGTGTAAAAGACTTGAAAGAAAGTTGGAAAACCATCTTTCAATCCTTTTCATTGTGAATATGTTTATATCTATGAAAGATCTTTGTTTGTTTATGTGAAAATCGGTTAGATCTAAATTGTTCTTGGTGGATTGAGGCCAAAACATGAAGTTCTTCAAGAACACATGATGACGTCATCCTAGAACACCTTGAATCTTGATGATTTCACTGTTAAAAGTTAGGTTTCAAAAGATAGAAAGGTGTAGGAGTGCGTGTAGATTAAGGAAGTACAAGATTTAGGACGAGATCTTACCAGGATTGCGAGAAATCGAAGGAAAAAGCGAGCAAGAGCACTGGTCGGACGTCAGTTGCCAAAAGTAGAAAGAATGATGGTGACAAGGGGTATTTATAGGGTTACCCAAAGTGGAAAGGAGTAGAGAGGGGCTGGTCGATCGGTTAGGCAGCCCGATCGGACAGCTTATCCGATCGGACGGCAGTCCGATCGAACGGCTGGTCGATCGGCTGGTCGCCTGGTCGATCGGCTGGTCGCCTGGTCGATCAGTCACCTTGTTTGGGTGTTCGGTGCGACGAGTTGGCTGTTTCGATTGCAATTGTGAGCATTGCGATGCGATAGGGTTTCCTAGTCAAATTAATTTTAATCCCAACTAATATATCAACATACGAGCATCCTTATTTCGTATTCGTTTAGCGTTTGCGATTGAGTTCGATTGCGTTTCGATTGATTCTCACACATAACATAATTAAGCATGCACAAGTAACACATAAGGCACACACACACACGTATAACAATAACCAAAATGCGTAATTCGAGTTGCGAGTGCGATTGCGATAACGGTAAAGCGATTAATCATGCGATAAATAGCGATTACCATGCGATTATTAATAGATAATCCACATAATACAACTAAAGCGATAATAAAATACACTAATTACAGTCAAAGAAGTCAAAACAGGAATTGAGCAAGGATAGACAGATCGCAATCAGCAATCTTTTCTTCCTTTGACTTCAATCTTGACTTTGACTTTGACTATCGAAACACGGGGTGTTACAAGAGAAAAAAGGGATTACCGAAGCCATCGATGAGGCAAGAAGCATCGACAATAGGTTCTTGTACCACGAACATCCTCAGCTTCTGCATAACCATCATCTTCTCTTCTCTGTCTCCTCCACCGTATGTTGTTAGGGTTTGTTTGACCTTTCTTGACTACCAGGCTCCTTTCTACTTTACAATATGTCAACAACTATTTTAATGCATTTTGATTTCTGCAGAGAGCGATTTTCATTTTGGGAGGAACGAAGAGTTTGGGTTTGGATTTGAATGTTTATGATGGAGTAGATATTGGGTTTGAATTTGGGTTTGAATTGATATTTGAGAGAGAGAAGAATTAAAGCTCTGATGACATTAAATGCAAATTACATATCCCTATAAATTTTAAATTTCAAATTACCCTCCATTTTAATGAAACATCAGAGGTTTGAATTTTGAATGAACATCACTTGTTTCAATTATAAATGAAGGGAAAATCCTTGAACTTTGAATGTGGGCCAGACCTTTGAAATTTGAATGTAGGGCAATTGTTTGGATTTTAAAGTGATTTTAAATTAAGATTTATGATGTAATAATGACATAAGAAAAGTTAGACAACCTCTCTGGCTGACACATCAGCTTTTCTTATGTCATTGGGATTTCTTCTTTTTATAGAAAGTATAGATATATTATATTATATTATATAAAAAAAACAACTTGATTTTTACTGTAGTGGCTATAGTGTCGCTAACTAAATTACGAAAATTCAAAATTGCCCCTGCTTTTGTTTGATGCTTTGCGGTGTTTTGAACCCTTGAAAACTAGCATCAGGTGAAAACAAGTGAATCGTTTTGATTTGATTGCTCTCGCATAGACGTCACTTATAGTTTGTTAACAGAGACGTAAATCGCCCGGTGAGATATATGCTACCGGGAATAACGACAACAGACGTATTCATATGCCCCCTTTCAAGATGTCTTTTTTTGCGTTTGCTTGACGGTGGAGATGACGTTTGGAATGGTTAAAGGTGCATGCTTGCCTGAGATTGAAGTCGAAAAGTTGAGTTTTTTTCGAATTCTTTGGCTAGGGTTAAGGGGATAGGTGATTAAGGTTTTGAGGAGACCATGGTGATCATGTTGGATGGGGATGAAGGGAACGACGGTGATTACAATGAATTATTTGTTGGTATTCTTCTGTAATTTGATGCATTCATCATTATCACCCTAACAAAAACTTTCCCTACCCACAAAAGAAAGAAATTAATGGATCCCCACAAGACGACGATAGAATCAACGGCTCGAATACCCTAAAAACACTACTTGAAATTCATGTACTACTTATATGAAGCTGTAATTTCTCCAAATTCTTCTTCTCTGTCAAAATGTAGTGCCTTTAGAACATGTGTAGTCGTTCAGAAAATGGGCTTTTTTTTGCCCAACGACGCCCAAGCACGCCCCATGACGTCCCCCCGGGGTGTTTTTGTTCAATTTTGTTTGAATGGCGTTGTATTTAGAACGCTCGAGCCCCTTCTGTGTAGACCAATCACCCTTTTTGATGGTTTTTTGTCAAATAAATTTTTTTGATAGTTTTTTATTTAATTCTATTATTAAACCCCTTTTAACATAATGCCCCAAATCCCCACTACACCCATTTATGAAAATCGTCTCATTGCTGACTTGACTGCCACATGACGCAAAACGCCCTAGGGTGAAGCATTATTCATGTGTACCACTACACATGGTCTTATCCCCCAAACATTCGTTATTAATGACATTTCAAGTTATTAATTTGTTAATACTTTTTCAAATTTAATTGATTTATAGAAAATTTAAATTCTATACTTGACCAATAAGAATTTTTGTTTTAAATATTTCTTTTTTGAAGAATCTTTTCTTGATCATTTGGTTGATAATACTTTCTTAATTAATATTCATCTAAATTCTGGTATAAATTTCATGTGAATCAGTGTCATGATTAACCACACTGATTACGATCAAACAACATAGGGTACCAGTACTAACGGAAACGGTACCCATATTCGCTTTTTATGTTTCCAACCAATGTATAACACGTGTCGATATCTTTTGACCATATCACCACTTTACCACTTTAATTTCTTAATTTTTTCTTTTCTTTCGGTAGCTGTCATGAGTGTTGGTACTATAACAAACCAAGCCGATATCGGCTTGTCTTAAATGGGGGTTTACAGAGTCGAACTCCTTTAGACACGTTTTAATGGTGTCGTTAATGTGTTTGACTCATTTACGACCCAATCTCATGTCGAGTCATGTTGTGTTAACAGACCATGCTATAAATTGCCAACTTTAAAATAAGAATAAGTGAAAGGGAAGAAAGAGCAGTTTTGGGTTTTGTGATTCGATCCTATAAAGACTACTCCTATCTCTTAATTGCCTAGCATTTTCCCCAACATTGTTAGGGTAGTCAGGGTGGTTCCTGTTGGATATTTATGTCCGGTTCGATAAGTCAACGCTGCCGATCGGGTCTTGACCCGTAAGAGTTACACCGTGGGCAACGAACTAAAATCCACTTAACTAATTTAACCGGTAATTACGAACGATACGCGGACATTAACTGAGAGACGGGTACATGGACCGGGTGAGACAAGAGAGCTCCTCTCGCCATTTGTCATGCATGCATCCGTGCTACGCCACCTGTCGCGCATGCACTCTTGCATTGCCACTTGTCGCACATGCAAGGACCTTGGCCAATAGTAACACATGCATTATGCATGTCTGCCACTTGGCAAACATGCATGAGTCTCCATCTACTATTTATTTCAGGTTTTGGGACTTGTTTTGAGTGGTTGAAAGAGCTTAAAACACTCTCAAAAAGGAATACCCACAACCGGCCGTTGGCCACCGCCACCCGTTCCTCCATGCCGCCGCTCGCCGCCGGCCACCGCCACCGGTTCCGCCACTACTGCCGCTCTATAACAACTCTCCCGAAACCGTTAAACATGTCCCATACATCCTAAAATACATCCCGTATACGAGAAATAGATCCGAAATACCTTAATTTTTACAAAAATCAAATAAAACAAGAAATAAGGGTCGCTCGCGGGGCGCGACGCCCTTGGCAACCTCAGTCGTGGGCCGTGACAAGCTAGACACCAGGCAAGCCCCGAGGCCGCCACGTGTCCCAGCCGTGTCGAGCCTAGTGGTCAACTCAGCAACCCTAGGGCCTACCCTATGGATCCTCGCGGGCCGGGAAGGCTGTTCTTGTTTCTCTCACGGGGCGCGAGAGCCCCTGTTTCCAGCCTATAAATTGAGGTTTCTACATTGAGTTCAAACCGTTCAAATCACAATTCTCTCCATAAATTTCTGAATAGCTAAAGTAATTCCCGGGCATAATACCCCCCTAATTAGAGAAGCTCTGCCTTGTTGTAAGTATTATAACCCCGGTTACGTATTAGATACTCTGCCCGATTGATCTAGTGCTCCGTAACGCATGTCGAGGCTCTGCCTGACTTCGTCGTTGGAGTTCTGTCTCGGGAGGGGGTATAGCTAATGTAAATTTAGGTTATTATACTAACACGTGTGCATTGTTTAAATTAATAGATTATAACTAGGAAGTCACAAGGAAAGACCTAAACTAGCAAAGTGAGTTTATCCTCTTTTTGTAAATTCTTTTTGTAACATGTTTTTACAAAACCTCAATTGTTTTACACTATAATTAACAGTGATTGAGTATTTATAATTCTACAATTATCGTTGGCATGTTGGGGGTTTTGTATACAAAATGAGTTACTACAGTGTGATTAGTAACATTTCCACAAGTCAGGATTGACAGTGCCGTGGGTGGTAATTGAATAGATGTAAACAAATGTAATTGCTGGATTGCCCTCAATACTGTAAAAGGATAGAACTTGTCTTTATTAAACTAGGATTCACTCACCAGTATTTCCAACTAACAAATGTTTTTAAAACGCGTTTCAGGTAACAAAATATGAAAGCCAAATACAAGCCAGCTGGAGAGCACTGAAGGCTTGGAAAAGTGGCTATAAAAGTTACCTAAATAAAGAAGAAGTTTTATTTGAATAAAATAGGGTTTATCCCTATAAACTGATTATGAATAGAAACTTGGGTTTACCTATGTGTTTAATATTTATAAAATGAGGTGTTTTACTCTGATAAAATATTTCCAAACTACGGTTCTGATGTAAATTCCAGTGCCAAATTAAATAAACACCGATACCACCGAATGTGCGAAGCTCGCGGCCGCCCTCCTCCCATGGCAAGGGGTTGGGGGTTGCGACAGGAGGTGGTATCAGAGCTACAACCACTGATTTGAGCCACATAAGTGTTCTGCTGACATGGAAATTGTCAATTCTGTTAGGAAAAAAATCTATGTGACTATGTGCATACATGTATATTATTATTTGTGTTATTTGACAATTTGTTAGTTTACAGTATGAGTGATCAAGGTCTGTCGGACGCTTATCGTCAACTGACTAATTCTCCTAGAGATGAAGGAACTTCTTCCCAGCCTACTCCTTCAGGGTATTCAGCTGACACAGAAGAAGGGATCTTTGTATGTAAGGCGCAATCCGAAGAACCATTCCCTACCAAAAAGAGAGGATGGTTCCGTCGGGGAGCACATGAGCGTAGGAAAAGAATGAGAAAGTTGCACCAGCAAAGGGCTTTAGCAGCAGTAAATAGGGAGATTAACACCCAGACCCAAGACATAATCAGTAGGAGATTTGCCAACTTTCACATATTAGCTACCACAGCCGCAAACCCAAACCTATAACAAATCATTGCACCACAGCCATTACCACTATTTCCCACTCAGCCAATAGAAATAGAACCCAACCAAGAGGAACCAGTCCCCATACCAGCTTTTAACCCAGATGAGATACCTAGAGTTCCAGCACCCAATCCCTTAGCCTATGATCCGTGGAACGATGACCATAGGGATTATCAAAAACTCTACCCACAAGAGGAACCTATGCCAAACCCTTTAGCACCATATCCTAACCTTGACCTTCTAGATCCATATTGGGATGCTGACCAGTATGGTCGGGAAATCCTAGAAAACCCATACCTGTATGGAGAACTTTTATCTATATATCCTGACCCAGTACCTGCACCACGACCACCCATGAGTGATGAGAACGTTCAGGAACTTCGCCTGTATGGTGAAGAGTTGATAGATGAAGGAGAGAGGATAAAAG
This sequence comes from Helianthus tuberosus, assembly GCA_030545235.1. Taxonomy (NCBI): domain Eukaryota; kingdom Viridiplantae; phylum Streptophyta; class Magnoliopsida; order Asterales; family Asteraceae; genus Helianthus; species Helianthus tuberosus. The sequence continues at coordinate 137,016,420 of CM060363.1, forward strand.
GGATAGGAGAGAAGCTCGTTTGGAAGTACGACAAGCGGGAAATGCAGTTTCACCAGTAGAAATAATAAGATATATATATATATATATATATATTAACTAAAATAGATAATCTAATACCTACTGATGCTTAACTAGTAGTATGTTTTAAATTCCAGTTATAGTTGTAATAGATGCATATATATATATATATATAAAAAGAGTAGAATGTCGCAATGATCGACGATTTTGACCAATGTGTTTGTTTGTGCAATTGTTGGCATTAGATCTTATTCTGTGATATTGATACCTGATAAATGTTTGTAAATCCAGATGGACAACGAAGTGAATCAGGAAAACAAGAATAACGAAAACAATGGGAACCAATTAGATAATAGTCCCGTTCAACATATAGTGGCACAAGGGATTATAGATACTATGCCATATATTATTAAAACTGTTAAAGAGGCAGAAAATAAAAGTAATAATGGAAGTAAGCGACCACCTACTGAACCCAGTCACAGCATAAACAATGGACCGTTACTTCAATTGCCTATTCCAAAAATAAGAAGAACCATGTCTTATGGTTGTTCTTACAAAGAATTATGGTCCTGCAAACCAATAGAATTCTGTGGTAATGAATGAGCCATTGCAGCTCTACGTTGGTTAGAAAAGACACAGGTTGTCTTAAATATAAGCAAGTGCGCAGAGGAAGATAAAATCATGTTTGCTTCCAATCTTTTTAAGAATGCCGCTCTAGAATGGTGGAACACTATTCTCCAGTCTAGGGGAAATGACAGAGTCTATAATATAGAATGGACTGAGTTTAAGACTATGGTTGAAAGGAAATTCTGTCCTCCCAATGAAAAAGAACAGATTGCTAATAAATTCTTAAACCTTAGAATGACTGGAGTAGACTGTAAGGGTTACACTACTGTATTCTTTGAATATGCAAGAATAGTGCCAACCCTAGCCTCAACAGAACCAGTATTAATCTCTCGTTATATCTGGGGATTAATCAGTGAGATTAGACATGTAGTCAAGACAGCTAGACCACAAACCATAGAAGAAGCTGTAGAACTAGTAAACACCTTGACTGATGAACTAGTACGTACACAAGAAGAAAACCAGAAGAAGAACCTAGTCCAGAACCTTACCCAAGAATTTCGTTATGGAAATAACTATCGTGGAAAAATTATAGGTTCTACTTCTGCACCTTATTATAAGTCTTGCAAGAAGAAACATTCAGGAAAATGTTCCACCTATTGCAACTTTTGCAAGATACCTGGACACAAGGAAGAAGACTGCAGGAAGAAACCCAGTAATGGAGTATGTTTCAATTGTGGAGAAAAGGGACATATTAAGCCGAACTGTCCGAAACTAGCTCCAGCCATGAACAACAAGAATACTAAGAATGCTAGAGCTTTTGTTCTGACAGCAGAAGAAGCTAAGACGATTCCGGATGTGATTGCCGGTACGTTTTTAGTTAATGATGTTTTTGCTAAAGTATTATTCGACTCTGGTGCGAACCAAGTTTTATTAATACTTCATTTTGCAAAATTCTTAATCAACCATTAACTAAACTCTAGCAAGAATGCCTAGTAGAAACGGCAAATGGAGAATCCGTTAGGATCACTGAAATCTTTCAGGGAGCAAGAATAGAAATTCTAAACCATAAGTTTATTGCTAACCTTTACCTAATGAACCTAGCTGGATTTGATATTGTATTAGGAATGGATTGGTTAGTAACCAATAAAGCCAGTATTTTATGGTATGAAAAGTCAATACAAGTAAATTCACCAAAAGGTGAAAAGATCACAATTAAAGGAAATAAGTCAACTAGATCCACGAAATTCATCTCTGTGATGAAAACAGCAAGTTATGCCAGGAAAGGATCACTAGTGTATATGATTTCTATAATCATTAATACTAAAGGAAAATAATTGAAAGATATTCCCGTAGTATCTCAATTCTCAGATGTTTTTCCTGATGAGCTACCTGGACTACCGCCGGATAGGGAAGTTGAATTCAGAATTCACCTACTACCAGGGACAGCACCGATTGCCAAAGCACCTTACCGTTTGGCACCAGCAGAGATGCAAGAATTAAAGAATCAGTTGGACGAACTTCTGGAGAAAGGTTTTATACAACCAAGTTCATCGCCTTGGGGAGCACCAATCTTGTTTGTCAAGAAAAAGGACAGATCAATGCGTTTGTGCATTAATTACCGAGAATTAAACAAGGTCACGATTAAAAATCGGTACCCATTACCGAGAATCGATGATCTGTTTGATCAACTGCAAGGAGCTTGATTCTTTTCTAAGATCGATTTACGCTCAGGATATCATAAATTAAAGGTACAGGAAGAGGATATTCCTAAAACTGCCTTCAGAACAAGGTATGGCCATTATGAATTTACAGTCATGCCATTTGGTCTAACCAATGCCCCAGCCGCATTTATGGACATGATGAACAGAATATGTAAGCCATATCTGGATAAATTCATAATTGTCTTTATAGATGATATTCTAATTTACTCTAATAGTAAAGAGGAACATGCAGCGCATCTGCATACACTTTTAAATTTGCTGAGAAAAGAAAAGTTTTATGCTAAATTTTCAAAATGTGAATTTTGGTTACAAGAAGTGCAATTTCTTGGACATTTAGTTAATCATGAAGGAATTCACGTGGATCCCACAAAGATTGAGGCGATTACTAAATGGAAAAACCCTTAATCACCAATGAAGGTGAGAAGTTTTCTTGGACTGGCAGGTTATTATAGATGATTTATTCAAGATTTCTCTAGAATAGCCATTCCCTTAACAAAACTGACCTGTAAATCAATTAAGTTTGAATGGGGACCAAAACAAGAGGAAGCTTTTAGAATCCTTAAGCAAAGATAAACCAACGCACCCATACTAGCGTTACCAGAAGGAACTGAAGACTTTGCAGTCTATTGTGACGCTTCTAAGTTAGGTTATGGAGGTGTTTTGATGCAATGTCAAAAGGTTATAGCCTATGCCTCTAGACAACTTAAGAATCATGAAGAAAATTATACAACCCATGATTTAGAATCAGGAGCTATAATTTTTGCCCTTAAGATTTGGAGACACTATTTATATGGAAATAAATTTTTAGTCTTCACAGATCATAATAGTTTAGGGTACATTTTTGGGTAGAAAGAGTTAAATATGAGACAGAGACGCTGGATGGAAATCCTTAGTGATTATGATTGTAGTATCCAGTATCATGCAGGAAAAGCTAATGTAGTAGCTGATGCTTTAAGTCAAAAGTATCATGAAAAACCAAGAAGAGTATATTCTCTTAAATTAAATCTGCAGATAGATTTAAATGAGCAAATTAGAGAAGTACAAGAATCAGTAATCAAGGACGATACTGAGAAATTAAAAGGAATGATTAAGGAATTAGAACGAGGAACAGATGGAATTTGGAGATTCCATAAGAAAAGAATTTGGATACCCAAACAAGGAAACCTACGCCACCTAATTTTAGAAGAAGCTCATAAGTCTAAGTATACGATACATCCCGGTGGTGATAAGATGTATCAAGACTTAAGAAAGAACTTTTGGTGGATAGGAAAGAAAAAGGATATAGCAGCTTATGTTGCCAAGTGTTTAACCTGTTCACAAGTTAAAGTTGAACATCAGAAACCCTCAGGTTTATTACAGCAATTAGAAATGCCTGTATGGAAATGGGAATTGATAACAATGGACTTTGTTACCAAATTACCCAAGACAAGAAAAGGAAATGATACAATCTGGGTGATTGTAGACAAATTAACCAAGTTTGCTCATTTCTTAACAATAAAAGAAACTTTCAATATGGAACAGTTAGCTAAGTTATATGTAAATGAAATAGTTTCATTACATGGAATTCCGTTAACTATTGTGTCTGATAGTGATAGCCGTTTTACTTCTCATTTTTGAACAAGTTTCCAAAAAGCAATGGGAACCAAGTTAAATCTAAGCACAACTTATCATCCTCAAATGGATGGACAAAGCGAAAGGACAATTCAGACAATGGAAGATATGCTTAGAGCTTGTGTAATTGATTTCGGAGGAAATTGGGACGATCATTTACCATTAATAGAATTTTATTACAATAACAGCTATCGTACCAGTATCAATGCTGCACCATTCGAAGCATTTTATGGACGAAAGTGCCGAACTCCAGTCTGTTGGGCAGAAATTGGAGAAAAGCAACTGTCTGGACCAGAGATAGTACAAAAAACAACGGACAAGATTATTCAAGTCAAGGAAAGATTAAAAGCAGCACGCGATCTACAAAAGAGTTATGCAGATAACAGGCGAAAACCATTGGAATTTCAGGTAGGAGATAAGGTATTATTAAAAGTTTCGCCATGGAAAGGAATAGTCAGATTCATCAAGAGGGGAAAGCTAAGCCCCAGGTTTATTGGACCTTTTGAGATTATTAAAAGAATAGGACCAGTAGTATACCAGCTACAACTGCCAGAGGAAATGGAAGGAATACATGATGTATTTCATGTATGTAATCTCAAAAAGTGTTTAGTAGATAAATCATTAGTGGTACCTCTTAAGGACATAGAGGTAAATGAGAAGCTTAAGTTTGTAGAGAAACCGCTACAGATTGAAGACTGAAAGATCAAAAACCTCAAGCACAAGAGATTAGTTCTAGTCAAAGTGAAATGGGATTCCAAGAGAGGACTAGAGTACACTTGGGAGCTTGAAACGGAAATGCAGAGGAAATATCCACACCTGTTCCAGTAGACCTCGAGGACGAGTTCTAAAACAAGGTGGGGAGGATATAATAACTCTCCCGAAACCCTTAAACATGTCCCATGCGTCCTAAAATACATCCCGTATACGAGAAATAGATCCGAAATACCTTAATTTTTACAAAAATAAAATAAAATAAGAAAAAAAGGGTCGCTCGCAGGGCGCGACGCCCTTGGCTACCTCAGTCGCGGGCCGCGACAAGCTAGACACCAGGCAAGCCCCGAGGCTGCCACGTGTCCCAGCCGTGTCGAGCCTAGTGGTCAACTCAGCAACCCTAGGGCTTACCCTACGGAGCCTCGCGGGCTACGAAGGCCGTCTTGTTTCTCTCACGGGGAACGAGAGCCCCTGTTTCCAGCCTATAAATTGAGGTTTCGACATTTTGTTCAAACCATTCAAATCACTATTCTCTCTCTAATTTCTGAATAGCTAAAGTAATTCCCAGGCATAATACCCCCCTAATTTGTGAAGCTCTGCCTCGTTGTAAGTATTATAACCCCGGTTACGTATTAGATACTCTGCCCGATTGATCTAGTGCTCCGTAACGCATGTCGAGGCTCTGCCTGACTTCGTCGTTGGAGTTCTGTCTCGGGAGGTGGGTATAGCTAATGTAAATTTGGGTTATTATACTAACACGTGTGCATTGTTTAAATTAATAGATTATAACCAGGAAGTCACAAGGAAAGACCTAAACTTGCAAAGTGAGTTTATCCTCTTTTTGTAAATTCTTTTTGTAACATGTTTTTACAAAACCTCAATTGTTTTACATTATAATTAACATTGATTGAGTATTTGTAATTCTACAATTATCATCGGTATGTTGGGGTTTTGTATACAAAATGAGTTACGACACTGTGAGTAGTAACATTTCCACAAGTCAGGATTGACAGTGCCGTGGGTGGTAATTGAATAGACGTAAACAAATGTAATTGCTGGATTGCCCTTAATACTGTAAAAGGATAGAACTTGTCTTTATTAAACTGGGATTCAGTCACCAGTATTTCCCACTGACAAATGTTTTTAAAACGCGTTTCAGGTAACAAAATATGAAAGCCAAATAGAAGCCAGCTGGAGAGCACTGAAGGCTTGGAAAAGTGGCTATAAAAGTTACCTAAATAAAGAAGAAGTTTTATTTGAATAAAATAGGGTTTATCCCTCACTGAAGGCTTGGAAAAGTGGCTATAAAAGTTACCTAAATAAAGAAGTTTTATTTGAATAAAATAGGGTTTATCCCTATAAACTGAAACTTGGGTTTTACCCATGTGTTTAATATTTATAAAATGAGGTGTTTTACTCTGATAAAACATTTCTTAACTACGGTCCTGATGCAAATTCCGGTGCCAAATTAAATAAACATCGATACCACTGAATGCCCGAAGCTCGCGACCGCCCGCCTCCCAGGGCTAGGTATAACAACCCTCCTAAAATACTTATAATACCCTTATACGTCCTAAAATATACCCCGTTTAAGAAAAACGGACCCGAAATACTTTAATTTTACAAAAATTAAATAAAAACTAATTTTTAATATCGCTCGCGGGGCGCGACACAGACATGAGTGTCTGTTGCGGGGCGCGACAGCTGGCCACCAGGCCGCACCCCATGCCGCCACATGTCGCGTTGCGTGTCGAGCCTAGTCAGCGTGTCAGCCAAGCTAGGGCCTACCCAAGAGGCTCTCGCGGGCCACGAAGGCTTTGCCTTCTGTTCACGCGGGGCGCGACAAGGTGCATGAACAACCCTATAAATAGATGCCATCGGCTTCACTTTCAATTCGTTCTTCACACAAACTTTCTCTCTCAATTCTTAATAGCTAAAGTAATACTCAGGTATTATACCCACTAAAATAGCAAAGCTCTGCCTCGATGTAAGTATCATAACCCCCGATTACGTATTAGATACGCTGCCCGATTGATTTAGTGCTCCGTAACGCCTGTCGAGGCTCTGCCTGACGTAGTTGTTGGAGTTCTGTCTCGGGAGGGTATAACTAATGTAAATTGGGTTATTATACTAACACGTGTGCATTGTTTAATTAATAGATTATAACCACGAAGTCACAAGGAAAATACCTAAATTAGCAATGTGAGTGATTTCTCTTTTTATAAACCTTTTGTGAGTAATTTCCTTTTTGTGAAATCTTTTTGTGAACTGTCTTTACAAAACCTCAATTATTTTAAACTATAATTAACAGTGATTGAGTATTTGTGATTCTATAATTATCGCCGGTATGTTTGGGTTTTGTATACAAAATTTGTTACTACACTGTGAGTAGTAATATTACCACCAGTCAGGATTGACAGTACCATGGGTGGTAATTAAAGTAGATGTAAACAAATGTAATTGCTGGATTGCCCTCAATACTGTAAAATGATAAAACCTGTCTTGATTAAATTGGGATTCACTCGCCAGTATTTCTTGCTGATAAAATGTTTTTAAATGCATTTCAGGTAACAAAATGTGAAAGCAAGTTAGAAGCCAGCTGGACAGCACTGAAGGCTTGGAAAAGTGGCTATAAAAGTTACCTAAATAAATAATTTGTTTTATTTAAATTAATTAGGGTTTATCCCTATAAACATGTTTGTAATGGAAACTTAGGAATTTCCCATGTATTTATTATTATAAAAATGTGGTATTTTACTCTGATAAAATATTTCCTAACTACGATCCTGATGTAAATTCCGCTGCCAAATTGATAAACACCGATACCACTGATATTGGTTCGCGGTTGCCCGTTCCCAAGAGATAGGGGCCGGGGGTTGCGACAGAGAGTGGTATCAGAGCTACAGCCACTGATTTCAGCCACAGAAGTGTTCTTCTGACAATGAAATTGTCAATTATGTTAGGAAATAATCTATGTTATTATGTGCATACCTGTATATTATTGTTTTGTGTTATTTGACAATTTGCTAGTTTACAGTATGAGTGATCAAGGACCATCGGACGCCTATCTTCAATTGTCTAGTTCTCCTAGAGATGAAGGAACTTCTTCCCAGCCTACCCCCTCGGGGTATTCAGCTGATACAGAAGAAGAGATCTTTATATTCAAAGTGCAATCCGAAGAGCCATTCCCTACCAAAAAGAGAGGATGGTTCAGTCAGGGAGCTCACGAGCGTAGGAAAAGAATGAGGAAGTTATAGCAGCAACGAGCTTTAGCAGCTGCAAATAGGGAGATGAATGCCCAGACTCAGGATATAATCAATAGACGATTGGCCAATTTCCACATACTAGCAACTATAGCCGCAGACCCAAACTTAGAACAAATCATTGCACCACAACCACTACCCTTATTCCCAACTCAACCCATGGAAATAGAACCAAACCCAGGAGACCAGATTCCCTTACCTGCCTTCAACCCAAACGAAATCCCTAGAGTCCAAGCACCAAATCCTCTAGTTTACGACCCATGGGAGGATGATCATAGAGATTACCCAGAACTCCACCCACAGGAGGAGCTCATACCGAACCCTATAGCACCATACCCTAACCTTGACCCTCTAGATCCATATTGGGATAATGACCAGTATATTCGGGAAATCTTAGAGAACCCATACCCATACGAAGAATCTCGATGCCCCAGTACCCTAACCCAATACTAGCACCCGCACCACCCATGAGTACCGAGAACGTGCAAGAACTCCACACTTTTGGTGAGGAGTTGTTAGATGAAGGTGAACGAATAAGACAAATAGGGGAGAGGCTCGTTTGGAAGTACGACGAGCGTAATATGCAGTATTGGATGAACCCCACTAATAGTATATATATATATATATATATATATATATATATATATATATATATATATATATATATATATATATGTGTGTGTGTGAGTGTGTGTGTGTGTGTGTAGGTTGAAAAAATCCACTAAAATAGATAATCCAATACCTACTGATGCATACTAATATTGTATTTTAAATTCCAGTTACAGTTTGTAATAGATGCATGTATATAAAATAGAGTAAATGTCGCAATGCACGTCGATTTTGATCAATGTGTTTGTTTATGTGATTATTCGCATTAAACCTTGTTCGGTTATATTAATATTTGGTAAATGTTTATAATCCAGATGGAAAACGAAGTGAATCAAGAAAACCAGAATAACAATAATAACGGCAACCAGATAGATAATAGTGCCATCCAACACATAGTGGCACAAGGGATTATAGACGCTATGCCATATATTATCAAAACGGCTAAGGAAGCAGAAAATAATAAAAGTAATAGTGGAAGTAAGCGACCACCTACTGAACCCAGTCACAGCATAAACAATGGACCAATACTTCAATCACCTATTCCAAAAGAAGAAGAACCATGTCTTATGGTTGTTCTTATAAAGAATTTTGGTCTTGTAAACCAATAGAACTCTCGGAATGAATGAGCCATTGCAGCTCTGTGTTGGATAGAAAAAACTGAGGCAGTCTTAAAAATAAGCAAGTGTGCAGAGGAAGACAAAATCATGTTTGCTTCCAATCTTTTTAAGAATGCTGCTCTAGAATGGTGGAACACTATTCTCCAGTCTAGGGGAAGTGACATAGACTATAATATGGAATGGACTGAATTTAAGAACATGGTTGAAAGGAAATTATGTCCTCCCAATGAAAAAGAACAAATAGCTAATAAATTCTTAAACCTTAGAATGTCTGGAATTGACATTAAGGGTTACACTACCGTACTCTTTGAATATGCTAGAATAGTGCCAACCCTAGCTTCACCAGAACCAATATTAATATCCCGTTACATCTGGGGATTTATCAGTGAGATTAGACATGTAGTCAAGGCAGCTAGACCACAAACTATAGAAGAAGCTGTAGAACTAGCAAATACATTGACTGATTAACTAGTACGTACGCAAGAAGAAAACCAAAGGAAGAACCTAGTCCAAAAACTTACCCAGGAATTTCGCTACGGTAATTCCAACCGTGGGAAAAATGTAGGTTCTACTTCTTTACCTTATTGTAAGGCCTGCAGGAAGAAGTATTCAGGAAGATGCTCCACCTACCGCAATTTTTGTAAGATACTAGGACACAAGGAAGAAGACTGTAGAAAGAAACCTAGTAATGGAGTATGCTTCAATTGTGGAGAAAAGGGACATATCAAGTCAAACTGTCCGAAATTAGCTCTAGCCATGAACAACAAGACTACTAAGAATGCTAGGGCATTTGTTCTGATAGCTGAAGAAGCAAAGATGATTCCGGACATGATTGCCGGTACGTTTTTAGTTAATGATGTTTTTGCTAAAGTATTATTTGAGTCTGGTGCGAACCAAAGTTTTATTAATACTTCATTCTACAAACTTCTCAATCAACCATTAACTAAACTTCAACAAGAATGTCTAGTAGAGACAGCAAATGGAGAATCCATTAAGATCACTGAAATCTTGCAGGGAGCAAGAATAGAAATTCTAAACCATAGTTTTATTGCTAATCTCTACCCAATGAATCTTGCTGGATTTGATATCGTATTAGGAATGGATTGGTTAGTAGCCAATAAAGCCAGTATTCTATGTGATCAAAAGTCAATCCAAGTAAATTCACCAAAGGGTGAAAAGATCACAATTAAAGGAGATAAGTCATCTAGATCCACGAAATTCATCTCTGTAATGAAAACAGCTAACTATGCAAGAAAAGGATCATTAGTGTACATGATTTCCATAATCATTAACACTAAAGGAAAAGAATTGAAAGATATTCCCATAGTATCTCAATTCTCAGATGTTTTCCTAGAAGAATTACTAGGACTACCGCCATATAGGGAAGTTGAATTCAGAATTCACCTGCAACCAGGGGTAGCACCGATTGCCAAGGCACCTTACTGTTTGGCACCAGCAGAGATGCAAGAGCTAAAGAAATAGTTGGATGAACTTCTGGAGAAAGGATTCATACAACCAAGTTCATCGCCATGGGGAGCACCGATCTTATTCGTCAAGAAGAAAGACGATTCAATGCGTATGTGTATTGATTACCGAGAATTGAACATGGTCACGATTAAAAATCGGTACCCATTACCAAGAATCGATGATCTGTTTGATCAACTGCAAGGAGCTCTATTCTTTTCTAAGATCGACCTATGTTCAGGATATCATCAACTGAAGGTACAGGAAGAGGACATTCCTAAAACTGCCTTCAGAACATGGTATGACCATTATGAATTTACCCTCATGCCATTTGGTTTAACCAATGCCCCAGCCACATTTATGGACATGATGAACAAAATATGTAATCCATATCTGGATAAATTCATAATTGTTTTTATAGATGATATTCTAATTTACTCTAAGAGTAAAGAGGAGCATGCAGTGCATCTGCATGCACTCCTAAATTTGCTGAGAACAGAAAAGCTTTATGCTAAATTTTCGAAATGCGAATTTTGGTTAGAAGAAATGCAATTTCTTGGACATTTAGTTAATCATGAAGGAATTCATGTGGATCCCACAAAGATTGAGGCAATTATTAAATGGAAAATCCCTGAATCACCAACGGAGGTGAGAAGTTTTCTAGGACTAGCCGGTTATTATAGAAGGTTTATCCGAGATTTTTCTAGAATAGTCATTCCCTTAACAAAACTAACCTGTAAATCTGTTAAGTTTGAATGGGGACCAAAACAGGATGAAGCCTTTGGAATTCTTAAGCAAAGATTAACCAACGCACCCATACTAGCGTTACCAGAAGGAACTGAAGACTTTGTAGTCTATTGTGACGCTTCTAAATTAGGTTATGGATGTGTGTGTTAATGCAACATCAAAAGGTTATAGCCTATGCCTCTAGACAACTTAAAAATCATGAAGAGAATTATTCAACCCATGATTTAGAGTTAGGAGCCATAATTTTCCCTTAAAATTTGGAGACATTACCTTTATGGTAGTAAGTTTACCATTTTCGTCAATCATAGGAGTTTAAGATATGTTTTTGGGCAAAAAGAGTTAAATATGAGACAAAGACGTTGGTTGGAATCCTTAGTGATTATGATTGTAGTATCCAGTATCATGCAGGAAAGGCTAATGTAGTAGCTGATGCTTTAAGTTGAAAGTATCACAAAAAGCCAAAAAGAGTGTGTTCTCTTAAATTAAATCTACAGATAGATTTAAACGAACAAATTAGAGCCGTACAAGAATCAGTAATCAAGGACGATACTGAAAAATTGAAAGGAATGATTAAGGAATTAGAACAAGGAACAGATGGAATTTGGAGATTCCATAAGAAAAGAATTTGGGTACCAAAACGAGGAAACCTACGCCACCAAATATTAGAAGAAGCCCATAAGTCTAAGTATACGATACATCCTGGAAGTGATAAAATGTATTAAGACTTAAGAATGAATTTTTGGTGGATAGGAATGAAAAAGGATATAGCAGCTTATGTTGTCAAGTGTCTAACTTGTTCACAAGTTAAAGCTGAACATCAGAAACCCTCAGGCTTATTGCAGCAATTAGAAATGCCGATATGGAAATGGGAATTGATAACAATGGATTTTGTTACCAAATTACCCAAGACACGAAAAGATAATGATACAATCTGGGTGATTGTGGATAGATTAACCAAGTCTGCTCATTTCTTACCGATGAAGGAAACTTTCAGTATGGAACAATTAGCCAAGTTGTATGTAAATGAAGTAGTTTCATTACATGGAATTCCTTTATCTATTGTGTCTGATAGAGATAGCCGTTTTACTTCTCATTTTTGGACAAGTTTCCAAAAAGCAATGGGAACCAAGTTAAATCTAAGCACCGCTTATCATCCTCAAACGGATGGACAAAGCGAAAGGAAAATTCAGACAATGGAAGATATGCTTAGAGCTTGTGTAATTGATTTCGGAGGAAATGAGGACGATCATTTACCATTAATAGAATTCTCCTATAATAGCAGCTATCATACCAGTATCAATGTTGCACCATTCGAAGCACTTTATGGACGAAAGTGCCGAACTCCATTGTGTTGGGCAGAAATTGGAGAAAAGCAACTATTTGGACCAGAAATAGTACAGGAAACAACAGACAAGATTATTCAAGTCAAGGAAAGATTAAAAGCAGCACGCGATCGACAAAACAGTTATGCTGATAATAGGCGGAAACCATTGGAATTTCAAGTAGGAGACAAGTTATTATTAAAAGTTTCTCCTTGGAAAGGAGTGGTAAGATTCATCAAAAGGGGAAAGCTAAGTCCCAGTTATGTTGGACCTTTTGAGATTGTTAGAAGAATAGGAACAGTAGCTTACCAGCTACAACTGCCAGAGGAAATGGCAGGAATACATGATGTATTTCCTGTATGTAATCTCAAGCAATGCTTAGCCGATAAATCATTAGTGGTACCACTTAAGGACATATAGGTAAATGAGAAACTTATAGAAAAACCTCTACAAATTGAAGACAGGAAAGTCAAGGATCTCAAACACAAGAGATTAGTTCTAGTCAAAGTGAAATGGGATTCCAAGAGAGGACTAGAATACACTTGGGAGCTTGAATCAGAGATGCAGAGGAAATATCCACACCTGTTCCAGTGGACCTCGAGGACGAGTTCTAAAACAAGGTAGGGATGATATAACAACCCTCCTAAAATACTTATAACACCCCCATACGTCCTAAAATATACCCCGTATACGAAAAACGGACCCGAAATACTTTAATTTTACAAAATTTAAATAAAAGCGAATTTTTAATATCACTCGCGAGGCGCGACACAGAAAGGAGTGTCTATCGCGGGGCGTGATAGCTGGCCACCAGGCCGCACCCCATGCCGCCACGTGTCGCATTGCGTGTCGAGCCTAGTCAGCGAGTCAGCCAAGCTAGGGCCTACCCAAGAGGCTCTCGCGGGCCGCGAAGGCTTTGCCTTCTGTTCTCGCGGGGCGCGACAATGTGCACGAACAGCCCTATAAATAGAGGCCATCGGCTTCACTTTTAATTCGTTCATCACACAAACTTTCTCTCTCAATTCTGAATAGCTAAAGTAATACTCGGGTATTATACCCACTAAAATAGCAAATTTCTGCCTCGATGTAAGTATCATAACCCCCGGTTACGTATTGGATACGCTGTCCGATTGATTTAGTGCTCTGTAACGCCTGTCGAGGCCCTGCCTGACGTAGTCGTTGGAGTTCTGTCTCAGGGAGGGTATAACTAATGTAAATTAGGTTATTATACTAACACGTGTGCATTGTTTAATTAATAGATTATAACCAGGAAGTCACAAGGAAAATACCTAAATTAGCAATGTAAGTGATTTCTCTTTTTATAAACCTTTTGTGAGTAATCTCCTTTTTGTGAACTGTCTTTACAAAACCTCAATTATTTTAAACTATAATTAACAGTGATTGAGTATTTGTGATTCTATAATTATTGTCGGCATGTTTGGGTTTTGTATACAAAATTTGTTACTACACTGTGAGTAGTAACATTACCACCAGTCAGGATTGACAGTACCATGGGTGGTAATTAAAGTAGATGTAAACAAATGTAATTGCTGGATTGCCCTCAATACTATAAAATGATAAAACCTGTCTTGATTAAATTGGGATTCACTCGCCAGTATTTCTTGCTGATAAAATGTTTTTAAACGCGTTTCAGGTAACAAAATGTGAAAGCCAGTTAGAAGCCACCTGGACAGCACTGAAGGCTTGGAAAAGTGGTTATAAAAGTTACCTAAATAAAGAAGATGTTCTATTTATATAAATTAGTGTTTATCCCTGTAAACATGTTTGTAATGGAAACCTAGGAATTTCCCATGTATTTATTATTATAAAAATGTGGTATTTTACTCTGCTAAAAATTGATAAACACTGATACCACTGATATTGGTTCCCGTCCGCCCGTTCCCAAGAGATAGGGGCCGGGGGTTGTGACACAAGGGGTCAGGGGTTGCGACACGCTCACCGCCGGCCACCACCGCCGCTACACGGGTTCATACTCGTGTTTCGTTAGTTTGTATTTCTAGCACTTGTTCGTTGAACCTCGATGTCTCAACCGGTTAGTCATTAACCGAGGTATATCTTTCTCATCGGTAGCTAAATATATTTTCACTGTGCTCGTATTTGCATGTTACCAAATCTTGTCGGGTTTCATTTTCTTGATCACTTGTTTATATTTCCGCTGCGTTTTATTAATTAACTTGCTTAATTAATTAACTATTATTTATTGAACCGGGTTTTTGATAAATAAAATTTTAACTGGTCACTGTTATGGACGATTTTCTGCTTATATATCCTGGCTAATATTCTAACTATGTTTCTTTTGTTGTGATTAGGATACCAGATCAGGATATTGGTAACATCCTGATGCGATATCCTGGTAGTAACTAATTAACTCACGTGCAGATTGTTGTAACCA
The DNA here is from genome assembly GCA_030545235.1 of Helianthus tuberosus. Lineage (NCBI taxonomy): Eukaryota > Viridiplantae > Streptophyta > Magnoliopsida > Asterales > Asteraceae > Helianthus > Helianthus tuberosus. Next base: position 137,031,483 of record CM060363.1, read on the forward strand.
GTCTCTAACGGTTAGGTGGACTTCTTCTCCTCAAGACTTGGGCAAATCAGTTATATTATGGACGTTGAAGCCGGAAGACGTGGACTACAACGTTCACATATGGAATATTCGCTGAATCCCGGAATAATAGGATAGTTAGTTGGTTTCTTTTACTATTAAAGGGATTGATCGGATCAGATTAGGGACACACAATTTTTCGCACACTCTTTCTCTCTAGTTGCAAACACTCACAACTCACTTACACTTGTACTCAAATTACATTGTAACACTTAGTTGATCCGCATCATATCCTGCACTGTATCCTGATATTTGAAGCAATAAGAAGAACAAGGCAGTTGCGATTGTCAGCTCCCGAGGTTTTGTGCCGGCGATCTAGATTGATCAAGGGCTTTCCTCGTATATCTCGTGTCACCCTTTACATTTTTGCTCACTGTTTGATCATAGATATAGCTCAATATCCTGAACTATATCCTGAAATTGTTTTTGCAAACTAACAAGCCAACATATTTTTCAACACACATTCTTAGCACACTACCTCACTTAACTAATTTGATCACTTAAATGCTTCGGTAATTTTTGACCAAAACAATTTGGCGCCCACCGTGGGGCAAGTGGTGCTATTTCTACTAAAAGCTTTTGCAAAATCATTACTTGGTTTTCTATTTTCAAAACTTTTTGCTACACTATTTTCAATGGCCTCGAGTTCAAACATGAGCTCTTCCACCGTGTCTGCTACAACCTCTGCAACAATTGGTTCGGTGCTTCCACTACCTCCTCCGAGAACGCAAACCTCTTCACAAGGAACTGAAATTCATGTGGATCGGGATGTTATCCCCTCTCACAATATCCAGGGATCTGGTCCTGTTTTGGCCTCTAATGAAGAAATTCTAAACTTGTTCGGTAGTGTACAGGAACAGATGAGGCAGCAGCAGGAGACCAACTAGATGCTGATAAAAGAGATACAACTCTTGAAATCCAGCTCAAGCAGGCCCGCTGAGGATACTGTCACTCCCTTGCAACCCAGGGCTTTGAACTTCAGTTCTGCATTTTATACTAAGGATAACCGGGGGAATATTATGCCTAGCCATTCCCAGAATCATACTCCTGAGATACCCTCTTCAGTCAGAGTGTCGACTGTGAGAAGCTCAGGATATGCTTCAGGATACGGCCGGAATCCTCAGACTTGTAATGTATCTAATAATAATAATACTCTTGCTACTAATGGTGTTGGATCTTTGCAGGATGCAGGTATGACATCATCATTTTCCAGGGAGCTTCAAAAATTGAAGGACATGATATCCAGTGTACCTGGCGTGGTCCAACCAATTCCAGAAGTGTCCCATGACAGCCACAGGATATCACGGTTTGCACATCCTATTTGTGAAGCTGAAATCCCAAAAAGATTTCAGACCCCCAACATGAAGCTCTATGACGGAACCACGGATCCTGAGGAGCATATTGCCCAGTATAGGGAAAGGATGGAAATCAACCCTATTCCTCCGGACCTCAAGGAAGCATGCCTGTGCAAGGGTTTTGGTTCTACCTTAACAGGATCAGCCTTAAAATGGCTCTTAAACGTTCCTCCTCATTCAATTACTTCATTTGCTCATTTAGTTAATTTATTTCATAGTCAATTCTCTTGCAGCCGAAGTTTTGAGAAACTAACCAGTGATCTTTACAGGATAACTCAAGGACCTTAGGAATCCTTGAGGGATTATGTGAACAAATTTAGCCGGGAATCCTTAGATATCCCGCATCTTGATGTTGCAACAGCTGTGCAGGCTTTCAAGATGGGATTGCAAAAAGATTCTCAATTTTACCAGGATCTTGTAATGAATCCCTGCAGGAATTTGGACGAAGCTTGTAGCAGGGCTTTAAGATATATTCGGTGGGAAGATGACAAAAAGATGCAAGAGAGGATGAATTCGTCAACAACCTATGAGTCAACCAACAGGAAATCAGAATCCTCGTATAAACCATATCGCTCCAAGCCATATACCAGAAATGATAGCAAAAAAGTGAATGCTATTGAAGACGAGGATCCTGAGGAGTATCCTGAATTGTCTGAATATTGTTTTTCTGTTAACATACCTGAATTGATGTATGCTATGTGGGTTTAGGAGACAAAGCAAGATGGCCCCGGAAGAATCAACAGAAAGCTGATTGGAAGGATAAGTCCAAATGGTGTGCCTTCCACGAGGATTTCGAACATGTTACTGAGGATTGCATTGCTCTAAGGAAAGATATAAGCTATCTTTTGAGCAAGGGATATCTGAAGGATCTCCTGGGAAGAAAGAAGAATAAAGGTCTGGATCCTGAGAAGGATCCTGAACAAGCGACATCACCTCCTGCGGATGCCAAAATAATTAACTTTATTTCAGGAGGATCCGAAATCTGCGGCACATCATATTCTGCGGCGAAAAGACACGCGAAGGAAGCCAAAGTAGAGAGGGGAGATAAGCCAACCAGGATGTCAACCCTCACAACTGACAAAGTGATCACGTTCATTAACGATGACAGGGATACTGTCCAGGATCCTCATCATGATGCTTTAGTAATAACGTTATATGTTGCTAACCATTTTGTGCGCAGGATATTAGTGGATAATGGCAGCTCAGTCAACATATTTCAGCTGGAAACGTTGAAGAGGATGAATGTATCCCCGATGGATATTACTTCGAAGTCCACTGTTCTCGTTGGTTTCAGTGGAGAAGCCAGGAATACCGTAGGAGAGATAAAGTTTCCCGTGTATGTTGAAGGGGTCAACTCAATGCAGCGCTTTTGTGTCATGGACTCTTTATCCTGCTATAATATTATATTAGGTAGGTCTTGGATCCATGATATGAAAGCTGTTCCATCAACCTACCATCAATGCATCAAGATCCCTACCCCTTGGGGAGTAGTAAAAGTGGAAAGTGATCAACAGGAAGCAAAAGAGTGTTATTCTTTTTCGATGAAGCCCTCAACAAAGCCAAGTGCAGCATAACAATTAAAGATGCGAGGCCAGGATATCATGGAGGCTTTGGGACAAGATGTAAAGAAAATTATCCTGGATCAGGATAATCCGGATATCTCGGTGCTCGTAGGAAGCAATATCTCTCAGGATATTGAAAACGAATTAACTAACTTTTTGAAATGCAGAATGTCAACAATCGCGTGGAAACACGAGGATATGACAGGTATTTCCAAGGATATTATAACTCACAAGCTCGGAATTGATAGGTCCTTCAAGCCTGTCCAACAGAAACGAAGAAAATTTGCTCCAGAACGGAACACTATCATTCAGGAGGAAGTTGAAAGATTATTAGAGCAAAATGATTAGGGAAGTGAAGTTTCCTAAATGGCTGGCAAATGTAGTTGTGGTGCAAAAGAAAAACGGGAAATGGAGAGTCTGTGTAGATTACACAGACTTGAACAAAGCTTGTCCCAAAGACCTGTTTCCTCTACCTCATATCGATTCAATGGTGGATGCTACTGCTGGTCATGAGATGCTAACCTTCATGGATGCCTCCTCAGGATTCCAACAGATCCAAATGGAACCCTCAGATCAGGAGGATACAGCTTTCATGACACCAACAGGTATTTATTGTTATACTGCTATGCCTTTTGGTTTGAAAAATGCAGGTGCAACATACCAGAGATTGGTGAACATGATGTTTAAAGACAAACTGGGGGACACCATGGAGGTGTACTTCGATGATATGGTAGTAAAATCCAAGAAGGCCGAGGATCATGTCACACCCCGAAGTATCAGAGCATTGGCGTGACTGGACTGGTATCTTCATTGCACAACGAAAGCAAATAAGCTAAGACTTCTAGAAAATGAACGTCCACTAAAATGGTTCTCCTATTCCAACCGTGCCATAGTTTCTGAAAAGTAACCTGAGAAAGAAACATGCGAAAAATCAACATAAAGTTGAGCGAGTTCATAGTTTGCTTGTAAAAGATTTGAAATAAATCTTTTTGAATAACCAGTTTTTGAAGTATTGTTGAGAAAACGGATTTAAAATCATTTTCTTGTCAAGTTATATGGAAACTTTGTATGAAAACATGGTATGTATCTTGTATAATTTAAGTATTTCTGTATGTATCTAGGTTGTTAATGTGTTCCAAGGCCATTAACATGTGACACGACATAGGAAGCATCCAAACCATAGGCATTTTTCTAGTTGTCGATTCACGACGGAGACACAAAAGCACTACTCGGTACTAGTTTTCACCAAGAGTGTGGCTGCCCGAAAACCCTTTAGATCTAACCTTTTGTTCTGCGGTCTAGGTATATTGTTGATTAATGGTGCTTATGGTACCCTATTTTTGACACGATTTCTCGTATCATTTCTCAATTCTTGTATTCATCATACCATTTGTAAACATTGTAACATTTGTAACATGTATTTCACCCCCGAAGTTATAAAACTGAAAACAGTTAAAAGAAAAGGGGGAGCATGAACTCACTGGGTTGTCTCGTTTTACGTACGCAGACCAACCCAATCCCATTATTATAACTAGGACAATCCCGTCCCTGATCATTAAGATCATTCACGTTTCAAAAATACGCATTTGTTTTGTAAAACTGGTATCTTTAGTACAAATCATTCGTAAACCATTTGAGTTCTTTGTAATCCATTCGTAACATGGTTTAGAAATATGAGTTTTTGTTTATCGATAAATTGTTTATTTTTGCAAAACTTGCATGTCTTTCCACCCCGAAAACATTTATAATATGTAAAACAGTGAAAAGGTGGGGTTATGAACTCACCTGGATTTCCATGTGCAAAGCTAGCTATATACGACTTCGTGATGTCGTTTCCAAGACTTGACTCGCTAGCGTGCATTCTACAATATTCCTAACATGGAATATCTTATAAGTTTCTAAATAACGCGGTAACTAATCTACGTGTTACCGAGCTCTACCGAATCGTTAACTGAACGATTCGACGATAAATTGTTGTTAGGATCTGAGTTTGGTTTTGATTGTGTTTTATGTTTAAATTAAGATGAAGATGAATGAGTTGTGTAGCGGAATTATAATGGAAACAAACTTTGCACACAATCAAACGAGCGAATTGCTTTAATCACACATTTTCAACAAAGAACCGAAAGATTGAATTTATTTCAATAACGATTACAATGCATGTATGAATACAAACTCCCCCTCAGCCTGAGCTCACAGTGTTTGTTCGTGCAGGAAGAAGATTTTGCAAAGAGCTAAATAGAACTGTGCATGGTACTGTTCTATTTATAGGCACGAGCAAACCACTAAAGCATCTAAGCTGACGTCACCATGAAAGTGACATCTAACCTCCTAACAAACTCTAACCCCTGATCTATACAACCTCTGCTATAACTACTGTTATTACATTTCATTACATAAAGACATCTAAACTACTGCTGCATCCTTCCACTGATGTGAACCCAGCAGTACTTGTCATGATCAACAGAGCTTGACTCAAGGCAGTAGATTGAACAGCAGAGCTTTAGTCTTTCATCAGTCTTTTACTTGATCAGCAGTTTGTAGGTCAGTAGTTTGTACGATCAGTAGATAGGAGGTCAACAGATGTTGAAACCACTTTCAAGGGGAAAGATTTGTATACATAACATCTGCTTATTCTGGATCCACTGCTCTGATCCAGTTTTGGCTTTAATTATCTATTCCTTTGGTAGGGTTCAATCCCAACAATCTCCCCCTGGAACAGATAATGCCAAAACTCTTCATTATTGGTAGATCTTTATTGCCTCATCAGCAGTTCCCTTATTTGTCCTTTGAGTTGTAACTCAAAGGTTAAGGCATCTGTGTCATCATCATCCCTGCTAAGTGGAAGATCAAGGAGATCCTACAAATCTTCAAGACTTAGGCCAAGTGCTTGTTCCCTTGTTAGTTTCTTCACTTCTCCACTAGACTTGATCACTGTCAGTATGTGGGTCTGTTTATCAGTTTTCCACTTTAGTACTTTTGAGCCTGGTGGGTTTCTTGGGAGATTTTTATTTGATGAGGTGTTTGGTGAAGCTGGCCTATTGATGACTCACTGAGCAGTACTTGCAGTTTGATCCAATCCAAGAGTTTCTACAATCATTTTCTTGATGCCTTCTTTTACAAGGTCAACTCCTTCGATTAGCTCTTGAATGGTTTCAGCACCCAACTGTTTTTGTTGCCTTCTTTTAAAGATGGATGCACCAGCTGGAGCAGTGGGTCTCCTGATTTGCAGCTTTGGTGGTCTTTTTGAGACCTCTGCCTTAGGATAGTCAGGATTTTATGGAGCATTAGGATTTGTCTTTCTCAATTTCTCCAAACTTTTGTAGGTAGCCCTGACTTTATCTTCTTTCCATCTCAACACTTGATTTAAAGACCCATAATCAGCAGCAGCTAATTCCTCTTTCATTCTCCTCAGCTCTACCTTTTTATCAGGTACATTCTTTTTGAACTTTGCCCAATCTGGAGGAGTATGTTTTACTTTATTCTTGATCATGTCTTGAATCCTGGCTGCTTCAGTTTCCATCTCAGGAATGGTCCAGTCCTTATACATGTGTTTTTCTCCTTTGCATTTCTTGTGGGCCATGATGTTTTCAACATAATCTTTTCTCAGGGATTCATCTGCCTTTTCTGATACTTGCTGGCACACATTCTTTGCAAATTGTTCCAAAGATCTGACTTGTGTGAGCAAGTATTGATAGTTCTGCTGAATTTCTCTATCAGATTTCCCTTGTGAATTTCTTTTTGAGATATCCTCTGCTTGTTTAGCTTTGACTTTCAGATATTCTTCAATATTATTTGGCCTTGGATATCCTTCAACAGATGGCAAACTCCTTTTAGCAGGATCATCCTCATAGTAGAAAGATTTTATTTCTTCTCTGACTGCTATGAGTTCAAGAGGAAATTGAACACCTGCAGGAGCTAATGGTTTTTGAATTTGAGCTGATGAGAGAGGAACAGGCTTTGGTATTGTAACAAGTGATAGAGATTCTGAAGATGTTGGTGGTGGTGATGGAGAATCATCATCAGGAATGAAAATCCTTCTCCTTTTTATTATAGGAGAGGCTGATGATGCTTTGGGTGGATCAGTGGTGGTGTTTTTTATGGCAGTGGTTTGTGATTGACTAACAGTTGTTGAAACAACTGGTGTTTCAACCACTATTGTCATTACAACAGATGTTGTAACATCTGATGTCTTCTACTTTTTAGCAGGAGGAGATGGTGGTGAGGTTGTTTTTGGTGGTGATGGTAGTGGTGGTGGTGGTAAGGCAGTGGTTGTGGTGTGTGTTGAAGTGATGACAGATGTTGAAACAACTGAAGTACTAGCAGATGTTGATACAGCAGGAGTTACAACCACTGTTTGGGTGGAGGTTTGATGTTGGGGGCTTTTGGATGGTGGTTTTGGAGTATGCTTTGTGAGTCTGGATGGTGTGGACTTAGGTTCCCTCACTTTTCTAGTGGAATTTCTTTTTAGCACAGGATTTTGAACATCCTTTAGCCCAGAACAACCCTGCGCATTCAGCTCCATATAAGCTCTTTTCTCCTCATTCCACCTTGATATATCCTTTACCTCTCTGTCCCTTTTTACACTTGCTACTCCTTCATCAAGTGCATTTTCGGTCACATCAACCTTCTTGCTACCATCTGGAAAAGGAATTTTTCTGGTCATAGCATCTCTTTCTGGTTCAATGTAAAGACCATCATCTATTCCCTTCTTTTTCCACTCCTGAATTTTCTCCCCCTTTTTGGCATTATCTGGGGGTAATTGATCAATAAAGAGAACAGTTGGAGGAGCAGTTCCAGTGGTTTTCAATATGTGGGCCTTGAGAGCCTTGATGTCTGCTTGTGTGTTCTTGAACCTAGACTCCATTGTGTTTCTCAGCTCTTATACATGTATTGCATGTTGCTGATTAGCCATTTGTTTTTGTTGTTAGAGATAAGGTTGAAATAGATTCCAGAGCTCATTTGCAGCAGGTGCTTGTGGTGGAGCATGTGCTTGTGGTGGAGCAGGTGCTTGAGGTGGAACAACAGTGGATTGCATCTTTTGTACTTTCAACAGCTGTTGTAGCATGTCTTTGATATCTCCAACAGCTGTATTCAGTTTTTCAACTCGTTCCGTCAATTCCAGATATTTTAAACCATCACCCAATTTAATGGGATCATCTGATTTCCCACTAGCAGTGGTTTTATCAGTGGTTGAGGTAGGGAGTGTACTCCAAACATTAACCACTGATACCCATTTTTCTTGGTACTGGGGTCTTCTTCCTTCAACCCTTTACAACCTTTTGATGTTGCTAGTGGTCAAAACAAATCCACTGGTGGATGTCAGAGGTGCTATGGAAGGAATTGCCTCCAAGGAAGTCTTATTGATGTAACCACTGTCCAAATGCAAACCAGTGGGTTCAACACTTGTAGTGACTGCTTCACTTGGATTACCACCAAGAGTTACTTGTAACTCAAGGGGTGTAACCTCCTCAGGTTGTGTTGGTGGGTTAGCAAAGATTGATACATCAGACCCAGTCATTTGTTGAGGCATGTTCTCATTGATAGGTGATTGAGAAGGACTGGTTTGTGCCTGGTTCAAATCAATTGCATCCAACAAAAGTTTAGTTGGTGGGGGAATTGTGGATGTGAGGTTTGGTGTAGAAAGAGAATTTGCCCCGGGCATTGGGCTGTGGATGATGGAAGCAAGTGATTCCAGAGCATCATATTGTGGTGTCCCTATATGTACAACCTGTTCTTTTTGAGAAGAAGCAGGAGGAGTTTCGGTTATGGGTTGAGATATTTGTACCAACTGCTGTGAGGAAGTAGCAGCAGTGGTTTCTTGTGACTTTTGTGTTGTCACTGGCAGTTGCTCTGGTATCTCATCCTCCAGAGTTTCCTTTTTGATAGGTTTGGGGGTTTTTTGAGTTTTCTTTTTCTTTGGCTTTTTGGTGAGTAAAGGTGTGGGTTTCAAAGCAGTTGTTTTGCTACTTTGATCACCTTGAGCAGTGGGCTCAGCAGCAGATACCTGAGGAGCAGTGGTAGCTGCTAAATTCTGCTCAGGCACCTCTGCTTATGTTTTGCAAGGTGTTGACATTCTTGTAAAAGTTTCAGCAATTAAGTTGTGCATTTGAAGAGATTCACCTTGTTTTATTGCAGAAGCATCAGTCTTACCAAGTTTCTTTTCAAAATAATAACTTAGAAATCTTGGAAACAATAAGAATGCTTTTGTTTCAACATTGTTAACCAGATCATTAAAGATTACCTGAGAATAATTAAAATTTTCTTTTTGAAGAATAGCATACCCCAGGTTTTGAATCTTTAATGGTATTTCATTAAAAACAGTGGTTTTGTTTGAAACACACATTAGGAGGGTATGAAATAAAAATCTTGTTGCAGAAGGGAAGAAACCTTTTTGTAAGGTATCCTTCTTCATCATTGTATCTGCATACCCTCTTTCAATGAAGTTAATTTTTAACTCGTTTTTAGGGAAATAAGTTATACCTTTCTGATCGTCGAGTTGAAAGTCCTCTGAGATGGATTGTGGTGTAATTTTGACAGCTTTACCCTTTAGAGAAGAGTTAATGGCTATGACAGTCTCACCTTGTTTGTCAAGGGTTACATTTTTCCAGAACTCTCCTTGGGTCGCCAAGTAAATTGGTGCATCTGCTGTTAACAAAGTTTTATACTTTGATGCAGACAAGATATTTATGATGGAGTTGAAAACATCAGTGGTGCCGGGTTTTGTGAGAAGACCCAGAAGATTGTGAGACGGTTTGTGGGGAATTTCAGTGGGTTTGGCCTTTTGAGAGGCTTCTTTTGAAGATGATTTGGAAGTGGGTTTTGCAGATGACTTCAATTTTGTCATTTTGGATATGATGATCGAAGAAATTTGTGAAGAAATTTGTGGAAATAGGATGAAAACTGCTTTGAGAAAGGAATTTTTAAGAATTCAATTCGACAGTAAAACCCTGTTTGGGGTTTTGAAAGGGGTTTTATGGAGAAAAAGTGAATGCTAACGTGGCAGCGGTTACAAAAGGACTGTTCACTATGTACGGCCCACATGCCAACCCCTGATGAAATGAAGGACAGTACTTTTATGAAAATTACTGATGAAAGGCAGTGGTTACAACGGTAACAAATGGAAGCAATGGATGATTTTCACTATCAGTGGATAGCATATCAGTGGATAGAACACTGATTTTGAACAACAGTGTTTACCAAGGGAATGAGAGGACAGGGGTTGACTTTCAGCAGTGGACAGACTTTGAAGTGGAGCAGACTTTTGAACAATCAGTGGTTATGGCAGACTTTTAAGGATTTTAGTGAAAACTTCATTTTTAGCTATTTTTAAGGATGGATTTTTGATTTTCTGAAAACATTTTAATGCTTTTATTCATAGAAAAACAAGATTTTGCTTGTTATTCCATGTTTAGCATGCCAATCCTAGAAACCAAGCGTTCAAAGGTAGATGTATCTAAAGCTTTTGTGAGCACATCTGCCAGCTGGTCTTTAGTTGGAACATGATGCAGAGAAATCAAACCTTTTTCATAGCAATCCCTCACAAAGTGATGTCTGATGTCGATGTGTTTGGTGGTTGAGTGGGAAACTGGATATTTGATGATATTTTCTGCTGCCTGGCTATCCAACATGAGTGGTGTCTTTAAGGCAGTGATACCAAAATCCAATAACTGATTTTGAAGCCACAGGAGTTGGGCTGTACAGCTTGCAGCAGCAATGTATTCAGCTTCAGCAGTGGATGTTGAAACAATTGCTTGCTTTTTGCTTTGCCATGAGACTAAGCAATCACCTAGAAAGTGGCACCCTCCTGATGTGGACTTCCTTGTGGTGTTACATCCAGCAAAGTCACTGTCTGAAAATCCTAAAAGCTTGATATTCCCATTAGCTGGATACCAGATACCAAGTGTGGGAGCACTTTTTATGTATCTGAATATCCTTTTTACAACAATAAGGTTGGATTTTCTAGGGGCTGATTGACTCCTTGCACAGACACATGTTGCAAACATGATGTCTGGCCTAGATGCAGTTAGGTACAAAAGAGACCCAATCATGCTTCTATATAAAGTTTGGTCAATCAGCTCATCCTTTTCATCAGACATGACTAGTTTATTTGTTGCCATGGGTGTGCTGCATGGTTTACAATCATTCATATCAAATTTGTTTAAAAGTTCTTTAGCATATTTGCTTTGATGAATGAAAGTTCCATTTTGCATTTGCTGAACTTGGAGACCAAGAAAGCATTGCAGTTCACCCATTGCACTCATTTCAAACTCAGCTGTCATGAGTTCCCTAAACTCTTCACACATTTTATTACATGTGCTTCCAAAAATAATGTCATCCACATAAATTTGAACAATCATTAAATCCTTTCCTCTCCATTTTAGAAACAGTGTTTTATCAATGGTACCTCTTTTGAAACCATTTGAGAGTAGAAAGGTGGAAAGAGTTTCATACCAGGCCCTAGGTGCTTGTTTCAGGCCATACAAAGCTTTGTTTAGCTTGTAGACATGATCTGGATAAAATGGATCCTCAAAACCTGGAGGTTGATAAACATACACCTCTTCTTGAATTGTACCATAGAGGAAAGAACTTTTGATATCCATTTGAAACACCTTCATGTTGTGGTTGACAGCAAAGGCCAGGAACATTCTTATAGCTTCCAATCTTGCTACAGGGGCGAATGTTTCATCATAATCAATCCCCTCTTCCTGTCTGTAACCTTGAACCACAAGCCTGGCTTTATTCTTGACAACAATGCCCCTTTCATCAGTTTTGTTTTTGAAGACCCACTTTGTGCCGATGGGACTTACATCTTTTGGCAGTGGTACAAGCTCCCATACTTGTTGTCTTTTAAACTGTTGGAGCTCCTCTTGCATGGCTTCTACCCAGCTGTTGTCTTTCAGTGCCTCTTGGTACTTGACTGGCTGATGGAGTGATAGAAAACCAGCAAAAAGACAAATGTTTTGGGTTTGGCTTCTTGTGAGCACCCCTTCATTGATGTTGCCAACGATTTGATCAGGTGGATGAGCTCTCAAGAAGATTAAATCTCCTTGGTATGGTATGATGGCATTTGTTGGTGAAGGCTGCAAATGTGTATCATCTGAGCTAACCACTGCTGGTGACTTTGATGATCCAACAGTGGCTTCAAAAGGTGGTGGAATAGGAGGTAATGGTGTGGACACATGCTGACTTTTATCCAGTGTTTGGGGACTTTTGTCAGCAGTGTTTAATGATGTGGAAGCAGTGGTTAAGGGGCTACTTTGGTCAACAACTGTTGAGGTAGCAGTGGTTGAGCTTTGACAGTTGTTTTGTACAACTGATGCTTTTCCCATTGTGGCAGACTTTTGTTGAGGAATGATGATCTCATACCCATAGTCTGGTGGTGAATTCTCTGATGGACCTGCACTGTTAGTCTTGACAGCAGTGTTTTCAAAAGTAAATTTATCAAGATCAAACAAATCTGCAGGATTTGCTGGGATTTTCATTGATGAAAGTTCATTAAACTTTACATTCAAAGTCTCCTCCACTGCTTTGGTCCGTGTATTAAACACTTTGTAGGCCTTGGCAGTGGTTGAATATCCCAAATGATAACCACAATCTATTTTAGCTGCAAATTTTGAGGTGGAATCTTTTAAATTCAAAATAAAGCATGGGCAGCCAAATACTTTAAAATATGAGATCAGTGGTTTGATTTTATACAGAATTTCATAAGCAGTCTCTTTGTGCCTGGGGTTTATTAAAACTCTGTTTTGGACATAGCAAGCTGTGTTTACTGCCTCTGTCCAAAAAGTTAATGGCAAACCTGAATCAGCAAGCATGGTTCTGGCAGCCTCAATCAAAGTTCTGTTCTTTCTTTCAACTACCCCATTTTGCTCTGGTGGTCTAGGGATGCTGTACTGCCTTACAATTCCTTTCTTCACACAGAAGGCATCCAACTCCTTATTTTTGAATTATGTGCCATTGTCACTCCTGAAGACTTTCACTGGAAGGTCAAATTGCTTTTCAACCTGTGTCACAAAGTCTTGCAAAATGCCTGCAGTCTCATCTTTTGAGTGTAAAAAGAGAGTCCATGTAAACCTAGAGAAGTCATCAATAATAACCAAACAATATTTCTTCTTTTTGAGACTCATGACTTGAACTGGGCCAAACAAAATCCATGTGCAACATTTGCAAACACTGGGTTGTTTTGGACTCTTCAATGGACTTAAAAGAGCTTTTATGTTGTTTTCCTTTAAAACGGGAAACACAATGCTCAGGACATGAAAACTGTTTTTGTGGTAAGCCTCTTACTAGGCCATTTTTTGAAATTTCAGTGATTGTCTTGAGATTTGTGTGCCCCAGTCTTTTGTGCCAAAGTTCTGTCTCTTTGTTAGAGGCAGCTGAGAACAGTCAGGCATCGGTTCTGGGACACTCTTTTGACATATCAACAACATAAACATTGCCACTTCTTTGAGCAACAAGTTTTGTTTTTCCAGTTTTTATTATTGCTTCAATCTTTTCAACCATTTCTGGTCCAACAATCCTACAACACTACTTTGTGAAGAATGACCCATACCCCTTATCACTCATTTGTGAAACACTCAGGAGGTTGAATTTCAGATTGTCTATCAGATTGACATTTTCAAATTTTACACTTCCAGACTGTACTGTACCAGATCCCAGAACTTTCCCTTTACTATTATTCCCAAAGGATATATCACCCCCTCCATGGATTTTGAAATCTTTGAGTAGGGCTTTACATCCTGTCATGTGCCTGGAGCCTCCACTATCTACATACTAAAGGCTATCTAAGCATGCAGAAGCTCCCTGCACATGAAGTAAAAGGATTAGTTCATTAGGGTTTCCAATGCCAATAAGGCTTTGGATGGGGTCTCAACAGTGTCTGGGATGGATGCAGATTGATGGACAGTGGTTAAGTCAGGGGTTTAGACAGTTTTAGGACTGTTTCTTTCTAACCACTGTTGTGGGTTTGACCAATCACCTGTTGATACCCAAAAGGATGCCTGTTCACTCTAGGTTTAGAGGGCCTTTTGTAGGTCTCATAAACGTGTGGAATCCTTTGGTAAGATGATTGTCCCTTGCCTTTCCTGAATTGGTTAGCAAGGGGTGCATCAGTCACTTGAACATCTCTTTAGATAGATGTTTGATTAAGCTGTTTTGTAACAGCTGTTTGGACTGGCACAAACAGTGGTTGATTTTTGGTGAATTTGACAGATGATGTTGATGGACTCAAGGATGTTTTAGCAGAGTACTCATTCTTTTTTCACATCAAAATTTTTGAGATACACACATGCTTGAGTTTTGTGGTTTGTTTTACCACAGATGGTGCAGCTTTCAGCAGGAACAACGACACTTGTTTTGTTTAAGTCATATGCTTTTAAATGGAAACAATCTTTTGTTAGATGATTCCTTTTTTCACAAAATTCACAAAACAGGTTTTTGATTTTTTTCTCTCTTCTTTCTCTTTTCAGACTCCTTTGCAACAGAGTTTTTAACCTCTGTTGGGATGTCCTTGAGAGGAATGACTTTTGCTTTTGGAGCTTTAACACCATCTGTGACAACCCTCAAAATTACATGTAACCGTACAATCTATTAATGTTAATTAAAGTACTTGATGACTGTGCTGAATCATTTAACTGCTCTCTGATTACATTGTTATGCTTACATGTATTTGTTAACGTACTAATAATATACAGAAAAGTTACTAAATAGTCCGGTATGCCTTCCTGAGTGTTAAAAATTAAAGACGTTGCAAAAATATATATGTAGGACACTTTACGAATTAATTAAGCACTTTAACGGAACAGTGTCAAACCGAACAACCGGATTTTACCCGGAATATGAAAATATTGCCAGACACATTGTTCTTATTTTTCTGAGCTAGTTAGGGTCCCCGAACACCCTAACACACCTTATATTATAACACACATAACAACCCCTAACTAAACACTTACATCCTAACTAAATAAGTAACCAAGGATCACCACCCAACTCCATACCCCCCCCCCTCACATGACGGTTACAAGATGTGGGGGACATCCCCACATGCTTTTTATTATTATATTAAAGTATGTTGGATATCTATAAAGCACAATGTATGTTGGTTAATCAAGAAGCATGGATTATAAATATATATGAAGGTCCACCCATCTCTTTCATCACACACATTCAACACTTCATTAAGCAAACAACCTTCTCTCCTCTACAGCACCACTCATGGCCGCCCCCTTCAACCACCATCTCACCACCATCCAACCTCCATACAACAATTTCTTACATACTCAAAGGTGCAAGGGATCATACAAGTAGGCTTGGTGCTTTCGGAAGTGCAAGAACCGCTCTAGATTTCTTTTATCCACCACATTTACACCTTGTTTCTTCCCTAGCCTTGTGCTAGTAGTAAGTGCTTCTAATCATCATCTTGTTCATGTATTTGGTGGTTAATAGTTGATTAAATGGTTAAAACTTAAGAAACTCTAAAGAAACTTACATTAAGTCTTGAACATAAAGTAAATAGGGTGGATAAAGAGAAGATATGTGTGTAAATCATGTAGATCTTGTGTGGTTATGATTCTTGGTTGATTATCTGATGTTTTGCTGGTTAATATTGATGTTTGATGTTGTTATGATCACTAAACATGCTAACGGAATCAATCGAACGCGCTTTAGAAGATTAAAGACTGAAAACAGAAAGCTGTCTTGTGATTACAGCCAACTTCAGTTGGCTGTAACAGGACCGTAACTTAACGAAAAATGTAATTTCTGAAGTCTAGGTTTATGTGTTATGAAATACGGTTCTAATGGCACTGGAATAATAATTTTTGGACTTCGTTTACTATTTTTAAAGCGTCATTTTGTAACAGCAGCTAGAGCTGCATTTTTCTGCTGAAAATATGCGTTTTGTTTTCTGTCATAACGTGAGTTCTGTGTAGAGTTAGATCATGAAACTTGTACTGTAGATGACCACCGATGTATTTGTAATTCTCTCACTAGAATTTCATAAATCGGACTCCCGATGAATTTTAAATAAATTATTCCGTGGACTGTGGTCAGAAAAAGATAAATCTGAGTTCAGTCCGGAAACTGAATTTTTATAAAATATTAGTAATTAACTGGACCCCAATATTTTTACAAAATAAAATTTGGAACGTTTAAAACATTCTGTAAAAATTTGGGAATTTTTGGAATAAGTTAACTATTTTATTAAAATGTCCGAAAACAGCCCGGTTTTGAATATTTAAGCTGAAACGACATAAGTTGTAATTTGCGTGTCTAAATGTCGAGTATGTTATCTGTGAATGATCTAACATGTTATATGTGTTATGTGCATTATCGTATGTTTGTTTATGAGTGGGGAATGGATGGGAAGTATATATGGGCATAAACAATTAAAGTAATGCATGCTATGTGATAGATACGTGTAGGAACTTTATGCTCTATTTGAAAACCACTAAATGACTAACTGGTAATCATATTAGGACGTGATTGTCCAACCTTGACTGTTAGCTATATTTGAGAATCTAACCGAGCAAACCGAGGTGAGTTCACACTTTCTACAAGGCATGGGATTCCCGGTGGTTTGGGAATGGGTTAAGAAACTAAAATGAAATCTACATATCCTCCTTGGGTAGGATATGTACGGCCATCCTCCATAGATTGGATGCCATTATTAATCCTACGAATTCTCCTGGTGCAGAATACGTACGTTGGTCCTCCTGGTGTAGGACAACAACCTTAAAAACTAGCTAGACAAAAGTCTATCAATAAGTCCCTCTTCATTATATCGACTTAATCGCCGAGGCCAATGGCGAGCGGGTCATTAGTTAATAGCGCTATTAGGTTTAACAAACCTCACACCGTGCCGGTCCGACGGGCGTGTACTAATGGACTATGGCAGACTATCAGTGATGATATACGCTGATATAGGGCACAACTTATTTGCGTAGTAGTCGATATCATACCGTCTAGTAGTTCACACGGGGAAAGCCCCCACTGATTATGGTTATGGTTTGGGTAATGAAAAAGGAACCGGTTAAACATACTTTCAACTACGGGGTAACCCCCACGGCAATTAAGCCAACGAAAGTTAAACCACGTTTTTCAGAAACAACTTAAAACTAAACAACCAAACGTGAACTCACTCAACTTTGTTGTTGACTCGTTGTTACATGCCTTACAGGTCGCTAAACGCTTGGAGCTTGCACGAGGAAGGAGCCGTTGTGGTGTATGGACTGTTATGTTCCATGCTTATTATTTAAATCCTTATGAACTTATTAAACTTGCGTTTTGAACTTTCACTTATAAACTATGGACTTACGCTTTTGGATTTACTTTTATGCTTCCGCTGTTTAAATATGAACTTTGTTAACCTAAAGTCAGTCTACTTCCTTTTGGTCGACAATCGTATTGTGTTTGGTTTTATTTACTTAATTGTGTTGTTCAATATGATTGGTGGCTCGATCCTGGTCATGTCACGCCTCCAAGCGGTGATACTCTGCAGGGTGGATTTTGGGGGGTGTGACAGATTGGTATCAGAGCCATTGGTTATAGCGGACTTGGTTTTAAAAAAAAGGGAAAAGCTTTTTGATAAAACCAGACAATAACCTGTACATTGCTCAACGATCCGCAACGACGCTTCGCTCCACGTGCAAGACTCGACACTATAGGTGATACAATTCATGTTTATATTACCTACTTGTTAGTTACATAGAACATTGCGTATGGTATGCCTAGATAACATAGTACCTACTGCTTGAAAACTTTGTGTGATCACTCTCTTCTGTCACTCCACACTTACGCACTTTGCGACACCTTTCTTACGTAAGTTCCTTCGATGTGAAGACCATGAGTGGATGTCTCGACATGACCCAGGGTCAGCTGACGACCTTGATTGACGAACGGATTGCTGAAGCCTTAGCAACCCAATCAGGGAGTCAACCCATGCACTCTCAAACACGCATGGGCACCTTCAGGGCGTTCCTGAAATGCAAACCTCCCACTTTCGACGACACTGGGGGAGCAATCGACCTTCTGCACTGGATCCAAAGAATCGAATATACATTCGAAGAGAGTGAAAGCCCTGCCAGCAAACGAGTAGAGTACGCTACTAGCATGTTGCAAGGGAAAGCGTATTCTTAGGGGAGCGCACAAGTTCAGATGCTCGGATTGGCAGACGTGAATGCCATCCTCTGGAGCGACTCCAAGGATTTGATTAAGGAAAAATTCTGCCACCTGGACGACATTCTGGAACTTGAAACAGAGTATTATGGTTTGAAGATGGAAGGATCAGAAATTGAGGTGTACACAAAGAGGTCCAACGACTTGGCTGACTTATGTCCTAACTTGTCACGACCCGTATCTAGACGGATCCAAGGGTCTGTAATTGAGGCCAACCTTTCCACAATCCAGCCAGTCATTCGTTTGGTGCACCAACTCACCGATCAGGCGGTGGAAGAAAGGCAAGCTGCCCAAGCGCGTTAGCACTACTGCTACTGGTGCTCCCAGCAATGACAAGCGCAAGTGGGATGGAAATTCGGGCAGGGGTTCCACTCCAGTTCAGTCCCAGTCCCAGCGGCGAAAGACAGATGAACACAGGAGCCCCAGTCAGCAGTTTTCTAGAAATCTAGGTCAGGGTGGATACAGGGGAAAACACCCTAAGTGCAATCGATGTGGTTTGCACCACAGTGGGCCGTGCAACAAGGGTCGTTGTCAGAGATGTAACAAGCCTGGACATAAAGCCAGAGATTGCAGGAGCCCACGTCCTGCGAATCAGAATCGACAACAGCAGCCACAAGCTCCCCAGAATCAATAGCAACACCAACAGGGCAATAAAGGATGCTTTCAGTGTGGCGCTGAAGGCCACTTTAAAGGAAACTGCCCCTAACTGAACCAGAATCAGCACAACAACAACCAAGGAAACGGGAACCACAATGGGAACAACAATGGAGGCAACAACGGGGGTAACAATAATGGCAACGGTGCCAGAGGACGTGTTTTCGTGCTAGGTCAGGGTGATGCAAGGAACGATCCCAACGTTGTGATGGGTAAGTTTCTTCTGGACGACTTCTTTGTTACTGTTTTATTTTATTCGGGTGCTGATACTAGTTATGTATCCTTAAAAGTTAGTCAAATGCTTAAGCGTACTCCAACACCTTTGAATACCAAGCACACGGTAGAACTAGCTAACGGTAAAAGTCTTGAGGCCACGCACATACTTAAGGGTTGTAACCTTGTTTTAGCTGGTCAGACTTTCTCTATCGATCTTATTCCTATCACTCTTGGTAGTTTCGACGTCGTTATTGGGATGGATTGGCTATCTCATCATCAAGCGGAGATTGTTTGCAAGGAGAAAATCGTCCGCATTCCTCGTTCTGGTAAAGAGCCCCTCGTAATTCAGGGTGACAAGAGTGGTGCTGTCATAGGCATTATCTCTTTCCTTAAGGCCCAGAAGTGTTTGCGAAAGGGCCACACTGCCATTCTAGCACTCGTTACTGACACATCAACGGAAGAGAAGAGAATTGAAGACATTCCTATTGTGCGCGATTTTCCTGAGGTATTTCCTGAGGAATTACCTGGTCTTCTGCCTCATCGTCAAGTTGAGTTTCAAATCGAGCTAGCTCTTGGAGCAGCGCCCATAGCTCGAGCACCTTATCGCTTAGCCCCAACCGAACTGGAAGAACTGTCTAAGCAATTACAAGAACTTTTGGAAAAAGGTTTTATTCATCCTAGCTCTTCACCTTGGGGAGCTCCAGTGTTATTCGTGAAGAAGAAAGACGGTACCTTCCGAATGTGTATTGACTACCACGAACTCAACAAGGTGACCGTGAAGAATCGTTATCCTCTTCCACGTATTGACGACTTGTTCGACCAGTTGCAAGGGTCGAGCTATTACTCTAAGATTGATTTGAGATCGGGATACCATCAGCTGAGGGTCCGAGAGGATGACGTCTCCAAAACAGCATTCAGGACTCGCTACGGCCATTACGAGTTTCTGGTCATGCCTTTCGGGTTGACGAATGCACCAGCGGTCTTCATGGATCTCATGAACCGAGTATGCAAGCCTTACCTAGATAAATTCGTTATTGTCTTCATCGACGACATCCTGATCTATTCTAAGAGTCAGGAGGAACACGAGCAACATCTGAGGCTTATTCTGGAACTTCTTTGAAAAGAGCAGTTGTATGCCAAGTTTTCGAAATGTGACTTCTGGCTTCGCGAAGTCCATTTTCTAGGCCATGTGGTAAACAAGGATGGAAGTCATGTTGATCCATCCAAGGTTGACTCGATCAGAAACTGGCCTACACCCCGTACACCAACAGAAATCCGCCAACTCTTGGGTTTGGCAGGATATTACAGAAGATTTATCAAGGATTTCTTGAAGATTACACAACCTCTCACTTCGCTGACATAGAAGGGTGTCACCTACCGTTGGGGTGATGCACAGGAATCTGCTTTTCAACACTTAAAGGATAGACTTTGTAGCGCGCCTATCCTCTCATTTCCTGAAGGCACAGAAGATTTTGTGGTTTACTGCGACGCTTCCATCCAAGGACTTGGCTGCGTGTTGATGCAACGTGACAAGGTCATTGCCTACGCATCACGCCAACTCAAAGTTCAAGAAAGAAATTACACTACTCACGATCTGGAGCTGGGAGCAGTTGTTTTCGCACTTAAGATATGGAGACATTACCTGTACGGTACCAAGTGCACCATTTACACCGATCACATGAGTCTCGAGCATATCTTTAAGCAAAAGGAGTTAAACATGCGACAACGCCGATGGGTCGAGCTCTTGAACGATTATGAATGTGCGATCAAGTACCATCCGGGAAAAGCCAATGTGGTGGCCGACGCCCTCAGCCGAAAGGAAACTATACCTAGGCGTGTACGTGCTTTACAGCTTACCATCCAATCTAACCTTCCCACTCAGATTCGCGATGCTCAGGTTGAAGCATTGAAAGCAGAAAACATCAGGGCTGAGTCCCTACGAGGATCGAGGCAACGGCTAGAACAAAAGGAAGACGGCGCCTACTATGTTAACAGACGCATCTGGGTTCCACTTTATGGCAACTTACGCGAGCTTGTGATGGATGAAGCACATAAGTCTCGTTATTCGGTACATCCTGGTTCGGATAAGATGTACCACGATCTCAAGACTACGTATTGGTGGCCTGGCATGAAAGCCCACATAGCAACCTATGTCAGTAAGTGCTTGACTTGTGCGAGAGTCAAGACTGAATATCAGAAACCCTCAGGCCTACTTCAACCACCAGAGATCCCGAAATGGAAGTGGGAACAAATTTCCATGGATTTCCTTACTGGCCTGCCCAGATCTCAACGCGGAACCGATACCATTTGGGTGATCGTAGATCGACTGACCAAGTCTGCACATTTTCTGGCAATCAAAGAAACGGATAAGTTTTCTACTCTTGCAGACATTTACCTAAAGGAAGTGGTATCAAGGCATGGAGTGCCAACCTCCATCATTTATGATCATGACACGCGTTTTACTTCTGAACTGTGGCAAGCAATGCACAAGTCATTTGGCTCACGTTTAGATATGAGCACCGCTTATCACCCACAAACGGATGGGAAATCTGAACGCACCATCCAAACCCTTGAAGACATGCTTAGGGCATGCGTAATCGACTTTGGAAATGGCTGGGAAAAGCACCTTCCGCTAGTGGAGTTTTCGTATAACAACAGCTACCACACCAGCATCCAAGCCGCTCCGTTTGAGGCATTATACGGACGCAAATGCCGATCACCTCTCTGTTGGGCAGAAGTTGGTGACAGCCAAATCACTGGCCCAGAACTTGTAGTAGATACCACCGAGAGAATTGCTCAAATACGACAACGAATGGCGGCAACTCGTGACCATCAGAAAAGCTATGCTGATAAAGGAAGAAAACCACTCGACTTCCAGGTTGGGGATCGAGTGCTACTCAAAGTCTCACCTTGGAAAGGTGTAGTTCGTTTTGGCAAACGAGGCAAGCTCAATCCTTGTTATGTCGGACCGTTCGAAATCATCGAGAAAATTGGCAAAGTCGCCTACAGGTTGAATCTACCTGAAGAACTCAACGGAGTTCACAATGTTTTCCATGTGTCGAATCTGAAGAAGTGTCTGTCAGATGAGACCCTCATAGTTCCTCTCAAGGAACTCACAATCGACGACAAGCTGCGATTCGTCGAGGAACCAGTAGAGATTACGGATCGAGATGTTAAGATCCTCAAGCGTACCAGGATACCTCTGGTCCG
This sequence comes from Helianthus tuberosus, assembly GCA_030545235.1. Lineage (NCBI taxonomy): Eukaryota > Viridiplantae > Streptophyta > Magnoliopsida > Asterales > Asteraceae > Helianthus > Helianthus tuberosus. The sequence continues at coordinate 137,053,714 of CM060363.1, forward strand.
AGTTCGTTGGAATGCCCGTCGTGGCCCAGAGTATACCTGGGAACGAGAAGACCAAATGAAACTCGAGTATCCCCAGCTGTTTAAGAAAAGTGCAACCACTACTGAGGCTGAAGCTACTGCAAAATTTCGGGACGAAATTTCAAATCAACGGGGGGATGATGTGACACCCCAGGAAAATCAAGAAAACAACGCAACTTAACTAGCTTCCTTAGTAACCACGCGCTAAATTTCGGGACGAAATTCTCTTAACAGGGGGAGAATGTGACAACCCTCAAAATTACATGTAACCGTACAATCTATTAATGTTAATTAAAGTACTTGATGACTGTGCTGAATCATTTAACAACTCTCTGATTATTATGTTATGCTTACATGTATTTGTTAACGTACTAATAGTATACAGAAAAGTTACTAAATAGTCCGGTATGCCTTCCTGAGTGTTAAAAATTAAAGATGTTGCAAAAATATATATGTAGGACACTTTACGAATTAATTAAGCACTTTAACGGAACAGTGTCAAACCGAACAACCGGATTTTACCCGGAACATGAAAATATTGCCAGACACATTGTTCTTATTTTTCTGAGCTAGTTAGGGTCCCCGAACTAAACACTTACATCCTAACTAAATAAGTAACCAAGGATCACCACCCAACCCCATACCCCCCCCCCTCACATGACGGTTACAAGATGTGGGAGACATCCCCACATGCTTTTTATTATTATATTAAAGTATGTTGGATATCTAGAAAGCACAATGTATGTTGGTTAATCAAGAAGCATGGATTATAAATATATATGAAGGTCCACCCATCTCTTTCATCACACACATTCAACACTTCATTAAGCAAACAACCTTCTCTCCTCTACACCACCACTCACGGCCGCCCCCTTCAACCACCATCCAACCACCATACAACCATTTCTTACATACTCAAAGGTGCAAGGGATCATACAAGTAGGCTTGGTGGTTTCGGAAGTGCAAGAACCGCTCTAGATTTCTTTTATCCACCACATTTACACCTTGTTTCTTCCCTAGCCTTGTGCTAGTAGTAAGTGCTTCTAATCATCATCTTGTTCATGTATTTGGTGGTTAATAGTTGATTAAATGGTTAAAACTTAAGAAACTCTAAAGAAACTTACATTAAGTCTTGAACATAAAGTAAATAGGGTGGATAAAGAGAAGATATGTGTGTAAATCATGTAGATCTTGTGTGGTTATGATTCTTGGTTGATTATCTGATGTTTTGCAGGTTAAAATTGATGTTTGATGTTGTTATGATCACTAAACATGCTAACGGAATCAATCGAACGCGCTTTAGAAGATTAAAGACTGAAAACAGAAAGCTGTCTAGTGATTACAGCCAACTTCAGTTGGCTGTAACAGGACCGTAACTTAACGTAAAATGTAGTTTCTAAAGTCTAGGTTTATGTGTTATGAAATACGGTTCTAATGGCACCGGAATAATAAGTTTTGGACTTCGTTTACTATTTTTAAAGCGTCATTTTGTAACAGCAGCTAGAGCTGCATTTTTCTGCTGAAAATATGCGTTTTGTTTTCTGTCATAACGTGAGTTCTGTATAGAGTTAGATCATGAACTTTTACTGTAGATGACCACCGACGTATTTGTAATTCTCTCACTGGAATTTCGTAAATCGGACTCACAATGAATTTTAAATAAATTATTCCGTGGAGTGTGGTCAGAAAAAGATAAATCTGAGTTCAGTTTGGAAAATGAATTTTTATAAAAAAATAGTAATGAATTGGACCCCGATATTTTTAAAAAATAAAATTTGGAAAGTTTAAGACATTCTGTAAAAATTTGGGAATTTTTTGAATAAGTTAACTATTTTATTAAAATGTCCGAAAACAGCCCGGTTTTGAATATTTAAGCTGAAACGACATAAGTTGTAATTTGCGTGTCTAAATGTCGAGTATGCTATCTGTGAATGATCTAACATGTTATATGTGTTATGTGCATTATCGTATGTTTGTTTATGAGTGGGGAATGTATGGGAAGTATATATGGGCATAAACAATTAAAGTAATGCATGCTATGTGATAGATACGTGTAGGAACTTTATGCTCTATTTGAAAACCACTAAATGACTAACTGGTAATCATATTAGGACGTGATTTACCAAGCTTGACTGTTAGCTATATTTGAGAATCTAACCGAGCAAATCGAGGTGAGTTCACACTTTCTACAAGGCATGGGATTCCCGGTGGTTTGGGAATGGGTTAAGAAACTAAAATGAAATCTACATATCCTCCTTGGGTAGGATATGTACGGCCATCCTCCATAGATTGGATGCCATTATTAATCCTACGAATTCTCCTGGTGCAGAATACGTACGTTGGTCCTCCTGGTGTAGGACAACAACCTTAAAAACTAGCTAGACAAAACTCTATCAATAAGTCCCTCTTCAATATATCGACTTAATCGCCGAGGCCAATGGCGAGCGGGTCATTAGTTAATAGCGCTATTAGGTTTAACAAACCTCACACCGTGCCGTTCGGACGGGCGTGTACTAATGGACTATGGCAGACTATCAGTGACGATAGACGTTGATATAGGGCACAACTTATTTTCGTAGTAGTCGATATCATACTGTCTAGTAGTTCACACGGGGAAAGCCCCCACTGATTATGGTTATGGTTTTGGGTAATGAAAAAGGAACTGGTTAAACATACTTTTAACTACGGGGTAACCCCCACGGCAATTAAGCCAACGAAAGTCAAACCACGTTTTTCAGAAACAACTTAAAACTAAACAACCAAACGTGAACTCACTCAACTTTGTTGTTGACTCGTTGTTACATGCCTTACAGGTCGCTAAACGCTTGGAGCTTGCATGAGGAAGGAGTCGTTGTGGTGTATGAACTGTTATGTTCTGTGCTTATTATTTAAATCCTTATGAACTTATTAAACTTGCGTTTTGAACTTTAACTTATAAACTATGGACTTACGCTTTTGGATTTACTTTTATGCTTCCGTTGTTTAAATCTGAACTTTGTTAACCTACTTCCTTTTGGTCGCCAATCGTATTGTGTTTGGTTTTATTTACTTAATTGTGTTGTTCAATATGATTGGTGGCTCGATCCTGGTCATGTCACGCCTCCAAGCGGTGATACTCCGCAGGGTGGATTTTGGGGGTGTGACACCCTCAGTGGTTGTGAAATCCATGGGTTTAAAATTTTCAAGAATGTCACACTCATCAGACCATGTGGGTTTAAATTGGTATTTCTCAATTTCCTCAAAAGTAGAGGATCCCACTGGTCACTCAAGTGTGATTTTGTTACCAAGTTTATCAGTGATTTTCACTTCTTGGCCATTCCTGTTTGTTGGTTTAATTTCAGATGAACCAGCTTGTTTTCCAGCAGTGTTTACAAGATCATCATATTTTCTATATCCTACACCAAACTTGACATTGCTTTCAAGCTGTTTCTCAAGCATAACCTCATACCCTTTACAAGATTCCACCCATCTTTCACATGTGATCTGGGTAGACTCCAACTCCTTTTTGCAAACTTGGTATTTTTCTACCATAGTTTGAAGCTGAGTCTTGGTTATGCTCTGCTCTTCTTTGAAACTGCTGATTTCTTTATCTTTTTCAGCCAATTTGTTTCTTTGTTCTTTTAATGACTTTTCAAATTTGACTTCATCAGTTAAGATTTTATCCTTAAGGTTTTCATTTACCTCTTTGATGTTAGCAAATGCAATAATGCATTTGTCTGAACACAGTTTTCAAGAACTTGAGGTGATACCTTGGCAGCAGCCATCATGGCACAATCACATTGATGATCCTCTTCATCATCAGCTCTTACTTCTTTCTCACCTTCTTTCTTCTCTTCCTTGTCTTCTTTGTCTTCTTTGGACCAGGGGTCTGATAGTGGTTCAATCAGGGTTTCTGAATTTTCTCCCAGCAGTAGTTCACCAGCAACTGCAGTAACCACTGCTTCAGTCACCTCATCCACTGTTTCAGCACTTAGCTGTTCACCTTTAGTTTCTACCCCCTCTGGTATTAACTCTAATGCCATCAAACAAAATTCATCATTAGAAGGTTCATTAAGAGCATAGAGTGCAAAATTTTCATCACCAAGCTCACCAGGCATGCTGCTCCAGTCAACAAAACCTTGGGTGAAAAAGCTTTGTTGATCTGGTTGTAACACTGTTGGAGCAGCTTGTTGAGGTGCAACAGGTTGCACTTGTGCCTGAGGGACAGGGGTTTGAACATACTGAATTTGTGGAACAGTGGTTTGAACATAATGCACAGGCACAGGGGTTGCAGCATAGTGAGCAGTGTTAACATGGGCTGCAGGGGTATATTGGGTATAGTGAACAGTGCTTTGATTTTGTGGTCTAGGGTTTGAGCTGGGATGAGTGATTATAGGACCAGTGGTTTGACTCCTGCATTCCCTAGAAAAATGACCTAGCCTATTGCACTTATAACACTTGATTTTTGACTTATCCAACCCCACTTTTAAATTCCCATGTAACCCCGGGAATTTTCTCTCTGTTCTTTTGTAGAATTTGCTTGTTCTTACACTAAGCAAAGCCAATTGATGCAAAATATCCATCTCTTCTAAGTCAGTGGGATCAAAGTGTTGCAAATCATTGAGTTCAAAGCACAAGTTATCTGACATCTGGTTTTCACAATTTGTAGTAAAAGCATAATTTGCAGAGTGAGGATCAGGGTTGTTAAAATTTCCACCAGCAGTTATATCAATAAAGTGATCATAACCCTGATCCTTACCACTGCTACCAGATTCTTCCTGACCAAAAAGAGCTGTGCTACCGAATGAATAATCATCAGCAACTTTGCCAGACTCTTGCAACTTCTTTTTCTAGTTTAACTCCCTTTCAAAGGTCAGAAGTCTACCATGAAGTTGGGTCAGGGTCAGATCTTTGAACTCAGCAGAGTTTCTAGTAACAAAAGCAATTGTATCCCATTTTTCTGGTAGTGATCTAAGGAACCTGCTATTTTGAGTTGAATTTGGAAATGTTACTTTAACAAGCCTTAGTTCACTAATGAGACAGCTGAATTGCTCAAACTGCTGAGTCAATGATTCACCCTTGATGTGACAAAATGTTTCATACTACTGATTCAGAATTTCCCTATTGTTTTCAATAACTTCTTCTGTCCCCCCAAACTGTTCTTTCAGTGCATCCCATAACTCTTTGGCACTGTTACAATGTAACAGTCCAGCATAGATCTCATTGGGTAATGCAGATGCTATGATGCTAAATGCTTTGGCATCGAGTTCGAACTTTTGAAAATCAGTTTCAGTATAGTTTTCAGTTGGTTTAGGAACGAACTTCTTTGCATCCTTAGCACTTGGCACCATAGGAACATGGGGACCAAAAACAACAGACCTCCAACATCCAGTGTTCTGTTGAGCAAGGATGTGACCCATCCTTCTCTCCCAGATGTTGTACTCATTACGTTTAAGCATGGGTGGTTTGAAAAGAGAGCCAATGTTATTCTTATCATCTTGTGATTGTGACGTCATCCTAGTTGTTTTACAGGTACTGATTAATCAAATTTGATGGTGATTAAACCTTACTCTGTTTTTCAACAAACGAATAAACTATTAGTATCAACGATTATGAGCTGAACTATTTATGTCAAAATGATTATTAAATCAAATTTGACTGTCCAAGCTCTGATACCAATTGTTAGGATCTGAGTTTGGTTTTGATTGTGTTTTATGTTTAAATTAAGATGAAGATGAATGAGTTGTGCAGCGGAATTATAATGGAAACAAACTTTGCACACAATCAAACGAGAGAATTGCTTTATTCACACATTTTCAACAAAGAACCGAAAGATTGAATTTATTTCAATAACGATTACAATGCATGTATGAATACAAACTCCCCCTCAGCCTGAGCTCACAGTGTTTGTTCGTGCAGGAAGAAGATTTTGCAAAGAGCTAAATAGAACAGTGCATGGTACTGTTCTATTTATAGGCACGAGCAAACCACTGAAGCATCTAAGCTGACGTCACCATGAAAGTGACATCTAACCTTCTAACAAACTCTAACCCCTGATCTATACAACCTCTGCTATAACTACTGTTATTACATTTCATTATATAAAGACATCTAAACTACTACTGCATCTTTCCACTGATGTGAACCCAGCAGTACTTGTCATGATCAGCAGAGTTTGACTCAAGGCAGTAGATTGAACAGCAGAGCTTTAGTCTTTCATCAGTCTTTTACTTGATCAGCAGTTTGTAGGTTAGTAGTTTGTACGATCAGTAGATAGGTGGTCAGCAGATGTTGAAACCACTTTCAAGGGGAGAGATTTGTATACATAACATCTGCTTATTCTGGATCCACTGCTCTGATCCAGTTTTGGCTTTAATTATCTGTTCCTTTGGTAGGGTTCAATCCCAACAATTGTTAACTTAAAAGAAGCGAAGAAGTTATACTTGTTAGCTCATTTTGAGAAGTCGTTTGTGTATATAGGAATATTCGTATGAAAGTAATATATAATAAACTTATATTATATATGTTACGTCTTGTATATATTTGCCAAAACATATGTATATGCCGTTTCGGCGTTTGTAATAAATATAAAAGTTATATTTATTTTGCAAAAGTATCATCGAGTTGTTTGAAGTTTGAAATAAATATAAAACTATATTTATTTTTTATAAAAGCATTCGTATTGTTTAATACTTGAAATAAATATACAAACTATATTTATTTTGTAAAAACGAATTCATGTTGTTTGACATTTGAAATATATGTATAAACTATATTCGTTTTTATAAAAAGAAGTCATGTGATCTAACACTTGAAGTAACTACGCACACTACATGTATTTGTATAGTCGAAATCGGTTTATCGGCGTTTAAAACAATATAAATAATTATATTGATTTTGTATCAGATTGTCGAATTTTTGAAGCTTAAAATAAATATTGTAACTATATTTATTTGTCGTTGAAATCATATTCGTATCGTTGTTTTCGAAAGTAGTAAAGTGTCGTCGTAGGAATTCTATATTTGTATTTGATTTTATAAAATATTATTTGAATTCGATAGATTTATTTTATGATAACACGCGTTGTATATTACGGATTTTTCTCAACCAAGTTGTCGTTATATTTTCAAGGTTCACAAGATTCAATTAAAATATATCAAAGTTGCTAAATATCTCCAAAAACGTAACTATAATCAGTACGAATCAGTTCGAGCTCGTTATCACGTAAATAAATAAGGAATAATTAACGAAATTAATGTACGTGTCCTAAATTCTTTACCGAGTCTCTACTCCGTTTTCGTTGTAAGTTGAGTGGCTAAGTTGACCGAGTTGACCGAACATCAAAATAAAACCCGAACCACATCTGAGATGAACTGAACCCGAACCAAGCACCATCTATGACCCGAACCTGCTGCTTTACCGAGACCCGTGACCGAAATCTGAACCGAGTTACCTAGGACCCGCACCAAACTGGGCCAAATTTGAATCGAAACAAACCTAGATCTGAAGTTCGCCGAACCAAACCTCGAACCTGAACCACCTGTCAGAAAGTGAATCGAGCCATAGGCACAACCTCCACCACTGCCACCGATACCTCCGACCGCCGTGAGCAGCGGCGCCGCTTCATCTCCGTCGCCTCAGTCTCCACCGCCACCGGTTCTCTCTCTCATCGCCTCTCTCTCTCTCTTCGCCTTTCTCTCTCTTCGTCTCTTTCTGTGTAGTGCCGCCATATGCCACCACCATCTGGTGGTGGCAGCCAATAACCAGTGAGGGGGGTATCGAGCTGAACAAAATCACCACCGCCACCGCCGTGAGAGGCGGCGGCTCCGCATGCCGTCGCAGGAGATCATCAGAGAGGGGGGTTTAAGAGGTGTGGGTTGGGTGTTTGGGTGAGAAAGCTTGTCAGTGAGGAGGGTGGCGTCGGAGCTCGGTCGGAACTCCGACTCCGGTTGACGATGAATATGCCGAGAGAGAGAGAGGAGACAAGTGGGTGTGTGTGTATGTTGTGAACAAGGAGAGGGGTGGATGATTATGTTGTCTGCTTATTTGAAATCGAGAGAGGGAGGAGACCTTATTTCTTGTGTGTGTATTGTCTGAGGAATGAGAACAAAGAGACCCAAAGGTCTCACATATATATAGAGAGGTTGAGATCTTGATGAGATTTTATAAGGATTTTGCAGGATCTTCTAAATCTTGTAGGATTCTTGTAAGTCTAGTTAAGATTTTATAAGGATTTGATAAGATTTTGTATAGATTTATAAGAAAGGGATCTAATATATTATGTATAGGTTTAGGCTTGTGGGTTTTGGGCTTGGGCCCAGGGCCTACAAGCCCATCTCATGTGTAAGTGGCCCGCAATTCCTACGAGACCCGATATCGTAACCCAAACTCCATAGAATAAAATATCTGTGTAACATCCATATTTATCGGCGTAGTCCGTGTTTCATACGGTTTCAGTTTGTTGTCGCGTAATATTCAGCAGGTTTCCCGTAAATCACCATACGCGCACTGTAAAGTCGGATAAACGTTCCTAGGCACTCCAAAGGCCTAATTAAGTTCATTTGTGTTGTAAACACTATTTATTATTGCGTTAATCACCTGTTAATCACGTACTTAAGAGCCGTAAATCATCGGGTGTCACAGATCATCTCCAGGATATTAAGGGAGCATTTGATATCCTGGACCAGTACAACATGAAATTAAATCCTGCTAAATGCCATTTCGGAGTAGGAGCAGGAAAGTTTCTAGGATACATGGTGACGAAAAGGGGGATAGAGGCAAGCCCGGAGCAGATTAAAGCTATCCTGGATATCAAATCACCTTCAAATATGAAAGATTTCCAATGATTAATAGGGCGAGGTGCAGCATTAAACAGATTTATCTCAAGATCCTCGGAAAAATGCAAGGAATTTTATGATATCCTGAAGAAGAATAAGAAATTCGAATGGGGGGAGAAGCATGAAGCGGCCTTACAGGATTTGAAGCAGTATCTTTGTACCGCGCCTCTATTGATGAAGCCTGACGATGGTGAACCATTATCCCTGTATCTTGCAGTATCAGGGAATGCAGTAAGCGCTGTCCTTGTAAAGGATCATGAAGGTCAGCAGTATCCAGTTTATTATGTTAGTAAAAGTTTATTAGATACTAGATATTCTCATTTAGAGAAATTAATATTAGCCCTAGTTATGGCATCAACAAAACTTAGACATTATTTTGAAACGCATAGGATTCATGTTAAAACCAACTATCCTGTTAAAAATGTGCTTAGGAAACCCGAGATGTCAGGCATGATGGCTAAGTGGTCAGTAAAATTAAGTGCCTATGATTTATATATGAGCCTAGAAATGCCATAAAGTCTCAGGCCTTAGCTGACTTTGTGGCTGATTTCAGTAGTGACATTCAAAATGAAGTAGATCTAGAAGTACAACAACTAGGAGAAACCTTAGAATCCTGGACATTATATACTGATGGTGCATCCAATGTAAGAGGTGTAGGTTTGGGTATACTACTAAAATCGCCACAGGGGGACATATTACCCCAGGCTAATAGATGTGAGTTTCCTGCCACTAATAATGAAGCAGAATATGAAGCTTTAATTGCAGGATTAGAATTGGCTAAGAGCATGAATATCAAGGGTTCACAAGTATTTGTTGATTCCTTGTTAATTACTAATCATTTTAATGGGACCTATAGAGTTAAAGGTGAGAAGTTAATCGAGTATCTCGATATTCTCAAAAAATTAGCAGGATATTTTGATGTTTTTATACTTGAACAGGTACCGAGAGAACATAATGTTGAAGCTGATGCCTTGGCGAATCTAGGATCATCAGTCAAGATACCAGAGGGAACCCAAATACCAATATTACATATCCTGTATCCTGCGATGGATCCTCAGGATAAGGAAGAAGTAAGTTGGTGTGCATGTGGTGTGCTATATATTTAAGTATATTTTAAGCCATTTTTACACGTTAGTCAAGTTTTAAATTTATAAAACACGATATTATACAAACACCAAACACACATATGGGCAAGTGCACCCATCGTGAGCGTAGTATAGTGTTGGTAAGATACCGAGGTCATCCAAGGACACAAGAGCTTTTAATACCGGTTTATCCTCAACGTTTAATCAAATCAAAAGTTTAGAAAAAAGGTTTTAAACTAGAAAAATAAAAACTAACTAAAATGCTGAAAAATAAAAGAAAATAAAAACTGATAGACAAGATGAATCACTTGGATCCGACTCGTGTTTAGTGTAACCTTTGATTATTTCCTCACTTTTGCACTTTTTAAGAGATTATCTTAGTTATTGTAGTAGGCCCCTCTTTTGGAGGTTACGTTAACCTGGTCCTTGCAGGATCTATACACTGAACAAGGCAAGACTCTTACCAAACCGTTCCCTTAACCCCCGACCAGGTAGTCAACATACCTCCATATAGACCGTGGAGATATGAATGGTGAAAATCTTTTATTTTATATAGACAGTAAAATAATGCCAAGACACCACGGACAAATGATAAGGAAGAATCACCTTCAACATAAGAAACTAGTTATTAAAGTCATTAATACATAACCAAATAAAAAGTGCGAAAAGATTAAAAATAAAAAGTATTACACTAGACATTTGTCTTCACCAAGTGATGTAAGAGACTTAGGCAAACATGGCCTTTGATTATCAAGAACTCTTACGATCAATCTTGGATCCCGAGACTACTCACACACTCTATGATAGATGATGGATGATGGTGGTGGATGATGGTGGTGGATGATGGTGTTGTGATAGTGGTGGGTGAAGTGTGAGAGAGGTGGTTTGCCAAGGGATGGTTTGCAAATGAGCCAAGCACCCCTATTTATAGCCTGAACAGACACTCGGGCACGACTCCGTGTCCATTGGGCACGACCCCGTGTCCATGCTCCTTCTCTTTCTTCATTAATTGCAGTTTGTCTGCATTAGTTGACCACGCCCCCGTGTCCGTTGGGCACGACCCCGTGTGCAGAAGCGTATCTGTACTATCAAGATTTCCCCAGATTCTGCGAATCTTAGAGTTGACGGGGGCCCCGTGTCTGGTGGGCACGCCCCCGTGGTGGGTGATAGAAGCTTCTACAGCTTTGTCTTTTCTGCAGACACTTGGGCATGCCCCCGTGCTCACTGAGCACGGGGCATGTTCAGCCTTCTGTTCTCTTGTTTTTGCTTGGGAAGATGCTGTCGGGGGGTCGGGCATGCCACGTTTGTTCCTTTTCTTGTATTTATATTAGATTTAGTTGCCTTTTTGCTTCTTTTGTTCATTTGAGCTCATTTAATCCTGAAAATACAAAAGGAAGACAAAAACATACTTTTTCCAACATTAGTACTAAAAAAGGGTTAGTTTTATGCCACATTTGATGTAATTTATACGTTGCATTTTGCATACATCAAATACCCCCACACTTGAATCTTTGCTTGTCCTCAAGCAAAACTCTTTATTTCGTGGCCTATACTCCCAAATGGAATGGGTAGAAGAGAAGGTTTTGGGCTTGTCATAGAGTGTCGGGATTTCCAAGATTCTTTATTAAGTTTTATTTTTATTTATTTTCAATCCTATTCGTCATGATTTATTTAAAACATTACATAAGATAAATTACTTATTAGGGCATAACATGCCTTTTTAAAATTCCATTTATATACAAGTTCACATAACTCACGGGGGATCACTCAACACTCAGCCGAAGATGTATTTTAGTGAATCACTCGAGAGCGGCATGGAACTTACTCCTACCATAGGCTTGCCAAACAATCAATCCTCCTTCTTTTTAACTATACACCTTTGTAAATATCAAGAGGACTTTTGGGTGAAGGGTTAGGCTTGGGTTAAAGGTAGGTGGTTGGGTTAGTGGTTAGTAAAAGGGTGAAAGGCGTAAAAAGCGTCGATTTTCGTAAGACTTTTTATTTTTGTACTTTTTTTATTTTGATGAAGCTATTATTCAAACAAAGTTATTTTTGATAAACTTGTTTGTTTATTTTTTGCTTCATCATCATAATAATTTTTTTTGAAAGTCATAAGAAAAACCGAGCTTGTTACTAAAACAAAGGGTTAAAAATAAAAAAGTTTTGGTGGGTAAAAGGGTGTTTGTTTTTGGGTTAAGAAATGAAAAGGTTTAGGCTCAAAGGGGTTGACTAGGGGGATTTTGGGTAGGTGGTAAAAAAAAAGAAAAGAAAAATAATGATGTAGAAATAAAAAGGGTTAGTCCTAATGCCTCTGTCATTTACTTACTCGGGTTTAAGTTGGTAAGGACCGGGAATGTATCGTCGTGGCAAGTTCTAGAGTTGTAAGAACCAAGCGGCTATTCACACAAGAAACGAAAAATGAGCATTTAGTTTAAAGATATGTATTTGTATGCTCATTAAAGGCTCAAAACTCACTTTTTGTGGGAATGGGTTTTTATGTGATCAAGTATATAAAATCAAATTTTAACTAAACTTGTCATGACGTTTCATCATTTTCTTATGTTGGTTCTTTTTATCACGACGCTATCGGTTGTAAATTTGTAAAAATATAACCTTTTTAGAACTTGAAATTCCCAAGTTAAACCTAGACAAGTAAAAAAAATGAAAATTTTTTGAAAAAATTTGGGGTGATTAGCGGTTCCAATAGAGTTTTGTGTAAGGCTTGTGATTAGGACTTGCAAGATTCAAGGTTTTAGCATCCCCCCCCCCACACACTTAAATTACACATTGTCCTCAATGTTGGTGCATATGTCTGTCGACTTCGTCTTGTATCGAGTCTTGTAATAGAATTAATAGATCAGGTCACGTAGTTCAAGAAATAGTCATGAATTAGCCAGTTCATAGGAAGTGACAAGTGCTAGTTCATAGGAAGTGGCAAGTGCCAGTTCATAAGAAGTGGCAGTGCCAGTTTCACACGAAGTGGCCACTTCCTGTGAAGTGGACATGTCAAGTTCATGGGAAGTGGCAACACTATAAATAGGTGACTTGAGATTTCATTTGTAACAGTTGGTTTCCGGTAGCGAAGCTCTGCCGAAGTATCTCCAGCATTGTAAAACGTTCCGAAATCAATACAAGAGATAGTTAAAGTGATTCTAGTGTGTATCCAGCAGAAATAACTCTGATACGTCTGATTCTGCCTTTCGTATTGGATGAGATCTCTTCGGAACGACTTGTTTGGTCGTGACAACGATCCTACAAGTGGTATCAGAGCTCAGGAGGAAGAGTTCTTACCATTTTAGCTGTTTTTCATCTAAATTTCTGATTTCTACTCACTTTCTTCATGATTTTTCAAAATTAACCAAGTTTTTACGGATAAAATGGCTTGATTTTCTCTTATAATACGCAAAACACTTTTTAACAAATCCTTGAAAGAATCAGACTTAAAATCGACCTATAAATTGATCAATTTTGACAAAAACTCATCAGATCGTTCGAAGATGCTTCACTTCGCTTGAATTGGACTTCCAGATCGTTTGAAATTGGATCAGTTCGCACGTAATGGTCCAAATCATGTGAAAAAGTTCCAGTTCGCTTGAAACAACACCTCAGATCGCGTGAAATTTTATTCCGGGTCGTGTCAAGCTCAGTTCGCTTGAATTGTACTCCCACTTCGCACCAAGACGTCCAGGTCGCACCAAGGTGTCTCAATTCGTTTGAAAGTGACCCTAGTTTGTTTGAAAGGTAACTAGTTCGCACGAACTAGTAGTATTAGATCCAGCTCGTTTGAACCTTGTCAGATCGTTTGAAAATCAAAGTCCAGGTCGTGTGGAACAATCCTAGATCGTGTGAAACATCATCAGTTCGTTTGAACGTCTAAGTTTGTGAAATTTTTGAAACCGAAACATGGAAAACGAATTCTACAATGCATTTGCTACCCCGATCACTATGGCTCAGAATGCAATGTTAGAAAACGAAATGGGTACCATGCAAAAACCGCCTAAGCTCATGAATATTAAGGAGTATAGTGGATGGGAGGAACTTTTTGAAAATTGGGTTCAAGCAAATTACTTAGATGCATGGGAATTTGTTGAATATCGATATATTAGACCGGTTAATGATAATGGAGAGCATGTTGCTATTAAAGATCTAAGTGTTGAAGAGAAAAAGAAATACAAAAGTGAAATGATGGTTAGTATATTGCAGCAAGCTATTAAGGAAGAAATTTTGATTTTATTACAACACAACGGAAGTGCATATTCAATATGGAAAGAACTAAGATCGAAGTTTGTTGGAAGTGAAGACATGATCAAGAACAAAAAAATCGCTTTTGAAGAAAGAGTTTGATTTGTTTCGTGGATTAAAAACAGAAAACACCAAGCAGATTATAGAAAGATATTGCAATTTGGTGGTTAACATGAAGAGATTGAACATCAAGAAAGATAAAGAACAATGGATTGAAAAATTGGCTGACGCGTTGCCGCAAGATGTTTGGGGCACGTACCTTATGATGTTGAAAAATAAACCAGAATTTGACAATCTAACGCTGAGCACGTTTATTGAACAACTAGAAGCTCAAGAGATGGAACAACGAAAGATGTCGAGAATGAAAGACTTTAATGGTGAACAAGACATTGGTCTGTATTACAAAGGAGGTATTAGTGATAAGACCAACATTGCACCAAAGATTGAAACTGCTTTCAATGCAAAAAGTTCTTCTGGAAGGTCATCTAGGGAATCAAACAACAATAATGAATTCTCTTCATATCCTTCATTCGATCCAAATTTTTCAGCAACCAAGAAAGGCAAAGTACTACAATGCAACATTGCATTAAATCTTAATAATGGTCAAAATTTCTCGGAAGAGGTTGCCAAAGGTCATATGTCTTTGTTGGTGACTGTGTTAGAATCTTATGAGAGTTTAGTTGCAGGAAGGATCAGAAATCCAATGTTGACAAAAGAGGATTACGATCAGATTGATGTTGAGGAGATGGAGTTAATGGATATAAAGTGGTGTTTGGCTAGTGTGTTGAGAAGAGCTGAGAAGTTTAAACATATTATGGGAAGAGATGATTTATGTGATGCTAATGTTTCTACTTTAGGATTTGATAAATCTAAAGTTACTTGTTTTCGCTGCAGGGAGAAAGGGCATTTCAAGCGAGAATGCACAAACCGTGAGACAAGTGGAGCTCAAAATCCTTTCGGAAACAATGATTATTATCGGAAAGCGATTTATCATCAAGTTTCTCAACAGTCGTATCAACAACAATCGCCACAAACTTCACATGCTAGGAAAGAGATTGAAGAACCAAAGAAAGCTTATCTAGTTAATCAAGATGATAAAATATCGACAAAAGGATTTAGCTGGGACAAATATATTTCAGCTGAGAGTAAAGCATGTCTGACAGATCAAGATGATGAAAGGCTTCCAAAAGGTTTCAGTTGGGATGATTATGATCCTAACAGAACTTCAGATCATAAAGCTTTTGTTGCTCAAATCTTTGATGATTCAACTGCTGAGGAAGTAAAAAGGGCTTCAAGAAAAACACAAATCGTTGAAGATAGTGATGATGATTATTATGAAAGAAAAATGAAAGAGCACATAAAAAGAATGCAAGATGACAGTGATGATGAAGATGTCCGAGTGATAAAGAAGCAGGTCAAAGAAATTCCAGCTTTCAAGATTGAAAAGGAAGCTGCTGCAGAAAAGGTGACTGAGAATTGTGAAAATTGTGAGATTATGAAAAAGCACAACAAGTTGATTCATAACATGAACAGATTGAAAGAATCGTATGATGTTTTAAACAAGGCCATGAATCAATATAACGAGTCAAGCAGTGAACAAGCAACAGCTATGAAGACACTCAATGGAACGTTCATGACAAAGCAGAAAATCGTTAATAGTTACATTGAGAGATGTGCTGAGCTTGAACAAAAATTGGAAACTCAGAGGAATGAAACTAAGAGAGTAAACAGGTTATTGAAAGTTATTCATGTTCTTATTATGTGATTGACAGGATTTACCCTACAGTGGAAGGCATGAAAGCGTTTAAAGAAGAAGAATATGAAGTAAAGGATACTGGTAAGAAACACAGTACTAACTATACCAAGTGTCCGCCCCCGCTTGAAAATGGATATTCTCCAAGAAATCCTAATTCAGAAAGAGTAAAAAAGGCAACCAATTTAAAGTGGGAAAATGAACCTTCAGATGGATTGCCAGACAACATTGATGTCACATTCACATCGTCCGACACTGATCATGAGTCTGAGTTAATAAAGAAAGTGGTCGATCAGGTGTTGGATAAAGATGAAACCGTGGAGTCAGAGTCAAAATCAACGTCAAAGTCAGACACGTCAAGTCCAACAGTCAAAAAGGGCAAACGGTTTTACAATAAAGATTTTCTGTTGTCATAAAATAATTTGAATGATGAAACATTCAAAGTAGCATATACTTTGAATGATTCTGACAAATTATATTCTGATGAAGAATTTCCAATAAGAGCTGTTAAAACTGAAATGATCAACAAGGTTTTCAAATTAACAGAAATTAATATTTCTGAAATAAAAGATGTAAATCTTACTGAAAAACCTAAAAAGTACACCTCAAGATTTCAACAAAGGTTAAACAAGAAAAAAGTTTACAGTTCTGGTTCGAGTTTTCAAAAGAAACCAAACCATAACGGTAATTTCAAAAAGAAAGGTCTAGGTTTTATTCCACCAGAAAATCATAAAAATGAGAAAACTTATAAACCAAAAACTGTATTTGTTTCAGGGTCAAGTTCAGAAGAAGAGGAAAAGAGCTCATTCTGGAAACAGACGAACACAAAATTCCTTGCTAAGAAGCAAGAAGGAATGAAGAATGAAGCCGTTCAGAAAAAGGAGACGAGAACCTGTTATCAATGCAAAGTAGTTGGTCACATTGCCTTGAACTGTCCAAAGGCAACAAACACAAAACAGGGAGTCTCTGAAAAACTGAAAGAAAAGATGGTTGAAAATGAACCACCAACCAAACAATTTAAAGTTTTCAAAAAATCAAAATTTGAGGTTGGTGAAAGTTCAAAAAGTTTTTACAAAAGAAAAGTGAAGCTCAACAACCAAAAGTGGGTTGTTAAGAAACCAGATGCTAGTTCTGGCAATGAATCTGACTTGTCAAAGTCAGAGGAGCCACATGTTGAGCTAAAAAGTGAAAATTCAGTTCCGCCATTGGATGACGCAAACTTTCCACCATTGCGGACTGAAAATTTTAAACAAAAAGTTGGAAAAGTCGAGATTTCAAATCAATTCTTTTCTGAAAAGAAAGAATTTGATGTTGAAAAAGCCTTTAACCCCAAAGTTCTAAATATTTTTAGAAAAATGGTTGACGGGAAGGTCAAAGGGGTAAAGGAATACTATGAAACGAAAAAGAAAGGAAAGAAACCGAGTGTTGATGACTCGGAATCTCCCAAGGACCGTCAGGCTTGGGAGAATCTCTATGAATAAAAAACCTGACTTGCCGGAACTCCCAAGTTGGTAATCGTGGAGCAGGAATCGACATCTTTCTTGATAAATTGAAAACTGTCATATTTCGATTTACAAGTGGTGTTGTTGATAAGACACTTCATGTGGTTAATCAAGGTCATTAAGTTGAACTTGATTTAACTTTCATATGAGTGATAGTTTTTACAAGTGGTTGAATGAACATAATGATGAATTAAACCCCGATCTTACAATTGGTATCAACAAAACTAATTTTCCGGAAAAAACCATTTGATTAAAACAAACTTAAGTGTTTTGAAATCATAATGGGAAAATAGTTTGTTGTCAGGGGGAGTTCTGATTGTTTATGCCAAGTGAATGGAGAATTGAAGCAATTCACATCGGTTTGTCAAATTTTCTTTAAATGGTTTTAAATTTTAGGGGGAGTAAGAAATTTCAGAAAATCCAAAAACATTAGAAAATTTGAAAAAGTCAAAAACATCGAAAAATCTCAAAAATGAGTTTTGTTGTGAAAAAGAGGAAATGATAGTACATCAGTGGACTATCACAGCATGCTAAAGAATTGGAAAGTCAAATGTGATAAACGGTCTCACTGATGATATGCCAGTAGGTTTTTACACGCTTAGTAGATTGTTGTCGAGATATAAACCTAAATTTCATATACTTACTTATTTCGTGGGGAACATCTCTCGGATATATAATAACCCCTGAAATCTTGTTTGAAGGGCTTTCTATTTCTGACATACTAGGTCTTTGTGTGTGATGATATCTGGGGTATTATACCAGGACTTCTGATTTTGCGGGAGCAATAGCCTAGTCCTCGTATACTACTTTGCATTACTTTATTCATAAAGCCCACCCTCAGCATAAAAAATGATGAAACATTGTAAATGCTAATCATGTGATGTTGAAAAAAAGATCCCCAAACGGGACACACCTAAAAGTCGAACCATCATCTCTCTGATTTTGCGGAAGCAATAGCCTGAGCTCTCATGGTCTAGCATTTACCCGTTTACAGATATCATTAGTGTACACTCACATGTAAGACTGAATATAGGAGTCTGGATACGGGAGTATATTCTGAGGTGGGACACGCGAATAAGTTTAAGTCCTTAAAACACTAATCTCGTATCTTGAATCAATTGAACTTTGTGTGAAAATTTAAGTGGATCAGTATACTGACAATCTAGGTGAATCGTTTAAAACTTAAAGTGTTTAAAGCTCAACGGTGCTAGTGATTTGTCATAAACTGATATGATCCTCTTACACAAACTCACAAAAATATTGTTTGTATATAGTTTATTTCCCAAAATCCAAAAAGAGTTTAAGTGTGTTTTAGCATAAATTTTTTAAAATCCAAAAAGATTTTATTTCATCTTATTTTCGACAACTGATGTTGAAAAGCTGATTTTCAAATTTCCGAATGCTAAACATGATGAACAACAGGGTTGGGAGAGTTTGTTTGAAATGAGAATGATTTTGAAAAGATTAAACGATTCATTAAGTTGAAACCAAATTTTGGATGGTATTCTTACAAGTGGTCATCAGAGATTAAACTTGTTATAAAAAAATACCCAAAAGTAGAATGTTGATGTTGAATGATATCTACAAGTGGTTTCTAAAATTGTTAAATCTTAAAATTTGAGAAATTTATTGTTGGGTAGAGATTTATGCAGGTCCCCGTGTCTAACCTGAGCAGAGCTTGAGCCAGGTTACGATTCTAGAACGCGAGCTATGTCAGATTGTGATCCCGGAACAACTTAAGGGGGAGTCTGAAGACAGAAGAGCCAGTTTCAAATCTTGTTGTCCACGCCAGCTGCTAATGCTGAAGAACTTAAGGAATCAAGAGATCTGATCAAGAGAATTAGAGAAGAGAATAGAGCCAGATTGAGATTCTGAGAGAAAGAAGAGAGAAGATTGAAGGATGCTTACCGAGATAGACACTTTGGAAGAGAGCGAGAAGACTGATCAAGACTGAAGACTTGTCATACTAAGGACTCGTACCGAAGACTTCGTCAACATCCAAGGGGGAGTCTGTTGGTTCATATGTCTGTCGACTTCGTCTTGTATCGAGTCTTGTAATAGAATTAATAGATCAAGTCACGTAGTTCAAGAAATAGTCATGAATTAGCCAGTTCATAGGAAGTGACAAGTGCCAGTTCATAGGAAGTGGCAAGTGCCAGTTCATAAGAAGTGGCAGTGCCAGTTTCACACGAAGTGGCCCCTTCCTGTGAAGTGGACATGTCACGTTCATGGGAAGTGGCAACACTATAAATAGGTGACTTGAGATTTCATTTGTAACAGTTGGTTTCCGGTAACGAAGCTCTGCCGAAGTATCTCCAGCATTGTAAAACATTCCGAAATCAATACAAGAGATAGTTAAAGTGATTCTAGTGTGTATCCAGCTGAAATAACTCCGATACGTCTGATTCCGCCTTTCGTATTGGACGAGATCTCTTCTGAACGACTCGTTTGGTCGTCACAACGATCCTACACTCAATGTGTCCCAAAAATAAGTTTTTAGGTTGATTGAATGTGTAAAAAGGTGTGATTTTTTTTTGTTACTGGGCGTCTGGACACGGCCTCGTGTTCAGATCGCCAGTAACAAAATGAGTAAAAAGAAACAGAAGCCTGGGCACGGGGGCGTGTTCAGTGAGCACGCCCCGTGTCCAGTTACCTGAACTGGGCATTTTCTGCAGATGATTCGGCACGGGGCGTGTTGGGCGAGCACGGCCCCGTGCTGAACTTGCTGTAATGAAGAAAAATTTGTCGGGTGGCCCTATTTTTGTGCATGGGATGCTGGTTCAAGTTTCTCTTGGTATCCTTCACCATCCCGAGTGTGTTTTACCCATTATAACATCATCCAAACACCATTTTAACTAAAACCGTCATTCCATTAAATAGAGAAAATTACATAATACTCCTAATAAAGTTAAAATTCTAGATAATAGGTCAAGAAGCACAAGAAGTCTAAACCAAGAAGTTCTAGCCTAAAGTTTATTCTATTAGCAAAATTTCCGAAGAGATAATTCTCCCGGTTGGATGCGGTTTGAGGAACTTCTTCCTCCGGTCTTGGGTCCCTCACACGTCGGCGAGCCATTTCTATATCTCTCTTGGGAGAAGAAAGGCGGGCTCATTGGCATTGGTTTGAGGGGGTGCAACCTCCACCGGGATTTCTTGTAGATCTTCAAGAGGAAGTTCCGATGGAATGTCATCCCATCCGGTAGGATTGTTGACTCCAAGTGCTAGGTTCCAATCCTCTTGAGGGAGTATTGGTTCCATGGGAGGTGTCACAAGAATGTTCAACCTCTGGTGCAAGAGGTTGATTTCTTGAAAACTGTTTTCCAACCCCACCGTAAGATAATTTATATGGTCTATGAGGACCTCCTCTATCGACGTCATCTCATCAAGAGCCTCACGTAATGCAATCACGTAGCGTACGAGAGTTGCTTCAACTGAAGACCTTCTTTCCCTTCGACTGTTTCTGGAGTGCGCAGAAGAGGTTCCACTGTTTTGGCTTGATATTCTACGAAAATAAACGGAAAAGAGTTCATTTTAATGAAACAGTAACCTCGGACACGGCCCCATGCTCAATGAGCACGCCCCCGTGTTCACATTTCTGCAGATTTTTGGAACAAGGAATCTCGGAGTTTTAAATTATTTTTCCAATTTTTAAAGCATTTCTGAGCAGAAATAACTTTAAAAAATGTTGCAAAACTTATTTTTAACAAGATTCCTTGAACAAAAACCTAACAAACATCACAATAAAGCTTGGAATCATGGTGATCTCAAGCTCTAATTGAGGTGTTGAGGTAAAAGAAATGGAGAAGAAGGTAATGGTCATAAGAGGAAAGGACAAGAAGGTTGTTGATAAACTTCTTTTAGAATACCTAGGATGGTATGTGAGAAGATTCCCCCAAATCTCTGTCCCTGGAATGGTCCAAATGTGCAGGATTCTTGGCTGCATTTATAGAAAACGACAGCACGCTGCACACGGCCCCGTGTCGGCTGGACACGGCCCCGTGTTCAGGTAAGGTCCTGACACATTTTGTCCGTATTCTGACAAAAAGTCAGAAAGGAATCTTTTGGTGGACACGGGGCGTGTTGACCTGGACACGGCCCCGTGTCTAGAGGCTGTTTATGAAGTTTCGTCTATTTCTAAGGAACTTTTCTGGATCGGGTGGTTCCTTACTGGATGGAACAACCCCAAAGTGCCTAAGATACCTTAATTTCTCTAGATTAAGACGAGAACGCAAGAGGTTGTCGGTGAGGGTGATTCCTATGCTAAATGTAGGTGGACAAGTCCAACCCTTTCCCGGGCTCTCGTTAAAGAAGGTGTTTGTCGAATCGCACAGGTCTATGTATGCACCGAACGGAGTCGATGGAGAGTCCTTCACGGCACAATCGACACAGGGACGACTATCGCCCACGTCTTCGATAGAGTTAGAGGTAATATCGGGAACAACGAAGTTGTTTTTATTTGAATGCGATCCCAACAATTCTTCTTGGTTATCGTCTTGAGATGAATTATTGAAATCCATCTTAAGTTCTTTTAACCAATTAAGAATTAGATCTTCCATTTGAAATATTTCATCAAGAAGCATTTCTCCTAGAAGGTCTGTTTGAGAGCATTCGATGGAGAGATAGGGATTATTTTTACTTTCACCCCTCTTAAGGCTACAGGAAAACAATGGGTCTATATAATGGGGCTTATAAATTAGAAAGTAATATTCTAAATCTTTATGAGGGCCACCACATATTTGACACCACGTACCATAAGAGTGCCGAAAGTAAAAATTATCAGTATCACTCATGTTTGTGTCAGAAATTACCAACCGTCGGGATCTTACGGTTCTGTTTTCAGTAACTAAAACTTGGGCACGGGGCGTGTTGAGTGGGCACGGCCCCGTGTTCAGCTTACTGTCTGACTTAAAACAGGATTGCCAGTTCCAAAGATTGGGCACGAGGCGTGTTCAGCGGGCACGACCCGTGCTGAGTTCTGCAAAAGCTGAAAAACTAAGAAAATCCTTTAAAAAAACAAAAAAAAAATTAGAAAAAACGATTAGGCCGTTGATTCCTAACTTTCTTAAAATCCTTGTGTCCCCGACAACGGCGCCAAAAACTTGGTGTGCCTGTGGTGTGATATATATTTAAGTATATTTTAAGCCCTTTTTACACGTTAGTCAAGTTTTAAATTTATAAAACACGATATTATACTAATACCAAACACACATATGGGCAAGTGCACCCATCGTGAGCGTAGTATAGTGTTGGTAAGATACCGAGGTCGTCCAAGGACAGAAGAGCTTTTAATACCGGTTTATCCTCAACGTCTAATCAAATCAAAAGTTTAGAAAAAAGGTTTTAAACTAGAAAAATAAAAACTAACTAAAATGCTGAAAAAGAAAAAAAAATAAAAACAGATAGACAAGATGAATCACTTGGATCCGACTCGTGTTTAGTGTACCTTTGATTATTTCCGCACTTTTGCACTTTTTAAGAGATTATATTAGTTATTGTAGTAGGCCCCTCTTTTGAAGGTGACGTTACCCTCAAACCAGTAGTTTGAGTCAGCAAGGATACAATCCTAAAGGGTCGGATTATTGAAAGATAATTAATTAAGTTATTAATGCATAATGTGGTAGGCCCCTCTTTTGAAGGTGACGTTACCCTCGGCTAAGTAGTCTGAGTCAGCAGGGATACAGTCCTAAGTAGCCGGGTTAAAGTTTCAATAGTTGCTTACATATGAGGGGATCAAAGAGTTTGGACCCCCGTCATCCAATACCGGTGGGTATTGAAGGAGGTCCTACTAAATTTGACCCAGCTCCTTGCAGGATCTATACACTGAACAAGGCAAGACTCTTACCACACCGTTCCCTTAACCCCCGACCAGGTAGCCAACATACCTCCATATAGACCGTGGAGATATGAATGGTGAAAATCTTTTATTTTATATAGACAGTAAAATAATGCCAAGACACCACGGACAAACGATAAGGAAGAATCACCTTCAACATAAGAAACTAGTTATTAAAGTCATTAATACATAACCAAATAAAAAGTACGAAAAGATTAAAAATAAAAAGTATTACACTAGACACTTGTCTTCACCAAGTGATGTAAGAGACTTAGGCAAACCTGGCCTTTGATTGTCAAGAACTCTTACGATCAATCTTGGATCCCGAGACTACTCACACACTTTATGATGGATGATGGTGTTGTGATGGTGGTGGGTGGTGGGTGAAGTGTGAGAGAGGTGGTTCACCAAGGGATGGTTTGCAAATGAGCCAAGCACCCCTATTTATAGCCTGAATAGACACTCGGGCACGGCTCTGTGTCCATTGGGCATGGCCCTGTGTCCATCCTCCTTCTCTTTCCTCATTAATTGCAATTTGTCTGCATTAGTTGACCACTCCCCCGTGTCCGCTGGGCACGACCCCGTGTGCAGAAGCGTATCTGTACTATAAGATTTCCCCAAATTCTGCGAATCTTAGAGTTGACCACGGCCCCGTGTCTGGTGGGCACGCCCTCGTGGTGGGTGATAGAAGCTTCTACAGCTTTGTCTTTTATGCAGACACTTGGGCACGCCCCCGTGCTCACTAAGCACGGGGCGTGTTCAGCCTTCTATTCTCTTGTTTTTGTTTGGGAAGATGCTGTCGGGGGGTCGGGCATGCCACGTTTGTTCCTTTTCTTGTATTTATGTTAGATTTAGCTGCCTTTTTGCTTCTTTTGTTCATTTGAGCTCATTTAATCCTGAAAATACAAAAGGAAGACAAAAACATACTTTTTTCAACATTAGTACTAAAAAAGGGTTAGTTTTATGCCACATTTGATGTAATTTATATGTTGCATTTTGCATACATCATAAGTGTTCAGGATCCTAATGATGAGTATCCCGAGGAGGATCCTAAGTCCTGGATGGCTCCAATCATGAGATATCTCAAGGAAGGACACATCCCAAAGGAAGAAAATCCTAAGGCCTTTAGAATGAAGGTATCACGATTCACTATTATAAATAATGTTTTGTATAAGAAATCCCTTGCAGGACCATATCTGAGGTGCTTGGAGGATCCCGAAACTAAAGAAGTGCTTCAGGATATACACGAAGGGGATTGTGGTAACCATACTGGGGGTAGGTCATTATTCTCAAAGGTATTAAGAACATGATACTATTGGCCGACGATGAGAAAAGATGCTACAGAATATGCTCGAAGATGTGATGCATGTCAAAGACACAGTAATATATTACATCAACCTGCTGAGCCACTTTATCCTATCGCTTCCACTTGGCCATTCATGAAGTGGGGAATGGATATAGTAGGAAAATTGCCAAAGGCTCCAGGAGGAAAAGTCTTCATGCTGGCAATGACTGATTATTTCTCCAAGTGGGTTGAAGTTGAAGCATTTGTTCAAGTTAGAGACCAAGAAGTAGTATCCTTCATAAAAAGGAATATACTAACTAGGTTTGGAATACCAGCTGAGATAATTTGTGACAATGGTTCTTAGTTTATAAGTAAGAGGACTACTGACTTTTGCAAGAGTTGGGGAATTAAAATGATCACATCCACACCGGTACATCCTCAAGCAAATGGACAAGCAGAACCCTCAAACAAGATATTTGTCAACAATTTGAAGAAAAGGCTTGGAGCTAAGAAGGGAAGATGGGCAGAAGAATTACCCTTTGTTTTATGGGCTGATGGAACTGTGACAACCCGAATCACTAAGGTTAGCATTATTTAAACTCCTCAATCTTTGGCGCTGGATTACACGTGTACATCACTAGATATTTATGTGTGCATATTAACTGCACACGAAGACGTTAAATGTGTTACATGTATTAAACGTGTTATGTGTATTAATCGTGTTATACATGTGTTGAATTACATATGTCGCATTGGCGTATTTGTACGTACGTGGAAGAGTAAATAATGTAGTGTCGTCTAGTCTCTCGCTTGGGCCGAACTAGAATCTAGTGATACACTTGGGCCGCGACGCACTTCTTTCGGACCGCACTTCTTTTCGGGCCGCGATGCATGTATTAGATCACACTTTGAACCTCCCAGCTTATTCTTTGAACCCATCGGCCCACACTTGTTGATTAAGCCCAAACCCATTTTGGGTTTCGTATACAAGAGAGATAGGAGGGGGCACGTAAACGGTGATTTGGAAGTTGAACAAACCCTAGCACACCTTCACTTCTCTTACGGATTGATGGTAACCCAGCTTTCATCGGAGCTCTCATTCTTGTGAAGTATCATCTCTCTTTCTCATGCTAGTAATCGGTAAGTAGGTTTATCGTTTTTTTATTGTGACTGGACTCGTGATTTTATGTGATTGATTGGGATATCACCATGAAGTTGAGAATATATATATATGTGTGCTTGATAACGATGTGTGTGTGCATGAAATCAATATGTGGTTCATGATCAATGTTGATATAACATAGTGGTATTGGTCCAATAGGATTGAGGGCACATGGCTTAATAAAGCTAATGATCTTGAATAAACTATAATGTCTGATGTGCATGTGGAATAATAGTCAAGAATGTCGGCCATCAAATAAAAGGTCCAATATATATAGAGTGGTCATTAAGATATCTAAATATTGCTGTCAACATGTGCGACGATGATGATTTGATGAATATATGAATTAGAAATTGTTATAATGGATGCTAGAATAATGAATGTGAGGGACGATGACTCGGCAAGTTGGGTGGTGTGATTTGATTATTTGACGGCAATGTAGGGTCCCACGGTTAGGGGATTAGAGGTAATTGGATTTGATGTTGTTGCTATCTTGGTAATAATAGTCAATATTCATAATAAGCTGTTTGAATACACAATTGGGGAGTAACGTGTCATATGTGATGATGAATCTGTTTGAGAAACATGAACTAATGATTAGCAATTTTGTGCGATAACATGGGTAATAATGTGATGATGAGCCGATTACTTTTGTTGAGTAGTTAGAGGTGTCTTGCTAATTGTTAATAAATTAATGATCGGAAAAAGGCACATGATGATTTTAAGAACTGATGTAATTGTGTGAGACTTAACTGGGAAACCGATGAACTTTGATTTGGAAGGGGGATGGGTAACAACATCAGATAACAAACGGGTATTGGATAGCACACTTATTGGGCCGAATTTAGATGGGCCGTGTCTTGATATAATAGCTATATCAAACAGTTAGTATAACCTTAATATGTGATTAACTTTATGATGTATAATATCATGATGGCTATTGAAATTGTGAAACCGTGTTACGAACCGAAGCGTGTACGGAATGACTACAGTTATCATGAGAGTATGGACATAGTATGAATTTGTGATGTGAAACGTATATACATATAACTTGAATGCTCGCTATGACTCGTGTGATACTACGTGCCAAGCTTGTTCATACTTGCATAATAAAGATATGTGATTTGTGTGTGTAAGTAACTAACTGGTACTAAAACCCTATTAGGATTGGATTGATCAAACTGTGTGCACATACTTTAATCTACCGAGCAAATCTAACGTGAGTTCACTACATTCGAGCATGCGTCCCAGTGGTTGGGGACAGTCAGTGGGTATCTCGTGGAGGGATAAGTCTTTTGGGTAAAAACGGGTATATTGGTTAATATTCTCACCTATCATTCTTGTAAGTCCCTTATATTGTTACCTGGAGGGTAACGGGTATTAGTTGGTAGCGCTACTTAGGTTTGGCACCCTCACACCGCTCCTAGATAGGACGGATGTGAACTAATGACCCAGTCGGGCCCAGTACTGGATAGGAGTACGTGGGAAAGGGCAGTCATGTACTTCAGGAGCCGTCTTGTTCGGAATTGAGATATTAACAATATTACTTGCATTTGTCAGTGAACTGTTTTACATACAACTGGTAACAAACGTTTTCTAAAACTCTGAACTCGCCAGATTTGTCTGATACACTTGTTACATGCTCGCAGGTCGTTAGGTACTTGGGAACAAGAACTTGCTGGCTGGAGGGCGTGAGTGGTCATGGTTGCATTGATGGGTTTATTTATCAAACATTTATTTACTATGGTTGTTTGGAAAGTATTTACATTATGTTACGTTAACGCTTCCGCTGAACTTGATGGTTTTCGAATTACTTATGTTTGGATTTTATTACTATTAAATGATGAAACTTTATTTTAAACTTATGGATTCAATGTAATTGGTGGCTCGTTACTAGTGGTCACACGCCTAACAGGGACACTCCCTAAGTGGTAATTTGAGGGTGTGGCAGTTTGGTATCAGAGCCACTGGTTATAGTGAACTTGGTTTTAAAACGTTTTTATAAAACCAGACTATAACCGAACAGATCCGAAATCGACCATGACACTCAGCTCCAGACTGCAAGGTTCGTTTCTCATTTACTATTGCATAGTATATCTAGTGTTTGCTTATGAATAATATCACACGTGAATGCACACTTAGCACTGCAGTATGAACTTCTATGTTACCAACCCATGTTACGTGTTTTAAGAGTGCTACTCTTCTTGAACTTTCATGATCTATGTTGTGGCGTCATCTGTCCTATTGCTCGAATTCGGGGAACCTTTTAGCGCAAGTTAAGAGGCACTAAGATAAGCATGCAAATTGCCTTATTATTATGGGTGCACACATAATAATAATGTGGGGTGCATGTGAGTCCCAGTGAGGCTTAACGAGTGTGAGAGGGGTTCCGCTCTGTTAATTGATGTTATGTTAGAACTCAGCAATCTATAGGAGTCATAGCAGTGATTGTCTCCTACTCGAAAATGATCTTTTCACCCCTTTCTGAATCCTTACGAATCTCGATGCTATCGAGTATCACCTGATCACACATCTGAACGCCTAGCGAACTGTGTAGAATGTTAGGTGCTAGTACGAACGTCCCTGAGTTGGATGGCTCAGTGTCAAATGATTGGACTATACTTTCCTCACTTATCTTTGTTTGCTGAAACTTAGCGTGTTGACGCCTTAGATCCCGAAGTGCGATCACTTCTGCAACACACTCGCGACATACCGTGTAATACTCAGTCAACTGTCAAGAACGATGGACAAGAGGGTCAACATAGTACCTTACCGACTTCAGCATTTGAACGACCCTAGTTACCGGCATTGAACAACAGCGATTTGACTCCAATCGAATCCTTAACCCCAGCCAGCGACTCATGGGAGTCGACTCTTACGAACCAATCTGGACAAAATCGATGACGATTGATTGTAGAGCGGATTGTGTAACCGCCCGCACCATGAGTAGTACCTTAGGACGTGGCACGGAATGTGAAAAGATGGACCTTGTTGGTGAAAGGAATCAGGACACCATTACAGGCAACAATATTAGAGGCAACAGTCGCGGCAACATCAAGGTACTCGTGATCATAGCTTACAGTATGGAAACGAAGGTGACCTTGACAAGGATTGACTGTGTTAAGTCAAGGTGATGACAACCAAGGGAACGACGACAGTACTAGAAATTCTCGTGACGAAAACAACACTGGAAATGAAGCTCATGGAAGGACATTTAGTATTGGCATAGGCTATACCAGGCGTAATAGCAACACAATAGCTTGGATGGATAGCTATTCGCTTCGTCTCTGTTCTATTTAACCCCGATGCTTCTTGAAACCGAACCTGTTGTGGAGTCGGCTGATGCAAGTCAATTGAAGCCTTATATGTTCCCTGGGATGCAAACTCGATCTTGGGGGACAGGTGTTCGACATCGACCTTCCTTCTACTACCCCTGAAGGTTACAATGTAGTAGTTAGTGTTGGTTGGTTATTCAGAAATCGCGCAGACCTACCTTGCGAGGAGAAAATTGTGTGTGGAGAATAGTTATTTGTTCTAAAGCAACAGAGTGGTGCAAAGGTTAGCGCCATACCAACTATGAAGGCCTAGAAGTGTCTACGGAGGGATCACCCCGCTACGTTAGCAACCGTTACTGATGTTGAGGCTAAGGGAAAAGAGGATCGAGGATCCACCAATTGTTTATGATTCCTCTCAGTGTGCTACCCGAGGAGCTTTCAGATTTACTTCCACCACTATTAGGCAGAATCTCAGTTTGATCTCACGACAGGGGCAGCCCTGATTACTCGTGCTACATACCGTCTTGCACCAGGAGGGTTGCAAGGACTATCTACAAGAACTGTTGGACAGGAGTTTTATTGAACATAGTTTTTGTTCGCTTTGGGGAGCCCCAGCTATATTCGGGAAGATAAAGCCTTTTCGTATGTGTTCTGATTATCCCAAACTCAGCAAGGTGACAAACAAGAACTGTTTGCCTCGACCATGTATTGACGGAAGACCAAGAGGAGAATGTTCCTGAAACGGAAAATCGAACGCAATACGGCCATTGTGACCTTGTACACCATGACCATTTAGTTAATCAACACACCAGCAGCTTTATGGACCACATGAATCGACCGTATTTATGGATGACGTTCTGGGTCATTTCCAAGAGGAAGGAACATCATGGGCGGCATTTGTATCTTATTTTAGGGCTCCTGAGGGAGGAGCCACTCCGCGCGAAGTCTTGTTAAAGGTAACTTCTGGATTCGAGAGATACCTTTTTGGTCATATGATCAACGAAGTGGGAATACACGTGGATCTCGCTAAAGACCCATTTCGTTAGATAATATTCGGCACCAAAGATCCCTTTGAGGATGCAACAATTTCTTGGTCACACTAGACTCTATCGCAGATTCACCACAGGATTTTCGAAGATCGCACAACTTGAATTTTTTTTTAGCACAGTAGGGTGCTGTGTTCGTGAAAGACAAAATAGGAGGACGTCTTTTCAGCTTTTGAAACCCAACTCTACAATGCACTGAGCATCGTCATTACCTAAGAGTATGGGTGATCTGGCGGTATACCATGATGGGTCGAATCAGAGGCCCAGATAAGCGTCGATGCAACGCAAGTAAGAGATGGCCCACGAGGTGGATTTACAGGAAGAAGTGCACGAGTCACGACCTGCGGTGGAAGCCGTAGTCCTTTGATTTGAATTGGAGGCATTACTTGGACGGTACCAAATGCATTACCTAGACCGATCACAAGGGCCTCCCGTGTACCTTGTTCGGAAGAGCTAAACATGTAGTAGCATCGCTAGATGGAACTTTTGAGTGATTGCAACTATGAAATCTGTACGCGCACGAGCTTTGCAACTCACTATTGACTATAACTTACCTGATCAGACTCGCTATGTTCAAACTAGGGAACTGAAGGAAGGGAATTTTCAAGCTGAACCATGCGGGGCATGGAGAAGCAACCTTTGGCAGGTCAGACGATATTTGCTACTTCATGGAACGAATATGATCCTCCCTATACAGCAACCTTAGGGAGCTGGTGCAGGCAAAGTGCACGGGCCTCGATATCCTATTAATCTGAGTTTTGATAGGATGTATTAAAACCCGAAGACCATGTACAGATGACCGGGCCTGAAGGCCCACATAGCCACACATGGGAACGAAGTTTGACATGTGGGAAAGACAAGGTGGGATATTGGCAACCAGAAACACATCAATGGAAATGAGAATTGATGGACTCGAAACGGAAACATTATCACCTGGGTGATCATTGATGGGCTCAAGTTACCAGTACACCTTCTTGCAATCAAGAAAACTGACAAGTCTTCACAGTTGTGAATGTTCCTCTGAGAGAGGCGGCTTTTAGGCACGAGGTGCCAACTCCTGTTACCTTTGAATTTGATTTATGCATGATTTAGGTCAGGCAATACACAACACCCTTGGCTCACATCAGAACCAGAGCATCGCTTATCACCATTGGGCAAACGATCAGAGAAAACGAACTTTCCTGACACTCGAAGACATGCTGCGAACATGTGTGTGACTAGTTTTGGTGCAAATTTGAAGGACTCTTACCTATGGTTGAGTACTACTACGGCAGTTATCATCTTGGTAACCAAACAGCTCTGTTGAGACATTACATAGACAGTAATACCAACCTTCTTGTTAGACTGAGATGGTTGATGACTATTTACTGGTCCAGGACTAGTACTCGAAACTCTTGGGGAGGTTGTTTGGACCGGGAGACGATTGGCGGCGACGCATGACTGTCAAGAAAGCTGATAAATTTGGGAAACGCTGGAAGATCGCTGTAGGCGATCGTATCAAGTTGAAAGTCTCACCCTGGGAGGGTGTGGAATGCTTGGGAAGTGTGACGAGCTTAACTGACGCCACGATGGACCATTCAACAGTCTGGAAAGAATCGGCGGCGTAACCTACAAACTCGAGTTATCCGACGAATCGGGTAACGTACGTGATGTTCATGTTTCGATCTAAGGCAGTGGTTGTCTGATGAAACACGTGCGATACCTTTACTGGAGGAATTTATCAAACACATGGACCAGGAAGTCAAGGTGCGTAAACATAGTCGTATCCCAATTGTGAGAGTTCGTTGGAACCCAAGACGTGGACCGGAGTTCACGTAGGAACGCGAAGATCAGATGAAGCTCAAGTCTCCTCAACTTTTTTTTTCCTGTCGACCAATCTATTCTGGTATAACTGGTGAATTTCGGGACGAAATTCCTCTTCAAGTTGGGGATGGTGTGGCACCCGAGGAAAATCCGCAACAATCCTGAGGAATCACTTCACCCTTTCTGTGCTTACTTGTCAAATTTCGGGACGAAATTTCTTTCAAGTTGGGGATGATGTGACAACCCGAATCTCTAAGGTTAGCGTTATTTAAACTCCTCAATCTTTGGCGCTGGATTACACGTGTACATCACTAGATATTTATGTGTGCATATTAACTGCACACGAAGTCGTTAAACGTGTTACATGTATTAAACGTGTTATGTGTATTAATCGTGTTATGCATGTGTTGAATTACTTATGTCGCATTGGCGTATTTGTACGTACGTGGAAGAGTAAATAATGTAGTGTCGTCTAGTCTCTCGCTTGGGCTGAACTAGAATCTAGTGATACACTTGGGCCGCGACGCACTTCTTTCGGACCGCACTTCTTTTCGGGCCGCGATGCATGTATTAGATCACACTTTGAACCTCCTAGCTTATTCTTTGAACCCATCGGCCCACACTTGTTGATTAAGCCCAAACCCATTTTGGGTTTCGTATACAAGAGAGATAGGAGGGGGCACGTAAACGGTGATTTGGAAGTTGAACAAACCCTAGCACACCTTCACTTCTCTTACGGATTGATGGTAACCCAGCTTTCATCGGAGCTCTCATTCTTGTGAAGTATCATCTCTCTTTCTCATGCTAGTAATCGGTAAGTAGGTTTATCGTTTTTTTATTGTGACTGGACTCGTGATTTTATGTGATTGATTGGGATATCACCATGAAGTTGAGAATATATATATATGTGTGCTTGATAACGATGTGTGTGTGCATGAAATCAATATGTGGTTCATGATCAATGTTGATATAACATAGTGGTATTGGTCCAATAGGATTGAGGGCACATGGCTTAATAAAGCTAATGATCTTGAATAAACTATAATGTCTGATGTGGTGATCTAACCAAACTATAATGTCTGATGTGCATGTGGAATAATAGTCAAGAATGTCGGCCATCAAATAAAAGGTCCAATATATATATAGGGGTCATTAAGATATCTAAATATTGTTTTTCAACATGTGCGACGATGATGATTTGATGAATATATGAATTAGAAATTGTTATAATGGATGTTAGAATAATGAATGTGAGGGACGATGACTCGGCAAGTTGGGTGGTGTGATTTGATTATTTGACGGCAATGTAGGGTCCCACGGTTAGGGGATTAGAGGTAATTGGATTTGATGTTGTTGATATCTTGGTAATAATAGCCAATATTCATAATAAGCTGTTTGAATACACAATTGGGGAGTAACGTGTCATATGTGATGATGAATCTGTTTGAGAAACATGAACTAATGATTAGCAATTTTGTGCGATAACATGGGTAATAATGTGATGATGAGCCGATTACTTTTGTTGCGTAGTTAGAGGTGTCTTGCTAATTGTTAATAAATTAATGATCGGAAAAAGGCACATGATGATTTTAAGAACTGATGTAATTGTGTGAGACTTAACTGGGAAGAAGGGGGATGGGTAACAACATCAGATAACAAACGGGTATTGGATAGCACACTTATTGGGCCGAATTTAGATGGGCCGTGTCTTGATATAATAGCTATTTCAAACAGTTAGTATAACCTTAATATGTGATTAACTTTATGATGTATCATATCATGATGGCAATTGAAATTGTGAAACCGTGTTACGAACCGAAGCGTGTACGGAATGACTACAGTTATCATGCGAGTATGGACATAGTATGAATTTGTGATGTGAAACGTATATACATATAACTTGAATGCTCGCTATGACTCGTGTGATACTACGTGCCAAGCTTGTTCATACTTGCATAATAAAGATATGTGATTTGTGTGTGTAAGTAACTAACTGGTACTGAAACCCTATTAGGATTGGATTGATCAAACTGTGTGCACATACTTTAATCTACCGAGCAAATCTAAGGTGAGTTCACTACATTCGAGCATGCATCCCAGTGGTTGGGGACAGTCAGTGGGTATCCCGCGGAGGGATAAGTCTTTTGGGTAAACACGGGTATATTGGTT
Organism: Helianthus tuberosus; assembly: GCA_030545235.1. Taxonomy (NCBI): domain Eukaryota; kingdom Viridiplantae; phylum Streptophyta; class Magnoliopsida; order Asterales; family Asteraceae; genus Helianthus; species Helianthus tuberosus. The sequence goes on from CM060363.1 coordinate 137,087,703, forward strand.
AATATTCTTACCTATCATTCTTGTAAGTCCCTTATATTGTTACCTGGAGGGTAACGGGTATTAGTTGGTAGCGCTACTTAGGTTTGGCACCCTCACACCGCTCCTAGATAGGACGGATGTGAACTAATGACCCAGTTGGGCCCAGTACTGGATAGGAGTACGTGGGAAAGGGCAGTCATGTACTTCAGGAGCCGTCTTGTTCTGAATTGAGATATTGACAATATTTCTTGCATTTTTCAGTGAACTGTTTTACATACAACTGGTAACAAACGTTTTCTAAAACTGTGAACTCGCCAGCTTTGTCTGATACACTTGTTACATGCTCGCAGGTCGTTAGGTACTTGGGAACAGGAACTTGCTGGCTGGAGGGTGTGAGTGGTCATGGTTGCATTGATGGGTTTATTTATCAAACATTTATTTACTATGGTTGTTTGGAAAGTATTTACATTATGTTACGTTAACGCTTCCGCTGAACTTGATGGTTTTCGAATTACTTATGTTTGGATTTTATTACTATTAAATGATGAAACTTTATTTTAAACTTATGGATTCAATGTAATTGGTGGCTCATTACTAGTGGTCACACGCCTAACAGGGACACTCCCTAAGTGGTAATTTGAGGGTGTGACAGGAACGACGGTGAAAAGTGCAACTGGCCAAACCCCATTTTCCTTGGTGTTTGGAGCAGAAGCGGTGATCCCAACAAAAATGGCGGTACCTACGGCAAGATCCAATCTCCGGGATCCTGAGAAGAATCCTGAAGCCCTATGCCAAGAATTGGATACTATTGATGAGACAAGAGATGCAGCAAAGCTAAGGATGGCAACATATCAACAGAGGATATTCAAAGCATATAACAAGAATATAAGGACTAGAAGGTTCCAGGTTGGAGATTGGGTATTGAGAAAGGCTTTTCAGAATACTACTAATCCTGCTGATGGAAAGTTGGCTCCGAAGTGGGAAGGACCCTATGAAATCGAATCAGAATCAGGAAAAGGAGCATATCGACTTAAGAATATGGAGGGGGATATGCTACCAAGATCCTGGAATGCTATACATCTAAAGCTCTATTTCAAGTAAGTTTGGAATTTAATTTCTAACTCAGAATGGTACGGATTCTATCTCTTTTAATATGTTTGATATTATTTGTTATTTTGAACCCATTACTGACTTAAGCATCGGAGGGGTGTTAGCCGGGCTAACACCCACCTTAGTTTACGGTTGTTTTGTAGTATATGCTTCGGGATATAGCTCCAGGATATACACTCAGGATACTACAAAAGATTAGAGGATTGGCCCCCTCTCTCACGTTTAAGGGATCCTGATCCCTTCACAGGTTTAAAGGTATTCACCTTTCTCTCGAATTGGGTTTAAACACCCCGCCTGGAGCGCAAGTTATCCAGGGATAGTTCAAGATAATGGGACCAGTCCATGTAAAAGTGGCTGACAATTTCGTTATTGTTGGCTATGTCCTGGATCCTAAAGGTATATGAGGATTGATCATCCTCTCTCACAGAAGGGTATTTTCATACTCTCTAAGGTTTAAAGGTTGTCACCTTTCTAAGTCTTGGAGTGTATACACTCCCGCCTGTAGCGCATGAAAATTTGGGATTTTCCCTAGAATACTTATGGGTTTATCCCCGGGATACTAAGGATTTTTCTCCAGTACATTTTAGGGTTTACCCCCCGTAACACAAGAATTGTTTAAACAGTTGGAACTTATGTCCAGAAAATTTCTAAGTGTTCAAAGACATTATGCACAGGGGACATTCCTACAGAGGCAATTGTGTAAAGAGGATCAAGCTTGGACCTGGTATACTAACTATCTCAGACCGGGGACATCTTCATTGGAAAAATTATGAAAGGATTGAAGTTTGAGAATAGGGTTGCACTCTATTCCTGGTATGATCCTTCCTTATTTGAATTATCTGAGTTCTTGAAACCATAAAAGCTTAAATAACTTGATTAGGATATATTCCCAGAATATATTCTCAAAATATATTTTCAGGATACGTTTCGGGATATTTGGATGGAATATTTGGGACATGATACCTGGGTTTAAAATCAAAATTGTGTTCATGTCAAACATCTATTATCAAAACAAGGTTTATAAATTCAATGTAAACTATCTTTTTCCTTTTAAAACTTTATGTGAATTGTTTTGAGTTATAAAAACCCTATTTCCGTCAAGATATTGGAAATAATTGCACTAATTTTGGAAAGTTGAAATCTAAACTAAGAAATGCAAAAACAACAACGAATAAGTCAAAAGGAGGTTATATTATTAACTTGTCAAAAGTTGTGCTTTTGGTCTTATCTCAAACTGAGATCCATCCACCAAAAGCACTATTAGTTTCTTACCATATTTAATTAACAGTTGAAGGCTTCATCTCAAACCGAGACCCATCCACCTCCAACTGTTATATTGTTCAAAACAGGTTATACTAATTGATGACAAAGGGCTTCATCCTGAAACCCAGGACCCATCCACCTTTGGTCATCATATTGTCTTAAGACAGGAAAAGTGAATTGTTCAGACAACCACAACCATCAAATCTAAAAAAGTGGGCTCCGGCCTTGGCACGTATGTCCATCATCGCCCACTTTGCTGCTTAAGGAGCAACACCTTCTTCACCAGCAACCTTTCCTCCAGCATCCTCGCCACCATCACCATCAGGATTCTTTTCAACATCAGTCGCTTCCTCCGCTACCTTGGAAGGCTCTTCACCCACAGGCTTGGCAGGATATTCAACAGGACTTCCCCCGAGGTCTTTCACTTTTGCCTCCCAAGCACTCACATTCTAGGAAGGGCATTCAAAGCCCAGACTTTTGGCTTCATAAGCCATCTTCAGCCTGGCTTGTAGGAGGGAGATTACAACTGACCCCTTGAGACCTTCTCGATAGGTAGTCATATCCTGCTCGAATTGGAGTTGGGCGGCATCCAGCTTGGCTTGGGCATCTTCATTGGCCTTGTAGATAGCAGCTTTGGCTTCCTGGGATAATTCTTTGAATTTATCCTCATAGTGTTGTGACTTCGCGGCAGCTATCGCCCCTGGTCAGAGATGGTGGCCTCAGCCTTCCTCAGCTTCACTTCCAGCATCTTGTTTAGACCGCAGCTTTCTTCGTAAAGGCTCATCAGGAGTTCAAGACCCTACAAGAAAACAGGTATTAACGTACAATAACCAGCATATGGTGCAGGATGTAGGTTAAGGATATGGACCTGGTTAAGAAAGCCGGTCATGAAACTGCTGGATTCAAGGAACCCGTGGTTTTCGAAGGGAAAGGTCTCGGATGAGGCTGGAGAGTCGGTCTCCTTTCTTTTACGGGAACTTAAGCTGCGCGGCTTGGTAGCAGGGGAGGGCTTAGGAACAACTGTCGGTTTAGAGTTGGATGCAGGCTTGGAAGTGGAAGCAGGCTTGCTGGGTTCTTTCTTCACTTGGACAGGGATGCGGTAACTATCCAGTTCATCAAGATCGAAAACTTCTGGAACTTTGGCTGGTGCTGCTAAACAGGGAAAATATCTAAAACTCAACTCTTATCTTTTATTTTGTTAATTAAACATGCACAAAAATTATGTGATTCTTACCAGACATGTCTGATGAAGAGTATTGGCTTGAACTTGGAAGATGATGTGTAAAGGATCTGTCGCAATCGGACAACCCGTAGATCTTGTTGATTCGTCTTTGGGATTCTTCAGAGGGGAGAGCTAACTCTTTGAAGTTTGCTGCAAAAAAGATATCAGGATATTAGTACAGGATACATCACCAGGATATGTTTGGGGATATCTAAAAACCCTAAACCCTACCGGAGATCAACCATTTCACCGGGAGGCTTTTGCCCTCGGGAATAGAATCCCGTCTAATAAAGAAGAATTTTCGTTGCCACCCATCCTCATTTTTTGAAGCTTTGAGGATGAGGGGATATCTAGAGGTTGAGAAAAGCAAAAAGCGACTATTGCCGTGGGATCGGAGACGGTAAGCGAGTGGAAGGTCTTCGATACAGAGATCGGGGACGTGAAGGGCTTTAATTTGGTTGAGCATAATCAGTACTCTCCAGACCATAGGCATTGTTTGGGCGAAACAGAGACCGGTAATTTGAAAGAACTCCATAATGAATTCCGGGAATGGATATCGGAGACCGAGGGAAAATGGGTATGATGAAAAGCATATCCATTCCTCGGAAGATACATCGGAACGAATGCTCCGATCGAATGGACGAATAATCGTTGCATCGGGGAAAGCACCGGAGGTTCTTAACGCGTTAATATCGGCATTGTCAAAGGAGCACACCTCCTTCTCGGGGTTTTTGAGCAGATTCTGATTGACAAATGATGAGGTGGACTCGCCGGAATTAGAGCGCGTTCTGGTGGCCATCGGGAAATTTGGACGAGAAAATACTAAGAGATAAGAAGAGAAAAGTACATGAGAATTCCAAGGGGGATGATCGTTTATTAACAAAGAAGAGAGAAGATATAGGGGCTAAATGGATAGCCATCGAGTGAAAAACGCGTGGGAAGTTGCACAATGTCATTTCAAGAGTCCAATCGTATTAATTGCCTCGATCCGGGTGATAAACTCTAAAATATATCCGTTTGAATTCAGGATTCCAACAGATATATTTTGGGGACAATTGTTATGGGCGATTTTCTGCTTATATATCATGGCTAATATTCTAACTATGTTTCTTTTGTTGTGATCAGGATACCGCATCATGATATTACCAATATCCTGATGCGATATCCTGGTAGTAACTAATTAACTCACGTGCAGATTGTTGTAACCAGTCTCTAACGGTCAGGTGGACTTCTTCTCCTCAAGACTCGGGCAAATCAGTTATGTTATGGACGTTGAAGCCGGAAGACGTGGACTACAACGTTCACATATGGAATATTCGCTGAATCCCAGAATAATAGGATAGTTAGTTGGTTTCTTTTACTATAAAAGGGATTGATCGGATCAGATTAGGGACACACAATCTTTCGCACACTCTTTCTCTCTAGTTGCAAACACTCACAACTCACTTACACTTGTACTCAAATTACATTGTAACACTTAGTTGATCCGCATCATATATTGCACTGTATCCTGATATTTGAAGCAATAAGAAGAATAAGGCAGCTGCGATTGTCAGCTCCCGAGGTTTTGTGCCGGCAATCTAGATTGATCAAGGGCTTTCCTCGTATATCTCGTGTCACCCTTTACATTTTTGCTTACTGTTTGATCATAGATATAGCTCAATATCCTGAGCTATATCCTGAAATTGTTTTTGCAAACTAACAAGCCAACATATTTTTCAACACACATTCTCAGCACACTACCTCACTTAACTAATTTGATCACTTAATTGCTTCGGTAATTTTTGACCAAAACAGTCACCATGGAAACCCAACAGTGGTATCAGGGCCTTGGTTACAACATACGAGTCGGTACCGGTCCTTTTAACTGGAATTAGAACACAAACTTTATTTATTTAAAGTTTCTGATCTAAGTTTTTTTAAGGGCACTTTTATTTTGGTCAATATTTTATTTGTTTTGTTTAACCAAAACATTGCCCGGTTTATTTTGTGATTGTTGTGAAATATGTAAATCCGGCCCGACCTTGTTTTGTAGTTGTATGTTTTATTCGGTTTTGTTATTATGGTTTTTGGCCACCTAGATGGTTCAAAGTTGTAATAGATAGGGTTCTTTCTTTAATTGTATTTTTATAAATATTGTAATTGATGCGTGTGTAGCGTTATATGTTTTTGTGTATATTTTAAGCCCTTTTAACACTTTAGTCAAGTTTTAATTTATAAAACACGATATTTTACTAACACTAAACACACATATGGGCAAGTGCACCCATCGTGAGCGTAGTATAGCGTTGGTAAGATACTGAGGTCGTCCAAGGACACAAGAGCTTTTAATACCGGTTTATCCTCAACGTCTAATCAAATCAAAAATTTAGAAAAAGGTTTTAAACATGAAAAATAAAAACTAAAAATGCTGAAAATAAAAATAAAATAAAAACAGATAGACAAGATGAATCACTTGGATCCGACTCGCCTTTAGTGTAACCTTTGATGATTTCAGCACTTTTGCACTTTTTAAGAGATTATCTTAGTTATAGTAGTAGGCCCCTCTTTTGAAGGTGACGTTACCCTCAACCCAGTAGTTTGAGTCAGCAAGGATACAATCCTAAAGGGTTGGAATATTGGAAGATAATTAATTAAGTTATTAATGCGTAATGTGGTAGGCCCCTCTTTTGTAGGTGACGTTACCATCGGCTAAGTGGTTTGAGTCAGCAGGGATACAATCCTAAGTAGCCGGGTTAATGTATTAATAGTAGTTTACATATGAGGGGATCAAGCCATTCGCACCCCCACCATCTAATACCATTGGATATTGAAGGAGGTCCTAGTAAGCTTGACCCAGGTCCTTGTAGGATCTGTACAGTAAGCAAGGCAAGAACCTTACCAACCATTCCCTTAACCCCCGACCAGGTAGCCAACATATCTCTATATAGACTGTAGAGATATGAATGGTGTAAATATTTTATTTTATATAGACAGTAAAATAACGCCAAGACACCACGGACAAATGATAAGGAAGTTTCACCTTCAACATGAGAAACTAATTATTAAAGTCATTAATACAAAACCAATTAAAAAGTGTGAAAAGATTAAAAAACAAAAGTATTACACTAAATTCTTGTCTTCACCAAGTGATGTAAGAGACTTAGGCAAACATGGCCTTTAATTGTCAAGAACTCTTACTATCAATCTTGGATCCCGAGACTATTACACACACTCTATGATGGATGATGGATGATGGATGATGGATGATGGTGGTGGATGTGGGTTGTGATGGTGGTGGAGTGTGGGTGAAATGTGAGAGAGGTGGTTTGCAAAGGGATGCCTTTGAAGTGAACCAAGCACCCTTATTTATAGCCTGCACAGAAGCCTGGATACGGCCCCGTGTCCGCTGGGCACGGCCCCGTGTGCAGAAGCGTATCTGTACTATCAAGATTTGCTTAGATTCTGCGAATCTTAGCATTGACCACGACCGTACTGGCTGGGCACGCCCCCGTGCCGGGAAATATAATCTTCTACAACTTTGTCTTTTCTGCAGACACCTGAGCATGCCCCCATGTCCGCTGGGCACGGGGCGTGTTCAGCCTTCTGTTTGCTTGTTTTTGCTTGGGAAGATGTTGTCGAGGGGTCTGGCATGCCACGTTTATTCCTTTTCTTGTAATTATGTTAGATTTTGCTGCATATTTGCTCCTTTTGTTCATTTACGCTCATTTAACCCTAAAAATACAAAAGGAAGACAAAAGCACACTTTTTCCAACATTAGTACTAAAAAAGGGTTAGTTTTATGCCTCATTTGATGTAATTTATATGTTGCATTTTACACACATCAAATACCCCCACACTTGAATCTGTGCTTGTCCTCAAGAAAAACTCTTTATAATGTGGCTTACACTCCCAAATGGAATGGGTAGAACAGAAGTTTTTGGGCTTGTCTTGAGTGTCGGGAATCCAAGATATTTATTAGGCTTTTATTTTTATGTTATTTACAATCCTATTCGTTATGATTCATTTTGAACGTTTCATAAGAGAAATTACTTATTTGGGCATAACATGCCTCTTTAAATTCCATTTATATACAAGTTCACATACCTCACGGGAGATCACTCAACACTCGGCCGAAGATGTATTTTTGTGAAACGCTCGGGACCGGCAATCAATCCTCCTCCTTTTTAACTATACACCTTTATAAATATCAAGAGAACTTTGGGGAAGGGTTAGGCTTGGGTTAAAGGTAGGTGGTTTGGGTTAGTGGTTAGTAAAAAGGGCGAAAAGCGTAAAAAGCGCCGGTCGTCATAAAACTTTTTTTTGTTTTTGTGACTTTTATTCAAACAAAGCATTTTCAAACAAAGTTTCTTTTGAGGAACTTGTTTGTTTATTGCTATACTTCATTTTTTTATAAGGAATGTCACATGAAGACCGAGCTTTTTACTAAAATAAAGGGTTAAAAATAAAAAGGGTTTTCGTGGGTAAATGGTGTTTGTTTTGTGGTTTTAGAAATGAAAAGGTTTAGGCTCAAAGGGGTTAACTAGGAGGATTTTGGGTAGGTGTAAAAAAAATGAAAAATAATGGTGTTAAAAAGAAAAAAGGGTTAGTCCTAATGCCTCCATCATTTACTTACTTGGGTTTAAGTTGGTAAGGACCGGGAATGTATTGTCATGGCAAGTTCTAGAGTTGTAAGAAACCAAGCGGCTATTCACACAAGAAACGAAAAATGAGCATTTAATCTAAAGATGTGTATTTGTATGCTCAATAAAGGCTCAAAACTCATTTTTTTTTGTGGGAATGGGTTTATTATGTGATCAAGTATATATTATAAATTTTTAACTAGATTTGTCATGCCGTTTCATAATTTTCTTATGTTGGTTCTTTTTATCACGACGCTATCGGTTGTAAATTTGTAAAAATATAGCCTTTTTTAAAACTTGTTATTCCCAAATTAAACCAATACAAGTAAAAAAAATGAAAAGTTTTTGAAAAAATTTGGGCTGATTAGCAGTTCCAATAGAGTTTTGTGTAAGGCTTGTTATTAGGACTTGAAAAATTCAAGGTTTTAGCACCCCCCCCCCCACACTTAAATTACACATTGTCCTCAATGTGTCCCAAAAATAAGTTTTTAGGTTAATTGAATGTGTAAAAAGGTGTTTAGAAACAAAAATTTATGTTACTGGGCGTCTGGACACGGGTCGTGTTGACCGGGCACGGCCTCGTGTTCATATTGCCAGTTGTAACACCTCGAAAATTCATGTCCAATATTATATTGACACGTGTCACGGACTTTAAACGTGTAAAGAATTAAGTTAGGGGGACTAAAGTTGACAAACAAGGAATCTATGTGTATAAAAGGATTCAAAATGTCAACAATGGATAAATATGCTTTTCAATAACCCTACACGGTGATTATACCCTTAAACGAATGAATCATAGATCATACGAAGCTTATTGTGGAAGAAAGTGAGAGATTACAAACTACAGGGGTTAAATGTGTCAACATGTTTAAAGTATACCTCTGAGTGACCTTTTAGCAAACCCGAAGCTTTGTAACGATATATTATACTCACTAGAATATGTGATAAAAATTTCACCAAGTTTCGTTAATGTATGAGAAAGTTATGACAACATTTGTATACGAGGGGTTAAAAGCGTCAACGATGAAAATTATGACTTTTCGGGTAGTCACAAAGTTAACCAAGGACTTAACCAAGTTTGTATAAGTCTTAAGGTCCTTAGAAGTCAAGTTAGAGGGCTTAAAATGCAATTCTGGAAGTTGAAACCACGTTACAAAGGACCAGGGACTGAAATGTAATAAGCTGAAACTTGTGGCTGGTTATGGGAGGCCAGGCGGCCCACGTAAGAATGCCCTATGGGCTTACGCGGCCCGCGTGAACAGCACAGCGACAGAAAACTCCTGGCAGCTGCCAGTTTAGGTCTGTAACCGACTTTAAAGGGTTGTTTTCTTATACCAGGGGCTCTCCAATGGTAATTCATGCAATAGGGACAGTTGTCTTGATCTGGAAACATTGGTAGAGTTGCTTGGCATCATCTTGTGAGATCAAATTCAATATATATAGAGCCCCTTAGTTGCAACTCTTGTGCCATTCATTTGCAAACATTCACAAGTCCACTTCTGGAGCTCCTCTGATTAGCAACCAACTTCTCTAGTATCCATAAGCATACTTAGGACCTTTGTGAGTGTCCTTAATCCTTCTTATTGCAGTTTAGCTTAATTAATTAGCTAAAAGTCAAACCGTCGTAATTAAGGTTTGACTTCGAGTTTAATTAAAATTTGTTCAGTCAAATCCCGAATTAAAAGTACCTATAAGTAGGTATTTATGTGGGTAATAAACCCTTAAAAGGGTACTCTCTGATTCCCACTCTAACTAGGTCAATTGTCGGGTCAAAGCTAACCTTAAAAAGTCAACAGAATGCTTATTTTCAAATTAATGCATAATTAGCAATGTAGGATCCATGTAACCTGTTTTATCATTAATATAACTTGGTAATTAATGTAAGAACATGTCTAAACATGTTCAACCCGACAATTTTAAGTTTAGGCTCGGTTCGGGACCGAAAGTCGCATAGTTTGACTTCTGCTTTGACTTTTAGTTCTGACCCATTTGAGCATAGTTTAGAAATGCCTTAGAGCTTTATTTGGATCAGGATATATGTTAGTATAACCCTCTATGATTATACACCTTGGTTCAATAGTTATCCGATTCGTATGCATTTTCCCGTTAATTGCTTATATGTTGACTATTATGCCCATATGACCTTAAAATATGATTTTTGAAAATATAAAAGAGTAGACACCTTGGTTACTGATTTATAAACTTGTACCCAAAATTTGATATCAGTTTGAGGTCTAGATTAGGAGTTATGCTCATTAGCGTAATTAGAGGGCTTTTTATGAATTAAATGGCATAATTAGCATATAGCCTATCTAAACCCGATTTTTAATACCAAAAATTTTACCCACTGACGTAATATAATATTTTGGGATTTTTGAAGATTTTTAATTAATTTTAGGCTGAGCATAACATAGGGTAGTAGCTTTATTTCGGTTAATGCCGGTTTTGCCCTTTTGAGCCATAAAATGAGTTTTACAAATCTTTTTGACCCCAAACCTTTTGCTACTGATTTTATATGATAAATAAATTATTTTAAACCTTCTGGAATAATAAAAATATCAGCTTTCTATATAGAACCCGGAAATGGCCCAAATCGCCTTTTTAAGCGTTTTTAACGCATAGTATGTATTAAAACTATTTTAACCACATAAGGTTTGATACCTACTGATATTTTAATTATATTTTTATACTTTGACAGTAAGCTAAGGTTTTAAACTCAGAATTCCAGTTTTGACCTTTTTAGCCCATGTGAAATTACCAAAATACCCCTAAGGTGCATAGTTTGGTTTTAAATGATGAATTTCACATATATCTACTACCCTACTGTTATAACTTATTAAATTAAGTATATTTACTAAATAAATCAGACCTATAACTCAGATTACTAATTAAACTCTTTTATAACCTTTTAAATGACCAAAATGGCCTTACAAGGCATAGTTTGAGTTTAAATCCATTTCTGGCATAATAGAAGATATCTTACTGATGTCTCAACATATTTAAGGCATATTAACTTAGGAAACCTGTATATGACTCAAATGGTTAGCCGTTACACTTCTTTCGCGTTCGGTTTGGTTTATGTAACTAGTTTGCATAAATTGACCGAAACGGGTCAAACCTTATCATTTTTGTCTCAAAATCCAGAGTGTGTTTAGTTTACCCATATTATACAAGTCTTCAAACTTGTCAGGTCTAAATCATATTCTATTCCGGTCTTCGCTTATTCACGCATTTGAACCGTATCTTCCTTTGAAAACTAACCGGTCTAAGCTTAAGCTTAATTAAAGACCCGTTAGAAATCTAATACGTTATTATAAACCTTTGTTCCAGAATAGGAGACCCAGTAAAAGCTAAACGCACTTGCTAATTGTGATTTATACTTGCAAAGGTAAATACTTTTAACTTATTTTCCCTATACGGGGTTGGGGTATGGTATATAAAATACCGCTTGGTCGGGCATTGAATCTTTAATCGAATAGAGGTTAAACCATTGATATGCTCCGTTTGGAAATGTTTTGTTTGCTTAAAGCCTTTGGGGGGTTAATGACCATGTCCCGGATATCCTTGGCATCATTTTACGAAATGGCCACAACCTAAGCACGGGGTGTAGGCGTACACCCGTCAGTGCCTAAAATAATAATGTGGTGTGTCTATTGATCTTTAACCCAGCACAAACCGGGCTACTGAACGCATAAGAAACATGTAATTCTTTTACAAGATTATATTCAAATAATTATCCCAAGTTATAAAAAGTTTTGTGCCACGTGCATTCAAATCAATTTTATTAAACTTTTCAAAATGAGTCAGTTAATTGTATTTACCAGTGTAAACTGACGTATTTTCCCAAAAAGGTTAAGTGCAGGTACTACTCGAACTAGGCTGGCTTTCTCCTAGCGTCCACAATAAGTCTCGCAAGCTTGGATGTTATAAAACTGTTGAACAATGTTTCCTTTTTATTTTTGATCCGCCTGTGGATCTGGTTCAACTATTTGTGATACTTAATATTACAATTTATTAAAGTTGAAATGAATCTATCTTTTGCTTCCGATGTGCATTTAAATTTGTGTTGTTTGACTATGATGATATCAACTACGTCACGATACTCCCCACCGGGCCCACCGGTAATACGTGGAAATATCGGGGTGTGACAGGTTGGTATCAGATCCAACACTGAGTGAATTAAACACTAGTCTTTTGTGTTTAATCTCAGTTACACAATTGCACATTCCTCGAATTTTCGAGTCTAGACAAAGAACATAGGACAAATCCTGATTTTGTTTTATTTTTGTCTTTTATATTATTCTTTGTTGTTATCTTTTGTTTATGTTGACAGGTCTAAAAATGCCGCCAAGATTCTTTAGAAGGAAGGGAAAGTCACCTGTGACGGGCCACGACCAGGAGGTCGGGCCTTCTCAAAGGCGAACCTCACCTGTCCCTATTAGCACCAGCCTACAGGGAGACTGGAGGGCACACCTACAGCCAACGAGGCGATCTGTCTCGTTAGCTTCATCACCTTCTTACTTACACTCTTTTGGACCCCATTCAGAAAATGAGCCCGAAAACCCACAACCTTCGTTTATCCTTCTCCAGCGGTCCAACTCACGCCATTCCTTTGATAACCCATCTCATATCTTCCGAAGCCGGCTCAACCCGGCAAATTACCTCGAAGAACCAGTGGGTGTTAACCCATTAGGACCCGAATATCACTTTTCCGGAGATCACGCCATGGATATGGATGAGGATACTGACCCTACCGAACCACCGACTGGTACCCCCACACATCCCATAGAAATTTCTGATGGGTCATCTTTTCATGGATCACCTTACCGTGGTCCAGACAGTTACCAAGCAAGATTCAACCAGTTCGAATGGTATTTCACACCATCTTACCATTCAACGCCTCAGCAGCAGCAGCAATCAGATCCTTCCAGGGACTCTCGCTTTGTGGCAGTTACCCTGCCACCACCACCACCTCAGCAGTAGCCTCCAGAGCCACCAAGGCGAAGGAGAACAAATGCACAAATGTCCATGCAAGGAAGAGGAGTGCATATCAGCACCCCCCAACCATCGAGTAGCAGCCACTATCCGCCGCTCAGAGAAGACCAACAGTTTGGGGGACCTTCAACCCCCAACCCGGAAGTGAACTCTGCACATGTTGTGCCACCACCGTTGGGCTTTGACAACCTAATTCCCACGTACACTGGCCCAGCAACGTATAATCCCTTCGAGCAGCCGGCTCACACCAATTTCAACTATGCGGAGATCGACCCATACCTGGCGGCGTGGAACTACAATGTTGTTAACCCCGAAGGGCCCTACGGAGCTCCTTGGGGAGTTGGATACCCAGCTTATGGATACCAGCAGATGACGTCTCTTCGACCTCCATATCAGCCGCAACCGCAACCGCAGGTACCTCGGTTTTCCCCACCAGAACGGGAGGAGATTCTCCAAAGACTGGACCAGGTTGAACATCAAATTCACAGGGATCGCAGGGAACGAAAAGGTTTCTTCAAGGGATTGGCAAGTTTAATAAAAGGAAAGAGCAAGAAGGACCATTGAATCCTTCAAATTATTGGTTGTATTTCCTTGTTTTCAGTTGAGCCCCTGCGTGGGCCTGTCTTTCTGTTTTAACCCCTGCGTGGGTATGTTTTGTTTGTTAAGCCCCTGCGTGGGAAAGTCTTTTGTTTGACCCCTGCGTGGGTATATTTGTTTGTTTAAGCCCCTGCGTGGGCATGTTATTTCATTAGAAGTCCCGTTTAGGGCAAGCATGTACTCGTTTAAAAACTTTGTTGTGGAATGATTGGATTTAAAATTCTCATTTTTATTATATGCATAAACATAAAATATGAAATAAAGGATAACTTTTATTTATAAGATCAATCATTATAATAAAATGATAAAATCTAAAAGGACAAGACCTAGCCCTTGCGTCATTTTAAGACAGGGCCAAGACGGTAGTTCCCCAATTAGATTCACATCCTTATTAACATCTCAATTTAGGATTGTTCTGCGATTGAATATTAAAAAGAATCTTAAAAGGTAAAACCTAGCTTGTATGTCATAATAAGACCTGGCCAATATGGTAAAACTTGTTTAAAAAGATTCAAATCTCTATTAACATCTGCAAACATGTTAACATTCTTGGCTAATGTGATCCGCAAAATCACATATGTCACCCTTTTGATTGAATTAACCGAATCCTTTATTATTATTTTAAACATCCGATTGAGATGAAATGCCTACGACCTATAATCATTGTCATATAAGATAAAAGACAGTCGTAGCCTATAAACTCCCTGTCTAGAAAGGTAATGAACCTTGATTCAAACCTTAATAACTGGATCCTATAAGATCTTAACCTAAAATTTAGAAATGTCCATGTGACTAGGCCTATTGTGCCATTATTATAATTTATTTTAGAACTAAGGGTTACTAGTGAAAAGTCCCAAATGAAATTTCTTAACAAATTAACCAATATGGTTCTTTAATTACCATGGTTAATATATTTTCAAGATGACAAACCTATTAAAATTCCCTAAATGAATCATTGTCATCATTTTATGTAGCAAACCAACTACATGGCCGAGTTTGAGGAGGTCAACAGTCGGCCAAAGGAGAATCATGACGCCACCAGAATCAATGTAACTGGTGCAGAACTCCAAGCATTAATTGACAATGCTGTTACTAAAGCCATAGATAGGCAGTATAGTGAATCGAGTAGTACTCGAAGCAGGACCCAATCAGCACCCCATTCTAAGCCAAAAACACATTCGGAGGCTCATAGTAAGCCACCCTCTAAGCTAGATAAGCCAAAGAAGGATGATGACGATCATCACTCCTCGAACCAGCAAAGTGTCCCGTCAAAGAAGATCGAGCTTAAGAAGGAACCGCGTGGTAAGTCCTGTACGTATAAATACTTCGTCTCATGCAAACCCAGAGACTTTACTGGGGAGAAAGGAGCGGTTGACTGCATGACCTGGTTGGATGAAATGGATACCGTGGTTGATATCAGCGGGTGCGCTGATAAGGATGTAGTAAAGTTTGTATGTCAATCATTCAAAGGTGAGGCCTTAGCCTGGTGGAGATCGTTAATTCAAGCTACTGGGAAGATTCCACTGTACAATATGACATGGGAACAATTTGTTACCCTCATCAAGGAGAACTACTGTCCTCAGCATGAGGTTGAAGAGATTGAGTCAGAGTTTCTATCCTTGGTAATGAAAAATCTGGATTGCCAAGCTTACCTTACGAGCTTTAATACAATGTCAAGGTTGGTTCCTTATATTGTGACCCCGGAACCCAAAAGAATAGCTCGTTTCATTGGGGGTTTAGCCCCAGAAATTAAGGCAAGTGTAAAAGCCTCTCGGCCAGCTACATTCAGGTCTGCCGCTGATATATCCCTGTCCCTCACACTGGACGCGGTCAGGCAGAGATCGCTGAGGAACACAGATGCCGAGAAAAGGAAGCTTGAAGATGACAATTCACGATGGTCAGACAAGAAGCACAGGGGAAACAATGACCACAAGAAAGGGTCTGGATCTAAGAAAGATAGTCATCAGTCGGGTGATAAACCCAAGTGTAAGGTTTGTAAGAAGCACCATTTTGGGAGGTGCAGACTCGAGTCGAAATCCCAGTCACAGCCAAGGGCATGTGGGATTTACAAGTCTTCCGAGCACAAGACCTTGGACTGTAAGAAAATCAAGGATGCTACGTGCTATAGCTGCAATGAAAAAGGGCACATCAAGTCCAACTGCCCAAAACTCGCAAAGAAGACTGAGGATGGGAAAAAGACCAATGCTAGGGTCTTCAGGATGGATGCAAAGGAAGTTGTTCAGGATGACAATCTGATCACAGGTACCTTCCTCATAAATGATGTTTATGCGAGAGTGCTATTTGATTCAGGAGCTGATAAATCATTTGTAGATAATAAGTTTTGTAAGTTACTGAATTTACCTGTTAAAACCTTAAGTGTGAAGTATGAGGTGGAATTAGCTGATGGAACCATAGAAACCGCCTCAACTGTGTTAGATGGATGTGTTATATCCATTAGGAACCACTCTTTTCCTTTGTCCTTACTTCCCTTTAAGCTAGCCGGTTTTGATATAGTGATAGGTATGGATTGGTTATCGCATAACCAAGCCCAGATTATGTGCAACAAGAAGCAAGTTGTAGTCAAGACCCCGTCTGGTGAGCCACTTACCATTCAGGGGGATACCCAGTATGGATTGCCTAAGCAAGTGTCTATGCTCAAGGCATCTCGATGCCTGAAGAAGGGTTGTGTCATCTATATGGCACAGGTTACTATTGATGAGCCGAAACCTAAGATAGAAGATATCCCCGTCATTTCTGAATATCCTGAAGTTTTCCCTGAAGAACTACATGGCTTACCACCAGATAGGCAAGTGGAATTCCGAATTGACATCATCCCAGGAGCAGCACCTATTGCTAGAGCACCTTATAGGTTGGCACCAACAGAGATGAAGGAGTTGAGGACTCAGTTAGATGATCTGCTAGCCAAGGGTTTCATTAGACCTAGTTCGTCTCCTTGGGGAGCACCCATCCTGTTTGTCAAGAAGAAGGATGGATCGATGCGTCTGTGCATCGATTACCGTGAGCTTAATAAGGTCACTATCAAGAATAGGTATCCTTTGCCCATGATCGACAATCTGTTCGATCAATTACAAGGGGCAAGCTATTTCTCTAAGATCGATTTGAGGTCAGGCTATCATCAGTTGAAGGTTAAAGATGAAGATGTACACAAGACTGCATTTAGGACTCGATATGGTCATTACGAGTTCCTAGTGATGCCTTTTGGGCTCACTAATGCTCCTGCCGCATTCATGGATCTCATGAATCGCGTCTGCAAGCCCTATTTGGACAAATTTGTCATCGTCTTCATTGACTACATCCTCATCTACTCGAAGAACCAAGCTGACCATGAGAAACACCTTCGCTGTATTCTTAAATTCTACATCATGAGAAACTCTACGCCAAATTTTCAAAGTGTGAATTTTGGCTTCGAGAAGTCCAATTCCTTGGACATGTGGTTAGTGAGCGTGGTATCCAAGTAGATCCCGCTAAAGTGGAAGCAGTTATGAACTGGCAAGAGCCAAAAACGCCCACTGAGATTCGCAGCTTTCTAGGACTAGCAGGATACTACAGGCGATTTATTGAAAACTTCTCAAGAATTGCAGCACCCCTGACTTTACTCACTCGTAAGAATAGCAAGTTTGATTGGGGGCCTAAGCAGCAAGAATCCTTCGATATTTTGAAGCAGAAATTGAGCAACGCTCCAGTGCTGACGTTACCTGAAGGAATTGATGAGTTTGTAGTATACTGTGATGCATCCCACACCGGGATGGGATGTGTGCTTATGCAAAAAGGCAAAGTTATTGCCTATGTTTCACGACAGTTAAAGGTGCATGAAAAGAACTACACCACCCATGACTTGGAGCTGGGTGCCGTTGTATTTGCACTAAAACTGTGGAGACATTACTTGTATGGAACCAAGTGTGTGATCTATTCAGATCACAAGAGCCTTCAACACTTGTTTAATTAGAAGGATTTAAACATTAGACAACGACGTTGGATGGAAACTTTGAATGATTATGACTGTGAGATAAGATACCATCCAGGCAAGGCAAATGTGGTTGCTGATGCCTTAAGCAGGAAGGAAAGAGTGAAGCCTATAAGAATCAATGCCAAGAGCATTGAGATAAAGAATGGTTTGAACAAAAGGTTATTAGCTGCACAGAAGGAAGCTGTGTTGGAAGCTAACTATCCTGATGAAAAGCTAGGAGTAACTGAGGAGCAGTTATCCTATGACAAGGACGGAATCCTGAGGTTGAATGGACGAATATGGGTTCCAGTATATGGAGGACTTCGAGATGTTATCCTCCAGGAAGCCCACAGTTCTAAATATTTCGTTCATCCTGGAGCTGATATGATGTACCGGGATTTAAAGGCAAACTATTGGTGGATAGGCTTGAAAAAATATGTAGCTGCCTATGTAACTAAATGTTTGACGTGTGCGCAAGTCAAAGCTGAACATCAGAAGCCGTCAGGTTTGCTACAACAGCCTGAACTTCCCACATGGAAGTGAGAAATGGTAACAATGGATTTCATCACCAAGTTGCCAAAGACAAGGAAGGGAAATGATACTCTTTGGGTGATAGTCGATAGACTGACTAAGTCAGCACATTTCCTACCCATAAGGGAGACTTTTAGCTCCGACATGTTAGCCCAATTGTACGTAGATAAGATTGTATCTCTGCATGGCATTCCAGTGTCAATTATCTCTGACAGAGATACGAGATACACATCACATTTTTGGAAAAGTTTCCAACAGTCTTTGGGCACGCGCTTGAATTTTAGTACAGCTTACCACCCACAGACAGATGGGCAGAGTGAGCGTACCATCCAAACTTTGGAAGACATGATTCGTGCATGTGTGATTGATTTAGGTGGTAGTTGGGATAACCACCTGCCATTGATCGAGTTCTCTTATAACAATAGCTATCATACGAGCATTAAGGTTGTGCCTTTTGAGGCATTATATGGTAGAAAATGCAAAACGCCTATTTGTTGGGCGGAAGTAGGAGAAGTTCAATTATCAGGACCTGATTTAGTCTTTGAAACGACGGACAAGATTGTCCAGATTCGTGGCCGCCTGAAAGCTGCCAGGGATAGGCAGAAAAGTTATGCTAATAAAAGGCGAAATCCTCTAAAGTTTGAGGTTGGTGATAAGGTTTTGCTAAAGGTATCACCCTGGAAGGGAGTGATGCGATTTGGTAAGAAAGGTAAGTTAAGCCCAAGGTATATAGGACCATTCGAGATCATCGAATGTGTCGGGTCAGTGGCTTAAAAGTTAAATTTACCTGAAGAGCTCAGTGGTATTCACAACGTATTCCACGTCTGCAATCTGAAGAAATGCCTAGCTGACGAATCGCTAGTCATACCACATACGGATGTGCATATAGATGAGAGCTTGAAATTTGTGGAAAACCATTGTCGATTGAGGATCAACAAGTAAAGAAGCTTCAAAGGAAGCATGTGCCTATTGTAAAGGTCAAATGGGATGCCCGCAGAGGTCCCGAATACACGTGGGAAGTAGAGTCCACAATGAAAGAAAAGTACCCTCAATTGTTTCAGTAAATCCCGAGGTCGAGATTTCTTTTAAGGGGGTGAGGATGTAACACCTCGAAAATTCATGTCCAATATTATATTGACACGTGTCACGGACTTTAAACGTGTAAATAATTAAGTTAGAGGGACTAAAGTTGTTTTGAGGAACTTGTTTGTTTATTGCTATACTTCATTTTTTTTTATAAGGAATGTCACATGAAGACCGAGCTTTTTACTAAAATAAAGGGTTAAAAATAAAAAGGGTTTTGGTGGGTAAATGGTGTTTGTTTTGTGGTTTTAGAAATGAAAAGGTTTAGGCTCAAAGGGGTTAACTAGGAGGATTTTGGGTAGGTGTAAAAAAATGAAAAATAATGGTGTTGAAAAGAAAAAGGGTTAGTCCTAATGCCTCCATCATTTACTTACTTGGGTTTAAGTTGGTAAGGACCGGGAATGTATTGTCATGGCAAGTTCTAGAGTTGTAAGAAACCAAGCGGCTATTCACACAAGAAACGAAAGATGAGCATTTAATCTAAAGATGTGTATTTGTATGCTCAATAAAGGCTCAAAACTCATTTTTTTGTGGGAATGGGTTTATTATGTGATCAAGTATATATACTAAATTTTTAACTAGATTTGTCATGCCGTTTCATAATTTTCTTATGTTGGTTCTTTTTATCACGACGCTATCGGTTGTAAATTTGTAAAAATATAGCCTTTTTTAGAACTTGTTATTCCCAAATTAAACCAATACAAGTAAAAAAAATGAAAAGTTTTTGAAAAAATTTGGGCTGATTAGCGGTTCCAATAGAGTTTTGTGTAAGGCTTGTTATTAGGACTTGCAAAATTCAAGGTTTTAGCACCCCCCCCCCCCCCCACTTAAATTACACATTGTCCTCAATGTGTCCCAAAAATAAGTTTTTAGGTTAATTGAATGTGTAAAAAGGTGTTTAGAAACAAAAATTTATGTTACTGGGCGTCTGGACACGGGCCGTGTTGACCGGGCACGGCCTCGTGTTCAGATTGCCAGTTGTAACACCTCGAAAATTCATGTCCAATATTATATTGACACGTGTCACGGACTTTAAACGTGTAAAGAATTAAGTTAGAGGGACTAAAGTTGACAAACAAGGAATCTATGTGTATAAAAGGATTCAAAATGTCAACAATGGATAAATATGCTTTTCAATAACCCTACACGGTGATTATACCCTTAAACGAATGAATCATGGATCATACGAAGCTTATTGTGGAAGAAAGTGAGAGATTACAAGCTACAGGGGTTAAATGTGTCAACATGTTTAAAGTATACCTTTGAGTGACCTTTTAGCAAACCCGAAGCTTTGTAACGATAAATTATACTCACTAGAATATGTGATAAAAATTTCACCAAGTTTCGTTAATGTATGAGAAAGTTATGACAACATTTGTATACGAGGGGTTAAAAGCATCAACGATGAAAATTATGACTTTTCGGGTAATCACAAAGTTAACCAATGACTTAACCAAGTTTGTATAAGTCTTAAGGTCCTTAAAAGTTAAGTTAGAGGGCTTAAAATGCAATTTTGGAAGTTGAAACCACGTTACAAAGGACCAGGGACAGAAATGTAATAAGCTGAAACTTGTTTGGATGGTTATGGGAGGCCAGGCGGCCCGCGTAAGAATGCCCTATGGGCTTACGCAGCCCGCGTGAATTGCACAGCGACAGAAAACTCCTGGCAGCTGCCAGTTCAGGTCTGTAACTGACTTTAAAGGGTTGTTTTCTTATACCAGGGGCTCTCCAATGGTAATTCATGCAATAGGGACAGTTGTCTTGATCTGGAAACATTGGTAGAGTTGCTTGGCATCATCTTGTGAGATCAAATTCAATATATATAGAGCCCCTTAGTTGCAACTCTTGTGCCATTCATTTGCAAACATTCACAAGTCCACTTCTGGAGCTCCTCTGATCAGCAACCAACTTCTCTAGGATCCATAAGCATACTTAGGACCTTTGTGAGTGTCCTTAATCCTTCTTATTGCAGTTTAGCTTAATTAATTAGCTAAAAGTCAAACCGTCGTAATTAAGGTTTGACTTCGAGTTTAATTAAAATTTGTTCAGTCAAATCCTGAATTAAAAGTACCTATATGTAGGTATTATGTGGGTAATAAACCCTTAAAAGGGTACTCTCTGATTCCCACTCTAACTAGGTCAATTGTCGGGTCAAAGCTAACTTTAAAAAGTCAACATAATGCTTATTTTCAAATTAATGCATAATTAGCAATGTAGGATCCATGTAACCTGTTTTATCATTAATATAACTTGGTAATTAATGTAAGAACATGTCTAAACATGTTCAACCCGACAATTTTCAGTTTAGGCTCGGTTCGGGACCAAAAGTCGCATAGTTTGACTTCTGCTTTGACTTTCAGTTCTGACCCATTTGAGCATAGTTTAGAAATTCCTTAGAGCTTTATTTGGACCAGGATATATGTTAGTATAACCCTCTATGATTATACACCTTGGTTCAATAGTTATCCGATTCGTATGCATGTTCCCGTTAATTGCTTATATGTTGACTATTATGCCCATATGACCTTAAAATATGATTTTTGAAAATATAAAAGAGTAGACACCTTGGTTACTGATTTATAAACTTGTACCCAAAATTTGATATCAGTTTGAGGTCTAGATTAGGAGTTATGCTCATTAGCGTAATTAGAGGGCTTTTTATGAATTAAATGGCATAATTAGCATATAGCCTATCTAAACCCGATTTTTAATACCAAAATTTTTACCCACTGATGTAATATAATATTTTGGGATTTTTGAAGATTTTTAATTAATTTTAGGCTGAGCATAACATAGGGTAGTAGCTTTATTTCGGTTAATACCGGTTTTGCCCTTTTGAGCCATAAAATGAGTTTTACAAATATTTTTGACCCTAAACCTTTTGCTACTGATTTTATATGATAAATAAATTATTTTAAACCTTCTGGAATAATAAAAAATCAGCTTTCTATATAGAACCCGGAAATGGCCCAAATCGCCTTTTTAAGCGTTTTTAACGCATAGTATGTATTAAAACTATTTTAAACACATAAGGTTTGATACCTACTGATATTTTAAGTATATTTTTATACTTTGACAGTAAGCTAAAGTTTTAAACTCAGAATTCCAGTTTTGACCTTTTTAGCCCACGTGAAATTACCAAAATACCCCTAAGGTGCATAGTTTGGTTTTAAATGATGAATTTCACATATATCTACTACCCTACTGTTATAACTTATTAAATTAAGTATATTTAATAAATAAATCAGGCCTGTAACTCAGATTACTAATTAAACTCTTTTATAACCTTTTAAATGACCAAAATGCCCTTACAAGGCATAGTTTGAGTTTAAATCCATTTCGGGCATAATAGAAGATATCCTACTGATTTCTCAACATATTTAAGGCATATTAACTTAGGATACCTGTATATGACTCATATGGTTACCCGTTACGCTTCTTTTGCGTTCGGTTCGGTTTATGTAACTAGTTTGCATAAATTGACCGAAACGGGTCAAACCTTATCATTTTTGTCTCAAAATCCAGAATGTGTTTAGTTTACCCATATTATACAAGTCTTCAAACTTGTCGGGTCTAAATCACATTATATTCCGGTCTTCGCTTATTCACGCGTTTGAACCGTATCTTCCTTTGAAAACTAACCGGTCTAATAGAAATCTAATAGGTTATTATAAACCTTTGTTCCAGAATAGGAGACCCAGTAAAAGCTACATGCACTTGCTAATTGTGATTTATTCTTGTAAAGGTAAATACTTTTAACTTATTTTCCCTATACGGGCTTGGGGTATGGTATATAAAATACCGCTTGGTCGGGCATTGAATCTTTAATCGAATAGAGGTTAAACCATTGATATGCTCCGTTTGGAAATGTTTTGTTTGCTTAAAGCCTTTGGGGGGTTAATGACCATGTCCCGGATATCCTTGGCATCATTTTATGAAATGGCCATGACCTAAGCACGGGGTGTAGGCGTACACCCGTCAGTGCCTAAAATAATAATGTGGTGTGTCTATTGATCTTTAACCCGGCACAAACCGGGCTACTGAACGCATAAGATACATGTAATTCTTTTACAAGATTATATTCAAATAATTATCCCAAGTTATAAAAAGTTTTGTGCCACGTGCATTCAAATCAATTTTATTAAACTTTTCAAAATGAGTCAGTTAATTGTATTTACCAGTGTAAACTGACGTATTTTCCCAAAAAGGTTAAGTGCAGATACTACTCGAACTAGGTTGGCTTTCTCCTAGCGTCCACAATAAGTCTCGCAAGCTTGGATGTTATAAAACTGTTGAACAATGTTTCCTTTTTATTTTTGATCCGCCTGTGGATCTGTTTCAACTATTTGTGATACTTAATATTACAATTTATTAAAGTTGAAATGAATCTATCTTTTGCTTCCACTGTGCATTTAAATTTGTGTTGTTTGACTATGATGATATCAACTACGTCACGATACTCCCCACCGGGCCCACCGGTAATACGTGGAAATATCGGGGTGTGACACCAGTATCATAGTTTACAGAAGGTTGGGCACGGGGGCGTGTTCAGCGAGCACGGCCCCGTGTCTAGTTACCTGAACTGGGCATTTTTTGCAGATCATCGGGCACGGGGCGTGTTGGCTGAGCACGCCCCCATGCTGAACTTGCTGTAATGAAGAAAAATTGTCGGGAGGCTCTGTTTTTGTGCATGGGGTGTGGGTTCAAGCTTCCCTTAGTATCCTCCATCATCACGAGTGTGTTTTATTCCTGAAATTTAAAATTAAACTAGAAAGCATAAAAGTTAATCTAAACTAAAACTAAGGATAGTTCCGCGGAATGCCTCCGTGGTGTGCCACGTTTATAAGGGTCCTTAGCTAGACCCAAAGCCAGTCATATGTTACCCAAGTGGGATGTTTTGCATCCCATGTTGCACTGTCGGAGAGTATCATGCAAACTTGAGTCTATGACTTTCATGTAGTCGACCGGGTCGTCGTCTTCTACTCTTTTCCCAACCCCAAACTTCATTTCCATTTCTCCAACCCTCAATGAAAGTGTCCCACCATTCATGTCTACCATTGTGTGGGCCGTAGCTAGGAATGGTCTTCCTAATATGAGTGGTACTTCGGTATCCTCCTCCATATCTCGTATGACAAAGTCGGCCGGGAAGACAAAGTCTCTGACTTTTACCAATAGATTTTTGGCGACACATTGTGGATATTTAATGGACCTATCGGCGATTTGTATGCTCATTTTAGTAGGGCTTTTTTTCCCTAGTCCGAGTCAGTCAAACATTGATGCGGCATGAGGTTGATACTAGCCCCGAGATCGTCTAGTGCATTGCGTATGGCTTATCCCCTAATCGAACAAGGGATGGTGAAGCTTCCAGGGTCGATCTTCTTTTGTGGGAGCTTGTTGAGTAGTAAGGCGGAGCATTCTTCGCTTAAGTTAACTTGTCACACCCCCAAAATATCACATGCGGAATCCCCCGCGAGGCGTGTGACGTACCAGGATCTAGCCACTAATCACATTGAACTCATAACAGGATTTCAAATAAAAGCTTTCATTTATAAAGATAAGTGTTACAAAACATTATTTATAACTAGTTGTGTTCAGCGGAAGCATAATACAAAGTTTAACCAAAACCCAAGTGTATGTAATCTACTAGTCTCATTTCAAGTTTCCATGTATCTCGACCCATGACCACTCCGGCATCCCAGACAGCAAGTGCCACATCCACACATATCATTAACCTGTGAGCATGCACACAAGTGTATCAGACAACGCTGGTGAGTTCATAGTTTTACGAAAACGTTGGTTACCAAGTAATTAGTTCAGTTCATTGATAATAACTCGAGTACCGTATAAGATGGCTTCCATATTATTTTGCCCGTCCTAAATGCCCCCTATCTAAGCATTGGTCATGATTTAAGGTCATGAGTTCACGCCCATCCTCTCAGGTACGGTGTGAGGTTGCCAAGCCTAATTGCGCTATCAACTAATACCCCGTTACCTCTCAGGTAACTATTCGGTATAAGATGGGACTTAAAATGATAGGAAATGAGTGTATTATCTAACATTCCAGTTTTACCCACTAGACGTATTCCTCTCAGGAATACCCATTTGATTTACCCAAAAACCTATCCCTCTCAGGGATACCCAATGACTGTCCCACCCACCGGGATGCATGCTCAAGAGGAATGAACTCACCTTTGGTTTGCTCGGTAAGATTAGTTACTTGTCTAACAGTTGATCAGCCAAACCCTACCGTGGTTACAAAACACAGTCGGTTTCGTATATTCATAATTCACGTATTCCTCGTACACATTACTCAAGTAACAAACAAGCCTAGCACATATCATTACGTAACTCAGAGCAAGTATCCGGGTCATAGTTACATTCACGACAGAAGTTTATATTGCACCATAGCACATGTTAAGTGGTTCGGTTCGGTTCACATTCAAGTAAACATGTTAGTTGTGGCAAGAAGTCATGCAACGCGATTAGCCGATTATCATCGTGTAATCATCTAACAGATATTTGGGCCTCACACGAGTTTACATTACAACTTCATGTTTCAAATAAACAATTAATCGTCCAATGCATAATCCCTATAAGTGTGCGGCCCATTAGTTCAGGCCCAATAAAGCATACGGCCGAACTCGGGTGTACGACCCAATATATAAACAGTCTCATGCGGCTCCTGTTCCCTTGTTCCTTATTATCAAATCAAACAGTTACAAAAACCAACTCTTCATTCCTTAATTATTGCTTAACAGTTTAACATCATAATTATTTAGTCCACTCAATACCCTTATTATTTCGAAGCACCCATGTTATTATACAAACTGAATGTCACAAATAGAATATTACAAGCACAAGTGTCCAATAACAAAACATCATCATCATTCAAAGTCAGGCCATAATAAGTGTCACCCTAATTACAATGAACACCTGTCATCATTCACCTATTCATCATCGTGCACCATCATAACTCCTTTAATGGCAATCACATGCGATCATTAGTCAAACAAGAAAGTAATTTTCCTGAATTATTTATCATAATTGTTGACAATTCAATACCCAACTCAAACCAAATAGCATGTTAACCTACTGATTAATAATTCTAGCTCATCGATTAAAAATGGTTATATCAACTCAACATTCTTTCTCATCCGAATCTTCAATACAGATTTTTGTGTAACCCTAGTTCATCGGTTCACATCACATAACTACCAACATACATGATTAATACAAAGCATTAGCATGATAAACATATATATATCGTAACGTATTCACCATGCTAATAATCACAACTGGTCCATAATTGCATATCATATGGTCACCAACAGGTTCTAGTGTACATGCAACCAAAGATCATAGAATCCACTTCCATGATCACTTTTGAGATCATGCTAACAGTTTGTTCTCTTACACATATTTATATCAACTCCACACAACATCAAATCACAAAGCCAAGCCATGTACAAAGTGGAAATTAATTCAGTGATGATTATACTAACCAAGTGTCCGTGTGAGAGAGAGAGAGCCGAGTCGAGATGAGGAGAGCTTCAGGTGCTTCCGGTGACGTCTTCGTGTCTCCGGCGAGTCGTGTTGCAGCCGTGAATAGGGGCGCGACCAGAGGTTTTGTGGGGATTATAATTGATGGATGCAATTGATGATGGAACGATGGGGAGAGGGTAACTGTCGTCACTTGCATGAGGGCTAGGGTTTACCAAGATTCTCTAAAGAGAATGTGCACCCATTCTTATAATTTGCGCCCCACACAAGAATCAGTGGATTGGGCCGATAGTTAAAAGGAGTTGGCTCATAATGGGCTAACCGGCCCATGAATACACGACGTACCCTCACTCGCTTGTGCGGCTGGTTGTGTAGTGTGCGGCCCGGAATGATGTGCAGCCAAATTTATAAACCAATACTTAGCGTTTAACAACTTACAATTATCTAGGCATTAATAATCACGTATAATTAGATTGTGTATGATCAAATCACGGGCTAAGTGTTACGAGTTTAAATGATGCTAATCTTGAGAGTTCGGGTTGTCACATCATCCCCAACATGAAAGAAATTTCGTCCCGAAATTTGATAAGTGGTCAGAGAGGGAAATGAAGTGATGAGTAGACCAGGATGGCTGTGGGTTTTCCCCGGGTTCCACATCATCCCCAACTTGAAAAGGAATTTCATCCCGAAATTCTCCAGTGACATCAAGAGTTGATTCAACTGTTTGAACAATTGAGGATACTTGTGCTTCATCTGATCTTTGCGTTCCCACGTGAACTCCGGTCCTCGTCTTGAGTTCCAACGAACTCTCGCGATTGAAATTCTACTATGTTTTCAATGGATTCCTCGGCATCTGTAACTCGTCGTTAACCTTAGGCTCTAGCAAGGGTATCACAAGTGTTTCATCGGACAAACACTGCCTTAGATTCGAGACATAAATGACATCGTGCACATTACCCCATTCATCAGGTAACTCAAGTTTGTAGGCCATGTTATCAACTATTTCCAGGGTTTTGAATGGCCCAACGTAACGTAAATTAAGCTTGCCACGCTTCCCAAAGTGCACCACACCCTCCCAGGGTGTGACTTTCAACATGATACGATCGTCTACAACGAATTCCTAGCGTTTCCTAAGCTTATCAGCTTTCTTGGGGGTCACGCGTTGCCGCCACACGATTCCCGATCCAAACAATCTTCTCAAAGATTTTAGTACAAGTCCTGGACATGTGATTAGGTTGTCACCCACCTTAGTCCAATAAGGAGATCGGCATTATCGTCCATGCAATGTCCCAAACAGCGTTGTCTGAATACTAGAATGGTAACTGCTGTAGTAGAACTCATCCAAAGGTAAGTGTCCTTCAAATCTTTACTAAAGTCAATAACACACATTCTCGCAGCATGTCTTCAAGTGTCAGGATGGTTCGTTTACTCAGACCGTTTGTCCTACGGTGATAAGTAATGCTTATGTCTAGACGTGAGCCAAGGGTGTTGTGTATTGCCTGCCATGAATCAGGTATAGATCAATATCGGAGAAAACAGGAGTTGGCACCCCGTGCCTTGAGACCGCCCTTCATAGGTAATTACTCACAGGATACAAAGGCTTTGTCAATTTTCCTTGTTTGCAAGAAAGTGTACCGGTTACATGAGACAATTAACGATCGCCCAGGTGATATTGTTTCCGTATAGGGTTTCAAGTAGGACAGTGAAAAAATCCATGGTAGTCTGTTCCCATGTCCATATGGGTGTTTCCGGTTGCTGGCACAAAGCAGAAGGTTTCTGTTGTTCCACCTTGACTTTTGCACAAGTCAAACGTCGTTCACATACATTGCTACATGAGCCTTCAAGCCCGATTGTCAGTACCAGATTTATAGATCCTAATATCTCCTATCAAAATCCAGGCGACTAAAATATCAAGTCCGGTGTGCTTTGCTCAACACAAGTCCCATTGGTTTGCTGTATAGTGAGACTCCTATTCGCTCCATGGGGTAGTGGGTATCGCCCGATTTGCCAAAAGTTGCTCCTCCATGCCCCGCATGGACTCAAATTGAAATTTATCTTCCTTCATTGCTTCAGTTCGAACAGGGCGAATCTGATCAGATAGGTTAGAGTCGATGGTGTGCTACGAGGCTCGTGCACGTCTAGGTTTCACAGTCAAAATCATTCAAGGTTCTACCCAGCGATGCCATCACATGGTTAACTCCCTCGAATCAAAGGTACACGGGAGGCCCTTGTGATCGGTCTAAGTAGTACATTTGGTACCGTCCAAGTAATGCCTCCAACTTAAATCCAAAGACCATAGCTTCCGCATCAGGTTGTGATTCGTGTAGTTCTCCCTGTAAATCCACCACGTAAGCCATCACCTTCCCTTGTCGCATCAGCGTGTAATTGGGATTCTGATTTAAATCATCATGTATACCACTAGATCACCCGTACCCTCGGGTAAAGACGATGCTCAGTGCATTGTAGCGTTGGATTTCGAAAGCTATAAAGGCATTCTCCTGTTTTGTCTCCCATGAATACACAGCACCCCGCTGTGCTAAAGAAGTTAAGGCTGCGTAATCTTCAAAAATCCTGCGATGAATCTGCGATAGTATCTAGCGAAACCAAGGAATTGTTGTATCCCCGAAGGAATTTTTGGTGTCGATCAGCTTCTAACAAGATGGATCTTAGCGAGATCCACGTGCATTCCCACTTCGTTAATTACATGACCAAAAATGTACCTCTCGAATCCAAAAGTTACATTTAACAAGACTTCGTGCGGAGTGGCTCCTCCCTCAAGAGCTCTAAAATAAGATACAAATGCCGCCCATGATGCTCCTTCCTCCTGGAAATGATTCAAACCGTCATCAACGAACACGGCCGATTCATTTGATCCATAAAGCTGCTGGTGTGTTGATTAACCCAAAGGTCATGGAATATAAAGTCGCAATGGCCGCATTGCATTTGATATGTCTTTTTAGGGATATTCTCCCCTTGGATTTCCATCTGATGATAGTTTATTCGTTAGTCAATTCTCGAATGGGAGCTTGACCCTCGCAACTGGTCGACAGGTTGTCAATACATAGTCGAGGCAGATGGTTCTTGACTATCACCTTGTTGAGTTCTCGATACTCAGTACGCATACGAAAAGTCTTACCTTCACGGATATAACTGGGGCTCCCCAGAGCGAAAAAAAATTAGGTCTGACAAAACTCCTGTCCAAAAGTTCATGTGGTTGATTAGATAGCTCTTGCAACCCTCCTGGTGCAAAACGGTAAGGAGTACGAGAAATCAGGGCTGCCCCTGGCGTGAGATCAAACTGAGATTCTGCCTAACAGTTGTGGAAGTAAACCTGAAAGTTCCTCGGGTAGCACACCGAGAGGAATCACTAACAATTGGTGGATCCTCGATCCTCTTTTCCTCAGCCTTAACGTCAGTAACGGTTGCTAACATAGAGTGGTAATCCCTCCGTAGACACTTCTAGGCCTTCACTGCTGAAATGATGCTAACCTTTACACCACTCTGACACTTTAGGTCAGACGACGATTCTCCACTAGGGAGGGTGATACGCAGAATTTTCTCCTCACCTGGTATATCTGTGCAATATCTGGATAACCAATCCACACTAACTATTGCATCGAAACCATCAAGGATGGTAGAAGGAAGGTCGATGTCGAACACTTGTCCCATAAGGACGAGTTTGCATCCCAACGAGCATAAGAGATTTCAATTTACTTGCCATCAGCCGATTCCACAACAGGTTTGGTTTCAAGAAGCATCAAGGTTAAACAGAACAGAGACAAAACGATTAGTTACTAAAAACGCGTAGGCCACCATGTTGCTATATTCCTGGCGTCGCCCACGCCAATCCTAAATGCCCTTCCACGAGCATCATTTCTAGTGTTGTTGTTTTCGTTGCAAGGATTTCCAGTACTGTCGTCGTTCCCTTGGCTGTTGTTGTCTTGATCTAACAACGGCCAATCCATGTCGTAGGCACCTTCATTTCCATACTGCAGGCTATGATTACAAGTACCTTGATGTCGCTATGACTGTTGCCTCTAATGTCCTTGCTTGTAACAGAGTCCTGCCTCCTTTCACCATCAGGGTCCATCTTTTCACATTCTGTGTCATGTCCTAAGGCACTACTCACTGTGCGGGCAGTTACACATCCCACTCTATAGTCAATTGTCATCGTTTATGCCCCGATTGATTCGTAAGAGTTGACTCCCAGACGTTGCTTACTAGGGTTAGGCACTCGATTGAAGTCAACCTACTGATGTTCGTTATCAGAAAGTAGGGTTGTCCTATCACTAGGGTTGGTAATGCATCACGTTCATCTTCTTGTCCATCGGTCTTGCGAGTTGATTGAATAGCGCACGGTAAATCGTTAGAGAATCACAGAGGTGTCCGTACCTCTGAGTTTGAGGCGTCAATTTGTTGCGTCAAAGTGATGAGGAAAGTGAGAAAGTATAGACCAAACATTTAATGTTTCGACATCTGCCTCAAATACGTTCACACTAACACTAAACATTTCTACACGGCTCGCTAGACGTTCAGAGGAGAGTGAAAAGATCACGTTCGAGTAGGAGACAATCACTGCTGTGACTCCTATAGATTTGTTATGTTTCTCACTGATCGAATAACGGAACCGAACCCCTTTTTCACTTGTTAAGCCTCACTGGGACTCACATGCACCCCACATTATTATTATGTGTGCACCCACAATAATATTGTGATTTGCATGCTCATCTCAGTTCCTCCTAACTCATGTCAAATGGTTCCTCGAACTCAGATGTCAGACAGAGATTGTCAAAATGATAAAATATCACAGAAATCCAAAGACTATGACATGCCAACAACGCACCATAATGTAAGCAAACAAATTATGTAATCATGCTATAGTGACGAGTGTGTGTTCGTACGCTACATCATAAGCAAATGTGTACTAGTCATATAAGGTATGCAGCATGTGAAAAAGACGAACCTTGCAATCTGGAGCTGAGTGTTATGGTCGTATTCACGTATTCAGAACTGTTTGGTTATAGTCTGGTTTTATAAACACATTTTTAAAACCAAGTTCACTATAACCAGTGGCTCTGATACCAATCTTTCACACCACCCAAAATATCACATGCGGAATCCCCCGCGAGACATGTGACGTACCAGGATCTAGCCACTAATCACATTGAACTCATAACAGGATTTCAAATAAAAGCTTTCATTCATTAAGATAAGTGTTACAAAACATTATTTATAACTCGTTGTGTTCAGCGGAAGCATAATACAAAGTTTAACCAAAACCCAAGTGTATGTAATCTACTAGTCTCGTTTCAAGTTTCATGTATCTCGACCCATGACCACTCCAGCATCCCAGACAGCAAGTCCCACATCCACACATATCATTAACCTGCGAGCATGCACACACGTGTATCAGACAACGCTGGTGAGTTCATAGTTTTACGAAAACGTTGGTTACCAAGTAATTAGTTCAGTTCATTGATAATAACTCGAGTACCGTACAAGATGGCTTCCATATTATTTTGCCCGTCCCCAATGCCCCCTATCTAAGCATTGGTCATGACTTAAGGTCATTAGTTCACGCCCGTCCTCTCAGGTACGGTGTGAGGTTACCAAGCCTAATAGCTTTATCAACTAATACCCTGTTACCTCTCAGGTAACTATTCGGTATAAGATGGGACTTAAAATGATAGGAAATGAGTGTATTATCTAACATTCCAGTTTTACCCACAAGATGTTTTCCTCTCAGGAATACCAATTTGATTTACCCAAAAACCTATCCCTCTTAGGGATACCCAGTGACTGTCCCACCCACCGGGACGCATGCTCAAGAGGAATGAACTCACCTTTGGTTTGCTCGGTAAGATTAGTTACTTGTTTAACAGTTGATCAGCGAAACCCTACCATGGTTACCAAAGACAGTCAGTTTCGTATATTCATAATTCACGTATTCCTCGAACACATTACTCAAGTAACAAACAAGCCTAGCATAAATCATTACGTAAGTCATAGCAAGTATCCGGGTCATAGTTACATTCACGACACAAGTTTATATTGCACTATAGCGCATGTCAAGTGGTTCGGTTCACATTCAAGTAAACATGTTAGTTGTGGCAAGAAGTCATGCAACGCAATTAGCCGATTATCATCGTGTAATCATCTAGCAGGTATTTGGGCCTCACATGAGTTTACATTACAACTTCATGTTTCAAATAAACAATTAACCGTCCAATGCATAATCCCTATAAGTGTGCGGCCCATTAGTTCAGGCCCAATGAAGCATACGGCCGAATTCAGGTGTACGGCCCAATATATAAACAGTCTCATGCGGCTCTTGTCCCCTTGTTCCTTATTATCAAATCAAACAGTTACAAAAACCAACTCTTTATTCCTTAATTATTGCTTAACAGTTTAACATCATAATTATTTAGTCCACTTAATACCCTTATTATTTCGAAGCACCCTTGTTATTATACAAACTGAATGTCATAAATAGAATATTACAAGCACAAGTGTCCAATAACAAAACATCATCATCATTAAAAGTCAGGCCATAACAAGTGTCACCCTAATTACAATGAACACCTGTCATCATTCACCTATTCATAATCGTGCACCATCATAACTCCTTTAATGGCAATCACATGCGATCATTAGTCAAACAAGAAAGCAATTTTCCTGAATTATTTATCATAATTGTTGACAATTCAATACCCAACTCAAACCAAATAGTATGTTAATCTACTGATTAATAATTCTAGCTCATCGATTAACAATGGTTATATCAACTCAACATTCTTTCTCATCGGAATCTTAAATACATATTCTTGTGTAACCCTAGTTCATTAGTTTCACATCACATAACTACCAACATACTTGATTAATACAAAGCATTAGCATGATAAACATATATATATATCTTAACGTATTCACCACGCTAATAATCACAACTGGTCCTTAATTGCATATCGTATGGTCACCAACAGGTTCTAGTGTACATGCAACCAGAGATCATGGAATCCACTTCCAAGATCACTTTTGAGATCATGCTAACAGTTTGTTCTCTTACACATATTTATATCAACTCCACACAACATCAAATCACAAAGTCAAGCCATGTACAAAGTGGAAATTAATTCAGTGATGATTTACTAACCAAGTGTCCGTGAGAGAGAGAGAGAGAGAAAGCCGAGTCGAGATGAGGAGAGCTTCAGGTGCTTTCGGTGACGTCTTCGTGTCTCCGGCGAGTTGTGTTGCAGCCGTGAATAGGGGCGCGACCAGGGGTTTTGAGGGTATTATAATTGATGGATGCAATTAATGATGGAACGATGGGGAGAGGGTAACTGTCGTCACTTGCATGAGGGCTAGGGTTTACCAGGATTCTCTAAAGAGAATGTACACCCATTCTTATAATTTGCGCCCCACACAAGAATCAGTGGATTGGGCCGATAGTTAAGAGGAGTTGGCGCATAATGGGCTAACCGGCCCATGAATACACGATGTACCCTCACTCGCGTGTGCGGCTGGTTGTGTAGTGTGCGGCCCGGAATGATGTGCAGCCAAATTTATAAACCAATACTTAGCGTTTAACAACTTACATTTATCCACGCATTAATAATCATGTATAATTAGATTGTGTATGATCAAATCACGGGCTAAGGGTTACGAGTTTAAACGATGCTAATCTTGAGAGTTCGGGTTGTCACATCATCCCCAACTTGAAAGAAATTTCGTCCCGAAATTTGATAAGTGGTCAGAGAGGGAAATGAAGTGATGAGTAGACCAGGATGACTGTGGGTTTTCCCCGGGTACCACATAACTAATTGCAATGATTCAATTTTCCTTTTGTGAGTGAGGAAGTCCCTCATAAATTTTGAATATTTAGGCATTTGGGTTAGGACTTCGACAAATGGAATGTTAACATGCAATTGTTTTAGTAAATTTATGAATTTCGTGAATTGCTCATCGGTCTTTTAGCGAAGTAACCGACCGGGGTATGGTACCGGGGGATTCTTAGTAGGCTCTTGATATGATGGAGGAGTCGTCTCTTGTTGGGGCGTCGAAGAAGTTGCAGTTCGGTTAGACAGGCTCTTTTCAATTGGAGATAGCGGAGCCTCCTCGGGAGCTACGGTACGGTTTCTCAACGTGATGAGATGTACTTGCGCCTTTGGGTTGGTTTCGGTATTACTGGGTAATGCGCCTTGCGGTCTCTCGGTGAAATTTTGAGCTAGTTGGTTTAGTTGTTTTTCAACATTTTGAATACTAGCTGTTGATTCCTAAAGTTCGATTCCATTTGTTGAAATTGATCCGAGTTTTTCTTTTCGGTGTCGGAGATGAGGCGAGAGATGGTATCTTCAAGCCTCTCTCGTCCCCCTTGTTGTTGAGAGAAATTTTGTGACTCGTTTATTGGTTGTTGAAAGTTTGTTCGTTGGTTTTGATTTTGTTGGTTACTACTATTGCCGGGTTCTCTCCAACCAAGGTTAGGGTGGTTACGCCATCCTTGGTTGTAGGTACCTGTTGTCGGACCTGACGACCTAGGTCTATTATCAATGTAGTTTACCATTTCTGTTTGATTATCCATTTCTTTCATACAACTCCAATTTTCATGTGGTTCACCACACCCTTCACAAGCCATAACCGAGACCGTTTTTGCCATTTCTAACTTTTTTATTTTTGAAGAAAGGGCCTTGATTTGGGCTTGCAAAGAAGTGCTTTCGTCAACCTTATGGGCGCCCAGGGCAATAGATTTTGTGCCTCGGGGAGTGTGCCACTAAAAATTGGTTTGAGCAATTTCCTCAATTTGATTATAAATTTCATTTGGGCGATGATTACCTAAAAGTCCCCCGGAGCTAGAGTCAAGTGTTTGTCTTGTGTGTGGCAATAACCCATTATAGAAAGTGAATACTTGTTGCCATACCGCAAGACCATGATGAGGACACTTTCTTAGTAGCTCCTTGAACCTTTCCCAAGTTTCATATAAGGATTCCCCGTCCTCTTGTGAGTATGTATTAATTTCAGTCATTAATTTAGCCGTTTTAGCAAGTGGGAAATACTTATACAAAAACATTTGGGCTAGTTCATCCCAGGTGTTTACCGAACCAACTGGGAGGGTATTAAGCCAAGCCTTAGCTCGGTCTTTTTGTGAAAATGGAAACATTCGGAGGCGGATGGCGTCATTTGATGCTCCGTTGATCCGAAAAGTATCACATATTTCCAAAACGTTGGTAATATGTAAATGGGGATCTTCGTCCGCAAGCCCGTGGAAAGTTGCGGAGTTTTGGAGCATTTGGATCAAATGCGGCCGAAGTTCGAAGTTGTTGGCATCGACATTCGGCGCATTGATAGCGGCGCCAAGATTATCTATAGTGGGTCGCAGGTAATCCATGAGGATACGTAGATCCGCCATTGGAAGTGGGTCCCCCGAAACTTTCTCTTGGTTTTTAGCTTTAAGTCTTTTTCTTAGAAAGCTTTCGGGTTCGTCTAGAGGGTCTTTTATGTCTTTACTGGAGCTGGAGCTCATACACTGCGTAGAAAGTTCAAGTGCAGCGCCTACGTTCCAAGTCCTGCGATAAAAACAAAAAAGAATGTCGATCAGCAGTTTCACCACGGCCCCGTGCTCAGATGAACACGGCCCGTGTTCGGAAGTACAGTGATTGTTTTCCGGATCCCTGTTACTGAAGAGTTCAATATGGCCCCGTGCTGCACCGACACGGCCCGTGCTCAACTCTCTGTAACTTGGAAAATAAAAACTGCCAGTAACGAGGCTGGGCACGGCCCGTGTCCGACCAGGCACGGCCCCGTGCTGAGCTCTGCAGAAACTGAAAATTTAAGAAAAATCCTAAAAAAACAGAAAAATAAGAAAAACGATTAGGCCGCTAATTCCTAACTTTCTTAAAATCCTTGTGTCCCCAGCAACGGCGCCAAAAACTTGATGCGTGTGTAGTGTTATATGTTTTTGTGTATATTTTAAGCTCTTTTAACACTTTAGTCAAGTTTTAAATTTATAAAACACGATATTTTACTAACACTAAACACACATATGGGCAAGTGCACCCATCGTGAGCGTAGTATAGCGTTGGTAAGATACCGAGGTCGTCCAAGGACACACGAGCTTTTAATACCGGTTTATCCTCAACGTCTAATCAAATCAAAAATTTAGAAAAAGGTTTTAAACATGAAAAATAAAAACTAAAAATGCTGAAAATAAAAATAAAATAAAAACAGATAGACAAGATGAATCACTTGGATCTGACTCGCCTTTAGTGTAACCTTTGATGATTTCCGCACTTCTGCACTTTTTAAGAGATTATCTTAATTATAGTAGTAGGCCCCTCTTTTGAAGGTGACGTTACCCTCAACCCAGTAGTTTGAGTCAATAAGGATACAATCCTAAAGGGTTGGAATATTGGAAGATAATTAATTAAGTTATTAATGCGTAATGTGGTAGGCCCCTCTTTTGAAGGTGACGTTACCCTCGGCTAAGTGGTTTGATTCAGCAGGGATACAATCCCAAGTAGTCAGGTTAATGTATTAATAGTAGTTTACATATGAGGGGATCAAGCCATTCGCACCCCCGCCATCCAATACCAGTGGGTATTGAAGGAGGTCCTAGTAAGCTTGACCCAGGTCCTTCCAAGATCTATACACTGAACAAGGCAAGAACCTTACCAAACCATTCCCTTAACCCCCGACCAGGTAGCCAACATATCTCTATATAGACCGTAGAGATATGAATGGTGTAAATCTTTTATTTTATATAGACAGTAAAATAACGCCAAGACACCACGGACAAATGATAAGGAAGTTTTACCTTCAACATAAGAAACTAGTTATTAAAGTCATTAATACAAAACCAATTAAAATGTGCGAAAAGATTAAAAAATAAAAGTATTACACTAAATGCTTGTCTTCACCAAGTGATGTAAGAGACTTAGGAAAACATGGCCTTTGATTGTCAAGAACTCTTACTATCAATCTTGGATACCGAGACAACTACACACACTCTATGATGGATGATGGATGATAGATGATGGATGATGGATGATGGTGGTGGATGTGGGTTGTGATGGTGGTGGAGTGTGGGTGAAGTGTGAGAGAGGTGGTTTGCCAAGGGATGCCTTTGAAGTGAACTAAGCACCCCTATTTATAGGCTGCACAGAAGCCCAGACATGGCCCCGTGTCCGCTGGGCACGGCCCCGTGTCCATCAACTTTCTCTTTCTTCATTAATTGCATTTTGTCTACATTAGCTCCACACGCCCCCGTGTCCGCTGGGCACGGCCCCGTGTCCAGAAGCGTATCTATACTATCAAGATTTGCTTAGATTCTACGAATCTTAGCGTTGACCACGGCCATGTTGGCTGGTCATGCCCCCGTGTCGGGAAATAGAAGCTTCTATAACTTTGTCTTTTCTGCAGACACCTGAGCACGCCCCCGTGTCCGCTGGGCACGGGGCGTGTTCAGCCTTCTGTTTGCTTGTTTTTGCTTGGGAAGATGCTGTCGAGGGGTCGGGCATGCCACGTTTATTCCTTTTCTTGTAATTATGTTAGATTTTGCTACATATTTTCTCCTTTTGTTCATTTACGCTCATTTAACCCTGAAAATACAAAAGGAAGACAAAAGCACACTTTTTCCAACATTAGTACTAAAAAACGGTTAGTTTTATGCCTCATTTTATGTAATTTATATGTTGCATTTTACACACATTAGTAATAAACAAAGACCCGGAGACAAAACCGAGGACGCTAAACAGGGGTCATGAAGTCAGTGGGAGTTGCTCGAGACGACTTGATGCACTCAAGTCCATCCTTGTGGTTGTTTGTGTGTTATGACCCCGTGACCCGTTTGATCTTGCTATTAGGCTCTAGAAAGATAAAAGTACTTCGATCAGATCGAGGTGGTGAATACCTCAGCTTAGAATTTCTCGATCATCTAAAGGAACGTGGAATAGTTTCATAACCCACTCCACCAGGAACACCCCAACTTAATGGCATGTGTGAAAGGAGATATCGAACCCTACTAAATATGATTTGGTCGATGATGTGTAGAACAAATTTGCCTCACTCCTTTTGGGATTTTGCTCTTATGACTGCTACTCGACTCGTAAATCTAGCGCCAACCAAAAGGGAAACGAAATCGTCATATGAGATATGGCATGGGCGTAAACACGATTTGGAATACCTTAGAGTATGGGGATATGATGCATACATCACAAGTGATTCTGATGATAAGCTTGATCCTCGAGGCGAATAGGTTGTTTTCGTTGGATACTATAAAAGAAGCGGATATTATTTCTACCATCCTGAAATGTGATTTCCATCAAACGTAAGGGGCACTTTCTTGAGGAAGAGCTTCTTAATCGAGGAACTGGAACTAATGTGGTTGATCTTGAAGAAATTCGAGAACCACAAATAACCACTAATGTAGTCGGACCGTCTAATCAACAAATAGTTGTTGCCAATGAATCAGACATAAACACAAGCGTTCGCAGAAGTAGTAGAATTCACAAAGAATCTGATAGATATCTAGGGTATCTGTAAGGTCCCGAATTCTTATTAGTAGCCGAGTCTAATGACAAACCTGCTAACTACAAATATGCAATCTTAGATCCGGAATCCGAGAAACGGTAAGAAGCCATGAACGTCGAGATGCAATCTATGCATGACAATCAAGTATGGGACTTACTTAAGCTACCCCGAATCTCGGGTAGTGGGAAGCAAATGGATTTTCAAGAGAAAAACCGATATGAATGGAAATGTGCACACCTATAAAGCACGGCTAGTTGCGAAGGGTTTCACTCAAACTCAAAGTATTGACTATGATGAGACCTTCTCGCCCGTTGCTATGATTAAATCAATTAGGATATTGCTTGCCATAGTTGCGTAATATGATTACGAAATATGGCAAATGGATGTCAAAACTGCCTTTCTTAATGGACATCTCTATGAAGATGTCTATATGGTTCGGCCTGAAGGTTTTGTCGATCCTAAATATCCAACTGAGGTGTGCAAACTAAATAAGTCCATTTATGGGCACAAGCAAGCATCTCGAAGCTGGAATCTTCATTTTGACTAGAAGATCAAAGAGTTTGATTTTGTCAAGAATGAAGATGAGGCTTGTGTTTACAGAAAGGCTAGTGGGAGCACCATATCATTCCTCATCCTGTATGTGGATGATATACCAATCATTGTAAATAACATCCTTATGCTTAACGAAGTTACACACTATTTGGGATCTTGCTTCGCAACGAAAGATCTTGGAGAAGTTGCTTACATTCCAGGAATGAAAATCTATATGGATAGATCTGTCACACCCTGACTTTTGCGGAAGCGTATGATGTGTGACTTGCTCAATATCATTGCATTCAATTATAATAAACAACTATATGATTTTAAACAAGATGTTCATCCATTCATAAGATTGAAATGTTATAAACACGAGCCATTTAAGTTTCAACCAAAACCCTCAAGTTATGATACAAACAAAAGTGGATGACATCTAAACTTGAAATTTACATCTTGAAAACAACACCAGCGCCCAAGATCCAACTTGTTTCCTGAAATACATGTAAGTTTTGGAAAACCGTCAACATAATGTTGGTGTGAGTTCATGTAGTTTTGTATAGAATGTTTTATACTTGAATGAAAACATGGTATGTAACTTGTAAAACGTATCTGTAATTAAGTATTATGAATGTAAGGAATACGAGATCGCTAGTGGGTTGCAAGGCCACTAACATGTGTAACGACATAGGAAGCATCCAAACCATAGGCATTTTTAGTTGTTGATTCACGACTATCGATTCACGACTAGAGACACAAAAGCACTACTTGGTAAAAGAGTGGCCAAGAGTGTGGTTGCCAGAAACCCATTAGATCTAACCTTTTGTTCCGCGGTCTTTGTATGTAACTGATTAATGGTGCTTATGGCACCCTATTCGTGACATGATCTATAGTATCATTCCTTAGTTTTTGTAATAAACATACCATAGCACATGTATTTTCCCCAAGTTTAGAAAACAAGTAAAAGTTTAAAAGTGGGGACATGAACACACAACTTTGCGTATCCTGCGCCGTAAACTTCACCGGTTGGTTTTGTAGCGTCGTGACCTATACGTATTCTATGTATGTTAGTCACTAGACTTGTATCACACAAGTACAAGTCACCATCTTTTGTTTATGTATATGTTCTTTGTATGTTCATTCTTTGTGAGGGTCGTGCCCATGTTTGTCGGGTCTTGCCCGTTGAGTATGTATTGCTTATTCGTAAATATATATTTCACTTCAGAAATATATATTCATTTTCGTAGACTTTTCCAGGTAATAAGTTGTTAAAAATAATTTATATTTTTAACTTTTCATGTATGTTACTTATATTATTCTCCCAAAAATAAATATAAGTATTTTGTGAAATAATATTCTCCATATTATTTTTGTACAAGTAATCTTAGGAAAGTATACTTGTATTTTATGTAAATACTTGTGTTTTTTGTATTTTTCACCAAAAATCAATACTTTGATTTTTATTACTTTCCATAATTATATTTCTTAAAACAATATATTTTTAAGACTTGTAAGAAATATATATATTTTGTCATGCTATAAAATATATATAATCATTCTAGTTATTCACTCGATTTTTGTATACTTGTATACTTATGTATTCTCATATATTTGTATGTGTATTTTCAAGTTCC
Source organism: Helianthus tuberosus (assembly GCA_030545235.1). NCBI lineage: Eukaryota > Viridiplantae > Streptophyta > Magnoliopsida > Asterales > Asteraceae > Helianthus > Helianthus tuberosus. The sequence goes on from CM060363.1 coordinate 137,129,262, forward strand.
TAATACACTACTACATATGATACACATAATATACGCTTAGCACAAAATTTGGTGATCACAAAATATATATATATATATATATATATATCTTCCTCAAAAATATACATACTTAATATTAAACTTTATCTTGAAGAAATAATCATTTCTTAACTTGTAGTTTCTTACAAAAATTAGGGAAACCTTGGTAAATATTTTTAGGTAGGGCTGTAAACGAACCGAACGTTCAACGAACAGTTCGTGAACCGTTCGGCGGGAAGTTCGTTTATGTTCGTTCGTTTAATAAACGAACGAACATGAACAAGAAATTTCGTTCGATTAGTTAAATGAACGAACATGAACAGAGGTCTCGTTCGTTCGATTGTGTTCGTGAACGTTCGGTAAGGTGTTCGTGAACGTGTTCATGAACATTCGTTGATTTGCGTTCATTTATGTTAGTATGTTTGTGTTTTAATTGAAGATCTTTGTACTTTCTTATATTTTATTTGTACTTTTTATATTATTAAACTTTTAGTTATTTTATTTCCCTAACAATTAAACTAGGAAACTCACTTTCACCTTGTTTATGCATCATTTCCCTTTCATTTCTCATTATTTACATCCACGAATACGATCGACCTCCGTTCCACAATAAGGAATTCAAGTTCGAGTGCTACACTCTGGGCCATCTATCTTTATCCTTCGTCATGTTCGCCAAATTTATTTGTGTTCGTTTGTGTTCGTGAACCGTTCGCGAACATGCTCATTTCCTTAATGAACGAACACGAACATAAAATCTCGTTCGGTAAGTGTTCATGAACCGTTCGTGAACACATTTATTTCCTTAACGAACGAACACGAACAAGGCCTTGTTCGTGTTCGTTCGGTTCATTTACAACCCTATTTTTAGGTGAATTTTTAGGGAATAAGTTTCGCCACAACTTATATTTTTCTAAGTGTCAAAATTTTATAAAAATTTTGACATAGCTTCCCCTAAAAATGGAGGTTTCCCATGTTTTCAAAACATGTGTTTATTTTCTTTTCAACATCAAAACAATTTTCTAACAACAATCATCAACAGTAGACACTAACTTCTTCATATGAAACATCATGGTGAACTTGTCTGTTGTTAAAAATGTGCAGTCTTTTAGATCTACACTTTACATATTATGATCTTTCCAAAAACAAGTGTTCTTTTGTATTTTAAACAAACTTATGTGAAACTTTAATCCACTAACTCATTCATCCATGAGTTTTATGTTTTCAAACCTTGTAAATCGTGTTCCAAAACTACTTTTATGTTTATTAGAAAGATCATCATTTTTAATATGTTTAACCATGGATCTTTCAAGACCCATGCTTAATATCTTTAGATCTTTCATAAACAAGCTTTGTGTTAAACTTTTAACAAACTTTTCATAGATATTAGTTTCAAAAATTAGTTTAACACACACTTTATTACTTTAAGATTACAAGCTTATGTGTAAAAGTTCCTATTTCAAGTTCACATTATGCTTCACATGTTCATCTTCAAGTTTAACCATGGATCCTTCAAGGTCCATGCTTAAACTTGGTGGATCTAAGCTTTAACATACTTGATCTAATCATAAACTCAAGATATAACATAGACAACTTCATTACTTACACTAAAAATTCATGTAATCACTTATTTTCTTCATGAATATGTTAGATCTTTTCATTTTTAACATTAGAAGTTAAGTTGTTTAGATGGTGAACCTTGTACATAACATAATCATGACTTAAATTAGTGATCAAGAAGCTTATTACAAGCTCTAATGGCTAGGTAAGTGGCACAAAGATGAAGATGATGCACAAGGAAGAAATCAAGAGGTTAAAAGCTCCACAAGGTGGTCCTTCAAGTTCTAGCACCATACACCTTCCTAAATGGCCTCCATACACCACTAGATCACCTTGGATTGAGTGATTGAAGGTTGAAAATGAAGGTGTAAGTGTGTGGGTGTTGATCCGTGAGCAAAGGAAGAAGAAAGGTAGAAGATGAGTGAGTGAGGAAGTGTGATTTGTTTAGGATTTATAAAGATCTTTCATATCTTTCATATGGTATATTACTAGAATATTCTTTAGCATAAGATCAAATAAAATCTAATATAATCAAATAAAATCAACTAAATCTTTAGGTGGGACCCATAGGGGCCGGATTTGGTGAGGGGGGGGGTAAAATGTAAAATTTTGGAAGTTGAAGGTTTAAAGTGTAAACGGTAAGGTTTAAGTATGTTTAAGTGTGTTTAGGGGTTTTTATGATTTTTAAGGTGTTCTATCAACAATACTAGTTTAATATCATAAAAACATTACTTCTAGTCAAATTTTGATGTCCCAGTTATTGTCCGGTTGTTCGGTTCGTTACGGTTCGTTAATGTGCTGAATTGCGCAGTTTCACTAGGTATAAAGCACTTTTGTGGCAGTTTCAATTCCCGACACTTTGTAAGTTATTTTGGACAATAAAACATAAATTCTACATGATATTAATATGCTTAAAAGCTGATTATAGCTGAATTGTTGCTGAATTATGCTGATTTCAGCATTTTAGATAAGTTTCGGGTGCTTTTAGTGCATAGTTTGGCTTCCGGAAAGTTTATATGTTAACCCTCGTATCCACACTTGGGTTTTAATGTATTTTAGATGTTGGACCTACTCCTAGGCCCTATTTCTATTATCTGACTGATTTCTGCAGAACTGCTGACACAGTGTGTCTTACCGGTGAGTTTACTAGTCTTTCTGACGCAACGCTAAAGTAATGCAATAGCAATATTTGAAGTATAAAACGTGCATGAATTCACATGTATAGAATGAAATTAGACAATGTTGACATTTAAGCACATAATTGCAGATATTTACTAACAATTAGACTGTACGGAAATTACCGGTTTTGTGCCAGTTGTCACAGTCTCCCCCCGTTAAAAGAATTTCGTCCCGAAATTCAGGCTGAGTTATCTCCCGCAGGAGCTTTCTCAAACAAATGGGGGTACTTGGATTTGAACCGATCTTCACGTTCCCACATGTACTCGGGTCCGTGCTTAGAGTTCCAACGTACTTTGACAAGCTTAATGCGACTTCTCCGTGTTTTATGGATCTTCCAATCCATTACCTCAACAGGTTGTTCTGTAAATCGGAGTGTGTCGTTGATATGCACTTCATCCGCAGGGATGATCACTGTTTCTTGGGTTGGACTCTTCTTGAGGTTGGACACATGAAACGTATCATGTCCTCCGTTAAGTTCTTCCGGTAACTCCAACTTGTACGCTAAGGTACCAATTCTTTCCAAGATATTGAATGGAAAATTTATGCTCGTCTTGTTTTTGGAACGTTTGACGATGGAAATTTGTTGGATACATTGGACCATTCACCGTGGATTCGATTTTCCACGTTTTCCGAATCTTGCTACACCTTTCCAAGGTGAGACTTTCAACAGGACTTTGTCTCCCACCTTGAATTCTAAGGGTTTTCGTCTTCGATCAGCGCAGCTCTTTTGTCGATCATGAGCTGCCTAATGCGCTCTCAGATCTGCACGATCCTGTCGGTTGTCTCTTGAACGAGTTAAGGACCAATCAACTGTTTGTCTCCAGCATCTGCCCAACACAACGGTGAGTGGTACTTGCGGCCATATAGAGCTTCGAACAGTGCAGCTTTTTAGGCTCGTATGGTAGCTGTTATTATAGGAAGACTCAACTAGTGGTAGATGAGTATCCCAGTTGCCGCCTAGATCCATAACACATGCGCGAAGCATATCTTCTAGTGTGTGTATGGTCCGTTCGCTCTGGCTGTCGGTTTGCGGATGGAAGGCCGTGCTTAGATCTAATTGAGATCCAAAGGCCTCCTGGAAGGATTTCCAGATCCTTGAAACAAAACATCCATCTCTTTCTGAAATAATCAAAATGGGCACTCCATAACGTGCCAGTATTTCTTTAAGATACAGCTCAGCTTTCCGGTGTTATCCTTCTCTCGGATTGGTAGGAAATGCGCAGACTTCGTCAATCGATCAACTATCACCCATATCATATCATGCCCTCTAGGGGTCCTGGGTAATTTGGTTATGAAGTCCATTGAAATTTGCTCCCACTTCCACATGGGTATCTCTGGTTGTTGCAGTAGACCAGACGGTTCCTGATTTTCGGCCTTAACCTTAGCACAGGTTAGGCATTTTCCAACGTAGACAGCAACATCGCTTTTAAGCCTTGGCCACCGATAATATTCTTTCAGGTCTTGATACATTTTGTCCAATCCTGGGTGGATCGAGTATCTCGACTTATGAGCTTCATCAAAGATGACTTCTCGACTACCGCCATAGAGCGGAACCCAAATACACCCCATAAAGTATAAGGTTCCCTCTTCATTTGGCACCAATTTCTTCTCTGTACCTCGGCGATATTCAGCTCTACGATTCTCCTTCTTAAGGGCTTCTTGTTGTGCATTATGAATGCGTGCAGTAAGATTTGTTCGAATAGTCATTTCCAATGCTCGAACCCTTAGGGTCTTACCCCTTTCCTTTCGACTTAGAGCGTCTGTTACCACATTCGCCTTTCCGGGACGGTACTTATTCTCACAGTCATAATTTTTTAGCAACTCAACCCACCGTCGCTGACGCATGTTCACTTCCTTCTGATCAAAGATGTGCCACCAGCTTTTGTGATCTGTGAAGATTGTACATCGAGTACCGTATAAATAATGTTGTCAGGTCGTGTGTGGTGTAGTTCTTCTCAAGAACTTTCAACTATCTTGAAGCGTAAGCGATGACCTTTTGGTGTTGCATGAGCACGCAACCCAATCCTTGACGCGAAGCGTCATAGTATACCACGAAGTCTTCAGTGCCTTCGGGTAAGGATAGTATCGGTGCATCGCATAGCTTGTTTTTGAGAAGTTGGAAGGCTTCTTCGTACTCATCACCCCATTCATACTTCTTATCCTTCTGTGTGAGGGAAGTCAGCGGTTGAGCTACCTTGGAGAAGTTCTTGATGAACCGACGGTAATAGTCCGCTAATCCCAAAATTTGTCGACTTCAGTTGGAGTTTTGGGGGCTTCCCAATTCTTTATCGCTTCAATCTTCGCTGGATCTACATGAATACCCTTCTCATTCATGACATGACCAAGGAACTGTACTTCGCGAATACAGAATTCGCACTTTGAGAACTTTGCATAAAGCTTCTCTTTCTTCAGTAGTTCCAAATTGGTCCTGAGGTGTTGCTCGTGCTCCTCTTTCGTTCGTGAGTAAATCAGAATATCATCGATAAATACAATCATGAATTTATCGAGATATAGTTTGCAGACACGATTCATCAGATCCATAAATACTGTTGGTGTGTTTGTCAGCCCAAATGGCATCACAAGGAACTCGTAATGCCCAATACGTGTTCTGAACGCAGTCTTCGGTATGCTCTCTTCTTGGATCCTTAGCTGATGATAGCTAGACCGAAGGTCGATCTTGGAGTGGTAGCTCGATCCTAGCAACTGATCGAATAAGTCGTCAATCCTTGGTAGTGGATACCGATTCTTGACAGTGAGCTTATTCAATTCTCTATAATCGATACACATCCACAGTGTTCCATCCTTCTTCTTTACGAACAAAACCGGAGCTCCCCAAGGCGAGAAGCTCGGCCTTATGAATCCTTTATCCAACAACTCCTGGAGTTGTGTAGATAATTCTTGCATCTTGGATGGCGCAAGTCGATAAAGTGTCTTGGCTACAGGAGCAATGCCTGGAACCAAGTCTATATGGAACTCGACTTACCTTTGCGGAGGTAGTCCTTGCAAATCATCGGGAAAAACATCAAGGAATTCCTTCACCACATGAATGTCTTGGAGTTTCGGCTCCACAGCCTTCTTATCTACTACGTGCGCCAGGAATGCCACACATCCTTTTCGCAGGCACTTCTGTGCCTTCATAACCAATGTGGGATGTCACAATACCCTGCCTTTGGGGCCCAGTGTCCCCACATCAACTGCATGAAGGCCGTGTACTATAAGTGCTTCATCATCCGTAAGTGGAATGCGAATGATTTTCTCGTGACAAACAACTTCACCCTTATTCTTGGATATCCAATCCATGACGACCACATCAAAATACCTAAACCAACTGGTAGAGGGTTGATAGAGAATTTATGTTTCCCCAAGTCCAAGTATACAACCCTTAATAACTTTATCCATTTCTACTGATTTCCCCATTTGCCAACTCTATAGCATGTGGGGAGTCTAGCTTACTTGTTCCTAAGCCAAGTATATCCTAATTTCCATAGACTTAATACCGAAGTCGGCACCGGTATCAAATAGAACGGATGCAATGTGTCAGTTTATAAGGAACGTACTCGTAACTACGTTCGGGTCCTAGCTTGCCTTGCGTATTCCCTTCATGAAAATGCTCCCAAGAGCTTGAATTTTTCTTCGGGCAATCCTTCTGATAGTGTCCTTTGTCGCCACATCCGTAGCAACTCTTGGCCTTTGCCATTGCTATTACTGTCCTAAATTCCATTCACATGTCTCATACCAGACCGGCATGCCTCCTTGCTATGCCTGGTCTTGCCCCAATTTCACACCTACGAGTCCTGCACGGACATGTGTGGTAATAACCACACCTATCACGCTTTGGTAGTTCTTCTTAGTAGTTTCTATCACCTATCTTAGTTGTGACAACGAATGCTTTGACTTTCCTAGTCGCAGCGGTTTCCTTATGTTTGTTGTTTGCTTTAGAGCTTTACTTGGGATGTGTATACTTCCTCTTATTTCGCCGTTGTTTTCAGTGTTATTTGCTTTGTATTGGACGATTGCTTTAGCAACTTGTTGGCTCGACAGAGCTTCAGGCTCAGCTCTTGTTGCAGGTAAAGGTTCTGATTAGACTCGGCCAGCGTTTCCTTCGCTGTGGTCCCATGTGCTTCTCATGTGTAAAACACATCGACGAGATTAAACATTTATTTTGGAATAAATGTTGTTGTCTTTGTGTGAAAGCAAAGCTTATTCGTCGTGCACCACAAGTATAAAAGTAGGGTAATTCCTAATGATGCTTATGAAAATCTTCCCACCATAACCATCTCATCATTGTAGCGAGGTAAAATGAGTCGCAACAAAATCTTGCTAAGGGTATATCGACTTTTCCGTACACCATATCATCTTGTTGCAATTAGTCTTGCGTAGAAAACCTCCTCGGGGTCACCTTACTCTGATTGATGCAACATCCAGGGCTATAAAAATACGGTGAGGTATTCCCTTCACCTTGATCCTTGTTTATTCCTCAAGTCTCCGACTCTTCCATTGTCTTTAGTTTTACATATACAGGTATGCTTCACAGGAGATGGGGGTGCATTACTACCACGTATAGGAGAAAGTGATAGTGAAAACGCAGAGATAAGGTCGCGAGGGTGCGTGACTTCTTCCTCGGGACCGAATTGTGCCTTGTAGCAACCGTAAAGTGGTTTCAAGGGTATGAATGCACTACCCAGACGATGGGGTGCACCACGGGATAGAGAGGATGGAAGTACTGATGGGTGCGTCGGTGTTGTAATATGGGTAGAAGTGTCAGACACGAAGTAGGCAAAGACATGTTTCCTACTTGTAAGGTGCTATAGCAATTATCTAGGTATTGCCCTACTAGATGAAGGTGTGAACACTTAGAAAGTCTTGGATGGGTGGTGATCATTAGCTTGGCTCGCAGAGTCCACCAGGATTTCCATGCACTACAAGTCGTTATTACATGGGCCCCCGTAATAGTAAATTATCTTGCACGGTCACCCCAACTTTCCCTCGTTCAATTAGATGATCAACCACAGAGGGGACACCACTGTCCTTATACCTCCGACATGGAAAGGACCATTATGGTGGTCCACGCGCCATCATTCATTATCGCTACGCGCGTATAGGCACAATGCTTAGACGTAATGGGAATAAGGGGAATTCCTGGAAGTTGGAGGGGCACCTTCAAGATGAGTACTTCATCTTCCTTGATTGGATGGGAGTGTCGTCAATCTCGCTTCGTAAAAGCCGCCGGGGTCTCGTCTCACTGATAAGGTCGCTGTCCAAGGTTACCTCATCTGCCTCATCGTCACTGCCGTAGTTAGGCACCTTCGCATTCATGGGGGAAGAACAGCCATTATCTACAGAATCAAGCTCGGGGCCTCATTTGGCAATCAATCATAAGCTCCGCAGTGTACGCGAGGCGATAATCTCATTGCGCAAGTCAAGAACAATAATAGGATTCGAAGTCGAAGGTATCTCGTTCCCATCAATAATCATTCCGTATACATATATGCATATATATTAATATATAATAATGTTACTTAGTATACACAAGCAAATAAATGCTACATGTCACATATAACTCTCGTTTGTTCTTTCCTTTGAAAAATGTAGGATTCATGGATCTTGGCGCTTTTTGTAATGCAATGAGAAACCTTTTGTAAAAATGTTTTCGTGAGAGAGTCCTAATGATTGTAGTCTAGACTCGAGAAGGAATCCTAGTTCACTACAATCGAAGCTCTGATACCAAACTGTCACACCCTGACTTTTGCGGAAGCGTATGATGTGTGACTTGCTCAATATCATTGCATTCAATTATAATAAACAACTATATGATTTAAAACAACATGTTCATCCATTCATAAGATTGAAATGTTACAAACACGAGCCATTTAAGTTTCAACCAAAACCCTCAAGTTATGATACAAACAAAAGTGGATGACATCTAAACTTGAAATTTACATCTTGAAAACAACACCAGCGCCCAAGATCCAACTTGTTTCCTGAAATACATGTAAGTTTTGGAAAATCGTCAACATAATGTTGGTGTGAGTTCATGCAGTTTTGTATAGAATGTTTTATACTTGTATGAAAACATGGTATGTAACTTGTAAAACGTATCTGTAATTAAGTATTGTGAATGTAAGGAATACGAGATCGCTAGTGGGTTGCAAGGCCACTAACATGTGTAACGACATAGGAAGCATCCAAACCATAGGCATTTTTAGTTGTCGATTCACGACTAGAGACACAAAAGCACTACTTGGTAAAAGAGTGGCCAAGAGTTTGGTTGCCTGAAACCCATTAGATCTAACCTTTTTTTCCGCGATCTTGGTATGTAACTGATTAATGGTGCTTATGGCACCCTATTCATGACATGATCTATAGTATCATTCCTTAGTTTTTGTAATAAACATACCATAGCACATGTATTTTCCCCAAGTTTAGAAAACAAGTAAAAGTTTAAAAGGGGGGACATGAACTCACAACTTTGCGTATCCTGCGCCGTAAACTTCACCGGTTGGTTTTGTAGCGTCGTGACCTATACGTATTCTATGTATGTTAGTCACTAGACTTGTATCACACAAGTACAAGTCACCATCTTTTGTTTATGTATATGTTCTTTGTATGTTCATTCTTTGTGAGGGTCGTGCCCATGTTTGTCGGGTCTTGCCCGTTGAGTATGTATTGCTTATTCGTAAATATATATACATATCACTTCACACATATATATTCATTTTCGTAGACTTTTCCAGGTAATATGTTGTTAAAAATAAATTATATTTTTAACTTTTCATGTATGTTACTTATATTATTTTCCCAAAAATAAATATAAGTATTTTGTGAAATAATATTCCCCATATTATTTTTGTACAAGTATTCTTAGGAAAGTATACTTGTATTTTATGTAAATACTTGTGTATTTTGTATTTTTCACCAAAAATCAAAACTTTGATTTTTATTACTTTCCGGAATTATATTTCTTAAAACAATATATTTTTAAGACTTGTAAGAAATATATATATTTTGTCATGCTATAAAATATATATAATCATTCTTGTTATTCACTCGATTTTTGTATACTTGTATACTTATGTATTCTCATATATTTGTATGTGTATTTTCAAGTTCCTAATGCACTACTACATATGATACACAAAATATACGCTTAGCACAAAATTTGGTGATAACAAAATATATATATATATATATATATATATATATATTATCCTCAAAAATATACATACTTAATATTAAACTTTATCTTGAAGAAATAATCATTTCTTGACTTGTAGTTTCTTACAAAAATTAGGGAAACCTTGGTAAATATTTTTAGGTGAATTTTTAGGGAATAAGTTTCGCCACAACTTATATTTTTCTAAGTGTCAAAATTTTATAAAAATTTTGACATAGTTTCCCCTAAAAATGGAGGTTTCCCATGTTTTCAAAACATGTGTTTATTTTCTTGTCAACATCAAAACAATTTTCCAACAACAATCATCAACAATAGACACTAACTTCTTCATATGAAACATCATGGTGAACTTGTCTCTTGTTAAAAATGTGTAGTCTTTTAGATCTACACTTTACATATTATGATCTTTCCAAAAACAAGTGTTCTTTTGTATTTTAAACAAACTTATGTGAAACTTTAATCCACTAACTCATTCATCCATGAGTTTTATGTTTTCTGTTGGTACACAATGTCTATCGCCTACGTCAACAGTCTAGGTCGTGTCAGTAGCTTGTAATAGGGTCTAAAGTGTGAAATTTAAAGTTTATTTGTGTATGTAAGCCATTTCGCATGAAATGGAGTTTGCCATTTCGTACGAAATGATCTTGCCATCTCGTGCGAAATGGATTCCCTATATATAGGGGTGTTGGGTTTTCCATTTGGTACGATTCGGTGAAAGTTGTCACGAAGTGCTGTCAAATTCTCTGCGTGTATTAACGTCTAAAATCAATGGAAAACCAGTTTAAAGTGTATTTCTCTGCTTCTACTCTCATTCTAACACCGATTCACAGTTACTAGATTGTTTCCGCCTCTCTAGTGACCTTGATTTGACTCAGACCGACTCATTCAGGTCGAATATCGATCCTACAAGTGGTATCAGAGCTCATGATGAGACAAATCGGCTGAATCAGTGCTTTGAATGGTTTAGAACTCTCTACTTCTACTCATTCTTGGATTTTTGAATGATTTCACGGACAATATGGACTGAGATTTGAATATAACGTGTAAAACACCATTTTAATCAATCCTTCAAAGTTTCAGACCTTAATTCGGACTAAAATTGATCAAAATGTGCCAAAAACATCATTTCGTGTGAACATGTATCATTTCATATGAAAATTGTGTCCATTCCGTACGAAATAAACCATTTCGTGTGAAGTTTTACCATTTTGCTTGAAAATCCGAATTGTCTGATCATTTTGCACGAATTGAACCTTTTTTACTCATTTCGCACGAAATGGCATTCCAATTCGTTTGAAATTGCCATTTCGCTTGAAAGATCATTTCGTTTGAATTCATTCCATTTGAAATCAGTCCATTTCGTTTGAAGTTTCATTCCATTTAAAAATCCAAACCGTGTGGAAGTCATTTCGTTTGAAAAGTGAATTTTTCAAAAACTTAGAAAATTTCTTGAAACTGTTTTCATAGTTTAAAATGGATAACCAAGAATTTTATGACATGTTTTCCGGAGGAGGAATGACAGCATCTCAAACACCAGCGAGTATTATTCAGAATGTAAACATGGAAAACGAGCTTGGTACAATGCAAAAGCGACCAAAATTAATGAATATTGACGAATACCCAGGGTGGTCAGAGAGGTTTAAAACCTGGGTTCAGGCAAATCATTTTGAGTGTTGGATGAAAATTGAGTCAAAGTATGTACCTCCGACGAATGGAGCGGGTATTGAGAAAGCACTTCATCAGTTAACTCCGGTTGAACAGGATAGTTTTAAAACCGAGAAGAAAATGATGAGTATCTTGCAACAAGCAATCAAAGAAGATATTTTGGTTTTACTACAAAATCAAAGTGACTTGCAGTCTATCTGGAATTCACTAAAAGTCAAGTTTCTTGGAAGTGTTTCGATGATAAAGAGCAAGACGGAATTGCTGAAAAAGGAATTTGATATTTTTACTGCTATCAAGGGTGAGACAACAAAAGAGTTGATCGAGAGATATTGTCATTTAGTTGTAGAAATGAAGCGTTTGAGCATTGACAAAACAGATGAAGAATGGGTTGACAAGCTGGCAGATGCTTTACCGTATGATGAATGGGGCACATATTTGTTGGTTTTGAAAAACAACTTGGAGTATGTTGGTTTCAATCTTAGCACGTTTATCGAGAAAATTAAATCGCATGAGCTTGAACTTAAAAAGATTAGAAAAATGAAATCAGCTAATGTATAACAAGATGTTCAGTTGTACTACAAAGGAAGCTCATCAGCAACATCTACCCCAAGTCCAAAAATTCAGACAGCATTTAGTGCTGATTCTACATCAGGATTTCTCAAAGCACTCCAAGCAACAGCCATTCATCGTTTACAAGCTTCGAACCAAATCCTAAGGTTCAGAGTTCACAAGAACAAGCTTATACTCAAAGTTCTTCAGGGTCAAACAATCAAAGTCACGGTCAAAGGATTCTGTGCAATATAGCTGTGAACATCAACAATGGCCAAGATTTTACAGAATCATCAGCAAAACAGCATATAGCACTACTTGCTTCAGTACTTGAATCCTATGAAAGTCTTGTTGCTGGGAGAATTTGTAATCCTGACATGACAAAAGAAGACTACGATTAGATTGATCCAGAGGAGCTGGAACTCATAGATATCAAATGGGGTATGGCGAGTCTTGTGAGGAGAGCACAAAGGTTTATGGAAATAACATGACGAAACAGTCTCTCAGGACCTGATTGTAAGCTTGGATTTGACAAAGCAAAGGTTACATGCTTCAAATGCAAAGAAAAAGGGCATTTCAAACGCGAGTGTCCAAATAGAGAAGTGAACAATCATCAGAATCCATTCACAAATGACTACTACCGACAAGCAATCTATCACAAAACTAGTCAACAACCTTTCAACCCAAGACCTCAAATTGAAAACAAAGCAAAAAAGGCTCTTTTGGTTAATCAGGATGATGAGAAGCTTCTAGAAGGGTTTAGTTGGGATAAATATGTTCCTGTTGAGGGTCTTGCTATGATGGCGGAGATTATTGAAGAGCCAGAATGTGTTGTTGAAACTCAGAAAGTCGGTGAAATAATGAGTGAAGAGAGTCTGGCAGAGCTTGAAGAGGCTGCAGCAGAAGTTTATTGTTATCAATTAGAACAGGGGATTATTGCTAATTCTTTTAAATCCATAATGCCTCCTAACATGTTTGATTCTTTTGCAGGATTCTTCAGCGAGCCAACTACAGGTTTTTGTCCACAATATGACGTCGAAAAAGCTCAGGTTGAAGAAATCATAGATGTTTCTAAAGAGATGAATGAAGAAACTCTGAAGGAGATAGCTGACAAGGCGCTGATGGTCAAGCTGAAAGAGGTAGACAAAACTCAAGAGTCAGTGTCTGTCGAAACGGAGTCTATCAAAACGGTGTATGTCAAAAACGGAGTATGTCAAAACGGAGTCTGTCGAAACAGAGTCTGTCAAAACGGAGTATGTCAGAATAGATTCAATCGAAAAGGAGTCAGTCAAAAAGGAGTCCGAGTTCAAATCAGAAAATCTGGATATCAAATCAGGAGAAAAATCAGAGTCTGAGTCTGACGGGTTTGGTAAACCAGAAATTAAAACTGATAAAGAAGAAAAGGTTTTTGAAAAGATTGATCCAATTCCTGAAACACCATGCGAAAACTGTTTAAAACCCTGCATGGATTGTCTTGAAAAAGACAAAAAGTTTCAAGAATTGAAGAAATATACTGACAACGTAAAATTTGATCTTAATGATGTGAAAGAAGCTTTTGACACTTTATCACGCTCAATCAAAATGATTCAAAAGGAAAGTATAGAAAATGATAAAGCTACTAAGTTGTTCAAAGAAACTGTCATGGAAAAGCAGATGGAGATTAACATTCATCTGGACACAATCGCTTCTTTGAAAAAAGAACTTGAATTGATGCGTATCGAAAAAGAAAGAGTTGATAAGAAATTGATCACTTATATTGCTTCATCCTATGTGATTGATCAAATTGTTCCTCAAATACCTGATGCTAAACCTGCTTTCAACAATGTTCCACCCCCAATGTGGAATCATTATACACAAAAATATCCAGATGGGGTGGAAGCAGCTTTGAATCTCAAGTTGAGAACTGAAGAGAATGAGTTACCGGAAAACATTGATGTTACATTCTCTCCATCTGACACTGACAACGAGTCATAAGTGATTAAAACTGTTGTTGATCAAGTGTTGGATGAAGAAAGTGATAACTCTGATTTCGGAACGGTTAAAACTCATTTGGAGAATTCCAATTCTGATTCTGAAGATGACGGAAATTTTCTAGACAAATTCATCCTAAAATCAGATAAAGTTGTGAATGACGATTCGATCATTGTGGTTTACACAATGCCCGGAACTGACAAACTCTATACTGATTTTGAGTATCCAATTCAGAATGCAAAATTGGAAAATGTTGAAAAAGTGTTCAAACTTGTGGAAATTGATATTTTGGAAGTTAACAACAACGCATTTCTATCAAAATCGAAAAAAAAATGTGAAACAACCAAACAACCCGGGAAAGAAAGAAAGGATAGGTAACAATGGTCACAACAAACGACATGGTAATAATTTCAAAAAGAAAGGTGTCGGTTTTGAGAAGAAAATGGCTAAAAAGGAGATTAAGCCAAAAGAAAAGTTGAGTGATGTATTTGTTGCAGGAAAGAACACAGTTGCTGAAAAAGATTATATCTTTAGTCAGAAAGCAGTTGACGATTTCAATGCAGCGAAAAAGTTGAAAGATGAGACCAACAGATCCACTTTTGTCGAATATGACAAAAGAATCTGTTATCGCTGCAATGAAATTGGTCACATGGCTAAACAGTGTGTTAAGAGGATTGAAAAACCAGTTTTCCAGAAACTCAAACCTAAGACTTCAAATGATGTTAAGGGTAAAACACCGATGATTTCCCCCGTGCGTATTCTGAAACGCGGTGAATCTTTGGAGTCCGTGGACAAGCCAAAATCAACCTTTGAGATTGGTGAATCTTCAAAATCTCCAAAGACTTCAAAGGTTTATCCTAAAATGAAGATTTTTCCAAATCAATCATGGGTGGAGAAACCTAAACGTTCGTTTGAAGAAAAGAAAATGGAAAAGGATTTAAAATCTGAATCAAAAGTTTTTGCAACCGATGTTGAAGAACTTGAGTTTGAATTGGATAAGTTGATTGAAGAATTCCCACCAATCAAGGAGGGAGATCTAAAATCAATGTCAAAACCTGTTGTTCCAAACGTTGTCTTCAACATTCCAAAAGTTGACGTAGCTTATGATCTTGTATTTGGTAGTGTTCCAAATGTGAAGAAATCTTGGGCATCGTTGTTTGAGTGAATGTCTTTGATGTGTGCAGGGGCTTCCAAGGTTGATCATCTCCAAGTGGATCATGGATAGCGGCGCCTCGAGGCATATGACTGGGATGTTAGCACTACTCTATGATGTCAAATCAATTAATGGAGGATATGATGGCTTTGCGGGAACTCGGGGAGGAAGAATCGTTGGTGAAGGAATTCTTACCAATGGAGTTGTAACGTTTGATAAAGTGAACTACATCGTTGAACTTGAAAACAATCTGTTGAGCATATCACAGATTTGTGACAAGTCGTTTACCGTTCATTTTACAAAAATGAGTGTTTGATCATTAAACCAGGTTTTAAAATTCCTGAAGATTTAGTGTTGATGCGCGCTCCTCGTGAGAACGATTTGTATGTCCTAGACATGAGCGTCGCAACAAAATCAGATAAAAAGAAACAATGTTTTGTAACTAAAACAAAAGCAACTGAAAAAGAATCAAGAATGTGGCATCGTAAGATGGGTCACATTCATGTGAGAAAAATGAATTTCTTAGTTCACAATGATCTTGTTGAAGGTGTTAATCTGAAAATTTTCCATCTGAATGATGATTGTGTAGAATGCAAAAAGGGTAAGAAAACGAAGAAGTCACACCCAAAGAAGCTCTTAAACTCAATCAGACTACCGCTTGAAAGACTTCATATGGATCTGTTCGGACCGGTAAATGTGAAGAGCGTAAGTGGAGATCTGTATTGTCTTGTGGTAACTGACGACTATACAAGATTTTCATGGGTTATGTGTCTTGAAAGAAAAGATGAAACGTTTGATTCGTTGATGATTTTATTCAAAAAGATGGAGACGCTGTACAAACTGCCGATCAGAAGAATTCAAAGCGACAACAGAACAGAGTTTAAAAACAACCGTATGCTTGAGTTCTGCAATGACAAAGGCATTCTTCATGAATTCAGTGCACCGTATACTCCACAACAAAACGGTGTTGTAGAACGAAAGAATCGCACACTGATCGAAACAGCTCGAAATATGCTAGCAGATTCAAAATTGCCAATATTCTTTTGGAGTGAAGCGGTTGCTGCAGCATGTTATACGTTAAATCATGTTCTTACAGTAAAGAAGTACAAGAAAACCTGCTTCGAATTACTTCATCGCTATAAACCAAATCTGAAATTTCTAGAACCTTTTGGATCACCATGCACATTTATTGATCCAGATGGTAAATTTGGTGCAAAAGTTAACGAAGGTTTTTTTGTAGGTTATGCAAGTCCACTGAAGAGAGTATTTGTTCCATGCTTGGGGAAGATTATACAGGTTCAGCATGTTGATTGTTAGAAGTTTACTGCTCCGGAACAACTTCCCGAAAACATATTGCTTTTTTATTACGAAAACCTCTGGGAGTCATTCGAATTGCCGACTGAGCCAAGTGAGGAGGAACTAGCATTATTATACCAACATCAGCAATCTATGTCACAAGAACAAGTTCCAAGACCGCTGGTAGTTTCTCTGCCCACCGTGGGTGTAAATGATCACGAGGCCGGTCCAAGTGGAACTGTACATGAACCCCCAGAAGAACCAGCTCCAGTATTTGATCAATCCGAAGACTCGGAATCGGAAGCCGATCCGATTTTTGATGAGGAACCAAATATTGCAACATCAGAAGCTGTTGATCACACGGGTGATCAAGATATCACAAATTTGCAATCGAAAGTGAGCGTGCCAGACACAGTCATGCCGAGAACTTTGTCTTACCATCCATCAGAACAAATCATTGGAGATCTTCAAAGTGGAGTGAAAACCAGAGATCAAATCAACAAAGCCCTTACATGTTTTTATTCTTCTGTAGCTCCTTTACAGGAAGAATTCTCATTGAAATGCTTTATTTCGCAGGTAGAGCCAAAGACATATAAAGAAGCATTAACCGAGGAAAGCTGGGTAAATGCAATGCAGGAAGAGTTGCAACAGTTTGAGAAGCTTGGAGTATGGAGATTGGTTGATCTACCGGAAAATCAAAAGCTGATCAAGACCAAATGGGTCTTCAAGTGTAAGCGGGATGATAGAGGGGTTATTGTGAGAAACAAAGCACGTTTGGTAGTCCAAGGATTTAGTCAGCAAGAAGGGATCGATTTTACTGAAGTGTATGCTCCCGTTGCTCGACTTGAGGCAATTAGAATCTTCCTGGCATTCGCGTCTTGGAAAGGATTCAAGGTCTACCAATTAGATGTAAAATATGCATTCCTTCATGGAAAGATCAAAGAAGAAGTGTACGTCGAACAACCACCGGGTTTCACCGATCCAGTGCACAAAAACAAGGTGTATTTGCTCGACAAAGCGTTATACGGACTACACCAGGCCCCGAGAGCCTGGTACGAGATGCTTTCCCAACATCTGCTGGACAACGGGTTCATCAGAGGGACTGTCGATAGCACATTGTTTACAAAAGAGGTTGCAGGACATCTACTCATCGTGCTGATTTACGTGGATGACATAATCTTCGGATCGACAAATGACGAATTGTGCAAAGAGTTCGAGAAGGTTATAAACAAAAAGTTTGAAATGAGTTCGATGGGGGAGATGAAGTTCTTCCTAGGGCTTCAGGTTGAGCAACTGCCTGATGGAATCTTCACACACCAAACCAAATACGTAAATGATGTGCTTGACAAGTTCAATATGTCTGAATTATCTCCAATCTCAACCCCCTTGGCTCAAAATCAAGGGATATGTCCAGATGAAAGCGGTGAAAAAGTGGATCAGACGCACTATCGGTCGATCATTGGTTCACTAATGTATTTGACTGCGTCAAGACCAGACATCATGTATCCAACTTGCCTCTGAGCCCGATATCAGTCAAGCCCGAGACAATCACACATTGTTGGGATTGAACCCTACCAGAGGAACAGATAATTAAAGCCAAAATTGGGTCAGAGCAGTGGATCCAGAATAAGCAGATGTTACATACAAGTCTCTCCCCTTGAAAGTGATTTCAACATCTACTGACTTCCTATCTACTGATCGTACAAGCCACTGACCGTCAATCTGCTGCTCAAGTAAAGGCTGATGGAAGACTAAAGCTCTGCTGCTCAATCTACTGCCTTGAGTCAAGTGCTGCTGATCCGGACAAGCACTGCCGGGTTCACAGCAGTGGAAGGATGCAGCAGTTGTTTAAGTGTCTTTTATGTAATGAAATGTAATAGCAGTAGTTAGTAAAGCAGTGTTTGTATAGATCAGAGGTTAGAGTTTGTTAGGAGGTTAGATGTCACTTTCATGGTGACGTCAGCTTAGATGCTCAGTGGTTTGCTAGTGCCTATAAATAGAACAGTGCTCTGTACTGTGCTATTAGCTCTTTGCAAACTTGTTTTCCTGCACGAACAAACGCTAAGCTCTGGCTGAGGGGGAGTTTGTATTAAGCATTACATTGTAATCGGTGTTGAAACTAAATTCAATCTTTCGGTTCTTTGTTGAAAATGTCTTGATCAAAGCAATACTCTCGTTTGATTGTATGCAAAGTTTGTTTTCATCTTAATTCCGCTGCACAACTCATCCATCTTCATCTTAATTTCAAACGAAAAATACAATCAAAATCAAACTCAGATCCAACAATTGGTATCAGAGCTTGGACAGTCAAATTTGATTTAACAATCATTTTGACATAAATAGTTCAGCTCAAAAATCGTTGATATCGATAGTTTGTTCGTTTTTGTTGAAAAACAGTGTAAGGTTTAATCACCATTAAAGTTGATTAATCAGTGTCTGTAAAACAACCAGGATGACGTCACAATCACTAGACGATAAGAATAATGTTGGCTCGCTTTTTAAACCACCCATGCTTAAACGTAATGAATACAACATCTGGGAGAGAAGGATGGGACACATCCTTGCTCAACAGAACACTGGATGTTGGAGGTCTGTTGTTTTTGGTCCCCATGTTCCTACGGTGCCAAGTGCTGAGGATCCAAAGAAGTTCATACCAAAACCTTATGAAAACTATACTGAAACTGATTTTCAAAAATTCGAACTCGATGCCAAAGCATTTAGCATCATAGCATCTGCATTACCAAATGAGATCTATGCTGGCCTGTTACATTGTAACAGTGCCAAAGAGCTATGGGATGCTTTGAAGGAACAGTTTGGGGGAACTGAAGAAGTTATTGAAAACAATAGGGAAATTCTGAATCAGCAGTATGAAACCTTCTGTCACATTAAGGGTGAAACATTGACTCAACAATTTGAACGTTTTAGCTGTCTCATCAGTGAGCTAAGGCTTGTTAAGGTTGAATTTCCAAAATCAACTCAAAATAGCAGGTTTCTTAGATCGCTACCTGATAAATGGGACACAATTGCATTTGTGACTAGAAACTCTGTTGAGTTCAAAGATCTGACCCTGACCCAACTTCATGGTAGACTCCTGACCTATGAAAGGGAGTTGAACCAGAAAAAGAAGTTGCAAGAGTCTGGAAAAGCCACTAATGATTATTCATTCGGTAGCACAGCTCTTATGGGTCAGGAAGAATATGGTAGCAGTAGTAAGGAACAGGGTTATGATCATTTCATTGATATAACAGCTGGTGGTAACTTTACCAACCCTGATCCTCACTCTGCAAATTATGCTTTTACTGCAAACACTGAAAACCAGATGTCAGATAATTTGTGCTTTGAACTCAATGATTTGCAACATTTTGATCCAACTGACTTAGAGGAAATGGACATTTTGCATCAGTTGGCATTGCTTAGTGTGAGAACAAGCAAATTCTACAAAAGAACAGGGAGAAAGTTCCCAGGGTTACATGGGAATCTGAGGGTTGGGTTAGATAAATCAAAAATCAAGTGTTACAAGTGCAATAGGCTAGGTCATTTCGCTAGGGAATGCAGGAGTCAAACTACTGGTCCTATAATCACTCATCCTAGCTCAAACCCTAGACCTCAAAATCAAAGCACTGTGCACTATACCCAGTATACCCCTGCAGCTCATGTTAACACTGCTCATTATGCTGTCGCCCCTGTGCCTGTGCATTATGTCCAAACCACTGTTCCACAGATTCAATATGTTCAAACCCCTGTTCCCCAGGCACAAGTGCAACCTGTTGCACCTCAAACAGCTGCTCCAACTGTGGTACAACCAGATCAGCAAAGCTTTTTCACTCAAGGCTTTATTGACTGGAGCAGCATGCCTGATGAGCTTAGTGATGAAAATTTTGCACTCTATGCTTCTAATGAACCTTCTAATGATGAATTTTTTTTAATGGCATTAGAGTCAATACCAGAGGGGATTGAAATTGAAGGTGAACAGCTAAGTGATGAAACAGTGGATGAGGTGACTGAAGCAGTTGTTAATGCAGTTGCTGGTGAACTGCTGCTGGGAGAAAATTCAGAAACCCTGATTGAACCACTGACAAATCCATGGTCCAAAGAGGACAAAGAAGAAGAGGAAGAGAAAAGAGCAGGTGAGAAAGAAGCAAGAGCTGATGATGAAGAGGATCATCAATGTGATTGTGCAATGATGGCTGTTGCCAAGGTATCACCTCAAGTTCTTGAAAAACTGTGTTCAGACAATTGCGTTATTGCTTTTGCTAACATCAAATAGGTAAATGAAAACCTTAGGAACAAAGTCTTGTCTGACGAAGTCAAATTTGAAAATTTGTTAAAAGAACTTAGAAACAAATTGGCTGAAAAAGATAAAGAGATCAGCAGTCTGAAAGAAGAGCAGAGCATAACCAAAACTCAACTCCAAACCATGGTAGAAAAATACCAGGTTTGTAAAAAGGAGTTAGAGTCCACCCAGATTACCTGTGAAAAATGGGTGGAATCTTGCAAAGGGTATGAGGTTATGCTTGAAAAACAGATTAAAAGCAATGTAAAATTTGGTGTTGGGTATAGAAAACATGATGATGAAAACACTGCTTTTGAAAAATCTGTTCAAACCACTGATGTAACCACTGAGTTCATCCCCACAAACAAGAATGGCCAAGAAGTAAAAATCACTGATAAACTTGGTAACAAAATCACACTTGACAGACCAATGGGATCCTCTACTTTTGAGGAGCTTGAAAATTATCAGTTTAAACCAAAATGGTCTGATGAGTGTGATATTCTTGAAAATTTCAAGCCCATGGACTTTACATCAACTGATGGTGTTAAGGCTCCAAAAGCTAAAGTCATTCCTCTCAAGGATATCCCAACAGAGGTTAAAACCTCTGTTGCAAAGGAGTCCGAAAAGAGAAAGAAGAAAGAAAAGATCAATAACCTGTTTTGTGAATTCTGTGAGAAAAGGAATCATCTAACAAAAGATTGTTTCCATTTAAAAGCTTATAATTTGAACAAAACAACTGTCATTGTTCCAGCTGAGAGCTGCATTGTTTGTGGTAAAACAAACCACAAAACTCAAGCATGTGTGTATCTTAAAAACTTTGATGTGAAAAAGAATGAGTACATTGCCAAAACATCCTTGAGTCCATCAACATCATCTGTCAAATTCACCAAGAACCAACCACTGTTTGTGCCAGTTCAAACAGCTGTTACAAAACAGCTGAACCAAACATCTGTCAAAAGAGATGTTCAGGTTACTGATGCACCCCCTGCCAATCAGTTCAGAAAAGGCAAGGAAAAACAGTCTTACCAAAGGATTCCACACGTTTATGAGGCCTACAAAAGGCCCTCTAAACCAAAAGTGAACAGGCATCCTTTTGGGTACCAACAGATGATTGGTCAAGACCCCCAACAGTGGTTAGCAAGAAACAGTACTAAAACTGTCCAAACCCCTGACCTAACCACTGTCCATCAATGTGCATCCATCCCAGACACTGTTGATACCCCATCCAAAGCCTTATTGGCTTTGGAAACCCTAATGAACTAATCCTTTTACTTCATGTGCAGGGAGCTTCTGCCTGCTTAGATAGCCTTTGGTATGTTGATAGTGGAGGCTCCAGGCACATGACTGGATGTAAAGCCCTACTCAAAGATTTCAAAATTCATGGAGGGGGTGATATATCCTTTGGGAATCACAGTAAAGGAAAAGTTCTGGGGTCTGGTACAGTACAATCAGGAAATATAAAATTTAAAAATGTCAATCTGATAGACAGTCTGAAATTCAACCTCCTGAGTGTATCACAAATGAGTGACAAGGGTTTTGGGTCATTCTTCACAAAGGAGTGTTGTAGGATTGTTGGACCAGAAATGGTCAAAAAGATTGAAGCAATAATAAAAATTGGTCAAACAAAACTTGTTGCTCAAAGAAGTGGCAATGTTTATGTTGTTGATATGTCAAAAGAGTGTCCCAGAGCTGATGCCTGTCTGTTCTCAGCTGCCTCTAACAAAGAGACAGAACTTTGGCACAGAAGGCTGGGGCACACAAATCTCAAGACAATCACTGAAATTTCAAAAAATGGTTTGGTAAGAGGCCTACCACAAAAATTGTTTTCATGTCCTGAACATTGCATTTCCCGTTTAAAAGGAAAACAGCATAAAAGTTCTCATAAGTCCATTGAAGAGTCCAAAACAACCCAATGTCTGCAAATGCTACACATGGATTTGTTTGGCCCAGTTCAAGTCATGAGTCTCAAAAAGAAAAGATATTGTTTAGTTATTGTTGATGACTTCTCTAGGTTTACATAGACTTTCTTTTTACACTCAAAAGATGAGACTGCAGGCATTTTGCAAGACTTTGTGACACAGGTTGAAAAGCAATTTGACCTTCCAGTGAAAAGCTTCAGGAGTGACAATGGCACAGAATTTAAAAATAAGGAGTTGGATGCCTTCTGTGTGAAGAAAGGGATTGTAAGGCAGTACAGCATCCCTAGAACACCAGAGCAAAATGGGGTAGTTGAAAGAAAGAACAGAACATTGATTGAGGCTGCCAGAACCATGCTTGCTGATTCAGGTTTGCCATTAACTTTCTGGGCAGAGGCAGTAAACACTGCTTGCTATGTCCAGAACAGAGTTTTAATAAACCCAAGGCAGAAAAAGACTGCTTATGAAATTCTGTATAAAATCAAACCACTGATCTCATACTTCAAAGTGTTTGGCTGCCCATGCTTTATTTTGAACTTAAAAGATTCCATTTCAAAATTTGCAGCCAAAATTGATTGTGGTTATCATCTAGGATACTCAACCACTGCCAAGGCCTACAAAGTGTTTAATACACGGCCAAGGAAGTGGAGGAGACTTTGAATGTAAAGTTCAATGAACTTTCATCAATGAAAATCCTAGCAAATCCTGAAGATCTGTTTGATCTTGAAAAATTTACTTTTGAAAATACTGCTGTCAAGACTAACAGTGCAGGTCCATCAGAGGATTCAACACCAGACTATGGGTATGAAATCATCATCCCTCAAAGGTCTGCCACAATGGGAAAAGCATCAGCTGTTCAAAACAGTTGTCAAAGCTCAACCACTGCTACCTCAACAGTTGTTGACCAAAGTAGCCCATCAACCACTGCTTCCAAATCCTCAAACACTGCTGAAAAAAGTCCCCAAGCAGTGGATAAAAGTCAGCATGTGTCCACTTTATTACCTCCAATTCCACCACCTTTTGAAACCGCTGTTGGATCATCAAAGTCCCCAGCAGTGACTAGCTCAGATGATACACATTTGCAGCCTTCACCAACAAATGCCATCATTCCATACCAAGGAGATTTAATCTACTTGAGATCTCATCCACCTGATCAAATCATTGGAAACATCAATGAAGGGGTTCTCACAAGAAGCCAAACCCAAAACATTTGTCTTTTTGCTGGTTTTCTATCACTCCATCAGCCAGTCAAGTACCAAGAGGCACTGAAAGACAACAGCTGGGTAGAAGCCATGCAAGAGGAGCTCCAACAGTTTAAAAGACAACAAGTATGGGAGCTTGTACCACTGCCAGAAGAGGTTAGTCCCATTGGCACAAAGTGGGTCTTCAAGAACAAAACTGATGAAAGGGGCATTGTTGTCAAGAATAAAGCCAGGCTTGTGGTTCAAGGTTACAGACAGGAAGAGGGGATTGATTATGATGAAACATTCGCCCCTGTTGCAAGATTGGAAGCCATTAGACTGTTCCTGGCCTTTGCTGTCAACCACAACATGAAGGTGTTTCAAATGGATATCAAAAGTGCTTTCCTCTATGGTACGATTCAAGAAGAGGTGTATGTTTGTCAACCTCCAGGTTTTGAGGATCCATTTTATCCAGATCATGTCTACAGGCTGAACAAAGCCCTGTATGGCCTGAAACAAGCACCAAGGGCCTGGTATAAAACTCTTTCCACCTTTCTACTCTCAAATGGTTTCAAAAGAGGTACCATTGATAAAACACTGTTTCTAAAATGGAGAGGAAAAGATTTAATGATTGTCCAAATTTATGTGGATGACATTATTTTTGGAAGCACATGCAACAAAATGTGTGAAGAGTTTAGGGAACTCATGACAGTTGAGTTTGAAATGAGTGCAATGGGTGAGCTGCAATGCTTTCTTGGTCTCCAAGTTCAGCAAATGCAAAATGGTACTTTCATTCATCAAAGCAAATATGCAAAAGAACTTTTAAACAAATTTAATATGAATGATTGTAAACCATGCAGCACACCCATGGCAACAAATAAGCTTGTCATGTCTGATGAAAAGGATGAGCTTATTGACCAAACTTTATATAGAAGCATGATTGGGTCTTTGTTGTACCTAACTGCATCTAGGCCAGACATCATGTTTGCAACATGTGTCTGTGCAAGAAGTCAATCAGCCCCTAGAAAATCCAATCTTATTGCTGTAAAAGGATCTTCAGATACATAAAAAGTGCTCCCACACTTGGTATCTGGTATCCAGCTAATGGGAATATCAAGCTTTCAGGATTTTCAGACAGTGACTTTGCTGGATGTAACACCACAAGGAAGTCCACATCAGGAGGGTGCCAGTTTCTAGGTGATTGCTTAGTTTCATCGCAAAGCAAAAAGCAAGCAGCTGTTTCAACATCCACTGCTGAAGCTGAATACATTGTTGCTGCAAGCTGTACAGCCCAACTCCTGTGGCTTCAAAATCAGTTGCTGGATTTTGGTATCACTGCCTTAAAGACACCACTCATGTTGGATAGCCAGGCAGCAGAAAATATCATCAAAAATCCAGTTTCCCATTCAACCACCAAACACATCGACATCAGACATCACTTTGTGAGGGATTGCTATGAAAAAGGTTTGATTTCTCTGCATCATGTTCCAACTAAAGACCAGCTGGCAGATGTGCTCACAAAAGCACTAGATATAGCCACTTTTGAAAGCTTGGTCTCTAGGATTGGCATGCTAAACATGGAATAACAAGCAAAATCTTGTTTTTCTATGAATAAAAGCATTAAAATGTTTTCAGAAAATCAAAAATCCATCCTTAAAAATAGCTAAAAATGAAGTTTTCATTAAAATCCTTAAAAGTCTGCCATAACCACTGTTTGTTCAAAAGTCTGCTCTACTTCAAAGTCTGTCCACTGCTGAAAGTCATCCTCTGTTCTCTCATTTCCTTGATAACCTCTGTTGTTCAAAAGCAATGTCTTATCCACTGATATGTTATCCACTAATAGTGAAAATCATCCACTGCTTCCATTTTACCGTTGAAACCATTGCCTTCATCAATAACTTTCATAAAAGTACTGTCCTTTATTTCTTCAGAGTTTGGCATGTGGGCAGTACATAGTGGTCAGTACTTTTGTAACCGCTGCCACGTCAGCCTTCACTTTTTCCTCTATAAAACCCCCCACTTCATACCAAAAACAGGGTTTTACTGTCGAATTGAATTCTCAAAAAATTCTTTTCTCAAAGCAGTTTTTCTTCACATTCCTTCACAAATTTCTTCGATCATCATCTCCAAAATGACAAAATCGAAGCCATCTGCAAAACCCACTTCCAAATCATCGTCGAAAGCGGCCTCTCAAAAGGTCAATACCATTGAAATCCCACACAAACCATCTCACAATCTTCTGGGTCTTCTCACAAAACCCGGCACCACAGATGCTTTCGACTCCATCATTGCCAAAATGGCTAAATCAAAGCACAAAACTTTGTTAATAGCCGATGCACCAATTTACTTGACAACCCAAAGGGAGTTTTGGAAGTATGCAACCCTTGAAACACAAGGAGACGCTGTAATAGCCATTAACTCTACTCTAAAGGGAAAACCTGTCAATATTACACCACAGTCAATTTCAGAGGTCTTTCAACTCGATGATCAGCAAGGTAAAATTTCTTTCCCTAAAAACGAGTTGAAAATTGACTTCATTGAGAGAGGGTATGCAGACACAATGATGAAGAAAGCTACCTTACAAAAAGGTTTCTTTCCTTCTGCAACAATATTTTTATTCCATACCCTCCTAATGTGTGTTTCAAACAAAACCACTTCTTTTAATGAAATACCATTAAAGATTCAAAATCTGGGATATGCTATTCTTCAAGAAGAAAATTTTAATTATTCTCGGGAATTCTTTAATGATTTGGTTAATAATGTTGAAACAAAATCATTCCTACTGTTTCCAAGGTTTCTAAGTTATTATTTTGAAAAGAAATTCAGTAAGGATGATATTGTTGTAATAAATCAAGGTGATTATATTCAAATAAACGGTTTAACTACTGAAACTTTTTCAAGAATGTTAACACCTTGCAAAACACAAGCAGAGGTGCCTGAGCAGATTTTAGCAGCTAGCACTGCTCCTCAGGTATCTGCTGCTGAGCCCACTTGTCAAGATGATCAAAGCAGCAGAACAACTGCTTTGAAACCCACACCTAAAATCACCAAAAAGCCAAAAAGAAAAACTCAAACCCCCCCCCCCCCAAACCCATCAAAAAGGCAACTCTGGAGGATGAGATACCAGAGCTACTGCCTGTGATAGCACAAATGTCACAAGAAACCACTATTGCTACTTCCTCACAGCAGTTGGTACAAATATCTCAACCCATAACCGAAACTCCTCCTGCTTCTTCACAAAAAGAACAGGTTGTACACTTAGGGCCTCCACATCATGATGCTCTGAAATCACTTGGTTTCATCATCCATAGCTCAATGCCCAGAGCAAATCCTGTTTCTACACCAAACCTTACATCCACAATTCCCTCACCCACTAAACTTCTGTTGGATGCAATTGATTTGAACCAGGCACTAACCAGTCCTTCTCAATCACCTATTAATGAGAATATGCCTCAACAAATGACTGGGTCTGATGTATCAATCTTTTCTAACCCACCAACACAACCTGAGGAGGTTACACCCCTTGAGTTACAAGTAACTCTTGGTGGTAATCCAAGTGAAGCAGCCACTACAACTGTTGAACCCACTGGTTTACAGTTGGACAGTGGTTACATTAATAAGACTTCCTTGGAGGCAATTCCTTACATAGCACCTCTGCCAACCACCAGTGGATTTATTTATCCTACTGGCAACATCAAAAGGTTGTCAAGTGTTGAAGGAAGAAGACCCCAGTACCAAGAAAAAGGGGCATCAGTGGTTAGTGTTTGGAGCACACTCCCTACCCCAACCACTGATAAAACCACTGATAATGGGAAATCAGATGATCCCATTAAATTGGGTGATGATCTAAAATATCAGGATTTGACGGAACGAATTGAAAAGTTGGATACATCTGTTGCAGATCTTAAAAATATGCTACAACAGGTGTTGAAAACATAAAAGATGCAATCCACTGTTATTCCACCTCAAGCACCTGCTCCATCATCAGTGGTTAGTGTTTGGAGCACACTCCCTACCCCAACCACTGATAAAACCACTGATAATGGGAAATCAGATGATCCCATTAAATTGGGTGATGATCTAAAATATCAGGATTTGACGGAACGAATTGAAAAGTTGGATACATCTGTTGCAGATCTTAAAAATATGCTACAACAGGTGTTGAAAACACAAAAGATGCAATCCACTGTTATTCCACCTCAAGCACCTGCTCCATCACAAGCACCTGCTACAAATGAGCTCTGGAATCTCTTCAAACCTTTTCTCCAACAACAAAAAGAAATGGTTGATCAGCAACATGAACTACATGTCCAAAAGCTGAGAAACATCATGGAGTCTAGGTACAAGAACACTCAAGCAGATATTAAGGCAATCAAGGCCCATTTATTGGAAGCCACTGGCACTGCTCCTCCAACAGTACTTTTCATTGATCAACTCCCAGAAGATAATGCCAAAAAGGGGGAGAAAATTCAGGAGTGGAAGAAGAAAGGAATAAATGATGGTCTGTACATTGAACCTGAAAAGGATGCTATGACCAGAAAAATTCCTGTGCCAGATGGTAGTAAAAAGGTTAATGCTACTCAAGAAGCACTTGATGAAGGAGTAGCAAGTGTAAAAAGAGATAGAATGGTAAAGGATATTTCAAGGTGGAATGAGGAGAAAAGAGCCTTCATGGAGCTGTATGAGCAGGGTTGTTCTGGGTTAAAGGATTCTAAAAATCCTAAGACAAAAAGGAAACCTAAGTCCATCCCATCCAGAATTCCAAAGCATATTCCAAAACCACCATCCAAAAGCCATCAGCATCAAACCTCCACCAAAACAGTTGTTGTAACTCCTGCTGTATCAACTACTGCTGGTACTTCAGAGGTTTCAACATCTGTTGTCACTTCAACACACACCACTTCAACACTCACCACAACCACTGCTTTACCACCACCATCATCACCACCAAAAACAACATCACCTGCTGACAAAAAGCAGAAGACAACAGATGTTATAACATCTGTTGTAATGACAACAGTGGTTGAGACACTAGTTGTTTCAACAGCTGTTAGTCAATCACAAACCACTGCCATACAATCTACCACCATTATTCCACCCAAAACATCATCAGTCCCTCCTCAACCAATAAGGAGAAGGCTAATCCTCAAAGATGATGATCATTCACCACCACCAACATCTTCAAAATCCCTGTCAATTATCACCATTCCAAAACCCATACCTCTCTCTTCAGCTCAAATTCTAAAGCCATTACCTCATGCTGGTGTCTCATTCCCTCTGGAACTCATTGCAGTTAGGGAAGAAATCAAATCCTTTTACTATGAGGATGACCCAGCTAAAAGGAGGTTGCCATCAGTTGAAGGATATCCCAGGCCTCACAATATTGAAGAATACTTGAAACTCAAGGCCAAGCAAGCAGAGGATATTGCTATCAAAAATAAACAAGGGAAATCTGATAGGGAATTTCAGCAAAACTATCAGTTTCTACTCACTCAGGTCAGAGCTATGGAACAATTTGCCAAAAATGTATGTCAGCAGATCTCAGAAAGGGCAGATGAGTCCTTGAGAAAAGACTACATTAAGAACATCATGACCTACAAGAAATACAAGGGGGAGAAACACATGTACAGAAACTGGACCATCCCTGAGCTTGAAAAAGAGGCAGCCAGGATTCAAGAAATGATCAAAAATAAGGTCAAGCAGACTCCTCCTGAAAAGTTCAAACAGTTTGAAGCTGATAAGGCATTAGAGTTGAAGAGAATGAAAGAGGAGCTGGTAGCAGCTGATTATGGGTCAAAGAATTCAGTGACAAAATGGGGAGAAGACAGGGTCAGGGCTACCTACAAAAGGTTAGAGGAACTTAGAAAGAAAGATCCAACAGTTCCACAAAAGCCTGACTATTCCAAAGCAGAGGTCTCAAAAAGACCACCAAAGCTGCAAATCAAAAGAGCCACTGCTCCAGCTGGTGCTACCATCTACAAAAGAAGGAGTCAAAACCAGTCAGGTGCTGAAACAATTCAAGATCTAAAAGCTGGAAGTGCTATTGTAAAAGAGGGCCTTAAATTAATGATCAAAGAAGATCTTGAATTGGAACAATCTGCAAGTGCTGCTCAGCCAGTCATGAATAGGCCAGCCTCACCAAACACCTCTGCAAATAAACATCTCCCAAGAAACCCACCAGGCTCAAAAATACAAAAGTGGGAAACTGACAAACAGACCTAAGTATTGACTTTGCTCAGGTCTGGTGGAGAAGTGAAGAAAATATCAAGGGAACAAGCTCTTGGCTTGAGACTTGAAGATTTGCAGGATCTCCTTGATCTTCCACTTAGCAGGGAAGATGATGACACAGATGCCCTAGACTTTGAACTACAATTTAAAGGTCAGATAAGGGAACTGGTGATGAGGCAATAAAGAATTCCACAATAATGAAGAGTTTTGGCATTATCTGTTCTAGGGGGAGATTGTTGGGATTGAACCCTACCAGAGGAACAGATAATTAAAGCCAAAATTGGGTCAGAGCAGTGGATCCAGAATAAGCAGATGTTATATACAAGTCTCTCCCCTTGAAAGTGATTTCAACATCTACTGACTTCCTATCTACTGATCGTACAAGCCACTGACCATCAATCTGCTGCTCAAGTAAAGGCTGATGGAAGACTAAAGCTCTGCTGCTCAATCTACTGCCTTGAGTCAAGTGCTGCTGATCCGGACAAGCACTGCCGGGTTCACAGCAGTGGAAGGATGCAGCAGTTGTTTAAGTGTCTTTTATGTAATGAAATGTAATAGCAGTAGTTAGTAAAGCAGTGTTTGTATAGATCAGAGGTTAGAGTTTGTTAGGAGGTTAGATGTCACTTTCATGGTGACGTCAGCTTAGATGCTCAGTGGTTTGCTAGTGCCTATAAATAGAACAGTGCTCTGTACTGTGCTATTAGCTCTTTGCAAACTTGTTTTCCTGCACGAACAAACGCTAAGCTCTGGCTGAGGGGGAGTTTGTATTAAGCATTACATTGTAATCGGTGTTGAAACTAAATTCAATCTTTCGGTTCTTTGTTGAAAATGTCTTGATCAAAGCAATACTCTCGTTTGATTGTATGCAAAGTTTGTTTTCATCTTAATTCCGCTGCACAACTCATCCATCTTCATCTTAATTTCAAACGAAAAATACAATCAAGTTTCTGTACAATTTTATTTTCTGCTTTTGATAAAACCAAAAACACAGCGATCAGAAGTGATCTGTGCCTTGTTGTCAAGTTTCTGTACAGTTTTATTTTCTGCTTTTGATAAAACCAAAAACACAAAAATATGTTTTTGATTTTAGGGGGAGAAAGTTTTCAGAAAATACAAAAACATGATAAAATTTCAAAATCCAAAAACAATAGAAAACTGAAAAAGAGTTTGTGTAAAAAGGGGATATGATAGTACATCAGCTAGACAGTTGCAGTACGCTAAAGAAATGTATAGTTTAAAAAGTGTTAAGCAGTCTTGCAGATGATATGCCGATAGGTTTTTACACATTTAGTAAGTTTGTTTGGGATATAAACCTAAATAGTTTAAAAAGTGTTAAGCAGTCTTGCAGATGATATGCCAATAGGTTTTTCCACATTTAGTAAGTTTGTTTGGGATATAAACCTAAATCATTTCTTGCTTTTACGTGGGGAACATCTCTCGGATATATAGGTAACCCCTGAAATCCTGTTTGAAAGGCTCTATTTCTGACATACTAGGTCTTTGTACGTCTTGATATCTGGGGTATTATACCAGGACTTCTGATTTTGCGGGAGCAATAGCCTAGTCCTCATATAATACTTTGCACTGCTTTACTCTTAAAGCCCTCCCTCAGCATAAAAAATGATGAAACATTGAAAAATGCCAATCATGTGTTGTTGTAAAGAAGATCCCCAAGGGGGACCCACCTAAAGTCGAGCCATCATCTCTCTGATTTTGCGGAAGCAATAGCCTGAGCTCTCATGGCCTCGCACTTAACCCAATTACAGATATCATTAGTATGCACTCACCTGTAAGACTGAATATAGTGGTCTGGATACGGGAGTATATTCTGAGGTGGTACACGCGTATAATTTAAGCCTTAAAACAACTAATTCGTATCCTGAACAGATTGAAATTTGTGTGAGAATTTAAATTGGATCAGCATATCGGCAATCACTGTGAATTGTTTAATGCTGAGTATGAAATCAAAGCTTAACGGT
Organism: Helianthus tuberosus; assembly: GCA_030545235.1. NCBI lineage: Eukaryota > Viridiplantae > Streptophyta > Magnoliopsida > Asterales > Asteraceae > Helianthus > Helianthus tuberosus. Next base: position 137,161,401 of record CM060363.1, read on the forward strand.
ATTTGTAGCTTGTCGGCGGCTGATATGATCCCCTAACACGATCACCAAAAATATGTTTGTACAAGTTTACTGTTTCTTAAATCCAAAAATCCAAAAAGATTTGATTTTTCATCTTATTTTCGACAACGGATGTTGGGGATCTGATGATCAAAGTCTCACAATGCTATACAAGTTGGAACATGTGGGTTGGATAAGCAAAAGTTTGTGAAAAGGTGTTGGAAATTGCTCAAAATGTTTAAAAGTTCATTAATTTGAACTTAAATCTGTTCCAGAAAGTCAGCAAGTTCATAAATTGGTCAGCCAAGGTCATTAACTTGGACTTGGCAGGCTAAACAGTTGACCAGGGTCATTAACTTGGACTTGGTTAACTGGGTGTGATGGTAAAAAGTTCAAAATAATCAAAAAGATAAAAATTTGAAAAATTTTGAAAAAAATGGAATTTCATACGAAATGACCATTTCGCACGAAATGGCCATATCGTTTCAACTGACCATTTCGTGTGAAATGGATACACTGCCTCTTTGTCCATTTCGTACGAAATGGACATGTCTATATAAAGGTTTCCATATCGCTTGAAACCATCATTTTCTCCATTCCACACCAAACACACTTTCAAAGGCGATTTCAAGCGAATCACTGATTTCATCGATTTCAAGCAGAAATCTTGTTAAACTGTTGATCGGAATCTATTTATAAGTTAGTGTGCTCAACTTATAACATGGGAAAGGTAGGGATTAATGTTTATTTGAACCAGATCTATCGATTTCGCTTGAACTCGGAAGAACAGTCTTTTGATCTTAGATCTAAGTTGTTTGTGTGGACCAAATTGAATGAAAAACACTTCAGTGTGTTCAGAATATGTCATAGATTAGATCTAGGGTTTTAATTTGGACCAGATATCTTGAATCGTATGAACTCGATGAACACAGGAACTTTGAACTCAGATCTAAGATGATTTTGTGGATCAAAATGAAAATAAAACTCATCCATGTACTCGGAATCTGTTATAAAACATATCTTGGGTTTCAATTTCATTATAAAATCAAGATTTGAAATCTGTAATTTCACTGTTCATCACTGTAGATTCAAACAAAATGACAATACATTTCGTACGAAACGGCACATTGTTTAATGTTTTCAAATCATGCGAAATGGCCATTTCGCTTGAAACACCATTTCGTTTGAATCAACATTTTGCTTGAAATAGCCATTTCGTTTGAGAGTCAAACCATTTTGAAACTGTCCATTTCGTTTGAAAGTCACATCATTTGAAACTGATCAATACATTTGAAATCCAATTTGTTTGAAAGCCATTTCGTGTGAATGATGTTCTGTTTTGAAAATTGTTCAAAGTGTTTAACTTGTGTTTCTGTTGTATATTTCAGGCTTCGAATGTTGAATTTGATCCATCACATAACATTTGTTGTGTTTATGATGAAAAGCTTCCAAAGATGGTTGTATTCAAGGATATTCTGGAATTTATGAAACGTCTACCGATCCAAAAAGCATTGACGAATCAGCATAGTGTTTTCAGATCTCATATTGATCGTTTCTGGAAAAATGCTAAGTATGATGAAGAAAGTAAAGTGATAACTTCAATTGTTAGCTTAAATGGTGAAGATAAAGAGATCGTCATCACAGAACAACTTGTCCGTGAAGTTTTAGATTTTCCGGATGATGAAAATTCACCAACGAAGTTTCCAGAAAGAATGGTTAAGGGGTATGTTGAGGATGGGTTATAGTGGTCCGTTGAACAGTGCAAACTATTTGAAAGCATGTTTCTCAAAGCCTTACAAATTTTTCATCCATTCAGTGGTTCACGCTCTTAGTCATAGAAAAGGAGGATATGATGTAATGAGAGATTACCAGATGAATATGGTGACCGCTTTAGTGTTGAACAAAAAGTACCATTTTTCAAAAATCGTTTTTCATTACATGAAAGAAAACATTTCATCAGGCAGTAAAACCTGGATATATCCGAGATTTGTACAAATGATGCTTGATCATGCTTATCCAGATCTAGTGAAAGATGAAGATAATGATTTATTGGCGTTGTATCACATGGATAACGAGACGTTGATCATATTATCCAGGTATCACAAAAATCGGCCAAAACCAAAAACAAAGGCAGAATTCTTTGGATTCATCAAGAGTGCTAATTACGAAGATCCAGATCCAGTTAATCATCTGAAGTAGAGAAACTATGAAGAGATGACAGAGAAAAGTGCAGCTAATGAATTGGCAAAGTTAGCAGAATTCAAGGAAACTCGAAACGAATGGTTTACAAAAGAAGAAAAGAAGAAAAGGAGTAGAAAGACAACTCCGAAAGTACAAGCAGAAGAAGGTTCATCTTCACAACCGAAAAAGAAACGTCAAAAGAAAACTGTTGAAACAATGCTGGTCGATGAACCAGAGGAAGATTATACAGAAGCTGATGCTGAAAGAGATCAAGGTCGTTTATCTCCTGAATCTGAACAATTATTGAAGTCTCTTACTGAAAATTTGGAAGCTGAGAAAGCAGCTGGTGAGGAAGGTGACAATGAAGAAAAGAGCTCATCTGATTCAGAGGTTGATGAAACTGAATGTTGGAAAAAAGGTAATTTCTGATAAAGAAAAACAGAAGAAAAGAAAGAGGAATGGAGATGACGATGATGATTTGTATGTTCCATCACCAGAGCATGTTCAGGAGGTTCAAACACCACCTTCTGGAGGTAGGATGAAATCTAACTCTAGGAAATGTGACATTACTCCTACAGCTCGAAGATTGAAAATCTTGTTGAAATCAAAACCTATCCAGGAACCAAGTCAACCACCATCACCTCCACCACAAGCTGAACAACAACCATCACCACCTGAACCTCAACCTCAATCACCACCACCACATCAATCACCACCAAAACAACCTTCATCACCACCACATCATCCATCACCACCTCAATCACCATCACAACTTCATATTTCTACACCTACATATGAACAACCTGTTATAACTTCACCACACATACTACAAACACCACCAACTTCATAACCACCTGTACAAACGACTCCTGGATCATCAAGATTTAAAGATTTTCCTCATGTTCCAGAGAACATTGCTCTTGAAGATATTGGAGATTTTAATTTTGTAACTGATGATGTTGTAAAGAAGTTACAGAAAAAGGTGGGAGAGGTGATAGTTGAGAAAAAGAAGTTAGAAAAGCGTGTAAAGACCGTTGAAGCTGAAAATTCATCTTTGTTGAAAAGAGTCGAAGTTGATCAAGCTGATATTGATATTCTGAAGGTTCGAATAGCTGAGTTAGAAGAAGAAAAGGCTCTGAGAGATGAACAGAATGAGTATTTCAAGCTGAAAAATAAAGAGCTAGAGGCTAACAATGCAAAGAAAGAACATGAAATATATATGATGAATAAAGTATTGGAGAATTTGATCGGAAAACCGGTTGAACAAAGATTTGAAGAAATCCAGCTTGAAGAAGTTCGAGCTAGACATAAGGCTGAGATAGAAGCTGAAATGAAAAACAAAGGCAAAGGTGTTCAAATTGAAAGTGTTGCTGAAGTGAGTGAAAGGGCAATTGTTTTGTCTGAGCCAACGATAGATCCAGAAACATCTATTCTTAATCCTTATCCTATATCTTCAGTTTCTGGTGTGTTTGATGATGATGTAGAAGTTGATGATATAAAAAATGATGATGGAGAAGATGATGAAGAAGAAGATGATGATATTCTGAAAGATGATGCAGAAGATGTTTATTCTGCTTCAGGTGATGATGATGATGATGACGGCAATGATGACGATGATCAAGGTTCTACAGGCATAAAAGCTACTGAAGCGTCAAACGAAGAGAAGATTGATGAATATCTTCATGATGATGCTAATGAAGAATCTGAGAATGTTGAAGGTGAGGGGGAGCAAGATGATACTGAGAAAGATGATGAAAATGTTGATTATGTTTCAAGATTGATTCTCCATCTTGAACACGGTGTCGAGGAAGGGGAAATTTTGCACACTTATACTTTAGCTGATATCATCAAAATGACGCACATTGACGAGATTAATTTCAAGTTTGATTTTGAAGAAGAGTTGAATCAGTTCAACATCAATCAGCAACCAGAATACCAGTACAAATACGTTGAAGATGCTGATAATTATGACAGAGTTGAAGTTGAAGATTGTAGTGACGAAGAACAGTCTGAAAGTGTTCATGTTGATACTTCTAACTTTCCAACGCTTGCAGAGTTCTTCAGTCAAGCAAATGAAGATGAGTTAAAAAGGAAAGTTGAAGAATGTGTTAAGAATAGTTTTGATGAAATGTCAAAGGAAGAAAGACGCGAAGAACGGAAGAAATGGTTCAGAAAAGATTCCGAAAGAAAGTTCAAGAGACCGTTGAAGTACTACAAGAGAGACAGAAATTTCTCTTGGAGACATAATCAGTTGGGGGTATTTACCACAGGTGAATGCGTATGCGATCCGTAGAGAGTCTGGAGTTCAATATTCCGCGTATATTCAAGACATAATGTCTCTTCCATGGTGGGATGTAGAAGAACTACCCAAGGTCAGAACATTGTCTTATCCTGTCAGGGAACGTGATATTCCTACTTGGGGCTTAATGAAGTATGAAGCGTTCAAAGAATTCAAACACTGGAATCCGCACTATCCAAAGAAAGTGAAGAAGATAGATCCAGTGTCCGGCATTGAAGAAACTATTCTGCAAATTAAGAAGCCAAGAGTGTTAAAGAACATTCCACTGCCAAAGATGGAGCAAGATTTTCACAAAGGGTTCTTATGTTGGGTGTATAGTTGTATGTCTACTGAAGCAGTGATCACGTACAGAGTGGAGAATGAAGTTAGACACATTCATTTGTATGATCTGATGTGGATTGTAAACTGCTCAGCAAAAGATATCGAGTGTTTATTTGTAAACAAAATTGGCTACAAGAAAGAAGATAAAGATCAAGCAATGCAGTTTCAAAAGGTAGCTACTATCTGCTTTCAGAAAGGAATCAATTCTGAAAATTCTTGTTCGTCTAAGTGGAGAAAGATTGAGAAAGAAGAGGCTCTGAAAGCTGAGAAAGAAAGGAAGGCACGTGAAGAAAAGGATAAGATTGCAAGATATACAATTGTGCAAAGGATGGCTGAAGAGGAAAAGAGAGCGGTTGAAGAAAATGAAAAGCTAAGAAAGTTGTTACTGAAGAAGCCAAAGCAAAGAGAAGAAAAGTTCAAGTCTCTGTGAAGAAAGTGCTGAAGACAGGCTGACTGAAGACTACGGCAATATCCAAGGGGGAGTTTGTTGGTACACAATGTCTATCACCTACGTCAACAGTCTAGGTCGTGTCAGTAGCTTGTAATAGGGTCTAAAGTGTGAAATTTAAAGTTTATTTGTGTATGTAAGCCATTTCGCACGAAATGGATCTTGTATGGCCATTTCGCACGAAATGGAGTTTGCCATTTCGTACGAAATGATCTTGCCATCTCGTGCGAAATGGATTCCCTATATATAGGGGTGTTGGGTTTTCCATTTGGTATGATTCGGTGAAAGTTGTCACGAAGTGCTGTCAAATTCTCTGCGTGTATTAACGTCTAAAATCAATGGAAAACCAGTTTAAAGTGTATTTCTCTGCTTCAACTCTCATTCTAACACCGATTCACAGTTACTAGATTGTTTCCGCCTCTCTAGTGACCTAGATTTGACTCAGACCGACTCATTCAGGTCGAATATCGATCCTACATTTTCAAACCTTGTAAATCGTGTTCCAAAACTACTTTTATGTTTATTAGAAAGATTATCATTTTTAATATCATGTTTAACCATGGATCTTTCAAGACCCATGCTTAATATCTTTAGATCTTTCATAAACAAGCTTTGTGTTAAACTTTTAACAAACTTTTCATAGATATTAGTTTCAAAAATTAGTTTAACACACACTTTATTACTTTAAGATTACAAGTTTATGTGTAAAAATTCCTATTTCAAGTTCACATTATGCTTCACATGTTCATCTTCAAGTTTAACCATGGATCCTTCAAGATCCATGCTTAAACTTGGTGGATCTAAGCTTTAACATACTTGATCTAATCATAAACTCAAGATATAACATAGACAACTTCATTACTTACACTAAAAATTCATGTAATCACTTATTTTCTTCATGAATATGTTAGATCTTTTCATTTTTAACATTAGAAGTTAAGTTGTTTAGATGGTGAACCTTGTACATAACATAAACATGACTTAAATTAGTGATCAAGAAGCTTACTACTAGCTCTAATGGCTAGGGAAGTGGCACAAAGATGAAGATGATGCACAAGGAAGAAATCAAGAGGTTAAAAGCTCCACAAGGTGGTCCTTCAAGTTCTAGCACCATACACCTTCCTAAATGGCCTCCATACACCACTAGATCACCTTGGATTGAATGATTGAAGTTTGAAAATGAAAGTGTAAGTGTGTGGGTGTTGAGCCGTGAGCAAAGGAAGAAGAAAGGTAGAAGATGAGTGAGTGAGGAAGCGTGATTTGTTTAGGATTTATAAAGAGAGTAAATTACAAAAATCGTCCTTTATGTTTACACTGAATTGCAAAGTATGTCCTTTGTCTTTAAAGTTGACAGGATTCATACTTTATGCTTGCAAAACCTTGCACACTATGTCCTTTAGCTCTAACTCAGTTAAATTTTAATGTTAAATCAGGGCATATTGATAATTTTACTTATTTATTTAAATATATTTAATAAATAAAATAAAAAAAATTAAAACATTAATTCAAAATATATAATTTATTCAATCTCTGCAAAATACAACTCACCCAACACCAAATATATAATTTATTCAATCTCTGCAAAATACAACTCACCCAACACCATATCAAATAAAAAAGATTGTTGATTGAAACCGTCTCTCATCTTTTATACCCCCCCCCCCCTGTACCGGTTCTGGTGCACCTCCACCACCGGCTGCACCTCCACCACCACCAGCGGCCGACCCCCGTTGCACAACCTCCACCACCTCTTATATCCTTTCTACAAAATACCGGACCCATCTCACTCTCTTCACTCCCCAATCACATAATACCCAATCGTATACTTAAATAAAGATTCATACCCTTTCACTATCACCACTTTTCTTGAACATTAATGGCGTCTATTTCAAGAATTGTTGCTAAAGATTGCAACTTTCGGTCATCTAATGCTGTTGTTCACAGACCCAGATGTGATTTGCCTACAAGAACAATTCCCAATCATGTTTGTATGTAAATTGATTAACTTTATTTGATTTGTGTATTGGTTTGGTGATGATCGTGTATAAAGTTTTGATTTTTATGTGAAATTACAGCTTTTGGAAAGAGGGTTTGTTGTTTTTTCTGGTGATGGTAAAGGGTGTTTGGCTATTCAGAGTAAAAGATTATGTTCAGGAGTTGTTCAGTCTTTGGATTACAGGTAGTTGTTTGGGTGTTTGGGAATTGGGATTTGAGTGTTTATGAGAGGTGATAAAGTAATTTGGAGTGTTTGGATGAAGAAAAGTGGCATCTCAGGGGATGGCGGTGGTTGGGCGGTGGTGGAGGTGCAGCGGTGGTGGGAGTTGTGCAGCAGGGGTGGAGGTGTTTACGGTAATGGATGTGCAGTGGTGATGGTGGAGGTGCAGTGGTGGTGGTGTGGTTGAGAGAAAGAGATAAGGAGAGAGATATGAGGGAGAGGGAGAGTAATTAATATATATATATATTATATATTTTGAATGAATGTTTTAGTTTTTTTTAATAAATGAGTAAAATTACCAATATGCCTTTAATTAACATTAAAATTTAACTGAGTTAGGGCTAGAGGACACAATGTGTAAGGTTTTGCAAACATGAAGTATGAATCCTGTCAACTTTAAAGACAAAGGACATACTTTGCAATCTAGTGTAAACATAAAGGACGATTTTTGTAATTTACTCTTATAAAGATCTTTCATATCTTTCATATGGTATATTACTAGAATATTCTTTAGCATAAGATCAAATAAAATCTAATATAATCAAATAAAATAAACTAAATCTTTAGGTGGGACCCATAGGGCCGGATTTGGTGGGGGGGGGGGTAAAATGTAAAATTTTGGAAGTTGAAAGTTTAAAGTGTAAACAGTAAGGTTTAAGTATGTTTAAGTGTGTTTAGGGGTTTTTATGATTTTTAAGGTGTTCTATCATCAATACTAGTTTAATATCATAAAAACATTACTTCTAGTCAAATTTTGACGTCCCAGTTATTGTCCGGTTGTTCGGTTCGTTACGGTTCGTTAAAGTGCTGAATTGCGCAATTTCACTAGGTATAAAGCACTTTTTGTGGCAGTTTCAATTCCCGGCACTTTGTAAGTTATTTTGGATAATAAAACATAAATTCTACATGATATTAATGTGCTTAAAAGCTTATTATAGCTGAATTGTTGCTGAATTATGCTGATTTCAACATTTTAGATAAGTTTCAGGTGCTTTTTAGTGCATAGTTTGGCTTCCGGAAAGTTTATATGTTAACCCTCGTATCCATACTTGGGTTTTAATGTATTTTAGATGTTGGACCTACTCCTAGGCCCTAAATCTATTATCTGACTGATTTCTGCAGAACTGCTGACACAGTGTGTCTTACCGGTGAGTTTACTAGTCTTTCTGACGCAACGCTAAAGTAATGCATAAAGCAATATTTGAAGTATAAAACGTGCATGAATTCACATGTATAGCATGAAATTAGACAATGTTGACATTTAAGCACATAATTGCAGATATTTACTAATAATTAGACTGTACGAAAATTACCGGTTTTGTGCCAGTTGTCACAAGATCTAAGCGGCTTCTAGGGCTAAGTCAAAGAACGTACATAGACAAAATGATGACACGCTTTAAGATGGAAAACTCCAAGAAAGGAGGTGTTCCTATGACTAAAGGAACCGTGTTGGACAAATCGTAATCTCCTTCAACGAACATTGAAATTAAGCAAATGGAAGTAGTTCCATATGTTTCAGCGATTAGTTCAATCATGTGTGCTATGTCTTAACGTCTTGTGTGCTTTAAGCATGGCCAGTCGTTTTCAGCATAGTCCTGGCATTGCCCATTGGACTACAATAAAGAACATTCTGAAGTACTTGAGAAGAACTAAAGATATGTTCTTGGTGTTTGGAGGAGTGAAAGAAGAGCTCACTGTAAGGTGTTACACTAATGTTGGCTTCCAAAGTGACCGAGATGATTCTCGCTCACAATTAGGATTCGTATTCACTCTCAATGCAGGAGCTGTCTGTAGGAAAAGCTCCAAACAAAGTGTAGTGGCGGATTCAGCCACCGAATCTGAATGTATAGTTGCATCAGATGCTGCAAAAGAATCTACTTGGATGAAGTAGTTCATCAACGACCTCGATGTGGTTTCAAGTATTCAGAAACCTATCTAGGTGTTCTGTGATAACACAGGAATCTTTGTTCAAACCAAGGAGCCCAGATCACAGAGTTAAGCACATTCTAAGAAAGTTCCACTATATACGGGAAATACTGGAATGAGGAGACATCTTAACAAGCAAAATAGACACAGATCAAAACCTAGCAGACCCGTTCACTAAACAGATGACTCAGGACAAGCATGACCAGCATGGGAATGCTATCGGTCTTAGATTGGCTAGCCATTTGTTTTGATTTAGTATTTGGGTGTACGAACATTCAAACAGTTGTACCTTTGAATTCACCTTTGATTTACTGGTTAAATGCAAAGTTTGAATCTTACAGTTGTGTTCGATTTTGATACGTTTAATCCGTGAATCTTGTATTCTAAATTAGCCGTAGTCAGTCAGACTCGTGAGAACGAATCTGAATTAAGACTATTCTGACTTTGGACTCAAGGAGTTGACTTCCAAATTCACAGGCCTCATTGTGAATGACGCTGGATGTAACCCGCATCAAATCATCTTCATGGATCTTAGCCATAAGATGTTTTGTTTTAGGCATACTCATTTAGTATCCTCTGATCTGAGATACATACTAGAACTTTCGTTTACTAAAGACTATTTGATCAGTGTCAATCGCTGTCGCGTCACTGCCAGTCATAATGGCATTGGTTGGGAGTAGCTCTGAAGTTCAGTGGGAGTTGTATGTAGTCAAGATGGGATTCTGTACTCATTATATATAACAGTTAGACATCAGGGCGCCCTCGTTGATTCAAACTGGTGAAGTGTAAGGCCTTACCCAAACTTACTGTGTGTTTGATTGGACCACTTTGATTCTTGAACGAGAATGATAATGATTGAACGCCATGTGAGATTGAATCTGATCCATGTCTCATCGTTCAATTGATGTCTTTTATAGAAAGGATAGATGACAACGATTGCCATAAGTCTATTGTCTTCAAGTAGCAAGCAGTTGCTGAGGGGAAGATACCTTGGTTAGTGACTTTAAAGTGTTATGACCTGTTGGGGACAGCTATGTGTAGCTAGAGCACCCCTGGCTGTCTGTATTGAGATCTTATCAGAGACCGTCCAAGTGGGAGCTGTTGGATATTTATGTCCGGTTCGATAAGTCAACCCTGCCGACCGGGTCTTGACCCGTAAGAGTTACACCATGGACAACGAACTAAAATCCACTTAACTAATTTAACTGGTAATTACGAACGATACGCGGGCATTAACTGAGAGACGGGTACATGGACCGGGTGAGACAAGAAAGCTCCTCTCGCCACTTGTCATGCACGCATCCGTGCTACGTCATTTGTCGTGCATGCACTCTTGCATCGCCACTTGTCGCACATGCAAGGACCTTGGCCAATAGTAACACATGCATTATGCATGTCCGCCACTAGGCAAACATGCATTAGTCTCCATCTACTATTTATTTGAGGTTTTGGGACTTGTTTTGAGTGGTTGAAAGAACTAAAAACACTCTCAAAAAGGAATACCCACAACCGGCCACCGGCCACCGCCATCAGTTCCGCCATGCCGCCACTCGCCGCTGGCCTCCGCCATGCCGCCGCTCGCCGCCGGCCACCGCCACCGGTTCCGCCGCTGCCGCCACTCACCGCCGGCCACCGCCCCCGCTAAACTGGTTCTTACTCGTGTTTCGTTAGTTCGTATCACTAGCACTTGTTCGTTGAACCTCGGTGTCTCAACCGGCTAGTCATTAACCGAGGTATATCTTTCTCATCGGTAGCTAAATATATTTTCACTGTGCTCGTATTTGCATGTAACCGGATCATGTCGGGTTTCGTTTTCTTGATCACTTGTTTATATTTCCGCTGCGTTTTATTAATTAACTCGCTTAATTAATTAACTATTATTTATTGAACGGGGTTTTTGATAAATAAAATTTTAACCGATCACTATAGAAACCTAACAGTTCCGTGATGTACCACTGTGATACGTGATGAGTGATTGGACACCGCCGCAAACCCTTGATCACGCGTGATGAACTTGAATATATCCGTTTTGAATTAAAAAAATCCTGGTCATATGCACTTCAGGAGTCAAACCCTGCATTTATTTTAAATCTTTGTTCTTTATGGGTGTGTCATGTGTGGGATGGAGATTAGGCGTATGCTGAACCCAGAAGGGTTAAAAAGGTGTACCATCTGTTTTTGGATAGTTTTAGCATAACAATGCAGAAGTTGCCCCTTTTTTGCAACTTGAGGAGTTAAAAAAACACACACGGTATCATCTTCCAAAGAGAATGTTGAAGTCGAGCTCCCGAAAGAAAATCTATGAAGGAATCTTGGTAATATATGAAGAATAACTCTACATGCTAACTATATGCATGATCCTTATTAACATGTTTTAGTCCACACTTTCTAACTCTAGCCAACATATCTTTTGTTGATCCTATCATCTTCTCTTCACATGTTCAAACAGAAGATAAAGAAACAGTAGAAGTCCTTAACATGACACCCTTTATCGACTGGAGCTCTTAGATAACGCTAGCTGTGTCCCTTCCATACTGTGGTGATTCCATGGAATATGACACGCCTATTTCCAGCAACAAACGCAAACACCTTACATGCTTCATATAACCTGTTGTTTCTTCCTTGTTGGCTGTCTTCTTGTCATCTTTCAGAAGCACTGTATCAACGATCTCCACTGCACCATCATCCATGCCTTTCTTTGCATAGTTGTGTAGGCTGAGCACTTCTCCGAACATGACGTCAGTAGGCTTCTTACATATAATCTCCAGCAACAATATCCCATAACTGTACCTATCTGCATTTCTTGACACCTTGCTCTCAACCCCATATTCTGCAATCAAACAGGGGATGAGTATCCAAAAGTTATGTAATTTATCAAATAATTTCAACAGCACAACATACCGGAGCTGCATAGTGCATACCCAATCGTTCCTCCAACTCCAAGATTGACGAATCTTTGAAAGGCCGAAATCTCCGACATGTCCAACCATATCTTCATCAAGAAAAATGTTGCTTGGCTTCAGATTACAATGCACAATCATCTTTCCAGCATGACGATGGAGATAACTAAGTGCATAAGCCATATCCAGCGTGATACACACTCTCTGAATCGGGCTGAGTTGATGGAGCTCACCACGAGGGTTATGTAACCATCTGTCTAGCTGTAAACGAGTCGAGCTGAGCTAGACCCAGCTTGTGCTCAGCTCAAACTCAATTCAAGCTGGCTCGGCTCGAGCTCGAAATTGAGGCTCGAGCTGAAATTTGAGGCTCGAGCCCGACTCGATTAAAATTTGAGCTAGCTCGGCTCAGCTCTATCTAGCTCGAACCAACACATAACCACAAAATTTACTAATTAAAAAGCACTCAAAGACGAAACTATTCATAGACTAAGGGACATAATTGCAATGTAATTCAACCATATGGCTAGGCATGCAAGTATAAATAATTAATTAACTTTGTACATTATCTTTGTCTTCTTTTATATGGGAGATACTCCATTAGTTTTTGTTTTCTGAGCGACGTGGGACAAAAAAATTAAGGATGTGGAGGTTAGCTTTTGTCTTTGGCAATGAATCATTTACTAGCTTAAGCCTTCGTCACCTTCTATTTTGAAAATGTTACTCTAGTCCCATGGTTCATTTTCTTCAAATCATTACTCAAGCCAAACAAGCTATGACTATACTTATATATGTATATGGTAAACCTTCTTATCGAGCTGGCTCACGAGCCGAGTCAGGCCTAGCTTGAGCTCGGCTCGTTTAGAAACCGAGCCTAGCCGGCTCGTTCACAACCGAGCCAATTTCGAGCCGAACGTTTTTCAAGCGAGTTTTTTGAACACCCCTACATCTATCTAAACTTCAATTTGACATGAATTCCTAAACTATGGCTTTAAAACCGTTGCCTCGGAAGTCAGTGCCACTGCAACAAGTTATGACTTTTGCTAGAAATACAAATCGTCCCACAAATGTTATTGAATACTTCAAGTGATTTGATCATCTGAGTGTTTCAATATGAATGCATAACTTTCACTTCAAATCTATAAAGCTGGAGTAGTGAAAAAACAAAAACCCGAAATCAGAAAGTTTTGACTCAGGTTTCTGAATTCGTGGCTACTTGGCGTTCAATGTGTTGAGTGGCTTCCTCGATAGAGAGTAGTTGTTGCATTAACGAAGCGAGTTTGTCAACATTTTCCTTTTTTACATGTGCGGGCACCTTTTCCTCATACCCCTTGGCACTCATCGCCTTGTTTAAACAATCTTTTTGCCTGCTCAGATATAGAAACGTCAATAAAAGAGGTGAAATTACGGAAATCCGTCAGATCAAGATGAGAAATAAATAAAGCAAGCTAGCTAAAAATATAGGTCAAATGGGTGAAAAGTTACCCCAAATGTAAATTTTATGTAAACTCTTAATAACTTTGATTATTATTATTGGAATAGTATAGCTTTGTTTCACCAATTTTATTGATTTTAAAAAACAAAATCTTGAATAAGTGTTCCAACCAATAGAAAGTCAACTTTTATTGTAACGATACTGCTTCTGTAATGTTTACCCTGTAAAAACACTAAAAAGATAACATATTAACTTACTCCATTCTCCATACTCCATAGTAGATTAAAAAAACGTAGTTACTACTTGAAACAGTGTGTTTAACTTAAAAGAAAAAACCTTATTACTAGAAGCATCTCAAAGCATAATGTTCTATTTAGAAGGGTAAAAAATGACATTATGAAAGTTAGGAAACAAATATAATTGACGTTTTTCTAAATGAACAAAATGATATTATGAGGGAAAGTTCAGCCCAACCCGTGTCCATACTATAAGTTTTGACCCGTTACGGCATTACCCAACATCTTGCCTCTATAAGTAACTAATAATATTTTAATTACTGAAAGGGTAAATGTAACATTACAAAATTTAAAATATATGTGAAATTGCCCTTTTTCTACAAATTATATTTCGAGGAACTATTCAACCCGACCCGGATTTATGATAGAAATTGTGACCCATTAACCACCCGCTTATCTTACCACTCGAAATAAATTTCACGAGATAGAATGCTCGTTCCACTATCATATTATTCCTACATAAAGAAAGGGTTGTCTTACTTTTGTATTTCTGTAAACTTAGCATTGAGCTTTTCTCGTTCCTTATTAACATCAATAGCTCCTTGATTCTTCAGATAAACTGAAAGTGCTTCATTTACAACTGCCACTGTACATCCAACTGGAGCAGGATCGTTTTCAGCGAGTACCTGACAGTTGTCAAATCCCAAAATATATATTATACTAACTAGTGGATTTCCCCCGCGCTACGCGGCGGGAATTTCAACGATGTCATTTTGGGTCGTTAGGGTATACACACTCATACGTTAAAAATATATCGACACGTGTTTTACATTAATCGAAAACTCAAGAATTATATATATATATGGAACCCATTAAGTGGAAGTTAACTTTGAAATCAATATCATCCGTTCGATTATGCTGAGATTAAATCTGGGCCGTGTAAACTCATAAAAATAACCGCTCCTATGGCGGTTCAGAGCAGTTATTTGCAGTTATGCAGCTGGTGGTTTTGCTCCAATTTTTTTGCCCCATGATCTCCATTTATCTGGCGGTTATCTCCTTCTTTTAGGGCCATTATCTCCACTCCTACAAATCTGGGTCAGTTGAGAGATGTATTTCTATATAATGCACCTGCATTTAACAATTTCAATCATTATATATTATATTGTTCCCGTTAACTCTAACTGCTATTTAGATAAATTTTGACCGTTTAAAGTCCCCATCTTTTGATCTGAGCCGTTCAAAGTCATTAAATATCTTCTAGAAGCAGCAGCAGTTGGTTGTGTCAGTTCTACACCCTCTCTCCTACAATCCAGCAGTTGGCGACGGTTTTGCTAGATCAACGCTCCCATATCCGGCGAACTGCACACGTCCTCCGCTTTATCCTCCCAACCACCCTAGCCCATCCATTATATAAACCCTCCACCACCACCATCACCAATTTAAAATTCATCCCACTTCACCCACTGCCACTGTTTCACCCTAAATCGTTGGTTTATGTACCAAAGAAGCAACAAGTACGGTTGAAGAAAGCTTTCAATCTTCCATTGATCCCACAACTAGATTTTAGTTTCAATCCTTATGAATTACCTTGTGGTTGTGTTCAGATAATGAAATTGTGTTATGGTTTCTTTTCCCCCTCTTAATAGTTAATACACTTATAGTTTATCATGCCTGTTAAATGTTAATCATGTCTATCTCCATTGTCTCATATACCTTGGATACAGTAATGTTTAGGTTGTAGCCAATAAGTTATAATGAACTAACATTCTTTTCTTACTTAGTGGCGGGGACACTTAAAGGATATGATCAGTTGCTAAACCTTGTCACGAATTGCAGGTTCTTATGAGAGCATGATAGTAGGCACTGTTGGGCGGCTCATAGCCAATTGTGAAGCAATGATAGTGGCCCAAACTATGAAGCAAAGATAGTTGACCCAAACACGGGGACGGGTTACCTCCTATGAACCATGGTGAACTATGAGTTAGAGGCCCATTCGTTGTGAAAGGTAAGCCTTATGTTTTCATCAAGTCAAACCACAACCTTTCATTGTAAAGTATGTGTAGATTAATTTAAAATGATCACCGGTTTTCTTCTGCCAACATGATGTATATTAAAACTAACAATTTCGACAATGTTACCTATTGAATTAGTGACTTATGTTATGATTGATGTCTGATGGATCAATCGGATAAATTAAGAAAAACTTTGCTAAAAGTGAAACGTAATGGGTTGGGTCGAAAGTCACTAAAGAGTGTTTTCAACACATCAATCTTTTGAATCAGTTTATTTTAAAAAAAGCAAAAAATCTCGATAGTTAATTTAAAATTTTATTTTTCTGTAATGCTTATTTTAAAAAAAGCAAACGTATTGAGAGTGAAGTATGTGGAAACAATGTCCCCGAGAAGTCTGAAACCGAGAGTGTCGAGCAGGGTAAGAAAGAAGCTTTCAACGTGTTGGAGAAGAACCAAGGTGATGGTTGTGGTGTTACAAGCTCACAAGATGCTGCGTGTGAGGATATAAAAGAAACAACAGAAGAACATGCGGCCGTAGTGGCTGATTTCAAGGAGCAGGATCTGAATGAAACGCCTAGAGAGTTTGTCAAGGAAGAAACATATGACAAATGAGTTGATGCACAAGAGGTAAATAATGTTTAACCCAAGTAATTTCTAATTATTCCAAAAGGCTGCTATCTTGGTGTCATAAGAGTGTGGGAATGGGTCAATCCGGGTTGTATATATTTGATAACGGATAAAATATATAACGGGTGGATTTGTTTAATATCAGGAAAAACATAAAACAAAAATTGCCAAGAAAGGTAACCAGAGATTAAAATGACCAACTTTACTAATACATTCAATCAAGGGACCCTAAGGTGTAGATATACTCAAATATACTTATATAATTGTGTATATATATAGGATGCAGTTTTGAAAGTTGAAGGCATCTCAAAGCAAAAATAATTCAGTCATCATCTCACATATATTAACTGTGAGATTTTGCTTTTTACTGTGCATCAACAATGGCAACTTAAGCTAATATTCAGGAATCTGTATTCTTAAAGGTTAATGATCAGACCTTTTATCTTCTTTCTTTCTGTGTTGTTTAGTTATATATATGGTTTAGCTTTTTATGCAGTATGATGAACTATTATTTGTGTATTATTTTTTACCTGATGTTACTGGAGTCTAGATCTTAGCAAAGTAACATGGAGATCTTGTATATATACTGATCCTGCATGAGTATGAACCGATCATCCGATTGTATAGAATGATCATAGAAATCTTTAAAAATCATAAATATTTGAGTTAGTTTGAACTGTTTTAGTGGTAAGATCGCCATGTGTGTTATTCATAAATACGACCAGTTGGTGATCATAACCCTACAAGCCTAGACAACTCTTTTTTTTATGGCTAAAAGGGTCGAAAACAGGGATCACAAGAAGCAGATCAATCCGAAAAGATATTACTCATAGGGGGAAGTGTTGGTAACCTGCCAAAAACGGTTAGGGTCGAAACTGGTGAATTTTCATGGTGATCGACAGGGGTCCGAACAATTTTTGTTAAGTTTTTTAAAGTTGGTATGATTATAAATTTTTATCTTCAGTAACAAACTAATTTTTTATATAAAAAGATATACACGGTTTTAAGTACTATAAAATACACTTACATCACTCTAAACATGTTTGACCTGTTACCGTTAAGTTATTATTTTTACCTGTTAAATCAGTAAGAGACATAACCTAACCTGAATCGACCCATTCATAATTAAATGGGTCAAAATTACCACCTCGAGTTGTCACGGATACGTGATTTACCTTATATACATGCAATTCAATTAATTATCACAAAAAATATGTAACATGGTTTTTATTTTTTATCTTTTTTTTTGTAAATAGGTTCCAGGTGAGCCAACTTATAATTTTGATCCGGGCAACAAATTCATTGACAACATAACATCTTTCTTTTTAAGTTCAGTTATAGCAAATCTAATAATATTCTCAGCATAGTTTATAGTTTATTCTGATATGTAAATTACCTGCAGAAAGGTGAAAGGGAAGAGAATGCATTGACAAGTGAAAGTTTCGAAGAAAAAGTAACCGAACTTCCTGGAAACCAAGTGAAGCAACTTGAAACTAGCAGCCTAGTGGCAACAACTGTATATACATTATACACCACTAGAAACCGGTACCGGTAAACCAACCGACGAGAGTGGAATTTTTTTCCAAGCACTCTCAGTTACCATGGTCATTGCTGATGAACACAGCAACACACCAGAAAGTTACAAGGCTGCAAAACCAACAGAACTCGAAGAAGAAACCATAAAGATTGGAGAAAAGGCTATTGAGAGTGAAGTATGTGGAAACAATGTCCCCGAGAAGTCTGAAACCGACAGCGTCGAGCAGGGTAAGAAAGAAGCTTTCAACTTGGCGGAGAAGAACCAAGGTGATGGTTATGGTGTTACAAGCTCACAAGATGCTGCGTGTGAGGATATAAAAGAAACAACAGAACATGCGGCCGTAGTGGCTGATTTCAAGGAGCAGGATCTGAATGAAACGCCTGGAGAGTTTGTCAAGGAAGAAACAAATGACAAATCAGTTGATGCACAAGAGGTAAATAATGTTTAACTCAAGTAATTTCTAATTATTCCAAAAGGCTGCTATGTTGGTGTTATAAGAGTGCGGGAATGGGTCAATCCGGGTTGTATATATTTGATAACGGATAAAATATATAACGGGTGGATTTGTTTAATATAAAGAAAAACATAAAACAAAAATTGCCAAGAAAGGTAACCAGAGATTAAAATGACCAACGTTGACCCGTTACTCAACCCAACCCAACAGACCGTCCCTTTTGCCATTTTTACCTATCAGTATGACATTTTTACCTTCGACAATAATAAATTACATCAAAAATGATAAATGCTTAGAGAAAATGGCATTGTGAAGAAGACACCATTTATAAAAATTGTGGCTAATATTTGGATGAAGAACGATGAATCCAAGCTGCTACAAATTTTGTTACTACAAGCTTTGAGCTTATTCATATACATTATTTTAGATTTTCTTTCACTCTACCCATAAACTCAAAATATAAATAATTTCATATAGGCAAGTGAACTGAGTGAAATTGGATCAAGGGACACAGAAGAACAAAAGTACGAGGAAAGCGTCAAGAAAATTGAGCAAGATGTAGAGATTGAAGAAACCAAGCCGGATGTAGAAATTGAAAAAAAAGGAGCAAAATGGGTTATTACAAGCAATCACCCCCAATGCTTGCGCCTCAACACAAACAATACCTCAAGTGGAGACGACAGAACATGAAGAAAAGGAGCAAGTTGTCAACGTATTAAAAAAAGATCAAGATGAGGATGACGTTACACGCGCACAGGAGGTGACGGTTGAAGGAGGCTTACAAGAAAAGACCCACCACAATGACAATAATGAACGTGAAGTTGTTGAAGCTAAAGAAAGTGTTAAAGTGTAGAGGAAGATGTTGCTGATGTTTGTGTCTCAACACTTGTCAAGGAAAGTATAAATATTTAGTTCCACGGATTAGGATAAATACAAAGGATCCTAATTGTAAGAAGTGTAAGAAGGATTTATAGAGTGACAAGTGTCCAATAACCTAAAAAACCCACTAAAAAAAAAAAAAAAAAAAAAAAAAACTTAAACATCCACCACCACCAAAAACCCCCACCCCCACACCCCCCCCCCCCCCCAATTTTTTTTTTTTTTTTTTTTTTTTTTTTTTTTTGCCGAGGGGGTGGGGGTTTAGGTTTTTGGGTGGTGGTGGTGGTGGTGGTGGGGGAAAGGTGAAAGGGAAGAGAATGCATTGACAAGTGAAAGTTTCGAAGAAAAAGTAACCGAACTTCCTGGAAACCAAGTGAAGCAACTTGAAACTAGCAGCCTAGTGGCAACAACTGTATATACATTAGTCTGTTTGTTATTAATAAAATATACGATTGATAAATCGATCAAATATGAAAAGGGGTCATTCATAACAGTGGTGCATTGGAAACCTTAGTTGGTGCTAAAACAATTTAATTCAGTGCTTCAACTCATCAGATTGTGACAATCATTTTATATATTAGATACGGATCTATATTTCGAACCAATTTACTTCATTCACGAGTTGTAGTATCAACTGATTCGGAACTAAGTTATATGGTATTTCAACAAGAAGGCCAATCCTTTGGAAGTTGGTACCCACATAAGTATAAAAGGTATCTAAAAAACATGGTGCCAAAATATATTTTTTAAAGTTGAAAGTGTAGTAAAAAGAAATATGGGTGGGTGGACTAGCCTAGAAAGTGGAAATAGTGTAATTGAAAAGTGTGGCTGCAGATGTAAGTATTGGAATTGAAAAGTGCAGTTGCAGATATAAGATATAAGTATTTTGTTTTCAATTCATGTCAAGTTATTAACTCATATTTATGATACTATATTGGTGTTTAATCAGATCCTATTTGTCTACACTTAATAAAACTTAGCTTTTTTTACGTTGTTGAACGTAACCCGTCCACCGGACGGGTATTAAACTAGTTTGAATGGAAGCCGCAAAAAAACCATGATGACTTTCTAAACTCATACGCTAGATAACAAAGTGGTTTAAAAATATAACTTTAGAAAAGAAGATGTGCAAACTCAAACCTTGCAACTAATATACCATAAATATGAAGATAAAAATTTATTACCATTTTATAAAATAAAAATAATATGTAGCGAAACTCAATTTAAATATAAAAAAAAAAATGCAATGTGTTTTATACTTTTAAGACTATCTTTAATGAGTTTTAAGACTATCTTTAACAGAAAATATTAAGACAGCATATGAGTTGAAGAATTATTTGCCTTTCCAGAAGGAAAAATAATTAAATATTAGTCCAAACCCACTTGCCCACTTTGATCTATTTTCTTTTTGCATGTGAAATGTTTTGAATTGAGCAAACTCTTCATCACTCTTCTACGTATTCAAATCGATGTGATTTAAATTTTAAATGGTACTTCTTCTGATGTCCGTTCAAGGCTTAAAAGGAAACAAACAGCTCCTAAAAGGCTGCTGAAATGGTTGAGTTGTTCGAAGATGCAACGGTGACGATTTTGGCACCTGGGTTCAGATCGAAGACTGCGCAACCTATTTCCGGTGGTTTAAGGTCACCGGAGACTCGATCTACCGTTGAATGTGGTATTCTCGACCTGATCTGTGGCGGTTCGGGTTTCACGGTACGGTTAGGACCTCTTTCCAGCCACATTTTTTTGTTATTTCCGGCATTTAAGGACGTTCCCGTCGTCTGATGGGTTCGACAGTGGTACAATTTCACGGTGGTTTTGACATTTTGCTGAGGGGCCAAAGGTTCATGGTGAAGAAAGTTAGGTGGCGATTCTCAAACATGTTAATAAGACTACAATGGCGCTAATTATGACGTGTAGGGTGGCGACCTCTCTCTCCCGGCTATCTTTCGAGATCCGCCCTTCGTCACCGGAGTTCATCTTTTCCAGTGGTTGATGCAAGAAACTCTTGAACTTTTGAGGTGAAAATCAAAATGGCAAAAGTCAGTTTTTGATTGGTCTGTGACTCAACATGTGAAATCAGTTTTATTTAGTGTAGCTAACAACTTGTGCAATTATAAATATAATAATAATAATAATAATATCTGTAAATATAGCTTTAAAGTCCATAAATATGTGATAATTGTTCATACCTTCAAATATGATAAATTGGCTAAGGTTGAAATCTCCATTTCAAGGCGTCTTAGTAGGTCTGCAATTTTAACAGTTCGAGACACTACAAAACCTGCTCGCCTAAAAACAAGAATATTCTTTTATTATTAAGTACTAAAGCTTAACTGAAATTGTTATAAACACCACGTACTTTTCTTTCATTTCCCCCCTAATTGATCTGAACGACTTCACGGCAGACTCAACCATTTCCATCTCAAACTCTATCTCATCATTTGTCCAGGACTGTATAGCAGTAAAAAAGAAAATTAAAAACATAACAATGTGAGTAACATCTCATCATAACTTGATCTAACAAATGCTGGTCAAAACTAGTTAAAACATAACCTCAACAACAGACGGATATTCACATATCATAATGGACTCCTCACGTGTATGATTCTTCGGTGAAGGAAGTCGCTGCCACAATTCTTCAGTAACAAACGGCATAAACGGATGGAGCAATCTTAACCCGGTATCTAAACACACCCACAATGTATCTTGTGCAGATTTGTCGTTATCGCCAAAGAAGTATGGTTTAATTACTTCAATGAAAATATCACAAAGCTGAGACTGCCACCACGCGTATACAGCACCTGATGCATCTGAAAACTCGTAAGCATCCAAAGACGATATAGTTTTTGATATAGCTTTGTTTAGAACGGAAAGTATCCACTGGCAACTAAATGGCATCTTTTGTGGTTCTATCGTTGCTGGAGGGGTATATTCGTCACCAAGTTTACTCATGGCAAACCGCACAGCATTCCATAGTTTATTACACCATTGCCGGTATCCAACCACACGTAATATGTCCAGATTTATTTTATCTGACTAGAATCAATCAAAGGCACAATGTTAGTATCTATAAAAATAAAATTCGTCACAGTTTTTCAAAGGATGTTTCGATAAACTGATTTTGAATCTAATTATTAAGTGTTTAAATAATCAGATTTGGTAGCAAAACTGATTATTTAAAATTAATTATTTAGCCATCTTTTTAACCTATTCTCAATGTTAACAATACTATTGGAAATACTATAGTGAGTAAAATGCCAAAATCGTCCCTCAGGTTCGGGCACTATTGCCTGTTACATCAAAAATAAGAATTTTTTGTACCTGGACCTCTAGCGTTTTATTTTTGTTGCCATTTCCATCCAAATCACTAACTCAATTAAAATGTATCGTTAACTCAGGGATGATTTTGGCAATTTCGTTAACTCAGGGATGATTTTTACATTTTACCCATTTATTCTTTTTTTTTTAATTTTATTTTTTATCTTTAAACGGAAAACAATAAATATAATTATAGAAGAGAGAGATAGCGTGTATGGTGTGTGTGTATGTATATAAAATTATAAATGTGTGTATATGTATATATATTATAATTAATAATTAATTTATTTTTTATTTAAAGGTAGAACAGAAATTTAAAAAAAAATAAGTGTGTGTGTATATATATATATATATAAATATAAATGTGTTTGTATGTATATATATTATATTTATAATTAATATTATTGTTTTTTATTTAAACATAAAAAATTCAAAAAAAAAACAGAAAAATAAATGAGTAAATTGCCAAAACCGTCCCTGAGTTAACGAAATTGCCAAAACTGTCCCCCAGTTAACAATGCAATTTAACTGGATATATGATTTGGATGGAAATGGCAACAAAAATGAAACACCAAGGGTCCAGCTACAAAAAAAAATCTTATTTTGAATGTAACAGGCAAAAGTGCTCAAACCTCAGGGACGATTTTGGCATTTTACGCTTTTATAGTTTATAGAAATATACAAAAATGTTCATTTTTGTGGTTTATCCATTAGTTCTTTCATTAATTTGAACTTATGAAACACACAAAACAAAGAATTAATATAATATAGATGATACCTGAGCAGTGTAAGAGACAAGGGCAAAACGAAGAGCATCTGCACCACATTGGTCAATGCCATTAGGAAAAGCCTTTGTTTGTCCCTCTTTGGCTACCTTCAACTCCGAGGGATCCAAATTACCCTCTTCAAGTCGCTTAATAAGATCTTTCAATGTTATGCCACCTATGACATCAATGGGGTCCACCACATTGCCCAAAGACTTGGACATTTTGCGCCCATGTGCATCACGAATCATGGGATGTAAATAAACCTGCACGATAAATCAATTTATGTTCTTATATTGATATGGTGATTATAACAAAACAGTCAAAAAACATAACAGTCCTGATGATGATAAAAAAAATATCTAATTAATGTTTCTAGAGATTAAAGGTGACAATTTCAAACCAGTTACTTGTAAATGGGTCGATACGAGTTATATATGGCATCTCTAACAGGTCAAACAAGTAATTGCAATAAAAATTAGATAGAAAAAAATAGCCAAATAACTCTAAATTTACCCAAAGTGCATTTTTAATGCATATTTAAAAAAAATAGAGTATTATTGAAGTACATAACTTTTTTTGTAATCAATTCTAACATATTAAATGTTTATAAAAATATTAAAATATAGGTCAATACTATGTCTATGTAATGAAACATGGCTTGAAATAAAATTGTTATTGACATTTCACAATTGAACAGAAATGGTGTGTGTGTGTGTGTGCGTGTGTGTATTCAGAGTAAATTAAAAACATAGCGAACCTTTTTGAAAGGCACGTCACCTCCCAATTTCATGCCAAGCATCACCATACGTGCAACCCAGAAAAACAAAATGTCATGCCCGGTTTCAAGAACAGAAGTCGGATAAAATGTTTTCTGATCTTGGGTGTCTTCGGGCCAGCCCAATACGGTTAATGGAAAAAGCCCAGCAGAAAACCAAGTATCTAAAACATCAGGATCTTGAGCCAACTGGAATTCTTTTCCTGGAAAGAGTCTAATAGCCTCCACCTCAGCATCTTTCTCATTACGGGCCACCACCCAATGGTCTATGTAGGCCCCAGGCTCTTTAAGTTCATCGTCTTCCAATGTAACATACCATGCAGGAATACGATGACCCCACCAAAGCTGCCTTGATATACACCAATCGCGAATGTTCTCAAGCCATCTGAGAAAATGAAAGCTTAATATTTAATGTGCAAGGGGCAAGAAAATAATATAATTATATACGTAAGATGACAGTCATAATGCGCAAGCATGAAGGATCAATGTATATGATAGTACGATACTACGAAACCAATTAAGTGTAAGAAGAGTGAAAGCTTGAACTGAGCAGTTGAAGTAAATATGGCAAAGTTGACCTTATTGATGAATGAATAGATTCAGGTTACGTTTTATATATATAGTATTATATACACATTCAACAAATCAAGCCGGTAAAATCCAAAAAATAACTCAAAAAAAAACATTCCAAATGGGTCGAGCGAGTTAAAAGTCACCCTAAGCATAACTTTAATGTATAAAATCTCCTAATCATTTTATTCATAGATTTTGGTTATTATCATTGTTAGTTTGTTACTATTATTATTACTACTATTATTGCTGTTATAATTAAAATTATATAATTTATATAATCACATTTGAAAAGACTAATTATGTAATTAAATTTTAAAATAAATGAAGCAATGATTTTCAGGTCAAACCAACTTGACCCGTACAAATATAGCCGTTTTAACCTGACCATTATTGACCAGTTCCCAAACCGACCCATTTTACCACCATCTGTATGCCGGTCAAGGAAAAAATCAAGAAGGTTCATTCACAATTTCACTTTGATTGTTTATTAAAAAAGTTGAGAAATATATAAATAGTGCCTTCTCCATTCAGCAGAATATTGTTTTGGCAATATCTCGATTTTCTGATTTGCGTCATCCATGACAGCATCAAGAGCTTCCTTAGCTATATCATTGCAGTTAACATACCACTGTGGTTTTATCATAGGTTCAATCACATCATTGCTTCTAGAACATAGCCCTAGCCTCATTTCATTTTTCTCTTCTCCTTTATAGAGTCCCTACAACATATCAATAAAGAAAGAAAAAACTGGAAAACATGTTGCCCAATTATAACTTTACAAGTAATATTGACGGAAAACATAAGGATACCTTAGACTTTAAAGCCTCGGTTACAGCCACACGAGCTTCAAAACGTGGCATCCCAACAAAATTGGAACCTCCATTACTGTTTATCTTCCCATCATCAGTGAATATGTTGATAAATTCCAGTTTGTGACGCTTTCCAACCTCGAAATCATTTGGGTCGTGAGCTGGAGTTATCTGCAATAATGACCACCTTCAAATCATCACAAGAATTCAAAACATTGATAACATCTTTATTGGACGTGGCAAAAATGGTCAACTCAGACCGGACTGGATGTGCATGATGGGTTAAAACCGGTTCCGTCAAATGAGTAATTTCTGGTATGGTTCAGGCTGGTTGAGATAACCGAAAACATTTTTGTCTAACAGTACAATGCACGTGACTTTAGGCAGTTTGACACATTTAACCCATCTCTTTTCAAGCCATACCCGAAAACATTTTTGTCTAACAGAGTAACAGTACACTACGCGTGACTTTCAGCCGTTTGACACATTTAACTCATCTCTTTTCAAGCCATTGGATTTTAGTTAAAAGAACAAACATGAACAAAAACAGATGTCACGTTCGTTCATTTACGTTCTTGAACGTTCGGTAACGTGTTCATTTATGTTCGTTTGTGTTAGATAGTTCATTTGTGTTTTTAATTCTTTATGTATACTATTTAAATACTTCAAATTTCCAACAAATAAAATATTTAATAAGCATCGGTGCATCATATATTTTGTTCATGAACTCTTGTTTGTTTTCATTTGTGTTCGTGAACGTTAGTCTGTGTTCATGAACGTTCATTACCTAAAATTAGCAAACGAACACGAACGCTTTCATTTCCTTAACAAACGAACAGAACATCTCGTGCGGTAAGTGTTCACGAACAGGTCGTGAACACATATATCTCCTTAACAGGTGAACACAAACAGTCATTCGGTTCGTTTGCAGCCCTACCCATTCATATAAAAATGAGTCAAAATTACCAGTTCTCATATTTATTACCTTCACTGCACCAGTTCCAAAAGTTGGGTCAACAAGTATGGAATCACAAACTATAGGAAGTCTTCTTCCATTAAATGGATGGCTAGCAAACTTTCCGTGAAGATGTTTGTATCTAGGGTCATCAGGATGAACAGCAATAGCAGTATCTCCAAGCATTGTTTCAACTCGAGTAGTAGCCACAATAATTTCTCCGAGATTTTCCTCTAAAGGGTATGCAAATGATGTTAAAACGCCAAACTCCACCATGTTTTTATACCCAGGAACCTTTAGAGGTGTCTTCTCTTTAATATCAATATAATCAACCTACAAACACCGCAGTACAATGTGAAATGAAATAAGTTGTTGCTAGTTGCTACTAAATGTGAAATAAGAAAAGCGTTTTGTATACCTCAATATCAGATATCGCTGTTCGCAACACACAATCCCAGTTGACTAACCGTAAATCTCTAGAGTGAAGAGAAAAGATAAACCATTTTCAGTCAAATGATAAAGAAAATACTGTCAATTTTAGATAAAAGAACAGGAAGAATAAAGAAAATTACAGATAAACGCTTATATCGGTTAAAGAAAATCGGTGATATATCGGTTATCGGTCCCAATGTGAAATATCAATGTCAAATATCGGTCAGAATATCATTACCTATTATTATCAACGATATAACCGATATGTCACCAATATTTGACCAATATAACTGATATATTACCGATATATCACTGAATTGTTATATATATAAATTCTGCATGATATTAATATTAACGATATCTCACCGGGATAACCCCTATTTCTCAAATATCGGTCCTTGACCGATATCCGATATTTTACCGCATTAACTGCATAGATTAAAAAAAACAATTTTGTGACTTTTGACCCATTCCCTTCTAAACTAAATGATTTATATTGGCCCATTTGACCGTTAGAATAAAACATAACCTAAATCAACCCATTCACATATAACTGCATCAAAACAGTGAGCTCTAAAATCAATGGTCAAAAGCCAATTTGACAAAACACCAGGGATGACTAGGACTTAACCTCATTGACAGCAATAATAATACCTGTATATAAGACCCTCCTTAAAAAGCCTGACAAAAGCTTCTGTTACAGCATTTGACCTTTTCTCATCCATTGTAAAACACTGTCATAAAACAAAACAAAAAAATTTGAACTCCTAATGGGGCCAGTTTCCAAACAAATGAAAAAAAAGACTTAATGTTTTTTACCTCACGTGACCAATCTAGAGACGCACCCAATCTCCGAAGTTGTTTTAGTATTGTTCCACCATACTCATTTTTCCACTTCCATACCTTTCATCAATACCAAAATGACAGTAACTTTTTAGAACTACATCTAACCGTTATAATGTCTCGGGGGCTGTTTGGCAACTTCTGAACGGTTAAGTGTTGAACCAGTAAAATGTCTGAACCATTAAAAGCCAGTATAATGCTTAACCGTTCACAGGCAAATGTCTGACCAATTCAGATTAGAGGTCTTAACCATCCAGACTCAGTATAATGCTTAACCATTCAGAGGCAAATGTCTGAACCATTCAGACATCTGCTCGCGAAACAAACAGTTTGAACCATTAAGTGTTTAACCAGTAAGAGGTCTGAACCATTAAGAGCTAAACAAACAGCCCCTCACTGATGATTAATGAGTGTCACTTATTAAAGAATGACGAAATATAAAAAAAGTCAAACTCACTTCAGATACAAAATTTTCTCGGCCCACATCATGACGTGTCAATTTTCTTTCCCTCATGATTTTTTTCTCCACCACAACCTATCAATGAGGCAGTGTTAGAAGTATATATATCAATGAGGCAGTGAACAGTTCGTGAATAGTTCAGTGGGAAGTTCGTTTGTGTTCGTTAGTTTAATAAATGTACAAGCACGAACACAAACACGAACAAGAAATTTCGTTCGTTTAGTTAAATGAACGAACATGAACAGAAGCCATGTTCGTTCATTTATGTTCATGAACGTTCAATAACGTGTTCGTTTGTGTTCGATAGTTCATTAGCGTTTTTTAGTTTTTTTATTTATTAAAAGACTTCAAAATTCCAACAAATAAAATGTGTTAATAAGTATCATGTATTATGTATTTTGTACATAAATGCTTGTTATTGTTCGTTTGTTTCCATTTGTATTCATGAACATCGGTTTGTGTTCATGAACATTCGTTGCCTAAAATTAATGAACGAAAACGAACACATGCATTTCCTTAACGAAGGAACACGAACATAAATTCTCGTTCGGTAAGGGTTCATGGGTTCATGAACAGTTTGTGAACACGTATATCTCCTTAACAAACGAACACAAACAAGGTCATTCGGTTCGTTTGCAGCCCTAGAGGTGGGCGTTTGTACCCACTTAATTATGCATGGGTCAATTTAGGCTCTGTAAATGAGATGAAACGGATAAAATCATAGCCATTAACTTGAAGGAAAACATGGTCAAATGTCACAAGTCTCTAACAGTGTATATTTTTTTTTTTGCCGACATATTTGAGACAAATTATTTATTATTTATATCTTAGGAGATCAACTAAACCTGAGTTGCTATCCCTGCATGATCCATCCCGGGCACCCACAGTGTATTGTATCCTGACATTCTCCTCCAACGAATAATAGTATCCTAAATAAACAAATTTCAACAACAAACTAATAAATAAAAGAACTTAAAAGCATAATAGATAAAAGAATTTAAAAGCATAACTTCTGTTCAAAAAGATGTGTTAAACCTGGATGGCAGCAGTTAGGGCATGCCCGATATGTAAAGCTCCAGTTACATTAGGAGGTGGAAGAACCTGCATTTACAAACAAAACTCATAATCAACAGTTTTCTAACGGATTTTACGAATCCCCAAAAGGTGTTTTTTTAGATTTATATATCTACATATGAATTGAAAGTAAAGTCGCACAGCCCTCACAATTGTAAATGAAGGTTTGGAGCTATTGGAATCTGCGTGGAAGAAAGCAGAGTTTTCCCACCATGGATACCATCTACAAAAAAAAAATAACTACAAATAAGCAAATACAACTTAAGGGGAAAAAACTTGAAGTCGGTAAATGCTGTAAAATTGAAAAACTCAAAGCAAAACGTACGATTTCTCCACTGCCTCGGGACAGAATTGCTTGGCCATTTGTTTAGAAAGCTTTTTCTTATCGCCAGTTGGTGTTTCCGGGTCGATAAAGTCTTCAGGATTTTCATCTCCTGCATCAGCGCGTGAAAGCTTCTTCTTACTGGCTTTCGAGGAAGTAGATCCTTGTTGAGCCTTGAATGCAAATCAATTAAAATCAAAACCATATTAACTTCATAAACATAAAAAAAATCACTAAAATATGATAATAGTTATAAGTAAAATTGATTTTTTAATAATCCATACTGGCAATGTCACCAATGACCCTCCTAACTTTAACTTTCGTTGCCAAAGACAATCTCACTCTAACAAAGAAGTAACTGTGTCTGCCCTAACTTTCAATTTATGTCGTTTCAAAACAATTTACAGCATTCTGATTAGAAAAAAAAAAAATCAGTCAATTGTTCACTAGGAACAGACGAATTTAGTCTTTTGTTAAACCACACAAAACTGAAAGTTTGGGTTGCCATTGGTCACATTAGCAGTATGAATTATTATCGGTCAATAAGTCATAGTTTAAAATCCAAATCGCCTAGCTATAAAATACCTTCAGCTTAGTTGCTTCGGCAGCTTTTTGTGCAGCCTTTTGTTTCTTCAACTCTTTCTCTTTCGCCTGCTCATCAAATAGAACAAATAAAGCCTCAAGTACACAATAACATATAATATGCTAATAAATAAATTGAAAATCAAATAACTACAACAATTGACCTTCTCTTCTTTCTTCTTCTTCCTCTCAAGCTCCTCCTCTGTAAGTGGAACATCCGGATTTGTGCTTGCCATAATGTTAGCTCCAAATTCTATATAATAAAAAATTGACTTGCGCAAAACCTAATTACCATACATTCCAACATCAAAACCGATTTGAATTTCTACGCACATACGAAATCTATATCAACATACACTAAATGATAAGAACGAAGGGAATCTAGAGGGAAAGAGAAGGTTTCATTATCATCAAGCTGACCAGCTATTACAGTTACATCTGTTATTATACCCTCTAACTAACAACTACCTTCTAACAACTACCTTCTAACAACTAGACATTTACTATTCTGGTCCCTCTACAATCAACTCTTTTACATACTTGACTTTACTAGCAATATTACATTTTAACCCTTTGACTATCTTATTCGTAACAATACATCCCCTCTTTTGAAAATCTTGTCCTCAAGATTCAAAGTCAGGGTAGCGAGCTTGTATCACATCCCAGTCTTCCCAACTTGCTTCCGTCACTGATAAATCCTTCCAATGGATTAAGACCTTTACACCCATTCGATCACCTTTCTTGTAAACCTTACGATCCAGAATTGCCCTCGGCATCAGCGGTTTAGAGTGCAATTGGGGAATTGGTGTGATTTCCTGAGGTTGGCCCGGTGCAGACTTCAATAGAGATACATGGAAGGTTGGATGAAGCTGTGAGTCGGCTAGTAAATTCAGGCCATATGCAACTGCGCCCACCTTCTCCAAAATCAGGTAAGGACCAAAACACTTTGGCCCTAATTTTTGGTGATGATTCTTTCGTAGTGTTTTCAGAATATAAGGGTGTAGTTTTACATATACCCAATCGCCCACTTTAAATTCTCTTTCTGATCTGTTCTTGTCTGCAATTGGCTTCATTATGTTGTTAGCTTTAGCCAAATTAGCCTTTAGAGAAACTAATTTAGCTTTCCTTAATTGAAACCATACTTCTATAGAAGCGATGTTAGAATCATTTGGAATCTATGCAGTTAATATCGGTGAGATATCGGTCATATCGGCCCCCTAGTAAAATATCGGTGTCAAATATCGGTCAGAATATCGGTACCGATATTATCGGCGATATTGACCGATATAACCGATATTTGACCGATATAACCGATATTTGACCGATATCACTGAATTATTATTGTTAAATTGCTATATATGTAAATTTTGCATTATATTAAAATTACCGATATCTCACCGAGATAACCTATATCTCAAATATCGGTCCTTGACCGATATCTGATATTTTACCGCATTAACTGCATAGTTTGGAATGTAAGGAATGTGAATAGGAGGTGGAATGCCATAAAGTGCTTCAAAAGGGGACATGTTAATGGCTGAATTATAAGTGGTATTGTACCACCATTCTGCAAGAGTTAACCACTTAGGCCATTGTTTAGGTTCATCCATGACCATGCACCTCAAATATGTCTCAAGACATCTATTGAGAACCTCAGTCGGTCCATCACTTTGTGGATGACAGGCAGTAGAAAAATTGAGCTGCACCCCTTGCAGTTTCATGAAATCCTTCCAAAATTTACTCAGAAAGATTGGATCCCTATCAAATACAATAGTTGCAGGGCATCCATGTAGTTTAAAAACAGTATCAAACATCATTTGAGCTAAGGTTGAAGCTGAATAGGGATGATTTAGGGATAGAAAATGAGCATATTTGGTTAGCCTGTCAATAACTACCAATATTGCATCCTTACCAGCAGCTTTAGGCAACCCTGTGATAAAATCCATAGAGATATCTGAAAAAACAGAAGTAGGAGTGGGTAGTGGTTGTAAGAGACCTGGATAAGCAGCTCTATCATACTTAGCTCTGTGACAAGTTTCACAATCTTTGACCCATTGCTTGACATCACTGTCACATTTCTTCCAATAAAATAGCTACTTCAATCTCTTTAAAGTAGCATAGTAACCTGAGTGACCACCAGTTGCAGAAGAGTGACATATGTGAAAGATGTCCTTTCTTAATTGATCATCATGACCAACTACAACCTTATTCTTTCTTTTCAACATCTTACCATCCCATGACCAATGTTTAACATTAGAAGTATGTTGCAACCTATGAATAACAACCTGCAATTGGTCATCAGTTTCCCAACTCTTGATAATTCTAGGCCATAGACAAGGTTCAATAGAGCTTAATCCCATTTCAAACAAGGCCAAACCTTCCATTCTTGATAGGGCATTAGCCACTTGGTTATTGATTCCTTCCTTAAACAGGATTTCATAATCATATCCCAAGAGCTTTGCTAACCATTTCTGCTGCAAGGGTGTACTAATCTTCTGATCTAGAAGATATTTGAGGCTCCTTTGATCAGTTTTGATGATAAAGTGCTTGACAATGAGATAATGGTGCCAATGTTTAACAGCCATTAATATTGCCAATAGCTCCTTTTCATATACTGATAAAGATTGTTGCTTTCTGGACATACCTCTGCTGACATAAGCTAATGGGTGCCCTTCTTGCATTAGGATAACCCCAAGCCCTTTTGCAGAAGCATCTGTCTCTATACTGAACACCTTTGAAAAATCAGGAAGAGACAAGACTGGTGCAGTAGTTAAGGCCTCCTTCAATTGATCAAAAGCCAATTGAGCTTCTGCACTCCAACTGAAAGCATCTTTCTTAAGCAAATTGTGCAGTAGCCTTGCTATGCCCCCATAAGATTTTATAAACCTCCTATAGTAACCAGATAAACCCAAGAACCCTCTGAGTTGTTTGACTGTTGTAGGGACTAGCCAATTTTTCACAGCTTCAATTTTAGAAGAGTCTGTACTAACACCCTTAGAAGATATAATATGGCCCAAATATTCAACTTGGGACCCTACAAATGTGCACTTTGATCTCTTGGCTAACAGGGAATTAGCCATGAATAGGTTTAAGACTGCCTCTAAATCCAATAAGTGTTGTTCCAAAGAAGAACTATACGCTAAGATGTCATCAAAGAAGACTAACACACACTTTCTCAACAATGGTTTGAAAGTTACATTCATTAGAGCCTCAAATGTATCTGGTGCGTTAGTGAGACCAAAGGGTAGTACAAGAAACTCAAAATGACCCTGGTGAGTTTTGAATGCAGTCTTATGTATATATTCATCATGCATTCTCACCTGGTGGTAACCAGATCTTAGGTCTAACTTTGAGAACACTGAAGCACCCCCAAGCTCATCCAATAATTCATAAAATGAGAGGTATTGGGAAACTATTTTTCACCGTAGCTTCATTCAGCTTTCTGTAATCCACACACATGCGCCAAGAACCATCCTTTTT
Source organism: Helianthus tuberosus (assembly GCA_030545235.1). Lineage (NCBI taxonomy): Eukaryota > Viridiplantae > Streptophyta > Magnoliopsida > Asterales > Asteraceae > Helianthus > Helianthus tuberosus. Next base: position 137,195,261 of record CM060363.1, read on the forward strand.
CTTCACTAAAACCACAGGAGCTGCAAAGGCACTTGTGCTCTCTCTTACAGTCCTCAAATCCAATAATTCTTGTGTCATCTTTTCAATAACATTCTTCTGAGCAGCAGGATATCTGTACGGCTTCTGAGCCACCACTTGAGCATCATTTTCCAATATGATTCTGTGATCACATGATCGTTTAGGAGGTAATGATGTTGGTGTTTTAAAAATAGGTTCAAATATGCTCAAAAGATTATCCAATTGAGTTAAATTTGAGCTCCCCTTTACCGATGGTACATGGGTCATTTCATCAGTTTGCAGGCTGACTAAATGCCCCTGAGCCAAACCTCTTGAATTGCTAATCATGCAATCCATTCTTTCACTTGTCATGCATCTTGAACTTCATTGTAAGCTCCTTGAAGTTCCACGTAATGTCTGCCAAACTCTGCAGCCATTGGATGCCTAAAACCATGTCATAGTTAGGCAATGGAACTAGTAACACATCAGTTTTAAACCAGTAGCCTTGCATCATCCATTGAACTCCTTCACAGCCTTTAGTGTATGACATTACATTGCCATCAGCAACTGTAATTTTCATAGGGGGTAGATCTTTAGAAGGGCATTTCATCTTGGATGCAATGTTTTCATCCAAGAAATTACATTTTTCGTCCTTTATGTTTGTATCGGATTGCAACGGATAGCCTTTAACTTTAATAATTACAGTCACAATCCTTTATTTGTAAAACCCGTTACACTCTACGTCCTTTAGCACTAACCAGATTAAAATTTTCAGTTAAGTTTATTCATTTAAGGGTATTATGGTCTATTCATGCTTTTCTTTAAATGTTTAATAAATAAAACCTTGCACATACACATCATCTTCTCCAATTTCCCAACCCTAACCACCACATCCTCCCGCCACCACCTCATTTTGCCACCCCGTCTTCACAAACCCATCGCAAATCTCGTCACCACCACCACTCATCCTTCACAGATCTGCAACCCAGTTGCCCGCCACCATCAAATCTCGTCACCACCACCACTCCGGCCACCGTTCACCAGTTGGGCCATCACCACGTCACACCCATCGCCCCTAACCCTTCGCAGATCCTTAACTCAACTGCCTCGCAGATCTGCAACCCATCTAATTTCAAAGAACATAACATATAAACATCAACTTAGACACAAATAACACCAGCTAACAACCAGCATCAAACCACCACAACTAACCATTACCACAATCTGTAACTTTTAAACCCTCTCGAAATATGAAAACCCATCCTCTTACAATTGTTGCTGCCACCACTACACACCACCACCAAATCTCCGGTTAAATCCACAATCCCCACCACCAGAAACCTCCACTGTATCCGGAAACCACCACCACCAGAAACCTCCACTATATCCGAAATCCACAAGACCGGGTCTAAATTAAACCTCCACTAATTTCTGGTTTAAGTGCTTTCAAGAATAGGCTGATTGCATATTCTTCACATAGAGATACCCGAGTTAATGCCAAATCAAATTCTTGACACAACTCTTGCACAATTCCTGTTTGTGTGATAGAGGCTAATGAGCTCATAGCATTTTAGCCCATTATGATGGCAAATTGGTTAGCTATTGAACCTCTATACTCAAACCAAGGCATACCATCAATGTTCCCCCCTTTAGATCTAACAAACAATTGATGCCATAACAGGGCAGCTTCTTCAAGATGAATAATAGCAAGTCTAACCTTAGCATACTCGGGAGTGTTGTCAATTGAAAAGAAATGCTCAACTTCGCACAGCCACCCCTCAACTTTTGTACCGTTGAACTTAGAAAATTCGATCTTACAAACAGCTGAAACCATGGTGATTATAGTGTTGAAATCCCTGGTTGGTCATATCTTCTTGTTGTTGTTGATGTGGATCAGGAAGGCTATCCTTAATAGACTGAATTAAATGCATCAACGCTTCTTGATTAGAATCGATTTTGGTTTCCAATCTAACGAAATTAGCATCATGATCATTGAGTCTCTGTTCTAGCGACTGATTTCGAGTAGCCATTGTTGATTGAAACTGATCGAAAAATGATCAAAATCGAGTTGAATTGAACGAACAATTGATCAATTTCTACTGAAATGAAACGATTATACCAAATTCCAACTGAATTGGAACGAAATTGAGACTGAGTTGAACGATTTATCGAAAGGATTTCGCGAATTAGGGTTCGAATCAAGAGTGTCCAAGGATTGAAGAGCTCTGATACCACTTGATAAGAATGAAGGGAATCTAGAGGGAAAGAGAAGGTTTCATTATCATCAAGCTGACCAGCTGTTACAGTTACATCTGTGATTATACCCTCTTAACTAACAACTACCTTCTAAGTAACAACTAACTAACTAGACATTTACTATTTTGGTCCCTCTACAATCAACTCTTTTACATACTTGACTTTACTAGCGATATTACATTTTAACCCTTTGACTATCTTATTCGTACACTAAATCCTACAGTATAATATTCACTCAACGCAGCATAAGTTTAGTAGATAATGAAACGAATCAGTGAGAAAAGGGTGATTGTTGTGCAAACACGCATGAATTACACAAACTGAATACAGATGATGTTTACCTAATTGACAGCATCAAAACAGAATTGAATTTCTACGCACATACAAAATCAAAATCTATATTTAAATTAAGTAGAGAATGAAACGAATCAGTGAGCAACGGTGATTGCTGTACAGAATGAATTGATTAACTGGATAAGGATGATGTTTACCTAATTGAGATGCAGATGAACGGGGACTGTGGAGTATTTCGGGATTGCGGCCAGGTAAAGAAATAAAGAAGAAAAGTTTCAACACAATGGTTTTGATAACGAAAAGAGTAAACTACAAATTGCGTAGGGCGGCATCATGTTTTGTTGACTCCCTATTTTACGAATTTCCTTTCTTGAGTCCTTGTATTATGAAAAGCACTATACTTTTGAGTTTGGAGTCTCTATATTAGTTTGACCCTGTGATAGGGGAAGGTTCAAATGAAAATCACTAGTTATTGTAAAAACTTGAAAACTAATTAAAAAAGCCAAAAAAAAATTATTTTTTTTTTTGCATATTAATTTTCGCAGGTTTTTTTATATAAAAAAAATTTCAAAAAAAAAAAAACAATTTTTTTGTATAGTGCACATGTGTATGTATACTACACATGTGTATTATTACACATGTGTACTACAAAAAAAAAATTGAAAAAAAGTTTTTTTTCATATATAAAAACCAGCGATTTTTATAAAAAAAAAATTGAAAAAAAAAATTTTGTGTGTGTTTTAGGCTTTTTTTAGTTAGTTTTCGAGTTTTCACAATAAAAGTGGTTTTCATTTGAATCATTCAAATAATAGATACATGAGGAGACCAATGTTCAGCGACATTTGTACATGACTATTGGTACTCTTTGGAAAGGTCGCAGCCACTTTCTTATTAGTAAGATAAGTTGCTTGAGCCAATCCTTAAATCGTGGGAGGAAAAGGCAGAAAAGTGAGCCCACCCCAGGCAAATACACTTCTCATTGTTATCTTGTTCCTGGTCAAGCTCTCGTACCCGCTCCTTACTCGCATCCTCCCCAATTAAAGTAACGTAATACAACACCCCGTGTTTTCACAAGTGAAAGTCAAAGTCAAGGTCAAAGTCAACGACCGGTTTCGCGCAACTTGAGTGATAGAAATTTCTTTATTTTATTAGTATTACGTGGAGTAAGTGTTGTTAATTGCAATAATCGATGTGTGTTAAATCGCTATTCAATCGACCTACGCCTGTGAACTAAGGAAGTAACAATGCGATAAAGTTAACTAATCAATAATCAAGCTATGCTAATCGAAACGACTACTAACCGCAACTCGAGCTATGAACTTTACTTGTTATTATACGTGTGTGTGTGCCTTACGTGTTACCTGTGCATGTTTATTTATGTTATGTTGTGATAAGCAAGCGAACTCAATCGAAACTCGAAATCTAACTCGAAATGCAATCGAATTCGAATCGTGAAACGAACTCTAGTAATGGTGGAAAATAGATTATGCGAGATATGAGTGTTTAGGACTGAGAGTAATACGACTAGGAGAATCTATCGTATCGCATCGATCGCAATCGAAATCGAATCAGAAAATATCAGCGCGTCAAACACCCTAACCAAGTGCCATCCGGTCGAATAGCCATCCGACCGGATAGCCACCTGGTGAAGGATGACATGTGCCATTCGATCGAATCGCCATTCGACCGAACGGTCACCCAGGCGATGTGCCATTCGCCCGAACAGTCTTTTCCTCTTTTGGCATCCTATAAATACCCCTGTTATTGTCATCTTTTCCACTTTTGGAAATCCCTGTTCGACCAGCACACTCAACTCAACCTTTTCTCAGATTTCTCTCGATTCCGGTAAGATCTCGTCCTAAATCTTGTACTTTCTTGATCTACACGCACTCCTACCCCTTTCTATCTTTTAAATCTTAGTTTTTAACCGTGAAATCACTAGATTTCGGGTGTTCTAAGGTGACGTCATCATGTGTTCTTAAAGAACTTCATGTCTTGACCTCAACCCACTAAGAACAACTTAGATCTAACCGATTTCCACAAAGATATTGTAAAGATCTCAACACAAGTGTGGTGAAAAAGGATTGAAAGATGGTTTTAACTTTCTTTCGACTCTTTTACACTTAAAACACTCAAAACCGGTAGAATCAGGTTCTGATCTTGTCTCCTTCTCGCCCTTAGTGTTGTACTGGCTCAGATCTAGATTCTACTCACGAGACTACCGATTCCGGGTTAGTCAAGAACAACCGTCTCGAGCCGGTAACCGGCCGGCCTAGGGTAATTCCTGGTCAGGTTGGTCAACTGGGTCGAACGAAGGGTTCTGTTGGCTAACACGTTGTCAAAGTGACTCGACATAACGACAACCCTTCAAAACGACCAAGTGTAGAACGAACGGGACAATCAGGGCGGATTGCCAGCCGCTCGAATTACCATTCGAACGGATAGGCTACCCGAACGAATTGCCACCCGCACGGATTACACTTGGGTCCCACCTTTAAACAATTTTAATTAAAGTTTGGGTATTGAACGAATTGCAATCCGATCGAACGGCCTTTGAAAGGATTACTCTTCGGATCATGAGATACTAAGACTTTAAAAAGACTTAACAAATTTCAACAATGTTCAATAGCACGAATTGCCATTCGATCGAATTGCCATCCGATCGAATGACACTTATGTAGTGAACTTGTTTCCAATAAGTAACCTCATCATGAAGTCGCCGTCCGACCGAATGACCATTCGAACGAATTGCCATCCGCACGACGAGTCATCCGATCGACCGACTTGAAAGATAGAGATACTTCGTTGTTTCAAAATGCTACAACGAAAACTTTAAAAGTCAAACCATCATACACAAACACATCCTTCTCATAGGAAGAAACAATCCACTCGAATCGTCACTCGATCGAATTACCATCCGATCGAATGACAACTCGAACGGATTGTTACCCGCACGAATTGCTGTTCGATCGAATTACCATCCGAACGAACCCCTATTCGACCCTTTCATACTTTGTGACGTTTTACGAATCGCTTATCGTTATCCTACCGAATCTATTCAGGCTAACCGTACTCGCTAAGCGCTCCCTTCAATCCATAATCGCTGTGAATATACTTGATCCCTTTTTGCTTTAAGCACTTTTGGGTGTTACATACGTTACGAATATTCAAACTACAATTCTCACACTACTCAGACTGTTTGAACGCTAACCGTTAAATGCATGTTATATGTGGCTTATGAATGCTTGTTTGTTATGTTTACACATGGAATGCTGTCTACCTGCCTTAGCAACGATAGTACCATAGTTTGGACTCAGCACCCGTTCACACGGGGGTTGTTAAGGATCTTTTACTTGCATGGATTATGGTGGTAATCATGTATTGTGAACTGCCTCGGGCAGTCAACCCGCAGTCATTGGTATCGATGGATCTATGTCGATAACTAACGTGCTTCATTTCACTATGTGTACGTGCTGGTTATGCGTAAACGAATTCGAACTCTATATGCTATTATCAAACTTGTATGCTCACCTTTACATTGTATGCTCACCTATGCCATACTACGCTATTCGACATACTAAGCGCGATCGCTATTATCAAACGATCGCGAGCTTTGAATAATAGGTTTATGTTTTCTGACTGCCACTGAATGATTGAATGCGTATGTGTTTCCTTGCTTCTGTGCTTTACGTGCTTAGGCGTTATGTGATTATGTGCTCTACGTGCTTATGTGTATATGTGATATTGTGCTCCATGTGTTATGTGCGTACGTAAATGTACGTGTTACTGAGCTTTAGTAAGTAGTGAACGTGTGAGGTGAGATTCGAATACAATGTGTTGAGTTCCGTGGCGATGTCTATTGCAGACAATGTCGTCTGGATCCCGTCATGCTCTCTCTCGTCAGGAAAAGAGGGACAAACGCTTTGCTTCCATCATCGCCAAGAGTGTGGCAAAGGCCGTGAGTGATGTTTACGAGAATGCCAGCAAATCATCCGAGGAATCGAGAACCGAAGCCCCCAAAGCTACCGCAAGGCCTTTCAGTTTCAAGCAATTCAAGTCTTGTGGGCCAAAAGAATTCACTGGCGAAGGAGGTCCCACTGCACTATTCCACTGGTTTGACTCTATTGAGGTTACTCTGCGACAAAGTGGTTGCCCTGATGACCTTCGAACTCTGAACGCTACCGGCGTTTTCTAGTCCCGAGCACTAGACTGGTGGACGGCCGAGAGGAACAAGCGAGGGAACGATGCAGCCTACGGTCTGTCGTGGGACGAGCTCAAGGAAGTTATGCTAGAGGAATTATGACCTCCTCACGAACGTCAAAAGCTAGAAGATGAGTTTTGGCACATCCAGCAAAAGGATGGTGACAATGCTGGTCTTACTGCTCGTTTTAAACAGCTCAGCATTATCTGTCCCAATCAAGTCAAGATTCCCGACATGACGATCAAGAAATACATCCGGGCCCTGCCCGACTGCGTTGTTGATTTCGTGCAAGCGGCTAGGACTACGACGATCGAGGAAACCTATCTCCTGGCCGCTGAAATCAATGACAAACGGGTTAAGGCTGGTGTCTGGGATAAGACTTCGAAGCATCTGCATCAAGCTACCACTACCGCACCAACTGTTGAACCTACCTCATCAGGCAACAAGAGGAAGAACAAGAGAAAGAACAGCTCCAGCAACAAGAACTGTGCGATCACTGCTGCACCAGTTCAAGCCGTACCTGCCCAACAGCGTCAAGTAGCAGCGCTTGTGGCCAATGCACCGCCTGCAAAGCGTGCATACACTGGGCCACACCCGCTCTACCCTACTTGCACCTACCACCACCCAACTGCCATTGCTTGCCGTTACTGTGCTCACTGCAATGTATACGGCCATTTTACTGCTAACTGCCGCATCCGACAAGCTCCTGCTCACCAAGCTCTGCTCACTGCCCCACAGGGTCAACAAGCTCCTCCGGCACCCGCAGTCAAAGCCAGAGCCTGCTTCGCATGTGGCGACCCGAACCATTTCGCCAACATGTGCCTAAACAAGGTCGTGAAGCAAGAGCCTCAGCAACAGCAGCAGCAACAACAACAACAGCAACAACAGGCCGCACGAGCCAGAACCTTCAACCTCAACGTGCGTCAAGCCCAGGCCGACAACAACGTGGTCAATGGTACGTTCCTTGTGAATGGTATTTATGCTTCATGTTTGTTTGATACTAGAGCCGATAACTGCTTTGTGTCGCTCGAATTTGAGAAACTCCTTAGTCGTAAACGTTCCCAACTCTCCTCGGCATTCGATGTTGAAGTCGCTACCGGAAGAACCGTCGCCGTCAATTCCGTTATCCGTGATTGTACTCTCGAGCTCAACAATCACATCTTCCCAATTGATCTCATTCCGATGCAACTCGGAAGTTTCGACGTCATAGTAGGCATGGACTTTCTTCGAGAAAACCATGCTGAAGTTGTATGCTTCGACAAAATGATTCGTTTCTCGCTCGCGAATGGTGACTCATTGTGTGTATATGGTGATACTACTTCGAAGGGTCTCAAACTTATGTCCTGTGTCCAAGCTAGTAAGTATCTCCGCAAGGAATACAGGGCTTTCTTGGCTAACGTTGTAGCAGCGGAGAAGGAAAAGAAAGAGAAGAAGGAAGTGAAGGACGTTCCTGTGGTTCGAGAATTTCCTAATGTTTTTCCAGAGGATCTTCCCGGATTACCGCCAAGTCGTAATATCGACTTTCGTATCGATCTCATTCCTGGAGCCAACCCTATTGCCAAAGCCCCTTATCGTCTTGCACCATCCGAAATGCGCGAACTCTCAACCCAACTCCAGGAATTACTTGAGAAAGACTTCATTCGCCCGAGCACCTCTCCTTGGGGCGCGCCAGTCCTTTTCGTCAAAAAGAAGGACGGGTCGTTCAGGATGTGCATCGACTATCGGGAACTGAACAAGTTAACTATCAAGAACCGCTATCCTCTACCTCGCATTGACGATTTGTTTGATCAACTACAAGGCGCTACGTGTTTCTCAAAGATCGACCTGCGTTCAGGATATCACCAGCTACGTATTCAAGAGGAGGATATACCCAAAACCGCGTTTCGTACCCGTTACGGTCACTACGAATTTGTTGTCATGCCTTTTGGCTTAACCAACGCACCAGCGGTTTTCATGGATCTGATGAATCGCGTGTGTAAACCATATCTCGATCGTTTCGTCATCGTATTCATCGATGATGTCTTGATTTATTCCAAATCGAAAACCGAACATGCGCAACATCTACGTTTGGTTCTCGAGTTACTCCAGGGGAACCAGCTCTATGCCAAGTTCTCCAAGTGTGAATTTTGGTTGGAGAAAGTCCAGTTTCTGGGTCACATTGTTAATAGTCAGGGCATTCACGTCGATCCTGCAAAGATTGAAGCAGTCAAGAGTTGGGTTACACCTAAGAATCCGTCTAAAGTCCGCTCTTTTCTCGGACTAGCGGGCTATTATCGACGATTTATCGAAGGATTCTCGAAGATTGCTGTACCACTTACCTCTCTTACGCATAAGGACCAGCCTTTTGTCTGGGGAACCAAACAAGAGACTGCCTTCCCAAACCTCAAGCACATGCTTTGCAACGCTCCTGTTCTCACATTGCCAGACGGAAACGATGATTTCATTGTCTACTATGATGCTTCCAACCTTGGTCTTGGTTGTGTTCTCATGCAACGGGACAAGGTCATAGCTTACGCTTCTCGTCAGCTCAAAATCCACGAGAAGAACTATACAACCCATGATCTCGAGCTAGGCGCAGTTGTTTTTGCATTAAAGATTTGGCGACACTACCTGTATGGTACCAAGTGTACGATCTTCACCGATCATAGGAGCCTGCAACACATCTTTAATCAGAAGGAACTTAATATGCGTCAACGCCGATGGGTAGAACTTCTCAACGATTACGACTGTGAGATCCGTTATCACCCAGGCAAGGTAAATGTCGTTGCCGACGCACTTAGCAGATGGAGCTATCTGCTTAGCACTCGTAATGTTCAAGCCCAGCAAAATCTCGAGACTCTCATCCGCGACGCTCAACATGCATGTTTCAATGAACGCACACTGAAGAAAGAAAGGATCTACCACGATGGAGCCCAACTTGTGAGCAAATCAAACAGGATATTCCACTTCTTAGACCGAATTTGGATTCCCAAACGAACGGAATTGCGACAAATCTTGATGGACGAAGCCCACAAATCCCGGTATTCTATTCACCCCGGTGCCGACAAAATGTACCAGGATCTTCGATATAACCACTGGTGGCCGGGTATGAAAAGAGACATCGCTCTCTACGTCGGAAAATGCCTAACTTGTGCTAGAGTCAAGGCTGAACATCAAAGACCCTCTGGCTTACTCGAACAACCACCAATTCCCATGTGGAAGTGGGAGAGCATAGCCATGGATTTTATAACCAAGCTACCACACACGTCATCAGGTCACGACAACATTTGGGTTGTGGTCGACCGTTTGACTAAATCAGCTCACTTTCTGCCAATACGAGAAGACTACAAGGTAGAACGATTAGCCCGAATCTACACCGACGAGATCATTTGTAATCATGGAACGCCTCGTGACATCATTTCTGATCGTGATGCTCGGTTTACCTCGCGACTATGGGAAACGTTTCAAACGGCACTCGGTACAACGCTTAATCTAAGTACCGTTTTCCACCCTCAAACCGACGGTCAGACTGAAAGAACGATTCGTACCCTTGAAGACATGCTCCGTTCGTGTGTCCTAGACTTCGGAGGTAATTGGGATAAATACCTGCCGTTAGTCGAATTCTCGTATAACAACAGCTACCATTCTAGTATCCAAATGGCACCATTCGAGGCGTTATACGGAAGAAGATGTCGATCGCCTATTGTATGGCACGAGATCGGTCATTCGCAACTAACCGGTCCTGAGCTATTACAAGAAACGACAGACAAAATTTTCCAAATCCGAGACAACCTGGTGAAAGCTCGGGATCGACAGAAGGTTTACGCCGATAAAAAGCGCAAGCCCCGTGAATTTGGCGTTGGTGACCACGTACTCCTAAAGGTATCACCTTGGAAGGGTGTGGTCCGATTCGGCAAGAAAGGGAAACTCGCGCCTCGATACGTGTATGATTCTTCGGTGAAGGAAGTCGCTGCCACAATTCTTCAGTAACAAACGGCATAAACGGATGGAGCAATCTTAACCCGGTATCTAAACACACCCACAATGTATCTTGTGCAGATTTGTCGTTATCGCCAAAGAAGTATGGTTTAATTACTTCAATGAAAATATCACAAAGCTGAGACTGCCACCACGCGTATACAGCACCTGATGCATCTGAAAACTCGTAAGCATCCAAAGACGATATAGTTTTTGATATAGCTTTGTTTAGAACGGAAAGTATCCACTGGCAACTAAATGGCATCTTTTGTGGTTCTATCGTTGCTGGAGGGGTATATTCGTCACCAAGTTTACTCATGGCAAACCGCACAGCATTCCATAGTTTATTACACCATTGCCGGTATCCAACCACACGTAATATGTCCAGATTTATTTTATCTGACTAGAATCAATCAAAGGCACAATGTTAGTATCTATAAAAATAAAATTCGTCACAGTTTTTCAAAGGATGTTTCGATAAACTGATTTTGAATCTAATTATTAAGTGTTTAAATAATCAGATTTGGTAGCAAAACTGATTATTTAAAATTAATTATTTAGCCATCTTTTTAACCTATTCTCAATGTTAACAATACTATTGGAAATACTATAGTGAGTAAAATGCCAAAATCGTCCCTCAGGTTCGGGCACTATTGCCTGTTACATCAAAAATAAGAATTTTTTGTACCTGGACCTCTAGCGTTTTATTTTTGTTGCCATTTCCATCCAAATCACTAACTCAATTAAAATGTATCGTTAACTCAGGGATGATTTTGGCAATTTCGTTAACTCAGGGATGATTTTTACATTTTACCCATTTATTCTTTTTTTTTTAATTTTATTTTTTATCTTTAAACGGAAAACAATAAATATAATTATAGAAGAGAGAGATAGCGTGTATGGTGTGTGTGTATGTATATAAAATTATAAATGTGTGTATATGTATATATATTATAATTAATAATTAATTTATTTTTTATTTAAAGGTAGAACAGAAATTTAAAAAAAAATAAGTGTGTGTGTATATATATATATATATAAATATAAATGTGTTTGTATGTATATATATTATATTTATAATTAATATTATTGTTTTTTATTTAAACATAAAAAATTCAAAAAAAAAACAGAAAAATAAATGAGTAAATTGCCAAAACCGTCCCTGAGTTAACGAAATTGCCAAAACTGTCCCCCAGTTAACAATGCAATTTAACTGGATATATGATTTGGATGGAAATGGCAACAAAAATGAAACACCAAGGGTCCAGCTACAAAAAAAAATCTTATTTTGAATGTAACAGGCAAAAGTGCTCAAACCTCAGGGACGATTTTGGCATTTTACGCTTTTATAGTTTATAGAAATATACAAAAATGTTCATTTTTGTGGTTTATCCATTAGTTCTTTCATTAATTTGAACTTATGAAACACACAAAACAAAGAATTAATATAATATAGATGATACCTGAGCAGTGTAAGAGACAAGGGCAAAACGAAGAGCATCTGCACCACATTGGTCAATGCCATTAGGAAAAGCCTTTGTTTGTCCCTCTTTGGCTACCTTCAACTCCGAGGGATCCAAATTACCCTCTTCAAGTCGCTTAATAAGATCTTTCAATGTTATGCCACCTATGACATCAATGGGGTCCACCACATTGCCCAAAGACTTGGACATTTTGCGCCCATGTGCATCACGAATCATGGGATGTAAATAAACCTGCACGATAAATCAATTTATGTTCTTATATTGATATGGTGATTATAACAAAACAGTCAAAAAACATAACAGTCCTGATGATGATAAAAAAAATATCTAATTAATGTTTCTAGAGATTAAAGGTGACAATTTCAAACCAGTTACTTGTAAATGGGTCGATACGAGTTATATATGGCATCTCTAACAGGTCAAACAAGTAATTGCAATAAAAATTAGATAGAAAAAAATAGCCAAATAACTCTAAATTTACCCAAAGTGCATTTTTAATGCATATTTAAAAAAAATAGAGTATTATTGAAGTACATAACTTTTTTTGTAATCAATTCTAACATATTAAATGTTTATAAAAATATTAAAATATAGGTCAATACTATGTCTATGTAATGAAACATGGCTTGAAATAAAATTGTTATTGACATTTCACAATTGAACAGAAATGGTGTGTGTGTGTGTGTGCGTGTGTGTATTCAGAGTAAATTAAAAACATAGCGAACCTTTTTGAAAGGCACGTCACCTCCCAATTTCATGCCAAGCATCACCATACGTGCAACCCAGAAAAACAAAATGTCATGCCCGGTTTCAAGAACAGAAGTCGGATAAAATGTTTTCTGATCTTGGGTGTCTTCGGGCCAGCCCAATACGGTTAATGGAAAAAGCCCAGCAGAAAACCAAGTATCTAAAACATCAGGATCTTGAGCCAACTGGAATTCTTTTCCTGGAAAGAGTCTAATAGCCTCCACCTCAGCATCTTTCTCATTACGGGCCACCACCCAATGGTCTATGTAGGCCCCAGGCTCTTTAAGTTCATCGTCTTCCAATGTAACATACCATGCAGGAATACGATGACCCCACCAAAGCTGCCTTGATATACACCAATCGCGAATGTTCTCAAGCCATCTGAGAAAATGAAAGCTTAATATTTAATGTGCAAGGGGCAAGAAAATAATATAATTATATACGTAAGATGACAGTCATAATGCGCAAGCATGAAGGATCAATGTATATGATAGTACGATACTACGAAACCAATTAAGTGTAAGAAGAGTGAAAGCTTGAACTGAGCAGTTGAAGTAAATATGGCAAAGTTGACCTTATTGATGAATGAATAGATTCAGGTTACGTTTTATATATATAGTATTATATACACATTCAACAAATCAAGCCGGTAAAATCCAAAAAATAACTCAAAAAAAAACATTCCAAATGGGTCGAGCGAGTTAAAAGTCACCCTAAGCATAACTTTAATGTATAAAATCTCCTAATCATTTTATTCATAGATTTTGGTTATTATCATTGTTAGTTTGTTACTATTATTATTACTACTATTATTGCTGTTATAATTAAAATTATATAATTTATATAATCACATTTGAAAAGACTAATTATGTAATTAAATTTTAAAATAAATGAAGCAATGATTTTCAGGTCAAACCAACTTGACCCGTACAAATATAGCCGTTTTAACCTGACCATTATTGACCAGTTCCCAAACCGACCCATTTTACCACCATCTGTATGCCGGTCAAGGAAAAAATCAAGAAGGTTCATTCACAATTTCACTTTGATTGTTTATTAAAAAAGTTGAGAAATATATAAATAGTGCCTTCTCCATTCAGCAGAATATTGTTTTGGCAATATCTCGATTTTCTGATTTGCGTCATCCATGACAGCATCAAGAGCTTCCTTAGCTATATCATTGCAGTTAACATACCACTGTGGTTTTATCATAGGTTCAATCACATCATTGCTTCTAGAACATAGCCCTAGCCTCATTTCATTTTTCTCTTCTCCTTTATAGAGTCCCTACAACATATCAATAAAGAAAGAAAAAACTGGAAAACATGTTGCCCAATTATAACTTTACAAGTAATATTGACGGAAAACATAAGGATACCTTAGACTTTAAAGCCTCGGTTACAGCCACACGAGCTTCAAAACGTGGCATCCCAACAAAATTGGAACCTCCATTACTGTTTATCTTCCCATCATCAGTGAATATGTTGATAAATTCCAGTTTGTGACGCTTTCCAACCTCGAAATCATTTGGGTCGTGAGCTGGAGTTATCTGCAATAATGACCACCTTCAAATCATCACAAGAATTCAAAACATTGATAACATCTTTATTGGACGTGGCAAAAATGGTCAACTCAGACCGGACTGGATGTGCATGATGGGTTAAAACCGGTTCCGTCAAATGAGTAATTTCTGGTATGGTTCAGGCTGGTTGAGATAACCGAAAACATTTTTGTCTAACAGTACAATGCACGTGACTTTAGGCAGTTTGACACATTTAACCCATCTCTTTTCAAGCCATACCCGAAAACATTTTTGTCTAACAGAGTAACAGTACACTACGCGTGACTTTCAGCCGTTTGACACATTTAACTCATCTCTTTTCAAGCCATTGGATTTTAGTTAAAAGAACAAACATGAACAAAAACAGATGTCACGTTCGTTCATTTACGTTCTTGAACGTTCGGTAACGTGTTCATTTATGTTCGTTTGTGTTAGATAGTTCATTTGTGTTTTTAATTCTTTATGTATACTATTTAAATACTTCAAATTTCCAACAAATAAAATATTTAATAAGCATCGGTGCATCATATATTTTGTTCATGAACTCTTGTTTGTTTTCATTTGTGTTCGTGAACGTTAGTCTGTGTTCATGAACGTTCATTACCTAAAATTAGCAAACGAACACGAACGCTTTCATTTCCTTAACAAACGAACAGAACATCTCGTGCGGTAAGTGTTCACGAACAGGTCGTGAACACATATATCTCCTTAACAGGTGAACACAAACAGTCATTCGGTTCGTTTGCAGCCCTACCCATTCATATAAAAATGAGTCAAAATTACCAGTTCTCATATTTATTACCTTCACTGCACCAGTTCCAAAAGTTGGGTCAACAAGTATGGAATCACAAACTATAGGAAGTCTTCTTCCATTAAATGGATGGCTAGCAAACTTTCCGTGAAGATGTTTGTATCTAGGGTCATCAGGATGAACAGCAATAGCAGTATCTCCAAGCATTGTTTCAACTCGAGTAGTAGCCACAATAATTTCTCCGAGATTTTCCTCTAAAGGGTATGCAAATGATGTTAAAACGCCAAACTCCACCATGTTTTTATACCCAGGAACCTTTAGAGGTGTCTTCTCTTTAATATCAATATAATCAACCTACAAACACCGCAGTACAATGTGAAATGAAATAAGTTGTTGCTAGTTGCTACTAAATGTGAAATAAGAAAAGCGTTTTGTATACCTCAATATCAGATATCGCTGTTCGCAACACACAATCCCAGTTGACTAACCGTAAATCTCTAGAGTGAAGAGAAAAGATAAACCATTTTCAGTCAAATGATAAAGAAAATACTGTCAATTTTAGATAAAAGAACAGGAAGAATAAAGAAAATTACAGATAAACGCTTATATCGGTTAAAGAAAATCGGTGATATATCGGTTATCGGTCCCAATGTGAAATATCAATGTCAAATATCGGTCAGAATATCATTACCTATTATTATCAACGATATAACCGATATGTCACCAATATTTGACCAATATAACTGATATATTACCGATATATCACTGAATTGTTATATATATAAATTCTGCATGATATTAATATTAACGATATCTCACCGGGATAACCCCTATTTCTCAAATATCGGTCCTTGACCGATATCCGATATTTTACCGCATTAACTGCATAGATTAAAAAAAACAATTTTGTGACTTTTGACCCATTCCCTTCTAAACTAAATGATTTATATTGGCCCATTTGACCGTTAGAATAAAACATAACCTAAATCAACCCATTCACATATAACTGCATCAAAACAGTGAGCTCTAAAATCAATGGTCAAAAGCCAATTTGACAAAACACCAGGGATGACTAGGACTTAACCTCATTGACAGCAATAATAATACCTGTATATAAGACCCTCCTTAAAAAGCCTGACAAAAGCTTCTGTTACAGCATTTGACCTTTTCTCATCCATTGTAAAACACTGTCATAAAACAAAACAAAAAAATTTGAACTCCTAATGGGGCCAGTTTCCAAACAAATGAAAAAAAAGACTTAATGTTTTTTACCTCACGTGACCAATCTAGAGACGCACCCAATCTCCGAAGTTGTTTTAGTATTGTTCCACCATACTCATTTTTCCACTTCCATACCTTTCATCAATACCAAAATGACAGTAACTTTTTAGAACTACATCTAACCGTTATAATGTCTCGGGGGCTGTTTGGCAACTTCTGAACGGTTAAGTGTTGAACCAGTAAAATGTCTGAACCATTAAAAGCCAGTATAATGCTTAACCGTTCACAGGCAAATGTCTGACCAATTCAGATTAGAGGTCTTAACCATCCAGACTCAGTATAATGCTTAACCATTCAGAGGCAAATGTCTGAACCATTCAGACATCTGCTCGCGAAACAAACAGTTTGAACCATTAAGTGTTTAACCAGTAAGAGGTCTGAACCATTAAGAGCTAAACAAACAGCCCCTCACTGATGATTAATGAGTGTCACTTATTAAAGAATGACGAAATATAAAAAAAGTCAAACTCACTTCAGATACAAAATTTTCTCGGCCCACATCATGACGTGTCAATTTTCTTTCCCTCATGATTTTTTTCTCCACCACAACCTATCAATGAGGCAGTGTTAGAAGTATATATATCAATGAGGCAGTGAACAGTTCGTGAATAGTTCAGTGGGAAGTTCGTTTGTGTTCGTTAGTTTAATAAATGTACAAGCACGAACACAAACACGAACAAGAAATTTCGTTCGTTTAGTTAAATGAACGAACATGAACAGAAGCCATGTTCGTTCATTTATGTTCATGAACGTTCAATAACGTGTTCGTTTGTGTTCGATAGTTCATTAGCGTTTTTTAGTTTTTTTATTTATTAAAAGACTTCAAAATTCCAACAAATAAAATGTGTTAATAAGTATCATGTATTATGTATTTTGTACATAAATGCTTGTTATTGTTCGTTTGTTTCCATTTGTATTCATGAACATCGGTTTGTGTTCATGAACATTCGTTGCCTAAAATTAATGAACGAAAACGAACACATGCATTTCCTTAACGAAGGAACACGAACATAAATTCTCGTTCGGTAAGGGTTCATGGGTTCATGAACAGTTTGTGAACACGTATATCTCCTTAACAAACGAACACAAACAAGGTCATTCGGTTCGTTTGCAGCCCTAGAGGTGGGCGTTTGTACCCACTTAATTATGCATGGGTCAATTTAGGCTCTGTAAATGAGATGAAACGGATAAAATCATAGCCATTAACTTGAAGGAAAACATGGTCAAATGTCACAAGTCTCTAACAGTGTATATTTTTTTTTTTGCCGACATATTTGAGACAAATTATTTATTATTTATATCTTAGGAGATCAACTAAACCTGAGTTGCTATCCCTGCATGATCCATCCCGGGCACCCACAGTGTATTGTATCCTGACATTCTCCTCCAACGAATAATAGTATCCTAAATAAACAAATTTCAACAACAAACTAATAAATAAAAGAACTTAAAAGCATAATAGATAAAAGAATTTAAAAGCATAACTTCTGTTCAAAAAGATGTGTTAAACCTGGATGGCAGCAGTTAGGGCATGCCCGATATGTAAAGCTCCAGTTACATTAGGAGGTGGAAGAACCTGCATTTACAAACAAAACTCATAATCAACAGTTTTCTAACGGATTTTACGAATCCCCAAAAGGTGTTTTTTTAGATTTATATATCTACATATGAATTGAAAGTAAAGTCGCACAGCCCTCACAATTGTAAATGAAGGTTTGGAGCTATTGGAATCTGCGTGGAAGAAAGCAGAGTTTTCCCACCATGGATACCATCTACAAAAAAAAAATAACTACAAATAAGCAAATACAACTTAAGGGGAAAAAACTTGAAGTCGGTAAATGCTGTAAAATTGAAAAACTCAAAGCAAAACGTACGATTTCTCCACTGCCTCGGGACAGAATTGCTTGGCCATTTGTTTAGAAAGCTTTTTCTTATCGCCAGTTGGTGTTTCCGGGTCGATAAAGTCTTCAGGATTTTCATCTCCTGCATCAGCGCGTGAAAGCTTCTTCTTACTGGCTTTCGAGGAAGTAGATCCTTGTTGAGCCTTGAATGCAAATCAATTAAAATCAAAACCATATTAACTTCATAAACATAAAAAAAATCACTAAAATATGATAATAGTTATAAGTAAAATTGATTTTTTAATAATCCATACTGGCAATGTCACCAATGACCCTCCTAACTTTAACTTTCGTTGCCAAAGACAATCTCACTCTAACAAAGAAGTAACTGTGTCTGCCCTAACTTTCAATTTATGTCGTTTCAAAACAATTTACAGCATTCTGATTAGAAAAAAAAAAAATCAGTCAATTGTTCACTAGGAACAGACGAATTTAGTCTTTTGTTAAACCACACAAAACTGAAAGTTTGGGTTGCCATTGGTCACATTAGCAGTATGAATTATTATCGGTCAATAAGTCATAGTTTAAAATCCAAATCGCCTAGCTATAAAATACCTTCAGCTTAGTTGCTTCGGCAGCTTTTTGTGCAGCCTTTTGTTTCTTCAACTCTTTCTCTTTCGCCTGCTCATCAAATAGAACAAATAAAGCCTCAAGTACACAATAACATATAATATGCTAATAAATAAATTGAAAATCAAATAACTACAACAATTGACCTTCTCTTCTTTCTTCTTCTTCCTCTCAAGCTCCTCCTCTGTAAGTGGAACATCCGGATTTGTGCTTGCCATAATGTTAGCTCCAAATTCTATATAATAAAAAATTGACTTGCGCAAAACCTAATTACCATACATTCCAACATCAAAACCGATTTGAATTTCTACGCACATACGAAATCTATATCAACATACACTAAATGATAAGAACGAAGGGAATCTAGAGGGAAAGAGAAGGTTTCATTATCATCAAGCTGACCAGCTATTACAGTTACATCTGTTATTATACCCTCTAACTAACAACTACCTTCTAACAACTACCTTCTAACAACTAGACATTTACTATTCTGGTCCCTCTACAATCAACTCTTTTACATACTTGACTTTACTAGCAATATTACATTTTAACCCTTTGACTATCTTATTCGTAACAATACATCCCCTCTTTTGAAAATCTTGTCCTCAAGATTCAAAGTCAGGGTAGCGAGCTTGTATCACATCCCAGTCTTCCCAACTTGCTTCCGTCACTGATAAATCCTTCCAATGGATTAAGACCTTTACACCCATTCGATCACCTTTCTTGTAAACCTTACGATCCAGAATTGCCCTCGGCATCAGCGGTTTAGAGTGCAATTGGGGAATTGGTGTGATTTCCTGAGGTTGGCCCGGTGCAGACTTCAATAGAGATACATGGAAGGTTGGATGAAGCTGTGAGTCGGCTAGTAAATTCAGGCCATATGCAACTGCGCCCACCTTCTCCAAAATCAGGTAAGGACCAAAACACTTTGGCCCTAATTTTTGGTGATGATTCTTTCGTAGTGTTTTCAGAATATAAGGGTGTAGTTTTACATATACCCAATCGCCCACTTTAAATTCTCTTTCTGATCTGTTCTTGTCTGCAATTGGCTTCATTATGTTGTTAGCTTTAGCCAAATTAGCCTTTAGAGAAACTAATTTAGCTTTCCTTAATTGAAACCATACTTCTATAGAAGCGATGTTAGAATCATTTGGAATCTATGCAGTTAATATCGGTGAGATATCGGTCATATCGGCCCCCTAGTAAAATATCGGTGTCAAATATCGGTCAGAATATCGGTACCGATATTATCGGCGATATTGACCGATATAACCGATATTTGACCGATATAACCGATATTTGACCGATATCACTGAATTATTATTGTTAAATTGCTATATATGTAAATTTTGCATTATATTAAAATTACCGATATCTCACCGAGATAACCTATATCTCAAATATCGGTCCTTGACCGATATCTGATATTTTACCGCATTAACTGCATAGTTTGGAATGTAAGGAATGTGAATAGGAGGTGGAATGCCATAAAGTGCTTCAAAAGGGGACATGTTAATGGCTGAATTATAAGTGGTATTGTACCACCATTCTGCAAGAGTTAACCACTTAGGCCATTGTTTAGGTTCATCCATGACCATGCACCTCAAATATGTCTCAAGACATCTATTGAGAACCTCAGTCGGTCCATCACTTTGTGGATGACAGGCAGTAGAAAAATTGAGCTGCACCCCTTGCAGTTTCATGAAATCCTTCCAAAATTTACTCAGAAAGATTGGATCCCTATCAAATACAATAGTTGCAGGGCATCCATGTAGTTTAAAAACAGTATCAAACATCATTTGAGCTAAGGTTGAAGCTGAATAGGGATGATTTAGGGATAGAAAATGAGCATATTTGGTTAGCCTGTCAATAACTACCAATATTGCATCCTTACCAGCAGCTTTAGGCAACCCTGTGATAAAATCCATAGAGATATCTGAAAAAACAGAAGTAGGAGTGGGTAGTGGTTGTAAGAGACCTGGATAAGCAGCTCTATCATACTTAGCTCTGTGACAAGTTTCACAATCTTTGACCCATTGCTTGACATCACTGTCACATTTCTTCCAATAAAATAGCTACTTCAATCTCTTTAAAGTAGCATAGTAACCTGAGTGACCACCAGTTGCAGAAGAGTGACATATGTGAAAGATGTCCTTTCTTAATTGATCATCATGACCAACTACAACCTTATTCTTTCTTTTCAACATCTTACCATCCCATGACCAATGTTTAACATTAGAAGTATGTTGCAACCTATGAATAACAACCTGCAATTGGTCATCAGTTTCCCAACTCTTGATAATTCTAGGCCATAGACAAGGTTCAATAGAGCTTAATCCCATTTCAAACAAGGCCAAACCTTCCATTCTTGATAGGGCATTAGCCACTTGGTTATTGATTCCTTCCTTAAACAGGATTTCATAATCATATCCCAAGAGCTTTGCTAACCATTTCTGCTGCAAGGGTGTACTAATCTTCTGATCTAGAAGATATTTGAGGCTCCTTTGATCAGTTTTGATGATAAAGTGCTTGACAATGAGATAATGGTGCCAATGTTTAACAGCCATTAATATTGCCAATAGCTCCTTTTCATATACTGATAAAGATTGTTGCTTTCTGGACATACCTCTGCTGACATAAGCTAATGGGTGCCCTTCTTGCATTAGGATAACCCCAAGCCCTTTTGCAGAAGCATCTGTCTCTATACTGAACACCTTTGAAAAATCAGGAAGAGACAAGACTGGTGCAGTAGTTAAGGCCTCCTTCAATTGATCAAAAGCCAATTGAGCTTCTGCACTCCAACTGAAAGCATCTTTCTTAAGCAAATTGTGCAGTAGCCTTGCTATGCCCCCATAAGATTTTATAAACCTCCTATAGTAACCAGATAAACCCAAGAACCCTCTGAGTTGTTTGACTGTTGTAGGGACTAGCCAATTTTTCACAGCTTCAATTTTAGAAGAGTCTGTACTAACACCCTTAGAAGATATAATATGGCCCAAATATTCAACTTGGGACCCTACAAATGTGCACTTTGATCTCTTGGCTAACAGGGAATTAGCCATGAATAGGTTTAAGACTGCCTCTAAATCCAATAAGTGTTGTTCCAAAGAAGAACTATACGCTAAGATGTCATCAAAGAAGACTAACACACACTTTCTCAACAATGGTTTGAAAGTTACATTCATTAGAGCCTCAAATGTATCTGGTGCGTTAGTGAGACCAAAGGGTAGTACAAGAAACTCAAAATGACCCTGGTGAGTTTTGAATGCAGTCTTATGTATATATTCATCATGCATTCTCACCTGGTGGTAACCAGATCTTAGGTCTAACTTTGAGAACACTGAAGCACCCCCAAGCTCATCCAATAATTCATAAAATGAGAGGTATTGGGAAACTATTTTTCACCGTAGCTTCATTCAGCTTTCTGTAATCCACACACATGCGCCAAGAACCATCCTTTTTCTTCACTAAAACCACAGGAGCTGCAAAGGCACTTGTGCTCTCTCTTACAGTCCTCAAATCCAATAATTCTTGTGTCATCTTTTCAATAACATTCTTCTGAGCAGCAGGATATCTGTACGGCTTCTGAGCCACCACTTGAGCATCATTTTCCAATATGATTCTGTGATCACATGATCGTTTAGGAGGTAATGATGTTGGTGTTTTAAAAATAGGTTCAAATATGCTCAAAAGATTATCCAATTGAGTTAAATTTGAGCTCCCCTTTACCGATGGTACATGGGTCATTTCATCAGTTTGCAGGCTGACTAAATGCCCCTGAGCCAAACCTCTTGAATTGCTAATCATGCAATCCATTCTTTCACTTGTCATGCATCTTGAACTTCATTGTAAGCTCCTTGAAGTTCCACGTAATGTCTGCCAAACTCTGCAGCCATTGGATGCCTAAAACCATGTCATAGTTAGGCAATGGAACTAGTAACACATCAGTTTTAAACCAGTAGCCTTGCATCATCCATTGAACTCCTTCACAGCCTTTAGTGTATGACATTACATTGCCATCAGCAACTGTAATTTTCATAGGGGGTAGATCTTTAGAAGGGCATTTCATCTTGGATGCAATGTTTTCATCCAAGAAATTACATTTTTCGTCCTTTATGTTTGTATCGGATTGCAACGGATAGCCTTTAACTTTAATAATTACAGTCACAATCCTTTATTTGTAAAACCCGTTACACTCTACGTCCTTTAGCACTAACCAGATTAAAATTTTCAGTTAAGTTTATTCATTTAAGGGTATTATGGTCTATTCATGCTTTTCTTTAAATGTTTAATAAATAAAACCTTGCACATACACATCATCTTCTCCAATTTCCCAACCCTAACCACCACATCCTCCCGCCACCACCTCATTTTGCCACCCCGTCTTCACAAACCCATCGCAAATCTCGTCACCACCACCACTCATCCTTCACAGATCTGCAACCCAGTTGCCCGCCACCATCAAATCTCGTCACCACCACCACTCCGGCCACCGTTCACCAGTTGGGCCATCACCACGTCACACCCATCGCCCCTAACCCTTCGCAGATCCTTAACTCAACTGCCTCGCAGATCTGCAACCCATCTAATTTCAAAGAACATAACATATAAACATCAACTTAGACACAAATAACACCAGCTAACAACCAGCATCAAACCACCACAACTAACCATTACCACAATCTGTAACTTTTAAACCCTCTCGAAATATGAAAACCCATCCTCTTACAATTGTTGCTGCCACCACTACACACCACCACCAAATCTCCGGTTAAATCCACAATCCCCACCACCAGAAACCTCCACTGTATCCGGAAACCACCACCACCAGAAACCTCCACTATATCCGAAATCCACAAGACCGGGTCTAAATTAAACCTCCACTAATTTCTGGTTTAAGTGCTTTCAAGAATAGGCTGATTGCATATTCTTCACATAGAGATACCCGAGTTAATGCCAAATCAAATTCTTGACACAACTCTTGCACAATTCCTGTTTGTGTGATAGAGGCTAATGAGCTCATAGCATTTTAGCCCATTATGATGGCAAATTGGTTAGCTATTGAACCTCTATACTCAAACCAAGGCATACCATCAATGTTCCCCCCTTTAGATCTAACAAACAATTGATGCCATAACAGGGCAGCTTCTTCAAGATGAATAATAGCAAGTCTAACCTTAGCATACTCGGGAGTGTTGTCAATTGAAAAGAAATGCTCAACTTCGCACAGCCACCCCTCAACTTTTGTACCGTTGAACTTAGAAAATTCGATCTTACAAACAGCTGAAACCATGGTGATTATAGTGTTGAAATCCCTGGTTGGTCATATCTTCTTGTTGTTGTTGATGTGGATCAGGAAGGCTATCCTTAATAGACTGAATTAAATGCATCAACGCTTCTTGATTAGAATCGATTTTGGTTTCCAATCTAACGAAATTAGCATCATGATCATTGAGTCTCTGTTCTAGCGACTGATTTCGAGTAGCCATTGTTGATTGAAACTGATCGAAAAATGATCAAAATCGAGTTGAATTGAACGAACAATTGATCAATTTCTACTGAAATGAAACGATTATACCAAATTCCAACTGAATTGGAACGAAATTGAGACTGAGTTGAACGATTTATCGAAAGGATTTCGCGAATTAGGGTTCGAATCAAGAGTGTCCAAGGATTGAAGAGCTCTGATACCACTTGATAAGAATGAAGGGAATCTAGAGGGAAAGAGAAGGTTTCATTATCATCAAGCTGACCAGCTGTTACAGTTACATCTGTGATTATACCCTCTTAACTAACAACTACCTTCTAAGTAACAACTAACTAACTAGACATTTACTATTTTGGTCCCTCTACAATCAACTCTTTTACATACTTGACTTTACTAGCGATATTACATTTTAACCCTTTGACTATCTTATTCGTACACTAAATCCTACAGTATAATATTCACTCAACGCAGCATAAGTTTAGTAGATAATGAAACGAATCAGTGAGAAAAGGGTGATTGTTGTGCAAACACGCATGAATTACACAAACTGAATACAGATGATGTTTACCTAATTGACAGCATCAAAACAGAATTGAATTTCTACGCACATACAAAATCAAAATCTATATTTAAATTAAGTAGAGAATGAAACGAATCAGTGAGCAACGGTGATTGCTGTACAGAATGAATTGATTAACTGGATAAGGATGATGTTTACCTAATTGAGATGCAGATGAACGGGGACTGTGGAGTATTTCGGGATTGCGGCCAGGTAAAGAAATAAAGAAGAAAAGTTTCAACACAATGGTTTTGATAACGAAAAGAGTAAACTACAAATTGCGTAGGGCGGCATCATGTTTTGTTGACTCCCTATTTTACGAATTTCCTTTCTTGAGTCCTTGTATTATGAAAAGCACTATACTTTTGAGTTTGGAGTCTCTATATTAGTTTGACCCTGTGATAGGGGAAGGTTCAAATGAAAATCACTAGTTATTGTAAAAACTTGAAAACTAATTAAAAAAGCCAAAAAAAAATTATTTTTTTTTTTGCATATTAATTTTCGCAGGTTTTTTTATATAAAAAAAATTTCAAAAAAAAAAAAACAATTTTTTTGTATAGTGCACATGTGTATGTATACTACACATGTGTATTATTACACATGTGTACTACAAAAAAAAAATTGAAAAAAAGTTTTTTTTCATATATAAAAACCAGCGATTTTTATAAAAAAAAAATTGAAAAAAAAAATTTTGTGTGTGTTTTAGGCTTTTTTTAGTTAGTTTTCGAGTTTTCACAATAAAAGTGGTTTTCATTTGAATCATTCAAATAATAGATACATGAGGAGACCAATGTTCAGCGACATTTGTACATGACTATTGGTACTCTTTGGAAAGGTCGCAGCCACTTTCTTATTAGTAAGATAAGTTGCTTGAGCCAATCCTTAAATCGTGGGAGGAAAAGGCAGAAAAGTGAGCCCACCCCAGGCAAATACACTTCTCATTGTTATCTTGTTCCTGGTCAAGCTCTCGTACCCGCTCCTTACTCGCATCCTCCCCAATTAAAGTAACGTAATACAACACCCCGTGTTTTCACAAGTGAAAGTCAAAGTCAAGGTCAAAGTCAACGACCGGTTTCGCGCAACTTGAGTGATAGAAATTTCTTTATTTTATTAGTATTACGTGGAGTAAGTGTTGTTAATTGCAATAATCGATGTGTGTTAAATCGCTATTCAATCGACCTACGCCTGTGAACTAAGGAAGTAACAATGCGATAAAGTTAACTAATCAATAATCAAGCTATGCTAATCGAAACGACTACTAACCGCAACTCGAGCTATGAACTTTACTTGTTATTATACGTGTGTGTGTGCCTTACGTGTTACCTGTGCATGTTTATTTATGTTATGTTGTGATAAGCAAGCGAACTCAATCGAAACTCGAAATCTAACTCGAAATGCAATCGAATTCGAATCGTGAAACGAACTCTAGTAATGGTGGAAAATAGATTATGCGAGATATGAGTGTTTAGGACTGAGAGTAATACGACTAGGAGAATCTATCGTATCGCATCGATCGCAATCGAAATCGAATCAGAAAATATCAGCGCGTCAAACACCCTAACCAAGTGCCATCCGGTCGAATAGCCATCCGACCGGATAGCCACCTGGTGAAGGATGACATGTGCCATTCGATCGAATCGCCATTCGACCGAACGGTCACCCAGGCGATGTGCCATTCGCCCGAACAGTCTTTTCCTCTTTTGGCATCCTATAAATACCCCTGTTATTGTCATCTTTTCCACTTTTGGAAATCCCTGTTCGACCAGCACACTCAACTCAACCTTTTCTCAGATTTCTCTCGATTCCGGTAAGATCTCGTCCTAAATCTTGTACTTTCTTGATCTACACGCACTCCTACCCCTTTCTATCTTTTAAATCTTAGTTTTTAACCGTGAAATCACTAGATTTCGGGTGTTCTAAGGTGACGTCATCATGTGTTCTTAAAGAACTTCATGTCTTGACCTCAACCCACTAAGAACAACTTAGATCTAACCGATTTCCACAAAGATATTGTAAAGATCTCAACACAAGTGTGGTGAAAAAGGATTGAAAGATGGTTTTAACTTTCTTTCGACTCTTTTACACTTAAAACACTCAAAACCGGTAGAATCAGGTTCTGATCTTGTCTCCTTCTCGCCCTTAGTGTTGTACTGGCTCAGATCTAGATTCTACTCACGAGACTACCGATTCCGGGTTAGTCAAGAACAACCGTCTCGAGCCGGTAACCGGCCGGCCTAGGGTAATTCCTGGTCAGGTTGGTCAACTGGGTCGAACGAAGGGTTCTGTTGGCTAACACGTTGTCAAAGTGACTCGACATAACGACAACCCTTCAAAACGACCAAGTGTAGAACGAACGGGACAATCAGGGCGGATTGCCAGCCGCTCGAATTACCATTCGAACGGATAGGCTACCCGAACGAATTGCCACCCGCACGGATTACACTTGGGTCCCACCTTTAAACAATTTTAATTAAAGTTTGGGTATTGAACGAATTGCAATCCGATCGAACGGCCTTTGAAAGGATTACTCTTCGGATCATGAGATACTAAGACTTTAAAAAGACTTAACAAATTTCAACAATGTTCAATAGCACGAATTGCCATTCGATCGAATTGCCATCCGATCGAATGACACTTATGTAGTGAACTTGTTTCCAATAAGTAACCTCATCATGAAGTCGCCGTCCGACCGAATGACCATTCGAACGAATTGCCATCCGCACGACGAGTCATCCGATCGACCGACTTGAAAGATAGAGATACTTCGTTGTTTCAAAATGCTACAACGAAAACTTTAAAAGTCAAACCATCATACACAAACACATCCTTCTCATAGGAAGAAACAATCCACTCGAATCGTCACTCGATCGAATTACCATCCGATCGAATGACAACTCGAACGGATTGTTACCCGCACGAATTGCTGTTCGATCGAATTACCATCCGAACGAACCCCTATTCGACCCTTTCATACTTTGTGACGTTTTACGAATCGCTTATCGTTATCCTACCGAATCTATTCAGGCTAACCGTACTCGCTAAGCGCTCCCTTCAATCCATAATCGCTGTGAATATACTTGATCCCTTTTTGCTTTAAGCACTTTTGGGTGTTACATACGTTACGAATATTCAAACTACAATTCTCACACTACTCAGACTGTTTGAACGCTAACCGTTAAATGCATGTTATATGTGGCTTATGAATGCTTGTTTGTTATGTTTACACATGGAATGCTGTCTACCTGCCTTAGCAACGATAGTACCATAGTTTGGACTCAGCACCCGTTCACACGGGGGTTGTTAAGGATCTTTTACTTGCATGGATTATGGTGGTAATCATGTATTGTGAACTGCCTCGGGCAGTCAACCCGCAGTCATTGGTATCGATGGATCTATGTCGATAACTAACGTGCTTCATTTCACTATGTGTACGTGCTGGTTATGCGTAAACGAATTCGAACTCTATATGCTATTATCAAACTTGTATGCTCACCTTTACATTGTATGCTCACCTATGCCATACTACGCTATTCGACATACTAAGCGCGATCGCTATTATCAAACGATCGCGAGCTTTGAATAATAGGTTTATGTTTTCTGACTGCCACTGAATGATTGAATGCGTATGTGTTTCCTTGCTTCTGTGCTTTACGTGCTTAGGCGTTATGTGATTATGTGCTCTACGTGCTTATGTGTATATGTGATATTGTGCTCCATGTGTTATGTGCGTACGTAAATGTACGTGTTACTGAGCTTTAGTAAGTAGTGAACGTGTGAGGTGAGATTCGAATACAATGTGTTGAGTTCCGTGGCGATGTCTATTGCAGACAATGTCGTCTGGATCCCGTCATGCTCTCTCTCGTCAGGAAAAGAGGGACAAACGCTTTGCTTCCATCATCGCCAAGAGTGTGGCAAAGGCCGTGAGTGATGTTTACGAGAATGCCAGCAAATCATCCGAGGAATCGAGAACCGAAGCCCCCAAAGCTACCGCAAGGCCTTTCAGTTTCAAGCAATTCAAGTCTTGTGGGCCAAAAGAATTCACTGGCGAAGGAGGTCCCACTGCACTATTCCACTGGTTTGACTCTATTGAGGTTACTCTGCGACAAAGTGGTTGCCCTGATGACCTTCGAACTCTGAACGCTACCGGCGTTTTCTAGTCCCGAGCACTAGACTGGTGGACGGCCGAGAGGAACAAGCGAGGGAACGATGCAGCCTACGGTCTGTCGTGGGACGAGCTCAAGGAAGTTATGCTAGAGGAATTATGACCTCCTCACGAACGTCAAAAGCTAGAAGATGAGTTTTGGCACATCCAGCAAAAGGATGGTGACAATGCTGGTCTTACTGCTCGTTTTAAACAGCTCAGCATTATCTGTCCCAATCAAGTCAAGATTCCCGACATGACGATCAAGAAATACATCCGGGCCCTGCCCGACTGCGTTGTTGATTTCGTGCAAGCGGCTAGGACTACGACGATCGAGGAAACCTATCTCCTGGCCGCTGAAATCAATGACAAACGGGTTAAGGCTGGTGTCTGGGATAAGACTTCGAAGCATCTGCATCAAGCTACCACTACCGCACCAACTGTTGAACCTACCTCATCAGGCAACAAGAGGAAGAACAAGAGAAAGAACAGCTCCAGCAACAAGAACTGTGCGATCACTGCTGCACCAGTTCAAGCCGTACCTGCCCAACAGCGTCAAGTAGCAGCGCTTGTGGCCAATGCACCGCCTGCAAAGCGTGCATACACTGGGCCACACCCGCTCTACCCTACTTGCACCTACCACCACCCAACTGCCATTGCTTGCCGTTACTGTGCTCACTGCAATGTATACGGCCATTTTACTGCTAACTGCCGCATCCGACAAGCTCCTGCTCACCAAGCTCTGCTCACTGCCCCACAGGGTCAACAAGCTCCTCCGGCACCCGCAGTCAAAGCCAGAGCCTGCTTCGCATGTGGCGACCCGAACCATTTCGCCAACATGTGCCTAAACAAGGTCGTGAAGCAAGAGCCTCAGCAACAGCAGCAGCAACAACAACAACAGCAACAACAGGCCGCACGAGCCAGAACCTTCAACCTCAACGTGCGTCAAGCCCAGGCCGACAACAACGTGGTCAATGGTACGTTCCTTGTGAATGGTATTTATGCTTCATGTTTGTTTGATACTAGAGCCGATAACTGCTTTGTGTCGCTCGAATTTGAGAAACTCCTTAGTCGTAAACGTTCCCAACTCTCCTCGGCATTCGATGTTGAAGTCGCTACCGGAAGAACCGTCGCCGTCAATTCCGTTATCCGTGATTGTACTCTCGAGCTCAACAATCACATCTTCCCAATTGATCTCATTCCGATGCAACTCGGAAGTTTCGACGTCATAGTAGGCATGGACTTTCTTCGAGAAAACCATGCTGAAGTTGTATGCTTCGACAAAATGATTCGTTTCTCGCTCGCGAATGGTGACTCATTGTGTGTATATGGTGATACTACTTCGAAGGGTCTCAAACTTATGTCCTGTGTCCAAGCTAGTAAGTATCTCCGCAAGGAATACAGGGCTTTCTTGGCTAACGTTGTAGCAGCGGAGAAGGAAAAGAAAGAGAAGAAGGAAGTGAAGGACGTTCCTGTGGTTCGAGAATTTCCTAATGTTTTTCCAGAGGATCTTCCCGGATTACCGCCAAGTCGTAATATCGACTTTCGTATCGATCTCATTCCTGGAGCCAACCCTATTGCCAAAGCCCCTTATCGTCTTGCACCATCCGAAATGCGCGAACTCTCAACCCAACTCCAGGAATTACTTGAGAAAGACTTCATTCGCCCGAGCACCTCTCCTTGGGGCGCGCCAGTCCTTTTCGTCAAAAAGAAGGACGGGTCGTTCAGGATGTGCATCGACTATCGGGAACTGAACAAGTTAACTATCAAGAACCGCTATCCTCTACCTCGCATTGACGATTTGTTTGATCAACTACAAGGCGCTACGTGTTTCTCAAAGATCGACCTGCGTTCAGGATATCACCAGCTACGTATTCAAGAGGAGGATATACCCAAAACCGCGTTTCGTACCCGTTACGGTCACTACGAATTTGTTGTCATGCCTTTTGGCTTAACCAACGCACCAGCGGTTTTCATGGATCTGATGAATCGCGTGTGTAAACCATATCTCGATCGTTTCGTCATCGTATTCATCGATGATGTCTTGATTTATTCCAAATCGAAAACCGAACATGCGCAACATCTACGTTTGGTTCTCGAGTTACTCCAGGGGAACCAGCTCTATGCCAAGTTCTCCAAGTGTGAATTTTGGTTGGAGAAAGTCCAGTTTCTGGGTCACATTGTTAATAGTCAGGGCATTCACGTCGATCCTGCAAAGATTGAAGCAGTCAAGAGTTGGGTTACACCTAAGAATCCGTCTAAAGTCCGCTCTTTTCTCGGACTAGCGGGCTATTATCGACGATTTATCGAAGGATTCTCGAAGATTGCTGTACCACTTACCTCTCTTACGCATAAGGACCAGCCTTTTGTCTGGGGAACCAAACAAGAGACTGCCTTCCCAAACCTCAAGCACATGCTTTGCAACGCTCCTGTTCTCACATTGCCAGACGGAAACGATGATTTCATTGTCTACTATGATGCTTCCAACCTTGGTCTTGGTTGTGTTCTCATGCAACGGGACAAGGTCATAGCTTACGCTTCTCGTCAGCTCAAAATCCACGAGAAGAACTATACAACCCATGATCTCGAGCTAGGCGCAGTTGTTTTTGCATTAAAGATTTGGCGACACTACCTGTATGGTACCAAGTGTACGATCTTCACCGATCATAGGAGCCTGCAACACATCTTTAATCAGAAGGAACTTAATATGCGTCAACGCCGATGGGTAGAACTTCTCAACGATTACGACTGTGAGATCCGTTATCACCCAGGCAAGGTAAATGTCGTTGCCGACGCACTTAGCAGATGGAGCTATCTGCTTAGCACTCGTAATGTTCAAGCCCAGCAAAATCTCGAGACTCTCATCCGCGACGCTCAACATGCATGTTTCAATGAACGCACACTGAAGAAAGAAAGGATCTACCACGATGGAGCCCAACTTGTGAGCAAATCAAACAGGATATTCCACTTCTTAGACCGAATTTGGATTCCCAAACGAACGGAATTGCGACAAATCTTGATGGACGAAGCCCACAAATCCCGGTATTCTATTCACCCCGGTGCCGACAAAATGTACCAGGATCTTCGATATAACCACTGGTGGCCGGGTATGAAAAGAGACATCGCTCTCTACGTCGGAAAATGCCTAACTTGTGCTAGAGTCAAGGCTGAACATCAAAGACCCTCTGGCTTACTCGAACAACCACCAATTCCCATGTGGAAGTGGGAGAGCATAGCCATGGATTTTATAACCAAGCTACCACACACGTCATCAGGTCACGACAACATTTGGGTTGTGGTCGACCGTTTGACTAAATCAGCTCACTTTCTGCCAATACGAGAAGACTACAAGGTAGAACGATTAGCCCGAATCTACACCGACGAGATCATTTGTAATCATGGAACGCCTCGTGACATCATTTCTGATCGTGATGCTCGGTTTACCTCGCGACTATGGGAAACGTTTCAAACGGCACTCGGTACAACGCTTAATCTAAGTACCGTTTTCCACCCTCAAACCGACGGTCAGACTGAAAGAACGATTCGTACCCTTGAAGACATGCTCCGTTCGTGTGTCCTAGACTTCGGAGGTAATTGGGATAAATACCTGCCGTTAGTCGAATTCTCGTATAACAACAGCTACCATTCTAGTATCCAAATGGCACCATTCGAGGCGTTATACGGAAGAAGATGTCGATCGCCTATTGTATGGCACGAGATCGGTCATTCGCAACTAACCGGTCCTGAGCTATTACAAGAAACGACAGACAAAATTTTCCAAATCCGAGACAACCTGGTGAAAGCTCGGGATCGACAGAAGGTTTACGCCGATAAAAAGCGCAAGCCCCGTGAATTTGGCGTTGGTGACCACGTACTCCTAAAGGTATCACCTTGGAAGGGTGTGGTCCGATTCGGCAAGAAAGGGAAACTCGCGCCTCGATACGTTGGACCTTTTAATATTCTAGAAAGGATCAGAAAAGTCGCATACAGACTCGAATTACCGGAGGAACTTAGTAACGTCCACCCGACTTTCCACGTGTCAAACCTCTGAAAGTGCCTAGCCAACCATGATTTACACGTTTCTCTAGATGATCTACAAGTGAACGAAACATTACACTTCGTGGAAAAGCCTGTCGAAATCATGGATCGCCAAACCAAGCAGCTCAGGCGCTCACGCATTCCTATTGTGAAAGTCCGATGGGAAGGCAAACGGGGCGCAGAGTTCACTTGGGAACTCGAAAGCGACATGAAGGCTAAGTACCCGCAGTTGTTTAAAGAGTGAAGCTAGAGAGAGAAAGTTGCATTGTGATTCTAGTGCTTTGTACGATTTCATATCAATCTATAGAACCACCGATTATAGTACGTTCTAGTGTGTTTGGTCACGCACATTCACGGATTCCGTGTCACAAGCGATCGTTTCGAAGTCAAAATCGGTCCAAACAGAAAGTCCTCAAGCGTGATTCACGGTGTTGTACAGCTTCTAGCCTAATTTCGGGACGAAATTCCCTAAACAAGGGGAGGCTGTAACACCCCGTGTTTTCACAAGTGAAAGTCAAAGTCAAGGAGTCAACGACCGGTTTCGCGCAACTTGACTGATAGAAATTTCTTTATTTTATTAGTATTACGTGGAGTAAGTGTTGTTAATTGCAATAATCGATGTGTGTTAAATCGCTATTCAATCGACCTACGACTGTGAACTAAGGAAGTAACAATGCGATAAAGTTAACTAATCAATAATCAAGCTATGCTAATCGAATCGACTACTAACCACAACTCGAGCTATGAACTTTACTTGTTATTATACGTGTGTGTGTGCCTTACGTGTTACCTGTGCATGTTTATTTATGTTATGTTGTGATAAGCAAGCGAACTCAATCGAAACTCGAAATCTAACTCGAAATGCAATCGAATTCGAATCGTGAAACGAACTCTAGTAATGGTGGAAAATAGATTATGCGAGATATGAGTGTTTAGGACTGAGAGTAATACGACTAGGAGAATCTTTCGTATCGCATCGATCGCAATCGAAATCGAATCACCAAAGATCAGCGCGTCAAACACCCTAACCAAGTGCCATCCGGTCGAATAGCCATCCGACTGGATAGCCACCTGGTGAAGGATGACATGTGCCATTCGATCGAATCGCCATTCGACCGAACGGTCACCCAGGCGATGTGCCATTCGACCGAACAGTCTTTTCCTCTTTTGGCATCCTATAAATACCCCTGTCATTGTCATCTTTTCCACTTTTGGAAATCCCTGTTCGACCAGCACGCTCAACTCAACCTTTTCTCAGATTTCTCTCGATTCTGGTAAGATCTCGTCCTAAATCTTGTACTTTCTTGATCTACACGCACTCCTACCCCTTTCTATCTTTTAAATCTTAGTTTTTAACCGTGAAATCACTATATTTCGGGTGTTCTAAGGTGACGTCATCATGTGTTCTTCAAGAACTTCATGTTTTGACCTCAACCCACTAAGAACAACTTATATCTAACCGATTTCCACAAAGATCTTGTAAAGATCTCGACACAAGTGTGGTGAAAAAGGATTGAAAGATGGTTTTAACTTTCTTTCGACTCTTTTACACTTAACACACTCAAAACCGGTAGAATCAGGTTCTGATCTTGTCTCCTTCTCGCCCTTAGTGTTGTACTGGCTCAGATCTAGATTCTACTCACGAGACTACCGATTCCTGGTTAGTCAAGAACAACCGTCTCGAGCCGGTAACCTGTCGGTCTAGGGTGATTCCTGGTCAGGTTGGTCAACTGGGTCGAACGAAGGGTTCTGTTGGCTAACACGTTGTCAAAGTGACTCGACATAACGACAACCCTTCAAAACGACCAAGTGTAGAACGAACGGGACAATCAGGGCGGATTGCCAGCCGCTCGAATTACCATTCGAACGGATAGGCTACCCGAACGAATTGCCACCCGCACGGATTACACTTGGGTCCCACCTTTAAACAATTTTAATTAAAGTTTGGGTATTGAACGAATTGCAATCCGATCGAACGACCTTTGAAAGGATTACTCTTTGGATCATGAGATACTAAGACTTTAAAAAGACTTAACAAATTTCAACAATGTTCAATAGCACGAATTGCCATTCGATCGAATTTCCATCCGATCGAATGACACTTATGTAATGAACTTGTTTCCAATAAGTAACCTCATCATGAAGTCGTCGTCCGACCGAATGACCATTCGAACGAATTGCCATCCGCACGACTAGTCATCTGATCGACCGACTTGAAAGATAGAGATACTTCGTTGTTTCAAAATGCTACAACGAAAACTTTAAAAGTCAAACCATCATACACAAACACATCCTTCTCATAGGAAGAAACAATCCACTCGAATCGTCACTCGATCGAATTACCATCCGATCGAATGACAACTCGAACGGATTGTTACCCGCACGAATTGCTGTTCGATCGAATTACCATCCGAACGAACCCCTATTCGACCCTTTCATACTTTGTGACGTTTTACGAATCGCTTATCGTTATGCTACCGAATCTATTCAGGCTAAGCGTACTCGCTAAGCGCTCCCTTCAATCCATAATCGCTGTGAGTATACTCGATCCCTTTTTGCTTTAAGCACTTTTGGGTGTTACATACGTTACGAATATTCAAACTACAATTCTCACACTACTCAGTCTGTTTGAACGCTAACCGTTAAATGCATGTTATACGTGGCTTATGAATGCTTGTTTGTTGTGTTTACACATGGAATGTTGTCTACCTGCCTTAGCAACGATAGTACTATAGTTTGGACTCAGCACCCGTTCACACGGGGGTTGTTAAGGATCTTTTACTTGCATGGATTATGGTGGTAATCATGTATTGCGAACTGCCTCGGGCAGTCAACCCGCAGTCATTGGTATCGATGGATCTATGTCGATAACTAACGTGCTTCATTTCACTATGTGTACGTGCTGGTTATGCGTAAACGAATTCGAACTCTATATGCTATTATCAAACTTGTATGCTCACCTTTACATTTTATGTATTGACTTTATTTTAACGTATGTGACAGGTGCTTAGGATGCATGTGTGGTAGGAATTTGAAGCTAGAATAAAGCTCTAGAGCCCAACAAATAGTTGTCTGTAGTGGTCAAACTAAGGGTCTCTAGAAGCAGATAAACAATTGCTGTCTATTTAAATCTGAGTTGTCGGAACAAAATATTTGCCTTGATTTTTGTCTGTAATAATTGTTTTGCTGTTTGAGATACGGTATGGGACGTATTATTTAAATTGAATAGTATTGATAATTGTTATGGAAACTTCTGGACAATCTGTTTCGCTCAGTGCCACGCCCCGATGATTCCGCCATCGGTTGGGGTGTGACACGTAAGGAGGGGCCACTATCAATTGAATAAGCGTCTCAAAGAGAATGAGGTCTAGCACCCCATCGAGAAAGAGCAATAGAAAAAGGTGGGAATAAGATCTAAGGTAGGCCAACCAAGGGCAATTCAATGGCTTTATGGGAGAATCCTTAGACTTTATGCGTAGGCAGGCCCAGCGGTATTCAATCAATGTAGTCGGCGGAACACCATCAAGGTGACCATGAAGGTCCAAGCATTATGCTTGATGCCATGGCATCGTGTGTTATTTGGATTTCGCATGTGTTCTTCGGTGTCGCTGGATGCCTGGATCCAACAATGACATGAACGTTTTTTAATGATATAGTAAATGGAGTTGCATCCAGACAAACCTTTTATGTGAATAATCAGGAGTACCAACACGAGAATTATCTTGTTTAATGATATATTAGATGGAGTTAGAGGTGCACAAAATAACCGGTTAATTAACCGTAACCTGTTATTAACCAAAACTAGGGGTGTTCAGAAAAAACCGTAACCAAATAAAAACCGTAAACCGAACCGTAACCAAATAAACCGATCCGAATAACGAATTCGGTTTTTGGTTTGGTTTCTAACCGAAACCGAATTGTGAATATGGTTTTTGGTTCGGTTTTGGATCCACATTTTATTTTTATTTGGTTTATTCGGTTTATTTGGATAACCGAATAAACCATTTAACTTAATTAATTATTAAATAAAAATAATAATATTTATAAATCTTATACAATTTATTAGCCCCAAATAATTATTTTTTTATGCAGCTCACCCAAAATACCCAAAGCCCAACTCAAACCCTCTTGTTCATGAATCTCAAACTCAAACCCTCCAAGTTTATTTTTTTAGGGCTTAGGTTTTCTTCATTTATCTACAGCCGATTCATATATTGTGGATGTGTTTGCTTTATTTCACAATGAGACTTTCTTGTATTCATATATTGTTAGGTGTAAAATAGTTGTGATGTTCGGAAGTTGGAACACAAATATAAATATAAATTAGGAAAAAAAATTACTTACGTACAATTTGGTTAGATTTGGTTTATTTGGTTTATTTGGTTTCTATCCGAAACCAAACCGAATTGAATTTGGTTTGGTTTGGATCGGTTTGCATATTCCTTATTTGGTTTGGTTTGGTTTTGGTTTGAGGTACAAAATTTTGAAAACCGAATAAACCGAACCGAATAAACCAAATAAACCATAAACCGAACCGATGAACACCCCTAACCAAAACCGTAACCGGTTAATAACCGATTTAGGAATAACTGGTTCAATAGGTTATTTAACCGTAGGTTAGTAACCGGTTATAAGTGTTTAGTATAATAACCGGTTATTAACCGGTTTTTTAACCGATAGACTGGTTAACCGAAAAAATAACCGAAAAATTCAAAAAAAAGGCAAAAAAACCTGTTAATAACCGAAAATAACCGGTTAATTAACCGAACCGGTTAAAGTAATTAACCGGACCAGTTAAAAAATAACCGGTTAAAGTAATAACCGGTTAAAGCATTAACCGGTTAAAGTCAAAACGTCAAATTAACCGGTATAACTGGTTAACCGAACCAGTTATTAAAATTAACCGGTTTGTGCACCTTTAGATGGAGTTGCATCCAAACAAACCTTTTATATGAATAATCAAGAGTACCAACACGGGAATTATCTTGCAGATGGTATTTTTTTCAGAGTGGGCCATGATTGTCAAAGCGTTTCTTACCCACATGAGGATAGTTGAAAACTATTAAAAGAGCGTAAATCGGCAAAAAAAGATATTGTATGGGCCTTTAGAGCTTTGAAGAAGCATTGGGCTATCAAGTTCAACCTAACAGCAATGTGGCCAAAAGAAAAAAAAAGGATGTACTGAACTTTAGCTTGATCTTACATAAAGTGGTATTAAAAGATGAAGGTATAGCGATTTGTCAAAGCTATGGAGGTGACGTCTCACAGCCTCCCATCATGATAAACAACAAAAAGAGACTTGACAATAGTGTGAAAATACGATCTAGAGACATGCATATTTAGCGCTATCATACCTGTGACTTAGACTTAGATTTAAATTAGTTATATGGTGCTAATTTAAATGATATTAAGTGGTTTATCTAATGAAACAAGATTTCTTTTTAGTGTTAATTGATTTTTGTCTCAATGAAAGGTGAAAAAAGTGCGCCTACATACACCCATATGGATATGATAACTTTTTTTTTTCACAGAAGCCACAACAAAGCCCGAACATAACTAGCGCCAACTTTCTTTGACTTCTTCACCACTAACAAAATAATGAAATTCTCCACTCATATGAAAACCAATGGAAGCTTAACGAATCAAAAGGAAAGTTCCTCACTAATAATAAAATGCCTTTTGAAAATTCTCCACTAATAATATAATAATAAAATTTCTTTTGAAAATTCTCCACTAATAATAAAATGCCAACTTTATGATGAAAGTAGAGAAAAGAAAAGATAAGATGAAACCTAATGACTTCTTTAATATTCATATGGGCAAGCTTAGCCCAACTACGGACTCAGGCCAGCAGGATCCGCAAACCAGGCCCAAAAGGCTCACCTGGAAGCCCAGCCGATTCTCAGCTTGAAGACAGATAGGGTTTGAAGCAACAGAGAACAGAGTATGATAAATGTAAAGAGAAATTGTGTATGAAATGAATGAAATATGGAATTTGTGTAAGAACTATGATGTAAAGGAAGGGAAAGTTGATTGAATGATAAAAGGAATTACAGAACGGTAATGAAAATGACCTCTAACAATCCCAGGGATACTCCCTCTCTCATTGCATGATGCAAGAGCCACTCAATACTAACAAATTACATAACCGACTACATGATTATTCCCTTCCTATTTATACTAACATGTGCCCACTAGCCACTTTGCACTTTGCCCCTCCTTGAATACACAATTAATTTTTTTGATCCCTCACAATTCTTATCATTGCCCTCCCCTTCAAGAACAGTCTTGTCCCCAAGACTAAAATCAGGAAACTGCATCTTCAGCCAATCTGCATCTTCCCAAGTGGAATCATCCACTGTTTGACCCTGCCACTGTACCAACCACTGTTCCGCAGAATCTGAACCATCCCGGATAATACGAGTAGCCAACACAGATTGAGGGACTAAGTGAGGAGCATCAGCCATATCTAACTCAGGAGGTAGAATCGTCTCACTAGGCCCCGAAACCGCTTTTTTAAAAGAGAGACATGGAAAACCGGATGAATCTTCGAAGTTGCCGGTAAAAGTAATTTATAGGCCACAGCCCCCACCTTTTCCAGAATTTGAAACGGACCAAAGAACTTGGCTGCTAACTTTTGATGAATCCTACTAGCAACAGTCAGTTGACGGTACGGTTTAAGCTTAACATACACCCACTCCCCTACTGAAAATTGCACATCCCGACGCTTCTTATCCGCTTGAAATTTCATTGCCCCTTGAGCATTAGATAAGTGCGTTTTGAGTTGTTTCAAGGCCTCATCACAGTGTTGGAGTTCTCTAGCCACGTATTTGAACCGAATCTCTCCCGAAACAAATTGGAACACCGAAGGGGGTCGTCTCCCGTACACCGTTTCAAAAGGAGTCACTCCCGTGGATGCATGAAAAGTCAAGTTGTACTAGAATTCGGCCCAAGGCAGCCAAATAGACCACGTTTTTGGCTGATCCACTGCGAAACAACGCAAATAAGATTCCAATCCACGGTTAATAACTTCAGTTTGGCCATCGGACTCCGAGTGATAGGCTGAACTCATGTGCAATTTTGTACCCATCGAACGAAATATTTCTTGCCAGAATTTACTTAGAAACAATGGATCCCGATCACTAACAATGGACTTTGGGATACCATGATGACGAATGACCTCCCTTATGAATACCTCAGCCACGGACTTGGCGGTATAAGGATGTTTCAAAAGAATGAAGTGAGCATACTTAGATAATCTGTCCACCACCACAAGAACCACGGTGAATCCCTTAGACGGTGGTAACCCCACAATAAAGTCCATAGACAGGTCTTCCCAGACAGACTCGGGAATGGCTAGTGGCAGTAAAAGCCCACCAGGAAGGACCGAGCTAGCCTTACATCGTTGGAAAATGTCACACTCCCGGATAAACTTTTTAACAGTAGAAGTCATACCAACCCAATACACATTAGCCGCCAACCTACGATATGTTCGATAAAACCCCGAGTGACCGCCCGTAGCGGTGACATGAAACTCGTGAAGAAGAGCGGGAATATATTTTGAGTGTCGAGAAATAACCACACGATTTTGGTAAAACAAAACATTATTCTTGATAGAATATCCGGGGTATTTCTCTGGGGAGGCCAAATAATTAGTGACTAAAGTTTGAATTTCCTTGTCAGCTTGAGCCTCTTCAATAAGTAGGACCCCTTGCAACCAGATAGGGGTAGAAACAGCTTGGAATAATAACCCGGAATCTGCACGACGGGATAAAGCATCAGCGGCTCGATTCTCCCTTCCCGGCTTGTATTGAATATCAAAGTCACACCCCAAAAGTTTAACGACCCAATTTTGCTGATCGTACGAAGAAACACGCTGTTGCAATAAGAATTTTAGACTCTTTTGATCCGTGCACACGGTAAATTTAGAACCTAACAAATAGGGACGCCAATGTTGCACTGCCAAGACTAATGCCATCAATTCCCGTTCATATGCGGACTTTGATACATTTCGATCGCTTAAAGCTTTACTAAAGTAAGCAACGGGCTTTTTATGTTGCATTAAAACCGCCCCAATCCCGCGTCCCGATGCATCACATTCAACCACAAATGGAATAGAAAAATCCGGCAAAGAAAGCCTATTTCAATTGTTCAAAAGCAGTTTGGGCCACCGGAGTCCAAAGAAACGCATCTTTCTTAGTGAGATCAGTCAAAGGCCGAGCAATACTACCGTAATTTTTAACAAACTTCCGGTAATAACCCGTCAATCCCAAAAAACCCCGAAGAGCCTTCAAGGTAGTAGGAATCAGCCAATTCACCACAGCAGCCACTTTCGAGGGATCCATTGATACCCCTTGACCAGTAATGACATGACCCAAGTAGTCGATAGACGGTTGACCGAAGCTGCATTTGTCGGGATTAGCTTTAAAATTATGGAGTAATAAAATTTGAAATACCTCGGTTAAATCAACAATATGAGCATCCCAAGTGGGGCTGTGAACAAGGATGTCATCGAAAAAAATGACCACTTTGTGTCGGAGAAATGGCCGAAAAATGTCATTCATCACCGATTGGAAGGTTGCCGGTGCATTCATGAGGCCGAATGGCATGACTAAGTACTCGTAATGTCCATCATGAGTACGAAAAGCTGTCTTGTCAATGCTATCCGGATGCATCCGTATTTGATTGTAACCAGATTTGAGGTCCAATTTAGAGAAGAAGTTGAAGCCGTGTAATTCATCAATGAGTTCATCAATAACCGGAATGGGGTACTTATTGGGAATTGTGGCGTTGTTTAAAGCACATTAATCAACACACATACGCCACGAATTGTCCTTCTTACGAACCAAAATGACTGGACTCGAAAACGCACTTGTGCTGGGCCTAATCATACCCATCTGAAGTAATTCACGAACCTGCCATTCAATATCTGACTTTTGAACATGAGGATAACGGTATGGTCTTACACAAACGGGATCGGTAGAAGATAATTGAATGTGGTGGTCATGAGAATGAACCGGAGGCAGAGATGAGGGAGGTTGAAAAATCGCCTCAAAATTTTGTAGGAGAGAAGATAATACTGATTGTTGAGAGTCGGTCAAGAAAGAGGACACAGGAGCAGAAACATTAGAGGTGACAGAATCCATCAGTCCTTCCATAGACAACCACGAGTGCAGAGCCGATAAAGAAGAGTGACCTGTGTGAAGGCCCTGTAATTGTACTGACTTCCCGTGATATTGGAAACGCATCCACGAATGTTCCCAATCATGGGTAACCTCCCCCAAGGATTTCAACCAATCCAATCCCAATATAAAATCCAGGGAACCCGTGTCAAACACTAATGCATCCACAGTAAAAGAACAAGGGCCAATGGTAACAGGAAGAGCTACACACCGTTCAGACACGTAAACAAAGTGTCCATCACCCAATTTAATTTTAATGCCTCGGAACATAGAGGAAGACAAACCCAACGCGGTAACTAAGCGACGAGAGATGAAGCTGTGAGAAGCCCCACTGTCGACTAGCATAGAGATTGTGAAACCCAGCAAAAGACCCTCCAATTTCATAGTAGAAGATGACTCCTGAGCAGCCAAAGTACCCGTAAATTCCAATGCATTACAGGTCCCTAATGAACAATCGGATTCAATGTCCTGTGTTGCCAACGTATCCGGTTGCAAAACACACTGGTCCCCACTAGGGAAATCATCCTCATCCTCACCCAATAACAATACCCGTAACTTCCCTTCAGGGCACTTGTGAGTAGGCCCATATTGTTGGCCACAACGAAAGCAAAGCCCTTTCTTACGCCGATCTTCATACTCGGTGCGAGAAAGAGAACGAACACCCCTATCACGAGGTGAGAGTTGCCCCAAGTCACTAGCAGGAAAAGAGGATCTAGGGTTTACGACTGACCGTGTAGAGTCAGATTTTGGGAAACCAGGCTTGTCAAATGGTCTGGAGTGAGAGACGGCCTTAGACTCAGAGCGGCCCAACAAAGAAGGCCCATCTCGAGGCCCAAACGAACGGGGCCCATTAGGGTTAAGGTAACGGAAGCGGCCCAAAGCATCATGATCCGAAGCTGGACGCAACATCAACTCCACATCTTTCGCCAAGTACATAGCATCTAAACGAGTATGAGGACGATGAAGACGTACCCATTTTTTAACATCATCTTTCAGACCCGCCACAAAATATCCAATCGACTGTGACTCGGGCAAACGAGGAACCAGAGAAAGGAGGTACTCAAAATCATCGATATAATCAAGAACGGAGTCAGCCTGTTTAATTGTGGCTAATTGCTCATATGGATTATGAATTTCCAAACCACTAAAACGTTGAAGAAGCTCTAATTGGAAATCAAACCATGAAATAGTAGGATGGACTTGTGTGATTATCGTGAACCAGTGTTGGGCTACCCCAATCATACTCAAACGAGCTAATTGTAAACGATCCTCATCCACAGTGTGATTTAAATCAAAGTATAAATTTGCTTTTTGAATCCACCCCTGTGGATCAAACCCAGAAAACTTAGGGAGCTTTACCTTCTTAACCGCTCATGGCAGGGTGAGAGAATGATCTGTGTGCATCGACGGTCCGGGACGATATTTGGCGCCGGAATACTCAAAACCCAGATCCGACTTACCAGAATCCAGCGAGTCGTCAGGCAGTCTCTTATCCTGCTTCGCCATCCAAGCCAATACCACTTTCCGGAATTCCCCAGATTCCCCTTTTTCTACCTCAAACGATTTCTCCACTGATTGCAGAGAAATACGAAACTCAGCAAAATCAGACTGTAATTGCTTAATCTGAGCATCGTGTGCATCTAATCGAGAATTTGGACGGGTTTCCATAAGGGCAGAAATCGAAAGCAACAAACGGCAGGTCAGGGCAGTGTCGGACCAATGATAGGGTTTGAAGCAACAGAGAACAGAGTATGATAAATGTAAAGAGAAATTGTGTATGAAATGAATGAAATATGGAATTTGTGTAAGAACTATGATGTAAAGGAAGGGAAAGTTGATTGAATGATAAAAGGAATTACAGAACGGTAATGAAAATGACCTCTAACAATCCCAGGGATACTCCCTCTCTCATTGCATGATGCAAGAGCCACTCAATACTAACAAATTACATAACCGACTACATGATTATTCCCTTCCTATTTATACTAACATGTGCCCACTAGCCACTTTGCACTTTGCCCCTCCTTGAATACACAATTAATTTTTTTGATCCCTCACAATTCTTATCAAAGACCAAGTTTG
Source organism: Helianthus tuberosus (assembly GCA_030545235.1). Lineage (NCBI taxonomy): Eukaryota > Viridiplantae > Streptophyta > Magnoliopsida > Asterales > Asteraceae > Helianthus > Helianthus tuberosus. The sequence continues at coordinate 137,239,751 of CM060363.1, forward strand.
CATTTGCATTTTCAGCACATATTTTTCATTATCATGCACGTTTTAATTCTAGATTGCACGATAGGTTAGTGGGTTAGTTGCAATGTTGCATGCTTTGTTAGTGGCATAAAATAAGATCATGGTCATGAACCAAGATCTCTTGTATGTTTAAATTCAGTTTTTGCATTGGAAAAAAAAACATTGAAAATCGTTCAAAAAATTCTCCTGTCTTCCCATTTCTTTCTTGGAGTGTTTACCTACTAAAAAGGCTTATCATTGGCCCTACTGATTTTTCGCTCGTGGTGTGAATTTTACCAAAATTTTTTGAACTTTATTAGTGTAAAATATTGGATTTTTAAGAGTCCGGCCTCCACTGATTTTGATTTTGAGAGTCCGACCCTCACTGATTTTTCGTTCAGGCTCCTCCACTGCTTCATCTTATTTATCTCAACTTAATTGAGAATGCAAACATCAATCATTTTGGGCAACATCAACAGTAATTACATAAACCAAAATGTTCAAGACTCGATGATACAACAGGATGCACACATCTAGCAATACCCACTCTACAACTCCTTTAGCGACGGCCTAATTCTGTCGCTAAACAGCCAAAATCCAGGATTCTGCGACTGTTAAAACTTTTATTACCGACACACTGTGAAACAAACTTATTCTCTGTGATGATTTTACTTGTGCAAATATGCTCATTTTTTCTTGAGTAAGTAATGTGTGACCATCCATTCTTCTCCATCATTGTACCCAAACAGTTCTGCAACTGATATGAAAAATGTTCTCCAATATACAGTCCATTTGACTGCTGAATCTTTCCCATAAGTTGACTCCATAATTGGCTGTATTGCCTTTATGTTCTTATCCATCCTCTTCAGCCACTCTTCACTACAAATACAACATGAAATACACAAAAAAAAGTAAAATAAAAATCATATAAAACGGTTTCACAAGGTTCATTTTTTTACTTGATAACTCAACGAACCATGGATGAATATGTTATAGTTTTCTGTAATTAATTGGGAACAAATGTGTGAAAACGGGTACGATCATACTTAACCTCGTCTGCGCATAATGTTTTCCGTTCACAAGCCAGTGGTTGACTACAGAAACGTCATCCTGCCATAATAATAGAGGTTGGTTAACCCGCAAATACATTTTTTGTCCATTTCTTTTAAATTTATATTAAATGATTAATGCATTTAAATAGATATTATCATATTAATAATTAAAAATAATGGTTAAAGTATAAATCATCAATTTTTGCGTATAACTCACTGTTTAAACTATTATGATTTTAATAAATTATTATTTTTTTAATAGAAATGATTTAGAAGGTTGTGAATTGAAAATACACTATAGACCCATCAAAACATAACCCAAATTGACCCATAAATGAGTTTGGAACTGCTAATTCTGTTGTATAATAACACAGTTTGAAAAAAAAAATTACGGGTAATTAATTTAGGGAGTTTTACATATTTCCCCTTGGCTTATTACGTATTTCCCCAAAAAAAAAACAATTTTATATTTCCCCTTTTTTTGAGAAATTACTTAATTAACCTTGCTATTAAATGAATATTTACATATTTCCCCTTTCTATTAAATGAAAATACTCTTATTGGCTGTGAAGACGAGCAGAAGAAGACGCCACCAGCATCGAATTTCGCCAAGCATTGTATGCCGAGTTTTCAGGTATTTATTTTCCGAGTTTCGACTTTTTGGGTCAGCGAATTATTCGTGCAGACGCAAACTTCGGCAGGCGGTGGCGGAGAAGAAAACAAGGAGAAATACATGGTTTTTGTTATATGATGGCTTGTTTCACCAGCAAGGGATGCTTGCTACTCATTTGAATGACTTGGCAAGATCTCAACAGTTGCAGAAGGGCTTGATTGTTCAATTGACAGAGTGTTTGTACCAACATACATGAACAAGTATAAGGGTTATCCGTACGAATTGTGTGTGAAGATGTGAATATTAAAAGGGCTATAATGGATTCAAAGATAAAAAAAAGTCCATGTTAGTGGATGCTAAAACATATAAAGAAGCTTGATTTTGTTAACTCTTATTTGTTTTCTTGTTTGTTGTAGGTACCCTATCTTTTGTATATTCCAAGGAACAACTCATGATAATTACTGAATTTAAGTTAGGTTTTAGAGAAGATTCTTGCATTAGTAAAACTTTAATAATTTTACTCTGTTTACAGGACTTGAAACCTAATTAGACTTGGGTAGTTAGGTAGCACATACTGAATAGTCTAGCTAATTTAATTTCTAGGTTCGAGATGGTAGTATATTACGTAAGGTCTGTCCCGACTATTCATTATACAAAACAAATATATACGCATCATTCTTTTATGCTCAGGTAGACAAGTCCTGGTACAAATTCCTTTTCTTGCTTTTAACAAAGACACTATTTTTTTTGTATCGTATTTGTACTTCTTAAATTATACGAAACTTTATTTTTTTTAGTCCAATTGATTATAAACAAGTAAGGATTGCATTATTGAAAGTTGGTGCTTTTTTATTATGAGTATTATGGTATTGTTTTTATTGTTTGAGAAGAGTAGCAAGTAGAAGAACTGGGGAAATATGTAATTGATTAATGATATTGGAAAGGGGAAATATGTAAATATTCATTTAATAGTTCAGTAAGGGTAAAATAGTCATTAAATAAGAGTAATTTTAATGAAAAGGGGAAACATGTAATACATATGGGTTAGGGAGGGGAAATATGTAATTGTTTTTTTTTTTTTTTTTTTGGGGGGGGGGGGGGGATATGTAATAAGCCAGCTTAGGAGGGGGAAATATGTAAAAAAAAGCCATTTATTTTATTATATATAAAATTCTCACCTGAAAATAAAGGAGAAGATTTGATGAAGGCATTGTACCTCCACTGAAAAAGTATCTAGTTATCCAATCATCTTCATTGACATCCTATATGAGTAGTAAAGCTCTATTAACATAACATATAAAAAAACAAGATTCATGTCCCATTAATAATATAAAAACAGGGCATTTTCATATAAAAAAAACAAAATTTATGTCACTAATATGAAAATAGATCTATTCGATATTATAACTTTTGGCATGTATACCTCAAAATGGTAAGCATATGTTTTATGGCAAAAGTGATGAACAAAGAGAAAACTGTCTGATTTCATCCATTTCGATATCTTCTTGAGAAGATCTTTGTAGTTTTTCATATGCTGCAAGAATCAAGAAATCAAGCAAGATAAAAAAAAAATAAGCATCGTAATTTACAATTTTCAAGAAATATATAAATCATTTCTTATACCTCAAACATTTCAATGGAAAATATTCGATCATATGATCCTTCCATTTCATATGTGCTAATATCTGCAACTATTATCTCCACATTCTCTAGACCAAGTTTCCTGTGTATTAAAAACATATTGTTGTTACAATTACATTATAGGTGCCAAAATCCAATCATCTACTTATATGTGTCGATTTAGTTTATGTTTCATCTCTAACGGGTCAAAAAATGTAAAAAGAAAAAAAAACAATAACGCAAACGCAGGCCATTTCTAAGTATTTATAGGTTTTCATCAAGACCACATAGATATTAAAACATTTTTAGAGGCCACCCAAGTATCAATATGGTTTCCTTTGCTTATTCCACGAAAGAAAAACTAACGGAACATATAAAGCTTATATCACATCTAGAGTTGTAAAGATGACAAAAATGACTTGAAATTACTCAAAATAATCAGCTCTGGATGGATTGACAAAACAAATTTGAGTCAATTCAAGGGCATTTTTGTCAACTCCCGAAGTGACGAGCTTTATATATATTTGCATTTTGTCATTTTACACCATTTTAAATCGAAAAAAACCACATTAATATTGAAGTCGTTTAACTATATGTAGTCATGTCATATCTATAAAAAATGACCAGTTTAATAACCTTTTTTGACCTATTACCCAACCCGCTTCGCCAGTCCATTTTGTCACATCTTAAGTAAATTATATTTGTTTATTAAGTGGAATATACAATTTACATAAAGTTCGTTTTGAGGGCTTACTCGCATTGCTCTTCAATATGTGCTTTTTGGGTGACCGAATTGCAAATCCCAGTAACTTTGCAATTACTATACTTTTGTGCAATGTACAAACTTAGAGATCCCCAGCCACATCCAACATCAAGAACAGTGTGCCCATCTTGCAGTTGAGATTTCTCGCAGTAAATTTGCAGCATTGCTTCCTCAGCATCCTCTAATGTACTTGATTTGTCACGAAAATAACAACAGCTGCAAAATATTAACCGTGCAATATATCAATGAATTTTGATATTTGATTTATTGGACTATATTGTGTGAGCCCACGGACTCACTTTAGGTAGCTAGGGTTTCGTGGCATATCTATATATTGTAATCGTTAATGAATGAATGAGTCAATCAAGTCTTTTACCATATCTTACATGATTAACCTGCGAATTATAACATCCTACACTCATAACCGATCATAAACCTCAACAACTTGGGTAATGGGTCAAAATGGGTAATATTGACTACTTACAATATCTAACTTTAAAAAAAAATAGGATTGATATGTAAAATGAAGAGGATGTACAAAAATAAGTTACCTGTATTTGAAATTCTTGCCGAGCACAAGGTTGAAGAAAGAAGTAGGCAGTTCATAATGTTGCGATTTGGCATCTTCGGTCTTCACAGCAATAGGCATTTCTTTTAACGCTGCACGACAACATATTATTTCATAAAAAGAATGTATGAATCGTATGTGCATCAGTAATTACAATTCATAATCATATAAGCCATTCTTTTAAAAAGACGACATACAGTTTGACTTCTGAAGTCAAACTCACAACTTTTAACACTCGTTGAGTTGCTATTATTAGGCTTTAACAACAAAAAAAGTGAGAAACTAAGGGGCTGTTTGGAATTACATTTTGAAAGTGATTATATGGTTATTGCCCTTTTAAGTCATAGATCATCATTTCTAGTGTTTGGGTGTAGTGAAACTGATTATGATCATCATTTCAGAGTACTAGTCATGATACTTGTAAATCTTTAAATGATCCAAATAACTGCTTATCTGATTATGATTATAGCTTCAGCCAGAAGACAAAACATCAAAACACTATGATTTCACATCACATACACATTCAAACGTGCCCCCTAAATCGAGCGAATGTGACCCCAAACACCACCTAAATGTAGAGAACTTTGAATATTCAACTATCAATCTTTTAACTCCGAAATGCTCATCTGAAATTACTAATACGTCCCTAGACGTTCCAATTCTTCACATTCCAAATATGGTGATGTAAATTAGGGCTGCTATGTGTTCGTGAGTTGGCAGGTCAAATCCAAACCCAAACCCGAAAATCATGTGAACCCAATCACGAAACGAATATTCACAGATGACACAAACACGGCCCATTTAGCCCAAAATAATTATTATTATTTTCATATCATACTCTTAAATTAGAAATTTAAGCAAAAAAAAAAAAAAAATGCATGTAAAACCATTCCCTATAAATTAGAAAGTTGATCTCACTTCCTTTTAATTTTCAAAAGTTGCAATGAAACACCATCATTTAAGTTATAACACGAAAACATCGCGCCGGGGGTCTCACTGGAAGCAGCCTCTCTATTCCTACTGGTAGAGGTAAGGTTGTCTACATCTTACCCTACCTTAGCTTTGCTATTGGTGGGATTTACTGAGTATGATGATGATGACACGAAAACTTCTTTTTAAAAAAATAAAAAATAAACACGTCTGCCCGCTAACCCACCAGGTCAACCCGAACCCAACCCATTTGACAAAACTTGTTCACATATTCAACCCGAAACTAAACTAAACCAAACCAGCGAATTTCGTAAAATTCACACATTTCCACTAAACCTACCCCCCCCCCCCCCCTCCTCAATAGGGATGAGCTCGGTATCAAATATCGCCAAAATTAATCAGTAAAATACCAGTAATGCAAAAAGTGAGTACTGAAAATGATATGATACGGGTACAAAAGCTCATCCCAACCTCTCAATACCATAAAAATAACAAATGTCTCAGTCAGTCAGCAGACACTTAATTATCACAAACTGATGAAAGTACAACAACCCATTAAAATACAAAAAGAACTAAAGTAAACAAGTGAGTAATAACATACAATGCACAAACTCCACAAGTTGTTGAAGCTGTTGCTGAGAGGTGGGTTTGAAGCAGGAGCGAAGCCGCCCGGCTAAAAGGAGCCGAGTGAGCCGGCGTATGACTGCATCTGGGAGCAGATTGCGCTCAAGTGAAGCCGACATCAGCTTTACCGTAGCATCGTAGGGTGCTTGCAGTAAGCTGCTCATTTTGTGAACAAGATATGATGAAGTGAAGAAGATAAGACGACAGTTGCTTTGGTATAACTAGACGAAGGTGGTTGAGAGAGGCGATGTCGTATCGAATATTGACGAGTGACAAAATTACACCCTGGAAAAACAGTCTGGCCCATTATTATTTAAACGATTAATTTGGTGTCATTTACGATTGATTATGATTTATGAGATTAATTTTTTGGTATAATTTAAAACTAGAGTAACATACCTTGCTTGCTAGGGATGTAACCAATTGAATGTTCTTGTGTCTGTGTTCGTTCATTAAGTAATGAACTTGTTTATGAACTATTAACGGATGCTTATTGAACAAAATTTATTGTTCGTGTTTATTCACTAAGAAAGGAAATGAACTGTGTTTATTAATTGTTGAAAAACGCTTACCATACGCAAACAAACACATATAAATGTTCATGAACACAAATAGATGTTCATGCACACACACAAATACAAATGACGAAACGAGCATATTCTCATTTTAGAATAAAATTTGCATTTCTCAACACGTAGATTACAATGAATCTACTAAAAATACATAAGTACTTAACATAATTGTCCGAACATAGTTGACATAATTGTTTATAAACATAACTAACACAAAAATTAAGAAGTTTACAAATGGACAAACGAGGGATGTTGGCGGAGGCGTATAATCTAACTAAGGTTTCAAACAATTTTAAAAACTAAAGCCAATAAAATAGAAATATAACATATGTAAATCTTTAAGTGAATAACACAAATGAAAATAAATGAGCAAACATAAATGAACACATTACCAAACATACACGAACGAATGCATTATTTGTTCATGTTCGTTCGTTTAGCTTAACAAACATAATTTCTTGTTCATATTCCCTCATTTAATAAACGAACGAAAATAAACAAACTTCCCGCGGAACGATTCACAAAATGTTTGCTGAACGTTCGGTTCGTTTACAATCCTATAATCTTTGCTAAACGAAAAAACTAGAAATATGTGTGTTATTATAAACTTTACTTTTTTAGATTTGAAACATGTTTTCCAAGTGTTTATACCAAAATTTCAACATGAGCCATCTATCTATCATAACTTGAATAGGATTTGAATGTTTGATGATTGACTAAGTTTGATTACAACTCTATGTAGGTAGGTCAGTATGTGCCACGTGTAAAATTAAGATCAAAACAAATACAAAATAACAAGCATTCACAAATAATATACAAGCACGCAAGACTATGCATAAAGTCTTGCATTTATCCTATTAATTATCAACATTTAATGGTCCTTACAGATTATTGTTCAATCTTGGTTGGTTTTTATTGGTCAGTCACGTGTCGCTATCCTATTGGTCCATGTCATTCTTAGTATTTGTCCATCTTCTCTCCTCTCTCTACCCCTCTCTCTTTATCCCTTTTCTCTCCCTGACATCACCATCTTCCCTCATTTGTCCACCTTCCTTCCCCTTCACTCGGCACCACACCACCACCAGCCACCAAGTTAAACCACCACCGGGTATTATCGTCACAGTCGCGTCATGTCACCATCGGCGTCCACAATCAGACATGTTCGTCTTTCCTACGGTGGTGACTGACGAATTTATGTCGAGATGAGAGAGAAATCGTTTCGTATGGAGAATGTTTGTATATAGAATGTAGAGAGAGAGAAACGGGGCGGTGGCGTTAAGGTGGTGGTGCTGTAGTGGTGGTGGCTAAATGTATGTTGCGGTGGTCGAAGGTGTTGACACTCAGTTTCGTCTAACCGAAACCACCACCCTCTTAGCCTTTTACGTGTCCATGAATTTGGGTTTTTAATAGAGATAAAGGAAAACGTCACGATGGCTGCTTTATGGTGGTGTTGTGGAGGTAATCCTAGAGAGAGCGAGAGAGATATAGAAAGAAAGAACGAACGAACCAGGGTTAGACTACATGGGGTGGGAGGGGCATGAAGGGTCACGTGGCAGCCACGTTTGCGCTGTCAAATTTCACTTTCAAGGCCCAAAAAATGCGGGGTGAGATGGGCGTGGAAGGGTGGCGTGGTGCGACACATGGTATACGATTTTTATTTAATTTATGTATAAAAATAAAACAAATCTGTTAAATTAAATAAAAAACATTAATACTAAATAGAAAAATAACATTAATAAAGAGAAACATTACATTAACTTAAAAAAAACATTACTTAATCTTAAAAAATACTAAAAATAATAAAAAAGAAACTAATAAAGATAAAAAATAACCAAACTAAGTACGATATTTTGCCTTGATTTCTTCTTTATATTTCTCATACATTTCTTTTTCTTCGTTGCCAGGGTGATCAATTTTCATGACGAGGATTTTCATATCTGCTCGCCAAATCCTTCTTCTTTTTTTTCCAGATGTACTTTTCATTCAAAAAGTTCGAGAACCTTTTCTTTTTGGGCGTTCCTTTGTAGTTAGATGCTAATGAAGGTATTAATTTGTTCATTTAGGTCGGCCAAACCTTCGTTATAGTCCACACCCGAAGTATGTTATTTTTGCGCCCTCTTTTATGATTTATCTCTACAAAGTGGGCATTCCGCCTCAACCTCGTCATCGCTCAAGTTTATCTCAAACTCGGTACGAGCATCCGAGTGATTAGTGATGAACTTGTTTTCATCCTTTTAGACGACGATTGTCTCGCTAGAGGTACTCTTACCCATTTTGAGGAGCGTCTCGCCACATCACAACAATGAATAAATTTGAACGTCGATCCTTTCTTTTGATCCGAATAAAGACTAAACGCCCGCGTCACTGTATCGGCGTCGGTTTCACTGTCTTTGGGTTGTTTTTTAGTTTGTTCTAGTGACCAGTGAAGGCGGTCATGGCAGTATTTATTTCACGCCACTTTGACGAGAGACTATCATTCTTCATATAGTACCCTCGTTTCATCATTTTGTGATAAAGATCGTTTATTTGATCCCAAAATTCGTCATCTTGTTGAGTTGTACATATTTTAAAAACGAGTTATTAATATCAAGATAAAAAAAATACATTATTTTATAACCATATCTATTTTTTAACCATAAATATAAAATAAAATATACCTAAAACTAAGTTCTTCGAAATAAAAATCTAAGATTTGGTTAACACCACTTCTTCCTCCTTTGTCCATGGATGAACAACTCGGTCCGCGATTCCTTCTCTGCCTCGGTTTTCTTCCTATGGTTTCTTTTTTTTCATGTGGACGGTTCAACGATATTTTACGGTTGTGTTTCGGATATGAATTCGGATGTATGGGCGTTTGGTATATAGGAACGAGTTGTTGTTGAGGGAGTTTAGGCATTTGTAATTGTGGCAGGTAAAACTTGTTATAGTTCGCAAGAAGATGCGCATAAGCTGATATGTCGGGTAAGTTACCCGGAATCCAAAGAGGGGTAGTTTTGAGGCGAAGTAGTGATTGATGTATTTTAGGTACCCTTTGGTTTATATTTTATATTAATCATAATATAAAAGCATTAAAATTAGTACAAAGTGTATTACTTTAGTAGGGTTTTATATTTTGTGAGTTATGAAAGAAAATATGTCAAGATACTGCTTTTATATTTAATGTGAAATAAGAATTTTGAGTAATTATCATTGTGGGTCTTAATGAGTAAATGCTAATGATTAAAAGGTTTTTTTTTTTTTTTTTTTTGACAAAGGCAGTGTATAATAAAAAGGCCAGAGCAAGCTGCTCAAGCCACATAAGTATACTACATGATAAAGGAAATGAAATGGAAATAAGGATGGTCAGTGCTAAACAGTAGGTAAAGACCTTTACACAGACAAGCTTACAAGGGGAAATTCATAAAGTCAAAGCCAAACCACTTCTCCCAATTCAACTCCTGTATGCTCGCACGCGCCCTCGTCCAAAGAAAAGATGAAGCCTTAATGTCGCTAGTGATTTTTGAGAATGAGGTTTGTTTGCCATTGAAGATTATGTCATTTCTATCCCTCCAGAGCATCCAACACGTCGTAGCGATGATGACTTGTAAGGCTTTCAGTTTCACTTTTGCAACCCGAAGTTGTTGGATATATTATAGTAGTTCGACAACCCTTAGTAAAAACCTCGGCATAGAGATCTTGCACCAGGTGAATACCTACAGCCATACGTAGTTTGCATACCCGCAGGTGATCAGAATATGGTGTGATGATTCAGCAGCGATGTCACATAAAGGGCAAACGTCCGTAGGAATGTGTATTCTTCTCACGATCAAAACATCTCGTGTGGGGGATTCGATTTTGCACGGCTCTCCAAAGGAAGCAGTTTTAAGCCAGGGTAATGCAAGAGTTGCAGGTATCGGAGTGATGGCATCAAGTTCTTTTTGAAGAATGCTAACTGTGAAGTTATCACACCAGTAAGCGCTTTGCCACAACCATAAGTCCGGATGTCACACCCCGATATTTCCACATATTACCGGTGGGGAGTATTGTGACGTAGTTGATATCATCATAGTCAATATACACAATATAATAGCACAGCGGAAGGCTTGGTAGATAAATACTATTACAAACCATAGTGTCCGAGTGTCCAAATAAAAGAATATATAGACTTGTTGTAATAGAGATCCACAGGCGGATCATAAAACAAAATACAAGAAAACTGAAATACCAGACTTCAGGCATCTAAGGATTTGCAAGATCCTCTTATTTGACACCAAGTAGCTACAGCCTAATTTCGAGAGGTACCTGTCACTTAGTCTTTGGAAAATACGTCAGTTTTCACTGGTAAATACAATTAACAGACTCATTGAAATATTTATGAAAATTGATTTAAGTGCACACGACACAAATCATTTATAACTTGGGACAATCTTTAATAAAATCTTGTATACAGTTTTACATGTTTTTCATACATATGGGGCCGGTTTGGAAGCCGGTCATGATTAACCGACTCACCACTATAAAACCCACCAAGGAGTTATCCCCAACATGTGGGTTATTTAGAATTTTGCATCTATCAGGTGTATGCCTACACCCCGTGCATAGGTCGTGGCCATTTACAAATGAAATGAGCCGAGGATATCCAGGACACGGTCGTATTAACCCCCAATGTTTATGTTATCAAACAAAACAGATTAAAACGGGTTATGTAATTTATTAATCACAATACGATTAAATGATTCCATACCCGACCAAGCGGTATTATTATTATACCGTATCCCAACCCCGTATAAGGGAAAATAAGTTAAAAGTATATACCTGAGCTAGATATGAAAGATGTAACTCAGCCGTATGTTTCCTAAAGCCTTATGTAAATACCTTCTACCGAAGCTACTTAATCTGTATAGATGGTTTAATAACCTATTAGGATTCTAAGGGGTCTTTATTTAAGTCAAAGACTTAGACCGGTTAGTTTGAAAGATACTTTACGGTTCGAAAAGCTAGATTAAGCGAAGACCGGAATAGAATGTGATTTAGACCCGACAAGTTTGGATACTTGTATAATATGGGTACACTAAACACATTCTGGATTTTGAAGATTTAATGATAAGGTTAAACCCACTTCGGATAATTTATGTAAACTAGCTACATAAACCAAACCGAACGCGTAATTGCTTAACGGGTAACCAAATGAACTATATACAGGTCTCAAATGTTATTATGCTTAAAAGATATTAATACATCAGTAGGATGTTAACATGTATGCCCAAAATGTATTTAAAACCAACCTAAGTCCCGTAAGGGCATTTTGGTCATTTTAATATTTATAAAAGAGGTTTTATAGTAAACTGATATTCTGGTCTAAAACATTCAGTAAAAATATTTATTTTATGAGGTTAAATCAGTAGGATATCATTCATATGTGTGGTTTACCATTTATGGCCAAACTATGCCCCGAAAGGGTATTTTGGTCATTTCACATATGATTTTAAGAACATAATTGGAAGTCTGAGTTCATGACTTATACCTACTGTAAAAATATTAAAAAATATTTATAAATTCGGTAGGTAACAAGTCTTGGGTGCTAATTATGGTTTTAAACCATACTATGCACCTAATTAGCGTAAAAGTCGGTAATTGAAGATATTTAAGATGTTTATATGATTCTGAGATTTTAACCAACCTTGTATGCTTAAAATATTTTATTTTTCATATCAATTCAGTATAAAAAGGTTTGGTATGCTAATCACATGTAAATCTCATTTTATTAGTCAAAAGGGCATTATTTCGTCAATTAAGGAATTTATAGAAGAACTCTATGTTATGGTCAGTAACAAATCTGACCAAACATTCCAAAAATTCCTAAATTTGATATCATAACAGTAGGTAATGAGTTTTGGATCAAAATCTATGTTTAAACATGCCTTATGCAAAGTAGCGTAATTTAAATAAATAAAAAGTTTCATTTTACGATATCTTGCATAACTTTAGTTTGAGACCAGAAACGGATGTCAAATTTATTTGACATACTTATATATCAGTAATAAAGCTTTTTGTCCTCTCACGTATTCAAAAATATCATTTTTAGATCAAAAGGGCATAATGGGCATTTATAAGCATAATAACGGGAACTAGCATATATTTCAGAATACTAATGACCAGGTAATATAACCTAAGAGGGTTATACTACAACATAATATGGTCCTAATGGAAGCTTAAAACATAGAAGAATTAAGCTCAATCGGGTCAGAACTGAAAGTCAAAGCAAAAGTCAAGCTTTGGCGACTTTCGGTTGCGAACCGACCCTAAACTCAGAATTGTCGGGTTGAACATGTTTAAACATGTTCTAATAATAATTACCAAGTTATTTAAGTGATAAAATATAATTTATAACCTCTGTATTATTAGTTTTAATTATTATTTGCAAATCTGTCCAGTTTGACTTATACTTAAATAGTGTGACTCGACAATTAGCTAAGCAAACGAAATAATTAGGAGGTGCCCTTTAAAGGGATTAACACCTACCTAATTATGGTCACATAACCACATTCATCACGAACAATGGCTGGACCATTTGAGTTTAAACCGAAGGTCAAAGTCATTTTACGATAACTTTGACTTTTTGGTTTTTAAATAACAAAGCTGAACTAAAGAGGGGGCTAAGACACTTACAAAGGGTCCTAACAATCTTTTCTACTAAAATGAGCTTCATTTTTTATCAGGAACCTCCAGAATGCTCAAGAAATGCTTGAACTAGAGAGATGAGAGTGAAATGTTTGAATGTGCAAGTGAAATGGCTGCCCAAAGGAGCCTATTTATAGTGAATGGAGGTTGCCCAAGATCATCACAGGTGTTTAGGGGTGGTTTCAGATGTCTCCAGGTGTCCATAGTGGTATTAGAAACCATCAACAAGCCATAGAATTCGTTTAAACTTGTTTGGAGCTCAAGAAAGATGACAAACCTGCAGATGCCATGCACAATCTGACGAAACATGCCTGTCGCGTCGCGCCACGGTGAACAGGGGGTGGTCGCGTGACGCTAGCCCTTCAAACAACTTTCAAAAGTTGTCACCTTTAGTCCCTGCACTTTTTAAAGCTCAATAACTTCCATTTTAGGCACTTCTAGCCCTTGTAGTTAGTTTGTAGATGATCTAGGGAGTATAACCAAACACCGTTAGGTCCGGTTTCGTTAAACGTTCGCCGAAAACACAAGTTTCGTCTCTTTGACGCTTTTAACCCTTATTCTTAGGAATTTGCGTAAACAACACATAACGATCTCGGAACCTCGTGAATTTGATATCACATATTCTTGGGAGTATAATCAAACATTATGAAGCCTCGGGTTCGTTAAAAGGCCACTCAGAGGTAAGAATTAACAAGTTGACACGTTTAACCCCTGTATCTTGTAAACTTTCGTTTACTTTCACAAATGGCTTCTTATTTCTGAATAATTACTCGTTTAAGAATATGTTCATCGTGTATGGTCATTCAGAGGCACAAGTTTGGCATGTTGACACTTTTAGTCCCTTCACATACACATTTTCATCTTTTGACAACTTTAGTCCTTCAAACTCAATCTTTCACATGATAAGGGTTTAGGACACGTGTCTTCACATAATTGGACACGTTTTTACGAGGTGTTACATCCTCACCCCCTTAAAAGAAATATCGACCCCGAGAATTTCTGAAATAAGTGAGGGTACTTTTGTCGCATAGTGGACTCAACCTCCCACGTATATTCAGGGCTTCTACAGGCATCCCATTTAACCTTTACTATAGGCACGTGCTTCCTTCGGAGCTTTTTAACCTGTCGACCCTCGATCGATATAGGTCTTTCAACAAACCTCAGGCTTTCATCAATCTGTACGTCTTTATGAGACATTGCCAGTGATTCATCAGCTAGACATTTCTTTAAATTACAGATGTGGAGCACATTGTGAATTCCACTAAGCTCCTCGGGCAAGTTTAGCTTATAAGCTACACTGCTGACACATTCGATGATCTCGAATGGTCCAATATACCTCAAGCTTAGCTTGCCTTTCTTACCAAAATGCATCACACCTTTCCAGGGTGATACTTTTAGTAAGACTTTGTCGCCTACCTCAAACTTTAGAGGTTTTCGCCTCTTATCAGCATAACTTTTCTGCCTATCTCTCGCAGCCTTTAGGCGATCACGAATTTGAACAATCTTGTCCGTCGTTTCAAGGACTATATCAGGTCCTGATAACTGAGCTTCTCCCACTTCCGCCCAACAAATAGGCGTTCTGCATTTCCTTCCATACAATGCCTCAAAAGGCGCAACCTGAATGCTAGTATGGTAACTATTATTATAGGAGAACTCGATCAAAGGTAGGTGGTCATCCCAGCTACCACCCAAATCAATAACACATGTAGGAAGCATGTCTTCCAAAGTTTGAATTGTATGCTCACTTTGTCTATCCTTTTTGGGATGGTAAGCAGTACTAAAATTCAAACGAGTGCCTAATGATTGTTGGAAGCTTTTCCAAAAATGAGAGGTGTATCTAGTATCTCTATCGGATATAATAGATACTGGCACTCCGTGGAGAGATACAATTTTATCCACATACAACTGAGCTAGCTTATCGGAGCTATGAGTCTCCTTGATTGGTAAGAAATGTGCTGACTTAGTTAGTCTGTCAACTATGACCCATATAGTATCATTTCCATGCCTTGTTTTAGGTAATTTGGTTATAAAATCCATGGTTACCATTTCCCACTTCCATGTGGGAAGTTCTGGTTGTTGTAACAAATCTGATTGCTTTGATGTCCAGCTTTAATCTGAGCACAAGTCAGACATTTAGCTACATGTGTGGCTATAGATTTCTTCAAACCTATCCACCAATAATTAGCTTTCAAATCTTGATATATTTTGTCACCTCCAGGGTGAACTGAGTATATGGAATTGTGAGCCTCCTGAAGGATTATATCCCTAAGTCCTCCATGAATAAGAACCCAGATTCTACCATTCAATCTGAGGATTCCATCCTTGCCAGGTAACAACTGATCAGCTGTTATACCTAACTTTTCACTTGGAAAGTTAGTTTCCAATATAGCTTCCTTTTGAGCATCTAACGACCTTTCATTTAAGCTATTTTTAAGTTCAATGCTCTTGGCATTAATCCTTATAGGTTTGACTCTTTCCTTTCGGCTTAGAGCATCAGCTACTACATTCACTTTGCTAGGATGGTAGCGAATTTCGCAATCATAATTATTTAAAGTTTCTATCCAACGGTGTTGCCTCATATTAAGATCCTTTTGATTGAATAAGTGTTGGAGACTTTTGTGATCCGAATATATCACACATTTAGTTCCATATAAGTAATGTCTCCACAATTTAAGTGCAAATACAACGACACCCAGTTCCAAATCATGGGTGGTGTAATTCTTTTCATGCACCTTTAGTTGTCGTGATGCATAGGCAATCACTTTGCCTCTCTGCATAAGCACACAACCCATACCGGTGTGTGAAGCATCACCGTACACGACAAATTCTTCTATCCCTTCAGGCAATGTCAATACAGGAGCATTGCTCAATTTCTTCTTAAGAGTCTCAAAAGACTCTTGTTGTTTAGGACCCCAATCAAACTTTACATTCTTGCGGGTCAGAGTAGTCAATGGTGCAGTTATCCTTGAGAAGTTCTCAATGAATCTTCTATAATAACCAGTTAATCCCAGAAAGCTGTGAATTTCTGTAGGTGTCTTAGGTGCTTCCCAGTTCATAATTGCTTCTATTTTAGCGGGATCTACTTGGATACCACGCTCGCTCACAACATGTCCAAGGAATTGGACTTCGCGAAGCCAGAACTCACACTTGGAGAATTTAGCATACAGTTTCTCTTGTCGTAGGAACCCTAAGATATATCGAAGGTGTTTCTCATGGTCAACTTGACTACGAGAATAAATAAGTATGTCTTCTATAAAGAAAATGACAAACTTATCTAAGTATGGCTTGCAGACTCGATTCATGAGGTCCATGAATGCTGCAGGTGCGTTAGTGAGCCCGAAAGGCATCACTAAGAACTCGTAGTGGCCATACCTAGTTCTAAACGCTGTCTTAGGTACATCTTCTGTTCTAACCTTGAGTTGATGATACCCAGATCTCAAATCGATATTCGAAAACAAGCTTACCCCTTGGAGTTGGTCGAACAAGTCGTCGATCCTGGGCAATGGATAACGATTCTTGATCATTACCTTGTTTAGTTCACGATAATCAATGCACAGATGCATTGAACCATCCTTCTTCTTAACAAAGAATATAGGAGCTCCCCAAGGCGAAGAGCTGGGTTGTATGAAACCCTTTTCCAATAAGTCATCCAATTGAGTCCTTAGCTCTTTCATTTCTATAGGCGCTAGACGGTAAGGAGCTCGTGTGATTGGTGCTGATCCAGGCAGAATGTTGATGTGCGATAAAGTGTTATATATATTAGGTGTTTATTTTAAGCCCTTTTTAACACTTATTTTAGCCAAGTTTTAAATTTATAAAACACGATATTTTACTAACACTAAACACACATATGGGCAAGTGCACCCATCGTGAGCGTAGTATAGCGTTGGTAAGATACCGAGGTCGTCCAAGGACACAAGAGCTTTTAGTACCGGTTTATCCTCAACGTCTAATCAAAACAAAAAGTTTAGAAAAATGTTTTAAACTAAAAAAATAAAAACTAACTAAAATGCTGAAAATAAAAATAAAATAAAAAACAGATAGACAAGATGAATCACTTGGTTCCGACTCGTATCTAGTATAACCTTTGATTATTTCCGCACTTTTGCACATAATTAAGAGATTATCTTAGTTATTGTAGTAGGCCCCTCTTTTGAAGGTGACGTTACCCTCACCCCAGTAGTTTGAGTCAGCAATGATACAATCCTAAAAGGGTGGATTATTGGAAGATAATGAATTAAGTTATTAATGCAGTATTGTGGTAGGCCCCGCTTTTGGCGGTGACGTTACCCTCGGCTAAGTAGTCTGAGTCAGCAGGGATACAGTCCTAAATAGCCGGGTTATAGTATTAATAGTAGTTAACTTATGAGGGGATCAAAGAGTTTGGACCCCCGCCATCCAATACCGTGAAGTATTGAAGGAGGTCCTACTAAATTTGACCCAGGTCCATTGCAGGACCTCTAAACGCTGAACAATGGCAAGACCTTTACCAAACCGTTCCCTTAACCCCCGACCAGGTAGCCAACATACCTCCATATAGACCGTGGAGATATGAATGGTGAAAATCCTTTATTTTATATAGACAGTAAAATAATGCCAAGACACCACGGACAAACGATAAGGAAAGATCACCTTCAACATAAGTAACTAGTTATTAAAGTCATTAATACAAAACCAAATAAAAAGTGCAAAAGATTAGAAATAAAAAGTATTATACTAGACACTTTGTCTTCACCAAGTGATGTAAGAGACTTAGGCAAACATGGCCTTGATTGTCAAGAACTCTTACGATCAATCTTGGATCCCGAGACGACTCACACACTCTACGATGGACAATGGATGATGGTGGTGGATGATGGTGTTGTGATGGTGGTGGGTGGTGGATGAAGTGTGAGAGAGGTGGTGTGCCAAGGGATGAGATAAAATGAATCCAAGCACTCCTATTTATAGGCTGAACAGA
Source organism: Helianthus tuberosus (assembly GCA_030545235.1). NCBI lineage: Eukaryota > Viridiplantae > Streptophyta > Magnoliopsida > Asterales > Asteraceae > Helianthus > Helianthus tuberosus. The sequence goes on from CM060363.1 coordinate 137,258,110, forward strand.
GAGCTGGGCACGGCCCCGTGTCCGCTGGGCACGGCCCCGTGCCTGTCTGACACTCTCTCTCCTCATTAATTGTAATTCGCAATTACAATAAATGCGCCTGCTGTACTTTCGACACGCCCCCGTGTCCGCTGGGCACGGCCCGTGGTGGGCAATAGAAGCTTCTATAGGTTTGTCTTTTCTGCTGCTTCTTGGGCACGGCCCCGTGCTGGCTGAGCACGGGGCGTGTTCAGTCTTCTGACTTCTCTATTTTGCTTGGGAGGATGCCGTTGAGGGGTCGGGCAGTCCACTAATGTTCCTTTCCTTGTATTTATGTTGGATTTAGCTGTCTTTTTTGCTTCTTTTGTGTTTTTGAGCTCATTTAATCCTGAAAATACAAAAGGAAGACAAAAACACTCTTTTTCCAAGATTAGTACTTAAAAAGGGTTAGTTTTATGCCTTATTTGATGTAATTTATATGTTGCATTTTGCACACATCAAATGTCTATCCTGAATTCCACTTGCCTCTCAGGAGGTAATCCAGGTAATTCATCAGGAAAGACATCAGGGTACTCAGAAATGATTGGAATATCTTCAATCTTGGGTTTCGGGTCATTCACTGTCACTTGTGCCATGTAGATGACACATCCGTTCTTCAGACACTTTGATGCTTTAAGTATAGACACATTATCGGGTAAACCATAATGTGTATCTCCATGAATAGTGACTGCTTCACCCGATGGGGTTTTGATGTTAACTAGTTTCCAATCGCAGGCTATTTGGGCTTGGTTATGCGATAACCAATCCATGCCTAAAACTACATCAAACCCAGCCAATTTCATTGATAAAAGAGATAGCGGGATAGAATGATTCTTAATGGATATAAAGCATCCATCAAGAAGAGTTGAAGCGGTTTCTAAGGTACCATCTACGAGCTCTACTTCATATTTTATGTCAAGAGTTTTAATAGGCAGATTCAGTAATTTACTAAACTTATGGTCTACAAAAGACTTATCAGCACTTGAATCAAATAAAACTCTAGCATAAATATCATTAATGAGGAAGGTACCTGTTATAACGCTATCATCATTCACTGCCTCCCTTGCATTCATCTGAAAAACCCTTGCATTGGTTTTCTTCGCCTCATCAGGCTTCTTGGCATTTTTAGGGCAGTTAGTCTTGATATGCCCTTTTTCATTGCAACCATAACATGTTGCATCCTTCATATTTCAGCAATCTACAGTTTTGTGCCCTTTCTTTTTGCAAATTCCACAAGGCTTGGCTTGTGGATCCTGATTGCACTTTCCAAAGTGCCTCTTATCACAAGTTTTACATTTGGGCTTGTCACTCGACTGCCCCTTCTTGAAACCAGAGTTTCCTTTTTTTTCTTGTTAGACTGGTGGGACTGGTCATCCTCCCTCTTTCTTTTCCCTTCTTCGGTGGTTTTCTTTGACTTACTCCTTACAACATCGAGAGTAAGTGACAATGATAGATCTACAGCAGATCTATAAGTAGTAGGCTTAGAAGCCTTGACATTTCCCTTAATCTCAGGGGCTAAACCACCTATAAAATGTGCAATGCGTTTGGGTTCTGGGGTGACTAGATACGGCACAAGTCTCGACATCGAGTTAAAACTGGTCACATAAGACTTGCAATCCAAATCCTTCATCACCAGAGTGAGAAAGTCAGTCTCCACCTGAAGAAACACTAGATAAATGACCGGAATCAAATTATCTAGGGGTTGGGATCTGCATAAAAGGGGGTTGTTCTCTCTCGTTTGATTCGATTACAACTGATCTTCTTCTCCGGTGAACACTGCAAAACAGAACGCCGTTAGCCCCGTCAAGGGGAGAAGGGGGGTTCTCCCCTTTACCCGACTCCGGCATGAGAATAAGTAGGTGTTTATGAAGAAGAAGAAGTATTGACGATGTGTTTGTAACTTAAGGTTCATACCTGAATTATCCTCATATTTATAACCAAGAGTTTGGGCGGGAAAACTCGTTGGTGAAATGCTGACGGAAGATGCTAACCCCGTAAGCGGTTACATTTCCTTCCGTTAAGCTTCTCGATCCGACGTGAGTGCACACGGATCGTTGTTTAGATCCATGGCTGGGGGTTTGCCACGTGGAAAGTGATTAAGTGGAGGTTTCTCTCCAATTACATGCTATCATTGTGATTTCAGGGATGCCTGAGGTGATGACACGTGTCCAGACGGTTATAACCGTCCTAGTGGTGCATGATTGAATTCTTCTAGAAGATTACTGCTGTAATCTGGTGTGACTCTTTATCATGTGGTATCAGTTAAGTAAATAATATCCAAGTCTGGATATTATTAAGCGGAAGTGCTTGGCTTAGGATTTTCATCCTTTATTTATGGAGGAAAGCGCAATGATTTATAATTTCATTTTGGCGCGCGAGTGTTGTCTGCTATCTGTCTCTTAAGCCTTCCTTTTGTAAGACCAGTGCGCGGTCGCGCAAGGTAAAAAGGGCTGAAAGACGAGGTTGTGGTATGGTCCCAAGTACTTATTATGAGGTTTTTGGGACCTTACCCCTTCAAGTCCCCCCAGTCTAGTGTTGCTCTTATGCAAGTAAGTGGAGCACTGGACTTATGAGAGGGGAAATGCTTTTTGGCGCGAAAATGGGGGATCTTCTATGAGAAGATTTACTTTGCTTATTATAAAGATTTCGAAAATCTTTGACTTTAAATGGGGCTGGTACAGTAAGGACTGAGTGACAGGCTGTCACTGTCAGTTGTTCCTTATTGTCCGTGCTTTGCACGCGCGCGTGAACTTGTGTTTGTGTTGATTCTCACTTGCTCCTGTCGCTTGGGTAACTGTGATATCCGGAAAAGGTGCTATGGCAGTTACCGATGCTATTTATTTGCGGTGAGTATATAAGTTTGTTTGAGTTGCCCCCTTCTGTTAATCATTGCTTTGTTGAAACTTTTTCCCTTCCTTTCTTCGTTACCCGAGAAATTTGTCATTTCTTCCTCTTATGTCAACCGGAGAACACCAAGAAGACTTATCCGAAGAAATGTCTGCTGAACTTCCACCGTTAAAGTGGCCCAGAGCAAATTTTGATGGTTTGATTCGAAACCTTAGATTCCCGAAGAACTAGGGTGCCTTGTACCCTGAGGAGGGTCAGACGGCAGCGGATACTCCGGCTGGGTATATCACTCTTTTTTGGGATTTTTTCTGTGAAGGCAACTTTTGCTTGCCTGTAACAAAAATTTTCCTTGAGATTCTTGAGTATTATAAGTTTCATATCTCCCAACTGCACCCTATTGGTATGGTTAGGGTTCGACATTTTGAGTTTGTGTGCCGGAAGATGCATATTGAGCCGACAGTCTTTTGATTTAGGGGTTTTCACCAAATGCACTATACCCAAGGGTTTTACTCGTTTGTCCAAAGATCGTCTGCAAAGAAGATTTTGCAACATCCTCCGAAATCTTTTCATGACTGGAAACAAAAATTCTTCTTTATCAAGGCAGGGGTGATTCCGATGAGGATGGTTCTAAGGGGAAGAGAAGACGTCCCTATTGAAACGATTCGGACCCCTGTTAACGAGAATTGGTATCAAGATCTGAAGGAAGTTCCTAACATTGCCTTACCGGAGAAAGCCCTTGTTGGTGCTAGTATGAGTTTGAATTGGAAAATGGACCGGGAAGACAAACCGGTGTATACGGAGGAAGGTCATGGTAAGATTGGGATTTCCCCCTTTTTGCTTTTCTCCCACTTTCTCTCTCTTTTTTTTTAACATGCTTTTCTTCTTCTACAGTTGTTTCATTGTATGTTGTAGCATACAAGAGAGAAGGTGGAAAAATGGGTACCATTAAGAAGAAGCCTGATGAAGAGCTTTGGTACCATCGAATTATGAGGAATTTTGTACTTCCTCAAGAGGCTGATTTATCTGCCCAACCTGCTGCTGGTGTTGGTAAGTTTGCGCATTTTGTTTGTTGTTTGCTTTCTGTTATGCGCCTAGACAAACTTTATTCTGTGCTTCCATAGGTGAATTGTCGAATTTGGGCATAGGCCCTGAGAAGAAGAAACGCGCGACAACCGGTAATGTTGCGCTTAAAAAGAGTGATGCGGAGAACATTCATTCTTCCAAAGTAAAAAATGTTGGAGGAGAGAAGAAAGGTATGCACCGTTCCTTTGACTCCTGGTGTGAATATGTGGTGGTTTCTGACTCTTTGGAGGGTCTTACGCCTGCAGTTACTGTTAGGAGGCCGAAACCTGAACCGAGAGATACTGCCGATATCCCTCCATCCAACCCAGATAATCCCATTGACTTGGAGTCCAGTCCTGAACACTTGGTGCGGAAGAAAGCGGGTAAAAGGAAGCAGACTGATGCTGAGGCTAAGGGTCAGCCCTCAAAGAAGATCCATAGGAAGAAAATTACCCGGAAAGGCAATCTGGATGCTTTTATTTCTGAGTCTGTTCTTGGTAAGTGTTACCTTTGCTTGTTTTTCCTCATGTGCATTAGACATTTACAGACTTTGTTGTTTTTTCAGAAGTCCCTGTTTCTCCTGTTCCCACAGAACCGCAGCCTATGGTTAATGAAGAACTCCCACCTTCTCCTCCGTGTGCTTCCGTTGCTGATCAGTTAAAGACCACGGAGGTTCCTGATGGTGGCATGGGGAAGACTGTTGAGGCTGACAAGCCTGTTGAAGTTGCTGCGGAAGTTGAAAAGGTTGTGAGCCCAGTGGTGATGGATGATGCTGGTAACCTTTCAACTTCTGAACCTGCTGCCCGTGATTAGGAGAAAATTGTGGAAGAAATTCCTGTTATAGCTTCTCCTTCCAAGGTTTCCGGTTCTATGCCTGAAAATGTCGAGAAAGTTTCTGCTGAAGACCAGGGTTCATTTTCCGATGCAGGCAAAAATTCTCCAGTCCGCCCAGGTGAAACCCTGGGGGATTACTATTACAGAACTTATTCGGAGAAAGATGCTTCCGAGCTTCATGCCCCTGTTTGGAATTTGAAGAAAGGTGATACTTTCTCAGATTGGCACGTGTGCCGAGATTGGTTGCAGGGGATATTTCCGCCTGGAGAGATCAAGTTTCAAGAAAGCCGGTCTTACGAGCAAACTTATCATGCTTACCTTGAGGAAGCTGCTTCTCATGCATCGACCACTCATCGTATAGTTCGCGAATGGCACAACATGCACAAGGAGTGGGATGCTTTTCAGGTGTCGAAGAAGAAATTTGCTGTGGATGAAAACCGGATTGCCCAGTTGAAAGCTAAATTGGAAGCTGATCAAGCCAAGTTTGAGGCTGATCGTAAAACTGAGGAGTGGTCTGTTGCAGGTTGGAAGAGGAAAGCGGAAGCCGAAGCTGCCCTCCTTTCCGAAGAACGCAAAAACTGGAAGAGAATTTGCGAAAAAGATAATGCTGAGAAGGTAAATCTCCGCAATGTCATCAATAATCTCAAGGCTGAGATTGAAAAACTGAAGAAACAGGATACGGAGGTAGAAAAGTTGAAAAGGAGAAGGCTGATGCAGAAGTTGCGCTAGAAGAAGCGCGTTCTCATAGGGAGCGCAGTGAGCAACGAGAGGTACAAGCGTGCGCCACTCTTGCTCTTAGAGATAGAGAGTTAGAGGAACTTACTGCTTTGCTTTCTGACCAGGAACAACTTAAAAAGGATCTGGAATTTGCGAGTTCCGAAAAGGCTGAAACCTCTCGCCGTTTGACTGAAACTGAGGAAAAATTGGAAAACTCAGAAACGGCGCGGGCCACCGCGAAAAGCGAGCTTGAACCTTTGAAGAGTGATATGGCGTGGCTGAAAGATTGTGGAATTGCCTGTGTAAGTTGCTTCTTATTTTTCGTTGCGGGAATGTTTTTGTGCCTTCTTGTTATTTATCCTTTCTTCTCTTTATTTTTATAGGTTGCTGAATCAGTGTTGAATTATGAGGAGTTGGATAAAACCGTTGCGCGTTTAGTTGTTGCTGCGCGAAAGGACGGGTATGCCCAGGGATACGCTGAGTGTTCTCATCATGTGAATAGCGCTTTGAAGGTTGATTGGGATATCAGCAAGTCCGCGACTTATGGCGTTAACACTGGTGCTGAGCTTACAGCTTTGAAGACAGAATTCAACAACTTGCAGCTTCCCGTTATGGATCTTATAAATGTTGCGCTGCAATCTGATGATCACGTAGCACAGCTAAAGGAAATCTTTCCAGATGAAGGTAAAGATTTAGCTTAGGTTTTTTGTGAAATTGTATTGAACAATTTTTCTGTAATGTTCGGGATGTGTATCCCTTTGTGAATGTGCTGATGCACAAGTAACTAAAACACTGCCGTGTTTGATAGTTTTTAAGGCGTGTTTGTGTGCCGAGAATAGTATGTCGTGTTTTTTAGTTTACAATATTTTGCATGAATACAATTACTTTGATTGAGTAAGGCGAATGAAGTTGGTATAAAGCTCATATGTGAACTTATGGTCGTTTGTGACGTAATCACTGACCGTTCATGAGGCTTTGTTTTGTAATTACCATAATGTTTTTGCGCTTACTAAAAGAAATTGCATGCACTTTGTAAGAAAAACACAAGAATAATAGAAACTTTGCTGTTTATTTATGGATAGGGCACAGGAGCCATTACAAAGTTTTCTAATAAATATATGAGACTTAACTTACTCTATTCTCCCGCTTTGTCTTAATAAATCGTGTCTTTCTGCGCGGAGACCATAGAGTTTCTTCTTAGTTTTTAGCCCTTTTGCTCGGGCCTTCTTCGCCTCGAGTTATCTGCTTTATTTCCTTGCGCACGTTTTGTAGCAGATGTGTGAGCTCGCCGCTTTTAAGGGCTTTCTCAATCTCGGTGAGCAAAGAAATGCAATTGTTAGTGGTATGACCACTGTCCTTGTGATATTCGCAATATTGGGTTGGGTCTTGTCCACGCTTGTTTTTCATGGGGATTGGTGGTTTGAACTGATAATCTTCAGTGCTCAAAACTTCCGCGGGAGTTTTAGTTAAGGGAGTCCATTGCCTCTCCCAGTTCTCCTGTTTGATTTCCCTCTGCGCGGCAAGTTTATTGATCGTTGCCCGAGCGTCTTCAGATGAATGGTTTCCCGAGCCAGAATCACGCCATCCCTTTTTGAATTTCCTCCCGCCACTTGAGCCTAAGTCGGAGGGTCGGTTATGTGGTGGTGGCGGCCTATTAGTGGTAAGATTCTTTTCAGTTTGTGCGTAAACCTTAGCTGCTGCCATCACTTTCTCCCAGCTCTTCGGGAGGCCTTCTGTCCCAGACAAGACCTTGATCATATCATCGCATCTGACCGCATATTTGAACTGTGCGCGATCTCCAATACTTCTTTGTTATATCGGGTGATAAAGTCCTCCAAGCTTTCATCGTCATGACGCCAAATGTTCATCACATCTGATGTGTCTCAGATAGAGCGTCGTTGTTGACTGAAATGAGTCAGAAATTTCTTGCGCAGATCTTTCCATGATGTGATGTTCCCGATGGGTAAATTATCGAACCAAATTCTTGCAGTGCCAGTAAGGGTCTGTACGAAAAGATGGCACCATAATGGTAGTGTCCAGCCACCTACTAGCCCTGCGCTTGTGAAAACCCTCAAATGGTCATCAGGGTCTGTCAGCCCATTAAATTTACCCACGTTAGACGGTAACTTAGCTTTCTCAAGTGGAGCCAAAGCTATTTCCATGATGAACTTTGAATTTTCCGCTGCTTCCACAGGGCGGTAAATCAAATCATAGTTGTGTTCAGCCTCGGGGTTGTAAACCGCACGGGGTTTACACTTGTTATAGTTCAACCGACTAAACACACTGACGTTGTCACCTATGCGATAGGTTGGATCATCTTCGCTGGTGTAGGTATTTCATTCAGAACCCAACCTAGTGTGAACTGATGCTCTCCGGTGGGAATGTGACTCATCTCGATGCTCTCATCGACGACTCCCAGATTGGGTATACTCATATCTCGACGGAGATCTGGAGTATACCTCTGTGTCTTTGATGTGAGATGGGCCCTCACGTTGAGAAGCATGAGCACGAGATCCTGGCCTTCGCGACTGAGTATGAGGAGCAGTCTGTGCACACAACTGTGTGTATACTGCATTTAGTGCCCCTTGAGACCTGACGTACCAGGAGATTGGAGTTTCACCCGGAGGCAGAATTGAATGAACAGGGATTTCTGGTTGTATATCCTGAGTGATCGGTTCATTCACTCGATTGGATTGCACCTCGTTGTCATCCGAGGCATCCTCTGGAATTCCTTCAACCTGAAAGTTGTTTCCGACATTCGGCCGAGGGCCGGTTTGCCAATGAGATGACGTTTCTTCCATATGTAAATGGAATCAACAGGGTAGATCAAAAAACGAGAGAAAATGGGATGAGACAGAGAAATCGGTGGGCGCCAATGAAGAAACACTAGATAAATGACCGGAATCAAATTATCTAGTGGTTGGGATCTGCATAAAAGGGGGTTGTTCTCTCTCGTTTGATTCGATTACAACTGATCTTCTTCTCCGGTGAACACTGCAAAACAGAACGCCGTTAGCCTCGTCAAGGGGAGAAGGGGGTTCTCCCCTTGACCCGACTCCGGCGTGAGAATAAGTAGGTGTTTATGAAGAAGAAGAAGTATTGACGATGTGTTTGTAACTTAAGGTTCATACCTGAATTATCCTCATATTTATAACCGAGAGTTTTGGCGGGAAAACTCGTTGGTGAAATGCTGACGGAAGATGCTAACCCCGTAAGCGGTTACATTTCCTTCCGTTAAGCTTCTCGATCCGACGTGAGTGCACACGGATCGCTGTTTAGATCCATGGCTGGGGGTTTGCCACGTGGAAAGTGATTAAGTGGAGGTTTCTCTCCAATTACATGCTATCATTGTGATTTCAGGGATGCTTGAGGTGATGACACGTGTCCAGACGGTTATAACCATCCTAGTGGTGCACGATTGAATTCTTCTAGAAGATTACTGCTATAATCTGGTGTGACTCTTTATCGTGTGGTATCAGTTAAGTAAATAATATCCAAGTCTGGATATTATTAAGCGGAAGTGCTTGGCTTAGGATTTTCATCCTTTATTTATGGAGGAAAGCGCAATGATTTATAATTTCATTTTGGCGCGCGAGTGTTGTCTGCTATCTGTCTCTTAAGCCTTCCTTTTGTAAGACCAGTGCGCGGTCGCGCAAGGTAAAAAGGGCTGAAAGACGAGGTTGTGGTATGGTCCCAAGTACTTATTATGAGGTTTTGACCTTACCCCTTCACCACCCTTTCTACCTCATGCTGAGGACAGTAAGTGTCCTTCATGAGATCAACAAATTGATTCCAGGAAAGGTTATACAGAGGAACCTTTCCTGTGGACTGCACCAAAGCTTTCCACCAAGTTAAGGCGACGTCCTCCTTAGCACACCCACTGATATCAATCACAGTTTCCATTTCATCCAACCACTTCATACAATCGATAGCCCCCTTTTCTCCCGTGAAATCTGTTGGTTTACAAGAGATGAAATATTTGTAAGTACAACCTTTGTTGTACTTGGGAGCTTGATTAACAACAATTTGCCTCTGAGGTTCACTCTTTTGATTGGATGAGTGTCGAGACTCATCCTTTTTCAGTGTGTGCGAATGTGATAGGGACTTTGTATGAGTTTTAGACCGAACATTACTCAGTTCCTTGAACATTTTATCCACAGCTTGATCAACTACTGTGTCAATCATTGCTTGTAATTCAGCACCAGTAACATTTATTCTGGTATCATTATTGTTTCCTTCTACCGGATGACTGTTAACTTCGTCGGAGCCAACCATGATTTGAATACTAAAATTAAACAATAATGAATTATTTATATTATATAATGAGTCATCGTATTTGATGATTAAATGGTCATGGTATTAAAAAACCATATAGACCATAAGTCAAAATCTATTTGATCATGATTTGTCTAGGCTACAAACGAACCATTATTGGCAATCTAGTAGGATTTAATCCTTTACATCTATCAGACAGGGGACACAAGTCACATCTGCCAATGTCTTAAAGACATTTTTATATAGCACAAAGGCTCATCTCGAAGGACATTTAGATGGCACAAATTGCCTTGTCACTAGGACAATTCAAGTATTATTAATGATCTCTTGGATCGGTGATTTCAAGGGTCGAACATAGTTCATCGCCTTTTTGGACAAGAAGTTATAAAATATAACAATCTTTGTCAGAATCACTCATTAGCCCGAAGGCAGAACATCTCAAACGGATGTTCTTTTAAGACATCATTCTTGATGTTAGTAGCCATGATTCACATTGATCATATAGGCCATAAGGGTGGCTTGGAAAAATCCAAGTACTTTTGGAAGCTAGTGTGGTCTCTCAAGTCACACTGCCAGGAATGTTAACATGTTTTAAGATGTTAACAGAGAATCATTGTCTTTAAAAGGTTATACCACCATAGCCATTAATATTTTGGCTAGGTTATACCTTTAAGGACTTCTTTTGAAATTTCTTTGGCAGATCAATTTAAAATTGAAATGATATTTGCAAGATGATGTAATAAAGTACACATATAAAAATTCCAAAAGAAATTCCATTAAAATACTAAGCGATTACAAGAAATGCCCTAAACGGGTCTTGAAATAAACAAACTGTCCACGCAGGGACTATAGAAAAGAAACAAGTCCACGCAGGGACTAAATACAGAAATGAAATGTCCACGCAGGGACTTAATTGAAATTACAATACAAAATAAAATAAAACAAACTTCTACTTGTTTTTGCCCTTTATGAAGTTCGCGAGACCTTTAAGAAATTTGTTATGCTTTTTATCGCGTTCCTTCGCTTTTTGTTCAACCTGATCCAACCTCTGTAGGATTTGTTGTGTTTGAAATTGTGGAGGTGGAGGTTGTTGCTGGTAAGGAGGATATTGATACTCTTGCACTGGATACCCAGTTGGGTATACTGGAGGAAATGGTGAGGGATATAGTATATTAAATTGAGCTGCCTCAAGATATGGATCTTGGGCAGGGGCTTGATATCCATAATCCGTAGGAGTTGGATATTCAAATGGGTTATACCCAGACGAACCTGGGTAAATCGGTATTGGGTTTTCATAACCCACTGGCGGTGGCGGTGGTGCAAAAGTGTGACACCTGTGTCACTGCGACCATCAAAAAACTACCAAGCCAATGAAATATTGTATTTCATACTTGGGATTTGTAAAAATATGTGTATCGGTTACACATATCAATTCTTGTTCGATTACAAGCTCTAAATCACTTTCCGGAAGGTTATACGCGCACTGATGCGTAAATATAACCAGTTTAATGCAACGAACACTCCAAAATAGTGAAATAGGCTTAACATACCTTAAATAACCTTTACATAACTTAGAAATAAGTTTTAAAGGCTTTGGTATGGCAAAATATAGTTCATTAACTTACAGGGACTAAACTTGACAAACTGCGAAAGTATGCCAATTTGAACTGTAACAGACATTCCGGAACATGACCATAAGTTAAACATACCATAAATATCCTTCACATAGCTTAGAAATAGGCTTTGAGGGGTTCGGTGTGCTAAAATAAACTTTTGGGTCATTCAGGGACTAAAAGTGTCAAAAAGTGCACAAGTTTGCATTTTGGCGCATAACTTGCGTTCTGAATACATTCGGACATCCAAAAATTTATGTAAGCACTAAAACATTTTATTTTAGTGTTTGGCATGAGAAAAATCCATTCGTCACGTCATTTGGATCGTTTTTCGTGCTTATGCGCATTCCGTCGTAATTAAGCGAACATCGCGTTCGTACGACAAAACGAACTGACATCCGACATATTTTTGAGCATGTTTCATGTCCACAATGTTTAGGCATCATTTTAGGGCCTTAAAGTTGGCTTTACGGGCCTTAGAAGTGTCGGAAATGGCCTTAAACACGTGCAGGGGCTGAAACTGTCATTTATGAAACTATTTCTGATCTGTGCAGGCCAGGCGGCCCGCCTCAGTTTCTGTAAATCCCCACGCGGCCCGCGTCTGAACTTCTGACCAGGTTAACTGCATTTAACAGCAGTTTGCAGCTGTTTAATCCTCCACCACACATTCAAACATGCTTAGTCAGCTGATAAGGATCAATTTTAGCCACCATAAGGTTCCGACACTTGTACGGATGCGATTAAAGCACGGTTTCCATGAAACGATCCTAACGGTTCGGGTATTCCTATAAATACCCATCCACCCCCATTGCTAAAATCACTAGAATCTTGATCTTAGGAACTCTAAGTTGAAACCATTGTTTCATACCTGAGATTCTTGGATCGAGATTAGCATTCGGGGACCCTTCGTAAGTATTCTTTCGTTCTTTTCTTTCTTTTATTGCTTTTCGAGTCAGAAAGTCAAACTTTGTTTGACTTTCAGCGTTGACCAGCTTATGGTCAATGCGAAGTTCGTTTGAACTTCGCAACGTGAGTGTACTCACGTTGGTTATAGTCCCTTGGGACTATGCCTACTGATTACCACGTTGTCTAGGGTCGTAGGGTAAGCGATCTAATAAATCGCTTATACCTCGAACCCGACCCATTTGGTCGATCATTAGGATCCGACCAAATACATTAGGTCGATCATTACATTTTATGCTATGTATGTCCATTGTGTGCATACTTAGTACATTGTTTTACATTACATTTTGTTGCATATGCTCATCCAAAATATGAACACATTATACTACATTTTGAACCGTTGTAACCCTTTTGACTATGTGAACCATCGTAACCGTTTGATTATATGAACCGTTTGTAACTATTGAACCGTGTGAACCGTTTGTATCTGTGAACCGTTTGTATCTGTGAGCCGTGTGAACCGTATTTGATCATACATAAACATTTCTACAATTGTTAAACATTACTTTGGTGGTTTGGTTTGATTAAGTGATTAAGTAACGATGCGTGTGTAATATGATACAAGCATGGTGGATACGCCGCTGGTACTTCCTATATATAAGTGTTTGTATGGTATTACATATCGTAGCGTTATTTGAATCATTTCAGTTTGATACATATAACATTTTATACAAATAACATACTTTTCACAAGACATTGATTTACAAACAACTTATCTTATACAAACTCATTTTACAATGGTTATTCATTTAACCATACATTATCCTCTTATTTATACATATCATCTGATTTTATCATTTTTCGAATGATTTACAAAACAAAGCAAATTACAAGGTTCATGACTAAACATTTTCTCAAACATAAGTCATGAAACCTATTTTCACAAAACCTATGTATCTCACAGGCATTTTTATGCTGACGTACCTATTTTCACATGTGTTTTTCAGGAGCTGTTGCTTAAGATGATCAAGATACACATAGGCAGACTTGGGCTTTAGTGACAATAAAAGATGCAAGACTAGTTAATTATGTTGTATTTCTTTGTTTGTTAAGACATTGTAACACTTTTAATCAATAAAATGAAACTTCAATTGCCATGGATTTGAAACAATTAATTCTGTTACAACACTCCCCGATGTTTCTGCCACGTTTTGTATGTTCTACGTGGTCGGGGTGTGACAGAAAAGATGGTATCAGAGCCAATGGTTATAGGGAATTAGGTTATTAGTAATGCTTGACCTAGTCTATAACCTTCTTAGGACCCTAACGCGAGTTTACTTGCGTTTAGTCATAAAACAATACCGTCACCTATCCTTAGGTGACGACCACAACAAGAACATAAATTTCAAAACCGCTTTGAAAACTAATCATCTGTTCTAGGATGATTGATTACTAAGTTTTGAACCCTCTGTTATATGGTTTTGAACCCCTTTGAATTTTCAAAAATCTCGTCAAGGTTTTGGGTTTTAAATAATGTGAACACGTGCAAACTGGAAGAGTGAATGCCTGTATTCTGGGTTTTCTGTCTAGGCAAGCACTTCATATATATCTCATCAGACGCGAGACCAGTTGTGCTTACCTGGGAATTCTTGGGATGAGTGTTCACTTATAGGCGAGCATGTCTTCGCGATACATTATTTTTGATCCATTTACTTTGATTAGTCACCAGGGTCGTTTGTTGCTTTGTAGTAACAAACAAATGACCACTATCCTTGCTTTCATCAGATTTGTTTCATCTCATTCTTTTCGTCTAATTCTCTCACTCGTTTCATTTCATGTTTCCTCTTTTAGAATGCCTCCTCGACGCGAAAACCAGATAGCGACTGCCGAACTGGCAGAAATCATTGCACAGCAAATGGTTGCTCAATTCCCAAACCTCTTTGCTCAATGGAATCAAGCCAACAACAACAACAATGGTCCATGCAATTTCAAGAGTTTTAACTCGGCGAAACCACTCAAGTTTAGTGGTTCTGAGGGAGCGACTGGGCTTCTTCAATGGTTCGAGAGCATTGAGAATACTTTCCGCCACGTGCAGTGTCCTGACAATCGCAAGGTCGAGTTTGCTTCGAGTGTGTTCCAGAAAAGAGCCCTTACGTGGTGGAACGGGGTTATGAGAGATCGTGGTGCAGAAGTTGCTCTAGCACAGACATGGGCTGAACTTAGGGCCCTTATGATGAAGGAATTTTGTCCTCGTCACGAGATCAGGGCCTTGGAAAGGGAATTCGACAATCTTGAGCAAGACAGCGGTGAGCATCGAGCCTACACGGACCGTTATGAGGAGTTGAGTCTGTTATGCCCAAACATGGTCACGCCTTTGGATAAGGCAATAGAAAAGTACATTGATGGCCTCCCTGACTCAATACAAGACATTGTGACTGGCAGCAACCCTACTACAGTTAGACAGGCCATTGAGCTATCTGCAACCTTGACTGAATCAAAGATCAGGAAAGGTAAACTTTTCCGAAAAGGTGACAAGAAGCCGGTCAAGGAATCAAGCCCAATCGAGGAATCAAAGACCATGGATGAACAGACTGGATTCTCTAAAAAGTCAAAGAAGCGAAAGGCTTCTCAGAACTTCGCCATGGTTACTCACAATGATCAAGCCGTCCCCAACCAACCAGCTCAACCCCCTGCTAGGAAGCCATACAATGGAACTGCACCCTTGTGCAACCAATGTAGCCTCCATCATCATGCCAATGTAAAGTGTCGCAAATGCCAAACTTGTGGGCTTATAGGCCATACAGCAAGAGTCTGCCCAGCTGCAGCTGCACCAAACCAAGCTGGCAACAATCCTGCTCAAGGTCGTTTTCTACCAGGTTCTTGCTTCAACTGTGGCGAGATGGGCCATTTCCGAAGAAATTGCCCAAAACTTGCTAATGCAAATCCAGCACAGGGATGAGCATCTGACCGAATGGAAGACAACGCTGTTTAGAAATAATCAATCCTTATGTATTATTTTCTTTAGTTGTCAAGGTCCAAGAAACAGTTGTTATCGTTGTTTATAAATAAATCTTTTATATACATTGCAATGTATTTATGTGGTTGCATGTATAAACAATGTATCTCTTACAATACCGACAATCAAGGAACCGTATTCCTTAAAGGACAGACTACCCCCAAACTTTCTTCCACTTTATGATCTCTTGCATTTTCCACGAAATTCCTAAGTACCCGTTTATTCTAAGGAAACGAAGTACAAGGCGCAAGTTACAACACTAGACGAATACCCAAAGTACCACTATAAATCCTTAATAGGGTACCTAAGGGTATTTCCGTAAATCCTAATATTGTTGTGTTCCTTAAATTCGACTATTACATTTCTTTGAAAAACAAAATCGAATTTTTGGGAGATCTTCCTATCTCTTCAGATAGATCCCAGAGGACATTGAAGTCCATCGACTGGTTTCCATATCCGTTCTCAATCGATAACAAATTAATAACAAATTAATAACCAAGTTAAACAACTATGTGATTATGTTATGAACATTACAAGACAAACTGTGCGGACTGTGCAAGGAATTACGTAATTATGGATGCATACATAATTATAGAATTTAGTGCACAGAAACCACAGCGAGCCTTGTCATGTGCCTAGAAGTTAACTCTATTCATTTCCATTTCTGAGGAAGCACCCGTTGAAAATGACTCCGTTTGTTCATTTTCGTTTATGAAGATTTGTCCGTTGAGGAAATGAATATCCGTTTGTCTATCCTTTTCATTTCCATTTCTGAGGAAGCACCCGTTGAAAATGACTCCGTTTGTTCATTTTCGTTTCTGAAGATTGTCCGTTGAGGAAATGAATATCCGTTTGTCTATCCTTTTCATTTCCATTTCTGAAGAAGCAACCGTTGAAAATGACTCCGTAAGTTCATTTTCGTTTCTGAAGATTTGTCCGTTGAGGAAATGAATATCCGTTTGTTTCTCCTTTTCATTTCCATTTCTGATGAAGCACCCGTTGAAAATGACTCCGTAAGTTCATTTTACGTTTCTGAAGATTGCCCGTTGAGGAAATGAATCCCCGTTTGTTTATTCCTTCATTTCCACTTCTGAAGAATACTCGTTGAGGAAAATGACTCCGTCTGTTCATTTTCATTCTGAAGAATGTCCGTTAAGGAAATGTCAGGATTATGCCTTTCATATCTCTGGTGGTTATTTGACATAAAGTCACAAATAGACTCCTACGAATAAATTTCGGGACGAAATTTCCTAAAGTAGGGGAGACTGTGACACCTGTGTCACTGCGACCATCAAACAACTACCAAGCCAATAAAATATTGTATTTCATACTTGGGATTTGTAAAAATATGTGTATCGTTTACACATATCAATTCTTGTTCGATTACAAGCTCTAAATCACTTTCTGGAAGGTTATACGCGCACTGATGCGTAAATATAACCAGTTTAATGCAACGAACACTCCGAAATAGTGAAATAGGCTTAACATACCTTAAATAACCTTTACATAACTTAGAAATAAGTTTTAAAGGCTTTGGTATGGCAAAATATAGTTCATTAACTTACAGGGACTAAACTTGACAAACTGCGAAAGTATGCCAATTTGAACTGTAACAGACATTCCGGAACATGACCATAAGTTAAACATACCATAAATATCCTTCACATAGCTTAGAAATAGGCTTTGAGGGGTTCGGTGTGCTAAAATAAACTTTTGGGTCATTCAGGGACTAAAAGTGTCAAAAAGTGCACAAGTTTGCATTTTCGCGCATAACTTACGTTCTGAATACATCCGGACATCCAAAAATTTATGTAAGCACTAAAACATTTTATTTTAGTGTTTGGCATGAGAAAAATCCATTCGTCGCGTCATTTGGATCGTTTTTCGTGCTTATGCGCATTCCGTCGTAATTAAGCGAACATCGCGTTCGTACGACCAAACGAACTGACATCCGACATATTTTTGAGCATGTTTCATGTCCAAAATGTTTAGGCATCATTTTAGGGCCTTAAAGTTGGCTTTACGGGCCTTAGAAGTGTCAGAAATGGCCTTAAACACGTGCAGGGGCTGAAACTGTCATTTAAGAAACTATTTCTGATCTGTGCAGGCCAGGCGGCCCGCCTCAGTTTCTGTAAATCCCCACACGGCCCGCGTCCGACCTTCTGACCAGGTTAACTGCATTTAACAGCAGTTTGCAGCTGTTTAATCCTCCACCACACATTCAAACATGCTTAGTCAGCTGATAAGGATCAATTTTAGCCACCATAAGGTTCCGACACTTGTACGGATGCGATTAAAGCACGGTTTCCATGAAACGATCCTAACGGTTTGGGTATTCATATAAATACCCATCCACCCCCATTGCTAAAATCACTAGAATCTTGATCTTAGGAACTCTAAGTTGAAACCATTGTTTCATACCTGAGATTCTTGGATCGAGATTAGCATTCGGGGACCCTTCGTAAGTATTCTTTCGTTCTTTTCTTTCTTTTATTGCTTTTCGAGTCAGAAAGTCAAACTTTGTTTGACTTTCAGCGTTGATCAGCTTATGGTCAATGCGAAGTTCGTTTGAACTTCGCAACGTGAGTGTACTCACGTTGGTTATAGTCCCTTGGGACTATGCCTACTGATTACCACGTTGTCTAGGGTCGTAGGGTAAGCGATCTAATAAATCGCTTATACCTCGAACCCGACCCATTTGGTCGATCATTAGGATCCGACCAAATACGTTAGGTGACCATAGTAGGTAGGGAATAACTTTCCGAGGTTATACCCTATGGTCACATCGTTTGAGTAGTTGTATGATAGGTAGTTTATATGCCTTAGGTAAATTACCAGAATACCCTTTTCATGTATAATTGGTAATTAAGCATATGTAACCTAATCTTTTGTCACATAACTGATTATATAACATGTTTAGGCATATAACACTTGTCATAGGACTAGTTAAGCAGTCCGAACGCGTTTCACGCGAACGACGCGTTAAATTAGCATAAGCTACCTAAACGGGTCGTAATGGGTCGTAAGCACTTAGATTAAGTTTTCATTTAGTATGTAGGCTTTGTTAAACCATATGACACGAGTCTCTATACTCGTTTGGTTTACGAACCCTCATTCTATCAGATCTTCCGATTTAGGTCCGGTTTATTAACATAGTTACCTATATTAGGTGTCGTTTGATATCCGTGATCTCTAGCATTGTTTGGTTGTTACTCAAGGACTACTAAGCAATCTCAAGGTGAGTACATAGACCCCTCTTTTACTGTTTTTCTAAACTGTTTTGGGGTGAAACACATGTGCCTACTTGTTACATTCATGCTTTCCCGTTTTCACATCATATACCTGCTATGTTCGTTAGTACATTATAGTACATGATTTCATTACATTTTATGCTATGTATGTCCATTGTGTGCATACTTAGTACATTGTTTTACATTACATTTTGTTGCATATGCTCATCCAGAATATGAACACATTATACTACATTTTGAACCGTTGTAACCCTTTTGACTATGTGAACCGTCGTAACCGTTTGATTATATGAACCATTTGTAACTATTGAACCGTGTGAACCGTTTGTATCTGTGAACCGTTTGTATCTGTGAACCGTTTGTATCTGTGAGCCATGTGAACCGTATTTGATCATACATAAGCATTTCTACAATTGTTAAATATTACTTTGGTGGTTTGGTTTGATTAAGTGATTAAGTAACGATGCGTGTGTAATATGATACAAGCATGGTGGATACACCGCTGGTACTTCCTATATATAAGTGTTTGTATGGTATTACATATCGTAGCGTTATTTGAATCATTTCAGTTTGATACATATAACATTTTATACAAATAACATACTTTTCACAAGACATTGATTTGCAAACAACTTATCTTATACAAACTCATTTTACAATGGTTATTCATTTAACCATACATTATCCTCTTATTTATACATATCATCTGATTTTATCATTTTTCGAATGATTTACAAAACAAAGCAAATTACAAGGTTCATGACTAAACATTTTCTCAAACATAAGTCATGAAACCTATTTTCACAAAACCTATGTATCTCACATGCATTTTTATGCTGACGTACCTATTTTCACATGTGTTTTTCAGGAGCTGTTGCTTAAGATGATCAAGATACACATAGGCAGACTTGGGCTTTAGTGACAATAAAAGATGCAAGACTAGTTAATTATGTTGTATTTCTTTGTTTGTTAAGACATTGTAACACTTTTAATCAATAAAACGAAACTTCAATTGCCATGGATTTGAAACAATTAATTCTGTTACAACACTCCCCAATGTTTCCGCCACGTTTTGTATGTTCTACGTGGTCGGGGTGTGACAAAAAGTAACTGGCGGGGGATCATTTTCCGACACCGCGTGTGAAGGTCCACCCATTTGTGGATCTTCAGGGATTGGAGGATAAGTACTTGAAGCTTGTGGGGAACTAAATCTTGGTCCTCCTCGCACGGACATCCGTGCATTCCTCCTTCGCCTTGGTGGCCCAGGAGGTGGTTGTGGTGGTTGTTGAGGTGGTTCCTCAACGGGCAATGGCGGTGGAGTTATCGCCTGAAGATACGGTTCCTCCAATGGAGGTTGTGGAGGAGAGTTGTGAAAAGAAGGGGTAAATTCCCATTGGTACATGTTCCACCTTTCGGCCCATGAATCGGGGCCTTGATATGGTGATCCTTCATAAGGAGAACCGCTGGAGATACTGATGGGATGTGTTGGCGTCCCAGTTGGTCGCATCTCTGGATCTGGATCATCGTTCATCTCCATATCTCGGTAGAAATGGTCCTCGGGTCCTAAAGGATTATAACCTAGTGGTTCGTTAATATAATCATTTAGGTTAAATTGGCCCAGGGAATAAGTTTGGTGTGAATCAGAATGGTGAAATGAATGGGAGTGTAGAGAATGATATGAATGATGCGAATGGTGAGAATGTTGGGAATGGTGAGAATGTTGGGGCTCGTCTTGTATAGGCGGCCCAAAGGAAGAGTGAAATGATGGTGGAGAACTTAACGAGACTGAGTGTCTCGCAAGCTCGAATGAATGTCTCCAATTATCTCGTGAATCGGAGCTAGTAAAGGACGCTGATGGCGTGCGCCTGTGTGAGGGTCCCACATTGCTAGATGGTCCTCCCCTCATAGGACCTTTTCCTTTTCCTCGAACGTGTGGCGGAATGATATAAGACCTGCCAAAACAATAAAACAACATATAAACGACAAAAGGAAATTTAAGAATAAATCCTAGGTCATTTGCCTAGACTCGGAAGTCTAAGGAATGTGCTATTGTGTCATTGAGATTAAACACAAAAGGCTAGTGTTTAATTCACTCAATGTTGGCTCTGATACCAACCTGTCACACCCCGATATTTCCACATATTACCGGTGGGCCCAGTGGGGAGTATTGTGACGTAGTTGATATCATCATAGTCAATATACACAATATAATAGCATAGCAGAAGGCTTGGTATATAAATACTATTACAAACCATAGTGTCCGAGTGTCCAAATAAAAGAATATACAGACTGGTTGTAATAGAGATCCACAGGCGGATCATAAAACAAAATATAAGAAAACTGAAATAACAGACTTCAGGCATCTAAGGATTTGCAAGATCCTCTTATTTGACACCAAGTAGCTCCAGCCTAATTTCGAGAGGTACCTGTCACTTAGTCTTTGGAAAATACGTCAGTTTTCACTGGTAAATACAATTAACGGACTCATTTGAAATGTTTATGAAAATTGATTTAAGTGCACAAGGCATAAATCATTTATAACTTGGGACAATCTTTAATAAAATATTGTATACAGTTTTACATGTTTTTCATACATATGGCGCCGGTTTGGAAGCCGAGCATGATTAACCGACTAACCACTATAAAACCCACCAAGGAGTTATCCCCAACATGTGGGTTATTTAGCATTGTGCATCTGTCAGGTGTATGCCTACACCCCATGCATAGGTCGTGGCCATTTACAAATGAAATGAGCCGAGGATATCCAGGACACGGTCGTATTAAGCCACAATGTTTATGTTATCAAACAAAACGAATTAAAATGGGTTATGTAATTTATTAATCACAATCCAATTAAATTATTCCATAACCGACCAAGCGGTATTATTATTATACCATATCCCAACCCGATATAAGGGAAAATAAGTTAAAAGTATTTTTACCTGAGCTAGATGTGAAAGATGTAACTCAGCCATATGTTTCCTAAATACTTATGTAAATACCTTCTACCAAAGCTACTTAATCTGTATAGATGGTTTAATAACCTATAAGGATACTAACGGGTCTTTATTTAAGTCAAAGACTTAGACCGGTTAGTTTGAAAGATACTTTACGGTTCGAAAAGCTAGATTAAGCGGAGACCGGAATAGAATGTGATTTAGAGCCGAAAAGTTTGGATTCTTGTATAATATGGGTAAACTAAACACATTCTGGATTTTGAAGATTTAATGATAAGGTTAAACCCACTTCGGCTAATTTATGTAAACTAGCTACATAAACCGAACCGAACACGTAATTGCTTAACGGGTAACCAAATGAACTATATACAGGTCTCAAATGTTATTATGCTTAAAATATATTAATACATCAGCAGGATGTTAACATGTATGCCCAAAATGTATTTAAAACCAACCTAAGTCCCGTAAGGGCATTTTGGCCATTTTAATATTTATAAAAGAGGTTTTATAGTAAACTGATATTCTGGTCTAAAACATTCAATAAAAGTATTTATTTTATGAGGTTAAATCAGTAGGATATCATTCATATGTGTGGTTTACCATTTATGGCAGAACTATGCCCCGAAAGGGTATTTTGGTCATTTCACATATGATTTTAAGAACATAATTGGAAGTCTGAGTTCATAACTTATACCTACTGTAAAAATATTAAAAATTATTTATAAATTCAGTAGGTAACAAGTCTTGGGTGCTAATTATGGTTTTAAACCATACTATGCACCTAATTAGCGTAAAAGACGGTAATTGACGATATTTAAGATGATTATGTGATTCTAAGATTTTGACCAGCCTTGTATGCTTAAAATATTTTATTTTTCATATCAAGTCAGTAGAAAAAGGTTTGGTATGCTAATCACATGTAAATCTCATTCTATTAGTCAAAAGTGCATTATCGTCAATTAAGGAATTTATACAAGAACTCTATGTTATGGTCAGTAACAAATCTGACCAAACATTCCAAAAATTCCTAAAAATGATATCATAACAGTAGGTAATGAGTTTTGGATCAAAATCTATGTTTAAACATGCCTTATGCAAAATAGCGTAATTTAAATAAATAAAAAGTTTCATTTTACGATATCTTGCATAACTTTAGTTTGAGACCAGAAACTGATGTCAAATTTATTTGACATACTTATATATCAGTAATAAAGCTTTTTGTCCTCTCACATATTCAAAAATCTCGTTTTTAGATCAAAAGGGCATAATGGGCATTTATAAGCATAATAACGGGAACTACCATATATTTCAGAATACTAATGACCAGGTAATATAACCTGAGAGGGTTATACTACAACATAATATGGTCCTAATGGAAGCTTAAAACATAGAAGAATTAAGCTCAATCGGGTCAGAACTGAAAGTCAAAGCAAAAGTCAAGCTTTTGCGACTTTCGGTTGCGAACCGACCCTAAACTCAGAATTTTCGGGTTGAACATGTTCTAATAATAATTACCAAGTTATTTAAGTGATAAAATATAATTTATAACCTCTGCATTATTAGTTTTAATTATTATTTGCAAATCTGTCAAGTTTGACTTTTTACTCAAATAGTTTGACCCGACAACTAACTAAGCAAACGAAATAATTAGGAGGTGCCCTTTTAAGGGATTAACACCTACCTAATTATGGTCACATAACCACATTCATCACAAAAAATGGTTGGACCATTTGAGTTTAAACCGAAGGTCAAAGTCATTTTATGATAACTTTGACTTTTCGGTTTTTAAATAACAAAACTGAACTAAAGAGAGGGCTAAGACACTTACAAAGGGTCCTAGCAATCTTTTCTACTGAAATGAGCTTCCTTTTTGATCTGGAACCTCCAGAATGCTCAAGAAATGCTTAAACTAGAGAGATGAGAGTGAAATGTTTGAATGTGCAAGTGAAATGGCTGCCCAAAGGAGCCTATTTATAGTGAATGGAGGTTGCCCAAGATCATCACAGGTGTTTAAGGGTTGTTTCAGATGTCTCCAGGTGTCCATAGTGGTGTTAGAAACCATCAACAAGCCATAGAATTCATTTAAACTTGTTTGGAGCTCAAGAAAGATGACAAACCTGCAGATGCCATGCACAATCTGATGAAACGGGCCCGTTGCGTCGCGCCATGGTGAACAGAGGGGGTGGTCGCGCGACGCTAGCCCTTCAAATAACTTTCAAAAGTTGTCACCTTTAGTCCCTGCACCTTTTAAAGCTCAATTGTCACACCCCAACCGATGGCGGAATCATCGGGGCATGGCACTGAGCGAAACAGATTGTCCAGAAGTTTCCATAACAACTATAATTACAAGTTATTTAGAGCATCACGTTCCATACCATGACATAAAAAGTAATATAATTATTACAGACAAAATCTAGTCAAATTGTTCTGTTCCGACAACTCAGATTTCAAATACAGATAATTCGTTTATTTGTTTCTAGACCTTTCCTAGCCTCGATTTCATAGGAAGCCAAGCATCTAAACATCTTAAGCACCTGCCACATACGTTAAAGTAAAAGTCAATACACATAGTGTAAAGGTGAGCATACAAGTTTGATAGGTATAATAGAGTTTGAAAATCATTTACGCATAACCAGCATGTACAGAGTGTGAAATGAAGCACGTTAGTTATCGACATGAACCTATCGATACCAATGACTGCGGGTTGACTGCCCAAGGCAGTTCGTAATACACACTCACCATTGTGAGCCATGTAATTAATTGTCCTTAACAACCCCTGAGTGAACAGGTGCTGAGTCCAAACTATAGTACTATCGTTGCTAAGGCAGGTAGACAGCATTCCATGTGTAAACATAACAATCAAGCATTCATTAAGTCACGTATAATCACTGCGTTTCGCGTTTCGATTCGATTGCGATGCGGTAGATTTTGATTGCGATTAACACCTCAACATAAACATAACATGCACAAATAACACATAAATAGCACACACACGTAAACAACATCCAACACACATAATTCGAGTTGCGAATGCGATAGCGATAAGCGATAAATTGATTAAACATGCGATACACATCGATTAAACCTCGATTAGTAATAAATACTCCACATAATACAACTAACGTAAAAACACAAAAGACTATTTACAAGTCAAAGAAGTCAAAACAGGAATTGAGCAAGGAGTGACAGATTGAAATTAGCAATCTTGTCTCCCTTTGACTTCAATCTTGACTTTGACTTTCGAAACATGGGGTGTTACAACTTCCCCTACTTAAGGGAATTTCGTCTCGAAATTAGGCCGAAGCCGTAACAAAGAACTGCGGATACTTCGCCTTCATGTCACTTTCGAGTTCGCAAGTGAACTCTACGCCTCGTTTGCCTTCCCAGCAAACTTTCACAATGGGAATGCGTGAGCATCGGAGTTGCTTGGTTTGGTGGTCCATGATTTCGACAGACTTCTCCACGAAGTGTAGTGTTTCGTTTACTTGGATATCCTCGAGAGGTACAAACAGATCATTTTCAGCCAGGCACTTTCTGAGGTTAGACACGTGGAAAGTCGGGTGGACGTTACTAAGTTCCTCCGGTAGTTCGAATCTGTTGGCCACTTTTCTGATCCTTTCCAGAACCTTAAAGGGTCCAACATATCGAGGCGCGAGCTTTCCTTTCTTGCCGAATCTGACCACACCCTTCCAAGGTGATACCTTTAGGAGTACATGGTCACCAACGTCAAATTCAAGAGGCTTGCGTCGTCTATCGGCGTAACTTTTCTGACGACTCCGAGCTTTCAGTAGATTGTCTCAAATTTGGAGGATTTTGTCAGTCGTTTCTTGCAATAGCTCAGGACCGGTTAATTGCGAGTGCCCGATCTCGTGCCATACAATAGGCGATCGACATCTTCTTCCATATAATGCCTCAAATGGTGCCATTTGAATGCTGGAATGATAACTGTTATTGTACGAGAATTCGACTAAAGGCAAGTATGCATCCCAATTACCACTGAAATCTGTGACACACGAACGGAGCATGTCTTCAAGGGTACGAATCGTTCTCTCAGTCTGACCGTCGGTTTGGGGATGAAAAACGATACTTAGATTAAGCGTAGTACCGAGAGTCGTTTGAAACGTTTCCCATAGACGCGAGGTAAACCGAGCATCACGGTCAGAGATGATGTCGTGAGGCGTCCCATGGCGACAAATGATCTCATCGGTGTAGATTCGGGCTAATCTTTCTACCTTGTTGTCTTCTCATATTGGCAGAAAATGAGCAGATTTGGTCAAACGGTCAACGACAACCCAGATACTGTCATGACTTGATGGCGTACGCGGAAGTTTTGTTATGAAGTCCATAGTTATACTTTCCCACTTCCACATAGGGATCGAGGGTTGTTCAAGTAATCCAAAGGGTCTTTGGTGCTCGGCCTTGACTTTCGAGCAAGTCAGGCACTTCCCAACATAGAGGGCGATATCTCTCTTCATGCCCGACCACCAATACTTGTAGCGAAGGTCCTGGTACATTTTGTCGGCAACGGGATGAATGGAATACCGGGATTTGTGGGCTTCGTCCATCAAAATCTGTCGCAAGTTGGTCCGTTTTGGGATCCAAATTTGATCCAGATAATGGAATATCCCATTCGACTTATTCACAAGATGGGCTCCATCATGGTAGATCCTTTCCTTCTTCAAGGTGTGTTCGGTAAAACACGCGTGCTGAGCTTCGCGGATGAGGGTTTCGAGGTGATGCTGGGCTGGAACATTACGAGTGCTATGCAAATAGCTTCATCAGCTTAGAGCGTCGGCAATGACATTTGCTTTGCCAGGATGATAACGGATCTCACAGTCGTAATCGTTGAGAAGTTCTACCCATCGGCGTTGACGCATATTAAGTTCTTTCTGGTCGAAGATGTGTTGTAGGCTCCTATGATCGGTGAAGATCGTACATTTAGTACCGTAAAGGTAGTGTCGCCAAATCTTTAACGCAAAAACAACTGCGCCTAGCTCGAGGTCTTGGGTCGTATAGTTCTTCTAGTGGATCTTGAGCTGACGAGATGCGTAAGCGATAACCTTGTCCCGTTGCATGAGAACACAACCAAGACCAAGATTTGAGGCATCACAATAGACAATGAAGTCGTCGTTTCCGCCGGGTAAAGTGAGGACGGGAGCATTGCAAAGCATATGCTTGAGAGTTTGGAAAGCAGATTCTTGTTCAGTTCCCCAAAGAAAAAGGCTTGTCTTTATGCGTGAGAGAGGTTAACAGCACAGTGATTTTTGAGAATCCTTCGATAAATCATCGATAATAGCCCGCTAGTCCAAGAAAAGAACGGACTTCAGACGGGTTCTTCGGTGTAATCCAACTCTTAACAGCTTCGATCTTCGCGGGATCGATGTGAATACCTTGACTATTGACAACATGACCGAGGAATTGAACCTCCTCCAGCCAGAATTCACACTTGGGGAAATTGGCATAGAGTCGATTTCCCTGGAGTAGCTCGAGAACCAAACGTAGATGTTGCGCGTGTTCGGTTTTCGACTTGGAATAGAACAGGACATCATCAATGAACACGAGGACGAAGCGGTCGAGATAAGGTTTACACACACGATTCATCAGATCCATAAAAACCGCGGGTTCGTTAGTTAAACCAAATGGCATAACAATGAATTCATAATGGTCGTATCGCGTTCAGAAAGCGGTCTTGGGAATATCCTATTCTAGAATGCGTAGTTGGTGGTAGCCTGAGCGTAGATCGATCTTCGAGAAACGCGTAGCACCTTGTAGCTGGTCAAACAAATCATCAATTTGAGGCTGGGGATAGAGATTCTTGATAGTCAACTTATTCAATTCCCGATAGTCGGTGCACATCCTGAACGTCCCATCCTTCTTTTTGACGAAAAGGACTGGCGCGCCCCATGGTGAGGTGCTCGGGCGAATGAAGCCTTTATCAAGTAGTTCCTAGAGCTGACTCGAGAGTTCTCGCATTTCGGACGGAGCGAGTCGATAAGGAGCTCTGGCAATAGGGTTTGCTCCAGGAATGAGGTCGATACGAAAGTCGATATCACGACTTGGCGGCAGGCCAGGAAGATCATCAGGAAACACATTAGGAAATTCATGAACCACAGGAACGTCTTTCACTCCTGTCTTTCCTTTCTTTTCCTTCTCCGCTACTACAATGTTAGCCAAGAAAGCTCTGTATTCCTTGCGGAGATACTTGCTAGCTTGGATATATAACATGAGCTTTAGACCCTTCGAAGCAGTCTCGCCATAAACACATAATAAATCACCATTCGCGAGCGAGAATCAAATAATCTTATCAAACCATACTACTTCAGCATGGTTTTCACGAAGAAAGTCCATGCCTACTATGATGTCAAAACTTCCGAGCTGCATCAGAATAAGGTCGATCGGAATGATGTGATTGTTGAGTTCAAGAGTACAATCACGGAGAACGGAATTGACAGTGACGGTTCTTCCGGTGGCAACTTCAGCATCGAACGTCGAGGGGAGATGGGAGTGCTTACGATTAAGGAGCTTCTCGAATTCAAATGATACAAAACAATTATCGGCTCTAGTATCAAACAAACACGAAGCATATAAACCATTCACGATAAACATACCATTAACCACATTGTTGTCAGCCTGGGCTTGGCGCGCATTGATGTTGAAAGTTCTGGCGCAGGCGGTTTGTTGCTGTTGCTGCTGAGGCTGTTGTTGAGGCTGCTGCTGCTGGGGCTCTTGTTTCACAATCCTGTTTGGGCACATGTTCGCGAAATAGTTGGGATCACCACACGCGAAGCAGACTCTGGCGTTGATCGCGGGTGCCTGAGCTGCTTGTTGGCCTTGAGGAGCTGGGAGTAGAGCTTGATGAGCAGTAGCTTAGGCTGGTACTTTTCGAGGACCTGTACGGTAGTTGGCGGTGGCGTGGTCGTACATGTTGCAGTGCACACAAAATCTGCAGTCAATACCCACCGGATGATGATAAGTACATGTCGGGCAAGCACGGTGAGGACCAGTGTAAGCACGCTTTGCCGGAGGTGCTTGAGTTACTGGTGCCGCAACCTAGCGGTGTTGAGCTTGCTGTTGAGCTGGTACAACTTGGAGCGGGGCAACAGTGGTAGTGATAGCACAGTTCTTATTGTTGGAGTTGCTGTTGTTCTTCCTCTTGCGACGAAAGGACTTTGATGATTGAGAAGCGGCGACGGTTTCAGTGGCTGGTGTGGCGGTGGCTTGGTGCAGGTTCTTGGTAGCTTTATCCTAAAATCCAGATTTTACTCGCTTGTCGTTGATTTCAGCGGCAAGCAGGTAGGTTTCTTCAATTGTCGCTGGCTTTGAAGCATGCACAAAATCTGCAACACAATCCAGCAGAGCTCAGATGTACTTCTTGATTGTCATATCAGCAGTCTTGACTTGATCAGGACAGATAATACTGAGCTGCTTGAAGCGAGCAGTTAAAGCAGCGTTGTCACCATCCTTTTGTTTTAGGTTCCATAATTCGTCCTCCAGCTTTTGGCGCTCATGGGAAGGGCAAAAATCTTATAGCATGACATTCTTCAACTCATCCCATGATAGACCATGAGCTGTGTCATTTCCGCGTTTGTTTCTCTCGGCCGTCCACCAGTCTAATGCATGGGACTGGAAGACGCCGGTAGCATTCAGAGTGCGGAGATTGGCAGGACATCCACTCTGACGCAGGGTGACCTCGATTGAATCGAACCATTGAAAAAAGCCGTAGGGCCATCTTCGCCAGTGAATTCTTTCTGTCCGCAAGCTTTGAACTGTTTGAAGCTAAAAGCAGCTTTAGAGGTAGCTTTAGGAGCTTCGGTCCTGGACTCCTCGGACGATTTGCTCGCGTTCTCCTATAGTTCACTCACGATCTGAGGAACCACCTTTGCTACTTGCTTAGCGACGAGAGCAGCAAAGCGTTTGTCTCTCTGTTCTTGACGAGTAACTCGTGGGTGACGGGGTCCAGATGACGACATTGTCTGCAACAGACATCACCATAGGGCTCAAACACAACATAATCGAATCTCACCTCACACGTCTAGTACTACTAAAGCTCAGGAATACGATCACGTAAACACATAGGCACATAATCACAGATTCACATAAGCACATAAGCACGTAAGGCACAGAATCACAAAAGCACATAAGCACAAGAGGCAGTCAGAATACAGAAACCTATCATTCAAAGTCCGCGAGCGTTCGAGAATAGCGATCGCGAATAGCATCGCGAGTAGTATATCATAATCGAATAATATAGCAAGCGACATGGCATAAAGTCGTTCCTCATGTAGTAGCGATTTGTTAGCGGTTTGAGGTAGAAGTGCAGTGCGAGTCGTGTCTGTCGATCAAAGCGAAAAGCGATAAGCGAATAAATCACCAAAAATCGTAACACATAAACAGATAAAATCACATAAAGCACATAAAATCCATATAAAAACGACAAATATCAGAGTCGGCAGTAGAGAGCTCAGAATCGAAACACATAAAAATCGAGAATAGATTGTCTGCGGCTATTTAGACGTCGACTAACCAAAGTGATTCGACTATTGGCAAGGACTGTTAGTGCACACTTTGACCTTCGGGACTGTGCTCTCACCTCGATTTTTGGGGATCGGCACGCATCCTTTCAGTCATTTCGTGACTTCAAGTCGTTGGAGTCCGTCGACACTTTGGTGAGAATTTTGTAAAACAAATATAGAGATCGGAACAAGTCATCAAGGTTCGGGATTCACCCCTGACTTAACAGACTCGTTCATGTCTTGATAAAATAGGGAAAAATCATGCGTCAAGGTATGGATTTCACTCCTGATTCAATGCAAATTCTCCTGTTTATAGATAAAAATATGGGTTGAGCAAGCAATTCAGTCAAGAGTTTGCGGTCTTCACACCTAATCTTGACTTAGTTGCCTATTCAGTTTCGAAAACTAGAGTGCAATGATAGTGTGGTGTAGGCGAGAATAGCGAGAATAGTGAGAAATAGCAAGTAAGCTCGTACATAACCCCCCACAGGGTGTGCACAAGTTGGTCTGTTGGTACTTAACTATAGACTAAGTTGTTTCTAAGACATCGACCCGGACTAGGTCGAGTCTTGCCTAATTCCCTATAGTTATGGCTCTGATACCAATCTGTCACACCCCAACCGATGGCGGAATCATCGGGGCATGGCACTGAGTGAAACAGATTGTCCAGAAGTTTCCATAACAACTATAATTACCAGTTATTTAAAGCATCACGTCCCATACCATGACATAAAAAGTAATATAATTATTACAGACAAAATCTAATCAAATTGTTCTGTTCCGACAACTCAGATTTCAAATACAGACAATTCGTTTATTTGTTTCTAGACCTTTCCTAGCCTCGATTTCACAGCAAGCCAAGCATCTAAACATCTTAAGCACCTGCCACATACGTTAAAGTAAAAGTCAATACACATAGTGTAAAGGTGAGCATACAAGTTTGATAGGTATAATAGAGTTTGAAAATCATTTACGCATAACCAGCGTGTACACAGTGTGAAATGAAGCACGTTAGTTATCGACATGAACCTATCGATACCAATGACTGCGGGTTGACTGCCCAAGGCAGTTCGTAATACAAGCTCACCACTGTGAGCCATGTAATTAATTGTCCTTAACAACCCTTGAGTGAACAGGTGCTGAGTCCAAACTATAGTACCATCGTTGCTAAGGCAGGTAGACAACATTCCATGTGTAAACATAACAAACAAGCATTCATTAAGTCATGTATAACATGCAGTAAAAGGTTAGCGTTAAAGTATTGCGTAGTGTGTTCGATGTGATTTAGTATAAGTAACGTATGTAACACCCAAAAGTGCGTAAAACAAAAAGGGTTCGAGTATACTGACAGATATGATGGATTGAAGGGAGCGCTTAGAGTGAGATTAGCCTGATCAGAACGATAGCAATAACGATAAGCGACGTGTAAAACGGTGTGAAGTGTCAATGGATCGGACGGTAATCCGATCGGGTGGCAATCTGATCGGGTGGCCGGTCGATCGAGTGACAGTCTGTTCGGACGGTCATCCGATCGGGTGACCGTGCGAGTTGATTGTTACCTTGTTTGGGATGGATGTGTTTGTGTATGATGGCTTGTCTTTTGATATTTTCGTTGTAGCATTTTGAAAATAGAGAAGTATCTCTACCTTTCAGGTCGGTCGATCGAACGACCGTTCGATCAGGTAGCAATCCGATTGGCGGGACTTCTCAGATTGAGAACAAGTTCACAGTAGGACGGTAACTCGATCGGATGGCCATCCAATCGGGTGGCAATCCGTACGTACTGAACATGTTGAAAAATTGTTTAAGCGTTGGAGTCAAACATCACATGGTCGGGTGGCAATCCTGTCGAATAGCAATCCGATCGGATGGCAATCCGTTCGATGTTTAAACCTCACAAGTTGGAATAATGGTTAAGTGTGGGACCCAAGGTGCAAGCCGATCGAGTGGCTATCCGGTCGGGTGGCAATCCGATCGGACGGTAATCCGTTCCAGTTGACCTGATCGTCTTCATACTTGGTTGTTTTGACACTTTGAAGTTTTCTCGAGACTGCACGATAACGTGTCAAGCAATAGAAACCTCGTCAAGACTTAGTGACCCGATCGGACAGAAATCACCCTAGTCTGACCAGTTAACTGTTCGAGACGGTGTTTCATGTTCAACCCGAAATCAGCATTCTCCTGGATAGAATCCAGATCTTTAACCAACACATCAACAAGAAGGAGTAGAAGATTAGTACAAGCTCCGATTCTATCGGTTTTGAGTGCATTGAGTGTAAAAGAGTTGAAAGAAAGATTGAAAGCCATCTTTCAATCCTTTTCACCGTGAATATGTTCTGATCTATGAAAGATCTTTGTTTATTTATGTGGAAATCGTTCAGATCTGAGTTGTTCTTGGTGGACTGAGGCCAAAACTTGAAGTTCTTATGAACACCATGATGACATCATCCTTGAACACCTCAAATCTAGTGATTTCATAGTTAAAAGTTAAGATTCAAAAGATAGAAAGGTGTAGGAGTGCGTGTAGATTAAGAAAGTACAAGATTTAGGTTGAAAACTTACAAGGATCGCGAGAAATCGGAAGAAAAGTAGGTTGGAGCGAGTTAAGAGGGAGAGAGTTGTCAACATCAAGAGATGTTGACATATGAGGGTATTTATAGGGTTTCCATAAATGGAAAAGGGGAAAGGTGGCTGGTCGATCGAGTGGCACCTCGTTCGGGTGGCAGCTCGATCGAGTGGCACCTCGTTCGGGTGGCAGCTCGATCGAGTGGCACCTCGTTCGGGTGGCAGCTCGATCAAGTGGCACTTCGATCGGGTGGTAGCTCGATCGGCTGACCACTCGATTGGAGTGATTCGCTTGATGAGTTTTGCAGTTTCGATTTGTTTGCTTAGCGTTGCGATGCGATAGAGTTTCTCATC
Source organism: Helianthus tuberosus (assembly GCA_030545235.1). Lineage (NCBI taxonomy): Eukaryota > Viridiplantae > Streptophyta > Magnoliopsida > Asterales > Asteraceae > Helianthus > Helianthus tuberosus. Next base: position 137,291,032 of record CM060363.1, read on the forward strand.
AAATTACTTTTAATCCCAACTACTATATTTAACATACAATCACTATAATCACTGCGTTTAGCATTTTGATTCGATTGCGATTAACACCTCAACATAAACATAACATGCATAAATAACACATAAATAGCACACACACGTAAACAATATCCAACACACATAATTCGAGTTGCGAATGCGATAGCGATAAGCGATAAATTGATTAAACATGCGATACACATCAATTAAACCTCGACTAGTATTAAATACTCCACATAATACAACTAACATAAAAACACAAAAGACTATTTACAAGTCAAAGAAGCCAAAACAAGAATTGAGCAAGGAGTGACAGATCGAAATTAGCAATCTTGTCTCCCTTTGACTTCAATCTTGACTTTGACTTTGACTTTCGAAACACGCGGTGTTACATCAATAACTTCCATTAAGCACTTCTAGCCCTTGTAGTTAGTTTGTAGATGATCTAGGGAGTATAACCAAACACGGTTAGGTCCTGTTTCGTTAAACGTTCCCCGAAAACACAAGTTTCGTCTCGTCGACGCTTTTAACCCTTATTCTTGGGAATTTGCGTAAACAACACATAACGATCTCGGAACCTCGAGAATTTGATATCACTTATTCTTGGGAGTATAATCGAACATTACGAAGCCCCAAGTTCATTAAAAGGGCACTCAGATGTAAGAATTAACATGTTGACACGTTTAACCCCTGTATCTTGTAAACTTTCGTTTACTTTCACAAACGGCTTCTTATTTCTGAATAATTACTCATTTAAGAATATGTTCATCGTGTATGGTCATTTAGAGGCACAAGTTTGGCATGTTGACACTTTTAGTCCCTTCGCATACATATTTTCATCGTTTGATAACTTTTGTCCTTCAAACTCAATCTTTCACATGATCAGGGTTTAGGACACGTGTCTTCACATAACTGAACACGTTTTTACGAGGTGTTACACCGGACCCGGTATGTGACTAAATCCATTTAATAGTTGCAAACAATCGTCCTAATTTGATACATCAGATTCAACTATTTCTGCTCGACTGTGCAGAATATGTTAGATTCAGCCAAGAAAATGTTCGGGTACCTTTCCTTTAGCATTTTCTCTCTGATCCATTTGTCAAGCCAGAAAATTATCTTATCTCCATGCCCTGCTTTCACCACTCATATGTTGTGTGTGTCGATGTGGCTTGCACCCGGATCCGAACCCACCGTGATAATATTTTTCCAGATTCCACAAATGGTAGCTTTTCGAGGGATCGCCTCCCATATCCTCGTGGTACGGTGTATGGTCATGATAGTTTGGGCCCATAGTTGTGACCCTTCATTCTTGAAACAGGCATGCCATTTGATCAGAAGGGCGCAGTTTGTGGATGAAAACTGCCAATCCCCAACCCCCATGTTTTCTTGGTGCAAGGGCTTTTACCCACGGAACCCAATTGATATTGTTCTTGTCAATACAACACCCCATAATAATTTTCGTCCAACTTTCTCCAGTTGTTTATGTATTTGTATCGGTGCTTGAAACAATAAGAGGTAGTACGTCGGTAGGTTACCTAAAACTGCTTTAATTAAAGTAAGGTTTCCCTCAAAGGATAACGTTCTTGCCTTCCAAAGTGAAAGTTTGTTTTCGAATCTCTCAAAAATCGGTTTCCAACTTTTTACTAGAGACATATTTGCTCCTACCGGTAGGCCGAGGTAGGTGAAAGGGAATGAACCGGCTTTGCAATTTAGGATCATGGCCATAGATGAGACCTCAATCGTGTCCACTCCAACACCATAGAGTTGACTTTTGTGAAAATTAACCTTGAGGCCCGATGCTAAATGAAAACATCTAAGCATGCGTGCAAGGTTGTGAAAATTCGAGGACGACCATTCACCTACAAAGAGTACATCGTCTGCATACAAAAGATGTGAGATAATCGGTCCCCCACGAGGGATTTGGATACCTTTAAAGACATCTAAAGAACGTGCCGAGACCATGGCAACGTGTAAAGCTTCCATAGCCAATATAAAGAGAAGAGGCGATAACTGGTCGCCCTATCGGACACCCCATTGCATGTTGAACTCCGTGGTGGGTGACCCATTAACTAAGATGGGCATGCATGTCGAGGACAGTAAGTCGGTTACCCATTTTCTCCAGAGCACGGGAAAACCCATTTGAGAGAGGACGGATTCTAAAAATTCCCAGTTTAGAGAGTCGAAGGCCTTCTCAAAGTCTACCTTAAAAAGCATAATCTTGGATTTTGTGTTTTTCGCCCAATGGACCACCTCATTAATAATGAGTGGTCCGTCCATAATACTTCTCCCCTCAATGTAAGCACTTTGAACTTCGCTTACAACCAATCCCATCACCTTTTTGAGTCTATTTGCAAGGATTTTGGAAATAACCTTGGAGATACACCCAATTAGGCTTATTTCCCGGTATTCCTTGATGAGTTGCAGTGAAATTCCAGGATCCGGCAGGTTTGATAGAGTTTTGTCCCCGAGATAACCAATTCGGTAGAATATTATTGAGAAGAAAGGAGTAGAAGCACCGAACAGATTAATTTAAAATTGGATTCTATTCAATGTTTGAAGTTACAGAACCGCGAAACTTATTGGACAGAGTTTTCCCTTGGGGAACCAAAATTTGTCCAAATGAGAAGGTCTCATCCCTATTTATAGGCATAGCCCATCCGCGAATACATGTAAGGACGGATGGATAATTTAAGCGGATGCACCATAGGGACGGATGGGACCTATCTCGGGCGGATGTGATGTCCCATTCGTGCGAATCGTCCATCCGCATGAATGTGACATTTACATTACAAAACCGTGTCCGTTTTCACACTAATCTATACAATATTCATCACATGCTCTGTCTAGCCTATTCGCACACTGGCCGACATAAAAAATATGCACCAACAGATTCCCCTTTGGCCGTCACTGTCGATCTTGAACTTTGAAAATAAGAGTCGTGTTTTGAATATTCTGCAACTTCAATCAGGCATCATGAAATCTTCAATAGATTCCCACTTGATTGATGATCCGGGCTGCATTATCTACATTTTGCACAAATTCCCCCTGAAATGAATCTTCGGGTCTTTGTTTGCACGGTTCCCGACCTCCTATGATTTATTGTATTGCAATCTTCACAAATAACCAATTTGAAATTTATCAATGTAACATCTCTGTTTCGACGTTAACCACATCCGCGTTCGGTTTTTGATTTAACATTTCAGCTTCATTGTGCATTCCGCCTGCTCGATCATCTTATCTTCAAAAACCCAACCAGCAATTGATAGAAATTTTGAACACTACACCGATAAATCTCAAGTTTATGAATACCCACGAAAATCTGAAATCTCGTTTTTCGTGATCAACTTTAAGCACCTTTCTGAATGATTGATCAACATAAATGGTAATCTCCACAATCAGCAAATCTTCATCGGATAACAAATCATCTGGTAAAGCCTTCATATCTCAGAAACATTCATCTACGATCAGATTCACGTTCTTCCTCTCCAGTCATGAAAACAGATATATAGTCTTCTCCGCTAGTTCCGGCAGCAACTTAATCAACAAGCATCGTCATTCCCCGGCGGTTAGTCCGAAAAACAGTTTCACTGCTCGAAGATTAACCATTCTGACACTTTACACTATCACAAGGTTGTGATATCTTATAAGTATCCACAATAAAGGTGCATCTCCTGATGCTAATCCTACTGAGCGGCTTGACGAAGACCCGGGACTCAAACCCTAAGATCTCAATCTGACCCTGATCTATAGAGTCTGAATTTCCTATGATCACGAATTCATGAATCCAGATCCTATGCATCCCCAGGAAATTTGAAGTCGGAACCACCCGAATACTGTTGCATTGTCACGAATTTCAAAAATACCGGAATTTCAATATGAATTTTTTCTTCCCCCTCATTTTTTTGCAAATTCTGACGTCTTATCATTGAATTCCCCTTCAAATTGAGCAATTCAGTCATCTCTGTTCTCTGAAAAACTTGACTATACCGAAAATATGACATTTTGACCCCCAAACGTCAGTTTTTCATCATTGCGGATTTTACTTTAAGGCCCATTGATAGTCAGATAACCCAGATGATAAACATTCTGCACCAGTATTAGGACTACTCCACTAATTTCCATAATCTATGATCACATCATCATATTTGTTCTCTGAAGCGCCGGACGGTGTCTCCTAACAACCGAGCTTAGTCGTTAAAAACTCGAAAAAAATTCAATCACCAAATTTTTTCTGAGACTCATCTCGTTATTGCGAAAAAAAATGCCATTTTTAGGCATTTTCTCATTCGTGCGAATGGGGTAGGTCCATTCGTGCGAATGGGCTGATTTTGGAACGAATTGACATTTTGGAGCGGATGGGAATAAATGACCATTTAATCGCGAATGTGCCGATCCGTGCGAATCAGGCATCCGTCCGAAAAAGTCTGATCTATTCTCAAGAACATTCCCAATCAAATTTTCGATCCAAAATCTTTGTTTCTGTGAATTTCATGATGAAACTTCACAGGATTGTGTGAAAATCAATCACGAACCTATTGTTGTCTTCAATTTCAAATTCCATTCGTGAATTGACCTTCAATTTGATGTTTAACGTCAAAACCTCCTAAATATCCAATATTCATGAGCGTAGGTGATTCAATCAACTATTAGATCGATTGAATCGGTACCATAGCTCTGATACCAATTGAAATTCCAGGATCCGGCAGGTTTGACAGAGTTTTGGCCCCGAGATAACCAATTCGGTAGAATATTATTGAGAAGAAAGGAGTAGAAGCACCGAACAGATTAATTTAAACTGGTTTCTATTCAATGTTTGAAGTTACAGAACTGTGAAACCAATTAGACAGAGTTTCCTCTTTGGTAACCAAAACTTGTCCAAATGAGAAGACCTCATCCCTATTTATAGGCATAACCCATCCGCAAATACATGTAAGGACGGATGGACAATTTAAGCGGATGCACCATAGTCCATAGGGACGGATGGGACCTCTCTCGGACGGATGTGATGTCCCATTCGTGCGAATCGGTCATCTACACGAATGTGACATTTACATTAAAAAACCATGTCCGTTTTCACACTAATCTATACAATATTCATCACACGCTCTATCTAACCTATTCGCACAGTGGCGGACATACAACATATGCACCAACATATATAATTATCTTTCAATAATCTGGCCTTGTGGAACTGTATCCTTGCTGACTCGGACTAATATAGCCGAGGGTCTTCACAAGAGGGGCCTACCACTATAACTAAGATAATCTCTTAAAAAGCCCAAACTGCGGAAAATCATCAAAAGATACATAAAAGAGGAGTTGGAACCAAGTGATTCCTTCTTGTCTATTTATTTTTCCTTTCATTTACGTTTTTATTTCTAGTTTATCTTTTAAAACTTTCAAAAACTTTTATCAAAATTTCGGTAGATTAGACGTTAACGATAAGCCGGTACTAAAAGCTCTTGTGTCCTTGGACGACCTCGGTATCTTACCATCACTATACTACGTCCACGATGGGTGCACTTGGCCTAATGTGTGTAAAGTGATAATATTGTATCATGTTTTATAAATTTAAAGATTGATCATGAGTAAAAAGTGCTTAAAATAATCTAAAATTTATACGTACACCCCACACACGTCAGTTACCATCAAGATGAAATGAAAGAGAAGGCAACAAAGTTCATGGTGGTGAAGAAGAATAAGGAAAATCAGGAGGAGATTAAGCAGGTGTTAAGATTCATCCAAGACTCATCTACAATCAAAGCTTGGGCCGATACGGCTGTTGTTGGCGAAGTGAAAACGATATCGGATTTCAGAGGATTGTAGGACATGTTGGAAGAAGCAAAAATCTGGAATGCAAACATTATATGTTTAGGGGGAAAGAAGGTGTTGATAATAACTGAATCATCGAACACGACCAACTATTTCATGGAAAACAAAGTAATCTGGGATAAGAAATTGATAAGGTGGAGAGATGGGATGGTCAAGAAATCGAGTTTCAACGGTTGGCGTGGTTGAAAATCACTGGTGTTCTGATTCAACTATGGGGGGAGGTCCGATAATGAAGATGAAGGAGAGGAGATGGTAGATAACCAAATGCAGGTAGATGGATCATATGTAGTAGCACCAGGTGAGGATAATCAGCTGGATAAGTTTAAAGGACAGGTAAATGAGAACTAGGTTTCACTAGAAAATGTAAAGACATCGGAGTTCCAAGAGCTGCCGAAGAAAGAGTTTCAGACGCCAGGAAATGTAGAGTCACTAGAGAACCCGGGACACGTTACATCGGAATCAGATGGGTCGCACATAGGGGGTAACAACTCGAACATTGAAATAATTAAGGATATTATTGATTCCAATATCCATGGTAATATTGCTCATAGGGAGAATGAGAATGGTAGTACCGAAGTAATAAATGACGCACATAGAGAGAATGGAGGAGCTGATTTCGAGGAAGGTTTGATGGTAATAATATAAATTTGATGGAAAATAAAATTAAGAGGCAAGCTAATATTGGGCTAAAGGGTGGATTGGTATGTGTAATGGGTCATGGACTGTCATGTGAAGCCCAAAAAAGAGGAAAAGAATTAATGTGTCATCAGGTCGTGTAGCTGGTTCGAAATCAAATATGAACATCAGAAAAATTAAAGTACCAGATCTTAATATAGAACTTTCAGATGAATCACGGCTTAACCCAAGAAAAGGAGCTATGTTTAGAAAATCTCGAAGGCAAAAAATACAGGAAAAAAGAATGTAAGAACAATAATTATTGATGACGAATCCGACGATGGAGCAGGCCCATAGTTAGATGACGATGAGTTCTCCTAATGGGAAAAGGAGTCAGGTAAGGTAGACATTGTGGTTCAGGATTCACTAGATGGTACACAAGTCTCCGACTCGGACAATTCTGCGGAGGCGGTGGAGAAAGAGATTCAGGCAACAAAAGTGGTCGGGTCTAAGCTAAGGGTGGAGATCCATGGCAACGAGGACGAGCTCAGGTAAGTCATGGATGAGGAAAGGGTGGAGATTCGTCAATAATGAATTTTGGATCTCTAAATGTAAAAGGCGCTGGGGGGTCAGGAAAAGCAAAGGTGGTTCGCAGGTTAGTTAAATATTTTAATTTGTCTTTTATGGCTATTCAGGAAACTCAGATCCGAGATATGTCGGATCAAGCACTGAATTTTTTTTGGGATGGGCCTGTCATGGAATTTTTTAGGGTAAATGCGGATGGGAGGTCAAGGGGCCTTTTATCAATATGGAATCCTAATATTTTCAAAACACAATCAGAAATGTTAAATAAAAAATTTATTTTGATAATTGGTAATATGGTGGGTGTATCAAGAGGATTTGGTGTTGGTTAATGTGTATGCACCGAATCTTGCAACGAGGATAAGAGCACTATGGGATGAATTGTTAAGTCTAAAGGAAACTATCCCGGGTACGTGGTTAACGACTGGGGATTTCAGTGAGGTGAGGTTTCTGGAAGATAGACGGAACTCAGTTTTCGATCCTAATAATGCTCTATATTTTAATAATTTTATAAGAGAGGGTGGGTTTTTGGAGTACATCATGGCAGGCAGAAAATACACATATATGACGTGTGATGGTAAAAGGCTGAGTAAAATAAACAGGGCTTTGGTAGACTTGGAATTTATGAATAAATGGTCGGATGCATCCTTAAGGGTTCTAGACAGGGATGTATCTGACCATAGTACGTTGATCCTATCAACGGTGAAATCAAGTTATGGGCCAGCTCCATTCATATTCTTCAATAGTTGCTTAGGCATAATTGGGGTGGAGGAAGCAGTGTAATAGGGTTTAGATTAGAATTGTGACTCAAGATTCAAAGACGCACTTCTGGGAGAAAAGTTAAAGGCAATTAGGGCAGAAATTAAAAATGGAGCGTTGATTGTAAAGATGAAGAAGAGAGCAGATAGAAAATAACGATAAATGACCTTGTGACATTGGAAGTAATAGTGGAAAATAGAATTTTATCGGAAGCTAAAATTGAAGATTGGAAAAATAAGAAACAGGTAGTTCGAGACTTGCGACACAGGGAGTCATCGAATCTGAAGCAAAGGGCAAGGGCTGGGTGGATAGAGGAGGGGGATGAGAATTCAGCTTATTTTCAGGCCACAGTAAATAGTCACAGAGCAAGGAGTAGAATCAGCGAATTATGGGTGGATGGGGTATGGGTGTCAGAACCAAAATCGGTTAAAAAGCAGTTTCAGTCAGCTTCTGAGAAAACAAAATTAAGGAGCTACGGGTCCTCAGGCCTAGGATGTCATCACATGGTTTTAAAAAACTAAATGAACAACATGCTTTAGGGCTAATCGAGCAATTCAAGGCATATGAGATTAGAGACGCGGTGTGGGAATGTGGCAGCGAAAAGGCACAGGGACCGGATGGAATGACTTTTGCGGTGATAAAGAAATTCTGGAAAGAACTAAGGGTTTACGTGGAATATGTCATGCAACAATTTCACACACATGGTTCCATCCAACAATCGGTAAGTTCTTCTTTCATTTCATTACTACCCAAGTCACCGGACTCGGTAGCTATATCGGATTTTGGGCCTATAGCTTTGATTAGGGTCGTGAACAAAATTTTCTCAAAAATATTAGCTAATCGGTTGAAAAAAGTTTATTTCATATGTTGTGTCAGAGGAACAACTAACTTTTGTGTCGGGTAGGAATATTGTGGATGGGCCACTTATTTTAAACGAGGTCGTGAATTGGGCAAAAAAAGGAAAAAAACAATATTTTTGTTTAAAGCGGATATAGAAAAGGCGTACGATACCTTAAATTGGAAATTTTAAATAACAATCTTAACTCATATGGGTTTTCCACCAAAATGAAAAAATTGGATCATGGGAATCTTATTTTCAGGGAGGGCATCGGTTTTGGTAAACGGGTCTCCTTCGAGGGAATATCAATACAAGAGAGGGTTAAGACAAGGTGATCCGTTGTCACCTTTTTTTATTTGTTATAGTGATGGAGGCTCTCCATGTCTTAATGATGAGAGCTAGGGGGTGAAATGTTTTCACGGATGAATATGCCTAATGATGGTCCATATATTTCTCATATGTTTTTTTTGCGGATGATGCGATGTTCTTGGGCAAGTGGGAGGAGGAAACATAAAAAATCTTGGGAGGATTTTAAGGGTGTTTTTTGTTGTATCTAGTTTGAAAATAAATCAAAAAAAGAGTCACCTATACGGGGTTGGAAAAAATGTGGTTGAGGTTGAAAATATGGCTAAATTTTTGAAATGTAAGGTCAGTAGTTTTTCGTTTGGGTATTTGGGTTTAAAGGTAGGAGATAACATGAAATAGTGAATTGGAAAGAGGTTATTGACACATTCAACAAAAGATTATCCGCCTGGAAAGTGAAGCTTCTATCGTTCGCTGGGAGGCTTACATTGGTTAAAGCAGTGCTTGGTAGTTTACCGAATTACTATCTTTCACTATACAAAGCCCAGGTGGCGGTAACTAAAACTTTAGAGGGTACACGAAGGAAATTTTTTTGTGTGTGTGGAAGGGGGGGGGGTTGCAGTTCAAAGAGAAAATTAAGGTGGGTAAAATGGGAAAATGTTGTAATCTCAAAAAATTAGGAGGGTTAGGGGTAGGGAAATTTAGGAATTGAATATTGCTATGTTAGTAAAATGGTGTTCGAGGTTGAAATCGGAACCGGATCAATTATGGGTAAAAGTAATAAAAGCACTATATTTTAATTCTAGTAATGTATCTTCGTTTCCATTGAAAAAGTAAACGTGGGGGTTTGAAAGGAAATTATGGGTATCGATAAAGAATGTTTAAAGTATGGTATAAATATTTATGCAAATCTGAAAAGTAGGGTGGGGTTGGGGGATAAAACTTTGTTTTGGTGCGATAACTGGATTGTAAGGGGGGGGGGGGTAATCCACGATCGATTTCCATTGTTATATCAAGTAGTTACAGAAAAAAAGAACTCTGGTAAAGGAGGGCTATAGAAGATCGAACCAAAGGATCATTTGGGATTGGAAGTGGGCTAGGATACCTGGTGAAGAGGCAGAGAAGAACGAAATGGAGCAGTTACATTCATTGATGTTACAACAAGATCTAGGATCAGCAAGCGATAAGTGGAGTTGGAAAGAAGAACCAGGTCCGGGCTTCACAATAAAAACGGTAAGGTGGGTCTAACGGAATGTATGGATTTAAACATGGCAGGTAGTACTTTTTTATGGAATAGGATAGCAACACAAATGGCAAGTTTATTCGTGTGGAAAGCCATTGCGTGTCGAATTCCAACAGCAGACGCATTAGAATCTAGGGGGATTTAGGTTCAAAATAATACGTGTGTACTATGCGAGCAGGACATCGAGTCAGCGTATCACATTTTGTTGAACTGTAGAGTGGCAGAGGAAGTTTTGCATCGGTTGTCTTTATGGATGAATATTCCACCGGGTCTGAATCAGTCCACAGTTGACGAAATGTTGCAGAGTGTAAATGGATTAAATGTATCGAAGAACAGGAAGCGAATTATTCACGCTATCTACATTATAACTATGTGGAGCATTTGGAAAGCGAGAAACAGAAAAAGATTTGAAGGCATAAACGTTAATAGGTACAAGTTGGTGGAAGACATCAAGGAGACGACATTCGACTGCGTGGTCAATAGATCCAAGTTCAAAGATATCTCGTGGGGGAATTGGTGTAATTTTAATTTACAATTGTAATGAAAAAGGTGTAATGTTTTATTTCTTTGTGGTGAAAGTTGTAACGCCCAGCGTTCTCAAACTTTTATCTTTTGGCAAGTTTAGTCCCTATTCTATTTGAGACTTAACTATGTCAGACTATGTGAAAAATTTGTGAAACTTTGTGATACTTTGAAACTTGACTCTTGATGCTTGATACTTATTAGACGCTATGAATCTTGATTCTTGGTGAGACTTGATACTTATCTAACAAGAAATTTGAAACTTGATACTCAATACTTGATACTAGATGCCTGATACTTGAACCTTGATACTTATTGAACGAGATTCTTGATACCTATGATGATTAAACATGAAACTTTGATACTTTGTTAAATAAGAAACTTGAAACTTGACACTTACTAACTAGTTTATACGTAGGCTTGAAACACGGAAACTTTTGTTTTAGTTATAGAATCTTATCATGTGATGATATTACACAAAAATACGCAACGCAACGCTTAATCTAGCTCACGAAACGAACCAAGGTTAGAAAACTAGCAAACGGGTCTCGGCTGTCCGAATGGACATCCGATCGGATGACCGTCTGATTGGATGGCCATTCGACCGAATAACCATCCGACCCAGAACACAACTACACCGCCTTACTTGTCTCTGTCACCTATAAATACCCGCTGTCACATCACTATTCACTGATGTGACATCCTCGTCCGACCCAGAAGCTTCCAACTCGTTCTAAGGCACTTTTCCTTCGATTTCACGCGATTCTTGTAAGTTTTCCCCATGAATCTTGTACAACTTTCATCATTACATACTTTCTCATTAGATTCTTCACCAAAATCATACGTTTCCACCATAAAATCGTCTGATTTGGGCCTTTGAAGGTGACATCATCACTGTGTGCTTATGTCACCGGTTGAATGATGTCATCTTACCGGAAATGGTGCAGATTTTAAGGATTTTTACACGTTTTCAACACGAATCTTCGCAGAACCTTAACATTTTTTTCAAAAGAATTCATACTTTACAACTCTTCTTTAAACTTTCTTAACTTTCTACTTAACTTGGTGGAATCTGGACCCAAAACAGGTCTAGGACTTGTTCCTTAGTCTGGAGTCGGCTCGATAACAAATTTCCATCGGAGAGATGACCGATCTACGGGCCAGACATGAAACTTCGTCAAGAAAAATTACCCTGATCGAACGGGGTGATTCCCATCTGATCAGACAAGCTGAACCCTTGTGGGTTTTCCGTTGTCTTGATACGTTACCATGTCATCTCCGTTAAACATGAACTTAGAAATTTTACAAGAGGTTCAAAGGAACAAGATCACAATAGCCGAATGATCGTCCGATCGGATGACCATCCGATCGATCGATCATCCGACCAAGCGGCCGACTCCCTGTAGCCTTCAACACTTAAACTATTTGAATCAGGACTTTAAACTATCAAACTTTCACTCAAATAGTCATCCGATCGAACGATCATCCGACTGGATGACCATCCGATCGAATGACTTGAATTTATACTACAACGAAAACTTCAAAAGTTTGGAAACATGTCGCAAAACACACTACTGATCGAACGGCCGTCTGATCAAATGGTCATCCGACTGGATGTTCGCACAATTCGACATTCTGTTCAACACTCATACTATGAATCTATAATCAGGCTAACCCCAGCGCTCCATTCGATCCAATTAGTCGGTGTTGGTACTTAGCACCCACTATGAGCATACTCGATCCCTTTTCGTTTTAAACACTTTTGGGATGCAACATGTATTATATAAACAGGACACTTGACACTTGAAACTTATTTGGAAACTTGCTCTATCCGTAGTAAACATTGAAACAGGATATTTGTGAAACTTGAGACTTATATGCTATGTGACGTTTAATCCTTGTATGTGACATGTCTTAACAATTATGGTACTATGCATATGCTATAGGTTGTAACGCCCCGCCTGCTAATCTCTTGGGTATTGTTAAGATCAAACCTCCCGTTAGACTTTGGGAAAGGTAATGAATGTTTATAGCTCCCGCTAGACTCTTGGGATTGCTATGTTAATTGCGTTGGAAATGCGTGTTACATAGGGACTACGTTAGCTTAGCATGGTGAAACTGTTATATGTTTTCATGGCGGATACGAGTTTTGGAATGTTTTAAACTATTATGCTATTACGAACTCAAACTTGTATACTCGCCAACATTTTATTGATAGTATTTTAATACATGTTGCAGGTTGATAAGTTTGGACGCTGAAGAAACAAGCTAGGATGATGCTTAGAAACTCACCTAGTTAAATCAAGAATTTTGAACAATATTTGGATGTTTTATAATTGATACTTTTGTGGTTGATTCGTGGATGCTGTTAGACAATTTTGCATGAAATTACTTAGTTATTACTGAAACAATTTAGTGTTGTGGAATCTCTTGAGCAATCTGAACGCTTAGTGCCGCGCCCTGATGTTTCCGTCATCGGTTGGGGTGTGACAAAAGTAACTTGTATTTTGTATTCGAGTCGGTAGCTTTTTGCTATGGGCCTTTGATTTTTGTGTGATATTTAAGTTTGCATTACCTTTTAAAAAATAAAATATTTAATGTTAAAGCTAAAGCTAGTAATCTTCAACTCAGTCACATGAAATCTATAAATGCTTGGACCTTGGGAAGCAAAAATCTCAAAAAACTTTACTTGGTGGGACCTCATCCGCACACACATAGACATGCATCAATGACAATATATAAGAAGTTTGGCCTATAAAAGCTAACGTGGGACATCATTGTCACACCCCCAAAATCCACAAGCGGAGTATCACCACAGGAGGAGTGACTGACCAGGATCTAACCACCAATCACATTGAACTCATAGGTAAGTTTAAATAAAACTTTCATTTATTAACATTAAGTGTTACAATGTTACATATAATTCACAGTGTACAGCGGAAGCATAATTCATTCGTTAAGTGTTTATAAACCATATGTAAAAACCATTAATCCTGTGTTGCGATTCCATGTATCTCGACCCATGACCACTCCAGCCTCCCAGACAGCAAGTTCCAACAATATGCACCTAAAGACCTGAAAGGCATGTAACAACGAGTCAACAACAAATTTGAGCGAGTTCACAGTTGAGTGTTCATTTTTAAAGTTGTTCAAAACCATGAGTTCGTTTGTAAACCATAAGTTAATCCATTTCCTTTTTTCCCAAACCATGTCCATAACTAGTGGGGGATTCCCCATGTGACCCACTAGACCGTTACCATATCGACAACTGACGAAAGTAAGTTGTGCCCTAAGTCAACGTCTATCATCATTGACTGAGTGCCCAGATCCATTAGTACACGCCCGTCCTACCGGCACGGTGTGAGGCTTGTCAACCCTAATAGCGCTATCAACTAATGACCCGCTCGCCATTGGTTCGGCGATTAAGTCGATATAAAAAATGAGGGACTTCATGATAGAGTTTTGTCTAGTAAGTTTAAGGTTGTTGTCCCACCCAAGGAGGACAAACGTACGTATTCTACCCAAGGAGAATACACATGATTAATATTGGCATCCTACCCATGGAGGATGGCGGTACATATCCTACCCAAGGAGAATATGTAGGTTCCGTTTTAAATTCCTTAACCCATTCCCAACCACCGGGAATCCCATGCCTTATAAAGAGTGTGAACTCACCTTGGTTTTCTCGGTAAGATTAGTTACGTGTTTACCGTTGACCGACCAACCCTAAGATGGTTATCATTATCTATCAGTTTGTAGTTCCAAATCATACATCCTCTATATGTACTATGCAAATAACAACACATATGGCTAGCACATTCATTCATGCAATCCAACCTTTTAACATACATCCTAGAATCATAGAATAAACATATAACTCACCTACTGTTCATCTACACCACCCATAAATCCATGTAAACGGTTCTTAATATGCAAGTATGTTTCACCCAAGATTCACAGCCCAATTCATGTGTACAACAAGTGTGTGTGTGAAGCCCAACAGTCTCGGCCCAACCAACTAATCGTTAATGTTAATTGATGCCCAGCCCAATTATTACTAATGATGATTCAATGTTATTAAATACCAACAACTTATGTTTATATAATCATACCAATCAGCCCACAATCTTGTCGGCCCACATAAGCAGAGAAGAGGTGCGGCCCAATAATTTGCTAGTCTAACCTAACATGTGTTAAGAAACAATCACTACCCAATCCATCGATTATTTACCCTCCCAAAATTCCCAGTTTTACGAAACCTTTAACATGGATCTGATGGTCCATGACTACCCAATTACTGTTACCCAAACCTGGCCGGCCCATATGCAAATTGAATGTCCCAGTTCATGGGTTTCATGTACATAACAGCGATCCAAAATATCAAACAAATCATGCAATCAATTAATAACTAAATCATTCTTTTAAAACCAAGAAATCATCTAACAAGTATATGGTTAATATGCTGTTGGACCGTTCTATGACCTTTAAATGTCAGTTAAGGCAGTTCATCTTTGAGTATGAAGGCGGAATCAACATAAACAAAGTCATAACAGCTATTATCCTTTTAATCCTTCTTTTCTGATTGATATTCGTGCTTTTACAACGTATTCTGATACAAAACCGGCAGCACTTTGTCTCTCATACAATGACCATCTCTCATAACAAATGAACCACACAACCCTATTTATAACCTGATGATTTCGCTTGAGACAGTTCAAGCCAAATCATGATTTCGCTTTAACCTGTTCAAGCTAAATCTCTGTTGTTGATTTCGCTTGAATCAGTTCAAGCTAAATCTGATTTAGCTTGAATCACACAAGAACACTTTCGAGCGAAATCTACAAGATAAACATGTAAAAACCCTAATTAAGACCCTGTTGTGTGTACATTCAACCTATCTAGACACAAGACTTGATTATGACGTAATCAGCAGACATATAGTGCACCAACAGACTCCCCCTTGGATGTTGATGAAGTCTTTGGCTTCAAGTCTTTGTCTTTATCATTCTTCAAACATTGTAAAAACTTTCATCAATCTTTATCTGCAAACTTTAAACTTTAAACTTCAATCTTCCCTTTGACCGTTGATCCAGACTCCCCCTTTCACAGACTCCCCCTCTCGATATGCTAGAATCTGAGATATCTGGTTCAAGCTTTGACAATTAGCTTCCATTGGGAATAATGAAGTCCAAACCTGTTACTCAACCAACAAACATTACAATTCTATCTTTTCAACCGTAAAACACAAACTCAATCAGTTTTAACAATCCACTCAAGTATTCAGGTCCAAGTTAATGACCCTGATCACTTGATTAATCTACTAAGTCCAAATTAATGACCTTGGTTGATCTTTTGACGAATCAATACTGATTTTAAAACAACAATTTCAAACATTTTCTGAAAATAACAAGTATCAAGTTAATGAACTTGTTTTTGACTTTTCAAACAATTTAAACTTCATCAAAGTAAGCTCTCCTCATTCTTCAGTCCAGAATCTCCTGCATCTGCTTCAAACATCTGAGAATCCAACAATCAACTCTCCACTTTGGTTTGTCAGAAAATAAAGCAGAAATAAAATCTTTTTGAATTTTATCAAAGTGTTCTAAACTAAGAAATGAAATACAGAAAACTTAAATTGCAGAAAGTAAACAAAGTAAAATATTTACAAACATATTTTTGGCGAGCGTGTCAGGGAATCATATCAGCTTTTCAGACAAATTACAAGTACCTTTAAGCTTCATTTCATACTCAGACTTAAACAATTCACCTCGATTGACGATATACTGATCCATCTTAAATTCCCACACAAATTTCAATTTACTCAGGATACGAATTAGATGAATTATGAACTTAGCTCATTCATGTGTCCCACCTCTTGAATATACTCCCGTATCCAGAATCCCAATAATCAGTCTTACAGGTGAGTATACTACAATGATATCTGTATATAAATTAGGTATGCGAGGGCCGAGGGATCTCAGGTCGATACTTCCGTATACGCAGAGAGATATCAGCTTCGACTTTACGGTATGTCCCCTTTAGAGGATCTTTTTGCTTACAACAGCAGCGACTATCAATTTTATTGTTTCATTGTCATGCTGAGGGTTTAATGCTATGTTTCAAGCATTGCAGCAAGTATTATCCAAGGACTAGGTCAGAACCACCGTTCAGCAGAAGTCCCGGAATAATACCCCAGACATTATTGAGTATAAAGACCTAGTATATCAGATTAATAGACCTTTCAAACGAGATTTCAGGGGTTACCTATATATCCAAGTAGTGTTCCCCACGAATTTCACAAGTTTGAAATTAGGTTTATATCCCGAATAAATCTACTAAATGTGCGAAAACCTATCGACACATCATCAGTGAGACTGTTTAACTCATTTATACTTTACAAATCTTTAGCATACTGTAATCGTCTAGCTGATGTACTATCATTTTCCCTATATACACAAGCTCTTTTTCAGATTTTATCATGTTTTTGTATTTTTGCATTTTTTACTGTTTTTGTATTTTCTGAAAATATAAACTATATACAAATATCTACTCCCCCTAAATACCAAAAAAAGTAAAAAATCGACAAACCATTGCAGATTGTTTCTCGTCTTCATCCGCAACAGTACTTTCATCAACGCCCACAATTCCATCCAACACCGAAAGAAGCTTCATACCATTCAGCTTTAACAAATATTTAAACCGATTTTTATCAAAAGCTTTGGTATGTAAATCAGCTTTCTGTTCGTCGGTGTGGATTTTTTCAATTCGTATCAACTTTTTCTCAAAACAATCACGAATAAAGTGATGACGAATTTGTATGTGTTTAGTTTTAGCGTGATGTACTGGATTCTTTGTTATATTTATTGCGGCCTCATTATCAACAAAAAGAGGTGTGTTAAGAAACTGCAAACCGTAGTCGCGCATCTGTTGCTGTATCCACAAGATCTGAGAGCAGCAACTGCTAGCAGAAACATACTCCGCTTCACATGTAGATAACGCCACAGACGTTTGTTTCTTACACTGCCAGGTAACCAATCTAGGACCAAAGAACTGGCATCCTGCAGTTGTTGATTTTGAATTAACTTTGCAGCATCCGAAATCCGAATCGGAATACCCTTCGAGCGTAAAGTCGCCTTTTCTAGGATACCACAACCCCAATGAAAGAGTTCCTTTCAGGTAGCTCAATATCCTCTTTACAATAATCAAATGCGATGCTCTCGGGTTAGACTGAAATCTTGCTGCGAGGCACGTTGGGTACATTATATCAGGAAGTGAAGCAGTTAGGTACATTAAAGAACCTATCATGGATCGGTAAAACGTTTCATCAGCCCTGTCTCCGGTGAGATCTGGGTGAATCCCATGATTTGTTGCAAGTGGGGTAGCAGCTGGAGTAGAACTTGACATCCCAAATTTCTCTAGAATATCATGAACATACTTTGACTGATGAATGAAAATTCCCTCAGGAAGTTGTTCAACTTGTAAACCCAGAAAGAATTTCATCACCCCCATTGATGACATTTCAAACTTTTGCTTCATCACTGATTCAAAATCTTTGCATAGATTTTCATTTGTCGACCCAAAGATTATATCGTCCACATAAATCTGAACTATCAGAAGATGACCATCGACCTCTTTAGTGAAGAGAGTGGCATCCACTTTTCCACGAATGAACTTGTTGGCTAGTAGGTGTTGAGACAAAGTCTCGTACCAAGCTCTCGGGGCCTGGTGTAAACCATACAGCGCTTTGTCCAATAAGTAGACCTTGTTTTTGTGGATTGGATCGGTGAAGCCCGGTGGCTGACCGACATAAACCTCCTCTTTAACCTTCCCATAAAGAAACGCCGATTTAACATCCAACTGATAAACTTTAAAGTTCTTCCAAGACGCAAATGCTAGGAAAATTCTGATTGCCTCTAATCGTGCTACTGGAGCATAGACTTCGGTAAAATCAATCCCCTCCTGTTGACTAAATCCCTGAACAACGAGTCGAGCTTTGTTCCTTACAACAACTCCTCTATCGTCCCTCTTGCACCTGAATACCCACTTGGTGTTAATCTTTCTCTGACCATCCGGCAAATCAACTAACTTCCACACTCCCAATTTCTTGAATTGACTAAGTTCCTCCTGCATTGCATTGACCCAAGAGTCTTCAGTAAGAAACTCTTTGTAAGTTCTTGGCTCAACCTGCGAGATAAAACAACTTAATGAGAATTCAGTTTGCAAAGGAGCAACTTTTGTATAAAAACATGTAAGCCCTTTATCAATCTGATTTCGAGTGCGAACGCCTGTCTGCAATTCTCCTATGATCAACTCCTCTGGATGATATGAAAAATTTCACGGCATCACTTCACTTGGAACATCTACATTTCCCTCCAGATTAGTAACATTCTGCTCTGCATCTTGTTCACCAACTTGGTTTGTTTGACTTGAAATCTGAATTTGCCCCCCCTCAGAATCTGAATCACCATGATCAAATACTGGCATATTTTTAGCTTCTAGATTATTATTCTGAACCGACTGATTATCCTGAGCAACTTCATTCTGTTGGACATCATCATGTTCACCAGCATTACTTGGACCTGCTTCATCGTCATTTGAAGTTTCCCGTGGTCTCCTCGAATACTCAGCTGGGAACCTTAACTGCGACTCATATTCACGCAAAATATCCAACTCATCAAAGAAATCTTCATCATCCTCTGATTCTTCTCTCATGTCAAACGAATCCCAAAGTTTGTCATAATGATAACGCCATGAATCACCAGGATTCTGTGTTGGCATAGTATAACCTTGACATTCAACATTTGCAGCTTCAATAATCCGCTTCTCACTTGGAACGAAGACACGTCGCATCGGATTTGCATAACCAACAAATATACCCTCAATGCTCTTCAGACCAAACTTTCCATGAGGCTCTATAACCGTACAGGGTGACCCGAATGGTTCTAGATACTTCAAATTCGGTTTGCGATTATTGATTAGCTCAAAGCATGTTTTGTTGAACTTCTTGACAGTGAGAACCCTGTTGAGCGTATAGCATGCGGCGGAAACAGCTTCAGCCCAAAAATTTATCGGTAACTTTGAATATGCGAGCATAGTTCTAGCCGTCTCGATTAGTGTTCGGTTTTTACGTTCTGCGACTCCATTCTGCTGCGGAGTATACGGAGCACTAAACTCATGCAAAATACCTCTTTCATCACAAAATTCTTCCATCTTGCTGTTCTTGAATTCAGTACCATTATCACTTCGAATTCTCTTGATACGCCTTTGGTACAAATTCTCAATCTTCCTGAACAGCCCCATCAAACTGTCAAATGTTTCATCTTTCGTCTTTAAGAAAGAAACCCACGAAAATCTGGAATAATCATCAGTAACGACCAAACAATAATAATCTCCTGTAATACTTTTGACATTCACAGGACCAAACAAATCCATGTGAAGTCTTTCCAGAGGTCTCGAAACTGAATTGACTTGCTTTCTAGGGTGTGACTTTTTCTTCTGCTTGCCTTTGATGCAGCTAATGCACTCCCCTTCCAGATGAAAACCTTTGATATTAACACCCAAAACCAAATCATTATGCACCAAATGATTCATTTTTCTAAGATGTATATGCCCCATCTTGCGGTGCCACAATCTTGATTCTTTCTCAGTTGCTCTAGACACAAAACAATGTGCTTGACCAGTAGTTGTAGTTGCTACACTCATATCTAACACATATAAATCATTCACTCTAGGTGCCCTCATGATAATCCATTCTTCAGGAACAACAAAACCAGGTTTCAAAATCAAACATTCTTTATCAGTGAAGTGAGTAGTATACATATTGTCACAAATCTGCGAGATACTAAGCAGATTGTTCTCCAGCTCAGTGATGTAGTTAACTCTCTCAAACGTCACAATCCCATTGGATAACGTTCCTTCACCAACAATTCTACCACCTTCATGACCTGCAAATCCCACATAACCACCATTGATATTCTTCACATCATACAGCAATGCAGTTTTTCCTGTCATATGTCGAGATGCGCCACTATCCATGATCCATCTTGAAATGGCTCTTGGAAGATCCTGCATATACCACAAGTTGATTTTAAAACATTTCAATAAAGATGCCGATTCATGCTTCGCGAACAAGGAAGCTCCGGCAATTCAAACTGCTTATTCGAACATGGTGTCCACCCAGGCCTCATCAGCCTTAGGTGTAACCTTGACCCTTGCAATTTGAATTTTGAAATTTTCAGCCTTCAAAGGTGGAAAATTTGCATCATAATCAACCGAAATTGATTCTTCAGCTTTTTTCACTTCAGAAGTTGAAATTTTCATTTCAGTTTTTGGTTTCCAAACTTGTTGAGATAAAGTAACCCTTTTATAAAACTTGTCGCTTTTAGTTACCACTTTCTTTACGGGTTCATTTTTCATTTTGATGTTGTCATTTTTCTCATTCTTTTTCTCAACAATGATTGGTGCTTTACCCTTCACATCAACTTTCTTCTTTTGTCGGTCAACAACTTCAGTCTTAGGCTTAGAGTTGGTGCAATTTCTTGCAATGTGACCAACTTTGTTACATCTAAAACATGTACGAGTATCAACAACTCGACTTGTGCCTTCAGACTGAGGTTGTGAGACCCTCTTCTCAAAGAACTCTTTATTTGATTTTGAAAAAATTTCATTCTCTTCATCAGCAAGTGAACTTGAACTGTTCACAAACACCTTCTTTTCAGCAAACCTCTTGTTTTGAAAACTCTTCTTCTGATAACTATTACCACCCCGATAACCACCCGACCAATTGTTTTGATTTTTATTATAAAACCGTGGTGGAACAACAGGCTTTTTGTAATAAGCTTTATCTTTCTCAAAATTCATTTGCCTTTTTGTTTGACACAAACTGTTCACTTCTGACAACTCAACTTCAACTAACTTGAAAACATTTGTCAACTTTTTCACATTAACATTCTCAATTGGAAACTCAGAATCCGAAT
This sequence comes from Helianthus tuberosus, assembly GCA_030545235.1. Lineage (NCBI taxonomy): Eukaryota > Viridiplantae > Streptophyta > Magnoliopsida > Asterales > Asteraceae > Helianthus > Helianthus tuberosus. The sequence continues at coordinate 137,312,720 of CM060363.1, forward strand.
ACAACTTATCAGATCCAGCCATCTTGTACATCACAAGACCCGGTTCATCATTTAAGTTGTTTTTGGATTTTGATTTCTGAATGTATTTGTCCAAGAAACATCCATCATCTTCAGCTGAATCACTATTCAAAACACTTTCAGCAGTACTTTTAACAATCTCTGTCTGAACACTATCATCAGATGATGTAGAAAAAGTAACATCAATGTTCTCCGGAAGTTTAACTTCACTCTCTTCCTCAATTTCAACCAACCCAGATTGCTTTTTCGTGTAATTATCAAGAACAGGTGGTGGAACTTGATGAAACCCCACCCCAGTTCCATCACAATACACATCTTCGCCCGCTTTGTCTTTTCCGATGGGTTTGGGAATAATATGTTGCAACACAAAGCTTGCGGAGTTGTAACTGTTAAGCTTCAACAGGATTCGCTCGTTTTCGATTACAGCCTCTTGAACTTTAAGTTTCAATTTAGCTATTTCATCCAGTTGTTGGTTGATTGATTCTTCTTTGACTCTAAGCACTGCTTTTAAATGTTCATTTTCTTTAAAAGTTTTACCATTTCGATCATCACAATCTTTCATTGTGCTTTTGAGTTTTTCAAATTTTTCAGAAATCTGACGGTTTTCAAGAATCAACTTTTCATTTTCTTGTTTAATTTTGTTATGATCAATTTTATCATTTTCAATTTGACTAGTTAATTCTCTTATCCGTTCAGTTGAAGCTTTAACCAATTTGTCACGATCAAGAATCTGATTCTCAACGCTTCTGACCTTTGCTGTCAGATCATCAACTTTCTTCCCGTTGAGATACGTGACTGTGCTACAAAATTTGCACTCTTTGTTGCAATTTTTGCAATCAGCATTTCCATCGATTTTCTTACCTGACACATTTGTTGACACATCTGAACTGACCTGGCTTTTTGACTCAGACACGGAGTTAGAGTCTACCTCAAGTGCCTTAGCAGCCAGCACTTTGTCAGCCATTCTTCCAAGATTTTCAGCAGTCAACTCCTGCGTTGTGTCAATAACTCCAGTATCAACTTTCTTTGCTTTCTCGATCTCTTCTTTCTCTTTTCTCTCTTTCTCTTCTTCTTTCATTTTCTCTGTTGGAGTTCCCCACCATTTGTGTTGCCAATACTCATCATCTTCTTTGTATTGCTGGATTATTGCTTCAATATCAAGTGTACTATCATCAATTGCAATATTTCCATACTCATCAAGATAGCACTCTCTATCTGGATCCTATCTATTGGCTCTCCTTGCTTCCAGAAAGATACGAGATATTCTAATGATTTTATTTTCAGCTATCATTTTTCTGTATCTATACTTTTGTTCTTCAGTTCGATCGTCTTTCCACGGAATAGGATCGTCATTTTTCGCCATGAATGCGTAACCAACCGCATCTTCTTCTGGTAGAATCTCTTGACTCCAGTCATAACCCTCATCATCATAAATCACCGCAAGAGCTCTAGATTTCTCTCTGTTGTCTTCAATCTGCTTCAATCTAGGCGGCTCGGATTTATTCTGATGATAGATTGCCTTCTTGTAGTAATCATCTCTGAAAGGGTTCTCTGACTCATCAGCATAAGCGTTTCTGCATTCTCGTTTGAAGTGACCTTTCTGCTTACACTTGAAGCATGTCACCTTGGACTTATCGAACCCCAGCTTGGTAGATGCACCACCAATTGTCTTCCTTCCGGTAATTTCCATGAAACGCTGTGCTCGGCGAACAGCACTTGCCATAGCCCAACGAATATCGATCAGTTCCATTTCTTCCGGATCAATCTGATCATAATCTTCTTTTGTCAGATTGGTGTTGCCTATCTTCCCAGCTACTAGCCCTTCATACGATTCCAACACCGATGCTAGAAAGATCATCTGCTGCTTGGCCGATTCCTCATCAAAGTTCTGAGCATTCTTCAAATCTATCGCGATGTTACATTGAAAACGATTCTTTGCATCTGAATGATTTCTAGAAGATGAAGATCCACTGTGATAGCCACTGTGACTTCCACTGCTTTGACTGCTTTGACTTTCTTTGCCAGCTATCAACACATTTTCAGCAGAAAACGCAGTTTTTGGAGAAGTTGCTTTTGGCATCATGCTCTTTGGATAATACAAATCCAAATTCTGCTGGTAAGATGAGTGATTGACTTTGTACGTCTTCTTCAACTCCAACTCATGACTTTCGAGTTTCTCAATCAGCAAATCTAATGTCAACTTTTCTGGTTCTTTGATGATATTCTTCAGCATCAGCGCATAATATCTCCAATCCATTTCATCAGGTAACGAATCGAACAATTTGTCGATAAGATCTTCTTCAGGAATGTCGATATCACGTCTTACTAATTCCAGCTTCAGATGACCAAATCTTTCTATCATTTTACAAACTGACTCGTTCTTTAAACATCCAAACAGATCAAACTCTTTTCTAAGAAGTTTCTTTTTGTTTTTCTTAATTTCTTCACTACCTATACATTTCTTTTCTAACTTTTCCCAAAGATCTTTTGCATTTGAATAGTCGATCAAGGCAATAATGTCTTCCCGGACTGACTGAAACAACAATGCCACACACTTTTGTTCTGCTACAAACGATTCAATTTCCTCAGCTGCTCTTAAAGTTTCACCATATTTCTTTCCATGTTCATAACCGTTTTTCAAACTCTTCCAGCTAGGAAATGCGAATGCCATCAACCAATCCTCAAACTTTCTTGACCACCGACTGTATTCCTCAATAGCCATTAGCTTTGGAGGTTTATTGAACGTTCCGAAAGCACTTTCCGATTCCCAAGCTTTCTTTTTCTTCTCTTTCTGAGGATTTTCATTCACATTGCTTGACGACGTATCATTGTTTCCGGAATCTCCAGCGAACGCGTACATATCGCTAAACGGGTTCATGAAAATATCATCCATCGTGAATGTTCCTGCAAAATCAGCAAACACTTAGAAAATTTTAAGTTTTGAAAAATCAGCAAGTTCAAGCGAAACTGAATAGTTTGAAGCGAAATCAACACTTTAAACTATTCAAGCAAAATCTCAAAAATAAACTCAAGCGAAATCTGATCCAAATTGGTTCAAGCGAAATCCAGCCAATTCAATTTCGCTTCAACTGTTTCAAGCGAAATATGATATAAGCTAGTCAAACAGTTTCAAGCGAAATCCAGATGATCAATTTCGCTTCAACTGTTTCAAGCGAAATCCTCAAATACAAGTCAATTATTCAAGCGAAATCCTTAACAACTCAATTTCGCTTGAACTATTCAAGCGAAATCTTCTGATTTTCAAGCTAAATCTTATGTTTTCAAGCGAAATCAATCTATAACCTTCGAACTATTTCAAGCGAAATCTGCTTTTAGTCCATTTTTCACAAGTTTTAAACCGAATTTTAGTCCGAATCTTTGTAGGCTTTGTTAAAACTATGTTTTACTCGATATACTCTAAAATCAGACCATTTCGACCGTTGGAACTCGTTCAGATCAGAAAAGTATAAAAAGAAATGAGTAGAAAGAAGAGAATCCGCTGCTATGGTATGAACTCCTCGTCCTGAGCTCTGATACCACTTGTTGGACCGTTCTATGACCTTTAAATGTCAGTTAAGGCAGTTCATCTTTGAGTATGAAGGCGGAATCAACATAAACAAAGTCATAACAGCTATTATCCTTTTAATCCTTCTTTTCTGATTGATATTCGTGCTTTTACAACGTATTCTGATACAAAACCGGCAGCACTTTGTCTCTCATACAATGACCATCTCTCATAACAAATGAACCACACAACCCTATTTATAACCTGATGATTTCGCTTGAGACAGTTCAAGCCAAATCATGATTTCGCTTGAACCTGTTCAAGCTAAATCTCTGTTGTTGATTTCACTTGAATCAGTTCAAGCTAAATCTGATTTAGCTTGAATCACACAAGAACACTTTCGAGCGAAATCTACAAGATAAACATGTAAAAACCCTAATTAAGACCCTGTTGTGTGTACATTCAACCTATCTAGACACAAGACTTGATTATGACGTAATCAGCAGACATATAGTGCACCAACATATGCCAACCTAATTCTTTATTCAAATAGGTTCCAACCTTATTAAATCAACACATATATAACATATACATAACACATAAAATTCCTTAGTATTAACTAACATTCTTTTTAAAGTATCCATATTATCAGACCATCTGTGATTATCATTATTAAAACAGATTCATCAATTACCAACAGGCAAGCAATTAATCACATGCTCTTTACTTCATATAATTCGCATAAGAGATTAGGGTCTACCAGATTTCACATACACAACATCGACATACATCTATACTTAATCATTAATCTCATTCAATATCTCAATTAAGCAATAACATACAAATATGAATGTCACCAATAAGAACCACTAACCAAGATTTTGACCGAGCAAGATGTTGTCTCGAAGGGGGGGGGGGCACCACTGAATTCATGCAATCAGGGAATAGGATATAGGGTTATGTGTTTGTTAACAATTTACGTAATTACTAAGCATATAAACATATGTAAACCCTTTGGGTTTGGGCCGATGATAATTATTTACATGAGTAGCTGGGCCAGGCCTAGGGCCATAAGCGAATGCACATATATTAATTCGGAGGATTAAGTGGGCTGCCAAATCCCACTTTGGTTTTACGAACTGATTGGGCTTCCAGGTGGTCCGATCCCATAACTTGTTTGCTAGCATGACTTGTTTAAATCAAAACACACATGAGATAATTGGGCTCGGTTTGTGATAATCCGGGCCGGAATGAAGTGTTAACAATGTGTTAGCTCACTAATGTGGCCCAATGACTTGCGGCCCAAAGCAAAACCAACAAAACAACGCGGAACTTATAACACATCGAAGGGAAATAATAAGGAATTAGATTAGAAAGTTAGACGTTACTAACCTCAAAGGTTCGGGTTGTCACATCATCCCCAACTTGAAAGAAATTTCGTCCCGAAATTTGGTAAGTAAGCAAAAGGAATGAAGTGAGAAATCAATATTGTCACGGATTTTCCTCAGGTGCCACATCATCCCCAACTTGAAGCGGAATTTCATCCCGAAATTACCAGCTTTACTAGATTTAGACTTGTCATCAGGAAAGCGTTGAGGATACTTGAGCTTCATCTGATCCTCACGCTCTCACGTGAACTCCGGTCCACATGTTAAGTTCCAACGAACTCTAACTATCGGAATACGACTATTTTGCGCACATTGACCTCCCGATCCATGATCTCAATAGATTCCTCGACAAATTGCAACTTGTCGTCAACCTTAGGTTCTAATAAGGGTATCACTAGTTTTTCCATCAAGCAACCACTTCTTTAGATTCAAGGCATAAATGGCATTATGACAGTTACCCAATTCATCAGGTAACTCGTGTTTGTGAGTCATATCACCGATCCGTTACAGGAATCCAAATGTCCCAGCATACCGCAGACTAAGCTTGCCACGTTTCCCATAGCGTATCGCACCCTCCCAGGGTGAGACTCCCAATATGACACGTTCGCCTGCAGCGAACTCCCGGTGTTTCTTAAGTTATTAGGGTTCCTGGCGATCACGCGTTGCCGCCACGCAATTCCCAATACCGAGTGCAGGTCCTAGTCCCGTGATTAGGTTGTCATCCACCTCAATCCAACAAGGAGGTTGGCATTATCATCCACGCAATGCCTCAAACAGAGCTGTATGCATACTAACACGGTAATGGCTGCAGTAGAGCTCACCCAAAGATAAGTGTCCTTCCCAAATGTCTACTAACGTCAATCACGCACATGCTCGCAGCATGTCTTTGTGTGTCAGGATAGTTCGTTACTCTATCCGGTTGTCCTACAGTGATAAGTAATGCTCATGTCTAGATGTGAGTCAAGAATGTTGTGTATTGCCTGACATAAATCAGGTATAGATCCAAAATCAGAGATAACAGGAGTTGGCACCTCGTGCCTAAAAGCTGCCTCTCCCAGAGGAATATTCACAAGCTTGTGGAGACTCGTCAGTTCCTTGAATACAAGAAAGTATGCGGGTAACGTGGGGCCATCAACGATCACCCAGGTGATATCGTCTCCGTTTCGGGTTCTAAGTGGATCAGTGATAAAATAGATTTCAGTCCGTTCTCATTTCCGTATGGGTGTTTCCAGTGGTTGACCCGATCTAGAGGGTTTCTGATATTCCACCTTGACTTTTCACGCAAGTCAAACATCGTTCGCATGCATTGCTATGTGGGCCCTCATGCTCGATTATCAGTACGAGATTTATAGATCCTACTATCTCTCATCAAAACCCAGACGACTAGATTATCGGGGCCGGTGTGCTTTGCTTAATACAAGTTCCGTACGGTTGCCGTATAGTGGGATCCCCATTTGTTCCATGAGGTAGCGAATATCATCTGTCTTGCCAAAAGTTGCTCCTCCATGCCCCGCATGAATCCATCTTAAAAGTTCTCTTCCCTCAGCGCTTCGATTTGAACGTGGCAAATCTGATCGTGTAGACTAGAGTTGATGGTGAGTCGCAAGCTCATACGCGTTTAGGTTCCATAGTCGAAATCATTTAAAAGTTCATCCAGCGATGACATAACACGTTTAGTTCTTTAGAAACAAGGGTACATGGGAGGCCCTTGTGATCGGTCTAAATAACACATCTGGTACCGTCCAAGTAATGCCTCCATCTAAAATCCCAAAGCCATGGTTTTCACCGCCAGTTGTGTGTCATGCAGTTCCTCTTTGTAACTCCATCACGTAAGTCACCACTCTCCGTGTTGCGTCGGTTTGTAACTGAGACTCTGACTCGGACCATCATGGTATACCACTAAATCACCCGCACCCTCAGGTAAAGACGATGCTCGGTGCATTGCAGAGTTAGAATTTGAAAGCTAAAAAGACATCCTCATGTTTCGTTCTTCACGAACACAACACCCTACTGTGCTAAAGAGATTTAAGCTGTGCGACCTCCGAAAATCCTGTGGGTAAGCTGCGATAGTATCTAGCGAAACCAAGTAATTGCTGCATCCCTAAAAGAATCTTTGGTGTCGATCAGTTTCTAACAAGATGCATCTTAGCGAGATCCACGTGTACTCCCACTCCGTTGGTTACATGATCAAAATGTATCTCTCGAATCTAGACGTGACATTTAACAAGACTTCGCCCGTAATGGCTCCTCCCACAGAAGTGCTGAAATAGGATACATATGCCACCCATTGTATTCCTTTCTCCTGGTCATGATTCAGAACGTCGTCAACAAATATGGTCGATTCATGTGATCCCTGAAGCTGCTGGTGTGGTGATCACATCAATAATCATGGTGTATAAAGTTGAAATGGCTGCATTGCGTTCGACATGCTGTTCTAAGAGCATTCTCCTTTTGGACTTCCATCTGATGATAGTTCGTTCGCTAGTCAATCCCTAAATGGAAGCTTGATCCTCGCAACTGGTAGACGGGTTATCAATACGTGGTCGAGGCAAATGGTTCTTGACTGTCACCTTGTTGAGTTCTCGATAGTCAGTACACATACGGAAAGGCTTTTCTTCATGGGTACAGCGAGGGCTCCTTAAAGTGAAAACTCCTGTCCGACAGTTCCTGTGGTTGGTTAAACAGCTCCTGCAACCCTCCTAGTGCAAGACGGAAAAGAGTACGAGTAGTTAGAACTATCTCTGGCGCGAGGTCAAACTGAGTTCCTACCTAACAGTTGTAGAGATGATCCTGGAAGTTCCTCGGGTAGCACATGGAGGGTAATCACGAACAACCGGTGGATCCTCGATCCTCTTTTTCCTAACCTTACATCTATAATAGTTGCTAACATAGCGGGGTAATCCCTCCGCAGATACTTCTGGGCTTACATTGCAGAATTGATGCTAACCTTTACACAACTCTGGTACTTTGGAACAGATGACGATTCTCCACTAGGGAGAGGGGTACGTAAAGCTTTCTTCTCGCAGGGTATATCTGCGCGATGTATGGATAACCAATCCATACCAACTACTGCATCAAATTATCGGGGATAATAGAAAGAAGGTTGATGTCGAACACTTGTCCCGCAAGGTCGAGTTTACATCCCAACGAACATATGAGATTTCGTTTGACTTGCCATCAGTTGCCGCCACCACAGGTTCGGTTTCAAGAAGCATCAGGGTTGACCAAAACAGGGCTACTTATACAAGTTACCATGTTGCTATTAAGCCTGGCATCACCTACGCCAATCCTAAATGCCTTTCCGTAAGCATCATTTCCAGTATTGTTGTTTTCATTACGAGAATTCCTAGTACCGTCTTTGATCCATTGGATGTTGGCACTTTGACTTAACACAGTCAATCCTTGCCGAGGTCATCTTCGTTTCCATACTGTAAGCTATGATTACGAGTTCCTTGATATTGCCGTGACCGTTGCCTCTACTGTCGTTGCTTAAAACGGGGCCCTACGATCTTTCAACAACAGGGTCCATCTTGTCCTGTTCCGTGCCACGTACTAAGATGCTACTCATTGTGCTGGCAGCTACGCGTTCCACACCGTAGTCGATTGTCACTGCTTATGTCCCGTTTGGTTCGTAAGATTTGACTCCCATGAGTCGCTGGCTGTGGTTAAGGATTCGATTGAAGTCAATTCGTTGGTGTTCATTGCCGGTAATCAGGGTCATCCAATTACTGAGGTCGGCAAGATACTACGATTATCCTCTTGCCCCTCGATCTTGTAAGTTGGTCGAGGGGTACACCGTACGTTGCTAGGGTGTTGTAGAAACGATCGCACTTACGAAATCTAAGACGTCAATACACAGAGTTTCGACCAGTGAAAAGGAGTGAGGAGGTATCGTCCAATCATTCGACGCTGTAACCTCCAACTCAGGGACGTTCGTACAAGCACCTAGCATTCTACACAGTTCGCTAGGCGTTCAGATGTGTGTTCAGGTAATATTCGATAGCATCGAGATTCGAAAGGATCCAAAGATGAATGAAAAGTTCACGTTCGTGTAGGGGACAATCACTGCTATGACCCCTATAGGTTTGTTATGTTTCACATCGATCAAATAATAGAACGGAACCCCTTTTCCACTTGCTAAGGCTCACTGGGATTCACATGCACCCCACATTATTATTATGTGTGCACCCACAATAATATTGTGATTTGCATGTTCATCTCAGTTCCTCCTAACTCATGTCAAATGGAGGTCGTCAAGGTAATATGATCACAAAAATCCAAGGACTATGGCATACTATCAACGCATCATAAGGTAAGCAAATAATCCATGCCATCATGCTATAATGACGAGTGTGTGTTCGTATGTTTTGTCATAAACAAATGTGTACTAGTTACGTAATGTATACAACAAGTAAGAGGGACGAACCTTGCAATCTGGAGCTGAGTGTCATGGTCGTATTCACGTTTTCAGAACTGTTCGGTTATAGTCTGGTTTTATAAAAACGTTTTTCCCCTTTTTAAAACCAAGTTCACTATAACCAATGGCTCTGGTACCAATCTGTCACACCCCCAAAATCCACAAGCGGAGTATCACCACAGGAGGAGTGACTGACCAGGATCTAACCACCAATCACATTGAACTCATAGGTAAGTTTAAATAAAACTTTCATTTATTAACATTAAGTGTTACAATATTACATATAATTCACAGTGTACAACAGAAGCATAATTCATTCGTTAAGCGTTTATAAACCATATGTAAAAACCATTAATCCTGTGTTGCGATTCCATGTATCTCGACCCATGACCACTCCAGCCTCCCAGACAGCAAGTTCCAACAATATGCACCTAAAGACCTGCAAGGCATGTAACAACGAGTCAACAACAAAGTTGAGCGAGTTCCCAGTTGAGTGTTCATTTTTAAAGTTGTTTAAAACCATGAGTTCGTTTGTAAACCATAAGTTAATCCGTTTCCTTGTTTCCCAAACCATGTCCATAACCAGTGGGGGATTCCCCATGTGACCCACTAGACCGTTACCATATCGATAACTGACGAAAGTAAGTTGTGCCCTAAGTCAATGTCTATCATCATTGACTGAGTGCCCAGATCCATTAGTACACGCTCGTCCTACCGGCACGGTGTGAGGCTTGTCAGCCTTAATAGCGCTATCAACTAATGACCCGCTCGACATTGTCCCGGCGATTAAGTCGATATAAAAAAATGAGGGACTTCATGATAGAGTTTTGTCTAGTAAGTTTAAGGTTGTTGTCCTACCCAAGGAGGACGAACGTACGTATTCTACCCAAGGAGAATACGCAGGATTAATACTGGCATCCTACCCATGGAGGATGGCGGTACATATCCTACCCAAGGAGAATATGTAGGTTCCGTTTTAAATTCCTTAACCCATTCCCAACCACCGGGAATCCCTTGCCTTATAAAGAGTGTGAACTCACCTTGGTTTGCTCGGTAAGATTAGTTACGTGTTTACCGTTGACCGACCAACCCTAACATGGTTATCATTATCTATCAGTTTGTAGTTCCAAATCATACATCCTCTACATGTACTATGCAAATAACAACACATATGGCTAGCACATCCTAGATTCATAGAATAAACATACTGTTCATCTACACCACCCATAAATCCACGTAAACGGTTCTTAACATGCAAGTATGTTTCACCCAAGATTCACAGCCCAATTCACGTCTACAGCAAGTGTGTGTGTGAAGCCCAACAGTCTCGGCCCAACCAACTAATCGTTAATGTTAATTGATGTCCAGCCCAATTATTACTAATGATGATTCAATGTTATCAAATACCAACAGCTTATGTTTATATAATCATACCAATCAGCCCACAATCTTGTCGGCCCACATAAGCAGAGAAGAGGTGCGGCCCAATAATTTGCTAGTCTAACCTAACATGTGTTAAGCAACAATCACTACCCAATCCATCGATTATTTACCCTCCCAAAATTCCCAGTTTTACGAAACCTTTAACATGGATCTGATGGTCCATGACTACCCAATTACTGTTACCCAAACCTGGCCGGCCTATATGCAAATTGAATGTCCCAGTTCATGGGTTTCATATACATAACATCGATCCAAAATAGCAAATAAATCGTGCAATCAATTAATAACTAAATCATTCTTTTAAAACCAAGAAATCATCTAACAAGTATATGGTTAATATGCCAACCTAATTCTTTATTCAAATAGGTTCCAACCTTATTAAATCAACACATATATAACATATACATAACACATAAAATTCCTTAGTATTAACTAACATTCTTTTTAAAGTATCCATATTATCAGACCATCTGTGATTATCATTATTAAAACAGATTCATCAATTACCAACATGCAAGCAATTAATCACATGCTCTTTACTTCATATAATTCGCACAAGAGATTAGGGTCTACCAGATTTCACATACACAACATCGACATACATCTATACTTAATCATTAATCTCATTCCATATCTCAATTAAGCAATAACATACAAATATGAATGTCACCAATAAGAACCACTAACCAAGATTTTGACCGAGCAAGATGTTGTCTCGAAAGGGGGGGGGGGGGGTTTCCACTGAATTCGTGCGATCAGGGAATAGGATATAGGGTTATGTGTTTGTTAACAATTTACGTAATTACTAAGCATATAAACATATGTAAACCCTTTGGGTTTGGGCCGATGATAATTATTTACATGAGTAGCTGGGCCAGGCCTAGGGCCATAAGCGAATGCACATATATTAATTCGGAGGATTAAGTGGGCTGCCAAATCCCACTTTGGTGTTACGAACTGATTGGGCTTCCAGGTGGCCCGATCCCATAACTTGTTTGCTAGCATGACTTGTTTAAATCAAAACACACATGAGATAGTTGGGCTCGGTTTGTGATAATCCGGGCCGGAATGAAGTGTTAACAATGTGTTAGCTCATTAATGTGGCCCAATGACTTGCGGCCCAAAGCAAAACCAACAAAACAACGCAGAACTTATAACACATCGAAGGGAAATAATAAGGAATTAGATTAGAAAGTTAGACGTTACTAACCTCAAAGGTTCGGGTTGTCACAATCATCCGCACACACATAGACATGCGTGGGCATTTACCTTTTTTTTGAACGGCAACGACTTTATATATCAATATAAAGGCCCCATCAAGAAACTGGGAGAGATACAAGACTGGAACGATTACATAATACTATACTAACATCAAAATCGACCCATTTCTCTCACCCGACGCCTTTACATTTAGATCTACAAGTTAGCCAAATAAAAGCATCATCTTTAATTGTCTCTACCAGATTGAGGATGGGCATTGACAAGTTTATGAACTCTTTATCATTCTTGCTAGTCCAAATCCTCCATACGGCTGCCATAATGACCAGATTCACAACTTTCTTCCATCTTTTAGACCCCGGCTGCTCAGCCATATATTTTAGCACATCCTTCAGCGAGTTGATGTGTTGTGGCCTTCAGCGAGTCGATGGACATTTACCTTTTACATGTCTTGGTGACGACCTTCTCATAGAACGTGCATGTGAACAAAAATCAAAATCACACATATATGTGTGTTTAAAGATCCCACAACCGAGTGCTTTGAATTTCATATTTTCTTTATTTTTCCGTTAGAGTTAATCATAATTCGCCCCTCCATCATCTTGTAGGTATCAAGATATCCAAAACAAACAAAACATCATTAATCACCGTATTCAACTTGTTCACTATAAACCCACCAAAAACTATAGATAATTTAACATATTAAACACATAATATATTTCATATCATATCACCTATCTAAACAATCGTGAGAGATTATGAATAGTAGGTTGCCGCTAAAATGAGCCATTTTCTTTGCTAGATTAAGTCATCTTCCTTTGCTAATAAGAGCGACACCATTTTATTGGTCATTTTTCCAACCTAATGCTAAAATAGGCCATCCCCCAATGCTAAAATAAGGCGTCGGGTTACCTTTTCCATCGCTTAAAAAACATTTTTGACATCCGCTTCATATGTTTTTGCAAACATTTCAAAAAGTTGGGCTTAAAAAAGTTTTAATAGTTTTTTTTAAATCGCTTAAAAAGTGTTTGATTTTTTGAGTTTTTAGTTTTTTTTCGTTGTGGTTTATTATAATGTTTATTATTGTTCGTATTAATGTTTTATCGTTAAGGTTGTGTTTAAGTTACAACTTTATTCGTTGGTTTTCTTTTACGTTTTGCTGTATCATGTGTCGGTACCATCATAAATGATCAAATTTCTTTAGAGTTCTACGAAAACTCGTAGGTTGAAACATCTAGTACGCTCATAAACAATGTAACTCAAAACAAAACTAGAGAATATGTTGCATCTAAAGTTACTTTATGCACAACATAATCATAATAATAATAAAGTTGCAAATTTAAAACTCACAAAAGAGGGAACATAAAGACAAAATAAATATACCATTCCATTCCATACCAGAAACCCTCAAAACAAAAAAAAAAGAAAAAGAAAAAAAAAAAGGTTGCCTGCTTGAGAGGCTGATACATCTAAATCCCAACTGTATCCATCTCTTTATCAACCCTAAAAAAGAATCCCCAATTCACACTTAATTCAATCCGATTAAGCTTCAAATCACGGTACGTTCGCCAATTTCATTTATATTCTACACTAATTTGTAACCTATATTCATCAATTTCATGTTTCCGTTTGTGTTTACGCCAATAGAGATTGATTGATTGGATGAGTAACTTTGAATCTGAATTATTTGTTTGTCACAGTTGAAACGATTTCGGTTTTGATATGAACTGTTGTTGCTCAATTGCTGAGTTGTTGTATCCTGTAACTGTTGCTATATATAATTGATGATTATAGTCATATGTTTGATTAACATTTGGTGGATTTATGATGTAAAGGTGAAGTTATGGGGATTGAAATGTATGTTTGTTTAGTATTTGAGGGTTGTTTAGACGTGCAGTTGTTGTAATAAGAAGTTGTTTTAGGGTTTGGGATTAAGTTATTATGAAAATAATCAAGGGGATATTTCACCTAATTGTAACCAAGTTTCCTTAGTGTTCCACTAAACAGGTTTTTTTTTTTTTTTAAACTATAAAAGGCACACAAGTTTCAATGTTATTGCATTGTAGTAAAATTTTTATAATTTTTATTTTTTTATTTTTAAGTTAAGTGACCTATTTGGAACACATATGAAACTTGGTTACTATTTACTGATTTTTTTCTTTCAAGTTTAACATGAAGTAGGATGTAACCGTGAATTATCAAAATCATCAAATAATAACCAAGTTTCATAACCTTTTCATTTAGGTCATTCCATTAAAACAGTTATGAAAAATTTCACAACAATAGAACAATAATGGAACTTGACTGGTTTTTTAGTTAGAAAAAAGTTTTGAGTGACTTTAAAGGAACAATATTGAAACTTGGTTATTATTTCATGATTTTATCCCAATAATCAATGGATTTGAAGTTTAGATTATTTTTTTTTTTGCCAATGATTTTGAATTTTTGTGAAGATGACGATGATGCCCAATGTGGAATCTTCAAGAATTAACATTGATGATTTCGGAAGCTCAAGATTATTGCACGATATTGAAGAAATAAGCAAAGCTCTATATTTGCATGATGCCCCGCCAAAGACTTTAACGCCAGACATGTATACGAAAGACGATTTATCAGTAAATGAAAAAAAATCTTCCATTTGGAAATGGAAACCGTTGAAAGCTCTAACTCATATTAGAAATCAGCGGTTAAGTTGTTCTTTCTTTCTGCACATTCATTCTATCGAAGGATTACCGTTAAATTTCAACGACCTTAACTTATGCGTTTATTGGAAAAGAAAACAAGACGTTTTAAAAAGCCAATCTATACGCGTTAAAGAGGGCGTTGCCGAGTTCGATGAGATGTTAATCCACCGTTGTTCGGTATACGTTAATAAACATGATGTTCATGATGATGTGGCAAAGTATACACCAAAGCTCTCGTTACTCTATGCATCGATAGTCGGAGCTCCTAGTTTAGATATCGGGAAGCAGTGGATTGATCTCACTAGATTGCTTCCCCTCACTTTAACGGAATTAGAGGATGAAAAAAACCGTTACGGAAAATGGATAACGAGTTTTAAGCTTACGGGCAAGGCAAAAGGTGCGACAATAAACGTTAGTTTCGGTTTTTCTTTAATGGCGGATAATTTAGTAAAGCTGCGTAATCTTAGAAGCATTCCAAGTAACTCGAGGCGTGGGACCCACTTTTCGAATCTATCTTTTGATATGAAAGTGCGTACAGGGGTTTTACCGTATGAAGAGCCGTCAGTTGATGTTCTTTATGAGTTACTTGATGCAAAAACAAGTTATTCAAAAGAGTTAAAGTCGATACCTGGTGAGAGTTATGATGATGAGTTTACGGTAATTGATAAAGGTATTACAACAACCATACCCAGTATAATAATTGATAAAGGTATTGAATTTTCTAAATCGGTTGAAGATTCTTGTATCGAGACCATTAATGTGGCTGACCTTTTCGATGATGATGTTTGTGATGATACGAAAACCGAAGCCGTTTTTGATGATATTAGTTGTAAAGAGAATGATACTTTCTACCCCGAAGAATCCGATGAAGAAGTCGAATTATTTTTGCAAAATCTCTCTGCATCCGAAAAGCTCGAATTGAATTTAAATTCTCGCGAAAACCAGTTTCATGAAAACGACTATTGTGGAGGGGGTAAAATGGTAAAATCACGTAGCTTAGATGACTTAACAAACACCGTTGTTCATGATTTCATGAACTTGGTTGGTTTTGATGACGAGCCTGAGCCCGAGTCTCCAAGAGAGCGGCTTTTGAAACAATTTGAGAAGGAAACTTTAGCTTCAGGAAATTTTGTTTTTGATCTCGATGTTAACAAAGATCAAAATGACTGTTCTAACATTTTCGATTCATCGTTCTTATTTCAAACGGCTGAAACGGAACACGATTATCAGGCGGGCCCCTCTTTAATTAGTAGAAGGAAAGCTAAAATGCTCGAGAATTTAGAAACCGAAACGTTAATGGAAAAATGGGGTTTAAACGAGCGGGCGTTTCAAAACTCTCCAAGAACCGATTCAGGTGCGTTTGGAAGCCCGGTTTATCTTTCACCCGAAAAGACACATGAACTACCTTCTCTTGGAGACGGGCTGGGCCCGTTTTTGAAGACCGAAAGTGGTGGATTTTTACGGTCTATGAATCCGTTGCTGTTTAAAAGAGCGAAAAACAGTGAACGGTTGGTTGTGCAAGTGTCGAGTACCGTTGTGCTACCTCCTGTAATGGGGTCTAATGGTATGGATATTTTGGTAAATTGGGCGACTTTGGGACCCGGAAAGATGCTTTCTCTGGTGACCCGTTTGATGCCGTTGGAGGTAATAACGGGAAAGACATTGCAACAAGCGGTTTGGAAAGGTGAATCACCAGTGACGGTGACTGAAAGGTTCGTAAATTTACTTGAACTCCCCTTCAACATCATGAAACTAGAAATTATAAGTTTATTTTATTAGTGAGTAAAGCACACGGATGGTCCCTGTGTTTTACTAAAATTTTGGATTTGCATTAAGTCCTCATCTTTTTTCATAAGTACATGGATGGTCCCTATGGTTTGCACTTAGTAACGCATTTAGTCCCTAACTTGGACATGCAAACCACAGGGACCGTCTGTGTACTTGTGGAAAGTTAGGGACCAAATCCAAAATTTTGGTAAACCACAGGGTCCATTCGTGTACTTTACTCTTATTAGCTGATATAACATCAGTCGTATCCTCCATAATATTTGTGACAGGGGGGACATGCTACTTCATGAATTAGAAACGCGAACAAACATTTATTGTGAGATTGATTCAGAATGTGTTTCTTTAAGCGATATTATCCCTTCAACAATCGAAAAGATTCAGTATCTTTTAATTGAAGGATTAAGAATTCAATCAGGGGTATCAACCGAAGAACCTCCCGCAACCATAAACTCAACCTCTACAACCAGCACCGACATCGAAGAACTAATCGAAACGTCAATATCATTAGAGGACTGGATAAAGTTCGATTCTGCAAAATCTTTTCATAATAGTTGTGGGTATTTTGGTAACTTCACGTTAGCACTGCAAGTGTTGCTTAGGGATCCATTACGAGACTATGAGTCCGTTGGTATTCCAATGCTTGCGTTACTTCAACTAGAGAAAAGCGCGGAGAAAAGCGCGGGTGTTGACTGGATGTTTAAAGTAAACGAAGTTTATGTGACGGGTTTGAAAGCTAACTTGCAGAAGAAGCAACAATCGGGTTCGCGTTGGTTGTATTCTAGTGGGATGACGGGTAAGACCAAAAGGCATCCGTTGACCAAGTCAACTGCATTAGTGAAATCGTCTATACAGTCGATAAACAGAATGAAACATCAAGAGACATTGTGGAGTATATCGTCGTACATGCATCCTGAAGTAGATAAATGGAAAGAATTATCGGGACTTAACTTATATGTAAGAAACCCTGAGATTACATTTAAATGAACGATAAGAAGTTCATGTGAATTTTTTTAGCATAAAGAATTTACATGTATATTGGGATTTTGACCACATATAGAGAGAGGTATGTCTGTTGAAAATACGAATTTATGAAATGTAATTGTTCAATGGCTGAATTATTTTTAATCTTTATATGATTTAATAATCCCTTTTTTGTGGTTTTACATACCTGATTAATCTTCTTGCAGATGTGGTAAGATTAATCTTGTTCATGCTGGTTAAATAGATACAGGTGTAGTAAGATTAATTTTCTTATGCTTATTTCTCTCTAATTTCTAATTCAACCACCCATTTATTTTCATTTTAGATGGTAAAGTTATTAATAATAAAACCTTTTATACTCGTTAAGTCAAGACCGGGCTTTTGCTTTTACCTTCTTTTGTGATACTCTTAGGCTGGAGGGTGTGGTATAAAGTCCTTAGGGGCTTTATCACGCCACCTCAGCGCCACATCATGTCCACGTCACACAGGAGGCTTTAAAGCCCCTTCCTTTAACTTGCAGGGTGTGGTATAAAGCCCCCCCTTTACACTATAGCACCCCCTTTTGACCAACACCTTCATCGTTCAAATCAATTGCCCCTCGTTAACGTGCTGGCGAGCTTACGATGGCGACCCCCTTTCACTGCCGCGGTGTGGCCGATGACGCCCCCGGGGCGCTATGGAGGATGAGGTGGCGGGGTGACGTTAAACCACACCCACCGGCCTTATGATTTGGTGAATGATTTGTGATGATAGAGTTCTGGTTGTATTTTATACAACTAGATATCGTGTTCTCAAGCATGATCTCATGTTTTGGATGCTTGACGTTAATTAGTTGAGGTCCACAGTGTGCATAACATTGTTTTATAATTTCACTATGGTGCTATTTGTTTTTTAAGAGCTAAAATGTCTGTAGTCTACAAACCTCATCTGTAGACATCTGTAGAAGAAGAGGTGGACCAAACATCTGCAGTCTGCAAGAAGAATGTTGTTTGTTTTTTAATGTATCTTCTAAAATAAACTGGTGGATGTGGACGATGGGTGGTGGGTAGTGGTGGTAGACGATGGTGGTGGTGATGGACGGTGGTGGGTGATGGGTGGTGGAGATGGATGGTGGTGGTGGTGGAGATGGATAGTGGTGGTGATGGTGATGAACGGTGGTGGATGGTGGACGATGGTGGATAGTGGACGGTGGTGATGGTGGATGGTGATGGTGGTGTAACGCCCAAACTTTTTAAAGGTTAATTCGATCAATCAAACGATACAAAAATTACGACCAATTTAGAACTTTTACTATTTCTTAAGAAAAACATTGGTCAAACACAATGTGTTAACCAATTAAGATAATTACACATAAATCCAACAAGTTCAAAAGATATAAAAGCACAAGTCTTTAACTAAAGTTTCCAACAACCATACTTAAAGTTTTATAACAACAAAATCGACCCGTTTACTACAAAAAAGATCGGAAGCGCATCGCGGGCATGAAGTGCTAGTGTGTTCGTTTGAGCGTCGCAAGCATCTAAAGTTGAGCCTTACCTTCAAACGTATCAACACAAATCAATGCAATTACAAATAAACATAACCGACAAACTTCCAACAAACATGATGAACATTCCGTTAACATGATGAACATTCCAGTAACATGATGAACATTCCAGTAACATGATGAACATTCTTTCTCGCTTGACCCGTTTATAAAGGGTCATTCACGTGACAATTCTTTCATATAACATTCATCTTTGATTAACCCATTCGCAACGGGTTACTTTCATAACCATTCCTTATTTCTTAACATACTAATTGTTTGACCCAATCGTGATGGCCAATATTATATCCATTTTTAACGTTGGCATTCTAGTTGTTTGACTTGTTTACAACGAGTCAACAACCTAACCTTTCTCTAATTATTTGACCCGTTCACATTGAGTCAATAACACAATTCTATTCTAACTTGACATTTTAATTCGTTTAACTCCTTCATATCAAGACAAAGACATAATCGTTTCTACAACTAGTATATAAGCAATTCTACCGAGAAGGTTTAGATTGAACCAATAACATACCTCGGTCTTGACTTCCTTGTTGCTTTGTGTGATTTGAACCTTCCTCCTTTATCCCTATACATAAACGTTTACATTTAGTTTTCATACTAGATTGTTACTTCACATGTGTATTCTTGGATAAAACATCATAAACTTAACACAAGTGTCATTTACATGTTCACATCATGATCATCATATAGGGTCCGAAGTCAAAAATGCAGAATTTCTATTTGAGGCATTTCATCAAACACTTGGCGTGTGTACCACTAACAAAGCATTATGTACAAGTGTTCAAAGCATAATCCTTGTAGTTCATATCATAAATCATCAAAAATCAAGCTAATTCACATAATTCTCATTGTACAACAATTTATCTAACCAAAACTCTATTTCATACTAGTTCATACTTTAACATTACACCTATTGTTGCATCTACATATTCATTATTCATCATCATACTATCATACAAGTGGGTTTTTAGTATTGATCATCAATATGAGTAATTTCTAACATATTTCTTGTTCTATAGTGTGAATCTAACTTACAATCATTCAATTTTCATATAAACTCCAAGATTTGTTAAAACCCACTTTCTTCATAATCATCAAATCATAAAATTCGACTTACCGCTTATTAAGAAAGCTTAGGGGCTGTTTGGCAACTTCTGAATGGTTTAGTGCTGAACCAATAAGATGTCTAAACCATTAAGTGCTGAATCAGTAAGAGGTCTGAACCATTAAGAGCCAGTATAATGCTTAACCGTTTAGAGGCAAATGTCTGACCTATTCAGATTAGATGTCTTAACCATTCAGAATTAGTATAATGCTTAACCATTTAGAAGCAAATGTCTGAACCATTCAGACATCTGCTCGCGAAATAAACAGTCTGAACCATTAAGTGCTGAACCAATAAGAGGCCTGAACCATTAAGAGACTTATTAAGAGGTAAACAAGATGATCCAGAATGAGAGCTCATGAAGTAGTTTGGCCTTGAATTTCCCTTCTAATTTATTGATTTCGGATGAAGAGGGGTTTCCCCCTTTTCTTCCTTCCTTGATCGGTCCCAGACACACACAGATGTGTGTGTTTTTGTGTTTAGTTTGTTTTTAATATACTTACTTTATCATTGTCCATGTTTGGCCCTTCTATTATATGTGTTTATTTTTATTTAGGCATTGTCCATCCTTAAGCTAACATCTAACATATATTCTAACTAGGTTAAGTTTCTAGTTAATTTAAACATATATGCATAATTAAACTTTTTTGGGTG
Organism: Helianthus tuberosus; assembly: GCA_030545235.1. Classification (NCBI taxonomy): domain Eukaryota; kingdom Viridiplantae; phylum Streptophyta; class Magnoliopsida; order Asterales; family Asteraceae; genus Helianthus; species Helianthus tuberosus. The sequence continues at coordinate 137,333,473 of CM060363.1, forward strand.
TTACAAATCTACCCCGCTTAAAGGAGGTTTCGTCCCCAAAACCTAAATACGTACCAAATAACACCGGGTAGTGTTTTCACATATCTTCTTCCGATTCCCAAGTTAGCTCCGATCCCTTTCTATGTTGCCATTGGACTAAAACTTGTCTAATGGTCTTGTTTCGAAGATGCGTTGTCTTGGAATCCTAAATGGCTATTGGTCTTTCAACGTAATTCATTCGTTCATCCAATTCAATATCATCGTGAGACATGTAGGTCGTTTCATCCGCGAGGCACTTTCTTAACTGTGACACATGAAACATGTTATGATTCACATCTAAAGCCGGCGGTAAATCCAATCGATAGGCCACCTTTCCAACCCGAGCTAAAATCTTGAAAGGTCCTATGTAATGTGGACCCAAATTTCCTCACTTTCGAAAACGGATTATACCCTTCCATGGAGAGACTTTCAAAAACACGTGGTCCCCAACTTGAAATTCAAGAGGGCGTCTTCTTCGATCTGCATAAGCCTTTTGTCGATCCTGGGCTGCCTTTAATCAAACCCGTATAAGATCAATTTTTTCGTTCGTTATGGCTTCTACATCATTGGGTGCGATTTCTCTTTGTCCCACCTCTCCCCAACAAACGGGAGTTCTACACTTTCTCCCATACAACATTTCATAAGGAGCCATTTGAATGCTACTATGATAACTATTGTTATACGAAAACTCCACCAAAGGTAAATGTTCATCCCAACTCCCACCAAAATCCAATACGCATACTCTTAACATATCTATGAGTGTTTGAATAGTTTGCTCGGATTGACCGTCCGTTTGAGGGTGGTAGGCGGTACTGAAATGTAATTTTGTGCCAATTTGTTCGTGAAACTTTTGCCAAAATTGGGATGTATATCGGATATCTCGATCCGAAATGATGGATACGGGTACTCCGTTACGAGATATAATCTCGTTTACATAAACTTCCGCAAACTTTTCCGAGGAAGAGGTTTCCCGGATGGGTAAGAAGTGAGCGCTTTTGGTGAGTCGGTCTACGACCACCCATATGGCATCATGCCCTTTCTTCGACTTTGGGAGCTTAGTATCCATTGTCACGTTTTCCCATTTCCATACCGGGATTTCCGATGGTTGAAACTTGCCATACGGTTTCTGATGTTCCGCCTTCACTTAAGAATAGGTTAGACACTTCGCAACGTATTTCACAATATCCTGCTTCATCCCGGGCCACCAATAGTTTTTCTTTAAATCCGAATACATTTTCGTGGCCCCCGGGTGAATCGAGAATCGAGACTTATGAGCTTTTTCAAGTACTGCGGCTTTTGCTTCACTAAACTGAGGTATCCAGATTCGGCCGTACCTTGATTTAATCCCATCGGTATTCTCTTCTAATTTGTTTACAAACTCTTTCTTTGAATCCATCTCATTCAATGATTTGATTTGAGCCTCTTTTATCATTTTGAGGAAATGAGGCGTAATCACCATTTTCATGGATTTCACTCGAATTGGGGGCGGGTAATCCTTTCGACTTAGGGCATCAGCCACAACATTTACCTTGCCCGGGTGATAGAGGATCTCACAATCATAATATTCAATAAGTTCTAGCCACCTTTGTTGTCTCACAATTAAATCTTTTTGCTTGAAAAAGTATTTGAGGATTTTGTGATCAGAATAAATTGTACTTTTCATCCCGTACAAGTAATGTCTCCATATCTTCAAAGCGAATACTACTACTGCTAATTCCAAGTCATGGGTCGGATAATTACTTTTGTGTTGTTTTAATTTCCTTGAAGCGTACGCAATGACTCTGCCCCTTTGCATTAAAACACATCCCAACCCTTGGTGTGATGCATCCGTAAACACAACCAAGTCTTCCGTGCCATCAGGTAGAGTTAATACCGGGGAACTTGACAGTTTCTCCTTCAGTGTTTGAAATGCCCTATCTTCATATGTGCCCCATGTAAACTTCTCATTCTTTTTCGTCAATTTGGTCAACGGCAACGCCAATTTAGAGAAGTTTTGAAAAAACCTCCTATAATAGCCTGCTAACACCAAAAAGCTCCTCACTTCGCTTGGATTCTTCGAGGGCACCATTTCATAACGGCCTCGACCTTAGACAGGTCCACAAGGATGTCGTCCGCGTTAATCACATGGCCGAGAAATTGTACCTCTCTAAGCCAAAAATTTCACACCCCGACCGCGTAAAACAACGAAACCGCGGCGGAAACGTCGGGGAGTGGAGCGACAGAATTATTGTTTCACAACCATGGATTCAAAAAGTTTCCTTTTATTTAAATATTAAACATTTACATTGTCTTGAAATTAAAACAAACAAGTTCACATCTTGACTATCATCGTTATTAAGTCACTAAGGCCTCGTCCGGTCCTATGTGAGCATGCATCCTATTCACAATCAACATCATCATCAAACAACACCACCTGAAACATATGTAAAAATAAAGTCAGCAAACAAATGTCGGCGAGCACATAGGTTTTGTGAGAGTGTCGAATTCATGGCTCGTTTACATGTTGCAATACCTCATTTGACTACAAGAGTCGTTTATTGAAAACCTTGTTTTGAAAAGAGTTTAGTATTGGAATATGAATAACCAGCTCAAAATAAGTTGGTTATAGTTTATAAAATCTCGTTGCCATAAATCTTAACCCAAAACATTTGTTTAAGTAAACCAAATTGTAAATCGTTCTCATAATAAAACTCGTATGGTTTATATCGTTTAGTAAACATCGTTGTGTGACATCGTTTAAAATCGTTCGTCCTAGTGAACTAAATAACGCCACGTAATATAATATGATAAAAGCACTTATATATAAGAAGTACCAGCGGCGTATCTACCATGCTTTTATCACATTATACCCGTCCCGTTATCCAATTACAAACCAAAAACCAATCGTTCGTTCAATTCGTTTAACTCGTTCAACTTGTTCAAATCGTTCATTCGTTCAATATCGTTCAATCGTTCAAAACCGTTCAATCGTTCAAAATCGTTCAATCGTTCAAAATCGTTCTCATTTTAATTGTGAAAACTAAATTTTGGTCGTCTCACTTATAACATTCAAACCTTCGTAAGTCGTCCATCATTCAACTCGTATTAACAAACCACCAAAGGGTAAGTTAACAATCATCAGATTCAGTCGTTACCCACATAACCCCCATACATAACCATGGTGGCATTCTGATAATGGCATTTGTCAGATCCTATGGTACCATAACCTAATACTAGCCGACTTGATCATTGTTAATGAATGTCATTCGTTATATAAATACGTCCAACAAGTTCATTCACATTATCGAAATCGTTTTGTTTAATATAAAACATAGTATTTTTTTTTTGAAATCATCGTTGAAAGTATCGAAATCGTTTAACACATATGAATCACCCCAAAACAATTGAAAATAGTAAAATAGGGGAACTATGTACTCACATCGAATTGCAAAGTATCCTCGATCTAATGAACTTAACAAAGCTCGGGCAAACCAAGGAAATCAAATAGCACCTAGTAATCAGATCGCTAGTTAATAAATCGACGCCTAAATCGAAAGATCGGGTAGAATGAGGTCTCGTAAACCAAATGAGTATTGGAACTCATGCGATATGGTTTAACAAAGCCTACATTCTAAATCGGAACCTAACCTAAGTGCTTACGATCCGTTACCACCCATTAAGGTAGCTTACGCTACTTTAACGCGTCATTCGCGCAAATGCGCGTTCGAGACGCCTAACTAGTCCTATGAAAAGTATTATATGCCCTAACATGTTTAAATATGTTGCATAATCAGTTTAAATGACAAAAATTAGGTTACATATGCTTAAAATCAAATTATGCATGAAAAAGGCATTTTGGTCATTTTTCCTAAGGCATATAAACTACCTATCATACAACTAATTAAACTAAGTGACCATAAGGTATAACCTCGGAAGGTTATTCCCTATAAAACTATGGTCACAAAATATGCTTGGTCGGATCCTAATGATCGACCAAACGGGTCGGGTTCAAAAGTCTAAGCGGTTGTTTAGACCGCTTATCTTACGACCCTAAACAAGCACTAGACTAAAAGTGATGGGTTAAACATGTTAAAACATGTTTAACTAAGTTAGAAAACAAGTTTGATATCAAAACAAAGTGTTTTGATACCCGAAAATAGCTTCGTTGCAAGATACGCATAAACACGTATTTTGACCGAAACTTTGACTCGTCACTTCGACTAATCAACGTGGTAATCAGTAGGTATAGTCACAAGGGACTATAACCATCGTGATTACGCTCACGTTGCAAAGTTCTAACGAACTTTATGTTGACCAAATCATGGTCAAAGCAGAAAGTCAAACACTGTTTGACTTTCACGCTTGAAAAGCATAAACAAGCATGAAAGAAACTTACAAAAGGTCCAAGCAAGGAAGAATTGAACCAAAATACTCAGGTATGAAGCCTTAGCTTCAACTTAGAGCAGAATTGATTCAATTTGTGAGGAATGAAGTGAAAAACCCAAGTCTATTTATAGTAAGTTTGAATTAACAAGATCATTCCAAGTGTTATGAGGATCAATCTTGGCCATACACTTGTAGAACATGGTTTCTAATACAGTGGGAATCCAAAAACCTGCCTAAGGTATTGAGAAAATTGCATAAAAGACCCTGGAAATCAAGCTGGTTGCTGAAACTGATCTGCTGAAAATGTGTCCCTGTCACGTGGTGCGCCAGGAATGCCTGGTTCTGGTGTGTGGTGCGAGGGAGATCAGGCAGAACTTTTGAATTTTGGCAGAAATGGTCCATGCATGTTTAAAACTTGATTTTTGACTCGTTTAAGACCCGTTAACCCCCATTTCAAGGATCTACAATGAAGTTAAAGTATAGGGAACATGAAATATGCTTGAAAACATCTCGGATGTCAGTTCGTTTGGTCGTACGGTCACATTATTCGGTTAATTACGACGAAAACTCGATTGGACGCGAAATCGATCCAAATTACACGAAGAATGGTATTTTTGCATTCTAATCACTAAAATAAAATATTTTAATGATTAAATTTTTTTTTGGATGTTCGGATATGTTCAGAACGTAAGATATGCGAGTAAATGCAAACTTATGCACTTTTTGACGCTTTTAGTCCCTATTGATCAAATAAGTTTATTTTCGCATACCAAACCTCTCAAAGCCTATTTATAAGCTATGTAAATGATATTTAGGGCATGTTTAACTTATGATCATGTTCCGGAATGTTCGTTACCATACGAATCGGCATACTTTCGTAGTTTGTCGTAAATAGTCCATGCGATCGAATAAACTTGTTTTCGACACACCAAACCCTCCAAAACTTATTTCTAAGTTATGTAAAGGTTATTTAAGATATGTAAATCCTATGTCACTATTCTGGAGTGTTTGTCGCATTAAACTGATTACGTTTACGCATCAGTTTGCGTATAACTTTCTAGAAGGCGATTTAAAGCTTGAAATCGAACTCGAATCAAATCGTAAAATATTCAAACACAAATACACAAATATTAACACCAAAACACATCTTTTATTTATAATTGATATTGTTTCACATCGTACATCATTTACAGAGCACAGTTGTCACAGTCTCCCCTACTTTAGGAAATTTCGTCCCGAAATTTTAACTAGAGGAAACTTATGAAAACAAATGTGGGTATTTCGCTTTCATTTGGTCCTCACGTTCCCAAGTAAACCCCGGGCCACGTTTGGACTCCCAGCAAACTTTAACTAATCGTATTCGCTTGTTCTTCAATTGCTTGATTTCACGGTCCACTATCTCCACAGGTTTCTCGACAAAGTGCATTGTATCGTCAACTTGAATTTCGTCGAGTGGAATATGAAGATCAGTATCGGCTAAACACTTTCGTAAATTGGACACGTGAAATGTTGAGTGAATATTCCCAAGTTCAGGAGGTAGCTCTAGTCGATAGGCAACCTTTCCGATTCTTTCGTCAATCTTAAATGGTCCAACATATCGTGGTGCAAGTTTTCCTTTCTTTCCAAATCTCACCACTCCCTTCCAAGGGGATACCTTGAGTAGGACACGGTCTCCGACTTGAAATTCTAAGGGCTTGCGTCGCATATCCGCATAACTCTTTTGACGGCTTCTAGCTGTTAGGAGGTTATCGCGATTTTTCTTGATTTTATCTGTCGTTTCTAGAATGAACTCAGGTCCAGTAAGCTGAGCTTCACCGATCTCATTCCAACAGACAGGTGAACGACATTTTCAACCGTATAAAGCTTCGAACAGTGCCATATTAATGCTAGCATGATAACTATTGTTGTAAGAGAACTCGATCAACGGAAGATGAGAATCCCAATTACCTCCAAAGTCTATCACACATGCTCTAAGTATATCCTCCAATGTTTGAATCGTCCTCTCGGATTGTCCATCTGTTTGGAGATGATAAGCAGTGCTTAGATTTAGTTGGGTTCCCAAAGCAGATTGCATGGTCTTCCAAAAGTGAGATGAAAATCGAGCATCACGATTGGATATGATATCCAAAGGAACACCATGTCAAGACACAATCTCATCAACATAAATCTTGGCAAGTTTATCAGCAGATAGATCCTCGCGAATCAGTATAAAGTGAGCTGACTTCGTTAATCGATCGATGACAACCCAAATAGCATCGTGACCTCTAGATGTGCGCGGTAACTTAGTGATGAGATCCATCGCAATGTTCTCCCACTTCCATACTGGTTTTTCTGGTTGTACAAGTAAACCAGATGGTCGTTGATGTTCAGCCTTGACTTTGAGACTAGTTAGGCATTTCGATACATACAAAGCAATATCCTTTTTCATACCAGGCCACCAGTATTGAGTACGAAGATCCTTGTACATTTTGTCAGCACCAGGATGAATAGAATATCGAGACTTATGAGATTTGTCCATCACTAAAGTGCGAAGATCGTCTTGTTTCGGAATCCACAAACGATTCTTGAAATAGAGTAACCCATCGTCTTTTGTTTTGAGTTTAAGCTCAAGTTGACGTGGTAATTCCTTACTCAACAAGTTTTGTGTAACACAAGTACGTTGAGCTTGAGTGACACGAGTTTGAATATCGGATAGAGTGCGAACAAAATGAAGCTTGGCTCGTTCCTTTCGACTTAGCGCATCGGCTACAACATTCGCCTTACCAGGATGGTAGCGAATCTCGCAATCGTAATCGTTTAGGAGTTTAACCCAGCGCCATTGTCTCATGTTTAGCTCCTTCTGATTGAGAATGTGCTAGAGACTTTTGTGGTCTGTGAAAACCACACACTTCGTTCCATAAAGATAGTGTCTCCAGATTTTGAGTGCAAAAACCACAGCTCCTGATGCGTGTGAAGTGTTACTTATTTTAGGTGTATATTTTAAGCCCTTTTTAACACTTATTTTAGCCAAGTTTTAAATTTATAAAACACGATATTTCACTAACACTAAACACACATATGGGCAAGTGCACCCATCGTTGAGTGTAGTATAGTGTTGGTAAGATACCGAGGTCGTCCAAGGACACAAGAGCTTTTAGTACCGGTTTATCCTCAACGTCTAACCAAAATAAAAGTTTAGAAAAATGTTTTAAACTAAGAAAAGATAAAAACTAACTAAAATGCTGAAAATAAAATAAAAAGAAAAACAGATAGACAAGATGAATCACTTGGTTCTGACTCGTATCTAGTATAACCTTTGATTATTTCCGCACTTTTGCACATAATTAAGAGATTATCTTAGTTATTGTAGTAGGCCCCTCTTTTGAAGGTGACGTTACCCTCACCCCAGTAGTTTGAGTCAGCAGGGATACAATCCTAAAAGGGTGGATTATTGGAAGATAATGAATTAAGTTATTAATACAGTATTGTGGTAGGCCCCGCTTTTGGCGGTGACGTTACCCTTGGCTAAGTAGTCTGAGTCAGCAGGGATACAGTCCTAAATAGCCGGGTTATAGTATTAATAGTAGTTAACTTATGAGGGGATCAAAGAGTTTGGACCCCCGCCATCCAATACCGTGAAGTATTGAAGGAGGTCCTACTAAATTTGACCAAGGTCCATTGCAGGACCTCTAAACGCTGAACAATGGCAAGACCTTTACCAAACCGTTCCCTTAACCCCCGACCAGGTAGCCAACATACCTCCATATAGACCGTGGAGATATGAATGGTGAAAATCCTTTATTTTATATAGACAGTAAAATAATGCCAAGACACCACGGACAAACGATAAGGAAAGATCACCTTCAACATAAGTAACTAGTTATTAAAGTCATTAATACAAAACCAAATAAAAAGTGCAAAAGATTAGAAATAAAAAGTATTATACTAGACACTTTGTCTTCACCAAGTGATGTAAGAGACTTAGGCAAACATGGCCTTGATTGTCAAGAACTCTTACGATCAATCTTGGATCCCGAGACGACTCACACACTCTACGATGGACAATGGATGATGGTGGTGGATGATGGTGTTGTGATGGTGGTGGGTGGTGGATGAAGTGTGAGAGAGGTGGTGTGCCAAGGGATGAGATGAAATGAATCCAAGCACTCCTATTTATAGGCCGAACAGAGAGCTGGACACGGCCCCGTGTCCGCTGGGCACGGCCCCGTGTCCGTCTGACAATCTCTCTCCTCATTAATTGTAATTCGCAATTACAATAAATGCGCCTGCTGTACTTTCGACACGCCCCCGTGTCCGCTGGGCACGGCCCCGTGATGGGCAATAGAAGCTTCTATAGATTTGTCTTTTCTGCTGCTTCTTGGGCACGGCCCCGTGCTGGCTGAGCACGGGGCGTGTTCAGTCTTCTGATTTCTCTACTTTGCTTTGGAAGGTGCCGTTGAGGGGTCGGGCAGTCCACTAATATTCCTTTTCTTGTATTTATGTTGGATTTAGCTGTCTTTTTGCTTCTTTTGCGTTTTTGAGCTCATTTAATCCTGAAAATACAAAAGGAAGACAAAAACACTCTTTTTCCAATATTAGTACTTAAAAAGGGTTAGTTTTATGCCTTATTTGATGTAATTTATATGTTGCATTTTACACACATCAGCTCCCAACTCAAGATCATGAGTGGTGTAGTTTTTCTCGTGAATCTTCAATTGTCTTGATGCATAAGCTATAACTTTACCTCGTTGAATAAGAACACAACCAAGGCCTAGATTCGACGCCTCACAATAGACAACAAAATCATCGTTTCCATCGGGCAAAGATAAAACAAGAGCATCACAGAGTTTTCGTTTTAGCGTTTGAAAAGCTTCTTCTTGTTTGGGTCCCCACTCAAAAGGCTTATTCTTCTGAGTCAAAGCAGTGAGAGGAACCGCAATCTTCGAGAAGTTCGAAATAAATCGACGATAATAACCAGCAAGACCAAGAAAAGAACAAACTTCTGTGGGTGTCGTAGGTGTAATTTATATGTTGCATTTTACACACATCAAATACCCCCACACTTGAACTTTTGCTTGTCCTCAAGCAAAACTCTCTAATATGTGGCTTACACTCCCAAATGGAATAGGTAGAAGAGAAGGTTTTGGGCTTGTCGTAGAGTGTCGGGATTTCCAAGATCTTTTTGGGTTTTATTTTTATTTATTATACTCCTATTCGTAATGATTTATTTAGAACTTTTCATAAAAGAAATTACTTATTTGGGCATAACATGCCTTTTTAAAATTCTATTTATATACAAGTTCACATACCTCACGGGGAAATCACTCACACTCGGCCGAAGGTGTATTTTAGTGAATCACTCGAGAGCGGCATGGAACTTATTCCTACCATAGGCTTGCCAAGAAATCAATCCTCCTCCTTTTTAACTTTTATACCTTTGTAGATATCAAGAGGACTTTGTGGGTTAAGGATTAGGCTAGGGTTAAAGGTAGGTGGTTGGGTTAGTGGTTAGTAGAAAAAGGGCTAAAAGTGTAACAAGTGTCGGTTTTCGCATTTTTGCAACTTTTTATTTTGATGAAGCTTTTATTCAAACTAAGTTATTTTTGATTAACTTGTTTGTTTATTTTCTTTTTGCTTCATCATTATCACATTTTTTTTTTTTTTTACGAAGAACCGAACTTGTCACTAAAATAAAGGGTTAAAAATGAAAAAGGTTTTGGTGGGTAAAAGGGTTTTTGTTTGGGTGATGAAACGAAAAGGTTTAGGCTCAAAGGGGCTAACTAGGGGGATTTTTGGGTAGGTGGTAAAAGAAAAAGAAAAATAATGGTGTAGAAATAAAAAGGGTTAGTCCTAATGCCTCCATCATTTACTTACTCGGGTTTAAGTTGATAAGGACCGGGAATGTATTGTCATGGCAAGTTCTAGAGTCGTAAGAACCAAGCGGCTATTCACACAAGAAACGAAAAATGAGCATTTAGTCAAATGATATGTAATTGTGTGCTCAATAAAGGCTCAAAACTCACTTTTGTGGGAATGGGTTTTTATGTGATCAAGTATATATAATCAAATTTTAAATAAGTTTGCTATGCCTTTTCATAATTTTCTTATGTTGGTTCTTTTTATCACTACGCTATCGGTTGTAAATTTGTAAAAATATAACCTTTTTGAGAACTTGAATTTTCCGAATTAAACCTAGACAAGTAAAAAAAAATGGAAATTTTTTGAAAAAAATTTGGGGTGATTAGCGGTTCCAATAGAGTTTTGTGTAAGGCTTGTATTAAGGACTTGAAAAATTCAAGGTTTTAGCATTCCCCCCACACTTAAATTACACATTGTCCTCAATGTGTCCCAAAAATAAATTTTTAGGTTGATTAGATGTGTAAAATAGTGTTTAAAAAGCAAAAATTTGTGTTACTGGGCACTGAACACGGCCCCGTGTTCAAGTGCCAATAACAGAATTAAAACAAGAGAAACAGAAGCCTGGACACGGGGGCGTGTTGGGTGAACACGGCCCGTGTCCAGTTACCTGAACTGGGCGTTTTCTGCAGGGTGCTCAGCACGGGGCCGTGTTGGTTGGGCACGGCCCGTGTTGAACCTTCTGAAATTGTGAGAATTGTCGGGTTGCCTTGTTCTTGTGCATGGGTTCATTTTTCTCGTTCCCCTTTTCATCCTTTACCACCATGAGTGTGTTTTATTCATTACAAACCATCCAAACCTTAAAACCATCATTTCATTTCATCATAGAGAGAACTTACATAGTCCTAAATTAAACTAGATAAAACAAAGAAATAACAAACCATGGAGTCCTAGCCTTTACTTTATTTTAATTAGCAAAATTTCCAAGAAGTAATTAATCTTGGTTAAACAAGGCCTTTTTGAACTCCTTCTTCCGCGTGAGGTTCTCCTCAAATGTCGGCGAGCCATTCTTCCACCTCCCTTGGAAGGAGAAAAGAAGGCTCATTGGCATTAGTTTGAAGAGTTTCAACTTCCACCGGGATCTCTTGTTGGTGTTCCACGGGAGGTTCCGCCGGAAAGTCTTCCCACCCGGTAGGGTTGTTGATTCCGAGTGCCAGGTTCCAATCCTGTTTAGGAAGGACTGGTTCCATTGGAGGTGCTACAAGAATATTTAACCTCTGGTGCAAGAGGTTAATTTCTTGGAAGCTGCTTTCAAGTCCCATCGTAAGATCGTTAATACGGTCGATTAGGACCTCCTCTACTGAAGTCATTTCGTCGAGAGCCTCCCTTAATGCTATCACATAGTGCACAAGTGTAGCTTCAATGGAGGGTCTTCTTCCTCTTCGGCTGTTTAACGAATGCACAGAAGATGTTTCGCTGTTTTCACTCGACATCCTACGAAAAATAAACTAAAAATAGTTTATTTAATGAAACAGTGACCGGACACGGCCCCGTGCTCACTGAGCACGGCCCCGTGTTCATCTTTCTGCAGAGTTTTGGAACAAGGAAACTTGGATTTTTAAGTTATTTTCTAAACTTGTGGGGCCTTTTTAGCTACTAATAACTTAAAACAATGTTTCATAACATGTTTTTACCAAGATTCTTTGAACAAAACTCATTTATTCCTACCATAGAGTTGGAGGAATTCCAAACTTTCAATGGTAGCTCTTGGAGAAAGATGGAGAAGAAGGAAATGGCTAAAAGAGGAAAGGACAAGATGGGTTGTTGGAACCTTCTTTTAGACTTACCTAGGATAGTTTGAGAGAAGATTCCTGCAAATCTCTGTCCCAAGTTGGTCCAAATGTGCAGAATTCTTGGCTGCATTTATAGAAAATGACAGCATCCTGGACACGGCCCCGTGTTCAGTGGACACGGCCCCGTGTGCAGGTGGAGTTCTGACACAGTTTGTCCGTATTCTGACGTACTGATCAGAATGGAATCTTTCGATGGACATGGGGGCGTGTTGGATGGGCACGGCCCCGTGTCTAGGGACTGTTTTATGAAGTTGTCTAGTTTTTTAAGGAACTTGTTAGTATCGGGTGGCTCCTGACTGGTTGGAACAACCCCAAAGTGCCTAAGATACCTTAATTGTCCTAGACTAAGGCGAGAACGCAAGAGGTTGTCGGTGAGGGTAATTCCTATTTTCATTCTAGGTGGACAAGTCCAACCCTTTCCCGGGCTCTTGTTAAAGAAGGTGTATGCCGAATCGCTCAGGTCTATGTATGCACCGAACGAAGTCGATGGAGATTCCTTCACGGCACAATCGACACAGGGACGACTATCGTCCAAGTCTTTGCTAGGTACGAAGGTATTTTCGGGAGCAACGAGGTTGTCGGAATGCGGTTCCAACATTTCTTCATGGGTATCGTCTTGAGGTGGATCAATAAAATCCTTCCCAAGCTCTTCTAACCATTTCAGAATTAGTTCTTCTAGTTGAAATAACTCGTCAAGGAGCATTTCCCCTAGAATATCTGGCTGGGCGCATTCGAGGGAGAAATAGTGCTTATTTTTACTTTCGCCCCTCTTAAGGTTGTGAGAAGTTGGTGGGTCCATGTAGTGGGGCCTATAATTTAGGAAGTAGCATTTTACTTCTTCATGTTCGCCACCACATAATTGACACCACGTACCATAAGAGTGCCGAAAGTAAAAATAATTACTATCACTCATGTTTATGTCAGAAAATACCAACCGCCGGGATCTAACGGTTCTGTTTTCAGTAACTGAAACTTGGGCACGGGGGCGTGTTGAGTGGACACGGCCCCGTGTTCAGCTTACTGTCTGATGTAAAACAGGATTGCCAGTTCCAATGATTGAGCACGGGGGCGTGTTCAGCGGGCACGGCCCGTGCTGAGCTCTGCAGAAGCTGAAAAACTAAGAAAAAAAAACTAAAAAAAATAAAAAATGATTAGGCCGTTGATTCCTAACTTTCTTAAAATCCTTGTGTCCCCGGCAACGGCGCCAAAAACTTGATGCGTGTGAAGTGTTACTTATTTTAGGTGTATATTTTAAGCCCTTTTTAACACTTATTTTAGCCAAGTTTTAAATTTATAAAACACGATATTTCACTAACACTAAACACACATATGGGCAAGTGCACCCATCGTTGAGTGTAGTATAGCGTTGGTAAGATACCGAGGTCGTCCAAGGACACAAGATCTTTTAGTACCGGTTTATCCTCAACGTCTAACCAAAATAAAAGTTTAGAAAAATGTTTTAAGCTAAGAAAAGATAAAAACTAACTAAAATGCTGAAAATAAAATAAAAAGAAAAACAGATAGACAAGATGAATCACTTGGTTCTGACTCGTATCTAGTATAACCTTTGATTATTTCCGCACTTTTGCACATAATTAAGAGATTATCTTAGTTATTGTAGTAGGCCCCTCTTTTGAAGGTGACGTTACCCTCACCCCAGTAGTTTGAGTCAGCAGGGATACAATCCTAAAAGGGTGGATTATTGGAAGATAATGAATTAAGTTATTAATGCAGTATTGTGGTAGGCCCCGCTTTTGGCGGTGACGTTACCCTTGGCTAAGTAGTCTGAGTCAGCAGGGATATAGTCCTAAATAGCCGGGTTATAGTATTAATAGTAGTTAACTTATGGGGGGATCAAAGAGTTTGGACCCCCGCCATCCAATACCGTGAAGTATTGAAGGAGGTCCTACTAAATTTGACCCAGGTCCATTGCAGGACCTCTAAACGCTGAACAATGGCAAGACCTTTACCAAACCGTTCCCTTAACCCCCGACCAGGTAGCCAACATACCTCCATATAGACCGTGGAGATATGAATGGTGAAAATCCTTTATTTTATATAGACAGTAAAATAATGCCAAGACACCACGGACAAACGATAAGGAAAGATCACCTTCAACATAAGTAACTAGTTATTAAAGTCATTAATACAAAACCAAATAAAAAGTGCAAAAGATTAGAAATAAAAAGTATTATACTAGACACTTTGTCTTCACCAAGTGATGTAAGAGACTTAGGCAAACATGGCCTTGATTGTCAAGAACTCTTACGATCAATCTTGGATCCCGAGACGACTCACACACTCTACGATGGACAATGGATGATGGTGGTGGATGATGGTGTTGTGATGGTGGTGGGTGGTGGATGAAGTGTGAGAGAGGTGGTGTGCCAAGGGATGAGATGAAATGAATCCAAGCACTCCTATTTATAGGCCGAACAGAGAGCTGGACACGGCCCCGTGTCCGCTGGGCACGGCCCCGTGTCCGTCTGACAATCTCTCTCCTCATTAATTGTAATTCGCAATTACAATAAATGCGCCTGCTGTACTTTCGACACGCCCCCGTGTCCGCTGGGCACGGCCCCGTGATGGGCAATAGAAGCTTCTATAGATTTGTCTTTTCTGCTGCTTCTTGGGCACGGCCCCGTGCTGGCTGAGCACGGGGCGTGTTCAGTCTTCTGATTTCTCTACTTTGCTTTGGAAGGTGCCGTTGAGGGGTCGGGCAGTCCACTAATATTCCTTTTCTTGTATTTATGTTAGAGTTAGCTGTCTTTTTGCTTCTTTTGCGTTTTTGAGCTCATTTAATCCTGAAAATACAAAAGGAAGACAAAAACACTCTTTTTCCAATATTAGTACTTAAAAAGGGTTAGTTTTATGCCTTATTTGATGTAATTTATATGTTGCATTTTACACACATCAGCTCCCAACTCAAGATCATGAGTGGTGTAGTTTTTCTCGTGAATCTTCAATTGTCTTGATGCATAAGCTATAACTTTACCTCGTTGAATAAGAACACAACCAAGGCCTAGATTCGACGCGTCACAATAGACAACAAAATCATCGTTTCCATCGGGCAAAGATAAAACAAGAGCATCACAGAGTTTTCGTTTTAGCGTTTGAAAAGCTTCTTCTTGTTTGGGTCCCCACTCAAAAGGCTTATTCTTCTGAGTCAAAGCAGTGAGAGGAACCGCAATCTTCGAGAAGTTCGAAATAAATCGACGATAATAACCAGCAAGACCAAGAAAAGAACAAACTTCTGTGGGTGTCGTAGGTGTATTCCAATCCTTAATAGCAGCAATTTTGGAAGGATCCACATGAATACCCTGCTCGTTAACAATATGACCCAAAAACTGAACCTCTTTAAGCCAGAATTCGCACTTGGAGAATTTGGCGAAATGTTTTTCCTTCTTCAGAAGTTCCATTGTTAGATGAAGGTGTTGTTCGTGATCAGCTCGAGACTTCGAATAAATGAGAATGTTGTCAATGAACACAATGATGAACTTGTCTAAATAAGGTTTACAAACCCTATTCATTAAGTCCATGAAAACAGCTGGGGCATTCGTCAAACCAAAAGGCATGACGATGAACTCGTAGTGACCATATCTCGTGCGGAAAGCAGTTTTGGGAATATCTTCTTCGAGTACACGAAGCCGATGATACCCAGAACGCAGATCGATCTTAGAAAAATATGAAGCACCTTGCAGCTGATCAAAAAGATCATCAATTCTTGGTAGGGGATATCGATTCTTGATGGTAAGCTTATTAAGCTCACGATAATCGATACACATTCGAAAAGACCCATCTTTCTTTTTCACAAACAGGACTGGTGCGCCCCAAGGTGAATAACTCGGTCGGATGAATCCTTTATCAGATAACTCTTGAAGCTGTTTCGATAACTCTTGCATCTCAGACGGTGCAAGACGATAAGGTGCTTTAGCAATCGGGTTGGCATTAGGAACAAGATCAATATGAAACTCGACTTGACGAACTGGAGGCAAACCAGGAAGTTCATCAGGAAACACCTCTGGATAATCTCGAACAATTAGAATATCTTGAATACACTTGCTCTTGCCTTTCTCCTCGGTGAAATGTGCCAAGAATGCCACATATCCTTTTCGTAAATAACTTTGGGCTTTCGTACACGACATGAGTTTCAAACCTCCAGATGGTTTCTCGCCACGAACTTCTAGAACTTCACCAGACGAAAGAGGAATACGAACAATCTTATCGAAACAAACCACCTCAGCATGAAACTTAGTTAACTAATCCATTCCTACGATGATATCGAAACTCCTAAGTTGCATCGGTGTGAGGTCAATAGGAAAAAGATGGTTATCGAGGTTTAATTGACAGTCGCGAATAACAGAATCGAGTACAAGTGCTGTACCAGTAGCAACCTCAACAGATAAAGGTTTCCTCAGTTTGGTTCTAGGTATCGCAAGCAAACGCTCAAATGATAACGAAACAAAACTTCTATCGGCACCAGAATCGAAAAGAACAAATGCAGGTCGATGGTTAACAAGGAATGTACCGTTAACAACCTCGTTGTCAGCACGAGCCTCGTTGGTGTTCAAGTTGTATACTCGTCCACGAGCAGGATTCGCATTGGCATTGACAATCGGATTCGCCAGCTTCGAACAATTGTTGCGGAAATGACCCATCTCTCCGTAGTTATAACATGAACCAGGTGGGAATCTAGAAGCATTTCCCTGTACCGGAGCTTGATTCTGAGCAGCTTGATTTTGACCTAAACGACAGATGTTGGCCGTGTGCCCAAGTTTACCACAAGTGGTGCACTGTTTACACGCTTGCTAAGTTGCATGATGACCGTTGCACCGAGCACAGTGAGGTGCAGTACCAGCATACTGTTTCTTGGTAGGAGGTTGTGCTGGTGGGTTCTTAGTATTCTGATTGGTGACAACAAAATTTTGGGAAGCCTTGCGCTTCCTCGACCTCCTAGATGACTCGCCCTTCTTCTAACCCTTACCCTTGTCTTGAACAGTATCGGTCGACTGCTTCTTGTCACCCTTGCGGGTCAGATTACTTTTTCTGACTTGAGACTCAGTCAGAGTTGCAGCCAATTCGATCGCTTGACGCACAGTGGTAGGATTACTACCAGTTACAATATCTTACACAGAATCGGGTAGACCATCGATATACCTCTCAATCGCTTTCTCCAACGAGGTAACCATAGTAGGACACAATAATCTTAGCTCCTCATAACGATCCGTATACGCACGGTGTTCTCCCCCATCCTGTTTCAAATCGTCGAACTCTCGTTCCAAAGCCCTAATCTCGTGACGGGGACATAACTCTTTCATCATGAGAGCCTGAAGCTCTTCCCAAGTTTGTGCCATCGCCACATCGGCACCCCTATCACGCATCACACCGTTCCACCATGTAAGAGCACGCTTCTCGAAAACATTGGATGTAAACTCAACCTTTCATTCATTCGGACACTGAACATGTCTAAATGTGCTTTCCATACTCTCGAACCATTGTAGGAGCGCAGTTGCTCCTTGAGACCCATAAAACTTCAGTGGTTTAGCCGAATTAAACGTTTTGAAACTACACCGAGCATTGTTGTTATTGTTGTTCGCTTGATTGATCTGAGTAATTAGGTTCGTAATCACAGCAACCATTTGCTGAGCGACAAGGGCTGCGATTTCGGCGTTAGTTTGAGGTTAAGCATCACGTCGAGGAGGCATATTCTAAAAAGAACAAGGAAACATGAGAAACGAGTGAGATCGGAAATTGGATAAACAAAAGAGGTATTGAAAACATCGACAAAACAAAAGGAAGGCGATCATTCATTTGTTACCTTGAACAAACAAACGACACACAGTGACTAATCAGAGTAAATGGGTCAATATAATGTATCGCGAAGACATGCTTTAGCCTATAAGTGGACACTCACCCCAAGAGTTCCCAGGTAAGAGTGACTGGTCCGATTATGTGGATTTGTACGAACACTCTAGCCTTAGACAGAAAACCCGAGATACAGGCACCCACCCTTCCAGATTGCACGTGTTCACATTATAAGACCCAAACTTTGACGAGATTTTGAAAACTTTGAAGGTTCAAAACCTTATAACAAATCATCTAAGAACAAATGATTGATTTTCAAATCGGATTTGTTATTGTGCTCTCGTTGTGGTTATCACCTAGAGATATGTGACGATATTGTTTTAAGATCTAAACACAAGATAACTTATGTTAGGGTCCTAGAAAAGTTATAGTCTAGGTAAAAGCATTACTAATAACCTAATTCCCTATAACCATGAGCTCTGATACCAACCCTTCTGTCACACCCCGACCGCGTAAAACAACGAAACCACGGCGGAAACGTCGGGGAGTGGAGCGACAAAATATTGTTTAACAACCATGGATTCAAAAAGTTTCGTTTTATTTAAATATTAAACATTTACATTGTCTTGAAATAAAAAAAAAAAAAACAAGTTCACATCTTGACTATCATCGTTATTAAGTCACTAAGGCCTCGTCCGGTCCTATGTGAGCATGCATCCTATTCACAATCAACATCATCATCAAACAACACCACCTGAAACATATGTAAAAAATAAAGTCAGCAAAGAAATGCCGGCGAGCACATAGGTTTTGTGAGAGTGTCGGATTCATGGCTCGTTTACATGTTGCAATACTTCGTTTGACTACAAGAGTCGTTTATTGAAAACCTTGTTTTGAAAAGAGTTTAGTATTGCAATATGAATAACCAGCTCAAAATAAGTTGGTTATAGTTTATAAAATCTCGTTTCCATAAATCTTAACCCAAAACATTTGTTTAAGTAAACCAAATTGTAAATCGTTCTCGTAATAAAACTCGTATGGTTTATATCGTTTAGTAAACATCGTTACGTGAAATCGTTTAAAATCGTTCGTCCTAGTGAACTAAATAACGCCACGTAATATAATATGATAAAAACACTTATATATAAGAAGTACCAGCGGCGTATCTACCATGCTTTTATCACATTATACCCGTCCCGTTATCCAATCACAAACCAAAAACCAATCGTTCGTTCAATTCGTTTAAATCGTTTAACTCGTTCAACTCGTTCCAATCGTTCAAATCGTTCAATCGTTCAAAATCGTTCAATCGTTGAAAATCGTTCAATCGTTCAAAATCGTTCTCATTTTAATTGTGAAAACTAACGTTTGGTCGTCTCGCTTATCATATTCAAACCTTCACAAGTCGTCCATCATTCAACTCGTATTAACAAACCACCAAAGGGTAAGTTAACAATCATTAGATTCACTCGTTACCCACATAACCCCCATACATAACCATGGTGGCAGTCCGATAACGGGATTTGTCAGATCCTATGGTACCATAACCTAATACTGGTCGGCTTGATCATTGTTAATGAATGTCATTCATTATGTAAATACGTCCAACAAGTTCATTCACATTATCGAAATCGTTTTGTTTAATATAAACCATAGTATTTGTTTTTGAAATCAACGTTGAAAGTATCGAAATCGTTTAACACATATGAATCATCCCAAAACAATTGAAAACATTAAAATAGGGGAACTATGTACTCACATCGAATTGCAAAGTAGCCTCGATCTAATGAACTTAACAAAGCTCGGGCAAACCAAGGAAATCAAATAGCACCTAGTAGTCGGATCACTAGTTAATAAATCGACGCCTAAATCGGAAGATCGGGTAGAATGAGGTCTCGTAAACCAAATGAGTATTGGAACTCATGCGATATGGTTTAACAAAGCCTACATTCTAAATCGGAACCTAACCTAAGTGCTTACGATCCATTACGACCCATTAAGGTAGCTTACGCTACGTTAATGCGTCGTTCACGCAAATGCGCGTTCGAGATGCCTAACTAGTCCTATGACAAGTATTATATGCCCTAACATGTTTAAATATGTTGCATAATCAGTTTAAGTGACAAAAATTAGGTTATATATGCTTAAAATCAAATTATGCATGAAAAGGGCATTTTGGTCATTTTTCCTAAGGCATATAAACTACCTATCATACAACTAATTAAACTAAGTGACCATAAGGTATAACCTCGAAAGGTTATTCCCTATACAACTATGGTCACAAAATATGCTTGGTCGGATCCTAATGATCAACCAAACGGGTCGGGTTTAAAAGTCTAAGCGGTTGTTTAGACCGCTTATCTTACGACCCTAAACAAGCACTAGACTAAAAGTGACGAGTTAAACCTGTTAAAACATGTTTAACTAAGTTAGAAAACAAGTTTGATATCAAAACAAAGTGTTTTGATACCCGAAAATAGCTTCGTTGCAAAATACGCATAAACACGTATTTTGACCGAAACTTTGACTCGTCACTTCGACTAATCAACGTGGTAATCAGTAGGTATAGTCACAAGGGACTATAACCATCGTGATTACGCTCACGTTGCAAAGTTCTAACGAACTTTGTGTTGACCAAATCATGGTCAAAGCAGAAAGTCAAATACTGTTTGACTTTCACGCTTGAAAAGCATAAACAAGCATGAAAGAAACTTACAAAACGTCCAAGCAAGGAAGAATTGAACCAAAATACTCAGGTATGAAGCCTTAGCTTCAACTTAGAGAAGAATTGATTCAATTTGTGAGGAATGAAGTGAAAAACCCAAGTCTATTTATAGTAAGTTTGGATTAACAAGATCATTCCAAGTGTTATGAGGATCAATCTTGGCCATACACTTGTAGAACATGGTTTCTAATACAGTGGGAATCCAAAAACCAGCCTAAGGTATTGAGAAAATTGCATAAAAGACCCTGGAAATCAAGCTGGTTGCTGAAACTGATCTGCTGAAAATGTGTCCCTGTCGCGTGGCGTGCCAGGAGTGCCTGGTTCTGGCGCGAGGGAGATCTGGCAGAACTTTCAAATTTTGGAAGAAATGGTCCCTGTATGCTTAAAACTTGATTTTTTACTCGTTTAAGCCCCGTTAACCCCATTTAAAGGATCTACAATGAAGTTAAAGCATAGGGAACATGAAATATGCTTGAAAGCATCTCAGATGTTGGTTCGTTTGGTCGTACGGTCACGTTATTCGGTTAATTACAACGAAAACTCGATCTGACGCAAAATCGATCCAAATTACACGACGAATGGTATTTTTGTATTCCAATCACTAAAATAAAATATTTTAATGATTAAAATTTTTTTTGGATGTCCGGATATGTTCAGAACGTAAGATATGCGCGTAAATGCAAATTTATGCACTTTTTGACGCTTTTAGTTCCTATTGGTCAAATAAGTTTATTTTCGCATACCAAACCTCCCAAAGCCTATTTCTAAGCTATGTAAAGGATATTTAGGGCATGTTTAACTTATGATCATGTTCCGGAATGTTCGTTACCATACGAATCGGCATACTTTCGCAGTTTGTCGTAAATAGTCCATGCGATCGAATAAACTTGTTTTCGACACACCAAACCCTCCAAAACTTATTTCTAAGTTATGTAAAGGTTATTTAAGGTATGTTAAGCCTATGTCACTATTCCAGAGTGTTTGTCGCATTAAAATGATTACGTTTACGCATCAGTTTACGTTTAACTTTCCAGAAGGCGATTTAAAGCTTGAAATCGATCTTGAATCAAATCGTAAAATTGTCAAACAAAAATACACAAATATTAACACCAAAACACATCGTTTATTGATAATTGATATTGTTTCACATCGTACGTCGTTTACAGAGCACAGTTTTCACAAAAAAATTCACATACAATCTCTCCTTGCGGAGTACTTTAAGAACTTCATGTAAATGGTATGCATGATCGGTTTCACTTCGAGAATATACCAAGATATCATCAATGAACACTATAATAAATTTGTCTAACATGGTCCGACATACTCGATTCACAAGATTCATAAACGCGGTTGGCGCGTTTGTTAACCCAAAGGACATACTAGGAACTCGTAATGTCCATGACGCGTTCTAAATGTTGTCTTTGCCACATCTTCTTCCCCTACCCATAGTTGGTGGTATCCCGATCGCAAATCAATCTTAGAAAACCAACTTACCCCTTGCAATTGATCAAAGAGATCGTCAATTCGAGGCAGAGGATAGCGGGATTTCACCGTTAACTTATTTAACTCCCGATAATCGATGCACATGCGCATCAAACCGTCTTTCTTTTTCACAAATAGAATGGGCGCTCCCCAAGGTGATATGCTCAGGCGTATAAAACCCTTATCAAGTAATTCTTGTAATTGTGCCATTAACTCCCGCATTTCTGTCGGGGCAACCTATAAGGATCCTTTGCTATGGGTTTTGCGTCAGGGTATAATTTAATTTTAAAGTCCACCTCGCGCTCCGGTGGGAGCCCCGGTAGGTCTTCTGAAAATACATCAAGAAATTCATTTACAACTTTAACATCTTTAACCTTGGAGTGCTTTTGTTATTGTCTGTCACGTATGTTAGAAATGATTTGCTTCCATTTTGTACATACTTCATTGCTTGAACTATAAAACAAAGCTTTGGATCGACATTTCTTTCCCCTTGTATACATACTTGCTTTTTGATGTGTGTAAAATGCAACATATAAACTACATCAAATGAGGCATAAAACTAACCCTTTTTTAGTACTAATGTTGTAAAAAGTGTGTTTTTGTCTTTCTTTTGAAATTACAGGACCAAATGAGCTTAAACGAGCAAAAGGAACAAATATACAGCAAAAACCAACATAAATACAAAAAAAGGAACAAACGTGACATGCCCGACCCCTCGACAGCATCCCCAAGAGCAAAAACAAGAAACAGAAGGCTGACCACAGCCCGTGCTGTTGGATCGTTCCGGTGACCCTAAACAGTCAAGTTGAGTAGTTCATCATCATTTACAAAGGCGAAATCAATGCAAACAATGTCAAACAGCTTGTTTCCTTTTAATCTTTCTATATTAATGATTTCCTGAGCTTTTTACACGTTCAAATAACAAATGGACAGCACCTCGGCTCAGATTACAAGATCAGATTCCGTTTGAAATGACACGGCACAACCCTATATATAGACTTGGATATTTCGCTTGAGGATGTCACATCCCTGTTCAAGCGAAATCACATGTGTTGATTTCGCTTGAACATGTCCATGTCACTCTCACGCGAAATTACCTTCTAACACATGCATAAACCCTAATTTCCACTCTGTTGTGCACTCGTTCATTCTATCTAGACATAAGACTCAATTAAGACGAAGTTAACAGACACTAGGTGCACCAACACGTGCCCACTGGACACGGGGGTGTGGTTAGAAATCTGCAGAAAGGACAAAGCTGTGGAAGCTTCTACACCTACCACGGGGGCGTGCCCAGCTCAGCACGGGGCGTGGTCAACGCTAAGATTCGCAGAATCTTGCAAATCTTGGTAGTACAGATACACTTATGTACACGGGGCCGTGCCCAGCGAACACGGGCCGTGTTGAGCCCTATGCTGACAAAAGCAATTAGTGAAGGAAGAGAAAAAGGATGGCCACGGGGGCGTGTCCGCTGGACACGGGGCCGTGGCCAGGATTCTATTCAGGCTATAAATAGGGGTGCTTGGCTCACTTCAAAGGCTTCCCTTGGCAAACCACTACTCTCCCACTGTGCCACCACTCCACCACCACTACAACACCCACATCCATCACCATCATCCATCATCCACCTTAGAGTGTGTGTAGTAGTCTTGGGATCCAAGATTGATAGTAAGAGTTCTTTTCAATCAAAGGCCATGTTTGGCTAAGTCTCTTACATCACTTGGTGAAGACAAGTCTTTAATATATTACTTTTGATTTTTAATCTTTTCGCACTTTTATTTGGTTTTGTATTAATGACTTTAATAACTAGTTTCTTATGTTGAAGGTGAAACTTCTTTATCGTTTGTCCGTGGTGTCTTGGCATTACTTTACTTTCTATATAAAGTAAAAGATTTACATCATTCATATCTCTACGGTCTATATAGAGATATGTTGGCTACCTGGTCGGGGGTTAAGGGAATGGTTTAGTAAGGTTCTTGCCTTGTTCAGTGTATAGATCATGCAAGGACCTGGGTCAAGCTTTCTAGGACCCCCTTCAATACCCACTGATATTGGATGGCGGGGGTGCGAATGGCTTGATCCCCTCATATGTAAACTACTATTAATACATTAAACCGGCTACTTGGGATTATATCCCTGCTAACTCAAACCACTTAGCCGAGGGTAACGTCACCTTCAAAATAGGGGCCTACCACTTTTCGCATTAATAACTTAATTAATTATCTTTCAATATTCCGACCCTTTGGGATTGTATCCTTGCTGACTCAAACCACTGGGTTGAGGGTAACGTCACCTTCAAAGAGGGGCCTACTACTATAACTAAGATAATCTCTTAAAAAGTGCAAAAGTGCGAAAATCATCAAAGGATTCATTAAAGGCGAGTCGGATCCAAGTGATTCATCTTGTCTATCTGTTTTTATTTTATTTGTATTTCTGCATTTTTAGTTTTATTTTTCATGTTTAAATCTTTTCTCAAAAAATTTAGATTGATTAGACGTCGAGGATAAACCGGTACTAAAAGCTCTTGTGTCCTTGGACGACCTTGGTATCTTACCAACGTCGTACTACGCTCATGATGGGTGTACTTGCCCAAGTGTGTGTTTAGTGTCAGTAGAATATCGTGTTTTATAAATTTAAAACTTGACGAATGCATAAAATAGGCTTAAAATATCAATAAAATCATAACACACCTAACTCACACCACTTTTCCCCGGGTGTTAGGACGTGTATAACCTTTCTTTCACATTGGATTTCAGCATGATGTTTGGCTAGCGAATCCATGCCTGTCACAACCTTGAATTCTCCCAATATCATGGGGATAAGATCAATACTAAATCTCTCATCTTCTATAATGATTTCACAATTTCTACATACTTCATGCAATAAGTAACTCTTACTATTGACTATTTCTACTTCTAGGGACACCGGCACCGTTTCGACTTTAAAGGACAGGTGATGTATAAGTTCATCCGACATAAACGACCTACTTGCTCCGGTATCAAATAGTACATACGTGGGACTTGAATTTAGTAAAAATATACCTGATACGACATTCGGAAGGGCCTTGGCTTCTTCAGATGATATCTGAAACATCCTGCCTTGAGCCTTTGGGGATTTTTCCTTCCTTTCTTCTTCCTTGCCCGTCTTCTGTTGAAGCTTTGGGTATTTAGCCTTGACGTAACCTGGTTGAAAGCAGTTGTAGCAAGCTCTCGAAGGATTAGGACACTTATAGTATGGGTGTCCTTCTTGACCACAGTTGTAACATCCTTTCTTTCCCATTAGACACTTCCCCGTATGGAGCTTTCCGCAAGTCTTGCATTTAGGAATATTACCCTTCGCTTTTTCCCTCTTACCATGATCATGAAACTTCAACTTCTTTGACGGGCTTGAGGTAGGAAACTTTTCAGATGATCTCTTCTCACCCCTTTCCACTTGTCGTTTTAGCTCAATCTCCCTATCCCGGACCCAATTGATGTGACAACTGTACTCTGTAATCGATGTACGATGTAAAACAATGTTTATTATTAATAAAACAATGTGTTTTGATGTTATTATGTGTGCAATTATGTTTGGTGATTTTACAATTCGATTCTATTCCGATTTCAAGCTTTAAATCGCTTTCTGGAATGTTATACGCGCACAGATGCGTAAATATAACCAGTTTAATGCAACAAACACTCCGGAATAGTGAAATAGTCTTAACATACCTTAAATAACCTTTACATAACTAAGAAATAAGTTTTGAATGGTTTGGTGTGTTGAAAACAAGTCTATTCGATCACAGGGACTAATCGTGTCAAACTGTGAAACTATGAGGATTTACACAGTAACGAACATTCCGGAACTTGATCATAAGTTAAACATACCCTAAATATCCTTTACATAGCTTAGAAATATGCTTTGAGGGGTACGGTATGCTAAAATAAACTTTATGCTCATTCAGGGACTAAAAGTGTCAAAAAGTGCACAAGTTTGCACTTTCGCGCATATCTTACGTTCTGAATACATCCGGACATCCAAAAATTTATGTAAGCACTAAAATATTTTATTTTAGTGTTTGGCATAAGAAAAATCCATTCGTCGCGTCATTTGGATCGTTTTTCGCGCTTATGCGCATACCGTCGTAATTAAGCGAACATCGCGATCGTACGACCAAACGAACCGACATCCGAGATATTTTTGAGCATGTTTCATGTTCCCTATACTTTAACATCCTTTTGAAGCTTAAAAATGGGCTTGATGGGTGTTAGAAGTGCCAAAACACGACGATACGCGCACAGGAACCAAAACTGCAAAACTGCAAAAATAATAAAAAAAAATAGAAAAAAAATATATAAAAAATGAATAAACTCATTTGTTCAGCCCTTAACACCCTCCAAAGGCCAAGGACACTTGTCAAAACCCTATGGTGAGTGCCAAATGAGTTACCACAACTTTACGACAAGTGTACGGCCTTGATCATGCCCCCTTTTCCAAGAAACGATCTTAACGGTTCTCCGAATACTATAAATACCCAACCCACTTCACTTCTAAACTCACAAGAATCTGATCTAAAAGACTCTAAGTTGGAACCATTGTTTCATACCTGAGTTATTTGGATCTAGATTAGCATTCGAGGACCCTTCGTAAGTATTCTTTCGTTCTTTTATTGCTTTTCGAGTCCGAAAGTCAAACTTTGTTTGACTTTCAGCGTTGACCAGCTTATGGTCAATGCGAAGTTCGTTTGAACTTCGCAACGTGATTGTAATCACGATGGTTATAGTCCCTTGGGACTATGCCTACTGATTACCACGTTGTCTAGGGTCGTAGGGTAAGCGATCTGATAAATCGCTTATATCTTCGAACCCGACCCATTTGGTCGATCATTAGGATCCGACCAAATATATTAGGTGACCATAGTATATAGGGAATAACCTTCCGAGGTTATACCTTATGGTCACGACGTTTAAGTAGTTGTATGATAGGTAGTTTATATGCCTTAGGTAAATTACCAGAATACCCTTTTCATGTATAATTGGTAATTAAACATATGTAACATAACATTTGACATCTAAACTGATTTGACAACAATATTAGACATGTTAAGGCATATTTTACTTATCGTAGGACTAGTTAGGAGTTCCGAACGCGCTTTGCGCGCACTACGCGTTAAAGTGGCGTAAGCTACCTTAATGGGTCACGATGGGTCGAAAGCACTTAGGTTAAATTCCGATTTAGGATGTAGGCTTTGTTAAACCATATCACTTGAGTTCCAACACTCATTTGGTTTACAAGACCTCATTCTGTCCGATCTTCCGATTTAGGAAATCTGTTGTTTGACTAGCGGTTCGATTACTAGGTGTTGTTTGATTTCACTGGTTTGCTCGAGTTTGTTGAAGTTCTATTGATTGACGATACCTTGCACTACTGTGAGTACATAGTTCCCCTATTTTACTGTTTTCAATTGTTTTGGGGTGATTCATATGTGCTAAATGTTTTCAAGGCTATAACGATGGTTTCACAAACGATTTTCAATGGTTTATGCAAAACTAATAACGATTTCAATAATGTGAACGAACTTGTTGGTTGGGTTACATAACAAATGACATTCATTAGCAATGATCAAGCTGACCAGTATTAGGTTATGGTACCATAGGATCTGACAAATCCCGTTATTTTACAACACCCGTGGTTATGTGTGGGGGTTGTGGGTAACGACTGAATCTGATAATTGTTAACTTACCCTTTGGTGGTTTGTTAATGCGAGAGCGAGTGGAACGATGAACGAGTCATGAAGGTTTGAATGTTATTAGCGAGATGACCATATATGAGTTCTCACAATTAAAACAAGGACGATTTAAACAAGTAAACGAATTGGGACGATTTGAACAAGTAAACGATTTATAAACGATGTTAAACGATTTGGGTAAACGATTGGTCTTTGGTTAAGTGTTTGGATAACGGGACGGGTGTGATATGGTGAAAGCATGGGAGATACGCCGCTGGTACTTCTTATATATAAATGTTTTCAACATATTACATACCGTGGCGTTATTTAGTACACCTGGGTAAACGATAGCAAAACGATGTCACACAACGATGTTTTCGAAGTAACAAACGAGTTTTATTAACAAGATTTACGAGATGTTTTACAATGTGCTTTACTAAAACAAAGGTTTTTGGGTTAAGAATCATGGCTACGAGGTTTTATAAACTATAAACCACTTGATTTGAGTTGGTTAATTAAGTTGCAATATTGTACTCTTTTCAAAACAAGGTTTTTAATAAAGTATTGCAACATCTAAACGAGCCATGATTTCGAGACTCCTATAAAACCTATGTACTCGCCAGCATTTCTTTGCTGACTTTGTTTTCACATATGTTTCAGGAATTGATGCTTGATGATGATTTCTAGGATGCATGAGTCACGTAGGATCTGGACGAAGCCTTAGTGACATAAAACTATGATAGTCTATATAAAACTTGTTTGTTATGTGTTAAGACAATGTTAATGTTTAATATTATCAATAAAACGAAACACTTTTGTATCCATGGTTATGAAACGATAATTCTGTTGCAACACGCCCCGATGTTTCCGCCGCGCTTTGTTGTTTTACGCGGTCGGGGTGTGACAATTGATGAGCTAGTTCAAGGTTTCACATTTCGAATGGGTGATGAATTCTCTAAATTCTACCTTCAACATGTCGTGGTAGCGATTTATCTTCATTCTTTCTGACTTCCCAGAGTCTTGGCAAAACTTCAACTTCTTAAGAAACGTATTGGTAATCTCATCGATCGACTCCTCCTTTTGTCAAAGGCGTAGGAAGTCTTCTTGAATTCTGTCTATCGCTGACTATGGGCAATGGTACTTTAAGAACGACACCTTAAATTCTTGCCATGTCAAATCTTGAATTTTATCTTCCCCCATCTCTTTGAAGTAGGCGTCCCATCAATCCTTAGCTTGGAGTTGGAGTATGCCTGTTGCAAACATCACTTGATCATCCTTCTCGCATCGACTTCTTACAAACGTCGCTTCCATACTTGAGATCCACCTTTGGCACGCTATCGGATAAATCTCCCCTTTGTATGGTAAGGGGTACAAGCCATGAACTCCTTATAAGTGAATCTACGAGTACCTTTCTTCCCTTGTATCTCGCCTATCATTTCCTTTAATTCATCCATCTTGCTCATCATCTTTGTTTCTACCATCTCTAGTACATGGCTTTCTACTTCTTGGGCTAACCGAGGAATGTTTGCCTCTATCGCCCTTCCAACTTCTTCCGCAATCATTGTTTTCATTTCTTCTTGGCGTGCCACTTCATCATCGTTCATATTTCTATCATCCGCCATGTACACAACCATACCTTTCTTTTATTAGCATATCACAATCATTAATTCATCGTATCTATTTTCATTAACGATCATAGTCGTATTACAACTTAGGCTTTCTTGCTATCGTATAATCAAAACGATCAGGTAGCATTTATATGGCCATCATATGTTTAGATGACTTATCATTTTGTATATCCTAAATCTTTCTTTTAATGTTTTGTCGGTTTTAAATTCTTTTCAAACCATCCCCAAACATCACCCCAACCATAGTGAAACTTAAATGGAATAATTAAATACTTACCTCCGTTTTGCTACTTGAAACAAAAACACACCTGCTCTTGAGCTTTCGGTTTGAGTTCGAGCACTCTATTTCATGCTCAAATCTCTCAAACCTAGGCTCTGATACCAACTTGTAATGCCCAAAATTTTTAAAGGATAATTCGGTCAACCAAACGATACAAAAATTATGACCAATTTGAACATTTACTATTTCTTAAGAAGAACATTGGTCAAACACAACGTGTTAACCAAGTAAGATAAATACACATAAATCCAACAAGTATAAAAGATATAAAAGCACAAGTCTTTAACTAAAGTTTCCAACAACCATACTTAAAGTTTTATAACAACAAAATCGACCCATTTACTACAAAAAAGATTGGAAGCGCATCGCGGGCATGAAGTGCTAGTGTGTTCGTTCCGAGCGTCACAAGCATCTAAAGTTGAGCCTTACCTACAAACATATCAACACAAATCAATGTAATTACAAATAAACATAACCGACTAACTTCTAACAAACATGATGAACATTCCATTAACATGATGAACATTCCAGTAACATGATGAACATTCCATCAACATGATGAACATTCCATTAACATTAACATGATAAACATTCTATTAATGTAAGGACCTTCAAAATTATCCCAAAACAACCCGTAAATAAAAACTCGGACCCCTGAAACCCTAACATGCATGAAAAACTAAGAAATCAAGGTTTTTGGGTTTCAGGCGGGCCGCGTAAGCCATAAGGGAAGCTTACGCGGGCCGCGTCAAAGTGTGTTTGACCGGATAAGCATTCAGGGCCACGTGGCAGACCTAGGTGTGACACGGATGCCCTAATCTACGCATAGGGGGCTCTCGCGGGCCGCGTAAGAATCTGTTAAGGCTTACGCGGGCCGCGTAAGACTTAAATTTTTGCTATAAATTGCCTGGGCATCTAGCAGTTCACTGATGTCGAAAGTTTTGATTAAAAACGAAGTCTCACTGCTCAAAATCGAAATTTAAGATAGCAAGGTGCTGCTACGATACAGGGTATTAACTCGATCGCTGCTACGATTCAATGTCCGATTGATTGAAACTATCCAATGGATGTTTAAGTGCTGCCCACATTAGGGCCATACTTTGTCATTCGTCGTGAATTCGATGGATGTTTAAGTATTGCATTTTGTCATTCGTTGTGAGGGTTTTAATCTCGTGAGTTATCGTAAATGTTGTATTAGTTACTGACCTAGTTCGTGTGCATTGTTATTTAAATTAGGTTACAAGGCTAATCAGTAGGCTAAACTCTGCCCGTTTAAATCTGCAATGTGAGTCATTCTCTTTTTATCAATAATGTTTTACAATACTCCAAGTTATTTTCAAAGGTTATAATTACAGGGATTAATTCATGGTTATCTTAATCACTGGCTAGTGAGGTATTGTGCACATTACTAATTTCTCACGGTTAGGCTAATAAATCCTAACAATGATAATCATCACTACTTGGGTGAAAGGACCCAATAGTGGTATGACCATCGTCACCAGGAGGTGACAGGGCGCCAGATAAAAATAAGATAGAAGCCATTGTAATCGCTCTTATGCTGTAATTTATAACTATGTGTCGTTTTATCAAATTTGAATGACTCGCCAGTATTTCCTCGCTGATAAAATATTTTCAAAACATGTTTCAGGTGACTACTGTGAACCAAGGAAAAGTGCTACGGAGCACTAACAAAGCTTGAAGTAGTGGCTCAGTTAAACAAATAAACATGTTTTGTAAATCAGGGAATTTCCTTGTGAAATTCCTCTATTGTAAATTACGGGGTTTATCATGACTTATGAAATAAAATAATCGGGCATTTCAAGTTTTAAAAGATCCAGTTAAATCTTCCGCTGTTAACTCAGTTAGTAACTACCACGGGTTTCTGTCCCACGGCTCCTGGACCGGGTAAAACCGGGACGGGGGCCGTGACAGAAAAAGGTGGTATCAGAGCCACTGATTTAAGTCAATTAAGTATTTAGAAATACTTAATTTTCTAATTGTCATTTTGTGATTATATGTCTTTTTGTGTTATTTAACTATTTGTTTACAGTATGGGTAAGCAAAAACTTTCGGACATCTATCGTCAATAAGATAGTTCACCAAAAGATAAGGGAAATTCATTCCAATCAAATTCCTCAAGATATTCAGCAGATACTGAGGAAGGAATATTTGTTCGTAAGGCACAGTTTGAGAAACCACTTACCATTAAGAAAAGAAGTTGGATTATTAGAAAAAGTCAAGAGAAAATAAAGAAGTCACAACCAAAGGGAGTGACGAGTAATAAGGAAACTCAGGAAATAGGCAATAATCCACCAGGGGAAAGTGAAGTAGATGAACAATCGAAAAATCTCTATATGTTAGCCACTATAGCAGCAAATGTTAACTTTTAAATAAGTTAAACTGCCAACACCCTGACCCAGTACTAGCACCCATATCATCTATAAACCAGAAATTTTAAAGAAACTTTGCCCATTAGATAAACAACTTAGTGAGAAAAGATAGACTAAAATAAATAACCCTAATACCTTTTTCCCTCAGTTTGACCCGGAGCCTCCACTACACCCGCCTATGAGCTCCGAAAACTTGGCAGAACTCCGCCACTATGGCGAGGAGCTGGTGGACGCCGGAAATAAAATCCGAGAAGTAGGGGAAAGAATATCTTGGAAATACGACGAGAGGGAACATCGTTTCTGAGATGCCAAGCTGACGGGAATGGTGTGACTATGGTTGTGTGGTTGTAGGAATATATGTTTAATAAAATATAATTATGTGAAATAACCTAAAAATAAAACTTTTGTAAGATAACGGGTGTGTACGGAAGCATATTATAATATATAAAAATGGAAGTCGAACAAATCGACAATTTTGGCTATACGTGTTGACGTGATTATGTGCAATTATTTTATGTGTGATTGTTAAATTATTTTCTGCTAATCATTTATATAAATTAATTACCAGATGGAACACGCTGGTAATGAACCTGTTAATGAAGTTAATCAATCTGAGCAAAACAATGAAGATCAATTTCTGAATAGGCAAGATATCAAGTATATCGTTGCTCAGGGAATAGCCAATGCTATTCCAGCAATCCTTGCTGCTGCTCGAAATCCAGTTGAACCTCAACAAATTATTCCTAGCAAACGTACACACGGCGACAATTTCAGTAATAGTGTAAACGGAGGCGGTAACCATACTAATAACGACAAAGATGGGATGCAAGCCCCACTCCTTAAGAAAATGAAAGATGCAACGCCTGGTTGCACTTATAAGGAATTTCTTGCCTGTAAACCCGTTGAATTTGCAGGCAATGAAGGGGCGACTGCTGCACTGCGTTGGTTAGAGAAAACCGAGGCGGTGATTAAAATAAGTAAATGTGCAGAGGAAGACAAGGTCATGTACGCGTCACATCTTTTTAAAGAAGGAGCGCTAGAATGGTGGAATACGGTACTTCAAGCCAAGGGAAGCGATGCGGCCTATGCCATAAGTTGGGAAGAATTTAAGCGACTGGTGGAAAGAAAATTCTGTCCCAAATATGAGAAAGAACAAATGACGAATAAATTCCTGAACCACCGGATGGTGGATGTTGATTGTCGAGGAAATACTTCGACATTCTTCGAATATGCTAGAGTGGTACCAACCCTGGCTTCGCCAGAACCGGTACTTATTTCCCGCTATATTTGGGGTTTGATTGGCGAAATCCGTGATATCGTTAAAGATGCGAGACCTCGCACAATTGACGATGCAGTGGAATTATCCAACACTCTAACTGACGGACTAGTGCGTACGCGAGAAGAAAATAGAAAGTGGCCCAAAAGATTATCCAGGGATTCCGTGTGAGTAACCGTAGCAATTTCAAGAAAAAGGGAACTGGGCAATCTTCCACTGTTCCATTTTGCAATGCCTGCAAAAGAAATCATTTTGGAAGATGCAAAGGGTATTGCAATTTCTGCAAAATTCCGGGGCATCAAGAAGAAGATTGCAGGAAGAAGAAAGCAACAATCTGCTACAACTACGGAGAGGTTGGACATTTTAGGCCAGACTGTCCCAAATTGGTCAAACCAGCTGATAACAAAGCCAAACCTGCAGAAGGAACTACCAAGAGAAACGCAAGAGCCTTCCAGTTGACTACTCAGGAAGCAGAACTAATCCCTGACGTGATAGCTGGTACGTTCCTAGTTTACGACGTTTATGCAAAAGTATTATTTGACTCTGGTGCAAACCAAAGTTTTATAAATACTTCATTCTGCCAAGCTCTTAACTTACCCTTAATCAATCTTAGGCAGGTTTTTATAGTCAAAACGGCAGCTGGGAATTCTGTTAACATAGATAAGGTTTTGCGAGAAGGAAAGATAGAACTCTTAGGCCATAAATTCTCTGCAAACCTGTTACCTATGAATTTAGCCGGATTTGATATAGTATTAGGAATGGATTGGTTAGTAGCCAACCATGCTCGAATTCTTTGTGATAAAAACTCCATAGAAATTCATACCCCTACAGGAGAATTAGTGGTAATTACAGGAGATAAGCCACGAAAGCCACTGAAATTCATTTCAGTAATGAAGTTGGCCAGTTATTCAAGAAAACAAGAAGTGGTGTATATGATTTCAGTAATCAGTAACACGAAAGGTAAGGAACTTAAAGAAATCCCCGTAGTAGCAGAATACCCAGATGTATTCCCAGAAGAACTACCGGGATTACCACCCAATAGGGAAGTCGAATTTAGAATTCATCTAATTCCTGGAACTACACCGATAGCAAAGGCACTTTATCGGTTAGCACCCACCGAAATGCTAGAATTGAAAAAGCAATTAGATGAATTATTAAGTAAAGGATTCATACAACCTAGTTCATCCCCGTGGGGAGCTCCAGTGTTGTTTGTGAAAAATAAAGATGGGTCAATGAGAATGTGTATCGATTATAGGGAATTAAATAAGGTTACAATTAAGAATCGATATCCATTACCTAGGATTGATGATCTTTTTGATCAATTGCAAGGAGCTAGATACTTTTCTAAGATATATTTACGCTCAGGATACCATCAGTTGAAGGTACAAGAAGAAGACATACCTAAAACTGCTTTCAGAACTAGGTATGGTCATTACGAGTTTACTGTCATGCCCTTCGGACTAACAAATGCTCCTGCAGCATTTATGGACATGATGAATAGAATCTGTAAACCGTATTTGGATAAATTTGTAATTGTCTTCATCGACGATATACTTATTTATTCCAAAAGCCAGGATGAACACTGTCAGCACTTGCATGCACTCTTAACTTTGTTAAGAATAGAGAAACTTTACGCCAAATTCTCGAAATGTGAATTTTGGCTACAAGAGGTACAATTTTTAGGTCACATGGTGAATCACGAAGGCATTCAAGTAGATCCCTCCAAAATAGAAGCGATCACCAAATGGAAGGTTCCACAATCAGCTATGGAAGTTAGAAGTTTTATAGGGTTAGCCGGATACTATAGACGATTCATTAGGGATTTTTCCAAAATAGCTGTGCCATTAACTAAGTTAACCTGTAAAGCAGTTAAGTTTGAATGGGGACCTAGGCAAGAATAGGCTTTTAGGATTTTAAAGCAAAAGTTAACAAACGCCCCAATTCTAGCCTTGCCAGAAGGAACAGAAGATTTCAAAGTCTATTGTGATGCTTCTAAGCTAGGATTAGGATGTGTGATAATACAATGCAAGAAAGTAACTGCGTATGCCTCAAGACAATTGAAAAAGCACGAGGAAAACTATACGACTCATGACTTAGAATTAGGAGCCATAATTTTTGCCATTAAGATTTGGAGACACTATTTGTATGGAAGTAAGTTTACTGTCTATACAGACCATAAAAGCTTAAGATACATATTTGGGCAAAAAGAATTAAACATGAGGCAAAGGAGATGGATGGAGATCCTAAGTGACTACGACTGTGATATTCAATATCACGAAGGAAAAACAAACATAGTTGCTGATGCTTTAAGTCGTAAGTATCATGAGAAACAACGACGAGTTCGTGCTCTTAGATTAAGTCTACAACTAGACTTAATGGAACAACTGAAGAATATTCAAGAAACAGCAATCAAGGATGATGCTGAAGGAATGAAAGGAAGAATAAAGGAATTAGAGCAAGGATCTGATGGAATTTGGAGATTCCACAAGAAAAGGATTTGGGTACCTAAGCAAGGAAAATTAAGAAATAAGATTTTAGAGGAAGCCCATAAATCTAGGTATACCATGCATCCTGGTAACAACAAGATGTACTAAGATTTAAGAAATAACTTCTGGTGGATAGGAATGAAAAAGGACATAGCTAGATACGTTTCTAAGTGTCTTACTTGTTCACAAGTTAAGGCAGAACACCAGAAACCCTCAGGTCTACTACAACAATTAGAAATGCCGGTATGGAAATGGGAACTTATAACCATGGACTTTGTTACTAAGTTGCCCAAAACCAGAAAGGGTAATGACGCGATTTGGGTAATTGTGGATCGATTAACCAAATCAGCTCATTTCCTACCTATGAAGGAAACCTTTAGCATGGAAAGGTTAGCCAAATTATATGTAGACGAGGTAGTATCCTTACATGGAGTTTCACTCTCCATTGTATCGGATAGAGATAGTCGTTTCACTTCCCACTTCTGGACAAGTTTCCAAGAAACAATGGGGACACGATTAAATTTAAGCATGGCTTATCATCCTCAAACAGACGGACAAAGTGAAAGGACGATTTAAACCCTAGAGGACATGCTTAGGGCATGTGTAATAGATTTTGGTGGAAACTGGGATGACCACCTACCTTTAATCGAATTCTCCTATAATAATAGTTATCATGCAAGTATTGAAGCTGCCCCATTCGAAGCCCTATATGGACGAAAATGCAGAACTCCAGTTTGTTGGGCAGAGATAGGAGAAAGTCAACTATCAGGTCCTGAAATCGTACAAGAAACCACCGACAAGATCACTCAAATCAAGGAAAGACTAAAAACGGCTCGAGATCGCCAGAAAAGTTATGCCGATAATCGACGTAAGCCACTAGAATTTCAAGTTGGAGACAAGGTACTCTTGAAAGTTTCTCCTTGGAAAGGAGTAATTCGGTTCGGTAAGAAAGGAAAGCTAAGTCCAAGGTACGTAGGACCATTCCCAGTAATACAGCGAATAGGACCAGTTTCTTATCGCTTACAGCTACCAGATGAGCTAGCTGGAGTACATGACGTGTTTCATATACCCAACCTCAAGAAATGTCTATCGGACGAATCACTGGTAGTACCTCTTCAAGATGTAGAGGTAAATGAAAAGTTAAAATTTGTTGAGAAGCCATTACAGATAGAAGACAGAAAGGTCAAGTTTCTCAAACACAAAAGACTAATATTAGTCAAAGTCAAATGAGATTCGAAAAGAGGACCCGAATACACCTGGGAACTGGAATCAGAGATGAAGCGAAAATATTCTCACTTATTTCAGTAAATCTCGAGGACGAGATTTTAAATAAGGTGGGGAGAATGTAAGGACCTTCAAAATTATCCCAAAACAACCCGTAAATAAAAACCCGGACCCCTGAAACCCTAACGTGCATGAAAAACTAAGAAATCAAGGTTTTTGGGTTTCAGGCGGGACGCGTAAGCCATAAGGGAAGCTTACGCGGGCCGCGTCAAAGTGTGTTTGACCGGATAAGCGTTCAGGGCCACGTGGCAGCCACGTGGTAGACCTAGGTGTGACACGGATGCCCTAATCTACGCATAGGGGGCTCTCGCGGGCTGCGTAAGAATCTGTTAAGGCTTACGCGGGCCGCGTAAGACTTAAATTTTTGCTATAAATTGCCTGGGCATCGAGCAGTTCACTGATGTCGAAAGTTTTGATTAAAAACGAAGTCTCACTGCTCAAATTCGAAATTTAAGATAGCAAGGCGCTGCTACGATACAGGGTATTAACTCGATCGCTGCTACGATTCAATGTCCGATTGATTGAAACTATCCAATGGATGTTTAAGTGCTGCCCACATTAGGGCCATACTTTGTTAATCGTCGTGAATTAGATGGATGTTTAAGTATTGCATTTTGTCATTCGTTGTGAGGGTTTTAATCTCGTGAGTTATCGTAAATGCTGTATTAGTTACTGAACTAGTTCGTGTGCATTGTTATTTAAATTAGGTTACAAGGCTAATCAGTAGGCTAAACTCTGCCCGTTTAAATCTGCAATGTGAGTCATTATCTTTTTATCAATAATGTTTTACAATACTCCAAGTTATTTTCAAAGGTTATAATTACAGGGATTAAGTCGTGGTTATCTTAATCACTGGCTAGTGGGGTATTGTGCACATTACTAATTTCTCACGGTTAGGCTAATAAATCCTAACAGTGATAATCATCACTACTTGGGTGAAAGGACCCAATAGTGGTATGACCATCGTCACCGGGAGGTGACACGACGCCAGATAAAAATAAGATAGAAGCCATTGTAATCGCTCTTATGCTGTAATTTATAACTATGTGTCGTTTTATCAAATTTGAATGACTCGCCAGTATTTCCCCGCTGATAAAATATTTTCAAAACATGTTTCAGGTGACTACTGTGAACCAAGGAAAAGTGCTACGGAGCACTAACAAAGCTTGAAGTAGTGGCTCAGTTAAACAAATAAACATGTTTTGTAAATCAGGGAATTTCCTTGTGAAATTCTTCTATTGTAAATTACGGGGTTTATCCCGACTTATGAAATAAAATAATCGGGCATTTCAAGTTTTAAAAGATCCAGTTAAATCTTCCGCTGTCAACTCAGTTAATAACCTACCACGGGTTTCTGTCCCACGGCTCCTGGACCGGGTAAAACCGGGACGGGGGCCGTGACAATTAACATGATGAACACTCTAGTAACATGATGAACATTCCATTAACATGATGAACATTCCATTAATATGTTGAACATTCCAGTAACATGATGAACATTCTTTCTTGCTTGACCTATTTATAACGGGTCATTCACTTGACCATTCTTTCATATAACATTCATCTTTGATTAACCCATTCGCAATGGGTTACTTTCATAACCATTCCTTATTTGTTACTTTCATATCCATTCTTAACGTTGGCATTCTAGTTGTTTGACTTGTTTACAACGAGTCAACAACCTAACCTTTCTCTAGTATGGATTCTAATTATTTGACCCGTTCACATTGAGTCAATAACATAATTCTCTTCTAACTTGACATTCTAATTCGTTTAATTCCTTCGTATCAAGACAAAGACATAATCGTTTCTACAACTAGTATTTAAGCAATTCTACTAACAAGGTTTGATTGAACCAATAACGTACCTCGGTTTTGACTTCCTTGTTGCTTTGTGTGACTTGAACCTTCCTCCTTTATCCCTATACATAAACGTTTACATTTAGTTTTCATATTTCATTATTACTTCACATGTGTATTCTTGGATAAAACATCATAAACTTAACCCAAGTGTCATTTACCTGTTCAAATCATGATCATCATATAGGGCCCGAAGTAAAAAATGCAGAATTTCTATTTTAGGCATTTCATCAAACACTTGGCGTGTGTACCACTAATAAAGCATTATGTACAAGTGTTCAAAGCATAATCCTTCTAGTTCATATCATAAATCATCAAAAAATCAAGCTAATTCACATAATTCTCATTCTACAACAATTTATCTAACCAAAACTCTATTTCATACTAGTTCATACTTTAACATTACACCTATTGTTGCATCTACATATTCATAATTCATCATCATACTATCATACAAGTAGGTTTTTAGTATTGATCATCAAGATGAGTAATTTCTAACATATTTCTTGTTCTATAGTGTGAATCTAACTTACAATCATTCAATTTCATATAAACTCCAAGATTGGTTAAAACCCACTTTCTTCATAAGCATCACATCACAAAATTCGAGTTACCACTTGTTAAGAAAGCTTAGATGATCAAGAATTAGAGCTCGTGCATTAGTTTAGCCTTGAATTTCCCTTCTAATTTGTTGATTTCAGATGAAGAGGGGTTTTCCCCCCTTTTCTTCTTGCCTTGATCGATCCCAGACACACAGATGTGTGTGTTTTTGTGTTTAGTTTGTTTTTAATATACTTACTTTATCATTGTCCATGTTTGGCCCTTCTATTATATGTGTTTTTTTTATTTAGGCATTGTCCATCCTTAAGCTAACATCTAACATATATTCTAACTTGGTTAAGTTTCTTGTTAATTTAAACACATATGCATAATTAAACTTTTTGGGGTGTTACAGGCGGGTGATGGTGTTTAGCCTTCTACAGACCTTAGAAGATCTTAGAAATGGTTGGCCCAAGTTTGCACCAAGAAGAGCTCGCGCAGACTTTTTTTAATGAAACGTATTCGGAAAACAAACTGTCTCATCATCATCGTCATCGTCATCGTCATCGTCATCGTCATCGTCATCGTCATCGTCATCGTCATCGTCATCGTCATCGTCATCGTCATTATCATCATACTCAGGAAATCCCACCAATAGCAAAGCTAAGGTAGGGTTTGAGGAGGGTAAGATGTAGACAGCCTTACCTCTACCCCGTAGGAATAGAGAGTTTGATTCCAGTGAGACCCCCGGCTCGATAGTAGTTTTGCATCAAGCCTTAGACATAAGGCACATAACACTCAACAATTGAGACAACTGCCGATTAGTGCATGTACCCCCTTGTCTTTCAACTATCAACGCCACCACATGATGCATGATTAACCATCCCCCTCTTTTAGCGTTATTTTCACGAAATTAGTAAAATAACGTTAAAATTAGTGCACTTTCACATCTGCCCCCTGAGCGCCCACACATATATACATTATATGCGCATACTGGAAGCGGGGCGTTACGAAAAACAAACAGTCTGCAGATGACAATGTCTGCGCGTGCTCTTCGCGGCACAGACAGAAGAGCCTGAGTAAATCTTTTTTAGAAAGACAAACGCCACCTATATCGATGACCGACCTCGATTCCTTTTGTTGGTTGTATTCACATGGACGGCAACATTATAAATAATAGATATTGCTACAGAGTCATGCACAATAACGGATACAAACCAGATATTTAGACACAATCTAAATATGTTCAAACACAATAAGAGTGTGAGGTTCAACGGGAAACACTAAAATAGTGGGGAATGAGGAACAATATATTTAATATGTTAAATATATCTTGAAAATTCAATCTAAAATATTAATTTTTTTTAGAACTTTTGCATATAAAGATATGTAGAAACTATTTCAATAAAAAATTAGTTTTGTAAAAAATATATTTTTAAACTTTTTTTAGTGTTTTTTTAACTTTTTTTTTAATATTTTTAGTTTTGGAATTTTTTTTCTTATTATAAGGGTTCTGCATGAAATTATATACCAAAGCTTTGAATTAAAAAAATTGTTTTAACATGTTACGAATTTTTAACCGATTCCTCACTTTTTTAGTATTACCCTTTAAA
This sequence comes from Helianthus tuberosus, assembly GCA_030545235.1. Classification (NCBI taxonomy): domain Eukaryota; kingdom Viridiplantae; phylum Streptophyta; class Magnoliopsida; order Asterales; family Asteraceae; genus Helianthus; species Helianthus tuberosus. The sequence goes on from CM060363.1 coordinate 137,374,619, forward strand.
TCATCCCCTCACAAAAATAAACTTATACAAACCAAATATTTAGACATGCTATAAATATGTTCTAACTCAGAAGTTAGTATCGCTTTTAGGTGAAACAATATACTTTACAATAATTTAACCAAATTAGCTGGCACGATTTAGAATAGATAATAGGGCAAATTTCATTAAAAAAAACACTGTACGTTATATATTTTTCTCACAAAAGTCACTAACAATTTTTTGCACATAGAAAACATTCTCGGCCTACTTGTAAGGTCTTAGTTGGAAAATGCTTACTTGCAAGGTCGTTGGCAAGATTTGGTGACGAATGTATGTTTGATACATAACTATGGAAATGGTTGAAAAGGGAGTTGATAAGTTGTTATTCACAAGCTACTTGTAACTTGCAAGCAGGATGTGAATAAAGTTAGCAAGATTTAGCGATGAGTGTATGTTTGATATACAAGTTGCAAGGTCTTATCAGGGTCCCATCTACTCTTTATGTTTTACACGTTGTCGTATGTGTTTAAAGTTTGTATACATAACAACATAAGGGTGTAAGGAGTGGTTAAACACTTTGGAGTGGCAAACCAAAAAACCGACCAATCAGAACGCGTCATGTCAATCAGTCAAAAGTGTTTAAACTTTGGTGAAAAGTGTTGGCAATGGTTTAGACACTTTGTGAAGTGGTAAACTATTAAAAGGAAAAAGTTGTGATTGGTTGAGATAGGAATGGACCTCACCTACAATACCCCCTCTCTCTCTCTCAATCACCTTCCCCGCATCGGCAAGCCATCCCCGCACCACAACCTTCGCCGCGTCGGCAAAACCTCGGCGGCGGTGTTTGCCGCTCGGCAAAGAGGTTTGCCGATGTTTGCCGCATCCTGCTCCGCACACCCTAAAATGAGTGAAGTATAATGAGAGAGGTTGACATCTCATTGCCAATCCTCTTTCCCCCTTCCTACCTTTCCATGCTTCTTCGTTTCTCTTTATTGTAACTAGTAGTAAAACCCGTGTGAACACACGGGTAGGTTTAATAACGATCGAAATCAAATACTAAAAAACAGATTATAATATATCATTTAAATTGTTTACGTTTAGTTACATATCTTTATAAAACAATGTTAAAGACAGTATGTGTTAGGACATAAAATTTTATTACTATATTACGAAAAAATTATTAGTTCAGGTTTGATATAGAAATAAGCTAAGTAATTGATAATATGTTGTCTAAAATGAAAGCATGACCTAATTTAATGTTGTCTAATAATTAAAACATGACCTTAATTTTTTTTGACACATTGTTAGTGTACAATTCAATAAAATATGATGTGAAATTATTTAATGAATTCACATTCGCATTATACTTAAGAATACATTAAACTTGTCGACTGATTAAGTTTAGACACAAGAGAAGCATAATGAACCCACAAAACATGTTTAGACACAAGAGAAGCAAAACTAATTAGACACATGTATGTGCATCTAAAGGCTTTTATGTATGTGCTTCTAATTAGACACATGCAGCTGTACAGTTAAGATCAATGCCTTCCTCTAATCTCTTGACTTTTAATCACCTTCAAAATGCTAACGCTTTCTTTCCGGTTAGGTAATCTATCTCAAATGGTTGTGGAAGTCGACTAAATATTTCTTTTTCAAGCTCTGAAGGACGATTAGTTGCACCAAAAATCATCACTCTAGCATTCTCTACATAAACCAAAAATCCTAGATTTAACCAAAAAGCTACATGCCTAAAGGGATACAAAGGACTAAATTGCGTTAAAAATAAACGAATAATTTATTTAAAAAGGATTTAACAACATGAAGTAGTTACTTGAACTCATATTATAGATTTGATGATTCAATTAACTTCCATAAATCATTCATAAAAATATTTTGCCAAAAACTAAAGAGTTGAACTAACAAACTTACAGTGATTGTGATTATCCACGTTCTTTTGACTTCTATTTCCTCCTGTTGAATTTTTGCTTGTAATTCCTCAATGGATCATCCGACTTTCTCCTTATCCCTGCCATGATCCTCGTGTATCCCATGCCACGGATATCCCCATTCTTCTCCAAAATGACATTTCAATGAGAGGATGAACGAAACGAAAACTGTCCTTTATTAAATATCGGACGCTCACACTCTAATGCATTCTGCTATCCCAAACAAAGTTCATGTATACAATACATCTAACTATTTTTTGGTAAAGCATATGCCACATTCAAAATACCTTAAATGCACTTTTTCCTATGTTGTGAAAAAAATTAGATAAATAGCTGATGCATTCATTATGATTGCAGAACCAATAATATACAAAATAATCTGAACTTCAAATAAAATGATATATGATGTTCTATATATTAAAAAAAGGGAGTTGGTGTAACACCCGTCTAATTTTACTTGAATTTAATAATAATTCATACCATTTTATACAAAAGATGCCTAATTAACATAGATTTCATAAGTTAAGTTCATAAGTAGCAAAAACCTTAGTCAACTAATGACTAAGTTAAAACATTCAAAAGTTGTTTAACAATTTGTTTACATTCCATAAACATAGTCTATTAAGAGTTAATATATTGCGGAAGCTTGTAAATTGTGTTCGGTTCTTCAAAAGCTTGCTCGATCATCTTTCGGTTAGTTTCCAACATCACCTAAGATCAAAACCACAACAAATGTTAGTTTTGATAAAGTTAGGATGGATATAAACAAGTTCCAAGAGTCAAAAAGTCAAAATTTATTTTTTTCCGGATCAGGGGGGCGCCGCGTGACGCCAAGGGCCTAGGCGTCACGTTTAGCCCTTGTTTTCACATAATGTTGTTTGTGCTGATGCTGTACATACCCAGCTCCATGTTTGTTCAATTTCCAACTTAAAATGGCCATAACTTGTTATTCGTAAGTCCGTTTTTAGTGATTCTTTTTCCTATACGTCTGTAATTTCATTACCAACGTGCCTATTACGATTGTCATACCAAAAGTTTAACTTACGAACAGAAAGATTATATGTCGTTACGCATTTATTCAACCCATTTCTACTTGACACAATTTACTACCATTTAGCTAGTAAACTTTTGATACTTTATACCCAACATACCGGGCTTATCATCACTCGCATTTCTTTACCAATCTCATGGCTTAATGCTCTTGTGATTGCCAACTCCAATTTGACTCTCTAAAACACTAAAACAACAATTTACACAATTAAATGACCCGTTTGGCTCATCTTATGGAATTCCCCAATATGATGACTACCAAACAATTCTTTGTCACTCTTAGACTAGTAATTCAAGTAACGATCATGGTCGCTACAATCGACACCCTATCTATCCTAAAATGAGAATTCGCAAAATTTAACAACGATTCATTTAATGTAACGGGTCAAGTTACATACCTTCATTAACATGATTAAATATCAAGTCTCTAGCTTATCACTTAGACCTAATTTCACATCAATCAACCATTTTACATAATTGTTAGCTTCTATACTTCTGAAGTTACTTCACAATTGTCAATTTACACTAGAACAACACCCAAATTCCTAGTGTTTATCAAATTATACAAAACCCACTAATCACCTACATTGGTGTTCATAGGTTTCACTAAAATTTCACATGATCTCAACTTGTATTTGTCTAGGGTTTGTCCATAGACTCTATATTGTTCCTAATCCATCATAAAACAGACATGCAACCATAAATATCAGATTTTCCCAATTTCATGAGAATTTCAAGTTGAGAGTTTTCATCAAATTTTACATACCTTGTAATCCTCTTGTGATGAGGATCAGTAATCTATGCTCGATTTTCGTTTTTTATCAGATTTGGACCTTCAATTTTGTGAATTAAGTGATGAACTAGGGCTTGGTGAGGTCTCCTGGTCGCCCCCTGCGTCCCATGTACGACCAGACACACTTTTGTGTGTTTGGTCCTTAATATTTTTTTTATCTAATTAAGTTTCAGATTTTACAAGATAAGCCCCTCCACTTTTGAATAACTTAAAGTTTGGTTGTTTCTAACCCTATTATAAGTTATTTCTAGACTTGTAGCTAACTAGGTTAAAACTCCTAGTTAGTAAATTCTTGTTTATTTATACTTTATAATTCTAATATAAAGTTTTATATTTTCGGGGTGTTACAAGTCCACCCCCCTTAAAAAGGGTTTCATCCCCGAAACCAAAGTACGTACCAAATAATGTAGGGTGGAGACGTCGCATCTCCTCTTCGGACTCCCACGTAGTGTCCGAACCTTTCCTATGCTCCCATTTGACCATGACTTGCTTAATTACTTTGTTCCTCAAACTCTTCTCTTTACGATCTAAAATCGCAATTGGTTTTACTGCATAGTTGAGGCTGTTATCCACCTCGATATCATTGTAGTGGATACGAGCAGTTTCGTCCGCTAAACATTTTCGGAGATGTGACACGTGGAATGTGCTATGAATCCCACTCAACTCCTCGGGTAATTCGAGACGATATGCCACCTTACCAACCCGTTCGGTGATTCTGAATAGCCCAATAAATCTTGGGCTCAACTTTCCTCTTTTTCTGAACCGTATTATTCCTTTCCACGGCGATACTTTCAGCATTACTTTATCGCCCACTTGAAATTCAATCGGCCTTTTTCGTTTATCCGCGTACGACTTTTGTCGATCCTGAGCCGCTTTTAGGTGAGTTCGGACCATGTCGATTTTCTCATTCGTAGTTCGGATTATATCAGTAGGTGCTAGCCCTCGTGGACCCACTTCTCCCCAACATACCGGGGTTCGACACTTTCTACCATATAACATTTCATATGGGGCCATCTTAATGCTAGCGTGATAGCTATTGTTATATGAAAATTCGACCAAGGGTAGATAGACATCCCAACTACCCCCGAAGTCGATAATGCAAGCCCGCAGCATATCTCCCAACGTTTGTATTGTTCTTTCACTCTGCCCATCCGTTTGTGGATGGTAAGCAGTGCTAATGAACAGTTTAGTTCCCATTTGTTCTTGAAATTCACGCCAAAATTTCGAAATAAACCGAGTATCTCTGTCTGACACAATGGATATCGGTACCCCATGACGTGCTATGATTTCATTGGTGTACACCTCCGACATCTTCTCAGATGTATAAGTCTCTCGAATCGGAATGAAATGAGCACTTTTCGTCAATCTATCCACGACTACCCATATAGCATCAAACCCACGATTAGTTTTGGGCAATTTGGTCAACAAATCCATGGTGATTTGTTCCTATTTCCAAACTGGGATGTCCAATGGTTGCAACTTATCATATGGTTTCTGGTGCTCCGCTTTAACTTGCAAGCAAGTCAAACACTTCTCCACATATTTCACAATATATCTTTTCATCCCGGGCCACCAATAGTTTTGTTTTAAGTCATTATACATCTTGGTCGCTCCCGGATGGATGGAATAACGGGACTTGTGAGCTTCATCTAGTAGAAGCCTTTTAACTCCACATGTGTTAGGAACCCAAATTCTATTGAAACGTGTTTTCAAACCGTGGTTTCCTACTTCGAGATCCTTAACTTGGCCAACAATCCTTTCCTTTCTCCAGTTTTCCGTCTTTACTGCTTCATCTTGTGCCTCTGGGATTCGTTCAAGTAAGCCCGAGGTCACAATGAGTTGCAATGATCGTACTCGTATCGGGACATAATCTGTCTTTCTGCTTAGGGCATCCGCCACCACGTTTGCCCTTCAGGGGTGATAGTGTATTTCACAGTCGAAATCTTTCACCGTTTCTAACCATCGCCTTTGTCGCATATTTAACTCCTTCTGATCGAAGAAGAATTTCAAGCTCTTGTGATCGGTGAATATAGTGCACTTTACCCCATATAAGTAGTGCCTCCATATTTTTAATGCGAATACCACCGCAGCCAACTCGAGATCGTGCGTGGGATATTTCTTCTCGTGTATCTTCAATTGTCTCGAGGCATAAGCTATAACTTTGCCCCGTTGCATCAAAACGCATCCGAGTCCCGATAGTGAAGCATCCGAATAAACCACCAAGTCTTCGACCCCGTCCGGCAAAGTCAGTACCGGAGCTTGAGTTAACTTCTCATTTAGCATTTGAAACGCTCTTTCTTGGTCAACACCCCAAATGAACTTTTCTTCCTTCCGGGTTAGCTTTGTTAGCGGTGACGCAATCTTGGAGAAATCTTGAATGAATCTCCTATAGTATCCCGCAAGCCCCAAAAAGCTTCTAATTTCCGAAGGGTTCTTCGGGGGATTCCATTTTAACACGGCCTCGATCTTTGACGGATCCACCAATACTCCGTCAGCACTTATGATGTGGCCAAGAAATTGTACCTCTCGTAACCAAAAGGCACATTTAGAGAATTTCGCATACAACCTTTCTCGTCTAAGTGTTTCTAACACCTCTTGTAAGTGGTGTGCATGTTCAGCTTCGCTTTTAGAATACACCAAAATATCATCGATAAACACAATGACCGACTTATCCAACATTGGCTTGCAAACCCGGTTCATGAGGTCCATGAAAGCCGCGGGTGCATTTGTTAGACCAAATGACATCACGAGGAATTCGTAATGTCCGTATCTCGTGCGGAAAGCCGTCTTCGGCACATCTTCCTCCTTGACCTTTAGTTGGTGATACCCCGATCTAAGGTCAATTTTTGAAAACAAGTTCGCACATTGTAATTGGTCGAATAAATCATCTATTCTCGGAAGCGGGTATCAGTTCTTTACCGTGAGTTTGTTTAACTCCCGGTAATCGATACACATGCGCATGCTTCCGTCTTTCTTTTTCACGAACAATACCGGTGCGCCCCAAGGAGACACACTCGGCCTTATGAATCCTTTGTCAAGCAGGTCTTGAATCTGGGACATCAACTCTTGTAATTCCGACGGTGCGAGTCGGTACGGTGCCTTTGCTACGGGTTTTACGCTCGGAATCAATTCGATCCCGAACTCTACTTCCCGTTTAGGCGGTATCCACGGTAAATCCTCCGGAAACACATCTTCATAGTCTCGTACTACCGGTACATCTTCAATCATCCGTGATTCTTTCTCAGGCTCATTTGCGTATATCATGAATGCCTTGCATCCTCGCTTCATAAGCTTGTGAGCTTTCAACATTGAGCATACTATGGGGTTGCCTCCTTTTTCGCCATAGATAGTGACGTGTTTCCCGCTCGGAGATGTTAGTGTAACAACTCGTATCAAAAGTCATATTTAATTAATTTAATTGTCCAATAGGAAACCCTAATTGAGAGACCCAAGTGATTCTGCACAAACCCTAAAATTTTCAGAATTTTCAGAATCAGGATCAGGGCCCCTAAAACTCAGGGGGGGTAATACCCTAGTTAACGATTATCTAAATTGCGTGCAGAAGAAATTGAATTTCTGAAAATCGTCAAGTCAGCAAGGCTAGTCCCAATCGTGGCAACCCTATGCCTAAAAGTAGGTCTCACGCGGGCCGCGTAAGTTTAGCTTATATCTTACGCGGGCCGCGTAAGGGTCAAAATTCACCTATAAATAGAGGGCCTTGGAACTTGATTTCTGTCTTTGAAACGACGTAAATTCGATTTACGTAGGCCGAGTTATAACAGAAACAGTCCACAAAACACACACTGATCACGAAGTGCTGCTGCAATCAGGGTAATAACTCGATCGCTGATACGATTCAACGTCCGATCGATTATAACTATCCAACGATTGTTTAAGTGCCGCTCAAATTGAGTTTATACTTTGTTATTCATCGTGATTTCGACTTGAATGTTTGAGTGCTGTTCGAAATCGGACTATACTCTGTCATTCGTTGTGAATCCGCTGAATTGTTAAGTATTGCACTAATAAATCGTTGTGAGGGTTTAATCTCGTGAATTGTCGTAACTGCTGTATTAGTTACTAACCTGGTTGTGTGTTCATTGTTATTTAAAATTAGGTTAATCAAGGCTAATCAATAGGCTTATATTCTGCTCGTTAAATCTACAAATGTGAGTCATTCTCTTTTTATCAAAATTGATTTCAAAAGTATATTTATTATCAAAGTTATAATTACAGGGATTAAGTCGTTGTTATCTAAAATTACTGCCAGTATGTGGGGGGATGTGCACATAGCTACTAATTATTTATCACTTGTGGGTGAAAGGACCCAGCAAGTGATATGTCCACAGTCACAGTCCGGTAAAGTGACAACTGGATCAGTTAATTTAAAAGATGAGGCAATTGTAATCGCTCTTAATACTGTAAATTATAACAAACAGGTTATTTTAATAAATAGAATGATTCACTCAGTATTTCCCTGCTGACAAAACCTTTTTCAAACATGTTTCAGGTGATCTGTTGTGAGCAAAGGAAAAAGTGCCGTGGAGCACTACAAGCTTAGAAAAGTGGCTCAATGTAAATAAATAAAGAAACATGTTTTGAGAAATAAAGATTTCCCAGTGAAATCACTTATTTGTAAATTATGGAAATTATTTTTTATATAAACGAGCAGTTTTAATATTAAACGATCCTGCTTAAAAAGACTTTCGCTGTCAATTAATTAGATACCATGGGATTCCTGCCTCACGGCTCTGGACCGGGTCAAACCGGGGCCGAGGGTCGTGACAGTTAGTTTTATCTCTTTACGAAAACACACGACCTTTGCATGGTGCTGAGATAGCCAATCCATCCCAACGACTACTTGAAATTCCCCCATTGACATCGGGATTAGGTCTATCAAGTATTCCTCATCGTCGATGCTTAATTTGCAGCCTCGACAAACATCACAAACTATAAAACTTTTGTTGTCCCCTATTTCAACTTCTAAGGGCACAGATAATTTCGTCAATACAAATGAAGGATGTCGAATAAATCCATGCGAAATGAAGGATTTATTCACACCCGTATCAAACAATACACGTGCTGGAATTGAGTTAATTGTGAATATACCTGAGACCACATCGGGTTCTGTTTGCGCTTCAGCCGCGGTAAGTTGGAAGGACCTAGCCTTCGCTTTGGGAGCTTCTGCTGGAGACTCTTTTGTGTCTCTCTTTCCAACCAACTCGGGGCATTCAGACTTTTTGTGTCCAGGTTGATAACATTTGTAACAAACGGAAACTTTTCCGGGACATAGCGATGCAGTGTGCCCCGTCTTCCCACATACCGGACACGGCTTGTCTTTGAAGCGGCACTCACCTTTGTGCCCCTTTCCACATACTTTGCAACTTGGCGACCCGCCTTTAGCCTCCACTTTCTTCCCCGATTCAGCAGTTCTAGCTTTCTTTGTAGGGCTTGGATTCACATCCTGTGCCCTTCGCTCACCCCTTTCAACTTGTTTCTTTAACTCGATTTCCCGCTCCCGGGCGGTGTTGATGATTTCTGTGAGAGTTTCATATTTTGAGGGAGTCATAAACTCCCGGTATTCAGCACTCAGCATGTTGTAATAGTAGTATATCTTCTGCTCTTCAGTGGTGACTAACTCGTCACAAAATCTCAGCTTATCTATGAAGATGCCCGTGATCTTATCAATTGATTCTCCCTTTTGTCTTAACTGGATAAATTCCTCTTTGATCCTATTGATAACTGCTTTGGGACTATGGTGTTTAAGGAACGACACCTTAAACTCATCCCAAGTCATGACCCTTGCCGCTTCGGCTCCCATTTCCTTCTTTTTATTGTCCCACAAATCCTTGGCTTGATTTCTCAATTGACCCGTTCCGTAAGCAACAAAGTCACCTACGTCGCAGTGGGTTCGTTCAAACACTCCTTCGACGTCACTTATCCATCTTTGGCAGATTATCGGGTCAACTTCCCCGTTATAGAATGGCGGTTTGCACGCCATAAATTCTTTATATGAGCACCCTTTACGTTCTCCCGTTTTATCTTTCATAAGGTTGACACTATCCTCCAACCTTTTAACTCGCTCTTCGACAAGCGACAACACCGTGCTTTGAATTTTGTCTATAAACCCAGATAGACTACCTTCAATTGCCTTCCCTACTTCTTCGGCAATTATCTCTTTCATTTGTTCGGTGCTTGTTTGCACCGGATTATCATCGTTTCCATCAGACATCTTGAAACTGAAATGTTTACATTTAAACGTTAAACATTTCATTCATAACATTGCTTCATTTGTTTCAGTTTAGCCAAGTTCTAAACTTGCTTTAACCGTTCACATTTAATGCACTTTCCGGGTTTGAGTGTGTTAACACGCTCTTCCCATGCACATCAATTCCTTTCTCATTATTACATAAGACATAATTTGTTAACATAATAAGTTAATTCTTACCGAACGATCGATCAAGCTTGAACCGAACACTTTGTTGACAACCTTAAACTCTGATTACCAACTTGTAACACCCGTCTAATTTTACTTGAATTTAATAATAATTCATGCCATTTTATACAAAAGATGCCTAATTAACATAGATTTCATAAGTCAAGTTCATAAGTAGCAAAAACCTTAGTCAACTAATGACTAAGTTAAAACATTCAAAAGTTGTTTAACAATTTGTTTACATTCCATAAACATATTCTATTAAGAGTTAATATATTGCGGAAGCTTGTAAATTGTGTTCAGTTCTTCAAAAGCTTGCTCGATCATCTTTCGGTTAGTTTCCAACATCACCTAAGATCAAAACCACAACAAATGTTAGTTTTGATAAAGTTAGGATGGATATAAACAAGTTCCAGGAGTCAAAAAGTCAAAATTTAATTTTTTCTGGATCAGGGGGGCGCCGCGTGACGCCAAGGGCCTAGGCGTCACGCCTAGCCCTTGTTTTCACAGAATGTTGTTTGTGCTGATGCTGTACATACCCAGCTCCATGTTTGTTCAATTTCCAACTTAAAATGGCCATAACTTGTGATTCGTAAGTCCGTTTTTAGTGATTCTTTTTCCTATACGTCTGTAATTTCATTACCAACGTGCCTATTATGATTGTCATACCAAAAGTTTAACTTACGGACAGAAAGATTATATGTCGTTACTCATTTATTCAACCCATTTCTACATGACACAATTTACTACCATTTAGCTAGTAAACTTATGATACTTTATACCCAACATACCGGGCTTATCATCACTCGCATTTCTTTACCAATCTCATGGCTTAATGCTCTTGTGATTGCCAACTCCATTTTGACTCTCTAAAACACTAAAACAACAATTTACACAATTAAATGACCTGTTTGGCTCATCTTATGGAATTCCCCAATATGATGACTACCAAACAATTCTTTGTCACTCTTAGACTAGTAATTCAAGTAACGATCATGGTCGCTACAATCGACACCCTATCTATCCTAAAATGAGAATTCGCAAAATTTAACAACGATTCATTTAATGTAACGGGTCAAGTTACATACCTTCAAAGTAGGCCTTTCAAACGTGATTCGGCACCTGCTTGTCCGCTTGACGCTCCTGCGTCCTTTCCTATAGAGTTCATTTATGACATGTTTAGAACTCTCTTTTAACCATATATCGCATAATACACCGAAACATCATAATTATGCGTTTAAACTTTGAATTTCAGTTTTAAGCCTTCTTTGAGGCATTTTCACGAACACCTTAAAGGCAGATTTTTACATGATTAAATATCAAGTCTCTAGCTTATCACTTAGACCTAATTTCACATCAATCAACCATTTTACATAATTGTTAGCTTCTATACTTCTGAAGTTACTTCACAATTGTCAATTTACACTAGAACAACACCCAAATTCCTAGTGTTTATCAAATTATACAAAACCCACTAATCACCTACATTGGTGTTCATAGGTTTCACTAAAATTTCACATGATCTCAACTTGTATTTGTCTAGGGTTTGTCCCTAGACTCTATATTGTTCCTAATCCATCATAAAACAGACATGCAACCATAAATATCAGATTTTCCCAATTTCATGAGAATTTCAAGTTGAGAGTTTTCATCAAATTTTACATACCTTGTAATCCTCTTGTGATGAGGATCAGTAATCTATGCTCGATTTTCGTTTTTGATCAGATTTGGACCTTTAATTTTGTGAATTAAGTGATGAACTTGGGCTTGGTGAGGTCTCCTGGTCGCCCCATGTACGACCAGACACACTTTTGTGTGTTTGGTCCTTAATATTTTTTTTATCTAATTAATTTTTAGATTTTACAAGATAAGCCCCTCCACTTTTGAATAACTTAAAGTTTGGTTGTTTCTAACCCTATTATAAGTTATTTCTAGACTTGTAGCTAACTAGGTTAAAACTCCTAGTTAGTAAATTCTTGTTTATTTATACTTTATAATTCTAATATAAAGTTTTATATTTTCGGGGTGTTACAGTTGGGTGACTGACTTTCAACCCCTTCAACCCATTTGACCCATGACATCCTTCATTCAGTCCCATAGATGCCATCCAACACCACTCTTCGTCGTCCCATACACCGACCCATACCTACATATGTAACACAATAATCAACGAATTTCATTAATATATAATATAAATAATGCCTTGGCTTCTTTTTATGTTAGAGAAAATAAAAGAAAATGAAAAGGAAGTCAGCTAATCTTTGACAGAATGACTCTTTTGAATAACTCTGTCGTTCAATATTGTTCCGTAGTTGGATTAGGCTTGCAATTCACATAGCTCTTTTTCGAGCGGATTGATTAGGCTGAAAACTGACACAAAAATAATGTCAATTAATTACCAATAACGATAATAAGTAAATTTTTCATATTAGTGGCTTAACAAACAATATCAGTATATGATTAACAATGTTTTTCATTCAGCATTGCAAAAAAAAAAAATAGATGCTTAGACTGTTATATAGCTCTATTATCAACCAAAGAGAGGTTATTTTCGTTTTAAAGATTATCCACGGAGCATGCTCATCACCATCTAATCCAATCAAAGATTATTCACTAAAAATTGGACCTCTATTTTTAAGCTCCAAGAGAGTCATCATATCACTCATGTTCAATGGTGATTCCAAGGTCTTGTGCATCCTGCAACAGTTGAAAATAAGAATCTTCATTTAGTAAATTAAGTTTCTTGTTCATATGAAAATTTTAAAATATTATGCAACTCGTAGTATCATCCATATCAGCCCCTTTTTATTAGCATCTAAGAATACCAATATCTGAAAGTGAAACATGAAATACTCAAAAATGGTAAACAATTTGTAACGAATTGCAAACAATCTAATGATCATAACCATGATATTTACCTTTTCTCTTCACTTTTTCCAGCCATCATTATGTGATTAAGACCAAATCTGAGGTAACTAATCTTGGCTAATCTGTAACTAAAAAAAACAACTGTTGGGCTTGGAGAAAACAGTGGTTCAAACCACTGTTGGGTAATTTTTTATTGGGTTTATTGGGCTAAAACAATGTTTTGTGCAGAAAACAGTGGTTGAAGCCACCGTTAGGTTAAAACAGTGGTTCAGTCGTTTCAACCATTGTTTTCTCCACAAAACATTGTTTTAGCCGAACAGCGGTTTCAAACCACAGTTTTAACCCAACAGTGGATTCAACCACTGTTTTCTCCACAAAACACTGTTTTGACCCAGTAAACCCAATAAAATATTACCCAACGGTAGTTTCAACCACTGTTTTCTCCAAGCACAATTTGATTACAATAGAGGTTTCAACCACTGTTTTCAAACCCTATAAGGTTTAAGCATACCCGTTTTAATGTGAAATCGAAGACAAATATTAAGCGTACCAGTTTTAATGTGAAATCGAAGACAAATTTATCACTATTTTGAATAAAAAAAAATATTGAATCGGCTTAGATTTGATCAACCTTCATTAATTAGTGTCTTCATGTTGTAAGATGCTTTAACTGTGTATCATCCAATCAATACATTCTTGCACATTACCAGTAGGGTAAGCAAGCTGCCATTGTATCAGTTTTTGTTGCCATTCACTAACAATTGGATCTCCATTTTTAAGCTCCAAGAGAGTCATCATATCCCTCCCACTAATCAAAACTTTTATTAAACAAATGAAAATAATACAAAACTTTAATTTATGTTTGAAGACTTATGTTAGAACAATGGTTGAAGACTTAATCATAGCACAATGGTTAAAGACTTGATTAAAATAAACTCATTGTTACATAATGTGCCATAATTAACCATAGTGTCTCTTTTAGAACAATGGTTAAAGACTTAATCAAATAAATATGGAAAGAAAGTGTTTTATTATGGCCACACCACATGGCCGGTATACATGCTTTATAATTTTCCGGACAATAGAGATTTTGCGCATAGTCATTGCTAAACCTATCTCCGTTTCAAAACACAACTTCAAACATCCATCAAGTAACATATGCCTAAATACCTGGAATTCATACATGGCATCTGGTGTTATTGTAATGCAAGTAGTTGTTGCTTGATGGTGGTCATATTATTCTACATATTATCATTTCAACCTTATCTACAAAAAAAAACCTTAAATTTATAATTTAAATAATTTGTAATATCAATGATCATTAACCAATTAAGTCATATATATACCTGATCATGACGTTTAAGTAGACATTCCTCATATTCTGCCCCATCAGATGTACAGTAGCAAGTTTTAAAAGTAGGATCTAATACAGTACCATTTAAGTAAAATGAAACAAACAACGAAAACCAAAGATACCTCAATTCCATCTTGTAAAGAGTGATAAGTCTTATTCATCCGGATTTCACCTGCCGGCACACAGCTGATTCGTATAAAAATATATGTTCGATAATCTCACTACTAAACCTTAAACGGAAAACCCATTCAACAATATGTAAAACAACTAACAATTAAGAAAACATACCATAAAAAATACATGGTATCGTTCCGGAGTACTGGACCCCGTAAACCTCCGCGCCAGCACCGCCTCCACTGCCAGAGCACCTCCGACCCTTCAATGGAAAGTTACTCTAACTATTCACTATATTTAGGCCATAAAACAACGTTTAAAGTTTAAAGTATAAATTATATAAGGCGGCTCTTTTTAAGTAAATTGATTTCAAGGTGCCATATATAAAATATATAAGGCCCACATACGTTACACAAATTAGATCTAAATAATCAAGTATAATAGAGTAGCTAATTGAGTTATCAGATTTAAGTATACCTCCCTGTATGCAATTTAAGAGCCATGTACTGAGTCTTTATTCTCGAGGGGTCCAAAAATGTCATGGCAAAAAATGCGATCCTGATCAGACAAAAAATAACCAATTAGACTGTTTCTGTTGTTCAATTGTTGCGATTTTTTGGGTATCTAGTCCTGATCAGAAAAAAGATGAAGAAAATTGTTTATGTAATTGGTTACAAATGGGTCATTCAGGTTGTGTTTATCTCAAACGGGTTAAGTCTAAAAGTTTAGCAAAAAATTGAGCATGTCAAACAGGTTGAAAATCGCCTAAAATTTATTTAAGCAAGTGCCATTGATGAATCAGATTGTGAGCCAGTGATGAGTCATTCTCAGACATCCCAAGCAACTGACATTGATGAAACACGTGCCTTTTAGTTCCAGGTTTTGCCTTTTTCCCCCAGCTTGTCCAGCTTCCATTCCATTGGACAAGTTTCCGATGGCTATGGCTCACATACTACATGTTTCACTTGTCCAGTTTCCATTCCATTGGACCAGCCTCCCCTCAAACTGACCACAACACTTGATGATACAAAAATCATATCAACTCAAAGGAAGCATGATTAGTCCCATATCTAGCTATCAAACTGCCATGTCTGCAATAAAAAAAAATAGGATTTTATAGCTCCAAATTGACTTAAAAGAAGCATATCTAAGTACAGTGACTATAATGAAACACATTTAAAAATTAGTTGCTATCTTTGACTATATTATTTAGAAAAAAGAAAAGTACATTAATTTACAGGGGTTTTTGCCATTACAATTTGAAAGTTATTATTAGTTTAGGTATACCGAAACTGATTCTCATTATACACGTCTGACCGACACTTTAAGAGTCAAATAATCAGTTTTGGAGAACTAAATTTTGTAGGAGAAACAACAAAGATAACCCATTTTGGTAAAAGTTCTTTTTCAATTCATCAACCATTTGTTTATACATACTTTTGTTATAAATTATCAGCTACAAACAAAAATACCAAATTTAGTCCACCATTTTTGTCCTGCTGAAAATATAAAAGCTACTAAATAGATATCCAATTAGTTAAGCTATCAACACAAATGTAAATATATCAAGAAATCATTAACTTGTATCATTACAAACCTTGAACTTGCTCTTTTTTTGTTGATTGCACTCGCCCACCTTTTCCAGCATGTGCTTCCTTCTCTGTTATCCTAACAGAATAGAAAAGAGCATGTTGCCTTTCAATGTCATATCCAAATTACAACAATGATGATAATCAAAGTAAGCCTAACACCAAAATTCGAGCTCCCTAAATTAAAATTGTTAAGATTATCATATAAATATAAGAATGTTTGCTCAATAAAAAAAAACTTCAAGAACCAAATCTGTTTTAACTTTTAAGAAATTACTTACCATCCTTTAGAATGTTGTTGGTTTATGTCAAGATTTAAGATCATAGCCCCTAAACCCAGCAATTTGGCTGATGGTTCATTGTTGTCAAGTGTCGAAGAATCGGCTGAGATTAAATGAATCAGAATCTTTTGAAATGGTAATCGTTTCGAGGAAGCAGATTGTGAGAGTTCACATGCTCTTGGAGTTTCAATTTCACCTTGACAACAATGTTTACGACTGGCAGATGTAAGTTAAAAAATACTGGAAACTGGAACTGGTTACAATTGCAGCCTTCACATCTTCTGGTTTAAAGTATATTTTTTCACGAGGACCAGCACGATGAATCCTGAAAAGAATTCATACAGACCATTTGGTTACTTGTTAGAAATCAAAACATGCAATGTAAAACAAACTGCACCATATAATATATAAGATTATAACTTGAGATGGTTTAGTGCTTGCTTACCATTGTTCCACCCATGTACAATATAATCATTAATTAAAGAACTGTCCTTATCTAGCAAAGTATAATCATTTGATAAATCTCACCTCAAGGCATAAACTTTGGCCAACTTACCAATCTATTTGTACATCAAAAGTTCATAAAGCTTGTATCTTTTTTGTAAAAGAAACTCAATCAAATCAAGAACAACAATAACTTACTATTTCATTCATGTAGGCTTAATTTATCTATATTTGCAATCAAGCTAAATCCAAAATCTAACAAATTACCAAGAAAACTAAAAAGGGTCAAATCAAAATCACAAAAAACATAAAAACAGCAAAGAAAGACTTGACCTTGATGACAGGCATTTGAGTATTTGACAACCAAACATCAACACAATTAACTTATTAATTCAATCATCATGTATGCTTAATTAAACTATACTTACAATCAAACTATACTTACAATCAAACTAAATCCAAAATCTAACAAATTACCAAGAAAACTAAAAATGGTCAAATCAAAATCACAAAAAATATAAAACCACCAAGTAAAGATTTGACCTTGATGACAAGCATTTGACCACCAAACATCAACACAATAATCTATCTATAATTATAATATAATCACACTGATTCCAAAATCTAATAAATTACCAAGAAAACTAAAAAGGGTCAAATCAAATTCACAAAAAAAAGATAAAAATAGAAAAAAAAAAAAAAAAAAAAAGAGTTAAAGATTTGACCTTGATGACAGGTATTTGACCACCAAACATCAACACAACACCCATCTGAAGAATCACCCTGAAAGTATCCCTAATATTATTCGCATTAAACTCATTAAAACTCTCAGCACAATCACCACCCATCAAAAGAAATGCATTCCCCATAGCCGCCTCACCAAGCCTATCCTCTAAGTGTCTTGCTTCTCCGGCGAACACAATAGGAGGAAACGAATCAAGGGTTTGGAGCACTGCATCAAGCTCAGCTTGATCCGGGTATTCCGGCAATTGCAGTGCCCTTTTGGTCCTCCAGCTGTCCACACTCCACTTCGCCGGAGTTGAGGTTTTTGTTCCGGCGGTGAGTAATTGCAGGATGGGGATTAGTAATTGCAAACTGCACCATATACAATCATGATCGATACACTCAGCACCTAAATGCGGATCTTGAAACCCTAGATGAATTTTGAAAGATGAGGCACTCTGGATTTGAGAGAGAGAGAGAGAGAGGGGGGGGATTGAAATTATAGTTTAAATTTTGAAAATGGAGTCAGAACTATGTTTGAGACAGAGAGAGGGGTTTGAATTTTGAAAATGGAGCCAAATCTTATGTATTATTGAAATTATAGTTTGAATTATGTATTATTATTAATTTTTAGATTTAGATTTATAGATTTATATATATAATCGAATTATGACATCAGCATGGACAACGTGGCATATCTCACAGGTTGACACGTAAGCAAAGTGAGGTCAGCTTCTCATCTCTTATTATAGATAGTATATATGTAATATTACATGTTTTTGTCCTCTATTTATAAATAAAATATACATTGACAATTGCTGTGCACATTTATATATTAGAAAACACTAGCTAAAAGCATTGGCGTGTTTTTCTTTCTAAAATCAAGTTTTTGAAAAGATTTTGAGCCGCGGAAGTAAAATAGGTACGAATTAACTACAATTTAAATATGTGTAGGATAAATTATGGGTTATTTAGGATAAATTTCAATATAAGTAGGATAAATTTCAAAATGCGTATG
This sequence comes from Helianthus tuberosus, assembly GCA_030545235.1. NCBI lineage: Eukaryota > Viridiplantae > Streptophyta > Magnoliopsida > Asterales > Asteraceae > Helianthus > Helianthus tuberosus. The sequence goes on from CM060363.1 coordinate 137,393,217, forward strand.
ATAACTTTTTATGTATGTATGAAAAAAAATAGTGTAGGAGATGTTAGTCTTTATGACGAATTAATTAGTTAAAGATAGTAATAAATAAGATGAAAAAAATTACGTACTATCTTACAATTGTAACGTTTGTTCTTTTTCCTTTCAATTAAATTTTCTTCTCAAATGAACTTCCACACACACACACACACATATATATATAAAAACGGGATCAGGAGAAAACACCCAAAAGTGTGAGAACGGTGAGAACGCATCCTAGCCCAACACGTGTCACGAGACATAGAGAAGGGCAGAGGGGCTTTTTTGTCCTTTTATATTCTTTTTTAAACTCGCGTCACATCACCTTTCCATTTTTTGGCGTTTAACAAATATGCGGCGTTTTTATTGTTTTTAGATGAGGATTATAGTAAATATTTTGGCGTTTTAACTAAGTATGGCTTTGATTGTTGTGCCAAGTAGGATGCATGCCTATCATGTAAAAAACATCTGTAATTTTCTTGATGTTTATTTTTTTTCTATCAAGTGTTATGCCATGTAGGATGCAGGCCTATAATCTGACAGGCAATTATGTCGTTTTGAAAAGATAAACAAATTCAATTTTCCATGTAGTTGCTTTTAATATAATAAATGTTTGGCAATAATGTTACTGTCTCTTCATTTTACTGGTTTGCAATTATTGTTTCGTTCAATTTCATCTGTCAATTAGTGTTGCTTTTTCCAGTAATACTTTGTTTGGCATTTTTTGGCGTTTTATATAGCAACAACGTGCTTTGCTAGCATCCGTTCTCACAGTTTTCACACTATCAGGCGTTTTGGTGTTTGTAGTTTTTGGCGTTTTATACTCAATTTTTCTATTAGTATAGAATTAGATAATAAACAACAGAGAATTAGATAACAAACAATAGAAAATTAAAAAAAAATTAAAAATTCTAATCTAATTTCTCATCTAAATCTTCACTGTCATCAGCCTCTTCTACTTTAACGTTTTTGGCGTTTTAAACCTGTTTTGAATACCTTATGTAGATCCTTATTTTCCTACATAACGCCCATCTTTAGAAGATGCTTATTTTTTGTGGCATCCTGTATTGTGGTTTGATATATACTTGTTTGGTGACATGTTAAAGATCAACGCCTACTCGAATGTCTTGATCCCTTCATGCCATCCATATATCCATCAAGAACCAAGTGACATGATGACATATCAGTGTCATCGGTCTCTTTTTCATGAATAATTGTCCATCTCATTCAGCAAAAGCTTATAGAGATACCCACCTCAGAGAAGAATCTATTCAGTGAAACTTCATTCTGTATAATACTCAATATAGAAGAAACGAGGTTCCCCATCTGTGGCTTTTTTAACTATTTTTTTTGGCGTTTTGAAGTGAATGGTTTCTAGGAAACATGGCGTTGTTTTTGGTGTGTGACCAGTTGATTGTGCAAAGACGTCTCTCTTATAGGATGATTTTGGCGTGTAGATTAGGCGGGATTTTATTTATAATAAATGATATTAATAAAGTAGCCGTCTTTTCAGGAACTGTGTGTATTTTTACTGTTTTTGTTCAACTTTTTATGAGTTTTTAGGGTGATAGACGCTCCATCTTCCAAGTTTGGCGTTTTTAATGGCTTTAAGTAGTTTTTGGCGTTTTTTTTTTTCATTTTTAGCTTTTAATAATACTTCTCCAAATTACTTTTATTATAGTTTGGGAGTTTTTGGCTTTTTACTGCATTATGGCGTTTCACAATCATTATGGCCATTTGGCGTTTTATTAATATCATATATTTTTTGTTCTTAGCTGAAAAATACGTAACAAACAACAGAAAAAGAAAATTAAAAAAAATAAAAATTGAAACAATTCATCTTCCAAATCTTCACTGTCATCAGTCTCTTTCTTCTTTGAAACATGTTCACTGGTGGTTTGACTTTGTCATGCTTGAGTTTTTGTGGTCGTTTGGAAAGTCAAAATGACGTGAGTTTTTTTGTTTGAATATGTATCTTCAAACCACTCATCAGTGTCATTCGTCTCTTCATGCCATTATAATATTCATCAATAACAAAACACAAAAAAAAAATGACATAAGTCTGACACCAGCATCTTTTTGTTTATGATTTATCCATCTCATGCAGCAAAATGTTATTGAGTCACAACACCTCAGGGAAGAATGCATTCTGCGAAAATTCACGTAGAACAATATTGAATATACAAGAAACAATCTTTGCCATTTATGGCGTTTTATTGAGGAAATAGTGTATCTGAAAGAAACGTCGATTTTTTGGAATCTTTGATGTTTGAGTGTTTTGGCGTTTTCTAAGATGATTGGTATATAGTAAAATATGGTGTTTTTGAGTAGGTGTGTTTGATGTTTTGAGGTTTTTGGCATTTGTAAGATGAATGGTATATAGTAGAAAATATGGCGTTTCAGGTTCGGGGGGGGGGGGGTTATGTCTGAGATGTTTTGTTTATATAGGGATGTGTTTTGGCCCGTAATGACGTTTTATTCATTAGTTTGGCATTTTAGTAGAGAAGTGTAAAGACCATTTTACCCTTAATAAAGTGCGTCCACTTAATAGAATTCGTGTTATTTACGAAAACGCCACCGCGCCAATCTAGTCCATAGATTGTTTTGATCGGACAATCTATAAGCGTTCTCACCGTTCTCACACTTTCCACCGTTTTCTCTAAACCCTGACCCTATATATATATATATGTATATATATATTTCTTGTATTTTCTCCATATATTTTTGTAGATGTGTGTGTATATATGTGACAACCGGCAATTTTCCAAGTATGCGTACAATATTAAACAGTAATTTGTGCTTTAATGACTGTGCCTGATTAAATTAATGACATGAATGAATTTCCGATTACTATCATGTACATACAAATGCATTACATGTTGCATGATTGATTATCATTATTACATGCAACACAGTGAGATTCAATTAGTGCACAGAACAAAGTAAGCACAGTATCAGACAAACTAGAAATACTGACGGGAGTTCAGTACTCAGACAGACATGATGTTAAGACACAGAATGAGCCCCGAAACCAAGAGTTACACCAGAATAGTGTGTAGGAAAGTAGGGTTCATAAAACTGCCTTCCTAGTGATAGTTTAAGTGCCGGAAAGTGCCTAAAACTCACAAAAAATGCAGAATTATGCATATTTCAGCAAAAATCAGCATTTTAACTACACAATATAATGCAGAATTATGGTTTAATGGTCCAAAATACCTTCCTAGGTGTCGGGAATCAAAACTGTCATAAAAGGGAACTTAAAGCACACTAAACTGCGTAATTTAGCACTTTAACGAACCGGTAACCAACCGGAGAACCGGACACTACCCAAAACACCAAATTTTCACTAGAAGCATTGTTTTAGTGTTAGGAAGCTAGTTATGGTCACCGAACATCATAACATATCCTATAAACACTAAACACATGTAACACTAACTAACATACTTACAATCTAACTAATATCCTTAACCAATGTTTGAAACCCAACTATACACCCCCCCCCCCATTTACGGTTCACAAGGGGCCCACCCCCTTGATTTCTTTCCATTATTTTATTAGATATGTTGTTAAGATTGTGAACATATTGACCAATGGATTAACATGTGTTGGAAGAATTTGTTTAAATCCACAAGACCAACATCCTCTTTCATTCTAACCCTTAAACCAAACTTCATCTTCTCTCTTCTCATTCTTCTTGCTTACGGCTCAAACACACACACACTACACATCCATTTTCAAGTCTTTCTCAACCATTCTAAGGGCTCTCAAGGGTGTAAGAAGCATAGTTAGGAAGCTTGGAAGCATTGGAACTTGAAGGACCACCTCCTAGAGCTTTTATCCATCACCTTCATCATCATCTCCATCTTTGTTTCTTCCCTAGCCATAGAGCTACTAGTAAGCCCCTCACAACTTGTTTTTACTTCTCATTTTAATGGTTAAAAGGTTATGTAATATGTTCGTCATAAGAGTCTCAAAGAAACATGAAGATGATCACTAACATGAAGCTTAATAACATGAAAATCTAAGTTGTTTTAGTGTATGTATGATACTTGTTTGTTGATTTCTTGTGAATATGAAGTTGATCATCATGAGAATCTTGCTAGATGATGATTAAATACATGATCTAGCAAGTATAAGGATGGATCTTGTGAAATTAGTAATGATCATCATTTATGTTAATCATGAACTTGAAAATGAAGTTGTTTTAGAGTATAATGTTTATTTGTACATGATATATGTCTTGAAAATGAATGATTTCAAAGATAGTATCTTCAAGAGAACAAAGTTTATTACAAGATTAGCATGATCATGGTTTTTAAAGGAAGTAAACATGTTTTAAGTGCTAAAACAAGACTAGAAAAATGTTGGTAACAAGAAAAATACAAGAAGAATTATTTTTAGAAAATCTTCATACAAGTTGTGAAGAACTAAAATCTTCAAGAATGAGTTTTATAAACCATAAACCATGTTTTTAGAGGTAACTAAACTTACTAAACAACATGTTAAGTTACTACAAATTTTTATAAGCTTTCAAGTTCATGACATAATGTTAAAATGCTAATTTTGGCTTATGGTAAGTCTTGTATAAATTATTGATGATTTGTGATTAATTTTAAAAAGAAAATGATATGCTTTAAAGCATGGAAACCTCCATTTTTAAGGGAAACTATGGCAAAAATTTTGTAGAAATTAAACACTTAGAAGAAATATTTTTAAACAAGTGTTTACAAGTAAATTTTTATCATGGTCTTCATATAAAAACTTGCCATAATTTTTATTTTAAAATTACAAATATTGGAGGTTGATTTTTTATAATTAAAAACGAGTAAGTATATATTTAGGAAAATATATATATTTAGATGTCACAAATTGTGTGTTACTTGTATATTATGTGTATTAGTTATATTATTTTAGGAACTCAAAAATAATATAACTCATCAAAATACCAAAGATTTGGAATACAAAATACTACCAAAATTCCAAGAAAATAAATATATAATTTATACCCGAAGATTGGACAACCGGACAAGGACTATGGACTATAAATATATATATATTCCGGAAATAAATTAGTAACTTGACAAGTAAGACAAACAGTATTTTGAAAAACCAAAGAAACGGAAAATATGATTTTTACAAGTATTACAAAAATATATCATATTTTGTCAAATAGAAAATATATTATTTTTAGTGGAGAAAATATATATTTTCTTAAAACAATTTGAAGATATATTATTTTGAGTAAAGAATAGAAATATATATTTTTCTAATGTTAAAACTTTAAAAATATATATTATTTTTGAGATATATATGAAGGTATATTTATTTTTGCCAAGAAAAGTTATAGACATTCTTCTATACAAATTCTCTTAAAACATTTATATTTTGAGAATATAAGTTTGGTGATTTTTAGTTGTCTAAAAATAATATTCCAGAAAAATTACATACAAAATTTAGTATAAAAATACTTAATGAATACAAATAAATACGTAATCTCGTACGTAGCAATACACACTGGAATACGCCTCCAATACTTGGAAAAATTCACAAGCCTAAAAATACACAAGTATAATTATACCCATACTTGGGAAATATTCATGAAAGGATTACAAAATGAATTAAGTCAAAAATATATTATCACAACAAATATTCCAAATAATTGTTAAATATAATTTAAGTTAAAATATTATTATTTTAACCAATAATTATATACTTTGGAATTATAAAATGTACATCAAAGATGTAACTCAAAGAATACCAAGAATTCCAAAATAAGTCTTAATAAACAACTAAGACTAAGAGTCGTTACACGACCTAAACGTCTAATAAAACTTAGCACGTGTGTAGGTGATAGTACGACTTAAGGATACATACTTTGGGTACGCAGGATACAAGACACAAATCGGTGAGTTCATGTCCCCCTTTTCTTTTAACTGTTTTTAGTTTTATAACTTCGGGGGTGAAATACATGTTACAAATGTTTCGAACGTTTACAAATGGTATGGTTAGCTAAGGAATGAACTGTTAGATCATGTGAGTGGTGGGTACAACACTTAAGACCATTAATCCTTGTATAAGGACCGAGGGGCATCAGTGGTAGATCTATTTGGTTGTTGCGAGCCCCACCCATGGAACCGGGGATTAGCCCATATGGTGACTATGTCGTCCCCACCGGGTGGCCCGGTACGAAATCCGCAAAGGTTTGAGCCTTCCTGTACCATTGCACACATATTAATGACCTTGCAAATCATTAATTGATCTGTTCATAGATACTTTCATACCAGTTTACAAAAGGCATACTTACAGATGTTTAGAAGATTGATCGAACTCATACAGAAACACATGAACTCGCTCAACTTTTGTTGATGTTTTCAAAATTACATGTATTTCAGGAACAAGATGGATCTTGGGCGCTGGTGTTGTTTTCAAGACATAAATTTCAAGTTTAGATGTCATCCACTTTTGTTTTGTAACATAACTTGAGGATTTTGATTGAAACTTAAATGACTTGTGTTGCAACATTTCAAACTTATGAATGGATGAACATCATGTTTTAATCATATAGTTGTTTATTATAATTGAATGCAATGATATTGAGCAAGTCACACATCGTACGCTTCCGCAAAAGTCAGGGTGTGACAGTTTGGTATCAGAGCTTCGATTGTAGTGAACTAGGATTCCTTCTCGAGTCTAGACTACAATCACTAGGATTCTCTCACGAAAACATTTTTACAAAAGGTTTTCATTGCATTTACGAAAGCACCAAGATCCATTAATCAAACCTTTTTCAAAGGAAAGACGAAGCAAGGACATTAGTAGGGAAGGGAATACCCCGACTAATGTGCCAATTGAGGTATAGTCAGTCCATGTGGGATAGACTTGGCAAAGACAAAATGACCCCCCCCCCCCTCAGCGAAAGAACATACGAGAGTTATATGTGATATGTTGCATTTATTTGCTTGTATATACTAAGTTATATTATTATTTATTAATATATATGCATATATACGTATGGGATAATTATTTACAGGGACGAGATACCTTCGACTTCGAATTCTATTATTGTTCTTGACTCGCACAATGAGACTATCGACCTCGCTCTTGTTGCGAAGCTTGTGGCTGACGTAGTTACCAAAAGAGACCATGAGCTTGTTTTCCATAAGAGATGGCTATTCTTCCCTCTCGAATGCAAAGGTGTCTGACTACGACAGTGACAGCGAAGCGGAGGAGGTAACATTGGACATCAACCTTATCAGTGGGACGAGGTCCCTGAGGCATTTACGAAACCTGATTGACGACACTCTTTTCCAGACATAGAGAATGAAGTACTCATCTTAAAGGTGCCCCTCCAGCTACTATTACTAGGAACCCTCCTTATTCCTATTATGTCTAAGCATTGTGCCATTTCGCGCGTAACAACGACGGATGTTGGCGCGTGGACCATCATAAAGGTCCTTCCCATGTTGAAGGTATGAGGACAATAGTGTCCCCTCTCTGGCTGATCGTCTGCTTTGAACGAGGGAAAATTAGGGTGACCATGCAAGGCAATTTATTATTATGGGGGCCCACGTAATAACAACTTGTAGTGCATGGAAATACTGGTGGACTCTGCTGGTCAAGCTAATGATCACCACCCATTCGAAGTTTCTAAAGTTGTTCAAATTTTCATCTAGTAGAACACTAACCGAGATAGTTACTGTAACGCTCTACAAAGTAGGAAGTCTGTCTTTGCCTACTTCGCACTCAACACTTCTACTGGTAGTACGAGTCATTGGGAACTGGTATTCAAGATGGTAAACACTCAGGAAAGATTTTCTTCAAAACTTTGGTATTCTATGTTTAAATTTGTACAGAGCCTACAACACATCAAACTTACCCATTGTAGCTGCTACGATAGACCCCTACTTTTGACATCCGTATTACCCCAAGGAGGTAGCGTGGCGTAAATTGTAGTATAACCCATTTACCGCACTCTAATCGGCATTCGTGGAAACCATATCAACCATATTGGGGATCGTGGAACCCAAGCAAAATCAATGTATGCGTCACACAGTCCAGTGTGACAAGGGGGTCCTCTCTACATCAGACAATCGAGGTTCATGAAGTATGAAATACACGTTATAAGGACAAAAGCAACTGCTCGATTCTCCTCTTCTTAACAGATTCCCACTCCATTTAGGCACATGGATGAAACATGCAGGAAGTTTCTTCTCGTCCTTCACCTCATAAGCACCCTGTCCCCCACTACCCATGTTACAGCACCGACACCCCTACCAGTATCTCCACACCCTCTATCTCGTGGTGCACCCCATCATTTGAGTAGTGCATTCACACCCTGGAAACCACTTTACGGTTGCTACAAGGTACAATTTGGTCCCGAGGAATAAGTCATGTACCCTGATGTGTGAAATATGTATTAATTAAATTCAACAAGTTTTAAAAAATTGGAAAAACCCGTAAACTACACACTACCGGCAAGTGTACCGGTCGTAAGTAGTAAAACAAGTAAGTCCGAGTATCGAACCGTGGACACAATCTAGCGACTCTTGATACTAAACCTCTATCGACCCCTAGCCTAATAAATTGGTTTTGTTTTAAGAAAAATATTTTTAAACCAAAAAGCAATTTAAATAAATAGACGACCAAACAGCAGCAAGCGCAAACAACTAGAGACTGGACTGAAACTCAAGTATGGGAAAAATAGGTTACCTAGGTAAGAATCCCTAGACTCATGAATAAAATCCTAACCTTGGTTCTGAATGAAGACTCTGCCTAACCCGATAAACCCCTGGAAGGTAAACCGAACCTGACAGTATGACAAGTGATGAAGTGCTAAAATGGACTGACTCGAGTTATCGACCACCAAGTCCCACAACTATCAGGTATAAAGTAATTTATTTACTAAAACCCTCAAATTATGAAGCAGAAATAACTAAGAACACCGAGACCCTAGGAAACTCTAGACGCGAATAAACAGATGAACCCGAGTTATCGGCCACCCAAACTGCCAAACAACGCCTAGCTAATAACCTAGCAATTCTAGATTAGATTTCTCACCTCTAGAAAAGATTGCACGTTTTAATTAATTGGTTTTAATAACTATTACACTTGAATTAGATTTCTCACTTTCAAGGTCTAGACCGAAAGATTACAACCTAGACTGACTCCCGACTCTAAAGTATATTTCTAAGTATCTAGAGCAATGGAACCAACAAATAAATTATTAAGCCAATCAATACCAACACACAAATATTTAGAATCGGGTTTAAAAATTATAACATGTAAATCATCACATTCATTCAAAACAAAAAATTATTCATTCAAACAAATCCTCTAGTTCATCAACCCTAGGAAACCATAAAAAGTTTAGCTACTCATAATCGAAAGCGTAACACAAATAATTTTAAAGCAATAAAATTCAGCAAACATGTTTAGATATTCAAGTTTAAACAACCTAAAAATAATAAACGATGTCTAACCAAACAAAAGCAATAAACTTTTTGCTAGAACCTTCGATCCCAAGCTTCCTCTCTTTTTTTTCTCTGCCGTCTGATGCCTCTCGCTGCCGTCAAACTCCAACCCAAAACTGCCGTCTGATGCCTCTATTGCTTTTCGAAAACCAATCCGAAAATCCACCAAGTCACGTCCACTTATATCTCCCTCATAGCCTTTAGGTTTTTTTTTTTTTATAATATTCAAAGCCCACAAATAATGTTTTCCAAATAAATTCAATGGGCACATGGGCTGTCATGTCTTCTGCCGCCCCCCTCGTAATCAACAGCTGACCCTTTTTTTTTTTGTTTATAATCCACTAGGTTCTTGGTTCAAGTAAAATCTCTGATGTTCTCCTTTTCTATTCTCTGTGTGGTCAGCCCACCAATTATATATAAGCTGTCGATTTGTAGATAAACCAATTATGTGTGCAGCCCATTTAAATAATTGTTCAAGCCCAATTTCAACAACCACTTCAATGCAGACGTTTCCTCCTACAATTCAATTTCACTAGAAGTTAAATTAAAAAATCAGAATTAATTAACTCATAAAACTCATTTAATTTCATTCAATGGGTTTTTCCATGTGGATACGTCACTTTTGTTTCTACCCATTAAGCCTTCTTTCAAGCAAATTAGTAAATTTTACCAATAATTAATTATATCAATGTTGAAGACAATTCATCAGTTTTCTATTTTTTTAATCACTAACAACTTTTTTTTTATATTAGCAAACTTGATTTTTCAAATTACAAAGCATTTACTTCATTTGTCAATATAATCCAACCATTTAATCTTATATTTTTCACAACCAACCCAATCACAAATAATTCAATTTAAGAATCGAATTCCAACACTTATGCCATAAAACCCATTCAAAATTCAAGGATAATTGTGTATAAAATATATATAAATTTAAGTATATCATACCCTCACGACCTTACTTCTGTGTTTCCACTATCACCCCCCTCCTACACGTGGTAGTAATGCACAACCCCATCCTTTGGGAAGTGTGCCCATTTTTATAAAAGTAAAGACTATGGAAGAGTCGGAACTTGAGGAATAAACAAGGAACAAGGTGAAGGGAAGGCCTCACCGTGTTTTGTATAGCACTGGATGACTTGTATCAATCGGACTAAGGTGACTCCGAGGAGGTTTTCTACGCAAGACTAATTGCAACAAGTTGATATGGTATATGTAAAAGTCGACGTACCCTTAGCAAGATTCTGTTGTGACTCACTACAGTGATGAGATGTTTATGGTGGGAAGATTTGCATAGGCCTCATTAGGAATTACCTTACCCTTAAGCTTATAGTGCACGACGAATGAGCTTTGTTTTCATTTATCGACGATAATATTTATTCTAAAATAAATGTCTAATTTCGTCGATATGTCTTATGCATGTGAAACTCATGGAACCGCAACAAAGGGACATTGGTCAGACCCAACAGGAACCTTTACCTGCAACAAGAGCTGAGCTCGAAGCTCTAGTGAACCAGCAAGTCGCTAAAGCAATCGTCCAATACGAAGCAAACGACATTGCAAACAGCGTCGAACTAAGAGGAACCATAATGGGAATCGCTCAGGAAATAACTCTTGCCCTAGGTCCTACCAAGGGTGGAGTAACGGTAGAGAAACCTAATGGAAGTCCAGTGAAAAAGAAGATGCATGTGGAGTCTGTGTATGACAACAAAAGAGAGTTTTTAAGTGTGAAGAAAGGCACCCAGCAAGTCATGACAACCCAAATGCAAACAAAAGGAGGAAAGCAAACCCGCCTCGTGGCACGAAAGCTTTTGGAGCCACCATTGAGGCCAGAGGAAGGGTTTATTTGGGGACTAAGCCGAGATGTGATAAATGAGGCCAGAGGAAGGGTTTATCCAAGAATGGAGCTGAAGTTATTTGTCATGAGAAAATCATTCGCATCTCTCTTGCGAATGATGAGGCACTTTTACAGTACACGACCTTCATACAGTTGATGTAAGGACGCTGGGCCTCATAGGGCGAAAGACTGTAACAATTCCACATTGGTTATGTGAGCACAGAAGTGCCACCGAAAAGGATGCATAGCCTTCCTTCCTCATGTTGTCGACAAGGAGACCAAGGGGCCAAGATTAGAAGATATCCCCGTTGTAAAGGAATATCTAGAAGTCTTTCCCAAAGACTTGACTGGGCTACCTCCACAGCGACAAGTGGAGTTTCGGATAGATCTAGTGCTAGGAGTGGCACCAGTGGCAAAGGCGCCTTACCGACTAGCTCCGCCCGAGATGCAAGAACTTTCGACTCAACTGCAAGAGCTGCTAGATAAGGGAACTTATCAAGCCGAGCTTCTTACCCTGGGGAGCTCCAGTGTTATTTGTTAAGAAGAAGGACGACAGTTTTTGTATGTGCATACAGCCTGACCGGTGAGGGACTTAAAGGAACTAATGAGGAAAAAGTATTACGCATTGGTTACAGGAAGTTAAACAACTAACCATCAAGAATCGGTACCCCTTACCGAGAATTGATGACTTGTTTGACCCACTACAAGGTCCCAGCTACTATTCCAAGTTTGACTTAAGGACAGGATATCATTAATTGAGGACACAAGAAGAAAGTATCCCTAAAACGACCTTTAGAACTCGCTATGGGTATTACGAGTTCCTTGTCATGTCGTTTGGCTTAACAAACGCACTGGCAGTATTCATGGACTCCATGAATCAGGTGTGTAAGCTATACCTGGATAAGTTCGTGATTGTGTAAATGGACGACGTTCTTATTTACTCGAAGACCAAGGAAGATTATGAGCAACATCTACGAACTATCCTGGAGCTTTTGAAGAAGGAGCAGTATGCTAAGCTGTCAAAGTGCGAATTCTGGATTCGCGAGGTGCAATTCTTGGGTCATGTGGTGAACGAGAATGGAATTCATGTTGACCCTACCAAGATCGAAGCGATCAAGAACTGGAAAGCCCCGAGACGCCAACTGAGATACGACAATATTTGGGCTTAGCAGGCTATTACACACGATCCATAGAGGATTTTTCCAAGTATTACTCAGCCGCTAACGTCCCTAACCCAAAAGGATAAGAAGTTTGATTGGGGAGAGAAACAAGAAACAGCTTTGCAGACGTTGAAGGATAAAATCTGCGACGCACCTATCTTATCTTTACCCGACGGTACTGACGGTTCCGTGGTCTGCTGTGATGCGTCTCGACAAGGTCTCGGTCGCGTGTTGAGGCAACGGGACAAAGTCATCGCATACGCGTCACATCAGTTAAAGGTGCGAGAGAAGGACTACACGACGCACAACCTTGAACTAGGTGCTGTGATCTTTGCGTTGAAGATCTGGCGTCATTTCTAGTATGGTGCTCGTTGCGCGATTTTTACAGACCACAAGAGCTTGCAACACATTTTGTGATAAGAAGGAATTGAATAGGAGACAGCGTAGATGGGTTGAGCCGTTAAATGATTATGATGGTGAGATCAAGTATCACCCAGGCAAGGCAAACGTTGTAGCCAACGCCTTTAGTCACAAGGAATGCACAAAGCCTCTAAGGGTGCGAGCCTTAGGGATGACGATACAAACTGATCTCACAGTTCGGATTTGTGAAGCCCAACAGGAGGCGCTTAGACCATAGAACTTATGAGCTGAAGCACTATGGAAGTGAAATTGTTACCCAAGGAAGATGGAACATTATACTTCATGGAACAAATTTGGGTACCATTCTACGGTAAATTTACGAGCATTTATTCTGGATAAGGCTCACAAGTCAAGGTACTCGATCCATCCTGGATCCGACAAGATGTACCAAGAATTGAAGGATTTTTATTGGTAGCCCAACATGAAAGCCGACATCGCTAAATACGTGGGTAACTGCCTTACTTGCGCCAAAGTTAAGGCAGAGTACCAGAAACTGTCAGGGTTGCTGCAACAACCTGAGATTCCCTTCTGGGAGTGGGAACAAATCTCAATGGATTTTATTACCAAGAACCCAAAGAGGACACGATATGATTTAGGTGATTATCGATCGACTCACGAAGTCTGCGCACTTTGTACCTATCAGTAAGAAAGACAGCACAAAGAAGTTAGCAGAAATATCTCTCAGATAGACTGTGGCGCGTCAGGGAGTGCCTGTATCCATCATATCCGACCGAGATGGTCGCGTTGCATTAAGGATTTGACAGACGTTTCAACGAGCGTTTGGTTTACAGTTGAATCACAGCACAACCCTTCACCCTCAAATGGACGGCCAGAGGGAACGGACGATTCAGACTTTGGAAGACATGCTACGTGCTTGTGTGATGGACTTTGGTGGGAGTTGGGATACTCACCTGCCCATGGTGGAGTTTTCCTACAATAATAATTATCACACCAGCATTCAGGCCGCCCCGCTTGAAGCCTCATATGGACGTAAGTGTCGGTCCCCGTTGTGATTGGGCGGAGACAGGAGTTAAACGGTTTATTGACCCTGAGTTGGTTCAGCAAACTACGGACAAGATCGTTGAGATACGTGATCGTATCAAGTCAGCACGTGATAGACAGAAGAGTCACGCTAACAAGCGGTAGAAACCGTTGCATACAAACTAAAGCTTTTAGAAGAGCTTAGTAGTGTTCATGAGACGTTCCACGTATCTAAGATGATTGGTATATAGTAAAATATGGCGTTTTTGAGTAGGTGTGTTTGATGTTTTGAGGTTTTTGGCGTTTGTAAGATGAATGGTATATAGTAGAAAATATGGCGTTTCAGGTTCGGGGGGGGGGGGTGTTTTTATGTCTGAGATGTTTTGTTTATATAGGGATGTGTTTTGGCCCGTAATGACGTTTTATTCATTAGTTTGGCGTTTTGGTAGAGAAGTGTAAAGACCCTTTTACCCTTAATGAAGCGCGTCCACTTAATAGAATTCATGTTATTTACGAAAACGCCACCGCGCCAATCTAGTCCATAGATTGTTTTGATCGGAGGATCTATAAGCATTCTCACCGTTCTCACACTTTCCACCATTTTCTCTAAATCCTGACCCTATATATATATTTCTTATATTTTCTCCATATATTTATGTAGATGTGTGTGTGTGTATGTGACAACTGGCAATTTTCCAAGTATGCGTACAATATTAAACAGTAATTTGTGCTTTAATGACTGTGCTTGATTAAATTAATGACATGAATGAATTTATGATTACTGTCATGTACATACAAATGCATTACATGTTGCATGATTGCTTATCATTATTACATGCAACACAGTGAGATTCAATTAGTGCATCGAAAAAGTTAGCACAGTATCAGACAAACTAGAAATACTTACGGGAATTCAGTACTCAGACAGACATGATGTTAAGACACAGAATGAGCCCCGAAACCAAGAGTTACACTAGAATAGTGTGTAGGAAAGTAGGGTTCATAAAACTGCCTTCCTAGTGATAGTTTAAGTGCCGGAAAGTGCCTAAAACTCACAAAAACTGCAGAATTATGCATATTTCTGCAAAAATCAACATTTTAACTACACAATATAATGCAGAATTATGGTTTAATGGTCCAAAATACCTTCCTAGGTGTCGGGAATCAAAACTGTCATAAAAAGGAACTTAAAGCACACTAAACTGCGTAATTTAGCACTTTAATGAACCGGTAACCAACCGAACAACCGGACACTACCCGAAACACCAAATTTTCACTAGAAGCATTGTTTTAGTGTTACGAAGCTAGTTATAGTCACCGAACATCATAACATATCCTATAAACACTAAACACATGTAACACTAACTAACATACTTACAATCTAACTAATATCCTTAACCAATGTTTGAAACCCAACTATACACCCCCCCCCCCATTTACGGTTCACAAGGGGCCCACCCCGTTGATTTCTTTCCATTATTTTATTTGATATGTTGTTAAGATTGTGAACATAATGACCAATGGATTAGCATGTGTTGGAAGAATTTGTTTAAATCCACAAGACCAACATCCTCTTTCATCCTAACACTTAAACCAAACTTCATCTTCTCTCTTCTCATTCTTCTTGCTTACGACCCAAACACACACACACCACACATCCATTTTCAAGTCTTTCTCAACCATTCTAAGGGCTTTCAAGGGTGTAAGAAGCATAGTAAGGAAGCTTGGAAGCATTGGAACTTGAAGGACCACCTCCTAGAGCATTTATCCATCACCTTCATCATCATCTCCATCTTTGTTTCTTCCCTAGCCATAGAGCTACTAGTAAGCCCCTCACAACTTGTTTTTACTTCTCATTTTAGTGGTTAAAAGGTTATGTAATATGTTAGTCATAAGAGTCTCAAAGAAACATGAAGATGATCACTAACATAAAGCTTAATAACATGAAAATCTAAGTTGTTTTAGGGCAAAATTTCACTTTTCGTCCTTTATGTTTCGAGTTTTCTGCAGGCGCTGTCCTTTAAGTTTAAAAATTACACTCTATGTCCTTTATGTTTGCAACCTATAACGGGCGGTGTCCTTTCACCTAACCCAGTTAACTTTTTTATGTTAAAACCCCTCTTTGTAAAGCTCCTTAACAGCAGGGACCATATGTGCAATATTCATTCTCTTTGTAAAGCTCCTTAACAGCACCGACCAGACCAATGACACACCTCCGGCCGGCGTTTTTCCAGCGCCACACCTCCGGCCACACTCACTCAACCTCCTCACCCTGTACCGCCTCACACGCACAACCCACTCTCACCCATCTCTCGTCCCTCATCTGAAATAGAAACGAACCACCACCACCACGATCGGTGGTGGGTGTCGGAGGCGACAACCGCGAGAGAGAGAGAAGCAGAGAGGGAGAGATCGGAGATACAGAAGCGAAGACGACAGTGTCATCTAGGGTTGGTTCGCCACAGGTAGGAGGTTGTGTGCGGTGGTGCGGTTTTCCGGGGGACTGTTGGTGCCAAAGAAACTCCGGTAAGTCCTCTCGAGGCTCTAGTGTGTAGATCTGATTTTATACCTTTCCGATTTCTCAGATCTATAACATCTGAGGTTATATCATAGCTTGTTAGGTGGATTGGTGGTGGCTCAATCGGGTGTTCGACGGCGTTGGTGACGTCCGGCCTCTAGACAAGCGACGGCAGATGCGTTTTAGGGTGGTGGTTGCTTATGTGAAAGCTTAAGAGGCATTGGATTGCAGTCGGTAGCTTTTCGGAACCAAGTTGGGAATCTGAGTTAAGGGTTTTGGTTGCGGGTTGCAGAGATGATGAAGATGATGTTTATCGCGAAAGAAACGGAGTTGCCGGAATTTGGCGAAATTGCCGGCCGGAGTTGCAGAGAAGATGGCGGTTGTTTTTGTGTTTGAATGTTTCACTTTTTTACATAAAAGGTCCCTCATGTTTGAATTTAACGTTAAAAGTTAACTGGGTTTAGGTAAAAGGACACCGGCCGTTATAGGTTGCAAACATAAAGGACATAGAGTGTAATTTTTAAACTTAAAGGACAGCGCCTGCAGAAAACTCGAAACATAAAGGACGAAAAGTGCAATTTTGCCTTGTTTTAGTGTATGTATGATACTTGTTTGTTGATTTCTTGTGAATACGATGTTGATCATCATGAGAATCTTGCTAGATGATGATTAAACACATGATCTAGCAAGTATAAGGATGGATCTTGTGAAATTAGTAATGATCATCCTTTATGTTAATCATGAACTTGAAAATGAAGTTGTTTTAGAGTATAATGATTATTTGTACATGATATATGTCTTGAAAATGAATAATTTCAAAGATAGTATTTTCAAGAGAACAAAGTTTATTACAAGATTAGCATGATCATGGTTTTTAAAGGAAGTAAACATGTTTTAAGTGCTAAAACAAGACTAGAAAAATGTTGGTAACAAGAAAAATACAAGAAGAATTATTTTTAGAAAATCTTCATACAAGTTGTGCAGAATTAAAATCTTCAATAATGAGTTTTATAAACTATAAACCATGTTTTTAGAGGTAACTAAACTTACTAAACAACATGTTAAGTTACTACAAATTTTTATAAACTTTCAAGTTCATGACATAATGTTAAAATGCTTATTTGGCTTATGGTAAGTCTTGTATAAATTGTTGATGATTGGTGATGAATTTTAAAAAGAAAATGATATGCTTTAAAGCATGGAAACCTCCATTTTTAAGGGGAAACTATGGAAAAATTTTTGTAGAAATTAAACACTTAGAAAAATATTTTTAAACAATTGTTTACAAGTAAATTTTTACAATGGTCTTCATATAAATACTTGCCATAATTTTTATTACAAAATTACAAATATTGGAGGTTGATTTTTGATAAATAAAAAGGAGTAAGTATATATTTAGGAAAATATATATATTTAGATGTCACAAATTGTGTGTTACTTCTATATTATGTGTATTAGTTATATTATTTTAAGAACTCGAAAATAATATAACTCACCAAAATACCAAAGATTTGGAATACAAAATACTACCAAAATTCCAAGAAAATAAATATATAATTTATACCCGAAGATTGGACAACCGGACAAGGACTATGAACTATAAATATATATATTCCGGAAATAAATTCGTAACTTGACAAGTATGACAAACGGTATTTTGAAAAACCAAAGAAACGAAAAATATGATTTTTACAAGTATTACAAAAATATATCATATTTTGTCAAATAGAAAATATATTATTTTTAGTGGAGAAAAATATATATTTTCTTAAAACAATTTGAAGATATATTATTTTGAGTGGAGAAAAATATATATCCTCCCAAACAAGTTAAAAGTATATTATTTGGAGTAAAGAATAGAAATATACATTTTCTAAAGTTAAATCTTTAAAAATATATATTATTTTTTATATATATATGAAGGTATATTTATTTTTGCCAAGAAAAGTTATAGACATTCTTCTATAAAAATTCTCTTAAAACATTTATATTTTGAGAATATAAGTTTGGTGATTTTTAGTTGTCTAAAATTAATATTCCGGAAAAATTAGATACAAAATTTAGTATAAAAATACTTAATGAATACAAATAAATACGTAATCTCATACGTACCAATACACACCAGAATACGCCACCAATACTTGGCAAAATACACAAGCCTAAAAATACACAAGTATAATTATACCCATACTTGGGAAATATTCATGAAAGGAATACAAAATGAATTGAGTCAAAAATATATTTTCACAACAAATATTCCAAATAATTGTTAAATATAATTTAAGTTAAAATATTATTATTTTAACCAATAATTATATACTTTGGAATTATAAAATGTACATCAAAGATGTAACTCAAAGAATACCAAGAATTCCAAAATAAGTCTTAATAAACAACTAAGACTATGAGTCGTTACACGACCTAAACGTCTAATAAAACTTAGGACGTGTGTAGGTAATAGTACGACTTAAGGATACATACTTTGGGTACGCAGGATACAAGACGCAAATCGGTGACTATGTGGTGACTATGTCGTCCCCGTCGGGTGGCCCGGTGCGAAATCCACAAAGGTTTGAGCCTTCCTGCACCATTGCACAAATATTAATGACCTTGCAAATCATTAATTGATCTGTTCATAGACGCTTTCATACCGATTTACAAAAGGCATACTTACAGATGTTTACAAGACTATTCGAACTCATACAGAAACACATGAACTCGCTCAACTTTTGTTGATGTTTCCAAAATTACATGTATTTCAGGAAACAAGATGGATCTTGGGCGTTGGTGTTGTTTTCAAGACGTAAATTTCAAGTTTAGATGTCATCCACTTTTGTTTTGTAACATAACTTGAGGATTTTGGATGAAACTTAAATGACTTGTGTTGTAACATTTCAAACTTATGAATGGATGAACATCATGTTTTAACCATATAGTTGTTTATTATAATTGAATGCAATGATATTGAGCAAGTCACACATCATACGATTCCGCAAAAGTCAGGGTGTGACAATATATATATATATATATATATATATATATATATACCTTGTCATTTTTCTTATATATTCTTATAGGTGTATCTTTGTTGGTATTTAGTTTGATATAATTTTCTATATCTTTACACTAAATAAACATAAGATATATATATATATATATATAGGGGATGGATCATGAAAAAACTAGTTTAAATGAGAAAACCAAAAAACTAACTAAAAAAGCCTAAAAACATATCAATTTTTTTTTACAATTTTTATATAAAAATTGCTATTTATTATGTATGGAAAAAAATTTTCAATTTTTTTTTTTGTACTGCACATGCGCACTAATACGGAAAGCCTAAACTAGGGGTGAGCAGAAAACCGAAATAACCAAACCGTAACCGAAATAACCGAAATAACCGAACCGAAACAAAAACCGACGGTTCGGTTTTCAGATTTTTAATAACCAAAAATTTAGGTTCGGTTTTCGGATAATCATTTTCAATAACCAAAAATAACCGAACCGATAAGTTTTAATAGTATACCAAATCTATATATTTTTATGTTTAAGTTGTTTAAGTATTTACCCATGCTACTAAGAATTATTAATTTTATTTTTGTTTGTTAAATATTTATAATAAGAACATTACCATGTTTATTTATCATTAAAATTATCAATTGTTTACAAGAACTAACAAAGTTT
Source organism: Helianthus tuberosus (assembly GCA_030545235.1). Lineage (NCBI taxonomy): Eukaryota > Viridiplantae > Streptophyta > Magnoliopsida > Asterales > Asteraceae > Helianthus > Helianthus tuberosus. The sequence goes on from CM060363.1 coordinate 137,413,305, forward strand.
AATATAAAAATTAAATGGTTTTCAAAGTATTATAAAAGAAAACGACTTAACCAAAACTTTGGAGAAACATTAAAATAGATTAGAAGGTTAGGTTTATGTGAATAATATTAATTTAAAAGACTAAATATATTAACTTAAATGTAAACATTTAAGAAATATTCTTAAACTTTGACTTATACTTTTAAAACATGAACTCATCAATTTGCGTCTTATATCCTGTGTATCCAAAGTATGTATCCTTAAGTCGTACTATCACCTACACATGAGCTACGTTTTATCAGACGTTTAGGTCGTGTAACGACTCTTAGTTGTTTATTAAGACTTATTTTGGAATTCTTGGAATTCTTTGAGTTACATCTTTGATGTACATTTTATAATTCCAAAGTATATAATTATTGGTTAAAATAATAATATTTTAACTTAAATTATATTTAACAATTATTTGGAACATTTGTTGTGATATATATATATATATATATATATAGGATTGAGTTAAAATAAGAACCACTCCCAGTTGTAAGAACCGCGAGAACCACTTTCAACCAATCAGAATATGCCAACAAAAAGGGTATATTAGTCATTTACTCAAAACATCAAATCCCCCTCTCTCTCTTCCATTAATGATACCAGATATTTATAATCTCTCCATATTCTCTCTCCTCAAAACATTATCATCTCTCCTTTCCATCTGTGTAAAATTCCATCCTTTCCATCTGTGTAAAAGAAGCTTCACCACCATCTCTCTCTCATAATTTGATCGTACCGGCGATCGGAGCCGGATGTCAGCCGGTACTCCGGCGCCCAGCACCTCCGACAAACCCCCCAAAAACCCACCGAGCTCCCTCCTTTCCGTTCACCGACGACTTCTCCGTCACACACCACCTCCTCCCTCTTTTCCGGTAACTGATTATTCAGCGATGATGTTCTCTGTGTTTCCGGTAACTTATTTTCCAGAGACGAGCTCCGGAGGTGCGGCTCCGGTGGTTTCAGCAGCATCCAACTCGGGTGAGACCATTTTATTTTGTTTCTTTTTTTTACCTTCTTCTTTTTTAGATCCGTTTGAATGATTATCCGATTAGACTTGTGGTTGCAGGAGGTGGTGGTTGACAGTTGGGGGGAGGGGTGTTGATGGTCGCGGTGGTGTTTTTGATTGCCGACGGCGGTGTTGATGGGGGGGGTGTTGATGGCGAAAGGGGGTGGTGTTCATGTTGAATCTGGGTTTGAATGATGTTCATGTTGAATCTGGGTTTGAATGATGTTTCATGTTGAATCTGGGTTTGAATGATGTTTCATGTTGAATCTGGGTTTGAATGATGTTCTGGGTTTGATGTTGAATCTGGGTTTGAATATGGGTTTGATGTTGAATCTGGGTTTGATGTTGAATCAGGGTTTGATGTTTGAAATATGGGTTTGATGTTGAATCTGGGTTTCATATTGAATCTGGGTTTGAAATATGTTTGAATGATGTTCTTGTTTCCATTTGAATGTTCAAATCGTTTGAATATGGTGCCTTATTTTGAATCGGCTGTGATGATGCAAAAAAAAAAAAACTGACGATGGCGCGGCAAGGATGGCGGAGGGTAGGGTTTTTTGAACATGCAACCCCACTTTGCAGCCTCTGATTATCGGAAAATCTGAGCCAAAACTTCGTTTTTTTTTCAAGAATCCTCTCGTTCTTTTGATTTTTTTGAGGCGTCGATGATGATAACAAAGTATCTGAGACACATCACGAGTGTGCGATTTTCTGGGTGCGTTCGTTTTTGCGTAAAAACGTTTTTGTAAAAAAAAAAGTTAAACCGTAAACTTTTTAACGTAAAACGTAAAAAGTTTTCCATAATACGTTAAAAGTTTTAGGTAAATCGTATAACGTAATTTTTTTTAGTAAAACGTAAAAAACGTTAACGTAAAAAAAAACCGGCGCGTAAAACGTAAAAAAACGTTAACGTAAAAAATCGGGGGCGTAAAACGTAAAAAACCGGCGCGTAAGACGTAAATATCGTTAATGTAAAAAACCGGCGCGTAAAACGTAAAAAACGTTAACGTAAAAAACCGGGGCGTAAAACGTAAAAAACTGACGCGTAAAACGTAAAAAACCGACGCGTAAAACGTAAAAAAACCGGGGCGTAAAACGTAAAAAACCGACGCGTAAAACGTAAAATAACGTTAACGTAAAAACGAAAAAAACGTTAACGTAAAAACTTTTTACGTTCCGTAAAGAAACACTCGTAAAAAAACGCTCGTAAAAAAACGGGGCGTAAAAAAACAGGGCGTAAAACGTTTCCGTAAAAAAACACTCGTTAAAAAACGGGGCGTAAAAAACGTAATATAAAAATCTGTTTTTTTAATCATTAAAAAAATTATCATTAAAATCTAAATTTAAAAACATTGTTTAATATAAAAATCTGTTTTTTAATAAAAAGTAATCAAAGAATATGACAAAAAAGCAATTAAATATAATATATATTAAAAGACAAAAAAAAGTAATTTTACTTAAATACCCTTTTGAATTAAAATATTAAAGATATAATAAGACAAAAAATACTTAATATTATTTTTAAATACTTTTAATCTCATCCATCCATCATCTTGATCTAATGGCTAGAAAGTGGTTCTCACGGTTCTTACAACTGGAGGTGGTTCTCATTTTAACCATCCCCTATATATAAATATATATATATATATATATATATATTGGGGAAGGTTAAAACGAGAACCACCTCGAGTTGTAAGAACCGCGAGAACTACACCGTGGGGGGCGCGGTGGACCAAATTTTTTTTCATAAACGTAGATGGATGTATAAAAACACCATTTGTAAAAAAAATTAAAAAAAAAATGTCGTGTGTGTAGTTTTGAGCGCCACAAGTTTGTGTTTACGGGACCCGTAAATCTGGCCGGAAAATTTACGGGTCCCGTAAACACAAACTTTTGTTGCTCAAAACTACACCCTCGACATTTTTTTTTTTGAATTTTTTTTTTACAAATGTTGTTTTTATACATGCATCTACGTTTCTGAAAAAAAAAATTGGTCCACCAAGGCCCGGATCAAAAAGTTCTCGCGGTTCTTATAACTCGAGGTGGTTCTCATTTTAACTTAATCCTATATATATAGGGCCGCTAAAATGAAAACCACCCCAGTTGCGAGAACCACTCTCCACCAATCAGATAATGGCAACCAAAAGGGTAATATATTCATTTAATCAAAAACCATCAAATCATCTCTCTCTCTCATCTTTAAAGTCTATTTTTAAAGTCATTTCAAATTCTCTCTCTTCAAAACCATCAAATCATCTCTCTCCTCTTTAAAGTCTCTTTTTAATCAAAACCATCAAATCATCTCTCTCTCCTCTTTAAAATCTCTTTGTAAAAAAATTATAAAAAAAAAAAATTTGTAACAAATTTTTGGTAAAATAGTTTTGTAAAAAAAATTTCGTCAAAAAATGTAAAAAAGTTAAAAAATGTGTGTGCAAAAAAAGTTTTTGTAAAAAAGTTTAAAACCGTAAAAAAGTTTTCGTACAAATTTTTATTCTTTGTTAAAAAGTTGAGTAAACTTCCGTTTTGCTCCCTGTGGTTTTGTCATTTTAACGGTTTTGCTCCAATAGTTTAAAAATAGTCATTTCTCTCCCTGATCTTTCGAGTTTATCGCCAGTTTGCTCCCTAATCTTTCGAGTTTGTCGCCAGTTTCCTCCCTGATGAAGTTAGAGGCTGGGAGAAAAAGAAGATAAGTTAGAAAAATCAGGGAGGAAAATGGCTATTTTTAAACTATTGGAGCAAAACTGTTAAAATGACCAAACCACAGGGAGCAAAACGGAAGTTTACTCTAAAAAGTTTTTGTAAAAAAAATAAAAATTTGTAAAAACGTTTTTTTGTAAAAAAGTTTCTTGTAAAAAAAAGTTTAAACCGTAAAGTAAAAAAAAGTTTAAAACCGTAAAAAAAGTTTAAAAGCGTGTGTGTAAAAAAACGGAGCGTAAATACGGGGAAAAACGAGGCGTAAAAAACAGCGCGTAAAAAAAACAGCTCGTAAAAACTGGGCGTACAATACGGCTCATAAAAAAACCGGGTGATAAAACGGCGCGTAAATACGGGGCGTAAAAAGGCGCGTTAACAAAAACGGCGCGTAACAGTGGGCTTAAAAAACGACGCCAAAAAAAACCGGGCGTAAAAACGGCGCGCAAAAAACGGAGCGTAAAAAGAGGCGCGTAAATATGAATCTTAAAAAACGGCGTATAAAAAACGGGGCGTAAAAACGGCGCGTAAGCGGGGCGTAAATACAGTGCGTAAAAAACCGGGTGTAAAAACGAAGCGTAAAAACGGGGCGAAAAAACGATGCGTAACGGAGCGTAAAAAACGGCTCGTAAAAACGTTTTTTGTAAAAAAAATCTGAAAAAAATTTGTTTTTTTTTCTGTAAAAAAATCATATTTTAAAATGTTTTTTAATTAAAAAATCTGATTTTAATAAACAACAATTAATTTAACAAGACAAAAAAGTAATAAAAGACAATAAAGACAAAACAAACGAGTTTACTAAACTACCATTTTGACATTAAAATATTTAAAACATAATAAGAAAAAAAAGAATTTAATATTATTTTTATTACTTTTAATCTTATCCGTCCATCTCCCAAGATCAATAGTTGGAAAGTGGTTCTCTTAACTGGGGGTGGTTTTCATTTTAGATATATATATATATATATATATATGGAGGTCAGTTAACGTACAATAGGGCTTATCGTATGATACGTACACGATCATCCCAGCCGTACGATCTGGTGCGAATTTAATCTTCCACATGCGATTTTGTCTATCTACACACCCTATGCCATTTTTCACATTACCCCATGCTAGCCATTTTTTCACATGCGATATTCAATCTTCCACATGTGATTTTGTTCATCTACACACCCCATGCCATTTTTCACATTACCCCATGCTAGCCATTTTTTCCACATGCGATATTCAATCTTCCACATGCGATTTTGTCCATATACACACCCCATGCCATTTTTCACATTACCCCATGCTATCCATTTTTTCACATGCGATTTCATTTGCATGGGATTTCAAACATGCGATTTCATTGCATTTTCAAGCCATGCAATTTCATTTGCCTTTTTATAACATGCGAAGATTGAATTCGCACCAGATCGTATGACTGGGATGATCGCGTACGTATCATACGATAAGCCCTATTGTATGTTATACTTTCTCTCTCTCTCTCTCTCTATATATATATATATATATATATATATATATATATATATATGGGAATGTTTAAATGAGAACGCTAAATATTGTGAAAACCGTGAGAATAAATGAAAAAACCGCGAGAACTTGGTAAAAAATAATTCAAATTCAAAATTTTTTTCTACACTTATCATTATTATTCGAATACAATGTTAGAAATTTAATTTACACGTTTAAATTTACGTGAATTCGTAAATAAAGAAAATTTACACATGTGTAAGTTTGCCATTTACACATATGTAAATATGTTATATTTACACATGTGTAAAAAATCTAAAAAGAGTGATTTTGAAAGGAGAAATGAATTATTTAATGTTGTAAATTCTTATTTTGATGTTGTATCTTAACTACAATAAGGTTTGTATTAAAAAAATTGGTTTTGATTGGTTTTTTCATTCGTTCTCACGGTTCTCGCGATATTTAGCGTTCTCAAGATAACCTTCCCCTATATATATATATATATATATATATATAGGGGAAGGTTTAAATGAGAACGCTAAATATTGTGAGAACCGTGAGAACAAATGAAAAAACCGCGAGAACTTGGTCAAAAACAATTCAAATTCAAATTTGTTTTCTACACCTATCATTATTATTCAAATACAATGTTAGAAATTTAATTTACACGTTTAAATTTACGTGATATCGTAAATAAAGAAATTTACACATGTGTAAGTTTGCCATTTACACGTGTAAATCTGTTTTATTTACACATGTGTAAAAAAACTCTAAAAAGAGTGATTTTAAATGGAGAAATGAATTATTTGATGTTGTAAATTCTTTTTTTGATGTTGTATCTTAATTACAATGAGGTTTGTATTAAAAAAAATTGTTTTTGATTGGTTTTTTCATTCGTTCTCATGGTTCTCGCAATATTTAGCGTTCTCAAGATAACCCTCCCCTATATATATAGGGGAAGGTTCATTAGGGAACACTAAAAACGTGGGGAACAGCGGGGAACCGACTCAAACGAACTCTGATTTGACTAATTCCAGCGGCGTTGGAACTGTCTCGTCGAACCCTAACTAAGATCTCTTAACCCTAAATCCTAACTCCTAAACTCTAAAACCTAAAACTAAAAAATAAAGCTAAAACCTAAGCTAAACCGTAAAATATAAACTATAAACCCTAAAAGATAAACCCTAAAGATAAACCTTAAAGGCTAAACCCTAAAGCTAAACCCTCAACCCTAAAGCTAAACCTAGACCCTAAAACTAAACCCTAAAGCTAAACCCTAAAAGCTAAACCCTAATATATTTAGGGTTTAGGGGTTATGATTTAGGGGTTAAGGTTAAGAGATCCTAGTTAGGGTTCGACGAGTCGATTCCAACGCCGCTGGAATGAGTCCAATCGGAGTTCGTTTGAGTCGGTTCCCCACTGTTCCCCACTTTTTTAGTGTTCCCCAATGAACCTCACACTATATATATATATATATATATATATATATATATATATCCATTTTAAATTTATGAAAACTCTATTTTCTTAAACTTACATTTTTCACCCAAAACTTTGTATAAACATGTTTAGTGCATTTAATCAATTTTTAACTTTGTAAATCCTTGTTTAACCATGTATAATCATACTTATACTTCTAGAATTTTTTTTTCCATAGTTTCCACTAAAATATGACTATTTCTATGTTTTTCAATATCTTCAAATCAAGTTCCAAAACTCATCATAAACACTTTTAAGCAACAATAACATAAACTTTATATATTTAACAAAAATCAAGAACATGAACTTGTATAAAAGTCTAGATCTTCATAAATAATCACTTCACTAGTTCATCCATTTTTAAAGATCTAGTTGCTACTATACTTTCATACATACTTTTAAAACCAAGTTTATGAACATGAACTTTATAACTTCAAAAATTCCGTAGAAACTCGTAATAACTTTTAACACATATTTCCCGTTAATGGATGCCCTAGTAGATCCACGACCTCAAGCGATAACGCTCGTACATGTTTACGGGGGACACTTCATACATGCTAAGTTGGAAAGAAACTACCCCAGGCTTACACTGAGCCCATTGTGGTCGACACATCGAAGAATAGCTGCGAAACGGTGGGAAGTAATGTATAGACCGCGGTTACAGCACTGTTATGAGATAATCAACCCCAAATCAGACTCAGACAAAGACAAAGACAAAGACCCGAGTTTAAATCTTATCGAAGATTAAGCGGAAATTTGTATTTTTGTTAATTGTAGAATTCTTATAATTTATAAAATTTGTATCATTTTTAATTTTTATAATTCATAATATTTGTATCATTTTTAATTTTTATAATTCATAATATTTGCATTATTTTTAATAGTTATAATTCATAATATTTGTATTATTTACCAATAATATTGTTTTTTTATAAATAAACATGGAAATACCCAAAAATACACACAATTAATTTTCTTTTTTTTTATAAATAAACAAGGAAATAAAAAATTCAAAAATGGAGCTTTATATACGCTGCGTATGGATCCCTACGCAGCGTATGAAACAAAAAGACAAAAATACCCCTGTGTTTGGCTTCGTATAGCCTCAACACAAGGGTAAATTGGTAGAAAGACACTTGATATAAAATATCGTATAGAGCCATACGATGCGTATATAAATGGCGGACAAATTCACCCCTAAATTAAACTTTAACAATTTAAATATGTTAAATTACCATTTTGCCCTTGTGTTAAGGCTATACGATGCTGGATACAAGGGTATAAAGGTCATTTTTTGACCTTTATATACGCTGCGTATGGCTCTATACACAGCTTATATAAAGGTCAAAAAATGACCTTTATACCCTTGTATACTGGCTTCGTATAGGCTGTACAGAAGGGTGTAAAGGTCATTTGTTGACTTTTATAACGCTGCGTATAGTGTCACACCCTGACTTTTGCGGAAGCGTGTGATGTGTGACTTGATCCATATCATTGCATTCAATTATAATAAACAACTAAATGATTAAAACTTGATGTTCATCCATACATAAGTTTTAAAATATTACAAACCTAAGTTGTTAAGTTAAACCAATAAACTTCAAGTTAAGTTACAAACCATTCAAATGAAACAAGTTCCATAAAGGACTTTTTAAAACAAAAGACTTTTTAAACTAAGGCTTTGGTTCGTATATCTTATCGAAGATAAAATATACTAACCAAACCCTTCCAAAAGGATGACATCAACTTGAAATATCTTCTTGAATTCTTTCTAACGCCGCCAGATCCATTTAGTTTTCTGAAATACATGTAGTCTGAAAACATCAACAAAAGTTGAGCGAGTTCATGTGTTTTTGTATGTGTGCAAGAATAATGTTGTAAACATTTGTAAGTATTCCTTTGTAATCCGGTATGAAAGCGTCTACGAACAGATCGATTAATGTTTTGCAAGGACATTAATATGTGTGCAATGGTGTAGGAAGGCTCAAACCTTTCCGGATTTTGTACCGGGCCACCCGGCTGGAACAACATAGTCACCACATGGGCCAACTCCCGGTCCCATGGGTGGGGCTCGCAACAACCAAATAGATCTATCACTCATTCCCCTCGGTCTTTATACAAAGATTAATGGTCTTAAGTGTTGTACCTACCCATTCACATGATCTAACAGTTCATTCCTTAGCTAACCATACCATTTGAAACATGTATCTCACCCCCGTAAGTTATAAACCGAAACAGTTAAAAGAAAATGGGGACATGAACTCACAAGTTTGCGTCCGGTGTCCTGTAAACTCAAAGATCTTTTCCTCGGGTCGTATAACTACCTACACACGTGTTATGTTTAATTAGACGGTTAGGTCGTGTAATGACTCTCAGTCTTATTTATTTATCAAGACTTATTTTGGAAATTCGGTATACTTTGAGTTACATGTTGGATGTATATAATTCCAAATTATATAATTATAAGTTAAAATAAGGATATTTTAACTTAAACTATTTTTATCCAATTATTTGGAATGTTGTTAAAAATAATACTTTTTTAACTTGATTTATTATGTATTTCTCACATATGTATTTTCCAAGTGTAGGTATACTAGTACTTGTGTATTCTCATACTTGTGTATTTTCATACTTGTGTATTTTGCCAAGTATTGGTGGTGTATTCCGGTGTATATTTGTACGTATAGGAATACGTATTCTCTTGTATTTATTAAGTATTTTATACTTAATTTGTGTTTAGTTTTCCGGAATATTATTTTTATACAACTAAAAATCACCAAATTTTATATTCTTAAAATATACATATTTTAAGAGAGTTTTTATAGAAAAATATCTATAAATTTTACTTGGCAAAAATAAGTATACTTTCATATATAGGGTAGGGATCAAGAGTGAACCATATTTAAATTGTGAACAAAAATGAACAGATCCTGGCCGTTGGATGATGAGATGTATATTTTAGGATTTTAATAGTTTTTTAAATTAAAAAAAAGAATTAATTGATACATGGTAACCGTTTAAGGGCAAAATAGTAAATTTCAATCTCTGAAATAACATTGAATACCGCGTAAAATTGTAATGATGAAACGAAGAAATTTGAAACCCGAACTTATAGGCTATTCAGTTTTGGTTTGTGAGTAGCTTCATCCTATCTAAACCACCTATACATCATAACTCCTACCAACAACGAAAAAGCAGTCGTCTTCATCATCTCCCCTCTCCACTTATCGGCGATTTCAGCAGCAGGATTATCATCAAGAAGGATCATTAAAACAAGGTATCATTACATTGTGTATTATTCATTCAAGGGTTTTGAATGTTCCGCCTTTATACACAAGAATCTTTGCGACTTGCAATCTACGGTTTAGTTCGATCTGTGAAATCAGTCGTTTCGTTGTGTTTTTCTCATGTTTTTTTTTTTAATATAATGGTGATATTTGTTGATATGTTTTGGTCGATTACAAATTTGTGCCGAATGATTATGAGTTATACTGCCCTAATGTCCCGAAATACCTTTAATCCAGAAGCTAGGGCTTTGTTTGCTGAGATAGGGATATTTTGTTGTCTATAAAGAAAGTAGTTTTTGTGTATTTGGACTGATTACATAGTGTGAGAAACTGATTTGTATGTAATTGTGTCAGTTTTGTAGTTCAATCTCATTGTTCTGTAAAAAAAATCAATTGAACTAATGTTGTTTAAAAGTGTTTACCTTGTTACGGTAACTATTATAATAATACACATGTGTAAGTTATAAAAAAAGTACACATGTGTATACAACATGTTGAGACTGTTGTGTACATAGGATATGTGGTTGTGACGGACAACTCGAATTTTGTATTTAGTTTGCACGGTTTATACAATCTATAGGTATCATTAGACTATAAAAAGGGACTTGAACTGAGCTTGTCAAGAACTGTTATACGTATACACATGTGTAGGTGATGGGAATACACATGTGTTTTAATACTGAACAATGGTTTTTTTATTTGGGGGCATCTGTCTAATTATACACATGTGTATGGGATAGTAGTACACATGTGTATACAAGTTGTTGAAACTGATATACCAATACACATGTGTAAGTGGTGAAAAATACACATGTGTTTTAATATTAACCCGACGGATACATACATATACGTAGGTAATGTGATAGAATTTGCAACCTGTGTTTTTTTTTCTCTTACCATAGAGTTTAATACTTATTCTGATAATAGTTTCTGTTTGATCATCTTTGGATCTAATACTTTGTCATTTGATTGTTTTCCATGGTTTCTTTTAGGTGATTTAAAAAAGATCAATATGAGGACTAGTAAATGCATTTATCAGTTACCAATGAACTAAAAATATATAAGCGAGAAAGTCTTGCTTTAAAAGATGTTGTTGATATAAACATGTAGGGCGGAAAAGCCAACGTATAGCTGGTAAATGGAAATCAAGATTTGTAAACAAAGCAGAAGACCCAGTTATTTGTTCTGATGATGATGAAAGTAAAGTTTATGGGATCATTGTACTTTTAATATGTTATTTGTTGGGGTAGCTAGTAGTAAAAAGGTGAACGTTTGTACGACACAATCTTCAGCAACTAACTGGCTTTTGTTTTGAACAGCGGACAAGATGAAGAACGGTGACCTCCGGAAGATTGAAGAGTTGAACAAGAGTTTTGACGATGGTAATTCAACAACAAAGAATCAGAAATGTGAGACCAGCAACGAAGGTAACTCTATTAGAAGAGGGTTGAGCAAAAATGATACATGTTTTAGGTAGCTACGGGTTTTTAAAACCTGAGGTTTGGAATGTGTACTTACAATGTTTGGTGAATTACATGAACAGTTGGTAAGCCTAGAGAACAAACAGAAGATATTACTGCACAGAACATGAAGTTACCAAACGAAGAGGACAATCAACCATTGATACGGACAGGAAGACGAGCAAAAAGAGTGAAAAAAAATAAGGTTAAGGCAATTCGGGTACCGTTCATGGAGAAATCAGAAGGTTAGCATTCGAAGTGTATTGATTAGTAAATTACAATATTCTGATTGGTGTTTTCATTTGATTTTAAATTTCATGAATCTTTACTTAGGTGACAATAACGAAGAGACTGAAAACAAAGGTAAAAACACATGTGTATAATGAGTTTTAAGTTTTTAGTTGTGACTATCAGAAAAGGGGCGGTATAATATAATCTGTAATTTGAATCCGTTTGGGCGTTTTTTTGGTTAACTTAGGGAAATGTGTTGTTAAGGGTGATACAACGAGGAAAAGAACAGTAGCTTCTGACGCAGGTGAAGTGAAAGGTATGTACTCCTTTTCATTGAGAAATTGAATATGTAACGTATGTGTACTAGTTTAGCAAACCCTTATCTTTTGTTATTTTTTTTAATAACAGGAGAAGCTGGATCTCATTCAACCCTGCACAAAACATCTGGTGGGTTAGGAAAACGAAAGAGGAGTAACAAGGATGACAGAAAAGGAGGTAATTAAGTGTTGGAAAAAAAGTTACTTTTAATAAACTGTTGTTTTGTGTAATCTGTTAACATAAAATTTGGTACATGAATATTGAACAGATGACAAGGCAGATAAAAAAACCGGGTTTTGGATGAGTTGTTTAAGTATAAAACACGGCATCCGAAGAAAGATGATAAGCGCAGAAAATTGAAATCTGTAAAGCGTCGAAGAGGAAAAAAAAATCATCGGCTGCCCGGGATTAGGACGCGAACGTCACCGTACAAGTTGTGCGAAGCTATTAATAAGATGACAACGACGCAGCGGAATATTGTTCGACGAATGGGCTTCGGTAAGATTCTGAAGCTGAAAGTGGATGTAATAAAATCTGTTTTAGGGCATTTTGTAGTGGATCGTCTAGATACCAAAAACATGGTTATTAGGTTAGGCGAACAAACGATCAAGGTAGACAAGGAGTCGGTACGGAAACTGTTGGGCTTACCATGTGGGGGTATTAGGGTGAACATTGACAACAAGGAAGCTAGTAAGCATCCGTTGGTATCCCGGTGGAGAGGAAGGTTTAGTAGGACTATCATTAGCTGTAAAGACCTCGTAGAGAAGATTACGGAGTATGAAGATGAGGACGAAGAGATGTTCCAGCTCGATTTTGTGATGTTGTTCATATCAACAATGGTTGGCTGCACGATGAATGGCATAGCGATGTACACATTGTTGTACATGTTCGACATGGATCATGGCTTTATAGAGCATGATTGGTGCCAGTTTATAATCGACGCTGTGAAAGTGTGTAAAAACCACTGGACGAGGTGTGATAAAAACTCATGGTTCCGAGGACCCCTGACATTTTTAGTGGTATGAGTTACTAATACCTTTTGTTTCTGTATTTGATTCTAATACTAGTTGGCATGAATTATTCACAATGATGTAAAAGAGGACATTTAATCAATAACGATGCTTAAGGGTGAAGGTGCAAATGCAAACAAGGCATGCGCTTCAACAATACACATGTGTATTTTTCCAGAAATACATATGTGTATACAGTATACCCATATACTTACTTCTTTATTGTTATTGAGAACCCACTAGTTACTATCATAGCTAAGATGAATTACTTTATTGTTTTTTGTAGTTGCTATACCTGGACGGTAGCAGGTCAGTTGGTTTTGATGATGAAATAACCGAGCCACCAATATCTTACTGGACCACTGAAAGGATAAGTCAGAGGCAACAAATGGAAATAAAGAATGGAGGATTAGGGGCTGTTTCTGTCAAGGAGCTGTTCGACGATGATAATGAATATGATACAGAAAGTGAGGAAGAGGTGGTGGATATAACGCGTAATGATGAAAGGATGACAACTGAGAATGATGTTAGATATGAGATGAAGGTAAGGGTTACATATTGGTGTTATATTTGTTTACCCATCAACATAGAATGGTCCTGATTATTTTGTATATGACATTGATTCTTTCGAATGTCAGGCATACATTTCTAGTATCAATGCAATGTGTGATGAAGCAGAAGCTGTGAAAGGCAAGTTAGAGCGAGCAATATCAAAGTTTGCACGCTGTTATCCGGATACTACGGAGGTTTTAAATGTTGTGGAACGATACAAAGCATTATTCAACAAGAGTTTTGATGCAGAGGGCAAATCAACTGTGGAGAAATCTGCAGTTTGTACCGACAAAAAAGGAAATAACGATACAGGTATGTATTGTGTAATGTCAAAATCCGATAACACTGACTGATTACGTATAATTGTTTTGGGGTTAATGCTGTGTAGACATCACTTTTTTTTTAAATGTATGTTTGTAGGTGTAAGTCTAAAAAGAAACCAAGAGTGCAAGACACCTGGAAATGACGACTCAGACATCTTCTCAACACCGCATGTTGCATCAGCGTGGACCCAAACCGCAGTTGAGGTAGCTGACATTATTGAAGATATTGCATCTGGGAAGCTAGATGATGAAGGCGTGCCGGTGAATGATATCTGAACTGATAACAAAAGACCTTCATCGAGCCGCGGGACCGCTCAAGATGTCCCGCCCCCAGAAGTGCGGGATATAAAGAAAACTCTACCACAAACAAATGAAGTCGACAAAGGGAAGCGAAAGAGAATACCTAAAGTATCTGCATTCGGGAGATCGCCTTATCTGGAGAGAGCAGTCAATATCTCCAAGGCTATCACAAGGGAAGAAAACATAGTTTGGGAGTACGTCCTTGAGGGTGCAATTGATACACAGTGAGTTTCTAATATTATTTTACAATACATATGTGAATATCTTTTGGTTAACTAGTTTTTATATCCAACGCTAAGGGTGGCAAAGCCAAAGGAAGATAGGAAGAAAGACGATGATAAAGAGGATGAAAGGTATGTATTTAATACGTCATCTATTGTAACGCATCACTTTTGAATTATAGAATTAGATAGTAAACCGTTGAAAAATACGTAATTATGTTGACGTTGTTTCCTTTCTTTATGGGTCACGCAGACCTTTGTCTGAATTGATAAAGGAGAAAAGAATAAAAGCTAAATCTGACCGGGATAGAAAGGAGGAAAATGAGGTCCGAAGAACTATGGCGTAAGTGCTTAACTCAAATGTACAGAGGTTGGTGCACTTAACGTATATGTATGTGTATTCTAATGTTTTTGCTTGCAACATGGATGTGTACAGGAATGATATATTCTGCACTGCCTATGGAACACATCTGATGCACTTTCATATATTGGATCTACTTCCAAATGTTTGGCTAAGCACTGGCATCATTAACTGTTGGGCATCTATGCTTAATCATGACGAAGTCAAAAGACGAGAGTTTACAATGCCAAGGCTGCTTTGTCATACCACCCTTTTTGTAAGAACATTTTATAACACAAATCATATCTTGTTAGAGCGTTCTCTACGTAATTAGAAGATCGGATACATTAGTTTAATATTATTTTTTTTCTGTTTGTTTCAAACCCAAGACTGAGGAAATGCTGACCAAATCAAGTTATGATGACAACAAACGGTTAGATATGTTTACTAGTGCCTTGAGGGTTATGTTGGAGGAAAAGGAGGAGTTAATGGACCTGAAAGAATACGGGAACCTTATTTTCCCAATTCTTGACCGTGGACACTATTACTTAGTTTGCTTTGACATGAAAAATCTGGCGATTACAGTTATAGACAACATGGATCCTTCTGAAAGTCCAGTTAGAATATTTGACGGTAACGATTTTTTTCTTAAAGTCGACGCCGATGTAAGTGGTACGTGACTGTCTTTATTAAATACACAAGTGTACTGTAGGTTGACTTAACCAAATTGTCTTGTGTACAGAAAGATGTGGTCGTCAAATACCTGAAGCGTGTTCGTCATCCACGTTGTCATGATATTGCAGCTCGTCAGCCTGTTCGTTTGGAGATAAGTTGGGTGACGATAGGAAACTATGAAGACTGCGGAGTATACGCAATGCGACACATGGAAACCTGGATGGGGATCACCGAGGATCGCTGGGAAGTTGGGTTCCCAACCGAAACGGCGAAAGCAAAGAAGAAGATCGCACAACTTAGGAAGAAGTATGCAGTGAAGTTGATAACTTCGGATACGAACATACATCGCGAACGTATCCTAAAGGAAGCCTACCAATATGCCGGCATCAACAGAGATAAATAGATAAAAAGTCCGCTACTGGAATTTGTTTTTTGTAGTTTACTTTTGCTGATGTTGAAACAATATATTTACTTCTGTTTGGTAATGTTTAACGTAATCATAACGTTCAGTTTCTATATTATTGGACTGTATTATTAGACTAGCATTGATTCACTTTCTATTAACGGGGAAACCGTTGAATCTCATGTACCACACATCGATGACACCTCTTGATTAACTCGTGATAAACAAATCATGCGCATTGAACGATCACACAAACAGGCAATTGGTCTTCTAAGCAGAAGCTCAAAAGGAACGTCTGGCACAAATAACACGCATCTAGGACCAGTTGCATTATGTATAGCGATTCGCATGTCATCATCAGTCAAGTCCTCGCATGGATCAACCTCCTCCAAACGCTTTACGAACAGTGACTGGAAAAATATAGTGCATTCTTGCTCCTCTGAATATCTCAGATGTAGACATCTCCGAAAATCTGAAAACGACAAAGCCCAAGAATCTGAAAGAAGTATTAAGACACGCTCATTTCGTGGCCGACAAGGCAATGGAATCGCCACATAGCAGCATAATCAAGCTGGGTCCCAGCCAGCTGGTGAGGTTGAGAAACCGGAATCTGGTAGCACAAGCCAGGGGATCTCAGCATTGTTCGGGTGGGTCGGATAGTCGAACGTCAACAAAGTCGAGTTTCGCAACCAATCCGCTAAGTCAACCTGCTCATACCATGGATCGTATAGATTATTCATCTTCAATCCATATGAGGGACCCAACAACAGTTTTGAAACCCTCTGGCGTCAATTCAGATCAAGAGGCTATCAAGTTTCAAGTCACAAAATTATTGCTGAGATCATATTAAGATATTGTCAGGAAGAACATTGAGGACTGTCGCGCTGATGTGCATTCCGAAAGTTGCAAAAAATAGAAAATATAATTAACAGTAGGAATGGTTGCATACATCGCGATTCTAAAATAGGATACAAGAATGTTGTCACTAAACAAAGCATGGGAAACTGGATAAAAAAGTTAAAAAAAAAAAAAACCCAAGACTTCGTTACATCAAATGTCAAACTACATAAACATGTAATGTAATACAATAACCATCAGAAATGATTGGAAAAAAGGGCAAGTGTTGTTACGGATTACGTAAACTATTCGTCACTAACAGAATCCTCAGATCCAGATTCTTCGGTTTCTTCGTCTTCGTATAACTCATCTTCTTCGTCGGTTGTCGAGTCGTCCTTAACCGGCTCCCCCTTTTTGAGCGGGCAATTCCTCTTATCATGGCCCCTAACTAGTTTTTTGCAGAAATTGCAATTCCTTCTCTTCTTTTTACTAACCTTGATTGCTTTCTCACCCGGACCAACTGTTCGCTTATGCTTTCCACATCCTTTGTTGCGTATTTTCCGCGGTGCCGTGCAAGAAACATCTGCTGGTTGTTTATGCGCAATTACATCCTCTATCACAACATCCTTTTTATTGATTGAATGATCGTACGGTATCTCGCTGAAAATCTTATCTTTAATAGCTTGAATCTGGTCACTTAACTCTTGCAATTTCTCAATATTGCCACGCACCCTATCTCTACACATGTTCACGATATCACAAATCCCGCGCCACAACACACCACTCCTACTTTGGTCGTCACATAACCTATTCTCCAGGAAGTGTACACTAGCTGGGATAGCATCTCTACACCATCTCGGATGTATATATCTGGCTGGAATCTGAAAAACGTTGTGATGCCTGAATACGCAAAACACGTGTTGGCAGAGATACCCAACACGGGTAAAACCCATGCATACACATGAAACTGTAAAATCACTTTTGTTGAAAGTTACCTAAAATATTAAGAAAGACATTTACAATTTGTTCAATAGAAACATAGATGTGAAGATTGTAAGAACTGTAGACACTAAAAGCATAACTAACCTTAAACTCATTCACAATTTCTTTGGTGTGATCTTGATGAGCAACAAGATACGTATTAACTCCATCAACCATTCCTCTTTCGGCAACATAACACAAACTGTTAGACTTGTCAATCTCCTTTTGAACTTCCCAGAATAACGTGCGTGTATATACTTCATTGGCATGACGCTCTATCGGAAACGATGTTTTGTAACGCTCGGGATTGGTGTGTCTGTCTCATAAGACAGTTTACGCTGTTTGTTACGTATCTTGTCCACCGATGTATCATAGCACAGCATAAACTGCACCAATGTATTATGGGGACTAGAATTTGCTTTGAACATATGATTAGCACTTTCGCATCGAGAAGTGGTCTTCATAAGGCAGCACATAGATATATCACGAAAATAACATGGAATCCACTGTTCCCTTATAGCATACATTTCGTTCATCCAAGCATGATCTTCCAAACCATACTCCGTCATGAGTAAATTCCATCTCTTTTCAAACCTGTGGGGTTCTATGTAAACATTCCACACCAATTTGTGGATCTGTCTCTTTAACTCAGCATTCGTTTCATCACTGCCCTTTATCTACAAACAGGATATATGATAAGTCATTGCGTTAGCATCGTAATAAATACACCCGTCAATCAGCATACACAACTGTACATATGTGTATATCAGAAAAGTCAGCTATTTTGTAATCATATACATGACACATACGTAACCTATACACAAACACGTATTTAAAATCCATTTTCCATACCTTAGCTGGTATTTTATTGGTGATGTGCCACATACATAGTCTGTGAACAGACTTATCAAATACATTGTTCACGGCTTGCTTCATGGCGCAATCTTGATCGGTTAATATCATAAGAGGTTGTTTTCCATCGTGCGCTTCTAAAAACTTTTGTAAAAGCCATGAGTATGACTCAATGGTTTCGTTGTGAATCAATCCAGCCCCGAATATTGTACACTTCTTATGATGATCAACCCCGGTAAAGGGGACAAATATCATATCGTACCTGCAAAAAAAAAAGATGAATAAGTATAGGGTTTACAATAAAGATGTATAAAAAAGCCAGATACAAAATGCAGAAAATATTGAAAAACCATTACATGTTTGTGTGATACGTTGCATCAAATGCCACTACATCGCCAAAAGCGTGATAATTTATTTTTGAAACTCCATCACACCAAAACATCAACTGAAGTTCCTTTTCAACGATATGTGTATTAAACGTGTAATTTTGCTTGTTTTCCACACGTTCATTTAATTTGTCAACGACCATTTGTGCATCTCTGTCACCAATGAATTCCCGGATATCTCTTCCAAAGTTCTTAAACTCGGTAGACGTTCCATGAACATTTTGGTGACCTCCCTTTAAAACAACGTATATATTGTGTGCTTTCGTCGGGCCAATGTTAGCATTGCGACAATCAGCAATAAACTGTTTAGCCGCAAAGTCTAGCTTCCTTTTCTTGCGTGATAAATCTAAGTTCTCAGGTGACGTTAGACCATGGTTATGTTGTTCAACGAATTCGTAAACCACGTAATCCGTAGATTTTTTTACTCGCCTAATTTTAACACATGCCTTACAATCTGTAGCTTTTATACTACGGCATCGTTTAGGAGAACTAGTATTACCCGTTTCCTGGTCTTTGGGCTTATTAGCTCTAGAACACAAAATGTACCGGAGTTTGAATATTCCTTTAGCTTTATCTTTCTTTGACGTCCCCAAACGGGTCGAAAAACCAGCCCTCTCTGCATAATGCTCATACATAACAATTGCTTCGTCAATAGTTCGGAATCTGGCTCCTTCGTACGGTTTTAAATCGGGAGGTACATTTGGTGTCCAATACTTTGTGCCATTAGGACTTTGGTATACATTGCTAGCAACAGACTCTAAAATTTCAAACAAGGAATAAATGTCAGCAAATACAGGTGGCATACACCACTGATTTCTTATGATTTGTTCTGTCCTATAATAATACCTTGCTGCTGAATGGATGTTACCAGCACACGTTCTTGGACTGCTCGTTGAGAGCTCGAAAGAGCTACCGAATCGGCTGATCTGTCGGGCTGATCATTCACATCTGTAATAACAGTACCCTCAGTCGAAAGTTTAAAAAAATAAGTATTATATAAAAAAAAATACACAAAAAAAAAAAAATATAAGTACTACAAATATAACATCACTACAGATACACACAATACTGACTTGTATAAACAATGGTTTAAAAATTACACCTTTATGATGATCTGCTTCTGGTTCAGCGTTCTGAGGTATCAACGACTTGGCGGCAACGGTGGGCTGATCGATCGTCTCTGACATACGGGTACCCTCTATCGTATATTATAAATCTTAAATGTTAGTTAAACGAACCAATAGATTGAACAGTCATCTAATAAATTAAATCGACATCGGCTACTGAATTGTATAAAAAACTGTTTTAATATTAAACCTTGATGATTATCTACTGCTCGATCAGTTATCTGGGGAACTAACAAATTGGCTGGAACATCCCGCTGATCGTTTGTATCTGTCGAGAACAATACACAGCTATGTAATCTATTTATCCAACACTGGAAGCAAACTTGTATACACATATTTTTTTAAGAATATACCTTGATGTTGATCTCCCGGTGGTTTAGCGGTCTGATCAATTAGCAAATTCGGTGGTTGAGCGGTCTGATCAATTAGCAAATTCGGTGGTTGAGCGGTCTGATCAATTAACAAATTCGATGAAACCATATTATGTTCACTCGAATGTGTCATGATTGCTGGATAGCCTGATGATAATCTGATGAACGAATTGAATGATGGTGATGAAGAACGAACAGGAAGATATCGCGCAGATTATGATCATCGAATGAAATTTGAAATTGCACGTTATGTTGCAAATCGTGGGTGGTTTTATCAGATAACTGCCATGAAAAAATGAAAAAAGAAAATTCTAAAATAAACTATATATGTTAAATGACGATCCTGCCCTTAAGTTAGATTAAATAAGATCTATGGCCAGGATTTGTTCGTTTTGTTCATTAATTAGAAAGTGTTCACAAAAGAACTTAACCCTTCATATATATATATATATATATATATATATATATATATATATATATCTTAAAAAATAATATATTTTTAAGATTAAATTTTAGAAAATATATATTTCTAGTTTTCACCAAAATAATATATTTTTGAATTGTTTAAGAAAATATATATTTTTCTCTACTCAAAAATAATATATATTCTATTTGGCAAAATATGAAATCCACATTTTTCCGTTTTCTTCGGTTTCAAAAATACCGTTTGTCATACTTGTCGACTTACGAATTTGTTTCCGGAATATATATATAGATATAGTCCAATGTTCTTAGTCCGATTTGAGCAACATTCGGGTATGAATTATATATTAATTTTCTTGTGATTTTGGTAGTATTTTTATATTACAATTTTTAGTGTTTTGGTGTGGTGTATTATTTTCAAGGTTCCTAATTTAATATAACTAATACAATCAATATACAAGTAGCACATAATTTTGTGACATCTAAATATATATTTTCCTAAATATATACTTAGTGATTTTTATTATAAAAAATCAACCTCCAATACTTGTAATTTTTGTAATAAAAATTATGGCAAATTTTATACTTAAAACCAAGATCAAAAATTATTTGCAAACACTTGTTTAAAAGTATTTTTCTAAGTGTTTAATTTCTACAAAAAATTTGCCATATTTTCCCCTTAAAAATAGAGGTTTCCATGCTTAATAGCATATCATTTTCTTTTAAAAATTCATCATCAATCATCAACAATTCACATTTAACTTACCATGAGCCAAAAATATGCATTTCTACATTATGACATGAACTTGAAGTTAGTAAAAATTTGTAGTAATTTAACATGTTGTTTAATATGTTGTAAGAACACTAAATCTATGGTTTTTATTTTATAAAACCCATTCTTGTGAAATTTTCATCTTTACAACTTGTAAAATGATTTTTCAAAAATTAATCTTCTTGTATTTTTCATGTTACATACACTTTTCTAGTTCCATTTAACCTTCTAAAACATAGTTATTTTCCTTTGAAACCAAATCATGTGAAATCTTGTAGTAAACTTTAGTTTCTTGAAAATATTATTTTTGAAATCTTACATTTTCAAGACTTATATTTTGTAGGAATAATCATCATACACATAAACAACTTCATCTTCAAGTTCATGGTTCACATAAAGGATGATCATCACAAATTTCTCAAGATCCATCCTTACACTTGCTAGATCGTGTGTTTAATCATCATCTAGCAAGCATCATATCATGATCCACATCATAAACACAAGAAGTCAACAAACAAGTCTACTACATACTCTTAAACATCTTTGATTTTCATGATTTAGAGCTTTATGTTCATGTTCATCTTCATGTTTTGTTGAGATTCTTTGGTTTTTCAAGTTAAATTATACATTAACCACTAAAATTAGAAGTAAAAACAAGATCAAGAGGCTTACTACTAGCACTATGGCTAGGGAAGATTCAAGAAGCAAGTTGATGAAGAAATAGGGTGGTTAAAAGCTCCTAGAGAAGGTCCTTCCAATTCCTATGCTTGCAACCTTCTTAGTTAGGCTTCATACACCTTGAGAACACCTTAGAATGTATGTGATAGATTGAAAAATGGAGGAGTGTGAGAGGGGGTGTTGGGCCGTAGCTATGGGAGGAAGAAGAAGAGAAGATGGTGTTGTTTGAAGTGTTGAACATTAGAGTGAAGACCTTGTGGTTACTTATAATTCCTTTCCAACATTATATTACATATTGGTTGTTATGTTCTAAATCAAGATAACAAATCAAAAGAAATCACCTTGTGGGACCCTCTTTGTAACTGGCCCTAATGGGGGGGGGGGGTATTAGTTGAGTTTCAATGCTAGTTAAGCAATCTAGTTACATCTTCAAGTATTAAGTTAGGTGTTTTATGTGTTATAATGTTTTAAGTAGTAATATGATGTATAGTGATCATAACTAGCTTGGTAACATTAAAATAATGCTTCTAGTCAAGTTTTGGTATTTCGGGTAGTGTCCGGTTGTTCGGTTGGTTACCGGTTCGTTAAGGTGCTAAATTTCATAGCTTAGTGTGCTTTATGTTGTCTTATATGAAAGTTTTGATTCCTGACACTTATCAAGGTATTCTAGACCATTAAACCATAATTCTGCATTATATTTTGATGTTAAAATGCTGATTTTTGCTGTTTCTGCAGAATTCTGCAGTTTTAGTGTCTTTCGGGTACTTAAATCATCACTCGGAAGGGAGTTTTATGATCCCTACTTTCCTACATACTATTCTAGTGAAACTCTTGGTTCCAGGGCTCATTTTGTGTCTTATCAACATGTTTGTCTGAGTACTGAACTCCGTCAGTACTTCTAGTTTATTTGATTACTGTGCTAACTTTGTTTTGTGCACTAATTGCATCACACTGTGTTGCATGTAATAATGATAAACAATCATGCAACATGTAATACATTTGTATGTTCTTGAAAGTAATCAGAAAATCATTCATCTCATTAATTTGATCATGCACAGTCATTAAAGTACATATTACTGTTTATTATTGTACGAAATACATGGAAAAGTGCCAATTGTCACATATAGAGCCATACGCGGCGTATATAAAGGTCAAAAAGTGACCTTTATACCCTTGTATCCAACATCGTATAGCCTCAACACAAGGGCAAAATAGTAATTTTGGCAAGTCAAACTGCTTGTTTGACTGTTGTCTACGATGCGTATGGATCTATACGCATCGTATAGATCCAAATTTAAATCAGATCATCTCCTATGCTGGTCTGTTCTTCCCAAATCAAAAACACACACATCGAGACACATACGAAGATGATTACGTATAGGCGACCGTATACGACGTGAAATTGAAGTATAAATCAGGTATTTATTCAACCTATTTCACTAATTTTGATTTTTTTTTTGTATTTAATCTGTGAATCAGTTGTTTTTTAGGTAAATTAGGGTTTATAGTAAATTAGGGGGTGTATTTGGTGCAGTACTATGAAGTTTTTTTTTTACTAATCTCAGTTTCGACGCTCGTTAGGGACCTACGCGCGCCTTACAGTTCAACATGGACTAAATAATAAAAAAAAATTATATTTTAACGAGGATCTTAGTTTCGTCGCTCGTTAGGGACCTATGCGCCATATGGACGACGTCGACTAAATAACAAAAAAAAATTATTCTAACGACGAACTTAGTTTCGACGCTCGTTAGGGACCTACGTGCCTTACGGTTCGACTTCGACTAAATAATAAAGTTACTATTTTTTAAAACAGAAACTGTTTTCAGTTTTTCTTTATTTTTTTATAAAAATTGTATTCTGTTTAAAAAAACAAACAATTTACTGTATTTGAAAAGAAAAAACAGTTTTCTGTTTAAAAAAACAGTTTTCTTAAAAAAAAAACAATTTTCTGCTAAAAAAAACATTTTTCTGTTAAAAAAACAGTTTTTTTGTTTTAAAAAATAGTAACTTTATTATTTAGTCGAAGTCGAAACGTAAGGCGCGTAGGTCCCTAACGAGCGCCGAAACTAAGTTCGTCGTTAAAATATATAAGTTTTGTTATTTAGTCGACGTCGTCCGTAAGGCGCGTAGGTCCCTAACGAGCGTTGAAACTAAGATCATCGCTACAATATTTTTTTTGTTATTTAGTCGACGTCGTCCGTAAGGCGCGTACGTCCCTAACGAGCGTCGAAACTAAGTTCGTCGTTAAAATATATTTTTTTAATTATTTAATCGAAGTCGAACCGTAAGGAGCGCGGACTGTTATACGGCGGCGCCTACGTCACTAGGATAGCCCTTTCGTTGGGCTATCACCCGGAGAATGACCACCCGCGTGTAGGCACGGCGATACAGCCGAAGCGGATGGGGATGAACACGATATCGGGAATGCACGTTACCAAAAAATTCCCATGCGGGAAGCGGTTTAAGGGTGCGGATGGCCTGCCTTACGCGCTTACACAGCTGCCGGCACATTTCGAGCTGGTATATCCGCCGCGCGATCCGGGGGTGCCGGATGAGCCTGAGCCGGACATGGTCATTTCGGAGCCACCACAACCGCGTGGACCACCCGGGGAGCCTCAGTTCCCACGACATGTTGGGTCTGGTCTTGCCCCATCATATCAGTGGCTCCGTTGCGACGTTGACAGGCTGACGTATGTGGTGGAGTGGATGGCTGTAGAGCTGCAGAGGCTTTTAGAGTGTGAGGGGTTACCTCCACGACAGTTCATTCCACCTGCGGAATGGCATCAGCAGCATGAGCAGGAGGAGCAGCAGGATCCAATGCCATAGTATTTTATCATTTTGTTATATATGTACAAACTTTTGTTGTATATATAAAACTTTTGCTGTAAACGGTGTAACATATTCGAACAGTACCTGGGTATTTCAAATTATTTAACGGTATAATATTTTAACGTTATAGTATTCGAACCACACACTTAAAAATAATTAACGGTATAATATTAAAATGTTTATAGTATTCGAACGGCGCTAGACTTGGTATAATAATTTATTTCAAAACCTCGATAACGATATTATATATTTGAACCGTATATACGCTTTTCAAAACTTTAACGTTATACGCTTTTCGACGACATCGACTAAATAAATTAACGACGACATCGACTAAATAATAAAAAAACATTATATATTTTTAACTCGTCATATATTTTAAGCGAGTTAACGTTGTAACCGGGTGAAAATTTAGACCACAAATATGCCGAATGACCAAACAACATTATGAAAGGTTATATACGCTGCGTATAGCTCTATGCGCAGCGTATATAAACCTTGTGGAAAACTGATGCTTCAAACCCACCAAAATGACCCCAAAAGTTCAGATGGTTTATATACGCTGCGTATAGAGCTATACGCAGGGTATATAAACCCTTGTATTCTGTGCAATGATTGCTGACCAGGCTCTGAGATCCATGCTTTACCTACGCTGCGTATAGCTCTATACGCAGCGTAGATAAACCCTGATTCTACTAGGGTTTGGTGTGCCAATAGACACATTGGTGTGCCAATAGGTACACCCTATCTATTTATTGGTTATTAATCTAACTTATAATAAAAGACTCCAAATAATGGCAAATGACATTCTCTCCTTCAACCTTATAAATTTTATTTATAATTATTTAATAAATTTCTTTTAATATTAATATTAATATTAATAACTAATATATAGATATCATTTATTTTTATCCTTATCTTTATCTAAGATTAATAAATAACTTCAATTTTGCAATTTAGACCCTTTGTTTTTTTTTTACTTTTAACCCAAAATTTTTCATCTTTTGCAATTTAACCCAACTCTTTTTTATTTTGAATTTTGATCCACCATACTTATCATCTTTCTCAAGTTTTTCGTTTCGTTCTAAATTTTGTAAGTTAATGCACCGCAACGTGCGTGTGGGGTTCAACATTTTTTTCGTATATTTTTTCCCGTTTGACTGGCCCGTCGCAGCACATCTATTTTTCTCCGTTTAACAAGTTCGACCAACACGCGGGTCCTGGATTGACTTAGTTATTTTTTTCTATGTTTTACGTTTCGGTTTAATTTCTCTGCAACGAGCGTTCGTGATTCAAAGATTTCATGTCTGCTTTTCACTCGGCGTTATTTTTTTCGTTTTTATTTAATTTGTTTTTACAAGCTTTTCCGGTGTTGGTGGTCGCTGACAGTGGTAAAACATTCGTACTACTTGACACAGTTTTACAAAGAAATAGTAGTCGTTATATATAGAACAACCGCTGCAACGCAAATAACATTTATGAGGTTGAAGGAGAGAATGTCATGTGTCATTATTTGGAGTCTTTTATTATAAGTTAGATTACATTAGATTAGATTAAGAGATATGATTAATTGCTTTAACCACTAGATTATTATATACACAGTGGATATTTTTTCAATAGATAGATAAGCCTGATGATATCTATATCCACTTAGTATGGATGCATATTACAAATCAACGTGTTTGGGTATTAATTTGGATTGATATATGAATCTATTTGTGGAAATCAGTTTACAATCCCAAGTTGATCATAAGAAAAAGGTATAACCAAACTGCAAACTTTCTTCTTACAACAGTGAAAAACATAATACAACAAATGACTTTCAAGTACAAGAGCTAATAATAATAATACATGTTATCAAAAGTTAGAAGGACGTTGGTGGTTATGAACACCTTCATAGGTTGTGATTACATAACGCGCATCCTCTACATCTCTTTCAACTCTTTTCTTCACCGAACATCCTTCTGCTGAACAACGATAATAATTCCTATAAAATAACATGTATTATTAGTTAGTTGATTATCTGATTTAGGTTATCCAAACACCCCATATTGCTTTGTGAAAATGACATAACTATCCTAGTTACCTTGGGTTTGGGCTGTTCTTCACCATCTTCTTTCCATATTTCCTCCACTTAAAACCATCATCTAGGATCTCTACTTGTGACTTCGTTTTGAAGGCAACTTTCTCTTTTGTAGCCTTTCGGGTCTGTGGAATTCCAGTGGCACCTAGTAACATAAAAACGCCGTCTTAGTCAATCTTGATCATGCCAATTGCATGGTAAAATACATACCAATTGTGCTCAAGAACTTTATGTGTGTGCAGTGGCGGAACTAGCCAATTAACTCAGGGATATCCTAAAAATTTTTATTTTACCGTGCAATCATACAATATTAAAAAAAAAGACAATAAATAAATAAAATAAATAAATAACTAATATATTTGGCCTCTTTTTTTCATAGATTGAAATCGTTCCATCACATTGTCGTCTTTTAATTTATGAAAAAAATCCTTTTCGACCACACAAACATAGCATTGTTCAAAAATTACGGGCCCATTCGATTGCGTAAATCCGTCTTGATAATCTTCAATTTAAAAAAAAACATCTTTCAACGGTTGCGGTTGCAACCGGTAAAACCAAAGCTAGTTTCACTACTCAATAAGCCATAGGACAAGAACTATGTGTTCCCATTTCAACCATAAGATGCACAAGATCACTTATTCTATTATACGAGCTTTATTAGTTATTAAAGTTTGGGCTTAATTATCATAAAACTAATTATTTAGGTTTTGTTACTAAACATGTTTTGGGCTTAACGAAAAATAGCAAGTTTCATAATTTTCTCTTAGGGGTATCCTCGTGTATGTTTTTGGGTAGGCTATGTATAAAATCGAAAAAAAAATTACACTGCGAATACAAATACGGGGTTGAGCCATAGCCCGTGCTACGGCTCATTGTTAATTAGTTCCGCCCCTGTGTGTGTGTAAAAGAGATATATTGAGTATACATTAAAGCTTGCGTATGATATAAGTTTGATTAAATTTTCTATTTTCCTTGGAAATAGGTTGCTTAGGAACGAAACTGGTACTCTTAGCTGTTTTTCTTTTGCTTCTAGGTAGTTCGCCACCCTAAGCGAACTCAACAAGTTCACTTTGGATGGCAAGCAAACTCTTAGAAGTAAAAGAGCGACCTGCTTAAAGTATAGGTCCCAAAAAACCTTAAAAGTACCTGTCTCGTTCCTAAACCACCTATTAATACCAAAAACTAAAGTTATTGAGTTTTCTTACCATTATTATTTCCTTGAAGGTGGCTGATACTGCTTCCATTGGATTGACTTCCATGATCCTCAATGGCAGGTGAAGAATAAACTGGAGTATAATCTGGATATTCAGGAACAATGGATGCTTGATCTTCATAGTTTAACCAATCATCAAAAACAAAATAATTATCAAAAAACTCAGAATTTTGCTGATTTGGAACATCATAATCGATATCTAGTGAACCTACTGATTTATAATTGTAGGGTATAGACATTGGATTGTATGCATCCATTTTGAGTTTGATTTTCAAGTTGCTGATTTGTGTTCTTGATATATGATCTTGATAATGAAGCTTTCCTTGTGACCTTCCTATGACTATCTTTGAAGCTTCGTAGTGTGTCGTGTTTAATGGAGGCAATAGTGGCTGCTATTTAAAAAGTTGAAATTTAATTAAAGTCCCATGAAAAAGATGTAAATGAATTCTTTGATGTTACATTTGTATATTACTTTAAGCCATATTGAATTAGGAAAGTGTGTAGGAAATAGACAAATTGATAGGAGTTACGTTTGTGTAGAGTATTGGTGATGACGTTTGTTAGTAAGGTCATGCGTTGTCGAGGGATATTAATGGCAAAATTTACGGGTTAAATGGATTGAGTAATGGATTGAATCTGACGTGAACCGCATTTATACATTTGATTTGCTCAAACTTTTTTTTTAACTTAAAAACTAAGTATTTAATACGTAATTACTATTTATAAAATTTTAATGGTAATAATAATATATTGGAAGTAAAATTAAAAAAACACTCTAGAAAACTCAAGAGAAACTTTCGGTTTTAAAATAATTGTGATTTCAAAATCAAGACATACTTTGATTGGTTGAAGATTAAATAACTGTGGTTAACTTATTCTGCATGAAAGTCACAAAAAGGATATAATTTGTAGAAACATATAATAAGAATAAAAAAGGTTGTTGCTTAATTAACATATTTACATAAATTTAAATATACAATATATAATAGATATGAAAACCAATGAAGCCTAGCTCAATTGGTGAATATTGGGGGAGCTAGTGTGGAGGTAAGGTGGAGGTTGGGGGTTCGACTCCGGTCAGACGCGTATTTACCACCTTTGGAGAGGTTTACCCTTTGGGCTCGAACGGACATGTTGGGCCTGGTACCCAGCCCTTATTAGGCCTGGTAAATCGATGCCGGTCAAAAAAAAATATAATAGATATGAAAAGTAATATGATTGACTTTGAAAAGTCAAGAGTGAAACAAGACAACGGATAGTAGACTGAAAGTGATGACTGATGAGAGAGAGGACGACTTGTGAGTAGACTTTTGTGTGAATTTTGTGGCCTGGAATCGTGCTTTTGGCCAACCCTTTTCCAACGCTAGTCTGCATTCATTATCATTTTTTTGTTGGGTTGGGTTGGGGTATTTTATTTTTATTAGTAAAGAAAAAACATAAATTACATGTTTGATATTGTATTTTACTTGTTATTTGACATCGCTATTTCGGTTTCCAATGTAAAACGGTTTTTGTTTCTGCCAAACAAACGTCGCTTTTGTTTTTGCAAAGTACAGGTATCAACACAAAAGCATGAAACAAAATAGTGTGAACCGATACTTGGGTTTTCCTTCCACGTTATACTAGGATGGTGCGTTTTGTCTTTGTGTAAAGCAAATGCACAATTCGAAGTGAATGGTATTACAATCAAACATAGCTCCAATAATTCTTAGAATAAAATTAAAGGTACATATTATATTGATTTTATTATCTAGGACTAGATTAACCGTATACTAAGGTACAGCACGGGTTTTAAGCCACGATTTGGGAAAACATATATACTAAGGTACAACAGGGTTTTTAGCCACGATTTGGGAAAACATAAACAAATTGTGATGTTGTTTGTTTGGGCATAGTTAAGAGGCGCAAATCGTGTCATCTCAGTAGGGCGTGGGGCATGAACACCGCCACGGAGAGGCGTTAGAGGGGGCCCAAATGGGCTTGTGGGCGTGAAACTAGAACAGGGGGCTGCTATTCGTAGAAGGTGAACGATGGTTGCTTACATGACATCAATGTGAACCATGGTTGCTTACATGACACTACTAGAAAACATGGTTTTTTTCATGTAATTTTTTGTTACAAAATAGTAGCAATTTTCTTGTTGTCACCAATTTGTCACCGAAAATACGGTGACAAAAACACCCGTGTCAATTGCCCTAATGCCACCAAATAGCCACCATTTTTATATTTTGCTACCTTATTTTTACCACAACAAAAATGGTCAAAATTATTTGCCACCGCTTCGTGTTTGCTATGCTCCGCCTTGTTTGCCATGCTCCGCCTTGTTTGCCACCGAGTTGTGACGCGTTTTCACACTGATATTGCCACCATTTAGCCATCGGTTTTTTGCACGTTTTGATACCATTTAGCCACTGATATTGCCACCATTTAGCCATCGGTTTTTGCACATGTTCTAGTTTGTTGACATATTAAGAAGGAAATTATACCTAATTTTAAAAACATTTTTTTTGTATGAAACAACCGTAAAGAAGGTGTAATCAAATCAATATGAAATTCCTTAACATTCTCACTAATTTAAGAGCATCAAACCTAACAATAAAAAACAAGCATCGCATTATCAGAACCGATATTTTTATTTCCTTTTAGTATTTCGTCTTTTAGTGTTTTTCATACATCCGTTAACGTTTCGATGCTTCTTTTCTCATTATTTTACGTTATCTCTTTCGGTTGCCATATCGAGTGTGGTACTATACTGATAATCAAAATCCTGCCACAACGCGCGGGGTAAAATTACTAGGTTAACTAAAATCGAGAAATGTTAGTACATGGGAAAATTATGCCACGTGGGAAACTACATCTAGGAATAAATCTAAGTCCCAATTAGGGATAAGTAAATGGTACCGGGTATCAGTTTGGAATCGGCATCGAATTTCCCGAATCGAGTTGCTTTTTGGTATTGAACCGTACCGTATCTGGTATTTTCGTCAAACCTTATGACACGCGAAAAAAGTTTTGCTTGTCTAAAGGAAGTATACATATTAGGATGTTCATGCAATATTTACGGTAAATATATCAAACGGATTACCGATAGAAATTTCATCGGAAACAATCCCCACCGACAATGACTCAAAAGTCTAGGAGTATCCAAAATATTATCTTCGTTTTCACCGATAATTAGCGTTTAATATTCCGTTGCAAATGTTTTCTACCGAAAACCAAAAGAAATTGAAAAAAAAAAAAATACTAACTGTGTCGGCGATCTTTGAGTTTTCATCATTACCAACATAGATTTGCGTCACTAAGTTTTCATTGGCGAAGCTTGAGAATTCCGACCTGGAGGGGGGGGGGGTCGAAAATGTATATACCCAAAATTTTCTATAAAACCGGGGGGTCGAAAATGTATATATACAAAAATTTCTATACGAAAGCTACATACATAACACTACCAAGACCCAATACTCCGGGGCCAAAGATAAAAAAGAAAATGATTTTTTACATATATTTTAATTTTTATTATATATTTTAAGTTTTTAAATGCATTTTAAGCTTTTTATATATATATTTTAAAAAAATATATATTTTAAAGCTCGATTTTCATTACTTTTTAGAATTCTCGGGAGTGCGCTCTCTAATGGTGATTGAAGACTCAAAACCAGTTGGTCCGACCTGGTTTTAGCAGAGCTTCAGATGACCTAGCAAGAACCTGCAAGATCACAAGGAAAAAGCACACTGTTAGCCTCGTCACAGGGAGAGGGGCCTCTCTGTGACCAAGCTCGGGCGTGAGAATAAGTATTTGTGAGGAGAGAATAGGTCAGGGAGAGAGAGAGATGAGAGTTTAGAGAGAGAAAGTAGTGATTACCCCTTGCTGGAAGTCTTGGCGGGGTATTTATAGTTTTTGGGTATGCTGACGTGGCGAGTTAGTTATGGTCGGACCAGTCATTGTCATGGCGGTTAAAGTTGTGGGCCCCAGGTTAGTTAGGGCGGAACATGGAGTTGGTCCGTTCCACCTATGGCGCTAGGTGCGAGTATTCCTTTGATCATTTGGTCCGGTTGTCCGCTATCTAGACGTTCGGTTTAGCAAAAGCTTTGAACTATATGGCGAGGTTTTTGCGAAAGCTTTGAACTATATGGCGAGGTTTTTGCGATTCGGAGGCCTTTATTTGCCGCTAGTTTTACTGATTTTTGAATTTTGAGTTTTTTGGCGGTGATTTTTTGTTTTGGTGACTGTCAGTTACCCTATCTTACTCTAATCGATGTGACTCTTGATGTACGTCACTCATCATGACGTGTCGTTCTTTGATTGGCTGCTTTGAGGCGGTGTATGCCCTTATAAAAGGGAGACAAAAAGTAACTTTTTGTTTTCACTTTTCTACTTCATCTTCTTCTTCCTTTTCTCTGAGGCGAAACGACTCAACAAGCAGGCTAGTATCTTTCTTATACAATGGCGAATAAAAGCAACTTGTCCGGTTATTTTAACATTTTGAATAAAAATGGCTTAGCATGGTACGTAGATAAATACGCGATTCCTGCCTCCTTACACCCTGTTCTCCTCGAAAAGAATACGCCCATTTATCCTTTTGTTCCAGGGAAGATAGGGGTTTACACCCGCTTGTTCGACTACTGCAACTATCTTCTTCCTCTGACGAAGTTCTTGATCGAAGTTCTCTTATTTCACGAGGTTCATCTTTCTCAAATGAACCCCTTTGGCCTTGCTAAGGTGTGTCATTTTGAGTTATCATGTCGTGGTTTGGGCTCCGACCCGGATTTGGATGTGTTCCGGGCTTTTTACAAGTTGAATCGATCCGGTAGTTGGTATACCTTCGAGGTTAGGAAGAAAAACGCCTGTTGTTATACATGGATTACTACCAGTTTAAAGGATTGGAAAGACCGTTTCTTCCTGGTTGATGATCGGTGCGTTCCGGCTGAGATGACGTGGAGATTGAAGAAGTCGCGCCTCCCGCCCCCTCTTCCTGAAGACTTTGAGTTTAATAGAGATTTATATGCGACTTTGATCAGGGAATCCGGGCGCATACAAAAGTATCCGGAACACATTCTTGTCATGGGACGGATAAGCACGATCTGGGCCGAACCGGAGTGGTATCCTACCCTTAGGTGGAACGGAGAGGGTTAGTTATGCGGTGTTTCTTGTATTGTTTACTGATTATTTTTCTCGTTTGTATGCTTTACCATGCCGGCCTATGGATATTATTTGTTGTTTGTTTTTGTGCAGCTATGGGTTTGAAAGAAGCTCTAAGGTTGAAATCCTTCGACTCCACCGAACTCGACGTTCGAGCCACTAAGACACCGAAAGGTGATCCGCCATACTTGATCATAGTGCAGGAAAACCTTTATCAAATTAGAGAACCAGCAGCCCCAGTCAATCAAGGAGGTTCAGCGGGATAGGGTGGTTTGGGTTTGGTTCCGTCAGCCGTAGCTCCAACTCAAACTGCTGTGGTGGTTGGTGATAAGGGGAAGAGAACCGAGTCGAGCAGCGCGAAAGGATCCGGTTCCAAGTTTGTGATACATGGCTCGGAGCACCTTTCTGTTGAGGATGAAGGGGTGCATGCTGAAGGAGAAGAAGGTGATGATGACGGTGATGAGGAGCGTCCTCAGGCTAGTTTGAAAAGAAGACGAACTACTTCCTCGAAATCCGATCCGAAACCCAAACAGGTGAAGAAAAAGAAAATGGATTTCAAAACCATTACATTGGAGGATGATGAGGACGATCAGGCCACCAGGTTTTCTACTGCTTGGGGCTTGTTGGCGAACTTGGACGCCCACCTTCATGGTGGTCATACTCCAAGGGATCATCCGGTCAACATTCCAACGAGCTCGTTATCCTTTGGAGGGCCAACTACCAAAGTTATTGAAGATATTCATATGCCTGAGCCTCTCTATCTTTCAAGAAGATCGAACCTTCTCCTTTGGGTAAGCCTACGACCGGGGTTGCTTCTAACGTTTCAAGGCCAAGTCCTCATCCGATTGATGGTGCGGATAGTGCCTCTTCCTCCCCTTTATGGTACGAAACTGAGGCTGTTTTCTTATGCCGGGAGCTAGGTTCGGGTGATGCTGCGGATATGGACTCAGCTCGCGCTTTGGAGAAGTATGTACCTGAGTAGTCGTTGGCGAACAAAGATAGGATTGTGGATGCCTTATCGGCAAAGATGGCATTGTTTCATCTTGGAACTCCGGCCGAGCATGCGCATTACTGGAAGATGAGTGGTCCGGAGCTTGGGAACGCCCTGATGCTGAATCAAGCTCAGTCGAACTCTCTGGTGGTGGAGACTTATAAACGTTGGGTTGAGGCGGAATCGAACTGTCGTAGGTTCGAGCGTGAGATTGCCAGTTTGAAAAGCGAGGATAGTATTCGATCGAAGACCAAGCAGGAGCTTTCATCTCTCCAGTCTCAGGTGGATCGTCTAAAAGAGCAGGTCACAGAGGCGAAAGAGGTTAACAAATCCTCGCAGGCTTCGGCTGCAGCCGCCTATGAAGCTCGAGACAAAGCTCTTCAGGACCTGGAAGCTCTTGAGTTGAAATTTGGCGATCTAGAGAAGAAACTATCTGATGCGGAGAAAAGAAACAAGGCTGAGCTGAAAGAGATGCAAACGTCCTACGACCAACTTCTGGCCGATCATCACCGCCTGATTAACGGTACGTTCGTAATTTATTCTTCACTGTTTCCTTTTTCTACTTCTTATTAAATCCCGTTTTTCTTCAGACAAGGACGAACTTGAGAGGGCTCGCGACAGGGCGATCGAATTGCACCGGACAACGATTGACGAGGCGAAAGGCATGTTGACTCGTTGTGACGGCGAGATGGTTGAACTGTATGCTTAAGTGTCGGAGCTCATGCTTACCAAGCAATGGTTTCTAACAGATGGGATTGCTTGGGTGGTCAAATTGGTTCATCAAAGCCCTGAGCTGGAGAAGGTGGTCGCTGATTTAGTGAACAGCGTTAACGTGGTTGGAGTGAATGAAGGAATTAAGCAGGGTTTCCAGGCGGCCAAGGGTTCGGCTCGCTCGTTCGAAGAAGTCTCCGGTTATGACGAAGGATCCAAGGATGCACTAAATGTTGCGATAACAGCCTTCGATGATTTCCACATGTCCGTTCTTGGAAAAGTTGCATATTTAGTAGACAAGCCCTTGTCCGTTATCAAGCAAAGGAGCGAGCTTCCCATTGTGAAAGAAGATTTTGAAATTTAACTTGATATTCGCCTTTTGTAATCGTACAATATTTTGTTTTTGTTGTGGCATGTAAACGAGCAACTTAATTTCCCGCTTATAGTTTTGATGAACATGTTTCCTTAGCTTTATATGAAGTAATATTCTTGGTGAAAATATTCATGCTTGGCTTTTCAGCTTTTTAGTTTGCGTCCAAACTTTTTGCTGTTCGGCCAGATTATAGTTCGGCCATCTAGGTGACCAGATTATAGCAAGAAGTTTCTCGTAAGTTGACTTCTTTTGCTTAGTAGATTTTTTTTATAGTCGGACCGTATTAGATACGGACACGGACCTCCTGCTTAATAGATTTTGTTGTTTTTTGGAACTATTTAAGACTTCTCGATCGGCGCGAGGCATGGGTCGAGGCCAGTTCGTGCACGTTTTTATATTGTTCGAACTTATACATACGCTATGCTTTATACTTGTTAAAAATACAGATCGCTTTATTTATTGATTTATTTAATCATAGTTCCGGGGAAAACCCTCCCGGCTTACAAGGAAAATGGAAATGTGTTCGGGTCGTTATCCTCCCGATTCGTACATGGAAATTGGAAATACTAAAAAAATAAGAAATAGCGATCTTTTTTGGCCGTAACGGGCTGCCGTTTACATGAAGCACTTCTTTAAGTGAACTCCGTTCCATGTCCTGGGTACGGGGGTTCCGTCGATTTTTTCCAACACGTAGGAGCCTTTATCGCTTGCTTCTTTGACTCGGTACGACCCTTCCCACTTTGGGGTCAGCTTCCCAGGAGCTTCAACGCGGCTTGCATCGTTGCTTCGGAGCACAAAGTCTCCAACTTTAAACTTGTAAAGGTTGGCACGGGCATTGTAATACTTTTCGATCTTCTTTTTGTATCGTGCCTCCTTAATTGCCGCAACGTTCCGACGTTCTTCCAGCAAGTCGAGATTGGATCGAAGCTCCCGTTCGTTTTCTTCCCAGTTTTTTCACCTTTGATTTGGGAGTCCGATTTCTGCGGGAATCACGGCCTCAGTGCCGTATGTAAGACTGAACGGTGTTTCTCCGTTACTAGTCTTGTGCAACGTTCGGTGAGCCCACAACACGTTCGGCAATTCATCTGCCCATCCTTTGCCTTCATAACCAAGTCTTCTTTTTATTCCATCTATGATCCTTCGGTTTATCTGCTCGACCTGCCCATTCCCCTGGGGGTGTGCAACCGAGGAGAAGACTTGGTTAATCTTCAAATTCTCGCACCAGCGTTTGAATGGATTTTCTGCGAATTGCTTTGCATTATCGCATACATTGTAGAGCGGAAGACCGAAGCGGCACACGATCTGCTCCCAAAAGAATCTCGTTACATTGTAGCCAGAGATGATTGTGAATGGTCAGGCTTCCACCCACTTGGTGAAATAATCCACCGCCACAAGCAGATATTGGGCGCTTCCGCTCGACCGTGGGAAGGGTCCGACTATGTCGACGCCCCACTTCTGGAAAGGCCATGCGGCGGTTACCGGGATCATCTCATTCTTCGCTTGGAGGCTTACTGGCGCATGCTTTTGGCATTCGTCACATTGTTGGAGTTCTTTGACTGCACTCTCGTGCATCCCGGGCCAATAATATCCTGCGTTTTTCACCTTCGTTACGATCATTTTTGGCCCAGCGTGAATCCCGCAAATGCCGTAATGTATTTCTCTGATGATATAGCTGGCCTATTCCGGGTCGAGGCATTTTAACAGAGGCCCAAGGAAGGTCTTTCGGTACAAACCTCCTTCATGCATCTGATATTAAAGATAGTTGATTTGGATCTTTCTCGCCTCTGCTTTATCGACTGGCAAAACATCGTGCACTAGGTAGTTGATTATGGGTGTCATCCATGTTTGTGACCGAGCTTCTACTTGCATAACATGAGGAGTGGCAATTGAAGGTGCGGTTAACACCTCCACCCTTACCTCCTTGGCCAAGTGACTGAACAATACGGATGCCAACTTGCTCAATGCATCGGCCTTTTTGTTTTTGCTGCGGGGAATGTGTTCAACTTTACATGAATTGAATGATGCCATAACTTGCTTTACCTGTTCGAGATACTCAATCATGTTGGCTTCCCTTGCTTCATATTCTCCGTTCACCTGATTCGCTACGAGCAACGAATCTACATGGGCCACAACATTTCTTGCTCCAACTTTCGTTGCCAGACGTAAACCGGCTAACAGGGCCTCATACTCAGCTTCATTATTAGAACTCTTGAATTCTAATTGGAGCGCATACGTCATATCCGTGCCATCCGGATTGGTGAGAATCAAACCTGTTCCCACCCCTTCGGCGCTCGAA
Organism: Helianthus tuberosus; assembly: GCA_030545235.1. Lineage (NCBI taxonomy): Eukaryota > Viridiplantae > Streptophyta > Magnoliopsida > Asterales > Asteraceae > Helianthus > Helianthus tuberosus. The sequence continues at coordinate 137,451,167 of CM060363.1, forward strand.
GCCACGTCTGTATACAAAGACCAGGGTTTGTCTGGAGCTTTCTCTGTTTCTTCTATTTCTTTATCCTCCGGCATCTCTACTAAAAATCAGCTATCACCTGTCCTTTTAATGGACCTTTGGTTCTGAAGGTGATATTGAATGCACCCAGCTCGATCGCCCATTTTGCCATGCGACCTGAAACTTCGGGCCGTCGGAGAACATGCTGGATTCTTTGGTCCGTTCGTACCTCAATTGGATGGGCTTGAAAGTATCGACGAAGTCTTCTTGAAGCATGGACTAATGCCAGAGGTAGATTTTCCAAGTTTGAGTATCTCGTTTCATAATCTTTCAATGTTCGGCTCACGTAGTAGATGGAGATTTGTGCTCCGGTTCGGTGGGCGACTAGCACTGCGCTGATAGCGCCAAACGATGCGGCTAAGTAGACCGTTAGTACCTCGTCTTTTTCTGGTATGGTGAGGGTTGGCAAGGTGCCGAGATAAGCTTTAAGCTCTTCAAAGGCTCGTGCGGCTTCTTCAGTCCATTTAAACTCCGATCTGAAACTTTTTCTGAGCACGTCCATGAATGGGAGAGATCTGTCTGCCGCTTTTGACAGGATTCAATGGAGGGCGGCCAATCGCCCATTTAAGGACTGGATCTCTTTAACCGACGTTGGAGGCTTCATGGTAAGAACAGCATCGATCTTGTCTGGGTTGGCTCGCAAACCTTTTGACCCAACCATGACTCCCAGGAACTTTCCTTCTTCTACCCCGAACGTACACTTTTTAGGGTTTAACTTCATGTTGATGCTTCGGAGTCGGGTAAATGTTTCGAGTATGTCTTTCAGCATGGCGGCTTCATCGTGACTCTTGATTACGATATCATCAACATATACCTCTACATTTCGTTCGATCTGGTCTTTGAAGGTTTTGCTCATTAAACGCTGATACGTAGCACCGACGTTTTTCAACCCGAAAGGCATCTTAGTGAAGCAGTAAACTCCTTCGTTGGTGACAAAGGATGTCTTGTCCTCTTCTTCGACTGCCATTTGTATCTGGTGGTATCCCTATAAGCGTCTAGAAAACACTTCAGCCTGAACATGGCGACGGAGTCAATCTTCTCATCAATCTCCGGTAATGGAAAACAATCTTTCGGGCACGCATCATTTAGATCGGTGAAGTCGATACACATTCTCCATGAGTTGTCCTTTTTTCGTACCATAACTGGATTCGACACCCAGGTTTGGTACCGGACTTCTCGAATAATTCTGGCATCTAGGAGGCTCTTTATGTCTTTTGCAATTGCCTTGGCTCGATCCGGCGCCATATGCCTTTTTCTTTGTGCTATTGGCTTGATTGATTCTTTTACGTTCAGGTGGTGCTGTGCCATAGACCTGGGGACCCCTTGCATATCGGAGTGCTTCCATGCGAAAACATCAATCGAGTTACTCAATAACTCCCATAGGAGCTTCTTCGTTCATTTTGGGAGCTAAGCACCGATAGCCACTTGCTGTTCGGGGAAGTCTGGATTAATCACCCAGAGTTCTGTAGGCACTTCGGACTTCTTGGAGCTCGTTTCTGCTGCGTGTCTTACCTCAGCTACGAATGAATTTGATTCTGAAAGGATAGTGGCGACCCAGCTTCGGTGGGGAATTTTATGGCACCGTGTATCGTCGAGCTAATTACTCCGAGAGCTCGTAACCCGGGTCGCCCGAGTATTATGTTATGCGACGAATGAGTACCAACAACTAGAAAGGTTAGTTGAACAGTTCTGCTTTTGTCATCATCCTTGAATGTGGTCGGAAGGGTAATCTGCCCTATCGGACGAACCACCTCTCCTGAAAAACTTATTAGAGGGGTGGATACCTCAATCAATCTCTTCTTCGTTTGGGGGTTTAGCTGCTGGAAACACTGTAAGTACATTATCTCAAAGGCGCTTCCTCCATCTACGTAGATTCGCCGGACCAAGTGTCCCGCGACTACGGCCGATATCGTGATTGGTCCGTCTCGAGTATCTTCCGGATCAATCGGAGGAAAGTACGTTGGTTGGTGCATCCAAGCTGCCATGTGTTGGCTCGACCGCTTTACCCCTCTTGGCTCGGTAGACCGAATCATATTGATTCCGGCCTCGGTGTTCGGATTATCAATCGCAGCTGCAGACTTCTTCCCATCTTTTACTTCTTTCACGAGATGAGAGAGTTTTCCGGATCGTACAGCCTTCTCGATCTCTTGTTTCAAAGCCCAACATTCTTCGGTTGTATGCCCTTTGTCTCGGTGATATTCACAATACTTCTTAGAATGCTTATCCGAGGTAGGCCGTTGCTTCGACGGCGTAGGAAACCGGGTGGTTTCCGTACTAAGGATCTCGCTTGGTGATTTTGTTAGCTCGGAGAGGGTGTTAAAGCGTACGTTTCCAGTTCGGAAGCTGCTTCGATCTGATTTCTGGTACGGGCCACAACTTCTGTTCCAATTGTTGCTTCTATCTTTTGGTGGTGACGCGTTCCGTCTCCATGATGCGGTTCGAGCCTTGGCATTCCTTGCTGCTGTTTCGTTCGGTTGACCGCAGGCACTCTTTCCCCGGACAAAGGCTCGAGCTCGCTCCATAAGTATCTCCATGGTTTTTGGGAGATCTTCGTGGAGCTTTTCTACAAGCTGATTGTTCCGAACTCCGAGAAAAAATCCAGAAACTCGGAGCTGGTCAACCGCTCCACTTATCTGCATGCTCTCTCGATTGAAGCGATCGATAAAATCTTCTACGGATTCTCCGTCACGGCGTTTTATGTGGTGAACCTCGGTAATGTCTTTCTTGCAGCGTCGCTGCTGGCAGAAATTTGCAAAAATATACGCCGGAAATCTTCAAAGTGATCAATCGATCCTTCTGGCAACCCATCGAACCATACCCTTGCCGATCCGGTGAGAGTTTGGGCGAACATGTGACACCAAGCCGGCATGGGCCACTGTTCGACCTTAGCCGCTCTGGCGAATGCGAACATGTGGTCGTCCGGGTCGGACGTACCATCGTAAAACTTCAACGTGGGGGCATCTTCAATTTGGCCGGGAGTGGGGCATTAACGATCCTCAACGTGAACTTCGATTGAGAAATCATAGATGTGGAATGGTACGGCATGATCAGCTCCTGATCCTGAGGGTTTAAACCCATAGTCCCCTGGCGAAACATGTCATTGAGACCGTTATTCATCGGAGCACTCGTAAACGAGGAAAATTGTGCAACACATGTTATGGGACTGGAGATTACATGACTTACCATAGATCCAGAGGTGAAAGCTCCGACGGAGACGGGATTAGCCCCTGGATAAACGCTGCTAAACAAGTTCGTGCGGAGGCTCTGCAACATTTCTTCTCGCTGCTGCTGCTGTTGTAGTTGCCGTAGTAGATCAGCATTCCGCAGGAGGAAAGCGTTGTCAAAACTAGGCAACGGCGTAGCGACTGGAGCGGTAACCGAGAACGTGGTGACAGAGCTCGCGATCACAGAACTTGCAGCTGGAGGTGATGTCGCTGATCCTGTCAAAACCGCTGCAGCGGCAACTGCTGTAGGGGCAGTTGTGGATGCAGCATTTCCTTCCCAAATGTCGTTATAAGACGGGAAAGTGTTTGTGGGAGCAGCAGTTGTGGATTCCATGGTTTGGAGTAAGCAGAATCAACAGAATGAATTAAGTGAATTCGAGGGGATGGCGCCACTGAAGACTCAAAACCAGTTGGTACGACCTGTTTTTAGCAGAGCTTCAGATGACCTAGCAAGAACCTACAAGATCACAAGGAAAAAGCACACCGTTAGCCTCGTCACAAGGAGGGGGGCCTCTCTGTGACCAAGCTCGGGCGTGAGAATTAGTATTTGTGAGGAGAGAATAGGCCAGGGAGAGAGAGAGAGATAGGAGAGTTTAGAGAGAGAAAGTAGTGATTACCCCTTGCTAGAAGTCTTGGCGGGGTATTTATAGTTTTTTGGTATGCTGACGTGGCGAGTTAGTTAGGGTCGGACCAGTAATTGTCATGGCGGTTAAAGCTGTGGGCCCCAGGTTAGTTAGGGCGGAACAGGGGTTGGTCCGTTCCACCTATGGCGCTAGGTGCGAGTATTCCTTTGATCATTTGGTCCGTTTGTCCGCTGTCTAGACGTTCGGTCCGACTAAAGACGTATCCCCATCAGTGATGGTTCTTTAATCTTCATCACCTTTGTTCTTGCCGCGGTATTCCAGGTTTTAAAATAATTAATTCCTTTTTCGCAGCCTCTCGAATCCTCTGTTGTTGTAGAAATACATCATCCACAGCATCCTTATTTGACTTCTTTTTACCGATAGCCGCAACTTCTAATAGATTTTGTCACGAGGATAATGCTTCTTATTATTTAATGGATATGGATGTGGTATAAATCAGTGAGTAAACAATTACATAAACAATAAACACTTAAAACTACTATATGGATTTCTGTAGTTGCAAAGCTTAAGTACCTTCTTCCAACATAGGTAAACAACTTCTATGTAAGATGACTATATTTTACCATTAGCGATAACCATTTAGTACAGGGTAGGCTGAGGTTCTAGAGTGAACATTAGTGTATTTGTGAACTGAGTGAACAAATCCTGACTGTTGATTTACATCATCAAATCGTAAAATACACTAGTGTATTTTCATCATCAAATACTGGCCATTGATTTACACTTGTGTATTGATAATCAAGGGCTAGGATTAGTTCACACAGTTCACTATCAAGGGGGTCGTTCACAAATGAACCTAACCCGTACCAGGTATTGGTATCGAATTTCCCATACTGAATCATTTTCGGTAGCGATTAAGTACCCACTTTTTAACGTTTTCAGGATCGATACTTTCGGTTCGGTACTGGTTCGGTAGGGTACCAATATTTTTTACTGATTTTTACTTTCAGATACCGCTACCGAATCATACCCATCGTTTTCGGTACTAAAACAAAATTTTAACGATTTTCAAGATTGGTACTTTCCCGGGCTAATCCCTATTTACAATTGATTTTCAATAATGTAAAATCACAAATGGAACATAATGGTAGGTCCGTCCTTGGTCATGCGGCTAAGACAACAATCCTATAGAATGACATGTGAATGCTATTATACACATTTCATGTGAATGCTACAACATGTGAATTTAGTTCAAAGATAATGTCTCAAGACGAAGATACGGTACGATGGTCAAATTTGTTGTGTTTGAAGAGTAAAATGTGCAAATTTATTTATAAGGACATTGATTTTTTTTTTTTGTCTCTATTATATGCCAAAAAATATTTCTGCAATTTTCACAAACTAGAATATATGAAGTAATTTAAAACGCACGAAATAGCCTTTGACCTAGTGGACAAAATGTGTAAAATAATCTCTTTGCCCATAGATTGCTTCAAAACTATACTTTAAAAAATGAAAAAGCTTTTACAATGTATACGTTAGAAGTAAAAAATTTGATGTTAAAATAATTAATTGTCCACTAAAGAATAATCCAACAGGAAAATCTTGCAACTCTAAATTTGATGTTAAAATAATTAAGGGTCATGCTATTTACACACGGAGAAAATTATTTTCACACCTCAAAGCGCCGCGCTATAGCCATAGCGGGGCGCTTTGCTCGACAAAATGTGATTTGACTGACGTTTGAGACATAAGTTGCTGTTTGAGAGACATAAAGCTGAAACGAGGTTTCAGGCGTCTCGTGAACCCTAAGCGCCGCGCTATGGCCATAGCGCGGCGCTTCGACCCCAAATTTTCACTTTTAAAAGCTGCTCAGACACAACATTTAGCGTTCAAGACATAAAGCACTCAATATGTTGTTTACAAACATACGGGGGTTTTGTTGTTTGTCGATTTCTAAATTACTTGTGTTTCTTCAAAATAACGCGCGGTTTTGCTGTATTAGTTACGTGTCTTGAAAAAACGATGTCGTGGTTAAGCAACTATCTTTTCGGTCAATATTCTAACGAGTCAGTTGTTCCTGATTCTTACGAGGGGACCGCTATTTCTGACTCGTATGAGAAACCGGTCTCGTCCAACTTGAGGGAGGCAGAGGTTGTATCTGGCATTCGTTATCGTGATAACACGGTGAAGCTGGATTTGAATACCCCTGTGGAGGACCCTTACGCACAACAAGGTTATTCGAATTTCGGTTACGGTGGCGAGCATAGCTTTGTACAGCAGGAGTGTTATCCAAACCACAGTTACGGTTGTCAACAGAGCTTTGAACATCAAGTCTATTCGGACCTCGGTGGCCATGGTGAGCCGGAGGATGTGTCTGTTGACGAGGAAGGCTGTTACCCGGTTACATTTTCGTTTGATACAACGCAGACCTTTTCGTCACGTAAAGAGTTGGTGCGTTGGGTACAAGACACGGCAAAAGACAATAGTTACCTCATTGTGATTAAGAGGTCGAATAAAAGAGGAGAGAATTACAAGATTTGGTTTCAATGTACTTTTGGTGGGGAGCATAAGAGTATAGCTACACAGAGGAAAACGGGTAGCAAGAAAATAGGCTGCCCGTTCGAGATGATCGGGTTTTCGGAATTATCCGGAAGTGTTTGGAGGATCGAGGTGACGAAGGCGAAGCATAACCACACTCCTATTGAAAACTTAGAGGGTCACGCGTATGCGAGAAGGCTTTCTTAGGAGGATACAAAACTGGTTAAGGAGCTGGCAGAGCAAGATATTCCCAACCAAAGTATCTGGCGAACACTGACGAAAAACAATCCGGCTAGAAAGCTTATTCCGAAAGATATACACAATGCTGTTCAGAAGATCAACGCCGGAAAAAATGTCGGTAAGTCTCCGATGCAAAAACTTGAAAACATTCTTCTCGAAAAAGATTACACTTATTACATGCGCACGAATGAGATATCGAACGCAGTTGAAGATGTCTTCTTTGTTCACAAAAAATCATTCACTATGTGGTGTGCCTTCCCGCATATGCTAATGATTGACGCCACCTACAAAACGAACATGTACAACCTGCCATTTGTTCAGGTCGTAGGCATGACGTCGACAAACAAATCGTTTACGGCTGCTTGTGCGGTAATTTCCGCTGAGAAGTTAGAGAACTACCTATGGGTGTTGCAGAGGATCAAGTCTATGTTGGTAGGATGTATGGAACCGCACGTGATTTTAACAGACAGGGAATTTGCGCTAATTAACGCGTGTGAACAAGTTTTTCCAAAAGCGCATAAGTATCTTTGTCGGTTCCATATTCAACAAAATATTAATAAGAACAGCAAGAGGAAATTCTCTGACAAGCAGTGGAAAGAATTCGTACGTACATTTTGGACATTGTGCGAGTCTACGACTGAGGAAATATACAGGTATAACTTGGAAAACCTTGAAGCACAGCTGAAAGAAGATGGCCGTGAACGTGAGTATTTCTTACATAATTATGTTCAAATTTTATATAATAACAAAAACTGACTATTTACGTTTTTTAATTTCAGAGGTTTTTGATTATTTGATGAAATCCTGGTTGGATCCGTACCGTGAAAAGTTTGTATCTTGCTGGATTAACAAAACTATTAACTTTCACCAAACTACGACCAACAGGGTTGAGGGCATGCATGCAACACTAAAAAGTCACTTTCCAAATCATCGCAACACACTGGATAAACTTGTACTGTATGTTGATCATGTTGTTGATAGACAATACGCCAAGATTAGAAGTAGCTTTAAAACAAGCCTCCGAAAAGTGATGAAGCACCACAAGGATCATCCCATGCATGCATATATTCTCAGAAAGGTTTCAATATTTGCGATTGAGCTTTTGAATATGGAACTAAAACGTAAGGAAGACGGGTTGAGAGCCTACGGTGCAAGCTGTGGTTGCCAACTTTTTACCAGCTGTGGTTTGCCATGTGCCTGTCGTTTGGAAAAGTTGGAAAATAACGGTAATTAATATTTTTGACCTTTCTCGTTATGATTTTGCCACCTAATTTGTTTTCGTCCACAGGTCAGCAAATCCGTATCAATTTGATAGACGTGTTCTGGAAGAAGCTTGACTTCAAGCCTGCAAGGAATAAGATAGAGGATATCGATGTAGACACGGAATTTGAAAAATTGAAACAACAGATCGATCCAGCACCCCCTCAAGTTAAAAGGAGCTTCTTTGAAAAGTTTCAGCAAATCCTCAATCCAGGGAACAATAACAAAAAACCTCCTATTGTTCTGAAGAAAACTCGTGGTCGCCCAACATTGAAAACGCAGGAACAAAGGAAGGTTGAAGCCGCTAGAAAAAGCTCGTACATTCCGTCGGAAGAAACTTGGGTCGAGGCCTCAGACGATCTTCCACGTCACAGCTCGTACGTATCATCCCAAGATTCTAGAAGACAAAAGAATACCAAACCTCTCAACCTACACCCTGATTTCCCGATGATCAAGCTCGGTCCTAAGACGGATATAGCGATCCGCAACTACGCATCTCAGATTCCCAAAGTGATCTATCCATACATCGTGAGAATAAAGGACGTGAAACCAGATGGTCATTGTGGGTTTTGATCGGTGGCTGTTGGGTTAGGAGTGAAACAAAATACATATTTGATGATCTAGAAACAACTTATAATGGATTTACGTATGAACGAATCACTTTGGAGGCAGCTTTTCGATCCGGAAAACATAGGACATTATGATGCGCTCGTTAGACGGATCGATTTCAAGGGGGTGGGACGAGCAGCTATCGAAAATTACATGACGATGCCTGAGACGGGGTTTCTTATTGCCCAACGATACGGTGTGATTGTTCACACCTTCGACATTCGTGGGAACGATACAATTTTCCCTCTGCTGGGCGGGCCAAACGAAGCTGAGCAACCTCACCTGGTGATTGCGGTTGTGTTCGTCGACGGTGGGCATTTCATACATGTAGAGCTTGGAGGTTGTTATCCAATGCCTCCCCCAAACCCACTCTGGACAGCGAACAGAACAGAGCGCGCAGCAGCCTGGCATACATTATACAGGGATCAGATCAACGCGTATGAAATGCTTACGATCGTCCCCCTGACCATAATGTAACCCCATATGTTCAAGATGTATGTTAAATGTGTTTAATAATAATCACGTTAATTCTTTTACAATCCAAGAGTACGTTTGTGTTTGTTCAATATATGCGTTACATCACGTTAAAAACCGAATGTCACCGACACGACCCAATCAGATTCAATACGCACTTGGACGACCCAAAATGACAATATACATCATAATACTACAATTAATGAAAAAATACGTCATGTACATGTACGGTAGGCGGCTGATACACATAACACTACTCATAGGAGTACTTGTGCTTTCAAACCAAAATGAGATATAATGGAATACGACATCACACATAACCGATTTGATCCGGAACTTGCAGTATAGTCCATATATATTAAAAAATGATGTATAATGGAAAAAGCGTAAAATTTAGACTATTATCGACGCGTTTGTGAATTAAAAACAATTTTAAAAAATTTTAAAAAGGCCCTAAGCGCGGTGCTTTGACCTAAGAGGGGCGCTTTGCCCGGAATTTTGAACTGAAGCGCACCGCTATGGCCAAAGCGGTGCGCTTTGGTCCCTCGTTTAACCTGAAGCGGGGCAGCTTCTCCCCCATTTCATCAACAAACACAAACACACACACAAAGGTGCGATTACACACACTTGGGCTACGATCTTCTTCTTCTTCAAGATTTCAACCGCTAAAAGGTAAGATCGAACATCCTTTATCGTTTTGGTTAAATAGTTATGTTTGAGATTGTTTTGATTGGGCGGTTTTTGATTTGGTTGCTGGGTTCTGTTTTTGAAAACGAAGAACCAAAGCGCCGCGCCGAGGCCAAGGCGGGGCGCTTTGGTTCATGTTTTATTTTTTTTCTATTATTTATTTATTATTATTTATTGTTTGAATTGTTTAATAATATTATTTGTTTATTATCTTTTATTTAATATTATTTGTGTATTTGAATTGTTTAATAATATTATTTATTTATTATCTTTTATTTAGGATCATGCTATTTACACACGGCCAAAATTAATTTAACATGGCCAAAGCGCCGCGCTATGGCCAAACGATATTGTTTAATATTGTATTTGTATTTAAACGTGCAGGGATGGATTCCGATCACGAGGTGGAAGAGGAGATTGAGCATATGGAGGCTGAGGGAGAGGAGGTATGTCCGTACCTGCAGTTTGTGCAGGGGTCACGGGCGGCGAGGAGATGCGCTAGGTTGCGCACCATGGAGATTGGGGGGCATGTAGGGATAGACTGGGACCTGCTGGAGACCGTGGGAGAGGCTGCGCGGACGCGTGATATAGTTGGACTAGATACTCCTTGGTCGCGCCTCTTTCAGATAGCGATGAAGGACTCGTACCGTGAGCTTACGGTCGAGTTTCTTTCTATGTTTACATACGCGCCGCATCCGGCGGATTACGTGGAGGACCCGGATTTTCCAGTCCACGAGGTTACATTCCGTCTCGCCGGTCAGCAGTTTGAGATGAGTGTGCGGGAGTTTGCTGTCCATTCAGGTTTGTACACAGAGCCCGAGCTTGATACTGATTTATATACGCAGGGGGTTAGGGCGATGGACAGGCAGACGCTTATTAGTTTCTGGAGGGCCATTTCCAGGGTTCCCTTTGGGAAATCCTCGCAAAAGGCCACCACTATTAGAGACCCCTTGTACCGATACCTACACCATATTATCGGGTCATCTATCATGCCGCGGGGTACCAGCAGGGAGAAGGTCAACCTCAGTGACCTTTTCTTTCTATACTGCCTACTTCGCGGCCAGACCTGCGATCTAGCAGCCTGCCTGGCAGATTACTTTGCAGGTGCATACCACCGGCAGCTCCGCGGGAAGCTGCACGGTGGCTCATACATCACCGCCATTGCACGCTCGCTAGAGATCGTGCCCGAGAGTGATCCGGAGCTGTCCGCGCCGATCCCGTCAACTAGGTTGGGCCGCGCGTCAGTATCTAGCATGCAGATCACCCGTACCTTTGATGTTGGTCTGAGGTTTAGGGGCCGTGACGGGCAGATTTGGCATGCGGAGGTGTTGTTGGAGGTCATCCCGGTTGTTATTGAGGTGAGGGATGGAGTGTTAGCCCCTCCTAATGTTCAGGAGGCCGCTCGGCAGGCTCAGCTACAGGCTCTGGGCCTCGATCAGCCTCAGGGCCAGCCTCAGGCTCAGGCTCAGCCTGTATTCGAGGATCCGACTCAGGAGGAGCATGTCGAGGAGATCCCGGTACCACCAGTTCAGCCAGCTCCTGAGCCGCCACAGTACCCGCGTCACATTTACGCTGACCTGCCTCCGCCAGCGCGTGAGGTGGCTCGGGACTTCGACCGGCGCCTCAGACGCTAGGGCGCACTCATTGACTGGATGGTCGAGACGCTCGTTGCCCTACGAGAGCTCACCAGGTTGCCTCCACTTCCCCTCCCACCGTCCCCACCGCACGAGGATTAGTACCTTAGTTTGTTTGTATAGTGTTTTGTTATGTATTATGTACTCGGTTGTACCTTTTTGTTTTGTATGTACAAACTGATATATATATATATATATATATTGCAGTTAATCTTCTATTTACATGACGTTGGTTTTGGATTGTTTACGTTTAATTCTTATGGCTTTCTGTATTTTTTATTTAACGTGTTCGTTTATTTTAACAAAATAAACTAGGTTAACAGTTTATAAAGACGCACTTATATTATATACGTTCTATAAAAATAATGACGTAAAAAACGTAATTATAAAACAACTATGAATTATATGTAATACTAATATTTTATAATAATAATAAAACTCAAATACAATTTTTTCCTCCAAAAAACACTACCAAACTAACCTACATCCCACCTATTTCCAACAAAAAAATAACACAAACTCCACTGCACACGCCATAATTAATTGGCCACTAAAGAATAATCCATCAAGAAAATGTTGCAATTCGATGGCCTTAATTGGTTAGAAGTTTCTTAATTAGGTCGAGATAATCATTATTATTATAAATGTCATATATTGCTAGTTTGTTGCCATTTTTTTTTTCAATTCAACAAAGGAAAAGTTTGCGTACGGAATTTGGATCAACAAAAAGCTGTCTAATTCATGGTTTTGATCTATGGTGTTTATAAAGTCTAATAAAATGCTTCCAATGATGCAGGGATAACGGCAAGGTGGACGACAGCCGAGGGCTTATTTTCCGAGGCTCAAAATTTTTAAATATATTTCAAACAAAAGGCAATAAAATTTAAAACTTAATATATATATATATATATATATATATATATAGGATAAAGATCCGTTAGGAACCACCTATTATTGCGAGAACCGCGAGAACCAATGTGAACGCAACCAAAAATGCCTAAAAATAGCTAAAAATCACACAAAAAATTTTTTTTATTATTTTTTATAACAAAATCGCTACTTTTCGTAGCAAAAAAAAAATTTTTTTTTTTTTGGCTTCTAAAAGTAGCGATTTTAACATAAAAAATATTAAAAAAATAAAAAAAAAATTTAGATTTTTTTTTTATTTTTTTAGGTTTTTTGGGGGTTTAGTTTTTAGCTTTTTAGCTGGGGGGGGGGGGGGTTTAGGTTTTTGGGGGTGGGGGAGGGTGGGGGGGGGGGGGGGGTTAGGTTTTTTTAGCTATTTTAGGTTGTGTTCACATTGGTTCTCGCGGTTCTCGCAATAAAGGTGGTTCTCGCATGAACCTTACCCTATATATATATATATCGCGAACCGTGAGAACGAATGAAAAAACCACAAGAACTTGGTAAAAACAATTCAAATTCAAAATTTATTTTTACACTTATCATTATTATTCGAACACGATGTTAGAAATTAAATTTATACGTTTAAATTTACGTGAATTCGTAAATAACAAAAATTTACACATGTGTAAGTTTGTCATTTACACATGTGTAAATTTGTTATATTTACACATGTGTAAAAAATGTAGTAAGAGTGATTTTGAGATGAGAAATGAATTATTTGATGTTGTGAATTCTTTTTTGATGTTGTATTTTAATTAGAACGAGGTTTGTATTAAAAAAAATCGGTTTTGATTGGTTTTCTCATTCGTTCTCATGGTTATCGCAATATTTAGCGTTCTCAAGATAACCCTCCCCTATATATATATATATATGGTGGGGTTCTAGACTCTAGAGTGAACACTAATGTATTTGCGAACTGAGTGAACAAATCTTGGCCATTGATTTACACACATGGATGGCTAGGATTTCATCATCAAATCGTAAAATACGCTAGTGTATTTCATTATTAAATCATGGCCATTGATCTACACACATGTATGGCTAGGATTAGTTCGCTCAGTTCGCAAACTACACTAGTGTTCACTCTTGAACCTAATCCTATATATATATATAGGGTCAGGATTTAGAGAAAACGATGGAAAGTGTGAGAACGGTGAGAACGCTTATGGATCGTCCGATCAAAACAATCTATGAACTAGATTGGCGCGGTGGCGTTTTCGTAAATAACACGAATTCTAATAAGTGGACGTGCTTCATTAAGGGTAAAAGGGTCTTTACACTTCTATACCAAAACGCCAAACTAATGAATAAAACGCCATTACGGGCCAAAACACATCCCTATATAAACAAAACATCTCAGACATAAAAACACCCCCCCCCCCGAACCTGAAACGCCATATTTTCTACTATATACCATTCATCTTACAAACACCAAAATCCTCAAAACATCAAACACACCTACTCAAAAAACGCCATATTTTACTATATACCAATCATCTTAGAAAAACGCTAAAACACTCAAACATCAAAGATTCCAAAAAATCGACGTTTCTTTCAGATACACTATTTCCTCAGTAAAACACCAAAAATGGCAAATATCGTTTCTTGTATATTCAATATTATTCTACGCGAAGTTTCGAAGAATGCATTCTTCCCTGAGGTGTTGTGACTCAAATAACATTTTGCTGCATGAGATGGACAAATCATAAACAAAAAGATGCTGGTGTCAGACTTATGTCATTTTTTGTGTTTTGTTATTGATGAATATTATAATGGCATGAAGAGACGAATGACACTGATGAGTAGTTTGAAGATACATATTCAAACAAAAAACTCGATCATGTCATTTTGTCTTTCCAAATGGCCACAAAAACACAAGCATGACAAAGCCAAATCGCCAGTGAACATGTTTCAAAGAAGAAAGAGATTGATGACAGTGAAGATTTGGAAGATGAATTGTTTCTATTTTTATTTTTTTTAGTTTTCTTTTTCTGTTGTTTGCTTATGTATTTTTCAACTTAGAATAAAAAATTACATTATATTAATAAAACGCCAAACAGTCATAATGATTGTGAAACGCCATAATGCAGTAAAACGCCAAAAACTCCCAAACTATAATAAAAGTAATTTGGAGAAGTATTATTAAAAGCTAAAAACGGAAAAATAAAACGCCAAAAACTACTTAAACCATTAAAAACGCCAAACTTGGAAGATGGAACGTCTATGACCCTAAAAACTCATAAAAAGCTGAACAAAAAACAGTAAAAATACACACAATAACTGAAAAGACGGCTACTTTAGTACTATCATTTATTATAAATAAAATCTCGCTTAAACTACGCGCTAAAAACATCTTATAAGAGAGACGTCTCTGCACAATCAACTTATCACAAACCAAAAACAACGACATGTTTCCTAGAAACCATTCACTTTAAAACGCCAAAACAATAGTTAAAAAGCCACAGATGCGGAACCTCGTTTCTTCTATATTGAGTATTGTTCTGAATGAAGTTTCACTGAATGGATTATTTTCTTAGGTGGGTATCTCTATAAGCTTTTGCTGAATGAGATGGACAAATATTCATGAAAAAGAGACTGATGACACTGATATGTCATCATGTCACTTTGTTCTTGATGGATATATTGATGGCATGAAGGGATCAATACATTCGAGCAGGCATTGATCTTCAACATGTCAGCAAACAAGTATATATCAAACCACAATAAATGATGCCACAAAAAAATAAGCATCTTCTAAAGACGGGCGTTATGTAGGAAAATAAGGATCTACATAAGGTATTCAAAACAGGTTCAAAACGCCAAAAAGGTTGAAGTAGAAGAGACTGATGACAGTGAAGATTTGGATGAGAAATTAGATTATAATTTTTTATTTTTAATTTTTTTCATTTTCTATTGTTTGTTATCTAATTCTCTGTTGTTTATTATCTAATTCTCTACTAATAAAAAAATTGAGTATAAAACGCTAAAAACTACAAACACCAAAACGCCTGATAGTGTGAAAACTGTGAGAACAGATGCTAGCAAAGCACGATGTTGCTATATAAAACGCCAAACAAAGTATTACTGGAAAAAGCAACACTAATTGACAGATGAAATTGAACGAAACAGTAATTGCAAAACAGTAAAATGAAGAGACGGTAACATTATTGCCAAGCATTTATTATATTAAAAGCCACTACATGGAAAATTGAATTTATTTATGTAACGCCCTGCGTCCCTGAACTTTTAGCTTTTTCCAATATTAATCCTTATACTATGTGAAACTTGACACTTATGATACTTTGTGAATCTTAATGCTATGAAACTTGAATCTTGGTGATACTTGATACTTAATTCTAGATACTTGATTCATGATACTTAATTCTAGATACTTGATTCTTGATACTTAATTCTAGATACTTGATTCTTGATACTTAATTCTAGATACTTGATTCTTGATACTTGATTCTTGATACTTAATCTAGATACTTGAGACTTGATACTTAATCTAGATACTTGAGACTTGATGCTTGATTCTCGATACTTGACTCTTGACTCTTGAGACTCGTTAAACTTGAGACTTGGTTAAACGAGAGACTTGGTTAAACTAGAGACTTGACACTTATGTAAACTTGGAAACCTGTAAACTTTTGTGTAACTAAGTAATCTTGTACAATAATACGCAACACAACGCTTAATCTAACTCGCAAAACGAACCTAAGACGAAAAAGTTGCAAAACGGATTGGAATGTCCGAATGGACATCCGATCGGATGACCATCCGATCGGAGGGCCATTCGACCGAACAGCCATCCGATCCGTCTGCTGCACCGCCTTACTTCTCTTCTGACACTATAAATAGAACCTGTCACATCATTCTTCACTGATGTGACAGAGCCCTCCGATCCAGGCGCACGCACTTCACTTTTCTTCCATTTTCCGGCGATTCTTGTAAGTTTTCTCTTAGATTCTTGTACAACCTTGATCATTACATGATTCTTCATCGAAATCACACTTTTCACCATAAAATCACTAACATTCGATCTCTTGAAGGTGACGCCATCATGGCGGTTTGTACAACCGACTGTGTGATGTCATTACCGTTAAGTGTTACCTCAGATCTAAGGGATTTCTATGTGTTTTATCTTGAATCTTACTAAATCGGCACATTTTCAGCTAAATTCATGCTATTCTTCAAACTTTATTAACTTTTTACCTAAGATGGTGAAATCCGGACCCAAACGGACTGTAGACTTGATGATTAGTCTGGAGTCGGCTTGGAAATGGATTATCACTGGAGAAGATGACCAGATTACGGGTCAGGCATGAAACTCAGCCAAGAACAGCCGTCCGATCGAACGGGGTGATTCCCATTCGATCAGGTGAGCTAAACTTCGGTGAGCTTCCGTTGTCTCGATACGTTACCATGTTGTCTCAGTCAAACTCAAACTTAGAAATTTACAACGTTTCAAGAGACGAGGATACCAAGGACGAACGGCCATCCGATCGGACGACCGTCCGATCGAATGACCGTCCTACCAGGTGGGCTAACTCAGTAAACTTCAACACTTAAACTATTTTAAATCAGACCTTTGAACTTTGAAACTTACACTCGAATAGTCATTCGACCGAACGGTCATCCGATCGGATGACCATCCGATTGAATGACTTGTATTTATGCAATAATGAAAACTTCAAAAGTTAAACATTTTTGGAAACTCACTTTGGATCGAATGACCATTCGATCGAATGGCCATCCGTCCGGATGACCATCCGATCGGCTGGTGGTCCGTTTGAACCTAATAGGTCATCCGATTGGATGACCATCCGTCCGGATGGCCATCCGATCAGAAGACTGATCCGACACTTTGCACGATTCTCGTTATTCTGTCCGACGCTTATCTGTTAAACTATAATCAGGCTAATCTCAGGGCTCCCTTTAATCCAAGTAGTAGGTGTCGATACTTAGCACCCGCTGTGTGTCACACCCCCCAAAATCTACCATGCAGAGTGTCACCGCTTGGAGGCGTGACATGACCAGGATCGAGCCACCAATCATATTGAACAACGTATTTAAGTAACTAAGACCAACCACAATACAATTGGTGACCAAAAGGAAGTTAATCTAGTTCAATTTAAACAGCGGAAGCATAAGACGTTAAACCAAAACATAAGTTCGTAGTTCATAAGTTTAAAGACCCAAAACATAAGTTTCATAAGTTCATAAAGTTTATTTATTGAGTACGGGACATAACGGTTCGCATCCCACAACGACCACCTCCATGTGCAAGCCCCATAGCATCTAGCGACCTGCAAAGCATGCAACAACGAGTCAACAACAAAGTTGAGTGAGTTCACGGTTGGTTGTCCATTTTAGAGTTGTTTCCCAAAAACGTAGTTTAATCTTAATCAGCTATCCAGCCGTGGGGGTTACCCCATAGTTCGAAAACGTTTATCAGTTAACCATCCAATGTCCACCTTCCCTGGCTATCCAGCCCGACACTTCGGCCGTGGGGGCTACCCCATTATTTAAACTACCAGACTCGTTTATCATATCGACTACTAACAAAAATTACTTGTGCCCTAGCGTCGGTGTCTATCATCACCGACGTGCCATAGTCCATTAGTACACGCCCGTCCGACTGGCACGGTGTGAGGTTTGTTAAACCTAATAGCGTTATTAACTAATGACCCGCTCGCCATAGCCTCGGCGATTAAGTCGATATAAAGGGAGGGACTTCGCTGATAGAGTTCTAGTCCAGTAAGTCTAATTCCGTCCCAACAGGACGAGGAATTCTCATTCCTGAACACGTCCCAAGGACGAGGAATCCCTAATCCTGAACCCATTCCCATTCCCACCGGGAATTTCCATGCTTTGTAGAAAAGTGTGAACTCACCTCGGTTTGCTCGGTTAGATTAGTTACTCTAATAATCAGGAAATCAAGCACGTCCTAATAAGGTACGGATAACAATCAATTTCTCATGCACAACACGTATGGTTTATCTACCCATTACTTTTATCACATATCACACAATTTAAACGTCAACGCACTTTGTTAAGTTATATATTATTTTACCCTAAAATAATATAACGGTAAAATAAACAATTATTCACACAAGAGTTTTTAGTATACAATATATATTTTAAATATATATTTATCAATTTTTATTTACGAAAGTCAACCTCCGATACTTGGTGTTTTGTTACAAAAATTATGGCGAAGTTTATATTCGAAACACATGTTATAAAATATACTTGTAACGCTTGTTAAGAAAAATATTTTCTAAGTGTTGATATTTTTAGGAAATTTCGCCATAGTCTCCTTTGTAAACGGAGGTGTCCATGCTTAATAGCATATCATTTTCTTTTCAAAAAATTATTCAATCAATCAACCACAATTTATTAAACAATATTACACTAGTCAAGTGCAAAACAATGCACTTTACATAATAACATGAACTTGGTTTTTCATAAAAACGCGTAGTAACTTAGTGGGTGTTTAGTGGGTTTAGTTACCCTCCAAAGTGTGTTTACTTTTGTTGAAATCTCATTCTTGGGATTTTTAGATGTTTACAACTTGTAAACTCATTTTGCAAAAATGTGTATTTATTGGATCTTCTTGTTCTAAAAATATTTCTTCGCTTATTTTGTTAATAAAATAGTGTAGGTTTAACAAAAGTCGTAAGCTTTCAAAAATCATCTTCTACTCTTGGTTTATTTAGGAAAAACCATTTGTAAACCTCGGATCCATACGATCACCAACTCACTTTGTTTACTAATTTTTCAAGAAAACATATTGTTACCAAGTTCATGCTTAAACATGGAGGTGATTCTTTTATGTTCAAGTTTGTGTTCATGGTCTTTTTGGTGTTCTTGTAGTTACATCATAATATAATCATTAATCACCATAAATATAAAATAAAGGATGATCAAAGGAGCTTACTACTAGCTTTGAAGCTAGGGAAGAAACAAGGCGAAAAATGAGTGGTTAAAGACAAACGAGAGAGGTCCTTGGCAATCCATGAGCTCCACACTTCGTGATTCACCTTGGTGCACCTTGTAGTGAGCTTAGAACACTTGAATAAAAATCGAAAATTTGATGGTTGTGGTAAGGGGGTTCGGCCGAGCTTACTTAGAGGGGAAAAGAATTTGTTTAAGTTTGTGGTTAGTGGAAGTGTTGGTTATTTTATAATCCAATGCCCTTATCCATTGGTTATAATGTAAACTAAAGTACACACAAGATTTTCTAAAACCAAGAAGAGATTTATGGGGAATAAGGAAAGTTTTTCAAAAAGTCTTGTGGTGGGTTGTTAGGAGACGTCATTTGCCAAGGGGAATGGGTGAAATGAAAATTGAATGGTAACTAAGTAAGTCATTAGGGGTGCTATGTGTAAGTTGATGGTAGGTATAATCAAAACCTTCACATTCCCTAGGTAAACTCATGGGGATTTGCAAGATTCATAACAATCTTGTAAAGGGGTCCCAAGGGGACGATTGTATGTGTATGGGGGAGGGTGAATTGTTAATTTGTGGGTAAATAATTTAATTAGTGGGAGTTTAATGTTATGTCTAGTGTTTAGCGTGTACCGGGTATTATGCAAGGTGTTGTAGTGTCCGGGAACCATAACTAGCTCAGAAAAAGTGTAACAATGCTTTAAATAATATTTTTGTGTTCAGGGTAATGTCCGGTTGTCCGGTTATATACCGTTTCATTAAAGTGCTAAGTGATGTCGTAAAGTGTCCTTTATGTAACTTTTGGTGACCCTTTTAATTCCCGATACTTAGGAAAGCATACCGGACTATTTAGTAACTTTTCCGTACACTACTAGTATGTTAACAAGCACATGTAA
This sequence comes from Helianthus tuberosus, assembly GCA_030545235.1. NCBI lineage: Eukaryota > Viridiplantae > Streptophyta > Magnoliopsida > Asterales > Asteraceae > Helianthus > Helianthus tuberosus. Next base: position 137,471,233 of record CM060363.1, read on the forward strand.
GTATAACACAGAAATCATAAAGCAGTTAAATGATTCAGCACCGTAATCATGCACTTTAATTATCATTAATAAATTGTACGGATACATGGAATTATGAGGGTTGTCACATTCTCCCCCTGTTAAGAAAATTTCATCCCGAAATTTAGTTCGTGGTTACTGAGGAAGCTAGTTATGCTGCGTTGGTTTCCTGGTTTTCCTGGGGTGTCACATCATTCCCCCGTTGGTTTGGAATTTCGTCCCGAAATTCTGCAGTAGCTTCAGCCTCAGTAGTTGTTGCATTTTTCTTAAACAGCTGGGGATACTTGAGTTTCATTTGGTCTTCTCGTTCCCAGGTATACTCTGGGCCACGACGGGAATCCCAATGAACTTGAACGGGAGGTATTCTGGTACGCTTGAGAATCTTAACACCTCGATCAGTAATCTCTACTGGTTCATCGACGAATCGCAGCTGGTCGTCGATAGTGAGCTCCTTGAGAGGAACTATGAGGGTCTCGTCTGACAGACACTTCTTCAGATTTGACATGAGGAATACGTTGTGAACTCCACTGAGTTCTTCAGGTAGATTCAACCTGTAAGCGACTTTGCCAATTTTCTCGATGATTTCAAACGGTCCGACATAACGCGGATTGAGTTTGCCTCGTTTGCCAAAACGAACTACACCTTTCCAAGGTGAGACTTTAAGTAGCACTCGATCCCCAACCTGGAACTCGAGTGGCTTTCTTCGCTTATCAGCATAGCTTTTCTGACGGTCACGAGCTTCCGCCATTCGCTGTCGTATCTGAGCAATCCTCTCAGTCGTGTCTACTACAAGTTCTGGGTCTGTGATTTGGCTGTCACCAACTTCTGCCCAACAAAGAGGTTATCGGCATTTATGTCTGTACAATGCCTCAAACGGAGCGGCCTGGATGCTGGTGTGGTAACTGTTGTTATACGAAAACTCCACTAGCGGGAGGTGCTTTTCCCAGCCATTACCAAAATCGATTACACATGCCCTAAGCATGTCTTCAAGGGTCTGGATGGTGCGTCCAGATTGCCCATCCGTCTGTGGGTGATAAGCGGTGCTCATATCTAAACGTGAGCCAAAAGACTTGTGCATAGTTTGCCACAGTTCAGAGGTAAAACGCGCGTCACGATCAGATATAATAGAGGTTGGCACTCCGTGCCTTGATACTACTTCTTTTAGGTAAATGTCTGCAAGAGTAGAAAACTTATCCGTTTCTTTGATAAACAGAAAATGTGCAGACTTGGTCAGTCGATCCACGATCACCCAAATGGTATCATTTCCGCGTTGAGATCTAGGCAGGCCAGTAACGAAATCCATGGAAATTTGCTCCCATTTCCATTTCGGGATCTCTGGTTATTGAAGTAGGCATGATGGTTTCTGGTACTCGACCTTGACCCTGGCACAAGTCAAGCATTTGCTGACGTAGGTTGCTATGTGGGCTTTCATACTAGGCCACCAATACATAGTCTTGAGGTCATGGTACATCTTATCCGAACCAGGATGTACCGAATAACGAGACTTATGTGCTTCATCCATCACAAGCTCGCGTAAGTTTCCATAAAGTGGAACCCAGATGCGCCCGTTTACATAGTAGGCGCCGTCTTCCTTTTGTTCTAGCCGCTGCCTCGATCCTCGTAAGGACTCAGCCCTGATGTTCTCTGCTTTCAATGCTTCAACCTGAGCATCGCGAATCTGAGTGGGAAGGTTAGATTGGATGGTAAGCTGTAACGTACGTACACGCTTAGGTATAGTATCCTTTCGGCTGAGGGTGTCGGCCACAACATTGGCCTTGCCCGGGTGGTATTTGATAGCGCATTCATAATCGTTCAAGAGCTCGACCCATCGGCGTTGTCGCATGTTTAATTCCTTTTGCTTGAAGATATGCTCGAGACTCCTGTGATCGGTGTAAATGGTGCACTTGGTACCGTACAGGTAATGTCTCCATATCTTAAGTGCGAAAACAACTGCTCCCAACTCCAAGTCGTGCGTAGTGTAGTTCCTTTCGTGAACTTTAAGTTGGCGTGATGCGTAGGCAATGACCTTGTCACGTTGCATCAACACGCAACCAAGTCCTTGGATGGAAGCGTCGCAATAAACCACAAAATCATCTGTGCCTTCAGGCAATGAGAGGATAGGCGCGCTACAAAGTCTATCCTTCAAGTGCTGAAATGCGGACTCCTGTGCATCACCCCAATGATAGGTGACACCCTTCTGAGTCAGCGAAGTGAGAGGTTGTGCAATCTTTGAGAAATCCTTGATAAACCTTCTGTAATATCCTGCCAAACCCAAGAATTGGCGGATTTCTGTTGGTGTGCGGGGTGCAGGCCAGTTCTTGATCGAGTCAACCTTGGATGGATCCACATGAATCCCATCCTTGTTTACCACATGGCCTAGAAAGTGGACTTCGCGAAGCCAGAAGTCACATTTCGAAAACTTGGCATACAACTGCTCTTTTCGAAGAAGTTCCAGAATAAGCCTCAGATGTTGCTCGTGTTCCTCCTAACTCTTAGAATAGATCAGGATGTCATCGATGAACACTATGACAAACTTATCCAGGTAAGGCTTGCACACTTGGTTCATGAGATCCATGAAGACCGCAGGTGCATTCATTAATCCGAAAGGCATAACCAGAAACTCATAATGGCCGTAACGAGTTCTGAATGCTGTTTTGGAGACGTCCTCCTCTCGGACTCTCAGTTGATGGTAACCTGACCTTAGGTCAATTTTGGAATAGAAACTTGACCCTTGCAATTGGTCGAATAAGTCATCAATGCGTGGGAGAGGATAACGATTCTTCACGGTCACCTTGTTGAGTTCGCGGTAGTCAATACACATTCTGAAGGTACCGTATTTCTTCTTCACGAATAACACTGGAGCTCCCCATGGCGAAGAGCTAGGACGTATGAAACCCTTTTCCAAGAGTTCTTGTAGTTGCGTGGACAGTTCTTCAAGTTCTGATGGAGCTAGACGATAAGGTGCTCGAGCTTTGGGCGCCGCTTCAGGAGCTAGCTCGATTTGAAACTCAATTTGGCGATAAGACGGAAGACTAGGTAATTCCTCAGGAAAATCGCGTACAATAGGAATGTCTTCTATCTTCTTTTCTTCCGAGGATGTATCAGAAACGAGGGCTAGAATAGCAGTGTGGCCCTTTCGCAAACACTTATGGGCCTTAAGGAAAGAGATGATGCCTACAACAGCACCACCCTTGTCGCCACGAATCACGAGGGGTTCTTTACCAGAACGAGAGATACGGACGATTTTCTCCTTGCAAATAATCTCCGCTTGATGTTGAGATAACCAATCCATCCCAATGACAACGTCAAAACTACCCAGAACGATAGGAATGAGGTCGATAGAAAAGGTCTGATCGGCAAGGACAAGCTTGCAACCCTTAACTACATGTGTAGCCTCTAAACTTTTACCATTCGCTAACTCTACGATGTGCTTGGTGTTCAAAAGTGTTGGAGTACGCTTAAGCATCTGACTAATTTTTAAGGACACGTAGCTAGTATCGGCACCCGAATCAAATAAAACAGTAACAAAGAAATCATCCAGAAGAAACTTACCCATCACAACGTTGGGATCGTTCCTTGCATCACCCTGACCAATCACGAACGCACGACCCCTTGCCCCATTACCATTGTTGTTTCCCCTATTGCCGTTTCCATTCCCCTGATTGTTGTTGTTCTGGTTCTGATTTAGCCGGGGGCAGTCTTTCTTGAAATGGCCCTCAGCACCACATTGAAAGCACCCTTTGTTGTTACCTTGTTGTTGCTGCTGCTGGCGTTGATTTGGTGGGGCTTGCTGATGCTGCCGGTTCTGATTCGCTGAACGCTGACTCCTGCAATCCCTTGCAACATGACCAGGCTTGTTGCATCGATGACAGTTGCTTTTACTACATGGCCCGCTGTGGTGCAAGTTGCAGCGATTACATTTTGGGTGATTCCCTTTGTATCTACCCTGACCTTGATTTCCAGAAGACTGCTGACTGGGGCTCCTGTACTCATCTGTCTTCTGCTGCTGGGACTGAACTGAAGTAGAACCCTTACCCGAATTTCCATCCCACTTGCGCTTATTATCATTGGGAGCATCAGAAGTAGTAGCGCTAATACGTTTGGGCAGCTTGTTCTGCTCAACTGCCTGATCGGTGAGACGATGAGCCAACTTGATGATTTGTTGAATGGTGTCAAGATTGGCTGAGGTTACGTGACTCTGAATCTCTGGTACAAGACCCTTGAGGTACAGCTCAATACGTTTGATAGGAGGGTCCACCATTGTAGGACACAAGATGGCTAGCTCGTTTGACCTCTTCGTGTATGCCTCGATCTCAGACCCTGTCATCTTCAAATTGAAAAATTCCACTTCCAGCTTGTGGATGTCGTCATGACTGCAGTACTCTTCCTTGATCAGTTCCTTGAAGTCATTCCATGGGGTGGCATTAGCAACCGCCAACCCAAGCAGTTGAACCTGTGCTTTCCACCAGGTTAACGCAGCACCTTCGAGTGTTTCAGTAGCATATTTTACCCTACGATCTTCAGGGCATTCACACATCTCGAAAACAGACTCAAGCTTGTCGAACCAGTGAAGAAGACCTACAGCTCCTTCTGTGCCGCTGAAAGTACTAGGTCGGCAGTCCATGAATGTTTTGAACGTACATACAGGAGGCTGAGCAAGCTGACCTGTTGCGCGAGAATAAAAGACAAGGTTAAGCACAAGAGTGGGTTCGCGAAGGTAGGATCTAAACGTCCTAAGATGGGTTGATATGGCAGGTTATACCTCCTGCAGGGACAGCTGCGAGTGCCTCAGCAACTCGTTCATTGATCAAGGCCGTCAACTGGGCTTGAGTGAGGTTGATACGTCCTCCGCGTCCGCTCATGATCTTCACAATGAAGCAACATAAGTGAGAAAAGTGTCGCGAGAGTGCGTAAGTGTGGGACGACAGCAGAGAGTAAGCACACAAGGTTCAATTAGCAATTATCAAGTTAACTAATGCACAGTGTGAACTATCTAACCGACAATATAACATAAATCATACCACCTATTGTGTCGAGTCTTGCACGTGGAGCGAAGCGTCGTTGTGGATCGTTGAGCACTGTACAGGTTATAGTCTGGTTTTGTCAAAAAGCTTTTCTCTTTTTAAAACCAAGTTCACTATAACCAATGGCTCTGTTACCAATCTGTCACACCCCCCAAAATCCACCATGCGGAGTGTCACCGCTTGGAGGCGTGACATGACCAGGATCGAGCTACCAATCATATTGAACAACGTATTTAAGTAACTAAGACCAACCACAATACAATTGGTGACCAAAAGGAAGTTAATCAAGTTCAATTTAAACAGCGGAAGCATAAGACGTTAAACCAAAACATAAGTTCGTAGTTCATAAGTTTAAAGACCCAAAACATAAGTTTCATAAGTTCATAAAGTTTATTTATTGAGTACGGGACATAACGGTTCGCATCCTACAACGACCACCTCCATGTGTAAGCCCCATAGCATCTAGCGACCTGCAAAGCATGCAACAACGAGTCAACAACAAAGTTGAGTGAGTTCACAGTTGGTTGTCCATTTTAGAGTTGTTTCCCAAAAACGTAGTTTAATCTTAATCAGCTATCCAGCCGTGGGGGTTACCCCATAGTTCGAAAATGTTTATCAGTTAACCATCCCATGTCCACCTTCCCTGGCTATCCAGCCCGACACTTTGGCCGTGGGGGCTACCCCATTATTTAAACTACCAGACTCGTTTATCATATCGACTACTAACGAAAATTACTTGTGCCCTAGCGTCGGTGTCTATCATCACCGACGTGCCATAGTCCATTAGTACACGCCCGTCCGACTGGCACGGTGTGAGGTTTGTTAAACCTAATAGCGTTATTAACTAATGACCCGCTCGCCATAGCCTCGGCGATTAAGTCGATATAAAGGGAGGGACTTCGCTGATAGAGTTCTAGTCCAGTAAGTCTAATTCCGTCCCAACAGGACGAGGAATTCTCATTCCTGAACACGTCCCAAGGACGAGGAATCCCTATTCCTGAACCCATTCCCATTCCCATTCCCACCGGGAATTTCCATGCTTTGTAGAAAAGTGTGAACTCACCTCGGTTTGCTCGGTTAGATTAGTTACTCTAATAATCAGGAAATCAAGCACGTCTTAATAAGGTACAGATAACAATCAATTTCTCATGCACAACACGTATGGTTTATCTACCCATTACTTTTATCACATATCACACAATTTAAACGCCAACGCACTTTGTTAAGTTATATATTATTTTACCATAAAATAATATAACGGTAAAATAAACAATTATTCACACAAGAGTTTTTAGTATACAATATATATTTTAAATATATATTTATCAATTTTTATTTACGAAAGTCAACCTCCGATACTTGGTGTTTTGTTACAAAAATTATGGCGAAGTTTATATTCGAAACACATGTTATAAAATATACTTGTAACGCTTGTTAAGAAAAATATTTTCTAAGTGTTGATATTTTTAGGAAATTTCGCCAGAGTCTCATTTGTAAACGGAGGTGTCCATGCTTAATAGCATATCATTTTCTTTTCAAAAATTCATTCAATCAATCAACCACAATTTATTAAACAATATTACACTAGTCAAGTGCAAAACAATGCACTTTACATAATAACATGAACTTGGTTTTTCATAAAAACGCGTAGTAACTTAGTGGGGTGTTTAGTGGGTTTAGTTTCCCTCCAAAGTGTGTTTACTTTTGTTGAAATCTCATTCTCGGGATTTTTAGATGTTTACAACTTGTAAACTCATTTTGCAAAAATGTGTATTTATTGGATCTTCTTGTTCTAAAAATATTTCTACGCTTATTTTGTTAATAAAATAGTGTAGGTTTAACAAAAGTCGTAAGCTTTCAAAAATCATCTTCTACTCTTGGTTTATTTAGGAAAAACCATTTGTAAACCTCGGATCCATACGATCACCAACTCACTTTGTTTACTAATTTTTCAAGAAAACATATTGTTACCAAGTTCATGCTTAAACATGGAGGTGATTCTTTTATGTTCAAGTTTGTGTTCATGGTCTTTTTGGTGTTCTTGTAGTTACATCATAATATAATCATTAACCACCATAAATATAAAATAAAGGATGATCAAAGGAGCTTACTACTAGCTTTGAAGCTAGGGAAGAAACAAGGCGAAAAATGAGTGGTTAAAGACAAACGAGAGAGGTCCTTGGCAATCCGTGAGCTCCACACTTCGTGATTCACCTTGGTGCACCTTGTAGTGAGCTTAGAACACTTGAATAAAAATAAAAAATTTGATGGTTGTGGTAAGGGGGTTCGGCCGAGCTTACTTAGAGGGGAAAAGAATTTGTTTAAGTTTGTGGTTAGTGGAAGTGATGGTTATTTTATAATCCAATGCCCTTATCCATTGGTTATAATGTAAACTAAAGTACACACAAGATTTTCTAAAACCAAGAAGAGATTTATGGGGAATAAGGAAAGTTTTTCAAAAAGTCTTGTGGTGGGTTGTTAGGAGCCGTCATTTGCCAAAGGGGAGGGGTGAAATGAAAATTGAATGGTAACTAAGTAAGTCATTAGGGGTGCTATGTGTAAGTTGATGGTAGGTATAATCAAAACCTTCACATTCCCTAGGTAAACTCATGGGGATTTGCAAGATTCATAACAATCTTATAAAGGGGTCCCAAGGGGACGGTTGTATGTGTATGGGGGGGGGGGGGTGAATTGTTAATTTGTGGGTAAATAATTTAATTAGTGGGAGTTTAATGTCATGTCTAGTGTTTAGCGTGTACCGGGTATTATGCAAGGTGTTGTAGTGTCCGGGAACCATAACTAGCTCAGAAAAAGTGTAACAATGTTTTAAATAATATTTTTGTGTTCCGGGTAATGTCCGGTTTTCCGGTTATATACCGTTTCGTTAAAGTGCTAAGTGATATCGTAAATGTCCTTTATGTAACTTTTAGTGACCCTTTTAATTCTCGACACTTAGGAAAGCATACCGGACTATTTAGTAACTTTTCCGTACACTACTAGTATGTTAACAAGCACATGTAAGTATAACACATAAATCATAAAGCAGTTAAATGATTCAGCACCGTAATCAAGCACTTTAATTATCATTAATAAATTATACGGATACATGGAATTATGAGGGTTGTCACACTGTGAGTATACCCGATCCCTTTTTGTTTTAAACTTTTGGGATGCAGCATGTATTCTATAAACTAGATTCTTGTAACTTGTTTGAAATCTAACTCTATCCTTTGTAAATGTGAAACTTGATACTTTTGGATTCTTGATTCTTTAAGCTATGTGAACGTTTAATCCTTGTGTGTAGTTCCGCCTTAACAATAGTAGCGCTATAGGAAGATGCACCTTCCCATTATTCTCGGGGGTATTATTAGGAGGATTCTAATTGCTTTTCTTAAGTCTTGGGAAAGTGTTAAATGCATCGGGACACTTGGGCTATCACTTGGACTGCGTAAATTAGCATGGCTGAAACTATTTTATTGTTTACATGACGGATATGAGTCTTTTTAAACTACTATGCTATATAATCAAACTTGTATACTCGCCAGTACATTATTGTATTGACATTATTTTAATACATGTTGCAGGCTGATAGGATGTTGTGTCCAAGAAACTTGCTAGGATGCTGCTTAGAAGTATATCATAGCTAAACTAGAATCTTTTGAACAATATTTGGGATGATTGTATTTTGATATTCGATGGTTGTGAAACTTGATGCTTAGACAATGCTTTGAATTGAATCTAATTTATATCGCAACAAGTAGAGTTATGGAAACTTTTGAGCAATTGGGACGCTTAGTGCCGCACCCCGATGTTTACGCCATCGGTTGGGGTGTGACAGATTGGTATCAGAGCCATAACTATAGGGAATTAGGAAAAAGTAGGAATACTTGCCCTAGTCTATAGTTCTAGGAATCTTGACTCTTATCTGTTATTTAAGACTTATGCATCCCACCGTACTTGCTTCCTAGCAACACGTTTCCTGCTAAACTTACATGCCTTTCCTAAGGCTGACACAATATACACTTGGATACTTTGAAAACACTGTTATACAGTGTTGTATTTTCGCACGAGATTTACCTTCAAGCTAGGAGTGACATCCAAACCTTGAAGGAAATTTCCATATTATATCCTAGTAGGTCTTATCTTTTGATACGTACCGACGCTATTAGGGTACGATGTTGTCAAGTTAGAGGTGAAACTCGCATCTTGATAACTAGTCCCACTCTTTGATTTTTCTTCTGTATCGCCAAAGCCTCGAAATTCCCAATCAATTAGGAACGTGAAATTACCAAAAGGACGAATATTGTAGGCCTAACATCGATGACGTATTTGTCTAAGTAAGTCAAGACACGTTACCTCAGTTCCAGAGGGGTTCAAATCGCTTTGGTTAGTCAACGTTCCTCTACCCGGAACAATCCTATGCTTTATGAGCCCGTCTTTTATGTTATCTCGATTTTGATGTGTGGTTTAAACTTGATTCTTCGTTTATTTTGAGACTTTTTACTAAAAACGCACGTATGTCCGCAATCTGAAACGCTAATTCTAATCTCTCAGGATCAAACTAAATTTACGAATTTTTATTCATCGTGTTAATCTACGTGGAATCTTGACACTATGTGAAACTACTTGTTTAATCTATGTGTTGTCGTGGTAGCAAAACACTATACGTAACATGGCACAGAAAGACGAGACAAAAGTAACATGAACGAAACATGGTGGATACGCCGCTGGTACTTCCTATATATAAGTGTTTCTGACATGTTACCAACTTTCGTACCACATGCCATGCGAAATTTGGTGTTTTGTAGGCCGGTAATGAGAATGTTGAACACTAAGCTATGAGAAACTACTTGTGTAATCTATGTGTAGTCTAGTGCATATGTGTTGTTCAAGTGGCGAAATACGAAATGTAGCCTAGCACCGAAGACGAGACGGGTGTGACATGTCCGAAACATGGTGGATACGCCGCTAGTACTTCCTATATATAAGTGTTTCTGGCATGTTACTGAACTTCCGTACCACGTGCTAAGTGAAGTTCGTAGATTTGAGGACTGGTGGGGGAAATTTTGAATCTACTTGGTTAATGTGGGAACTCGAGAGTGAAATGAATGCCAAGTATCCGCAGCTCTTCGAGCAGTCTTCCTCTTAGATTTCGGGGACGAAATCTCCTAAAGGAGGGGAGACTGTAACGCCCTGCGTCCCTGAACTTTTAGCTTTTCTCAATATTAATCCTTGTACTATGTGAAACTTGACACTTATGATACTTTGTGAATCTTGATGCTATGAAACTTGAATCTTGGTGATACTTGATACTTAATTCTAGATACTTGATTCTTGATACTTAATTCTAGATACTTGATTCTTGATACTTAATTCTAGATACTTGATTCTTGATACTTAATTCTAGATACTTGATTCTTGATACTTAATTCAAGATACTTGATTCTTGATACTTAATCTAGATACTTGAGACTTGATTCTTGATACTTAATCTAGATACTTGAGACTTGATGTTTGATTCTCGATACTTGACTCTTGACTGTTGAGACTCGTGAAACTTGAGACTTAGTTAAATGAGAGACTAGAGACTTGACACTTATGTAAACTTGGAAACCTGGAAACTTTTGTGTAACTAAGTAATCTTGTACTATAATACGCAACACAACGCTTAATCTAACTCGCAAAACGAACCAAAGACGGAAAAGTTGCAAAACGGATTGGATTGTCCGAATGGACATCCGATCGGAGGGCCATTCGACCGAACAACCATCCGATCCGTCTGCTGCACCGCCTTACTTCTCCTCTGACACTATAAATAGAACCTGTCACATCATTCTTCACTGATGTGACAGAGCCCTCCGATCCAGGCGCACGCACTTCACTTTTCTTCCATTTTCCTGCGATTCTTGTAGGTGTTCTCTTAGATTCTTGTACAACCTTGATCATTACACTATTCTTTACACGATTCTTCATCGATATCACACTTTTCACCAAGAAATCACTAAGATTCGAGCTCCTGAAGGTGACGTCATCATGGCGGTTTGCACAACCGACTGTGTGATGTCATTACCGTCGAATGTTAGCTCATATCTAAGGGATTTCTATGTGTTTTATCTTGAATCTTACTAAATCGGCACATTTTCAACTAAACTCATGCTATTCTTCAAACTTTCTTAACTTTTTACCTAAAATGTTGAAATCCGGACCCAAACGGACTATAGACTTGATGATTAGTCTGGAGTCGGCTTGGAAATGGATTATCACCGGAGAAGATGACCAGATTACGGGTCAGGCATGAAACTCAGCCAAGAACAGCGTCTGATCGAACTGGGTGATTCCCATCCGATCAGGCGAGCTAAACTTCGGTGAGCTTCCGTTGTCTCGATACGTTACCATGTTGTCTCAGTCAAACTCGAACTTAGAAATTTACAACGTTTCAAGAGACGAGGACACCAAGGACGAACGACCATCCGATCGGATGACCATCCGATCGAATGACCGTCCGACCAGGTGGGCTAACTCAGTAAACTCAACACTTAAACTATTTTGAATCAGTTGAACTTTGAAACTTAAACTCGAATAGTCATCCGACCGAATGGTCATCCGTCATCCGATCGAATGACTTGTATTTATGCTACAATGAAAATTTCAAAAGTTAAACATTTTTGGAAACTCACTTTTGGATCGAATGACCATTTGATCGAATGGCCATCCGTCCGGATGACCATCCAATCGGATGGTGGTCCGTTTAAACCTAATAGGTCATCCGACCGGATGAACATCCGACCGGATGAACATCCGACCGGATGACCATCCGTCCGGATGGCCATCCGATCAGAAGACTGATCCGACACTTTGCATGATTCTCGTTATTCTGTCTGACGCTTATCTGTTAAACTATAGTCAGGCTAATCTCAGAGCTCCCTTTAATCCAAGTAGTAGGTGTCGATACTTAGCACCCGCTGTGAGTATACTCGATCCCTTTTCATTTTAAACTTTTGGGATGCAATATGTATTCTATAAACTAGATTCTTGAAACTTGTTTGAAATCTAACTCTATCCTCTGTAAATGTGAAACTTGATACTTTTGGATTCTTGATTCTTTAAGCTATGTGAACGTTTAATCCTTGTGTGTAGTTCCGCCTTAACAATAGTAGCGCTATAGGAAGATGCACCTCCCCATTATTCTCGGGGGTATTGTTAGGAGGATTCTATTTGCTTTCCTTGAGTCTTGGGAAAGTGTTAAATGAATCGGGACACTTGGGCTATCACTTGGACTGCGTAAACTAGCATGGCGAAACTATTTTATTGTTTACACGACGGGTATGAGTCTTTTTAATCTACAATGCTATATAAATATACAACTTTGGGAACCATATGTAAATTATTTAAAGATAGAGGGGTGTTAAATGTTAAAAACCCAAACATAATAAAACCTAAACTCTTACCCACTTTTCATACGGTCGCTTTTTCCCCATTCTTCATCGTTCATCAGTAGAAACACAAACCCTAATCCCCAAATTCGCTTCATCTAAACAGATTTGGTCCGATTTTGACCAAATGCAGGTCCGATTAAGGTTCGAATTTTGACCATCGTTCATCAGTGGGGTTCGATTTTGAATGATGGATACAGATGCAGGTCCGATTAAGGTTCGAATCAAGGTAAGAACTCATTCCTTTTGACAGATTTGGTCTGATTTTGACCTAATATGATTCAATTTTGACTTTTTTTTGACCGACTAGTCCGATTTCAACCGATTTCAGCCGCTTTTTGACCGATTTTGAATTATTTTGACCGATTTTGACTTTTACCGCCTAAGTTGACCGACTTGGCAAAATCCGGGCGGTAGACCTCCGATTACCGACTAGGCGCCGATTAATCGGCCGCCTAATCCGATTTCTGCAACATTGGCAGTGGTGAATTCAGTTATTTTATTTGAGTAACTCAATGGCTAGGGGTGTATTAAACTTGAATATGGCATTATAACTAATAAATTGAATGTAGTCACATGATAACTCCAATGCAATCTTATAACATACTATCTATATCTATAAACAAAATCAGATGTGTATGGTAAAGAATCCATATAGTTGGAATAACATTGATAGGTAAAGGATCAAATAAAAACAAAATAAACGTACGAAACATACGAATTGAGGGAAAAAGCAAAAAAGCGACGGTGTCATTTTGGTAATTATCAGCAACTTCAATATTACTGGGGAAAAAGCAAAAAGTGTCTTGTAGAGTAATTTTGAGCATCTGTAGAGTAATTTTGGGAAATGTAGGGTAATTATCAAATTACTCTAGTAGAGTAATTTTGGAAAATGTCTTGTAGAGTAATTTTGTTAGCATTTAGTTATGGGGTTTAGCTTTATGGTTTAATTTTTAGCTTTTAGTTAGGGGGGGGGTTAGTGTAATTTTGATAATTACCCTACAATTTTGATAATTACCCTACACGACCAAAATTACTCTACATGACATTTTACAAAATTACTCTACAGAAACTAGAGTAATTTTGAGGTTGCTGATAATTACCAAAATGCCACCGCCACTTTTGACTTTTCTTTCAATTTGTACGTTTATTTAATTTTCACAGGAACTTAACTCAACATTGATATATCAATTTATAAGATCAGATATTAGATGTTAACCCTAGAATGATGTGTGCTTACTGCTTAGAATGTAAAAAGGAGACAGAGCAAGAGAAAAGAACACTTACTCCTAAGTGCAAACGAGCCAAGCCGAGCCCGAGCTCGACCACGCTCGAGCTCGAGTTCGTTTAACATATGAAATATCGAGCTTGGCTCGAAGGTAATTTTTCAAGCACAAGCTCGTCTCGGGCTCGACTCGTTTAGTATTTATTAATTAATTTATATTAATTATAATTATTATTAAACATATAATTTAGTTATTTTTTTATTTATATAAATGGTAATTATTATTATATAAATATATATGTTTAATATATTAATACAAATATATAAACAAAAAGCTCGTTTAGGCTTGTGAGCCGGCTCGAGCTCAATAAGCGAAGCTCGGGCTCGTTTACTAAATGAGCTTGTTTTTAGGCTCGGGCTCAAGCTCGAGCTCGTTTAAGCTCGGCTCGTTCGAGCTTTTTTTTCGAGCCGAGCTCGAGTAGCTCGACTCGTTTGCACCCGTACTCCTAAACATTATAGCGAGGTAAATGGTGTTTCTTTTATCAGTTGGTAGCAATATTCTTGCCTGTTCAATAAAACATATATTATAATTAGAAATAAAACCTGAAAACTGGAGAGCCAGAGATGTTAGAAAAAACGACATACAAGATGAAAAAGAAATACTTATACCGATACAAATGATGTCTAAGAACTGAACGCCCATGATGCATTCAAGAATTTCAAGTAATCAGTTTTTAACCAAAAAAAAAAATGTCAACAGAAAACTATCAGTCATAGAATGTAAATGTGGTGATATGAGGGTGGGCAACGGGTCAATATGGGCTCGGATCAAAATGTTAACAGAAAACTATCAGTCATAGAATGTAAATGTTGGGTTAGGCCGGCAACACTTTTTTGCCAATTTACCCATTTGACCAGTTTGATTGTTAACTATATTTTATATCTTATAGTCTAAACCATTTGACCTGATATAACTTAAATGCAACCCAGTTGACCTGTTATAACTCAACAAGGGAGTGATGAACCTACATGGATAACAACCAATAAAGCAGGCTAATGGTTATACCAGGATGTTCCTTCACCATCTTTTGTCGATAAAAAAGATTCTTGTATCCAATCCCAATCGAGCTCCAAATTAAGGCCATTGCTTCAGCTGCATATGCTATATGAACTCCAGCTCCACAACCCCCCTTTATCACATATAACTTCACACTTAATGCTATCGAAAAGAGAAAGCGCAAAAATAATCAATATTGGTCATGAAAGTTATCGTAAATTGTTATAAGATTTAGAAATGAAGGTAAAAAGAGTGCTTATTACCTGAAAGAACTGAACCAACATGCTCAAGAGCTTCATCTGCACATGATTCCATAATCTGATATGTATGTACAAATCAGTGATTATGGCCCAAAAGGCTTAGATGTTACAAAGTAAAAAAACCAACTTACGCACCGTCAGAGAAACTTCAGAAGCCCTTTTGACACCACAAGACAAAGGAGAATCAATCAACTTCAAGCCTTTGTTCTCATCTACAATTTGTAGCAAAATACCAAAATGTGTTAAAAATAATAAGAGGCTTGAAAGCATGACATAATCTTAAAATTTTACCTCAATACAAGAAGCGAAATAACAAGTGTGAAAGTCATATATAATTATTTCATATGTATTCATGACGGACCGAGACTTACAATAGGACTTAGGAGAAACGATCAAACGATGAATTCTGAAACTGTGACTCAGATTCATCTTATGATTAACTTGTGTCATTTATTGTTCGATTTTCCAGATATAATCTGTCGCAAAAAAATAAAATAAAATAACCTTATAAACATGAAGTCAGATTTTCCACATACCATCCATATAATCTGTTACTTCTAGAGGTGACAAAGGGCTGATTGACCAGAAAAACTTTGGTCCAAACACACCCAACTTTATCATTGACTACTAGAAACCTCTCATGTAACCTCAAATACAGTTCTCTATTGATACATATAAAATGCTAAAATCTATATATTTGTGTGTGGTTATGCAAACATAACCTTAACAAAGTTTCTAGCAGAATGCTAGTTCTGAACTCCTGATTCATAATCCCCAATAAACATAACATAATCAACCATACCAACATACCTTTTGCAACAGAGTCCCATCATACATATCAAAATCTGAATCAGCGTCCCTTGGTACTGCCAGTAGCAATTATATGCACATAATGTGCCAGCGTAAAACACGTAATCCTCGAATCATGAGCCAAAATAAACTTGTTTTTTTTTCTCAAACCATAATGCTCAACCCGAACATGTCTTGATCTAAACAAAATTGCAACCCTGAATGTATGAACAAACATATATATCCAAAATATCTGAACAACTAACAACAATTTCTGAACACAATTCCAAATAAGTACATTTTCCGAACACAATTCCAAAACAAAAAACTTACAAGACATCAGATATGATAGTCCAACACTACACATGAACAGGAAAACATTCCCCTTCTTCGCCTCATCGACAAGGTCCCGAAGCGTCACCTGTTGCATGCCGGTTCTCATTTTCACACTTCTGATCAATCAATTTTCACGGCGATACATCCATTTAACAAAATTAGTAAAAATCGTTAGTTAGTTCAGGAACCTTTCTGCAACCGTATCAGCAACAGAAACAATCAATTATCGCAAATTGAGGTGCACAACAGAGTATTTAGGTTTTTTTTTTGCTGAACGAAAACAATTGAAATCAAAATCGAGTTGAATGAAATCGAGGTTTTATGCCATTTGATTAATTAGGGTTTTGGTGTGTGCCGTCGTTAAGCTTGATTTGAAAAAAATGGGTGCATAAATAGCAAAGTGAGTGTTTAGGTTTTTGTTGAGAAGATGAGTGCTTTTGTTCGTCTATGGAGTGGGACAGGAGTTAGGGTTTTTTGACTTCTGAATCTTGGAGCGGGAGTGGGAGCGGGAGCGGGAGCGGGAGCGGGAGCGGGAATGAGGCTTATAGTGTAATGGTTCATGGTTGGGGATGGAAAAAATGTGAAGGGGATAAAGAGTGAAAAGCATTCGATGGTCACATAAATTAATTAAAGTGTGATGATTGACTACTTATTAGTCACATTTTTTTCTCATCACAGTCACAACTGATAACTCGTATGAAAACTTATAAATCACTAATAAACAATATCTTTGGTCACTGAAATTTGTAAGTGGCCATATGTATTATCTTTTAGTCACATTATTAAAAATTTATTGTGGCGATTAGTAATATTTTGTTACAATTTTACACTGTGACTAGTGATTGTCACATTTTATTATTGAAAGTGTGACTAAAGGTTTTAAAAGATGTGTTTCTATCACATGAATTAAAAAAATCAAACAAATACCGTGACAGTAGGTCCCATTTGGTCACATTTTTCAAGTTGTGGCTAAACTGGTTAGTAAATGTCACATTTTTTTCAAAAGGTGTGGCTAAAGGATTTGAGTTGCTATACAATTGTCACATTAATAATAAAATGTGTGGCTAAAGGTGTTTTAAAATATTATAAATGACCTTTAGCCATACATATATTCAAATGTGTGGCAGAACGGTTTTGAGAAAAGTGTGGCCGTAGGCCATTTTTGACGTAGTGTACATTATTGTATTGACATTATTTTAATACATGTTGCAGGCTGATAGGATGCTGTGTCCAAGAAACTTGCTAGGATGCTGCTTAGAAACACATCATAGCTAAACTAGAATCTTTTGAACATGATTGTATTTTGATATTCGATGGTTGTGAAACTTGATGCTTTGAATTGAATCTAATTTATATCGCAACAAGTAGTGTTATGGAAACTTTTGAGCAATCTAGACGCTTAGTGCCACACCCCGATGTTTCCGCCATCGGTTGGGGTGTGACAATTTATCTTTTCAAAACACCATAATTGTCTGTCACATTATAGGCATGCATCCTACATGGCACAACACTTGATAGAAAAAAATAAACATCAAGAAAATTACTGATGTTTTTCACATTATTGGCCTGCATCCTACTTGGCACAATAATCAAAGCCATACTTAGTTAAAACACCAAAATATTTACTATGATCCTAATCTAAAAACAATAAAAATGCCGCGTATTTGTTAAACGTCAAAAAATGGAAAGGTGATGTGACACACGTTTAAAAAAAGAATATGAAAGGACAAAAAAGCCCATCCGCCCTTCTCTATGTCGCGTGACACGTATTGGGCCAGGATGCGTTCTCACCATTCTCACACTTTTGGGCGTTTTCTCCTGATCTCGTTTCTATATATATAACCTAATAAGTTTTATAAATTCATTAACCTAGTTAGTTATAGCTTATGTAAACCCATTTTTTAGTTAACCAACTAAAGCTATATATGTAACTGAACTGAAATCTAGAATTATAAACCTAATTATTTAACAAAAACCTTTTTATGTAGTGACAACAAATGTGAAAGGCTAAAAACCAATCAGCGATTGTATTCTTGAGAGCTTAGTTTTAGAGGCTCATTTTGTTCAGTCACACATGGCCCCTGAACTCTGAAGGACGGCCCTTGTGTGAGCTATGGTGCATGCCAAATATTTGGATGTAAACAAGTCAAGTCGTTTGTGAGCTACTCGAGATCGGGTTGCTAAAATCTCAAATCAGATCAAGCTTAAATTAGCTCAAGCCTAAATATAAGCTTGTTAAACGCGCCTGAGCCTGAGCTTCATCTATCAAGCTCAAGTAGACTCACGAGTCTAAACGAGCTTATTATTTATATGATATTTATTTGAGGTATTAAGTATATATTCACATAATAATATTTATTATACGTAAATTAATGATAAAATTAAGTAAATAGTATATATTATATGTTAGGTAAGGGTTCCTCTACAAATGGTTGAGTTCCTAATAGGTAAATATACATAAAACACCATGTAACTGCAAAACAAAACACCATATACCCTCTTTAAACTGTATAATAAAACATCATGTACATGCTACAAATTAAAAACCACATAATGATCACTTTGTTATTGTAAAATAAAACACCATGAACCTGCTATAACTAAAACACTATTGTATGAACAACACCAAAATACCATGGACTAAAAATATTCGGTTGAAATGTAATTTTATATATAGCAATATGGGACTCATATTAAATATGAAAAACAAACACCTATTATTATGGTGTAATTTTTGTTTTAAAAAATATGTATATAAAAGCTATTGGCGTTTAAAAAATGAGGGCATGAACTTGCATGTGCATTGCATGTGAGTCCCTAAAATTAAGACACATCGAAATTACATTTGTACTCCTATGCTATCAGATAAATAATTAAAAATAAAACACAATTTACAAAAAATCCATAGTCAATCTCATCCATCAAAATTACAATCTAATGGTCTATAATGCTTCTCAGACTTCCTGGAAAAAAGCACCCTTCGTAGTCTAATTCTACCACCCTCTCTCTCTAGAGAGAGAGAGAGAGAGAAAGTGTAACGTACAATAGGGCTTATCGTACACGATTGTGAAATCGCATGTTATAAAAAGCATGTTGGAAATCGCATATTGGTATTTTTGATGAAATCGCATGTTTTTTTTTTGTAGCAAGTTCTCATGTTGGTAAATATGATGAAATCGCATGTTGGTATATAAAGCAATTTCGCATGTTGGTTTTTTCAGCACAAATCGCATGTTCAAGAGTGAATTCGCACCATATCGTACGGCTGAGATGATCACGTACATTTTGTACGATTAGAGCCATTGTACGTTAACATGCCTCTATATATATAGATATATATAGGGTGAGATTCATGTAAAAAGGACATTTTTCATAAGAAGTGTGAGAAGGCATAGAAATTGACATGTATGCATCATGTTTTCGACTTAGGTATGATGTTTTGGGTTGTGTTGTGTTTCCAAGAAAAACATCAAACATAACAATTTAAAATACAATGCAACGTATTATACACGTGAAATTTAAAACACAACTAAAACACATTGTTTAACAGTTAAAACACACTACTTAACGTTCTTGGCATGGTGTTTTAAGTTTTAAGCTTAGAATACATTGTATTGTGTTTTAAATTGTTATGTTTGGTGTTTTTCTTAATAAAACAACCCAAAACATTATCCGTAAGTCCAAAAGAAGATGCCTACATGTCAATTCTTATGCCTTCTTACACTTCTCACGTAAAATGTCCTTTTTACATGACTCTAAAACTATATATATATATATATATATATATAAGTATATTATAAATGTCCTTATTTTAATTAATACATAATAAACAAATCAAGCATGAACCAAGCACGAGCTTTAAAACCTACTCACAAGCCATCCATGAGGTTTAGAAATAGAGTGTAACACCCTCAAATTCCACATGCGGTGTAGTACCGTGAGGCGTGCGACTGCCCAGGATCAAGCCATCGATTATTTTGAATATTCAGTATAGATAACATAAAACCATCACCAACATGATCAGTGACATAACGTTTAAAGTCTAAAACATAGTTTAAGTAACTAAAGTTTAAAACATAGTTAAATATCTAGTGGAAGCGTTAAGTACATAAATCCATAAGATAAGTTAAAACATAAGTTTTCAAAATAAGAATCCAATAATGGATTCTAGACGACCACTACAATCCTTCAGGCAAAAGTTCCAGCGCAGCATCTACGGACCTGCAAGCATGCAGTAGTATGTCAACATAAAGTTGGCAAGTTCATGGTTTATCCAAAAACATCAGTTTATTTAGTTACTGGATCTAAAACACGTCATGGGGAGCTACCCCATTATGTAAGCTACTAAACTGTGTGGTACCGAAACTGCTAATGTAGTGCTGATTGCCCCAGATTAATGTCTATCATCATTAATCGGTTATAAGGCCATACTAGTTCACATCCGTCCTCAACAGGCCCGGTGTGAGGTTTGTCAAACCTAATAGCGCTATCAACTAATATCCCGTTCGCCATGCCAGGCGACTAATCGGTATAAGTGTCGGGGACTTCATGATAGAGTTTCGTTTATTATGCTAAGACATGAATTATTAGTTTATGTTTAATCACTATTTCGTTCCCCCGGAATATTAGGTTCCCAATCCACCGGGAATACATGCTTTAATGCTGTAGTGTGAACTCACCTTTGATTGCTCGGTGGATAGAGTAATTATCCTACGTTGGTTAACCCCGTCCTATTATGGTTACCAATTGTTAGGAGCTTTCATAAGTAATCACGTATTTATCTTCACGTATTTAATCAGTAGTGTACAAGTAGCCATTGTAGATCAAATCAATCATGTACGTATACAAAATCGGCACATAGCATATCAGCTAACAGTTTAACAGTTTAGCCATAATAATGGATAGTGTGCGGTTTAAGGCATTGGGCTACATAAGTGTGAGACGCACTTGGATATGGCCCAATACAATAGAGTGTGCGGCCCATGCTGGAGTGTGCGACCCACTGATGGTGTGCGGTCATGCATATATGTGTTGTACGATATGCAGTAGACGATTGCACGTAGGAAATAGGACTTTCTATAGAGTTTGCGGTTCTAAGGAGTGGGCGATCAGGTATCACTGGGTTGTACCCAGTGCTTTATGGCTTGCACAAGATGATTTTGCGGCCTTAGAGGTGTACGGCCTTGCAGTAACCTCTTGTACATTACGCATCAGGGGTGGTACACTTAGGAGTGTGTGACCCCTGAGTGTACGATGTGCAATGAAAATTTGTGCATCATGCATTCCAAGTTGCACATTCATGATTCACAAACAGTTTCAACAATTCAATCAAGTTTCACAGCTTTGACATCACCTATCCTAAGATCATAAGATCTCATACACCAACACTTGTTCATTTAAAAAATGAACCATTTAATCATTCTATTCGTTTATTAAGTGGATTTAAATGGTTTCTTATTATCTCAACAAAAGACCCAAACTTTATATCATCAATCATCAAATATATTCATCTTATCTATATACATAACTCATCATTTGGTATGAAATCACTCAAGGCTAGTAAACTATAGAAATCCAAGTCCTTTTAATAGCATTCATCAATCATGCATTCAAAACATTGAAATACAACATCATTAATCATGTGACAATTGTCAAAATTTCATGTATCCGTACAATACTTAAACAGTAATTTATGACTTAACGACTGTGCTGATTTAAATTAATGACATGAATACTTTCTGATTATTGTCATATACATACATGTGCATCACATATTGCATAATGTCATATCATTATTGCATGCAACACTTTATTGATTCAAATGATGCACGAAACAAAGTAAGCACAATTAACAGAAAAATCAGAAATACTGATGGGAGTTCAGTACATAGACAGACATGGTATTGAGACACATAATTGGCCAGGAACCAAGAGTTACACTAGTATAGTGTGTAGGAAAGTAAGGATCATAAAACTGCCTTCCTAGTGATAGTTTAAGTGTTGGGAAGTGTCTAAAACTGACATAAACTGCAGAATTCAGCAAAAATCAGCATTTAGACAACTTAATATTATGCAGAATTATAGTTAAATGGTCCAGAATGCTTTCCTAAGTGTCGGGAATCAGAACTATCACAAAAGGTAACATAAAGCACACTAAACTGCATAGTTTAGCACCTTAATAAGCAGGTAACCAACCGAACAACCGGACACTACCCGAAACACCAAATTTTCACTAGAAGCATTGTTTTATCATTTCCGAGCTAGTTATGGTCCCCGAACATCATAACACACTACATAACAACATAACAAACTAAATACACTAACTAGACTCTTAGATTGCAACTAACTAACTTAACTAACCATCACAACCTAACCATACCCCCCCTCCATTTACGGTTTCAAGGAGTGGCCCACCCTTGATTTTCTTCACTTATTTTATTTGATCTTGTCTTGAACTTTAGAGAACACATGAACCAATGGACTTAGAAATGTTGGAAACAAGTTTACCTAAACCTTAAGTCCTTCATTCATCACACTTTCACAACATCACCAACACCACTCTTCTCCCTCTCCTTCCTCTAGTCTCGACCGAGAGCAAGACCACCACCATCACCATCTTTACTTCAACCTTCATCCAATTTCCAAGTTATACAAAAGTGTAAGGAGCTTGATAAAGAAGCTAGGAGCCATTGGAAGGTGAAGGACCTCTCTCACAAGCTTTTAACCACCAAGATTAGTATCATCTTCATCTTGTGTTCTTCCCTAGCCTTGTGCTAGTAGTAAGATCCTTCAAATCCCATTTTACATCTTGTTATGTTGGTTAAAAGATGATATATGTAACTAATCATGAAGAACACTAAAGATCAAGAACATAATCTTTAACATAAGACTAAAAATCATCATGATCAATGTTGTTTAAGTGTTTATATGCTTCTTAATTGTTGATTGTTTGTGTTAATAATGTTAAACATCATATGAAACTTGCTAGATTGTGATTAAACACATGATCTAGCAAGATAAGAGGATGATCTTATGAGAAACCAAGATGATCATACTTTATGTAAACATGGACTTGAAGTATGAAGATGTTTTCTTGAAAAATGATGATCAAAGTATAATATAAGACTTGTGAATGAGTGATTTCAAAACTAGTTTTCTCAAGAAACTAAGTTTACTTATGAGATTTACATAAACATGGTTCTTAAAGAAACTAATCACATTTTTAGTGGTTAATCAAGTGTAGAAACATGTTAATGATAAGAAGAATTCAAAAAGAAATATTTTTAGAAAATCAAGTTACAAGTTGTAAAGATCTAAAATCTTCAAGAATGATGTTTTTAAACAAGTAACCACACTTAAAGGGGTAACTAAGCTTACTATACTTACTAAACACTCTACTAAGTTACTACAAATTTTTATAAATTTGCAAGTTCATGGAGTAGTGTAAAATGCTTGATTTTGGCACTTGGTAAGTATTGTTTGAATTGCTGATGAATTGTTGATGAATTGTGATGATTTATGAAAGAAAATGATATGCTTTGAAAGCATGGAAACCTCCATTTTTAAGGGGAAACTATGGCAAAAAATTTCTAGAATTTAAACACTAAGAAAAATATTTTTAACCAAGTGTTTACAAGTATATATTAACCATAATTTTTCATATAAAGATTGCCATAATTTTTGTTACAAAAATTTGGAGGTTGGTTTTTAATAAATAAATGTGGCTAAATATGTATTTAGGAAAATATATATTTAGATGACACGATGTGTGTGATTACTTGTATATTATGTGTATTAGTTATATTATTTTAGGACTTGAAATAATATATAACTCACCAAAATACCAAATAAATAAAACACAAAATATTACCAAAATCGCAAGAAAATAAATATATAATTTATACCCCAAAGATTGGACAAACCGAACAAGGAATATAACTTACACAAAATATTCCGGAATTAAATTCATAAGTATATTTTGATAAACGGTATTTTGGGAACCAAGAGGACAAAAATATGATTTTTATAATTATTACAAAAATATATCATATTTTTGACAAGGAGAAAATATATTATTTTTGGGTAAAGGAAAATATATATGTTTTCTTGAATTATTAGAAAATATAATATTTTTTTGGGAGAAAATATATATTTCCTTAAACAAATTTAGAATATATTATTGTTGGGGTGAAAAATGGATTTATAAATATTTTCTAAGATAATCTTGAAAATATATTATTTTTGAGGTTTATATGAAAATATAAATATATTTTTGCTAAGAAGAAATATAGATAAATTTCTATAAATGATTTCTTAAAATATATATTTTAAGAATATATATATATATATATATATATATATATATATATATATAGGGTTAGTATCTATAGAAAACCCACTTTAATTTAGAAAACCCGGGAAACTCTAACCTCCCGATGTTTTTTTTTAAAAAAAAAAATATACACATGTTATATACATGTTTTTAAGGTATTTGGGCCAAAAAAATCAAAAAAGCGCCGAGTAGATATTTTAAAAAAAAATAAACAAGTTTTGGTGTAACACGTGTTACATTCATCTGACATATTTGTAACACGTGTTACACTAAAACTTGTTTATTTTTTTTAAAAATATCTACTCGGCGCTTTTTTGATTTTTTTGGCCCAAATACCTTAAAAACATGTATATAACATGTGTATATTTTTTTTTTTTTTAAAACATCGGGAGGTTAGAGTTTCCCGGGTTTTCTAAATTAAAGTGGGTTTTCTATTTATCTTTAGCCTATATATATATATATATATATATATATATATATATATATATATATATATATAGGGGACCGCTAATATGGGAACCACCTCCAGTTGTAAGAACCGAGAGAACTTTTTTATCCGGGGCGAGGTGGACCAAATTTTTTTTTCAAAAACGTAGATGCTTGTATTATAAACACATTTGTAAAAAAAAAAAAAAATTCAAAAACAATGTCTTGTGTGTAGTTTTGAACACCACAAGTTTGTGTTTACGGGTCCCGTAAACGCAAACTTTGAGTGCTCAAAACTACACACCCGACAATTTTTTTTTGAATTTTTTTACAAATGTGTTTATAATACATGCATCTACGTTTATGAAAAAAAAAATTTGGTCCACCTCGCTCCGTACGGTGTAGTTCTCACGGTTCTTACAACTGGAGGTGGTTCTCATTTTAGCGGTCCCATATATATATATTGGTGATTTTCATTGAAAATAATATTCCGGAAAATTAAATACAAAAATTAAGTATAAGAATACTTAATAAACACAATAAAAATACGTATTCTCATACGTATAAATACACCGGAATACGCCACCAATACTTGGCAAAATACACAAGGTTAAGAATATAAGGGTAAGTGTACCCATCCTTGGGGAAGATATACATGTACAAGCACATAATGTGTCAAGTTAAAATATATTATTTTAACTAATATTTCAAAATTTAATAAATATAATTTAAGTTAAAATATTTATTATTTTAACAAATAATTATATACTTAGAATAATATTGATGACACCAAGAAGATATAACTCAAAGATACTAATTAAGACTAAGGTCAAGGCACGACCCATCCGTCTAATTAACCATAACACGTTTGTAGGTAGTCGTGTGATCGAGTAGCAGCTTTGAGTTACACCGGATTCGAGACACAAGATTGTGAGTTTATGTTCCCCTTTTCTTTTAACTATTTTTAGTTTTATAACTTCGGGGGTGAAGTACATGTTACAATTTTTTTACAAACGTTTATATATGGTATGGTTAGCTAAGGAATGAACTGTTATATCATGTGAGTGGTGGGTACAACGCTTAAGACCATTAATCCTCGTAGTAGGACCGAGGGACATGAGTGATAGATCTATTTAGGTGTTGCGAGCCCCACCTATGAGGACCGGGATTTGGCCCATGAGGTGACTATGTCTTCCAGCCGGAAGCCCGGTACAAAATCCGCTAGGTTTGAGCCTTCCCGCATCATTGCACGCATATTAATGGCCTTGCAAACCATTAATTGATCTGATTCCTTGTTGCTTTCATACCGGGTTTTCAAATACATGCATAGAATGATTACAAGTTTATTACGAGTTCACATTTCAAACACATGAACTCGCTCAACTTTTGTTGATGTTTTCAAACCACATGTATTTCAGGAAATTGATTATGGATCTGGCAGGCGTGCAAGGATTTTCAAGTTGTGTCTTCAAATAAAAGATGTCATCCAGTGTTGTAGGGTTTGAATCGTGTATTTTACCTTGGTTAAGATACATGGCTCAAAGCCTAGTTTTTATTAGTGTCTTTTGTTAAGTCTGTTATGGAACTTCAAACTTTAGTTGTTGTGTATTTCAAACTTGAAGTCTGTGTTTGGATTTAAAACAATGTTGGTTGTAATGTTTTGAAACTAAGTTATGGATGAACATCATGGTTTCTATCATATAGATGTTTGTTATGGTTGAATGCAATGATATTAAGCAAGTCACACATAATAACGCTTCCGCAAAAGTCAGGGTGTGACAAATCAAATCGAGATTTCCCAACTCTTTTGACAATATTCATGAATCTAAAACATAAAAAGTCATGAAACAGCTTCATTCATAATCAGCCCTAACATTTCCTATTATGATCATTCATGGAACATAAATCAACTTGCATCATCAAAATCAGTGAACCATTTCAAATTATTGCCTAACCACATCATTATAACATCCTAGATCTTTATTATTTTGTAACATATAAGTCCTACGTTATTCCATCACATCTTCATGTATACACCAAGCAAATCAACAGGATAAACACTCATTCTTCAAGCAAATTTGGAAAACAAATAGTGGGAAATCATCAACCAAGAATACATCTTTCTAGAGGTCATCATACATTCAATCGAACAACATAACACATAAATATACTAACTTGAAATGAATGATTTAAGAAGAAGAAGAGAGTGTGCGAGATGATTGAGAAGATTCTTCAAGAAAAGGAAGAACTTGATGATGAAGAAGATGATGTTGGCTGCCTTGAAGAAGAAGATTTTCAAAAATGAAATATTTCTAAATGAGGGGAGAGAGGGAGAATGTTTGTGGCGGATGGAGAATGTTTTAGGAAAATTGTAGGGTTTAGGACAAAGGGTGTGTATATATACACACTAGAGATACCGCACACTAAGGAGTGGTGCACAGCTCTCCAACAGATGCCGCACACTCGTTTGTATTCGTGTGTGCAGTTTGGACCAGTCCGGGTGTGCGACAAAATAGGGGTGGCCCAATGTATTTAATGTAAGGACCATTACATCTGGGCTCATCAGTGGACAGGCCGAATTACGAGGGTGTGCGGGTTAATAGAAGTGTGCAGCTGCACAGTTTGTGTGATTGGATTATAATAATAATATTAATTAAATTCTTTTTAACATTAATACACACATACACATTAAATTGAAAATCCAAATGTTTAAACACTCAAACAGTTTATATTAATATTAATTCTGATGTCTGTTAGAAATATACATGCGGTGAAACATAATAGGAAAACAATACGAGGTGAAACGTGAGTTGTCACATTATCCCCAAGTTGAAAGAAATTTCGTCCCGAAATTTAGTGTACAGTTACTGAATAACTACATGTTTTTGCGGGGTGTCGCATCATCCCCAACTTGATTGGGAATTTCAACCTGAAATTCAGTAGTAGCTTTATTTCTGGACTCCTTCTCTTTAAACAACCGAGGATAATTACGCATCATTTGGTCTTCTCTTTCCCAAGTAAACTCTGGGCCACGACGAGAATTCCAACGTACTCGGACTATCGGTATCTTGCTAGGCTTGAGGGTCTTGATCTCTCGATCCATAACCTAAACAGGTTCCTCAAAGAAACGAAGTTGATCGTCAATAGTGAGTTTCTTGAAAGGAACTATGAGAGTTTCATCAGACAAACATTTCTTAAGATTCTACACGTCGAACACGTTGTGTACGCCACTAAGTTCTTCAGGTAAGTTCAGTCGATACGCCATAGTGCCGATCTTTTCAGTAATTTCAAAAGGTCCGACATATCGTGGATTGAGCTTGCTACGTTTGCTAAAACGAATCACACCTTTCCAAGGTGAGACTTTCAGTAAGACTCGATCCCCAACTTGGAATTCCGACGGTTTTCTACACTTATCGGCGTAGCTTTTCTGACGGTCACGCCCTGCCACCATTCGTTGTCTGATTAGGGCAATCTTTTCCGTGGTGTTGAGTACTAGTTCAGGGCCAGTGATTTGGCTGTCGCCAACTTCAGCCCAACACAAAGGTGATCGACATTTCTGTCCGTACATTACCTTGAACAGAGCAGATTGAATACTGGTCTGATAATTGTTGTTGTAAGAGAATTCCACCAGAGGTAGGTGTCTCTAGGATCCGTTGCCAAAATCGATAACACACGCTCGCAGCCTGACTTTAAGGGTTTGGATGGTATGCTCGGTCTGACCATCAGTTTGTGGATGATAAGTAGTGCTCATATCTAGACGTGAACCGAAAGATTCATGCAGAGCTTGCCATAAATCAGAAGTGAAACACAGGTCACGATCGGAAATGACAGAGATTCCCATTCCATGTCTAGCGACTACTTCCTTTAGGTAAATGCTTGCAAGTTTAGAAAACTTGTCGGTTTCCTTAATCACAAAGAAGTTTGCAGATTTGGTTAAGTGATCGACGATTACCCAGATGGTGTCATTCCCGCTCTGAGATCTAAGTAAGCTAGTAACAAAATCTATAGAAATATGCTCCTATTTCCATTCTGGAAATTCGGGTTGCTGAAGTAATCCAGATGGCTTCTGGTATTTAATCTTGACTCTGGCGCAGGTCAAGCATTTACTGACATACTTCGCGATGATTGCTTTCATGTTCGGCCACCATTATAAGATCTTGAGGTCGTGATAAATTTTATCGGATCCAGGATGTATCGAGTAGTGAGATTTATGAGCTTCGTCCATAACAAGCTCTTGGAGATTTCCATAGAATGGAACCCATATACGTTTCATGAAGTAGTAGACGCCATCGTCCTTGACTTCGAGTTGCTTTTCCATGCCATGAAGGGATTCTTCTAACAGGTTCTTCTCTTTCAGGGCTTCGACTTGAGCGTTGCGAATCTGTTCGGGAAGGTTCGAATGAATGGTAAGCTGAAGCGCACGAACACGCTTAGGTTTGGTGTCTTTACAGCTGAGAGCAACAACTACAACGTTTTCCTTGCCTGGATGATACTTGATTGCGCACTCATAATCATTCAGGGGTTCGACACATTGGCGTTGTCGCATGTTTAACTACTTTTGATCCAGAAGGTGCTGGAGACTCTTGTGATCGGTGTAAATCGTACATTTGGTACCGTACAAGTAATGTCTCCATATCTTGAGTGCGAACTATAACAACCCTCCCGAATATTTTTCTAACACCCTAATATATTTTAAAATACCCCTATATGTCTTAAAATGCACCCTGTATGTGAAAACCGAGCCCAAAATACGAAATAACATTAAAAATAAAATAAGAAACAAAGTTTATAGGTCGCTCGCGGGCCGCATAGATCTTTTAAAGATCTTAATCGGGGCGCGACAACTCCAAACTCAGGCGATACCCGGTGCTGCCATGTGTCAACATCGTGTCGCAGCTAGTTGTGATGTCCCGTCAACCCTAGACCCTATTACCCTACGACGCGGGCCGCGTAAGCCGAAGCTTACCTCTACGCGGGCCGCGAGAACCTCGAATTACAGCCCTATAAATTGAGGGCATCGGGCCTTCAGTCTGCTCGTTCATTTCTTTTCTAAATCTCAAAATTTCTGATAGATAGCATAATTTCCGGGCATAATACCCCTACCCCTAAGTAACGAAGTTCTGCCCTAATGAAAGTATTATAACCCCGGTTACGTATTAGATACGCTGCCCGATTGATCCAAGGTTCCGTAACGGCTGTCGAGGTTCTGCCCGACGTAGTCGTTGGAATGCCGTCTCGGGGAGGGTATTACTAATGTAAATAAAAGGGTTATTTTACTAACATATGTACATTTGTATAAATTATAGATTATCACCAGGAAACCCTTACAGAAAACCTAAGTCAGCAATGTGAGTAATCTCCTTTTTGTAAATTGTTTTTACAAATCCTTAAATGTTTTACAATGCGATTAAGCAGTGATTGAGTCTTTGTAGTTCTTCAATTACTGCCGGTATGTTGGGGTTTTGTATACAAAATGTGGAACACGTTACTATTGGACAACGAGTTAGCCAATGTGTAATATGACCCACCAGTCAGGATTGACAATACTGAATGAGTAATTGTGTAGAAATAAACAATGTGATTGCTCTCAATACTGTTAAAGATAAGATGTTTCTTGATTAAACTGGGATTCACTCACCAGTATTTCCCACTGACAAATCTTTTTAAAACGCGTTTCAGGTAACAAAATGTAAAAGCCAATTAGAAGAAAGCCAGCTTGAGAGCACTGATGGCTTGGAAAAATGTGGCTATAAAAGTTACCTAAAAGACGATGTTTTAAATTCAATAAAATAGGGTTTATCCCTATAAACATGTTGTAATAAGAAACTTGGGTTTTACCCATGTGTTTATTAATATAAAATATGGTGGTTTTACTCTGATAAATATTTCCTAACTACGGTCCTGATGAAATTTTTTTTGCCAAATTGAATAATGATAAACATAAATTGATACCACCACAACTGGTCTCGCGGCCGCCCGTTCCCGGGATAGATAGGGGGCGGGGGTTGCGACAGAAGGTGGTATTAGAGCTAAGCCATTGATTCAGCCACAAAAGTGTTCTGCTAACATCAATATATTATGTAAATTGTTAGGAAATTTATTATGGAAATACGTGCATATCTGTATTTTATTGTTATGTGTTATTTGACTATTTGTTAGTTTTCAGTATGAGTGATCAAGGACCCTCAGACGTGTATCGTCAATTGTCCGAGTCACATAGGAGTGAAGGTACCTCTTCACAGCCAGCCCTCTCTGGGTATGCTGCTGATAATGAAGAAGGGATGTTTATCTTTAAGGCTCAGTCTGAAGAGCGTAGGAAAATAATGCGAAAGTTACAACAGCAAAGAGTCCTAGCAGCCGCTATGCGAGAGTGAGATGCTCATACACATGATATGCTTAATAGAAGCCTAGCTAATTTCCATATCCTAGCAACAACTGCTACTGACTCAAATCTGGTGTAACATCCCGAAAACATAAATTCTTAAAGTTGCAATTAGATTGCAAATAAATTAGTAAAATAAACTAACTAGGAATGACACTAACCTAGTTAGATGATGACTTATGTGTAGTTAAAGACATAAAAATAAACTAAAAGGAATGTAGAGGGGCCAAACTTGTTAAAACTGAAATTGGATTTAATTAAAACAAATAAATAAACACCAAACACACAAAAATTGTGTGTGTTCGGTCGACACAAGCAGGGGGCGACCAGGAGAAGAACTCCAACCCTAGTTCTTGTCTAAATTCACAAATTGAAGGTCAAGATCAGCCCCAAAACGAAAATCAAACATAGATTACTGATCCTCATTGCAAGGGGGTTGTAAGGTATGTAAAATTCTATGAAAATTATCTGTTTGAAATTCTTATGAATTTGGGAGATTCAAAATTTGATGATGCACGTTTGTGATTTGGTTAGATTAGGGATGATATAGTGTCTAGAAGTAAAACCTAGACAACTACATGTGAAATCATGTCCAAATTCAGGAAATTCCATGAACACATTGAAGGTGGGTTATGGGTTTTACAAGATAATGATGAACACTAGGGTTTAGAATGATTATTCTAGTGTAATTTGATCATAGAAAGTGATTTCAGAAAAGTATGATGTTTAAATGCTATATGAAAGTTTTATTGATGATTAAGTTTAGCTAAATAGCAAGCTATGAACTTGAATATGAATGACATAAAATTCTGCCCTTATAGTGTTTGTGGAAATGCCTCAAAGAAGGCTTAAAACTGAAATTCAAAGTCGAAACGCATAATTTTGATGATTTGACAAATTATGCGATATATGATTGAAATGGAGTTCTAAATACAATGTGATTGAACTCTATAGGAAAGGAAGCCGGAGCTACGAGCGGACAAGCCGGTGTAGACGCACGACTAAAGAGTGTGCTTTGAAGGTATGTAACTTGACCCGTTACATTAAGTAAATTTTGATATTTATCATATGTGTAGTTGAATTCTAGAATAAGGGTTGTTTTGAATTAAAGCGGTGATGTCGCTATATTGAATAATAGGTCAAAATTGGTAAAAACTCGTTGGTAGTCATCATAAGGGAGGATTCCTTAGATGAGCCAAACGGGTCGAATAATCAATTAAGACATGGATAATGTTTCGTAATATGATGGATTGATCCTTGTTATTGGATAAATAGTTGATATATCAGAAGTACGAGAATCTAACACGTTGGCAGTTAGAATGAGAAATCCGAGTATTTAGTTTTGGAAAAACAAACAAAATCAGTCAAATAATAGATTTCCAGAGTATACCGTAATTTACGGTAGAGACCAGAGAGCTACGGTGGTTTACCCCTGTGTTACGGTGGAACCATAATCTTCCAGGAGCTACCGTAACTTACGGTACTACCATAAGTTACGGTAGAGCCTTGGAATAAATGATAAATTTTTGTATTCTTCGTTAAATTGAATCCGTTTTAAACGCAGTTTCAATTATGTATTATTTCTAAGTATTCCAATACTAATGTTTAATGTAAACATTTCAGTTTCTAGGTATTCAAGGATTACGGATGACGGTCAAGCAAGCTTTTGAAGAACCGAACACAACTTTTGAAGCTTCCGCGTTGATTTACTTTGTTTGGACAATGTTTATGATGTAACTAGTTTGCAAAACAACTTATGAATGTTTGAATTAGTCGGTAGTTGGCTAATGTTTGTTACCTTAAAACTTTGTTTTTTTGAAACTTATGTTTTAAACGGGTCATCTCTTATATAAATCTTATGAATTATTGTTAAATTCGAGTAGTAATTAGACGGGTGTTACAAGTTGGTATCAGAGCTTAAGGTTGTCAACAAAAGTGTTCGGTTCAAGCTTGATCGATCGTCTGGTAAGAATTAACTTATTATTTTAATAGATTATATCTTATGTAAGAAACGAGAAGTGAATTAACGTGCATGGGAAGAGTGTGTTAATTCACTCAAACCCGGAAAGTGCACCAAATGCGAACGGTTAAAGCAAGTTAGGAACTTGGCTAAACCGAAACAAATAAAGCAACATTATAAATGAAATGTTTAATGCTTAATGTAAACATTTCAGTTTCAAGATGTCGGAAAGAAACGATGATGATCCGGTGCAGACAAGCACCGAACAAATGAAAGAGATAATTGCCGAAGAGGTAGGTAAGGCAATTGAAGGAAGTCTATCCGGGTTTATAGACAAAATTCAAAGCACGGTGTTGTCACTTGTCGAAGAGCGAGTCAAAATATTGGAGGATAGTGTCAATCTTATGAAGGAGAAATCGGGAGAACGTAAAGGGTGTTCATACAAAGAATTTATGGCGTGTAAACCGCCAATCTACAACGGGGAGGTTGACCCAATAATTTGCCAAAGATGGTTGGGCGACATTGAAGGGGTGTTTGAAAGAACCCATTGTGATGAAAGTGACTTTGTGGCTTATGGAACGGGCCAGTTGAGAGGTCAAGCCAAAGATTGGTGGGACAACAAAAAGAATGAAATAGGAGCTGAAGCGGCGAGAACCATGACATGGGAGGAGTTTAAGACACCGTTTCTTAAACATCATAGTCCCAAGGTGGTCATCAATAAAATCAAGGAAGAGTTCATGCAACTTAGGCACAAGGGTGAGACCATAGATAAGATTACGGCAATGTTTATGGATAAGATGAAGTTTAGTAGTGAATTGGTGACAAACGAAGAACATAAGATATACTACTACTATAACATGTTGAGTGCTGAATATAGGGAGTTTATGACTCCTTCAAAATACGAGACCCTCACCAAAATCATAAACGTTGCTCGGGAACGAGAAATCGAGTTGAAGAAACAAGTTGAAAGGGGTGAGCGAAGGGCGCAAGATGTGAATCCAAGCCCTACAAAGAAAGCTCGAACTGGAGAGTCGGGAAAGAAAGTGGATGCTAAAGGTGGGTCGCCAAGTTGTAAAGTGTGCGGGAAAGGACACAAGGGAGAATGTCGGTTCAAAGACAAACCATGCCCTATATGTAGTAAGACGGGGCACACGGCGTCGCTATGCCCGGGTAAAGTTTCAGTTTGCTACAAATGTTATCAACCCGGCCACAAAAAGTCCGAATGCCCGGACTTAGTTGGAAAGAGAGATGTTAGAGAATCTCCAGCAGAAGCCCCAAAGGCGAAGGCTAGATCTTTCCAACTTACCACGGCTGAAGCAAAAACAGAACCCGATGTGGTCTCAGGTATATTCACAATTAACTCGATTCCCGCACGTGTATTGTTTGATACGGGTGCGAATAAATCCTTCATTTCGCATGGATTTATTCGACATCCTTCATTTGTATTGACAAAGTTATTTGTGCCCTTAGAAGTAGAAATAGGGGACAACAAAAGTTTTATAGTTTGTGATGTTTGTCGAGGCTGTAAATTAAACATAGACGATGAAGAATACTTGATAGATCTAATTCCGATGTCAATGGGAGAATTTCAAGTAGTCGTTGGGATGGATTGGCTATCTCAGCACCACGCGAAGGTCGTGTGTTTTCGTAAGGAGATAAAGCTAATATCTCTGAGCAGGAAACACGTCACTATCTATGGCGAAAAAGGAGGCAACCCAATAGTATGCTCAATGTTGAAAGCTCACAAGCTTATGAAGCGAGGATGCAAGGCATTCATGATATATGCAAATGAGCCCGAGAAAGAATCATGAAAGATTGAAGATGTACCGGTAGTACGAGACTATGAAGATGTGTTTCCGGAGGATTTACCGGGGATACCGCATGAACGGGAAGTAGAGTTCGGGATCGAATTGATTCCGGGCGCAAAACCCGTGGCTAAAGCACCCTACCGACTCGCACCGTCGGAATTACAAGAGTTGATGTCCCAGATTCAAGACATGCTTGACAAAGGATTCATAAGGCCGAGTGTGTCTCCTTGGGGTGCACCGGTATTGTTCGTTAAAAAGAAAGACAGAAGCATGCGTATGTGTATCGATTACCGGGAGTTAAACAAACTCACGGTAAAGAACCAATACCCGCTTCCGAGGATAGATGATTTATTCGACCAATTACAAGGTGCGAACTGGTTTTCAAAGATTGACCTTAGATCGGGGTATCACCAACTAAAGGTCAAGGAGGAAGATGTGCCGAAAACGGCTTTCCGCACGAGATACGGACATTACGAATTCCTTGTGATGTCATTTGGGCTAACAAATGCACCCGCGGCTTTCATGGATCTCATGAACCGGGTTTGCAAGCCAATGTTGGATAAGTCGGTCATCGTGTTTATCGATGATATTTTGGTGTATTCGAAAAGCGAAGCCGAACACGAACACCACTTACAAGAGGTGTTAGAAACACTTAGACGAGAAAGGTTGTATGCGAAATTCTCTAAGTGTTCCTTTTGGTTACGAGAGGTACAATTTCTTGGCCACATCATAAGTGCCGACGGAGTATTGGTGGATCCGTCAAAGATCGAGGCCGTGTCAAAATGGAATCCCCCGAAGAACCCTTCGGAAATTAGAAGCTTTTTGGGGCTTGCGGGATACTATAGGAGATTCATTCAAGATTTCTCCAAGATTGCGTCACCGCTAACAAAACTAACCCGGAAGGAAGAAAAGTTCATTTGGGGTGTAGATCAAGAAAGAGCGTTTCAAACGCTAAAAAAGAAGTTAACTCAAGCTCCAGTACTGACATTGCCGGACGGAGTCGAAGACATGGTGGTTTATTCGGATGATTCACTATCGGGGCTCGGATGCGTTTTGATGCAACGGGGCAAAGTAATAGCATATGCCTCGAGGAAATTAAAGATACACGAGAAGAAATATCCCACGCACGATCTCGAGTTAGCTGCGGTGGTATTTACATTAAAAATATGGAGGCACTACTTATACGGGGTAAAGTGCACCATATTCACCGATCACAAGAGCTTGTAATACTTCTTCGATCAGAAGGAGTTAAATATGCGACAAAGGCGATGGCTAGAAATGGTCAAAGATTATGACTGTGAAATACATTACCACCCCGGGAAAGCCAATGTGGTGGCTGATGCGTTGAGCCGAAAGGCAGACTATGCCCCGATACGAGTACGATCATTGCAACTCATTGTGACCTCGGGCTTACTTGAACGGATCCGAGAGGCACAAGATGAAGCAGTAAAGATAGAAAACTGGAAAAAGGAAAGGATTATTGGCCAAGTTAAAGATCTCGAAGAGAGCAACCACAGTTTGAAAGCACGTTTCAACAGAATTTGGGTTCCTAACACATGTGGAGTTAAAAATCTTCTACTCGATGAAGCTCATAAGTCCCGTTATTCCATCAATCCGGGAGCGACCAAAATGTATAACGACTTAAAGCAAAACTATTGGTGGCATGGAATGAAAAGAGATGTGGTGAAGTACGTGGAAAAATGCTTGACATGTTTACAAGTTAAGGCGGAACACCAAAAACCATACGGTAAACTTCAACCGTTTGAAATTCCGGTTTGGAAATGGGAACATATTACGATGGACCTATTAACCAAAATACCAAAGACAAACCGCGGTTTCGATGCCATATGGGTAGTGGTGGATAGATTGACGAAAAATGCTCACTTCATTCCGATTTGTGAGACTTATACGTCAGAAAAGATGTCAGAAGTTTACACTAATGAGATAATAGCACGTCATGGAGTACCGGTATCCATCATGTCTGATAGGGATACCCGGTTCACTTCAAATTTCTGGCGAGATTTCCAAGAGCAAATGGGAACCAAATTGTTCATTAGGACTGCGTACCATCCTCAAACAGATGGACAGAGTGAAAGAACAATACAAACATTGGAAGACATGCTACGGGCGTGTATAATCGACTTTGGAGGAAGTTGGGATGTTTAAATACCATTGGTCGAGTTTTCATATAACAACAACTATCATGCTAGTATTAAGATGGCACCGTACGAAATGCTCTATCGTAGGAAATGCCGAACCCCGGTATGTTGGGGTGAAGTGGGTCCACATGAACTCGCCCACCAAGATATAGTACGAGCCACTAATGAAAAGATTGATGTGGTTTGGGCACACTTAAAAGCGGCTCAAGATAGACAAAAGGCGTATGCTGACAAAAGGAACAGGCCAATCGAATTCCAGGTTGGTGACAAAGTCATGCTCAAAGTATCTCCATGGAAGGGTGTTATCAGGTTTAGAAAAAGAGGAAAATTAAGCCCGAGATTTATCGGACCGTTTGCGATTATAGAAAGGGTAGGAAAGGTAGCTTACCGCCTTGAACTACCGGAGGAACTAAGCAGAATTCATAGCACATTTCATGTGTCACATCTTCGGAAATGTCTAGCGGATGAGACAACTTATATTCATTATGATGATATCGAAGTGGATGATCGCTTGAATTATATTGTAAAGCCCATAGAAATTTTAGATAGAAAGATTACGCACTTGCGAAACAAACAAATCGATCAAGTCAAGATCAAGTGGGAGCACAGGAAAGGCTCGGGCACTACATGGGAATCCGAAGAAGAGATGCGACGTCTCTACCCTACACTATTCGGTACGTACTTTGGTTTCGGGGACGAAACCCTTTTTAAGGGGGGTGGACTTGTAACATTCCGAAAACATAAATTCTTAAAGTTGCAATTAGATTGCAAATAAATTAGTAAAATAAACTAACTAGGAATGACACTAACCTAGTTAGATGATGACTTATGTGTAGTTAAAGACATAAAAATAAACTAAAAGGAATGTAGAGGGGCCAAACTTGTTAAAACTGAAATTGGATTTAATTAAAACAAATAAATAAACACCAAACACACAAAAATTGTGTGTGTTCGGTCGACACAAGCAGGGGGCGACCAGGAGAAGAACTCCAACCCTAGTTCTTGTCTAAATTCACAAATTGAAGGTCAAGATCAGCCCCAAAACGAAAATCAAACATAGATTACTGATCCTCATTGCAAGGGGGTTGTAAGGTATGTAAAATTCTATGAAAATTATCTGTTTGAAATTCTTATGAATTTGGGAGATTCAAAATTTGATGATGCACGTTTGTGATTTGGTTAGATTAGGGATGATATAGTGTCTAGAAGTAAAACCTAGACAACTACATGTGAAATCATGTCCAAATTCAGGAAATTCCATGAACACATTGAAGGTGGGTTATGGGTTTTACAAGATAATGATGAACACTAGGGTTTAGAATGATTATTCTAGTGTAATTTGATCATAGAAAGTGATTTCAGAAAAGTATGATGTTTAAATGCTATATGAAAGTTTTATTGATGATTAAGTTTAGCTAAATAGCAAGCTATGAACTTGAATATGAATGACATAAAATTCTGCCCTTATAGTGTTTGTGGAAATGCCTCAAAGAAGGCTTAAAACTGAAATTCAAAGTCGAAACGCATAATTTTGATGATTTGACAAATTATGCGATATATGATTGAAATGGAGTTCTAAATACAATGTGATTGAACTCTATAGGAAAGGAAGCCGGAGCTACGAGCGGACAAGCCGGTGCAGACGCACGACTAAAGGGTGTGCTTTGAAGGTATGTAACTTGACCCGTTACATTAAGTAAATTTTGATATTTATCATATGTGTAGTTGAATTCTAGAATAAGGGTTGTTTTGAATTAAAGCGGTGATGTCGCTATATTGAATAATAGGTCAAAATTGGTTAAAACTCGTTGGTAGTCATCATAAGGGAGGATTCCTTAGATGAGCCAAACGGGTCGAATAATCAATTAAGACATGGATAATGTTTCGTAATAAGATGGATTGATCCTTGTTATTGGATAAATAGTTGATATATCAGAAGTAAGAGAATCTAACACGTTGGCAGTTAGAATGAGAAATCCGAGTATTTCGTTTTGGAAAAACAAACAAAATCAGTCAAATAATAGATTTCCAGAGTCTACCGTAATTTACGGTTGTACCGTAATTTATGGTAGAGACCAGAGAGCTACGGTGGTTTACCCCTGTGTTATGGTGGAACCATAATCTTCCAGGAGCTACCGTAAAGTACAGTACTACCGTAAGTTACGGTAGAGCCTTGGAATAAATGATAAATTTTTGTATTCTTTGTTAAATCGAATCCGTTTTAAACGCAGTTTCGATTATGTATTATTTCTAAGTATTCTAATACTAATGTTTAATGTAAACATTTCAGTTTCTAGGTATTCAAGGATTACGGTCAAGCAAGCTTTTGAAGAACCGAACACAACTTTTGAAGCTTCCGCGTTGATTTACTTTGTTTGGACAATGTTTATGATGTAACTAGTTTGCAAAACAACTTATGAATGTTTGAATTAGTCGGTAGTTGGCTAATGTTTGTTACCTTAAAACTTTGTTTTTTTGAAACTTATGTTTTAAATGGGTCATCTCTTATATAAATCTTATGAATTATTGTTAAATTCGAGTAGTAATTAGACGGGTGTTACATCTGGAACATCTAGTAGCCCCACAACCCTTACCTTTATTCCCTACTCAGCCGATGGAGATAGAAGAAAACCCTGGAAATCAAGTAGAAATGCATGATTTCAACCCTGAGGAGATACCTAGGATACCAGCCCCAAATCCCCTAGACCCGGACTATGGTCCATGGTTCGATGATCATAGGGATTATGTGCCGCGCTACCACTTAAATGACGAACCTATGCCGAACTTAGCAGCCTATCCAGGATTGGACCCTCTAGATCCCTACTACGACAACGATGAATACATTAGGGAGATTTTAGAGAATCCTTACCCTTAGGAAAATCCCATGCCCCAGTACCCGGACCCGGTGTCAGTACCTGCACCCCCAATGAGTGCAGATAATGTGCTTGAACTCCGAAATTTCAGAGAAGAAATCTTGGAGAGTAGTGAGAGGATGAGGCAGGTAGGAGAGCGACTCATCTGGAAGTACGACGAGCGCAATATGGATTACTGGATGAACCCAGACCAGTAATGTGATGGTGGAGTTGGTAATAATAATAATCATAATAATAAATGTTGTAGTATAGACCACTTTGTGGTTAACGATGCATAATAGTATTGTATTTTAATTTATAAGTTTCTAGTATTGGTGTGTATTTGACGCATAGTATAATAGAAAAGAGTAAAGTCGCAATGCTCGACGCTTTTGGTTAGTATGTGTGTTGTGTGGTTGTTGCCTAAATTATTAATTATTTTGTGATATTAATAATTGGTAAATGTTTAAAATCCAGATGGACGACGAAAAAACCAGGAAAACCAGAATAACGATAACCAGAGTAACATTAACTTGGATAATGAGAATCCGAACAACAACAACAACAATAATAGAAACCAAGTGGATAGCAGTGCCATGCAACATATAGTGGCACAAGGGATAATAGATGCAATGCCATATATTATCAAAACAGTTAGAGAAGCCGAAAATAAAAGTAAACATGATAGTAAGCGACCCTCTGAACCTGAGAACAGCGTGAACAATGGACCCGTACTTCAAATGCCCATTCCCAAAAGAAGGAGAACCGTGTCTTACGGTTGTTCTTATAAAGAATTTTGGTCTTGTAAATCGATGGAATTCTCAGGCAATGAAGGGGCCGTTGCATCTCTACGCTGGATAGAAAAGACTGAGGCAGTCTTAAGAATAAGTAAATGTGCTGAAGAAGATAAGATAATGTTTGCTTCAAAACTGTTTAAGAATTCAACATTAGAATGGTGGAACACTATCCTCCAGTCAAGGGGAAGTGATAGAACTTACAATATGGGATGAGAAGAATTTAAAAACATGGTAGAAAGGAAATTCTGCCCTCCTAATGAGAAAGAACAGATAGCAAACAAATTCCTAAATCTTAGAATGATTGGAGTAGATAGTAAGGGTTATACTACCTTATTCTTTGAATATGCTAGAATAGTACCAACCCTTGCTTTACCCGAACCAGTTTTAATCTCCCGGTATATCTGGGGATTAATTGGGGAAATTAGACATGTAGTCAAGGCAGCAAGACCTCAAACCATTAAAGAAGCTGTAGAACTAGCCAACACCTTGACAGATTAATTAGTCCGTACACGAGAAGAGGATCAAAGGAGGAACCTAACCCAAAAGCTTACTCAAGAATTCCGTTCTGGAAATTCTAACCGTGGGAAAAATATAGGTTCTACCTCTGCACCCTACTGTAAGTATTGCAAAAGGAAGCATTCAGGAAGATGCTCCATATACTGTAACTTTTGCAAAATATCTGGACACAAGGAGGAAGACTGCAGGAAAAAGCCTAACAACAGAATATGCTACAACTGCGGAGAACAATGTCATATCAAGCCTAACTGCCCAAAGTTAGCTTCAGCTGCGAACGCCAAGAACACTAAAAATGCTAGAGCATTTGTTCTGACTGCAGAAGAAGCAAAGATGATCCCGGATGTGATCACTGGTACGTTTTTACTTAATGATGTTTTTGCTAAAGTATTATTTGACTCTGGTGCGAACCAAAGTTTTATTAATACTTCATTTTGCAAACTTCTTAACCAATCATTAACTAAACTCACACAAGAATGTCTAGTAGAGACAGCAAATGGGGAAACCATTAAGATTTCTGAAATCTTGCAGGGAGTAAGAATAGAAATTTTAAATCAGAAATTTATTGCAAACCTTTACCCAATGAATCTTGATGGATTTGATGTTGTGTTAGGAATGGATTGGTTAATAGCCAATAAAGCCAGTATTTTATGTGATCAAAAGTCAATTCAAGTAAATTCACCAAGGGGTGAAAAGATCACAATTAAAGGAAATAAGTCATCTAAATCCACAAAATTCATCTCTGTGATGAAAACTGCAAGTTATATAAGGAAAGGATCATTAGTGTATTTGATTTCTATAATCACTAACACTAAAGGAAAAGAATTAAAGGATATTCCCGTAGTATCCCAGTTTTCAGATGTATTTCCAGAAGAGCTACCAGGACAACCTCCAGACAGAGAAGTTGAATTCAGAATCCATTTGATACCAGGAACCGTACCAATTGCCAAAGCACCTTACCGTTTGGCACCCGCAGAAATGCAAGAACTAAAGAAACAATTAGATGAATTGTTGGAGAAAGGATTCATACAACCAAGTTCATCACCCTGGGGAGCACCGATTTTATTCATTAAGAAGAATGACGGATCAATGCGTATGTCCATTGACTACCGTGAATTGAACTAAGTCACGATTAAGAATCGGTATCCATTACCAAGAATAGATGATCTGTTTGATCAATTGCAAGGAGCACGATTTTTCTCTAAAATCGATTTAAGGTCAGGATATCATTAATTAAAGGAACAGGAAGAGGACATTCCTAAGACCGCTTTCAGAACAAGGTATGGCCATTATGAATTTACTGTCATGCCATTTGGTTTAACCAATGCCCTAGCTGCATTCATGGACATGATGAACCGAATATGTAAGCCATATTTGGATAAATTCATAAATGTCTTTATAGATGATATTCTTATTTATTCCAAAAACAAAGAGGAACATGCAGCCCATCTGCACGCACTTCTAAGTTTACTGAGAAAAGAAAAGTTTTATGCTAAGTTTTCGAAGTGTGAGTTTTGGTTAGAACATGTACAATTTCTTGGACATTTAGTCCATCATGAAGGAATTCATGTAGATCCCACCAAGATCGAAGCGATAACCAAGTGGAAAACCTCTGAGTCACCAACTGAGGTTAGAAGTTTCTTAGGATTGGCCGGTTATTATAGAAGATTTATTCGAGATTTTTCTAGAATAGCCATTCCCTTAACTAAGTTAACCTGTAAATCTGTTAAGTTTGAATGGGGACCAAAACAAGAAGAAGCCTTTAAAATTCTTAAGCAAAGATTAACCCATGCACCCATACTAGCGTTACCAGAAGGAACTGAAGATTTTGTAATCTATTGTGACGCTTCTAAATTAGGTTATGGATGTGTGTTAATGCAACGTCAAAAGGTTATAGCTTACGCCTCAAGACAACTTAAGAATCATGAAGAAAATTATTCAACCCATGATCTAGAATTAGGAGCTATAATATTTGCCCTTAAATTTGGAGACATTACCTATACGGTAGTAAGT
Source organism: Helianthus tuberosus (assembly GCA_030545235.1). Classification (NCBI taxonomy): domain Eukaryota; kingdom Viridiplantae; phylum Streptophyta; class Magnoliopsida; order Asterales; family Asteraceae; genus Helianthus; species Helianthus tuberosus. The sequence continues at coordinate 137,514,617 of CM060363.1, forward strand.
TTACCATATTCACCGACCATAAGAGTTTAAGGTATGTTTTTGGGCAAAAGGAATTGAATATGAGACAAATACGCTGGATGGAATTGCTTAGTGATTATGATTGTGATATCCAGTATCATGCAGGAAAGGCAAATGTAGTTGCTGATGCTTTAAGTCGAAAGTATCATGAAAAGCCAAAAAGAGTACGTTCTCTTAAGTTAAATATGCAAATAGATTTAAATGATCAGATCAGAAAAGCACAAGAATCAGTAAACAAGGATGATACTGAAAAATTGAAAGGAATGATTAAGGAATTAGAACAAGGAACATATGGAATTTGGAGATTCCACAAGAAAAGAGTGTGGATACCTAAATTAGGAAACCTACGTCACCGTATATTAGAAGAAGCCCATAAGTCTAAGTATACGATGCATCTTGGAAGTGATAAGATGTATCAGGACTTAAGGAAAAAAATTTGGTGGATAGGAATGAAAAAGGATATAGTAGCATATGTTGCAAAGTGTTTAACTTGTTCATAAGTCAAAGCTGAACATCAGAAACCCTCAGGTTTATTGCAACAGTTAGAAATGCCTGTATGGAAATGGGAATTAATAACAATGGATTTTGTTACTAAATTACCCAAAACAAGGAAAGGTAATGATACAATCTGGGTGATTGTAGACAGGCTAACTAAGTCAGCTCATTTCCTACCAATGAAAGAAACTTTCAGTATGGAACAGTTAGCTAAATTATATGTAAATGAAATAGTTTCATTACATGGAATTCCTCTATCAATTGTTTCTGACAGAGATAGTCATTTTACCTCTCATTTTTGGACAAGTTTCCAAAAAAGCAATGGGAACCAAGTTGAATCTAAGCACCGCTTATCATCCTCAAACGGATGGACAAAGCGAAAGGACAATTCAGACAATGGAGGATATGCTTAGAGCTTGTGTAATTGATTTCGGAGGTAATTGGGACGATCATTTACCATTGATAGAATTTTCTTATAATAACAGTTATCAGACAAGTATCAATGCTGCACCATTCGAAGCACTTTATGGACGAAAGTGCCGAACGCCAGTCTGTTGGGCAGAAATTGGAGAAAAGCAACTATCTGGACCTGAGATAGTACAAGAAACAACAGACAAGATCATTCAAGTCAAGGAACGACTGAAAGCAGCACGTGATCGATAAAAGAGTTATGCTGATAACCGACGAAAGCCATTTGTAAGACCCTTACTTATTTTATAGTGTATTTAATAAAAGTTTCGTATAAATAGAAATTTATACGATTACATGTACTTACGAAATACGAGTTTATTAAAACATTTAAACATTTGGAATGTTTCAACATCTTGCGTTTATATCATCGTTTGAAACGACACGACGAATCCTATTGCGGAAGCTTGATTCTTGAGCGTGTTCGGTTCTTCCTCGAGCTTGATCGACCTCCGGTACATTGCATAATACCTACATTTCATAAAACATGAAATGAGTTAGTCATATGATGTTTAAAACGAGTTTAAACAAGTCCAGAATGCAAAACTTCAACAAAATACTGGGTACTACCGTAGCTTATGGTAGCCACCGTAAGCTACGGTAGCCACTGAGCATTCAGGGGCTGCCGTAAGGCAGTACAATTCCAGCGTAACACTTCAGCCTCTACCGTAAGTTACGGTAGCCACCGTAACTTACAGTAGCTCACTGGACAGAAAGATTTGCAGCTGATGCTGCATTTTCCCAGCTCCGATTCTTTTTACGAAAATGTGCATAACTTTTGTTCTAGATGTCCGTTTCGCGTAATTCTTTTTCCCACGCGTCCGTAATTTAATTCTCCATCATATGGAGTTAAAATTTAACATTCAAACTAATAAAATTCAAAGTTTTTAAGCAATCGGCTTATTATTCAAAATTAACATTTTGACCCGTTTGTATTTAAAATCACCAGCTTGATTTTTAGACAACCAAATACAAATATCAATACATTTAACTCAAGTTCTCTAGTTCGGATTCATACTTCCTTATGAAATATGCGACTAGTACACAAACTATGCGTAGAAATCTATTTCGACCCATTTAGGGGATTTTAAGCAATTTAGTCTATAACCCGCTCTTTTCTTTCCACACATCATAAATCCAACTTCTAGGTATCTACCTATTTTCCATAATCACCATACAAGTTTCCAAATAACCCATATAGGTCGCTTGCCCGGTTTACCAATCGAGGGCTTTTTGGTCAATTTTAGTCCCTTATTTTACTACAAGGGACTTTCACTAATTGTTTGACCAAAATATCACGATTAACTATAACTCTATTTATGCGTACCTGGCTCGGGTCAACGTATAGACCCGTTTTATACCTCACTTTAATTAGCCGCTACTTTATAACGATGCAATTATTCAATTCCTGTTCGCTCCTGTGAACATATAACTTAACAACCAAATGTTAGTCGATATTGTCAAATTGTGTTATCACCACCATTTGACCCGTTTGGCCTATATGACCAAACATTTACCTATGTAGCAAAACATGGTTTTAATTGACCAATTTTCCCATCCGACCCATTTCGGAATTTTCTCTCATTAGATCCCTTCCCTTACTTATTTAGCCCATTTTGGCTTACGCCATGGGTATCATTTTAGCTTCGGTTTACATTAGTCGACACTTGACCAAATTTCCATTTTACCCTTTTTCTCAATATTAGATTACACTACAAGGAAATATTATCGAAAACTCATAATTCCTTAGTCATTTCATGACCAAGTTACCGTTTCGCCCTTTTTACCATGATCCATGGTTCTATCGTTTATAATAGTTCCGACCCGTATCAATTGCGTCGGAAATCGATATTTCCCATATTATCTTTATCACATTTATACTTATAGAATAAGTAAATATTCTACAAAAGGTTGTAAGTTTCACTTACCTTGCATCCGGTTATGCTCTTTTTCCGCGTACTCGATCCGTTTGACCCGCTTCTTTCCCAAGTCTTCATCAAGCTTTTCTAGAGTCAAACTATTATCATCACAATTCGTAAGACGGTTATATTAGACATAGTCATTTACGACTATTCCATCCTACGGGTTTTTATGTCGAATTTATCGTTCGACCATATCAAAATTATCATTCGATCTAATCGTTGGTCGGTTTGACTTTTTAAAAGTCAACTGACTTATCAACATATTCAAATGCACATTTGGTTCATTGAACTCACTTAGGCATATTTCATCCGAACTCTTAACGAAATCAAATTTTACATACTAACTAGTAGGCCGCGATTTTATTTAGGCATTTCATATCACTGAAAATGGGCTGTTTTTGGTGACTTGTTTAACATGTTTACAAGTCTTCAAAAATTATGATTTTTTTATGCGGCGTACCACTTGGAGGGTTAGGCCTTGTGTTAAAATTTCAAGATCTAACTCTTTACCAAAAATTCGTAAAAATTCATTTGCTAAGCTGCAATCAGATTCGTCACTTCTGATTGCAGCTTACGGAAAAATTCATTTAAAATTCCTCGTTTATCTGATTGATGAAATTCCAATTGGCGATTTTTCTAATCACTTAAAACTTTCTACAGTACAAATTTGAGGTCATAAATAAATTCCTAAAATGAGTTATGACATTTGTAATGGGTTGCAAATTCTGTCAGAAAACGCAGCTTGAACCTTCGATACGGAAAAATTCATAAAACGCTCAATTTTCGTTGAAAAAATGCGATTCCAGTGGGGTTTTAAAGATATTTCCTGGAATTACATTTTGGACTCAAGAAACACATGTTTTTTGTCAAGTTTTGTCCATGTTACAGCCAACACAAGTCGGCTGTAAATTCTGATCAGAAGCTGTTTGAATTCAGCTTTCAATTTAAACATGTTTATGACATTATAACACTTATTCTTAGCAATCAAAAACCCTAAAAGCATCACATACACGAATTTAGTTAAGACCCACTTATCACCTTCAATGGTGATCATGAATTCACAAGAATTCGGCCTAACTTCATCATATACTTGTCTAGGGCTTACTCCTAGACACTACAATGTTCATATTTCATCATATAACAAGCATGCAACCATAAATTTCGAATTCTCTAAGTTCATCAGAATTTCAAGTAGAGATTTTCTATCAAGTTTCACATACCTTATGACCCCCTTGCAATGGAGATCACTAATTTAGGCTCGGATTTCATTTTGGAGTTGATCTTGACCTTCAATTTGATCAAATTGCACAAACTAGGGTTTGAGAGCAAGCTCCTGGTCGTCCCCTGCGTTCTAATCGACCAGACACACACTTAAGTGTGTGTTTGGTGTTAATTTTTTTTTAATAATATAACTTTGCAATTGTCCAACTTTGGTCCCTCAATTATCCTTGGTTTATAAAAGACTTACTAGTCCATGCTTCTTTATTGTTTTTAAACAAATAATTAACTAGGTTAATTACCCCTAGTTAACTTAGTGAGTCCCGGGAGTTCTAACCCGTTTATTTTAAGTTCCGTTAACTCGGGCCTTTTATCCATTTTATCTCTTGAAAGTTCTTATCCGCTTTTTAATTAATATTAGGATTATTTATTTAAATCCTAATATTTATCGGGTTACTTTTACCACTAACGGTACTTTACCCGTCTTTTGGTATTAACGGGGTTTGATTACCAAACCCGTTTTCGGGGTGTTACACCATTGGAATTTCAAGTAGGAGATAAGGTGTTATTGAAAGTCTCTCCCTGGAAAGAAGTGGTAAGATTCATCAAAAGGGGAAAGCTAAGCCCCAGGTATGTTGGACCTTTTGAGGTTATTAGAAGAATAGGACCTGTAGCCTATCAGCTACAACTGCCAGAGGAAATGGCAGGAATACATGATGTATTCCATGTATCTAATCTCAAAAAGTGTTTAGCCAATGAACCACTTGTAGTGCCTCTTAAGGATATAGAGGTAAATGAACAGTTAAAGTTTGTAGAAAGGCCTCTACAGATTGAAGACAGGAAAGTTAAGAATCTCAAGCACAAGAGACTAGTTCTAGTCAAAGTGAAGTGGGACTCCAAAAGAGGACCAGAATACACATGGGAGCTTGAATCAGAAATGCAAAAGAAATACCCACACCTGTTCTAGTAGACCTCGAGGACGAGTTCTAAAACAAGGTGGGGAGGATATAACAACCCTCTCGAATATTTTTCTGACACCCTAATATCTTTTAAAATACCCCTATATGTCTTAAAATACACCCCGTATGTGAAAATCGAGCCCAAAATACGAAATACCATTAAAAATAAAATAAAAACAAAGTTTATAGGTCGCTCGCGGGCCGCGTAGATCTTTTAAAGATCTTACGCGGGGCGCGACAGCTCCAAACTCAGGCGATACCCGGTGCTGCCACGTGTCAACATCGTGTCGCAGCTAGTTGTGATGACCAGTCAACCCTAGCCCCTATTACCCTACGACGCGGGCCCCGTAAGCCGAAGCTTACCTCTACGCGGGCCGCGAGAACCTCGAATTACAGCCCTATAAATTGAGGGCATCGAGCCTTCAGTCTGCTCGTTCATTTCTTTTCTAAATCTCGAAATTTCTGATAGATAGCATAATTTCCGGGCATAATACCCCCTAAGTAACGAAGTTCTGCCCCAATGTAAGTATTATAACCCCGGTTACGTATTAGATACGCTGCCCGATTGATCCAGGGTTCCGTAACGGCTGTCGAGGTTCTGCCCGACGTAGTAGTTGGAATGCCGTCTCGGGGAGGGTATTACTAATGTAAATAAAAGGGTTATTTTACTAACATATGTACATTTGTGTAAATTATAGATTATCACCAGGAAACCCTTACAGAAAACCTAAGTTAGCAATGTGAGTAATCTCCTTTTTGTAAATTGTTCTTACAAAACCTTAAATGTTTTACAATGCGATTAAGCAGTGATTGAGTCTTTGTAGTTCTTCAATTACTGCCGGTATGTTGGGGTTTTGTATACAAAATGTGGAACACGTTACCATTGGACAACGAGTTAGCCAATGTGTAATATGACCCACCAGTCAGGATTGACAATACTGAATGAGTAATTGTGTAGAAATAAACAATGTGATTGCTCTCAATACTGTTAAAGATAAGATGTTTCTTGATTAAACTGGGATTCACTCACCAGTATTTCCCACTGACAAATGTTTTTAAAACGCGTTTCAGGTAACAAAATGTAAAAGCCAATTAGAAGAAAGCCAGCTGGAGAGCACTAACGGCTTGGAAAAATGTAGCTATAAAAGTTACCTAAAAGACGATGTTTTAAATTCAATAAAATAGGGTTTATCCCTATAAACATGTTGTAATAAGAAACTTGGGTTTTACCCATGTGTTTATTAATATAAAATATGGTGGTTTTACTCTGATAAATATTTCCTAACTACGGTCCTGATGAAATTTTCGCTGCCAAATTGAATAATGATAAACATAAATTGATACCACCACAACTGGTCTCGCGGCCGCCCGTTCCCGGGACAGATAGGGGGCGGGGGTTGCGACACGAACACTATGGCTCTCAGTTCCAGATCGTGGGTAGTGTAGTTCTTTTCGTGGACCTTGAGTTGGCGTGACGCATAAGCAATAAACTTCTTGCGCTGCATCAACACACAACCTTGTCCCTAGATAGACTCATCAGTAGACTATGAAGTTATTGGTGCCTTTTGGTAAGTAAAGAATAGGTGCACTACACAACTTTTCCTTCAGCTGCTGAAACGCGGAATCCTGAGCATCACCCCACTAATAGGTGATATCTTTTTGAGTTAGAGTCGTAAGGGGTTTTGCGATCTTCGAGAAACCTTCGATGAATCTACGATAGTAACCCGCCAAACCCAAGAATTGATGGATTTCGGTCGGGGTTTTAGGTGCAGGCCAGTTCTTGATAGAGTCTATCTTAGCTGGATCAACATGAATCCCAACTTCATTGACCACATGTCCGAGGAAATGGACTTCACGAAGCCAAAAGTCGCATTTTGAGAACTTGGCATGGAGTTGTTCGTTTCGTAAGAGTTCGAGAATAAGACGGAGGTGTTGCTCGTGTTCCTCTTCGCTCTTCGAGTAAATCAAGATATCATCGATGAAACGATAACGAACTTATCAAGGTAAGGTTTACACACTCGGTTCATGAGATCCATGAAAACCCCAGGTGCATTGGTTAACCCGAATGGCATAACCAGAAACTCGTAATGGCCGTAACGAGTTCGGAATGCTATTTTAGAGATCTCTTCGCCTCGGACTCTCAACTTATGATAGCCCGATCTTAGATTGATTTTAGGATAGAAACTTGACCCTTGCAGCTGGTCGAGTAGATCGTCGATGCGAGGAAAAGGATAACGATTCTTGACAGTCACTTTGGTCAATTCGCGGTAGTCGATACACATACGGAAAGTGCCATCTTTCTTCTTGACAAAGAGTACTGGGCTCCCCAGGGTAATGAGCTAGGACGAATAAAACCCTTATCTAACAGCTCCTACAGTTGTGTCGATAGTTCCTCCAATTCGGTTGGGGCTAAACGATAGGGTGCACCCCGATCCGTGAGCTATCTCGATTTGATACTTGACTTGATGATGAGGTGGGAGGCCAGGTAATTCTTATGGAAATACATCGGGATAATCGTGAACGATAGGAATATCTTCAATCTTCATTCCCTTCTCTTGAGTATTGGTAACAAGAGCTAGAATGGCGGTATGCCCATTTTTTAAACACTTCTGGGCTTTCAAGAATAAGATGATGCCTACAACAGCGCCACTCTTTTCGCCTTGAATAACAAGAGATTCGCCTATTGAACGAGGAATACGGACAATTTTCTCTTGACAAAGTGTCTCCACTCGATGCTGGGATAACCAGTTCATTCCAATAACAACGTCGAAACTTCCAAGAACAATAGGAAAGAGATTTATGGAAAAAGTCTGATAGGATAACACGAGTTAACAATCATTGACGATGTGCGTAGCTTTGATATTTCTACCGTTGGCCAATTCGACGACGTGCTTAGTGTTCAACGGAATTGGTGGAGACTTAAGCATCATACTAACATTTAATGATACATAACTAGCATCGAATCCAGAATCAAACAATACATAAACAAAATGATCATCGAGTAGGAACTTACATGTCACAACGTTGGTGTCATTCCTTGCCTCTCATGTGCCAATCACAAACGCGCGTCCTCTTGCGCCATTGTCGCCATTGTTGTTGTTTCCAGCTCCTTGGTTGTTGTTGCAATTATGGTTTAACTGAGGGAAATCCTTCCTCATATACCCCATTGCTCCACAATGATAGCACCCTACCCACGATTATTCCCTTGTTGTTGCTGTTGCTGCTGCTGCTGTTGTTGTGGGGCTTTCTGGTTTTGCTTAGCTGGTTGTGGGCTACTACAATCCTTAGCTTCATGCCCAAGCTTGTTGCATCACTGGCAGCGAGTCTTCTCACACTGTCCATAGTGGTGTCGATTACACTTATTGCACCTAGGGAAATTTCCCTGATAACCACCACCCTGCTGGTTAGGACCTTTGTTTCCTTCGACCTTCCTTTGCTGAGCTTGTGGCTGTGAGGATTTGGAACCTTTGTTGTTGTCCCACTTGCGCTTGTTGTCTCCAGTAGCATCGGTAGTAGCGCTGCTTCTCAGGGGCAGCTTGCCCTGCTCGACTGCTTGGTCGGTGAGTCGGTGTGCCAAGCGGATATTTTGCTGGATCGTGGGGAGATTAGCTGAAGTCACGAATCCCTGAATTTCTAGAACTAAACCTCTGAGGTAGAGCTTAATTCGCTTGTAGGCAGGTTGAGACATGTTTGGACAAAGAGCAGCCAAGTCATTGGATCTTTTAGTCTAAGCTTCGATTTTAGACCCGACCATCTTCAGACCGTAGTACTCTACTTCAAGCTTTTAGATGTCATCCCTATGATAACATTTTTCCTTGATCAGCTCTTTGAAGTCGTTCCAGGGAGTGGCGTTGGCATCAACCAATCCTAGCATCTGCACTTGCGCATTCCACCATGAAAGCGCATTTCCTTCGAGAGTACCAGTGGCGAACTTCACTCGACTGTTAACAGGACATTCACACATCTCAAACACAGATTCGACCTTCTCAATCCAATGCAGAAGGCCTACAGTTCCCTCAGTACCATTGAAAGACTAGGGTTTGCATTCCATGAAGGCTTTGAAAGTACATGCTCGAGGCTGAGTAGGTGCAGGTTGACCTGTTGTGTGGGAAGAAACGATTAAGTTTAGGATAGGTAGGGTGACACGAGAATAGGATGTAAACATCCCGGACTAATTTGGATTAGTTGTACCTCCTGGGTGAGCTGCAAGTGCTTCAGCCACCCGAGCATTGATTAGGGTCGTCAACTGGTCCTCAGTCATGTTCACGTTGCCTCTTCCACGTCCGCTCATTTTCTTCACATCCATAAAAGCATAGAATGAGAACGATATCGGAAAGAGTTGAGGGAAATATAGAGAGAAACATAGCTAAAAGTACGTAGGTTTCCATGCAATGCTTAGAATAGAAGTAAGTAAGTAAGTAATATATTACTAAGTATGTAGTACACTAAGTAGATAAACAAGTAAGCATATACTTATGCTTTGAAGTCTAGAGCACTGAGACCTGCACTTGGAGTGTAGTGTCGTTGCTGATCGATTAGTATAAAACAAGTTATAGTCTGGTTTTTTTCAAAAAGACTTTTCTTTTTAAAACCGAGTTCACTATAACCGATGGCTCTGAAACCAACCTGTCACACCCTCAAATTCGACATGCGGAGTAGTACTGTGAGGCCTGCGACTACCCAGGATCAAGCCACCAATTATTTTGAACATTCAATATATATAACATAAAGCCATCACCTACATGATCAGTGACATAACGTATAAAGTCTAAAACATAGTTTAAGTAACTAAAGCTTAAAACATAGTTAAATATCCAGCGGAAGCATTAAGTACATAAATCCATTGTAACATCCGTTAAAATCGGGTCTCCGAAATCCGACCCGGATTGCAAAACCATATCCTTTTCAATTAATTTTTTATTTTATTATTTAAGTAATCGTCACGTATCACACTGGATAAAAACCGAATGAAAAACGTTAACTTTATAAGAAACTTAGTTAGTTTGGTTAGATTTATATAAGGGAAGCTTCAACGAAGTTAGACCAGTTAGTGGCTTTTACAAACTGCAGGGACTGAAACAGTCCATAGTTGAAATTGTTTTTAGAGGAAAAAAAAGAGAGAAGAAACGAAGAGGACGGGACTCGAACCCGAGACCTCAGAGCTTGTAAGTAAACAATGCACCAGCTGCTCTGCAGCATCTTTTGTATGTAATCCGTTGCGAATTATAACCTCTCACCCGTGTCGACCCGATCTCCTATCTTCTTCACCCAGACGCCTGTGAAACCCGACCCAAGGTCCGACGGTTCTGAAATCATTATTTCCTTGACCAAACACTTCGTTTTGGTCTCATTTGATTCGTATTAGTGGCGATTACAGTTACTACCGCAAGGCCGGCTCAACCATTTTGGTGGCCTAAGGCGAAATAAAATCTTGTGGCATTTTTCCCAAAAAAAATGTATGTGATTGAAAGTTAAACTTGAAGGGCCCAGGTGTAATTATTTGAAAGATTGTGTTAAAATTTAAAAACAAGAAAAAAAATAGTGAACCAGGGATTCGTACCTAGGTCTCACCAACATCCATACATACACAAAACCACTACACTACCAACCATCAATCTGTTGATAACCCACACCCTAAATCTTTTATAAATGGATTGTGGTTTCATCAAATTGTGGAGGCCTTATAGTTTTGGGGGCCCAAGGCCCAAGCCTCATTTGGCTTACCCTTGGGCCGGCCCTGTACTACCGTTTAGTCGATTCATTTGTATCCAATTAATGAACCAAATAAATCAATTTTAAGTAACCATTACGGTGTGTTCTCGAGTTAAAAATCCCTCCCCTCCCCTCCCCTCCCCTCCATGTCTTTCCAAATTGGAAAGACTATTTTCAGGCAAAAAACACCCCATTTTCCCTCCCCTCCCCCTGTTAAGTGGATCTCTGGAACACAGCCTTAATGTTAAAGAACACCAAACGTTGGGTTGAGTATGTTAGAACTGAAGTTATAATACTGACATCGATTAGACCCTAACTCCTTTTCCCCCACATATCCACAATCTAAAACGTGTAACTCTCCATCTGCGATTCATTGGAACCCACCGGAAAAGCTTCGGATCTCCGGCAACGCCTCCTCGTTGTTCATTTGTTTCGCCTAATCGGTAATTCTTGTGCAATTGTTTTAAGTTCTGCATAATGATCTTGTGTTGTGGTTTCATAATATCATAGTCGAACTAGTCATTGACGTTGCTGATGAATTGATTTGGGTTCATATACTCATATGATTTTGGATTAATATTGGTTACACATATATATTAAACTCACTGTCCAACATCTAGTTTCTTTGAAAATTTTATTGGTTTTCTTTTCAAAAGAAAAAAAAAAGAATATTGATCCTATTCCACCATATCTAGTTACTACGTATTTGCATTCTTTTTGTATTTAAAAGGAAGAAATATATAAACCCTATTCAATCATCTAACTTTTTATGAAAATTGTTTCTTTTAGAAAAAAAAAGACTGATGTTCGTAAAATGTTAAACAGAACAAAAATTTGTAGCCTAGAACTTGCATTGGTCATTTGGTTATCTTTCTTTTGTTTATTTAATAATTGTTATAAATCTATAAATTTAGTTTATTAATATAACCCGTTCATAAACTAAAGTAAATGTGTTAATTTGCAAGATTTTTAAGCACAGGAAAATACTACCCTATTCCTTTATATTTAAACCTTAGCACTTTTTTTTATCTTCATCTTATATATATATTTACTCACCAATTTCTTTTTCTTTTCTTTTCTTTTCTTTTTGTTGTTTTCTTGTGTTAAGTGGGTTAGATAAATACCTAAAAGTATATTATTTAAATTCATTCTATCAATTCCTTTCTAAATGATTAAACACTTCACGATTTGCAAGAAGAGTGTATGTAAATTCCTGACATGTTTAGTCTTATAAATTCCCAACACCAAATTCATATCAAATTTAAAAACATTAAAAGTCCCAAATCAAGAACCCGAATCACTAGATCCTTTCTATCGTTCCGTCTATTTAGAATATTTGTTACATTTATTCTAGGTTGATTTGGTCGTTCTTTACCTCGTGTACTCGTGCGGTAATTCTTGTGGATTAACTCTTCGCAACCTGTGAGTAAACTCTCTCCCCTTTTTGTCATTAACTTTTTGGGGTGTATCAATGTGTCTCATTCAATTGTTTTTATCTAAAATCGAGCATGCAAAGTCTTGTGTGTCGTATATGCATTACTTGTTGTTGTTGATTGTTTGTTGAGGTCGTTTGTTGAAGTTCTTGTTGTTGTTTTTGTTGTTGTGTTGGTCATCATAGTCAATAGTCAATTCAGTGGATCCACGGCTGACCTTTCCTCATGACCTGGAGATGTTGGTATCGCCCCATTAGTCTTGGGCTGACATTTCCTCCTAACTATGGGATGTTGGTATCGCCACAGTCACACCCTTTTTGGGTGTGGGATGCAAGGTGTTGGTTTTGGGTTTTGGTGTCGGTCTTAGTATTAATCATTACTCAGTTACTATTTTATGTTCATACTACTTGTGCATTGCTTCCACATGATTGATTGCATGTTTAATATTTAATTAGTATTTGAAATTAAAAAGGTAAACATATTACTTCTATTTCTAAATTTTAAATGGTAAACCTATTTTACTTAACCAGGGTTTACTCGCCAGCTCTTGTAGCTGACCCAAAAATACTAGAGGATTGAAGACTTGACCGGATCAGGATCACATAAGAACTTTTCCTTAGTAATTAAAAGGACAAGTTGATGTATTATTTGAATATTTGAAACTTATATGAAAAGTGTGACATTAAATCATGATATGTTTAATTATGAAAGTTTAATAGTGCCATAAGCTTTGGGCAATCATCATGCCCCGTACCATCTGCTGCGGGTCGGGGTGTGACATCCATAAGATAGTTTAAAACATAAGTTTTCAAAATAAGAATCCAATAATGGATTCTAGACGACCACTACACTCCTCCAGGCAAAAGTTCCAGCGCAGAATCTACGGACCTGCAAGCATGCAGTAGTAGTCAACATAAAGTTAGCGAGTTCACGGTTTTAAGAGGGTTACTTGTTTTATCCCAAAACATCAGTTTATTTAGTTCCCAGATGTAAAACACGTCATGGGGAGCTAGCCCATTATGTAAGCTACTAAACTGTGTGGTACCGAAACTGCGAATGTAGTGCTGATTGCCCCAGATTAATGTCTATCATCATTAATCGGTTATAAGGACATACTAGTTCACATCCGTCCTCAACAGGACCGGTGTGAGGTTTGTCAAACCTAATAGCGCTATCAACTAATATCCCGTTCGCCATGCTAGGCGACTAATCGGTATAAGTGTCGGGGACTTCATGATAGAGTTTCGTTTAGTATGCTAAGACATGAATTATGAGTTTATGTTTAATCACTATTCCATTCCCCCGAAATATTAGGTTCCCAATCCACCGGGAATACATGCTTTAATGCGTTAGTGTGAACTCACCTTCCATTGCTCGGTTGATAGATTAATTATCCTACGTTGGTTAACCCCGTCCTATTATGGTTACCAATTATTAGGATCTTTCATAAGTAATCACATATCTATCTTCACGTATTTAATTAGTAGTATACAAGTAGCCATTCTAGATCAAATCAATCATGTATGTATACAAAATCGGCACATAGCATATCAGCTAACAGTTTAGGCATAATAATGGATAGGGTGCGGTTTAAGGCATTGGGCTACATAAGTGTGCGGCCCACTTGGTTACGGCCCAATACAATAGAGTGCGCGGCCCACTTGTCAGTGTGCGGCCCACGCTGGAGTGTGCGACCCACTGACAGTGTGCGGTCAGGCATATATGTTTTGTACGATGTGCAGTAGACGATTGCACGTAGGAAATAGGTTTTTCTATGGAGTGTGCGGTTCTAAGGAGTGTACGGTCAGGTATCACTGGGTTGTACCCAATGCTTATGGCTTGCACAAGATGATTGTGCAGTCTTGGAGGGGTGTGGCCTTGCTGTAACCTCTTGTACATTACGCATCAGGGTGGTACACTTAGGAGTGTGCGACCCCTGAGTGTATGATGTGCAATGTAAATTTGTACATCATGCATTCCAAGTTGCACATTCATGATTCACAAAAAGTTTCAACAATTCAATCAAGTTTCACAGATTTGACATCACCTATCCTAAGATCATAAGATCTAATACACCAACACTTGTTCATTTAAACAATGAACAATTTAATCATTCTATTCGTTTATTAAGTGGATTTAAACAGTTTATTATTATCTCAACAAAAGATCCAAACTTTATATCATCAATCATCAAATATATTCATCTTATCCATATACATAACTCATCATTTTGTATGAAATCACTCAAGGCTAGTAAACTATAGAAATCCTAGTCCTTTTAATAGCATTCATCAATCATGCATTCAAAATAGTGAAATACAACATCATTAATCACATCGAGATTTCCCAACTCTTTTGACAATATTCATGAATCCAAAACATAAAAAGTCATGAAACAGCTTCATTCATAATCAGCCCTAACATTTCCTATTATGATCATTCATGGAACATAAATCAACTCGCATCATCAAAATCAGTGAACCATTTCAAATTATTGCCTAACCAACATCATTATAACACCCTAGATCTTTATTATTTTGCAACATATAAGTCCTACGTTATTCCATCACATCTTCATGTATACACCAAGCAAATCAATAGGATAAACACTCATTCTTCAAGCAAATTTGGAAAATAAATTGTGGGAAATCATCAACCAAGAATACATCTTTCAAGAGGTCATCATACATTCAATCGAACAACATAACACATAAATGTACTAACCTGAAATGAATGATTTAAGAAGAAGAAGAGAGTGTGCGAGATGATTGAGAAGATTCTTCAAGAAAAGGAAGAACTTGATGATGAAGAAGATGATGTTGGCTGCCTTGAAGAAGAAGATTTTCAAAAAGGAAATATTTCTAAATAAGGGGAGATAGGGAGAATGTTTGTGGCGGTGGAGAATGTTTTGGGAAAATTGTAGGGTTTAGGACAAAGGGTGTGTATATACACACACGCTGGAGATACCATATACTAAGGAGTGGTGCACAGCTGTCCAACAGATGCCGCACACTCGTTTGTTTTCGTGTGTTCAGTTTGGACCAGTCCGGGTGTGCGACAAAAAAGGGGTGGCCCAATGTATTTAATGTGCGGACCATTACATCTGGGCTCATCAGTGGACAGGCCGAATTACGAGGGTGTGCGGCTTAATAGAAGTGTGCAGCTGCACAGTTTGTGCGATTGGATTATAATAAGAATATTAATTATATCCTTTTTAACATTAATACACACATACACATTAAATTGAAAACTCAAATGTTTAAACACTCAAATAGTTTATATTAATATTAATTCTGATATCAGTTACAAATACGCATGCGGTGAAACATAATAGGAAAATAGTACGAGGTGAAACGTGAGTTGTCACATAGAGCCCGAGCTCAACTCCAATGAATCCAAGCTAGGGCTTGGGGCCTCTTAAAAAACAGGGCCTCCATTTAAAAAAAATATATTTGATATACTAATCTATCGATAATTCCAAGGGGATTAGATGACTGTGATATTTTGGGAAGTTAATCGACACATTTAGAAAACTATGTGGTTATTGGGATTATGGAGATTAAAGGGCTCAATATCGTCTTTAATATTGCTTCAATCGATTGCTAGAATTCTAGAATTCTATTAATTTGATTCGTTCCTTCAATTGCTTCAATCGATTAAAAACGCAGGATGTGCTTCATTCGATTGCTTCAATTACTCTTTAGTTATTATCGTTTATTGAACCTGTTCTTCAAGGCTTCAGTTGATTAAACATTTATTTGATTCATCCATCAATTGCTTCAATAATATGTTTCAATCGATTAAAAACACAGGATATGCTTCATTCGATTGCTTCAATCACTCTTAGTTATTATCGTTTATTGAACCTGTAGCTTCATGGCTTCAATTGATTAAACAATATTATTGGAATCTTGACAATGTTGCTTTGATTGTGCTTTTCCCTTTTAGTTTCAATCGAGTCAACATATTAGCAACTCTAAGTCTTGATTCTTCAATTGCTATTCTTGATTGTTGAATTTATATATATTTTACTTTGATATTTTGATTGAACTTGTTCTTTATTGCTTAATTTGATTGGTTAAGATAATTTGTTGATTTATTTTGGTAATACATTGATAAGATAATACTTGATTTGTTAATTGATTTAGGAATAACCATTCTAATAATGTCAAACTGAAACTAAAAATATGGTCTTTTTTCAAAGGGCCCCAACATTATAGTTTGCTTTGGGCCTCTAAAAACGTTGAGTCGGCCCTGCTACTGGCTATCGTGTTGTATGATGATGTTACAAATGTATCTTTAGTCTTTATTTTCAGTTATCAGGTATGTGTAGAGTTACACCAAGTAACTTGTTGTGTTTGACTCATCATTTATGTTATTGATGCCTATGCTCAAAGAGCCAAAGTATCTTGTGTTTGACTCATTTTGTATATCATTTAAATGTATGAAACAACACCATGCATTCTTCATAAATATTGTCTCTATAAGAAGTAAGAATGGTATAGAACACTGTTGAAAACTGTTAAGTTATCATATAAAAACAACCTAATTTATGAGCTACAACTAAAAAAGGTAAATTGGTAGACAAATAATGTTGTTATAGGGTGTAACCTCCCAAAAATCTTGTTTTATAGTTTAAATACTTAATATCTTAGTTAAAGTTAAGAGGTTAAAATGTTACTTTTGGATCAAGATTAGAAGTTGAGGGATCAAAAGTAAAAAAATTAAAAGTTTTGGGCTAAGTACGCTCCTAGTGGACCGCTAGGAGCAAGCGGAATTACCAGCGGTGTGCTAGGAACACTCCGAACTTGCAGTTATAGCTAGCAGTCTTATGTTGCACCTTTGTCACTTATTTCAAAAAATTTCCACACTTCTTCTCCAATCGATACGTAAAGGACACTAATCCAACAATTAGAAGGCTTCTAGGACACTTGTCAAGGTATCCTTTACCTACAATTGCTATAAATAGCAACTCAAATCATCATTTTTACTCCCACTTTCGACATTTACTCCAAAGTCTTTTGTAAAAATTTTAGTCTTGGTGATTCTGAGTTCCTACTCAGGTTTTCTAAAGTTGTCATCCAAAGTTGATTAAGTGACATTTTGGTTATTTTAGGCACGATAGCACACAGTTGTTAACAACGAACAAATGAGTTTCTAGACCCCTTTTTACTTTACTATTTCTGAGCAGTGTGCATACTCATGATTTTTTCAATGAATAATGATGATGATTTTTCCTTAATTGTGATTGACTATGAAATGATTTATTAAAGTAGAGAAGAGTATACCATTTTATAATACTAAAGTATAAGAATATTAAAGCGTACAGTGAAATAGTATGCATACCTACGGGGTTGCAAGCAAAGGCGGTAACCTGTGGGGTTGTAGTATACTGCTAGAGTGGTAGTGCCTTTGTGGTTGCCAGTGGTTGATCAGCTATGTAAAGTATAGTGTGTATAGTATAGACATAGTATATAACTATAGATTTGTTATATGCATTAGTTAATGTAGAGCGTGTAATTGTATGTGTTTAATTGCGCAGATTGATTATTGTTTATTAATGGTTAAAGTTATAGTTTTCTGATTGAACTAGAACTCACCAGCATAGCTAACTTTTAGCATGCACATCAGATGGTTCTAAGAAGTGATGGTTGGCTGGCTTGTGGCAAGGATTCCCGCTGAAGACTGACATCCCTTGTTATGATTTTTAAGTGTTTTAAACAATGTTCCTAAATTCTATGGTTTGTAAAGACTTGAATGTTCCGATGCGTTTTTGAATGAAGTTTTTAATGTCGAACAATTTGCCAAAGAGTAAATCCAATGAACGAAACCCCCAAGTTTTCGGTGTTTCATTGGGGGAGACACTAACCTGACTAGGGGAAGCCTTATTGCCATAAAACAAAGGAGTATCTATAACAACCCACACCTTCATGCGTTGTTACTACTCGCTATACTCGTTACGCCTAGCACCAGAGATTCGGATCATAATGTAACTATGTCGCATACATCGCTATATCAAAACATTTTCGCATATTATCGCATATTTTATCACTATCACATCACATTGCACCTGCCGACAACCACGAAGATGTCAAGTGAGGACCAATTCTACACTTCTTGATAGCCGTGATGTGTCGCAGGGCAACTCATTACTTAAAACACACAATAACGTTCATGATGACATAGAGAGAGGACCTACTCTACCCTCCTCAATGACCGTGAAGCGTCGCAAGGAAATCGCATACTCGAAACGAAACCCAGATTATTGTATCGCAACTTTAACATATGGATACATAAATACGGCCCCTAGTGATTAAATATATATATATAATAATAATTAAATATAGGACACGCGTACCCAAAACTATCGCAACGCTCGAAACAATGAATTTCCCCGCACTAAAGATCCAACCGGAATGGCTATCCGAACGGATAGGCCATCCGAACGGATAGGCCATCCGAACGGATAGGCCATCCGAACGGATTGCCATCCGAACAGATGGGCTATCCGAACGGATGAGCCATCCGACCCAGCACACCCAACCTCCTCTACCCTTCTCTCTTGCCTATAAATAGCCTGTCACTTCACTAGAACAGTGATGTGACAGCTCCCACTCGACCAGCACGCTCTTGGACCCTTTTTCTCTCGATTTCTCGCGATTCCGGTAAGATTTCCACCTAAATCTTGTACTTCTACGATCTACACTTAATTCTACACCTCTCTATCTTTTAAAACTCAACTTTTAACCGCGAAATCTACTGATTTGAGGTGTTTAAAGATGATGTCACCAAGAGTTCATATGAACTTCAAAGTGTGACCTCATTTCACCATAAACAACTCAGATCTGGGTGATTTCCACATGTTTTTATAACAATCTCACCTAAAAATCTATGTATCTAATCAAAGTACTGTGCGATTTTGGGTTAAACATGAGAAACCGTCAAGAACGGCCAGATCTGATGGAACGGGGTGGTTCCCGGCCGTTAGAACGGGTCGGAACTGATGAAATTTCATTTGTTTAATACGATATCACACCATCTCAGTAAAACCACGTGTATTCCTTCCAAAAACCATCAAAAACAGTTGATCGGGACGTTGGAACGGACTATTGTCAACCAGCCGGACAGGTCATCTGACCGGATAGCGTGTCATTCGACCGGACAACATGTCATCCGACCAAACAACATGTCATCCGATCGGATAACATGTCATCCGACTGGATAGCATGCCAACCAACCAACCAGATGATATACCATCCGACCAAACAACATGTCATCCGACCGGATGTCTGTCATCCGACCCAAAACCCCTGTTATCTGACCGGTTATCAGCATCCGACCCAAAGAACTGTTGTCCGACCGGATGAGGTCATCCGACCGGATGAGTACCATCCGACTGGATAACTGTCATTACGTTACTATTCCCGCTTAAATCGTGCATCGCTTACAATACCATTCAATGTTTAGGCTAACGCAGACGCACTCTTAACCGATCCAATCAAATTGTGTTCTCGCTGATTACGCACTGTGAGTATACTTGAACCCTTTTTAATCGCATTTTTGGGTGTAACATACGTTCCTAATAAATCGAACTTATCAAACGAATTACTCAATCAAACTATTTATCACTTGCGAATGACTGTTATGCATATTTATACGTGATGCTAGTAACATACGCGTTAGGACTCATACTCGCGAGGTCCCGCCTTAACTAGTATAGTACTATAGCACCCGACGGGGTCTAGTTAGGATGAATAGCAATCGCGGTCGAAGCTCGAGTGACTTAGCTGGTAGTATCTGTCTTTATGCATATATGTTAAGGTATCCCGTTTATGTATTTGGTAATTCGCAGCACTTGTTTCTAATTTTACGATACTCTATCAAAACTTGTATACTCGCCAATAATTTTGTATTGACGTTGTTTTAACGTATGTTGCAGGTTAGATTGCTATCTACATCAAATCAAGCTAGGAAGTCTAGAAAATCGTCAAAAATCTAGGTTGTCGGATTTGTATTGTTCGAGAGGACAAGAAATCTGTGATAACTTATGTGATTGTATTATTTGTTAGTATGGGATAACGAATGTAATAAATATTATCGCAATATAGTTATTATGGATTCTCTTAAGCAATCTGATTCGCCTAGTGTCGTGCCCCGATGATTCCGCCATCGGTTGGGGTGTGGCAGATTGGTATCAGAGCCATAACTATAGGGAATTAGGCAAGACTCGACCTAGTCCGGGTCGACGTCTTAGAAATTGACCTAGTCTATAGACTAAGTACCAACAGGCCGACTCATACGAACCCAGTAGGGTTTGTATTGGGCCTACTTGATACTCTCGATCGAAATTGCTAAAAGCTACAACTTTGTGTGAGCACCGCGTATTACAGCTTCACACAAAGAAGCCTTTCCTAAGGCTGACACAATACATACATCTTCGCAAATGCTCGCATAACACAACCGAGTGATCCAGTCAAGATCAGGCGTGAAAACCAAGAACTCTCGATGAAATCGCTCACTCAGCGCATTTTTCTAGCACGAGAACTCTTCTTTGAGCTAGGAGTGACATCCATATCTCGACGAGAGTCTCCGTTTCAAAATCTAGTAGGACTTCCGAATTTATTCGAAGAGCACAACCACAGCTAGGAGTGAAGTTATTAAGTCAGGGGTGAAACCTGTATCTTAATAAACCGTTCCACTCTCTAAAATGGTTTTCAAAAAGCTCTCACCAAGGTCTCGACCATAACGATGACTCGAGCCACGTGATTACTAAGAGGACGAATGCCATAAGCTGCATCCCAGTGGAAGCATAAGTCTTCTAGGTCAACGCGCGTGCACGAACTTGTTGGGTATTGTTGGTTTCCTTGGGTAGTCGACGCCTAAACACCCGAGGCACTCTACCTACTTTTCTAGCTTACGACTCGCCGACTTTACGCTATATGGACTCTATTTACAATTTAAACCTTACGCCTTATCAATTTCGCGATTTATCAATTTTCGCTCCCTGTTTTACAAAACGCACAACTCGCACAGCCATCGCAATCTAAAATGAAGACCGAATGTTTGCAACAAAACTAATGCATAATCTCTCGCCTCCGCTCTCGCTTTCTCACCTCAACGTGTCCTCGCATATTCTAAATCGACCTGTATGTGTACGATTACAAATTACATCTATATAAACATATATATACAAACACGTCATTGTGTGAGAACTTAGGAATTTCGTGTCTCCTGTGTGACTCCTATGTGATTTCGCATTACTATTATATTATCGCATCAAGTTTTGAACGCGCTCAATCGCATCGCAAAACTCAAAAATCATTATGATCGAATCTCACTCCAAGTCTCTTTCTGTCTAGATGCCTTCCAACAACTCTACTTCGAGAATGTCAGCAAAGAGACGAGCCAAAGGAAAGGATGAAAATAGGATCGCCTCACTTGTGGTCAAGGGAGTGGCCGAAATGATTCCTCAGATCGTCACTCAAGTGCACTCTCTTAGCAACTCTCGAGCTTCGGAAGATGTCAAGACAAAAGAGCCGCAATCTACTTTTCTTTACAAACACTTCAAAGCCTGTGATCCGATGGAGTTCACAGGTGAAGGAGGTGTCTCTCAACTACTCCAGTGGTTCAATTCTATCGAAGTCACCCTTCGACAGAGTGGGTGTCCCGATGATTTTCGTACTACTTGCGCTACCGGAGTATTTCAATCGCGAGCACTCGACTGGTGGACCGCCGAACGCAACAAACGTGGGATCTCTGCCGCTTACGCTCTCTCTTGGGATGAGCTGAAAGAGCTCATGAAGAAAGAGTATTGCCCTCCCCACGAAGTTCAGAAGCTAGAAAATGAATTTTGGGAAATCAAGCAAGACGGAAGTGACAATGCTGGCTACATCGCAAGGTTCAAACAGCTTAGCGTAATCTGCCCAAGTCAAGTCAACACTCCAGAAAAAGCCACTCCAAAGTACATTCGCGGCTTGCCTGAGTGTGTGGGGGATTTTGTCGAAGCTGCAAGAACTGCTACCATCGAAGAAACCTACCGTTTGGCCGCAGAGATCAACGACAAACGAGTCTTGGACGGATTCGTCTCCAAGAATCCTGTCAAATAAGCTCATCAAGCAATCATCATCAATTCTTCTGACGATTCCTTTAACAACTCTACCAACGATTCTTCTGAAGATCCCTCCGACGATGTCTCCAGCAAATCATCAGACGAATCCGCCGACGACACCGCACCATCTCGGGAAGCTCAGCTCAGCCCAGCCGCAAATGAAAGACCATGAGCCCAGACTCTTCAACAACTGGTCTGTCGCAACCAGAACCTCTCCGAGCAGCTCCAGTTCACTTGAAGCGCGCCTACAATGGAGCTCATCCCCTGTGTCTCATGTGTACATATCATCACCCACCAGGAACTAACTGTCGTTTTTGCGACAATTGCAACTGGTATGGTCATTTTACCCAGAACTGCCGCACAGGACCACAACCTTGAGGAATTTCAGCAACAACTGCAGCCTCCGCAGCAGTCCTCCACAACAACGTTATTTTGCTTCTAATGTTGTTGTAATAATACGACTTATCGCCATCAATCTCTTCTATGTGTGGAACTTATTTTATCTATCGTCGCATGTGGATTCTATTTCTCCCTTATACTCGCACACAGTCTAAACGCTAGCACTATGTACTATATAATGTATTTTACCCCTATTATGCGTTCTTGAGGTAAAGTACGATAAACATGCAAGAATCAAACTAATCACGGGTGCACACGGGATTATTTTGGTTAGTACACGGAGTTCGTAGTGAGTTTCAATGATGCCTTAACGTTCAGGGCATGGTTAAGCGTGGTGGATACGCCGCTGGTACTTCCTATATATAAGCGTCTTGACTATGTCTGAGGAAGTGTAGTTTTGTGAAGAAAGTGCCATGTGGAGTTGGAACGTAGACCTATTATGTTATTGTGGTTATTTTCGACACACTAAACTATACATCGCAAGGCGTAACAATCTCAATCGCAACTCAAGGTGTGTAATCGATAAACTTTTCGTAAGTCAACACGCTTACAATCGCATTATCGCTAGAATCTATCCCGCAAATCGCAATCGTATATTAAGTGTCCCGCGCTATCGCTTATTGTGTGTTCGCAATCTTAAACGCTTATTATGTGGCTCGAAATCGCAATCGCATATCGTGTGTATCACGCAATCTCTACCGCTGGCTATCGCTTATTGTGTGTTCACCATCCCAAACGCCTATCATGTGGCTTGAAATCGTAATCGCATATTATGCGTACCTCGCAATCTCTATCGCTGGTTATCGCTTGTTGTGTGAATCGCTATCGCTTTTAGTGTGTTCTCGCTTAATCACTTACGTATGTGTGTCACTTGTTATGCATCGCTTATTACGCGTATATCACTCTATCGCTTACTGCTACTGTGTCGCTTGCTGAGAATCGCGTATCGTGAATCGCTTGACAAGTATCGCACGTTACTCGTCGCTTTTCGCCATAACGCTTCTCGCACCTATCTCATCGCTCCGATATTTTCATCACTTATCGCCATCGCTAATTGTGTTATCTGTGTTATCTGCGTTATGTTAGCACTCGCGACCTTGCTTCACGAGACAAAACTAATAGGGCTAAGACATGGTGGTGTTTTAGCCGTATCAGCAGACTTTCGTGGAAAAAGGCCATGTGGACTAATGTTAGTTTAAAATTTTGGTGATATTAGATCTAATCGAATCGCATGCCTCCATCGCTTACGATGCATCAACTGTCGCTTATCACTCGACGGTTGTCGTTATCACTTGACGCTATCGCTCATCGCTTTTCACTTGCTGCTTATCGCTCTTCACTTATCGCCGCCATCTTCGCTTATTGTTGTGTTGTGTTATCGCATACCGCTCATCGTTTATCGCCCTCGCTTGTATCGTTGAACTGAGTTCGAGATCGACTTCATCACTCAGTTTACCCGAATCGCTTTTCAAGACTTGGTCCAGCCTATTTCTCGTTTGGATCGAGTCATCGCAAATCTGTGAATACTATGTCGACACGTATGACACTGCCTCACGAGACAGAAGCCATATGAATAAAACATGGTGGATACGCCGCTGGTACTTCCTATATATAAGTGTTTTACCCATATTGTAGAACTTTCGTGGGAAAGTGCCATGCGGGGCCGACCTTAAATTAAATCTTTGGTATAATTAAAAAGGCTTTGTTTACGCAAATTTTAAAACTGACCGTTCCTTACAAAACTTTTCTAAGAACTAATCAAAACCTTTGTGCAAAACGAGACTTTCTTAAGACACTGGTGTGACAAACGACCTCAAGTCAACGCCGTGTGGCGAGAAAATTTCGTAAAACGAGCTTTGATCACTTTAAAATCTTTTAGTAACTTAACAAAACCCTCCTCATCGTGCTGGTGTGAACATCGCTACAATTAACGCCGCCCCGCTAGAAGATTTTCTTAAATAAGTTTTTCTAAATTAATCGACCTTTCGAAAATTTAAAACGCTTTGGAATCGCATTCTCGTGTGTGTGATCGCCTTTGGTTGTTCGAACCACATTTCTCGTCGCTCTCGCTGGTCTCCGCAAGCTATCGCATGGTAATCCGCTATCGATCGCTCGCTACACTCGTCGCTTTTATCGCTACTCTAATTCGCATCAACTCTCGCAACCCTGCTGGTGGATTAATTTCGGGATGAAATTTCCTAAAGCAGGGGAGACTGTAACAACCCGCACTTTCGTGCGTTGTTACTACTCTCTATACTCGTAACGCCTAGCACCAGAGATTCGGATCATAATGTAACTATATCGCATACATCGCTATATCAAAACATTTTCGCATATTATCGCATATTTTATCACTATCACATCACATTGCACCTGCCGACAACCACGAAGATGTCAAGTGAGGACCAATTCTACCCTTCTTGATAGCCGTGATGTGTCGCAGGGCAACTCATTACTTAAAACAAAAAATAATGTTCACGATGACATAGAGAGAGGACCTACTCTACCCTCCTCAATGACCGTGAAGCGTCGCAAGGAAATCGCATACTCGAAACGAAAACCGGATTATTGTATCGCAACTTTAACATATGGATACGTAAATACGGCCCCTAGTGATTAAATATATATATATATATATATGTATATATAATAATAATAATAATAATTAAATATAGGACACGCATACCCAAAACTATCGCAACGCTCGAAACAATGAATTTCCCCGCACTAAAGATCCAACCGGAATGGCTATCCGAACGGATAGGCCATCCGAACGGATAGGCCATCCGAACGGATAGGCCATCCGAACGGATTGCCATCCGAACGGATTGCCATCCGAACGGATGGGCCATCCGAACGGATGGGCCATCCGACCCAGCACACCCAACCTCCTCTACCATTCTCTCTTGCCTATAAATAGCCTGTCACTTCACTAGAACAGTGATGTGACAGCTCCCACTCGACTAGCACGCTCTTGGACCCTTTTTCTCTCGATTTCTCGCGATTCCGGTAAGATTTCGACCTAAATCTTGTACTTCTACGATCTACACTTAATTCTACACCTCTCTATCTTTTAAAACTCAACTTTTAACTGCAAAATCTACTGATTTGAGGTGTTTAAAGATGATGTCACCAAGAGTTCATATGAACTTCAAAGTGTGACCTCATTTCACCATAAACAACTCAGATCTGGGTGATTCCCACATGTTTTTATAACAATCTCACCTAAAAATCTATGTATCTAATCAAAGTACTGTGCGATTTCGGGTTAAACATGAGAAACCGTCAAGAACGGCCAGATCTGATGGAACGGGGTGGTTCCCGGCCGTTAGAACGGGTCGAAACTGATGAAATTTCATTTGTTTAATACGATATCACACCATCTCAGTAAAACCACGTGTATTCCTTCCAAAAACCATCAAAAACAGTTGATCGGGACGTTGGAACGGACTGTTGTCAACCAGCCGGACAGGTCATCCGACCGGATAGCATGCCAACCAACCAGATGACATACCATCCGACCAAACAACATGTCATCCGACCCAAAACCCCTGTTATCCGACCGGATGAGGTTATCCGACCGGTTATCAGCATCCGACCCAAAGAACTGTTGTCCGACCGGATGAGGTCATCCGACCGGATGAGTACCATCCGACTGGATAACTGTCATTACGTTACTATTCCCGCTTAAACCGTGCATCGCTTACAATACCATTCAATGTTTAGGCTAACGTAGACGCACTCTTAACCGATCCAATCAAATTGTGTTCTCGCTAATTACGCACTGTGAGTATACTCGAACCCTTTTTAATCGCATTTTTGGGTGTAACATACGTTCCTAATAAATCGAACTTATCAAACTAATTACTCAATCAAACTATTTATCACTTGCGAATGACTGTTATGCATATTTATACGTGATGCTAGTAACATACGCGTTAGGACTCATACTCGCGAGGTCCCGCCTTAACTAGTATAATACTATAGCACCCGATGGGGTCTAGTTAGGATGAATAGCAATCGCCGTCGAAGCTCGAGTGACTTAGCTGGTAGTATCTGTCTTTATGCATGTATGTTGAGGTATCCCGTTTATGTATTTGGTAATTCGCAGCACTTGTTACTAATTTTACGATACTCTATCAAAACTTGTATACTCGCCAATACTTTTGTATTGACGTTGTTTTAAGGTATGTTACAGGTTAGATTGCTATCTACATCAAATCAAGCTAGGAAGTCTAGAAACTCGCCAAAAATCTAGGTTGTCGGATTTGTATTGTTCGAGAGGACAAGAAATCTGTGATAACTTATGTGATTGTATTATTTGTTAGTATGGGATAACGAATGTAATAAATATTATCGCAATATAGTTGTTATGGATTCTCTTGAGCAATCTGATTCGCCTAGTGCCGTGCCCCGATGATTCCGCCATCGGTTGGGGTGTGACAGTATCATCCACTATTTGATCTACCATTCGTAAATGGGGATACCACATACATAAACGAGGTATCTACGATCAGTATTGATGCATTTCATTTCCAAAACACACTAATTCCAACATATTAGTTACCAACAAATAAACGAAGAGGCTATAAAATAGGGAAGTTTAGTCGACGGACAAAGGAAAGCAACTATGGTTATAGGTATTGAACGAGAATGAACGACCATCACCATTTTTTATTTGGTTGATGACGGGTTGCCAATAATGGTAGGCATTTGGTGCTATTTAGAAACATTATTACCATCAGATTACCACCACGTATTATCAGTCAAAAATGGACTCAAACCAACAAACTACCAAAAAGATTTAGCAGGAATGTTTTCAAAAAACTTATTTCTAGAAGTACAAAATTTTCGACCGTAACATTTTCCCCAAAAAATAAAAAAACTCAGGCTTTCCGGCGTCATGTGTCCGCCGGTAAACGTAGCTACAACCTTGGACATGGATTCCTTCGATAATTACCAATGGTTACCAACTGTTTTATTTAGTTGGGTCATTTACATATATCCCCTTATTAAAATCATTTATTACATATTTACCCAACCCTTAAAATCAGTTACATATTTCCCCATCCTAAAACATACATATTACATATTTCCCCTCCCTAAAACATACATATTACATATTTACCCATTTCAATAAAATTACAGTTATTAATTCCTATTATACCCTTAATGAACTTGTAATTAATATTATAGTTAATACATAATTAAAATTTCAGTCGTAAAATTAATATTAATTAATCATTATTATCAAGGGATAATTAAATTACATTAACAACAAATTAATGTTTCGTATTTTCTTTTGAAATCAAATATCTGCACAAAAATCATACCAAACTGGATATATCCAACATTCAAACATCTAACTGTACCAAACCAAAACCACTGCACATAAATCCTAACATATTCATCAGATAGTCTTCAGAAAAACTTTCGAGTTTCAGTGAGTAATCGAGACCAGTTTGAGAGGAGAATGTACGATTAAATATATTATGTCTTAATATTTAATCTAGTAGCCATTATAATCATTTACATTATATAGATCAAAATATATAACAACCTATTAAATAATTAGGTGGTAATTGTTGATGGACCATATTACCCTTATTAACTAATTAGGTTTCCTCTTGGGTGCTTATATAAGGAGACTTATTTAGAGGTTAAAAGGTTACACACTTAGACACATAACCTAATAATCATAACATCAATGTCGACCTCCTCTCCATAGCCGAACTCCCTTATTCGGTTTCATAATCACCATCATCAGTCAGCACCCTAAGGAGGAACCAGATCACACTGACAAACATGTCAAACTCCATGGCATCATCTCTCACTGGATTCTCCTCTGCACTGTCTGCGGTGACATGTATGTTTTCATGTTTTCCATTATGTTTAGAACAGAACTGATCCAACATGTGGTATCAGAGCATATGTTGATTTGTCAGTTTTGTTTGCATATCCATCAATTCTGGGATAGAAATCTAGAAAACGGAATTTTGAAAAACTTAATAAAGTAACAGCCATTTTCGAGTCATATAAAACCACTCGAAACCTCTTTTTCGAGGAAAAGAACTATTTTAAATGTCTCGAAATCAAAAAAACGGGTAAAATTATGTCCGAAATCTGTTTAGAAAAGCCTTAAAAATTCAGGTTTCGGGTTCCAGAATTTTGTTCTTATGTTTAGGGTTCATCATGTGTTCTTAGAAAAATTCAAAATTCCTTTATGTTTTGGAATATGATTTGGATTATTGAGTGTTTTCCATGTTTTGATCTGTTTTAACTATTAAAATTTTCGAAAAAACTGTTATTAGATCAACAGATAAAATTTTCAAAATATTTGATAAAATTAAATCATCTCTAAAACAGGAAACCATATCGCAAAATCCATAAGAATTCGAATTTTCAGTTATGCTTTTACATTAACAGCTGTAACAGGAGTTTCGAGATAAATTTTAACGAGCCGAGACCAAGATCTTGACTCGAGACCACAAGGTCTCGACTCGAAATCATAAGTGTTCTCAAATCCTTACAACTCGAGACAACGATTTCGACTCGAGACCATAAGGTTTCGACTCGAGACCACTGAGGTTTCGACTAAGGGTTCAATCTTCACAACTCGAGACCATGGTTGCGACTCGAGACCTCATTATGGATTCGAGATCTCATAAAACACAGTAGTCGAGACCATGATTACGACTCGAGACACTGAGGTTGCGACTCGAGACCTTAATGAGTCGAGACCTCATAATGTTACAAGATGAGTCGAGACTGGACTCAAGATCTCACTCGAGACCTCATAACTGAGTCGAGATCTCATAACTGAGTCGAGATCTCACTCGAGACCTAAGACTAACTCGAGATCTCATAACTGAGTCGAGATCTCATAACTAAGTTCGATCCGTGCTAACAGGTGGTTTGCTATTAAATAATTGGTTTTTGTAAATACTTAGTAAATTAATCAGAATCAGATAATGTTTAACAAAACCAAAATGGCTCTACTTGAATGAGCTTCTAATGTATCACTTCTGGCCAAAGCTGATTTGATACATCTATTTATTGTTCAAGTATTATGAAAGCTATGTTGAGTATGCATTACAAACGTGAATGTCTTAATTTGTTGCAACCCCCGCCCCCTATCTGTCCTGGGAACGGACGGCCGCGAACTCAGTTTCGGTGGTATCGGTGTTTATTAATTTGGCAGCGGAAATTACATCAGGACCGTAGTTAGGAAATATTTTATCAGAGTAAAACACCACATTTTATAGAAATACACACATTGGGATAAAACCCAAGTTTTCATTACAAACTGATTTATAGGGATAAATCCCATTTTATTGAATTAAAACGCCTTCTTTATTTAGGTAACTTTTATAGCCACTTTTCCAAGCCTTCAGTGTTATCCAGCTGGCTTCTAATTGGCTTTCACATTGTGTTACCTGAAACGCATTTTAAAAACATTTGTCAGTGGGAAATACTGGTGAGTGAATCCCAGTTTAATCAAGAAACATTAATTTGATTTAAACTTAACAGTATTGAGGGCGATTACAATGTTTACATCTACACAAATACTCATTCAGTACTTGCCAATCGACCGAATCTGTGGCTATGGTCATATCACACATTGGCTAACCCATTGTCCAATTGTGAAGATTATCAAGTAATGTATACAGAACCTCATAATACCGGCAGTAATTGAAGAACTACAAAGACTCAATCACTGCTAATCACATTGTAAAATAATTAAGGTTTTGTAAAAATAGTTTACACAAAAAGAGATTACTCACATTGCTGTCTTAGATTATCCTTTAGGGTTTCCTGGTGACAATCTATAATTTACACAAATGCACACGCGTTAGTATAATAACCCATTTTAACATTAGTAATACCCTCCCCGAGACGGCATTCCAACGACTACGTCGGGCAGAACCACGACAGCCGTTACGGAACCCTAGATCAACCGGCCAGCGTATCTAATACGTATCCAGGGGTTATAATACTTACAACGGAGCAGAACTTCGCTATTTA
The DNA here is from genome assembly GCA_030545235.1 of Helianthus tuberosus. NCBI lineage: Eukaryota > Viridiplantae > Streptophyta > Magnoliopsida > Asterales > Asteraceae > Helianthus > Helianthus tuberosus. Next base: position 137,545,374 of record CM060363.1, read on the forward strand.
GGGAGGTATTAGACCCGAGTATAATGCCTACTATGAGAAAATTACGTTTAGAAAGAAAGAAATGAACGAGTTGTGCTGAAATCCGATGCCTGCTACTTATAGTGCCTCATCTCAACTTTTACGCGGCCCGCGTAAGAGAAGACAAGGGCCTACGCGGCCCGCGTCAACTCTGGTCAACGGGCTAGCTTTCTGGATCATCGCCTAGCCTTGCCACGATGATGACACGTGTCATCACCGGGTTGCGCCACACTTTTGATCTCTAACGGCCCGCGTAAGACCTTTAAGAGGTTTACGCGGCCCGCGACAAACCCAAAAACATTATTTTTAATTAAATTTAATAATATTTAAGGTATTCGGGGTCCGTTTTCACGTATGGGGTGTATTTTAGGACATATTAGGATATTTTAAAATATATTAGGGTGTCAGAAAATGTTCGAGGGTGTCGGTTTAGAGTTGTTATATCCTCACCACCTTGTTTTAGAGCTCGTCCTCGAGATCTACTGGAACAAGTGTGGATATTTCTTTTGCATTTCTGTTTCAAGCTCCCATGTAAACTCTGGTCCTCTTTTGGAGTCCCACTTCACTTTGACCAGAACTAATCTCTTATGCTTGAGGTTTTTGACTTTCCTGTCTTCAATTTGCATAGGCCTTTCTACAAACTTGAGTTGTTCAGAAAAAATAGATTTTGTAAGCTATCCATGTATCAGTCCTACAAAATACCATACGAAATAGAACGCTTAGAAGGGATATAAAGAAATTCTTTGATTGGTTCTTCCCAAAGGAATGATTTATTTTATTTGACTGATGGGGCCAACAAACAATTAATTATAACAAATCAAAAAATATCTAAAACAATCTAAATCATAACTAAAATAAAGAAAAGGTCTGATCTTCTATTCGAAACGTCTAGTGATCTTCAACCAATTATGAGCTTCAATATAATTACCAGGAGTAAGTGCTATAGCCTGTTTCCAATACTCAGCGGCTTGGTCGAACCAAGCCTCCGCAATTTCAGAATCCCCCTGGCGAATGGCCTGTTCTCCCCGGTCGGAATAGGTGGGTTAATTCCTTCCCTTAGAACCGTACTTGAGAGTTTCCTACCTCATACGGCTCGCCAGTCAACTCTTTTTGTATCCCATTTGAATCTACCATATCTAACTTAATAAGATTTCTCGTAGATCTATCCCATTTTTTCGGGTTAACGAAAAGAAGTTAATAAAATGAGTTTCAAACTTAAATCTTAAGTTTGGATTTAAAATCCGGTTTATTTTAGTTTTATCTTTTCTCCCACCTTCAGAAGAATAAAACATAGACATTTCGCCTATCATTAGAATTTTCTGAAAGGTAACTATCTCAGTTTCATATCATATAGAAATTGATATTATATAGAATTTTTGAAAAAGACTTTCGAAAGGAAAGACTTACTATCTTTGGGATCTGATCCTACACCGCTGCTCAATACCTTAGTGGATCGACTCTATTACATAAGTAGATTCCTAACGTTTGTCTCACATCTTTAAGAGGCACTACTAGTGATTCATCAGCTAAACACTTTTTGAGATTAGATACATGAAACACATCATGTATTCCTGCTATTTCCTCTGGCAGTTGTAGTTGATAGGCTACAGGTCCTATTCTTCTAATAATCTCAAAAGGTCCAACATACCTGGGGCTTAGCTTTCCTCGTTTGATGAATCTTACTATTCCTTTCCAAGGAGAGACCTTTAACAATACTTTATCTCCTACTTGAAATTCCAAGGGTTTGCGTCGGTTATCAGCATAGCTCTTTTGTCGATTACGTGCTGCTTTCAGTCGTTCCTTGACTTGAATGATCTTATCAGTTGTTTCTTGCACTATCTCAGGTCCAGATAGTTGCTTTTCTCCAATTTCTGCCCAATAGACTGGGGTTCGGCACTTTCGTCCATAAAGTGCTTCGAATGGTGCAGCGTTGATACTCGTGTGGTAACTATTATTATAAGAAAATTCTATTAAAGGTAAGTGATCATCCCAATTACCTCCAAAATCAACTACACAAGCTCTAAGCATGTCTTCCATCGTCTGAATTGTCCTTTCGCTTTGTCCATCCGTTTGAGAATGATAAGCTGTGCTTAGATTCAACTTGGTTCCCATTGCTTTTTGGAAACTTGTCCAGAAATGAGAGGTAAAACGACTATCTCTGTCAGACACAATTGATAGAGGAATTCCGTGTAAAGAAACTATTTCATTTACATATAGTTTAGCTAATTGTTCCATACTGAAAGTTTCTTTCATTGGTAGGAAATGAGCTGACTTTGTTAACCTGTCTACAATCACCCAGATTGTATCATTACTTTTTCTTGTTTTGGGTAATTTAGTAACAAAATCCATTGTTATAAATTCCCATTTCCACACTAGCATTTCTAACTGCTGCAACAGACCTGAGGGTTTCTGGTGTTCAACTTTAACTTGTGAACAAGTTAAACATTTTGCAACATAAGCTGCTATATCCTTTTTCATTCCTATCCACCAGAAATTCTTTCTTAAGTCTTGATACATTTTATCACTTCCATGATGCATCGTATATTTAGACTTATGGGCTTCTTCTAATATACGATGACGTAGGTTTCCTAATTTAGGTATCCACATTCTCTTTTTATGGAATCTCCAAATTCCATCTGTTCCTTGTTCTAATTCCTTAATCATACCTATTAATTTTTCAGTATCCTCCTTGATTACTGATTCTTGTGCTTCTCTTATCTGATCATTTAAATCTACTAGCAGATTTAATTTAAGAGAACGTACACTTTTTGGTTTTTCGTGATACTTTCGGCTTAAAGTATCTGCCAGTATATTTGCTTTTCCTTCATGATACTGGATATCACAATCATAATCACTAAGCATTTCCATCCAACGTCTTTGTCTCATATTCAATTCCTTTTGCCCGAAAACATACCTTAAACTTTTATGATAAGTGAATATGGTAAACTTACTACCATAAAGGTAATGTCTCCAAATCTTAAGGGCAAAAATTATAGCTCCTAATTCTAGATCATGGGTTGAATAATTCTCTTCATGATTCTTAAGTTGTCTAGATGCGTAAGCTATAACCTTTTGGCGTTGCATCAACACACATCCATAACCTAACTTAGAAGCATCACAATATACTACAAAATCTTTAGTTCCTTCTGGTAACGCTAGTATGGGTGTATGGGTTAATCTTTGCTTAAGAATTCTAAATGCTTCTTCTTGTTTTGGTCCCCATTCAAACTTAATGGATTTACAGGTTAACTTAGTTAAAGGAATGGCTATTCTAGAAAAATCTCGAATAAACCTTCTATAATAACCGGCCAATCCTAAGAAACTTCTAACCTCGGTTGGTGATTCAGGGGTTTTCCATTTGGTAATCGCCTCGATCTTTGTTGGATCTACGTGAATTCCTTCATGATTGACTAAGTGTCCAAGAAACTGTACTTGCTCTAACCAAAACTCGCACTTTGAAAATTTAGCGTAAAGCTTCTCCTTTCTTAATAGACTTAAAAGTACGTGCAAATGCTTTGCATGTTCCTCTTTACTTTTAGAATAAATTAGAATATCATTTATAAAGACAATTATGAATTTATCCAAATATGGCTTACATATTCGGTTCATCATGTCCATAAATGCGGTTGGGGCATTGGTTAAACCAAATGGCATGACAGTAAATTCATAATGGCCATACCTTGTTCTGAAGGCGGTTTAGGAATGTCCTCTTCCTGTACCTTTAATTGATGATATCCTGACCTTAAATCGATTTTAGAGAAAAATCGAGCTCCTTGAAGTTGATCAAACAGATCATCGATTCTTGGTAATGGGTACCGGTTCTTAATCGTGACTTTGTTCAATTCACGGTAGTCAATGCACATACGCATTGATCTGTCCTTCTTTTTAACGAATAAAATCGGTGCTCCCCATGGCGATGAGCTTGGCTGTATAAATCCTTTTTCCAACAATTCGTCTAATTGTTTCTTCAGTTCTTGCATTTCTGCGGGTGCCAAATGGTAAGGTGCTTTAGCAATTGGTGCTGTTCCTGGTAGTAGATGAATTCTGAATTCAACTTCTTTATCCGGCGGTAGTCCTGGTAATTCTTCCGGAAATACATCTGAAAATTGAGACACTACTGGAATATCTTTTAGTTCTTTTCCTTTAGTGTTAGTGATTATGGAAATCAAATACACTATAGATCCTTTTCTTATATAGCTTGTAGTTTTCATCACAGAGATGAATTTAGTGGATCTAGAGGGTTTATCTCCTTTAATTGTGATCTTTTCACCTTTCGGTGAATTTACTTGGATTAACTTTTGATCACATAAAATACTGGCTTTATTGGCGATTAACCAATCCATTCCTAAAACGACATCAAATCCTGCCAGATTCATTGGGTAAAGGTTTGCAATAAACTTTTGGTTTAAAAATTCTATTCTTGCTCCTTGCAAGATTTCAGAAATCCTAACGGTTTCTCCATTAGCTGTCTCTACTAGACATTCTTGTGGTAGTTTAGTTAATGACTGATTTAGAAGTTTGCAAAATGAAGTATTAATAAAACTTTGGTTTGCACCAGAGTCAAATAATACTTTAGCAAAAACATCATTAACTAAAAACGTACCAGCTATCACGTCTGGAATCATCTTGGCTTCATTTGCAGTCAGAACGAATGCTCTAGCATTTTTAGTGTTCTTGTTATTCGCTGCTGGAGCCAATTTCGGACAGTTTGGCTTGATATGACCTTGTTCTCCGCAATTGTAGCATATCTTGTTGTTGGCTTTCCTCCTGCAGTCTTCTTCCTTGTGACCTGATATTTTGCAGAAATTGCAATATATGGAGCATCTTCCAGAATGCTTCCTTTTGCAATACTTGCAATAAGGTGCAGATGTGGAACCTACATTTTTCCCACGGTTGGAATTTCCAGATCGGAATTCCTGGGTAAGTCTTTGGGCTAGGTTTCTCCTCTGGTCTTCTTCTCTAGTATGGATTAAGTCATATGTCAAGGTGTTGGCTAGTTCTACAGCTTCTTCTATGGTTTGAGGTCTAGCTGCCTTGACTACATGTCTAATCTTTCCAATTAATCCCCATATATAGCGGGAGATTAATACTGGTTCAGGTGATGCAAGGGTTGGTACTATTCTGGCATATTCAAAGAATGTGGTAGTATAACCCTTACTATCTACCCCGGTCATCCTTAGGTTCAGAAACTTATTCGCTATCTGTTCTTTTTCATTGGGAGGGCATAATTTCCTTTCTACCATATTTTTAAATTATTCCCATTCCATGTTGTATACCCTATCACTTCCTCTTGACTGGAGGATAGTTTTCCACCATTCTAAGGCTGGGTTTTGAAATAGATTAGAAGCAAACATTATTTTGTCTTCTTCAGCACACTTGCTTATTTTTAAAACAGCCTCGGTTTTTTCTATCCAGCGTAGAGCTGCAATGGGTCCTTCATTGCCTGAGAATTCTATTGGTTTGCAGGACCAGAATTCTTTGTAAGAACAACCATAAGGCATGGTTCTTCTTCTTTTGGGAATGGGCACTTGAAGTACAGGGCCGTTGTTCATGCTGTGTTCTGGTTCAATTGGTCGCTTACTGCAATGTTTACTTTTATTATTAGCATCCTTAACAGTTTGAAGAATAAATGGCATTGCATCTATAATTCCTTGTGCCACTATGTGTTGGATAGCACTATTATCCACTTGGTTTCCATTGTTATTGATGCTTGGATTCTCATTAACCAAGTTAATGTTACTCTGGTTATCGTTATTCAGATTTCCTTGATTTCCTTCGTCGGCCATCTAAATTTTAAACATTTACCACGTATTAATATCACAAAATAATATTTAATATAGCCAATCACATAACACGCATTTTTGGTTAAAAGCGTCGATCATTGCGACTTACTCTATTTTCATATACTATGCATCTATTACACACCCATACTAAAATTAAAATTACAATACCAACTGAAATAAAACTACACTAATAATAGTAGGCATCCGTACACACATATTTTATTTTATTATTATTACTACTACCGTCTCCACCATCGCATTCATGGGTATGGATTCATCCAGAAATCCCTATTGCGCTCGTCGTACTTCCAGACGAGTCGCTCTCCCACTTGTCTCATTTGTTCACTACTCTCTAAAATTTCCTCACCAAATGTCCTAAGTTCTTGTACATTGTCTGCACTCATTGGGGGTGCAGGTTCTAGGACTGGGTTTGGAATCTGGGGTGCGGGTTCATGGTATGGAGGTGTAGGTGCCTGGAATCGGTAAGGATCTTCTAAAATCTCCCTAATGTATTCATCGTGGTAATAGGGATCTAAGGGATCCAAACCTGGGTAGGCTTCTATGTTTGGAATGGGCATGTCTTCATGTATCGGGTAGCGTTGCACATAGTCCCTAACGTCATCCCACCAGGGGTCGTAATTTGGGTCTAAGGGGTTTGGTGCTGGTACCCTAGGTATTTCCTCGGGGTTGAAATCATGCATTTCTATTTGATTTTCAGGGTTTTCTATCTCCATTGGTTGATCAGGAATTGGTGGTTGTGGTTGGGGTGCTATTATTTGCTCCAGATTGGGGTCAGCTGCAGTGGTTGCTAGGATGTGGATGTTGGCTATTCCCCTATTGATCATGTCCTGGGCATAGGCATATGTCTCTCTCTTGGCTGCTGCTAGTGCTCTCTGGTCTTGTAACCTTTTCATACGTTTTCTACGCTCGTGTGCTCCTCTACTGAACCGTCCCCTCTTTTTCTGAGGAAATGGCTCTTCAGACTGGGCCTTAAACACAAATATTCATTCTTCTGTATCAGCAGAGTACCCTGAGAGGGCAGGTTGAGAAGAGGAGGTGCCTTCGCTTCTAGGTGAACCAGACAATTGACGGTACGCGTCAGATGGTCCTTGGTCACTCATACTGTAAACTAACAAATAGTCAAATAACACATAACAAGAAAATACATTTATGCATGTATTCTCGTAATTTATTTCCTAACAATTTGAATTTTGATGTCAGCAGAACGCTTATGTGGCTGAATCAGTGGCTTAGCTCTGATACCACCTTCTGTCGCAACCCCCGCCCCCTATCTGTCCCGGGAACGGGCGGCCGCGAACTCAGTTTCGGTTGTATCGGTGTTTATTAATTTGGCAGCGGAAATTACATCAGGACCGTAGTTAGGAAATATTTTATCAGAGTAAAACACCACATTTTATAGAAATACACACATTGGGATAAAACCCAAGTTTTCATTACAAACTGATTTTTAGGGATAAATCCCATTTTATTGAATTAAAACGCCTTCTTTATTTAGGTAACTTTTATAGCCACTTTTCCAACCCTTCAGTGCTATCCAGCTGGCTTCTAATTGGCTTTCACATTGTGTTACCTGAAACGCGTTTTAAAAACATTTGTCACTGGGAAATATTGGTGAATGAATCCCTGTTTAATCAAGAAACATTAATTTAATTTAAACTCAACAGTATTGAGGGCGATTACAATGTTTACATCTACACAATTACTCATTCAGTACTTGCAACTCGACCGAATATGTGGCTATGGTTATATCACACATTGGCTAACCCATTGTCCAATTGTGAAGATTATCAAGTAATGTATACAGAACCTTATAATACCGGCAGTAATTGAAGAACTACAAAGACTCAATCACTGCTAATCACATTGTAAAATAATAAGGTTTTGTAAAAACAGTTTACACAAAAAGAGATTACTCACATTGCTGTCTTAGATTATCCTTTAGGGTTTCCTGGTGACAAACTATAATTTACACAAATGCACACGCGTTAGTATAATAACTCATTTTAACATTAGTAATACCCTCCCCGAGATGGCATTCCAACGACTGCGTCGGGCAGAACCACGACAGCCGTTACGGAACCCTAGATCAACCGAGCAGCGTATCTAATACGTATCCAGGGGTTATAATACTTACAATGGAGCAGAACTTCGCTATTTAGGGGAGTATTAGACCCGAGTATAATGCCTACTATGAGAAAATTACGTTTAGAAAGAAAGAAATGAACGAGTTGTGCTGAAATCCGATGCCTGCTACTTATAGTGCCCCACCTCAACTTTTACGCGGCCCGCGTAAGAGAAGACAAGGGCCTACGCGGCCCGCGTCAACTCTGGTCAACGGGCTAGCTTGTCCGGATCATCGCCTAGCCTTGCCACGATGATGACACGTGTCATCACCGGGCTGCGCCACACTTTTGATCTCTAGCGGCCCGCGTAACACCTTTAAGAGGTTTACGCGGCCCGCAACAAACCCAAAAACATTATTTTTAATTAAATTTATTAATATTTAAGGTATTCAGGGTCCGTTTTCACGTATGGGGTGTATTTTAGGACATATTGGGATATTTTAAAATATATTAGGGTGTCAGAAAATGTTCGAGGGTGTCGGTTTAGAGTTGTTATATAATTTCTGGCCAAAGCTGATTTAATTCACTCATGTCTAGCATACTTAGCAAGTGCATAACTAAAGTGATTGTCTCATTTCCGGCCAAAGCTGATTTGTCACGTTTACTTTGCACACATGCTTAAATGATTACACTTCTGGCCAAAGCTGATTTGTCTTCGTTTAAGTAGAATTTTAACTAAGTCTATTATTTTGATGTTAGTAATAGACATATCACAACCTTTTCACATAATGATCCTCATATTAATGATCCTTCATTAATCTTATGATCAATTTTGTCTGCCTTATTTTTTAAGTACCCATAACTTTTCTCATTATAATTTTCTTCTACAAATCTATATCTCATCCACTCTAATTCCTAAAACTCATATGTTTTGTCTTATTTAAAGTTTCTATAAGAATTAGCTCTTAAGTTAAATCCTTGATTATCTCTTAAGACACGATAATCCTACTGCTCTCTTCTGACAAAGGTACTACAGAAGAAAAGTAGAGCATGATGAATAGGACAAATTAAACATGATGTCTCTTATGATAATCAAGAACTCTCTAACATAAATGCTATCACTAAAAGGTTATTCCAGATTAAGTTTTTCCTAAAACTAATCTATTATTGTGGAATAATCACAAGAATTCCTAAAATGCATGCCTTCATTTAAAACTATAAACTTTAAAGCTACGTGGTATATGTGAATACATAATAATGTACAATACCATGACTCATAAAGTTAAAGGTTTACGCATGGAAATAAGTACATTTTTCCAGTACATTACATACTAAGATTTTCACTTGTACATTTTGATGCCTTATAAATCAACTATAACACTCAAAAGTACCAAAGTATAATGAGTGTGTTGATAAGCAACATATGTACATAGAAATAAATGTTTGAAACTGGAAAATAAGATGTTGTTCACCTTACAACCACTTAAAACTTTAAAAGAGGATTATTCTATGGTCCATAGACAAATTACAAGTAAAAATTCCAACTTTAAGGTTGTTCAAGGGAAAATCTCACTGCATAATTATGCCATTAGACTAGACATAAGCAACGAGACTATCCATTATTCTAAAGAACAATTGGATAAATTAATTAGATAGTCACTTCCTATGATATCTAAGTCTGCTAATTTTTAATTTTCCAATTAACTCATGACTAGTTGACTCTAGTTCCATACGTTTCCTTACCAGAACTAAACAAATAACTAACATGAGAGTTAGTGACAAAATTAAACATTAAGGCTATAAGAACCATAATGGGTAGTCTTTTAACAAAGCTTTTCGATACTTTGCATATTCTGAAGATTAGTCAGAATATAGTATCATAATTAAGCAATGTCATGAAGGTTGTGAGGTTTGCATAACCAACATAAAGTCACACTTACCTTAAACTCTCATTTTATTTGTTCTCAATATCTGAATAGAAACATTATTAAGATGGAACTAGATGATACCTTACACTTTCACAACTTTTGTTATCATGCAAATGAGAATTTGACAAAAGGAAAATGAGACCTATAAATTTCATCCATTATAACCGAAATTCATGAGAAATCATGACATGGTTAATGAGGATGATTATTCAACTAATCTCATTCTAAGTGATTTTAAATCATGATGTTAAAAGCCATAAAATATTACTTGGCTTAAGGAATAAGTATGGGTCCATCATAAGTCATTCATTGACATTCGTGGAACTTATTCCAAAAGGAATATTCAGACATAATTCATTTATATTTAAAAGGCTATCAACTTGTATCTAAATTTTGTAGCATATGGCCCACGGTCTTAGAAGAAATCTATTCATATATACATACTTAATAAGATTTCTATTAAATATGTCCCTAAAGTTTCTTATGATATCTGGACATTAAAGAAATCAAATAAAGTCTAACGTATATGTGATAGGTTCCCACGTCACGTAGCTCCTTGAAACTTCTCTTGTAGCATTTTGAGATATCACAGATCAGTGGGAGCATTAAGTGTCTTAATAATAACTTGCAATAGTTGCAAGAGGTGGGGGAGTGAAAAGTTTACATTACCTAAATTTACACCTCTTGTACAAGACACTGCTCCATCTTGACACTGTTCTATCAAAACTTATCTCCTTAAAATCTAATGCCACTCTTACAAAAGTTTCATTGTTGCTTAATTGTGGGCGTACATAGATTTCTTACCTAAACTAACACTGTTCCAGTAGCTTATAATACTTTAAAGCTACATTAGATGAACATTAAAAACAATTTTCCCTAACAATTGGCTGACACATTTACATGTTAATAAAACAACCTGAAAGTTCTAAACTTAAGGTTAAAGAACAGTTTGTCTATAAGCCAATAAAATCCATGTATGGGTTAATGCAAACATCATAATGTGATGAAATCTTAACGCAATTATTTTCATCAAGAATCAAGTGGATTAATGTACCTACCTCAAAATGAGTGGGAGCAACTAAGATAAACTTGTCCATATAGATGATATTCTTTTGACAAGTATATGTTACATAAGTCAAAGCATTGTTAACACAAACTTTGATATAATAGATCTCAGTGATATCTCTTACATGATAGATATCATAAAATACTGAGATAGATCCAATGGGACATTAGTTCTGTTCCATAAGTTTAACATTAAATGGGTCCTTACATATGTAACAAAATACTGCTCTTCTTTAGAGGATAATAGGATAAATGAGATCTTTTCCTTACGCTTCATTAATTAGAAGCCTTATGTAAGTTTAAGTCTATACTCGTTTAGATATTACTCACATTGCAACACACTAGATATGTCTAGATTAACGTGAAGCATTTAATAGAGTATTACAATATCTTTAAAAGAAACGAGAGGCTATAACTTAAAGAAGAAGTGAGAATTAAAACCGGTTGGTTACTCTAACTTTGTGATATTTAAAGATGACAAAATGTAATTTCGGGTATATCTTTATGTTAGCAGACAAAACCTATCTCATGGAGGAGTCATAATGGACTGATATCAACAACCTAAGTTATAACGACATAATATAGTCACTAAATGTTGTTGAAAATTTATCAGTGGACTCATAAGTTTATTAACTCCATATAATTAATGTTTTAAAGACTTAGTGTGATAAAGTCAGCTACCATGACTCCTTGAACAGTAACAGTTCAAGAGGTGTTGCATTAAATTTCGATACGCAATTAATTATTCATTTATGAACGAATTGAGGAAACTAAGTTTTGTATCGAATACATTCATGATATGCTTAAGGATCCTATAACTGAAGGGCTATTACCCATAAGTTTTATTAAGAGAGCTTATAGACGGGTATTAATTGATGGCCGTGCGCAACTGCATATCGTACTATGAATGACTAAGTATTAGTTCATTTTCCTCATCAGTTTGATTTTGTATGTCTCTAAGAATATGTCAAGCTGGCATAACGGCATATAGACAAATAAAGTTACAAATCAAACAAAGGGCTTATGCGTATTTTGATCATAACGATTAGGTTTTAAATTAAGGCTATAGTATGATTAATGGGGGTCCTGAGTCGCATAATGATTCAACGGCTGTATTTCTCTGCTATAGTTCTTGTTTAAGGCTAAAATGAGTGTTAACTCCTGATCAGGCTTATCTAATACTCATAGTAAATGATTACTCGGCTAAGTGGGAGAATGTAAGATTAAATATATTATGTCTTAATATTTAATCTAGTAGCCATTATAATCATTTACATTATATAGATCAAAATATTTAACAATCTATTAAATAATTAGTTGGTAATTGTTGATGGACCATATTACCCTTATTAACTAATTATGTTTCCTATTGGGTGCTTATATAAGGAGACTTATGTAGAGGTTAAAAGGTTACACACTTAGACACATAACCTAATAATCATAACATTAATATCGACCTCCTCTCCATAGCCGAACTCCCTTATTCGGTTTCATAATCACCATCATCAGTCAGCACCCTAAGGAGGAACCAGATCACACTGACAAACATGTCGAACTCCATGGCATCATCTCTCACTGGATTCTCCTCTGCACTGTCTGCGGTGACAGGTATGTTTTCATGTTTTCTATTATGTTTACAACAGAACTGACCCAACATGAGAACTGAACATAGCTTGTACAATATCTCTTTTCCAGCAAACGGTGGTGACGGAAACGTAAAGTGTTGCCAGGACCTTTGAATATTGAACCAACTGTTTAATAAGGATCCATAACATGAATATTAAACATATTGTTATTAAAATCCGTAATCCAAATATTTGTTAAGTGAAAAACGAACAAGTTTACAACCTGAAACTGGTGAACAAAGTTGGCATAATCGCTAGTCAACGAAGATAGTATGAATCGCCGGTGAACGAAGATGGTTAGATTCACCGGTGAACGAAGATGGTTGAATTCGTTGGCACTTATAAATTGGCTTCTTCTCGCTTTACTTTTGTGTGGAATCCAGATTTTTTAACGGGGAGAAAGGGATATCGTGGATTGATTTCATCATTTAAAAGGGTATATGTGTCAATTTATTGAAAAAAGGGAATATATGTAATATAAGTTTTGGGTTGGGTATATATGTAATTAGGTATTTTAATAAGAGGATAGGGTAGGGTTCATGCGAGAACCACCTTTATTGCGAGAACCGCTAGAACCAATGTGAACGCAACAAAATAAACTCACTAGACCACCAAAAACCTAAACCCCCTCCCACCCAAGCTAAATGCTAAAAACTAAAAACTAAAGCATAAAGCTAAACCCCCAAAAACCTAAAAAAAACTAAAAAACACATAAATTTTTTTAAATATTTTTTATTAAAATCTCTACTTTTAGTTTAATTTTTTTATTAACGAAAAGTAGCGATTTTTTTTAAATATTAAAAAAACTTGTGTGTTTTTTAGATTTTTTAGGTATTTTTGGTTGAGTTCACACTGGTTATCGCAGTTCCCGTAATAAAGGGTGGTTTCTAACGGATTCTTCTCCTAAGGGGATATATGTAATTATCCCTATTTAATTTACCTTTATCAATTTTTGTTGGTTTTGCCGGGATTCGTTAGAGTTCCGTTGGTAAGTGAGCAGTCCGGTGACATTTTTTATGCCGATTTTACATTATACATATTAATATAAACAATTGATGAACAGTGATATATTTTTAAAGTATTTGTTTACTACTTTACTTTTTATGATTTTAGTATTTATTTATTTATTCTATGTTTTTAGTATTTATTTTTTATAAACTTTATTCATTATCCAGTTTAATTTTTCTTAGGGCTGGCAATTCTAACACGAACACGATAATATGACACAAACCTACACGAAGTTATCGTGTTTCGTGTTTGACCTTAACAGATTTCGTGTCTAAACAGGTTACAACCTGTTAACCTGTTAAGACCCGTTAAGTACATGTTAATAATTAAAAATTAAAAAAAATATTATATGTGGGTGTGACAACCGTTGATTTACGGCTCCTAATTACACGATTAACAAACATTATGAGGATAATAAATAGTGATTAAGACTTAGATTAACTTAATCAGGCCTTTAGAGTCCCTAGGAACGTCTAACCAGCTTTACAGTGCGTGAACGATGATCTGCGGGAAAGTCTGCGAAACGTTGAACGGTAACGAACTGATACCGTACAAAATAATGACAACGCCGACAAATACGGATTTTCTACGAATATTTTATGTTTATGAATTTAATGCTGTGAATTTATTGCGCTCCCGTACATCGCAAAACGCAAACAGGAACGAGAAACGCGACTGCTGGAAACGCACTGGTAACGAAACGGAAGCATCGGAGGTGCGTATTATTTTTTAAACTTAAATTTTACGATATATTTTGTTTCTTAATTAAATTTTAACTACTCTAGTAGAAACTGGATCGAAAAACGGATTAGAATGACCGACGTCGTATTTTACGCGATTTTTACCATTATCGACGCACGAACGCGACAACGACGAATACCGACATTATTATTACACGTTTTTAAATCTAAAATATTATTTTACTAGGTTACGGTGATTTCGGCTTTCGAAGATGGGTTCGTAGAATTTAACGGGCCACTTAAAACGCGAGATTTGGGTTTGTGGGCCTTGGGCCTAAGCCCAAAACCCATTAATAAACCTTAAATATATAAAGGGTCCATACCCTTATTCTTTCATTTGTGCAGTCAACAAACACACACACATCACACTTTTTCTCTCTCTCATCGGTAAGGTATGACCGGACTCCGTCCGGCAAGACCGGCGGAGCCGGTGGCGGTTCACGGCGGCGCCGCCGCCTTGGCGGCGGTGGAGGTGGTTTTCCGGCGGTGATTAGTAGCATACCCCCTTCTCAATTATCAAACAGACAACAAAAACACCCCCTTCCTTCCTCTCGGTTTTGGTGACCGGAGCCGGTTGCCGGCTCCCCTATTTCTCCAGCGTCGAGTCACCGGACGGCAAACAGCAACCCCCCTTTTTCTTTCTCGATTGACAGATCGGAGCACCATCACCACCGTCTGGTGGTGGTGCGGCGGCTACAAACAGGAGAGAGAGGGAGCTGAGAAGAAGAAAGAGATAGAGTGGCTGAGAAGAGTGAGAGAACCTGCGGTCTAACGGTCGGTGTCATTGTCCGGCAGTCGGCGTCATTGACCGGCGGACTTTGTCTTTATCCGACGAGTTTCATAGGTTTCGGGTTCGACTCGGTTCTGGTTCGGGTCACATGTTGGGCTCGAGTTTCACCGGTCAGTTGTGTTCGAGTGTTCTAGTGCGGTGTTCGGGTCAAGCAACTCATTCAGATTCAAGATTTTGGTTCGGTTCGAGAGAGTTCAGGTCTCTCGGGTTGCGGGTCAGCAGGCTCAAACTGTGGTTCAGACTCGGGTTTCATACGGTCCGGGCTTTTGTTTCGAGTCGACTCGGTTAAACCGAGTTAACTCGGCTCGGGCCCGGGTCAAACAGTCAACTGCAGGTCAAGTGGTCAACGGCTCGGTTAACGCGGTCAGGTTCGGTTTTGGTGCGGTGCGAGTCGACTCGATCGGACTGAGTCAACTCGGTCAAAGTCAGCCGGTCAACTTAGTCAAGCGGTTCGATGATTCGGCACGAGAGATGGTAAAATTTATAACGGTGCGCGTTAATTATATTGTTTCATATAGTTTTCCTTACTTACGCAAAATCGAGCTCTTAAAACCGTATCAAATAATGAAATTTTATTATGAAATTACTCGGGTTTATATATTAACTTGTTCATATAAATTGGTTATACATGATTCATATAAATTGATTATACATATATGTCGTGAATTGGTTAATGAATTTTGAAAATACAACGACAACTTGTGTTGTCGGGGTCGTCCAAAAACAGAGGAAACTATGCCCGTTTTTTCTAGAAAATCCGTAAAATGAAATGCATTTTATTATAAAAAAAACATTCTATTTCAAATACACTTTTAGAAAAACAAATACGAATATATAATTTCTTTTGACGATACTTTACAGCTCACAAAAAACGATGATGACATGAACTATTTGACAAATTAAGTATAATTATTATATTCATTTCAAACGTTAAACTCGAATCCTTTTTATAAATAAATATATTTTATATAATTATTTCGAACATCAAGTAAACTCGAATTATTTTATAAGATAAATATAGTATATATATATATATATATATATATATATATTTCAACATCAAATGACCCGGATTCTTTAATAAACAAATATAGCTTATATACTTATTTCGAACATCAAAAGTCTGACATTTTTATCTACGTTTAGTTTAAACATTGAAAATCCGACAAACCTTTTATAAAATCAATATAATTATTTATATTGTTTCAGACGCCGAACACGCCTTCGTTTTATAAAATAAATATAGTTTTTATATTTATTCCAAAGATCAAATAACATGAATTCGTTTTTACAAAAATAAATATAGTTTATATATTTATCGAACAATAACGAATTCTTCTACAAAAATAAATATAGCTTTATATTTGTTTCAAACATCAAACGACTCGTATTCGTTTATAAAAATAAATATAGTTATATATTTACTTTCAAACACAACTCGACGATTCTTTTGTAAAGCAAATATAACTTTTCAATATTTATTTTATATGCCTAAACGGCGTACACATATCTTTCGACAAGTATCATGCGAGACGCGATACATAATACGAGTCTGTTATATGTTATTTTCACGTAAATATTCTTTTATACACGTACGACTTCTCAGAATGACTAACACCATTCTATCGAGATATTTCTATTTTTGTATAAATACTTATATATTTGAAATTTCTCAAAAACCAAGTCTTTCAAAGACTTATTAATTGTTAGTCCTTAACGACGTTAAACAAGCTAATAAGTATAACTTCTTCGTCTCATTTAAGTTAACAACTTACCGTTGAATCGTTCGGTTAACGATTCGGTAGAGCTCGGTGACACGTAGTTTAGTTACTGCGTTTATTTAGAAACTTATAAGATATTCCGTGTTAGGAATATTGTAGAATGCACGCTAGCGAGTCTCGTCTTAGAAACGACATCACGAAGTCGTAATTAGCTAGCTTTGCACAAGGCAATCCTGGTGAGTTCATAACCCCACCTTTTTACGGTTTTACATTTTTATAAATGTTTTTGGGGTGGAAAGACATGCATGTTTTGTAGAAACATACCAATTTTTCGATGAACAAAGATTGCATATTTTTAGACAAGCACGTTTTGCAAGAACATACGAGGTTTTTGAAGGAACAAAGCTATATATTTCTAAACCATGTTACAACACGTTATAACTAACACAAATGATTTATGATTTTCATTGAACACAAATGGTTTACGAATGATTCATACTAGATATGCCGGTTTTACAAAACAAATGCGTATTATCGAAATGTGAATGATTTTCATGACTAGGGACGGGATCGTCCTAGTTATAATAATGGGACTGGGTTGGTCTGCGTTTGAAGAACGGGACACCCAGTGAGTTCATGTCCCCCTTTTTGTTTAATTGTTTTTGTTTTGTAACTTCGGGGGTGAAATACACGTTACAAATGATTACGATTACAAATGGTTAACTAAGAAATGAACTTTTAGATCATGTGAATGGGTAGGCGTTAACTTGAGACCATTAATCCGTTATAAGGACCGAGGGGCATGAGTGATAGATCTATTTGGGTGTTGCGAGCCCCACCCGTGGGTCCGCGAGTTGACCGCATGTGGTGACTATGTCATTCCAGCCGGGAGGCCCGGTACGAAATACGCAAAGGATTGAGCCTTCCTACACTGTTGCACACATGTTAATGGCCTTGCAAACCATTAATTGATCTGTTCATATTCTCTTTCATACCAGGATTTACAAATACATACATACTTACAATGATTACAAAGTTTATTTGGAGCTCACAGTATATATATATCAGGTCGAGAAAAATGATTTCCTGTACTTACACAACAACTTTAAAACCGGTTATCAAAAGATTTGTTTTAAATATTTTCCAAAACAAACTATGAACTCGCTCAACTTTATGTTGATTTTTCGCATGTTTCTTTCTCAGGTTACTTTTCAAAGTTATGGCACGGTTGGAATAGGAGAACCATTGGAGATACGAGTACTTAGTGGGCGTTCAATTTTTAGAAGATTTAGCTTATTTGCTTCCGCTGTGCAATGAAGATACCAGTCCAGTCACGCCAATGCTCTGATATTTCAGGGTGTGACAGATTGGTATCAGAGCTATAGGTTACAGCAAATAGGGTTTTTTGTAGAGATACCTAGGCTCTAACCTCACCTTTATCTGGGACTTAGACTATTAAGACTTTGAGTACATACAGAACGCCTAAGAATCGAATATGCTCTACAACCGTTGCCGAAAAACAAACAGTCAAAATTCTGTTTTCAAACATACGCTATTGTGGTGTTTCATACACGGTACACAAAACAGTCGCATACAGCGCACAAAACCTTGAGAGTTTAGAAGACATGCATTTAGGACCCTCGGAAACTTATGTCTGAGTTCATTAAAGGTCGTCACGTAGGTTCCACGTCCATTAACTCGCGCAAACACCATTATATTATGTTGTCTATGCTATCGTAGTTACTCGAGCAGGTAACCTACGTGGAACGATATGCTATTGCGCAACTACACATGAAACTTAAACTATACGTCAGCGGACGTCGAAGTACATCACACGACTTACGAGGCAAGGTCTTTGAGAAGACACAGTTGCACAATTCAATGATGGCGCTAGATTCCATCAACAAGGGAACTACCGATCAGGATGCGGCAACTTGTCACGAGATCCTGCAACGACATGAATCATTCCAAGGAGAAGACGTATGTCTCCGCACCCCCTATTTTAGTTAACGACGAATACGCTATGTTCGACATTCCATGGTAATGTCACCTAACAACCGGTCATCTCACGAAACCCCAGGAAAAGTCCTTAAATTTCTTTTATTGAAATTCCGACTTTTTCATCTAGTGAGTAGATTTTAACATCTCTACTCCTCTTAGTGGTGATTGTATTACGATCATTTCTTTCATTATAACGAATATCCATTTGCTTCATTTCTTGAAAATTCATATGTTACGCATGCATCGTTTGTTACGCATATGGTTTCGTTTCGAATAAGCGTTTCATCGAAGTTCAAATATTATTTCGTTAAACCTAATTATTGATTTGTGATTTGAATGACCCGCATTATTGTAATTGTTGGCTCCTTGTTATCAAGTCAACACACTTTCTTGAAATTTCTTTTCTTTTCAAGTTACATACATGGTTTTTCGTTGTGACCATGCCGAAAGTTTTCTTGTCGATACATGTATTTATTGTCGGCTTGTGCCAAAACCAAGTTCAATTGTCTGAACTTGTTCATTACACCTATTCAATTCAAGACACCATATGATGTATTGGAAACATCATATTCAAATTCGTTTTAACAAGCTTCGTCGGATCCTAATGATCGACCAAACGGGTCGGGTTTGAAAGTCTAAGCGGTTGTTTAGACCGCTTCTCTTACAACCCTAAACAAGCACCAAACTAGTAGTGACGAGTTAAACATGTCAAAACACGTTTAACTAACTTAGAAAACTGATTTGGTATCAAAACAAGGTGTTTTGATACCTAAAAGTATTTCTGTTGCAAAATGCGTGCTAAAACGCATTTTGACCGAAACTTTGACTCGTCACTACACCTAGTCAACGTGGTAATCAGTAGGTATAATCGCTAAGGATTATAACCATCGTGATTACAATCACGTTGCAAAGTCCAACCGAACTTTGCGTTGACCATTGACTGGTCAAACCGAAAGTCAAACACTGTTTGACTTTTTAAACTAGTAAGCAATAAAAGAATGAAGGAATGCTCACTAAAGGTCATTGCTATCTTTTCTACCAAGAACAAGTTTCCAATCACTTGAGAGAGCTCTCAATTCAGATTAGAAAGGAGATAAGAGAGGAATGAGCAAATGAAATGGAAGTTGGCCATGCTATTTATACTTGTTGGTGATCAACAAGATCAAGATATGTGTTTGTGTGGCCAAAAAGCAAGAAATCTTAGCCATACAAGTGTTAGAGGCCAGCTAATTTGCTTGGAGAGGTGTTAACTTGGCTGCCACACCAAGAACTTGCAAGAACAGCCCCTAAAGTATCAAACAGTTTGAAAAATATGATTTTTGGTCGCTGGGCATGCCTTACGGACTGTAAGGACATGTGCATACAGTCTGTAAGCTACTTGCAGACCAGCAACTTTTAGAAATTGACAATTTAGTCCCTGCACTTGAGAAACTTAATTTTTGATGCATTTTTGACACGTTTAAGCCCCGTTAACCCCATTTCAAAGCTCTAAAATGAAGTTAAAGTATAAGGAACTTAAAATATGCTAAAAAATATCTCGTATGTCGGTTCTTTTGGTCGTACGGTTGCGTTGTTCGGTTAATTACGACGGAAGTCGTAATGAACGCAAAAACGATCCAAATTAAGCGACGAATGTAATTTTTGCATGCCGATCACTAACATAAAAATATTTTAGTGTGTACAAAATTTTTGGATGTCCAGATGTGGTCAGAACGTAAGATATGCGCGAAAATGCAAACTTACGCCGGTTTTGACCCTTTTAGTCCCTGTAAGATCAAATAAGCATATTTTCGCACACCGAACCTATCAAAGCTTATTTCTAAGCTATGTATAGGTTATTTATGGTATGTTTAGCTTATGATCAAATTCCGGACTGTACGTTGCCTTACGAAACGGCAGACTTTTGCAAGTTGACGCAAATAGTCCCTGTGAGTGAATAAACTTGATTTCGCCACACCAAACCTTCCAAAACTTATTTCTAAGTTATGTAAAGGTTATTTAAGGTATTTTAAGCCTATTTCACTATTCTGGAGTGTTTGTTGCATTAAACTAGTTATATTTACGCATTAGATCGCTTATAACCTTCCAGAAAGCGATTTAAGGCTCGAAATCGAACAAGAATTGATATGTGCAAACGATACACATATTTATACAAATCCCAAGTATGAAACACAATATTTCATTGGTTTGGTATTTGTATGATGGTTGAAGTGACACAGGTGTCACAGTCTCCCCTACTTTAGGAAATTTCGTCCTGAAATTTAATTTTAGAGGAAACTTGTGAGGACAACTGTGACAGTTTCGCTTTCAAATGAATCCCTCAAACCTTAAGTAAAACTCTGGGTTATGTTCGGATTCTTAGCGAAATTGTCAACTATCAACGTGAAGTCCTTGTAGTAACAAAACATGGAGTTTCGAACTACGGACAGAAGAACGTTTCTTATGAAGACTATCATAGGAAACTTGTGTTTGCTTGAAATCAGTGTCAGAGAGTGAAAGATAAGACAAAATTGGTCAAGGTCCAGGACTTCTAGTAACTTAAATAACGCTACGTTCGCAATGTAACAAGGAGCACTTATATATAGGAAGTACCAGCGGCGTATCCACCATGCCCTTTTTACATTGTTCCCGTTTCGTTATTCTCATCACTATAGGTCTTAACACATGACAAAACTTGCTGTGATTTCTGTGCATTGAATTCCATAGTTATGTATGCATCCATAATTATGTAATTCCTTGCACAGTCCGCACAATTCAATTCATAATGTGTAAGGGAAAAAAATCAATCGAATAACATGAAGCGGCTTGACTAGACCACCAAAGGATCTTTTTAAGTAGATCAACGAACGATATTTTTAACTAGATCAACACATGATCTTCTTAACTAAACCGTCTTACGATCTCCTTAAATTGACCACTTAAGGGATTATATTATCACATGATATTCCTAACCAGATTTTCAAATAAATCTGTTTGACCAGACCACTCAAGGGGTCCAATTATAGAATAGTACTTTATAACCCAAGGGACTTAACTATGACGTAGAAGTCCATTAAGGATTTAAGATAGTACCTTTTAATATCCTACTATGAATCCCTCATATTGAAATATGGAAGATTCTATGAGGATTTGGATAAATCACATAAAATTATGGAACATATAAGAAAACACATAAGCACATAATCACATAATTGTTTATCTTGATCTTCATTTTGTTAGTTTTCTTGTTAATTGGGCACACGAGTATTTAAAGTATATCAGGAATTCAATCCGTGAATTCCATTTGGTACTTTAAATATCGTCAAGAATCTAACTATGAAGATAGGAAGATCTTAATAGAGATTTGTCTTTGTTTCTTAAAAAGAAACGTGTATTTAAGATTTTCGGGAAGATCACAAGTGATCATAAAATGACAGAACCACACGAGTAGTTTGTGTTAGTGTCGGCATCGAAGGGTTGGATCAAACATTCACACAATCGTATCAGTTTTGTAAAATAAAATTGGAACATCAAATTTTATTTATATAACAACTGAATTGTTCCCAACGTCAAAGGATAACAAACAAGGAAATACAAAAGACTAATTGTTCACTGCTGCATTGTTGTCCACGTTTGCCTCATTTTTGTTAAACACTCGTCCACGTGCTGGATTTGCGTTAACAAGTCTTGGGCAATTGTTTCTGTAGTGAGTAAGGTCACCATAGTTATAACACGACCCAGGTGGGAACCGTGCTTGAACAGCAGCAGGATTTGCATAACGGCAGGTATCTACCAAATGTCCCAATCTTCCACAGTGGGTACATTTGTGACACTTCTCTTGCTCCAAATGATGACGGTTGCATTTGTTGCACAAAGGTGCAGTACCAACATAATTTTTCCTCCTACGAGGTTGTGCTGGTTGGTTTGGCACAACCTGATTGTTCTGAGCAGTTATGGCGTAGTTTTGAGAAGCCTTACGCTTCTTCTTCTTGGATACCTCGGCCTGTTTTTCCTTTGGTTCAACTTGAGCAGCCTTTTCAGATGGTCTTGGGTCGCCTTTTCAAAAAAGCTTACCCTTCCTGATATGGGATTCAGTCAGGGTGGCAGACAATTCAATGGCCTGTCTGACAGTAGTAGGGTTGCTGCCAGTAACAATATCCTGAACTAAATCAGGAAGACCATCAATGTATTTCTCAATCGCCTTATCCACAGGCGTGACCATGGTAGGACATAACAGGCTCAATTCCTCATAACGATCAGTATAAGCTCAGTGTTCACTGCTGTCTTGTTTTAAATTGTCAAATTCCCATTACAAAGCCCTGAGCTCATGATGAGGACATAACTCCTTCATCACTAGAGCTCGAAGCTCTTCCCAAGTTTGTGCCATTGCCACATCGGCACCTCTATCACGTATCACACCGTTCTACCATGTAAGAGCACGTTTCTCGAACGCACTGGATGCAAACTCAACCTAACGCTCATTCGGGCATTGCACGTGCCTGAATGTGCTCTCCAAACTTTCGAACCATTGCAGGAGCGCGGTTGCTCCTTGAGATCCAGAAAACTTCGAAGGTTTGGCAGAGTTGAAGGTCTTGAAATTACACTAGGTGTTGTTGTTATTGTTATATAACTCATTAATTTGAGTTACTACGCCTGGAAGCACTGCAGCCATTTGTTGAGCAACAAGGGCTGCGACTTCCTCAGCAGTAAAAGATTGAGCATCACGTCGAGGAGGCATTGTCTAAAGGGAACATGGGAAACGAGTGAGGTCGATGATTGGAAAACAAAAGAGGGATTGAAAACATCGACCAAAACATAAGGAAGGCAATCATTCGTTCGTTACCTCGAACAAACAAACGATATGCAGTGACTAATCAAAGTAAATGGATCATTATAATGTATCACCGAAGACATGCTCGCCTATAAGTGAACACTCACCCCAAGAGTTCCCAGGTAAGAGTGACTGGTCCGATACTGCGGATTTGTACGAACACTCTAGCCTTAGACAGAAAACTCATGGTACAGGCATTCACTCTTCCAGTTTGCACGTGTTCACATTATTTAGACCCAAACTTTGACGAGATTTTGAAAATTTTGAAGGTTCAAAACCTTACAATAAATCATCCTAGAACAGATGATTGATTTTCAAAGTGGATTCGAATTTTGTATTCTTATTGTGGTTGTCACCTAAGGATAAGTGACGGTATTGTTTTAAAACTAAACACAAGATAACTTGTGTTAGGGTCCTAGGAAGGTTATAGTCTAGGTCAAAGCATTACTAATAACCTAATTCCCTATAACCATTGGCTCTGATACCAACTTTTCTGTCACACCCCGACCACGTAAAACAATAAAACGTGGCGGAAACGTCAGGGAGTGTTGTAACAGAATCATTGTTTCACAACCATGGATTAAATAATTTCGTTTTATTAAATTATTGAACTCATCGTTTATAACAAATCAAATAAATACAGTTATTATCTTTCAAGTTTTAAAGTCGCTAAGGCACGAGTCCATCCTATGTATAGCATGTATGAACAATCATCACAAAGCAGTACCTGAAACATGTGTAAAAATAGGTACGTCAGCATAAAAATGCCTGTGAGATACATAGGTTTCATTTATGCATGATTCATGACTTATAAGTTTAAAAGAATGTTTTAACAAAAAGTAGTCATGAACCATGAAAATGTTTTCTCTATAAAATCATGTGAAAATTTATGAGAAATTTGATGATATAAAAGAATGATGCATAAATAATCAAGTAAAATGAGTTTATAAAATAATGTTTTGAATAAAATGTTTGTAGTATATATAAAAATATACTTTGGTTTTAAGAAAGTCGATTAGGTAATATATAAAAATATATTTCGGTTCCAAAATCGTTTAACAGATAGTATATTAAATATACTTTGGTTGTCAAAATAATCGTTTTCGATAGTATATCAAAAGTATACTTTGGATTTATGTATAACATATTAAACTATGTTTTGGTTGAATAAATAACATATTTAAAATATGTTTTGGTAGTTAACAAAATATATGTTGTTTTGTACAATATCACACATGAGAGTATATCAAACTATACCTTTGGGAGTATAATAAAATATACCATAAAAGTGTGATTTAAGAATTCAATCAGGCCTAGTGCATCAAAATACACCTTTGAGACTACAGGGATACCACAAAGGCAATCCATATTTGGATGGAGAAACAAATTGGTTTCAGACATTCCATGACAACAGGAATGGGGTGTCAAATCCTATAGCGCTATATCATACTACCAATCGGTCTGGTGAACAAAATATGTACTATCCAACAATTAATTTTATACTCTTTGGAAAAATTAGAGTTTAAACCATAAATAATCAGTCGGTTTGTCAAAAGATAAGTACTAATATGTATAATCAATTATACTTTGAAATCGTGAACATAACAAATAGGTACACATGCTTCACCCCAAAACATTGAAAACAGTAAAAGAGGGGACTATATACTCACTTGAGGGTGCTTAGAAGTCTTGAACAACAACCAAGCAAAGCTAGAGGGAGTACGGAATCAAACGGTACCTAATATAGGTAACTATGTTATTAAACGGCTCCTAAACCGGGAGATAGGATAGAATGATGTTCTATAAATCAAATGAGTAATTGAACTCATATGGCATGATTTAATAGAGCTAACATTCTGATTTGGAAGTCTACCTAAGTGCTCTTGACCCGTTTCGACCCATTATGGTAGCATAAGCTACTATAACGCGTCGGTTGCGCAAAACTATGTTCGGATGGTTATCTATGAGCTATGTCAAGTCTTACATGCCCAATTATACCCTAACATGTTACTAATTCAGATTAGATGTCAAAAATATGTTCACATATGCACCTTACGGATTTATGCTACAAAGGGGCATTTTGGTCATTTCCTATGGGCATGTAAACCAATTAACGAATAGCTAACCAATCCTTGTGTGATCATAAGGTATAACCTCAGGGGTTATTCCCTATGCAACTATGATCACTAAGCAAGCTTGGTCGGATCCTAATGATCGACTAAACGGGTCGGGTTCAAAAGTCTAAGCGGTTGTTTAGACCGCTTAGCTTACGACCCTAAATAAGCACCAAACTAGTAGTGACGAGTTAAACATGTCAAAACACGTTTAACTAACTTAGAAAACTGATTTGGTATCAAAACAAGGTGTTTTGATACCTAAAAGTATTTCTGTTGCAAAATGCGTGCTAAAACGCATTTTGACCGAAACTTTGACTCGTCACTACACCTAGTCAACGTGGTAATCAGTAGGTATAATCGCTAAGGATTATAACCATCGTGATTACATTCACGTTGCATAGTCCAACCGAACTTTGCGTTGACCATTGACTGGTCAAACCGAAAGTCAAACACTGTTTGACTTTTTAAACTAGTAAGTAATAAAAGAATGAAGGAATGCTCACTAAAGGTCCTTGCTATCTTTTCTACCAAGAACAAGTTTCCAATCACTTGAGAGAGCTCTCAATTCAGATTAGAAAGGAGATAAGAGAGGAATGAGCAAATGAAATGGAAGTTAGCCATGTATTTATACTTGTTGGTGATCAACAAGATCAAGACGTGTGTTTGTGTGGCCAAAAAGCAAGAAATCTTAGCCATACAAGTGTTAGAGGCCAGCTAATTTGCTTGGAGAGGTGTTAACTTGGCTGCCACACCAAGAACTTGCAAGAACAGCCCCTAAAGTATCAAACAGTTGAAAAATATGATTTCTGGTCGCTGGGCATGCCTTCCGGACTGTAAGGACATGTGCATATGGTCCGAAAGCTACTTGCAGACCAGCAACTTTCAGAAATTGACAATTTAGTCCCTGCACTTGAGAAACTTGATTTTTGATGCATTTTTGACACGTTTAAGCCCCGTTAACCCCATTTCAAAGCTCTAAAATGAAGTTAAAGTATAAGGAACTTAAAATATGCTCAAAAATATCTCGGAAGTCGGTTCTTTTGGTCGTACAGTTGCGTTGTTCGGTTAATTACGACGGAAAGTCGTAACGAACGCAAAAACGATCCAAATTAAGCGACGAATGGAATTTTTGCATGCCGATCACTAAAATAAAAATATTTTAGTGTGTACAAAAATTTTGGATGTCCAGATGTGGTCAGAACGTAAGATATGCGCGAAAATGCAAACTTACGCCGTTTTTGACACTTTTAGTCCCTGTAAGATCAAATAAGCATATTTTCGCACACCGAACCTATCAAAGCTTATTTCTAAGCTATGTTTAGGTTATTTATGGTATGTTTATATTATGATAAAATTCCGGACTGTACGTTGCCTTACGAAACGGCAGACTTTTGCAAGTTGACGCAAATAGTCCCTGTGAGTGAATAAACTTGATTTCGCCACACCAAACCTTCCAAAACTTATTTCTAAGTTATTTAAAGGTTATTTAAGGTATGTTAAGCCTATTTCACTATTCCGGAGTGTTTGTTGCATTAAACTAGTTATATTTACGCATTAGATCGCTTATAACCTTCCAGAAAGCGATTTAAGGCTCGAAATCGAACAAGAATTGATATGTGCAAACGATACACATATTTATACAAATCCCAAGTATGAAACACAATATTTCATTGGTTTGGTATTTGTATGATGGTTGAAGTGACACATGTGTCACAGTCTCCCATACTTTAGGAAATTTCGTCCTGAAATTTAATTTTAGAGGAAACTTGTGAGGACAACTGTGACAGTTTCGCTTTCAAATGAATCCCTCAAACCTTAAGTAAAACTCTGGGTTATGTTCGGATTCTTAGTGAAATTGTCAACTATCAACGTGAAGTCCTTGTAGTAACAAAACATGGAGTTTCGAACTACGGACAGAAGAACGTTTCTTATGAAGACTATCATAGGAAACTTGTGTTTGCTTGAAATCAGTGTCGGAGAGTGAAAGATAAGACAAAATTGGTCAAGGTTCAGGACTTCTAGTAACTTAAATAACGCTACGTTCGCAATGTAATAAGGAACACTTATATATAGGAAGTACCAGCGGCGTATCCACCATGCCCTTTTTACATTGTTCCCGTTTCGTTATTCTCATAACTATAGGTCTTAACACATGACAAAACTTGCTGTGATTTCTGTGCATTGAATTCCATAGTTATGTATGCATCCATAATTATGTAATTCCTTGCACAGTTCGCACAATTCAATTCATAATGTGTAAGGGAAAAAAATCAATCGAATAACATGAAGCGGCTTGACTAGACCACCAAAGGATCTTTTTAAGTAGATCAACGAACGATATTTTTAACTAGATCAACACATGATCTTCTTAACTAAACCGTCTTACGATCTCCTTAAATTGACCACTTAAGGGATTATATCATCACATGATATTCCTAACCAGATTTTCAAATAAATCTGTTTGACCAGACCACTCAAGGGGTCCAATTATAGAATAGTACTTTATAACCCAAGGGACTTAACTATGACGTAGAAGTCCATTAAGGATTTAAGATAGTACCTTTTAATATCCTACTATGAATCCCTCATATTGAAATATGGAAGATTCTATGAGGATTTGGATAAATCAAATAAAATTATGGAACATATAAGAAAACACATAAGCACATAATCACATAATTGTTTATCTTGATCTTCATTTTGTTAGTTTTCTTGTTAATTGGGCACACGAGTATTTAAAGTGTATCAGGAATTCAATCCGTGAATTCCATTTGGTACTTTAAATATCGTCAAGAATCTAACTATGAAGATAGGAAGATCTTAATAGAGATTTGTCTTTGTTTCTTAAAAAGAAACGTGTATTTAAGATTTTCGGGAAGATCACAAGTGATCATAAAATGACAGAACCACACGAGTAGTTTGTGTTAGTGTCGGCATCGAAGGGTTGGATCAAACATTCACACAATTGTATCAGTTTTGTAAAATAAAATTGGAACATCAAATTTTATTTATATAACAACTGAATTGTTCCTAACGTCAAAGGATAACAAACAAGGAAATACAAAAGACTAATTGTTTACTGCTGTATTGTTGTCCACGTTTGCCTCATTTATGTTAAACACTCGTCCACGTGCTGGATTTGCGTTAACAAGTCTTGGGCAATTGTTTCTGTAGTGAGTAAGGTCACCACAGTTATAACACGACCCAGGTGGGAACCGTGCTTGAACAGCAGCAGGATTTGCATAACGGCAGGTATCTACCAAATGTCCCAATCTTCCACAGTGGGTACATTTGTGACACTTCTCTTGCTCCAAATGATGACGGTTGCATTTGTTGCACAAAGGTGCAGTACCAACATATTTTTTCCTCCTACGAGGTTGTGCTGGTTGGTTTGGCGCAACCTGATTGTTCTGAGCAGTTATGGCGTAGTTTTGAGAAGCCTTACGCTTCTTCTTCTTGGATACCTCGGCCTGTTTTTCCTTTGGTTCAACTTGAGCAGCCTTTTCAGATGGTCTTGGGTCGCCTTTTCAAAAAAGCTTACCCTTCCTGATATGGGATTCAGTCAGGGTGGCAGACAATTCAATGGCCTGTCTGACAGTAGTAGGGTTGCTTCCAGTAATAATATCCTGAACTAAATCAGGAAGACCATCAATGTATTTCTCAATCGCCTTATCCACAGGCGTGACCATGGTAGGACATAACAGGCTCAATTCCTCATAACGATCAGTATAAGCTCGGTGTTCACCGCTGTCTTGTTTTAAATTGTCAAATTCCCGTTACAAAGCCCTGAGCTCATGACGAGGACAAAACTCCTTCATCACTAGAGCTCGAAGCTCTTCCCAAGTTTGTGACATTTCCACATCGGCACCTCTATCACGTATCACACCGTTCTACCATGTAAGAGCACGTTTCTCGAACGCACTGGATGCAAACTCAACCTTACGCTCATTCGGGCGTTGCACGTGCTTGAATGTGCTCTCCAAACTTTCGAACCATTGCAGGAGCGCGGTTGCTCCTTGAGATCCAGAAAACTTCGAAGGTTTGGCAGAGTTGAAGGTCTTGAAATTACACTGGGTGTTGTTGTTATTGGTATATAACTCATTAATCTGAGTTACTACGCCTGGAAGCACTGCAGCCATTTGTTGAGCAACAAGGGCTGCGACTTCCTCAGCAGTAAAAGATTGAGCATCACGTCGAGGAGGCATTGTCTAAAGGGAACATGGGAAACGAGTGAGGTCGATGATTGGAAAACAAAAGAGGTATTGAAAACATCGACCAAAACATAAGGAAGGCAATCATTCGTTCGTTACCTCGAACAAACAAACGATATGCAGTGACTAATCAAAGTAAATGGATCATTATAATGTATCACCGAAGACATGCTCGCCTATAAGTGAACACTCACCCCAAGAGTTCCCAGGTAAGAGTGACTGGTCCGATACTGCGGATTTGTATGAACACTCTAGCCTTAGACAGAAAACTCATGGTACAGGCATTCACTCTTCCAGTTTGCACGTGTTCACATTATTTAGACCCAAACTTTGACGAGATTTTGAAAATTTTGAAGGTTCAAAACCTTACAATAAATCATCCTAGAACAGATGATTGATTTTCAAAGTGGATTCGAATTTTGTATTCTTATTGTGGTTGTCACCTAAGGATAAGTGACGGTATTGTTTTAAAACTAAACACAAGATAACTTGTGTTAGGGTCCTAGGAAGGTTATAATCTAGGTCAAAGCATTACTAATAACCTAATTCCCTATAACCATTGGCTCTGATACCAACTTTTCTGTCACACCCCGACCACGTAAAACAACAAAACGTGGCGGAAACGTCGGGGAGTGTTGTAACAGAATCATTGTTTCACAACCATGGATTAAATAATTTCGTTTTATTAAATTATTGAACTCATCGTTTATAACAAATCAAATAAATACAGTTATTATCTTTCAAGTTTTAAAGTCGCTAAGGCACGAGTCCATCCTATGTATAGCATGTATGAACAATCATCACAAAGCAGTACCTGAAACATGTGTAAAAATAGGTACGTCAGCATAAAAATGCCTGTGAGATACATAGGTTTCATTTATGCATGATTCATGACTTATAAGTTTAAAAGAATGTTTTAACAAAAAGTAGTCATGAACCATGAAAATGTTTTCTCTATAAAATCATGTGAAAATTTATGAGAAATTTGATGATATAAAAGAATGATGCATAAATAATCAAGTAAAATGAGTTTATAAAATAATGTTTTGAATAAAATGTTTGTAGTATATATAAAAATATACTTTGGTTTTAAGAAAGTCGATTAGGTAATATATAAAAATATATTTCGGTTCCAAAATCGTTTAACAGATAGTATATTAAATATACTTTGGTTGTCAAAATAATCGTTTTCGATAGTATATCAAAAGTATACTTTGGATTTATGTATAACATATTAAACTATGTTTTGGTTGAATAAATAACATATTTAAAATATGTTTTGGTAGTTAACAAAATATATGTTGTTTTGTACAATATCACACATGAGAGTATATCAAACTATACCTTTGGGAGTATAATAAAATATACCATAAAAGTGTGATTTAAGAATTCAATCAGGCCTAGTGCATCAAAATACACCTTTGAGACTACAGGGATACCACAAAGGCAATCCATATTTGGATGGAGAAACAAATTGGTTTCAGACATTCCATGACAACAGGAATGGGGTGTCAAATCCTATAGCGCTATATCATACTACCAATCGGTCTGGTGAACAAAATATGTACTATCCAACAATTAATTTTATACTCTTTGGAAAAATTAGAGTTTAAACCATAAATAATCAGTCGGTTTGTCAAAAGATAAGTACTAATATGTATAATCAATTATACTTTGAAATCGTGAACATAACAAATAGGTACACATGCTTCACCCCAAAACATTGAAAACAGTAAAAGAGGGGACTATGTACTCACTTGAGGGTGCTTAGAAGTCTTGAACAACAACCAAGCAAAGCTAGAGGGAGTACGGAATCAAACGGTACCTAATATAGGTAACTATGTTATTAAACGGCTCCTAAACCGGGAGATAGGATAGAATGATGTTCTATAAATCAAATGAGTAATTGAACTCATATGGCATGATTTTATAGAGCTAACATTCTGATTTGGAACTCTACCTAAGTGCTCTTAACCTGTTTCGACCCATTATGGTAGCATAAGCTACTATAACGCGTCGGTTGCGCAAAACTATGTTCGGATGGTTATCTATGAGCTATGTCAAGTCTTACATTCCCAATTATACCCTAACATGTTACTAATTCAGATTAGATGTCAAATATATGTTCACATATGCACCTTACGGATTTATGCTACAAAAGGGCATTTTGGTCATTTCCTATGGGCATGTAAACCAATTAATGAATAGCTAACCAATCCTTATGTGATCATAAGGTATAACCTCAGGGGTTATTCCCTATGCAACTATGATCACTAAGCAAGCTTGGTCGGATCCAAATGATCGACCAAACGGGTCGGGTTCGAAAGTCTAAGCGGTTGTTTAGACCGCTTCGCTTACGACCCTAAACAAGCACCAAACTAGTAGTGACGAGTTAAACATGTCAAAACACGTTTAACTAACTTAGAAAACTGAATTGGTATCAAAACAAGGTGTTTTGATACCTAAAAGTATTTCCGTTGCAAAATGCGTGCTAAAACACATTTTGACCGAAACTTTGACTCGTCACTACACCTAGTCAACGTGGTAATCAGTAGGTATAATCGCTAAGGATTATAACCATCGTGATTACAATCACGTTGCAAAGTCCAACCGAACTTTGCGTTGACCATTGACTGGTCAAACCGAAAGTCAAACACTGTTTGACTTTTTAAACTAGTAAGCAATAAAAGAATGAAGGAATGCTCACTAAAGGTCCTTGCTATCTTTTCTACCAAGAACAAGTTTCCAATCACTTGAGAGAGCTCTCAATTCAGATTAGAAAGGAGATAAGAGAGGAATGAGCAAATGAAATGGAAGTTGGACATGCTATTTATAATTGTTGGTGATCAACAAGATCAAGACATGTGTTTGTGTGGCCAAAAAGCAAGAAATCTTAGCCATACAAGTGTTAGAGGCCAGCTAATTTGCTTGGAGAGGTGTTAACTTGGCTGCCACACTAAGAACTTGCAAGAACAACCCCTAAAG
This sequence comes from Helianthus tuberosus, assembly GCA_030545235.1. Lineage (NCBI taxonomy): Eukaryota > Viridiplantae > Streptophyta > Magnoliopsida > Asterales > Asteraceae > Helianthus > Helianthus tuberosus. The sequence continues at coordinate 137,578,260 of CM060363.1, forward strand.
TATCAAACAGTTTGAAAAATATGATTTTTGGTCGCTGGGCATGCCTTACGGACTGTAAGGACATGTGCATACGGTCCGTAAGCTACTTGCAGACCAGCAACTTTCAGAAATTGACAATTTAGTCCCTGCACTTGAGAAACTTGATTTTTGATGCATTTTTGACACGTTTAAGCCCCGTTAACCCCATTTCAAAGCTCTAAAATGAAGTTAAAGTATAAGGAACTTAAAATATCCTCAAAAATATCTCGGATGTCGGTTCTTTTGGTCGTACGGTTGCGTTGTTTGGTTAATTACGACGGAAGTCGTAATGAACGCAAAAACGATCCAAATTAAGCGACGAATGGAATTTTTGCATGCCGATCACTAAAATAAAAATATTTTAGTGTGTACAAAAATTTTGGATGTCCAGATGTGGTCAGAACGTAAGATATGCGCGAAAATGCAAACTTACGCCGGTTTTGACACTTTTATTCCTGTAAGATCAAATAAGCATATTTTCGCACACCGAACCTATCAAAGCTTATTTCTAAGCTATGTTTAAGTTAGTTATGGTATGTTTAGCTTATAATCAAATTCCGGACTGTACGTTGCCTTACGAAACGGCAGACTTTTGCAAGTTGACGCAAATAGTCCCTGTGAGTGAATAAACTTGATTTCGCCACACCAAACCTTCCAAAATTTATTTCTAAGTTATGTAAAGGTTATTTAAGGTATTTTAAGCCTATTTCACTATTCTGGAGTGTTTGTTGCATTAAACTAGTTATATTTACGCATTAGATCGCTTATAACCTTCCAGAAAGCGATTTAAGGCTCGAAATCGAACAAGAATTGATATGTGTAAACGATACACATATTTATACTAATCCCAAGTATGAAACACAATATTTCATTGGTTTGGTATTTGTATGATGGTTGAAGTGACACAAGTGTCACAGTCTCCCCTACTTTAGGAAATTTCGTCCTGAAATTTAATTTTAGAGGAAACTTGTGAGGACAACTGTGACAGTTTCGCTTTCAAATGAATCCCTCAAACCTTAAGTAAAACTCTGGGTTATGTTCGGATTCTTAGCGAAATTGTCAACTATCAACGTGAAGTCCTTGTAGTAACAAAACATGGAGTTTCGAACTACGGACAGAAGAACGTTTCTTATGAAGACTATCATAGGAAACTTGTGTTTGCTTGAAATCAGTGTCGGAGAGTGAAAGATAAGACAAAATTGGTCAAGGTCTAGGACTTCTAGTAACTTAAATAACGCTACGTTCGCAATGTAATAAGGAGCACTTATATATAGGAAGTACCAGCGGCGTATCCACCATGCCCTTTTTACATTGTTCCCGTTTCGTTATTCTCATCACTATAGGTCTTAACACATGACAAAACTTGCTGTGATTTCTGTGCATTGAATTCCATAGTTATGTATGCATCCATAATTATGCAATTCCTTGCACAGTCCGCACAATTCAATTCATAATGTGTAAGGGAAAAAAATCAATCGAATAACATGAAGCGGCTTGACTAGACCACCAAAGGATCTTTTTAAGTAGATCAACGAACGATATTTTTAACTAGATCAACACATGATCTTCTTAACTAAACCGTCTTACGATCTCCTTAAATTGACCACTTAAGGGATTATATCATCACATGATATTCCTAACCAGATTTTCAAATAAATCTGTTTGACCAGACCACTCAAGGGGTCCAATTATAGAATAGTACTTTATAACCCAAGGGACTTAACTATGACGTAGAAGTCCATTAAGGATTTAAGATAGTACCTTTTAATATCCTACTATGAATCCCTCATATTGAAATATGGAAGATTCTATGAGGATTTGGATAAATCACATAAAATTATGGAACATATAAGAAAACACATAAGCACATAATCACATAATTGTTTATCTTGATCTTCATTTTGTTAGTTTTCTTGTTAATTGGGCACACGAGTATTTAAAGTATATCAGGAATTCAATCCGTGAATTCCATTTGGTACTTTAAATATCGTCAAGAATCTAACTATGAAGATAGGAAGATCTTAATAGAGATTTGTCTTTGTTTCTTAAAAAGAAACGTGTATTTAAGATTTTCGGGAAGATCACAAGTGATCATAAAATGACAGAACCACACGAGTAGTTTGTGTTAGTGTCGGCATCGAAGGGTTGGATCAAACATTCACACAATTGTATCAGTTTTGTAAAATAAAATTGGAACATCAACTTTTATTTATATAACAACTGAATTGTTCCTAACGTCAAAGGATAACAAACAAGGAAATACAAAAGACTAATTGTTCACTGCTGTATTGTTGTCCACGTTTGCCTCATTTATGTTAAACACTCGTCCACGTGCTGGATTTGCGTTAACAAGTCTTGGGCAATTGTTTCTGTAGTGAGTAAGGTCACCACAGTTATAACACGACCCAGGTGGGAACCGTGCTTGAACAGCAGCAGGATTTGCATAACGGCAGGTATCTACCAAATGTCCCAATCTTCCACAGTGGGTACATTTGTGACACTTCTCTTGCTCCAAATGATGACGGTTGCATTTGTTGCACAAAGGTGCAGTACCAACATAATTTTTCCTCCTACGAGGTTGTGCTGGTTGGTTTGGCGCAACCTGATTGTTCTGAGCAGTTATGGCGTAGTTTTGAGAAGCCTTACGCTTCTTCTTCTTGGATACCTCGGCCTGTTTTTCCTTTGGTTTAACTTGAGCAGCCTTTTCAGATGGTCTTGGGTCGCCTTTTCAAAAAAGCTTACCCTTCCTGATATGGGATTCAGTCAGGGTGGCAGACAATTCAATGGCCTGTCTGACAATAGTAGGGTTGCTGCCAGTAACAATATCCTGAACTAAATCAGGAAGACCATCAATGTATTTCTCAATCGCCTTATCCACAGGCGTGACCATGGTAGGACATAACAGGCTCAATTCCTCATAACGATCAGTATAAACTCGGTGTTCACCGCTGTCTTGTTTTAAATTGTCAAATTCCCGTTAAAATCCCTGAGCTCATGACGAGGACAGAACTCCTTCATCACTAGAGCTCGAAGCTCTTCCCAAGTTTGTGCCATTGCCACATCGGCACCTCTATCACGTATCACACAGTTCTACCATGTAAGAGCACGTTTCTCGAACCTTACGCTCATTCGGGCATTGCACGTGCCTGAATGTGCTCTCCAAAATTTCGAACCATTGCAGGAGCGCGGTTGCTCCTTGAGATCCAGAAAACTTCGAAGGTTTGGCAGAGTTGAAAGTCTTGAAATTACACTGGGTGTTGTTGTTATTGTTATATAACTCATTAATCTGAGTTACTACGCCTGGAAGCACTGCAGCCATTTGTTGAGCAACAAGGGCTGCGACTTCCTCAGCAGTAAAAGATTGAGCATCACGTCGAGGAGGCATTGTCTAAAGGGAACATGGGAAACGAGTGAGGTCGATGATTGGAAAACAAAAGAGGTATTGAAAACATCGACCAAAACATAAGGAAGGCAATCATTCGTTCGTTACCTCGAACAAACAAACGATATGCAGTAACTAATCAAAGTAAATGGATCATTATAATGTATCACCGAAGACATGCTCGCCTATAAGTGAACACTCACCCCAAGAGTTCCCAGGTAAGAGTGACTGGTCCGATACTGCGGATTTGTACGAACACTCTAGCCTTAGACAGAAAACTCATGGTACAGGCATTCACTCTTCCAGTTTGCACGTGTTCACATTATTTAGACCCAAACTTTGACGAGATTTTGAAAATTTTGAAGGTTCAAAACCTTACAATAAATCATCCTAGAACAGATGATTGATTTTCAAAGTGGATTCGAATTTTGTATTCTTATTGTGGTTGTCACCTAAGGATAAGTGACGGTATTGTTTTAAAACTAAACACAAGATAACTTGTGTTAGGGTCCTAGGAAGGTTAAAGTCTAGGTCAAAGCATTACTAATAACCTAATTCCCTATAACCATTGGCTCTGATACCAACTTTTCTGTCACACCCCGACCACGTAAAACAACAAAATGTGGCGGAAACGTCAGGGAGTGTTGTAACAGAATCGTTGTTTCACAACCATGGATTAAATAATTTCGTTTTATTAAATTATTGAACTCATCGTTTATAACAAATCAAATAAATACAGTTATTATCTTTCAAGTTTTAAAGTCGCTAAGGCACGAGTCCATCCTATGTATAGCATGTATGAACAATCATCACAAAGCAGTACCTGAAACATGTGTAAAAATAGGTACGTCAGCATAAAAATGCCTGTGAGATACATAGGTTTCATTTATGCATGATTCATGACTTATAAGTTTAAAAGAATGTTTTAACAAAAAGTAGTCATGAACCATGAAAATGTTTTCTCTATAAAATCATGTGAAAATTTATGAGAAATTTGATGATATAAAAGAATGATGCATAAATAATCAAGTAAAATGAGTTTATAAAATAATGTTTTGAATAAAATGTTTGTAGTATATATAAAAATATACTTTGGTTTTAAGAAAGTCGATTAGGTAATATATAAAAATATATTTCGGTTCCAAAATCGTTTAACAGATAGTATATTAAATATACTTTGGTTGTCAAAATAATCGTTTTCGATAGTATATCAAAGGTATACTTTGGATTTATGTATAACATATTAAACTATGTTTTGGTTGAATAAATAACATATTTAAAATATGTTTTGGTAGTTAACAAAATATATGTTGTTTTGTACAATATCACACATGAGAGTATATCAAACTATACCTTTGGGAGTATAATAAAATATACCATAAAAGTGTGATTTAAGAATTCAATCAGGCCTAGTGCATCAAAATACACCTTTGAGACTACAGGGATACCACAATGGCAATCCCTATTTGGATGGAGAAACAAATTGGTTTCAGACATTCCATGACAACAGGAATGGGGTGTCAAATCCTATAGCGCTATATCATACTACCAATCGGTCTGGTGAACAAAATATGTACTATCCAACAATTAATTTTATACTCTTTGGAAAAATTAGAGTTTAAACCATAAATAATCAGTCGGTTTGTCAAAAGATAAGTACTAATATGTATAATCAATTATACTTTGAAATCGTGAACATAACAAATAGGTACACATGCTTCACCCCAAAACATTGAAAACAGTAAAAGAGGGGACTATGTACTCACTTGAGGGTGCTTAGAAGTCTTGAACAACAACCAAGCAAAGCTAGAGGGAGTACGGAATCAAACGGTACCTAATATAGGTAACTATGTTATTAAACGGCTCCTAAACCGGGAGATAGGATAGAATGATGTTCTATAAATCACATGAGTAATTGAACTCATATGGCATGATTTAATAGAGCTAACATTCTGATTTGGAAGTCTACCTAAGTGCTCTTGACCCGTTTCGACCCATTATGGTAGCATAAGCTACTATAACGCGTCGGTTGCGCAAAACTATGTTCGGATGGTTATCTATGAGCTATGTCAAGTCTTACATGCCCAATTATACCCTAACATGTTACTAATTCAGATTAGATGTCAAAAATATGTTCACATATGCACCTTACGGATTTATGCTACAAAAGGGCATTTTGGTCATTTCCTATGGGCATGTAAACCAATTAATGAATAGCTAACCAATCCTTATGTGATCATAAGGTATAACCTCAGGGGTTATTCCCTATGCAACTATGATCACTAAGCAAGCTTGGTCGGATCCTAATGATCGACCAAACGGGTCGGGTTTGATAGTCTAAGCGGTTGTTTAGACCGCTTAGCTTACGACCCTAAACAAGCACCAAACTAGTAGTGATGAGTTAAACATGTCAAAACATGTTTAACTAACTTAGAAAACTGATTTGGTATTAAAACAAGGTGTTTTCATACCTAAAAGTAGTTCCGTTGCAAAATGCGTGCTAAAACGCATTTTGACCGAAACTTTGACTCGTCACTACACCTAGTCAACGTGGTAATCAGTAGGTATAATCGCTAAGGATTATAACCATCGTGATTACAATCACGTTGCAAAGTCCAACCGAACTTTGCGTTGACCATTGACTGGTCAAACCGAAAGTCAAACACTGTTTGACTTTTTAAACTAGTAAGCAATAAAAGAATGAAGGAATGCTCGCTAAAGGTCCTTGCTATCTTTTCTACCAAGAACAAGTTTCCAATCACTTGAGAGAGCTCCCAATTCCTATTAGAAAGGAGATAAGAGAGGAATGAGCAAATGAAATGGAAGTTGGCCATGCTATTTATACTTGTTGGTGATCAACAAGATCAAGACATGTGTTTGTGTGGCCAAGAAGCAAGAAATCTTAGCCATACAAGTGTTAGAGGCCAGCTAATTTGCTTGGAGAGGTGTTAACTTGGCTGCCACACCAAGAACTTGCAAGAACAGCCCCTAAAGTATCAAACAGTTTGCAAAATATGATTTATGGTTGCTGGGCATGCCTTACGGACCGTAAGGACATGTGCATACGGTGCGTAAGCTACTTGCAGACCAGCAACTTTCAGAAATTGACAATTTAGTCCCTGCACTTGAGAAACTTGATTTTTGATGCATTTTTTACACGTTTAAGCCCCGTTAACCCCATTTCAAAGCTCTAAAATGAAGTTAAAGTATAGGGAACTTAAAATATGCTCAAAAATATCTCGGATGTCGGTTCGTTTGGTCGTACAGTTGCGTTGTTCGGTTAATTACGACGGAAGTCGTAACGAACGCAAAAACGATCCAAATTAAGCGACGAATGGAATTTTTGCATGCCGATCACTAAAATAAAAATATTTTAGTGTGTACAAAAATTTTGGATGTCCAGATGTGGTCATAACGTAAGATATGCCCGAAAATGCAAACTTACGCAGTTTTTGACACTTTTAGTCCCTGTAAGATCAAATAAGCATATTTTCGCACACCGAACCTATCAAAGCTTATTTATAAGCTATGTTTAGGTTATTTATGGTATGTTTAGCTTATGATCAAATTCCGGACTGTACGTTGCCTTACGAAACGGCAGACTTTTGCAAGTTGACGCAAATAGTCCCTGTGAGTGAATAAACTTGATTTCGCCACACCAAACCTTCCAAAACTTATTTCTAAGTTATGTAAAGGTTATTTAAGGTATGTTAAGCCTATTTCACTATTCTGGAGTGTTTTTTGCAGTAAACTGGTTATATTTACGCATTAGATGGCGTATAACCTTCCAGAAAGCGATTTAAGGCTCGAAATCGAACAAGAATTGATATGTGCAAACGATACACATATTTATACAAATCCCAAGTATGAAACACAATATTTCATTGGTTTGGTATTTGTATGATGGTTGAAGTGACACAGGTGTCACATGTTTTTAAATCTGAAATATTATTTTAATAGGCTACGGTGATTTCGGGTTTCGAAGACGGGTTCGTAGAATTTAACGGGCCACTTAAAACGCGAGATTTGGGCTTGTGGGCCTTGGGCCCAAGCCCAAAACCCATTAACAAACCTTCAATATAAAAAGGGTCCATACCCTTATTCTTTCATTTGTGCAGTCAACAAACACACACACATCATACTTTTTCTCTCTCTCTCTCTCCGGTAAGGTATGACCGGACTCCGGCCAGCAAGACCGGCGGAGCCGGTGGCGGTTCACGGCGGCGCCGCCGCCTTGGCGGCGGTGGAGGTAGTTTTCCGGTGGTGGTTAGTGGCATACCCCCTTCTCGATTATCAAACAGACAACAAAATCACCCCCTTCCTTCCTCTCGGTTTTGGTGACCGAAGCCGGTTGCCGGCTTCCCTTCTTCTCCGGCGTCGAGTCACCGGACGGCAAATAACAACCCCCCTTTTTCTTTCTCGATTGACAGATCGGGGCACCACCACCACCGTCCGGTGGTGGTGCGGTGGCTACAAACAGGAGAGAGAGAGAGCTGAGAAGAAGAGAGAGGGAGAATGGCTAAGAAGAGTGAGAGAACCGGCGGTCTGATGGTCGGTGTCATTGTCCGGCGGTCGGCGTCATTGACCGGCGGACTTTGTATTTATCCGACGAGTTTCACCAGTTTCGGGTTCGACTCGGTTCTGGTTCGGGTTACATGTTGGGCTCGAGATTCACCGGTCAGTTGGGTTCGAGTGTTCTGGTGCGGTGTTCGGGTCAAGTAACTCATTCAGATTCAAGATTTTGGTTCGGTTCGAGAGAGTTCGGGTCCCTCAGGTTGCGGGTCAGCAGGCTCAAACTGTGGTTCAGACTCGGGTTTCATACGGTCCGGGCTTTTGGTTCGAGTCGACTCAGTTAAACCGAGTTCACTCGGCTCGGGCCCGGGTCAAACAGTAAACAGCAGGTCAAGTGGTCAACGGCTCGGTCAACGCGGACAGGTTCGGTTTTGGTGCGGTGCGAGTCGACTCGGTCGGACTGAGTCAACTTGGTCAAAGTCAGCCGATCAACTCAGTCAAGCGGTTCGATGATTCGGCACGAGAGATGGTAAACTTTACAACGGCGCGCGTTAATTATATTGTTTCATATAGTTTTCGTTACTTATGCGGAATCGAGCTCTTAAAACCGTATCAAATAATGAAATTTTATTATGAAATTACTCGGGTTTATATATTAACTTGTTCATATAAATTGGTTATACATGATTCATATAAATTGATTATACATATATGTCGTGAATTGGTTAATGAATTTTGAAAATATAACGACAACTTGTGTTGTCGGGGTCGTCCAAAAACAGAGGAAACTCTGCCCGTTTTTTCTAGAAAATCCGTAAAATGAAATGCGTTTTATTATAAAACGAACATTCGATTTCAAATACACTTTTAGAAAAACAAATACGAATATATAATTTCTTTTGACGATACTTTACAGCTCACTAAAAACGATGATGACACGAACTATTTGATAAATTAAGTATAATTATTATATTCATTTCAAATGTTAAACTCAAATCCTTTTTATAAATAAATATAGTTTGTATATTTATTTCGAACATCAAGTAAACTCAAATTATTTTATAAGATAAATATAGTATATATATTTATTTCAACATCAAATGACCCGGATTCTTTTATAAACAAATATAGCTTATATACTTATTTCGAACATCAAAAGTCGGACATTTTTATCTACGTTTAGTTTAAACATTGAAAATCCGACAAACCTTTTATAAAATCAATATAATTATTTATATTGTTTCAGACGCCGAACACGCCTTCGTTTTATAAAATAAATATAATTTTTATATTTATTCCAAAGATCAAATAACATGAATTCGTTTTTTAAAAAATAAATATAGTTTATATATTTATCGAACAATAACGAATTCTTCTACAAAAATAAATATAGCTTTATATTTGTTTCAAACATCAAACGACTCGTATTCGTTTATAAAAATAAATATAGTTATATATTTACTTTCAAACACAACTCGACGATTCTTTTGTAAAGCAAATATAACTTTTCAATATTTATTTTATACGCCTAAACGACGTACACATATCTTTCGACAAGTATCATACGAGACGCGATACATAATACGAGTCTGTTATATGTAATTTTCACATAAATATTCTTTTATACAGGTACGACTTCTCGGAACAACTAACACCATTCTATCGAGATATTTATATTTTTGTATAAATACTTATATATTTGAAATTTCTCAAAAACCAAGTCTTTTAAAGACTTATTAATTGTTAGTCCTTAACGACGTTAAACAAGCTAACAAGTATAACTTCTTCGTTTCATTTAAGTTAACAACTTACCGTTGAATCGTTCGGTTAACGATTCGGTAGAGCTCGGTGACACGTAGTTTAGTTACTGCGTTTATTTAGAAACTTATAAGATATTCCGTGTTAGGAATATTGTAGAATGCACGCTAGCGAGTCTCGTCTTGGAAATGACATCACGAAGTCGTAATTAGCTAGCTTTGCACAAGGCAATCCAGGTGAGTTCATAACCCCACCTTTTTACGGTTTTACATTTTTATAAATGTTTTTGGGGTGGAAAGACATGCACGTTTTGTAGAAACATACAAAGTTTTTGATGAACAAAGATTGCATATTTTTAGACAAGCACGTTTTGCAAGAATATACGAGGTTTTTGAAGGACCAAAAACTATATATTTCTAAACCATGTTACAACATGTTATAACTAACAAAAATGATTTGTGATTTTCATTGAACACAAATGGTTTACGAATGATTCATACTAAATATGCCGGTTTTACAAAACAAATGCGTATTATCGAAATGTGAATGATTTTCATGACTAGGGACGGGATCGTCCTAGTTATAATAATGGGACTGGGTTGGTCTACGTTTGAAGAACGGGACACCCAGTGAGTTCATGTCCCCCTTTTTCTTTAACTGTTTTCGTTTTATAACTTCGGGGGTGAAATACAAGTTACAAATGATTACGATTACAAATGGTTAACTGAGAAATGAACTGTTAGATCATGTGAATGGGTAGTCGTTAACTTGAGACCACTAATCCTTTATAAGGACCGAGGGGCATGAGTGATAGATCTATTTGGGTGTTGCGAGCCCCACCCGTGGGTCTGCGAGTTGACCGCATGTGGTGACTATGTAGTTCCAGCCGGGATGCCCGGTACGAAATAAGCAAAGGCTTGAGCCTTCCTACACCGTTGCACACATGTTAATGGCCTTGCAAACCATTAATTGATCTGTTCATGTTCTCTTTCATACCAAGATTTACAAATACATACATACTTACAATGATTACAAAGTTTATTTGGAGCTCACAGTATATATATATCAGGTCGAGAAAAATGATTTCCTGTACTTACACGACAACTTTAAAACCGGTTATCAAAAAGATTTGTTTTAAATCTTTTCCAAAATAAACTATGAACTCGCTCAACTTTATGTTGATTTTTCACATGTTTCTTTCTCAGGTTACTTTTCAAAGTTATGGCACGGTTGGAATATGAGAACCATTGGAGATACGAGTACTTAATGGTCGTTCAATTTTTAGAAGTCTTAGCTTATTTGCTTCCGCTATGCAATGAAGATACCAGTCCAGTCACGCTAATGCTCTGATATTTCGGGGTGTGACAGTGGATGTGGATGTGGACATGGGGTCATCAGTTGTGGGACTTGGGATGAATTATACACAAACACACGTGGTTCTTTTTCAACAATCCAAACCCTAATTTTTAAATCTCTCCCACAAACACCACCATTCCCAATTCGGTTCACAACTTCCCCAATTTGGTCGTGTTCGTTTCTTAAACAGGTCGTGTTCGTGTCTTAACAGGTCGTGTTCGTGTCTTAAACAGGTCCTATGATACGTTGGTAATTTTTGTGTGTCTTAACAGACTGTTTCGTGTAACCTGTTTATTAAGAGGTTCGTGTTTTGAAAACCTGACACGAAAAGATTTCGTGTCGTGTTCGTGTTTACGTTTTTCGGGTGCGTGTATTATCGTGCTCGTGTCTTAACAGATCGGGTTGACCTGTTATGCTAGCCCTAATTTTTCTAATAAGTTTTATTTGTTAACATTTAAAAAAAATCTTACTTCATAACTATGTTTATATATTTTTTAAAAAATTATATAAGTTTTATTGAAAATGGATACCGTGTCGTTGTCGTATTAAACCTAACCAAAATGGACGATGAATGATAATTTATTATTTGTTCTATGTTTAACTTTTCAACATTGTGATATTACTTTTATTGAAAACGGATATTGTGCCGCTATCGTACCAGACTGAGCTGAAACGACTGAACAACATCTGTATCGATGTAGATATTTAGTTTTATTGTTTTTTTGCTTTCGATAAACTGACACCGTATCGATATCCAGTTGCTTCTCTGAGAATTCACGTACTCTGTTCGAGCTCAAAAAATGGGCCCATATGCTTTAACGATAAACAACATAAGTACGAAAATGACAAAACTTTAATATTGGATTGGGCCCAATAAACTTATTGTTAAGTTGGGTAAATTATAAAAAATACAAATCTTTTGATAATGGGCCTCTATATTGGATTTTTTATGTATGTACATTTTTTTTAAATAACATATATATATATATATATCGATTTTTTTTAAAATCCCGTGCCCCTCGAAAAAACGGGCCTTGTGCGGAAGTCCTCCCCGCACACCTAAAGAGCCGCCCATGTCGCTATCATACCGTATCGTATCAAACCGAACAAGATCAGTGACGATACTTGTATCTATTTTTATGGTTTCATGTATAATAATGGATATTGTGCCGCTACAGTAGTTAACCGTGCCAAAACCGAAGGAACAATATTAGTTTCCATACCATTATGTATTTTATTGTTTTTGCTTTCAATAAACTTACATCGTATCGTACCGAACATCATTAGTACCAGGACCATACTCACTTTTATTGTTTTTGGTTTCGATAATTTTTCATTTATACAACTCTATCCGCGATGGGATATAAATATCGGTACCGTGACGATCTGAACCAGTCGATACCGTTCGAACATCGTCGGTGCTGATACCAGTGTTCGCTTCTATCGTTTTGGATCGATGTATAACACATGTTGATTTCTATACTTAGTGCATGTATAGTACTGATACTATAACAAACAAAAGCGATATCGATACAGTGCTTGCGGCACCGTACCACCGCAAGGCGCGGTCAAATACACTAGTTTAAATTATCATTGTTAGGTTAGTTTAATCGAATGGAAAAAAAAGGTTACCAATACGTAACTTGGAGACTGCTAGCAATCAACAAATTCATGATGTGGATAGTTATGGACTCATGTATGACTTGTAAACTTTAAGTATGTGGATTTGTATTGGTTTAGTGACTTGCCTAGATGCATCGTAGCGGAACCATGTAAAATTGGGTAAGTGTTTGTGTGTACACTTCACACATGATGATAGCGAAACATATACATATTTAAATAAGTATAGATACGTGTTTAATTAGGCTGGACGGTATGGTCCGTCCTCAGCCCCGTCCTCCCTCGGCGACGCCCGGCACACCACGCCGCCCCCCTCCGTCCCGTCTCCATCGTCCGAATTGAGACGTTTGCGACGGAGCAAACAGGTGGGCCCCCTTTCTTTCTTCTCGACGTCCTCTCCGTCACCCCATCCCCCCCCCCCCTCCCTCTTCTTCCCGTCACCATACCGATCAGCCTTACAAATTTGTAGAACCGATTAGGTGATATTATTGTCACTGAAAACTTATCTTTAGGTACATGAATTTATGAATTTAAAGTTGATAAAGATAATAACTCTTGACCGTAGTAAATTGATGGCATTATTGATAGTTATCATAATTCTATTCGAATTTTTTGGGTACAATAATGAAGATATGTACTTGCATATGTCGTATTTTAAATATATTACACGTTGAGTCTTCATGGAGATAAATCATGAAACAATACTCTTTTAAGTGTAAACATTGTTTCAATAGTCACTAGTAATTTTTAACTTGATAAAACAAATTATGTTTTATTTTTTATTCACTAATTGATGTGTCCGTGTGACGCACAGGTGTAATAAATAACGTTATATAAAGCCATAAAATATAAGAAATCGAAATTACATATTAACATAAATAACTAGAAAAGTTAAATATATATTAAAACTAGGTTAGAGACACATGTATTACACAAATTAAATAAACGTTTTATTAAAAATATTTATTTTAAATTATATGTCACATATTTCTTAAAATCTATATATTATCAGAAGTCGACGCGTAACATCTAATATTTAATAGGAGAAAGATGCGGGAAAACATTTATTTAGGTGGTTTACAAATCTGACATGTATCTCCCATTATTTTTATATGGTTTACATGAAAAAATAGAAGATATAATATATATACCGTATTGAATTGTTTTAAGAAACGTAGAAACAATTATATAATAAAATTCATAAATTTAAATAAAAAATAAACATATAAATCTTAATTATTCTATTGAACAAGTTAAAGTCATTTAAATTATTGCAATTAGAAAAGTAAAGAATTGCCAAAAGGAAATTTAACTTAAATTTAATATTAAAAGTTAAAACAATAATAAATATGGGAGTAAATTACTTTTTTGGCCCCTGTGGTTATATCACTTTTACTATATTAGCTCAAAATAAGAATTTTTAACATATCTGCCCTCATGGTCTCTATAACTAACGATTTTTGCCCCTAAGTCTAGAGATCATGGGGGCCAAAATTGTTAGTTATAGACACCATGGGGGCTAAAATGGTTAGACTTAGGGGTTAAAATGGTTAGTTATTGAGACTATGGGGGCAAATATGTTAAAAATTCTTATTTTAGGCTAATATAGTAAAAGTGATATAACCACAGGGCCAAAAACGTAATTTACTCTAAATATGGATATAATTAACTTGTATTTAATCAAGAGTAAATTACGGTTTTTGGCCCCTGTGGTTATATCACTTTTACTATATTAGCCCAAAATAAGAATTTTTAACATATTTGCCCCCATGGTCTCAATAACTAACTATTTTAACCCCTAAGTCTAACCATTTTGGCCCCCATTGTGTCTATAACTAACAATTTTTGCCCCCATGATCTCTAGACTTAGGGGCCAAAATGGTTAGTTATAGAGACTATGAGGGCAGATATGTTAAAAATTCTTATTTTAGGCTAATATAGTAAAAGTGATATAACCACAGGGGCTAAAAAAGTAATTTACTCTCTAATCAATCTTTTCGGTGGGAAAAAATTATTGCAATTAGAAAAGTAAAGAATTGCCCAAAGGAAATTTTACTTAAATTTAAGAGTAAATTGTTATTTTAGTCTCTGAGGTTTGTCCTAAATTGTCATTTTAGTTCAAAAAGTTTTTTTTCTCCTCTGGGTCCCTAAGTTTTTCATTTTTTTGTCATTTTGATCACATTGACTAACTCAATTTAAAAACCTAGTTATAACCAGGGGTATTTTTGGTATTAACAAAAAAAGTTTTCTAAATTGCCATTTTAGTCCAAAACCATTTTTGTAATTCTTTTCCTTTTAATCGTTTATATATATAATATAATTTTAATAACAATTATAATACCCAAAACCATCTTCTTCATCCCGAGTTCTCGAAGCCATCCCCTACTCCGGCCATCCCATTCCGGCGATGGCAACAAACTTATCACCACAGCCAACGTTTCTCTGGTTACTTTACATCTAGTTGGTGAAATAACATCGGAGTTTCACAAACAAAATCGAAGGGGCTTTGCGCTGAAACGAAATCGGTGAAACGAGTGATGTTTTACATCACGATGTTTATGTTCTGAAATAAATCGCCAATGAATTCAGAACTTAAGGTTCCGTCAACCGTTTGACGATAATATGTTTGACGTTGTATTCTCCGGCGCCAATGGATTGTACAGATCAGAAAAAGCAGTGAAGCTTGCTGCGAAAGTTTGCCAGACGCTTAAATCGGAAAGCTAATTTCGTTGTTCATCCAACTTCTAAACATACTTATATCTTCAGTTCTTATATTGGTATATTGAATTGTTGTAGATTCATACCTTCAAGACATATAAATGGATTTGATTTTGTAATCCATGTAATGTTAATGAAGGAATAAAATTACATATAAATAGTTAATTGCATTGTTGTAAATTCATACCTTCACGTCAAATGCTCTGTTCCTAACTATAAACAAGATTTAGTAAGGAAACAGGAGGTGGGATCATGGGTTCTGTAACTTTTTTGATGAAAATCATGTGTGATAATGGTTAAAGAACACAGATGAAAGTTATGTGTTTGATAATGGTTAAAGAACACGGTTTGAGAAAGCTTATATGGTGATGGAGATGGACGTTGAAGGGGTTTTCACGAAATATGGTAGCCGGAAAAAAATTGTTGTCGCCGAAACAGGGATGCCAGAGATGAAGAAGATGGGTGGGGGTTGAGGTATATTTCTATTTTGTTTTTTTTTTTCGCAATTGGACTAAAATCGCAATTTAGAAAACTTTTTTTTGTTAATGCCAAAAATACCTCTGGTTATAATCAGGTTTTTAAACTGAGTTAGGCAATGTGATCAAAATGACAAAAAATGGAAAACTCAGGGACCCAGAGGAGAAAAAAAAAACTATTTTGACTAAAATGGCAATTTAGGACAAACCTCAGGGACTAAAATGGCAATTTACTCTAAATTTAATATTAAAAGTTAAAACAATAATAAATATGGATATAATTAACTTGTATATAGTCAATCTTTTCCGTGGGAAAAAATGATGACATCAATAAGTGATATGTGTTCCTTAAGAGATTTAGTTTATTATATAGTATGAAAGATTTACAATATATAGTATTGGGTTTCAGAGAAAATAGTTAAAAGTGTGAAAACGATTCTTTGTCATAAGATTTTAGTGATTGATAGTTGAGATTGATGAGGTGACATATTTGTAATACCAAGGGGTTTAGAACTAACAAGAGGGGTAAAAAAGTAAGATCCTAACAATGACGCACATATTAATCACATTTCATTTCACCCCACAATATATAAATGTCCATTATTTTTTATACGTGATTACTTTTTTTAAGTTACACCATAAAATCCAACATTTTTTATCTTTTCAATGAGTAGTGTGAGGTTTATTGGGGAACACTAAAAAAGTGGGGAACAATGGGGAACCGACTCAAAGGAACTTCGATTAGACTCATTCCAGCGGCGTTGGAACCGGCTCGTCGAACCTTAACTAGGATCTCTTAACCCTAAACCCTAAATCATAACTCCTAAACCCTAAATATATTAGGGTTTGGCTTTTAGGGTTTAGCTTTAGGGTTTAGCCTTTAGGGTTTAACTTTAGGTTTAGCCTTTAGGGTTTAGCTTTTAGGGTTTATAGTTTAGATTTTACGATTTAGCTTAGGTTTTAGCCTTATTTTTTAGCTATAGGGTTTAGAGTTTAGGAGTTAGGGTTAAGAGATCTTAGTTAGGGTTCGACGAGCCGGTTCCAACGCTGCTGGAATGAGTCCAATCAGAGTTCGTTTGAGTCGGTTCCCGCTGTTCCTCACTTTTTTAGTATTCCCCAATGAACCTTCCCCCCAATGAGTATACTATATATATATATATATAGAGAGAGAGAGAGAGAGAGTGTGTGTGTGTGTATACTTATTGGGGGAAAGGTTCATTGGGGAACAATAAAAAAATGGGAAACCGGGGAAAACTCTTATTCAATTTAACTTAACATGTTAAAAATCAAATTTTTAAATTTTTTTCGGCGCTTTTCTTTATATATATACTTTTAGAAGCATTTTTAATAAAAAAATCAAAACCTAAAAATATAAAAAAAAAGTTGAAAAAATGCTTAATTTTTTTTACAAAAATGTTTTTTATTGGAATAGTTTCTACTCATTTTTATAAGGAAACATGCTGAAAAAAATTTTAAAAATTGACTTTTAACATGTTAAGTTAATTTTATAAGATATATTTTTTAAACATTTTTTATATTTTTTGGTTTTTTATTTTTTTTATTAAAAATGTTTCTACATGTATTTATAAGGAGAAACGTCGAAAACATTTTAGAAAAAGTTAATTTTAACATGTTAAGTTGAATTTTTAAAAGTGTTCCTCGGTCCTCATTTTTTAATGTTCGCCAATGAACTCTCCCCTATATATATATATATATATATATAGGAGAAGGATCCGTTAGGAACCATCCGTTATTGCGAGAACCGCGAAACCAGTGTGAACACAAACAGTAATTCCTAAAAAAATCTAAAAAACACCAATTTTTTTTTTATTTTTTCACTATTTTTTTGGAAAAATCACTATATTTTGTTAATAAAAAAAATTTCAAAAAAAAAAAAAATCGAGTAACAATTATCCATGCACATGTGCATATGTATCATTTCTTTGTCAAATTCCGTAAGTTATTACAAGTATTAGTCAATTGCACTTTCATTTACACTACCACGTGTAATACACTACTTTTTACGTTAACAATATTAGAAATGCACATATGCATCTATATGTGTCAACATGAAATAAGGTGTTTTGGTACACTACTTTGAATACACTTTCTCTTTCATCCATCATTCCATCCATAATACACAAACATGCACATGTGCATATGTATCATTTCTTTGACAAATTTCGCAACTCATTACAAATATTAGACAATTGTACTTTCATTTACACTACCATATATAATACACTACTTTCTACATTACCAATATTAGAAATGCACATGTGCATCTATATGTATCAACATGAAATAAAGTGTTTTGGTACACTACTTTGAATACACTTTCCCTTTCATATATCATATCATCCATAATACACTACCATTACCTCCTACCATCCATAATACAATATCATTACCTCCTACCATCCATAATACAATACCATTACCAATATTTTTACTTTATTACATGTATATCAACAC
This sequence comes from Helianthus tuberosus, assembly GCA_030545235.1. Classification (NCBI taxonomy): domain Eukaryota; kingdom Viridiplantae; phylum Streptophyta; class Magnoliopsida; order Asterales; family Asteraceae; genus Helianthus; species Helianthus tuberosus. Next base: position 137,596,575 of record CM060363.1, read on the forward strand.
CATTTATACCATCCAATCATCATATTACAAATAAAGTAACAACTATAGCCAAACCATCAACCACTAGATATAACTAACCAAAAAACATGTATATGGGCCTACTTCTCCATTCAAAATCACAAACTTTTTGTACCAAAACATGTTATATCATGGTTATACCTAATGATGCACATGTGCATTTTGAATATTGGTAATGTAAAAAGTAGTGTATTACAGATGGTATTGTAAATTAAAGTGCAATTGTCTATTACTGATAACGTATTACGGAATTTGTTGAAGTAATGATACATATGCACGGATAACTGTTACTCGAAAAAAAAAGTTTTTTTTTTTGTAACTAAATATAGCGATTTTTGTTAAAAAAAATATTAAAAAAAATTTGAGTGCTTTTTTAATTTTTTTTAAATTTTATTTTGTGTTCACATTGGTTCTCGCGGTTCTCGCAATAAGGGTGGTTCCCAAATGAACCTTACCCTATATATATATATATATGGAGGCGCTAAAATGAAAACCATCCCTAGTTGTGAGAACCGCGAGAACCACTCTCTACCAATCAGATCATGCCACCTATACACTATTATTTTAAATTCTAAATGTTATTTTGGTAATTTACTCAAAATGTCTTATCCATCTCCTCTCTCCTCTGTCTATTTTAAAAGTCTGTAGACTTTTCTTATTTTTACACAAACCCAAAAATTGAAACTCATCTCTCATTTCTCTCTTTTGAAATCTTTCACCACCATCATCTTCAAGATTTGATCAAGGGAATGAGGGGGCACTCATTTCTCTCTCATGAAATCTTTCACCACCATCATCTTCAAGATCTGTTGAAGGGAAGGAGGGGGCGGCGGTACCACGGTCGATGACGGTGTTTAGTGGTAGGTGAGTGTACGGCGGCGGCGGTGGTGGGGGTTGCAGTCACGCGACCGCTGGCGGTGCTTAGTCTTTGTCGGAGAGAGAGGTGGGCGACGGTGCTTAGTGGTAGGTGAAGGTGTACGGCGGCGGTAGGTTGTTGTGTCGGTGGTTGATAACCGACGGACGGCGACGGTGTCGTATCTAAGATTTCAGTTTATTTCTATCTTTAATCCTCTTATATAGCTTAAATTCATAATCTTTAATATAATTCCCCCTTTTTGTGTTAATATAATTCCCCCTTTTTTGTGTTGAAAGTTTGTAACTTTTTTTGAGGAATTTTTGTGTGTTTTTTGGTTGAAATGATGGTAGCAGTTGTTGTTGTTCTTCATACATGGAGGAAAATCAAGAGAATGCCTTTATGGGTCTTGTTCCAGGACACAAGGTATCATAATTTTGGTACAAAAGTTGGGATTTTTCAACTAGGTTTATGAATGTTGGTTTTTTTGGTACAAAAGTTAAGGATTTTTCAGCGGGGTTTATGAATTTTGGTACAAAAGTTGTTTTCTTTTTGCTTTTTGTTTTTTGGGTACAAAAGTTGTGATAACTCCAATTATGTGGGTTTTTGATCTGTTGGATTGGGCGGTGGCGTTGGGGTTGGTGGCGGTGGGGTTTTTTTGGGTGGTGTGGGGCAGAGGCGGGTGACGGTGGAGAGTAGGTCTGGCGGTGGCATAGGCCGGATCTGAAGAAAAGGATGATCTTTGATGCAGGTTTGTTGAATGTTTTGAATCTGGAAAACAACAGTGGTAATAAAAAGAGAGATGCGAATCTGTCACAACCCCCGATCCCTTATCTGTCCTGGGAACGGGCGGATGCGAGCTCAGAATTTCGGTGGTATCAGTTGGGTAATTTGGCAGCGGAAATTACATCAGGACCGTAGTTAGGAAATGTTTATCAGAGTAAAACCACCATTTATATATAAATAAACATATTGGGATAAAACCCAAGTTTATATTACAAACTGAATTACAGGGATAAATCCCATTTTATTTGAATTAAAACGCCTTCTTTATTTAGGTAACTTTTATAGCCACTTTTCCAAGCCTTCAGTGCTGTCCAGCTGGCTTTTAATTGGCTTTCACATTGTGTTACCTGAAACGCGTTTTAAAAACATTTGTCAGTGGGAAATACTGGTGAGTGAATCCTAGTTTAATCAAGAAACATTAATTTAATTTAAACAGTATTGAGAGCGATTACAATGTTTATATCTACACAATTACTCCATTAGTACTGTCAAACCTGACTTGTGTGTCATATTACACATTGGCTAACTCATTGTCCAATTGTAACGTATTGTCATCCCGACTTACTACTCACAGTGTAGTAAATTTTGTATACAAAACCCTAACATACCGGCAGTAATTGAAGAATTACAAAGACTCAATCACTGCTAAATTGCATTATAAAATAGTTAAGGTTTTGTAAAAACTGTTAACAAAAAGGAGATTACTCACATTGCTGTCTTAGATTTTTCGTAAGGGTTTCCTGAGAATTATCTATAATTTACACATATCCACACGTGTTAGTATAATAACCCATTTTAACATTAGTAATACCCTCCCCGAGACGGCATTCCAACGACTACGTCGGGCAGAACCACGACAGCCGTTACGGAACCCTAGATCAATCGGGCAGCGTATCTAATACGTATCCAGGGGTTATAATACTTACAACGGAGCAGAACTTCGCTAATTAGGGGGATATTATACCCGTATAATAAAGCCGATATCAGAAATTGAGATTGAGAAAGAAAGAAATGAACGACGGAAAACGAAAACCCTTTGCTTTCTTATATAGGTGCTGAATCTGGTCCTCACGCGGCCCGCGTAAAACAAAGACAAGGGTTACGCGGCCCGCGTCAACCCCGGTCAAACATGTAGCAAGTCCGAGTCAGCGAGTAGGGTCAACACGCGTCAGCCACGTGGCCACACCGGGCTGCGCCAGGTTTCTGATCTTACGCGGCCCGCGTAAACTAATCAGGGGTCTTACGCGGCCCGCCTGAACTTAATAATCAACGAAATCAGATCTAAACCTTCATACCGCCCGCGTAAAGTTTGGGGTGGGTCTACGCGGCCCGCCTCGACTTACTTTTTCTTGTTTTTAATTATTTTTAATGCTATTTAATATATTTGAGGCCCGTTTTCGCGTATGGGGTGTATTTAGGGACATATTGGGATATTTTAAAATATATTAGGGTGTCGGAAAAAATTATGAGGGTGTTGGTTTATTGAGGACTGCTACATCCTCCCCACCTTGTTTTAGAGCTCGTCCTCGAGATCTACTGGAACAAGTGTGGATATTTCCTTTGCATTTCAGACTCGAGCTCCCATGTGTACTCAGGTCCTCTTTTGGAGTCCCACTTCACTTTAACCAGAACTAATCTCTTATGCTTGAGATTCTTGATTTTCCTGTCTTCAATCTGTAGAGGCCTCTCTACAAACTTGAGTTGTTCATTTACCTCTATATCCTTAAGAGGTACTATTTGCGATTCATCAGCTAAGCATTTCTTGAGATTAGATACATGAAACACATCATGTATTCCTGCCATTTCCTCTGGCAGTTGTAGCTGATAGGCTACAGGTCATATTCTTCTAATAATCTCAAAAGGTCCAATATATCTGGGACTTAGCTTTCCCCGTTTGATGAATCTTACTACTCCTTTCCAAGGAGAGACGTTTAACAATATTTTATCTCATATTTGAAATTCCAATGGTTTGCGTCGGTTATCTCCTATTTGAAATTCCAATCGTTCTTTGACTTGAATAATCTTGTCGGTTGTTTCTTGCACTATCTCAGGTCCAGACAGTTGCTTTTCCCCAATTTCTGCCCAACAGACTGGGGTTCGGCACTTTCGTCCATAAAGTGCTTCGAATGGTGCAGCATTGATACTTGTGTGATAACTATTATTGTAAGAAAATTCTATTAAAGGTAAGTGATCGTCCCAATTACCTCCGAAATCAATTACACAAGCTCTAAACATGTCCTCCATTGTCTGAATTGTCCTTTCGCTTTGTCCGTCCGTTTGAGGATGATAAGTTGCGCTTAGATTTAACTTGGTTCCCATTGCCTTTTGGAAACTTGACCAAAAATGAGAGGTAAATCGACTATCCCTATCAGAAACAATTGATAAAGGAATTCCATGTAATGAAACAATTTCATTTACATATAACTTAGCTAACTGTTCCATACTAAAAGTTTCCTTCATTGGTAGGAAATGAGCTGACTTGGTTAGCCTATCTACAATCACCCAGATTGTATCATTTCCTTTCTTTGTTTTGGGTAATTTAGTAACAAAATCCATTGTTATCAATTCCCATTTCCATACTGTCATTTCTAATTGTTGTAACAAACCTGAGGGTTTATGGTGTTCAGCTTTGACTTGTGAACAAGTTAAACATTTAGAAACATAAGCTGCTATGTCCTTTTTCATTCCTATCCACCAGAAATTTTTCCTTAAATCCTGGTACATTTTATCACTTCCTGGATGCATCGTATACTTAGACTTATGGGCTTCTTCTAATATACGATGACGTAGGTTTCCTAATTTAGGTATCCACATTCTCTTCATATGGAATCTCCAAATTCCATCCGTTCCTTGTTCTAATTCTTTAATCATACCTTTTAATTTTTCAGTATCATCCTTGATTACTGATTCTTGTGCTTCTCTTATCTGATCATTTAAATCTACTTGCAGATTTAAATTAAGATAACGTACCCTTTTTGGCTTTTCATGATACTTTCGACTTAAAGCATCTGCCACTACATTTGCTTTTCCTTCATGATACTGGATATCACAATCATAATCACTAAGCATCTCCATCCAGCGTCTTTGTCTCATATTCAACTCTTTTTGCCCGAAAACATACCTTAAACTCTTATGATCGGTGAATATGGTAAACTTACTACCATAAAGATAATGTCTCCAAATCTTAAGGGCAAAAATTATAGCTCCTAACTCTAGATCATGGGTTGAATAATTCTCTTCATGATTCTTAAGTTGTCTAGATGCATAAGCTATAACCTTTTGGCGTTGCATCAATACGCATCCATAACCTAATTTAGAAGCGTCACAATAGACTACAAAGTCTTCAGTTCCTTCTGGTAATGCTAATATGGGTGTATGGGTTAATTTATGCTTAAGAATTCTAAATGCTTCTTCTTGTTTTAATCCCCATTCAAACTTAACAGATTTACAGGTTAGCTTAGTTAAGGGAACGGCTATTCTAGAAAAATCTTGAATAAACCTTCTATAATAACCGGCCAATCCTAAGAAACTTCTAACCTCGGTTGGTGATTCAGGGGTTTTCCATTTAATAATCGCCTTGATCTTTGTGGGATCCACATGAATTCCTTCATGGTTCACTGAGTGTCCAAGAAATTGTACCTGTTCTGGACAAAACTCGCACTTTGAAAATTTAGCATTACGGTTTTCCCTTCTTAATAGACTTAAAAGTGCATGCAAATGCTTTACATGATCCTCTTTACTCTTAGAATAAATTAGAATATCATCTATGAAAACAATTATGAATTTATCCAAATATGGCTTACATATTCGGTTCATCATGTCCATAAATGCGGCTGGGGCATTGGTTAAACCAAATGGCATGACAGTAAATTCATAATGTCCATACCTTATTCTAAATGCGGTCTTAGGAATGTCCTCTTCCTGTACCTTTAATTGATGATATCCTGACCTTAAATCGATTTTAGAGAAAAATCGAGCTCCTTGTAATTGATCAAACAGATCATCGATTCTCGGTAATGGATACCGATTCTTAATCGTGACTTTGTTCAATTCACGGTAGTCAATGCACATACGCATTGATCCGTCCTTCTTTTTAACAAACAGTATCGGCGCTCCCCAAGGCGACGAACTTGGTTGTATGAATCCTTTTTCCAGTAATTCATCCAATTGTTTCTTCTGTTCCTGCATTTCGGTGGGTGCCAATTGGTAAGGTGATTTAGCAATTGGTGCTGTTCCTGGTAGCAGGTGAATTCTAAATTCAACTTCTCTGTCTGGCGGTAGTCCTGGTAATTCTTCTGGAAATACATCTGAAAACTGAGACACTACTGGAATGTCTTTTGATTCTTTTCCTTTAGTGTTAGTGATTATGGAAATCAAATACACTATAGAACCTTTTCTTACATAACTTGCAGTTTTCATCACAGAGATGAATTTTGTGAATCTAGATGGTTTATCTCCTTTAATTGTGATTGTTTTACCTTTTGGTGAATTTACTTGGATTGACTTTTGATCACATAAAATACTGGCTTTATTGGCTATCAACCAATCCATTCCTAATACAATATCAAATCCTGCCGGATTCATTGGGTAAAGGTTTGCCATAAACTTTTGATTTAAAATTTCTATTCTTGCTCCCTGCAAGATTTCAGAAATCCTAACGGTTTCTCCATTAGCTGTCTCTACTAGACATTCTTGTGGTAGTTTAGTTAATGACTGATTTAGAAGTTTGCAAAACGAAGTATTAATAAAACTTTGGTTTGCACCAGAGTCAAATAATACTTTAGCAAAAAACATCATTAACTAAAAACATACCAGCTATGACATCTGGAATCATCTTGACTTCATCTGTAGTCAGAACAAATGCTCTAGCATTTTTAGTGTTCTTGTTGTTTGCAGCTGGAGCTAGTTTTGGACAGTTTGGCCTGATATGACCTTTTTCTCCACAGTTGTAGCATAATCCATTACTGGATTTCTTCCTGCAATTTTCTTCCATGTGTCCTGGTATCTTGCAATAATTGCAAAGAGTGGAGCATTTTCCCGAATGCTTTTTCTTGCTGACCTTGCAGAAAGGTGCAGAGGTAGAACCCACATTCCTACGGTTGTAATTCCCAGAACGGAATTCTTGAGTAAGCCTTTGGGTTAGGTTTCTCCTCTGTTCTTCTTCTCTAGTGCGGATTAATTCATCTGTCAAGGTATTCGCTAGTTCTACAGCTTCTTCTATAGTTTGAGGTCTAGCTGCCTTGACTACATGTCTAATCTCTCCGATTAATCCCCAGATGTAACGGGAGATTAATACCGGCTCTGGTGATGCAAGGGTTGTCACTATTCTAGCATATTCAAAGAATAACTTAGTGTACCCCTTACTATCCACTCCATTCATCCTAAGGTTTAGGAATTTGTTTGCTATCTGTTCTTTTTCATTAGGAGGGCAGAATTTCCTTTCTACCATGTTCCTAAATTCTTCCCATTCCATATTGTATACCCTATCACTTCCTCTTGACTGGAGGATAGTGTTCCACCATTCTAAGGCTGAGTTCTTAAATAGATTGGAAGCAAACATTATCTTGTCCTCTTCCGCACATTTACTTATTTTCAGAACAGCCTCAGTCTTTTCTATCCAGCGTAGAGCTGCAATAGGTTCTTCATTGCCCGAGAATTCTATCGGTTTACAGGACCAGAATTCTTTGTAAGAACAACCGTAAGACACGGTTCTTCTTCTTTTGGGAATGGGCACTTGAAGTACGGGTCCATTGTTCACGCTGTGTTCTGGTTCAACTGGTCGCTTACTGCTATGCTTACTTTTATTATTCGCTTCTTGAACTATTTGAATAATAAATGGCATTGCATCTATGATTCCTTGTGCCACTATGTGTTGAACGACACTATTATCCATTTGGTTTCCATTGTTATTGATGCTCGGATTCTCATTAACCACGTTAATGTTACTCTGGTAATCGTTATTCAGATTTCCTTGATTTCCTTCGTCGGCCATCTGAATTTTAAACATTTACCCCATATTAATATCACAAAATAATATTTAATATGGTCAATCACATGACACGCAATCTAGCCAATAGCGTCGATCATTGCGACTTTACTCTATTAATCTATATACTAGGCATCTATTACATACTAATACTGAAATAAAAATTACAATACCAACAGAAAGAAAATTACACTAATAGTAGTAGGCATCCGTACACACATATTTTATTTTTATTTTTATTATTATTATTATTATTATTATTATTATTATTACTATTACCGTCTCCATTCTCACATTCACGGATATGGATTCATCCAAAAATCCATATTGCGCTCGTCGTACTTCCAGACGAGTCGCTCTCCCACCTGTCTCATTCTCTCACTGCTTTCTAAAATTTCCTCCCCAAAAGTCCTAAGTTCTTGTACGTTTTCTGCACTCATTGGGCGTGCAGGTTCTAGGACTTGGTTCGGAATCTGGGGTGCGGGTTCCTGATGTGGGGGTGTAGGTGTCTGAAATCGGTAAGGATCTTCTAAAATTTCCCTAATGTATTCATCATGGTAATAGGGATCTAAAGGGTCCATGCCTGGGTAGGCTCCTATGTTCTGCATGGGTGTGTCTTCATGGATCGGGTAACATTGCACATAGTCCCTAACGTCATCCCACCAGGGATCGTAATTTGGGTCTAGGGGATTTGGTGATGGAACCCTAGGGATTTCTTCTGGATTAAAATCATGCATCTCTACTTGGTTTTCAGGGTTTTCTATCTCCATCGGTTGGTCAGGGATTGGTGGTTGTGGTTGGGGTACTATTATTTGCTCCAGAATAGGGTCAGCTGCAGTGGTTGCTAGGATGTGGATGTTGGCTATACCCCTATTTATCATATCCTAGGCATAGGCATCTGTCTCTCTCTTGGCTGCTGCTAGTACTCTCTGGTCTTGTAACTTTTTCATACGTTTTCTACGCTCGTGTGCCCCTCTACTGAACCATCCCCTCTTTTTCTGAGGAAATGGCTCCTATGACTGAGCCTTAAACATAAAGATTCCTTCTTCCGTATCAGCAGAATACCCAGAGAGGGCAGGCTGAGAAGAGGAGGTGCCTTCGCTTCTAGGTGAACCAGACAATTGACGGTACGCGTCAGATGGTCCTTGGTCGTTCATACTGTAAACTAACAAATAGTCAAATAACACATAATAATTAAATACAATTATGCACGTATTTCTGTAATTTATTTCCTAACACAAAATTTAAAATTTAAGTGTCAGCAGAACACTTCTTTGGCTTAGACCAGTGGCTAGGCTCTGATACCACCTTCTGTCGCAACCCCCGATCCCTTATATGTCCCGGGAACGGGCGGATGCGAGCTCATAATTTCGGTGGTATCAGTTGGGTAATTTGGCAGCGGAAATTACATCAGGACCGTAGTTAGAAAATGTTTATCAGAGTAAAACCACCATTTATATATAAATAAACATATTGGGATAAAACCCAAGTTTTTATTACAAACTGAATTACAGGGATAAATCCCATTTTATTTGAATTAAAACGCCTTCTTTATTTAGGTAACTTTTATAGCCACTTTTCCAAGCCTTCAGTGCTGTCTAGCTGGCTTCTAATTAGCTTTCACATTGTGTTACCTGAAACGCGTTTTAAAAACATTTGTTAGTGGGAAATACTGGTGAGTGAATCCCAGTTTAATCAAGAAACATTAATTTAATTTAAACAGTATTGAGAGTGATTACAATGTTTATATCTACATAATTACTCCATTAGTACTGTCAAACCTGACTTGTGGGTCATATTACACATTGGCTAACTCATTGTCCAATGGTAACGTATTGTCATCCCGACTTACTACTCACAGTGTAGTAAATTTTGTATACAAAACCCCAACATACCGGCATTAATTGAAGAATTACAAAGATTCAATCACTGCTAAATTGCATTATAAAATAGTTAAGGTTTTGTAAAAATTGTTAACAAAAAGGAGATTACTCACATTGCTGTCTTAGATTTTTCGTAAGGGTTTCCTGAAAATTATCTATAATTTACACAAATGTACACGTGTTAGTATAATAACCCATTTTAACATTAGTAATACCCTCCCCGAGACGGCATTCCAACGACTACGTCGGGCAGAACCACGACAGCCGTTACGGAACCCTAGATCAATCGGGCAGCGTATCTAATACGTATCCAGGGGTTATAATACTTACAACGGAGCAGAACTTCGCTAATTAGGGGGATATTATACCCGTATAATAAAGCCTATATCAGAAATTGAGATTGAGAAAGAAAGAAATGAACGACGGAAAACGAAAAACCGTTGCTTTCTTATATAGGTGTTGAATCTGGTCCTCACGCGGCCCGTGTAAAACAAAGACAAGGGTTACGCGGCCCACGTCAACCCTGGTCAAACATGTAGCTAGTCCGAGTCAGCGAGTAGGGTCAACACGCGTCGGCCACGTGGCCACACCGGGCTGCGCCAGGTTTCTGATCTTACGCGGCCTACGTAAACTAATCAGGGGTCTTACGCGGCCCGCCTGAACTTAATAATCAACGAAATCAGATCTAAACCTTCATACCGCCCGCGTAAAGTTTGGGGTTGGTCTACGCAGCCCGCCTCAACTTACTTTTTCTTGTTTTTTAATTATTTTTAATGCTATTTAATATATTTGAGGCCCGTTTTCGCGTATGGGGTGTATTTAGGGACATATTGGGATATTTTAAAATATATTAGGGTGTCGGAAAAAATTTTGAGGGTGTCGGTTTATTGAGGACTGTTACAGAATCCACCAGCCGAAGCTAAGACTGGTGCTACTTCTGGTGTTGAAGTTAGAGGAAAAGGATATATGGGTACCTTGCCCAAGTGTGATGTATGTCAGTTTCATCACGCTGGACGATTCAGAGCTGGAAAGTGTGAAACGTGTGGAAAAGTTGGCCATGCTGGTATGGTGTCGGTCGTGGGAATAATGGTCTGAGAGGAAATGGTAATGGCAATGGAAACCGTGGTGGCAACAGTTATATGAACAGAAACCAAGGTGGAAATCAGGGAGGTAATGGTAATCGTGGTGGTTCTGGAAACCAAGTTGGTAATGGAAACCGCAACCAAAACAACAACCTGGGTGGTACTTATAACAACCCTCCAAAATATTTTTCGACACCCCTAATATAATTAAAATGTCTCAATATGTCTCAAAATATACCCAGTACGCAAAAACGGGCCCTGAATACCTTTATTTTTATAAAAATTAATTAAATACAAGATTTTTATGTCGCTCGCGGGCCGCGTAGCCTATGGCTACTGCTTACGCGGGGCGCGACAGCCCTGCAACGAGCCGCAGCCCTGAGCCGACACGTGTCACGATCGTGCCGAAACTAGTTGTGATGACCAATCAGAGCTAGGGTCTACACCCCTACTACGCGGGCCGCGTAGCCCGTGGCCTCATCTTACGCGGGTCGCGAGGAAGTCTAATATCAGCACTATAAATAGCAGGCATCGGCAGTTCATTCGAATTCGTTCACATTTCTTTCTCTCTCGAATTTACATATAGTATAAGCTATTTCCGGGCATAATACCCCCCTAATTAATGAAGTTCTGCTCCGTTGTAAGTATCATAACCCCCGGTTACGTATTAGATACGCTGCCCGATTGATCCAGGGTTCCGTAACGGCTGTCGTGGTTCTGCCCGACGTAGTCGTTGGAATGCCGTCTCGGGGAGGGTATTACTAATGTAAATATAAAGGGTTATTATACTAACGCTTGTGCATTGTGTAAATTATAGATAATCACCAGGAAACCTTAGAAGAAATCTAAGACAGCAATGTGAGTAATCTCCTTTTTGTAAACTGTTTTTACAAAACCTTAAATGTTTTGCAATGCAATTAAGCAGTGATTGAGTCTTTGTAATTCTTCAATTGCTGCGGGTATTATGGGGTTTTGTATACATTACTTGATAACCTTCACAATTGGACAACGGGTTAGCCAATGTGTGATATGACCATAGCCACATATACGATCGAGTGGCAAGTACTGAATGAGTAATTGTGTAGATGTAAACATTGTAATCGCTCTAATCGCTCTCAATACTGTGTTAATTGATAAAACTCTTCTTGATTAAACTGGGATTCACTCACCAGTATTTCCCACTGACAAAATATTTTAAACGCGTTTCAGGTAACAAAATGTGAGAGCCAACTAGAAGCCAGCTGGACAGCACTGAAGGCTTGGAAAAGTGGCTATAAAAGTTACCTAAATAAAAGAAGATGTTTTATTAAATGAAATAGAGTTTATCTCTATAAATCAGTTTGTAATGAAAACTTGGGTTTTATCCCAATATGTTTAAATGTTATAAAAGTGTGGTATTTACTCTGATAAAACATTTCCTAACTACTGTCCTGATGTAAATTCTGCTGCCAAAATGATAAACATCGATACCACCGAAACTGGTCTCGCGGCCGCCCGTTCCCGGGACAGATAAGGGGGTGGGGGTTGCGACAGAAGGTGGTATCAAAGCTAAGCCACTGATTCAGCCACAGAAGTGTTCTGCTGACATCAATATATTATTCAAATTGTTAGGAAAATTATTACGGAAATACATGCATATCTGTATTTTACTGTTGTGTGTTATTTGACTATTTGTTAGTTTACAGTATGAGTGATCAAGGACCATCCGACGTCTATCGTCAGTTGTCCAGCTCACCTAGGAGCGAAGGCACCTCTTCACAGCCTACCCTCTCAGGGTATTCTACTGACAATGAAGACGGGATATTCACATTTAAGGCTCAGTCTGAAGAGCCATTCCCTCAGAAAAAGAGAGGATGGTTCAGTAAGGGAGCACATGAGCGTAGGAAAATAATGAAGAAATTACAAGAGCAACGAGTGCTAGCGGCTGTTAAAAGAGAAACTGATGCCCACACCCAAGACATGCTTAATAGGAGTTTAGCAAACTTCCATATATTAGCAACCACAACTGCCGACCCAAATTTGGAACAACTAGTAGCCCCTCAACCATTACCCTTGTTTCCCACGCAGCCAATGGAGATAGAAAACAACCCCGAAAATCAAATAGAAATGCATGATTTCAATCCAGAGGAGATACCTAGGGTACCAGCACCCAATCCTTTAGACCCAGACTACGATCTGTGGTTTAATGATCATAGGGATTATGTGCAACGCTACCACTTAACAGACCTACCCATGCCAAACTTAGCAGCTTACCCAGGTCTGGACCCTCTAGATCCCTACTATGATAATGATGAATACATTAGGGAAATCCTAGAGAATCCATATCCTCAGGAAGAACCCATGCCACAATACCCAGATCCAATACCAGCACCTGCACCCCCAATGAGTGCAGAAAATGTGCAAGAGCTCCGAACTTTTGGAGAAGAAATTTTAGAAAGTAGTGAAAGAATGAGGCAGGTAGAGAACGACTCGTCTGGAAGTACGACGAGCGTCATATGGATTTCTGGATGAATCCATATCCGTGATGATGATGGTGGAGGTAGTAATAGTAATAATAATAATAATAATAATAATAATAATAATATATATATATATATAATGTGAGTATGAAAAAAATAAAAAAATAAATATATTTATAATAATAATAATAATAATAATAATAATAATAATAATAATAAATCTATCGTAGTATAGACCACTTCGTGGTTAGTAATGCATAATAGTATTGTAATTTTAATTTCCAGTTTCACTTTGTATTAAGTTTGTATTAGATGCATACTAAGAAAAAGTAAGTCGCAATGCTCGACGTTTTTTATCAAAATGCGTGTCATGTGATTGATCATATTAAGATATTATCTTGTGAAATTAATATGTGGTAAATGTTTAAAATTCAGATGGCCGACCAAGTGAATAAAGAGAATCCGGATAATAAACCGGAAAACCAGAATAACGATAACCAGAGTAACCATAACCCGGGTAACGAAAACCCAAACAATAATAATGGAAACCAAGTGGACAACAGTGCCATCCAACACATAGTGGCACAAGGAATAATAGATGCGATGCCATATATTATTCAAACAGTTAGGGAAGCTGATAATAAGAGTAACCGTGATAGTAAACGACCATCCGAACCAGCAAACAGCGTGAACAATGGACCTATACTTCAAGCGCCCATTCCCAAAAGAAGAAGAACCATGCCTTATGATTGTTCTTATAAAGAATTCTGGTCTTGTAAACCAATGGAATTCTCGGGCAATGAAGGGGCCGTTGCATCTTTACGCTAGATAGAAAAGACTGAAGCTGTCTTAAAAATAAGCAAGTGTGCTGAAGAGGATAAAATAATGTGTCGCAACCCCCGATCCCTTATCTGTCCCGGGAACGGGCGGACGCGAACTCAGTGACGGTGGTATCAGTTTTAATTTGGCAGCGGAATTTACATCAGGACCGTAGTTAGGAAATGTTTATCAGAGTAAAACCACCATATTTTGTATTAATAAACACATGGGTAAAACCCAAGTTTCTTATTACAATATATGTATAGGGATAAACCCTATTTTATTGAATTTAAAACAACATTTATTAGGTAACTTTTATAGCCACATTTTTCCCAAGCCTTCAGTGCTCTCCAGCTGGCTTTTTACTAATTGGCTGTCACATTGTGTTACCTGAAACGCGTTTTAAAAACATTTGTCAGTCGGAAATACTGGTGAGTGAATCCCAGTTTAATCAAGAAACATTTTATCAATTAAAACAGTATTGAGAGTGATCACATTGTTTATTTCTAAACAATTACTCATTCAGTACTGTCAATCCTGACTTGTGGGTCATATTACACATTGGCTAACTCGTTGTCCAATGGTAACGTACTGTCATCCCCGACTTACTACTCACAAGGTAGTAAATTTTGTATACAAAACCCCCAACATACCGGCAGTAATTGAAGAACTACAAAGACTCAATCACCGCTTAATCACTTTGTAAAACAATTAAGGTTTTGTAAAATATTCCAAAAAGGTTAACAAAAAGAGGATAAACTCACATTGCTATCTTAGACTTCGCGTAAGGGTTTTCTGGATATAATCTATAATTTATACAAATGTACATTGGTTAGTATCATAACCCTTTGAAAATATTCATGATACCCTCCCCGAGACGGCATTCCAACAACTACGTCGGGCAGAACCACGACAGTTATTACGGAACCCTAAATCAATCGGGCAGCGTATCTACTATGAAACCGGGGTTATAATACTTACAACGGAGCAGAACTTCGCTAATTAGGGGGATATAATACCCGCATATAATAACTCTACTACAGAAATTGTGATTTGAGAATTGAAATGAGCGAGTTCGACTAAGATCCGAGGTCTCCTATTTATAGTTGCTGAACTCGACTCTCACGCGGCCCGCGTAAGAGTAGCCATAGGGCTACGCGGCCCGCGTCAACCCTAGGTCAACATATAGCTTTGCTGGTTCAGCGTGTAGGTCCGCCACGATGTCGACACGTGTCAGCTCAAGGCTGCGCCACCATTCATGAATCTCGCGGCCCGCGTAAGATTGAGGTGGGTTCTACGCGGCCCGCCTCAACCTAAGTTTCAGATTTTTATTTTATTTTTAATATTATTTAATACATTTAGGGCTCGGCTTTCACATACTGGGTGTATTTAAAGACATATGAGGGTCTTTTAAAATATACAGAGGTGTCAGAAATATTATGAGAGTGTTGATTTTACCGAGGGTTGTTACATTCTCCCCACCTTGTTTTAGAGCTCGTCCTCGAGATCTACTGGAACAAGTGCGGATATTTCCTTTGCATTTCAGATTCGAGTTCCCATGTGTACTCAGGTCCTCTTTTGGAGTCCCATTTCACTTTGACCAGAACTAATCTTTTATGCTTGAGATTCTTGACTTTCCTGTCTTCAATTTGTAGAGGCCTTTCTACAAACTTGAGTTGTTCATTTACCTCTATATCCTTAAGAGACATTATCAATGATTCATCAGCTAAACACTTTTTGAGATTTGATACATGAAATACATCATGTATTCCTGCCATTTCCTCTGGCAGTTGTAGTTGATAAGCTACAGGTCCTATTCTTTTAATAATCTCAAAAGATCCAATATACCTAGGACTTAGCTTTCCCCGTTTGATGAATCTTACTATTCCTTTCCAAGGAGAGACCTTCAATAATACTTTTTCTCCTACTTGAAACTCCAAGGTTTTGCGTCGATTATCGGCATAGCTTTTCTGTCGATCACGTGCTGCTTTTAGTCGTTCATTGACTTGAATAATCTTATCAGTTGTTTCTTGCACTATTTCAGGTCCAGATAGTTGCTTTTCCCCAATTTCTGCCCAACAGACTGGGGTTCGACACTTTCGTCCATAAAGTGCTTCGAATGGTGCAGCATTGATACTTGTGTGATAACTATTATTGTAAGAAAATTCTATTAAAGGTAAGTGATCGTCCCAATTACCTCCAAAATTAATTACACAAGCTCTAAGCATGTCTTCCATCGTTTGAATTGTCCTTTCGCTTTGTCCATCCGTTTGAGGATGATAAGCTGTGCTCAATTTTAACTTGGTTCCCATTGCTTTTTGGAAACTTGACAAAAAATGAGAGGTAAATCGGCTATCTCTATCAGAATCAATTGATAAAGGAATGCCATGTAAAGAAATAATTTCATTTACATATAATTTAGCTAATTGTTCCATACTGAAAGTTTCTTTCATTGATAAGAAATGAGCTGACTTGGTTAGCCTATCTACAATCACCCAGATTGTATCATTTCCTTTCTTTGTTTTGGGTAATTTAGTAACAAAATCCATTGTTATCAATTCCCATTTCCACACTGGCATTTCTAATTTCTGTAACAAACCTGAGGGTTTCTGGTGTTCAGCTTTAACTTGTGAACAAGTTAAACATTTAGAAACATAGGCTGCTATATCCTTTTTCATTCCTATCCACCAGAAATTTTTTCTTAAATCCTGGTACATTTTATCACTACCTGGATGCATCGTATACTTAGATTTATGGGCTTCTTCTAAAATACGATAACGTAGATTTCCTAATTTAGGTATCCACATTCTCTTTTCATGGAATCTCTAAATTCCATATGTTCCTTGTTCTAATTCTTTTAGCATACCTTTTAATTTTTCAGTATCATCCTTGATTACTGATTCTTGTGCTTCTCTTATCTGATCATTTAAATCTACTTGCAAATTTAACTTAAGAGAACGTACTCTTTTTGGCTTTTCATGATACTTTCGACTTAAAGCATATGCTACTACATTTTCTTTTCCTTCATGATACTGGATATCACAATCATAATCACTAAGCATCTCCATCCAGCGTCTTTGTCTCATATTCAAATCCTTTTGCTTGAAAATATACCTTAAACTCTTATGATCAGTGAATATGGTAAACTTACTACCATAAAGGTAATGTCTCCAAATCTTAAGAGCAAAAATTATAGCTCCTAATTCTAGATCATGGGTTGAATAATTCTCTTCATGATTCTTAAGTTGTCTGGATGCATAAGCTATAACTTTTTGACGTTGCATTAATACACATCCATAACCTAACTTAGAAGCGTCACAATAAACTACAAAATCTTCAGTTCCTTCTGGTAACGCTAATATGGGTGTATGGGTTAATCTTTGCTTAAGAATTCTAAATGCTTCTTCTTGTTTTAATCCCCATTCAAACTTAACAGATTTACAGGTTAGCGTAGTTAAGGGAATGGCTATTCTAGAAAAATCTCGAATAAATCTTCTATAATAACCAGCTAATCCTAAGAAACTACTAACCTCGGTTGGTGATTCAGGGGCTTTCCATTTGGTAATTGCTTCAATCTTTGTTGGATCTACATGAATTCCTTCATGATTAACTAAATGTCCAAGAAACTGTACCTGTTCTAACCAAAATTCGCACTTTGAAAATTTAGCATAAAGCTTTTCCTTTCTTAATAAACTTAAAAGTGCGTGCAAATGCTTTGCATGATCCTCTTTATTCTTAGAGTAAATTAGAATATCATCTATGAAAACAATTATGAATTTGTCCAAATATGGCTTACATATTCGGTTCATCATGTCCATAAATGCAGCTGGGGCATTGGTTAAACCAAATGGCATGACAGTAAATTCATAATGACCATACCTTGTTCTGAATGCGGTTTTGGGAATATCCTCTTCCTGTACCTTTAATTGATGATATCCTGATCTTAAATCTATTTTAGAGAAAAATCGAGCTCCTTGCAGTTGATCAAACAGATCATCAATTCTCGGTAGTGGGTACCGGTTCTTAATCGTAACCTTGTTTAATTCACGGTAATCAATGCACATACGTATTGATCCGTCTTTCTTTTTAACAAATAGTATCGGCGCTCCCCATGGCGACGGACTTGGCTGTATAAATCCTTTCTCTAATAATTCATCTAATTGTTTCTTTAATTCTTGCATTTCTGCAGGTGCCAAACGATAGGGTGCTTTGGCAATCGGTGATGTTCCTGGTATTAAATGAATTCTGAATTCAACTTCTCTATCTGGTGGTTGCCCTGACAATTCTTCTGAAAATACATCTGAAAACTGAGATACTACTGGAATATCTTTTAAATCATTTCCTTTAGTGTTAGTGATTATAGAAATCAAATACACTATAGAACCTTTTCTTATATAACTTGCAGTTTTCATCACAGAGAGGAATTTTGTGGATCTATTTGGTTTATCTCCTTTAATTGTGATCGTTTTACCTATTGGTGCATTTTCTTGAATTGACTTTTGATCACATAAAATACTGGCTTTATTGGCTTTTAACCAATCCATTCCTAAAACAACATCGAATCCTGACAGATTCATGGGATACAGGTTTGCTATAAATTTCTGATCTAAAATTTCTATTCTTGCTCCCTGCAATATTTCAGAAATCCTAACAGTTTCTCCATTAGTTGTCTCTACTAGGCATTCTTGTGGTAGTTTAGTTAATGACTGATTTAGAAATTTGCAAAATGACGTATTAATAAAACTTTGGTTTGCACCAGAGTCAAATAATACTTTAGCAAAAATATCATTAACTAAAAACGTACCAGCTATAACATCTGGAATCATCTTAGCTTTATCTGCAGTCAGAACAAATGCTCTAGCATTTTGAGTATTCTTGTTGTTTGTAGCTGGAGCTAATTTTGGGCAATTAAGCTTGATATGACCTTGTTCTCCGCAGTTGTAACATATCTTGTTATTAGCTTTCTTCCTGCAGTTTTCTTCCTTGTGTCCCGATATTTTGCAAAAGTTATAGTATATAGAGCATCTTCCTGAATGCTTTCTTTTGCAATTCTTACAGTAAGATGAAGAGGTAGAACCTATATTTCTCCCACGATTAGAATTTCCAGAACGAAATTCTTGTGTGAGCTTCTGGGTTAGGTTCCTTCTTTGATCTTCTTCTCGGGTACAGACTAATTCATCTGTCAAGGTATTGGCTAGTTCTACAGCTTCTTCTATGGTTTGAGGTCTAGCTGCCTTGACTACGTGTCTTATCTCTCCAATTAATCCCCAAATATAACGGGAGATTAACACTGGTTCTGGTGAAGCAAGAGTTGGCACTATTCTAGCATATTCGAATAATATTTTAGTATATCCCTTACTATCCACACCAGTCATTCTAAGGTTTAGGAATTTGTTTGCTATCTGTTCCTTCTCATTAGGTGGGTAGAATTTCCTTTCTACCTTGTTCTTGAATTCTTCCCATTCCATATTGTAGGTTCTATCACTTCCTCTTGATTGGAGGATAGTGTTCCACCATTCTAACGTTGAATTCTTAAACAGATTAGAAGCAAACAATATCTTATCTTCTTCAGCACACTTGCTTATTCTTAAGACTGCCTCAGTCTTCTCTATCCAGCGTAGGGTTGCAATGGCTCCTTCATTGCCCGAGAATTCCATTGGTTTACAAGACCAGAATTCTTTATAAGAACAACCGTAAGACACGGTTCTTCTCCTTTTAGGAATAGGCATTTGAATTACAGGTCCATTGTTCACGTTGTTTTCAGGTTCGATGGGTCGCTTACTGCTATGCTTACTTTTATTATTCGCTTCTTGAATAGTTTGAATAATAAATGGCATGGCATCTATAATTCCTTGTGCCACTATGTGTTGAACAACACTATTATCCATTTGGTTTCCATTGTTATTGATACTTGGATTCTCATTAACCACGTTAATGTTACTCTGGTTATCATTATTCAGATTTCCTTGATTTCCTTCGTCGACCATCTGAATTTTAAACATTTATCCCATATTAATATCACAAGATAATATTTAATATATTTAATCACATGATACTCAATCTAGCCAAAAACGTCGATCATTGCGACTTTTACTCTATTTTCATATACTATTATGCATCTATTACATTCTAATACTGAAATAAAATTACAATACCAACAGAAATAGAATCACACTAATAGTAATATGCATCCGTACACACATATTTTAATTTTTTTTTATTTTATTGTATTAAATTATATTATTCTTACTATTACAATCTCCTTCATCACATTACGGATATAGATTTATCCAAAAATCCATATTGCGTTCATCGTATTTCCATACGAGACGCTCTCCCACCTGTCTCATTCTCTCACTGCTTTCTAAAATTTCCTCCCCAAAAGTCCTAAGTTCTTGCACGTTTTCTGCACTCATTGGGGGTGCAGGTTCTAGGACTGGGTTTGGAATCTGGGGTGCTGGTTCCTGATATGGGGGTGAAAGTTCCTGAAATTGGTAAGGATCTTCTAAGATCTCCCTAATATAATCATCTTGGTAATAGGGATCTAAAGGGTCCATACCTGGGTAGGCTTCTATGGGTGCGTTTTCATGGATAGGGTAACGTTGCACAAAGTCCCTATTATCGTCCCACCAGGGGTCGTAATTTGGTTCTAGAGGGTTAGGTGCTGGTATCCTAGGGATTTCTTCTGGGTTGAAGTCATGCATCTCCACTTGGTTTTCAGAATTTTCTATCTCCATAGGTTGATCAGGGATCTGCAATTGTGGTTGTGGGGCTACTAATTGTTCCAGACTTGGGTCAGCAGCAGTTGTAGCTAGGATATGGAAATTTGCTAGGCTTCTATTAAGCATATCCTGTGTATGGGTATCTGTCTCTCGCTTAATAGCAGCTAAGGCTCTTTGCTGTTGCAATTTTCGCATTCTTTTCCTACGGGCAAAGGCTTCCTTACTGAACCATCCTCGTTTCTTAGGAGGGAATGGCTCTTTTGACTGAGCTTTAAAAGCAAACATCCCATCTTCCTGATCAGCAAAATACCCAGAAAGGGCAGGCTGTGATGAGGTACCTTCACTCCTAGGTGAATCAGACAACTGACGACTCATTTCTGAGGGTCCTTGATCACTCATACTGTAAACTAACAAATAGTCAAATAACAAATAACAAATAAATACAGTTATGCACATATTTCCATTATTTCCTAACACAAAATTTTAAAACTTAAGTGTCAGCATAACACTTCTTTGGCTCTGATACCACCTCCTGTCGCAACCCCCGATCCCTTATCTGTCCCGAGAATGGGCGGACGCGAACTCAGTGACGGTGGTATCAGTTTGTTTTAATTTGGCATCGGAATTTACATCAGGACCGTAGTTAGGAAATGTTTATCAGAGTAAAACCACCATATTTTGTATTAATAAACACATGGGTAAAACCCAAGTTTCTTATTACAATATATGTATAGGGATAAACCCTATTTTATTGAATTTAAAACAACATTTATTAGGTAACTTTCATAGCCACATTTTTCCCAAGCCTTCAGTGCTCTCCAGCTGGCTTTTTACTAATTGGCTGTCACATTGTGTTACCTGAAACGCGTTTTAAAAACATTTGTCAGTCGGAAATACTAGTGAGTGAATCCCAGTTTAATCAAGAAACATTTTATCAATTAAAACAGTATTGAGAGCGATCACATTGTTTATTTCTACACAATTACTCATTCAGTACTGTCAATCCTGACTTGTGGGTCATATTACACATTGGCTAACTCGTTGTCCAATGGTAACGTACTGTCATCCCCGACTTACTACTCACAAGGTAGTAAATTTTGTATACAAAACCCCCAACATACCGGCAGTAATTGAAGAACTACAAAGACTCAATCACCGCTTAATCACTTTGTAAAACAATTAAGGTTTTGTAAAATATTCCAAAAAGGTTAACAAAAAGAGGATAAACTCACATTGCTATCTTAGACTTCGCGTAAGGGTTTTCTGGATATAATCTATAATTTATACAAATGTACATTGGTTAGTATCATAACCCTTTGAAAATATTCATGATACCCTCCCCGAGACGGCATTCCAACAACTACGTCGGGCAGAACCACGACAGTTATTACGGAACCCTAAATCAATCGGGCAGCGTATCTACTATGAAACCGGGGTTATAATACTTACAACGGAGCAGAACTTCGCTAATTAGGGGGATATAATACCCGCATATAATAACTCTACTACAGAAATTGTGATTTGAGAATTGAAATGAGCGAGTTCGACTAAGATCCGAGGTCTCCTATTTATAGTTGC
Organism: Helianthus tuberosus; assembly: GCA_030545235.1. Taxonomy (NCBI): domain Eukaryota; kingdom Viridiplantae; phylum Streptophyta; class Magnoliopsida; order Asterales; family Asteraceae; genus Helianthus; species Helianthus tuberosus. Next base: position 137,618,761 of record CM060363.1, read on the forward strand.
TGAACTCGACTCTCACGCGGCCCGCGTAAGAGTAGCCATAGGGCTACGCGGCCCGCGTCAACCCTAGGTCAACATATAGCTTTGCTGGTTCAGCGTGTAGGTCCGCCACGATGTCGACACGTGTCAGCTCAGGGCTGCGCCACCATTCATGACTCTCGCGGCCCGCGTAAGATTGAGGTGGGTTCTACGCGGCCCGCCTCAACCTAAGTTTCATATTTTTATTTTATTTTTAATATTATTTAATACATTTAGGGCTCGGCTTTCACATACGGGGTGTATTTAAAGACATATGAGGGTCTTTTAAAATATACAGAGGTGTCAGAAATATTATGAGAGTGTTGATTTTACCGAGGGTTGTTACATAATGTTTGCCTCTAATCTGTTCAAGAATTCAGCCTTAGAGTGGTGGAACACTATCCTCCAGTCTAGGGGAAGTGATAGGGTTTACAATATGGAATGGGAGGAATTTAAAAACATGGTAGAAAGGAAATTCTGCCCTCCCAATGAAAAGGAACAGATATCAAATAAGTTCCTAAATCTTAGGATGACTGGGGTAGATAGTAAGGGTTATACTACATTATTCTCTGAATATGCTCGAATAGTACCAACCCTTGCATCACCTGAACCAGTATTAATCTCCCGTTAGATCTGTGGATTAATTGGAAAAATTAGACATGTAGTCAAGGTAGCTAGACCTCAAACTATAGAAGAAGCTGTAGAACTAGCAAATACCTTGACTGATGAGTTAGTTCGTACACGAGAAGAGGATTGGAGGAGGAACCTAACCCAGAAACTTACCCAGGAATTTCGTTCTAGAAATTCTAACCGTGGGAAAAATGTAGGTTCTGCCTCTGCACCCTATTGCAAGTATTGCAAAAGAAAGCATTCTGGAAGATGCTCCATATACTGCAACTTCTACAAAATATCTGGACATAAGGAAGAAGACTTCAGGAAGAAAAACAACAGGATATGCTACAACTGCGGAGAACAAGGCTACATCAAGCCAAACTGTCCAAAGATAGCTCCAGCCACAAACAACAAGAACACTAAAAATGCTAGAGCATTTGTTCTAACTGCAGAAGAAGCAAAGATGATCCCGGATGTGATCACCGGTACGTTTTTAGTTAATGATGTTTTTGCTAAAGTATTATTTGACTCTGGTGCAAACCAAACTTTTATTAATACTTCATTTTGCAAACTTCTCAATCAACCATTAACTAAACTACCACAAGAATGTCTAGTAGAGACAGCAAATGGGGAAACCATTAAAATTTCTGATATCTTGCAGGGAGCAAGAATAGAATTTTTAAATCAGAAATTTATTGCAAACCTTTACTCAATAAATCTGGCAGGATTTGATGTCGTGTTAGGGATAGATTGGTTAATATCCAATAAAGCCAGTATTTTATGTGATCAAAAGTCAATCCAAGTAAATTCACCAAAGGGTGAAAAGATCACAATTAAAGGAAATAAGCCCTCTAGATCCACAAAATTCATCTCTGTGATGAAAACAACAAGTTATGTAAGAAATGGATCATTAGTGTATTTGATTTCCATAATCACTAACACTAAAGGAAAAGAATTAAAGGATATTCCAGTAGTGTCCAAGTTTTCAGATGTATTTCCAGAAGAATTACCAGGACAACCTCCAGACAGAGAAGTTGAATTCAGAATTCATCTGCTACCAGGAACAACACCAATGGCCAAAGCACCTTATCGTTTGGCACCCGCAGAAATTCAAGAACTGAAGAAATAGTTAGACGAATTATTGGAGAAAGGATTCATACAGCCAAGTTCATCACCATGGGGAGCGCCAATCCTATTTGTCAAAAAGAAGGACAGATCAATGCGTATGTGCATTGATTACCATGAAGAACAAGGTCACGATTAAGAATCGGTATCCATTACTAAGAATCGATGATCTGTTCAATCAGTTGCAAGGAGCTCGATTTTTCTCTAAAATCGATTTAAGATCAGGATATCACCAATTAAAGGTACAGGAAGAGGACATTCCTAAAACCGCCTTCAGAACAAGGTATGGCCATTATGAATTTACTGTCATGCCATTTGGTTTAACCAATGCCCCAGCTGCATTTATGGACATGATGAACCGAATATGTAAGCCATATTTGGATAAATTCATAATTGTCTTTATAGATGATATTCTCATTTACTCTAAGAGTAAAGATGAACATGCAAAGCATTTGCACGCACTTCTAAGTTTATTGAGGAAAGAAAAGCTTTATGCTAAATTTTCAAAGTGTGAGTTTTGGTTAGAACATGTACAATTTCTTGGACATCTGGTTAATCATGAAGGAATTCATGTAGATCCCACCAAGATTGAAGCAATTACCAAATGGAAAACCCCTGAGTCACCAACTGAGGTTAGAAGTTTCTTAGGACTGGCCGGTTATTATAGAAGATTTATTCGAGATTTTTCTAGAATAGCCATTCCCTTAAATAAGTTAACCTGTAAATCTGTTAAGTTTGAATGGGGACCAAAACAGGAAGAAGCTTTCAGAATTCTTAAGCAAAGACTAACCAATGCACCCATACTAGCATTACCAGAAGGATCTGAAGACTTTGTAGTCTATTGTGACGCTTCTAAATTAGGTTATGGATGTGTATTGATGCAACGTCAAAAGGTTATAGCTTACGCCTCTAGACAACTTAAGAATCATGAAGAGAATTATTCAACCCATGATCTAAAATTAGGAGCCATAATTTTTGCCATGAAAATTTGGAGACATTACCTCTACGATAGTAAGTTTACCATTTTTACAGACCACAAGAGTTTAAGATATGTTTTCGGGCAAAAGGAGTTGAATATGAGACAAAGACGCTGGATGGAGATGCTTAGTGATTATGATTGTGATATCCAGTATCATGCAGGAAAAGCAAACGTAGTAGCTGATGCTTTAAGTCGAAAGTATCATGAAAAGCCAAAAAAGAGTACGTTAACTTAAATTAAATCTGCAAGTAGATTTACATGAACAGATTAAAAAGCACAAGAATCAGTAATCAAGGATGATAATGAGAAATTGAAAGGAATGATTAAGGAATTAGAACAAGGAATAGATGGAATTTGGAGATTCCATAAGAAAAGAATGTGGATACCTAAATTAGGAAACCTACACCATCATATATTAGAAGAAGCCCATAAGTCTAAGTATACGATGCATCCTGGAAGTGATAAGATGTATCAGGACTTAAGAAAGAATTTCTGGTGGATAGGAATGAAAAAGGATATAGAAGCATATGTTGCAAAGTGTTTAACCTGTTCACAAGTCAAAGCTGAACATCAAAAACCCTCAGGTTTGTTGCAACAGTTAGAAATGCCAGTTTGGAAATGGGAATTGATAACAATGGATTTTGTTACTAAATTACCCAAAACAAGAAAAGGTAATGATACAATCTGGGTGATTGTAGACAGACTCACTAAGTCAGCTCATTTCCTACCAATGAAAGGAACTTTCAGTATGGAACCATTAGCTAAATTATATGTAAATGAAGTAGTTTCTTTACATGGAATTCCTCTATCAATTGTTTCTGACAGAGATAGCCGTTTTACCTCTCATTTTTGGACAAGTTTCCAAAAAGCAATGGGAACCAAGTTAAATCTAAGCACAGCTTATCATCCTCAAACGGACGGACAAAGCGAAAGGACAATTCAGACAATGGAGGACATGCTTAGAGCTTGTGTAATTGATTTCGGAGGTAATTGGGACGATCACTTACCATTGATAGATTTTTCTTATAATAATAGTTATCACAAAAGTATCAATGCTGCACCATTCGAAGCACTTTATGGACGAAAGTGCCGAACGCCAGTCTGTTGGGCAGAAATTGGAGAAAAGCAACTATCTGGACCTGAGATAGTACAAGAAACAACAGACAAGATCATTCAAGTCAAGGAACGACTGAAAGCAGCATGTGATCGAAAAAAGAGTTATGCAGATAATAGACGAAAGCCGTTGGAATTTCTGGTAGGAGATAAAGTGTTTTAAAAGTCTCTCCTTGGAAATGAGTAGTAAGATTCATCAAAAGGGGAAAGCTAAGTCCCAGGTATGTTGGACCTTTTGAGATTATTAGAAGAATTGGACCTGTAGCCTATCAGCTACAACTGCCAGAGGAAATGGCAGGAATACATGATGTGTTTCATGTATCTAATCTCAAGAAATGCCTAGCTGATGAATCACTGATAGTGCCTCTTAAGGATATAGAGGTAAATGAGCAGTTAAAATAAAGGCCTCTACAGATTGAAGACAGGAAAGTCAAGAACCTCAAGCACAAGAGACTAGTTCTAGTCAAAGTGAAGTGGGACTCCAAAAGAGGACCAGAATACACATGGGGGTTTGAATCAGAAATGCAAAGGAAATATCCGCACCTGTTTCAGTAGATCTCGAGGACGAGTTCTAAAACAAGGTGGGGAGGATATAACAACCCTCCAAAATACTTTTCGACACCCCTAATATAATTAAAATGTCTCAATATGTCTCAAAATATACCCCGTATGCGAAAACGGGCACTAAATACCTTTATTTTTATAAAAATTAATTAAAAACAAGATTTTTATGTCGCTCGCGGGCCGCGTAGCCTATGGCTACTGCTTACGCGGGGCACAACAGCCCTGCAACGAGGTGCAGCCCTGAGCCGACACGTGTCACGATCGTGCCGAAACTAGTTGTGATGACCAATCAGAGCTAGGGTCTACACCCCTACTACGCGGGCCGCGTAGCCCATGGCCTCATCTTACGCGGGCCGCGAGGAAGTCCAATATCAGTCCTATAAATAGCAGGCATCGGCAGTTCATTCGAATTCGTTCACATTTCTTTCTCTCTCGAATTTACATATAGTATAAGCTATTTCCGGGCATAATACCCCCCTAATTAACGAAGTTCTACTCCGTTGTAAGTATCATAACCCCCGGTTACGTATTAGATACGCTGCCCGATTGATCCAGGGTTTCGTAACGGCTGTCGTGGTTCTGCCCGACGTAGTCGTTGGAATGCCGTCTCGGGGAGGGTATTACTAATGTAAATATAAAGGGTTATTATACTAATGCGTGTGCATTGTGTAAATTATAGATAATCACCAGGAAACCTTAGAAGAAATCTAAGACAGCAATGTGAGTAATCTCCTTTTTGTAAACTGTTTTTACAAAACCTTAAATGTTTTGCAATGCAATTAAGCAGTGATTGAGTCTTTGTAATTCTTCAATTGCTGCCTGTATTATGGGGTTTTGAATACATTACTTGATAACCTTCACAATTGGACAACGGGTTAGCCAATGTGTGATATGACCTTAGCCACAGATACGGTCGAGTGGCAAGTACTGAATGAGTAATTGTGTAGATGTAAACATTGTAATCGCTCTCAATACTGTGTTAATTGAAAAAACTCTTCTTGATTAAACTGGGATTCACTCACCAGTATTTCCCACTGACAAAATATTTTAAACGCATTTCAGGTAACAAAATGTGAGAGCCAACTAGAAGCCAGCTGGACAGCACTGAAGGCTTGGAAAAGTGGCTATAAAAGTTACCTCAATAAAAGAAGATTTTTATTAAATAAAATAGAGTTTATCTCTATAAATCAGTTTGTAATGAAATCTTGGGTTTATCCCAATATGTTTAAATGTTATAAAAGTGTGGTATTTACTCTGATAAAACATTTCCTAACTACGGTCGTGATGTAAATTCCGCTGCCAAAATGATAAACATCGATACCACCGAAACTGGTCTCGCGGCGCCCGTTCCCGGCACAGATAAGGGGGCGGGGGTTGCGACAGTACTGGAAACAAGCAAGGATGCTTTAGTTACGGAGATGTCGGGCATTTCAAGCGAGATTTCCCAAAGAACAATCAAGCCCAAGGAAGAGTTTTCAACATTGGAGCTAGGGAAGCTCGCCAGGACCCGAACGTAGTCACGGGTACGTTCCCTATCAACCAACACTTTGCATTTGTACTATTTGATACTGGTGACGACTATAGGTTCATATCCCTAGAATTTAAAGATATACATGGGTTAGTTGCCAGTAAGTTAGATATTCCGTACTCGATAGAACTAGCTAATGGAAAGCTAGTAGAGGCAAACGAAGTGATTAGAGGTTGTGTAATAGAGCTCGGAGAGCATGAGTTTGCGCTTGATCTTCTGCCAGTCGAGTTGGGAAGCTTTGACGTGGTAGTTGGAATGGATTGGTTGTCAAGCAACCGAGCTGAAATCGTATGCCATGAGAAGGTTATCCGCATTCCACTGGTGAATGGAGAGACGATCGTAGTTCATGGAGAGAAGCATGATACGCCTCTAAGGATTATCAGTTGTTTGAAGGCCCGAAAGTTTTTACAGAAAGGATGTGTTGCCTTTTTGGCTCACATTGTTGATAAGGAAGCTGAAGAGCCGAAGCTGGAAAATATCCCGATGGTAAGGGAATATCCTGAAGTCTTCCCCGAAGACTTGCCAAGATTACCGCCCCAACGACAATTCGAATTCCACATTGATTTAGTTCCAGGCGCCGCGCCTGTAGCTAAAGCACCTTATAGACTTGCGCCTTCCGAGATGCAAGAGTTATCGACACAACTTCAAGAGCTTTTGGACAAGGGATTCATTAGACCAAGCTTCTCGCCCTGGGGAGCTCCAGTTCTGTTTGTCAAGAAGAAGGACGGTAGTTTTCGCATGTGTATTGACTACCGAGAGCTGAACAAGTTGACCATCAAGAATCGGTATCCTTTGCTGAGGATTGATGACCTCTTCGATCAACTTCAAGGTTCGAGTTACTACTCCAAGATCGATCTTCGATCTAGTTATCACCAGCTGAGGATTCAAGAAGAGAGTATACCAAAGACTGCCTTTAGAACTCGTTATGGACATTATGAGTTTCTAGTAATCCCGTTTGGTTTGACAAACGCGCCGGCAATATTTATGGATCTGATGAACCGAGTTTGCAAGCCATATCTTGATAAATTCGTGATTGTGTTTATAGATGATATTTTGATCTATTCAAGGACGAAGGAAGAGCACGAGCAACACCTTAGAGCTATTTTAGAGCTGCTCAAGAAGGAGAAACTGTATGCTAAATTCTCGAAGTGCGAGTTCTGGTTGCCTGAGGTACAATTCCTTGGTCATGTAGTGAATGAAGATGGAATCCATGTGGATCCCACCAAGATCGAGGCGATTAAGAATTGGGAAACTCCGAAGACGCCAACCGAGATTCGACAGTTTCTAGGTTTAGTTGGGCACTATCGCCGATTCATTGAGGATTTTTCTAAAATCGCTCAACTGCTGACCTCCCTCACTCAAAAGGATAAGAAGTATGAATGGGGAGATAAACAAGAAGAAGCTTTTCAGTTGCTCAAGAATAAGCTTTGCGATGCACCTATATTATCCCTACCCGAAGGCACCGATGACTTCGTGGTATACTGTGACGCCTCGCGTCAGGGATTAGGTTGTGTGCTGATGCAGCGACAGAAGATTATCGCTTATGCTTCGCGCCAGTTGAAAGCTCATGAGAAGAATTACACTACGCATGACTTGGAGTTAGGCGCAGTGGTGTTTGTTTTGAAGATCTGGCGACATTATTTGTATGGCACCCGATGTACGATCTTTACCGATCACAAGAGCCTTCAGCACATATTCGATCAGAAGGAGCTTAATATGAGACAGTGACAATGGGTTGAGCTGTTAAACGATTATGACTGTGAAATCAAATATCACCCTAGAAAGACGAATGTAGTGGCAGACGCCTTAAGTCGAAAAGAGAGGATTAAGCCCATAAGGGTTAGGGCTTTGGAGATGATTATTCAGATAGACCTCTCGTTGCGCATTCGTGCTGTGCAGAGAGAAGCTCTCAAGAAGGAAAACTTGAAGGATGAATATCTCCGTGGGATGGAGAAACAGTTGGTACCCAATGAGGAAGGAACATTATGTTTCATAGGACGAATTTGGATTCCTCTATGTGGTGGCCTTAGAGATGTGATCTTTGATGAAGCTCATAAATCAAGGTACTCGATCCACCTAGGATCGGATAAGATGTACCAAGATTTGAAAGATTTCTACTGGTGGCCGAGATTGAAAGGTGATGTTGCGACTTATGTTGGAAAATGTTTGACTTGCGCCAAGGTGAAGGCCGAGTATCAAAAGCCTTCAGGTCTTCTACAGCAACCCGAGATTCCCATGTGGAAGTGGGAGCAGATCTCAATAGATTTTATAACAAAGTTGCCAAATACACCCAGAGGTCATGATACGATTTGGGTAATCGTAGACCGTCTGACAAAATCTACGCACTTTCTGCCAATCAGGGAAAAGGATAGCACAGGTTAGCTAGCTGAGCTGTACCTAAGGGAGATAGTTGCACGTCACGGAGTGCCTATCTCGATTATATCTGATAGAGATGGGAGATTTGTGTTAAGGATTTGGCAATCCTTCCAAGAAGCGTTTAATTCACAGCTGAATTTGAGCACCGCATTTCATCCACAGACGGACGGCCAAAGTGAGAGAACGATTCAGACGCTTGAAGATATGTTACGAGCTTGCGTAATGGACTTGGGTGGCAGTTGGGACACTCACCTACTTTTGGTTGAGTTCTCTTATAACAACAGCTACCATACAAGCATTCAAGCTGCACCGTTTGAAGCTCTCTACGGACGAAAGTGTCGATCGCCGTTATGCTGGGCAGATGCAGGCGATAGACAGCTAGTGGGTCCCGAATTGGTCCAAGAGACGACAGATAAGATCATGCAGATCCGAGAGCGCATTAAGGAGGCTCGTGATCGACAAAAGAGCTATGCGGACCAAAGAAGGAAACCTTTGGAATTCGAAGTGGGTGATATGTTTTTGTTAAAAGTCTCACCTTGGAAAGGTGTGGCACGCTTTGGGAAGCGTGGAAAGTTAAACCCGTGCTTTATCGGACCGTTCAAAATCCTGGAAAGGATTGGTCCTGTAGCTTACAAGTTGGAACTACCAGCAGAACTTAATGTTGTTCATGATACATTCCATGTATCTAATCTGAAGAAGAGTCCAACTCAAGAAACAGTGATCATACCTGCTGATGAAGTTCACATTGACGACATACTCCACTTTACCGAAGAACCTGTTGAGGTTACTGACTGGAAAGTTAACAAGACTCGGAGGAATAGTGTTAAACTCATCAAGGTTCGATGGAACGCACGTCATGGCCCAGAGTTTACTTGGGAGCGTGAGGACCGCATGAAAGCAAAATATCCGCATTTGTTCCCTAACTCCCCTGCTGCTAGTAGTAAAGCTTGAAATTTCGGGACGAAATTTTCTTAACAGGGGGAGAATGTGACAACTGTCAAAAATTCAGGTATCCGTACAATTAATTAACCATGATTAGTGCTTAATGACGGTGCTGAATTGCAATTAACTGCTTTCTGATTACTGCCATATACATACATGTGCATCATAAATTGTTTAATGTCATACCAATATTGCATGAAAGCTTTATTGCCTCAAATGATGCATTAAGTACAGTTAGCACAGCTATCTGATAAATTAGGAAAATGCTGACAGAACTCAGCACATAGACAGATAGTGCATTGAGACACAAAATGAGCCAGAAACCAAGTATTATACTAGTATAGTGTGTAGGAAAGTAAGGATCACAAAACTGCCTTTCTAAGTGATAGTTTAAGTGCCGGAAAGTGCCTAAAACTCACCCAAAGTGCTGAATTCAGCAAAAATCAGCATTTAAACAATCTAATATTATGGAGAAATATGGTTAAATGGTCCTGAATGCTTTCCTAAGTGTCGGGAATCAAAAGTGTCACAAAAAGGTACATAAAGCACACTAAACTGCAGAGTTTAGCACCTTAACGAACCAGTAACCAACCGAACAATCGGACACTACCCGAAACATCAAATTTACACTAGAAGCACTGTTTTAACATTTCCAAGCTAGTTATGGTCCCTGAACATCATAACACCTCTTAAAATATCTAGTAACTAATATAACTAACATATACTTACAATTTTACCATGAAGTAACTAACTTAGTTTTACCCTATGCTACTACCCCCCCCCCCATCTATTTACGGCCCATACAGTTTTGGTCAAAAATCATACTAGGATAATGTAACTGTTAGGGCATGAATTTTATGCTAAGGATCATCTATCCTGAGACTGGGCATGGATCACGGATCCTTAATGGATGATGTAGGGAGTCTGAGGATCCAGAGTCTGAGGATCACAGGATCCTTAACAGAACTTATGATTTCTAACAATTGTCATGTTTTTAATGTTTAAATGCAGATAATGGACGTAGTGGACTACTTCTTTGCTGGAATCTCGTGGAATATGCTTCTTAGGCACGTGCTTAATGAAGAAATAACCGTTAGTGGTGATCATGGGTGACTTCCACCTTTTTCGGGAAGTTAGTTAGTTGATTTTTTCTTATCTTTTAAGGGGAAAACGAGCTCATTTGAGGCATAAGTCGAACACACCACACAAAAGAACACACAACACTCGAATTCTCTGCAAACACTTAGCAAAAACACACACTTATACTAGTAATTCATTGTATTGAGCTTGTTTTCTTCCGAAGTTGTACAAGGATCATTATTGTTTTTTGTAATATATTTGGTGATCGGCAGTTTCCATCACCTGAGATTTTTTATGCCGGAGATCTTCTAAAGATCAAGGGCTTTTTCCTCGTATAAATCTCGGTGTTCATCGTTGATTTTTTGTTCATACATTTTTTCATCAATCCAAGCATCATACCTCACAAAATCAGATTTGGTTACATTATCCTTGTGTGATTTTTGACCAAAACAGTTTGGCGCCCACCGTGGGGCAATTGGTGCTTCAATTCTGAGAAATTTTGTTCTTTTCATTCATTTCGGTTCATTACCTTCAACCACATGGCTTCTTAGGGAAAAACTACTTCAAGTTCCATGTCGGCGGTTTCCTCATCACAGGGCATTCCACCATTGCATCATCTTCCTCCTGCATTCCAGAAGAATGCTCCGAAGAAGACAACCCCCGTTTTCACAAAACCAACTGTTGTTTCTTCCTCTACACTTACTAACAATGATCTTTATGCTTTGATTTTGCAGATGAGAGGATACATGCAACAACAGGACGAAACTAATGGCAGGATCCTTCGCGAAATTGATAAAATCAGCAAAGGATCATCGTCCTTTGCTGCCGAGGTCGCTGAATTTCGACACTCTGATTATAACTTCCCAGCACTTTGCAGCTCCAGATGTCCAATACCAGGGCGGATCAACAGGAATGCGTTCTAGATCATCGGCAATGTCTCAGGCTCAAGGATCCTCTTTCCAGCCTTCAGGATCCTCATTTCAGCATCAGGGATTCTTCACCAGTTTAGGAGGATACATGGGGACGCAGCCGATTCAAGGATCCTCTCAGGTTCAAGGATCCTCTCAGGTTCAAGGATCCTCCTTCCAGGTTCAAGGATCCTCATCACAGGTTTACGGATCTATGGATTATCCTCTAAGACCCCCAGCTTCGGTGCATCAAGGATCCAACATCTTCCAGGATCAAGGATCCTCAAGGAGTCAACAAACCAGAAGCTCAGAGACTCATGTGGGAGACTTCATTCCCATGCAAACTATCGCTTCATATGATCCCACTGTTGCACCAGAATTGCCTTATTTTGGATTCACATCTGGAATCCAGTCTCGAATCAATCAGGAGGTAACACTTTCAATACATCTTACAATACTAACCATGGTCTTGTGCAGGAACCAAGGATCAACCAAGTCATGGCCAGAGAGTTGCAGAAACTCAAGGATATGATATCCAGCGTTCCAGGAGTGGTTAAGCCCATTCCTGAAATTCCAGATGGAAGTCACAAGATATCTCGCTTTGCACCACCCATTTGTGATGCAGAGATACCGAAGAGGTTTCAGACCCCAAACATGAAGCTCTATGATGGTTCAACGGATCCAGAAGAGCATGTAGTTCAATACAGAGAAAGGATGGATATCAATCCAATTCCTGAGAGGTTAAAAGAAGCATGTCTATGCAAGGGTTTCGGATCCACACTGACAGGATCAGCTCTTAAATGGCTGCTAAGTCTTCCCCCTTACTCTATTACTTCATTTGCTAATCTAGTTAATTTGTTTAATAGCCAATTCCCATGTAGTAGGAGGTTTGAACGATTAACTAGCTATTTATATAGGGTAACACAAGGTCATAATGAATCACTTAGAGATTACATAATTAAATTCAGTAGAGAATCCTTAGAAATCCCTAACTTAGATATAGCCACAACTGTAGAGGCTTTTAAAATGGGTTTACTTAAGGATTCTCAGTTCTATGATGATCTTGTTATGACACCTTGCAGGAACCTAGATGAGGTAAGGAGCAGGGCCCTTAGATTCATCCGTTTTGAGGATGATAAAAGGATCCAGGAGAGGTTGTCAGGATCCTCAAAGCAAGACAAACAAGGATTCTATTTCAAGAATAACTGATCCAAGCAATACTCGAATCATGATAACCAGAATGTGCATGCTGTGGAACAAGAGGAAGATGATGAGGATTACCCTCCTATTTCTGAATATTGTTTTCTGCTGATAATAATGAACTAATCCTTGTTATGCAGAATTTAGGTGACAAGGCTAGGTGGCCAAGGAAGGATGACAAACCGCCTACTACCAAAGACAAATTGAAATGGTGTGCTTACCATGAGGATTCTGGTCATCTCACAGATGAGTGCATAGCATTAAGGAAGGAGATAGGTTATCTTTTGAGCAAAGGATACTTGAAGGAATTGCTTGGAAGGAAAAAGTCAAGGATCCAGAATTCTGAGAAAGTTCCTGAAAAAGATCCTCCTCCACCAGCTGATGCTCAAATCATCCATTTCATCTCCGGAGGTTCTCAGCGGCTAAAAGACATGCAAAGGAAACAAAGATGGAGAATGGGGACAAACCTGATTCTCATTTATGGGAGAAGCTCAGTGAACATAATCCAGTTGGATGTCCTCAAAAGAATGAACATCCTTGAATCTGATATTGTCCCAAGATCATCTGTCTTTGTGGGATTCAGTGGAGAGACAAAGATTACATTGGGGGATATCAAACTTCCTATCTATATAGAGGGAGTGAATTATGTTAAAAAATTATATGTTATTGATTGCTTATCTTGCCATAATGTTATCTTTGGCAGGCCATGGATACACGATATGAAGGCAGTCCCCCTCAACATATCATCAATGTGTCAAGCTCCCAACTCTATGGGATGTGGTGAAGATAGAAAGTGATCAGCAGAAGGCAAAGAACTGTTACACTTCTTCAATAAAGCCAGCTTCCAAGGAGCAAGATGTCATGGAGGCAAGAGAGCAACACGTCAAGGATATTCAGTTGAACCCAGAGGATCCTGAATCCAAAATTTTCATAGGATCCGGGATCCTAGACATTATTGAGCAGGATTTAGTATCCTTCTTGAAAAGAATAAAATCTACCTTTGCTTGGAAACATGAAGACATGACAGGTATATCTAAGGATGTTATTACTCACAAACTTGGTATTGACAGGTCCTTCAAGCCAATACACCAAAAAAAGGAGAAAGTTTGCACTAGAAAGAAATGTCATTATCCAAGAAGAGGTAGACAAATTGCTCAAGGCAGGTAAGACATATTGAGGAAGAATAAGAAGTTTGAGTGGACTGATAAGCATGAAGCTACACTCAAGGCTCTTAAGGATTATCTATCCTCAGCACCAGCCCTGATGAAACCAGAAAATGGAGAATCATTATCCTTATACTTAGCTGTTTCAGCTAAAGCAGTAAGTGCGGTCCTAGTTAAGGATCATGAAGGCTCTCAACATCCGGTAAACTATGTAAGTAAAATTCTACTTGATGCTGAGGCCAGGTATTCTCATTTAGAGAAATTAATTCTTGATTTAATGATGGCTTCCGCTAAGCATAGACATTATTTCGAAACTCACACCATTATTGTGAAAACTAACCTTCCTATTAAGAATGTTCTCAGGAAACTTCAAATGGCAGGTGGAATGGCAAAGTGGGCAATCAAGCTTATTGCATATGACATTAAGTATGAACCCAGGACTGCCATCAAGTCCCAAGCTTTAGCTGACTTTGTGGCTGATTCCAGTAGTGATCTACAAAGGGAAGCTGAATTAGAAGTTCAACAACTTGAGAAGCCCAAGGATCCTTGGACACTCTTCACGGATGGAGCTTCAGATGTTAAAGGAACTAGACAAAGCACACTACTAAAATCGCCACAGGGGGACATTATACCCCAATCCATTGCATGTGAATCCCAAACCACTAATAACGAGGCTCAATATGTGGCCTTGATAGCAGGTTTGCAATTAGCTAAGAATATGAGGATCAGGTATCTTCAAGTATATGTAGATTCTCTATTAATTACTAATCATTATAACGGTTCTTACACTGTTAAAGGTGAAAAGCTAATCAAGTACTTAGAAATAGTCAGGAAACTGGCAGATTCTTTTGCTCTTTTCAGTCTATCACAGGTACCTAGGAAAGAAAATGCAGAAGCTGATGCTCTAGCTAATCTTGGATCATCACTGAAGATTCCAGAGGATGTGAAAATACTCATCATCCATGTTTTAACTCCTGCAATTGAGGATCACACAACTATGAAGATAGTAGAGGATTCTCAAGGATCCTTAGAACAGCATACTATAGGCCTACCACGAAGAAGGATGCTATGGATTATGCAAAGAAATGTGATGCTTGTCAAAGACATAGCGATATACTTCATCAACCAGCGGAACCTCTGCATCATGTATCATTTTCTTAGCCATTCATGAGATGAGGATTGGATATAATTGACAAACTTCCCAAGGCACCAGGAGGGAAAGTATTTATGCTAGCCATGACAAACTACTTCTCCAAATGGATAGAAGTAGAAGCTTTTGCTCAAGTCAGAGAAAAGTAAGTTATATCCTTCATTAAGCGAAACATTATTACTAGATTTGGAATACCTTCTGAAATTATTTGTGATAATGGATCCCAATTTATTGGGAGTAGAACTACTAACTTTTGTGACAGATGGCCAGTTATCAACAAAGAATAGCTGGAGCACACAACAAGAATTTCAGGTTCAGAAGATTTCAAGGTCCCTACTTAATTGAAGCTGAAGCAGGAAAGGGGGCATATCATTTGTTAACAATGGATGGTGATCTCCTACCAAGAGCTTGGAATGCTGTTTATCTCAAAAAATACTTTAAGTAAGAAGGATCAGGGATCCTCGGCAATACCGGTATTCTGATTAAGGATCCAGGATCCTCAAAGGATATATGATTCTACATTTGGTAACACATTACTTTCATTTTCATTCATCTTATACTTATTACTTATCATAAGGCAAAGATGTTAAACATTTAACATCTATTTTCATAAAGTTTAAGCTTTTGCAGAGTTGTTATCATTTTACAGAAGATCAAAGTGGTTGGCCAACTCTCCAAAGTTTATTTGGGTTTGTCCCCAGTTATTTGGGCTTGTCCTCAGTTTTGGGCTTGTCCCCAGTTTGGGCCTGTCCCCAGTTTCGCCAGTAGCGCACGATGATCCTGTTACAGTTCATGGCAATGGGACCAGTACTCGCTTTAGGGGCTGAGAATTTCATTGTACTGGCTGTATCCGGGATCCTACGTATTGTTTTGGTCAAAAATCAAGCAATGACAATGTAACCAAACTTTCTGTTGTGAGGTATGATGCTTGAATTGATGAACAATAATAAGGATCACTATGAAGTGTAATGAACAAATGACACGAAGATTTATACGGGGAAAAAGCCCTTGATCAAGAGTTGATCTCCGGCACAAAAAACCCCGGGTGATGGAAACTACCGATCACCAACTCAAATTAAACAAACAATCTGTTACAACTTCGGATGATAGCGAGCTAAGTACAAGGATCACTATAGTGTAGCGTGTAGAAATGTATGAAAAATGCTAAGTGTTTTGTCGAGAGCCGGTGAGAGCGGTTGTATGAGTGTGTGTGTGTGTAGCCAAAAATAGCTAAGTGTCTCTAATATAGCTCGCTACCCCTTTACAAATAGAAAAATATCAAGCCTAACTAACATTCCGCAAATGGTGCAAGTCTTCCACGACTCCACAACGTCCATTTCTGGCCAAGCACGTGCGGAATAGACTAAGAATATTCTCCAGGAATGTCGCCAAGACTAAGTCCAAGTTGATATTCCTGCAAAACATTCACGAATTCAAAGTAGACAATCGTTAGTACTGGAATCCTTATAGTGATCCATGATCCTGATCCTGCAACACTTCTGAGGATCACTACTTCAGACAGAATTGAGGATCACTAAATCCAACAGCAAATAAGGATCACTGGTCATTTAGAAATCCACCCCTAACAATTGCCCCCAAAATATAAGGAGTAAATATGTAAATAAATGAGTTATATTTTGTCGATCTTATCCGTATTTAACCAATGGATAACTAGCCGTTATAAACGAACTAGCCGTTACGATCATGACGTCAGTGAGATGACTACCCTGCAGAATCATCATTATAAATAAGAGTTAGAGATAGGGATCATTTCACATTTAAGTTCAAGAGAACTCCCTTTAAATTCTGCTTCGACGATCAAACAGGTAATTCTTTTCCTTTCTCCTTTCTCATATTCTGCTCTTCTTTCTTTACCATCATCTTGTTCAAAAATGATGCTCCGAAGCTCACCGGGCAAGGATCACAAGAAGAACAGCCCCTTAAAAAGTCAAGGGATCATCAAAGATTCCACAAAAGAACGCTGTTGTTTCACCGATGCACAAATTGATAGAATCCGCCACTGTTTTCTAGCAAATACTGTTATCAGATCCTTTGATCCCACTGCTCTTAGTGACAACATCTCTGAAACTTGGGTAGCTTTCCCAGTTACACCTTTCACCATAGGATACACCTATCCTTTTCCGGACTTTACTCAATCCTTTTTCTCCCTTACCGGCATCTGCTACATCCAAGCTATGCCGATGATCTGGAGGGTCCTATATACCCTTGAAAGGATCATCGAGCAGGAAAGAATTGACCTAGGAATGTCGGAGTTGGCTGAGATGTATGATCTCACAATGTTTGGATCCCACCGATATTTGTTCAAACGTAAACCCGGAGAAGAACATCCCATCTTTAAGGCTACTAAAAACGATACCAACTGGAAACAGTGGTTCTTCTTTGTCAGAAGGGATTCTATCCCGGATGGAAAGGATTTGCCGAAGAAATGGAGCACTCATGGTAGGATTGGAGGATCCTTAGAAGGATCACTAAGTAAGCTCATTCTGATAATGCTTACTAATATGCTTTTGTTTCTTTTTGTACAGCTATCACATTTTCGCATATCATTCCTTCAGCTGCCACCAAGGGGAGACTTGCTGCCTTTAGAAAGCTTGATCCTGAAACAAGATCATTCAAGACAATCACCCAGGATTCACAAGAGATATCCTCAGGCTCTGTCACCATGTCAAGTAAGTATCCTGTTCGTTTTATATTCAAATGTTTGAATAAATAGTTATATATGAATAGAATCAGGACACTTATCTGTTTTGGGAGTGTAGGCGCTGGAAAATCATAAAGATCCGCTTCCAAATTTAGTGTCACTGAGCTAGACACCGTCCGATCCTCCAAGAAGAAGCTTCCCGCCAGCCCAACTGCTTCGATCCCCAAGGCACCCGCTAAAGGAAGGGGTGGCAAGAAAAGAAAAGCCTCCGAAGCTGAGGATCTGCAAGGTCTGCCCCTGATCCGCCACCAGTTCCTTGAATACTTCAACGAGGTAAGGATCCTTATCCCTGCTTTAGGTATCCAGCTTATTTGAGGATCACTTGTTCCTAAACTGTTCTTTATCTTCTTTGCAGAAATTTGCTGAGATTGAAGACTATGTTGGGCATGTCGAGGAGCAGGACAAGAAGATTGCTGACCTCCAACAAGTCGCATTGCTTAAGGATCTCAAGATTGCTGACCTCCAAAAGGATCTCAAAGATTCCAAAGCTCAGACAGCCACAATCCTGATTAATTTTGATTATGAGAGGAGCGAAATCACAGAGGATGCCAAGGTCTCCGCTGCCATAGCCATGTACAAGACCAAGCTACAAATGGCTTAAGAAGCTCAGGATCCTGCCTTTGACAGGAGCAACTGGGATGTAGAAGGCTGGAAGGCAAGGCTGGCTGAACTGGATGACGAGGAGGAGGCTGAGGAGGTTCTGGCAATTGAGGCTAGTGGTAGTCGCAAGGATCATGGTGGTGAAGCTAGTGGAGCTAGAGATGGTGATGCAGTGAAGGCGTAGGCTGCAACAATGGGCGATGATGGACATTTCTAGACGTAGCCGGAGCCCATTTTTTTTAGTGTGGTTATGGTTTTTTTGTTTTGATGATGTTTTGGTAAACAATAGTTGGTCTGTATTTGAACAATAGTAATTAGGGTTGAGGATCATGGATGATCCTTTGAACAATAGGTAGGATTACAAATGGTGGAGGGATCCTCTGTTTGGGGGATGAAGCCATTGTGATCCTGCCGTCTTTAATTTCCTGCACTCGTTAGACCTACAAACAATGGACACCCTTTGCCAACCCATGTGGACGGGCCACGTTTTGCTGGTAGAAACGTGGGTTGGCAATTTTGACAACCTTAAAAGGGTTTAAGCTTTTGTGAATAAAATGACTTTAACTTTTTGGCTATATCCTGTGTTGATATCCTTATTGTTATTTTATTTTTCAATCTATTGTGATGTTCATGTCGTTTAAACTTATCAAGTAAGGAAAAAATTTAAAAAATATCCCTTAAGAGTTAAGGATATGATCAAGGATCACATAAAAAATAATTTAAGGATCATAATTTCAGTTGCCAAAGGATAAGTGTCACATAAAGTCAAAACAGTTTAGGATCATACCTGAGAACCCAAGTTAGGATACTATCCTTCAACACTTAAAATTAGGATAACCCAAGATATAAACCTTAGTTGAAAGTAAGGGTCAAGAATCTTTGGCCATTTATCTTCACAAACCTGAAATTAGATATTACTTGGAACTGAGCCAATATAAGATGAATGTTAGTGACTGGGGACAAGCCCAACAATTCTGGGGACAAGCCCAATATACTGGGGACAAGCCCAAAGGATAACTGGGGACAAACCCAAAGGATAACTAGGGACAAACCCAAAGGATAACTGGGGACAAGCCCAAAGGATAACTGGGGACAAGCCCAAAGGATAACTGGGGACAAGCCCAAAGGATCGTATGTAAACTGGAGTATGGCCCTTACTGGCGACTATCCAAACTTAGTGACATGAAAATGCCAAAACCTTAGCTAACGTGAAAACGTTAGAAACCTTAGGAACGGATGTATGGTACGTCTACCATTATACGTAGGATCCTGAATATAGCCAGTACAACGAAATTGTCAGCCCCTAAAGCGGGTACTAGTCCCATTGCCATGAACTATACCAGGATCATCGTGCGCTACTGGCGAAACTGGGGACAGGCCCAGACTGGGGACTAGCCCAAACAACTGGATACTTCTGTGGATACTCAATGCTTAGTTAAAGATACCTGAACCTTCAAAACTCAGAAATCAAGTAAAAGGAGGATAAAAGACGCAGAATCCTTATCCTTGTAAGAATAAAAAGAATGAAATAGTTTAAGATTGGAATGTTACCAGAAAGAGGATCATCTATCAGTGGGGATCCTTCAAGGATACCTGTCTGGTAAGGATCATGGATCATGATCACATGAAATATTTCTTCAAATGGACAACATTCCAAGCTCTAGGTAGCAAATCACCCTCCATTGTTAGCAATCGATATGCCCCCTTTCCTGCTTCAGCTTCAATCAAATAGGGTCCTTCCCACTTTGGTGCTAGCTTTCCATCAGCAGGATTGGTGGTGTTTTGAAATGCTTTCCTTAATACCATATCCCCAACTTGGAATTTCCTGAGCCTGACATTTTTGTTGTAAGCTCCAGCCATCCTTTGTTGATAACTGGCCATCCTTATCCTTGCTAAATCCCTGATTTCTTCTATAGTATCCAAGTCTTGAATCAAGTTTTCAGCATTTTCTTCAGGATCACGAACGCTTGTTCTTGCAGTTGGAACCACCATCTCTGTAGGGATCACTGACTCTGCCCCAAATACCAAAGAAAATGGAGTTTGGCCTGTAGCATTCTTGGGAGTTGTTCTATCATCCCACAGCACATAAGGTAGTTCTTCTGCCCATTTTCCTTTCTTGGATCCAAGCTTCTTCTTCAAATTGTTGATGATGATCTTGTTGGATGATTCTGCCTGACCATTAGCTTGTGGATGGACTGGTGTTGATGTTATCATCTTAATTCCCCATCTGTCACAAAAGTTAGTGGTTCTATTCCCAATAAATTGGGATCCATTATCACAAATAATTTCAGAAGGGATGCCAAATCTAGTAATAATATTCCTTTTAATAAAGGATATAACTTCCTTTTCTCTGACTTAAGCAAAGGCTTCAGCCTCTATCCACTTAGAGAAGTAATCAGTCATAGCAAGCATGAATACTTTTCCACCTGGTGCCTTAGGAAGCTTTCCAACTATATCCATTCCCCATCTCATGAATGGCCAAGAAGAAGATATAGGATGCAAGAGCTCTGCTGGTTGGTGAAGGATATTACTATGCCTCTGACAAGGATCACACTTCTTGGCATACTCCACGGCGTCCTTCTTCATAGTGGGCCAATAGTATCCTGTTCTCAGGATCCTTGAGAATAATGCCCTGCCCCCAGTGTGGTTTCCACAATCTCCTTCATGGAAATCCTTTAGGACTTCTTGAATTTCAGGATCCTCAATGCATCTCAAATATGGTCCTACAAGAGATCGTTTATACAACATATTATTTAATATTGTAAATTGAGATACCTTAATTTTAAAAGCCCTTGGGTTTTCTCCTGTAGGGATTTCTCCATGTTGTATGTATCTCATGATTGGAAGTATCCATGATCCTGAATGAGATTGGGTATCATCACTAGGGATGATTGCAGAATCTTCTCCTATCTCCATAGTTACATGATCCTTGATAGCAGGGGTCAGGATATGGATAATAAGGATCTCAATATCCTCAGGAATCTTCAAAGATGATCCTAGATTGGCTAATGCATCAGCTTCTGCATTCTCTTCCCTTGGTACCTGTGTCAAACTAAAGGATACAAAAGAGAGTGCCAATTCTTTGATTTTCTCCAAATATTTGATTAGCTTTTCATCTTTAACAGCATAGGATCCATTAAAGTGATTAGTGATCAATAAAGAATCTACATGTACCTCAAGATACCTAATACTCATATGCTTTGCAATTTGCAAACCAGCTATCAAGGCTTCATATTCAGCCTCATTGTTGGTAGTTTGAAATTCACAAGCTATGGAGTGGGGTATTATGTCCCCCTGTGGCGATTTTAGTAGTATTCCAAGCCCTGTTCCATTCACATTGGAGGATCCATCAGTAAACAGTATCCAAGGATCCTTGGTTTCTTCAAGCTGTTGGACTTCTAGTTCGGCTTCCTTTTGCAAATCACTACTGAAATCTGCCACAAAGTCAGCTAATGCTTGGGATTTAATGGCTGTCCTAGGCTCATATCTTATATCATATGCACTCAACTTCACTGCCCACTTAGCCATCCTTCCTGACATTTTAGGTTTCCTGAGAACATTCTTAATTGGGAAATTAGTTTTAACAATAATGGCATGAGTCTCAAAATAATGACTTAATTTAGTAGATGCCATAATTAATGCAAGGATAAGTTTTTCTAAATGTGAATACCTGGATTCAGCATCAAGTAAGCTCTTACTTACATAATAAACAGGATGTTGTGTACCTTGGTGATCCTTAACAAGGACCGCACTTACTGCTTTTGAGGATACCGCCAAATATAAGGATAACACATCTCCCTTTTCTGGTTTCATTAAGGCTGGGGCTGAGGATAGGTAATCTTTAAGAGCTTTAAGGGCACTTTCATGCTTCTCAGTCCATTCAAATTTCTTTTTTTTTCCTCAGGATGTCATAGAACTCCTTGCACTTTTCTGAGGATTTGGATATGAATCTGTTCAAGGCTGCGATCCTGCCAGTCAACCTCTGCACATCCTTAGCATTGGCAGGAGATTTAATATTCACGATAGCCTTAATTTGCTCTGGACTTGCTTCAATGCCCCTCTTTGTTACCATATATCCTAAGAATTTACCTGCCTTTACACCAAAATGACACTTAGAAGGATTTAGTTTCATATTAAATTTATCAAGGATATTGAATGCTTCCTCCAAGTCTTTAAGGTGATCCTCAGCTCTTTTGGACTTAACCACCATGTCATCAATATAGACTTCCATAGTGTATCCAATTTGTTCTTTGAACATCATATTGACAAGCCTTTGGTAAGTAGCACTTGCATTCCTTAATCCAAATGGCATAGCAATATAACAGTATATACCAGTTGGGGTCATAAAGGCTGTATCCTCTTGATCGGATGGTTCCATCTGAATTTGTTGAAATCCAGATGAAGCATCCATAAAAGTTAACAACTCATGACCCGCGGTAGCATCCACCATGGAGTCAATGTGGGGGAATGGGAAAGGATCCTTGGGACATGCCTTGTTTAAATCTGTAAAATCGACACATACCCTCCACTTTCCATTTTTCTTTTGAACAACAACCACATTGGCTAACCATCTTGGATACTTAACCTCTCTAATCATACCTGCTCGAAGTAGCTTTTCTACCTCTTCCTGGATAATAGCATTTCTTTCAGGTGCAAACTTCCTCCTCTTTTGATGAATTGGCTTGAATGACCTGTCAATGCCAAGTTTGTGAGTAATTATATACTTAGATATACCTGTCATGTCTTCATGTTTCCAGGCAAAGGTGGTCTTCCTTCTTTTGAGAAAGGATACTAGCTCTTGTTCAATATCGCTAAGGATCCCTGACCCTATGAAGATCTTGGATTCAGGATCATCAGGATCCATGAGGATTTCTTTCAAATCATGTTCTCTTGCCTCCAAGACGTCTCTTGAAGGATACTTTAATTGCTATTGCTCCCTTGGTCTTGAGGCTGGTTTCATTGATGAGGTATAGCAATTCTTAGCCTCTTGTTGATCACTCTCAATTTTCACCACTCCCCATGGACTTGGAAGCTTTACACACTGATGATAGGTGGATGGAACTGCCTTCATATCATGTATCCATGGCCTGCCAAGGATAACGTTACAACACGATAAGCAATCAATAACACAAAACTTTTGATAAGAATGCAATCCTTCAATATAGATTGGGAGTTTGATGTCCCCCAATGTATTCTTTGTTTCTCCACTGAATCCCACAAGTACTGAGGATCTTGGGATAATATCGGACTCTGGGATATTCATTTTCTTGAGAACATCCAGCTGAATGATGTTCACAGAGCTTCCTCCATCTATAAGGATCCTGCGAACAAAGTGGTTAGAAATAAACAATGTAATTACGAGACCGTCATGGTGAGGATCCTGGATGTCAACACGATCATCCTCATCAAAAGTAATGACTTTATCCTGGGTGACAACGGAGGTCCTGACGGGTCTGTCTCCGTTATCCATCTTGGTTTCCTTAGCGTGTCTTTTTGCTGCTGAGAAGGATGTACCACAGATGTCTGATCCACCGGATATGAAATTTATGACTTGTGCATCTGCCGGAGGAGCAGGAGCCCTTTCCGGGATCCTTTCAGGATCCTGGGTTCTTGACTTCTTTCGTCCCGAGAGTTCCTTTAAATGCCCCTTGCTCAACAAATAACCAATTTCCTTTCTGAGTGCAATACATTCTTCAGTGAGATGCCCAAAATCCTCATGATATGCACACCACTTGGATTTATCCTTTGTAGCAGCTGGTTTGTCACTTTTCCTTGGCCACTTAGCTTTCTCAACTAGATTCTGCATTGCAAGGATTAGTTCATTGTTATCAACAGAGAAACAATATTCAGAAATAGGAGGATAATTCTCATCATCCTCTTCTTGTTCCACTGCGTGCACATTCTGGTTATCAGATCTGTTATAGGACTTGGATTTGTTGTTCCTGAAGTAGGATCCTTGCTTATCCTGTTTTGAGGATCCTGTCAATCTGTCCTGGATCCTTTTGTCATCCTCTAGGCGGATGAACCTAAGGGCCCTAGTCCTTACTTCATCAAGATTCCTGCAAGGTGTCATAACAAGATCATCATAGAATAATGAATCCCTAAGCAATCCCATTTTAAAGGCTTCCACAGCCGTAGCCATATCTAAATTGGGAATATCTAAGGATTCTTTACTAAACTTAGTGATATAATCTCTAAGTGATTCATTTTGACCTTGTGTTACCCTATATAGATCACTAGTTAATCGTTCAAACTTTCTGCTACAAGAGAATTGACTATTGAACAAGTTAACTAAATTAGCAAATGAAGTAATAGAGTAAGGGGGAAGACTTAGCAGCCATTTAAGAGCAGATACTGTAAGTGTGGATCCAAATCCCTTGCATAGACATGCTTCTTTCAACCTTTCCGGAATTGGATTGATCTCCATCCTCTCCCTGTATTGAGCTACATGCTCTTCTGGGTCCGTTGAACCATCATATAGCTTCATTGATGGTATCTGGAATCTTTTGGGTATCTCAGCATCACACAAAGGTGGTGCAAAACGAGATATCCTATGGCTACCATCCGCGATCTCAGGAATGGGTTTAACCACTCCTGGTACACTGGATATCATATCCTTAAGCTTCTGCAGTTCCCTAGCCATGGCCTGATTGATACCTATATCCTGCATAAAGCCATGGTTAGTGTTATATAAATTATTAAAGTGTTACCTCCCACAGGATTCGAGTTTGGAATTGCGGATGTGAATCCATCTTGTCGAGACTCTGGCATGATTGAAGGACCAGAGGAGGTAATGGTCTGCATTGGTATGAAGTCTCCTTGATGGACGTCTGAGTTCTGAGGTTGCATATTTCTCGAGGATCCTTGATTTTGAAGGGGGTTGGATCCTTGGAATTGTGATGATCCTTGAATCTGAAAGGATCCTGGGACCAGGGAGGATCCTTGAACAAGGGAGAATTCTGGGACCAGAGAGGATCCTAGGACCTGGGAGGATGCTTGGACCTGGGAGGATCCTTGGATCTGGGAGGATCCTTGGACCTGGGAGGGTCCTCGGACCTGGGAGGATCCTTGGACCTGGGAGGATCCTTGGGCCTGGGAGGATCCTTGTACTGCATGCATTCCCACATATCCTCCTGACGTGAAGTATCCCTGATGCTGAGAAGAGGATCCTAATGGTTGAGAAGAGGATCCCTGAGGCTGGAAGCAAGAGCCAAATGCCTGACTCATTATTGTTGTCCCATAACGCCTTCCTGATAGTTCACCCAAGTATTGCACGTCCGGAACTGCTGAGTATTGTGAGGTTATGATCGGAGTGTCGAAGTTCAGCGATCTTGGCATCAGAGGGGAGTGATCCTCCACTGATTTCTTCTGTTTCTTGATTTCATCGATTTCCCGGAGGATCCTTTCGTTGGTCTTATCCTGCTCTTGTGCATGATTCCTCATCTGCAAAATCAAGGTATAGAGATCATTAGTAGTAGGATTAGTTGAAACAGAAGAAGTAGGTGGTTTTTGGAAAATAGGAGTTGGTTTCTTCGCAGCATTCTCAGCATTCTTCTGGGATCCAGAAGGTGGTGGAGGCAAAGGAGGAACGCCTTGTGAGGAACTGAATGAGGGCATCAAACTTGAAGTATTCTTCACTGAGGAAGCCATTTGTTTGGTTGTAGCGAACCGAATTGGCCACGAAAACACGAATCTTTCTAAGAATGAAGCACCAATTGCCCCACGGTGGGCGCCAAACTGTTTTGGTCAAAAATCAAGCAATGACAATGTAACCAAACTTTCTGTTGTGAGGTATGATGCTTGAATTGATGAACAATAATAAGGATCACTATGAAGTGTAATGAACAAATGACACGAAGATTTATACGGGGAAAAAGCCCTTGATCAAGAGTTGATCTCCGGCACAAAAAACCTCGGGTGATGGAAACTACCGATCACCAACTCAAATTAAACAAACAATCTGTTACAACTTCGGATGATAGCGAGCTAAGTACAAGGATCACTATAGTGTAGCGTGTAGAAATGTATGAAAAATGCTAAGTGTTTTGTCGAGAGCCGGTGAGAGCGGTTGTATGAGTGTGTGTGTAGCCAAAAATAGCTAAGTGTCTCTAATATAGCTCGCTACCCCTTTACAAATAGAAAAATATCAAGCCTAACTAACATTCCGCAAATGGTGCAAGTCTTCCACGACTCCACAACGTCCATTTCTGGCCAAGCACGTGCGGAATAGACTAAGAATATTCTCCAGGAATGTCGCCAAGACTAAGTCTAAGTTGATATTCCTGCAAAACATTCACGAATTCAAAGTAGACAATCGTTAGTACTGGAATCCTTATAGTGATCCATGATCCTGATCCTGCAACACTTCTGAGGATCACTACTTCAGACAGAATTGAGGATCACTAAATCCAACAGCAAATAAGGATCACTGGTCATTTAGAAATCCACCCCTAACACGTATAATGGTAGATGTACCATACATCCGTTCCTAAGGTTTCTAACGTTTTCACGTTAGCTAAGGTTTCGGCATTTTCATGTCGCTCAAGTTTGGATAGTCGCCAGTGAGGGCCATACTCCAGTTTACACAAGTTTATTTGGGCTTGACCCTAGTTTACATCCGTTTATTTGGGCTTGTCCCCAGTTTATTTGGGCTTGTCCCCAGTTTGTTGGGCTTGTCCCTAGTTTATTTGGGCTTGTCCCCAGTTATTATGGGTTCATTCCCAATTATTTGGCTTTGTCCCAAGTTTGTTTTTCTTACAGGATCTTGGAGCTCTAAAGTTATACAAGTTCTGACAATAAGGATCCTGGATCCTGGAAACTTTACTTTTCACACATTTTATTCAGTATTAGTTTACAAGGATATAGAATCCTAACTTAGATTCTCTGGTATGTTATATTCTAACTTTTTCTAAGCTGCAAGTTGTCTCTTATCCTTTTTGGTTAAGGATTATTGATCCACATTTGTCCCAACACTTCAAGTTTTTTTGTTAAAAGTTTAACATTATCATCAGATTTCCAATAACTTTCCAGTTGTTTAGCGATGATATATTTGGAAATAGAAAGCATACATGGAAAATAAAAAGGGAAGAAACAATTACAGATGTAGCTAAAAAAGTTTAATGTTATTACCCATTCATTATGTATCAAAATCATCTGGCCTGGATTTCCCCAGCAAAACCGTGGACCATCCACCCATGCCGGACATGACTATCTAACAGTTAAAGTGTCTATGCAGATATTAAAGTGCAGGAAGGTTAATAGCGAACGGTGTAGAAGGATCCATTCTCCACAAATAGAAGGATCTTCTGATCTTTAAAGGCACTTGAGGAGTTATCTCTAACTCTATATTTTGCAATGATGATTATAGCAGGTCTTATCAGTGACGACAGGCAGTGTAACGACTAGTTACCAGCAGCAACGGCTAGTCCGCTTCTAACGGAAATATGACAGTTGTGAATCCTTATCACAACTGCCATATTGGGGGCAATTGTTAGGGCATGAATTTTATGCTAAGGATCATCTATCCTGACACTGGGCATGGATCACAGATCCTTAATGGATGATGTAGGGAGTCTGAGGATCCAGAGTCTGAGGATCACAGGATCCTTAACAGAACTTATGATTTCTAACAATTGTCATGTTTTTAATGTTTAAATGCAGATAATGGACGTAGTGTACTACTTCTTTGCTGGAATCTCGTGGAATATGCTTCTTAGGCACGTGCTTAATGAAGAAATAACCGTTAATGGTGATCATGGGTGACTTCCACCTTTTTCGGGAAGTTAGTTAGTTGATTTTTTCTTATCTTTTAAGGGGAAAACGAGCTCATTTGAGGCATAAGTCGAACACACCACACAAAAGAACACACAACACTTGAATTCTCTGCAAACACTTAGCAAAAACACACACTTATACTAGCAATTCATTGTATTGAGCTTGTTTTCTTCCGAAGTTGTACAAGGATCATTATTGTTTTTTGTAATATATTTGGTGATCGGTAGTTTCCATCACCCGAGGTTTTTTATGACAGAGATCTTCTAAAGATCAAGGGCTTTTTCCTCGTATAAATCTCGGTGTTCATCGTTGATTTTTTGTTCATACATTTGTTCATCAATCCAAGCATCATACCTCACAAAATCAGATTTGGTTACATTATCCTTGTGTGATTTTTGACCAAAACAGTAACCAAATCTTATTTTGTGAGGTGTGATGCTTGAATGAATGAACGAATGTATGAACAACTTGTAAATGAAATGAACAAGAGACACAAGGATTTATACGAGGAAAAAGCCCTTGATCAATATATGATCTCCGGCATAAAAAACCTCGGGTGATGGAAACTACCGATCACCAACTGTATTAAACAAGTAAAGGTTACAGATCGGGATGATAACAAGCTTGTTACAAGGATCACTAGTGTGCAAAATGTGTGTAATCGCCAATAAGTTGCAGAGAGTTCTCGAGAGCGTGCGTGTTGCTAATTGTTCTAACTATCAAGCTCGTTATCCCCTTTTAAAAATGGAAATAATTTAATTAACTGTTAGGGGAGGATTTTCCAATCCTAAGGATCACGGATCCTCAAGTGCTGCCAGGATCATGGATCCTCAATTCTGTTTGAATTAAGGATCCTCAGCAGGTGTTGCAGGATCATGATTCAGGATCCTTATTGTTATCCTTATACTAACAATTGTCTACCTTGTACGTAAGCTTGTTTTGCAGGAGCAAAGGCATGGACCAAGTGTCACCGAAATTATTGAAGCATATTCTCTAAATATTCCGCACGTGCTTGGATTTTATGGACGTTGTGGAGATCGTGGGGAGCTTGCATAATTATCGGACAGTTTGTTAACTTAGTTATTTCTAATTTAAAATGGGGATAACAAGCTTGAGTAGAACACTTAGCTAATTTTGGCATTCACACACTCTCGTAACAGCTCTCAAACTCTACTTGGCGATTTCATACATTTTATTGCACATTGCACATTAGTGATCCTTGTAACAAGCTTGTTATCATCCCGAGTTGTAAACTTCTTTTGTTCAATCTTAGTTGGTGATCGGTAGTTTCCATCACCCGAGGTTTTTTGTGCCGGAGATCAACTCTTGATCAAGGGCTTTTTCCTCGTATAAATCCTTGTGTTAATTGTTCATTACATTTCTGAAGTTATCCTTAACATTGTTCATTGATTCAAGCATCATTCCTCACAACAAAGATTTGGTTACATTATCCTAGCCTGATTTTTGACCAAAACATTAACAAACAATCCGCAAATTGTGCTAGCTCCCCACGACTTCCATAACGGTCATACAAGCCATGCACGTGCAGAATAATAGAGCATATTCTCCTGGAATCTCGGCAAGACTAAGTTCCATGCGAATACCCCTGTAAAACAAGATCAAACATAGTGGAAACAACCGTTAGTGTAAGGATAATAATGAGGATCCAGGATCCTTAAACCTGCAATGTCTTCTGAGGATCCTTAATTCAAACAGAATTGAGGATCCGTGATCCTGGCTGCACTTGAGGATCCGTGATCCTTAGGTTTAGAAAATCCATCCCTAACAATTGCCTCCAAAATATGAGGAATAAAATACAACTTAATGAGTCATATTTTTCTGCCTTATCGCTAATAAACTTATTAACGTAAATATAGCCGTTATCATCTGACTAGCCGTTGCAATCCTGACGTCAGCGACATGACTACCTGCAAATCATCATTATAAATTCAGAGTTAAAGATAAGGATCAAGAGACATTTAAATTCGTGCGTTGTTCTCCCTTTAAATCCTCATCCGGAGACTAATCAGGTACATTCTCCTTCCTTCTCTCTAAATCCTTCTATTCCGATCTTCTTTTCTCTTAGCATCCATGGTGAAAATGGTTCTCCGATCCTCACTAGCCAAGGATCCCAAGAAGGATAGTCCTTTGAGGAGTCAAGGCATCATCAAAAACCCTTCGGCAGAACTCTGTCGTTTTACCGACCCTGAAATCGATCGAATCCGTCATTGCTTCCCGGCGGAGGTTGTCTTCAAATCCTTTGACTCTTCACTGAAGAGTGACTGTATTTCCGACACCTGGGTCACTTTTCTGGCCACCCCCTTCTTGATAGGATTCTCTTATCCTTTCCCTGCGTTTACCCAATCCTTCTTTGCACTCACCGGCATGTGCTACATCAAGTTATGCCAATGATGTGGAGAGTTCTGTATACCCTGGAAAACATCATAGAGCAGGAAGGTATAGAAATAGGAATGTCGGAATTGGCTGAGTTATACAATCTTGTTAGCCATGGTTCACACTGTTTCTTGTTCAAACATAAACCTGGTCAGCCCCATCCAATCCTTAAGACCACAAAAAATGACACCCACTGGAAAAACCGTTTCTTTTTTGTGAGGAGGGACTCTATTCCAGACGGGAAAGACCTTCCCAAAAAGTGGACCACCCGTGGTAGGATATAGGATCCTTATACAAGGATCATAGGAAGACTCTGTCTCTTTTAAGGATAACTGATCCTTTTTTTTGTTTTTATTGTGTAGCTATCTCAGTTTCTCATCTTCTAGATTCCCCTGCAACAAAAGAAAGAGTCGCTGCCTTCTGGAGGCTTGACCCTGCTGTGAGGACATTTCAAGCTAAAACCAAGTATTCAGAAGAAGTATCCTCCGGTTCCTTCACAATGTCTAGTAAGTATTTGAATGCATGTATAAATGAATGAATGTTAAAATGAATGAAAAATATGAACACTTATCTGTTGTTTGGCATTTGTAGGCGCTGGAAAATCTTCAAAATCAGCTTCTCGCTTCAGTGTCAGTGATCTTGATGCATATGTTTCCTCCAGGTCTGCTAAGAAACAACTTGCTGCTAGTCCCAGCATCCCAAATCCTAAGGATGCCAGCACAAAGGGCAAGGGTGGAAAGAAAAGAAAAACTGCTGAGACTCTTGAAAGCCTGCCTCTCATCCAACACCAGTTTGAAGAATACGTCTCTGAGGTAAGGATCCCGGATCCTTAAATCTGATCTTCCCATACTGAGGATAACGGATAACATGTGTTTCTCTTTTGCAGAAATTTGCTGAAATCCAGATGCTCCTGGATTCATATACTGAAGAGGCTGAACAAAAGCACTTGGACTTCCAGAAGATGTTCCTGGCTAAGGATAAGACCATCACCTCCCTCGAGAAGGACCACACTCTGGCGAAGAAAGAGCTGGTTATGACCCAAATCACGGCTCAACAGGAGAAAGAGGAGGTGATGGAAGGAGCCAAGCTTTCTGCCACAATAGCCATGCTTAAGATCAAACTTCAAATGGCAAAGGAAGCAGAGGATCCTAACTTTGACAGGACTGCCTGGGACCAAGAAGGCTGGAAGATCAAGCTGGCTGAGCTAGATGATGAAGAGGAGGCTGAAGAGATTCTGGCGATTGAAGCTGGTGGCAGCGGGTTGAAGGATCAGGCTGAGGAGGCAGCGGCTGGTGGTGATGCAGCGAAGGTGTAGGCTGCAACAATGGGCGATGATGGAAATTTCTAGACGTGGCCGGAGCCCATTTTTTATGGTTTAAGGTTTTTTGGGTTGTTGATGTTTTAAAACAATGGTCTATACTTGAACAATAGTCTTAGGTTTAAGGATCACTGATCCTTCGAACAATAGGTAGGATGACAATTGGTGGAGGGATCCTCTGTTTGGGGGATGAAGCCATTGTTATCCTGTCGTCCATCTATTCCTGCATAACTTAGAACTTATTATCATGGACACCCTTTATCTACCCCAGCGGACGGGCCACGTATTGCTGGTAGATGCTTGGGGTAGGTAATTGTAACACCCCAACCCGGCTTGGGCTGACGTGTCACTTATACAGTACATCAGAGGTCAGAACATCATTCCATAAATTATAGAACTTTTCCATTATTTCAAAAAGTCGAAATATTGTACAAAACATTTTAAACTTTTATGAAAATCCATGTGCGTCTTAAATCCCTCGAACCATTCATCCAAGCTTTCCTGAATATTCTTACAACCTAACGTACATAAGAAGAAAAATGTACGCCTGAGTAAACGGGTTTACTCATTGGGACACAACCATGCAATATAAATTTTCTTAACAATATCTATCAAACAATATATATAACACATTCAGTTAGTCACCTTCAGTGTGTCACATTCAGTAGTTCAATGCGTAGTCAGTTCACATTCAGTGCGTCACATAATCACATTCAGTAGTTCACATTCAATTTTTCAGCGCGTCACCTTTCGGTGCGACACAATCAGTGCATCAGTGTGTGATAATCAATATTTTCTAAAACAATATAACTTATATTTAATTATAATAGCACATAATCTTAAAGATCACATAAGCAGTAAAATAACAAATCTAAATCTCCAACCACGAAGTAGTGAAAACTTAAATTTGTGCACATAAGGTTGTTCAAGAGTCCATACCTTAAACGATGATCACAAAACTGAGATAACTAGTTAACATCTGGATGATTACGGAGTCCTACAATATTGTTATAATATTATTTAGACATATTAAATTTTGAAGTGTTACTTCCTTTACTTCATCCGTTCAATTAGTTAATTAAGATTTAAACGAATTTCATGCTTAATTATTATCATATGTCTATTTTACCATTTGTTTGAAGAACTAACTTTTATCAATATAAATTTTAAATAAATTCTAAAACACAATCGATATGTTTTGCAAAATCTTATAGTATTACTTCTAATTGCAAAATCTTATGGTATTACTTCCAATTACGGAGATGTTATACTAGTATATAAATTATTATTATTATTAATATAAAATATTAGAATTCATAGTTATATCATAAAAGATTTATACCTTTATTAATACTCTAATAATAATATAAAAGAATTAGCTGCTTAGAAATCTAAATTATTTAGATCTTAAAACTGTGTATCTATATCATCATAAAACTTAATTTAATATTAACTATGAGGAAAAAAAAATTTATATAAATTAATGATACTCACAAATGATTAGCTGTAGTATTATAAATTTCATTTCCTTGACATAAAATAATCAACATATAGTATCATGACTTATTTTATGAACAAAAAGTAAAGAATTTAAATTACCTTAACGGTTCATCATGTGTCTTCACAGTTGTAGTAAAGAAGAAAATTTGTAAAGAAAAAAAAAATACAAGAAAAGTTGAGATGCAAAATAGGTTCTGAGGGTGTATCTAAATTCATGGGTAAAATCTAAATTTTATAGGTGAATTTTCTTAATAAAGAAATAAGGGAATGACAGGTGTTCCTTTCTAGTTATACAAAACTATGACTCATTCCATATTTCCAACTTTACCTTCACGTTTCATCATTTAACAATTGACCAATCCAAATTTTTAAGACATTTTACATTTTCTTTTATTCCATTTATATTCTTTACATAAAATATTTTTAAAATTCGTTTACTAAAATTTATTCAACGAACATTTTGTTATGTATTAAACATCAAATATAATTATTTGTTTCATTTAGCGACATAAATTTAACAATATTTTGTTTATAAGAAAAACGATGGTAAATTTTATGAGACTGGTTATTAGGCTTTATAATTGATTACATCCATTAAAGTTTTTACACCTGTTAGTGGATTGGTGACTCAAGGGACACGTGACTTGATGTAAAACCAATTGAATTAGATAATAGATATACATAACCAATATAAATAACTTGCAGACAAAGCTATGACTATTATTTTTCTTATATATATACAAAAGACTATGTATAACGTTTAAATAAAATGTGTCTACTTTTGTTATTATTATAAAATAATCCCTTTTTTCTAGGACTTAAGTGTGTATATATTTTTAAAATCCTTATTTCATTTGTTAACATCGTTACTTTACAAGATTTTAAAAAGATATTTTTTTTATAAAATATTATCTGTTATTCTCGTTGTTTATATAAAATATACAAGTAAATGTTTTCGGGTATTACAATTACACCCCCTCTTAAAATAAATTTCGTCCTCGAAATTTGACATCTATCAAGAAGACAGAAGCGTAGCTCGACGTTTGCCCATTACCACACAGGTTTTAATTTGAGAAAAAGGTTTATCGACAGGAAAGAGCCTAAGCTCTGATACCATAACTGTAACACCCCAACCCGGCTTGGGCTGACGTGTCACTTATACAGTACATCAGAGGTCAGGACATCATTCCATAAATTATAGAACTTTTCCATTATTTCAAAAAGTCGAAATATTGTACAAAACATTTTAAACTTTTATGAAAATCCATGTGCGTCTTAAATCCTTCGAACCATTCATCCAAGCTTTCCTGAATATTCTTACAACCTAACGTACATAAGAAGAAAAATGTACGCCTGAGTAAACGGGTTTACTCAGTGGGACACAACCATGCAATATAAATTTTCTTAACAATATCTATCAAACAATATATATAACACATTCAGTTAGTCACCTTCAGTGTGTCACATTCAGTAGTTCAATGCGTAGTCAGTTCACATTCAGTGCGTCACATAATCACATTCAGTAGTTCACATTCAATTTTTCAGCGCGTCACCTTTCGGTGCGACACAATTAGTGCATCAGTGTGTGATAATCAATATTTTCTAAAACAATATAACTTATATTTAATTATAATAGCACATAATCTTAAAGATCACATAAGCAGTAAAATAACAAATCTAAATCTCCAACCACGAAGTAGTGAAAACTTAAATTTGTGCACATAAGGTTGTTCAAGAGTCCGTACCTTAAACGATGATCACAAAACTGAGATAACTAGTTAACATCGGGATGATTACGGAGTCCTACAATATTGTTATAATATTATTTAGACATATTAAATTTTGAAGTGTTACTTCCTTTACTTCATCCGTTCAATTAGTTAATGAAGATTTAAACGAATTTCATGCTTAATCATTATCATATGTCTATTTTACCATTTGTTTGAAGAACTAACTTTTATCAATATAAATTTTAAATAAATTCTAAAACACAATCGATATGTTTTGCAAAATCTTATAGTATTACTTCTAATTGCAAAATCTTATGGTATTACTTCCAATTACGGAGATGTTATACTAGTATATAAATTATTATTATTAATATAAAATATTAGAATTCATAGTTATATCATAAAAGATTTATACCTTTATTAATACTCTAATAATAATATAAAAGAATTAGCTGCTTAGAAATCTAAATTATTTAGATCTTAAAACTGTGTATCTATATCATCATAAAACTTAATTTAATATTAACTATGAGGAAAAAAAAATTATATAAATTAATGATACTCACAAATGATTAGTTGTAGTATTATAAATTTCATTTCCTTGACATAAAATAATCAACATATAGTATCATGACTTATTTTATGAACAAAAGGTAAAGAATTTAAATTACCTTAACGGTTCATCGTGTGTCTTCACAGTTGTAGTAAAGAAGAAAATTTGTAAAGAAAAAAAAATACAAGAAAAGTTGAGATGCAAAATAGGTTCTGAGGGTGTATCTAAATTCATGGGTAAAATCTAAATTTTATAGGTGAATTTTCTTAATAAAGAAATAAGGGAATGACAGGTGTTCCTTTCTAGTTATACAAAACTATGACTCATTCCCTATTTCCAACTTTACCTTCACGTTTCATCATTTAACAATTGACCAATCCAAATTTTTAAGACATTTTATATTTTCTTTTATTCCATTTATATTCTTTACATAAAATATTTTTAAAATTCGTTTACTAAAATTTATTCAACGAACATTTTGTTATGTATTAAACATCAAATATAATTATTTGTTTCATTTAGCGACATAAATTTAACAATATTTTGTTTATAAGAAAAACGATGGTAAATTTTATGAGACTGGTTATTAGGCTTTATAATTGATTACATCCATTAAAATTTTTACACCTGTTAGTGGATTGGTGACTCAAGGGACACGTGACTTGATGTAAAACCAATTGAATTAGATAATAGATATACATAACCAATATAAATAACTTGAAGACAAAGCTATGACTATTATTTTTCTTATATATATACAAAAGACTATGTATAACGTTTAAATAAAGTGTGTCTACTTTTGTTATTATTATAAAATAATCCCTTTTTTCTAGGACTTAAGTGTGTATATATTTTTAAAATCCTTATTTCATTTGTTAACATCGTTACTTTACAAGATTTTAAAAAGATATTTTTTTTATAAAATATTATCTATTATTCTCGTTGTTTATATAAAATATACAAGTAAATGTTTTCGGGTATTACAGTAATTTTGACAACCTTTGAAGGGTTTAACTTTTGATAAATAAATAAAACCTTAATCTTTTGGCTATTCTGTGTTGTTAATTTTGTGTATCTTTACCTTTCAACTGTTATGATACAATTTCTTTGAATTCATAAGTTAAGACTGAAAATATATGTTAGATTATGTCAAATAGTTTAGGATATGATCAAGGATCAAATATCCTATAATCGAAAAGTTCAAAAAAGTGTTGTAATTTGAGGATCATGTATCTTGTTGTCAAAGAATAAGGGTAACTTAAATAAATCAAGAATAACATGAAGGTAAATAAGGATCATACCTAAGAATCCAAGTTAGGATCCTAAATCTTTGATACGTACAATCGAGATAACCAAAAGACTAACCCTGGATAATAGGTGTAGGATCGTTTTACCGACCAAACGAGTCGTTCAGAAGAGTTTTTGCTCAATACGAGTGGCGGAAACAAACGTATCGAGGTAATTCAGCTTGCAATTCACTTTAAACTGTCTTTTGATTGATTTGACAAAGGATTACAGCGAGTAGACACTTCGGCAGCAGTTCGGCACTGAAACTGGAAAGTTGGAACTCCTCCAAACGAAATCACAAGACACCTATATATAGGCTAGCTAATTTCGCACGGAATGACTCAAGCGAAATTACTTTCACACGAAATTACTATTTCGTGCGAAATTACCAAGTAATTTCGTGTGAAATCACTTGCTAATTTCGTGCGAAATTACACTCTGTAATTTCGTGCGGAATTACACTCTGTAATTTCGTGCGAAATTACCTTCTAACCTATTTTTGACAATTTCCTCGTATAATGATGTGCACGAAGTGGTTAAATAAAAACAACTAAAATTAACCCTAATCAAGACACTCTAAGCTTTAAATTTATAAACTTAGACTCGATCTAAAACTAAAACCACACAACCGGCAAGTGTACCGATCAATGTAGTATAGCTAAGGTAAGTCCGAGTATCGAACCCACGAGACTCTAATGATTACGCTAAGACTCTATCTAGACTAAAACTGACACGACTTAACTAATTGTTTATTGATTGGGGGGGGGGGGTTTCTAAAAATCCTAAATAAATTATTAAAATAATGCTAAATAACTAGACACGAACTTGGACGAAGACTAGAACCAGTGGCGATGGAGACTACCTAGGCTAGACGCAGGTTTAACTCGGAATGGATTTCTATTCGATAGTTTTGTGGTATGGAACCGGGATCTTTAAATGCTAAACCTATTAAGATACCAACTAAGCCCCTCGATCCTTCTCAAGGCGTTTCTTGTGGCACTACCTAGGCTGTTACGCTTACCGGCTTTTAGATTTCCTCACAGTCCTCTAATTTCTTGAAAGTGCCTAAATAAGACGATCTACCTTACAGCGCGAAAGTCTAAGGCAACTATGGGTTTTAATCTTGGTTTAATAGACAAGGGAATGTTTAAGGACTAGACCGATTTCTTAGACCTAGCTATAAACCAAACCGAGACCTATTAATAACCTCGAGCCTCACAACGACAAGATTAGTAGAACACTTGATTTTATTAAATTACCGAATATTACTTCTAAGGTTACTTACGCGTTTTTCACCCTAAAGGATTAATGATCTATTACGTGATATAGACACTCACCTAAATCAAGAACCCTAGCACAACCTTATTATGTGATAAAGACCGTCACCAAGGATTATACGAAGCAATAAACAGCGATAAAACAAATATCAAGCATGCATATACACCAAGTTAAAATTCCATAATCGTTTACAATACAAGAAAATCCATAAACCACTTTAAAACCGAATAAAAATCCAATCTTTGATTAAACCATTGTCATAAGCCTAGGTAGTTAAAAGAGTTTTAGCCGAATATCATAGTCAAGATATCAATCATAAACATAATATAATCTGAATTCATCGTGTTACAATATAAAACGAACGAAAACGAAAGATTAGGATAGTAAAACCCATAGTCTTCACTCCCGAACGCTTCCAAAGTGTACCAGAATGATTCTTGACTTCCGAACACTCCTCTGATCTTCAAACAGCCTCTAATGGTGCCTTCAAACTTCAAATTCGTAAGTTAGCCGGCTGTTGACTTCGTCTCTGATATCGTGCGTCTGACTCTTCTAATATATCTATTCGATGATACCTCCCAATTAATATATATGTTTCATGTGCTGTTCTTGCGTCCCCCCCAAGGTTCCTTTTAAATATGTCTGATCACCATATATGTGTTTCTAGAAATATATTCCTTTAGGGTTTTCACCTTAACTAGCAATTTTCCCCCGCGCTTTGCAGCAGGGATTCAGTTGGTATATGTTCGGTTCGTTACGGTACCGACACTCGCTTTAGTAATTGAAAGAGAAAACCTTACGTCAATCGAAACCAATAATAAAGAATATCAACACCAGTACCGATTTTGTTCTGTTGATATCAATTTGGTTGGTTTGCATTCTATGTTTATTCTTTTCAATATTGTCGTATAAACTTTATTGAAAAAGCTATTGTGTGGCTATCATACCAATCCGAATCGAAACCAATTGAACAATATTTGTATAGGTAACGGTATTTATTTTTATTGTTTTTGCTTTCGATAAACTAAGATACTATCGCTACCATACCGTACCAAACTGGACAACTGGTTTTGCTTTCGAACCACTTGATACCATTCGAACAACATCGGTGTCGGTATCAGTGTCCATTTTCGGTCGATGTAAAACACGTGTTGATTTCTAAACCGAGTGCATGAATTCTACCGGTACTATAATGAACCGAATCGATATCGATCCAATGCCCATGGTAACGTACCGTCACAACGCACGGGCAAATAACATAGAATGTTAAAAAAAAATATAGATGCAAATTTAGAATATTTTTTTAAAGTTAACGAACGTAAGTTTATATAAATCAAATTGAATGCTATTAATAAAATATAAAAATACAAATACCTAAAAATGATCAATTATCATTTATTACTACTAATAAAAAACAAAAAAAAAAACAAATAACAATTATTACTAAAAAACAAATTAATAATAGATAAAATATTAATAAAAAATAAAAAAAATTTATTAAATAAAAAGAATTCACTATTCATCATCAATTTCTATTCATATATATAATAATAGGGTCGTATTATTGGCACACCTTGGCATGTTAAATCGACACCCTCAATACGGGTCGTATAGGTCTATACGGGTCGTATTACTTTTTCCATTTATTGATGTGTCAGATCTTGTCTGGCGGCGACTTTTTCAATACCCATCGTATAGGCCTATACGGGTCGTATAGGCCTATACTGATCGTATTGGTTAAGTTTTTTTTTTTTTTTTTTTTTTTACAAATTTTTTTTATACATTTGTTTATGGTTTTAACAAAGTTTTCTAAAAAAATATTTTTTTAAATAAAAACTTCCTTAATTTTTTTTAAGAATACCATTTACAATGTAGTACAGTATAGATAAGGTATAGGTCATGTATGAGCATGGGTCGTATTGGTTAAGTCTTTTTTTTACAATTTTTTTTATACATTTGTTTATGGTTTTAACAAAGTTTTCTAAAAAATATTTATTTTTTAAATAAAAACTTCCTTAATTTTTTTTAAGAATACCATGTATAATGTAGTATAGTATAGATAGACGAGGTATGAGCATGGGTCGTATTGGTTAAGTCTTTTTTTTTTACAGTTTTTTATACATTTGTTTATGGTTTTAACAAAGTGTTCTAAAATAATATTTTTTATATAAAAACTTCATTATTTTTTTTAAATACCATGTACCGTGATCTTCATATTCTTGGTTCAATGCCAACTCATCTTCAGTAGTGTTTGTTTGAGAACCTGATTCAGACACACAATGGTTCTCCAATTCCAGATCAGGAAGCAAATACACAACGGTTCTCCAATTCCAGATCAGTAATGTAAGGAGGAGCGTTGAGATAACGGACATCCATCAAGCTCAAAAAGAAAAACTTGTGTTTCCTATAGTCACAAACGATTGCGGTTTGAATTTCGCATAGCCACCGTTTCCGTAGTAAAAAACGGTTGCGGTTATCCTTCAACATAAGCTAAAATGCTCTAAAATACGTAAAACAATCCGTTCATCACCTCCAATCCTTTCCTAGTCAAATCACACACTATAAAGTTTAAACTTATCGTGTGTTGTAGTTTGGAAAGATGACCGAATAGAGATCTGAATAGTAAACTGTGGAGAACTTGTTTGCGTTATCCTTCAAAATAAGCTAAAATACTCTAAAATACGTTAAAATACGAAGAAATACATGAAAATATGTTAAAATATGCTGCAATATGTTAATATACATCATATTACGAAAAAATACATGAAAATACGTTAAAATACGCCGAAATACGTAAAAATACCCTAAAATAGGTTGAAATAAGCTAAAATACGTTAGAATACGCTCAAATACGTCAAAAATACCATAAAATACGCAACAATATTTTATAATATGTCAAAATACGAAAAAATACGTCAAAGTACGCGACTAACGATATTTCCACACACGTATACATATTACACGACACTATGGAGTACAAGTGGATTTCAAACAAAACTGTACGTAATTATAGAATACGATATTCGCACGCAACCGAACGACACCGAAACGACGTATGTTGAAGGTATACGTCATAAAACGACAAAATATGTGAAAGTTCGGCAAAAAACGACACGTATACGCGTCGAACCGAGGGAAACACGATAAAACTAAATTTGAAATAATGCCATATACGATCGTATAGGCCTATATCGTATCGTATACCGGCTTAATACGCATCGTATAGGCCTATACGATGCGTATTAAACTTTGAATATTCTCAAAAATACCCCTGAATTTATCATAAAAACAGGGGTATTTCAGTAAATTCATCGATTAATACGCATCGTATAGGCCTATACGATGCGTATTAAACTATAATTTCTCAAAAATGTGTTTCACTTCAAGGTAGCTTCTTGTCACGCGGTAGCTTTCCGTCATGCGAACGAAGAAGCAGCATTTTGGACATTTGTTGGTCTTCAAACATCTAGGAAACATTATTTTTGAGAATACCCCTTAAATTAAGAAGGCGGTCTCTTTGCTTCGTCCACTAGAACTATTTGTGTATGCATTCTTAGGGTTTTTATTATTTGATCAATGGAAGTTGAAATCGGCTTTGTATTTAGCACACGAAAGTACTGAACACACTGAATCAGTTTCTCTTTGCTTTGTCCACTTTCCAAACCGAATAACTAGCAGAACCCGACACTTCTTCAAGTCATGCAATGTTTCCTCTCAATTGAATAGAATCTGAATCTGAATGTTAACTTTGACTCGTTCAAGTCATGCAATGTTTCCTCTCAATTGAATAGACCGACACTTGCTTCATAGGACTCACTTGAATCGTCTCGGAAGTGGATTTCGGTTGGATCAGATCTCTTGGGTATTGAAAAAGTCAGCCACCAGACAAGATCTGACACATCAAAAATGTGTTTCACTTCAAGGGTTCCATCATTACAACCACTTGCTTCATAGGACTCACTTGTACATGGCATCCTTATTTCTGTAATACGTATCGTATAGACCTATACCTCATCTATCTATACTATACTACATTATACATGGCATTCTTAAAATAATTAAGGAAATTTTTATTTAAAAAAATAAATATTTTTTAGAAAACTTTGTTAAAAACATATGCATGATAAATTTTTAAAAATGTTTAGTATAATAAACATGTACCAAACCTATACGCATGATAAATTTTTAAAAATGTTTTTTTTTTAAAAAATTAAAGAAATTCTTTTATTAAACTTTGTTAAAACTATGATTAAATGTTTACAAAAATATGTAAAAAAGTGTAGTATATAATACGGTTATACAACAGATAGTATAGTATAATAAACATGTACCAAACCTATACGATATGATAAATTTTTAAAAATGTTTTTTGTTTAAAAAATAAAAGAATTTTTTTATTAAACTTTGTTAATACTATGTTTAAATATATACAAAAATTTGTAAAAAAAAAAAAAAAAAAACTAAAGCAATACGACCAGTATAGGCCTATACGACCCGTATAGGCCTATACGATGCGTATTGAAAAAGTCAGCCGCCAGACAAGATCTGACACATGCAGATTTGACTTTTTGACTTTTGAACCTATACGACCCGTATAGGCCTATACGACCCGTATTGAAGAAAAAAGGTGTGTAGATAGATAAGAAGGTGTCGAAATAGAATTCCCCTAATAATATTACGTTTAAAAAAAAACACAATGTGTCAGACACTTTTATCGGCCCACGAGTCCTTTTTCCTTTTGGCAATTACAATCCCTTCAATGATAAAAGATAAAGATGGCAGCCCACTATGATCCAAGTCAAATCTCTAAGGCCATCCGTAGTCATAACGCCCCTTTGTGGGCGCTATGCGACACGTGGCGCGCCACGTCAGCGTGTGGGCGTTATGGGCCCTTATGCATTTAAGCCCGTAGTCATAACGCCCCTACCTCATCATTACCCAATTAATTAATAAACCCTTAAATTATACATATATATGTATATATATATGTCTGTGTGAGTGGAGGGAAAACAAACAACAAGCATGGCGCCGCGATAAATCTCGCGCCACACCCCCCTTTTTCCTTTGATACCGCCCCATGTTTGGGTGTTCCTGGGCGTTTTCCGGTCATGGCGCCGGGCATACCGCCCACTACGCAAGACCTAATGCAATTCCATGTAGCCGCCCTTTTGTTTTGTCTTTTGTCGATGTATACATTAATTCTCAACAAATATGGCCACTACTTTATTTTTATAGTTGTCACAAAACTTCTGCCAACATACTAATATGCCCACCTTTATCTAATCAATAATGATTATTGACACTTTCAACAAATCATGACTAGCCACCATCTCATTATTATATAATTTTCCCTCTAATTATTATATTATGCAGCTTTTTATTGTTAGAGATAGCGGGCTCAGTCCACTCATAGAAAATAGCGGTGAATTTCCTTCGGTCTCTGGCACCCCACTCTGCCCAACTGACTGGTTATTTCCTTATTACTCGTTTTTGCTTCATTTGCACCAGGACCTAGCCAAACACAAAATAATGTAATATAATACAAAAACTAAATAAAAACTATACAAAAATTATACAATCTACACGGGACAAATATGTGTATTTTACTCCACATCAAATATCCCCACACTTAACCTTTTTTCGTCCTCGAAAAAGAATTATGCATAACGGAATCATAGTCGGAATAATCATTCGGGACAAAAGCTTAATTTATTTATTAAAACCGAAACTTGTGTTACCCGCGATTGCAAGTATACTTGTCCTCTTAAACCCAAACCCGGTTCCAAGCCCTTATCATGCAAGTTAAGTTCAAGTGCGGTCAATCTACCTATGGTCTCACGCTAGGAATCGCATGTCCACCTAATCTCCCCTCAAGCTTATAGGACAAAAGGAACAACCATTGGGCTATTTCCTAACCGCCTTATACCAAGATCAAGAGAGTCTAAAATCAAATCTATTCTTTCCATTTTTTTTTCATTTTTTTCCTTTTCATCACTTTTTCATTTTTTTTCTCTTTTCATTCCCCTTTTTTCTCATTTTTGCGAGCGTAGACGTTGCTTTCCCTAACCCAGAGGCATTCCGACTGTAGAGTCGTTATTCCCAACTCGGATTACTTAGGCTTCGGCACTTTTTATTTTCTTTGCAAGGTCGATTTCACACATCCTAGCGGTAATCCGGCTGTAGAGTCGCTATCCCCAACCCAGACTACATAGAAATGAACTACTTCCATTCAGTTTCTAGCTCTTTTTTTTTCTATTTTTAATTTCACACATCATAGAGGTATTCTGGTTGTAGAGTCGCTATCCCCAACCGAGATTACATAGGAATGCGCTACTTCCTTTTTTTTCAACGAGATAATGACAAAAAACTCTAACGATCTTAGCTTATAACGGCATCCCTTATACTATTTTTGGCGGTTTCAATTTCCCTAGATAAGAACCAACTAGTAGACCGACAATTAGGTAATTTTAAGATCAAAGGAACCTAGAACCGAACCGAGCCTACCCGCGCATCCCAAACTAGACACAAGCACGATTATTTTATTCTCATATTATTATTATTTGAACCCGAACAAAAACCCAACTTTTCTATCATTTTCCGCTTTTTAGTTTGCAAACTTCTTATTTCAAAAGACATTTTCTAATTTTTTTTCAATTTTTTTGGATTTTTGAAATTTTTTTATTTTTTT
Organism: Helianthus tuberosus; assembly: GCA_030545235.1. Classification (NCBI taxonomy): domain Eukaryota; kingdom Viridiplantae; phylum Streptophyta; class Magnoliopsida; order Asterales; family Asteraceae; genus Helianthus; species Helianthus tuberosus. The sequence goes on from CM060363.1 coordinate 137,663,360, forward strand.
TTTATTTTTCGACTTTTTATGACTCTACTAACTATACTAACGACACTAAACGATAGTTTCCCATCCCCACACTTAAACTCTACATTGCCCTCAATGTAGGATGGAAATCGACTCAAAAAACTAAAAATAAATAAGAAATAAAAAGACACAAGGGCATAAATGGAAAGGACTTAGCTGGTTAGTAACGCGTAAGCTCCCACGGTCTCGTCCAATCCAGCTCGATCGTATAGCATTTCATTCGCGATCGGCTTTGACTCTAACTGGTATGCTTAGTAAATGCCTGAAATTTGATAAGCAGCTCCAAATTCACCCGAATGGAGATTAAGTACGGGTGGTACATATTCAAACCTGCATAAACAAAAACAAGCAAAAACCAAAGCAGTACCGACTCTAAAAAAAACGACTCAAAAACTACTAACTAAGATTCAATATACAAAATAAACGGCTCAACAACCAAGTAAACACGAAAACACAAAACACGAAAATACCTAAAACTACGATAAAGACTCAAAATCTACAAGTGTGCTATCAACTTTTCTAACACTCACGGAGGATCATGAAGACGCAGCTCACCTCCGTACCAAAACTCACGGGCTGTAGAACCATCATACATATTATTATCCGAATCTATCCAAACACCCTCATACCTCTCACAACCTCTCAACTCGTCATCGGGCGGTTTGAACTTATACGTTTCAAACCTAAATCTATCCCCACACTGAGCTTTGCTCAGTGTCTCTAGCTTAGATTCTAAACACTTTACTCCTTTTTTAAGATCATCTATCCTCTTATCGGGCGGATCCCCACACTTGGGTCCTATTACTTCCTCGAGACTAGGGCCACTTACCACCTCTTTCTCATTTCTCTCATATTTCCCACTCTCCCCTACCAACGTCACTGGCTCTACTCTAGCATTTGACCCCCTCGTACTGGTAACCTTAAAAACAACCGACTCTTCCCCCACTCTTAGTGTGATAGTGCCTAAGAAGACGTCTATAAGAGCTTTGGATGTGTTCAAGAATGGAAGTCCTAAAATCAACGGTACGTTTTCATCGGCTTCCATGTCTAGTACTACGAAGTCCACAGGGAAGACAAACTTACCGACCTTTACTAACAAATTCTCTACAATTCCCCGGGGATACTTAACCGTTTTGTCTGCTAAAGATAGGGTCATACGAGTGGGCTTTAAGTCACCAAGGTCTAGTTTCTCATAAAATGAATATGGCATCAAATTAATACTAGCACCAAGGTCGGCCAAAGCATGGTTTTGGACATCACCACCGAACAAACACGGGATCGTGAAGATACCCGGATCAGTGAGTTTCTCAGGAAGTTTGTTCAAGATCACCACAGAACAATCTCCATTCAATGGAGTGTTAGAAAACTCATCTACCCTATCCTTACGCTTGAGAAAATCCTTAAGAAACTTGGCGCATTTGGGCATGGACTGTAGGACTTCTATGAAAGGAAGATTAACTTTTAATTGTTTAAACATTTCAAGAAATTTCCCGTATTCCTTAGCATATTTCTGATGCTTAAGGCGAGCGGGAAATGGGGCACGAGAATGATCCACTAAGGGTGATGGCCTAACCCTAACAGGTTGTTTCTCTACGCTCTCCTCTATTCGAAACTCCTCGGTGTGTGCGGTACTTGCTGGGCCTAACCTATGTTGCACTTGACTGGGAGACTCCATCTCTATCTCCTCATCTACCTCTTACTCATCCTCTACCTCTACCCTCTCTCGAACTACCTCTCCTAAACTTTTTCCACTATGGGTGGTGATTGCTTTTACGGAATGGTGAGCCGGGTTAGTATGAGTATTACCCGAAAACTGACCAGATGGGTATTCTTGTAACTGCTTAGCTATATCACCTACTGTCATTTGAAGGTCTAAAAGTGCGGATTGCTGACTTTTGAGCTGAAGATCGTGACTTTTATTAATTTGCTCTTGATTTTTAGCGAAATCAGTTAGGGATTTCTGCGTCGCCTGATTTTGCGTCATCATCTGAGCGAACATCTCCTCCATCCTACTCAAGCTACCCTCTAAAGCCTTACCACTACCTTGACTCTCTTGATTCGACCCCCCACTAGCAAACTGCCCACTCGAACCTGAACTACCAAACTGACCCTGCTGATTCGAACCCCCACTAGAATAATAACCCTGTCCCCTGTTTTGATTTGAACATGATTGGGAACCGGGGGGATTACCGGAAGAGCAGAAGGTGTTATTGTTACTACGCCAATTGGACCCTAAATTTGAATTGTTGAAAGGGTTCGTTGGACCTCTATTGGCTATGAACTCTACCTGCTCAATAGTGAGTGTGGGACAATCTATAGTATCGTGACCCCCTCTACACACTTCACACCTATCTACCCTCGCCTCTAAATTGCTAATCCTACTAGTAAGCTTTCTCTCAAGGTTTTCCATTGCCGCGACCATCGATGTATCCAAGCTAACTTGGTGTACTCCTCGACCGGCCGAGGGAGTACTAGTCACAGGAATGGAAGTCCTGCTGATGGCGCAATGATCGATGTCGGAATTGGCGAAACTCTCAAAAAGGTCATTGTATTCGGCCACTGTTTTCTTACCTAGGAGGTGGCCTCCTGCTGAAGTGTCAAAACGGGCTCGAGTCTCTGGAGTGAGACCATTGTAGAATTTCTCTACAAGTGCCCAATCAAATAACCCATGTTGAGTGCAACGAGAGAGTAGGGTTTGGAATCTTTCCCAGGCTAAGTGGTAAGGCTCGTCAGGCTCCATCCGGAACGAATGGATCTGATCACGAAGACGAGATGCTTTGGCGGGTGGGAAGTATTTGGCAAGGAAGGCATCTCGAAGGGTGGCCCATGTGGTAAACGTACCCGTGGGTTGTGAATCAAGCCTGGTGGCTGCGCGGGCTGCGAGTGAGAATGGGAAGACCTGAAGGAAACGAGCGTCAAGGTTGGCACCTTCAATGGAAAAGGTGCTGCAGAGGCGGGTGAGGCGGCTGATGTGAGCTGGGGCATCCTCATCATCACGACCGTGAAATTGGCATGAGTTGGTGATAACGGCAAAGATGTAGGACGGGATTTTCCAAGACTTGTCATTATTGATGGCGGGAAGGGTAATAGGTAAGTTCGCACCGGTGAAACCAGCGGTGGATTCCTGATGAACCGTTTGACGACCTGCCATATGGACAACGGGTTGTGGGCTAGCAGGATGGGAAGATGGTGGTGAATCGTGTGGTGATGGCTAAGGTGTGAAGTCAAAGGCTGGTGGTTTAGAGTGGAGAGTAGAGTCAGAAGGGGCGAAGTGTTAAGAAGAAGAACTAACCTCTAACGAAGAAGACGAGAAGGAAGACTTGATTGTAAGCGGATTTGGCGGAGGTCCTTGCGAACGCGTATGGGGCATCCACTACAAAACCGAAAACAAGCAAGCAAGAAGACACTACAAACGACTCGACAAAATATAAAAGACACTAAAATTATTTTTTTGATTTTTTTATTAGACTCCTACGACTCAAAGAAACGAACAAATAGCACGTATGATGTCAAACAAGTCCAAACAAAGTAATTAACGCAATCGCCAAAGAGTCCCCGGCAACGGCGCCAAAAACTTGATGTGCACGAAGTGGTTAAATAAAAACAACTAAAATTAACCCTAATCAAGACACTCTAAGCTTTAAATTTATAAACTTAGACTCGATCTAAAACTAAAACCATACAACCGGCAAGTGTACCGATCAATGTAGTATAGCTAAGGTAAGTCCGAGTATCGAACCCACGAGACTCTAATGATTACGCTAAGACTCTATCTAGACTAAAACTGACACGACTTAACTAATTGTTTATTGATTGGGGGGGGGGGTTTCTAAAAATCCTAAATAAATTATTAAAATAATGCTAAATAACTAGACACGAACTTGGATGAAGACTAGAACCAGTGGCGATGGAGACTACCTAGGCTAGACGCAGGTTTAACTCGGAATGGATTTCTATTCGATAGTTTTGTGGTATGGAACCGGGATCTTTAAATGCTAAACCTATTAAGATACCAACTAAGCCCCTCGATCCTTCTCAAGGCGATTCTTGTGGCACTACCTAGGCTGTTACGCTTACCGGCTTTTAGATTTCCTCACAGTCCTCTAATTTCTTGAAAGTGCCTAAATAAGACGATCTACCTTACAGCGCGAAAGTCTAAGGCAACTATGGGTTTTAATCTTGGTTTAATAGACAAGGGAATGTTTAAGGACTAGACCGATTTCTTAGACCTAGCTATAAACCAAACCGAGACCTATTAATAACCTCGAGCCTCACAGCGACAAGATTAGTAGAACACTTGATTTTATTAAATTACCGAATATTACTTCTAAGGTTACTTACGCGTTTTTCACCCTAAAGGATTAATGATCTATTACGTGATATAGACACTCACCTAAATCAAGAACCCTAGCACAACCATATTATGTGATAAAGACCGTCACCAAGGATTATACGAAGGAATAAACAGCGATAAAACAAATATCAAGCATGCATATACACCAAGTTAAAATTCCATAATCGTTTACAATACAAGAAAATCCATAAACCACTTTAAAACCGAATAAAAATCCAATCTTTGATTAAACCATTGTCATAAGCCTAGGTAGTTAAAAGAGTTTTAGCCGAATATCATAGTCAAGATATCAATCATAAACATAATATAATCTGAATTCATCGTGTTACTATATAAAACGAACGAAAACGAAAGATTAGGATAGTAAAACCCGTAGTCTTCACTCCCGAACGCTTCCAGAGTGTACCAGAATGATTCTTGACTTCCGAACACTCCTCTGATCTTCAAACAGCCTCTAATGGTGCCTTCAAACTTCAAATTCGTAAGTTAGCCGGCTGTTGACTTCGTCTCTGATATCGTGCGTCTGACTCTTCTAATATATCTATTCCATGATACCTCCCAATTAATATATATGTTTCATGTGCTGTTCTTGCGTCCCCCCAAGGTTCCTTTTAAATATGTCTGATCACCATATATGTGTTTCTAGAAATATATTCCTTTAGGGTTTTTACCTTAATATTACGTTTAAAAAAAAAAACACAATGTGTCAGACACTTTTATCGGCCCACGAGTCCTTTTTCCTTTTGGCAATTACAATCCCTTCAATGATTAAAGATAAAGATGGCAGCCCACTATGATCCAAGTCAAATCTCTAATGCAATTCCATGTAGCCGCCCTTTTGTTTTGTCTTTTGTCGATGTATACATTAATTCTCAACAAATATGGCCACTACTTTATTTTTATAGTTGTCACAAAACTTCTGCCAACATACTAATATGCCCACCTTTATCTTAATCAATAATGATTATTGACACTTTCAACAAATCATGACTAGCCATCATCTCATTATTATACAATTCTCCCTCTAATTATTATATTATGCAGCTTTTTATTGTTAGAGATAGCGGGCTCAGTCCACTCTGCCCAACTGACTGGTTATTTCCTTATTACTCGTTTTTGCTTCATTTGCACCAGGACCTAGCCAAACACAAAATAATGTAATATAATACTAAAACTAAATAAAAACTATACAAAAATTATACAATCTACACGGGACAAATATGTGTATTTTACTCCACATCATATAACGTGCCCTGATCTATACAATCTAGTACAAGACTCGATACAAGACGAAGTCGACAGACGTATGCACCAACAACAGGTTAGGATCAAGGATCCTTAAGTGTTTAGCTTTGGAAAACCTGAAACATAACATAACTTGGGACTAAGTCAATATAAAAGAAGAGTTAGTAACTGGGGAAAAGCCCAACAATCTGGGGACAAGCCCAAAGGATCTTGTGTAAACTGGAGTATGGCCCTCACTGGTGACTATCCAAACTTAGTGACATGAAAATGCCAAAACCTTAGCTAACGTGAAAACGTTAGAAACCTTAGGAACGGATGTATGGTACGTCTACCATTATACGTAGGATCCTGAATACAGCCAGTACAATGAAATTGGCAGCCCCTAAAGCGGGTACTGGTCCCATTGCCTTGAACTGCACCAGGATCATCGTGCGCTACTGGCGAAACTGGGGACAGGCCCAAAAACTGGGGATAAACCCATAAAACTGGGGACAAGCCCAAATAACTAGGGATAAACCCAAATAACTTAGGAGACTTCTGTGGATACTCGATCCTTTGTCAATGATACATCAATCTTCTGCAAAACTCAGAACCAAGTGAAAAAAGGATAAAGGATCTAGGATCCTTCTCCTTGTAACAAAGTTAATTAAAGGATTATATAATTTAAGAACATATCATTACCAGAATGAGGATCATCTATCCTCTAAGGATCCTTCAGGGATATCGGAAATGAAGACAGCCAAGGATCCTAAATCCTTTTTACATGAAATATTTCTTCAAATGGACAGCATTCCAAGCTCTTGGTAGCAAATCACCTTCCATTGTTAACAATCGATATGCCCCTTTCCTGCCTCAGCTTCAATAAGATAGGGGCCTTCCCACTTTGGTGCTAACTTGCCATCAGCAGGATTTGTAGTATTTTGGAATGTCTTCCTTAACACCATATCACCAACTTGAAATTTTCTGATCCTGACATTCTTGTTGTAAGCTCCAGCCATCCTTTGTTGATAGCTAAGCAATCTTATCCTTGCCAAATCCCTGAGTTCTTCTATGGTATCCAAGACTTGAACCAAGTTTTCAGCATTTCCTTCAGGATCACAGATGCTTGTTCTAGCAGTAAGAACCACCATTTCTGTAGGGATCACTGATTCTGCTCCAAACACTAAAGAAAATGGAGTCTGGCCAGTAGCATTCTTGGGAGTTGTTCTATCAGCCCATAGCACATAAGGTAGCTCTTCTGTCCATTTTCCTTTCTTGGATCCAAGCTTCTTCTTTAAGTTGTTGATGATGATCTTGTTGGATGATTCTGCTTGACCATTAGCTTGTGGGTGGACTGGTGTTGATGTTATCATCTTAATCCCCCAGCTATCACAAAAGTTAGTAGTTCTACTCCCAATAAATTGGGATCCATTATCACAAAAAATTTCAGAAGGAATACCAAATCTGGTAATAATGTTTCTTTTAATAAAGGATATCACTTCTTTTTCTCTAACTTGAGCAAAGGCTTCAGCTTCTATCCACTTGGAAAAGTAATCAGTCATGGCAAGCATAAATACTTTTCCTCCTGGTGCTTTGGGAAGTTTACCAACCATATCCATTCCCCATCTCATAAATGGCCAAGAAGAGAATATAGGATGTAGGAGCTCTGCTGGTTGATGAAGGATATTGCTATGTCTCTAACAAGCATCACACTTCTTGGCATAATCCACAGCATCCTTCTTCATAGTAGGCCAATAGTATCATGTCCTAAGGATCCTTGAGAACAATGCCCTGCCCCCAGTGTGGTTTCCACAATCTCCTTCATGAAAATCCTTTAGGACTTCTTGAATTTCCGGATCCTCAATGCACCTTAGATATGGACCTGCAAGAGATCGTTTATATAACATGTTATTTAATATTGTAAATTGAGATACCTTGACTTTGAAAGCTCTAGGATTTTCTCCTGTAGGAATCTCTCCATGTTGTATATATCTCATGATTGGAAGGATCCATGATCCTGAATGAGATTGTGTATCATCACCAGGTATGATTGCAGAATCCTCTCCTATCTCCATAGCTGCGTGATCCTCAATAGCAGGAGCCAAAATATGGATGATAGGAATTTTAATATCCTCTGGAATCTTCAATGATGATCCAAGATTGGCCAATGCATCAGCTTCTGCATTCTCTTCCCTAGGTACATGTGTCAAACTAAAGGAAACAAAAGAGAGTGCCAATTCCTTGACTATCTCTAGATATTTGATTAGTCTTTCACCTTTAACAACATAGGATCCATTAAAGTGATTAGTAATTAATAATGAATCTACATGTACCTCAAGATACCTGATCCTCATGTGCTTGGCAATTTGCAAACCAGCTATCAAGGCCTCATATTCAGCCTCATTATTAGTAGTTTGAAACTCACAAGCTATTGAGTGGGGTATTATATCCCCCTGTGGAGATTTTAGTAGTATTCCAATTCCAGTTCCCTTGATGTTAGAGGCTCCATCTGTGAAGAGTACCCAAGGATCCTTGGTTTTTTCAAGCTGTTGGACTTCTAACTCAGCTTCCCTTTGTAAGTCACTACTGAAATCTGCCATAAAGTCAGCTAAGGCTTGGGATTTAATGGCAGTTCTTGGCTCATATCTTATATCATAAGCACTAAGCTTCACTGCCCATTTGGCCATCCTTCTTGACATCTCAGGTTTCCTGAGAACATTCTTAATTGGGAAGTTAGTTCTAACAATAATAGCATGTGTCTCAAAATAATGACGCAATTTAGTTGATGTCATAATCAAAGCAAGGATAAGTTTTTATAAATGTGAATACCAGGATTCAGCATCAAGCAAACTTTTACTTACATAATATACAGGATGTTGTGTACCTTCGTGATCCTTAACAAGGACTGTACTTACTGCTTTATAAGAGACTGCCAAATATAAGGATAATATATCCCCTTTTTTCTGGTTTCATTAAGGCAGGAGCTGAGGATAGGTAATCCTTAAGGGCTTTGAGAGCATTCTCATGCTTTTCGGTCCACTCAAATTTCTTGTTCTTTCTCAGAATGTCATAGAATTCCTTGCATTTTTCTGATGACTTTGATATGAACTTGTTCAAGGCTGCGATCCTCCCTGTCAACCTTTGCACATCCTTGGCATTGGCAGGAGATTTGATATTCACAATCGCCTTAATTTTCTCTGGACTTGCCTCTATGCCTTTTTTTGTTACCATATAGCCTAGGAACTTGCCTGCTTTAACACCAAAGTGACACTTTGAAGGATTCAATTTCATATTGAATTTGTCAAGGATATCGAATGCTTCTTCCAAGTCTCTAAGGTGATCCTCAGCTCTCTTGGACTTAACCACCATGTCATCTATATAGACTTTCATAGTGTGTCCAATTTGTTCCTTAAACATCATATTGACTAGCCTTTGATAAGTAGCACCTGCATTTCTTAGTCCAAATGGCATAGCAATATAACAATAGATACACGTTGGGTTCATAAAGGCTGTATCCTCTTGATCAGATGGTTCCATCTGAATTTGTTGAAATCCAGATGAAGCATCCATAAAAGTCAACAACTCATGACCCGCGGTAGCATCCACCATGGAGTCAATGTGGGGCAATGGGAAAGGATCCTTGGGACATGCCTTGTTTAAATCAGTAAAATCGACACATACCCTCCACTTTCCGTTTTTCTTTTGAACAACAACCACATTGGCTAACCATCTTGGATACTTAACCTCTCTTATCATACCTGCTCTGAGCAGCTTGTCTACCTCCTCCTGGATAATGGCATTCCTTTCAGGTGCAAACTTTCTCCTCTTTTAATGTATGGGTTTGAATGACTTGTCAATGCCAAGCTTATGAGTAATTATATCTTTAGAGATACCTGTCATGTCTTCATGCTTCCAGGCAAAGGTAGTTTTTCTCTTCTTGAGGAAGGATACTAAATCTTGTTCGATGTTGCTGAGGATCCTGGATCCTATGAAGACTTTGGATTCAGGATCCTGAGGATCCATAAGGATATTTTTCACATCTCGTTCTCTTGCCTCCAGGACATCTCTTGGAGGATGCTTTAATTGCTATTGCTCCCTGGGTCTTGAGGTTGGTTTCATCGATGAAGTATAGCAATTCTTAGCTTCTTGTTGATCACTCTCAATCTTCACCACACCCCACGGACTGGGAAGTTTCACGCATTGATGATATATAGATGGGACTGCTTTCATGTCATGTATCTATGGCCTGCCAAGGATAACATTGCAACAGGATAAGCAATCTATAACACAAAATTTCTGAAAAGAATTAAGTCCCTCTATGTAAATGGGAAGCTTAATGTCCCTCAATGTGTTCTTAGTTTCTCCACTGAATCCCACGAGAACTGATGATCTTGGGACAATTTCTGATTCAGGGATATTCATCTTTTTGAGGACATCAAGTTGAATGATGTTGACTGAGCTTCCTCCATCTATCAAGATCCTGCGAACAAAATGATTAGATATAAACAATGTAATAACAAGACCATCATGATGAGGATCCTGAACATCCACACGATCATCCTCATCAAAAGTTATAACTTTTTCCTGTGTAACAGTAGAGGTTCGGATGGGTCTATCCACATTATCCATCTTGGTCTCCTTGGCATGCCTCTTGGCTGCTGAAAAGGAAGTGCCAAATATGTCTGATCCACCGGATATGAAGTTAATAATTTGTGCATCAGCAGGAGGAGCAGGAGCTCTTTCTGGAACTTTTTCAGGATCCTGGATCCTTGACTTTTTTCTTCCCAACAGCTCCTTCAAGTGCCCTTTGCTTAACAAGTAACCAATCTATTTTCTGAGTGCAATACATTCTTCAGTGAGATGACTGAAATCTTCATGAAATACACACCATTTGGATTTGTCTTTTGTTGCAGCTGGCTTATCACTTTTTCTGGGCCATCTTGCTTTTTCACCTAAGTTCTGCATTGCAAGGATCAGTTCATTGTTATCAATAGAAAAACAATATTCAGAAATGGGAGGATAATGTCACACCCCTATTTTCCACGTGTCACCGGTGGGCCCGGTGGGGAGTATCGTGACGTAGTTGGTATCATCATAGACAAACAACACAATATATAAATGCACAGCGGAAGCAAAGATAGATTCATTTCAACTTTAATAAAATGTAATATTAAATATCACTAGTAGTTGAAACGGATCCACAGGCGGATCAAAATAAAATAAGATATTGTTCAACAGTTTATTGTCGTCCAAGCTTGCGAGACTTATTGTGGACGCTCTAGAAGACAGCCAGCCTATTACGTGTAGTACCTGCAGTTAACCTTTTGGGAAAATACGTCAGTTTACACTGGTAAATACAATTTAACTGACTCATTTTGAAAAAGGTTGAAAATTGATTTGAATGCTCAAGGCACAAAACATTTTATAACTTGGGATAATTATTTAATATAATAATCTTGTGAACGAATTACATGTTACTTGTGCGTTCAGTGGCCCGGATCTTGTCCGGGTTAAAGATCAATAGACCCACCACAATATAGAGTTATACACTGACAGGTGTACGCCTACACCCCGTGCTCAGGTCGTGGCCATCTCGTAAGATGATGCCGAGGATATCCGGGACATGGTCATTAACCCCCCAAAGGCTTTAAGTGAACAAAACTGTTTAAACGAGCCGATCAAATTATTCAATTAACCACCCAATCGATGTAAGAATTTGATGCTCGATCAAGCGGTATTCTATATACCGTAACCCAAGCCCGTATAGGGAAAATAAGTTAAAAGTATTTACCTGAGTAAAGTATAATTCACAATAAGCAAGTGAAGGTAGCTTTTACCGGTGCTCCTAATCTGGAACGAAGGTTTATAATAACCTATTAGATTTCTAACGGGTCTTTATTTAAGCTTAAGCTTAGACCGGTTAGCTTTAAGGACGATACGGTTCAAACGCACGATTAAGCGAAGACCAGATAGAATGTGATTTAGACCCGACAAGTTTGAATACTTGTATAATATGGGTATACTAAATACATTCTGGATTTTGAGACAAAAATGATAATGTTTGACCCGTCTCGGTCAATTTATGCAAACTAGTTACATAAACCGAACCGAACGCGAAAAGAGCGTTACGGGTAACCGTAAGAGTCATATACAAGTTTCCTGAGATAATATGGCTTAAATATGTTATAATATCAGTAAGATATCTTCTATTATGCCCAAAATGGATTTAAACACAATTTATGCCTCATAAGGGCATTTTGGTCATTTAAAAGATTATAAAAGAGTTAAACTAGAAATCTGAGTTACAGGTCTGGTTTAAACAGTAAATATACTTAATTTAACAAGTTATAACAGTAAGGTATGACCCATATGTGAAATTTATCATTTAAAACCAAACTATGCTCATTAGGGGTATTTTGGCAATTTCACAAGGGCTTAAAAGGTCAAAACTGGAAACCTGAGTTCAAAAACTTATACTTACTGTTATTATATAAAAATATACTAAAAACATCAGTAGATATCAACCTTATATATTTAATATGGTTATAGTGCATATTATGCGATAAAAACGCTTAAAAATGCGATTTAGAGCCGTTTCCGGGTTTTTAAAAGAAAGCTGATATTTTTATATTTCCAGAATGCTCAAAATACTTTATTTATCAAATAAAATCAGTAGAAAAAGGTTTGGGGTCAAAAGGATTTGTAAAACTCATTTTATGGCTTAAAAGGGCAAATTCGGTATTTACCGAATTAAACTTAGAGACCTATGATATGATCAGCCAAAAATTAAATAAAAATCTTTAAAAATCCCAAAATATTATATTAAATCAGTGGGTAAGAATTTTGGTATCAAAAAGTGGGTTTAAATAGGTTATATGCTAATTACGCCGTTTAAGTAACATAAGGCTTTCAAATTACGATAATGAGCATAACTCTTAATCTAGACCTCAAACTGACATCAAATTTTAGGTGCAAGTTTATAAATTAGTAACAAATGTTTCTACTCTTTCACTTTTTCAAAAATCATGTTTTATAGTCAAAAGGGCATAATAGTCAATTTTTAAGCATAAATCGGAAACATGCATATGGACCGGGTAAGTATTGAACCAAGTTGTAAAATCTCAGAGAGTTAAACTTATATGAAAATTGGTCCAAAATGAGCTCTAATGCAGATCTCAAACATGCATGAACGGATCAGAACTGATAGTCAAAGCAAAAGTCAATTTATGCGACTTTCGGTTCCGATTCGGGTTTAAACTGAAAATTGTCGAGTTGATCATGTTGAAACATGTTCTTACATTAGTTACAAAGTTATTTTGATGATCAAACAGGTTGCATGTAGCCTACATTGCTAATTATGCTTAATTTTGCAAATACTCATTCTGTTGACTTTTTAAGAAAAGCTTTGACTCGACAATTAACATAATTAGAGTGGGAATCTGAAAATACCCTTTTGAGGGTTTGTTACCCACATAAATACCAACTTGTAGGTACTTTCAATTTGAGAAATGACTGAGCAAATCTCGTTTAATCACAAAGTCAAGTTTAAATTACGATGGTTTGACTTTCGGATAAATAACTAAGCTAGAACGAATTTGAGAAGGTTATGAACACTTACAAGAGTCCTAATAATGCTTAGAGATCACTAGGAAGTTGTCTTGACGTCCAGAGAGCTCCAGAGATGTTCTTGTGAATTTTTGAACATGCAAGTGTTGAAGGTTGCAAGCTTCAAGACCCTTTTATGACAAGTTTGATCTCATGTGAGGCTGCCACAGAGGTCTACTGATGTTGTAAGAAGAGGACAAGTGCCCTTACATGCATTAAAACCCATTGGAGAGCCCCTTGTATCGATTCACAGCTGTTAACAGATGTTTCAGACTCATAATTGACATCTGCGTATGTTTTCTGCCCAGCTTAGGCAGTCGCGTAGCGCGACTGCAGAGGATGTTGAGCTCGCGCTACGCGAGCGTGAGGGTAACCAGCTTAACAAGTTTCAGTTTATTACATTTTAGTCCCTGGTCCTTTGTAACGTGGTTTTAAGTCCTATTTTTGCTATTTCAGCCCTCTAAACTTATTTTTAAGGGCTTTAGGACTTATACAAACTTGGTTAAGTCCTTGGTTATCCTTGTAATCACCCGAAAAGTCACAAATTTATAACGTTGACGCTTCTAACCCTTCGTACACTGTTTTGATCATAACTTTCTCATACGATAACGAAACTTTATGAAATTTTTATCACATATTCTAGTGAGTATATTTTATCATTACAAAGCTTCGGGTTTGCCAAAAGATCACTCAGAGGTATACTTTCAACATGTTGACACGTTTAGCCCCTGTAGTTTGTAATTCCTCACTTTCTTTCATTTTCCGCTTTGTATGATCCATGATTTATCCGTTTAAGATTATAAACATCATGAAGGGTTATTTTAGAGCCTATTTATCCATTGTTGACACTTTGGACCCTTATATTCACACAGTTTCACTGTTTGTCAACTTTAGTCCCTCTAAAGTATGTTTTCACATATTCAAGGCCCATGACACGTGTCAGTACATTATTGGACGTAAATTTTCGAGGTGTTATAGATAATCCTCATCATCCTCTTCCTATTCTACTGCATGCACGTTCTGATTATCAGACTTGTTATAAGATTTGGACTTGTTGTTCCTGAAGTAGGATCCTTGTTTTTCCTGCTTCGAGGATCCTGCCAGTCTTTCTTGGATCCTTTTATCATCCTCTAATCAGATGAATCTAAGGGCCCTGGTTCTCACTTCATTAAGATTCCTGCAAGGGGTCATGACAAGATCATCATAAAACAATGAATCCCTAAGTAAACCCATTTTGAAGGATTCTACAGCCGTAGCAATATCCAAATTAGGAATATCTAAGGATTCTTTACTGAATTTAGTGATATAATCTCTAAGTGATTCATTTTGACCTTGTGTTACCCTATATAGATCACTAATTAAACGTTCAAATTTTCTACTGCATGAAAATTGGCTATTAAACAGGTTAACTAGATTAGCAAATGAAGTAATAGAGTAAGGGGGAAGACTTAGCAGCCATTTAAGAGCTGATCCTGTTAATGTGGATCCAAAACCCTTGCATAGACATGCTTCTTTTAACCTCTCCGGGATGGGATTGATCTCCATCCTTTCTCTATATTGAGCTACATGCTCTTCTGGATCCGTTGAGCCATCATATAGCTTCATGGTTGGTATTTGGAACCTCTTTGGAATTTCTGCATCACAAATAGGTGGTGCAAAAAGAGATATCTTGTGGCTTCCATCTGTAATTTCAGGAATGGGCTTAACCACTCCTGGAACGCTGGATATCATATCCTTCAGTTTCTGTAATTCCCTAGCCATAGCTTGGTTGATACCTGTATCCTGCACAAAGCCATGGTTAGTATTATAAGAATTATTCAAAGTGTTACCTCCTGAAGGATTCAAGTTTGGAACTCCAGATGTGAATCCATATTGACGGGATTCTGGTATAATTGAGGGACCAGATGAAGCAATAGTTTGCATAGGGATGAAGTCTCCTAGATGAACATCTGAACTTCCAGGTTGCACACTCCTTATGAATCCTTGATCCTGAAAGATGTTGGATCCTTGGTGTGCTGTGACTGGGGGTCTTGGTGGATAATCCATGGATCCGTAAACCTGAGATGAGGATCCTTGAAACTGAAAGGAGGATCATTGAACCTGAGAGGATCCCTGAACCTGAGAGGAGGATCCTTGAACCTAAGAGGAGGATCCTTGAACTGTCTGTGCTCCCACATATCCTCCAGAACTGAAGAAGGATCCTTGAAGCTGAGAGGATCCTTGAGGCTGAGAGGATCCAAAAGGCTGAAAGTAGGATCCTTGAGCCTGAGGCATCACCAGCGATCCATAACGTATACTTGACAATCCACCTTGGCACTGACAGCCTGATGCTGAGGAGTGTTGGGCTGTTATGGCTGGTGAATCAAAATTCAGTGATCTGGGCACCAATGGGGAGTGATCCTCCGCTGATCTCTTTAATTTCTTGATTTCATCAATCTCTCGAAGGATCCTGTCATTGGTTTTGTCCTGCTGTTGCATGTAATCTCTCATCTGCAACATCAAAGAATAAAGATCATTGTTAGTAGGGCCAGAAGTAACAGCAGAAGTTGGTGGTTTTGAGAAAACGGGGCTTTGTTTCTTCGCAGCATTTTCAGCATTCTTCTAGGATCCAAAAGGTGCTGGAGGCAAAGGTGGGATGTGTTTTGGTCAAAAATTACCTAAGCAATTTAGTGATCAAATTAGTTAAGTGAGGTAGTGTGCTAGAAATATGTGTGAAAAATATGCTTGTTAAGTTATTTAGAAAATCAGTATTCAGGATACGGCTCAGGATATTGAGCTGTATCTACGATCAAACTATGAGCAAAAGTAAAGTAAACGACACGAGATGTACGAGGAAAGCCCTTGATCAATCTAGATCGCCGGTATAAAACCTCGGGAGCTGACAATCGCAGCTGCCTTGTTCTTCTTATTACTTCAAACGTCAGGATACAGTGCAGGATGTGGTGCGGATCGACTATGTGTTACAATGAAATTTGAATACAAGTGTAGTGTTTGCAATGAGCTAGAGAGTGAAAGTGTTCGAGAGTGTAAGTGAAAATTGTGTACCTTAAACTGATCCGCCCCCATCTATTTATAGTAAAGATAATGTAACAAACTATCCTAAACTCCCGGGATCCAGCGAATATTCCCACTTGAACGTTGAGGACCAAGTCTTTCGGGTTCAACGGCTTCCTCATAACAGATACGCCCGAGTCTTGAGGAGAAGAAGTCATGATGACCGTTGGTAACTTACAGCCATTAACCTGCACGTGTTTAATTCACTCAGACTTAGGATATCGTCCAAGATGTTAGCAATATTCTCGTCCAGTATCCTGGTCACAAATAAACAATAAAAACGGGATATTAGTCAGGATATGTATACTCAGAAAATGACCCATAACAATTGTCCCCAAATATATCGGTTGGTATACCAATCCAACGGATATATTTCAAAAATCTTATCCCATAACTCAAGGTATTTAAAACGAAGCGACGGTCAAGATCACATCGTAACTTCCAACGTGTTTTTTACTCAATGGAGATCCACAATGCCCCTATATCTTCTCTTTTCTTGTTTGAAAAGCAGATATCTTCAACAGAACCTTCAGGTAATTCTCCATTTCTGATTTACTTTCTATCAATTTACATCACCTTACTCGCAATGGATGCCGAGACCTTCACCCAGCAGAATCTCCTTAAAAATCCCGAAAAGGAGATCTGTGCTTTTGACAACGCAGACATTGCAGCTTTAAGAGCCTCTGGCGCTTTCCCTGATAACACGGTCTTCAGACCATTCGATCGGTCAATCCGATCGGATGTTTCTTCCACTGAATGGGTTTGTTTTCCAGCATATCCTTTTTCGCTAGGTCTTCGATACCCTTTTCCTGAATTCATGATGCAATTCTTTCGAACCACCGGCATCTCTTTTGCTCAAACCATGCCCATGGTTTGGAGAGTACTAATTGTACTTAATCAAATCAAAAACCTCCATTGTTCCGACCTCCGCATCGAGGATTTGCCTATCGCTTATCGCCTCCGATCCCATGGCTCTAGCCGGTTCTTGCTCTTTTCGACCTCCAGCAAACCCCTAATTCTCAAAGCCACCAAAAACGAAGACGGATGGCAACGCAAATTTTTCTTTGTCAAACGAGACTCCATTGCTGAGGGTGCCAACCTTCCGGTGGAGTGGTTAACCACCGGTAGAGTCATGAATACTCTCTTAGACCATTTAATTCTCATCTTCTATTAATATCCTTCTTTTCGATCTTTATGCAGTGAACTTCAAGGAAGTCGCTCCTCCTACCGCCGAGTCAGAAGAGAGAATCAATACTGTTTACCAGTTACCTGCAATAGACAGGACTTTCACCACACACGTCCCGAGTCCCAGTCAATACTCGTCATCCGAAATGTCCGGTAAGGATCACTTTCAAAATAATTAGTCAAGACAGTAAAATAGTAAAATGAGGAGTAAAACTTTTCCCTTTATGCAGCACCGGCCAAGATCCCTGAAGTCTTTGACCTCGACGAATTGGACAGTTATTCTGATCAGATCCAGGTCAAGAAAGAGCCTAGCCCCAAGACCACAGCCACATCCAAACCCAGCAGTTCCAAAGCCATCATTATTCCCAAACCTTCACCGGCTACCAAGCCCCGGAGTTCAAGTTCCCGCAAAAGGAAAGAACCTGATTCCCCTGTCATTTCTGACACATTTCCTTATGAGAAGCACGGGTTCATTGAAGCTAGCGGGTTTATGACTTCTTTTCTTAACCAGGTTAGTATTCTCATATCATATCCTGCGATTTACATTATTATCAAAGATTTATCAATATTAATACCTGTCGTCTTACCTTTGTAGGGTCTTGAGCATTTGGTTAACTTATATCAAGAATCCTGCAAGCTCAACAAGACGCTTGAAACCAAGCTAAAGGAAGCTGAAATCACAATCTCCGATCAAGGCATGATTGCAGCCGCCAAATCTCGTCATTACGAGCAGAAATTTAAAGCCATGACTCAAGAACACCAAACCGCTCTCAACAAAGCTACTCTTCAAGCCCAGACCGATCTTGAAGCTGCCCACATGCAGTACAAAAGGGATATGGTCAGCTACCGGGAAAGCCTCAAAAGTTCCGTCGTCATTTCTCTCCTCCAAGCCAGGTTGAAGATGGCCCATGAAGCCAAAACATTAGGTTTTGAATGCCCTTCTTGGGATGTTGGTGCTTGGGAGACCAAGCTAAAGAACCTCGGGGGCACCTTGGTAGGGATGTCCCCTGTGTACAATGTCTTCAAATACTTTAAAAATCTACTGAATGTCAGTTTCCATTGTATAGGCAATTTTTTACGTCCCAAGGGTAAAACCCAAGGATGTACTGGAGATAAATCCCTTGTATCCTGGGGAAAATCCCAAATTTTCATGCGCTACAGGCGGGAGTGTATAAACTCCAAGACTTAGAAAGGTGAAAACCTTTAAACCTTAGAGAGTATGAAAATACCCTTTCGTGAGAGAGGGTGATCAATCCTCATATACCTTTAGGATTCAGGATATAGCCAACAGTAACGAAATTGTCAGCCACGTTTACATGGACTGGTCCCGCCACCTTGAACTATCCCTGAATAACTTGCGCTCCAGGCGGGGTGTTTAAACCCAATTCGGAAGAAAGGTGAATACCTTTAAACCTGTGAAGGGATCAGGATCCCTTGTACGTGAGAGAGGGGGCCAATCCTCTAATCTTCTGAAATATCCCGAGTGAGCATCCCGGAGCTATATCCCAAAGCATATACTGCAAAACATCCTTAAACTAAGGTGGGTGTTAGCTTGGCTAACACCCCTCCGATGCTTAAGTTAGTATTGGGTTACAAAGAACAAATTAAACCAAACATATTTAAAAAAGGTAGAACTCATACCATCCTGAGTTAGAAATTAAATTCTAAACTCACTTGAAATAGAGCTTAAGGTGTATAGCATTCCAAGACCTCGGTAGCATATCCCCTTCTATATTCTTGAGTCTGTATGCTCCTTTCCCTGCTTCTGATTCAACTTCGTATGGTCCTTCCCATTTTGGAGCTAACTTGCCATCGGCAGGATTAGTAGTATTCTGAAAAGCCTTTCTTAACACCCAATCTCCAACCTTAAATCTTCTGGTCCTAATATTCTTGTTATATGCCCTGGATATTCTCTGTTGATATGCTGCCATCCTTAGCCTTGCCGCATCTCTCTTCTCATCTATAGTGTCTAAATCCTGACTCAAGGCTTCAGGATTCTGCTCAAGATCACTTAGGGTAGATCTTGCAGTAGGTATTGTCATTTCCGTTGGAATCATTGCTTCTGCTCCAAATACCAAGGAAAACGGGGTTTGGCCTGTTGCATTCTTTACCGTTGTCCTATCAGCCCACAAAACAAAGGGTAATTCTTCTGCCCATCTCCCTTTTTGGCTCCAAGCCTTTTCTTTAAGTTATTGACAATTATCTTGTTTGAGGATTCTGCTTGTCCATTTGCTTGAGGATGTACCGGAGTAGATGTGATCATTTTGATCCCCCAACTCTTGCAAAAGTCAGTAGTTCTCTTGCTTATAAACTGAGAACCATTGTCACAGATTATCTCAGCTGGTACTCCGAATCTGGTCAGGATATTCCTCTTTATGAAGGATACTACTTCTTGGTCTCTAACTTGAACAAATGCTTCAGCTTCAACCCACTTAGAGAAATAATCCGTCATTGCTAGCATAAAGACTTTTCCTCCCGGAGCTTTTGGTAGCTTTCCCACTATATCCATACCCCACTTCATAAACGGCCAAGGGGAAACAATAGGATATAATGGTTCAGCAGGTTGATGCAGTATGTTACTATGTCTTTGACATGCGTCACATCTTCGAGCATATTCTGCGGCGTCTTTTCTCATTGTTGGCCAATAATATCCTGTCCTTAATACTTTTGAGAATAACGACCTGCCCCCAGTATGGTTACCACAATCCCCTTCATGTATATCCTGAAGTACTTCTTTAGCTTCAGTATCCTTCAAGCACCACAAATACGGTCCTGCAAGAGATTTCTTGTATAAAATATTATTTATAATAGTGAATCGTGATACCTTCATCCTAAATGCCTTAGGATTTTCATTTCCAGGGATGTATCCTTCTTTGAGATATCTCATGATTGGAGCCGTCCAAGATTTAGGATCCTCTTCAGGATGCTCTGCTCCAGGATCCTGAATACCCGCTACTTCTTTATCCTGAGGATTTGTTGCAGGATATAAGACATGTAATATTGGTATTTGGGTCCCTTTAGGTATCCTGATCGATGATCCCAAATTTGCTAAGGCATCCGCTTCAGCATTATCCTCCCTTGGTACCTGTTCAAGTATAAAAACATCGAAATATCCTGCTAATTTTTTGAGAATATCGAGATATTCGATTAATTTCTCACCCTTAACTGCATAGGACCCATTAAAATGGTTAGTAATTAACAAAGAGTCAACATATACTTGCAAATTTTTGATACTCATGCTCTTAGCCAACTCTAATCCTGCAATTAAAGCCTCATACTCTGCTTCATTATTAGTAGCAGGAAATTCACACCTAATAGCCTGGGGTAATATGTCCCCCTGTGGCGATTTTAGTAGTATTCCTAATCCTACTCCTCTTACATTAGATGCACCATCAGTATATAATGTCCAGGATCCTGAGGATTCTCCTAACTGTTGAACTTCTAGGTCTACCTCATCCTGAATATCACTACTGAAATCAGCCACAAAGTCAGCTAAAGCTTGAGACTTTATGGCATTTCTAGGTTCATATACTAAATCATAAGCACTTAACTTTACTGACCACTTGGCCATCCTGCCTGACATCTCTGGTTTCCTAAGTACATTTTAAACAGGATAATTTGTTTTAACATGAATCCTATGTGTCTCCAAGTAATGTCTAAGTTTCGTTGATGCCATGACTAATGCTAGTATTAATTTTTCTAAATGAGAATACCTAGTTTCAGCATCTAACAAACTTTTACTAACATAATAAACAGGATATTGCTGACCTTCATGGTCTTTTATAAGAACAGCACTTACAGCATTCCCTGATACAGCAAGGTATAGGGATAGTGGTTCACCATTTTCAGGCTTCATCAATAGAGGTGCGGTCGAGAGATATCGTTTCAAATCCTGCAAGGCTGCTTCATGCTTCTCCCCCCATTCGAATCTTTTGTTCTTCTTCAGGATATCATAAAAATCTTTGCACTTCTCTGAGGATCTCGAGATAAACCTGTTTAAAGCTGCTACTCGGCCTGTCAATCTTTGTACGTCCTTCATATTTGAGGGTGATTTTATATCCAGGATAGCTTTGATCTGCTCTGGGCTTGCTTCTATCCCCCTTTTTGTCACCATATATCCAAGAAACTTTCCTGCCCCCACTCCGAAATGGCATTTAGCAGGATTCAGCTTCATGTTGTATCGATCCAGGATATCAAATGCTCCCTTGATATCCTGGAGGTGATCCTCAGCCTTTTTAGATTTCACCACCATATCATCGATATATACCTCCATGGTGTCCCCCAGTTTGTCTTTGAACATCATGTTTACCAATCTTTGGTATGTTGCACCTGCATTTTTCAAACCAAAAGGCATAGCTGTATAACAATAAATACCTGTTGGTGTCATGAAGGCAGTATCCTCCTGGTCAGAAGGCTCCATTTGGATCTGTTGAAATCCTGAGGATGCGTCCATGAAGGTCAGCATTTCATGCCCGGCAGTGGCATCTACCATTGCATCAATGTGGGGAAGAGGAAATGGGTCTTTAGGACAAGCTTTGTTCAAGTCTGTGTAGTCCACACAAACTCTCCATTTCCCATCTGTACTACCACCTCGTTTGCTAGCCACCTTGGGAACTTAACCTCTCTGATCATTCTGGACTTTAATAACCTCTCAGCTTCCTCCTGGATAATCGTGTTCCGCTAAGGAGCAAACTTCCTTCTTTTTTGCTGAACAGGCTTGAATGATTTATCAATTCCAAGCTTGTGAGTGATAATATCTTTGGATATGCCTGTCATATCCTCATGCTTCCATGCAAACGTTGACATCCTGCATCTCAAAAAGTTAATTAATTGTTCTTCAATATCCTGAGGGATATTGGTCCCTACGAGCACCGAAATATCGGGATTATCCTGGTCCAGGATAATTTCCTTCACATCCTGCTCCGGATCCTCCACGATATCCTGGGCCCGCGTCTTTAATTGCTATGCTGCACTAGGTTTGGTTGAGGATTTCATCGAGGATGAGTAGCATTCTTTCGCCTCCTGCTGATCACTATCAACTTTGACAACTCCCCAAGGGGTAGGTATCTTGATGCATTGGTGATATGTTGATGGTACAGCCTTCATATCGTGAATCCACGGTCTTCCCAGTATGATGTTATAGCAGGATAGAGAATCCATCACACAGAAACGTTGTATCGAGTTGACTCCTTCAACGTATACTGGCAACTTTATCTCTCCCACTGTGTTTCTAGCCTCTCCACTGAACCCAACAAGCACGGTAGACTTCGAAGTGATATCCATTGGGGATACATTCATTCTCTTCAGAGTTTCTAGTTGGATTATGTTGACGGAGCTGCCATTATCAACCAATATCCTGCGTACAAAATGGTTAGCCACATATAACGTTATTACCAGAGCATCATTGTGAGGATCCTGGACAGTATCCCTGTCATCAGCATCAAAAGTGATCACTTTGTCAGTTGTGAGGGTAGTCATCCTGACAGGTTTGTCTCCCCTTTCGGCCTTAGCTTCCTTTGCATGTCTCTTTGCTGCCGAATACGAAGTTCCACAAATGTCGGATCCTCCCGAAATGAAGTTGATTATCTTGGCATCCGCGGGAGGTGATGCTGCTCGCTCAGGATCCTTCTCAGTATCCTGACCCTTATTCTTCTTTCTTCCTAAGAGATCTTTCAGATATCCCTTGCTTAGGAGATAGCTTATTTCTTTCCTTAGAGCAATTCAATCCTCAGTTACATGTCCGAAATCTTCGTGGAAAGCCCACCATTTTGACTTATCTTTCCAGTCAGCCTTTTGTTGATTCTTTCGAGGCCACCTAGCCTTGTCTCCTAGACCCTGCATGGCATACATCAATTCAGGAATGTTAACAGAAAAGCAATATTCAGACAACTCAGGATACTCTTCAGGATCCTCATCTTCGACAGCATTCACTCTCTTGTTTTCATTTCTACCATATGGCTTTGGCCGATATGACTTGAATGAGGATTCTGACTTCCTGTTAGTTGACTCATAAGTGTTAGATGAATTCATCCTTTCTTGCATCTTCCTGTCATCTTCCAGACGGAT
Organism: Helianthus tuberosus; assembly: GCA_030545235.1. NCBI lineage: Eukaryota > Viridiplantae > Streptophyta > Magnoliopsida > Asterales > Asteraceae > Helianthus > Helianthus tuberosus. The sequence continues at coordinate 137,686,866 of CM060363.1, forward strand.
ATATCTCAAAGCCCTGTTACGAGCTTCGTCGAGATTCCTGCAGGGATTCATTACAAGATCCTGATAAAACTGAGAATCCTTTTGTAATCCCATCTTAAAAGCTTGCACAGCTGTTGCAACATCAAGATGTGGGATATCCAAGGATTCTCGACTGAATTTGTTCACATAATCCCTCAAGGATTCCTAGGGCCCTTGAGTTATCCTGTAAAGATCACTGGTTAGTTTCTTAAAACTCCGACTACAAGAAAATTGACTGTTAAATAAATTAACCAAATGAGCAAACGAAGTAATTGAGTGAGGAGGAACGTTTAACAGCCATTTTAAGGCTGATCCTGTTAGAGTAGAACCAAATCCCTTGCACAAACACGCTTCCTTGAGCTCCGGAGGGATAGGGTTAATCTCCATTCTTTCCCTATACTGAACAATATGCTCCTCAGGATCCGTAGTTCCGTCGTAAAGCTTCATGTTGGGGGTTTGAAATCTCTTTGGGATCTCAGCATCACAGATAGGATATGCAAAACGAGATATCTTGTGGCTGTCTTGGGACACTTCCGGGATCGGCTGGACCACCCCAGGTACACTAGATATCATGTCCTTCAACTTCTGAAGTTCCCTAGTAAGTGCTGATGTTACACCTGTATCCTGAAGTTCAAAGTTCTGGGTTGTAATGGAGTGACAATATCTTCAGCAGATCTGCTCGAACCAGACTTCAAGAGTTGTATTTCCCTTAACAGCATTTGGTTTGTTTCCTGTTGCTGCCTCATTTGTTCCTGCACACTTCCAAATAAAGTAAGAATTTCATCATTAGAAGCTAGAACGGGAGCAGATTCCTGAACACTGCGAGTAGGGATAATATCCTGAGGTCGTAAAGAGGCTGGCATCCTTGGAGGAGGTGGTGGAAGCACCGAACCAGTAGTAGCAGAAGTCATAGCAGACACAGTAGAGGAACTCATGTTTGATCTTGAGGCCATTATGGACAATGTGGCAAAAAGTTTTGAAAATAGAAAGCCGATTAGCGATTTCACAAAAATTTTTAGTAAAGAGAGCACCACTTGCCCCACGGTGGGCGCCAAATTGTTTTGGTCAAAAATTACCTAAGCAATTTAGTGATCAAATTAGTTAAGTGAGGTAGTGTGCTAGAAATATGTGTGAAAAATATGCTTGTTAAGTTATTTAGAAAATCAGTATTCAGGATACGGCTCAGGATATTGAGCTGTATCTACGATCAAACTATGAGCAAAAGTAAAGTAAACGACACGAGATGTACGAGGAAAGCCCTTGATCAATCTAGATCGCCGGCATAAAACCTCGGGAGATGACAATCGCAGCTGCCTTGTTCTTCTTATTACTTCAAACGTCAGGATACAGTGCAGGATGTGGTGCGGATCGACTATGTGTTACAATGAAATTTGAATACAAGTGTAGTGTTTGCAATGAGCTAGAGAGTGAAAGTGTTCGAGAGTGTAAGTGAAAATTGTGTACCTTAAACTGATCCGCCCCCATCTATTTATAGTAAAGATAATGTAACAAACTATCCTAAACTCCCGGGATCCAGCGAATATTCCCACTTGAACGTTGAGGACCAAGTCTTTCGGGTTCAACGGCTTCCTCATAACAGATACGCCCGAGTCTTGAGGAGAAGAAGTCATGATGACCGTTGGTAACTTACAGCCATTAACCTGCACGTGTTTAATTCACTCAGACTTAGGATATCGTCCAAGATGTTAGCAATATTCTCGTCCAGTATCCTGGTCACAAATAAACAATAAAAAGCGGGATATTAGTCAGGATATGTATACTCAGAAAATGACCCATAACAGGATGCCCTGTGAAGAAGTGACCGCCGGCATGGAGCTTGAAGTGTTCTTCGCTGAAGAAGCCATGTGGTTGAAGGTAATGAACCGAAATGATCACAATGAACGAAATTTCTTAGAAATGAAGCACCAATTGCCCCACGGTGGGCGCCAAACTGTTTTGGTCAAAAATCAGACTAGGATAATGTAAGCAAATCTTATTTTGTGAGGTGTGATGCTTGAATGAATGAACGAATGTATGAACAACTTGTAAATGAAATGAACAAGAGACACAAGGATTTATACGAGGAAAAAGCCCTTGATCAATATATGATCTCCGGCATAAAAAACCTCGGGTGATGGAAACTACCGATCACCAACTATATTAAACAAGTAAAGGTTACAAATCAAGATGATAACAAGCTTGTTACAAGGATCACTAGTGTGCAAAATGTGTGTAATCGCCAATAAGTTGCAGAGAGTTCTCGAGAGCGTGCGTGTTGCTAATTGTTCTAACTATCAAGCTCGTTATCCCCTTTTAAAAATGGAAATAATCTAATTAACAAACAATCCGCAAATTGTGCTAGCTCCCCACGACTTCCATAACGGTCATACAAGCCATGCACGTGCAGAATAATAGAGCATATTCTCCTGGAATCTAGGCAAGACTAAGTTCCATGCGAATACCCCTGTAAAACAAGTTCAAACATAGTGGAAACAACCGTTAGTGTAAGGATAATAATGAGGATCCTGGATCCTTAAACCTGCAACGTCTTCTGAGGATCCTTAATTCAAACAGAATTGAGGATCCGTGATCCTGGCTGCACTTGAGGATCCGTGATCCTTAGGTTTAGAAAATCCATCCCTAACACATACAAGGGCCCTACAAGGAGATTTGTTTTCATTTTTAAATGGATCATGTTGATGCTTTTTGTGGCATAAAAACCAAGAGTTAGAATAAGAATATGGTTATAAGTATGGCATGAAAGTTCAAACATCATTCTCACACACACTTGAAACACACACAAGTTTCTTTCTTCCTCCCTTGGTGCTCTCGGCCAAAACTAACCACACACACACTCACCTTCATTCAACCTTCCTCATACAATCCAAGCCCATACAAAGGTGTTAGAGATCATATAAAGAAGCTAGGAGCTTGTGGAAGTGGAAGGACCTCTCTCATTTGCTTTTATCCATCTCATAACTCCTCTTGATCATCCCTAGCCTTGTGCTAGTGGTAAGAGTCTTGATCTTGCTAGATTACTTCTATTTTAAGTGGTTAAAAGAAGAATCATACTCATAACTTTGAAGAACACTAAGAATCACAATATGTAAACTTGAACATAAGCATGTTTAATGAAGAAACTAAGTTGTTTATGTGTTGATATACTTGATGATTTTTGTTTGTTCATATATATGATGTAGTTCATCATATGATCTTGCTAGATCATGATTAAAAACATAATCTAGCAAGATGAGAAAGTAGAAATATTGTAGGATGATAGATCATCCACACAAAGATCATGAACTTGAAAGAACATGATGTTTTCTTGAAAAATAATGATCAAAGTAAGTTGTTAATCATATAGATCTAAAGATTTATGAATGGTTTTTCAAAGAAAGCAAGTTAAAAATATGAGTTTCATTTAATCTTGGTTCTTACATAAACAAACATTATTTTTGGTGGTTAAACAAGTGTAGGAACACTTGTGTAACAAGGAAATTTCATAAAGAAACATTTTTAGAAATGATGATCACAAGTTGTAAACATCTATATTCTTTAAAAATGAAGTTTTTAAAGAACTAATCACACTTTAAAGGGTATTAAGGCTTACTAAGAACACTAGTAAGATCCTACAAATTTTTACAAATATTCAAGTTCATGAAGTAGTAGATTATGCATGATTTTGGCAAAGTTGGTAAGTAAAGGTTGATTTTTATTGTTTGTGAATTGATTGTGATGATTTTTACAAAAGAAAATGATATGCTTGAAAGCATGGGAACCTCCATTTTTAGGGGAAACTATGGCAAAATTTTCTAAAAATCTAAACACTTAGAAAAATATTTATAAACATGCACTTACAAGTGTATTTTCAACAATAAATTGTTACATAAATTTGCCATAATTTTTGCTACAAAGATTATAATTATTGGAGGTTGGTTTTTATAAATAAAAGTGACTAAATATGTATTTACGAAATATATATTTAGAAGACACCATGTGTGTGATTATTTGTATATTATGTGTATTAGTTATATTATTTTAGGACTTGAAATAATATAACACATCAAAATACCAAGGATTACAATCCAAAATATTACCAAAATTCCAAGAAATAAATATACAAGTTGTACACAAAATATTGGTGAAAACCGAACTATGGAATAAGACTTACAAAAATATTCCGGAATTTAATTCACAAGTATATTTTGGTAGATAATATTTTGGACACAAGGAAATGAAAATATGATTTTTACAATTACTACAAGAATATGTCATATTTTTTACAAGGAAAAAATATATTATTTTTGACATGTATGAATATATATTTTCTTGAGATTTTTAGAAAATATATTATTTTTAAGAAATATATATTTTCTTACACAAACACGAAATACAAGATTTTTGAGGTGAAGGATATATTTTCTCAAGTATATATGAAGTATATCATTTTTGAGAAAAAAATGAGTTTATATATATATATATATAGGGAGAAGATCATGCGAGAACCACCTCTTATTGCGAGAACCGCGAGAACCAATGTGAACACAACTAAAAATGCCTAAAAATAGCTAAAATCACACAAATTTTTTTTTAATATTTTTTATATAAAAATCGCTACTTTTCGAAGCTAAAAAAAAAAATTAAATTTTTTTTTTGCCACTAAAAGTAGCGATTTGAGCATAAAAATATTTAAAAAAAAATTTAGATTTTTTTTAGTTTTTTGGGGGTTTAGTTTTTAGCATTTTAGCTTGGGGGGGGGGGGGGGTTAGGTTTTTGGGGGGTGGGGGAGGGGGGTCAGGTTTTTTTTAGGTTTTTTGGGGGTTTTAGTTTTTAGCATTTAGCTTGGGGGGGGGGGGGTGGGGGTTAGGTTTTTTTAGGTTTTTTTTAGTTTTTTTTTTTTAGGTTTTTTTAGCTATTTTAGGTTGTGTTCACATTGGTTCTCGCGGTTCTCACAATAAGGGTGGTTCTCGCATGATCTCCTCCCTATATATATATATATATATATATATATATTCTAAGTTAAGCATGAAAATATATTATTTTTGAAACTTATGAGAAAATACAAATATTTTTGCCAAAAGAAAAATTATAAATAATTTTTCTAAATAATATTTATTACAATATATATTTTGGAAATGTATATTGGTGGACTTTTATTAAAGATAATATTCCGAAAAAATTAATACGCAATTAAGTATAAGAATACTTAATGAATACAATAAAAATACGTATTCTTATACGTATAAATGCACACCGGAATACGACCCTAATACATGGCAAAAATATACAAGTATAAGAATACGAATACAAATACCCCCATCCTTGGGAAGGAAATACAAGTATAAATACTTGGGAAGTATTAAGTTACAATAATATTGTTTTAACAATTATTCCAAAATTTAATAAATATAATTTAAGTTAAAATATTAACTATTTTAACAAATAATTATATAACTTGGAATAATATCGAAGACATCAAAGAAACGTAACTCAAAGACATTAATACTAAGTCAAGGGATGACCCACTCGTCTAATAGATCATAGTACGTTGTAGGTAGTCGTGTTTACCGAAGGAGCTTGAGTTACGTTGGTTGAAGACGCAAGACTGTGAGTTCATGTCCCCCTTTTCTTTAAATTGTTTTGTTTTATAACTTCGGGGGTGAAGTACATGTTACGAAATGATTACATACAATTACAATTGGTATGGTTAGCTTTGGAAAGTACAGTAGATCATGTGAATGGGTAGGCGCACTCCTAAGACCATTAATCCTCGTGTTAGGACCGAGGGGCATGAGTGATAGATCTATTTGGGTGTAGCGAGCCCACACCCATGTGGACCGGGGTTTGGCCCATGAGGTGACTATGTCTTACAGCCGGAGGCCCGGTACAAAATCTGCTAGGTTTGAGCCTTCCTACGCCATTGCACGCATGTTAATGGCCTTGCAAACCATTAATCGATCTGTTTTCTTGTTTTGCTTTCATACCGGGATTTACAAAACATACAATACATACAATGTTACAAGGTTTTATTCATGCACACAAACAAATACATGAACTCGCTCAACTTTTGTTGATGTTTTCAAAATACATGTATTTCAGGGAATTAATAGTGGATCTGGCGGGCGTTGGATGTTTCAAGCTGCGTTAAGAATAAAGGATGCCATCCGTTGTCTTAGGGTTTGGTTAGTGTGTCTTATTCCTGGACGAGACACATCTACCAAAGCCTGATTTTATTTAGAGTCTTTTGATGAGTCCTTCTGGAACTCTAAACAATTCGTATGGTTTGTGAAACTTAGATTTGAAGTCTATGTTTAAACAATGATGTTTGTTGTTATGGGTCGTTTTCTGAGCATACATATCCTGACCAATATCCTGTCTTTATTTGTTTATTTGTGACCAAGATGCTGGAAGAGGATATTGCTAACATCTTGGGTGATATCCTGAGGTTTATTGAATTAACCACGTGCAGGTTAAAGGCTGAGACTCGCTAACGGTCAAGTGGACTTCTTCTCCTCAAGACTCGGACGTGTTTGTTGAAGGAGAGACGTTGAACCCGAAAGACCAGGTCTACAACGTTCGATTAAGGAATATTCGGTGCATCCCGGAAGTTTAGGATAGTTTGTTATATTATCTTTACTATAAATAGATGGGGGCGGATCAGTTTAAGGCACACAATTTTCACTAACACTCTCGAACACTTTCACTCTCTAGCTCATTGCAAACACCACACTTGTATTCAAATTTCATTGTAACACATAGTCGATCCGCACCACATCCTGCACTGTATCCTGATATTTGAAGCAATAGAAGAACAAGGCAGCTGCGATTGTCAGCTCCCGAGGTTTTATGCCGGCGATCTAGATTGATCAAGGGCTTTCCTCGTACATCTCGTGTCGTTTACTTTACTTTTGCTCATAGTTTGATCATAGATACAGCTCAATATCCTGAGCCGTATCCTAAATACTGATTTTCTAAATAACTTAACAATCATATTTTCACACATATTTCTAGTACACTACCTTACTTAACTAATTTGATCACTAAATTGCTTAGGTAATTTTTTACCAAAACAATTTGGCGCCCACCGTGGGGCAAGTGGTGCTCTCTTTACTAAAATTTTTTGTGAAATCGCTAATCGGCTTTCTATTTTCAAAACTTTTTGCCACATTGTCCATAATGGCCTCAAGATCAAACATGACTTCCTCTACTGTGTCTGCTATGACTTCTGCTACTACTGGTTCGGTGCTTCCACCACCTCCTCCAAGGATGCCAGCCTCTTCACGACCTCAGGATATTATCCCTACTCGCAGTGTTCAGGAATATGCTCCCGTTCTAGCTTCTAATGATGAAATTCTTACTTTATTTGGAAGTGTGCAGGAACAAATGAGGCAGCAACAGGAAACAAACCAAATGCTTTTAAGGGAACTACAACTCCTGAAGTCTGGCTCGAGCAGATCTGCTGAGGATAATGTCACTCCATTACATCCCAGAACGCTGAACTTTAGTTCAGCTGTGTATACTGAGGATAACAGGGGGAATATTGTGCCCAGCCTTCCTCAGAATCATACTCCTGAAATACCCTCCTCGGTCAGGATGTCAACCATGAGGAGCTCAGGATATGCTTCAGGATATGGGCAAAATCCTCCAACGGGTAACGTGTCAAATAATAATAATACTCATGCTACTAACAATAGTGGGTCTTTGCAGGATACAGGTGTAACATCAGCACTTACTAGGGAACTTCAGAAGTTGAAGGACATGATATCTAGTGTACCTGGGGTGGTCCAGCCGATCCCGGAAGTGTCCCAAGACAGCCACAAGATATCTCGTTTTGCATATCCTATCTGTGATGCTGAGATCCCAAAGAGATTCCAAACCCCCAACATGAAGCTTTATGATGGGACTACGGATCCTGAGGAGCATATTGCTCAGTATAGGGAAAGAATGGAGATTAACCCTATCCCTCCGGAGCTCAAGGAAGCGTGCTTGTGCAAGGGATTTGGTTCCACTCTAACAGGATCAGCCTTAAAATGGCTGTTAAACGTTCATCCTCACTCAATTACTTCGTTTGCTCATTTGGTTAATTTATTTAACAGTCAATTTTCTTGTAGTCGGAGTTTTGAGAAACTAACCAGTGATCTTTACAGGATAACTCAAGGGCCCCAGGAATCCTTGAGGGATTATGTGAACAAATTCAGTCGAGAATCCTTGGATATCCCACATCTTGATGTTGCAACAGCTGTGCAAGCTTTTAAGATGGGATTACAAAAGGATTCTCAGTTTTATCAGGATCTCGTAATGAATCCCTGCAGGAATCTCGACGAAGCTCGTAACAGGGCTTTGAGATATATCCGTCTGGAAGATGACAGGAAGATGCAAGAAAGGATGAACTCATCTAACACTTATGAGTCAACTAACAGGAAGTCAGAATCCTCATTCAAGTCATATCGGCCTAAGCCATATGGTAGAAATGAAAACAAGAGAGTGAATGCTGTCGAAGATGAGGATCCTGAAGAGTATCCTGAGTTGTCTGAATATTGCTTTTCTGTTAACATTCCTGAATTGATGTATGCCATGTAGGGTCTAGGAGACAAGGCTAGGTGGCCTCGAAAGAATCAACAAAAGGCTGACTGGAAAGATAAGTCAAAATGGTGTGCTTTCCATGAAGATTTCGGACATGTAACTGAGGATTGCATTGCTCTAAGGAAAGAAATAAGATATATTCTAAGCAAGGGATATCTGAAAGATCTCTTGGGAAGAAAGAAGAATAAGGGTCAGGATACTAAGAAGGATCCTGAGCGAGCAGCATCACCTCCCGCGGATGCCAAGATAATCAACTTCATTTTGGGAGGATCCGACATTTGTGGAACTTCGTATTCGGCAGCAAAGAGACATGCAAAGGAAGCTAAGGCCGAAAGGGGAGACAAACCTGTCAGGATGACTACCCTCACAACTGACAAAGTGATCACTTTTGATGCTGATGACAGGGATACTGTCCAGGATCCTCACCATGATGCTTTGGTAATAACGTTATATGTGGCTAACCATTTTGTACGCAAGATATTGGTTGATAATGGCAGCTCCGCCAACATAATCCAACTAGAAACTCTGAAGAGAATGAATGTATCCCCAATGGATATCACTTCGAAGTCTACCGTGCTTGTTAGGTTCAGTGGAGAGGCTAGAAACACAGTGGGAGAGATAAAGTTGCCAGTATACGTTGAAGGAGTCAACTCGATACAACGTTTCTGTGTGATGGATTCTCTATCCTGCTATAACATCATACTGGGAAGACCGTGGATTCACGATATGAAGGCTGTGCCATCAACATATCACCAATGCATCAAGATACCTACCCCTTGGGGAGTTGTCAAAGTTGATAGTGATCAGCAGGAGGCGAAAGAATGCTACTCATCCTCGATGAAATCCTCAACCAAACCTAGTGCAGCATAGCAATTAAAGACGCGGGCCCAGGATATCGTGGAGGATCCAGAGCAGGATGTGAAGAAAATTATCCTGGACCAGGATAATCCCGATATTTCGGTGCTCGTAGGGACCAATATCCCTCAGGATATTGAAGAACAATTAATTAACTTTTTGAAATGCAGGATGTCAACGTTTGCATGGAAGCATGAGGATATGACAGGCATATCCAAAGACATTATCACTCACAAGCTTGGAATTGATAAATCATTCAAGCCTGTTCAGCAAAAAAGAGGGAAGTTTGTTCCTGAGCGGAACACGATTATCCAAGAAGAAGTTGAGAGGTTATTAAAGTCCAGGATGATCAGAGAGGTTAAGTTCCCAAGGTGGGTAGCAAACGTGGTTGTGGTACAGAAGAAAAATGGGAAATGGAGAGTTTGTGTAGACTACACAGACTTGAACAAAGCTTGTCCTAAAGACCCATTTCCTCTTCCCCACATTGATGCAATGGTAGATGCCACTGCCGGGCATGAAATGCTGACCTTCATGGACGCGTCCTCAGGATTTCAGCAGATCCAAATGGAGCCTTCTGACCAGGAGGATACTGCCTTCATGACACCAACAGACAAACTGGGGGACACCATGGAGGTATATATCGATGATATGGTGGTGAAATCTAAAAAGGCTGAGGATCACCTCCAGGATATCAAGGGAGCATTTGATATCCTAGATAGATATAATATGAAGCTGAATCCTGCTAAATGCCATTTCGGAGTGGGGGCAGGAAAGTTTCTTGGATATATGGTGACAAAAAGTGGGATAGAAGCAAGCCCAGAGCAGATCAAAGCTATCCTGGATATAAAATCACCCTCAAATATGAAGGACGTACAAAGATTGACAGGCCGAGTAGCAGCTTTAAACAGGTTTATCTCGAGATCCTCAGAGAAATGCAAAGATTTTTATGATATCCTGAAGAAGAACAAAAGATTCGAATGGGGGGAGAAGCATGAAGCAGCCCTGCAGGATTTGAAACGATATCTCTCAACTGCACCTCTATTGATGAAGCCTGAAAATGGTGAACCACTATCCCTATACCTTGCTGTATCAGGGAATGCTATAAGTGCCGTTCTTATAAAAGACCATGAAGGTCAGCAATATCCTGTTTATTATGTTAGTAAAAGTTTGTTAGATGCTGAAACTAGGTATTCTCATTTAGAAAAATTAATATTAGCTCTAGTCATGGCATCGACAAAGCTTAGACATTATTTCGAGACACATAGGATACATGTTAAAACAAATTATCCTGTCAAAAATGTGCTTAGGAAACCAGAGATGTCAGGCTGGATGGCCAAGTGGTCAGTAAAGTTAAGTGCTTATGATTTAGTATATGAACCTAGAAATGCCATAAAGTCTCAGGCTTTAGCTGACTTTGTGGCTGATTTTAGTAGTGACATTCAGGACGAGGTAGACCTAGAAGTTCAACAGTTAGGAGAATCCTCAGGATCCTGGACATTATATACTGATGGTGCATCTAATGTAAGAGGCGTAGGATTAGGAATACTACTAAAATCGCCACAGGGGGACATATTACCCCAGGCTATTAGGTGTGAATTTCCTGCTACTAATAATGAGGCAGAATATGAAGCTTTAATTGCAGGATTAGAATTGGCTAAGAGTATGAGTATCAAAAATTTGCAAGTATATGTTGACTCTTTGTTAATTACTAACCATTTTAATGGATCCTATGCAGTTAAGGGTGAGAAATTAATCGAATATCTCGATATTCTCAAAAAATTAGCAGGATATTTCGATGTTTTTATACTTGAACAGGTACCAAGGGAGGATAATGCTGAAGCGGATGCCTTAGCAAATTTGGGATCATCGATCAGGATACCTGAAGGGACCCAAATACCAATACTACATGTCTTATATCCTGCAACGAAGCCTCAGGATAAAGAAGTAGCGGGTATTCAGGATCCTGGAGCAGAGCATGCTGAAGAGGATCCTAAATCCTGGACGGCTCCAATCATGAGATATCTCAAAGAAGGACACATCCCTGGAAATGAACATCCTAAGGCATTTAGGATGAAGGTATCACGATTCACTATTATAAATAATATTTTATACAAGAAATCTCTTGCAGGACCGTATTTGTGGTGCTTGGAGGATCCTGAAGCCAAAGAAGTACTTTAGGATATACATGAAGGGGATTGTGGTAACCATGCTGGGGGCAGGTCGTTATTCTCAAAAGTATTAAGGACAGGATATTATTGGCCAACAATGAGAAAAGATGCCGCAGAATATGCTCGAAGATGTGATGCATGTCAAAGACATAGTAACATACTGCATCAACCTGCTGAACCATTGTATCCTATTGTTTCCCCTTGGCCATTTATGAAGTGGGGTATGGATATAGTGGGAAAGCTACCAAAAGCTCCGGGAGGAAGAGTCTTTATGCTAGCAATGACGGATTATTTCTCTAAGTGGGTTGAAGCTGAAGCATTTGTTCAAGTTAGAGACCAAGAAGTAGTATCCTTCATAAAGAGGAATATCCTGACCAGATTCGGAGTACCAGCCGAGATAATCTGTGATAATGGTTCTCAATTTATAAGCAAGAGAACTACTGACTTTTGCAAGAGTTGGGGAATCAAAATGATAACATCTACTCCAGTACATCCTCAAGCGAATGGACAAGCAGAATCCTCAAACAAGATAATTGTCAATAACTTAAAGAAAAGGCTTGGAGCCAAAAAAGGAAGATGGGCGGAAGAATTACCCTTTGTTTTATGGGCTGATAGGACAACGGTAAAGAATGCAACAGGCCAAACCCCATTTTCCTTGGTATTTTGAGCAGAAGCAATGATTCCAACGGAAATGACAATACCTACTGCAAGATCTACCCTAAGTGATCCTGAGCAGAATCCTGAAGCCTTGAGTCAGGATTTAGACACTATAGATGAGAAGAGAGATGCGGCAAGGCTAAGGATGGCAGCATATCAACAGAGAATATCCAGGGCATATAACAAGAATATTAGGACCAGAAGATTTAAGGTTGGAGATTGGGTGTTAAGAAAGGCTTTTCAGAATACTACTAATCCTGCCGATGGCAAGTTAGCTCCAAAATGGGAAGGACCATACGAAGTTGAATCAGAAGCAGGGAAAGGAGCATACAGACTCAAGAATATGGAGGGGGATATGCTACCGAGATCTTGGAATGCTATACACCTTAAGCTATATTTCAAGTGAGTTTAGAATTTAATTTCTAACTCAGGATGGTATGAATTCTACCTTTTTTAAATATGTTTGGTTTATTTTGTTCTTTGTAACCCAATACTGACTTAAGCATCGGAGGGGTGTTAGCCAAGCTAACACCCACCTTAGTGTAAGGATGTTTTGCAGTATATGCTTCGGGATATAGCTCCGGGATGCTCACTCAGGATAACTCGAAAGATTAGAGGATTGGCCCCCTCCCTTCACAGGTTTAAAGGTATTCACCTTTCTTCCGAATTGGGTTTAAACACCCCGCCTGGAGCGCAAGTTATTCAGGGATAGTTCAAGGTGGCGGGACCAGTCCATGTAAAAGTGGCTGACAATTTCGTTACTGTTGGCTATATCCTGAATCCTAAAGGTATATGAGGATTGATCACCCTCTCTCACGAAAGGGTATTTTCATACTCTCTAAGGTTTAAAGGTTTTCACCTTTCTAAGTCTTGGAGTTTATACACTCCCGCCTGTAGCGCATGAAAATTTGGGATTTTCCCCAGGATACAAGGGATTTATCTCCAGTACATCCTTGGGTTTTACCCTTGGGACGTAAAAAATTGCCTATACAATGGAAACTGACATTCAGTAGATTTTTAAAGTATTTGAAGACATTGTACACAGGGGATATCCCTACCAAGGTGGTGATGTTAAAAGGATAAGGCTCGGAACTAATGTACTAAGTACCTCGCACAGGGGACATCTTCATTGAAGAAGTTGCAAAAAGATTGAGGCTTGGTAATAAGGTTGTATACTACTCCGGGTATGATCTTTCCTTTGTAAACATCGTCTAAGTTTTTAGTAACACTATGTTTTATAAAAAGTTAAGTATCCTGATATATTCTCAAAGTCCTTTTCGGGATATTTGATTAAGGTGTTTGAAACTAGTATTAGTTTGGAACTTTGATCATTTAAGTATTATCGAAAACTGGTTTTGGAAACATAGACTGTTTTACAAAAACTTTCTACAAAGTTGAAGGAATGTTTGGAAGTTCTATCTAATAAAAAGTTTTTATAACATATTACTGATCAGGATATTTTCATAAGATAACAATATAAAATTTTTTGCAAGGCTAAGAATTATACTTAGGAAAAACGGAAGATAATGGCAATAAAAAGACGAAATTATTCTTGAAGCAATCAATACTGGTTGATGACCGAAGGTTTCATCCTGAAACCCAGGACCCATCCACCTTCGGCTATCAAATTGTTTCGATACAGAAATAAAAATTGTTCATAAAAACATAAAATTGTTCGAATAATTTAAAGGAAATAAGCTCTAGGGGGTAGTGCCTTCTTCGTCCATAGTGGTTTCAGCAACATCCACCTTGGGATCCGCCTCAGCATCCTTCTCAGCATCGGTTGCTTTTTCAACTGCTTTGGAAGATTCTTCGACAGCTGATTTGGAAGAGGTGCCCCCGAGGTTCTTTAGCTTGGTCTCCCAAGCACCAACATCCCAAGAAGGGCATTCAAAACCTAATGTTTTGGCTTCATGGGCCATCTTCAACCAGGCTTGGAGGAGAGAAATGACGACAGAACTTTTGAGGCTTTCCCGGTAGCTGACCATATCCCGTTCGTACTGCATGTGGGCAGCTTCAAGATCGGTCTGGGCTTAAAGAGTAGCTTTGTTAAGAGTGGTTTGTTGTTCTTGAGTCATGGCTTAAATTTCTGCTCATAATGACGAGATTTGGCGGCTGCAATCATGCCTTGATCAGAGATGGTGGTTTCAGCTTCCTTTAGCTTGGTTTCAAGCGTCTTATTGAGCTTGCAGGATTCTTGATATAGGTTAACCAAACGCTCAAGACCCTACAAAGGTAAGAGGACAGGTATTAATATCTTTGAAAATAATATAAGCCACAGGATGTTATATGAGAAAACTAACCTGGTTGAGAAAGGAAGTCATAAACCCGCTGGCTTCAATGAACCCGTGTTTCTCATAAGGGAATGTGTCAGAGATAACAGGGGAATCAGGCTCTTTCCTTTTGCGGGAACTTGAACTCCGGGGCTTGGTAGCCGGTGAAGGTTTTGGGATAATGATAGCTTTGGAGCTGCTGGGTTTGGATGTGGCTGTGGTCTTGGGGCTAGGTTCTTTCTTGACCTGGATCTGATCAGAATAACTGTCCAATTCGTCGAGGTCGAAGACTTCAGGGATCTTGGCCGGTGCTGCATAAAGGGAAAAGTTTTACTCTTCATTTTATTATTATACTGTTTTGACTAATTATTTTGAAAGCAATCCTTACCAGACATTTCGGATGACGAGTATTGACTGGAACTCGGGACGTGTGTGGTGAAAGTCCTGTCTATTGCAGGTAACTGGTAAACAGTATTGATTCTTTCTTCTGACTCAGCGGTAGGGGGAGCGACTTCCTTGAAGTTCACTGCATAAAGATCGAAAAGAAGGATATTAATAGAAGATAAGATTTAAATGGTCTATGAGAATATTTATAACCCTACTGGTGGTTAACCACTCCACCGGAAGGTTGGCACCCTCAGCAATGGAGTCTCGTCTGACAAAGAAAAATTTGCGTTGCCATCCGTCTTCGTTTTTGGTGGCCTTGAGAATCAGGGGTTTGCTGGAGGTTGAGAAGAGCAAGAACTGGCTAGAGCCGTGGGATCGGAGGCGATAAGCAATAGGAAAATCCTCGATGCGGAGGTCGGAACAATGGAGGTGTTTGATTTGATTAAGTACAATTAGTACTCTCCAAACCATGGGCATGGTTTGAGCAAAAGAGATGCCGGTGGTTCGAAAGAATTGAATCATGAATTCGGGAAAAGGGTATCGAAGACCTAGTGAAAAAGGATATGCTGGAAAACAAACCCATTCAGTGGAAGAAACATCCGATCGGATTGACCGATCGAATGGTCTGAAGACCGTGTTATCAGGGAAAGCGCCGGAGGCTCTTAAAGCTGCAATGTCTGCGTTGTCAAAAGCACAGATCTCCTTTTCGGGATTTTTAAGGAGATTCTGCTGGGTGAAGGTCTCGGCGTCCATTGCGAGTAAGGCGATGTAAATTGATAGAAAGTAAATCAGAAATGGAGAATTACCTGAAGGTTCTGTTGAAGATATCTACTTTTCAAACAAGAAAAGAGAAGATATAGGGGCATTGTGGATCTCCATTGAGTAAAAAACGCGTTGGAAATTACGATGTGATCTTGACCGTCGCTTCGTTTTAAATGCCTTGAGTTATGGGATAAGATTTTTGAAATATATCCGTTGGATTGGTATACCAACCGATATATTTGGGGACAATTGTTATGGGTCGTTTTCTGAGCATACATATCCTGACCAATATCCTGCCTTTATTTGTTTATTTGTGACCAAGATGCTGGAAGAGGATATTGCTAACATCTTGGGTGATATCCTGAGGTTTATTGAATTAACCACGTGCAGGTTAAAGGCTGAGACTCGCTAACGGTCAAGTGGACTTCTTCTCCTCAAGACTCGGACGTGTTTGTTGAAGGAGAGACGTTGAACCCGAAAGACCAGGTCTACAACGTTCGATTAAGGAATATTCGGTGCATCCCAGAAGTTTAGGATAGTTTGTTATATTATCTTTACTATAAATAGATGGGGGCGGATCAGTTTAAGGCACACAATTTTCACTAACACTCTCGAACACTTTCACTCTCTAGCTCATTGAAAATTCCACACTTGTATTCAAATTTCATTGTAACACATAGTCGATCCACACCACATCCTGCACTGTATCCTGATATTTGAAGCAATAGAAGAACAAGGCAGCTGCGATTGTCAGCTCCCGAGGTTTTATGCCGGCGATCTAGATTGATCAAGGGCTTTCCTCGTACATCTCGTGTCGTTTACTTTACTTTTGCTCATAGTTTGATCATAGATACAGCCCAATATCCTGAGCCGTATCCTGAATACTGATTTTCTAAATAACTTAACAATCATATTTTTCACACATATTTCTAGCACACTACCTCACTTAACTAATTTGATCACTAAATTGCTTAGGTAATTTTTGACCAAAACATTTGTGATGTTTTTAAACTTAACTAATGGATGACCATCTATGGTTTTTATCATATAGTTGTGGTTATGATTGAATGCAATGATATTAAGAAAGTCACACCATAATCACGCTTCCGCAAAAGTCAGGGTGTGACAAACGACGCGTGAAAAAGTCGGGCGTAAAAACGGCGTGCAAAAACGGCGCGTTAAAAGACTGTTAGGGGAGGATTTCTTAATGACCTGTGATCCTCAAGTGTTATCCTGTTTGGTGATCCTTACTTCTGTGACAATTAGTGATCCTCAGAAGTACTTCAGGATCAGGATCATGGATCATCCTAGTGATCCTTATACTAATGATTGTTCACTTTGAATTCGGTATTGTTTTGCAGGAGTATCGGATTGGACTTGGTCATGGCGATATTCCTGGAGCATATTCCCTTCAATTCTGCACGTGCTTGCCATTGTGAACGTTATGGAGAACGTGGGGAGAAGGCACGAAATGCGGACAGTTAGTTAGGCTAGATATTTTCTAATTTTAAGGGGGTAGCGAGCTATTTTTTAGAACACTTGGCTATTTTTGGCTACACACACTCGTACAACTGCACTCACCAGCTCTCGGCAAAACACTTAGCATTTTTCATACATTTCTACACGATACACTATAGTGATCCTTGTACTTAGCTCGCTATCATCCGAAGTTGTAAAAGGATTATTGTTTAATTTGAGTTGGTGATCGGTAGTTTCCATCACCGGAGGTTTTTTATGCCGAAGATCATTCATTGATCAAGAGCTTTTTCCTCGTATAAATCTTTGTGTCTCCTGTGCAATTCATTTCTGAGTGATCCTCGTTGTTGTTTACCAATTCAAGCATCATACCCCGTAACAGAGAGTTTGGTTGCATCATCCTCGTCTGATTTTTTACCAAAACAGTTTGGCGCCCACCGTGGGGCAATTGGTGCTTCATTCCTAAGAAATTCTCATTTTTGTGACCATTTCGGTTCGTTACATCCAAGCAGATGGCTTCATCATCAAAGAACACCTCCAGTGCGATGTCTGCAGTCAATTCATCCCAGGGCATTCCACCTTTGCCTCCACCACCTTCTGGACCCTTGAAAAATGCCGAGAAGAAACCAACTCCCATTTTCTCAAAACCTCCAACTTCTTCTGCTTCTTATACTCCCACTACTAGTGACTTGTTTACTCTGATTTTGCAGATGAAGGAGCATATACAGCAGCAGGATAAGACAAATGAAAGGATTCTTAGAGAAATTGGAGACATCAAGAAACAGAAGAGATCGGCAGAGGATCATTCCCCACTGATGCCCAGATCTTTGAATTTCGATACTCCGGTTATAACTTCTCAACCTTCAGTGGTTCCAGACGTTCAATATGTGGGAGGACCAAAAGGAGTGCATTACGGATCATCAGCAATGACTCAGGCTTCAGGGTCATACTTCCAACCAGCAGGATCCCATCCTCAGCATATAGGATCCTTCGTAAGCTCAGGAGGATACTCAGGAGCACAGCAGATTCAAGGGTTCTGGCCGATTCAAGGATCCTCGCAGGTTCTAGGATCCTCATATGTCCCAGGATCCTCCCAGGTTCAAGGATCCTCCTATGTTCCAGGATCCTCCCAGGTTCAAGGATCCTCTCAGTTTCAAGGATCCTCCCAGGTTCAAGGATCTTCCTACGTCCCAGGATCCTCGCAGGTTCAAGGATCCTCTCAGTTTCATGGATCCTTCCAGATTCCGGGATCCTTAAGGAGTTTGCAATCAGGGAGTTCCGATATCCATCAGGGAGATTTTATTCCAATGCGGACCATTGCTTCTATTGGTCCATCGGTCATTCCAGAGCCCCAACAATATGGATTCACATCCGCTCTTCCTAATTTGAACCCAATGGGAGGTAACACTTTCAATAATTCTTATACCACTAACCATGGCCTTATGCAGGATACGGGTATCAATCATGCCATGGCCAGAGAATTGCAAAAGTTAAAGGATATGATATCAAGTGTCCCAGGAGTGGTCAAGCCTATCCCAGAGATTGCAGATGGGAGCCACAAGATATCTCGTTTTGCACCACCAATCTGTGATGCTGAGATACCCAAGAGGTTCCACGTGCCTACCATGAAGTTGTATGACGGTTCAACAGATCCCGAAGAACACATAGCACAGTACAGGGAAAGGATGGAGATCAATCCCATCCCAGAAAGGTTAAAGGAAGCATGTCTGTGCAAGGGATTTGGATCCACTCTTACTGGATCGGCTCTTAAATGGCTGCTAAGTCTTCCCCCTTACTCTATTACCTCGTTTGCTAATCTAGTTAACCTATTTAATAACCAGTTTTCTTGTAGTAGAAAATTTGAGCGTTTAACTAGTGATCTGTATAGGATAACCCAAGGTCATAATGAATCATTAAGGGATTATATCACTAAATTTAGTAAAGAATCCTTAGATATTCCTAACCTGGATATAGCTACGGCTGTTGAAGCCTTTAAAATAGGATTGCTTAGGGATTCATTATTCTATGATGATCTTGTTATGACACCATGCAGGAATCTAGATGAGGTAAGAACCCGGGCCCTTAGGTTCATCCGGCTAGAGGATGACAAAAGGATCCATGAGAGGTTAGCAGGATCCTTAAAGCAAGAGAAGCAAGGATCCTCATTCAAGAACAACAAGTTCAGATCCTATAACAAATCTGATAACCAGAATGTGCATGTTGTTGAACAAGAAGAGGATGATGAGGATTATCCTCCAATTTCTGAATATTGTTTTTCTGTTGATAACAATGAACTAATCCTTGCGATGCAGAATTTAGGTGATAAAGCTAGATGGCCCAGGAAAAATGACAGACCAGCTGCAACTAAAGATAAGTCAAAGTGGTGTGCATATCATGAAGATTTTGGGCATCTCACAGAAGAATGCATCGCACTGAGAAAAGAAATTGGATACTTGTTGAGCAAGGGGCACTTGAAAGAATTATTGGGGAGAAAGAAGTCAAGGACTCAGGATCCTGAAAGGATCCCAGAGAAAGCTCCAGCCCCTCCAGCAGATGCACAAGTTATAAACTTTATTTCTGGAGGATCAGACATTTGTGGAACATCCTTCTCTGCAGCTAAAAGACATGCAAAGGAAACCAAGATGGATAATGGAGATAGACCCATTCGAACATCCAGTGTCTCCGAAGGAAAAGTCATAACTTTTGATGAGGATGATCGTGTTGACATTCAGGATCCTCATCACGATGGTTTGGTTATCACTCTTTTTATTTCTAACCATTTTGTTCGCAGGATCCTTATAGATGGAGGAAGCTCTGTGAACATTATCCAGCTTGATGTCCTCAAGAAGATGAATATTCCTGAATCCGATATCATACCAAGATCCTCTGTGCTCGTGGGATTCAGTGGCGAGACTAAGAATACTCTGGGGGACATTAAACTCCCAATCTATATCGAAGGCCTACATTCTTACCAAAAATTTTGTGTTATTGACTGTTTATCTTGTTGTAATGTTATCCTTGGCAGGCCTTGGATACATGACATGAAGGCAGTCCCATCCACTTATCATCAATGTGTGAAGCTTCCTAGTCCTTGGGGAATAGTGAAGATTGATAGTGATCAGCAAGAAGCTAAGAACTGCTACACCTCATCAATGAAACCAGCCTCAAAGTCAAGGGAGCAATAGCAATTAAAGCATCCTCCAAGGGATGTCTTGGAGGCAAGAGAGCAGGATGTAGTAGAAATCCTTAT
The DNA here is from genome assembly GCA_030545235.1 of Helianthus tuberosus. Taxonomy (NCBI): domain Eukaryota; kingdom Viridiplantae; phylum Streptophyta; class Magnoliopsida; order Asterales; family Asteraceae; genus Helianthus; species Helianthus tuberosus. The sequence continues at coordinate 137,707,295 of CM060363.1, forward strand.
GGATCCTGATGATCCTGAATCTAAAGTTTATATAGGATCAGCGATCCTTGGCGAAATAAAGGAAGACCTCATATCCTTCCTCAAAAGGAGAAAGACTACCTTTGCATGGAAGCACGAAGACATGACAAGTATATCTAAAGATATAATCACTCACAAACTTGGCATTGATAGGTCCTTCAAACCAATCCATCAAAAGAGGAGGAAATTTGCACCAGAAAGAAATGCCATTATCCAGGAGGAGGTAGAGAAATTACTCCGAGCAGGTATGATTAGAGAGGTCAAGTATCCAAGATGGTTGGCCAATGTGGTTGTTGTTCAAAAGAAAAACGGAAAGTGGAGGGTATGTGTCGATTTCACTGATTTAAATAAGGCATGTCCCAAGGATCCTTTCCCATTACCCCACATTGACTCCATGGTGGATGCAACTGCGGGTCATGAACTGTTAACTTTTATGGATGCTTCATCTGGATTTCAACAAATTCAGATGGAACCATCCGATCAAGAGGATACAGCCTTTATGACTCCAACTGGTATATACTGTTATATTGCTATGGCATTTGGACTAAGAAATGTAGGTGCAACTTATCAAAGGCTAGTGAATATGATGTTCAAGGATCAGATTGGACAAACTATGGAGGTTTACATAGACGATATGGTGGTAAAATCCAAAAAGGCTGAGGATCACCTAAGGGACTTGGAGGAAGCATTCAATATCCTTGACAAATATAACATGAAACTTAATCCTTTAAAATGTCACTTTGGTGTTAAAGCAGGTAAATTCTTAGGATATATGGTGACAAAGAGAGGCATTGAAGCCAGTCCAGAACAAATCAAAGCTATAGTGAACATCAAGTCCCCTGCCAATGCTAAGGATGTTCAGAGGTTAACAGGCAGGATTGCAGCTTTAAACAGATTCATATCCAAATCCTCAGAAAAGTGCAAGGAATTCTATGATATCCTAAGGAAGAACAAGAAATTCGAGTGGACTGAGAAGCATGAAAGTGCCCTAAGAGCTCTTAAGGATTACCTATCCTCGGCCCCGGCCTTGATGAAACCAGAAAAAGGAGATGTGTTATCCTTATATCTTGCGGTATCCTCAAAAGCAGTAAGTGCCGTCCTTGTTAAGGATCACAAAGGTACACAACATCCTGTCTATTATGTAAGTAAGAGTTTACTTGATGCTGAATCCAGGTATTCACACTTAGAAAAACTTATCCTTGCATTAATTATGGCATCTACTAAATTGAGACATTATTTTGAAACACATGCCATTATTGTCAAAACTAATTTTCCAATTAAGAATGTCCTCAGGAAACCTGAAATGTCAGGAAGGATGGCTAAGTGGGCAATGAAGCTTAGTGCATATGATATAAGATATGAACCCAGGACAGCCATTAAATCCCAAGCATTAGCTGACTTTGTGGCAGATTTCAGTAGTGATTTGCAAAAGGAAGCTGAATTAGAAATCCAGCAGCTAGAGGAGACCAAGGATCCTTGGATACTCTATAATGATGGATCCTCAAATGTCAAAGGAACAGGGCTTGGAATCCTACTAAAATTGCCACAGGGGGACATAATACCCCACTCTATAGCTTGTGAGTTCCAAACTACTAACAATGAGGCTGAATATGAAGCCTTGATAGCTGGTTTGCAAATTGCTAAGCATATGAGGATCAGGTATCTTGAGGTACATGTAGATTCTTTGTTAATCACTAATCACTTTAATGGATCCTATGCTGTTAAAGGTGAAAAGCTAACCAAATATTTGGAGATAGTCAAAGAATTGACACTCTCTTTTGTTTCCTTTAGTTTGACACAGGTACCAAGGGAAGAAAATGCAGAAGTTGATGCATTGGCTAATCTAGGATCATCTTTGAAGATCCCGGAGGATATAAGTATCCCCATTATCCATATCCTGGCTCCTGCCATCGAGGATCATGTGGCTATGGAAATAGGAGAGGATTCTGCAATTATCCCTAGTGAGGATACTCAATCTCATTCAGGATCATGGATCCTCCCAATCATGAGATACTTACAACATGGAGAGATTCCTACAGGAGAAAACCCTAGGGCTTTCAAAATTAAGGTATCTCAATTCACAATTTTAAATAATATGTTGTATAAACGATCTCTTGCAGGACCATATTTAAGATGCATTGAGGATCCTGAAATCCAAGAAGTTTTAAAAGACTTCCATGAAGGAGATTGTAGAAACCACACTGGGGGCAGGGCATTATTCTCAAGGATCTTGAGGACAGGATACTATTGGCCAACTATGAAGAGAGATGCTGTGGAGTATGCTAAGAAATGTGATCCTTGTCAGAGACACAGCAATATCCTTCATCAACCAGCTGAATTTTTGCATCCTATATCCTCTTCTTGGCCATTTATGAGATGGGGTATGGATATAGTTGGTAAGCTCCCTAAGGCACCTGGTGGAAAAGTGTTCATGCTTGCTATGACTGATTACTTCTCTAAGTGGATAGAGGCTGAAGCTTTTGCCCAAGTCAGAGAAAAGGAAGTTATATCCTTCATTAAAAGAAATATTATAACTAGATTTGGTATTCCTTCTGAAATTATATGTGATAATGGTTCCCAATTCATTGGGGGCAGAACTACTAACTTTTGTGACAGCTGGGGGATTAAGATGATAACGTCAACACCAGTCCACCCACAAGCTAATGGTCAGGCAGAATCATCCAATAAGATCATCATCAACAATTTGAAGAAGAAGCTTGGATCCAAGAAAGGGAAATGGGCAGAAGAATTACCTTATGTGCTTTGGGCTGATAGGACAACTCCTAAGAATGCTACAGGCCAAACCCCATTCTCTTTGGTATTTGGGGCAGAATCAGTGATCCCTACAGAAATGGTGGTTCCAACTGCTAGAACAAGTATTCGTGATCCTGAGGAAAATGATGAGAACTTGGTTCAAGACCTGGATACTATAGAAGAAATCAGGAATTTGGCAAGGATAAGGATGGCCAGTTATCAGCAAAGGATGGCTAGTGCTTACAACAAAAATGTCAGGATCAGGAAGTTCCAAATTGGTGATATGGTGTTGAGGAAAGCATTTCAAAATACCACCAATCCTGCTGATGGAAAGTTGGCACCAAAATGGGAAGGCCCTTACTTGATTGAAGCTGAGGCAGGAAAGGGGGCATATCGATTGCGAACAATGGAAGGTGATTTGATACCCAAGGCCTGGAATGCTATCCATTTGAAGAAATACTTCATATGATAAGGACCTATGATCCTCACATGATAAGTATCCTTGAAGGATCCTTAGAGCACAGATGATCCTCATTTTGGTAACATTATAATCTCAAACTATTTCATTTCCTTACTTTCTCACATAAGGATAAGGATCCTGCATCCTTTATCCCCCTTTCACGTGATTCTGAGTTTTGAAGGTTCAGGTACTCTTAGCAAAAGGATGGTTATCCACAAAAGCAACCAGTTACTTAGGTTTGACCCCAGTTATTTGGGCTTGACCCCAGTTCCGCCAGTAGCGCACGATGATCCTGGTATAGTTCATGGCAGTGGGACCAGTACTCGTTTTAGGGGCTGATAATTCCATTGTACTGGCTATACCTAGGATCCTACGCATAATGGTAGACGTACCATACATCCTTTCTTAAGGTTTCTAACGTTTTCATGTTAGCTAAGGGTTTGGCATTTTCATGCCACTAAGTTTGGATAGTCGCCAGTTAGGGCCATACTCCAGTTCACACACGATCCTTGGGCTTGTCCCCAGTTATCCTTGGGCTTGTCCCCAGTTATCCTTGGGCTTGTCCCCAGTTGCTAACTTTTATCTTATATTGGCTTAGTCCCAAGTGCCCAGTTATCCTTAGGCTTGTCCCCAGTTATCCTTTGGGCTTGTCCCCAGTTGCTAACTTTTATCTTATATTGGCTTAGTCCCAAGTTATGTTCTATTTCAGGTCTTCGAAGTTAAACAACCAAGGATCCTTGATCCTTACTTCTTACTAAGGTTTGTCTTATGGTTATCCTGGTTATAGTATTAAGGGTTAGGATCCTAACTTGGATCCCCAGGTATGATCCTTAACTATTTTGATTTTATTCATTGTTTATTTGAATAACCCTTGTACTTTGACAACTGAACTCATGATCCTTAAAATATACCACTTTTTGGAATTTTTCAACTATAGGATATTTGATCCTGGATCATATCCTAAATATTTTTTATCTAATTTGTTCAACTTTTATTATTCAGACAAGTGTATATCGAAACAATTGAAAATTAAAAGGACAAACAAGGATGACAACACAAGATAAGCCAAAAAAAAAGATTAAAGTTATTTTATTAACAAAAGTTTAACCGTCGAAGGTTATCAAAATTGCCAACCCACGTTTCTACCAGCAAAACGTGGCCCGTCCACATGGGTTGGCAACGGGTGTCCATTGTTTATGCGGTTATAGCAAGTGCAGGAAATCAAAGGCGGCAGGATCACAATGGCTTCATCCCCCAAACAGAGGATCCCTCCACCATTTGTAATCCTACCTATTATCCAAAGGATCCTAGATCCTTAATCCTAAAACTATTGTTCAAATACAAACCAACCATTGTTTAACAAAAACTACCACTAAACCTAAAAAAAAATGGGCTCCGGCTATGTCTAGAAGTGTCCATCATTGCCTATTGCTGCAGCCTACACCTTCGCTGCATCACCATCTCCAGCTCCACTAGCTTCACCACCATGATCCTTGCCACTGCCTCCAGCCTCGATCGTCAGGATCTCCTCAGCCTCCTCCTCGTCATCCAGCTCAGCCAGCCTTGCCTTCCAGCCTTCCACATCCCAGTTGCTCCTGTCGAAGTCAGGATCCTGAGCTTCCAAGGCCATCTGCAATTTGGTCTTGTACATCGCTATGGCAGCAGAGACTTTGGCATCATGGGTGATGTCATGCTTATCGTAATCAGCATTGATCAGAACCTTGGCCGTTTCAGCTTTGGCATTTTGGAGGTCCTTTTGGAGGTCAACAATCTTAAGATCCTTGAGCAATGCAACTTGTTGGAGGTCAGCAATCTTCTTGTCCTGCTCCTCGACATGCCCAACATAGTCTTCAATCTCAGCAAATTTCTGCAAAGAAGATAAAGAACAGTTCAAGAACAAGTGATCCTCAAATAAGCTAGATACCTAAAGCAGGGACAAGGATCCTTACATCGTTGAAGTATTCAAGGAACTGGTGGCGGATCAGGGGCAGACCTTGCAGATCCTCAGCTTCAGAGGCTTTTCTTTTCTTGCCACCCCTTCCTTTAACGGGTGCCTTGGGGATCGAAGCAGTTGGGCTGGCAGGAAGCTTCTTCTTGGAGGATCGTACGTTGTCCAGATCGATCACGCTGAACTTGGAGGCAGATTTTGAAGCTTTTCCAACACCTGCACATTCAAAGCAAGATAAGTATCCTTATCCTATTTCTATTTAACTATTTATTTAAATCTTTAACTATACAAAAAACATGATACTTACTTGACATGGTGACTGAGCCTGAGGATACCTCTTGAGAATCCTGGGTGATTGTCTTGAATGATCTTGTTTCAAGACCGAGTCTTCTAAAAACAGCAAGCCTTTCCTTGGTAGCAGGAGACGGTATGAGGTGTGAAACAGTGACAGCTGCATAACATAAAACAAAAGGGGGTTAGTGATCCTATCACAAGAGCAAGATTATCTGGTGATCCTACTCAGGATCCTCTGTCCTACCATGGGTGGACCACTCCCTGGGTAGATCCTTTCCGTTTGGGATAGAGTCTCTTCTGACAAAGAAAAAGCGTCGTTTCCAGTTTGTATCGTTCTTGGTGGCTTTAAAAATGGGGTGTTCTTCACCAGGTTTTCGTTTAAACAAAAATCGGTGGGATCCAAACGTTGTGAGATCATACATCTCAGCCAACTCCGACATTCCTAGATCAATCCCTTCCTTCTCGATGATCCTTTCAAGGGTATATAAGACCCTCCAGATCATCGGCATAGCTTGGATGTAGGAGATGCCGGTAAGGGAGAAAAAGGATTGGGTAAAGGCTGGAAAAGGATAGGTGTATCCTATGGTGAATGGGGTAACAGGAAAGGCAATCCAAGTTTCAGAGATATAGGCACTAAAAGCAGTGGGATCAAAGGATTTGAAAATGGTGTTCGCCGGGAAACAATAGCGAATTTTATCAATTTGTGGATCGGTGAAACAACAGCATTCTTTTGCAGAATCTTTGATGATCCCTTGGCTCTTTAAGGGGCTGTTCTTCTTGTGATCCTTGCCCGGTGAGTTTCGGAGCATCATTTTTGACGAGATGATGGTAAAGAAAGAAAAGCAGAGTAAGAGAAGGAAGAAGAGGAAAAGAGAATACCTGAATAAGTCTTCTGATGAGGATTTAAAAAGGAAACGCTCGGATTTAAATGTCATTTCGCTCTTATCTCTAACTGCCATTTATAATGATGATTTTGCAGGATAAGTCACCTCAGTGACGTCAGGATTCCAACGGCTAGTTTGATCTTAACGGCTATATATCCGTTAGTTTGTTACGGATAAGATCGACAAAATACAACTCGTTTATTTACAATATTACTCCTTATATTTTGGGGGCAATTGTTAGGGGAGGATTTCTTAATGACCTGTGATCCTCAAGTGTTATCCTGTTTGGTGATCCTTACTTCTGTGACAATTAGTGATCCTCAGAAGTACTTCAGGATCAGGATCATGGATCATCCTAGTGATTCTTATACTAATGATTGTTCACTTTGAATTCGGTATTGTTTTGCAGGAGTATCGGATTGGACTTGGTCATGGCGATATTCCTGGAGCATATTCCCTTCAATTCTGCACGTGCTTGACCATTGTGAACGTTATGGAGAACGTGGGGAGAAGGCACGAAATGCGGACAGTTAGTTAGGCTAGATATTTTCTAATTTTAAGGGGGTAGCGAGCTATTTTTTAGAACACTTGGCTATTTTTGGCTACACACACTCGTACAACTGCACTCACCAGCTCTCGGCAAAACACTTAGCATTTTTCATACATTTCTACACGATACACTATAGTGATCCTTGTACTTAGCTCGCTATCATCCGAAGTTGTAAAAGGATTATTGTTTAATTTGAGTTGGTGATCGGTAGTTTCCATCACCCGAGGTTTTTTATGCTGGAGATCATTCATTGATCAAGGGTTTTTTCCTCGTATAAATCTTTGTGTCTCCTGTGCAATTCATTTCTGAGTGATCCTCGTTGTTTACCAATTCAAGCATCATACCCCGTAACAGAGAGTTTGGTTGCATCATCCTCGTCTGATTTTTGACCAAAACAAAGACGATGCGTGAAAAAGTCGGGCGTAAAAACGGCGTGCAAAAACGGCGCGTAATAAATTTGTTTTATTAAAAAAATCTGAATTAAAATGGTTTTTAATAAAAAAATTGTGTTTAAAAAAACAACTAATATAATAATACAAAAAAAAGTAATAAAGACAAAAAGACAAAAAAAGAGTAAATTTACTAAACTACCCTTTTGCATTAAAATATTAAAAACATAATAAGACAAAAAGTATTTAATATTAATTTTAGTTACTTTTAATCTCATCCATTCATCTTGAAGATCTAATGGTTGGAAAATGGTTCTCTCGGTTTTCGCAACTGGGGGTGGTTTTCATTTTAGCAGCCCCCCTATATATATATATATATATATATATATATATATATATATATATATATATATATATATATATATATATATATAATGTAAGTATCTGGGGAAAACCCCTACAATTGAGAAAACTTGGAAAACCTAGATTGTGTGGAGAAGATTCATCAACATCATCTATTAAAAACACATGTATAAAGCGCAATTTGGTCATTTTGTTCAACCAATCACCTCACCTTTCTCCATCCTGTTTTGGTCAAAAAAATCTGTTGAGAATATTGCAACCAAACTCTAGATTACGGGGTATGATGCTCAAAAAGTGTAACAACAATGAGGATCACTTCAATGTGGAATGCACAAACAACACAAGGATTTATACGGGAAAAAGCCCTTGATCAAGAATTGATCTCCGGCACAAAAAACCCCGGGTGATGGAAACTACCGATCACCAAGCTCAAATAAATGAATAAACGTTTACAACTTCGGATAGTAACGAGCTAGGTACAAGGATCACTACGGTGAAATGTGTAAAAAGTGTAAGTAATTGCTAAGTGTTTGAACGAGAGCTTGTATGAGCGTGTTTGCGAGTGTGTGTAACTGCCAAAAATGACTAAGTGTCACTAACTAGCTCGTTACCCCTTTAAAATAAGAAAAATATCTAGTTAACAAACTCTCCGACTTTCGGGCCAAGCCTCCACGTTCTCCATAACGTCTAGTTTTGATCTAGCACGTGCAGAATACTTCGGGAATATTCTCCAAGAATGCCGCTAAGACTTGGTCAAGCTTGTTATACCTGCGAGATGTTATAAAACATATGTAAACAATCGTCAGTATGAGGATCCTTAAAGTGATCCATGATCCTGATCCTAAAGCCCTTCTGAGGATCACCACCTGTCACAGAAGTAAGGATCACCAGTTAGGATAACGAATAAGGATCACTAATTGTTAGAAAATCCTCCCCTAACAATTGCCCCCAAAATATAAGGAGTGAAATTGTAAAATTAGCGAGTTATGTTTTCTTGATCTTATCCGTAACAAACTAACGGATATATAGCCGTTAATTTTGAACTAGCCGTTGGGATGATGATGTCACGGAAGTGACAACCTGCAAGATCATGATCATAAATAGAGATATAGATAGGATCAAATGCATTTAAATTTTCAGAGAAACTCCCTTTATAATCCACATTCCGAAGACGTTCAGGTATTCTCTTTCTCTATCCTTTTCCATCTCTTGCTCTGTTTTTATCTTTCCATCAAAGATGTTGCTCCGAAGTTCTCCGGGCAAAGATCACAAGAAGGATAGCCCTTTGGAAAGTCAGAAAATCATCAAGGACTCAGCAAATGAAAAGTGTTGTTTTAACGACGCACAGATAGACAGAATCCGTTGCTGTTTTCCGGCGAATGCCTTTATCAGACCCTTTGATCCTACTACCCTTAGCGACTATGTTTCAGAAACATGGGTTGCATTTCCAGCCACTCCATTCAGCATAGGATACACCTATCCTTTCCCAGAGTTTACACAATCCTTCTTTTCCCTTACCGGCATCTCTTATATCCAAGCCATGCCGATGATTTGGAGGGTCTTGTATACCCTGGAGAGGATCATCGAACAAGAAGGCATTGCTTTGGGCATGTCAGAATTGGCGGAGCTGTATGATCTCACTACTTTTGGTTCCCATCGTTATTTGTTCAAGCGAAAACCAGGTGCAGATCATCCTCTTCTGAAAGTCACCAAGAATGACAAAGACTGGAAACGTCGCTTTTTCTTTGTCAAGAGAGATTCTATCCAGGATGGAAAGGATCTTCCTAAAAATTGGGCTACCCATGGTAGGATGGAGGATCCTGATAAGGATCACCAGGAACTTTCTTTGATTGCAAGGATAACTTATATTTTTGCTTTCTTGTTTTGCAGCTATCACCGTTTCACGTATCCGCACATCACCTGAAACCAAGGATAGGCTCGCTGCTTTTTGGAAGCTTGATCCTGAAACAAGGACATTCAAGATAGACACCCAAGACTCACAAGAAGTATCCTCAGGTTCCATTACCATGTCGAGTAAGTATCCTGTCTTTTGCATAGTTTAAATATTAAAATAAATAGATAAATTAAAATAGGATAAGGATACTCATCTTGCTTTGAATGTGTAGGCGCTGGAAAACCTGTCAAGCCTGTTTCCCAATTCAACACAGCTGATCTTGATCTCGTACGACCCAGGAAGAAGAGGTCCACTACCAGTCCTAGCATCTCCATTCCAAGGGCAACCACTAAAGGAAAGGGTGTCAAGAAAAGGAAAACTTCTGATGCTGAAGATCTTCAAGGGCTGCCACTGATCCGCCACCAATTCCTTGAATACTTCAATGATATAAGGATCCTTAACTTTGCCTAGGTATCCTACTCTTATGAGGATCACTTGACCTTGAACTGCCTTATCTTCTTTCTGCAGAAATTTGCTGAGATAGAGGATTACGTGGGCAATGTTGAGGAGCTGGACAAGAAAATAGCTGATCTCCAACAAGTTGCCGTGCTCAAAGATCTTGCACTTGCTGATTCTCGGAAGGAACTCCAGGATACCAAGCAGGAAATGGCCAAGGTGCTGGTCAACTTTGATTATGAAAAGCATGACCTCATCGAAAATACCAAGCTCTCTGCTGCCATCACAATGTATCAGACTAAGTTGAAGATGGCCCAGGAAGCTCAAGATCCTAGTTTCGACAAAAGCAGCTGGGATGTTGAAGGCTGGAAGGCAAGGTTGGCAGATCTTGAGGATGATGAGGAGGAGGCAGCTGATGTCCTGGCAATTGAGGCAAGTGGCAGTGGGAAGGATCAGGCTGGTGGTGATGATGCTGGTGGTGATGCAGCCAAGGTGTGAGCTGCACAATTGGGCGATGATGGATACATGTGCCAAGGCCGGAGCCCAATTTTTTAGTTTGATGGTCGTTTTTTGTGGTTGTGATTTTTAAGACAATTTCATGGGTTGTACTTTGAACAATAGGTTTTAGGATTAAGGATCATGTATGATCCTTTGGACAATAGGCAGGATTGCAATCGGTGGAGGGATCCTCTGTTTGGGGGATGAAGCCATTGTGATCCTGCCGCCTTTATATTCCTGCACTATCTTTGAACTCATTATCATGGACACCCTTTACCTACCCCAGCGGACGGGCCACGTTTTGCTGGTAGAAGCTCGGGTAGGTAATTTTGACAACCTTTAAAGGGTTAGTCTTATGTTAATAAATAAAAATTTAACCTTTTGTCACTTATCTTGTATTTGTTATCCCTTTTAGTATGTTATTTTCCAACTGTTATAATGTTCAATTTGTTTATACTTATCAAGCCTTGAAAAACTAGAAAAGATATCCAAAAAGTTTAGGATATGAACAAGGATCACATATCCCATAACAGATAAGTTTTTTTTTTTTTTTAAAATGACATGATTTAAAATTGATAAGTTCAGTTGTCAAGTATAAGGGTTATTTAAAAGAATAATGAATAGAATCAAAAGAGTTAAGGATCATACCTGAGGATCCAAGTTAGAATCCTAACCATAATAAGGATAACTATAAGATAAACCTTAGAGTGAAATAAGGATCAAGGATCCCTAACTGCCTATCTTCAATGACCTGAAATAGAGCATAACTTGGGACTAAGCCAATATAAGAAAAGAGTTAGCAACTGGGGACAAGCCCAAGGATAACTGAGGACAAGCCCAAGGATAACTGGGGACAAGCCCAAGGATAACTGGGGACAAGCCCAAGGATCGTGTGTAAACTGGAGTATGGCCCTAACTGGCGACTATCCAAACTTAGTGACATGAAGATGCCAAAACCTTAGCTAACGTGAAAACGTTAGAAACCTTAGCTAACGTGAAAACGTTAGAAACCTTATGACCGGATGTATGGTACGTCTACCATTATACGTAGGATCCTAAGCATAGCCAGAACAATGGAATTATCAGCCCCTAGAACGAGTACTGGTCCCAAAGCCTTGAACTACACCAGGATCATCGTGCGCTACATGCGGAATCTGGGGACAAGCCCAAATAACTGGGGTTATACCCAAAGACGGATTGCTTCTGTGGATAACCAACGTTGTGCTAAAGATACCTGAACTTTCAAAACTTGAACTCACGTGAGAAATGGATAAAGGATACATGATCCTTATCCTAATATGAGAAAATAAAGAAATGAAATAGTTCAAGATTAGGATATTACCTGAATAAGGATCACCGATACTTTGAGGATCCTTTAAGGATATCCCTTTCACTAGGATCACCTCTGCCACGAGGATCCTTGTCACATGAAATATTTCTTCAAGTGAACAGCATTCTAAGCTCTCGGTAGCAAATCACCTTCCATGGTTAGCAATCTATATGCCCCCTTTCCTGCTTCAGCTTCAATCAAATAAGGGCCTTCCCATTTTGGAGCCAATTTTCCATCGGCAGGATTGGTGGTATTCTGAAATGCTTTCCTTAACACCATATCTCCAACTTGAAACCTCCTGATCCTGACATTTTTGTTGTAAGCACCAGCCATTCTTTGTTGATAACTGGCCATCCTGATCCTAGCCATATCCCTGATTTCTTCAATAGTATCCAGGTCTTGAGCCAAGTTTTCATCATTTTCCTCAGGATCACGGGTACTTGTTCTAGCAGTAGGAACCACCATTTCTGTTGGGATCACTGATTCTGCCCCAAACACCAAAGAGAATGGTGTTTGACCAGTAGCATTCTTAGGGGTTGTCCTGTCAGCCCAGAGCACATAGGGTAGTTCTTCTGCCCACTTCCCTTTCTTGGATCCAAGCTTTTTCTTCAAATTGTTGATGATGACCTTGTTGGATGATTCTGCTTGGCCATTAGCTTGTGGGTGGACTGGTGTTGATGTTATCATCCTAATCCCCCAGCTGTCACAAAAGTTAGTGGTTCTGCCCCCAATAAATTGGGAACCATTATCACATATAATCTCAGAGGGAATTCCAAATCTAGTTATAATATTTCTTTTAATGAAGGATATAACTTCCTTTTCTCTAACTTGGGCAAAAGCTTCAGCCTCTATCCACTTGGAGAAGTAATCAGTCATAGCTAGCATGAATACTTTTCCACCAGGTGCCTTAGGGAACTTGCCAACTATATCCATACCCCATCTCATAAATGGCCAAGAGGAGGAAATAGGATGCAATAATTCGGCTGGCTGATGAAGGATATTGCTGTGTCTCTGGCAAGGATCACATCTTCTGGCATACTCCACAGCATCTTTCTTCATGGTTGGCCAATAATATCCTGTCCTCAGGATCCTTGAAAATAAAGCCCTGCCCCCAGTGTGGTTTCCACAATCTCCTTCATGGAAGTCTTTTAAAACTTCCTGAACTTCAGGATCCTCAATGCATCTCAAGTATGGTCCTGCAAGAGATCGTCTATACAACATATTATTCATAATTGTGAATTGAGATACCTTAGATTTGAAAGCCCTAGGGTTTTCTCCTGTAGGAATCTCTCCATGTTGTAAGTATCTCATAATTGGTGAGATCCATGATCTGGATCCTGAATAGGATTGAATATCCTCACTAGGGATAACTGCAGAATCATCTCCTATCTCCATAGTCTGGTGATCCTCGATAGCCGGGGTCAGGATATGGATAATAGGAATCTTGATATCCTCTGGGATCTTCAAAGATGATCCTAAGTTAGCCAATGCATCAGCTTCTGTATTTTCTTCCCTTGGTACCTGTGACAAACTAAAGGAAACAAAAGAGAGTGCCAAACTTTTGACTATCTCCAAATATTTGGTTAGTTTTTCACCTTTAACAGCATATAATCCATTAAAGTGATTTGTAATTAACAAAGAATCTACGTGTACCTCAAGATACCTGATCCCCATATGCTTTGCAATTTGCAAACCAGCAATTAAGGCTTCATATTCAGCCTCATTATTAGTGGTTTGGAACTCACAAGCTATAGAATGGGGTATTATGTCCCCCTGTGGCGATTTTAGTAGTATTCCAAGCCCTGTGCCTTTGACATTTGAGGATCCATCAGTGTGGAGTATCCAAGGATCCTTGGTCTCTTCTAGCTGCTGGACTTCTAGCTCAGCTTCTTCTTGTAGATCACTACTGAAATCAGCCACAAAGTCAGCTAATGCTTGGGATTTGATAGCTGTCCTAGGCTCATATCTTATATCATAGGCACTCAGCTTTACTGCCCACTTAGCCATCCTTCCGGACATCTCTGGTTTCCTGAGGACATTCTTAATTGGAAAATTAGTTTTAACAATGATAACATGAGTTTCAAAATAATGTCTTAACTTGGTAGATGCCATTATTAATGCAAGGATAAGTTTTTCAAGGTGTGAGTACCTGGATTCGGCATCAAGTAAACTTTTACTTACATAATAAACGGGATGTTGTGTACCTTGATGATCCTTAACAAGGACCGCACTTACTGCTTTTGAGGATACTGCGAGATACAAGGATAACACTTCACCTTTTTCTGGTTTCATTAAAGCCGGGGCCGAGGATAGGTAATCTTTGAGGGCTTTTAAAGCATTTTCATGCTTCTCCGTCCACTCAAATTTCTTGTTCTTCCTTAGGATATCATAGAATTCTTTACATTTCTCGGAGGACTTGGATATGAATCTGTTCAAGGCTGCTATCCTTCCTGTTAACCTTTGAACATCCTTAGCATTGGCCGGAGATTTGATGTTCACTATTGCTTTGATTTGTTCCGGGCTAGCTTCGATGCCTCTCTTAGTCACCATGTATCCTAAGAATTTACCTGCTTTAACACCAAAATGACATTTTGAAGGATTAAGCTTCATATTATATTTGTCAAGGATATCAAATGCTTCCTCCAAGTCTCGTAGGTGATCCTCAGCTTTTAAGGATTTCACCACCATATCATCTATGTAAACCTCCATAGTTTGTCCAATCTGATCCTTGAACATCATATTCACCAGCCTTTGGTACGTTGCACCTGCATTTCTCAATCCAAACGGCATAGCAATATAGCAATATATACCAATTGGAGTCATGAAGGCTGTATCCTCTTGGTCGGATGGTTCCATTTGGATTTGTTGAAATCCAGATGAAGCATCCATAAAAGTTAACAGTTCATGACCCGCAGTTGCATCCACCATGGAGTCAATGTGGGGTAAAGGGAAAGGATCCTTGGGACATGCCTTATTTAAATCGGTAAAATCGACACATACCCTCCACTTTCCGTTTTTCTTTTGAACAACAACCACATTGGCCAGCCATCTTGGATACTTGACCTCTCTAATCATACCTGCCCGGAGCAATTTTTCTACCTCTTCCTGGATAATGGCATTCCTTTCTGGTGCAAACTTCCTTCTTCTTTGATGTATTGGTTTGAAGGATCTGTCGATGCCGAGTTTATGGGTGATAACATCTTTGGATATACCAGTCATGTCTTCATGTTTCCATGCAAAGGTAGTCTTTCTCCTTTTGAGGAAGGATATGAGGTCTTCTTTCATTTCGCCAAGGATCCCTGATCCGATATAGATTTTGGATTCAGGATCATCAGGATCCATGAGGATTTCTACCACATCCTGCTCTCTGGCCTCCAAGACATTCCTTGGAGGATACCTTGATTGCTATTGCTCCCTTGACTTCGAAGCTGGCTTCATCGATGAAGTGTAGCAATTCTTAGCTTCCTGCTGATCGCTATCAATCTTTACTATTCCCCAAGGACTAGGGAGCTTCACACATTGATGGTAAGTAGATGGGACTGCTTTCATATCGTGTATCCAGGGCCTGCCAAGGATAACATTACAACAAGATAAACAGTCAATAACACAAAATTTTTGATAAGAGTGTAAGCCTTCAATATATATTGGGAGTTTAATGTCCCCCAGGGTGTTCTTAGTTTCGCCACTAAATCCCACGAGCACGGAGGATCTTGGTATGATCTCTGATTCAGGGATACCCATCTTCTTTAGAACGTCAAGCTGGATAATGTTCACTGAACTTCCTCCGTCTATTAGGATCCTGCGGACAAAACAGTTAGATATAAAAAGAGTAATAACTAAACCATCGTGATGAGGATCCTGGATATCAGTACGATCCTCTTCATCAAAGGTTATGACTTTTCCTTCGGAGACACTCGATGTTCGAACTGGTCTTTCTCCATTATCCATTTTAGTTTCCTTTGCATGCCTCTTAGCTGCTGAGAAGGATGTGCCACAAATGTCGGATCCCCCAGAAATAAAGTTTATCACTTGTGCATCTGCTGGAGGGGCTGGAGCCTTCTCAGGGATCCTTTCAGGATCCTGAGTCCTTGACTTTTTCCTACCCAACAACTCTTTTAGATTCCCTTTGCTCAACAAGTATCCAATCTCCTTTCGTAATGCAATGCATTCTTCTGTGAGGTGCCCAAAATCTTCATGATATGCACACCACTTTGATTTATCCTTAGTTGCAGCTGGCCTGTCATTCTTTCTTGGCCATCTAGCTTTATCACCTAGGTTCTGCATGGCAAGGATTAGTTCATTGTTATCAACACTAAAGCAATATTCAGAAATTGGAGGATAATCCTCATCATCCTCTTCTTGATCAATAGAATGCACGTTCTGATTATCAGATTTGTTGTAGGATCTGAACTTGTTGTTTCTGAATGAGGATCCTTGCTTATCCTGCTTTGAGGATCCTGTTATCCTCTCCTGAATCCTCTTGTCATCCTCTAGCCGAATGAACCTGAGGGCCCGGGTTCTTACCTCATCTAGGTTCCTGCATGGTGTCATAACAAGATCATCATAAAATAACGAATCCCTAAGCAGTCCCATTTTGAAGGCTTCAACAGCCGTGGCTATATCTAAGTTGGGAATGTCTAAGGATTCTTTACTAAATTTGGTAATATAATCCCTTAATGATTCATTATGACCCTGGGTTATCCTATATAAATCACTAGTTAATCGTTCAAATTTTCTACTACAAGAAAACTGAGTATTAAACAAGTTAACTAGGTTTGCAAATGAGGTAATAGAATAGGGAGGAAGACTTAGCAGCCACTTGAGAGCTGATCCAGTAAGAGTGGATCCGAATCCTTTGCATAAGCATGCTTCCTTTAACTTTTCTGGGATTGGATTGATCTCCATCCTCTCCCTGTATTGTGCTATGTGTTCTTCAGGATCCGTCGAACCATCGTACAATTTCATTGTAGGCACATGGAACCTCTTGGGTATCTCAGCATCACAGATTGGTGGTGCAAAGCGAGATATCTTGTGGCTCCCATCTGCAATCTCTGGAATACGTTTGACTACTCCCGGAACACTCGAGATCATATCCTTTATCTTTTGTAATTCTCTGGCCATGGCATGATTGATACCTGGATCCTGCATAAGACCATGGTTAGTAGTATGAGAATTATTAAAAGTGTTACCTCCCATTGGATTCAAGTTAGGAAGAATAGAGGTCAATCCATATTGTTGAGACTCTGGAATGATCGAGGGACCGGTAGAGGCATTGGTCTGCATTGGAATAAAATCTCCTTGATGGACATCTGAACTTCCTGTTTGTAAACTCCTCAAGGATCCTGGCATCTGGAAGGATCCCTGAAACTGAGACGATCCTGGAACAAAGGAGGATCCTTGAACCTGGGATGATCCTGGAACGAAGGAGGATCCTTGAACCTGGGATGATCCTGGAACGAAGGAGGATCCTTGAACCTGGGATGATCCTGGAACGAAGGAGGATCCTTGAACCTGGGATGATCCTGGAACGAAGGAGGTTCCTTGAACCTGGGATGATCCTGGAACGAAGGAGGATACCTTGAACCTGGGATGATCCTGGAACGAAGGAGGATCCTTGAACCTGGGATGATCCTGGAACGAAGGAGGATCCTTGAACCTTGGATGATCCTGGAACGAAGGAGGATCCTTGAACCTGGGATGATCCTGGAACGAAGGAGGATCCTTGAACCTGGGATGATCCTGGAACGAAGGAGGATCCTGGAACGAAGGAGGATCCTTGATGCTGCTGCACTCCTGAATATCCTCCTGTACTCGTGAGGGATCCCATATGCTGGGGATAGGATCCTGCTGGCTGGAAATATGAACCTAGTGCCTGGGTCATAGCTGTTGTTCCATAGTGCACTCCTTTTGGTCCACCCGCATATTGAATGTCTGGAACCACTGATGGCTGAGAAGTAATCACCGGAGTGTCAAAATTCAAAGATCTGGGCATCAGTGGGGAATGATCCTCTGCCGTTTTCTTCTGTTTCTTAATTTCATCAATCTCCCGGAGGATCCTTTCGTTGGTTTTATCCTGCTCTTGTGCATGATTCCTCATCTGCAAAATCAAGGCATAGAGATCATTAGTAGTAGGGTTAGTTGAAACAGAAGAAGTAGGTGGTTTTGAGAAAATGGGAGTCGGTTTCTTCGCAGCATTCTCTGTATTCTTCTGGGATCCAGAAGGTGGTGGAGGCAAAGGAGGAACGCCTTGTGAAGAAGTGAACGAAGGCATCAAGTTTGAAGCATTCTTCGCTGAGGAAGCCATTTACTTGGTAGTAATGAACCGGAATGAGCACAGAAATGCGAATTCTTCTAAGGACAAAGCACCAATTGCCCCACGGTGGGCGCCAAACTGTTTTGGTCAAAAAAATCTGTTGAGAATATTGCAACCAAACTCTAGATTACGGGGTATGATGCTCAAAAAGTGTAACAACAATGAGGATCACTTCAATGTGGAATGCACAAACAACACAAGGATTTATACGGGAAAAAGCCCTTGATCAAGAATTGATCTCCGGCACAAAAAACCCCGGGTGATGGAAACTACCGATCACCAAGCTCAAATAAATGAATAAACGTTTACAACTTCGGATAGTAACGAGCTAGGTACAAGGATCACTACGGTGAAATGTGTAAAAAGTGTAAGTAATTGCTAAGTGTTTGAACGAGAGCTTGTATGAGCGTGTTTGCGAGTGTGTGTAACTGCCAAAAATGACTAAGTGTCACTAACTAGCTCGTTACCCCTTTAAAATAAGAAAAATATCTAGTTAACAAACTCTCCGACTTTCGGGCCAAGCCTCCACGTTCTCCATAACGTCTAGTTTTGATCTAGCACGTGCAGAATACTTCGGGAATATTCTCCAAGAATGCCGCTAAGACTTGGTCAAGCTTGTTATACCTGCGAGATGTTATAAAACATATGTAAACAATCGTCAGTATGAGGATCCTTAAAGTGATCCATGATCCTGATCCTAAAGCCCTTCTGAGGATCACCACCTGTCACAGAAGTAAGGATCACCAGTTAGGATAACGAATAAGGATCACTAATTGTTAGAAAATCCTCCCCTAACACATCCCATCATTTTCTTTATGTCACATCACTATCTCTCCCTCTCCCTCATATATCCCGTTTATCTTTTCATTAGATATTATATTTTCATCCATTAGAACCTGCATATCCTCTTCTCTCTCTCTCTCTCATTCCTTTCTTCCTCAGACACAACTCAAACTTGCATATCCTCTTCTCCGTCGAAGCCACATGATCTGAAGATTGAAGTTCGAAGTCATCAGTTCTGAAGAATCCATTCTCAAAGCCACCATCGAAGCCACGAGATCTGAAGATCAAAGATCGAAGCCACCAGATCTGAAGATCGAAGATCGAAGCCGCCATGTGTTCGTGTACTCATCCCTTTCTTTTAAAGCCACCAGATCTGAAGATCGGAGCCACCATCGAAGCTCTTAAAGAAAAGTAGTAAGGTGTTTCTCTCATCACATCTTTGTTTCTGTTTTTAGAGAGAGAAAGCTAATTTTTTTAGAGAGATACTACAATCTTCATCTTGTTCATCTTGACACCAAGAACACACGCACAAGTGTGTGAGAGAGAAACAAGTTTAAAGATCTTACTTTTATTATTTATGTATTTTGTTTAGATTATACTTGTTATGATGTTTGATAGATTTAAAATCAAAGCTTAGTTTGTTTATTTCAATTTTTTAAAATTAAGACCAGGAAGTAATTTGTGTGTGCCTAATTTCTCTCTTCAAAGTATATTGATATTTCTTTTACGAAGATTAATGTTGAATTTTTAAACTGTTTGTTCATCGATTTGGAGTTGATGATTGTTTTTAGTTGGATTTTATTTGAGGGGGGGGGGGGGATATACTTTTTATGATCTCGATTATATTACAAATAAAAAGCCATGTTTTTTTGTTGCCATAATTAGCTACGTATGTTACATTTCTGCCAGTTGCATTCTAAATTGTTTGTCCTATATCTTGTAACATGTGTTACACTTCGAGGTAATATATGTTGTTACAGGGTGTTACACATATATACTTAACGTAATAGTGATTTTAAATGCAAAAATGTTTTTAGATGGAGTTCACTTGGATAACACATTTTCATTTCCTTCAGAAACTTCATAATTTATTCGGAAATAAAAAAAGTTACTTATATGTAGTAACAACGTTACACATGTTACTTATAGTTACCCCCAACCCTTTTTTGGACACAAAGGGGGCTGCACATATGTAACACATATATAACCACGTTACACATGTACACATGTTACATAGCAGATTAATAAGTTTAACTACAGGAGATTAATAGTGATGTACCTGTTTTGTTCATAGGTGAATGGATGTTTTGTGTTCAAGATGAAGATGGTTATCAAGAAGCGAAGCGTAGTTAGATTTTTGTTAACTTATGATAGTTTTTGGATATTTTTATATATTTAAGTTCATATAAAACACTAATGTTAAGTTTAAGTTTGTTAGTAATGTTTTGTTTATAATATATACAATCTATTTGTCCTTTTATTTTGTTACATATGTTGCATCTTCTGCCAGCTACATATGTTACATTTTTTACAGATACATATTTTACTTTTTTGACAACTACATATGCAACAACCCATTGTTAAATATGTAACGACCAGCTAGGTGTCATCTTTGTTTTCAATGTTACAAACCTGGACAAAAGGAATGATGTGACCAACATTTTGTGTTAATCTGGTTTATAATTACTGTATATCTAGGTTACACATGTTACATAGAGTCGTTGCATATTCATACCAGAGGATAGCACATGTATATCCAGGTTACACATGTTAAATAGAGTCGTTGCATATTCTATACCAGATGATAGTGTAATAGAATCGGTTATTTTGAAGTGTTTGCACCCTTATAAATTTCCCCTTTTCCATCTGTTTATGTGTTATATTAGGAAGCATCAGTTTTACTATATTTTTATCATTGTGTTATATTAGGAAACTACACGTAACACAAGTTACATTTGAAGTGTTTGCATCTTTATAAATTTTCTTTTTCCATCTGTTTATGTGTTATATTAGAAAGTTAAACGTAACACAAGTTACATTTGACACTCGTAACACAAGTTACATTTATTAAACGGTGGGATTATAGCACAAGTTAGGTATCCTGATCTTCTTACACCTTCATGTTTTTTACTCCATAAACGATGTAATATTGTTGGATTGTACGACACTTTATACTCCTAATACATGCAACACCGCTTGGAACATCTGTTACATGGTTATATATTGGGATCTTTGTTCCACCCTCATTTTACAAAGGTTTAAACATATCAAAACCCACAACATATTGGTTTAACATATGTCACAACATATTTCACCATTTTTAACTAGTATATTTGCTGTGTATGCTACAAGGGTTCCCCAATGCTACAATTTTTTACTATGTATAAATTGTCACAGTTAGCCTTACTCGTGTGACCACACATCCACCTCAGCATCCTCATCTCTGCTACCTCCATCTTGCGCGCTTGTGTCTTCTTAATAGCCCAACAGTCTGTTCCATATAGCATAGCTGGCCTAACTGCTACCCTGTAAAATTTCCCCTTTAGTTTAGTTGGGAACCTCCTATCGCACAATACCCCACTGGCTGCCCTCCATCTACACCAGCCAGCCTGTATGCGATGGGTTACATCACTATCTATGTCACCATCTCTTTGTACAAACGACCCCAGATACTTAAATCTAGTTACCTGCGGGACCAATTGATCGTCAATGGTGATTTGGGTTTCATCGTCAATGGCTACACCTTGACAAGTGGCCCCCAGATACTTAAATCTAGTTACATGTGACAATCCATGTTTTGCATGTGTTATTCCTAAGTGGATAACACATGTACAACCAGGTTACATATGTTACATTGTGTAGTTACGTGATCTACACCAGAGGCCAACACTTGTATAGCCAGGTTACACATGTTATCTTTTATTTATAACATATTTTTAGATAACATTGGATGTTACATGTGTTACACATGCTACATAGAGTAGTTGCATGTTCTACACCAGAGGCTAGCACCTGTATAGCCACGTTACACATGTTACCACATGTTACCTTTATTTAGAGAAAACAAGATGTAGCATGTGTTACACATGTTACATAAAGTAGTTGCATAGGGATGTAGCATTGTAACACATGTTACCTGGAAAACCGAGTAACACATGTAACAAACTAAAAAGAGATCAAATTAAGTTGCACAAGCAAAATGACATATGCTAAACGTTCGAATAATACAAAATATGGAATACAATGCTAAAATGGATACAACATATCAATTTCACATGCCTTTTTTTCACCTAGACAATTAATACATTCAATTCCATTCATCATTATTTTCTTAACCTTTTTTCACTTGCCACATTGACCCAAAAAATAATATCCCACAAAACAACCGATTAGCCACCGATTGAAATCATATCCCACAAAAAATAACCGATTAGCCACTAATCGAAGGTGATTTCAGCAATCACAACATCCGATTGGCCGCTGCAACATTTAATGACGGTGGTTGTTAGAAGAAGACGATTTGTTTAAAGTACACTAGGTGGTTTCACTTACTGATTGACAGCTACAAGGTTTAACGATAGCGGTTTCACTTACCGCCGACAAGGAAGAAGACGGTTATGTTAGTGGCTGTTGACGGTGTTGTCGAATCCGGTTTCACTTAATGTCGACAAGGAAGAAGACAGTTATGTTAGTGGTTGTTGGTTGTTGGAAGAAGTCGGTTGCTGGTACGAGATGTTTCAAGATCTGAAAACTTGTCACCATAGCTTCAGATCTGAAAATCAGTCACCACGATGTGAAACCGGAAAAATGATAAGAGAAGTGGCTGGACGCCCTACCTTATTTGCTACTAATTGAAGGTGGTTTCAGCAATCACAACATCCGATTGGCCGCTGCAACATTTAACGACGGTGATTGTTGGAAGAAGACGATTTATTTAAAGTACACTAGGTGGTTTCACTTACTGATTGACGGCTACAAGGTTTAACGATAGCGGTTTCACTTACCGCTAGCAAGGAAGAATACGGTTATGTTAGCGACTGTTGGCGGTGTTGCCGAATCCGGTTTCACTTAACGTCGACAAGGAAGAAGACGGTTGTGTTAGTGGTTGTTGGTTGTTGGAAGAAGTCGATTGCTGGTACGAGATGTTTCAAGATCTGAAAATTTGTCACCATAGCTTCAGATCTGAAAATCAGTCACCACGATGTGAAAACGAAAAAATGATGAGAGAAGTGGCTGGACACCCTACCTTATTTGTCTCTCTTTATACAATCCATGTCTCCCATTTATTTTGTTATACCAGTCTCACATATTAACTAGTTAAATTTGTAACAATTACTAGTATAACTACGAATAAAAAAAAAAATCTCGTCATAATAAAAACGAAATTATTTAATCTGAAATTTAAAATTGATTTGAATGAAAAATAAATTTGTTGATAAAGTAAGAGAGAGAATGTTGGTGAGAGAAAAAGGTTGAGAGAGAATGTTGGTGAGAGAAAAGGTGCAGAGAGAATGTTGATGAGATAAAAAAGTGGAGAGAGAGTGTTAGTAAAATGAAATTTGGAAAGAGAATGTTATTAAATATTATTTCTTATGTACTTGTGTGTAATATGTCTTGACCAAAATACCCCTTCAGCCACTTAAATGATATTAGATTTAAATCAAAATACTATCTAATAATCTCAACCATTGGATCATGTTGATCAATGGTTATAAATAGGGTTTCTTAGGTTTTCTTAGCACAAATACGTTTTCTATACATCCTTCCTCTCTCTCTCTCTCTCTATATATATATATATAAACGGGATCAGGAGAAAACGACCAAAAGTGTGAGAACGGTGAGAACGCATCCTGGCCCAACACGTGGCGCATGATATAATTAGGGCGTATGGGCTTTTTGTCATTCTATCTTCCGCTTTTCCAATTCCGTTTTTCACAATATGTGATTTATTTTTGGGGTTTAAGATTTTTGGCGTTAACCAAATTCAATAATTATACGGCGTTTTAATGGTTTCATTGTATTAACATTTTGGTGTTTATGGCGTTTTTCAAATCTCCCTAAATGACGTTTTTCAAGGCGTTTTAGACAAGATGGCCCATTGTTCTATTATTTTTTGTATACATTTTGGCGTTTGTGGTATATTGGCGTTTTACAATTATATTACAACGTCAGGGAAAAAATAGAAGCGAAAAAAATAAATTAAAAATCCTAATCGGATCTCTCTTCACAATCTTCACTGTCATCAGTCTGTCTCTTCTTTAATACTACAAGAGCTGTCACCAAATATATGGCGTTTTATGTAAAACTTAACAAACCCGTCGGTTTGATTATTTTGCCTGCTCGTCTGTTGAATTGACTTTTTTTGGTTGTTTGGGGACATAGATCTATGACGTGTGGATGGGTTTTTCTCTTTTTTCTTCAACTTGATCTTCATCTTTATAATCATCCCACTCTTCAGTGTCATTGATCTCTTCTCCTCATCCAAGCCTTCTTCAAGAACAAAGAACACAAAATGACATATGACTGTCATCAGTTTCTTTTTCTTGAAGATTTTGTCCATCTCATGCAGCAAAATCTTACTGAGTTACTCCCCTCACCTAACAATCCATTCAGTGAAACGTCACGAAGAACAATACTGAATATCCAAGAAAGCATATTAGCCATATTTTGATTTTTTTTTTAATTTTTTGGCATTTTACAGTGAGTGGTATTTAGTAGTATTGGCGTTTGTTTTTTTAGTTTGATCAAATGGAAGTTTCTGAGACGTATCATTTTATAAGGTTATCTTTTTGGCGCGTAGGTTAGGCGGTGCATTATTATAATAAAGTATGCGTTGTTTCAGTTACTGTTTGTAATTATTGTTTTTGATAAGTTTTATCTATGAAGTCTGTAACACGTCCCATCTTTCAAGTTTGGCGTTTTAGATTCAAATATAATAAATTTTCCGTCTCTTCAGTTTTACTGGTTTGTAGTTAATGTTTCTAGTTACATTTTCAAGTTTGGTTTTTATAATACTTGTCCAAAGTAATTTTTTTATGGTTTGGTAGTTTTTGGGGCGTTTTATGGCATGTTGGCGTTTTGACAAACATTTGGCTGTGTGGCGTTTTTATTACATATGGCGTTGTTATTATATAACAATCAACTGAAAAAGAAAATTATATATAAATATATATATATATAAACAATTGAACTTCCAAATTTTCACTGTCACCAGTCTCTTTCTTCTTTTTTGAATCATCTTAACTGGCTGTTTCGACTTTCGTATGATTCATTTTTTTTTGAAGTAGTTTTTTTTGCCGCCGTTTAGAAGAATAAAGTGTGACAACAGCCTCTTTTTCTTGAAGATTTTCCATCTCATGCAGCAAAATGTTATTGAGTTACACCCTTCAGCTAACAATCTTGAATTTCCAAGGAACGATGTTTGATTTTTTAACTTTTTGGCGCTTTACCGAGAAAAAGAACGTCACTAAATAAAAGTAACTTAAACCTCTAAATTTGATCATGCTAAAATCAATAATGTTTTGCTGTATGAGATGGAAAACATTGTTAATCCTCAGTTAAGAAAGATCTCTGACAATGATGTCCACCCCATACAGCTAAACTTTATTGACAACAAACCTCAATAATGTTTTTGTATGTTTTGGCGTTATAAATTGTATGAAAGTTGAGGATAAAGTCAATAAGATTTTACTCAATGAAATGGACAATATCCTCAGTTAAGGATTTTGTCCATTACATTGAGCGAAACCTTACCGACAACCAAATTTAATTTTCAAATAAACGTTTTGGTTTAGAGGATATTTGATGTTTGGGTTTTTTGGCGTTTCTAAGACGAATGGTATATATTAAATATGGCGTTTGGGTTTTTGTGTGTTTTTATTGGAAGGTCTGAGATGTTGTATATATAGGATGTGTTTTGGCGGTTTTTTTAGGCGGGATTTTATTATAATTAATTTTGGCGTTTTATATCTAATGGCGTTTTTTAGATTATAATGGTGTGTGCTATTGTAGGTTAAGGTGGTAATTTTAATGGTGTTTTATTTCATGAGATGGCGTTTTGTGTAGAGAAGTTAAAAGATGTTTTTACCCTTAATGAAGCGCGCCACAGCAATAAAAGTTATGTTATTTACGAAAACGCCACCACGTCATGTAGACCATAGATTGTTTTAATCTGACGATCCATAACCGTTCTCACACTTTTCACCGTTTTCTCTAAATCCTGACCCTGTATATATATATATATATATATATATATATATATATATATAGTGTAAGGTTCATTGCAAGAACCACGAGAACCAATGTAAACACAACCAAAAACCTAAAAAAAACCAACCCCCCCCCCCCAAAAAAAAAAAAAAAAAAAAAAAAAACCTAAAGCCCCCACCCCCCCCCCCCCTCTCAAAAAAACCTAATCCCCCATCCCTCAAAAACCTAAAAACTAACCCCCCACCCCTCAAAAACCTAACCCCTCCCCCCTAAGCTAAAATGCTAAAAAATAACCCCCAAATTACCTAAAAAATAAAAATAAAATCTAAACAAATAAAAAAAACACACAATTTTTTTTTAAATATTTTTACATTAAAATCGCTACTTTTAGTAGCAAAAAAAAAAAAACAAAATTTAAAAAAAAAACTTAATTTTTTTTGCTACTAAAAGTAGCGATTTTTGTATAAAAAATATTTTAAAAAAATTGTGAGTTTTTTAGCTATTTTTAGGTATTTTTGGTTGTGTTCACATTAGTCATTAGGAATGTTTGTTCATTTAGTCACCAAGTTTGTTTTTGATATCTTTAGTAGGGATGGGATTGAGTAGAGTTAGGATTGGAATAGTATACGTATTCATACCCGTACCAGTATAAAAAATATCAGTGAATTTGAACAAAATTGGGTACCAAATACCGTATCAAATATATAGGTACGGTATGGGTACGGGTATTTTGGTACGGTATCCCGCTTTGGTACCATTTTGTATTTATTTAGTTTTTGGCACTCGTATGGGTACTAAATATGTAAAATTGACATGAGTACCAATATAGTACGAGTACCAAATAGGTAAAATTGGTACGAGTACCAACACGATACGGATACCATATAGGTAAAATCAATACGAGTACTATAAATACCATAATACGAAATAAAACATAATATAAAAAATTATACGGTCTATATAAAATTCGGCACAGGTTTACCCGTACCAATACCAAAATTACCAAATACCAAAATCAATAAAACTGGGTACCGATACATGTACCGAATACCTAAAATCGGTACGGATACAAATACGTGTACGAGTATTTGAGAAAAATAGCTCTTCCTAATCTTTAATATAGATAGGATGTGCATTCAATAAAACATTTTCTTGGTCCATATAGATAATTTTATACTTTTTATATCGGTATATTATTCTCACATTAGATTCTCAAAGTATTCTATTATCTATAGCAAGGCTTACAATGCTATCATTTCTCATGATCCTCAAGACGAGATTTGAAGTTACATCACCAAAATGGTAAATCAATCTAGGGAAATTCGTCTGTAATAATCCCACCAAGACCTTATTGACCATTAATAATCCCACCTCAGAATATTCCCACCACCAGTCTCACCTTTCACATATTTTTCCTACAATGGTCCCCCATTAAAAAAACTTAACGGAATTAAGCTTTTTTCAAAATTACAAACAGATTTTTTAGGACTTTTGATTAGAACGACGACACGAGTCCATTGATGTAAAACTTGCCTCGAAGCGGTGCTCCAAACGATGAAAACGACGCTTCAATTCGGGTGTTTAAATTTCCAATTAACCAAAATCAAGTCACTTGGAGCACCATTGCGAAGTAAGTTTTACATCAATAGACTCGTATCATCGTTCTGATCAAAAGCCCTAAAAATTTGTTTGTAATTTATAAAAAGCTTAACTCCGTTAAGTTTTTTTAACGGGGGACCATTGTTGGATAAATAGGTGAAAGGTGGGACGGGTGAAGGGAATATTCTGAGGTGTGATTATTACAGGCCAATTCCCAATCAATCTATAGGTTAGTTGTATATAATAGTTCTAGAGAGAATGTTATTTGGTTAATACGGGTGACTTATTTGACCTATTGGATTATTTTAGGCCTAGGCCTTAAATTATTTATTTATGGGTGTATATGGGCTTAGAGGTGCACAAGGCGGTTTCTGGGTTAAAATTATATATATATATATTGAACCCATTAAGTCTGACCAACTTTGAAATCAATATTGACCATTAGATCTTGCTGAATTTAAATCTCAGCCCTTTAAACTCCAATTTTTTAACTGCTATTGTAGCAGTTCACAGCAGTTTCTTCTGCCTTCAACCCACGTCCCACGTCTTACATCCCTCCCTGGCAGTTATTGATAGGTTTTATTGGTTTATCTGGAAACTCCCGACTCCCCTACTACTTCCACCATTTCCTGCCCATGATCTCACGGTTACAGGTGGTTTGAGAAGAATTGATGTTTATTTATTAGCTCAAACCTTACAGATCCCCAATTATTTTAGATGAATCAATTTTTCTTCATTACCTGATGGTTTTAATTTTTCTCTGACTCCCTAACAGATCTGTTGGATGATCACATCGGCTAACACTCACCGGAGTGAAGACTGCAATCATTGCCGTTTAACATCCCCGTCACAATAAACCATAACCCTCACTATCGTCACCTCGGCAGTTCGTACCAAACCAACGGTGTTGATAAAACAGACCTTCGCATCTCCTTTGTCACCTCTCTCCCCTCTTCTCCAGCGGCCGATCTTCTTCTTCTTCATCCACACCCATTTTTCATCCTCAACTTTACGAATTAATTTTCCCTCCTTTAATCCAATTAGTAAGGCCTTTCATCTTCATGCTCGATATCTGTACATATACAATCCACAATTCCACGCACACAGTGTTTGCATCAATCAATTGAAAGGACGGTAGAGGTTGTAAATTCTATTGTAAAAGCCACCAATTTTGCTGAGTCACACGGTTTGCTAATTCAAACCTCTGTTTTTATTTTCAAATTTATTGATTATTTGATTACCTGATTACCCAGTAACAATGGAATTATGATATGACTTCTTAAAACTTCTATATTTGCAGTGCACTCCAGCAAATATTTGATAAAATGCCTGTACCACATCATTTTAACAACTTACGTAAGATTCATCAGCCATGAATGAGAAAAATATAATCGATTACTTCTATCTGTTGTATTTTGCAGCATCTATTAGAAGTTAATGACCACAAGGATCTTAAATAGAAGATGAAGATCCTCTAATAGAAGATCTGGCGACGGTATATATCGTTATACAGTACTGGTATGAGTCTCTCGCCTGCATTACTTTATTAAAATGACATTTTTAACAAAATTAGTGGTTTTCATCATGGAAAAAAGGACCTTCGGTCACCTTTTAAAAAGATCATTCAAGGTTGTAAAACATACATGAGAACAAATTGTCTCAAAAGTTGCCTATAATGTACAACTTCCTAATCTCTAATTGCATCTGTTACATTCATTAACATTTCATCATCTTGACATGTATATTTTCATGAAATTTGAAATTCTTGACATGCATCTCACTTTCCAAACAACCCTCTCTTCGAAATATCGTTAGTTAGTTTTCTACATAATTTCTCTATGTTCGGTTATTGTTTCAATTCACTTAGGTTATATGATAATCTATTATCTTTTGGTTGTAAATTTTGTAGAAAAGAATTGTTTGATCTGTCACCGGATCGGTATGGAATCACGGATACAAGATCATCCGGAAACATCACTTTGTAGATATACCAATGGAGGTAAACAAGTAGGTGTTTCTGTTGATTGCGAGTTGTTAATACTTAATCATATTTGTTTGTTTAAAATTTAAATTAACTAATTGAGTATACATGATAGATTCATGTCATGTGTGTGGGACTTAAAGTTGACTGAATCAAGTTCAGAGGATGAAATTTATTATGTTTACACAGTTCATAAAATTAGGTATAGAAAATTTTATTCAAATACTTTTTTTATAAATATCTAAAAATTTTAATAAATTCAAATTTGTTCTGGTTTATGCCAGGTTTGTCCTGTTTATAAGTTGTGCCTGGCTTGTGGCTAAGAAATCATGGGCTGGCCTATAGCAAATTCCTACTGCCTTTTGCCAGTTTTGGTCTATTCAGGCTGATTTTTGCGTGATTTTTACAGTTTTGGCGCTTGAACAGAGCCCAGCGCTTACCTGCGCCTGGACCGAAATGATTTGCCAAACGTTAATTTTTGCGGTTAGTATTGTGCTGGTTAGAGTATGAAATTTGTCTATAGAAGTATAGAACTTGAATGTGAATATATCCGACTTTCATCATTAAGTGTTCTATTTTACATTTCTTGGTAGCACAACACAATATAGCAAAAATGCACAAAAACTAAGATATTTTGCCTTTACATCTGTTGTGGTCAAAGATTATGTTTCATAAACCAAATTGTCCTGTGCTATTACCGTAGGTTGGGCTTAAACGATATTGAAAGTTATGTGCTAATGACGATGACGAATGCTCCCACGTTGTCACCTTCCCCAATCTCGGCTTCCGTTTATATCTAAATGGATTCATGGACTAATGATTCTCTTCTCACCAAAGTAGGAGCGAACTTTGGTACATACATCGAATCGGCCACCTAGGTGAACCTGCTTTAAAAGGACATTCATGCCTCCGGTGGATTCACCATGGTATTAGGAGATTCTCTTCCACATTCAGGTTCACTTCCTCCCTTTGTTACTCTTTGTACACATATGTAGTGTGTCGTGTCTTCTCGCTATTTCGTTCTTCGTTCAAATTTGTTTTTGGTGTTCCTCTATTTAGTACACGAAATTGATTTAACCGTGGTGTTCAAAGGCCTCTATCCATGATTAAAAGAAGGCAGGCACGAGTTTCTTTTGGCTTCTCTATAGGTGATTTACATTCTGGTCATATGATTTTATTCAATGTGTTGTTCATCATCAATGTGCTTTCATCCTCTTTGTAATGCAGGTAATTTCTGGGCCATTTTGTCAATGTTGGTGTTTGAATCAGATTTACTGCTTTAGATTCCACTTAGCGTGAGTCTAACCGAAATCGTGTAATTACTTTAACGTCTCCTATTGTTTTAAAGGAAGTAAATTTCTTAATTTGTTTCAAAATAAGTTGCTTTTCATGAGTTTAGTTTTAACTAAAACTTTTTCTTTGCTCCTAATAGCACCTTGGAACAACATTTGGACAATAGAACCTCCCTCGGATTCATTAAAGCACATCCTCCATATCTGCATTGGTTAGCAATCTGTTCCATGACAAGCTGAACAAGGTAATGCTCCTGCTGCCATGATTTATGTTGTAATTATCAGTTCTTGATGATAATATGAACGAGTTAAAAGAATTACCTTTCAAATGTTGAAGGTTTACTCTCCTTTCAAAATGCTACTTTTATAGTTGAGTTAAACGTGACATTATGATAGTATGTTAATTTTCTGATTTTAGGTTTAGGCTTCATTTCTTGATGTACAATTATGTCAAAAAGAATTAGAAAAAAACTTTGGTTCAAATTGCGGCCACTCACACATAAAGAAGGCTTCATCAGATGATGTTTGCAGTTCGTGATTGTGATAGAACTCCAATTATGAAGACCCATTTCCATATTCCCCAAAACTGTTCAGAAAAAGAGTACTCGGTGGTCAACATTCAAGTCAATCGGTAGAATATATTTATATGATGTTCTAAAGATGAATTTTTGAAGCCAATTACAAAGATGCAAGCTAGAGTATCTTTCCGAATTCGCATTTGATGCTGAGTTAGTGTGTTATTGATCTTGAAATTGGTAATACTTTAGTACTCATACTTTAGTAAAACATGATTATCAAACTTCCTTACACATATTAACAATTCTTACCTTTTTTAATGTTAAAAGTGACCCCTTTGATCTTTCAAGTCAAACTTTAACTTTTGTACAAATTTAATGTCTACCATTTGATCAATGAAATTGTTTTTTTTATAGAAAATGCTTTAACGTCCGTCCGGTATGGACTATATTGAAGTTCCTCGAATTGGTTCATGTTCCAGTTCTAGAGGATGGGTAATTAGTCTTTCGTTTAGCCTTATATTTTTCCTATAATTGTTTTTTTTAATTTTTAATATATTTGCTTCTTATAAACCTCTACTACAAATCACACGGTTTGAAAACTACCACTGAATTACAGACCTTCAGCAAAAGCTAGATGTGAAACATCCCAGGTTTGTTTTTTCTTATAGTTTGGATTCTCTTTTTTTGTGTATACCATGTCAAAATCATTTAAGATAGTTGTATTTCTGTGTAGTGAATTTTGACATAATGTGATTAAGTAAAAAGGTTAGTGATAATAGATATGTTTTTTTTATTTGTGTTAGTGGATATTTTTAGTGATGAAAGTCAACTCTTATTCAGGTATTAAGGTTGGTCAACATTTTGGCCGACATATTGGAGAAGGAAAGCACACCCATTACACTTATGCTTATATATCTGAATGGTGATGCGAAGTCGGTTAAATTTTTGGTTTCACAACCTAATCTTGACCCAGAACTACACGAGGCACGCCTTTTTTCCTCTGAATCTCTTATTTGGCCCCTCTCGCATCGGGCATGCCTTTTTAAACCAATGGAGATTGCTTTTATAGTTATACCATGTGAGTAGTACTTTGTTGCTCATGTTTTCAGTGAAGCTATATGTGTATTTAGAGCATAGTTACCTAATTCGCGGTTCGTTCCGGTACGGGTACGTGGTTCGGGTACGCGATTCGCGAGTGGTGACGTTTTCGGTACGGAGGGGGGTAGGTTCATTTCGGTACGAACCGGTACAGTGTACCATAGAGTCCGGTTCGGTATAGACAAATTAAAACAGAAATTACCAAATTCCAAATTACCAAACATAAACATTGAAGGTTGAAGATAAAAATTGAAATTGAATAGGATTAGAAATTGAATAGGATTAGAAATTGATGATGTAATTTGGTTAAATGTTATATGTATAATGTTACTTTATACTTTTTATGTATAAGTTTCTAGGTTTAAGAACAAAATGTAAACTAGTGAAGATAGAGAGGCTTCTTTAAATACACAAACTACTTTTTCACTTTTTATTTAAAAAACTAAAAGTTTTAGGGTTTAAATGTAAACTAAGAAAAATAGAGGGGTTAAATATTGAAATAACTAAACTTATTTAAAACCAAAAAAGATAAAAACCACGCAGGCGCCGATTCTTCTTCCCCTTCTTCCTTACATTGATCGGAACCCTAATAATCATTCCAGTTTGCGTCTTACAAATCAATCGAACGCGGTTTGGAACATCGAGATTGTCTATTTGGTTAGCTGAACCGGATCAATTTGTATCGCTGTACCTTCGCAAACAGGAACACCGTACCACCGCAACTCGGTTCGCCGGACCATGCCGTTCCGGCACGCAAACGAATTCCGATTGGGTACACCACGATCCAATACGTGGATCGTGGGTTCCCTGGCGATTTAGGCAACTATGATTTAGAGCTCAGATTTCACATGTCTACTTTTAAGATGCATTTGCAAGATGCGACGTATTATTACGTTAAAGTACCTGTCCACCGGATACCGTTTACTTTTGCATTAAAAAGACACCGTTTCATGTTTTACCACTCAGTTTTATTTTCTTTCTTTTTGTGGTTGTAAACTGTCGACGTTGGTTTTCTTTTATAAATTAAATAATGGTGTTTTTGTTTGTAATGTTTTTTAAATTTGTGTACACTTGATATAGATTAGCTTTTTTGTTATGTTGGTTTTCTTTTATTAAACTAGTTGGTTTGGGTTGAAGCCAATTTGGGTTTAGTCAAACATCAGTTTTTGCCCCAAACCAGTTTGATTCGTGTTTAACCAGTTTCAACCAAGGACTTCTTAAACTGATTACAACCCCGTGGTTTGGCTGGAATCCCATCCGGGTTCCCTCAATCCGGCTTTCAGTTCGGGTTAGAATGGACGGTCAGTGCTTTTGTCATATACGTCCGTTGCTTATCATAAATTGTTCACCGCCTTTATTGATTTATGTCCTTTCTTTTGTTTCCAAACTAGCAAATGAAATCTTGTAGCTCATTCACCACAGGTCGTCTTCTACCCCTTCCAAACATACTACCTGTTTGCTTATGTTTGATTCCCAAATTGTTAGTTGGAGAAGTGTGGGGTGTCTAATTTTATAACTTTCATGTGCTAATTGATTACTCCCATTGTTGCATTGATATTGATACATATTTCCTTCAATAAAGCAATGTAGAAGCTTGCAAAAATCATGGCTTGCATCTTTTGTTTGCTCTAGCAATGATGAAACTTGCTCTAGCATATACTTGTTTGCTCTAGCAATGATCATATTTCCATAAAATGATCTGTCTTGAACTGCACTTGTTTTTATATTCGAACCAAAATAACCATTTCTTAAATTAGCGTTACCTCGTATATATTTAAAGCCCATGGCCTTGTAAAATTCATAAAATTAGACGGATCATCATGTGGCAGAATTGCAACTCTTAGGTGGCATTCCGCATTCGTTTCTTAGAATATAATTGAACTGGAATTGGAACTAAGGTTTTCATTCATTCCGCGGAATGATAGTAACCATGATTTGTTAAAACTGTAAAATTACATGATAGTATCCATATTATATATATTTCTATAGAGTTAATTACGTTTTTCTTCCCTTTAGTTTGTCAAAAATAACTATTTCAGTCCATTAGTTTAAAAATTGTCATTTCAGTCCCTGTGGTTTCACTTTCGTAACTATTTCAGTCCACCTTCGTTAACCCCATCCAATTATTCTGTTAGTTTTATATGATTTGACCATAATACCCCTATTATTATTAATTAAAGTTAAATATAAATAAATAAAGGACCAACTTGTCAAACCAAGAAAGTAATGGGCTAAACTGTTATAATAACAATTAACTCTAATACATAATCTATCTTACCTGCAAACCACACAGCAAACCATTGCCACCACCAGACCATACAACCCCTACCACCTACCTCTAGTCCTCTACCCGTTACCACCCACCTCCGCCACACACCACCACCATCCCCGTCACACCACTGCCATCATCTCACCTCCGCCTCCCCTCCCTCATCAACGATCTGCTTCTCTCTCATCTCGTAAAACCCCCAAATTCCCTGAAACACCATCACACCTCCTGCCACCGTGAACCACCACCTAACCATCGCTGCAACGACCATCACTCAAACTACCACGCCCAACACCACAACACCATAGTCCCACGACCACCCACTCGTCACCGGGCCGACCACCACCGCGCTCGTTTTTCCAACAAGATTCCGACTGTCATTAAGCTAACCTTAATGGATCTTTGTTTCGTCTTTAACTCTCGTATTTCCAGCGGCTGACAGGATGGTTCAGATTTGGGTTTTAACTATCGCCAACTTCGATCCCTGGGTTTCAACTTTCGTCTTCAGATCTGGCTTTTAACTATTGGCATTGTGGAAGAAATGCATCACTGTAGAGAATCCGCCCTTTGGTTGCAGCTGTAGAGAATCCAATCGAAAAATTCTGAAAATTAGCATTGTTTCATAGCTAATTTCTCTTACTCTGAATTCGATACATGGTGTTTGGGGATTGAGGTTTTAACAAGTTGATGTTTGGGGATTGAGGTTTTATATAATTGTTGAAGGTTTGTTTTTAGAGTATGGTTGTGGATGACAAAGATGATGGGTCATGGTTAGTTTTATTGGTAATCAGAGATGAGGATTGGGGATGACAAAGATGAATCATAGGTTGGATTTAGGGGCTGTTTGGCTAAGCTTATTTTAGTGACTTGTTTACTTATTGACTTTTTGAAAAGTTAAAAGGTGTTTGGGTTAGCTTATTATGTGAAAGAAATAAGTAAATAAGTCATTCCATTATGACTTATTTGCTTTTCAAATAAGCAAATAAGTTATAAGAGCATTCACATCCAATCCATCAAATTATACATACATTCCACTAAAAAACAACTCATATATCAATATATTTCCACTAAAAACAAATACTTTTTCTCTCTCCTTTCAATTAAATAATATTATCATTACATTTTTCTCTCACTTCCACTCACAACCACTTTCAAAATATATTAAAAAATTATAACGGGTGAACAGTGTCCCCCCAAATATACAGATAAACAGTAACATTTTCTCTCTCCTCTACTCACAACCACTTTTTATACCCTTTATAATATAAAAACCCCTCCTCACATAATTTGATGGTTAGGATGTGAATGCTCTAAGTAGCCTAAAATAAGCTTAGCCAAACAACCCCTTAATGGTAATAATGGGTCTCAATTTGTAATATAATATGTTTTAATAATAGAATTTACATAAGAAGTCCCTAATATAGTTAACTATATAAAAGGTTTTTAAAGTAACAAGGGTATTTTGGTCATTTCATCATAACTTAACAGAATAAATAAACGGTGTTAAGTGAGTGGACTGAAATAGTTACGAAAATGAAACCACAGGGACTGAAATGACAATTTTTAAACGAATGGACTGAAATAGTGATTTTTGACAAACCACAGGGACGAAAAACATAATTAACTCATTTCTATAAATACTGGGCTCAAAACTGTTACTTTACCCATAAGACTAGAAGGTATGGGGGCTGGCTGAGGCCCGGCTAGGACCGGCGCCGGTCCCCCACACCGCCCCCTCCCTTCCGTTCCGTCGTCCCCAGCAACCCACAGCCGAACTTGCCGCCCCACTTTCAAAATTATATCCGTTATTCAACAGATACTTTAATTAAAAAAATTACCTTTTTCACTTTAAATATTTATTAACTTCATCCATTTTTTTATATCATTCACATCCATTTCTCCCAATCTTCTCCTACTCTCATCCATTTTTATAAAAAACACTCTCATTTTTTTTTTACCATCATGAATCCATTCAACCCAAACGACCCCAACCCGAACAATCCTAACTTTTTTTCGAGTCCCGCTTACACTCCTTCTATGGATCCTTCGTGGGGGTCTCCACCATTTACGTTTTCGGGTTTCCAACAATCACCTAACGCCTTCAATCAAATGTCCCAACTTCAACAAATGCAACAATACCAAGCATTCCAACAATTCATGCAACGCGGCTCGGTTCAACTTGATCAATTCCAATCGCAACCGCCAACTTCCCAACCGCAACCCTCGGTTCAACTTGACGATGATGATGAAGTCGTCCCCGAATCGCCACCTAAAGAACTCAAGCGCAAAAAAACACGGGGAAGGCGGTTGAAACCGAACCCGACACCGCAAAAAAAAAAAACGGTTTGAGAGCAAAGGCGAGAACGTGGACAAAAGTAGAGGAGGAGGCGCTAGCTATTGCGTATCTTAAGTCCTCAAATTGCCCGATTGTCGGTATGAACCAAAGTTAATTTTTTTTAATTTAAATTTAAAAATATTTATTTTATAGTTTTACTAATGCAATTTTTTTTAATTTTAGGGAACAATCAAACGGGTTCTAGTTTTTGGAAGGCATGTACGGATAGATTTAATAACCTTATGGGGGAAGGCCCCTACCGTGATCTCGAATCCGTATCGGACAAGTGGCGGAAAATGAACAAGTGCGTGAATGATTTTATCGGGATTTATAACCCACTTTACATCAATCGTCCTAGTGGGAGTAGCGACGAGGACGTTCTTAACCTTGCGACGGCTAGATGGGAAGCAAAAAATCTGCATTTCCCGCACCTCCGAGCATGGAACATTTTAAAGAAAGAACCTAAATGGGCGCCGGTTCCAAATGAGGTCGCAACCGCCAAACGGACTAAAACTTCCGAGTCTGGAAGTTATAGTGCGGGAGGCTCCACCGCTCATAAACGACGAACCGGAATATGACGAAGATGCGGTGCCCGTTCACGAGATCGAACGTCCCGGCGGAAGGGACAAAGCAAAAAAAGAGGCGGCCAGAAAGCGCAAAGGGGCCAGCTCGAGTGGAGGGGGCGCCTCGGGTGGAGGTGGCGGGAAGGCGTCTTCGAAAATGGACGAGTTGATTTCCGAATTCCGTTCGTTTAAAGACTTTGCGGCCGAAAAATATAGTCACAAGAAAAACGTGTCGGCCGACTATGCTCGAGCGGAGGATTTTAGGATAATGAGGTTGGATCTCGACTCGGTTCCGGAGGATGAACGAGAGGTGTATCGGAGGATGAAGGAAGATGTGAAGAAAAAATGGACGTCGTAGGTTTTTTTTAATTTTTAGGAAATGTATTTTTTTTTCGGAAATGTTTTTTATTTTATTTTTTAGGAAATGTAATTTTTTTATGTTATGAAATGAATTTATTTATGTTGTTTTATGTTGTATTTTTTAATTTTTATAAAGTTTTAATTAAGTTAATAAAAAAAATTTAAAAAATTATAAAATAATAAGGTGGGGTAACCCCATCCTCCACCCCCCTCAAAAGTGAAGGAGGCCCATCACTCACGAGCCGGTGATGTGGCGCCTACATGGCGGCCCATCCTCGTGGGGATATGCCTCACCATACCCTTTAGTCTAATGCTACTAGGCCCGCCCCACTTCAAAGGTTATAATACGATTTTGAATTGACTTGAATAGCAGATTTTGTGTTTTATTTGAATTGCTTTAGCCATGATTTGACGTAAGCCCGATCGACGGATATTGGGTTGGGTATGGGTATAGAAAAAAGATATTTCATGGGTATGGAATTAGATGATACCTGATCCGATTACCCGAAACCATATACTCGTTTACCCAAAATATATACCTGAAGACTTTTAAGTTTTATATTTATTTTCCTTTAATTATACTTTAGTAATGTTTCATATTCTTGTAAGTTTATTATTTGAAAAATAAACCTTTTATTTTAAATATATATTTCTGATGACATTATTCATATTTATATGCTATAAAATACAAAATTATTTTTTGAGATTAATATATATATTTACATTTTTAAATATATCAAATATTTTTAAATATATTTAAATTTATCAAATATTATTATGGTGACGATAATATGTATATTATTTATCATAATTTAATATATTATATTATATAAATTTTTGAAACAAAAAGTTATAAAGGAAAATAAAAAATATATGTACTCGAAAATCGCAATAAGTATACTGTATACCCGATACTCGATGAATAAATACCCGACAGATAATAGGCTGGATATGAGAAAGGAGATACGAATATAAGATTAGTCATACTTAACCCATTGCCATCCTTGCCTAAACCGAAGTATTTTAAAGACGAGCACCCCGTTGGTTATATGGAAACTATCTGATAGAATGTTTATATCAAAGACATGTGTCAGAAATTCATGTCACCTACATAAATTTCCCAAATTTCCCAAAATATGCCATGTGTCCATTTCTATAATTTGTTCAATGCATTCAAGTCAATTATCATTCGTGTGAACTCAAAAAAATTCATGGCTTGAAATTGAGTTTCGCCTAACCCAAATTCAATTCCTAAACCTGTTCATAATTTCTACTAAAATCGTTCAATCAAACATCCATGAATTTAAACCCAAAATAGCCAGAGTTCAAATTAAAAAAAAAAAAAAAAAAAAAAAAAAAAAAACAAACAGCACGTCGATTATGGTAGCAAACAGAGCCAAACAACAAACCGGATATCCACTAACATTCTTTAAACCCCATCACTAATAACACTCCATTACAGATCAAACATCCGATTCATTATTATTCATTCATACGCATATCGATATTACCGCATACGCATTCTTCAAGCCACCTGCACTTGGATCGTCTTAGGCTTCTTGGGCTCTGGCGGGGGCAGCTTCTCCACAGTCACCGTAAGCACACCGTCCTGACAAACCGCTGATATCTTATCCGTATTCGCATTCTCTGGCAATGCAAACTTCCTCATGAACTTCCCAATCCTCCGCTCCATCCTCACATACTTCACTCCTTCCTTCTCTTCCTCTCGGTTCCTGTCACACCCCAATTTTCCACGTGTCACCGGTGGGCCCGGTGGGGGAGTATCGTGACGTAGTTGACAACATCATGGTCAAACAACACAATATAATAATGCACAGCGGAAGCAAAAGATAAATATATTACATTCCGAATATAAGTAATGTCAAAGTATTACAACGGAAGGTAAAGGATCCACAGGCGGATCAATAAAAGAAAACTGTTCAACAGACTTTAGGCATCTAGAACTGGCAAGATTCCCTAGTGACGCCCTGAGCTCCCAGCCAATTACGCATAGTACCTGTCACTTAACCTTTTTGGAAAATACGTCAGTTTACACTGGTAAATACAATTAACTGACTCATTTTGGAAAAAGAGTTTGAAAAGTGATTCGAGTGCAAACGGCACAAAATATCTTGACACATTGATTAAAATGCACAGAGGCAAAATTAATCTTTTATACTTGGGACAATTCTATTAATAAAAATCTTGTATCCGATTTACATGGTTGTCCAACATTTAGGGCCGGTGATTATAATACAATACAAGCCGGACAAGATTAATCGACACACCACAAATATGATCTCACAAGAAGTTACCCTTACGAGTGAGTATACGTTATACATATGCAACAGGAGGTGTTATGTCTACACCTTGTGCTTACGTCGTGGCCATTCACTTTTTAAAATGAGCCAAGGATATCCAGGACACGGTCATTAACCCCCAATGTTATTTGTTATCAATCAATACAGATTAAAACGGGATTATACAATTTAATCATCTCCGATTAAAAAGGGTTCTACACCCGACCAAGCGGTATTTTTATAATACCGTACCCCAAGCCCGTATAAGGGAAAATAAGTTAAAAGTATTTACCTGAGCTAGCAATGCAATTTATACTCAGCCGTATATTCTAATCAGCAAGCACGAGTACTTCTACTGGGGCTCTCAATCTGGAACGAAGGTTTTATTAACCTATTAGATTCCTAACGGGTCTTATTTAAGTCGTAACTTAGACCGGTTAGTTTTAAGGAAAGGTTACGGTTCAAACGCATGATTAAGCGAAGACCGGAATAGAATGTGATTTAGACCCGACAAGTTTGAAGACTTGTATAATATGGGTAAACTAAACACATTCTGGATTTTGAGATAAAAAGGATAAGGTTTGACCCGTTTCGGCTAATTTATGCAAACTAGTTACATAAACCGAACCGAACGCGCCAGAGGCGTAACGGGTAACCATAAGGGTCGCGAACAGGTTTCCTAAGTTAATATGCTTTAAATATGTTGTGATATCATTATGATATCTTCCATAATGCCCAAAACGAGTTAAAACATTAATTAAGCCCCGTAGGGGTATTTTGGTCATTTTTAAAGATTATAAAAGGGATTTATTTGACTTCTGTGATTCGGGTCTGATCAAATCAGTAAAATAACTTATTTTAATAAGTTACATCAGTAGGTATTTAGTCTTAGGTGTTTAAAATAGTTTTAACGCATACTACGCGCTTAACACGCGTAAATGTCGGTTTAAAGCGACTTTCAGGTTTAACTGGGAATCCTGAGTTTCTAATCAGGTTTTAAAGTTCAAAATACTTCATTTAATATATGTGATCAGTAGCCAAAGGTTCGGTGCCTAAATGTTATGAAAAACTCGTTTTATGACGAAAAAGGTACAATCGGTATTAACCGAATCGAGGCTATAACCTTTGGTTATGATCCGTTTAAAATAATTAAAAATCTTCAAAAATCCTAAAATATTATATTACATTAGTGGGTAAAAGTTTTGTTACCGAAAATCGGGTTTAGATAGGCTATGCGCTAATCGCGCCGTTTAATTAATAAAAAGCTTATTATTTACGCTAATGCGCATATCTCTTAATCTAGACTTCCGATTGACGTGAAAATTTACGTACATGCTTAATAATCAGCAACTAAGATTATTGTACTTCCACATTTTCAAAATTCTCGTTGTAAGGTTATAAGGGCATTACGGTCCATTTTAAGCATTTAACGGAACCGCGCGAACGAAGCGGATAATCAACGAAACAAGTACAGAGGCTTATACCATCATGTAACCCAACCCTAATGAAGCACTAAGGCATCTTCGAATCAAATTAAAACGGGTCAGAACCGAAGTCAAAGCAAAAGTCAAGGTTTTGCGCCTTTTGGTTCCGAACCGGGTTTAAACAGAAATTTGCCGAGTCGGGCAAGCGTAGACAAGTTTTTATACTTATTACCAAGTTATATTAAGGTTAAAACAGGTTACATGCCTCTCGGATTGCTAATCGGGTATTAAATCGTAATTTACAAAACTGTTGACTTTTTAATCACAAGTTTGACCCGACGTTTGACCTGGTTAGGACGGGAATCAGCGGGTACCCTTATAAGGGTTTAAAGCCCACTTAATTACCAACTTATAACTACCTTTACTTCGACAAATCGCTGGATCGTTAGCGATTAATCGCTAAGTCAAACTTATTTTACGATAGTTTGACTTTTAAGCTAAACTAAGCTAAAACTTGACTAAAGAGAGGTCAAGAAGACTTACCAAGGTCCTAAGCTCGATGATCGACGACTAGAGAAGGCTTCCTAGCTCCAAGAGTGGCCAGAAGTTGTGGTTTGAGGTGTGAGATCAATGTTACACATTCAAGTCTTTATATAGTGGTTTCAAGTGCACAAGATCATCACACACAACTCTATGG
The DNA here is from genome assembly GCA_030545235.1 of Helianthus tuberosus. Lineage (NCBI taxonomy): Eukaryota > Viridiplantae > Streptophyta > Magnoliopsida > Asterales > Asteraceae > Helianthus > Helianthus tuberosus. Next base: position 137,749,874 of record CM060363.1, read on the forward strand.
ATGATCATAGATCATCAACAAGTGTTTCTAGGACCTATAAACCAGTTTAGACATGCCCATGGTATTGAAATAAGTCATCTAAGTCGGTTACAAGGTGAAAACAGGCAGCTGCCTGTTTTTTCGCAACTGGGCACCCCATACGCATCGTAGGGGTTTAAGCCCTGCGATGCGCAGAGCATCATACGATGCGTAGCCCTTATTTGGCTACGATGCGCAAGCCTACAATCAGGCTTCTAAAATTTGTAATTTAGTCCCTGGTCCCCCGTAACATCGCTTTCACCTCCCAATCTTGCATATGAAGCTTTGTTATTTAACATATGGGGCTTTAAGACTTATACCCACTTTGTTAAGTCCTCGGGTAACTTTGTGATCACCCGAAAAGCCCTAAATTTCAACGTTGACACTTATAACCCTCGTACACGAATTTTGTCACAACTTGCTCATACGATATCGAAACTTCATGAAATTTTTATGGTACATTCTAGTGAGCATAATTAATTGTTACAAAGCTTCGGGTTTGCTAAAAGGTCACTCAGAGGTATATCTTCAACATGTTGACACACTTAACCCCTGTAGTTTGTAATATCTCACTTTCTTTCATAATTCTCTTTGTATGATCCATGATCCATTCGTTTAAGGTTATAAACATCGTGTAGGGTTATTGTAAAGTATATTTATTCATTGTTGACACTTTAAACCCTTATAATTACATAGTTTCACTGTTTGTCAACTTTAGTCCTTCAAGAACATTCCTTCACACGTTCAAACCTATGACACGTGTCAACACCTTATAGGACGTAAATTTTTCGGGGTGTTACATCCTCACCCCCTTAAAAGAAATCTCGACCCGAGATTTACTGAAACAAGTAAGGGTACTTTTCTTTCATCGTGGATTCAACCTCCCACGTGAATTCGGGACCTCTTCGGGCATCCCATTTGACCTTTACAAGTGGTATATGCTTCCTTCGAAGCTTCCTAACATGCCGATCCTCAATCGATATAGGATGTTTATCACATCGTAAATCCATATACCACTTTGTGATAGTGCTCCTTGACTTATTGGCGGAACACCTCCTTCAGTCACTAGTGTGTAATGTATTTCGAGCTCCGCAAAACTCCTTAAATAGGTTTTAGCTTACAAGCTACTTGATCTTGATACATTCGATTTCCTTCGAATGATTTCCATACATTCAAAGCTTAACTAGCCTAAAAATTTCACAAATTTGGTACACCCTTATTGGGTGATATCTTTTGTTAAACATATTCCTTAACAAGAACTTAGGAAGTTTGCTATTTTCATAACTCCTCGATCTCTTGCCATATACTGGCAACCTACAATCGATTATGGATTTGTATAATCTTATTTGTTGTCCCCCAGGCAACTTTCAGATCTTGATAATTGGGCTTACCAATTCTCTATCTGACAATAGATGTTTAACATTCCATCTATACTAAGTCTCCAAGGGAGTAGCCTTAATACTTACATAATAGTTGTTATAGAAAACTTATTCTATGATGAGATGGTTATTCCAACTACTGCTTAAATACTTTCCAAGAATAGCTAATTCTTACAGCTAGTCGAACCAATCGACGATCCTGGGTAGGTAATAGCGATTTTTAATTGTTGCCTAAATAGGGTTGCGGTAACGAGTGCATAAGCAAAATGAACCGTCTTTCTTATCTAACTAGTATCATACTCTGAAAGTATCGAGTTAGGCTATATGAATCTCCTATCTTAAAATTTACTTAATCAGGTTTCCGGTTATCCCATAATTAACATGGAGTTCTTACAACACTCTAATCCAAAGCGGGATGTAAATCTTAACTCTACCTGCCCCTAGGGAGGTAAACAGGGTAAACTTAGGAGAAGATAATCAAGTACAAGGAGGTTGCAGAGATTTTTCATATCTCAGGCTCCAGTTCACTCATCGTTACTTGTGTCGAATAAGTGACACATTTATGTTACTAGTCCACGAATTCCTTAATCGGGAATATTTACTTAGACAATTATATTATGGATATCTTCTTTGAATACTACTAGTCGACTTTAGTACAATATGATCATTGGGATATCTTAGGGGTTCCATGTATTAAACCTCCATGCTGATCAGACATGGAAATAATCTATGGGACACGCTAGGATACGCCAATCCTCATATGACACTTTTATCAAACATAGTTTGGCATTCGCAGACGATAGAAAACAATGAGAAAAGAAAAATAATTAAAATAACATATGTTGTCGCACTCTATGCAAAGAAAGAGTGATTTCGAATAGATATTAATATCAATATAGGATTTGTTGGAGCATTCTCAACGTAACATCGTCACTTTCTACCGGGCATTAAATGACCGGAGTCTTAATCAGGTGGAGACAACCGCTCTCAACCTTTATCATTCATAATATATTTATACATGCCAGTATTAAATAAGTTTCTGCATAAACTGCTTGATAAGGAAGAGTACCTGCTATATAGTTATCCTTCTGCACCATCTCCTGGCGCTCATCCGGAAGACTCATGCGTTTGTCTTCCTGGCCTCTCCAGGCTTCTTTATAAGCTTTGGACAGTTGGTTTTGATGTGCCCTTCCTCGTTACAATTGTAGCATGTGGCGTTCTTTAGCCCATTGCAATCTAAGGTTTTGTGACCCTTGGTCTTGCAAATTCCACACAATTTAGCACGTAGGTCTATTGTACATTTTCCATAATGTTGCTTTTTGCAGTTACTGCATTTGGGTCTGTTATCAGGCTGACTCGAGTTCTTCCTAAACTCGGGATCCTTCTCGCTCTCCGAGCTTCCCTTCTTCTTCTTGTTAGTTTGATGAGAGTTTTCCTCCTCTCTTTCACTTTTTCTCTCGCCAGAAGCCTTAACAGACTTAATTCTGATTGCGTCTAAGGTGAGAGATAAAGATAAGTCCACCGCGGACCTATATGTGGTTGGCCTAGATGCTTTAACATTCCCTTTTATCTCTGGTGCTAGGCCTCCAATGAAACGCGCTATGCGTTTAGGTTCAGGGGTGACTAGGTAAGGAACTAGGCGGGACATAGTGTTGAAACTTGTCACATATGCCTGGCAATCCCAATTCTCCATGACCAGAGTCAAGAAGTCTGATTCTATCTTTTCTACTTCATGCTGAGGGCAATAGTTTTCCTTGACTAATGCATCAAATTGTTCCCAAGATAAGTTGTAGAGTAGAACCTTTCCCGTGGCTTGGAGCAATGATCTCCACCATGCCAACGCTTCTCCTTTGAATGATTGTGAAACAAATTTCACAACATCTTGCTCCGCACAACCGCTGATGTCAACAACAGCGTCCATCTCATCGAGCCATGTCATGCAGTCGATGGCCCCTTCTTCTCCTGTAAAGTCTCTGGGCTTGCAGGAGACGAAATATTTATATGAACAGGTCTTAACTGGTGCCTCTTGATGAAACACAACTTGTCTAGACGGAATACTCCTTTGATTTGACAAGTCATGAACATCGTCCTCTCTTGACTCTTGTGTTTTAAGAGGGGGCTTACTACAAGCCATAGATAGAGTCTTGGAGTGGGTATCATTTGATTCAACATACTGTCGATCAAGAGCTCGAGTAACAGCATAATCTATTATTGCCTGTAGCTCTGCTCCAGTTACATTAATTCTGGTAGTATCATTGCTCTCCTTCATGTGGTTGTTAACTTCATCTAATCCAGCCATGTAGCTTGATGTCTACATAAACATTGGCAATGATTTATTCAAAGGTTATTATGGAATCATCATCCTTGACGATTCATCAACCATGGTAATATAAACCATATTGGTTAACTTGTTTGTTATATTAAGTTTGTATTTTCATTATAATTTATCCTAGTTATAAAACATTAAGGATATTAAAGTGGCGCATAAGGCCTAGTCACAAGGACAGTTCTAAATTTCGAAAGCCATGATTTCAGAGAATCGAGGCATTAAGGTTTGAATCACGTTCATTACCTTCTCTTGACAGGGAGTTGTAGACTTCAACTGTCTTTTGTCTTTTAGGACAATAGATATAGCCCGTGGGCATTTCCCTTCTGAGGGATGGTTATAATATGTTCATCTTCTCAGATGTTATTAGTCGAGATCGTATGGATCTTACCGACTATTAAGCTTGGACCTGGTCCAACATTTTTAGATAGGAGGTCAAAGACCACCACTATCGTTGTCTTATCAGACAACAAGTTTAGCCCATAGGCACTTCATCACTATCGGATGTTTATAAAATGATCATCTTATAGGATGACACAAGCCATGATTTCTAAGTCACTAGGCTAGATAAGAAAATTGGAAAAATCTAATATAAGGATGACTGTTGTGATTTTATCGAATCACATTTGTCAGGAGTGCTAACACGTTCTTAGGTGTTAACAAGGATTTGAATCTCTTGAGTAGGTTTCACCATCCTGGCCGCGTAGGCTAGGTTTCACCTTTAAGATTCTCTTTAAACTGCCTACTGGCAGGGAAAAAGGATATTTATTTTATTCAGGATTTTTATCATAAATCCTAATTTATAATTTAATAATAGCACAAATGGCCTAGTCGCGTAGACAAGTTTAATTTATAAGCCAAGATTTCAGAGAATCAGGGCAATTTATGAATTTGTAATGGCACAAAAGGCCTAGTCACGTGGACAAGTTTAATTTATAAGCCATGATCGTCTGGGATCGAGGCATTTTGTAATAGCACAAAAGGCTTAGTCGCTAGGACAAGTTTAATTTATAAGCCATGATCGTCTGGGATCGAGGCATTTAGTAATAGCACAAAAGGCTTAGTCACTAGGACAAGTTTAATTTATAAGCCATGATCGTCTGGGATCGAGGCATTTAGTAATAGCACAAAAGGCTTAGTCACTAGGACAAGTTTAATTTATCCATTATATGAAAATAAAAGTACAGAGTTGCCCTAAGCGGGTCTTTGAAGGGATAATGTGTCCTCGAAGGGACTGAAAGATAAATATGTCCTTATAAGGACTATTAAGGAAACGATCTTTTGCAAAAGGAGTTTCTTCTTCATTCTATTTCTGAATGCTTTTTCCTTGGATGCTCGTTTCATTCTGGCCGCGGTACGAAGCTCAGCATCTCAGGGCTCCGGGTGTGGAGAACTCCTATTACGGCTTCTTCGCTTGGCGACGTATCCAAATAAAATTTGGAAGTAAAATTTCCAGATTAGGATTGAGAATATTCCTATGTTAAGTCTAGACTCAGAAGATTTAGGAATGTGCAATTGTGTCATTGAGATTAAACACAAAAAGCTAGTGTTTAATTCACTCAATGTTGGCTCTGATACCAACCTGTCACACCCCAATTTTCCACGTGTCACCGGTGGGCCCGGTGGGGGAGTATCGTGACGTAGTTGACAACATCATGGTCAAACAACACAATATAATAATGCACAGCGGAAGCAAAAGATAAATATATTACATTCCGAATATAAGTAATGTCAAAGTATTACAACGGAAGGTAAAGGATCCACAGGCGGATCAATAAAAGAAAACTGTTCAACAGACTTTAGGCATCTAGAACTGGCAAGATTCCCTAGTGACGCCCTGAGCTCCCAGCCAATTACGCATAGTACCTGTCACTTAACCTTTTTGGAAAATACGTCAGTTTACACTGGTAAATACAATTAACTGACTCATTTTGGAAAAAGAGTTTGAAAAGTGATTCGAGTGCAAACGGCACAAAATATCTTGACACATTGATTAAAATGCACAGAGGCAAAATTAATCTTTTATACTTGGGACAATTCTATTAATAAAAATCTTGTATCCGATTTACATGGTTGTCCAACATTTAGGGCCGGTGATTATAATACAATACAAGCCGGACAAGATTAATCGACACACCACAAATATGATCTCACAAGAAGTTACCCTTACGAGTGAGTATACGTTATACATATGCAACAGGAGGTGTTATGTCTACACCTTGTGCTTACGTCGTGGCCATTCACTTTTTAAAATGAGCCAAGGATATCCAGGACACGGTCATTAACCCCCAATGTTATTTGTTATCAATCAATACAGATTAAAACGGGATTATACAATTTAATCATCTCCGATTAAAAAGGGTTCTACACCCGACCAAGCGGTATTTTTATAATACCGTACCCCAAGCCCGTATAAGGGAAAATAAGTTAAAAGTATTTACCTGAGCTAGCAATGCAATTTATACTCAGCCGTATATTCTAATCAGCAAGCACGAGTACTTCTACTGGGGCTCTCAATCTGGAACGAAGGTTTTATTAACCTATTAGATTCCTAACGGGTCTTATTTAAGTCGTAACTTAGACCGGTTAGTTTTAAGGAAAGGTTACGGTTCAAACGCATGATTAAGCGAAGACCGGAATAGAATGTGATTTAGACCCGACAAGTTTGAAGACTTGTATAATATGGGTAAACTAAACACATTCTGGATTTTGAGATAAAAAGGATAAGGTTTGACCCGTTTCGGCTAATTTATGCAAACTAGTTACATAAACCGAACCGAACGCGCCAGAGGCGTAACGGGTAACCATAAGGGTCGCGAACAGGTTTCCTAAGTTAATATGCTTTAAATATGTTGTGATATCATTATGATATCTTCCATAATGCCCAAAACGAGTTAAAACATTAATTAAGCCCCGTAGGGGTATTTTGGTCATTTTTAAAGATTATAAAAGGGATTTATTTGACTTCTGTGATTCGGGTCTGATCAAATCAGTAAAATAACTTATTTTAATAAGTTACATCAGTAGGTATTTAGTCTTAGGTGTTTAAAATAGTTTTAACGCATACTACGCGCTTAACACGCGTAAATGTCGGTTTAAAGCGACTTTCAGGTTTAACTGGGAATCCTGAGTTTCTAATCAGGTTTTAAAGTTCAAAATACTTCATTTAATATATGTGATCAGTAGCCAAAGGTTCGGTGCCTAAATGTTATGAAAAACTCGTTTTATGACGAAAAAGGTACAATCGGTATTAACCGAATCGAGGCTATAACCTTTGGTTATGATCCGTTTAAAATAATTAAAAATCTTCAAAAATCCTAAAATATTATATTACATTAGTGGGTAAAAGTTTTGTTACCGAAAATCGGGTTTAGATAGGCTATGCGCTAATCGCGCCGTTTAATTAATAAAAAGCTTATTATTTACGCTAATGCGCATATCTCTTAATCTAGACTTCCGATTGACGTGAAAATTTACGTACATGCTTAATAATCAGCAACTAAGATTATTGTACTTCCACATTTTCAAAATTCTCGTTGTAAGGTTATAAGGGCATTACGGTCCATTTTAAGCATTTAACGGAACCGCGCGAACGAAGCGGATAATCAACGAAACAAGTACAGAGGCTTATACCATCATGTAACCCAACCCTAATGAAGCACTAAGGCATCTTCGAATCAAATTAAAACGGGTCAGAACCGAAGTCAAAGCAAAAGTCAAGGTTTTGCGCCTTTTGGTTCCGAACCGGGTTTAAACAGAAATTTGCCGAGTCGGGCAAGCGTAGACAAGTTTTTATACTTATTACCAAGTTATATTAAGGTTAAAACAGGTTACATGCCTCTCGGATTGCTAATCGGGTATTAAATCGTAATTTACAAAACTGTTGACTTTTTAATCACAAGTTTGACCCGACGTTTGACCTGGTTAGGACGGGAATCAGCGGGTACCCTTATAAGGGTTTAAAGCCCACTTAATTACCAACTTATAACTACCTTTACTTCGACAAATCGCTGGATCGTTAGCGATTAATCGCTAAGTCAAACTTATTTTACGATAGTTTGACTTTTAAGCTAAACTAAGCTAAAACTTGACTAAAGAGAGGTCAAGAAGACTTACCAAGGTCCTAAGCTCGATGATCGACGACTAGAGAAGGCTTCCTAGCTCCAAGAGTGGCCAGAAGTTGTGGTTTGAGGTGTGAGATCAATGTTACACATTCAAGTCTTTATATAGTGGTTTCAAGTGCACAAGATCATCACACACAACTCTATGGATGATCATAGATCATCAACAAGTGTTTCTAGGACCTATAAACCAGTTTAGACATGCCCATGGTATTGAAATAAGTCATCTAAGTCGGTTACAAGGTGAAAACAGGCAGCTGCCTGTTTTTTCGCAACTGGGCACCCCATACGCATCGTAGGGGTTTAAGCCCTGCGATGCGCAGAGCATCATACGATGCGTAGCCCTTATTTGGCTACGATGCGCAAGCCTACAATCAGGCTTCTAAAATTTGTAATTTAGTCCCTGGTCCCCCGTAACATCGCTTTCACCTCCCAATCTTGCATATGAAGCTTTGTTATTTAACATATGGGGCTTTAAGACTTATACCCACTTTGTTAAGTCCTCGGGTAACTTTGTGATCACCCGAAAAGCCCTAAATTTCAACGTTGACACTTATAACCCTCGTACACGAATTTTGTCACAACTTGCTCATACGATATCGAAACTTCATGAAATTTTTATGGTACATTCTAGTGAGCATAATTAATTGTTACAAAGCTTCGGGTTTGCTAAAAGGTCACTCAGAGGTATATCTTCAACATGTTGACACACTTAACCCCTGTAGTTTGTAATATCTCACTTTCTTTCATAATTCTCTTTGTATGATCCATGATCCATTCGTTTAAGGTTATAAACATCGTGTAGGGTTATTGTAAAGTATATTTATTCATTGTTGACACTTTAAACCCTTATAATTACATAGTTTCACTGTTTGTCAACTTTAGTCCTTCAAGAACATTCCTTCACACGTTCAAACCTATGACACGTGTCAACACCTTATAGGACGTAAATTTTTCGGGGTGTTACAGTTCCTCTCTCCACTTATCACCAAAACGTTGTCGTCTTCCACCTGCACCTTTATATCCCCTGACTTCAGCCCTGGCATGTCCACAATAAACACGTAGGAGTTTGGATACTCCTTGACGTCAGCAGGGGTTGCCGCCATTGCTCTTGCGTCGCGGACGTAAGCCCGAGATGGACCGCCGTTGTTAGACTTGTTGCCGGTTGTGTTGTCATCGGTGGATTCGAGGATGTGTTGGAGGTTGCGGAGGAACGGAGTATCTAATCCCAACAGACTGAATTCCATTTCGATTGTTGTTGTAGAAAGCGATTGAAGAATTTGGATTAACAATTGAGATGTAGTTGTTGTAAAAGAGGATGATGAGGAAAGTAGAGTTTGAATGGCGGATTTATGGGGATGAAGAAGTAGATTCTGGAAAGTAATGGAAGGGGAAAAGAGGATTCTAGATTTCTATTTTAGTTTCCAGAAGGAAGGGAAGACGAAAACAATACTTTCCTTTTGAATAAATTTTTATATATATATTTTTTTAAATTTAGCTCAACGGAAGTAAATAGTCCAAAAGAAAAATCTAGTGACGAAATCTACGCATGTAACATGTTTCTTAATAACCGTCGTATTATTAGCCCACCTAAATTACTAAATCGACACCTTTAATACGAGTTGGATACGCCTATACAGGTCGTATTGTTTTTTTAATTTCCAATAAAGACTGATGTGTTAGATTTTGTTTATTTGACTGAACTTATACGGTTAGTATTGGTTGAGTTTTTTTTTTTACAATTTTTTTTATACATTTGTTTATGGTTTTAACAAGATTTAAAAAAAAATATTTTTTTAAATAAAAGCTTCTTAAATTTTTTAAGAATACCATATACAATGTAGTATAATATAGGTGAGGTGTATGTCCCGTATGAGCATATATAGGTGTAGTAAAGTTCTCGTATATGTATTGTATAGGTTATTTGTAATTTTAAAGGTATTTTGTTTGTATAATGTATTTAAAATGTTTTTTTTTGTTTGTTTAATTGTAAGGACTTGCAAAAATGTCCCAAAACGACCCGTAAGTGAAAACCCGGACCCCTGAAACCCTAATGTGCATGAAAAATCAAAAATTTAAGAAATTTGGGTTCCACGCGGACCGCGTAAGCCATAAGAGAAGGCTACGCGGGCCGCGACAACTTATAAAATCACCGGATAAGCGAACAGGCCACGTGTCGCACACGTGGCGGGCCTACATGTGACACGGCAGCCCTAGTTGTAGACTAGGTGGCCCTCGCGGGCTGCGTAAGTTCTTGTAAGGGTTTACGCGGGCCGCGTAAAACCCAAAAAGTTGCTATAAATTGCTGGTGCATGAGCAGTTCATCTGCGTTCGAAAATTTTGTTCAAAAACGAAGTCTACTGCTCAAAATCGAAATTCTAAGTAGGGAAACGCTGCTACGATTACAGGGTATTAACTCGATCACTGCTACGTTACAATGTCCGATCGATTGAAACCGATCCGATGGATGTTTAAGTGCTGCCCGTATTTGGGCTATACTTTGTCATTCGTCGTGAGGGTTTTGATTTTGTGAGCTTATCGTAAATGTTGTATTAAGTTACTGACCTAGTTTCGTGTGCATTGTTGTTTAAGTTAGGTTATCAGGCTTATCAGTAGGCTAAACTCTGCCCAACTAAACTTGCAATGTGAGTCATTCTCTTTTTATCAACAATGTTTTGCAATACTTAAATTGTTTTCAAAAGTTATAATTACAGGGATTAAGTCTTGGTTATCTTGAATCACTAGCAAGTGGGGTATTGTGCACATTACTAATTTCTCACGGTTAGGTTCATCAACCTAACAGTGATAATCATCACTACTTGGGTGAAAGGACCCAATAGTGGTATGACCATCGTCACAAGGCTGTGACACGGCACCAGATAAAAATAAGATAGTAGCCATTGTAATCGCTCTTATGCTGTAATTCATAGCTATGTGTCGTTTTATCAAAATTGAGTGACTCGCCAGTATTTCCCCGCTGATAAAATATTTTTAAAACATGTTTCAGGTGACCTACTGTGAATCAAGGAAAAGTGCTACGGAGCACTAATAAAGCTTGAAGTGGTGGCTCAGTAAAATAAATAAACATGCTTTGTAAAACAGGGAATTTCCTCGAGGAATTCCTCCATTGTAAATTTCGGGGTTTGTCCCAAATTATGAAATAAAATAAATGGGGCATTTTCAAGTTTTAAAAGATCCTGTTAAACTTCCGCTGTCAACTCAAATAATAAACACCACGGGTTTCTGCCCGCGACTCCTGGACCGGGTCACACCGGGACTGGGGCCGTGACAGAAAAATGTGGTATCAGAGCCACTGATTTAAGCCAATTAAGTATTTAGAAATACTTAATTTTTCTGATTGTCATTCTGTGATTCTGTGAAAAAAATAATTTATAAAATTTTAACTTATAATTTTGTGTGCTTCTTCATGTATGCTAACAGCATGAATGAACTATCAGAAGCACTTCAAAACTTTACTATCCATACCACATATATGGATCTCACCGGTACCTTCACTGGTTACCAGGCTGATACTAAAGAGCCAATAGTATTCCAAGCCTAACCTCAGGAGAAACCAAAACCGAAAAAGAGAAGAAGACTCGTAGGCTGGAGGCGTATGCGTAGGAAGAAACCAGCAACACAGAAAGTTATAAAGACTGAGGATTCGGAGGATAAAGGAAAAGGAAAAGAAATCGGGGAAAGTTCCGGGCAAGCCCAGGAAATGCCACCTTGGGAGGAGCTGGACCGCCAACTGGCAAATAGTGACCTTATCGGACCTGCCGATGAAAACCTCTTCAATTACCCAGCGGAAGCACAACTTCCAGTTAATCTGGAACCTGCTATCCCAGATCCTATTATCCACCCCCGACCTCTACCAGGAGAGCTATAAGAATGGTGGACAACTGACTGACAATTCCAGAATCTTTTAAATAACCCTAACACCTTTTTCCCCCAGTTTGACCCTGAGCCTGCATTAAACCCACCTATGAGCACAGAAAACCTGGCAGAACTCCGCCACTATGGCGAGGAGCTGGTGCGCAGGAAATAGAATCCGGGAGGTGGGGGAGAGAATATCATGGAAATACGACGAGAGGGAACGTCGTTTCTGAAGTGCCAGCTGATGAGGATCGTATGTGGTTGTGGGAATGTGTGTTTAATAATAATATAATAATAAAAATATAATCATGTAAAATAACTAAAAATAAAACTTTTGTAACATATCTGGTAATGTACGGATGCATATTAAAATATATAAAATATGAAAGTCGCAAAGTCGACAATTTTGGCTATACGTGTTGACGTGATTATGTGCGATTGTTTTATTGTGTTTGGTTGTTATTTATTTTGTGCTAATCACTTACATATATTAATTACCAGATGGAAAACGCTGGTAATGAACCAGTTAACGAGGTTAACCAATCCGAGCAAAACAATGGAGACCAATTTCTTAATAGGCAAGATATAGAAAATATCGTTGCCCAAGGAATAGCTAATGCTATTCCAGCAATCCTTGCTGCTGCCCGAAACCCAGTTGGACCTCAACCAATTATTCCCAGCAAACGTACTCACGGCGACAATTTCAGTAATAGTGTAAATGGAGGCGGCAACAATAATAATAACGATAATGATGGGATGCAAGCCCCATTCCTTAAGAAAATGAAAGCTGCAACACCTGGTTGCACTTATAAGGAATTTCTTGCCTGTAAACCAATTGAATTCGCAGGCAACGAAGGGGCAACTGCAGCACTGCGTTGGTTAGAGAAAACCGAAGCAGTAATTAAAATAAGTAAATGTGCCGAGGAAGACAAGGTCATGTCTTCTTAAAGAAGGGGCACTAGAATGGTGGAATACAGTACTACAAGCCATGGGAAGCGATGTGGCTTATGCCATGAATTGGGTAGAATTTAAAAGTCTGGTGGAAAGAAAATTATGTCCCGAATATGAAAAGGAACAAATGACAAATAAGTTCCTGAACCACCGGATGGTGGATGTAGACTGTCGAGGGTATACTTCGACCTTCTTCGAGTATGCTAGAGTTGTACCAACCCTGGCTTCGCCAGAACCGGTACTTATTTCTCGTTATATTTGGGGTTTAATCGGCGAAATTCGGGATATCGTCAAAGCTGCGAGACCCCGCACTATTGACGATGCTGTAGAGTTAGCCAACACCTTAACCGACGGGCTGGTACGCACAAGAGAAGAAAATCGGAAAAAGGAAGTGACCCAAAAGATTACCCAAGGATTCCGTGTGGGTAATAGTAGTAATTTCAAGAAAAAGGGAACCGGGCAATCTTCCACTGTTCCATTTTGCAGTACTTGTAAAAGAAAGCATTTTGGAAGATGCAAAGGGTATTGCAATTTCTGCAAAATTCCAGGGCATCAAGAGGAAGATTGCAGGATGAAGAAATCAACAATCGGCTTCAACTGTGGAGAAGCTGGACATTTTAGACCAGGCTACCCTAAATTGGTCAAACCAGCAGACAACAAAGCCAAACCGGCAGAAGGAACTACCAAAAAGAATGCAAGAGCATTCCAGTTGACTACCCAAGAAGCAGAGCTAATCCCTGATGTGATAGCTGGTACGTTCCTAGTTCATGACGTTTATGCAAAAGTATTATTTGACTCTGGTGCAAACCAAAGTTTTATAAATACTTCATTCTACCAAGCTCTTAACCTACCCTTAACCAATCTTAGACAATTTTTTACGGTAGAAACGACAGATGGGAATTCTTTTAATATAGATAAGATCTTGCGAGAAGAAAAGATAGAACTCTTAGGCCATAAATTTTCTGCAAACCTTTTACCTATGAATTTAGCTGGATTCGATGTTGTATTAAGAATGGATTGGTTAGTAGCCAACCATGCTCGAATCCTATGTGATAAGAATTCAATAGAAATCCGTGCACCCACAGAAAAAGTAATTATGATTACAGGGGATAAGCCGCATAAACAAATGAAATTCATTTCAGTAATGAAAGTTGCTAGTTATGAACGAAAGCAAGGAATAGTGTATATGATTTCGGTAATCATTAACACTAAAGGTAAAGAACTGAAGGAAATTCCCGTAGTATCAGAATACTCAGATGTATTTCCGGAAGAATTACCAGGATTACCACCAGATAGGGAGGTAGAATTTAGAATTCATCTGATTCCTGGAACTACACCCATAGCTAAAGCACCCTACCGATTAGCACCTACTGAAATGTTAGAACTGAAAAAGCAATTAGATGAATTGCTCAGTAAAGGATTCATACAACCTAGTTCATCCCCTTGGGGAGCACCGGTGTTGTTTGTAAAGAAGAAAGATGGTTCGATGCGAATGTGTATCGATTATAGGGAATTGAATAAGGTTACAATTAAGAATCGGTACCCATTACCTAGGATTGATGATCTCTTTGATCAACTCCAGGGAGCTAGATATTTCTCTAAGATAGATTTACGCTCTGGATATCATCAGTTGAAGGTACAAGAAGAAGATATACCTAAAACTGCTTTCAGAACTAGGTATGGTCACTACGAGTTTACAGTCATGCCATTTGGATTAACAAATGCTCCTGCAGCATTTATGGACATGATGAATATGATCTGTAAACCGTACCTGGATAAATTTGTAATTGTCTTCATCGACGATATACTTATTTATTCCAAAAGTCAGGATGAGCATTCTGAACATTTACGAGCACTCTTAACTTTGTTAAGAAAGGAAAAGCTTTACGCCAAATTCTCAAAATGTGAATTTTGGCTACAGGAGGTACAATTTTTAGGACACATGGTGAATCACGAAGGTATTCACGTAGATCCCTCCAAAATAGAAGCAATCACCAAATGGAAGGTCCCGCAATCAGCTATGGAAATTAGAAGTTTTCTAGGATTAGCCGGATACTATAGACGATTTATTAAAGATTTTTCTAAGATAGCTGTGCCATTAACTAAGCTAACCTGTAAATCGGTTAAGTTTGAATGGGGACCTAGGCAGGAAAAGGCTTTTAAAATTTTAAAGCAAAGGTTAACAAACACCCCAATTCTTGCCTTACCAGAAGGGACATAAGATTTTGAAGTTTACTGTGATGCTTCAAAGCTAGGATTAGGATGTGTGCTAATGCAACGCAAAAAGGTAATTGCGTATGCCTCAAGACAATTGAAAAAGCACGAGGAAAATTATACGACTCATGACTTAGAATTAGGAGCGATCATTTTTGCCCTTAAGATTTGGAGACATTATCTGTACGGAAGTAAGTTTACTGTCTATACAGATCATAAGAGTTTAAAATACATATTTGGGCAAAAAGAATTGAACATGAGGCAAAGGATATGGATGTAAATTCTAAGGGACTACGACTGTGATATTCAATATCACGAAGGAAAAGCAAACATAGTTGCAGATGCCTTAAGTCGTAAGTATCATGAGAAACAACGACGAGTTCGTGCTCTTAGGTTAAGCTTACAATTAGATTTAATGGAACAATTGAAAGACATTCAAGAAACAGTTATCAAGGATGATGCTGAAGGAATGAAAGGAAGGATAAAAAGACTTGGAGCAAAGGTCTGATGGAATTTGGAGATTCCACAAGAAAAGGATTTGGATACCTAAGCAGGGAGAGTTAAGAAATAAGATTTTAGAGGAAGCCCATAAATCTAGATAATAAGATGTATCAAGATTTAAGAAATAATTTCTGGTGGATAGGAATGAAAAAGGACATAGTTAGATATGTATCTAAGTGCTTTACTTGTTCACAAGTTAAGGCAGAACACCAGAAACCTTCTGGATTACTACAACAATTAGAAATGCCTGTATGGAAATGGGAACTCATAACCATGGACTTTGTTACTAAGTTGCCCAAAACCAGAAAGGGGAATGACGCAATTTGGGTAATTGTGGATCGATTAACCAAATCAGCTCATTTTCTACCCATGAAGGAAACCTTTAGCATGGAAAAATTAGCCAAGTTATATGTAGACGAGGTAGTATCCTTACATGGAGTCCCACTCTCTATTGTATCGGATAGGGATAGTCGTTTCACTTCACATTTCTGGACAAGTTTCCAAGAAGCCATGGGGACGCGGTTAAATTTAAGTACTGCATACCATCCTCAAACAGATGGACAAAGTGAAAGGACGATCCAAACTCTGGAAGACATGCTCAGGGCATGTGTAATAGATTTTGGTGGAAACTGGGATAATCATCTTCCCTTAATTGAATTCTCCTATAACAATAGTTATCATTCAAGCATCGAAGCTGCCCCATTCGAAGCACCATACGGACGTAAGTGTAGAACTCCAGTTTGTTGGGCAGAAATAGGAGAAAGTCAATTATTAGGTCCTGAAATCGTGCAAGAAACCACCGACAAGGTCACTCAAATCAAGGAAAGACTAAAGACGGCTCGAGATCGCCAGAAAAGTTATGCAGACAATCGGCGCAAGCCGTTGGAATTTCAAGTTGGAGACAAGGTACTCTTAAAAGTTTCTCCTTGGAAAGGGGTAGTCTGCTTTGGCAAGAAAGGAAAGCTAAGTCCAAGGTACATAGGACCATTCCCAGTAATTCAACGTATAGGACCAGTTGCCTATCGCTTACAACTACCAGAAGAACTAGCTGGAGTACATGACGTATTTCATGTATCCAACCTCAGGAAATGTTTATCTGACGAATCCCTGGTAGTACCTCTTCAAGACATACAGGTAAATGAAAAATTGAAATTTGTGGAGAAACCGCTTCAAATAGAAGATAGAAATATTAAATTCCTCAAGCATAAAAGATTGGTACTGGTCAAAGTCAAATGGGATTCAAAAAGAGGACCGGAATACACCTGCGAGCTAGAATCGGAAATGAAGCAAAAATACCCTCACTTATTTCATTAAATCTCGAGGACGAGATTTTAAATAAGGTAGGGAGGATGTAAGGACTTGCAAAAATGTCCCAAAATGACCCGTAAGTGAAAACCCGGACCCCTGAAACCCTAATGTGCATGAAAAATCAAAAAATTAAGAAATTTGGGTTCCACGCGGGCCGCGTAAGCCATAAGAGAAGGCTACGCGGGCCGCGACAACTTATAAAATCACCGGATAAGCGAACAGTGTGACAACTGTGCTATGTAATCGATGAACAATGCAAAACGATGTTAATTATTAATAAAACAATGTGTTTTGGTGTTATTATGTGTGTATTTGTGTTTGATGATTTTACGATTTGATTCGATTCCGATTTCAAACTTTAAATCGCTTTCTGGAAAGTTATACGCAAACTGGTGCGTAAACGCAGCCAGTTTAACGCGACAAACACTCCGCAATAGTGACATAGGCCTAACATACCTAAAATAACCTTCACATAACTTAGAAATAAGTTTTGGATGGTTTGGTGTGTTGAAAATAAGTCTATTCGATCGCAGGGACTATTTGTGTCAAACTACGAAACTATACCGATTCGTAGGGTATCGAAGAGTCCGGAACTTGATTATAAGCTAAACATACCATAAATAACCTAAACACAGCTTAGAAATAAGCTTTGAGGGATTCAGTGTGCGAAAGTATGCTTATTTGATCTTACAAGGACTAAAAGTGTCAAAAACGACGTAAGTTTGCATTTTCGCGCATATCTTACGTTCTGACCACATCTGGACACCCAAAATTTTTGTACACACTAAAGTATTTTTATTTTAGTGATCGGCATGCAAAAATACCATTCGTCGCTTAATTTGGATCGTTTTCGCGTCCGTTTGAGTTTCGTCGTAATTTAACGAACAACGCGACCGTACGACCAAACGAGCCGACATTCGAGATATTTTTGATCATGTTTTGAGTTTCCAATACTTTAACTTCATTTTAGAGCCTTGAAATGAGGTTAACGGGGCTTAAACGTGTCAAAAATGAGCCGAAACACAAGTTTTACAAGTTCAGGGGCTAAACTGCAATTTATGGAAAGTTGGCCAGGCGGCCCGCGTAAGCTTAGCCATATTCTTATGCGGCTCGTGTCAGACTTGCAGATCAGAAACTTCACAGCAGCTTCCCAGCTCGTTCTTGAGGCCCTTGTACGCAATTTTCTTGTTTTGGGGACCAAGTTAACACCTCCCCAAGGCTTCCAAGCTGCTCATAACACTTGGATGGTTAGGATTTAATCCTTGGTGGCCGCACAAAAATGTGTAATGATCTCATGAAGTTGCAACAACTATAAATAGCCAAGCAATTTCACTTGTTCATTGCTCATTCCTCATTCTATTCTCTACAATCTGAATTGAGAGCTCTCCCAAGTGTTTGGAGCTTTCTAATCTGATTATTCTTGTAGAAAAGATAGCTAGGACCTATTGTAAGTATTCTTTCATGCTTATTCTTTATGTTTAAGCAGAAAGTCAAACAGTTTGGCCAACGGTTTGACTTTCGGTCTTGACCACCAATTGGTCAAGTCAAAGTTCAATTGAACTTTGCAACGTGATTGTAATCACGATGGTTATAATCCTTAGCGATTATACCCACTGATTACCACGTTAACTAGGCGGAGTGACGAGTCAAAGTTTCGGTCAAAATGCGTTTTAGCACGCATTTTGCAACGGAACTATTTTCGGGTATCAAAACCCATTGTTTTGATACCAAATCAGTTTTATAAGATAGTTAAACATGTTTTGACATGTTTAACTCGTCACTATTAGTTTAGTGCTTGTTTAAGGTCGTAAGTTAAGCGGTCTAAACAACCGCTTAGACTTTCGAACCCGACCCGTTTGGTCGATCTTTAGGATCCGACCAAGCTTGATTAGTGATCATAGTTGCATAGGGAATAACCACTGAGGTTATACCTTATGATCACATAGGAGTGGATAGTCATTTGCTAGTTAGCTTGTATGCCCATAGAAAATGACCAAAACGCCCTTTTGAAGCATAAATCCATAATGTGCATATGTGAACATGTTTTTGACATATAATCTGATTTAGTAACATGTTTAGGTATTATTGGGCATGTAAAACTTGACATAGCACATAGTTAACCATCCGAACATAGTTTTGCGCGAACGACGCGTTAACGTAGCATAAGCTACCTTAACGGGTCGTAACGGGTCAAAAGCACTTAGGCTAGGTTCCCATTTAGAATGTAGGCTTTGTTAAACCATATCACATGAGTTCCACACTCATTTGGTTTACAAGACCACATTCTATCCGATCCTCCGATTTAGTTGTCGATTATTTACTAGTGATCCGATTACTAGGTACCACTTGAATTTCCTTGGTTTGTCTGAGCTTCCCTAAGTTCTTTAGATCAAGGATACCCTATCATTCAATGTGAGTACATAGTTCCCATATTTTACTGCTTTCAATTGTTTTAGGGTGATTCATATGTATTAAAACGATTTCGATATTTAAACGATGGTTTCAAAAACGATAAAGATGGTTTATAATAAACTAATAACGATTTCGATAATGTGAACGAAACTTATTGGTTGTAACTACATAACGAATGACATTCATTAGCATTGATCAAGCCGACCAGTATTAGGTTATGGTACCATAGGATCTGACAAATCCCGTTATCAGACTACACCCATGGTTATGTGTGGGGGTTATGTAGGTAACGACCGAATCTGATGATTGTAAACTTACCCTTTGGTGGTTTGTTAATACGAGAAACGAGGTAGTCGAGTCACGAAGGTTTGAATGTTATTAGCGAGACGACCAAAAGTAGTTCACAATTAAAACGAAAACGATTTTGGGACGAATTAAACGATTTGGAATGACCTAAACGAAGTAAGCGATTTGAACGAACGATTGGTTTTGGGTAGTGATTAGATAATGGGACGGGTGTAGCATGATAGAATCATGGTAGATACGCCACTGGTACATCTTATATATAAGTGCTTCTATCTTATTACATTGCGTGTCATTATTTAGTTCACTTGGGAAACGATTTGAAACGATGTCACACAACGAGGTTTTCGAAATGATATAAACCATACGAGTTTTATTAACGAGTTTTTTTTAACGAGATGTTTAACGAATTGGTTTACTAAAACAAATGTTTTGGGGTTAAGAAGCATGGCTGTCACACCCCGACCGCGTAAAACAACAAATCGCGGCGGAAACATCGGGGCGTGTTGCAACAGAATTAATGTTTCATAACCATGGATACCAAAAAGTGTTTCGTTTTATTTAAACATTGAATAATTACATCGTTTGGAAATCTAAATACACAATTTAAACATAATCTATCATTGTTATTTAGTCACTAAGGCCTTGTCCAGTCCTATGTGAGCATGCATCTTATCAATCGATATCATTCAACAATACCTGAAACATATGTGAAAACGAGGTCAGCAAAGAAATGCTGGCGAGTACATAGGTTTTGTGAAAATAAGATTCATGACTTCTGTTTTAAGAAAATGTTTAGTCATGAACCTTGTAATTTGCTTTGTCTTTGTAAATCATTTGAAAAATAATAAGTTCAGGTGATATGTATAATAAGAGAATAATGCATGATTAAATGAATAACCATGTAAAATGAGTTTGTATAAGATAAGTTGTTTGTAAATAAATGTCTTGTGAAAAGTATGTTACTTGTATAAAATGTTCTATGTCTCAAACTGAAATGATTCAAATAACGCTACAATATGTAATACCATACAAACACTTATATATAGGAAGTACCAGCGGCGTATCCACCATGCTTGTATCATATTACACACGCACCGTTACTCAAATCACTTACCCAAACCAAACCACCAAAGTAATGTTCATGCCCAATGTAAATCATGTAATATGTAACCAAAACCCAATCGTATATCGCTTTGAAGCCAATCGTTTACCCAATCGTTAAAACATCGTGTGAAAACCAATCGTTTACCCAATCGTTTAATTCGTTTTAGGTCGTGAAACTACTTATGTGGTCGTCTCGCTAATAACATTCAAACCTTCTTGACTTTCGTCGCTTCTCGTTTTCGTCGCTTCTCGTTTTCGTTGCTTCTCGTTTTCGTATTAACAAACCTCCATAGGGTAAGTTAACAATTACAGATTCAGTCGCTACCTACCATACCCACACATAACCACGGGTGTAGTAAATAACGGGATTTGTCAGATCCTATGGTACCATAACCTAATACTGGTCGGCTTGATCATTGCTAATGAATGTCATTTGTTATGTAACTACAACCAACAAGTTTGTTCACTTTATCGAAATCGTTATTAGTTTTGTATAAATCGTCTTAATCGTTTTTGAAACCATCGTTATAACATCGAAAACATTTAGCACATATGAGTCACCCCAAAACAATTGAAAGCAGTAAAATAGGGGAATAATGTACTCGCCTGAGATTGCTTAGAGATCTTGAACAACAACCAAGCAAAGCTAGAGGGAGCACGGAATCAATCGGCAAATCTGATAACTATATAAATAAACCGAACCTAAATCGGGAGATCGGATAGGATGAGACTTGGTAAACCAAATGAGTATTGGAACTCATATGATATGGTTTAACTAGGCCTACATACTACATTGAAACTAACCTAAGTATTATCGACCCATCGCGACCCATTAAGGTAACATACGCTACTTTAACGCGTCGTGCGCGCAAAGCGCGTTCGAGACGTCTAACTAGTCCTATGACAAGTGTTATATGCCTAAACATGTTACATAATCAGTTATGTGACAAAAGTTTAAGTTACATATGCTTAATTACCAATTATACATCAAAAGGGTATTCTGGTAATTTACCTAAGGCATATAAACTACCTATCATACAACTACTTAAACGAAGCGACCATAGGGTATAACCTCGGAAGGTTATTCCCTACCTACTATGGTCACCTAATGTAATTGGTCGGATCCTAATGATCGACCAAATGGGTCGGGTTTGAGGTATAAGCGATTTATTAGATCGCTTACCCTACGACCCTAGACAACGTGGTAATCAGTAGGCATAGTCCCAAGGGACTATAACCAACGTGATTACACTCACGTTGCGAAGTTCAAACGAACTTCGCATTGACCATTACTGGTCAACGCAGAAAGTCAAACAAAGTTTGACTTTCGGACTCGAAAAGCAATAAAATAAGGAAAAGAACGAAAGAATACTTACCCAGGGTCCCCGAATGCTAATCCCGATCCAAGAATCTCAGGTATGAAACAATGGTTTCAACTTAGAGTTTCTCAAATCAGAATTCTTGTAAGTTATGCAATGGGGGGCATGGGGTATTTATAGTATTCGGTGCACCGTTGAGATCGTTTCATGGAAACCGTGATTCGATCCCATCCGTACACTTGTTGGAAGGTTATGGAAGCTAAAAATTGATGCTTATCATCTGACTAAGCAAGTTAGAACATGTGGTGGAGGATCAAACAGCTGCAACTTGTGGTTAAATGCATTTAATCTGGTCAGAAGGACTGACGCGGGCCGCCTAAGATTTAAGCTTGGCTGAGGCGGGCCGCCTAGCTCTTCAGATCAGAAAACAAGTTTCAGAAATGACAGTTTCAGCCCCTGCACGTGTTTAAGCCCATTTCCGGCACTTCTAAGGCCCGTAAAGCCAACTTTAAGGCCCTAAAATGATGCCTAAACATTTTTGACATGAAACATGCTCAAAAATATGTCGGATGTTGGTTCGTTTGGTCGTACGAACGCGATGTTCGCTTAATTACGACGGAATGCGCATAAGCGCGAAAAACGATCCAAATGACGTGACGAATGGATTTTTCTTATGCCAAACACTAAAATAAAGTATTTTAGTGCTTACATAAATTTTTGGATGTCCGGATGTATTCAGAACGTAAGTTATGCGCGAAAATGCAAACTTGTGCACTTTTTGACACTTTTAGTCCCTGAATGACACAAAAGTTTATTTTAGCATACCGAACCCCTCAAAGCCTATTTCTAAGCTATGTGAAGGATATTTATGGTATGTTTAACTTATGGTCATGTTCCGGAATGTCTGTTACAGTTCAAATTGGCATACTTTCGCAGTTTGTCAATTTTAGTCCCTGTAAGCGATTAAACTTTGATTTCACCACACCAAACCTTCCAAAACTTATATCTAAGTTATGTAAAGGCTATTTAAGGTATGTTAAGCCTATGTCACTATTCCGGAGTGTTTGTTGCATTAAACTGGTTATATTTACGCATCAGTGCGCGTATAACCTTCCAGAAAGCGATTTAGAGTTTGAAATTGAACAAGAATTGATATGTGCAAATGATACACATATTTTTACAAATCCCAAGTATGAAATATAATATTTCATTGGTTTGGTATTTGTTTGATGGCCGTGGAGGCACAGGTGTTACAGTCTCCCCTACTTTAGGAAATTTCGTCCCGAAATTTATTTAGAGGAAACTTGTGAGAGCTTGAAAACATGAAGTTGAAAAGATCGAACAATATTGATTAGGGTTCTGAACTTCTAGTAACCTTTAATAACATCATGATTGCAATGTAAGAGGGATACTTATATACAAGTATATGAAGCGTCATTGGTGCGTCCACCGTACCTCCATGACATCGTTCTCATTTCGTTATTGTTGTCACTATCGGTTCTTACACATAATAAATCTTACTGGGTTTCTGTGCACTAAATTTCATAATTATGTACGCGTCCATAATCAGACAATTCCTTGCACAGTTCACACAGTCTATTTTATAATGCGCAGGGTAAAACCAAATGAACAATCCTGTGATGAGTGTGACTAGACCGCCGTAGAGTCCTTTTAATTAAATCAATAAATGATCTAAATAGACTATCAAGGAGTCTGTCCAGCTACATCACTAGATGTCATTCTTTAACCAGATTGCGAATCAATCTTTTAACTAGACCACTAAAAAGGGTCTCTTATGAATCATGGAATGGTACTATATAATCCAAGGGTCTTAACTACCAGGTAGAAGCCCATAAGGATTTAAGGTAGTACCTTTTGAATATCCTACTATGAATCTCTCATATGAAAACATGAAAGATTCTATGAGGATTTGAAAATCGGATCACACAAAATCATAGAGGAGAACACATAAACACATATCACATAACCACAAAATTGTTCGTTAATTTGTCTTGTAAATTGCGTACATGCATTTAAAGCACACTAGGAATCCATTCCGTGGATTTCATTTGGTACTTTAAACGTTACCAAGAATCCAACTATAAAGATAGAAAGATTCAAAAAGAAAATTCGATTTCGATTATTAGGAACCGAAGTGTTCGAATTAAGGTACATAAGGAATCCAATTAAGGACTCTGATTTGAATGATAATCATCCACAAGGATCTAATTGTAAAGATAAAAAGATCCCATATGAATTTTAGAAGTTGAAGATGTTTTGAAACCTTGCACTGGATGTGCTTAGGTCAAAACATGATGTAAAATGCTTATGAAGTTGAGATGCTTGATATGTCAAGGCGACATATGAAGTAGAATTTTGAAGGTTAAGTCAATGTATGAGGAAAATATTTTTGAAAACTATGCATGGGGTTCTTTTAAGAAAAATGTGTTTAACGTTTTTGAAACCTTATATATAATACTTTTTGAAATCATAAAGTAGGTGTATTAGGTAGATATATTTACAAAAATGTTTTAAAATCATGCGAGATGAATTTTGAAATTATGTATAAGGTTTTTGAAAGACATGAATGATGCTTTTCGAAATCATGCACTTGATCAGAAAATGTATTGTGTTAATATTGTCTTCAGACTATATGAAATATTTTGAAATTAGAAAGGTTGGTTTTGATAACATGGCCAATGTTTTTGAAATAACATAGACAATGCATCTAGAAAAATTGTTTTCAAACTATATGAAATGTTTTGAGATCATGAAGATTGTTTTGAAATACTGGTACTGTGTATGTTGAAAAATCAAAACGTAATGGGTATGAGATTTGAAAACACCCTTAGTTATCTAACCAAGGATTTAAAGGCACAGATGTGCGAAAACCACGATTACTCATAATGTCACTTAATTTTCTGTACTTTGTTTCTTAGAGTGAAACGAGTACTTAAAATTTTCGAGGGAATCATGAGCAATCATTTGAAAGAGAGAAATCACAAGAGTAGTTTGTAAGGTACATAGTTCCTTGATGTAGGTATCATAGGAAAAGCCATACACACCTAGCAGGGGGTTGCGCTGGTTGGTTGGGGACTGCTTTACCATTGTGAGCGACCATGGCGAAGTTCTGAGAAGCCTTTCGCTTCTTTGACTTCTTAGGGGATCGTTCATCCATGGTCTTTGATTCCTCGATTGGTTTATTGGCTGATGGTGTTGTCGCCTGACTAGGTCCTGCCTGTCTTGGTGACTCTTGAGTGGCTTCATCCTGGAGATGATACATGGCAGTAGCTAATTCAACAGTCTTCAGGACTACTTCGCCTATTCGCTGAGCGAATTTTGGCTGCTTGCTTAGATATCTGGGCGTCATCGTGATGAAGAGACATTCTTGAAGAAAAAGAAAGGCATAGGGAGAAACAGGTGAAAGATTATTGGACAATCAAAACAGAATGATAGCGCATGAAGATTGCGATCATTTGTTTGTTACCTAAGGCAAACAAATGAGACGGTGACTGATCAAAGTAAATGGGTCAAAAATAATGTATCACGAAGACATGCTCGCCTATAAGTGAACACTCATCCCAAGAATTCCCAGGTAAGCACAACTGGTCTCGCGTCTGATGAGATGTATACGAAGTGCTTGCCTAGACAGAAAACCCAGAATACAGGCATTCACCCTTCCAGTTTGCACGTGTTCACATTATTTAAAACCCAAAACCTTGACGAAGTTTTGAAAACTCAAAGAGGTTCAAAACCATATAATAGAGAGTTCAAAACCTTACAATAGAGGGTTCAAAACCTAGTAATCAATCATCCTAGAACAGATGATTAGTTTTCAAAGCGGTTTTGAAATTTATGTTCTTGTTGTGGTCGTCGCCTAAGGATAGGTGACGGTATTGTTTTATGACTAAACGCAAGTAAACTCGCGTTAGGGTCCTAAGAAGGTTATAGACTAGGTCAAAGCATTACTAATTACTAATAACCTAATTCCCTATAACCATTGGCTCTGATACCATCTTTTCTGTCACACCCCGACCGCGTAAAACAACAAATCGCGGCGGAAACATCGGGGCGTGTTGCAACAGAATTAATGTTTCATAACCATGGATACCAAAAAGTGTTTCGTTTTATTTAAACATTGAATAATTACATCGTTTGGAAATCTAAATACACAATTTAAACATAATCTATCATTGTTATTTAGTCACTAAGGCCTTGTCCAGTCCTATGTGAGCATGCATCTTATCAATCGATATCATTCAACAATACCTGAAACATATGTGAAAACGAGGTCAGCAAAGAAATGCTGGCGAGTACATAGGTTTTGTGAAAATAAGATTCATGACTTCTGTTTTAAGAAAATGTTTAGTCATGAACCTTGTAATTTGCTTTGTCTTTGTAAATCATTTGAAAAATAATAAGTTCAGGTGATATGTATAATAAGAGAATAATGCATGATTAAATGAATAACCATGTAAAATGAGTTTGTATAAGATAAGTTGTTTGTAAATAAATGTCTTGTGAAAAGTATGTTACTTGTATAAAATGTTCTATGTCTCAAACTGAAATGATTCAAATAACGCTACAATATGTAATACCATACAAACACTTATATATAGGAAGTACCAGCGGCGTATCCACCATGCTTGTATCATATTACACACGCACCGTTACTCAAATCACTTACCCAAACCAAACCACCAAAGTAATGTTCATGCCCAATGTAAATCATGTAATATGTAACCAAAACCCAATCGTATATCGCTTTGAAGCCAATCGTTTACCCAATCGTTAAAACATCGTGTGAAAAACCAATCGTTTACCCAATCGTTAAAACATCGTGTGAAAAACCAATCGTTTACCCAATCGTTAAAACATCGTGTGAAAACCAATCGTTTACCCAATCGTTTAATTCGTTTTAGGTCGTGAAACTACTTATGTGGTCGTCTCGCTAATAACATTCAAACCTTCTTGACTTTCGTCGCTTCTCGTTTTCGTCGCTTCTCGTTTTCGTATTAACAAACCTCCATAGGGTAAGTTAACAATTACAGATTCAGTCGCTACCTACCATACCCACACATAACCACGGGTGTAGTAAATAACGGGATTTGTCAGATCCTATGGTACCATAACCTAATACTGGTCGGCTTGATCATTGCTAATGAATGTCATTTGTTATGTAACTACAACCAACAAGTTTGTTCACTTTATCGAAATCGTTATTAGTTTTGTATAAATCGTCTTAATCGTTTTTGAAACCATCGTTATAACATCGAAAACATTTAGCACATATGAGTCACCCCAAAACAATTGAAAGCAGTAAAATAGGGGAATAATGTACTCGCCTGAGATTTCTTAGAGATCTTGAACAGCAACCAAGCAAAGCTAGAGGGAGCACGGAATCAATCGGCAAATCTGATAACTATATAAATAAACCGAACCTAAATCGGGAGATCGGATAGGATGAGACTTGGTAAACCAAATGAGTATTGGAACTCATATGATATGGTTTAACTAGGCCTACATACTACATTGAAACTAACCTAAGTATTATCGACCCATCGCGACCCATTAAGGTAACATACGCTACTTTAACGCGTCGTGCGCGCAAAGCGCGTTCGAGACGTCTAACTAGTCCTATGACAAGTGTTATATGCCTAAACATGTTACATAATCAGTTATGTGACAAAAGTTTAGGTTACATATGCTTAATTACCAATTATACATCAAAAGGGTATTCTGGTAATTTACCTAAGGCATATAAACTACCTATCATACAACTACTTAAACGAAGCGACCATAGGGTATAACCTCGGAAGGTTATTCCCTACCTACTATGGTCACCTAATGTAATTGGTCGGATCCTAATGATCGACCAAATGGGTCGGGTTCGAGGTATAAGCGATTTATTAGATCGCTTACCCTACGACCCTAGACAACGTGGTAATCAGTAGGCATAGTCCCAAGGGACTATAACCAACGTGATTACACTCACGTTGCGAAGTTCAAACGAACTTCGCATTGACCATTACTGGTCAACGCAGAAAGTCAAACAAAATTTGACTTTCGGACTCGAAAAGCAATAAAATAAGGAAAAGAACGAAAGAATACTTACCCAGGGTCCCCGAATGCTAATCCCGATCCAAGAATCTCAGGTATGAAACAATGGTTTCAACTTAGAGTTTCTCAAATCAGAATTCTTGTAAGTTATGCAATGGGGGGCATGGGGTATTTATAGTATTCGGTGCACCGTTGAGATCGTTTCATGGAAACCGTGATTCGATCCCATCCGTACACTTGTTGGAAGGTTATGGAAGCTAAAAATTGATGCTTATCATCTGACTAAGCAAGTTAGAACATGTGGTGGAGGATCAAACAGCTGCAACTTGTGGTTAAATGCATTTAATCTGGTCAGAAGGACTGACGCGGGCCGCCTAAGATTTAAGCTTGGCTGAGGCGGGCCGCCTAGCTCTTCAGATCAGAAAACAAGTTTCAGAAATGACAGTTTCAGCCCCTGCACGTGTTTAAGCCCATTTCCGGCACTTATAAGGCCCGTAAAGCCAACTTTAAGGCCCTAAAATGATGCCTAAACATTGTGGACATGAAACATGCTCAAAAATATGTCGGATGTTGGTTCGTTTGGTCGTACGAACGCGATGTTCGCTTAATTACGACGGAATGCGCATAAGCGCGAAAAACGATCCAAATGACGTGACGAATGGATTTTTCTTATGCCAAACACTAAAATAAAATATTTTAGTGCTTACATAAATTTTTGGATGTCCGGATGTATTCAGAACGTAAGTTATGCGCGAAAATGCAAACTTGTGCACTTTTTGACACTTTTAGTCCCTGAATGACACAAAAGTTTATTTTAGCATACCGAACCCCTCAAAGCCTATTTCTAAGCTATGTGAAGGATATTTATGGTATGTTTAACTTATGGTCATGTTCCGGAATGTCTGTTACAGTTCAAATTGGCATACTTTCGCAGTTTGTCAACTTTAGTCCCTGTAAGCGATTAAACTTTGATTTCACCACACCAAACCTTCCAAAACTTATATCTAAGTTATGTAAAGGTTATTTAAGGTATGTTAAGCCTATGTCACTATTCCGGAGTGTTTGTTGCATTAAACTGGTTATATTTACGCATCAGTGCGCGTATAACCTTCCAGAAAGCGATTTAGAGTTTGAAATTGAACAAGAATTGATATGTGCAAATGATACACATATTTTTACAAATCCCAAGTATGAAATATAATATTTCATTGGTTTGGTATTTGTTTGATGGCCGTGGAGGCACAGGTGTTACAATGGCTACGAGATTTTATAAACTATAACCATCTTGATTTAAGTTGGTTAATCATGTTGCAATATTATATACTTTTCAAAACAAGGTTTTCGAGGTATTGCAATATATATAAACGAGCCATGATTCCGATACTCTTATAAAACCTATGTACTCGCCAACATTTCTTTGCTGACTATGTTTTTTTACATATGTTTCAGGTGATAATGCTTGATGTTGATTGCTAGGAAGCAAGTTCACTTAGGATCCGGACATGGCTTTAGCGACTTAAAAACGATAATAGACGATGTTCAATTTGTTTGTTTGGTTTATGACAATGAACAATACTTAATAATTCAATAAAACGAAACACTTAATTACCATGGTTGTGAAACGATGATTCTGTTACAACACTCCCTGACGTTTCCGCCATGGTTTTGTTGTTTTAACGTGGTCGGGGTGTGACAGGAGAGTTGGTATCAGAGCCAATGGTTATAGGGAATTAGGTTATTAGTAATGCTTTGACCTAGACTATAAATTTCTAGGACCCTAACGCGAGTTTACTTGCGTTTAGATTTTAAAACAATACCGTCATCTATCCTTAGGTGATAACCACAACGAGAACACAATAACAAATCCGCTTCGAAAATTAATCATCTATCCTTGGATGATTGATTGTATGGTTTTGAACCCTCTCAGTTTTCAAAATCTCGTCAAAGTTTGGGTCTAAATAATTTGAACACATGCAACTGGAAGAGTGAATGCCTGTACCCTGAGTTTTCTGTCTAAGGCTAGAGTGTTCGTACAAATCTGCAATATCGGACCAGTCACTCTTACCTGGGAACTCTTGGGGTGAGTGTTCACTTATAGGCGAGCATGTCTTCAGTGATACATTATTATGGCCCATTTACTTTGATTAGTCACTGCGTGTCATTTGTTTGTTCGAGGTAACGAACGAATGATCGCCTTCCTTGTGTTTTGTCGATGTTTTCAATACCTATTTTGTTTGTCCGAATGTGAACGCGAATGTGAATCCCGCTCGTGGACGAGCATTCAATCTAAATGCAAACGAGGCTCGAGTTGACAACCTCGTTGTCCATGGTACCTTTCTTGTTAACGGTACGTTTCTTGTTAACAATCAACTTGCGTCTGTTCTTTTCGATTCTGGTGCCGATAGGAGTTTTGTTTCGTTATCCTTTGAGCCTTTACTTACGATACCTAGAACTAAACTGAGGAAACCCTTATCTGTCGAGGTTTCTACTGGTAAACCACTCGTACTCGATTCTGTTCTTCGTGGTTGTCAATTAAACCTCGATAACCATCTTTTTCCCATTGACCTCGTACCGATGCAACTTGGGAGTTTCGACATTATCGTGGGAATGGATTGGTTAACCAAACATCATGCTGAGGTTGTTTGTTTCGATAAGATCATTCGTATTCCTCTTTCGTCTGGTGATGTCCTAGAGGTTTGTGGCGAGAAACCATCTGGTGGATTGAAACTCATGTCGTGTACGAAAGCCCAGAGTTATTTACGAAAAGGATATGTTGCCTTCCTGGCACATGTCACTGAGGAGAAAGGCAAGAACAAGAGTATTCAGGATATTCCGATTGTTCAGGATTATCCAGTGGTGTTTCCTGATGAACTGTCTGGTTTACCTCCAGTTCGTCAAGTCGAATTTCATATTGACCTTGTACCCAATGCTAACCCGATTGCGAAAGCACCTTATCGTCTTGCACCGTCTGAGATGCAAGAGTTATCGAAACAGCTCCAAGAGTTATCTGATAAAGGATTCATCCGTCTGAGTTATTCACCTTGGGGCGCTCCTGTCCTTTTTGTGAAAAAGAAAGATGGATCTTTTCGAATGTGTATCGATTATCGTGAGCTTAACAAGCTTACCATCAAGAATCGATATCCCCTACCCCGAATTGATGATCTCTTTGATCAGCTGCAAGGTGCTACCTGTTTCTCCAAGATCGATCTGCGTTCTGGGTATCATCAGCTTCGTGTATTCGAAGAAGATATTCCCAAAACCGCTTTCCGAACAAGATATGGGCATTACGAGTTTACTGTCATGCCTTTTTGTTTGACGAATGCTCCAGCTATTTTCATGGACTTAATGAATAGGGCCTGTAAACCTTATTTATACAAGTTCATTATTGTGTTCATCGACGATATTCTCATCTATTCGAAGTCTCGAGCCGATCACGAACAACACCTTCGTTTGACATTGGAACTCCTGAAGAAGGAACAACTTTTTGCTAAATTCTCCAAGTGTGAATTCTGGCTTAAAGAAGTTCAGTTCTTGGGTCATATTGTCAACGAGCAGGGTATTCACGTAGATCCATCCAAGATTGCAGCAATCAAGGATTGGAATACACCAACGACACCTACAGAGATTCGATCTTTCCTTGGTCTCGCTGGGTATTATCGTCGTTTTATTTCGAACTTCTCTAAGATCGCGGTTCCACTCACTGCTTTGACTCAAAAGAATAAGCCTTTCGAGTGGGGACCCAAGCAAGAAGAAGCGTTCCAAACGCTGAAACAGAAGCTATGTGATGCTCCTGTTCTATCTTTGCCCGAGGGAAACGATGATTTCGTTGTCTACTGTGATGCGTCCAACTTAGGCCTTGGTTGTGTTCTTATGCAACGAGGTAAAGTTATAGCATATGCATCTAGACAATTGAAAGTTCACGAGAAGAACCACACCACTCACGATCTTGAGTTAGGTGCTGTAGTTTTTGCTCTAAAAATCTGGAGACACTACCTCTATGGTACGAAGTGTGTGGTTTTCACAGACCACAAAAGTCTCCAGCATATTCTTAATCAGAAGGAGTTGAACATGAGGCAACGACGTTGGCTTGAACTCTTGAACGACTATGATTGCGAAATTCGCTACCATCCTGGTAAGGCGAATGTCGTAGCCGATGCGCTTAGTCGAAAGGAGCGAGTCAAGCTTCATTCTGTTCGAACTCTATCTGATCTTCAAACTCGTGTTCTTCAAACTCAGCAATCTTGTATGTCACAAGATTTGATAGGTAAGGAATTACCACATCAGCTTGAGCTTAAACTCGAAGCGAAGGACGATGGTTTACTCTATTTCATGGATCGTTTGTGGATTCCGAAACAAGACGATCTTCGCACTTTAGTGATGGACGAATCTCATAAGTCTCGATATTCTATCCACCCTGGTGCTGATAAAATGTACAAGGATCTTCGTACTAAGTTCTGGTGGCCTGGTATAAAGAAAGATGTTGCCTTGTATGTATCGAAATGCCTAACTTGTCTCAAAGTCAAGGCTGAACATCAACGACCATCTGGTTTGCTTGTGCAACCAGAGATACCGGTTTGGAAGTGGGAGAACATTGCTATGGATCTTATCACTAAATTACCGCGTACATCTAAGGGTCATGATGCTATATGGGTTGTTGTCGATCGATTAACGAAGTCAGCTCATTTTATTGCGATTCACGAGGATCTATCTGCTGATAAACTTGCAAAGATTTATGTTGATGAGATTGTATCCCGACATGGTGTCCCTTTGGACATCATATCCGATCGTGATGCTCGATTTTCATCTCATTTCTGGAAGACCATGCAATCTGCTATGGGAACCCAACTAAATCTAAGCACTGCTTATCATCCCCAAACAGATGGACAATCTGAGAGAACGATTCAAACTTTGGAGGATATGCTTAGAGCATGCGTGATAGACTTTGGTGGTAATTGGGATTCTCATCTGCCATTGATCGAGTTCTCTTACAACAATAGTTATCATGCTAGCATTAAAATGGCACCATTCGAAGTTCTCTATGGTCGAAAATGTCGTTCACCTGTTTGTTGGAACGAGACCGGTGAAGCTCAGCTTACTGGGCCGGAGCTTGTTCTGGAAACAACAGACAAAATCAAGAAAATTCGCGATAATCTTGTGATAGCTAGATGCCGTCAAAAGAGTTATGCGGATTTAGGACGCATGCCCTTAGAATTTCAAGTCGGAGACCATGTCCTACTCAAGGTGTCACCTTGGAAGGGAGTGGTGAGATTTGGAAAGAAAGGAAAACTTGCACCACGATATGTTGGACCATTTAAGATTGTTGAAAGAGTTGGAAAGGTTGCCTACCGACTAGAGCTACCTCCAGAGCTTGGAAATATTCATCCGAATTTTCACGTGTCCAATCTACGAAAGTGTTTAGCTGACGCTGATATTCACATTCCACTCGACAAAATCCAAATCGACGAAACGATGCACTTTGTCGAGAAACCTGTGGAGATAGTGGACCGTAGATACAAACAGTTGAAGAACAAACGAATTCATTTGGTCAAGATTCGCTGGGAATCCAAACGTGGCCCAGAGTTTACTTGGGAACGTAAGGACCAAATGAAGGCGAAATATCCGCAATTGTTCTCACAAGTTTCCTCTAATTAAAATTTCGGGACGAAATTTCCTAAAGTAGGGGAGACTGTGACAAGTGTGCTCTGTAATCGATGAACAATGCAAAACGATGTTAATTATTAATAAAACAATGTGTTTTGGTGTTATTATGTGTGTATTTGTGTTTGATGATTTTACGATTTGATTCGATTCCGATTTCAAGCTTTAAATCGCTTTCTAGAAAGTTATACGCAAACTGGTGCGTAAACGCAACCAGTTTAACGCGAAAAACACTCCGGAATAGTGACATAGGCTTAACATACCTAAAATAACCTTCACATAACTTAGAAATAAGTTTTGGATGGTTTGGTGTGTTGAAAATAAGTCTATTCGATCGTAGGGACTATTTGTGTCAAACTACGAAACTATACCGATTCGTAGGGTATTGAAGAGTTTGGAACTTGATCATAAGCTAAACATACCATAAATAACCTAAACATAGCTTAGAAATAAGCTTTGAGGGATTCGGTGTGCGAAAGTATGCTTATTTGATCTTACAAGGACTAAAAGTGTCAAAAACGACGTAAGTTTGCATTTTCGCGCATATCTTACGTTCTGACCACAACTGGACACCCAAAATTTTTGTACACACTAAAGTATTTTTATTTTAGTGATCGGCATGCAAAAATACCATTCGTCGCTTAATTTGGATCGTTTTCGCGTCCGTTTGAGTTTCGTCGTAATTTAACGAACAACGCGACCGTACGACCAAACGAGCCGACATCCGAGATATTTTTTAGCATGTTTTGAGTTTCCAATACTTTAACTTCATTTTAGAGCCTTGAAATGAGGTTAACGGGGCTTAAACGTGTCAAAAATGAGCCGAAAAACAAGTTTTACAAGTTCAGGGGCTAAACTGCAATTTCTGGAAAGTAGGCCAGGCGGCCCGCGTAAGCTTAGCCATATTATTATGCGGCCCGTGTTAGACTTGCATATCAGAAACTTCACAGCAGCTTCCCAGCTCGTTCTTGAGGCCCTTGTACGCAATTTTCTTGTTTTGGGGACCAAGTTAACACCTCCCCAAGGCTTCCTAGCTGCTCATAACACTTGGATGGTTAGGATTTAATCCTTGGTGGCCACACAAACATTTGTAATGATCTCATGAAGTTGCAACAACTATAAATAGCCAAGCAATTTCACTTGTTCATTGCTCATTCCTCATTCTCTTCTCTACAATCTGAATTGAGAGCTCTCCCAAGTGTTTGGAGCTTTCTAATCTGATTATTCTTGTAGAAAAGATAGCTAGGACCTATTGTAAGTATTCTTTCATGCTTATTCTTTATGTTTAAGCAGAAAGTCAAACAGTTTGGCCAACGGTTTGACTTTCGGTCTTGACCACCAATTGGTCAAGTCAAAGTTCAATTGAACTTTGCAACATGATTGTAATCACGATGGTTATAATCCTTAGCGATTATACCCACTGATTACCACGTTAACTAGGTGTAGTGACGAGTCAAAGTTTCGGTCAAAATGCGTTTTAGCACGCATTTTGCAACGGAACTATTTTCGGGTATCAAAACCCATTGTTTTGATACCAAATCAGTTTTATAAGATAGTTAAACATGTTTTGACATGTTTAACTCGTCACTATTAGTTTAGTGCTTGTTTAAGGTCGTAAGTTAAGCGGTCTAAACAACCGCTTAGACTTTCGAACCCGACCCGTTTGGTTGATCTTTAGGATCCGACCAAGCTTGATTAGTGATCATAGTTGCATAGGGAATAACCACTGAGGTTATACCTTATGATCACATAGGAGTGGATAGTCATTTGCTAGTTAGCTTGTATGCCCATAGAAAATGACCAAAACGCCCTTTTGAAGCATAAATCCATAATGTGCATATGTGAACATGTTTTTGACATATAATCTGATTTAGTAACATGTTTAGGTATTATTGGGCATGTAAGACTTGACATAGCACATAGTTAACCATCCGAACATAGTTTTGCGCGAACGACGCGTTAACGTAGCATAAGCTACCTTAACGGGTCGTAACGGGTCAAAAGCACTTAGGCTAGGTTCCCATTTAGAATGTAGGCTTTGTTAAAGCATATCACATGAGTTCCACACTCATTTGGTTTACAAGACCACAATCTATCCGATCCTCCGATTTAGTTGTCGATTATTTACTAGTGATCCGATTACTAGGTACCACTTGAATTTCCTTGGTTTGTCTGAGCTTCGCTAAGTTCTTTAGATCAAGGATACCCTATCATTCAATGTGAGTACATAGTTCCCCTATTTTACTGCTTTTAATTGTTTTAGGGTGATTCATATGTTTTAAAACGATTTCGATATTTAAACGATGGTTTCAAAAACGATAAAGATGGTTTATATTAAACTAATAACGATTTCGATAATGTGAACGAACCTTGTTGGTTGTAACTACATAACGAATGACATTCATTAGCATTGATCAAGCCGTCCATTATTAGGTTATGGTACCATAGGATCTGACAAATCCCGTTATCAGACTACACCCATGGTTATGTGTGGGGGTTATGTAGGTAACGACCGAATCTGATGATTTTTAACTTACCCTTTGGTGGTCTGTTAATACGAGAAACGAGGTAGTCGAGTCACGAAGGTTTTAATGTTATTAGCGAGACGACCAAAAGTAGTTCACAATTAAAACGAAAACGATTTTGGGACGAATTAAACGATTTGGAACGACCTAAACGAAGTAAGCGATTTGAACGAACGATTGGTTTTGGGTAGTGATTAGATAATGGGACGGGTGTAGCATGATAGAATCATGGTAGATACGCCGCTGGTACATCTTATATATAAGTGCTTCTATCATATTACATTGCGTGTCATTATTTAGTTCACTTGGGAAACGATTTGAAACGATGTCACACAACGAGGTTTTCGAAATGATATAAACCATACGAGTTTTATTAACGAGTTTTTTTTAACGAGATGTTTAACGAATTGGTTTACTAAAACAAATGTTTTGGGGTTAAGAAGCATGGCTACGAGATTTTATAAATTATAACAATCTTGATTTAAGTTGGTTAATCATGTTGCAATATTATATACTTTTCAAAACAAGGTTTTCGAGGTATTGCAATATATATAAACGAGCCATGATTCCGATACTCTTATAAAACCTATGTACTCGCCAGCATTTCTTTGCTGACTATGTTTTTTTTACATATGTTTCAGGTGATAATGCTTGATGTTGATTGCTAGGAAGCAAGTTCACTTAGGATCCGGACATGGCTTTAGCGACTTAAAAACGATAATAGACGATGTTCAATTTGTTTGTTTGGTTTATGACAATGAACAATACTTAATAATTCAATAAAACGAAACACTTAATTACCATGGTTGTGAAACGATGATTCTGTTACAACACTCCCCGACGTTTCCCCCACGGTTTTGTTGTTTTAACGTGGTCGGGGTGTGACAGAAGAGTTGGTATCAGAGCCAATGGTTATAGGGAATTAGGTTATTAGTAATGCTTTGACCTAGACTATAACTTTCTAGGACCCTAACGCGAGTTTACTTGCGTTTAGATTTTAAAACAATACCGTCACCTATCCTTAGGTGATAACCACAACGAGAACACAATAACAAATCCGCTTCGAAAATTAATCATCTATCCTTGGATGATTGATTGTAAGGTTTTGAACCCTCTCAGTTTTCAAAATCTCGTCAAAGTTTGGGTCTAAATAATGTGAACACATGCAAACTGGAAGAGTGAATGCATGTACCCTGAGTTTTCTGTCTAAGGCTAGAGTGTTCGTACAAATCCGCAATATCGGACCAGTCACTCTTACCTGGGAACTCTTGGGGTGAGTGTTCACTTATAGGCGAGCATGTCTTCAGTGATACATTATTATGACCCATTTACTTTGATGAGTCACTGGGTGTCATTTGTTTGTTCGAGGTAACGAACGAATGATCGCCTTCCTTGTGTTTTGTCAATGTTTTCAATACCTCTTTTGTTTGTACGAATGTGAACGCGAATGTGAATCCCGCTCGTGGACGAGCATTCAATCTTAATGCAAACGAGGCTCGAGCTGACAACCTCGTTGTCCATGGTACATTTCTTGTTAACGGTACGTTTCTTGTTAACAATCAACTTGCGTCTGTTCTTTTCGATTCTGGTGCCGATAGGAGTTTTGTTTCGTTATCCTTTGAGCCTTTACTTACGATACCTAGAACTAAACTGAGGAAACACTTATCTGTCGAGGTTGCTACTGGTAAACCACTCGTACTCGATTCTGTTCTTCGTGGTTGTCAATTAAACCTCGATAACCATCTTTTTCCCATTGACCTCGTACCGATGCAACTTGGGAGTTTCGACATTATCGTGGGAATGGATTGGTTAACCAAACATCATGCCGAGGTTGTTTGTTTCGATAAGATCATTCGTATTCCTCTTTCGTCTGGTGATGTCCTAGAGGTTCGTGGCGAGAAATCATCTGGTGGATTGAAACTCATGTCGTGTACGAAAGCCCAGAGTTATTTACGAAAAGGATATGTTGCCTTCCTGGCACATGTCACTGAGGAGAAAGGCAAGAACAAGAGTATTCAGGATATTCCGATTGTTCGGGATTATCCAGAGGTGTTTCCTGATGAACTGCCTGGTTTACCTCCAGTTCGTCAAGTCGAATTTCATATTGACCTTGTACCCAATGCTAACCCGATTGCGAATGCACCTTATCATCTTGCACCGTCTGAGATGCAAGAGTTATCGAAACAGCTCCAAGAGTTATCTGATAAAGGATTCATCCGTCCGAGTTAGCGATTTGAACGAACGATTGGTTTTGGGTAGTGATTAGATAATGGGACGGGTGTAGCATGATAGAATCATGGTAGATACGCCGCTGGTACATCTTATATATAAGTGCTTCTATCATATTACATTGCGTGTCATTATTTAGTTCACTTGAGAAACGATTTGAAACGATGTCATACAACGAGGTTTTCGAAATGATATAAACCATACGAGTTTTATTAACGAGTTTTTTTAACGAGATGTTTATCGAATTGGTTTACTAAAACAAATGTTTTGGGATTAAGAAGCATGGTTACGAGATTTTATAAACTATAACTATCTTGATTTAAGTTGGTTAATCATGTTGCAATATTATATACTTTTCAAAACAAGGTTTTCGAGGTATTGCAATATATATAAACGAGCCATGATTCCGATACTCTTATAAAACCTATGTACTCGCCAGCATTTCTTTGCTGACTATGTTTTTTTACATATATTTCAGGTGATAATGCTTGATGTTGATTGCTAGGAAGCAAGTTCACTTAGGATCCGGACATGGCTTTAGCGACTTAAAAACGATAATAGACGATGTTCAATTTGTTTGTTTGGTTTATGACAATGAACAATACTTAATAATTCAATAAAACGAAACACTTAATTACCATGGTTGTGAAACGATGATTCTGTTACAACACTCCCCGACGTTTCCGCCACGGTTTTGTTGTTTTAACGTGGTTGGGGTGTGACAAACAGGCCACGTGTCGCACACGTGGCGGGCCTACATGTGACACGGCAGCCCTAGTTGTAGACTAGGTGGCCCTCGCGGGCCGCGTAAGTTCTTGTAAGGGTTTACGCGGGCCGCGTAAAACCCAAAAAATTGCTATAAATTGCTGGTACATGAGCAGTTCATCTGTGTTCGACTATTTTGTTCAAAAACAAAGTCTACTGCTCAAAATCGAAATTCTAAGTAGGGAAACGCTGCTACGATTACAGGGTATTAACTCGATCACTGCTACGATACAATGTCCGATCGATTGAAACCGATCCGATGGATCTTTTTATCAACAATGTTTTACAATACTTAAATTATTTTCAAAAGTTATAATTACAGGGATTAAGTCTTGGTTATCTTGAATCACTGGCAAGTGGGGTATTGTGCACATTACTAATTTCTCACGGTTAGGTTCATCAACCTAACAGTGATAATCATCACTACTTGGGTGAAAGGACCCAATAGTGGTATGACCATCGTCACAAGGCTGTGACGCGGCGCCAGATAAAAATAAGATAGTAGCCATTGTAATCGCTCTTATGCTGTAATTCATAGCTATGTGTCGTTTTATCAAAATTGAGTGACTCGCCAGTATTTCCCCGCTGATAAAATATTTTTAAAACATGTTTCAGGTGACCTACTGTGAATCAAGGAAAAGTGCTACGGAGCACTAATAAAGCTTGAAGTGGTGGCTCAGTAAAATAAATAAACATGTTTTGTAAAACAGGGAATTTCCTCGAGGAATTCCTCCATTGTAAATTTCGGGGTTTGTCCCAAATTATGAAATAAAATAAATGGGGCATTTTCAAGTTTTAAAAGATCCTGTTAAACTTCCGCTGTCAACTCAAATAATAAACACCACGGGTTTCTGCCCGCGACTCCTGGACCGGGTCACACCGGGACGGGAGCCGTGACATTAATGGATACAACACGTAAAGTAACCAGCAATATACGTCAAAATACGACACCGTATAGACATAATACGCCATAATACGGAACAATACGACAAGTCCAGACATACTATGCCATAATACACGATAACACGACACGTGTAGACAATCTACACCCTAATACGACACTTACAAACTATAAATCTGACAATACCAAACGTCACCGACACGACATGACTCGTACGGATAATATATGCCATAATACGCAAACATAATGACAATATACGTCATAATACGACATTTAATGACAAAATACGTCAATTAATGATATCGTACGACGCGTATACATACAACACGACATGATAGAGTACAACTGGATTCCAAACAAAATTACACGTAATCATAGAATACGATACCACACGGAACCGGACGTCACCGAAACAACTCGTATAGAAGGTATTCTTCATAAAATGACACGTAACGACAAAATACGTCAAAATACGGCACATTTACGCATCGAAAAGGCAAAACCTAAAATTATGAAGTTTTGATTTTACCCCTGTACGCATCGTATAAGTTAAAACTGCGTCGTATAGTACCATTATACGACTCGTATAGACCTATACGATCCATATAGACCCCCTGAATTCTCAAATAAACAAGGGGTGTCGTACCGGTGACGTTTGGTTTCGTGTGGTATCGTATTCTATGATTATATGTAATTTTATTTGGAATCCACTTTTACTTTAATGTGTCGTGTTTTATGTATACGCGTCATACGATATTATTACTTGATGTATTTTGTCATTACATGTCGTATTATAACCTAAATACAATAGTATAAGTATAGTATATTATAGTAAACTAAAGGTTTAGTATAGATCTCGTATAGGCCTATAGGTGTAGTATAGATCTCGTATATGCTAATAGTTGTAGTATAATATATTATATGCGTAGCATAGAATACAGTTATAAAATTGGTATACAAAAACTATAATTAAATATATACAAAAATTTGTAAAAAAAGTGTAGTATATTATACAGTTATAACATAGATAGTGTAATATAATAAACACGTACCAAACCTATACTATATGATAACTTTTTAAAAATGTTTTTTGTTTAAAAAAAATATTTTATTAAACTTTGTTAAAACTATAATTAAATGTATACAAAAAATTGTAAAAAATATAGTATATAATACGATTATAACATATATATATATATTATAGTATAATGAACATGTACCAAACCTATAGTACATGATAAATTTTTAAAAAAGTTTTTTTTTTAAATAAAAGAATTGTTTTATTAAACTTTGTTAAAACTTTGATTAAATCGCAACGGATATACCCGATATTCAATGAATAAATACCCATCAAATACCCAACGAATAATAGACCAGGAATAAAACAAGATTTTACAACCGTATACGAATATGAGTACCAAACCCATACCCAGCCCATTGCAATGCTTGCCTAAACCCAAGTATTTTAAATACGAGCACCCCATTGCAATGCTTGTCTAAACCCTAGTATTTTGTATATGGAAACTATCTGATAATATGTAAGAAATTCATGTCACCTACATAAATTTCCCAAAATATGCCATGTGTCCATTTCTATAATTTGGTCAATGCATTTTCAGGTGAATTATCATTTGTTTTGAGTCAAAAGAAAATTCATGGCTTGAAATTGAGTTTCGCCAAACCCAAATTCACTTCCTAAACCTGTTCATTATTTCTACTAAAATCGTTCAATCAAACATCCATGAATTTTTTT
Source organism: Helianthus tuberosus (assembly GCA_030545235.1). NCBI lineage: Eukaryota > Viridiplantae > Streptophyta > Magnoliopsida > Asterales > Asteraceae > Helianthus > Helianthus tuberosus. Next base: position 137,791,600 of record CM060363.1, read on the forward strand.
TTTAACTGCCAACAAATCAATCCAGAACACTCTTGGGGCACCCACTGGACAAACAGAGTACTCCGAGAGTAACCCGAGTCGTCCACCACCAATTCTGAGGAAAACCTGGTAATCTACCCGCCCGTAGGCACGACGATAAAATTACTAGTAAAACCCGTTTGGCTCAAAGATCAAACCTAGGTTTCCCTGGGTCTCCTATCATTGCCCACGAGTGTGACAGTGTCTTACTCTTTTTTTGCACCAAATGAGAATTAAACTTGAGTCTTTAAAGAAGAACTCAAGTCCCAGAGGCGGACCTAGCATATAAGAAGGGGCAACCTCCGCTACAGCTTGGCGCTCCGGCGGTAGTGTAAAATTAGTGTAAATTTTGGAAAAATTTGACGTTTTTACGATTTCGTTACGGCTTTTTTGTAAAACGTTACGGCACTGTCAAGTCCTCCTACCCTTGAGCTAGAGTTCAAGGACAAACATCCATGAATTTAAACCCAAAATAGGCTGAGTTCTAATTAAAAAACAAACAAACAGCACGTCGATTATGGTAGCAAACAGAGCCAAACAACAAACCATATATCCACTAACATTCTTTAAACCCCATCACTCATAACATTCCATTACAGATCAAACATCCGATTCATTACCGCATACGCATTCTTCAAGCCACCTGCACTTGGAGTGTCTTCGGCTTCTTGGGCTCCGGCGGAGGCAGCTTCTCCACAGTCACCGTAAGCACTCCGTCTTGACAAATAGCCGATATCTTATCCGTATTCGCATTCTCTGGCAATGCAAACTTCCTCATAAACTTACCAATCCTCCTCTCCATCCTCACATACTTGACTCCTTCCTTCTCTTCCTCTCGGTTCCTCTCTCCGCTTATCACCAAAACGTTGTCGTCTTCCACCTGCACCTTTATATCCCCTGACTTCAGCCCCGGCATGTCCACAATAAACACGTAGGAGTTTGGATACTCCTTGACGTCAGCAGGGGTTGCCGCCATTGCTCTTGCGTCGCGGACGTAAGCCCGAGATGGACCGCCGTTGTTGGACTTGTTGCCGGTTGTGTTGTCATCGGTGGATTCGAGGATGTGGTTGAGGTTGCGGAGGAACGGAGTGTCAAATCCCATCAGACTGAATTCCATTTCGACTGTTGTTGTAGAAAGCGATTGAAGAATTTGGATTAACAATTGAGATGTAGTTGTTGTATAACAGAAAGATAATGATGAGGAAATTAGAGTTTGAATGGCGGATTTATATGGATGAAGAAGTAGATTCCGGAAAGAAATGGAAGGGGAAAAGAGGATTCTAGATTTCTATTTTAGTTTCTAGAAGGAAGGGAAGACGAAAACAGCGCTTTCCTTTTGAATAAATTTATATGTAGTGTGAGGTTCATTAGGGAACACTAAAAATGTGGGGAACAGTGGGGAACCGACTCAAACGAACTCCGATTGTACTGATTCCAGCGGCGTTGGAACCGGCTCGTCGAACCCTAACTAGGATCTCTTAACCCTAAACCCTAAATCATAACCCCTAAACCCTAAATATATTAGGGTTTGGCTTTTAGGGTTTAGCTTTAGGGTTTAGCCTTAGGGTTTAGCTTTAGGGTTTAGGGTTTAGCTTTAGGGTTTAGGGTTTAGCTTTTGGGTTTAGCTTTAGGGTTTAGCTTTAGGTTTAGCCTTTAGGGTTTAGCTTTTAGGGTTTATAGTTTAGATTTTACGGTTTAGCTTAGGTTTTAGCCTTATTTTTTAGCTTTAGGGTTTAGAGTTTAGGGGTTAGGAATTAGGGTTAAGAGATCTTAGTTAGGGTTCGGCGAGCCGGTTCCAACGCCGCTGGAATGAGTCCAATCGGAGTTCGTTTGAGTCGGTTCCCCGCTGTTCCCCACTTTTTTAGTGTTCCACAATGAACCTTCCCCTTTATATGTATATTTTTTTTAAATTTAGTTCAACGGAAATAAATATTGTCCAAAAGAAAAATCTAGTGACGAAATCTACGCATGTAACATGTTTTCTAATAGATGATCGTCCCTGACATTTAAGACTATTTGTCAGGTTCATGCAAAATTTTTTTTTTTTTTTTTGTCAAACATCCTTTCGTCTTTGGTATTTTTTGTCATTTTCATACAAATCACTAAATTAATTTACTTTTTATGTTATTTTGAAAGATATTTGGATGAAATAACAAATATAAAACCTCAGGAACGATTTTGGCAATTTACTTAAACTCTTTTTAATTTATTTTATTTACTTAATTTTGTCACACACACATATATATACTAGATTAGAACCTTGTGTATTACACGGGTTGAATAATTGTAATTTTATATACAAAACAATATATATATATATATATATATTTAAAAATCTCGTTTATTACACGGGTTGAATAAATATAATTTTATATATCAAATAATAAAACAATATATATTTAAAAATCTCGTTTATTACATGGGTTGAATAAATGTAATTTTATATATTAAATAATAAAAAAAGTTGTATTTTTAAGAACCTCGTGTATTGTACGGGTTGAGTAAATTTAATTTTATATATTAAATAATGAAAAAGTTACACTTTTAAGAACCTCATGTTTATACGAGTAAAGCACATGTAATTTTATATACCAAAAAATAAAAAAAGTTATATATTTATAAACCTATGTATTATATGGATTGAATATATCTAATTTTATATACTACATAATAAAAAGGTTATATTTTTTAAAAAAACCCCGTGTATTACACGAGTTGCATAAATATAATTTTGTATGGTAAAAAATAAAAATGTTATATCTTTAAAAAATCTCGTTTATTACACGGGTTGAATGAATATAATAAAAATTTATATCTTTAAAAAAACTAACAGATATACTCGATATACGATGAATGAGGTGATTGCGGTGATGGTTCTTATAAAAACGTAGTGATTACCGTATTTGAGTTGAGAGTTAAACACCAAAATAAAAGTATAGAACCAATAAACATTGATTAATATTTTTGTTTACCCCTTATAAACATTTTTTAAATAGGTTGTACCTTTAACTACTTTAGTTAAATAAAATAAATAAATCATTTACATTATATTAATTTATATTTAACGTACATCTTTTGTTAATTTCAGGATAAATAATTTTGAAATCTGATAAATATTTTAAAATATTAGATTATCTCCTATACAAATTGTTTAAATTTATATTAAATTAATTTTATAATTATCTTTTAATTGATATTAATTATTTATAATTTTATAATTATCTTTTAATTGATATTAATTATCTATAAAAAATAGATGGCTTCAATAAATGACATGTGTCCTCCTATTGGTTTCTTTTATTATATAGTACTAGCGATAAGACTCGTGTACAAACACGGATCGTTTCTTAGAAAATCATGCATAACACATTTTATTAAACAACGAACGACTATATGTTTTTTAAGATTTAATTAAAATAGATTATAAAAAAACGGTATCATACCACACCAATCCCCATTGCCAGTATTCTCTTTGTGATAGAATCTCATATAAAAAAGCATGAATAAAATTTAGTATTAGACAGAAGAATGTGTAATGATAGCAAACTAGCACATTCCGTGTGTGCAGAACATTAAAATGCCAGATTGATATGAATCCTTTACATACATTTATAGGACAATGAAGTCTAAATTTTCCTACATAAACCTAGCCTAAATTAAACCACAAACAGCAGATCCATATCATATTTGCTAAAAGCCATCGGTTTTTGCGCCTAGGCCCTTTTTCAGGCGAGGCGAGACAATTGCGATTCAAGTCAAGGCAATTACGCTTTAATTCTCTGGTTCAAGCGTATATTCCAACTCAACTCGAACTACAACAAAATAATAACAACGGCTTATAGAAATTTAAAAACAACAAAAATTGAATCGATTCAGATCTATACAAATCGTTATCAAATCGAAAAAGGCGTACATGTACTAACCTTACAAAGATACTGATGGGCGCAAAACATCCAAACTACAACCATAACAACTACATCAGCAAATAGAAAAATAAACCCACATACAAGTTAAACAAAATCCATATATATAACCTGTAGTCTTTGTCCTTTATGTACAGAATTTGTCGCATGGCTATAAGATAAATCCATGAAAGCTGAATCAATAGATTCTCCATTAATGAATCCACTCGCATTGGCTGTTGCACTTCCCGTAACCTCTAACCTCTAAGAGCAATAGAAATCACTACAGGTACATGATCACACAGTAAGAATCATTTTCAAGAAACAGAATTTAAAAGTTGTAACCAAGATTACATAACTGTGATTCCATAAACCTTGATTAGACACATAATCAATTAGAAACACCTGGAAATCTGGATTCTAGAATGAAGATTGAAGAACAATAGCAAAGGAATAGTTACCAATCATAGATTGAGAACTGAAATTTCCAACTCGCGTCGAGCAAACATACCTTCATTTCCCTGTCAGTGGTCATCTTCTCAAAGACACGTACTTCTAACTTCATCTTCTCCGTACCGATCATACATTGCTCTTTTTTGGTAATTTGATAGAACCTGGCAATCTCATACTTCAACATTCAAAGAATTATTAAGCTATGTAACATGATTTCTATTGGGAAGTGACCAAAATAATAATCAAGATAAAAGATATCAAGATTTTATTAAGAGAAAATCATGAGAGTGGCAGCTAAATAATTAGTAAAGCAGCAGCTCGAACAGTGGCTTCAAACACTGTTTTAACCCAACAGTGGTTTCAAACACTGTTTTAACCCAACAGTGTTTTGTAATCACTTTTGGGTTAAAACAATGTTTGAAACCACTGTTGGGTTAAAACAGTGTTTTGAAATCACTTTTGGCTTCAAACACTGTTTTAACCCAAAAGTGGTTTCAAAACACTGTTTTAACAACACTGTTTTAACCCAACAGTCGTTTAAAACACTGTTTTAACCTAAAAGTGATTCCAAAACACTATTTTAACTCAAAACCGTGGTTTCACTTTTTCTCGGGTTAAAACACTGTTTTAACCCAACAGTGTTTAAACCTAATCTTTTTGATAAAAAAAATTTGTCAGCCATCAATCTTTATTCGCAATCAAAATATTACAATTCCAGTCAAAATATTGCAAAAAAATCGAACAAAATTTTACATCTAGAAGCAAAATCTATTGCATACCTTTGCATGAGCATCGATAGCTTTATTCGCAGCTAAAATTGAAACCACTGTTGGATCCATCATATCTCGCTAAAATTCTGCATAAAATAACCGAAATTCCTACGATTAATCAATCTCATCTATATAACGCAACTGTTTCTATTCACGTTACACAAAAATCGCATAACATGTTCAAATTTCAGCACACATTCGTTCAAATACCATCGCATTACACGCAATCTGATCACCAGCGTAAATTAGGGCTAAATGAATGATAACATACAGTAACATGTTCCAAAATCTATGAATTACAAGTGCTGTTCCAAAATCTATGCAATTGCAAGTATTATTACAAAATCGAATCCAATAAAATAACGCAAATTCTGTGAGAGGATGAATCGGTGAGCATCAGAAGCGATTTTTGTATCATCAAATGATGATAATATGTGGAAGAAGATGCACTTACATTTTCAAGACATCTCCTTCTGTACTCCTCAAGTCCTACATCTGGAGCTGACATAAAGGTTTGATCTGTCAACATAAGATTGCATCCCATGTCCTCTGAATTAGAAGGTATGGATTCCCAAGATTGAAGAAGCATTGGTTCTTTGCCGGACTTAAAATTCCTAAAAGTTCTGCCAATGGACTCTAACGTTGGTACCTGCAAGATTCATACAATGATTCCAGAATATTAATTTTTAAAATATGACTTTGAATGTACGTTTTAAGTTTTAGTACTCAGAATCAACATACAACTACTAACTGCCTCAATAAGACTGAATTCTTTCACCATAACATGTTCACATAAAAAAATTCATCAAAATATGACTTAAACCCTGAATTCAATGTTTTATTCAAAAAGCTATAAACTTAAAATGCATACAACAACAAATTCAGATTCAGCCAATAATAACCTGTCAGATATACCACCAAATTCACATTAAAAACCCTAATCATCATCGTCAGGAACCCTTCAACGCCTCTGGATTTGAGGAAGAACAGTAAATTACAAACACTCAAATTCATCTTCAGTTAATCAGTCATATTTAGAAGACATTTTATTTGTTTGGTTGTAGCACAACAAGTTAAGGAATGAAACTTACAGTAACTTCAGTTTGTTTGGTTCTTTGCGTGTTGATTTCTTCCAACAATGATATGAGCTTCTCTTCAGAAACCTGTATACCAAAGAATTAATACATGAAAATGATGTTTTCAGTAGGTAAGGTAGCTAACTCGACTCCAAGAATTCAAAAAATATAGTTTTAAAATACCTGTGAAATCAATGGCTACCATGAAGCTCACTTCAAAGTCATTATCCAAGTAATCTATGGCCACCATGAAGCCGACTCTTCAATACCTGAATTCAATGTTTTATAAACGGGGATTTCCAAGGTCTGCTGAAAATTGAACATAAAAGACACGAGCTTCAATACAGATTCACTATGAAGCTCAACTAAAAGCATTTCTAGGGCAGAATCAAATACCTGTGAAATCTATGGCCACCATGGAGCTCAATTCAAAGCCATTATCCAAGTAATCTATGGCCACCATGAAGCCGACTCTTCAATACCTGAATTCAATCTTATAATACACTACTACATCAATTTGATACATAACTTGATGTGGAAGGCTATTTGGTAGATGTATGCAGATTCAGAGAAGAACATCAAAAGCCAAAAAATAACAATTACCGATCACTCATATTAAGCTACATACACCGGAAAAGAGTACCAATCACTGTGGTTTATCTGATTGAGTATAATAAAATAAAAGAGAAAAATTTTGGTGCAGTTCACATAACAAAATTCATCGAAATATGACTTAAACCCTGAATTCAATGTTTTATGACTTAAACCATGTTCGAGAGAATAGAGCTCCCATTGCTGCCATGTGCCCTGAAACAACATATATTAGAATCCAATCTAATTCCTTTTCATTATCCATAACTTTTTAATCCGTCAAATATAACATTAATATAACATTAATTAGGGTTTTGCATCACTTACAGTGAGTTGAAAGATTCCCAACATCTGCTACAGTCACTGTGAAAAGAACACAAACAATAGAACAGAGCTTTCCATACAGACAATCCACAACACAGATACATAAAAGAACAAATCAACGATCAGACGGTGAATCTTGGCAAACATGATGATGAAACAGGACTCACCAAAAAGTTCTTTTTATCGTTCTGCTCCGATCAGACGATGAATCCACAACAACTAATTTGTAATCAAAATCAAAACAAAACCACAAATCAACTAATGATACAGGACGAAATTTAGGGTTTCAGCGTAACTTAACCTTGTGATCATACTCTGAAGCGAAGACCGAGGATGAGATGAGGAGAAATGAAGCGATGAAGAGGAGAGGAGATCGGGCGGCGGGACACATGGTGGTCGCCGGCGAATGAAATTGGATCTAACGGCGATTGATCAGAGAAAAAAAGGGGAGTTTTATTACGGCAAATAGGGCTTGATTTGGATCCATGAGAGAGAGAGAGAGAGAGAGAGAGTTGTTTTTCTCGATCTTATTAGACTTTCTTTGGTTTGTTTTCTCGAAATAATCGGTCATGGATGGACGATTGAAGACGGATAATCGTTTCTTGATTTGGATCCATGAGAGAGAGAGAGAGAGTAATTGATTGAAGAAAGAGTATCTTATATATCTATGGTTTGAATTTTGAACCTGGAGCCATAATTTTGAATGTAGATAGAGCCTTTGAATTTTGAATCTGGAGCCAATATTTTGAATATGGGCAGTGGTTTTGTTTGCAAAGGTTTGAATTTACAACATATGTTTTTTGGAGATGGGCAGTGGTTTGCCTTTTTGAATGTGGGCCAGACCTGAATTTTGGATATGGGCAGTGGTTTGCCCCTTTGAATGTGGACCAGACCTTTGAAATTTGAATGTATGGCAGTGGTTTGGATTTTAAAGTGATTTTAAATTAGACTTTATGATGTAATAATAACATCAGAAAAGCCTTGTTGGACAGTCTCTCCAGCTGACACATCAGCTTTTCTTATGTCATTGGGATTTCTCCTTTTATAGAAAGTATAGATAGATAGATATATATAACAGAATATACATGCAGTTTTTATAAAAAAAAATTAATAGTTTTGTCATATATTTTTTTTAGTAAATTTTCATCCAATCCACTAACACATTTTATTTTTTTCTGTTAAGGTGAAAAATGTTTTAAATTTTATAAATTAAGACAGAAATTAATATCCAGATTTTTATATAGATCAGTTTTATAAAGAGAAATTAATATATAAAATACACATTAATGGTGTGCAGCACATAACAATCGATTACAACTTTTAGTATTTAATCAAGTGTAAAAAATTGTAAAACGTTACATATTTTTAAATGTGTTGAACACCTAAGAAATATGTTGGCAAAAATAAAATATTTATCTAATTAACATTATTAGGGTAACTAACTAATATTTATTGCGAGTGATTTGAGTAAAAAAAACTTTTGGTTCATGGCATTATACTTACTATTTGATGGGTAATTTTAAGGTTTAGTAACGATACGTTGTTTTGATAAGGGGGAGGAAGCAAATGGCTTCTTTTTTTTGTTAGGAGCGAATTTAAAAGAGTAGAAGATGAATTACAAACTTGGCACATATGATAAGAATTGTTTATTTGATCTTTTTTTTCTATAAAGTCACAAGTATTTTAATTTTATAAAATTTAGAGGTTGAAGTAGAATTTTATTTTTATAAAACTGATGTATATAAAAAAATTGGAAATTAATTTTTGTCTTACTTTAAAAAATTTAAAAGATCCTTCACCTTAATAGAAAAAATAACTGAGTTAGTGGTTGGATGAAAATTTATAAAAATTATGTAACAAAACTATTATTTTTTTATAAGAATTGCATGTATATTCTATTTTATATATATGTGACAAAATTAATTAAATAAAAGAAATTAAAAAGAATTTAAGTAAATTGCCAAAATTATCCCTAAGGTTTTATATTTGCTAATTTCATCCAAATATCCTTGAACTTAACAGAAAAAGTAAACTAAGTTAGTGGTTTGGATGAAAATGGCAAAAAATGCCAAAGGTGAAGGGAAATCTGGCACAAAAAAGTCATTTTGGATGAAACTGACAAACAGACCTAAACCTCATGGACGATTGTGGTAATTTACTCTAAAAATTTTAATATATATTTATACAAAATAATAATTAAAATATAAAAAGATGTTCAATTTATTTAAAACAATTTAATAAATAATTATTATACCATTACTTTTTTAACTTCAAGTTTGCATATAAATAATCTATTAACTTTATATTTTATATAACACATTTTAAGCTTAAATTTATTTTTACTCATTTGATATTTTTTTCCCATAAACATTAGTATTCTTTATGTATAATATTTAAGCTAAATAAATTAAGATAGAAAAGAGTAAATATATATTTGAAGTTAAAGGCATACATGAGATTTTAAAGTTTTAGAAAAATAAGGGAAAAGTGTAATTTATTAAATTGTTTTTAATGAATTGGGTATATATGATATTTCAACGATTTTGTAAGGGTATATACAATACTTATAATTTTGCAATGGTGTATTTATATGTATGTGTGTGTGTGATATTTTGTAAGTTTGTAGGGGTATATATGAATAAAATATTTCAAAAAATTGAGTAAAATGCCAAAATCGTCATTGAGATTTGATCACTTTAGTAAAAAATGAAACCTTTTGTAAGTTTCATTTTTTAATCATTTTCAATCCAAACCATCAACTCGGTTAAAATGTATCATTAACTTATGGACGATTTTGGCAATTTACCCATTTATTCTGTTATTTTATAATTTTCTTTTTAACTTTAAACAAAAAAAAAATAAATAAGTATAAAATAATATATATACATACACAAACATTTGTATATACACATTTATTTTTTTAATTTTCCTTTTTACCTTTAAATTAAAAAAATAATTTTACCGTAATATATATATATATATATATATATACAAGGTGAGGTTCCGCTACAAAGTCCATTTTCCTACAAAGTGTACAAAGGTATAAAACACCACAATTTCAACCATAAAACACACTCAAAGGCCACAGATAACAGAGTGAAGATCATTAAAACACAATATCCAAACCCTAATAATCCATAAAAACTTAAAACACACCATCGTAGAACTATAAATATAAAACACAACATAATAATCAACATAAAACACACTAATGTTAGTCATTTGATAATCAAAGTCTTATCATCCAAAACACAACACATAACCCACAAACATGACGTTTTAGTAATCTTCACTTTGTTATTTCTGGTTTTTGTGTGTGTTTTATGATTGACATTATGGTGTTTTATGACTTTTACACTTCGTAGGAAAAATGGACTTTGTAGCCAACTCCTGCCCTATATACCCAATACACACATTTATAAGTTTATACATATACACACATTGGCGAAACTTTATTTGGGTCGGAGGTAGCCCGACCCCTACCGATTTTCCGTTCATAGTGATAAATTTAACAAAAATTTCTATTTTTTGTATTGTAAATATTGGATTTTTAATAGTCCCCCACCGATTTGGATTTTGAGAGTTTGGCCCTTACAGAGTTTTCGTTCAAGCTTCGCCACTGTATACACACACCGTACACAGTCTTTCTCTTCTGCCCTTCTCTTTTCTCCACCTCCAACTCCATCACCATCACCATTATCGCCGCCACAGCTACCCCGTCTATCTCGACATTCTTACCTCATCTCTCATCGCTGTGCCAAACATAAGTACCACCCGTCTCTACGTCGTACCAAACATCATTAATTTATTAATATTTTTATTTCAAGGTAAAAAAGAAAATTAAAAAATAAGTGTGTAAATATATAAATGTGTGTATATCTATATATATATATATATGTTATTTATAATTAATTTTTTATTGTTTTTTTAAAGATAAAAATAAAATTTAAAAAAAACAAAAGAATAAATTGGAAATTGCTCAAATCATCCCTAAGGTTTGAGAATTGCCAAAGTCGTTCATGGGAGTTAACGATACATTTTAACTGAGTTGGTGAAGTGTATGGAAAGGGCAACAAAAATTAAACCTCAGGGGTAGGGCTGTAAATGAACCGTTCATTCAGCGAATAGTTCGTGAACCTTTCAGAGGAAGTTCGTTTATGTTAGTTCGTTTATTAAATGAACGAACACGAACAAAAAATTCCGTTCGTTAAGCTAAACGAAAGAACATGAACAGAGGATACGTTCATTCGTTTATGTTTGTGGACGTTTGATAAAGTGTTCAGTTATGTCCGTGAATGTTCGGTAATGTGTTCATTTATGTTCACTCATATATGTTCATTTTTGTTTGTTCACTTAAAGGTTTTTATATGTTATATTTTTATTTTATTGGTTTTAGTTTTTTTAAAAGCTTTGAAACCCTAGTTATACTCTAAACCTCCACCAACATCTCTCATTTGTCTATTTCAATTTCAGTTTGTGTTAAATATACTCTAAACCTACACCAACATCTCTCATTTGTCTATTTCAATTTCAGTTTGTGTTAAATCTTTAGAAACTTCTTAATTTTTGTGTTAGTTATATTTATGAAAATTATGTTAAGTATTTTCGAATAATTATGTTAAGTACTTATTTATTTTTAGTGGATTCTTCATTATGTCTTTGTGATGAGAAATGCATATTTTATTCTAAAATGAATATATGTTCATTTGTATTTGTTTGTGTTCATGAGTGTTTGTTTGTATTCATGTATGTTCATAAACATTTGTTTGTGTTCTTATGTTCATTTGCGTTCGTTTACGTTCGGTAATGTTCGTGAATAGTTCATAAACACATTCATTTCCTTAATGAACGAACACGAACAAGAAATCTTGTTCGGTAAGTGTTCGTGAACAGTTCATGACCAGGTTCATTCCTTAATGAATGAACACGAATAAGGCCTTGTTCGTGTTTGTTTGGTTCGTTTACAGCCCTACTCAGGGGTCTAGTGACAAAAGGTTTCATTTTTAGACTGAAGTGACCAAACCTCATGGACGATTTTGGCATTTTAATCTAAAATATTTTTTTGTGAAAAAAATTACATTTTTAAGGCTTAACTTACATACTCACCTTATACTACTAAATTACACCTTGCCCAAAATTTGAACTTAGGTCTTCTCCAAATAAGCTATGCTTCTTACCACTAGGATATAACCTAAGTGCCAAACAAATTACATTACTTGAGGCCATCCATTATAGTTTCATGCCCTTTCACTCCACGTCATAAAGTAATTCTCACCTGACTATCCCACTTTCCTTCACTTGTTTTCACTAACAACTAATATGGTTTCATAAGTTTTCACGCCTTATTGTAATAATATTAAAATCTAAAAAAGTATTTATTAAAACATCGGATTGGTTGATTGGAATGGGCCCTACCAACACCCTTCTCCTTCATGTCATGTTCCTCTCCACGCCTCAGCCTCTCATGCCGATGTTCCCGCCCCCTCCGCCGGTGTATAGAGCTGCCTTACGTCGGCTAACATGCCACCTGGCTGGGGCGTGAGGCCATAGCGCAGGGCCTGAACTTCTGAAACACATCAAAGTTATTGTCCTCTAATCATGCAAGTGTACAGTAATATTAAACGCCAGTTAAACACACAATTGACCAGTTAGCCACACTATGTACTTGAGGAAGTTGCATAGTCGGAGACGCATTACATCATCAAAGTTGGATTCACCATTGTGCTATTAGATGCATGGTGTGTATACTTAGGCTAAACATATCGTTCTTATAGGTTATAGATGCACTAATGTGCATAAAATACAACATATAAATTATATCAAATACGGCGTAAAATCAACCCTTTTTCGGTACTAATGTTGGAAAAGCATGTTTCTTTGTTTCTTTTTAATTTACAGGATCAAAAGAGTTTAACCGCACAAAAGGAACAAATTAACAGCAGAAACCAACATAAATACAAAGAAGAAGGATTGACATGACTCGCTTAGCCCCCATCCACGTCCAACCCAACAAAAATAACAAGAACAGAAGCTCTGGCATGGGGTCGTGCCCACCAGGCATGGGCCGTGCCCAGTCAAGATTCCATACAGAAGAAAAGACAACAGCAAAAGACAAACCAGTCACACCAACATGGGGCTGTGCTGACTCAACATGGGGCGTGGTCAACTCTAAGATTCGCATAATCTGAAATAGTACAAAAAGTACAATTCCCATGGGCCGTGCCATTGACACATGGGGCCGTGTTAGTACAAGATCTGATACTGCAGTTAATGAGGAAGAGAGAGAAGGAAGGCCACGGGGCGGTGCCAGGTGGGCACGCGGCCATGTGAATTGTCTGACTTCAGCTATAAATAAGGGTGCTTGGTTTCATTCCAACCCATCCCATGACAAACCACTTCTCACACTTACCACCACTCTACCACCACTACAACACCAACACCCACTACCATCATCCATCTTCAATCTTTTAGAGTGTGTAGTAGTCTCGGGATCCAAGATCGATCGTAAGAGTTCTTGTCAAACAAAGGCCATGCTTGGCTAAACTCTTACATCACTTGGTGAAGACAAATCTTTTATGTGTTACTTTTTGATTTCCAACCTTTAGCTCCTTTTATTTGGGTATGTATTAATGACTTTAATAACTAGTTTTCTATATTGAAGGTGAATTTTACTTAATCATTCTTCATGTTTTGTTGAATCACTCATTCGTGTCTTTAAGGTCTATATAAAGCATGTTAACTGCCTGCAAGGGGGTTAGAAGGGTGGTTGGGTAAATTCTTGTCTTGTTCAGTGTATAGATCCTGCGAGAATCTAGTTCAAGCTTAGTAGGACTTCACGAGAGGTAGGTCTTAACCGCCTCGAGAGAAGTAAGAACCGCTTGAATCCCTTATCTATAAACTACTGAGTGAATTGCAAATTTTGTCCTTTATCTTTATACCTGATTGCAGGCGGTGTCCTTTATCTTTAGAATTGATGAGTTTTGTACTTTACGTTTCAGATTGTTGCACGGTTTGTCCTTTAGCCCTAACTGAGTTTGTTTTTAACGTTAAATAAGATCATGTGCAAGTCAAATGAGGGTACTTTTGTAATTTTACGCATTTAATTAAAAATATATTAATTAAAATATATATAAACCCAAATTCTTTATGGTTTCTTTCAAAGATCAAGGGATTTAAAAACCTGCAAAACATCCATTTTCATGTATCAATCATCATTGCTAAAAAACCTGCAAAACATCCAAATTCCTTATGGTTTCTTTCAAAGTTCATCTCTAAATTCACATCTGGTACATTATAAATCAGTCATCATCACTGTAAATTTTCATGTCCCTCATCCTCCATTTTCATCCTACATGTACATTAAAACCCCAAATTTTATTGCGAGCAAACTGTAACCCTCCACCAGATCTGCAACTACCATCGCAGATCCGGTTTCTAGAGAGAGAAATGGTGGAAAGAGAGAGAGGAAGAGTGATGTTTAGTCTGATCCTTCCGATCCAGATCCAAATCTCCGGCTGTGGGTGTGGTGTTTGTAGTGTAGGGTTATGACACAAGTAATTGTCATCCCCTTCACTTGCACCTACAATGGCAGAACCTGCACTTCCACCAGCCGACAAATAAACACTCTCCGACATCGTCAATGAAGCCGAGTATAATAGTACGACGACAACAAGTTACAGGGTGAATCGATATGCAATGGCGCTCGGGTAATCGGGTTGCGATTCTTGTGTTTCTTATGTTTGACAAGTGAGAACCAGAAATCAAGTGTTTGAAAGTGATTTGTTCTTGCGAATTTACAGATCTGAAAACGATGGTGGTGGGTTATCGGTGTAGGTGAGTTAGGATATCATGGGGTTGCAGCAGTGGAGGTCGGATGCTGAAGATGATGACGAATTTGGTAACGGGGAATATGTGATTTGTTGTTTTCACAGTGATGGTGAACGGATTTGAAGGTGTTCAAGGGTTTCAAGATATTGCAGCGGTGGCCGGATTTGTTGTTTTCATTATGGTTGTGGCCAGATCTGGGATCTGGGAAATCATCTCTCTCCTCTATGATAGATTGATAGTATGCACTTTTAGAGAGAGATGAGAGAGACAAATCGTAGGAGAAAGGGTCAAATTTTGATTTTTAATTGTAAAAAAAAACAAATTAAATTGGGTAGATTGACAAAATTACCCTCATGTGCAAGGCATGTGAGCAGATTTAATGAAAAAAATTAACTGAGTTAGGCCTAAAGGACATAACGTGCAGTATTTTAAAACATAAAGTACAAAACTCGTCAATTCTAAAGATAAAGGACACCGCCTGCAATCAGGTATAAAGATAAAGGACAAAATTTGCAATTCACTCTAAACTACTATTAAAACATTATACCAACCTTGCGGGACTGTATCCTTGCTGACACAGACCAATAGGTTGAGGGTAACGCTGCCTAGAAGGGGACCTACCACTTTTCGCGTTAATAACTTAGTTAATTATCTTTCAATAATCCGACCTTGCAGGACTGTATCCTTACTGACTCAGACCAATAGGTTGAGGGTAACGCTGCCTGGAAGGGGGCCTACTACTATAACTTAAAGATAATCTCTTAAAATGCCCAAAGTGCGAAAATCATTAAAGGATACATAAAAGAGGAGTTTGAACCAAGTGATTCCTTCTTGTCTATTTGTTTTCCTTATATTTATTTTTTAGTTTATCTTTTTGTGACTCTCAAATTTTTTTATCAAAATTTGGTTAGATTAGACGTTAACGAAAAGCCGGTACTAAAAGCTCTTGTGTCCTTGGACGACCTCGGTATCTTGCCATCACTATACTATGTCCGCGATGTGTGCACTTGCCCTAACGTGTGTAGAGTGATAGTATTATATCGTGTTTTATAAATTTAAAATTTGATTCGCGAGTAAAAGTGCTTAAAATATATCTAAAATTTATAACCTCACACGCATACGTCAAGTTTTTGGTTCCGTTGCCGGGGACACAAGGATTTTGAGAAAGCTTAAAATTAACGACCAAATCCTTTTTTTATCTTTTCTTTTTAGTTTTTCTTCTTTCCCCCCAATTTTCTGCTTCCTGCAGAAATAACACGGGGCGTGTTTGATCAACACGAGCCGTGTCAGACCTACAGAATCTAGGAAGAGCGGTTTTCTTGTTACTGGAACAGAGACACAGGGCCGTGTTACAGGAGCACGAGGCCGTGTCAAACTTCTAGTATCTAGGAACTTGAAAACAAAAAAAATTTTCTGGACAGCATGGGCCGTGCCAACACCAGCATGGGGCTGTGCTATTCTTCTGATAAGACAATACGGTTCCTCTGGGTCCAAGCATAATGAGCAATACACTTCCTATATGTGTATTTGAAGTACAAACTTTATAGAAGATGGTCAGCTAATGATTAGGGGACCAAGGGAATCATATAAGGCCATACGCTCGCTGAAGGAATTTTTTTAAAAGACCAGGGGAATCATATAGGGCCATACGTTCACTGGAAGATTTTTTTGCAACAGCAACATATTGTTTTTAGTATCTTTTATAACTTTATTTTTTTGAATTAATTAAGTTGGTTTTTTTGTTATAAAATGATGTTAGTTTTTTTGTTATAAATTTATAAAAGACGTAGTGAAATTAAGCAATCCAAACAAACTAAACATACCCAAATTAAACAAATATTACAAATACTTAAAATTAAATTCAATTGTTCGTACAGTACTTCATAATATAATAATAACATAAACCACTAGCGTCATCAATCCTCGTTAGACTCCTTGTCAGACTCAGCGAGCTCCCCCTCCGTAAATTCGGGCCACGCCTAGTAGAGGGTGGCGGTTTGTGCTGCGTATAGGACGTGCCTTGAGCCTATAAAAATTTAAACAAAATACTCATTACATAACACTAAAATTGTTCGTAGAAAATGAAATAAAAACAAAATAACATACCTGCATGGAAAGGTCGGGCACGGAAAGGGGACCAGAGGAATCATATAGGGCAATACGTTCCCTAGAGGAATCATATAGGGAATCACCCATGCCAGTCATCAGCCACCCCATGTCTTCATGCATCTTGCAGTGTCAGAAGCCGAATCTGCTCATCCTGGTTACGTAAAATCCTATCGAGAAGACGGTTGGTTGACCAAAGCAACCTAATCGCATGATAAACTCTTTGTGGATGCTAATGATCCCCTTCTTCATGCTAAGGCAAAACCTCAACATCATCCTGCCGGCCTCCTACTCAGCCTATAATTAAATGGGCTCTAGTTGGATCTTGGAACAAATGTTATTAATGTACGCCTCTAGTTATTTTTTAATATATATATTAAAAAATAATTGGAGCCAACTGAGTTGAACCAAACTGAGCGGACCTTTGGCTAGTTGAACCTTTTTTCAATCGAGTTGAATCGAACAAGCAAATTCCGAACATTTTTCGATTGAGCATCGAACGAGTCTCAAGAGTCGAGCAATTTGATCAGCCCTAGATAGGTGTATATGTATATAGGGATAAGCTCAGTAACGGATTAGAGGACCAGGGGAACCATATTGCCCTATACGCTTCCTATACTTTAGTAACAAGGGAATCATATTGTCATATACGCTTCCTATACTTTACTGACAGGGGAACCATATTGCCCTATACGCTTCCTGTACGACTCCCAGACCTTTTCAAACCTATGGGAATCATATTTCCCCATACGCTTCCTATTGGGGTCACTTTTTAGACCTTTTCAGTTCTGAACTATGTGCATGTCAGAGGGTAGGTACATCATACCAACAGAAAGCGTATTTCCCAATACGCTTCCTATTGGTGTCGCATTTAATGCTTCAAACCCTATGGGAAGTGTATTGGGCTATACGGTTCCTAATGAGGAATGTACAAAAATTTTGGGGGATGTGTAGATACCATCACCCTTAGATTTAATAACTGCTAACTCCCGGAGTTCAAGTTCTATTCATTCCTTGAAATTATTCTTTCAGGAAGTTTCAAAAGACAATAATACAATCCTCAAAATTCATGTAAAGCAATAATTTTGTTCCAAGTTATATATGTATTAAATACAAATGTTGGAGAGATTTACCTGTTTACAACTTCATGCTTTTTCCTCTTGTCCCTTTAGGTTTCAATTTCTATTTGCTCCAGTCCCTATGTATTGTTTACATGCTTACATTTTTGAGTAAATTTCAAAAATCGTCCTTTATGTTGATATCAGATTGTAAACTATGTCTTTTATCTTAAAAAAGTACGAAAAACATACTCGATGTTTGCAAACTCTTGCATGTTATGTCTTTTAGTCCAAACCCGGTTAGTTTTCATTGTAAAAATCTGACCAAGTAAAACCCATCTGAGGGCAAATTAGTCTTTTTACATATTTATTTTTATAAATAAACAAATCAAATTTTAAATATATATAGATACACAATAATCTGATTAATCTCTTTCCCTCTCTTCCTTATCTCTTTCTCTCAACCACACCACCATCACCATCGGTGTGCTTATAGCGTGATATGATTTTATTAATATTTTAAGCCTGTTTTACGCGTTAGTCAATTTTTAAATTTATACAACAAGATATTATACTAATACTAGACACACACTTGGGCAAGTGCACCTATCGCGAGCGTAGTATGGTGTTGGTAAGATACCGAGGTCGTCCAAGTACACAAGAGCTTTTAGTACCGGTTTATCCTCAACGTCTAATTGATACAATTTTTTAAAGAAAAGTTTTGAAACATGAAAATAAAACAAAAACCGAAAAGATAAGTAAAATGAAAAAACAAATAGACAAGATAAAATCACTTGGATCTAACTCATCTTTAATGTATCCTTTGATGATTTTCACACTTTTGGACTTTTTAAGAGATTATCTTAGTTATAGTAGTAGGCCCCTCTTTTGAAGGTGACGTTACCCTCAACCCAGTGGTTTGATTTAGCAGGGATACAATCCCAAGGGGTCGGAATATTGAAAGACAATTGAGTAAGTTATTAATGCAAAAATTGGTAGGTCCCTCTTTTGAAGGTGACGTTACCCTCGGCTAAGTGGTTTGAGTTAGCAAGGATACAATCCCAAGAAGCCAGTTTAAAGTATTAATAGTAGTTTACATATGAGGGGTTCAAGCTATTTGCACCCCCGCCATCCAATACCGTTGGGCATTGAAGGAGGTCCTAATAAGCTTGAACCAAGTCCTCGCAGGATCTATACACTGAACGAGACAAGAACTTTACCAAACCACCCTCCTAACCCCCTTCTAGGTAGTTAATGTGCTTTATATAGACCGTAAAGACACGAATGAGCAAATCAATGACATCATGAAGAAATGGTAAAGAAAATTCACTTACATTAAAGACTTGTCTTCACCAAGTGATGTAAGAGATTAGCCAAACAGGCCTTAGATTGACAAAAACTCTTACAATCAATCTTGGATCCCAAGACTACTACACACTCTAAAGATGGATGATGGTGGTGGGTGTTGGTGTTGTAGTGGTGATGGAGTGGTGGCAAAGTGGGAGAGAAGTGGTTTGCCATGGGATGCCTTTGAAGTGAACCAAGCACCCCTATTTATAGCCAGAATAGATCCCTGGCCATGGCCCCGTGTCTAGTGGGCACGGCCCGTGGCCATCATTCTTCTCTTCCTTCATTTAATGCGATTGTCAGCAGAGGGCCCCACACGACCCCGTGTCTTCTGGGCACGGCCCCGTGGTCAACTCTTTGCTTTACTATCAAGATTATGCAAATATAAGAGTTGGCCACGCCCCGTGTAGAGCTGGGCACGGCCCCGTGGTGGGTGTAGAAGCTTCTGAAGAGTTTGTCTTCTTGTGCAGGGTCTGACCACGTCCCATGCCCAGCTGGGCACGGCCCCGTGGTCAGTTTCTGTCTTCCTATTTTTGCTTTGGGGATGCTGCTTAAGGGTCGGGCATGTCACTTTATTCCTTCTTCTTGTATTTATGTTGGTTTTGGCTGCTTTTTTGCTCCCTTTGTTCTTTTAAGCTCGTTTAGTCCTGTAAATTCTAAAGGAAGAAAGAAACACGCTTTTTCCAACATTAGTACTAAAAAAGGGTTAGTTTTATACCTTATTTGATGTAATTTATATGTTGCATTTTACATACATCAACCATCACCACCCCACCTCCACCTCCACCATCACCACCGCATCACCATGGTCGTGGCACCACCATGGTCGTCACACCATCATCGCCACCGCACCTGCACCACCACCGTAAACACCTCCACCCCCGATACACAACCCCATCACCGCTGCACCTCAGCCACCAGCAGCCGACCCCTGCTGCACAACCACCACTACCATCCCCCAACCATAACCCACATATTCAGATCTAAACACCACCGCTGAATTACAAAACTTTGCTTTTGGTAATTATTGTTGACCACTGTTGAAGCCCGATTAATTTTAGATCTGGAAGAGGCTTGCAAGAAGGTTTGGCTTGTGGATTCCAAGGGGTTAATAGTTAAATCCCTGTTGCAAACTCCATTAAACATTACCCAAACCTCCGATTCCAATAATGTCACTTACTGCTCTCATACTCATTTATATGTGTAACACCCCGTGTTTTCATAAGTGAAAGTCAAAGTCAAGGTCAAAGTCAACGACCGATTCGCGCAACTTGACTTGTAGAAATGTCTTTATTTTATTTGTATTATGTGGAGTAAGTGTCGTTCATTACAATAATCGATGAGTATTAATCGTATTTCAATCGACCTACGACTGTGAACTATAGGAAGTAACAATGCGATAAAGTTAACCAAGCTATGCTAATTGAATCGACATCGAATCGAAACTCGAACTACGTAATTTTACTTATTGTTTATACCTGTGTGTGCCTTACGTGTTACCTGTGCATGTTTATTTATGTTATGTTGTGGTAATCAAGCGAACTCAATCGAACTCGAAATCTAACTCGAATGCTATCGAACTCGAACCCAAATCACAATCGAAGTAGTTGAGACTGAAAGTAATTTGACTAGGAAACCCTATCGTATCGAACCGCTCTCAACCAAAATCGAAATATCAAAAAACGTCGCGCAAAACACTCGAACGGGGCAACCGATCGATCAGGCTTCCCAGCCGATCGAACAGCCAGCCGAACGGACTGCTGTCCGATCGGACAGGCTGTCCGATCGAGCTGCCAGCCGATAGGCTAGCCCTTTCCTCTTTTGTCATCCTATAAATACCCCTGTCATTATCACCCTTTACCACTTTTGGAAACCTCTGTTCGACCAGCACGCTCAACTCGCCTTTTCTCAGATTTCTCTCGATTCCGGTAAGTTTTCGTCCTAAATCTTGTACTTTCTTGATCTATACACACTCCTACATCTTTCTATCTTTCAAATCTTAACTTTTAACCGTGAAATCATCAAGAATCAAGTGTTCTAGGATGATGTCATCATGAGTTCTTGAAGAACTTCATGTTTTGGCCTCAATCCACCAAGAATAACTTGGATCTAGCCGATTTCCACATGAATAAACAAGGATCTTTTTTAGATCTGAACATATACTTGGTGAAAAGGATTGAAGGATGGATTTTCCCAACTTTCTTCAACTCTTTTCACTCGAACCAGTGGAAACGGAACCTGAGCCGGTTACAAAGCACTCAGTGGTTATACGGCTCAAGATCTGGATTTTATCCACGAGGTTAACCGACTTCGGGTTAAATGTTAAACTTCGTTGCGAACAGACCACTGACCGGATTCGGGTGATTCATGTCCTACCGGGAGACCAAGTAAGAACGAGGCATCTATGGTTTTACTCGCTGTCAAAGTACCTCGATAAAACGACAAACAAACAGAACAACCAAGGTGTTAGACGCAAGGCTGATCAGGTCAGGATGCTGACTGATCGGACTGCTGTCCGAATGGACAGCCAGCCGATCGGATAAACCAGCCGATCGACTGGCCAGCCGATCGGCTAGCACATGGTCCCACACAAACAACTTGTTTTGAAGAATAGTATTGAACGAACTGCTGTTCGATCGAACTACTAACCGATCGGATTACTCTTCGGATCATGAGATACTATGCTTCAACACTTAATCAATTTTCAACATGTTTAATGCGCTAGAAGTGCCACCCGATCGCACAGCCGTCCGATCAGGTGACACCCTACTGTCCGATCGAACAGCAGTTGTGCTATTCGATCGACCAACCATCCGATCCATTGCATCACACTTTACATTCACTAAAGTCTTTGACTTGTTGACTTGCCAACCGATCGAACACCTGTCCGATCCAAAGGCTAAACCTTGAAATTTTGTTGAATGCCTAACCGATCGGGCTGCCGGCCGATTGAACTGCCGTCCGATCGACCGACCTGAAAGGCAAAGGTACTTCAATGTTTTCAAAATGCTACAACGAAAACTTCAAAGGACAAGCCATCATACACAAACACATCCTTCTCAAAGGAAGGAACAATCCACTCGTACAGCCATCCGATCGGCCTACCGACCAATCGAACAGCAGACCGTACGGACTGTCAGCCGTCCGATCGAACTGCCGTTCGATCGACCAGCTGTCCAACTCCTCAATACTTGTTTCCTGTTTTAAGTTTCACTTATCGTTATGATACCGAATCTATTCAGGCTAACCGTATTCGCTAAGCGCTCCCTTCAATCCATAAATCGCTGTGAGTATACTCGATCCCTTTTTGCTTTAAGCACTTTTGGGTGTTACATATGTTACGAATATTCAAACTACAATTATCACACTACTCAAACTATTTGAACGCTAACCGTTAATGCATGTTATACGTGGCTCATGAATGCTTGTTTGTTATGTTTACACATGGAATGCTGTCTACCTGCCTTAGCAACGATAGTACTATAGTTTGGACTCAGCACCCGTTCTCACGGGGGTTGTTAAGGATCTTTTACACTCATGGATTACGGTGGTAATCATGTATTGAGAACTGCCTCAGGCAGTCAACCCGCATTCATTGGTATCGATGGATCTATGTCGATAACTAACGTGCTTCATTTCACTATGTGTACGTGCTGGTTATGCGTAAACGAATTCGAACTCTATATACTATTATCAAACTTGTATGCTCACCTTTACATTTTATGTATTGACTTTATTTTAACGTATGTGACAGGTGCTTAGGAAGTTTGTATGCCTAGCTCACTGTGAAATCGAGGCTAGGAAAGGTCTAGGATGCTCTCTGCGCTGTGATGAAATCGAAGCTAGGAAATGGGGTCCTAGAAACCAAGAAATAAACTATTTGTGTTTAAATCTGAGAGGTCGGAACGGAATATTTGTCTTGATGTTTATCTGTAATAATTTGTTTACTGTTTGAGACATGGTATGGGACATGTTAATTTAAATTGAATGGTAATGATAGTTGTTATGGAAACTTCTGGACAATCTGTTTCGCTCAGTGCCATGCCCCGATGACTCCGCCATTGGTTGGGGTGTCACAGATTGAGGTTACTCTGCGACAAAGTGGTTGCCCTGATGACCTTCGAACTCTGAATGCTACCGGCGTTTTCCAGTCCCGTGCTCTAGACTGGTGGACGGCCGAGAGGAACAAGCGAGGGAACGATGCAGCCCACGGTCTATCGTGGGACGAGCTCAAGGAAGTTATGCTAGAGGAATTCTGTCCTCCTCACGAACGTCAAAAGCTGGAAGATGAATTTTGGCACATACAGCAGAAGGATGGTGACAATGCTGGTCTCACTGCTCGTTTCAAACAACTCAGCATTATCTGTCCCGACCAAGTCAAGACTCCCGACATGACCATCAAGAAGTATATCCGAGCTTTGCCCGATTGCGTTGCTGATTTCGTGCAAGCGACTAAGACCACAACGATCGAGGAAACCTATCTGTTGGCCGCTGAGATCAACGACAAACGGGTTAAGGCTGGGGTATGGGATAAGACTTCGAAGCATCTGCATCAAGCTACCGCTACCGCACCAACTGCTGAACCCACCTCATCAAGCAACAAGAGAAAGAACAAGAGAAAGAACAGCTCCACCAACAAGAACTGTGCGATTACTGCTGCACCGATTCAAACCGTACCTGCCCAACAGCGTCAAGTAGCGGCGCCTGTGGCCAATGCACCGCCTGCAAAGTGTGCATACACCGGGCCACACCCGCTCTGCCCTACTTGCACCTACCACCACCCGACTACTATTCAATGCCTCTTTTGTGCTCACTGCAATGTATACGGCCACTTTACTGCCAATTGCCAAGCTCCTGCCAATCAAGCTCTAATCACTGCCCCACAGGGTCAACAAGCTCCTCCGGCACCCGCAGTCAAAGCCAGAGCCTGCTTCGCGTGTGGCGACCCGAACCATTTCGCCAACGTGTGCCCAAACAGGGTTGTGAAACAAGAGCCTCAGCAACAGCAGCCACAGTAGCAACAACAGCAACAGCAACAACAGGCCGCACGTGCCCGAACCTTCAACCTCAACGTGCGTCAAGCCCAGGCCGACAACAACATGGTCAATGGTACGTTCCTTGTGAATGGTATTTATGCTTCATGTTTGTTTGATACCGGAGCCGATAATTGCTTTGTGTCACTCGAATTTGAGAAACTCCTTAGTCGTAAACGTTCCCAACTATCCTCGAAGTTTGATGTAGAAGTCGCTACCGGAAGAACCGTCGCTGTCAATTCTATTCTCCGTGATTGTACTATTGAGCTCAACAATCACATCTTCCCAATCGACCTTATTCCGATGCAACTCGGAAGTTTTGATGTCATAATAGGCATGGACTTTCTCCGAGAAAACCGTGCTGAAGTTGTTTGTTTCGACAAAATGATTCGTTTTTCGCTCGCGAATGGTGACTTATTGTGTGTATATGGCGATACTACCTCAAAGTGGCTCAAACTTATGTCATGTATCCAAGCTAGCAAGTATCTCTGCAAGGAATACAGAGCTTTCTTGGCAAACATCGTAGTAGCGGGGAAGGAAAAGAAAGAGAAGAAGGAAGTGAAAGACGTTCCAGTGGTTCGAGAATTTCCTAATGTTTTTCCAGAGGATCTTCCCGGACTACCGCCAAGTCATGATATCGACTTTCGTATTGACCTCATTCCTGGAGCCAACCCTATCGCCAAAGCTCCATACCGACTCGCACCGTCAGAAATGCGCGAACTCTCAACCCAACTCCAGGAATTACTTGAAAAAGGCTTCATTCGCCCGAGCACCTCTCCTTGGGGCGCGCCAGTCCTTTTCGTTAAAAAGAAGGATGGGTCGTTCCGGATGTGCATCGATTACCGGGAATTGAATAAGTTAACTATCAAGAACCGCTACCCTCTGCCTCGTATCGATGATTTGTTTGATCAACTACAAGGCGCTACGTGTTTCTCGAAGATCGACCTACGTTCAGGTTACCACCAGCTACGCATTCAAGAGGAGGATATACCCAAAACCGCATTTCGAACTCGTTACGGCCATTACGAATTCGTTGTCATGCCTTTTGGTCTAACAAACGCACCAGCGGTTTTCATGGATCTGATGAATCGCGTGTGTAAACCATATCTCGACCGTTTCGTCATCATATTCATCGACGATGTCTTGATCTATTCCAAATCGAAAGCCGAACACGCGCAACATCTACGTTTGGTTCTCGAATTACTCCAGGGGAACCAACTCTATGCCAAGTTCTCCGAGTGCAAATTCTGGTTAGGGAAGTTCAATTTCTGGGTCACATCGTAAATAGTCAAGGCATTCACGTCGACCCTGCAAAGATTGAAGCTGTCAAGAGCTGGGTTACACCTAAGAATCCGTCGGAAGTCCGCTCCTTTCTCGGACTAGCGGGCTATTATCGCCGATTTATCGAAGGATTCTCGAAGATTGCTGTACCACTTACCTCTCTTACACATAAGGACCAGCCTTTTGTTTGGGGAACTAAACAAGAGTCCGCCTTTCGAACCCTCAAACACATGCTTTGCAATGCTCCTATTCTCACATTGCCTGACGGAAACAATGATTTCATTGTCTACTGTGATGCTTCCAACCTTGGTCTCGGGAGTGTTCTTATGCAACGGGACAAGGTCATAGCTTACGCATCTCGTCAGCTCAAAATCCACGAGAAGAACTATACAACTCATGATCTCGAGCTAGGCGCGATTGTTTTTGCATTAAAGATTTGGCGACACTACCTGTATGGTACTAAGTGTACGATCTTCACCGATCATAGGAGCCTACAGCATATCTTTAATCAGAAGGAACTTAATATGCGTCAACGCCGATAGGTAGAACTTCTCAACGATTACGACTGTGAGATTCGTTATCACCCAGGCAAAGCGAATGTTGTTGCCGACGCACTTAGCAGACGGAGCTACCTGCTTAGCACTCGTAATGTTCAAGCCCAGCACAACCTCGAAACTCTCATCCGCGACGCTCAACACGAATGTTTCAATGAACGCACCTTGAAGAAAGAAAGAATCTACCACGATGGAGCCCAGCTTGTGAGCAAATCGAACGGGATATTCCACTTCTTAGACCGAATTTGGATTCCCAAGCGAACCAATTTGTGACAGATTATCATGGACGAAGCCCATAAATCCCGCTACTCAGTTCACCCCGGTGCTGACAAAATGTACCAGGATCTTCGTTACAAGTACTGGTGGCCGGGCATGAAAAGGGATATCGCTCTCTACGTCGGAAGATGCCTAACTTGTGCTAGAATCAAGGCTGAACATCAAAGACCCACTGGCTTGCTCGAACAACCACCAATTCCCATGTGGAAGTGGGAGAGCATAGCTATGGATTTTGTAACCAAGCTTCCACCCACGTCATCAGGTCACGACAGCATATGGGTTGTGGTCGACCGATTGACTAAATCAGCTCACTTTCTGCCTATACGAGAAGACTATAAAGTGGAACGATTAGCCCGAATCTACACCGACGAGATCATTTGTAATCATGGGACGCCTCGTGACATCATCTCTGACCGTGATGCTCAGTTTACTTCACGATTGTGCGAAACGTTTCAAACGGCACTCGGTACAACGCTTAATCTAAGTACTGCTTTCCACCCTCAAACCGACGGCCAGACTGAAAGAACGATACGCACTCTTGAAGACATGCTCCGTGCGTGTGTTCTAGACTTCGGTGGTAATTGGGATAAACACCTGCCGTTAGTCGAATTCTCGTATAACAATAGCTATCACTCTAGCATCGAGATGGCACCTTTCGAGGCACTATACGGAAGGAGATGTCGGTCGCCTATTGTGTAGCACGAGATCGGTCACTCGCAACTAACCCGTCCTGAGCTATTACAAGAGACGACAGACAAAATTTTCCAAATCAGAAACAACCTGGTGAAAGCTCGGGATCGACAGAAGGTTTACGCCGATAAAAAGCGCAAGCCCCGTGAATTTGGCGTTGGTGACTACGTACTCCTAAAGGTATCACCTTGGAAGGGTGTAGTCCGATTCGGCAAGAAAGGGAAACTCGCGCCTCGATATGTTGGACCTTTTAAGATTCTGGAAAGAATCGAAAAAGTCGCCTACAGACTCGAATTACCGGAGGAACTTAGTAACGTCCACCCGACTTCCCACGTGTCAAACCTCCGAAAGTGCATCGCCGACCACGACTTACACGTCTGTCTAGACGATCTACAAGTGAACGAAACATTACACTTCGTGTAAAAGCCTGTCGAAATCATGGATCGCCAAACCAAGCAGCTCAGGCGCTCGCGCATTCCTATTGTGAAGGTCCAATGGGAAGGCAAACGAGGCGCAGAGTTCACTTGGGAACTCGAAAGCGACATGAAGGCCAAGTACCCGCAGTTGTTCCAGGAGAAAGTCCAGATAGAGAAAGTCTTCCCGTGGTTCATGGCGGTTGTAACAGCTTCCAGCATAATTTTGGGACGAAATTCCCTAAACAAGAGGAGGCTGTAACACCCCGTGTTTTCATAAGTGAAAGTCAAAGTCAAGGTCAAAGTCAACGACCGATTCGCGCAACTTGACTTGTAGAAATGTCTTTATTTTATTTGTATTATGTGGAGTAAGTGTCGTTCATTACAATAATCGATGAGTATTAATCGTATTTCAATCGACCTACGACTGTGAACTATAGGAAGTAACAATGCGATAAAGTTAACCAAGCTATGCTAATTGAATCGACATCGAATCGAAACTCGAACTACGTAATTTTACTTATTGTTTATACGTGTGTGTGTGTGCCTTACGTGTTACCTGTGCATGTTTATTTGTGTTATGTTGTGGTAATCAAGCGAACTCAATCGAACTCGAAATCTAACTCGAATGCTATCGAACTCGAACCCAAATCACAATCGAAGTAGTTGAGACTGAAAGTAATTTGACTAGGAAACCCTATCGTATCGAACCGCTCTCAACCGAAATCGAAATATCAGAAAACGTCGCACAAAACACTCGAAAGGGGCAACCGATCGATCAGGCTTCCCAGCCGATCGAACAGCCAGCCGAACGGACTGCTGTCCGATCGAGCTGCCAGCCGATCAGCTATCCCTTTCCTCTTTTGTAATCCTATAAATACCCCTGTCATTATCACCCTTTACCACTTTTGGAAACCTCTGTTCGACCAGCACGCTCAACTTGCCTTTTCTCAGATTTCTCTCGATTCCGGTAAGTTTTCGTCCTAAATCTTGTACTTTCTTGATCTATACACACTCCTACATCTTTCTATCTTTTAAATCTTAACTTTTAACCGTGAAATCATCAAGAATCAAGTGTTTTAGGATGATGTCATCATGAGTTCTTGAAGAACTTCATGTTTTGGCCTCAATCCACCAAGAATAACTTGGATCTAACCGATTTCCACATGAATAAACAAGGATCTTTTATAGATCTGAACATATACTTGGTGAAAATGATTGAAGGATGGATTTTCCCAACTTTCTTCAACTCTTTTCACTCGAACCAGTGGAAACGGAACCTGAGCCGGTTACAAAGCACTCAGTGGTTATACGGCTCAAGATCTGGATTCTATCCACGAGGTTAACCGACTTCGGGTTAAATGTTAAACTTCGTTCCGAACAGACCACTGACCGGATTCGGGTGATTCCTGTCCGACCGGGAGACCAAGTAAGAACGAGGCATCTATGGTTTTACTCGCTGTCAAAGTACCTCGATAAAACGACAAACAAACAGAACAACCAAGGTGTTAGACGCAAGGCTGATCAGGTCAGGATGCTGACTGATCGGACTGCTGTCCGAACGGACAGCCAGCCGATCGGATAAACCAGCCGATCGACTGGCCAGCCGATCGGCTAGCACATGGTCCCACACAAACAACTTGTTTTGAAGAATAGTATTGAACGAACTGCTGTTCGATCGAACTACTAACCGATCGGATTACTCTTCGGATCATGAGATACTATGCTTCAACACTTAATCAATTTTCAACATGTTTAATGCGCTAGAAGTGCCACCCGATCGAACAACCGTCCGATCAGGTGACACCCTACTGTCCGATCGAACAGCAGTTGTGCTATTCGATCGACCAACCATCCGATCCATTGCATCACACTTTACATTCACTAAAGTCTTTGACTTGTTGACTTGCCAACCGATCGAACACCTGTCCGATCGAACACCTGTCTGATCCAAAGGCTAAACCTTGAAATTTTGTTGAATGCCTAACCGATCGGGCTGCCGGCCGATTGAACTGCCGTCCGATCGACCGACCTGAAAGGCAAAGGTACTTCAATGTTTTCAAAATGCTACAACGAAAACTTCAAAGGACAAGCCATCATACACAAACACATCCTTCTCAAAGGAAGGAACAATCCACTTGTACAGCCATCTGATCGGCCTACCGATCGATCGAACAGCAGACCGTACGGACTGTCAGCTGAACGGTCAGCCGTCCGATCGACCAGTTGTCCGACTCCTCAATACTTGTTTCCTGTTTTAAGTTTCACTTATCGTTATGCTACCGAATCTATTCAGGCTAACCGTATTCGCTAAGCGCTCCCTTCAATCCATAAATCGCTGTGAGTATACTCGATCCCTTTTTGCTTTAAGCACTTTTGGGTGTTACATACGTTACGAATATTCAAACTACAATTATCACACTACTTAAACTATTTGAACGCTAACAGTTAATGCATGTTATACGTGGTTCATGAATGCTTGTTTGTTATGTTTACACATGGAATGTTGTCTACCTGCCTTAGCAACGATAGTACTATAGTTTGGACTCAGCACCCGTTCTCACGGGGGTTGTTAAGGATCTTTTACTTGCATGGATTACGGTGGTAATCATGTATTGCGAACTGCCTCAGGCAGTCAACCGGCAGTCGTTGATATCGATGGATCTATGTCGATAACTAACGTGCTTCATTTCACTATGTGTACGTGATGGTTATGCGTAAACGAATTCGAACTCTATATACTATTATCAAACTTGTATGCTCACCTTTTCATTTTATGTGTTGACTTTATTTTAACGTATGTGACAGGTGCTTAGGAAGTTTGTATGCCTAGCTCACTGTGAAATCGAGGCTAGGAAAGGTCTAGGATGCTCTTTGCGCTGTGATGAAATCGAAGCTAGGAAATGGGGTCCTAGAAACCAATAAATAAACTATTTGTGTTTAAATCTGAGTGGTCGGAACGGAATATTTGTCTTGATGTTTATCTGTAATAATTTGTTTACTGTTTGAGACATGGTATGGGACATGTTAATTTAAATTGAATGGTAATGATAGTTGTTATGGAAACTTCTGGACAATCTATTTCGCTCAGTGCCATGCCCCGATGACTCCGCCATCAGTTGGGGTGTGACAGATTGAGGTTACTCTGCGACAAAGTGGTTGCCCTGATCACCTTCGAACTCTGAATGCTACCGGCGTTTTCCAGTCCCGTGCTCTAGACTGGTGGACGGCCGAGAGGAACAAGCGAGGGAACGATGCAGCCCCCGATCTGTCGTGGGACGAGCTCAAGGAAGTTATGCTAGAGGAATTCTGCCCTCCTCACGAACGTCAAAAGCTGGAAGATGAATTTTGGCACATACAGCAGAAGGATGGTGACAATGCTGGTCTCACTGCTCGTTTCAAACAACTCAGCATTATCTGTCCCGACCAAGTCAAGACTCCCGACATGACCATCAAGAAGTATATCCGAGCTTTGCCCGATTGCGTTGCTGATTTCGTGCAAGCGGCTAAGACCACAACGATCGAGGAAACCTATCTGTTGGCCGCTGAGATCAACGACAAACGGGTTAAGGCTGGGGTATGGGATAAGACTTCGAAGCATCTGCATCAAGCTACCGCTACCGCACCAACTGCTGAACCCACCTCATCAAGCAACAAGAGAAAGAACAAGAGAAAGAACAGCTCCACCAACAAGAACTGTGCGATTACTGCTGCACCGATTCAAACCGTACCTGCCCAACAGCGTCAAGTAGCGGCGCCTGTGGCCAATGCACCGCCTGCAAAGCGTGCATACACCGGGCCACACCCGCTCTGCCTACTTGCACCTACCACCACCCGACTACTATTCAATGTCGCTTTTGAGCTCACTGCATTGTATACGGCCACTTTACTGCCAATTGCCAAGCTCCTGCCAATCAAGCTCTAATCACTGCCCCACAGGGTCAACAAGCTCCTCCGGCACCCGCAGTCAAAGTGTGCAATAACTGTTTTCATCTTTGCTAAGACTTCTATTTTGGTAATTGGCATTTTTAGCCTCTACTTCATTTTACATGTTATACAAACTGACCATTTCAGTTTTCAATGTTCTAACTTTACCCTTATACCATATATAATATACGTTTTTAACCTATTAAGTTTTTTTTACTAATTTAGTTTTCATTCAATAACTTTCGTTTGCTAATTTCTTTCTAAAAATTCTAATTTGTTGTTGCCTTTAAAAACTTTGTAAAATATCATTTTGACACCCTAGAGTTTCTAAATTTTCGGGTTTACTCATCTCTTTTCTTTAATTAAAAACTATTTTTTTACATGTTGGTCTAATTCGAATTAGTGTATGTCTCAACGCAATTATTTTTCTTGAAACGAATGAGGTCAAAGATAGTGCGTTTTCGTTTAAAAGAACAATATTTTACGTACATATTTTTATGTATGTGTCGGTATAAATTCTAGTTGATTTACATTTCGATGTAACTTTTTTTTGGGAAACGAATCAAGTCAAATATAATACATATTCTTGCTTATTTTTATCTACATTTCGTAAATTTTGTTCCGAACTAAGTGGAGTCAAATTGTGGTTTTTTTCTTTTTAGAAAAAAACACTAATTAGTCTCTTCTGATTACATGTGTTAGCTTTTTCTTTATACCTGTTATGTTTTCCATGTATGTATCTGGTCATATATAATGCGTTATGATTGTACGGTATAAATTCGATTTACTATATGTTTTGATCCAATCGCAACGCTTATATAAGTTACATTGAGTTCAATCAAAGACGTCTAAACACGCATTTTCACATGTTTAACGCATTACATATCGATAGGACTAATTCATTCGATGATGTTTGTGATGCACCCATGTCGCAACATATCGATTGGACTAATTCATTCGATGATGTCTGTGATGCACCCATGTCGCAAATGATGTTTGTAATGCAACGATGTTGCAACATATCGATTGGACTAATTCATTCGATGATGTTTGTGATGCACCCATGTCGCAACGCGCACGGGTCTTATTATCGGTCTATATGAGATGTCTATATCTTTATGATTGAAAATTCTCATTTTTAAACTACGAGATACTCCAAATAACTAATAACTAGAAAATTAGCACGCGCGTTGCGCGCGGGAATTTAATCGGTATCGATTCGATTCCGTTTATTACAGACATGGGCGAAGCTTTTAAGGGGCGGGAAGAGGCAGCCGCCCCCCAAACTTTTCGCTCAGTAGTGGAGAGTATGTAGTTTTCATATAGAAACTTTTGGGTATATACATTTTCGACCCCCCGGTTTTGTAGAAATTTTTAGGTCTAGTGACTTCCGTCCCCCAATCGGAAATCTCAAGCTTTGCCACTGATTACAAAATATATAGAATACTCAGACTCGGTATAACAATCGCAAGAGAAGCCAAAAAGGATGTCAACATGTGTTTTAAATTTATAAGCCTTGGTTTCGACGAATTATACACTCGTATCCACCCTACAGAAAAAAACCACATCGAAACGCTAATAAAGTTAACGTTATAGAATACTTACGAAAGTATTTAACATTTTAGCATAAATCTATGATAAGATTAAAATACAGTAATCCAAAATTAGTATGAGATTAAAAGAAAATACTTGAAAATCAAGTTTCGCATATATATATATATATATATATATATTTTAAAACATGAATTTTGATTAATTTGTCAACTACATTATTTACTAAAGGGGTATGGTCCCAAAAACCCTGCGCAAGCGCAGAGGACCATACCAAAATCATACTCCAAAATTAGCCTAGACAGACCTTGCACGACTGTGCAACGAGTTTAAATAGGATTTGGTAAAATCAGTCTTTAATAACCATGCGTCGGAGAAAAGGAAAGATAAATATTCAATTAACAACCCTGCGCGGGCCCGCACAAGGGTACAGTTAAGCTTGAAGATTGGACAACAGAAGACAAGTCTTGAACTTATCCGCATGCATAAAATAAAGACTTGAACAAAAGGAATCTTTTCTGTTGTAACAGACTGGACACGTGGCAAAGGATCAATGGTGTACAGCTGCAGATCTTCTAGAAGGCATTAAATGTTCGTCGTGCACAGCCTCATTTCGGTTATAACCGAATGTGATGTGGCAGCATCTAGAGCCTTCATTTAAGTCACGATGACGGCAATAATTTACATGCAAATCTATATCAAATTACTTTCCACGTGGCATCTCCCAAGCCGTTGATCAAATCGCGATCCGTGTGCATGGATGGGGAGATAACTGTTAATGGAAAAGGAGATTCCGTCATTTACTCTGTGATATTTTTGGGGCCAAACTTCGGCTATAAATATGAGAATTCAGGTACACGTTATTCATTCATTTTCACTTACTTTCACTCTTACTACATCTTCTTCTTGAGATCACAGTACTTATTCTCACGCTGGAGGGTGGTCACGGAGAGAACCCCCATTCTCCCCGTGGCGAGGCTAAAGGCGTTTCTGTTTTGCAGTGATTTCCAGTGAAGTAGTATTCGGCAGTTATCGGCGAGAGGATTAACCTTTTTATACAGAAACCCTACCCCCAGATCTGAACTGATTCCGGTCATTGTACTTATGTTTTATTACAAATGCATGAAATTTCTTTTGGTAAGCCAAAACCACTATGGTAATTTTAATACAAGTCTCATGAACAGCCCGCGGTCACAAGTTACTGCACCAGGCCGAGTTCACACATGAGTTTTATACCATCTTTATTTGTCTCACCTAAACAAAGTAATTGTACTCATGTAAATATTGTAACTAAAACATATAATATATTAACAAGGAAAGTTACATGTGCGCAAGTACATTAACAAAATGTCACGACCCCCGACCACACCCTGGACGGGAGCCGCGAGCAGTCGAGTGGTACCGATGATTATTTTGAAAAGTATTGCAGTGGAAATTTCATCAGGACCGTGAGTTAGGAAAATACCAGAGTTTAGAAACACCGGATTTTTATTTATTAAATAGATGGGAATAAACCCAGGTTTTACAAAGGTAGCTTTAATATGGGATAAACCTGAATATATATGAAACAACATTTAATTTAATTTAATTTAATATATTTGATAAAATAAGCCACTTCTTTAAGCCTTTCGGTGCCGTCTCGCCCCTCATGTTCCAATCTACTGTAATTACCTGAAACTCGTTTAAAAACATTTTGGTCAGCAGGAAATACTGGTGAGTTCATTCATTTTTGTACAAAAATATATTTGTTATAATTCACTGCATTAAGAGTTTTTACATTTGCTTCTTTAAGATTGGCAAAGACTTAATCACTGCAATTACAACTTTGTTATAACTTACAGTATTAAGGGTGATTACATTGTTTATATCAACCAATTACCCAACGGTATTTGTCACTCGACTTGTTTCTGTGACTATGGTCATATCACCCATTGGCTAACTCGTTGTCCAATGGTGACGGTTATCAAGTAATGTATACAAAACCCCACATACCGGCTGTAATTGAAGACTACAAAGACTTAATCCATGTAATTATAACTTTGAAAACAAGTAGAGTTTGAAGAAAACAATTTGATAAAAAGAGAATGACCCACATTGCAGATTTAAATGGGCAGAGTTTAGCCTATTGATAAGCCTGTTAACCTAATTCAAATAACAATGCACACGAAAACTAGGTTAGTAACTTTAATCCAACTTTTACGACAACTCACGAGATCAAAACCTTCACAATGAATGACAAAGTGCGATACTTAAACATCCATCGAATTCACGACGAATGACAAAGCATAACCCGAGTTTGGGCAGCACTTAAACATCCATCGGATTGGTTTCTATCGATCGGACATTAAATCGTAGCAGTGATCGAGTTATTACCTTGTTATCGCGGCAGAATTTCATGATTGTGTGTGTTTTTGGAGTAAACAGACGATATCTCAGTGTAGAAAACGAATTTTAACGTCGAACCAATGCCAAACTTCAAGTGCCAAACCCCTGAATTTATACTGGAAAAACGGCGCGCCTGCCTGTCACGAGAGGCTCTCGCGTGGTGCGAGAGGTCACTTTTAGCATAGGGTAGCCACGTGTCTCAGTATCTTGGGTGAGTCGACCGTTCGTTAAAATTCGATTCCTATAAAAAACTGTTTGGATATTACCGACTAGGGAATACCCCCCTGAGTTTTAGGGGCCCTGATCCTGATTCCGATTGTTCTGAAAATTTTAGGGGTCATGCAGTATCACTTGGGGGGTCTCAATTAGGGTTTCCTATTGGGTAAAATAAGATAAGAAATAATAGTTTTGGTGTGAGTTGTTACACAAAACATTACAAAAGGGATTCAACATTCCAAACAAGTTCGAATAACAAACGAAACTTCAACAAGTTGCAATGACCTAATCTAGGTCTTCATCATCTGAAGCATCCACTTCGTCAGGAAATATTTCCTTAAACTGGTCCACAAAGCTCTCATGTTGAAGCGCAGTGGCCACCAAGTCCATCACTGGAAGGCACATATTATTATATTATTCCTTGGCAGCAGCATGGGCAGCATCAGTATTAACACCGCTGGTGGCAGACCGGCTAGTATCCCAGTTAACTATCAACATGTTGGTAACATGCTGGGAACATTCGGTATACCCTTGCGCATAGCCGTCATGGCGCACAGTCACCATCAGCTTAGCAACAGATTAATCTAACTCTACAACATTCAGAATGGAGTTTGCAACCTACGAAGACAAAGTCATAAAATAAGTTTATATACAAACTTATTCACAGTAAAACAAGGGGTTGAGATACTTACATTTATGATCCCAGCATCCACAACATGTTATTCTTTAAGGGCTCAACCAAGCTTTCCGTCGTTACCCTGACAGTTTCAGAACTTTCAAGTTGTTCTTCGGTCTCGGTGAGGCGGCGCGTAGCTTCAGCTTTTTCAACCTTTGCAAGTTGCAAATCTTTCTTCATAGACTCAAGTTCTGCTTTGGCTTGTTCCTGATCAAGTAATAAAGAGGTAAGTTCCTCAATCTCCTTTTTTGTAAGGGCAAGAGTTGCACAAGTTTGTACCTCTCTTTGCTCGCTTCTTTCTCTGTGAGACCGGGCTTCGTCACGAGTAGCCTCCACATCCGTTTTCTCATTCTTTAACTTCTCAATATCCGCCTTGAGATTGTTCACATCATTTCGAAGAACCTTTTTTTCATTATTATCTTTCTCACACATCTCTTTCCATCGCTTACGAGCCTCCGCAAGCTGAGCAGCTTCAGCTTCAGCCTTCTTTTTCCATCCCATGGCTGACCATTCTTCAGTTTTCTGCTCATCTTCGAATTTAGCTTGATCGGCTTCAAGCTTGGTCCTCAAAGCAGCAACCTTTGCTTTCTCTTCAGCAACTTCTCTTTTGGAAGCTTCAACAGCATCCCACTCCTTGTGCATACTGCACCACTCATGCACTATTCTATGAGTGGTGGAAGTAGAACTAGCAGTTTCAAGGTGATACACGCGGTAAGTGCGGTCATGAGTTTGTTCCTCTTGAAATTTGACTTCAGCAGGCGGGAAGACACCCTGCAGCCAATCACGGCATACTTGCCAGTCGGAGAATGTGTCACCTTGTTTCAATTTCCATACTGGCGCATGGATAGCAGAAGCTCTCTTCTCAGAATACGTCATATAATAATAATAATCACTCGGAGTCTCATCCGGGCAGATAGGAGTTTCTTCGACCACATCATGGAAAACAAAACTATGATGCTCAATTTTCTTGGGAGTGATTTCAACAGTATCTTTGAGAGGATCGGAAGTGGGTGCAGAAGAAAAAGGAATAGTTACCATAGGTGGTTCATCATCGATAACAGACTTTTTCTTTTCAGACTTTTGCGCAACTGCTACAACTTCAAGTGAAGCTGGTTTGGTAACACCAACATCAGTCTTCTCCACTTCCGCTTCCACTGTCTTTACTCCCTCCAAATTTTCTTTAACAATCTCCGGGGGAGGAGATGGGGGATGGTCATCATTGAAAGCAGATAGTGATTCCGTTTGAATGGATGAAACATGTTTTTCTGCCAAAGAAAAATTAACAAGGTTATCTTATTATATGATAAAGTCAGAAACCTGAAAAAGACACTCACCTCGGGAAAGCTTCGCAGCAAAGGCGTCTAGATTGTCTTTCTTGACAATATTTTTCCTTGATATCTTTTTCGTGGGCTGCGCCGCAGCTTCGCCTTCAGTTTTTATTTTATTTTAACCGCCTTAGTCCTCACCAATGGCTCAGGGCTAGACTCCACGTCAATGGGATCATCTGGGTTTGATACTAGGATGTCTGCGGTGTCGCGAGGCTCCGCTTTTGGTTGTTTCATATCTACAGGCGCAAGACCCTCTACTGAGTCAGACACCACTACGTAATCACACCAAGAATCAGACACAAGGCGCGTACCTTTTTTCTTCTCCACCTTTGGAACTTCCGCCTTCGGCATATCAGTCTTCTTGGGTGTAGTAGAGGCAACAGGTCCGCGTTTCTTCTTCTTGGATTTAGGGCCTACGCCTAAATTTATCAACTCACCTAGCCAAAAGAAGATAAGTCATATTACAATATTACCCAAAGCGCGACATCAACAAAGAGTAATATTACAATATTACATGAAAAGCATAAAAGAGAAACTTACCAACATCAGCAGAAGGTTGCGCCTCCAGATCTGCATCCTTGGGAAGCGCAAAGTTCTTCACCATCTGGTGATACCATGGCTCCTCACCAGCGTCCAACTGAACAGTTGTCATCTTTCCTTTCTCTCTTTGATATGCCACTACATACAACGCGACATCTGCAAAAGGGAAATCGGTAACAAACAATTTCATGTAATACAAGCAAAGGTTTTTACAACTTACTAGTTTTGTCTTCTACATACACTGGCTTGTTGCGGCGGTCTGCTCTCCAAAACTGACTCATTTTCACAGAAACCAAAGCCCTTTCGGGTAGTTAGATAGAAGGAATCTCCTTGATGTCTTGGTACCAGATTTCAGTCACCGGAGCGTCTAAGTTTTCGGGTAGAATTTCCTTTGCACCTCGGAACTCCATCTTCAACGGTATCACTCCTGATTTAATAAAAGAATGTTGACTTCCTCTCATGGAATGATTTCGGAGGGGGTAAGAAGAATCTTCTTCACCAAAGAACACTGCATAAAGGAGTAGAACCCCAGTGAGCAATGTAACTGGTAAAATACCCGGAAGCGATCAACCAATGGTTTGATGCCCATAGATTGACAAAGAAATTCAAAATGGTGTATTTAAACCATCCCCATAGGGTGCAACTGGGATAAATGAAATTTATAGTAACCTAGAACTTCAAGAACAAATTTGGTGATCGGCAATCGAAAGCTTCCGTCGGCAAAATAATCCCAGAATAGGGTAATGTAACCAGCCGGAGCATGTGCTGCCGTTTGACCTTCTATTGGGTAAATAACACCCCAACTTTCCAAAAACTTGAAACTTCTAACAAGATCATTGAAAGTCTCTTCCGACCACTTCAAAAGAGGTAAAGAGGAAGACACATGTTAGTACATATGTCTGTAGCTTCCGTCTGCATTGAGTCTTGTTTATTGTGCTGTGATTGTAATTTTGTACTTGTATGTATGTGTTTGTAAAGACAACCCAGGGAATGGCGCATAACTGTAAAAGTGAAATCCATCGGTTGACTGATGTCATCCGATCAGATGGCTATCCGATCGGATGACCATCCGATCGGATCACCATCCGGTCGAGTGACATTTATCACCTCCTTGGTTGTTGCCTATAAATACCTAGCTTGTGTTAGATATTTAGAACTTTTGGCTGAACTTGTAAGGAACCTCTGCCAGTCTGAGATTCTACTGGAGCTACTGTACTTTCACAATCATCTTAATAGAAAATCAGACGAGATTAACCGTTGAATCTGTTGTTGTTGATTCTGTGACATGATCAAGGGATTCCGCACCTTGATCTTGATCGATACAACCACGTTCCAGACGAACAAATCCTGATCAACAAGGCCTAACAAGTGGTATCAGAGCCACAGGAGGTTGAATCGGAGACGACAACTGCAAATTCACCGAAATTTCAACACTTTTCAGTCGTTTTCTGTCAAAATTCACCGGAATTTTTGACAAATCTCTCATCTTCTACCTCATTTCTTGCTGTTCTTGCTTTTTCACATCTTAAAACAGAGAAAACTCAAAATTGAACGGGAATTCACGGATAAAACTGGCTAAAAATCATATCAAACGAATCGGAATTGAACAAAGATCAATCCTTCAAATTTTCATTGAAAAATTCCAACTCAAACTGAATTAAATCTATCAAAAACTATGTTGAGTGTTTCGTTCTTGCTGACATCATCCACCCATCGGACAGCTATCCGATCGGATTGGCATAGACTGTTCTTGGATATTGCTTGCTGACGTCATCAATCTCACTCAATCGGATCACCATCCGATCGGTGTAGCATTGTTGTTTAAAGGTTTAGTTGCTGAAGTCATCATTGTCACTCGATCGGATCACCATCTGATCGGTGAAGTGTTAAAGGTTTAAAGTTTCCAAAAGCTCTTGTGTCACTTGATCGAACGACCACTCGATCGGGTCACCATTCGATCAAGCTGCCATCCGATACTTGAGCTTATTCATTGATTGTACTTGGTTGTGTTGTTCGATCAGATCACCGCCCGATCGGATCACCATTCGATCGGATCACCATCCGATCCAAGTGCATCAGTTTGAAATTTTCGAAACTTTTGAAAATTTTTCTAAGTGTTTGAAACTTTTTCAGGTACTCAACAATGGGAGACGAATTCCTAAACCCGTTCAGCGATGTTTTTGCATACAACACCGGGGACGCATCAACAAATACTTCCAACACTAATCCAAACCCGAAGAAGGCGATTGCTGATTCGCTCAGTGTAGATAACGCTTACGGTACTTACAACAAGCCGCTAAAGCTTATGGCAATAGAAGACTACAACAGATGGGCGAGCAGATTCGAGGATTCGTTGAAGGCGTTTATGTATCAAAGTTGGAAATGTATGAGAAACGGTTTCGATATTGGAAGGAACGATTATGAAAATCTAAGTGATACTGAACAAGAGACATTTGTGGCTGAACAAAAATGTATAGCTTTGTTGCATCAATCTGTTAGAGATTATATTATTTCGTTGATTAGTTACAAAAATGCAAAAGATTTGTGGGCTAAGTTAGAGAAAAAGTGTATTGGAGGAGCAGACATCGTTAAAAACAAGAAACGTCTGCTGAAGAAAGAGTTTGATCTGTTTGCATGCATGAAGAATGAGAATGTGTTGAAGATAGTTGAGCGGTTCTGTCACCTGAAGATAGAACTTGCAAGATACGGTATCGCAGTGACTGAAGAAGAAATGGTCGAGAAACTGCTTGAATCTTTACCTGAAGAAAAGGATTGGCAGTATTATGGGTTGGTTCTGAAGAACACCATGAAGATGTCGGACATGACTGTTGATTGGCCGATTGAAAGGATTGAGATCCATGAGCTAGAAGTTAAAAAGATAAACAAAGTCAACAACACCCCATATCAACAAAACGTTGATCTTTACTACAAGGGTAGCATGATTCCGAAAACTACTGCACCAAAGACTGCATTTTCAGCTGAGAGCTCGAACACAGTTACTCAAGAAAGACAAAGCAGCAGTTCAACACTGAGTAGTGGTTATCATGGGGGTTCTTCCTCATCTACTCCAAGCCAGCAACAACAATCTGTTCCTAAAAACGTGTTTCAGTGTAACATTGCAGTGAACTTGAACAATGCTCAGAACTTCAATGAAGAAACTGCAAAACAACAGATGGTGTTTCTTGCTTCAATATTGGAATCATATGAAAGCCTTGTCCCTGGGAAAATCAGGAATACGAATCTGACAAAGGAAGACTATGATTAGATTGACCCCGAAGAGATGGAATTAATTGACAAACGCTGGTGCATGGCTAGCGTAATCAGAAGAGCGCAAAGGTTTATGGAGATAACCGGAAGAAATTCGATTGGTGGGCCTTCAACAAAGTTGGGTTTCGATAAGTCAAAGGTTACCTGCTTTAAGTGTAAACAGAAAGGGCACTTCAAGAGGGAATGCAGGAACGCAGCATCAGACGACACAGCAAATCCGTTTCATGACGACTACTATAAAAAGGCTATTTATGACAAGAATCGTGAAGAACCGCCAAGAATGAAACAAATCGAAGAGACTCCTAAGGAGAAGTCAAGGGCATTAGCTATAATTCATGATGATGAAGGCTTCGACTGGAGTGAGTTTTTACCAGAAGATGATGTTGTAGGTTTTGCTCTCATGGAGAAAGTGGAACCATACAAAGATACACGAACTGAAGAGCAAAAATACACTTATCGAAAGTTGATAGCTCAAACGATGAAGGATAGACACTATCGAGCCTGGAAAGAAGCAAAAAAGGTAAATAGATGGGATCCTGTTAGTGAGTGCTATTTGTACCCAAAAGGAAACATACTTGTTGAACCATCAACACTCTTAGTTGAGACTCTCATTGAATCTTTGAAGCAAGAATATGAACAGAGAGAGAGAGAGAGATGCGGCAAAGAAAGCTGAAGAGGAAGAGTTAAAGTCAAGAAAATTCGACGATGGGATAATCAACACAACAAAAGAAATGACCGCTGAAAACCTGACCAAGATGGCAGACAAAGTGCTTATGGAAAAGGAACTAGAGGTAGATTCCAAATCTGCGTCTAAGTCAACAAACAAGGTCAGTTGTAGTGGTACAACAAATGAACCAGGTAAGACTGATGGAGTTAAAATAGAAAGTGATTGCAAAAATTGCACAAAACAATGCAAAGTTTGCATCACAAATGCGTATCTCACAACGAAAAAGACCGAACAACTGGTTGAGAAAGTCAAAATGGTTGAAGATTAAGTTTTAAGTCGAGATAAACTGATAAGAGATTCAAATGAGAGAATAAAAGAATTAACTGAGAAGATTGAAAAATATAACAATGACGTAGAACGAATTAAGAAAGAAAATGAGAAGTTAATTCATGAAAACAGAAACATTTCTGAAAATTTTGACAAGCTGAAAAGAACAGTGAAAGATTCTGACGAGCGAAATGGTAAAATATTGAAAGAAAATCTTCAACTGTCTGGAGTTCTTCAGGCAAAAGAAAGACAAATCAACCAGCAGTTGGATGAGATTGCAAATCTTAAGCTTCAGTTTCAGGAAGCTAAGATTGAAAATGAAAGAATTACTTTGAAATTGAACAGTTACAGCTCCGCAAGCTTTGTTCTTCAACACATAGTTCCCAAACCCATTGGGAAGAACAAAGCTGGTGAAGATGTATACTCGGACGGAACAGGGGTTGGTTATCATCAAGTTCCACCGCCTGTGTTAAACAATTTTTCAAAGAAACACTCCGGGTTGGATAATATTTCTGAAACAAATGAAAAATCAGATGTTGAGAACCTCCCAGAAACAATCGATGTCACATTCACTTCATCATCAGATGAAGATAGTATTCAGTCTAAAGTCGTAAAAAATGTGGTTGAAAACGTTTTAAAATCTCACAGTGATTCGACTGAAGACGAAGAGTGTTTTCTGAACAACTACATTCCGAAATCAAAATCCCAAAACAACTCAAATGATGGACCTACTCTTGTGATGTACAAGATGTCTGGTTCTGATAAGTTGTATTCGGATCTTGAATTTCCACTTTAGAATGTGAATATTGAAAAGTTGAAAAATGTTTTCAAATTGGTTGAAATTGATGGATTGAAAAGTTCCAAAAGAATGTTGAACTTTGAAAAAGATAAATATTACTACAAGAAACCTGCTATGTCACCATGTTTTAATAATAATATTCAAAAGAGATAGTCGGGAGGTTATCAGGGTGGTAAGAACAATCAAAAAAGGAATTTTCACAACAAAAGATTTGTAGAAAAGAAAGTGTTTGTTTCCGAGCAAGAATCTAATTTTTTTTCAAAATCAAATGAAGAATTCTTTGAGAAGAAGGCCTCACAGCCTCAGACTGAAGGCACAAGTCAGGAAGTTGACACCCGCACATGCTTTAAATGCAATGAAGTTGGACATATTGCACGAAAGTGCACCAACTCGAAGCCTAAGTCTGTGGTTGTCGAGAACCCAAAGAAGAAGAACGATGTCAAAGGAAAGGCTCCAATGTTTGTTGAGAAAAAGATTTTGAAGAAGGAAAACATCAAAGTCAAAACTG
Organism: Helianthus tuberosus; assembly: GCA_030545235.1. Taxonomy (NCBI): domain Eukaryota; kingdom Viridiplantae; phylum Streptophyta; class Magnoliopsida; order Asterales; family Asteraceae; genus Helianthus; species Helianthus tuberosus. Next base: position 137,835,510 of record CM060363.1, read on the forward strand.
AACCTGTAAAAGAGTCGGTAAAGAAAACTGACAAATTTTACAAAAGGGTCGCTTCTTCACAACAAACTTGGAAGTCAAAATCTGAAGAAAAAACATCAAATGTTCAAAAACCAAAGGTTTCTGATTCTGAAAAACAATCATCTTCAACCAAATCGGTTAAGATGGATGTACCTTTGGAGTTGTATGAGAAGTTAGAGAAACAAACTTCGACCCCACCAGGGAAGAAGTATGTTCCAAAGAAAGACCAACCATCTGGTCAACCTCAGAAAGACGAATTTTTCTTATACAAAGAGGTTGAGATTGGGTCTGAAGAAAGCTTGAAGATGAATGAAAAAAATTTTCCACCACTGTACACCAAAACCACACACCTAAACGTCAAGCTACCCGAGTCGAAAGAGGATTGGGTTGCCTCACTTTCTAACTAAATGTTAATGAAATGTGGAGGAGCTCCCAAGATCTATCTCACGTTGGATTATGGATAGCGGAGCATCCAGGCACATGACGGGGAGAAAAACCATGTTGTACGATGTTAGAGGGGTTAATGGTGGTTACGTCGGTTTCGCAGGCAATCAAGGAGGACATATTATTGGTGAAGGGACATTATCCAATGGTGTTATCACGTTTGAAAGAGTCAATTACATTGCCGAGCTGGAGAATAATCTTCTTAGCATTTCTCAAATTTGTGATAGAATGTATTCGACACATTTAACTGATAAGGAATGTCTGATTCTGAAGTCGGGGTTTGTCATCCCCGAGGAGTGGATCATCATGAGAGCACCAAGAGTTAATGATCTGTACGTGTTGGATATGAGCGTTGCTATGACTACCACGGGTCAAACTCATTGCTTCATGTCAAGAGCCACTGAAAAGGAGTTGCAATTGTGGCATCGGAAAATGGGCCACATTCACCTACGAAAGATGAACCACCTGGTGCATAACGATTTGGTTAAAGGTGTTCACTTGAAGAGTTTTCATCTTAAGGGGGAGTGTATTAGTTGCATAAAAGGAAAATAACGAAAGAAATCCCATCCTGGTAAAAAGATGAACTCAGTCTCAAGGCCTCTGGAGAGGCTTCACATGGATCTCTTTGGTCCTGTGAATGTCAAGAGCATAACGGGAGATCTTTATTGCTTAGTGGTAACTGATGAATATTCGAGATTCTCATGGGTGACGTTTCTGAAGTCGAAAGATGAAACATTTGAGAGTTTGCTGAGACTATTCAGAAAGATAGAGAATTTGTACCGAACACGAATTCGCAGAATAAGAAGCAACAATGGTACAGAATTCAAGAATAACAAGATGGAAGAATTTTGTGATAGAAGAGGTATACTGCAAGAGTTCAGCGCACCATATACTCCGCAACAGAATGGAGTCGCAGAAAGAAAGCATAGAACGCTGATCGAAACAGCAAGAATGATGCTAGCCGATTCCAAGTTACCGATTAATTTCTGGGCAGAAGCAGTATCAGCCGCTTGCTATACACTCAACAGGGTACTTACTGTGAAGAAGCACAACAAGACAAGTTTCGAGTTGATCAACAATCGCAAGCCTAATCTCGAGTATTTAGAGCCGTTCGGGTCACCCTGCACTGTTCTAGTTCCCGATGACAAATTTGGTTCAAAGAGCATTGAAGGTATCTTCGTAGGGTATGCAAGTCCACTCAGAAGAGTCTTTGTTCCAAGTATGAAGAGGATCATCGAAGCACAGCATGTTGAATGTCAAGGTTATACAATACCTCCACAGAATCCCGCAGACTCATGGCGATTCAACTACGATACCTTATGGGATTCATTCGAGTTAGAAGAAGAGCCAGAGTTCTTTGATGATTTGGATATTTTACGAGAATATGAAGCGTCTCAGGGAAGGTTTCTAGAAAGGTCTTCTACACGTCAACGACAAACTTCCAATGATGATGAAGCTGGTCCAAGTCACACTGGAGATTATGATGAAGTTCAGCAAACTCCGACTACTTCGGAACGTGAACCTGCTCCTGAAAATCAGACGGTGGTCAATGATGATAATCCAGATTCTGATGATAGGCCAACATTTGATCGTGGTGATTCAGAGTCCGAGGGGGAGCAAATCCAATCTTCAGATCAGACAATTCTTGACAATGAACAAGTAGCGAATCAAAATATCACTAACCTGGAAGGCGAGGTGGATGTTCCTGGCGAGGTTATGCCAAGGACTCTTTCATACCATCCTGAGGAGTTGATAATAGGAGAGCTGCAGTCAGGTGTTTGCACCAGAAGACAGATTGACCATGGCCTTACTTGTTTTTATACTAAAGTTGCTCCTTTACAAACTGAATTTTCACTCAGTTGTTTCATTTCGCAGATTGAGCCGAGAACTTATAAGGAAGCACTGACAGAAGATTCATGGGTCAACGTAATACAGGAGGAGCTGAGTCAGTTTGAAAAGCTTGGTGTATGGAAGCTTGTGGACCAGCCTGATGGTCATAGGAAAATAAATATGAAGTGGGTTTTTAAGTGTAAAAGAGACAACAGAGGGGTTATTGTTCGTAACAAAGCTCAACTCGTAGTCCAGGGTTTCAGTCAGCTGGAGGGGATAGACTTTACCGAGGTCTATGCTCTAGTTGCTCGTCTTGAAGCAATCAGAATTTTCCTAGCTTTTGCTTCATGGAAGGGATTCAAAGTGTACCAGTTGGATGTCAAATCGGCATTTCTATACGGCAAGGTGAAAGAGGAAGTATATGTCGGTCAGCCACCGGGCTTCACCGACCCAATCCACAAAGACAAGGTCTACCTGCTAGACAAAGCGCTGTATGGTTTGCATCAGGCCCCGAGAGCCTGGTACGAGACGCTCTCTCAACACTTGCTTGCCAACAGCTTTATCCGAGGAAAAGTGGATGCTACCCTCTTCACAAAAGAAGTTGATGGGCACTTACTGATTGTACAAATTTACGTTGATGATATAATCTTTGGGTCAACAAATGATGATCTCTGCAAAGACTTTGAGAAGGTGATGAAGCAGAAGTTCGAAATGTCATCAATGGGTGAGATGAAGTTCTTTTTAGGGCTACAAGTCGACCAATTGCCCGAGGGAACTTTCATTCATCAAACGAAGTATGTTTATGATGTTCTGGAGAAATTCGGGATGTCTGAGACTACTCCAATGTCCACCCCATTAGCAACCAATCATGGCATCAACCCTGATCTCACTGGAGAGAAGGTGGACGAGACGCATTACCGCTGAATGATAGGTTCACTGACGTATTTGACAACATCCAGACCCGATATCATGTACCCAACTTGCCTCGCGGCCCGATATCAGTCGAGTCCCAGAGCTTCACACATGTCTTTCATCAAGAGGATTCTACGCTACCTGAAAGGAACTCCAACGCTGGGGTTGTGGTATCCCAAAGACGGTGACTTTACGCTCGAAGGATACTCTGATTCTGACTTCGGTTGCTGCAAAGTTAATGCTAAATCAACAACTGCAGGATGCCAATTTTTCGGACCTCGATTGGTCACATGGCAATGTAAGAAGCAAACCTCTGTTGCTTTATCAGCATGTGAAGCAGAGTACGTATCTGCCAGCAGCTGTTGCTCTCAGATCCTGTGGATTCAGCAAAGATGCGCGATTACGGTTTGCAATTTCTTACTTCACCTATCTTTGTTGATAATGAGGCAGCTATAAACATAACAAAGAATCCGGTACATCACGCTAAAACCAAACATATAGAAATTCGTCATCACTTCATACGCGATTGTTATGAAAAGAAGTTGATACGAATTGATAAAATCCACACCGACGAACAAAAGGCAGATTTACATACCAAAGCTTTTGATAAAGCTCGTTTTCAATATCTCTTAAAACTAAATGGTATGAAATTTTTGTCGGATGCGGAGAAAATCATTGGCGTTGATGAGAAAACCGAGGCAGATGATATTGAGAAGCAGACTGCTTTGGTTTGTCATATTTTTAGATGTTTTGGTATTTAGGGGGAGATAGATAACATTTTCAGAAAATACAAAAACAATAAAAAATCCAAAAACATGAGATATTTTCAAAAATCCAAAAACAACAGAAAATCCAAAAGGAGTTTGTGTAAAAAGGGGAAATAATAGTACATCAGCTAGACAGTTACGGTATGCTAAAGATATGTAATGTTTTAAAAGCATTAAGCAGTCTCGCTGATGATATGCCGGTAGGTTTTTGTACATTTAGTAGATTTTTCGGGATATAAACCTAAATCACAACTTGCTTATTTCGTGGGGAACATCTCCAGGATATATAAGTAACCCCTGAAATCTTGTTTGAAGGGCTTTCTATTTCTGACATACTAGGTCTTTGTGCGTGATGATATCGGGGGTATTATACCGGGACTTCTGATTTTGCAGAAGTAATAGCCTAGTCCTCGTATAATACTCTGCACTGCTTTAATCTTAAAGCCTACCCTCAACATAAAAAATGATGAAACATTGCAAAATGTTAATCATGTGCTGTTGAAAAAAAGATCCCCAAACAGGACACACCGAAAGTCGAGCCATCATCTCTTTATCTGAACTGAAGTTCTAACCTGAGCTCTCATGGCCTCGCATTACCCGTTACAGATATCATTAGTGTACATTCACTTGTAAGACTGAATATAGGAGTCTGGATACGAGAGTATATTCTGAGGTGGGACACGCGTATAAGTTAAGATCTTAAAACACTAAATCGTATCCTGATTAATTGAAATTTGTGTGAAAATTTAAGATGGATCAGTATATCGGCAATCTAAGCAAATTGTTTAATTCTTAGTGTGTAATCAGCTCAACGGTACTTGTAACTTGTCGGTAGCTGATATGATCCCCTAACATGCTCACCAAAAATATGTTTGTAAATAGTTACATTTACTACATTTACCTTTACTGCATTTCATTTCATTTCAGTTTAGCATCTAAAACCTAAAAAGATTTCATAGTTTTCTAGTTTAAACTTTCTAAAAATCCCAAAAAGATTTTACATTTCTGCTTTAATTTTGCGACAAACCGAGGTGGAAAGCGGATCTTCAGATTCTAAGAAGTGAAGCGGAGCAGGAAAGTTTATGAACTGGACAACTGGGTTGGGAGCTAATCTAGAAAAATCTTGAGAATTTCAAAAGTCAAAACAAGTTCATTAATTTGATACTTGTAATTTTTTCATGAAAAAGTGTTTAAAAGTTTGAACAAAATGTTAGTTTGTTTCGTTTCGGGTCAACCAAGGTCATTAACTTGGACTTAGTAGACAATTTAAGTGCCTAGGGTCATTAACTTGGACCTAGATACTTAAGTGGATTTTTAAAACTAGACAAAAACTGATAAAACAGGAAAAAGTCAAAAGGTCAAATCTCCTAAAAGTCAACGAGAAATGTTGGATCGGGTGACAATCCAATCGGATGGCAATCCGATCAGATGGCCATCCGATACATGGTCACCCTATAAATACAAGTCAAAGGCTTTCAGTCAAACCTTTACTCGATCGGGCGACCATCCTACACTCTCTCACTTTCTCTGTTCTTGATCTGATTTTCACTCTATTTCTTTCCACACTTCATTGGATTGTTGGCATACTCAACCTTCGCAATGGGAAAGGTAAGTTCATTGAGTTTCATTGTCAAATTTGATGTTTTTGATGATTGTTCAAGTGTCGGTTGTTCATATCTTAGATCTAGGCAGATTTGATGTTGTTTGATAGATTTTGAACATAAGGTTTTGTTCACGGGACTTAGATCTATAGGTTTACCGTCTCAATTTGTGCTTTAACATGTTAAAATCCATAGAATCGTTGATTAAGGGTGTCGGCTATCGGACCTGTTTTTGTCAAATTAAATCAAATCTAGGCCGAATTAGAGAGATTTGAACATAAGTTTGATCGCGTGAGAATTCTCTACATGGATCTATGTTCAATTTTGTTGATAACTTAGAATTTTTTTTATATTCTTGGCACATTCAAACCGTTCTTCAATGTTCAAGGATCGAGTGGCAACTCGATCGGGTGGCAATCCAATCGGGTGGTCATCCGATCCAATGCATGTTAGATGTTGAATATTTTTCTAAGTGTTTGCCTTGATATTTGTGCCGTATCTTGTCAAAACAATTGTTTTGGAAAGTATGGCAACTCGATCGGGTGGCAATCCGATCGGGTGACCATCCGATTCAAAAGCACTCATTCTTTGTTAATGAGATTTGACAAGTTGATCAAGTGGCAATCCGATCGGACAGCCATCCGATCCTCATCATTACATGTAATATCTGATTTCCTTTATTCTTTGATTGTCAATGATCGAGTGGCAATCCGATCGGGTGGCAATTCGATCGGACAGCCATCCGATCCCTATCACTAGGTTTTTGAGAAATGTGTTATCTTGTCAAAAATCGAGTGGCAATCCGATCGGACAGCCATCCGATCCTCATCACAAAACGACAAAAATTCGAACTGTTTCAAAATTGTCAAGGATCAAGTGACAACTCGATCGGGTGGCAATCCGATCAAGTGGTCATCTGATCTATGGCATTCACTCTCAAAGGTTGTCTTGTCAAAGGTGCTATCTGCTTGTCACATGGATCGAGTGCAACTCGATCGGATGGCAATCCGATCGGGTAGGCATCCGATCCACATGCACATGACTTAATTGTTTGAATCTTTAAAGTAGATGGTTCACTCGATCGGATGGCAATCCGATCGGATGACCATCCGATCCTCAGTGCTGAACTGAGATAAATCTCATAATATATATTGTCTGTTGGACGAACACTATACAGATAATACTCCGTTTAAGGTGATAGCAAATTTTCTAAGAGAGAGCAAGATTCATAAGGCTTTAACCGATAAAACTGAAGTATATGAATCACATGTGAGAAGATTTTGGAGTTCGGTGAGATATGAGGAGAATGAAAAGTTGATATGTTCTGCTGTTAGAAAGAAGGACGAGAATGGTCAGGACGTGGACTTAGAGATTAAGTTTAATGTTGGTGATTTAAGACGTGTTTTGGAGTTAGGAGACAGTGATGATAATCCCACCATTATTCCTGAACGATTGTGCAAGGGTTTATGGTGCAGAATGGGTTTCACAGGACACTTGAATGGGAAAATGATTAAAACCATGTTCAGTAAACCTTATAAGTTCATGATCCACTGTGTAGTACATGCTTTATCTCATAGGAAGGGAGCTTATGACGAAACTTCTGATTATATCATGAACATTATCACTTGCTTGGTGTTGAACACAAGTAATATTTGATCACTTGGTAGATAATGTAAGAGCTGGAAGTGGAAAGTACATCATGTATCCTAGGTTCATTCAGATGATGATTGATGATCAATTCAAAGACCTTCAAAAGGATGATGATGATATTCTAGGTCTGCGAAACATGACAACTGATACTACAAGCAGATTAGCTAAAGGTCCTGAACCAAGAGCAAGGAGAATGATCTGTAGGATTGATAATCCAGCTTATGTTGCTCCGGAAAACGACGCATGGAGACATGAAAATAGCAACTCAGAGAATGAAGATGACAAGATGAGTGAAATGGTTGAGAAGAAACTTCGATATTGGTTTGTGAAGGACGGGAAAAGAAAGAGAACACCAAAGACATCCCCAACTGTGTCTATTCCTAAAATGTGACCACCTAAGATTGTTGTTAAGGGTATAGTGAAAGGGGGAGTCATAAGAGAAGTTAGATCTTTGAATGTTATATGTATCTAATGAATGTGTTGATTTTTGTTTTTGCAGGGCCTTCAAAAGAACCACAACAAAAGTTAATTGATGAGCCAGTCGTTGATCCAATAGAGTTGATAAAGCAAGGAGCTGATATTCTTAACATGTCATATGATGATTATCTAAAGAATAATGAAGAAGTTGCTGCTCAAAAGGATCAAAGTGCAAATGTTCAAGTTGAAAGTGTGAAAGAAAAACAACGTGAAAGTGTTAAGCAAAAGGAGCCAGAAGGTGTTCCACACACTGATTCTAGTGATGATGCTGATGATGAGTCTACAGAGACAGAGCCAGAGATTGATATGGCAAAGGTTGGTCATGGGAAAGTTCAGCTGAAGAAGAAGCCTCAGAAGAAGAAAGCTAAAAATTCTGATGAAGAGGATTCTACTTACTTGCCACCTGATGATGAGAAAAAGAAACAAAGAAAGAAACGCAAGGCTGTTCAGACTGGAGTACTTCCCAGAAGTGTCAGAGCAAGGAAAGGGTCTGCATCAGCACAAAAAGATCAAAGTGGAAAGAGTGAAAAGCACATGGAAACTTCTAAGGGTTCTGAAGTAGCTAAAGACCAACATGTTGAAGTTCCTAAAGAACCAGAGGTGCTAAATGTTGAAAAGCCTAAAGCTGAGGTTCAAAAGAAAGTTAGAAATGATGATTATGTTGAAGTGAGTGTTCCTACACCACCAGAAATTCCAGAAGTTCCTGAATCTTCACAGCTAAAGAATACAGTTCTTCCTGGTATGTTTGAAGGCTTTCCAAATGTTCGTGGAGAATTTAAAGATGACTTTATTATTGGTGAAGAATTTGATATGTTTCATGATACTTCTGTGAAAGAGATGAAAGAGAAAATGAATTTTCTGGAGAAAGAAAAGGAGAAAGCTGAAGCTGAACGTGATTCATTAAAGAAGCAAGTTGAAGAGTTGACGAAAGTGAATGAAGAAATAAAGAGTGTCATGATCAAACAAGCAAAGAAGATAAAGAAAATGGAGGGAGATGTTGATGATAACGCAAAGCTTTTTGATCAACTTTCAATGGAGATTGGTGATTTCCATCAGAAGATAATAAATGTGAACAAGATAAATAAGACACTGAATCAAATGATAAGTGATCTACATGAAGCGTCGGCAAATGAATTCAAGGTAATGAAGCTTGAGATGGAAGCAATGAAGGCTGATAAAGCAGTAAAAGATGAACAACTAAGTATGTTATATACGGTGATGGAACATCATTTGGGCATTGACGTTCATTCCATTTACAACAATTTGGAAATTCAAAGAGTTGAAGAAAGGAGAATTGCAAGAGAAAGAGAGTTGCCTGAAGAAGCTACTCAAAGAAAGAAAGTTGTTATCATAGAGACTCAAGATGCTGGAGGATCTTCGAGTCAAGCTGATGTTGAGATGGTTGATGTTGAAGCTAATCAAGCTCAAGGTTTCGTACTTGTTGGTGATTCTACTTCTCTCTCTTACAGTTTTGATGATATTGTTCGTATGGTAAGAGTAGAACGACGAAAAAGAAAATCAAAAGAGCCTGAAGTGTTATTCTTAAGATGGAAGGAAGAGAAGAAAATAGTAGAGGAAGAAGAGAAAGAAGATGAAGAATTGGACGACATACTTGATGCGGTTGAAAATTATGATCCTTCATGGGACAAGTTCATAGATAAAGACGATGATGAAGATCAAGGCTCGTCTGGATTATTGATTGTGAACCCCTCAGTTCAACAGAAGATGGCTGACTTTATGAATGATGAAATTAACGAACAAGAGGAGGATCAACATCAAGAGTCTTCTTCATCAGGAAAACATCATGCTGATCAGGTATTCCTCACGCAACCAATTGTCATATATTTACATGCTCGATATGAGGGGGAGTTAGAGGTGCCTAGGTCAAGGGCTAAGTTTAAGTTTGATATAGAAGATGAGATACCTTCGTCACCTGAGAAAGAATATGAATTCAAGTATGTTCATGAAGCAGATAAGTATAATGATGTTATAGTTGAAGATTATTCTGATAGTTCTGAAGAAGATACAGTGTTTCATTATTCTGGTGATGATGAAACATTTCCGTCGCTCGCTGAAATGTTCAAAGAACTAAATAAAGACTATGCAGGAAGGAACTACAACTACATCCAAGGGGGAGTCTGTTAGTACATATGTCTGTAGCTTCCGTCTGCATCGAGTCTTGTTTATTTTGTGCTGTGATTGTAATTTTGTATATGTATGTACTTGTATGTATGTGTTTGTAAAGACAACCCAGGGAATGGCACATAACTGTAGAAGTGAAATCCGTCGGTTGACTGATGTCATCCGATCGGATGGCCATCCGATCGGATGAGATCACCATTCGATCGGGTGCCATTTATCACCTCCCTGGTTGTTGCCTATAAATACCTAGCTTGTGTTAGATATTTAGAACTTTTGGCTGAACTTGTAAGGAACCTCTGCCAGTCTGAGATTCTACCGGAGCTACTGTACTTTCACAATCATCTTAATAGAAAATTAGACGAGATTAAACGTTGAATCTGTTGTTGTTGATTCTGTGACACGATCAAGGGATTCCGCACCTTGATCTTGATCGATACAACCACGTTCCAGACGAACAGATCCTGATCAATAAGGCCTAACAATGAAAAACAAGATACAGTTGCAAAGCCCTTTTTAAGGAAAAAGAACTGGAGGAAGATGAAAAGTTTTGAAGGCAAGTGCTGGTAACAAAGGAGCAACGGGGTATTTATACTCATCGCCATTAATGCCCTCGAAAACCTTACACCCCCTTTTTTAGGAAAACACGGTATCCAAGGCAATAAGGGCGAGTGGTGAAACGGAAAAGGCTTCACGTGCGCATGGAAAGCACGACTGACGACACCTAATTAATATTTGACGTCTGACATGGTTGACAACCTGTCACATAACCGTCTGGTGTCAACATCAGTACAGTACGTTTTACCAACTTGCCTGCCACAAACCAAACTTTTTCAAAATTCAAATCATGGAAACCTCACCTTGAAGAAAAATAAATATCTTCTACAAGAAGTTTGTGCATACCTTGCACCAAGCAATTTTGTTACTTACAGCAAAAGCGCACACTCCATTTTTTATAGTCCAATGCTCCACCTACTTGCCATTTGCGCATAGGAGCACCACTGGACTGGGGGGACTTGAAGGGGTATGGTCCCAAAAACCCTGCGCAAGCGCAGAGGACCATACCAAAATCATACTCCAAACTCAGCATAGACAGACCATGCGCGGCTACGCAACGAGTTTAAAAAGGATTTGATAAAATCAGTCTTCAATAACCATGCGCCGGAGAAAAGGAAAGACAAATATTCAATTAACTACCCTGCGCGGGCCCGCGCAAGGGTACAGTTAAGCTTGAAGATTTGACAATAGAAGACAAGTCTTGAACTTATCCGCGCGCATAAAATAAAGACTTGAACAAAAGGAATCTTTTCTGTTGTAACAGAATGGGCACATAGCAAAGGATAAATGGTGTACAGCTGTAGATCTTCTGGAGGCATTAAATGTTCATCGTGCGCAGCCTTATTTCGGTTATAGCCGAATGTGACGTGGCAGCATCTAGAGCCTTCATTTAAGTCATGATGACGGCAATAATTTACATGCAAATCTAGATCAAACTATGTTCCACGTGGCATCTCCCCAGCCATTGATCAAATCGTGATCCGTGTGCATGGATGGGGAGATGACTATTAACAGAAAAGGAGATTCCGTCATTTCCTCCGTGATATTTTTGGCGCCAAACTTTGGCTATAAATATGAGAATTCAGGTACACGTTATTCATTCACTTTCACTTACTTTCACTCTTACTACATCTTCTTCTTGAGATCACTGTACTTATTCTCATGCCGTAGGGTGGTCACGGAGAGAACCCCTATTCTCCCCATGGCGAGGCTAATGACGTTTATGTTTTGCAGAGATTTCCAGTGAAGTAGTATCTGGCAGTTATCGGTGAGAGGATTAACCTTTTTATGCTACCCCAGATCTGAACTGATTCCGGTTATTTAGATCTGGTGTTTCTTCATTTACGTAAAAGTGAAACATTACCATTTTTATTTATAATATTTTAAAGTGTTGTGGAAAACAAAATAACATACCTATTAATGTAAACGTATGTATTTTAGCAATTTCTTAGAAGGTAATATTTTGTTAAGTAATTAGTGTTAGGCCCAAAGTTTTACGCTTATCTTTATTACGTTTATTTTATGTTTATTTGGTTTTAATTATGTCTTGGGCTTGGGTTAGGCCATGTGGGCCAATGGGGTAGAGGCTCCTATAAATAGTCTTATCTAGGTTATTGTAGCAGAGCTCTCCATTGTAATGATGTAGCCCCAAATAGAGAGTCTTGTACCAGACAATCCTAGGGATTGTGTGCAAGGTTCTCGGAGATCGTACCAGACAGTCTTCGAGACTGTGTGCGATCTAAGCAGCGGCACTAAGTTCTTTAATAAAATATTTCTTTTTGTTCTTATCGGTTTGATCTTACTTTCCGCGTTCGATCGAACCGTAGAGTGATATCACGGGTTTTTCGGGACTAACAAGTGGTATCAGAGCCATTGAAGCCTTTCAAAGGCTCGGTTTTGATATCACTCAAAGAACAAGAAGAAGCTTTGCACAAGTGTCGGGGATGTGTGTTCGTAAAGGAAGAGATCTCGGTTCATGAGATTTGATATTTATCCACAGATCTGAAAGTATACAAGATCTGCTGTTTATTTGGTTCATCCAACTACACACTGTTGAAGTGTGTGTTGTAGATTTTTCGCCACCAAACTGAAAATGATGGAGGTGGTGTAGAAGATGAACAGCAGTGACATATGGTACACGAAGAAATGAACAGAAGTTGGAGAATGTTTCAGAGGTTGAAGGTAGCAGGAGGAATGATGGAGGTCGCCGGAGAATAAGACCTGGCAGTTGCAGGTTGTACAATGAAAATGGTGATGAATGAGGTGAGACGAGAACGGAGGTGATGACGGAAATGGGATGGTGACGGTTCAAACAGAGAAGACGACGGAGTGAAGAAGAATGATGGAATTGTTTCGGTAATGGTGGCGGCAGAAGGTTGTTTACGGTAGCTTGGGGGCGGCGTATGGTGGTTAAATCATGATCAGTGTTCATCTCATTGATGATGGTTTGTTGTTCCGGTGGTGCTTCCGGCGACTTATGGCGGTGATGTTGGTCTTGACGGTGTTGATTGGTGGCTGCCATGAGGATTTCAATGCTGCTGATGTCATGGGAACATTCCATTGCGGCTGTAGAGGATGTTTCATCAGAATTATCGAAAAGAAACCTAATAATTTTGTCCGTTGGATGATGGAGCTGATCGACGGCCTAGATTGCATCGCATGCATGATGTCGGCTGAATAACAATTGCAACTTGGGTTACAGGGTATAATTTGCATGATTGGGCCATGATTAATCTCTTGGGCTATGTGTTATTTTGTCTTCTTACTGCTGATTTACTATATGGTTCTAAGCAGAATGGTGGTATGGGCTACGCATGTATGTTCCATGTATGAAAAATTATTCCATGGGGCCAACCTGAAGCATTCTCATTTGCTGCTAAGGTTGGTAAGCATGATAGAGATTGTTTGGCGCATGGTAAAATTGGTGGGCTTGTCTCGAGTCCTGCTCATGTTAAAAATTGGGCCAACTACCAATGGATTAATTATGTCTAAAGAATATGGGCCTGGTGGTGATGTTTTATCTTCAGAGTTGATGCGGAAGTGGGCTTATTTCCAAAGGGGTCCTAGTTGTATTTTTTTTTGGGGCAGCAGATTAAAGGGACTAGCCCAGCAAATATTGGTCCTACACTTTCGGTGAACTCAGGAATCCAGGTATGTGTGACTTGAATACCAGACGGATCACCTTGAATCCGTGTGTTCTTGTTAGTGAATCAATACATTTGCCTCAGAGATAACACGTTTGATGCGACATCATCCGAGACACACTTCAACTTATCTGAGACCTGATCCGAGCTACATCATTTATCATCCGACATCGTCCAACATCCAAGATACTTGTGTCTCATCCTAGATCGTCTAAACCGTAATAAAGAGAGCATAAAACTAGGGGGAGATTGTTAGGCCCAAAGTTTTACGCTTATCTTTATTACGTTTATTTTATGTTTATTTGGTTTTAAATATGTCTTGGGCTTGGGTTAGGCCATGTGGGCCAATGGGGTAGAGGCTCCTATAAATAGTCTTATCTAGGTTATTGTAGCAGAGCTCTCCATTGTAATGATGTAGCCCCAAATAGAGAGTCTTGTACCAGACAATCCTAGGGATTGTGTGCAAGGTTCTCGGAGATCGTACCAGACAGTCTTCGAGACTGTGTGCGATCTAAGCAGCGGCACTAAGTTCTTTATTAAAATATTTCTTTTTGTTCTTATCGGTTTGATCTTACTTTCCGCGTTCGATCGAACCGTAGAATGATATCACGGGTTTTTCGGGACTAACAATTAGAAGGTAATATTTTGTTAAGAAATTAAGTGGTGTACCGGGAGAGAAAATAATTATTTTAATATAAGATTTGATAAAACAAATTAAGGGACCAAACACCACCATCATAGTTTTTTTTTTTGTTTTTGTTCTTCATCCTCAACATTCCAATTCAACACCATCGTCACCGTTTCACCTTCAACGCCTCTCCAGAATTATCTTTTATTCTCTATCTACTCATCTTCTCCAAATTGGTTAGTGTTATGTTACATATCCTTGATGTATATCTGCATACTGATATAGGATTAGAGGAGAAATTCTGAGAGATTCATCAATTTGTTGAATCCTTTTGTTCTGTGAATTTCTAGTTGTTTGCCTGAGATCTTAGTTTGTTCTTGGCTGTAAATCTCGTTTGTAATTCGTCTTCAGAGTTTCAATAATAATTTGTTGCTCGTCTACCTGCTATCCTTATGTAATTTGTCCTGATAATTGGAATGAAATATATGTAAACGCTTACGTAAAAAAATACAAAAAAAAATAATTTTTTACTTTTCTGAGAGTATACACATAACCCACTTTCACGTCGTTATTGCCTGCTAGGGGCCACCACCACCTCTCATCATGAAACCCAAACACGATCATCTCCGGCTAACCACCACCATCTCACCATCGTTGGAGAAGAAACAATTTTAGTGGTGGTGATGAGATATGGTTACGGTTACGGTGGTGACGGTAGCACCGGTGGTGGGGAGATCTGGAAACGGTGGTAGTTGGGCCTTTAATTTTGTTTTATTCATGAAATAATGGTTGCAACGTTGCCCAAACCGGCAGATGCATGTTAAAATAACCTGGAAACCGGAATTGTACTTAAGATCCTACCCAAAATGTTATACATAATAATAATAAAAAAACTTGTTTGACGATTGAATTGAACATTCAAAGTGACTGGTTAGTTTCTCTTGATTGCAAATACACTAAGATTGTTGCACAATTTATCGAAGTAGAACAACACACATGTAGAATCTTCGAAGAACTAAAAGAATAGTAGATGAACTGGTTGGAATTGACCCGGAAAGGGTAATTCTCCCTATTATTGCATAAGGCGTTTTTTTTTTTAAATTTGTTTTTTGAAAGTGCAACTTTGTCAATATTTAAAACCTAATAATTAGGAAGGAATATATTAAATTTTGATTTTCAGTTGAGTAAATATGCAAACAGAGTTAAAGAGACTCAGAAAGAAAACTATGTATACAAGTCTTTCTATTATTAAAAGACATGTTTATATTTACACGAATTTATATCTTTTGATATAAAAGGTTTCAATCTTAAAAAAATATATCTAAAAATATCATAGTTTACAACTAAGGGTGTACGGTGTGGGACTCGGCAACGGGCAGCAAAGCAGTTTGCCGATCGGCAAACACCGGCGCCGATCTTTTGGCGACGCGGCAAAGCAAAGGAATCGGGGACAGGTTACCGACTCGGGAAAGAAGGAATTTGGAAGGTGGGCCAGGTATTAACGGTAATATTACCGTTCAAATAAAAAAAATTATTTTTTCTTTAAAAAATTATACTATAAATATCAAACCAAACTATAACCAAATACCCTCAAATATATACCCAACCAAACCAAAAAATACTACCAATTCTTCCCAAACATTTACAAAACAAAATGGCGGATGAACTCTCGTTATGGTTCCCACCCATGAGTAGCGACGATTCATCCGATAGTAGCATTCTTTTTTTTTCAAAATCTCATCGAAGAAGCCGAACTTCAAGACACGGGCACATCTAACCGAAGGAGATATATTGAACGTCAACGTGAGGAGGTGCACGAGACACTCATGGCGGATTATTTTGTCGAAGACCCGAAGTACAACGAAGATATCTTTCGGCATAGGTTCCGTATGTCGAAACGTTTGTTTCTAAAAATTGTGGCCGATGTGGAAGAGAACGACCCGTGGTTTGTAGAGGCCCCCGATGCGTGAGGTAAGAAGGGCTTTACGCCGTTGCAAAAGGTGACATCGGCTATTAAACAGCACGCAACTGGTAACACTCCAGACGAGAACGACGAGTACTTGCATATGGCCGAAAGAACTTCTCGCGAGTGCCTAGAATATTTTTGTGACACGGTTTGCAAAATATACGGTCCAGAGTTCTTACGTAGACCGACAAGCCACGACATGACACTTTTATACCAAGCTCATGAGGAAAAACATCACCTTCCAGGTATGTTCGGTAGCCTTGATTGCACCCATTTCGTTTGGCGTTTTTGTCCGACAGAGTATCGAGGCCAATATATGCGAGGAGATCATCGATACCCGACTGTTATGCTCGAAGCGGTTGCTTCTCAAGACTTATGGTTTTGGCATGCTTTTGCCGGTCCACCGGGTTCTCAAAACGATATCAATGTTCTACAACAATCTCCGTTATTTTTAACGGAACGAAATGGAACCGCGCCAAAATGTCCATTTTACGTTAACAACCATTTATACAAACATGGTTATTTGCTCGTGGATGGAATCTACCCTTCGTGGTCCGTGTTTGTGAAGTCGATCCCTTACCCTCACGAAGTAGACCAAAAGAAATTCAAGAGGCAACATGAGGCGGCAAGAAAAGACGTCGAACGGGCTTTTGGTGTTTTGAAGGCGAAATGGGGTGTAATGAGTCGACCGATGCGAGTCAAATCCGTTAAAAAAATTAGAAGTGTCGTGTACACGTGTATTATTTTACACAATATGATTTTGAAAGATGAAGGAAATGCGATAGCACCGGTGCACATTCGGGATCCTCCGGTCGAGCCCGCTCTAGACGATACGGTGTTGGGCGAGTTGATGAATGAAGACACGCATTGGAGACTAAAACACGATCTCATAGATCATCTCGCAAGTCAAGATTTACCCCACCTTTTGGTCGATTCCGACGAAGACTAGTTTAATTTGTTTCAAGTTAATGTAATTTTATTGTTTTTTAATTTAGTGTAATTTTGATGTTTTTAATTTAATTTATGAAAGTTTATTGTTTTTTAATTTAATGTATTTATTCTACATTTATTAATATTAAATAAAATAGTGCACAAAAAATAATAATAAAAGTTTACCACTTCAGCAAGTGTTTAAACAATTGCCAACACTTTTCAGCAAAGTTTAAACACTTTTGACTGATTGACATGGCGCGCTCTGATTGGTCGGTTTTTTGGTTTGCCACTCTAAAGTGTTTAACCACTCCCTACACCCTAATTCCTAACTAAAGAATTTATATATTTTCACATTATCTACATATACATTTACCAAGCTAAGGGGAATAGTGCCAGGCAGCTGCCTGGCACTCCCCCATTGGACCAACACGTTTATTGTTTTATATCCATTTTAAAATTACGTTTTAGCCCCCATCTTAAAATAAAATTACGCTTTTTATCCTCATCTCAAAATTACGATCTTGCCCTCATTTCAAAATCACGACTTTGCCTGGCACTCTCCCATTGGACCAACCAGTTTATTATTTTATACCCATTCTAAAATCACGTTTTTGTCCCTCTTTAAAATTACGATTTTGTCCGCAACTCAAAAGAAAATTACGCTTTTGTCGCCAGCTGAAAATTACGATTTTTCCCTCCATTTAAAATAAAAATCTACATATACATTTACCAAGCTAAGGGGAATAGTGCCAAGCAGCTGCCTGGCACTCCCCCATTGGACCAACACGTTTATTGTTTTATATCCATTTTAAAATTACGTTTTAGCCCCCATCACAAAATAAAATTACGCTTTTTGTCCCCATCTCAAAATTACGATCTTGCTCTCAATTCAAAATCACGACTTTGCCTGGCACTCTCCCATTGGACCAACCAGTTTATTATTTTATACCCATTCTAAAATCACGTTTTTGTCCCTCTTTAAAATTACGGTTTTGTCCCCAACTCAAAATAAAATTACGCTTTTGTCTCCAGCTGAAAATTACCATTTTTCCTTCCATTTAAAATAAAATTGTGGTTTTGCCCTCAGCTCAGAATTACCTTTTCGCCCTCAGTTCAAAATAAAATTTTGTTTTTACCCACAGCTAAAAATTACGATTTTGCCCTCTGTTCAAAAATGTGATTTTTCCCCATTTAAAAAATTGTGATTTCGCCCTCATTTCAAAATTACGTTCTTTACCCAGTTCAAAATAAAATTATGTTTTTCCCCCCAATTCAAAATTTCGATTTTGCCCTCGGTTCAAAATAAAATTGTGCTTTTGCCTGCAGCTTAAAATTACGCTTGTGCCCTTAGTTCAAATTTATATTACGTTGTTACCCCGAGTTCAAAATTACGAATTTGCCCCTGTGAAAATTTTACAATTTTGCCCCTGGTTCAAATTAACAGTACTGCCATTACTTTAGCTTTTGGCAAATTACAATTTTACCCCAGTGAAAAAATACGACTTTCCCTCAATTAAAAATTACAATATTGTCATTGTTTTAGTTTTTGACTCGATTTAATTGTTTTCCGTGTCAATGAGCTAACTAACACTCGCTCATTATTCGGCCCCTCCATCAACAACATAACAATCCCTCAAAATCCCATATATCAGACATAAATTCTATAACCAATCGAAATGGACATCGGTAGTTTGATGGGGTTCGATCCGTTACTCCGCAACCTCCACTACATCCTCGAAGCCACTGACGACAACACCACTGGAAACAAGTCCAACAACAGCGGTCCATCTCGTGCTTACGTCCGCGACGCAAGAGCAATGGCGGCAACCCCTGCTGACGTCAAGGAGTGTCCTAACTCCTACTTGTTTATTGTTGATATGCCGGGGCTGAAGTCAGGGGATATAAAGGTGCAGGTGGAACACGACAACGTTTTGGTGATAAGCGGAAAGAGGAACCGAGAGGAAGAGAAGGAAGGAGTGAAGTATGTGAGGATGGAGAGGCGGATGGGGAAGTTCATGAAGAAGTTTGCGTTGCCAGAGGATGCGAATACGGATAAGATATCGGCTATTTGTCAAGACGGAGTGCTTACGGTGACTGTGGAGAAGCTGCCTCCGCCGGAGCCCAAGAAGCCGAAGACGATCCAGGTGCAGGTGGCTTGAAGAACGATATGGGAATGAATGATGAATCGGATGTTTGGTGTGTGATGAGTTATGGGGTTTGAAGCATGTTTTGTTGTTTTGCTCTGTTTGATAGGATAATGAATCTGATATCAGGTGCTCTGTTTGATACGATAATGAATCTGATATCAGTTTTTTAATTTGATTTGTGTATATTGATTTTTTTTTTAATTTATAATTTGATTTGTGGATAGTTTAACATATTTATTTTTTTTTATTTAATTTGAACGATTTCACAGTTTATTTTTAATATACAAATAATAGGCATATTGAATCTTCGGATTTAAATGAGCCATCACAGATTTAAAACACAATTAATATGGTGAACGTTTAAGAAGGATTCATTTTAACGTCTAACAAAACTCCAGTCATTCGCGTATGTTTTATAGTTAGAAGTTCAGCCATCCCGTCGATGAAAATTTTAGGGGAAACTAATTGAAAATCGAGTGTGGTAAAACCCTTGGCCAACGAATGATATTTTGTCACGAATAAGACTTAGGGGCTGTTTGGTAGCATCTGAATGACATTAAGAGGCTACCTCTTAATGAAATCATTTAAGAGTTTAACAAAAATAATGTAGAAGAATGTGACATGTGATGGTTTACCATTCAGATGTTACCTCTTATCCAGTCAGACATAAGGTTACCTCTTATTCATTCAGACATAAGGGCCACAAATGATTTCATTAAGAGACAGCCTCTGAATGGATTAAGAGGCTACCAAACAGCCCCTTAACCGACAATCTTCCTTAGAAAAAAGATTTATGATCTAAAAGTTTGTCCCTTTGTAAAACGGTTTATAATCTAAAAGTTCTATTAACATTTTAGACGTAAGTAAGCAATAAACTATAATGAACTAAAGAAGGAAGGTATAAATAGAAGCTATTTTTTGTAAAACAACTCTTAAACTGAGCAGATCATCAACAGTTTAATCTGCACAAAGTAACGATCAAAACAAGTTCAAGAATCTCTCGAACAATCAAAGGGACAAAACCCTAAGCCTATCCAAAGCAGCCCAAAAGTAAAAAGAAAGATAGCAGCCCACACTTTTATAAGCAACCCAACAACCTCATAAGAAAACATAAAAGAAATATATATTAGCAAATGAATTAAGGAAAGATATTGAATTGAATAAAACACATATATTTATATATTTCAACACCCCCCTCAATTTAATATTTGAAACAATCGAACATATTAAGAAGAGAACAAACCTTTTCATGAAGTCCAACAGACAATCCTTTTGTAAGAATATCAACAGCCTGATCTCAGATTTAATACCCATAGTTTGAATAACGCCTTTAGAATTTTTTTCTCTTAAGAAGAAAAGATCTATCTCAAAATGTTTTGTACGTTCGTGAAACACAGGATTGCTACTATAGAGATAGCAGCCGTGTTATCACAAAACAACTTAACATGCACATTAACATCAACCTTTAACTCTTTTAATAAATTTGAAATCCAAAGACCTATCTCAAATAACACGCATTTTCATATGTTTAACGTATTACATATCGATTGAACTAATTCATTCGATGATGTTTGTGATGCACCCGTATCGCAACGCGCACGGGTCTTATTATCACTCTGTATGAAATGTCTATATCTTTATGATTGAAAATTCTCATTTTTAAACTACGAAATAATCCAAATAACTAATAATAAAAAAAACTTGTTTGTGGATTGAATTGAACATTCAAAGTGACTGTTTAGTTTCTCTTGATTGCAAATACACTAAGATTGTTGCACAACCTATCGAAGTAGAACAACACACATGTAGAATCTTCGAAGAACTAAAAGAATAGTAGATGAACCGGTTGGAATTGACCCGGAAAGGGTAATTCTCCCTATTATTGTATGGGGCCTTTTTTTAATTTTTTGTTGTTGAAAGAACAACTTTGTCAATATTTAAAATCTAATAATTTGGAAGGAATATATTAAATTTTGATTTTCAGTTGAGTAAATATACGAACAGAGTTAAACAGACTTAGAAAGAATATTATGTATACAATTCTTTCTATTATTAAAAGGTATATTTATACAGTAGCAGAACTAGAAGAAAAACTAAGGAGTATTTCAAAAATTTTTTTTACCGTACATTAAAAAAAGGAGCAATTTTTTTACCTTACATTTAGTGGTGAGTTGAGGATTTTATTTGTACAAAGCCACTTTTTTTAGATGCTTAAATTTCTTACAACCGGACATAAAAAATTCTGGCTCCGTTCGAGTTGCATCCTAACCTACATTTTTGTATCTTCTTATATGTACTAACAATTCATCACGAATTTTAATTTAGTATGTTCATTAAAATGTTGAGGTTTTTTTAAACTAAATAATCTTGACAATAAAATATTTGTATATGATGATAAGTGTTATCTGGTATTAACATAGTTTAAAAATAAATGACTTATGATAAAAGATTGATATAAGTATGCTCTAAATAAAACAAATGAAAATAATAAACTAATTAATAAGTTGATTAAATAATATATTGATTAATACTGATAATACATAAGTTGATTATATACTATAAAATTAATAGAATAATTATATGTAAGTTATCTTTGTAGATGTAAATTGTAACTAATCTATACTTTCTATAAAAAGAGAAATTTGAGTGACATAAGAAAAACTGATGTGGTAGCCATAGAGGTTGTTCAACAATGTTTTTCTTATTTCATTATTGCATCATAAGTCTTAATATATAAAATCACTTTAAAATTCAATTAAACATCTGCCAAGAAAACATATGCCCATATATATCTGTCTATACTTTAATACCCAGCAGAGGTTGAAGTTTTATATAATGCTTTTATATTAGCAGAGGTTAAAGGTTACTTGCCGGCAATTTCAAATTCAAAATGCATGAGAATAAGTAATTTGCAATTAATGCATGTCACTCACAAACTCCTGTCAATCATCTTTTTATATAAGGTTTTTCTTCTCATTTCCCTCTTTATATTTGATCACACTCCCATCTTCTCTTATTTCGGATTTTGAATTTTGAAATTTAAAATTTGAATTCAATCCGAATTCCGAATTAGAAGCATGTCAACATCAGTTGAGAGTAACAATCTTAGTTTTGTTAACGATTTGAATCCTGGGAAAGATATGTGGCACATGAAAGCGAGGATTATTCGAAAATGGAATCAAGGTTATAAAATGGATCTCATCTTCATTGATGAAAAGTTAATTTGTATTTGTGTTTTTCCGTTCTATCAGAGAGACTGCAGTTTTGTATGCTAAAAAATGCTTTGTTTAAATGTTCTTTAGGGTGCTAAGATTCAAGCAGGTATTAAATGTCATTTGATACATGTTTTTGATGGACAGCTTCAAGAAGATGCTATTGTTATTCTGTCGAAAATAAAGATTTATATAAAGTTGTAGTACATGATTATAAAATCAACTTTTATCGATGCACAACTGTTACATCTGTTAGAGATTGGCAAGGTGTTGAGTATGGTTTCAACTTCAGATCTTATCAAGATATTCTTCAAGGAGAGGCGTTAAACTCTTTGAGTGTTGGTAGTGTATATTTTTGTAATCATGTCTTCTCTGTATAAAATTAGAAATTTTTACTTATACTGTTGTATAATGTGATTATATAGATGTTGTTGGATCTGTGGTTTGGTGTGGAGATCTTGAATTCTTTGGTCGATCCCCAAAAGAAACCAAGAAGATGAATTTCGATATTCAAGACTTGGAGTAAGTTGTCGTTACATGTTCAGTCATGTACAAATCCTTATTTGTATTTAATGATGTTAATAAATGAGATCAATAATCTTGGTATTTAATGTGGAATCATGATAATGGTAATAAATGAGATCAATAGTGTTTTTATCTAATGTTGAATCGTGGTAATAAATGAGATCAACTATTTATTCTTCAAGTGAATATGTTAGTTAATTTGTGGCTCAATTACTATTTTAATAAATGTCATAAATTTCCTTTGATTTTGTGTTGTTATTCATTCAATTTAGTTTTGATTTTATAGATTGTAATAAAATGGTCATAAATTAGTGTTTAGTTTATCGTCATACGAATATTGTTTTCATGTAGGGATAAAGTTTTGCAATGTACTGTCTTCCACGTAGATCCGTCCCTATGTTTATATTTACACGAATTTATTTCTTTTGATAAAAAAAATCTAATAGAAAGAATATTATGTATACAAGTCTTTCTATTGTTAAAAGACATGTTTATATTTACACGAATTTATTATATAAAAGGTTTTGATCTTAAAAAGAATCTAAAAATATTCTATTGTTAAAAGACATGTTTATATTTACACGAATTTATTTCTTTTTGATATAAAAGGTATCGATCTTAAAAAAAAATCTAAAAATATCATAGTATACAACTAATTTGAATTCATTTCTTTTGATATAAAGGGTTTCAATCTTAAAAAAAATCTAATAGAAAGAATATTATGTATACAAGTCTTTCTATTGTTAGACATGTTTATATTTACACGAATTTGTTTCTTTTGATATAAAAGGTTTCAATCTTAAAAAAAATCTAAAAATATCATAGTATACAACTAATTCGAATTTATTTCTTTTAATATAAAAGGTTTCAATCTTAAAAAAATCTAATAGAAAGAGTATTATGTATACAAGTCTTTCTATTGTTAAAAGACATGTTTATATTTAGACGAATTTATTTCTTTTGATATAAAAGGTTTCAATCTTAAAAAAAAAAAGAAAATACAATAATATCATAGGGGTAGGGATATGGTAAAAAGTGTCTAAAATGTAAGAAGGGTAAGAAGTGTTTTAAACCATTGGATATTTGATCTAATGGTTGAGATTAATAAGGTATAAAAATGTAAATTGTGTTTTAATTAAAGGGACCTTATGTAAAATTGAAGGGCAATAGTGTCTTTTTAAATGTTTGAAATATGGTAACCGTAACCTACACAACCAAAAACTCCTACATTCACTCATTTTTCCTTAAATATCGGAATTAATGATTCACCTTAATTGTTGGAGGTCTTTGGTTGCATATTCTTCATACGTTATCATAAAGAGATCTATAATCAGATTCATGGCGTGGTGTTTTAAAACAACTGGATAAATTGACTATGATTCAAGTCATGGTGTTTTATCTGGAGACATTGTTCATGGCGTGGTGTTTTAAACATCTATGATTCAAGTCATGGTGTTTTATCTGGAGACATTGTCCATGGCGTGGTGTTTTATCAATACAAAACATTCCCAGATTTTAAAACACCATGACTATGATTCAAGTCATGGTGTTTTATCTGGAGACATTGTTCATGGCGTGGTGTTTTAAACATCTATGATTCAAGTCATGGTGTTTTATCAGGAGACATTGTTCATGGCGTGATGTTTTATCAATACAAAAACATTCCCAGATTTTAAACACCATGACTATGATTCAAGTCATGGTGTTTTATCTTGAGACATTGTTCATGGTGTGGTGTTTTAAACATCTATGATTCAAGTCATGGTGTTTTATATGGAGACATTGTATAATCAGATTCATGTCGTGGTGTTTTAAAAAACTGGATAAATTGACTATGATTCAAGTCATGGTGTTTTATCTAGAATCCAGAAAACATTGTATTGTGATTACATCCATGGTGTTTTAACATCTGGGCAATTAAAATAATGGCGTCGATTTTATGATGAGAATTACGATCACCACCCTAAAAAATCTCATCGCCGGTTATTTTTTTTAGCAGTTATCTAGGAAATCAACTAATTGATAAGAATGGACAATTACTAATATACCCTTTTGAATTAATTAAGATTAGGGACACTTGTCATTCCCAAATTATTTCTCACACTTCTTACAAAAGTTGGACTTTGTACAGGATCCTCTACCAATATCATAGTATACAACTAATTCCTAACTAAAGAATTTAAATATTTTCACATTTCAAATACTTTCTGGATGTTATTACTAACTAAAGAATTTCTATATTTTAGGATCAAATACGAATTACAACAAAAATATGAAGGGTGGTGAAAGATTTTAGTCTATTAATCTTAAATTTGGAGGTTGAGATTAATTTAAGGGAAAAGAAAAGAATGGAAGGGCATAAAAGGAATCTAAAACGTCCATAATATTTTCATACGATATTTGTTTAAAAAAAATTCACTATAATAATGAGCGTTTTTATCTTTAATATGAGTATGATAGTGTTACATAAAAATAAAATAATTTTTTTTATTTTTACTGGGTTTTCTTTGTATTATGTTAAAGGTTCTGGTCATTGTGTCTTTCAACTAGGTTTTGGTCTTTACGTTTCAACTTTTTTTAGTTTGATTGTGTTTTAGTCTGCTGTCCATTGTGTCTTTTATCTGCTGTCATCAATTGTGTTTTTAGTTTGATACTCATTGTGTTTAGTCTGCTATCCATTATGTCTTTTATCTGTTATCATCGATTGTGTTTTTGGTCTACTTTCCATTGTGTTTTTAGTTTTATACTCATTGTGTTGTATGTTATGTATATTGTGTAATACGCAACTGGGTTTTCTCATTGTGTTTTACGTTATGTCCATTGTGTAATACGCAACTGGGTTTTCGATTGTTTTTTAAATATAACAATATGGTACTCATATTAAAGATAAAAAACGCTCGATTTTATGGTATAATTTCTTTTAAAAACAAATGTTGTATAAAAAAAGTTATAGACGTTTAAAAAATAAAGGAAAAATAACATTTGACTTGTATGTATATAACCTTTTTATTCTCTTTAACAAATATCCTTCCCACTTAATTTCTTTTAAAATCCTTATTAATTTATAGGGGTTTCTTACACTTAATTTATAACCTTTTTATTTTTATATATTTTGGTATAATAACTCAACGCCTATTTTCACATTTCAAATACTTTCCGGATGTTAATTAGAAGCTGCTGGAACCTTCTCGTTTCCACTTTCGCCCTTCCTGTTCTTTCCTGAACCCACCCCCTTTCTTCATTCCTAACCTCCTATAAATAAATCCTCCATCAACAACCTCATCTTGCAATATAACAATCTCTCAAAAACTGATTTCAGACCTAAATTCTTCAATTTCTATAACCAATCGAAATGGACATCAGTAGTTTGATGGGGTTCGATCCGTTACTCCGCAACCTCCACCACATCCTCGAAGCCACCGACGACAACACCACCGGAAACAAGTCCAACAACAGCGGTCCATCTCGTGCTTACGTTCGCGACGCAAGAGCAATGGCGGCAACCCCTGCTGACGTGAAGGAGTATCTTAACTCCTACGTGTTTATTGTGGACATGCCGGGGCTGAAGTCAGGGGATATAAAGGTGCAGGTGGAAGACGACAACGTTTTGGTGATAAGCGGAGAGAGGAACCGAAAGGAAGAGAAGGAAGGAGTCAAGTATGTGAGGATGGAGCGCAGGATTGGGAAGTTCATGAGGAAGTTTGCATTGCCAGAGAATGCGAATAAGGATAAGATATCGGCGATTTGTCAGGACGGAGTGCTTACGGTGACTGTGGAGAAGCTGCCCCCGCCAGAGCCCAAGAAGCCGAAGACGATTCAGGTGCAGGTGGCTTGAAGAATGCGTATGTGGTAATATCGATATGCGTATGAATGAATAATAATGAATCGGATGTTTGATCTGTAATGGAATGTTATGAGTGATATCTGGTTTGTTGTTTGGCTCTGTTTGCTACCATAATCGATGTGCTGTTTGTTTGTTTATTAATTAGAACTCTGGCTATTTTGGGTTTAAATTCATGGATTTTTTATTTCATTTGAACGATTTTAGTAGAAATAATGAACTGGTTTAGGAATTGAATTTGGGTTAGGCGAAACTCAATTTCAAGCCATGAATTTTTTGAGTTCACACCTGAATGCATTGACCAATGAAGAACCAAAGAATCGTATTTAGGCCGGAGCCTGTAATCGAAGGTTTGGATCTTGTAAGAGAACCTAGTGAACAGTCCTGCAAAACAGAAAACCGTTAGGCTCGCCGCAGAGATGGGAGGGCCCCTCTGCGACCACCCTCCGGCGTGAGGATAAGTATTGGTAGAGAGAGAAAGTAGGGAGAGAAAATAAGGACGAAGGTTCAGAAAATCGTACTTGGCTTTGTACTTGATGAGGTACTTATAGTGGTCAACTGAGATGACGTCATTCGTCCAAACGCACCTGAATAGAGGTTCGTCTTCGGAGCGATGGGGGGAACGGATATCTCGAAATGTGTTCGTCCTGATGGAGTACGGTTCGTCCAAAGGATCATGTCCGGCCTCGGACATGTATCTTCAAGTCCCCCAGTTTGTTAAGTTCCGTAAGGGACTTAGCAAATTGTTCACGCAGGTTGTTTTCGTTCATATGACGTGTCGCTACGGGAGTGGTCTGGGTGGAATGACGTGGCGTGGTTTGGATGGTGCTGACGTGGCGTGGGTGACTTTTGTGACCTGACTGTTGGTCACCCACCCGTGACGGTAGTAAATCCTTGTGTTGGAATTCGTGGGAGGTGACGGTTTGATGTGACCGCCCTTGACCGACTTAAATCCCTATAAAATCAGTTTTTACCATTTCACTTTTACTCTCTTTTCCTCTTATCTTTTTCATCTTCTCTGCTGTTACCCTCCTTAATCTCTTCTTCTTCTTCTTCAGAGAAAGGTGCGTCCCTTTCCTTTTATTTTTAAAGTATGGCCCCTGGTAAGGAGAATCTTGCGGAGAGTGTGAGTGTGCTTACCCAACGTCAGTTGGATAAGTTTGTCCAGGACTATAATATTCCGTTGGATTTAAATCCGGTTCTTCCTTCTCAGAACGAAACCATTTATCCTTTTCGTCAAGGGAAGTTTCCCCTTTATACCCGTGTTTGTAATTTTGCAAACTACCGGGTTCCTTTTTCGAGATTTTTGATAAGGGTGCTTCAATTTTTTCGAGTTCATATAAGTCAGGTGAATCCGTTCGGCCTGAGTCGTATAAGTCACTTTGAAATATCATGTAGGGCTCACGACCATAGGCCGGATCTGAATGTCTTTCGGTATTTCTACGAATTTATCACTGCCGGAGACTGGTATACTTTCGCACATCGGAGAGATATTCCTCCTCCGTCCTCCGGTGAACGGACCAGTTTGAAAAACTGGAAAGACCATTTCTTCTGGTTGGACGATCGCTGTCTTCCGGAGGACATGAGATGGCGTTTTAAAGATCAAACGATGTCCTTCGATCTGGGCGAAGACTTCGTCTTTGACCAGGAACTGGCCCGTGCTCTAATTGAGCATAAATCCCCGATCCGTCCCCTTCATGAACATTTTCTTTTGTTAGGTCGAGTCTGTTTCCGGTGGAGCCAAGGGGATAGGGATTGGCCGGTTATTCGCAGAAAGCGTGATCGTAAGTTCCGGTCCCTTTCCTCCCCTTCGGCGTGTTTCTTTCATCGTTCCACTAACTTGTTTTTTTTTTATTTTGAAAATGCAGGTGCCGTAATGTCTCTTAGGGACGCACTGAAGGTTCCTAGTTTTGATGTTCTGGATTTCGATCTGGGGGACCAAGGCGAGGATGATATTCCCCTTATGAAGCAAGTGGCATCTTCGGCTCAAGAGATTCGTCCGAAGTTTGCCCAAAACGTGACTGAGCCATCCGCTGCTGAAACAACTTCTTCTATCCCTCAAAATATGTCCGAACAAGTTGCTGCTGAGGCTACCTCCTCTGTTCCGACGTCTACGAAAGGAGTTGCTGGCTTATCCGGGTCCCAGGCTGGCAAAAAGTCAGTTTTAGACGATGTGGATAGTGATCCGGAGGTTCGTAGTGTCGATGAAGCCCTTCAATATCGTCCTTCTTCTACTTCCTTGAAAAGTAAGGGTGTTATGCCGGATGTAGATCTGAAGGCTCGTTCCCGTAAGAGGAAGAATGAGCCGATTCAGATCCGTTCTACCGATCCCCTTCCATTGCCGAAGTCAAAGAAAACAAAGAAAGATTCTCATTCTGAAGGTAATGTGATGGACGATCTGGACGAGCATCTTACCGGAGGTAGGTTTTCGAGGGAGGAGGCTGCTTTGGCTCGATCAAGACCAACTCCTGTGTATTCAAGTGGTTTTATTCCAGACAGCGAAGTAGAGAGTATGGAGGTAGAAAATCCGGAGGGCGCGGATAAGGGGAAAGCTCATAGCGGACCGAAGATGGTCACCTTTTCAGGTACTTTTTTGGACTCAGCCTTAGGTCCGGACTATTTTATAGATGATGAGGAAGATCAAGTGTCTTCGCTTCCTTCATCTTGGTTCGGACCTGAGTTGATGTCCTTCTTTCGTTATGCAGATACTTTCTCGGATGAGATAGACATTGATCCGGCGACGGTCGATGAAAAGTTTATTCCGGATTGGGATATCCGAAACAAGGATTCGGTGATAGACGAGCTTGTTGCGAGAACCTTGCTTTTTAACATCAATACCCCTCTGGACCATGCTAAGAGTCGGAAGATGAAGAGCCAGGATCTGGCTGTGGCTGTTTTGACTAATCAAGCCCAGTCAAATGTTTTTGTAACGGAGGTTTATCGGAGGTGGATAGAGGCGGAGTCGGTTAAAGAGGATTTAGAGAAAGAAACCCGCTCTTTGAAGCGGAAGGTTTTGAGAGCTCCAGACATGGAGAAGAAGATTACTCAGCTTACTCAGGATCTTCAGGTTCAGCAGGAGAAGACTAAGTCCTTAATCGCTCAAAACCAATCATCTCAGGCGGCTGCCGCTTCAGCTGCGGAGGACCGTGATAGAATAGCGGCCGAGCTGAAGAACTTTTCCGAATCCATGAAGCAGAAGGATGATCAGCATAAAGAAGTCATGGCAAAAATGGAGGCGTCCTTCGAGAACGCTCGCATAGCTTATGCAAACATGATGGCTGGTGCGTTCCTTCTTTCCTTTTTTTGGCTCATGCCTTTATTCTTGCTATTTTCTAACACTTTTGGCAGAGCGGGACGTGCTTAAATCAGAAGAAGCCGATTTGAAGGCTCAGATTGAGGAGATGAAGGGGCATGAAGAGGAGATGGAAGCGGAGAATGCTTCTTTGAAAGCTAAGGTGGAAGAGCTTCAGACGACTAAAGCCTGGATGCTGACGGAGGGGGCCAAGCTTTTGGCTAAAAATATCCACAAAGGGCCGGAGATGACCGCTACAGTGGCCGCAGTTAACAATGCTATGAGTTCCATTGGTGTCAACTCTGGTTTGCACAACGGTTATCTTCATGCTTTGAAAAAGAAGACTCCGTATGCAGACGTTCCGATGCTAAATCGTAATGCAGCGGAGGAACTGAATGCAGCGGTTGCTTGTTTTGATACCCTTACCTTCCCGGTGGTGGAGGATCTTCCGAAGCTTATCAATGAGCCACTTTCTGAAATTAAGAAGGCTTTATTTTTTGCAAGTGGTGAATCTTCGAAAGAATGAGGTGAACATGCCCGGCTCTTTGGGGTATGCACCTTGGCAAAAACTTTAGTTTGTTTATCTTCTTCTTTTAGGTGGACATGTCCGGTTGTTTGGGTCATGCACCTTGTTTTGATTCAGGACGAATGTAATGATGTTCTTACCGTACTTTTTGTGTTTGTGACAATTATCCTTTTAACGTGTAAATAGTTTGGTACTTTTCGGTTATATCAATCCGGTCAATTTTGAAGTAATCACTTGGTTGTGCATGCGTCCATGTTTACTGGTGTTTACATTTTTTCTGTTATTTGAACGTTCTTTTTTAGGTACGGATCCGATTTGTTTTACTTTTCTAGGATAATTTTTAAGTGAAGGGAAGAATACGAACGGAACCAGTTCGTCCTTTCCTTTTAGGGTTAGTATCCCTAGTTCGGCCGAAGATATACTAGTGTTGCAACTTTGTTAGTGATAGAAAATTTTTTATTAATCTATTTACCTAATCCGGAGTTAGACTTCTCCGATTAACACATGGTAAAAACATTTTAAATAATCTGTGGGTAAAACCCTCCACGGTTCTTGAAATTGTTAATTGTTCGGTGCGGGAAAAACCATCCGCGTTACAAGGAACATGAAATATGACGGAAGCCGCAACTTCCGTATTACAACTTTATTTTCAAAACAGGAAAAGATTCTTTAAAGAAAGCACTTTTTGAGGTGCGCTCCGTTCCAAGTACGAGGAACGATGGTCCCGTCCATCTTTTTGAGCGTGTAAGCACCGTTCTTTCCCGTAGTGTTAATTTGATAGGGTCCCTCCCATTTCGGAGCCATTTTTCCGGTACCTTCAGCCAAACTCGCCTCGTTACTCCGCATGACGTAGTCCCCGACCTTAAACCGGACCTCCTTCACTTTAGAGTTGTAGTGTTTTTCCAACTCTTTTTTGTACTTTGCTTCCCGGATGGCCGCAAGTTCTCTTCTTTCTTCGGCCAGATTGAGGTTTAGACGGAGCTCTTGATCATTCTCTTCTTGGTTCTGTTGCATGCGAGGGGCGGGTATCCCTACTTCGGCGGGAATAACTGCTTCGGTACCATATGTCAAGCTGAAAGGAGTTTCCCTAGTGCTTGTTTTCGGCATCGTCCGGTGAGCCCAAAAGACGTGCGGTAATTCATCTGCCCATGAAACGCCTTCTTTCCCCAAGCGCTTTTTTATGCCCTCCACAATGATGCGGTTGGCTCTTTCAACTTGCCCATTGGCTTGGGGATGGGCTACCGAAGCAAAATTTTGTTCAATGTGCATCCTTTCGCACCAAGTTTTGAACGGTTTTTCTGCGAACTGCTTGCCATTATCACTGACTATACAGAGCGGCATTCCGTATCTGCACACTATGTTTTCCCAAACAAACCTCAACACCTGATCTCCTGTGATGGTCCGGAGGGGTTTGGCTTCGATCCATTTCGTGAAGTAGTCGATGGCAACCAACAGGAACCTTACCCCTCCGGTGGAAACAGGGAAAGGACCAACAATGTCAATCCCCCATTTATGAAACGGCCATGCCGAAGTTACAGGGACGAGGTTGTTCTTGGCTCGGTGACTAACGGGAGCATGCCGCTGGCAGTCTTCACAGGATTGTAACTCATTAACCGCGCTTTGATGCATGCCCGGCCAGAAATATCCGGCGTTCATAACCTTAGCTATGACCATTCTTGGCCCGGAGTGGATGCCGCATATTCTGTAGGTCCCTCTTCGGATGAGGTCAAACCTGATCCTTGTTATATTAACACACTAGCGAGTGCGGAATCCAAGCTAGCATGCAAACCGAGTTGAGACAAGTATAAAACACAAAACACACAAGGTTCAACGATTAACACCACTTGTATTAATGCGTATGAAAGGTTCCGGTTACAAGCGCAAGGTTTACAATTCTGTATTGCAAACTCTCTAAAGTGTGTGTGTGTTCCTGGACAGAATGCTCTCTATGTGTCTCTAATGTCTCTCACCTTGTCTCACCTAAAATGAACACAACACTTGGGTATTTATACCCGACACAGCAGCTATGGTCGAAGGATAAGGTGATCTGGTCGAAGGATCATCTATCGATCAGAATTCTACCGAAAGATCCATACATACCTCGAAGGATGATATCCTTCGAGGTCCATCTGTATCTATCGACAATCTTAATCCTTTAACTTTCAAAACTTGTTAACTTCGACAGATTATGAAGATGCAATTGTTTTTCGGCTTACGATCAGGATTTTGGGTAGGATAGACTCGAGTTCCAACATCAGTCAATCAAAAATAAACTAGAAGCAAAATCTTTTTGGAGTTTTTCATTTTTCATGTAAAGACGGAAAACAATAAATAAATATATACAGAGATACAGAACCTAAAAGTAGTAAATAAATATTTACAGACATTCTTTTTGCGAGTTTCGAGGGTAAGAGAATCATATCAGTGTACGGTCAAGTCAAAACACTCTCGTTGTTCAGTTAATTAACATTAAGATAAGCATCCTATAACGATTATCGGTATTGTTGTCCACATAAACTCAACTTATCATTTGTAATCATGGCGAGGGGATACGTTAAGGTATAATTTATACTTACCGACCGGTGTTCATCCACATCACGACACATTCCCGTATCAAGGTATGCACGAGGGTTCATCTTACCGGTGAGTATACCGATTATCATCTGTTTGACCGTATATGATGTGAGATTCTCACTTATTTTGATTGAAAACAAGCCCTATGTGATATAATCACTTATTGATGAGGAACTTGATTTTCGATGCATGAGGGCACAGGAGCAAGTCCGTGAACAGGTCAGTACTTTCGTACAGCAGAGAGACGAACTTGACTCCCGGATAAATGTGATATTTTATCACTTATTTTGTTTGGACATGTGATTGTTTATCACTTATTGAGGTCGAATGCAATATGTACACGTATGTATAGTATCATGGAAGATCTAGACTTGCGTCCCCGTTATTTTTCGGTAAAAGAAACAACCATGATACCCAGATGATAAGCAGCATAAAGACCGAATATCTCAGAACCTCGGCAATCTCTCAAACGAAATTTCGGTACTAAGACCATATGCCAATGAATGGTTCCCACCCAGTCTTCAGTCAATTTAAGTTTATATCACCCTGCACACTTTAAAATGATTGTGAGCCTACCGATACATCTTATATAGAGCTGCTTATCGCTTTTTCATTTAAGGTTTAAAGAGGTTTAGACAGACCACTGATGTACTATCATTTTCTCTTTTTCTCGCCAGGAAACTCATTTTTTGTTTTCTATTGTTTTTGTGTTTTTGAAAATTTTCGATGTTTTTGGATTTTTCAAATTTGGAATTATTTGGAATTACTCCCCCTAAAATCAACAAACTAAGATAAAATTTAAAAACACAAAGGTATTTACAAAAATGACTTTCCGATGTTGGTTAACTCATGTTTTACCTCAATGCCGTTTACCAAAATTAATTTTTAATCTGAAAAGATTTATCGAATTTTGGAAAAATCAGTTGGCATGTCGATTTGCGATGCGGACCATGACAACATTGTCTGGCCAAAGAGTGCTGCGAGAGGACAACAATTTATAAAGTAGCTTAAGTAACGACAAGTATAGGAGAGATTAGAAATTTTAAAACCGTATCCTGCAACTGCTTCGTGCATTGCAAGGAATCTGAGTGCTCTCCCAAACTGGATATCCACCCGGTGTGGATTTCAAAGTCGATTCTTTGTAGCTACTGAGAAGTCTCTTGACAGCAACAAGATCATAAACCTTTGGGTCCGGCTGGTCTTCCACATTGCACCAGCGAAGGTTTTTGTCTTTCTCTTTCAGAAGTAGTGTGCGGTTGTTCAACCCATGCCAAGGCATCCGCACACCCGGTTGGTTTGTTCAACAAACACTTTTTCTTCAATCACACCGCGCCGAAATGTACACTGCACGTTCATCTTGTTGATTTTGAACCTCAAACGTGCTGCAGGTGCGTACATTTTGATTTGAATCTACCCTGGGGAACCCGATCAAGACTTGATTGTAAAAGGCTTTGCATTTTTGTCGAAGCTTTTCAAACTCTTTCAACAGACAATTCTGTTTCTCTTTTCCTTTTCTTTTCTTCTCTCCATCAAAGGCAACAATTTCTTCTGTCGCCTATTTTGTGCATGGACACTCCACTATCAACAATCTTACGACTATTGAAAGTTCCTCCTGGAATATCCTACACACTCATTCAAAGATTAGACGGAGAGGGGGACCCAAGCCTTTGTGGACTTGGGTCGTCCTTGATCATCAAGAAAAGTGATCTCAATCACTTGATGATTAGGAAAAAGAACCTCAGGTG
This sequence comes from Helianthus tuberosus, assembly GCA_030545235.1. Classification (NCBI taxonomy): domain Eukaryota; kingdom Viridiplantae; phylum Streptophyta; class Magnoliopsida; order Asterales; family Asteraceae; genus Helianthus; species Helianthus tuberosus. The sequence continues at coordinate 137,870,438 of CM060363.1, forward strand.
CTCCCCCTGATTGAATTACCTGCTTTGGTTTCCAAGTTGTTTGTCCTTTACCAGTATTTGTATTAATTGTTTTAGCATTTACTGGTTTTGCAGTTTTAGGTTTTGCTTGAACAGGTTTTTCTTCTTTGACCTCTGATTTTAAGGCCTTTTCAATTACCTTTTGATTCTTTTGTTTTAACTTCTTTTCCCTTTCTTTCAAGACACGTGGGTCTTGTTTCGGGGAAACAGGTCGTTTTTGGTAATTGGTTTCTTGGGGAGCCTTCAACTTTTGCAGGTATGGGCAGTATCTTACAATATGCCCAATTGTGCCACACTCAAAACACATTCTCCGCTCTACAAACCTCGGAGAAACATGTTGATGACCAGACGGAGAACCAGACAATGAACTTTGTGATCTAGATGTACTTGGACCTAAATCACATCCGTTGGAGTGTTGGGTGTAATTATTCTGATCATTTCGTTTTAAAATTCTAACTTGTTTTATAAAATCAATGTTAGATTTATCCTGAAATGTTTCAAGTTTATCCGTACCCTTGGATCCAACAAAGTTCACTTTCGGTTCTCTTTTCTTAACAGGAGCTCTTTTGTTTTGCACCTTTGGCTGTTGAACCTTAGGTGCTTGAACATTCTTGTTCTGAGCCTTCTTTCCCTGTGCTTTACCCTTTCCGGAGTTGACTTGTTGTTTTCGCTCAATTGGTTGTTTTTGGTTTCCGTATTGTTTTCTAATTTGTTCACACGGAATTGGATCACATTGAGTGACGGTAACTTTGTCACTTTTGTTTCCCAAAAACTTATCAATACATCCTTCAAAAATTTGTTCAATTAAATCTTGATTTACATTTTTAATTGGAAAATCTTTGTTAGAGTAGATTTTGTCATCTCCTTTGAGCGTGTACAACAAGTTATTCCCTTCACAACTAGATACAAGGGACTCCATTCCTTTTGACATTTCAGTCTTACTCGGTTCCACTGGTGGATCACACAAGATGTGATTCTCGATTGGAATATCTGTTGTAACCGAGTTAGACTGTTGATTCACAATTTCTTCAGATTCATCGTCCGTAGAATCAGCATCCTCAACAATGAGAGGATTCTGTTCCTTAACACACGATGAATCTGTCACATTCTCAGACTCAGATTCTGATTGACCCGAGGATGATGTACCAGTTGTGAACCCGAGGCCTGCTGCAAAGTTATCTAGACCGAGTGGCACAGTAGGTTCAAAACGGGGCATATACTCGTCATCAGGCAATTTGGAGTAATTGTGATTCATTGGGGGAGGACATGATTTGAATCCATTACACTTCCTATCCCCCTTTTTCTTTTGAACATCAATAATGTGATCCAAAACATAGCGGGAATTGGAATAGCTTTCCAATTTCTGCTTAATTGTCTCACATTCACATCTAGCTGTTGCTAACTCTACCATTTGCTTTTCAATTGTGTCAATTAAATCATTGTTAGCATGTTGTTTTCTCAAAACAGCCCTTTGTAATTCAGAAACATCATGTTTTAATGACGCAATTGTAGCTTTAAATTCCTTTTCATTTCTGGTTAAAAACAAGTTAGCTTCAGTTGCTTTAGAGAGATCAACAATCAATTCTTGATTGTGTTTGTTTGTGACTTCAAACTGCTTTTCCTGTTCAGCATATTTAACCTTTAAACTATCACAATTTTCACAGCTAACTACAGTGGGTTCATCGATACTTACCTGACCTGATGAACTGTCGACATTAGCCGTAAAGGCTGAATGGAAAGAAAAAGATCCATCTTCAGAGAAGAACTTAGCAAGCTTCTCGGAAGTTCCAGCAGATTTCTGGCAAAGAATAGATCTCCTCTTGCATAATACTTCAGCTTCAGCCAGAAGTTCATCAACCTTCAAATTCAAATCATCACCTGATAAATCACCAGTATCAAGTGATTCCCCATCTGTGCTCCCACTATAACCCGAACTATCTTCATCTTCTGAAGATTCACCAGCAGACGCGGGTTCTACTACCTTCTCTGTTACTTTAGCATAACAAGCTGTTCCACCATTTCCTCCTTCTCCAAGCTGAAGCGACCAATCACAACCTTCATCTATTTGAACCACGAGTCCCCGGTTGGCATTTGATGACCCTGGTTGGCTTTGGTTGTTGACAGGTATCAACGTACGAACATTGTTCCTGTTCTGGTTCTGCTGGTTGCCTTGGTTTCTGAAGGGATTTTGGTTTCCATGCTGAGCTGGTCTTGTGCATTCCCTTTTGAAATGACCTCGTTCACCACAGTTAAAGCATGTTACAGCTTGCTTGTCAAACCCATACTTGGTGTCTTTCTTGCTTTCCAAGTTGTTTCTCCCGGTCCTTTCCATAAACTCCTTTGCCCTTCGAATTGCACTAGCAAGAGCCCATTTGATATCCATCATTTCAAACTCATCTCTGTCCACTTGCTGATAATCTTCATTGGTTAGATTGATATTCCCAATCTGACCTGCGATCAATCCACAGTAAGCACTAACCAAGGTATTCAACATCTCCATATGCTCCTTGGCTATTTCGACACTGACTTTGGAAAAGTTGGAAGTGTCTAATCTGACAGTGTTTGGATTGGAAGTGGCTTGAAAGTTTGAAGTGTTTCCATAAAACCCTTGCTGTTGCGGTTGTTGCTGCTGAGGAGCTGTCGGTTTCACATCTGATCTTGGATACATCAAGTATGCTGAAGGATCAAACTGATCTGTTGTTGATGGTCCAGTGTTTGAGATGAAAGCTGTTTGAAGCTTCGCGTGTTGAGAAGCTGGTTTTTCTCCACCAATACCTCCAGCAATCCCAAAATACATCTCTGGACTTTGAGGAGTGAGTGTTCTTTTTTCCTTAAGTTTTTCTTCCACATCCTTGTTCTCCAATTTTTGAATTAAATCATAAATGGTGATTGTGTCTAAAGCACCAGTTTCTTTGAGAATTTCAAGATAACTGCTCCACTTTGCTGGTAAGCTATCAGCAAATCTCTTCACTATTTCTTGTTGAGCGGCAGTGATTTTAAAAGCAAACATCTCACTCAACAAGTGATGGAACCTTGTAGATAAATCTGCCAAAGTCTCATTCTCCATACACGTGAAACCTTCAAACTCTTTCTTCAGTAAATCTTGCTTAATCTTTCTAGATTGAGCATTACCTTCACATCGTAACGTGAGCATATCCCACAAGCTTTTAGTTGTCGTGCAGTAAACAAACTGGTGGTAAATGTCTCTGTGAAGAGCTTGTGTGAGAATCATGAATGCTTTCTTTTCTAACTCAATTTTCTTCTTATCATCATCAGACAGAGTGCTGTAAGTTTGTGGATTAGATCCTGCAACTTCCAAATCATTTTCAAATGGAGTGAAGAAACACATCCATAGATCTTGACCTTGCCCCTGAACATAAGTTCTCAGCCTTTCTTTCCACCATCCCCAATCATTTATGTGATTTAACTTTGGCGGTTTTGTGCTTGTACCAGTTTCACTGTCGTTCTGCATCATAGATTGAATGCTGCTGCTTTGATTTGTGACCAATGCCCATTGATTTGCAGTTATCATTGCGGCTTGAGTTGGGGCAATAGCTCGCAAGAATGCATTTTTATCGAATTCTGGCTCAGGTTGTGTAGCTGATGATTGTGAAGTCGAAATCAATTGATTCCACCACTCACCGTTTGTTCCCATTTTATAAAAATTAATATATTAAGTGAAAATTGATTTAAAAAAAAAATTAATTTTCACAAGCTATGTTAATTTTTCGAATGATAACAACCAGCCGAAGGATCCCTGTTCGAAAGACCTGAAAAACACAAACTGTTAAACTTAAACAGATTAGGGTCGAAAGATCAACACTTGTTCGAAAGATAGACACTTGTTCGAAGGATCAACAGTGTTCGAAAGATCACTGTTGAGTTTCGAACGATGACTTCGAAAGATTCTCCAAGACGAAGGATCCTTATCTTTCGAAATGTAACAGAAGCTCGAACAATATATCCTTCGAAAAGATTCCTTGGCTCGAAAGATAACTCACTGACTTCGAAAGATGTTCGAAGGATGGGTATCTGTCGAACCTCCTTGATCGAAAGATGATCTTTCGATTCCGAAGGATATCTTTCGATGAGCTCTGACACAGTTGACAAATGTTGACAGGTTGGTGAGAAAGGTGACAAGTTGGTAGAAACTTTCGGCAGAAGGTATGTTCAGACGTGCTTTCTGCCAAAACCAGATTTGGTTTGAATATTTTAACCAGTTGTCCTTTCCCAATGCACAAACAACTTTCGAAATCAATTAAACAAGATCAAAATATTTAACACTTTGAAGAACACTTGAATGTATGATGAAGATATCAAGAACAAACCCAGAAAAATTTGAATTTTCTGATGAACCGACAACTGCCGAACACGAGTTTTGGCCGAAAATTCAATAAAAACCACCCTTTAACATGTGAAAGAGATAAACAACAAAGTTTTTATAAAAATTTCAGCAAAACAAGCAGATTTTCGAAGTTTTAAACACAAAATTTCCAGAAAATATAAACTTCAAAAGTCCGAAACACACTCTAAAACACTCGGTTTTAACAAGAAAAAGAGCCAAGGCTCTGATACCACTTGTAGGTCCCTCTTCGGATGAGGTCAAACCTGATCCTTGTTATATTAACACACTAGCGAGTGCGGAATCCAAGCTAGCATGCAAACCGAGTTGAGACAAGTATAAAACACAAAACACACAAGGTTCAACGATTAACACCACTTGTATTAATGCGTATGAAAGGTTCCGGTTACAAGCGCAAGGTTTACAATTCTGTATTGCAAACTCTCTAAAGTGTGTGTGTGTTCCTGGACAGAATGCTCTCTATGTGTCTCTAATGTCTCTCACCTTGTCTCACCTAAAATGAACACAACACTTGGGTATTTATACCCGACACAGCAGCTATGGTCGAAGGATAAGGTGATCTGGTCGAAGGATCATCTATCGATCAGAATTCTACCGAAAGATCCATACATACCTCGAAGGATGATATCCTTCGAGGTCCATCTGTATCTATCGAAAGACATTATCTTTCGAGGTCATCGAAGGATACAAACCATCCTTCGATGACATCCTTCGACACAAGCATGTTTCAACCAATGTGCTAACTGTTTGGCCAAGTCAAACCGGAGGATGGTTGACTTGGTCAAACTTACATCGAACGCACATAACAAACCTAACACAAGACATCGTTTTGTATCATGACACAATACAGACAAAGTACAGACACTAGTAGCTTTGTCTTGATCTTCGTGTCTTCGAGTCGAAACCAAGTCGACTTTAGCTGAGTTGAACCGAGCCGAGTCGTGTCCACAAAATATGCATCAACATATTCCCCAGTGAATATCTCTTATGACATAACTGGCTTCCTCTGGTGTTAAGCACTTTAGGAGCGGACCTAGAAAGGTCTTTCGGTAAAGTTGCCCATCGTGCATCTGATATTGCAATGCTTTTACTTTTAGCTTCCGGGCTTGAGCCTTGTCTTCTGGGAGCGTACCATCTTTCAAATACTCCAAGATAGGGGTCATCCATGATTTCTCTTGTACAGAGATTGACATGACGGACTCCGTTGGTTGAATGGCCGGGGCTTGCAAAGTTTTGACTAAGACTTCTTTGGATAAATGGCAAAATGCTACAGATGCAAGTTTGCTTAAAGCATCAGCCTTTTTGTTCTTGCTCCGTGGTATGTGCACTATTTTGCAGGAGTCGAATGAGGAGATCAAGCTGTTGACTTGGTTGAGATACCGAACCATGTTTTCTTCACGTGCCTCACACTCTCCACTAACCTGGTTGGCGACTAGTAGCGAATCAACATGAGCTAGTACGGAGGTTGCACCGACCTTAGCTGCGGTTTGGAGTCCTGCAAGGAGGGCCTCATATTCGGCCTCATTGTTTGAAGTTTTAAACTCAAATCGCAGAGCATAAGTGTATTCTATCCCTTCTGGATCTATTAGGATTAATCCGGCTCCCGACCCTTCTTTGCTGGAGGTTCCGTCCGTATATAAGTTCCATACCCTTGGTAGGGCGGACTTTTCTTTGGTGCTTTCTCCGGTCGGTACCTCCGTGAGGAAATCTGCCACGGCCTAGCCCTTCACTGGACCTCTGGTTCGGTAGGTGATATCGAAAGCGCTGAGTTCAATTGCCCACTTGGTAAGACGTCCGGAAACCTCCGGCTTTCTGAGAATTTGTTGATCTGGAGGTCAGTCTGCACCTCTATATTGAAAGCCTGAAAGTACCTTCGGAGGCGCCTGGAAGTATGTACCAAAGCCAGTGCCAATTTCTCTATCATCGGGTACCGAGTTTCATAATCTTTCAGGATGCGGCTTACGTAGTAGACCGGAATTTGTGCTTGATTCCGATGTACCACGAGTACTGCACTTATGGCGAAATGAGAGGCAGAGAGATAAACAGTTACAGTCTCTCCGGTGACTGGAGCGGCCAGAGTGGGTAAAGACCCGAGACAAACTTTCAACTCTTGGAATGCCGAATCAGCCTCCGACGTCCATTCTATCTGACATTTTCCCGTTCGTTTTTTCAACACATTCATGAAAGGAATAGTGCGATCAGCTGCTTTTGAGACAAAGCGATGAAGAGCTACCAACTTGCCGTTCAGTGACTGAATTTCCTTGATCGTTTTAGGAGGCTGCATGGAGATTACTGCTTTGATTTTATCCGGGTGTGCCTGTATTCCGGAATGTGTTATCCATACACCGAGAAATTTTCCTTCTTCTAAACCGAAGGAACATTTTTTGGGATTGAGCTTGAGATTGATACTCCGAAGCCTGGTGAAGGTTTCGAGTATGTCATCGATCATGTTGACTTCAGCTTGGATTTTGATGACCAGATCGTCCACGTAAATCTCTAAGTTTCTTCCGATCTGGTCTTTGAATGCTTTATCCATCAATCTCTGGTACGTAGCTCCGGCGTTCTTTAGTCCAAATGGCATTTTGGTATAACAGAAGAGACCCTCGTTTGTTACAAACGCAGTTCTGTCTTCGTCTTCCAAAGCCATCTGAATTTGGTGGTAACCTTTATATGCATCCAGGAAGCATTTAAGACGGAAGCTAGAAAGAGAATCGATCTTTAAATCAATCTCCGGCAGAGGGTAGCAATCCTTCGGACAAGCATTGTTTAAATCGGAAAAATCGACGCACATTCTCCAGGTTTTGTCTTTCTTTGTTACCATTACCGGATTGGAGACCCATGTTTGATACCGCACCTCCCTGATAATACCAGCGCTTAGTAGCTTTCGTACGTCCTCGGAGATAGCTTTGTTACGAGCTGGTGCCATGTTTCTTTTTCTTTGAGCGACTGGTTTTACCGAATGTGAAACTTTTAACTTATGTTCAGCCAAACATCGAGGAACTCTGACCATGTCAGAAGTTTGCCACACATATACATCAAGCGAACTGGACAGAAGTTTCCACAACCGTTTTTTGGTGCGTTCAGGGAGCTGGGCCCCAACTGCAATTTTTTGTTCTGGAAAGTGTGGGTGTATGGCCCATTCTTCTGTAAGGAGGTTCGGAGGTTGGGTATTGTAACACCTGTGCCTCCACGGCCATCAAAAAAATACCAAACCAATGAAATATTGTATTTCATACTTTGGATTTGTATTAATATGTGTATCATTTGCACATATCAATTCTTATTCGATTTCAAACTCTAAATCGCTTTCTGGAAGGTTATACGCGCACCAATGCGTAAATATAACCAGTTTAATGCAACAAACACTCCGGAATAGTGACATTGGCTTAACATACCTTAAACAACCTTTACATAACTTAGAAATAAGTTTTGAAGGCTTTGGTATGGCAAAAACAAGTTAATTCGTCTACAGGGACTAAATTTGACAAACTGCGAAAGTATGCCAATTTGAACTGTAACAGACCTTCCGGAACATGACCATAAGTTAAACATACCATAAATATCCTTCAAATAGCTTAGAAATAGGCTTTGAGGTGTTCGGTATGCTAAAATAAACTTTTGTGTCATTCAGGGACTAAAAGTGTCAAAAAGTGCACAAGTTTGCATTTTCGCGCATAACTTACGTTCTGAATACATCCGGACATCCAAAAATTTATGTAAGCATGACTATATTATGATTTAGTGTTTGGCTTGCCAAAAATCCATTCGTTGCGTCATTTGGATCGTTTTTCGCGCTTATGCGCATTCCGTCGTAATTAAGCGAACATCGCGTTCGTACGACCAAACGTACCAACACCCGGCATATTTTTGAGCATGTTTCATGTCCACAATGTTTAGGCATCATTTTAGGGCCTTAAAGTTGGCTTTACGGGCCTTGGAAGTGTCGGAAATGGCCTTAAACACGTGCAGGGACTGAAACTGTAATTTCTGAAACTTATTGCTGATCTGTGACTGCTAGGCGGCCCGCCTCAGTTCCTGAGCATCCTTAGGCGGCCCGCGAGGCACCTTCTGACCAGGTTAAATGTTTCTAACAGCAGATTGCAGCTGTTTGTTTCACCACCACACAATCCCAATTGTCTAGTCAGCTGATAAGGATCACATTTTAGTCACCATATGGTCCCGACACTTGTACGGGTGGGATTAAGGCACGTTTTCCATGAAACGATCTTAACGGTGGACCGAATACTATAAATACCCCATGCCCCCCATTGCATAAATCACTAGAATTCTGATTTGAGAACCTCTAAGTTGAAACCATTGTTTCATACCTGAGATTCTTGAATCGGGATTAGCATTCGGGGACCCTGGGTAAGTATTCTTTCGTTCTTTTCCTTATTTTATTGCTTTTCGAGTCAGAAAGTCAAACTTTGTTTGACTTTCAGCGTTGACCAGCTTATGGTCAATGCGAAGTTCGTTTGAACTTCGCAACGTGATTGTAATCACGATGGTTATAGTCCCTTGGGACTATGCCTACTGATTACCACGTTGTCTAGGGTCGTAGGGTAAGCGATCTAATAAATCGCTTATACCTTCGAACCCGACCCAGTTTGGTCGATCATTAGGATCCGACCAAATACTTTATGTGACCATAGTAGGTAGGGAATAACCTTCCGAGGTTATACCCTATGGTCGCTTCGTTTAAGTAGTTGTATGATAGGTAGTTTATATGCCTTAGGTAAATTACCAGAATACCCTTTTCATGTATAATTGGTAATTAAGCATATGTAACTTAAACTTTTGTACATAACTGATTATACAACATAACTAAACACGTTTAGGCATATAATACTTGTCATAGGACTAGTTAGACGTCTCGAACGCGCTTTGCGCGCACGACGCGTTAAAGTAGCGTATGTTACCTTAATGGGTCGCGATGGGTCGAAAGCTCTTAGGTTAGTCTCAATGTAGTATGTAGGCCTTGTTAAACCATATCATATGAGTTCCAATACTCATTTGGTTTACCAAGCCTCATCCTATCCGATCTCCCGATTTAGGTCCGGTTTATTTATATGGTTTTAGACTGCCGATTGATTCCGTGCTCCCTCTAGCTTTGCTTGGTTGTCATTCAAGATCTCTAAGCATTCTCAGGCGAGTACATTATTCCCCTATTTTACTGCTTTCAATTGTTTTGGGGTGACTCATATGTGCTAAATGTTTTCGATGTTATAACGATGGTTTCACAAACGATTAAGACGATTTATACAAAACTAATAACGATTTCAAAAAGTGAACAAACTTGTTGGTTATGGTTACATAACCAAATGACATTCATTAGCAATGATCAAGCCGACCAGTATTAGGTTATGGTACCATTGGATCTGACTAATCCCGTTATTTACTACACCCGTGGTTATGTGTGGGTGTGGTGGGTAGCGACTGAATCTGAAATTGTTAACTTACCCTTTGGTAAGGGTTTGTTAATGCGAAAACGAGAAGCGACGAAAACGAGAAGCGACGAAAACGAGAAGCGACGAGGGATGAGTCACGAAGGTTTGAATGTTGTTAGCGAGACGACCATATAAGTAGTTTCACGATCTAAAACGAATTAAACGATTGGGTAAACGACTGATTTTCACACGATGTTTTAACGATTGGGTAAACGATTGGTTTTCACACGATGTTTTAACGATTGGATAAACGATTGGTTTCAAAGCGACATACGATTGGTTTTTGGGTTAGGTGATTAGATAACGGGACGGGCGTAATGTGATGAAAGCATGGTGGATACGCCGCTGGTACTTCCTATATATAAGTGTTTGCATGGCATTACATACCGTGGCGTTATTTAGTTCACTTGGGTAAACGTTTTTCAAACAATGTCACACAAACGAGGTTTTCGATATGATATAAACTATACGAGCTTTTAACGAGATTTATTAACAAATTTTTATTAACGATTTATTACGAAATGTTTCACAATTTACTTTACTAAAACAAATGTTTTTGGGTTAAGAGTCATGGCTACGAGGTTTTATAAACTATAACCCGCTTGATTTGAGTTGGTTAATTAAGTTGCAATATTATACTCTTTTTCAAAACAAGGTTTTTAAATAAAGTATTGCAACATCTAAACTAGCCATGATTTCGACACTCCTACAAAACCAATGTATTCGCCAGCATTTCTTTGCTGACCTCGTTTTCACATATGTTTCAGGTATTGTTGAATGATATCGATTGATAGGATGCATGCTCACATAGGACTGGACGAGGCCTTAGTGACTCAATAATAATGATAGACTATGTTTAAATATTGTATTTAGATTTCCAAACGATGTAAATATTCAATGTTTAATAAAACGAAACACTTTTTGTATCCATGGTTATGAAACAATGATTCTGTTGCAACACGCCTCGATGTTTCCGCCACGCTTTGTTGTTTTACGTGGTCGGGGTGTGACAGAAAAGTGGTATCAGAGCCAATGGTTATAGGGAATTAGGTTATTAGTAATGCTTTGACCTAGTCTATAACCTTTCTAGGACCCTAACGCGAGTTTACTTGCGTTTAGTCATAAAACAATACCGCCACCTATCCTTAGGCGACGACCACAATAAGAACACAATTTTCGAATCCGCTTTGAAAACTAATCATCTGTTCTAGGATGATTTATTACTAGGTTTTGAACCCTCTGTTATATGGTTTTGAACCCCTTTGAGTTTTCAAAATCTCGTCAAGGTTTTGGGTTTAAATAATGTGAACACGTGCAAACTGGAAGGGTGAATGCCTGTATTCTGGGTTTTCTGTCTAGGCAAGCACTTCGTATATATCTCATCAGACGCGAGACCAGTTGTGCTTACCTGGGAATTCTTGGGATGAGTGTTCACTTATAGGCGAGCATGTCTTCAGCAATACATTATATTGATCCACTTACTTCGACTAATCTTTGCATGTCGTTTGTTTGTTCGAAGTAACGAACAAATGATCGCCCCTCTTGCGTTTTGTCGATGCCTCTTGTGTTTTTCCAATTGTCAATCCCGCTCAATGGAGGAGCATTCGATCCGAATGCAAACGAGGCCCGAGCTGACCACGTTGTTGTCGATGGTACCTTTATGGATTAAAGGTACGTTCCTTGTTAACAATCAACCTGAATCTATTCTTCTTGATTCTGGATCCGATAAAAGTTTCGTTTCACTATCTTTTGAGCCTTTGCTTGCGAAACCTAGAACCAAACTAAGAAAACCCTTATTTAACGAAGATGCTACTGGTAAACCTCTTGTTCTCGATTCTGTTATTCGTGATTGCCAGTTGAACCTTGGTAATCATCTTTTTCCTTTTGACCTCACACCGATGCAACTCGGGAGTTTCGACATTGTCCTTAGAATCGATTGATTAACCAAACATCACGCTGAGGTGGTTTGTTCCGATAAGATTGTTCGCATTCCTTTGTCTTCTGGCGATGTTCTGGAGATTCGAGGCGAGAATCCATCTGGCGGTTTGAAGCTCATGTCGTGTACGAAGGCCCAAGTTATCTACGAAAAGGATATGTTGCTTTCCTGGCACATGTCACCGAGGAGAAAGGCAAGAGCAAGAGTATTCAGGATATTCCGATTGTTCGGGATTATCCAGAGGTGTTTCCTGATGAACTGCCTGGTTTGCCTCCAGTTCGTCAAATCAAGTTTCATTATGATCTTGTACCCAATGCCAACCCAATTGCGAAAGCACCTTATCGTCTTGCATTGTTCGAGATGCAAGAATTATCAAAACAGCTTCAATAGTTGTCTGATAAAGGATTCATCCGTCCGAACTTTTCACCTTGGGGAACTCCTGTCCTCTTTGTGAAAAGAAAGATGGATCTTTTCAAATGAGTATCGATTATCGTAAGCTTGATAAGCTTACCATCAAGAATCAATATCCCCTACCTTAAATCAACGATTTCTCCGATCAACTGCAGAGCGCTTCATGCTTTTCCAAGATCGATTTGCGTCCTGGGTATCATCGACTTCGTATTCTCGAAGAAGATATTCCCAAAATGACTTTCTGCATGAAGTATGGCCATTACGAGTTTACAGTCATACCTTTAGGGTTGACAAATGCCCAGCCATCTTCATGGACTTAATAAATAAAGTCTGCAAGCCTTATTTGGATCAGTTCGTCATTGTTGTTATTGATGACATCTTGATCTATTCATGTCCCGAGCCGACCACGATCAACACCTTCGTTGACATAGGAGCCCTGATTGAATTCCTTGTACACCTTAAAATGTACATTACAACTCAATTAGGACAAACCGAATTCCTTTTAAGATCTTCCTATCTTCATAGTTAGATTCTTGAAAATATTTAAAGTGCCAAATGAAATCCACGGATTGGATTCCTAGTATGCTTTAAATACCCGTGTCCAAAGATAACAAATTAAACGATTATACGATTAAACGATTATACGAATAAGCGATTATGCGATTATGTGGTTATGTGTTATGTGTTTTCCTCTATGTTTTTGTGTGATCCGATTTTCAAATCCTCATAGAATCTTTCATATCTTCATATGAGGGATTCATAGTAGGATTTTCAAAAAGGTACTACCTTAAATCCTTATGGGCTTCTACGTAGTAGTTAAGACCCTTGGGTTATATAGTACCATTCCATGATTCGATGAGAGACCCTTGCGTGGTCTAGTTAAAGATTGATTCAAGATCTGGTTAAGAATGGCATGTGATGATACAGATGAAAGGACCCTACGGCGGTCCAGTCACACTCATCACAGGATCATTCATAAGGTTTTCCCCTACACATTATCAAACGCACTGTGTGGACTATGCAAGGAAGTACGTAATTATGGATGCATACATAATTATGAAATTCCGTGCACAGAAACCACAGTAAGATTTATCATGTGTAAGAACCGATAGTGACAACAATAACGGAACGTGAACAATGTAATGGAGGTACGGTGGACGCACCAATGACGCTTTATATACTTGTATATAAGTATCCCTCTTACATTGCAATCATTATGTTATTAAAGTTACTAGAAGTTCAGAACCCTAACCAGTGTTGTTTTGTCTTTTCAACTTCATGTTTTCAAACTCTCACAAGTTTCCTCTAAATAAATTTCGGGACGAAATTTCCTAAAGTAGGGGAGACTGTAACACCTGTGCCTCCACGGCCATCAAAAAAATACCAAACCAATGAAATATTGTATTTCATACTTTGGATTTGTATTAATATGTGTATCATTTGCACATATCAATTCTTATTCGATTTCAAACTCTAAATCGCTTTCTGGAAGGTTATACGCGCACCAATGCGTAAATATAACCAGTTTAATGCAACAAACACTCCAGAATAGTGACATTGGCTTAACATACCTTAAACAACCTTTACATAACTTAGAAATAAGTTTTGAAGGCTTTGGTATGGCAAAAACAAGTTAATTCGTCTACAGGGACTAAATTTGACAAACTGCGAAAGTATGCCAATTTGAACTGTAACAGACCTTCCGGAACATGACCATAAGTTAAACATACCATAAATATCCTTCACATAGCTTAGAAATAGGCTTTGAGGTGTTCGGTATGCTAAAATAAACTTTTGTGTCATTCAGGGACTAAAAGTGTCAAAAAGTGCACAAGTTTGCATTTTCGCGCATAACTTACGTTCTGAATACATCCGGACATCCAAAAATTTATGTAAGCATGACTATATTATGATTTAGTGTTTGGCTTGCCAAAAATCCATTCGTTGCGTCATTTGGATCGTTTTTCGCGCTTATGCGCATTCCGTCGTAATTAAGCGAACATCGCGTTCGTACGACCAAACGAACCAACACCCGGCATATTTTTGAGCATGTTTCATGTCCACAATGTTTAGGCATCATTTTAGGGCCTTAAAGTTGGCTTTACGAGCCTTGGAAGTGTCGGAAATGGCCTTAAACACGTGCAGGGACTGAAACTGTAATTTCTGAAACTTATTGCTGATCTGTGACTGCTAGGCGGCCCGCCTCAGTTCCTGAGCATCCTTAGGCGGCCCGCGAGGCACCTTCTGACCAGGTTAAATGTTTCTAACAGCAGATTGCAGCTGTTTGTTTCACCACCACACAATCCCAATTGTCTAGTCAGCTGATAAGGATCACATTTTAGTCATCATAAGGTCCCGACACTTGTACGGGTGGGATTAAGGCACGTTTTCCATGAAACGATCTTAACGGTGGACCGAATACTATAAATACCCCATGCCCCCCATTGCATAAATCACTAGAATTCTGATTTGAGAACCTCTAAGTTGAAACCATTGTTTCATACCTGAGATTCTTGAATCGGGATTAGCATTCGGGGACCCTGGGTAATTATTCTTTCGTTCTTTTCCTTATTTTATTGCTTTTCGAGTCAGAAAGTCAAACTTTGTTTGACTTTCAGCGTTGACCAGCTTATGGTCAATGCGAAGTTCGTTTGAACTTCGCAACGTGATTGTAATCACGATGGTTATAGTCCCTTGGGACTATGCCTACTGATTACCACGTTGTCTAGGGTCGTAGGGTAAGCGATCTAATAAATCGCTTATACCTTCGAACCCGACCCAGTTTGGTCGATCATTAGGATCCGACCAAATACTTTAGGTGACCATAGTAGGTAGGGAATAACCTTCCGAGGTTATACCCTATGGTCGCTTCGTTTAAGTAGTTGTATGATAGGTAGTTTATATGCCTTAGGTAAATTACCAGAATACCCTTTTCATGTATAATTGGTAATTAAGCATATGTAACTTAAACTTTTGTACATAACTGATTATACAACATAATTAAACACGTTTAGGCATATAATACTTGTCATAGGACTAGTTAGACGTCTCGAACGCGCTTTGCGCGCACGACGCGTGAAAGTAGCGTATGTTACCTTAATGGGTCGCGATGGGTCGAAAGCTCTTAGGTTAGTCTCAATGTAGTATGTAGGCCTTGTTAAACCATATCATATGAGTTCCAATACTCATTTGGTTTACCAAGCCTCATCCTATCCGATCTCCCGATTTAGGTCCGGTTTATTTATATGGTTTTAGACTGCCGATTGATTCCGTGCTCCCTCTAGCTTTGCTTGGTTGTCATTCAAGATCTCTAAGCATTCTCAGGCGAGTACATTATTCCCCTATTTTACTGCTTTCAATTGTTTTGGGGTGACTCATATGTGCTAAATGTTTTCGATGTTATAACGATGGTTTCACAAACGATTAAGACGATTTATACAAAACTAATAACGATTTCAAAAAGTGAACAAACTTGTTGGTTATGGTTACATAACCAAATGACATTCATTAGCAATGATCAAGCCGACCAGTATTAGGTTATGGTACCATTGGATCTGACTAATCCCGTTATTTACTACACCCGTGGTTATGTGTGGGTGTGGTGGGTAGCGACTGAATCTGAAATTGTTAACTTACCCTTTGGTAAGGGTTTGTTAATGCGAAAACGAGAAGCGACGAAAACGAGAAGCGACGAAAACGAGAAGCGACGAGGGATGAGTCACGAAGGTTTGAATGTTGTTAGCGAGACGACCATATAAGTAGTTTCACGATCTAAAACGAATTAAACGATTGGGTAAACGACTGATTTTCACACGATGTTTTAACGATTGGGTAAACGATTGGTTTTCACACGATGTTTTAACGATTGGATAAACGATTGGTTTCAAAGCGACATACGATTGGTTTTTGGGTTAGGTGATTAGATAACGGGACGGGCGTAATGTGATGAAAGCATGGTGGATACGCCGCTGGTACTTCCTATATATAAGTGTTTGCATGGCATTACATACCGTGGCGTTATTTAGTTCACTTGGGTAAACGTTTTTCAAACAATGTCACACAAACGAGGTTTTCGATATGATATAAACTATACGAGCTTTTAACGAGATTTATTAACAAATTTTTATTAACGATTTATTACGAAATGTTTCACAATTTACTTTACTAAAACAAATGTTTTTGGGTTAAGAGTCATGGCTACGAGGTTTTATAAACTATAACCCGCTTGATTTGAGTTGGTTAATTAAGTTGCAATATTATACTCTTTTTCAAAACAAGGTTTTTAAATAAAGTATTGCAACATCTAAACTAGCCATGATTTCGACACTCCTACAAAACCAATGTATTCGCCAGCATTTCTTTGCTGACCTCGTTTTCACATATGTTTCAGGTATTGTTGAATGATATCGATTGATAGGATGCATGCTCACATAGGACTGGACGAGGCCTTAGTGACTCAATAATAATGATAGACTATGTTTAAATATTGTATTTAGATTTCCAAACGATGTAAATATTCAATGTTTAATAAAACGAAACACTTTTTGTATCCATGGTTATGAAACAATGATTCTGTTGCAACACGCCTCGATGTTTCCGCCACGCTTTGTTGTTTTACGTGGTCGGGGTGTGACAGAAAAGTGGTATCAGAGCCAATGGTTATAGGGAATTAGGTTATTAGTAATGCTTTGACCTAGTCTATAACCTTTCTAGGACCCTAACGCGAGTTTACTTGCGTTTAGTCATAAAACAATACCGCCACCTATCCTTAGGCGACGACCACAATAAGAACACAATTTTCGAATCCGCTTTGAAAACTAATCATCTGTTCTAGGATGATTTATTACTAGGTTTTGAACCCTCTGTTATATGGTTTTGAACCCCTTTGAGTTTTCAAAATCTCGTCAAGGTTTTGGGTTTAAATAATGTGAACACGTGCAAACTGGAAGGGTGAATGCCTGTATTCTGGGTTTTCTGTCTAGGCAAGCACTTCGTATATATCTCATCAGACGCGAGACCAGTTGTGCTTACCTGGGAATTCTTGGGATGAGTGTTCACTTATAGGCGAGCATGTCTTCAGCAATACATTATATTGATCCACTTACTTCGACTAATCTTTGCATGTCGTTTGTTTGTTCGAAGTAACGAACAAATGATCGCCCCTCTTGCGTTTTGTCGATGCCTCTTGTGTTTTTCCAATTGTCAATCCCGCTCAATGGAGGAGCATTCGATCCGAATGCAAACGAGGCCCGAGCTGACCACGTTGTTGTCGATGGTACCTTTATGGATTAAAGGTACGTTCCTTGTTAACAATCAACCTGAATCTATTCTTCTTGATTCTGGATCCGATAAAAGTTTCGTTTCACTATCTTTTGAGCCTTTGCTTGCGAAACCTAGAACCAAACTAAGAAAACCCTTATTTAACGAAGATGCTACTGGTAAACCTCTTGTTCTCGATTCTGTTATTCGTGATTGCCAGTTGAACCTTGGTAATCATCTTTTTCCTTTTGACCTCACACCGATGCAACTCGGGAGTTTCGACATTGTCCTTAGAATCGATTGATTAACCAAACATCACGCTGAGGTGGTTTGTTCCGATAAGATTGTTCGCATTCCTTTGTCTTCTGGCGATGTTCTGGAGATTCGAGGCGAGAATCCATCTGGCGGTTTGAAGCTCATGTCGTGTACGAAGGCCCAAGTTATCTACGAAAAGGATATGTTGCTTTCCTGGCACATGTCACCGAGGAGAAAGGCAAGAGCAAGAGTATTCAGGATATTCCGATTGTTCGGGATTATCCAGAGGTGTTTCCTGATGAACTGCCTGGTTTGCCTCCAGTTCGTCAAATCAAGTTTCATTATGATCTTGTACCCAATGCCAACCCAATTGCGAAAGCACCTTATCGTCTTGCATTGTTCGAGATGCAAGAATTATCAAAACAGCTTCAATAGTTGTCTGATAAAGGATTCATCCGTCCGAACTTTTCACCTTGGGGAACTCCTGTCCTCTTTGTGAAAAGAAAGATGGATCTTTTTCAAATGAGTATCGATTATCGTAAGCTTGATAAGCTTACCATCAAGAATCAATATCCCCTACCTTAAATCAACGATTTCTCCGATCAACTGCAGAGCGCTTCATGCTTTTCCAAGATCGATTTGCGTCCTGGGTATCATCGACTTCGTATTCTCGAAGAAGATATTCCCAAAATGACTTTCTGCATGAAGTATGGCCATTACGAGTTTACAGTCATACCTTTAGGGTTGACAAATGCTCCAGCCATCTTCATGGACTTAATAAATAAAGTCTGCAAGCCTTATTTGGATCAGTTCGTCATTGTTGTTATTGATGACATCTTGATCTATTCATGTCCCGAGCCGACCACGATCAACACCTTCGTTGACATAGGAGCCCTGATTGAATTCCTTGTACACCTTAAAATGTACATTACAACTCAATTAGGACAAACCGAATTCCTTTTAAGATCTTCCTATCTTCATAGTTAGATTCTTGAAAATATTTAAAGTGCCAAATGAAATCCACGGATTGGATTCCTAGTATGCTTTAAATACCCGTGTCCAAAGATAACAAATTAAACGATTATACGATTAAACGATTATACGAATAAGCGATTATGCGATTATGTGGTTATGTGATGTGTTTTCCTCTATGTTTTTGTGTGATCCGATTTTCAAATCCTCATAGAATCTTTCATATCTTCATATGAGGGATTCATAGTAGGATTTTCAAAAAGGTACTACCTTAAATCCTTATGGGCTTCTACGTAGTAGTTAAGACCCTTGGGTTATATAGTACCATTCCATGATTCGATGAGAGACCCTTGCGTGGTCTAGTTAAAGATTGATTCAAGATCTGGTTAAGAATGGCATGTGATGATACAGATGAAAGGACTCTACGGCGGTCCAGTCACACTCATCACAGGATCATTCATAAGGTTTTCCCCTACACATTATCAAATGCACTGTGTGGACTATGCAAGGAAGTACGTAATTATGGATGCATACATAATTATGAAATTCCGTGCACAGAAACCACAGTAAGATTTATCATGTGTAAGAACCGATAGTGACAACAATAACGGAACGTGAACAATGTAATGGAGGTACGGTGGACGCACCAATGACGCTTTATATACTTGTATATAAGTATCCCTCTTACATTGCAATCATTATGTTATTAAAGTTACTAGAAGTTCAGAACCCTAACCAGTGTTGTTTTGTCTTTTCAACTTCATGTTTTCAAACTCTCACAAGTTTCCTCTAAATAAATTTCGGGACGAAATTTCCTAAAGTAGGGGAGACTGTAACACCTGTGCCTCCACGGCCATCAAAAAAATACCAAACCAATGAAATATTGTATTTCATACTTTGGATTTGTATTAATATGTGTATCATTTGCACATATCAATTCTTATTCGATTTCAAACTCTAAATCGCTTTCTGGAAGGTTATACGCGCACCAATGCGTAAATATAACCAGTTTAATGCAACAAACACTCCAGAATAGTGACATTGGCTTAACATACCTTAAACAACCTTTACATAACTTAGAAATAAGTTTTGAAGGCTTTGGTATGGCAAAAACAAGTTAATTCGTCTACAGGGACTAAATTTGACAAACTGCGAAAGTATGCCAATTTGAACTGTAACAGACCTTCCGGAACATGACCATAAGTTAAACATACCATAAATATCCTTCACATAGCTTAGAAATAGGCTTTGAGGTGTTCGGTATGCTAAAATAAACTTTTGTGTCATTCAGGGACTAAAAGTGTCAAAAAGTGCACAAGTTTGCATTTTCGCGCATAACTTACGTTCTGAATACATCCGGACATCCAAAAATTTATGTAAGCATGACTATATTATGATTTAGTGTTTGGCTTGCCAAAAATCCATTCGTTGCGTCATTTGGATCGTTTTTCGCGCTTATGCGCATTCCGTCGTAATTAAGCGAACATCGCGTTCGTACGACCAAACGAACCAACACCCGGCATATTTTTGAGCATGTTTCATGTCCACAATGTTTAGGCATCATTTTAGGGCCTTAAAGTTGGCTTTACGAGCCTTGGAAGTGTCGGAAATGGCCTTAAACACGTGCAGGGACTGAAACTGTAATTTCTGAAACTTATTGCTGATCTGTGACTGCTAGGCGGCCCGCCTCAGTTCCTGAGCATCCTTAGGCGGCCCGCGAGGCACCTTCTGACCAGGTTAAATGTTTCTAACAGCAGATTGCAGCTGTTTGTTTCACCACCACACAATCCCAATTGTCTAGTCAGCTGATAAGGATCACATTTTAGTCATCATAAGGTCCCGACACTTGTACGGGTGGGATTAAGGCACGTTTTCCATGAAACGATCTTAACGGTGGACCGAATACTATAAATACCCCATGCCCCCCATTGCATAAATCACTAGAATTCTGATTTGAGAACCTCTAAGTTGAAACCATTGTTTCATACCTGAGATTCTTGAATCGGGATTAGCATTCGGGGACCCTGGGTAAGTATTCTTTCGTTCTTTTCCTTATTTTATTGCTTTTCGAGTCAGAAAGTCAAACTTTGTTTGACTTTCAGCGTTGACCAGCTTATGGTCAATGCGAAGTTCGTTTGAACTTCGCAACGTGATTGTAATCACGATGGTTATAGTCCCTTGGGACTATGCCTACTGATTACCACGTTGTCTAGGGTCGTAGGGTAAGCGATCTAATAAATCGCTTATACCTTCGAACCCGACCCAGTTTGGTCGATCATTAGGATCCGACCAAATACTTTAGGTGACCATAGTAGGTAGGGAATAACCTTCCGAGGTTATACCCTATGGTCGCTTCGTTTAAGTAGTTGTATGATAGGTAGTTTATATGCCTTAGGTAAATTACCAGAATACCCTTTTCATGTATAATTGGTAATTAAGCATATGTAACTTAAACTTTTGTACATAACTGATTATACAACATAATTAAACACATTTAGGCATATAATACTTGTCATAGGACTAGTTAGACGTCTCGAACGCGCTTTGCGCGCACGACGCGTTAAAGTAGCGTATGTTACCTTAATGGGTCGCGATGGGTCAAAAGCTCTTAGGTTAGTCTCAATGTAGTATGTAGGCCTTGTTAAACCATATCATATGAGTTCCAATACTCATTTGGTTTACCAAGCCTCATCCTATCCGATCTCCCGATTTAGGTCCGGTTTATTTATATGGTTTTAGACTGCCGATTGATTCCGTGCTCCCTCTAGCTTTGCTTGGTTGTCATTCAAGATCTCTAAGCATTCTCAGGCGAGTACATTATTCCCCTATTTTACTGCTTTCAATTGTTTTGGGGTGACTCATATGTGCTAAATGTTTTCGATGTTATAACGATGGTTTCACAAACGATTAAGACGATTTATACAAAACTAATAACGATTTCAAAAAGTGAACAAACTTGTTGGTTATGGTTACATAACCAAATGACATTCATTAGCAATGATCAAGCCGACCAGTATTAGGTTATGGTACCATTGGATCTGACTAATCCCGTTATTTACTACACCCGTGGTTATGTGTGGGTGTGGTGGGTAGCGACTGAATCTGAAATTGTTAACTTACCCTTTGGTAAGGGTTTGTTAATGCGAAAACGAGAAGCGACGAAAACGAGAAGCGACGAGGGATGAGTCACGAAGGTTTGAATGTTGTTAGCGAGACGACCATATAAGTAGTTTCACGATCTAAAACGAATTAAACGATTGGGTAAACGATTGATTTTCACACGATGTTTTAACGATTGGGTAAACGATTGGTTTTCACACGATGTTTTAACGATTGGATAAACGATTGGTTTCAAAGCGACATACGATTGGTTTTTGGGTTAGGTGATTAGATAACGGGACGGGCGTAATGTGATGAAAGCATGGTGGATACGCCGCTGGTACTTCCTATATATAAGTGTTTGCATGGCATTACATACCGTGGCGTTATTTAGTTCACTTGGGTAAATGTTTTTCAAACAATGTCACACAAACGAGGTTTTCGATATGATATAAACTATACGAGCTTTTAACGAGATTTATTAACAAATTTTTATTAACGATTTATTACGAAATGTTTCACAATTTACTTTACTAAAACAAATGTTTTTGGGTTAAGAGTCATGGCTACGAGGTTTTATAAACTATAACCCGCTTGATTTGAGTTGGTTAATTAAGTTGCAATATTATACTCTTTTTCAAAACAAGGTTTTTAAATAAAGTATTGCAACATCTAAACTAGCCATGATTTCGACACTCCTACAAAACCAATGTATTCGCCAGCATTTCTTTGCTGACCTCGTTTTCACATATGTTTCAGGTATTGTTGAATGATATCGATTGATAGGATGCATGCTCACATAGGACTGGACGAGGCCTTAGTGACTCAATAATAATGATAGACTATGTTTAAATATTGTATTTAGATTTCCAAACGATGTAAATATTCAATGTTTAATAAAACGAAACACTTTTTGTATCCATGGTTATGAAACAATGATTCTGTTGCAACACGCCTCGATGTTTCCGCCACGCTTTGTTGTTTTACGTGGTCGGGGTGTGACAGAAAAGTGGTATCAGAGCCAATGGTTATAGGGAATTAGGTTATTAGTAATGCTTTGACCTAGTCTATAACCTTTCTAGGACCCTAACGCGAGTTTACTTGCGTTTAGTCATAAAACAATACCGCCACCTATCCTTAGGCGACGACCACAATAAGAACACAATTTTCGAATCCGCTTTGAAAACTAATCATCTGTTCTAGGATGATTTATTACTAGGTTTTGAACCCTCTGTTATATGGTTTTGAACCCCTTTGAGTTTTCAAAATCTCGTCAAGGTTTTGGGTTTAAATAATGTGAACACGTGCAAACTGGAAGGGTGAATGCCTGTATTCTGGGTTTTCTGTCTAGGCAAGCACTTCGTATATATCTCATCAGACGCGAGACCAGTTGTGCTTACCTGGGAATTCTTGGGATGAGTGTTCACTTATAGGCGAGCATGTCTTCAGTAATACATTATATTGATCCACTTACTTCGACTAATCTTTGCATGTCGTTTGTTTGTTCGAAGTAACGAACAAATGATCGCCCCTCTTGCGTTTTGTCGTTCTATGAGTACTTCCATCGTCTTTGGTAGATTTTCGTGTAGCTTTTCAACCAGCTGGTTGTTCCGGACACCATGACAGAATCCGAAGATTCTTAACTGGTCAACTACCCCACTGATCTGCATGCTTTCTCGGTTGAACCGGTCAATGAAGCTATCCAAAGATTCCCCATCCTTTCTCCGGATGTTGTGAACTTCGGTGATTTCTTTGGAGTAGTGCCGTTGTTGGCTAAAGTTCTGGAGGAATAATCTTCGGAATTCCTCAAAGTCATTGATCTCTCCTTCGTTCAACGCATCAAACCACACCCGGGCAGCCCCGGTTAGTGTTTGCGCGAACATGAAGCACCACGCCGGCATCGGCCATTGTTCTACTCGTGCAGCTCCGTCAAAGTCAAACATATGATCATCTGGATCAGTTGTACCGTCATACTTTTTTACTGTAGTTGGCATTTTGAGCTTCGGAGGGAGCTTGGCGTGTGTGATGCGGGCGCTGAATTTGGACTTAGCAGTCATGGAAACCGGGTGGTATGGCTTTGTGAGTTCGGATCATTAATCACCTCTATTTGTGTTTCATTTCGTACTGCCATTGCTGGAGATGGTCCGGAGGAACCCTGCACATATCCATTATAAGTTTCCGAGGTAACAACTATGGAGAAAGTAGGAGAGGTGAATATCGTAGGACCCATAGTCCTTACCGGAGTTTCATCATGAAAGAGCCCGGTTCGAAAACCGAGGATCTGTTCATCTCTAGCCTGTTGTGCTTTCAATCTTCGTAGAAGACTTGCATTTTTGGAGAGAAACTCCTCATCAAATTCTGATGTTTGCGAAGTAGGAAGTAAAATAAAAGGCAAGGTTGTTCCTGGTCCGGAGCTCAAAGGAGCTGAGATTGCGGAAACAACACTTGCTGGTGCTGTTGTTTGCGTGCTAACAGCTATGGATCCCAGATTCATAGAACCTGAGGCCGCCATTTTTCAGTTCTTTGCACAAGAAATTCAACAGAGTGAAGGACTAAGAGCTTTGAGATCGGATGGCTCCAATTGAAGAACCAAAGAATCGTATTTAGGCCGGAGCCTGTAATCGAAGGTTTGGATCTTGTAAGAGAACCCAGTGAACAGTCCTGCAAAACAGAAAACCGTTAGGCTCGCCGCAGAGATGGGAGGGCCCCTCTGCGACCACCCTCCGGCGTGAGGATAAGTATTGGTAGAGAGAGAAAATAAGGACGAAGGTTCAGAAAATCATACTTGGCTTTGTACTTGATGGGGTATTTATAGTGGTCAACTAAGATGACGTCATTCGTCCAGACGCACCTGAATAGAGGTTCGTCTTCGGAGCGATGGGGGGAACGGATATCTCGAAATGTGTTCGTCCTGATGGAGTACGGTTCGTCCAAAGGATCATGTCCGGCCTCGGACATGTATCTTCAACCAAATTATAGAAATGGACACCTGAATGCTTGTCACACACTTAAATTACACATGCGGATGGGGAAGTTCATGAAGAAGTTTGCATTGCCAGAGAATGCGCATACGGATAAGATATCGGCCGTTTGTTAGGATGGTGTGCTTACAGTGACGGTGGAGAAGCTGCCTCCGCCTGAGCCCAAGCCGAAGACGATTCAGGTGCAGGTGGCTTGAAGAATGCGCATGGATAATAATCAATCGGATGTTTGATATGTAGTCGAGTGTGTGTTATGAATAATAGGGTTTGAAGAATGAGATGAAGCTGATGTTTGGTTTGTTGTTTTGCTCTCTTTAATCGATCTGTTATTTTGGGTTTAGATTTTATGGCTTAGATTTTGGTAATAGTGAACATGTTTAGAAATTAAACTGGGTTTTTGTTTTTTTTGGGTAAAATTCTATGATTAATAGAATAGTGCCAGCATATGCTATAAAAACCCAAAAGAAAAAGAAAAGAAAAGCAAACAAAACAAAACAAAGGCAGACTACACCCAATGGTTATTCTACTATCTCACTATATCTCGAATGTTGGAATCCGCCCATCGCTCCCATACAATATCTCTAAATTTTGATATGCTTTTTAACCAAATGAAACTGTCCGCCATTATCTTTTCTGCTATCTCGTTGCTGTTTCGGATATTACCTTCAAACTCCTTTTCGTTTCGAGACTTCCAGATGTTCCACATGGTAGTTTGAACCACAACGCTAATAATTTTCTTACAATCGTTCGATCCTGTTAAACCGTTAGCATATTCTATAGCTTCTCTACACCCTTGGAATTCGGTGGCCGCTGGTAGCTTTAGCCATATTAATATAATTTTTCAAACTGATTTTGATGATGTGCAACTGCATATAACATGGTCTACCGTTTCCTCTTTTGCCTCGCATCTTGAACATAACTGGTTGGTGACTGGAATCCTTCGCCTAATGAGTTCATTTTTTACTGGAATTCTTCCAATCGTCGCTCTCCACGTGAAGTAATTGACTTTCGGTGGTACCCACCTGTTCCAGTTCTTCCATCTTTCCTCTACTCCGGCGCCATCTTGTTTGATTATCTGGTTCCTTATCTCCGCAACCGAGAATTCACCTTTTTCGACCGTCTTCCATTTCCAGCTATCCTCTCCAGATTTGAATTTAATGTTGTTTAATTGTTGTAACATGCTGGTCCATTGCGCCCATTCCTCTTCCGTGTTTGGTGGCCTTGCCCAACCTATGCCCCACTGGTTTTCATTCTCTAGCTTGATGACACAGTCTGCCACTTTCACTTGTTTGTTCGTAGCAATCTTGAAAAGCGCGGGATATCTCTCCTTAAATATCTTGCCACCACACCAATACGACCAGCTCCAATCACACCAACAGTTTACCCTTTGAGCAAACAGAGCAAAATTAGGGTTTATGTACTGACAATTGTAATTCAAAATTTCAAATCCACAACCTAAACTTAAAAACAGAGGTAACCCCACAACAGAATAGCTACCAAAACTGGATACAAAGCAAGAAAGGTATAACCTTTTTCATAGCACCACAAACGGGGATGCTCAAATCTGTTGATCTTAGTGAAAAAATCTCACTAAGAACTGAAATGAAACAACAAATAAGAATGGTGAAGATGAGTGTACGCACCAGTGCATCTGCTCTGTTTGGATATGCCGATCTCAGTGATAATGCCGATGAAGTTAACTTTCTGATTGATTGAAGCCAGTGCCTCTGCTCTGTTTGATTGTTTGCGATTGTGCTTTTTTGATAAATAGATATGAACGGAGGGTTCAGAAACAACGATTTTGGTCAGCTTCAAGCTACTATTACGGCGGCAAAGGAGGTTGCTTCCCGTCAGAATCTCCGACGGCCAACGGTTGCTTCCGACACCGAACACAACGGTGGTTTACCCTAGATGGAAAGTGTTTCTTGCTCTGGATATGAGAGAGAGGTGAATTAAAATTTGAATGTGGAGCCAGAATCATGTATGTTATATATGTATATGGTTTGAATTTTGAATCTGGAGCCAGAATTTTGAATATGGGCAGAGGTTTTGATGGCAGAGGTTTGAATATTGTATAGATGAATATGGGCAGAGGTTTAACTGTATTTTAAAGTGATTTTATATTAAGATTTATGATGCAATAATGACATAAGAAAGACATTGTTGGATTGCCTCTATGATTGCCACCTCAGCATTTCCTATGTCATGCCCATTGGCCCTTTTATAGAAAGTATAGATAGATATTTATACTTTATTAATATTAGTTGGTAATGTTGATGGACCGTATTATCTTTACTAACTAATAAAGATTTTTCTTTGAGTGTATTTAAGGAGACAATTAGAGAGGGTTAAAGGTTAGACATATATCATAACATCACAAATCGTCCTCCTCTCTCTCCCATTATTCACGAGTTCATCACCCAACGAACTCCTAAATCTCATCACTCACATACACCCTAAATGGGAACCATATCAAACTGACTATCATGTCTACTTCCATGGCTGCATCGTTTTTGGCTTATCTACTTGCCTGAATGTTCTAACAGGTACACAATTTATATGTTTCCCATTATGTGCTTACATAATTGATCAACATCACAAACAAGGTTGGGTGCCTTTGAAAATACTACATGAGTCGGCTCATATGCAATGGAGTTGAGTATTGCTTTAGTGAGTTGGTTATTTCTTTTGAAAATTGATGAAATTTTCTATTACATGTTTTAAAAAAAGTTAAGACCAATCTCAAATTATTAAAACATGGATTTAAATAGTAGCAAACAAGTAATATAATGATTTTTTTTCAGAGTGAGTTACCTTCCACTCGAAATTAGGCTTGAATTTACGAGACCACTATTCGACCTAATCAATTTACGAATTATGCACACATAGGTTCTTATAAATTATACTCGATACATTTATTTGTGACAAACGAGTG
Organism: Helianthus tuberosus; assembly: GCA_030545235.1. NCBI lineage: Eukaryota > Viridiplantae > Streptophyta > Magnoliopsida > Asterales > Asteraceae > Helianthus > Helianthus tuberosus. The sequence goes on from CM060363.1 coordinate 137,898,114, forward strand.
TGATACACATCAAAGTTGCAACTTATAACAACCATCCTAAACACATTTAGACACCCCTAAACGTCCCTTATATACCCCGTAGGCGAGAAACGGACCATAAATACCAATATATATATATAAAAACAAATCCAAAACAAATTTATGGGCTTGTCAAGGGCCGCGACCCGGACCCCCTTGTCTTTCGCGAGGGCCGGTAACTTGCCAGACACACATAGGCGCCACGTGTCGACACGTGGCAAGGCTACATTCGCTGACTAATCATAGCTAGATCCTACCCTACGTTCTCACGGGCCGCGAGAGAATTAGAAGAGGGCTTCGCGGGCCGCGAGCCACCCTTTGTCAGGCCTATAAATAGGGGCCGATGCCTCATTTGATTCTCGTTCAAAATTCTGATATTCTCTCTCAATCTCTAATAGTCTAAACTCTCGGGAAATAATACCGCTATAAAGTAAAGCTCTGCCTTGTTGTAACTATTGTAACCCTATTAGTTACCCTACAGGATCGGTCTAGGGCTCCGTAACGCATGTCAAGGCTCTGCCTGACTCAGTCGTTGGAGTTCTGTCTCGTGTTACACCCGATTGATCTAGGACTCCGTAATGAATGTCAAGGCTCTGCCTGACTTAGTCATTGGAGTTCTGTCTCGAGTTGTACGGTTAATATGTATTGGGTTATTTTACTAACACGTGTGCATTGTTTGATTTTAAATAGATAAATAACCAGGAGATTCACAGGAAGCTTTAGTTTTACCTAATTAAACAATGTGAGTACATTCTCTTTTTGTCACCTTTATGTAAGTATATTTTTGTGAGTCAAAATGTTTTATCAAAACCTCAATGTTTTAAATTACGCTTAACAGTAATTGAGTATTTGTGATTCTACAATTACTGCCGGTATGTTGGGGATTTGTATACATTACTTGAAACTCGTTACTATTGGAATAGCAGCATCACCACAAGTCAGGATTGACAATACCAAAGGGGTAATTGGATAGATATAAACAAATGTAATTGCGGACGCCCTCAATACTGTAAAGTGATAAAACTGTTTTGATTAAAATGGGATGCACTCGCTAGTATTTCTTGCTGATAAAACCTGTTTTAAAACGCGTTTCAGGTAACTTAATCTGAAGCTAATAGAAGCCAGCTCGAGAGCACTGAAGGCTTGGAAAAGTGGCTATAAAAGTTACCTAAATAAAAAGAAGTTTTGTTTTCAATAAATTAGGGTTTATCCCTATAAACATATTCTAATGGAAACTTGGGTTTTATCCCATTCGTTTATTATAAAAAGTTTGGTGTTTTAACTCTGATAAAACATTTCCTAACTACGATCCTGATGTCTTATTTCCGCTGCCAAATTAATAAACACCGATACCACCGGCTCTAAGCGCTCGCGGTCGCCCGTCTTCCGGGGCAGGGGTCGGGGGTTGCGACAGAAGGTGGTATCAGAGCTACAGCCACTGGTTTAAGCCAATGAAGTGTTCTGCTGACACTTAAATTCTGTGTTAGGATATAATTTATGTAATTATGTGTGAATATGTATATTATTGTTTTGTGTTATTTGACAATTTGTTAGTTTACAGTATGAGTGAGCAAGGTACATCTGACGCTTATCGTCAATTAGCTAGTTCCCCAAAAGATAAAGGAACCTCATCTCAGCCAAATCCCTCAGGATACTCAGCTGATACTCAGCTGATACTAAGGAAGGAATATTTATTTTTAAGGCACAGTCTGAGGAACCATTACCTTCTAAAAAGAGATGATGGTTTAATAGAGGAGCACATGAGAGGAGGAAGAGGATGAAGAAATTACAACAACCAAGAGCGATAGTAAAAGCCAATAGGGAAGTAAATGCCCAAACTCAGGAAGCAGTCAATAGACCACTGTGGGAAGAAGAACTATATAGGCAGTTGGTAGATTTCCATATGCTAGCCACTACCGCAGTAGACTCTAACCTAAACCAAATAGCTGAACCACCACTATTACCCTTATTCCCAGACCAACAAATGCTAGAACCCAATCAGGAAAACCAATTCCCGATACCTGCATTTGATCCCAATGAGTTACCTAGAATCCCAACCCCAATCTCTTCAGAATATGATCCATGGTTAGATGACAATAGATCGTACTCGGCCTTATATACTCCCGAAGAACCATTACCAGAACCACCGTTAAACCCACCAATGAGTCGAGAATGTGTGCAGGAACTCCGTCAGTATGGCAAAAATTTAGTGAACGAAGGAAATAGAATCCGACAGATAGGGGAGAAACTAGTTTGGAAATATGATGAGAATGAAATGCAGTACTGGATACATGATACCTAGAATAATACCTAGATATATGTGTAATTTTGTATTTTGATAAAAAAAACTAAAACTAAAATAGATAGACTAAAATAGATATCGATGCATAACTACTAGTGTGTTTAATTTCCAGTTGTAATTTGTAATCGACGCATATATAGATATATATATGTAAAGAGTAAAAGTCGCAATGTTCGACGATTTTGATCAATCTGTTTGTGTGATTGTTTGTATTAGATTTTATTCTGTGATAATTAATACCTGATAAATATTTTCAATTCAGATGGGCAACGAAGTAAATAAAAAAACCCCAAATAATGAGAATAACGAAAACCAAATAGATAACAGTGCCATCCAACATATAGTAGCACAAGGAATTATAGTTGTTATGCCTTATATTATCAAGACTGTTAAAGAAGCAGAAAATAATAAATCTGCAAATGGAAGTAAACACCAACATACTGAACCAATTCATAGTGTGAATGATAATAACGGACCAATAATCCAAGCTCCAATTCCTAAAAGAAGAAGAACCGTCTCTTACGGTTGTTCTTATAAAGAATTCTTGGCCTGCAAACCAATAGAATTCTCAGGCAATGAAGGAGCTATTTCAGCCTTGCGCTGGATAGAAAAGAAAGAAGCAGACATAAAAATAAGTAAATGTGCAGATGAAGATAAGATTATGTTTGCTTCTAATCTTTTCGAAAATGCAGCCTTAGAATGGTGGAATACTATTCTCCAGTCTAGAGGAAGTGACAGAGTTTATGGAATAGAATGGACCAATTTTAAAGAAATAGTCGAAAGAAAATTCTGTCCTCCTCATGAAAAGGAACAAATCGCTAATAAGTTCCTAAATCATAAAATGACTGGAATAGACTGCAAAGGTTACACTACCATATTCTTTGAATATGCTAGACATGTAGTCAAGGCAGCTAGGCCACAAACCATAGAAGAAGTAGTAGAATTAGCCAACACCATGACTGATGAATTGGTACGCACATAAGAGGAAAACCAGAGAAAGAACCTAGCTCAAAGGCTTACCCAGGAAGTTCGCTACAGTAATTCCAACAGTGGGAAAGGTACAGGTTCTTCCTCTACACCTTATTGCAAGACTTGTAAAAAGAAGCATTATGGGAGATGTGCAAGTTATTGTAATTTTTTCAAAAATCCCGGGCATAAGGAAGAAGAGTGTCGATCAAAACCTAGCAATAGGGTATGCTTCAACTGTGGAGAAACTGGGCTCATTAAACCAAACTATCCGAAACTAGCTCTAGCAGCAACCAGCAAAGCTAAGACAGCTGAAGGACCCAAGAAGAATGCCAGAGCATTCGTCCTAACAGCTGAAGAAGCTAAGATGATTCCAGATGTGATTGCCGGTACATTTTTCGTTAACGACATTTTTGCCAAAGTATTATTTGACTCTGGTGCAAACCAAAGTTTTATCAATACTTCTTTCTACAAACTTCTCAATCAACCATTAACCAAACTTCGACAAGACTGTCTGGTGGAAATGCCAAACCGAGAATCCATTAAGATTAGTGAAATCTTGCAGGGAGCAAGAATAGAAATTTTGAACCATCATTTCTTTGCTAACCTTTACCCAATGAATCTAGCTGGATTCGATATTGTATTAGGAATTGATTGGTTGGTAGCCAATCATGCCCGTATTTTATGTGATCAAAAGTCAGTACAAGTAAGTACACCAAGTGGTGGAAAGATCACAATCCGAGGAGACAAACCAACCAGATCAACTAAATTCATTTCTGTGATGAAAGCTGCAAGTTATGTAAGGAAAGGAGCCATAGTGTATATGATTTCCGTAATCATTAACACTAAGGGAAAATAATTAAAAGATATTCCTGTAATATCTAAATTCTCAGATGTTTTTCCAGAAGAGTTACCTGGATTGCCGGCTGATAGAGGGGTTGAATTTAGAATTCACCTAATACCAGGGATGGCACCGATTGCCAAAGCGCCATATCGATTAGCACCAATAGAGATGCAGGAACTGAAGAAACAATTGGACGAACTTCTTGACAAAGGTTTCATACAACCAAGATCATCACCGTGGGGAGCACCAGTGTTGTTTGTTAAGAAGAAAGACAGATCGATGCGTATGTGCATTGATTACCGTGAATTGAATAAGATTACGATTAAGAATCAGTACCCACTACCGAGGATCGATGATCTGTTTGATTAACTTCAAGGAGCTCGATTCTTTTCTAAGATCGATTTACGTTCAGGATATCATCAATTGAAAGTACAGGAAAAGGACATTCCTAAAACTGCTTTCAGAACAAGGTACGGTCATTATGAATTTACCGTCATTCCATTTGGTTTAACCAATGCCCCAGCCGCATTTATGGACATGTTGAACAGGATATGTAAACCATACCTGGATAAATTCATAATTGTCTTTATAGATGATATTCTAATTTACTCTAAGAGTAAAGAGGAACATGCAGAGCATCTGCATACATTTCTGACATTATTGAGAAAAAGGAAGCTTTATGCTAAATTCTTAAAATTTGAATTCTGGTTACAAAAAGTGCAATTCCTTGGACATTTAGTTAATCACGAAGGAATTCATGTGGATCCCACAAAGATCGAGGAAATTACCAAATGGAAAGTCCCTGAGTCGCCAACAAAAGTAAGAAGTTTTCTTGGATTAGCCAGATATTTTAGACGATTTATCCAAGATATCTCTAGGATAGCTATTCCACTAACCAAACTGACCTGTAAATCAGTTAAGTTTGAATGGGGACCAAAACAGGAAAAAGCCTTTAATATTTTTAAGTAAAAGTTAACCAACACACCCATACTCGCATTACCAGAAGGAACTGAAGACTTTAAAGTCTATTGTGATGCGTCTAAGTTAGGATATGGATGTGTGTTGATGCAACGTCAAAAGGTTATAGCTTATGCCTCTAGACAACTTAAGAAACATGAAGAGAATTATACAACCCATGATCTGGAGTTAGGAGCCATAGTTTTTGCCCTTAAAATTCGGAGACACTATTTATATGGAAGTAAATTTGTTTTCTTCACATATCGTAAGAGTTTAAGGTATATTTTTGGGCAAAAAGAATTAAATACTAGACAGAGACACTAGATGGAAATTCTTAGTTATTATGATTGTGATATCCAGCATCATGCTGGAAGAGCTAATGTAGTAGCTGATGCTTTAAGTCGAAATTATCATGAGAAGCCGAAACGAGAACGCCCTCTCAAATTAAATCTGCAGATTGATTTAAATGAACAAATTAGAGAGGTATAGGAAATATCATTCAAGGACGATGCTGAAGTTTTAAAATGAATGATTAAGGAATTAGAACAAGGATCAGATGGAATTTGGAAGTTCCATAAGAAAAGGATGTGGATACCTAAACAAGGAAACCTAGGCCATAGAATTCTAGAAGAAGCCCATAAGTCTAAGTATACGATACATCCTCGAAGTGATAAGATGTATCAAGATCTAAGAAAGAATTTCCGGTGGATAGGAATGAAAAAGGATATTGGCAACTATGTTGCTAAATGTTTGACCTGTTCACAGGTTAAAGCCGAACATCAGAAACCCTCAGGGTTACTACAGCAATTAGAAATGCCAATATGGAAATGGGAATTGATAACAATGGACTTTGTTACCCAATTACCCAAGACATGAAAATGTAATGATACAATCTGGGTGATTGTTGACAGATTAACCAAATCTGCTCATTTATTACCAATGAAGGAAACTTTTAGTATGGAATAGTTAGCCAAGCTATATGTAAATGAAATAGTTTCATTACATGGAATTCCTTTATCTATTGTATCTGATAGAGATAGCCATTTAACTTCTCATTGTTGGACAAGTTTCCAAAAAGCAATGGGAACCAGGTTGAATCTAAGCACAGCTTATCATCCACAAACGGACAGACAAAGCGAAACGACAATACAAACAATGGAAGATATGCTTAGAGCCTGTGTTATTGATTTCGGAGGAAATTGGGATAACCATTTACCATTAATAGATTTTTCCTACAATAACAGCTATCATACGTGTCACACCCCCAAAATCCACCTGCGGAGTATCACCGCTTGGAGGCGTGACTGACCAGGATCAAGCCACCAATCATATTGAACATCGTATGTAAATAAAAATAAAACCAACACAATATAATTGGTGTCCAAACAAAACGTAATTTAAGTTGTAAGCGGAAGCAAAATGTTTAAAACAAAGTGCAAGTTCAAATATATCAACTGTTTAACATGGCATAAGACTATCCATGTCCCACAACGTCCACGCCTCCTCGTGCAAGCTCCAAAAGTATCTAACGACCTGCAAGGCATGTAACAACAAATCAACAACAAAGTTGAGCGAGTTCACAGTTGGTGTTCATTGTTAAGTTGTTTCAAAAACCAGGAGTTCATTTGTAAGTCGTAAGTTAACCAGTTTACCCTGTTTACCAAACATATCCATAGTTGGTGGGGGCTTCCCCATATTAACCACTAGACCTGTTTACCATATCGACCACTGTCTAAAGTAAGTTGGTGCCCTGACGTCAATGTCTATCATCATTGACTAGTGCCCAGATCCATTAGTTCACGCCCGTCCTCTGCGGCATGGTGTGAGGCTTGTCAAACCTAAATAGCGCTATCTAACTAATGACCCGCTCACCATTGGCCCGACGATTAAGTCGATATAAAAATGAGGGACTTCATGATAGAGTTTTTGGTCTAGTATCCGTGTTGTCACCCTTCAATAAAGAGGGTGTGTACGAAATCCCCAAACCAAGAGATTACGCAGGTTTTGATTATATTCTTATTACATGTTGTCACCCTTCAATAAAGAGGGTGTGTACGTGTCCCAAACCAGGAGATCACGCAGTTTCAGTTTAAATCCTTTACCCATTCCCAACCCTTGGGAATCCCATGCCTTGTGAAAAGTGTGAACTCACCTCAGTTTGCTCGGCAGATAATTTACTTGCTAAAATGACTTTTGATCAATCGCGTCCTATAATAGTTATTACATCTAGTCAGGTTCGCATACAAGTACTTCACACAATTGTTCACATATATAATCAAGTAGCACAGAAGGCGTCACATACAACCCAAATATACTACCCGGCCCATCGTAACCAGCCCACTCACGAGATCCCCAACCAGTAGCTTTCTATCAAAAATGGTCCAAACCAAGTTACATGTGTTTATTAATTCCATTTTTATAACAACCCTAACTAGCAAATATCATCGACCCCAAACGCAACTTGTTCAAATAATGCAACAGTCCTTTTAATACGTGATGACCCAACCAAGATGTTTACAATTTATCACTGTATTCGGCCCAAACTAGTGCGTGAAGCCCCAAACAAATCTTATGTTATTTATTCCATTGGATTCCCTATATCACTATGTCCTGTTAATGAAATTTATACAAAAATCAAACAATATAATTCATCAATGTTAATTGGGTCCATACACTTTAAACTTCGGCCCACATGAGTTTACCCAAACCGATTTATGAAAACTTTTAGCAGACCACATCCCATCAAATCTCACATGCAAAACACTACAATGCACATAATAAATAATCATATAAATCCCTGACAATCTCACATGCAAATTAAAGACATGGTGGCCAACAATTCACACATAGCTAGCAATTATATTTACCAATTTCTCCTATTGGACCGATCGGTTTGGGTGGGCTGGCACTTATAATTGTTTTCAAGCCATGATTGGACCAATTGTTTGTAGTGGACATTAATGTTTTCAAGCTATGATTGGACCGAGTAAAACACATGGATTCACATGACAAATTCTGACCATGAACAATTAACAAGAACTATAATTACATGCCCCTCCTATGTTACGATTCGGTTTTAATCAAGAATCAAAATCATGAAAACAGTCGGTATCAATCCATGCCAATTTATATCACTATTCCATCATAAACTAATTATCGCAAGGAAGTGCCATATTATTCTCATAATGGTTCGAGCATCAAAAGATAGCAACAATAAGTCAAAGCTTCAACAAAACAACAAACAGTTTACGCGAATCATATATCATACTAACCGAAGTGTAGGAGATGCAACTAACAGGCTTTGATGACAAAGGGGGGGGGGGGTCTCCTGTCGCACGAACTTTCGGAAGCAGTAGGCTTTGTTTTAGTTTTAAACTAATCAATTTATAAAGAAGTATATTACGTATACTTGATGGCCAAGGAAATATAATATCCAAGGTTTGGGGCGGTTTCCTTATTAACCGAGATGGGCTCCAGCCCATTCCATTAGGTCATTGCACAAAATAGGAAGGGGGTGTAAAATTGTTACGTGCAAATGTGCAATGCAAGTGTAATATATTCAAAGAGGGTTCATATAATTCTAATATCTAAACAAGTGGGTCGGTGGTTAAGGAATTTCTTTGGGCTACATGTCTGGGCCGAGACCAAGGAGTACAAAGAGTATGCATAGGGCTTGAGTGATCAAGGTTGTGGGCCGAGGTAGTGCAGGATATTAAAATGCGAACACGCGGCCCAAAATATGTGCGGCCCAAAGACGTTAATTAATAAGTTATCGTGTTTAGTTTAATGGAGTTATACATGAACAGACCGTTTAGCACAAACGTTACTAACCTTGAGAGTTCGGGTTGTCACATTATCCCCAACTTGAAAGAAATTTCGTCCCGAAATTTAGCACGTAGTTACTGAGGAAGCTAGTTAAGTTGCGTGGTTTCCTAGTTTTTCTTGGGGTGTCACATCATCCCCCTGTTGGTTTGGAATTTCGTCCTGAAATTCCGCAGAACGATAGGAATGAGGTCGGTAGAAAAGGTCTGATCAGCAAGAACAAGATTGCAACCCTAAACTACGTGTGTGGCCTCTAGACTTTTACCGCTTGCTAGTTCTACTATGTGCTTGGTGTTCAAAAGTGTTGGGGTACGATTAAGCATTTGACTAACTTTTAAAGACACGTAACTAGTATCGGCACCCGAATCAAATAAAACAATAACATAAAAGTCGTCAAGTAGGAACTCACCCTGACCGATCACGAAAACACGTCCCCTAGCACCATTGCCGTCGTTGTTACCCCCATTGTTGTTCCCATTTCCTTGGTTGTTGTTGTTCTGATTCTGATTCAGCTGGGGGCAGTCTCTTTTGAAATGGCCTTCAGCACCACACTGAAAGCATCCTTTGTTGTTACCCTGTTGTTGCTGACGCTGATTCTGTGGAGTTTGCTGCTGGTTCTGTCGTCGCTGATTTGCAGGGTAGAGACTCCTGCAATCCTTGGCCGCATGGCCAGGTTTGTTACACCTCTGACAAGTGCCCTTAGTACATGGTCCGCTATGATGGAAACCACATTGATTGCATTTGGGGTGGTTCCCCTTGTACCCACTTTGCCCTTGACTACCAGAAGATTGCTGACCAGGGCTCTTGTAGTCGTCAGTCCTTCTCTGCTGAGACTGTGACTGAACAGAAGCTGCACCTTTGCTTGTAGCTCCATCCCATTTTCGCTTGTTGTCACTAGGAGCATCTGAAGTAGCTGTGTCACTAATACGCTTTGGTAACCTGTTCTGCTCCACCGCCTGATCCGTGAGACGATGAGCCAACTTGATGATCTGTTAAATGGTGCCTAGATTTGCTGAGGTCACGTGACTTTGAATCTCTAGAACTAGACCCTTGAGATACAGTTCGATACGTTTGATGGGAGGGTCTACCATAGTAGGACACCGAGTAGCCAACTCGTTCGATCTTTTAGTGTACGCTTCAATTTCTGACCCCGTCATCTTTAAGTTGTAAAACTCTACCTCCAGCTTATGAATGTCATCACGGATGCAATATTCTTCTTTGATCAATTCCTTAAAATCGTTCCATGGGGTGGCATTAGCAGTCGTCAACCCCAGCATTTGGACCTGAGCATTCCACCACGTGAGCGCTATACCCTTAAGAGTACCAGTAGCATATTTCACCCTGCGAGCCTCAGGGCATTCACACATCTCAAAGACGGATTCGAGCTTCTCAAACCAGTGGAGGAGTCCAACGGCCCCTTCAGTGCCACTGAAAGTACTGGGACGACAGTCCATAAAGGTCTTGAAAGTACACACAGGAGGCTGAGCGTGTTGACCTCCTGCCTGGGCAGCGGCAAGTGCTGCAGTAACTTGTTCAGTGATCAAAGCCGCCAACTGGGCTTGAGTTAGGTTAACGCATCCACTCATGATCTTCATATCAAAGGAAACATGAGTGAGAAAGGTTCGCGAAAGTGCGATGACAGAAGAGAGTAAGCACACATGCGTTTTCAATCAATAGTTGTTACGTTTATCTAAGCATACCATGAGCAAAGTTCTATGTAATCTAGCAAGTAGGCAATGTAAACATAAATTATATCACCTAGAATGTCGAGTCTTGCACGTGGAGCGAAGCGTCGTTGTGGATCGTTGAGCACTGTTCAGGTTATAGTCTGGTTTTAACAAAACTTTTTCCCCTTATTAAAACCAAGTTCACTATAACCAATGGCTCTGATACCAATCTGTCACACCCCCAAAATCCACCTGCGGAGTATCACCGCTTGGAGGCGTGACTGACCAGGATCAAGCCACCAATCATATTGAACATCGTATGTAAATAAAAATAAAACCCAACACAATATAATTGGTGTCTAAACAAAACGAAATTTAAGTTGTAAGCGGAAGCAAAATGTTTAAAACAAAGTGTAAGTTCAAATATATTAACTGTTTAACATGGCATAAGACTATCCATGTCCCACAACGTCCACGCCTCCTCGTGCAAGCTCCAAAAGTATCTAACGACCTGCAAGGCATGTAACAACAAATCAACAACAAAGTTGAGCGAGTTCACAGTTGGTGTTCATTGTTAAGTTGTTTCAAAAACTAGGAGTTCATTTGTAAGTCGTAAGTTAACCAGTTTACCCTGTTTACCAAACATATCCATAGTTGTTGGGGGCTTCCCCATATTAACCACTAGACCTGTTTACCATATCGACCACTGACTAAAGTAAGTTGGTGCCCTGACATCAATGTCTATCATCATTGACTAGTGCCCAGATCCATTAGTTCACGCCCGTCCTCTGCGGCACGGTGTGAGGCTTGTCAAACCTAAATAACACTATCTAACTAATGACCCGCTCGCCATTGGCCCGGCGATTAAGTCGATATAAAAATAAGGGACTTCATGATAGAGTTTTTGGTCTAGTATCCATGTTGTCACCCTTCAATAAAGAGGGTGTGTACGACATCCCCAAACCAGGAGATTACGCAGGTTTCGATTATATTCTTATCACATGTTGTCACCCTTCAATAAAGAGGGTGTGTACGTGTCCCAAACCAGGAGATCACGCAGTTTCAGTTTAAATCCTTTACCCATTCCCAACCCTTGGGAATCCCATGCCTTGTGAAAAGTGTGAACTCACCTCAGTTTGCTCGGCAGATAATTTACTTGCTAAAATGACTTTTGATCAATCGCGTCCTATAATAGTTATTACATCTAGTCAGGTTCGCATACAAGTACTTCACACAATTGTTCACATATATAATCAAGTAGCACAGAAGGCGTCACATACAACCCAAATATACTACCCGACCCATCGTAACCAGCCCACTCACGAGATCCCCAACCAGTAGCTTTCTATAAAAAAATGGTCCAAACCAAGTTACATGTGTTTATTAATTCCATTTTTATAACAACCCTAACTAGCAAATATCATCGACCCCAAACGCAACTTGTTCAAATAATGCAACAGTCCTTTTAATACGTGATGACCCAACCAAGATGTTTACAATTATCACTGTATTTGGCCCAAACTAGTGCGTGAAGCCCCAAACAAATCTTATGTTATTTATTCCATTGGATTCCCTATATCACTATGTCCTGTTAATGAAATTTATACAAAAATCAAACAATATAATTCATCAATGTTAATTGGGTCCATACACTTTAAACTTCGGCCCACATGAGTTTACCCAAACCGATTTATGAAAACTTTTAGCAGACCACATCCCATCAAATCTCACATGCAAAACACTACAATGCACATAATAAATAATCATATAAATCCCTGACAATCTCACATGCAAATTAAAGACATGGTGGCCAACAATTCACACATAGCTAGCAATTATATTTACCAATTTCTCCTATTGGACCGATCGGTTTGGGTGGGCTGGCACTTATAATTGTTTTCAAGCCATGATTGGACCAATTGTTTGTAGTGGACATTAATGTTTTCAAGCTATGATTGGACCGAGTAAAACACATGGATTCACATGACAAATTCTGACCATGAACAATTAACAAGAACTATAATTACATGCCCCTCCTATGTTACGATTCGGTTTTAATCAAGAATCAAAATCATGAAAACAGTCGGTATCAATCCATGCCAATTTATATCACTATTCCATCATAAACTAATTATCGCAAGGAAGTGCCATATTATTCTCATAATGGTTCGAGCATCAAAAGATAGCAACAATAAGTCAAAGCTTCAACAAAACAACAAACAGTTTACGCGAATCATATATCATACTAACCGAAGTGTAGGAGATGCAACTAACAGGATTTGATGACGAAGGGGGGGTCTCCTGTCGCACGAACTTTCGGAAGCAGTAGGGTTTGTTTTAGTTTTAAACTAATCAATTTATAAAGAAGTATATTACGTATACTTGATGGCCAAGGAAATATAATATCCAAGGTTTGGGGCGGTTCCCTTATTAACCGAGATGGGCTCCAGCCCATTCCATTAGGTCATTGCACAAAATAGGAAGGGGGTGTAAAGTTGTTACGTGCAAATGTGCAATGCAAGTGTAATATATTCAAAGAGGGTTCATATAATTCTAATATCTAAACAAGTGGGTCGGTGGTTAAGGAATTTCTTTGGGCTACATGTCTGGGCCGAGACCAAGGAGTACAAAGAGTATGCATGGGGCTTGAGTGATCAAGGTTGTGGGCCGAGGTAGTGCAGGATATTAAAATGCGAACACGCGGCCCAAAATATGTGCGGCCCAAAGATGTTAATTAATAAGTTATCGTGTTTAGTTTAATGGAGTTATACATGAACAGACCGTTTAGGACAAACGTTACTAACCTTGAGAGTTCGGGTTGTCACAATACGAGCATTAATGCTGCACTATTTGAAGAACTTTATGGACGAAAGTGCCGAACTCCAGTCTGTTGGGCAAAAATTGGAGAAAAACAATTATCTGGACCAGAAATAGTGCAAGAAACAATAAATAAGATAATTCAAGTCAAGGAAAGGAGTAGTCAGATTCGTTAAAAGAGGAAAGCTAAGCCCTAGGTACGTTGGACCTTTTAAGATTATTAGAAGAATATGACCCGTAGCTTATCAGCTACAACTACCAGAGGAAATGGTAGGAATACATGATGTGTTTCATGTATGTAATCTCAAAAAGTGCTTAGGAGACGAATCATTAGTGATACCTCTTAATGACATAGAGGTAAATGAGAAACTTAAGTTCATAGAGAAACCCGTTCAGATTGAAGATAGAAAGATCAAGAATCACAAGCACAAGAGACTAGTTCTAGTCAAAGTGAAATGGGATTCCAAGAGAGGATCAGAAAATACTTGGGAGCTCGAATCAGAGATGCAGAAGAAATACCCACACCTATTCCAGTAGACCTCGAGGACGAGATCTAAAACAAGGTGGGGAGGATATAACAACCCTCCTAAACACACTTAGACACCCCTAAACGTCCCTTATATACCCCATAGGTGAGAAACAGACCCTAAATACCTTAATATTTATAAATAACAAATAAAAAACAAATTTATGGGGTTGTCACGGGCCGCGAATTGGACCCCCTTGTCTTTCGCGGGGTGTGAGGCCCAGTAACTTGCCGGACACACATAGGCACCACGTGTCGATACGTGGCAAGGCTACATTCGCTGACTAATCATAGCTAGATCCTACCCTACGTTCTCGCGGGCCGCGAGAGAATTAGAAAAGGGCTTCGCGGGCCGCGAGCCGCCCTTCGTCAGGCCTAAAAATAGAGGCCGATGCCTTATTTGATTCTCATTCAAAATTCTGATATTCTCTCTTAATCTCTAATAGTCTAAACTCTCAGGAAATAATACCGCTATAAAGCAAAGCTCTGCCTCGTTGTAAGTATTATAACCCTATTAGTTACCCTACACGATCGATCTAGGGCTCCGTAACGCATGTCAAGGCTCTGCCTTCCTCAGTCGTTGGAGTTCTGTCTCGTGTTACACCCGATTGATCTAGGACTCTGTAATGCATGTTAAGGCTCAGCCTGACTCAGTCATTGGAGTTCTGTCTTGAGTTGTACGGTTAATGTGATTTGGGTTATTTTACTAACACGTGTGCACTGTTTGATTTTAAATAGATAAATAACCAGGAGATTCACCAGGAAGCTTTAGTTTTACCTAAGTAAACAATGTGAGTACATTCTCTTTTTGTCACTTTTTTGTAAATATATTTTTGTGAGTCAAAATGTTTTACCAAAACCTCAAATGTTTTAAATTAGGCTTAATGGTAATTGAGTATTTGTGATTCTACAATTACTGCCGGTATGTTGGGGTTTTGTATACATTGCTTGAAACTCGTTACTATTGGAATAGTAGCATGACCACAAGTCAGTATTGACAGTACCGAAGGGGTAATTGGATAGATATAAACAAATGTAATTGCGGACGCCCGCAATACTGTAAAGTGATAAAACTGTTTTGATTAAACTGGGATGCACTCGCCAGTATTTCTTGCTGATAAAACCTTTTTAAAACGCGTTTCAGGTAACTTAATGTGAAGCTAATAGAAGCCATCTGGAGAACACTGAAGGCTTGGAAAAGTGGCTATAAAAGTTACCTAAATAAAAAGGAATTTTGTTTTCAATAAATTAGGGTTTATTCCTATAAACATATTGTAATGGAAACTTGGGTTTTATCCCATTCGTTTATTATAAAAAGTTTGGTTTTTTAACTCTGATAAAACATTTTCTAACTACGGTCCTAATGTCTTATTTTCGCTGCCAAATTAATAAACTCCGATACCACCGGCTCTGAGCGCTCGCGGTCGCCCACCCTCCGGGGCAGGGGTCGGGGGTTGCGACAATACTAAATTAAGTGCATGATACATTACAATAAACAAATGATCAACTAGTAAACTCAAAGCATAAGATGAAGATATCTTCATCATTCTGTCGTTTCAATCACTATTCCCGATATCAAGTCGTTCTAGAATCTCAGTGAAGTTGAAGCTGCTACAAGAGGTTCCTCAAGCTAATAAGGAAGAGCTGAACCCCAACTTTTGATTCACCAGATCAAATACAGGAAATTGTTCTCCATCTAAAACGTCCCAACAACAATTGCATCTTTCATTTTTGATCCACCATCAATAAATGCAAGACATACGGTGCCATTTATGACACGCTTCATCAAGTTATCACCATAAAGTGTCCATATTTTCTCACTTTCCGTTTCAAGGTCAATCTTAGGAACACGAAAACCTTTCTCAACGGATCCAACAGCACTAGATTTTAGACAATAATTAAAGGGTTGAACATATTTCATTCTAGGAATGCTCTTTGTAGCCATTGAAAATATTGTTACAAATGCTTTATAGATATCACTTCTGAATGTGGCGTAGGGTATGACAGTACTAAGCTTCACGGAACCACTTTTTAGTAATGGTAGAGGAATAGATATTTCTTTGATTGAAATCTTCTTGATGACAATATAATATCCAAGTGATTTTTTATTCTTTCTAACCATTGGAATGTAGGAACGTATGCTTCTATGATCAGGATTTGGAAAAGAAGTAAAATAGAAAGGCCCTTCACCTAAAAATATGACCCCAAAAGCCTTTGGGGAGTTTGGTAGACAAGGTACAAATATATCTGTGACATTAGGGTTATAAACTTGACGTGGAAAAGACAAAGTGGACCGTGAAAAGGATGCAACACCACCGACATCTTTAGGAAACAATTTCAACAAGGATGAAGGTGCACATGATACTACAAACCCAATTTCAAATGTAGGATACCCAATTATACTAGGGTTTCGACCATCCGTTCCGTATGGTCGTATCAAATCGGTGGTTAGTTGTGACAACTTGCAAGATTTTGAGATGGGATTCAATGGGGTGAGTGCACATATATTGCAACCATATTTGGCTGTGATATTGAGAGAAGGACATGTAGGATTGATATAAGTGTGTTCTTCTTTGCAAAACTTGTGGTCACATTCTAAGGGAAATCTGCATCCTTCCTCTAACGCGCACGCATCTAGAATGCGACCTACAATACATGTTGGAACTTACACGATATACAGAGCCGATTAAAGATGAGAATTGGCACCGAAAATAAAACTGAAACGACTTGGATTCTCTTGGAATCGTGATACACTTTCAGATTAAACATTTGATGGTACACTCAAAGATTTGATCGGATAAGACCAAGAGTCGTCAAGAATGAATTTGATTTTTTGATGAGAAGTACAAATCCCTTACCTTTTTTGTTCGTAATGTTTGACCAAGGAAAACCTTTTTTTCTTTTTCTTGTGATAGTGTGCGTCCCCCCACCAATTCCTATGGATTTCTTGTTTTGAAACAAAACACCCCAAAACCCATGGATCCATTATCAGTGGCCCACTCATTATCATAGTTGTGTATTGTTTCAATAAAATAAACATATATCATTTTAAGCCCAACACATAAAATTGATAACATGTGTATGATCAGGCCCATCAAATATATATATATATATAATTGAAAGTAGAAACCGATAAAACGCTGAACCTTATTAAATTAAAACGAGCATGCACTCCCGCATCTCCTAACTCGTTTAATATTTAATAAGATTAACTTGGTCGAAAAGTTAATCCAATATCACCAAAATCCGTGGATAACACTAAAATTACCAACATTCCTCCCCCATTTTAGTGATATCCATGATTAACTTAAAACACTTCTTAACAAACACAAACTATGCATAAATGAAATATCATGACGATTGAATTTCACATTAGTATATTACACATTCCAAATATTCGAATATTAGGTTGTCGCTATGGATTGAACCCTTTCTATTCATAATGAATACATGATGATAATATACACATAAGTTCACAAATTCATATGTTCTTACTTGACACAATATTTTACTAGCATGTGTCCTATCCCTCAAAGAGTATATCAAAGCCAAGTCCAAGCTTCTTGAAGCTGCTAAACTTCATACTCTTATAAGTTCTTTTATTCTCACACATGCAAATGCAATTTTTCAAAGAACTATTAAGAAGTTAAACTTCAACCTCTTTTATCTTGCAGTCTGAACACAACCATGGGATGATTCTAATCATGTGTTCCAATATCTCTATGACAAGCTTTCCACATTGAATTCTGCATCTAACGTTGTATTAGATGGGAATTGGGTATCTTGACATAGGATATTAAAGTGTGGACTTTAAACTCATCCCTATGACTGATTTATTCACGAGATCTCTCCTAACTCTTTAGTTAGAGAATCAGCCAAATTAAACTCAGAACTTAAAAATTCAACATATATCACTTTATGCATGATGAGCTCATGAATCATGCTATGTATAACATATAACCGTCTGGACTTTCCATTATACACTTGACTATAATCCTTAGTCAGCATTATCACACCTGATAGATATTGGTGATATCTGTTTAGAACAACAAAGGAATCTCAAAGATTAAGTTTCTTAGTCATTCAGCTTCTTTACGAGCTGTTGCTAAAGCTATAAATTCACAGATTCCATTGTTGAATTTATGATGCAAGTCAGCTTTTGAATCTCAGAAGATAGCACTCCCACAAAGTAGGAATACCCATCCACTCAGTTATACAACTTGCATCAGAATTCTTTTAAAACTAACGGAAAACCTTAACACTACAACCATAGATCATGGTTCTTTTCAGACATTCAAAAAACCTATTCTCAGCTTGCCAATGTTGAGTCCTTGGTTTACTGGTAAATCTACCCAGTTTCCCACAACGTATGCTATACCAGGCCTTGCACAAATCATAACATACATTAGGCATCCAATTGCTTTAAATACTCCATCTATGAAATAGATTCACCTTGATTACACACAAGTCATATATTAGGATCTATAGGAGTACTAACCGGGAAACAAACAAAGTAATTGAATTTATTGAATATTTGCTCAATGTAATGAGATTCAATCATTAGTATACTCATATCTTCCCTCTTATCCTTTTTCCTAGGATAACAACATCCTCCCTTAGATCCTTCATATTAAATGATTACTTCTTTACAAGAGGAATCGAGATTGACTGTTGCCTACATATGTATTTACTTGGTTCAGAAAGAACCCCTTAGACAGGATCACCTCAACAATGCTTATTTAAGTGTTTGTCCAGAAATTGATCATCTTCAATACTAGAACAATATTGATCTTGATATCCAACCTAATTCCCAGTCCTTTAAACTATATAAAGATGAAAGTCAGAACCAAAAGAATTAGATTTCCTTAGAATAAAAAAAATATTATTTTGAAAATTGTGGATGATATTTCTTGATTCTATGATAGTTGTTACACCCACTCAGTCATTAGTTCTAAAACATAGTACCTAATTACCTTTGAATTTCCAGCATGGCCTATAAATAGACCATTTATTCCTTTCTTGCCGAGACTCTTTCTTTTAGGTTCAATGAGACTTACAGCAACACTACAACTCAAAACTCTTAGATAGCTCAATTCCAGGCTTATGCATCCAAGTTTATTAAGGGTAGTCTAGTTCCTTTTATTAGGAACACTGTGTAGCAAATACCATGTTGTTAACATAGCCTAAAAACCTTTGACATAGACATGAACTAGATACGCAAATCTAACCATTTAAAAAAAATACTATATGTTAATCAAAATCAGCAGGGCATGCTTAGCAATAGAAATATACATGAGTTAATATATCAAAGTGGCTCAAACACTTCCAACTAAAAGAACCACTAATTTAATATCATTCTAGAGTAATGAAGATGTGACTTTACTTACCCCGTTCAGTCCAGATATCAAACATGCCAATTAGCCTTATTTTATTCATATTGCATATAACATGATATAATTTAGTATCAATTTCCTTTATTTTGCTACCTAGTTCTTGTTTGTGTTTCAACAAACACCTAGTGAACATATTACATTTAGTCATATATCATGCTTGTTTTATAAAATCATCTACCACATATATACATAAGGCATTCATACAAGTCATGTTTACCATGTCACACATACAAGATTATTTACAACATGAGAACAACTTACCTTATAGATAGTTAATCAAACATTACTATGAGTTAGATACGGAATTAGTAGGAATATAGCAAGTATCATGTTAACATAATTCTTTAATCATGCATAAGGACAAAACCGACAGCCTTTAAAACGACTCTTGTAACACATAAGACGATACTAACACAACGGTACATCCTACGCGCCGAGCATGTAAAATTACGCCATACTTACCCAGTTCAATTCACAACCATGACCCGTTAAACAAACAGATCACAAGCGAACTCGGTTTCTAACCAAAACACGTTACATGTTCATGCATCAGTACATAAAATTTATGCATAAAAGGAAATAACTTATTTGTATTTTGAGATGATCACAAGCAAGACCATTTCCTTCGATTTGTATAAGGAAATAACCCTTTAAACGCTCGATGATTGCAAGATCGCGTATTTTCCTTTTGCAAATTTTAGCACTCCACGGGTTTTGTTCTAATCGCTATTCACGAAACAAGTGTTGTTCTTGGTTTCACTTTGGTAGACACATAGGCAACAAAACCCTTCATATTTTGTTTGAATAATCTGCTCCATACCCTTGTATGTACATGTTTAATGTTTAGAAAGCCATTTCTTTCTTTACATACCCATGTGCCAGATATCAAGTCGCTACTTGTATGTGTCAAGTATCTTTTATGGTCATTAACATACACCCATGTACCTATGTATATCCTCATATAACCTATAAACACATATGTCTATGTATGAGAGATATAAGTAAATATAAGTATGTCTCTGCACATGCACATTAATCCCATGGGTTATATATATATATATATATATATATATATATACCAAAGTATATCTATTTATATGTATACATACACATATGCAAAACGCATACTGAAGAAAATTATCATCACTTGGATTTATGTTTAGTTGTTCTGTAATTGATGACTAAATGCACATTCATCCCATATGATCATTTATCTAGCTTCCGAAGAAACATACATACACAAGCTTATGTGTATGCTTGATCATGCGAGAATACCAATGTTTGTTGTGTCATTAATTGTCGAGGGTGTTAAAGCCGTGTTTGATGTCCGCCGCTGGGCACCAAGCCCTAGTGGCAATCACCGCATCCTCCGAACAAAAGAGAAACTGTGACATCAATCACTTCTTATCTTTTCCTATCTAGTTACAATCGAACCAAAATTAACTGACAAGAGCCCTGATCAAGGCCGACATTTCAAACAAACTTGAGGCTGCCCGTCATCACTAAACCATCAAAGCACGCAACCGACTATTATCCGATTCATCCATGAATGCTGACATAGCTTGTTCTTTTCGTCTCGGTTGAATACGAACCAAGATCACCATACAAATCTTTCTTATTTAGGAATTTGCAAATACACAAGAACCCGAATTCAATTGTTAATTGAAATTCAAAACTAACAAGTTCGTACTAATCAGCTAAACCGTGAATCCCTTCACAAATCAACAAGACCCAATTCTTTCTATAAAATCATATATAGATAAGTCTATTTCCTAAAGGCTAAAGGTTGAGATATAGTCCCACACCAAACTCACAGATGATTTAATAAGTATCAGCAAGTTATAAGTTACTGGGTAATTGTGAAATTCACCACCAAAAAGCCAAAGAACATATATTATAATATGTGATCACTGGATTATTATTATTAATTTTCTTTTCTTTTGTCGAAAAGTTCGAGAATACATGAACCTAACTTCAAGTTTTAAAACACAAAATCACTTAGATCCGTTGTCGTTTCAAATAATCGGGTGCAATTGACAATTAGATTCAGAAAATACATTTCAAAAACCGGATGCAATTCGCAGTTAGATTCAGAAAATAAACAAATAACCGAAATGTTTGATCTTTGTTGGAATTTACACGATATGCAGAGCCGATTAAAGATGAGAATCTGCACCGAAAATAAAACTGAAACGACTTGGATTCTCTTGGAATCATGATACACTTTCAGATCAATCATTTGATGGTACACTCAAAGATTTTATCAGATAAAAGAACGAATTTGATTTTTTTGATGAGAAGTTGTTGGACCCAGAGGGACTAAAAACATTCTTTTCTCGTAATATGGCAAATGATTTTAACATATATGAAAATAGTGTGCCGAAATAGAAATCAAACTTTTAAGAAAGAACTACAGAATTTTCAAGTTTATATCACTTTGAAACAGAATGGTTTACAAGGTGATTGTGAGGTTATTAACTAATACAAATGAATACTTGTGAAATTCTATGGTGAAAGGGCAATGGAGTTTTGTAGTATGTATTAAATGCTAGGCTTGACTCATTTTCCTTTGCTAGAGAGCTTTCCATTTATAGAAAGTCTTGGGCATGAATAAACATTTGTTTATTCATGCACTTGTCCTACAAAAAGTATCTTTTTAACATATTCATTGAATCCATTTGTGTCAACTTGCTTCGTTAATTGTGGCAGGATAGTGATTGTTCAGACAAGTGGCTTTCATCAGAATTTCTGATGTCCACTTCATCAGAAAATCTAATGATCAGATTATACCAGAAACTGATGATATTCATCAGAAATATCATCAGATTTATCCAAATAGCTTTTTCTGATAGTCTTCTCTTGTTCTTGACCAGCTTCTGATTCATGAGGTAGATGTATTGTTCATTTCCGGTGTCCTATCTCGTTTCTTCTTGTTGTTTTGACCTTCAGGACTTTATCTTCTCCTATTAATCAGGCTGATTATCTTTTTCTTCAATACTTACATAAAAAGTTTCCTAACACTTTCCCCCTAAGTATTGTAAGAAAAATGACAACTCATGTCAAACAGAAAGAAACTTCAAAAGAACTTTAAATAACTAAATACGAAAAGTTAAACAAGTTCAAAACAAACATTGTTTTCAAACAAAACACAAAACTAATAAGTTTCCTTGGTCAATCTTCAAACCACTCCTGTAAACATCACCTTTTCTCAAATGCTTATTGTGCTCAATGATCTTGTTTGTCGCTTTGTATAGATCTTTATACCATCCCCTAGCAGTCTTCCATTCTTCGATTATGTTTACAATTTTCTTTCTCAGTTGTTCATTGTTTCTTGCTTTCTCCTTGAGTTGATCTTGTTTGTTGTTCATATAGTCCTTGCATTAGTTTAAGGTCTGATTTGAGTACCTGCAAATTTCATCAAATCTGAATAAGGCCCTTTCATCATTAACATCTTTGAACGCCATAGATAGTTCAGGTGTTTCAAAGATGGCTCTTGTTCTTGCTTTAGACACGAGTTCAGCTGGATTGGTTGTGTTAGGAGGAGGTGTGTGCACATTCTGATCAGAGAGTATTTATTCTATTCATGCGTTCCCATGATCTTACCTGCATGAGTCTGACTGCTTACTTTGTCAATTTTAACTATTGGATTTGTGAGGGGCATATGTAGAATGGTCCTGTCTCTTCTTAGTCTTGCATCAACTATTCTTGTACTTATAGGAGTGAGAGGCCTTTCAAGTTTGTCTTCCTCATCGTTCCAATAGTAGTCCTTCAAGTGATGTTAAGGAAACATCATGGTGTCTTGACCAGCATCCAGTACCGTGTACTCTTTCAGCTTTCCCTAATGATATTCTCTGACCTCTGTTCTCGGCTTCTTTAATGATGTTACTGACTCTTCGCACTTCCTCTTCTCAGAATGAACAACTTGTTCACTGAAAGCAGTTTCACCAAAAGATGTTACTTTTGGTTGGCCTCTTGGGATGGAAGTGCTCTTAGTTGAGATTCTTGCAGGTGTCATTGTCAATATTTTCTGTCTTTCTAACCTTGGCACTACTGGTATGGGACCCATAGGTGTTGGTTTGGATTGAATTGATGCTTCTGTCTGTTTGGTTTGTGTTTGCTGGGTGGTTTCTGGTACTTTTGATGGTGTTTCTTGTGGAATAGGAGTTCTAAGTTCTTGCACATCTATCTTTGCCAATCTGGCAGTATTCAGCTGCAAACTCTTTATTAATGATTGAACATTAGTTAATGTTTGAGCATTTTTCTTCTCGTGTTCCTGCATCCTTTGGAACTCCTGCTTATGCTGATTTTATTGTGTAGACCATTCCTTCACCATCTTGTCAAGAGCTTCTGCTAGGCTGTTGTTGTTTGCTCTTAAAATATGGATTTCTTCCATAATTTTTTCAAAACTTGTATTGTCTTTTGCATGTATAGCTTCTGTCACCTTTGACTTGATTTCTTGAATTTCCTTAAAAGATTTTTCAAAATCTGTTGTTGCTTCTTTGTTTTCTGATGACTGCCATAGCTTGTTCAGAATCATGGTGATGTTTTCTGTCTATGTTCTGATAGCGTTAACAGTTTCTGATAGGGTCTTCATATCAGATCTTTGACATTTGATCTCTTCTAACAGCAAATCAAGCTTTTCTTCTGTAGGTGTCTTTCCAGTGCATGCTTTGGTTATGTTTTCTAGCTCTTCACGTAGTTGTTCAATTGACATGGTTGGTTGATTGGTAACAGGAGGAACAACAGATGTTCCCCATCTAACTCCAGCAGAAGACACACTTGCTGCTATTGTAAAGTTGTGAGGTTGGTCATAAGCCCAAACCTTCACTTCTTTACCAAAATGTTGAAACAAATTCACATTCGGGTTTTCCTCATATCCTTGAACCGTTTCTTTGAAAGGTTCTCCGTGAGTTGTTGAGAAACTCGGATTTTCCTCGACCAGGTTTCCTTGATCAGCAATCTGATCTCCACCTGTTTCCATCACATTCTCCTCCTCATTATCTGATTCAGAGAATGGATCTTTGGAAATACTCACTTTTTGACCAGCAGAATTAGGTTTACTAGGTAGTACAACATAACTTCCCTCAATAGATTCATCAGAATCAGAATTTTCAACAATGTTTTCATTAAGGTTAGTACTTTGTGCACCTGTTTCTACCATAAAAGATGCCTCTACATGATGTTGTTCAACCCTTTGACTCTGTTGATTCTGTTCATCATCCTCCTCCTCAGGTTCTGTTGACAATCTGACTATTTGATCTTCTTCCTCTGTTGGTGGTACCATTGACTGTTGGTCATCATGTTCTGTCGGGATGTGTTGTTATAAACTTCAACACGTTCTGGTTCTTTGTTCAAGATTTCCAAATATTGTCCATTGAAAGGTGATTCTTCTGGTATCAGATTCATCATGCTTTCTGGCAAAACAGGTACATCATTGTCTGATTTCCAGAAACCAGTTGCATACCATGGTTTCATGACTTCAGTCTTCCACATGTTTTCTGATAAAGGAAGTTCAACATTCCTTTTAGCAAAAGCATCAGAGATAAGTATTGACCAGAATCTGGGAAAAGGTAGTGAGAATCAATTCTCCTAGAATTTGTCAAAACTGATCTTCTCATTAGCTTGAATATCTCTGTTCCATAGTCAATATTTATCCCAGTGATGAGACAGAACATGATTGTTAGAATATTCATATTAATCTGATTGGTTCCTCATATCTGATATACATTTGTTCAAAGTTTCCATCATTACTTGCTAAAAGGCAGGTAATTTGTTCCTCTTGAAATCACCAATTTTTGAGATCTTCATCTTGTGACCCATTACAGCATCAAGTTGTTCAAACATGTCTTCCTTTGTAGGTACACGATCATAGTGATGACTAATAGGTAATTCTAAACACTCCCTAATCTTTTCAGGTGTAATAACAATGGAGATGTCCCCCCCATAAGTGTGCTGTTAACTCGTTTGTACTTGTTCTATTGAGGGTTTTGACTAGTTGTTGTAAGATCTTCTTCGGCACTTCTTCGGTTTTGGTTAAAGCTTGAGCAAGAGGGCATCTTGTCAAGAATGCTATCAAAATTTGACATTTCACGTCGTAGTCTTCAATCTTGGTGTTCATATTTTCGTTGTTGCTCTTCATTGGTAGGAATTCTTCATCGCTTATAAATTGTACAAAGTGTTCAACAGGTGGGTTGTTGAGATTAACGGGGTTAACTGCGGCCATGGTGATTTATTTTTGCTTGGAGAGAGGTTTCTAGGGTTCTTGAGTTTGAAATTGGAAGTTTTAGGTGGTTTTCTCATGTCTTTTGAAAGTTGTATATATAAGGTTTGTGAGACAGGAATCATGGAGTTTAAATCATGGGTGGTTAATATTTAAGATGGTTAATGACAGTTTAATGATGTTTTAATCCTTTGATAAAAACAACTGTCAACAAAACTTTTGATATATCTCCGAAACTTTTGATATATATCTTTTAATAAAAACGAAGAGGTCAAAAAGTTTTGATTGGTGAATACTAACACCAAGTTGCATCTTTTCTTCCAGTGGGACCCCTTTGCCATAGAAAGGTCCAATAGAATCCTTTTTTAGAAGCTGACATTCTTTCCCTTTTTTTCCAAAGCAAAAAAAAAAAAAAAAATCTTTCTGGTGACGTTATCAGAAAATTTCTGATGCATCTTTGCGTCTAGGATTCTTCTTCATATTTCATCAGAAAGTATCAGGTTTTCATCAGAATTTCATCAGAAATGGTAGTTTCATTCTTTTTTTTTTTTTTTTGAGATGAGTGGGAATGAGTAGAGTTTTAGAGACATCACTTACATAGCATTTCTGAAGTCCAAGTCTTTGTTCTGATCTTCAAGGAGTGTTTTGTGAAAAATTTTAAACAACGATAGTCATGAGTTTTATTTTTTCCAAAATTTCACATTATTTCGAGTTTTGTCCCTTTCTTTTGAAGATTAAATAACCAGAATCTGGAGTTATTTTGAGTTTTAAATTTATCAGAAACTTTTATGGAACAAAATATTTCTATTTATTTTCTGATAATTGTTTACCTGACATTGTTTCAATTCTAGTGTTGAGTGATTTTCAGAAATTTCATCAGATATGTCATAACTCTATCGGAAAGTTATTAGATTTATCTTTTCTTCCCCTAGATTTAACAAAGAGTCTTTCTTTTGAACAAAGCAACCATTTATCATAAAAAAAAAGAAAGGAAAGCTTACGGAAAAGAGAAGAGAAAGAAAAATAATAAAATAAAAACTAATCACAAAAGAAAAGAGTGGCATAAACCCATAAATAAGTTGTACGACCAGTATGTTGAGTTGTTGGCACCAAGGTGCATTATATATATCTTCTTGTAGAGTGACTTGGGCTCGCTCTTGGATACCAGTTTGGTACACCTCCAAAGTCCAGTTGACTGGTGATCACCTTCATTACAAAATGAGGGTAAATCAGGTAGGGTTGAGCTGAGTGCATGTTTGCCTCCAAATCTCTCATGAGATATCTGGAGAAGTTGTAGGGAGTTTCCTGTACAACTGCATGCACAACTTCCGTCAGCCTGTATGACAACTCGTTGAAGTGACCATGCTTTCTTAAAAAAGCATACACCAAGCTGTGTCACCAGATACTGCCATGGTGGAATGAAGCCCAATCTGCTGATCTACCTAGAACGGTTGGGTGTTTGATAACCCATCTCCGTAAGGGTTTGATCTAGTGTTCCTCTGGAGAAGAAGGTGATATTGTTGTCATCGTTAAGTTAGAGGGAAACTCTAAGCATTTCCTCACTTAAGATGATCTCCTTCCGCAACAACATACTGCTTAACCACACATGTGTCCCGCTGAAGATAGCCCGTGCGTTCCACCAGAATGTCTGGAGAAGTGTGGGGTGTATCCAGATATATGCTGAAAAAGCATAGCCCAGAGTACTTTGCATCAGCATATTATACACCAACTTGCATCCTTCCCATGCAGGGCTATCGAGTTTGGTTCTTACTCTCATATTGTGGGTGGTGTAGAGAGTGAGTGGAAAGTTTTGGCTCCTCATTTCTGCTGCCATTTTAAGGGTTTTGATAAGAGATTTTGAGATTTTTGAAAAGAGTGAAGTTTAAAGTGGTAGTTGTGGTGAGGAAAGTCTTCAGGAGTTTGTTAATATATATAGGTGAAAATGTCAGTTTTGCTATAAATGGCATTAACCAACTCAAGATTTCCTTATCTTTTTATTCTTTCTCTTCATTAATGCTTTAGATCTTCCATCAGAGGCTTGCAGCAGGGTTCGTGAGATGAAATGCTTGTGCATTTATTAACTAGGCGGCTACATTTTGTAGCTCCTAATCATTTTTGTGAGCATGTGTCTCCTTATACCTCTCTAAGAAAGATGACAAAGCATGCTGTGAAAGTAGAAGAGAAATGAATTTTGTTCAGAAAATATTGTATGTGACGTGATTTTCCTAAGGCTTAGAACTTGTTAATGCAAGTGGCTTTTCCCCCTTTTTTTATTATTTTTATTTATACTTATTTCAAACAAACTAAGGTAAGAAGAAAAAAAATACAAAAAAAATTATCTACAAACATTTAGCCATATAAGTATGAAGTGTGAATTCACAAATATGAAATCCATCAGATTTTCTGATGACTAGTAATGTATATGATGATCCATCAGATTTTCTGATAAGTTATTATCAGACTTTGTGGTGATTCATCAGATTTTTTGATGTTTCACCTATAACAGCCCTCCTAAAACCCTTTAACGTATTCCTATACATCCTAAAATATACCCCGTATACGAAAAATAACCCTAAAATACCTTTATATTTATAAAAATCAAATAAAAACAAAAATATATGTCGCTCGCGGGGCGCGACAGACTTCTCTGGGCTCGTCGCGGGCCGCGATCCAGTGACACTAGGCCGCACCCGGTTCTGCCACGTGTCCTAACGCGTGTGAAGTCTACGATTGTGATTAGCCAAGGCTAGAGCCTAGCCTAGGTCCCTCGCGGGCCACAAGGGAGATAACAGAGGGCATCGCGGGCCGCGAGCCTCCAGTCGACCAGCCTCTATAAGGAGGCCTCTGGCCTCAGTTTCGATCGTTCAATTTTTTTCTTTCCTCTGTCCCTATAATAGCAATAGTGTTGCTGTTGGTGCACAAAATGTTTGTTAACTTCGTCTTTATCGAGTCTTATGTCTAGATAGAATGAACCAGTGCACAACAGGATCAGAAATTAGGGTTTTATATGTTAAAGTGGGTAATTCCGCTTGAAAGTGTCATTGGCCAGTTCAAGCGAAATTATCATTATAATTCCGCTTGAAATGTGCAGTGACATCTTCAAGCGAAATAACCTATTCCGCTTGAAATGATTATGTTGTTTTCAAGCGGAATCTACATCTCTATATATACCTGTTGTTGCGTGTCATTTGAAACGGAATTAGAAGTTATTGTTTGAGAGCCGAGGTGCTGCCGAATTGTAATCAGATCTGTAAAAGCTCAGGAAATCAGTAATAGATAAAGATTAGAAAGTATCAAGCTGTGTTGACATCATTTACATTGATTCCGCCTTTGTTTTTGATGATGAACTACTCAGATTGACTCGTTAGGGTCACACGACGATCCATCAAGTGGTATCAGAGCTCAGGACGAAGAGTTCATACCAATTCAGCTTGATTTCATCCGATTCTCTCACTTCTACACCTTCTTTTCTGATTTGGACAAAATTTAACGGTTGAAATGGCTTAAAACTCACATATATCAAGCGAAACATAGTTTTAACTAATACGTGCAATATTTGGACCTTAATTCGAACAAAATCTGATAAAAACTTGTAATTCCGCTTAAACAACAGATCAGACTTGCTGACATCATTCTTATTCTACTTGAAATTACCTTGTTATTTCAAACGAAATCACATATTAAGACTTATTCCGCTTGAGAGTGCTGTCTGATTTCAAACGAAATCAGATTCCGCTTCAAAGTGACTGATTCCGCTTCAAATCTAATTCCGCTTGAAAGCTTATTTCGCTTGAAAGCTGATTCCGTTTGAAGCTATTTCGTTTGAAACCTATTTTTCAAAATTTCAAAAAATTTTCTAAGTGTTTGTTGACTGTTTCAGGTGCTTGAAATATGGATGAGTTCATGAATCCGTTCTGTGACGTTTTTGCTTTCACGGGTAGTTCTGGAGATGACACATCAAACAATACCAATGAAAATGCTCCAACAAACCCGAGTCCGAAGAAAATTTTGTCTGATGCTTTAAGTGTGGAGAGTGCTTATGGGACGTACAACAAACCTCCCAAATTAATGGCGATTGAAGATTACAATAAATGGGCCAAGAAGTTTGAAGAATGGCTAAAAGCGTTTGCATATCCAAGTTGGAAGATGTTGAAGAATGGTTTCACTATGGAAAGATCGGATTATGAAAACTTGACAGAAACTGAGGATGTAGATAGATATGTTGCTGAACAAAAATGCATTGCATTGATTCATCAGTCTGTGAGAGACGACATAATAGCATTAATTGAGTACAAAAATTCGACAGATCTATGGGCTAAATTGAAAATAAAATGTGAGGGTAGTGCAGAGATAGTCAAAAACAAAAAGAAGTTGCTAAGAAAAGAATTTGATCTTTTTGGTTGCTTGAAAAATGAGTCTGTTTCTAAGATGATTGAGAGATTTGGACATCTGAAGATGGAGCTGGCAAGACATGGAATCATTTATTCTCTTGAAGAACTGGTTGACAAGCTGTTTGATTCTTTGCCGGATGAACAAGACTGGCAATACTTTGCATTGATGTTGAAGAATACAATCGAGTCCGAGAAACTAACAGTTGATCTGTTAATTGAAAGACTGGAGAGTCATGAGCTGGAGATCAAGAAATCATTCAAAGTCAATCATTCCACATATCAGCAAAATGTTGGGTTGTATTACAGAGGTGATGGGATACCGAAGAATGTGTCTCCTAAAACAGCTTTCTCAGCTGAAGGTTCTTACAAGACAAATCAAGAGAGTCCGAGCAGTGGTTTTCATAGTGGTTCTTCATCAAAAACTCCAAGCCAATTTGTTCCAAAGAATCTATTCCAGTGTAATATTGCTGTAGATCTGAAGAATGCACAAAATTTTAGTGAGGAATCTGCAAAACAACAGATGGTGTTTTTAGCGTCTGTGTTAGAATCGTACGAAAGTCTCGTTGCAGGAAAGATAGGTAACACCAACCTAACAAAGGAAGACTACGATCAGATCGACCCTGAGAAGATGGAGTTGATCGATATAAGGTGGTGTATGGCGAGTGCAGTGAGAAGAGCGCAACGATTTATGGAGATTACTGGAAGACAGTCTATTGGTGGACCTTCAACCAAGTTAGGCTTTGACAAGTCAAAAGTCACATGCTTTAAATGTAAACAGAAAGTCATTTTAAGCGTGAGTGCAGAAATGCTTACACTGATGATACTGCAAATCCTTTTCGAGAGGATTATTACAAAAGAGCAATCTATCATCAGAACAAATCTAAACCTCCTAGAAAGAAGCAGCTGAAGATAACCCCAAAGAAAAATCAAGAGCTCTTGTTGTTATTCTTGATGATGAGGGATACGATTGGAGTCAAGTGTTACCGGAGGAGGATGCAGTTGGCTATGCGTTTGCTGTGATAAAAGAAATTCCTTTCAAAGATAGCAGAACTAAAGAACAGAAATATATCAACAGGAAGGCGAAAGCTGTAGATAGAATGCTTAGAATGTCTAAGATTTACAGAGAGGCAAAAATGGCAAAAAGATGGGATGCTGATAGAGAAAGTTATCTAGATCCAAATGGTAACATAGCTATTGATTCAAAGACCATTGATGTTGAAACTCTCACCAAACAAATTGCTGAGGAAGAAGAAGCCAAACAGAGACAGTGGTGGGGAGGATGAGAAGCTGAAGTGAAAGCTGAAGAAAAAGAAAAAGAAACAGAGAAAGAGCAGCAGGCAAAGAAAATTGATGACGGAATTATAGACACGTCACAAGAGTTTACTGCAGAAAATTTGAAGAAGATGGCTGACAAAGTGTTTGAGCAAAAGATGTAACACCCGTGTCACTCCAACCATCAGACAAATGCCAAACCAATGAAATATAGTATTTCATACTTGGGATTTGTAAAAATATGTGTATCGTTTACACATATCAATTCTTGTTCAATTTCAAGCTTTAAATCGCTTTCTGGAGGGTTATACGCGCTCTGATGTGTAGATATAACCAGTTTAATCCAACAAACACTCCGGAATAGTGAAATAGGCTTAACATACCTCAAATAACCTATACATAACTTAGATATAAGTTTTGGAAGGTTTGGTGTGGTGAAATCAAAGTTTAATCGCTTACAGGGACTAAAGTTGACAAACTGCGAAAGTATGCCAATTTGAACTGTAACAGACATTCCGGAACATGACCATAAGTTAAACACACCTTAAATATCCTTTATATAGCTTAGAAATAGGCTTTGAGGGGTTCGGTGTGCTAAAATAAACTTTTGGGTCATTCAGGGACTAAAAGTGTCAAAAAGTGCACAAGTTTGCATTTTCGCGGATAACTTACGTTCTGGATATATCCGGACACCCAAAAATTTATGTAAGCATGACTATATTATGCTTTAGTGTTTGGATTGCCAAAAATCCATTCGTCGCGTCTTTTGGTTCGTTTTTCGCGCTTATGCGCATTCCGTCGTAATTAACCGAACATCGCGTTCGTACGGCCAAACGAACCGACATCTGAGATATTTTTGAGCATGTTTTAAGTTCCCTATACTTTAACTTCATTTTAGAGCTTTGAAATGGGGTTAACGGGCCTTAAACGTGTCAAAAATGGCCTAAATACAGTTCAGGGACCAAAACTGACTTTCTGCCAAAGTTAACCCATACGATGCGTATGGTATATATACCATACGATGCGTATGGGGTCTCCAGACCAGGTGCAATGTTTGAACAGCCTGTTTGCAGCTGGTTTCCACTCCCTAACCCCTTGCCAAGTGTTGATTCCTTATGGTGGTGAGCATTTTGAGGCACCATAACTTTCCGACAAGTGTACGGCCTTGATCGTGCCCTCTTTTCCATGAAACGATCTCAACGGTGGACCGAATACTATAAATACCCCACCCCCCATTGCTTTAAAACTCACAAGAATTCTGATTTGAGAGCTCTAAGTTGAAACCATTGTTTCATACCTGAGTTCTTGAGTCGGGATTAGCATTCGGGGACCCTGGGTTAGTATTCTTTCGTTCTTTTCCTTATTTTACTGCTTTTTGAGTCAGAAAGTCAAACTTTGTTTGACTTTCAGCGTTGACCAGTAATGGTCAATGCGAAGTTCGTTTGAACTTCGCAACGTGAGTGTAATCACGTTGGTCGTAGTCCCTTGGGACTATGCCCACTGATTACCACGTTGTCTAGAGTCGTAGGGTAGGCGATCTAATAAATCGCCTATACCTTCGAACTCGACCCATTTGGTCGATCATTAGGATCCGACCAAATACATTAGGTGACCATAGTAGGTAGGGAATAACCTTCCGAGGTTATACCCTATGGTCACATCGTTTAAGTAGTTGTATGATAGGTAGTTTATATGCCTTAGGTAAATTACCAGAATACCCTTTTCATGTATAATTGGTAATTAAGCATATGTAACCTAAACTTTTGTCACATAACTGATTATGTAACATGTTTAGGCATATAACACTTGTCATAGGACTAGTTAGGCGGTCCGAACGCGTTTCACGCGAACGACGCGTTAAAGTAGCATAAGCTTCCTAAACGGGTCGTAATGGGTCGTAGACACTTAGGTTAAGTTTCATTTAGTATGTAGGCTTTGTTAAACCATATCACATGAGTTCCTACACTCATTTGGTTTACAAACCCTCATGCTACCCAGTCTTCCGATTTAGGTCCGGTTTATTAATGTAGTTACCTAAATTAGGTGCCGTTTGATATTCCGCGATCTCTAGCATTGCTTGGTGGTTATCCTAGGACTTCTGAGCAATCTCAAGTGAGTACATAGACCCCTCTTTTACTGTTTTCCAAACTGTTTTGGGGTGGAACACATGTGCCTACTTGTTACTTTCGTGCTTTCCTGTTTTCATATCATATACTGGTTATGTTCATTAGTACACTATTAGTACATTGATTTACATGACTTTTCTGCTTTGTATGTTAACTTAGCATACTTAGTACATCGTTTTACATTACATTTCTGTTGCATATGTTTACTCAGCATATGGACACATTATCTCAGTTCACATGCTATGTATGTCTGTTGTTGCATACTTAGTACAGATATTTCAGTTCACATGCTATGTATGTCTGTTGTTGCATACTTAGTACATATATTTCAGTTCACATGCTATGTATGTTTGTTGTTGCATACTTAGTACATATATTTCAGTTCACATGCTATGTATGTTTGTTGTTGCATGCTTAGTACAGATATTTCAGTTTACATGCTATGTATGTATGTTGTTGCATACTTAGTACACTTATTATTCATTACATTCTTACATTTTGGCAATTGGTTTAAACATAGACATCTTACATGGTTTGGTTTGGTTTGATTAAGTGATTAAGTAACGATGCGTGTGTAATATGATACAAGCATGGTGGATACGCCGCTGGTACTTCCTATATATAAGTGTTTGTATTGTATTACATATTGTAGCGTTATTTGAATCATTTCAGGTTGAGACATAGAACATTTTATACAAATAACATATTTTTCACAAGACATTGATTTACAAACAACTTATCTAATACAAACTCATTTTACATGGTTATTCATTTAACCATACATTATACATTATTTATACATATCATCTGATCTTATCGATTTTCAAATGATTTACAAAACAAAGCAAATAACAAGGTTCATGACTAAACATTTTCTCAAACATAAGTCATGAAACCTATTTTCACAAAACCTATGTATCTCACCGGCATTTTTATGCTGACGTACCATATTTTCACATGTGTTTTTCAGGAACTGTTGCATAAGATGATCAAGATACACATAGACAGACTTGGGCTTTAGTGACAATAAAAGATGCAAGACTAGTTAATTATGTTGTATTTCCTAGTTTGATAAGACATTGTAACACTTTTAATCAATAAAACGAAACTTCAATTGCCATGGATTTGAAACAATTAATTCTGTTACAACACTCCCCGACGTTTCCGCCACGTTTTGTATGTTCCACGTGGTCGGGGTGTGACAGAAAAGATGGTATCAGAGCCAATGGTTATAGGGAATTAGGTTATTAGTAATGCTTTGACCTAGTCTATAACTTTCTTAGGACCCTAACGCGAGTTTACTTGCGTTTAGTCATAAAACAATACCGTCACCTATCCTTAGGCGACGACCACAACAAGAACATAAATTTCAAAACCGCTTTGAAAACTAATCATCTGTTCTAGGATGATTGATTACTAGGTTTTGAACCCTCTATTGTAAGGTTTTGAACTCTCAGTTATAAGGTTTTGAATCCCTTTGAATTTTCAAAATCTCGTCAAGGTTTTGGGTTTTTAATAATGTGAACACGTGCAAACTGGAAGGGTGAATGCCTGTATTCTGGGTTTTCTGTCTAGGCAAGCACTTCGTATACATCTCATCAGACGCGAGACCAGTTGTGCTTACCTGGGAATTCTTGGGATGAGTGTTCACTTATAGGCGAGCATGTCTTCGCGATACATTATATTGACCCATTTACTTTGATTAGTCACTGTCTCATTTGTTTGCCTTAGGTAACAAACAAATGGTCACAATCTACATGCCTTGTCATTTTCTTTTGACTATCTTTCGCTTGTTTCCTCCCATGTCTTCCATTTTCTACATGGTGCCTCTACGTTGCAACAACAATGTCCGAACCAGGTGCTACAACTGCCCAACAAATAGGCGTCGTACTCCAGAAGACCGTTGATTTAGCTATTACCATGACTCGTCTCAGGGATGAAGCTGTATAAGGGAACTGCTCCTTGGTGCAATCAATGCCATCGTCATTATTCAAATCAAATACCTTGTTTCAAATGTACCCACGGTGGACGATGGAGACATTTGGTTAACATATGCCGCTTTGCAATCCAAAGCAAAGCTGTTACAAATCCTGCTGCTGCTCAACCTTCAAACTCCGCTTCATATGTCGCTTGGCATATCTGGCGCCTCAACCTCATGAACTTTCTACCTTGTGTATCGACGTAGGCACGCCTAGTGCAAGGTGTCGGAACACTCTCGTTACACAAACTCCAAAATCCATGTAGGATCTTTCTATCCTCATAATTAGATCCTTGTGGATGGGTATCATTCATCGGAGTCCTTAATTGAATTCTTTGTATGATTCAATACGTACATCACAATTCAATAAGGACAAAGCCGAATTCCTTTTAAGATTATCCTATCTTCATAGATAGATTCTTGAAATGATTAAAGTGCCAAATGAAATCCACGAATTGGATTCCTGGTGTGCTTTAAGTATCCGCGTCCGAAGATAACAAATTAATAAACAAGTTAAACAACTATGTGATTATGTGTTTCCTTTTATGTTTTCATGTGATTCAAATTCTTGTTATCCAAATCCTCGGAGAATCTTCCATATCTTTGTATAAGGGATTCATAGTAGGATATCCAAAGGTACTATCTTAAATCCTTAATGGACTTCTACGTTGTAGTTAAGTCCCTTGGATTATATTGTACCATTCCATACTTAGTCCCCTGAGTGGTCTAGGTAAACAGATTGATCCAAAAATCTGGTTAGGAATATCATGTGATGATATAGCTGAAAGGACTCCTTGGAGGTCTAATTAAAAAGATCATGTGTTGATCTGATTAAAAGGACTCTATGATAGTCTAGTCACACTCATCACAGGTTTGATATTTTCTTCCCCTACACATCATGAAATGCACTGTGCGGACTGTGCAAGGAATTACGTAATTATGGACGCGTACATAATTATAGAATTTAGTGCACAGAAACCACAGCAAGTTTTGTCATGTATCTAGAATTAAATTCTGTTCATTTTTGTTTCTGAAGATGTAAAATGACTCATTCGGTTCATTTTTGTTTCTGAAGATGTAAAATGACTATTCCATTCATTTTTGTTTCTGAAGATGTAAAATGACTCATTCGGTTCATTTTTGTTTCTGAAGATGTAAAATGACTCATTCGGTTCATTTTTGTTTCTGAAGATGTAAAATGACTCATTCGGTTCATTTTTGTTTCTGAAGATGTAAAATGACTATTCCATTCATTTTTGTTTCTGAAGATGTAAAATGACTCATTCGGTTCATTTTTGTTTCTGAAGATGTAAAATGACTCATTCGGTTCATTTTTGTTTCTGAAGATGTAAAATGACTCATTCGGTTCATTTTTGTTTCTGAAGATGTAAAATGACTATTCCATTCATTTTTGTTTCTGAAGATGTAAAATGACTCATTCGGTTCATTTTTGTTTCTGAAGATGTAAAATGACTCATTCGGTTCATTTTTGTTTCTGAAGATGTAAAATGACTCATTCGGTTCATTTTTGTTTCTGAAGATGTAAAATGACTATTCCATTCATTTTTGTTTCTGAAGATGTAAAATGACTCATTCGGTTCATTTTTGTTTCTGAAGATGTAAAATGACTCATTCGGTTCATTTTTGTTTCTGAAGATGTAAAATGACTCATTCGGTTCATTTTTGTTTCTGAAGATGTAAAATGACTATTCCATTCATTTTTGTTTCTGAAGATGTAAAATGACTCATTCGGTTCATTTTTGTTTCTGAAGATGTAAAATGACTATTCCATTCATTTTTGTTTCTGAAGATGTAAAATGACTCATTCGGTTCATTTTTGTTTCTGAAGATGTAAAATGACTCATTCGGTTCATTTTTGTTTCTGAAGATGTAAAATGACTCATTCGGTTCATTTTTGTTTCTGAAGATGTAAAATGACTATTCCGTTCATTTTTGTTTCTAAAGAATGCCTGTTGAAAACAACTCCGTTCATTTTTCAATTCTGAAGAATGTCCGTTAAAGAGAAATAACAGGATTATGCCTTTCATATCTCTGGTGGTTATTTGACACAAAGCCACAGTTAGACTCCTACGAATAAATTTCGGGACGAAATTTCCTAAAGTAGGGGAGACTGTAACACCCGTGTCACTCCAACCATCAGACAAATGCCAAACCAATGAAATATAGTATTTCATACTTGGGATTTGTAAAAATATGTGTATCGTTTACACATATCAATTCTTGTTCAATTTCAAGCTTTAAATCGCTTTCTGGAGGGTTATACGCGCTCTGATGTGTAGATATAACCAGTTTAATCCAACGAACACTCCGGAATAGTGAAATAGGCTTAACATACCTCAAATAACCTATACATAACTTAGATATAAGTTTTGGAAGGTTTGGTGTGGTGAAATCAAAGTTTAATCGCTTACAGGGACTAAAGTTGACAAACTGCGAAAGTATGCCAATTTGAACTGTAACAGACATTCCGGAACATGACCATAAGTTAAACACACCTTAAATATCCTTTATATAGCTTAGAAATAGGCTTTGAGGGGTTCGGTGTGCTAAAATAAACTTTTGGGTCATTCAGGGACTAAAAGTGTCAAAAAGTGCACAAGTTTGCATTTTCGCGGATAACTTACGTTCTGGATATATCCGGACACCCAAAAATTTATGTAAGCATGACTATATTATGCTTTAGTGTTTGGATTGCCAAAAATCCATTCGTCGCGTCTTTTGGTTCGTTTTTCGCGCTTATGCGCATTCCGTCGTAATTAACCGAACATCGCGTTCGTACGGCCAAACGAACCGACATCTGAGATATTTTTGAGCATGTTTTAAGTTCCCTATACTTTAACTTCATTTTAGAGCTTTGAAATGGGGTTAACGGGCCTTAAACGTGTCAAAAATGGCCTAAATACAGTTCAGGGACCAAAACTGACTTTCTGCCAAAGTTAACCCATACGATGCGTATGGTATATATACCATACGATGCGTATGGGGTCTCCAGACCAGGTGCAATGTTTGAACAGCCTGTTTGCAGCTGGTTTCCACTCCCTAACCCCTTGCCAAGTGTTGATTCCTTATGGTGGTGAGCATTTTGAGGCACCATAACTTTCCGACAAGTGTACGGCCTTGATCGTGCCCTCTTTTCCATGAAACGATCTCAACGGTGGACCGAATACTATAAATACCCCACCCCCCATTGCTTTAAAACTCACAAGAATTCTGATTTGAGAGCTCTAAGTTGAAACCATTGTTTCATACCTGAGTTCTTGAGTCGGGATTAGCATTCGGGGACCCTGGGTTAGTATTCTTTCGTTCTTTTCCTTATTTTACTGCTTTTTGAGTCAGAAAGTCAAACTTTGTTTGACTTTCAGCGTTGACCAGTAATGGTCAATGCGAAGTTCGTTTGAACTTCGCAACGTGAGTGTAATCACGTTGGTCGTAGTCCCTTGGGACTATGCCCACTGATTACCACGTTGTCTAGAGTCGTAGGGTAGGCGATCTAATAAATCGCCTATACCTTCGAACTCGACCCATTTGGTCTATCATTAGGATCCGACCAAATACATTAGGTGACCATAGTAGGTAGGGAATAACCTTCCGAGGTTATACCCTATGGTCACATCGTTTAAGTAGTTGTATGATAGGTAGTTTATATGCCTTAGGTAAATTACCAGAATACCCTTTTCATGTATAATTGGTAATTAAGCATATGTAACCTAAACTTTTGTCACATAACTGATTATGTAACATGTTTAGGCATATAACACTTGTCATAGGACTAGTTAGGCGGTCCGAACGCGTTTCACGCGAACGACGCGTTAAAGTAGCATAAGCTTCCTAAACGGGTCGTAATGGGTCGTAGACACTTAGGTTAAGTTTCATTTAGTATGTAGGCTTTGTTAAACCATATCACATGAGTTCCTACACTCATTTGGTTTACAAACCCTCATGCTACCCAGTCTTCCGATTTAGGTCCGGTTTATTAATGTAGTTACCTAAATTAGGTGCCGTTTGATATTCCGCGATCTCTAGCATTGCTTGGTGGTTATCCTAGGACTTCTGAGCAATCTCAAGTGAGTACATAGACCCCTCTTTTACTGTTTTCCAAACTGTTTTGGGGTGGAACACATGTGCCTACTTGTTACTTTCGTGCTTTCCTGTTTTCATATCATATACTGGTTATGTTCATTAGTACACTATTAGTACATTGATTTACATGACTTTTCTGCTTTGTATGTTAACTTAGCATACTTAGTACATCGTTTTACATTACATTTCTGTTGCATATGTTTACTCAGCATATGGACACATTATCTCAGTTCACATGCTATGTATGTCTGTTGTTGCATACTTAGTACAGATATTTCAGTTCACATGCTATGTATGTCTGTTGTTGCATACTTAGTACATATATTTCAGTTCACATGCTATGTATGTTTGTTGTTGCATACTTAGTACATATATTTCAGTTCACATGCTATGTATGTTTGTTGTTGCATGCTTAGTACAGATATTTCAGTTTACATGCTATGTATGTATGTTGTTGCATACTTAGTACACTTATTATTCATTACATTCTTACATTTTGGCAATTGGTTTAAACATAGACATCTTACATGGTTTGGTTTGGTTTGATTAAGTGATTAAGTAACGATGCGTGTGTAATATGATACAAGCATGGTGGATACGCCGCTGGTACTTCCTATATATAAGTGTTTGTATTGTATTACATATTGTAGCGTTATTTGAATCATTTCAGGTTGAGACATAGAACATTTTATACAAATAACATATTTTTCACAAGACATTGATTTACAAACAACTTATCTAATACAAACTCATTTTACATGGTTATTCATTTAACCATACATTATACATTATTTATACATATCATCTGATCTTATCGATTTTCAAATGATTTACAAAACAAAGCAAATAACAAGGTTCATGACTAAACATTTTCTCAAACATAAGTCATGAAACCTATTTTCACAAAACCTATGTATCTCACCGGCATTTTTATGCTGACGTACCATATTTTCACATGTGTTTTTCAGGAACTGTTGCATAAGATGATCAAGATACACATAGACAGACTTGGGCTTTAGTGACAATAAAAGATGCAAGACTAGTTAATTATGTTGTATTTCCTAGTTTGATAAGACATTGTAACACTTTTAATCAATAAAACGAAACTTCAATTGCCATGGATTTGAAACAATTAATTCTGTTACAACACTCCCCGACGTTTCCGCCACGTTTTGTATGTTCCACGTGGTCGGGGTGTGACAAAAGAGCTTGAGGTAGACTCTAAGTCCAAAACTGAGTCTAAAAGCAAGGTCAGTCCAAATGATTCACACAAAGAGTCAGGTAAGAAGGTTAATACTGAGAGCGACTGCAAAAATTGCATGAAAGACTGCAAGGTTTGTAGTACAATTACTTACCACAGTGGTGAAAGGATCGAAAACCTGACAAAAAGAGTCAGAGATGTTGAGGATCAGATCTTAAACCGTGACAAATTGGTAAAAGCTTCAAATGATCGCTTAAAAGAATTAACTGAGAAAATTGAAAATGATAAAATTGAAGTAGAACGAATCAGGAAAGAAAATGAGAAGTTTATTCATGAAAATCGTAAAATTTCAGAAAACTTTGAGAAACTAAAACGAACGGTAAAAGATTCTGATGATAGAAATGGTAAAACCAGTACAGAAAATGTGCAATTAAAAGGTGTTCTTAGAGTTAAAGAAGAGCTAATCAACCAACAACTGGATGAAATTGCTAAGTTGAAGCTTCAATTCCAAGAAGCTAAAATTGAAAATGAACGTATCTAGTTGAAATTAACCAGTTACAACTCCGCAAGCTTTGTTTTACAACACATTGTTCCCAAACCCATCGGGAAAAACAAAGCAGGCGAAGATGTTTACTCGGATGGAACTGGGGTTGGGTTTCATCAGGTTCCACCACCAGTTTTAAACAATTATTCAAAGAAACAATCAGGGTTGGTTAATGATGATGAGATGGATGAGATTAAACTTCCAGACACAATTGATGTCACATACACTTCATCATCATCTGATGATAGTATTCAGTCTCAAGTGGTTAAAAATGTTGTTGAAAATGTTTTGAAGTCTGATAGTGATTCAGTGGAGGATGATGAATGTTTTCTGGATAAGTACATTCCAAAATCAAAATCCAAAAACAACTTAGGTGATGAACCGAGTCTTGTGATGTACAAGATGGCTGGATCTGATAAGTTGTATTCAGGTCAAGATTTTCCATTGGAGAATGTGAATGTGGGCAAATTGAAAAATGTTTTCAAATTGGTTGAGATTGATGTGTCTGAAATTGAAGGTTTAAAACAAGCAAAGAGGCAATTAAACTTTGAGAAAGATAAAGCTTACTATAAAAAACCTGTTGTACCACCACGTTTTTATAACAACAATCAGAACAGATGGTCGGGTGGTTTTCAGGGTGGTAAGTACAATCAAAGAAGAAACTTTCAAAATAAGAAGTTTGTGGAGAAAAAGGTGTTTGTGAATAGTTCAAGTTCACTTTCTGACGAAGAATATGAAATTTTTTCAAAATCAAATGAAGAATTTTTTGAGAAGAAGGCTTCACAGCCTCAGTCTGAAGGTACTAGTCGAGTAGTTGATACTCGAACATGCTTCAAATGCAATCTAGTTGGGCATATTGCACGAAAGTGTACCAACTTGAAGCCTAAGACTGAAGTTGTGATGAATCTGAAAAAGAAAGATAATGTAAAGGGAAAGGCCCCAATGTTTGTTGAAAAACAGATTTTAAAGAAGAAAAATGAAGTCACAAAAGTTAAAACTGAATCTGTCAAAGAATCAGTTAAGAAAGTTGAAATTGCTAAGAAGTTGGTAACTAAAAGTGATCATTTTTACAAAAAAGGTGGCTACACCTCAACAAATATGGAAGCTAAAATCAGTTGAACTGAAAGCAAGTTCTTCAAAGCCAAAGGTTTCAGAGTCAGAAAAACAACCATCTTCGACCACACAGGTCAAAATGGATGTTCCTTTGTATTACTATGAGAAACTTGAAAAACATGAGTCTATGGTTTCTGAAAAGAAGAATGTTCCAAAGAAAGATCAATCATCTGGTCAACCTTCTAAAAATGTTTTCGTTTTATTCAAAGAGGTTGAGATTGGGTCTAAGGAAAGCTTAAAGATGAATGACAAAAATTTTCCGCCACTTTACACTACAAAAACTCACATCAAAGTCAAGTTACCTGAGTCAAAAGAGGCTTGGGTGGCTTCAAAATCTCATTAAATGTTTTTGATATGTGCAGGAGCTTCCAAGATCCGTTTCGCGATGGATTATGGATAGCGGAGCTTCTCGGCATATGACGGGGAAAACAACTCTGCTTTATGATGTTAGAAATTTCAATGGAGGTTATGTAGGTTTTGCAGGCAATCAAGGTGGTAGAATAGTTGGAGAAGGAACTTTATCGAATGGTATTGTAACGTTTGAAAGAGTGAATTACATCGCCGAGCTGGAGAACAATCTACTGAGTATTTCTCAAATCTGTGATCGTATGTATACAACGCACTTCACAGACAAAGAATGTTTGATCTTGAAACCAAGATTTGTTGTTCCCGAAGAGTGGATTATCATGAGGGCACCTAGAGTTAATGATCTGTACGTGTTGGATATGAGTGTTGCTACTACAACCACGGGTCAGGCTCATTGCCTCATGTCAAGAGCAACGGAAAAAGAATCACGGTTATGGCATCGAAAGATGGGGCATATTCACTTGCGAAAAATGAATCACCTGGTGCACAATGATTTAGTAACTGGTGTTCATATAAAAGGTTTCCATCTTGAGGGGGGGTGCATTAGCTGTGTCAAAGGTAAACAGAAAAAGAAATCACACCCTCAAAAGAAAGACAACTCAGTCTCAAGACCTTTAGAGAGACTTCATATGGATCTTTTTGGTCCAGTGAATGTCAAAAGCATAACAGGGAATCTCTATTGTCTTGTAGTAACTGATGATTATTCCAGATTTTTGTGGGTATCATTTTTGAAGACAAAAGATGAGACGTTTGAGAGTTTGATGTCGTTGTTCAGAAAAATTGAAAATGTGTACCAAAGGCGCA
Source organism: Helianthus tuberosus (assembly GCA_030545235.1). Lineage (NCBI taxonomy): Eukaryota > Viridiplantae > Streptophyta > Magnoliopsida > Asterales > Asteraceae > Helianthus > Helianthus tuberosus. The sequence continues at coordinate 137,941,542 of CM060363.1, forward strand.
TTAGAAGAATCAGAAGTGACAATGGTAATGAGTTCAAGAACAACAAGATGGAAGAATATTGTGATGAAAGAGGTATACTGCATGAATTTAGTGCTCCGTACACTCCGCAGCAAAATGGAGTAGCAGAACGAACAGAACAATGCTTGCTGATTCAAAGTTACAAGTTAATTTTTGGGCAGAAGTAGTGTCAGCCGCATGTTATACACTCAACCGGGTTCTTACAGTGAAAAAATTTAACAAGACGTGTTTTGAGCTGATCAACAACCGCAAACCGAATCTGATGTATCTAGAACCGTTTGGGTCTCCCTGCATGGTTATAGAACCTAATGGTAAATTTGGTTCAAAGAGTATTGAAGGAATTTTCGTGGGATATGCAAGTCATTTGAAAAGAGTCTTTGTTCCAAGTTTGAAGCGGATTATTGAAGCTCATAATGTTGAGTGTCAAGGTTATACCATGCCACCGCAAAATCCAGGCGACTCGTGGCGTTTTAATTACGATATTTTATGGGATTCGTTTGACATGGAGGAAGAAACAGAAGAAGAACAAGATTTCTTTGACGAGTTGGATATTCTAAGAGAGTATGAGTCATCACAGGAAAGATTTCCAGCTGAGACTTTTAGTCGTCAATGACAAGCTTTGAATGATGATGAAGCAGGTCCAAGTAATGCTGGTGAACATGATGATATTCAACAATCTTCAGAACAACAACATGCTCCTGACAATGATAATCAGACGCCAGTCAATGATAATCTAGAATCTGATAACATGCCTGTTTTTGATCATGGTGATTCAGATTCTGAGGGAGAGCAGATTCAGATCTCAAGTCAAACTATTCCAGTCAGTAAACCAGATGCAAATGAAAATGTCACGAATTTGGAAGGCGATGTAGATGTTCCAGGCGAGGTGATGCCGAGAACTCTTTCATACCATCCAGAGGAATTGATCATTGGAGAATTACAATCAGGCGTCCGCACAAGACGACAAATAGATCAAGGGCTTATGGGTTTTTATTCTACAGTTACTCCATTACAAACTGAGTTTTCCCTAAGTTGTTTTATTTCGCAGATCGAATCGAGAACTTATAAGGAGGCACTTACTGAAGATTCTTGGGTCAACGCGATGCAAGAGGAGCTAAGCCAGTTTGAGAAGTTGGGCGTGTGGAAATTGGTAGATTTGCCTGATGGTTACAGGAAGATAAACACCAAGTGCGTGTTCAAGTGCAAGAGAGACGATCGAGGAGCTGTTGTTTGTAACAAAGCTCGACTCGTAGTTCAGGGTTTCAGTCAGCAGGAGGGTATAGATTTCACCGAAGTGTATGCTCCCGTGGCTCGACTAGAAGCAATCAGAATCTTCCTGGCATTTGCATCATGGAAAATTTTCAAAGTATATCGGTTAGATGTAAAATCGGTGTTTCTCTATGGGAAGGTAAAAGAGGAGGTATATGTCGGACAGCCACCGGGCTTTACCGATCCAATCCACAAATACAAGGTCTATTTACTGGATAAAGCACTGTATGGTTTACACCAGGCCCCGAGAGCTTGGTACGAGACATTGTCTCAACACTTGCTAGCCAACAGCTTCATCCGTGGAAAAGTGGATGCCACTCTCTTCACCAAAGAGGTCGACGGACATCTTCTGATAGTTCAAATATACTTGGATGACATTATATTTGGGTCAACAAATGAAAATTTGTGCAAAGATTTCGAAAGAGTTATGAAGCAAAAATTTGAAATGTCATCGATGGGTGAGATGAAATTCTTTTTGGGACTTCAAGTTGAACAACTACCTGAGGGAATATTCATACATCAAACGAAGTATGTTCATGATATTCTAGAGAAATTTGGGATGTCAGGAATGTCTCCGAATTCCACCCCATTAGCGACGAATCATGGGATAAACCCAGATCTCACCGGAGACAGGGTAGATGAAACGTTGTATCGTTCCATGATCGGTTCGTTGTTGTATTTGACAGCTTCTAGACCTGATATTATGTATCCAACCTGCCTCGCAGCACGGTTTCAGTCTAATCCTAGAGCTTCGCATATGGTGATTGTGAAAAGGATATTACGCTACCTGAAAGGAACTCCAACATTGGGGTTGTGGTATCCAAGAAAAGGCGATTTCATGCTCGAAGGGTATTCTGATTCTGATTTTGGATGCTGTAAAGTTAATGCTAAATCAACAACAGCGGGGTGCCAGTTTTTCGGACCAGGATTGGTTACCTGGCAATGCAAGAAGCAGACCTCTGTGGCTTTATCCACATGTGAAGCTGAGTATGTATCTGCTAGCAGTTGTTTCTCTCAGATCTTGTGGATCCAGCAACAGATGCGCGACTACGGTTTGCAATATCTTAACACCCCTATCTTTGTTGATAATGAGGCAGCGATAAACATTACTAAAAATCCTGTTTATCACTCTAAAACGAAACACATAGATATTCGACATCACTTCATTCGAGATTGTTTCGAGAAGAAGTTGATACGAATTGAGAAAATCCACACTGACGAGCAAAAAGCTAATTTACATACCAAAGCATTTAATAAAACTCGTTTTAAATATCTTTTAAAACTAAATGGTATGAAGCTTTTATCGGTGTCGGATGGGATTCTTGGCGTTGATGAAGGAGACATTGTAGATGATGTTGAGAAGCAATCTGCAATGGGTTGTCGATTTTTTACTTGTTTTGGTATTTAGGGGGAGGTATTAGGGTAATATTTCAGAAAATACAAAAACAGTAAAAAATTTCAAAAATCAAAAAACATGAGATATTTTCAAAATACAAAAACAATAGAAAACCAGAAAAGAGCTTGTGTAAAAAGGGAAAATGATAGTACATCAGTTTGACAGTTATGGTATGCTAAAGAATTGGAAAGTTTAAACAGTCTCACTGATGATGTGCCAATAGGTTTTTACACATTTAGTAGGTTTGTTCGGGATATAAACCTAAATATTTACTTACTTATTTCGTGGGGAACACTACTTGGATATATAGGTAACCCCTGAAATCTTGTTTGAAATATCCCTTTTTCTGAGATACTAGGTCTTTATACTTAGTGATATCTGGGGTATTATCCCGGGACTTCTGATAATGCGGAAGCAATGGCCTAGTCCCCGGAGAATACTTTACTGCTTGCTTGAAATATAGCGCCGCCCTCAGCAAAAAGATGAAACAATAAAATTGATAATCATTGCTGTTGTAAAAAAAAGATCCTCTAAAGGGGACACACCTAAAGTCGAACCGTCATCTCTCTGCTGAACAGAAGTTTTGACCTGAGCTCTCACGGTCTCGCAATTTAACCCCTTACAGATATCATCTGTGGTATACTCACCTGTAAGACTGAATATTGAGATCTAGATACGGGAGTATATTCAAGAGGTGGGACACATGAATGAGTTTAAGTCTCTAAAATACCTAATCTGTATCCTGAATAGATTGAAATTTGTGTGAGAATTTAAGTGGATCAGTATATCGACAATCTAAGTGAATCGTTTATTTCTGTGTATGAAATTAAAGCTTAATGGTACTTGTGACTTGTCGTACAACTGATATGATTCCTTAACACGCTTACCAAAAATATGTTTGTAAATAGTTTACTTTTACTGCATTTTATTTCTGCATTTCATTTCTAGTTTAGAAACTTTATTAAAAATCCAAAAAGATTTTTCATTTCTGTTTTTTTTCCGACAAACCAAAGTGGAAAGCTGATCTTCAGATTCAAATTGAAGCATATGCAGGAAGTTTCTGGGCTGGATGATGAGTTTGGAGCTAAATATGATTAAACTTGAAGAATTGAAAAGTGAAAACAAGTTCATTAAATTGAAACTTGTAATTTTCAGAAAATTGTTTGAACAAAGTTGAACAAATGTCAGTGTGATTTATCTCAGGTCAACCAAGGTCATTAAGTTGGACTTGGTAGACAAATTGAGTAATCAGGGTCATTAATTTGGACCTGAATACTTAAGTGGATTTCTAAATTCTGACTAAATCGACAAAAGAAGTCAAATGGTAAGTTTGGATTGAAACTGTTATTGTCATATATCTTATATTTAGGTAGAGATTATGTAGGAAATAGTAGTCAAAATTCCCATGGCAAAGAAAGTGTCAAAGTTTGAGCCAGATCACGATCATAGATCCCAGCTTATCGAGAGGGGGAGTATTCAAAAGGGAGAGTCAAAATCCTGGATCAACATTCAAAGGGGAGATTGAAGGTTAGAGTTTGAAGATAGAAGACTGAAGGACGCTTTACAATGTCAAGACAATTCAGGGCAGAGAAAGATAGACAAAGACTAAAGACTGAAGACAGGATGCTAAAGACTTTGCCAACATCCAAGGGGGAGTCTGTTGGTGCACAAAATATTTGTTAACTTCGTCTTTATCGAGTCTTATGTCTAGATAGAATGAACCAGTGCACAACAGGATCAGAAATTAGGGTTTTATATGTTAAAGTGGGTAATTCCGCTTGAAAGTGTCATTGGCCAGTTCAAGCAAAATTATCATTATAATTCCGCTTGAAATGTGCAGTGACATCTTCAAGCGAAATAACCTATTCCGCTTGAAATGGTTATGTTGTTTTCAAGCGGAATCTACATCTCTATATATACCTGTTGTTGCGTGTCATTTGAAACAGAATTAGAAGTTATTGTTTGAGAGCCGAGGTGCTGCCGAATTGTAATCAGATCTGTAAAAGCTCAGGAAATCAGTAATATATAAAGATTATAAAGTATCAAGTTGTGTTAACATCATTTACATTGATTCCGCCTTTGTTTTTGATGATGAACTACTCAGATTGACTCGTTAGGGTCACACGACGATCCATCAGTTGCTCGATATAATACCCCTAAAAAGCGAAGCTCTGCCTCGTTGTAAGTATTATAACCCCCAGTTACGTATTAGTTACTATACCCGATTGATCTAGGGCTTCGTAACGCATGTCAAGGCTCTGCCTGACTCAGTCGTTGGAGTTCTGTCTCGGGGGTATGGTTAATTTAAATTGGGTTATCTTACTAACACGTGCGTTGTTTAATTTTAACAGATTAAAACCAAGAAGTCACCAGAAAGCAGTAGTATTATCTAAAACAGCAAAGTGAGTACATCTTATTTTTGTAAACTGTTTTTACGAAACCTCAATTGTTTTAAAGTGTAAATAACAGTGATTGAGTCTATATATTCTACAATTACTGTCGGTATGTTGGGGTTTTGTATACATTACTTGTTACTACACTATGAGTAGTAGCATGACCACAAGTCAGGATTGACAGTACCGTGGATGGTAATTGGGTAGATATAAACATTGTAATCGCTCTCAATACTGTAAAGATATAAAATCCTGTTTTGATTAAACTGGGATGCACTCGCCAGTATTTCTTGCTGATAAAAACTTTTTAAAACGCGTTTCAGGTAACAAAATGTGAAAGCCAAATAGAAGCCAGCTGGGGAACACTGACGGCTAGGAAAAGTGGCTATAAAAGTTACCTAAATAATGAAAGAATTTTTATTTCAATAAATTAGGGTTTTTCCCTATAAACATATTGTAATGGAAACTTGGGGGTTTTCCATGTATTTATTTGGTGTTTTAACTCTGATAAACTAGTTCCTATCTACGGTCCTGATGTTAATTTCCACTGCCAAATTAATATACACCGATACCACTAATCTGGATCTCGTGACACTTGCTCCCGGAGTAGGGGTCGGGGGTTGCGACAGAGAGTGGTATCAGAGCTACAGCCACTGGTTTATGCCACTGAAGTGTTCTTCTGACACCTAGATTTTTACCAGTTATGTTAGGAAATAATCTATGTAATTATGTGTACATATGTATATTATTGTTTTGTGTTATTTGACAATCTGTTAGTTTACAGTATGAGTGAGCAAGGTACGTCTGACGCCTATCCTCATCTAGCTAGTTCTCCCAAGAGTGAAGGAACTTCATCACAGCCTACTCCTTCAGGGTATTCCGCTGATACAGAAGAAGGAATCTTCATCTTTAAGGCACAATCCGAGGAACCATTCCCTTCGAAAAAGAGAGGATGGTTTAGTAGGGGAGCACATGAGAGGAGAAAGCGAATGAGAAAATTGCAACAACAAAGAGCGTTAGCAGCAGCCAATAGGGAAATAAACGCCCAGACCCAAGAAGTAGTTAATAGACAGTTGGTAAACTTTCATATGCTAGCCACCACTACAGCAGACCCAAACCTTAACCAGATAATTGCACCACAACCATTGCCTTTATTTCCAACCCAACCAATGGAGATAGAACTTAACCAATGAAACCAAATTCCCATACCAGCATTTGACCCTAACGAGATACCTAGAATCCCAGCACCTAATCCTCTAGCGTATGATCCATGGGAAGATGACCATAGGGAATATCAGGAACTCTATCTACAGGGAGAACCGATACCAAATCCCATAGCACAGTATACTATCCTTAATCCTTTAGATCCGTATTGGAATGTTGACCAGTATATTCAGGATGTGTTAAACAATCCGTACCCATATGGAGAGCCTATACCTCAATACCCTGACTCAATACCCGCACCACTGCCATCCATGAGTGAAGAAAATGTGTAGGAACTCTGCACATTTGGTGAGGAATTAGTAGAGGAAGGAGAGAGGATAAAACATATATGAGAAAAGCTCGTGTGGAAATTTGACGTGCGAGAAATGCAGTTCTGGAGAAACGACCCCCTAATAATATATATATATATATATATAAATGTGTGTAGTTCGAAAAAAAATCAGAAATCAAATAAAATAGATAACCAAATACCTATCAATGCATAACTATTAGTATGTTTAAATTTCAGTTGTAGACAATAATATATATATATATATATATGAAAAAGAGTAAAAGTCGCAATGCTCGACGTTTTTCATCAATTTGTTTGCATGATTGGTTGCATTAAATCTTATTCTGTGATATTAATACCTGATAAATGTTTATAATCCAGATGGACAACGAAGTAAATCAGGAAAACCAGAATAATGATAATAACGGAAACCAAATAGATAACAATGCCATCCAACATATAGTAGCACAAGTAATTAAAGACGCTATGCCATATATTATCAAGACTGTTAAAGAAGCGGAAAATAATAAAACAAACACTGGAAGTAAACGACTACCTACTGAACCCAGTCACAGCGTGAATAATGGACCGCTACTCCAATTACCTATTCAAAAAAGAAGAAGAACCATGTCTTATGGTTGTTCTTACAAAGAATTCTGGTCTTGCAAACCCATAGAATTCTCTGGCAACGAAAGAGCCATTGCAGCCCTACGTTGGATAGAAAAGACAGAAGCAGTCTTAAAAATTAGCAAATGTGCCGATGAAGATAAAAATTTGTTTGCTTCTAATCTTTTTAAAAATGCAGCTCTAGAATGGTGGAATACTATTCTCCAGTCTAGTGGAAGTGATAAAGTTTATAATATGGAATGGATTGACTTTAAGGACATAGTTGAAAGGAAATTTTGTCCTCCTCATTAAAAAGAACAAATCGCTAATAAGTTCTTAAATCTTAGAATGACTGGAATAGACTGCAAAGGTTATACTACCATATTTTTCGAATATGCTAGAATAGTACCAACCCTAGCTTCACCAGAATCAGTATTAATCTCCCATTACATCTGGGGATTAATCAGTGAAATCAGACACGTAGTCAAGGCAGCTAGACCACAAACCATAGAAGAAGCCGTAGAATTAGCCAATACATTGACTGATGAATTAGTACGTATGCAAGAAGAAAACCAGAAAAAGAATCTAGCCCAAAAGCTTACCCAGGAATTCCGCTACGGTAATTCCAACCGTGGGAAAAATATAGGTTCTACTTCTGCACCTTACTGTAAGTGCTGTAAGAAGAAGCATTCAGGAAGATGTTCAATATACTGCAACTTCTACAAAATGTTTGGACACAAGGAAGAAGACTGTAGGAAGAAACCCAGTAATAAGCTATGCTTCAACTGTGGAGAGATTGGGCACATCAAACCGAACTGTCCGAAATTAGCTCTAGCCACAACCAACAAGACTAAAACAACTGAAGCGCCTAAGAAAAATGTCAGAGCATTTGTTTTGACAGCTAAAGAAGCCAAGATGATTCCAGATGTGATTGCTGGTATGTTTTTAGTTAAGGATATATTTGCTAAAGTATTATTTGACTCTGGTACAAACCAAAGTTTTATCAATACTGTAACAACCCTCAAAAAAACCGACACCCTCGAATAATTTCCGACACCCCAAAATATTTTAAAATATCTCTAGACGTCTTTAAATACATCCCATATGTGAAAACCGAGCCCGAAATACAATATATTATTAAAAATAAATAAAAAACAAGAAAATATAAGTTTAGGCGGGCCGCGACAACCCTCGCCCTTAGTTTACGCGGGCGGTTTAAAGGTAAAAGGTAAAAACCGGATTTTTGAGTTGAGGCGGGCCGCGTAAACCTTAGTTAACATCTACGCGGGCCGCGTGAACTTAAAACTTAGCGCGACCCTGGGCCGCCACTGGCCCAACACCCGGCAGACCTATACATTGACTCATCCCAGCTACACATTGACCCGGGTTTGACACGGGCCGCGTAAACCCTGGTCTTGTGTTACGCAGGCCACGAGAGAACCAAACTCAGCACCTATATAAGCAGGCCATCGGACTTCAGTCGAATTCATTCAAAGTTTCTTTCTTTCTCTCAAATCTGAATTATAGGCATTATACTCGGGTATAATACCCCCCTAAATAGCGAAGTTCTGCTCTGTTGTAAGTATTATAACCCCTGGATACGTATTAGATACGCTGCTCGATTGATCTAGGGTTCCGTAACGGCTGTCGTGGTTCTGCCCGACGTAGTCGTTGGAATGTCGTCTCGGGGAGGGTATTACTAATGTTAAAATGGGTTATTATACTAACGCGTGTGCATTTGTGTAAATTATAGATTATTCTCAGGAAACCCTTACGGAAAATCTAAGACAGAATGTGAGTTGATCCACTTTTTGTAAACTTTTTGTGAACTGTTTTACAAAACCTCATTTAATTAAATGTATATGAAGCAGTTATTAAGTATTTGTAAGAATACAATTATCATGAGCATGTTGGGGGTTTTGTATACAAAATTTGTTACCACCTGGTCAAGGAGTAACATTTCCACAAGTCAGGTTTGACAGTACCATGGATGTTAATTGTCATATCTTGGAAACAAATGTAATTACGAGATCGCCCTCAATACTGTACACTGGGTTTTTCTTATTAAACTTGATTAAACTGGGATTCACTCACCAGTATTTCCCACTGAAAAATGTTTTTAAAACGCGTTTCAGGTAACAAAATGTGAAAGCCAAATAGAAGCAAGCTGGACAGCACTGAAGGCTTGGAAAAGTGGCAATAAAGTTACCTAAAATAAAATAGATGTTTTTATTAAATAAAATAGGATGTATTCCTATGAACACATGTGTACTATGAACTTGGGTTTATCCCATTTGTTTAATATTATGAAAATGTGGTATTTTACTCTGATCAAATATTTCCTAACTACGGTACTGATGAAAATTTCCGCTGCCAAATTAGACAATACGCGATACCACCGAAACTGGCTTGCGGCCGCCCATTCCCTGGGATATGGGATCGGGGGTTGCGACAGGAGGTGGTATCAGAGCTAAGCCACTGATTCAGCCACAGAAGTGTTCTGCTGACATCAAAATTCAATCTGTTAGGAAATAAATTACGGGAATACGTGCATAATTGTATTTTATTGTTATGTGTTATTTGACTATCTGTTAGTTTACAGTATGAGTGACCAAGGACCATTTGATGCGTATCGTCAATTGTCTGGTTCGCCTAGAAGCGAAGGCACCTCCTCTTCTCAGCCTGCCCTCTTAGGGTACTCTGCTGATACGGAAGAAGGAATCTTTGTGATTAAGGCTCAGTCAGAAGAGCCATTTCCTCAGAAAAAGAGGGGATGGTTCAGTAGAGGGGCACACGAGCGTAGAAAACGTATGAAAAAGCTACAAGACCAGAGAGCACTAGCAGCATTCAAGAGAGAGACAAATGCCTATGCCCAGGATATGATCAATAGGGGTATAGCCAATATCCATATCTTAGCCACCACTGCAGCTGACCCTAATTTGGAGCAAATAATAGCACCACAACCACAACCACCAATCCCTGACCAACCGATGGAGATAGAAAACCCTGAAAATCAAGTAGAGATGCATGATTTCAATCCGGAAGAAACACCTAGGGTACCAGCACCAAACCCCTTAGACCCAAATTACGACCCCTGGTGGGATGAAGTTAGGGACTATGTGCAACGCTACCCGATACATGAAGACACGCCCATGCAGAACTTAGGAGCCTACCCAGGTATGGACCCTTTAGATCCCTATTACCAAGATGAATACAATAGGGAAATTTTAGAAGATCCTTACCGATTCCAGGCACCTACACCCCCATATCAGGAACCTGCACCCTAGATTCCGAACCTAGTCCTAGAACTTGCACCCCCAATGAGTGCAGAAAACGTACAAGAACTTAGGACTTTTGGTGAGGAAATTTTAGAGAGTAGTGAACAAATGAGACAGGTGGGAGAGCGACTCGTATGGTAATACGATGAGCGCAATATGGATTTCTGGATGAATCCATATCCGTGAATGTGATGGTGAGACGATGGCCGACGAAGGAAATCAAGGAAATCTGAATAACGATAACTAGAGTAACATTAACTTGGTTAATGAGAATCCGAGCATCAATAACAATGGAAATCAAATGGATAATAGTGCTATTCAACACATAGTAGCACAAGGAATTATAGATGCAATGCCATTTATTATCCAAACTGTTAAGGATGCTGATAATAAGAGTAAACATAGCAGTAAACGACCAACTGAACCAGAAAACAACGCAAACAATGGACCCATACTTCAAGCGCCCATTCCTAAAAGAAGAAGAACCATGCCTTATGGTTGTTCTTACAAAGAATTCTGGTCCTGCAAACCAATAGAATTCTCAGGCAATGAAGGACCCATTGCAGCACTACGCTGGATAAAGAAGACTGAGGCAGTCTTAAAAATAAGCAAGTGTGCTGAAGAAGGTATACAACATGGAATGGGAGGAATTTAAGAATATGGTAGAAAGGAAATTCTGCCCTCCCAATGAAAAGGAACAAATAGGAAATAAGTTTCTGAACTTAAGGATGACCGGAGTAGATAGTAAGGGGTATACTACTACATTCTTTGAATATGCTAGAATAGTACCAACCCTTGCATCACCTGAACCGGTATTAATCTCCCGTTACATCTGGAGATTAATTGGAGAGATTAGACATGTAGTCAAGGCAGCTAGACCTCAAACTATAGAAGAAGCTGTAGAACTAGCAAATACCTTGACAGATGAGCTAATCCGTACTAGAGAAGAGGACCAAAGGAAAAACCTAGCTCAAAGGTTTACCCAAGAATTTCGTTCTGGGAATTACAATCGTAGGAATATAGGTTCTACCTCTGCACCATTTTGCAAGGTCTGCAAGAAAAAGCGTTCGGGAAAATGCTCCACTCTTTGCAATTTCTGCAAGATGCCAGGACACAAGGAAGAAGATTGCAGGAGGAAAACCAGTAATGGACTGTGCTTCAACTGTGGAGAGAAAGGTCACATCAAGCTGAATTGTCCGAAATTGGCTCCAGCTGCAAACAACAGGAACACTAAAAATGCTAGAGCATTTATTCTAACTGCAGATGAAGCCAAGATGATTCCAGATGTGATAGCCGGTACGTTTTTAGTTAATGATATTTTTGCTAAAGTATTATTTGACTCTGGTGCAAACCAAAGTTTTATTAATACTTCGTTTTGCAAACTTCTAAATCAGTCATTAACTAAACTACCACAAGAATGCCTAGTAGTGACAGCTAATGGAGAAACCGTTAGGATTTCTGAAATCTTGCAGGGAGCAAGAATAGAATTTTTAAATCACAAGTTTATGGCAAATCTGTATCCCATGAATCTGGCAGGATTTGATGTTGTATTAGGAATGGATTGGTTAATAGCCAATAAAGCCAGTATTTTATGTGATCAAAAGTCAATTCAAGTAAATTCACCAAAGGGTGAAAAGATCACAATTAAAGGAGATAAACCATCTTGATCCACGAAATTCATCTCTGTGATGAGAACTGCAAGCTATATCAGAAAAGGATCTATAGTGTATTTGATTTCTATAATCACTAATACTAAAGGAAAAGAATAAAAAGATATTCTAGTAGTGTCTCAGTTTTCAGATGTATTTCCAGAAGAATTACCAGGACTACCGCCAGACAGGGAAGTTGAATTCAGAATTCATCTACTGCCAGGAACAGCACCGATTGCCAAAGCACCCTACCGTTTGGCACCCGCCGAAATGCAGGAACTGAAGAAACAATTAGACGAATTATTAGAGAAATGATTTATACAGCCAAGTTCATCGCCGTGGGGAGCACTGATTTTATTTGTTAAAAAGAAAGACGGATCAATGCGTATGTGCATTGACTACTGTGAATTAAACAAGGTCACGATTAAGAATCGGTACCCATTACCGAGAATTGATGATCTGTTCGATCAACTACAAGGAGCTCGATTTTTCTCTAAAATCGATTTAAGGTCAGGATATCATCAATCAAAGGTACAAGAAGAGGACATTCCTAAAACCGCATTCAGAACAAGGTATGGTCATTATGAATTTACTGTCATGCCATTTGGTTTAACCAATGCCCCAGCTGTATTTATGGACATGATGAACCGAATATGTAAGCCATATTTGGATAAATTCATAATTGTTTTCATAGATGATATTCTAATTTACTCTAAAAGTAAGGAGGAACATGCAAAGCATTTGCACGCACTTTTGAGTCTATTAAGAAAGGAAAAGCTTTACGCTAAATTTTCAAAGTGCGAATTTTGGTTAGAGCAGGTACAATTTCTTGGACACTTAGTTGATCATGAAGGAATTCATGTGGATCCAACAAAAATTGAGGCAATTACTAAATGGAAAACCCCTGAGTCACCAACTGAAGTTAGAAGTTTCTTAGGATTGGCCGGTTATTATAGAAGATTTATTCAAGATTTTTCTAGAATAGCCATTCCTTTAACTAAGTTAACCTGTAAATCCATTAAGTTTGAATGGGGAACAAAACAAGAAGAAGCCTTTAGAATTCTTAAGTATAGATTAACCCATGCACCCATATTAGCGTTACCAGAAGGAACTAAAGACTTTGTAGTCTATTGTGACGCTTCTAAGATAGGTTATGGATGTGTGTTGATGCAACGCCAAAAGGTTGTAGCTTATGCATCTAGACAACTTAAGAATCATGAAGAGAATTATTCAACCCATGATCTAGAATTAGGAGCTATAAGTTTTGCCCTCAAGATTTGGAGACATTATCTGTATGGTAGTAAGTTTACCATATTTACATATCATAAGAGTTTAAGGTATGTTTTCGGGAAAAAGGAGTTGAATATGAGGCAAAGACGCAGGATGGAGATGCTTAGTGATTATGATTGTGATATCCAGTATCATGAAGGAAAAGCAAATATAGTGGCAGATGCTTTAAGCCGAAAGTATCATGAAAAGCCAAAAAGGGTACGTTCTCTTAAATTAAATCTACAAGTAGATTTAAATGATCAGATAAGAGAAGCACAAGAATCAGTAATCAAGGAGGATATGGAAAAATTAAAAGGTATACTAAAGGAATTAGAACAAGGAACAGATGGAATTTGGAGATTCCATAAGAAGAGAATGTGGATACCTAAGTTAGGAAACCTACGTCACCGTATATTAGAAGAAGCCCATACATCTAAGTATACGATGCATCCTGGAAGTGATAAAATGTACCAGGATTTAAGAAAGAATTTTTGGTGGATGGGAATGAAAAAGGACATAGCAGCCTATGTTTCTAAATGTTTAACTTGTTCGCAAGTTAAAGCTGAACATCAGAAACCCTCAGGGCTATTACAACAGTTAGAGATGCCAGTGTGGAAATGGGAATTTATAACAATGGATTTTGTTACTAAATTACCCAAAACAAGGAAAGGAAATGATACAATCTGGGTGATTGTAGATAGGCTAACCAAGTCAGCTCATTTTCTACCAATGAAAGAAACTTTCAGTATGGAATAGTTAGCTAAATTATATGTAAATGAAATAGTTTCTTTACACGGAATACCTTTATCAATTGTTTCTGATAGAGATAGTCGTTTTACCTCTCATTTTTGGTCAAGTTTCCAAAAGGCAATGGGAACCAAGTTGAAACTAAGCACAGCTTATCATCCTCAAACGGACGAACAAAGCGAAAGAAAAATTCAGACAATGGAGGACATGCTTAGAGATTGTGTAATTGATTTCGGAGGTAATTGGGATGATCACTTACCTTTAATAGAATTTTCATATAATAATAGTTATCACACAAGTATCAATGCGGCACCATTCGAAGCACTTTATGGACGAAAGTGTCGAACCCCAGTCTGTTGGGCAGAAATTGGGGAAAAGCAACTATCTGGACCTGAGATAGTGCAAGAAAAAACTGATAAGATCATTCAAGTCAAGGAACGACTGAAAGCAGCATGTGATCGACAAAAGAGCTATGCTGATAACCGATGCAAACCATTAGAATTTCAAGTAGGCGATAAAGTATTGTTAAAGGTCTCTCCTTGGAAAGGAGTGATAAGATTCATCAAAAAGGGAAAGCTAAGTCCCAGGTATGTTGGACCTTTTGAGATTATTTGAAGAATATGACCTGTAGCCTATCAGCTACAACTGCCAGAGGAAATGGCAGGAATACATGATGTATTTCATGTATCTAATCTCAAGAAATGCTTAGCCGATGAATCGCTAATGATACCTTTTAAGAATATAGAGGTAAATGAACAACTCAAATTTGTAGAGAGGCCTCTACAAATTGAAGACAGTAAAGTCAAGAATTTCAAGCACAAGAGACTAGTTCTGGTCAAAGTGAAGTGGGACTCCAAAAGAGGACCTGAGTATACATGGGAGCTTGAATCAGAAATGAAAAGGAAATATCCACACTTGTTCCAGTAGATCTCGAGGACGAGCTCTAAAACAAGGTGGGGAGGATGTAACAACCCTCAAGAAAAACCGACACCCTCGAATAATTTCCGACGCCCCAAAATATTTTAAAATATCTCTAGATGTCTTTAAATACATCCCGTATGTGAAAACCAAGCCCGAAATACAATATATTATTAAAAATAAATAAAAAACAAGAAAATATAAGTTTAGGCAGGCCGCCACAACCCTCGCCCTTAGTTTACGCGGGCGGGTTTAAAGGTAAAAGGTAAAAACCTGATTTTTGAGTTGAGGCGGGCCGCGTAAACCTTAGTTAACATCTACGCGGGCAGCGTGAACTTAAAACTTAGCGCGACCCTGGGCCGCCACGTGGCCCAACACCCGGCAGACCTATACATTGACTCAGCCCAGCTATGCATTGACCCGGGTTTGACGCGGGCTGCGTAAACCCTGGTCTTGTGTTACGCGGGCCGCGAGAGAACCAAACTCAGCACCTATATAAGCAGGCCATCGGACTTCAGTCGAATTCGTTCAAAGTTTCTTTCTTTCTCTCAAATCTGAATTATAGGCATTATACTCGGGTATAATACCCCCCTAAATAGCGAAGTTCTGCTCTGTTGTAAGTATTATAACCCCTGGATACGTATTAGATACGCTGCCCGATTGATCTAGGGTTCCGTAACGGCTGTCGTGGTTCTGCCCGACGTAGTCGTTGGAATGCCGTCTCGGGGAGGGTATTACTAATGTTAAAATGGGTTATTATACTAACGCGTGTGCATTTGTGCAAATTATAGATTATTCTCAGGAAACCCTTACGGAAAATCTAAGACAGCAATGTGAGTTGATCAACTTTTTGTAAACTTTTTGTGAACTGTTTTACAAAACCTCATTTAATTAAATGTATATGAAGCAGTTATTGAGTATTTGTAAGAATACAATTATCATGAGTATGTTGGGGTTTTGTATACAAAATTTGTTACCACCTGGTCAAGGAGTAACATTTCCACAAGTCAGGTTTGACAGTACCATGGATGTTAATTGTTATATCTTGGAAACAAATGTAATTGCGAGATCGCCCTCAATACTGTACACTGGGTTTTTCTTATTAAACTTGATTAAACTGGGATTCACTCACCAGTATTTCCCACTGACAAATGTTTTTAAAACGCGTTTCAGGTAACAAAATGTGAAACCCAAATAGAAGCCAGCTGGACAGCACTGAAGGCTTGTAAAAGTGGCAATAAAGTTACCTAAAATAAAATAGATGTTTTTTTAAATAAAATAGGATGTATTCCTATGAAAACATGTGTACTATGAACTTGGGTTTATCCCATTTGTTTAATATTATGAAAATGTGGTATTTTACTCTTATCAAATATTTCCTAACTACGGTCCTGATGAAAATTTCCGCTGCCAAATTAGACAATACGCGATACCACCGAAACTGGCTCACGGCCGCCCGTTCCCTGGGATGTGGGATCGGGGGTTGCGACAAATACTTCGTTCTTCAAACTTCTCAATCAACCATTAACTAAACTTCAACAAGAATGTCTGGTATAAATGGCAAATGGAGAATCTATTAAGATTTCTGAAATCTTGTAGGGAGCAAGAATAGAAATTTTAATCCATAATTTCATTGAATCTGGCTAGATTTGATGTCGTGTTAGGAATGGATTGGTTAGTAACAAACCACACCAGCATTCTATGTGATCAAAAGTAAGTAAATTCACCAAAGGGTGACAAGATCGCAATTAAAGGAGATAAGCCAACCAGACCCACAAAATTCATCTCTGTGATGAAAACGACAAGCTATGCAAGGAAAGGATCACTAGTGTATATGATTTCCATAATCATTAACATTAAAGCAAAAGAATTGAAAGATATTCCCGTAGTATCTCAATTCTTAGATGTGTTTCCAGAAGAGTTACCTGGATTACCACCAGATAGGGAAGTCGAATTCAGAATTCACCTACTGCCAGAGACAACACCGATTGCCAAGGCACCTTACCGTTTAGCACCAGCAGAGATGCAGGAACTGAAGAAACAATTGGACGAACTTTTGGAGAAAGGTTTCATACAGCCTAGTTCATCACCGTGGGGAACACCAATCTTCTTTGTCAAAAAGAAGGACGGATCAATGCGTATGTGCATTGATTACCGAGAATTGAATAAGTTTACGATTAAAAATCGGTACCCACTACCGAGAATCGATGATCTGTTCGATCAACTTCAAGGAGCTCGATTCTTTTCTAAGATCGATTTACGCTCAGGATATCATCAATTGAAAGTACAGGAAGAGGACATTCCTAAAACTGTTTTCAGAACAAGGTACGGTCATTATGAATTTACAGTCATGTCATTTGGTTTAACCAATACCCCAGCCGCATTTATGGACATGATGAACATAATAAGTAAACCATATCAGGATAAATTCAAAATTGTCTTTATAGATGATATTCTTATTTACTCTAAGAGTAAAGAAGATCATGCAAAGCATTTGTTTACACTTCTGACATTGTTAGAGAAAGGAAAAGCTTTATGCTAAATTCTCAAAATGTGAATTTTGGTTACAAGAAGTGCAATTCCTTGGACACCTAGTTAATCATGAAGGAATTCATGTGGATCGCATAAAGATCGAGTCAATTACTAAATGGAAAGTCCCTTAATCACCAACGAAGGTGAGAAGTTTTCTTGGACTAGCAGGTTATTATAGACGTTTTTTTCAAGATTTTTCTAGAATAGCCATTCCCTTAACAAAACTGACCTGTAAATCAGTTAAGTTTGAATGGGGACCAAAACGGGAAGAAGCTTTTAGGATTCTAAAGCAAAAGTTAACCAACGCACCCATACTCGCGTTACCAGAAGGAACTGAAGACTTTGTAGTCTATTGTGACGCTTCTAAGTTAGGTTATGGATGTGTGTTAATGCAACGTCAAAAGGTTATAGCCTATGCCTCTAGACAACTTAAGAATCATGAAGAAAATTATACAACCCTTGATCTAGAGTTAGGAGCCATAATTTTTGCCCTTAAAATTTGGAGACACTATCTGTATGGTAGCAAGTTTACTGTTTTCAATGATCATAAGAGTCTAAGATATGTTTTCAAGCAAAAGGAGTTAAATATGAGATAGAGACGCTGGATGGAAATTCTTAGTGATTATGATTGTGATATCCAGTACTATGCAGGAAAGGCTAATGTAGTAGCTGATGCTTTAAGTCGAAAGTATCATGAAAAGCCAAAACAAGTACGGTCTCTCAGATTAAATCTAAAAGTAGATTTAAATAAGCAAATCAGAGAGGTACATGTATCAGCAATCAAGGATGATGCTGAAAAACTGAAAGGAATGATTAAGGAATTTGAATAACGAACAGATGGAATTTGGAGGTTCCATAAGAAAAGAATCTGGATACCCGAACAAGGAAACCTACGCCACCGAATTCTAGAAGAAGCCCATAATTCTAAGTATACGATACGTCCTGGTAATGATAAAATGTATCAAGACTTAAGAAAAAATTTCTGGTGGACAGGAATGAAAAAGGATATAGCAACCTATGTTGCCAAGTGTCTAACCTGTTCATAGGTTAAAGCTGAACATCAGAAACCCTCAGGTTTATTGCAGCAACTAGAAATGTGTAACACCCCGAAAACGGGTTTGGTAATTAAACCCCGTTAATACTAAAGACGGGGAAAGTACCGTTAGTGGTAAAAGTAAACTGGCAAATATTAGGAATTTATTTAATAATCCTAATATTTATTTGAAGTGAATAAAAAGCTTTTAAGAAATAAAGTGATAGAAGGCCCGAGTTAACGGGACCCGAAATAAACTTAGTCATAAATATTCTCGAACCCGCAAAGTTAACTAGGAATATTAAACCTAGTTAATAAGTGGGGAATATTGTTAGAAATAAGTAGGTTGTGCCCTACTTAATTAACTAACCAAATTAGAGGGGCCAATATTGTTAAAATTGAAACTTAACTTTAATTAATTAAATAAAACACACCAAACACCCCACAAGGAGGTGTCTGGTCGTACAAGAAGAACAGGGGGGCGATCCCCACACATCAAAACCCTAAATCTTCACCAAACTTGCAAATTGAAGGCTCAATCCAAGTCAAAATCGAAAATCAAGCATAGATTATTGATCCCCATTGCAAGAGGGTTGTAAGGTATGTAAAATTTGATGTTAATTCTCTGTTTGAAATTCTCATGAAATTGGGAAATCTGAAATTTGATGATGCATGTATGATATGTAGATGAAATAGGAACATTTAAATGCTTAGGAGTAAACCCTAGACAAGTATAGATTGAAATCATGCTTAGCTCAAGTAAATTAAGATTTTGTTGATGCTAAATTGATGTATGAGATGTTTTTAGGGTTTTGATCGCTAAAAAAAAGTGTTATGATGTCAAGAACATGCTTAATTTGAAAGCTGAATTCAAATGGTTCTTGATCAGAATTTACAGCCAACTTGTATTGGCTGTAACCTGGACAAAACGTGATAAAAACATGTGTTTCTTGAGCCTAAAATGTAATTCCAGGAAATATCTTTAAAACCCCACTGGAATCGCATTTTTTCGACGAAAATTGAGCGTTTTATGAATTTTTCCGTGTCAAAGGTTCAAGCTGCGTTTTCTGGCAGAATCTGCAGCCCATTACGAATATCATAACTCAATTTAGGAATTGAGTTATGATCTCAAATTCTTACTGTAGAAATTTTTAAGTGATTCCAAAAATCGCCAATTGGAATTTCATCAATCGGATAAACGAGGAATTTTATATGATTTTTTCCGTAAGATGTAGTCAGAAGTGACGAATCTGAATGCAGCTTAGTAAATGAATTTTTACGAGTTTTTGGTAAAGAGTTAGATCTTGAAATTTTAACACAATGTCTAACCCTTCGAGTGGTACACCACATAAAAAAATCATAATTTTTGAAGACTTGTAAACAGGTTAAACAGGTCACCAAAAACAGCCTATTTTCAGTGATGCGAAACTTGATTGTTGATGTTATAAATTATGCCCACAATGTTCATATGTTGAAACTATGAATGAAACGCGTAATTTCCTAATTTATTTAATTAGGGGTGATACGTGATAATACGGAATCTAATCATAATGTAGATTTTAGTTAATTTCACGTATCATATGATTAGAGGCAGTTAACTAGTAGAAAGTTAAAATTAACCAATGACGAAGTCGAATAATGATTTCGACATAGAAAATACGTAAGGTGGAATAGTCGTATTTGTTAATGACTAATCTAACCACCTTGTGAATGATGATGTTAGTTGACGCTAAACGAGCTAGGTGGAAGCTTGAGGACGAAGCGGGTCAAACAAATCAATAAGGAAAAGTAAGGCATAGTTCGGATGCGAGGTAAGTAAAACTTACACCTAATTGTAGTATACGTGTTTATTTTATAGGCGATAAATACAACAAAGGATTTGGTTCGAATTATGGGTTCCAACACAAAACGAATTGGGTTGGAACGAATAGAAACGTTTTAAACCATGATTAATGGTGAAAAAGGCAAAACGGTAAACTAGTCATGAATTGGTTAATAGTTTAAGAGTTTTCTTAAAGTTACCTTATAGCGTAACTAGTAATGGAAAATGAGTAAGAATGGAAATTTAGTCAAGTATTGACTAAAGTAAAATAAGTTTCAAAGGACACCCATAGCATAAGCCGAATGGGTTAAAAATATAGGAAATTGACTTTAGAAAGAAAGGGATCTAGTGAGAAAATCCGAAATGGTTCGGATGTGTGATTGGTAATTAAAAACCATGTTTTTGTTACATATGAAAATGTTGGGTTATATAGACCGAACGGGTCAAATGGTGGGAATAACGTCATTTGACAAAATCAACTAATGTGGTGGTCAAGTCATGTGTTACAGGAGCGAATAGTAATTTGGATAATTGCGTCGCCATAGAATATCGGTAATAAAAGCAAGGTGTTGAAACGGGTCACTAGGTTGACTCGAGCCAGGTACGTATAAATACGATTGTGGTTAAACATACATTTTTTTTGGGTAAAATAAGTAGCAAATGCCCTTCGTCGTAAATGAGGGGCTAAAGTTGACTAAAATGCCCTTGTTGGGTAAACCGGGCAAACAACCTTTAAAAGTTGTTGGAAATAAGTGTTTTGGTAGATTAAATCCTTAAGATAAGTATAAAAGGGATGTTATGGGACCTTAGTGCATAAATACCCTTAACGGGTCAAAATAAGCATACAAACGAAAACGGGTTTAATTTGTGTAATAAACCGGGGATTATAATCTAGTATGATAGATAACATTAAGTTGAAGAAGTATATGAGATATAAAGGTCAAATACACAAGTTTGATGATGAAATCACGAACGGGTCAAAAGTTGACAAAAAGGGTAATAAGCCAAAGATTTAAAAGTCTGAAATTTTGTTAAACCGGATGTTAGATTTTAACTCCATATGATGGAGAATCAAATTACAAACACGTAGGAAGAAACGGTAGGTTAAACAGACGAGCGGTTTGAAAGATACGAAAGTTTTCGTGTCAAAAACGACAAAAAGGAAAGGAATGATGCAGGGGCCACCGTAACTTACGGTGCCACCGTAAGTTACGGTGGACATGATTTGGTTACGGTAAATGCCTACTGTTGTACGGTTGAATAATTGAAACACAGAGACCACCGTAACTTACGGTGCCACCGTAAGTTATGGTGGAGGTCAGAAATGAGTTTTTATTTTGGGTTTAAGATATCCATGTGGGATTTTCCTAATTTCCCCGTTGTATTAGTTTAATTAATTATCAAAACTGACCTTTAAGTTGGTTTTGATCACAGGTGAATGTCGAGGGTCCCGGATGAAGATCGAGCATCGAACAAGAACCGAACACACATTAAATAAAGCTTCCGCAACGTTGTTTTGTCGTTATTCTAAACGGCGATTTAAATCACATTATGTATATCACTTAAATTGTAAAAGTTTTTAACAAACCCGTATTTCCGATGTATATATAATCATTAATTACATGATTATTTTTGCAAAATATACGTTAAGCCTTGATTTATAAGAACGGGTCTTACAAAATGCCTATATAGAAATGAGAATTGATAACAATGGATTTTGTTACTAAATTACCCATGACTCGAAAAGGTAACGATACAATCTGGGTGATTGTAGACAGATTAACCAAGTCTGCTCATTTCTTACCGATGAAGGAAACTATCAGTATGGAACAATTAGCCAAGTTATATGTAAATGAAATAGTTTCATTACATGGAATTCCTTTATCTATTGTTTCTGATAGAGATAGCCGTTTTACTTCTTATTTTTGGACTAGTTTCCAAAAAGTAATGAGAACCAAGTTAAATCTAAGCACAACTTATCATCCTCAAACGGACGGACAACGCGAAAGGATAATTCAAACAATGGAGGATATGCTTACAGCTTGTGTAATTGATTTCGCAGGAAATTGGGACGATCATAGAATTTTCCTACAATAACAACTATCATACCAGTATCAATGTTGCACCATTTGAAGCACTTTATGGACGAAAGTGCCGAACTCCAGTCTGTTAGGCAGAAATTGGAAAGAAGAAACTATCTGGACCAGAGATAGTACAAGAAACAACGGACAAGATTATTCAAGTCAAGGAAAGACTAAAAGCAGCACGAGATCGTCAAAAGAGTTATGCGGATAACAGACGAAAACCATTGGAATTTCAAGTAGGAGATAAAGTATTATTAAAAGTTTCTCAATGGAAAGGGGTAGTTAGATTCATAAAAAGGGGAAAGCTAAGCCCCAGGTATGTTGGACCTTTTGAGATTATTAGAAAAATAGGACTAGTAGCTTACCAGCTACAACTGCCTGAGGAAATGGCAGGAATACATGATGTATTTCACGTATGTAATCTCAAGAAATTTTTAGCAGATGAATCATTAATAGTACCTCTTAAGGACATAGAGGTAAATGAGAAACTTAAGTTTGTAGAGAAACACCTGCAGATTGAAGACAGGAAGATCAAGAATCTCAAATACAAGAGATTAGTTCTAGTCAAAGTGAAATGGGATTCCAAGAGAGGACCAGAATACACTTGGGAGCTTGAATCAGAGATGCAAAGGAAATATCCACACCTGTTCTAGTAGACCTCGAGGATGAGATCTAAAACAAGGTGGGGAGGATATAACAGCCCTCCTAAAACCTTTTAACATATTCCAATACGTCCTAAAATACACCCCGTATACGAAAATAACCCTAAAATACCTTTATATTTATAAAAATCAAATAAAAACAAAAATATATGTCGCTCGCGGGGCGCGACAGACTTCTCTGGGCTCGTCGCGGGCCGCGACCCAGTGACACCAGGCCGCACCCGGTTCTGCCACATGTCCTAACGTGTGTGAAGTCTACGGTTATGATTAGCCAGGCTAGAGTCTATCCTAGGTCCCTCGCGGGCCGCGAGGGAGATAACAGAGGGCGTTACGGGCCGCGAGCCGCCTGTCGACCAACCTATATAAGGAGGCCACTGGCCTCAGTTTCGATCGTTCAATTCTTTTCCTTCCTCTGTCCCTATAATAGCAATAGTGTTGCTCGATATAATACCCCTAAAAAGCGAAGCTCTGCCTCGTTGTAAGTATTATAACCCCAGGTTACGTATTAGTTACTATACCCGATTGATCTAGGGCTCCGTAACACATGTCAAGGCTCTGTCTGACTCAGTCGTTGGAGTTCTGTCTCAGGGGCATGGCTAATGTAAATTGGGTTATCATACTAACACGTGTGCATTGTTTAATTTTAATAGATTATAACCAGGAAGTCACTAGAAAGCAGTAGTATTATCTAAAACAGCAAAGTGAGCACATCTTATTTTTGTAAACTGTTTTTATGAAACCTCAATTGTTTTGAAGTGTAATTAATAGTGATTGAGTCTATGTATTCTAAAATTACTGTCGGTATGTTGGGGTTTTGTATACATTACTCGTTACTACACTGTGAGTAGTAGCATGACCACAAGTCAGGATTGACAGTACCGTGGGTGGTAATTGGGTAGATATAAACATTGTAATCGCTATCAATACTGTAAAGATATAAAATCCTGTTTTGATTAAACTAGGATGCACTAGCCAGTATTTCTTGCTGATAACAACTTTTTAAAACGCGTTTCAAGTAACAAAATGTGAAAGCCAAGTAGAAGCCAGTTGGAGAGCACTGAAGGCTTGGAAAAGTGGCTATAAAAGTTACCTAAATAAAGAAAGAAGTTTTATTTCAATAAATTAAGGTTTTCCCTATAAACATATTGTAATTGAAACTTGGGTTTTTTCCCATGTATTTATTTGGTGTTTTAACTCTAATAAACTATTTCCTAACTACGGTCCTGATGTTAATTTCCGCTGCCAAATTAATAAACAACGATACCACTAATCTGGATCTCGCGACACCTGCTCCCGGAGTAGGGGTTGGGGGTTGCGACATCACCAGATTTTCTGACAAATTTTATCAGAAATTATGTTGTACCTATCTATCTTTCTTGAGGTCACCAGAATTTTCGTTTACATTTTGATTATCTCCTTTGGATTCATATATTTGATTTTCTTTTTGTGACAGAGTGTTTTCTGTAACTTCTTTATCTTTTATGTTAACCATACCTAGTTTGCTAACCAGAAAATTGTGTCTCTTTTCATCAAGAGGTTTTATGAAAATATCAGCAATTTGGTTTTCTGTTGGAACAAAATACATTTCCATGTTACCTTTTTCAACATGATCCTTGATGAAGTGATATCTGACATCTATGTGTTTAGTTCTGGAGTGATGAACTGGATTTTCTATTATTGCAATAGCACTCTTTGAGTCACATAGGATTGGAATCTTTGTCAGATTTACTCCATAATCCTTTAGCTATGTTTGCATCCATAACACTTGTGAACAACAAGTTACTGTGGCTACATATTCAGATTCAGCTGTTGATGTTCCAACACAATTTTGTTTCTTGCTTGCCTAACACACCAGTTTTTCTCCCAGTATTTGACATGCACCAACTGTGCTTTTTCTGTCAATCTTGCATCCTGCTTAATCTACATTTGTGTATGCTATTAGTTCTAGATTTGTATCTTTTGGATACCAGAGACCAAGATCTGATGTGCCCTTTAGATATTTGAAAACCCTTTTTACCACTTTTAGATGGGACTCTTTAGGATTACATTGGTATCTTGCCAGAAAATATGTAGCAAACATAATATCTGGTCTGCCTGCATTTAAGTACAACAATGATTCTATCATTCCTCTATAGGTTTTAATATCCACACTTTTACCTTCTTTATCAGAATCAAGTTTATTTCCTGTTGCCATGGGAGTTTTTGAAATTGAGCAGTTTTCAAGTGAGTATTTGTTCAGTATTGTAAACCTAAGAAAAAAAGTTAACTCACCCATCATGCTCATTTCAAATTGGCTGGTCATTAATTTTTCAAACTTTTTGCAAAATTTTTCATTTGTTGATCCAAGTATAATGTCATCAACATAGATTTGGACTAACAAAGTGTAACCTTTATGAGTCTTAAGAAAGAGAGTTGTGTCAATAGTACCTTTAGTGAAGCCAGAATTGAGTAAGAAGTTTGAGAGAGTTTTATACCATGCTCTAGGAGCTTGCTTCAAACCATACAAGGCTTTGTTTAATCTATAAACATGATTTTGAAATTTGGGATCAACAAAGCCTTCTGGTTGATGCACATACACTTCTTCTTCAATCTTACCATTTAGGAATGTAGATTTTACATCCATTTGGTATACCTTGAAATCTTTGGATGCTGCATAAGCAAGGAAAATTTTTACTGCTTCCAACCTGGCCACTGGTGCAAAGGTTTCGTCATAGTCTATTCCTTCTTGTTGACAATAGCCTTTTACTACTAGCCTTGCTTTATTCCTTGTTATTGTGCCATGTTCATCAGATTTGTTTCTAAATACCTATTTTGAGCCGATGGCAGACTTGTCATTTGGCTTTGGCACCAGATTCCATACTTGACTCTTCTCAAACTAATCAAGCTCTTCTTGCATTGCTTGAATCCGATCTGAGTCATTCAGAGCTTCTTTGACAGACTTAGGTTCCATCATGCCCAGGAAACCAGCAAATGCACATTCATGTGCTGTAGCAGATCTTGTTTTCACACCATCTTCAAGATTCCTGATGATGTCTGATTGAACATGTCCTTTTATCCATATGAGATTGTTGTGAAATGTTGTTGATTCTGATGGATGTGAGGTTTCCCCCTGATCATTTTCCTCATTTGTATGGAATGTATTAGAATTTTGATTATCATATGAGCTTGCATTGTTCTGATTTATTATCAGAATTTCTGATACATCTTCCACTTGTCCTGCAGGGTTAGTACATGATTGTTCTACTGATTTTTCTGTGAGGTGTTGATCATGTCCTAGGAACTCTTCTGTTAGTGTTTCAAAAAGATGATCAAGATTTTCTTGTTTATTAGAAAGATTTACTTCCTTCATGTATTCATTAGAAACTTCTGTTTCTGTTAAATGATCAAAAGATACATACAAACTTTCTCTGATTGTCCTTGTGTTTAAAATAAAAATCTTATAAACTTTTGAGGACAAAGAATAACCAAGAAAAATTCCTTTTTCTGCTTTTCTATCAAATTTTTCAAGACTCTCAAAATCATTGAAAACAAAACACCTACAACCAAATGTGTGCAAAAATTTTACATTTGGTATTCTTCCATTTATGATGTTGTAGGGTGTTTTATGAAGTCTCTTGTTAATTATAGATCTGTTTTGAGTAAAACAAGCATTTGCTATTGTTTCTGCCCAAAAATGAGTGAGCAGTTTTGCATGAGCAAGCATTGTTCTGGCTGCTTCAACCAAGGTTATGTTTCTTTTTTCTACAACTCCATTTTGCGGTGGAGATCTTGGAGCAGAAAAATCATGAGAGATTCCTTTGCTTACAAAGAAGTTCTCAAGTTTTGAGTTTTTAAATTCTGTTCCATTGTCTGTTCTAATCCTTCTAGCTGATAATTTTAAAAGATTTTCAATTTTTCTGATAAAATTTATGATCAGATCCGGAGTTTCACTTTTCTTTCTCAAGAATTCTACCCAAGTGTATCTAGAATAGTCATCTAGAATGACCAGAATGTATTTCTTTCCAGAAAAAACTTTCAGTGCTTATTGGTCCACTAAGATCCATGTGCAAAAGTTCTATATTTTGTGAAATTGATGATTCAGAAATTGTATTATGTGAGCTTCTTTTTGATTTTCCCATTTCACAAGCCTCACAAATCTTATCCTTCTTTGAGGATATGAATGATAATCCTTTCACCAGTCCTTTGTTTGCTAATTTACTTAGATTTTTAAAATTTAAGTAAGCTAATCTTTTGTGCCACAACCAACTATTACCTTTGTTATTTTTTGAAAATAAGCACAACTGAGGATGTTCATTTTATTCTTTAAAATCAAACTAATAGATAGAATTTCTTATTCTTTTTCCAGTTAAGTAGATTTTTTTGTCACCTAGACCAATTAGCAAACATTTATTTTTCTGATAAAATTTATGATCAGATCCGGAGTTTCACTTTTCTTTCTCAAGAATTCTACCCAAGTGTATCTAGAATAGTCATCTAGAATGACCAGAATGTATTTCTTTCCAGAAAAAACTTTCAGTGCTTATTGGTCCACTAAGATCCATGTGCAAAAGTTCTATATTTTGTGAAATTGATGATTCAGAAATTGTATTATGTGAGCTTCTTTTTTATTTTCCCATTTCACAAGCCTCACAAATCTTATCCTTCTTTGAGGATATGAATGATAATCCTTTCACCAGTCCTTTGTTTGCTAATTTACTTAGATTTTTAAAATTTAAGTAAGCTAATCTTTTGTGCCACAACCAACTATTACCTTTGTTAGTTTTTGAAAATAAGCACAACTGAGGATGTTCATTTTATTCTTTAAAATCAAACTAATAGATATAATTTCTTATTCTTTTTCCAGTTAAGTAGATTTTTTTGTCACCTAGACCAATTAGCAAACATTTTTCTGGTAAGAAGGTTACTTGAAATCCTTTCACAAAATTGACCACAACTTAGCAAATTGTACTTTAAGCCTTCTACATAGGCTACTTTTTCAATGGTCAATGATCCATACTTTATACAACCATACCCCAATGTCCTCCTATTTACTCCATTTCCAAAGTTGACTAATTTACCCAGTTTTGGAACAAAATTACTGAGCAAACTCCTATCTCCAGTCATGTGCTTGGAGCTACCAGAATCGCAGTACCAGATCTGCTACACACGATGGTCCTGAAATGGTAAAGTTAGAGGGTTTTTGGTACCCAGACTTGCTTGGATACTTTTTTTGATGAATTCTTAATCAGACTTTCTTCTTTAGATGAAATTTCATCAGAATATCTGTTGCATGCTGACCCATGAACAGATTGTTTAATTTTTGTTTGGAGATGATGTTGAATTAGATTCAGAATATCAACACACATACAAGTTTCTTTATCAGAGGTTTCTGATATGTATTCTTGTGATGGAAATTTTTGGTTTCTTGAATGAATTTTTTCTGATGTTTTTGAAAATCTTTGTTTAAATGTATTTTTTGAAATTACAAAAGAGTTATCAGAACTCATTGATTTGCAGGATTCTGTGTCAGATTCTGATGTTAATTTATCAGATTTCTGATCCTTTGCTTTTACAAAGATAGTAGGATTTTTTATATTTGTTTTAACATAGCCCAATCCTTCTCCTTTGGTTTTGGGTGTAGTTTCAATAAAGTGAATGAAATCTTTTGCTTGTTGAAAACCTCTCACGTTTATTTCTTTGTCATGAATTTTTTTTTGTACAAATCCTTCATTTCTGTTTCATAAAATTCAATTTTTTCTTTGTTGTTTAAGCTTTCTTCCATTAGTAATTGGTTTTCGATTATAACTTTATTCAATGTTCTTTGCAACTGATCAGATTTTTTTTTTGTTTTCTGACTTCTGTTTCTCTTGCAAGTTTAAAAAATCTAACATAAGTTTGTTTAGTTTTTGTTCAAGATCAAAATTATCTAAACTTACCTTTTGTTCTGGTTTTTTAGATTCTTCATCAGAAAGCTTTGCCATGAGACAGACATTTGCCATTTGTTCTTCGTCTTCATCAGAAGAATCATCTGTCAACCATGCATCTATTCCTGCTATCAGACTTACTTGTTGCTGTCTTTTGGCTTCCTCAAATTTATTTTCATAGTGAGCAACATCTTTTAGTTTTTCCTTTTTGCATTCTGATGCATAATGATCCTTTTGCTTACATTTTTAACAAACAACTTCTGCTTTCCCTTTATCCCTTGATTTTCCTTCCATCCCCCCTTTGTCACTTTTCTGGTACTTGTGGCTCCCTCCTTTTAACCTTTGCTAAAATGTTTTGGTGAGCAACGCAATCACTTCAGCAAATGCAGAGAAATTTGATGATGTATCATAATTCTCCACATTTTGGCAAAATGAGGTTTGCGGATCACTAGTGGGTGTTCTTTGTGAATTTGAGATGAGAGCTAAAGACCCCCCTCTTTTATTTGATTCTTCATATATTTCTTCTTCTCTAGGGACAAGAATGCTATACAAGTCATGTAGACTCATATTTCCTAGCTCTAAGGTGGAGGCTAAAGTCATGGTTAGACTTCTCCATTCTCCTGGTAGAGCATTTAGGAATTTCACATTTATTTCATCGTTTGAGTTTTCAATTCGAAATTTCTTTAGCTCATTTAAAAGTTTTGCAAACCTATTATAAGTTTCACAATGTCACACCCTGGCTTTGCGGAAGCGTGGTTAATTTGGTGTGACTTCTTAATACCATAGCTTAACCATAACAAAGCTATATGAAGTAAAACCATGCAAGATCATCCATTTAATTTCCTTTTAAAAACCAAATACAATAACATTGTCTTAACGAAAACACATCCTAACGACATTGTTCAACAAACATAAACATCAACATGACATAAACACAGTTTAAGGACTGTGACTTGTCCAGGAAAGAGTCACATTCCCCAAACCCGGATGACCTCGTAACTAGTGCAGTGGGAAAAACGTGCCATACCGTGCCAGATCCTTTAATTCCCTGAAATACATGTAAGTTGAAAAATCAACAATAATGTTGAGCGAGTTCATGTGTAAGTGAGTAAATAAACCTTTGTATGTATAAAAATCCTGGTATGTAGCAAATAAGGAAAAAAGAGATCACCATTGGGTTGCAAAGCCAATGATATGTTATGAAGTGCAAGTAGGAAGACTCAAACCTAGCAGATTTAGCGTTGGGTACAAAGTCACCCCGAGGTCCGTTCTGGTTGGGCCTGGGGTTGGGCTCGCTACACCCAGATAGATCTACCGCTTACGTCCCTCGGTCCTACAATGAGGATTAATGGCCTCCAGTTTCTGCCTACCCACTCACATGATCTAAGTAGTAAACCTCCTTACGCTAACCATACCATGTATAAAGTACTTGTAATCAAAGTAACATGTATTTCACCCCCGCAGTTTAGAAAACTGAAAACAGTTAAGAGAAAAGGGGGACATGAACTCACAGTGGTGCGTCTCTACCAAGTATGTCTCCTGATCAAGCAGCTGTGTGACGACCTACACGTACTAATTCTATTAGACGGACGGTCGTGCCTTAGCTTTATGGTTTAAGCTTTTGGGAAATAGTTAGACAACTATTTCGTGTTTACATTCTGTATACTTGGTAATCATTTTCCTTCCCAA
Source organism: Helianthus tuberosus (assembly GCA_030545235.1). Classification (NCBI taxonomy): domain Eukaryota; kingdom Viridiplantae; phylum Streptophyta; class Magnoliopsida; order Asterales; family Asteraceae; genus Helianthus; species Helianthus tuberosus. The sequence goes on from CM060363.1 coordinate 137,972,305, forward strand.
GGATGGGGGATTTAACACATGTGCGTTCGTATAACTTCGGAATATATCATTAAGTCTCACTTAGTATATATTTTACTTCTTATTCCAAAATATAAATATTCTTCTCAAAAGTATTATATTTTCTATTACATAAGTTTTCCCAAAATAATACCTTGACAATAATACGCTTTCATAAATATTTTCTTAAAATGCGTAAGTTACGTTTTAATGATCGAGTGGTAATAATAATTACCGGTGTAACTTATATATTTATTATAGAAGCGTTCGTATTATTTTGGAGTTGTCAACACGGTAATATTATTATTTTTACCCTAAAAATAATATTAGTACATTCACAAAATAATCGTAAAAATCCACAAGTGTTGTTATGAAAATATATACTAAATATATATTTATCAAGTTTTATTTTGTGAAATCCCACCTCCGATATTTTGTAAATAAAGTTGTGGCGAAATTTATAGTTTGAAAACAAGTTGTCAAGTATTTCTAACACTCATAGTGGAAATATTTCTAAGTGTTAGATTTTGGAAAAATTTCGCCAGAGTTTCCCCTGTAACTGGAGGTGGCCACGCTTTTAAGCGTATCATTTTCTTTTACAAATCAATTCAACAACTTTCTTATTCAATCAAAACAATATTCAACGCATCAACTAGTCCATAAACATGTAAATCGCAAAAATCACATGAACTTGTAGTTTTCTAAAGTTATGTAGTAAATCCCATTACTTTTTGCGGATCTTTATATAAAGCATTCCGATCTCGTAAAAACCTTGCTTTTAAAGAAATCCCGTCTTTACATCTTCTTGTCATCTTTTTCAAAAGTAGTTACTTTGTTGAAAGTGTGTGCTACACAAGTATTTACACACTTGTGTGTTCTAAAAATCATTCGTGTTAGTGTAAGATCCGTCTTTAGAAAACATGATTTCTTTGACACTTGGTCCTTTGAAAATACCACTTGTAGATACGTAGATCTACTAGTTTTAAACACTAGTTCACAAGTAAAAACGCTTTTACACAAGTTCATGTTTCGTGTGTGGTAGAGTTTCATCCTTTAACCCTTATTACTTTCAAAACAACCTTATGTCATGATCCATGATCATGACCAATCCGGGTTAAATGACGATCCGAGCTACCACAACATAGATCGGGTCCAAATAACCACACAAATCAATTACTACAACATTTACACAACATATAAGCTTTTATCCAACATTTTTAGTGTTTTAAGTAGACTTTTGTGTGTCATCTTGTATGTTTACGAGTTTTAACCGTTACAAATCATATTAACCACTTCAAAATAGTTCGAGAAGGTGATTTAAGCAACATACCACTAGCTCGAGGCTAGGGAAGAATCTAAGAGAAAAATGTGTGGATAAAAGCAAGAGAGCGAGGTCCTTCACCTTCCGATTGCACCAAGCCTCCTTATGCGTGACCCTTAACGCTTGTGTGATCTTGGAATTGGTTGATCAAGATCGAAGGATGGATGGATGGATGGTTGTGGTGTGCTTCGGCCGAGAGTCTCTAGAGGGAGAGAGGAGAGTGTGAAGTTGAGATGTGTGATGGAAAGGTTATGGTGGGTTAATGAGTTTACTTATAGACAATTAGTGTGAGTATTAACCAAAAGATCATATGTCTTCTTGATATTAGACATGTTGGATTTAAATAATCAAGAGAGTACAAGGCATGGTCACAAAGTGACCGAGTTCGGCCAAGGGGGGAGGGGGTATCTAGTTCATTTCCAACCAATAGTTAGATAATAGTTAGGTTAATCTAGGTTAGTTAAGTGATTAACCCGGTTAGTGGTGTGTTGTGCTTTATTGCGGGTGTTAGGGTATTCAGGGACCCTAACTGGCTCAGAAAAAGAAAAATAATGTTAATGACAATATTTTCATGCTCCGGGTAAGGTCCGGTTGTTCGGTTGGATAGTAATCCGTTAAAGTGTTAAACAAAGCTTTAAAGTGTCGTTAATACCCTTTTTAGTCACACAACTCATTTCTGACACTTTGGAAAGTGTCTAGTAATATTTTTCTCATGTTTTGGCACTTTATTAGGTAGCTAAAAGCTGAATTGTTTATTAAAGTGCTGAGTTTTTGTGCTTAGAGCACGTTTTAGGCACATCCAGTCATTGTAACTTATTCCTAGAGACGCAGTTCTACAACCCTTGTATCCCTACACTCACCACTAGTGTAGTAAAATATTTCTGGCTCATACAGGCCTTAGAGGCAGTGTCTACCTGATGCTGGCTCTATCAGCATGTTCAATAGGTTATCCGTTTATAGTGCTACTGTGCTTTTTTTGTGCATCATGTTTGTCACTAAGGTTCAGCATGTAAATAATGTAGTGACGGTAAGTAAAGTATGATGCAAGTAAGTACATGTATCAGTATTCAAGTAGCAGTTTATTCACAAGTTCAAGCAAGCACAGTAATTTAGCAGTAATTAATTATTAATTAAGCCGTACGGATACCTCGTTTAGTGAGGGTTGTCACATTCTCCCCCCGTTAGAAAAATTTCATCCCGAAATTTTAAGTTCTGCTTGTAGATGCAGGGTTCTTAGGAATTAGGTGGGGGTATTTCTCTTTCATCCGGTCCTCGCGCTCCCAGGTGTATTCAGGACCATGTCTGTCATTCCAACGAACTTTGACGAGCTTGACACTGCTCCGGCGGGTCTTGTTTACTTTCCAATCCGTAACCTCAACCGGTTCTTCAACGAAATGGAGCGTGTCGTCAACATGAATCTCGTCGATGGGAATGGCAATGGTATCTTGAGTTGGAATTTTCTTCTGGTTGGATACATGAAATGTATCGTGAACTCCATTTAACTCGGCAGGTAAGTCCAGCTTGTATGCTACTAGCCCTATTCTTTCCAAACTTCTGAAAGGGCCAATGTACCGTGGATTCAACTTTCCACGCTTTCCGAAGCGTGCCACACCCTTCCAGGGTGATACTTTCAACAAAACCATATCTCCTACCTCAAACTCTAGAGGTTTTCTCCTTCGGTCCGCGTAACATTTCTGACGATCACAAGCCGCCTTGATGCGATCTTGGATCTGTGCAATCTTATCTGTGGTTTCCTGTACCACATCAGGACCAACCAATTGTCTATCACCTGCGTCAGACCAACAAAGCGGTGATCTGCACTTGCGGCCATATAGTGCTTCAAATGGCGTGGCACCAATACTGGTGTGGTAGCTGTTGTTGTATGAAAATTCGACCAAAGGCAAATGCTTATCCCAGCTACCGCCCAAATCCATAACACACGCTCTCAGCATGTCCTCCAAAGTCTGTATCGTTCGCTCGCTTTGACCGTCAGTTTGCGGATGAAACGCAGTGCTCAGATTTAATTGTGAGCCAAAAGCTTCTTGGAAGGATTGCCATATCCTTGACACAAACCTTCCGTCTCTATCAGAGATGATCGAGAGAGGCACTCCATGACGTGCGACGATCTCTCTCATGTATATTTCAGCCAATTTGCTCGTATTATCCTTCTCTCCGATAGGTAAGAAGTGTGCTGACTTTGTTAATCGATCCACTATTACCCAAATAGTGTCATGGCCTCTTGGCGTTCTTGGCAACTTTGTAATAAAATCCATGGAAATTTGTTCCCATTTCCATTTGGGAATCTCAGGTTGTTGCAGAAGTCCTGAAGGCTTCTGATATTCGGCTTTAACCTTAGCGCATGTTAAACATTTTCTCACATAAACAGCAACATCTCCTTTCATCCTTGGCCACCAATAATAACCTTTGAGATCCTGGTACATCTTATCCGCTCCAGGGTGGATAGAGTACCGCGACTTGTGAGCTTCATCGAAAATAACCTTCCTTAAACCTCCAAACAAAGGAACCCAAATCCTTTTCTCCAAACATAACGTTCCTTCCTCGTTTGGTACCAGTAGCTTCTCCATCCCACGGAGATATTCTTCTTCAAGGTTTCCTTCCTTGAGAGCTTCAATCTGTGCGGCACGAATGCGCAAGGAAAGATCGGTTCGGATAATCATTTCTAAAGCCCTAACCCTTATGGGCTTGATCCTCTCTTTTCGACTTAGGGCATCGGCGACCACATTCGCCTTCCCTGGATGATACTTTATCTCGCAGTCATAATCGTTCAGCAACTCAACCCATCGTCTCTGCCTCATATTCATCTCCTTCTGGTTGAATATGTGTTGTAGGCTCTTGTGATCTGTAAAAATCGTACACTTTGTACCATAAAGGTAGTGTCTCCAGATCTTTAATGCAAATACCACTGCGCCAAGTTCCAAATCATGAGTGGTATAGTTCTTTTCGTGCACTTTCAATTGACGCGATGCGTAGGCAATAACCTTTTGGCGTTGCATCAGCACGCAACCCAATCCTTGACGTGAAGCGTCATAGTATACCACAAAATCATCTGTACCTTCCGGTAGTGCTAAGATTTGCGCATTGCAGAGCTTATCCTTCAATATCTGGAATGCTTCTTCCTGTTTGATTCCCCAATCAAACTTCTTATCTTTCTGCGTGAGGAGCGTCAATGGTTGAGCGATCTTCGAAAAATCCTCAATGAACCTTCGATAGTAGCCAGCCAAACCCAAGAATTGTCGAATCTCGGTTGGCGTCTTTGGCGTTTCCCAGTTCTTGATCGCTTCGATCTTTGTGGGGTCAACATGGATTCCATCTCCATTTACCACATGTCCAAGAAATTGGACTTCACGCAGCCAAAACTCGCACTTAGAGAATTTGATATACAGCTGTTCTTTCTTCAGCAGCTCCAAAATAGCTCTTAGATGTTGTTCGTGCTCAGCCTTCGTCCTTGAATAAATCAAGATGTCGTCGATAAACACAATCACGAACTTGTCCAAGTACGGTTTGCAAACTCTATTCATCAAATCCATAAAGACTGCAGGTGCGTTTGTCAAACCAAACGGCATAACAAGGAACTCATAGTGTCCATAACGAGTTCTGAAGGCTGTCTTCGGGATACTCTCCTCTTGTATCCTTAACTGATGGTATCCAGATCGAAGGTCGATCTTTGAGTAAAAGCTTGAACCTTGCAGTTGGTCGAATAGATCATCGATCCTTGGCAGAGGGTATCTATTCTTGATCGTCATCTTGTTCAACTTCTGATAGTCAATACACATACGAAAACTACCGTCCGTCTTCTTGACAAACAAAACTGGAGCTCCCCAAGGCGAGAAGCTTGTTCGGATAAATCCCTTGTCTAACAACTCTTGAAGTTGTGTCGTCAGTTCCTGCATCTCAGACGGAGCAAGTCTATAAGGTGCCTTAGCCACAGGCGCGGCGCCTGGAACTAAGTCAATGCGGAACTCCACTTGTCTCTGAGGTGGCAGTCCAGGTAAGTCCTCTGGGTAGACTTCTGGATATTCCCTCACGACAGGGATGTCTTTTATTCTCGGCTCAGCAGCCTTCTTATCCACAATGTGTGCCAGGAAGGCAACACATCCCTTCTGCAAACACTTTCGTGCTTTCAGGCAGCTGATGATTCTTAATGGCGTATCACGCTTCTCCCTGTGCACTACGATCGTTTCTTCATCCGCCAGTGGGATGCGGATGGTCTTCTCATGGCAATCGATCTCGGCTTTGTTACTCGATAGCCAATCCATTCCTACTACCACATCAAAGCTTCCCAACTCGATAGGTAGTAAGTCTAGCGTAAAATCGTGCTCTCCTAGTTCAATCACACATCCTTGGACCACTTCACTGGTCTCAACTAGTTTCCCATTTGCTAATTCAGTCGAGTATGGAACGTCTAACTTACTAGGTGTCAGCCCAAGTATATTCTTAAATTCTAATGACCCGAAGTTATAATCGGCACCAGTATCAAACAAGATAGATGCAAAAGTTTTGGTTGATAGAGAACGTACCAGTAACCACGCCTGGATCCTGGCATGCTTCACAAACTTCGATGCTGGGTGTTCTTTCACGGTCTTGTTTCAACTTCGGGCATTCCCTCTTAAGATGTCTAACGTCCCCACAATGGAAGCATCCTGACACTCGGCCTTTTCCTTTCCCATTCCCACCTTGAGCGTTGTTACTGTTTTCTCCTTGTCTGGGACTCTTCATCCCACAACCATCCTTGTTGTGTCCTTTCCTCCCGCACCTAGGCTTCCGACATCCACTTTCATGGTGATACTTGCACCCAGCACGTCTTGGTTTAGTTTCTAAGTAAATCCTATCATTGGCCTGTTTGTTGTTAGGGCAATCCTTCTTGAAATGCCCTTTGTCCCTGCAGTCGAAACAACCTCAAATAGATCTTTGTTCATCATTATTCGTTCGGGTATCTTCGGTGAGCTTCCTTTTGTTCTTTTCGGACGACTCCACCTGAGTCTCCTCCTTCCTGTCGGGGTTCACAAGTTCTTCTAGTCTAATTGCCTCCGTAGCGAGTGCCAAACCCATCTTACTTGCAACATCAGTTGTTGGTAGCGTTGATGTTGTCATCAAGCTAAAGACTTGAGGCGCCAGTTCCTAAATGAATTGTTCCAATTTCTTTAATTCTGGTTTCACCAGGTACGGAACAACTCGTGACAAATCATGAAGTCTTTGCACGTACTCCAACACCTTCGGACCTTCCATCATCAGGCTCCGAAATTCATCTTCCCACTTTTGGGTTTCCGTTTGGGGGCAATACTTCTTATGCATCATTCCTTTCAGTTCACCCCAGGTTAACACGTATGCTGTAGTTAGGCCCATTATTTGAACCTGAAGATTCCACCATAATCGAGCTCCATCTTGAAACAACTCAGAAACATATAGGACTTGTTGTTCTGGCGTACAGCCACTCATTCGAAAGATGGATTCCATACTTTCAATCCATTTTACAAAAGTTATGGCACCCCCAGTGCCGTCGAACTTCGGAGGCTTGTGGTTGAGGAAGTGCCAGTAGGAACAACCGTTATTTTCTGAGGTGCCTCTGCTAGGTTCGGAGCGTAGGGCCTCGTGCTGTGCTATAGCTGCAGCAATTATCTCTTGAAGTTCTGTCTCAGAGGTGGGCATGCGCATTTCGCGTCTTGGCGGCATTTTCTAAAAGATGTTTCACGTAGGTTAGGTCATAGCAAGTCAAGTGCACGTATGTATTCATCAATAACAGCACATAACATCTCATGCTATAAATAGATCAGCCATATAGCATCTCATGTTGTAGAACATAAACAATAGATCACTGCGATTGCATTGCCCCAAATCGAGACCAAAATGTAAGGCTCACAGGTATCCAACTGTATCATACAACATCAATGACTTAGTAGGGGACGACCCTAGTCAAGCCGTGAGATTGCTGGACGTATTTAGGAATCCTTGGTTTGTCCATCTTCAAATTCCAGAACTCCACCCCAAGCTTTTGGATTCCAGTCCTAGAACCATATTTCTTCTTCAATCATTTCCTTGAGCTCGTCCCAGCTCAGTGCATAAACAGTATCTGGGCCAAGGGCCTGAACTTGATGGTCCCACCATGAGAGCGTGCCATCTAGAAATGACTCCGAGGTAAAGGTAACACTCTGTTGGGGCAAACAGTTAGTCATTCTTAGAATGAAGTCAATCTTTTCGGACTAACGAACAAATGTAACGGCGCCTTCCGTTCCGTCGAAGTTCAAAAGCTTGTAATTCAGGTGCTGCTCATAGGTGCAGTCAGCTGGAGGGTTATTTCCAGTAGTGCCATTGCTGTGCTAAAAGCGGAGAGCTTTATGTTGTGCAATTGCCTGTGAGTTGCGTTTTTGCAGCTCGGCTTCTATCCTTGGCAACGTACTGGTGTTTGTGTCATGCCTGGGTGGCATTCTCTTTTGCCGAAGTGGCATGAAGCGGGTTAGACATCATCTCAATTGTCTAGGAGATGCATAGCACCATAAGTCATCATGTACTCACCCAATTTTACACGTAAATATACTCGATGTATGAGCGAGGAAATAATTTCTGAGCCTTCACATAGGCTTGCTAATTTGGCTTGTTGCTTGTAATAGAATGAACTCGAGGCCACATCGCCTTGGTCATTCGTGTTTTAGTTATTTCCTGCTACATTGGTTTTCATTAGCTTGGCCCGCAGAGTCTACCAGGATTTCTGTGCACTACAAGTCGTTATTACGTGGGCCCCCGTAATAATAAATTGTCTTGCACAGTTACCCCAATTTTCTCTCGTCCAAGCAGATGATCAATCAAGGAGCAACAGCAGGTGCATCGGCATGAACAGGGTCATGCTCCAATGCGGGGTCAGGAGCAACGCCTGGCTCAGGGGCCATAGCCGGCTCCGGATCAACAAACATAGGGTCGATAGGGACTACAGAATCCTCCAAGGGCTGGTCAAAGTGTATGAACTCCCTGTCATGGTCTGGATCAAAACCAGGTGGAAGAACAGGATCATCCTCAATATTGTGATCAACTCAAAGCTGTGTGCGGGAACTGGTGCAGCTGATGACGCCATATCAGGGTCGGCGTCGCGTGAGTGGCGCTGCGCTCCCTGTTTATGCGAAGATGTGGACGTCAGAAACTCAAATGAGTCTGGGCCAGGGGAGATGGGCATGAGCTTCCTCTGCAGGAGCGTCCGCAAGCAGTGGGATATCACTGGAAGCAATAGGGCCTTGCCCTCAAGTGGGTCTTCCTCCAATAGATCGTTATCGTCGTCAGAGACAACGTCGGGGGGCATATCAACCACGGGATAAGTGGCAAGGGGCACAGGAGCAGGGATCACCGCGAGTGGCAAATCCCCAACAAGATGGCCATTAGCAGGCTCTGCTACGACATCAGGCAGCGCAAAGGGCTGAAAGTCGTCATCGTCTGTGCTGGTAGTATCGGAATTGTACACCTCGTGCTCCGATGAAACTATGTCGCCTGATACTATGGGATCTGTAGTGTTCGACCCTCCAATATCTGATGAAGGCATGACGTTTTGTAACACAAACACACATACGTATAACAATCAATCATATAATCATATAAACATATTAGTCCAATAATCAATCAAATAGTTCTCCTAGTTCCACTAGCCTCCCAGCCTCTCAGACTGCTCTTCCTAGTCCAACTAGCCAAATTCTCCCAGCCTCTTAGACTGCTCTTCCTAGTCCAACTAGCCAAATTCTCCCAGCCTCTTAGACTGCTCTTCCTAGTCCAACTAGCCAAATTCTCCCAGCCTCTTAGACTGCTCTTCCTAGTCCAACTAGCCAAATTCTCCCAGCCTCTTAGACTGCTCTTCCTAGTCCAACTAGCCATCTACCTCGATCTCTCAGACCGAGCCTCGGCCTCCAAGACCGAGCCTCAGCCTCCAAGACTGAGCCTATAAATAATAAATAAAATGTACTCAACATTTGTTTGTAAAAGTTTTGGATCTGGACTTAAGTGGTATGCAGTAAAAATGTTTTCGTGAGAGCCCTAGTGATCATAGTCTAGACTCGAGAAAGAATCCTAGTTTGCTATGATCAGAGCTCTGATACCAAGCTGTCACACCCTGGCTTTGCGGAAGCGTGGTTAATTTGGTGTGACTTCTTAATACCATAGCTTAACCATAACAAAGCTATATGAAGTAAAACCATGCAAGATCATCCATTTAATTTCGTTTTAAAAACCAAATACAATAACATTGTCTTAACGAAAACACATCCTAACGACATTGTTCGACAAACATAAACATCAACATGACATAAACACAGTTTAAGGACTGTGACTTGTCCAGGAAAGAGTCACATTCCCCAAACCCGGATGACCTCGTAACTAGTGCAGCGGGAAAAACGTGCCATACCGTGCCAGATTCTTTAATTCCCTGAAATACATGTAAGTTGAAAAATCAACAATAATGTTGAGCGAGTTCATGTGTAAGTGAGTAAATAAACCTTTGTATGTATAAAAATCCTGGTATGTAGCAAATAAGGAAAAAGAGATCACCATTGGGTTGCAAAGCCAATGATATGTTGTGAAGTGCAAGTAGGAAGACTCAAACCTAGCAGATTTAGCGTTGGGTACAAAGTCACCCCGAGGTCCGTTCTGGTTGGGCCTGGGGTTGGGCTCGCTACACCCAGATAGATCTGCCGCTTACGTCCCTCGGTCCTACAATGAGGATTAATGGCCTCCAGTTTCTGCCTACCCACTCACATGATCTAAGTAGTAAACCTCCTTACGCTAACCATACCATGTATAAAGTACTTGTAATCAAAGTAACATGTATTTCACCCCCGCAGTTTAGAAAACTGAAAACAGTTAAGAGAAAAGGGGGACATGAACTCACAATCGTGCGTCTCTACCAAGTATGTCTCCTGATCAAGCAGCTGTGTGACGACCTACACGTATTAATTCTATTAGACGGACGGCCGTGCCTTAGCTTTATGGTTTAAGCTTTTGGGAAATAGTTAGACAACTATTTCGTGTTTACATTCTGTATACTTGGTAATCATTTTCCTTCCCAAGGATGGGGGATTTAATACATGTGCGTTCGTATAACTTCGGAATATATCATTAAGTCTCACTTAGTATATATTTTACTTCTTATTCCAAAATATAAATATTCTTCTCAAAAGTATTATATTTTCTATTACATAAGTTTTCCCAAAATAATACCTTGACAATAATACGCTTTCATAAATATTTTCTTAAAATGCGTAAGTTACGTTTTAATGATCGAGTGGTAATAATAATTACCGGTGTAACTTATATATTTATTATAGAAGCGTTCGTATTATTTTGGAGTTGTCAACACGGTAATATTATTATTTTTACCCTAAAAATAATATTAGTACATTCACAAAATAATCATAAAAATCCACAAGTGTTGTTATGAAAATATATACTAAATATATATTTATCAAGTTTTATTTTGTGAAATCCCACCTCCGATATTTTGTAAATAAAGTTGTGGCGAAATTTATAGTTTGAAAACAAGTTGTCAAGTATTTCTAACACTTATAGTGGAAATATTTCTAAGTGTTAGATTTTGGAAAAATTTCGCCAGAGTTTCCCCTGTAACTGGAGGTGGCCACGCTTTTAAGCGTATCATTTTCTTTTACAAATCAATTCAACAACTTTCTTATTCAATCAAAACAATATTCAACGCATCAACTAGTCCATAAACATGTAAATCGCAAAAATCACATGAACTTGTAGTTTTCTAAAGTTATGTAGTAAATCCCATTACTTTTTGCGAATCTTTATATAAAGCATTCCGATCTCGTAAAAACCTTGCTTTTAAAGAAATCCCGTCTTTACATCTTCTTGTCATCTTTTTCAAAAGTAGTTACTTTGTTGAAAGTGTGTGCTACACAAGTATTTACACACTTGTGTGTTCTAAAAATCATTCGTGTTAGTGTAAGATCCGTCTTTAGAAAACATGATTTCTTTGACACTTGGTCCTTTGAAAATACCACTTGTAGATACGTAGATCTACTAGTTTTAAACACTAGTTCACAAGTAAAAACGCTTTTACACAAGTTCATGTTTCGTGTGTGGTAGAGTTTCATCCTTTAACCCTTATTACTTTCAAAACAACCTTATGTCATGATCCATGATCATGACCAATCCGGGTTAAATGACGATCCGAGCTACCACAACATAGATCGGGTCCAAATAACCACACAAATCAATTACTACAACATTTACACAACATATAAGCTTTTATCCAACATTTTTAGTGTTTTAAGTAGACTTTTGTGTGTCATCTTGTATGTTTACGAGTTTTAACCGTTACAAATCATATTAACCACTTCAAAATAGTTCGAGAAGGTGATTTAAGCAACATACCACTAGCTCGAGGCTAGGGAAGAATCTAAGCGAAAAATGCGTGGATAAAAGCAAGAGAGCGAGGTCCTTCGCCTTCCGATTGCACCAAGCCTCCTTATGCGTGACCCTTAACGCTTGTGTGATCTTGGAATTGGTTGATCAAGATCAAAGGATGGATGGATGGATGGATGGTTGTGGTGTGGTTCGGCCGAGAGTCTCTAGAGGGAGAGAGGAGAGTGTGAAGTTGAGATGTGTGATGGAAAGGTTATGGTGGGTTAATGAGTTTACTTATAGACAATTAGTGTGAGTATTAACCAAAAGATCATATGTCTTCTTGATATTAGACATGTTGGATTTAAATAATCAAGAGAGTACAAGGCATGGTCACAAAGTGACCGAGTTCGGCCAAGGGGGCAGGGGGTATCTAGTTCATTTCCAACCAATAGTTAGATAATAGTTAGGTTAATCTAGGTTAGTTAAGTGATTAACCCGGTTAGTGGTGTGTTGTGCTTTATTGCGGGTGTTAGGGTATTCAGGGACCCTAACTGGCTCAGAAAAAGAAAAATAATGTTAATGACAATATTTTCATGCTCCGGGTAAGGTCCGGTTGTTCGGTTGGATAGTAATCCGTTAAAGTGTTAAACAAAGCTTTAAAGTGTCGTTAATACCCTTTTTAGTGACACAACTCATTTCTGACACTTTGGAAAGTGTCTGGTAATATTTTTCTCATGTTTTGGCACTTTATTAGGTAGCTAAAAGCTGAATTGTTTATTAAAGTGCTGAGTTTTTGTGCTTAGAGCACGTTTTAGGCACATCCAGTCATTGTAACTTATTCCTAGAGACGCAGTTCTACAACCCTTGTATCCCTACACTCACCACTAGTGTAGTAAAATATTTCTGGCTCATACAGGCCTTAGAGGCAGTGTCTGCCTGATGCTGGCTCTATCAGCATGTTCAATAGGTTATCCGTTTATAGTGCTACTGTGCTTTTTTTGTGCATCATGTTTGTCACTAAGGTTCAGCATGTAAATAATGTAGTGACAGTAAGTAAAGTATGATGCAAGTAAGTACATGTATCAGTATTCAAGTAGCAGTTTATTCACAAGTTCAAGCAAGCACAGTAATTTAGCAGTAATTAATTATTAATAAAGCCGTACGGATACCTCGTTTAGTGAGGGTTGTCACACACAAAGGGTTTCATTTGATAAACTTTTAAATCTCTCATAAGTGGAAACACAATTTGTTCTCTTGTTCCTCTTCATTCTTTCTCCTCCTTCACAAAGATTTTCTAACTGATCTCATATCTCTTTAGCTGATGCACATGCATCCACTTGAGAGAATATGTCATTAGAAAGTGCCATAATCAAAAGTGATTTGGCCCTTTCATCTGCTTCCACCCTTTTCTTATCATCATCACCCCAAAATTTTTCAGCTTTTGGGGCCCAAGATGATGGTACTTCAGGTGAATCATCGGTTCCTGGTGTGCCTGGTATCTCAATCATGGGTATATGTGGGCCACTCACAATGGATTGAAACAGAGCTCGATCATGTCCATTTAGGAAATTGATCATCCTGATTTTCCATTAGGGGTACTCCTCTCTGACCAAAGTCGGAGGCTTTGACATAAACCCAATGTTGAAAGCATTGTTCCAGGTTTGAAAGTTTGCCATATTTAGAAAAAGGAATGAGGAATTGACCGTTTGAAAATAATTTATTCAATATGCTCTGATGCCAATTGTTGGACCCAGATGGACTAAAAACTTTCTTTTCTCATAATATGGCAAATGATTTCAACAGATATGAAAATAGTGTGCGGAAATAGAAATCAAACTTTCAAGAAACAAGAACTACAGAATTTTCAAGTTTATATCACTTTGAAACAAAATAGTTTACAAGGTGATTGTGAGGTTATTAACAAATACAAACGAATACTTGTGAAATTCTGTGGTGAAAGGGCAATAGAGTTTTGTAGTATGTATTAAATGATAGGCTTGACTCATTTTCCTTTGCTGGAGAGCTTTCCATTTATAGAAAGTCTTGGGCACGAATAAACATTTGTTTATTCATGGACTTGTCCTTCAAAAACTAGCTTTTTGACATATTCATTAAATCCATTTGTGTCAACTTGCTTCATTAATTGTGGCAGGATAGTGATTGTTCAGACAAGTGGCTTTCATCAGAATTTCTGATGACCACTTCATCAGAAATCTGATGAACAAATCATCAGAAAATCTGATGATCAGATTATACCAGAAACTGATGATATTCATCAGAAATATCGTCAGATCTATCAGAATAGCTTTTTCTGATAGTCTTCTCTTGTTCTTGACAAGCTTCTGATTCATGAGGTAAATGTATTGTTCATTTCTAGTGTCCTATCTCGTTTCTTCTTGCTGTTTTGACCTTTAGGACTTTATCTTCTCCTATTGATCAGGTTGATTATCTTTTTCTTCAATACTTACCTAAAAAGTTTCCTAACCGAAGTACAAATCCCGTACCCTTTCTGTTCGTAATGTTAGACCAATGAAAACCGTTTTTTCTTTTTCTTGTGATAGTGTGTGTCCTCCCCACCAATTCCTATGGATTTCTTGTTTTGAAACAAAACACCACAAAACCCATGGATCCATTATCAGCGGCCCACTTATTATCATAGTTGTGTATTGTTTCAATAAAACAAACATATATCATTTTATGCCCAACACATAAAATTGATAACATGTGTATGATCAGGCCCATCAAATATATATATATATATAGAAAGTTTAAAATACATTACGGCTTAACGTATATCACGTACGACAACGTGCGTGATTATATCAAATTTTCATTTAGCCTGGGTTTGATAAATTTCGTCCAATTCGTTTCAGTTTTCTTTTCGTTTCACTTCAAATTGGCTATTGTTCGGTCAATTTCATCGAATTGGGTTGAAATTTATCGTTGATTTTGAAAAGTTTCATCAAAATGTCGACCCTCGAAATCAAACCGTAGGACAGAGGATGAAGAAACATGACCAAACTTTGATTCAGACCGTAGAACAGAGGATGCATGAACATGACCAAGCTTTGATTCGATTGGAGTCAGAGGACAGTAACAATGTTTTCATATCGTAGAACAGGGGATGCGATTTTTGAACTGGGAGATAGGGCATGCGTGATAACGTGCGTGATTTATGTTTCCAACATGCGTGATTAGGTTTTTTGAGTTTATAACGTGCGTGATTTTCAAATGAACGTGCGTAATTTGGTCACGTACTGGTCGTACGTTAAGCCATTAGTACGTTAACTAGCCTATATATATATATATATATATATATATATATATATATATATTATATTTAATTGAAAGTAGAAACAGATAAGACGCTAAACCTTATTAAATTAAAACGAGCATGCACTCCCGCAGCTCCTAACTCGTTTAATATTTAATAAGATTAACTTGGTCGACAAGTTAATCCAATATCACCAAAATCCGTTGAAAACACTAAAATTAACAACAATACAATCTTGCCATGTGAAAGGAGCATCGAGGTCAATGAGGTAATAGGGTTCTCCATCCCATGTTCGTTTCTTAAGAAGCCAAGAAACCTTGGGAAGAGATGTTTTGGTATCCTGGGTTACGGGTATAACGGAGGTATTGAAACTTTTATATTGGGATAAGACATTACAAGAGAAGAATGCCAAGAGAAAGAAAAGAAATTTAACAAGATGCATATCTTTCTTTGTTTTTTTATTTTTTATTTATTTTTTTTTTTTTTGGGCTAAATGTAGGTGGCAATGAAGGGTAGTAGATCAATTAGCTTTTATGTATGCCAAAGTCCACGGATCACATATATTAGTGTTAATAGTTAGAAGTTATATTGCTTTAAATGTAATCTGGGGTGAAGGAGCATGATGTTTCCTCATTAAAACAAAGTACATTCTACATACTATTAATTGCCAACTTGTTTAATAAATTACAAGGTGCCAAGTTGTAAGAGTTGACAATGAAAGGTCGAGTTGATCTATTAAGTTACTAAATTAGATTACTATTTCACCATAGAGATTGATTTTTAATTGTGTGTATTTAATATCAAGAACTTCTTATTTAATACCTAAGTAATAAAATCAACTAGGTACTAAAATATATTTAATCTCAAATATACACAATAAATTTACATACACATAGATAAACATAGAAACTTGGTTTGAAGAGATTGGTGTAATTATCCTTTATATATGTTCTACTTGGTTTTGGTGCGGTCATGCATTTTTTTGTCAGGCCGGCCTGTTCTAATAAAGTTTTCCTTTCAAAAAAAAAACATGGATAAACATAAACATAAATACACACATATAAACACGTACACGTGCACATACACATACACAAAGACGACGACATGTACAAATACACATACGTATACACATACATAGATACATGTATAGGGACATACACATAACACATGTACATGCATGTATAAAAATTAAATTCAATATAATGTTTCTCAATTTATAAAAAAAATTACATTTTATATAGTTCCTTGAAGTTTTATATAGTAAATAATTGTTTAATTCATTTTAGACATGTGTTAGAAAGGGAAAATGACTAAGTTAAATGAATAAATCTCCAAAACATGGTTTGCGCAATTATTTAGTTTTATATAATAATGTTTTGTGATTTATAAAATTTAGTAACGTAGTTAAACTTTATAAATATAACTAGTGTTAGATCCACGAGTGCGTTGCGCGTGGTACACTATGTATCCGTTTTATGGCTAGAATCATAGGTTAGCACAGTCATAATTTATTGAGTTACATGTAACGTTTTATAAGCCTGGGCATGATATATAAAATTGAGTCCGTAGCATGAAGATGCAGCTGCAGAAGGTCAACTACACGGATTTGGGATTAAATTTTTAGTGGAATATTTGGGTCCCTATTAAGGTTAACTTTCTGACTTGGAGGTTGATCCTTAATCGGGCCAACAAGAAACTGGAACCTGACAATATAGCAACAAACTAGTATAATATTTTTTTGAACGGCGGAACTTCTATATATTAATATAGAAACCGGGCCAACAAGAAACTGGAACCTGACAATTACAAATACATCTCGAATGTTAAAGTCACACCATCTCGTCCAATCAATATTACAAAATTTCGATCTAGTCGTAATCCAAAAGTAAAAGTTTTCTTTTATGATGTCCGCCGTCTTGTAGAAATAAGTGTGGTTGTTATTAAACGTCTTTTTATTTCTCACTTTCCAAATCTCTCACGCCGCCACCATTAGAACTACCCCAATACTAGTATAATTAGTATCACAAGTGAAGGTGAGAAGGGATGATATTCCATTTATCGTGTATGGCATGAGACAGCTCAAGGTCTTAGTCAAATTTATGTTACCAAAGTTTAAATTATATAATAACCGATCACTAGGGATTGCTTAAAGTCTAATTTAATATAGAGGACCGTGAACTTTCTTCGTTTTAACAAGTGTATGCCAAGTTGTATAATAAATTAAAATATCCTATGTTGTAAGAGTTTACTAGGAAGAGTAGACTTGATCCATTTAGCCTTTATAATTGAAAAAGTTTAATCATTACCAAGGTTTTATCATTATATAATAATAATAATTCATAAGGGATATATTGCTTAAACGTTATTCTTCTAGCGTTGCTTATTACGTAACTTATTGTAACATAACATGAACTTTCATCATAATTATACCAGCCAACTTGTATAACTAGTATTACCAAGTCAAGGTGAGAAGGAACGATATCCCATGTATTTATGATTTCTTAAATCTTAGGTCTTGACTAACACTTGATTGGTTGGTTATTATCTTATTAGACAACATATTGGTGTACTTGCGAGATGATTACTTTCTTCGTCTACCTAAGGTTCCAAAATGTTAAGAAAGGAGCAAGAGCTATGTGAGATACTCCAAATATGGGTTATGGTTCTTAGGGATTTAAATCTTGGTCGGGATGTATAATGAAAACAAACGATTACATATATCCTAAGAAGTTGGAGACCATAATGTATTTGTAACCAGCGTCATTGAAATTTTTTAAATTGTATAAGTAGTTTGTTTATCATGTGTCTTTATTGGGGTATGTTTGAATGCATGAGGATACCAGAAAATCGCTAGGCTATCCTTTAGACTTACAATTTTGTGTCACACAAGGTTTTCATAATGGATATATATATATATATATATATATATATATATATATATATATATATATATATAGGGCAAAGATAAATCGAAAACCCATGTGAGTTGAGAAAACCCAAATAAACCCTATGTAACATTTTTATTTTTTTCTAAAAAAAATATGGAATGTAATATAAATGTACACGGACCTATTTATGAAAAAAAACGCTTGCTAGTTTTTTTTTTAAATGTTGAAAATTTGTATGTTACATTTTTTTGGACATATATATTATGTAACCTGAAATTTGTAACATTTAAAAAAAAACTGCTCGGTGTTTTTTTGTGTTTCTTTTTTTAAAATATTCAAATATATGTATATTACATTTCCTATTTTTTAGAAATGTTTGTTGAGTTTACATGGGTTTTTTACAAAGGTTTTCTGAGTTTTCTCAACTCAAGTGAGTTTTCGATTTATCCTTCCCCTATATATATATATATATATATATATATATATATATATATATATAAACGGGATCAGGAGAAAACGCTCAAAAGTGCGAGAACGGTGAGAACGCATCCTGGCTCAACACGTGGCGCGCGATATAATTAGGGCGTATGGGTTTTTTGTCATTTTATCTTCTGCTTTTCCAGTTCCGCTTTTCACAATATTGTTTTATTTTTGAGGTTTAAGATTTTTGGCGTTAACCAAATTTAATAACTAATGGCGTTTAATGGTTTCATTGTATTAACATTTTGACGTTTATGGCGTTTTTCAAATCGTATGCCATTGGAACCCTAGGGGGTCAGGAAATCTATCTGAATGGTGTTTTTCAAGACGTTTTAAACAAGATGACCCATTGTTCTATTATTTTTTATATACATTTTGGCGTTTGTGGTATCTTGGCCTTTTAGAATTGTAAAATTATATTATAACCACAGGGAAAAAAAATAGAAGCGAAGAAAATAAGTTAAAAATCCTAATCCGATATCTCTTCACAATCTTCACTATAGTTAGTCTCCCTCTTCTTTAATAGTACAAGAACTGTCACCAAATATATGACGTTTTATGTAAAACTTAACAAACCCATCGGTTTGATTATTTTGCATGCTCGTCTGTTGAAATGGCTTTTTGTGGATGTTTGGGGACATAGATCTATGACGTGTGGGTGGGTTTTTCGCTTTTTCTTCATCTTGATCTTCATCTTTATAATCATCCCACTCTTCAGTGTCATTGATCTCTTCTCGTCATCCAAGCCTTTTTTCAAGAACAAAGAACACAAAATGACATTCGATTGTCATCAATATCTTTTTCTTGAAGATTTGTCCATCTCATGCAGTAAAATCTTACTGAGTTACTCCCCTCAACTAACAATCTATTCAATGAAACTTCACGAATAACAATACTGAATATCCAAGAAAGCATATTAGCTATCTTTGAATTTTTTTTAATTTTTTGGTGTTTTACAAGGAGTGTTATTTAGTAGTATTGGCGTTTTTTTTTTTGTTTGATTAAATGGAAGTTGCTGAGAGGTATTATTTTATAGGATTTCTTTTTGCGGCGTAGGTTAGGCGGTGCATTATTATAATAATCTATTCGTCGTTTCAGTTACTGTTTGTAATTATTGTTTTTTATAAGCTTTTATCTCTACAGTCTATAACACGTCCCGTCTTTCAAGTTTGCCGTTTTAGATTCTAGGGAAATTGGCCTGTAATAATCCCACTTAGACCTTATTGGCCATTAATAATCCTACCTTAGAATATTCCCCCCACCAGTCTAACATTTCTCTTATTTTTCCTACAATGGTCCCCCGTTAAAAAAGCTTAACGGAGTTAAGCTTTTTTCCAAATTACAAACAAATTTTTAGGGCTTTTGATTAGAACGACGATACGAGTCCATTGATGTAAAACTTGCCTCGAAACGGTGCTCCAAACAATGAAAACGACGCTTCAATTTTGGTGTTTAAATTTCCAATTAACCAAAATCAAGTCAATTGGAGCACCATTTCGAAGTAAGTTTTACATCAACGGACTCGTATCATCGTTCTGATCAAAAGCCCTAAAAATCTGTTTGTAATTTGGAAAAAAGCTTAACTCCGTTAAGTTTTTTTAACGAGGGACCATTGTAGGAAAAATAAGTGAAAGG
The DNA here is from genome assembly GCA_030545235.1 of Helianthus tuberosus. Taxonomy (NCBI): domain Eukaryota; kingdom Viridiplantae; phylum Streptophyta; class Magnoliopsida; order Asterales; family Asteraceae; genus Helianthus; species Helianthus tuberosus. Next base: position 137,992,256 of record CM060363.1, read on the forward strand.
TGAGACTAGTGGGGGGAATATTCTGAGGTGGGATTATTAATGGCCAATAAGGTATAGGTGAGATTATTACAGGCCAATTCCCCTAGATTCTAATATAATAAATTTTCCGTCTCTTTATTTTTACTGTTTTGTAGTTACTGTTTCTACTTACATTTTTGTTGGATCGACGTGTGGCCCGAACGAGTCAATCGGAAGAGTTTATGATCCATATCAAAGGCGGAATCAGTGATATAGACGAGAAACAGCTTGATTCCTCTTAATTATCCTTTTATTATTGATTTCAAAGCAATCCTGATCGTTTGACAATCTGGCAGCACCTCGGCTCTGAAATCTCGAACGTTACAAATGAATCAACCACTCAGCTATTTATAGGTGTTGTAATTTCGTACGAAATAGGCACTGGCTATTTCGTGCGAAATAGCAATGATCTATTTCGTACGAAATAGCTTAGTGCTATTTCGTGCGAAATCACACACAAACCCTAATTTTGATCCTGCTGAGCACTGGTCTATCCTATCTAGACACACAACTCAATACAAGACGAAGTTAACAGACATTTATGCACCAACAGACTCCCCCTTGGATATTGACGAAGTCTTTGGCATCGAGTCTTCAGTGTTGATCAACCTTGTCTTTCTTTCCAAATTGTTTGACACTGTAAGCTTCCTTCAATCTCTATCTTCAAACTCCCCTTTAAATGTTGATCCAGAATGTAGACTCCCCCTTTCAATATGCTAGAGCTCGAATTCTGGTTCAATTTTTACACAAACTTTGCCATGGAGATCTTTCTTTTCTCACAGACTCCCCCTTAAGCTGCGCTGGGATCATAGTCTGACTTTCACAGATCTACATATTCAGGATCGATTCCTGGCTCTATTCTGCATCTGCTCAGGATTCGAAACCTGGCTAACCTGCACATCTTCTATCTTAACATAAATTTCACAAATTTACAAATTTGACCAAACTAAGAATCCACTTGAATGATATCGTTCAATTATTAACAAATTTTATCAATATCAAACTTTCTTTTGGATAGATTTATTTATAACAATTTTCATTCCAAAACAAACTCTCCCAAACCTGTTCATCATGTTTAGCATTCGGAAATTTAAAGATCAGCTTTCCAACATCGGTTGTTGAAAATCTTTTTGTATTTTTCAAAATTTAAAACTAAAACACAATCTTTTTGGATTTTTGTTTTTATAGAAATGCAGTAAAGAAATATTTACAACGATATTTTTGTGAGTTTTTGTGTAAGAGGATCATATCAGTTTATGAGACACATCACTAGCACTATTAAGCTTTTACATATTTTAAGTTCTAAACGATTCACATAGATTGACGATATAGTTGTCCTCTTAAGCTCAATCTAAAAACTTCCAAAATGCTTACCAATACGTTAAGGTATATTAAATTTGCACTAAATTCTTATGGACCCCACGATCTAAGCATATTCCCTCATCATGTAATACACTAACTTAAGTAATGCCTTTAAACTTTCATCAACTGTGATATATGCAAAAACAAAGCAGAATGTTTAAACATTAACAATCAGGTCGATCTTTCGATAGGCAGAGAAAGTCCAATGTTTAAACAAAATAAAGAAATAAAAACAAGTTGAAATTGTTTAGGCTTTAACCACCAGTTCGATACTCCCGTATACGCAGAGGTGATCCCAAGCTTAAACGAAACACCAAAGAAAATAAAGCAGAACATTTAGGCACTAACATCCAGGTCGATACTTTCGTATACGCAGATGATGTCCAATGCTTAAGCAAAATAAAGAAATAAAACAAGTTTAAATCTTTGCAAAAGAAATGCACAATCACAGTGACTTTTCAGTAAGTTGTGAAAGTTCACAAACTGACCGGTTTCTATGCTTATTTAGCATTCAGCGATTACTGAGTAGGTACACAATCAAGAAGGACAAAACTAAGTACTATGCTTTCAACCATGTTTTCCACTAGAACTAGGCTTTTTCATTTAAGTTTGTATCGTTATCGCAAATCTACTAGTCAAGCTGAGCCTATCGTCACATCTTTAGTGAGACCGTTTATCACATTTGACATTTCATTTCTTTAGCATGCTGTGATAGTCCACTGATTTACTATCATTTCCTCTTTTTACAACAAAACTCATTTTTGCTTTTTCAAAGTTTTTGAAATTTTGAAATTTTCTAATTTTTTTAAAATTTTTCTCCCCCTAAAATCAAAATTATATTTCAAATTTTGATTTTCTGAGAAAATTTGAAAACAAACTGTACAAATAAAGTGACAAACTGATATCGAATCACTTTAATTCGCCATCCATTTGGCATAAACAATCAGAACTCCCCCTGACAACAAACTATTTTCCCATTATGATTTCAAAACACTTAAGTTTATTTTAATCAAAATGGTTTTTCCGGAAAATTAGTTTTATGTCGTTTCACAAACTCGGGGTTTCATCACCTTGTTTTTCTTTCAACCACTTGTAAAGACATATATTTGACATTTCTAGGTTTACCAACAATATCACTTGTAAGATAGTTAACTCAAGTACAATTTAATGTCCTTGATTAACCACTTGTAAGTCGAAATATCACAATCGTGAATTTCTCAAGAAAGATGCCGATTCATACTCCACGATTACTAACCTGGGAGTTCCGGCAAGTCAGAGTTTTTCATTTAAACAAATTCATCCAAGCCTGACCATTCTTGGGTTTGACATTTTTTACCTCAATTTTTGGCTCTTTTGACTGTGACAGGTCAGTTTCATTGCCAACACATGACTCCTTTGCTTCCGAAGAAACAAATTCCTTGCCAGAAGATGGCTCTTTTGTTTTTACAAAAACAAATTCATCGCCAATCTCTATTGGAACCCAATGCTTACAATATTTAAGCTTTCCAAACTTGTCAACCTGTGACGTACAAATTCTTTCACAATCTTTTTCATACTTAAAAACTTTGATAAAAGCTTTGTCTGAAAATTTAACTTTCTTTGATTTTTCATCGTTTTGATTAGTTAATTTTTCTTTCTGTATCTTTTCTTTTGTCCTCAGATTTGTATCTGATGAATTCGTTTTGCTTGATTTACCATTCTTTGTTGAGCAAATCGATTCATCAAAACTCTTTCTTGAATTACTAGTTGTACCCGAGGACAATATCTTTTCGAGATACTCTCTAGCTTTCTTCCTTTTCTTTCTCAGTCTGTCTTTCTGCCCTTGTGATAACTTCACTTTTTCTTTTTTCACTTTCTGTCTTTTGGGCTTTTCTTCAATCTTGACTGAGTTCTTCACTATTTTCTGAGATTCAGCCCTTGATCCTCTTCTTGATCTCATTGGGAAATATCTAGCAATGTGACCTTTGATTTTACAATCATAGCATCTTCTCGTCTCTAAATTCTGACTCTGGCAGTTAACAACAATGTGTCCTTGAAAACCACATTTGTAACATACTCTGGTATCATACCATTCACCACTTTCATACCACACACTTAGATCATAACATTGATTTGCTTTGTGGTAATCCTGCCTTCTCTTGTTTCTATCATCACGAAGATTTATCTCTGAAGAATCTTCATTCCATCTTCTCCCATAAGCTTGATTTGACTTTTGAGCCCTGTGGTCAAACCTGCACCACTTATTACCAACTTTTTGTGAGTTTTGTTTTTCAATTTTTGTGATTTTTCATAATGATTGGATGATTGAACCGATGATCTTTTATTTTCTTTTTGAAAAATTTTCGAATATTTAACATATTGTTTTTGTTCTACAGTCTTCTTAACAGGTTTTTGCTTTGAGCATTCACCTATTTCAGTAGACTGTAAAACAGTATCTTTAATTTTTTCTTTTAATTCTAAAAATATTTTTCTTTTCTCATTTTCATCATCAGTTTTATCATCGCAATCTTTAATTATGACGTTGTCATAATTTGTGTCATTGTCACTTACTGGAATTTCATTGATCGGTTTTGGACATAAATGATCTAGAATTGATGGCGAAGTCACAAAACCTTTCAATTTATTTTCTAAATCATTGATTTTATTTCTAGCACACTCAACTTCATTTTCAAGTTGAGTAATTTTCTCAAGATGAGAATTTATTGTCTTTTCATTTTCAATTTTATTTTCATCAAAAACAGATTTTTCATTTTTTAAAACTTTTATTTTATTCTCAAAATCTTTTTCAATTTTCAACTTTTCATTTTCTAAATTTGTTATTTTATTTTGAAATTCATTTTTATTTTCTTTTAAATTTTTGTTTTCTAATGTCAAACTGTCCACTTCTCTTAACAATTTGACATTTTCAGATGTTGATATTTCACTCTTTGAGCACACTACTTCACATTTTGAAATTTCATTTTTCTCTGATTCTTCATTCTTTGAAATTCCCTCTATCTCCTTCTTGTATGTTCCTGCAAGAAAGATTTTAACAATATCAAGAGGATTCAAATTTTCATCTAAAAAACAACCTCTCTTAAAATCATACTTCATAACAGATTTTGCATCAAAACATATTTTGATTCTTCTGCTTATTTCAAGTACCACATCCAAACTTGTTTTATCTAGGTTCTTTTCTATTTCTTTTATCAAATCTTTCTTTTTCTTTTCAATTTCATAATTGTGTGTTTTAAGCTTTCTGATGAAATCACTTGAATCAAAATTTGAAAATTTAAAATCCTTTTTTAGTTTAATCAAAAATTCATCCCACTCTGCAGGTAATGCATCTGCAAATTTTGATATCTTTTCAGCATCTGACATTCTTATCCCGTACCTTTTCAAATTGTCAAGTAGTTTATCATACCGCTTTTCCAACTCATTAAATGGTTCATATTTCTTACACAAAAAATATTCAAATCTTTTAACCCATGCATCCTTTTTCTTATCTTCTTTCCGGTTATCCCAATACATATCAAACCAATCCTTTATTCTTCCAAGTTTATCGTTTTCCTTTTCGTCAAACATTTTAACTATACTTCAAACAATCTGATTTGACGCGAATTAACACTTTCACACGAAATGACACTTTCAAATGAGCTGAAAATAGCTTTCAAACGAAATGAGTTCACGCGGAATAAAACTCAAGCGAAATAAGCTTTCACACGAAATACCCTTCACGCGAAATACCCTTCACGCGAAATACCACTTCACACGAAATAACAAGTTTGGTGCGAAATAGAGGTTCCAAGTTGATTTCGTGTGAAATAAGGTCTAAATTCGTGCGAAATTAGGTTCACAAACTTGATTTCGTACGAAATAAGGAACTTTATGCTAATTTCGTGCGAAATACCCTGATTTCGTACGAAATAAGACACTCAAAGTTAATTTCGTGCGAAATACACTGATTTCGTACGAAATAGGTTTCTCAGTTTTAATTTCGTGCGAAATATGAGCTGACTATTTCATGCGAAATAGTGATGACATCAGCAAGTCGGCCACCATTTTGTCAAATTGATCCAGTTTTTGTTCGAATTTTGGTCCAATACTCTCAAGGATTCATTAAAACAGTGTTTTACGTGATATATGTGAAATTCAATCCATTTTGTCCGTTAAATCTCGTTTAATTTTGGAAAGAATGAGTAGAAGTGATGAAAACAAGCTGAATTGGTATAAACTCTTCTTCCTGAGCTCTGATACCACTTGTTAGATCGACGTGTGACCCGAACGAGTCAATCAGAAGAGTTTATGATCCATATCAAAGGCGGAATCAGTGATATAGACGTGAAACAACTTGATTCCTCTTAATTATCGTTTTATTATTGATTTCAAAGCAATCCTGATCGTTTGACAAACTGGCAGCACCTCGGCTCTGAAATCTCGAACGTTACAAATGAATCAACCACTCAGCTATTTATAGGTGTTGTAATTTCGTACGAAATAGGCACTGGCTATTTCGTGCGAAATAGCAATGATCTATTTCGTACGAAATAGCTTAGTGCTATTTCGTGCGAAATCACACAATCACACACAAACCCTAATTTTGATCCTGCTGAGCACTGGTCTATCCTATCTAGACACACGACTCGATACAAGACGAAGTTAACAGACATTTATGCACCAACAATTTTCAAGTTTGTTTTTTTCGTTTTTTTATAATACTTTTCGAAAGTAATTTTATTATAGTTTGGGAGTTTTTTGGGTGTTTTACGGCATGATAGCGTTTTAACAAGCATTTGGCTGTCTGCCGTTTTTATTATATATGGCGTTTTTATTATATAACAATCAACTGAAAAAGAAAATAAAAAAAAGAATATATAAACAATTGATCTTCCAAAACTTCACTGTCACCAGTCTCTTTCTTCTTTTTTGAATCATCTTAACTGGCTGTTTCGACTTTCGTATGATTCATTTTGTTTTTTTGTTTTTCAAGTAGTTTTTTTGTCGCCGTTTGGAAGCACAAAGTCTGACATCAGCATCTTTTTCTTGAAGATTTGTCCATCTCATGCTGCAAAATGTTATTGAGTTTACACCCTTCAGCCAACAATCTTGAATTTTGCAATGAACGATGTTTGATTTTTTAATTTTGGCGTTTTAACGATAAAAAGAACGCCACTAAATAAAAGCACCTTAAACCTCAAAATTTGATCATGCTAAACCCAATAATGTTTTGCTGTATGAGATGGACAACATTGTTAATACTCAGTTAAGAAAGATATCTGACAATGTTGTCCACCCCATACAACTAAACTTTATGCTAAAATCAACAATGTTTTGTTGTATGAGATGGACAACATTGTTAATCCTCTAGGCTCTAAGCGAAAAAAGCCCCAGGGTTTGCGCCTCGTGGTTAAGCGTGCCTGAGGCGCACATTTTAAAACCAAGCTTTTACCGACCCGTGCAGGTAATTTTGAGTGTAAAGCATGTTGGGCACTTACCTTTTGTTGAAGGAAACCTCTAAAAGGAGCCAATCCCAATCATAATAACTGGGACTTTAGGATCAGAAGGTAGTCGGAAATTGGATGCTATATATTAGGGGCGAACTGCAATCCCGACTCTATTTCATAGGCACTACGTTTCAAAAATAAACTGTAAACTTAGAACTTCAGTTAAAACAAAGTCCGAAGTTGAAAATTTAAAAAATCTATAGCACAAATAATACCTTCATCCAGGTTGAACATACTCATTTGTGAATACGGCCTGTTCGTGTTTTCTCATAAACAAATGCACAAGTAGCATGACTCCTATAAGGTGCCATCCTGTAATACGAAAAAGTATATTAATATCAAAATGTTCTTGAATCTGAACAACCCAGTTGTTAATATCATTTAAAAAATTAACATAAGATACAATTTTTCGCATTTTATAATTTTATGAATATAGATATAAAAACATTGTTTCAAATTTGAAAAAGAGGGTTCGAACCAGTAATTGATTTGCATAGATAATGTGAACAGAACATTTTTTTTAACTTTATAGCCAATAACTGAAATAGAAAGTACTGGTACATTCATTCAATGAAATACACACTCACATCCTTGTTCAGAAGAAAGAATCTTACCAGCAAATCCTCCAACATAATCTCTGCATATCATCAATATATTGCATAAATCATCTAAACACTCATTATATATGAAAGCCCCACAACCCCAATCAAAGTAACATGTTGTGTAACGTAAATCACTCCTTAAATGTAGAGACTCGTCAACAAGTATCAAATTTTGACATAATTTTGATGTCCTTTTACTGCAGCAAGCCTAGTGTGGAGGACGTTAGTTTACCAATTCTGAAAACAAAAACATATAGGAGTTTCCTTAGCAAAAAACAGTGTAGCTTGACAGTTCTTTGATGATCCAGGCATAGTGTGGTTATTCTTTGGCATCTGCTGTTGCTTCAAACAAATCTAATACATCAACATTCATGTCATACCTAATGCACAATTTTCAACAGCTAGTTAACAACACTACGCCAAATATGACCTATGGCCACACTTTTTCAAAAACCGTCATGCCACACTTTCAAATAAATGTGTGGCTAAAGGTCACTAATGACATTTCAAAATCTTCTAACCTACATTTAGCCACACATTTTATTATTAATGTGACTATTGTATAACAACTCAAAACATTTAGCCACACTTTAAAAAAAAATGTGACAGTTACTTGCTAGTCTAGCCACACCTCAAAAAGTGTGTCCAAATGTGACCTATTGCCACGATATTTGTTTGATTTTATAGTTCATGTGACAGAAAAATATCTTTTAGAAACTTTTGGTCACACTTTTAATAACAAATGTGGCAATCACTAGCCACAATAGAAAAGTGTAGTCAAATGTTACTAGATGCCACATTAGGTTTTTAAGTATGTGACGAAAGAATATTATTTACTAGCCACTTATAAGTTTTTTATGTGTGGCTGTTATAGATGGTGACCGCAGGAAAAAAAAAATGTGACCGTAAGTTGTCTACCATCACACTTTAATTAAATATACTTTATGTGACCATCTTTACGTGCCCATCCTTTTGCTCCAGTACCTTCGTCTGCAACCAGTAACTCTACACTACAGTATATCATGAAGATGCTCTTCTCATGTCCTCCAATTTTTAATAGAGCATGATCAACTTTATGATGTCATGTTAACTCTTAAATGGTTACGTTGTATTTAATACTAGTTGTTTCGATAAGTTTTACACATAACTTGTAATTTATATTTCTTTTACAAACAAAAATTCTATGATGTCGATTACTTTTATAAATCTATATTGTAAAGAATTTAGAAATATTTTCCTCTTAAAATAATTTCATAGCCAAAAGTTTCCCTCCCAACCCAATCCCGCTCCCAATTTCAACTTTCCCCTAATTTTTTTCTCTAATATTACAAATCAAAACCCTCGATCCACATCGCTAATCCAAAAAAAAATTCTTTAAATATTTTTCTCCGACCACCATCGTTCCCCTCCCAAACCCTAGGTTCGTCACCAATTCGTTGCTAAGGATCCTATGGCTTCTGATTCGTTGGGGGTGATACATCTAGGCCGCTGTTCTTGTTTTCCGTTAAACTTTGCAGCGATGGCGGATACATCAGACAAATTCAGAGACCCCGTTAGAATTAATGGAAGATGCTTCATTATTTGAGTGTTGATTTGATTGAATTTGTTGAAGTTGAGATTCGATAACCGCTATTTGAGCCTTGATATCTCGTTTCGAATCCTTCAACGACTGGAGTTCGTGGAGCAATCGGGGCGATTCGTGAGCTCATCTGTTGGATTCCACTGGTATCTACTTTCTATTCTTATTGACGATGATATTAAGAAGAGAAGCGAACGAAAGGGAAAATGTAAGTCTTTTCTAGGCTATAACCAATTACTGTCTTTTTTATATATAATTGATTTATAGTGTTTATATCATATCTTTTAATTTTCTTTTATTTGGTTTTTAATTAATTAAACATTGGACCAATGAACCATCTATCACTGAAGATGAACTCAAGTTGATGTTAAAGGTTATTGAGTTTAGCGGGGCTATTGAGGAGGAATAACAGGTAAATGATGTGGCATTTTCGACCCATTAACTTACAAATGTTGGTCTTGTTTGATGATTTTAATCACAAATAGGTCAAATGGGTCTTAACAGATTGAAAATACAGAGTCTGTTTTATTGTGTACAATCTTTTTACTTGAAGTGCCTCATGAACGTATCTCTGCTTTGCGTTGGGAGTCTGCTCTTAAGGTTATTGTTCATTATGTTATGGATTTTGTTATAATTTTGATAATTTTTTGAACTTTTTTTATTGTATTTATGTTAATTGGTAAACTGGAAATGGATATTGATGTAAATTTTGAAGATTTTAGGTTATTAGTTATGACGTGTGTATAGGTTTACCCTAGTTTTGAATAATTGAACTGAGACAGTAATAGTGGGGATGGATAATATTTGTGGTTCAAGTTTGATTTTTAAAACTCTGTTATGCAAATGTGAAGCATAGTTGTTGAAGGTGCAAGGCGCTTAAAAAGCGAGGGTTTTTTTTAAGCGAAACGTACAGTAAAATAGAATATTTAATGGTTTAGTCATGTTTTAGGCTTCTTTAAGGTGGTTTCAGTTGTTTTAGGTTGATTCAAGGCATGTATTCTATTCTTCACAAGTAAAGATGTACCTATGAATTATGATTACTCTTCTTACATGTTATATGTGATTTTGGTATTTATATTTTGACATCTAAACAGATCGCAAAAATAGTATGAGGTCTTCTTCTCAGTAGCTAGGGATATAAAGCAACAATAAGGCTGAGGTATGTTGATACTTATTAATAATGAAACTTGCTACACTTGACATGGCATATTATTGAAGGAAATTGTTCTTACTACGTTTTGCCAAACATTAAAATTATCTGTTCCTTTGAATAATGAAAGTTGCTATGCTTGACTTGGCAAATTATTAATAATGCAGAGGTAACCGAGATTCATTGTTAACAATCTTTGGCTAAGTTTGTAAGCTGGTTTTTCACCTGCAGTTGTTTTATATGTATCAACTAAGGCGATCAATTGTATATTCATAATAAAGATTGCCCAGGTATGTCATTCTTTCTCATGTGCTCACTTTACACATAGGTATTGCCTATCATCATCAAGACAATTCATTTAATTCCAATTTGGTTGTTTGTTTTTCCAGGTTCACATCACAACTTCAGTGTCTTAAGGAAGTCACAAGTTGTACAAAGACTTTACCCATAACGCATCAGTTTTTTCTATTTTAAGTAAGACCCGTGTTTTGACTTCTTTTCATAGTTTCAACTTTTAATTATGTTCTCGTTTAATCATTGAAACTTCTGCTTTTTTAGTGATATCATTTGATCATACGGCATCAGAATTGGTCACTTGTTACAAATTTACTCCCCACCACAACCAAAGCAAAGCAAGGTGGCCACTAACCCATGGATGCAAATTAGCAGCACGTTCAATTCTAAAAGCCGTGAGTATATATGGACTTGAAGAAAACATCCTAGAAACAGTTCTTAGTTTATGTGTATAGTTGTTTCACTTTGTTACTTTTGTACATGGGTTTTGATGATAAGTTTGTCTTTAATTAGTATTTAAACCGAAAACTTATGTATGGATTATAATTGGTAATATCATTTTTTTTCTCATGTTTACAGCAGTTTTTATTTTACAAAAAAATAAAAATAAAATGGGTAATTACACAAAATTGGCCACATAAAAACACAGTAAAAATGTGTGACTAAAGGTTATACAACAGTCACATTTAAAAACACAAAATTTCGTGCGACTATAAATAACCATTTGCCACACGATAGTCACTTTGTGTGACGAAATCATACCAAACGTCATGGGAAAAACAAATATATGTGACTAAAGGTTAGCCAATAGTAACACTTAAAATTATAAAATCTTGTGTGGCTATAAATAATAATTAGCCACACCATAGCCATTTGATTTCTTATTTGTGTGACAGAATGATACCAAACGTCATGGGAAAACAAGTTACGTGTGACCAAAGGTTATACAATAGCCACATTTAAAAATACAAAATTTCGTGTGGCTATAAATAACCATTAGCCACACCATAGTCACTTTGTTTTTTGTTTGTGTGACAGAATGATAACAATTGTCATAGGAATAAAAAATATGTGTGACTAAAGGTTAGACATTAGCCACACATACAATAAATTTATGCGACTATAAATTAGAAACGACCACACTTACAATAAATATATGTGGTCGTTGCTATCTTTTAGCCACACAAAATGGACACAATGTTTGATTAGAACAATCCTTTTTGCCACGCTTTTCTTTAATTGGTGTGGCTAAAACAAACATTTTAGTGAATTCGTGTGACTATATAACAGAAATGGTCACACTTAAAGTAAATTCAAGTGGCCATTGCTACTCGTCAGCCACACTTAACGGAGGGAATGCTTAATTTCAGCAAACAAATGTTACTACCATTTAGCCACACTTTTATGTTGATACGGCCACTAAAAAGTGTGTGTGGCCATATGATACCTATGATGACTCGACCTTTGGTCACACTTGACCTGAAAAAAATAGGTGTGGCGAAAGGCCTATGGCCACACGTTTCTTGTGTGGCCATAGACATATTTTGACGTAGTGCAACTTGTCATCAAGGGAGAATGAAAGATTAAGAAAAGTTGTTTATGGTCAATACGTTCTTTCCTTGAACATCCTTGGTTGTCAAACGAAACTGTTTGTAGGCGTGATGCTCATCCCTTTAAAAGGTCGGCTAAAGATACTTCAAACACATGATGTTTGAGACCTTCCAAAGATGTAAATGGTCCCAGCTTCTAATTGGCAGATTCATCAACAAAACTAAAAATAACAAGACATATTTGAGACATGAGTATGAATGCAAATAAAAATTATAGAAAAAAAATAAAATTCAATCATCACCTAGCATTTCTAGCAACATCATGGAACACCAAGTGACAAAAGCTCTTCTTCACAAGTTGTTGGTCGAACTGGTCCCTCAACATAAACCTGATCAAAGTAATTTCCCGTAGCACTGAGCAGTCGACCATTACCCGATTTGTATTTTAGCTAATATAAACTTTAGAATAGATCTTTAGAAAATATGTAATAATCAAGTAATGACTATACCATGTGTGGATACAACCAATCCATATCATCCATCCCATGAAGTACTTTCCACCAAATTTACGCAGTTAAACAATGTTGTTGTTCCACCATAGCAAGCATTGGTTGAATCAACACCTTCGATTTCTGTATTTTCACAGTTTCACTGCTTACTTCCATCCCCGGCACGAACATAGGAGGGACAGCAACATCAGAAAAAAAATATGACAAATACATAACAATCCTATCTAATGCACAAAAATAACACAAAATTGAATACTTATTTTATTTCCTTCGATTTTAAAAAGATGCGAACATATCAACTGTAATTGTAACAACAAGCTCTTCTTTCCGGCCTTTAAGAACTCACTTCAATAAGCAAAAGAAAAAACAGTATATATATATTTAGAATGTACATTAACCGTTAGAAATTAGAAAATATATGAATTTAAAGCGTAAGGTAAAACACATCAATGCATCTACCTGAAGGGTCACGCCGCCTACATCAAGAACATCTCTCAGTAGCCTGGTGGTACAAAACCTACAACAACGCCACCAAAATCAGGGAACGAACTCTAAAAAGCAAGGCTAGATTGCGTTCAAAAAATAATCAGATTGTCTATTCTTTTTTTGTGAACATATAAGTTACTTCTCTACACCCCATGACCTCAAACAGGATATAAATTACTTCTCTACCTTACCATCCATTGGAATCACCTCATTAATCCTCAACAATCTTAAAACCCAAAATATACGAATCTTCCTTTGCTAGATCTGTCCCCTAAGCCACAAAACCACCGAAAATACGAACTCAAAATGAATGAATCTTACCTTGATTGTTTGAAGACCATACGTGCAGAAATAGATCAATAGTCGAAACCCTAGTTTGGTTGGCCTCCATCACTGGTCTGAACCCTAGATCGAGGAGAAAGATGTAAGAGCAGAAATTGTGGTGATATAGGCTTGAATCGACATCAGCGAATGGATTGATGTTCTTCATCACTGATTTAACGGTGAATACCGAGAGAGCGCTCAGATCTAGATGTTGGTTCCTGGGGAATTTGAGAGAGAGAGAGGGGTGTTTGAAATTTGAAAAGTGATTATGATTTTGTTTGTCCGCGTGGAAGACGTGTTAAAGGGGCTTTCAAATTTGAAATGCTTTAAATTGTCCCGCCTGTTTGTTTGAAGTGGTGTTGAAAAATACTTTCAAATTTGATATGCTTTAAATGTTTGTACATAAAGCTTTAAGTGTTGTAAATGTTAAAAAAGTGGCAAATGACCATTTTTGCCCTTTGGATATGCTTATTAATATAGTATAGATATATATATATATATATATAGGAGAAAGATCCGTTAGGAACCACCCTTTATTGCGAGAACTAATGTGAACACAACAAAAATACCTAAAAATAGCTAAAAAACATAAAAGAAATTTTTTTAATATTTTTTATAAAAAAATCGCTATATTTCGTTACCAATTTTTTTTATTTAATTTTTTTGGCTACTAAAAGTAGCGATTTTAATGTAAAAAATATTATAAAAAACAAATTTTTGTGTGACTTTTTTGATTTTTTTAGGTTTTTTAGAGGTTTAGTTTCGGGGGGTGTTTAGGTTTTTGGGGGGTGGGGGAGGGGGTTTATGTTTTTTGGGGGAGGGGGGAGTTTTAGCTTGGGTGGGGGGGGAGGGGTGTTTAGGTTTTTGGGGGGTGGGGTGGGGGGAGTTAGGTTTTTTTAGGTTTTTTGGTTGTGTTCACAATGGTTATCGCAATAAATGTGGTTCTCGCATGAATCTTACCGTATATATATATATATATATATATTTATATATAGGACAAAGATCCGTTAGGAACCACCTCTTATTGCGAGAACCGCGAGAACCAATGTGAACGCAACAAAAAATGCTTAAAAATAGCTAAAAATCACACAATTTTTTTTTAATATTTTTTATAAAAAAATCGCTACTTTTCGAAGGAAAAAAAAATTAATTTAAAAAAAAAAAAAAAAATTTTGGGTTCGAAAAGTAGCGATTTTAACATAAAAAATATTTAAAAAAAAAATTTAGATTTTTTTTTAGATTTTTTTAGGTTTTTTGGGGTTTAGTTTTTAGCATTTTAGCTTGGGTGGGGGGGAGGGGGGTTTAGGTTTTGGGGGGGGGGGGGGTTAGGTTTTTTTTAGGTTTTTTAGGGGGTTTTAGTTTTTAGCATTTAGCTTGGGGGGGGGGGGGTGTTAGGTTTTTGCGGGGGGGGGGGGGGTGGGGGTTAGGTTTTTTTAGGGTTTTTTTTAGGTTTTATTAGCTATTTTAGGTTGTGTTCACATTGATTCTCGCGGTTCTCGCAATAAGGGTGGTTCTCGCATGAACCTTACCCTATATATATATATATATATATATATATATATATATATATATATATATATATATATATATATATATAGGGTAGGGATCAAGAGTGAACTATGTTTAAATTGTGAACAAAAATGAACAGATCCTGGCCGTTGGATGAGGAGATCTTGATTATAGGATTTAAATGGTTTTTCAAATTAATTAAAACAATAAATTGATATATAATAACCGAATAAGGGCATTGTTGTAATTTTTATTCTCTCAAATCACATTGTTATTTATTTTTGGAAGCCACTAACAATGATTTCCGTTTTTTTACCGTGATCCCAATTAAATCGAATATTACAGATTTTTTTTTTAATTTGGAGCATACAGCATACTCTCTTTTAATATTAAATACATATGACCTTATATGCAAATATTGGAGTTAATCATAATATTATTTAGTATTCTTTTGCGCACATACGTAAAATACTATTATACATGTATGCATAATGGTTATAATATATTAATGTTAATAAATAAACAAATATGTACATATGTGTATAAAAAACAAACATTCATTTAAACAACAACCATACACATTTTTATAAAGAACACAGTCATTGAACATCAACTACAAGTATATACACATGTGTATAAAAACTAATTGCTTAGCGAGCAACAATTATACACATGTGTATAAAAAACAAACAGTCACTTAACAACAACTATACACATGTGTATAAAAACAAATACTCACCAAACAACTACTAGATGTATACAAAAAGAATTAAAAAGTGATAATTTGTATTTGTTCTATATGAATATTTTTAAATGAGGAAAACATAAATTAAATCGATAAATGTTCTCATTAGATACACAAACTTAATTTCAAAATATATAATTGATTATGGTTTGTTATATAAGAAAACTATTGCGGATTACGAAGGTTAAAGTATGAATCCAAAAATTAACAATTTTATTATTAAATAAAGTGATGCGTGAATAAGAAAAAATAATATATGAATGTGTAGAATACTCCAGAATACCATAACACCATAATCACAATGAATAAACTGATGCAAAGATATAAGAAACTGGCGAATAATGTTTTGTACGAATATTGAATTTTGTAATCATGATAATGTTGGGTCAATAAATTAAAAATCACATGAAATATAGGAAACGGTTACTTAACATGGTAACTGATTTTGATTAATCAATTTTAAAATTTGTTTACAGATAAAAAAATTAAGTTAAATGGCAATCCTACCCTTATATTTAGTGAAGAAGATCTATGGCCAGAATCTGTTCGTTTTGTTCACAAATAGGGAAGTGTTCACAAATGAACATAACCTTATATATATAGGACAAAGATCCGTTAGGAACCACCCTTTATTGCGAGAACCGCGAGAACCAATGTGAACACAACCAAAAATGTCTAAAAATAGCTAAAAAACACACATTTTTTTTTCATATTTTTTATAAAAAAATCGCTACTTTTCGTAGAAATTTTTTTTTTAAAAAAATATTAGAATTTTTTTTTAGCTACTAAAAGTAGCGATTTTAACATAAAAAATATTAACATTTTTTTTAGATTTTTTAAATATTTTTTTTAGGTTTTTTGAGGGTTTAGTTTTTAGCATTTTAGCTTTGGGGGGGGGGGGGGTCAGGTTTTTTTTAGGTTTTTTGGGAGTTTTAGTTTTTAGCATTTAGCTTGGGGGGGGGGGTAGTTTTTTTTATGTTTTTTTTAGCTATTTTAGGTTGTGTTCACATTGGTTCTCACAGTTCTCGCAATAAAGGTGGTTCTCGCATGAAACTTACCCTATATATATATATATATATATATATATATATATATATATATATTATAACTTAAATGTGCAAGCAGGCCCACTGTAACCCATTTTTCTAGTTCTTAGCCAAGAACTACATAAAAAAAATGAAGGCCAAAAAGGAGTTTCACAATAAGAAAAAATGAATGATCGTATAAAAACAAGAAAAAATGGACCCTAAAAACGCCTTACTGGTCATGTTCTTAAACATTTAGAAAACCATTTTTTATCTCTTTTCTTGTTCCAGATTGATGAAACACTGGTTAACACCAACGATGAAACTAGCCTGTTCGTCTCTTTCTTGGGGTTCAATCTCCTTTGTTGCTCTCCAAATGACGGGTCCTGCAAAACAGCAACACCGTTAGCTCGTTAAGAGGGGAATATGGGGGTTTCCCTCTTAACCGGGCTCCGGCGTGAGAATAAGTTCTGTTCTGAGGAGGTAAAACAGTGTGTGTTAAGAGTGAGAGTGTAGAGAGTAGGATGGATTTAACTTGAATGATGAAGGTCCTATTTATAGCCGGAGGGTGATAGAGGGTGGAGCGACCTTGCCAGCTGTTATGGGGCGCCAGCTGTCCGACCAAGGGGAATATCCTCTTGGTCTCCTCTGCTGTGGTCAGGATGGTGGTACACGTGGCGCGCCCATATTTGTTAATGCTGAAAACATCGTACTGCTGTTGTCGGGTCTGCTCCTTGATTTGCTACTGGCCTACATGGCGCTCGATGGGTGGTGACACGTATTGTCCTTTATGTCGGAAGGAGCATCTTTGGTGCCACCTTGACGTCTTCCAGAAGCTTCTGGGTTCACTTGCTGACGCAGACGCCATGTAGGATGAAAAAGTGGTGTGGTCCCTGCCATGTGTGCAAGGAAATGGGACCATACCTCTTCAAGTCCCCCAGTCCAGTGTGCCTTCTAGTTGAGTTGATCGTCTAGGAGGGATTCTGGACTTATAAGGGTAGTGGTTGTTGTTCTTGGAATACATGCTTGTTATTGTGCGCGGTTTATCTTGATAGTATCAAGGCGCGTGGCATGTTGATAGCTTTGTAAAGTTGAGCCTACTGGACGCACGGCGCACGGAGCGTTGGTAACTTGTGAAGCTGAGCCAAGTGGACGCATGGCGCATGGCGTGTTGGTAATTTGCAAAGCTGAGCCAACTGGACGCGTGGCGCATGGCGTGTTGGTAACTTGCAAAAGCTGAGTCAACTGGACGCGTGGCGCATGGCGTGTTGGTAACTTGCAAAGCTGAGCCAACTGGACGCGTGGCGTATGGCGTGTTGGTAACTTGCAAAGCTGAGCCAACTGGACGCGTGGCGGATGGTGTGTTGGTAACTTGCAAAGTTGAGCCAACTGGACGCATGGCGCATGGCGTGTTGGTGTTTCCTTCTGAAGGAAGTTTCTTGGCTTTGGATAAAGACAACTGATGTGACAGTCTGACCTCGCTGTCTTATCGGAGGTGAACAGTCTCCTTTTCAGTGGTGTCGGTTACTTTCCATCCCTTTGTCAGACGTGTGCCGCCCACGCTCTCAGAAAAAGAGGTAACGGTTTCTCTTTCTTCTGACGTGTCTTCTCCCCATTGGGTGTCCTTCTGAATTCCTGACGGTCCACTACCCATCGCATTAAATGCGATGGGTATAAATATACGGAGGTTTTCTTCATTTTCTTCACTTTTCAAAATTTGAACTCCGGTGTTCTCTCCTATTTGTTTGTCTTGCTTCCTCTTTTTTCTTGAGTTCATTCATATCATCTTTCTTATCTTCTTTCAATATGTCTGGAGCGAATCCTTCATCGAAGAAGAAAAGGAACAAGGGTAAAAATCCACCGGGCCTAGATCAGGCGACGATAGGGTGGAAGGAGGAGGAGTTTCATAACTTGGTGAGGGAGATGGGTTTCCTTCCCGAGTGGGGTGCTCAGTTCCCAACTCCGGGTTCTACTGCCATGGACGCACCCCCTGGTTACATTACGTTGTACGCTGCTTTTTTCCGAGAGGGCAACTTTAGACTCCCGATGACCAGGTTTACTGCTGAGGTGTTGAGGAACTATGGGCTCCATATCTCTCAGATCAATGCGATTGGGCTGCCTCATGTTACCCACTTTGAATTTATCTGCAGGGCTAATCTGCAGGGCTAATCGTGTTGAGCCGACGTTTGAAATGTTTAATGTTTTTTACACCGTGACTTATACCATCGGTTTCTATTCTTTTAACGCCCGGACCGGTGGTGTTATCCCCTGTTGTTCTACTCCTTTGAAAAGCCTGCATGACTCTAAGCAAAAGTTTTTTTACATCCGTCGTGGTGTGATTCCTGTAGATATGCATTACCGGGCAGGAAGTGAGGGGATTCCCAAGGTTGACGTGGTTGCAGGTTTTTCTGAACAATCATGGTACAAGAAGGTGACTCAAAAAGCCACTCCTATTCTTCAGCTTGAGGAGATGGTGCTGGTGGGTGCTGGTATGAGTATGTTGTGGGTCCCGAAGCATCTTTGGGGGTCCCAGTTTACGGTTATAATGGCAAACGTATGTGTTGTTCCATAACTTTTTGTCTCTTTTTCTCTCTGCTTTTTTTATATTATTCCTCATCTCCTTGTTTTTCGCAGTAGGTTACAGCTTGTTGAATGTTTTGGATACGAAGGCCGGTGGTGCCATGGTTGAGGCGATTCAGGAGGCTGGGAAATAACCCTGGTTGGATCAGATTCGCCCCCGTTTCTTGCATCCCTCGAATGAGAGTTTTGCTGCTTACGCCAACGTCGCTCTAGGTGAAGATGATGAAGCTGATGTTGATGATGCTATTGATCCTACTCGAGAGGAAGTTATTATTCTCTCGAGTGGGGGGTCTGACAGGTCATTTGAAGGTCTAACTTCTCCTTCCCCGCGTGCAGGTCCGGCACAGGGGGTTGTGCATGAGCCTGTTAATGAACCCATTGATGATGATGTGGAAGTGCCAGTTGAGGCTGCTGAACAGTTGGAGACGAGGAAGAAAACAAAAGCTGGTAAGCCAGAGAGGAAAGAGAAGAGGGCTGAGGAAAGAGCTGTTGAGACTCCTCGTAAGCGACCCTCTACTCTTCCTGTCCTAGATTACGTTGTCGTTTCTGATACATTGTCTGGTTTAGGGGTCGGAGAGAAACAGCATGGGCCTGATCCTGAAGATAGTGCTACATTGACGGAGATGATGAAGAAAAAGGCTCTTGATGATAAAAAACGGAAACTTGATGAGCAGGCTGCTACCCTGCTTGCATCTAAAAAAGCCAAGCTTCAGAAGGAAGCTCCTCCTGCTCCTTCGGAATCTGAGATTGATCTTGAGATTTTTGCTGCTAAGCCAGGGAATCTTTTGGAAGAAATTTATATTGCTTCGGCTCCCCGAGGTAAAGACTTTTCTTTTGTAGATCTTATCGTTTGACTTTTGGGTTGATTTTGACTGTCCTGGTCGTTTTATGACAGGTGTCAAGTCGGGCAAGGCGCCGCGCAAGATTGACATTTCAAAGATCACTCCCCCCGCTTCTCCGCCGTCTAGGACGATTGAACTGTCCCCTCCTCGTGATGATCTGGGTGAGAAGAAAAAACAAGATGATGTAAATGTCGAGCATGTTGGTGAAGGCGGTGATGGCGCGGGTGGCGCTGGTGTTCATGTTGTTGGGAGAGATGGTCGAGACAAGGGTATTGAGGACGAAGCTCAGTCAAGTGAGGCTACGCCTCGTCAAACCATTTTTACCAAGAGTCCACCGGGCGGTGACGGTGGTGCTACGTCAGGTGTGGTTCGGAGTCCACAGTTTGAGAATGTTCGTGCTGATTCCTGGGATACCAATAATCCAGCATGTGATGATTTGCCACATGCTCCACACTGGAAGCTGACCCAAGGTTCCCGGATGAATCAAGTTTAAAATTGTCATGAGTTCTTCTCTTTGTCTCTCCCCCCTGCTGAGAGGATGTTTCAGAAAAAGCGCAACCAGTTTGACCTGCTTGATGATCATGTTCGTG